>CM067841.1:144821782-149821782 GCA_034509565.1 Triticum monococcum
AACTTGAGCTCGGTCACCTCTACAACTCACTGCTTCCCTCTACGAAGGGACTATCTATTTACTTTCATGTTGTGTCATCACCTTCTAAAATAAGCGCCTGAACCTGAGAGCACTGTTGTCATGGTGATGCATTATGTGTAGCTAATGTTGGGTGCATCATGACTAGATCTTTTCTACCATGAATTACAATGTTTAGTCACTGCTTGAACTTTGCAGGTGCTCTGCATTTATGTTTTGCGGTCTTAGAAAGGGCTAGTGAGATACCACTATTGTCATATTATATCATGGTTGTTTTGACAACGGTTGCTGTTTGAGATATCTTATTATTGCACGCTAGCTGGTTATGTCTGATATAAGTTAATATAATTTTTAAGAGTTATTGTCGGCATGGTTAGTTATAATGTTGGCTGAAAACCTGGGTGCTGTTTAAGCTTATTTATGCAAACAAGAGCAAAAGAGTTCATAAAAGTGTTTTCTTTTTCACTTTCAGTTTATCAACTGAATTGCTTGAGGACAAGCAAAGGTTTAAGCTTGGGGGAGTTGATACGTCTCCAACGTATCTACTTTTCCTAACACTTTTCCTCTTGTTTTGGACTCTAATTTACATGATTTGAATGAAACTAACCCCGGACTGGCGCTATTTTCAGCAGAACTAACATGGTGTTGTTTTTGTGCAGAAATAAAAGTTTTCGGAATGGAATGAAAGTTTGCGAGGATTTTTTATACCAATAAAGAGAATGTCTAGAGCCAAGAACTACCGGAGGGGAGCACCTGGGTGGGCACAACCCACCAGGGCGCCCCCCTCCCGGCACGCCCAGGTGGGTTGTCCCCACCCGGTGGCCCCGCAGACCCCGAAACCGACACTATAAAATCCTATTTTTCCAGAAAAAAGCTCAGGGAGAAAGATTTATCGCGTTCCACGGGACTGAGCCGCCATCACCTCATGTTCTTCATCGGGAAGCCAGCTCTGGAGTCCGTTTGGGGCTCCGGAGAGAGGGATCTTCGATCTTCATCATCACCAACCCTTCTCCATCACCAATTCCATGATTCTCCCCACCGGTAGTGAGTAATTCCTTCGTAGGCTCGCTGGTCGGTGAGGAGTTGGATGCGATTCATCATGTAATCTAGTTAGTTTTGTTAGGTCTTGATCCCTAGTATCCACTATGTTCTGAGATTGATGTTGCTATGACTTTGCTATGCTTAATGCTTGTCACTTTGGGCCCGGGTGCCATGATTTCATATATGAACCGTTTATGTTATTACCATTATATGTATGTTCTAGATACGATCTTGTAAGTTATAGTCACCTACTATGTGTTATGATCCGGCAACCCTGGAGTGACAACTGTCGGGACCACTGCCGGTGATGATCGTAGTTTGAGGAGCTCATGTATTCACTGTGTGTTAATGCTTTGTTCTGGTTCTCTATTAAAAGGAGGCCTTAATATCCCTTAGTTTCCAATTGGACCCCGCTGCCACGGGAGGGTAGGACAAAAGATGTCATGCAAGTTCTTTCCATAAGCACGTATGACTATTTACGGAATACATGCCTACATTATATTTATGAACTAGAGCTAGTGTCGTGTCGCCCTAGGTTATAACTATCACATGATGAATATCATCCAAAAAAACCATCGATCCAATGCTTACGAATTTCTCTTATATTGTTCTTGCTAAGTTACCATTGCTGTCGTTACTGTTGCACTTGCTGCAAAACTACTGCTATCACAGTTACCATTGCTATTGCTACTGCTATTGCTATCAAAACTATCATATTACTGTGTTACTGATCACTTTGCTGCAGATAATTAATCTCCAGGCACTACTGCAGGATGCTGCTAACGCGACACTACGATCAAAGACCCTTCGAGAAACTGCGTGCGATGCAATAACCGCAAACGGTGCTGTATGAAAACCGTCAGAAATGTATAAAACGGTTGCGATGACGGATGCATCAAACACGGTTCAGGTTTTATTTGCGTGTGCGATGAAGGGCATACGGTTCAGTTTAATGAACTGTTTGCGATGAGGAGGAACAAAAGAAATGGGCAGCCAGATGAAGGCGTTTGCGATACACAACATATAGTTCACTCAGATGAACTGTTTATGATTAGGCAACACAAAAGGAACGGTCAACCAGATCAAAGGTGTGTGTGATATATGACATGCGGTTCACCCGGATGAACTGCTTGCGTTGAGACATGAGAACCGAAATGTTTCAAATGAACAAGATGTGCGTGATACAAGGTAAACAGGTCTGTAATCGGAGACATGTGTGAAGACCAATAACAACACAGACGATTACTGCTAGCAAGCCGCGTGTGTTGTGAGCAAACGATTGCTGCCATACAATTGTGAGTGATTGATGAAAACATCACCGACGGGTCCCATTGTTTAGTTCGTGTGCGATGTGATTTTCTTTGTCCACATAACATCTACGCTCTGTCTACAGCATCAACATATATACTTAAAAAGACATCATTGCATAACCAAATTAAGCATACAATTACACAAGTGACTACACACATAACATTTCCACACACCAAAGAAAGCAATCACGTGCGTACTAAAGTAGGAGAAACGAGGATCTAATCATCTACTTATTGTTGTGACGACACTTGCCATTGCTCTGCTTCCGGCTGGATCCCGGGCCGTTTTGGGGAAGGAGGGACTTCCTCATGTCAGCGATCCGCCTGTACATGTCGTAGCTCATGTACCCCTCCTTGGCCGCGTACACGACGTGAGCCTTGTCAAGTTTCTCCATCTAGGCCGAGTGCCAGGCACGCTTGTCCTTGTTGCACGAATCCTTCATGTCTCTGTAGTAGGGGTCGATGATGGCCTCGACGAGGTGAACCAGTGAGTCCTTCTCATGCTCCTTGTTGCCCCTGATCTTGTATTGGCCTTGGATGTTGACAAGATCCTGGCAGGCGATGCCCGAATTCTCGAGCACCTTTACATTGTTGGTGATGTCCACCGTAGCGAACATGTAGTGGGGGCTGTTGACAAACCTGGCGAAACGCTCGCAAGGCCTTGTGGCTAGGCAATAGTGGTAGACGAGGATGTGGTGGCGCACGCACATCTGGGCGATGACGACCTTGGGACGAGACCCGACACGAGCGCGGGTGTACTCGAGGTCGAACCCGACCACCTTGTACTTCTCCTCGGCAAGCAACACCTCCATGATGTGGACGGATTGCTCCGCCCAGACCGGGTTGTTGGTCTACACCACTGAGAGGTCCATGAACCTTCTGTGGGTGTCCACCATGACACGCATGGTGAACTGCTGCTCGTCGTCGGCAGTCGCTCGGAGCGCCATTGAAGCCACGCAAGATACCCTCTAAGAATTTCTCGTGGTGGGTGTGCTTCTTGCTATGGTGGGGCGCGATCGAAAGGTTGAAGAGACACAAGGGTAGGTTAAATGGCCGATGTAATAAATGGGGGCCGGCCGGCCTGTAATCGTCACGTCTTGTGACGACGTTCATAACGGAGGATTCTAGAATCCAGTGCATGCTTGACAACACCGCACCCCAGGCGTGGGCTCGAAGATCCTGTTCCCGCGCTAACGTGTTGTTTACTGCGCAAGCTTCCCGCCCGGCTAGTTTGGCCACACGTCGGCTAGAAGAGGGACAAATCGTGGGCATTTATTGGCAAAAAGCTTTGTAAAAACAAAGTGTGTGGAATGAATTCGGTCATAAGTTTACCCTTGGGTGACGAGGTCAAAGTTACATAGAAGGGTGATGATGGACACTCGAGTGCGATAATTAATTCTGTGCTCTACAGTGCACACGGTGGAAGAAACCAACTACGTGCAATATTGTCGAAGATCACAGTCAAGCTAGCTATACAGATCATGTGCTGTGAGATGGACAAGGTAAACTGATTCGAGAATGGTTAATAAAATCTAAGACCATTGCATATTAAGGTCAAAATAGTGCTAGCAATATACGAGTCTCATACAATGCCATTTCAATGATTGTACCACAAAAGCTCAAAATGTTACAAGGTTCAAATTCCAGAGTTATATGGCTCAAATTCGAAGATTACAAGGTTCAAACTGATATTAGAAATGAAATTCAGCTCATCAGCTGCAAACGCTCGCGCTGATGCGCTGAACATGGATATCAGAGAGGTTCAAACTAATATCACCGCTTCAAAGTCTGGCTTCGAAACCTCACACTTTTTGCAAAGGGGTCAGCCACTGAGAAGTCATGTATGGGGTTGACCCGATGACTTCCGATTACTCTGTCATCTGAAGTTCCAAAATGAAATTCAGCATTTTTGGAGCCTACTCCATTCTGCCGCAGGCGTCGGCGCTGATCAACAGACCATTCATTTTTGCGAAATAAATGTAGGGAAAACCTCATTTCCTTCAGCACCCTTGCTCTGAGAACAAAGAACCTGGCGAATATAATCTTTGGTAAGGTCCCTCGGTAGGAGTTCAAAGTAATTTCTGAGAGATGCAGATCTAGGTATTCAACGTGATTGTTATATTGTATCACATTATCCACCACTGGGCCTAATCTTATCTGCAAAAGAAGAAAACGTGTTAGTGCCTACATGCAGTTTTGAACATTACTACAGGACTAGCTATTTGGTTTGCAGGATTTGTAAACTGCACTAACATACCATCTTTGATATGACATGATTAACATGGGCATTTGATTACATTCTAGAAAAATGTTGCCTTCTTCACAAGAGGTTGGAGTGGATGAAAAGTCCCCTAAGAAAACTAGTACAGATGAATCCAAAGTAGAAATGCTTATTGAATGTAACCATATGGATCAAGCAACCAATATGGGGGGGGGGGCATGTATGTACTGAAATCCTCCAAAAGAACCTTGAGAAATTGTAGTACATTGTCATTGTAAACTTGGAAAAAGGTGCCACAAATTGAACTCCCTTATGGTTAACATCTAACAGGAAAGGAACATCACCTCGATATATAGCTTCTCCAGGCACGGAAAGCATCTCAGGAAACTGACAACTTGCTCCAGGTCAGGCCCGATAGATTCTAGTGCCAAGACCTTCACTGTGCGCAGTTTCGGGGTCAAGCTTGCCGGAATCATTTTCTGAATGATAGATGAACAAACGTCTTCAAAATTAGAAATAATGTTAATTTGTAGAAGGAGAGGTAGAAGGCGGCTGTTGTACCTGAACGGGTGTGGATCCAATAACAAGTTCGGAGTATTTGTCAGACGAGTAGCCCACCACTGTCAATTTCGGCGCAGAAATGACATTGATTCTTGTTGGACCTTCTTGATCAACTATAAGTAATCTCTCAAGTGTAGGTGTGTCCTGGATGACCATACCATGGTCCACCTTTTGTGATGTCTTCCCGCCGCACCAGCAACACACATAAATAGTCCGAAGAGTCATGGATGTGACATGGAAGGTACTCAACCCATTGATCGCCTGAAGACGAAGGTACTCGAGTGTAGTACAACCACGAAGCAGGCGCTCCATGTCACCCTTTGAGAGGGAGACGGCGACGAGCTCGAGGTGCTTCTGTCATGGTAGAATAAGAGCGGGCGCATCATTAAGGGGCGGGAAATGGCAGTTCCTGAACTTGGCGACGCGCAGGGGCGTGAGGCGGAGTGCGGACGTTGGCAATGACCACATATGCCCATTATCAAAAGTGAGCTCCTCGAGTTGATCTAGGGTGGGGGATCGGAACCAGTCGTCAAGCTTGGCTCGGTCCTTGCTGTTGGAACGAAACTTGCCCATTCTAAGGCCTTTGGTTGGGCCAAGATGACTGCCAAGGATCTTGGAGAACGCATCCGAGCTTTTGCGATAGCCATGGTAGAGCTCGTGGGTGTCAATGAGGTCGAGAGGCTGGAGTTCCATAGGGGGCGCCACTGCCGGCAAAGGAGGGTTGCCCGTGCCCCATCTTTGATTGGGACGAGGGAGATGATGACTCTCAACATATCATCAAGGAGGCTGCCGATTAAGTCTAGGCCTACTGGAGTCGCTTGCCGTTCTAGCTCGCCCCGCCTCCGCTTGTTGGCAGCCCTGTTCTCCACCTTCGGAGTCTCCTTGTCAGCGGCGCTTTCTGATAGAAATGGGAGAATAGGGATATTTAGTTAAAACAGGGCAATAGAAAAGTGTATTAGTAACTAGAAGTTATTAGGTAGGGATATAGTAAGAAAAGGGAATAACAATTGGTTGCTTAAATACTACACAACTCATTTGACGTTGCTGGGTAAGTCAACATATGCAGATAGTTGAAAAGAAAACTTACTTCGAACAAAGTCTGGATGGATGATTTTGTAGGGGAAGTTAGCATATATCTCATGACCAGGCCCTTCTATGTGTAGTGAAATTTTAGTGCTAGCTTTCAGTACATAAAACTTTGCAATTTAATTCCAAAAGCCAGTGCCAAAATAGGAGTCACCACATTCATCAAGTCTTACAGTAGCAACGATTGTAAATCCATGGTTTGTGTGCAGTATGACATTCATGGAGCCTTGATGTACTATTGCATAGCGAGGGATGTCCTGCAGAAAATGGTAGGATTCTTAAAGAAAATATGGTAACATGCAAATATGGGCCCAAATTGAAAGAACTATACAACAGTTGAAATCGAAGGACAAATGTCCATAATTAAACTGATAGGGTAAACATGATGTCATGGAAATATGAGAGTAATCGAAAGAACAATACATCATTAATTTCCCTAATATAGAAAGAAGAGGGGAAAATATCCCCTTTGACGTATATGGTGCATGTGGCACCTTTTATCCAAATGTAGAAATATTTAGAATATGTTTAGGAAAGTAGGCCATGCCAACCGATTTAGGGTGAGATTGAACATACTGCGCGCGTCCTCAAGTTATCTGGTATGACGAGATGGAATCTCTGGCAGCGGTCGCCAAGTTCAGAAGTGTCAGCGCACTGTACATTCTATGAATGAAAGAAAACCCTCAAATCAGCTCAAATAAAAATGAATTCACGGCGATTTCCGCTCATTGATTAAAGGAGGCAAATGAACTGGGATAAGAGATGAGATAACATCTCGTTAAATTAGTTAACTTGTCGTCCATGAGAAAGAACCCTCAGTACGGCAGATTCCCCAACCGAGCGGAGCTGGGTCGACTGCGAGCAGCGTCGAGAAAGTCAATGGCGATAGGCAGCGGCAAGCAGAAGTGGCGAAATGCGGTGGGCTTTGAAAGCAGCCTGGCGGCGGCGGTAGGCGTCGAGCTAAGTGTTTTCCACCGCGATAGGTGGTGCCATGGCATAGACACGGAGGAGCTTGTGCAGGTGTGAATGGGGAACGTACCGGAGGCGCCGAGAGGGTGGCGGGCGGGGTGATGGTTTTTGTGACGTGGGGATGGTGAGGGTTTTCTTTTTTGAATTGGGTGGTGAGGGTTTTGAAAGTGCGTTATATCGACTAGAGGGGGGGGGGGGTGAATAGGCGATTTTTATGAAATTCTTCTTGTCAGTCTTCTGAGCTTCTCTGATTTTATCCATCAAAGTTGATTGAATCTCCAATGCTGCTACATTGCCCCTCAGAACTATTTCCAAACATAGTTCACGAAGATTTTCGGCTAACTCCCTTGGTATTTCTCCCATCATTAGTGTATTGACATGGCTTTTGCGACTTAATGCGTCAGCTACTACATTAGCCTTTCCGGGATGGTAATGCAATCTCATATCATAATCCTTGATGAGCTCCAACCATCTCCTTTGTCTGAGGTTCAACTCCTTCTGCGTGAAAATGTACTTCACACTCTTGTGATCCGTGTACACCTCACAATGTTTTCCAATGAGGAAATGTCTCCATGTTTTCAGTGCATGCACTACGGCTGCTAACTCCAAATCATGCGTGGCATAATTCAATTCGTGAGGTTTCAGTTGTCTTGAGGCATATGAAACAACTCCCCCTTCCTGCATAAGCACTGCTCCAAGTCCTTGACGTGAAGCATCGCAGTACACCTCATAGTCCTTGGTCTGGTCTGGCAAAATCAACACTGGTGAAGTAACCAAGCGTTTCTTCAACTCCTGGAAACTAGCCTCACACTCCTCAGTCCATAAGAACTTGGTATACTTCAGGGAAATCCCTTACCACTGGTACTTCCTCCTGCACAACTCCTGTTAAACAATTTACTTGAGTCCCTTTTGGCACATGTCGGGATACATACTTGATCCTTCTCCCTTCTAGGGTAGTAAGCAAAATTGTCTTACTGGCGCAATCAATGTTTCCTCCATACATCGACGGCCAATCCATACCCAGAATTACATCCAATCCTTGTGATTCCAAAATTGTTAAATCTGAGGGAAACACATGCCTACCTATACTCAATGGCACTTGAAAACATCCTTGACTGGCCATATACTCCGCTCCTGGTGAGCTTACTAGCATAGGTGTTCTAAGAACCTTAGTGGGCAAGTTATACTTATCCACAAATCCCCTTGATATGTATGATTGCGATGCACCAGTATCAAAAAGAAGGAGTGCAGTAAATGACTTAACCAAAAACTTACCGATTACTGCATCCGATTGCTCTTCAACCTCCTCCACGTTAATGTGGTTCACCTGTCCCCTGTTGAAAGGGTTCGGCTTCTTCCCAGAGCTTCCATTGCCATTCTGGCCTTCAGGACATTCATTGGCATAATGTCTAGTCTTCTAGCACTTAAGGCAAGCGACTTGGCTCAGGTCCTTCTTGGCTGGAGTTGATGGGTTGGTACGGTTCTACCCGTTGCTTCCTCCATTGCCATTACCATCCTTGGTGCCGTTGTGATTGTGCGAGCTACCTCCTCCATGGGTATGCTGAAAATGTCCTCCCGATCTAGGGGTAAAACGTGGCTTCTGCTGGGCTCCAGAATTGTACTTCCCTTGTCCATACTTCCTCTTGCGGTTCTCAATTTGCTGCTGCTTGCCTTTAATCAAAAAAGCACGGTCTACCAACTCCCGGTAGTTGTTGAAGGTTGCTACCATCAACTGCATGCTCAACTCATCATTCAGTCCTTCCAAAAACTTCTCCTGCTTAGCTACATCCGGAGCAATGTCATCTGGGGCATAACGTGCTAATTTACTAAAGTCCTCCACATACTGGCCAACTGTCCGTCCTCTTTGGCGCAAGTTGCAAAACTCACACTTCTTCATGGCCATAGCTCCTGCTGAAACATGGGCAGTTCGAAAAGCCTGCTGAAACTGGTCCCAAGTGATAGTGTCGATAGGGAAAGTGGCTGTGAAATTCTCCCACCATGATGCTGCGGGTCCTTCAAGCTGATGTGCGGCAAACTTCACCTTGTCCGCATCTGTGCATCCTACTATGGTCAACTCTCTAGCTGTCTTGCGGAGCCAATCATCTGCTACTATCGGCTCGGTGCTACTGGAAAACACCGGCAGATTCAGCCTAAGAAAACGGGCTAAGTGGTCAACAGGTGGTGGTGGTGGTGGTGGGTTGTTGTTGTTGTTCCCCTGATTCTGATTCTGGACTAGCAACTGCATCAATGTGTTCTGCTACTGGATCAATTGGGTGAGCTCCGGTGGAAAGGTAAATCCGGGGTCACGTCTCGGAGGCATTTGAGGATTTAGAAAAGATGAGAGTTTAGAATAGAGGGGGTCTAAAGAGAAAACACTACCCATATGCACATGAGGTAAAAGCAAACAATTCAATTCATTCAATCAAACAAGGGCATACAATCGATCTAACTATCGCAAAAGTGCTCGGACTACTGTATTTACATGGTGGACTACTACTACTGATGAGGTGGTCTACTAGAAATATTCTTCGGTTGCAGACTCCATGATATCTGCTCCAGCTTCATCAACATAGTCATCATCATTTCCATCTGGGTCCGAGTCGGTGTCGTCGATGATGATGTAGTCTTCCGGGCGAATCTCCTTGGGTTCTTCGTCTTCATCTACTGGTGTAGGGCCTCCCATAAATATCCCGATCTTCTTGATCAGATCGTCATTCTTCTCCACCAATACTTCAATTTCCTCTTCGTAACCTTCACGTGTAGCCTTGAGTTCTTCCTCCAGTTCTTTGATTCTTGTCCTAACTTTTTTCCTGTCATCGAATGTGCTGGTTTAACTCCTGGATAAAAGCTGCAATTGATCTATCATTTCTGGTGCTGATCATCTCCTAGTGTTCATCTCGGCGCCCACAAATCTGGTAGATAGTATCCTTGAGATAATTGCGGTAGACTTCTCCAATGCGTCCCATGGGGATGTGAGCTGCCATGCTCTTTCCTAGACTCCAAGTTGGTGCATCAAAAGAAAACTCTATGGGCTCAGTGACTGGCATGAACGTCCTTCCTGGAACTTGAACTTGAATCATCCAGCGCTCTTCTTCAGGTAAAGTGGCATTGTAGGTTCCGGTGAAGCTTGGTACTCCTATGTTCAGGTATCTAGTGACTTCCTTCAAGTGACGTCCAAATGGTGTATCGTCATCAGGTTGCGTGAACTTGTTCCTTGCATCCGCCATCCTAAAGAGTAGAAAAGATGAGAGGTCAGAAGAGAAGAGAGTGAATAGTGATCTATGTCTTTAGCTTAGTGGTCGTGTCCTACAGTCAGCGTGTGCTCTGATACCATCTCTGTAGCGACCAGACCTCAAACGGCCTGATCTCTGTGCTCAGGTGTCAACCCTGGATCAGTAATGCTGACACCACACAGTAGTCGGAGGATTTATAACAGAGTAGCAATCACACACTTATTACATCGAGTGTCTCAATAGAGAACTTATTACAATAAATATGGCTTAAGGCCATCTAATAACTACAACAGCGAAAGGCTTGGAAGATAAGTGAGTCCATCAACTCCAACGGCATCACTGAGTATAGAACCACGACCTAAAACTCCTTAATCGTCGTCTGAAAAGTCTACGACATTAACGTTGCAGCCCGAAACGGGTCAGCACATGGAATATGCTGCAAAGTAACACATAGAGAGTAATGGAATGAAACATCTATACTATATACATATTTGGCTGGTGGAAAGCTCTATGGTTATAGTTTTGCGTAAAGCCAATTTTTCCCTACTTCAAAGGAATAAATTTTATTTAACTATCATGGTAGTTGTTAAATATTGAAAATGGTTGCCAACATCCTCAATCCCAATTAAGCATCATCATTAAACAAAACCCAACAAAATTAATTTTTTAGAGTAACATGTTGACATTCACATGATAATCCAAGTACTAGATACTCAAGCTATCCATAACCGGGGACACAGCTAACCATGATTAGTTTATACACTCTGCAGAGGTTTGCGCACTTTTCCCCACAAGACTTGATTGCCTCCGTTTGGTTTCTCGGACTACATGGTGTTTGAGAAAGTCATTTTATTCCCTCTCTCATATTTTTGTAATAGGAATAATTGATGATAAAATAATTAAAATCAATTGATCCTATTCGCAAAATTTGAGAAAACTCAAATATGAAAATAAGGAAATCCCCAACTCTCTCCGTGGGTCCTTGAGTTGCGTAGAATTTCTAGGATCAAAACCAAAAGAAAATAAAATATGATATGCAATGATGGTCTAATGTATAACATTCCAAATTGAAAATTTGGGATGTTACAAACCTACCCCCCTTAAGATGAATCTCGCCCTCGAGATTCGGGTTTGCTAGAAAATAGGTGAGGGTGGTCCTTGAGCAAATCTTCCTCTCGCTCCCAGGTGGCTTCATCCTCCGTGTGGTGGCTCCATTGAACCTTGCAAAACATGATAACCTTGCTGCGGGTGACTCGACTGGCATACTCTAGAATCTTAACTGGTTTCTCCTCATAGGTCAAATTGTTATCCACCTGAATTGCTTCCAATGGCACGGTGTCTCAAAAAGGTATGTCAGCCATTTCCGCGTGTGTCGGATTTCGGGTTCCGGCAGACCCTTAAGGTTCGAACACTGGGGTGCGTGCGGAAATCACGCCTTCTACCTCCCCGTCTCACAAAGAGCTAAACTACTAAAAGAATCACACAAGAGACACAAGATTTATACTGGTTCGGGGCACCATTGTGGTGTAATAGCCTACTCCAGTGTGTGGTTGATGGATTGCCTCTTGGGGCTGATGATGATGAATAATACAGGGAAGAACAGCCTCGCGAGGGTCTGTTCTTGGCTGGGGCGATGAACTACTGGGAGGAGTTCCGCCGTCTTCTCTCTCTCTCTCTGCTTGCTAGCCGGATCTGCATACCAAACCAAACTTGAACCTACCAACCGATCGAACCGAACGGAACCCCCTTGCTACGTGGGTGGCCGGTCCTATTTATAGAGGCCCTGGTCCTCTTCCGAAATATCGAGCGGGAAGGGAGCCAACAATGGCGGGCTAATTTGAAGGGGGACAACAAGTACTCTTATCCTGACTAAAGGTGGTCTTCACCTGCGAAAGACTCTGCGGTGACGCCGTGCTGGGCTCCATGGGGACCTCCGTCTCATAGTCCGCTTGGTCCTGGTCTCGTTGCACCGGAATGGCAACCTTTGCCTGATGCCTCGGTACTCCGCGGCTGCGCTTGCCCCCTTTGCACCAAAGAGGAAAGAAGGACGCTGCGCGCGTTGGCGCCCGCCTGGCACCCTCGATCGTCATGGCTTGCGTCACGGGCACCTCGCGAGGTACCCCGCCTTGATATCTCCGTCTCCTCGTGAGCCAGCCTGAGGAGGCTGCGCCTGAGGATGTGCCGTGTCGTCCGCCTCGTGAGGCTTGGCCCCTCGCGAGGGTCTTGAGTCTTGTGCTTGATGCATTGGGCCCCCATTTGAGCCACGCCGCAGGCTGCAGGCAGGCAAGTCTGGGGACCCCCGTTCCCAGAACGCCGACAGTAGCCCCCGGGCCCAAGGTGCGCATGGGCTTGGCCGTGCCGAGAGGCGAAAGGGCAAGGGCGAAGCACCGCGGGCCCTAACAGCCTGCTGCCTTGGGCGCCGCGTGGCGGTTGATTGGACGTGGGCGACTCCACTTCCCCACAATGCCTTGGTGATCGCGCAAGCCGGACAAGTCCCTGGATGCAAACCGTGTCATGATTACCTGTGATCGTGGAGGCCGGCGGTTGGCCTTCGCCGGCTATAAGTACTGTACGGCGCGTGCCCTTCTAGTCCATTCCTCCTGGCTTCTCCTTCTTCTCGATCCTTGCTCCGTCTTGGTGTTATGGCTCCAATCCACCGGTTCTCCACAGCGGAGAAGGGAAAAGCTCCTCGAGAGGGGCCAGACCCGCTCCCGCCGAAGAAACGGCTCTCCTTTTGCAGCCGGGGAGAGGAAGACCGGCAGGTAGAGCCGAGGCCCCGGTGCGAGCGGGCTCCACCGGGGTTCCCGCTTCCTTTGTACGCCCCCCCGAGGGCCCCGAGGGTGTCGATGCTGATCTCCGCAGCCGGCGCCGTCGTAGGCGCCGTCGGGTCACGAAGGCGTGGGTTGTTCCTCCCGGAGTCCATGCCGAGGGCTCCTCCCATGAGTTCGTGCTCCACGTCGTCGTTCCTCTTTAGTCCTGGATCCGTCTGCCTCCCTTCTTCGCCTTCGTCGTCCCTCTAGGAGGGCCTCTGGAGCTCTGGCTGCAGCACGCCGGCTGCAGCGCCCTCCCGACCGAGGCTGAGGTCGTGGTCGCTGCCCCGAGCGAGGTCTACTTGTCCCGCGGCTGGAGAGAAATTGCCCGGGTTTGCAAGGAGAGGGGCGTCTTCGCGGTCCACCTGGAGTATGACGGCGCTGCGGTGATGTTCTTCAAGGTCTTCGATGCGATCGGGCGCCGGCTGGAGTGCTGCCGCGAGAGAGGTGGCCAGGACCTTGCCCTGGAGAGGGCTAGGCCTGTCGACCGCTCCCTTGGCGGAGGCGCCGGGGGGTCCAGTGACTCCAACGAAATCTTCACGACTCCGGAGACGAGCGACGACAGCTATGAGCCCCCGAGCCGGCGCCGCTCCCGGAGCAGGGCTGGCTCGTCAGGCCGTCGCCGACCCTGATCTGGATGTGGTTGGCGCCGGTGCCCGACGACCCACTGTTGATGATGGCATCTTCTGCAGGAGCCCGTGTAGTTAGCACTCCTTAGGATCCGTTCCCTGCGAGGAATCAAAATGCGCCCCACGGGGGCTTGTAAGGTGTCTGTAGTCCTGTTTGTTAATACATGACCTTCGCTATGGATTTGTGTGAATTGCTGATTTCGTCATAGCTTAGTTCTCCCTTTCGAACCTCGCGAGGGCTTGGTGCTCTACGCCGACAGGTCCCAGTCCCAAGGCGGCGTCAGCCGTCGCTGGTATGCCAGGTCGCGATGCCGTGGTCAAGGCCAGGAGGTGAGCGACCCGGGGTCCGGTAAGAGCCCCTGAGTCGCGATGCTCAGGAGGTCCCCTTTGGCGCCCAAGCAGCCGTTGCTTGGTGAGAAAGGGAAGCGACGTCGCTAGTACGGAATTGCTTTAGGTGCGGGGGTAGTGCCATGGTAGCCAGCGCTGTGGGAGGTGACTTATCTCGAGAGTCGGGGATTATTCCTGGTGTGCCGTCGGGTTCGCGCATCGGTAGGAGTGGAATCGCTTGGCAAGGTCCTCGCGAGCCCCTTCTCCCTCGCCTCTTCTCCCCTTTCTGCTCTACGTCCTCGGGTCTCAGCCCTCGAGCTTGTCTCAGCCGTTGCTGGTATGACAGGTCGCGATGCCATGGACAAGGCCAGAGGGTGAGGGCTGGAGAGCCAGTAGGAGCCCTGAGTCGCGATGCTCAAGCGCCCCCCCTTTAACATGCAAGCGGTTCGCGCGGGCGAGGGTGAAGGGAACCTCGTGAGGGCCTTGGCTAGCGCAGTCCCCTCCAAGGATCCTGCAGGTTCACCACAGAAAGAAGATGGGGTTGCCATGGCAGTCATTAGTCGATCGTTAGTCACTCAAGAGCTCGCTGGTTGGAGTAAGTGAGGTGTATCTGGGCACCCGTGAGCCAGCGCGGGACTCACGAGGCCCTACCTCTAGGCGGGTTGCGCCTGGCACTGGGCCGTTTCTTGAGATGTGTCCCTGCAAAATTTGGTTAGATGCCGGTACTCTACGTCCTCGGGTCCCGGCCCTCGAGCTTGTCTCAGCCGTCGCTGGTATGCCAGGTCGCGATGCCATGGACAAGGCCAGAGGGTGAGGGCTGGAGAGCTAGTAAGAGCCCTGAGTCGCGATGCTCAGGCACCCCCCCTTTAACGTGCAAGTGGCCGACATGGAGAAGAAAGGATGCTGCGGACAGGCATCATGCAATCAAGCGTGATAGGCAATTCATAGTTGGAAATAAACGCGAGTGAGATACACGCCGCTGGGTCTGGCCCGAACGGCTTGGGGATGATGCCGCCCGAGGGGCGCCCCCAACAAGGCAAACTAACGACCGAAAGATAAAAGGGGATACATGCCGCAGGGACGGACCCACGCGGCCTGGGAGTGATGCAACCCTGGGAGGGCGCTCCCAGCTGGGAATGGAACTTGAAAGATGTGACCTGAAGATGTCGTCGGCGAAGTGGCGTTGGTGCAGCAGACTCGGTGGCCTGCGGAAGCTGATCCTCACGAGCCCCCAGGCCCCGTGGCCTTGGGAGGCTCCGGAGGCACTGGTGACTCCTCGCGAGCTGTCTTCATCTCCGCCAAGGCCGCGGAACCCCTGTCTTCCTAAGCCTCCATGGTGCCCCTCATGAGGCGCTGGTACGCTGCAGCCATGCTCGGCAGGCCGCAGGGCATGCGAACATAGCTGTGGGGTGGACCCTCGCAGCGCCCCACTTGTGAGGGCCAGAGGCGCTCCGTCGTGGCGATCTGATTAAGCCCTAGTACATCGACGCAGACGCACAGCCCACCATCCTCGCCTGGATGTGGGGCCACAGCTGGTAGGCGGCGGTGACCTCTCATGATCCTTATCTCCTGTAGTTCTTGAATGGCCTTGTTAACGAACTCCTGCTGGTCTGACCTTCCTTGCCCGGCTCCTTCTCGGGGGAAACGTGCCTCGAAGCATGCCTCCACATGGTGCCCAAGCGCCTCCCTCGTGACTCTGGCTAGGTCGGTGGCCCTCCAGGTGAGAGCCCCCGAGCCCTGCCTGAGGAGAGCGCTGGGCGCGCTTCCCTATGCGATGGAAGGAGGGTCCCCCTGGGCAGAGACGGGCCCTGAAGGGCCTGCCTCCTCAGGGGCCGAGCCTGACGATGTCTTCTTCTTCCTGGGGGTGGTCTCAGGAAGCCTCCCGCTTCCGCGATCTGGGTCTTCTAGCGACGCGGCCTGATAGGCTCGCTCCAAGGAACACACTGCATCCTTATCTTCATAGGGCACCGTGATGACGCCGCCACTTCCTGGCATCTTGAGGACGTTGTAGCCATGGTGAGTCGCAGCCATGAACTTGGCCAGCGCTGGGTACCCATGGATGGCATTGTACGGCAGGCGGATGTGGGCGACGTCGAAGTCGATGAGCTCGGTGCGGTAGTTGCTGCGTGCCCCGAAGGTGACAGGGAGGCGGACCTGCCCGATCGGGACTGTGGAACCGTCGGTGATCCCGGAGAAAGGCTTGGTCGGCTGAAGTTGGTCATAGGGCACTTGGAGGTTGTTGAATGTTTCCACGGACAGGACGTTGAGCCCTGCCCCACCATCGATGAGGGTCTTGGTGACCAGCACGTTGCTGATGACTGGGGAGCAAAGCATAGGGAGGACTCCGGCCGTGGCCGCGCACTTGAGATGGTCTGCCGAGCTGAACGTGATGGCGCACGCCGACCACCCGAGGGGGCGCGTTGCTTCAAGCTTGGGGAGAACTGCATTCACTTCGCGGGCAAACTGCTTGAAGATACGTTGAGAGGCTGGGGCTTGGGCTCCGCCTAGGATGCAGGCGACTGCGCGCGGATCTTGGAAGCCCCCAGCCCCCTCGTCTTGATGGCGGTCTTCGTTCCTCCTTGGCTGAGGCGGCAGCGGAGGTAGGCCTGCATTGCCATGAGGGCGGTCCTCACGAGGCTGATCCCTCCAGCCTCCCTCGCGAGGCAGGTCCCGCTAGCAGTCCTCGCGAGGCTGGTCGCGCCACCCCGGGCGTGGGCCGCGATCTTCCCAGCGTCCTGGGTTTCTTCCTCCTCCTCGGCCGTAGCCCCGGTCAGCACGATTAGGGCGATGGCCGATCCTTCCTTCTCGCACAGCGCGGAGTTCTTGACATTCGTTGGTGTTGTGGGTGTGGAGGTCATGGTACACACAGTACCGGCTGCCCCTGGAGGATTCGGGCAGATCCTTGCCCCGCTTTGTGTCTGGTTCTGCCGCGAGTACGGCAGCCCCCTTGCGCTTCACGTCCTTGGCCTTGGGCTTCTTCTCTTCTGGGTCCGCGGCAGGCAGCTCGAGGAGGGAGAGACGTCCCTCCTCTGCCCTGGCGCACCTGTTCGCCAAGTTGAACACCTCCAGGGAGGTGCAGAGGTCTTCATGCATCGCCAGCTCCTCCTTCATCTTGATGTCACGCACGCCATCGGAGAAGGCCGAGATGATGGCCTCCTCGGACACCCTGGGGATCTTGAGGCGCGCGCTGTTGAAGCGCTGGATGTACTTTTGCAGGGTCTCTCCGGGTTGTTGCTTGATGCGGTGCATGTCGCTCACGGCGGGCGGCTGGTCGTGAGTACCTTGGAAGTTGGCGATGAAGCATGCGCGCATCTGGTCCCAGGAGGAGATCATGCCTGGAGCCAGATTCAGGAGCCAGGTTCGAGCTCCTTCCTTGGGCGCCATGGGGAACCAGTTCGCCATGACCTTTTCATCCCCGCCGGCAGCCTCGATGCCCAGCTCATAGAGCTGGAGGAACTCTACGGGATCAGTCGTGCCGTCGTAGCGAGGAGGCAGGTCAGGCTTGAACTTGCCGGGCCACACGACGCTACGCAGCTCGGTGGTGTAGGCACGGCAGCCCGCAGTGGCCACGAAAGGCTTCGGTTGATGGAGAGCTTGGTCTTGAGGGTCCCCACGCACTGCAGCTAGGAGTAGGGCGGGGTCTTGGCGCGCCGGAGCTGGAGCAGGGTCGCGGCGTGCCGGAGCAGGGAGCGCCCTGGCAGCCCCTTGCGGGCGAGGGACTTCTTGGCAGCTCCGTTCTTGCTGCGCTGGCGCCTGACGGAGCGGGTTCCGCCCAGGGGCCAAGCGCCTTGGAGCCATGGCATCTTCTTGGAGGGGAGGCGGCTGGTGCGCCTCGGGAGCTTCGTTGCCCGCACGGGGCAGAGTGCGGCGCAGAGGGACGGACGGCGTGAAAGAGCCCCCTGCGGCGTGGACAAGCTCGGCGACGCGGTCGAGCCACTCTTCGTAGACGTCGTCGACGGGGCGGTAGCGCAGGAGCTCGTTTGCCGCGAGGAGCACAGCTCGAGCCTCCAAGGGTGCGCGGAGCGCGCGGGACGAAGAACCGGCTGGTGCGAGTGATGGAGTAGCGGTGTGGCCATCTTGCCGCACAGACGGGTGCTGAGACGACGCCTGCTGCTCGCCCCCCGCTGGGCGGGTAGCGATGTTGATGGCGGGTGAAGGGGAACGACGAGGACGCCCACTGACGGGGGCCGTCTGGGCGACGCGAGAAGCGATGGCGGCCCGGCGCTCGGCACGGGCCCGACGAGCGCCGGACATGGATGCGACGGTCAGAGGAGAACGGAGTGGTGGGAGATGGATTCCGGCGCACCCCTACCTGGCGCGCCAAATGTCGGATTTCGGGTTCCGGCAGACCCTTAAGGTTCGAACACTGGGGTACGCGCGGAAATCACGCCTTCTACCTCCCCGTCTCACAAAGAGCTAAACTACTAAAAGAATCACACAAGAGACACAAGATTTATACTGGTTCGGGCCACCATTGTGGTGTAATACCCTACTCCTGTGTGTGGTGGATGGATTGCCTCTTGGGGCTGATGATGATGAATAATACAGGGAAGAACAGCCTCGCGAGGGTCTGTTCTTGGCTGGGGCGACGAACTACTGGGAGGAGTTCCGCCGTCTTCTCTCGCTCTCTCTCTCTCTCTCTCTCTCTGCTTGCTAGCCGGATCTGCATACCGAACCGAACTTGAACCTACCAACCGATCAAACCGAACGGAACCCCCTTGCTACGTGGGTGGCCGGTCCTATTTATAGAGGCTCCGGTCCTCTTCCGAAATATCGAGCGGGAAGGGAGCCAACAATGGCGGGCTAATTTGAAGGGGGACAGCAAGTACTCTTATCCTGACTAAAGGTGGTCTTCGCCTGCGAAAGACTCTGCGGTGACGCCGTGCTGGGCTCCATGGTGATCTCCGTCTCGTAGTCCGCTTGGTCCTGGTCTCGTTGCACCGAAATGGCAACCTTTGCCTGATGCCTCGGTACTCCGCGGCTGCGCTTGCCCCCTTTGCACCAAAGAGGAAAGAAGGACGCTGCGCGCGCTGGCGCCCGCCTGGCACCCTTGATCGTCATGGCTTGCGTCACGGGCACCTCGCGAGGTACCCCGCCTTGATATCTCCGTCTCCTCGTGAGCCAGCCTGAGGAGGCTACACCTGAGGATGCGCCGTGTCGTCCGCCTCGCGAGGCTTGGCCCCTCGCGAGGGTCTTGAGTCTTGTGCTTGATGAAGATGGGCCATGTTGGGCCCCCATTTGAGCCACACCGCAGGCCTCAGGCAGGCAAGTCTGGGGACCCCCATTCCCAGAACACCGACAGTGTGGCACTTCTTCAACTGAGAAATGTGGAACACATCATGATCTCCTGACAATCCTTCAGGCAATTCCAACTTGTAGGCCACTTCTCCCATACGTTCCAATACTCGGCATGGTCCTACAAATCGTGGCACTAACTTTCCTTTAACACCAAAGCGCTTTCTTCCCCAAAGTGGCGTTACTCGAAGATAAACTCGGTCTCCGACTTCGTAAACTGTCTCCTTGCGTTTAGAATCTGCGTAGCTCTTTTGCCTGGATTGAGGTACCTTGAGCCTATCGTGAATCAATTTCACCTTCTGCTCAGACTCCTTAATCAAGTCTGGTCCAAACAACTGGCGGTCTCGAACTTCATCCCACGTCAAGGGTGTCCTGCACCTCCTTCCGTACAAGGCTTCGAAAGGGGCCATCATTAAACTGGATTGATAGCTATTGTTGTAAGAGAACTCTGCATACGGCAAATTCTCGTCCCAACTAGATCCATAATCTAGCGCACAAGCTCTCAACATGTCCTCCAAAATCTGATTGACTCTCTCGGTCTGTCCATCTGTCCGTGGATGAAAAGCTGTGCTGAACTCTAGCCTGGTACCCAAAGTTTCGTGCAACTGATTCCAGAACTTTGAGGTAAACTGGGTTCCTCTATCTGATACTATACTCCTCGGAACTCCACGCAAGCATACAATCTTGGTCATGTATATCTTTGCCAACTTAGCACTGGTGTAAGTGGTCTTTACCGTGATGAAATGAGCTACTTTCCTCAACCGATCAACTACAACCCAAATCGAGTCATAGCCTGAACGAGTCCCGGGTAATCCCATGATAAAATCCATGCCTAACTTATCCCACTTCCATTCGGGTATCGGCAATGGTTGTAGCAATCCTGCTGGCTTCTAATGCTCTGCCTTTACTCTCTGACATACATCACAAACTACTACATACTCTGCAATATCTTTCTTCATTCCGGTCCACCAGAAAATATCCTTCAAATCCAAATACAACTTGGTATTTCCTGGGTGAATCGAATACGGTGAATTGTGTGCCTCTTGCAGAATCAACTTCCTGATCTCCGGGTCATTGGGCACATAAACACGGTCTTCAAACCATAGGGTGTCGTGCTCATCCTCACGAAATCCTTTAGCCTTTCCTTTGCTCATTTTCTCCTTTATAGAGGCAATCTCCTTGTCAGTCTTCTGAGCTTCTCTGATTTTATCCGTCAAAGTTGACTGAATCTCCAATGCTGCTACATAGCCTCTTGGAACTATTTCCAAACATAGTTCATGAAGATTTTCGGCTAACTCCCTTGGTATTTCTCCCATCATTAGTGTATTGACATGGCTTTTGCGACTTAATGCGTCAGCTACTACATTAGCCTTTCCGGGATGGTAATGCAATCTCATATCATAATCCTTGATGAGCTCCAACCATCTCCTTTGTCTAAGGTTCAACTCTTTCTGCGTGAAAATGTACTTCAAACTCTTGTGATCTGTGTACACCTCACAATGATTTCCAATGAGGAAATGTCTCCATGTTTTCAGTGCATGCACTACGGCTGCTAACTCCAAATCATGCGTGGCATAATTCAATTCGTGAGGTTTCAGTTGTCTTGAGTTATATGAAACAACTCTGCCTTCCTGCATAAGCACTGCTCCAAGTCCTCGACGTGAAGCGTCGCAGTACACCTCATAGTCCTTGGTCTGGTCTGGCAAAATCAACACTGGTGAAGTAACCAAGCATTTCTTCAACTCCTGGAAACTAGCCTCACACTCCTCAGTCCATAAGAACTTGGTATCCTTTTTCAACAACTCCGTCATAGGTTTCGCAATCTTTGAGAAATTCTCAATGAATCTCCGGTAGTATCCTGCGAGTCCAAGGAAACTCCGGATCTCTCCAACTGTTGTTGGTGCCTCCCACTTGGTCACGATATCAACTTTAGTGGGATCTACTGATATACCTTCTCCGGATATAACGTGTGCGAGGAATCCTACTTCCTTCAACCAAAACTCACATTTGCTGAACTTGGCATACAACTGATGTTCTCTGAGCTTCTCAAGTACCAATCGCAAATGCTCCTTATGCTCCTCTTCACTTTTCAAGTAAACCAGAATATCATCAATGAACACCACGATGAACTTATCCAAGAACTCCATAAACACTTTGTTCATCATGTTTATAAAATAGGCAGGTGCGTTAATCAGACCAAATGACATAACGGTATACTCGTACAGCCCATACCTGGTGGTAAAAGCTGTCTTAGGTATATCTTGTTCTCGAATCTTCAACTGGTGGTATCCTGATCGCAGATCGATCTTGGAAAATACCTTAGCTCCTTGCAATCGATCAAACAGATCATTGATCATTGGTAGTGGGTACTTGTTCTTGATGGTTACTTCATTCAATCCTCGATAATCGACAACCATCCTTAACGATCCATCCTTCTTCTCCACTAGAAGTACTGGCGATCCCCAAGGCGACGAACTTGGGCGAATGTAACCTTTATCCAGTAACTCCTTAATATTTTCTTAATCTCCACCAAATCCGTTGCAGGCATCCTGTATGGTCTCTTTGATATTGGCCCTGTGCCTGGCAATAGCTCAATCAAAAACTCAATATCTCTATCCGGTGGCATGCCTGGCAACTCTTCTGGAAATACTTCAGGGAAATCCCTTACCACTGGTACTTCCTCCTGCACAACTCCTGTTAAACAATTTACTTGAGTCCCTTTTGGCACATGTCGGAATACATACTTGATCCTTCTCCCTTCTGGGGTAGTAAGCAAAATTGTCTTATTGGCGCAATCAATGTTTCCTCCGTACATCGACGGCCAATCCACACCCAGAATTACATCCAATCCTTGTGATTCCAAAATGATTAAATCTGAGGGAAACACATGCCTACCTATACTCAATGGCACTTGAAAACATCCTTGACTGGCCATATACTCCGCTCCTGGTGAGCTTACTAGCATAGGTGTTCTAAGAACCTTAGTGGGCAAGTTATACTTATCCACAAATCCCCTTGATATGTATGAATGTGATGCACCAGTATAAAAAAGAACGAGTGCAGTAAATGACTTAACCAAAAACTTACTGATTACTGCATCTGGTTGCTCTTCAACCTCCTCCACGTTAACGTGGTTCACCTGTCCCCTGTTGAAAGGGTTCGGCTTCTTCCCAGAGCTTCCATTGCCATTCCGGCCTTCAGGACATTCATTGGCATAATGTCCGGTCTTCTGGCACTTAAAGCAAGTGACTTGGCTCAGGTCCTTCTTGGCTGGGGTTGATGGGTTGGTACGGTTCTGGCCGTTGCTTCCTCCATTGCCATTACCATTCTTGGTGCCATTGTGATTGTGCGAGCTACCTCCTCCATGGGTATGCTGAAAATGTCCTCCCGATCTAGGGGTAAAACGTGGCTTCTGCTGGGCTCCAGAATTGTACTTCCCTTGTACATACTTCCTCTTGCGGTTCTCAATTTGCTGCTGCTTGCCTTTAATCATAAAAGCACGGTCTACCAACTCCTGGTAGTTGTTGAAGGTTGCTACCATCAACTGCATGCTCAACTCATCATTCAGTCCTTCCAAAAACTTCTCCTGCTTAGCTGCATCCGGAGCAACGTCATCTGGGGCATAACATGCTAATTTACTAAAGTCCACCACATACTGGCCAACTGTCCGTCCTCTTTGGCGCAAGTTGCGAAACTCACGCTTCTTCATGGCCATAGCTCCTACTGAAACATGGGCAGTTCGAAAAGCCTGCTGAAACTGGTCCCAAGTGACAGTGTCGATAGGGAAAGTGGCTGTGAAATTCTCCCACCATGATGCTGTGGGCCCTTCAAGCTGATGTGCGGCAAACTTCACCTTCTCCGCATCTGCGCATCCTGCTGTGGTCAACTCTCTACCTGTCTTGCAGAGCCAATCATCTGCTACTATCGGCTCGGTGCTACTGGAAAACACCGGCGGATTCAGCCTAAGAAAACGGGCTAAGTGGTCAACAGGTGGTGGTGGTGGTGGTGGTGGGTTGTTGTTGTTGTTCCCCTGATTCTAATTCTGGACTAGCAACTGCTTCAATGTGTTCTGCTACTGGATCAACTGGGTGAGCTCCGGTGGAAAGGTAAATCCGGGGTCACGTCTCGGAGGCATCTGAGGATTTAGAAAAGATGAGAGTTTAGAATAGAGGGGGTCTAAAGAGAAAACACTACCCATATGCACATGAGGTAAAAGCAAACAATTCAATTCATTCAATCAAACAAGGGCATACAATCGATCTAACTATCGCAAAAGTGCTCGGACTACTGTATTTACATGGTGGACTACTACTACTGACGAGGTGGTCTACTAGAAATATTCTTCGGTTGCAGACTCCATGATATCTGCTCCAGCTTCATCAACATAGTCATCATCGCTATCATCTGGGTCCGAGTCGGTGTCGTCGATGATGATGTAGTCTTCTAGGCGAATCTCCTTGGGTTCTTCGTCTTCATCTACTAGTGTAGGGCCTCCCATAAATATCCCGATCTTCTTGATCAGATCGTCATTCTTCTCCACCAACACTTCAATTTCCTCTTCATAATCTTCACATGTAGCCTTGAGTTCTTCCTCCAGTTCTTTGATTCTTGTCCTAGCCTTCTTCAGGTCTATCATGTCGGCGCACATCTGGTTCTCCTGTCGTCGAATGTGCTGGTTTAACTCCTGGATAAAAGCTGCAATTGATCTATCCTTTCTGGTGCTGATCATCTCCCAGTGTTCATCTAAGCGCCCACAAATCCGGTAGATAGTATCCTTGAGATCATTGCGGTAGACTTCTCCAATGCATCCCATGGGGATGTGAGCTGCCATGCTCTTTCCTAGACTCCAAGTTGGTGCATCAAAAGAAAACTCTATGGGCTCAATGACTGGCATGAACGTCCTTCCTGGAACTTGAACTTGAATCATCCAGCGCTCTTCTTCAGGTAAAGTGGCGTTGTAGGTTCCGGTGAAGCTTGGTACTCCTATGTTCAGGTATCTAGTGACTTCCTTCAAGTGACGTCCAAAGGGTGTATCGTCATCAGGTTGCGTGAACTTGTTCCTTGCATCCACCATCCTAAAGAGTAGAAAAGATGAGAGGTCAGAAGAGAAGAGAGTGAATAGTGATCTAGGTCTTTAGCTTAGTGGTCGTGTCCTACAGTCAGCGTGTGCTCTGATACCATCTCTGTAGCGACCAGACCTCAAACGGCCTGATCTCTGTGCTCAGGTGTCATCCCTGGATCAGTAATGCTGATACCACACAGTAGTCGGAGGATTTATAACAGAGTAGCAATCACACACTTATTACATCGAGTGTCTCAATAGAGAACTTATTACAATAAATATGGCTTAAGGCCATCTAATAACTATAACAACGGAATGCTTGGAAGATAAGTGAGTCCATCAACTCCAACAGCATCTCTGAGTATAGAACCACGACCTAAAACTCCTTAATCGTCGTCTAAAAAGTCTGCGACATTAACGTTGCAGCCCGAAACGGGTCAGCACATGGAATATGCTGGCAAAGTAACACATAGAGAGTAATGGAATGAAACATCTATACTATATGCATATTTGGCTGGTGGAAAGCTCTATGGTTACAGTTTTGCGTAAAGCCAATTTTTCCCTACTTCAAAGGAATAAATTTTATTTAACTATCATGGTAGTTGTTAAACATTGAGAATGGTTGACAGCATCCTCAATCCCAATTAAGCATCATCATTAAACAAAACCCAACAAAATTAACTTTTTAGAGTAACATGTTGAGATTCACATGATAATCCAAGTACTAGATATTCAAGCTATCCATAACCGGGGATATGGCTAACCATGATTAGTTTATACACTCTGCAGAGGTTTGCGCACTTTTCCCACAAGAATCGATCGCCTCCGTTTGGTTTCTCGCACTACATGGTGTTTGAGAAGACGGATGACCGAGACATAGTCTTTCAGAAGCGCTAGCACCTTACGATGGATAGACCGTTACACCTACTTTCCCCTAGATCTGCAAGTCTGCCCTGTAAGAACTCGCACGACTTAATCAACTATGCCAGAGCCCATAATAGTTTGTGGCTGCACACAGAAGTTTCTAGTATGAAAAATCTCATGATCCCTTTGGGCCTGGGTGGCGGTCCATAAAGAAAAATAGGCAATCCTGGAATACCCAGGTACCTCAATCCACCCAGATGTGTGTTTAAGTTGCCACCTTAGATAAACCATTAATTAACAAACTCACATCTGTCATGGATATCACTCACCCAATCCACGTCTACTAGCATAGCATGGCATAATAGGCAAACGTAGAAGTAACTCCCAAAGGTTTGATAATATAACAGGCAATAGGTACTACCTCAACTACTTCCCATCCCACAATTTAATTAGATCCTAATCATGCAATGTTTGAGGATTGATCTAATGCAATAAAACTGGGTAGTAGGAGGTATGATCAAAGTGTTACCTGCCTTACTGATGATCCGCGAAACCTAGAGATTCGAAGTAACAGGCGGCGCACTCCGGGTATTCTATCGCAGACAAACAAACAAGCATACAATAAGTATTCATCTAATGCACGGGTAAAACTCAAATAAGAGATCTAACCAGAAAGTTCAACTTAAGAACTTCGGTTTGCAAAAAGAATCAAATCAAACGAAGCAACGAAAGTCAAACGGCAAAAGAAACAAGCTTCGTTTACTATTCTGGATCTATGGAAATTTTTACAGCGGAAAAAACTTGTTTAGGTTGGTTAAACGGTTAGAGGGTTTCGAGACGAAACTTCAAGCGCTTGAATCGCCTGATTCCGATAAACGAGCGAAAAGTTATACTAAAACAAAAATCGGATCAGGAATCGCGATCAGAAAAATCACGGATTTAATCCGTGAAAAAGAAAAATGATGAACGTTCGCTAGAACGAACGAACGGACGAACGCTCGCTAAATAAATAAACCGGAAAAACCGATCTATTTAAAAAACCGAAACTAAAAAAACCAACGAAAACCGAACATTTTTTTCGAGAAAACCGGCGGCGCGGAAAACGATGCAACCTCGGGCGGTGGATGGGCGAGGCGGCGGGCGGCGGCTCCGGCGGCGGCGACGCGGCGAGCGGCGGCATGGCGCTCGAGGCGGCGGCGGGCATTAGGGTTTCGGGGGCGCGCGGGCTAGGGTTTCGGCTGGGCCTTCCCCCGGCTTATAAAGCCGGCCGGGCCAGGAGTCCGGGTCGTACACGGCCCCTTAGGTCGGTTCGTTTTTTAATTATTCCGTGCAGAAAAAAGAAATAAAAGGAATACTAAACTGACTCTAAAAATCCCAAAATAAATTTTCCCGGGCTTCTAAAATCAAGCCGCACAAGGTGAACATTTATTTGGGGCCTAAATGCAATTTTGAAAAACGCACATTTTCCTAAATTCAAATAAAATACCAAAAAATTCCGAAATAAAATCTTATTTGATTTTATTATTAAATCCTCAATATTTCCTTATTTTGGGAAAGTCATTTTATTCCCTCTCTCATATTTTTGTAATGGAAATAGTTGATGATAAAATAATTAAAATCAAATGATCCTATTCGCAAAATTTGAGAAAACTCAAACATGAAAATAACGAAATCCCCAACTCTCTCCGTGGGTCCTTGAGTTGCGTAGAATTTCTAGGATGAAAACCAAAAGCAAATAAAATATGATATGCAATGATGGTCTAATGTGTAACATTCCAAATTGAAAATTTGGGATGTTACATCGGTGCAGCTTGAAATCCGGCACAGATGCAAACCCTAAGCATTATATGTGGCCTATATGCACATAAGTATAATAAGGAACCTATCATGGAGCGGTATACCTTATGATCGAAGTCAATACCATTTTCATCAGTGCACAGATGGCCATTTGTGGGCATAGTAATTTTGACGCCTTTGCAGTCTTGCAATGCGAATTTCCTCAGTACATCCTTGAGGTATTTCTCCTGAGATATGAATATGCCATTGTGTTGTTGACGAATTTGAAGACCTAAGAAGAATTTCAACTCTCCCATACTAGACATTTGATATTCTTCACTCATCATATAGGCAAATTCATCACTATAACGTTGGTCAGTACAGCCAAAGATAATATCATCAACATATACTTGGCACACAAACAATTCACCATCATAAGATTTAGTGAAAAGAGTAGGGTCGAGTGAACCGGGTTTGAAGCCTTTCTTCATGAAGAGTTCCTTCAAAGTATCATACCAAGCCCGTGGGGCCTGCTTGAGGCCATAGAGGGCCTTGTTGAGTCTGAAGACTTTGTCAGGATTCTTTGGATCTTCAAAACCTGGGGGTTGAGCAACATATACTTCTTCCTCAAGCTTACCATTGAGGAATGCACTTTTCACATCCATTTGATATAGAGTGATATCATGATGGTTAGCATAAGCAAGTAATATGCGAATAGCCTCAGGTCTAGCAACAGGTGCAAAAGTTTCATCGAAATCAATTCCTTCAACCTGTGTGTAGCCTTGTGCTACAAGCCGTGCCTTATTCCTCACCACAAGGCCATTTTCATCTTTCTTGTTGCAGTAGATCCACTTTGTGCTGATGATATTGTGCTTGCGAGGATATGGACGTTTGACCAGTTCCCAGACATTGTTGAGCTCGAACTGATGTAATTCTTCTTACATGGCCTGAATCCACTCAGGCTTCAGAAAGGCTTCATCTACCTTAGTGGGCTCTGTAATAGAGACAAAAGCATACTGCCCACAAAAGTTAGACAAATGTGAAGCTTTTGAGCGTGTGAGAGGACCTGACACTTTGATGTCATTGATGATCTTTTCAACTTGCACTTCTTTTGCAATGCGAGGATAAGCTGGTTGTCGTTGAAGAATTTGATCAGCGTTTTCTTCAGCAGCATTTTCTTCAGGTGCATTAGCTCGACGTTCTTCATGTTCTGGAATGAATTCTTCAACAGATTCTTCAGTAGGAATGACATCCTCAGTAGCCTTGAACTTGATAGTTTCCTCAGGTGTTGGTTCATCTATCACAGTAGGTAGGTGCTCTCTTTGCGAGCCATTAGTTTCATCGTACCGCACATCTACAGTTTCAACAACTTTGTGAAGAACGTTTTTGAAGACTCTGTAGGTGTGCGAGTCCTTTACGTAACCAAGCATAAAACCTTCATGTGCTTTCGATGCAAATTTTGAGTTGTGATGAGGATCTCTAATCCAACATTTAGCACCGAAGACTTTGAAATAACTTACATTGGGTTTCTTATTAGTGAGGAGTTCATAGGCAGTCTTTTTGAAGAATTTGTGAAGATATACTCTGTTGATGATGTGGCACGTAGTATCAATTTCCTCAGTCTAGAAATAACGAGGCGTTTTGTATTCATCAAGCATAGTGCGAGCCATCTCAGCAAGAGTCCTGTTCTTGCGCTCCACGACGCCATTCTGCTGAGGAGTGTAAGGAGCAGATAACTCATGAGTGATACCAAGTTCATCAAGATAGTCATCGAGACCAGAATTCTTGAACTCAGTGCCATTGTCACTTTTGATGTGCTTGATCTTCACACCAAAGTTGGTTGAAGCCCTCGAGGAAAATCGTTTGAAGACTTCCTGCACTTCATGTTTGTAAGTAACAAGGTGTACCCATGTGTAACGAGAATAATCATCAACAATAACGAAGCCATATTGAGATGCTTCATTTGAGACAGCAAAATAATGATTAGGACCAAAGAGATCCATGTGAATCAATTCAAATGGGCGAGTGGTGGTCATGATAGTCTTCGCTGGATGCTTGGCCTTGGTCATCTTCCCAGCTTCATAGGCTCCGCATAGGTGATCCTTGAGGAATTTGACATTCTCGATGCCAATGCCATGCTTCTTCTTCGCAAGCGTGTGCAAATTCCTCATGCCCGCATGACCAAGACATCGATGCCAGAGCCAGCCTTCTGAAGCTTTTGCAAGTAAGCACACGGCTGGTTGTGGTCCTGTAGAGAAATCAACAATATACAGGTCTCCTCTCCTAAAGCCTTCGAAGACTTTGGAATTGTCAGCTTCCATAACCACAACACAACGGTACTTGCCGAAGACAACAACCATATCAAGATCACAAAGCATTGAGACAGACATAAGGTTGTATCCTAAGGACTCAACAAGCATGACTTTGTCCATGTGTCGATCCTTTGTAATCGCAACCTTACCTAGACCCAATACCTGACTTTTGCCTTTGTCAGCAAAGATGATATGCTTCCGATGCGACGGCGATAATGGAGCATCCATCAATAGATTCTTGTCACCAGTCATGTGGTTTGTACATCCACTATCAAGGACCCACTCAGTGGCTTTGGGTTGATCATCCTGTGGATGAATTAGTGCAGCTTACAAACTCATATACTTCATCAGTGAAGAATATGGCATCAATTCACCAGATCAATTTCATCAAGTAAAAGAGCTGATAAAGCAATATGAGGATGTGAGAAATGAAAGTTCATTTCTTCATGATTAGCCTGCGTCCTATCAGGCATGCTCAGGTCTCCAGCAAATTCTTCAGACGATTATGTGCGTCTGGAGACCTGACCCTGCAGAAGAGATTAGTTCTTTTTCTACACCACCCACATCTGAAGGGGTGGCAAAGAGTTCATCATTCTGCGAGCTCCATACGAGAAGGATGGCATAGAAGCCAGTCCATTTCGTCTCACATAAGAGGGGTTAGAGTAAGCATAAGAGTATGCAGAGAAATTCTTTGAGGACTTATGGACATAATGATTTGAAGAATAATGCACATATCCATAATCCTTAGATCTTCCCTGCGAAACAGACGGATTAGCATGATGATGTTCATGTGAGGACTTTGATCCATATGAGGAATTTGGTCCATATGAAGAATTTGATCTGGGGTTCCTATTCTTCACAGGTGGTGTCATGATGACATTCACCTGAAGATTTTCAAGACATCTTTTGGGAACCCAGATTTTCTGCATAGGGGAGCCGTTCCTGCAGTTAGTGCCAACATAGCTAGCAAATACTTCACCATTCTGATTTTTGAATAGCTTATAGTTGGAGTCAATTGACTCATCATCAGAATGAGGAGATTCGCATGCAAATCCAGATAAGTTAGATGGATCAACTGGAGGTCCCTTTGCAGCAACCCATGTAGTTTTGGGGTACTGCTCAGGCTTCCAATATGTACCATCAGCATTGAGTTTCCTCTCAAAGGCGATACCCTCTTTCCTAGGGTTCCTGTTGAGGATCTGCTTTTTAAGCACATCACAAAGAGCCTAATGCCCTTTGAGGCTTTTGTACATGCCTGTCATGTATAATTACTTCAGCCCTGCATCGTCAGTGATACTAGCAATGTCCTCAGATGAGCAATTAGTGATAGCAGAGGCATGTGAAGAATTTGAAACATTAGCAGCATTTGAACATTCAGGTGAAGAATTAGCAGATTCACATTCAATGCACTTCAAGCATGGAGGAACAAATTCTTCTGAGATGCGCTGATTTGTTGAGCAAGTAATGAATCGCGCTCCTTCTGAAGATCTTCATAACTCACTCTTAGCTTCTCAAGGTCTTGCTTTCTTTGAAGAAATTCATAAGAAAGCTTCTCATGATCCGATAAGAGAGTGTTATGATGACTTTGAAGTTTGTCAAGCTTGGACTGAAGTCTCTGAAGATTTTCAGTCAAAGTTTCAGTGCGATCCATTTCTTCACCCAACATATCATCACTTTTATTTAGCATGTTTTGAACCTTTTCTAAAGCCCTTTGTTGTTTTATAGCAATCTTAGCAAGTTTAGAATAGTCGGGTTTAAGGTTTTCATCAGATTCATTCTCACTTGATTCAGAGGAGGTATATTTGAGTACCTTGGCACCCTTTGCCATGAAGCAATAGGTGGGAGTGTAGTCATCATCGCCTTCATCAGCCTTGTTGGTGAGGTCATTTTCTTCAGTGTTGAAGATAGACTTGCTGACGAATGCAGTAGCGAGAGCAAGGCTCGCCACTCTGGATTCGGACTCCTTAGATGACTCCTCTTCCTCATTTTCTTCAGATTCAGCCTTAGAGTCCATTTCCTTGCCAATGAATGCCCTGGCCTTCTTGGAGATGCTCTTCTTGTGATATGAAGGCTTGGAGGATTTTGTTGATGAGGATTTTGTGGATTTCTTCTTTTTCTTCGCATCATCAGAACTGTAATCCTTGTATTTCTTCTTCTTTGATTCCTTTTCCCACTGAGGACAATCTTGAATGAAATGTCCAGGTTTCTTGCATTTGTGACAGAGCCTCTTCTTGTAGTCACTGGATGAGGAATCATTGCTCCTTGAGGATCTTCCAAGGCGACCACGTCTTGAGAACTTTTGGAACTTCTTCACGAGCAGAGCCAGATCATGGCTCAGTTCTTCAGGATCACCAAGGTTGCTACCAGAGTCTTCATCTTTGGACTCAGATACTTCCTTGGCCTTCAGTGCACGTGTTCTGCCATAGCTTGAACCATAGAGATCTCTCTTTTCAGCAAGTTGGCACTCATGAGTATTTAGCCTCTTGAGAATATCAGCGGGATCAAGTGACTTGTAATCAACACGTTCTTCTATCATCAATGCCAGAGTGTCAAATGAGGAATCAAGCGATCTCAGCAATTTCTTCACCACCTCATGGTCGGTGATGTCAGTGGCACCAAGTGCTTGAAGCTCATTTGAGATGTCAGTGAGGCGATTGAAGGTTTGTTGAACATTTTCATTGTCGAGTCTTTTGAAGCGGTTGAAGAGATTGCGAAGAACATCAACTCGAGAGTCACGCTGAGTAGAGACTCCTTCATTCACTTTGGACAACCTGTCCCAGATAAGCTTCGTTGTTTCCAAAGCACTCACTCTGCCATACTGTCCTTTGCTCAGATGGCCACATATGATATTCTTCGCTTGAGAGTCGAGTTGCTTGAATCTCTTCACATCGGCAGCATTCAGAGAAGGTGTGACTGAGGGAACACCATTTTCCATAACATACCAGAGATCGTTCTCAATTGCTTCAAGATGCATTCGCATCTTATTCTTCCAGTAGGGGTAGTCCGTCCCATCGAAGGTAGGACACCCAGCAGAGACCTTGATCATACCTGCAGTCGACATAACTAAAACTCCAGTCGGTTAAACCAAAATCACACAGAACAAGGGAGTACCTTGCTCTGATACCAATTGAAAGTGCGTTATATCGACTAGAGGGGGGGGGGGGTGAATAGGCGATTTTTATGAAATTCTTCACTGAGGAATTTGCTGGTGAGGAAATTCCTTAGCGAAGACCTACTAGCAGCGGAATAAGTACTCAAAAGTAAACACAACAGAATACAAGCATAGTCATCATGATGAAATGAAGACAGGCACATAGTACAGGAAGCATAATCATAGGATAACACAGGATGAAGACAAACAGACTGAAGAAATTGAACTGAGGATATTGAGAAAGTCTTCAGTCAAAGTCTTCAAACACATATATGAACAAACATACAACACAATTATGAGGAAATGAAAGAGTTGAGGAAATAGAACCAGTAAGCTCGGTGAAGACAATGATTTAGTAGACTAGTTCCAACTGCTAGCTCAGTTGTACGTCTGGCTGGAGCGGCTGCATATTTAAACTCGAGGACACACAGTCCTGGACACCCAGTCAAGGACACTTAGTCCAAGACACCCAGTCCTCACCGTATTCTCCTTGAACTAAGGTCACACAGACCTCGTCCAATCACTCGTGGTAAGTCTTCAGGCGACTTCCAAACCTTCACAAACTTGGTCACTCGGTAATCCACAATTCCTCTTGGATGCTCTAGACCATGACGCCTAACCGTCTGGAAGAAGCACAGTCTCCAAAGGTAACAAGCGTCGGATCCACTCAGGATCAATCTCTTCAGTGATGCTCAATCACTTGGGGTTTGTAGGTGTTTGGGTTTTGGGTTTTGGGATTTTCCTCACTTGATGATTTTCACTCAAAGTCCTCGGAGGATGGGTTGCTCTCAAATGACAAGAGTCAGTTTCTCTCGGAGCAGCCAACCAGCTACTGGTTGTAGGGGCGGCTATTTATAGCCTAGGGAGCAGCCCGACATGATAAGACATAAATGCCCTTCAATGATATGACCATTAGGTGGATAGATATTTTGGAATAGCTGGCGCATAGCACAGCAACGGTCGGAATTTTGAGTGGCAAAAACCTCAGGGCTATCATGTTCCTCACTGGCGAATCCGCACTGGCGAATTCCTAACTCCTCAGTCAGGACAAATTCCTTAGAGACCAGAAGAACTTCGTCTCTGTCACTAAAGAAATTGACTGAACTGTATGAGATTTCCAATGGCTTCACTTGAAGGGATTGGTAGGTGTAGGATTTTGAGTTGAGCATCACATGGAAATTTTTCCTTAGTATTTCCTCAACCCCCTTTAACAGTACGGTGTTTCCTATGACTGAAGAAAGATAAAAACAAAACTATGAACACGAAAGTCTTCAAGCTTCATATTTCTCGCATGAATATCAAGTGTTCCCGGACACACAAATTTCTTCACTTTCTAAGTCTTCATGAAAGTCTTCAGAAATACCAAAATCTTCAGTCGAAGATATTCATTTTTAGGGGTCGACTTTTCCTGTAAATATCAAACTCCTCATAGACTTATAGACCTGTGTACACTCACACACGCATTAGTCCCTTAACCTATAAGTATTCAATACACCAAAATCACTTAGGGGCACTAGATGCACTTACAGGTTTTCTGTCCCACAAAGAATTTTGGGGGTGACGGTTTGCTAGAGCGAACCGTGTGTGATTGACGTAGCAGGCAAAATGAAAGTCATTGCACACGGTTCCAATTTTGGGAACTGTGTGTGATTGACGTACTACCTCCATCCTAGTTTATTGGTCCCCCGTTGTATTTTTTACCAAAATTTGGCAAAATATTTAACATACTCAGACATAGATAATAAGCGTACACGTACATAAGGATAGTTCAACCATAAGTACATAGTTCAACCGTCATTAAGCATACTCAAGCGTACATAGTTCGATCCATCCCACATCTCATCTCACATGCGCCCGGCATGATCCTGAAGCTTCTCCAGGTACTCGGCGTATGCGTCGTGCGCCACCCTGCGAGAATACTTCTGCTTGAAGGAGCCAACGGCCCGTCCTCTTGCATGCGCCAGAACACTTAGATAAGCATGATGAATCTTATGGTAGCAAAATGGGCATCCATAGCTGTCGTTCCAGGTCCTAATATGCCTGTTATGCATTCCCGGATAAAGCTCCCTCAGGATTCGCCTCTTGTACCTCCTCTGGGCATCTTCATCCTCGTTGTCCAGATCGTCAGACAACACCTATACAAATAGTAAAACAAATTTGGCATCAAATCACAGATTACATGCCGTGAAGTAGGATTAGGAATTTATGGCTATTTTATTTATACATATCCAGAGATTATGGTTCGATTTTTAAGAACAGTCGTCTATGTACAGACCAATCTTGAAGAAAATAATGGCACAAACATAGGTAGGTCATTCAAAATCAATTGTCAAGTCCTGGCTAGGAATTATTGGCAAGAACACTAACCCTAGTCCGATTACTAGCAGAAATCATTTGCACAGATGAAACAACTAATCACTTATCACCTGCACCATTCAAACAAGCAATACACTACACGGATCTAACGAAACTTACTCAGATTTCATGGATTGGGAGAACATAACCACATGATTTCTATTCCAAAAAGGGAGAGGCAGGAGTAACCAGAGAAACCCTATGATCTGTTTGACACATAAATGGGTATAGATGACTAACCAGCTATCCGTCGTCGTCGGAGTCGTCGCCGGGGTGGTCGTCGGAGTCGTCGCCGGAGTGGTCGTCGGAGTCGTCACCGGAGTGGTCGTCGGGGTCGGTGTAGCGAACTCGCCGGCAGTGATGGCAACCTCCGTCTCCATCTCCATGCCATTCTCCGGTGCTTTAGCAGCCCCGGCATCGCCACTCCCTCCAATGGGGCGCTTCGGCGACATCCTCATACACTGACGGCTTTGAGGACTGGGAGCGGCATCGAGGATGCAAGCGGAGAGAAAGGATTGTGTGTGCGTAGCGAGGATGGGGGGAGGTCGCACCATTAATATGGAGTAGTGGGAGTTGTGGGAGAGAGGCGGGCGGCGGTCAAACCGATGGCTCGCCTCCTAGTGAGCCTGCAGACCGAACTGCTGGCATGCCTACCAAAGTTTCACACAGCTACTCGCACGCCTCCCGATGACACTACGCAGCGAGCACGCCTCCGTCAATTCACACACCTGCACGCACGCCTCCCCGTCTGCCTACGCCGCGGACTGCTCACATGTGTCCCTTCAACTCACGCCTTCTCGCATGCCACACGGCTCGCGCGGCGGCACGTATATTGTTTTTCTATTTAGATGATTAATGCTGCTGCTTTATTGCTTAACCAAAGCGTGACACGTATCCATTGTTGGTCTAACACTCACGGTTCGAATAAATAATCCATTTGGCATATTGGTTCCCAATTATTAATAATCTCCCGTCTGTAATTAGATAAAGATTACATCAAAACTGGTCTCAAATTTGACAAAAAAAGTACAATGCCACTTTGTATTGGTGTCCATATGACAACATGATAAGTTTCATGAACTTCAAATAAGTTTTGGATGTACTAGAATTTAAAAATCAAGATTCTCAATGTTTGAAATTTGTTGCATGGGGAGTAAACATGCACCCAGTGAGACACATGTGTTTTTGCAATCCATTTAGGTGCACTGTCGCACGTGCATGTAGCTCAAATTTTATTTTTGCACATTATACCCATAGAAAATCAATCAATGTACTAAAACGTCTTAATGATCTCTATGATTTTTTTTTGAAATTAAAACGTCCCTCCTTTGGTAACATGTATGTTCACCGCGGGATAATTAATTTAACATGCATCACAGTTGCGGTGGATTTGCGATGTGTGTGTGTGTGTGGGGGGGGGGGGGTGTGCGTCTGGGGGTGGCGGGTGGCTCGCAGTACACTATGAGTTGTGAGCCACCGTCTGGGTTGGCCGTATTGTTAGGCAGGCTGGTGCCACATCAGAGTTGTGAAATCGTTATTTAAAACATTACACAACCCTTTCATAAATAAATGTTTTGCCACATGCAGTCGATGGTTGTCCTACACGACACTCGATACTCATGTGTGACGCTTTCTGTGGGCCCGCGAGGTCGTCATCCATCACTTTGACGAACAACCGACAGTGAGGTTAATTTGACCAGCAAGGTAGAATCTTTTTTTGTGTTATGGTGGTATATAGTACGCGTCGAAGAGGTGGGAGGGGACTAGCATATATACTATACGTATGCGTCCGTGCACAAGCACACCTCACTCAGTGTCGGGACTTTTTGGTTATAGAGGCACGTGCCACATCAAAATTGTGAAATTGGTTATTCAAACATCACACAACACCTTTTTGGGCCACATGCATATATATCCTAGCTAGGAAACTCACGTGTGACGCTTCCATCTGTGGGCCCACAAGGCCATTGTTGATGCATGCATGCATGCATCACTTTGACCTACATAGGGAGAGGTTAATTAATTTCACCATCGATGAGGATTCTTTTGGGTTGTACATATATTACGGCAGGAGCATATAGTATGCGGTGAAGAGGGGGGAATGGGACCATCATATGTAGTATGCTTGATATGAACCTCGCTCTGTGTGGGTGCATGGTTTACGGTTTTTGAGGCATGTGGCACATCAAAGTTGTGCATTTTGGGTATTCAACATATATATGTTTGGCCCACATGCAAAGCGGTGGTGGTTATCCTCTCGCACCCACTTAAGCCGTTATCAGCGATATTGATGCTTTCCATCTGTGGGCCCGCTTGGTCCATCACTTCTTTTTGCCTGACAACAAGAGAGGTTAATTTGACGTAGGAGGGGATTATTTTTTTCTCTCTGGGATGACATGAATGATACACTTTGAGAACACACACATGCATGTGTACACATGAATCCCTCCCATTGAGTCAAAGTGGCTAGTACAACGACACCATCATGAACCGATCTCGCTCTGTGTGGGGAGCTAGTGTATGATTTTTGACACACGCGCCAGATCAATGTTGTGTATTCAAACATGCATGCATGCATCACCTCCATACATATGCATGTAGTGGTTGCCTTCGAATGATACACTCCCTTGCGTGGTTATCGGCGACACGCCTATATATTCGTGGGCCTGCGTGGACATCCATGATCACCTTGACCAACAACAAGATAGGTTGCCATGGCAGATTCTTCATTTGGTTCGTATTATCGTAGTATAGGTCATGGTGAGATTCAGGCCTAATTAAGTTTGAGCACATATAATATGCACGCATGCATGCATATATGAATCCCCGTCATTGGCTTGAAGTGTGGTGTAACATACATATGCATCATCAACCTAACCCTCACACAGTGTGGGGATTTCTAGTTCGAAATCACGGTGCCACATCAAAGTTGTTCCATTGTTACTCAAAAACACACGTCTCCATACATATGTTTGGGCCACACGCATGCAATGGTTGTCTTCGGTGACTAGCTACTTGCGTGATTATTGGCGAGCTAGCCCATCTCCGGGGTCGCTTGGACGGCCATCACTTTGACCAACAACAAGAGAGAGGTTGTACGACCAAGGTGGGTTATTCTTGGTCCGTTTTACGATCCATCTTGGTGAGATATATGCCTCTCTGGCCCACCAACTGAAAGTGTGTGTGTGTGGGAGGGGGGGGGGTTGTTACACCGCACTTTTCTAGGTGAACCTCGGTTGGGGGGGACATGCATTCATAGCTTAATTAGGATTCCCTTCGTGGCAACATGAGGGGGGTGGGGGTGTCGGTGTCAAAACCGGCGGATTTCGAGTAGGGGGTCCCGAACTGTGCGTCTAGGCCGGATGGTAACAGGTGGCAGGGGACACGAAGTTTTACCCAGGTTCGGGCCCTCTCGATGGAGGTAAAACCCTACGTCCTGCTTGATTAATATTGATGGTATGGGTATTACAAGAGTTGATCTACCACGAGATGAGAGAGGCTAAACCTTAGAAGCTAGCCTATGGTATGATTGTTGATGTGTATGTTGTCCTACGGACTAAAACCCTCCGGTTTATATAGACACCGAATAGGGTTAGGGTTACATAGAGTCAGTTACAATGATAGGAGATCTGAATATCCGTATCGCCAAGCTTGCCTTCCACGCCAAGGAAAGGCCATTCCGGACACGGGACGAAGTCTTCAATCTTGTATCTTCATAGTCCCGGAGTCTGGCTGAAGGTATAGTCCGGCCATCCGGACACCCCCTAATCCATGACTCCCTCAGTAGCCCCCGAACTAGGCTTCAATGACAATGAGTTTGGCACGCAGATTGTCTTCGGCATTGCAAGGCGGCTTCTCCTCCAAATTCCATGTACCTGTCGAATAAAGTCCGGTTTCTTGTAGACGTTGTGCTCCTTGGCTTCTACGCGCAATAATGGCCGCTCCCCACGTGTCAAACGGATATGAAAGGTCCGAGTGTTTTTACATTCACACCCCTAGCCGCGTAAACAAGCTGACCTATTTAAGGAGACGAGGATTTAGATCCAAACCATACCTTCCCCCTTCGTGATTGTTCATCATAGCGCATTCGACAAAGATCCATTCCACCATGGCCAGCCGTCGCGACTCCTCCTCCCGCCCTTCCATCCCCAAGCCTGGATATTGGGGAAGATGCTCCATCCCGCATAGAGAGTTGGTGACGCTCCAGACCAAGGGATATCTCCCCTCGTCCTATATGATCCCGGTTCGAGCAGGTCTTGCCGTCTATAACGGCAAAGAGCAAGCGGAGAGCGCCCCTAATCCCTCTAAGGGATAGCGGGTGTGGCTCGTCCCTTATTTAATAAGGGGGCTCGGATTTCCAATCCATCCATTTCTCCGGGGGTTGCTGGAGTTCTACGGCCTCCAGCTACATCATCTCATGCCTGCCTCAGTATTGCATATCGCGGGCTTTGTAGCCCTCTGCGAGTTGTTCTTGGGTGTTGAAGCTCATTTCGGACTGTGGAGGGAGCTATTTTCCCTCGTGCCCCATACCAAGAAGGGGTCTATGTATCAAGTGGGCGGAGCCGAAGTATGGCGCATCGCTGGGACTGGCTATTTGTCCGGAACCCCAAAGAAGGCGTCCGAAGACTGGCCCTCGGAATGGTTTTACATAGAAGATGTCCCGCTGCCGGATCTTGTCCGGATCGGCCTCCCTGAATTCAACAATGCTTCCCTAAAGAAGCACCTAAGCTGGCACCCACGGAGCCCTCAGAGGGAAAGTGACAGGGACGTCATTTACCTGATGGGCCGGATAAGATTGTTAGCTCATTCCGGATTAACCATGATCGGGGTCATGGCCGCATGCATCATGCGAGGGGTGCAGCCGCTACAGTATAGAGGCCACCCCATGTGGGATTTCAACGGGGAGGACAACACCACCCGTTACGGCCGTAAGGGGCCGGATTCGACTGCGGCTGTAATAAAGACCTTGTCCGCTTTGTACAAGGGAGAAGAGGAGGATTTTCTCCGCATTGACCCAAAGGGTGGATTTTCCATGTACAATCCTCCAAGCTGGGTGAGTGATCACACCTTGCCCATCCGTTTTATATCCCCATTGTTTAAATATTTAATCTTAGTGATTTCTACGCAGGAACTGCGCCAGGCTGTTAAAGAAATAAACAGCCCTCCTCCACAACCCGAGGACCTAGGACGGTCCCTCGACCCGGACTCGCAAGAGGATCCGGAGCTTTCGGTGGATCTGATTGATGGAGTGTTCCATCAATTGAGCAAGGACAACGTCCTGGTGGCCATTACGACGGATTATCCATGGCTAATTCCGGCCTCCCAGAAACGGGAGGCCGAACCTGCGGCGACAAGCCAACGAGGGACCGCAGGGTCCCATGGGCAGAAAAGAGGTGCAGTCCGGACCGGGACGTCAGTGCAAAGGTATGGCGCACCCCCTTATCCCAGGTGTCATACCTTCAGGGCATATTACCACTTGTGCTCTTTCCAGGATAAAGAGACCTCGCCGAACTATATTCGGAGAGACCGCCAATTGCGCCTCCACCAGCCAGGCTCCAAAGCCTGGCCCGGAAGCGGGGCCGAACACAAGGTGCGCACCGGACGCTCCTCCGATGGAGGATGTGGACAGGTTGTCTGCCACCAACTCTGAGGTGGAGAGTGCCATGAAGCACATGCGTCGCCGGATAGTTCTTCGCAATGCATGTTTCTCCCAAGAGGCGTTAGATGCCTTTAAGTCAGGAGATGCGCACCTCCGTGCCGCTCAAAATGGTCTAACCAGAGCCACAGAGCAATATGTAAAAGACATACGGGTAAGAAAATTTTGGTAATTATATATACCAGTAGCCCCCGAGACTTGAAACAGTTAAGATAACTGATTTAAGGATCATTTGTTATGAAGGTTCTTACAGAAAAGAATTCCCTACTGTCCAAGGAGCTGGAAGAGTGCAAAGCCCAACTTGAGGCCGCACTAGCTGCGGCAGGGGAGCCTAAGGAGGCCCCCTCTGGTAATATACACTTTGAAAGATAAGTATTTTGCAAAGCACGGCTTTAGTGCGAATCTGACAAATGAAATTGCAGATGGCGCCGGATTAGATCCGAAAAGGCAACACCTCCTACGCCAGCTAAAGGCCGGTGAGAGGGTGCTGTTAAAGGTGATGGGGGAGAAGAATGATCTCCGAGATGGCAAAACCAAGCTGGGCGTCGAGCTTAAAGATGTTCGTGCCCAGCTGTCAGACTCCGTGAAGGAGAATCAGCGGCTTTGGCGCGGTATATTTAGTAAGTGCTTGAACGAACCTTTTGAAAGAAAGTTCGACGGGGAAGTCGACTAATAGAGCAATGTCTGTAGGTGTGCTGACAGGTCGTCCTGCAGAGGAGATGCCCGGTTCTATGGGTGACCTTCTTCCCGAGCTCTCGCAACTGCTCGATAGAGTTCGGCAGGCGATGCAAGGCGTCACCTAGGCCCTGTGGCCATCCATCCCCATGCCCGAAGGTCTTGGAGAGCTTGCGGAGAAGCTGAAAGGAGCACGGCGACGCTTCTGATTGTGGAAGATATCAGCCTGCCGTCAAGGCGCTAGGGAGGCCTGGCCATGGTGAAGACGCGGTATCATAAGGCTGACCCCAACCACATGGCCGAGGTCGGTCCTATAGGGCCCGATGGGAAGGAGATCCCTGTAAGCTTGGTATACGACCAAGTAGAGTTGGCCGCAAAGTATTCCCAGCAGGACTGTAAATTAGACAGCCTGTTAGATGGTATTGAAGAGGAATACGATCAGTCAAAATGACTATGTAATGTAATTGACATTTATGATGCCTTCTAGCCGGATTGTAGATCATTTGTCATGGCCGACCTTTTCGCTTTAGCCTCGGGACCTGACGGTCCGGAGTATGTCCGAATTCCCATGCGATTATATAAGAACCGGGGAATGCATGGAGACCAGGCGTAGGGGTCATTAGTGCGTGAACAGACAAGTGCCCGACTAGTTATGTTATATTACATGGTTAGTAAGAAACATCTTCCAGGGAGAATAGTTCCGTTAGGGGTTCCTTTCCCTGGGAGGCATGCCCTAAAGTGCATGTCCATGCTACGAAAAGAAACGCAGGAAAAAACATCTGGGGGCATAAAAAATAAAAAAGATCATCTTTAGTTCACCGACCGAATATTCCCTTAAGAACGCTAGCTTTCGGCTTCACCAAGTCTGAGGTACACATCCGACTGACCCGGCAGTAACAATCGCAGAGGTGCTCCCTTTACCAGCTAGCTGAATAATCGGGAACGTAGGGGTAAGCACAGGACAGTCAACCCAGCTTGGCCAAAACTCAAGTCATATTGATGCATATAATGGTGAAGAAAAGGTACATGCGGAAGTGTGGCACATGTGTTGGGCATGAAGCCCGTATAAATAAGCTTCTGTTTAAAGAAGCCCCCAGGTTTAATGAGCGCGGAGAGCGCGTCACTTTATGAGCCTTTAAGGGCTATAAGAGAGAGAGAGAGAGAAGAAGAAGAAGAGAAATGCAAGACAGAAAATATATAAAAAATGGACAGAGGAAGGAGACGAACATAGAGTCCGGCGCTAGGCATAGAATCTTCGGAGACGGGCTGCGTTCCATGGGTTCGGCTCGAGTCGGTTATTCGATGCATCTCGCAGGCGGTACGCTCCACCAGTCAGGACTTGGTCAATTATGAAGGGACCTTCCCACTTGGGCTTGAGTTTGTCCTTTTTCTTGTCTGGTGGCCGTAGAACTAATTCACCAACGTTGTATGTTTTGGCCCGTACTTCCCTGCTTTGGTATCTTCGAGCCTGCTGTTGATAGAATGCGGAACGGGCTTTTGCCACGTCACGCTCCTCCTCCAATGCGTCTAAGCTGTCCTGCCGATCGAGCTCGGCTTCTCTTTCTTCGTACATGCGCACTCGAGGTGAGTCATGGATTATGTCACAGGGCAAAACTGCCTCTGCGTCGTACACCATAAAGAATGGTGTGTATCCGGTGGTGCGATTCGGCATGGTCCGCAGCCCCCAGAGTACGGAGTCGAGCTCCTCTACCCAGTAAATGTTAGATTCCTTGAGGGACCGCACTAATCTGGGTTTAATGCCGCTCATGATGAGGCCATTTGCACGTTCGACCGGGCCGTTAGTTTGTGGGTGATAGACGGAAGCATAGTCGAGCTTGATGCCCATGTTTTTGCACCAGAGTTTTACCTCGTCGGCCGTGAAGTTCGTGCCGTTGTCAGTGATGATGCTACGGGGAACACCGTAACGGTGTATGACCCTGGATATAAAGTCTATCACCGGTCCGGATTCGGCCGTCTTAACAGGCTTGGATTCTATCCATTTGGTGAATTTATCCACCATGACCAGTAAGTGTTTTTGCTTGTGGGTTCCGCCTTTAAGGGGTCCAACCATGTCAAGTCCCCAGACCGCGAAGGGCCAAGTAATGGGGATAGTTCGAAGGGCGGTGGGTGGCATATGGCTTTGGTTTGCAAAGAGCTGGCAACCGGTGCATCGTTGGACTAAGTCCTGAGCGTCTGCCCGGTCCGTCGGCCAATAAAAGCCTGTACGGCAGACCTTGCTTACAAGGGACCGAGTTGCAGCGTGATGACCGCCCAGTCCGGCATGAATTTCAGCCAGGAGGTTCCGCCCCTCCTCTTTGGAGATGCACCTTTGAAGGACTCCGGTAGTGCTTTTCTTATAAAGCTCTCCCTCGTGGACTCTGTAGGCTTTGGATCGCCGCACTATGCAGCGTGCCTCATTTTGGTCCTCGGGGAGTTCCTGCCTAGTGAGGTAGGCGAGGAATGGTTCTGTCCACGGGGCGATGACGGCCATTATTACGTGGGCTGAAGGTGTTATTTCATTGGCAGAGCCTCCGATTGTGTCAGAATTTTCGGCGTCGGGCAGTGTGGTTGGGTCCGGGGTGTTATTATTCGGCTCCCCTTCCTATACTACGGATGGCTTGAACAGCCTTTCCAAGAAGATGTTGGGGGGGACTACATCGCGTTTTGCGCTGATGCGTGCCAGGACATCTGCCGCCTGATTGTTTTCCTGGGCTATATGGTGAAATTCAAGCCCCTCGAACCGAGCTGACATTTTTAGGACGGCGTTGCGGTAGGCTGCCATTTTTGGATCCTTGGCATCAAAGTCTCCATTTATTTGGGATATTGCGAGGTTCGAGTCCCCGCGCACCTCTAGGCATTGAATACCCATGGATACTGCCATCCGGAGACCATGTAAAAGGGCCTCATATTCGGCTGCATTGTTGGAGTCCGTGTACATAATCTGGAGTACGTATTGAACTGTGTCTCCTGTGGGGGACGTTAAAACGATGCCAGCCCCCAGTCCGACCAACATCTTGGAGCCGTCGAAGTGCATGATCCAATTTGAATATGTGCCGTACTCTTTAGGGAGTTCGGCCTCCGTCCATTCTACGACGAAGTCGGCCAAGACTTGCAACTTGATGGCTCGCCGTGGATTATAAGTTATGTCGAATGGGAGGAGCTCAATGGCCCATTTTGCAATCCGGCCCGTTGCATCACGATTGTTTATAATATCGTTAAGTGGCACTTCCGAGGCTGCTGTTATTGAACACTCTTTAAAGTAGTGTCATAGCTTCCGGGATGCCATGAATACCGCGTACGCGATCTTTTGATAATGCGGGTACCGTGATTTGCAAGGAGTGAGGACAGTGGACACATAATAGACCGGCCTTTGAAGGGGGAATCTGTGTCCGTCCACTTCTTGTTCGACGACGAGCACTGCGCTTACAACCTGATGTGTTGCTGCAATGTATAATAGCATTGGTTCACCAATATTTGGCGCGGCCAGGACTGGGTTTGTTGCGAGTATGGCTTTTATCTCCTCGAGTCCGGCCATGGCTGCATCCGTCCATTCGAAGTGTTCGGTGCGCCGAAGGAGGCGGTAAAGGGGTAGGGCCTTTTCTCCCAAGCGGGAGATAAAGCGGCTTAGAGCCGCCACGCATCCGGTTAACTTTTGTATTTGTTTGACGTCCTTTGGGACATCCAGTTGCGACAGAGCTCGGATCTTGGCAGGATTTGCTTCGATTCCTCTACCGGATACAATGAAGCCCAAGAGTTTTCCGGCTGGAATGCCGAAAACGCATTTTTCTGGGTTGAGCTTGATGTCGTATGTTCAGAGGTTATCAAATGTGAGCCTCAAGTCGTCTACTAGAGTTTCGACATGTCTTGTTTTGACGACCACATCATCTACATATGCCTCCACTGTTTTGCCGATCTGGCTTGCCAGACATGTCTAAATCATGCGTTGATATGTTGCGCCGGCGTTTTTGAGCCCGAAGAGCATTGTGTTGAAGCAGAATGGGCTGTATGGTGTGATAAATGCCGTTACGGATTGGTCTGATTCTGCCATCTTGATTTGATGGTAGCCGGAATATGCGTCGAGGAAACACAACGAATTGTGTCCTGTGGTAGCATCGATAATTTGATCGATGCGGGGGAGGGGGAAGGGATCCTTTGGGCAAGCCTTGTTAAGGTCTTTAAAATCAACGCAGAGGCGCCAGGATTTGTCCTTCTTTGGTACCATCATCAGGTTTGCTAGCCAGTCCGGATGTTTTACATCTTTGATGAATCCGGCCTCCAATAGCTTTACTAGCTCCTCTCCCATAGCCTGTCTCTTAGGTTCGGAAAAACGCCGAAGAGCCCGTTTGACAGGTTTGAATCCTGTTTGGATATTTAAGCTGTGCTCGGCCAGCCTGCGTGGGATTCCTGGCATGTCTGAAGGGTGCCAGGCGAAAATGTCCTAGTTTTCTTGTAGGAATTCTTGCAGTGCGGCATCTACATTAGGGTTTAACTATGCCCCGATGGAAGCTGTTTTATTTGGGTCCGTTGGATGGACTTGGAATTTTACTATTTCGTCCGCCGGTTTAAAGGAGGTGGACTTTGATCTTTTGTCGAGTACCACATCGTCCCTATTCACCGTAGAGCGTAGCACAGTCAGTTCCTCAGCCGCTAGGGCTTCGGATAGTGCCTCGAGGGCCAGTGCGGCTGTCTTGTTTTTGGCGCGGAGTGCTATGTCCGGATCACTAGCGAGAGTGATGATCCCATTAGGACCGGGCATTTTGAGCTTCATGTACCCGTAATGGGGTATTGCTTGGGAGATTGTAAACGCTTCCCGCCCTAGCAGAGCATGATAACCGCTGCTGAATGGACCCACGTGGAACGTGATCTCTTCGGACCTGTAATTATCCGGCGTGCCGAACACCACATCTAGTGTGATTTTTCCTATACAGCGCGCTTCCCGACTGGGGATTATTCCTCTAAAGGTTGTGCTGCTTCGCTCAATGCGGTTCCAGTCTACTTCCATTTTTTGAAGAGTTTCCTCGTAAATGAGGTTCAATCCGCTGCCGCCGTCCATGAGTACCTTGGTAAGATGAAAACCGTCCACTATTGGGCTGAGGACCAATGTGGCTGGTGCTCGGGCTGTTCGGAATCTAGGTTCATCACTGGCGTTAAAGGTAATAGCTGTGTCACTCCATGGGTTTATTGTTGCTACTTGATAGACTTCGGCAAGGCTGCGGAGTGTCCTTTTTCCCATATTATTTGATGCGAAAGTCTCGAAGACTGTTAATACCGTATGGGTGTCTCTGGGGTGGCTTTCTGTGGCCTCCAGAATTAGGAGTTTTCGCCAATTTTGGCCACCTGCCGGAGTATCCAACATGCTCTTAGGCTGTGAGTTGGTGTGGCGTCCTCTGTACTATGAATTTTACAAGGTACGTTAAGCCATCCTTCCAGTACGGTTCCATGCCCTATAGAGGGTTTTTGCTTTTTGGTATCTGACCTGGGTGTCTGGTTATGTTGCACCCTTTTATTTCGGACTGGGTTTGTATTTAGGGCCGGATTGTCCCAAAATTTTGTTTTGGTTTTCCAGGCACTTTCCATCGCACAATACTTTCGTACAATGGACGCCAAGTCAGCGAAGCGTGTGATATCACGGCGACTTATGGCGTTGAGTATTCCCTTGTCCGTGCAATTATTGCAGAAGATTAAGATTGCGTCTTCCTCGTGGCAGTCCCTTAGCCTGGTCTTAACTAGGAGGAATCTAGCCCAATAATGATGTACAGTTTCGTCGGGCTCTTGCCTGATTTTGGATAGATCGCATATGTTGGGGTGGGTGGGTGGAGTTAAATCCAAAGCCTCACCCCGTCTGCGGCTCAGAGGCCGAGGAATTTCTGAACTCGAAAATTTGGATCCCTGGGTGTTGTCCAATGAATCCAGTCCGTCGCCTGAAAATAAGTTCAGGTCTTGAGTGATATCCTCCCCTCCGCGGGTATCCAGCTTGGAGGGATCGAGAATCCGGACGTAGCGAGTCCTTAAGATAGATGAAGGGTCGCCGCACTGTCCCTCTACCACGGCAACATGATGGGTGACTTGGGGAGAGTTAATCTCTCTCAGATCGGTTTTAAGCCCAATCTGGTCGTAATCCATAGCGACTCCTAGGGCGGCGAAGTGATCCAAGAGCTCGTTTATGGAGGAGAGCTCCATTGGATCTAACTGCTCGGCGAGTTCTGAACTGACATGAAGATTGTTTTTGATGGCTCGAGAGGTCATCGTCGGCGTAGAAGCCGAACAGGCAGTCATAAGAAAACCACCTAGCCGGAGGGTTTGGCTGACAACCAAAGCTCCCTTAGCAACGGTGCCGTCTTTAAAGACGGGGCGAGGCATCCTTCCTGATGGCAACGACACAGAGGAACTCTCAATGAAAGCACCAATGTCGGTGTCAAAACCGGCGGATCTCGGGTAGGGGGTCCCGAACTGTGCGTCTAGGCCAGATGGTAAGAGGTGGCAGGGGACATGAAGTTTTACCCAGGTTTGGGCCCTCTTGATGGAGGTAAAACCCTACGTCCTGCTTGATTAATATTGATGGTATGGGTATTACAAGAGTTGATCTACCACAAGATCAGAGAGGCTAAACCCTAGAAGCTAGCCTATGGTATGATTGTTGATGTGTATGTTGTCCTACGGACTAAAACCCTCCGGTTTATATAGACACCGAATAGGGTTAGGGTTACATAGAGTTGGTTACAATGATAGGAGATCTGAATATCCGTATCGCCAAGCTTGCCTTCCACGCCAAGGAAAGTCCCTTCTGGACACGGGACGAAGTCTTCAATCTTGTATCTTCATAGTCCTGGAGTCTGGCTGAAGGTATAGTCCGGCCATCCGGACACCCCCTAATCTAGGACTCCCTCAGGGGGCTGCTAGCTACTTCGCACTTTGCTAGGTCAACCTCGGTTGGGGGGAGGGGGGCATGCTCATAGCTTAGGATTCCCCTCATGGCGACACGAGGGCGGCAGCTAGCTACTTCACACTTTGCTAGGTCAACCTCGGTTGGGGGGGGGGGGGCATGCATTCATAGCTTAGGAATCCCTTCGTGCCGACATGAGGAAGGGGGGCTGCTAGCTCTACGTCACACTTTGCTAGGTGAACCTCAGTTGGGGGGCATGCATTCATAGCTTCGGATTCCCTTCGTGCCGACACGAGGGAGGAGGGGGGCTGCTAGATACTTCGCACTTTGATAGGTGAACCTCGTTTGAGGGGGAGGGGCATTCATTTATAGCTTAGGATTCCCTTCGTGCCGACATGAGTGAGGGGGGGGGGGGCGAGGTGGGGGCAAGCAATACCGTGCGCTTTGCAAGAGAGGTGCCACACCAAAGTTGCATTTGGTATTTGAAAATCAAACCACCCTTTTGATACATAAATTTGGTCCACATGCAAGTGTGTTCGTCTTCTGACCCTCTCCCGTGTCATTTTTCGCCAAATTTATGAATGTTAGACAAGTCGGATGATGCAACAGACACGGTTCACTCAAACTAACCGTGTGCCATGCGGGTGCACCTGTCACACACACATCCGCACCATACACTGGGCTCCACGAGGCTCCCCCTCCCAAAAATATCTGCCCGCCTTGAGGGGTTTTCTGTTTCATAACACACAGTTGTTATCTCCGGACCGTGTGTGATGTTTCTTGTTCCCAATGTTGGATTTCGGGTTCCGGCAAAACCCTTGAGGTTCGAACACTGGGGTGCGCATAAAGACCTCTCCCCCTCTCTAGCTCGCACGCTGTATGATCTCATGGCCTAGCTCAAGGAACTCAAAGAACACGAGACACAAGATTTATACTGGTTCGGGCCACCGTTGTGGTGTAATACCCTACTCCAGTGTGGTGTGGTGGATTGCCTCTTGGGCTGAGGATGAACAATTACAAGAGAAGAACAGCCTCCTGAGGAGAGGTGCTCTTGTGCTTGGAGAACTTGTGTGGTTGAGGATTCTATCTCTCTAGATCAGCCGATCCTCCCATCCTCTCCCCCTACTATGGTGGTGTCTTGTCCTATATATAGAGGCCCGGGTCCTCTTCCCAAATATTGAGCGGGAAGGGATCCCACAATGGCCAAATTCGAAGGGAGACAACTAGTACAAGCTATCCTGACAAAAGTAGTCTTCGCTTGGGCTCCACGGTGACCTCCGTCCTGCTGGTCTTGGTCTAGTTGCACAGATATGGAAACCTTTGCCTGATGCCTCGGGACTCCTCGCCTGCACTTGCCCCTTTAGCACTGAAGAGGAAACAAGGACACTGCGCGCTGGTGGCCGCCTGGCGCCCTCCTAGCTCCAGTTGTCATGGCTTGCGTCATGCAAACCTCGCGAGGTGTCCCTTGCCTTGATCTCTCCGCCCCTCGTGAGCCAGCCAGGTGAGGCCGCCCCTGAGGACGTCTTCTGTCATCTGCCTCGCGAAGCTTGGCCCCTCGCGAGGGTCTTGAGTGTTTGCTGGTGAAGATGGGCCGTACAGGGCCGCTGGTGGAGCCACGCCGTGGGCCGCAGGCAGGCTAGTCTGGGGGCCCCCGTTCCCAGAATGCCGACAGTAGCCCCCGGGCCCAAGGCGCGCTCGGGCTTGGCTTCGAGGTGAAGCCAAAGGTCAAGTGCGGAGTGCCGCGGGCCCGAACAGCCTCCGGCCACGGTTGGCGCATGGCGACTGATTGGACGTGGGCGTCTCCGCTTCCCCACGCTGCCTGGGCAACTGCCCGTCTAACAAAATGGCCGAAGCGGGCAAAGCTTGCCTTCATTGCTTTCCTTCCTCTTGCTCTGGATCCCCTCTCTCGCTCCTTGCTTCCAAAATCTCCAGATATGCTCCAATCCCCTTTTGAGCTTCCGACCAAAGGCGCCGCGAAAGCCCAAGGCCGTTTTGCCGCCTGCCTGGTACGAGTCGGCTCTCGACGCGCCCAATGTCTCGGAGAAGAACCTCGCCATCACGCGCCTGCTGATGGCGGGGGAAAACAACGAGAAGGGGAAGACCGAGCTCCGGGCTGGCTCCGCCATGCCGGAGGCTTCAAAGAGCTCCTTCTACCCCTTCGTCATGAGCAGCGTTGTTGCTAGCTTGGTTCCCCCTTCTCTGACTTCTTCTTCTCCATCTTCCAACATTACAGGTTGCATGCCCTCCATCTCCATCCCAACTCCGTTCTTCTCTTGTCGATCTTTGCCTTCTATTGTGAGGCGTATGTCAGGGTGATGCCGTCCGTGGCACTGCTGCGCCACTTCTTCTTCCTCCGAATCAATGACGGCCACACCATGGGTTGTGCCAACTTCGTTGCAGCCGGCAAGGCTAACACGATCTCAAAGGATGGGAAGAAGGCCGTTAGCTTCAGGAGCAAGTGGGTCATGATGGATGCCAAGTGTGTCCACCCGCGGTTGAAGCTACCGACGGAGATACCCAGTCTGACGAGGTGTGGTCCCACGTGAAGCTTACTGACGACCGGGCGAACCTGGTGCTGGAAAAGATGACCACCGACTTGAGGCCGGGCAACGCGAAGGCAGCGAAGCTGACGGGGGACATGCTCCTGAGGGAATTCCTGGTGCTGCGGGTGGCTCCTCTCCAGGCGCGCTCGCGCCCTTTGTGGATGCTCTGGGACGGAGAAGACAAGCTTCGCTTAAGCCCAGAGGCCTTGTCTGAAGGGGAGCTGGCTGTGGCTCTCCGCCTCTTGGTCGGGGACGACCTGGAGTATCCGCGGAATGCCCACATTCCCTTGTTCCTTCGGAAGGATGGGGCGCAGGTCGTGGCCGCCATGCCCACCTTTGAATGGCACGGCCTGGTGCCGCCGACGCCCCCAGTGGTCCCGGTGGCAACGGCAACGGTGGATGTATCTTCTGGCGATTCCCGCAAGGATGGGGAAGAGGAGGAGGACGAGGAGCACGACTCGGAGGCGACCCCCGAGGGGATGAGGGAGACCTCCCCCTTGCGCAAGGCTGACCTCTTCCGCACCCTTCCTCACGACGATGACGAGGCCGACGTCCTCCTAGAGAGGGGGGAGTCGCTCGTGGTTCTGATGAAGGGCAGGTCGGCGCTGCTCTCCCAGGACGACGCTTCTGCCTCAGCACCCCCGAAGCTGCTTCCGGTCCATTTGTTGCACCTGCATCTGCTCCTGGAGCCCGCACGCCTGCGCCTCAGGCTGCGAGGCTCTCTGGCTTCAAAGTTACGAAGCGGAGGGACTACACCATGGTGGACTAGTAAGTGATCTTGTGCTGCCTTGTTCTTGATTCTGATGCTCGTCCTTGACTCTTCTTTGTTGTGCAACCAGTACGACGCCCACGGCAAAGAAGAGAAAGGGGGACGAGGTGGTGCTGCTTGAGCCAAGATCCCCTCCTGCAGCCGCGCCCCTCTCCATGGATAAGGGCGGCGAAGGCACTCATGCTTCACCAGCCTAATCATCCTCGCGAGGCCTGGAGGAGCATCCTTGAGACGAGTCAGCCCCTGAGGCCTCGCTGGCTCCGAAGGTGCCAACGTCCGGCTCAGGCGCTGGGGTCCCCTAAGCTCAGGAGCTTCTAGCTTCCCGGGCCATGGTGACGTCGTTGCCTCCTCCTCCTTCTGCCACATTGCTGTCGTCGGGCCCTTCCGCCTCTCATGATGTCCTGGAGCGTGCTCCCGCGATGGCCCTGCTGCAAGAAGATCTTCAAGGGACGAACCGTCGCCTGGTGGCCGGGCGCCTGGAGCTGGTCTCTGGCTGGGTTCACTCCGATGTATCCGTCCAGGCAACACTGAGCCAGGCTTCAGTCGACTCTAAAAATGACAGGGAGGCTGTCGCCCAAGCCGTGGCCGCCCGCGAGGTGGCGCTGAAGGATGCCGAGGCCACCCAGGACCGCTGTCGGTCGCTGGAGGCCGAGCTGGAGACCGTGCGGAGGGAGCGCGCGAAAGAAGCCGGAGGCCGCAAGGCGGAGGAGGAGAAGATGAAGGCTCGAGAGGATGCCGTCAAGGACCGCAATGCCGAACTAGAGCAGTTGGCGAAGGCACAGGCTGCGGAGCGCAGCCGCTGGAGGAGCTGGAGCAGAAGCTGAAGGCGGAGAAGGCCGAGCTTGATGCCAAGGCAAAGGTCCTGGTCGAGGATCGTGCAGCCTTCAAGCTCCTTGAGGAGAGGTCTTGGATGGCGCTGAAGTCTCTCGACGAGAAGGGCTTGGAGGAGCCGCTGGCCGCCGACGACGAGGGCCCCACCCAGCTGCTTCCTTATCTGGTCAGTGCACTGGAGGATGTTGTGAGCGGCATCGGCCCCATGGCGCCTGGAGCTGATGCGCGTCTTCAAGCACATTCACCTCCGTGATCCTGCCGCTCGCCTTGACGTGTTGCTAGAGCCCGTGGACGGCGAGCGTTGCACGGCCGCTGCTGCAGCCATGAAGGGTCAGGTGGAGGCCCTGTTGAAGAGGTTCTGCGCCTTTGATCCTGCGCCCCCGACCGGCAGTGCTGCTGATCCTGCAACTCCGGCTGGTGGTACAGGTGAAGGCGACACCATTGGAGGAGAAGCATCCCTTGCAGGCGACGACGACGTCCAGGGATGACGGGATAACTTGCCGGCGGCTCCTTTCCTGTTTCAGTTTCTGCAATATGCACCATGTCTCGTGGAGGCGTTAAACTTGTGTTTGGTTATAGGGGAACAATATGTCTTGTAATATTTGCTTTGAAATTCTGCGATTTCCTTTCCATTTGCTTTACGTTCTACGTCGGCAGGGCCCGACCCCGAGCATACCTCAGTCGCCATTGGGCCGTCCAGATCACCAGGACGGACCAAGGAGTGAGGGGCTACGTGGTCAGTTAGGCTCCTGAGTCGCGATGCTCAGGAGTCCCCCTTGACGTGCAAACAACCTATAGAAAGGAGATCTGGGAGTAGGCCTAGTGTTCTACGTCGGCAGGGCCTGACCCCGCGCATACCTCAGCCGCCATTGGGCCGACCGGATCACCAGGACGGACCAAGGAGTGAGGGGCTACATGGCCAGTTAGGCTCCTGAGTCGCGATGCTCAGGAGTCCCCCTTGACGTTCAAACAACCTTCGTACCTTGGCTCCGCTTGGGAGGGCGCGCGACGACCAGGTCCGATGGACGTGGCAAGGTGGCGTACGCTTGGGTGTGACCTGAGCGCAGCCCCCTCGCATGACTCTCCCGAGGGGAGGTGTTGCGATGGGGCCAGACACTGAGCTCAGAGGCTCCCTGAGGTTGATACGGCCGTGAGGCTGATGAGGGAGTCCTGGACTACGGGGTCTGTCGGTGTCAAAACCGGCAGATCTCGGGTAGGGAGTCCCGAACTGTGCGTCTAGGCGGATGGTAACAGGAGGCAAGGGACACAATGTTTTACCCAGGTTCAGGCCCTCTTGATGGATGTAAAACCCTACGTCCTGCTTGATTTATTCTTGATGATATGGGTATTACAAGAGTTGATCTACCACGAGATCGGAGAGGTTAAACCCTAGAAGCTAGCCTATGGTATGATTGTTGTTATTGTCCTACGGACTAAACCTTCCGGTTTATATAGACACTGGAGAGGGTTAGGGTTACACAAGGTCGGTTACAAAGGAGGAAATATCCATATCCGTATTGCCTAGCTTGCCTTCCACGCCAAGTAGAGTCCCATCCGGACACGAGACGAAGTCTTCCATCTTGTATCTTCATAGTCCAACAGTCCGGCCAAAGGATATAGTCCGGCTGTCCGGAGACCCCCTAATCTAGGACTCCCTCAGTAGCCCATGAACCAGGCTTCAATTATGATGAGTCCGGCACGCAGTGTTGTCTTCGGCATTGCAAGGCGGGTTCCTCCTCCGAACACGTCACAAAAGAGTTTGAATACCAGGATAGTGTCCGACCCTGCAAAATAAATTACACATACCACCGTAGAGAGAATAATATTTCCACAAATCTTAATCTACTGACGTGCCTTGGCAACATGACATCATGCCATGGCTCGGTGATTATTCGAACTGTTTTTCTTCAACCAGCTCCACACATAACGCGAGGCGGTTTCTTGACACATCTTGTCAAAGCAGAGATCATGTTCCCCTAATTACGGGATTCTCATCAATACGGTCGTGGGTAACCCAACCGTGCCATCGATTATGGTGCTTGGGGGATAAGCGAGTTTTACCAGGCTAGTGGGGGCGCATAGTTTCGGCCGCCCTTATAAAGGGACAAGGTTTAACCTTTTTTCTATCCACGCCTTCTTCCTCCTTGCTCATCCACTCTTGCGCACTCGAGTTCCAACACCCAAGCCCACATCCTTCCCCTCAACCTTCTCTAATCATGTCCGGAGCGGGAGGCAAATGGATGGCTTCCTCCGTTACGGAGGGACACATCAAGAAGCTGCGCGGAGCTGGATACTTGGCCGCGAATATAGCGCATCGGCTGCCTGCTGTGGGGCAGATCGTTCCTACCCCTGAACCTCATGAGAGGGTAGTTTTCCTCCACCACTTCCTCCACGGACTACGGTTTCCCCTCCATCCATTCGTACGTGGTCTCATGTTCAACTACGGGCTGGACTTTCATGATCTGGCCCCGAACTTCGTCCTCAACATTTCGGTGTTCATCGTCGTGTGTGAGGCTTTCCTCCGCATCTGGCCCCACTTCGGCCTGTGGTTAAAACCTTCAATATCAAGCTGAAGGTGGTGGGTGGCCAACAAGCAGAATGTGGCGGAGCCATGGTGGGCAAGATGCCCAACATTATATGGCTTGAAGGCTCCTTTGTGGAGACCATAAAGGGGTGGCAATCGGCGTGGTTCTACATCACCGAGCCACGCAACACCAAATGGGTGGCTGCCCCCAAGTTTCGATCCGGATTCCCCACACGGCTCACTTCCTGGAAAGAGAAGGGCTTGTCGTGGGGTTCATCGGTGGAGCTGGATGGACTCTAGAAATGTATCCTGAACATGGCTAGCAAGAAGCTCATGCTTGTCAACATAGTCCAGGTCATGCTCAGCCGTCGGATCCTCCCGTGCCAACAACGGGACTGCAACTTGTGGGAGTTCGACCCAGCCCAGCACCGGACTCTGAGCGAGCTCTTCGACACGACACACAAGGATGTCTGGAAGGTGCTGTTCAAGGGCGCAGAGGTCCCTCCCTCTCTCACCGAGGACTGCGGGTTAAGCGCGAAGTGCCGAGCGCATTCGGTGAGTTCCATACATCTGGTAGGATATCTATTTCCCCTAGCTTAACCATGTGCGGGGTCTGATGTCCATGCCTTGGACAGGATTGGGTGGAGACGTCGGGGCAGATTAACTGCCCGGCCCCTCTGCCCGAAGACACTGCGGACGCTCTCCTGACGAAGATGCTGACTCCTGCTCCTTACAAGGTGCTGGAGAACACCAAGAAGGCCAAGGGAACCCGAAAGAGCTCCCGGCGCCAGGTTTTATCGGACTCATCGTCCGATAACTTCGCATCGCACTCCTCCCCCGAAGACGAGGAGGAAGATGAAGATGTTCCCCCTCTAGTCAGGGGAGACAAGAAAAGGAAGGCCGCCCCTACTGGGGGGCCGAAGGGTCCAAGAAGGGAAGGACTCTCCTTCCGGACTACTCCACCACCGCCGCCGAAGGCGAAGACGAGTGGCTGCTCAGGGCCAAGCCCCTGGCGAAGTCGTAAGTATTCGGATACCAGAGTAACTCATAGCATTCCTTTGTCGCACTGCTTCTCCTAACACTGAATTATGATTGTGCAGACCACCCTGAACCCGTATCGATGTATCCTCGTCGGACGGCTCCCTGGGCTCGTCGGATATGGATAGCAATCCACTTCCGACCGCCACCTCCCCTTGCCCTACGGACAACGCCGAGGTGTTGTCTCAAGAGGCACTGGGTCGAGGGGAGACTGTCCCGGAGGCGCCTCAAAGCGACCTTTCGGACTCCGGGAGTAGGGGGAGCAAAGCCCCCGAGGGCTTAGAATTCGGCCCTCAACTGAACACCGCACCGGAACCTGCAGTGGTTCCGGACTCGGGCAAGCGGCCTCCTTCCAAGAGGGGCAAGACGCCTGTGCCGGTGTCCTCTGCCCATCTAAAGGCACCGGACGATCTGCTGGGAGCGCTTCGGAGCGCTTCCATTGACGAAGAGCACCGCACTATTATGAGTGCGGTGGTCCAGAAGGTTCAGTGCGCCAAAAGCGGACTAACTGAAGCCTGTGCTAGCCTTCTAACAGGCTTTGAGGTAAGTTTTTGAAATATAGGAGAAATATTACCGCATAGACAGTAGCCCCTGATGCTCTGTTCGGTGTTCACAAAGAAAAGCCGAACAGAGGATCAAACAATATCGCAGGAGTCTAATATAAGTATGTCTATATGCGTATGCAGGCTTCACTGCTGGCCTCTGCCGCACTGACTGCGGAGGTCGCCGCACTGAAGCAGGACCTTAAAGGGTCCAAGGAAGAGCTCGGCCTTGCCAAGAGGTAGCTCGAGGAGAACAAAGGTAAGTAGTACCTAGTCTATGGATCTATATAAAAGGAAAGCGATTGCAAAATGACAGGATTATCGTAAATTTGCCAGGGGCCACGACCGAGGTGGCGACCCTGAAGCAAGCGCTATCTAAGGCCAAAAACAAAGCGGCCAAGGAGCGCACCGAGCGGGAGAGGCATGAGGCACTAGTAGGGGAGGTGCAGCAAGAGCTCCACGCTCTTGTGACGAAGCACGAGGCGCTGGAGCTTGACTTGAAGTCGCGAGAGTCCGAGCTTGCCACGGCCCTTGAGAGTGCAAAGAGTGCCAAGGCCGAAGCCCAAAAGGCCCTCTAGGAGATTGATGCAATGAAGAAGATAGCGGCGGGTAAGGCATTCTATATGAAAAGTAAGCATGTGAAAGGAAATTACTTGTTACTTACCTGAATCCAGAGCTCTCCAGGAGCATTCGCAGATTTGCCCCGCAGCGTGTCGGATGCCGCAAAATTTTACTGGGCCGAGGAGGGAAGCTCGACGGAGAAGCTGTTCTGGGCCCAATATACTGGGACCAAACACCTAGTACCTATGAGCGACCAGCTAAAGCAGCTGGTCGAGCTACACAAGGCGGCCGAATAGGCCATGAAGGGCTTGATAGTCCGGATGTGGCCTGGCGACGCCCTTCCCAACAGCTACTTCGGCTTGGTGAGGCGGCTTGTGGATGCCTTCCCACGGCTGGAAGTTATCAAGCGATCCATTTGCATCGAAGGTGCACGCCGGGCTTTCGCCCGTGTGAAGGTACAATGGGTCAAGATGGACGCAGTGAAGCTGATCAAGGAATGGCCGCCGGAGGGCAAGGAGCATTGCCACCCCGAGATGTACTATGAGGGTGTCCTGAAGGGTGCCCGTCTTGTAGCGGACAAGTGTACGAAAGATATAATATTTGAGTGAACTCGCTCATGTAATCATGTATTCATGAAAACTTGTTCATATGCGCTATACAACGCTTGTTTGAATTTAAAATATTACCTTCTGTTCGGCTGTTTATCAAATCTGAGAGATGGCTAGTCGTCGGCTTCTGCCCCCATGCTACGAGTGCTGGGGTGTTCGAGATAAACCTGAGCACTCTTGTTCCCATTTTTGGGTCCTTCGAGGGAGGTGCTCAGCACAACGAACAAGGAAATCAGACTATAATGCATTATCACTCTCACTTAGCCATAGAATTCTATAATTTTAAATTTCGGCGTAGCCCCTAGTATTCGGAAGGCCGAATCTGGGGCGCGATACACGCCTTAAGCCAGACAAGGCCAACTCCTCGCTCTAAGCGGCATAAGTCTTTAAGGACTCGAAAACCTCTCGAACAATGACCAGTCTCTCGCCTTATCATGAGAGTCAGTTTTAGCTTTCTCTACTGAGGTGCTTAGCCCAGCAGAACCGGGGCACAATCGCAGTAGTTCTCCCTGTGCTACCTTAGCCTATATAGCGAAAAGTAAGGTACCAAAACATGGGAGCCGGGCAAACCCAACTATTGACCCAAGACATGATTCGGAGCTGGTGCATATAATGCTATAAGTTCGGGGTGCCACACTGTCGAAAGTGTTTGGACTTCTCACGCCGTATTGTGGGGTATGCTTGAGCCCCTAGCGTATTGGCCGTACCAGAGTGTACGGGTGCTGGATGTCACGAATGAACATATATATAAAAAGAAGAATGCAATAAAAGCCTTAATGCAATGCATTGTTTATTAAAAACATGCGTTAGAGCAGAATGATACAGGTAGTGCGACAAGCAAAAAGTAGGACTATGTCCTCTCCAAGGGCAAGCTGAGGAATAATATTAAAGCAAGTATTTCACTCATTATCGTAATCCACCTAGGAGTTCCGTGGTGTGATGTAGCTTTCTACCTCCTTGGTTGCTGCATGATGTGTTCGACAATCATGCTGCCGGACAGGGTTTCCAGAGATTAATGTCCTGAAAGAGAGAAAAATAACAAAGCGGGAAGCCCCTAGTGCGGTTTAAGCCGCGTCTTGGGGCGTGCCGTAGTCGTGCCCCTCCCTACCTATGCCCATGGTATTTTTAATGCGTAATTATGTACGCGTGGCATGAGTTTTGCTGTTTGGCTTGGGCCGGGGTGGGGGCCACATTGCTATGCGAGCTCGAAACGTGCCAGGCGGTCCTATTGCCGATTACTCCGGGCGCGCTTGAAGGTGTTCTGGTCCTTAAACGCCGAACTAGTGGATTGCCTTAAGAGGCTGCTTTGAGCTTCCGCTACGAGGGACGCAGTGTGCTCCTCTGTTCGGAGAGAGCGCTCTGTGTTTCCATTAACTGTAATGACCCCCTGAGGTCCTGGCATCTTGAGCTTGAGGTATGCATAATGCAGTACTGCATTGAATCTCGCAAATGCAGTTCGCCCGAGCAGTGCATGATAACCACTGCGGAACGGGACTATATCGAAGATTAACTCTTCGCTTCGGAAGTTATCCGGGGATCCGAAGACCACTTCCAGTGTGACTGAGCCTATGCAATGGGCCTCTACACCTGGTATGACACCTTTAAAGGTCGTTTTTGTGGGTTTGATCCTTGAGGGGCCTATACCCATTTTGCGCACCGTGTCCTGGTAAAGCAGGTTCAGGCTGCTGCCGCCATGCATAAGGACTCGAGTGAGGTGAAATCCATCAATAATTGGGTCTAAGACTAGTGCGGTGAATCCGCCATGATGGATACTAGTGGGGTGGTCCCTGCGATCGAAGGTGATCGGACAGGAGGACCATGGGTTGAACTTTGGGGCGACAGGCTCCAACACATATACGTCCCTGAGCACACGCTTCTGCTCGCTCTTCGGGATGTGGGTTGCGTATATCATGTTCACCATCCACGCTTGTGGGGGGAACCTCTTCTGTCCTCCGGTATTCGGCTGCCGGGGCTCGTCCTCGTCATTGCTATGTGGCCCCTTATCTTTGTTTTCGGCAATTAACTTGCCGGCCTGCTTGAACACCCAACAATCCCTATTGGTGTGGTTGGCTGGCTTGTCGAGGGTGCCGTGTATTTGACACGAGCGATCGAGTATACGGTCCAAACTGGACGGGCCCGGAGTGCTTCTTTTGAAAGGCTTTTTCTGCTGACCAGGTTTAGAGCCTTTGAATCCGGCATTGACTGTCGTATCCTCAGTATTGTCGCTGTTAATGCGGCGCTTATGTTTGTTGCGACGTGACCTGCTACTGCCGTCCTTGGTATCCGAAGTACCATGGTTCTTTGATATGTTGTTACTGCGAGCCAGCCAACTGTCTTCTCCCACACAAAAGCGGGTCATGAGTGTCGTGAGGGCTGCCATAGATTTCAGCTTTTCCTGACCAAGGTGCTGGGCTAGCCACTCCTCGCAGATGTTGTGCTTGAAAGCTGCTAGAGCCTCTGCATCTGGATAGTCGACGATTTGATTTTTATTTATTAGGAACCGTGTCCAGAATTGCCTGGCCGATTCCTCTGGCTGTTGAATTATGTGGCTCAAGTCATCGGCATCTGGTGGTCGCACATAAGTGCCCTGAAAGTTGTCGAGGAATGCGGCTTCCAGATCCTCCCAACAGCCAATGGACTCTGCTGGCAAGCTATTGAGCCAATGCCAAGCTGGTCCTTTGAGTTTGAGTGGGAGGTATTTAATGGCGTGTAGATCATCACCATGTGCGATGTGGATATGCAGGAGGAAATCCTCAATCCATATCGCAGGATCTGTTGTGCCGTCGTATGATTCTATATTTACGGGTTTGAAACCCTCTGGGATTTGATGATCCATTACTTCATATGTGAAGCATAAGGGGTGTGTGGCGCCTCTGTACTGGGCTGTATCGCGACACAACTCCAATGAGTCTTGCCCGCTGTGCTCGATCTAGCCGGATTTACTTTTGCTGTATCCGGTGTGACGATTATCGTCTCGCGTTGTGGAGCGCCCTCGTGATCCGTAGATCGATCTTGCATGTTTTTCTTTGTCCTCCAATACGTCTCGCAGGTCTGGGATATTTCCCCATGCCTTTTTATTTGAATGGCGTCGGGGCACAGGCTGAGCTTTTGGCTCGAATGCCTCTCTGTCGCGGCCACAGGGTGGCCGATCAGCCGCATCTATGCTTCTTCCTCTAGTCGGGGTAACAACCTACATTTTGGGTAACTCTTGGAGGGGCGTTCGAGTTTATATTCCTCGGCTGCCAGGACTTCAGTCCATCTGTCAGCTAGCAGATCTTGATCAGCTTGAAGCTGCTGGTGCTTCTTCTTAAGGCTATTTGCTGTGGCTATAAGCCGGCGCTTGAAGCGCTCTTGTTCGACGGGATCCTCTGGCATGACGAATTCGTCATCGTCGAGGCTTGCCTCGTCTTCGGAGGGAGGCATGCAATTGCCATCCTCCTCCATTTCATCTCCTGCTCTCTCAGGAGGGCTGGCCTCTCCATCCTCATGCCCTAAATCTTGCTGGAGGGGATTGTTGCCGTCTTTGGCACTACCCGGAGTGCTGTTATCTCCTGTGTCGGTATCACCACTTTTGTTTTGGCGGGACTTAGAGCGGCGCCGCTGACGTCGGCGCTTGGGTTGCTTCTTTGAGGGGTCATCCTCCACTATTCTGTCGCCGTTACCCTCTTTGGGTGTGTCCACCATATATATATCATATGACCAGGTGGCTTTCCAGTGCCCTATAGGCGCTGGTTCCTGTTCGTCTCCTGCGTCATCGTCCATACCGTCGATGTCCTCAGAGTCGAAGTCGAGCATGTCGGTCAAATCATCGACAGTGGCTATGAGGTGGGTGGTTGGTGGGCGTCGAATTTCTTCATCGTCCGCATCCCAATCCTGCCGGTCATAATCCGGCCAGGACTCTCCCGACAAAGAGAGAGGCCTTAGTTGATTCAGTATGTCGCCGAAGGGCGAGTGCTGAAAGATATCCACGACAGTGAGCTCCATGATCAGTGCCCAATCGGATTCGATTGGCAGGGGCGCAGATGGTTCAGAGTTCGGACGAGAGTCTAGCAATGTGGAGTCACAGGCCTCGCAAAGGATAAGGTTGGTGTTCGGCTCGATCGTCGTTGAGGCTGCAGCCTCTGCGGAGGGATATAGCCACCCGCCCTCGGTCAGTGCAGTTGGCTCCGAATTAAAGGTCGGAGCGGATGCGGGCACAGCCTCCAGGGCACTGTTCGGCGGCAGAGCTAAATCATGCCCATCGTGACAGTGCGGCGCACCCGGCAGGGGCTCGAATCCGTCGAAGATCAAGTCTCCACGGATATCGGCCATGTAGTTTAAGCTTTCAAACCTGACCTGATGTCCAGGGGCGTAGCTTTTAATCTGCTCCAGATGGCCAAGCGAATTGGCCCGCAGTGCAAAGCCGCCGAATACAAAAATCTGTTCGGGGAGAAAAGTTTCACCCTGGACTGCATCGCTAACGATGATCGAAGGAGCCATCAAGCCTGATGATGACGACACAGAGGAACTCTCAATGAAAGCACCAATGTTGGTGTCAAAACCAGTGGATCTCGGGTAGGGGGTCCTGAACTGTGCGTCTAGGCGGATGGTAACAGGAGGCAGGGGACACGATGTTTTACCCAGGCTCGGGCCCTCTTGATGGAGGTAAAACCCTATGTCCTGCTTGATTTATTCTTGATGATATGGGTATTACAAGAGTTGATCTACCACGAGATCGGAAAGGCTAAACCCTAGAAGCTAGCCTATGGTATGATTGTTGTTATTGTCCTACGTACTAAACCCTCCGGTTTATATAGACACCGGAGAGGGTTAGGGTTACACAAGGTCGGTTACAATGGAGGAAATATCCATATCCGTATTGCCTAGCTTGCCTTCCACGCCAAGTAGAGTCCCATCCGGACATGAGACGAAGTCTTCAATCTTGTATCTTCATAGTCCAACAGTCCGACCAAAGGATATAGTCGGCTGTCCGGAGACCCCCTAATCCAGGACTCCCTCAGGGTCCTCGGACGTCCGGCCTATTATCCATGGGCCGGACTGATGGGCTGTGAAGACATGAAGACCGAAGACTATACCTGTGTCCGGATTGAACTCTCCTTGGCGTGAAAGGCAAGCTTGGCGACCGACTATGAAGATTCCTTCTTATGTAACCGACTCTGTGTAAACCCTAGATCCCCTCGATGTCTATATAAACCAGAGGGGTTAGTCCGGAAAGGATACATTCATTACCATAGTCATACAGGTTAGACTCCTAGGGTTTAGCCATTACGATCTCGTGGTAGATCAACTCTTGTAACACCCATATTCATCAATATCAATCAAGCAGGACGTAGGGTATTACCTCCATAGAGAGGGCCCGAACCAGGGTAAACATTGTGTCCCCTGTCTCCTATTACCATCGATCCTAGACACACAGTTCGGGACCCCCTACCCGAGATCCGCCGGTTTTGACACCGACATTGGTGATTTCATTGAGAGTTCCACTGTGCCATCCACGAAAGGTTCGATGGCTCCTTCAATCGTCTACAACGACGTTGTCCAAGGAGAAACCTTCCTCCCCGGACAGATTTTCGTGTTCGGCGGCTTCGTACTGCGTGCCAACTTGCTTGGCCATCTGGAGCAGATCGATAGCTACGCCTCTGGCCACCAGGTTAGGTTTGGAAGCTTGAACTATGTCGCGGATATCCGTGGAGACTTGATCTTCAATTGATTTGAGACCGCAGCGATCGCTCCCCGTTGCTCCGATGAACATGACCTAAATCTGTCATCGGATCACATCCAGCGGATGGTCCCTGCTGCTGCAGCGGCCTTAGAACCAGAGCAGATCATGCCATCCGAAGCCACAGAGTCTGCGGCGTTGGATCCGCACACGGACTCGTCACCCCGCGATATCTGCGTCAATGGAACTCTGGATTCGTCTCTGGCTATAAAGTCTGGACCATATACGCTTGCCGACACCTAGCTAGATTGTTATCGATCTTCGAATTTGGTGCCGCAGACATCTTTCAGCGCTCACCTTTGGGCGATGTGTTAAACTCTTTAAAGAACCGGTCATTCACGGGAGACTCGCAGCCGAACTATGTCCGGTTTGAACTAGGGGCTAACGACGGGGAATTTTGTTTCCCACCTGCCACCCACTTCATAGCCACTGCCGAGGACTTTACTGACATGCCCACTCCTGGCTCTGCAGACATTGACGGTCCAGACGACGATGCAGATAAGGAGCAAGGCCAAGATCCGCCAGTCTTCGAACGCAAGACGGCCACCCCTTCACATGACGTGTACATGATCGATACACTTAAAAAGCCTCGCGGCAAAGACAAGGAAGATCCAGTTAAAACTCCCGAGTCACAGTCTAAGTTCCGGCGCCCCAAGTCACACCGCAGCAACAATGGCACTGGAGAAAATGGTACTTCGGACGGTGCCGAAAGCAATGAAGACCCTGTGGGTGAAACATTCGAGCAGGAGGAACAAGAAAACGGGCAAGCCAGCCCCAACGAACAGGCCCTGCCCAGCGACAGATCAGAGGACGACAACTACCTCCCGCTCTCCGAAGATGAGGAAAGCCTCGGCGACAAAGACATCATCGTACCCGAAGAGCCCCTCGAATAGGAGCGCTTCAAGCGCAGGCTGATAGATACGACAAGGAGCCTGAAAAAGAAGCAACAACAGCTTCAAGCTGACCAAGACCTACTCAATGACAGATGGACCGAAGTCCTGATCACCGAGGAATATGGCCTCAGTGGCCCAGCCAAAAGCTACCAAAAGCATAGATCGCTCTACCAGTCCAATGAAGGGGCATTGGAGCCCATACCATAGTCACACAACACGACAGGTCATCGGCAACTTTGTCCAGATAAAAAGGAAACTCAAGCCGAACACCGGACCGCCCCACCTCGCCGTAAAGGCAAGAACAATGTAGGCCACAAGTACCCAGACAACCTCCAGAGGGACTGGGACAATAGAGTAGGAAGCGCAATACCGATCTACGGATCACGAAAACATGCTTCGACACGCAACGACGGCTACCTATTCGGACGTGTCACACCTCGCCGCAACCAGGCCGAAAACCACAATGGGACTCCTTCGGAGTTACGCCACAGTTTGGCCCAACATAGAGGCACCACACCCCCGCTTTTCTTCACTGATGAAGTAATGGATCATGAATTCCCCAAAGGATTCAAACCCGTCAATATTGAATCATACGACGAGACAACCCACATCCATATGGCCCGCTTCATCCTCCACATCCATATGGCCCGTGGAGATGACCTCCACGCCATTAAATACCTCCCACTAAAACTAAAAGGACCAGCTCGGTAGTGGTTAAACAACCTACCAGAAAGTTCCATAGGTGATGTCTACTATACAACCTTCTTCTTGTAGACGTTGTTGGGCCTCCACGTGCAGAGGTTTGTAGGATAGTAGCAAATTACCCTCAAGTGGATGACCTAATTTTTATCAATCCGTGGGAGGCGTAGGATGAAGATGGTCTCTCTCAAGCAACCCTGCAACCAAATAACAAAGAGTCTCTTGTGTCCCCAACACACCCAATACAATGGTAAATTGTATAGGTGCACTAGTTCGGCGAAGAGATGGTGATACAAGTGGTATATGGATGGTAGATAAAGGTTTTTGTAATCTTAAATTATAAAAACAGCAAGGTAACTAATGATAAAAGTGAGCGTAAACGGTATTGCAATGCGTTGAAACAAGGCCTAGGGTTCATAATTTCGCTAGTGCAAGTTCCCTCAACAATAATAACATAATTGGTCACATACCTATCCCTCAACATGCAACAAAGAGTCACTCCAAGTCACTAATAGCGGAGAACGAATGAAGAGATTATGGTAGGGTACGAAACCACCTCAAAGTTATTCTTTCCAATCAATCCATTGGGCTATTCCTATAAGTGTCACAAACAACCCTAGAGTTCGTACTAGAATAACACCTTAAGACACAAATCAACCAAAACCCTAATGTCACCTAGATACTCCAATGTCACCTCAAGTATCCGTGGGTATGATTATACGATCTGCATCACACAATCTCAGATTCATCTATTCAACCAACACATAGAACCTTAAAGAGTGCCCCAAAGTTTGTACCAGAGAATCACGACGAAAACGTGTGCCAACCCCTATGCATAGGTTCATGGGCGGAACCCGCAAGTTGATCACCAAAACATACATCAAGTGAATCACGTGATATCCCATTGTCACCACAGATACGCACGGCAAGACATACATCAAGTGTTCTCAAATCTTTAAAGACTCAATCCGATAAGATAACTCCAAAGGGGAAACTCAATCCATTACAAGAGAGTAGATGGGGGAGAAAACATCATAAGATCCAACTATAATAGCAAAGCTCGCGATACATCAAGATCGTGCCAGATCAAGAACACGAGAGAGAGAGAGAGAGAAAGAGATCAAACACATAGCTACTGGTACATACCCTCAGCCCCGAGGGAGAACTACTCCCTCCTCATCATGGAGAGCACCGGGATGATGAAGATGGCCACTGGAGAGGGATTCCCCCCTTCGGCAGGGTGCCGGAATGGGTCTAGATTGGCTTTCGGTGGCTACGGAGGCTTCTGGCGGCGGAACTTCTGATCTATTGTGCTCCTGGATGTTTTTAGGGTATATGGAGATATATAGGCGGAAGAAGTACGTCAGGGGGCCATAAGGGCCCACGAGGGTGGAGGGCGCGCCCAGGGGGGGTGGGCGCGGCCCCCTGCCTCGTGGCCTCCTTGTTGCTTCCCTTACGTGGACTCCAAGTCTTCCGTGTTGCTTTCCTTCCAAAAATAAGTTCCGTGAAGTTTCAGGTTAATTGGACTCATTTGCTTTTCCTTTTCTGCGATACTCTAAAACAGGGAAACAACAGAAACTGGCACTGGGCTCTGGGTTAATAGGTAAGTCCCAAAAATCATATAAAATAGCATATAAATGCATATAAAACATCCAAGGTTGATAATATAATAGCATGGAACAATCAAAAATTATAGATACGTTGGAGACGTATCAGCATCCCCAAGCTTAATTCCTGCTCGTCCTCGAATAGGTAAATGATAAAAACAGAATTTTTGATGTGGAATGCTACCTAACATATTTATCCATGTAATTCTCTTTATTGTGACAAGAATATTCAGATCCATAAGATTCAAGACAAAAGTGTAATATTGACATAAAAATAATAATACTTCAAGCATACTAACTAAGCAATTATTTCTTCTCAAAATAACATGGCCAAAGAAAGCTATCCCTACAAAATCATATAGTCTCGCTATGCTCCATCTTCACCAGACAAAGTATTTAAATCATGCACAACCCCGATGACAAGCCAAGCAATTGTTTCATACTTTTGATGTTCTCAAACATTTGCAATCTTCACGCAATACATGAGCGTGAGCCATGGACATAGCACTATAGGTGGAATATAATGGAGGTTGTGGAGAAGACAAAAAGGAGCAAGATAGTCTCACATCAACTAGGCGTATCGACGGGCTATGGAGATGCCCATCAATAGATATCAATGTGAGTGAGTAGGGATTGCCATGCAACGGATGCACTAGAGCTATAAGTATATGAAAGCTCAACAAAAGAAACTAAGTGGGTGTGCATCCAACTTGCTTGCTCATGAAGACCTAGGGCAATTTGAGGAAGCCCATCATTGGAATATACAAGCCAAGTTCTATAATGAAAAATTCCCACTAGTATATGAAAGTGGCGAAATAGGAGACTCTCTACTATGAATATCATGGTGCTACTTTGAATCACAAGTGTGGTAAAAGGATAGTAGCATTGCCCCTTCTCTCTTTTTCTCTCATTTTTTTATTTGGGCCGTCTCTTTTTTTATGGCCTCTTTCTCTCCTTTTTTTATTTGGGCTTCTTTGGCCTCTCTTATTTATTTATTTCGTCCAGAGCCTCATCCCGACTTGTGGGGGAATCATAGTCTCCATCATCCTTCCCTCACTCGGACAATGCTCTAATAATGATGATCATCACACTTTTATTTACTTACAACTCTATGCTTAGAGCAAGATATGACTCTATATGATTGCCTCCGGTGGTGTACCGGGATGTGCAATGACTCATGAGTGACATGTATGACAGAATTATGAACGGTGGCTTTGCCACAAATACAATGTCAACTACATGATCATGCAAAGCAATATGACAATGATGAAGCGTGTCATACTAAACGGAACGGTGGAAAGTTGCATGGCAATATATCTCGGAATGGCTATGGAAATGCCATAATAGGTAGGTATGGTGGATGTTTTGAGGAAGGTATATGGTGGGTGTCTGATATCGGCGAAAGGTGCGCGGTATTAGAAATGCTAGCAATGGTGTAAGGGTGAGAGTGCGTATAATCCATGGACTCAACATTAGTCATAAAGAACTCACATACTCATTGCAAAAATCTATTAGTTATCGAAACAAAGTACTACACGCATGCTCCTAGGGGGATAGATTGGTAGGAAAAGACCATCGCCCGTCCCCGACCACCACTCATAAGGAAGACAATCAATAAATAAATCATGCTCCGACTTCATCATATAACGGTTCACCATACATGCATGCTACGGGAATCACAAACTTTAACACAAGTATCTCTCAAATTCACAACTACTCACTAGCATGACTCTAATATTACCATCCTATATCTCAAAACAATCATTAAGTATCAACTTCTCATAGTATTCAATGCACTTTATATGAAAGTTTTTATTATATCCCTCTTGGATGCCCATCATATTAGGACTAGTTTCATGACCAAAGCAAACTACCATGCTGTTCTAAAGACTCTCTAAATAATATAAGTTAAGCACAAGAGTTCATCTATTTCTTCAAAATAAAACCACCATCGTGCTCTGAAAGGATATAAGTGAAGCACTAGAGCAAATGACAAACTACTCAAAAGATATAAGTGAAGATCAATGAGTAGTCGAATAATTATACAACTATGTAAAGACTCTCTAACATTTAATAATTTCAGATCTTGATACTTTATTCAAACAGCAAGCAAAACAAAATAAAATAAAATTGACGCTCCAAGCAAAACACATATCATGTGGTAAATAAAAATATAGCTCCAAGTAAAGTTACCGATGAACGAAGACGAAAGAGGGGATGCCTTCCGGGGCATCCCCAAGCTTAGTCTTTTGGTTGTCCTTCAATATTACCTTGGGGTGCCCTGGGCATCCCCAAGGTTCGGCTCTTGCCACTCGTTATTCCATAGTCCATCGAATCTTTACCCAAAACTTGAAAACTTCACAACACAAAACTTAACAGAAAACTCGTAAGATCCGTTAGCGAAAGAAAAGAAAACACCACTTCAAGGTACTTATCGGTGTCAAAACCGGTGGATCTCGGGTAGGGGGTCCTGAACTGTGTGTCTAAGGCGGATGGTAACTGGAGGCAGGGGACACGATGTTTTACCCAGGTTCGGGCCCTTTTGATGGAGGTAAAACCCTACGTCCTGCTTGATTATTCTTGATAATATGAGTAGTACAAGAGTTGATCTACCACGAGATCAGAGAGGCTAAACCCTACAAGCTAGCCTATGGTATGATTGTATGTTGTCCTACAGACTTAAACCCTCCGGTTTATATAGACACCGGAGGGGGCTAGGGTTACACAAGGTCGGTTACAAAGGAGGAGATATACATATCCGTATTTCCTAGCTTGCCTTCCACGCCAAGTAGAGTCCCATCCGGACACGAGACGAAGTCTTCAATCTCGTATCTTCATAGTCCAACACTCCGGCCAAAGGATATAGTCCGGCTGTACGGAGACCCCCTAATCTAGGACTCCCTCAGTAGCCCCTGAACGAGGCTTCAATGACGATGAGTCCGGCGCGCAGTGTTGTCTTTGGCATTGCAAGGCGGGTTCCTCCTCCGAATACACTACGGAAGAGTTGAATACAAGGATAGTGTCCGACCTTGCAAAATAAGTTCCACATACCATCGTAGAGAGAATAATATTTCCACAAATCTAATCTGCTGACATGTTTTGGCAGCATGACATCACGCCACGGCCCGGTAATTATTTGAACCTTTTGTTTAACCAGCCCCGCACATAACGCGAGGCGGTTTCTTGACACGTCTTGTCAAAGCAGAGATCGTGTTCCCCTTATCACGGGATTCTCATCAATACAAACATGGGTAACCCAACCGTGCCTGTTGGTATGACTCCCAGATTTTAGGTAAGTCTAGAACGGCCATGAGGAGGACGCCTGATATTCATCCCACTTTATAAAGGGACAAGGCTTTTTCTTTTTTCCCTCGCATGCTCAATCGAATCCTTCCCCCCACCTCGAGTCCTAACACCCAAAGCCCAGGTCAGGTGCTTCGGACCTTCAATCATGTCCGGATCCAGCCTTCAAGGCCGGTGGATGCCTTCCTCCATCACAGAGGAGGACATCAAGAAGTTGAGGGAGGCCAGATATCTGACCGCCGAAATTTCGCATAGGCTGCCCGCCCAAGGGCAGGTCGTCCCTACTCCCGAACCCAACGAGAGCATTGTGTTTGTCTCCCACTTCCTCCAAGGACTAGGCCTCACTCTGGATCCCTAAGTTAGGGGTCTCATGTTCTATTACGGGCTGGATTTTCACGATTTGGCCCCGGATTTCCTTCTTCACATTTCATCATTTACTGTCATCTGTGAGGCCTTCCTCCGCATTACCCCTCACTTCGGCCTGTGGCTCAAGACCTTCGATGTGAAGCCGAAGATGGTCGAGGGGCAGTATGCAGCGTGCAAAGATGCTCTAATAAGCAAAATTGCTGATGCTCCATGGCCAAAGGGTTCCTTTCCAGAAGTGTCCGGATTGTGGCAACGGGAGTGGTTTTACGTCACAGCTCCCCGAAGTGCCAAGTGGGTAGCTGCCCCCACCTTTTGCTCGGACCCTCCACCACAACTGATGTCATGGATCAGCAGGGGGCTGAGCTGGGGTCCAGCCAAGGACGTGCCAATACTGCAGAGCCGCATCCGAGATCTCTTCGAGGGAGATTTCAGTCTGGTTATGGTAATGCAAGTTATGCTGGTTCGTCGAGTCCAACCTTGCAAACGCCAGCCCCTCCGCATGTGGGAATTCAACCCGGAAGGACCGCGCAGTATTCAAAATTTCCTTGGCATGACACACGAGGAGATGTACAAATCGTTCTTTGGACCCAAAATAGAGTGTCCGAACACCACCGAGGATGTGGGCCTGAGCTGCAACCGCCCCGCTCCCCAAGTAAGTAATCCCATGGCCGAACACACAGTGCTTTTATTTATCATGCCATCATTCTGAAGAATCGCTCTTTGACCAGGACTGGATAACAAAGGCGAAGATAATCCGGTGTTCAGCCCCCCTTCCTGAAGGCTTGGACAATCCGGTGCTGGAAAAGATGCTCAAGCCAGCACCTTGTCTAGTGCCCTCAAAGGAAGTTGAAGGGGGGGGAATAAAGAGGGCGAAAGCGGGCCTCCATCGCTACCTATTCCAATAGAGGGAATGAGTGCCTCCGCGAGGGAGGATAACCAGGGGGAAGAATCTGACATTCTCTCTCCCCGGGGAAGGAAGAGGTCTACCTCTGAAGATCCGAAAACTAAGGTTTCCAAACGAGAGAAGAAATCTCTACCAGAGGGACCTGCCTCGGAGGGTACTCTTGCCGCACAATGTCCGTGCGGGGATCAGCCCTCTACCAAGCTGTAAGTAAAAGGGTATTCAATAACGAAAATATCTTGCTCTATTTCTGAGGAAAATACACGAAGCATTTATCTTGCAGTTCGAATCTTAGCCCTTCTCAATAGAGTTCGTCTTCGGGGGATCTTCTTCCGGAGATGATGGAGAGCGAAACGCCTACCCCTGCCACACCGCCTTACGAAGCGGGGGACCCCGAGGTGTCGTCGCGGAGGGCTTCTCCTGATCTGGCAAGGCCAAAAAGTAATCCTATTGCCACCCCAAGTCCTTAGTATCCGGCTCTCGAAGAGGGCAATCAAAAGAGTCCGACACCGTCTGGTGTTCGGTCGGACGTACTGAGGGATCTGCTGGAGAAAGCGGCTATCTCAAAAGAGCACCGCACATTGATGGGTACGGTGATTGAACGGATTTCGTCCGCCGAAAGCAGGCTGCATGAAGCCTTTATGAGTCTACTAACGGGTTTTGAGGTACGTGAAATGATGTACATTTTTGAAAGTACCGCACATTTTTAGATATGCCCTGTGTAGATAGTAGCCCCTGAGACTCTGGTTGTCGTCGAAAATGGCGGCAAACAAAGGATCATAGTCCCATGTAATAACCAGACTGCCTTTATGTGCAGGTGGTGGAGGCTCCGGTGGCTAGCCGGACTGATGGGTATTCCGAACTAAAGCGGCAGCTGGATGAGGCAGATGCCGACATTGTGCTTGTCAACAAGTGGCTTGACAAGGCGCAGGGTCAGTGATTTTTCTGGCGATTGTCACATGATAAGAGAAGCCTGATGCCAGTATCTTTAATATGTTGTGACTGCAGATGGAGCGGCCACCGTGGAGACCCTTCGGGCGGAGCTTGCCCGAGCCAAGGAGCAAGCTAGGAGTAGCAATGCGGCCGCTTTACAGGCGGCCAAAAAGTTAAGGGCCGAAGAGGCCGCACTTTGCGAGAGCAAAGAGGAAATTGCCAAGATGGTCGTGGAGTTAAAAGATGTTGCTGACCGTTACCGGCTTCTTGAAGAGGAAAACCGGGAGAAAGCGACTGACCTGGAGAAGGCCCGGGTGGCTCCCAAGGAAGCCCGCTCCAAAATTAGGGCGACGAAGGAGGAGGTCAATCAAGCTGCAGATATCGTGTCTGGGAAGCCCTTTTTGTTGCGGACTAAGTTTGGAGATCCGAAGTATGCTCCTCTGGACCGGCTATGGAGTTCTACGGACGCGTACATGGATTGGCTGCCCGCGCTGCTGATGCCGCCGAGTACTTCAAGGATCAGAAAGGTCCCAAAATGGAGAAGCTGTTCTGGTCACAGTTTCACGCTCCAGTCCGTCCGCTGCTGCTGAATGAGCGATTGACCGGTTGGGCCGAGCTCCATAGGTTGTATGGACTTGCCATGAGGTCCGTTGTAGATCACATGTGGCCGGGAGGGCCAAGGCCGAGTAGCTACTTTAGCTTAGTGCAACAATTCCTTGAAGTTGTGCCATGCATCGATGTTGTAAAGAGATCATCGTGCATAGAAGGTGCGCGGATGGCCCTTTCCCGTGTCAAAACATACCGGGCGGAGATGGAGGCCACCACTATTGCGGCACAGGGTTCGGCCATATGCCGAGTGGCTGCCGAGCACTACTTTGAAGAAGTCCTTAAAGGCACTCGTTCGATAGAGGTGCAATGCTTGAAGAATATTATTTTCTAGTGACATGTAGTCCCGTTGTACAAACAATGTTTTATTGAATTTAGCAAGGCTGTATTTATACTTTTGCCCTAAAGTGTTATGATGCCTCCTGTGCAGCCGTTTATGTATATATGTATATAACCTGAAAGATGGCAGTCGCCGGCTTCAGCCCCCACTCATATAATGCGGGGGTGTTCGCAGAAGATGCATGTTCACACTTGATCCAACGTCTTGGTCCATTAAGGAGGTGATAGCATAGCGAACGAGGCAACCAGACTATAATGCTTTAACACTTTCACTTAGCCAGAGGAGTTTGACAGTGGGGCTACTATATAGCCCCTGGTGGCTCCGCGCTCATCCAGATTCGGGGCGCGTACATGCCTGGCCGGGAAACGGCCCTTCGTTAAGGCGGAGGAATCTCGAAGATTCCGCTAGGTCATCGAGTGGTTGACCAGTCTCACGCTACATCATGACAGTCAGTTTTCGGCTTTCTCTACTAAGGTGCTCGTCCGGATGAACCAGGGCACAATCGCAGTAGTTCTCCTGGTGCCGCCTTAGCCGATAGAGCGGAATGTAAGGCAGCAAAACACAGGAGCCGGGCAAACCCAACATTTGACCAAAGACATGATTCGGAGCTGATGCATATAAGGCCAAACTCGCGACGCCGAACACTCCCTAAGGTATTCGGTCTTTATGATGTAAACCGGGCCTAAACAGTGCCCTTTGTAATAAGCCCCTGGTGTCCAGGTACGTGCAATATTCTGACGTGGCCACATGCCAATACGTCAGCATCCTTCTCAATTGTACTGAGAATCCGAGGGATGTGTATCAACAAGAGACAGTAAAAAAGGTTTACGCAGGGTCTTAATCTAAAAAGAATACTTTGAACGGGCCCCTGCTGCACGTCTGTGCCTGTGTTTCCATTGTGCCGTATTCTGGACGGGTGTAGCACGATGGTCATCTGAAAAAGAGAGGAACTTCATTGAAAATTTTCCGTGCAAAAGCTAAGTTATATTAAATAAACAATATATAGTTCGAAATGAGTAAAGTTGAGCCTGATTGCCACTTGAGCGCACGCGTTGAGCCCTTGTATTGTAATAGGGGTATAGCCATCAAACCTGTATCAATTACATATAGCTGCGCCAGACTCGTCCAACCGTGTCCGTGGTCTTAACGACCTGTCAGATGTTTTAATTGCTGAGGCCGTTTAGTGTGCGGCTGCCCGCGCGCAAGGTGTGCTCAATATTTCCATTTACTATAATGATGCCATGTGGACCGGGCATCTTAAGCATGAGGGAAGCGTAATGCGGTATTGCGTTAAAGCGAGCGAACGCTTTGCATCCGAGTAGTGCTTGATAGCCACTTTGGAACGGAGTGATGTGGAAGGTTAAATTTTTGCTGCGGAAGTTATCGGGGAAGCCGAATATAACCTCTAGTAGCAGGGAGCCCGTGCAATGGGATTCTGGGCCTGGCATTGCTCCTTTAAAGGTAGTATTGCTATGGCTAATTTTTGTTGGGTCTATCCCCATTTTGCGGACCGTGTCCTGATATATCAGGTTTAAACTACTGCCGCCGTCCATCAGGACTCATGTGAAGTGGTATATGTCGATTATCGGGTCTAACACCAAGGCAGCCCATCCTGCACGCCGGATACTTGCCGAGTAATCCCGATGGTCAAAGGTGATCGGTTGGGACGACCAGTGGCAGAACTCCGCTGTGATAGGCCCTGGGACATGTGTCTCTAGGATTGCAGCTTTGTTTCTCCCCTTTGTCATGTGTAACACGTTTACTGTTTTAACTTCTGGTGGGAATTTCTTTTTTTCCCCAGTGCTTTGCTTGCGAGGCTCATCCTCGTCTTCGCTTGGTGTATCCTGCCCCTTGTGTTCGGCGTTGAGCTTTCCGGACTGCTTGAAGACCCAACATTCTCTATGGGTATGATTTGCAGGTTTATCGGGGGTGCTGTGGATCTGACATAATTTGTCCAGAATCTTGTTTAGGCTGGACAGTTCGTCTCTGTTGCCGTTGGAGGGTAACTTTTGCTGACCTGGCCGAGAGCTTCTGAATCCGGCGTTTACCGCCGTGCTCTTTGGGCTGTCTTCTTTATTCCGGCGCTTGTTTTTGCTGCGTCGTGGTTTCCCGTTTTCATCCCTGACTTCGGATGCACTTGGGTCGCTGGTGCTACACCGGGCGAACCAGCTGTCCTCGCCCGTGCAAAAGTGGGTCATGAGGCTTGTTAATGCCGCCATTGTTCTCAGCTTTTCTTGGGCGAGGTGTCTGGTGAGCCATTCGTCTCGAACGCTGTGCTTGAAAGCTGCTAAGGCTTCAACGTCCGGACAGTCGACTATTTGGTTCTTTTTAGTGAGAAACCTGTTCCAAAGCTTTTAGGCGGACTCTCCGGGTTGTTGAGTTATATGACTTAAATCGTCTGCATCCGGTGGTCGGACATAGGTCCCTTGAAAATTTTCCCAAAAAGCGTCTTCGAGCTCTTCCCAGCTTCCAATGGAGTTTTCGGGGAGGCTTTTAAGCCAGTGCCGAGCTGGCCCTTTGAGCTTGAGGGGTAAGTACTAGATGGCGTGGAGGTCGTCTCCTCGAGCCATGTGGATATGTAGGATGTAGTCCTCAATCCAGACCCCAGGGTCTGTTGTTCGGTCATACGCCTCTATGTTTACGGGTTTGAATCCCTTTGGAAATTCATGGTCCAACACCTCATCGGTGAAACATAGGGGGTGTGCGGCACCCCTGTATTTGGGTGTGCCGTGGTGTTGGGATGTTTGTTGTGTTGCATTGCATGCTGGAGCGTGCTGGCGTGACCCGTAGATGGATTTGGTTGCGCTGTACTTTTGATGCGAGCCCTCATATGGGTCGCGTACTGGCTTATGTGCGGCGTCATTTGCCGCTCTATGTTGGCCACGAGGACGTCTATCCGATCGGATGGCCGTTTTGTTTTTTGATTGCGGGGGATCTAAGGCCTCCTCATCGAATTCAGGTAGCAGCTTTCGCTTCGGGTAGCTCTTGGTATGGCGATTACCGCTGTACTTCGCTGCAGTGTTGAGTACTTTACTCCATGTGATTCTGAGTGTGTCTTGTGCAGTCCTGAGCCTTTGCTTTTGCTTTTTCAGACTCCTCGCCATAGCAACAAGCCTTTTATGGGTATTCTGTTGCTCCGGGTGCCCGTCCGGTGTGATGTTATCCGTACTGTTATCTTCGACAGAGTCGGGTTGTTCGGTTTGATTCTCCGTGTTGCCGTGGTCGGACGACGGTTCAATGCCGTGTTTGTCGTCCGCTGGCTCGCCTTGCTCTATCGCTGGGTTTATATGATCGCTGCTTCTGCCGAGGCGGGATTTGGAGCGACGCTTATGCCGCCGCTTTGACTGCTTCTCGAGGGAACAACCCTTCGCTGCGTCCTTCCGTTCCTCGTCGTCGTTTTCTTTTGGTGTGTCCACCATGTATACATCATATGATGAAGTGGGCGTCCAGTGCCCTGTGGACAGTGGTTCCTGTTCGTCTCCCGCATCGTCGTCCATACCGTCGATGTCTTCAGAGTCGAAGTCGAGCATGTTGGTCAAATCGTCGACAGTGGCTACTAAGTGGGTGTTGGTTGGGCGGCGAATTTCTTCGTCATCCGTATCCCAATCCTGCCAAACATAGTTCGGCCAGGACTCTCCCGATAGGGAGAGAGACCTTAATGAGTTCAGTATGTCACCAAAGGGCGAGTGCTAAAAGATATCCGCGGAGGTGAACTCCATGAACGGCGCCCAGTCAGATTCGATAGGCACGGGCGCAGGCGGTTCGGAGTCCGTGGCCGGGGAAGAATTCGGCAGTTCGGTGTCATGGCTCTCGTGAAAGGTAAGGTCGATACTCGGCTCGATCGCCGATGAGAGTGTGACCTCTGTGGCGGGGTCTATCCAGCCGTCCATGGATGGCGCAATTTTCTCTGAATTGAGGGTCAGAGCGGTAGCCGGTGCGGTTTCCTGAACACTGTCCGATGGTAGAGCCAAATCATGCTCATCGTGACCATGCGGCGCGCTTGGCAGTGGCTCGAATCCGTCGAAGATCAAGTCTCCGCGAATGTCGGCCGTGTAGTTTAAGCTTCCAAACCTGACCTGGTGGCCAGGGGCGTAACTCCAAATGGCCAAGCGAGTTGGCCCGCAGTGCGAAGCCGCCGAATACAAAGATCTGTCCGGGGAGAAAAGTCTCACCCTGGACTGCATCGCTCTCAATGATCGAAGGAGCCATCAAGCCTAATGACGACGACACAGAGGAACTCTCAATGAAAGCACCAATGTCGGTGTCAAAACCGGCGGATCTCGGGTAGGGGGTCCTGAACTGTGCGTCTAAGGCGGATGGTAACAGGAGGCAGGGGACATGATGGTTTACCCAGGTTCGGGCCCTCTTGATGGAGGTAAAACCCTATGTCCTACTTGATTATACTTGATAATATGAGTAGTACAAGAGTTGATCTACCACGAGATCAGAGAGGCTAAACCCTAGAAGCTAGCCTATGGTATGATTGTATGTTGTCCTACGGATAAAAACCCTCCGGTTTATATAGACACCAGAGGGGGCTAGGGTTACACAAGGTCGGTTACAAAGGAGGAGATATGCATATCCGTATTTCCTAGCTAGCCTTCCACGCCAAGTAGAGTCCCATCCGGACACGGGACGAAGTCTTCAATCTCGTATCTTCATAGTCCAACAGTCCGGCCAAAGGATATAGTCCGGCTGTCCGGAGACCCCCTAATCCAGGACTCCCTCAGTACTGTAGTGAACTCATTCTTTATTTATATTGGTGTTAAACTTACTGTATTCCAATTTCTCTATGGTTTATAAACTCTTTTACTAGCCATAGATTCATCAAAATAAGTAAACAACACACGAAAAACAGAATCTGTCAAAAACAGAACAGTCTGTAGTAATCTGTAACTAATGCAAACTTATGGAACTCCAAAAATTCTAAAATAAATTTCTGGACGTGAGGAATTTATATATTAATCATCTGAACAAAGAATTAACTAAATAGCACTCTCCAATAAAAAATGGCAGCAATTCTTGTGAGCGCTAAAGTTTCTGTTTTTTTACAGCATGATCGCAAAGACTTTCCCCAAGTCTTCCCAAAGGTTCTACTTGGCACAAACACTAATTGAAACATAAAAACTCAATCATAACAGAGGCTATATAAATTATTTATTACTAAACAGGAGAAAAAAGCAAGGAACAAAAATAAAGTTGGGTTGCCTCCTAACAAGCGCTATCGTTTAACACCCCTAGCTAGGCATGATGATTTCAATGATGCTCACATAAAGGATAAGAATTGAAACATAAAGAGAGCATCAAGAAGAATATTACTAGCACATTTAAGCCTAACCCACTTCCTATGCATAGGGATTTTGTGAGCAAACAACTTAGGGGAACAAGAATCAGCTTGCATAGGAAGGTAAAGCAAGCAAAACTTATAGGTGCAGTAGTTCGACGAAGAGATGGTGATACAAGTGGTATATGGATGGTGGATAAAGGTTTTTGTAATCTGAAATTATAAAATCAGCAAGGTAACTAATGATGAAAGTAAGCGTAAACGGTATTGCAATGCGTTGAAACAAGGCCTAGGGTTCATACTTTCGCTAGTGCAAGTTCCCTCAACAATAATAACATAATTGGATCACATAACTATCCCTCAACATGCAACAAAGAGTGACTCCAAAGTCACTAATAGCGGAGAACGAACGAAGAGATTATGGTATGGTATGAAACCACCTCAAAGTTATTCTTTCCAATCAATCCATTGGGCTATTCCTATAAGTGTCACAAACAGCCCTAGAGTTCGTACTAGAATAACACCTTAAGACACAAATCAACCAAAACCCTAATGTCACCTAGATACTCCAATGTCACCTCAAGTATCCGTGGGTATGATTATACGATATGCATCACACAATCTCAGATCCATCTGTTCAACCAACACATAGAACCTTAAAGAGTGCCCCAAAGTTTTTACTGGAGAATCACGACGAAAACGTGTGCCAACCCCTATGCATAGGTTCATGGGAGGAACCCGTAAGTTGATCACCAAAACATACATCAAGTGAATCACGTGATATCCCATTGTCACCACAAATATGCATGGCAAGACATACATCAATTGTTCTCAAATCTTTAAAGACTCAATCCGATAAGATAACTGGCTGCTCGTAGAAGCAATAGCGCCAGCAACCAGGGCACCTCCGAAATCCGAGACGCCAATGGCAAGCCATGGGGAAGCAAAAACAATAGTCACAATGACAATGAAAGATTAGGCGACACAGCGGTCAACGCCGGATTCAGCAACCCCAAGCCCGGCCAGCAGAAGAAGCCATCCAAGGCGAATCGAGATGAACCATCCAACCTGGATAGGATTTTGGACCGACCCTACCAGATTCACGGCCACCGCAATAAACTAGCTAAGAATACCAACACAAACTGCTGGGTCTTTAAACAGGCCGGCAAGCTCAACGCCGAACACAGGGGAAGCAAGCCGCCAAGCGACAGGGATGACGGAAAAGGTTCACCAACGAAAAACCAGAGGTCTAAAGCGGTCTCCACCCGAGGATCAACTACCCCCAGAACGGAAATAGCAGCCCGGCTTCCGCCGTCCACTCTATACACCTACAAAGTTTGTACCGCGCATACATCATTACGCACTCAAGATACCATGGGCATCGGCGGAAGCACAATACGGACAAGCCTGCGAGCACTCCAGTAACTTTTTCTATATATAATTATTTATTTTCCTTATTTATTTCCTCTTTCTATATCCTTTAAAAAGACAGGTGACGAACAATTTAAAAATCGGAAACTAGCTCTATAGGAGTTCGGATCCGTACACTCACCTAAGGGGCTATGTCCACCAAGGATTCCCCGCCGAGGACTAGCGGCGTAGACGTCCGATAGGAGGTCCAAAATAACTTTTTGTAGACCGCACTCTCCATTTTTCGAGCCTGTACTATGCCTGTTCCTCCACCTCCAACCCCGAGCATGTCAAATAGCCGGGGGGATGGCTTTTATATAATCATAAGTAATCATTGTCATATCGCTTAGTTACCAGTAAACAATATCCGAACTAATCATCCGTATGGTTTTCCCGACAAACATGGCTCCTACGGTTATTTCACACATATACCTTGGCCTAATCTGCCAGGGGCTCGGTGTGGGAACAAATGAGCTGCCAGTAAAAGTCCGAACAGCTCTATAGCATACTTTGGCATCGCAAGTTTGGCCTTATATGCATCAGCTCCGAATCATTGTCTCGGGTCAATAGTTGGGTTGCCCGGCTCCTGTGCTTGCTACCCTACGTTCCTCTCTATCGGCTAGGGTAGTAAAGGGAGAACTACTGTGATTGTGCCCTGGTCTAAACCGGACGAGCAACTCAGTAGAGAAAGCCGAAAACTGACTATCATGATGCGGCGTGAGCTGGTCAACGACTTGATGACTTATCAGAATCTTTAGCGATTCTCCGTTTCACGCGAGGGATCTTTTTCAGATCAAACTTGTAAGGACCCATACGCCGCCTACATACCAGGGGCTATGTCGTAGCCCCACCATAAAACTCCTATGGCTAAGTGGAAGTGTTAACGCCTTATAGTCCGATTGCCTGGTTCGCCGCATTATCACCTCCTTCATGGACCAAGACGTTGGATAAAGTCTGATTAAATGCTTTTCCGAACAACCCCATACTTCCTACGAGGGGGCTGAAGCCGACGACTGGAAAACTTTCAGACTGTATCAAAACGGCCGCACAGGAGGAATTCAAGCTTTCAAGCAAAACATAAATAGATTAACTATAAAATTGTCTTTTACAATTTTCACTCAAACATTATGTCTTTCGAGCACTGACCCTCTACAAAGCGAGCGGCCTCTTGGACGTCCTAAAAATAATATTCTGGTACCGGACGGTCCTTGCCTTTGGATGGACCCTTTGTCACAACATCGATGGCTTTCATCTTCTCCCAAAACGTCTTGACTCGGGCGAAAGCCATCCGTGCACCCTCAATGCATGTTGACCACTTCACAGCGTCGATACGCGGCACCGTGTCAACAAGCCTTTGCACTAAACCAAAATAGCTGTTCGGAACAGGCTCGGTTGGCCACAGCCGGAATATGACGTCCTTCATGGCAGCGCCGGACATCCTATGAAGTTCGGCCCATTGGGACATCTATTCATTAAGCAACAAGGGGCACTTTGACCCGCCAAACTGCGACCAAAAAAGCTTCTCCGTTGCACATCCATCCCGCACTTTGTAATACTGTGCTGCATCGGCAGAACTCTTCGGCAAGTCCAAGAACTCGTCCGGAGAACTCCATAGTTGGTTGAGCTGGACATAGTTCGGGTCGCCGAACTTAGTTTGCAGCTGAAAAGGCTTTCCAGCTGCAATCTCCCTCGCCTGTCAAACCTCCTCATGGGCTGCTCTGCATTCCGACCGTGCTCCTCTTGCCTCTTGCAAGGCCTTCTCCAGGTCAGCCGTTAAGGCTTCACTCACCTTCTCCAGAAATTCACAGCGGCCGGTTGCATTCTCCAGCTCGAGCGTCATCATGGATATCTTCTCCTCATCTTGGCGCTGTACAACTCGTTCGCCTTCTAGTTCAGCCGATGCCTTTTCGGGAGCAACATCGCTACAACGGGCCTATTCCTTGGCCCGGGCCAGCTCCGCTCAAAGAACTTCAACAGCGGCAACACCATATGCAGCCAAATTTCAGCATCACGCTTATACCACAAAAATGTATGAGGATTGCCCCTAATACATACCTTGCGACTCGTCCAGACGCATATTGATTAAAGCAAGATCATCCCCTGCCACATCAAACTTCCACTACAAATTGGCAATCTTCAAAGTCCAGGAGGTGGCCAAAGGGGAAGCAACCCGCGTTCAAGGTTTATCAGGTTAGTCCTCAAATGATCCTTTTTCGATCCTCCATTTTGCTTCCCAGTGGAAGCCAACCCGAGTATCAGGGGCTACTACCTATACACAGGCGTATCTTCACAAATGAAACATAGCTGAAAATATTATGTTACAAACCTCGAAGCCCTTCAATAGGCTCATGAAGGCTACATGCGGACGAAATCTTCTCAATCACTATACCCATCAAGGTACGCTGTTCCCCCGAAACAGATGCTTTCCGCAACATGTCTTGCAATATATCTGGAGTCTCCGGGCTTCCGGAAATTTCTCCAACAGCACAATCATCCTTTGAAGGAATCTGCTCGCCCGTTTTCAAAAATCGCTGTCGGCTGTGAACCGGACAGTCTGGGGCCCTTGTTACCATCAGCCCCGGAATCCTGGATGGTCGGAGGTCCACCTTGGGGTACCGCCTCTTCTATCCCCTGGTCTAAAGGGACCCTCCGTGATGACAATTCAGAGTCATCTTCCTTGTTGGGCGAGGAGGTTGGAGGAGGCATCTCGCTCTCCATCATCTCTGGAAGGAGACTCCCCGAAGAAGAGGATCGCCCAGAAAAACTCTGTGCCGACCTATAAAAATGCATGAATGCGTTACAGTAACAGCAACCCAACATGACACTATCAAGGTACTCCAGATTTTCTTACGGTTTGGCCGAGGGTTTGTCCCCTTGTTGGAGCTGCTCAACGGTGTCACCTTCCAAACCCAAGCCGGTCAACGGTGGCATCTTGCCCTTCTTGGAAGACCGCCCCTCCCCATCTTCGGAGGCGGCCCTTTTCCTCCTGTTTAGAGAAGGAACACTGGGTCCTTTCCCACCTCCGTCTTCGGGCGAGAAAAGGTCGATTTCTCCGGACTCAGTGTCCGACTTACCTCCAGAACCAAGGTCATCTTGGGTCTTCTCGCCCTCCCCTGTCGATGTCTGGAACGGCACCGAGGCCAGCATCCTTGTTAACACAGGAGTAGCTGAGTCTTCGGGAAGGGGAGCCGGACACCTAATCAATTCCACGTTCTTTATCTAGCCCTGAAAAAGGATGATACCATTGGTTTCTTGCCATTGGATATCTGACTGCAAGGTGTTCGGTAAACGTGTACTTACCGGGGTGTCCGGATGGTGGTAGTCTAGGCTGACATCTCTGGTAGTGTATGGCCATTGCCTTCGTTTTCCGAAGACTAATCTCCACATTCCTTCGGGTGTTGCACCGAAGAAGTTCTGAAGAGTCTGCGGCCCTTCTGGATTGAACTCCCATAGGCGGAGAGGCCGTCGCTGGCACAGGAGGGTCCGACGGACTAGCATTATATGAACAACACTGGATATGTCGATGTCCCTCTCAATGAGGCTCCGAATGCGACTTTGCAGAGTTTGCACATCATTGGTTGATCCCCAATCTAGCCCCTTATTAATCCATGATGCAAGCTGAGTTGGAGGACTGGGTCGAAATATGGGCACAGTCGCCCACTTGGAGCTGTGGGGCTCGGTGATATAGAACCACCCCTGCTGCCACATATCGGAAGATCTGGCGAAGGATCCTTTCGGCCAAACGGTGCTAGCAAGCTTGCTCACTGCAGCGCTGCCGCACTCGGCCTGCTCCCCCTCTACCACTTGCGGCTTCACATCGAAGGTCTGGAGCCACAAGCCAAAGTGCGGAGGAGTTCGGAGGAGGGCTTCACACGTGACGATAAACGTCGAGATAAGAAGAATAGAGTCCGGGGCCAGATCATGGAAGTCTTGCCTGTAATAATACATGAGTCCTCGAACGAAGGGGTTAAGTGCAAACTCCAACCCGCGGAGGAAATGGGACACGAACACGACCCTCTCGCCGAATCTGGGGTGGGAATGACCTGCCCCTCGGCGGGAAGCCGATGATAGATTTCAGCAGTCAGGTACCGTGCTGCCCGAATCTTTGCAATGTCTTCCTCCATGACAGAAGAGGCTACCCACCGGCCTTGACGGCTAGATCTGGACATGATTGGGGCTGGTGGCGACTGAAGCCCGGGAGTTGGAGCTAGGGGTAGCAGGAGTGGAGGAAGAGGCAAGCGTGGAAGAAAAAGACGGGTTTGTACCCCTATATAAAGGGTGCAAATATCAAACGTCTCCTCTCGGGCCTCAAAAACTTGCTTGTTTCCAAGGAGTTGTACCCAAGCGACGGTTGGGTTACCCACGTTCGGGCCGACAGGAATCCCTTAAAAAAAGGAGGCATGATCTCCGTTTGGGTAAAATACACCAATAGTGGCACATCCTGGGACGTGGGGTGACGGGCCGGCAAAAATGGTTCGCAGGCAAAGGCCGGGTAGGCGTGGTGTCATATTACCAAAAAGTGGTTAGTGGATTGAACCCATGAAATATTATATCCTCTACGGTTGTGCATACAAGTCTGGATACAATCATTACATCTAAAGATCAACTAGGAGTTCGGAAGGGGGAACCCGCCTTGCAATGCCGAAAACAATCTGCGCGCCGAACTCCTCGTCATTGAAGCCAGGTTCAGGGACTACTGAGGGAGTCTTGGACTAAGGGGTCCTCAGATGTCTGGCCTGTTATACATGGGCGGGACTGATGGGATGTGAAGACATGAAGACCGAAGACTATACCTGTGTCCGGATTGGACTCTCCTTGGCGTGAAAGGCAAGCTTGGCGACCGACTATGAAGATTCCTTCTTATGTAACTGACTCTGTGTAAACCCTAGACCCCCCCGGTGTCTATATAAACCGGAGGGGTTAGTCCGGAAAGGATACATTCATTACCATAGTCATATAGGTTAGACTCCAAGGGTTCAGCCATTACGATCTCGTGGTAGATCAACTCTTGTAACACCCATATTCATCAATATCAATCAAGCAGGATGGAAGCCATTACCTCCATAGAGAGGACCCGAACCTGGGTAGACATTGTGTCCCCTGTCTCCTGTTACCATTGATCCTAGACGCACAATTTGGGACCCCCTACCCGAGATCTGCCGGTTTTGACACCGACAACCGCCCTCAGTTGTTTATCACCAGCACGGAGTATAGTGCTTCTGCACTTGCACGGGCATAGCCGCTCCTTGGCAGTGTCGACTGCCAACACGGAGCATGGTGCTTCCACTGGCACATGGGAGGGGACTCCCTACTGCGGAGAGCCCCAGGGCGTGTGCATCCCCGCCCTGACACATGGCTTGCAAGGCAGGGCTAGACGAGGTGTGTCTGGGCACTCGTGAGCCAGCGTGGGACTCACGAGTCCCTACCTCAAGGCGGGTTGCGCCTGGTCTTGGTTCTTGATGGCTGTGGCGTTCCTGCGAGATGGTTAGACAACCTGCGCCGAATGATTTTCCTGAGGTTATCGCACGAGAAGGCCAAGCACCAATGACCCTAGGAGGTGACGTGAGCAGGGCTGGCCCACCAGACAGAGCTTAGCCATTGGATTTATCGACGCTGCAGGGACGGGTCCGAGCACAGACGCCGTGCCAAGCCTTCTTATGTGAAGGATCCTGAAGAAAGATGATCGGGGCACGGCTCCCATGGTGGGTGACAATCAAGCAGGTGATAACCATAGATAGCTTATGCATGAGAAGCAAACTGGCTTAGGTAAATGCGAGAATGATACATGCCACTGGGTCGGACCTGAGTAGCCTGGGGATGATCCAGCCCAAGGGGCGCCCCCAGCAGGGTGAACTAAAGATGCAATCGGATACATGCCACAGGGACTGACCCACACGGCCTGTGAATGATGCAGCCAGGGGCGCTCCCAGCTGAATGAACTTGGGAAAATGTCACCTAGTTCGGTTGTCGAAGGAGTGTTGGGGTAGCTAAAGACACGTAGCGAAGAATTCGCTCCTCACGAGCTGTCGAGACCCAGAGCCTCGGGAGGCTCTGGAGGCTCGGGTGGCCGCCTGAGGACCATCTCCATCTCCGGCAGGACTGTGTGATGCCTGGCCTCCTGACCTGCCAGGATGCTCCGCAGGTTGGGCTGGAAGGCGTCCACCATGCTCGGCAGGCCGAACAGCATGCCAACATAGCTGTGAGGTGGACCCTCACACCGGCCAGCATGCGAAGGCCAGAAGCGCTCCTGAGATGCGGCCCTGTTGAGCCCTAGGATGTCGATGCAGACGCGCAGCTCTCCACCCTCGCCTGGGTGGGGAGCAGCGCCAGGTGGGCGATGGTCGCCGCGTATGGCTCTTGCTTCCTGAAGCTCCTGAGTGGTCTTGATGATGAACTCTTGAGCGTCGGGCGCTCCTCGCCTGGTGCCCTCCTAAGGGAAACGTGCCGCGAAACACGCCTCCACATAGTGCCCGAGCACCTCCCTCGTGACATTGGCCAGGTCAGAGGCCCTCCAGAAGAGAGCCCTCGTGCCCTGCCCGAGGAGGGCATTGGGCACGCCTCCCTATGCGTGAGAGGGAGGCGCCCCATGCGCGAGCGCCGATCCTGAGGTGGCTCCGCTGGAGGCGCTGCTCTCCTGAGGCCCAGCGCGGAGTAGCTGCTTCTTCTTCTTAGGGTTGGCCTCAGGAGGGTATTGCACACCCGCGCTGTCAGGGTCTTCAATTGATGCAGCTTGGAAGGAGCGCTCGAGGGAGCACACCGTGTCTCTTTCTTCGCAGGGGACTGTAATGATTCCGCCGCTTCCTGGCATCTTGAGGACGTTGTAGCCATGGTGTGTGATTGCCATGAATTTGGCTAGCGTCGGGTACCCGAGGATGGCATTGTACGACAGGCGGATGTGGGTGACGTCGAAGTCGATGAGCTCGGTGTGGTAGTTGTCGCGCTGATCAAAGGTGACAGGGGGATGAACTTGCTCTATCGGGGTGGTGGAGCCACCAGTCACCCCTGAGAAAGGCTTGGTGGCTGGAGCTAATTGTATGGCACTTGAAGGCTGTCGAACGTCTCGACAGACAGGACACTGAGCCCGATGCCACCGTCGATGAGGGTCTTGGTGACTTGGACATTGCTGATGACGGCGAACAAAGCATCGGGAGAACACCGGCGGTTGCCGCACACTTGATCTGGTCCGCCGAGCTAAAGGTGATGGCGTACTTGGACCATCTGAGTGGGCGCGTGACCTCGACCTTGGGGAGAGCTGCTTTCACCTTGCGAGAGAACTTCTTGAAGATGCGATAGGTGGCTGGGGCCTGAGTACCACCCAAGATGCAGGCGATGGCGCGCGGCTCCTAGAAGCCCCTAGCCCCTTGGTCCTGTTGATGGTCGTCGTTAGTCCTTGGCGGCGGCAACGGAGGGAGGCCAGGGTTGCCCTGAGGACGGTCTTCGTGAGGCTGGTCCCTCCAGGCGCCCTCACGAGGCTGGTCCTGCCAACGATCCTCACGAGGCTGGTCGCGCCACTCCTGGCGGGGCCCGCAGTCATCCCAACGTCCTCCACCTCCTCTGCCTCCTCGGTCGTAGCCTCGGTCATTGTGCTCGGGGCGTCGACCGAAGCGTCCATCACGAATGGCCCTGAGCTCTTGACAATCGTTGGTGTTGTGGGTGCGCACGTTGTGGAAGGCGTAGAACATACGGCTGCCCTTGGACGACTCGGGAAGATCTCGGCCGCGCTTGGTGTCCGGTTCTTCCGCGAGTACGGCCACCCCCTTGCGCTTCACGTCCTTGACCTTGGCCTTCTTCTCTTCTGGATCCGTGGCGGGGAGCTCGAGGAGGGAGAGACGCCCCTCCTCAGCTCTTGCACACTTGGTTGCTATGTTGAACAGCTCCAAATGCGTGCACATCTCCTCATGGATGGAGAGCTCCTCCTTCATCTTGATGTCACGGACGCCGTCGGAAAATGCTGAGATGATGGCCTCGTCTGTCACCTTGGGATCTTCATGCGCACGCTGTTGAAGCGCTGGATGTACTTCTTCAGGGTTTCTCCCGGCTTTTTCTTGATCCGGCGCAGGTCACCCGTGGCCGGGGGGCTGACGCGAGTGCCCTGGAAGTTGGCGACGAAGCGGTCGTGCATCTCATCCCAGGAGAAAATCGAGCTTGGTGGCAGGTTCTGGAGCCATGAGCGAGCGCTGTCCTTGAGAGCCATGGGAAACCAGTTCGGCATGACCTTTTCATCGCCGTTGGCCACCTCGATGCTCAACTCGTAGAGCTGTAAGAACTCCGCAGGGTTAGGGGTGCCGTCGTAGCAAGGAGGCAGATCTGGCTTGAACTTTCCTGACCAGACGACGCTACGCAGCACAAGAGTGCAGGCGTGGAAGCCTGCTGTGGCCATCGGGGCCCGTCGTGGAGGCGGAGATTGCTCTTGGTGTCCCTGCACCGCCACGTGAATTGGGGCATGGCCTTGTCGCAGCAAGCAATCCTGACGTGGCGGTGCTGGGAGCGGTGGAGTGTTTTCTTGCGGATGGGGAACCTCTTGGCAACTTCTTTCTTCGTGCGCGGGCACACGGCATGACGGCTCACGCCGTCGGACCGCGCACCTTGGAGTGAGGACGCCGTCTTGACGTGGGGGAGGCGGAGGCGCTCCATGAGCTGTGCGTCTCGGCACGAGGGCGCCATCTTATTGCGGAGGAGGCGAAGGTGCTCCATGAGCCACATCGCCCGCAACCGGGGGCGGGCGAGGCAGCAAAAGGGACGGCATAGGAGAGCCCCCCGCGGCACTGACGAGCTTAGCGATGCGGTCCAATCAGTCCTCTTAGAGGTCGTCGACCGGCCGGTAGCGCAGGAGCTCACGTGCCATGAGCAGCGCGGCTTGCGCGTCCGTGGGGGCGCGGCGAGCGTGAGACGATGAGCCGGCCGGAGTCAGCGACGGGGTGGCAGTGCGGCCGTCACGACGCACGGTGGGTTTCAATTGTCAGTGTTCTGGGAACAGGGGTCCCCAGACTTGCCTGCCTGCGGCGTGGCTCAAAAGGGGGCCCAGCGCGGCCCATCTTCACCAACACTAACCCAAGACCCTCATGAGGGGCCAAGCCTTGCGGGGCGGACGACGCGGAGCTTCCTCAGGAACGGCCTCGTCAGGCTGGCTCACGAGGAGGCGGAGAGATCAAGGCGGGGTACCTCACGAGGTGCCCGTGATGCAAGCCATGACGACCAAGGGCGCCAGGCGGGTGCCAGCCCGCGCAGCGTCCTCCTTTCCTCTTGGGTGCAAAGGGGGCAAGCGCAGCCGCGGAGTACCGAGGCATCAGGCAAAGGTTGCCATTTCGGTGCAACGAGACCAAGACCAGGAGGACTACGAGACGGAGGTCACCGTGGAGCCCAACACGGCGTCATCGCCAGAGCTTTGCGCAAGCGAAGACTACTTTTGTCAGGATAGCTGATACTTGCTGTCCCCCTTCCAATTAGCCCGCCATTGTTGGCTCCCTTCCCGCTCGATATTTGGGAAGAGGACCAGGGCCTCTATAAATAGGACCAGCCACCCACAGAGCAACGGGGTTTTTGGGAGGTTGGAAGGAAGGGGCTCGTTAGAGAGGGTCTCGATCAGAAAGAGAGAGAGAGAGAGAGAGAAAGGTGACTGAACTCCTCCTAGCAGTTCATCACCCCAGCCAAGAACAGGCCCTTGCGAGGCTGTTCTTCCTTGTATTGTTCATCATCATTAGCCCAAGAGGCAATCCACCACACCACACACTGGAGTAGGGTATTACACCACAACGGTGGCCCAAACCAGTATAAACCCTGTGTCCTTTGTGTTGTTCTTTCCATAGTTTAGATCCTTGCAAGGCGGAGGGGTGCAGGTAGGTAGGAGGCGAAATCTCCGCGCGCACCCCAGTGTTCAAACCTCAAGGGTCTGCCGGAACCCGAAATCCGACATTTGGCGCGCAAGGTAGGGGTGCGCCGGAATCCACCTTCTACCGCTTCGTGCCCCGTCGCGTCGTCATCACCATGCCCGGTGACCAGGAGGGCAACCCAGACCCATGGGCGGCGTGGCCCGCCCGCGCAGAGCCGCTCGCCTCGGGCGACCCCGTGCCCCAGGCAGCTCGCGGTCCGCAGGGCGCTGCGGGCCGCGGGCGACGCAGACAGGCTTCGACAGCTCTCACACCGCGGCAGGCGCGGTCGGCAGCAAGGGCCTCCAATCACGCCGCGACCACGACACCGTACACCCACTGGGAGCAGGCGAACTCGAGGGCCGCGCTCACGGTGGCCCGAGAGCTGTTGCAGTGCAGACTGCTGGAGGGCGGCCGCGACGTGCTGCTGGAGTAGGTGGCAGAGCTCCTGGCCTTCGCCGCCTCGGGGGCTCACCTCTTCTGCACCCAGCTCCCATCTCAAGCCCACGGCAGCCCGCGCGGGGGCTCCACGCGCGCTCGCGGGCTCCAAGGCTACTCCAACACCAGCAAGGCTGTCAGCACCGGACCGGCGGCAGCGCTGCCCCCACTCCCGGTCCGCGAAGAAGAAGGACTCGATGCGACCCGCGGCCCTAGTGGACAGCCGCGCTGCCACCCCATGGTAGGCACGTCAGGCAGGACCGCGTGGCACGCAGAGCACTATGGCATGGCCTTCGGGATGACGGCGCCAAAGGAATACGTGCCCCTCATGATGGACCAAGGACACCCACACGAGGGCGAACAAGGCTCGCTCCTCAGCCCGAGCTGGGGGGACGAGGCGCCAGAAGCTGAGCCCTTCCAGGAGTCCCGGGACGGTCCCACTGGGCATGCTGGAGGCAACGATTATCGGGTACTGCTAATTCTTCAGCAGGCATACACTAACCATGGATCGCAGGAGGTGCAGGTTGCCACAGCGAGCAGCTGCCCCGCTCCCACAGTCTCCTACCCCTCGGGAGGAGGGCGCAGGGGGCTGCAGGAGAGGGGCAGGGATCCGACATCACCACCGCGGTGTTCGGAGCAAGGTGTCCTCAGGAGGTAGGCCCTCCGCTGGGGAGGTGCCTCAGGGCCTGCCCCCGGCGGAGGATCTATGGTCGTCGGGGGAACCACTGGCGACCGCTCTACCCCATCGGCGGCATCCTGGTTTCCGGTCGTCGTTGATGGCACTAGAGTGTGGCGCAAGGTGGGGCCCTCATCTGGCGATATGAAGCAAGGCCGGTACCTGTGAAGAAGGTCCAGTGCATGTGAAGCTCGCCGCCCCGTAACACTCTCATGTATTAATGAGTGGGGCTGTACACGCCCCAGAGTCTCAGGGGTGCCGGCCTCAGGCCCTGGGGCTCCCTCCCACGCCAGTGGCAGCACTTAGCTCCGCGCTGGTGAGAAGACGTCCAAGACTAGACTAGGTGCCGGATGCGGCCTTTTATTTGCTTTCATTGCTCTTCCCTTTGGTTGTCGATTTCCCCGGCTTACTCTTGTTCGAGCAATTTCTCGCGTTTTGGTTACCACTTCGCCTCAGCTGCCTCCCCTCGCGAGCCGGGTCAGGCCTAGCTTGCGCGCAACCCAGACTGCCGCCGACGTGACCTCTCAGGAGGGTGTTTTACTGCAGATCCTACGAACCCAATCAGGGAGCACTCGAGACACCACAACCCCCCGCGGGCTGCCTCAGGGCCAGCACGGAACAAAGGTAAACTAGCCGACCAGCGCATCACTTGGGCCAACCACTTAGCGCGGGCGCAAGGGCAGTGTAGCGTCTACTAATACGATGAACACAAGTTTTACATAAGGGGCTCCCCCTCCCAAATGCTCTCACTGCAATCAGGCCAAAACCTGAGTTCTATTCCTGCTGGGTAAGGAAATAGGAGCGATGCTAAATCAGTCGGATGAATCCCCCAATGCGTTCCCGGGAGCACCACCTGAGCCGTTGCTGGTGTCGCTGAACTCGCCATCGCTGTCCGCGTCGCCGCCAGCGGCGTCAGGGCCGTCCATCACGCCGCCCTCGTCGGCCGCCACGATCACATCGTCGTTGTCTGAGGCGAAGGCCCTGATAAGAGCATTCACATTTTCTTCCACCCAGTGCGCTAGATCGCCTCAGACGGCCTGGGGGACTGGGGCGATGGCGGCGTCAAAATCAAAGTGGGGATCCATGTTCCGGAGGTGGCTGAAGACGCGAAAAAAGGCGCGCCCGAGCAGGGCGCGGCTCCTCTCCTCCACCAACCTGTCAGCCCTGACCGACTGTGCCTCCAGCTGCGTCACCACATCTGTGAAGAACTGAAGATTGCCAGCATAGGACTGCGTGCGGCTCGCCAACAGCCGCCTCGCAGATGTTGCCCAAGGCTGTGTTGGCTCTCTCCCGGAGCGTGGTGAGCATGGGGCCGTGCTCGTGCTCCAGGATCCGCCGCTGACGTATCTCGTCCGCATTCTGGCGCGCGACGGCCTCAGCCTCCTCCACCCGCTGGCGAAGAAGGAGCACCTCGGCCTGGCAGGTGGTTAACTCACCTTGCGCCACCTCAAGGGCGGCCCGGGAAGCATCAGCCCGCCGTGTCGCCTCCTCCAGCTTGGCCCTCAAGGCAGCAGTCCTGCCTTCAGCTTCGGCCCGGATCAACCATAGCTTCTCTTCGAACTCGTGCTCGAGGTTCAAATGCGCCATCGCCACTCGACGTCCGACCTCCTCCAGGACGCGGGCTTCCTGTGCGGCAACATCATCCTCCGCCTGCATCACCAAGCGCTCCCTCGTGTCCAGATGCTCGTACTCACGGGTACGTTCGTCGGCTTCTAGCGTCAGCGCCTCCTCACGCTTCTGGAGCTCTGCTGAGTCACCAGAGGCCACCTTCATCGATGCGAGGGCTGCCTCGCGCAGCACCACCTCCTCCTCCAGCGAGTGGCACCAGGCCAGGAGCTCCCGAGCCCGCTCCTCCGCCGCCGTTCGCCGCTGGTCAGCTTCCCGAGCCTCCTCAGCGGCCCAAGATCGGGCCTCCCGAGAGGCCACCAGCGACGCCTTGGCCTCTGTGTCGTCAAGATCGCGCTGACGGCACGCAAGGGCGATGGCGCCCTCCAGCTCGCACCTCTCTGCAGCCAGGCGTGGGCCCTCGGCCTCAAGGCGCGCGTCTTCATCGGCAAGCTCCTCTCCAAGCAGGCTTACCGCGTCAGCCGCCCTTCGAAGGAATCCTTGGCGAAGAGTGCGACACTCCCGAGCATGCTCGAGCATGTCTTCCACACCATCATCTACCCCAAGCAAGCGCCGGGGGCCGCGAGTCAGCACTCCCCTTCCGGGCTGGGGGCTGGGGGCTGGCACCCTCGCGACGGCCGGGCACGCCGCGTCAGAAGCCCGGCCTGGGGCCAGCCCGTCCCCAGGTGAAGAGCGCAGGAAGCGCCTCAGCCAATCGCAGTCCACGACCAGGCGAGAAGCCCATGGCAGGCTGGCTATGTCACGAGAAGGCCCGCGAAGGATCGCGAGGTGCGCGGGGCCACGATACGCCTCGGGACAGCTCGCCTCATCGATCGCCCTCACCGCAAGGGCTCCACTGCTTGGAGCGCTTGAAGACGATGGAGGGGGCGAAACCAAGGGGGACGGCTCCTCAGCCGTCTCCGCAAGCTCGGCTGGAAGGGGCCTGCGGAGCAAGGGTCAGTAAGAGCAACAGAAGGATCGAGAGCTGGGAAAGGAGAAGGCTTACTCATCAGTGGTGAAGTACTTCCTACGCTTCAGTAGGCGACATGGGTAATCATCGCCCAGGGCCTCCCTTCTCTTCCGAAGGGCCTCAAAGTCCACGGGGAAGCGGCCCAAGAGTCGGGCGCAGGGATCAACCTGCGACGAAGATGGAGCATCAAGGCGATCTGCATTATGGGTGCCCGCCTGATGTGCGCCGCCAATCGCCTCGCCAAGAGAAGCCGCCGGAGCCTCAGTGGCCTCGGTCGTAGGCGCAGAGGGCAGCTGCTTGTCACCCTCAATCTCAGCGGCACGGGCCCCAATAACTGCTTCCTCATGAGCCTCGCCCGGCGCTGTCACCCCGCCGGGAGCCCCCTAGGCCTCTGGCGCCTCATGCCTCCCTGCTCCGCCACTTGAGGAAGAGTCGCCTTGGCCGACTGGAAGGGCAGTCACCACCACTGGGTTCTCGCGAGGCCCCTAAAGACCGGCAGGGCGCAGCCCCCACTCATCGAAGATAGGCATCTGCCTCACAAAATCGCTCCCGCTCTGGCAGAGGTACAACAAGGCCCCTCCCTGCTGGATACTGCCAGGGTTGGGGTCCCCCGTCAGGGTCAAGAGCACCGTCCTCAGCACTTCAGGCATCAGGTCCTCTTCCTGGAGCCTCATACGATCATCGCGCCCGCTGAAGGCCCACATTCGACGGGAGTGGCGCTGGAGAGGAGCAACGCGGCGTAGCAGGAACTCCTTCACCACCTTGGGCGCTGTCGTGCCAAGCGACCACAAGAACGCGAAGCGGTGCCAGATGAAGGCGAGCCAGGGGCTCTCAAGCGTCTCCTGGCCCCAGCCTGAATTGGGGACGGCAGGCGAAGTTGGCTCCGACAGCAGGGGGCTGGGCACCCCAGCATCCACATACAACCACCGCTCGCGGAACCCAGCTGCGGGCGGAGGGAGCCTGAAGTCAATCCCAGAGGCCGCCGTCTCAGACGCGGCAACGAAGCTCACACACGCCCAGCATTGGGTAGGGTCAACAAGGCGCAGCGAGAAGAAGTGGCGCAGCAAGGCGACTGAAGGAAGGATGCCCATCATAGCCTCGCAAACAAAGGCGAAGACCGAAAGGAGAGTGATGGATTCAGGACCCAGATGCATCATGTGGATCTGATAGTGGGAAAGCACGGCATTGAAGAAATCAGAAAAAGGAGGAACCAGACCCGCCCACAGGGCGTCGGCAAAATACGGGACCTCGATGGCTATCCTGTCGATGGAGAAGTGGGACGCGGGCCAGGCCGTCGTTCTCCCGCACTCATTGAAGATGGTGGCCAGAGCCAAGCTGACCTTGCCCAAGCCCTCGACGGGGGCCGCCAGCGGCGGCGGGCAAGGCGGAGACACAGGTTTCCTCCCTCTTCCCTTCTTCGTCGGAGCCATGGCGATGGGAAAAGGGGGGGGGAGATTCGAGATTGAGTTGAAAATAGAAACCAGAGTTCGAGCGGAGGTAGGACAGAGGGCGCTCGAGCAATAAAAAGAGGAACGGCTGTGTACGACTACGGGTCCGCCTAGCATGGCGCAAAATAAGGAGCGCGTGGGGGAACAGTGCCGCCCACGTCCCATCAACCGCCACGCGGCGCCTAAGGCCGCAGGCTGTTAGGGCCCGCAGCGCTTCACTCTTGCCCTTCCGCCTCCCTACACGACCAAGTCCGGGCGCGCCTTGGGCCCGGGGGCTACTGTCGGCATTCTGGGAATGGGGGTCCCCAGACTTGCCTGCCTGTGGCCTGCGGCGTGGCTCAAAAGGGGGCCCAACGCGGCCCATCTTCACCAACACAAACCCAAGACCCTCGCGAGGGGCCAAGCCTCGTGGGGCGGATGACGCGGAGCTTCCTCAGGCAGGGCCTCGTCAGGCTGGCTCATGAGGAGGCAGAGAGATCAAGGCGGGGTACCTCACGAGGTGCCCGTGACGCAAGCCATGACGACCAAGGGCGCCAGGCGGGTGCCAGCCCGTGCAGCGTCCTCCTTTCCTCTTTGGTGCAAAGGGGGCAGGCGCAGCCGCGGAGTACCGAGGCATTAGGCAAAGGTTGCCATTTCGGTGCAACGAGACCAATACCAGGATGACTATGAGATGGAGGTCATCGTGGAGCCCAAGACAGCGTCATCGCGAGAGCTTTGCGCAGGTGAAGACTACTTTTGTCAGGATAGCTGATACTTGCTGTCCCCCTTCAAATTAGCCCGCCGTTGTTGGCTCCCTTCCCGCTCGATATTTGGGAAGAGGACCAGGGCCTCTATAAATAGGACCAGCCACCCATAGAGCAAAGGGGGTTTTTGGGAGGTTGGAAGGAAGAGGCTCGTTAGAGAGGGTCTCGATCAGAAAGAAAGAAAGAAAGAGAGAGAGAGAGAGAGAGAGAGAGAGAGAGAAAGGTGACTGAACTCCTCCCAGCAGTTCATCACCCCAGCCAAGAATAGACCCTCGCGAGGCTGTTCTTCCTTGTATTGTTCATCATCATCAGCCCAAGAGGCAATCCACCACACCACACACTGGAGGAGGGTATTACACCACAACGGTGGCCCGAACCAGTATAAACCCTGTGTCCTTTGTGTTGTTCTTTCCATAGTTTAGATCCTTGCAAGGCGGAGGGGTGCAGGTAGGTAGGACACGAAATCTCCGCACGCACCCCAGTGTTCGAACCTCAAGGGTCTGTCGGGACCCGAAATCCGACAGCAGTGAAGAGGCTTGCTGCTCGTTTGCCGCCGTGCCGGTGGAGGCGTTGGCGGTGGGTGACGGAGAACGACGGGGAGGCCCGCCGACAGGGGCTGTCTGAGTGACACGGGTGGCGAGGGCAGCCCGGCGCTCAGCGCGGGCTCGGCGAGCGTCGGCCATGAACTTGGTGGAGTGGCGGAGCGCGGATCGACGAAGAGGAAAGCTTAAGCGCACCCCTACCTAGCACGCCAAATGTCGTATTTCGTGTTCCGGCAAAACCCTTGAGGTTCAAACACTGGGGTGCACACAAAGATCTCCCCCCCTCTCTAGCTCGCACTCTGTATGATCTCACGGCCTAGCTCGACGAACCCAAAGAACATGAGACACAAGATTTATACTGGTTCGGGCCACCGTTGTGGTGTAATACCCTACTCCTGCGTGGTGTGGTGGATTGCCTCTTGGGCTGAGGATGAATAGTTCCAAGGGAAGAACAGCCTCCTGAGGAGAGGTGTTCTTGTGCTTGGCGAACATGTGTGGTTGAGGATTCTCTCTCTAGATCAGTCGATCCTCCGATCCTCTCGCCCTACTATGGTGGTGGCTAGTCCTATATATAGAGGCCCAGGTCCTCTTCCCAAATATTGAGCGGGAAGGGATCCCACAACGGCCAAATTCGAAGGGAGACAACTAGTACAAGCAATCCTGACAAAAGTAGTCTTCGCCTGCCAAAGGCTCTGGTGGTGACGACATCTTGGGCTTCACGGTGACCTCCATCCTGTTGTCCTGCTGATCTTGGTCTCGTTGCACGAATATGGAAACCTTTGCCTGATGCCTCGGGACTCCTCGCCTATGCTTGCCCCATTTAGCACCAAAGAGAAAACGAGGACAATGCGCGCGCTGGCGCCCGCCTGGCGCCCTCCTGGCTCCAGTCGTCATGGCTTGCATCACGCAAACCTCATGAGGTGTCCTTTGCCTTGATCTCTCCGCCCCTCGCGAGCCAGCCTGGTGAGGCCGCCCCTGAGGAGGTCTTGCATTGTCCGCCTCATGAGGCTTGGCCCCTTGCAAGGGTCTTGAGTGTTTGCCGGTGAAGATGGGCCGTATAGGGCCGCTGGTGGAGCCACGCCACGGGGCGCAGGCAGGAAAGTCTGGGGACCCCCGTTCCCCGAACGCCGACACCCAATCCCGCCTGCATTCCTAGAAAATATCTGCCCTCCTAGAGGGATTTTCTATTTCATAACACATGGTTGTTATCTCCGGACCGTGTGCGATGCACTATCATCAAAATTTTCAACAGCCCGGCATTTCACCCCCGCCTTTGACCCCCGTGTAGTAAAATTTTCAGTACCCGTGTCATTTCCTCAAACACCCCACGCCCCCTCCACACACACACACACACACACACACATACATACACCAAAATCTCCTCGGGCATGCGCGCGTGCACACACACACACACACACACACACACACACACACACACACTCCCTCGCTTAAAACCCTAGCAAAGTCCCCCCGCCGCTTCAAGGCCTCCATTGTCAACATCTGTCGGTTTGCCCGTGCAGCTTACCCACCGTTCTCCATACCCAGGCTGCCCTGAGTTTCTTAGATGACGCCTACCGAACGCCCCCTTTCCCACTGACCCACATCCCCATCCCCCACTCCAGAGCATCGTAGCCTAAGCCTGGCTACGCTTCCCATGGAGCCCGAGGAGCGACTGACACAAAAGAGGTGTATAGTCGTCTCTTCGCCTGACGTTGCCGAGGAAGCCGACGACCATTACTGGCGGCAGTCACTCAAGCAGCGGGGTAGAGTATGCGGGCATGTCTCGTCCGCCACCTACGACATCGAGGTCATCGATAGTGACGCCCTGAGGTAGGCTGTGTCACAGGTTAAGTGGCCCACCCCAACCCCTCGGGTTCAACCACCATCGATCTCATCCATGGCCCCGCCGCTGATCTCCTCTGGCTCCCTGTCAACAATTTGTCATTCTATATCACCATTGAGCCCCTTTTGTCATTTCGGAAGGACACCTTCTGTGATGCTGGCTAGGGATCCACAGCTTCCAAGTCAGAGCTCATCGATGGTGACCACGAGGAGGGCACCCTCTCCGGCTCTTCCAAGGGGAAAGAGCCCATCTGCTCTTCCAAGGGGAAAGTGCCCGTTTGCGACATCAGGGAGGGCACCCTACAGCCGCGCTCTTCCAAGGGGAAGGAGCCCATCTGCGACAACATGGAGCGCATCCAGGGTCTGTGCTCTTCCCACGGGAACGAGCCCATCCATGACAAGTGAGGAAACCCATGATTTTTTCCATGCCTCTTCATAGGGGGAAACCCATGATTTGTTTTGTCGAGTCCCTTTTGTAGTGAGAATATGTCCAGTTTTAATTGCTATATCTGGTTGTTTGCAGTATGCCTTGTTTATTTCAGTTGTTCACAATGTGATGCTCTATATGTGCAATTATTTACTGTGCAGTACATTTCATCAATCCAGTTTTAAACATACCGATAGGAATGCATATATTTGCTTGCTGTTAAGCCTGTTATAGCTAGCATATGCCTCTTTTAAAGTTTTTTGATTGTTTGGTTTTTTGTAGTTAGCATATGTTTAGTTTCAAATGCTATCTTTGGTTGTTCATAGTATGCCTTGTTTATTCCACTTATTCACAATGTGATGTTCTATATGTGCAAGTATGAACTGTGTAGCTCAATTTCATCAGTACCAGTTTCAACAATACCACTATGAATGACTACATTTGGTTGCTGCATCTTGTAGTTAACACGCCTTTCCATTTTTTAACCATAACCAGTGTACTTAGACCGACACAATACCAGTTTAAATGACCATGTTTGCTTGTTGTTAAATGTTTGGCCTATTGCAGTTAGCACACCTTTCCACTTATTTTGCTTTACTAGCATGCTTAAACCTGCACACTGAAGCTATCTTTTGGACATTATTTTGTCTGCCATGTGTAATTTTGGTTGATGTTTAGCCTATTGTCCTTAACATGCTTCTTGATGTACCTACACAGGACAATTTTGGGAACGGCTCTTGTTTTCCATCGAGGTTAGTTTCATCCCATTGCTTATATCTGCTCACTATTCAGGATATCGGTAGCTGGTACCATATAGGCCGGCAGTTGATAAGGGACTAATCGGTGAATCGGACTTTTAACTGAATATATATGCAACCCATTTTTCCTTACGTTAACTAGGGCCATATGTAATATATCTGAGGCTACATAGCAACATGCACTGTACTTAATGTGTAAATATGCAATCTTAGGCTACATAGCCACAAGGAAGAGTGTTACATTAATGTTCTAATGATGTCTATATATACGTAGAAGAGCAGCAGTAGCAACAACAACAACACAACCCTGTTTGGATACTCAACTTAGCTAGAGGTTAGAGTTAGTTTCTAGCTCATTACAAACCCTAAACTAACTCCATCCAAAGAGTTGTTTGGATGGCAGGGTTAGATTGACAATAAATGCACCAGGAGAACTACTCCAATTAGCACCTCTTGGGTTGGATACTAGTTTTTTTGGGTGGGTTATAGATGCAACTAGCTCAAACTAACTGTAACCCATGGATACAACAGCAGATAATTTGTAAGAATGAACTAAACTCCTTCCGGCCCATAATATAAGATGTTAATTCATCTAATATGTGAGTATATTGGATGTTATAAGATAATCCCTCCGTTCCTAAATATTTGTCTTTTTAGAGATTTCAAATGGACTACCACATACGGAAGTATATAGACATATTATAAAAGAGTGGTGTACTACATCATTGTGCAATTGCTGTTTAGCTTCTAATACTAACTTGGTGCTTTTAGGTACATATGTCATTGGTAAAGATCCGCGTTTCGACCCTTTCTGCGTACAGGGCAATGAGATATCGATGAACCATCATCAAGTGAGGAAGATGATAAAGATTGTTAGGAAAATGGGTCCAAAGATGGCAATTAAACTATTTGTTTACACTTTATCCAAGACAACAGCGAACTGCGGGATGGTAAGTAAGAACTCTGCACCCTTCTTTTTACTGCCCACAATGAGTTGTGTTAGATGACAATGTCTGAATCTTTTTCCGTTGCAGTGGTTGCCAAAGCAGTTTACTCAAGATTACCTCTCAAACTACATGATTGGTGGGGATGCAAAGGTTAAAGTATTTCTACCACAACACAACGATTATCTAGATGTTTTCATGAAGACGGTGAAGGATGGGCGGTCAGCCATCACAAGGGGTTGGACTAGAGTCGTGCGTGCCTTCTGCATGGAGGAGGCCACAATATGGGCATTCCGCTTCACCTTGTTCAACAACCAGAATAGATTTCGCCTCTTTATTTACTATCTTTAATAGTACAAGTATACAACTGTAGTTCATCATTCTTTATTTGGTTCTTATGTAATTCTGGAACATATGTACTTATGAATCGAATAATGCAATGGTTGTTTGAACCTGAAGGATATGAATAAAGTTGTAGCATACATTCAAATTCAAATCCAAATCCGGTACAATTTGGAAAAGCAACAATTAAATTATGGTGAAATTACGCTGTTCAGGTTGTTACGACACACACGGTTGGTACAACACAAACATTTGTGATATGCACTATAATCGGAGATGGTTCACAGAGAGGAAACGTGTGCAACCATGCACACAGTTGCTATTTGCAAAGCATGTGCGATGTCAGACAATATCACAAACGGTGCCGGCAAAATAAACATTTGTGTTAGTTGCCTTATCGTACACGACTCACAACCATGAACTGTTTCTGATGAAGTATGCATCATAAACGTTGCACTATAGAATAGCGTGTCCGATAGTTGTCGTGTACGATGATGTTACGACGATCCGACGTTTCTTAATCTTGTCCGACACTCGTATGACGATTTGCTAATCTTCTTAACGGTGAACCGTTTGTGATGGGCCGCGCATCATACACGTTCTATAATAGTGAACCATTTGTGATGGGCCGCACATCATAAACATAGCACCACAGAATACTGATTGCGATGGCAATGCGAGCAAAAACGAGTAGGAGTACTATTGGGGCCCTATCCCCGACGGTTTCTGGGTCATGTGGGAAGGACCCCCCTATCGCCCACACTCACTTGGAGATGGTTCCAAATGCCGTCGTGGAAAGGGGTTTTAAACCGTTTGTTTAGGACCGACGCGCACTAGTGAGGTGTGACTGAATTGACAACTCAGTTGCTAATACTTGCAATTATTCTTTGCCTCCCCTTATGTCGAATCTATAAATTTTGGTTGAATACTCTACCCTCAAAAACAATTGCGATCCCCTATACTTGTGGGTTATCAGGGGGGCAGACCAGGGAGGAGTGGGTGATGTTGGGGGAGTGGGGGAAGTGGGGTGGATCGGGGGTTAGGGTTCGGTTGCTCGGGGGAATAAGGGGGGATGGGGTCGGCCTCCTGGTGGCCTGGATGGCCAATTGGGGTATTCGTCCCAGGGAGAGGGGGCTTTGCAACAAGGCGATGTGATCAGCGATCCCCGATGTTGGAACCGGTGATCTTGGTTGCTGAAAACTCGGGTGGAGGGGCAAATGGCGCAGTGACAGGGTGTTGTGACCGGCGACAGACCTACAACAAGCGATTAGGAAGGGGGATGTTCAACTAGTCATTGAGTGGAGATGCAAGATGACAGAGGGAAGGAGGGCACAACTGCAGGTAGCATCACAATTGGAAAAGATGAGCGCGAGCAGCGACGAGTGGGGGCAGTGACGGCATGATGCGATGGGTGACCAGGAAGAGCTACATCCGTTCGTTGATGGAGGTACTCGCGCGCGACGATGATAATAGAGATCAGGGTTGCGAAAACTTTGAGACGAACAGAGCATAGAAGAGGAAAAAGGAGGGTGATCCAACGGTTCTGACTGCCTGCATCCAATGACCACACGAGTGACTGGCTAGGCACTCGGGTTGGTCGACCAGCGCCTAACATTGGCCTATAAAATATACTCTCTTCACATATGAGACGTGAGGGACAATTGAGGTGGTATGATGTTACCTTGAGCATTAACTAGGTCGTCGGTTCAAGACCCGTCCTTATCCTTACCATTTTAATTCTATTCTAATTTTTTGGTTGTAGGCTTTACTATGGCATTTTATATTCTATATTGTTAAAAAGATCATCCCCACTATAAGCAATTATTTTGTGGACCTTCACCTCACTAAGTGTGCCATGTAAGGATCCACTAGCACTATTTTTACGTCCTGCCCCAAATTCACTATCTTTAATTCTTACAACATGTAGTCTCCCACCTCACCAAGTCATGCATGTTTATCACATCACAGTTATCGGGGCTCTGGGACTGGGGGTACCCAGGCTCGTCTGCTTGCAGCCCATCACACGACGCCATCGGAGGGCCGATGCGGCTTGAACTATGTCGGTATTTCCCCAAAGAGGAAGGTATGATGCAGCACAATACGGTAGGTATTTCCGTCAGTGATGAGACCAAGGTTAACGAACCAGTAGGAGAACCACACAACACCACATAAGCAGCTCCTACACACAAAGAACAAATACTTGCAACCCGACATAAGAGAGGGGTCGTCAATCCCTCACGGGTAAAAAGATAGGTAAAATTGTAGTAGATTGGATAAATAGATCTCGCGGGAACGCGAGATAAAATAAATAAATAAAAATTCCAGCAAGGTATATTTGGCTTTTTGGGTTAATAGATGTGAAAATAAAAGCAAATAAAAATAGACCGCGAAGGCAAATATAATAAAGAAGAGACCGGGGGCCGTAGATTTCACTAGTGGCTTCTCTCGAGAAAATAGCAATGATGGTTAAACAAATTACTGTTGGGCAATTGATAGAACTTCAAATAATCATGACGATATCTAGGAAATGATCATTATATAGGCATCACGTCCATGATTAGTAGACCAACTCCTGCCTGCATCAACTACTATTACTCCACACATCGGCCGCTATCTAGCATGCATCTAGTGTATTAAGTTCATGGAGACACGGAGCAATGCAATAAGAACGATGACATGATGTAGAAAATATCTATTTATGTGGAAATAGACCCCATCTTGTTATCCTTAATAGCAATGATACATACGTGTCTTTTCCCTTCTGTCACTGGGATCAAGCACCGTAAGATCGGACCCATCACAAAGCACCTCTTCCCATGGCAAGAAAAATCGATCTAGTTGGCCTAACTAAACCAAATATTTGAAGAAGAAATATGAGGCTATAAGTAATCATGCATGTAAGAGATCAAAAGGCTCAAATAGCTTTCATGGATAAAAACATAAATCTGATCATAAACTCGAAGTTCATCGGATCCCAACAAACACACCGCAAAAAGAGTTACATCAAATAGATCTCCAAGAGACCATTGTATTGAGAATCAAGAGAGAGAGAGAGAGAGAGATAGAGAGAGAGGAAGCCATCTAGCTACTAACTACGGACCCGAAGGTCTACAAAGGACTACTCATGCATCATCGGAGAGACACCAATGAGGATGATGAACCTCTCCGTGATGGTGTTTAGATTGGATATGGTGGTTATGGAACTTGCGGAGGTTGGAATTGTTTTTTGTCGACTCCCCTAGGGTTTCTGTAATATTGGGATATTTATAGAGCGAAGAGGCGGTGCGGGAGGCCACCGACGTGGGCACAACCCACCTGGGCGCGCATGGGGGCCCAGGCGCGCCCTGGTGGGTTGTGCCCCCCTCGAGGCACCCCGTAGGTGCTTCTCCGACCCATTGGGTGTCTTCTCGTCCATAAAAATTCCACAAAAAGTTTTGCTGCATTTGGACTCCGCTTGATATTGATTTCCTATGATGTAATAAACAAGCAAAAAACATCAACTGGCACTGGGCACTATGTCAATAGGTTAGAACCTAAAAATGATATAAAATGATTGTAAAACACCCAAGAATGATAATATAACAACATGGAACAATCAAAAATTATATATACGTTGGACACGTATCAGCATTCCCAAGCTTAATTCCTGCTCGTCCTCAAGTAGGTAAATGATAAAAACAGAATTTTGATGTGAAATGCTGCCTAACATGTTCATACATATACTTTCTTTTATAGCATGGACAATTGCATTTTTATATGGTTCAAAGCAATAGTCTAGTTTTGACATCACGACTTTAATACTCAAGCATATCAACAAGCAACCATGTCTCTCAAAATATCAATGCTAAAGAAAGTTATCCCTAGCCAATTATGCTCAATCATTGATCCATTCATGAAGCACACTCGCATATTAGCTACACCCAATGCTCAAGTATGATCCAAGTGCCCCTTAGTTGGTGCTCTATAAGAGCAGATGGAGACTCAAGTAAAAATAAAAATTGCATAAAATAAATAGAAAGACCCTTCCCAGAGGGAGGTAGGGATTTGTAGAGGTGCCAGAGCTCAAAGCGAAAAAGATAGAGGTAAAACAATTTTGGGAGGCATGATTTTCCTGTCAACGAAAACGATCGAGTAGATCCCAATACTTTCCATGCTAGAAATATCATAGGTGGTTCCGAAATAGAAAATAAATTTTATTCCCTTTTCCACCATACTTTCACTTTCCTTGGCTAACCGTATCCACGGGTGCCTTCCATACCAACAATTTCCAAGGAATTTATTATTTAACAACATAAAGTAAATTCATTTTTCATTTTGGGACTAGGCATCCCTAATACCTTTGCCGTACTCTCATGCCATGACAAGTGAATAAACACCCATCTTAAGAATAACACATCTAGCATGGAAATATATCAGCCACCCCCTATCATTTCATGAGCGGTACGAGCACACAAAAGATAAGTTTATTTTGAAAATTAGAGATGGCACATACAAATTTGCTTAGAACGACAAGAGAATACTGCATATAGGTAGGTATAGTGGAATCATATGGCAAAACTGGTTTAAAGGATTTTGGATGCACAAGTAGTGATCATACTTAGTGCAAAATGAAGGCTAGCAAAAGATTGAGAAGCATCCAACCAAGAAACGAAAAATCTCATAAGTGAGCATTAAGTATAAGTAACACCGAATAATGCACCACAAGTAGGATGTAATTTCATTGCATAAATATTGACTTCCGTGCTTGCATAGGGACTCACAAACCTTAAAACCAATATTCTTACTAAAGCATAATTACTCATCAACATGACTCACATATTATATCAACATATCTCAAAACTATTACAAGGAATCAAGTTTATTTTGTCCAATGACCTTCATGGAAGTTTTTATTATATCCTCCTTGGATATCTATCACTTTGAGACTAATTTCATATGTTGCTTTTGATAGCTCAAACAAATCTAAGTGAAGAACATGAGCAAAAAAATTTCTTCTCTCAAAATAATTTAAGTGAGACAAGAGAGAATTTCTTGAAAAAATTACTAACTCAAATAAATCTAAGTGAATCATGAGAGCGTTTCTTCAAAAATACTAAAGCACACCGTGCTCAAAAATATATAAATGAAACACTAGAGCAATTCCATAGCTCAAAAAGATTTAAGTGAAGCATAGAGAGAAATTCTAACAAGTCATGGCATAATTTTGGCTCTCCCAAATAGGTGTGTCCAGCAAGGATTCATGACTAAAAATATAAAGCAAAACAAACAAAGACTCATATCATACAAGACGCTCCAAGAAAATGTCATAATATGTGACGAATAAAAATATATTTTCAAGTAAAATACCGATGGTTGTTAGAAGAAAGAGGGGATGCCACTCGGGGGCATCACCAAGCTTAGTTGCTTGAGACTTCTTGAATATTATCTTGGGGTGCCATGGGCATCCCCAAGCTTAGCCTTTTGCTAATCCTTATTCCTTCATCCATCGTAAAGTCACCCAAAACTTGAAACCTTCAATCACACAAAACTCAACTAAACCTTCGAGCGATCCGTTAGTATAAGAAAGAAAATCACTACTATAAGTACTGTTGCAAACCCATCCATATTTTATTTTTTCTTGATATTGATGTAGACTACACAACCTTCTTCTTGTAGACATTGTTGGCCTCCAAGTGTAGAGGTTTGTAGGACAGTAGCAAATTTCCCTCAAGTGGATGACCTAAGGTTTATCAATCCGTAGGAGGCATAGGATGAAGATGGTCTCTCTCAAGCAACCCTGCAACCAAATAACAAAGAGTCTCTTGTGTCCCCAACACACCCAATACAATGGTAAATTATATAGGTGCACTAGTTCAGCAAAGAGATGGTGATACAAGTGGTATATGGATGGTAGATAAAGGTTTTTGTAATCTGAAAATACAAAAACAGCAAGGTAACTAATGATAAAGGTGAGCACAAACGGTATTGCAATGTGTTGAAACAAGACCTAGGGTTCATACTTTCACTAGTGCAAGTTCCCTCAACAATAATAACATAATTGGATCATATAACTATCCCTCAACATGCAACAAAAAGTCATTCCAAAGTCACCAATAGCGGAGAACAAACGAAGAGATTATGGTAGGGTACGAAACCACCTCAAAGTTATCCTTTCTGATCGACCTATTCAAGAGTCCATAGTAAAATAACATGAAGCTATTCTTTCCGTTCAATCTATCATAGAGTTCGTACTAGAATAACACCTTAAGACACAAATCAACCAAAACCCTAAGGTCACCTAGATACTCCAATGTCACCTCAAGTATCCGTGGGTATGATTATACGATATGCATCAGACAATCTCAGATTCAAATATTCAAACCAACATAAAGTACTTCAAAGAGTGCCAAAAAGATTCTACCAGAGAGTCAAGACGAAAACGTGTGCCAACCCCTATGCATAGGTTCATGGGCGGAACCCGCAAGTTGATCACCTGTAACATCCCAAATTTTCAATTTGGAATGTTATACATAGATCATCATTGCATATCATATTTTTATTTGCATTTTGGCTTGATCCTAGAAATCGTACGCAACTCAAGGACCCATGGAGAGAGTTGGGGATTTCGTTATTTTCATATTTGGGGGTTTCTCAAATTTTGAAAAATAGGATCATTTAATTTAATTATTTTATCTTCAATAATTCCAATTATAAAAATAAGTGAGAGGGAATAAAATGAATTTCCCAAATTAAAGGAATATTGAGGATTTAATAAAAAATCAAATAAGATTTTTATTTTGGAGTTTTTGTTGTTTTATTTGAATTTAGGAAAAATCGCATTTTTCCAAATTGCTTTTAGGCCCCAAATAAATGTTCACCTTGTCCGGCTTGATTCTAGAAGTCGGGGAAATTTTATTTCGGGATTTTTGGAGCCGTTTAGTATTTCTTTTATTTGTTTTTCTGCGCGAAACTATTTCAAAAACAACGAACCGACCTAGCCGGGCCGTACCTGACCCGGACTCTGGCCGGCCGGCCTTAATAAGCCGGGGGAACCCAGCCCGAGCCGCCCAGCCCCGCCCTAACCCTAGCCGCCGCTGCCCGCTGCTGCCGCCTCGCTGTCGTTGCCGCCTCGCCGCCGACCGCCGCCGCCCCGCCGGAGTTCGCTGCCGCCGGAGGTAGTCGCCGCCGCCGCCGGTCTTCACCGATTAACCGCCCGGTTTTTTATAAAAACTGTGATAGTTTTTTTATTTAGATCGTTTTTCGGTTTAGTTTATTTAGCGGATGTTCGTTCGTACGTTCGTTTTAACGAACGGTTTTCGTTGTTTAGCCGCAGATAGTGAACGTTCGTCGTTAGCCTGTTCGTCATTTTTCTTTTTCTCGGATTTTCCGCGATTATTTTTGACCGCGACTGATCCGATTTTCGTTTTAGTTTAACTTTTTGCTCGTTTATCGGAATCAGGCGATTCAAGTGCCTAGAGTTTCGTCTCAAAACCCTCTTTCCGTCTAACAAATTCAAACAAGTTTTTGCTTCTGTTAAATTTGACTTAGATCCAGATTAGTTATCGAAGCTTGTTTTCTTTAGCCATTTGACTTTCGTTGCTTCGTTTGATTTGATTTCTTTTTGCAAACCGGAGTTGTTAAGTTGAACTTTCTGGTTAGATCTTTTATTTGAGTTTTACCTGTGCATTAGATGAGTACTTATTGTATGCTTGTTTGTTTGTTGCGATGGAGTACCCGGAGTGCGCCGCTTGCTACTTCGAATCTCTAGGTTTCGCGGATCATCAGCAAGGCAAGTAACACTTTGATCATACCTCTTACTACCCAGTTTTATTGCATTAGATCAATCCTCATACATTGCATGATTAGGATCTAATTAAATTGTGGGTTGGGAAGTAGATGAGGTAGTACCTATTACCTGTTTTATTATCAAACCTTTGGGAGTTACTTCTATGTTTGCTATTGCCATGCTGTGCTTGTAGACGTCGATTGGGTGAGTGTATCCATGACAAATGTGAGATTTTTAATTAATGGTTTATTTAAGGTGGCAACTTTAATACACATCTGGGTGGATTGAGGCACCTGGGTAATCCAGCGATTGCCTGTTTTTCTTTATGGACCGCCACCCAGGCTCAAAGGGATCATGAGATTATTCATGCTAGAAACTTCCATGTGCAGCCGCAAGCTACTATGGGCTCTAGCATAGTTGATTAAGTCGTGCGAACTCTTACAGTGGTAGACTAGCAGATGTAGGGGAAAGTAGGTGTAACAGCCTACCCGATCGTAAGGTGCTAGCGCTTCTGAAAGACTATGTCTCGGTCATCCGTTTCTCAAACACCATTTAGTGCGAGAATCCCAACGGAGGATATCGAGTCTTGTGGGGAAAAGTGTGCAAACCTCTACAGAGTGTAATAAACTAATCATGATTAGCCGTGTTCCCGGTTATGGACGTCTTGAGCATCTAGTAATTGGATTATCATGTGAATCTCATCATGCGACTTTAGTTAATTTTGTTGGGTTTTAATGATGATGTCTAATTGGGATTGATAGGGTGTCTACACTCTCAATGTTTAACAACCACCGTGATAGTTAATAAAATTTATTCCTTTGTAGTAGGGAAAAACTGGCTTTACGCAAAACTATAACCATAGAGCTTTCCACCAGCCATATAAGCATGTAGTATAGCCTATTTCTGTTCTTTACTCTCTATGTGTTACATTGCCACCATATTCCATGTGCTGACCCGTTTTCGGGCTGCAACGTTCATGTTGCAGACTTTTCAGACGACGAGTAAGGTGCCTTTAGGTCGTGGTTCTATACTCAGTGATGTCGTTGGAGTTGATGGACTCACTTATCTTCCAAGCCTTCGCTGTTATCGTTATTATATGGCCTTAAGCCATATTATTTGTAATAAATTCTCTTTTGAGAGACTCGTTGTAATACGTATGTGATTGCTACTCTATTATAAATCCTTCAAGTATTGTGCGTGACAGCATTACTGATCCATGGATGACACTGAAGCACAGCGATCAGACTGTTTGAGGTCTGGTCGCTACAAGATGGTATCAGAGCACACGTTGACTGTAGGACACGACCACTAAGCTAAACCCCTAGATCACTACTCACTCTCCTCATTTACGACTCCTCATCTTTTCTACACTTTTAGGATGGCGGATGCAAGGAACAAGTTCACGCAACCGGATAAAAATACACCCTTTGGACGCCACCTGAAGGAAGTCACTAAGTAGCTGAACATCGGAGTACCAAGCTTCACCGGGACCTACAACGCCACTTTACCCGAGGAGGAGCGCTGGATGATTCAAGTTCAAGTTCCAGGAAGGACGTTCGCGCCAGTCACCGAGCCCATAGAGTTTTCCTTTGGTGCACCAACCTGGAGTCTAGGAAAGAGCATGGCAGCCCACATCTCCATGGGACATATTGGAGAAGTTTACCGCAATGATCTCAAGGATACTATCTACCAGATTTGTGGGCGCCGAGATGAGCACTGGGACATGATCAGCACCAAGAAGGATAGATCAATCGCAGCCTTTATCTAGGAATTAATACATCACATTCGACGTCAGGAGAACCAGATGTGCGTAGGCATGTTAGATCTGAAGAAGGCGATGACAAGAATCACAGAGTTGGAGGAAGAACTCAGGGCTACATGTGAAGATTATGAGGAGGAAATCGTCGTACTAGTGGAGAAGAATGACGACCTGATTAAGAAGATCGGAATATTCATGGGAGACCCCACACCAGTAGAAGAAGACGAAGAACCCAATGAGATTGGCACGGAAAACTACATCATCATCAACGGCACCGACTCTGACCCGAGCGATGATGACTTTGAAGACGAAGGTGGAGCAGATATCATGGAGTTTACAACCGAGGAATACTTCTAGTAGACCACCACATCAGTAGTAGTATTCCACCATGTAAATAGAGTAGTCCAAGCACTTTTTCTATAGTTAGACCGATTGTATGCCCTTGTTTGATTGAGTGAAATATTTGTGTTTGTCTCATGTGCATATGGGTAGTGTTTTCTCTTTAGACCTCATTCTATTCTAATCTCTCCCCTCTAAACCCATCAGATGCCTCTGAGACGTGACAATGGATTTGCATTCCCACCGGAGCTCACTCAGTTGATCCAGCAGTAGAATGTGTTGATGCAGTTGCTAGTCCAGAATCAAAATCAGGGGAACAACAATAATAACAACCCACCACCACCACCACCTGTTGATCGCTTAACCCGTTTCCTTAGACTAAATCCGCCGGTGTTCTCCAGTCGCACCGAGCCTATAGTAGTAGATGATTGGCTCCGCAAGATTGGAAGGGAGTTAACCACTACAGGGTGTACTGACGCTGAGAAGGTGCATTTTGCCGCACACCAGTTGGATGGACCAGCAGCATCATGGTGGGAGAATTACACTGTCACCTACCCTATAGCCACAGTGACATGGGACCAGTTTCAGCAGGCTTTCCGTACAACCCATGTTTCAGCAGGAGCTATGGCCATGAAGAAGCGTGAGTTTCACAACTTGCGCCAAGGAGGACGGACAATGGGCCAATATGTGGATGAATTTAGTAAGTTAGCACGTTATGCCCCGGATGACGTTGCTACAGATGCAGCTAAGCAGGAGAAGTTTCTGGAAGGACTGAATGATGAGTTGAGCATGCAGTTGATGGTAGCAAGTTTTAACAACTACCAGGAGTTGGTAGATCGTGCTCTTATGATAGAAGGGAAGCAGCAGCAGATTGAGAACCCCAAGAGGAAGTATGGACAAGGGAAATACAATTCAGGAGCTCAGCACAAGCCACGTTTTACCTTGAAAACAGGAGGACATTTTTAGCATACCCATGGAGGAGGAAGTTCGCATAATCATAATGGCCCCAAGAACGGTAATGGGAATGGGGGAAGCAACGGTCAGAACCATACCAATCCATCAACCCCAGCCAAGAGAGACCTGAGTCAAGTCACTTTTTATAAGTGTCAGAAGACCGGACATTATGCCAATGAATGTCCTGAAACCTAGACTGGAAATGGCAACAGAAGCTCTGTGAAGAAGACGAACCCTTTCAACAGGGGACATGTGAACCACGTTAACATGGAGGAACTTGAAGCCCAGCCAGATGCAGTAATAGGTAAGTTTTTGGTTAAGTCATTTACTGCAATCGTTCTTTTCGATACTGGTGCATCACATTCATACATATCAAGGGGATTCGTGGATAAGTATAAATTGCCCACCAAAGTTCTTAGAACACCTATATTAGTAAGCTCACTGGGAGCGGAGTATATGGCCATTAAAGTATGTTTTCAAGTGCCATTGAGTATAGGTAGGCATGTGTTTCCTTCGGATTTAATCATTTTGGAATCGCAAGGTTTGGATGTAATTCTAGGTATGGATTGGCTATCGATGTATGGAGGAAACATCGATTGCGCCAGTAAGTCGATTTTGCTTACCATCCCAGAAGGAAGAAGGATCAAGTATGTGTCATGACATGAGCCGAAGAGGACACAAGTAAATTCCCTATCAGTAGTTGTACAAGAGGAAGTACCGGTTGTAAAGGATTTTCCGGATGTATTTCCATAAGAATTGCCCGGCATGCCACCGGATAGAGACATTGAGTTTTTGATTGAGCTTTTGCTAGGCATAGGACCAATATCTAAGAGACCGTATAGAATGCCTGCAAAGTATTTGGAGGAGATTAAGAAGTAGATTAAGGAGTTACTGGATAAGGGATATATTCGCCCAAGTTCGTCACCTTGGGGATCACCAGTACTTCTAGTGGAAAAGAAGGATGGATCATTAAGGATGGTTGTTGATTATCGAGAATTGAGTGAGGTGACGATCAAGAATAAGTACCCACTCCCGATGATCAATGATTTGTTTGACCAATTGCAAGGAGCTAAGGTATTTTCCAAGATCGATTTGCAATCAGGATACCACTACTTGAAGATTCGAGAGCAGGACATACCTAAGACAGCTTTTACCACAAGGTATGGGTTGTATGAGTATACCGTTATGTAATTTGGTCTGACTAACGCACCTACTTATTTTATAAAAATGATGAACAAAGTTTTTATGGAGTTTTTGGATAAGTTCGTCATAGTATTAATTGATGATATTCTGGTTTACTCGAAGAATGAAGAAAAACATAAAGAACATTTGCGTTTGGTACTTGGTAAGCTCAGAGAACATCAGTTATATGCCAAGTTCAGCAAATTTGAGTTTTGGTTGAAGGAAGTTGGATTCCTCGGACATGTTATATCCGGAGAAGGAATAGCAGTAGATCCCACCAAAGTTGTCACTGTGGCAAATTGGGAAGCCCCAACAATAGTTGGAGAGATCCGAAGTTTTCTTGGACTCGCAGGATACTACCGGATATTCATTGAAAATTTCTCGAAGATTGCAAAACCTATGACGGAGTTGTTGAAGAAGGATACCAAGTTCAAATGGACTGAGGAATGTGAGGCCAGTTTCCAGGAGCTGAAGAAACGTTTGGTTACCTCGCCAGTGTTGATTCTGCCAGATCAGTGCAAGGATTATGAGGTGTATTGCGACGCTTCACGTCGAGGACTTGGAGCAGTGCTTATGAAGGAGGGAAGAGTTGTTTCATATGCTTCATGACAGCTTAAGCCCCATGAGTTGAATTATGCTACGCATGATTTGGAGTTAGCAGCCGTAGTGCACGTATTGAAGACTTGGAGACATTTTCTCATTGGAAACCATTGTGAGGTGTACATGGACCACAAGAGTTTGAAGTACATCTTCACGCAGAAGGAGTTGAATCTTAGGCAAAGAAGATGGTTGGAGCTCATCAAGGATTATGACATGAGATTACATTATCACCCCGAAAAGGCAAACGTAGTAGCCGATGCATTGAGCCACAAGAGCCATGTCAACACACTAATGACCGGAGAGTTACCAAAGGAGTTAGCCGAGGATCTTCGTGAGCTATGTTTGGAGCTAGTTCCGAGAGGCTATGTAGCAGCGTGGGAGATTCAGTCTACTCTGATGGATAAGATCAGAGAAGCTCAGAAGACTGACAAGGAGATTGCCTCTATTAAAGAGAAAATGAGCAAGGGAAGAGCTAAAGGATTTCGTGAGGATGAACATGATACCTTATGGTTTGAGGACCGCGTTTATGTGCCCAATGACCCGGAGATCAGGAAGTTAATTTTGCAAGAGGCCCATGATTCGCCGTACTCGATTCACCCAGGAAATACCAAAATGTATTTGGATTTGAAAGACACTTTTTGGTGGACCGGAATGAAGAAGGATATTGCAGAGTATGTAGCCATTTGTGATGTATGTCAGAGAGTTAAGGCAGAGCATCAGAAGCCAGCAGGATTGCTACAGCCATTGCCGATACCTGAATGGAAGTGGGATAAGCTAGGCATGGATTTTATCACGGGATTACCCAGGACCCGCTCAGGCTATGACTCGATATGGGTTGTAGTCGATCGTTTGACGAAGGTAGCTCATTTCATCCTAGTAAAGACCAGTTACACCAGTGCTAAGTTGGCAAAGATATACATGACCAAGATCGTATGTCTGCATGGAGTTCCGAGGAGCATTGTATCAGATAGAGGAACCCAGTTTACCTCAAATTCTGGAATCAGTTGCACGAAACTTTGGGTACCAGGCTAGAGTTTAGTGCATCTTTTCATCCACAGACCGATGGACAGACCGAGAGAGTCAATCAGATTTTGGAGGATATGATGAGAGCTTGTGTGCTAGATTATGGATCTAGTTGGGATGACAACTTGCCTTATGCGGAGTTCTCTTACAGCAATAGCTATCAATCCAGTTTGAAGATGGCCCCTTTTGAAGCCTTGTATGGAAGACGGTGCAGAACACCATTGTTGTGGGATGAACTCGGAGACCGCCAGTTGTTTGGAACAGATTTGATTAAGGAGTCTGAACAGAAAGTGAAGTTGATTCGCGATAGGCTCAAGGTAGCCCAGTCCAGGCAGAAGAGCTATGCAGATTCTAAACGCAAGGAGATAGTTTACGAATTCGGAGACAGAGTTTATCTTCATGTATCCCTGCTTCGAGGAGTTAAGTGCTTTGGAGTTAAGGGAAAATTAGCGCCACGTTTTGTGGGACCCTACAAAGTTTTGGAGCGTATGGGAGAAGTTGCTTACAAGTTGGAGTTGCCCGAAGGATTGTCAGGAGTTCACGATGTGTTCCACGTTTCCCAGTTGAAAAAGTGCCACACAAAGATGGCTGATATACCGCTGAGAGATACAGTGCTGTTGGAAGTGGTTCAGTTAGATAGTGATTTGACCTACGAGGAGAAACCAGTCAAGATTCTCCAATATGCCAGCGGAGTCACCCCTAGCAAGGTTATCAGGTTTTGTAAAGTTCAGTGGAGTCACCACACCAAGGATGAAGCCACCTGGGAGCGAGAGGAAGATCTGCTGAAGGACCACCCTCACCTATTTTCTAGCCAACCCGAATCTCGAGGGCGAGATTCATCTTAAGGGGGGTAGGTTTGTAACATCCCAAATTTTCAATTTGGAATGTTATACATAGATCATCATTGCATATCATATTTTTATTTGCATTTTGGCTTGATCCTAGAAATCCTACGCAACTCAAGGACCCATGGAGAGAGTTGGGGATTTCGTTATTTTCATATTTTGGGTTTTCTCGAATTTTGAAAAATAGGATCATTTGATTTAATTATTTTATCTTCAATAATTCCAATTATAAAAATAAGTGAGAGGGAATAACACGACTTTCCCAAATTAAAGGAATATTGACGATTTAATAAAAAATAAAATAATATTTTTATTTTGGATTTTTCGCTGATTTATTTGAATTTAGGAAAAATGCGCGTTTTTCACAATTGCATTTAGGCCCCAATTAAATGTTCACCTTGTCCGCCTTGATTCTATAAGTCGGGGAAAATTTATTTCGGGATTTTTGGAGTCCGTTTAGTATTTCTTTTATTTGTTTTTCTTCGCGGAACTATTTAAAAAAACAAACCGACCTAGCCGGGTCGTACCTGACCCGGACTCTAGCCGGCCGGCCTTTGTAAGCCGGGGGAGCCCAGCCTGAGCCATCCAGCCCCGTCCTAACCCTAGCCGCCGCTGCTCGCTGCCGTCGCTCGTGCCAAGCGCCACCGCCGCCTCGCCGTCGACCTGCCGGAGTTCGTCGCCGCCGGAGGTAGTCGCCGCCGCCGTCGGTCTTCACCGGTTAACCGCCCGTTTTTTTTAAAACTGCGGTCGTTTTTTTATTTAGATCATTTTTTCGGTTTAGTTTATTTAGCGGACGACATTCCGTACATTCGTTTTAACGAACGGTTTTCGTCGTTTAGCCGCAGACAGCGAACGTTCGTTCGTTAGCCTGTTCGTCATTTTTTCTTTTTCTCGGATTTTCCGCGATTATTTCTGATCGCGGTTTCTAATCCGATTTTTGTTTTAGTTTAACTTTTCGCTCGTTTATCGGAATTAGGCGATTCAAGCGCCTAGAGTTTCGTCTCGAAACCCTCTTTCCGTTTAACCAACTCAAACAAGTTTTTGCTTCTGTAAAATTTAGCTGTTTGACTTTCGTTGCTTCGTTTGATTTGATTTCTTTTTACAAACCGGAGTTCTTAAGTTGAACTTTCTGGTTAGATCTTTTATTTGAATTTTACCTGTGCATTAGATGAGTACTTGTTGTATGCTTGTTTGTTTGTTGACATAGAGTACCCGGAGTGCACCGCTTGCTACTTTGAATCTCTAGGTTTCGCGGATCATCAGCAAGGCAAGTAACACTTTGATCATACCTCTTACTACCCAGTTTTATTGCATTAGATCAATCCTCAAACATTGCATGATTTGGATCTAATTAAATTGTGGGTTGGGAAGTAGATGAGGTAGTACCTATTACCTGTTTTATTATCAAACCTTTGGGAGTTACTTCTACGTTTTCTATTGCCATGCTATGCTTGCAGATGTGGATTGGGTGTGTGTATCCATGACAGATGTGAGATTGTTAATTAATGGTTTATTTAAGGTGGCAACTTTAATACACATCTGGGTGGATTGAGGCACCTGGGTATTCCAGCGATTGCCTGCTTTTCTTTATGGACCGCCACCCAGGCTCAAAGGGATCATGAGATTATTCATGCTAGAAACTTCCGTGTGCAGCCACAAGCTACTATGGGCTCTAGCATAGTTGATTAAGTCGTGCGAACTCTTACAGTGGTAGACTAGTAGATGTAGGGGAAAGTAGGTGTAACAGTCTACCCGATCGTAAGGTGCTAGCCCTTCTGAAAGACTATGTCTTGGTCATCCATTTCTCAAACACCATGTAGTGCGAGAATCCCAACGGAGGAGATCGAGTCTTGTGGGGAAAAGTGCGCAAACCTCTGCAGAGTGTAATAAACTAATCATGATTAGCCGTGTCCCCGGTTACGGACGTCTTGAGTATCTAGTACTTGGATTATCATGTGAATCTCATCATGTGACTTTAATCAATTTTGTTGGGTTTTAATGATGATGTTTAATTGGGATTGAGAGGGTGTCTACACTCTCAATGTTTAACAACCACCATGGTAGTTAATGACATTTATTCCTTTGCAGTAGGGAAAAACTGGCTTTACACAAAACTCTAACCATAGAGCTTTCCACCAGCCATCTAAGCATGTAGTATAGCCTATTTCTGTTCTTTACTCTCTATGTGTTACATTGCAGCATATTCCATGTGTTGGCCCGTTTTCGGGTTGCAACGTTCATGTTGCAGACTTTTCAAACAACGAGTAAGGTGCCTTTAGGTCGTGGTTCTATACTCAGTGATGCATTGGAGTTGATGGACTCACTTATCTTCCAAGCCTTCCATTGTTATCATTATTAGATGGCCTTAAGCCATATTATTTGTAATAAGTTCTCTTTTGAGACACTCGTTGTAATAGGTATGTGATTGCTACTCTATTATAAATCCTTCAAGTAATGTGCGTGTCAGCCTTACTGATCCAGGGATGACACTGAAGCATAGAGATCAGACTGTTTGAGGTCTGGTCGCTACATCACCAAAACATACATTCAAGTGGATCAATAGAATACCCCATTGTCACCACGGGTATCCCACGCAAGACATGCATCAAGTGTTCTTAAATCCTTAAAGACTCAATCTGATAAGATAACTTCAAAGGGAAAACTCAATCCATTACAAGAGAGTAGAGGGGGGCAGAAAACATCATAAGATCCAACTATAATAGCAAAGCTTGCGATACATCAAGATCGTACCGCCTAAAGAACACGAGAAAGAGAGATCAAACACATTGCTACTGGTACATACCCTCAGCCCCGAGGGAGAACTACTCCCTCCTCGTCATGGAGAGCGCTGGGATGATGAAGATGGCCACCGGTGAGGGGTTCCCCCTCCGGCAGGGTGCCGGAACGGGTCAAGAATGGTTTTCGGTGGCTACGGAGGCTTCTGGCGGCAGAACTCCCGATCTATTCTGCTACCTGAACTTTTTAGGGTATATGGGTATATATGGGAAGAAGTACGTCGGTGGACCTCCGGGCTGTCCACGAGGCAGGGGGCACGCCCCCCACCCTCATGGGCAGCCCTGGACTCTCCTGGTCCAACTCCGATACTTCATGGGCTCCTTCTGGTCCAAAAATAAGTTCCATGAAGTTTCAGGTCAATTGGACTCCGTTTGATTTTCCTTTTCTGCGATACTCTAAAACAAGGAAAAAACAAAAACTGGCATTGGGCTCTGGGTTAATAGGTTAGTCCCAAAAATAGTATAAAAGTGTATAATAAAGCCCATAAAGATCCAAAAGATAATATAATAGCATGGAATAATCAAAAATTATAGATACGTTGGAGACGTATCAGCATCCCCAAGCTTAATTCCTGCTCGTCCTCGAGTAGGTAAATGATAAAAACAGAATTTTTGATGTGGAATGCTACCTAACATATTTATCCATGTAATTCTCTTTATTGTGGAAAGAATATTCAGATCCATAAGATTCAAGACAAAATTTTAATATTGACATAAAAATAATAATACTTCAAGCATACTAACAAAGTAATCATGTCTTCTCAAAATAACATGGCCAAAGAAAGCTATCCCTACAAAATCATATAGTCTGGCTATGCTCTATCTTCACCAGACAAAATATTTAAATCACGCACAACCCCGATGACAAGCCAAGCAATTGTTTCATACTTTTGATGTTCTCAAACTTTTTCAATCTTCACGCAATACATGAGCGTGAGCCATGGACATAACACTATAGGTGGAATAGAATGGTGGTTGTGGAGAAGAAAAAAAAGGAGAAGATAGTCTCACATCAACTAGGCGTATCAACGGGCTATGGAGATGCCCATCAATAGATATCAATGTGAGTGAGTAGGGATTGCCATGCAACGGATGCACTAGAGCTACAAATGTATGAAACCTCAACAAAAGAAACTAGTGGGTGTGCATCCAACTCGCTTGCTCACGAAGACCTAGGGCATTTTGAGGAAGCCCGTCATTGGAATATACAAGCCAAGTTCTATAATGAAAGATTCGCACTAGTATATGAAAGTAACAACATAGGAGACTCTCTATCATGAAGATTATTGTGCTACTTTGAAGCACAAGTGTTGTAAAGGATAGTAACATTGTCCCTTCTCTCTTTTTCTCTCTTTTTTATTTTTTGTTTGGGCCTTATCTTTTTTTATGGCCTCCCCTTTTTTTATTTGCGCTTATTTGGCCTCTTTTTTCGTCCGGAGTCTCATCCCGACTTGTGGGGGAATCATAGTCTCCATCATCCTTTCCTCATTGGGACAATGCTCTAATAATGATGATCATCACACTTTTATTTTCTTACAACTCCAGAATTACAACTCGATACTTAGGACAAGATATGAATCTATATGAATGCCTCCTGTTGGGTAGCGGGATGTGCAATGACTCATGAGTGACATGTATGAAAGAATTATGAATGGTGGCTTTGCCACAAATACGATGTCAACAACATGATCATGCAAGGCAGTATGACAATGATGGAGCGTGTCATAATAAGCGGAATGGTGGAAAGCCGCATGGCAATATATCTTGGAATGGCTATGGAAATGCCATAATAGGTAGGTATGGTGGCTGTTTTGAGGAAGGTATATGGTGGATTTATGGTACCGACGAAAGTTGCGCGGTACTAGAGAGGCTAGCAATGGTGGAAGGGTAAGAGTGCGTATGATCCATGGACTCAACATTAGTCATAAAGAAGTCACATACTTATTGCAAAAATCTATTATTTATCTAAACAAAGTACTACGCGCATGCTCCTAGGGGGATAGATTGGTAGGAAAAGACCATCGCTCGTCCCCGACTGCCACTCATAAGGAAGACAATCAATAAATAAATCATGCTCCGACTTCATCACATAACGGTTCACCATACGTGCATGCTACGGGAATCACAAACTTCAACACAAGTATTTCTCAAATTCACAACTACTCAACTAGCATGACTCTAATATCACCATCTCCATATCTCAAAACAATTATCAAGTATCAAACTTCTCATAGTATTCAATGCACTTTATATGATAGTTTTTATTATACCCTTCTTGGATGCCCATCATATTAGGACTAGTTTCATAACCAAAGAAAACTACCATGCTGTTCTAAAGACTCTCAAAATAATATAAGTGAAGCACGAGAGTTCATCTATTTCTTCAAAATAAAACCACCACCGTGCTCTAAAAATATATAAGTGAAGCACTAGAGAAAATGACAAACTACTCCGAAAGACATAAGTGAAGATCAATGAGTAGTCGACTAATTATGCAACTATGTGAAGAATCTCTAACATTTAATAATTTCAGATCTTGGTATTTTATTCAAACAGAAAGCAAAACTAAATAAAATGAAATGGCGCACCAAGCAAAACACATATCATGTGGTAAATAAAAATATATCTCCAAGTAAAGTTACCGATGAACGAAGACAAAAGAGGGGATGCCTTCCGGGGCATCCCCAAGCTTAGGCTCTTGGTTGTCCTTGAATATTACCTTCGAGTGCCTCGGGCATCCCCAAGCTTAGGCTCTTTCCACTTCTTATTGCATAATCCATCGAATCTTTACCCAAAACATGAAAACTTCACAACACAAAACTCAAAATAGAAAATCTCGTGAGCTCCGTTAGCGAAAGAAAACAAAACACCACTTCAAGGTACTGTAATGAACTCATTCTTGATTTATATTGGTGTTCAACCTACTGTATTCCAACTTCTATATGGTTTATAAACTCTTTTACTAGCCATAGATTCATCAAAATAAGTAAACAACACAAAGAAAACAGAATCTGTCAAAAACAGAACAGTCTGTAGTAATCTGCATCAAACGTATACTTCTATAACCCCAAAAATTCTAAAATAAATTTCTGGACCTGAGGAATTTATCTATTAATCATCTTAAAAAAAATTAACTAAATAGAACTCTCCAATAAAACATGGCAGCAATTCTCGTGAGCGCTAAAGTTTCTGTTTTTTACAGCAGGATCAACAAGACTTTCCCCAAGTCTTCCCAACGGTTCTACTTGGCACAAACACTAATTAAAACATAAAAACTCAATAATATCAGAGGCTAGATAAAATTATTTGTTACTAAACAGTAGCAAAAAGCAAAGAACAAGAATAAAATTGGGTTGCCTCCCAACAAGCGCTATTGTTTAACGCCCCTAGCTAGGCATGATGATTTCAACAATGCTCACATAAAAGATAAGAATTGGAACATAAAGAGAGCATCATGAAGAATATGACTAGCACATTTAACTCTAACCCACTTCCTATGCATAGGGATTTTGTGAGCAAACAACTTGTGGGAACAAGGATCAACTAGCATAGGAAGGTAAAACAAGCATAACTTCAAAACTTTAAGCACATAGAGAGGAAACTTGATATTATTGCAATTCCTACAAGCATAAGTTCCTCCCTCATAATAATTTTCAGTAGAATCATGAATGAATTCAACAATATAACCAGCACCTAAATCATTCTTTTCATGATCTACAAGCATAGAAATTTTATTACTCTACACATAAGCAAAATTCTTCTCATTCGGAATAGTGGGAGTATCATAAGAAACTCGAATACTATAATTTGTTTCCACATTAAAAGAGTATTGTTCAGAAAAGGTAATCATAATCATGAAAAGTTTTATAAATATAATCATCACTACTTTTTATAGCATATGTATCATCACAATAATTATTATAAGTAGCAACTTTGTTCTCATCATAATCGATTGAAACCTCTTCCAAGATAGTGGAATCATCACTAAATAAAGTCATGACCTCTCCAAATCCACTTTCATAATTATCATAATAAGATTCAACATCGTCCAAAATAATGGGATCATTACTTCCTAAAGTTGACACTCTTCCAAACCTACTTTCATCAATATAATCATCATAAGCAGGAGGCATGCTATCATCATTATAAATTTGCATATCAAAACTTGGGAGACTAAAAATATCATCTTCATTTAACGTAGCATCCCCAAGCTTGGGACAAACATTAATTGCAGCAAATATATTCTCAAAAATGTCATCTTCATCAAACATAGCATCTCCAAGCTTGGGCCTTTTCATATCATAAGCATGATCACCCTCATCATTAATAGTATAGATAGCACCAATAGTATAGAAATTATCATATTCTTCCAAGCAAGTGCCAAAAAGATTTTCAAGATCATGAGAAGCATCATTATCTTCCCAATCATAATCATCACAACAAGCAATAGGCATAATGAGATTATCATTAAGTGCATCATCTTCCACAATTATATTTTCATGAGGCACAACAGTAATAGGAGCATCATTATTTGGGAGAGATATCTTTTTACCTCTCTTCCTTTTCTTTTCTTCTTCTTCACATGTGTGGGTTCAATCCTCTTTTTGGAGCTCCTTATTAATGAGATTGGTTGAATAGAAGGCTCCTCCTCGTTACCTGATTCATCATAAGAAATAATAGGAGGATATTGGGAAGTCTCTTCCCTTTCATTACTATTATCTTCATATTATATTTGTTTTCTGTTCTTTATGTAGGTGGAAATATAAGGATTTTCAATACAGTTCACCGCACAATACATATAAATTTCCTCTAGATCAAAACCAAGAAGTTTATCACGGGCAAATACTGGAATATAGTTAGTTATACGTTTCATTTCTTTGTAACCCATAAGGAAACTAAGTTCATTATGATGTGCAAGAGAAATCAAGTCATCACAATTTTTGGAAATGATTAGATCATGAAACAATTTGCATCGGATGGTTAAATGACCACGTTCATTGCAAAGTTCATAGGTACAGCCAAGAAAATTTAAATTTTTAGCACAAACATCTACCCTTTCTTGCGACAATTTAGTTACTAAATGCTTATCCCTCTTGCAATATCTATCTTCCCTATTTGGTGTGTACTTGCAAACCCAGTGCACTCCATAAAAATTGACATGTTTATAGGAGACATTTTCATCATAACTAGTGCAATCATCATTAGTAATATGGATATTCAAGGAGTTCATACGAACAACATTGCAATCATGCTCATCATTCAAAGATTTAGTGCCAAACATTTTAATGCATTAGTCTTCTAACACTTTGGCACAATTTTCCTTTCCATCATACCCACGAAAGATATTAAAAAGATGAAGAGTATGAGGCAAACTTAATTCCATTTTTTGTAATTTTCTTTTATAAACTAAACTAGTGATAAAACAAGAAACTAAAAGACTCGATTGCAAGATCTAAAGATATACCTTCAAGCACTCACCTCCCCGGCAACGGCGCCAGAAAAGAGCTTGATGTCTACTACACAACCTTCTTCTTGTAGACGTTGTTGGGCCTCCAAGTGCAGAGGTTTGTAGGACAGTAGCAAATTTCCCTCAAGTGGATGACCTAAGGTTTATCAGTCCGTAGGAGGCGTAGGATGAAGATGGTCTCTCTCAAGCAACCCTGCAACCAAATAACAAAGAGTCTCTTGTGTCCCCAACACACCTAATACAATGGTAAATTGTATAGGTGCACTAGTTCGGTGAAGAGATGGTGATACAAGTGGTATATGGATGGTAGATAAAGGTTTATGTAATCTGAAAATATAAAAATAGCAAGGTAACTAATGATAAAAGTGAGCACAAATGGTATTGCAATGCGTTGAAACAAGGCCTCTGGTTCATACTTTCACTAGTGCAAGTTCCCTCAACAATAATAACATAATTGGATCATATAACTATCCCTCAACATGCAACAAAAAGTCACTCCAAAGTCACCGATAGCGGAGAACAAACGAAGAGATTATGGTAGGGTACGAAACCACCTAAAAGTTATCCTTTCTGATCGATCTATTCAAGAGTCCGTGGTAAAATAACACGAAGCTATTCTATCCGTTCAATCTATCATAGAGTTCGTACTAGAATAACACCTTAAGACACAAATCAACCAAAACCCTAATGTCACCTAGATACTCCAATGTCACCTCAAGTATCCATGGGTATGATTATACGATATGCATCAGATAATCTCAGATTCATCTATTCAAACCAACACAAAGTACTTGAAAGAGTGCGCCAAAGATTCTACCGGAGAGTCAAGACGAAAACGTGTGCCAACCCCCATGCATAGGTTCATGGGCGGAACCCACAAGTTGATCACCAAAACATACATCAAGTGGATCAATAGAATACCCCATTGTCACCACGGGTATCCCACACAAGACATACATCAAGTGTTCTCAAATCCTTAAAGACTCAATCCGATAAGATAACTTCAAAGGGAAAACTCAATCCATTACAAGAGAGTGGAGGGGGGAGAAAACATCATAAGATCCAACTATAATAGGAAAGCTCGTGATACATCAAGATCGTACCACCTCAAGAACACGAGAGAGAGAGAGAGAGAGAGATCAAACACATAGCTACTGGTACATACCCTCAGCCCCGAGGGAGAACTACTCCCTCCTCGTCATGGAGAGCGCCGGGATGACGAAGATGGCCACCGGTGAGGGGTTCCCCTCCGGCAGGGTGCCGAAACAGGTCTAGATTGGTTTTCGGTGGCTACGGAGGCTTCTGGCGGTGGAACTCCCGATCTATTCCGGCCCTCAAAGTTTTTAGGGTATCTGGGTATATATGGGAGGAAGAAGTACGTCGGTGGACCTCCGGGATGTCCATGAGGCAGGGGAGCGCCCCCACCCTCGTGGGCAGCCCTGGACTCTCCTGGTCCAACTCCGATACTCCGTGGGCTTCTTCTGGTCCAAAAATAAGTTCCGTGAAGTTTCAGGTCAATTGGACTCCGTTTGATTTTCCTTTTCTGCGATACTCCAAAACAAGGAAAAATAGAAACTGGCACTGGGCTCTGGGTTAATAGGTTAGTCCCAAAAATAATATAAAAGTGTATAATAGAGCCCATAAACATCCAAAACAGATAATATAATAGCATGGATCAATAAAAATTATAGATACGTTGGAGACGTATCAGATATCTACTGTATTCCAACTTTTCTATGGCAAAAAATCTTCAAAGAAAACCATAGGATCATCAAAACAAGCACACAATGCAAAGAAAACAGAATCTGTCAAAACAGAACAGTCTATAGCAATCTAGAGATTTCAAATACTTCTGTAACTCCAAAAATTCTGAAAAATTAGGACACGTGACCAATTTGTATATTAATATTCTGCAAAGAGAATCAGTATTTTGTCACTCTTCTGTCAAAAATGAGAATTATTTTTCTGGGCGCAAAAGTTTCTGTTTTTTAGCAAGATCAAATCAACTATCACCCAACATGATGCCAAAGGCTTTGCTTGGCACAAACACTAATTAAAATACCAAAAACACAATCATAACAGTAGCATAATTGTTCAAACACTCAAGAACAGAAAGAAAAAGACAAAAATAAAGTTTATTCATTGGGTTGCCTCCCGACAAGCGCTATCGTTTTACGCCCCTAGCTAAGCATAATGCGAAGGATCTAAGTATTGTCATCTTTGTTTCTAGATCCATATGATGCCCTCATGATTGATTCATATGGTGGCTTAATTTTAGTTCTAGGGAAGTGTTCCATACCCTTCCTTAGTGGAAATTGAAACTTAATATTGCCTTCTTTCATATTAATCACGGCACCAATAGTACGTAAACGGTCTACCAAAAATAATTGGACAAGACGGGTTGCAACCAATATCAAGAACAATAAAATCTATGGTAACATAATTCCTATTTGCATGAATAAGAACATCATTAATTTTTCCCATAGGATTTTTAATAGTAGAATCCGCCAAATGCAAATTTAGAGAAAACTCTTCAATATCGGTATGACCGAGCACATCACATAAAGATTTCGGAATTGTAGAAACACTAGCACCCAAGTCACAGAAAGAAAAACACTCATAATTTTTATTCTTGACTTTGATAGTAGGTTCCCATTCATCATGTAATTTTCTAGGAATTGAAATATCTAATTCCAACTTTTCTTCTAAAGCTTTCATCATAGCATCCACAATATGTTTAGTAAAAGATTTATTTTGTTCATAAGCATGGGGTGAATTTATCATGGATTGCATCAAAGAAATACAATCAATCAAAGATCAATTATCATAATTAAAGTCTTTGTAATCCAAAAGAGTGGGCACATCACTAGTTAAGGTTTTGACCTCTTCAAACCCATGTTTATCAATTTTCTCAACAAGATTTTCACCCTCCGAATTATCGGGATGCCTTCTAGCTAAAGTTGACTCTTCTTCAGTCCCTTTATTATCAATCTTAATTTTACTAAACAAAGAATCAATAGAGGAAACACCAATCATTTTAAGATCTTCATCACTTTTATGAAAGTAATCACTAGAAAACGCTTTTTCTAAAAATTCTCTTCTAGCTCTAAGCATAGAGGTTCTTTTCTTACTTTCATCCATAGAAACATAAAGAGCTTTAATTGATCAACCTTAGGCACAAAAATTTGCATCTCGAGATTTTCTACATCATGAGAAATTCTATCTATACTTCTAGACATATCATCAATCTTATTCAACTTTTCTTCTATTTTAGCATTGAAAACTTTTTGAGTATTGATATTTTTTTAATGTTATTCTCAAGATCAGAGGTGTTCCTATTATTATTGTTATTATTATTATTATTATTATTATAAGAAGGATTACCATGGGAATTGCCGTAATTATTAGAGGAATTACTAGGAAAAGGCCTATTATTAAAATTACCTCTATAAGCATTGTTATTAAAATTGTTTCGCGAGATAAAATTCACATATATGGAATCACTATTTTGCTCAATCAAAGTAGATAAAGGCACATCATTAAAATCAATAGGAGCACTTTTATTAGCAACCAATTTCATAAAAGCATCAACTTTTTCACTCAAAGAAGAAATTTCTTCAACCGAATTAACCTTTTTACTAGAAGGAGCTCTTTCGATATGCCATTGTGAGTTATTTTCCATAATATTATCAAGAAATTTGGTGGCTTCACCCAAAGTTATTTCCATAAAAGTACCACGCGCGGTGGAGTCCAAAAGATTACGAGAAACAAAATTCAACCCCGCATAATTTTTTTTATGATCATCCAAACATTTAACCCATGAGTTGGGCAATTCTTTAGCATTAATTTCATCCTTTCCCAAGATTGTGCAACATGCTCATGTTCAACTTGCTTGAAATTCATGATCTGGGTTCTAAGGGAAATAATTTTTGCGGGTGGAAAATACTTAGTAATAAAGGCGTCTTTGCACTTATCCCAAGAATCGATACTATTACGAGGCAAAGAAAAAAAACCAAATTTTTGCATGATCTCGCAAGGAAAAAGGGAATGATTTCAACTTCACAACATCATTGTCCACATATTTTTTTCTTTTGCATATCGCATAATTCCACGAATGTGTTAAGATGGGACGCGGCATCCTCATTAGGAGTACCGGAAAAATGATCTTTCATAATAAGATTCAACAAAGCGGTATTAATATCACAAGACTCCGCACTACTGACGGGAGGAGAAATCAGAGTGCTAATAAAATCTTTGTTGTTGGTATTGGAGAAATCAGACAACTTGGTGTTCTCTTGAGTCATTGTGACTACGCAACAAGATTGCACCCAAAAAACAGATCCAACAAGAAAACAGCGAACGAAAAAGAGGGCAAATAAAACGGCAAATTTTTGTGAAGTGGAGGAGAGGAAAACGAGAGGCAAATGGAAAATAATTTGAATTGCAAGGAGATGAGATTTGTGATCAGGAACATGGTAGATGTTGATGATGTCTCCCGGCAATGGCACGAGAAATTCCTTTTAATGCGGCTTGAACTACGTCGGTATTTCCCCAAAGAGGTAGGGATGATGCAGCACAACTACGGTAGGTATTTCCATCAGTGAAGAGACCAAGGTTATCGAACCAGTAGGAGAACCATGCAACACAACGTAAACAGCTCCTGCACACAAAGAACAAATACTTCCAACCCGACGTAAGAGAGGGGTTGTCAATCCCTCACTGGTAAAAAAAAAGGTAAAATTGTAGTAGATTGGATAATAGATCTCATGGGAATGCGAGATAATATAAATAAATAAAAATTGCAGCAAGGTATTTTTGGGTTTTTAGATTAATAGATCTGAAAATAAAAGCAAATAAAAATAGATTGCGAAGGAAAATATAATAAAGATGAGACCCGGGGGCTTTAGATTTCACTAGTGGCTTCTCTCGAGAAAATATCAACGGTTGGTAAACAAGTTACTATTGGGAAATTGATAGAACTTCAAATAATCATGACGAAATGCATGCAATGTTCATTTTATAGGCATCACATCCAAGATTAGTAGACCGACTCCTGCTTGCATCTACTACTATTATGATGTAGGGTAGAACCCTAAAGGCTCGATCTTTCACGAAATGGAGGGGATCCTATGGAGAACATGAGGAGAAAAAGCACGAGAGAAATCACTCAACCAACAAGATTCGGTCACACATATGCTAGATCCTCAAAACAGAAAGAGTTACACGATCCAAATTCAATAAGGGACGATACAAGAGGCACGTTCTTCTCCGAAAGGACGTCTTGAGGGTCTTCCCGGTTTTGGTCTTGAATCCACTTGGGGGATCTTCTCCGTGGAGGTCGTGAACTCCTAAGGAGAAGGGATCAAGTGGAGAGCAAAGCTTCTCAAATGAGCTACTACTTCGCTAACCCTAACTAGGAGGAGGAGGTCAATTTATAGTCTTAGTGCAAATGGGGACGAAGTGAAGGGGAACATGGGCCCCGGGCCCGAAGCTGTGCGCAGATAGGTACCGGACGTCCGGTGGGTTCCGGTCGTCTAGTGGCTCATGGGTATCCGGACGTCCGGAAGTCGCCGGACTTCCGTCATTTTGGCTCGGTTGAAGCGGTACCAGATTTTCGGAGATGGTCGGTCGTCCGGTCGCTTCGGACTTCCGCTTATTTCATTCTGTTGGGGACCTGCCAGATTTCCGATGGAGCCCGGACGTCCGGTCGCTGGGAGTTGTCTGTCTTCCGATCCTGGATGGACGTCCGGCCGCTGTTGCGTTCACTGGCCTGACTTCCTCTAGCTGGTGTGTCCTTCAAGGACCGGACGTCCGGTCTAGAGCGGTCGTCTGGTGGCTGTAGCTCTGCTTGCAACTCTTCTTCTTGTCCCTCATACTTGTTGTCCTCGTCATCTTGTCCATTGGATGGAGCTGCTCCGTGGCCTTTCTCCAAGTACCTGATCACACATAGTGTTTTTGGTTGAGGTAGTAGCCATGTCGCATGTGTAGAAAGTGGTAGTTAGGAGAGGAGCGAGTTCACCATATCTTCAATAGCCTTTGCTCGAGCTCTTGTCATTGGTCCAAGTGGTGTCGTGGGAGATGTCGATACGTCCATGGGGATGACCGTGGGATGCTCCACATCATATTACTCCACACATCGACCGCTATCCAGCATGGATCTAGTATATTAAGTACATGGAGAAACAGTGTAATGCAATAAGAACAATGACATGATGTAGACAAGATCTATTTATGTAGAAATAGACCCCATCTTGTTATCCTTAATAGCAACGATACATACATGTCGTTTCCCCTTCTATCACTGCGATTAAGCACCATAAGATCGAACCCATCACAAAGCACCTCTTCCCATGGCAAGAAAAATCGATCTGATCGGCCTAAGTATACAAAAGATTCGAAGAAGAAATACGAGGCTATATGTAATCATGCATATAAGAGATCAAAAGACTGAAATAACTTTCATAGATAAAAACATATATCTGATCATGAACTCGAAGTTCATTGGATCCCAACAAACACACGGCAAAAAGAGTTACATCAAATAGATCTCCAAGAGACCATTGTATTGAGAATCAAAAGAGAGAAAGGAAGCCATCTAGCTACTAACTACGGACTCGAAGGTCAACAAAGGACTACTCACGCATCATCGGAGAGGCAGCAATAAGGATGATGAACCCCTCCGTGATGGTGTTTAGATTGGATCTACTGGTTTTGGAACTTGCGGCGGCTGGAATTGATTTTCATCGACTCCCCTAGGGTTTCTGGAATATTGGGGTATTTATAGAGCAAAGAGGTGGTGCATGAGGCCACCGAGGTGGGCACAACCCAGCTGGGCGTGATGTGCCCCCCTCGGGGCACCCCCAGGTTCTTCTCTGGCCCATTGGGTGTCTTCTGGTCCATAAAAAATCCACAAAAAGTTTCACTGCATTTGGACTCCATTTGATATCAATTTCCTGCGATGTAAAAAACAAGCAAAAAAACATCAACTGGCACTGGGCACTATGTCAATAGGTTAGTACCAAAAAATGATATAAAATGATTGTAAAATATTCAAGAACGATAATATAACAGCCTGGAACAATAAAAAATTATAGATATGTTGGAGACGTATCAAGGGCTTGGTGTGGCCCGGCGCCAAGACTTCATGAGCAAGCCCCTTGCGAGGGCCCCCGCCTCGCGAGGCGAACCACTTCAAGGCCTCCCGAGGGGCAGTCTCCCGAGGCCGCCTCCTGAGGTCCTTCACGAGGTGGATACTTCTAGGCTCGCCGCCCAACCTCACGAGGCGCGTGGTGACGTGATCCATGACGACCGGAGCGAGAAGGGCTCCAGCGGGCACAGGCAATGAAAGTTTCCTCTTTGGCGCTAAGGAGGCAAGGACGTATGCGGGTTCCCGAGGAATCCCCCAAAGGTTTCCATTGCAGTGCAACAACACCAAGACCACGGGCTCAGCAGGACGGAGGTCATCATCGAGCCCACCTGCGCGTCACGACCAGAAGCTTTGCAGGCGAAGAACACCTTTAGTCAGGATAAGATGTACTACTGTCCCCCTTCAAAATTGGCTGCTGTGGTATCCCTTCCCACCTAAGCCTTGAGGGAAGTGGACCGAACCGGTATAAATATAGGTTAGCCTCCATCGTAGAAAGGGGATCGGTTCGAGAGAGTCCATCTGATCCATTCAGCCCCCCGAGCCCTCACTAGGCAGCTCACCCTTGTACTTGTTCATACTCATTCTCCTCATGAGGCAATCGACCACAAAGGAGGAGTAAGGTCTTATGCCGCAAGGTGTCTCGAACCTGGGTAAATCATCGTGTTCCTTTCTTCTTCCACTCGCTAAAGCACGACCGAGCGTCGCTGTGGGGCAGTGAGCAGCGAGCCATAGCCTAGTGGAGTCGTTCATGCACGCCCCAGAGTTCGAACCTTTCTTGGGTCTGCATAGCCCCGATTCTGACATTTGACGTGCCAGGTAGGGGCGTGCCGAAGCTGCTTCGCTTCATTTCTCCTCATTTCCACCGTCCCCATGGTCGACGCTCGTCATGTTCGTGTCGAGCGCCGGGCTGCTCGTGTCGCTCAGACGGCACCGACAGGTTGCAGCGCCCCTTGCTACTCCGCTTCTCCCGCGGCCAACGCCGCCACTAACCCTGCCGCTCATGAGCAGCAGGACTCTTCTCTGCCACACTCCATGCAGCATGATGGCCGCACCGCCACGCCTTCGCTCACTCCGGCCACAGCTTCATCCTCCCACGCTCACCGTGGGTGGGCGAACGCACAGACTACGTTGCTCATGGCGTGTGAGCTATTGTGCTACCGCCCCACCAATGAAGGCTACAATGCCTGGCTAGGCGGCATCACGAAGCTCGTCACCGCTACGGATGATGCCCAACACCCTCCCACTCGCTCCGTCCTCCATTGCCTCGGGCAGACCACGTGGCGCATGTCGCGCCTCCTCCTCCCCTGTGCAGCAATTACGTCGAGCCAAGGTGCAAGGCGCGGCCGCGCGACCTACCGTGTGGAGCACCGACGCCGGTGCAGGACAAGGCCAGGTGCTAGGTTGTGCAGCAGCCACAGTACAACGTGTGTGCGCTCCCGGCACCGCTACATCAGCACCAAGATCGGGCCGCTCTGGAAGCCGCAGCGCATGGGCGCCAGGACCGTGCGCATCTCGTGAGCGCGGCAGGCTGCCATGCTTTCACTCATGAGCTGTGCCGCGTGGTTTGGCCAGTCAAGTTCAAGCCGGAGTTTCCCCCGCGTTAGGATGGCATCCTCGACCCCGTGGAGTTCCTCCAACTCTACGCGCTGAGCATCGCGGCGGTGTATGGCGACAGCAAGGTTATGGCGAACTGGTTCGCCATGGCCCTGAACGAAGGCGTGTGCTCCTGGCTCATGCACCTCCCAGAGGGGTCGATCTCTTCGTGCGATGAGCGGTTCATCGCCAAATTCCAAGGCACTCGCGACCGCGCCCTCACGATCAACGACCTGTGACGCGTGAAGTAGCGCCTGTGCGAGACCCTCCGCAAGTACATTCAACACTTCACCCAAGTTCGCCTCAAGACCCCGAAGGCCTCGGAACAAGCCATCATCTCGTCGTTCACCGACGGCGTCACGGACGTTATGATGAGCGAATATCTCACCATCAACGATGACATGTGCACGGCGCTGGAGCTGTTCAACCTAGCTAACAGGTGTGCCAGGGCGGAAGAGGGCCGCCTCTGCCTCCTCAATCACCCAGATGTTGATCCCAAAGACAAGAAGACCAAGGCAAAGGAAGTGAAGCGCCAGGGCCCCATCGTGCTGGCTGCAGAGCCTGACCTGAAGCACGACTATGACCGTGAAGATCCCTCAAAGGATGGTCGCCCGTTCTGCACCTACGACTGTCACGAGCTCAGGGAACTTCGGGACGAGCGCCTGGGCCGCCGCCCCGTCCGCAGTGGCCATGGCTTCAGCCGTAGAGGAGGCCATGCATGGGGCCGTAGGGACAACCGCAATGCTTGTCAGGGCTGGCATGACCAGCCTCGCGAGGGTGGCTGGCGCGATCAGCCTCGTGACGGCGCCTGGCGCGATCAGCCTTGTGACGGTGCCTGGCGCGATCAGCCTCACGTGGCCCATCCTCAGGGAAACGCTAGCCTCCCGCCGCCGTTGCCACCCAGGGAGAACGATGACAACTAGCAAGACAGATGGGTTGGGGGCTAGCAGGAGCCCCGCGTGGTCGCCTGCATTCTTAGCGGCGCACAGGCACCCGCCTCAAACTACATCTTCAGGCAGTTCTCTCATGAGGTGAATGCAACCCTCCTAAAGCTCGAGGCCGTACGTCCCCTCAAGTGGTCACAGTACGCCATCATGTCCGACACCAAGGATCACCTCAGGTGTTCAGCCACCGCCGACGCGCTCCCCATGCTGTGCACGCCCACCATTAGCAACGTTGTAGTCACCAAGACCCTCATCGACAACGGCGCCGACCTCAACGTCCTCTTTGTCGAGACCTTCGAGACGCTTCAAGTGCCCTATGACCACCTCATGCCCACCATGCCATTCTCTGGGGTGCTCGGCGGCTCCACCACTAACCTAGGGTAGGCGCGCCTCCCCATCACCTTTGGCAAGCGCGACAACTACCACACCGAGCTGATCAACTTCGACGTGGCCCACATTGCCCCCCGGTACAACGCCATCCTGGGTTACCCTGCCCTCGCCAAGTTCATGGCGGCCACCCACCATGTCTACAACGTCCTAAAGATGCCAGGGTGCAGCAGTGTCATCATTGTTGCTTATGATGGGAAGGATGTGGTCTGCACCCCCGAGCACGCCTACCGGGCTGCAATGAACGAGAACTCCGGTGGTGAGGGCGGCATCATGCCTCCCGAGGATGCCCCTGCAAAGAAGAAGCAACTCCTCCCCAAGAGCGGCCCTAAGGCAAAGAAGCCTGCCAACGACACCTCGGGTGCCTCGCCTACTTCCGGGGCACGCCTTCCTCCTGCATAGGAAGGCGTGCCCGGTGCCTCCCTCAGGAAAGGCTTAGGGGCTTCCGTCGAGAGGGCCACTAACCTAACTAGTGCGACGAGGGAGGTGCTCGGGCACTGTCGGTGTCAAAACCGGCGGATCTCGGGTAGGGGGTCCCGAATTGTGCATCTAGACTGGATGGTAACAGGAGGCAAGGGACACGAAGTTTTACCCAGGTTCGGGCCCTCTTGATGGAGGTAAAACCCTACGTCCTGCTTGATTAATATTGATGATATGGGTAGTACAAGAGTAGATCTACCACGAGATCGAGGAGGCTAAACCCTAGAATCTAGCCTATGGTATGATTGTTGATGTGTATGTTGTCCTACGGTTAAACCCTTCGGTTTATATAGACACCGGGTAGGGTTAGGGTTACATAGAGTCGGTTACAATGGTAGGAGATCTGCATATCCATATCGCCAAGCTTGCCTTCCACGCCAAGGAAAGTCCCTTCTGGACGCGGGATGGAGTCTTCAATCTTGTATCTTCATAGTCCAGGAGTCCGGCTGAAGGTATAGTCCGGCCATCCGGACAGCCCCTAATCCAGGACTCCCTCAGTAGCCCCTGAACCTGGCTTCAATGACGACGAGTCCGGCGCGCATATTGTCTTCGGCATTGCAAGGCGGGTTCCTCCTCCAAGTACTTCATAGAAGATTTTGAACACAAAGATAGTGTCCGGCTCTGCAAAATAAGTTTCCAAATATTGCCATAGAGAGAATAATATTTACACCACTCTAATCTGCTGACGTATTCCGTGGTGCGACATCACACCACGCCCAAGCTTTTATTCGAACCGTTTTACTGTCCCATCTCAGCGCGTTATGCGAGGCAGTTTCCTTGGCTCGTCTTGTTAAAGTAGAGATCGTGTCCCCTTATTCCGGGATTCTCATCAATACGGGCGTGGGTAACCCAACCGCTTCTAGGACTCCTAGATTATAGGCAAGTCCAAGCGGACACGGAGATGACGCTTGATATTCACCCTCTTTATAACGGGGACAAGGATTTTATTTTTCCCTCCCATGCTCAATCGAATCCTTTCCCTACCTCAAGCTCAAACGCCCGAAGTTCAGGTCAGGTGCTCCGAACTTCTAGTCATGTCCGGATCTAGCGTTCAAGGCCGATGGATGCCTTCCTCCGTCATGGAAGAAGACATCAAGAAGTTGAGGGAGGCCAGATATCTGACCGCCGAGATTTTGCATCGGCTGCCTCCCCGAGGGCAGGATGTTCCCACCCCCGAACCCAATGAGAACATCGTGTTTGTCTACCACTTCCTCCGAGGCCTAGGCCTTGCCCTAGATCCTTTCGTCAGGGGTTTCATGTTCTACTATGGGCTAGATTTTCATGATCTAGCTCCGGACTCCTTTCTTCATATCACAACATTTATTATCGTGTGCGAGGCCTTCCTCCGGGTTACCCCTCACTTTGTCCTATGGCTCAAGACCTTTGAAGTGAAGCCGAAGTTGGTCAAGGGGGAGCATGCAGCCTGTGGAGGTGGCTCAATACGCAAGATGACGGGAGCTCCGTTGCCCAAAGGTTCCATCCCAGAGGTGTTTGAATTGTGGCAACAGGAGTGGTTCTACATCACGGCTCCTAGAAGTGCCAAGTGGGCGGCCCCCCTGTTTTCCGCTCGGGCCCCCCGCCACAACTGATGTCATGGATCAGCAGAGGTCTGAGCTGGGTTCCAGCCAAGGACGTGCCTATACTGCAAGGCCGCATTCGAGATCTCTTCAATGGAGATTTCAGTTTGGTTGCGGTGATACAGGTTATGCTGGTTCGTCAAGTCCAGCCTTGCAAACGCCGGCCTCTTCGTCTGTGGGAGTTCAATCCCTAGGGACCGCGTGCCATTCAAAATTTTCTCAGCCTGACGCACGAGGAGATGTACAAATCATTCTTTGGACCTCAGACGGAGTGTCCGGAAATCACCGAGGACGTGGGCCTGAGTAGCAACCGCACCGCCGAATAGGTAAGGCATCTTCCGGCTGAACGTACTTTCTCTACTTTGTTACGAAGTTATCTCTGAGAGTTCGCTTTTTGACCAGGACTGGCTAACAAAGGCGAAGTTGATTCGGTGTTAGGCCCCCCTCCCCGAGGGTTTGGAAAATCCGGTATTGGAAAAGATGCTCCAGACCGCACCTTGCCCGGAGCCCTTGAAGGAAGATACTGTGGAGGATAATGCGGGCGGACGCGGGCCCCCAATGCTGCCCATTCTAGCCGAGGGAGCGAGCGTCTCCATGAGGGAAGGCGGCCAAAAGAGGAAAAGGACTGCGCCCGGGGATTCGGAAGCCGAAGCTTCCAAACGGGAGAAGAAGTCTCCCAGAGAGGGTCCCACCTTGGGAGGCGTTGTTGCCGCGCAAAGTCCGTGGGGGGATCAATCCTCTCACGAGTCGTAAGTGACCCGAAATACCTTTGATAGTACAGATATGCCATCTTTTTCTTCTGAGAAGATAACCACCGCATATATTTTCGCAGTTCGGGCCTTAGCCCCTCTCAAATGAGCTCATCTTCGGGGGATCTTCTTCCAGAGATGATGGAGAGCGAAATGCCTCCTCCGAACTCCTCCGCTCCGGAAGCGGGCGACCCTGAAGTGTCGTCGCGGAGGGCCTCTCCGAGTCCGGTGAGGCCAAAAGATAATCCCGTTGACCCCCCGAATCTCCCAATGTCTGGCTCCCGAAGAGAGCAGACAAAAGAGTCCGGCACCGTCTAGTGTGCGATCGGATGTTCTGAGGGAGTTGGTGGGGCGAGTGGCCATCTCAAATGAACACCGTGTGCTGATGAATACAGTGATGGAGAGAATATCGTCCGCCGAAAGTGGATTGCATGAAGCTTTTATGAGTCTACTGACAGGCTTTGAGGTACGTAAAAGGATGTATGATAGTCTTGCACATGCTAGGTGTGCCCTGTGTAGATAGTAGCCCCCGAGACTCTGGTTGTCGTTGGAAACGACGATTAACGAGGATCATATTCCCAGGTAATAACCATACTGCCTCTATGTGCAGGTGATGGAAGCTCCGGTGGCTAGCCGGACTAGCGAGTTTGCCCATTTAGAACGGCAGTTGGATGCGGTAGACGCCGACATCGAGCTTGTTAACAAAAGGATTGACGAGGCACAGGGTAAGTGTCAATATTTGGTAAATGCCACATAGGAAGAGCAGCATGATGCCAGTATCTTAAATATGTTGTGACTGCAGATGGAGCTGCCACTATTGAAGCCTTGCGGGCAGAACTTGCCCGAGCCAAGGAAAAAGCGAGGTTAGGTAATGCGGCTGTTGTGAAGGCGGCCGAAGAGTTGCAAGCCGAGAAGGCCGCGCATGGCGAGACCCGAGACAAGATGGCCAAGATGGCTGTGGAATTAAAAGCCGCCGCCGACCGTTGCCGGGTTCTCGAAAAGGAAAACCAAGCGAAGGCATAGGACCTTGAGAAGGCTGCTGCGACGAAAAAGGATCTCCGCTCTGCTATGAGGGCAAAGAAGGAGGAGCTGCGGGAAGCCGGGGATATTGTAGCTGGGAAATCCTATATGTTGCGGAGCAAATTCGGAGATCCACGGTATGCCCCTCTAGATCGGCTGTGGAGTTCGGAGGATGTGTATATGGATTTGGCGGCGAGCGCTGCCGATGCGGCCAAGTACTTCTAGGGTCAGACAGACCATGGAGTTGACTAGCTGTTTTGGAGACAATTCCATTCTCCCGAGCGTCCACTTTCATTGACTGACCAATTAGCCGAATGGGTCGAATTAAACAGGTTGTCCGGACTCTCTATGAGGTCTGTTGTGGATCAGCTGTGGCCGGGAAGGTCAAAACCGAACAGCTATTTAGCTTGGTGCAGCAGTTCCTTGACGTGGTACCACGCATTAATGCGATGAAGAGGTCGGCGTGCATAGAGGGCACACGGATGGCCTTTGCCCATGTTAAGGCATACTGGGCGGAGATGGATGCTACCAATGTTGCAGCGCGGGATTCGGCTATAGGTCGAGAGGCTATTGAGCACTATTTTGAAGAAGTTCTTGAGGGTGCCCATTTGATAGAGACCCAGTGCTCGAAAAATATTATGTTTGAGTGATATGTAATCTCATTGTAAGCGAAATGCTTTTATAAATTTTTATAAGGCTATTTTTATACTTTTGCCTGAAAGTAATATATGATGCCTCCTAGGAGGCCGTTTATGTATACATGTGTATAACCGGAAAGATTGCAGTCGTTGGCTTCAGCCCCCACGCATATAATGCAGAGGTTCTCGCAAAAACACGCGTTCACACTTAACCCAACGTCTTGGTCTTATTAAAGAGGTGATAGCGGAGCGAGCGAGGCAACCGGACTATAATGTTTTAGCACTTTCACTTACCATAGGAGTTTGACAGTGGGGCTACTAGATAGCCCCTGGTGGCTCCGCACTCTCCCGGTTCTGGGGTGCGTACATGCCTGGCCGGAAAACGGCCCTTTGTTAAGGCGGAGGAATTCTAACATTCCCACAGGTCATCGAGTGGTTGACCAGTCTCATGCTATATCATGACAGTCAGTTTTCGGCTTTCTCTACTGAGGTGCTTGTTCGGATGAACCAGGGCACAATCGCAGTAGTTCTCCTGGTGCTACCTTAGCCGGTAAAGCGGAACGTAATGCACCAAGACACAGGAGCCAGGCAAACCCAACATTTGACCAAAGACAATGAATCGGAGCTAATGCATATAGGGCCAAACTCGCGACGCCGAACACTCCCTAAGGTATTCGGTCTTTGTGGTATAAACCGGGCCTAAATAATGGCCTTTGTAAGAAGCCCCTTGTGTCCAGGTACGTGCATTGTTCTGGCGTGGCCACATGCCAGGATGCCAGCATCCTTCTCAACGGTGGATATGTATCAACAAGAGACAGTAAAAAAGGTTTACGCAGGGTCTTAATCTAAAAAGAATCCTTGGAGCGGGTCCCTGCTGCACGTCTGCGCCTGTGTCTCCATTGTGCCGTATCCTGGACGGGTGTAGCATGATGATCGTCTGTAAAATAGAGGAAGTTAAGTGAAAAAGTTATCGTGCAAAAAGATAGTTTTTAAAGAAACCACGGGTAATTCAAGATGATAAGAAATTGCCACTTGTCTGCGCGCATAGAGCCCCTTGTATTGACAAATAGGGGTGTGACCACTTATTTCCGTATAAATAGAGGCGCCGGACTTGATTAGTTGTATCTGAGGTCTTGACGACCTATTGGATGCTTTTGTTTGTCCAGGCGCCATTAGTGTGCGGCGGCCAAGGCAGCCTCACTCTCTTTGTCGCGCAGAGATCGCTTGATATTTCCGTGCACTGTAATGATGCCACGTGGACCGGGCATCTTGAGTGTGAGGGAGGCGTAGTGCGGTATTGCATTAAAGAGAGCGAAAGCTTCGCGTCCGAGCAGTGCTTGATAGCCACTTTGAAACGGAGCGATGCGGAAAGTTAAATGCTCGCGATGAAAGTTATCGGGGGAGCCGAATATAACTTGTAGTAAGAGGGAGCCCGTACAACGAGCCCCTGGGCCTGGCGTTACTCCTTTAAAGGTAGTATTTCTATGGCGAATTTGTGTTGGGTCTAACCCCATCCTACGGATTGTATCCTGATATATTAGGTTGAGGCTACTTCCGCCGTCCATCAAGACCCTTGTGAAGTGATATCCGCCAATTACTGGGTCTAATACCAGGGCAGCCCATCCCGCGTGTCGGATACTTGCTGAGTAATCGTGATGGTCGAAAGTGATCGGTTGAGATGACCAGTGGCAGGACTTCGTAGTGATAGGCACTTGGGTATATTTTCCTAGGAGTACCCTATTGTTTTTTCCCTTGATTATGTGTAACACGTTTACTGTTTTGACTTTTGGTGGAAATTTCTTTTGTTCTGTCGTGTCTTGCTTGGGAGGCTCGTCCTCGTCTTCACTTGGTGGATCCTCCCCCTTATGTACGGCGTTGAGCTTGCCGGACTGCTTGAAGACCCAACATTCTCTGTGGGTATGATTAGCAGGTTTACCAAGGATACTATGGATCTGACATACTTGGTCCAGAATTTTGTTGAGGCTGGACAGTTCATCCCTGGTGCCTTTAGGCGGCTTTTGACCTGGCCGAGAGCTTTTGAATCCGGCATTTACTGCCGTGCCCTTCATGTTGTCTTCTTTATTCCGGCATTTGTTATTGCTGTTGCGCCGTGATTTCTCGTTTCCATCTCTAACTTCAGATGTACTGGGGTCGCTGGTGCTGCATCTGGCTAGCCAGCTGTCCTCCCCCGCGCAAAAGAGGGTCATGAGGTTTATTAATGCGGCCATCTTTCTCGGCTTATTTTGGCCGAGGTGTCTGGCGAGCCATTCATCACGGACGCTATGCTTGATAGCTGCTAAGGCTTCGGCGTCCGGACAGTCGACAATCTGTTTCTTTTTAGTAAGAAACCTGTTCCAAAGCTTTCGGGCTGACTCTCCGGGCTGTTGAGTTATATGACTCAAATCGTCCGCATCCGGAGGTCGGACATAAGTCCCTTGAAAATTTGCCCGAAAGGCGCCTTCGAGCTCTTCCCAACTTCCGATGGAGCTTTCGGGGAGTCCTTTGAGCCAGTGGCGAGCTGGCCCTTTGAGCTTGAGGGGTAGGTACTTTATGGCGTGGAGATCATCTCCTCGAGCCATATGGATATGAAGGATGTAGTCCTCAATCCAGACCCCAGGGTCTATTGTTCCGTCGTATGCCTTGATGTTTACGAGCTTGAATCCTTCTGGAAATTCATGGTCCAGCACCTCATCGGTGAAACATAGGGGTTGTGCGGCACCCCTGTAGCTGGGTGTACTGCGTTGTTCGGATGTTTGTTGTATTGCATTGTATGCTAGGGCGCGCTTGCGTGGTCCATAGATGGATCTTGTCACACCGTCCTTTGGGTGCGAGCCCTCGCATTGGTTGAGTATTTTATTCCATCTGAATTGGAGTGTGTCTTGCGCGGCCTTGAGCCTTTGCTTCTGCTTTTTCAGGCTCCTCGCGGTGGGAACAAGCCTTTTACGGGCAGTCTGTTGCTCCGGGTGTCTGTCCGGCGTTATGTCGTCCGGACCATTATCCTTGATAGGATTTGTTTGTTCGGTTTGATTATCCAGATTGCCGTTGTCCAGCAGCGGTTTTCCCTGCTCCAGCGCTGGGTCTGTGTGATCGCTATTTCTGTCGAGTCGGGATTTGGGGCGGCGCTTGCGTTGCCGCTTTGACTTCTTTTCGAGGGAACAAGCCTTTGGTGCGTCCTTCCGCTCCTTGTCGTCATCTTTTGGTGCGTCCACCATGTATACGTCATATGACGAGGTGGCGTTCCAGGACCCAATAGGCGCTGGTTCTTCATCATCTAATTCATCGGCATCCATACCGTCGATGTCTCTGAAGTCGAAGTCGAGCATGTCGGTTAAATCGTCGATAGTGGCTACAAAGTGGGTGGTGGGTGGGCTTTCAATTTCTTCATCGTCCGCATCCCAATCTCACTGACCATTGTCCGACCAGGGCTCTCCTGATAAAGAGAGAGACTTCAATGACTTTAGGATATCGCCCAGAGGCGAGTGCTGAAAGACGTCCGCGGCAGTGAACTCCATGATCGGCGCCCAATCGGATTTGATCGGCAGGGGCGCGGAGGGTTCGGAGTCCGGACAGGAGTCCGGCTCCTTGGAGTCACGAGTCTCGCAGAGTATGGGGCTGGTGTTCAGCTCAATCGCCGTTAGGGTTGCAGCCCCCGAGGTGGCGTCCAGCCGCCCATCCTCGATCGGCGAAGTTGGCTCCGAATTAGGGATCAGAGCTAACGCGGGTGCGGCCTCCAGGGCACTGTTCGGCGGCAGTGCTATATCATGCTCGTCGTGACAGAGCGGCGTGCTCGGCAGTGGCTCGAATCTGTCGAAGATCAAGTCTCTGCGGGTGTCAGCCGTGTAGTTTAAACTTCCAAATCTGACCTGACGGCCAGGGGCGTAGCTTTCGATCTTCTCCAAACGGCCAAGCGAATTGGCCTGCAGTGTGAAGCCGCCGAAGAGGAAGATCTGTCCAGGGAGGAAGGTCTCACCCTGGACTGCATCGTTATTGATGATCGTAGGAGGCATCGAGCCTGACGGCGATGACACAGAGGAACTCTCAATGAAAGCACCAATGTCGTTGTCAAAACCGGCGGATCTCGAGTAGGGGGTCCCAAACTGTGCGTCTAGGCTGGATGGTAACATGAGGCAAGGGACACAAAGTTTTACCCAGGTTCGGGCCCTCTTGATGGAGGTAAAACCCTACGTCCTGCTTGATTAATATTGATGATATGGGTAGTACAAGAGTAGATCTACCACGAGATCGAGGAGGCTAAACCCTAGAAGCTAGCCTATGGTATGATTGTTGATGTGTATGTTGTCCTACGGACTAAAACCCTCCGGTTTATATAGACACCGGGTAGGGTTAGGGTTACATAGAGTCGGTTACAATGGTAGGAGATCTGCATATCCGTATCGCCAAGCTTGCCTTCCACGCCAAGGAAAGTCCCTTCCGGACGCGGGACAGAGTCTTCAATCTCGTATCTTCATAGTCCAGGAGTCCGGCTGAAGGTATAGTCCGGCCATCCGGACACCCCCTAATCCAGGACTCCCTCAGGCACCACTTGGAAGTGTGCTTCGAGGCGCGGCCCCATAAGGAAGGCACAAGGAGCGAGGCGCCAAGTGTTTGGGAACGTAGTAATTTCAAAAAAAAAATCCTACGCACACGCAAGATCATGGTGATGCATAGCAACGAGAGGGGAGAGTGTGATCTACGTACCCATGTAGACCGACAGCGGAAGCGTTAGCACAACGCGGTTGATGTAGTCGTACGTCTTCATGGCCCGATCGATCAAGCACCGAAACTACGACACCTCCGAGTTCTAGCACACGTTCAGCTCGATGACGATCCCCGGACTCCGATCCAGCAAAGTGTCGGGGAAGAGTTCCGTCTGCATGACGGCGTGGTGACGATCCTGATGTACTACCGTCGCAGGGCTTCGCCTAAGCACTGCTACAATATTATCGAGGATTATGGTGGAAGGGGGCACCACACACGGCTAAGAATATGATCATGTGGTTCAACTTGTGTGTCTAGAGGTGCCCCCTGCCCCCGTATATAAAGGATCAAGGGGGGCTGCGGCCGGCCAGGAGGAGGGCGCGCCAGGAGGAGTCCTACTCCCACCGGGAGTAGGATTCCCCCCTTTCCTAGTTGGAATAGGATTCGGGAGGGGGGAAAAGAGGAGAGAGAGAAAGAAGGGGGGGTGCTGCCCCCCTCTCCTTGTCCTATTCGGACTAGGGGGAGGGGCGCGTGGCCCAGCCCTAGCCACCTCTCCTCTTTTCCACTAAAGCCCACTAAGGCCCATATACCTCCCGGGGGGTTCCGGTAACCTCCCGGTACTCCGGTAAAATCCCGATTTCATCCAGAACACTTCCGATATCCAAATATAGGCTTCCAATATATCAATCTTTATGTCTCGACCATTTCGAGACTCCTCGTCATGTTCGTGATCACATCCGGGACTCCGAACAAATTTCGGTACATCAAAATGCATAAACTCATAATATAACTGTCATCGAAACCTTAAGCGTGCGGACCCTACGGGTTCGAGAACAATGTAGACATGACCGAGACACGTCTCCGGTCAATAACCAATAGCGGAACCTGAATGCTCATATTGGCTCCTACATATTCTAGGAAGATCTTTATCGGTCAGACCGCATAACAACATACATTGTTCCCTTTGTCATCGGTATGTTACTTGCCCAAGATTCGATCGTCGGTATCTCAATACCTAGTTCAATCTCGTTACCGGCATGTCTCTTTACTCGTTTCGTAATACATCATCTCACAACTAACTCATTAGTTGCAATGCTTGCAAGGCTTATGTGATGTGCATTACCGAGAGGGCCCAGAGATACCTCTCCGACAATCGGAGTGACAAATCCTAATCTCGAAATACGCCAACCCAACATGTACCTTTGGAGACACCTGTAGAGCTCCTTTATAATCACCCAGTTACGTTGTGACATTTGGTAGCACACAAAGTGTTCCTTCGGTAAACGGGAGTTGCATAATCTCATAGTCATCGGAACATGTATAAGTCATGAAGAAAACAATAGCAACATACTAAACGATCGGGTGCTAAGCTAATGGAATGGGTCATGTCAATCACATCATTCTCCTAATGATGTGATCCCATTAATCAAATGACAACACATGTCTATGGTTAGGAAACATAACCATCTTCGATTAACGAGCTAGTCAAGTAGAGGCATACTAGTGACGTTTGGTTTGTCTATGTATTCACACAAGTATTACGTTTCCGGATAATACAATTCTAGCATGAATAATAAACATTTATCATGATATAAGGAAATAAAATAATAAAAATATTATTGCCTATAGGGCATATTTCCTTCAGTCTCCCACTTGCACTAGAGTCAATAATCTAGATTACACAGTAATGATTCTAACACCCATGGAGCTTTGGTGCTAATCATGTTTTACTCATGGAAGAGGCTTAGTCAACGGGTCTGCTATGTTTAGATCCGTATGTATCTTGCAAATCTCTATGTCTCCCACCTGGACTAGATCCCAGATGGAATTGAAGCGTCTAATGATGTGCTTGGTTCTCTTGTGAAATCTGGATTCCTTTGCCAAGGCAATTGCACCAGTATTGTCACAAAAGATTTTCATTGGACCCGATGCACTAGGTATGACAACTAGATCGGATATGAACTCCTTCATCCAGACTCCTTCGTTTGCTGCTTCCGATGCAGCTATGTACTCCGCTTCACATGTAGATCCCGCCACAACGCTTTGTTTAGAACTGCACCAACTGACAGCTCCACCGTTTAATGTAAACACGTATCCGGTTTGCGATTTAGAATCGTCCGGATCAGTGTCAAAGCTTGCATCAACGTAACCATTTACGATGAGCTCTTTGTCACCTCCATATATGAGAAACATATCCTTAGTCCTTTTCAGGTATTTCAGGATGTTCTTGACCGCTGTCCAGTGATCCACTCTTGGATTACTTTGGTACCTCCCTGCTAGACTTATAGCAAGACACACATCAGGTCTGGTACGGAGTATTGCATACATGATAGAGCCTATGGCTGAAGCATAGGGAACATCTTTCATTTTCTCTCTATCTTCTGCATTGGTCGGGGATTGAGTCTTACTCAATTTCACACCTTGTAACACAGGCAAGAATCCTTTCTTTGCTTGATCCATTTTGAACTTCTTCAAAACTTTGTCAAGGTATGTGCTTTGTGAAAGTCCAATTAAGCGTCTTGATCTATCTCTATAGATCTTAATGCCCAATATGTAAGCAGCTTCACCGAGGTCTTTCATTGAAAAACTTTTATTCAAGTATCCTTTTATGCTATCCAGAAATTCTATATCATTTCCGATTAGTAATATGTCATCTACATATAATATCAGAAATGCTACAGAGCTCCCACTCACTTTCTTGTAAATACAGGCTTCTCCAAAAGTCTATACAAAACCAAATGCTTTGATCACATTGTCAAAGCGTTTATTCCAACTCCGAGAGGCTTGCACCAGTCCATAAATGGATCGCTGGAGCTTGCACACTTTGTTAGCTCCCTTGCACAACTCTTCTTGCAGAAATCCATTCAGGAATGCAGTTTTGACATCCATTTGCCAAATTTCATAATCATAAAATGCGGCAATTGCTAACATGATTCAGACAGACTTAAGCATCACTACGGGTGAGAAGGTCTCATCGTAGTCAATCCCTTGAACTTGCCGAAAACCTTTTGCGACAAGTCGAGCTTTGTAGACAGTAATATTACCGTCAGCGTCAGTCTTCTTCTTGAAAATCCATTTATTCTCAATTGCTTGCCGATCATTGGGCAAGTCAACCAAAGTCCATACTTTGTTCTCATACATGGATCCCATCTCAGATTTCATAGCTTCAAGCCATTTTGCGGAATCTGGGCTCACCACCGCTTCTTCATAGTTCGTAGGTTCATCATGATCTAGTAGCATGACTTCCAGAACAGGATTACCATACCACTCTGGCGTGGATCTTACTCTGGTTGATCTACGAGGTTCAGTAGTATCTTGTTCTGAAGTTTCATGATCATTATCATTAACTTCCTCACTAATTGGTGTAGGTGTCACAAAAACAGGTTTCTGTGATGTACTACTTTCCAATAAGGGAGCAGGTACAGTTACCTTGTCAAGTTCTACTTTCCTCCCACTCACTTTCTTTCGAGAGAAACTCCTTCTCCAGAAAATTTCCGAATTTAGCAACAAAAGTCTTGCCTTCGGATCTGTGATAGAAGGTGTATCCAATAGTTTCCTTTGGATATCCTATGAAGACACATTTCTCCGATTTGGGTTCAAGCTTATCAGGTTGAAGCTTTTTCACATAAGCATCGCAGCCCCAAACTTTCAGAAATGACAACTTTGGTTTCTTGCCAAACCATAGTTCATAAGGCGTCATCTCAACGGATTTTGATGGTGCCCTATTTAACATGAATGCGGCCATCTCTAGAGCATATCCCCAAAACGATAGCGGTAAATCAGTAAGAGACATCATAGATCGCACCATATCTAGTAAAGTACGATTACGATGTTCGGACACACCATTACGCTGTGGTGTTCCGGGTGGCGTGAGTTGTGAAACTATTCCACATTGTTTCAAATGTACACCAAACTCGTAACTCAAATATTCTCCTCCACGATCAGATCGTAGGAATTTTATTTTCTTGTTACGATGATTTTCAACTTCACTCTGAAATTCTTTGAACTTTTCAAACGTTTCAGACTTATGTTTCATTAAGTAGATATACCCATATCTGCTTAAGTCATCTGTGAAGGTGAGAAAATAACGATATCCGCCACGAGCCTCAACATTCATCGGACCACATACATCTGTATGTATGATTTCCAATAAATCTGTTGCTCTCTCCATAGTACCGGAGAACGGTGTTTTTGTCATCTTACCCATAAGGCACGGTTCGCAAGTACCAAGTGATTCATAATCAAGTGGTTCCAAAAGCCCATCAGTATGGAGTTTCTTCACGCGCTTTATACCGATATGACCCAAACGGCAGTGCTACAAATAAGTTGCACTATCATTATCAACTCTGCATCTTTTGGCTTCAACACTATGAATATGTGTGTCACTACTATCGAGATTTAATAAGAATAGAGCACTCTTTAAGGGTCCATGACCATAAAAGATATTACTCATATAAATAGAACAACCATTATTCTCTGATTTAAATGAATAACCGTCTCGCATCAAACAAGATCCAGATATAATGTTCATGCTTAACGCTGGCACCAAATAACAATTATTTAGGTCTAATACTAATCCCGAAGGCAGATGTAGAGGTAGCGTGCCGACTGCGATCACTGTAAGTGCATCTAGTGCCACCCCTAGTTGGTTTTGGAGTATTGACGACAAACCTAGTTGAGGGACTAATGTGTTTGTGAGAATTGCAGGATAACACAGGTAGAAGTCCCTCATTGATTCGGTTTAGCTACCAGAGATGACCCCTAAAAATGTACGAAGACATTGAAGACAATGGTGGTTTATGAAGATATTCATGTTGAAGACAATGACATGTGAAGACTCCCTATGAAGTATATGGAACTTGAAGACCTAGATCCTTCATAGTTTTACTTCATTCATGTTGTGTCATAGGAACCACCGTACTGTTAAGTGGGGTCCAAGAGAACCAGTCAGGATGACTGAAGTGATGCCTAATTCAAATCCTATGTCTTCGAGCGAAGACTATGAGAGCAAATCTTGTCCAGAGATGGACAAGTCAGCTTTGCTTGTAGCCCAAGTAAAGTTGCCGTGTGAGTTTGAAATCTGACCGTTGGTACACGTGTCAGTTCCTTAGTGACCCAGGGTCATTTTGGACAAATCAGGTCGGGTTGCCAAGTGGCTATAAATAGTCCACCCCTACAACCATAAACGGTTGGCTGCTCAGATTTCAGTGCACGGCTTTTGTCGTTTGAGAGCAACCCACCTCGAAGCCTTTGAGAGAAAATCCCTAGCGAGGAGAAAAGCCCTAACCACCCAGAGCCAGAGTAATTGGGCATCACTTAAGTCTTCTTGTCTGAGTGATCTGAAGACTTATTACACTTGAGGACTGTGCATCCTCCAGCCGGTTAGGCGTCGCGTTCTGAGCGTCCAAGAGAAATTGTGGATTGCCGGTGAACGAAGTCTGTGAAGGTTTGGGAGTCTACCTTGAAGACTTACCAGTGTGATTGGGCGAGGTCTGTGTGACCTTAGCTCAAGGAGAAAACGGTGAGGACTGGGTGTCCTGAGCTGCGTGTTCAGGACTGGGTGTTCGGGACTGTGTGTCCTTTGGTTTAAATACCTAGCCGCTCCAACCAGACGTACAGTTGTCACAGCAACTGGAACTGGTCCAACAAATCATTGTCTTCAGCGTGTCACTGGTTTCATCTTCACCTCCCTTTACTTACCATTACACATTGTGAAGTCATTGCATGCTTGCTTTATCTTCTGTCTTCACAACTTGACTGTATGATTTGTTTGGCTTCATAACTTCTTCCTACCTGATCCTTATTACACTGAAGCTGTTTGTCACTGTGCTTTCACTATATTGTATACTTGACCACGGCTTGCCTTGTGTAATCTAACTTCCGCTGCATAGTGATAGGCTTGTCCATTCTGTTTGTCTTCATAACTTCCACATTTTGAAGACTTTCATAAAAATCGCCTATTCACCCCCCCTCTAGTCGATATAACGCACATTCAATTGGTATCAGAGCGAGGTGCTCCCTTATTCTGTGTGATTCGGTTTAACCACCTGGAGTTTTAGGTATGTCGACTGCAGGGATAATTAAAGTCTCCGTTGCGTGCCCCGTCTTCGATGGAACTAAATATCCCTACTGGAAGAATAAGATGCGCATGCATCTTGAAGCCATTGACGTCGACCTATGGTATGTCGTCGAAAACGGCGTTCCCAAGGCTGGAGAAGGTGTCACTGCTGCTGATGTCAAGAAGTTCACTCAACTGGACTCTACTGCCAAGAATATCATCTGTGGTCATCTGACCAAGGGACAGTATGGCCGTGTGAGTGCCTTGAAGACATCCAAGCTGGTCTGGGACTGGCTCTCCAAAGTCAATGAAGGCATCTCAACCCAGAGAGATCAGAGAATCAGTGTTCTTCGCAATCTCTTCAACCGCTTCAAGCGAAATGACAATGAGAATGTCCAACACACATTTGACCGGCTCACTGACATCACAAATGAGCTTCAAGCCCTCGGCGCCACTGAGATCACCAAACATGAAATCGTCAAGACGCTGCTGAGATCACTTGACAGTTTGTTTGACATCCTAGCCCTAATGATTCAAGAACGTCCAGATTTCAAGACACTCGATCCGTCTGACATACTTGAGAGGCTCAACACACATGAGTTTCAGCTTTCTGAGAAAAGAGATATCTACGGTCCAAACTATGGGCGAACTCGTGCCTTGAAGGCAAGAGCGGTGTCCTCATCTGAAGATGAATCTGACAGTTGTTATGATGATCCTGAAGACATTGGACAGGAACTTGCAATGCTAGTGACGAAGTTCCAGAAATTCACCAAGAAGAAAGGCTTCAGAAAGTCTTCACGATCAAGCTCAAGGAATGATGAAGCATCTGCTCATGACTACAAGAAGAAAACATGTCACAAGTGCAAGAAAACTGGACACTTCTTCTCTGAGTGTCCACAGTGGGACAATGAGAGCAGAAAGAAGAAGAAGAGCAAGGAATATGACTCCGACGACAAGAAGAAGAAATACTCAAAGTCTTCTTCCAAGTCTTCCTCCAAGTCTTCATCACACAAGAAGAGCTTAACTGGCAAGACTCGTGCGTTTGTTGGCAAGGAAATGGATTCAGAGGAGGAGTCCGCTTCTGAGGAGGCAGAGGTGGAGTCTGAGGAGGAGTCTGATTCTGGCATTGCGAGTCTGGCTACAGCCTACGTCGCCAAGTCCATCTTCAACACTGAAGACAATGACTTCATCACCAACACCGATGCAAATGACAAGGACGACTCTACTCCTACCTACTGCTTCATGGCACGCGGTGCCAAGGTAAACACACGCACTACTCACTATCAAACATCCAGTGACGATGACTCTGATTGTGATTCAAAACCCAGCTACAAAACACTTGCTAAAATTGCAACTGAACAACAAAAGGCCATGGAACATATTCAAAAACTGTTAGACAGAAGCGATGATCTGTTGGGTGCTGAAATGACTCGTTCCGAATCCTTAATTGAAGACATAAAAAATCTTCATGTTAAGTATCAGGAACTCGAAGATCGTCTTGAGACTCTCTCAACTACTCATGAAAAGCTTTCCTATGATTATCTTCAAAAGAAGCAAGATCTTGAGAAGTTGAGAGTGGATCATGAATATCTTCAAAAGCAAAACAAGTCACTTCGAGCCGAACAGATCAGTTCTGCTCAGGAAGGATTTGAACCACCATGCCTTAAATGTATTGAGCGTGATAATGCTACTTCTGTTGCTGAATGTTCCACTGCTACTACTGTTGCAATATCTTCAACTGTTGAAGCGGTAACTAACCCCTCTGCTGAGGATACCACTGCTATTGCTGATGAGAATGCTAGGTTGAAGACATTGCTTGAAACAGGGATGTACAAAAGTCTCAAAGGACATCAGACATTATGTGATGTCCTCAAGAAGCAGATTCTGAACCCAAACCCTAGGAAAGAGGGTGTTGGGTTTGTGAGGAAAATTAATGCAGATGGATCTTACTGGAAACCTGAGAAGTACCCCAAAACCACATGGGTTGCTGCAAAGGAATCCTCAGCAGATCCATCCAATCTATCTGGCTTCACTTGTTCTGATCCGATTATCATTGATGAATCCTTTGATGCAAACTACAAACTATTTAAAAATCAGAATGGTGAAGTATTTGCCAGGTACATTTGCACTAACTGCAGGAATGGACCGCCTATGAAGAAGATTTGGGTTCCAAAAACGTGTCTGGAGAATCTTCCTGTGAATGTCCTCATGACACCTCACATGAAGAAGACAAACCTCAGACCAAAGGCTTCATATGGTCCAAAGGCTTCATACAGGCAGAGGACTCACCTGAGTCGCACTAATGCAAATGTTTTGCAGGGAAACCATGCTCAGGCATATGAGAGCGGTTCTTCAAACCGTCATGCTCATATGACCAATAACTATTCTGCCTATCCTTATGAGTACTATTGCCCGCCTGCTAGACTGTTTGTCAGGGCTCCTAAGCCAAAATTCTCAAATGCTGCACTTAGACTTATTGCTTCTAAGCCACCCTTGAAGATGTGGGTGGTTAAGAAAGCTTAACTCTCTTTTGCAGGGAAAGGTCTCCAACAGAAAACCAAAATCTTCTGACGCTATTGCTGGGGACCTTAAAAATCTTGTGGGGCGCAAGATCAAATGCCCGAATGGCATCACTATGTATTTCGTACCTGAATCGCATGCTACTCTCCCTACTTGTCCTAACTTGGATCTAAGTTTTCATAACCCACTAGTTCGTCAAATGCATTTGCTTCACAATACTCTTCATGAAGCCCATCCCCCTAACTGCACTGTAGGATACGACACCAACGACTTCAGAGTCATCAGAATGGATTATTGACAGTGGGTGTACAAATCACATGACTGGCAAAAGAAGTCTCTTTATGGACTCAACCTTACGTCCATCTGACAAGAGCCACATCACAATTGCTGACACTGGTAAAAGTAAGGTATTGGGTCTAGGTAGAGTTGCAATCTCAAAGGATCAACACATGGATAAAGTCATGTTTGTTGAATCCCTTGGCTTCAACTTAATGTCTATCTCAATGCTTTGCGATTTGAACATGATTGTAATCTTTGGAAAATATCGTTGCCTTGTACTAATGGAATCTGACAAGTCTCTAGTGTTTGAAGGGTATCGGAAAGATGATTTGTACGTGGTAGATTTCTCAGCAGGGCCACAGCTTGCAGTATGTCTTCTCGCAAAGGCTTCAGAATGTTGGCTTTGGCATCGGAGGCTTGGGCATGCTGGCATGAGGAACCTCCACACCCTTGCAAAGAAGAAGCATGTCATAGGCATCGAGGGCGTCAAGTTCAGGAAAGATCACTTATGCGGTGCCTGTGAAGCAGGGAAGATGACAAGGACAAAACATCCTTCGAAGACAATCATGACCACTACTCAACCCTTCGAACTGCTTCACATGGATCTCTTTGGTCCCACTCACTACTCAACTTTTTCCACTACTGCTTGCCTCTACGGCTTTGTCATTGTTGATGATTACTCTAGATATACTTGGGTGCACATAATCCTTTACAAGACTGAAGTGCAGGATGTCTTCAGACGCTTCGCAAATCGGGCTATGAACAATTATGGCGCCAAGATAAAGCACATCAGAAGTGACAATGGCACTGAATTCAAGAACACTGGCCTTGACACATATCTTGATACATTGGGAATCACTCATGAATTCTCAGCTCCGTACACGCCACAGCAGAATGGCATCGTCGAACGCAAGAACAGAACACTCATTGAGATGGCCAGAACAATGCTAGATGAGTACAAGACTCCAATAAAATTCTGGACTGAAGCCATTGACACTGCATGCCATACAATCAACCGTGTCTATCTTCACAAGCTTCTGAACAAGACATCTTATGAACTTCTAACTGGCATGAAGCCAAATGTCAGTTACTTCAGAGTATTTGGCTCAAGATGCTGGATCAAGGACCCTCACCACACCTCAAAATTTGCTCCAAAAGCACATGAGGGCTTTATGCTTGGATATAGAAAGGATTCGCACTCCTACAGAGTCTTCAATATCTTTCACTACAAAGTGGTTGAAACAGTGGATGTGCGGTTCGATGAGACAAATGGGTCAGAAAGGGAGCAACTGCCAGATGTGCTAGATGAAGTTCTAGCTAGTGAATCAATCAAGCTAATGGGAACTGGAGAAATTATATCTTCTGAAGCTCATCCAGAAGAAGAACTTATCATCTCAGCACCTGATCCACACGAAGACAATGCTCAGCCTGAAGACATTCCTCCCCATGACAACATAGATCAGCAAGAGCAAAGTCTTCGACCCATACATCCTCGTGTTGCCAATGAAGTGCAGATTGACAGAATAATTGATAGCATCAATGCACCTGGTCCACTGACTCGTTCAAGGGCAACTCAACTGGCAAATTTCTGCGGACACTTCGCATTCGTTTCAATCACAGAACCCAAGAAAGTTGAAGAAGCTTTTATGGAACCTGAGTGGATTCAAGCTATGCAAGAAGAGATTCAACAGTTTGAGCTGAACAATGTATGGGAGTTGGTTAAGCGTCCTGATCCACGGAAGCATAACATAATAGGCACCAAATGGATATACCACAACAAGCAAGATGAGCATGGTCAAGTCGTTAGAAACAAGGCTCGTATCGTTGCTCAAGGATATACTCAAGTGGAGGGCATTGACTTCGATGAAACATTTGCTCCTGCGGCCAGACTTGAAGCCATCTGTATACTGCTGGCCTATGCAAATCATCACAACATAATTCTGTATCAAATGGATGTGAAGAGTGCCTTTCTCAATGGCAAAATTTAAGAAGAAGTGTATGTTGCACAACCACCTAGGTTTGAAGATCCAAAACATCCTGACATGGTTTACAAGCTCAATAAGGCACTATATGGCCTCAAACAAGCCCCTCGGGCCTGGTATGATACACTCAAATACTTCCTGAAGAGCAAAGGCTTCATACCTAGTTCCCTAGATCCCACTCTCTTCACGAAGACATATGTGGATGACATTATCTTCGGCTGCACCAATCAGAAGTACAGTGAGGAGTTTGGATATATGATGCAAGAGCAATATCAGATGTCTATGATGGGGGAGCCGAAATTCTTCCTCGGTCTTCAGATACGGCAACAACGCAATGGCATCTTCATATCTCAAGATAAGTATCTCAAAGATTGCCTGAAGAAGTTCGGTATGCAAGACTGCAAAGGTTTCACAACACCAATGCCAGACAAGCATCATCTGGGTCCTGACGACAATGGTAAAGAGTTCGATCAAAAGGTATACCGCTCCATGATTGATTCTTTGCTTTATTTATGTGCATCTAGGCCAGATATTATGCTTAGTGTTTGCATGTGTGCTCGATTCCAAGCGGCACCAAAGGAGTCGCATCACTTAGCTGTGAAGCGAATTCTTCAATATTTGGCTCACACCTCAACTCTAGGGTTATGGTATCCAAAGGGCTCAGAGTTTGATCTGGTTGGATTTTCGGATGCTGATTACGCTGGTGACAAGGTTGATCGGAAGTCCACATCAGGCACATGTCACTTTCTGGGCCGATCACTTGTATGTTGGTCTTCAAAGAAGCAGAACTGTGTATCTCTCTCCACTGCTGAATCTGAATACATTGCTGCTGGATCCTGCTACGCTCAGCTTCTATGGATGAAGCAAACCCTCAAGGATTATGGCATTCATCTGAAGCAAGTGCCACTTTACTGCGACAACGAAAGCGCCATCAAGATCGCCAACAACCCAGTTCAGCACTCGAAGACAAAGCACATTGAAATTCGTCATCATTTTCTCAGAGGTCATGTTGCGAAGGAAGATATTGATATCATACACGTCAACACTGAAGAGCAATTGGCAGATATTTTCACCAAGCCCTTGGATGAGAAGAGATTTTGCAAGTTACGGTGTGAGCTAAATATCTTGGAATCCTCAAATGTCCTGTGATCAGGCACACATCCTAACACTTATGCATGTTGATGACTTAGATGTGCAACACACGAAGTAACGTATATCTTCAATCAATGAAGACGTACATTCTAAGTGTGAATACATTAACATGGAATTTGACTTCGGAGCGCCACGATAATTGTGTGCCGTGTCTGGGTCTAATACTTCCTATACGGTGGGTAACGCCACCACCAAATTTCCTGCTTGAAGTGTTTCACTCATGGCGTTACATTTGCTATGTCTTCACATTTGGTTTGGCTTCAATCTCAATTTGTCTTCATGATTATCTTCACTGCGTTAATTATATATATATATATATATATATATATATATGTACTGGTGTTCTGTCCTCTACAGCATTCACTTATAGCTATGTCTTCTTGTTTGAATCTTTTGAACTAAGTGAATATGATCGGACCCTAACCTCTCCATGCTTCCTACCTCAAACTCTATCTCTCCAAGTCGTATGCATTCTACTGAAACTGTCGAATGTCTTCACTGCATCCTTGTCAGCAGAAGACACAGAGACAAACTTTAAAACCGTTTTCAATGTTATTTCATCAACAAGAAATCCGGAGAAGTAGGAACAACACCCGACAATCAAGGCGTGCGTGGGATGTGGAATTGCCCCCAAAATACCGCATGATGGACACGTGCTGTTCAGATGCGAATCGCCAGGGGCACCTGAGTAATAGCGCAGTGCCGCCTCTATCCCTATAAATACACGATTCACTGCGGTCATTATCTCTTCTTCCACCTTCGCACGAACCCTAGCACCACCGCTAGCTCTCGACGACGCCGGCGACGAAGCGCTTCACTGCCGCAACCTCTCCGACGCCGTTTTCACGCCGACCGCAGACATCACTCTCTCCGCCGTCGCTGTAGGTGTCTTCTGTCGCCAAGTTAGGGCACGGAGGATCGAACTGCTCGGCCTCAACTCCCACATCGTCTAGCAGTTCCAAGTGTGGTAAATAAAACCTCTTTTTACAGCCTCTTTTGATCCCATAGTTCAGTCACCTACTGCCATAAGAAGTTTCTGCTCTCACAAGTTACATCTCTCTTAATCTGCATCTCATAACCTGCCTAGAATATTCACTTGTGCATCATGAAGTAGTTAGATTCCTCACTTGTACTGATCTGTGGGTTCGTACAAATCTGGAACCAACTCCTTATCTATGAGTGAATGTCTTCGCACGATGAGGTCAATGTCTTCTAAACCGATTTATCTTCAAAAGTCTTCTGAGAATGCATATGACCTCTTCCCCTTCCCTCGCACCTTAATGATGTCATAGGTACATGTCAGTGGGAGAATCCTTTGGTTCTCATAGTCTGCATTCATTTGCAGAGTACTTGCAGCATCACATCAACTCTCCTGAAGCCAGTTCTTGTTGGTCAAGAAAAAGGAAGCCTTTGAAGACTTTGAACATCTTGAAGCCTTCCAAGTTAAGATTCATGGCTTCAGAAACAGCAGCCAGGAAGGGAGGCAGACAGAGACGTGGTGGAACGTCCAAAGATCTGCCTGATGAATTGGCAGAAATGTACAAAACTGATCCTGAAGAGAGCTATGGTCAGCGCAAGACACGAATCCAATGGATTCGAAGATATTGGGCAGAGCAGTGGTTCCAATACCGCTTCGTCACTCAGGAATATGCAGAAAAGTGCGCCATCAAGAGACCGTGGGGAGATGTATTATACAAAAATGTCGTACCCCGGTCCAGAGACGAAGCCATTGCTCAAGGCTTCTATCCATGCATGGTCAGAGGACCACATCCAGCTGAAGCACATCCGTCATCACTTCTCTGGTGTCGCGATGACAATCTGTTCAAGCGCAACCTCCAATTTGCTCCGAACTCTGCGAAGCAAAACAAGAAGAAGATGGGGTTGGACTTCAACCCTGGTCCCTATGAACCAAGGGCAGATGGCACACGCGACGCCGATCCCAATATCATCGGGCCGTATGCCAATCTCATAGGCCTCATCACTCGCATTCTAGTCCAAGGGACTGCCGTGAACGACCCTCCAGCAGACACTGAGTCTGATGACGCTCCTGCTGCACCGAAGCCGAAGCAGACGAAGAAGCCAAAAGCTTCAAAGCCAGCCGCTTCTCCCAAAATCTCCAGAGCGAAGCCATTGGCAACTGCACCTCCTGAAGCAAGTGTGCAGTCTGAAGACTTATCACGAGTCTCCAAGCCCCAAGAAGCCAAGAAGCCTCAGCCACACACTGGCAAAGAGCTCACAGCTGCTGCCATTCTGCGCAGCGAGACCATTGATCTGTCCAGTGACGAAGATCTTGGCGATGACGCTCTTGAGCAGCTCATCAAGAGCAAGGAGGAGGCTGAAATCTTCAACAATCTGCCTCTGTTTGATGCAGCAATCCTCCACCAGTTCATCGATGAGTGGTTTGATACACCCAATATCAGCTTCGATGATCTGCAGCTGCCCATTGGCCTCAGCGTCGCCTTCCAAGGCGCTATTGCTTCAGAACTTGCAATTGCCCAGCGCATTGTTGAACTGAAGCAGAAGATTGATTTTGAAAAGGCTCAGTTCAAGCAGAATATGGCCAAGCTCAGCGTCCAAGAAGTCAAGGACTTCAAGATCATGTTGCACGAGTTGAAGGAAAACTTTTTGAAGAAACGTGCAGAAGCTCAGGGTTCACGGGAGCGAATGAAGACTTTGGCTGATCGCTGTGTGCAGGCCAACAATGAGGCCGAGAAGCGCAAGGCACTTGGGCGTCCCGGCATCGACCCCAGGATGGCCGCAAAGAAAAAGAAGAAGCCTGCTGTGGGTGAACAAGAGGCACCAAGGCAAGAAGCTGTTCCGATTGTCTTCCCCACTGCTAAGACTGGCTCGAAGCCAAAGCACCAGTCAACCGCTTCAGAGCTCAAGAAGACACGGACAGCCGAAGCTGATGCTCGGAAGAGGAAACACCCTGAAGCCTCTCCTTCTGACCCCACCATCAAGAAGCGCAAGACCAAGAAATCTCGGGCTACTCCCACAGAGCCCTTGATAGTCGAACCCCTCTCCGTCCGCTATCCTGACGAAGATCTTCAGTTGACCGTGCATGAGCCTGCTTTCACAGAGGCTCCGCACGCTGAAGACATTCCAGCAGCCGACCCCAACGCTGCTGAAGACATTGGTCTCCAAGACAATGTACAAGGTGATGCAGCCCTTCCTCAGCTTGAGACAAGCGAAATGATCAGCATTGGTCGACCATTGACACCAATCACCCAAGATGCATCGTGGGCAGATCGCCCGCAGGAGGAAGAGAATGAGCCCCATCCCACTGCAACTCCACCGGCGTCGCCTACATTCCGTAGGCTTCGCAAAGGGCCAAGGGCTCAGGCTGCTGACGACATTCTGGCTGCATCAGCCGAAGAGCATGAAGAAGAACCTCAAGCTCCGTCTCCCCCGAACCAACAAGAAGAAGTTCTCAAGGAGAACGTACCTGAATCCGTCCCTCTCACTACACGTGTTGAGGCTGAAAACATTGCGACTGCCACAACCAACACTGAAGCAATTGTGGAGCCTGACCAACCAACAGCTTCAAGAGACACTGAAGCTACTACATCTGAACCTTCTGTGCCTGAGTCCGCTGCCGGTCCACAGTTCAACTATCATGTTGCGCACAGGCCCCAGATCCAGAAGCCGATCCCACGACTGCCAAGGTTCCTAGGTCCTACATCAGCTCCTGGCTCCTTTAATGTCAATAGCTTCAGGGCAGATAACATGTTCTTCAACAGCTGCACGAACCCTTATTCAAGGGAACGGATTGTATCAGATAGGTTCTAGAGCTACCCACAACGCAGCTACTATTCATGCATCCTATACAACCAAGGCCGCATCTTTCCTCACCAGCGCGTTGAGGTTGAAGCTGTTGCTGGTCTGCCTGGTCTAGAAGAAGCACTGGATTACTTCAAGCAAGTGGGTCTGCTGCCGTTTATCACCGATGAAGAGCACTGGAATGAAGAGCTTCTGCTCCAGTTCTATGCCACACTGCATATCAAAGGCTACAACAGAGATCCGAAGACTTGGGTCCTGGTGTGGATGACCGGCAATGTCCATCATGAAGCCAATGCATTCGATATCACTGAGCTTACCGGCCTACCCACTCCTGGCGAACTCTTCGAAGAAGGCTGCCAACTCCATGCTAAAGCAATTGAGAGCATATTCCAGCGACCTGAGCCAAATATGAGTCAGATGCTCTCAATGATGAAGCCATTGCCTCTTGATGCACCTTATCCAACTGAGTTCTTCGTTGAAGACTTAGAGTACCTGCCCAGAACTATATATCACATCGTCAGGCGGACTCTCTGGCCCATTAAGGGGCACTCTCCATATGCCAAGGTTGAAGGTGCCATGAAGACTCTCATCTTCTGTATCCTGCATGGCAAATGCTTCAACGCACAGGATCTCTTTATACGCCAACTTGCAGCGTCTGGCTCCGATCTCTTTGGTTTGAAGATTTATGCTCCTTGGGTTATGCGGCTAATCGAGCTACACTCTGCTATCTCCTATCAGCCCTCTGCCCGCAACCATAGAATCTTCTTACCTGATATGGACACCTCTGCTGAAGCTATATATCCTGAGCCTACCAAGCAACCATTAAGTCTTCAGAATGCAGAACACCAGAGCTTCACTCAGAATAATGAAGGTGTTGAAGCCATCTCAAGAGTGTATCCAATGGCTGGCACCACACGTGCCCCTGCATCAACTGAAGCCACTGACAGCACAGCTGCACAGAGACCCAAGAAACGTGCCTGTTCACTCAATGACCGAGAACTTCTTGTGGCTCTTCACCAAAAGCAAGATAGGCACCACGACTGGCTCAAAAGGCAGATGAGAAGTATCATGCAAGACGTCAATCGCATCAGAAATCTGGCCACCAAGAATGCATTCGTCGCACATGAAACCTGTCGCCGCACTTGGAAAGGCCTCACCATGATGTGTACTGAAGCTGAACTTCAAGCGGATGGCTTCAGCGAGAGATTCAAGTTTGACTCCACACCCCCAGAAGAGCTGTGCTGCGCGGAACTCCGTCCCTTGAAGATTCATAGTTCTCTTCCTCTGCTGCCACCGTGACTGGAAGAATCATTGAGGAAGACAACGACGCTACATCACCACCACCTTCTTCAGCGCGTGTCGACCCTGCACCAAGCTCTTCAGCACCACCAAATGCCTCCACCGACCCTGCTGCGCCTGGGAACGCGTAGTAAACTCTATGTCTTCAAACCTTTTTGGTCATCACTGACAAGAGGGGGAGAAGCATATGATGTTTATAGTCTTCAAGCGGGTCAATAATATGGGCGGGTGCTTTATATTTTGCTACATTCTGCTTCGTGCTTACAACTCTCGTTTTGTGACATTTGGTTCTTTGAGTTGTAACACTTAAACTTGATGGTCGTCTGCTACTTGTTTGCCACTATATTTTTCATTTCCGCACTTATATCATTTCGCAGACGTCCATTTCTCATTATGCATGTCATTCTCTTCATATACCTTTACATGCATGGTGGATTGTCATCATAAGTTGAAGTGGATTCCCACAAGTACAACCTGCCAGGTGCATTTGCGTTCTAGAAGCAAATTACTTATATGCACATCCTCAGGGTGAGCCCTTGCAGCTTATAAAGACAATTCCTTTACAATTTCACAAATTATATTCCCCGTTGAAAACTTCAATTAGTTTGTCATCAATCACCAAAAAGGGGGAGATTGTAAGTGCATCTAGTGCCACCCCTAGTTGGTTTTGGAGTATTGACGACAAACCTAGTTGAGGGACTAATGTGTTTGTGAGAATTGCAGGATAACACAGGTAGAAGTCCCTCATTGATTCGGTTTAGCTACCAGAGATGACCCCTAAAAATGTACGAAGACATTGAAGACAATGGTGGTTTATGAAGATATTCATGTTGAAGACAATGACATGTGAAGACTCCCTATGAAGCTTATGGAACTCGAAGACTTAGATCCTTCGTAGTTTTACTTCATTCATGTTGTGTCATAGGAACCACCGTACTGTTAAGTGGGGTCCAAGAGAACCAGTCAGGATGACTGAAGTGATGCCTAATTCAAATCCTATGTCTTCGAGCGAAGACTATGAGAGCAAATCTTGTCCAGAGATGGACAAGTCAGCTTTGCTTGTAGCCCAAGTAAAGTTGCCGTGTGAGTTTGAAATCTGACCGTTGGTAGACGTGTCAGTTCCTTAGTGACCCAGGGTCATTTCGGACAAATTAGGTCGGGTTGCCAAGTGGCTATAAATAGTCCACCCATACAACCATAAACGGTTGGCTGCTCAGATTTCAGTGCACGGCTTTTGTCGTTTGAGAGCAACCCACCTCGAAGCCTTTGAGAGAAAATCCCTAGCGAGGAGAAAAGCCCTAACCACCCAGAGCCAGAGTAATTGGGCATCACTTAAGTCTTCTTGTCTGAGTGATCTGAAGACTTATTACACTTGAGGACTGTGCATCCTCCAGCCGGTTAGGCATCGCGTTCTGAGCGTCCAAGAGAAATTGTGGATTGCCGGTGAACGAAGTCTGTGAAGGTTTGGGAGTCTACCTTGAAGACTTACCAGAGTGATTGGGCGAGGTCTGTGTGACCTTAGCTCAAGGAGAAAACGGTGACGACTGGGTGTCCTGAGCTGCGTGTTCAGGACTGGGTGTCCGGGACTGCGTGTCCTTTGGTTTAAATACCTAGCCGCTCCAACCAGACGTACAGTTGTCACAGCAACTGGAACTGGTCCAACAAATCATTGTCTTCAGCGTGTCACTGGTTTCATCTTCACCTCCCTTTACTTACCATTACACATTGTGAAGCCATTGCATGCTTGCTTTATCTTCTGTCTTCACAACTTGACTGTATGATTTGTTTGGCTTCATAACTTCTTCCTACCTGATCCTTATTACACTGAAGCTGTTTGTCACTGTGCTTTCACTATATTGTATACTTGACCATGGCTTGCCTTGTGTAATCTAACTTCCGCTGCATAGTGATAGGCTTGTCCATTCTGTTTGTCTTCATAACTTCCACGTTTTGAAGACTTTCATAAAAATCGCCTATTCCCCCCCCCCTCTAGTCGATATAACGCACTTTCAATCACATCGACTTTGGAACCATTTCCTACGCGCATCGTCACCTTGTCCTTAGCCAATCTTCACTTAATCCGTAGTCCCTGTTTCGAGTTGCAAATATTAGCAACGGAAGTAGTATCAAATACCCAGGTGCTACTGCAAGCATTAGTAAGGTACACATCAATAACATGTATATCACATATACCTTTGTTCACCTTGCCATCCTTCTTATCCGCCAAATACTTGGGGCAGTTCCGCTTCCAGTGACCGGTCTGCTTGCAGTAGAAGCACTCAGTTTCAGGCTTAGGTTCTGGTTTGGGTTTCTTCTCTTGAGTAGCAACTTGCTTGCTGTTCCTTTTGAAGTTCCCCTTCTTCTTCCCTTTGCCCTTTTTCTTGAAACTAGTGGTCTTGTTGACCATCAACACTTGATGCTCCTTCTTGATTTCTACCTCCGCGGCTTTCAGCATTGCAAAGAGCTCGGGAATAGTCTTATTCATCCCTTGCATATTATAGTTCATCACGAAGCTCTTGTAGCTTGGTGGCAGTGATTGGAGAATTCTGTCAATGACGCAATCATCTGGAAGATTAACTCCCAATTGAATCAAGTGATTATTATACCCAGACATTTTGAGTATATGCTCACTGACAGAACTGTTCTCCTCCATCTTGCAGCTATAGAACTTATTGGAGACTTCATATCTCTCAATCCGGGCATTTGCTTGAAATATTAACTTCAACTCCTGGAACATCTCATATGCTCCATGACGTTCAAAACGTCGTTGAAGTCCCGATTCTAAGCCGTAAAGCATGGCACACTGAACTATCGAGTAGTCATCAGCTTTGCTCTGCCAGACGTTCATAACATCTGGTGTTGCTCCAGCAGCAGGCCTGGCACCCAGCAGTGCTTCCAGGACGTAATTCTTCTGTGCAGCAATGAGGATAATCCTCAAGTTACGGACCCAGTCCGTGTAATTGCTACCATCATCTTTAAACTTTGCTTTCTCAAGGAACGCATTAAAATTCAACAGAACAATAGCACAGGCCATCTATCTAAAATCGAACATAAACAAGCAAGATACTATCAGGTACTAAGATCATGATAAATTTAGGTTCAATTAATCATATTATTTAAGAACTCCCACTTAGACAGACATCCCTCTAATCCTCTAAGTGATTACGTGATCCAAATAAACTAAACCATGTCCGATCATCACGTGAGATGGAGTATGTTCATTGGTGAACATCACTATGTTGATCATATCTACCATATGATTCACGCTCGACCTTTCGGTCCCCGTGTTCCGAGGCCATATCTGTATATGCTTGGCTCGTCAAGTATAACCTGAGTATTCCGCGTGTGCAACTGTTTTGCACCCGTTGTATTTGAACGTAGAGCCTATCACACCTGATCATCATGTGGTGTCTCAGCACGAAGAACTTTCGCAACGGTGCATACTCAGGGAGAACACTTCTTGATAATTAGTGAGAGATCATCTTATAATGCTACCATCAATCAAAGCAAGATAAGATGCATAAAAGATAAACATCACATGCAATCAATATAAGTGATATGATATGGCCATCATCATCTTGTGCTTGTGATCTCCATCTTCGAAGCACCGTCGTGATCACCATCGTCACCGGCACGACACCTTGATCTCCATCGTAGCATCCTTCTGGTCTCACCAATCTTATGCTTCCATGACTATCGCTACCGCTTAGTGATAAAGTAAAGCATTACAGCGCGATTGCATTGCATACAATAAAGTGACAACCATATGGCTCCTGCCAGTTGCTGATAACTCGGTTACAAAACATGATCATCTCATACAATAAAATTTAGCATCATGTCTTGACCATATCACATCACAACATGCCCTGCAAAAACAAGTTAGACATCCTCTACTTTGTTGTTGCAAGTTTTACGTGGCTGCTATGGGCTTAAGCAAGAGCCAATCTTACCTACGCATCAAAACCACAACGATAGTTTGTCAAGTTGGTGCTGTTTTAACCTTCGCAAGGACCGGGTGTAGCCACATTCGGTTCAACTAAAGTTGGAGAAACTGTCACCAGCCAGCCACCTTTGTGCAAAGTACGTCGGGAGAACCGGTCTCGCGTAAGCGTACGCGTAATGTCGGTCTGGGCCGCTTCGTCCAACAATACCACCGAACCAAAGTATGACATGCTGGTAAGCAGTATGACTTATATCGCCCACAACTCACTTGTGTTCTACTCGTGCATATAACATCAACACATAAAACCTAGGCTCGGATGCCACTGTTGGGGAACGTAGTAATTTCAAAAAATTTCCTACGCACACGCAAGATCATCGTGATGCATAGCAACGAGAGGGGAGAGTGTGATCTACGTACCCTTGTAGACCGACAGCAGAAGCGTTAGCACAACGTGGTTGATGTAGTCGTACGTCTTCATGGCCCGACCAATCAAGCACCAAAACTATGGCACCTCCGAGTTCTAGCACACGTTCAGCTCGATGACGATCCCCGGACTCCGATCCAGCAAAGTGTCGCGGAAGAGTTACATCGGCACAACGGCGTGGTAACGATCTTGATGTACTACCGTCGCAGGGCTTCGCCTAAGCATTGCTACAATATTATCGAGGATTATTGTGGAAGGGGGCACCGCACACGGCTAAGAATATGATCACGTGGATCAACTTGTGTGTCTAGAGGTGCCCCCTGCCCCCGTATATAAAGGATCAAGGGGGGCGCGGCCGGCCAGGAGGAGGGCGCGCCAGGAGGAGTCCTACTCCCACCGGGAGTTGGATTCCCCCCCTTTCCTAGTTGGAATAGGATTCGGGAGGGGGGAAAAGAGGAGAGAGAGAAGGAAGGGGGGGGCGCCGCCCCCCTCTCCTTGTCCTATTCGGACTAGGGGGAGGGGCGCGCGGCCCAGCTCTGGCCACCTCTCCTCTTATCCACTAAAGCCCACTAAGGCCCATATACCTCCCGGGGGGTTCTGGTAACCTCCCGGTACTCTGGTAAAATCCCGACTTCATCCGGAACACTTCCGATATCCAAATATAGGCTTCCAATATATCAATCTTTATGTCTCGACCATTTCGAGACTCCTCGTCATGTCCGTGATCACATCCGAGACTCTGAACAAATTTCGGTACATCAAAATGCATAAACTCATAATATAACTGTCATCAAAACCTTAAGCATGCGGACCCTACGGGTTCGAGAACAATGTAGACATGACCGAGACACATCTCCGGTCAATAACCAATAGCGGAACCTGGATGCTCATATTGGCTCCTACATATTCTATGAAGATCTTTATCGGTCAGACCGCATAACAACATACGTTGTTCCCTTTGTCATCGGTATGTTACTTGCCCGAGATTCGATCGTCGGTATCTCAATACCTAGTTCAATCTCGTTACCGGCAAGTCTCTTTACTCGTTTCATAATACATCATCCCACAACTAACTCATTAGTTGCAATGCTTGCAAGGCTTATGTGATGTGCATTACCGAGAGGGCCTAGAGATACCTCTCCGACAATCGGAGTGACAAATCCTAATCTCGAAATACGCCAACCCAACATGTACATTTGGAGACACCTGTAGAGCTCCTTTATAATCACCCAGTTACATTGTAACGTTTGGTAGCACACAAAGTGTTCCTCCGGTAAACGGGAGTTGCATAATCTCATAGTCATAGGAACATGTATAAGTCATGAAGAAAGAAATGGCAACATACTAAACAATCGGGTGCTAAGCTAATGGAATGGGTCATGTCAATCACATCATTCTCCTAATGATGTGATCCCATTAATCAAATGACAACACATGTCTATGGTTAGGAAACATAACCATCTTCGATTAACGAGCTAGTCAAGTAGAGGCATACTAGTGATGTTTGGTTTGTCTATGTATTCACACAAGTATTATGTTTCCGGATAATACAATTCTAGCATGAATAACAAATATTTATCATGATATAAGGAAATAAAATAATAACAATATTATTGCCTCTAGGGCATATTTCCTTCACCAAGAGCACAGGAGTTCATCACCAAGGCGATCGAGGAACTTCAGGAAGCACAAGCCATACACGGCGAGTGCCGCCCCGCGCGTCCTAGCTACCTGCGCAACAGCCACTCCTGACATAGGCGGCGAGCTGCACGTCTGCGTCAATATCCCGTGTCTCAACAGGGCCGCTTCTCAAGATCTCTTCTAGCCGTCACGCGTCAGTCGGAGTGGGGGCCTCCCCTGCAACTACATCCGCATGCCCTTCGGCCTGCTCAATGCGTGCACCACGTACCAGCGGTTTGCGCAGCTCGCTCTAGCGTCTCATTAGGCGCGATGCCAAGCGCTGGTGTCTCACGAGGCCCCGACGCCTTGTGAGCCTCCTGAGCCTGAGGGGCTGCCCAGCTCGTTAGGAGTGGACCTCGGCGACACGCTTCATCGACTACTTCGATGCTACCACAGTAGCATTGCCAGGTGACTTTTTGGTTTGTTCAATTGAGGGCGCCCCACAGGCTGTATTATCCTTAGGTTGGCTAGGGTATGCCCCTGTAGTTGTGCTATTTTGTTCATGTATTGAGACCTGCTGCATTTTCATCAATTTCTATGCCTGTTAACCTTGTGCTCTGACACCTCTCCGCGACCGGAGGGGTCACCTCCCGAGGCTTCGCGTGCTAGCAACTCTCCTCTTGAGTGTCCCATGAGCGGGTGCTGGTGGCACAGTGTTTGAGCTCGGGTTCGTCCCAGAAGCGCTGATAAACCTAAGCCACCGAGCTCTGGCTAGCGAGCAAGTCCCGTGCATGTCACCTCATCAGGTCCTTAGTGCCTGGTCTCCTCACCAAACAATCAAGAGCAGATCAGCAAGTGAACGCCGCCTTTTGTGCCATGTAATCTATCAATGCGCAAGAAGATCCGGAGGTGGCTACCCGAACGACGTCTAGGCAATGCCTTGCCGCCTCAAAGGATTGGCCTCGGTTAGGAGACGGTCTGGTCTGCAAAAACCTAAGTACAACCACCCCATATACCGCGCTTATTTCCAACAAACTCCCTTCCCTCACAACTCTCGCGGGGCAAGCTGTTTCTTTTTCGAGCAAGTCGCTTGCACATTAAAGGGATAGTTCTTGAGCATCGCGCCTCAGGAGCCCCTACTGGCTGTCGAGCCCTCACCTCCTGGCCTTGTCCCAGTCATCGCGACCTAACATACCAGTGAAGACTGAGCCTCGCTCGAGGGCCGACACCCAATGACATAGAGCACTTTGACAAGCAAGGAAAAGGGGGGCGAACTTCGCGAGGGGACACGGAGAGAGGGGCGCAGTCTGGCTACATCGGCATCACTTGAAAGACAAAGAACCTGGATTCTCTCACAAGTCCTTCACGGGGATTTTGTGACTCATCAAAGAGCAAAGGTGCACACAGAATCAAGCTCCAAGGAAGCATGCCCTCATGACGCAGGAACCTTCTGTGGGCCGCAGATGCCTCACGCTGCACCTAAAGCTAAGTCGTCCCCTCCGTGCCTTGTGCAAGCCTCGCCAGCAATGCCTTGTTACTACTTTCACAATCCAGTCTCGGCGGAAACCCTTTTTTCTGTCATGAGCAGCTTGCACGTTAAGGGGGACCTCTTGAGCATTGCACCTCAGGAGCTCTCACCGGACCTCGAGCCCCTCACCTCCTGGCCATGCCCAAGGCATCACAACCTAGCATACCAGCGATGACTGAGGCTTGCTTGGGGACTGGGTCCAGACGACACAGAGCACTAAGCGATTGTAAGAAAAAGGGGGCTAAGCCCAAACGAGAAGTACCACGATAACTTAAAAATGCAAGCTAGAAGTTCTAAGATAAGGCGCAAGCGCCATAGTTCCTTAGATGCCTTCGCAAGGCCCTTGATTGTCTGATGCAGGAAATAAAAGAACAAAATAAACTTCCTCCTGAAGGCCGCCGCTCCTGGGGCTTTGACTCCGGCCCCACCAATGCTTAATCAGAGTCCTCCTCCACCTTGACGCGGTGGCGTGGTGGCTCGTCGAAGTCGTCGTCGCCCCCGCTCCCACCGGAGTTGGCGCCATTGATGTCACTGCTGTCATCACCAGAGGAAAAGCTGCCGCTGCTCCTGTCACTCTCCATGCAACACCCAAGTGGCCGCCGGCCTCCCTGAAGACCTTCACGAAGAGCGTCGCGGCCTCGTGGAACTTGAAGTGGATGGTGTGCCCCTCCTTCAAGCCGCAGGCGCGGGCAAATGACTTCCACCCTCGGTTCAGGAACACGAAGCTGGCAGGAGTGACCTCAGCCTCCACTCACGAGGACTTGTTGCAGCAGCCATCTGGCTGCATCCATGGCCCGAGAGTCTCGTCCACCGCCAGCTCCTCCGGCAAAGAGTTCATGAGTTGGAGCCAGGTGTGTGGCAGAGTGTTCATCTAGATGATGAACTCGTGGGCCGAGTCGGCGGAGTGGGCCATTGCCCGAGGCGGCCGGGTAGCCGCGCTGTTCCTTCCTCCTCGGCCTTGGCCGCCTCGAACCCCATGGGCGCGCGCGCGTGTGGGGTTTGCCCCGTGGCTACCGGAGCCAGTGCGAGCTGCCAAAGGAGGACGCCCGCATCCCCAGGGAGGTGATATAGGTGTAGCGGTGGACTTGCGGGGGTGGCCGTGCCCCCTCTTGGGTTGCGGCGGCTCTGGCCCCTCCAGCACCACCTTGCCCTTCTCGATGGTAGAGAACCTCCTCACGGTCGCCATGGCTGCAGTGGCAAAGGTTAAGGATGGACAGGCGAGAAGGTAGAAGTAGGCCGAGGGGTTCAACCCCTTGCCCCTTTTATATCGTTCGAGGGGGCCGGTCCACGACACTTCACCTTCAGAGCAATGATGCCCCGCATCGTTCGCCAGGCTTTTTGACAGCCCGGGCAGTTGCCGAGTCATCATGGGGAAGTGGGGGCGTCATGTGCCCGAGTGTGCCACGTGTCGAGCCTGGCCCACAGGCGGTTGGAGCCCGCGCTTCTTCGCCCCCTCTTCTTCGCCTTTGCTTCGAAGCAAGGTTGTGCATGCCGCGGGCTCGGTGGCTACTACCGAGGCTCTGAAACTGGGGGTACCCAAGACCGTTTTCCTGTGATACGTCTCCAACGTATCTATAATTTTTGATTGCTCCATGTTATTATATTATCTATTTTGGATGTTAATGGGCTTTATTTTACACTTTTATGTCATTTTTGGTACTAACCTATTAACCGGAGGCCCAGCCCAAATTGCTGGTTTTTTGCCTATTTCAGTGTTTCGCAGAAAAGGAATATCAAACAAAGTACAAACGGAATAAAACCTTCAGGAACGTGATTTTCTCAACAAACGTGATCCACGAGACTTGGAGTGGGCGTAAAGAAACAATCGAGGAGTCCACGAGGTAGGGGGCGCGCCTACCCCCTGGGCGCGCCCTCCACCCTCGTGGGCCCCTCGTTACTCCACCGACCTACTTCTTCCTCCTATATAAGTCCACGTACCCCGCAAACATCCAGGAGCACCACGAAAACCTAATTACACCACCGCAACCTTCTGTACCTGAGAGATCCCATCTTGGGGCCTTTCCCGAAACTCCGCCGGAGGGGGCATTGATCACAGAGGGCCTTTACATCAACTCCATGGCCTCTTCGGTGATGTTTGAGCAGTTTACTTCAGACCTTTGGGTCCATAGCTAGTGGCTAGATGGCTTCTTCTCTCTCTTTGAATCTCAATACAAAGTTCTCCTCGATTCTCTTGGAGATCTATTCGATGTAATCTTCTTTTGCAGTGTGTTTGTCGAGATCAGATGAATTGTAGGTTTATGATCTAGATTATATATGAACGATATTTGATTCTTCTCTGAATTCTTTTATGTATGATTGGTTTATCTTTGCAAGTCTCTTCGAATTATCAGTTTGGTTTGGCCTACTAGATTGATCTTTCTTGCAACGGGAGAAGTGCTTAGCTTTGGGTTCAATCTTGGGGTGCTTGATCCCAGTAACAGTAGGGGAAATGACATGTATTGTATTGTTGCCATCGAGGATAAAAAGATGGGGTTTATATCATATTGCATGACTTTATCCCTCTACATCATGTTATCTTGCTTAAGGCGTTACTCTGTTCTTATGAACTTAATACACTAGATGCATGCTGGATAGTGGTCGATGTGTGGAGTAATAGTAGTAGATGCAGAATCGTTTCGGTCTACTTGTCTCGGACGTGATGCCTATATACATGATCATGCCTAGATATTCTCATAATTATTCGCTTTTCTATCAATTGCTCGACAGTAATTTGTTTACCCACTGTAATACTTATGCTATCTTGAGATAAGCCACTAGTGAAACCTATGGCCCCCGGGTCTATTTTCCATCATAATAGTTTCCAATCTATTTTATTTTGCAATCTTTACTTTCAATCTATATCCTAAAAATACAAAAATATTTATCTTATTACTATCATCTCTATCAGATCTCACTCTTGTAAGTGGCCGTGAAGGGAGTGACAACCCCTTTATCGCATTGGTTGCGAGGTTCTTATTTGTTTGTGTAGGTACGAGGTGACTCGCGCGTGGTCTCCTACTGGATTGATACCTTGGTTCTCAAAAACTGAAGGAAAATCTTATGCTGCTTTACTGCATCACCCTTTCCTCTTCAAGGGAAAACCAACGCAATGCTCAAGAGGTAGCAGCTTGCGGCCCATCAAGCGGCGTCGTCGGAGGCCTCGGCGTGGCCCAGCGCTAAGACTTCATGAACAAGTCCCTTGCGAGGGCCCTGCCTCGCGAGGCAATCCACTTCAAGGGCTCCCGAGGGGTGGTCTCCTGAGGCCGCCTCCTGAGGACCATCACGGGACGGATACTTCTAGGCTCGCCACCCAACCTCACGAGGCGCGTGGTGACGTGAGCCATGACGAGAGGAGCCAGAAGGGCGCCAGCGGGCGTAGGCAAGGATAGTTTCCTCTTTGGTGCTAAGTAGGCAAGTACATACCAAGATTCCCAAGGAATCCCCCAAAGGTTTCCATTCCAATGCAACAAGACCAGGACCACGGGCTCAGCAAGATGGAGGTCATCACTGAGCCCACCTGCGTGGCACGACCAAAAGCTTTGCAGGCGAATACCACCTTTAGTCAGGATAGGGTGTACTACTGTCCCGCTTCAAAATTGGCCGTTGTGGTATCCCTTCCCGCCTAAGCCTTGGGAGAAGAGGACTGGGCCAATATAAATATAGGCTAGCCTCCACCGTAGAAAGGGGCTCAGATCTACAGAGTCCATTTGATCCATTCGCCCCCGAGCCCTCACGAGGAAGCTCACCCTTGTACTAGTTCATACTCATCCTGCTCACGAGGCAATCCACCACAAAGCAAGAGTAGGGCCTTACATGGCAAGGTCCCCTGAACCTGTGTAAATCATCGTGTTCCTTTCTTCTTCTACTCGCTCAATCATGATGGAGTGTCGCTGTGGGGCAGTGAGCAGCGAGCCATAGCTTAGCAGAGTCCTTCGCGCACACCCCAAAGGTCGAACCTTTTTTGGGTCTGCGGAACCCGAATTCTGACAACAGTTAGTTATGTAATTACCCATGTCATGCATCTTAGACAAACTCATGTTATCTTATTCACGTGGTATGGAAAGTTGACTGGAATTGGTCGTAGACATTTATCGTTAGGATGGATTAAAGAGTGAAAATACGAATTGAAGAAGGCAATACATGCATACAAGTATTAACTAGATGTTGCCTCTTCGTAAATACTAATGCATTTTTAAAAAAACTCTATAATGCTACATGACTTTTTAGATATGTTTCCGGAAATGAAAAAATGAATACCAAATATTAATCTCATAGTGTGACTTGACATGTTTTTTTATTAGAAAAAAATTAATCAAAAAAATCCTCAAGCTGTTAATTTGATGACTTTACCAAATAAATGGTAGGATGCAGTAAGAATAATTCATAGCCAGCAATGCACAGGGAATCATCTAGTTAATAACTATTTATGGATCTTAGTAACTGATTAGTCTATTTATTTGCAAGAGGACAAGTGCCATGAGTAATTAACACAAATAATGATCAATGCAGCGATTGTATTTTTTTGTCATGCCTAATAAATGTGTGACATTCAAGACCCATCCTTATCATTATGTGGTTGTCGTACTCCTATGTCGCTGACCGTCCCACCACACATCCTGATGGAGCTCTGATGTGGCGGCAACGATCTAGACCATCCCCGAGTTTGCGTATGAGGGTTGTTCAAGTATGATAGATGAGAGGAAGGAAATACATGATTTGTTCATCTTTTTTATGAAAGAAAACTATGTTACGGGTAGAGACAAACGCACCCGTTGGATGAGGAACGGATGAGTTGGTAGCACTGATGGGATCATCAAGGGAGCAAGCAAGCCCCGTCCCTGGAGTTGGCATGAGGCTTGCCATCTCCTTGTTGGTGCTCCCATCTATGATCTCAACTCATCTAACGGCGCACCATTTTTCCCTAACAGTGTCCTTTTTCTAGAAATAAAAGCCATGCAAGTATTGTATATTCATCTCTCCATCATATGTATCTCCTTCTTTTCTGTTTTGCTTTCCCTTTCACAGGCGACCGTCGCTCGAGTGGAGATGATGGTGAACCTACTACTGCTCTGTAGCCTCAATTTTGTTCTCCACCCTTTGATGGCCCCTTCCCCTCCCCCCACCAAGCACTTTGTCCCCATCAACAAACTAGGTTGTCACAAAAGCCACTGGGCTGCAGCACGAGGTCGGGATTGAACCAGGCATAGGAGAGTGCCTCGAGCTAGAATTCGATGTGAAGGATCAGAGTTTGGTTAGTGCGAGGTGACCTCCTTGAGCCATGGTCGCCGTAGTCATATGCCGTTGGATGCCCATCACACATCATGAAGGAGTTGAGGTGTGGTGGTAGCGATCTTGACCATCTCTGAGTTTGAGTACAGGGGGTTATCAAAGATTACAGATGGGGAAGGAAATACAAACTTTGTCATTTTGTTTGCTGAAAAAAATCCGAGCAGAAACAACTAATTAAGGATTATGGCCAAGTTATTTTAGGAATCGCTAGGGAGCATTTCCTATTCGGTGCCTTAAGCGCCCGTTACTTCGTTTCTCGCAAACACACACACCCTCCACGTTGGTCGACCCATTTTCCCATTTCCTTTTTCTACTCCCTTGAAATAAAAGTCATGCCTGAGGTGATTCAAACATGCGACTTTCGGTGTCAAAATCGGCAGATCTCGGGTAGGGGGTCCCGAGCTGTGGATCTTTGGATCAATGGGGAACAAGGGACGAAGGAGACGATGTTTACCCAGGTACGGGCCCTCTCGAAGAGGTCAAACCCTACATCCTGCTTGATTAGATTGAAGTCTATAGGATGATTACAGAGTCAATGTACCACGAGATAAGATGAACTAAACCCTAGGTGAGTAGCATGATGGTTCTTCTTCTAGTCCCTACGGACTAAACCCTCTAATTTATATAGATACCCGGGGTACTAGGGTTACACATAGTCGGCTACAATAAAGAGATAAACATGTCGATTATCCTATATTGACTTGGAGGACACAACAAGGCTTCAAAGGTTTCCTGTCTGGACATGGAGCCACCTTACAACTCGGCCTTCCACTGGTACGCGTCACTATTATACAAATGGTTTTTAACCCCTTTCGGTTACTTGGAACCGTCGCCAAGTGAGTGTGAGCGATAGGGGGTCCTTCCCACACAACCCAGAAACTGTCGGGGATGGGCGAGGGGCTACTGACGATTGACATAGAATAAACGTATGAGAAGCCACCCTAGTCCCACACGTTACATCTCGACGTTACATTTCCGATCAGAGAGACATCCCAAAGGCGGACATCAACATTTAATCTACCAATATGTTTGTGATAGGTACGTTATCGCACACGGTTCAAGAATGTCAAATTTGTGTGGTGCCTCTACTAACGCCAACGTGTCCATTTTCATAATTGTGTGCAATTTGTATTCCTATCACACACGCACACTGGTTTGAAATGTTTGACGTGTTACTATGAATTGCACACGCATATGATACGAAACTGTGTGTGCGTCTGTTAGGCATCGCAAATGTTTGACGTCAAAGAACCGTCTGTTCTCTTTTTTTTTCATCGCACACGCTGTTTTCTTTCTAAACGTGTGCACTTTATTTCATTAGCTCATGTATATTTTCATTTTTACCTGTAATTTATTATTCGAATTGGAAATTTTGAAATATGAAAGGTGTAATTCAAATTCTTAGCACAATGGTTCAACAACGAATCCATAAATAAATTTTTAGTACAATATGTTCATTAATTACAGGATTAGACAACAATTAACTATGATGAACCACAATATTTAAAGGCGGTAAAGGTGAAGAGAGAAGTGTAAATCATTTTGACTACCGATGGTGTTGAAGAATTGGAATGCCCATAATGTGCCTTCCTGCATGCCATAGGCATGTGTCGGCATTCAGGGAACGGGGGTCCCTAGACTTGCCTACCTGCGGCCTGCGGCGTGGCTCAAGCGGGGGCCCAACGTGGCCCATCTTCATCAGCTCAAGCTCAAAGACCCTCGCGAGGGGCCAAGCCTCACGGGGCGGACGACAGGAAGCTTCCTCAGAGGTAGCCTCATCAGGCAGGCTCGCGAGGAGGCGGAGAGATCAAGGCAGGGGTACCTCGCGAAGAACCCGTGACGTAAGCCATGGCGATCGAAACCAGGCGGGCGCCAGGCGGGCGCCGGCCTGCGCAGTGTCCTTGTTTCCCCTTTGGTGCAAAGGGGAAAGCACAGGCCAAGGCATCAGGCAAAGGTTACCATTTCGGTGCAATGAGACCAAGACCAGCCGGACGGCAGGACGAAGGTCACCGTGGAGCCCGAGACGCCGTCATCACCAGTGCTTTTGGCAGCCGAAGACCACCTTTGGTCAGGATAACTTGTACTAGATGTTCCCCTTCGAAATGGCCAATTGTTGGCGCCCTTCCCGCTCATTATTTGGGGAGAGGCCCAGGGCCTCTATAAATAGAGCTAGCCACCACAGAGTAGGAAGAGACCCTCGGAGACCCCCGGAGAGATCTGGTAGAACCCAGTAGAGAGAGAGAGAGAGGCGACTGAACACACGCTAGCATTTCATCGCACCAGCTCAAGAACACCTCTCGCGAGGCTGTCCTTCCCTTGTACTATCCATCATCAGCCCCAGAGACAATCCACCACAACACACACTGGAGTAGGGTATTACACCACAACGGTGGCCGGAACTAGTATAAACATCGTGTCTCTTGTGTTGTTCATCATTTTCATCTTAGTTCGCACGAGAGGATTGGACGTAGATCGTTAAGGGAGAGATCTCCACGCGCACCCCAGTGTTCCAACCTCAAGGGTCTGCCGGAACTCGAAACCCACCATTTGGCGCGCCAGGTAGGGGTGCGCCGGAATCTTCCTTCCGTTGTTCGCGCGTGATCTTCCGTCGTGTCCATGGCTGACGCTCGTCGGGCTCGCGCCGAGCGCTGGGCTGCTCACGCCGCTCGCGTCACCCAGTCGGCGCCCGTCGGCGGCCCCCTCGTCGTTCCCCGTCACCCGCCGCCAACGCCGCCACCGGCCCGACGGGGAACGAGCAGCAGACCTCGTCCCAGCACCCCTCGGTGTGGCGGGATGGCCGCACCGCCACCATGTCGCTGACTCCAGCTGGCTCGTCGTCCCACGCCCGTCGCGCACCCATTGATGCGCACGCCTCACTACTCTTGGCGCGGGAGCTCCTGCACTATCGCCCCGCCGACGACCTCTACTAGGACTGGCTCGCCCGCATCACCGAGCTCGTCAGTGCCGCATGGGGCTCTCCATTGCGGTCCCTCTCGCTGCCTCCCCCTCCGTCCCGTGCAGGGGGGCGAGGATCAGGAGGCGCCTCCGCCGCCTCCTCCCCGAGAAGGTGCCTTAGCTCCAAGGCACGCAGCCCTAGGGCAAGACCCTACACGTCCGGCGCCAGCGCAGCAAGAAGGGAGCTGCCAAGAGATCGCACATCCCCGGGAAGGGGCTCGCGCGCTCCCAGCGCCGGCGCGCCAAGATCGCGCCCCAGCGCCTCCACGACAAAACCTCGCGCTGCTCCCAGTGGTGGCACGTGGTGACCCGCAAGAACGAGGCCAGCACCAGCAAAGGGCCCCGGTGGCCACGGCGGGCTGCCTCGCCTTCACCCCTGAGCTACGTGGCATCACATGGCCTGGCAAGTTCAAGCTTGACCTCCCTCCCCGCTACGATGGCATAGTGGACCCCGCGGAGTTCCTGCAGCTCTACGAGCAGGGCATCGTAGCCTCCAACGGAGACGAGAAGGTCATGGCGAATTGGTTCCCCATGGCGCTCAAGGACGGCGCCCGCACCTGGCTCCTGAACCTGGCGCCAAGCACGATCTCCTCCTAGAGCGAGATGCGCATCCGCTTCATCGCCAACTTCCAGGGCACTCGCGACTGTGAGCGACCTGCGCCGCATCAAGCAACCGCTAGGAGAAACCCTGCAGAAGTACATCCAGCGCTTCCACTATGCTTGCCTCAAGATCCCCAAGGTGACTGAAGAAGCCATCATCTCAGCCTTCTCCGACGGCGTGCGCGACGTCAAGATGAAGGAAGAGCTAGCAATCCATGAAGACTTGTGCACATCCCTAGAGCTGTTCAACTTGGCGACCAAGTGCGCCAGGGCCGAGGAAGGGCGTCTCTCCCTCCTCGAGCTCCCAGCAGCCGTCCCGGAAGAAAAGAAGCTCAAGGCCAAGGACGTGAAGCGCAAGGGGGCTACCGTGCTAGCAGCGGAACCGGACACCAAGTGAGGCAGGGATCAGCCTGAGTCATCTAAGGGCGGACGATACTGCAGGTACCACGACCTCCACACCCACAAAACCAATGAATGTCAAGAGCTCAGAGCTGTGCGAGATGGGCGAATCGGCCGACGCCCAGAGCTCAACGACATGGGCTATGGCCGAGGAGGAGGAAGAGGCGGTGGAAGATGGGAAGACCGTGGCCTTCGCCAGGGATGGCGTGACTGCCCTCGCGAGGACCACTAGCAGGACCAGCCTCGCGAGGGAGGCTGGAGGGACCAACCTCGTGAGGACCGTCCCCACGGCAACGCAGGCCTTCCTCCTCTGCCGCCTCCACCGAGGAGGAACGAAGACCAACACCAAGACAACGGGGCTGGGGCTTCCAAGAGCCGCGTGCAATTGCTTGCATCCTAGGCGGCACCCATGCCCCAGCCTCACAGTGCTTCTTCAAGCAGTTTGCTCGCGAGGTGGATGCAGTCCTTCCCAAGCTTGAGGCCACGCGCCCTCTCAGGTGGTCTTCGTGCGCTATCACATTCAGTTCCACAGACCAGCTCAAGTGTGCGGCAACGGCCGGAGTCCTCCCGATGGTTTGCTCCCCAGTCATCAGCAATGTGCAGGTCACCAGGACCCTCATCGATGGCGGAGCAGGACTCAACATCTAGTCTGTCGAGACGTTCGAGAATCTCCAAGCGCCATACGACCAGCTTCTGCCGACCAAGCCTTTCTCAGGAGTCACCGATGGTTCCACTATTCCAATCGGGCAGGTTTGCCTTCCGGTCACCTTCGGGCAACGCAACAACTACCGCACCGAGCTCATCGACTTCAACGTCGCTCACATCCGCCTACCGTACAACGCCATCCTCGGGTACCCAGCCCTAGCCAAGTTTATGGTGGTGACTCACCATGGTTACAATGTCCTCAAGATGCTAGGAAGTGGTGGAGTCATCACCGTACCCTGTGAAGAAAGGGACGCGGTGTGCTCGCTCGAGCATGCGTTCCAAGCGACAGGAATCGAAGACCCAAATCGCAGGAGCGGGAGGCCTCCCGAGGCGACCCTCAAGAAGAAGAAGACCTCACCTAGCCAGAGCCACAAGGAAGCAGGCACCTCCGAAGGTATTGCGTCAAGATTTGCGCCCGATCAGGGAGCGCCGCCCTCTTGCGCATAGGAAGGCGTGCCCGGCGCCCTCCTCAGGTAGGGCTCGGGGGCTCTCTCTTGGAGAGCCACCAACCTTGCCAAGGTCGCGAGGAGGCGCTCGTGCACCACTTGGACGGGTGCTTTCAGGCACGCGTCCCTCAGAGAGGTACAAGTCAAAGGAGACCAAACCCTCAGGAGTTCATCGCAAGGAACACCCAACAGCTACAAGAGTCCAAAGTCATGCGCGGCAGCCGCCACTTACCTGTCGTGGCCCCACATCCAGGCGAGGATGGAGGACTGCGCGTCTGCGTCGATGTACCTGAGCTCGACCGAGCTGCGTCCCAGGAGCGCCTATGGCCTTCGGCCGTAGGGCGCTGCGTGGGACCACCCCATAGCTACGTTCGCATGCCCTTCGGCCTGCCAAGCACGGTCGCCACACATCAGCGCCTGTTGAGGAGCATTCTGGAGGCTCAGGAGGTCAGGCATCGCACGGTCCTGGCGGAGGTGGCGATGGTCCCCGAAGACCTGCACGTGCCGCAAGAGCCTCCCGAGGCCCCTGGGCCTGGGGGCTCATGAGGGCCGACATCTTCACCGCGCATCGCTCACTTCCTCAGCATCACTTCGTCTCCAACATCACCAGGTGACATCTTTCAGAGTTCTACTTTCAGCTGGGAGCGCCCACAGGGCTGCACCATTCCCAGGCCGCGTGGGTCCGTCCCCGCGGCATGTATCCATTTTATTTATGCTCTTTATTTACCTTGTTGGGGGCGCCCCTCGGGCTGCATCATCCCCACGCCGCTCGGGCCCAACCCAGCGGCAGTTGCTTTTCCAGCATTTACCCTAGGATGAACTTGTTCTTTCATGCTTAATCTGATTCCCATAATTATCACCTACTTCTTGTCGTCATGCAAAGTGCTTGAACGTTAAAAGGGGGTGCCTGAGCATCGCGACTCATGGGCTCTTACTGGCTCTCCAGCCCTCACCCCCTGGCCTTGACCCACGACATCGCAACCTGTCATACCAGCGGCGGCTGAGCTCGCTCGGGGTCCGGGACCTGAGGATGTAGAGCATTTGCATTCTAACAACCCTGCAGGAACACACCAATTTATAAAGGCCCAGAGCCAGGTGCAACCCACCTCGAGGAAGGGCCTCGTGAGTCCCGCGCTGGCTCACGGGTGCCCAGATACACCTCTCCTAGCCCTACCGTGCCGGCCACGTGTCAGGGCGGGGCTGTACACACCCTGGGGGCTCCTCCCGGAGGGGAGCCCCCTCCCACGCACCAGTGGAAGCACCATGCTCCGCATTGGTGGACGACACTGCCGAGGAGCGGCTATGCCCGTACACATACGGAAGCGCTATGCTCCGCGCTGGTGATAAACAACTGAGGGCGGCCCATGGCCGTACCAACCTCAGGGAGCCCAGGGCTCAGTGTCCGGCACCATCGCAACGCCTCCCCTCGGGAGTGCCACGTGAGGGGGCTGGACACGGGGGCTACGCCCGGGCCTCGCACGAGCGCACGCCACCCAGCCAGGTCCCTTGGACCTGGTTGTCGCGCACTAGTCCCCAAGCGGAGACAAGGTACGAAACCCGTTTGAGCGTCTAGGGGGACTCCTGAGCATCATGACTCAGGAGCCTAACTTGCCATGTAGCCCCTCACTCCTTAGTCCCGTCCTTGGTTTCCGGTCAGGGCTAACGCTAGGTGAGGTACGCGCGGGGCCGGTGAAAGCACAAGTGCTCCCTAGGTGGTTTCGGTAATTGATGACAACATATCTCTTGTTGGACTAATACCTCTACCTAGTGTATTTCAGATAAGTTCAACAATGGAGTGGCATGGACTAAAGGTTGTGCGAACCTCTTCAAGATGCCAAGGACAAAGGATTGGCTAAAGCTTCAAGCTCAAGACTCTTCTTTTTATATTTTAGTGATCCAAGATCACATTGAGTCCTTAGGAAAAGCCAATACTATCAAGAAGGGATGAGGTGTTGTTTAATGAGCCTCTTGCTCAAGTGCTTAATGATATGCTCCAAAATCCTCAGCTACTTTCCCACTTCCACAAATGACCTAAACCCTAAGCCAAACTCGGTCATACCGATTCTGTCAATCCGGCGCTACCGAGTTTCACTTGTCATTTGCCACTGCCAAACCCTAGCAATTCGGTCCTACCGATACGGATCTCGGTCTCACCAAGATGGGCTTGCAAACTCTCTGTTACCTGTTGCAATATCTTCGGTCCCATCGAGATATGCAATCGGTCCCACCGAGTTTGCTTGGCCAACTCTCAGTTTCACTTATTACCAAAATCGGTCCCACCGAGTTTGAGTAATCGGTCAAACCGAGTTTTGGATTTTCCCAAACCCTAACCGAATCGGTCCTACCGAGTTGCATCTCAGTCCCACCGAAATTCCTAACGGTCACTAGGTTTACCATTTCGGTCCGACCGAGTTTGATGATTCGGTCCCACCGAGATTGGAAAACTATGTGTAACGGTTGGATTTTGTGTGGAGGCTATATATACCCCTCCACCACCTCTTCATTCGAAGAGAGAGCCATCATAACACATACATCATACCTACTCATATGTTCTGAGAAAGAACCACCTACTCATGTGTTGAGACCAAGATATTCCATTCCTACCATATTATTCTTGATCTCTAGCCTTCCCCAAGTTGCTTTCCACTCAAATCTTCTTTCCACCAGATCCAAATCCTATGAGAGAGAGTTGAGTGTTGGGGAGACTATCATTTGAAGCACAAGAGCAAGGAGTTCATCATCAACACACCATTTGTTACTTCTTGGAGATTGGTGTCTCCTAGATTGGCTAGGTTTCACTTCGGAGCCTCCGACAAGATTGTGGAGTTGAACCAAGGAGTTTGTAAGGGCAAGGAGATCGCCTACTACGTGAAGATCTACCGCTAGTGAGGCAAGTCCTTCATGGGCGATGGCCATGGTGGAATAGACAAGGTTGCTTCTTCGTGGAGCCTTCGAGGGTGGAGCCCTCCATGGACTCGCGCAACCGTTACCCTTCGTGGGTTGAAGTCTCCATCAACGTGGATGTAGGATAGCACCACCTATCCGAACCACGGGAAAAACATCCGTGTCTCTGATTGCTTTTGAATTCTCCAAACCCTTCCCTTTACATTCTTGAAAGTTGCATGCTTTACTTTCCGCTGCCTATATACTCTTTGCAAGCTTACTTGATATGTATTGTGTATGTTAAAATTGTGCCCGAACTCCACTTAAAACGAAAAGGCTTAAAAAGTGCAACTTTAGCATTAAGTGTCTATTCACCCCCCTCTAGACACTCCTTCTTCTAGATCCTACAAGTGGTATCAGAGCTTTGGTCTCCATTGCCTTGGTTTAATCACCATTGGAGGAAGATGGATGTGTCTACTTTAGGGAGTCTTAGACATAGAGTGCCTATTCTTGATGGAGAGTACTTTCATGAGTGGAAAAATGAGATGCTTGTAATCTTCAATCAATATCATTTAAACAAGTATATTGCTAGCCCTTGTGCACCTCATATTGATCCTTTGCATCCTACCCTAGATGAAGATATTGACATGATTCGCAATCTTAGAACCATTGAGCTCATCATTAGAGGATTGCCCAAAAATTTGATTGCTAGTTTGCCTACTCTTAATTGTGCCTACACTATATGGAAATTTCTTGAGGAACGATTTCCCGATCATTCCTTGAAAAATTTGGATAAAATTCTCCATAAATCTATTGCCTTGAGTAAGATGAACTCTAGTGATCCTAAGTTTGGTGATTGTCTATTTGAGCTTACCAATCTCAAGCATGCTAAAGGAGATGTGGGAATCATTAGTGATATTATATTTGAAGCTATAAGAATTCATAAAAGTGACCACTTTGATTTCCATTTATCTAATGAATTACCCTCTCTAGGAAATGATGAGTCACAAGATCAGGATGAACATGGATACTATGATGATGATGATGATAGTGACTTCGATCTTGATGATACAATGAGACATTTTGGTCTTACGGCAAATCTTCGAGGATATGCGTCAGGTGGAAAGGAATGGGTTCTTGATAGTGGATGTACTGATCATATGACCGAAGATGAAGAGATGTTCCGTGAGCTTGCTGAAAATGACGGCCCTCGAAAATATGTCACCTTTGGTGATAATTCAAAGGGTAAAGTAGTTGGCCTTGGTAAGGTGGCCATCTCACATGATAGTTCCATTCAAAATGTCATGCTCGTTGAGAATCTCTCGGCTACAATTTACTTTCAGTATCTAGACTTGCTGATTTTGGCCTAAATGTTCTATTTACTGAGGTAGATTGCCAAGTGTTTCGTCGAGACAATCATAAAATGGTTTTTACCGGTATGCGTAGAGGTGATCTTAACATTGTCGATTTCACTAAAAATGCACAACCTAAAACTTTCTTCATTGCTAAATCCTCAAAAGGTTGGTTGTGGCATAGACGACTAGGTCACATTGGCATGAGAAATCTTGACAAGCTTATTAAAGGAAATCATATCCTTGGAGTTAACGATGTCATATTTGATAAGGATAGACTTTGCAGCGCTTGTCAAGCAGGTAAACAGGTTGGAGGAAGGCATCCTGTGAAGAACATCATGACCATGAGGAGGCCACTCGAGCTACTTCATATGGATCTTTTTGGTCCCAACGCCTACAAAAGTCTTGGTGGAAATTCTTTTGGTCTTGTTATAGTTGATGATTTTTCAAGATTTACGTGGGTGTTCTTTCTTAATGACAAGTCGCAGGTCCAGAAGATCTTCAAAAACTTCGCTAGGAAAGCCCAAAATCAGTTTGAAGTGAAGATCAAGAAGGTTCGGAGTGATAACGGAACGGAGTTCAAGAACGCAAATGTGGACACCTTTCTTGACGAAGAAGGAATTTCACACGAGTTCTCGGCTACGTACGCACCTCAACAAAATGGAGTTGTTGAGAGGAAGAACCGGACGCTCATCGAAATGGCAAGAACGATGCTTGATGAATACAAGACACCAAAGCACTTTTGGGCGGAAGCGGTTGAGACAGCTTGTCACGCAACAAATCGCTTGTATCTTCACAAGCTACTCGGCAAGACAGCATACGAGCTCCTCACCGGTAACAAACCCCAAGTTGGATACTTTCGAGTATTCGGCTCAAAGTGCTACATTCTTGATAAGCATCGTCGTTCAAAGTTTGCTCCTAAATCTCATGAAGGCTTCCTACTCGGTTATGGCTCAAACTCTCACACTTACCGTGTCTACAACAATTTCACCCGAAAAGTTGAAGAGACGGTAGATGTGAAGTTTGATGAATCTAATGGCTCGCAAGTAGAACAATTGCCAATTGATGTAGGAGAAAAAGACCCTTCAGAAGCAATCCAAGACTTGTCCATTGGCAAAGTTCGTCCAACAGAGGTGAAGGAGAGTACGTCATCCATCCAAGTGGAAGCTTCTACTTCACGACAAGGTGAACCAAGAATCGACACGGAAGCATCCACAAGTGGTATAGACCAAGATGAAGAAGACGAGGAAGTACATCAAGACGAACATCAACAACCTCCTTCCCCACCACGACAAGAGAATGACAACGTCAACAATGAAGAAGGCCAAGAAGAAGAACAAGATGAAGAAGATGCTCAACGAAGACCCAAGCAAAAGCTCTCACGACTTCGAGCAAGAATTGCCAAAGATCATCCCGTCGAGCAAATCCTCAATGATATACAAACCGGGAGAATCACTCGCTCAAAAAATCGTTTAGCTAACTTTTGTGAAAACTATTCATTCATCTCTAGCATTGAACCTATGAAGGTTGAAGAAGCATTGGAAGATCTGGATTGGATAAACGCTATGCATGAAGAGCTACACAATTTTGAGAGAAACCAAGTTTGGACATTGGTTGAGAAGCCCGACGACAACCACAACATCATTGGTACCAAATGGGTGTTTCACAACAAGCAAGATGAAGATGGACAAGTGGTCCACAACAAAGCACGTCTCGTCGCCCAAGGGTACACACAAGTCGAAGGTATGGACTATGGTGAGACATATGCTCCTGTTGCTAGACTTGAGTCCATTCGCATCTTACTTGCCTATGCTAATCACCATAATATCACCTTGTACCAAATGGACATTAAGAGTGCTTTTCTAAATGGTGAAATAGAGGAGGAAGTTTATGTCAAACAACCTCCCAGCTTTGTCAATCCTAAGAAACCTAATCATGTTTACAAACTTCACAAAGCTCTTTATGGTCTTAAACAAGCCCCTAGAGCATGGTATAAGTGCTTGACCAAGTTCCTTATTGCAAGTGGTTTTGAAATTCGTAAAATTGATTCTACTCTCTTCACTAAAAGGGTTAATGGAGAACTATTTGTATGTCAAATCTATGTTGATGATATCATATTTGGTTCAACTAACCCTCTCTTTAGTGAAAAGTTTGGAAAGCTAATTTCAGAGAAGTTTGAGATGTCTATGATGAGTGAACTCAAATTCTTCCTCGGTTTGCAAATCAAGCAAACTAAGGAAGGTACATTTGTCTCTCAAACGAAGTACACCAAGGACTTATTCAAGAAGTTCAATATGCAAGAGTGCAAAGGTATGTCTACACCCATGCCCACTAGTGGACATAATGATTTGACCAAAGATGGTGAACCGGTTGATCAAAAGGTTTATAGTTCTATGATTGGTTCATTACTATACCTATGTGCTTCACGTCCCGATATTATGCTAAGTGTATGCATGTGTGCACGATATCAAGCTGCTCCTAAAGAATGTGATCTTAAGGCTGTGAAAAGGATAGTGAGATACATAATTCACACACCAAACTTTGGCATTTGGTATCCTAAGAGGTCTTCTTTTGATCTTGTTGGCTATTCTGACTCGGATTATGCCGGAGACAAGGTTGATAGGAAGTCCACTTCGGGTACCTGTCAATTTCTTGGCAGATCTCTTGTGTCTTGGTCCTCCAAGAAACAAAACTCGGTATCCTTATCCACCGCCGAAGCGGAATACATTGCCGCAGGTTCATGTTGTGCTCAATTACTTTGGATGACCCAAACTCTTAAAGATTATGGAATTTATGTGAAACATGTTCCACTGCCTTGTGACAATGAAAGTGCTATCAAAATTGGTCATAATCCCGTACAACATTCTCGAACTAAGCATATTGAAGTTCGTCATCATTTCATTCGAGATCATGTTGCTAAGGGTGACATTAATCTTAAGCATGTTCGCACTGACAAGCAATTAGCGGATATATTCACTAAACCACTTGATGAGAAAGTATTTTGCAGGCTAAGAGGAGAATTGAACATCATTGATGCTTCAAACGTGGTATAGGAACTCCATTGGACACATGCAAGACATGAGCTTATGACTAATCCATGATATATCTCTTATGATGACTATCTTATGTCTTGGATATATTTGTACCTTGCATGTTGTCTAACCCATGTAGGTACTTGGTTGAAACTAATTCCATGGGATTGCGACTCACTCACATCTTGAGCAATCTCTACATCACCAAGTCTCCACACAATGGTGGTTGAAGACAAGGAAGCACAAAACCATTCAAACATATCCTTTGACAAATTCTATGTTGGGCTTCATGATTGTCATTTTTGGATACACAAGTGTTCTTCCTTGCAAGAACTAACCCATGTAGGTAGAAGAACTCAAACTCCAAGTGGTGCTCCAAATTCTTGATGGACTACATCAACCTTAAGCACCCACACAAATTCAACTACGTCAGCAGGAACCACTCCACCACCCAAGGTATGTTATCCCATCTTAGAGAAGCTTTACTCCAAGACATGAGTCAAAGCAACTCAACAAGATGTGAATACATCAAGATGCTTAAACGAAAAATGGCAACCCCATTTTGAGCTTAAACGATGAGTATGACCTACGATCAAGTGTTCTCACTTGACTCCTAAGTCAATATACTCTAACATAGGTGACTATGTCACCGCCCAACTCTAGATGAGGTTCTCTTGTGTTTCCTTCCACTTCATCTAGATCCTTCAGTTTCTTTTCTTTTCTTTTTATTCTGCATTTTCCGCATTCAATTCATTGCAAATCTTTGTGAGATCCTGCATGTCTAGTGAGCTGAGGTGACAAGTGTTTTTCTCTGTGTGAACTCGGTCTCACCGAATTGTAATTTTCGGTCCAACCGAATTCCTTCGGTACCACCGAATCTTACGACTCGGTGCCACCGACTTTGCAACAGGAAAAACAGTTTGTCACATAACCTATAATTCTTCTGATCCAGCTCCACTCAATGAATCTTGTCCTCTACAAGCATCCCAATTTTATTCTTTGCTTTATACTGAGTCTCAAGGACCAAACCTTTTGGACGGATTCCAGAAGAACCTTCTTGGAAATTGATGTCAAAGGGGGAGAGAGAGATCACATCAAAGCTTATCTTCGGGGAGAAAGAGATCCCTAGGGGGAGAGACAATACTCAAGGATCCCAGATGCTTGTTGATCAAGAGGAGAGATGTCACATGTCTTTTTAGGGGGAAAGACATGTTCATTTGTTTGTTTCGTTCAGCTCTGATCTTCTATTCCCTATCTTCTCCCAATATCCCATATAAGATTCAGGTGGAGCAAGACACCTATGGGAAAGAAATCAGTCAAATTCATTGCATATCTTTACTCTTGGGGACATGTTGAATTCAATGCAGTACCTAGTACTTACTCTCTACATGTCATCCCAGTCTTGGTATTCTTGTGGTTTCTTTAGTTTACTCTGGCTAGTGGATGTACCTGTGTTATCTAACCTTGTTTGTGCAGGCTCATTCCATCCTAAGTCAACCAAAGACTACAAGGTAAGTGTATGCATCAAAATCATGAGTATGAGAAGTTCTTGCTTATGTACATATTATTTGCAAGAAGGACTCATGAGCATGAAGGTATTTTCCTTAACAATCTTTTACTCTGATGCATATGGCCAAGATACATGTAACACATTGCCCACTCTGTCATGGTTATGCCCTCACATGCCTCTATATTTCATATTCACATGAGTGCATACATGTAGGGGGAGCCTATGCTTGTTACATGTCCTTCCAAAGCTTTACTTGCTGTTCTTTATATTATTATCTAAAGCTTTGATGTATGTTTCCATCAATTACCAAAAAGGGGGAGATTGAAAGCACAAGTGCTCCCTAGGTGGTTTTGGTAATTGATGACAACATATCTCTTGTTGGACTAATACCTTTACCTAGTGTATTTCAGATAAGTTCAACAATGGAGTGGCATGGACTAAAGGTTGTGGGAACCTCTTCAAGATGCCAAGGATAAAGGATTGGCTAAAGCTTCAAGCTCAAGACTCTTCTTTTTATATTTTAGTGATCCAAGATCACATTGAGTCCTTAGGAAAAGCCAATACTATCAAGAAGGGATGAGGTGTTGTTTAATGAGCCTCTTGCTCAAGTGCTTAATGATATGCTCCAAAATCCTCAGCTACTTTCCCACTTCCACAAATGACCTAAACCCTAAGCCAAACTTGGTCATACCGATTCTGTCAATCCGGCGCCACCGAGTTTCACTTGTCATTTGGCACTGCCAAACCCTAGCAATTCGGTCTAACGATACGGATCTCGGTCTCACCGAGATGGGCTTGCAAACTCTCTGTTACCTGTTGCAATATCTTCGGTCCCACCGAGATATGCAATCGGTCCCACCGAGTTTGCTTGGCCAACTCTTAGTTTCACTTATTACCAAAATCGGTCCCACCGAGTTTGAGTAATCGGTCAAACCGAGTTTTGGATTTTCCCAAACCCTAACCGAATCGGTCCTACCGAGTTGCATCTCAGTCCCACCGAAATTCCTAACGATCACTAGGTTTACCATTTCCGTCCGACCGAGTTTGATGATTCGGTCCCACCGAGATTGGAAAACTGTGTGTAACGGTTGGATTTTGTGTGGAGGCTATATATACCCCTCCACCACCTCTTCATTCGAAGAGAGAGCCATTAGAACACATACATCATTACTACTCATATGTTCTGAGAAAGAACCACCTACTCATGTGTTGAGACCAAGATATTCCATTCCTACCATATGAATCTTGATCTCTAGCCTTCCCCAAGTTGCTTTCCACTCAAATCTTCTTTCCACCAGATCCAAATCCTATGAAAGAGAGTTGAGTGTTGGGGAGACTATCATTTGAAGCACAAGAGCAAGGAGTTCATCATCAACACACCATTTGTTACTTCTTGGAGAGTGGTGTCTCCTAGATTGGCTAGGTGTCACTTGGGAGCCTCCGACGAGATTGTGGAGATGAACCAAGGAGTTTGTAAGGGCAAGGAGATCGCCTACTTCGTGAAGATCTACCACTAGTGAGGCAAGTCCTTCGTGGGCGATGGCCATGGTGGAATAGACAAGGTTGCTTCTTCGTGGACCCTTCGTGGGTGGAGCCCTCCGTGGACTCGCGCAACCGTTACCCTTCGTTGGTTGAAGTCTCCATCAACGTGGATGTAGGATAGCACCACCTATCCGCACCACGGGAAAAACATCCGTGTCTCCGATTGTGTTTGAATTCTCCAAACCCTTCCCTTTACATTCTTGCAAGCTACATGCTTTACTTTCCGCTGCCTATATACTCTTTGCATGCTTGCTTGATATGTATTGTGTATGTTAAAATTGTGCCCGAACTCCACTTAAACCGAAAAAGCTTAAAAAGTGGAACTTTAGCATTAAGTGTCTATTCACCCCCCCTCTAGACACTCCTTCTTCTAGATCCTACAGCCGGGCCCTGCCGACGTAGAACGATTAATCCACTCCTCGCTCCCCCCTTCCCTACTTGTTGCTCGCGCGTCAAGGGGGACTCCTGAGCATCGCGACTCAGGAACCTAACTTGCCACGTAGCCCCTCACTCCTTAGTCCCGTCCTTGGTTTTCGGTCGGGATTAACGCTGGGTGAGGTACGCACAGGGCCAGGCCCTGCCGACATAGAGCGTAAACAAGTAGGAGAGGAAAATGCAAATTCCGGGAAATTCAAAGCAAATATTACAAGCCATAAGATTGTTCCACAACGCCAAACACAAGTTTTAACGCCTCCGTGAGGCATGGTGCGTGTGCAGGAATAAAACAGGATGGAAGTCACGAAGGAATCACTCCCCAGTAACGCCGTCACCGGTGGTGGAGTCACGCTGGACGACTTCGCCTCTCGAGGTCGCAAGGCCGGCGGCACCGCACCCGGGCAGGACGCTGGGGGAGTGGAACTTCCCCAGCAAAACCTCGGCTTGGCCCCTCATGGCCTCAGCGGCGGCAGCGGCACGGTCGCCGCTCACGGGCTCCAGCAGGATGTCGAAGTCGACGTTGGGGTCGCGCAGGTAGACATGGCTGAGGACACGCGTCAGCGCCGCAGAAGATAGGGCACGCGCCTCGGCCTCGACCGTGGGGCCAAGGCTGTCTGCAACATCCTCAAGCGCATCAACCAGGAAGGGGAGCAGCTTGGCGGGGCCGTCCTCCGCACCAGCCAACAGCTCCTCCAGGCCGCTCTCATACAGCGTCTTCAGTATGCCTCGAGCCTTCTTCTCTAGCTCCGCGAAGGCCGCCCGGTCCTCCGTCAGGACCTTTGCCTTGGCGTCCAGCTCGGTCCTCTCCGCCTTCAGCGACCGCTCCAGCGTCTCCAGTCGGCTATGGCGGACATCGAGCTTGGTGTTCCAGTCCTTGGCGGCGGCCTCCCTAGCCTTCATCTCCCTCTCCTTCTCCTGGCGGCTGCGCACCTCCTTGGCGAGCTCGTTGCACAGGCCCTGCAGCTCGGCCTCAAGCGTCTTGCAGCGGCCCTGGGCATTCACAACATCACCCAGGGCAGCATCACTAGCGGCCTTGGCTTGGTTGGCGGCCCGCCTGTCCTCGTTGGAGGACGACACGGCCTGGCTCAGCACCGCTCGAACGGAAGCAGCAGAACGGGCCCACCCAGAGGCCAACTCCAGGTGCCCGGCCACCAGACGAGGGTCCGCGCTCAGGAGATCCCCCTGCAGTTGGCTCAGCTTGTTGGCAACCTAGTCCAGGACAACAGCGGAGGGAGCAGAAGAGACAAGAACCTGTGGAGCAGGCGGAGAAGATGGCAGCGTGGCCACAACTTGGCAGGAAGGGACCTCCTGAGCCTTGGCCGCCACGACCGCAGCATCGGGCATAGTCAGCTCCAGGTCCAGCGGGGCCACGGGGGCTGACTCCTCGCCGGGGTGCTCCAGTTGGCCTCGCGAGGGCGGTTGGATCGGAGAGGCGCGGGCCTCGCTGTCCTCTCCCCCAATAGCTGAAGGCGTCTCCCCGCAGACGGATTCGCCCCAAGCAGGGCCGCAGAAGCCTCCTTCAACCTCTTGGCCGCAGGTGCCGGCCTGGTAAAAGACCACAAACGTCAAGCCACAGCGGCAGAAACCAAGCAGAGCACGAATCGAGCACTAACTAGACATCGTCCGTGGACTCAAGCAACTTCCGGCCATACTTGAAGCCCGAGAGCCTGCAGCGGGGGTCAGCCTTGGAGGGCCCAGAAGCAGAAGGCGCGTCAGGAGAGATGGAGCTGGCCTTGGACCCCCCAGGGACCAGAGCAGACCCTGGGGGAACCAGGCTCGACCTTCCCTTCCTCGTGACTGAGGAAGAGCCCTCCCTTCCTTGCCTGGCGATGGCCTCGTCGTCGTCCAGCATGGAGCGGAGGGCCTGGGAGCTGCGCCGAGGGAAGGACTCCCCCCAATCCTCTCCAGTCTCCTCCGAGTCGGACGCTTCCTCCTCCGCCTCTTCTTCCCCACTGGAGCTGCCGGAGGACAAGTTCACCGGCGCCAGGACCGCCAGGTCTTCGGGAGCTGCCGCGGGCACCAGCCCCTCGCCGTTGAAGGTGGGCATGGCGTCCACCACCTGCTCCCAGTCGCCACGGAGGAACAGGGGGACGGGGGCATCCACCGGGCTTGCCACGTCTCCCCCAACCAAGGAATGGAGGGCCGCAGTCAGATCCTCGTCAGTCAGGGCCTCGGAGCTCAGGCAAAGGGCGGCGTCTGCTCCTCCAAGCCTCCACAGTGGGAGCGAGTGCTCCTGGAGCGGAGCCACCCGGTGCTCCAAGAACTCCCTCAGGAGCGTGGCCCCGGTCAGCTTCGCCGCCCCCAAGTTGCTTGGCCTCAGGTCCGCGTTCATCCTCCTCAACACCGCCTTCGCGCGAGGGTCGACAAGCTCCGTGCAGGACCATGCGTCAACGGACTTAGGTTGCCCCGTGGGCAGTACCATACGAGGGTGGAGGCGCCCGACATCCATCATGACCCACTTGCTCCAGTAGCCTTCGATCCTCTTCCCAGGCTTCGAGATGGCGTTGGAGCTGGAGTATACAATGAAGCTCGCGCATGCGGAGACCTGAGCGCCAGAAACCCGGAGGGAGAAAAAGTGGCGCAGCAAGGCCACCGAGGGCTTCACACCAACATGAGCCTCACAATAGTAGGTGAAAATCGCCAGGAGAAGGACAGAGTTGGGGTGGAGATGCAAGGCCTGCAAGTTGTATTGGCGGAGAACGGCAAAGAAGAACTTAGAGAAAGGAGGCACCAGACCGGCAACGATGGCGCTCATGAAGAACGGGTAAAAGGTGCTCCCCTTGCCCTCAGGCTAGTCGGAGCCGACCTTGAGCATAGTCACCCCCTCGCTGCCCTGCGCCACCGTCGTCAGGCGTGCGAGGGCGAGGTTCTTCTCTGACAAATTCGGGGAATCCATGGCCGGCGAGTACCAAGCATCAGCCGGGGACTTGCGAGTCGCCATGGTGTGCCGGACGCGAAGGATTGAGACGGATCTGGAGGATTTCGGGAGCAAGAAAGAGGAAAGCGATAAAGGGGATCTAGGGCAAGACGGACGAGAGCGGGGCAAGTAAGCCTGGCCGGAGCACCCCCTTTTGTCAGACGTGTAGTTGCCGAGGCATCGTGGGAAGTGCAGACGCCCACGCCCAATCAACCGCCACGCGGCGCCCAAGGCCGTAGGCTGTTAGGGCCCGCGGCACTTCGTGCTTGCCCCTTCGCTTCTCTGCTAAGCCAAGCCCGCGAGCGCCTTGGTCCCGGGGGCTACTGTCGGTGTTCTGGGAACGGGGGTCCCCAAACTTGCCTGCCTGCGGCCTGCGGCGTGGCTCAAGCGGGGGCCCAGCACGGCCCATCTTCATCAGCTCAAGCTCAAAGACCCTCGCAAGGAGCCAAGCCTCGCGGGGCAGACGACAGGAAGCTTCCTCAGAGGCAGCCTCATCAGGCAGACTCACGAGGAGGCGGAGAGATCAAGGCAGGGGTACCTCGTGAGGAACCCGTGACACAAGCCATGACGATCGAGACTAGGCAGGCGCCGGCCTGCGCAGTGTCCTTGTTTCCCCTTTGGTGCAAAGGCGGCAAGCACAGGCCAAGGTATCAGGCAAAGGTTACCATTCCGGTGCAACGAGACCAAGACCAGTCGGATGGCAGGAAGGACGTCACCATGGAGCCCAAGACGGCGTCATCACCAGTGCTTTTGGCAGCCGAAGACCAGCTTTGGTCAGGATAACTTGTACTAGATGTTCCCCTTCGAAATGGCCAATTGTTAGCGCCCTTCCAGCTCATTATTTGGGGAGAGGCCCAGGGCCTCTATAAATAGAGCTAGACACCACACAGTAGGAAGAGATCCCCGGAGAGATCTGGTAGAAACCCAACAGAGAGAGAGAGGCGACTGAACTCACCCTAGCAGTTCATCGCACCAGCTCAAGAACACCTCTCGCGAGGCTGTTCTTCCCTTGTACTGTCCATCATCAGCCCCAGAGGCAATCGACCACACCACACACTGGAGTAGGGTATTACACCACAACGGTGGCCCGAACCAGTATAAACATCGTGTCTCTTGTGTTGTTCATCATTTTCATCTTAGTTCACATGAGAGGATCGGACGTAGATCGGCAGGGGAGAGATCTCTGTGCACACCCCAGTGTTCGAACCTCAAGGGTCTGTCGGAACCCGAAACCCGACAGCATGAACCACTTTTTTCCAAACCCTTGTGATGATCGCCCACCCATCCTTCACCGCCTTCAGGAAGACTTCTAGAGCATTATGATGGTAGCATGAATTATATACTTTAACCTTAGTTGCCTTCACTCCGGTCATGTAGTTTGCAAGGTAATCATCAGTAAATAGCTTCGTAAACCACTAAAAAGAGAAAAAAAATCAGATACTGAGGTCTAATTGAGTAACTTGTTGTGGGCAGGGGGAGAAGGCAACACATTACTTACCACCCTAAAGTTCACTGTTGTCTTGGACAAGTGTAAATAAACAGCTTAATTCCAATCACCCATTTCTTTCGCCTAACAATCTTTCTTAGTTTCCTCACTTGAAGCTTGTTCATGAATATCTCATTGCCCCATATGCAAAAGGGATCGGAGCGTGGATCAGTACCGCTCATATATGTACCTCCAAGCAACCAGTAAATGTTAGAAGCTAAACTGAGATTGCACAAATGATGTAAAATACAACTACCTACATTCCTAAGTACAAGTATTTTTTTTAGAGATTTCAATATGAACTACATACGGATGTATATAGAATTATAGATAGAGTTTAGATTAGAATCTAGATTCACTCATTTTGCTCCTTATGTAGTCTATATTGGAATCTCTAAAAATACATATATTTAGGAATAGATGGTGTATTAGACATGGGATGTAGCTAACCTCGACGGCAAACAACAACATCGCCCATTGTAACCATGTGTAAGTACATGGAAAGCCAATGTTAACTACAACAGGGTTAACATCCACCAAAAATAGCAAATGGTATAAAACGACAACATCTATAGTGATATCTTCATTGCGAAAGAGTAGCACGGTAGCAAAGGGACGGATTAAAAAATGGATACAACTGTTAATTGCAACAGGCTTAATAGCATTCTAATTCATGTTTTGTAAATTTGTAGACATTGAAATACAACTGTTTAAAAAAATATAGAACTATTAATTGCAACAGGCTTAATGGCCACTGAAACTGGTACTGATAAAAATGCAATTGACAGAGTTAAACATTATAAGGCAGGTGCTGCCAGAGTAGATAATGGCCCAGTTGGCTACAAAACGGTATGGAAAATAGCTAAAACATGTTAGGCATGTTTACTACAACATGCTTAACACATCGACCATACAAAACATAGCCATTAATTGCAACTGGTATTGGTAAGATTGAACTGGTGAGTACATACTTGCTAAGTCCTGAGAGGTAGTTGCTAGGGACTTCATCTTGGCCAGAGCCCACCCAAAGTCAGCAGCGGCGGAGGCGAGCTATTCCTCCGGGTCTAAGCATGGATCAGTGCCACTAACATGTGTACCTACAGGCAACCTGTAAATGGTAGAAGTTAAACTGCAATTGCACAAATGATGTGAAGACTATAAGACATGGGATGCAGCTCACCTCGACGGCAAACAACAGCATCGGCTGTTATGACCATGTGTAAGTACATGGACAGGCATGTCAAGTACAATAGGGTTATCATCCACCAGAAATAGCAAATGGGCAGCATCTCTAGTATATCTTCATTGCGGAGAGTAGCATGGTAGCAAAGGGACATATTGAAGAATGGATACAACTGTTAATTGCAACAGGCCTAACAACATCCTAATTCATGTTTTGTAAGTTTGTAGCCATTGAAATACAACTTTTTAGAGATGGATTCAACTGTTAATTGCAACAGGCTTAATAGCCATTGAAACCGATACTGAGAAAAATGCAATTGGCAGAGTTAAAGATCACAAGGCAAGTGTTGCCAGAGAAGAGAATGGCCCTGTTGTTTATGAAAAGGTAGGGAAAGTAGCTAAAAGGTATTAGGCAAGTTTACTAGAATATGCTTAATACATCGACCGTAAAGAACATAGGCATTAATTGCAACTAGTATTGGTAAGATCGAACTGATGAGTACATACTTCGTAAGTCATGAGAGGTAGTTGCTGGGGCACTTCATCTTGGCCAGAGCCCGCCCAAAGTCAGCAGCGGCGGAGGCGAGCTGTTTCTCTGGGTCGAAGCATGGATCAATGCCACTGGCATGTGTACCTACGGGCTACCAGTAAATTGTACAAGTTAAACTGTAATTGCACAAATGATGTGAAATACTGTCAGACATGGGATGCAGCTAACCTCGACGGAAAACAATACCATCAGTCGTTATGACCCTGCGTAAGTACATGGACAGGCATGTTAAGTACAACAGGGTTAGCATCCACTAAAAATAGCAAATGGGCATCATCTCTAGTGATATCCCGAGTCATGTATTGTAAGTTTGTTGCTGGTATTGGTGAGATTGAGCTGGACACGGTAATATTTGAACATCACACAGTGTGCAGTACAAAAATAAACAAGGCACGAACATGCTTCATACATCAACCGTACAAATCATAGCAATTGCAAGTGGTATTGGTAAGATTTAGCTGGTCAGATCTTACCTGTTAAGTCTTGGGGGGTGGTCACTGGGGAACTTCATCTGGGCCAGAGCCTGCACTATCTCTGCGGCGATGGAGGCGAGGTGTTCCTCCGGGTCAACACGCATAGCGGCCATCGTGCCGTGGACCGCCCTCAGCTCCTAGCGGTGGGGATTTGGAGGCATGAGGATGTTTCGCAGGCGCCATGTAAGCAATCAGGTCAGGGCGGTGATAGAGATCGATGGGTTACCTGACTGGATCCGAGCAGAACGTAGATGTGGTTGAAGCTGTGGTTGCGGCGGCGGCTGATTGAGCTGCCAGTAGGGGGAGGCATGGGGGGGGGGGGTACTGAGGAAATATGATGGGTGGGGATGTGGTTGGAGGAATAAATTCTGAAATCGCGCGCCCAATGAAAATTTCGCTGTGAAATTTGAACCTTGGGCAGGGGAAACACACAACGCAGATGAAGCACATAAAATACTCATGTGCGAGAAAACAGAAAATTGGCAGAACCCGTCTCCAAAAAAATGTACACGTGTAGTTGAATTTTTTGGTCAATGGTACGCCTGGTTTATTAGGAAACATCACACATGTAACTGACTTATGGATCATTAATGCAAAAAAACACACACGGATACGGCATAGAAACCGTGTGTTTTGTGATCTTCTAATGATTAACGCAAAACAACACACACATGCACACATGCTAATCAATGCTCAAAGCCCTGAAAGGATGCTCTTACCGACATTGTACGTTAATACAACAAACTAAAATACTACTGGTAATTTTCTCTAATACTACAAACTTAAACAACTTCTCGCATGGTGCCATCGAGGCATCCTGGCCAGACGTCGGCGTTCTCCTTCTCAGCCTTATAGACGGCAGCCCAACATGCTTCGATCTCCATCAAGCTCTCCTCACCATGGCATGTGGCCTCTTCTTTCTTGCGGCGGCGGGACTCTCTTTTCTTTACTACTTTCTGCCTTTTCCGCTCCTTTGATGTGGCTTTGGCCGCCTCTAGATCCACCGCCCATTCGGCCATGGCAGCCACAAAGTCCGCCCATGTAACTGTGTGACCGGCGGCGGCGATGAACTCGGTGCGGCGAGATGCCATCGCTTCCTTACCATGTGTGCGGTCGCGGGCGGCGAGGAACACAGCGCAGCGGGATGACATCGCTTTCTTACCAGTTACTGTGCGTCGCGGTGCCATGGACGACGCTTGGAGAGAGCTCTGGCACGGAGGGGCCTGATAGCTCTCCAACGTATCTATAATTTTTTATTGTTCCATGCTATTATATTATCTGTTTTGGATGTTTAATGGGCTTTAATATGCTCTTTTCTATTATTTTGGGGACTAACCTATTAACCGGAGGCCCAGTGCTAGTTTCTACTTTTTGCCTATTTTAGTGTTTCGTAAAAAAGGAATATCAAATGGAATCCCAACGGAGCGAAACCTTCGCGATGATCTTTCTTGGAACAAACGCAAACCAGGAGACTTAGAGTGGAAGTCTGGAACTCCGCGAGGCTTCCACGAGATAGGAGGGCGCGCCCAGGGCGGTAGGCGCCCCCCACCGTCGTACTTCTTTCACCTATATATATACTCTTATACCCTAAAAACATCAGGGGGAGCCACGGAACCACTTTTCCACCGTCGCAACCTTCTATACCCGTGAGATTCCATCTGGGGCCTTTTCCGGCGATCTGCTGGAGGGGGATTCAATCACGGAGGGCTTCTATGTCAACACCATAGCCTACCTGATGATGTGTGAGTAGTTTACCACAGACCTTCGGGTCCATAGTTATTAGCTAGATGGCTTCTTCTCTCTCTTTGGTTCTCAATACAAAGTTCTCCTCGATGTTCTTGGAAATCTATTCGATGTAATACTTTTTGCAGTGTGGTTGCCAAGATCCGATGAATTGTGGATTTATGATCAAGTTTATCCATGAACAATATTTGGTTCTTCTCTGAATTTTTATATGCATGATTTGATATCATTTCAAGTCTCTTTGAATTATCGGTTTAGTTTGGTCTACTAGATTGATCTTTCTTGCAATGGGAGAAGTGCTTAGCTTTGGGTTCAATCTTGCGGTCTCCTTTCCCAGTGACAGTAGGGACAGCAAGGCACATATTGTATTGTTTCCATTAAGGATAAAAAGATGGGGTTTATATCATATTGCTTGAGTTTATCCCTCTACATCATGTCATCTTGCCTAAAACATTACTCTGTTCTTATGAACTTAATACTCTAGATGCATGCTGGATAGCAGTCGATGTGTGGAGTAATAGTAGTAGATGCAGAATCATTTCGATCTACTTAACACGGACGTGATGCCTATGTTCATAATCATTGCCTAGATATTCTCATAACTATGCGCTCTTCTATCAATTGCTCGGTAGTAATTTGTTCACCCATCATAATACTTGCTATCATGAGAGAAGCCACTAGTGAAACCTATGGCCCCCGGGTCTCTTTCTTATTATATTGCATCTCTTTTTATTATTGCATCTCATTTACTATTTTGCAATCTTTACTTTCCAATCTATAAAACAAAAATACCTAAAATATTTATCTTACTATCTTTATCAGATCTCACTTTTGCAAGTGTCCGTGAAGGGATTGACGACCCCTTTATCGCGTTGGTTGCAAGGTTCTTGATCGGTTGTGCAGGTACTAGGTGACTTGCGTGTTATCTCCTACTGGATTGATACCTTGGTTCTCAAAAACCGAGGGAAATACTTATGCTACTTTGCTGCATGTTGGTGGGAAACGGCACCTGTGGGATCACTGGGATCCCTTCTATGGTTGGCGGGCGCGGGGTTGTGCATAGAGCGGGTCTGGCGGTCAGCACAAGGATCATTTACCCAGGCTCGGGCCGTGGAGACGCGTAATACCCTAGTCCTACTTTGATGTATATTTGAGTGTTCTTGAGTTCTTGAACTAGCTACGGTGTGTCTCTGGTTCCAAAGATCCGAATCCGACTCCGGTACACCTCGGCCCCTTTTATAGAAAAAGGGGTCGCCGCAGTGGCACACAGGAGGTGGAAAGGTGCATCGTGGCTGAGTCTATCCTCTGGCACCGTTCGACAAATGCATTTAATGCGCTGCCGAGGTCCCCCTCTTGCTTTATCGGGGATGGCAAGGAGGCTCGTCCCAGCTGTCACTGCCTCGCCTGGCTCCGACGCGCGTCCGAGCTGACGAGGCGTTGTAGCGCCATGTTGGCTGACCGCTGGGCTGGCGTGATGGAGGACCTTCACGAAGATCTGCATGCCACCAGGCACGTGCTTGCTGAGTCGGTGTGGAGGCCGCACACTGCCATGTAGTCGCCTACCCAACTGGTTGAGCTAGCAGCTGCATCGGAGCGGCGATGGAGTCTTGGCACTCGTGGCCCTGGCTGCGGCCCCGCAGACGTCTTCGGCATGGGTCTTGCCGTGGCACCGCGGTCGTCCCCGACAAGGATCTTGCCAGGGGTCTCGTGGATTTCCTTGGAAAGGATCTCGCCAAGGATCGTCGTCTTCTGGTTCTCATATGATCTTGCGTATTTATGACCTCCACAAAGATCTGCATGCCACCATGGAGGTGCCTCCCGAGCCTTGGTTCCAATTTAGTTGATGGTGTTGGAAACCCTTGGGCTCAATGGTGGCGCGCTCTGCTGGCGTTAGGCAAGTTGCCTCGGCATGGATCTTGTCAGGGCTACGGAAGCCACCCCGGCAAGAGTCTTGCCGGGGGAGTCCATCTCGCCCTCTTGCTCTCTTTGCGCTCTTGGTCTTGGCATTGCTCTGGCTCTCTTGCGCTCCGGCATCCCCCCTCTGCCCTGCTCACTTCGGCTGTGGGCGCGGCCCTGACTGCCCGTGCACAAGTAAATGGGTGCAAAAGGAGAGCCCCTACTTTTGTACACCAACAGGAGCCCCCGGGCCTGGGCCACACATAAGCGCGACGCGTTGTTGGGCTAGGCCCAAAACAGTGCGCGGGCAGGTGGGGCGGATTTTTACTGCAGTAACTTTTTCGACCGCTGCGCTTCCCCATGACACACGTTGAATGCGCGACGTGGGGGTCATGCATGATGTGGGGGTCATGCGTGGGGCGGTTTCTGCACGTGTCGGTGTCAAAACCGGCGGATCTCGAGTAGGGGGTCCCGAACTGTGCATCTAGGCCGGATGGTAACAGGAGGCAAGGGACACGAAGTTTTACACAGGTTTGGGCCCTCTCGATGGAGGTAAAACCCTACGTCCTGCTTGATTAATATTGATGATATGGGTAGTACAAGAGTAGATCTACCATGAGATCGGAGAGGCTAAACCCTAGAAGCTAGGCTATGGTATGATTGTTGATGTGTATGTTGTCCTACGGACTAAAACCCTCCGGTTTATATAGACACCAGTTAGGGTTAGGGTTACATAGAGTCGGTTACAATGGTAGGAGATCTGCATATCCGTAACGCCAAGCTTGCCTTCCATGCCAAGGAAAGTCCCTTCCGGACACGGGACGAGGTCTTCAATCTTGTATCTTCATAGTCCAGGAGTCCGGCTGAAGGTATAGTCCGGCCATCCAGACACCCCCTAATCCAGGACTCCCTCAGTAGCCCCTGAACCAGGCTTCAATGACGACGAGTCCGGCGCGCATATTGTCTTCGGCATTGCAAGGCGGGTTCCTCCTCCAAGTACTTCATAGAAGATTTTGAACACAAAGATAGTGTCCGGCTCTGCAAAATAAGTTTCCACATATTGCCATAGAGAGAATAATATTTACACAAATCTAATCTGCGGATGTATTCCGTAGCGTGACATCACACCACGGCCAAGCTTTTATTCGGACCATTTTACTGTCCCATCTCAGCGCGTTATGCGAGGCGGTTTCCTTGGCATGTCTTGTTAAAGCAGAGATCGCGTCCCCTTATTCCAGGATTCTCATCAATACAGACGTGGGTAACCCGACCATGCCATTGATTACGGCGCTTGGGAGATAAGCGAGTTTTACCAGGCTGGTGGGGATGCGTAGTCGCATCCACCCATATAAGGGGATAAGGATCCATCTTTTCACCTACGCCTTCTTCCTCCTTTGCCTATCCATTTTCGCGCACTCGAGCTCCAGCGCCCAAGTCCGCATTCCCCACCTCAACCTTCTCCAGCCATGTCTGGAGCGGGAGGCAAGTGGATGGTCTCCTCCGTCACGGAGGGACACATCAAAAAGCTGAGGAAGGCCGGATACCTGTCTAATAACATCACGTACCGGCTTCCCGAAAAGGGGCAGCTCATCCCCACCCCTAGGCCCCATGAGAGGGTGGTGTTCCTCCCCCACTTCCTCCATGGACTGGGCTTCCCTCTCCACCAATTTGTCCGGGGGCTCATGTTCTACTACGGCCTAGATTTCCACAATCTGGCCCCAAACTTTGTCCTCAACATCTCGGCGTTTATTGTTGTGTGCGAGGCTTTCCTCCGCATCCGCCCCCATTTCGGCCTATGGCTCAAGACTTTCAATGTCAAGCCGAAGGTGGTGCGCGGCAACCAGGCGGAGTGCGGAGGCGCCATGGTGGGCAAGATGGCCAATGTCCTATGGCTCGAGGGCTCCTTTGTGGAGACCCCGAAGTGGTGGCAATCGGGGTGGTTTTACATCACCGAGCCGCGCGACGCCAAATGGGTCGCACCCCCCGAGTTTCGATCTGGACCCCCTACGCGGCTCACCTCCTGGAAGGAGACGGGCCTGTCATGGGGTAAAAAAAGGAGAGCTGACCGGACTCCAAACATGCGTCCAAACCCTAGTAGACAAGAAGCTCAAACTTGTCAACGTAGTCTAGGTTATGCTCATCCGCTTGATCCTCCCGTGTCAACGACGGGCTTTCAACCTGTGGGAGTTCGACCTGGCGCGGCACCAAACTCTGAGCAGGCTCTTCGACACGATGTACGAAGATGCCTGGAAGGTGCTTTTCAAGGGCGCCAAGGCTCCCGCATCCGCTACCGAGGATCGCGGATTCAGTGCGCAGCGTCATGCTCTTGCGGTAAGCTGTTTTTTTTCTTTTATAGGGTATCAGTTTTTCATAGTTTGACTCCATGCAAGATCTAAGCTCCCTTACCTTTGACAGGATTGGCAGGTGACGTCCGGACAGATCAACTATCCGGCTCCTTTGCCCGAAGGCCCAGCGGACACTCACTTGGCGAAGCTGCTGGTTCCAGCACCCTATGTGGTGCCGGAGAAGAAGGCTGTGAAAAAGGCCACGGGGACTCGAAAGAGTGCCCGGCGCCAGGAGGTGTCGGATCCATCATCCGACGGTTTCGAGGCGCATTCCTCCCGTGAAGACGAGGAGGGAGAAGAAGAGACCTCTCCCCCTCCAGCGGGAGGAGAGAAGAAAAGGAAGGCCGCCCTCTCTGGGGAGGCCGGAGGGTCCAAGAAGGGGAAAACCCTTCTTCCAGACTACTCCACCGACGCCGACAACGGCGTAGAGGGGTGGCTGCCCAGCGCCAAGTCCCTGGCAAAATCGTAAGTATCCGGATACCAGAGTAATTCATAGTATTCGTTTATTGCACAGCTTTTCCCTTACGTCGAATATGTTTATGCAGCCCGCCCAAAGACCGGCTCGATGCGTCGTCGACCGGCTCAGTAGACTCGTCGGATGTGAACTCGCTTCCGATGGCTTCCAACCCCCGCCCTACGGACGACACCGAAGTGTTGTCCCAACAGGTTCCTAGCCGGGAGGAGGTGGTCCTGGAGGCGCCGCAAGGCGACCTTCTAGACTCCAGGAGTAAAGGGCATGAAACCCCCCAGGGCTCCAAGTCCGGCTCTAGGTCGGACACTACTCTGGAACCTTCAAAGGTTCCAGAGTCCAGCGGGCGACCTCCTTCCAAGAGGAGCCAGCCTACTGTGCCGGCGACCCCCGTCCAACCGGAGGCGCGGGATAATCTGTTGGAGGCGCTCCAAGGCGCCTCCATCGACGAGGGGCACCGCACTATTATGAGTGCGGTGATCCAGAAGGTTCAGTCCACCAAGAGCGGACTGACTGAAGCTTGTACTAGCCTTTTAATAGGCTTTAAGGTAAGTAAAGAATGTGTAAATAATATTACCGCATAGACAGTAGCCCCTGATGCTCTGTTTGGCATTCGGGAAGAAAAGCCGAATAGAGGATCAAATAAAATTCACAGGAGTCTATCAAAAAGGAGTCAATATGCGTATGCAGGCTTCTCTGCTTGCGTCCGCCATATTGACTGCGAAGTGGACACGCTAAAGCAGAACCTCGAGCGGTCCGAGCAAGAGCTCGGGCGTGCCAAGAAGCAGCTCGAGGACAATGAAGGTAAGAAATACCTTGTTTATATATATATATATATATATATATATATATATATATATATATATATATATAAAGGTGCAATTGCAAAAAATGACAGGATTATCGTGGCTATTGTAGGGGCCATGTCTGAGGTGGCGACCCTTAAGCAAGCGCTGGTCGAGGCCGAGAAGTATGAGGCCGAGGTTGGCAAGGTGCGACAAGAGCTCCAGGCACTCATGGAAAAACATGAGAGTTTGGAGCTTGACTCAAAGATGCGAGCATCCGAGCTCACGGTGGCTATTGAAAATGCCAAGTCTGCCAAGGCCGGATCCTAGAAGACCCTCCAGGAGTTGGATGAAGTGAAGAAGATAGCGGCGGGTAAGGCATTCTTTATGCAAAGCAAACACATAAACGTGAGTTACTTGTTACTTACCCGAATCCGGAGCTCTCCAGGAGCGTTTGGAGATCTTCCCCAGAGTGTGTCCGATGCCGCCGCATTCTATCGAGCCGAGGAGGGCAGCTCGACAGAGAAGGTGTTCTGGTCTCAGTATGCTGAGGCCGGACACCACATTCCCCTGAGCGACCAGCTGAAGCAACTGGTCGAGCACCACAAGGCGGCCGAACAGGCCATGAAGGGCCTCGTAGTTCGGCTGTGGCCTGGAGGGGCTCTGCTTGGGAGCTATTTCGGGCTGGTGCGGCGGCTGGTGGAGGCCTGTCCAAGGCTCGAAGTTATCAAGCGCTCCACCTGCATTGAAGGTGCCCGTAGGGCCCTTGCCCGTGCTAAGGTGCACTCAGGCAAGCTAGATGCTGAGAAGCTTGTGAAGGACGGGCCACCGCCGGGGAAAGAGCATCGCAAGCCCGAGAATTACTATAAGGATGTTCTGAAGGGTGCCTGCCTTGTGGCGGATGAATGTTCTAGGGATGTAATTTTTGAGTGAAACTTGCTCGTTTTGTCCTGTACGCTAAAAACTTGTTCATATGCGCTAAGCAATGCTGTTGGACTTTAAAATATTACCTTCTGCGCGGTTTTTTATCAATTCTAAGAGATGGCGAGTCGTCGGCTTCTGCCCCCGTGCCGCTAGTGCTGGGGTGTTCGGGGATAAACTTGAGCGCTCTTTTCCCCATGTTTGGGTCCTTCGAGGGAGGCGCCTAGCCCAACGAACAAGCCAATCGGACTATAATGCGTGAACACTCTCACTTAGCCATAGAATTCTATAATTTTAAATTTTGGCGAAGCCCCTGGTATGCGGAAGACCGAGTTCGGGGCGCTATCCACGCCTTGGCCAGACAGAGCCGGCTCCTCGCCCTAAGCGGCATAAGTGTTTAGGGATTCAAAAAACCTCTCGAACAGCGAGCAGCTCTCGCTTCATCATGACAGTCAGTTTTAGCTTTCTCCACTGAGGTGCTCGACCCAGCTCAACTGGGGCACAATCACAGTGGTTCTCCTAGTGCTACCTTAGCCGATATAGCGGAACGTAAGGCACCAAAACATAGGAGCCGGGCAAACCCAACTATTGACCCAAGACATGATTCGGAGCCGATGCATATAATGCTATAAGTTTAGGGTGCTGCACTTGTTTAAAGTGTTCGGACTTCTCACACCATATTGAGGGGTACTAAAGCCCCTAGCATATTTTGGTCGTACCAACGTGTACGGGTGCAACATGTCGTTAAGGAACATATAAAGAAAAAAGGTAATGGAAAAAATAGACGAAAGCTATGCATTGTTTATTAAAAAGGGGCTGCGATCAAAGCAGAACGATACAAATAATGCGATAAGTGAAAGGTTAGACTAGTTAACATGTCCGTTCCAGGGGCAAGCTGCGGAATAGTATGCGGAACGGGTATACTGCTCGTGATAGAGACCACCTGGGAGTTCCGTAATGCGGTGTGGCTTGTCTGCTTCCCTGGTTCTTGCTTCATTTGTGCGGCAATTGAACTGCCGAACAGGCCTTCCGAAGGATGGAGTCCTGAAAGTAAGAGAAAATTAAAATAATCGGTAGCCCCTGGTACGGTTTAAGCCGTGTTTCGGGCGTGCCGTGATGGTGCCCCTCCCCTTGTACCCATGGTATCTCTAGAGCGTAGTTATGTACGCGAAGTACTGGTGTCGCCTTTTTGCGAGGGTTGGGGTTGGGGCCGCATTGCTATGCCTGCTCGGGTCGTGCCAGGCGGTCTTGTTGTAGGTTACTCCGGGCGTGCTTGACGGTGTCCGGTCGTTTAGTGGCCGGACTGGAGAACTGCCTGGAGAGGCCACTTTGTACTTCCGCTGCAAGGGCCGCCATGTGCTCCTCCATTCGGAGGGAGCGTTCGGTGTTTCCATTGACCGTAATTACTCCTCGAGGACCTGGCGGCGAATGCGGTTCGCCCGAGCAGTGCGTGATAACCACTGCGGAACGGGACTATGTCGAAGATTAACTCCTCACTTCGGTAATTATCTGGAGATCCGAAGACCACTTCAAGTGTGACAGAGCCTGTACAATTGGCATCTACACCTGGTATTACGCCTTTAAAGGTCGCTTTGGTGGGCTTTAATCCTCGAGGGATCTATGCCCATTTTCCGCACTGTATCCAGGTAAAGCAGGTTCAGGCTGCTGCCGCCGTCCATAAGGACTCTAGTGAGATGAAATCCGTCAATAATTGGGTCTAGAACCAATGCGGCGAATCCACCATGACGGATGATAGTTGGGTGGTCCCTTCGATCAAAGGTGATCGGGCAGGAGGACCATGGGTTGAACTTTGGGGCGATTGGCTCTACCGCGTATATGTCCCTTAACGCGTGCTTCCGCTCCCTTTTGGGGACGTGGGTTACGTATATCATGTTCACCGTCTGCACTTGTGGGGGAAAACCCTTCTGTCCACTGTTGTTCGGTGGCCGGGGCTCCTCGTCGTCATCGTTATGCAGCCCCTTGTCTTCATTTTCGGTGTTTAACTTGCCTGCCTGCTTGAACACCCAACAATCCCTGTTGGTGTGATTGGCCGGCTTTTCGGGGGTGCCATGTATCTGGCACAAGCGGTCGAGTATTCGGTACAAACTGGACGGGCCCCTAGGATTCCTTTTGAATGGCTTTTTCCGCTGACCGGATTTAGAGCCTCTGAATCCGGCATTAACTGCCGTATCCTCAGCATTGTCGCCGTTAATGCGGTGCTTCTCCTTGTTGCGACGCGACCTGCCACTACTATCCCTAGTGTCCGAATTACCAGGGCTCTTGGTCATATTGTTGCTATGAGCAAGCCAGCTATCTTCTCTCGCGCAAAAGCGGGTCAAGAGTGTCATGAGTGCTACCATAGATTTCGGCTTTTCCTGTCGAAGGTGCCGGGCCAGCCACTCGTCACGGATATTGTGCTTGAAGGCTGCTAGGGCCTCAGCGTCCGGACAGTTGACTATTTGATTTTTCTTTGTTAGGAACCCTGTCCAGAATTTCCTGGCCGATTCCTCTGGCTGCTTAATTACGTGACTTAGGTCATCAACGTCTGGGGGTCACACATAAGTGCCCTGGAAATTGTCGAGGAATGCGGCTTCCAGATCCTCCTAACAACTGATTGATCCTGTTGGCAAGCTGTTAAGCCAATGCCGAGCTGGTCCTTTAAGCTTGAGTCGGAGGTATTTGATGGCGTGGAAATCATTGCCGCGGGCCATGTGGATATGAAGGAGATAATCCTGGATGCATACCGCAGGATCTGTTGTGTCATCATATGATTCGATATTGACGGGTTTGAAACCCTCAGGGATTTGATGATCCATTATTTCCTCTATGAAGCATAGTGGGTGTGCGGCGCCTCTGTACTGGGCTATATCATGACTTAGCTCCGATGAGCTTTGACTACTGCGTTCGGCCCTGCCGAATTTGTGGCCGGCGTGACGGTTACCGTCTCGAGCCGTGGAGCGCCCCCGCGATCCATAGATCAATCTTGTCTGCCTTCCCTTGTCCTCCACCATATCTCGTAAGTCCGGCGCATATTCCCGTGCCTTGGTACGGGGTGCGGCTTGAGTGGAGGGCCGAGAGGCCTCTCTGTCGCGGCCACGAGGTGGCTGGTCGGCCACATCCAGTGCTTCCTCCTCTAATCGGGGTAGCAACCTGCGCTTTGGGTAGCTCTTGGAGGGGCGTTCGAGTTTATGCTCTTCGGCCGCAAGGACTTCAGTCCATCTGTCGACTAGCAAATCTTGATCAGCTCTGAGCTGTTGCTATTTTTTCTTGAGGCTTCTTGCCGTGGCCATAAGCCTGCGTTGAAAACGCTCTTGCTCGACGGGATCCTCTGGCACGACGAATTCGTCGTCGTTGAGGTCTTCGGAGGGAGGCATATAATTATCGTCCTCGACCTCTCTGTCTGCCGCTCTCTCATGAGGGCTGGTTTCTCCATCCTCCTGTGCTAATTCTTGCTCAAGGGGGTTTTCTTCGGCACTTTCCGAAGTATTATTATCTCCCGTGCTGGAATCACCGTATTTATTTTCGCGGGATTTTGAGCGGCGCCGCTGACGCCGGTGCTTAGGCTGTTTCTTGGAGGGGTCATCCTCCGCTGTTCCATCGCCATCTCCTTCTTTTTGGGTGTCCACCATGTATATGTCATATGACGAGGTGGCTTTCCAGGGCCTGATAGGTGCTGGTTCTTCATCGTCTCCTTCATCGGCGTCCATACCGTCGATGTCTTCGGAGTCGAAGTCGAGCATGTCGGTTAAGTCATCGACAGTGGCTACAAAGTGGGTGGTGGGTGGGCTTTGAATTTCTTCATCGTCCGAATCCCAACCTTGCTAACCGTAGTCCGGCCAGGGCTCTCCTGATAAAGAGAGAGACTTCAGTGTCTTCAGGATATCGCCGAAAGGCGAGTGCTAAAAGATGTCCACGGCAGTAAACTCCATGATCGGCGCCCAATCGGATTCGATCGGCAGGGGCGCGGAGGGTTCGGAGTCCGGAGAGGAGTCCGGCTCCTTGGAGTCACGAGTCTTGCAGAGTACGGGGCTGGTGTTCGGCTCAATCGCTGTTGAGATTGCAGCCCCCGAGGTGGCGTCCAACCGCCCATCCTCGATCGGCGCAGTTGGCTCCAAATTAAGGGTCGAAGCTGATGCGGGTGCGGCCTCCTGGCCACTGTTCGGCGGCAGAGCTAGATCATGCTCGTCGGGGTAGTGCGGCGCGCTCGGTAGTGGCTCGAATCCGTCGAAGATCAAGTCCCCGCGGATGTCAGCCGTGTAGTTTAAACTTCCAAATCTGACCTGACGGCCAGGGGCGTAGCTTTCGATCTGCTCCAGACGGCCAAGTGAATTGGCCCGCATTGTGAATCCGCCGAAGAAGAAGATTTGTCAGGGGAGGAAGGTCTCACCCTGGACAGCATCGGTATTGATGATCGTAGGAGCCATCGAGCCTGACGGGGACGACACAGAGGAACTCTCAATGAAAGCACCAATGTCGGTGTCAAAACCGGCGGATCTCGGGTAGGGGGTCCCGAACTGTGCGTCTAGGCTGGATGGTAATAGGAGGCAAGGGACACGAAGTTTTACCCAGGTTTGGGCCCTCTCGATGGAGGTAAAACCCTACATCCTGCTTGATTAATATTGATGATATGAGTTGTACAAGAGTAGATCTACCACGAGATCGGAGAGGCTAAACCCTAGAAGCTAGCCTATGGTATGATTGTTGATGTGTATGTTGTTCTACGGACTAAAACCCTCCGATTTATATAGACACCGGATAGGGTTAGGGTTACATAGAGTTGGTTACAATGGTAGGAGATCTGCATATCCGTATCACCAAGCTTGCCTTCAACGCCAAGGAAAATCCCTTCCAGACACGGGACGAAGTCTTCAATCTTGTATCTTCATAGTCCAGGAATCCGGCTGAAGGTATAGTCCGGCCATCCGGACACCCCCTAATCCAGGACTCCCTCAGCACGCATGCCTCACATCATGGTAAAGAGGCGGCTCGCACCTTCCCAATAAAAATAGGAAAATGTAGAGGCGCGGCTCGTTTACTGAGTGGACCTGGGTCGTGGTCTTCAAGGCGCCCACGCTCTACGATCATGGGGTGGCGAATGGTCGCCTCAACCGTCCCCTCGATTTCTGATTGCTCGCCATGTGTCCTCCGTGCCCCCGAGGTGGCACGCGGTGGACGCGCGGGGGGGGGGGCACGGACCTTAAATAACGAGGCGAGAAATCAGGCCGTCGCTAATTGGAGCGGCGGGTGGGTCCCGATTCCCTGCGCCCCCGGTGGCCGGATTGGCTGAGTGGGGCGGCCGAGCTCCGACCCCGCCCCTTTATAAGAAGGGGGAGGGGGATGGCATCCCACAACCTTTCACCATTCCTCTCCTTCCACTTTGGCTCCATTCTTCCATCTGCCCTGGCGAGAGGGGGCGCCGACCCTTCGACGGTGGCGGCGAGGGTCTCTGCTCGACAGCGCGACCCTCCTTCCCAAGAGCTCGTGGCGGCAGAGCCACCCATGAGACGAAGGGGGAGGAGGCAAGGTGGAGGTTGGTGTGGCGCTTTGGGAAGAGGGGGATGGGGAGGCGCACCGGCCTTGCTCCGCCAGCGATGCCTTGAAAGTGCAACTATCCCTGGGTGGTTTTCGTAATTCCTAACAACATATAGATCATTGAGCTAATGTTACTTGAAGATAAATATTTTAGGAAAAGCTCAATAATTGGCATGGCATGGACTACAAAGTGGACCCCTCAAAATGCTAAGGACAGAAGGTTGGCTCAAGCTCAAAGCACAAGACTCTACATTTTACTTTTAGTGATCCAAGATCACATTGAGTCCATAGGAAAAGCCAATACTATTAAAATGGGGTGAGGTGTTTCTTAATGAGTTGCTTGCTCAAAATTCTTAGTGATATGCTCCAGAAACCCTCAACTACATTCTCATATCCACATATGTCCCAAACCAAAAGTCAAACTAGGCCCCATCGAAATCTTCTACCCGACGTCACCGAGTTCACTTGACATAGCTACTGCCAGAAACCCTAGTCACTTTGGTCTCACCGATAAAGATCTCAGTCTCACCGAGATGGGATTGCAAACTCTCTGTTTCCCTACGTAACGTTTCGGTCCAACCGAGAAGAGCGATCGGTCCCACCGACATTGCAATGCAAACTCTCTGTTTCCCCTTCGTAACGTTTTGGTCTAACCGAGATGAGCGAATCGGTCCCACCAAGTTTGCCTGACCAACTCTCTGTTTGCCTATTACCAAAATCGGTCCCACCGAGTTTATGTAATCGGTCTCACCGAGATTACGTTATGCCCTGACCCTAATGGAATCGGCCCCACTGAGTTGACATATCGGTCCCACCAAAAATCCTAATGTTCACATTTTGAACTAAATCGTTCTGGCCGAGTTATATGATTCGGTCCCACCAAGTTTGGTGATTTGTGTGTAACGGTTAGATTTTGTGTGGAGGCTATATATACCCCTCCACCCATTCTTCATTTGTGGAGAGAGCCATCAGAATATGCCTACACTTCCAACATACAGTTTCTAAGAGAGAACCACCTACACTTGTGTTGAGGTCAAGATATTCCAATCCAACCACATAAATCTTGATCTCTAGCTTTCCCCAAGTTGCTTTCCACTCAAATCAGCTTTCTACCAAATCAAATCCTATGAGAGAGAGTTGAGTGTTGAGGATCCTATCATTTGAAGCACAAGAGTAAGGAGTTCATCATCAACACATCATCTATTACCTTTTGGAGAGTGGTGTCTCCTAGATTGGTTAGGTGTCACTTGGGAGCCTCCGTCAAGATTGTGGAGTTGAACCAAGGAGTTTGTACGGGCAAGGAGATCGCCTACTTCATGAATATCTACCCTAGTGAGGCCAATCCTTCGTGGGCGATGGCCATGGTGGGATAGACAAGGTTGCTTCTTCGTGACCCTTCGTGGGTGGAGCCCTCCATGGACTCGCGCAACCGTTACCCTTCGTGGATTGAAGTGTCCATCAACGTGGATGTACGATAGCACCACCTATCGGAACCACGCCAAAAATCTCTGTGTCTACATTGCATTTGCTCCCTCCAAACTCGTCCCTTTACCTTCATATGCAATTGTTTTACATTCGGCTGCTATACTCTTCGAATTCCATGTGTAGGTTGATTACTTGTTTGTGCTAAGTTGCTAAAATCTGCCAAGACTTAAAATTGGGAAAAGGCTAGATTTTTATTTGGTCAGGTAGTCTATCACCCCCCTGTAGACATAGTTTCGATCCTACAAGTGGTATCAAAGCTTTGGTCTCCATTTGCCTTGATTTCCATAGCTTTGGTGATCATAGCCTTGGTTTCACAACCTAGGAGAGTATGGCATCTAGTGAGGGAAATTGCCACCATTGTGGTCCTTACTTTGATGGTACTAATTTTTCCAGTTTGAAGCATAAGATGAAAATGCATATTCTTGGACATAACCTCGCCGTTTGGGATACTGTGTGTATTGGCATGCAAGGTGAATTCTTTGATGGGAGAGAACCGAACCGTGAGGCTAGTGCGGAAGAGTTGAAGATGCTGCAATACAATGCTCAAGCTTGTGATATTCTCTTCAACCGATTGTGCCCCAAAGAATTCAACAAAATTAGCCGTCTTGAGAATGCAAAGGAAATTTGGGATACTTTGATTGATATGCACGAAGGTATCGACTCCGTCAAGGAATCCAAATTGGATGTGCTTCAAAGTCAACATGACAAGGTCAAAATGAAGGATGGTGAAGGTATCGCTGAAAAGTACTCTAGGCTTGCTCTCATCACAAATGAGATTGCCGTCTTAGGAAGTAAAGAGATGACCGATAGATTCATCATCAAGAAGATCCTAAGAGCCTTGGATGGAAAATATGATACCATGTGCACATTGATCCAAATGATGCCCAATTACAAATATCTCATGCCAACGGAAGTCATTGGAAGGATTGTTGCTCATGAGATGTCACTCAAGGATAAGGAAGAGCTTCACAACAAGTCAAGTGGTGCTTACAAAGCCTCATGTGATGCTCCCACATCATGAAGTGAGAAAAAAAACTTCAATGAACAATGGAGCCTAATGGTGAAGAACTTCAACATGTTTTATAAGAATAGAAGCAAGGAAAGAAGTTCCTAGTCAAGGTCCTACAATGACAAAAGATCTTCAAGTCCTGAACGCAATTGCTATAATTATGGAAGACCCAGACACTACTCCAATGAGTGTACGGCTCCCTACAAAAGAAGGAGTAGGAGAGAAGAATCACCACCAAGAGAGAGAAGGAGTAGACATGACCGTTATGAACGAAGAACATCATGGAGAAGCAAGGATTCGGAAAGGAAGGACAAATCATCAAGGAGCTACACAAAACAAAGACATCAAGCTCACATTGGTGAATGGGTATCAGGCTCTGACTCCGACGATCACTCCGAGAGAAGTTATCACTCCAACTACGAATATACTCAAGATGAAGGTGTTGCCGGTCTAGCACTTGTGTCAACCAACTCCTACGACATATTTGAGTCACCAAATGAAGGAATTGGAAGATGCTTCATGGCTAAAGGCCCAAGGTATCACACCCCGAGTATGTTGATTTCAATAGTGATGAAGATAACTTGCTTGGTGATGATGATTTACTTGTTGACAATTCTAGTGATGAAAACTATGATGAACTTGCTTTTAATCATGCTAATCACGACAAAAGGAATGACGATGATAAGAAGGAGATTGAGCGTCTAACTAAAGAGCTAAACACTCTTAAGCTAGCTCATGAAACTACCTTGGAAAATCATCAAGAACTTTTAAAGACTCATGAGAAGTTACGCTTCGAAAAGCTCAACCTTGAGCAAGAGCATGGGTTCTTAAAAGCGATCAATGATGATCTTCGCAAGAAAAGTTCTTCTTACATTGCCAAGCATTTACTCTTGTCTACTTACATGCCACAAGTTAAATCTAGCAACAAGAGTAAGAAAGATTCTTCTTCCAGTAGTAACAATAATCATGCTAAACACAATGATGTTGCTTCTAGTAGTTCTCTGGATTCCACTAATGATTCTCTTAGCCAAGTTACACTTGAGCAAGAAAATAGCTTATGGAAGGGAATTATAGAGAAAGGTGTTTACAAGAGCCTTGTTGGAACTAAGCAATTTGAGAAAATTTTACGCAAGCAAGGAAGACATCGGAAGAATCAAGGTGTTGGTTTTGAACAAAAGTTCAATGCCAATGGAGTTGCGTGGGAAGAAGATCAATACCACAAGACGAAATTTGTTCCTCAACAAGAGAAGTATGATCCTACTTCTTTCCAAGGAACACAAGCTCAAGATGATCTTCCACCACAAGACCACAAGCAAAAAGGCAAGGACAAGCTTCAAGAGCAGATTGATGCATTTGAGGAAGCTCCCAAAGCCTTGGTCAAGTGGGTTCACAAGACTACATCAAGTTCTACTTCATCAAGTACGACTACAACTCCAAGGATTCCCATCAAGATGGTGTGGATCCCGAAGAAGAAGAACTAGAGAGTTCTTGAGGGTGACTCCGCCAACATACTTCACACATATCATTTTGGCGAGGACAAGTGCAAACAACTTCCGTATCTTGCACTAGTACAAGTATTCACAAACCTTCTTGTTGGTAAGACAAGGGACAAGGTAACCTAATGCATTCATGGACATCATCCTATGTGAACATCACTCTATGTCTATGGATATCCTTGTTTGTTCCTTGTGAGACTAACCCGTGTAGGTATTGAAAGTGCAACTCACTCCGAAGGATTGCTGCAAAAGATCTACTTCAACATTGAGCATCTACATCTTCAACACCTACATGAAGTCATCATCGACAAAACCCAAGGTTAGTTCATCCCTCTTAGGGGGATATCACATCTAGGGGGAGCTTTACTCTAATCAACTGAGCCAAAGCAACTCTAATGGTGTGAACACAACAATGCTTTATTTAAAAGTGGCAACCCCACTTGTGCCTAAATGATGAGTATGACCTATGATCAAATGTTCTCATTTGACTCCTAAGTCAATATACTCATATATAGATGACCTAGTCATCGCCAAATTTCTTGATAGATGATAGAGTGATTGTGCATGCTTTGTCACATATTTCATTTGCCATCTTATTGTGTGAGCATGTTGGTTGCATATTTTACTCATTTGAGGACATCCATTTGTTGCTTTGATTGTTTGGCTTTTTCTATTTTGCCAAATGGATGGACAAGAATGCCTAAGAACTCCCTCTAGCTATCTATGCTTTTCTCGTCTCAAACTCTATTCATGCTACATCACAAAGTTTGATCAAGCCAGATTCGAACCACTCTGTGAGAGGAGCACTTGGAGTCCCCGATTCGTCATAGACTTAAACTTGCAAAACCTCTTTGTGCATTTCGGTATGACCAAGTCATCCATTTCGGTCACACCAAGATCACTAAGTTGATCTAGGTTTTCAATCTCGGTGCAACCGATAAATCTTTTCGGTCACACCAAGTTGCAGCAACCGCTTGCGATTCTACATCTCGGTGCCATCGAGTTTTTCCACTCGGTCACACCGACAGGGTTGGGATATATATATATACACACGGGTGAGATTTTGGAAATTCCTTCAAAACCTCTCAGCCCGCGCGTGTCCTGCTCTGCCTCCTCGGGTCTCTGGATCGTCCTCCCGCCACTGGTTTCTGTTACCGTCAAGGGATTTCTGCCCCTCCGTTGCCGCCATAGCAAACTCCGCCTAATTAGGGTATGAGTTTGATCGTTTGTGCTATTCCTTTAACTCCGACTCGTAGCATATTACTTTGCCATGATCATGACCACGTATGCAAATTAATCTATCCACTGAAAACATCCCTTAGGTTAGGTTTGATTTGAAAATTTAGGGTTAGGTCTCTGATACGTCCATTTTGCATCATGCTTTTATATCGATATTTATTGCATTATGGGCTGTTATTACACATTATATCACAATACTTATGCCTATTCTCTGTTATTTTACAAGGTTCGCATAAAGAGGGAGAATGCCGGCAGCTGCGATTCTGGACTAGAAAAGGAGAAAATATAAAAGACCTATTCTGCACAGCTCTAAAAGTCCTAAAACTTCACATAAGTCATTTTCAGAATATATAAAAAATAATGAGCGCAAGAAGTTCCATAGGGGTCCACACCCTGGCCATGAGGGTGGGGGCGCGCCCTACCCCCCTGGGCGCGCCCCCTGCCTCGTGGGCCCCCTGGTAGCCCTTCGATGCCCATCTTCTGCTATATGGAGTCCTTCGATGAGAAAAAATCATAAGCAAGCTTCCGGGATGAGACTCCGCCACCACGAGGCGGAACCTTGGCGAGACCAATCTAGGGCTCTGGCAGAGCTGTTCTGCCGGGGAAACTTCCCTCTGGGAGGGGGAGATCATCGCCATCATCATCACCAACGATCCTCTCATCGGGAGGGGGTCAATCTCCATCAACATCTTCATCATCACCATCTCCTCTCAAACCCTAGTTCATCTCTTGTATCCAATTCTTGTCTCTAAGTCTGGGATTGGTACCTGTGGGTTGCTAGTAGTGTTGATTACTCCTTGTAGTTGATGCTAGTTTGTTTATTTGGTGGAAGGTCATATGTTCAGATCCTATATGCATATTAATACCCCTCTGATTATGAACATGAATATGCTTTGTAAGTAGTTGCGTTTGTTCCTGAGGACATGGGAGAAGTCTTGCTATTAGTAGTCATGTGAATTTGGTATTCGTTCGATATTTTGATGAGATGTATGTTGTCTCTCCTCTAGTGGTGTCATGTGAACGTCGACTACATGAAACTTCACCATTATTTGGGCCTAGAGGAAGGCATTGGGAAGTAATAAGTAGATGATGGGTTGCTAGAGTGACAGTAGCTTAAACCCTAGTTTATGCGTTGCTTCGTAAGGGGCTGATTTGGATCCATATGTTTCATGCTATGGTTAGGTTTACCTTAATACTTTTGTTGTAGTTGCGGATGCTTGCAATAGAGGTTAATCATAAGTGGGATGCTTGTCCAAGTAAGGACAGCACCCAAGCACCGGTCCACCCACATATCAGATTATCAAAGTACCGAACGCGAATCATATGATCGTGATGAAACCTAGCTTGACGATAATTCCCATGTGTCCTCGGGAGCGCTTTTCTCTACATAAGAATTTGTCCAGGCTTGTCCTTTGCTACAAAAAGGATTGGGCCACCTTGCTGCACTTTATTTACTTTGGTTACTTGTTGCTCGTTACAAATTCTCTTATCACAAAACTACCTATTACCTATAATTTCAGTGCTTGTAGAGAATACCTTGCTGAAAACCGCTTATCAATTCCTTCTGCTACTTGTTGGGTTCGACACTCTTACTTATCGAAAGGACTACGATAGATCTCGTATACTTGTGGGTCATCAAGACTCTTTTCTGGCTCCATTTCCAGGGAGTGAAGCGCCTTTGGTAGGTGGAATTTGGTAAGCAAAAATTTATATAGTGTGCTGAAATTTACTGTCACTTGTTATGATGGAAAGTAATCCTCTGAGGGGCTTGTTCGGGGTATCTTCACCCCAACCAATACAACAAAGAGTTTCTCCTCAACCTACTGAACCTACTGAAAATGAAAATGTCTGCTTTGAAATTCCTTCGGGTATGATAGAAAAACTGCTAGCTAATCCTTTTGCAGGAGATGGAACATTACATCCTGATGAGCACCTAATATATGTGGATGAAATTTGTGGATTATTTAAGCTTGCAGGTATGCCCAATGATGTTATCAAGAAGAAGGTCTTCCCTTTATCTTTGGAGGGTGATGCATTGACATGGTAGAGGCTATGTGATGATATGGGATCATGGAAGTACAAACGATTGAAATTGGAATTTCATCAGAAGTTTTATACTATGCATCTTGTTCATCGTGATCATAATTATATATATAATTTTTGGCCTCACAAAGGAGAAAGCATCGCTTTATCCAAAATTTATATGCTCGGCTTTCTGATACCAATCGCACCATGCTCGATACTTCTTGTGCTGCCTCTTAAATGATGAAGACTATTGAATTCAAATGGGATTTATTGGAAAGAATTAAACGCAACTCTGAAGATTGGGATCTCGACGAAGGTAAGGAGTCAGGTATGATACTTAAGTTTGATTGTGTTAAATCTTTTATGGATACAGATGTTTTCCGGAAATTTAGCACTAAATATGGACTTGACTCTGAGATAGTAGCTTCTTTCTGTGAATCTTTTGCTACTCATGTTGATCTCCCTAAGAAGAAGTGGTTTAAATATAATCCTCCCATTGAAGTAAAAGTAGCTGCACCTATTAAAGTTGAAGAAAAGACTGTCACTTATAATGATCCTATTATTCCTACTTCTTATGTTGAGAAACCACCTTTTCCTATTAGGATAAAAGATCATGCTAAAGCTTCAACTGTGGTTCGTAAAAGCAATATTAGACCCTATACACCTCCTGAGCAAGTTAAAGTTGAACCTAACATTGCTATTGTTAAGGATCTCTTGGCTGATAATATTGATGGGCATGTTATTTATTTCTGTGATGAAACTGCTAGAATTGCTAAACCTTGTGCTAAAGATAAACATAGACCTGTGGTAGGCATGCCTGTTATTTCTACTAAAATAGGAGATCATTGTTATCCTGGCTTGTGTGATATGGGTGAAAGTGCTAGTGCAATACCTATTGACTTATACAAAGAAATTATGCATGATATTGCACCTGCTGAGTTAGAAGAAATTGATGTTACCATTAAACTTTCCAATAAAGATACTATTTCACCAATGGGAATTGTTAGGTATGTTGAAGTCTTGTGTGGGAAAACTAAATATCCTGCTGATTTTCTTGTTCTTGGTTCCCCACAAGATAGCTTTTGTCCCATTATATTTGGTAGACCCTTCCTAAATGCTGTTAATGCTAGGATAGACTGCAAAAAGGATGTTATTACTATTGGTTTTGGTGATATGTCTCATGAGTTCAACTTTTCTAAATTTCATAGAAAACACCGTGAAGAAGAATTGCCTAGTAAAGATGAAATTATTGGTCTTTCTTCTATTGCCGTACCTCCTAGTGATCCTTTAGAACAATATTTGCTAGACCATGAAAATGATATGTATATGAATGAAAGAAGGGAAATAGATGAAGTGTTCTTTAAACAGGGACCTATTCTGAAACACAACTTGCCTATTGAAATCTTAGGGGATCCTCCTCCACCCAAGGGTGATCCCATGTTTGAGCTTAAACCATTGCCTGATACTCTTAAATATGCTTATCTTGATGAAAAGAAGATATATCCTGTTATTATTAGTGCCAACCATTCAGAGAAGGAGGAAGAAAAATTATTGAAAACTCTGATGAAGGACCGTGCTGCTATTGGATATACTCTTGATGATCTTAAGGGCATTAGTCCCACTCTATGTCAACACAAAATAAATTTGGAAAAAGATGCCAAACCAGTTATTGATCACCAAAGACAACTGAATCCTAAGATGAAAGAAGTGGTAAGAAAATAAATACTAAAGCTCCTTGAGGCAGGTATAATTTATCCCGTTGCTGATAGTCAGTGGGTAAGTCCTGTCCATTGTGTTCCTAAGAAGGGAGGTATTACTGTCGTTCCTAATGATAAAGATGAATTGATTCCGCAAAGAATTATTACAGGTTATAGGATGGTAATTTATTTCCGCAAATTAAATAAGGATACTAAAAAAGATCATTACCCCTTACCTTTTATTGATCAAATGCTAAAAATATTATCCAAACATACACATTTTTGCTTTCTAGATGGTTATTCTAATTTCTCTCAAACACCTGTGTCAGCTGATGATCAATATAAGAGCACTTTTACTTGTCCTTTTGGTACTTTTGCTTATAGACGTATGCCTTTTGGTTTATGTAATGCACCGCCTACCTTTCAAAGAAGCATGATGGCTATATTTTCAGATTTTTGTGAAAAGATATGTGAGGTATTCATGGATGATTTCTCCGTTTATGGATCCTCTTTTGGTGATTGTTTAAGCAACCTTGATCGAGTTTTGCAAAGATGTGAAGAAACTAACCTTGTCTTGAATTGGGAGAAATGCCACTTTATGGTTAATGAAGGTATTGTCTTGGGGCACAAAATTTCTGAAAGAGGCATTGAAGTTCATAAAGCTAAAGTTGATGCTATTGAAAAGATGCCGTGTCCCAAGGACGTCAAAGGTATAAGAAGTTTCCTTGGTCATGCGGGCTTTTATAGGAGGTTCATTAAGGACTTCTCAAAAATTCCTCGGCCTTTGACTAATTTATTACAAAAATATAAACCATTCGTCTTTGATGATGATTGTGTAGAAGCATTTGAAATACTTAAGAGAGCATTGATCTCTGCACCTATTGTTCAGCCACCTGATTGGAATTTACCTTTTGAAATTATGTGTGATGCTAGTGATTATGATGGAGGTGCTGTTCTAGGGCAAAGAGTTGATAAGAAATTGAATGTTATTCAATATGCTAGTAAAACTCTAGACAATGCCCAGAGAAATTATGCTACTACTAAAAAGGAATTCCTAGCAGTTGTATTTGCTTGTGATAAGTTCAGACCTTATATTGTTGATTCTAAAGTAACTATTCACACGGATCATGCTGCTATTAAAAATCTTATGGAAAAGAAAGATGCTAAACCTAGACTTATTAGATGGGTTCTCTTACTACAAGAATTTGATTTGCATATTATCGATAGAAAGGGAGCTGAGAACCCCGTTGTAGACAACTTGTCTAGGTTAGAAAATGTTCTTGATGACCCACTACCTATTGATGATAGCTTTCCTGATGAACAATTAAATGTCATAAATGCTTCTCATACTGCTCCATGGTATGCTGATTATGCTAATTACATTGTTGTTAAATTTATACCACCTAGTTTCACATACCAGCAAAAGAAAAAGATTTTCTATGATTTAAGACATGACTTCTGGGATGATCTACATCTTTATAAAGAAGGAGTAGATGGTGTTAATAGGCGTTGTGTACCTGAGCATGAACAGGAACAGATCCGACGCAAGTGTCACTCCGAGGCTTATGGAGGACACTATGCTGGAGATAGAACCGCACACAAGGTATTGCAATCCGGTTTTTATTGGCCTCCTCTCTTTAAGGATGCCCATAAGTTTGTCTTGTCTTGTGATGAATGTTAAAGAATTGGTTATATTAGTAGACGTCAAGAAATGCCTATGAATTATTCACTTGTTATTGAACCATTTGATGTTTGGGGCTTTGATTATATGGGACCTTTTCCTGCCTCTAATGTATATACACATATTTTAGTTGCTGTTGATTACGTTACTAAGTGGGTAGAAGCTATCCCAACTAGTAGTGCTGATCATAACTCCTCTATTAAGATGCTTAAAGAAGTTATTTTTCTGAGGTTTGGAGTCCCTAGATATTTAATGACTGATGATGGTTCACATTTTATTCATGGTGCTTTCCGTAAAATGCTTGCTAAGTATGATGTTAATCATAGAATTGCATCTCCTTATCACCCACAGTCTAGTGGTCAAGTAGAATTGAGTAATAGAGAACTCAAATTAATTTTGCAAAAGACTGTTAATAGATCTAGAAAGAATTGGTCCAAGAAACTTGATGATGCATTATGGGCCTATAGAAATGCATGTAAAAATCCTATGGGTATGTCTCCGTATAAAATGGTTTATGGAAAAGCATGCCACTTACCTCTCGAACTAGAACATAAGGCTTATTGGGCTATTAAAGAGCTCAATTATGATTTCAAACTTGTCGGTGAGAAGAGGTTATTTGACATTATCTCACTTGATGAATGGAGAACCCAAGCCTATGAGAATGCCAAATTGTTTAAAGAAAAAGTTAAAAGATGGCATGACAAAAGGATACAAAAGCGTGAGTTTAATGTAGATGATTATGTATTGCTATACAACTCTCGTTTAAGATTTTTTGCATGAAAGCTTCTCTCTAAATGGGAAGGTCCTTACGTTATCGAGGAGGTCTATCGTTCCGGTGCCATAAAAATCAACAACTTCGAAGGCACAAATCCGAAGGTGGTGAACGGTCAAAGAATCAAACATTATATCTCAGGTAATCCCATAAATGTTGAAAGCAATGTTATTGAAACCGTAACCCCAGAGGAATACATCGGGGACACTTTCTGGAACATTTCAGACTCCAAAAAGGAATAGGTATGTGGTACAGTAAGCAAACCGACTCCACAACTATTCTAATGGAAAATTTTCTCTATTTCGGAATATTTAGAAAAATAGAAAAATAAGAAGCAGTCCGGGAAGGACACAAGGGCTCCACGAGGGTGGAGGGCACGCCCTACCCCCTGGGCGCGCCCGCATACCTCGTGGGCACCTCGTGCACTCTTCGGACTCCGTTTTCTTGCACGTTACGTATTTCGGTCAGTAAAAATTCATTATATAATCTCCCGAAGGTTTTGACCACAGTATCACGCAAAAATCTCCTGTTCTTGTTTCGAGCTGTTTCTGCTGTAGATTAGATCAATATGTCATCCCAGGATTCGGAAGGAGAAAACTATGTGGCTGGTTATCTTGTAGATCCTATGGTCTATGGGGACATGGAGCATTGTGGTTGGACTATGGAAGAAGAAGAGGACTATGAACCCAGGGGAAAGGAGGAGACAAGTTCAGATGAAGATGAAGTCCCATTACCTCAACCTGGGGACATGCATTTGGAGTTCAAAAAGTCAAGCCTCCCTGATAGAGCAAAGGATTCTAAGAACGAGTTTATACTTTTTCGCCTCTTGCAGGAAAACAAACAGGAATTATGCAAGAAGATATTAAGTCTTGAGCAGGAGATCGATGACCTGAGGGATCAAAATTTTATCCTCAAGCGCAAATTAAGGAAGACGCCTACATCATCAACAACTCCACCTCCTTCACTGGCAAAAGAGATATAACCACATGGGGATGGGCACTCCCCTTGGCAACTGCCAAGCTTGGGGGAGTGCCCCGGTATTGTATCATCATCACTTTAATCTTTACCATTTTTCTTAGTTCGATACTTTTGGTAATATTTTGATCTAGTAGAATAAAAGTTTTTACTATGATCTAGTTGTGAGTTTTGCTTTATGATCCTTCTATGTAATCGAGTCCGTGAGCTATATATAATAAACAGTAGTGTTGAGTCAAGGGCTTGATTATTTTGCCATAATCTTGAGTGAATAAAAGAAAAGAGAAGAAATAAAAAGAAACAAAGAGATCATATGGATCTTATGGAGAGTAATGAGCTCACATAGAAAGAGTATGATGAATAAAAGTTGTTTTTTTATTGGGAACTGTGGAGCAAAAACCCCACAGCAGATCAAAACTTTATTAGGAATAAAAAACAATTACAACAGTATGATTACAAGGAGTAACCAGAATACAATAGAAAAGAAGGAAAGCTTACAAAAACAAACTTAAGGGGGGAGGAAAGAGATCCATTTCAGTAAGTCATCCTTGTAAGCAGATTTGATTCTGTGCTGCATTAGGCTAATATCATGCGTGAAAGCACTTCTCCATTTATTGAAACTTGCCCTCTCACTTCTGAACACTTTGGCATTTCTGATGATCCAAATATTCCAGCAGGCAATGAACACCACTTCAGTGATGAAAGGCTTATTAAAACTTCTCCTTGCCTGGGTAACCAAATCAAGCATGGAGGCGCCAGCAGATCAATCAATCTACAGATAATTCCAGATCCTAATACTGAAATTGCAGTTGAAGAACATATGGTCCCTGGTTTCTCGAGTCAGTAAGGGGCAGAGCCTACAATGAACTCCATCTTCCATGTGCGAATGTCTTCTTTCAACCATATCCTTGGTGTTCAACCTGTCCATGATAAGCATCCAAGCAAACACCTTGATCTTGAGGGTACAGGAGGATTTCCAAATCCAACAGAGTAATGGTTTAAAGGATTCAGACACATAGGTGTGAGAGTAGAACATCTTAGGCTTGAAAACCTTGGATGAGCCCTGCTAGAACCATAAGTCCTTTGAACTGGCTACTCTACTGTGGGAGCCCATCAAATCCTTAATCAAGTTCAACTCATCAAAGTCTTGAGCAGACAAAGGAAGGTGGAAAAGTTGGTACATATCCTGGGTATTGAAAATTTCCTTAACTAAAATCCAATGGTCCTTGGCAAAAGAAAATAACCTTGGAAATCTTGTCTGCAAACTAGAAACTTCACTGCCAAGGTTCCAATTATCAGACCAAAAAAGAGCAGTGTCCCCTTCATTAATCTGCACCCAGGAGCAATCTCTAAAATTTGGCATTACTTTGCAAATATCCCTCCACCAAAAGGAGGCGCAATCATTTGTTCCCTTGGGCATTCCTTCATAATAATATGAATCCCAAACTAGGGACACCCAAGGAATATCTCTTTTGTTGAGGAAATTACTAGCATGCTTGAGTAGGAGGGCCACATTCTGAACCCCCAGGTTAAGGATACCAAGACCCCCTTTATTTTTTGGCCTACAAATGAGCTCCCAAGCAGCAAGAGATGAGGCTGGCTCATGTCTATGTTTTCTCCACATGCACTGCCTTTGGATTCTTTCTAACTGCTTGAGTATACCAGCAGGAACAGCTAGGCTACATGGAAAGAAGATTGGCATTGAGGACAGTGCAGAGTTGAGGAACTGCAGCCTTTCACCTTGGTTAAGAAATGAGGAGCTGGCAGTCATTCTTCTTTCCATATAGTCAACTAAAGGCATGAAGTCCACCATTTTTGGCCTTGTAGTCCCCACAGGTAAGCCAAGATATGTGAATGGCATCTTACCAATATTGCAACCAAAAGCAATAGCAAAATCCCCCATCACAGCAGACTCAACATTGATTGGAATAATAAAGGATTTATGGTAATTGACATCCAGACCTGTGGACTGAGAGAACACCTTCAACATATCCTTCAGGGCCAGAAGCTGGACCCTGTTAGCAGGTAGGATGATCAATGTATCGTCAGCATACTAGATCACAGGGTAGTCTCTAGCATGGCAAGGTATAGGGAGGTGAAGAACTCGCTTCCTGAACAAATCATTAATCACTGTTTGCAATAGATCAATAGCTATGACAAAAAGAAGAGGTGATACAGGGTCACCCTGTCTAACTCCTTTTTTGCAAACAAACTTCCTTCCAGGGACACCATTAAGAAGAACAGAAGAAGTACCAGTGGCCAGAAGCTGTTTCATCCAGAGGATCCACTTTTCATTGAAACCCTTATGCCTAAGAATTTGCAAAATAGCTTCATGCTCAACAGAATCAAAGGCCTTGTCAAAGTCCAGTTTGAGGATTACTATTGGTCTCTTGGACTGATGACATTAGTGCAAATATTCAAAGGTCCAACCAAGACAATCCTGGATTGTTTTGCTCTTAATGAAACCATACTGATTTTTGTGAATGCACTGCATAATCAACTCCTGGAATCTATTTGCAGCCATTTTGGATAGAAATTTGAGCCCCATACTAGTGAGAGAGATAGGCCTATAATCCCCCACTTCCTCAGGTGATAGTTTTTGGGGCACCAGAGTAATAAAAGAACTGTTAATGTTCTCCAAGACAGCAGATCCCTCATGAAAAGCCTAGGCCAGCTCATAAAAGTCATTTGAAATTAGGTGCCAGCATTTCTTGAAAAACAAACCATTGAAACCATCAGGACCAGGTGCTTTATCCACATGCATGTGCTTGACCACATTGTCCATTTCTTCCCTTTCAAAAGGCTTAGTGAGCACCTCAAGGCCAGCCACAGGGGTAAGTAGTGATGGCAAGTCAAAGCCCATCACAATCCCTCTAGAAGTGCCCATTCTGTTCTTAAAGCAACTCCAAATAATTCCAGCCATTTGAGAGTGATCAGAGACCACAGAACCATCAGGTAGCTTAAGACTAGCTATAGAATTTCTCCTGTGTATCTCAGTGGCCATAGCATGAAAGAATTTGGTGTTCTCTCCCCCAACCTTAAAATACCTGATAGTGCATCTCTTTTTCCAATATAAAAACTGCAGGTGCAGAAGCTTTTCCAAGTGGGTTTTGACAATTCTTCTGAAATTAATCTCCTGCCTAAAAAGGGGCCTCCACTCCTCCAACTCATCAAGAAGGAAAATAACATGATTGCATTTGCTGATCAATAATTTCAATTTGGAGACATTCATTTGCCACCTCTTAAGGCACATTCTCAAACTTTCAAATTTGTCTGCAATCCTAGTAGTTATATGTGCTTTCCTAGAGGGTTGTTTCCAAGATGATTCAACACAGTCCATGAAACCCTCTAGCTCCATCCAATAATTTTCAAACCTAAAGAGATTTGATTTTGGTATGATAGTCTTAATGGAGACCAAGCAATGTACATGATCAGAAGTAGTCCTGGCCAAGGGGAGAATTTCAGTCATAGCATAGTCAGTGATCCAGTCCACAAAGGTGAGGAACCAGTCCAGCTGCTCAAGAAGTGGGATATCTTGCATATTGGACCAGGTGTAGGATCTACCTTTGATTGGAAGCTCAAGAAGGCCCAGGTGCCCAATTATCTCATTGAAAATAAACATGTCGTTTATGTCTCCACCAGGTAAGTTTCTGTTATCCACAGACCTAAGGAAATTGAAGTCACCAAGCAACAACCAGTGCTCATTAAGGGGGATACACAGGTCATATAACCAAGTAACAAAATTGTCCCTGGCTTCACCCTGACAAGGGCCATAAACAACAACTAGAGTCCACATTTCATTGTTCTATCTCGTGGCAAACTGAACAACCACAGCAAATTGATGTACTTCAATTAAGGTGCCAATAAAAATAGCAGAATTCTAGACCACAAGGATTCCCCCAGAAGCTCCAATGGAAGAGAACAAGCAATAGAATCAAATATTTTAGGGCAGAAAGATTTAATTGACCTAGAGTCAAAAGAAGAGCACTTAGTTTCTTGTAGACAGGCTATTGAACATTGGCTTTCCTCAATTTTCTGTCTAACAACTCTCTGTCTAGCTTTAGAATTCAGACCTCTTACATTCCAGCATAGGACATTCCAGTTTCTACAAATATTACTCATTATAGAATAAAATAAAGTCCATAAACCACATGGCACACAATACCACATGTCCAAAAGAGCACAGCAACGTCTGACCCAACATTAAAACACATAAAAGTTCATGAGGTAGATCACTGCCTAAAAATATAGAGAAAGCAAAGTTAAGGGCTTGCCAAACCCAACATGCCAGGGACACACTAATCATGAGATTTAGAAGAGACAACAGTTGGTGGGTCCACCATAAGTGCATCCACACAAAGGAGAGCAGCGTCAATTTCCAGCTCCCTCCCAACTTCTTGAAGTCGACTGACAGGAGTTGTTGGAGGTACTCCTTCTGAAGCGGGCTCATTAGGCATCTGGGCCATGAAAGGCTTAGCTTTCAGCTTCTTCCTCTTGGGCCGAAGAGTGAGCTCCTGGAAGGTGGGCTTGAACCTATCGCGCTGAACAGAGCTTTTGGTGCAAAGCCTAACCGAAGTGTCCACTATTGGAGTTGGCGCCAAAGTTTTCAGTGGCCTTCTAGCTTTTGCCACCACAACTGCAGGGGAGGACATCTCCACAGGTTCCACATCAACATGATCAGAAAAAAGCGCCCTGGCGACTAGCCTGGTCATCTCCTGTTCTCTCCAAGTAAGCCGCAGTAGGTCTGAATCACTGAACGCAAGATCCCAGCTTCTCTTCGACAGAACTACGGGCGAAACTGGCTGCAGCAGGACTGGCCTGGGAACAGAGAAAACAATCGGGGCTTGCAGAAGACTCTCAAAAGATCTCCTCCAAACCATATCAGGAGGCAGAGGAGGCCCAAATGGCACCACAGGCAAAGCAAGCTCCTCCCTGACAGCAGGAGGCTAGTAGACAACAATGGCCCAGTTGTTAACTGCATCTTCATCAATCAAAGGCATAGCTGGAGCTTCAGGTTGATCATCATCAACCACAAAAATAACAGCGGGCGGTTCCTGGTCAGCAGCAGAGCTGGGCTGGGCTGAAAGATCAACCACCATTGATTCCTGGTCTTGGGCAGGCTCAGGTTCCACATTGTCATTCCAATTGCCCCAATTGTCATCAGCCACCTCGTTGATCACAGGCTCGAGAGGTGGAGGGGGGACTGCATTCCACCCCAAGGCAGGATAAGCAGGAAGGTTGAATGGTGGCAGCTCAGGGAACAGAACACCAGGTATAGGGTGCGGATTGCCATTGATGGACATCCAATCCTCATCCTGGGGCATCTGCTCTGCAAAGTTCGCACCCAGAATATACAATGGCGCAGTCCAAGAAACTCTAGCACCTCCTTAAGCCGCATAATCCATGAAAACCACATCACGTGGCACAAGAATATCCTCTGGGAACGAAGTGAACATAAGAGATCGAACTAGGTAGGGGTCCTCACTCACCCAATGGTGAAACTTGCCAAAAGTGTTCACAACTGCTCTGATGCATTCAGTATTATGAAGATCCAATGGAATACCAAGAAACATGAGCAGCCGCTAACGAAAACCCTGGACGCCACGGAAAGATTCACCCTCATCGTGCTTCATAAATCGCACAAAACGGTCATTACCTAGTGGCTGTGGCAGGAGTTGCAGCAAAGAGAATCTGATAGCAGCATCCCAAAGCTCAAAGACCCCAACCGAATGAATCCAAGGCTGCGCCGACCTGTCAAGAACTCCATGCGCTTGCAGCCGCTTCACTACTTCCTCTCTAGCAGCACTAATCTCATCCGGCTGGGGGATAGGCATTACCTCCGCAAGCATGAACTCCTCATGGCGGCGCACAATTGGGGTATGTGGCATCACAAAAGTTCGCAGGAGTCAATCTTCCCCACCATCGATGATGTGGTGGCCAGCAGGAACATATAGCAGAGGATCCAGGTGAAAGTTCGCCATCGGGACCGAGAATTCTGCCTCCAAGGACGGCGAGTGCAGCGGCGGAGGAGGGGTTGCAGGCGGCGAGGCCGATGGATTCTTGGGGCCGGGGCTGATGGAACTGGACGACGACGTAAATGTGGAAGTGGAAGGGAGGTCCAAGTTTGGTAAAAGTGTTGTCAGAGAGATATTCCCGCAACGCCCCTCGGAAGATGCAATGTTAACGCGTTTGGCTTGCCAAACGAGTCCCAGAATCCTAGCGAACCCGTTACAATATTTCTTGACGTGACCAGACCGGAGGCAAGAGATACACCAAAGCTTAGACGTGCATGCAGAGGCAAAATGTCTCTTCTTTAAACACTTCTGACACGCAGAAATTTCGTCGACCATATCAGAAATAAAATTATTGAAATCCTCCCTGGCTTGTTGAGACGAGGGGATATCCGAATGCTCCCCAGAGGATACCGGCACAGCCCGGCCCGACTCAGCAGAAGATGTGGGTTGATCAAGGTCCAAAGCACGCGAAGAGGTTGGCCCATTATGGCTTGGCACATCATCATTCAAAGAATCCAAATTCCCACCCGAGATTTGTGGCGTGCGATCAGCCGGAGGCAGAAGATCTTGAACCGTACTAAACGAGATAGATGGCCTTGCCCACGCCCACCAGAGATTCGTCGGTAACAAAGGACGAATTATAACCCGCTCATGAGGAGGAATCAAATAACCCGCTCATGAGGAGGAATTGAATAACCCGCATCTTCAACAGTTTGAATGCAATTTTCTTTAGCCGAATAACAATAACCCTGACAAGCACCATAATTCTGAAAGACTGCAAATGATAACTTTTTGCCAACTGAATGAGTGGATTTGAACGAAGACTTAGATGGCCTAGAATGCAATGCTAAAACCCCAAGAGCAGCACGCCTTTTAGAGGGACTAACAAGGATCCACTCAGCATCACATTCCAATTTCTAGATCTTAAACTCGCGGCTCCAATTCGGACCACCGTTACTCCAAAGATGAAAGTAACATTTGAAATGATCGCAAGTAAAAGATCGAAGACTAAGAATGATCATGGCAATAGCCTTGCAAGAGACTTGAAAACCAAATACCTTATCCTTAATCAGAAAAACCATGAGATCAATACCCGAGCCACCAATGGCCGCCTCCAGAGCCGCGGCCACTGAATCTTCGTTTAAACAAAAATTGTGACGTCCAAAAGAGACCACCATGGTGAAGATGTCTGAGTCCTCCATGGGATGCACCGAAAAGCCCGTAGATTGAAAAACCCTATCCGCAAAGGCCAAACCCTTGGAGAAATCCAAGACAAGGGTGGAACCCTCCTTGGAACCCATAGGAGATGGGTGTGAACGTGTAAATCCTGAGGCGCCGAAGAGATCTAGTGGAGAGAAACTAGAAATTGATGGCTAGTGGAGAAGATTGCCGGAGGGGGGTGGAGATCGCCGGGGTGGGGGTGGGAGCGCCATTATGGTGGTCCATGTCGCTTTGTTGGTCGAAAAGGAACGAAAGTTGTTGAGAGTTGACAAACATAGTTTTGGTCATCGTTGCAATTAATAGGAAGTAATAAAGAAAGAGAGGTCTTTACATATAAATACACTATCTTGGACATCTTTTATGATTGTGAGCACTCATTAAAATATCACATACTAAAGAGTTGACGTTGGACAAGGAAGACAACGCAATGGGTTATGTTTTCTTACATATGAGATAAATTATATTGTCATGGAGCATCCAACATGATTGAGCTTGCCTTTCCCCCTCATGCTAGCCAAATTCTTTGCACCAAGTAGAGATACTACTTGTGCTTCCAAACACCTTTAAACCAGTTTTTCCATGAGAGTCCACCATACCTACCTATGGATTGAGTAAGATCCCTCAAGTAAGTTGTAATCGGTGCAAGCAATAAAAATTGCCCTCTAAATACGTATGACTTATTAGTGTGGGAGAAAAGAAGCTTTATACGATTGTGTGATATGGAAGAAATAAAAGCGACAGACTGCATAATAAAGGTCCATATCATAAGTGGCAATATAAAGTGACGTTCTTTCGCATTAAGATTTTGTGCATCCAACCATAAAAGTGCATGACAACCTCTGCTTCCCTCTGTGAAGGGCCTATCTTTTACTTTTATCTCCTACCTTACATAAGAGTCATCGTGATCTTCACCCTTCCTTTTTACATTTTATCTTTTGGCAAGCACAACATGTTGGAAAGATCCTGGTATATATGGCTAATTGGATGTGAGTTTTCATGAACTATTATTGTTGACATTACCCTTGAGGTAAAATGTTGGGAGGCGAAACTAGAAGCCCCTATCTTTCTCTGTGTCTGATTAAAACTCCATACCCATAAGTATTGCGTGACTGTTAGCAATTGTGAAAGACTATATGATAATTGAGTATGTGGACTTGCTGAAAAGCTCTTATATTGACTCTTTCCTATGTTATGATAAATTGCAATTGCTCCAATGACTGAGATTATAGTTTGTTAGTTTTCAATGAAGTTTATGATTCATACTTGAAATTGTGACTGATATTGTTGCTGTAGCATAAGAGATCATCTGACAAGAATTATATAAATTGTTGTTCTAAGAATGATCATGATGCCCTCATGTCCATACTTTATTTTTATCAACACCTCTATCTCTAAACATGTGGACATATTTTTTGATTTTGGCTTTCGCTTGAGGACAAGCGATGTCTAAGCTTGGGGGAGTTGAGACGTCCATTTTGCACCATGCTTTTATATCGATATTTATTGCATTATGGGCTGTTATTACACATTATGTCACAATACTTATGCATATTCCCTCTTATTTTACAAGGTTCACATAAAGAGGGAGAATGCCGACAGCTGGGATTCTGGGCTGGAAAAGAAGCAATTATTAGAGACCTATTCTGCATAGCTCCAAAGGTCCTAAAACTTCACGGAAGTCATTTTCAAAATATATAAAAAATACTGAGCGCAAGAAGTTCCAGAGGGGTCCACACCCTGGCCACGAGGGTGGGTCCGCGCCCTACCCCCCTGGGTGCGCCCCCTGCCTCGTGGGCCCCCTGGTGGCCCTCTGATGCCCATCTTCTGCTATATGGAGTCCTTCGATGAGAAAAAAATCATAAGCAACCTTTCGGGACGAGACTTCGCCGCCACGAGGCGGAACCTTGGCGGAACCAATCTAGGGCTCTAGCGGAGCTGTTCTGCCGGGGAAACTTCCCTCCGGGAGGGGGAAATCATCGCCATCGTCATCAACAACGGTCCTCTCATCGAGAGGGAGTCAATCTCCATCAACATCTTCATAAGCACCATCTCCTCTCAAACCCTAGTTCATCTCTTGTATCCAATTCTTGTCTCTAAGTCTGGGATTGGTACCTGTGGGTTGCAAGTAGTGTTGATTACTCCTTGTAGTTGATGCTAGTTGGTTTATTTGGTGGAAGATCATATGTTCAGATCCTATATGCATATTAATACCCCTCTTATTATGAACATGAATATGCTTTGTGAGTAGTTATGTTTGTTCCTGAGGACATGGGAGAAGTCTTGCTATTAGTAGTCATGTGAATTTGGTATTCGTTCGATATTTTGATGAGATGTATGTTGTCTCTCCTCTAGTGGTGTTATGTGAACGTCGACTACATGACACTTCACCATTATTTGGGCCTAGAGGAAGGCATTGGGAAGTAATAAGTAGATGATGGGTTGCTAGAGTGACAGTAGCTTAAACCCTAGTTTATGCGTTGCTTCGTAAGGGGCTGATTTGGATCCATATGTTTCATGCCATGGTTAGGTTTACCTTAATACTTTTGTTGTAGTTGTGGATGCTTGCAATAGAGGTTAATCATAAGTGGGATGCTTGTCCAAGTAAGGACAGCACCCAAGCACCGGTCCACCCACATATCAGATTATCAAAGTATCGAACGTGAATCATATGATCATGATGAAACCTAGCTTGACGATAATTCCCATGTGTCCTCGGGAGCGCTTTTCTCTATATAAGAATTTGTCCAGGCTTTTCTCTATATAAGAATTTGTCCATGTGTCCTCGGGGCCACCTTGCTGCACTTTATTTACTTTGGTTACTTGTTGCTCGTTACGAATTATCTTATCACAAAACTATCTACTACCTATAATTTCAGTGCTTGCAGAGAATACCTTGCTGAAAACCGCTTATCATTTCCTTCCGCTCCTCGTTTGGTTCAACACTCTTACTTATCGAAAGGACTACGGTAGATCCCCTATACTTGTGGGTCATCAATCTCCGTCGGACTCATCTTGGACCGGCCGAATTGTAGAAATCGGTCTCACCGATTTGGCTTAGGCCATTGCAGTTGCACTTTCGATCTGACCGAAAACTGCAAATCGGTGTGACCGAGTTCGATTCTTTGTGAAACCCTAGCGGTCTCGGTGCCACCGAACTGTGACTCGGTCTAACCGAGTTCACTAGTTTAGGTTCCAAAAGCTTCTTCGGTATCGCCGAGTTTAGAAATCGGTAGCTCCAAAATGCTTTATGTGAAGAACTAAAACTAAGTGTTTAAGTCATTCTTTTTGCAAAAACTCTGCACTTTGTGATGCTCATCCACTCTACCTCATCAATATATATCCACTGGATCTGTTGTCAGTAAGTTTGCAGAAATGTCTGACCAGAGCGACAGCCAGAACAAGTCAGAGGAACAAGTACAATTGAGTGAGGGCACTAGTCCCTCCAGCACTTCTGATGATGGCAGCAGGAGCACACCAAGCAACTTGCCCAAGGCAGCCACTAGAACAAGGAAGAAGAAGACCTCAGATTCTGAAGATGAGGATTATGTGGCTGTTGAGGAGGAAGTCAGCTCCAAGAAGAAGGTGATGAAGAAAGAGTGTGGCATAGTTGCATCACCTAAGCCTGGCTTACACAAGAAGGCCCCTACAAAGAGGGTGCCAACCTTAAAAGTTGGAGCCTCAACTGCTGAAACCGCCAAGCCAACTAGAGAGGCTGCTAGAAAAGGTAAGAAAAGGAAGGAAAGGGTCAAGAAGTCCACTGCCAGAGTGCTTGGAAGATCCTCCATTATGAGAGATTCAGAAGAAGAGGAGGAGGAAGAGGATGCTGCACTAGCTCCTAAGGCTCAGAAGCTTATGGGAGATGCAATCAAATCAGGGGCTGCTCCTTGTAAGCCCAAATCAGCTCCCAAGGCTACTGCTCAGAAACCTCCAAAACCCAAGAGGAACACCAATCGCTGATAACATGCACATCAGGAAAGATGCCGGACTGAGGTTGTGGAGACAGTGTGATCCCTATGCTGTTAGGAGAAGGACTGCAGTTGACTACAGGTTCCATACAAAGGAACAACAAGATTTCTATGATACAATTTTGCTTGACAAGAAGCCCATAGTGTGTGACATGAAATGGGTGGACTGGGAGTCCATCCGGGAAAATGAAGATCACTTCCCGAGAGTGTATGACAGCTTTAAGGCATGTGGAGTTGATGAATTCATTGGACAACAGCTCACCAAGTGGAATGATGAGTTGATCATGCAGTTTTACTCCACTGCCCACTTCTATCTAGATGGAAGGATAGTTTGGATGTCTGAGGGTACTAGGTACTAGTCCACAGTTGAAGAATGGGCCAAGCTAATCAATGCCCCCAAAGAACATGAAGATGACTTGGATGTGTATGCCACCAAGAAGAAAGACCAGAACTCAATGGCAAACATGTACAAGGAGATCCCTGATAAGGCTTTGGAAACTCACAAGCTTGGATCTATGCATTTCTTGTTGTCTGGTCTACCTACGATCAACTGGATCTTAAGGCACACATAGCTACCCAAGTCAGGAGATCACAAGATGATCAGAGTACACTCCATAAACATGCTGCAAATTTTTGATGTTCCCCAAAAGTTCAAAGTTGTGAGTTTGATTGTCGAAACGATGAAGAGGACTGCTGCTGATCAAAAGAGGAGTTGTGGATATGCTCCACATATTCAGGAGCTCATCAACTCTAAGATGGGCACAAGGACTTATTTGCTGGACAAGGAGCATCTACCTCTATTCCTGAATTTGAAGTCAAAACTGTTGTCATGAATGAGGAGGAACCATCATCAGCTCAAGTCCAGGGGAAGAGAGCCAAGGAAAAGGCTGAGAAAGCTGCCCAGATGCCAAGTGTTGAAGAGGCCTCTCGAGTCTTCCTGAAGAGCAAGCAAGATCAGTTAGGCTATCTGATTCAAGCTACACCGAGGGTTGAGAAGGGATTGGCTACCCTGACTTAGAATCAGGAGATCCTGGAGAGGATTGTGGAGACAAAATTCTATGATCTTGATTTGAAGGTGACTGATATTCAGACTGCAGTTGAGTAGCTTCGGGAGGAAGCAGAGGAGATGAAAGGAAAAGCAACCGCTGATGCTTTTCAGCATGTGCCACGAGGTCCAAGGTCTGCTACAATGCCAGACATAGATGCTAGAGCTTCAATGTCAGCACCAGTAGCTACAGCTCCAGTGCCACCTCCAGCACCCACTCCATCAGCTCCAACTACATCGTCGGAAGCCTTCATCCATGGAATTCTATCTACACCACCTCCCGAAGACCAATCCTGAGAGACGTATAGAACTATGCATTTTCAAACTTTTTGGTAACTTGTTGCCAAAGGGGGAGAAATATGTGTAGATCACTGGCTTCGAGAGAGAGTGTCTTGCTTTTTATCTCTCTTGCTTTTGGTTGAAATTTTTGTGTGCTAGTGTGAGATACTTTATGTCCTTATGTCCTTGTGAGATACTTATGTGATCATGTGGTTGATCATATGCTACATTAATGTTTGGTTGAATGATGCTATCCTTTATATTCCATATATGATCATTCACTTGCTTGGTGATGAGTGCATGCTTTTAATTTCTATCATTTTGAGCGCTCCACCAAGATGTATGTGACATGGAAGAGTAACCCATGATCCTAATCGATTGTGCGTTTGCATTCAAAAGCAAAATTTAAATAATGCAGAAATTTAGGGGGAGCTCTTGCTTATCACATACTTCTCAAAGCGACGATGTTTTCCAATCTTATAATCATTTTTTGAAGCTTTGATCTATATGTTGTCATCAATTACCAAAAAGGGGGAGATTGAAAGTGGAACTATCCCTAGGTGGTTTTGGTAATTCCTAACAACATATAGCTCATTGAGCTAATGATACTTGAAGTTAAATATTTCAGGAAAAGCTCAATGATTGGCATGGCATGGATTAGAAAGTGGACCCCTCAAAATGCTAAGGACAAAAGGTTGGCTCAAGGTCAAAGCACAAGACTCTACATTTTACTTTTAGTGATCCAAGATCACATTGAGACCATAGGAAAAGCCAATACTATTAAAAGGGGGTGAGGTGTTTCTTAATGAGTTGCTTGCTCAAAATGCTTAGTGATATGCTCCAAAAAACCCTCAACTACTTTCTCATATCCACATATGTCCCAAACCAAAAGTCAAACTCAGCCCCACCGAAATCTTGTATCCGGCGCCACCGAGTTCACTTGACATAGCTACTGCCAAAAACCCTAGTCACTTCGGTCTCACCGATAGGGATCTCGGTCTCACCGAGATGGGATTCCAAACTCACTGTTTCCCTTCGTAACGTTTTGGTCCAACCGAGATGAGCAATCGGTCCCACCGAGATTGAAATGCAAACTCTCTATTTCCCCTTTGTAACGTTTCGGTCTAACCGAGATGAGCGAATCGGTCCCACCGAGTTTGCCTGACCTAGTCTCTGTTTGCCTATTACCAAAATCGGTCCCATCGAGTTTGTGTAATCAGTCTCATCGAGATTACGTTATGCCCTAACCCTAATGGAATCGGCCCCACCGAGTTGACATATCGGTCCCACCGAAAATCCTAACGTTCACATTTTGAACTAAATCGGTCTGATCGAGTTATATGATTCGGTCCCACCGAGTTTGGTGATTTGTGTGTAATGGTTAGATTTTGTGTGGAGGCTATATATACCCCTCCACCCACTCTTCATTTGTGAGAGAGCCATCATAATATGCCTACACTTCCAACATACATTTTCTGAGAGAGAACCAGCTACACTTGTGTTGAGGTCAAGATATTCCAAACCAACCGCATAAATCATGATCTCTAGCTTTCCCCAAGTTGCTTTCCACTCAAATCATCTTTCTACCAAATCAAATCCTATGAGAGAGAGTTGAGTGTTGAGGAGACTATCATTTGAAGCACAAGAGCAAGGAGTTCATCTTCAACACACCACCTATTACCTTTTGGAGAGTGGTGTCTCCTAGATTGGTTAGGTGTCACTTGGGAGCCTCCGTCAAGATTGTGTAGTTAAACCAAGGAGTTTGTACGGGCAAGGAGATCGCCTACTTCGTGAAGATCTACCCTAGTGAGGCAAGTCCTTCGTGGGCGATGACCATGGTGGGATAGACAAGGTAACTTCTTCGTGGACCCTTCATGGGTGGAGCCCTCCGTGGACTCGCGCAACCGTTACCCTTCGTTGGTTAAAGTCCCCATCAACGTGGATGTACGATAGCACCACCTATCGGAACCGCGCCAAAAATCTATGTGTCTACATTGCGTTTGCTCCCTCCAAACCCCTCCCTTTACCTTCATATGCAATTGTTTTACATTCTGCTGCTATACTCTTAGAATTGCATGTGTAGGTTGATTACTTGTTTCCGTTAAGTTGCTAAAATCTGCCAAGACTTAAAATTGGGAAAACGCTAGATTTTTATTTGGTCAAGTATTCTAATCACCCCCCTCTAGACATACTTTCGATCCTACATGCCTGCCCCAATGGAGGGCCACGTCGGGGATCAGCCTCGTGAGTTCTTCATCAGGCTGCGCCGCTCATCGCGTCGTCGCCTTCGTCTCCCCGCTCCATTTTCTCGGGAGATGGAGCTCGATCCGCCACAGACCCTGAGGCTGCATATGAGGTGCTGCGGGAACGGCGGCACGGGGGTCGACGTCGACTTTCCCGCCCCTTACGTCATGTATCTTTGTCGCGGATGGAAGACTTTTGCTCGTATCCACAGCCTGACGGCGGGGCTTGTTCTATATTTCAAATTAATGGAGAACGGCCTGCTCTCCGTCAAGGTCTTTGGAGACTCTGGAACTCACCTGAAGTGCTGCGTGGAGAGCTCCTCCGATGACGAAGGCTCCTCCTCAAGCGGGAGTGACGAGGAGGACAGATACAGCGATGATGAGGGTGCCGAGCAAGGGAATGCCGACTCCGACTGACCGAGCCACCCCTCCCTCGGCCATGCGCCCTGCCGAGGGCCTTCCTCGTTAAGCTCTCGATCGGCGCGCTCCCCGTCGCCTTTTTTTTGCCTTCACCTGCCGCACCTAGGAGGAAAATGGCAAGAACAGGGATCACGGGGCACTTATCTTTTTTTAGTTTGTAAGCCTATGGGCCTTGGTAGAATTTAGATCTTTTAATCCCCTACGGGCCTACGGGCCTTCATCTTGACGCCCCGCTGGAGTCGGTTGCCCCATGGTAGGCTCAGCGTCCATGGCAACATCTTTGCTGGTGGCTCCTGGGAGCTTGGCGGGAAAGTACTTGCCGAGGCCTGATTTTCTTTGCTTGTTCTGCTGTGTTGATGGTTCAACGGATGGTTGAGTCAACCGAAGCACAAAACTTCCTGGTTCCACTAGTAGTTTGAAGGCGGCGCATTTCGACAGGTACTCGGCGATGTCGTTCTCCATGCGGGGAACATGCTCCGCTTGTATACCGTCAAAACGCTCCTCCAGCTTCCTCACCTCATCTAAGTAGGCCTCCGTCAGCGGGCTTTGATAATATTTGTTGACTTGCCTGACGACAAGCTGTGAATCACCCCTGATGATGAGCTTCTTGATCCCGAGGTCTGCTGCGATCCTGAGACCGGCAAGCAACCCCTCATATTCAGCAGTGTTGTTCATGGACATCTCCGTGGGAAAGTGCATTTGGATTACATACTTGAGGTGGTCTCCGGTGGGTGCAATGAGAAGCACACCAGCACCGGCGCCATGCAGCAAGAAAGCCCCGTCAAAGTACATAATCCAGTTAAGATCTGCCTCCTTGTCGGGGAGGGTGGTCTCCTGGATCTCTTCGTCGGGCATTGAGGTCCACTCGGCAACGAACTCCGCCAAGACTCTGCTCTGGATTGTCGAAGTACTTTCAAACTTCAAACCAAAGCTCGATAGTTCCATGGCCCACTCCACAATCCTCCCGGTCGCGTCTGGGTTATGCAATATCCGTTACAACGGGAGGTGCGTGATGATGGTGATTTTGTGTGTTTCGAAGTAATGACGTAGCTTCCTTGAGGCCATTAGGAGGCCAAAGAGTAGCTTCTGCTCAACAGAGTACCTTGACCTAGCCCCCTACAAGAGGGAGCTGATAAAGTAGACCGGGTGCTGCGTCATTTTCTTTTTCCGCACCACTTCGTTTGGTTGCGCCGGCCCTGTCCCGCCAGCGTCAGACTCTGCTGGGGGGAGCTCTGGCTTGCCATCCGCCAGTCTTGCAATTGCCACTGCCTCTTCATCGACCTCCCTCTGCGCCACTAGCGTGGCACTGACCACTTGATTCGTTGTCGCTAGATATAGCAGCAACGGCTCTTGCGGTTTGGGTGCAACCAGTGTCGGTGTAGAGGAGAGGTATTTCTTCAAATCCTGTAGCGCTGCTTTGGCCTCGGGGGTCCATTCCATTGGGCCCGCCTTTTTCAAAAAATTTAAAAAGGGAAGGTCATGCTCAGCAGACTTGGAGATGAATCTGCTCATGGCGGCAACGTAGCCAGTGAGCCAACGCACATCCTTGATCTGCTTGGGCACCTCAATCTGCTCAATAGCCTTGATCTTGTTTGGATTCTCCTCGATCCCATGTTGTGACACAAAGAACCCGAGAAGTTTGCTAGAGGGAACACCAAAGACACACTTCTCAGGGTTCAACTTGAGGTTGATCTTGCACAGATTTGCAAACGTCTTATCCAAATCTTGTACAAGTGTTGCCCTGTCCTTGGTTTTGACCACTATGTCATCCATATAAGCTTCCATATTTCTACGTAGCTGGGGCTCAAAACCAATTTGGACTGCCCTTGCAAACGTTGAGCCAACACTCTTCAACCCGAAAGGCATTCGTAAAAAGCAATATGCACCACATGGGGTGATGAATGTGGTCTTCTCTTCGTCTTCTCTTATCATGAAGATCTAGTGGTATCCTGAGTAGGCGTCAAGGAATGATAACAGATCACACCCAGCCATGGAGTAAACAATCTGGTCAATGCGTGGCAACGGTAAAGGGTCCTTGGGACAAGCCTTATTGATATCTGTGTGGTCAATACACAACCTCCACTTCCCATTTTCCTTGTGCACCACCACCGGATTGGCCAACCACGTCGGATGGAGTACTCCTCTCACCAAGCCTGCCGCTTCCAACTTCCTGATATCCTTCATAATGAACTCTTACCGTTCCAAAGTTTTGTTCCTGACCATCTTCTTGACAGGTCGCGCATGAGGATAGACAGCAGGATGGTGCTCAATCACCTCCCTTGGAACGCCGGGGATGTTGGATGCTTGCCATGCAAACACGTCAACATTCGCCCGCAGGAAGGTGACGAGCGCGCTTTCCTATTTGCTGTCTAGGGTGGAGCTTATGATGAAAGCCCCTCCCATGCCATCCTCCTTGACGGACACATTCTTGGTCTCTGGTGGTGCAGCTCTGGATTTCTTGCTCTTGCCGGTAGAGCTCTCTGGCATGTCCTCGACGGGAGCACAACACTCTGAAGAGGTGCGCTTGCCGGAGTGGGTGCGAGAGGTCTTGGCGGTCTTCTTTTCTCCCGGGGATCCAACGGCAGGAGCAAGTGCCTTGGCGGCAGTCGCGGCGACTGCTTCCCGGTAGAGTTGGTCGAAGCAGATCAATGCGGCCTTCTTGTCGGAGGGGACGGTGATGATGGTCATCGGCCTAGGCATCTTCAGTGTGTTGTAGGTGTAATGTGACACCGCCATGAACTTGGCTAGTGTCGGGCGGCCGAGAATCCCGTTGTAGGGCAAGGGAATCTCGGCTACATTGAAAACAATCCTCTCTGTCCTGTAGTTTAACTCGCTTCCGAACGTCACGGGTAGCGTGACCTTACCCTTCGGCTGACTCCTCCCCGGGTTGACCCCTTGAAATGTGCCCGTCTCTTCGAGGTCTCCATAAGGAATCTCCAGCCTTATGATCACAGCAGGTGAGATCAGGTTCAGACCAGTCCCGCCATCAACTAGCATCTTCGTCACCTTGATGTTGCATATTGTTGGCGAGACCAACAATGGCAAACACCCGACCGCAGTTGTGCGATCAGGGTGGTCCTCGGTGTCAAAAATGATAGGCGTGTTGGACCACTTCAGTGGCTTCTAAGCATCGAGTGATGGTTCCGCTACTGTGATCTCACGCGCCCACTTCTTGAGATGGCTGTAAGAGGTGTGCAGCGAGGCGCCACCATCGACGCACATGGCCTCCATAGCCTTCTGGAACTCATGCTCACCGGACTCGTCGTCTTCATCATGATCATCATCTTCATGCTTCTTGTCGCGGCCCCGAGCGGGCCTCTCTTGCTGGTTATCCTTTCCACGGTGACCTCCTTGCCCGCCATGCTTCTTGCTAGATCCCTTGGCACCATCCTGGCCCTTCTCCTTGTCCCGCCGCTCATACTCAGCTTTTTGCTTCTTAGCAAGCAGCTCTACTTGCCGGCAGTTCTGGAGGTCATGGCCCTTGGTGCGGTGGATCTTGCAGTATTACTTGTCGGAGCCTCCTGGCTTGTCCGCAGCCGCAGAGACCTGGCAAGCGGCGCACCCGGCAATTTCCTTGCCGGGGTCATCTTCATTGGCCTTCTTGGTAGTGCCGGTGTCCTCGGATCCGTCGACGGCAAGCACGGTCTTGCACTTCTTCGTCGGGGTGGCTGTGCCTTCGTCTTTGGAGTCAGTTTCCGCGCCGGCATCCTCGCCGGGGTACTTCCTCCCCTCTTCAGCTCGAGCACACCTATCGGCCAGAACATAAAGTTCGGCCACATCTTTGACCTTGTTCATCGCCAGCTCTTCACGCATCTTGCGATTGCGCACATTCTGGTGAAATGCGCTGATAACAACGGCGGGATGAACATCTGGGATATTGTATTGCACCTGGCTGAACCTCTATATGTACTTGCACAAGGTTTCACCTTCCTTCTAGGGGATGATACGCAAATCCCTTGCCTGGCCAAGAGCTTGGTGGCCTCCGGTAAAGGTGCCAACGAACTCATGGCACAAGTCCAACCAAGAAGAAATGGAATCTGCCGGCAAGTGCATCAACCATGACATGACATTGGGTTTGAGTGCCAATGGGAAGTAATTAGAAAGCACCTTGTCGTCGCGGGCTCTAGCAGCTTGCATCGCGATGGTGTAGATGCCGAGGAACTCTAACGGGTGGGTCTTGCCATTGTACTTCTCGCCAACGTCGGGCTTGAATGTGTGGTGGGAGGGCCAATGGAACTACCGCAACTCACGGGTAAAGGTTGGGCAACACACTGCTACCTCTTGAGCTTGCGTTGGATTTCCCCGAAGAGGAAGGGATGATGCAACAGAGTAGCGTAAGTATTTCCCTCAGTTTTTGAGAACCAAGGTATCTATCCAGTAGGAGGTCACACTCAAGTCCCTCGTACCTGCACAAAACGATAGCTACTCACAACCAACACGATTAGGGGTTGTCAATCACTTCACGATCACTTACGAGAGTGAGATCTGATAGATATAATATTTTTGGTATTTTTGATATAAAGACGCAAAGTGAAAAGTAAAAAGCAAAGTAAAAGCAAAGCAAGATTAAAGTGATGGAGATTGATATGATGAGAATAGACCCGGGGGCCATAGGTTTCACTAGTGGCTTCCCTTAAGAGCATAAGTATTCTACGATGGGAGAACAAATTACTGTTGAGCAATTGACAGAATTGAGCATAGTTATGAGAATATCTAGGCATGATCATGTATATAGGCATCACGTCCGTGACAAGTAGACCAAAACGATTCTGCATCTACTACTATTACTCCACTCATCGACCGCTATCCATCATGCATCTAGAGTATTAAGTTAAAAACAGAGTAATGCTTTAAGCAAGATGACATGATGTAGAGAGATAAATTCATGCAATATGAAATAAACCCCATCTTGTTATCTTCGATGGCAACGATGCAATACGTGCCTTGCTGCCCCTTCTATCACTGCGAAAGGACACCGCAAGATTGAACCCAAAGCTAAGCACTTCTCCCATGGCAAGAACTACCAATCTAGTTGTCTAAACCAAACGGATAATTCGAAGAGACTTGCAAAGATAACTAATCATAGATAAAAGAATTCAGCGAAGATTCAAATATTATTCATAGATAGACTTGATCATAAACCCACAATTCATCGGTCTCAACGAACACACCGCAAAAAGAAGATTACATCGAATAGATCTCCACAAGAGAGGGGGTGAACTTTGTATTGAGATCCAAAAATAGAGAAGAAGCCATCTAGCTACTAACTATGGACCCGAAGGTCTGACGTAAAATACTCACACTCCATTGGAGAGGCTATGATGATGTAGAAGCCCTCCGTGATGACGGCCCTCTCCGGCGGAGCTCCGGAACAGGCCCCAAGATGGGATCTCGTGGATACAGGAAGTTGCGGCGGTGGAATTAGGTTTTTGGCTCCGTTTCTATTCGTTTGGGGGTACGTAGGTATATATAGGAGGAAGAAGTACGTCGGTGGAGCTCCGAGGGGCCCACGAGGCAGGGACGTGCCCTAGGGGGGCGCCCCCACCCTCGTGATCGCCTCTCTGATGCCTTGGCGTAGGGTCCAAGTCTCCTGGATGACGTTCAGTGAGAAAATCACATTCCCGAAGGTTTCATTCCGTTTGGACTCCGTTTGATATTCCGTTTCTTCGAAACACTGAAATAGGCAAAAAAACATCAATTCTGGGCTGGGCCTCCGGTTAATAGGTTAGTCCAAAAATAATATAAAAGTGGAAAATAAAGCCCAATATAGTCCAAAACAGTAGATAATATAGCATGGAGCAATCAAAAATTATAGATACGTTGGATACGTATCAGGCATCCCCAAGCTTAATTCCTGCTCGTCCTCGAGTAGGTAAATGATAAAAAAAGAGAATTTTTGATGCGGAGTGCTACTTGGCATAATTTCAATGGAAATCTTCTTAATTATGGTATGAATATTCAGATTAGGAAGATTCAAGACAAAAGTTCATATTGACATAGAAATAATAATACTTCAAGCAAACTAGCAAAGCAATTATGTTTTATCAAAGTAACATGGCTAAAGAAAGTTTATCCCTACAAAATCATATAGTTTAGTCATGCTCCATTTTCCTCACACAAGAATGCTCTCATCATGCACAACCCCGATGACAAGCCAAGCAATTGTTTCATACCTTAATAATTTCAAACTCATAAACTTTCACGCAATACATGAGCGTGAGCCATGGATATATAGCACTATGGGTGAAATAGAATGATGGGGGTTATGTGGAGAAGACAAAAAGGAGAAAGTCTCACATCAACGAGGACAATCAATGGGCGATGGAGATGCCCATTGATTGATGTTAATGCAAGGAGTAGGGATTGCCATGCAACGGATGCACTAGAGCTATAAATGTATGAAAGCTCAACAAAAGAAACTAAGTGGGTGTGGATCCAATTTGCTTGCTCACAAAGACCTAGGGCACTTGAGGAGGCCCATTGTTGGAATATACAAGCCAAGTTCTATAATGAAAATTCCCACAAGCATATGAAAGTGATAACTCAAGAGACTCTCTATATGAAGAACATGGTGCTACTTTGAAGCACAAGTGTGGGAAAAAAGATAGTAGCATTGCCCCTTTTTATTTATTTTCTTTTTTATGGGGCCTTCTTTTTTTTCTTCGGCCTTTCTCTTCCTTTTTTTGGGAAATGCTCTATTGAATGATGATCATCACACTTCTATTTATTTACAACTCAATGATTACAGCTCGATACTAGAACAAAGTATGACTCGATATGGATGCCTCCGGCGGTGCACCGGGATATGCAATGAATCAAGAGTGACAAGTATGAAAAAATTATGAACGGTGGCTTTGCCACAAATACTATGTCAACTACATGGTCATGCTAAGCAATATGACAATGATGAATGTGTCATGATAAACTGGATGGTGGAAAGTTGCATGGCAATATATCTCGGAATGGCTATGGAAATGCCATAATAGGTAGGTATGGTGGCTGTTTTCAGGAAGATATAAGGAGGTTTATGTGTGAAAGAGCGTATCATATCACGGGGTTTGGATGCACCAGCGAAGTTTGCACCAACTCTCGATGTGAGAAAGGGCAATGCAAGGTACCATAGAGGCTAGCAATGATGGAAGGGTGAGAGTGCATATAATCCATGGACTCAACATTAGTCATAAAGAACTCATATACTTATTGCAAAAATCTACAAGCCATCAAAAACCAAAGTATTACGCGCATGCTCCTAGGGGGATAGATTGGTAGGAAAAGACCATCGCCCGTCCCTGACTGCCACTCATAAAGAGGACAATCAAATAACACCTCATGTTTCAAATTTGTTACATAACGTTTACCATACGTGCATGCTACGGGACTTGCAAACTTCAACACAAGCACTTCTCAAATTCACAACTACTCAACTAGCATGACTTTGATATTATTACCTCCATATCTCAAAACAATTATCAAGCATCCTGTCGGATCACGGGTTCCGGCAGACCCTTAAGGTTCGAACACTGGGGTGCGCACGGAGATCACGCCCTCTACCTCCCCGTCTCACAAAGATCTAAACTACTAAAAGAACTGCACAAGAGACACAAGGTTTATACTGGTTTGGGCCACCATTGTGGTGTAATACCCTACTCCAGTGTGTGTGGTTGGTGGATTGCCTCCTAGGGCTATTGATGATGAACGATACAAGGAAGAACAGCCTCGCGAGGGTCTGTTCTTGGCTGGGGCGATGAACCGCTAGGAGGAGTTCAGTCACCCTTCTCTCTCTCTCTCTCACTCACTCTCGCTGCTTTTCTCTCACTTGTCGACCGTCTAGTTGAGATCGAACCGAACGAACCGTCCCTTGCTACGTGGGTGGCCGGTCCTATTTATAGGCAAAGGCCCTGGGCCTCTTCCCAAATATTGAGCGGGAAGGGCGCCAACAATTGGCCAATTCGAAGGGGAACATCTAGTACACTTATCCTGACTAAAGTTGGTCTTCGTCTGCCAAAGGCTCTGCGGTGACACCGTGCTGGGCTCCATGGTGACCTCCGTCTCGTAGTCCGCCTGGTCTTGGTCTCATTGCACCGAAATGGCAACCTTTGCCTGATGCCTCGGTACTCTGCGGATGCGCTTGCCCCCTTTGCACCAAAGAGGAAAGAAGGACGCTGCGCGCGCTGGCGCCCGCCTGGCACCCTGAGTCGTCATGGCTTGCGTCATGGGCACCTCGCGAGGTACCCCGCCTTGATTTCTCTGCCTCCTCGCGAGCCAGCCTGAGGAGGCTGCGCTTGAGGATGCGCCATGTCGTCCGCCCCGCGAGGCTTGGCCCCTCGCGAGGGTCTTGAGTCTTGTGTTGATGAAGATGGGCCATGCTGGGCCTCCTTTGAGCCACGCCACAGGCCGCAGGCAGGCAAGTCCGGGGACCCCCGTTCCCAGAACGCCGACACATCCAACTTTTCTTAGTATTCAACACACTCAAAAGAAAGTTTCACAAATCTTGAATACCAAGCATGTTATTATTAAGAAAATTACCATGCTATTAAGACTCTCAAAATAATTTAAGTGAAGCATGAGAGATCAATAGTTTCTTTAAAACAAATACACCACCGTGCTCTAAAAGGTCTAAGTGAAGCACATAGAGCAAAATTATAACTCTTAAAAGATATAAGTGAAGCACATAGAGCAAAACTACTTAGCTCAAAAAGATATAAGTGAAGCACATGCAGTATTCTATCAAATTCTAATTCATGTATGGCTCTCTCAAAAGGTGTGTACAACAAGGATGATTGTGGCACACTAACAAACAAAGACACAAATAATACAAGACACTCCAAGCAAAACACATATCATGTTGCTGCATAAAAATATAGCTCCAAGTAAATTACCGATGGAAGTGGACGAAAGAGGGGATGCCTTCCGGGGCATCCCCAAGATTTGAATTTTTGGTGTCCTTGGATTATCTTTGGGGTACCATGTGCATTCCCAAGCTTAGGCTCTTTCCACTCCTTGTTCCATAATCCATCACAAGAATTCACCCGAAACTTGAAAACTTCACAACACAAAACTTAAAGTAGAAAACTCGTGACCTCTGTTAGCGAAAGAAAACAAAAGACCACTTCAAGGTACTGTAATAAACTCATTCTTTATTTATATTGGTGTTAAACATACTTTATTACAACTTCTCTATGGATTATAAACTATTTTACTAACCATAGATTCATCAAAATAAGCAATCAACACACGAGAAACAGAATCTGTCAAAAACAGAACAGTCTGTAGTAATCTGTAGCTAGCGCAAGATCTGGAACCCCAAAAATTCTAAAATAAATTGCTGGACGTGAGGAATTTATCTATTAATAATCTGCAAAAATAATTAACTACATAGCACTCTCCAAATAAAAATTAAAGCAGTTCTCGTGAGCGCTAAAGTTTCTCTTTTTTACAGCAAGTTCAACAAGACTTTCCCCAAGTCTTCCCAACGGTTCTACTTCACACAAACACTAATTAAACACAAAAAAAACAACCAAACTAGAGGATAGATAATTTATTTATTACTAAACAGGAGCAAAAAGGAAGTTATAAAAATAAAATTGGGTTGCCTCCCAACAAGCGCTATCGTTTAACGCCCCTAGCTGGGCATAAAAGCGAGGATAGATCTAGGTATTGCCATCTTTGGTAGGCAATCCATAAGTGGATCTCATGATAGTTTCATATGGAAAATTTATTTTCTTTCTTGGAAAGTGTTCGATGCCCTTTTTTAATGGAAATTGAAATCTAATATTCCCTTCCTTCATATCAATAATGGCACCAACGGTTCTAAGGAAAGGTCTACCAAGAATAATAGGGCAAGAAGGATTGCAATCTATATCAAGAACAATGAAATCTACGGGCACATAATTTCTATTTGCAACAATAAGAACATCATTAATCCTTCCCATAGGTTTCTTAATAGTAGAATCCGCAAGATGCAAGTTTAGAGAGCAATCAACAAAATCGCGGAAATCTAGCAAATCACACAAAGTTTTGGGGATAGTGGAGATACTAGCACCCAAATCACACAAAGCATAAAACTCATGATTTTTAATTTTAATTTTAATAGTTGGTTCCCACTCATCATAGAGTTTTCTAGGGATAGAAACTTTCAACTCAAGTTTTTCTTCATAAGATTGCATCAAGGCATCAACAATATGTTCGGTGAATGCTTTATGTTGACTATAAGCATGTGGATAATTTAGCACGGATTGCAACAAGGAAATACAATCAATTAAAGAGCAACTTTCATAATTAAATTCCTTGAAATCCAATATAGTGGGTTTAGCAACATCTAGATTTTTATTTCTTTCAATCCCACTTTCATCAATTTCATCATAAAGATCTAAATACTCCGAATTTTTAGAACGCCTTCTAGGTAAAGGAAGATCATATTCAGTTTCATCAAGATTCATATTGCAAAACAAAGATTTAATAGGGGACACATCAATAACTTTTAGATCTTCATCTTGATTTTCATAGGAATTGGAAGAACACGCTTTAATAAAGGCATCTTTGGAAGCACGCATCCTAGCGGTTCTTTCCTTGCACTCATCAATGGAAATTCTCATGGCTTTGAGAGACTCATTGGTATCATGATTAGGAGGAATATATCTAAGCTTTAAAGAATCAACCTCAAGAGAAATTCTATCAACGTTTCTAGCCAAATCATCAACTTTAAGCAATTTCTCTTCAAGCAAAGCATTAAAATTCTTTTGTGAATTCATAAACTCTTTAACACTATTCTCAAATTCAGAGGGCATCTTATTATAATTTCCATAAGAGTTGTTGTAGTAATTCCCATAATTATTAGAAGGATTACTAGGATATGGCCTAGGATTAAAATTCCCTCTATAAGCGTTGCTACCAAAATTATTCATACCAACAAAATTCACATCCATAGATTCATTGTTATTCTCAATCAAAGTAGACAAAGGCATATCATTAGGATCATAAGAAACACTCTTAGTAGCAAATAATTTCATACGTTCATCCATCTTTCCACTCAAAACATTGATTTCTTCTATCGGATGCACTTTTTTATTAGAAGATCTTTCAGTATGCCATTGAGAATAATTAACCATAATATTATCTAGGAGTTTAGTAGCATCTCCTAAAGTGATTTGCATAAAAGGAGAAGGACATTGGGAAAGAGAGGGCGAATAAAATGGCAAGGGTGAAGTGGGGGAGAGGAAAATGAGAGGCAAATGGCAAATAATGTCATGCGAGAGATAGGGATTGTGATGGGTACTTGGTATGTTGACTTTTTGCGTAGACTCCCCAGCAACGGCGCCAAAAATACTTCTTGATACCTCTTGAGCTTGCGTTGGATTTCCCCGAAGAGGAAGGGATGATGCAGCAGAGTGGCGTAAGTATTTCCCTCAGTTTTTGAGAACCAAGGTATCAATCCAGTAGGAGGCCACGCTCAAGTCCCTCGTACCTGCAGAAAACGATAGCTACTCGCAACCAACGCGATTAGGGGTTGTCAATCCCTTCACGGTCACTTACGAGAGTGAGATCTGATAGATATAATATTTTTGGTCTTTTTGGTATAAAGATGCAAAGTGAAAAGTAAAAGGCAAAGTAAAAAAGCAAACCAAGATTAAAGTGATGGAGATTGATATGATGAGAATAGACCTGGGGGCCATAGGTTTCACTAGTGGCCTCTCTCAAGAGCATAAGTATTCTACGGTGGGTGAACAAATTACTGTTGAGCAATTGACAGAATTGAGCATAGTTATGAGAATATCTAGGCATGATCATGTATATAGGCATCACGTCCGTGACAAGTAGACCGAAACGATTCTGCATCTACTACTATTACTCCACTCATCGACCGCTATGCAACATGCATCTAGAGTATTAAGTTAAAAACAGAGTAATGCTTTAAGCAAGATGACATGATGTAGAGAGATAAATTCATGCAATATCAAATAAACCCCATCTTGTTATCCTCGATGGCAACAATGCAATACATGCCTTCCTGCCCCTTCTGTCACTAGGAAAGGACACCGCAAGATCGAATCCAAAGCTAAGCACTTCTCCCATGGCAAGAACTACCAATCTAGTTGGCCAAACCAAACGGATAATTCGAAGAGATTTGCAAAGATAACCAATCATACATAAAAGAATGCAGAGAAGATTCAAATATTATTCATAGATAGACTTGATCATAAACCCACAATTCATCGGTCTCAACAAACACACCGCAAAAAGAAGATTACATCGAATAGATCTCCACAAGATAGAGGGATAACTTTGTATTGAGATCCAAAAAGAGAGAAGAAGCCATCTAGCTACTAACTATGGACCCGAAGGTCTGAGGTAAACTACTCACACTTAATCGGAGAGGCTATGATGATGTAGAAGCCCTCTGTGATGATGGCCCTCTCCGGCAGAGCTTCGGAACAGGCCCCAAGATGGGATCTCGTGGATACAGAAAGTTGCGGCGGTGGAATTAGGTTTTTGGCTCCGCCTCTATTTGTTTGGGGGTATGTAGGTATATATAAGAGGAAGAAGTACGTCGGTGGAGCTCCAATGGGCCCACGAGGCAGGGGGGCACGCCCTAGGGGGGCACGCCCCCCACCCTCGTGACCGCCTCTCTGATGCCTTGGCGTAGGCTCCAAGTCTCCTGGATCACGTTCGGTGAGAAAATTACGTTCCCGAAGGTTTCATTATGTTTGGACTCCGTTTGATATTCCATTTCTTCGAAACACTGAAATAGGCAAAAAAAACATCAATTCTGGGCTGGGCCTCCGGTTAATAGGTTAGTCCCAAAAATAATATAAAAGTAGAAAATAAAGCCCAATATAGTCCAAAACAGTAGATAATATAGCACGGAGCAATCAAAAATTATAGATACGATGGAGACGTATCATGGAGCCTTCACGAAGATCTGCATGCCACAACGCAGGTGCTTGCTGAGTCGGTGTGGAGGCCGCACGCTGCCACATAGACGCCTGCCCAACAGGTTGAGCTAGCAGCTGCATGGGAGCGGCGATGGAGTCTTGGCAGACGTGGGCTTGGCTGCGGCCCCGCAGACGTCCTCGGCAAGGGTCTTCCCGAGGGCCCAGCAAGGGTCTTGCCGTGGCACCGCAGTCGTCCCCGGCAAGGATCTTGCCGGGGGTCTCATGGATTGCCTTGGAAAGGATCTCACCAAGGATCGTCGTCTTCTAGTTCTCATCTGATCTTGCGTATTTATGGTCGCCACAAAGGTCTGTATGCCATCACGGAGGTGCCTCCTGAGCCTTGGTTCCAATGTAATTTATGGTGTTGGAAACCCTTGGGCTCAAGGGTGGAGCACTCTACTGGCGTCAGGCAAATTGCCCCGGCAAGGATCTTGTCGGGGCTGTGGAAGCCACCTCGGCAAGAGTCTTGCCGGGGGAGTCCATCTCGCCCTCTTGCTCTCTTTGCGCTCCTGGTCTTGGCGTTGCTCTGTCTGTCTTGCGCTCCAGCATCCCTCCTCTGCCCTGCTCAGTGGGGCCGTGGGCGCAGCTCTGACTTCCCATGCACAAGTAAAGGGGTGCAAAAGGAGAGCCCCTACTTTTTATCACCGACACTGCATCACCTTTTCCACTTCAAGGGAAAAACCAACGCATGCTCAAGAGGTAGTAGGGCCGGGAAGCCATACAGTGCGGTGGTATTCGAGAGCTCAACCACAAACAACATCAGAAATTTGGCTTCCCTTACAATTTTGCTTGTTCATTATCGCACACAGTTCATCCCTATCGCTTCCTGAAATAGTGTGCGCGGTGTTGCATTATGATTGGCCGGAACCCCAGCCACGCAGATCACGTGTGTGCATCGAAGGATGCTCCGTGATCAAACGGCAAACCACGTCCCTCACATCACACCCGTGCAGCTGTAGCTGGATTGGACTTATATGTGGCAAATTCCTAGAAAATGCACACAATCCCCTAAATATGGTAAATGAGTCCGGAAAAATACCAAATTTGAACACGGTGATTTGCAGGGTGTATGTTCATCGTAGAAAAAAACTCTAGGGCAAAGAATGAAGAAAATCTGGATTCCCCTTCAATCTTGGTGATTTCCCTCTTGAAAGCATGGAACTTCCTCGGTGATGGTTCGATTTATGAAGGGCGTGCACGACGACTGCTACCTCTTGAGCACTGCGTTGGATTTCCTTGAAGAGGAAAGGATGATACATCAAAGTAGCATAAGTATTTCACTCAATTTTTGAGAACCAAGGTATCAATCCAGTAGGAGGCTGCGCGTGAAGTCCCTAGTACCTGGACAAGACAAATAACTTCTCGCAACAACGAGATAAGGGGTTGTCAATCCCTTCACGGTCACTTACGAGAGTGAGATCTAATAGATATGATAAGATAATATTTTTGGTATTTTTGTGATAAAGATGCAAAGTAAAATAAAAGCAAAGGAAATAACTAAGTATTGGAAGATTAATATGATGAAGATAGACCCGAGGGCCATAGGTTTCACTAGTGGCTTCTCTCAAGAGCATAAGTATTTTACGGTGGGTGAACAAATTACTGTTGAGCAATCAACATAATTGATCATAGTTATGAGAATATCTAGGTATGATCATGTATATAGGCATCACGTCCGAGACAAGTAGACCGACTCCTGCCTGCATCTACTTCTATTACTCCACTCATCGACCGCTATCCAGCATGCATCTAGAGTATTACCTTCATGAAAACAGAGTAACGCCCTAAGGAGGATGACATGATGTAGAGGGACAAATTCATGCAATATGATAAAAACCCATCTTGTTATCCTCGATGGCAACAATACAATACGTGCCTTGTTGCCCCTACTGTCACTTGGAAAGGACATCACAAGATTGAACCCAAAGCTAAGCACTTCTCCCATTGCAACAAAGATCAATCTAGTAGGCCAAACCAAACTGACAATTCAAGGAGACTTGCAAAGATAACCAATCATACATAAAAGAATTCAGAGAATATTCAAATATTATTTATAGATAGTCTTGATCATAAACCCACAATTCATCGGTCTCAACAAACACACCGCAAAAAGAAGATTACATCGAATGGATCTCCACAAGAGAGTGGGAGAACTTTGTATTGAGATCCAAAAAGAGAGAAGAAGCCATCTAGCTAATAACTATGGACCCGAAGGTCTAAGGTAAACTACTCACACTTCATCGGAGAGGCTATGGTGTTGATGTAGAAGCCCTCCGTGATGGATGCCCCCTCCGGCGGAGCTCCAGAACAGGCCCCAAGATGGGATCTCGTGGATACAGGAAGTTATGGCGGTGGAATTAGGGTTTTGGCTCCGTATATGATCGTTTGGGGGTACGTAGGTATATATAGGAGGAAGAAGTACGTTGGTGGAGTAACAGGGGGGCCACGAGGGTGGAGGGCGCGCCTGGGGGGGTAGGCGCGCCCCCTACATCGTGGCCTCCTCCTTTGTTTCTTGACGTAGAGTCCAAGTCTCCTGGATCATGTTCGGTGAGAATCATGTTCCCGAAGGATTCATTCCGTTTGGACTCCGTTTGATATTCCTTTTCTTCGAAACCCTAAAATAGGCAAAAAAAACATCAATTCTGGGCTGGGCCTTCGGTTAATAGGTTAGTCCCAAAAATAATATAAAAGTGGATAATAAAGCCCAATAATGTCCCAAACAGTAGATAATATAGCATGGAGCAATCAAAAATTATAGATACATTGGAGACGTATCAAGCATCCCCAAGCTTAATTCCTCCTCGTCCTCGAGTAGGTAAATGATAAAAACATAATTTTTGATGCGGAGTGCTGCTTGGCATAATTTTAATGTAATTCTTCTTAATTGTGGTATGAATATTCAGATCCGAAAGATTCAAGATAAAAGTTTAATATTGACATAAAAATAATAATACTTCAAGCATACTAACAAAGCAATCATGTCTTCTCAAAATAACATGGCAAAAGAAAGTTATCCCTACAAAATCATATAGTCTGGCTATGCTCTATCTTCACAACACAAAATATTTAAATCATGCACAATCCCGTTGACAAGCCAAGCAATTGTTTCATACTTTTGACATTCTCAAACTTTTTCAATCTTCACGCAATACATGATCGTAAGCAATGGATATAGCACTATATGTGGAATAGAATGGCGGTTGTGGAGAAGACAAAAAGGGAGAAGATAGTCTCACATCAACTAGGCGTATCAACGGGCTATGGAGATGCCCATCAATAGATATCAATGTGAGTGAGTAGGGATTGCCATGCAACGGATGCACTAGAGCTATAAGTATATGAAAGCACAACAAAAGAAACTAAGTGGGTGTGCATCCAACTTGCTTGCTCATGAAGACCTAGGGCATTTTGAGGAAACCCATCATTGGAATATACAAGCCAAGTTCTATAATGAAAATTTCCCACTAGTATATGAAATTGATAACATGGGAGACTCTCTATCATGAATATCATGGTGCTACTTTGAAGCACAAGTGTGGAAAAGTATAGTAACATTGTCCCTTCTCTCTTTTTCTCTCATTTTTTTATTTGGGCCTTTTCTCTTTTTTTATGGCCTCTTTTCTTTTTTTTCGTCCGGAGTCTCATCCGGACTTGTGGGGGAATCATAGTCTCCATCATCGTTTCCTCACTGGGACAATGCTCTAATAATGATGATCATCACACTTTTATTTTCTTACAACTCAACAATTACAACTCGATACTTAGAACAAAATATGACTCTATATGAATGCCTCCAGCGGTGTACCGGGATATGCAATGAATCAAGAGTGACATGTATGAAAGAATTATGAATGGTGGCTTTGCCACAAATACGATGTCAACTGCATGATCATGCTAAGCAATATGACAATGATGGAGTGTGTCATAATAAACGGCATGGTGGAAAGTTGCATGGCAATATATCTCAGAATGGCTATGGAAATGCCATAATAGGTAGGTATGGTGGCTGTTTTGAGGAAGGTATATGTGGGTGTATGATACCGGCGAAAGGTGCGCGGTATTAGAGAGGCTAGCAATGGTGGAAGGGTGAGAGTGCGTATGATCCATGGACTCAACATTAGTCATAAAGAACTCATATACTTATTGCAAAAATCTATAGGTTATCAAAGCAAAGTATTACGCGCATGCTCCTAAGAGGATAGATTGGTAGGAAAAGAACATCGCTCGTCCCCGATCGCCACTCATAAGGAAGACAATCAAAAAATAAATCATGCTCCGACTTCATCACATAATGGTTCACCATACGTGCATGCTACAGGAATCACAAACTTTAACACAAGTATTTCTCAAATTCAGAACTACTCAACTAGCATGACTCTAATATCACCATCTCCATATCTCAAAACAATTATCAATCATCAAACTTCTCATAGCATTCAACACACTCATAAGAAAGTTTTTACTATTCTTGAATACCAAGCATATTAGGATTGCCTCTTGGGTTGAGGATGAGCAGTTACAGGGGAAGAACAGCCTCCCGAGGAGAGGTGTTCTTGTACTTGGTGAACTTGTGTGGTTGGGGATGGTCTGGATCTGGATGAGCCGATCCCACCCCCCCCCCCCCCCCCCCGCGCGCTATGGTGTTGGCTAGTCCTATTTATAGAGGCCCTGGTCCTCTTCCCGAATATTGAGCCAGAAGGGATCCCACAATGGCCAAATTTGAAGGGAGACAACTAGTACAAGTTATCCTGAAAAAAGTAGTCTTCGCCTGCCAAGGGCTCTGGTGGTGACGCCGTGTTGGGCTCCACTGGGACCTCCATCCTGCTGTCCTGCTGGTCTTGGTCTTGTTGCACCAATATGGAAACTTTTTCCTGATGCCTCGGGACTCCTCGCCTGCGCTTGCCTCTATAGCAACAAAGAGGAAACGAGGACACTGCGTGCGTTGGCACCCGCCTGGCTCCAGTCGTCATGGCTTGCATCATGTAAACCTCGCGAGGTGTCCCTTACCTTGATCTCTTCGCCCCTCGCGAGCAAGCCTGGTGAGGCCGCCCATGAGGAGGTCTTGCATCGTCCGCCTCGCGAGGCTTGGCCCCACATGAGGGTCTTGAGTGTTTGCTGGTGAAGATGGGACGTACAGGGCTACTGGGGGAGCCACGCTGTGGGCCGTAGGCTGGCATGTCTGGGGACCCCCGTTCACAGAACACTGATAGTAGCCCCCGGGCCCAAGGCGCGCTCGGACTTGGCTTTGAGGCGAAGCCGAAGGAAAAGTGCGGAGCGCCGCGGGCCCCAACAACCCGCGGCCCCACTTGACGCGTGGCGATTGACTGGACGTGGGCGTCTCTGCTTCCCCATGCCGCCTCGGCAACTGCCTGACTTGACGGGTCCTTGCTGCATGCAGAAAAAGATCATTATTACCTTAGATCATGGAGGCCGGCGGTTGGCCTCCCCTTGGCTATAAATGGGAAGTCGGGGCTGAGCCCCCATCACCCATCTCTTCCTTTGCTTCTGCTGCTTCTTCTTCTTCCCTGCTCCACTGCCGGCAGCGACACCCATGGAGCCTACGAAGGGGCTCTCGGCTGCGGAGAAAGGGAAGGCTCGCCAGGAGGGGCCCAGCTCACCACCGCCCAAGAGGAGGCGCGGCCGTCCCCGAAGCAGACTTCGACCCCCGTCGTGGCCCCTCGTGGCTGCGGTTGCGCCTCTTCACGTGGTGGCAGCCACCCAGGTCGTGGCAGCCCCATTGATGAGGTGAGGCATGCCGTGGTTGAAGGTCACGCTTCCATTCGGCGGACGTGCGTGTGGTCGGAGTACCCGGCTGGCACCTGGCTTCAACTCCCGTGGTTCTTTGTCGGTGACTACCGTCCGCAGGTCCAGGCGGTCTCTGGCTGCAGGCGGACGGTTTTCTACAGCAGGGCTTCGTGTGTCATGATGGAAGTCTCCGCCGCGGGCAACGCGGTCCTGGCTCGCGGTTGGCAGACGTTCGCCCATGCACGCGGGCTGTGCAGGTGGTGCACCCTCCACTTCAAGTACAACCGCGACACAACCCTCTTCATGAGGGTGTTTGGGGAAGATGGTCGCCACGTCGGGTGCTGCCCCGAGGACAATGACGGCTACAAGGTGCTCGGCCTTGGCGATGGTCGTGACAAGGAGGAAGGTGGCTTCGTCCTTGGCGCTAGCCATGGCTCGTTCAGCTACGACGACTCCTCTGCCGGCAACAGCTCTAGCGGTGGCGGCTATGACTAGCCGCCACACCGCCGCGCCCGCTTTGAAGGTGGCTGCGGGTCGACTCGCCGCCGCGCTCCGGTGAAGCGTGAGGAGGGGTCTGGCTGAGCTCAAGAGAGCGCCACAGGCCCGTCCTCGCGACTTGCTGTGGGAGCACATTCCGCTTTTGTTTCGTTTTTTTTGCATTAAGAGAGAGACAAGTATGGGGCCCCGACGGGGCGTGCAACAATTATGATTTCTAAGTGGCTGTGCTATGTTTATCATTCCAGTGTTGTGTTGCAGTGTCATGTTTTATGTATGCACATAGGAATAACTTAGCTTGATGCGCCTAAAGTAGATTCTGCCTCACGAGACACGCGTTCCCAATGCCCGATGAGGCCTCCTGTGCTCGGAAGGCGCCTGAGAACTACAAAAATTGGCTACGAAATTCTTATCCTTCCGGATCCTGGTCGAAGGAGCTGCCGGTCATGACCCAGTGCTTTGTATCGCGGTACCCGGGGGGCACGGATTGAGAGTGGTGCACCAGCTTGTGAACTCGAGTGAGGGTGCCTCGCAAAAGACAGGAACACGAAAAAACTCACAAGGGCGCCTGTCCAGCCTCCTCGTGAGGCATGCGAGGGAGAGTACAAGTCAAAAACGAGGAATAGAGAGCAGAAAGGAGGCAAAAAGGCAATGGAACTAGGCCAGCATGGAACACCAGAAAGCAATTTCTTAGTAAAGAGGGGCGAACCAACTGTGGAAAGCAAATGAAAAGCCGCGTCTGGCACCTAGTCTAGTCTTCTTGTCTTCTCACCAGCGCGGAGCTAAGTGCTGTCACTAGGCGTGCGAGGAAGCCCTCGATGCCCGAGGGAGGCACTCCTGAGACACCGGGGCGTGTATAGCCCCACTCATTATTATGTGAGAGTGTCACGAGCGGATATTCTTCATAGGCACTGGGCCTTGCTTCATAGGCGGCGGGCCTTGCTTCATGGGTAGAACTTCCGGAGGTGCTGGATGTTCCAGGCGTTCTGGATGGGGATCCCGTCCTGCATCCCCAGGCGCGCGACGCCAGGCCTGGAGACGTGGGCGACCCGAAACGGGCCCTCCCACATGGGCGAGAGCTTATGCAGCCCTTCCCTGGAGAGCACCCGCCTCAGGACAAGATCACCCACCTCAAGCGCCCTGGAGCGGACGCTACGGCAGTGGTACCGCTGCAATGCCTGCTGGTACCTCGCAGCTCGGAGCGAGGCTTCACGGCGGCGTTCCTCCCCCAGCACGAGATCCATCCCCCGTATGGCGTCCTGCTGCATTTCATCAAACGGCAGGACCAGCGCGGAGTGATGCTTGACCTCATGTGGGAGAACCGCTTCTGCTCCGTAGATGAGGAAGAACGGTGTCTCGCCTATGTGCCAGGTTGTGGTGGTGCGGATGGACCACGGCATGGACTGGAGCTCGTCGTGCCTGCCCCTACCACAGGCCTCGAGCTTCTTCTTGAAGGTCCTGGTCTTGAGACCCCTCAGGAGTTCCGCATTGGCGCGTTCGGCCTGGCCGTTGCTCCTGGGGTGTGCCACGGAGGCGTAGCAGATCTGCATTCCAAGGTAAGCACAATATGTTTTGAAGAGATTGCTAGTGAACTGTGAGCCGTTGTCGGTGATGATGCGATTAGGGACCCCAAATCGGCTTACGAGGCCCTTGATGAACTTCACTTTTGACCCAGCTGGGATGGTGCGGACGGCTTCCACTTCCGCCTACTTGGTGAATTTGTCAATGGGGACATAGAGGTAGCGGTAGCCTCTAGGCGCTCGAGGGAATGGGCCCAGGATATCCAGCCCCCAGACCGCGAACGGCCATGGGAGCGGGATAGTCTAGAGGTCCTGAGCAGGCTGGTGGATCTTCTTGGCGTGGAATTGGCAGGCCTCCCAGGATTTCACCAGCTCGGCCGCGTCATTGAGTGCCGTGGGCCAGTAGAACCCTCCGCGGAAAGCCTTGCCGACTAGGGTGCGTGACAACGAGTGGTGCTCGCAGTCTCCACCATGTATGTCGGCCAGCAGCTCATTCCCCTGTTCCCTAGAAATGCATCGTAGAGCAACATCATTTGGCCGCTTCCTGTATAGCTCACCGTCCTGAATGCAGTACGACGTAGCCTGCCGGGCCACACGCTCCGCGTCTTCCTCCTTCTCCGGCAACATGCCTTGCATCAGGTACGCCTTGAACTCCTCGATCAAGCAACCCTCTTGAGGCTCGAGCGCTAAGAGCAGGCGCGCTCCTGAGGTCGGGCCGCAGGCGGGGGCTCCCGAGGCTGGTGGCTGGGGAAGCCGCTTGGATGCTCTTTTGGTGATATCATCGGCCTCCTTGTTGGTGCCACGAGGCACATGATGTACCTCCAGGCCCAGGAACTGCTTCTCCATTTTGCACACCTCCGCGAGGCATGCCTCCATGTGTTCATCCTTTGGCTCGTACACCTTGTTGGAGAAGTTGACGAGGAGCTGCAAGTCTCCCTTGATGGTGAGGCGTTTCACCCCCAAGACCACCGCAGCCTTGAGGCCGGCGATGAGACCCTCGTACTCTGCGATGTTGTTGGAGACCTTCTTGCCCCGCTGGAAACAAAGCTGCACGACCTAGTAAATCTTGTCCTGAGTGGGCGAGATGAGCATGGCTCCAGCCCCTGCGCCCTGACGTACAAATGCGCCATTGAAGTACATGACCCAACCATCTGGCGCTTCACTTCCTGGCGAGAGGGATCGATTCTCGCCTGCTTCGAGCTCCGGGGTGTCGGTCCATTCTGCCACACAGTCGGCGAGTGCAACCCCCTTGATAACCTTGGTTGTGTTGAACTCCAGGTCCAACGCTTGCAGCTCGATGTTCCATTCGACGACTCTTCCTGCAGCATTGGGGCTCCTGATCACTCTCTCCAATGGGTAAGCTGAGACGACCTTGATGGGGTGACCCTAGAAGTAGTGGCACAGCTTACGCGATGCCACTAGGAGCGCGGGCAAGAGCTTTTGAGGCATGGGGTATGGCGCTCTCGCATCTTGTAGCACTATGCTGACGAAGTACACTGGGTGCTCGACAAGGGTGGGAGAGCTGACGGAGTTTTTGGCTCCTGAGGACTGAGGTGTTTCCCGTGGATCCCCAGCTCCTGGGGCTTGATGACTAGCCGGAGCAGCCGATGTCTCGGGAACATCATCTTGGTGTTGTGCAGCCTCATCCGGCTTGGCAGCTCCATTTGGTGGGCCCTTGAATCGGGGCTCCTCTCTGAGGGCCACCAGTGTCGTGCTAGCAAAGTGTGGTGTGGCAGACAGGTAGAGTACCAAGGGCTCGCAAGGATGAGGTGCCACCATCACCGGCGGGCTGGTCAAGTATCTCTTGACGTCTTGAAATCCCAGGTCGGCCTCGAGGGTCCACTTGAATGGACCCTTCTTCTTCATCAGCTTGAAGAATGGCAAGGCGCGCTCCCCCAACTTGGACATGAAGCGCCCCAGCGAAGTCACACAGCCTGCAAGCTTTTGTATCTCCTTGCGGTTTTGCGGTGGACTCATGTCTTCGATTGCCTTGACCTTCTCCGGGTTGGCCTCGATCCCCCTATGGGACACGAGGAAGCCCAGGAGCTTGCCGGAAGGGACACCAAGCATGCACTTTTCAGGGTTGAGCCACAAGTCCACCTGTGGAAGTGCAACTATCCCTAGGTGGTTTTGGTAATTCCTAACAACATATAGCTCATTGAGCTAATGCTATTTCAAGATTAATATTTCAGGAAAGATCAATGATTGGCATGGCATGGATGAGAAAAGTGGATCCCTCAAAATGCTAAGGACAAAAGGATTGGCTCAAGCTCAAAGCTCAAGACTCTAGATTTTCTATTTTAGTGATCCAAGATCACATTGAGTCTATAGGTAAAGCCAATACTATCAAGGAGGGATGAGGTGTTGCTTAATGAGGCTCTTGCTCAAAATGCTTAGTGATATACTCCAAATCCCTCAACTACTTTCTCACATCCACATATGACCTAAACCAAAAGTCAAACTCGGCCCCACCGATTCTTTCTATCCGGTGCCACCGAGTTCAGATGTCATAGCCACTGCCACAAACCCTAGGCAAATTGGTCTCACCGATAGGGATCTCGGTCTCACCGAGATGGGATTGCACACTCTCTGTTTCCGTTCGTAACGTTTTGGTCCAACAGAGATGAGCGATCGGTCCCACCGAGTTCGCAATGCAAACTCTCTGTTTCCCTTTCATAACATTTTGGTCTCACCGAAATGAGCGAATCGGTCCCACTGAGTTTACCCGACCAACTCTCTGGTTAGCTTATTACCAAAATTGGTCTCACCGAGTTTGTGTAATCGGTCTCACCGAGATTACATTATGCCCTAACCCTAACCATATCGGTCCTACCGAGTTGCATGTCAGTCCCACCGAAAATCCTAACGGTCACTAGATTTGCTGAATCGGTCCGACCGAGTTTATTAGTTCGGTCCCACCGAGATTGGCAGGTTGTGTATAATGGTTAGATTTTGTGTGGAGGCTATATATACCCCATCACCTCCTCTTCATTCGTGGAGAGATCCTTCAGAACGAACCTACACTTCCAACTTACCTTTTTCTAAGAGAGAACCACCTACACTTGTGTTGAGGCCACGATATTCCATTCCTACCATATGAATCTTGATCTCTCGCCTACCCCAAGTTGCTTTCCACTCAAATCTTCTTTCCACCAAATCCATATCCTGTGAGAGAGAGTTGAGTGTTGGGGAGACTATCATTTGAAGCACAAGATCAAGGAGTTCATCATCAACACACCATTTGTTACTTCTTGGAGAGTGGTGTCTCCTAGATTGGCAAGGTGTCACTTGGGAGCCTCCGAAAAGATTGTGGAGTTGAACCAAGGAGTTTGTAAGGGCAAGGAGATCACCTACTTCGTGAAGATCAACCGCTAGTGAGGCAAGTCCTTCGTGGGCGACGACCATTGTAGGATGGACAAGGCTGCTTCTTCGTGGACCCTTCGTGGGTGGAGCCCTCCGTGGACTCGCGCAGCCGTTACCCTTCATGGGTTGAAGTCTCCATCAACGTGGATGTACGATAGCACCACCTACCGGAACCATGACAAAAACATCTGTGTCTCCTATTGCGTTTGAATCCTCCAAACCCTTCCCTTTACATTCTTGCAAGTTGCATGCTTTACTTTCCACTGCTCATATACTCTTTGCATGCTTGCTTGAACTGTGTTAAGATTGCTTGACTTGTCCAAAATTGCTAAAATCTGCCAAGAACTAAAATTGGGAAAAGGATAAGTTTTATTTGGTCAAGTAGTCTAATCACCCCCCCTCTAGACGTACTTTCGATCCTACAAGTGGTATCAGAGCTTTGGTCTCCATTTTCTTTGATTTCCATAGCTTTTGGTAGTCATAGCCTTGGTTTCACAACCTAGGAGAGTATGGCGTCTAGCAAGGGAAATTACCGTCATAGAGGTCCTTACTTTGATGGTACTAATTTTGCTAGTTGGAAGCATAAGATGAAAATGCATATTCTTGGACATAACCCCGCCGTATGTGCTATTGTGTGTATTGGCTTGCAAGGTGAATCCTTTGATTGGAGAGAACTGAACCGTGAAGCTACCACAAAAGAGTTGAAGATGCTGCAATACAATACTCAAGCTTGTGATATCCTCTTCAACGGATTGTGCCCCGAAGAATTGAACAAAATCATCCGTCTTGAGAATGCAAAGGAAATTTGGGATACTTTGATTGATATGCACGAAGGTACCGACTCTGTCAAGGAATCCAAGTTGGATGTGCTTCAAAGTCAGCTTGACAAGTTCAAAATGAAGGATGGTGAAGGTGTTGCTAAAATGTACTGTAGGCTTGCTCTTATCACAAATGAGATCGCCGGCTTAGGAAGTGAAGAAATGACCGACAAATTCATCATCAAGAAGATCTTAAGTGCTTTGGACAGAAAATATGATACTGTATGCACATTGATCCAAATGATGCCCAATTACAAAGATCTCAAGCCAACGGAAGTCATTGGAAGAATTGTTGCTCATGAGATATCACTCAAGGATAAGGAGGAGCTCCATAACAAGTCAAGTGGTGCCTATAAAGCCTCATGTGAAGCTCCCACATCATCAAGTGAGAAACAAACCTTCAATGAAGAATTGATCCTAATGGTGAAGAACTTCAACAAGTTCTACAAGAGTAGACGCAAAGAGAGAAGTTCCAAGTCAAGGTCCTACAATGACAAAAGATCTTCTAGTCGAGAGCGAAATTGCTACAATTGTGGAAGACCCGAACACTATTCCAATGAGTGTATGACACCCTAAAAGACAAGAGAAGATTCTCCAAAAAGAAGAAGTAGAAGAGAAGAATCACCATCAAGAGAGAGAAGGAGTAGAGATGATCGTTATGAACGAAGAACATCCCGGAGAAGCAAGGATTCGGAAAGGAAGGACAAGTCATCAAGGAGCTACACAAAACGAAGACATCAAGCTCATGTTGGTGAATGGGTATCCGGCTCCGACTCCGACAATCACTCCGAGAGAAGCTATCACTCCGACTCCGAATATACTCAAGATGAAGGTGTTGCCGGTCTAGCACTTGTGTCAACCAACTCCTACGACATATTTGATTCACCAAATGAAGTACTTGGAAGATGCTTCATGGCTAAAGGCCCAAAGTTATCACACCCCGAGTATGTTGATTTCAATAGTGATGAAGATGACTTGTTAGGTGATGATGATTTACTTGTTGACAACACTAGTGATGAATACTATGATGAAATGTCAATAAATCATGCTAATCAAGATAAAACGAATGACAATGATAAGGAGAAGATTGAGTTTCTAACTAAAGTACTAAACACTCTTAAGTTAGCTCATGAAACTATCTTAGGAGATCATCGAGAACTTTTAAGGACTCATGAGAAATTACGTTTTGAAAAGCTCAACCTTGAGCAAGAGCATGAGTTCTTAAAAATGATGATATTCGCAAGAAAAGTTCTTCTTACATTGCCAAACGTTTACTCTTATCCACTTACATGCCTCAAGTCAAGTCTAGTAACAAGAACAAGAAAGATTCTTCCTCTGGTAGTAACAATAATCATGCTAAATCCAATGTTGTTGCTTCTAGTAGTTCTCTTGATTCCACTAATTATTCTCTTAGCCAAGTTACACTTGAGCAAGAAAATAGCTTATTGAAGGGATTATAGAGAAAGGTGTCTACAAGAGCCTTGCCGGGAGTAATCAATTTGAGGAAATTATACGCAAGCAAGGAAGGCACCGGAAGAACCAAGGTGTTGGTTTTGAAAGAAAGTTCAATGCCAATGGAGTTGAGTGGGAAGAAGATCAATACCCTAAGACGAAGTTTTTACCTCAACAAAAGAAGTATGATCCTACTTCCTCCAAAGGGACACAAGCTCAAGATTATCTTCCACCACAAGACCACAAGCAAAAAGGCAAGGATAAGCTTCAAGAGGAAATTGATGCATTTGAAGAAGCACCCAAGTTATACTTCTCTTGGGTTCACAAGACTACATCAAGTTATACTTCATCAAGTACGACTACAACTCCAAGGATTCCCATCAAGATGATGTGGATCCCGAAGAAGAAGAACTAGAGAATTCCTGAGTGTGACTCCGCCAACATACTTCACTCTTATCATTTTGGCAAGAACAAGTGCAATCAACTTCCACATCTTGCACTAGTTCAAGGAGTCACAAACCCTCTTGTTGGTAAGACAAGGGACAAGGTAACCTAATGCTTTCATAGACATCATCTTGTGTGTGCATCACTCTATGTCTATGGATATCCTTGTTTGTTCCTTGTGGGACTAACCCGTGTAGGTATTGAAAGTGCAACTCACTCCAAAGGTTTACTCTAAATGATCTACATCAACATTGAGCATCCACATCTTCAACACCTACATGAAGTCATCATCGACAACCCAAGGTTAGTTCATCCCTCTTAGGGGGGATCTCACATCTATGGGGAGCTTTAATCTAAGAACTGAGCTAAAGCAACTCTAATGGTGTGAACACAACAACGCTTTATGTAAAAGTGGTAACCCCGCTTGTGCTTAAACGATGAGTATGACCTATGATCAAATGTTCTCATTTGACTCCTAAGTCAATATACTCATATATAGATGACCTAGTATCGCCAATTGCTTGATAGATGCTAGAATTGGTTGTGCATGCTTTGCCACATATTTCATTTGCCATTTTATTGTGTGAGCATGTTGGTTGCACAATTTACTCATTCGAGGACATCCACTTGTTGTTTTGATTGCTTGGTTCCTTCTTATTTTTCCAAGTGGATGGACAAGAATGCCTAAGAACCTTCTCTAGCTATCTATGATTTTCTTGTCTCAAACTCTATTCATGATACATCACAAAGTTTGATCAAGTCAGATTCGAACCACTATGAGTGAGGAGCACTTGGAGTCCCCGATTCGTCAGACTTAAACTTCCAAAACTTCTTTGTGCGTTTCGGTCTGACCGATTCATCCATTTCATTCATACCGAGATCACTAAGTTGATCTAGGTTTTCAATCTCGGTGCAACCGATTTGAACTTTTCGGTCACACCGAGTTGCAGTAACTACTTGCAGTTATGCATCTCGGTGCCACCGAGTTGTTCCACTCAGTCACACCGATAGGGTCAGGCTATATATATCCTCGGGCCAAAGTTTGGAAAAATCTCCGAACCCCTTCGCCCGTGCTCAGGCTGCTATGCCTCCCTGGGTCTCCGGATCGTCCTCCTCATCGCCAGCTGCCTCCCGCCGCTGGTCTCCGCCGCCGTCAACGGAAATCGTCTCCGTCGTTGCCACCGTAGCAGGTCCATCGCCGCACTTAGGGTATGGACTTGATCCTTGTGCTAATCTCACTCCGATTCCTAGCACATTGTTTTGCCATGTATCTTGCCACGATTGAGATCACTCTATCTAGCGAAATCACTTAGTAGTTTAGTCGTGGATTGAAAATTAAGGGTTAGGTTTCCTCCGAAATCATCTCGGACCAACCGTGTTGTTGAAATCGGTTCCACCGATTTGGTTAAGGCCATTGCACATGTGATTCTCGGTCTGACCGAGAATTGCAAATCGGTGTGACCGAGTTCAATTCTTTGTGAAACCCTAGCAGTCTTGGTGCCACCGAACTGTGACTCGATCTGACCGAGTTCACTAGTTTAGGTTCCAAAAGCTGCTTCGGTATCACTGAGATTTCAAATCGATAGATCCGAAATGCTTTCTGTGGAAAACTAAAACTAAGTTTTTGACTTATTCTTTTGCAAAAACCTCTGCACTTTGTGATGCTCATCCAATCTATCTCATCTATATCTATTCACAGGGTCTGCTGTCAGTGTTTGCACCATGCCAGATCAGAGTGACAGTCAGAACAAGTCTGAGGAGCAAGTTAACATGAGTGAGGGCACTAGTCCCTCTAGCAGCTATGATGATGGAAGCAGGAGTACACCCAGCAACTTGCCTAAGGCAGCCACCAGGGCTAGAAAGAAGAGAACCTCAAATTCTGAGGATGAGGACTATGTGGCTGTTGAGGAAGAGGCCACCTCAAAGAGGAAAGTTCTGAAAAAGGAATATGGCACAACTACTGCTACTAAGCCAGGAGTGAGGACAAAGGTTCCTGCCAAGAGAGTTCCTATGTCAAAGGCCAGAACATCCACTCAAGAAACTTTGGGATCTGCACCCAAAGAACAGGTTGTGGTTGAGAAGAAAAGGAAAGAAAGGGTCAAGAAGACCATGGCCAGAGTAATTGGGAAGCCCTCAATGATGGAAGTTGAAGAGGAAGAGGTTGTTGCACCAGCACCTAAAGCTCAAAATCTTATGGGAGATGCTATAAGATCAGGGGCTGCGCCATCTAAGCCCAAAGAAGCTCCCAAGGCAGCTGCTCCAAAACCAAAAACTGCACCCAAGAGGAGTACAAGGAATATTCCAGCTGCAGAGAAGAACAAGGCCGCAGTGCCTGAAGCTGCTGTAGAAGAAGATTGACTGATCCCTAGCTGAGGACATCTAGTAGCTGAGGACATGAAGCTCAGGAAGGAATGCAGGACTCAGACAGTGGAGATTGACTGATCCCTATGCAGTCAGGAGAAGAACTGATGTGGACTATAGGTTCCATACAAAGGAACAACAGGACTTCTATGAGACAGTGTTGCTTAACAAGAAGCCTATACTCTGTGATATGAGATGGGTGGACTAGGAGTACATCAAGGAAAATGAAGAATGCTATCCTGGAGTCTATGATAGTTTCAAGTCTTGTGGAGTAGAGGACTTTCTTGGGCAGAAGCTCACAAAGTGGAATGATGAGCTTTTTATGCAGTTCTACTCCACAGCTCATTTCTACCCAGATGGAAGGATTTTCTGGATGTCTGAAGGTACTAGGTACCAGTCAACGGTTGAAGAATGGGTAAAATTGATCAATGCTCCTAAGGAGAATGAAGATGACTTGGATGTCTATGCCAAGAAGAAGAAGGATCACAACACCATGGCACATATGTACAGAGAGATCCCAGATGCTGCTCTTGAGACACACAAATTTGGATCAGCACATTAACTTCTGTCAGGTTTGCCAACAATCAATTGGATCCTTAGGCACACTCTTTTGCCAAATTCAGGTGATCACAAGATGATTAGAGGCCATGCAATTAACCTGCTTCACATATTTGATGTGCCTCAAAAGTTCTAAGTCATGAGCCTAATTGCAGAAACTATAAAGAGAACAGCTGCAGATTAGAAGAGAAGTTGTGGGTATGCCCCACAGATCCAGGAGCTAATCAACTCCAAGATGGGCACTGGCACATATCTCTTGGACAAGGATCATATGCCCATCTACCCAGACTTTGAGGACAACACTTTGGTGATGGATGAGAATGAACCATCTTCTGTGCAAGCACAAGCAAAGAGGGAGAAGGCAAGGACTGAAAAGGCTGCAAAGATGCAAACCATTACTGAGTCATCTCAGTATCTTCTAAAGAGCAAGCAAGATCAGCTTGGCTACTTGATTGCCTCCACTCTGAGGATTGAGAAGGGATTGGCCACCCTGACTCAAAACCAAGAGAGCTTGGAGAGGATCATGGAGCAGAAGTTCTATGATTTAGATGTGAAGGTCACAGAGATATAGTCAGTCATTGAGCAACTTCAGGATGAAGTGCAGGAGAAGAAGGGCAAGTCTACCACTGATGCTTTTGCTAGAGTGCCTAGAGGACAGAGATCTGCTGCAATGCCGGTTACAGACACCAGAGCAACTTCATCTGCACCAGCTACAGCTTTAGTGCCATCAGCTCTAGCACCCACTCCACCAGATCCATCTACATCAACTGATGCCTTCGTCCTTGGAGTTTTATCGACACCACCACCTGAAGACCAAGCCTGAGAGTCGATCTAGCACTATGCATTTTTTATGAACTTTTTGGTAACTTGTTGCCAAAGGGGGAGAAAATGTATAGATCATAGGCTTCGAGAGAGAGTGTTGCTCTTTGTTATCTCTTGTTTTTTGGTGGTTGAACTTTGTTATTTGCTTGTTTGAGATACTTTATGCTTTTGTGTGATGCTTGGATGATCATGTGTTTGTGTGATACTTGGATGATCATGTGTTTGATCATATGCTACATTAATGCTTGTTGGATCACATTATCGTTTTATATCCCCATATGATCATTCACTTTGCCTGGTGATGAGTGCATGTATTTAATTATTATCATTTTGAGCGCTCCACCAAGATGTATGTGACATGGAAGAGTAACCCATGATCCTAACTCATTGTGAATTTGCAGTCCAAAGCAAATCTTAAACTATGCACAAATTTATGGGAGCTCTTGCTTTTCACATACTTCTCAAAGCGACAATGTTTTGCACTCTTATTATCATTTGTCGAAGCTTTGATCTATATGTTTTCATCAATTACAAAAAAGGGGGAGATTGAAAGTGCAACTATCCCTAGGTGGTTTTGGTAATTCCTAACAACATATAGCTCATTGAGCTAATGCTATTTCAAGATTAATATTTCAGGAAAGCTCAATGATAGGCATGGCATGGATGAGAAAAGTGGACCCCTCAAAATGTTAAGGACAAAAGGATTGGCTCAAGCTCAAAGATCAAGACTCTACATTTTCTATTTTAGTGATCCAAGATCACATTGAGTCTATAGGAAAAGCCAATACTATCAAGGATGGATGAGGTGTTGCATAATGAGGCTCTTGCTCAAAATGCTTAGTGATATGCTCCAAAGCCCTCAACTACTTTCTCACATCCACATATAACCTAAACCAAAAGTCAAACTCGACCCCACCGATTCTTTCTATCTGGTGCCACCGAGTTCAGATGTCATAGCCACTGCCACAAACCCTAGGCAAATCGGTCTCACCGATAGGGATCTCGGTCTCACTGAGATGGGATTGCACACTCTCTGTTTCCCTTCGTAACATTTTGGTCGAACCGAGATGAGCGATCGGTCCCACCGAGTTCGCAATGCAAACTCTCTGTTTCCATTTCGTAGCATTTCGGTCTCACCGAAATGAGCGAATCGGTCCCACCGAGTTTACCTGACCAACTCTCTGGTTAGCTTATTACCAAAATCGGTCTCACCGATTTGTGTAATTGGCTTCACCGAGATTATGTTATGCTCTAACCCTAACCATATCGGTCCTACCGAGTTGCATGTCGGTCCCACAGAAAATCCTAAAGGTCACTAGATTTGCTGAATCGGTCCGACCGAGTTTATCAATTCGGTCACACCGAGATTGGCAAGTTGTGTGTAACGGTTAGATTTTGTGTGGAGGCTATATATACCCCTCCACCTCCTCTTCATTCGTGGAGAGAGCCATCGGAACGAACCTACCCTTCCAACCTAACTTTTTTTGAGAGAGAACCACCTACACTTGTGTTGAGGCCAAGATATTCCATTCCTACCATATGAATCTTGATCTCTATCCTTCCCCAAGTTGCTTTCCACTCAAGTCTTCTTTCCACCAAATCCATATCCTATGAGAGAGAGTTGAGTGTTCGGGAGACTATCATTTGAAGCACAAGAGCAAGGAGTTCATCATCAACACACCATTTGTTACTTCTTAGAGAGTGGTGTCTCCTAGATTGGCTAGGTGTCACTTGGGAGCCTCCGACAAGATTGTGGAGTTGAACCAAGGAGTTTGTAAGGGCAAGGAGATCGTCTACTTCGTGAAGATCTACCGCCAGTGAGGCAAGTCCTTCGTGGGCGACGACCATGGTGGGATAGACAAGGTTGCTTCTTCATGGACCCTTCGTGGGTGGAGCCCTCCGTGGACTCGCGCAGCCGTTACCCTTCGTGAGTTGAAGTCTACATCAACGTGGATGTACGATAGCACCACCTATCGGAACCACGACAAAAACATCCGTGTCTCCTATTGCGTTTGAATCCTCCAAACCCTTCCCTTTACATTCTTGCAAGTTGCATGCTTTACTTTCCGCTGCTCATATACTCTTTGCATGCTTGCTTGAATTATGTTAAGATTGCTTGACTTGTCCAAAGTTGCTAAAACCTGCCAAGAACTAAAATTGGGAAAAGGATAAGTTTTATTTGGTCAAGTTGTCTAATCGCCCCCCCTCTAGACATACTTTTGATCCTACAACCTGGCGTAGGATTGCGAAGGTCTCCTCCAGTTATCGAATCAAAGTTCTCGCCTCCCGAGACTTCACCACAATGTCATCGATGTAGGCCTTAGCGTTTCTCCCGAGCTGCTGCCCCAAGGCGATGTGCATCAGTCGCTGAAAGGTCGCTCCTACGTGGCGCAGTCCGAATGGCATGCAAGTGTAGCAATATACCCCTCATGGGGTCAAGAAAGCCGTTTTCTCCACATCTTCCGCTGCCATCTTGATCTGGTGGTAGCCTGAGAACGCATCCAGGAAGCACAGTAGATCACACTCCGCAGTGGAGTCAACAATCTGGTCGATGAGCCGTACCGGGAACGGGTCTTGAGGGCAAGACTTGTTGAGGTTGGTGAAGTCGACACACATTTGTTCTTTCCCTCCTTTCTTTGGCACAACGACTGGGTTTGCCAGTGATAACCCACAAGTATAGGGGATCGCAACAATTTTCGAGGGTAGAGTATTCAACCGAAATTTATTGATTCGACACAAGGGGAGCCAAAGAATATTCTCAAGTATTAATAGCTGAGTTGTCAATTCAACCACAGCTGGAAACTTAGTATCTGCAGCAAAGTGTTTAGTAGCAAAGTAATATGATAGTAGTGGCAATGATAATAAAAGGTAACAGTAGTAAAAGTAATGTTATTGGTATTTTGTAGTGATGATAGCAATAGCAACAGAAAAGTAAATAAGCGTAGAACAATATATGGAAAGCTCATAGGCAATGGATCGGTGATGGAGAATTATGCCGGATGAGGTCCATCATGGAATAGTCATAACCTAGGGTGACACAGAACTAGCTCCAGTTCATCAATGTAATGTAGGTATGTATTCCGAATATAGTCATACGTGCTTATGGAAAAGAACTTGCATGACATCTTTTGTCCTACCCTACCGTGGCAGCGGGGTCCTTACGGAAACTAAGGGATATTAAGACCTCCTTTTAATAGAGTACTGGAACAAAGCATTAACACATAGTGAATACATGAACTCCTCAAACTACGGTCATCACCGGTAAGTATCCCGATTATTGTCACTTCAGGGTTAACGAATCATAACACAAAATAGGTGACTATAGACTTGCAAGATAGGATCTAGAACTGTCATATATTGATGAAAACATAATAGGTTCAGATCTGAAATCATGGCACTCGGGCCCTGGTGACAAGCATTAAGCATAGCGAAGTCATAACAACATTAATCTCAGAACATAGTGGACACTGTTGGGGAACATAGTAATTTCAAAAAAATTCCTACGCACGCGCAAGATCATGGTGATGCATAGCAACGACAGCGAGAGTGTGATCTACGTACCCTTGTAGATCGACAACGGAATCGTTTGGTTGATATAGTCGTACGTCTCCACGGCCCGACCGATCAAGCACCAAAACTACGACACCTCAAAGTTCTAGCACACGTTCAGCTCGATGACAATCCCCGGACTCCGATCCAGAAAAGTTTCGGGGAAGAGTTCTGTCAGCACGACGGCGTGGTGACGATCTTGATGTACTACTCTCGCAGGGCTTCGCCTAAGCACCGCTACAATATTATCGAGGACTATGGTGGCAGGGGGCGCCGCACACGGCTAAGAATATGATCACGTGCATCAACTTGTGTGTCTCTGGGGTGCCCCTGCCTCAGTATATAAAGGTTTAAGAGGGGGAGGCCGGCCGGCCATCATAGGGCGCGCCAGGAGGAGTCCTACTCCCTCCGGGAGTAGGACTTCTCCCCCAATCCTAGTTGGAATAGGATTCGCGAGGTGGGAAAAGAGGGAGAGAGAAGGAGGGGGCACCGGCCCCCTCTCTCCTTGTCCTATTCGGACTAGGGGGTAGGGGCGTGCAGCCCAGCCCTGGCCGCCTCTCCTCTTCTTCCACTAAGGCCCACTAAGGCCCATATAGCTCCCAGGGGGTTTTGGTAACCTCCTGGTACTCCGGTAAAATCCCCATTTCACCCGGAACACTTCCGATATCCAAACATAGGCTTCCAATATATCAATCTTTATGTCTCGACCATTTCGAGACTCCTCGTCATGTTCGTGATCACATACGGGACTCTGAACAACCTTCGGTACATCAAAACGTATAAACTCATAATATAACTGTCATCGAAACCTTAAGCATGCGGACCCTACGGGTTCGAGAACAATGTAGACATGACCGAGACATGTCTCTGGTCAATAACCAATAGCGGGACCTGGATGCCCATATTGGCTCCTACATATTCTAGGAAGAACTTTATCGGTCAGACCGCAAAACAACATACGTTGTTCCCTTTGTCATCGGTATGTTACTTGTCCAAGATTCGATCGTCGGTATCCAATACCTAGTTCAATCTCGTTAATGGCAAGTCTCTTTACTCGTTCCATAATACATCATCTCGCAACTAACTCATTTGTTGCAATGCTTGCAAGGCTTATGTGATGTGCATTACCGAGAGGGCCTAGAGATACCTTTCCGACAATCGGAGTGACAAATCCTAATCTCGAAATAGGCCAACCCAACATGTACCTTTGGAGACACCTGTAGAGCACCTTTATAATCACCCAGTTACGTTGTGACGTTTGGTATCACACAAAGTGTTCCTCCAGCAAACGGGAGTTGCATAATCTCATAGTCATAGGAACATGTATAAGTCATGAAGAAAGAAATAGCAACATACTAAACGATCGGGTGCTATGCTAATGGAATGGGTCATGTCAATCAGATCATTCACCTAATGATGTGATCCCATTAATCAAATAACAACTCTTTGTCTATGGTTAGGAAACATAACCATCTTTGATTAATGAGCTAGTCAAGTAGAGGCATACTAGTGACACTCTGTTTGTCTATGTATTCACACATGTATTATGTTTTCGGTTAATATAATTCTAGCGTGAATAATAAACATTTATCATGAAATAAGGAAATAAATAATAACTTTATTATTTCCTCTAGGGCATATTTCCTTCAGTCTCCCACTTGCACTAGAGTCAATAATCTAGTTCACATCGGCATGTGATTTAACAGCAATAGTTCACATCACCATGTGATTAACACCCATAGTTCACATCGTCATGGGACCAACACTCAAAGGGTTTACTAGAGTCAGTAATCTAGTTCACATATCTATGTGATTAATACCCAAAGAGTACTAAGGTGTGATCATGTTTTGCTTGTGAGATAATTTTAGTCAACGGGTCTGTCACATTCAGATCCGTAAGTATTTTGCAAGTTCTATGTCTACAATGCTCTACACGGAGCTACTCTAGCTAATTGCTCCTACTTTCTATATGTATCTAGATTGAGACTTAGAGTCATCTAGATTAGTGTCAAAACATGCATCGACGTAACCTTTTACGATGAACCTTTTTTCACCTCCATAATTGAGAAACATATCCTTATTCCACTAAGGATAATTTTGACCGTTGTCCAGTGATCTATTCCTAGATCACTATTGTATTCCCTTGCCAAAATCAGTGTAGGGTATAAAATAGATCTGGTACACAACATGGCATACTTTATAGAACCTATGGCCAAGGCATAGGGAATGACTTTCATTCTCTTTCTATCTTCTGCTGTGGTCGGGTTTTGAGTCTTACTCAACTTCACACCTTGTAACACAAGCAAGAATTCTTTCTTTGACTGTTCCATTTTGAACTACTTCAAAATCTTGTCAAGGTATGTACTTATTGAAAAATCTTATCAAGCGTCTTGATCTATCTCTATAGATCTTGATGCTTAATATGTAAGCAGCTTCACCGAGGTCTTTCTTTGAAAAGCTCCTTTCAAACACTCCTTTATGCTTTACAGAATAGTTCTACATTATTTCCGATCAACAATATGTCATTCACATATACTTATCAGAAATGTTGTAGTACTCCCACTCACTTTCTTGTAAATACAGGCTTCACCGCAAGTCTGTATAAAACTATATGCTTCGATCAACCTATCAAAGTGTATATTCCAACTCCGAGATGCTTGCACCAGTCCATTGATGGATCGCTGGAGCTTGCATATTTTGTTAACACCTTTAGGATTGACAAAACCTTCTGGTTGCATCATATACAACTCTTCTTTAGTGAATTCATTAAGGAATGCAGTTTTGTTTATCCATTTGCCAGATTTCATAAAATGCGGCAATTGCTAACATGATTCGGACAGACTTAAGCATAGATATGAGAGAGAAACTGTCATCGTAGTCAACACCTTGAACTTGTCGAAAACCTTTTGCGACAATTCTAGCTTTGTAGATAGTAACACTACTATCAACGTCTGTCTTCCTCTTGAAGATCCATTTATTTTCTATGGCTTGCCGGTCATTGGGCAAGTCAACCAAAGTCCACACTTTGTTCTCATATATGGATCCCATCTCAGATTTCATGGCCTCAAACCATTTCGCGGAATCTGGGCTCACCATCGCTTCTTCATAGTTCGTAGGTTTGTCATGGTCTAGTAACATAACCTCCAAAATAGGATTACCGTACCACTCTGGTGCAGATCTTTTTATGGTTGACCTACGAGGTTCAGTAGTAACTTGATCCAAAGTTTCATGATCATCATCATTAACTTCCTCACTAATCGGTGTAGGCATCACTTGAACTGATTTCTGTGATGAACTACTTTCCAATTCGGGAGAAGGTACACTTACCTTATCAAGTTCTACTTTCCTCCCACTCACTTCTTTCGAGAGAAACTCCTTCTCTGGAAAGGATCCATTCTCAGCAATGAATATCTTGCCTTCGGATCTGTGATGGAAGGTGTACCCAACTGTCTCCTTTGGGTATCCTATGAAGGCACATTTCTCCGATTTGGGTTTGAGCTTATCAGGGTGAAACTTTTTCACATAAGCATCACAAACCCAAACTTTAAGAAATGACAACTTTGGTTTCTTGCTAAACCACAATTCATATAGTGTCGTCTCAACGGATTTAGATGGTGCCCTATTTAATGTGAATGCAGCTGTCTCTAATGCATAACCTCAAAACGATAGTGGTAAATCGGTAAGAAACATCATAGATTGTACTATATCCAATAAAGTACAGTTATGATGTTCGGACACACCATTATGCTGTGGTGTTCCAGGTGACACGAATTTGTGAAACTATTCCACATTGTTTTAATTGAAGACCAAACTCGTAACTCAAATATTTGTCTCCGCGATCAGATCGTGGAAACCTTATTTTCTTGTCACGATGCTTTTCCACTTCACTCTGAAATTCTTTGAACTTTTCAAATGTTTCAGACTTATGTTTCATCAAGTAGATATACTCATATCTGCTCAAATCATATGTGAAGATCAGAAAATAATGATACTTGTCGCGAGCCTCACTATTCATCGGATCACATACATCATTATGTATGATTTCCAACAAATCTGTTGCTCACTCCATTGTTCCGAAGAACGGAGTCTTAGTCATCTTGCCCATGAGGCATGGTTTCGCAAGCATCAACTGATTCATAATCAAGTGATTCGAAAAGCCCATCAGCATGGAGTTTCTTCATGCGCTTTACACCAATATGACCTAAACGGCAGTGCCACAACTAAGTTGCACTATCATTCTTAACTATGCATCTTTTTGGTTTCAATATTATGATTATGTGTATCACTACGATCGAGATCCAACAAACTATTTTCATTGGGTGTGTAACCATATAAGGTTTTATTCATGTAAACAGAACAACAATTTATTCTCTTACTTAAATGAATAACCCTATTACAATAAACATGATCAAATCATATTCATGCTCAACGCAAACACCAAATAACACTTATTTAGGTTCAACACTAATCCCGAAATTATAGGGAGTGTGCGATGATGATCATATAAATCTTGGAACCACTTCCAACACACATCATCACTTCACCCTTAACTAGTCTCTGTTTATTCTGCAACTCCCGTTTCGAGTTACTAATCTTAGCAACTGAACTAGTATCAAATACTGAGGGGTTGCTATAAACACTAGTAAAGTACACATCAATAAGATGTATATCAAATATACTTATGTTCACTTTGCCATCCTTCTTATCCGCCAATCACTTGGGGTAGTTCTGCTTCTAGTGACTAGTCCCTTTGCAGTAGAAGCACTTAGTCTCAGGCTTAGGACCAGACTTGGGCTTCTTCACTTGAGAAGCAACTTGCTTGCTGTTCTTCTTGAAGTTCCCCTTCTTTCCTTTGCCCTTTTCTTGAAACTAGTGGTCTTGTTAACCATCAACACTTGATGTTTTTCTTGATTTCTACCTTCGTTGATTTCAGCATCACGAAGAGCTTGGGAATTACTTTTGTCATCCCTTGCATATTATAGTTCATCACGAAGTTCTACAAACTTGGTGATGGTGACTAGAGAATTCTGTCAATCACTATTTTATCTGGAAGATTAACTCCGACTTGATTCAAGCGATTGTAGTACCCACACAATCTGAGCACATGCTCACTAGTTGAGAATTCTCCTCCATCTTTTAGCTATAGAACTTGTTGGAGACTTCATATCTCTCAACTCGGGTATTTGCTTGAAATATTAACTTCAACTCCTGGAACATCTCATATGGTCCATGACGTTCAAAACGTCTTTGAAGTCCCGATTCTAAGCTGTTAAGCATGGTGCACAAAACTATCAAGTAGTCATCATATTGAGCTAGCCAAACGTTCATAACGTCTGCATCTGCTCCTGCAATAGGCCCGTCACCTAGCGGTGCATCAAGGACATAATTCTTCTGTGCAGCAATGAGGATAAACCTCAAATCACGGATCCAATCCGCATCATTGCTACTAACATTTTTCAACACAATTTTCTCTAGGAATATATCAAAATAAACACAGGGAAGCAACAACGCGAGCTATCTACAACATAATATGCAAAATACTAACATGACTAAGTTCATGATAAATTTAAGTTCAATTAATCAAATTACTTAAGAACTCCCACTTAGATAGACATCCCTCTAATCCTCTAAGTGATCATGTGATCCAAATCAACTAAACCATAACCGATGATCACGTGAAATGGAGTAGTTTTTAATGGCGAACATCGCTATGTTGATCATATCTACTATACGATTCACACTCGACCTTTCGGTCTCAGTGTTCCGAGGCCATATCAGCATATGCTAGGCTCGTCAAGTTTAACCTGAGTATTCTGCGTGTGCAAAACTGGCTTGCACCTGTTGTAGATGGACGCAGAGCTTATCACACCCGATCATCACGTGGTGTCTGGGCACGACGAACTTTGGCAACGGTGCATACTCAGGGAGAACACTTTTATCTTGAAATTTAGTGAGAGATCATCTTATAATGCTACCGTCAATCAAAGCAAGATAAGATGCATAAAAGATAAACATCACATGCAATCAATATAAGTGATATGATATGGCCATCATCTTCTTGTGCTTGTGATCTCCATCTCCGACGCACCGTTATGATCACCATCGTCACCGGCGCGACACCTTGATCTCCATCGTAGCATCGTTGTCGTCTCGCCAATCTTATGCTTCTATGACTATCGCTACCGCTTAGTGATAAAGTAAAGCATTACTGGGCGATTGCATTGCATACAAAAAAGCGACAACCATATGGCTCCTGCCAGTTGCCTATAACTCGGTTACAAAACATGATCATCTCATACAATAAAATTTAGCATCATGCCTTGACCATATCACATCACAACATGCCCTACAAAAACAAGTTAGATGTCCTCTACTTTGTTTGTTGCAAGTTTTACGTGGCTGCTACGGGCTTAAGCAAGAACCAATCTTACCTACACATCAAAACCACAATGATAGTTTATCAAGTTGGCGCTGTTTTAACCTTCGCAAGGACCGGGCTTATCCACACTCAGTTCAACTAAAGTTGGCGAAATTGTCACCCGCAAGCCACCTATGTGCAAAGCACGTCGGGAGAACCGGTCTCGCGTAAGCGTACGCGTAATGTCGGTCCGGGCCGCTTCGTCCAACAATACCGCCGAACCAAAGTATGACATGCTAGTAAGCAGTATGACTTATATCGCCCACAACTCACTTGTGTTCTACTCGTGCATATAACATCAACACATAAAACCTAGGCTCTGATACCACGGTTGGGGAACGCAGTAATTTCAAAAAATTTCCTACGCACACGCAAGATCATGGTGATGCATAGCAACGAGAGGGGAGAGTGTGATCTACGTACCCTTGTAGATCGACAACAGAAGTGTTTGGTTGATATAGTCGTACGTCTCCACGGCCCGACCGATCAAGCACCGAAACTACGGCACCTCCGAGTTCTAGCACACGTTTAGCTCGATGACGATCCCCGGACTCCGATCCAGCAAAGTGTCGGGGAAGAGTTCCGTCAGCACGACGGCGTGGTGACGATCTTGATGTACTACTATCGCAGGGCTTCGCCTAAGCACCGCTACAATATTATCGAGGACTATGGTGGAAGGGGGCGCCACACACGGCTAAGAATATGATCACGTGGATCAACTTGTGTCTCTCTGGGGTGCCTCTGCCTCCGTATATAAAGGTTCAAGAGGGGGAGGCCGGCCGGCCATCATAGGGCGCGCCAGGAGGAGTCCTACTCCCTCCGGGAGTAGGACTTCTCCCCCAATCCTAGTTGGAATAGGATTCGCGAGGTGGGAAAAGAGTTAGAGAGAAGGAGGGGGCGCCGGCCCCCACTCTCCTTGTCCTATTCGGACTAGGGGGGAGGGGCGCGCGGACCAGCCTTGGCCGCCTCTCCTCTTCTTCCACTAAGGCCCATATAGCTCCCGTGGGGTTCCGGTAACCTCCCAGTACTCCGGTAAAATCCCGATTTCACCCGGAACACTTCCGATATGCAAACATAGGCTTCCAATATATCAATCTTTATGTCTCGACCATTTCGAGACTCCTCATCATGTCCGTGATCACATCCGGGACTCTGAACAACCTTCGGTACATAAAAATGTATAAACTCATAATATAACTGTCATCGAAACCTTAAGCGTGCGGACCCTACGGGTTCGAGAACAATTTAGACATGACCGAGACATGTCTCTGTTCAATAACCAATAGCGGGACCTGGATGCCCATATTGTCTCCTACATATTCTATGAAGATCTTTATCGGTCAGACCGCATAACAACATAATTTGTTCCCTTTGTCATCGGTATGTTACTTGCGCGAGATTCGATCGTCGGTATCCAATACCTAGTTCAATCTCGTTACTCGCAAGTCTCTTTACTCGTTCCGTAATACATCATCTCGCAACTAACTCATTAGTTGCAATGCTTGCAAGGCTTATGTGATGTGCATTACCGAGAGGGCCCAGAGATACCTCTCCAACAATCGGAGTGATAAATCCTAATCTCGAAATATGCCAACCCAACATATACCTTTGGAGACACCTGTAGAGCACCTTTATAACCACCCAGTTACGTTGTGACGTTTGGTAGCACACAAAGTGTTCCTCCGGCAAACGGGAGTTGCATAATCTCATAGTCATAGGAACATGTATAAGTCATGAAGAAAGCAATATCAACATACTAAACGATCGGGTGCTATGCTAATGGAATGGGTCATGTCAATCAGATCATTCACCTAATGATGTGATCCCATTAATCAAATAACAACTCTTTGTCTATGGTTAGGAAACATAACCATCTTTGATTAATGAGCTAGTCAAGTAGAGGCATACTAGTGACACTCTGTTTGTCTATGTATTCACACATGTATTTTGTTTCCGGTTAATACAATTCTAGCATGAATAATAAACATTTATCATGAAATAAGGAAGTAAATAATAACTTTATTATTGCCTCTAGGCCATATTTCCTTCAGACACTAGAGATCAAACCCTAACAAAACTAACTCGATTACATGATAGATCCCATCCAACCCATCACCGTCCAGCAAGCCTACGATGGAATTACTCATGCACGGCGGTGAGCATCATGAAATTGGTGATGGAGGATTGTTGATGAGGACGATGGCGATGGATTCCCCTCTCCGGAGCCCCGAACGGACTCCAGAACAGCCCTCTCAAGAGGTTTTAGGGTTGGTGGTGGCTTCGTACTGTAAAACGCGATGAATTATTCTCTCTGGTTTTTTCTCTGTGAAACACAATATATAGAGTTGGAGTTGGAGTCGAAGGGGCTCCAGGGGGCCCACGAGGTAGTTGGCGCGCCCTAGGGGGGCAGGCGCGCACCCCACCCTCGTGGACAGGTGGGGGGCCCCTGGCCTTCATCTTTCGCAGGTATTTTTTATATTTTCCAAAAAGTTGCTCCGTGAAGTTTCGGGTCATTCCGAGACCTTTTGTTTCTACACATAAATAACACCATGGTAATTTTGCTGAAAACAGCGTTAGTCCGGGTTAACTCCATTGAAATCATGCAAGTTAGAGTCCAAAACAAGGGCAAAAGTGTTTGGAAAAGTAGATACGACGGAGACCTATCAACTCCCCCAAGCTTAGACCTTTGCTTGTCCTCAAGCAATTCAATTGATAAACTGAAAGTGATAAAGAAAAACTTTTACAAACTCGGTTTGCTCTTGTTGTTGTAAATATGTAAAGCCAGCATTCAAGTTTTCAGCAAAGATTATGACTAACCAAATTCACAATAACGCTTAGGTCTCAAGTTTACTCATATCATTGGCATAATCAACTAGCGAGCAATAATAATAAATCTCGGATGACAACACTTTCTCAAAACAATCATAATATGATATAACAGGATGGTATCTCGCTAGCTCTTTCTGAGGCAGCAAAACATAAATGCAGAGCACCTTTAAAGACCAAGGACTGACTAGACATTGTAATTCATGGTAAAAGAGATCCAGTCAAGTCATACTCAATGTAAACTAATAGTAATGGATGCAAATGAAAGCGGTGCTCTCCAACTGGTGCTTTTTAATAAGAGGATGATGACTCAACATGAAAGTAAATAGATAGGCCCTTCGCAAAGGGAAGCAGGGATTTGTAGAGGTGCCAGAGCTCAGTTTTGAAATAGAGGTGAATAATATTTTGAGCGGTATACTTTCATTGTCAACATAACAACCAAGAGGTGGCGATATCTTCCATGCTACACACATTATAGGCGGTTCCCAAACAGAATGGTAAAGTTTATACCCCCCCCTTCCACCAACAAGCATCAATCCATGGCTTGCTCGAAACAACGAGTGCTTCCAACTAACAAGAGTCCCAGGGGAAGATTCGTTTGCAATTATTTTGATTTGATTTGCATAAAGCTTGGGACTGGGCATCCTGGTGACCAGCCACTTTCTCGTGAGCGAGGAGCGGAGTCCACTCCTCTTGAGAATAACCCGCCTAACATGGAAGATACGGGCAGCCCTAGTTGATACATGAGCTATTTGAGCATACAAAACATGATATTTATTTGAAGGTTTATTGTTTGGCACATACAAATTTACTTGGAACGGCAGGTAGATACAATATATAGGTAGGTATATTGGACTCATGTGGAATAACTTTGGGGTTTAAGGGATTGGATGCACAAGCAGTATTCCCGCTTAGTACAGGTGAAGGCTAGCAAAAGACTGGGAAGCGACCAGGTAGAGAGCGACAACAGTCATGAACATGCATTAAAATTAATCAACACCGAATGCAAGCATGAGTAGGATATAATCCACCATGAACATAAATATCGTAAAGGCTATGTTGATTTTTGTTTCAACTACATGCATGAACATGCGCCAAGTCAAGTCACTTAAATCATTCAGAGGAGGATACCACCCTATCATACCACATCACAACCATTTTAATAGCATGTTGGCACGCAAGGTAAACCATTACAAGCTCCTAGCTAATCAAGCATGGCACAAGAACTATGATCTCTAGTTGTCATTGCAAACATGTTTATTCATAATAGGCCGAATCAAGAACGATGAACTAACCATATTTACAAAAACAAAAGAGGTCGAGTTCATACCAGCTTTTCTCATCTCAATAAGTTCATCATATAATCATCATTATTGCCTTTCACTTGCACGACCGAACTATGTGAATAATAATAATTTTGCATGTGCATTGGACTAAGATGGAATCTGCAAGCATTCAATAAACAGGAGAAGACAAGGCAATATGCGCTCTTTTATCAGATCAACTATAATGCATATAAGAGCCACTTCAACAATTTAATTATGGTCTTCTCCGATCGACCCCCAAAGAAAATAAAAGAAATAAAACTATTTACACGGGAGAGCTCCCAACAAGCAAAAGAAGAACATGGAATCTTTTGGGGTTTTCTTTTTAATTACTACTACAAGCATGGAAAGTAAACTAATTAAAAGCTACAACAATTTTTTTGGTTTTTCTTAAGGTTTATTAAACACACAAAAAGAAAGCATAAGAAGGAAAGTAAACTAGCATGGATGATACAATGAAAAAGTATGAGCACACACATCTAGGAATGAGTGTGTGAACATAAATGTAATGTCGGTGGGAAATACGTACTCCCCCAAGCTTAGGCTTTTGGCCTAAGTTGGTCTATGGCCATGGATGGCCTGGCGGATATCCATAATAGTAGTTGGGGTCGTACTGAGATGTAGCGGCTATCGCCTGCTGCATTGCAGCGTGGCGACGAGCGGCCTCCGCTCTCCTCTCGTACTCATCTACCTCCTCTCTGGTAATAACATATCTTCCTTTTGCCTGATGATCAAAGAAGGCAGGAGCAGGGAGAGTAATATGGACAGCACGGCGTCTGTCAAAGATTAGTTGATAATGGAGAGGTGATTCATTCCTCTCGACAAACTATTGGTGGACCATAGCATTAAAGTCTACATAAGCAGGGGCTAATTCAATATCATCTTCGCGTATGGCTATACCAAGAAAATTAGCTATGCGGGTTGCATAAATTCCTACAAAGAAATCTCCATTAAATCTATTAAGATGCAACCTACGTGCAACAATGGCTCCCAAATTATAAGATTTATCTCCTAACACAGCACTCCTAAGAATACTGAGGTCAGGAACACACATGTGACATGCCTCATCTTTACCATTAATGCATCTGTCAGGACCCCGATTCCAAGTCACATCGATCTAGCTTGTAACATCTCATATCACATTGCGGCCTCACGCACAGTATCCCCACGGGTGTCGCCTTACCATGGCCCGAGACCGTTTGCGCCTTTTGGCTCATGTATATGATAGTGCCGCTAGCATCCCTATAACAGAGAACCCGGGCCGACATGGCTAGTCGTGAACCCAAAGTGGCACTGACCAATGGAGACAGGCATACGTGAATCACATCGAGCATGTCGGTCATCAGCGTGTGAATTCGGGCTGTAGCACTGGGCTAACAGGACTCCAGGAAACCCGGGCTGTAGCAGGCTAGGCAGGACTCTGGAAGTCACCGCGTGACATTTCCCCGAAGGGACAGACATAGGAACGAAGTGAAACACATGCCGGCCAGTCAAGTGTCCTGAGCAGTAGTGCTGGGCTAGTAGGACTCCGGTGAACCGGGCTGTAGCGACTACTATGGCTCGAGGAGCACTAGTCTACATTTCCCCATAAGAAACGGTGCCAAGGATAAACAACTAGATTGTCGGATCCCACACATACCAAGCATTTCAATCATACACACAATATGCTCGATATGTGCAAATACAACATGGCATCACAACAAAACTCTACAACTCAAGTACTTTATTTAAAGGCTCCAAAGAGCCATACATAACATGTTCATACAGGTAGGGGTCACATGACCCGACACTCAAGTCATACAAGCATACAAGCACATGCAGAAGCAAATAGTCTGAGTACAGACACTAGAAAGCAAGAAGGCTTCTCGAAGCCTGTCTATCTACATAGGGCCCTCCATGGCTAGGATCACCACCTGGGTGGCAAGTCACTCATCGACATCGAGATCTACATAAAACCCATCGGAGGGGGCGGTGTTGTCGTATGAAAACAGTAACTAAGCAAGCATGAGTACAAAGGTACTCAGCAAGTCTTGCATCAGAACCTACTATACATGCTCATTCTCAAGAGGGTGGTGGAGTTATTGCAGCAAGCCAGCTTTGACTCTTGGCTAAGCTATCCTACAGGACACCACTAGTAAAATAGTTTTCGCACACGAGTTCACTAATCACCAACACAATACTCCACCAGGGATCCTCCCTCATCATCCTACGAGAGGGCCATCCTCGGTACTCACACTTATCTTGAGTCTTTTAGTAGTATCCATTAACTTGTCTATGAACTATATAGGCAACCAAGTAGTCCTTTACCGCGGACGCGGCTATTCGAATAGTTTTATACCCTGCAGGGGTGTACTTCATCGCACATGTTTCCACCACTTAGCGTCTGCACACGACATGTCCTCGGCAGACTTCAAGCAAAAACCGACGTGGGTGTAGACCACGACATGACTAACCGCACAAGTCTCTAGTCCAGGTTTATCGCCTATTTAGGTTCCATCCGCAAGGAAATCCGGCCGGGGTGTCCTTAACGGCCCCAAACGATGTGTGCAGGGTTCCCGAGACACCAAACGGGCAACTCGGTACACCGTGCCATGGTGTATCTACCGCATCATAGCCCACCCCTAGGGTCAGCGCTACGCACGGCCGCCAACACATAACCTACAAACACCAGAAACTAGTTGCAACTCCTGGACAGAGGACGAGAGGGGTTAGTAAGTCGAGTGGGGTCATATTTTAGGGCCCAATGTGTGGTAGTAGATGAATCTTAAATCATGCATACAGATCTCAGTTCTTATGGACGGCCTCAATGAAACAACCCACCATGTACTCCTACATGGCCATCGATACCTTTACCAAATCATGTTCAACACATCCCTCACATTACCGACATAACCATTTCACTCTAGCCCATCACCCAAATGAACCAGACCTGACACAACTCTAAGCATAGCAGGCATAGCAAGGTAGGAAGCACAAACATGGCTCAATCAACTCCTACACATGCTAGTGGGTTTCATCTAGTTGCTGTGGCAATGACAGGTCATGCAGAGGGTAAGGGTTCAACTACCATAGCACACAACAGTTTGAAATGATGTTGTCTTAATGTAGCAAATGAGAGCAGAGGCGAGAACATGGGATTATATTGATATGATCAATGGGGCTGCTTGCCTGATGGAGTGGTAGTAGGGTACTGCACTTTAGTTGGATACTCAAAGATATCCTCGGAGGCAGAACCTACCACGAAGGATACACAGAACCTAATCAACACATAACAATATGCAACAATATGATGCATGCTATGACATGGCAAAATGATGTGTCCTGCCTAATGCAATGTGAAACAAGTTGAAATGGGTCCATTTGAACCAAAGAGTCAAATGGAAGTTAAAGTTCTTATGCATAAAAAGAGTATTAGCTTGTTTCACCTAAACAGCAAGGTTAAAGTGGTTTTTCATGCATGAAACCATTACAGATGGATAGATTGAATTTTTCTGATCATTTTTCATATATAATTTGTTTGATTTGGAGCTATGGTTGATTTTCTATGATTTTTATAAGTTTTGGCTATTTTATGGAATTTCCTATATAAAAATAAATCCAGGAAATGAATAATTGCGTCAGCACTACGTCACTGTGACATCAGCGAGTCAAAGGCACCAGGGCCAGTCAAACCTGATTGGTGGCCCTGTCTGTTAGTGACTCAGCTAACTAACAGGATTAATTAAATCTAACCAATCAAATTAACCGGCACTGGGCCCACTGTCAGTGTCAAGAGTGGGTTAATTAGTCCTAAACTAAATGAGTCAAGGGCGGGGCCCACATGTATTAACCCCAGGGAGGTCAAACCCTGGGTCGAACGGGTCAAACTCGCCGGTGTTGAGTCGCCCGCGAGGTCAGCGGCGGTGAGGGGCTTCGGAGAACCCCTCTGGTGCACCGTTTGGCACGCGGCTGGGTTCTTCAGGAAGCTAGAGGAGCGGCACATCCAATGGTGGTGGTCGCCGGGCCGGGGCAGCCGGAAACTACGACGGAGAGTAGTGCAGTGGCGGCCGGAGCTCGGGCCCGCTCAGGTTTAGGCACTACGGCATGCAAACGAGCGCAGCTAGGGGACGAGGGCAAATGCTAAAGTAGAGTGGAAAGAGAGAGGAGCTCACGGCGGATTCAATGAGCAGGTCAGTAGCTCGGCGGAGGCGCCGTGGGCGACGGACGGGCGCCGGTGATCTCGGTTGCTCGAGGTAGAAGACGACCGCGGTGATGACGTTTGGGGGCGTCGAGTGCCGCGTGGCTCGGCGGAGAGGACGAGGGTGACGAGGCGGGGCTTTTGGACTGGTCAGTGAGGCAAGGGGAGCACGATGGTCACGGTGGCGATGAACAGCGGCGACGGCTTCGCCCTGCTTCGGGAGAGAGAGCGAGAGAGGCGAGGCAGGGGGAGATTGGAGCGGTCGAGGGGTCCAGGGGGTCTGCGTGGCACTCGTAGACGGCGTCCTGGGTGTCGGCAGAAGCAGGAAGTGGCCGGCGTGTGGCTGCGGGCGCCGGCCACGCGCCTCTCGTCCTCCTCGCGAGAGGAGGAGGATGACTGGCGGTAGCCAGTGGACTGGGCCGAGCTGGGCCAGGCCAGGGCGACAAGTAAGCTCTAACTCTCTCTCTCTCTCTCTCTCTCTTTCTGTTTTTCTTTTATTTATTTCCTGCTATGTGTATTGAAATAGAATAAATACTATTTTTTCCAAAAACTCTCGAAATATTCAGAGGCACATTTGGGAATATTCTCAACTGCCTAAAAATGCTTCCAAGATTATTTGAGCACTTTAAAATATTTATAGCATTTAAAATGCCCAAATACAAATACTTAAGGCTTGTTCAAAATTCCAGAATGGCTCCAAAAATTGCAAGACCATTTTTGGCAAAGGTTTTAGTCAAGACCAAAAATGGTGGGCTTTTATGAAGGGCATTTTGGATTCATTGAAATTCCAATTGTTGGAAATTAGCATTTTCAGGGGGGGTGTTGGGGTTGATTAGGCCCCATTTCAAGTTTAAAAGAAATTTAAACATGATGCACATGTTCATCCAATCCTAATGCATGACTAAAAGTAGGGATGTGACACATCTACCTATGAAGAGAGCAAAATAATGTATAGCAGGATAGTGAATGCTCCCTATGGTAGCTTGTGTTATATCTCTAGATTCTCCCACAGTTATGCTAGCAAGAAAATCTCTAAATTCAGATTTGCGAGGATCCCCTATACTACCCCATTGTGGAAGTTTGCAAGCAGTGGTAAAATCCTCTAAGTCCATAGTGTAAGAATTTTCATAAAGATCAAATAGGACAGTTGGAGAATTACGTGAAGATGAAAATTCAAACCTCCTCACAAAGGAACTAGTGAGATTGTGATACTGGCTGCACTTCTCTTCCTCGAAGCTCACAAGATCAGCGTTACACAAATATGCATTAAATTCTTCCTTAATTCCTGCTCGATCCATAAAGTTCTCAGAAGGCCATTCACAAGGACGCACTGAGAGTCTCTTGGTGGCTCATCATCAGCATCACGCATTGCAAGCCTGGGTCCTTGCTTCCTTGAAGAACCACCTTGGCACATTTTCCTAAGCATATTTCTTCCTCTAAAAAATTCTGAATTTTTTTAGTAACTTCAAAATAGAAGTGAACCAAACTCAATAATATTGATAGCAACTACTCATACAAGTGCCTAAAGCCTATATCATGCATCAAAACTACTTTTGACCATATAAATTTGACAAGCAAGCTCAAGAACAGGGTCACCTAAGCAGCAAAAATTTGCAATGAATAAAGCACTAGAACAAAAACTAATTGCACCAATGGAGGAGTCACATACCAAGGAACAATCTCCCCAAGCAGTTTTGTGAGAGGTGCTTTGAGCAAGGAGATCGAAAATGGCAGCAAAACGAGCTTGGACTCGGGTTTGAGCTGGTTGTTCGTGTTTGTGGGAGGAAGAAGGAGTGTGTGGGTGAAATGATAAGTGGAGGAGGGCCACCTTGGGCCCACGAGGCAGGGGGCGCGCCCTCCACCCTCGTGGCCAGGTGGATGACCCCCCTTGCTGTGTTCTCAGTGCCAAATATTCTAGACGAAATTATATTTAAATTTCAGGGCATTTGGAGAACTTTTATTTTCGGGGTATTTTTATATTGCACGGATAATTCAGATAACAGACAGAAAAATAATATTTTTATTTTATTTATTATAAATAACAGAAAGTAAAAGTGGGGTACAGAAGGTTGTGCCTTCTAGTTTCATCCATCTCATGATCATCAAAAGGAATCCACTAACAAGGTTGATCAAGTCTTGTTAACGAACTCATTCCGAGTAACATGGAACCGTAGAAATTTCGAATAACACTATGTTACCTCAACAGGGATATGCACATCCCCAATAATAAGAATATCATATTTCTTCTTGACAGTAGGAAGAGGAAATTCAAAACCTCGAAATATAATCGATGGAATTTTTCCAATAGAGTAGATACTATGAACTTGAGTTTGTTTCCTTGGAAAGTGTACCATGTGCTCATTACCATTAACATGGAAAGTGACATTGCCTTTAGTTCAATCAATAACAGCCCCTGCAGTATTCAAAAAGGGTCTTCCTAGAATAATAGACATACTATCGTCCTCGGGAATATCAAGAATAACAAAGTCCATTAAAATAGTAACGTTTGCAACTACAATAGGCACATCCTCACAAATACTGACAGGTATAGCAGTTGATTTATCAGCCATTTGCAAAGATATTTCAGTAGGTGTTAACTTATTCAAATCAAGTCTACGATATAAAGAGAGACGCATAACACTAACACCGGCTCCAAGATCACATAAAGCAGTTTTAACATAGTTTCTTTTAATGGAGCATGGTACAGTTGGTACACCGGGATCTCCAAGTTTCTTTGGTATTCTACCCTTAAAAGTATAATTAGCAAGCATGGTGGAAATTTCAGCTTTCGGTATCTTTCTCTTATTTGTAACAATATCTTTCATATACTTAGCATACGAATTCATTTTGAGCATATCAGTTCATCGCATACGCAAAAAGATATGTCTAATCATTTCAGCAAAGCGCTCAAAATCCTCATCATCCTTTTTCTTGGATGGTTTAGGAGGAAAAGGCATGGGTTTCTAAACCCATGGTTCTCTTCCTTTACCATGTTTTCTAGCAACAAAGTCTTTCTTATCATAACATTGATTCTTTGATTGTGGGTTATCAAGATCAACAGCAGGTTCAATTTCTATATCATTATCATTACTAGGTTGAGCATCATCATGAACATTATCATTAACCTTATCATTAGTTTCAGGTTCATTACCAGATTGTATTTCAGCATCAGAAATATAAATATCATTTGGGTTCTTAGGTGTTTCAACAACAGGTTCACTAGAAGCATGCAAAGTCCTATCATTTTTCTTTTTCTTCCTTTTAGAAGGACTAGGTGCATCTATATTATTTCTCCGAGAATCTTTCTCAATTCTCTTAGGGTGGCCTTCAGGATACAAAGGTTCCTGAGTCATTTTACCACCTCTAGTCATAACTCTAACAATATTATCATTATTCTTACTATTCAATTCATTGAGCAAATCATTTTGAGCTTTAAGTACTTGTTCTACTTGAGTGGTAACCATAGAAGCATGTTTACTAATAAGTTTAAGTTCACCTTTGACATTAGCCATATAATCACCCTAGTGTTCGAGCATATTTGAATTATATTTCAATTGTCTACCAAAATAAGCATTAAAATCTTCTTGCTTAACCATAAATTTATCAAACTCATTTAAGCATGGGCTAGCAAATTTGTAAATGGGATTTCAGCTTTATCATATCTATAGGGAGAATTTACCTTTACTCCCTGTGTTGGGTTATCAAGACCATGAGTTTCTTCAATAGGTGAAGGATCAAGATCATATGTTTGTACAACAGGCGGTAAATTAAAGACCATGCATTTCTTCAATAGGAGGTAAATTATTAACATCTTCATCTTAAATACCTTTTTCTTTCATAGATTTCTTTGCCTCTTGCATATCTTCAGGACTGAGAAATAGAATACCCCTCTTCTTCGGAGTTGGTTTAGGAATAGGCTTAGGAATTGGCTCCGGAGGTGTCCAATTATTTTCATTTGTCAACATATTATTCAATAGAATTTTAGCTTCATCTGGTGTCCTTTCCCTGAAAATAGAACCAGCACAACTATCCAGGTAATCTCTGGAAGCATCGGTTAGTCCATTATAAAAGATATCAATTATTTCATTTTTCTTAAGAGGATGATCAGGAAAAGCATTAAGTAACTTGAGAAGCCTCCCCCAAGCTTGTGGGAGACTCTCGTCTTTAATTTGCACAAAATTATATATATCCCTTAATGCATCTTGTTTCTTATGAGCAGGGAAATATTTAGCAGAGAAGTAATAAATCATATCCTGGGGACTATGCACACAACCAAGATCAAGATAATTAAACCATATCTTAGCATCACCCTTTAATGAGAACGGAAATATTTTAAGGATATAAAAGTAGTGAGTTCTCTCATCATTAGTGAACAGGGTAGCTATATCATTTAATTTAGTAAGATGTGCCACAACAGTTTCAGATTCATAGCCATGAAAAGGATCAGATTCAAACCAAGTAATTATATCAGGATCAACAGAGAATTCATAATCCTTATTGGTAACACAGATAGGTGAAGTAGCAAAAGCAGGGTCTGGTTTCATTCTAGCATTTAGAGATTGCTGATTCCATTTAGCTAATAACCTCTTGAGTTTGTATCTATATTTGCAAGCTAAAATAGCTAAAGAAGCTTCTTTATCAAAAACATAACCCTTAGGAATAACAGGCAAGTCTTCATCGTCACTTTCATCAGTATTATCATATTGAATATTTTCAATCTCTTTAGCCCTAGCAAGTTGTTCGTCAAGAAATTCACCAAGTGGCACAGTAGTATCAACCATAGAAGTAGTTTCATCATAAGTATCATGCATAGCAGAAGTGGCATCATCAATAACATGCGACATATCAGAACGAATAGCAGAAGCAGGTTTAGGCATCGCAAGCTTACTCAAAATAGAAGGTGAATCAAGTGCAGAGCTAGATGGCAGTTCCTTACCTCCCCTCATAGTTGAGGGATAAATCTTGGTTCTTGGATCTTTCAAGTTCTTCATAATGATAAGCAGATATAAATCCCAAGTGACTCAAAGAATAGAGCTATGCTCCCCGGCAACGGCGCCGGAAAATAGTCTTGATAACCCACAAGTATAGGGGATCGCAATAGTTTTCGTGGGTAGAGTATTCAACCCAAATTTATTGATTCAACACAAGGGGAGCCAAAGAATATTCTCAAGTATTAGTAGCTGAGTTGAAAATTCAACCACACCTGGAAACTTAGTACCCGCGGCAAAGTGTTTAGTAGCAAAGTAATATGATAGTGGTGGCAATGATAATAAAAGGTAACATTAGTAAAAGTAATATTTTTGGTATTTTGTAGTGATGATAGCAATAGCAACGGAAAAGTAAATAAGTGAAGAACAATATATGGAAAGCTCATAGGGTGACACAGAACTAGCTCTAGTTCATTAATGTAATATAGGCATGTATTCCGAATATAGTCATACGTGCTTATGGAAAAGAACTTGCACAACATCTTTTGTGCTACCCTCCAGTGGCAGCGGGGTCCTTACGGAAACTAAGGGATATTAAGACCTCCTTTTAGTAGAGTATCGGAACAAAGCATTAACACATAGTGAATACATGAACTCCTCAAACTACGGTCATCACCGGTAAGTATCCCGATTATTGTCACTTCGGGGTTAACGGGTCATAAAACATAATAGGTGACTATAGACTTGCAAGATAGGATCTAGAACTCTCATATATTGATGAAAACATAATAGGTTCTGAAATCACGGCACTCGTGCCCTAGTGACAAGCATTAAGCATAGCAAAGTCATAGCAACATCAATCTTAGAACATAGTGGACACTAGGGATCAAACCCTAACAAAAATAACTCGATTACATGATAGATCCCATCCAACCCATCACCGTCTTGCAAGCCTACGATGGAATTACTCACGCACGGCAGCGAGCATCATAAAATTGGCGACGGAGGATGGTTGATGATGACGATGGTGATGGATTCCCCTCTCCATAGCCCCGAATGGACTCCAGATAAGCCTTCCCGAGAGGTTTTAGGGCTTGGCGGCGGCTCCGTATCGTAAAATGTGATGAATTCTTCTATATGATTTTTTTCTCCCCGAAACACAATATATGGAGTTGGAGTTGGAGTCGGAGGGGCTCTAGGGGGGCCACGAGGTAGGGGGCGCGCCCCCACCCTCATGGACAGGTGGTGGGCCCCCTGTGCTTCATCTTTTGCAGGTATTTTTTATATTTTCCAAAAAGTTGCTCCGTGAAATTTTAGGTCATTCTGAGAACTTTTGTTTCTGCACATAAATAACACCATGGTAATTCTGCTGAAAACAGCGTCAGTCCAGGTTAGTTCCATTCAAATCATTCAAGTTAGAGTCCAAAACAAGGGCAAAAGTGTTCGGAAAAGTAGATACAGCGGAGACGTATCAGCCATCCACTCTGGGTACCGGACCTCGCGAATGACACATGCTGCCTCCAGCTTGCAGGTTTCCTGAACGATGAAAGACTACTTCTTCGTGGATTGTTGCCTCGCCTTCTGCTTCACAGGGCGCACGTTGGGGCACACCCTCAGATGATGCTCAATCACTCCTCTCAGGACCCCAACTAGCTGCTTGGGCTCCCAGGCGATTACTTCCTTGTTCGCTCGCAAAAAGTCCACCAACTCCTTTTCTTGATCTGGAGCGAGGTCGGCGCCTATGGTAAAGGTAGCGCCAGAGGCCCCATCTGCGTCGACTGGTATCTGCTTCGTCTTGGCTTGAGCTTGAGTGAATAACTGCTTCTTCTTGGTCAGTGCAGCCCCCTTGGTTCTGGACACGGTCTTGTCGGTCGAGCAAGCTACCGCTGTGGCCCTGAAGGCTAGCTTGAGGGCCTCCACAACTTCCTTGGTGTCTCCGGCCACGGTGAGGACGCCCTTGCTTCCTGGTATCTTCATGAGGTTGTAGGCAGGATGGGTAGCTGCCATGAACTGGGCCAGCGCCGGGTACCCGAGGATGGTGTTGTTGTAGGATCGAAAGTTTGTCTAGAGGGGGGGGGTGATTAGACTACTTGACCAAAAAATCAATCCGTTTCCCAATTTTAGTCTTTTGTAGATTTTAGCTATCTTAGCACAAGTCAAGCAATCTTAACACAATTCAAGCAAGCATGCAAAGAGTCTATGAGCAGCGGAAAGTAAAGCATGCAACTTGCAAGAATGTAAAGGGAAGGGTTTGGAGAATTCAAACGCAATTGGAGACACAGATGTTTTTGTCATGATTCTGATAGGTGGTGCTATCGTACATCGACGTTGATGGAGACTTCAACCCACGAAGGGTAACGGCTGCGCGAGTCCATGGAGGGCTCCACCCACGAAGGGTCCACGAAGAAGCAACCTTGTCTATCCCATCATGGCCATCGCCCACAAAGGACTTGCCTCACTAGCGGTAGATCTTCACGAAGTAGGCGATCTCCTTGCCCATACAAACTCCTTGGTTCAACTCCACAATCTTGTCGGAGGCTCCCAAGTGACACCTAGCCATTCTAGGAGACACCACTCTCCAAGAAGTAACAAATGGTGTGTTGATGATGAACTCCTTGGTCTTGTGTTTCAAATGATAGTCTCCCCAACACTTAACTCTCTCAAACAGGATATGGATTTGGTGGAAAGAAGATTTGAGTGGAAAGCAACTTGGGGAAGGCTAGAGATCAAGATTCATATGGTGGGTGTCGGTGTCAAAACCGGCGGATCTCGAGTAGGGGGTCCCGAACTGTGCGTCTAGGCCGGATGGTAACAGGAGGCAGGGGACATGATGTTTTACCCAGGTTCGGGCCCTCTTGATGGAGGTAAAACCCTATGTCCTGCTTGATTGATATTGATGATATGGGTAGTACAAGAGTAGATCTACCACGAGATCAGAGAGGCTAAACCCTAAAAGCTAGCCTATGGTATGATTGTATGTTATGGTTGTTGTCCTACGGACTAAAACCCTTCGGTTTATATAGACACCGGAGAGGGTTAGGGTTACACAAGGTCGGTTACAAAGGAGGAGATATCCATATCCGTATTGCCTAGCTTGCCTTCCACGCCAAGTAGAGTCCCATCCGGACACAAGACGAAGTCTTCAATCTTGTATCTTCATAGTCTAACAGTCTGGCCAATGGACATAGTCCAGCTGGCTGGAGACCCCCTAATCCAAGACTCCCTCAGTAGCCCTTGAACCAGGCTTCAATGATGATGAGTCCGGCTTCAGTATTGTCTTCGGCATTGCAAGGAGGGTTCCTTCTCCGAATACATCATAGAAGAATTTGAATACGAGGATAGTATCCGACCCTGCAAAATTAGTTCCACATTCCACCGTAGAGAGAATAATATTTTCGCAGATCTAATTTGCTGGCTTGTTTTGGCAGCACAACGTTATGTCATGGCCCAGTGATTATTCGAACCGTTTCTTTTAACCAGCTCCACACATAACGCGAGGTGGTTTCTTGACACGTCTTGTCGAAGCGGAGATCGTGTTCCCCCAATTACGGGATTCTCATTAATGTGGTCGTGGGTAAGCCAACCATGTCTAGGACTCCTAGATTATAGGCAAGTCCTAAATGGCTACGGAGAGGACGCTTGATATTCACCCTCTTTATAAAGGGACAAGGTTTTTGCTTTTTCCCTCTCGTGCTCAATTGAACCCTTCCCCCGCCTCGAGTTCTAACACCCAAAGCCCAGGTTAGGTGCTCCGGATCTTCAATCATGTCCGGATCCAGCCTTCAAGACCGATGGATGCCCTCCTCCGTTACGGAAGAGGACATTAAGAAGTTGAGGGAGGCCAGATACCTGACCGCCGTGGTTTCGCATCGGCTGCCTGCTCGAGGGCAGATCGTCCCTACTCCCGAACCCAACGAGAACGTCGTGTTCGTCTCCCACTTCCTCCGAGGTCTAGGCCTCACTCTGGATCCCTTCGTCAGGGGTTTGATGTTCTATTACGGGTTAGATTTCCACGATCTAGCTCCGGACTCCTTTCTCCACATCTCGACATTTATTGTCGTGTGTGAGGCCTTCCTCCGCGTTACCCCTCACTCCGGCCTGTGGCTCAAGACGTTTGATGTAAAGCCGAAGATGATCGAGGGGCAACATGCAGCATGCGGAGGTGCATCAATAGGCAAGATGGCAGGAGCTCCATGGCCGAAAGGTTCCTTTCCAGAGGTGTCCGAATCACGGCAACGGGAGTGGTATTACGTCACGGCTCCCAGAAGTGCCAAGTGGGTTGCTGCCTCCGCTTTCCGCTCGGGCCCCCCACCACAACTGATGTCATGGGTTAGCAGAGGTCTGAGCTGGGGTCCAGCCAAGGATGTGCCTATATTGCTAAGCCGCATCCGAGATCTCTTCGAGGGAGATTTTAATTTGGTTGTGGTAATACAAGTAATGATGGTTCGTCAAGTCCAGCCTTGCAAACGCCGGCCCCTTTGCTTATGGGAGTTCAACCCAGAGGGACCGTGTGCCATTCAAAGTTTCCTCGGCCTGACGCACGCGGAGATGTACAAGTCATTCTTCGGAACTCAAGTAGAGTATCCGGATATTACTGAGGACGTGGGCCTGAGTAGTAACCCCGCCGCCGAACAAGTAAGAAATCCTCTGGCCGAACACACTGTCTTTTATTCGTCATGAAGTTATTTCTAAGAGTTCGCTTTTTGACCAGGACTGGCGAACAAAGGCGAAGATGATTCGGTGTTTGGCCCCCTCCCTAAGGGTTTGGAAAATCCAGTATTGGAAAAGATGCTCGAGGTTGCACCTTGCCCGGAGCCCTCGAAGGAAGATACAGCGGGGTAATACGGGCGGACGCGGGCCCCCATTGCTGCCCGTTCCAACCGAGGGAATGAGCGTCTCCATGAAGGAGGATAACCGGGGGAGGAAAAGGACTACTTCCGAGGATCCGGAAGCCGAAGCCTCCAAACGGGAGAAGAAATCTCCCATAGAGGGTCTTGCCTCGGGGGGGTGCTTTTGCCGCACAAAGTCTATGGGGGGATCAGCCCTCCAACGAGTCGTAAGTGATCCAAAATACTTTAAAAGTAAAGGTAGGCTATATTTTTTTGAGAAAATAACCACCGCATAGTTCGGGCCTTAGCCCCTCTCGGCTGAGCTCGTCTTTGGGGGATCTTCTTCCAGAGATGATGGAGAGCGAAACGCCTCCCCCGGACTCCTCCGCTCAAGAAGCGGGCGACCCCGAAGTGTCATCACGGAGGGCCTCTCCGGATCCAGTGAGGCCAGAAGGTAATCCCATAGACCCCCGAAGTCCCCAGCGTCCGGCTCCCGAAGAGAGTAGACAAAAGAGTCCGACACCTTCTGGTGTGCGGTCGGATGTTCTGGGGGAGTTGGTGGGGCGAGCGGCCATCTCAGAAGAACACCGTACGCTGATGGGTATGGTGATGGAGAGAATTTCGTCCGCCGAAAGCGGATTACATGAAGCCTTTATGAGTCTACTGACAGGCTTTGAGGTACATGAGATAATATGTGATAGTACTGCACATGTTAGGTGTGCCCTGTGTAGATAGTAGCCCTTGAGACTCTGGTTGTCGTCGAGAACGGCGGCGAATAGAGGATCATATTCCCAGGCAATAACCAGACTGCCCCTATGTGCAGGTCGTGGAAGCTCCGGTGGCTAGCGGGACTAGTGAGTTTGCCAAATTAAAACGGCAACTGGATGCGGCAGACACCGACATCGAGCTTGGTAACAAGAGGCTTGACGAGGCATAGGGTAAGTGTTATTATCTGGTGAACGCCACATAGTAAGAGCAGCATGATGCCAGTATCTTTAATATGTTGTGACTGCAGATGGAGCTGCTACCATGGAAACCTTGCGGGCAGAACTTGCCCGAGCCAAGGAACAAGCGAGGATTAGTAATGCGGCTGCTTTGAAGGCGGCCGAAGAGTTGAAGGCCGAGAAGGCCGCACATTGCAAGAGCCAAGAGAAGATGGCCAAGATGGCCGTAGAATTAAAAGACACTGCCGACCGTTGCCGAGTCCTTGAAAAAGAAAACCGAGCGAAGGCAACGGACCTTGAGAAGGCCACGACGGCAGACAAAGACACCCGTTTTGCTATGAGAGCGAAGAAGGAGGAGCTGCGGGAAGCCGGGGATATTGCGGCTGGGAAACCCTTCATGTTATGGAGGAAGTTTGGAGATCGACGGTATGCCCCTCTGGATCGGCTGTGGAGTTCGGTAGATGCGTATATGGATTTGACGGCGAGCGCTGCCGATGCGGCCAAGTACTTCCAAGGTCAGACAGATCGTGAAGTGGACAAGCTGTTCTGGTCACAGTTGAATGTTCCAGAGCGTCCGCTTTCATTGACTGACCAGCTAGCCGAATGGGCTGAACTGAATAGGTTGTCCGGACTCGCCATGAGGTCTGTTGTGGATTAGCTATGGCCGGAAAAGCCAAAGCCGAACAGCTATTTCAGTTTAGTGCAGCAGTTCCTTGGTGCGGTGCCGCGCATTAATGCGATGAAAAGGTCGGCGTGCATAGAAGGCTTGCGGATGGCCCTTGCTCGTGTTAAAGCATACTGGGCGGAGATGGACGCTACCACTGTTGCGGCGCAGGGTTCGGCCATAGGCTGAGTGGTTGCCGAGCATTATTTCGAGGAGGCTCTCGAGGGTGCTCGTTTGATAGAGGCCCCGTGCTCGAAGAATATTATGTATGAGTGATATGTATTCTCATTGTAAACACAATGCTTTTATGAAGTTTTATAAGGCTATGTTTATACTTTTTCCTGAAAGTAGTATGATGCCTCCTGTGCAGCCGTTTATGTATACATGTGTATAACCTGAAAGATTGCAGCCGTCGGCTTCGTCCCCACGCATATGATGCGGAGGTGCTCGTGAAAAATGCGTTTTCACACTTAACCCAACATCATGGTCCTATTAAGGAGGTGATAGCATAGCGAACGAGGCAACCAGACTATAATGCTTTAACACTTTCACTTAGCCATAGGAGTTTGATAGTGGGGCTACTAGATAGCCCCTGGTGGCTCCGCACACTCCCGATCGCGGGGTGCGTACATGCCTGGCCGGAAAACGGCCCTTCGTTAAGGCGGAGGAATTCTAACATTCCGATAGGTCATCGAGTGGTTGACCAGTCTCACGCTATATCATGACAGTCAGTTTTTGGCTTTCTCTACTGAGGTGCTCGTCCGGATGAACCAGGGCACAATCGCAGTAGTTCTCCTGGTGCTACCTTAGCTGACAAAGCGGAATGTACGACACCAAAACACAGGAGCCGGGCAAACCCAACATTTTACCAAAGACAATGATTTGGAGCTGATGCATATAAGGCAAAACTCGCGACGCCGAAGACTCCCTAAGGTATTCGGTCTTTATGCTATAAGCCGGGCCTAAATAGTGCCCTTTGTAAGAAGCCCCTTGTGTCCAGGTACGTGCATTATTCTGACGTGGCCACATGCCAAGACGTCAGCATCCTTCTCAACTGTGCTGAGAATTCGGTGGATGTGTGTCAACAAGAGACAGTAAAAAAAGGTTTACGTAGGGTCTTAATCTAAAATGAATCCTTGGAGCGGGTCCCTGCTGCACATCTGTGCCTGTGTCTCCGTTGTGCCGTATCCTGGATGGGTGTAGCACGATGATCATCTGTAAAAGAGAGCAACTTAGGTGAAAAAGTTGTTGTGCAAAAAGATAGTTTTTAAAGAAACCATGTATAATTCAATATGAGTAAAAATTGCCACTTGTCTGCACGCGTTGAGCCCCTTGTATTTGTAATAGGGGTGTGACCATTGATCCGGTATCAATTACTATAGCTGCGCCGGACTCGTCTAACTGTGTCCGAGGTCTTGACGACCTGTTAAATGCTTTAGTTGGTGAGGCCGTTTTTAGTGTGCGGCTGCCAAGGCAGTCGCACTCTCTTCGACGCGCAAAGATCGCTTAATACTTCCGTTCACTGTAATCATGCCACATGGGCCGGGAATCTTGAGTGTGAGGGAAGCATAGTGCGGTATTGCATTAAAGCGAGCGAAAGCTTCGCGTCCGAGTAGTGCTTGATAGCCACTTTGGAACGGAGTGATGTGGAAGGTTAAATGTTTGCTACGGAAGTTATCGGGGAAGCCGAATATAACCTTTAGTAGCTGGGAGCCCATGCAATGAGCCCCTAGGCCTGGCGTTACTCCTTCAAAGGTAGTATTGCTATGGCAAATTTTTGTTGGGTCTATCCCCATTTCGCGGCATGTATCCTGGTATATCAGGTTTAGACTGTTGCCACCGTCCATCAGGACTCGTGTGAAGTGGTATCCGTCAATTATTGGGTCTAATTCCAGGGCAGCCCATCCTGCACGCCGGATACTTGCTGAGTAATCATGATGGTCGAAAGTGATCTGTTGAGATGACCAGTGGCAGGACTCCGCGGTGATAGGCCCTTGGGCATATTTTTCTGGGAGTGCCGTTTCGTTTCTTCCCTTGATCACGTGTAACACGTTTACTGTTTTGACGTCTGGTGGAAATTTCTTTTATTCCCCAGTGTCTTGCTTGAGAGGCTCATCCTCGTCTTCACTTGGTGTATCCTCCCCCTTGTGTATGGCGTTGAGCTTGCCGGACTGCTTGAAGACCCAACATTCTCTGTGGGTATGATTAGTGGGTTTACCAGGGCTACTATGGATCTGACATATTTGGTCCAGAATTTGTTTAGGCTGGACAGTTCGTCTCTGGCGCCTTTAGAGGGCGGCTTTTGCTGACCTGGCCAAGAGCTTTTGAATCCGGCATTTACTGCCGTGCTCTTCGTGCTGTCTTCTTTATTCCAGCGTTTGTTATTGCTGTTGCACCATGATTTCCTATTTCCATCTCAAACTTTGGATGTACTGGGGTCGCTGGTGCTGTATCTAGCTAGCCAGCTATCCTCGCCCACGCAAAAGCAGGTCATGAGGCTTGTTAATGCTGCCATTGTTCTCTGCTTTTCTTGGTCGAGGTGTCTGGCAAGCCATTCGTCGCGGACGCTGTGCTTAAACGCTGCCAAGGCTTCGGCGTCCTGACAGTCGACAATTTGGTTCTTTTTAGTAAGTAACCTGTTCCAAAGCTTTCAGGCTGACTCTCTGGGCTGTTGAGTTATATGACTCAAATCATCCGCGTCCGGAGGTCGAACATAAGTCCCTTGAAAATTTGCCCGAAAGGCATCTTCGAGCTCTTCCCAACTTCCAATGGAGCTTTCGGGGAGGCTCTTAAGACAGTGCCGAGCTGGCCCTTTGAGTTTGAGGGGTAAATACTTAATGGCATGGAGATCATCTCCCCGAGCCATGTGGATATGGAGGATATAGTCCTCAATCCAGACCCCAGGGTCTGTTGTTCCATCGTATGCCTCTATGTTTACGGGTTTGAATCCCTCTGGAAATTCATGGTACAACACCACATCGGTGAAACATAGGGGGTGTGCGGCACCCCGATATCTGGGTGTACCGCGTTGTTCGGATGTTTGTTGTGTTGCATCGTATGCTGGAGCACGCTTGCGTGGTCCATAGATGGATCTGGTTTTGCCCTCCTTTTGATGCGAGCCCTCGCGTAGACCGAGTATTGGCTTATGTGCGGCGTTGCTTGCCGCTTTATGTTGGCCGTGAGGACGTCTATCCGGCCAGATGGCTGTTTTAATTTTTGGTTGTGGGGGGTCTGAGGCCTCCTCATCGAATTCAGGTAGCAACTTCCGCTTTGGGTAGCTCTTGGTGGGGCGATTGCCGCCGTACTTCGCTGTTGTGTTGAGTACTTTACTCCATCTGATTTGGAGTGTGTCCTACGCAGCCTTGAGCCTTTGCTTTTGCTTTTTCAGACTCCTCGCGGTGGCAACAAGCCTTTGGCAAGCATTCTGCTGCTCTGGGTGCTTGTCCGGTGTTATGTCGTCCAGACTATCATCTTTGACAAAATTGGTTTGTCCGGTTTAATTCTCCGTATTGCCGTGGTCCAGCGGTGGTTCGCCCTGCTCCAACGCTGGGTCTGTATGATCGTTATTTCTGCCGAGGCGAGATTTGGGGCGGTGCTTACGCCGCCGCTTTGACTGCTTCTCGAGGGAACAAGCGTCCTTCTGTTCCTCGTCGTCTTCTTCTTTTGGTGTGTCCACCATGTATATGTTATATGATGAGGTGGACGTCCAGCGCCCTGTGGGCGGTGGTTCCTCTTCGCCTCCCGCATCGTCGTCCATATCGTCGATGTATTCGGAGTCGAAGTCGAGCATATCGGTTGAGTCATTGACAGTGGCTGTTAAGTGGGTGGTGGGTGGGCCTCGAATTTCTTCGTCGTCCGCATCCCAATCCTGTTGGCCATAATCCGGCCAGGGCTCTCCTGACAAAGAGAGAGACCTTAGTAAATTCAGAATGTCGCCAAAGGGCGAGTGCTGAAAGATATCCGCAGCGGTAAATTCCATGATCGGCGCCCAATCGGATTCGATTGGCCGGGGCACGGGCGGTTCGGAGTCAGAAAAAGAGTCCGGCACCTTGGGGTCACGGGCTGCGCAGAGGATTAGGCTGGTGTTTGGCTCGATCATCGTTGAGACTGCAGCCCCTGAGGCGGTGTCTAACCACCCGTCCTCGATTGGCGCAGTTGGCTCCGAGCTAAGGGTCGGAGCTGATGCGGACGCGGCCTCTGGGGTACTGTTCGGCGGCAGAGCTAGGTCATACCCAGCGCGACAGTGCGGCGTGCCCGGCTGTGGCTCGAATCCGTCGAAGAATAAGTCTCCGCGGATGTCGGCCGTGTAGTTCAAAGTTCCAAATCTGACCTGATGGCCTGGGGCGTAGCTTCCAATCTACTCCACATGGCCAAGCGAATTAGCCCACAGTGCAAAGCCGCCGAATACGAAGATCTATCCGGGGAGAAAAGTCTCACCCTGGACCGCATCGCTATCGATGATAGTAGGAGCCATCAAGCCTAACGGCGACGACATAGAGGAACTCTCAATGAAAGCACCAATGTCGGTGTCAAAACCGGCGGATCTTGGGTAGGGGGTCCCGAACTGTGCATCTAGGCCGGATGGTAATAGGAGGCAGGGGAGACGATGTTTTACCCAGGTTCGGGCCCTCTTGATGGAGGTAAAACACTACGTCATGCTTGATTGATATTGATGATATGGGTAGTACAAGAGTAGATCTACCATGAGATCAAAGAGGCTAAACCCTAAAAGCTATGGACTATGGACTAAAACCATTCGGTTTATATAGACACCGGAGAGGGTTAGGGTTACACAAGGTCGGTTACAAAGGAGGAGATATCCATATCCGTATTGCCTAGCTTGCCTTCCACGCCAAGTAGAGTCCCATCCGGACACGAGACGAAGTCTTCAATCTTGTATCTTCATAGTCTAACAGTCCGGCCAATGGAGATAGTCCTGCTGTCTGGAGACCCCCTAATCCAGGACTCCCTCAGTAGCCCCTGAACCAGGCTTCAATGACGATGAGTCTGGTGCAATATTGTCTTCGGCATTGCAAGGCAGGTTCCTTCTCTGAATACATCACAGAAGAATTTGAATACGAGGATAGTGTCTGACCCTGCAAAATAAGTTCCACATTCCACCGTAGAGAGAATAATATTTACGCCGATCTAATTTGCTGGCTTGTTTTGGCAGCACGATGTTATTTCATGGCCCAGTGATTATTCGAACCGTTTCTTTTAACCACCTCCACACATAACGCGAGGCGGTTTCTTGACACGTCTTGTCGAAGCGGAGATCGTGTTCCCCCAATTACGGGATTCTCATTAATGCGGTCATGGGTAACCCAACTGTGTCTAGGACTCCTAGATTATAGGCAAGTCCTAAACGGCTACAGAGAGGACGCTTGATATTCACGCTCTACAAGAGTCTATGAGCAACGCAAAGTAAAGCATGCAACTTGCAAGAATGTAAAGGGAAGCATTTGTAGAATTCAAACGCAATTCGAGACACGGATGTTTTTGTCGTGGTTCCGATAGGTGGTGCTACCGTACATCCACGTTGATGCAGACTTCAACCCACGAAGGGTAACGGTTGCGTGAGTCCAAGGAGGGCTCCACCCACGAAGGGAACACGAAGAAGCAACCTTGTCTATTCCATCATGGCCATCGCCCACGAAGGACTTGCCTCACTAGTGGTAGATCTTCATGAAGTAGGCGATCTCCTTGCCCTTACAAACTCCTTGGTGCAACTCCACAATCTTGTCGGAGGCTCCCAAGTGAAACCTAGCCAATCTAGGAGACACGACTCTCCAAGAAGTAACAAATGGTGTGTTGATGATGACCTCCTTGCTCTTGTGTTTCAAATGATAGTCTCCCCAACACTCAACTCTCTCTCACAGGATATGGATTGGGTGGAAAGAAGATTTGAGTGGAAAGAAACTTGGGTAAGGCTAGAGATCAAGATTCATATGGTGGGAATGGAATATCTTGGCCTTAACACATGAGTGGGTGGTTCTCTCTTAGAAAATGTATATTGGAAGTGTAGGTATGTTCTGATGGCTCTCTCCATGAATGAAGAGTGGATGGAGGGGTATATATAGCCTCCACACAAAAACTAACCGTTACACACAATTTACCAATCTCAGTGAGACCGAATTGAGAAACTCGGTCGGACCGATTTAGCAAACCTAGTGACCGTTAGGATTTTTGGTGGGAATGAGATGCAACTCGGTAGGACCGATATGGTTAGGGCTAGGGCATAACGTAATCTCGGTGTGACCGATTACACAGACTCGGTGGGACCGATGTTGGTAATAAGCTAACCAGAGAGTTGGTCAGATAAACTCTGTGGGACCGATTTGCTTATTTCGGTGGGACCGAAATGTTACAAAAGGGAAACAGAGAGTTTACATTGCAATCTCGGTGGGACCGATCGCTCATCTTGGTAGGACCGAAACGTTATGAAGGGAAACAGAGAGATTACAACCCCATCTCGGTGCGACCGAGATCCCTATCAGTGAGACCGATTTGCCTAGGGTTTGCGGCAGTGGCTATGACATCTGAACTCGGTGGCGCCAGATAGAAAGAATCGGTGGGGCCGAGTTTGACTTTTGGTTTAGGTCATATGTGGATGTGGGAAGGTAGTTGAGGGTTTTGGAGCATATCACTAAGCACTATGAAGCAAGAACCTCATCAAGCAACACCTCATCCCTCCTTGATAGTATTGGCTTTTCCTATAGAATCAATGTGATCTTGGATCACTAAAATATAAAATGTAGAGTCTTGAGCTTTGAGCTTGAGCCAATCTTTTTGTCCTTAGTATTTTGAGGGGTCCACTTTCCTCATCCATGCCATGCCATTCATTGAGCTTTTCCTGAAATATTAATCTTGGAATAATGTTAGCTCAATGAGCTATATGTTGTTAGGAATTACCAAAACCACACAGGGATAGTTGCACTTTCAGTTGTACGGCAAGTCGATGCGGTCGATGTTGAAGTAGATTAGCTTGGTGCGGTAGTTCTCGCATGTGGCGAAGGTCACGGGGAGATGGATCCGCCCCAGGGTGTTGGAGGAGCTGCCGTCGACCCCAGAGAAAGGCTTGCTGGGGTGGAGCCGCTCAAGTGGTATGGGAAGGAGGCTGAAAGCCTCCACGGAGAGCACTTTTAGGCCAGTGCCGCCGTCGATGAGGGTCTTGGTGACGGCTACGCTGCAGATGGTGGGCGTGCAAAGCATTGGAATCACGCCCGAGCCGAAGGTGGTGACTGGGTGATCCCTTGAGTCGAAGATCAGGTCGGCCTTGGGCGCCGCCCAATCCTGGGGAGCCCCCTGCCGCATGGAGGCAACGCCGATCTGGCGTAAGAATGGCTTGGTGTGACATTCCGAGGGCGGTGCCTGTGAGCCACTGAGGAGAGCTGCAACGACGGGGGGTGCTGGTTCCCCGAAGCGCATGATGAAGAGGTCGCGCAGCTCCTCCCAGGAGGCCACAGAAGATTCTGGCAGATGGAGGAGCCAGGCACACGGCACGCCAGCGAGGGCCATTGGGGGGCAGTTGACCATGACTTTATCATCGCCCCCGGCCTCTAGGATGGCTTCCTCATATGCCAGCAGAAAGGCCACCGGATCCGCCGCACCATCGTAGCGGGGCGGCATCTCCGATTTGAACTTGTGCGGCCACTGCACCCGCCGCAAGGAGGGGGTGAGGGCCCGGAGCCCCCCGGCGCTGCGGAGGGTGCCCGTCGATCCAGTTAGAGAACATGCGGCGTCCATGGGAGTCGGTCAGAGAAGCGAGGCCGTCGGGGGGGCAAGGCTTCAATGCACCCCTACCTGGCGCGCCAAATGTCAGATTTCGGGTTCCGGCAAAACCCTTGAGGTTCGAACACTGGGGTGCACACAAAGATCTCTCCCCCTCTCTAGCTCGCACACTCCACAATCTCACGACCTAGCTCGACGAACCCAAAGAACGATAGACACAAGATTTATACTGGTTCGGGCCACCGTTGTGGTGTAATACCCTACTCTAGTGTTGTGTGGTGGATTGCCTCTTGGGCTGAGGATGAACAGTTATAGGGGAAGAACAGTCTTCTGAGGAGAGGTGTTCTTGTGCTTGGTGAACTTGTGTGGTTGGGGATGGTCTGGATCTGGATGAGCCGATCGCCCCCCCCCCCACCCCCCGCGCGCTATGGTGGTGGCTAGTCCTATTTATAGAGGCCCTGGTCCTCTTCCCATATATTGAGAGGGAAGGGATCCCACAATGGCCAAATTCAAAGGGAGACAACTAGTACAAATTATCCTGACAAAAGTAGTCCTCACCTGCCAAAGGCTCTGGTGGTGACGCCATCTTGGGCTCCACTGTGACCTTCGTCCTGCTGTCCTGCTGGTCTTGGTATTGTTGCACAAATATGGAAACCTTTGCCTGATGCCTCAGGACTCCTCGCCTACGCTTGCCTCTTTAGCACCAAAGAGGAAACGGGGACACTGCGCGCTAGCACCCACCTGGCTCCAGTCACCATGGCTTGCGTCACGTAAACCTCGCGAGGTGTCCCTTGCCTTGATCTCTCCGCCCCTCACAAGCCAGCCTGGTGAGGCCGCCCCTGAGGAGGTCTTTCATCGTCCGCCTCATGAGGCTTGGCCCCTCGCGAGGGTCTTGAGTGTTTGCTGGTGAAGATGGGCCGTACAGGACCGCTGGGGGATCCACGCTATGGGTTGCAGGCAGGCAAGTCTGGGGACCCCCATTCCCAGAACGCCGACATAATCCCCTAAATATGGTAAATGAACCTAGAAAAGTGCCAAATTTGAACATGGTGATTTGCAGGGTGTATGTTCATCATAGAAAAAAAACTCATTGACAAAGGATAAAGGAAATTTGGACCCCCCCTTCAATCTTGGTGATTTCCCCCTCGAAACCATGAAACTTCCTCGGTGATGGTTCAATTTATGAAAGGCGTGCATCACGACATAAGGAAAACATTCTCCAATTTTTACCAGGGCATGGTGAGGCCATACCATGGCACCACGCCAGGTGTCATGTTTTCCAACCATGTATTTAATTTTTTGTATAGTTGTTAACCCAGTAAATGGCGTGTTTATGGTTGACTATTGCCACACATTTCCTTGAAATATCTGCCCATTCCTTGTAAAAGGCATGAGAATGTACTAAATAGCACGAGCATGGTTTTCCATACCGTTCTTGTGCACCTTTACATGCACCGATTGTTCGAATTTGAATTATGTGCATTAATGCCTAGAAAATGCACATAATCCAATAAATATGGTAAATGAGCCCGGAAAAATGTCAAATTTGAACATGTTGCATTTTAGGCGGTATGTTGATCGTTGGAAAAAAATTGAATGACAAACTAGGATGGAAATTTGGATTCCCCTTCAATCTTGGTGATTTCCCTCTCGAAAGCATGGAACTTCCTTGGTGATGGTTCGATTTATTAAGGGCGCGCATGATGACATAAGCCAAACCTTCTCAAACTTTTACCAGGGCATGGTGAGGTCATGCCATGGCACCATGCTGGCGTCATGTTTTTCGAGCATTTATTTCATTTTTTTCTATAGTTGAAAACCCAATGAACAAACGTTTCTGGTTGACTATTGCCACACATTTCATCAAAATATATGTCCATTCCTTGTAAAACGCATGAGAATTTGCTAAATGGCATGAGTAAGGTTTTGCAGGCCGTTCTTGTGCACCCTTTCATGCACCGATTGTTTGAACTTGAATTATGTGCATTAGTGCCTAGGAAATGCACATAATCTCCTAAATATGATAAATGAACCCGGAAAAGTGCCAAATTTGAACACGGTGATTTGCAGGGTGTATGTTCATCGTAGAAAAAAATCATGGACAAAGGAAATTTGGATCCCCCCTCAATCTTGGTGATTTCCCCCTCGAAACCATGAAACCTCCTCGTTGATGGTTCGATTTATGAAAGGCGTGCATGACGACATAAGGAAAACATTCTCACATTTTCACCAGGGCACGGTGAGGCCATGCCATGGCACCACACCAGGCATCATGTTTTCCAATCATGTCTTTCATTTTAGTATAGTTATTAACGCAGTAAATGATACGTTTATGGTTGACTATTGCCACACATTTCCTTGAAATATCTGCCCATTCCTTGTAAAAGGCATGAGAATGTACTAAATAGCACGAGCATGGTTTTCCAGCCCGTTCTTGTCCACCTTTTCATGCACCAATTGTTCGAATTTGAATTAAGTGCATAATTAATGCCTAGGAGATGCACATAATCCCCTAAATATGGTAAATGAGCCCGGAAAAATGTCAAATTTGAACATGGTGATTAGCAGGGTTTATGTTCATCGTAGAAAAAAACTCATGGACGAAGGAGAAAGGAAATTTGGATTCCCATTCAATCTCGATCGCCTCTGCGAACCATGTGTGTTCACTCACACATGCAAAAGGAAAAAGAAAACCCTCGCCCACTTCATCCCCACTCACTCACTGCGGACTCCTCCACAACTCTGCACCTCATCAACTTCTATCGCGGCGGCCACCCTAATCTCGACGACTGTTGTCGGCGGGCATATGTCGCGCTCCAAACGGCATGGGATTTGGCCCCTACCTCTTTCCGCCGCCTATCTGCACCGACATTCTAGACTCTGGTCGACTGGGGTTTTCTTCGGGATTGGGCCGGGGATTTTTCTCATGGAGAAGGTAATCAACTTAGTGAAATATTAAATCATCTTTTATCATAGTCCGTCTGTCACTGTTAATCAACCGGCGAAAATCACCGTCGAATCATTTTTGTTCTAGCTGATTCGTGGGTGTTCATTCATGTGTCCATAGTGCGAGCACAAATCGGGCAAGTGTGGTCGTGGCCAGTCAGAAACGAAGTTCTATCTCACCATTCCGGCTGACTTCAGGGAGCGCTCGGTATGTTCAATCTCAACCTACCTTGGTCGGCGTGGCCTAAATTTGTGAACATATACCGTCTGTTGCTACATTATCTATATATTTGCATCAAATCTTTGTTACATTATCTATTTTTAATTCTATATTTTTGTACTTTGCTTTCATCTGTATATTGATCTGTTCTATCAGTTACTCACATATTTGCATCTTGCTCTGTTATTGCAATGTATCTAGTTTACGATCTTAATTTTCATGTCAAGTAGTACATCCCTTGCTTTGCAAGAACGGGAGTAGAAGGAAATCTTGGGCTTTACTTTGTTGATGACTCCCAGGATGTCATATTGACAACGCAGCATGGATTTACAATGATGGTTAGCATAAAACTTGATAAAGATGGTCACTCCTATTTTAATGCGGACCTTTGGAGAAAAATGTCTAACTGTTATGAACTCAAAGCTGGCAATAAAATTCTAGTGCGTGCACCAAAGCCTGGTCTAATTAACATGGATGTTTAATTCCCCAACATCATCAGCCGAGCGAAGTCTGATCGAGGTTAGTATCCTTTCAACTTTCTCAATGCTATCATATTACTTAGCAAAATGGGGTTATTTATTCTGACTAATTGATCACTATTTAAGCAGCCAATTGTGATTTCATTTTCTGACTCCGTTCCTAGGTAGTACCAAATTCTATTTACCAATTTATGTGCACTATATATTCTTCTACCATGCTCTGAATAAATAATATCTTCCACCTTTTAAGCAGGATATGTTGGATGCATAGTGAACGATTTGTATGTTACTAAGCGTACCAAATTTCACTGGAAGGACCTGGAGCATGTCATAAACTTTGTTGGTAATCGGACATAGATAGCACAGCGTATGAGCGCTGGATTTTAGATGGGATTAATTAGACCTATGGTGCACACATTGAACAAGACCAATTGCGTGCACAAAACGCTGGTAAAAAGTCTTATTTTAATGTTGATGCTCATAAACAATATATATCCTCAATGATATGTTATAATTTGTTTTTATTCTACATGTCAACAGAAATTGCCCATTGTAGCAGTTCCTGGATCGATTTCCCGGCATGGCCGAATTACACTTGTGTCTGCTAATAACGCCAAAGTGATTGCAAGGTACTGCATTTCCTGCAGAAATGGAACCATTCAATTAACAAGTTCTCGCTTGTCGTGGCAATTCATCCATATTGGAAAATTGGAGACACTATTCTACTCATGCTCTACCAAGGTACAGGAAGGCTCTTACTTTTCAATGATGAGATGCCGAGTCACTGTGATCAAGCTACTTCCAGTAGATAGTTGTGGTTGTTGGCCCTCAGCCTCTTAAATGTGCTAGCTGTTACTATGTTAAGTATGTAGATATGGACCATATGGTTGTTGGCCCTTAGCCTCTTAAAATGTGATACTTGTTACTATGTTAAGTATGTAGATATGGACCATATGGTTGTCAAAACCGTGTTACAAAGATCCTTCTTTAGTCGAATAGCGTAACCACTATATATATGTTACTCAAATGCTGTTACTCAAGTTCTTAAATTTTCATGGAAAGTATTAGTACCGTACACAGTTGATTGAGTTTAAGCGTGTGCCCGATGTCCAGAAGGCATTTGCATATTAACTGTCCCTATTGCAAACTCACACACATGTTAACATAAGGAAACGTATGTGTAACTTACTAATCATTGCACACGACTACTCGTAGACGCATCGTGTGCAATACTCCTAGCCACCGCAAGCAACTAGTTTGCATTTTTCAAAGTTTTTTGTACACACAGAATCGCACACGAACTAACTGTATTAACCTTCTGTGTTGTAATTTCTCATCGTAAACAGTTCATCCGAGCCGGCTATTTGCCACGTATCACACACATCATGATTACATGACTCATTTCTGTTCTTTTGGCTCATCGCAAACAGTTCATCCATGTGAATTGTATGCCGCATATCACACACATCTTGTTGAGTTGAACCTTTTTTGTTGTGTTCCCTAATCAAAAACGGTTCGTCCGAGTGAACCGTATGCCGTATATCACACACACACATTGATATGGCTGCCTATTTTTCTTGTTATGCATATCGCAAACAGTTCGAATGGATTAACCGTGTGTCGTGCATCGCACACACAACTAAAATCTGAACCGTGTTTGATGGCTCCGCCATCGCAACATTTTGCACCTTTTTTGACAGTTTTTTACCCACACCGTTTGCAATTTATGCATCACACACAGTTTCGTCAAAGGGTCTCTGATCGTAGTGTCGCATTAGTAGTATCGTGCAGTAGTGTTCTTAGTAATTGCAGAGTAGCCCACCTGTCCGGCCCATAAGAGATAGGCCGGCACCCCGAGGACCCCTTAGTCCGGGACTCCCTCAGTAGCCCCCGAACTAGCCTCCAATGCCAATGTCTCACAATCCCTGGAGTCTTTGCGCAACTGTAGTCTCCGGCTTGCGGGGCAAGTTCCTATCCCCTTCTATGTTCGACAGACCATAGCTCGATCCCGATAACTTTCCTGGTTCGTTGGTGCGTCGTAGGGCCCATAGCACCAATTCTTCGAACCGGGTTAATGATAGCCCTCGATTTCCATGTGCCAGAAGGAGGCGGACGGTGCAGTAATATTTTACAGAAATGGCCCTCATGGGACAGGGGAAGCACCTATTTAAACAGGCCAGGAGCGTGACAGGTAGACCATTCCATCCCCAAATCAAGAAGCCCAAACACCAGAAAATTTTGGAAAAATCCAAGCGCCCCAAACTCCTCCTCACTCCCCCATGGCCCTCTTACGGGTTACTGGGCAAGCTGCTCAGTCTCCCATCTTCAACATAGCAGACTTGACACACAGGGATATCTTCCTGCTTTAGATCTCGTGTCCATTTCACCCGGATTAACTTCCGTGAATGGTGAAGGCCTTGTAGAGTACTTCCATGATCCATGCAAGGAAGAGAGGGTATGCTTCGTGCCCTTCCTCTTACGAGATCCAGACTTTCCCATTAACCCTTTCCTAAGGGGTTTGCTAGAGTTCTATGGGGTCCAGCTCCATCACCTCACCCCTGGGTCCATTTTGCATATCTTGGGCTTTGTCGCTGATACGTCACCAACATATCTATAGTTTTTTATTGTTCCATGCTATTATACTATCTGTTTTGAATGTTTTATATGCATTAACACTACAAAAAAAGACACATCCGTGACATTTTGGGCCGAACGAAATTTTTTCATGTCATACATATGACACTTCTATGACGATAATTGTGACAAAACCTGGTATCATCATAGATGTGGTGGGCTCCTACTTCTATGATAAAAAATCATGACAGAAAATGGGATTTTCATCCTGGGCGGGCCAGAGACGCAGCTGCATGACATTCTTTGGGCCGTTCATGACAGAAAAAACCGTCATAGAAGCGAGGGCGAGGAAAATTTCAGGGAGTTCCCGGTTACGGTGGGAGGTCGGGGGCCGAGCGATGCGCGTTTCTATCATATACGTACGTGCGTGTGTGCGAGGCGTTGGCTCTAACTGAACCCGAGTGAGGCGTTGGGCTCTAACTGAACCCAAGGATTGCACTGCAGGCTACGCGTTACTGAACCCGAGCGATCGATCGATGGCTGTTAACTGAACCCGATCGAGCAATTCCTTCGCTACTTCTCCTAACTGAAGCCGATCGATGCTGCCACTGGGATGAACAGTGAGCGTTGCGGGGGGGGGGGGGGCGGATGAACAGTGAGCGGTGGCGTTGCCTCTAGATGAACAGGACCCCATGGTGTGGAGGGCTGGATGAAGAGTAGACGGTGGAGGGGTGCCCGTGGAGGGGTGGCTAAACAGGACCCCGTGGTGTGGAGGGCTGGATGAACAGTAGACGGTGGAGGGTGGTTGAACAGTAGCCGGTGGAGTAGCGCGTGGTGGAGGCTGGATGAACAGGAGCCCGTGGAGGCTGGAGGAGGTCGACGGTAGCCCGTGGAGGCTGGAGGAGGTCGATGGTGGAGATGAAGAGTATCCCGTGGAGTCCCGTTTTGTGGTACGCCACACCCCTCCCGATGAACAGGACCCCCGTTTCGACCGTAGCACTCCAACACAAGTCCATTTCGTCCGTTTTGTGGTACGCCACACCCCTCCCGATCAACAGGACCCCCGTTTCGACCGTAGGAGGTCTGTTTCATCCGTTTTGCGGTACGCCAGACCCCTCCCGATGAACAGGATCCCGTTTCGAATGTGGCCGGTCGAACACAAGGCCGTTTCCTCCGTTGTGCGGTACGCCAGGCCTCGTTTCCATCGCCTGTTCCGTCCAAGACCTCCCGATGAACACGATCACGCATTCCGTTCTGACCCAGCCGGTTGGCTCCCGCGCGTTCCGTTGCCTCCCGATGAACACGACGCATTCCGTTGCCTCCCCACGAACACGACGACGACGTTGTTTCTCCGTTCCGACCCAGCCATGTCAACGAGCCCTGGCCGTACGTATGCGCAAGTAGGCATTCGAAACCCCGCCCGTATGTACACATACGTGGCCGTATTTTCTTTCTTGCACCCTGGCTGCTGTACATACGTGTACGTGCTACGTGCGCGCCTCTACTACGACACGTGTGCGCCTCAACATCCACCAGTATATATGTACAGACATGTTTGTGACCAGAATGACAACGCTACGTACGCTTCGACCAGGTGGTGCCGACTGTCGGGCACTTCCTTGCGTGCGAAGATGTAGCTGGTGGGTCCCATCAGTCAGGGGGGTGAATCGTTTTTTTTTTGCCCGGACGCACTTCGTTGCGTGTGAAGGTGTAGCTAGTGGGTCCCAGCGGTCAGGGGGAAATGTTTTTTTCGCGAATATGGTGGCCCGTCCGGTGGGTCCCCGCTGTCAGGTGGAGGAATAATTATTTTGCACGCAATAAGGAGGCACTTCCTTGTTGCAGCCGTGGACCCGGCTGTCAGCGTCTCCACGCACAGTACTCTTCCGATGGAAGTCGGTCGTTGACCACATTGACCACGCCACGTCGAGAGCACCACGGCGGTGGACGACGGCGAGGGCTAGGAAGGGGACGACACGGAGGCAGGGAAGACTCTGTAGTTGTTCCCACTCGGAGGGGAGTACGACTGTACAAGGGTTTACTGGACCGCGCGCCAGCATAGCCGACCACGGGGAGGAGGGAGCAGGCAGTCCCGCCGGCGCTTGTTTGAGCGGCTGGAGCAGGAAGAGCGGAGATTGAAGAAGCACGACGGCCGTTGGATGGACATCCAATAGTCAGTGCTTGTGTGTCAACCTTTTTTAGGAAAGCCTCAAATTTGTGGAAAACAGCATATAGCCCATCTGCCATTATTTCTAATAATGTACATCCCATTTGCTAATTCTTAAGGCTTTTTTTGGAGCCCATATTCTTTTTGTTAGCATTACAGCCCATATTGTGGCAACGGTTAAAAAATTATACGAAATTTTGCATATTTCGGTGCGGTCCGAACTGTTTTTAATCCCGAAATTTCGAATCACATTCAAATTGATTTTAAAAATAAATGTATATCAATATAAAATCCAACAAATTCTCCATGCATAAAAATTAATGTAATTTAACATCTTGAAATGAAAAAAAAAGATATTTGAAACTAATTGCCGGTTTGATGTGTTTTAGAAATGTACAGCCCATTTCTCATTACTGATGGGCCATTTTCTCGGCCAGCCGAATGAAAGCTCTCCTTGTCTTGAAAGATTTGCAGCACAACACGCCTGACAAAGTGACTTACTTGGGAAATCACAAAAAAACTGGGCTGTGGCCGTGGACCCAGCTGTCAGCCTCTCCATGTACAGTACTCTTCCGATGGAAGTCATTCCTTGACCACGTTGACCACGCCGCGCGGAGAGCACCACGGTCGTGGACGACGGCGAGGCCTAGGAAGGGGACGACGCGGAGGCGGGGAAGACGTGGCAGTGGAAGCCCGCGCTGGAGAGGAGTACGAGGGTTCACTGGTTCGGCTACGGTGTGAGGCTGCCATCACCGCAGGGCCTGACCAATGGTGGGAATAGTAGGGGGCGGTGAGGCCTCTGCGGCAGCACAGCCGGCCACGGGAGGCGGGAGCATGCGGCACGACCGGCGCTGCTTTGGGCGGCTGGAGCAAGAAGACCAGAGGTTGAAGAAGCACTACGCCCGTTGGATGGACATTGTACGGTCACTGGAGCTAGAATCATTCATATTGACTAAGTTGACAAAGCCCTTCGTCCCCGTCAACTTAGTTGGCCCACAAGTCAGCCTCCCACCAAGGTGGGTCCCAGCTAACCGGGGGAGTATTCATTTTTTTGTGCGTAATAAGGAGGCACTTCCGGTGGGTCCGAGCTGACAGCGGGGGAACTTTTTTTCGCGAAATACGGAGGCCCGTCCGGTGGGTCCCATCAGTCAGGGGAAACAATTTTTTTCGCAAAATACTGGTGGCCCATCTGGTGGGTCCCTGCTGTCAGGTGGAGGGATAATTATTTTCCGCGTAAAGAGGAGGCACTTCCTTGCAGCTGCCGTGGACCCAGCTGTCAGCCTCTCCACGTACAGTACTCTTCCGATGGAAGTCGGTCGTTGACCACATTGACCACACTGCGCCGAAAGCACCACGGCGGTGGACGACAGCGAGGCCTAGGAAGGGGACGACATGGAGCCGGGCAAGACGCGGCAGTGGATGCCCACGCGGAGAGGAGTACGAGCGTTCACTGGTTCGGTTGCGATGTGAGGCTGTCGTCGCCGCAGAATAACAGGGGGTGTGGGTGAGTGGAGGGATGACCTGGCCAGTGGTGGGAGTAGTATGGGGGCGGTGAGACCTCCACGGTAGCACAGCCGGCCAAGGGAGGCAGGAGCAGGTGGCACGACCGGCGCTGCTTTGGGCGGCTGGAGCAAGAAGACCAGAGGTTGAAGAAGCACTATGGCCGTTTGATGGACATCATACGGTCACTGGAATATTGACTAAGTTGACAAAGCCCCGCGTCCCCGTCAACTTAGTAGGCCCACAAGTCAGCCCAACAATATGGTGGGTCCCAGCTAGTAGGGGGTATTCATTTTTTTGCGCGTAATAAGGAGGCACTTCCTTGCGTGCGAAGATATAGCTGGTGGGTCCGACCTGTCAGCGGGGGGAACATTTTTTCGTGAAATATAGAGGCCCTTCCTATGGGTCCTAGCTGTCAGGTGGAGGAATCATTATTTTGCGCGTAATAAGGAGGCATTTCCTTGCATGCGGCCGTGGACCTAGCTGTCAGCCTCTCCACGTACAGTCCACTTCCGATGGATGTCGTTCATTGACCACGTTGACCACGCCCTGCCGAGAGCACCAGGGCGGTGGACGACGACGAGGCCTAGGAAGGGAACGACACGGAGCCAGGGAATACTCGGCAGTTGTTTCCCACGCGGAGGAGTACGAGGCTTTACTGGTTCGTCTGCCATCGCCGGAGAACAACAGCATGTGTGGGTGAGTAGAGGGATGGCTAGGCCAGCGATGGGAGTACGGTGGGGCCATGAGGCCTGCACGGCAGCATAGCCGGCCGCGGGAGGAGGGAGCAGGCAGTCCCGTCGGTGCTTGGTTGAGCGGCTGGAGCATGAAGAGCAGAGATTGAAGAAGCACGACGGCCGTTGGATGGACATCCAACAGTCACTTCTCTCGTGTGTTGAATAAGTTGACAGGGCGTTGCGTGTGCGTCAACCTTTTTTTTATGAAAGCATACGCGTCAACTTGTAGTAGGCGCACAAGTCAGCCTCAAATCCGTGGAAAACAGCATACATCCCATCTGCCATTATTTCTAATAATGTACAACCCATTTGCTAATTCTTAAGAATTTTTTTGGATCCCATCTTCTTTTTGTTAGCATTACACCCCATATTGTGGCCACGGTTAAAAAGTATACGAATTTTGCATATTTCGGTGCGGTCAACTGTTTTTAATCCAGAAATATCGATTCACATTCAAACTATTTTGAAAAATAATTTATATAAATATAAAATCCAAATAATTGTCCATGCATAAAAATCAATGGAATTTAAGATCTTGTAATGAAAAAAAATTGAAACTAATTCCCGGTTTGATGTATTTTAAAAATGTACAGCCCGTTTCTGGGCAAACCGAATGAAACTATCCTCATCTTGAAAGATTTGTAGCCAAGCAGGGTCGATAAAGCAAGTAGGCCTTGTTTGGGTATTTCTTTAAAAAATAGAACTGGTCTAGCCATTTTCAGCAAGAAAAAAACACAACTGGGCTCATGATGTGGTAAACATAAATAAAACCATGGCTAGACGGGCCACAGCCCCCGCACAGCCTCGTTGTTACCCTGATCCGTCGGTAAAACTAGTAAAAAAACAACTGCTTGTTCCTCAAAAAAAACTACCCGACTTGCTGTGTCCCTGGTGTCAGCCGCTCGTAGTGTAATTCTCTCGTTTATTGACTACGTTGACAATGGCGTGAGCCCCAGATGTCCAACCATTAGGAGGAACCATATTTTTGGGCTTGTACTATAGAGGCACTTCCTTGCATACTGCAATGATGCTGGTGGGTCCCTACTGTCATCCTCTCCAGGTACAGTCATCTCCTTGTTCACTACTAGGGAAAACCTTATACACAGAATATTACCAGCAGCGCTCTTCAAAATATGACGCTACTGCTATTTAGCAACAGCGCGTGCCGGAAAAACGCGCTGCTGAAAGGAAAATAGCAGTAGCGCATCATCTCAAACCGCGCTACTGCTCTAATTGCCATGACCTCGCCGTCCAGCTAGTTATAGCAGTAGCGCCTTACACCGTACCGCGCTACCGCTATTCTCCTTACCTGTAGCGCTTTTTCATACACGCCCTACTACTAACCCTACCTTATCACCATGCGGCCGACCCTCTCTCTCACTCACTCTCCCTCTATGTCACTCTCGCCAACGCCGATAACCATTGTCGTTCATCGCCGCCGCCGCCGTCGTCCGTCCGCCATCGAGGTACTCCCTCCTTCCGTCCCTCCTCCTCCCACCGCACCCTCCACCCTCCTCCTCCCACCGCGCCCTACTCCCTCCGCCTGCGGCCGCCCCCTCCTCCCTCCTCCGTCGGCAGCCCTCCTCCCAATGCCCCTCCCTCCTCCTCCTCCGGCCAACCCCTCCCCCTCCTCTCTCCTCCCTCCCTCCCTTGTATCTGTTTTTGCAAATCGTAGGTAACTAGTTTATTTAGCAAGTGATTAATATAACTAGCTTATTTATATTAAGTGCTTAATGGGCCTAGTTTATTTAGTAAGTGCTTAATAGAACTAGTTTATTTAGTAAGTAGTTAATAAAACTAGTTTATTTAGTAAGTAGTTAATAAAACTAGTTTAATTAGTGTTAGGATTATACGTAAGATATTTTTGAATATTTATTTTTCATATTTTGAACCATTGAAATGCAATGACCATCGATAAGTGGCCTATGTTTGGCCGGAGTGTTGATTAATTTCCGTTCCGGCAAATTTCAGGCGCTCGATGTATCCTTTTTCAGCAAAGGTCATGCCGGATTTTTTGGGTTTTGCTGTTGAGTTATAATCTCTGAATTTTGAACACAGGAGATGTCGGATTACGACGGGATCCCGGAGTGCGGGGTACTGCTATGATGACCGGGGTGTGTGCGACAGGTTTCCACACCTGCAAAATGATAGGTTTTTCACCGTGAAGCTGGAAGAGACCTTCAATGTTTGTACGGTATGCAACGACAAGCATTTCATCGTAATTAATATCATCACTTGTGCTTCTTTTGTTCAACCTGTAATTTATGGATTTTTTCAATTCGATTAGTACATCCCGTGCCATGCTAGACCATATGTATTGGAGAAGCATGGTTTTGGTTTAGATGACTTTGAGAATGTGGAGACGAGGAGGGCTCACTTAAGAACTAAACATGGTTACGAGTTTCTAGTTAAGTTCTACAATGCGGTCGATCGCTCCCATTTCGGTTGCTCTAATTGGGAAGCTCTCTGCAAGGCATATGGATTTGAGGAGGGAATGCGAATAAGATTTGATATTCATCCCAAAGATTATGATGATGATGATGATGATGATGATATCGACATCTGGGTGGATGTGGATATGCCTCCAGTTTTGCCTAGATGTGAGTTTGTCAAACTAATTTGTTAAGTTTAGTAATTTATGTTGTTCATTTAAAAATATTTGGTGTTCGTCCATACTAAACTTATTTATTTATAATTTTCAGCTTATTTCTTATCTTCAAGAAATACTCCGAAGGTAGTAGACAACACATACTACAGCTATAACTCCAAGCTTAATTGTGAGGAGAAAGGTTATCTTGTCTCATTCATAGAAGATGTTGAGGCCTTCAAAACCAGTCACTCTATCAGCAAAAATTATACTAGATACGTGCCACTAGTCCAGACATTGCTTGATGATAACTTCATTGCTAAAAACTTGGTAAGATTTTGTTAATGATGGTAACTTCATTGCATACATTATTCTTAAGTAAACCATTGATAACTATATATGTTACTATTTCGTTTTTGAACAGAGGCTCCCGAAGCAGGTTGTGCTTGACATGCTATTTACCGAAGGTGATATGCATATGGTTAGCTTACGACCAACTCCTTCGGAGGCTTACCATACTGCATACTCGATTTCTTCAAACGATGGAAGGCTCAAAATCAAAGAATGGAGCAAAGTGATGAATGCGCACATGCAAATAATTGGAGACAAAATGAATGTGCGCAAGCCACAGGTTGGAGATAGGTTTATGTCCATTCTTCATTATGGTGAAGGACCGGTTTTTCTGTTTTATGGTATTTGAGCTAGAGAGAGGAGTAGGTCCTAAGTATTAAGAACAATTAGTTAGTGTTGATTATATATGACTACAATGTCTCAGACTTGGTGGTGATGCTGAGTAGGAGTAGTGACTATGAGTACTATGATGATGATGAGGATGAGTTGTTATTATAACTAGTGACGAAGTTGTTATATGATGTCCCATCGTGGACGAAAATGATGATTATGAGGAGTTATATGACAATGATATATTATGATGATAAGTTTTCAATGATATTATGATGATGATGAGAAGTTATTATGTCATTGGGTGAAAGAACCGCCGATTAGTTTAAAATGGATGGATCCAAAGTGACCATTGGTTACTTTGGATCGACGCACTTGAAACTAATCCAAGGTTCTCTCACCTAGTGATTTAATAACTCATTACGATGTAAAAACAATCTCTAAATTGCTACTGTATGAAAAATTGTATACAGGTATATGAATACGACCTAAAATTCAAAAGAAATGGAATAGGGAATAATAGTAGTAGCGGTTGTTCTCGAAAGCGCTACTAATAATTAGCAGTAGCGATTGACTTGGAAAGCGCTACTACTAAGTAGATATAGTAGTAGCGAGTACCAATAGGCGCTACTGCTAAGCATTAGCTATAACGCCTTATCAGTAGCGCGCTTACCCGCGCTACTGATAGGCCAAAAACCAGTGCTACTGCTAGGCTTTTCCCTAGTAGTGGTTCCTCTCGGTTGTTGACGACGTTGACTATGCAAGAGGGTGGCGCAACGCGCACGGCGAGCGAACCAAGGCCGCAAGGCGGAGGACGACGGCGAGGCCTCAGACGGAACGAACAGGAGCCGTTGAAGATGCGCCGGTCCAGTCACAGGTGGAGGGGAGTACGAGGGTTGACTGGTTCGGGCGTGGGTGCGTGTTGGGGTTGATGTCGCCGGAGAATAATAGGATGTGTGGGGGAATAGAAAGAGGGACTGGCCAACGTTGGAGGGTACGTACGGTAGGGCGGCGGAGGCGCAGCCAGCCATGGGAGGTGGGAGCAGACGAAGCCAACGGGGTGGTTTGGTTTGGGGGACTGGAGGAAGAAGAAGACAAGAGATAGAAGATACACGACAGATGTTGGATGTCAATCCAATGGCTGGTAGGCAGAATCGTTTGTTCACTGGCTAGTAAGTTGACACCACCTTGGATAGGCTATTTCCTCGCGGGTCCCAAATGTCGGAATCCAAATCAGTCACGGTCATGCAGCCTTTCCTATGAAAATTTACTTCCCATTTGATGTGCCAGTTCGAAATAAGTTTGTGGGTGCTAGTGGGGGCTAATCACTTGGCTTTTGTAATGCACAGTGAGCTCAAGCAGCTGGCGAGAGTGATGTTATTTCCCTTGGTTGGGATTTGTTACAATATTTCACTCTAAATTAAACGAATGGCAAGCCATTTGCCTTGTTTCAAAGAAAATATGACAGTCACAGCCGAGTTGAAAAGGGCAGGAACATCTAACTCCAGCTTACAAACTGTACAAAAGCACAAGGGTTAATTATTCATCAGGTTTACAAAAAAACCAGATTGAAATGGGCAACAATATCTAACTCCAGCACTGTTTTTGGCAGTCACGGTCAAATGGATTGGTCAGGTCCATAGAATGAACATCCTGGGTCATAAAATTTGCTGGATTATGACCACAATATGTTGTAAATAGAAGCTCGACACATTCAGAAGCTCTTTTGCCCACCTCAAACTCCTTTTTTTGCTCTTCGACATACCCATCCGTCAATTCAGTAAATATATGGGCTTTTGAATTGATTTTACTACTTACTAGTGTGGATGGGCTGTTTTGTCTTGAGCCCAGAGAAACAATTACTACTAGTACAGTGGAGACACTCTATAGCTACCCAGAAAAACAATTACTACTAGTACAGTGGAGACACTCTACTGCTTCTGGCTCCTCCTAGGTCATTGAAACGTCTCCCTCTACTGAATGCCATTATACTTTCGTTCACCGGCATGCGGGACATGCAGCGCGCGGGCCCAAATGCCATCCACCAAATTAGAAGGCAGTATGCAGGCGGAGAGTCACCCCGGTTGTAGCGCGGCAGTAACGAGTCGTCGTATCACAAAAACCCACCTCCCCACAGTCTAAGTTTGACGGACGAAGCAACCATCATTTCACTCTTCGCTGAATCCCCTTCTCCCTCACCGTCTTCAAGAAAGGCAACACTCGCATCTGCCACTGTTCTTCCCTCCGAACGAAGGGAAGGTAAGCGGATCCGTGATGTTGGCATATTTTCGTTCAGAGAAAAAAAACTTTTGCAAAGCAGTAATCGGTACTCACTCTCTTTTTTTGTTTCATTGTCATTGCGATTGTGTTTTCCTTTCAGTGGTCTCCTAGTATTCGTCATTTTCATGATGGACCAAGGAGAACCAGGCAAAGATCTGCCGATATTGGAGCAGACATGGGAGGCTGATCCCCACGATACAGAGAGCTCCAAGAAGATGGAGGCAACCACCGAGCTGACCCCAGATACGCTCACGGCCAGTACTGAGATGGTCAATGCCCCGTTTGAGGTTACAGCCCCCGTGGCACTGCAGGAGCAGTTTTCCCCCTTCGAGGATGTGTCCCCCCCCCCACTGAGCTGCCCAAGGTGATTTCCTTCTTTGCCGATCTCGGTTGTGCTTTTTCATCTAAGTATGTGGTGATCTTTTTAGAAAAGGAAGTATGTGGTGATTAATAATGCAAAATTTTATTAGCTTCGATGCCATGCTATACATAGTGGTTTAAATAACTTGTGTTTCTTATACTGAAAAGTAATTCAGAATTTTTTTCTGTTTCAATTAGAGCCCTGATGCAGACAAGGATTGTGTGGTTGTACATGTCACTCGCTATGAGGTGGACAACCTGAATATACGCACTGGGAAAACAGAGTTCTTAGGCTGTTGGATCCTGGAAGCCATTTGCGGTTATACCAATGAAGAGTTGTATTCCAGCCTCACTGTTGTCAGGCGTGTTGTCCAGGGTGTACTGAAGCACAAGAAGTTCAAAGCTACTCCTTCGTTTGTGAGGCATGCTGTTCTTGTCAAGCTTACGCAGGAAGATGACGTGGCATGCCTCCACAAACAAGTTTATCAGTGGCAAGGCCACAAGGTTGTCTTCATGAGGGTCCACAGGATTGAGCTGCTGCGGGACGTCCTCGATGACGTTCATGGCAAGGTCCGTCTTGTGTCCAGCCCAAATTAGATCGAGGCATGAAATAGTTGCCCCAGCTAGTGTTTAAAGTAGTTTGGATTGTGTCTAATTATCCGAACCTTGCCTGTTATCGACCCCTCTGGGGCTAGTACTCTGTTTGAATCCGTCTATGGGAACTGCAGCTACTTTTGTGTGCCCGTGAATCATGTGAGAACCATCGTAATTGTTGCCGAAACAGATGCGTCCTCACTAGTTTTTTCATGAATATGGCATGGTAAGACATAAGTTGTCACGGTTTATCATACGAGCAGTGTGTTTTGATGAAATAGAGCACTTGTTCGAGAACCGTGCGCCGACGTATACATAAGTACTTGTAAACACTGTTGGTGCTACCCCACTTGTAAGCAGTTGTGCAAAACACGGCACATTGGCTCAGCTACTTCAACACTAGGCTATCGACCAGCTAACAATCAACAATCTGCTGTCTGACATATTAGCAACTATGTATCTTGTTACAGTGGTTCATGCAGTTAATTGAGGCCACAATGTAATAAATTCCAAACGTTCACACGCTAGTCCAGCGCTCATGTGGAACACTCACATTAAAATCGTCTTCATAAAAAACTTGAAAAGCATAAGTTAAGCAATTTTATACATCTCAATGATTCATAGAACATAACAAACATATACTAGTTCACAACAAAAGGCAAAGTTGTGAGAAGGTTTACAAATCAAGAAAAAACAAGCAAGGCTTCTCTGAGCAAAGTCACTCCCAGCAGGCTTAAATTTCCTTGAGTTCACTCTGGTTTTTTCTTGTTGCCACCATTCAGGGTTAGGTTCTTTCATTCCAAAATAACCAATTATAATTGTGGTCTCAGCTGGATGCTGAACTGAACCATGCAGTGTACTGACCAGCTGAAATGCTTGTGCATTCCACTAAATTTAAGCACCGCTATTTGCAGAAATAAGCAGACCACAATGCCTCTTGTCCACGCACCTGTCCAAAAAACCGTCGTGCATCCATGCCAGCTAGTCCTCGGTCCATGGATGAATTGGTAGAAAGTGCATTCTGGATTAGGATGCAGTTGTTTTCGCTCGTCCCTGCACTGCAATCAGGAAGTAAAACGTACGAATCAGCTTCTTTTAGATTGCGTTGGTCATTCTACCTTAGTTACTACCAATGTAGGAATACCTTGAGGACGGGAGGTTAGACGACGACAACGAGGGATAGCCATCTCATTTTGCGCAGTTGTACTAAAACTGAGGTGTGTGCTTTTGATTGCGCGGATAGAAACGATATGGAGACAGACATCCTGAAACGATATGGAGACAGACATCCCTATTTGCGCAAATACGAAATATGGTTATTTAAACATTGACAGATATTACTACTTTCCCCCATTTCCTCTTAGATCCAAGTCCTAGATTCATGCTACAGCTTTCCCACTTTCTTCCCTGTTTGAACCAATGCTTTGAGTCGACTGTATGAACTAGCTTTACCTCTAATAATAGTACAAGTCTAGGTGGCTTTGGAACAGCGAATGAAAGAAGAAAAGGATCCACACGAAGGGAGCTGGGGCAGTAGAGCAAGGCAGGTTTCGAAGGAATATATACCTGAGGGTCGTCGGCATGTGGCAAAGACGGCGTCGGGAGGCCGCATCTTGGCCACAATACCGCAGGGAGGAAGAAGGGGTCGGAGGCCGTCCCGAGCCGATGCTCTCTCGGAGAGAACGGCACGGCCGCCGATCGGGACGCGCGGGCAGCCGTTGGTCTCCTCCCTCGCCTCCGACGATAGCGTGAATGATGCACCTACACCCCTGCCCCGGTCGAGGTTGTCCGGCCGGATTTGTGACCAACCGTGAGCTAAGAGAGAGTGTGTCCACCTATGTGTTGCTTAGATCTGGAGAGCATGAGAGAGTGAACGAGTGGAACCCTAGTAAAGCAAGCGCTAAGGCTCCTGCTTTTATATATAGTGGAGTGATTTTGTTGTACCAGCTTCAAAGAAATGCGCTCCTACGTGTACCCGCGAGTGGGTGTGAGAGAACTAGTGCGTGCGTGCACCGCTTCTCTTCATGAGGGAACAATATACTATGCCCAAAGAACGTTTGCAGCAAGAGTAAGAGTATAAGTTGTGATGTGTGAGCTAAATTAAAATGTGCGCACCGTCTTTTGTGTTTTAGAAGTTCTGAGGGTAGGGTGTGAAGAGCACATATGTGCGTGATGTCTACTGGCAGCTAGACGGTGGGTGCGACGTGCGAGTCTGCGAGAGGACTCGGGAGAGTCGTGACTCGTGAGGCTGCGTGTGTGTGAGAGAGAGGGGGACACGTATCAATGCAATGCATGTGTCCGTAAATCATTATCCGACAAATGTTCACCACAAGCCTTTTCCTGACGAACGCCGTAAGAACCGTTAGATCGGCATCCGACAGTGTCAGTTTTGCCATGTCATTTAACAGAACAGCTACTCCTCCTACACACAAATCTTCCACATGAGTGTTAGCAACTGCCGTATGCTCCCTCCGTTCCGAAATGCAGTGCATATAGCTTTATTGAAAATTCTAACCTCACAAACTTTTACCGAGTTTTCGTGTACCAAATTGCACATGTAGAATACCATGTATTTATCATTTCATTCATCTTCGAGAGGTAACTATAAAGATGGGTGAGGAGTCTACAAAGAAAGACCATCGTATCACCCGCAGCAATTTCAAGCATCCTTTAGTGTTGAGGAATATCATAGGAACTCTATATGATATGATTTTTATAGGATTTTTTCCTTTAGAGCGAATTGGTTCATAGGAATAGATTCATATACTCCACATTTCAAAGGAAATAAACATGATATCATTTCTATAGCTTTAGAGCCACTTGGTTCATATGAATGGATTCCTATACTCCCTTAATTTCAAAGGAAAATAAACACTAGCGTATATTCAATAGAAAGTACATCTCTTTTCTAATCCCTCCTCATAGGAATTGAGATACATGTCATCTCTAGATTCAATAGAAAATTTCCTATGATGTGAACCAAATGACATCTCTTTTCCAATCCCTACTCATAGGAATTGAGATGCTCCATGTCATCTCTTTCCCTACAACTTCCATGTATACATCTTCTATTCCTAAATAGATAGTACAACCCACTAGTAGCTTTTTTCCAAAACATGCAACTATGGCAGAAGAAGTATATAGTGTGCGAATAACTTTGAAAGATGGTCACTGGATGAAGCTAACCCAACAGTGCAGAGATAGGCAAATCCGAGCACTACTGGCCGTTGGATATCATCAACATTCCACCAGATCTGCCACATGTACAATTTAGAAGACTCCATGGTTGAACTTAAGCATAATGCACAAACCTCAAAACACAAGCACTTCTCCTTTGTTCTAGAATATTCTGTATCATAATTGATTATTTTTTCTAAATGAATTGCCATTATTTCTTTTTTACTTTATGATTTACAATGCACAACCCCATGGATATTAAAAAAATTATAAAACTAATTGATTTTGATTGAGATGAACTATAAGAACTAAACGAACATCTACATCATGCATATATGACTTAAAGCTTTACATGCTATAGTGTGTATTTATTCATAATTTGGTTTCGAAATCTCATGAGTTCAATACATGTGTACCTTACTAGTTTTGAGTAGAGTAGAAAATTTCACCCGGCCCCGGGTATATCAAAATGCAGGGCCCATGCATCATTGCCTTTCGGTCGAACCTACGTCCACAATTTTTTGTACGTACTATATCACCACTGGTCCCCGAACCCAAAATGTTGCCTCGTTCCCGTAAAACCAAGCGGCCCACACATATTTAATGCGTCGACTCAAACCCGCTTACTATGACGTGGGCCCGCACACCATAGTACTCCCACAAACCCTACCGCCGCACTCATCATCGGTTTTCTTCAAGAGGACGAGGAGCAGATTTGTAGTGGAGGCACTTTCAAAAAAAAAGGATCTGTAGTGGAGACCCCTACCCTAGGGTGCCCTAGGTAGCTGCCGCATGCATCATTGCTTTCTCTTTTCTTTATGCTCTTGCGAACTAGAGTGAAATGATGGTTGCTTCGTCCGTCCAGCTTAATGCGGGAAAGGTGGGGCTTCATGATTTGACCCCTCATCGCTCATTTTCTACTACTGCGGTGCTACGACCGGGGTGCCTCCAATTCCAACCGCTGCTTCGAACTGTAATTTGGTGCATCGCATGTGGAACAAGTGGAACAAGATGGTGGATGAGCCACATGTCGGCCAAAGGGGTCCTATTTAGTGTGTCGCCATTTCATGTGCAGACTGATCCTGCTTGAGTTGCTACGCCAACACGACAGGAGCAGCCTACCACTTGGTTTTGCTCCTTGGTGAATCTCGACTATATTGATCTAAAAAGATACGTCCTGAACTACCCTCTCCGTCTTGGTTTTTTTATTTTTAGGCGTCTCGGTTTATAGGGCCTGCATGTAGTTCTAGGTCATCCATTTGACCAACTAAATATGAATTACTATGTCACAAAAAGTATATCATTGGATTCTTAAGCGGATGTAGTTGTATTTAAAAGTCGAGGGCGGGGCTTTTCCTGCACGATAGGCGGGGAAGTACCGCCTAGTCGGTTTGACAGAGACGCGAGAAGACGAGGGGGTAGGCTGCTGCAAACGTAGGGATGTGTGATTTGACAGCGAGTTACTGCTGGACAGGTGGGGCCCCATGATTTGACTTGCCATTATCATTTTAACTACGGTGCTACGACCGGCGTGAGTCTCCCGATTCCTGACCACCTCCATTACGAAGAAAGAGATAGAGAAGAGTAAAAAAAATACACTTATAGCCAACCTTGTTGTAGTATGTGACTAAGTGATGACTATGTATGACATGCCAACATCAGATAGCCTAACTCACCGTGTTAAATCTCCAAGGGCGCGACCGCGCGAGAGACTCGACGGTCGTGGTAGGCGCGACCATGATACGGGCTGCTAGCGGCCCTTGGATCTGAGATCAAACGGTCGCATGCTAAGTTGCTGAAAATTTGCAGAATAACCCTCCAGGATAGGATATTCACCCATAGGTCTAGAATCACGCCATGCAACCATTCAATCTCAGATCCAAGGGCTCTCGGAAGCTCGTATCATGGGAGAATGGAAAGCCACTACCCTGCCATTCGCACGTTGGCAGTTCGCTCCTACTCGTCCCCGCACGTCCTTCAATACTACGATGGTTCACTCCTAGTCATCTCGTCCATTCACATTACGGTAGTTCCACTAATCCTAACCCTCCTCCCAAATCCATGGCGTCCCAAATCACCACGATCGGCGGTGAGTACAACGTTAGAACCATCACCGGCGATGAGTTCGACGTCATCTACACCCGTTCTTCCGCGACAGTGAAAGGATGCCTTTCTCGCTTTAGACGCATGTTCGAAAACTCAGATGATGAGTGGGTTGCTGGGCTAGATGTTGACTACACCACAGTCCTGGGACCAGAGAAGGATCTAAAGGACGAAGAGAGGAAGAAGCCCGCCGTGATCCAGGTTTGCGTACATAACGTTTGCTTTGTCTACCACATATGCCATGCCGACGTTGAGTGCCAGGATTTTAAGAACTTCTCAAGGACAAAACAGTGAAATTCATTACTGTAGACTTTAAGAACGACAAAGAAGTCGTGGGTCGGATAGGCCTCGTTGTAGGCAACCCCTTAGACTTCCAGAAGAATCGGCTAGTGCCCTCTCATGAGCCTTCAATGCTGACCCTGGCAGGAGCCATGGTTCATCCTTTGTATCGTAAACTGGAGAAACCTCATCACACGTTTCATCGTCATGCATGGCAGCGGAATGTACTAGATATAGACCATATCCACTACGCTGCAATGGATGTTTACCTTTGTTTCAATACCTACAAGGGTTGGATGAAGAGCAACAGCCAAGTGTGCGGTTCAAGCAAAGAAGTATCGCCAAGATGGAGAGGGACAAGGACGAAGTCGAGGACGTGGACGAGGACTCCGAGTAAGGTGGCAGTGTCGTTGCTCATGGTGGTTCTAAACTTCTAATGCAGTGTCTACCGGATTAGTTGCATAGTTTAATTTCAGGTGTGCTTAGTTTAATTTGCGGGGTGTGTTGTGCTGAGCCCCCAGCAGAACTATGTTATGTTTCTTCTTGTTACTTTAACTCTTCAGTATGTACATACTACTAGTATTTCTTTAATAGAATTTAGCACCCCAATTAAGTACGTACTAGCTTTTTTAATAGTACTATATGCATAATTTGGCGACGAGCCCTCTCTATATGTACCACCTTTTTTTAATTTCAATTTTTGCTCCATGGCGCAATCCATCGATAGTACTACTGTACAAACGTATACATTTTTTAAAATGATAGAGTACTGTTTATCACATATATAGCCAGTTAAATTCTCAACCTAGAATGACGTACATGCCATGTAGTAAACCGATACAAAGGAAGTATAGTAAAAATGAGGTGATTTTACCGAGCGATCGGCGGGGGAGCATGGCCTGTCATGCGGTCCCACGTGTCATGATGTACCAAGGCGATGCGCGTGTCCCTCTTGAGGTAGAAGCAGTACTACATGGTTTGAGATGATGGCGAACCGAAGTGTGAAATAATGGTTGCTTCGTGTGTATGGGAAGGTGTGGCATTGTGATTTGACGTCTCATTGCTCATTACTACTATTGGGCCGGTACGAGTGGGGTGCGTCCCCCTACTGTTCTGCATTGCTATTTGGTGCTTGACACGTCGACCCGGTTGCTATATGTCCCACATGTCGGCGACAGGAAGTACAGAATTCATGAAAGGGAGCGTCGATGGAGGAGTATACTACAGAATTCATGAACGGGAGCGACTTCGTTTTGGAAAAATCTGTTTTTACGGAGTACGTACCCACTAGGGTTTATAGGGCTCATCTAAAAACATTCGTTTTTTCGTTTGATAAGTCTCAATTGTACTATACTAGTAGGAGTACCTTTACATGTTGGATTTTGAGGTGCGTTAGATCACCTGACACAAGCAGTGTCAAGAGGAAACTAACCAATGCATGTACAAGTTCATGGAAATTTAGTGGTCATTCATGCATTCGTTCTAATTAATGCCTCGGTAAACATAACTTCTTGAGAAAAACGAGCGTACTAATTACTTGTGCAAACTACGAAATTAATTCGACCACTCACCGTCTACCTTGGTTGGAGAGATTTTGAAATTGAGCCATAAACTAGAAAGAGGGAGTAGTAACTTTTGTCTCGATTACTATTTGTGGCCTTGTATAGATGCAAAATGTATTTTTTTTATAGTGGCCTTGTATAAGTTAATGGAGGGAGTACTAACCAAAGTACGTAGTAGGTACGAGGAGTAAACGGAGGGAGTAGTAAAATTTTCTCCTCGTGCTGCGAGCCACCACGTGTGTGGGCGATGGAGCGGGCGTAAAGGCGTACAGTAGTAGTAGTAGTAGTAAGCTTCACCTCATCTTGCGAGCCACCGTGCCCGTGGACGGGGGAGACGGCGTACTAAGCAAGCTTCGACTCGTTCTGCGAGTTGACGGAACACATCAAAAGTACTACAGTGTATAGAGCCTTGCTTCTAAGGTAGGCCCCACATGGTTTGCCTATTTTTTTAATTTAACATAACGCGTCAAGTCGCAATTTGTTTGTTCACCCGTGGTACACGATCCTCCCTCCACCAAGTGGACAACCAGTACACGTGCCAAATTACCATGTGGGCTGCCTTTTTCGTACAGAAATGAGCTCCACCCTATACCCGCGCGGGTGTGGTTGGGAAAGAGATGGGAGTACGTGCGCCGTGCGTGCACCTCTTCTCTTCGTGCACGTCCCCCACCTACGTGGTTGTGTGTGAGAGAGATACAAACCTAGACATAATGTGACGTCCATCCCCATGCCTCCGCCCAGTCCGACCACCAGTCACCACCAAACCTAGACATAGAGTGATTGGGCGAGGTCTGTGTGACCTTAGCTCAAGGGGAATACGGTGAGGACTGGGTGTCCTAAGCTGCATGTTCAGGACTGGGTGTCCGGGACTGTGTGTCCTAAGGTTTAAATACCTAGCCACCCTAACCAGACGTACAGTTGTCACATCAACTGGAACTGGTCCAACAAATCATTGTCTTCAATGAGTCACTGGTTTCATCCTTTCCTTCCCTTTACTTAATGTTACTCCCTGTGAAGTCATTGTATGTGTGCACTATCTTTTGTCTTCACTGAGTGACTGTGTGTTCTGTGTGGCTTCATAATATCTTCCTACCCGATCCTTACTACATTGCTGCTATTAGTCATTGTGCTCTCACTTCATTGAATACTTGACTATGGTTTGCCTAGTGTAGTCTACCTTCCACTGCATGGTAATAGGTTTATTTCTATTGTTTGTCTTCGAAACTTCCACGGTTTGAAGACTTTCATAAAAATCGCCTATTCACCCCCTCTAGTCGATATAACGCACTTTCAGCAACTCAAACAGGGGGTCTCTACAGATTCTACTCCACCATCCTCCCAACAAGATTTGCAAGACAACACAAGGCTGGACAGTCAACGTAGTTGTGTAGATGATGAGCACATCTCCCCTACTCCACCATCACATGTGCTTGCTCTAACTTGACACTATTATATGTGGTTGCATGTTGCGTATGATGTCTAGCTTGTATTGCTTCTAACTTGAATTGCATCCGCTTACTTTACACATAACGCCTGTGAATATGACACGTGTTCCTGTTTCTAGAACATACGTGTACATGATGAGCACATCTCCCCTACTCCACCATCACAGGTGCTTGCTCTAACTTGACACTATTATATGTGGTTGCATGTTGCGTATGATGTCTAGCTTGTATTGCTTCTAACTTGAATTGCATCTGCTTACTTTACGCATAACACCTGTGAATATGACATGTGTTCCTGTTTCTAGAACATACGTGTACATGATAAGCACATCTCCCCTACTCCACCATCACAGGTGCTTGCTCTTACTTGGAACTGTCATACGTGGTTGCGTTTTCCGTATGATGTATAGTTTGCATTGCTTCTGATTATGTTGAATTCCATCTGCGTAGCTTACAACTTATACCTGCAACGATCACTTACCCATAAGACACATTTAACTTGGGACTGTGATGTAGGTTGCATCTTGCATTGTCTTCTAGCTTGTACTGCTTCTGATTTCTTGAAATGGCACTTATGACGAGACACTTTTTACCTGATAGAGTGATATTGGTTGCATGTTCATATGGTGCCTAGCTTTCATTTCTTCTAATTTTGTTGAAATGCCTTCCGCTTACTGTTTTTTCATACATATTCCATTCTCCTATCGTACGTGTGAATATGAAACGCTTTCTTTTTTGTATATATTCCATCCTCCTATCCTGCACTTCCCTTAGATCAAAGTAGTGTTCGTCTGTATCATGCATCAACCAGTTATGCAGAGCTAATTTTATTCATCTTCTTGTGGTTTTGACTTCATAAGGCAATATCAGAAAATAGTAAGGAAAAGAGTAAGTTAGGGGATGTTGGTGGTCTGTATCATACGGTTGTCTTACATCAAAGTATTGCTTGTCTGTATCATGCATCAATGAGTTCTGAAGAGTGATTTTATTCTTTTGTGTTGTGGGTACAGCTTGACATGGCAAAGTCAAAAAAGAGCAAGGCAAATAATATAGTAGGGAGTGTTGTTACTCGTCGGGTGAAACAGAAAAGGTTCTGCCGTCGAGATTCTGCTGGTACTTATAGTGCAGTAGAAGGTCCAACTCCACCGGCTAAATCTACAAACACAGTATCACCTGCTCCACCAGCTGCAGCATCCGCTTCAACTATACCAGCATCTCAACCAGTTACTCGTTTGTTTGCTCCGGAACTGGCTAGTTCCCAAGCTGCCTTCACACCTAACACTACTTCCGAAGCACTGCTGAAACAACAGGACTTGGCAAGATTAGATGAACCTCATGAGCATCAACACCAAGATGGTACCTGACCGAGTCAAGTTGCAGTTGCATGCTCCTTTATATGTACTCTCAGAGTTTGATGTACACTAACACTTTCCATATTCGTTGTTGAACTAGCACCACGGCGCAAGCGGAAACAGACATCAGGGATAATGCTTGACAGGTTAACAAAATCTAAAGGAGGAAGAATGGAGATCCATTTTGAGGCAGGTTTAAAAAGGTCGCGTGATGCTACAGAGTCAGCCAAGTTAGTATCAGAGGCAGCAGTTGCCGTTAGGTGTCATGCACGTATCCTCCCAACATGGATCCAGTACAGGAATGAGAAAGACAATACCCAGTTTAACACCTTTCTTGACAATTTATCCATAAGTAATGTTATTCATCGCAATTAGTAATATTGTCTTGCTCTGTCCCATACTTTCTAGCTTCCTCCTAATAAGACTCACATTCTTTTTTCAACAGATGAGGTTCAAGTTGGATCCGAAAGATGATGCAACTAAACAAGCATGCACTCATGTTTTTCAGTCTGCTCTGCAAAAGTATCGGTACCACCTTAGAAAATCTCACTTTGAAGGCAAGGCTAACAATGAAATCGCCCAAACATCTCTAGTGGAATATATTATAGATGAAGACTGGACAACCCTTGTTAAACACTGGTCTGATCCAAAGTATCAAGTAGGCTATATGTATTTGATCAGACCACATATTGAACTTGTATTTATGCATGTGCCTTACAAGTGTATCTTCTTCTAGGCTAACTGTTTGAAGAACAAAACCAACCGTTCTAAAGTGAAATTCTAACAGACAACAGGATCTCGTAGCTATATTGCACACTGTGAGGCTCTTATAAATAGCTGCTACTTCCTTCTTTTTTGTGCCATATTATCGTATCTATATTGACTTGTTCCAAATATAGAGGAAAGCCCGTGCGGACAAAAAAGAACCTGAACCGAATGAAGTGCAAATCTTCAAGGATTGCCACACCAGCAAGATGAAGGGCACGAGCACACCAGTTCAAGCCGCTGTTTTAAGTCCTTACTCCTCCTGCCTTGAACTGATTGGTATTGTGATGTGTTCATTTAACTACTTAGTTTGCAGCCAATGTCATTTACTCTGTTCACTTTTGTTTACAGTTGTCTTAACATATCATTTCACCTTACATGGTTTAAAAGAGATGAAGGATATTCTTTTGGTCTTGATCTATAATCTAGTTGTTATGTTCACGTGTGCACACAATGATAAAATAGCCTATTTGTTTTATATCTGTTTGCCCATGATATGAATGATGTCATACTATGTTCATCCTACTTTATACCATGTCTCTTTATCCTTAGATGCCAACGAATGTGAGGAAATAGACAATACAATAGGCATGCTACATGGACATATGTTCCGAAAGTGATTTTATTATGTAGTTGGCACTACAATACATGCTAATGTATTACAGTATTTCACCAAAATAAGTTATGTATAAACATTTAACCTACTTTGTTTGTTTTTGTCTCATTAGTAACTTATCTGGTACACTAATCTACAAGTTCAAACTTTTAGGAAGCTATGGAACAAATGATTGAACAGCCACAACCACCTGAAGGTGACGAGGCTACTACATGCACAATGTCACCTCTTGCTGCAGTGCGTCAGTATCTCTCCACTAACAGTGCAAAAAGCACCTTCCTACGTAATTCTAGGTTGGTTGTCAAGGTAACCTCGTCCAAATCGCCTACTGAACAAAATCTTCTTGCTAGACAGAGTGATATATATGTGCTCCAGACACAAGTCCAATCCCTAATGGACGTTGTTTCGGAAACAAGAATAGTGGTTGAGAAATGTCGTCAAGATATGAATGGTCGTGAAACCAGACTATCAGACATTCGCTTCATTGTTCAAGAGCAATGGCGGAAAAAAGGTGGAGATCGTGCTACTCAATCAGATTCTACAGCCTGAAACATTAGCACTCAGGTCAAATGATCTGTGCTTTTATACATATGATGGTGCCTTTATCTGGAAGGACTGTAAACTTTATGCCAACAGGCCTTTTGTTGTATGGTTGGAATTTATTTTGTTGTGATACAACATTTATGATGCTGCCTCAGGCTGCAGTAATTACAACGCTATTTTTGTATAGTGTAGGTTTATCTTAGTAACGTATTCAGCCGAAAGCTTCGTAGGAGCCCAACATGCCAACATTCGTTGGGCCCATTCCAATTGGGCTAAAAACGATTACGGGCCGAAATTGGCATGTAGCCCACTAAAAATATCTGGGCCTAAATTAGCAGAAGCTTTCATATTTTTCTGGTAGGCCCGTGCCCATAGTGGGCCTTTAACAGGCCTAAACATAATTTGGGCCCTCAGTAAAAATAGGCCGTTTACAGGTGTAAATATCTCGAGCCCATAAAAAACATGGGCCTTTAATAGACCAAAAGTGAGATTGGGCCCTGATTGTGCCAAATAACCCACTGGGCTTAGTAGGCCGAAATGGTGGCCCATTTACGATGCGGATCTTTGACAGGCTGAAATTCGGACGGGGCGTAAATGCGCCGACCTAATACACGGGCCTTTAACAGGCCGGAACTTCGGTCGTTCTAGATTATCGTCATTTTTATATGGGCCGTTAATGGGCCCGATATGACGTTGGGCCACATATGGCCCATGGTTTACGTCCGGCGTTAACAGGCCGAAAATGACAACAGGACGAAAGTGGCCCAAAGCTATAATGGGCCTCTAATAGGCCGAATGTCAGACATGGCCGAATATGACCCAAATCATTCATGGTTATTTATGGGCCGAAAGTTTTGATGGCCTGTAAATGGGCCCAAATGAAGCCAGACCTTTAACAGGCCGGAAATACACCGGTTCGTAATTCGGCCCAATTACTTAGCGGACTGTTAACGGGCCAGAAGTGACCATGGGCCGCATTGATGACAAGTTTAGGAAAGGTCGTTGACGGGCTAATTTGATAGAGAATGTTAGGCCTTTAGCTGGTCCGGGCCATTATGTTCTGCAGAATCTTGTGGGCCTTTAGCTGGGCCGGCCCATTGTGGTCCGCAAAATCTTGTGGGCCTTTAGCTGGGCCAGCCCATTATAGTCTGCAAAATCATGTGGGCCTGTAGCTGGGTCGACCCATTATGGTCTGCTAAATTTTGTGGGCCTTTAGCTGGGCTGGCCCATTATGGTCCGCTAAATCTAATGGGCCTTCGGTTGGGCCGGCCCATTTAAACTTTGTGGGCCACTTTTGGGACGGTCCATGTGTCAACATCTCATAGGCTCATCTCGACCGTTGGATGAGTGACACCGTTGCCAACGCGGAGCTGGCGCGTGGATCCGTCAGCCAATGAGAATTTTACACGTGGAAAATCGACATTGGTCGTGGCTGTTAACGGGTTATCGGATCCAAAATCCGACAAGATAGCTTAACGGCGTGCCGTTACGGTGGATGCCACGTGCCGGTCACCCTTGACGAAAGCACTTCTGTGACGCGCGATTTATCGTCGTGGAAGTGGACACTTCCGTGATGATAATTTTGGTAATGTCATGGAGCACTTCGACAACAGCACAGGTATGACTATCTTGATTCTGTCATAAATTTGTCATGGATGTACATGCATGACAGAAAACGCGACCTACTATGATAAACACGTATCATCACGGAAGTGTATTGTTTTGTAGTGTAATATGCTATTTTATATTATTTTTGGGACTACCTTATTAACTAGAGCCCAGTGCCAGTTTCTGTTTTTCCTTGTTTTTGTGCTTTGCACAACAGGAATACCAAACGGAGTCCAAATGGAATAAAACCTTCACGATGATTTTTCTTGGACCAGAAGACAGCCAAGAGACTTGGAGTGCAAGTCAGAAGAGCTATGAGGCTGCCACAAGGGTGGAGGGCGCGCCCCGGGGGTTAGGGCGCACCCCCTACCTAGTGGGCCCTCAGTGACCCCCTGTCGTAGATCTTCCTCCTATGTATTCACATAGATTCCCAAACCACCAGAAGCATCCACGAAAACACTTTTCCACAACCGCAACCTTCTGTTCCCGTGAGATCCCATATTGGGGCCTTTTCCGGCATCCTCCGGAGGGGGATTCGATCACATAGGGCTTCTACATCAACTCTATTGCCCTTTCTGATGAAGTGTGAGTAGTTTACATCAGACCTAGGGGTCCATAGCTAGTAGCTAGATGGCTTCTTCTCTCTCTTTGATTCTCATTACCATGTTCTACTCAATGTTCTTGCAGATCTATCCGATGTAATCTTCTTTTGCGGTGTGTTTGTCAAGATCCGATGAATTATGGATTTATGATCAGCTTATCTATGAATATTATTTGAATCATCTCTGAATTCTTTTTTGCATGATTTGATATCTTTGTAATTCTCTTCGAACTATCGGTTTAGATTGGCCAACTAGATTGGTTTTTCTTGCAATGGGAGAAGTGCTTAGCTTTGGGTTCAATCTTGCGGTGTCCTCTGCTAGTGACAGTAGGGCAGCGAGGCACGTATTGTATTGTTGCCATCGAGGATGAAAAGATGGGGTTTACATCATATTGCTTGAGTTTATTCCTCTACATCATGTCATCTTACTTAAAGCGTTACTCTGTTCTTCATGAACTTAATACTCTAGATGCACGCAGGAGTCGGTCGATGTGTGGATTAATAGTGGTAGATGCAGGCAGGAATCGGTCTACTTGACACGGACGTGATGCCTATATTTCATAATCATTGCCTTGGATATCGTCATAACTTTGCTCTTTTCTATCAATTGCTCGACTGTAATTTGTTCACCCACCGTATTATTTGCTATCTTGAGAGAAGCCTCTAGTGAAACATATGGCCACAGGGTCTGTTTTCCATCATATGAGTTTCTGATCAACTATTTTGCAATCTTTTCTTTCCGATCTATAAACCTAAAAACCCCAAAAATATTTTCTTTATCTTTTGTTTAGTTTTATCTATCTCTATTCGATCTCAATTTTGCAAGTGACCGTGACGGGATTGATAACCCCTTTATCACATTGGTTGAAATTGTTTGATTGTTTGTCCAGGTATTGGTGATTTGTGCATTGTCTTCTACTGGATTGATACCTTGGTTCTCTAACTGAGGGAAATACTTATCTCTACTTTGCTGCATCACCCTTTCCTCTTTAAGTGAAAAACCAACGCAAGCTCAAGAAGTAGCAGGAAGAATTTCTAGCGTCGTTGCTGGGGAGATCTACGCCAAGTCAAGACATACAAAGTACTCTTCATAAAACTCCCATCTCTTGCATTACATTATTTGCCATTTGCCTCTCGTTTTCCTCTCCCCCACTTCTAAAACAATTTGTCTTACTTGGTTTGTTTGCTCATTTGCTTGGTATAATTGTGTGTTTATTGTCAGAAGCAAAGAGTTTATGGATCCACATCCACTTGCTAATCCTTTTAAAAGATCCAACTAGGATGAACCAATTGCTATTGAGTTGAGTGCACTAGATTATCGTTATGAAGTTTTGCTTGAAATCCGTGAATCTAAAAATTGTGATGATGTGCTTTATGAAGTGATTCATGATAGATCCTTGAATAAAAAGCATGATTGCAATGATCTTATTATAAATTCTATTAATGACAATTGTGCTAATAATTTGCAAAACCCTAAGCTTGGGGATGCTAATTTTTCTATGTCTACTACTTGTTGCAATGATCATGATTGGGGTGATTCTTCTTATGATATGGAAAATTTATTTAAGCCTCATGATGAATATGATATTCATAATAATGTTTGCAATGATGTTGAAAGTGGGCTTGAAAGAATGTCAACTTTTGATCCCACTACTTTGGAGATTGATCAATCTTATGAAATTTTTGATAAAAGTGAGCTTGGAGAAGTAATGATTTTGTTCTATGATAATCCCACTATTTTGGAAGAGTGTGAAGTTTGCATGCATGTGGATCATGTAGATAATATGTTATGTGATAGCTATATTGTTTAATTTGAATATGATCCTACATGTAATTATTATGAGAGAGGAAAATGTGGTTGTAGAAATTTTCATGTCACTAAATTACCTCTCAGTACATTGAGATTGCCATTGTTTCTTTCTTATTCCTTGCATGTGCTAGTTTTTGCTTACCTTGATAATTTGTTTGCCTATAAGATGCCTATGCATAGGAAGTATGTTAGACTTAGATGTGTTTTTAACATGTTATATCATGCTCTCTCTGTGTTTCAAATGTTATCTTTCATGTGAGCATCATCGAAATTATCAATGCCTAGCTAAAAGACTTTAAAGAAAAGCGCTTGTTGGGAGACAACCCAATATATTTCCTTTTTGTTTTTTAATAAATAATTAATCTAGACTCTCGTTAGATGTGTTTTGTGTTTTAATTAGTGTTTATGCTAATTAAGACCTTTGGGATGGCTTATGGTGATAGTTGATTTGATCTTGCTGAAAAGCAAAAACTTTTGCTCCCAGTGACAAAATTGATCTGAGCTTCTGGAATGGTATAAATTCTTGAATTTTTTTACACAAGATTGATATAGAAGTTGCCTCCGTTGTCCTAATTGTTCAGAATTTGTGGAGTTACAAAAATATTCGAGAGTTATGGATTACTACAGACTGTTCTATTTTTGACAGATTCTATTTTCTATGTGTTGTTTGCTTATTTTGATGAATCTATGGGTAGTATCGGAGGGTATGAACCATGGAAAAGTTGGAATACAGTTACACTAATATAAATAAAGAATGAGTTCACAATAGTACCAAAAGTGGTGATTTATTTTCTTATACTAACGGAGCTTATGAGATTTTCTGTTGAGTTTTGTGTTGTGACGTTTTCATGTTTTGGGTAAGGATTTGATGGACTATGGAATAAGGAGTGGAAGAGCCTAAGCTTGGGGATTCCCAAGGATCCCCAAGGTAATATTCAAGGACAAACAAGAGCCTAAGCTTGGGGATGCCCCGGAAGGCATCCCCTCTTCCGTCTTTGTCTATCGGGAGCTTTACTTGAGGCTATATTTTATTCACCACATGATATGTGTTTTGCTTGGAGCGTCTTGTATGATAAGAGTATTTAATTTTTAGTTTGACACAATCATCCTTGCTATACAGACCTTTTGAGAGGGACATGCATGAATCGTGATTTATTAGAATACTCTATGTGCTTCACTTATATCTATTGAGCTAGGCAATTTTGCTCTAGTGCTTCACTTATATCTTTTTAGAGCACGGCGGTGGCTTTATTTTATAGAAATTGTTGAACTCTCATGCTTCACTTATATTATTTTGAGAGTCTTTTTAAACAGCATGGTAATTTGCTTGGGTTATGAATTTAGTCCTAATATGATAGGCATCCAAGAGGGATATAATAAAACTTTCATATAAAATGCGTCGAATACTATGAGAAGTTTGATTCCTTATGATTGTTTTGAGATAAAGATGGTGATATTAGAGTCATGCTAGTGAGTAATTGTGGATTGTAGAAATACTTGTGTTAAAGTTTGTGATTCCCGTAGCATGCACATATGGTGAACCGTTATGTGATGAAGTCGGAACAAGATTTATTTATCGATTGTCTTCCTTATGAGTGGCGGTCGGGGACGAGCGATGGTATTTTCCTACCAATCTATCCCCCTAAGAGCATGCGTGTAGTACTTTGTTTCGATGACTAATGGATTTTTGCAATAAGTATGTGAGTTCTTTATGACTAATGTTGAGTCCATGGATTATACACACTCTCACCCTTCCACCATTGCTAGCCTCTCTAGTGCCACACAACTTTCGCCGGTACCATACACCCACCATATACTTCCTCAAAACAGCCACCATACCTACCTATTATGGCATTTCAATAGACATCCCGAGATATATTTCCATGCAAATTTCCACCGTTTTGTTTTATTATGACACATTCCATCATTGTCATATTGCTTTGCATGATCATGTAGTTGACATCGTATTTGTGGCAAAGCCACCTTTCATAATTCTTGCATACATGTCACTCTTGAGTAATTGCACACCCCGGTACACCGCCGGAGGCATTCATATCGAGTTATATTTTGTTCTAAGTATCGAGTTATAATTCTTGAGTTGTAAGTAAATAAAAGTGTTATGATCTTCATTATTAGAGCATTTTCCCATGTGAGGAAAGGACGATGGAAGCTATAATTCCCCCACAAGTCGGGATGAGTGTCCGGACTTTACAAAAAAATAAAAGAGCCCAAAGAAGCCCATTCGAAAAAAGAGAGAAAAAGAGAGAAGGGGCAATGTTACTATCCTTTTTCCACACTTGTGCTTCAAAGTAGCACCATGATCTTCATGATAGAGAGTCTCCTATGTTGTCACTTTCATATACTAGTGGGAATTTTTAATTATGGAAATTGGCTTGTATATTCCAATGATGGGCTTCCTGAAATTGCCCTAGGTCTTCATGAGCAAGCAAGTTGGATGCACGCCCACTTAGTTTTCTTTTCAGCTATCATAAACTTATAGCTCTAGTGCATCCGTTGCATGGCAATCCCTACTCATTCACATTGATATCTATTGATGGGTATCTCCATAGCCCGTTGATACGCCTAGTTGATGTGAGGCAATCTCTCTCTTTTTTGTCTTCTCCACAACCACCATATTGTATTCCACCTATAGTACTATGTCCATGGCTCACGCTCATGTATTGCGTGAAAGTTGAAAAGGTTTGAGAACACCAAAAGTATGAAACAATTGCTTGGCTTGTCATCCGGGTTGTGCATGATTTGAATATTTTGTGTGATGAAGATGGAGCATAGCCAGACTCTATGATTTTGTTGGGATAAGCTTTCTTTGGCCATGTTATTTCAAGAAGACAAAATTGCCTTGTTAGTATGCTTGAAGTATTATTGTTTTCATGTCAATATAAACTTTTGTGTTGAGTGCTATGGATCTGAACATTCATGACACAATAAATAAAAATCACATGGATAAATTGTTAGGTAGCATGCCACATCAAAAAACTTGTTTTTATCATTTACCTACTTAAGGATGAGTAGAAGTTAAGCTTGGGGATGCTTGATACATCTCCAACATATCTATAAATTTTTATTGTTCCATGCTATTATATTATCTGTTTTGCATGTTTTATATGCATTAATATGCTATTTTATATTATTTTTGGGACTGACTTATTAACCTAGAGCCCAGTGCCAGTTTATATTTTTTTCCTTGTTTTTAAGCTTCGCAGAAAAGGAATACCAAAGGGAATAAAACCTTTGCCATGATTTTTCTTGGACCAGAAGACAAATATAAGACTTGGAGTGCAAGTCAGAAGAGCCACGAGGCGGACACAACGGTGGAGGGCGCGCCTAGGAGGGTAGGGCGTGCCCCTACCTTGTGGGCCCCTCGGTGACCCCCTGGCCTAGATATTCCTCCTATATATTCACATATATTCTCAAACCACAAGAAGCATCCATGAAAACACTTTTCCATCGCCGCAACCTTCTGTTCTCGTGAGATCCAATCTTGGGCCTTTTCGGCATCCTGCCGGAGGGGGATTCGATGATGGAGGGCTTCTACATCAACTCTATTCCCCTTCCAATGAAGCGTGAGTAGTTTATCTCAGACCTACGGGTCCATAGCTAGTAGCTAGATGGATTCTTCTCTCTCTTTGATTCTCAATGCCATGTTCTCCTTGATGTTCTTGGAGATCTATCTGATGTAAGCTTCTTTTGCGGTGTGTTTGTCGAGATCCGATGAATTGTGGATTCATAATCAGCTTATCTATGAATATTATTTGAATCTTCTTTGAGTTCTTTTATGCATGATTTGATATCTTTGTAATTCTGTTCGAACTATCAGTTTAGTTTGCCCAACTAGATTGGTTTTCTTGCAATGGTAGAAGTGCTTAGCTTTGGGTTCAATCTTACGGTGTCCTCTCCCAGTGACAGTATGGGCAGCGAGGAACGTATTGTATTGTTGCCATCGATGATAAAAAGATTCGTTTACATCATATTGCTTGAGTTTATTCCTCTACATCATGTCATCTTACTTAAAGCGTTACTCTATTCGTCATGAACTTAATACTCTAGATGTAGGCAAGAGTCGGTCGATGCGTCGAGTAATTGTAGTAGATGCACGCAGGAGTCAGTCTACTTGACACGGATGTGAAGCCTATATTTCATAATCATTGCCTTGGATACCGTCATAACTTTGCGCTTTTCTATAAATTGCTCAACAGTAATTTGTTCACCCACCGTATTATTTGCTATCTTGAGAGAAGCCTCTAGTGAAACCTATGGCCCCGGGTCTATTTTCCATCATATAAGTTTCTGATCTACGGTTTTCCAATCTTTTACTTTCCGATCTATAAACCAAAAACCCTAAAAATATTTACTACATCTTTTGTTTAGCTTTATCTATCTCTATCAGATCTCACTTTTGCAAGTGACCGTGAAGGGATTGACAGCCCCTTTATGACATTGGGTGCGAGTATTTGATTGTTTGTGCAGGTATTGGTGATTTGTGCGTTGTCTCCTACTCGATTGATACATTGTTTCTCTAACTAAGGGGAATACTTATCTCTACTTCTCTGTATCACCCTTTCCTCTTCAAGGGAAAAACTAACACAAGGTCAAGAAGTAGAAGTCGCCCATTGTGAGATGTTTCTAGGCTGTGAGGCCCATTTCGAATTATGGACAAAGTATATATGCCTCGTCCCTCGTACTCGGGGAGGGACAATCTCTGAAGTAGGCGGAGCCAAAGTATGGCGCATAGCTGGGATGGGGTACGCCATTGGGACCCCAAAGAAGGACTCTGAAGAGTGGACCTCGTAGTGGTTTTATATTAAAGACGTCCCCCTATTCGAGCCAGCTCGGAGGGGTCTACCCGAATACTTAGATGCTCCTTTAAAGAAGTGGTTTAATTGGCGGCCAAAAAACACCTCTCAAGAGGAGAGTGCCAAAGTACAACGTCTAGCCACTAAGGTGAGGCTGCTAGCTCATAGTAAGTTAACCATGATCGACATCATGGCCGCCACCATTACTCTACGCATGCAACCTCTTCAACAAAGGATGCACCCCCTATGGTGTTATAGTGGGACAAGCGATGCGACCTGTTACAAATGGAAGGGGCCTGACAAGCAGGCAGCAATGTCAGCCATACTGGCTGATCTCTTCAAAGGAGGAGAAGAAGAAGAGTTTGCCCGCTTGAGGAACAAGGATGACTATTCGAGCTATAACCCCATTGAATGGGTAAGTTCAACTTTATTTTCATAGTCCAAACATTGCGTCTGTATCTATTGATCGGATCTTCCAGTTTTTTAGCAGAATTGGAGACATTGGGTTGAGACCATCGGTTGCCCCTCTCCACAACCAGAGAGCCATTCCCGTGGTGATGACCCAGGATTCCATGATGATCCAGAGACGTCAATCAATTCTGAGGATGGGGTCTTTTACCAGGAGAGTCTTAACAACTCTAAGGTGGCCCTTGTGGCCGATCACCCTGGTACCCTTCCCTCTTTCGCTATAAGTAGCAAGAAGGCCACTTCCCAAAAAGGGCTTTCGCCTCGCGTCATTCCATGTATGCTGACTTCTACTCCCAAGGGCTGCTGCACCACGTGTCGAACACCAGCGAGAGCGGCGCCAACCGCGTCGACACCAACCCATGGTAGAGCTCCCAAGCGCATGGCAGCCACGAGAACTATACCGACTGCACCCCGACCAAGAGGTCATACATTTGAGCTTATAGTTCGGTCATTATTGTGGCCGCTGCGAATACTCATAATCTTTGCTGCGACCCGCAGAACGAGTGTGCCGCCACTGTCATCCGAAGACGTCAAAGAGGAACCAGGGGTACTCTCAAACTGAAATCCTTGGCAAGGGTCGAGGTCAATGCAGAGTCTCCTGTTGCGGACCCGCTTCTAGAGGATCCTGAGGATGTCTTGGTTACCAACTCTGAAGTCGAAAGTGTGATGAATCACCAACGACGAGAGGAGTCACTACGTCATCCAGTGTTTTTCGAACAAGAGTTCAATGCCCTTAGTTCGGTGGATGCATACCTTAGAGCCACCCAAACCAGACTTGAGGTAATCGACCGTCTTCTATTGACCAATATGCAGGTATGTGATTAGTTTTGACAATAGAACATAAATCCAGACCCAGTAGCCCCCGAGCCTTAATTTGGGCGGTATGGACGAGTTAAGGGCGTTAATATGCATATGTCGCGACATGGTGTAGGCCCTAATCGAACAAAACAACAAATTGGTTGAGGACCTTGAGCTGAATCGAACACAGTTGGCAGTTGCACATGCCGAACTAGAGGAGGTCAAGAAGTTCACCCAGGAAGCACATGTTGAGTAAAAAGTTTCACCGTGTGGAAATTGTTTAGGGCGTCCTTTGTTACAGAAGATTGACTTGTAGCAGCCGAGTTCATAGGCCAATGCTACTTCTTGAGCTTGCATTGGTTTTTCCCTTGAATAGGAAAGGGTGATGCAACAAAGTAGAGATAAGTATTTCCCATAGTTGAGAACCAAGGTATCAGTCCAGTAGGAGGAAAACATAAGTCACCAATGGTTGCACCTACAGAAATAAACAAATACTTGCACCCAATGCTCTAAAGGGGTTGTCAATCCCTTCATGGTAACTTGCAAGGATGAGATCTGATAGAGATGGGTATACAAGATAAATAACAGTGCAAAATAAAGTGAAGGTAAATAAATTGCAGCAAGGTATTTTTGGGTTTTGGGTTTTCTAGATCTGAAAATAATATGACAAAAGATAGACCCGTGGCCATAGTTTTCACTAGAGGCTTCTTGAGGGAGTCCTGGATTAGCGGTTCTTCGGACAGCCGAACTATATCGTTTGGCCAAATTGTTGGACTATGAAGATACAAGATTGAAGACTTCGTCCCGTGTCCGGATAGGACTCTCCTTGGCGTGGAAGGCAAGCTTGGCATTACGGATATGTAGATCTCCTCCCTTGTAACAGATTCTGTGTAACCCTAGCCCCCTCCAATGTCTATATAAACCGCAGGGTTTAGTCCGTAGGACAACAACAATCATACCATAGGCTAGCTTCTAGGGTTTAGCCTCTACGATCTCGTGGTAGATCAACTCTTGTGATACTCATATCATGAAGATCAATCAAGCAGGACGTAAGGTATTACCTCCATCAAGTGGGCCCGAACCTGGGTAAACATCGTGTCCCCCGCCTCCTATTACCATCCGCCTTAGATGCACAGTTCGGGACCCCCTACCCGAGATCCGCCGGTTTTGACACCGACATTGGTGCTTTCATTGAGAGTTCCACTGTGCCGTCACCGTAAGGCTTGATGGCTCCTTCGATCATCGGTAACGATGCGGTGCAGGGTGAGGTTTTCCTCCCCGGACAGATCTTCATATTCGGCGGCTTCGCACTGCGGGCCAACTCGCTTGGCCATCTGGAGCAGATCGAGAGCTACGCCCCTGGCCATCAGGTGAGGTTCGAAACTTAAACTACAGTGCCGACATCCATGGAGACTTGATCTTCGACGGATTCGAGCCCATCTCAGGTGCGCCGCACAATCACGACGAGCTTGACATAACTCTGCCGTCGCACAGTGTTCGCGAGATCACACCTACAAATACTCCGACGCCCAATCCGGAGAAAATTGCACCATCCGAGGATGGGGGGATAGACCTCGCCAGGGAGGCCGCACTCTCAATGGCGATGGAGCGGGATACTGACTTCACCCCTTACGAGAGTTGTGTTGCCAAACCACTAGATTCGTCTCCGGCCACGGACTCCGAGCCGCCTGCGTCCGTGCCTATCGAATCCGATTGGGCGCCGATCATGGAGTTCACCTCCACGGATATCTTTCAGCACTCACCTTTCAGCGACGTGCTAAATTCATTAAGGTCTCTCTACTTGTCTGGAGATCCTTGGCCGAACTATGTCCGGCTAGAATGGGATGCGGACGACAAAGAAATTCGCTGCCCACCCACCACCCACTTAGTAGCCTCTGTCGACGATTTCATCGACATGCTCGATTTTGACTCCGAAGACATCGATGGCATGGACGACGATGCAGGAGAGGAACAGGAACCAGTGCCCAGAGGGCGCTGGACAACCACTTCACCACATGACATATACATGGTGGATACACCCAAAGAAAACAATGACAAAGAACGACAGGATGTAGCGAAGAATAGCTCCCTCGAGAAGCAAGCAAAGCGTCGGCATAGGCGCCGCTCAAAATCCCGCGTCGGCAAAAACAGCGATAACAGTGCAAGAGAAAATAACACTCCAGTCGACTCCATAGGAAACGACGACCACATTGACCCAGCGGCAGAGCACGATGAAACTGCAAACGACGAACATAGTATGGATCGGATGTCCGAACACGACGACGCTGAGGATAAACCTCATCAAACCCCCTCTCGGAGGAAAATAGTCCGGACAAAGAGCCACACATCATCCCGGAAACGCACTTGGAACAAGAGCACCTCTGTAGAAGGCTTTGTCGGATTTCGGGTTCCGGCAAACCCTTGAGGTTCAAACACTGGGGTGCGCGCGGATATTTCGCCTCCTACCTACCTACACCCCTCCGCCACACTAGGATCTAAACTATGGGAAGAACAACACAAGAGACACAGGGTTTATACTGGTTCAGGCCACCGTTGTGGTGTAATACCCTACTCTAGTGTGTGGTGTGGTGGATTGCCTCTTGGGCTGATGATGATGAACAATACAAGGAAGAACAGCCTCGCAAGGGTCTGTTCTTAGCTGAGGCGATGAACTGCTGGGAGGAGCTCAGTCGCCTTTCTCTCTCTCTCTCTCTCTGCTTCCAACCTCTCTACCCCAGAGACCCTTGGAAGCGACCAAACCGAACCCCTTGCTATGTGAGTGTCTGGTCCTATTTATAGAGGCCCCGGTCCTCTTCCCAAATATCGAGCGGGAAGGGAGCCAACAATGGTGGGCTAATTTGAAGGGGGACAGCAAGTATCAGCTATCCTGACAAAAGTAGTCTTCGTCTGCGCAAAGCTCTGGTGATGACGCCGTCTTGGGCTCCACGGTGACCTCCGTCTCGTAGTCCTCCTGGTCTTGGTCTTGTTGCACCGAAATGGCAACCTTTGCCTGATGCCTCGGTACTCCGCGGCCGCGCTTGTCGGCGTTGTGGGAACGGGGGTCCCCAGACTTGCCTGCCTACGGCCTGCGGCGTGGCTCAACCGGGGGCCCAGCGCGGCCCATCTTAACCAACACGAGGCTCAAGACCCTCGCGAGGGGCCAAGCCTCGCGAGGCGGACGACACGGCGCATCCTCAGGCATGGCCTCGTCAGGCTGGCTCACAAGGAGGCGGAGAGTTCAAGGTGGGGTACCTCGCGAGGTGCCCATGACGCAAGCCATGACGACACGGGGCACCAGGCGGGTGCCAGCGCGCGTAGCGTCCCTCTTTCCTCTTTGGTGCAAAGGGAGCAAGCGTATCAGCGGAGTATCGAGGCATCAGGCAAAGGTTGCCACTTCGGTGCAACGAGACCAAGGCCAGGAGGACTACGAGACGGAGGTCACCGTGGAGCCCAGCGCGGCGTCATCACTAGAGCCTTTGGCAGGCGAAGACTGCTTTTGTCAGGATAGATGTACTCACTGTCCCCCTTCAAATTAGCCCGCCATTGTTGGATCCCTTCCCGCTCAATATTTGGGGAGAGGACCAGGGCCTCTATAAATAGGACTAGCCACCCACACAGCAGGGGGTCGGTTGGTTCATTTGGTTCACAAGTAGAGAGAGAGAGAGAAAGAGGGTGACTGAACTCTTCATAGCAGTTCATCACCACAGCCAAGAATAGACCCTCGCGAGGCTGTTCTTCCTTGTATTGTTCATCCACACCAGCCCCAGGAGGCAATCCATCCACCACACACTGGAGTAGGGTATTACACCACATCGGTGGCCCGAACCAGTATAAATCTTGTGTCTTTCGTGCAGCTCTTTTGGTAGTTTAGATCCCATCGAGACGGAGAGGTTGAAGGCGAGATTTCCGCGCGCACCCAGTGTTCGAACCTTAAGGGTCTGCCGGAACCCGAAATCCGACATTTGGCGCGCCAGGTAGGGGTGCACCGGAATCCGTCTCCCACCGCTCCGTGCCCCGTCGCGTCTTCATCGCCATGCTAGGCAACCAGGAGGTCAACCCCGACCCGTGGGCTGCATGGCCCAAACGCGTGGAACTGCTCGCCTCGGGCGACCCCGCGCCCCAGGCAGCTCGCGGTCCGCAGGGCACTGCGGGCCGCGGGCGACGCGGACAGACTTCGGCAACTCTTACACCGCGACAGGCTCGGTCGGCGGCAAGGGCCTCCAATCACGCTGCGACAACGACACCATACACCCGCCGGGAGCAGGCGAATTCGAGGGCCGCGCTCACGGTGGCCCGAGAGCTGCTGCGATGCAGGCTGCTGGAGGGCGGCCACGACGTGCTGCTAGAGCGAGTGGCGGAGCTCCTAGGCTTCGCCGCCTCGGGGGCTCACCACTTCTCCACCCAGCTCCCATCTGAAGCCCAGAGCGACCCGCACGGGGGCTCCACGCGTCCCTGCGGGCTTCAAGGCTACTCCGACGCCGGTGAAGCTGTCAGCACCGGACCGGTGGCGGCGCTGCCCCCGCCCCCGGCCCGTGAAGGAGAAGGACTCGACGCGACCCGCGGCCCCGGAGGGCGGCCGCATTGCCACCCAATGGCAGGCATGACAGGTGGGGCCGCATGGCATGTGGGGCGCCACGGCGTGGGGTACGGGATGACGGCGACGGAAGAGTACGTGCCCTGCATGATGGACCAAGGACACCGTCACAAGGACCGGCAGGGCTCACTCCTCGGCCCCAGCTGGGGGGACGAGGTGATGGAGGCTGAGCCCTTCCCGGCGCCCCAGGATGAGCCTGCTGGCCACGCAGGAGGCAGCAATCACCGGGCGCCGCTAACTCTTCAAGGGCAGGTATATGCTAACCGTGGATCGCAGGAGGTGTAGGTCGCCGCAGCGAGCGGCCGCCCCGCTCCTACAGCCCCTCACCCCTCGGGAGGAGGGTGCAGGGGGCTGCAGGGGAGGGACCGGGATCCGACATCACCACCGCGGCGTTCGGAGCAAGGCGTTCTCAGGAAGTAGGCCCTCTACCGGGGAGGTGCCTCAGGGCCTGCCCTGGCAGAGGACCCGTGGTCATCGGGGGAACCGCTGGCGACCTCTCTACCCCATCGGGCGGCGTCCTGGGTTCTGGTCGTTGCTGATGGCACTAGAGTGTGGCGCAAGGCGGGGCCCTCGTCTGGCGATATGAAGCAAGGCCAGTACCTGTGAAGAAGGCCCAGTGCCTGTGAAGCTCACCGCCCCGTGACACTCGCACGTAATAATGAGTGGGGTTGTACACACCCCGGAGTCTCAGGGGTGCCGGCCTCAGGCCCTGGGGCTCCCTCCCACGCCCAGTGGACAGCACTTAGCTCCGCGCTGGTGAGAAGACGTCGAAGACTAGATTAGGTGCCGGACGCGGCTTTTTGTCTGCCTTTTGTTGCCTTGCCCTTTGGCTGTTGCTTTCCCCCGCTGGATTTAAGTTGGATTCGAATTTGAGATTTGCGTGTGTTCGGGGAAGGGGTGCTTATTCTCGCTCGAGCCGTTTCTCGCGTTCTGATTACCGCTCCGTCACAGCTGCCTCCCCTCGCGAGCACCTCGCGAGTCGGGTCAGGCCTGGCTCGTGCGCAACCCAGACTGCCGCTGTTACTCCCCCTCGGGAGGCTTTTCGGGCGCCTGCGGAGGTTGTCCTGTTTAAAAAGGCCCAAAGCCTGTGAAGCAAGGCGAGTTCCTGTGAAGCTCTCGCGCTCAAGGGAAAGGCCCGGAGCCTGCGAAGCGAGGCGAGCGCTTGTGGAGTCATCGTGTTCGGAAGAAGGCCCAGGGCCCGTGCAGAAGGCCAACGCATGAGGAGTTTCTCATCAGCGAGAACCTCACATCCTGAGGACCCAGCTAGAAAGCGCCCAAGGCGTCGCGCCCTCCTGCAGGCCACCTCTGAACCAGCATGGGACAAAGGTGAACCAGCCCGCCATGGGGCGCAAGCACAATTTGGTAACTACTGATACGATAGACATAGGTTTTTACATGAGGGCCTTCCCCTCCCAAAATGCTCTCACACACCACCAGGTCGAAAGCCTGAGTTCTATTCATGCAGAGTGAAAAAGACAGGAGTGATACGCTCTCAGTTGGACCAATCCCCCAGTGCATCCCCAGAAGCACCTCCTGAGCCCTCGCCGGAGTCGCCGAGCACGCCATCGACGCCCGCATCGCTGTCGGCGGCGTCAGGGCCGCTTGCCGCGCCGTCCTCGTCAGCACCCACGACCACATCGCTGTCGTCTGAAGCGAAGGCCCTGACGAGGGCATCCATGTTATCCTCCACCCAGCGCGACAGGTCGTCCCGGATGGCCTGGGGGACTGGGGCGATGACAGCGTCGAAGTCGAAGCGGGGATTCATGTTCTGAAGATGGCTGAAGACACAGGAGAAGGCGTGCTTGAGAAAGGCGCGACTCCTCTCCTCCACCAACCCGTCGGCCCTAACCGACCGCGCCTCCAGCTCCGCCACCACGGCGGTGAAGAACTGCAGGTTACCGGCGTAGTTGATCGTGTGTGGCTCACCGATGGACACCTCGCAGATGTTGCCCAAGGCCGAGTTGGCGCTCTCCCTGAGCATGGTGAACAATGGGCCATGCGCGTGCTCCAGGAGCCGCCGCTGGCGTATTTCGTCGGCGTTCTGGCGCTCGACAGCCTCAGCCTCTTCCACCCGTTGGCGAAGGCGGAGCACCTCGGCTTGAGAGGCGGCTAGCTCTTTCTGCGCTGCCTCAATGGCGGCCCGGGAGACGTCGGCCAGCCGCGTCGCCTCATCCTGTTGGGTCCTCAGGGCCGCGGTTCTGCCTTCAGCCTCGACCTGGATCATCCTCAGCTTCCCCTCGAACTCACGCTCGAGGCCTTGGTGCGCCATCGCCACCCGACGACAAACCTCCTCCAGGACATGCGCTTCCCGCACAGCGACGTCGTCCTCCGCCTGCGTCACTAGGCGCTCCCTCGTCTCCAGCTTCTCGTACTCACGGGAGAGTTCGGCGGCCTCCAGCGCCAACGCTTCCTCGCGCTTCTGAAGCTCAGCTAGGTCATCGGAGGCCACCTCCATCGACGCGAGGGCTGCCTCGCGCAGCTCCGCTTGCTCCTCCAACGAGTGGCACCGGGCAGGAGCTCGCGAGCTCGTTCCTCCGCCGCCTCTCGCCACCCGTCAGCTCTCCGGGCCTCCTCGATGGCCTGGGAGCGGGCCACTCGGGAGGCCTCCAGTGACGCCTTCGCTTCTTCATCATCAAGGTCGCGCTGGCGGAGCGCATGGGCGACGGCGGCTTCCAGCTCAGGCCTCCCTGCAGCTACGTGCAGGCCCTCGGCCTCCAGGCGAGCATCTTCAGCGGAAAGCTCTTCCCCAAGCAGGTCCACCGCGTCGGCCGCTCGTTGAAGGAACCCTTGGCGGCGCGAGCGGCGCTCCCGAGCGCGCTCGAGCACATCTTCCACGTTATCATCCACCCCAAGCAGGCGCCGGGGGCTGCGGGTCATAGTTCCCCCTCCGGGCAGGGGGCTGGGGGCTGGCGACCTCCCAACGGCCGGACGCGCCATATCAGAAGCCCGACCAAGGGCCAGCCCGCCTCCAGATGAGGGGCGTAGGTGGTGCCTCAACCAGTCGCAGCACAAGACCAGACGGGAGGTACCCGACAGGCTGGCTATCCCTTGAGAAGGCCCATGAAGGAAAAGCCGTTTCTCGTGTTCTGATTACCGCTCCGTCACAGCTGCCTCCCCTCGCGAGCCCCTCGCGAGTCGGGTCAGGCCTGGCTTGTGCACAACCCAGACTGCCGCTGTGACTCCCCCTCGGGAGGCTTTTCGGGGGCCTGCGGAGGTTGTCCTGTTTAAAAAGGCCCAGAGCCTGTGAAGCAAGGCGAATGCCTGTGAAGCTCTCGCGCTCAAGGGAAAGGCCCGGAGCCTGTGAAGCGAGGCGAGCGCTTGTGGAGTCATCGTGTCCGGAAGAAGGCCCAGGGCCCGTGGAGAAGGCCAACGCATGAGGAGTTTCTCATCAGCGACAACCTCACATCCTGAGGACCTAGCTAGAAAGCGCCCAAGGCATCGTGCCCTCCTGCAGGCCGCCTCTGAATCAGCATGGGACAAAGGTGAACCATCCTACCATCGGGTGCAAGCAAAATTTGGTAACTACTGATATGATAGATATAGGTTTTTACATGAGGGGCTTCCCCTCCCAAAATGCTCTCACACAACACCAGGTCGAAAGCCTCAGTTCTATTCATGCAGAGTGAAAAAGACAGGAGCGATACGCTCTCAGTCGGACCAATCCCCCAGTGCGTCCCTGGTAGCACCTCCTGAGCCCTCGCCGGAGTCGCCGAGCTCGCCATCGACGCCTGCGTCGCTGCCGGCGGCGTCAGGGCCGCTTGCCGCGCCGTCCTCGTCAGCACCCACGACCACGTCGCTGTCGTCCGAAGCGAAGGCCCTGACGAGGGCATCCACGTTATCCTCCACCTAGCGCGACAGGTGTTCCCGGATGGCCTGGGGGACTGGGGTGATGACGGCGTCGAAGTCGAAGCGGGGATTCATGTTCTGAAGATGGCTGAAGACACGGGAGAAGGCGCGCTTGAGCAAGGCGCGGCTCCTCTCCTCCACCAACCCGTCGGCCCTAACCGACCGCGCCTCCAGCTCTGCCACCACGGCGGTGAAGAACTGCAGGTTACCGGCGTAGTTGATCGTGTGTGGCTCACCGACGGACGCCTCGCAGATGTTGCCCAAGGCCGAGTTGGCCCTCTCCCTGAGCATGGTGAACAATGGGCCATGCACGTGCTCTAGGAGCCGCCGCTGGCGTATTTCGTCAGCGTTCTGGCGCTCGATAGCCTCGACCTCTTCCACCCGTTGGCGAAGGCGGAGCACCTCGGCTTGAGAGGCGGCTAGCTCTTTCTGCGCTGCCTCAACGGCGGCCTGGGAGACGTCGGCCAGCCACATCGCCTCGTCCCGTTGGGTCCTTAGGGCCACGGTTCTGCCTTCAGCCTCGACCCGGATCATCCTCAGCTTCCCCTCGAACTCACGCTCGAGGCCTTGGCGCGCCATCGCCACCCGACGACAAACCTCCTCCAGGACATGCGCTTCTTGCACAGCGACGTCGTCCTCCGCCTGCGTCACAAGGCGCTCCCTCGTCTCCAGCCTCTCATACTCACGGGAGCGTTCGGCGGCCTCTAGCGCCAACGCTTCCTCGCGCTTCTGAAGCTCAGTTGGGTCATCGGAGGCCACCTCCATCGACGCGAGGGCTGCCTCGCGCAGCTCCGCTTGCTCCTCCAACGAGTGGCACCGGGCCAGGAGCTCGCGAGCTCGTTCCTCCGCCGCCTCTCGCCACCCGTCAGCTCTCCGGGCCTCCTTGATGGCCTGGGAGCGGGCCACTCGGGAGGCCTCCAGCGACGCCTTCGCTTCTTCATCATCAAGGTGGCGCTGGCGGCGCGCATGGGTGACGGCGCTTTCTAGCTCGCGCCTCCCTGCAGCTAGGTGCAGGCCCTCGGCCTCTAGGCGAGCATCTTCTGTGGCAAGCTCTTCCCCAAGCAGGTCCACCGCGTCGGCCGCTCGTCGAAGGAACCCTTGGCGGCGCGAGCGGCGCTCCCGAGCGCGCTCGAGCACATCTTCCATGTCATCATCCGCCCCAAGCAGGCACCAGGGGCTGCGGGTCATCGTCCCCCCTCCGGGCAGTGGGCTGGGGGCTGGCGACCTCCCAACGGCGGGACGCGCCATATCAGAAGCCCGACCAAGGGCCGGCCCGCCTCTAGATGAGGGGCGTAGGTGGCTCCTCAACCAGTCGCAGCCCAAGACCATACGGGAGGTACCCGACAGGCTGGCTATCCCCTGAGAAGGCCCGCAAAGGAAAAGCGCAGGGAATGAAGGGCCGCGGCGCACCTCGGGACGATCCGCCCCATCAGACGCCCTCACCACGAGGGCAGAGCTGCTCGGAGCACTTAAGGATGGCGGAGGAGGCGAAGCCGAGGAAGGCGGTGCCTCGGCGACTCCCGCTATCTCAGTTGGAAGGGGCCTGTGGAGCAAGAATCAGCGAAAGCAGCAAGAGGATCGGGAGTCAGAGAGGAAAAAGACTTACTCGTCAGTCGCGAAGTACTTCCTGCGCTTCAGCGCGCGACAAGGGGGGTCAACACCCAGAGCCTCCCTCTTCCTCCGGAGGGCCTCGAAGTCCACGCGGAAGCGGCCCAAGAGAAGAATACAAGGATCAACCTGCCGTGAGGATGAGGCACCAGGACGGCCCGCGTCAGGAGCGCCCGCCTGGTGCGTGCCACCAATCACCTCGTCGGAAGCCGGGACCAGGGCCTCCAGGGCCCTGGCCCCGGGCGCTGGGAGCGGGTGCCTACCACCTTCAGCCGCAGTAGTATGGGCCTCAGGAGCTGTCTCCTCACGAGCGGCGTCAGGCGCCGCACCCTCCTCCGGAGCTGTCTCCTGACGAGCGGCCTCAAGCAGCGCACCCTCCTCCGGAGCTGTCTCCTCACGAGCGGCCTCAGGCGCCGCACCCTCCTCCGGAGCCGTCCCCTTACGAGCGGCGCACAACGCTGCCCCCTCCTTCGGAGCCTCCACGGCCTTAGGCGCCTCCTTCCTCCCTTCTCCGCCGCTTGAGGAGGAGTCGCCTTGGCTGATCGGGAGGGGAGTCACCACTACAGGGTTCTCGCGAGGCCCTTGGAGACCAGCGGGGCGCAGCCCCCACTCGTCGAACTCAGGCATCTGCTTCACAAAGTCAGCCTTGCTCGGACAGAGATATAGCAAGGCCCCGCCTTGCCGGATGTTGCCAGGATTGGGGTCCCCGACCAAAGTCAGGAGTGTCGACTTCAGCGTCGCGGGTGCCAGGTCTTCTTCCTGGAGCCTCATGTCGTCCTCGCGGCCCCGGAAGGCCCACATTCAAGGAGAGTACCGCTGCAGGGGAGCGACATGGCACAACAGAAACTCCTTCACCACCTTGGGCGCTGTCACGCCGAGTTTCCTCAGGAGTGCGAAGCGGGGCCAGACGAAGACAAGCCGAGGGCTCTTCAGCGTCTCCTGGCCCCAACCCGAATTAGGGACGGCAGGCGAGGTCGGCTCCGATAGCAGGGGGCTGGGCACCCCTGTGTCCACATACAACCATCGCTCGCGGAACCCGGCCGTGGGCTGGGGGAGTCGGAAGTCAATTCGAGACGCCTCAGACACAGGCTCGGCAGCAAAGCTCGCGCATGCCCAGCGCTGGGAAGGATCGACAAGACGCAGCGAGAAGAAGTGGCGCAGCAGGGCGACCGAAGGAGGGATGCCCACCATGGCTTCGCAAACGAAGGCGAAGACCGAAAGGAGGATGATGGACTCAGGACTGAGATGCATTAAGTGGATCTGATAATGCGAAAGCACGACATTGAAGAAATCAGAGAAAGGGGGAACCAGACCCGCCCACAAGGCATCGGTAAAACATGGGACCTCAGTGGCTGTCCTGTCAATGGAGAAGTGGGATGCGGGCCAGGCAGTCGTCCTTCCGCACTCGTTGAAGACGGTGGCCAGGGCCAAGCTGTCCCTGCCCAGGCACTCTTGGTTGAGCACAGTCAATCGGCCGACGAGAGGGGCCACCGTTGGCGGCGCACAAGACGAAGGCATGGATTTCTCTGCTCTCTCCTTCCCCGTCGGAGCCATGGCGATGGGAAGGAGGGGGGATTCGAGATTGGATTGAAGGTAGGGGGAGGCGCTCGAAAGAAGGAAGAACAGAGGACACCCGAGAAACAGGAAAGGGGACGGCTGTGCACAATAAGGAAGCATGGGGGAACGGTGCCGCCCACGTCCAATCAATCGCCACGCGGCGTCCAAGGCCGCAGGCTGTGAGGGCCTGCGGCGCTTCGCCCTTGCCCTTTTGCCTCTCGGTACAGCCAAGTCCATGCATGCCTTGGGCCCGGGGGCTACTATCGGCGTTCTGGGAACGGGGGTCCCCAGACTTGCCTGCCTGCGGCCTGCGGCGTGGCTCAAGCGGGGGCCAAGCGCAGCCCATCTTCATCAACATGAGGCTCAAGACCCTCGCGACCTCGTCATGGCACGGCCTCGTCAGGCTGGCTCACAAGAAGGCGGAGAGTTCAAGGCGGGGTACCTCGCGAGGTGCCCATGACGCAAGCCATGACGACACGGGGCGCCAGGCGGGTGCCAGCGCGCGCAGCGTCCCTCTTTCCTCTTTGGTGCAAAGGGAGCAAGCGTATCAGCGGAGTACCGAGGCATCAGGCAAAGGTTGCCACTTCGGTCCAACAAGACCAAGGCCAGGAGGACTACGAGGCAGAGGTCACCATGGAGCCCAGCGCGGCGTCATCACCAGGGCCTTTGGCAGGCGAAGACTGCTTTTGTCAGGATAGATGTACTCGCTGTCCCCCTTCAAATTAGCCCGCCATTGTTGGATCCCTTCCCGCTCAATATTTGGGGAGAGGACCAGGGCCTCTATAAATAGGACTGGCCACCCGCATAGTAGGGGGTCGGTTGGTTCGTTTGGTTCACAAGTAGAGAGAGAGAGAGAAAGAGGGTGACTGAACTCTTCATAGCAGTTCATCACCACAGCCAAGAATAGACCCTCGCGAGGCTGTTCTTCCTAATATTGTTCATCCACACCAGCCCAGGAGGCAATCCATCCACCACACACTGGAGTAGGGTATTACATCACATCGGTGGCCCGAACCAGTATAAATCTTGTGTCTTTCGTGCAGCTCTTTTGGTAGTTAAGATCCCATCGAGACAGAGAGGTTGAAGGCGAGATTTCCGTGCGCACCCCGGTGTTCGAACCTTAAGGGTCTGTCGAAACCCGAAATCCGACAGCGCTTGCCCCCTTTTCACCAAAGAGGAAAGGAGGACGCTGCGCGGGCTGGCACCCGCCTGGCGCCCTGAGTCGTCATGGCTTGCGTCATGGCACCTCGTGAGGTACCCTGCCTTGACCTCTCCGCCTCCTCGTGAGCCGTCCTGACGAGGCCGTGCCTGAGGAGGCTCCACGTCGTCCGCCCCGCGAGGCTTGGCCCCTCGCAAGGGTCTAGGTTTAGTGTTGGTGAAGATGGGCCATGCTGGGCCCCCTTTTGAGCCATGCCGTAGGCGCAGGCAGGAAAGTCTGGGGACCCCCATTCCCAGAACGCCGACAGTAGCCCCCGGGCCGAAGGCGCGCTCGGACTTGGCCGGTAGGGAGGCGGAAGGGAAAGAGTGAAGCACCGCGGGCCCTAACAGCCTGCGTCCTTGGGCACCGCGTGGTGGTTGACTGGACGTGGGCGCCTTAGCAACCGCGCGAGTTGATAAGGGAGTGGCATCCGCCTAGGCCCTGCTTCTTGCTTTCCCCGGTTGCTGCTCAGATCCCCTTTCTTGTGCCTCTCCTTCCTTCCTCCGAAATCTCCAGATCTGCTCTGACCGTGCGACCTAGGAAGCCATGGCGCCTCGCCAGCCCCCGGCCGCAGCATGGTACTCGTCTGCCCTGGACCCGCCGAACGTGTCGGAGGCGGGCCTAGCCCGGTTGCGCCAGATAGCGACTGCGCGAGGCATCGACGGGGCGAATGTGTTCAAGGCCGGCTCCGCCACCCCTGAGGGTCAGAGGAGCACCTTCTATCCGCCCTTCGTAAGTGCCATTGTGGCTGGCCTGGTGCCTCCCTTCTCCGAGTTCTTCTTCTCTGTCCTCCGCCATTACAAGCTACAGGCTCTGCATCTCCATCCCAACTCCGTCCTTCTCCTCGCGATCTTTGCCTATTATTGCGAGGCCCACGTTGGGGTGCAGCCCTCAGTGGCCTTGCTGCGCCACTACTTCTACCTCCGGACCTCTCGCGGTCCTACTTCCGCGTGCGCGAGCTTCGTCCCGTACGGTGGTGCCATTGCCATCTCGAACCCTGGGAAGAGGATTGAGGGCTTCAGGAGCAAGTGGATCTTGGTGGATGCTGAGTGCATCCACCCTCGGCTGATCTTGCCCACGGAGCAGCCCACGAGCTCCAGCAACTGGGGTCGAGCGGAGCTCACGGATCCTCGCGCGAAGATGGTGTTGGAGAAGATGGATGTGGATCTAAGGCCGACCGACATGGCGGCGGCGAAGCTGACCGACGCGTCGCTGCTGAGGGAGTTCCTGGAGCACCAGCTGGCTCCGCTTCGGCAGTACTCGCCTCCAATGTGGGGGCTGAAGGAAATATGCCCTAGAGGCAATAATAAAGTTATTATTTATTTCCTTATTTCATGATAAATGTTTATTATTCATGCTAGAATTGTATTAACCGGAAACATAATACATGTGTGAATACATAGACAAATAGAGTGTCACTAGTATGGCTCTACTTGACTAGCTCGTTAATCAAAGATGGTTATGTTTCGTAATGGACAAAGAGTTGTTATTTGATTAACAGGATCACATCATTAGGTGAATGATCTGATTGACATGACCCATTCCATTAGCTTAGCACCCGATCGTTTAGCATGTTGCTATTGCTTTCTTCATGACTTATACATGTTCCTATGACTATGAGATTATGCAACTCCCGTTTGCCGGAGGAACACTTTGTGTGCTACCAAACGTCACAACGTAACTGGGTGATTATAAAGGAGCTCTACAAGTGTCTCCAAAGGTACATGTTGGGTTGGCGTATGTCGAGATTAGGATTTCTCACTCCGAATGTCGGAGAGGTATCTCTGGGCCCTCTCGGTAATACACATCACTTAAGCCTTGCAAGCATTGCAACTAATGAGTTAGTTGCGGGATGATGTATTACGGAACAAGTAAAGAGATTTTCCGGTAACGAGATTGAAATAGGTATTGGATACCGACAATCGAATCTCGGGCAAGTAACATACCGATGACAAAGGGAACAACGTATGTTGTTATGCGGTCTGACCGATAAAGATCTTCATAGAATATGTAGGAGCCAATATGGGCATCTAGGTCCCGCTATTGGTTATTGAGCGGAGACATGTCTTGGTCATGTCTACATTGTTCTCGAACCCGTAGGGTTCGCACGCTTAAGGTTTCGATGACAGTTATATTATGAGTTTATACGTTTTGATGTACCAAAGGTTGTTCGGAGTCCCGCATGTGATCACGGACATGACGAGGAGTCTCGAAATGGTCGAGACATAAAGATTGATATATTGGAAGCCTATGTTTGGATATCGGAAGTGTTCCGGGTGAAATCGTGATTTTACCGGAGTACCGGGAGGTTACCGGAACCCCCCGGGAGCTATATGGGCCTTAGTGGGCCTTAGTGGAAGAAGAGGAGAGGCGGCCAGGGCTGGGCCGTGCGCCCCTCCCCCCTAGTCCGAATAGGACAGGGAGAGAGGGGGCCGGCGCCCCCATCCTTTTTCTCTCTCTCTTTTCCACCTCATGAATCCTATTCCAACTAGGATTGGGGGAGAAGTCCTACTCCCGAAGGGAGTAGGACTCCTCCTGGCGCGCCCTATGATGGCCGGCCGGCCTCCCCCCTTGAACCTTTATATACGGAGGCAGGGGCACCCTGGAGAAACACAAGTTGATCCACGTGATCATATTCCTAGCCGTGTGCGGCGCCCCCTGCCACCATAGTCCTCGATAATTGTAGCGGTGCTTAGGCGAAGCCCTGCGATAGTAGTACATCAAGATCGTCACCACGCCGTCGTGCTGACGGAACTCTTCCCCGACACTTTGCTGGATCGGAGTCCGGGGATCGTCGTCGAGCTGAACGTGTGCTAGAACTCGGAGGTGCCGTAGTTTCGGTGCTCGATCAGTCGGGCCGTGGAGACGTATGACTGCATCAACCAAACGCTTCTATTGTCGATCTACAAGGGTACGGAGATCACCATGATCTTGCATGTGCGTAGGAATTTTTTTGAAATTACTACGTTCCCCAATAGTGGTATCAGAGCCTAGGTTTTATGTGTTGATGTTATATGCACGAGTAGAACACAAGTGAGTTGTGGGCGATATAAGTCATACTGCTTACCAGCATGTCATACTTTGGTTCGGCGGTATTGTTGGACGAAGCGGCCCGGACCGACATTACGCGTACGCTTATGCGAGACTGGTTCTACCGACGTGCTTTGCACATAGGTCGCTTGCGGGTGATAGTTTCTCCAACTTTAGTTGAACCGAGTGTGGCTACGCCCGGTCCTGGCGAAGGTTAAAACAACACCAACTTGACAAACTATCGTTGTGGTTTTGATGCGTAGGTAAGATTGGTTCTTGCTTAAGCCCGTAGCAGCCACGTAAAACTTGCAACAACAAAGTAGAAGACGTCTAACTTGTTTTTGCAGGGCATGTTGTGATGTGATATGGTCAAGACATGATGCTGAATTTTATTGTATGAGATGATCATGTTTTGTAACCGAGTTATCGGCAACTGGCAGGAGCCATATGGTTGTCGCTTTATTGTATGCAATGCAATCGCGTTGTAATGCTTTACTTTATCACTAAGCGGTAGCGATAGTCGTGGGAGCATAAGATTGGCGAGACAACAATGATGCTACGATGGAGATTAAGGTGTCGCGCCGGTGATGATGGTGATCATGATGGTGCTTCGGAGGTGGAGATCACAAGCACAAGATGATGATGGCCATATCATATCACTTATATTGATTCCATGTGATGTTTATCTTTTATGCATCTTATCTTGCTTGTATTGACGGTAGCATTATAAGATGATCTCTCACTAAATTATCAAGATAAAAGTGTTCTCCATGAGTATGCACCATTGCCAAAGTTCGTCGTGCCCAGACACCACGTGATGATCGGGTGTGATAAGCTCTACGTCCATCTACAACAGGTGCAAGCTAGTTTTGCACACGCAGAATACTCAGGTTAAACTTGACGAGCCTAGCAAATGCAGATATGGCCTCGGAACACGGAGACCGAAAGGTCGAGCGTGAATCATATAGTAGATATGATCAACATAGTGATGTTCACCATTGAAAGCTACTCCATTTCACGTGATGATCGGTTATGGTTTAGTTGATTTGGATCACGTGATCACTTAGAGGATTAGAGGGATGTCTATCTAAGTGGGAGTTCTTAAGTAATATGATTAATTGAACTTTAATTTATCATGAACTTAGTCCTGGTATTATTAGCATATCTATGTTGTAGATCAATAACTCGCGTTTTTGCTTCCCTGTGTTTATTTTGATATGTTCCTAGAGAAAATTGTGTTGAAAGATGTTAGTAGCAATGATCCGGATTGGATCCGTGATCTGAGGTTTATCCTGATTGCTGCATAGAAGAATTATGTCCTTGATGCACCGCTAGGTGACAGACCTATTGCAGGAGCAGATGCAGACGTTATGAACGTTTGGCTAGCTCAATATGATGACTACTTGATAGTTTAGTGCACCATGCTTAACAGCTTAGAATCGGGACTTCAAAGATGTTTTGAACGTCATGGACCATATGAGATGTTCCAGGAGTTGAAGTTAATATTTCAAGCAAATACCCGAGTTGAGAGATATGAAGTCTCCAACAAGTTCTATAGCTAAAAGATGGAGGAGAATCGCTCAACTAGTGAGCATGTGCTCAGATTGTCTGGGTACTACAATCGCTTGAATCAAGTGGGAGTTAATCTTCCAGATAAGATAGTGATTGACAGAATTCTCTAGTCACCATCACCAAATTAGTAGAACTTCGTGATGAACTATAATATGCAAGGGATAACAGAAACAATTCCCAAGCTTTTCGTGATGCTGAAATCGGCGAAGGTAGAAATCAAGAAAAACATCAAGTATTGATGGTTGACGAAACCACTAGTTCCAAGAAAAAGGGCAAAGGGAAGAAGGGGAACTTCAAGAAGAACGGCAAGCAAGTTGCAGCTCAAGTAAAGAAGCCCAAGTTTGGTCCTAAGCCTGAGACTAAGTGCTTCTACTACAAAGGGACTGGTCACTGGAAGCGGAACTACCCCAAGTGATTGGCGGATAAGAAGGATGGCAAAGTGAACAAAGGTATATTTGATATACATATTATTGATGTGTATTTTACTAGTGTTCATAGCAACCCCTCGGTATTTGATACTGGTTCAGTTGCTAAGAGTAGTAACTCGAAACGGGAGTTGCAGAATGAACAGAAACTAGTTAAGGGTGAAGTGCAATGTGTGTTGGAAGTAGTTCCAAGATTGATATGATCATCATCGCACACTCCCTATACTTTCGAGATTAGTGTTGAAACTAAATAAGTGTTATTTGGAGTTTGCGTTGAGCAGGAATATGATTTGATCATGTTTATTGCAATACGGTTATTCATTAAAGTCATAGAATAATTTATGTTCTGTTTACATGAATAAAACCTTCGATGGTCATACACCCAATGAAAATAGTTCGTTGGATAACGATCATAGTGTTACACATAATATTGAAGCCAAAAGATGCAAAGTTAATAATGATAGTACAACTTATTTGTGGCACTTCCATTTAGGTCATATCGGTATAAAGCGCATGAAGAAACTCCATACTGATGGACTTTTGGAACCACTTGATTATAAATCACTTGGTACTTGCGAACCATGCCTCATGGGCAAGATGACTAAGACTCCATTCTCCGGAACAATGGAGCGAGCAACAAACTTGATTGGAAATAATACATACTAATGTATGCAGTCCAATGAGTGTTGAGGCTCGCGGCGGGTATCGTTATTTTATGACCTTCACAGATGATTTGAGCAGATATGAGTATATCTACTTGATGAATCATAAGTCTAAAACATTTGAAAAGTTCAAAGAATTTCAGAGTGAAGTTGAAAATCATCGTAACAAGAAAATAAAGTTTCTACAATCTGATCGTGGAGGAGAATATTTGAGTTACAAGTTTGCTATACATTTGAAACGATGCGGAATAGTTTCGCAACTCACGCCACCTGGAACACCACAACATAATGGTGTGTCCGATCGTCATAACCATACTTTATTGGATATAGTGCAATCTATGATGTCTCTTACCAATCTACCACTATCGTTTTGGGGTTATGCATTAGAGACAGCTGCATTCACATTAAATAGGGCACCATCTAAATCCGTTGAGATGACGCCTTATGAACTATGGTTTGGCAAGAAACCAAAGTTGTCATTTCTGAAAGTTTGGGGCTGGGATGCTTATGTGAAAAAGCTTCAACCTGATAAGCTCGAACCCAAATCAGAGAAATGTGTCTTCATAGGATATCCAAAGGAGACTATTGGATACACCTTCTATCACAGATCCGAAGGCAAGACTTTTGTTTCTAAGTTCGGAAACTTTCTAGAGAAGGAGTTTCTCTCGAAAGAAGTGAGTGGGAGGAAAGTAGAACTTGATGCGGTAAATGTACCTGCTCCCTTATTAGAAAGTAGTTCATCACAGAAATCTATTCTTGTGACTACTACACCAATTAGTTAGGAAGCTAATGATGATGATCATGTAACTTCAGATCAAGTTACTACAGAATCTCGTAGGTAAACCAGAGTGAGATCCACACCAGAGTGGTACGGTAATCCTATTCTGGAGGTCATGTTACTTGACCATGACGAACCTACGAACTATGAGGAAGCGATGATGAGCCCAGATTCCGCAAAATGGCTTGAAGCCCTGAAATCTGAGATGGGATCCATGTATGAGAACAAAGTATGGACTTTGGTTGACTTGCCCGATGATCGGCAAGCAATTGAGAATAAATGGATCTTCAAGAAGAAGACTGACGCTGACGGTAATATTACTGTCTACAAAGCTCGACTTGTCTCAAAAGGTTTTCGACAAGTTCAAGGGGTTGACTACGATGAGACCTTCTCACCCATAGCGATGCTTAAGTCTGAACGAATCATGTTAGCAATTGCAGCATTTTATAATTTTTAACTTTGGCAGATGGATGTCAAAACTGCATTCCTGAATGGATTTTTGGAAGAAGAGTTGTATATGATGCAACCGAAAGGTTTTGTCGATCCAAAGGGAGCTAAAAAAGTGTGCAAGCTCCAGCGATCCATTTATGGACTGGTGCAAGCCTCTCGGAGTTGGAATAAACGCTTTGATAGTGTGATCAAAGCATTTGGTTTTATACAGACTTTCGGAGAAGCCTGTATTTACAAGAAAGTGAGTGGGAGCTCTGTAGCATTTCTGGTATTATATGTGGATGACATATTACTGATTGGAAATGATATAGAATTTCTGGATAGCATAAAGGGATGCTTGAATAAGAGTTTTTCAAAGAAAGACCTCGGTGAAGTTGCTTACATATTGAGCATCAAGATCTATAGAGATAGATCAAGACGCTTGATAAGTTTTTCAATGAGTACATACCTTGAAAAGATTTTGAAGTAGTTCAAAATGGAACAGTCAAAGAAAGAGTTCTTGCTTGTGTTACAACGTGTGAAATTGAGTAAGATTCAAAGCCCGACCACGGCAGAAGATAGAAAGAGAATGAAAGTCATTCCCTATGCCTCAGCCATAGGTTCGATAAAGTATGCCATGCTGTGTACCAGATCAATTGTATACCCTACAATGTGTTAAACGAGGGAGTACAATAGTGATCTAGGAGTAGATCAATGGACGGCGGTCAAAATTACCCTTACTGGGATAAGGACATGTTTCTCGATTACGGAGGTGACAAAAGGTTCGTCGTAAAGGGTAATGTCGATGCAAGTTTTTGACATTGATCCAGATGACTCTAAGTCTTGATCTGGATACATATTGAAAGTGGGAGCAATTAGCTAGAGGAGCTCCATGCAGAGCATTGTTGACATAGAAATTTGCAAAAAAACATACGGATCTGAATGTGGCAGACCCGTTGACTAAGATTCTCTCACAAGCAAAACATGATCACACCTTAGTACTCTTTGGGTGTTAATCACATAGCGACGTGAACTAGATTACTGAATCTAGTAAACCCTTTGGGTGTTGGTCACATGGCGATGTGAACTGTGAGTGTTAATCACATGATGATGTGAACTATCGATGTTAATCACATGGTGATGTGATCTAGATTATTGACTCTAGTGCAAGTGGGAGACTGAAGGAAATATGCCCTAGAGGCAATAATAAAGTTATTATTTATTTCCTTATTTCATGATAAATGTTTATTATTCATGCTAGAATTGTATTAACCGGAAACATAATACATGTGTGAATACATAGACAAACAGAGTGTCACTAGTATGCCTCTACTTGACTAGCTCGTTAATCAAAGATGGTTATGTTTCCTAACCATGGACCAAGAGTTGTTATTTGATTAACAGGATCACATCATTAGGTGAATGATCTGATTGACATGACCCATTCCATTAGCTTAGCACCCGATCATTTAGTATGTTGCTATTGCTTTCTTCATGACTTATACATGTTCCTATGACTATGAGATTATGCAACTCCCGTTTGCCGGAGGAACACTTTGTGTGCTACCAAACATCACAACGTAACTGGGTGATTATAAAGGAGCTCTACAGGTGTCTCCACAGGTACATGTTGGGTTGGCGTATTTCGAGATTAGGATTTCTCACTCCGAATGTCGGAGAGGTATCTCTGGGCCCTCTCGTAATACACATCACTTAAGCCTTGCAAGCATTGCAACTAATGAGTTAGTTGCGGGATGATGTATTATGGAACGAGTAAAGAGACTTGCGGGTAACGAGATTGAACTAGGTATTGGATACCGACTATCGAATCTCGGTCAAGTAACATACTGATGACAAAGGGAACAACGTATGTTGTTATGCGGTCTGACCGATAAAGATCTTCGTAGAATATGTAGGAGCCAATATGGGTATCCAGGTCCTGCTATTGGTTATTGAACAGAGACATGTCTCGGTCATGTCTACATTGTTCTCGAATCCGTAGGGTCCGCACGCTTAAGGTTTCGATGATAGTTATATTATGAGTTTATACGTTTTGATGTACCGAAGGTTGTTCGGAGTCCCGGATGTGATCACGGACATGACGAGGAGTCTTGAAATGGTCGAGACATAAAGATTGATATATTGGAAGCCTATGTTTGGATATCGGAAGTGTTCCGGGTGAAATCGGGATTTTACCGGAGTACTGGGAGGTTATCGGAACCCCTCGGGAGCTATATGGGCCTTAGTGGGCCTTAGTGGAAGAAGAGGATAGGCGGCCAGGGCTGGGCTGCGCGCCCCTCCCCCCTATTCCGAATAGGACAAGGAGAGAGGGGGCCGACGCCCCCCTCCTTTCTCTCTCTCTCTCTCTCTTTTCCACCTCGCGAATCCTATTCCAACTAGGATTGGGGGAGAAGTCCTACTCCCGAAGGGAGTAGGACTCCTCCTGGCGCGCCCTATGATGGCCGGCCGGCCTCCCACCTTGAACCTTTATATACGGAGGTAGGGGCACCCCAGAGGAACACAAGTTGATCCACGTGATCATATTCTTAGCCGTGAGCGGCGCCCCCTGCCACCATAGTCCTCGATAATATTGTAGCGGTGCTTAGACGAAGCCCTGCGACAGTAGTACATCAAGATTATCACCACGCCGTCGTGCTGACGGAACTCTTCCCCGAAACTTTTCTGGATCGGAGTCCAGGGATCGTCATCGAGCTGAACGTGTGCTAGAACTCGGAGGTGCCGTAGTTTCGGTGCTTGATCGGTCGGGCCGTGGAGACGTACGACTACATCAACCAAACGCTTCCGTTGTCGATCTACAAGGGTGCGTAGATCACACTCTCCCCTCTCGTTGCTATGCATCACCATGATCTTGTGTGTGCGTAGGAAATTTTTTGAAATTACTACGTTCCCCAACAGGGGCCCCGTCCGAGCCCCGTAGCGTGGGCCGACTGAGACCTGGCTGCGGTTCTCCAATCTCTGGTCGGGGGCAATGTGGCGAGGTTGGAGGGCGCTCGTACGCCCTTGTTCATCCGCGACAATTGGGAGCAGGTAGTGAAGTCCATGCCCGTCTTCAACGGGGATGGGCCCGTGCTCATGGAAACTCCCGAGGAACCGGTGGCTGTGCCCTTAGACTTCTCCAGCAAAGAGGAGGAAGGGCCTGACTCTGAGGCGACCGATGGAGAGTCGAGGGCTCCCTTGCCCCGGCGCAGGTCCCACGTTCTCCGCCTCTCTCCGAGTGATGACGACGAGGATGGCGACGAAGACGACGACGAGCAGCACGGTGGGAGCTCGCCCCCGATCCCGAAGAAGGATAGGACCGGGCTGAACTCCCGCGGGTCTGCCCCGGCCCCGGGGCGGGCCGTAGACGCACCTTCCGCCTCCAAGCTTCCCGAGGTTGACCCTTCCAGTCGGCTTTTAGGCTTCAAATTTGGCCGGAGGCCGCTTGAGCTCACTCGCAGTGACCCGTAAGTGTTCGATTCTTGTCTTTGTTTCTTGCTCTGCTTCTGAGGCTTGACATTCGCATCCCTTGGATAGGCAGGCGCCCGCAGCGTAGAAGTCAAAGGGGGCTCCTGAGGTTCCATCCGTGGCAGCGCCCCTGAAGGAGGGTGACCGCGACACATAGGCTTCTCCTGCCCGGTCGTCCTCGCAAGGCCTGGCTGAGCCGGCTGGGGCGAGCTCAGCCCCCACGGCCCAAGTGGCTCCCGAGGTGCTCTCGCCTGCCGCCGCCACTACAGCTGTCGGGGCGCGGCAGACTCCGCCTCAGGATGCTGCGGCTGTGCTGCCACCTTCTCCTCCTACTCCACCGGCTGCTATCTCCGCGACTCCTTCTGCCGTTCTGGACCGTGCCGTTGCTGAGCTAGACCGGCTGTGGCAGGATCTTCTCGGCGCCGACCCTCGCTTGGTGGCCCGGCACTTGGAGCTGGCTTCTGGGTGGGTTCGCTTCGACGCTTCGATTCGGGCGGCGCTGGTCCAGGCCTCGGCGGCATGCGACGAGGAGAAGCAGGCCGTCCTTGAGGCGAAGGCTGCTCGTGATGCAGCCCTGGGGGAGGTGGTCGACGTCCGTGGTCGCTGCAAGGCGCTGGAGGACGAGCTGCATGGCCTGCGGGATCAGCTCGTGGAAGAGGTCCGTCTTCGCCAAGAGCAGGAAGAAGGCGTGAAGGCTCGTGAGGCGGCCGTCGAGAGCCGGGAGGCCAAGCTCAAGAAAAGCCACGACCGCCTAGGCGCGCTGGAGCAAGAGTTGGGGGCGAGGAAGGCCGACCTGGACGGCAAGGCCCTAGTCCTTGCCGAGGACCGCGCGGCCTTCACGGAGTTGGAGGCGAAGGCTCGCTCCTCACTAAGGACGCTTTACGACAGCGGTCTGGAGAGCCCGCTAGCCGGCGCCGAGGATGGCCCCGCCAAGCTGCTTCCCTTCTTGGTCCACGCTCTTGAAGATGTCGCCCTTGGTCTTGGCCCCACGGCCGAGGCCGAGGCGCGTGTCCTGTCTTCTGCAGCACTGACGTGGGTCCTCACCCACATCCACCTTCGCGATCCCGGTTTCGACCTTGACAGCCTGCTGGAGCCCGTGAGTGGCGAGCGTGCCGTTGCTGCTGTCGAGGCCATGAAGGGTCGCGCAGAGGCTCTGCTTGGGAAGTTCTGGGCCTTCAGCACCAAGCCGGAGCAAGGCACTACCGACCCCGCTGCTCCGTGAGGCGAACCCACTCTACGCTGCTCCCCCGCTGCCAAGTGACTCCATCGTGGTTCATGTCCTGCTTTTAATTCCTGCACATGTATCATGCCTCATGGAGGCATTTAAACTTGTTTCTGATTGGGATAACAGTGTGGCCTGTAATATTTGCTTTCGAATTCCTTTGAAAATTGCGTTTTTCCTTCCTACTTGCCTATGTTCTACGTCGGCAGGGCCCGGCCCCGCGCGTACCTCACCCAGCAATTGTCCCGACCGGAAACCAGGACGGGACCAAGGATTGAGGGGCTACGTGACAAGTTAGGCTCCAGAGTCGCGATGCTCAGGAGTCCCCCTTGGCGCACGAACAGCAAGTAGGGAGGTGTGATGTCGGTGGATCCACCGTTCTACCTCTGCAGAGCCCGGCCCCGTGCGTACCTCACCCAGCAATGGCCCCGACCGGAAACCAGGACGGGACCAAGGAGTGAGGGGCTACCTGACCAGTTAGGCTCCTAAGTCGCGATGCTCAGGAGTCCCCCGTAACGCCCAAACGGCCTTCATACCTTGGCTCCACTTGGGGAGAGGCGCACGACGAACCAGGCCCGGGGGGGGGGGGGCTGGGCGGCGTGCGTCTGGGCGTGACCCAGGCGCAGCCCCCATGCCCAGCCCCCTCGCGCGGCACTCCCGAGGGGAGGCGTTACGACGAGGCTAGACACCAAGCTCTGGGCTCCCTGAGGTTGATGCGGCCCGGAGGCCACCCTCAGTTGTTTATCACCAGCGAGGAGCATAGCGCTTTTGTATGTGTACGGGCATAGCCGCTCCTCGGCAGTGTTGTCAGCCAGCGCAGAGCATGGTGCTTCCACTGGTACATGGGAGGGGGCCCCCCTCCGGGAGGAGCCCCCAGGGCGTGTACAGCCCCGCCCTGACACATGGCTGGCACGGTAGGGCTTGGCGAGGTGTATCTTGGCACCCGTGAGCCAGCGCGGGACTCACGGGGCCCTACCTCTTGGCGGGTTGCGCCTGACACTGGGCCTTATCTTGTGATGTGTCCATGCAAATTTGGTTAGATGCCTGCACTCTATGTCCTCGGGTCCCGGCTCTCGAGCTGGTTTCAGCCGTCGCTGGTATGCCAGGTCGCGATGCCGTGGTCACGGCCAGAGGGTGAGGGCTGGAGAGCCAGTAAGAGCCCTGAGTCGCGATGCTCAGGTACCCCCCCTTTAACGTGCAAGTGGTCAGCATGGAGAAGAAGAGGTGCCGTGGACCGGCATCAAATAATCAAGCATGGTGGTTCTAACGCATAACCGGAAATAAACGCAAATGGGATACATGCCACCAGGCCTGGCCCGAGCAGCTTGGGGATCATGCACCCCGAGGGGCGCCCCCAACAAGGTAAGCTAACAACATGGAATAAAAAGGGATACACGCTGCAGGGACGGACCCACGCGGCCTGGGAATAATGCAGCCCTGGGGGTGCTCCCAGTTGGAAGTAAAACTCGAAAGATGTCACCTGATGATGTTGAAGACGAAGGGTTGTCGGTGTAGCAGACTCGGTGGGCTGCGGAAGCCGATCCTCATGAGCCCCCAGGCCCAGGGGCCTCGGGAGGCTCTGGAGGCGCTGGCGGCTCCTTGTGAGCCATCTCCATCTCCGCCAGGGCTGCGGAACGCCTGGCCTCTCGTGCCTCTGCGATGCCCCTCATGAGGCGCTGGTGCGTGTCAGCCGCGCTTGGCAAGCCGCAAGGCATGCGAACGTAGCTGTGGGGTGGACCTTCGTAGTGCCCCACTTGCGAGGGCCAGAGGCGCTCCAGGGAGGCGACTTGGTTGAGCCCTGGTACGTCGATGCAGACGCGCAGCCCGCCATCCTCGCCTGGATGAGGAGCCACTGCTGGTAGGCGGCCGCCGCCTCTCATGACTCTTGACTCCTGTAGCTCCTGAATGGCCTTGCTGACGAACTCCTGTGGGTCTGGATCTCCTTGCCTTGCTCCTTCTTGGGGGGAAACGTGCTTCGTAACACGCCTCCAGGTGGTGCCCAAGTGCCTCCCTCGTGACCCTAGCTAGGTCGGCGGCCCACCAGGGGAGAGGCCCCGAGCCCTGCCTAAGGGGGGCGCCGAGCATGCTTTCCTATGCGATGGAAAGAGGTTCCCCCTGGGCAGGCACGGGCCTAGAGGGGCCTGCCTCCTGAGGGGCCAGGCCGGACGATGTCTTCTTCTTCTTGGGGGCGGCCTCGGGAAGCCTCTTGCTTCAGCGATCCGGGTCTTCCAGTGATGCGGCCTGAAAGGCTCGCTCCAGGGAACACACCGTGTCCTTCTCTTCACAGGGCACCGTGATGTCTCCGCCGTTTCCTGGCATCTTGAGGACGTTGTAGCCGTGGCGAGTTATGGCCATGAACTTGGCCAGCGCTGGGTACCCAAGGATGGAGTTGTATGGCAGGTGAATGTGAGCGACGTCGAAGTCGATGAGCTCGGTGCGGTAGTTGTCGCGTGCCCCGAAGGTGACAGGGAGGCGGACCTGCCCGATCGGGACCGTGGAGCCGTCGGTGATTCCGGAGAAAGGCTTGGTTGGCTGAAGCTGGTTGTAGGGCACTTGGAGGTTGTTGAATGTCTCCACGGACAGGACGTTGAGCCCTGCCCCGCCATCGATGGGGGTCTTGGTGACCACCACGTTGCTGATGATTGGGGAACAAAGCATCGGGAGGACTCCGGTTGTTGCCACACACTTGAGCTGATCTGCTGAGTTGAATGTGATGGCGCACGCCGACCACCTGAGAGGGCGTGTGGCTTCGAGTCTGGGGAGGACTGCGTTCACTTGCTGGGGCTTGAGCCCCGCCCAGGATGCAGGCGGTCGCGCGCGGCTCCTGGAAGCCCCCAGCCTCCTCGTCCTGGTGGCGGTCCTCGTTTCTCCTTGGCTGCGGCGGCAGCGGTGGGAGGCCTGCGTTGCCTTGCGGGCGATCCTCGCGAGGCTGATCCCTCCAGCTTCCCTCGCGAGGCGGGTCTTGCCAGCGATCCTCGCGAGGCTGGTTGTGCGACCCCTGGCGTGGGCCACGGTCTTCCCAGCGTCCTGCGTTCCTTCCTCCTCCTCGACCGTAGCCCCGATCACCGCGGCCGGGACGACAGCCGATCCTTCCTTCTTGCACGGCCCGGAGCTCTTGGCATTCATTGGTGTTGTGGGTGTGGAGGTCATGGTTGTCGGATCACAGGTTCCGGCAGACCCTTAAGGTTCAAATACTGGGGTGCGCGCGGAGATCACGCCTTCTACCTCCCCGTCTCACAAAGATCTAAACTACTAAAAGAACTGCGCAAGAGACACAAGGTTTATACTGGTTCGGGCCACCGTTGTGGTGTAATACCCTACTCCAGTGTGTGGTTGGTGCATTGCCTCCTGGGGCTGTTGATGGTGAACAATACAAGGAAGAACAGCCTCGCGAGGGTCTGTTCTTGGGTGGGGCGATGAACTGCTAGGAGGAGTTCAGTCACCTCTTTCTCTCTCTCACTTACTCTCTCTGCTTGCGAACCGAACGAACCGACCCCTTCCAATGTGGGTGGCTGGTCCTATTTATAGGCAAAGGCCCTGGGCCTCTTCCCAAATATTGAGCGGGAAGGGCGCAAACAATTGGCCAATTCAAAGGGGAACATCTAGTACACTTATCCTGACTAAAGTTGGTCTTCGCCTGCCAAAGACTCTGTGGTGACGCCGTGCTGGGCTCCATGGTGACCTCCGTCTCATAGTCCACCTGGTCTTGGTCTCGTTGCACCGAAATGGCAACCTTTTCCTGACGCCTCGGTACTCCGCGGCTGCGCTTGCCCCCTTTGCACCAAAGAGGAAAGAAGGACGCTGCGCGCGCTGGCGCCCGCTTGGCAACCATGATCGTCATGGCTTGCGTCATGGGCACCTCGCGAGGTACCCCGCCTTGATCTCTCCGCCTCCTCGCAAGCCAGCCTGAGGAGGCTGCGCCGTGTCGTCCACCCCGCGAGGCTTGCCCCTCGCGAGGGTCTTGAGTCTTGTGTTGATGAAGATGGGCAGTGCTGGGCCTCCTTTGAGCCACGCCGCAGGCCGTAGGCAGGCAAGTCTCGGGACCCCCGTTCCCAGAACGCCGACAGTAGCCCCTGGGCCCAAGGCGCGCATGGACTTGGTCGTGCCGAGAGGCGAAAGGGCAAGGGCGAAGCGCCGCGGGCCCTAACAGCCTGCGGCCTTGGGCGCCGCATGGCGGTTGATGGGACGTGGGCGTCTCCACTTCCCCACGACGCCTCGGTGATCGCGCGAGTTGGAGAAGTCCCTGCATGCAGATCGTGTTATGATTACCTGTGATCGTGGAGGCCGGCGGTTGGTCTTCGCAGTCTATAAGTACGAAGCTCTGCGTGCCCTTCCAGTCCATTCCTCCTAGCTTCTCCTTCTTCCCGATCCTTGCTCCGTCTTGCCGCGATGGCTCCGATCCACCGGTTCTCTGCAGCGGAGAAGGGAAAGGTTCCTTGAGAGGGGCCAGACCCACTCCCGCTGAAGAAACGGCTCGCCCTTTGCAGCCGGGGCGAGGAAGACCGTCAGGCGGTGCCGAGGCCCTGGTGCGAGCAGGCTCCGCCGGGGTTCCCACTTCCCTTGTATGCCCACGTCGAGGGCCCTGAAGGTGTCGATGCCGATCTCCGCGGTCGGCGCAGTCGTAGGCGTCGTCGGGTCACGAAGGCATGGGTTGTTCCTCCTGGAGTCCATGCCGAGGGCTCCTCCCAAGAGTTCATGCTCCACGTTGCCATTCCTCTCCAGTCCTGGATACGTCTGCCTCCCTTCTTCGCCTCCATCGTCCCTCCAGGAGGGCCCCTGGAGCTCTGGCTGCAGCACGCCGGCTGCAGCGCCCTCGCGACCGAGGCAGATGTCGTCGTCGCTGCCCCGGGCGAGGTCTACATGTCCCGCCGCTGGAGAGAGATCGCTCGGGTTTGCAGGGAAAGGGGCGTCTTCACGGTCCACTTGGAGTACGATGGCGCTGCGGTGATGTTCTTCAAGGTCTTCGACGCGAACGGGCGCCGGCTGGAGTGTTGCCCCAGGAGAGGTGGCCAGGACCCTGCCCTGGTGAGGGCTAGGCCCGTCGACCGCTCCCTTGGCGGAGGCGCCGGAGGGTCCAGTGACTCCAGCGAAATCTTCACGACTCCGGAGACGAGCGACGACAGCTACGAGCCCCCGAGTCGGCGCCGCTCCTGGAGCAGGGCGGGCTCGTCAGGCCGTCGCCGACCCTGATCTGGATGGAGTTGGCGCCGGCGCCTGACGGCCCACTGTTGATGATGGCGTCTTTTGGAGGAGCTCGTGTAGTTAGCATCCCTTAGGATCCGTTCCCTGCGAGGAATCAAAATGCGCCCCACGGGGGCTTGTAAGGTGCCTGTAGTCCCGTTTGTTAATACATAACCTTTGCTATGGATCTGTGCGAGTCGCGAATTCCCTTGTAGTTCAGTCCTCCCTTTCGCACCTCGCGAGGGCTTGGTGCTCTGCGTCGACAGGTCCCAGTCCCAAGGCAGCGTCAGCCGTCGCTGGTATGCCAGGTCGCGATGCCGTGCTCAAGGCCAGGAGGTGTGCGACCCGGGGTCCGGTAAGAGCCCCTGAGTCGTGATGCTCAGGAGGTCCCCTTTGGCGCCCAAGCAGCCGTCGTTCGGTGAGAAAGGGAAGCAACGTCGCTAGTACGTAATTGCTTTAGGTGCGGGGGTAGTGCCACGGTAGCCAGTGCTTTGGGCGGTGACTTATCTTGAGGATCGGGGATCGCCCCCAGCGCATCGTCGGGTCCGTGGGGTAGTTGGGGCGGAGTTGCTCGGCGAGGTCCTCACGCACGCCTTCTCCCTCGCCTCTGCTCCCCTTTCTGCTCTACGTCCACGGGTTCCGGCCCTCGAGCTGGTCTCAGCCGTCGCTGGTATGCCAGGTCGCGATGCCGTGGTCAAGGCCAGAGGGTGAGGGCTGGAGAGCCAGTAGGAGCCCAGAGTCGCGATGCTCAGGCCCCCCCCCCTTTAACGTGCAAGCGGTTCATGCGGGCGAGGGTGAAGGGAACTCCGTGAGGGCCTTGGCTGGCGCAGTTCCCTCCAAGGATCCTGCAGGTTCATCACAGAAAGAAGATGGGGTTGCCATGGCAGTCATTAGTCGATCGTTAGTCGCTCAAGAGCTCGCTGGTTGGAGTAGGTGAGGTGTATGAGGGCACCCGTGAGCCAGCGCGGGACTCACGAGGCCCTACCTCTAGGCGGGTTGCGCCTGGCACTGGGCCGTATCTTGAGATGTGTCCCTGCAAAATTCGGTTAGATGCCGGTACTCTACGTCCTCGGGTCCCGGCCCTCGAGCTTGTCTCAGCCGTTGCTGGTATGCCAGGTCGTGATACCGTGGACAAGGCCAGAGGGTGAGGGCTGGAGAGCCAGTAAGAGCCCTGAGTCACGATGCTTAGGCACCCCCCTTTAACGTGCAAGTGGCCGACATGGAGAAGAAGGGATGCCGCGGACAGGCACCAAGCAATCAAGCGTGATAGGCGAATGCATAGTTGGAAATAAACGCGAGGGAGATACACGCCGCTGGGCCTAGCCCGAGCGGCTTGGGGATGATGCAGCCCGAGGGGCGCCCCCAACAAGGCAGACTAATGACCGAAAAATAAAAGGGGATACATGCCGCAGGGACGGACCCACGTGGCCTGGGAGTGATGCAACCCTGGGAGGGCGCTCCCAGCTGGGAATGAAGCTTGAAAGATGTCACCTAAGGATGTCGTCGGCGAAGTGGTGTTGGTGCAGCAGACTCGGTGGGTTGCAGAAGCCGACCCTCACGAGCCCCTAGGCCTCGGGGCCTCGGGAGGCTACGGAGGCACTGGTAGCTCCTCATGAGCTGTCTTCATCTCCGCCAGGGCCGCGGAATGCCTGTCTTCCTGAGCCTCCATGATGCCCCTCATGAGGCGCTGGTATGCCGCGGCCATGCTCGGCAGGCCGTAAGGCATGCGAACATAGCTGTGGGGTGGACCCCCACAGCGCCCCACTTGCGAGGGCCAGAGACGCTCCGTCGTGGCGATCTGATTGAGCCCTGGTACGTCGACGCAGACGCGCAGCCCACCATCCTCGCCTGGATGTGGGGCCACAGCTGGTAGATGGCGGCAACCTCTCATGATCCTTCACTCCTGTAGTTCTTGAATGGCCTTGTGAACGAACTCCGGCTGGTCTGACCTTCCTTGCCTGGCTCCTTCTCGAGGGAAACGTGCTTCGAAGCAAGCCTCCACATGGTGCCCAAGCGCCTCCCTCGTGACCCTGGCTAGGTCGGTGGCCCTCCAGGTGAGAGCCCTCGAGCCCTACCTGAGGAGGGCGCCGGGCGCGCTTTCCTATGCGATGGAAGTGGGTTCCCCCCGGGCAGACACGGGCCCTGAAGGGCCTGCCTCCTGAGGGGCTGAGCCTGACGATGTCTTCTTCTTCTTGGGGGTGGTCTCAGGAGGCCTCCTGCTTCCGCGATCTGGGTCTTCTAGCGACGCGGCCTGATAGGCTCGCTCCAAGGAACACACTGCATCCTTCTCTTCACAGGGCACCGTGACGACACCGCCACTTCCTGGCATCTTGAGGACGTTGTAGCCGTGGTGAGTCATGGCCATGAACTTGGCCAGCGCTGGGTACCCGAGGATGGCGTTGTATGGCAGACGGATGTGTTCGACGTCGAAGTCGATGAGCTCGGTGTGGTAGTTGCTGCGGTGTCACACCCCAGCTAGATTATGCATTAGAGTGTGCATCATGTTTACCTTCATGACAAAATTGAAATGGGGAAAGCAGAACCCCCAGCACCCCCCCTGAAATCAACTAGGGTTTACTAAAAATAAATTCAATGAACCTGAAATGCCCTTCAAAAATGTTCACCCTCTTTGCCTTGGGTTAGAACCCTTGGGAAAAATGGTGCATATAATTTTAGGTCAACAAAAGGGGCATTGATTTAATTCATAAATATTTGAATTTGGGCATTTAAATACCATTAAATAATTCAAATGCTCAAATAATGTTGGAACTATTTTTTGGGCCACTGAAATATTTCAATATTTGTCCATAAATATTTTCAGGATTTTATAAAATGATTTAGTATTTAAACTAAATCAAAACAGAATAACAGAAATAGAAAAACACAAAAAAATAAAGAGGGAAAGGCCATGGGCCACTTACCTAGCCCATCTCCAGCTGGCGGCCCAGCCCACCCCGCTGCCTCCTATCGTCCCCATCCTCGGACAGAAGGACGCGGGCGTGTGCCCGGCGCTCGCCGGCACGCGCGCGCGCCACCTACCCCCCTGCGCGCCACCTCCTGCTTCCCGGGCTCCCTCCCAATGCCACGGAGACGGCCACGCACCCCCTGGCCCTCTCATTCCCCCTCCCCCGTGCTCATCCCCTCCTCTACTCTCTCTCCCGCGCAACCGCCATGAGCCCGAGAGCGCCGACAAGCTCCACCACGGCCACCGCCTCCTCCTCGCTTCCCTGACCAGCTTAGAGGCTCCGCCTCGACCCCGTCTTCCTCCTCACCGAACCACGCCCCGCCGGAAGCCCTGCATCGTCGATTTTGAGCTCTTCTTCGACATCGGCCACCGTGGATCGCCGCCGTCGAATTCGCGGCAACCGAAGCTTCCCCGAGCCCATTGAGCTGCTCTGTGAGATCACCGTGAGCTCCTGCACGTTTTGCCCCTAACCCCGTGGCTTGCCGCTCGCCGTAGCCGTCGTTTCGTAGCTGACCGTAGCACACCGCCGCCTGAGCTCGTCGTCGGCGCAGCTGCGGTGACCATTAGGTCGCCCCGGGGTGCCTAACCTACTCCCCGCATCGCGTAGCGCTCCGCTAGCCCATCGCCTCACTCGCTAGGACACCACAGCGCTAACCCGCACCAGCCCCTAACTCCGGCCACCGCCGCGAGCTTGCCTCCGACGAGCTCGGGCCATCTCAGCCCCTGTCGTGTCCACAGATGGATGCGGGCGAGTCCCAGCTCCACGTAGATGCCCTCCGCTGGCCATTTGGTCGCCAGAGGAGGATTTCCGAGCCCCTCCGCCGTCTCTGGCCTTGCCGGCGACGAGCCGGGGTCAACTCCGGCGTGTTTTGACCCCGGTTGGCTGGGTTTACTCCCCCCCTGACTCACTGACGTGTGGGCCCAGGCGCCTGCTTAATTAGTGTTAGTTAATTAGTGTTAATAAACTTAGCTAATTAGCTGAGCCACTGACATGCGGGCCCCGCCCGGCTAACTAAGTTAGTTAGGGCTAATTAACTTGGTTAGTTGATTGTGTCACTGACCAGTGGACCCCACTGGTCAGGTTTGACCTGGAGGCGCCCAGTTGACCTGCTGACATCAGGGTGATGTCATGCTGACGCAATAACTCTTTTTCTGGATTTAATTTTATATAGAAAATTCCAGAAAATTGCCTAAACTTCAAAAATTCATAGAAATTCAACCATAACTCCAAATGAGACAAATTATATATGAAAAATTATCAGAAAAATCCAAGCTATCCATTGGTACTGGTTTCATGCATGTCAGAACAAGTTAAACCTGCTGTTTATGCAATATAAGGTGATGCACTAATATGATCAAGTTAAATGAGCTAACACTTGAACTTTTGGTTCAAATAAGCAATTACCCTTCTGTTTTAGCTTGCATTAGGCCAAGACACATCCATATTGCCATGTCATAGCATGCATCATATTGTTGCATATCGTCAGGTGTTGATTGTGCTCGGTTGTGTTATTCGTGGTAGGTTCTGCCTCCGAGGATATTCACGAGTATCCAACTGAAGGGCAGTATCCCGTTACCACTCCATCAGGCAAGCAACCATTGATCATTCCGATACAACCCATGTTCTCGCTCCTGCTCTTGTTTACTACATTAAGACAACACGATTCAAACTGCTGTGTGCTACGGTAGTTGAACCCTTATCCTCTGCATGACCTGTCATTGCCACAGTAACTAGATGAAACCCACTAGCATGTGTAGGAGTTGATTGAGCCATGTTTTGTGATTCCTACCTTGCTATGCCTGCTATGCTTAGAGTTGTGTCAGGTCTGGTTCATCTGGGTGATGGGCTAGAGTGAAATGCTTGTGCCAGTAATATGTGGGATGTGTTGAACATGTTTTGGTAAAGGTATCGATGAGAGGCCATGTAGGAGTACATGGTGGGTTGTTTCATTGAGGCCGTCCATAAGAACTGAGATCTGTATGTGTGATTTAAGATGCAGTTACTACCGTACATTGGGCCCGAAACAAATGGACCCTCTCGGCTTCTTAGCCACCCTAGTACTCTGTCCAGGAGTTGCAAATAGTTTCTGGTGTTTGTGGGATATGTGTTGGCGGCCGTGCGTAGCGCTGACCCTAGGGGTGGGCTATGTTGCGGTAGATACACCGTGGCACGGTGTACCGAGTCACCCGTTTGGTGTCTCGGGAACCCTGTTCACATCGTTCGGGGCCGTATGTGGAAACCTCGGCCGGACTCCCTGCGGATGGAACCTGGATAGGCGATAACCTGGACTAGGGGCTTAGGTGTTTAGGTAGGCCGTGGCCGACACCCTCGCTGGGCTTCCGCTTGAAGGTTGCCGAGTACATGTCGTGTAGACGGCGGTAAGCGGTGAAAGCGTGTATGACGAAGTACACCCCTGCAGGGTATAAAACTATTCGAATAGCCGCGTCCGCGGTAAAGGACTACTTGGTTGCCTATACAGTTCATAGACAAGTTAATGGATACTACTAAAAGACTCAAGATAAGTGTGAGTACCGAGGATGGCCCTCTCGCAGGTTACGAGGGAGGATCCACGGTGGAGTATTGTGATGGTGAGTAGTGGACTCGTGTGCGAAAACTATTTTGCTAAAAGATTCCGTAGGATAGCTTAGCCAAGAGTCAAAGATGGCTTGCTGCATAAACCCCACCACCTTCTTGAGAATGAGCATGTATAGTAGGTTCTGATGTAAGAGTTGCTGAGTACCTTCGTACTCATGTTTGCTTATTTATTGTTTTCAGACGACAACACTGCCCCCTCCGATGGGTTTTACGTAGACCTTGACGTCGACGAGTGACTAGCCACCCAGGTGGTGATCCAGGCCATGGAGGGCCCTATGTAGATAGACAGGCTTCGAGAAGCCTTCTTTCTTTCTAGAGTCTGTACTCAGACTAGTTGCTTCCGCATGTGCTTGTATGACTGTATGACTTGAGTGTCGGGTCATGTGACCCCTACCTGTATGGATATGTTATGTATGGCTCCCTGGAGCCCTTAAATAAAGTACTTGAGTTGTAGAGTTTTGTTGTGATGCCATGTTGTATGTACTCATATCGGGCATATTGTGTGTATGATTGAAATGCTTGGTATGAGTGGGATCCGACAATCTAGTTGTTTGTCCTTCGCAGCCTTTCTTATGGGGAAATGTAGTCTAGTGCTCCTCGAGCCATAGTAGTCCGCTACAGCCCGTTTCACCGGAGTCCTGCTAGCCCAGCACTACTGTTCAGGACACTTGACTGGCCGGCATGTGTTTCACTTCGTCCCTATGTCTGTCCCTTCGGGGAAATGTCACGCGGTGATCTCCGGAGTCCTGTCTAGCCTGCTACAGCCCGGGATCCCCGGAGTCCTGTTAGCCCAGTGCTACAGCCCGGAATCACTCGTTGATGACCGACATGTTCGATGTGATTCATGTATGCCTGTCTCCATAGGTCTGTGCCGCTTTGGGTTCACGACTAGCCATGTCGGCCCGGGTTCTCGGTCATATGGATGCTAGCAACATTGTCATATACGCGAGCCAAAAGGCGCAAACGGTCCCGGGCCATGGTAAGGCGACACCCGTGGGATACCGTGCGTGAGGCCGCAAAGTGATATGAGGTGTTACCGGCTAGATCGATGTGGCCTGGAATCGGGGTCCTGACAGCGTTGGCATCAGAGCCGGACTGCGTGTAGGTTCGTTCAGCCAAAACTGGTCGATGTCGAGTCTAGAAATGCTTAGTTATATGTAAGGGAATTGATTGTGGGAGGGAACGTAAGGTTCTTTTACTCCTTTACCCTATGCTTCTGATCTGAGTCATTCTCTTCTCATTCAACGTGGGTTAAGGACTAGGCTCTCTTCTTCTATCAGGTTCACGTGTTACTAATCCGTATGTAGTTTATAGGATTATTGCTATGAGTTCCAGTCCAGTTTCTACTATTTTAGTACGTTGCTATTTGAATAAGAACCTTGATATGATGCTGTTGAGCAGTATTGTGAACTGTTGTGGATGTCTCAAATCTTTTTCTGAGCATTTACAGCCGTTATGCTGTCCAATTTTCCCTAGGAATTCTGATGTCTTTGTCTTGTGGTTGTGCTTTCAGATGGCCAACCATTCTCAAAATCAAGTGGTTCGCCTGACCAGGTGCCTCGACGTGCCCGGTCATACTGCTATGTTGGTCCGGGTCATGATCGAGACAGGATACCGTTGGTATCCCGAATACACTGTTGAAGAGCAGTTCCGCGACTTTAATCAAAGCCAGTATTTCTGCACCGTCAGGATATTTCCTTCCTATCCTGGATCTACCGAGCCCCTTCACTGTTCCTATGGACTCAGAGTTACCATTGAGATGGCTGTGCAGGATGCTGCCTATTCCATGATGACCATCTTGCGAGTCCGGACTGGCCTGCTTCGGAACACTGACTTCCGTTACATGCCAGCTTCACTCCCGGGAGCGCAGGGGTATCTTCAGGCTATCTATGCTGACTCCACTCAGGAGGACTCATTAACTCGTACCACCGCTGAGATGCTCGAAGATAAGGACCGAGAGAATCGGGCCTTGAGGCTGGAGCTCTTTAATACCCGTGCTGATCATTGGGCCACATTGACTCGGTTTGCACCCGTGGTGCAAGCTGGATGTATGGATACCAGGGATCTGTATCCTGTGAGAGCAGCTCTGCCAGACATGGTGGATTGGCGTGATGTTGGAGGCATCACCCCACCCCTTGGTCCCCGCAGGCCACCGTTTGTTGGTCCAAGACCTCATCCTAGCCCCTATGGTCCACAGGCTCCTCAGGACCGTCTGTTTCCGGATGATCACGTTGAACTTCCAGGCTATGGAGGTGACTTCTATGAGGACTACTACGGAGCTATCTGAGTTAGTAGTAGTACCACTAGTATTGTAGTAGTTGTATCCCCACTGTCCTGTGTGACTTGTGGAATACGACTTGGTGTGTAATCAATTCCGGAGGTGTAGACAAATAATGTATAGGGACTCGGAATGCCTCTGATGAGATGTAACGTCTACCTTCATAGTTGTATTGTAGCATGAGCTTGTACTAAACTATGTATGACGAGTATGACCGTTGGTGTATATATGGCAGTTTTATATTACCATGGCATACGAATGACATCTCTGCATTCCGTGTTATCCTTTACATTCTGCACTTCCCTGTTAAGTTTGAGCCATCCTTGTCTAAACCGTTGTCTTGTTTTCCTCCTAGGATGGTCAACACCCGTGGCAACCCTACTGTCCCGGAGCGGGGGGAAGCCAATGCAGCTAGAGGTGAGAATTTGCCTCACCCGCCTTCCCTGACCGAAGTAATGCTGGAGGCGGAAAGGAACAAGCGTGAGACCAACCGCCTGCTGGAGCGGATTGAGCAGAACACTGCACGCCACCCACGAAATGACCTGGTGTCAATCAACGACTTTATCAAGCTGTACCCACCAAAGTTTAACCATTCCGTCGAGCCCCTCGATGCGGATGATTGGCTTCGCAGCATCACCCACAAGCTACGTTCTGCCAACATAGCCGAAGCCGACAAGGTTACCTATGGTGCTTATCATCTCGAGGGCCCCGCTAGCCATTGGTGGGAAAACTACGAAGCTATGCGCCCGGTCGGCCAAATCACTACCTGGGCTGAGTTCAGCGAGGCTTTCCGTGAGCATCACATTCCGGAAGGTCTCATGGATCGCAAGAGGGAGGAGTTCTGCAACTTCACCCAAGGAAGGCTGACTGTGGATGCATATAGCCGAGAATTTGGGAACCTGGCACGCTATGCTCCTGAAGAGGTTTCTACTGACGCCAAGAAGCAGGCAAGGTTCCGCACGGGACTTAGCCCTGAGCTTCGCCGCGATCTCCGTCTGCACGAGTGCACATCCTTCCAGAAGCTAGTCAATAAAGCTATCAGTGCTGAGACAGGCCAGACTGATTATGACGCTTCACGCAAGCACTCTCGTGATTTTGGGTCTTCATCCGGCTCTGGAGCTCAGAAGCGCCGGGTGTGGATTCCAAGCACCGCACTGCCACCCAGATTCACCCCGAGGCCATCCTTTGAGGCGCCTCGTCCCAACCAGCAATTTGCACCGCCCAAGCCCTATGGTGGCCCCGCTGCTAATGTTGCTCCACGCCCCACTATGGTAACATGCTTCAAGTGTGGAGAACCGGGTCACTATAGTCGAGAGTGTCCCCAGAACAACCCCAATCAAGCTGGAAAGTCCGTTGGCCATGGTAAGCCCGCGGGAAAGACTTTCTACGCCAAGCCGGCCACTACTGCACGTTGCCATGTCAACTATGTTTCAGCCGAAGGGCTCATGAGGATCCCAACGTCGTCCTTGGTACGCTCCTTGTTAACTGCCATCCGGCATCTGTTCTTTTCGATACTGGAGCATCTCATTCATTCATATCCGAGAATTATGCTCGGTTGCATAACACGACATTCTGTGACATGCCCACTTCCATGGTAATTCAAACTCCGGGTTCCAAATGGGAAACTTCTAAGGTAATCCATGGGAACGAAATTCTTGTCGATAGGCTTGTTTTCCTCGCATCTTTAATAGCTCTCAAGTCCTCCGACATAAACATCATCTTGGGTATGGACTGGATGTCGGCTCATTATGCCAAGATCGATTGTGCCACTAGAACCGTTCAACTTACTCATCCCTCGGGCAAGACAGTTAATGTCTTAACTCGAGTGGCCAAGCGCCAACTTTACTCTCTCAATGCAAACCCTCTTCCAGACCTTGAGGACGTTCCGGTAGTCCGAGACTTCCCGGATGTGTTTCCGGAAGAACTGCCAGGTGTTCCACCTGACTGGCATGTCGAGTTTGTGATAGACCTTGTTCCAGGAACCGTTCCAATTGCTAGAAGACCCTACAAGATGGCACCCTTAGAACTAGCCGATCTTAAGAACCAACTCGATGAGTCCTTGAACAAAGGGTTCATCCGTCCTAGCTCCTCTCCTTGGGCTTACCCCATCCTCTTCGTCAAGAAGAAGGATGGAACGGATCGAATGGTAGTGGATTACCGACCTGTCAATCTGGTCACCATCAAGAACAAATACCCGCTTCCCAGGATCAACGACCTGTATGATCAGCTCGCTGGATCCTCAGTCTTCTCCAAGATGGATTTGGGGCTAGGCTACCATCAAATCAAAATCAGAAACGGGGACATTCCCAAAACGGCCTTTGTTACTCGTTATGGCCAATACGAGTACACCGTCATGTCCTTCGGTTTAACCAATGCCCCGGCCACTTTCTCCCGGTTAATGAACTCGGTTTTCATGGAGTACTTGGACAAATTTGTCGAAGTATACCTCGATGACATACTCATCTACTCCAAGAATGAAGAGGAACATGCCGAACATCTAAGGCTGGTATTGATGAAACTTCGAGAGCATCGCCTTTATGCCAAATTCTCCAAGTGTGAATTTTGGTTGTCAAAAGTGACCTATCTAGGCCATGTAATCTCTGGTAAGGGTATTGCTGTCAATCCCGAGCGAGTTCAAGCCGTCCTTGATTGGACTCCACCTGAAACGGTCAAGCAAGTTCGGAGTTTCCTTGGCCTAGCGAGCTATTGCCGCCGCTTCGTCGAGAATTTCTCCAAGGTTGCTAAACCTCTAACTGAACTCCTCAAGAAAGATAAAAAGTTCGAGTGGACTCCACAGTGCGAGTTCAGTTTTCAGGAACTGAAAAGACGCCTGACATCTGCTCCCATACTAGTACCACCAGATTTCTCCAAGGACTTTATTATCTATTGCGACGCCTCGCGACAAGGACTAGGTTGCATACTCATGCAAGATCGTCAGGTAATTGCCTATGCTTCACGGCAATTACACCCACATGAGGAAAATTTTCCCACACATGATCTAGAGCTTGCCGCTGTAGTCCATGCACTCAAAACCTGGCGACATTACCTTCTCGGTAATCGTTGCAAGATCTTCATCGATCACCAAAGCTTGAAATATATCTTCACCCAACCAGATTTGAATCTCAGGCAAAGACGTTGGGTTGATTTGATCTCGGATTACGACTTAGGAATAACTTACACCCCTGGCAAGGCCAATGTCATGGCCGATGCACTAAGTCGTAAGTCCTACTGTAACAACCTGATGTTACAACAAAGTCAACCACTTCTCCATGAGGAATTTCGCAAGCTTAATCTTCACATTGTTCCTCAAGGATTCCTATCCACCCTGGTAGCGGAACCTACCCTTACGGATCAGGTCATCAAGGCACAGAAGATAGATCCGGGAATTTCCCGTATCAAGAGAAACGTTAAGAAAGGAGTCGTGAATTGTTTCTCCATTGATGATCAAGGTGTCGTATACTTTGGGAATCGCCTGGTGGTTCCAAAGGCACGAAACCTGAGGCGACTGATCCTTAAGGAAGCTCATAAATCCCCTCTCACCATTCATCCCGGTAGTACCAAAATGTATCAAGACCTATGCCAGAGGTTTTGGTGGACTAGGATGAAGAGAGAAATCGCTCAATACATTGCTAATTGCGACGTTTGTCGTCGTGTTAAAGCAGAGCATCAACGGCCTGCTGGCACCCTTCAACCTTTGGCTATTCCTGAATGGAAATGGGACAAAATCAGTATGGATTTCATCACTGGGTTTCCCAGGACCAAGAGGGGGAATAATGCCATCTTCGTCGTGATCGACCGTATTTCCAAAGTAGCCCATTTTCTACCTGTTCGTGAGAGTATCACCGTTAGCCAGCTAGCTGACTTATACATCTCCCGAATAGTGTCTCTTCATGGTGTCCCATTGGAAATTAACTCAGACCGTGGAAATCTCTTCACCTCTCGATTTTGGGAAAGTTTCCAAAATGCTATGGGAACTCATCTCTCCTTTAGCACCGCCTTCCATCCTCAATCAAGTGGTCAAGTAGAGTGAGTCAATCAAATTCTGTTAGATATGCTCCGAGCTTCTGTTATCTCGTTCGGAATGAGTTGGGAGAAATGCCTTCCATTCGCGGAGTTTGCTTATAACAATAGCTATCAAGCTAGTTTGGGCAAGGCTCCCTTCGAAGTTCTCTATGGACGAAAATGTCGAACGCCTCTTAACTGGTCAGAAACCTGGGAAAGACAACTCTTTGGCCCGGATATGATTCAGGAAGCAGAAGAGCAGGTTCGCGTTATTCGTGAGAAATTGAAAGCAGCCCAATCTCGCCAAAAGAGTCAATATGATCGTAAACATAAGCCTATGACATTTGAAATTGACGAGAAAGCTTACCTTCGGGTTACCCCGTTAAAGGGAACCCATCGTTTCGGTATCAAAGGCAAATTGGCTCCTCGTTACATTGGACCCTTTCGCATTCTTGCCAAACGAGGAGAAGTTGCCTACCAATTGGAACTACCTCCGCATCTTTCCAGAGTTCACGATGTCTTCCACGTTTCGCAACTCAGGCGTTGCTTCGCGGATCCTATCCGTGGAGTGGACCACGAAACGCTTGATTTACAAGATAACCTTTCTTATCGGGAATACCCCGTTCGTATCCTTGATCAAGCTGAGCGTACCACTCGACGTCATAATATCAAGTTTCTCAAGGTTCAATGGTCACACCATTCCGAGAAGGAAGCCACTTGGGAAAGGGAGGATCATCTTCGACTCGAGTACCCCACCTTCTTCCCAGATGATCCTAAATCTCGGGACGAGATTCTATTGAGTGGGGGTGAGTTGTCACACCCCAGCTAGATTATGCATTAGAGTGTGCATCATGTTTACCTTCATCAGAAAATTGAAATGGGGAAAGCAGAACCCCCAGCACCCCCCCTGAAATCAACTAGGGTTTACTAAAAATAAATTCAATGAACCTGAAATGCCCTTCAAAGCTGTTCACCCTCTTTGCCTTGGGTTAGAACCCTTGGGGAAAATGGTGCATATAATTTTAGGTCAACAAAAGGGGCATTGATTTAATTCATAAATATTTGAATTTGGGCATTTAAATACTATTAAATAATTCAAATGCTCAAATAATGTTGGAACTATTTTTTGGGCCACTGAAATATTTCAGTAAGTGTCCATAAATATTTTCAGGATTTTATAAAATGATTTAGTATTTAAACTAAATCAAAACAGAATAATAAAAATAGAAAAACACAAAAAAATAAAGAGGGAAAGGCCATGGGCCACTTACCTGGCCCATCTCCAGCTGGCGGCCCAGCCCACCCCGCTGCCTCCTGTCGTCCCCCTCCTCGGACAGAAGGACGCGGGCGTGTGCCCGGCGCTCGCCGGCACGTGCGTGCGCCACCTCCCCCCCTGCGCGCCACCTCCTGCTTCCCGGGCTCCCTCCCAATGCCACGGAGACGGCCACGCACCCCCTGGCCCTCTCATTCCCCCTCCCCCGTGCTCATCCCCTCCTCTGCTCTCTCTCCCGCGCAACCGCCATGAGCCCGAGAGCGCCGACAAGCTCCACCACGGCCACCGCCTCCCCCTCGCTTCCCTGACCAGCTTAGAGGCTCCGCCTCGACCCCGTCTTCCTCCTCACCGAACCACGCCCTGCCGGAAGCCCTGCATCGTCGATTTCGAGCTCTTCTTCGACATCGGCCACCGTGGATCGCCACCGTCGAATTCGCGGCAACCGAAGCTTCCCCGAGCCCATTGAGCTGCTCTGCGAGATCACCGTGAGCTCCTGCACGTTTTTCCCCTAACCCCGTGGCTTGCCGCTCGCCGTAGCCGTCGTTTCGTAGCTGGCCGTAGCACGCCGCCGCCTGAGCTCGTCGTCGGCGCAGCTCCGTTGACCATTAGGTCGCCCCGGCGTGCCTAACCTACTCCCCGCATCGCGTAGCGCTCCGCTAGCCCATCGCCTCGCTCGCTAGGACACCACAGCGCTAACCCGCACCAGCCCCTAACTCCGGCCACCGCCGCGAGCTTGCCTCCGGCGAGCTCGGGCCATCTCAGCCCCTGCCGTGTCCACAGATGGATGCGGGCGAGTCCCAGCTCCGCGTAGATGCCCTCCGCTGGCCATTTGGTCGCCGGAGGAGGATTTCCGAGCCCCTCCGCCGTCTCTGGCCTTGCCGACGACGAGTCAGGGTCAACTCCGGCGTGTTTTGACCCTGGTTGGCTGGGTTGACTCCCCCCCTGACTCACTGACGTGTGGGCCCAGGCGCCTACTTAATTAGTGTTAGTTAATTAGTGTTAATAAACTTAGCTAATTAGCTGAGCCACTGACATGCGGGCCCCGCCCGGCTAACTAAGTCAGTTAGGGCTAATTAACTTGGTTAGTTGATTGTGTCACTGACCAGTGGACCCCACTGGTCAGGTTTGACCTGGAGGCGCCTAGTTGACCTGCTGACATTAGGGTGATGTCATGCTGACGCAATAACTCTTTTTCTGGATTTAATTTTATATAGAAAATTCCAGAAAATTGCCAAACTTCAAAAATTCATAGAAATTCAACCATAACTCCAAATGAGACAAATTATATATGAAAAATTATCAGAAAAATCCAAGCTATCCATTGGTACTGGTTTCATGCATGTCAGAACAAGTTAAACCTGCTGTTTATGCAATATAAGGTGATGCACTAATATGATCAAGTTAAATGAGCTAACACTTGAACTTTTGGTTCAAATAAGCAATTACCCTTCTGTTTTAGCTTGCATTAGGCCAAGACACATCCATATTGCCATGTCATAGCATGCATCATATTGTTGCATATCGTCAGGTGTTGATTGTACTCGGTTGTGTTATTCGTGGTAGGTTCTGCCTCCAAGGATATTCACGAGTATCCAACTGAAGGGCGGTATCCCGTTACCACTCCATCAGGCAAGCAACCATTGATCATTCCGATACAACCCATGTTCTCGCTCCTGCTCTTGTTTACTGCATGGTAGTTGAACCCTTATCCTCTGCATGACCTGTCATTGCCACAGTAACTAGATGAAACCCACTAGCATGTGTAGGAGTTGATTGAGCCATGTTTTGTGATTCCTACCTTGCTATGCCTGCTATGCTTAGAGTTGTGTCAAGTCTGGTTCATCTGGGTGATGGGCTAGAGTGAAATGCTTGTGCCAGTAATATGTGGGATGTGTTGAACATGTTTTGGTAAAGGTATCGATGAGAGGCCATGTAGGAGTACATGGTGGGTTGTTTCATTGAGGCCGTCCATAAGAACTGAGATCTGTATGTGTGATTTAAGATGCAGTTACTACCGTACATTGGCCCGAAACAAATGGACCCTCTCGGCTTCTTAGCCACCCTAGTACTCTGTCCAGGAGTTGCAAATAGTTTCTGGTGTTTGTAGGATATGTGTTGGCGGCCGTGCGTAGCGCTGACCCTAGGGGTGGGCTATGTTGCGGTAGATACACCGTGGCACGGTGTACCGAGTCACCCGTTTGGTGTCTCGGGAACCCTGTTCACATCGTTCGGGGCCATATGTGGAAACCTCGGCCGGACTCCCTGCGGATGGAACCTAGATAGGCGATAACCTGGACTAGGGGCTTAGGTGTTTAGGTAGGCCGTGGCCGACACCCTCGCTGGGCTTCCGCTTGAAGGTTGCCGAGTACATGTCGTGTAGACGGCGGTAAGCGGTGAAAGCGTGTATGACGAAGTACACCCCTGCAGGGTATAAAACTATTCGAATAGCCGCGTCCGCGGTAAAGGACTACTTGGTTGCCTATACAGTTCATAGACAAGTTAATGGATACTACTAAAAGACTCAAGATAAGTGTGAGTACCGAGGATGGCCCTCTCGCAGGTTACGAGGGAGGATCCACGGTGGAGTATTGTGATGGTGAGTAGTGGACTCGTGTGCGAAAACTATTTTGCTAAAAGATTCCGTAGGATAGCTTAGCCAAGAGTCAAGGCTGGCTTGCTGCATAAACCCCACCACCTTCTTGAGAATGAGCATGTATAGTAGGTTCTGATGTAAGACTTGCTGAGTACCTTTGTACTCATGTTTGCTTATTTATTGTTTTCAAACGACAACACTGCCCCCTCCGATGGGTTTTACGTAGACCTTGACGTCGACGAGTGACTAGCCACCCAGGTGGTGATCCAGGCCATGGAGGGCCCTATGTAGATAGACAGGCTTCGAGAAGCCTTCTTTCTTTCTAGAGTCTGTACTCAGACTAGTTGCTTCCGCATGTGCTTGTATGACTGTATGACTTGAGTGTCGGGTCATGTGACCCCTACCTGTATGGATATGTTATGTATGGCTCCCTGGAGCCTTTAAATAAAGTACTTGAGTTGTAGAGTTTTGTTGTGATGCCATGTTGTATGTACTCATATCGGGCATATTGTGTGTATGATTGAAATGCTTGGTATGAGTGGGATCCGACAATCTAGTTGTTTGTCCTTCGTAGCCTTTCTTATGGGGAAATGTAGTCTAGTGTTCCTCGAGCCATAGTAGTCCTCTACAGCCCGGTTCACCAGAGTCCTGCTAGCCCAGCACTACTGTTCAGGACACTTGACTGGCCGGCATGTGTTTCACTTCGTCCCTATGTCTGTCCCTTCGGGGAAATGTCACGCGGTGATCTCCGGAGTCCTGTCTAGCCTGCTACAGCCCGGGATCCCCGGAGTCCTGTTAGCCCAGTGCTACAGCCCGGAATCACTCGTTGATGACCGACATGTTCGATGTGATTCATGTATGCCTGTCTCCATAGGTCTGTGCCGCTTTGGGTTCACGACTAGCCATGTCGGCCCGGGTTCTCGGTCATATGGATGCTAGCGACATTGTCATATACGCGAGCCAAAAGGCGCAAACGGTCCCGGGCCATGGTAAGGCGACACCCGTGGGATACCGTGCGTGAGGCTGCAAAGTGATATGAGGTGTTACCGGCTAGATCGATGTGGCCTGGAATCGGGGTCCTGACATGCGGGCCCCGAAGGTGACAGGGAGGCGGACCTGCCCGATCGGGACTGTGGAACCGTCGGTGATTCCGGAGAAAGGCTTGGTTGACTGAAGCTGGTCATAGGGCACTTGGAGATTGTTGAATGTTTCTGTCAGGACCCCGATCCTAGGTCACACCGATCTAGCATGTAACACATCATATCACTTTGTGGCCTCACGCACGGTATTTCCACGGGTGCCACCTTACCTGGCCCGGGACCGTTTGCGCCTTTTGGCTCACGTATATGATAGTGTCGCTAGCATCCATATGACAAAGAACCCGGGCCGACATGGCTAGTCGTGAACCCAAAGCAGCACTAACCCATGGGGACAGGCATACATGAATCAACCTCGAGCATGTCGGTCAACAGCGTGTGAATCCGGGCTGTAGCACTGGGCTAATAGGACTCCGGTAACCCGGGCTGTAGCAGGCTAGGCAGGACTCCGGATGTCACCGCGTGACATTTCCCTGAAGGGACAGACATAGGAACGAAGTGAAACACATGCCGGCCAGTCAAGTGTCCTGAGCAGTAGTGCTGGGCTAGCAGGACTCCGGTGATCCGGGCTGTAGCGGACTACTATCGCTCAGAAGCACTAGACTACATTTCCCCATATGATAGGCTGCCAAGGATAAACAACTAGATAGTCGGATCCCACACATACCAAGCATTTCAATCATACACACAATATGCTCAATATGTGTGAATACAACATGGCATCACAACATAACTCTACAACTCAAGTACTTATTCATTAGGCTCCGAGGAGCGAGGTATTACAAACATGGGTCTCATGACCCAACAATCATAGCATACAATGCAAAGCACATGCAGAAGCTTAACATGTCTGAGTACAGACATCTACAAATGAAAAAGGCTGAGAAGCCTGACTATCTACCAGATCCTGCCGAGGGCACAAGATCGTAGCTGAGGTATCAAGCTAAACGTCAAAGTCCACGCGGAACTACTAGCGAGACTGAAATCTCTCTGCAAAACATACATTAAGCAAACGTGAGTACAAAGGTACTCAGCAAGACTTATATCAGATCTAAACTACATATGCATCGGTATCAACAAGGGGGGGGTGGAGGTTAACTGCAGCAAGCCAGCTTTGACTCGGTGGCGATCCTAAACAACAACTGCAAGCAACTCTTTGAGGTGGCGCACACGAGTCCACACATTCACCATTCAATACACCACTATGGATCCGCTCCCGTCTCCCTACGAGAAGGCCATCCATAGCACTCACACTTATCTTGCGAGTTTTAGAGTATCCACTTTCACTTGTCTATGAACTATGCAAGGGGTCCAAGTTTCCATATCCGAGGAATTCGGCTATTCGAATAGATATTGATAACCCTGCAGGGGTGTACTTCTTCACACACGCTCCCACCACTTATAGCCCTGTACACGTCATGTACCTCGGCAACCTTCAAGCGGAAGCCGGGCGAGGGTGTCGGCCACGGCCTACCTAAACACTTAAGTCTCTAGTCCAGGTTTATCGCCTATTCGGGTTCCATCCGCGAGGAGATCCGGCCGGAGTTTCGCTCACAGCCCCAAACTATGTGTGCAGGGTTCCCGAGACACCAAACGGGCGCCCGGTACACCGTGCCACAGTGTATCTACCGCAACATAGCCCACCCCTAGGGTCAGCGCTACGCACGGCCGCCAACACATAACCTACAAACACCAGAAACTAGTTGCAACTCCTGGACAGAGTACTAGGGTGATTAAGAAGCCGAGAGGGTCAATTAAGGATCCCAATGAGTGGTAGTAGCTGTTCATGGATCACAGACACCGAACTCAGTTCCTGAGGACGGCTGCAATGAGACAACCCACCATGTACACCTACATGGCCTCTCACCGCTACCTTTACCAAATCGTGTTCACACACTTAGCTCTCAACAGTAGGACATGTTTACACACCTCCGATCCATCCCCGATGAATCAGACCTGAATCAACTCTAAGCAGTAGCAGGCATGACAAACAAGCATGAATGAGTAGGCACATCAGGGCTCAAACAACTCCTACTCATGCTAGTGGGTTTCATCTAATTACTGTGGCAATGACAGGTCATGCAGAGGATAAGGGGTTCAACTACCGCAACAAGTAACAGGTGAATCGTTGTTGTCCTAATGCAGTAAAAGAGAGCAGGAGCGAGAGAGGGGGATTGTATCGGAATGAACAAGGGGGTTTTGCTTGCCTGGCACTTCTGAAGATAATATAACTCTCCGTCGGTGTCACCGATCCCATCGTCGAAACCATGTCTATCGAAAGGGGACAAATATCGGCAACAGAGAAAGAAATACAATCAATGCAATGCACAGTATGATGCATGATCATGACATGTCAATATGCTGTGGTTTGAGCTAATGCAACTAGCTATGATTTAAATGAAGTTGGTTTGAGTGCAAGATTCAAATTCCAACCCCATATATGATTATTTAAATGCCCTTTATTTGTTTTGTCCAAAAGAGAGGACAAACATTGTTCAAACATGCATGAAAATGGTACAGATGGATTCCTTGAATTTTTCTGATAATTTTACATATATAATTTATTTTATTTGGAGTTACGGTTGAATTTCTATGATTTTTAGAAGTTTTGGGCATTTTCTGAAAATAAATAAATCATTTAAGATTTATTTAAATTCCAGAAAGGACTTACTGCGTCAGCATGACGTTGGGGTGACGTCAGCAGGTCAACTGGGCGCCTCCAGGTCAAACCTGACCAGTGGGACCCACTGGTCAGTGACACAATGCTGGCATGAGTCACTGACGTGTGGGGCCGGTCAAAGGCCACGTCAGAAAGTCAAACTGGCGTGTGGGGCCAGCTGGGTTAATAGCTAATCTAAACAGAACATTAAGTTAAACTAAACATGCACTGGGCCCACATGGCAGTGGCTCTAGGGAGTTTTAGCAGGGTCATTAGCACTAATTAAGCCAGCGCCACGTCAGCTCGCCGGAGCTTGGCCGGCGGCGACCAAATACGCGGCGGGGTTTCACCGGAGTTGCTCGGGTTTTGCCTACAGGCCACCATTTGACGCGCGGAAGGGCGCGTTTGAAAGAGGGGAGCGAGGCGCATCTGCGGGTGGCCGTGGTTCGAGTGGGGGTGGACGGAGTCGACGGCGGCGAGCTCTCTTGCGGCCGCCGGAATTTGGGCGTACACCGAACTGGGGCTACGGAGCACGGCATGAAGATCTGGTGGGTGTGCTCGGCTTCTAAGAGCGCTCTGAGTGCAGCGATGGGTTCGGACGCATGCTTGCACGGTCGTAGTCGCGGTGGCGACATGGCCGGCGGCGAGGAGCTGTCGGCTCCGATGGCCAGGGGGCTAGAAGGCATGGGCGAGCACGGGGGAGAGGGGAAAGAGGCAGGGGCTCACGGCGAATCTGGTAGAGGCAACGGCGAGGCCGGGGAGGGACTGGAGCAAGCGAATCGACAGCGGCGGTCGTCGGTGCCGAAGCTTGATGACGACGAAGATGCCGGCGATGAAGGGCTCCCGAGGTCGTGTGAGACAAAGTGGAGGATGAGGGAGGCACGGCGGAGCTTGGGGCCGCGTCGGAGAGGTGAGGGGATGGCTGTGGCCGTGGTGGCAGCGGACGGCGGCGATGACTGGCTCTCGGGTTCGAAGAGAGGGGCGACAGAGGCGGGGATGAGGATGGAAGAGAGTGAGTGAGGGGTCAGGGGGGTGCGTGGCATCCATAGCGACGTCCGTGAGGCGGTAAGCAGGCAGGAGGTGGCCTGCGCATGGCCTGCAGGCGGCGAGCACGCGCCCTGCGTCCGACTGGCGCGGGGTGGAAGACGCCTCTGCCCCTGGTGGGCTGGGCTGTCTTACCGGGCCGCCAGTGGGCCAGGTAAGTGGGCTGCCAGGTAAGTGCCCAGGTTGGCTTTTCTCTCTCTGTTGTTTCCTGTTTTCTATTTTCTGACATTTGTTTGATTTAATTAAAATACTAAATCATTTTATAAAATCCTGAAAATAAATATGTGACTAGAACTAAAATATCCCAAGCCACATAAAATTTTCCAGAATTATTCGACATATATTAATTATATAAAGAATATATATCCAATGCAAATAGTTATTGAATTAATTCAAAGGCCCAAAATAAATATTTCTGGGACTCCAAAAATATTGTTTTAAGTTTTACCTCTTGCCAATATTTCCAGAGAATAACAGGAACATTTTCTTGGACTTATTTGAAGCAATTTTATCTTGATCATTTTTAAAGGGATTCTGAGGCTTTGAAAATTCCTCAATTCAAATTTCATTTGAATTTAAACATGATGCAACCACCAAGCTAGTCCAAGGCCAAAGTAGGGCTAGGGATGTGACAGCTCACCCCCACTAAACAAGAATCTCGGCCCGAGATTCAAGATGTGAGGTAAGAAGGAAGGGGGGTTCACAAGACTATCGCAGTCTTCTCGATCCAACTGCCCTTCCCGAGGATGTTGATTCATTTCGTCATCTTGATCTTGACGTCTTTGCTTTCGGGATCTTCATCCAGCATGATGACGGCAGAAAGAAATTCTACAGAAATCGATCTCCTCGGAGATCGAGCACTCAAGATCAACTCATGGAGTGAGATATAAAACATCTCTTTAGCTGAGACACGAAACACACAACAGGAGTGATGGGAAGAAGCGGATGATAAAGGTTCAAATTTGGTAGGCAACAATTCCACGCTTAAGTAGGATGATGCATGGTTTCAAACTAGCGAGGAGATAATTGCCATGATACCATAACGAGACATCTTAAGGAAAGTGACTCGCAGAAATATTCCCTTAAGTGGCAAAAAGAATTACTTTTGATTCAGAGATCGTTGGAACTCTTCATACCAGCTTAAGGCAATTTACAATTGATCGTTTGAGATAGCTTGAAGAGATGGCATACTTGGACTAGGATGGATGATGTGGACTACCTTGTTGAAGACAACACAATGGATGATTTTTGCTTATCATCGGAATGGATGGGACCCATGGTAACTCCACTTTTGAAGATGACCATGAACAACAACTACTGAGGTGCAAGCTGGGAACAAAATGCAAATGTTGGGAATGATTCTAGTAACTCTGGATGAACAGGACCCCCGTTTCGACCATAGCGCTCCAACACAAGTCCGTTTTGTCCGTTTTGCGGTACGCCACACCCCTCCCGATCAATAGGACCCCCGTTTCGACCGTAGGAGGTCCGTTTCCTCCGTTTTGCGGTATGCCAGACCCCTCCCGATCAACAGGACCCCATTCTAAACGTAGGAGGTCTGTTTCCTCCGTTGTGCGGTACGCCAGGCCTCGTTTCCATCGCATGTTCCGTCCAAGCCCTCCCGATGAACACGACCACGCATTCCGTTCCGCCCTAGCCGGTTGGCTCCCATGCGTTCCATTGCCTCCCGATGAACACGACGCATTCCGTTGCCTCCCCATGAACACGATGCATTATGTTGCCTCCTCATGAACACGACGCATTCCGTTGCCTCCCCATGAACACAACGATGATGATGTTTCTCCGTTCTGACCCAGCCATGTACATGAGCCCTGGTCGTACGTATGCGCGAGTAGGCGTTCGAGACCCCGCCCGTATGTACACATACGTGGCCGTATTTTCTTTCTTGCACCCTGGCCGCTGTACGTACGCGTACATGCTACGTGCGCGCCTCTACTACGACACGTACGCGCCTCTACTACGACATGTGCGCGCCTCTGCATCCACCGGTATATATGTACGTACACATTCGCGACCAGAATGACAACGCTACATACGCTTAGTCCAGGTGGGTCCCGACTGTCAGGAACTTCCTTGCCTGTGAAGATGTAGCTGGTGGGTCCCAGCAGTCAGGGGGCGAATCGTTTTTTCCGGCCGCACTTCCTTGCATGCGAAGATGTAGCTCGTGTGTCCCAGCAGTCAGGGGCAAACGTTTTTTTTTGCGAAATACGGTGGCCCGTCCGGTGGGTCCCCGCTGTCAGGTGGAGGAATAATTATTTTGCACGTAATAAGGAGGCATTTCCTTGCTGCGGCCGTGGACCCAGCTGCCAGCCTCTCCACATACAGTTCACGTCGGATGGAAGCCGTTCCTTGACCACGTTGCGCCGAGAGCACCATGGTGGTGGACGACGGCGAGGCCTAGGAAGGGGACGGCGCAGAGCCGGGGAAGACGCGGTAGTGGATGCCCACGCGTAGCGGAGTACGAGGGTTCACTGGTTCGCTGCGGTGTGAGGCCGCTGTCGCCGCAGAATAGCAGGGGGTGTGGGTGAGTAGAGGGATGGCCTGGCCAGCGGTGGGAGTAGTAGGGGCAGTGAGGCCTCTGCCGCATCGCTACCGGCCACGGGAGGCAGGAGCATGAGGCACGACCGACGCTAGTTTGGGCGGCTGGAGCAAGAAGACCAGAGGTTGAAGACGCACTACGGCCGTTGGATGGACATCGTACGGTTACTGGATCTAGAATCGTGGATATTGACTAAGTTGACAAAGCCCTCCGTCTCTGTCAACTTAGTAGGCCCACAAGTCAGCCTGCCACTATACTAGGTACTAGCTAACTGGGGGAGTATTCATTTTTTGGTGCGTAATAAGGAGGCACTTCCTTGCGTGCGAAGATATAGCTGGTGGGTCCCAGCTGTCAGCGGCGGTAACGTTTTTTCGCAAAATACAGAGGCCCTTTCGGTGGGTCCCGTATGTCAGGTGGAGGAATCATTATTTTGCACGTAAAAAGGAGGCATTTCCTTGCATGCGGCCGTGGACCCAGCTGTCGGCCTCTCCACGTACAGTCCACTTCAGATGCTTGTCGATCGTTGACCACGTTGACCAGGCCGTGCGGAGAGCACCAGGGTGGTGGACGATGGCGAGGCCTAGGAAGGGAACAACACGGAGGCAGGGAAGACTCGGTAGTTGTTTCCCACGTGGAGGGGACTATGACTGTACAAGGGTTTATTGGTTCGTCTGCCATCGCCGGAGAATAACAGCAGGTGTGGGTGACTAGAGGGATGGCTAGGCTAGCGATGGGAGTACAGTGGGGCCTGCGCAGCAGCGGAGCCGACCGCGGGGAGGAGGGAGCAGGCAGTCCTGCCGGCGCTTGTTTGAGCGGCTGGAGCAAGAAGAGCAGAGATTGAAGAAGCACGACGGCCGTTCGATGGACATCCAACAGTCACTGCTTGTGCGTCAACCTTTTTTTAGGAAAGCCTCAAATCTTTGGAAAACAGCATACAGCCCATCTGCCATTATTTCTAATAATTTACAACCCATTTGCTAATTCTTAAGGTTTTTTTTGGAGTCCATATTCTTTTTGTTAGCATTACAGCCCATATTGTGGCCATGGTTAAAAAATTATACGAAATTTTGCATATTTCGGTGCAGTCCGAACTGTTTTTAATCCCAAAATTTCGACTCACATTCAAACTGATTTAAAAATAAATGTATATCAATATAAAATCCAACAAATTCTCCACACATAAAAATTAATGTAATTTAAAATCTCAAAATGGAAAAAAGATACTTGAAACTAATTACCGATTTGATGTGTTTTAAAAATGTACACCCTATTTCTCAATTACTGATGGGCCATTTTCTCGGCCAGCTGAATGAAAGCTCTCCTCGTCTTGAAAGATTTGCAGCCCAACAGGCCTGACAAAGCGACTTACTTGGCAAATCATAAAAACACTGGGCTGTGGCCGTGGACCCAGTTGTCAGCCTCACCACGTACAGTACTCTTCCGATGGAAGTCGTTCCTTGACCATGTTGACCATGCCGCGCGGAGAGCACCACGGTGGTGGACGACGGCGAGGCCTAGGAAGGGGACGACACGGTGCCGGGGAAGACGCGGCAGTGGAAGCCCACGCGGAGAGGACTACGAGGGTTCACTAGTTCGGCTGCGGTGTGAGGCTGTCGTCGCCGCAGGGCCTGGCCAGTGGTGGGAATAGAAGGGGGCGGTGAGGCCCCCACGGCAGCACAGCCGGCCACGGGAGGCAGGAGCATGCGGCACGACCGGCGCTGCTTTGGGCGGCTGGAGCAAGAAGACTAGAGGTTGAAGAAGCACTGGGGCCGTTCGATGGACATCGTACGGTCACTGTAGCTAGAATCGTTCATATTAACTAAGTTGACAAAGCCCTTCATCCCCGTCAACTTAGTAGGCCCACAAGTCAGCCTCCCACCAAGGTGGGTCCCAGGTAGCCGAGGGAGTATTCATTTTTTTTGTGCGTAATAAGGAGGCACTTCCGGTGGGTCCCAGCTGACAGCGGGGGGAACGTTTTTTCATGAAATACGGTGGCCCGTCAGGTGTGTCCCAGCAGTCAGGGGGCAAACGTTTTTTTCACAAAATAAGGTGGCCCGTCCAATGGGCCCCTGCTGTCAGTTGGAGGAACCATTATTTTCCGCGTAATAAGGAGGCACTTACTTGCTGCGGCCGTGGACCTAGCTGAGACTCTCCACGTACAGTATACTTCTGATGGAAGTCATTCCTTGACCAAGTTGACCTCGTCGCGTTCCGTTGCATGCATGCGTCCATGGGCGTGGTGCGTCCCCACTGTCAGCCTCTCACGTACAGTCATCTTCCGATGACTCTCAGTTGTTGACCACAATAACCACACCGTGCTGAGCGCACCCAGACTGGAACGACCCGGAGATGGGGAAGACGGGGCAGTGAAGTCGTAGATGGAGAGGAGTGGGAAACTTCACTGGTTCGGGTGCGTGGCAGCACAACCGCGGTGTCGCCCACGGGAGACAGCAGCAAGAACAGAGGTTGAAGAAGGAGCACGGCTATTGGATTAACATCCAACGGTCCAGCTACTAGAATCATTTGTTGATTAAGTTGACAAAGCCGTGCGTACACGTCCGCCTAGTAGGCCCACAAGTCACTCACGAAATCTGACGGGTCCCAGCTGTCAACGGGATGAATAAACAAGGAGGCACTTCCTTCCATGCAAAGATACAGTCGGTGGGTTCCAGCTGTCAGGTTGTGGAAACATTTTTTTCAGCTTAATAAGGAGGAACTTTCCTTGCGTGCGGCCATGGACCTCGTGGGTCCTAGCCGTCAGGCTCTCCACGTATAGTCCTCTTCCGACGACTCTCATTTGTTGACCATGCCGCACCGAACGCAGCGAGGCGGTGGACGACGGCGAGGCCCCGGACGGGAACGACTCGAAGATGGGAAAACGTGGCAGGAGTCGCAGATTGAGAGGAGGAGAAGGGTTATAACTGGTTCTATTGCGTCGTGGGGCTGTAGTCTGTGGAGAATAACAGGAGTTGTTGAGGGGTGGAGGGATAGCCTGGCCGGCGATGGGGTAGCGCTTCACAGCGATGCGTGCTAGGCAGAGCCGCTAGCCGCCGGAGGCCGGACCAGGCGGTTTCGGGGATGCTGGAGGAAGAAGACGAGAGATTGAAGGTGCATGCCGGCCGTTGGATATAAATCCAATGGCTGTGGATGACACAATCATTTGTTGACCAAATTGACAACGCCCTGCGTAGGCTTTGACCTATTGGCCCACATGTCAGCCTGCAAAAATGTGGCATATTTAACCCATGTTTTCTAGAATGTACAATCCATTTGCTGGGATGGGTGAACAAATAATTTCGCGTCAATCAGGCCCATTTATATTTTCTAAGAAATCCTAGCCCATTTGCACTTCCTTGAAATACACGTATTTGGGGGGCTCGTTATATATATAATGTTATGTTAGACGGACCAATTAATATCAAAGAATAAACCGAAGAGGAACATTTTTTGTATATATAATTAAGAAATTAGCGAGTTATTGCTCAAAATAAAAATGAGCGCGTTATTATTAAATTGGTCCTTAAAATCTTTGCAAGCTTTTGTACGCAATCACCAGGATTTTCCTTGCCTCTGAGTCAAAAACAACCAGGATTTTCTTTGCCAACTTCTGTTAAACATTTACTTTTATAAGTTAATAACACGTGGAATGTTCTTATAATGTATATATAAGTCTCTATAAAATATATGATAATAGTAATTATATAAATCTTTCCCTAATAATAAAGCACGGATTGACTCTTTGGGTTCACCGTCACAATACGCTTCTTTCCGTGAATTTACGCTTACAGTTCTTTTCCGTTAGTTTTGATCGAATTGCTGCAAGGCGGTACTAAAAACTTTTTCTATCCAATTGGTCCACGTCCACATTCTCTTATTGGGCCTGCACGCATGTTTCGGCCTGCATGCACGCTTCTGTATCTGTACCTTACCTGATTTTCACACATGTACTCGGAGTAATCCCACCTCGATTGCTTACATGAAAGTCTACCGGTTTATATACCTGGAAAATTGCATATCAACAATGAGCCTCTTGAATCAACAAACACAGAAAGAGGACGAAGGGAAATTGTACAACAAAATGGCAGTCCGGTGCGAAGCTGTTCAGTCCGGCGCTCGCCCGGGTGAGGAAGCGGAGGCAGATTGCGCAGATGCCTGCGACGCAGCCTGTTCCACATGCTGGCCACCTCTACACCACGCACGACATGGACACAAGCACGGCGGTGGGGTGGCTTGAGGCTTGTGGTGGACCGGATCCAGCGAGGGGAAGGTTGGATCCGTTGGCTTGGAGAGGGAGGTGTCGAGGAGCACACGGGATAGAGGGCGGAGGAGGATGGAGGCGGAATGCCGAGGTCTAGCTGTGGACTCGGAGTGGAGGTGCCACAGAGAGGCCTGGGAGGCACCACGGCAGCCACGAGAGCGAGATGGGCCTGGCCATGCTCGGCGGTCGTCAGCCGACTTCGTGTTTCTCTCCTGATGTTCCCTGACCACCTGCTGCCCGGGGTCGGCTACATGTTGTTATCTCAGTTTGCTTGGTAGTTTCATTCTTGCTTAAGATTAGACCTAGCCGTGTAGATGCAGATGGACATTGGAGGTGCAATGTTGGCACTGACGATTTGGATAAAAATATTTTGTACGCAGTCCAAGTGGGTCAGTCTATATACACTTAAATTTTCACATTCAGTTTCCTTCAGTTAGACGACAACAAGGAGATAATGCACTCCTTTTTCTAAAAAATATCATAAGGAACATCTTTTGGAAAATGGCGAGCCATGTTGGCCGTAGTTGGAGTGAAAGAATTACAATTTTTTTTGCCAAATAATCAAATATAGCACAGGTTTAGAAAAAAACCGAAACCATGAGAAATGTTGTTGTTGGATGTCAGTGTGCATCATATATCCTCTTGGCCATGCCGGTCATAACAGCAACAACTTTCTTCAGGCTGGTGATGCTCATATTGTCAATCATTCTCACTATGGTGCCTGAGACAAAAATTCTAAGGCAGTTTGGTAATTTATGATGTTATTACACCGGAGCACATGTAATGACAGACCCGGTAAAGAAGAATAGAACGTAAGTGTGTGCCATGTTTTTTTCCCGATGCAACGCACGGGCCCTTATGCTAGTATATATAATGTGGTAGAAGGAAAACATAAATTGGACACAGCATTACTTTTATAAGAGACCTGCATTTTATACCCCATAGTAGGCATACTAACAAGTTCACACACAAATATAATAGAAAAGGTAACATTCATATCAAACTCAGGTTCACAGGACACGTTCATATTCATAGCCAACATTCACTATCAACAACTCAAAAGATTCATATATACACAAGCTCAGCATATCTATGCATCCAAATGATTGATAGATCACACAACAATATTCACACATAATTCACAAAAAGATTCAGATATACACATGTTCAGTATGTTTATGCATCCAAATGATTGAGATCACAGCCAATATGATCCATGGACGAACTTTAATTACCCTGGGTATAGACTGGTAAATGGTGTTCAATCGGAGGTACTTCTTGCTAAAATTAGTTCTTGTATGAGTAAACTTTCGAGTACATAAGAGGCAACACAGACAATCTGAACTTTGCTTGTAGGTTTATCTTCAAATAGTGGCCTCGTGCCGAGGGAGGTTTGAGCATCTTTGCCACTAGTTTCATTCAACTAGTTTACTGGCTCATCTTAGTCCTGTATGTCGCCAAAATTCTACATTGCAGACGAGAAAGGAGGCAGTTGAGAAAATGAACCACCCAAATTTTTTGTGCAGTTCAACTGAAATGGAGCATCCTTGGCGTGCAAATATCTCATGACAGTAGCACGATACAAATAGAGATGACAGCAAAATAATATGGATGAAGGCCTTAGGCCCATACCAACCAGAGAAAAAAAGCTTACTCATGTAGCCCCATAAGAGATGATAAAGCACTCACTGGAATCACACAATAGTATATATTTTGTGCACTTGAAATGTATGGTTGAAATCACTCTTGTTTACCAGTGCTGAGATTATATCGAAAGATTATCAAGAACATCCAGCAGAGTTAAAGCACTGGCTGGGATACAGTTCATTGTATTGTCTTGTGTAGTTCCACTAAAATGTATGATTGGCACAACATGATCCCTGTTTGCACAAGTGGGAACAAGGTGAAACCTTCATTAGCTTACTGAGAAAGGATAGGAAGACATTAGCATATTACTCAAACAATAGCATCAAATTCATGATGGACAATACGCAAAACATTGCCTCATTGAACCAATGGCAATAAATTGCAAAACAATAGCATGATTATGTCATGATACTAATAATATTCCCTCCCTGCTCCACCACATGATTCACCTCCATAAACAAACATACACACGTACATGATTCAGCATAGGGTCCTACTAAATATTTGTTTAACTCCAATAGGAAAATTAGGCAGTAATAAATTAGTGGTACTTAAGTACTCCTAATTAACTGAGACAGCAGAAGTGGAAGGGCTCCCTGGAGGATCGTCTTACATGTAAGGTAGTCGTTACCGGAGCCTTGAATGGCCTCGACTGAGGCCTCTGGCTTCAGCAAGATCGCCTTGGCACTGTTTATTCTTCTTCTTCCTCTTCATGCTCTGTTTCTCTTTTGTCGGCGTTCTGGGAACGGGGGTCCCCATACTTGCCTGCCTGCGGCCTGCGACGTGGCTCAAAAGGGGGCCCAGCGCGGCCCATCTTCACCAACACAAACCCAAGACCCTCGCGAGGGGCCAAGCCTTGCGGGGCAGACGACGCAGAGCTTCCTTAGGCATGGCCTCGTCAGGCTGACTCACGAGGAGGCGGAGAGACCAAGGCGGGGTACCTCACGAGGTGCCCATGACGCAAGCCATGACGACTCAGGGCGCCCGGCGGGTGCCAGCCCGCGCAGCGTCCTCCTTTCCTCTTTGGTGCAAAGGGGGCAAGCACAGCTGCGGAGTACCGAGGCATCAGGCAAAGGTTGCCATTTCGGTGCAACGAGACCAAGACCAGGAGGACTACGAGACGGAGGTCATCGTGGAGCCCGAGACGGCGTCATCACCAGAGCTTTGCGTAGACGAAGACTAATTTTGTCAGGATAGCTGATACTAGCTGTCCCCTTCAAATTAGCCCGCCATTGTTGGCTCCCTTCCCGCTCGATATTTGGGAAGAGGACCAGGGCCTCTATAAATAGGACCAGCCACCCACAGAGCAAAGGCGAGAAGGAAGAGGCTCGTTAGAGAGGGTCTTGATCAGAAAGAGAGAGAGAGAGAGAGAGAGAAAGGTGACTGAACTCCTCCCAACAGTTCATTGCCCCAGCCAAGAGTAGACCCTCGCGAGGCTGTTCTTCCTTGTATTGTTCATCACCATCAGCCCAAGAGGCAATCCACCACACCACACACTGGAGTAGGGTATTACACCACAATGGTGGCCCGAACCAGTATAAACCCTGTGTCTCTTGTGTTGTTCTTTCCATAGTTTAGATCCTAGCATGGCGGAGGGGTGCAGGTAGGTAGGAGGCGAAATCTCCGCGCGCACCCCAGTGTTCGAACCTCAAGGGTCTGCCGGAACCCGAAATCCGACATTCCAGATCTTCGCCTCCTCGTGAGTCAGCCTGATGAGGCCGTGCCTGAGGAAGCTCTGCGTCGTCCGCCCCACGAGGCTTGGCCCCTCGCGAGGGTCTTGGGTTTGTGTTGGTGAAGATGGGCCGCGCTGGGCCCCCTTTTGAGCCACGCCGCAGGCCGCAGGCAGGCAAGTCTGGGGACCCCCATTCCCAAAAGGCCGACAGTAGCCCCCGGGCCCAAGGCGTGCCCGGACTTGGCCGTGCAGGGAGGCAGAAGGGTGAGGGCGAAGCGCCGCATGCCCTAATAGCCTTCGGCCTTAGGCGCCGCGTGGCGGTTGATTGGACGTGGGCGGCACTGTTCCCCCACACCCTCCTTATTTTGCGCCATGCTAGGCGGACCCGTAGTCGTACACAGCCGTTCCCCTTTTATTGCTCGAGCGCCCTCTGTCCTTCCTCCGCTCAAACTCTGGTTTCTGTTTTCAACTCAATCTCGAACCTCCCCCCTTCCCATCGCCATGGCTCCGACGAAGAAGGGAAGAGGGAGGGTACCCGTGTCTCCACCTTGCCCGCCGCCACTGGCGGCTCCCGCCGAGGGCTTGCGCAAGGTCAGCTCGGCTCTGGCCACGATCTTCAATGAATGCGGGAGGACGACGGCCTGGCCCGTGTCCCACTTCTCCATCGACAGGACAGCCAGCGAGGTCCCGTATTTTGCCGACGCCCTGTGGGCGGGTCTGGTTCCTCCCTTTTCTGATTTCTTCAATGCCGTGCTTTCCCACTATCAGATCCACATGATGCATCTGGGTCCTGAATCCATCACTCTCCTTTCAGTCTCCGCCTTTGTTTGTGAGGCTATGATGGGCATCCTTCCTTCGGTCGCCTTGCTGCGCCACTTCTTCTCGCTGCGCCTTGTTGACCCTACCCAATGCTGGGTGTGTGTGAGCTTCGTTGCCGCGTCTGAGATGGCGGCCTCTGGGATTGACTTCAGGCACCCTCCGCCCGCGGCTGGGTTCCACGAGCGGTGGTTGTATGTGGATGCTGGGGTGCCCAGCCCCCTGCTGTTAGAGCCAACTTCGCCTGCTGTCCCTAATTCGGGCTAGGGCCAGGAGACGCTTGAGAGCCCCCGGCTCGTCTTCGTCTGGCACCGCTTCGCGTTCTTGAGGTCGCTTGGTGCGACAGCACCCAAGGTGGTGAAGGAGTTCCTCCTATGCCGCCTTGCTCCTCTCCAGCGCCACTCCCGCCGGATGTGGGCCTTCAGCGGGCGCGATGATCGTATGAGGCTCCAGGAAGAGGACCTGACGCCTGAAGTACTGAGGACGGCGCTCTTGACCCTAACGGGGGACCCCAACCCTGGCAGTATCCAGCAGGGAGGGGCCTTGTTGTACGCGATCGATCGATAGAAATCCAGAACAAAATGATGAGGGCGGTGCTTTCCTGCTTGTTAGGCGGGCTAGTTCGAGTGATATGACGTGCTACAGTGCCGTCCACTTGCTCCATTTTTATGTAAGCAAGAGTTTACACTCTTACGCGGAGGAGTGCGAAACACCGCGGATCTGATTTTGATCGAGGGATAACTGTTCCCTGCCAAATAATGGAGGATTGTTAGCGATTATAGCATGATAGTTAGGGCATCTCCAGCGTTGGCCCACAAATTTACACCGGCATCTGTCTGAGGACACTGATGGATGCCATCCGATGCTGCCCGCATACCTTTCAACAACTATATGAACTAACAAGACCAAATTCGTGCAAACAAAGCAAATTTCAAATTAACCGGATGAAATTCATTACATTTCGAAAACTTTTCCTACAAACTGGACGAAATTCATTACATATTTCGCACAAACCAATCTAAAACCTACTGTAAACCTAATCTAAATGATCGCCGGCGCCCGACCACCATGTCCGGCCATGAACCCGAGAAAGCCGGCCATTGCCTTTGCCTCCTCCTCATCCGCCTCGATAACCTCCTCCTCCGGAGCAAAAGGTAATGAAGATTTCCGCCTCCACGTCACCGTCAAGCGGCTAATCGGCCGCCTATGTTTACCCCACCAAGCTTGGCGTCAACTGAGTGGAGTAGCGGTGGCCTTCCCATGACCAGAGCGGCGACGACCTACCGTGTACTACTCTTCCTCGCTGCCGGCTGTGCCCGTGCACACGCACCGTCTTCGTGGTTGTGGCGGCGGAGGGCGGCCGGTAGGTTGCGGCGATCTCCTTCGTTTGCTCCTGCGACAATACGTCGAAGAGAGCTTTGGAGCACGCCCGGAGCGGAGCCGCCGATGTCCCTCGTCTGCTCCTGCAACAGTACGTCCAAGAGAGCTTCGGAGCGCCAGGAGGCCCTGGTTGAAGTGGTGCTGACAGAAGGAAGGGACCTAAGGAGAATAAGTGTGGGTCTTTGGCTATGGTTGGGAGCTGGGGCTCAAGTTAATATAGCGGGCGAATGGCAATGAGCCGCGGCAGACGGATGCACAACTGGCGCTGGAGTAGGTTCGTCGGGCGTGAATGCGGACGCAGCTTCAGTAGCTTAACTGCAGATGCGTTTGGGTTACTGACATGTGGGACCAACCGGCATCTGGCATGCATGTCAGTGACACACCAATTGCACCCGCAGTTAAGTCTGGTGAATGCGGCATTGACATTCTGGAGAGACGGTGACCGTTTCAGGCGGGAAGCGCGCTAGCGATGCAAGGGGTTTCGGTGTGCAGCGGCACTAAGATCGGTCGCTCATGATAGTACATACTCCGTACCATACTACCATAGTACCCTCCCTAGCTTAGGCTATTTTATAGATTGTCGTTGTGATGGACGATATACATGAGCAAGGCGGTCTGAGTATGACCATGGGTGTTGAGCCAGGTGAATACATGCTCGGCGTTCGCGTAGGTCTCCATCAAACGTCTAAACAGTAATGTCAGGCACCGTCAGGGCGCGCAGGTGATGGGCTCGCCGTTTGCGTTGCGCCATGAGAAGGACTTTGATTTAGACGGCGACGTGCATGCATTAGCATGCTTTGACAACGTGAGCATGAGTGTCTGACGTGAAGTATTTCATTTTCATTTGGCCAACGAGGGTGTGTTGCAGCGACGAGTCCATGGTTTGATTCCCCACATACGCTTAATTTTGGTTTTTACAGTATTTCTTTCTCCATTGACAGGTAGGCCCACATAGATAGATAAAGAACACAAGCTGATGAGGCGCAAGCGGACTGTTTGACTGGTCAACCAGACAAATACGGAGCTATACGCTGAGCCAGTGACCGTATAATCACCATATCCCGTATACAATGATCAAAGTGATCTATCAAGACAAGTTCGATGACCGCCAATGCATTTTACTCGGTAATAAATGACCAGGATTGAAGGGGAATCCAAATTTGCTTTGTCTTCTATCCTTGAGCTCTTGACAAACCAATGCACTATACGATTGTCCGGCCACTCCACCCCAGAGCTCTCACCAAGCGTCGTTCATGCCACCGCGCCGCACACTAACCGGTAAGGCAGCGATGGCATCCCGCCGCGCTGAGTTCCTCGCCGCCCACGACCGCACACAAAATGGTAGGGAAGCGATGGCATCCCGCCGTGCCAAGTTCATCGCCGCTCGCGACCTCACAACTATGTGGGAGGAATTTGAAGATGCCAAGGCCGAATGGGCGGTAGAGCAAGAGGCGGCCAAAGCCGCACAGAGGGAGCAGAAAAGTCAAAAAGCACTCAAGAAAAGAGAGGCATGCCGCCGCAAGAAAGAAAAGGACGCACACGCTGCTGCGGAGAGGTCGGCAGAGATCCAAGCACGGTGGGGTGTCGCCGACAAAGCCGGGAAGGAGAACGACGGTGTCTGGCCAGCATGTGAGAAGTAGTAGTACAAGTAGTTAGTGTGTGTGTCTGTGTCTGAGTACGAACATGTACCGATACTACTAGTTACTACTGTAGTTTTTAGAGCAAATTACCAGTACATTAGCCTAGACTAAATGGAAAAATTCCTATCCTAAGCATCAAATGGGATCTCTTTCTCTATAGGAATTAAGATGCATGTCATCTCACCTCCTATGATTTTCATATCCCTATCCTATGAACGAAAGGAGGCCTCTGTTGGAGTAACTACTATAGCTAGCAGTACTGCCGATACAGTAGTTTTCTTCAAGAAGCGGAATTCAATGAAGTCATGATGGTTCCTTCGTCCGAGCAATTTCAAAGTGGGAAGTGGGCCTGTGATTTGACGGCTCATTAGTTATTGTTACTGCGGCGCGACGACCTGGGTGACTCTCCCTTGGAGTTCTGCGTGCATGGCAAGTGGACCAGGATGGTCGACGTCCCACATGTTGGCGAACGGAAGTATTCTTTCCGATATCGAGGAGCAAGGAAACCGCGTGGTATGGTATCACTGCTGATTGGTTAGCAAAAAAATAGTATCACTGCCGATTTATAATTATTTTTTATTTCTGATGAATGCTAGCGTTTCAACTCTTATGACGAAGGGTGCCAAACACGGCACGTGCTGGATGTCCCACACGTCAGCGAAAGGAGTGGGACATGAACAACGTGGTAGAGCGTCTCCACTTCTTCCACTTCTGGGTCGGAGACCACACGTAGTAGTACTTTGTGGTATGAACAATACAAAGTGCGACCTGGAGAGAAAGACACGTCTAGTTGGAAGGTCTCGGGGCATACGCGTAAACAAATATAAAAGTTAATATGTGCCTCAAACTAATATAGTATTAGTAGAGTACATAGGCACGTACTCCATAACATCACTGTGCATTGCACGTACAACGCTTAGTGGTAGTATGTATTAACAGACAAATGCTGCCCAAGAGTTCCCTTCTCGACCTACTTTTGGGTGTTTGGTAGAGTGTATGGAGGGTGCATGAGTCCACACTAGTTTAGCACAAATACACTAGAAGCATGCATGAAGAGAGCATGCATGAAGAGGGGTGTTGAGGTGAGCATGCATGAAGAGGGAACAACTATGCTGAGATGAGAACGCAGCCAAACACACCCTATATGCCACGCATGTTCATACCATTTGTGCCTTCCTACTTCACTTACTGCGCTACATTACTCAGGTTCGTACGTCCACTCTCGTAGTTCCAGTCCCACGTGTTCTTCATATCAAAGTGCGGCGGGCTGGCGTTTCTGCCATCTATTGAGGTCGGTTAACTATTACTTGTTAGTGACATGCCAAGAGCATTCTAAAAAAAATTCCTTTCACGTTCTGTTTTCAAAAAGAAAAAAAATCCTTTCACGTACGAATTTGCATGTATGCTTTGAGCAACTTGCATGTCCTATACTGCTCATGTTTGATACTCTAACTTCGCTAGAGGTTAGACTAACTCATGACTAACCCTGAACTAACTATAGCCAAAGAGGTGTTTGGGTGACAGGGTTAGATTGACAATAAATGCACTTCATGGAGAGAGAAAAGTGATTTTTCAGTGGTCCCAATGAGAACTATCTCTAGTTAGCACCTCTTGGGTGGGATAGTTTTTTTTTGGTGGGTTCGGTGCAACTTGCTCCAATTTAAACCCTCATGCTTGGATACTTTAGGGCTATTTGAGCCCAAACTAGCTCAAACTAACTCTAACCCATGGATCCAAACAGGGCCTATGGACAGTCTCGACGCAGAGCAGTTGCGTGCACCGGGAAGCGGTGCTCTCTCAGCCGTCGCGCCACTTCAAAGCCGGCGCCAGTGAGAGGTCGCCTCCGCTCTGGCCGGGCATTAATGCGGCACTGACACTCCAGGGCGACGCTGAACGTTTCACACGAGAAGCACGCGCTGGCAAGGCAGTATAGGTTTTGAACCGTTTCAGGTGTAGTACTGGTTGTTTGCAAAACAACTCAATTATTGCACTCAGTTTCCTAGGAAATTGTGGTAAAACGTTACTCCACAGCCCGCTTCCCTTCTCCTTCCTCTTCAACCACCCGCGCACGTCCGCGGGAAGCGACCGGTCAACCCTTATATAGGAGTGCTAGCACAAAAAGATGCATGCATGACCACTAAAATTTCCATATTAATGCGCCGCTCCGGCGGGAGTATGGCGTATGTTGTTACCTTCGGCTGGCCCATGGCTACCGGGCGACGGTGACCAGAGAAGAGGCGGTGGGAGGGGAATGAATGCAGCTACTGTTTGGGTTTGCCTTCCATCTTAAATAAATGAGCAGCATCACGTGTACCCGCGGGTGCACAAATTGTAACATACGTGTCTACTTAAGTGGGCGTCACGTAACTGGAGTGTGTGTGAGAGATTCTGAGAGACAGAGTGCATGTGTGCGACTCTACTCTTCGGACATGTACTCAACCTTTTGCATCGGGATATAAGTATAATGGTATTTACTTTAGCTAGTTATTTACGTGGCCATGTTAATGTGGTTGTGTCAAAAAATGTCACTTCCGGCTCATGATTTGCGTTATATAATTACAAGCAAGATTCTCGTGCATTCCAGGGAACATCAATATGCTTTTTTACAAAACACCTGTTGTGATTGACCCATGCAGGAGTAATCCCATGTGTAAAAACTAATGATATCTCGAGAATTTTATCTGAAAACTAGTATCTCGAGAATGTCATCGAAAAAATGAAAGATGAGAGATAAGGCAAGGAGGAGTGGAGCGTGGTGGTGACTGGTGGTCGGAATGGGTGGAGGCATGGGGATGGACGGCACCGGCAGGCGGCACCGGCCACCATGCATGCTAGATTGTTCCAGAGACTTATTCCTTTTTCAATTGCTGAGCAATGAGGTTGTGGGAGATAATGATGTGGAGAGAGGTGCGGGTATCTTTTGTAAAATTATCATTGTTTGCTTTCCATCCTCAGATATAGATCATACGGTATGTATTACAAGATGGCAGGCACACCATCACCGCCAACTCGATTTTTTATAAGGGTACAGATGATAAGTTTGCTGACTACTAAAGTAAAGTTGAATTTGTCCATGTTATGCAAGTAAATAAAGGTGATTGTTTATCATACGGGTAAGGTTATATGAAGGATGGTAGGAACAAATGCTCCGCCTAGAGCATGTGTGTGTGAGATGCAGTCTTAGTGTGTGTGTGAGAGAGAGAGAGATGGAGTCTTAGTTTGTGTGTGTGTGTGAGAGAGAGAGAGAGATGGAGTCTTAGTGTGTGGGGGGGTGCGTGCGTGCATGCGTGCGTGCATGTGTGTGTGTGTGTGTGTGTTTGTGTGTGTGTGTGTGAGAGAGAGGGAGAGATGGAGTCTTAGTGTGTGTGTGGGGGGTGCGTGTGTGTGCGTGTGTGTGTGTGTCGCGGGGTCCTTTGTGGAGGATGTAATTTAAGTGTCCATGGCTTCATCATAGAGAGGTGATGTGTATGGCAGAGGCCACCAACGATGGGGTGTGAGAGAGAAAATGCCCTTAGAGAGGGAAGAGAAGGTGTGTGCGCGTGAGAGGAGTCGACATCAAGAGAACGTGTTTGCTCAACAGACACCGAGGAAGACTACTATATATCGATGGTGCATGTAGGTGGGAATTAAACAAAGGGATGGTCTTATTGGTTTCGGGGATATAGGGGAAGAGTGAGAGGCGGGGGGGGGGGGGGGGGTTAGCTAGAAGGAGATTGTTAATTGTGAGTGTGTGTTTTACCCATCGAGGTGGAAGTTATGTGCACAAAAGAGGAGAACGATTCAATGTGGCATTAGGATCGAGGGTAATTAACTATGTATGGAGACATAGAGACCTTGAACGTGCATGTGTGAGAGGTATACATGTATATGTGGGATGTGTGTGTGTGCGCGCGCGCGCATGATCGAGATAAAAGAAAGAAGACATAAGTCATAAGATCAATGACATGGGAGAGACGGATCAGTATGACAATATGCATGCATGTGAGAATGCAGGGAAGAAGGCCCGACAATTGAGCATGTGTTTTTGGGTTTGAGAGCTAGTGGCGTGGGCTAGAGCATGCATCTATGGTGAGCAGAGGGAGTGACGCGCAACGATTGTGCAAAAGAGACCAACCTGTAAATGCATATGTATGGAGAGACATATATAGTGTGGGTGATAGGAAGCAAGACTCCGTGCAAGAAAGAAATGTTGACGGAGAAACTACAGATAGATACAGAGATGGAGATGCTAGCTAGAGGGACATCCGCTAGTTTGGGTGTCGGAGATGACCGTCGATTGGTTCAAAGGGTGAAGTTATATATGTGTGTGAGAGGGCACTTGACTACATGTAGAGAGAAACATATGTAGTCTGCGTGATAGGAATCAAGAGTGAGGGCGAGAAAGAAGGTTGATGGAGAAACAGATAAATAGAAAGATAAAGATGCTAGCTAGTGTGCGTTAGAGATAGGAGTCGAGTGGATCAGAAGGCTGGGTTATGTGTGTGGGTGTGAGAGAGATAGAGAGAGGGTGCATGTGAGTCACATACAAACAGATATCAGAGAGAAGTGAGATCCAGAGAGACGGAGTTTTGTGTCTGCGAGAGAGAAAGATATTACACAACGAGAGTGATAGCTAGAGAGACATACGAGGAACGCAAGATATCTCTAGGGAGAGAGGGTGTGTGTGAGCGACATACAAGAGAACAATGGAGAAATATGAGACCCTAGGAGACAGAGTTTGTGTTTGTGTGTGAGAAAGAGATATTGAAGAGGAAGAGTCATAGGTTCTCATATCTAAGGAGCGAAAGACATCTCTGTATGAGGGGTGTGCGAGTGGCACACATGGGAATAGTAGAGAGAAATGAGACCCCGGGAGACAAATTTTGTGTTTGTGAGAGAAAGAGATTCCACATGGAGAATCATAGATAGAGACACATAGCAGGGAGTGAGATATACTTAGAGAGAGATAGAGTGATGAATGTCGAGGAGAGAGTACCGTCAGTGTGTTATAAAGATAAAAGATCATTGTCGACATACAGGTAGCATGAGAGATACCTGAGAGACGATGAACGCGTATAGGTCCAGCGAGATAGTCCTATATAAGCATGAGTGATAGCTATATGAGACGAATATCTGAATTAAAGGGGATTCACATATTTAAACTGGAGATCACGACATCGATAATATCATAACGCAAATCGGTGTATCAAACATGCATATTCATTTGAATTTGGGCACACGTGTAATGTTATATAGTTTATCAATATTGGTGATCCATAGATTCTTCAATTACAAACAATGCATGGTTTATATGCAATTAATGTCTAAACGGGATTATACTATATGTTGCGTGTGTGAAACACATTATACATGTTTGAGAAGTAAAAAAACCGCATGAAACACACATTAATTGGAGACAGTTAGCGAGGAATGCATACATTGGATTTCAACATAAAGTGGTTTCAAATATTTGAAAATCCAAATTGATGGATACAACCTTATGAATCTGAGATCATGCCATTTGTAAACCATATTTATGTATAAATGGTGTTGTGCTTTTGAAAGTATATATAAAAAATGATGTATATAGAATGTAATTCCAATTGAAAATGGATCCTGCCCGAAAAAATAGAATACAAACGGGATTCGAATTGAGTTGGCACGGTAAACGTGCACTCTGCAAAATTTGAACGAAGCAGGGAAAGTCGTAGTAACCGCTCGAAACCAAAATCTGCGAGATGGAAATCACTACTGCCTATCCCTGCCACGCAAAGCCTATCTGCTGGATTTCTATAGGTTTCGATACGGGTAGGTTTGTAATTTCACCCAAACGTAACGTAACCGCCTCGCACCCTGATTCATACACGGTGGGCGCCAAAACACAATGTGTCCTCGGCCGAAATTGACTCCCTCCCCGATTCATATCCATACACGGTGGGCTAAGTTTCGGTGTATGCGAGATTACCGTGCTATCCCCAACCGACTAATGTTGCTGTGATGTAGTAAAAATTTGAAACGGGGGCTAAGTTTGTAAATTTCCTCGCATTTGAGACAAGCGCGCCTTGAATACATGGTTCCCCCCTTCCTCTCTACCTCCCTTTTCCCCATTCGTACTCCGTGGGCGCCAAAACACCCTCTCCACACCACCCTCCTCCGTCCGCCGCCGTCCGCCACCCCATCCATCGCCGTCCTCCTCCACCATGCCGGAGATGATACCCCGACGCCGCCGTCCATTACAAGAGATCGACCTCTCTCATCCACGGCTTTGGACCGGGATCCTTGCATCCCGTCCACTCGCTTCAACCCCGCCGTCGTCCACCTTGTCGGCGCCGCTCCTATGACCGTCTCGTCCATTGTGCCCCGCCGCCACCGTCTACCCCCCTAGATCTGCTTCCACGCCGCTGATAGCCATCGCTACTGCAGCATCTTCAAATTCTCAGCAGATGCGTACAAGGCGCCGCACCAGAGGAAGAACTCTTTCGTATCTCCTCAACTTATTTATCGCAGCAAGAAATAGATCGCCACTGCTTTACTCTGATTTCTTGTCTTGGTTGAGAAGTTTCCTTTGTCCGGTTTGCACCTTCAGATCCACCATGGCACGCTCAACACTATACCCCCAATGCTTATGGTTTTCCCCTTTTATATTCCACACTAGTTAAATCACAGTAGACTAAATTTCAAAATTGGGTCAGTCGATTTTTCAGAGCTCGCCGGAGTTCGCCGGTGCGACCGAAGGGGCTCGGGTGGTTGTGGGGCCTCGCCGAACGAAGAAAACTCGACGTGGGTGGGGGATGGGGTGGGGGTGGGGGTGGGGGTGCCGGAGGAACACAGGCGATGGGGGCCGGTGGTCTGGCCGGCGGCCCATGCGGTGTTCTGTATGGGAAGAATCAGAGATGAGGAAGAAGAAGGGTTAGGAGGCATAGGATCTTCATCCAACCGCCTGAAATGGTCGAGAGACGGCTGGGAGTTGCATTCTTAATGCGCTTTGGTTCATCATGTGTGGGCACTGCGCAACCAGCATTTTATTATCCAAAATCTGCTTGCTCTTCTTTACCATGTTCCTCTTCCGTTCTTCTTTAATATGTACTCTCTCCGTTCCTAAATACAAGTCTTTGTATAGATTCCACCATGGACTACATATGGAGCAAAATGAGTGAATCTACACTCTAAAATGTATCTGGATACATCTGTACGTGATCCATAGTGGAAATATCTACCACGACTTATATTTTGGAACGGAGGGAGTATGATAGTAGTACAGTATGTTCCTTGTACTGAAGATGAGCATGGACATTTGCAGTGTAGAGGTCTATACGGTCAGTTGTGATGGACACTTTGAGCCTCTTTGATTCGTAGGATCTTGTCAACATAGGAATAGGATTTGTAGTGGTCTGCCCACTTGAATCCTATAAGAATAGCAAGGAAATACAATGCCGCACCTTCACTTCAAGATAGCTGGTATCCAAAGCCTTTCTAGCCGTACCGGCAATACTAGCACATATATTCTAGCAAGTTCCACTTTGCTGATTTTACTCTGATGCTTAAGGTTTTCCCGTTATATCTACACTATGATCTGTGTAGCTGCTTTGTGTCGCACTAGCAGCAGTCCACTCTTGAAGCTAAACACTGCAATGACTTACAAAATTGGCACCAAGGCAATGAGTGCCATTCTGGATGCAACGAAACTCATACACTCCCCACCTGTTGATTCTTGTTCAGAATATGATCCTAATGACTATTCTAACCTTGAGGAGTCAATGGAAGATGGCCTATCCTATTCACCCATCAAGGTGTCTGTTCTAATTTGGCAATGTTTTATTAATTACAGGTATCTTGCATATGTTGTCTTGCATTTCTTCTACTTTGTTGCACCGCCATCTGCTTAGTTTACTCATCATATATGTCGAGATGCCATGCCCATCCATTATCAATACATATTCCATCTGTCATCATACCATATTTTTCCACTCAAATGTTTTTCTTGTGCATCTGACATCAAAAAGGAAGAGGGTGATTGCCGAACCTCAAGGAGCACCAGCAAAGTCCTTGAAAAACGTGGTGGTGCCAGAGAAATCAGACAGCACCCACTTATATTTGTTGTACAACCAGTGACACAAAATGTAGGACCGACTCTAGGAGACTGTACCCATACTTCACTGGCCACACCACCAGCCCCACCACATAGGACCTGCACTCCACCAAAAGGTATACCTATTTCATTTGCCATAGCACCAGTTGTACCACAGAAAAATCCCACTCAAGCAAAAAGTACAGCAAGTCCACCGGCCGAAGACCTATCCCAACTGCAGAGACGGCCAATTCCTGCAGATTGGAACCCCATTCCATTTATTCCCAGTTTAAAAGGCAATGCTTTCAATGTTGTTAGGGACTACGTGCATATATTCCCATCATGGGAAGATTATTGTGAAGACAAACACCATTTTCACATCTTCCTGTCCAACTTACGTGTAAGTGCTATTATTCATGGTTATTCTTTTCCTGTTTTCTGCTGATTGAACACATCAATGATTTACATTACATTGTTGTAACTAGGCGAGGGTCAATCTGGATAGTCGTGACGAGCAAAGCTTGCTTGTGCTTTTCAAGGAAGCATTGCAGCAGTATCGGTGTTACCTGAGGAAATCACACTTTCATGGCAAGTCTATAAACGAATTTCCGGTGAAGTCTCCTATGCTAAATTTAGAAGTCATTCAATGGAAAAACCTTGTTATGCACTGGTCTCGTTCCCAGGATGAGATACTGTACATGAAATCACATGACAATTTGAACTTCTACTTTTCCGCATGTGCCTTACGGATCTTTGTTGCAGGAAATCTGCTCGAAGAAGAATTCCGGTTTGACAAGAACGACAGGATATTGCAAATATGCTTCTCGCTGCTTTGCTCTTGTTAGCACATGTTGTCCTGTATCACTGTACTTGCACACATACCTGGTTCATTATGTGACAGCAGTATGCATGATAACTTGCTTATCAATTGTTCACTCCAAATTATCTGATCTGTATGAATGGTTACATTAGTGTAGAATATATCCAATGCCAATGTTTTTTTAGCTCTGCATTGTTCTTGTAAGTACATGTTGTCCTTTATCAGTGTACTTATAATGACAGGTAGTTGTTCATGTACCATCAGTCTGAAGCTTATTTTCCTTTGCCCTCCATTTTCTACACATCAGATCTATATTTACTCTTACCATAAGGTTGGTACTAAAGAAGTTTAGCTGTGCATTGCTCTTGGCTGTACCTTTTGCCCGTATCACTGCACTTACATTTATAGCTACTTGGTTATGTAGCATCACTCTTCATCTTATCTTAAATATTCTCCATTTTTTGTATATTATCACATCTATATTTACTCTTAACAAAATGTAGAATAAAGGCAATGCTTTTGAAGAAGATTCTGTGGTAAACTTCTTGAATCCCCCCCCCCCCCGCCAATCAGCATGGACAAGGCCTTTATAGAGCCTGTCTTCACTAATAATCTAAGTTTGTCCATCTCAAGCCTTCAAACTTTGTTGTATATATTTGGTTAGGCATGACTGAAACAGCTGTTTAGTTTTGGTGTTTGCATCAAATTGCTTGTTTAAAGATTATTATGTAGTTCATAAACAAAAGTTTGTCCTTTCTCAATTTAAGTTTTCAATTGTACAACCAAGTTCCTTCTTCATACCATGTAAATTAAACTATACAGAGAAAGTGATCTTCTTTTGCACTGCATGTATGCTTCTGTTCTTCATCTGTAATCCAGTGGTGTGGTGAACCTACCCACTACAGCACAATTTCATATTCTGCAATGTCTTAACTATGAACAATTTCATATCATTCTACTATTATTTAAATCGTCACTTTATTTGACAATCTGAAATGGTATAAATTGGCAGCACACTAACCATTGATACTTATGAGTTCTTGATCTGTAATCCAGTGGTGTCGTGAAGCTGCCAACTCCTTCACAATGTCATTTCCTGCCATATCTTGACCTGAACAATACCATATTGTGTTAATGCAATTTTAAACTGTGTCACTTTATTCGTTAGTAAGAAATGTGATGAATTCTCAGCACTGATACTTTTGTGTGTAAAACCTGTCATCTGTCTGCTTGTTTATCTTTCAGAGTGAGGAAGATATAAGTGTTTGTCGGCGTTCTGGGAACGGGGCTCCCCAGACTTGCCTGCCTGCGGCCTGCGGCGTGGCTCAAAGGGGGCCCAGCGCGGCCCATCTTCATCAACACAAGACTCAAGACCCTCGCGAGGGGCCAAGCCTCGCGGGGGGGACAACACGGAGCTTCCTCAGGCACGGCCTCGTCAGGCTGGCTCGCGAGGAGGCGGAGAGATCAAGGCGGGGTACCTCGCGAGGTGCCCGTGACGCAAGCCATGACGACTCAGGGCGCCAGGCGGGTGCCAGGCCGCGCAGCGTCCTCCTTTCCTCTTTGGTGCAAAGGGGGCAAGCGCAGCCACGGAGTACCGAGGCATCAGGCAAAGGTTGCCATTTTGGTGCAACGAGACCAAGACCAGGAGGACTACGAGACGGAGGTCACAGTGGAGCCCAAGACGGCGTCATCCCAGAGCTTTGCGCAGGCGAAGACTGCTTTTGTCAGGATAGTTGATACTTGTTGTCCCCCTTCAAATTAGCCCGCCATTGTTCGCTCCCTTCCCGCTCGATATTTGGGAAGAGGACCAGGGCCTCTATAAATAGGACCAGCCGCCCACATAGCAGGGGTAGTTTTGGTTGGAAGGTTAGTTGCCGGGAAGAGAGAGTAAGGCAGCTAGAGTGAGAGCGAGAGAGAGAGAGAGAGAGAGAAAGGTGGCTGAACTCCTCCCAGCAGTTCAACCCCCCAGCCAAGAACAGACCCTCGCGAGGCTGTTCTTCCTTGTAGTGTTCATCATCATCAGCCCCAAGAGGCAATCCACCCACCACACACTGGAGTAGGGTATTACACCACAACGGTGGCCCGAACCAGTATAAAACTTGCGTCTCTTGTGCAGTTCTTTCCGTAGTCTAGATCTTTGCGAGACGGGGAGGTACAAGGCGTAATCTCCGTGCGCACCCTAGTGTTTGAACCTTAAGGGTCTGCCGGAACCCAAAATCCGAGATTTGGCGCGCCAGGTAGTGGTGCGCTGGAATTCGTCGTCCACCGCCCCGTTCTCCTCCGACCGTCGCATCCATGTCCGACGCTCGTCGGGCCCGTGCCGAGTGCCGGGCCGCCATCACTTCCTGCGTCGCCATAACGGCGCCCGTCGGTGGGCGTCCTCGTTGTTCCCCGTCACCCGCCATCAATGCCGCCACCGGCCCGGCGGGGGGCGAGCAGCAAGCGTCGTCTCAGCATCCATCCGTGCGGCAAGATGGCCGCACCGCTGCTCCATTGCTCGCACCAGCTGGTTCTTCGTCTCGCGTGCTCCGCGCACCCTTGGAGGCTCGTGCTGTGCTTCTCGTGGCAAATGAGCTCCTGCGCTACCGTCTCGTCGATGACGTCTACGAAGAGTGGCTCGACCGCGTCGCCAAGCTTGTCCGCGCCGCAGGGGGCTCTCCCGCGCCATCCGTTCCTCTGCGCCACACCCCGCCCCGCGCGGGCAATGAAGCTCCGGAGGCGCACCAGCCGCCTCCTCTCCAAGAAGACGCCATGGCTCCAAGGCGCGTGGCCCCTGGGCGGAACCCGCTCCGTCATGTGCCAGCGCAGCAAGAACGGAACTGCCAAGAAGTCCCTCGCCCGCAAGGAGCTTCCCGGGCGCTCCCTACTCCGGCACGCCGCGACCCTGCTCCAGCTCCAGCACGCCAAGACCCCGCACTGCTCCTAGCTGCAGCGCGTGGGGACCCTCAAGACCAAGCTCTCCACTAGCCGAAGCCTTTCATGGCCACCGCAGGCTGCCGTGCCTACAGCACCGAGCTGCGTAGCGTCGCGTGGCCCGGCAAGTTCAAGCCAGACCTGCCTCCTCGTTACGATGGCACGACTGACCCTGCAGAGTTCCTCCAGCTCTACGAGCTGGGCATCAAAGCTGCCAACGGGGACAAAAAGGTCATGGCGAACTGGTTCCCCATGGCGCTCAAGGAAGGAGCTCGCACCTGGCTCCTGAATCTGGCTCCAGGCACGATCTCTTCCTGGGACCAGATGCGCACCCGCTTCTTGCCAACTTCCAAGGTCCTCGCGACCGGCCACCCGCCATGAGCGACATGCGCCGCATCAAGCAACAACCTGGAGAGACCCTGCAAAAGTACATCCAGTGCTTCAACAGGGCGTGCCTCAAGATCCCCAAGGTGTCCGAGGAGGCCATCATCTCGGCCTTCTCCGATGGTGTGCGCGACGTCAAGATGAAGGAGGAGCTGGCGATGCATGAAGACCTGTGCACCTCCCTGGAGCTGTTCAACCTGGCGACCAAGTGGGCCAGGGCTGAGGAGGGACGCCTCTCCCTCCTCGAGCTGCCTGCCGCGGACCCAGAGGAGAAGAAGCCCAAGGCCAAGGACGTGAAGCACAAGGGGGCTGATGTGCTCGCGGCAGAACCAGACACCAAGCAGGGCAAAGATCTGCCTGAGTCCTCCAGGGGCAGCTGGTACTGTGTGTACCACGACCTCCACACCCACAACACCAACGAATGCCAAGAACTCTGCGCCATGCGAGAAGGAAGGATGGGCCATCGTCCCGACCGTACCGATCGGGACTACGGCCGAGGAGGAGGTAGAAACGCAGGACGCTGGGAAGACCGCGGCCCGCGCCAAGGGTGGCGCGATCAACCTCGCGAGGATTGCTGGCGAGGCCTGCCTCGCGAGGGGGACTGGAGGGATCAGCCTCGTGAGGATCGCCCACAGGGCAACGCCGGCCTCCCTCCACTGCCGCCTCAGCCAAGGAGGAACGTGGACCGCCATCAAGACGAGGGGGCTGGGGGCTTCCAGGAGCCACGCGCCATCGCCTGCATCCTGGGCGGAGCTCAAGCCCTAGCCTCCCAACGCATCTTCAAGCAGTTTGCCCGTGAGGTGAATGCAGTCCTCCCCAGGCTTGAAGCAACGCGCCCTCTCAGGTGGTCGGCATGCGCTTCAGCTCAGCGGATCAACTCAAGTGTGCGGCCATGGCTGGAGTCCTCCCGATGCTTTGCTCCCCAGTCATCAGCAATGTACTGGTCTCCAGGACCCTCATTGATGGTGGGGCAGGGCTCAACGTCCTATCTGTGGAAACGTTCAACAATCTCCAAGTGCCCTACGACCAGCTTCAGCCAACCAAGCCCTTCTCCGGAGTCACCGACGGCTCCACGGTCCCGATTGGGCAGGTCCGCCTCCCTGTCACCTTCGGGGCACGCGACAACTACCGCACCGAGCTCATCGACTTTGACGTCGCCCACATCCGCCTGCCGTACAACACCATCCTCGGGTACCCAGCGCTGGCCAAGTTCATGGCCATAACTCACCATGGCTACAACGTCCTCAAGATGCCAGGAAGTGGCAGAGTCATCACGGTGCCCTGTGAAGAGAAGGATGCAGTGTGTTCCCTGGAGCGAGCCTTTCAGGCCGCGTCACTGGAAGACCCGGATCGCGGGAGCAGGAGGCTTCCCGAGAACACCCCCAAGAAGAAGAAGACATCGTCCGGACCGGCCCCTCGGGAGGCGGGCCCCTCAGGGCCCGCATCTGCCCAGGGGGAACCTCCTTCCATCACATAGGAAAGCGCGCCCGGCGCCCTCCTCAGGGGAGAGCTCGGGGGCTCTCCCCTGGAGGGCCACCGACCTGGCCAGGGTCACGAGGGAGGCGCTTGGGCACCACATGGAGGCGTGTTTCGAAGCACGTTTTCCTCAAGAAGGAGCAAGGCAAGGAAGGTCAGACCTGCAGGAGTTCGTCGACAAGGCCATCCAAGAACTACAGGAATCAAGGATCATGAGAGGTTGCCGCCGTCTACCGGCTATGGCTCCCCATCCAGGCAAGGATGGTGGGCTGCGCGTCTGCATCGACGTGCCAGGGCTCAACCAAGTCGCTACGATGGAGCGCCTCTGGCCCTCGCGAGTGGGGCGCTGCGGGGGTCCGCCCCACAGCTACGTTCGCATGCCTTACGGCTTGCCGAGCACGGTTGCTACGTGCCAGCGCCTCATGAGGGGCATCATGGAGGCTCAAGAAGATAGGCGTTCTGCAGCCCTGGCGGAGATGGAGATGATTCACGAAGAGCTACCAGTGCCTCGGGAGCCTCCCGGGGCTCCTGGGCCTGGGGGCTCGTGAGGATAGGCTTCCGCAGCCTACCGAGTCTGCTGCACCAACACCCCTTCGCCCTCGGCACCCTCTGGTGACATCTTACAAGCTTCATTTCCAGCTCGGAGCGCCCTCCCAGGGCTGCATCATTCCCAGGCCGCGTGGGTCCGTCCCTGCGGTATGTATCCCTTTTATTTTCATGTCGTTAGCTTGCTTTGTTGGGGGCGCCCCTCGGGCTGCATCATCCCCAAGTCGCTCGGGCCAGGCCCAGCGGCATGTATCTCCCTTGCATTTATTTCCGGCTATGCATTCGCCCATCATGCTTCATTACTTGATGCCTGCCCACGGCACCTCTTCTTCTCCATGTCGACCACTTGCACATTAAAGGGGGGGTACCTGAGCATCGCGACCTAGGGCTCTTACTGGCTCTCCAGCCCTCACCCTCTGGCCATGTCCATGGCATCACGACCTGGCATACCAGCGACGGCTGAGACAAGCTCGAGGGCCGGGACCCAAGGACGTAGAGTGTCGGCATCTAACCGAGTTTGCAGGAACACACCACAAGATAAGGCCCAGTGCCAGGCGCAACCCGCCTAGAGGTAGGGCCCCGTGAGTCCCGCGCTGGCTCACGGGTGCCCAGATACACCTCACCTAGCCCTACCGTGCCGGCCACGTGTCAGGGCGGGGCTGTACACGCCCCAGGGGCTCCTCTCGGAGGGGAGCCCCCTCCCACGTACCAGTGGAAGCACCTTGCTCCACGCTGGCTGATGACACTGCCGAGGAGCGGCTATGCCCGTACACATGCGGAAGCGCTATGCTCCGCGCAGGTGATAAACAACTGAGGGTGGCCCCCGGGCCGCATCAACCTCAGGGAGCCCAGAGCTCAGTGTCTAGCCTCATCGCAACGCCTCCCCTCGGGAGCGCCGCGCGAGGGGGCTGGGTACGGGGGCTGCGCCTTGGTCACGCCCGGATGTACGCCATCCAGCCAGGCCCCTTGGGCTTGGTTCGCCGTGCATCTCTCCCCAAGCGGAGCCAAGGTATGAAGGCCGTTTGAGCATCAAGGGGGACCCCTGAGCATCGCGACTCAGGGGCCTAACTGGTCCCCTAGCCCCTCACTCCTTAGTTCCAAAAGGCTATGCTGGGTGAGGCACGTGCAGGGCCGGGCTCTGCAGACGTAGAACGGTGGTCCCACTCGCATCTCACCTCGTCACTTGCTGTTTGCGCGTCAAGGGGGACTCCTGAGCATCGCGACTCAGGAGCCGAACTGGCTCCGTAGCCCCTCACTCCTTTGGTCCCATCCTGGTTTCCGGTCGGGGCTAATGTTGGGTGAGGTACGCGCGGGGTCGGGCTCTGCAGACGTAAAACCGAAGATCCACCTACATCACACTTCCCTACATGTTGTTCGTGCGCCAAGGGGGACTCTTGAGCATCGCGACTCAGGAGCCTAACTGGCTCCGTAGCCCCTCACTCCTTTGGTCCCGTCCTGGTTTCCGGTCGGGGCTAATGCTGGGTGAGGTACGCGCGGGGCCGGGCTCTGCCGGCGTAGAACACAAGCAAGTAGGGAAGGAAAGCTAAAATTCAAGGAACTTAAAAGCAAATATTACAGTCCATATTGTCGTCTCAATAACAAACGCAAGTTTAAACGCCTCCCTGAGGCATGATGCATGTGCAGGAATTAAAAGAAGGGCAGGAGCAGTAGCGGAGTCACTTGGCGGCGTTGGAGCAGTGTGGGTGGCCCCGCCTCATGGAGCAGCAGGGCCAGAAGCATCCTGCTTCGACTTGGTGCTGAAGGCCCGGAACTTCCCCAGCAGAGCCTCCGCGCGACCCATCACGGCCTCGGCAGCGGCAGCAGCACCCTCGCCGCTTACTGGCTCCAGCAGGCTATTGAGGTTGGCGCTGGGGTCGCGAAGGTAGATGTGGGTGAAGACCCGCTCAGCGCAGCAGAAGACAAGACACGCGCCTCGGCCTTGGCCATGGGGCCAAGGCCAAGGGTGACATCCTCAAGAGCATGAACCAGGAAGGGAAGCAGCTTGGCGGGGCCGTCCTCGGCGCCGGCCAGCGGGCTCTCCAGGCCACTGGCGTAGAACATCTTCAACGAAGCACGAGCCTTCTTCTCCATGTCTGCGAAGGCCACGCGATCCTCGGCAAGAACCTTGGCCTTGCTGTCCAGCTCGACCTTCGTCACCTCCAGCTCCTTCCCCAGCGCACCTAGGCGGTCGCGGCGCTTCTTGAGCTTGGCCTCCCGGCCCTCGATGGCCACCTCGCGAGCCTTCATGCCTTCTTCTTGCTCCTGGCGAAGACGAACCTCTTTCGCGAGCTGGTCCCGCAGGCCTTGCAGCTCGTCCTCCAGCGCCTTGCAACGATCGCAGACTTTAACCACCTCCCCCAGGGCTGCGTCACGAGCAGCCTTCGTCTCAAGAATGGCCTGCCTATCCTCGTCGCAGGCCGTCGAGGCTTGAACCAGCACCGCCTGGATCGAGGCGTCGGAGCGAATCCATCCTGAAGCCAGCTCCAAGCACCCGGCCACCAGGCGAGGGTCGGCGCCCAGAAGATCCTGCCGCAGCCGGTCCAGTCCAGCAACAGCATGCTCCAGGACGGCAAGAGGAGTTGGAGAAACAACAGTCGGTGGAACAGGGGAAGAAGCCGGCGACGGCAAGACCACAGCGTCCCGAGGCGGAGCCTGCTGCGCCCCAGCGGCTGTGGTGACGGCAGTGGGCAAAGGCACCACAGGAGTCACCTGGGCCATGGGTGTTGCGCTCACCCCAGCCAGCTCGGCCAGGCCTCACGAGGACGACCGGGCGGGAGAAGCCCGCGCGCCATAGTCACCCTCCTCCACAGGCGGAGGCGCTACCGCGGATGGAGCCTCAGGAGCCCCCTTCAGCTTCTTCGCCGTGGGCGCCAGCCTATTCAAGAGATGCGAACGTCAAGCCTCGGCAGCGGAACAAGAAATAAAGACAAGGGTCAAGCACTTACGGGTCATTGCCGGTGAGCTCGGGCAGCCTCCGGCCAAACTTGAAGCCTAACCTCCGGCTGGAAGGGTCAACCTCGGAAACAGAAGGCGTGTCTGTAGACTGCCTCGGGGCAGGGGCAGACCCGCGGGAGATCAGCCCGGTCCTGTCCTCTTCGGGATCAGGGGCAAGCTCCCGCCGACCTGCTCGTCTCCATCCTCGTCATCATCACTCGAAGAAAGGCAGAGACTGCGGGGCCTGCGCCGGGGGAGGGGAGCCCTCGACTCTCCGTCGGTCGCCTCGGAGTCGGGCCCCTTTCCCCGCTCCTCTTCGTCCTCCTCCTTGCTGGAGTCACCGGAGGGCACGTCCACCAGTCCCTCGGAAGCTGCCACGGGCATGAGCCTGTCCCCGTTAAAAACGGGCATGGACTTCACCACCTGCTCCCAGTCGTCGCGAAGGAACAAGGGCTTGGGAGCGCCCTCCAACCTTGCCACCTCGCCCCCGACCAGAGATTGGAGGACCGCGGCCAAATCTTCGTCGCTCAAGGCCGCGGGGCTCGGATGAGGCCTCCACATCGGAGGTGAGTACTGCCGGAGTGGAGCCAGCTAGTGCTCTAGGAACTCCCTCAGCAGCAACGCACCGGTCAACTTCGCCGCCGCCGTGCTGGCCGGCCTCAGGTCCGCGTCCATCTTCTCCAACACCAGTTTCGCGCGGGGGTCCGTGAGCTCCGGTCGGCCCCAGTCGCTGGAGCTCGCGGGTTGCTCCGCGGGCAAGATCATCCTAGGATGGACGCGCCCAGCATCTACCAAGACCCACTTGCTCCTGAAGCCCTCAATCCTCTTCTCGGGATTCGAGATGGCAATGGTGCCACCGTACGCGATGAAGCTCGCGCACGCGGAAGGAGAACCGCGAGAGACCCGGAGGGAGAAGTAGTGGCGCAGCAAGGCCACTGATGGCTGCACCCGTACGTGGGCCTCGCAGTAGTAAGAGAAGATCGCCAGAAGAAGGACGGAGTTGGGGTGGAGATGCAGAGCCTGCAAGTTGTAATGGCGGAGGATAGAGAAGAAAAACTCGGAGAAGGGAGGCACCAGGCCCGTAGCAATGGAGCTCACAAAGAGAGGATAAAAGGTGCTTCCTCGGCCCTCAGGGGTGGCAGAGCCGGCCTTGAACACCTGCGCCCCATTGACGCCCTGCGCCTCCGCCATCTAGCGCAGCCGGGCAAGGCCGGCCTTGGACACATTCGGCAAGTCCAGAGCATGTGAGTACCAAGCTTCGGCCGGAGGCTGACGAGGCGCCATGGCTTCCTAGCTCACGCAGCCGAAGTAAATCTGGAAGTTTGAAGGAATAAAGGGGAGGCGCAAGAAAGGGGATCTGAGCAGCAACCAGAGAAAGCAAAAGGCAAAGTCTGGGCAGATGCCGCTCCTTTATCAACCTGCACGGTTGCTGGAGCACTTGCGTCCAATCAACCGCCACGCGGCGCCCAAGGCCGCAGGCTGTTAGGGCCCGCGGCGCTTCGCCCTTGCCCTTTCGCCTCTCGGCACGGCCAAGTCCGGGCGCGCCTTGAGCCCGGGGGCTACTGTCGGTGTTCTGGGAACGGGGGTCCCCAGACTTGCCTGCCTGCGGCCTGCGACGTGGCTCAAAGGGGGCCCAGCGTGGCCCATCTTCATCAACACAAGACTCAAGACCCTCGCGAGGGGCCAAGCCTCGCGGGGGGGGGGGGGGGAGACGACACGGAGCTTCCTCAGGGAAGGCCTCGTCAGGCTGGCTCGCGAGGAGGCGGAGAGATCAAGGCGGGGTCCCTCGTGAGGTGCCCGTGATGCAAGCCATGACGACTCAGGGCGCCAGGCGGGTGCCAGGCCACGCAGCGTCCTCCTTTCCTCTTTGGTGCAAAGGAGGCAAGCGTAGCCGCGGAGTACCGAGGCATCAGGAAAAGGTTACCATTTCGTTGCAACGAGACCAAGACCAGGAGGACTACGAGACGGAGGTCACCGTGGAGCCCAAGACGACGTCATCACCAGAGCTTTGCGCAGGCGAAGACTGCTTTTGTCAGGATAGTTGATACTTGTTGTCCCCCTTCAAATTAGCCCGCCATTGTTGGCTCCCTTCCCGCTCGATATTTGGGAAGAGGACCAGGGCCTCTATAAATAGGACGAACCGCCCACATAGCAGGGGTAGTTTTGGTTAGAAGGTTAGATGCCGGCAAGAGAGAATAAGGCAGCTAGAGTGAGAGAGAGAAAGGTGGCTGAACTCCTCCCAGCAGTTCATCCCCCCAGCCAAGAACAGAACCTCGCGAGGTTGTTCTTCCTTGTAGTGTTCATCATCATCATCCCCAAGAGGCAATCCACCCACCACACACTAGAGTAGGGTATTACACCACAACGGTGGCCCGAACCAGTATAAACCTTGCGTCTCTTGTGTAGTTCTTTCAGTAGTCTAGATCTTTGCGAGATGGGGGGGGTAGAAGTCGTAATCTCCGCGCGCACCCCAGTGTTCGAACCTTAAGGGTCTGCCGGAACCCAAAATCCGACAGTGTTGAACAAGCGCAGTCTCATCATCTTGCTCAGCTGCTTGCACTGCAGCTCCCCAGCAGGGCTAACCTTTCTTGAACTCTATTGAAGTGATGTCGGTTTTGTATATTATTTTTTCGGCGTGTTTATTTGCACTAGTGGCGATCATTGATGCCTAGTGTATGTAATCTGCTGTCTGCTTGTGCTTTATTATCATAGTGGCGAACTTTGATGCCTAGTGGATGTAATATGCCGTAATTTCTTTATTGTATAGTCTAGGTTTTCTCTTATTCATGATGCTGCAGTTATTTTACTGTACATATATCCTGTCTTCGCAGTAAACCGGCCAAACTGTAAAATTACGGTACATAATCGGGCCGTCATGCAATCACGATGTAGGTTGGGCCTGAAACGTGCCAAATAGCTCACGGGCCGGCACCAGCCCAAAATGAACCCCGGCCCATGATTGTGCGAATCAAATCACGGGCTTTTAATAGGCCAAAATTGTCTCGGTCCTTCTTTGGCCCAATCAGATATCGGTTGCGAGCAGGCCGGATGCAAACCGGGCCGTAGTTAGGCCCAACTATATGACGGGCTTTTAATAGGCCAAAATTAATATAGGGCCAAAATGTTAAAAGGGCCCTTAATAGGCCAAAACTAATATCAGGCCAAATTACTAAGTGGGCCTTTAGCAAGTGGGCCCAAAAGCATAGTGTGCAGTTGACGGGCTGAATCTGATATGGGCCATAATTGAGCCCAAAGCCTCTTAAAGGACCGGACCTGATATGGGCCGTAATTTGCCCGGAACGTTGTAGGCTTTTAACGGGCCGGATCTCATATGGGCCACTATTAGGCCCGGAGCGTGGCAGGCCATTAATGGACCGGATCAAATATGGGCCGGCATTTGGCCCAAAACATGGCAGCCAGGTAATGGGCCGGCCTACTAGGGTCCTCAAAATCTTGTGGGCCTACAGCTGGGCCGGCCCATTAATGTCGGCAAAATCTCGTGGGCCTTTAGCTAGGCCGGCCCATTATGATCCGCAAGAATCTTGTGGGCCTTTACCTGGGCCAGCCCATTATGGCACACAAAAATCTTGTGGGCCTTTACCTGCCGGCCCATTATGGCCTGCAAAATCTTGTGGGCCTTTAGCTGGGCCAGCCCATTATGGTCCGCAAAATCTCGTGGGCCTTTAGCTGGGCCGGCCCATTATGGTCCGCAAAATCTTGTGGGCCTTCAGTTGGGCCGGCCTATTTAAACTTGATGGGCCAGTCCACGTGTCAACATATCATAGGCGTGTCTCGCCCATTGGATGAGTGACACATGTGCCAACGCGGACCTGACACGTGTCTCCTCTAGCCAATGATGATTTTACACGTGGAAAATCCCCATTGGTCAGGGTTGTTAACGGGTTATCGGATCCAAAACCCGACCCGATAGCTTGACGGCGTTCCGTTACGGTGGATGCCACGTGTCGGTCACCCTTGACGAAAGCACTTCTGTGACGCGCGATTTATCGTCATGGAAGTGGACACTTCCGTGATGATAATTTTGGTAATGTCATGGAACACTTCTACGACAGCACATGTATGACTATCTTGATTTTGTCATAAATTTGTCATGGATGTACATGCATGACAAAAAACGCGACCTACTGTGGCAAACACGTATCATCACGGAAGTGTATTTTTTTGTAGTGCTAGGAAGCGCTCACCGGCACAAAACCAAAACCGAATACTACAACCGTCTGAATGCCATGATACATCCAAATACAGGGGTGCCGCACACCCCCTATGTTTCACCGATGAGGTGCTAGACCACGAATTTCCAGGAGGATTCAAACCAGTGAACATAGAGGCGTACGACGGGACCACAGACCCTGGGGTCTAGATGGAGGACTTTATCCTCCATATCCATATGGCTCGCGGAGACAATCTCCACGCCATCAAGTACTTGCCCCTCAAGCTTAAAGGGCCAGCTCGGCACTGGCTGAAAAGCCTCCCCAAAAACTCAATTGGAAGTTGGGAGGAGCTCGAGGATGCTTTTCGGGCTAATTTTCAAGGGACCTATGTCCGACCTCCAGATGCAGACGATTTAAGTCATATAATTCAACAGCCCGGAGAGTCAGCCCGAAAGCTTTGGAACGGGTTTCTCACTAAGAAGAACCAAATCGTCGACTGTCCGGACGCCGAACCCTTAACAGCTTTCAAGCACAGCGTCTGAGACGATGGCTCGCCAGACACCTCGGCCAACAAAAATCGAGAAGAATGGCAGCCATGACAAGCCTCATGACCCGCTTTTGCGCGGGTGAAGATAGCTGGTTAGCCCACAGTAGCACCAGCGAATCAAGCACATCCGAAGTCAGGGATGGCAATGGAAAACCACGACACAGTAAAAGCAAGCGTAAAAATAAAAAAGACAGCCCAGATAATACGGCAGTAAACGCCGGATTCAGGGGCTCTCGACCAGGTCAGTGGAAAAAGCCAGTCAAAGGCAGCAGAGATGGACCATCCAGCCTAAACAAGATTCTAGACATACTATGTCAGATTCATGGCACCCCCGATAAACCTGCAAATCACACCCATAGAGAATGCTGGGTCTTCAAGCAAGCTGGTAAGCTAAACGTCGTACACAAGGGGAGAGAGAAACCAAGCAAAGACGAGGACGAACCTCGCCAGCAAAGCACTGGAGAACAGAAAAAATTCCCACCAGAGGTTAAAACAGTAAACATGATCCATGTGACGAAGAGGAAAAGCAAACAAGCACTCCAAGACATACGCGCCGTAGAGCCCGTCATCCCTAAGTTCAACCCCTAGTTGGCCTGCCCGATCTCTTTTGATCGTAGGGATCACCCGACAAGCATTCGGCATCAAGGATTGGCTGCCTTGATGTTAGACCCAATAATAAACAGATACCATCTCACACAAGTCCTAATGGACGGCGGCAATGGTCTAAATCTGATATATCAGGACACAGTGCGTAAAATGGGGATATGATGTCTACTACACAACCTTCTTCTTGTAGACATTGTTGGGCCTCCAAGTGCAGAGGTTTGTAGGACAGTAGCAAATTTCCCTCAAGTGCATGACCTAAGGTTTATCAATCCGTAGGAGGCGTAGGATGAAGATGGTCTCTCTCAAGCAACCCTGCAACCAAATAACAAAGATTCTCTTGGGTCCCCAACACACCCAATACAATGGTAAATTGTATAGGTGCACTAGTTCAGCGAAGAGATGGTGATACAACTGGTATATGGATAGTAGATATGGGTATTTGTAATCTGAAAATATAAAAACAGCAAGGTAACTAATGATAAAAGTGAGCGTAAACGGTATTGCAATGTGTTGAAACAAGGCCTAGGGTTCATACTTTCACTAGTGCATGTCCTCTCAACAAAAATAACATAATGGATCACATAACTATCCCTCAACATGCAACAAAGAGTCACTCCAAAGTCACTAATAGCGGAGAACGAACGAAGAGATTATGCTAGGGTACGAAACCACCTCAAAGTTATTCTTTCCAATCAATCCGTTGGGCTATTCCTATAAGTGTCACAAACAGACCTAGAGTTCGTACTAGAATAACACCTTAAGACACAAATCAACCAAAACCCTAATGTCACCTAGATACTCCAATGTCACCTCAAGTATCCGTGGGTATGATTATACGATATGCATCACACAATCTCAGATTCATCTATTCAACCAACACATAGAACCTCAAAGAGTGCCTCAAAGTTTCTACCGGAGAATCACGATGAAAACGTGTGCCAACCCCTATGCATAGGTTCATGGGCGGAACTCGCAAGTTGATGACCAAAACATACATCAAGTGAATCACGTGGTATCCCATTGTCACCATAGATACGCACGACAAGACATACATCAAGTGTTCTCAAATCTTTAAAGACTCAATCCGATAAGATAACTTCAAAGGGGAAACTCAATCCATTACAAGAGAGTATAGGGGGGAGAAAACATCATAAGATCCAACTATAATAGCAAAGCTCGCGATACATCAAGATCGTATCACCTCAAGAACATGAGAGAGAGAGAGATCAAACACATAGCTACTGGTACATACCCTCAGCCCCGAGGGAGAACTACTCCCTCCTCGTCATGGAGAGCAACAGGATGATGAAGATGGCCACCGGAGAAGGATTGCCCCCTCCGGCAGGGTGCCGGAACGGGTCTAGATTGGCATTCGGTGGCTACGGAGGCTTCTGGTAGCGGGACTCCCGATCTATTGTGATCCCTGATGTTTTTAGGGTATTAGGAGATATATAGGCAGAATAAGTACGTCAGGGGAGCCACGAGGGGCCCACGAGGGTGGAGGGCGTGCCTAGGGGGGTGGGCGCGCCCCCTGCCTCGTGGCCTCCTCATTGCTTTCCTTACGTGGACTCCAAGTCTCCTGGGTTGCTTTCCTTCCAAAAATAAGTTTCGTGAAGTTTCAGGTCAATTGGACTCCGTTTGATTTTCCTTTTCTACGATACTCTAAAACAAGGAAAAAAGAGAAACTGGCACTGGGCTCTAGGTTAATAGGTTAGTCCCAAAAATAATATATAAGTGTATAATAAAGCCCATAAACATCCAAAGTTGATAATATAATAGCATGGAACAATCAAAAATTATAGATACGTTGGAGACGTATCAGCACCCCCAAGCTTAATTCCTGCTCGTCCTCGAGTAGGTGAATGATAAAAACAGAATTTTTGATGTGGAATGCTACCTAACATATTTCTCTAAGTAATTTATCTTTATTGTGGCATGAATGTTCAGATCCATAAGATTCAAGAAAAAAGTTTAATATTGACATAAAAATAATAATACATAAAAATAATAATACTTCAAGCATACTAACTAAGCAATCATGTCTTCTCAAAATAACATGGCCAAAGAAAGCTATCCCTACAAAATCATATAGTCTGGCTATGCTCCATCTTCACCACACAAAATATTTAAATCATGCACAACCCCTATGACAAGCGAAGCAATTGTTTCATACTTTTGATGTTCTCAAACTTTTTCAATCTTGACGCAATACATGAGCGTGAGCCATGGACATAGCACTATAGGTGGAATAGAATGGTGGTTGTGGAGAAGACAAAAAGGGAGAAGATAGTCTCACATCAACTAGGCGTATCAATGGGCTATGGAGATGCCCATCAATATATATATCAATGTGAGTGAGTAGGGATTGCCATGCAACGGATGCACTAGAGTTATAAGTGTATGAAAGCTCAACAAAAGAAACCAAGTGGGTGTGCATCCAACTTGCTTGCTCACGAAGGCCTAGGGCATTTTGAGGAAGCCCATCATTGGAATATACAAGCCAAGTTCTATAATGAAAGATTCCCACTAGTATATGGAAGTGACAACATAGGAGACTCTCTATCATGAAGATTATGGTGCTACTTTGAAGCACAAGTGTGGTAAAAGGATAGTAGCATTGCCCCTTCTCTCTTTTTCTCTCATTTTTTATTTTTTATTTTGGGCCTTCTCTTTTTTATGGCCTCTTTTTTCTTTATTTTCCTTTTTTTTATTTGGGCTTCTTTGGCCTCTTTTTTTATTTTTTTTTGTCCGGAGTCTCATCCCGACTTGTGGGGGAATCATAGTCTCCATCATCCTTTCCTCACTTGGACAATGCTCTAATAATGATGATGATCACACTTTTATTTACTTACAACTCAAGAATTACAACTCGATACTTAGAACAAAATATGACTCTATAGGAATGCCTCCGGCGGTGTACCGGGATGTGCAATGACTCATGAGTGACATGTATGAAAGAATTATGAACAGTGGCTTTGCATCAAATACAATGTCAACTACATGATCATGCAAAGCAATATGACAATGATGAAGCGTGTTATAATAAACGGAACAGTGGAGAGTTGCATGGCAATATATCTCGGAATGGCTATGGAAATGCCATGATAGGTAGGTATGGTGGCTGTTTTGAGGAAGGTATATGGTGGGTTTAAGGTACCGGCGAAAGTTGTGCGGTACTAGAGAGGTTAGCAATGGTGGAAGGGTGAGAGTGCGTATAATCCATGGACTCAACATTAGTCATAAAGAACTCATATAGTTATTGCAAAAATCTATTAGTTATCGAAACAAAGTACTACGCACATGCTCCTAGGGGGATAGATTGGTAGGAAAAGACCATCGCTCGTCCCCGACCGCCACTCATAAGGAAGACAATCAATAAATAAATCATGCTCCGACTTCATCACATAACGGTTCACCATACGTGCATGCTACGGGAATCACAAACTTCAACACAAGTATTTATCAAATTCACAACTAATCAACTAGCATGACTCTAATATCACCATCCTCATATCTCAAAACAATCATCAAGTATCAAACTTCTCTTAGTATTCAATGCACTTCATATGAAAGTTTTTATTATATCCCTCTTGGATGCCCATCATATTGGGACTAATTTCATAACCAAAGCAAATTAACATGCTGTTCTAAAGACTCTCAAAATAATATAAGTGAATCATGAGAGTTCATCTATTTCTATAAAATAAAACCACCACCGTGCTCTAAAAAGATATAAGTGAAGCACTAGAGCAACAACAAACTACTCCGAAAGATATAAGTGAAGATTAATGAGTAGTCGAATAATTATGCAACTATATGAAGACTCTCTAACATTTAATAATTTTAGATCTTGGTATTTTATTCAAACAGCAATCAAAACAAAATAAAATGACATCTAAGAATAGCAAACATCATGTGAAGAAGCAAAAACTTAGGATCAACCGAAACTAACCGATAGTTGTTGAAGAAGAAAGGTGGGATGCCAACCGGGGCATCCCCAAGGTTAGACGCTTGAGACCTCTTGAAATATTATCTTGGGATTCCTTGGGCATCCCCAATATTGAGCTTTTGTGTCTCCTTAATTCCTCTCATATCACGGTCTCCCTAAATCTCAAAAGCTTCATCCACACAAAACTCAACAAGGACTCGTGAGATAAGTTATTATAAACCATTGCAAAAACTTTATCATACTCTACTGTAGAAAATCACTAAAATTATTATTCATCATTGCATACTAAATGCCTCTGCATATTTAATAGTCCTATCGTCAAATAGAATCATTAAAGAAGCAAACATATGCAAACAATGCAAATATAACAGCAATCTGCCTAAACAGGACAGTCTGTAAAGAGTGCAGCAAGATCCATACTTCCCTAAGTCCAAAAATTATGAAAGAAAATTCCCACTGTATTAAATTTATCATAGCTTAATATGCAAAATGTTTCAACATTTTATCACATTCTTACTTTTCTAGGGAATTATTGCAACAGCGGTAAACTTTCTGTTTTCAAACAGCAACATGTGGACTTCTAAAATAGGCATAGTAAAGGCTATCAATGCCACTTTTATTTAAATAAAAGATTAAAAACATTGTTATAAATAAAAGCAAGCAAATCTTAACAAAATAAATTGACACTCCAAGCAAAACACATATCACGTGGTGAATAAAAATATAGCTCCAAGTAAAGTTACCGATGAACGAAGACGAAAGAGGGGATGCCTTCCGGGGAATACCCAAGTTTAGGCTCTTGGATATCCTTGAGTATTACCTTGGGGTGCCTTCGGAATCTCCAAGCTTAGGCTCTTTCCACTCCTTATTCCATAGTCCATCGAATCCTTACCCAAAACTTGAAAACTTCACAACACAAAACTTAACAGAAAACTCATAACCTCCGTTAGCGAAAGAAAACAAAACACCACTTAAAGGTACTGTAATGAACTCATTCTTTATTTATATTGGTGTTAAACCTACTGTATTCCAACTTCTCTATGGTTTATAAACTCTTTTACTAGCCATAGATGCATCAAAATAAGCAAACAACACAGAGAAAACAGAATCTGTCAAAAACAGAACAGTCTGTAGTAATCTGGATCAAACGTATACTTCTGGAACTCATAAAATTCTCAAATAAATTTATGGACGTGAGGAATTTATCTATTAATCATATTAAGAAATAATGAACTAAATATCACTCTCCAATAAAAAATGGTAGCAATTCTCGTGAGCGCTAAAGTTTCTGTTTTTTACAGCATGACCGCAAAGACTTTCCCCAAGTCTTCCCAAAGGTTCTACTTGGCACAAACACTAATTAAAACATAAAACCACATCTAAACATAGGATAGATGAATTATTTATTACTAAACAGAAGGAAAAAGGAATTAACTAAAATAAAATTGGGTTGCCTCCAAACAAGCGATATCGTTTAACGCCCCTAGCTAGGCATGATGATTTCAATGATGCTCACATAAAAGATAAGAATTGTATCATAAAGAGAGCATGATGAAGAATTTGACTAGAACATTTAAGTCTAACCCACTTCCTATGCATAGGGATTTTGTGAGCAAACAACTTATGGGAACAATAATGAACTAGCATAGGAAGGTAAAACAAGCATAACTTCAAAACTTTAAGCACATAGAGAGGAAACTTGATATTATTGCAATTCCTACAAGCATATATTCCTCCCTCATAATAATTTTCAGTAGCATCATGAATGAATTCAACAATATAACCAGCACCTAAAGCATTCTTTTCATGATCTACAAGCATAGAAAATTTACTACTCTCCACACAAGCAAAATTCTTCTCATGAATAATAGTGGGAGCAAACTCAACAAAATAACTATCATGTGATTGAAAATTAAGATCAAGATGACAAGATTCATGGTTATCATTATTCTTTAAAGCATATGTGTCATCACCATAATCATCATAGATAGGAGGCATGCTTTCATCATAATAAATTTGCTCATCAAAACTTGGGGGACAAAAAATATCATCTTCATCAAACATAGCTTCCCCAAGCTTGTGACTTTGCATATCATTAGCATCATGGATATTCAAGCAATTCATACTAACAACATTGCAATCATGCTCATCATTCAAATATTTAGTGCCAAACTTTTTATAGATTCCTTCTTCTAGCACTTGAGCACAATTATCCTTTCCATCATACTCACGAAAGATATTAAAAAGGTGAAGCGTATGAGACAAACTCAATTCCATTTTTTATAGTTTTCTTTTATAAACTAAACTACAAGATCTAAAGATATACCTTCGAGCACTCACCTCCCCGGCAACAGCGCCAAAAAAGAGCTTGATGTCTACTACACAACCTTCTTCTTGTAGACATTGTTGGGCCTCCAAGTGCAAAGGTTTGTAGGACAGTAGTGAATTTCCATCAAGTGGATGACCTAAGGTTTATCAATCTGTAGGAGGCATAGGATGAAGATGGTCTCTCTCAGGCAACCCTGCAAACCAAATAACAAAGAGTCTCTTGTGTCCCCAACACACCCAATACAATGGTAAATTGTATAGGTGCACTAGTTCGGTGAAGAGATGGTGATATATGGATAGTAGATATGTGTATTTGTAATCTGAAAATATAAAAACAGCAAGGTAACTAATGATAAAAGTGAGCGTAAATAGTATTGCAATGTGTTGAAACAAGGCCTAGGGTTCATACTTTCACTAGCGCAAGTCCTCTCAACAATAATAACATAATTGGATCACATAACTATCCCTCAACATGCAACAAAGAGTCACTCCAAAGTCACTAATAGCGGAGAACGAACGAAGAGATTATGGTAGGGTACGAAACCACCTCAAAGTTATTCTTTCCAATCAATCTGTTGGGCTATTCCTATAGGTGTCACAAACAGCCCTAGAGTTCGTACTAGAATAACACCATAAGACACAAATCAACCAAAACCCTAATGTCACCTAGATACTCCAATGTTACCTCAAGTATCCGTGGGTATGATTATACGATATGCATCACACAATCTCAGATTCATCTATTCAACCAACACATAGAACCTCAAAGAGTGCCCAAAAGTTTCTACTGGAGAATCACGACAAAAACGTGTGCCAACCCCTATGCATAGGTTCATGGGTGAAACCCGCAAGTTGATCACCAAAACATACATCAAGTGAATCACGTGGTATCCCATTGTCACCACAGATACGCACGGCAAGACATACATCAAGTGTTCTCAAATCTTTAAAGACTCAATCCGATAAGATAACTTCAAAGGGGAAACTCAATCCATTACAAGAGAGTAGACGGGGGAGAAAACATCATAAGATCCAACTATAATAGCAAAGCTCGCGATACATCAAGATCGTATCATCTCAAGAACATGAGAGAGAGAGAGATCAAACACATAGCTACTGGTACATACACTCAGCCCCGAGGGAGAACTACTCCCTCCTCGTCATGGAGAGCACCGGGATGATGAAGATGGCCACTGGAGAAGGATTGCCGCCTCCGGCACGGTGCTGGAACGGGTCTAGATTGGCTTTCGGTGGCTACGGAGGCTTCTAGCGGCGGGACTCCCAATCTATTGTTCTCCCTGATGTTTTTAGGGTATATGGAGATATATAGGCGGAAGAAGTACGTCAGGGGAGCCATGAGGGGCCCACAAGGCTGGAGGGCGCGCCTAGGGGGGGTGGGCGCTCCCCCTGCCTCGTGGCCTCCTTGTTGCTTTCCTTACATGGACTCCAAGTCTCCCGGGTTGCTTTCCTTCCAAAAATAAGTTCCCTGAAGTTTCAGGTCAATTGGACTCCGTTTGATTTTCCTTTTCTGTGATACTCTAAAACAAGGAAAATACTGAAACTGGCACTGGGCTATAGGTTAATAGGTTAGTCCCAAAAATAATATAAAAGTGTATAATAAAGCCCGTAAACATCCAAAGTTGATAATATAATAGCATGGAACAATCAAAAATTATAGATACGTTGGAGACGTATCAGGATAGACCAGACAAAAATCAGCCACAGTAATACTACCTTCAAGGGAGTAATACCAGGCCAGAGGCCTGCTCCACGGGCTCTCTAATACTAGAGGTTGTATTCGGTTCACCCCACAACTACCAAAGTGAGAAGTTAGACTTTGACATTGCTCCATTCTGAAGCGGCTATCAAGCACTACTCGGAAGAACATCTTTCGCTCGTTTTAGTGCGGTACCACATTACGCTTCTCTTAAGATTAAGATGCCTGGTCCACGTGGCACCATCACAGTTAGTGGAAATATTGAGCGTTCTCTATGCGCGGAAGAACGTGTGGCGGCTTTAACAGCTGAGCACTAGACAGCCTCACCAACCAGAATAAATGATAGGTCGTCAAGACCACGGACACGGTTCGACGAGTCTGGCGCATCACTAGATATACCTGAGATTGGTTTGATGGTTAAACCTTCATAGACGGTACCAGGGGCTTCCCGCATGTGATCAGTGCTAGTTCGGCTCAACTTGACTTATCTTGAATTTTAATGGTTTATCGAGAATAACCAATTTTTTGGCATGACAACTTCCACCTAAGTTCTTCTCTTTTATAGATGACAATCGTGCTGCACTCGTCCAGGACACGGCATAATGGAGACACAGGTGCAGACGTGCAGCAGGGACCCGCTCAAAGGTTTCTTTTCAGATTAAGACCTTGCGTAAACCTTTTTTACTGTCTCTTGTTGTTCACACTCTCTGGATACTCGATACAACCGAGAAGGATGCTGACGTTATTGGCATTTCACCACGTCAGAATATTGCACGTACTTGGACACTCGGGGTTTACTACTAAGGGCATTGTTCAGCCCGGCATAAGTTATAAAGACCGAATACCTTAGGGAGTGTTCGGCGTCGCGAGTTTGGCCTTATATGCATCACCTCCGAATCATGTCTTTGGTCAAATGTTGGGTTTGCCCGGCTCCCGTGTTTTTTGCCACCTTACGTTCCGCTCTATAGGCTAAGGCGGCACTGGGGGAACTACTTCAATTGTGCCCTGGTTTATCCGGATGAGCACCTCAGTAGAGAAAGCCGAAAACTGACTGTCATGATAAAGCGCGAGACTGGTTAACCACTCGATGACTTAGCAGAATCTTCGGGATTCCTCCGCATTAACGAAGGGCCGTTTTCCGGTCATGTACGTACGCGCACCGTATTCGGGCAAGCGCGGAGGTACCAGGGGCTATATAGTAGTCCCACCGTCAAACTCCTATGGCTAAGTGAAACTGTTAAAGCAATATAGTCCGATTGCCTCATTCACTATGCTACCACCTCCTTAATGGACCAAGACGTTGGATCAAGTGTGAATACGCATTTTTGCGAACACCCCCGCATTATAGGTGTGAGGGCTAAAGCCGACGACTGCAAACTTTCAGGTTATATACATATATACATAAACGGCCGCACAGGAGGCATCATAATACTTTCAGGCAAAAGTATAAACACAACCTTTATAATTCAATAAAACATTGTTTCTACAATGGGAATACATGCCACTAGAACATTATATTATTCGAGCACTGAGCCTCTATTGAACGAGCGCCTTCAAGAACTTCTTCAAAGTAGTGCTCGGCAGATACTCGGCCTACGGCCGAACTCTGGGTTGCAATAGCGGTGGCCTCCATCTCTGCCCATTATGTTTTGACACAGGCAAGTGCCATACGCGCACCGTCTATGCACGTCGACCTCTTCATAGCATCGATGTGCGGCACAGCACCAAGGAACTATTGCACTAAACTAAAATAACTATTCGGCCTTGGCCCTTCTGGCCACAGATGATCCACAACAGACCTCATGGCAAGCCCGAACAACCTATGGAGCTCGGCCCACTCGGCCATTCGCTCATTCAATAGCAGCGGACGCACTGGAACATGGAACTATGACCAGAATAGCCTTTCCACTTCATGATCTTTTTGATCCTTGAAGCACTGGCTGCCAAATCCACGTATGCGTCTGCAGAACTCCATTGTTGATCAAGAGGGGCTTACTTCGGATCTCCGAACTTCGTCCGCAACAAAAAGGGCTTCCAGCCACGATATCTCCAGCTTGACGCAGCTCCTCCTACGCTGCTCTGATTTTAGAGCGGGCTTCCTTGGCTGCTACCATGGCCTTCTCCAGGTCCGTCGCCTTCGCTCGGCTTTCTTTTTCAAGAGGCTGGTAACGGCCGGCGGCATATTTCAACTCAACAGCCATCTTGGCTATTTTTTTTCTTGCTTCGGCAATGTGTAGCCTATTCGGCCCACAGCTCTTCGACCGCCTTTAGAGCGGCCACATCACTATTCCTGGCTTGTTCCTTGGCTCGGGCAAGTTCCGCCCGAAGGGTCCCCACGGCGGCAGCTCCATCTGCAGTCACAACATATTAAAGATACTAGCATCATGCTGCTCTTACTATGTGTTGATCACCGGAGAAGTCACATACCATGTGCCTCATCGAGCCGCTTGTTTACAAGCACGATGTCGGCATCTGCTGCATGAAATTGCCACTTCAGCTCGGCAAACTCACCAGTCCGGCTAGCCACCGGACCTTCAGCCACCTGCACATGAAAACGGCCTGATTATTCCCTGGGACTATGATCCTCTGTTTGCCGCCGTTCTCGACGGCAACCAAAGTCTCAGGGGCTACTATCTGCATAGGGCACACCTAACGCGTGCAGTACTGTCAAAAACATACACTATTTCACGTACCTCAAAGCCTTTCAGTAGACTCATAAAAGCTTCGTGCCACCCGATGTTGGCGGATGAAATCCTCTCAATCACCATACCCATTAGCTTACGATGTGCTTCTGAGATGGCCGCTTGCTCTAGAAGATCCTTCAGTGCGTCCGATCGCACACCGGGCGGTTCCGGACTCTTTGTGTTGCTCCCCTTAGGAGCCGGATACTGAGGACTTTGGGTGGCCAAAGGATTACCCTCTGGCCTTGGCGGATCAGGGGAAACCCTCCGCGACGACACTTCAGGGTCGCCCGCCTCATGAGGCGGGGTGGCATGGGGAGGTGTTTCGCTCTCCATCATCTCTGGAATAAGATCCCCTGAAGACGAACTCTGTCGAGAAAGGCTACGATCCGAACTAAAAGATATATGTTTTGGTTATTGTCTTCAGAAGTAATGTAGGATATTTTTACTATTAAGTACCTTTTGTTTACTTACATCTCGGTAGAGGGCTGATCCCCTTGCGGGTGCTGTGCGGCAAGAGTACCCTCCGAGGCAGGACCCTCTGGCGAAGATTTCTTCCCTCATTTGGAAACCTTTGTTTCCGAGTCTTCAGAGGTGGTCCTCTTCCTTCCTTGGGGAAAGGGAATTTCAGGTTCTTCTCCCTGGTTATCCTCCTTCACGGAGGCGCTAATTCCCTCTGTTTGGATGAATAATGAGTGAGGCATGTTTTTAGCCTCTTTATTCCCCCAATTATCTTCCCCTGAGGGCACCTGATAAGGCGCCAGCTTGAGCATTCTGGCTTGTACTGGATTAGCCGAGCCTTCAGGAAGGGGGGCTGAACACCTGATCATCTTTGCCTTTGTGACCCAGTCCTGGTCAAGGAGCGACTTTTCAGAATGATGTTATGATAAATAAAAATACAGCGTGTTCGGCCACGGGATTACTTACTTGGGTATCTGGGCGATTACAACTCAGACTCGCATCCTCGATGGTGTCCGGACACTTTATTTGTTGTTCGAAGAATAATTTGTACATCTCTTCGAGCGTCATGCCGGGGAAGTGCTGAATAGTTCGCGGTCCTTCCAGGTTGAATTCCCACATGAGGAGGGGTCGACGTTTGCAAGGTGGGACTCAACGAACTAGCATGACTTGCATTACCGTGAACAGGCTGACATCTCTCTCAAGGAGATCTCGGATGCGACTTTGCAATATCGGCACATCATTTACTGGCCCCCAGTCCAGCCCCTTGTTGATCCATGACGTCAGTTGTGGTGGGGGCCCAAGCGAAAGGCATGGGTGGCCACCCACTTGGTATTCCGGGGAGCTGTGATATAAAACCACTCCCGTTGCCATAAACTGGACACCTCCAGGATGGAACCTTTTGGCCATGGAACATCGGCGCATTTGCTTATTACGGCACCTCCGGACTCTACGTGTCGCCCCTCGATCATCTTCGGCTTCACATTGAAAGTCTGGAGCCACAGGCCGAAGTGGGGGGTAATGCGGAGGAAGGCCTCACACATGACGATGAACGACGAGATGTGAAGGAGGGTATCCGGGGCCAGGTCATGGAAATCCATCCCATAATAGAACATGAGCCCCCTAACAAAGGGATCCAGAGCGAGGCCTAGCCCTCGGAGGAAGTGAGAGATGAATACAACGCTCTCATCGGGTTCAGAAGTGGGAATGACCTTCCCTCGAGCAGGCAGCCTGTGTGAGATTTCGATGGTCAAATACTTGGCCTCTCTTAGCTTCTTGATGTCTTCCTTTGTGATAGAGGAAGGCATCCACCGACCTTGAAGGTTGGATCCAGACATGGTTGAAGGTCCGAAGCACCTGACCTGAGCCTCGGGTGTTGGAACTCGAGGCGGGGGAAGGATTCGATTGAGTACGAGAGGGAAAAAAGGATAGGCCTTGGCCTCTTTATAAAGAGGGTGAATATCAAGTGTCATCCTTGTGGCCATTTGGGACTTGCCTAAAATCGGGAGTCATACCAATGGGCATGATTGGGTTACCCACGTACGTATTGATGGTAATCCCGTAATAAGGGGGACATGATCTCTACTTCGACAAGACGTGTCAAGAAAACCGCCTCGCGATATGTGTAGTGCTGGTTGAGAAAAATGGTTCGAATAATGACCGGGCCATGGCATGATGTCATGTTGCTAAATGTGTCGGCATATTAGATTTGTGAAATATTATTCTCTCTATGGTGGTATGTGGAACTTGTTTTGCAGAGCCGGACACTATCCTTGTGTTCAAAATCTTCTATGGAGTATTCGGAGGAAGAACCCGCCTTGCAATGCCGAAGACAAATCTGCGCACCGAACTCATCGTCATTGAAGCCTGGTTCAGGGGCTACTGAGGGAGTCCTGGATTAGGGGGTCTCCGGACAGCCGGACTATATCCTTTGGCCAGACTATTGGACTATGAAGATACAAGATTGAAGACATTGTCCCGTGTCCGGATAGGACTCTCCTTGGCATGGAAGGCAAGCTTGGCAATACAGATATGTAGATCTCCTCCCTTGTAACAGACTCTATGTAACCCTAGCCCCCTCCGGTGTCTATATAAACCAAAGGGTTTAGTCTATAGGACAACAACAATCATACAATAGGCTAGCTTCTAGGGTTTTGCCTCTACGATCTCGTGGTAGATCAATTCTTGTAATACTCATATCATCAAGATCAATCAAGCAGGACATAGGGTATTACCTCCATCAAGAGGGCCTGAACCTGGGTAAACATTGTGTCCCCCGCCTCCTGTTACCATCCGCCTTAGAAGCACAGTTCGGGACCCCCTACCCGAGGTCCGCCGGTTTTGACACCGACACTTCTCTCTTGAAAGAACCCATGCGATGGATAAACAAATTACAGCTGAGCAATTGATAGAAAAGCGCAAAGTTATGCCGATATCTAAGCCAATGATCATGAATATAGGCATCACATCCGTGACAAGTAAACCGACTCCTGCCTGTAGCTACAACTATTACTCCACACATCGACCACTATCTAGCATGCATCTAGTGTATTAAGTTAAGAAGAACGGAGTAACGCCTTAGGCAAGATGACATGATGTAGAGGGATAGATCCAATACTTATGAATAAACCCCACCTTTTATCCTTAATGGCAATGAGACAAATACGTGTCATGTCCCCTTCGGTCACTGGGTATGAGCACGCAAGATTGAACCCATTACAAGGCACCTCTCCCATGGCAAGAAAACTCAATCTAGTTGGCCAAACCGGATCAATAGATCGGAGAGAAATACAAAGATGTCTTAATCATGCGTAAAATAGTTCAGAGAAGACTCAAATAATATTCATAGATAATCTGATCATAAATCCACAATTCACAGGATCTCAACAAATGCACTGCAAAAGAAGATTACACCGAATAGATCTCCAAGAACATTGTATTGAAGATCAAAGAGAGAGAAGAAGCCATCTAGCTATGGACCCGTAGGTCTATTGTAAACTACTCACACATCATCGGATGGGCAGCAAGGTTGATGTAGCGGCCCTCCACGATTGAATCCCCCTTCGGCGGAGTCTCTAGATGGGATCCCACGAGGACAGAAACTTGCGGCGGTGGAAAAGTATTTTTGGTGTGCCCTTTGGTATATAGGGAATATTTGGGTATTTATAGAGAAAAGATTAGGGTTAGAGGAATATTTTGGTATATGGCATGCCTCACAAGCCTGTCGCCAACTAGTGGCCCATCTTACCTCCCCCGAAGGTTCCTCCGTGTCTTCTGGTCCAAGAAAAATCCTCAAAAAGATTCGTTTTGTTTGGTGTCGATTTTCTATAAAAGCAAAAAAACAAGGAAAAAAACAGCAACTGGTACTTGGCACTAGCTTAATAGGCTAGTCCCAAAATGATATAAAATATCATAATAATGCATATAAAACATCCAAGATAGATAATATAATAACATGGAACAATAAAAAATTATAGATACATTGGAGACGTATCAAGCATCCCCAAGCTTAATTCCTGCTCGCCCTCAAGTAGGTAAAAGATAGAACCAGAATTTTTGATGTGGAATGCTACGTAACATGTTTATACTGTAATATTTCTTATTGTGGCATGAATATTCAGATCCATAAGATTCAAAATAAAAAGTTTAATATTGACATAAAAACAACAATACTTCAAGCATATTAAAGGCAATCATGTCTTCTCAAAATATCATGGCTAAAGAAAGTTATCCCTACAAAATCATATAATCTTATCATGCTCTATCTTCTGAACACAAAGCATTTATCATGCACAACCCCAATGACAAGCCAAGCAATTGGTTCATACTTTTTAACGCGCTTCAGCTTTTTCAACTCTCACGCAATACATGAGCATGAGCCATGGATATAGCACTATGGGTGGAATAGAATATGATGTTGGAGGTTGTGTGGAGAAGACAAAAAGGAGAAAGTCTCACATTGACAAGCCTAATCAATGGGCTATGGAGATGCCCATCAATTGATGTCAATGCAAGTAGTAGGGATTGCCATGCAACGGATGCACTAGAGCTATAAGTGTATGAAAGATCAAAAGAAAACTAAGTGGGTGTGCATCCAACTTGCTTGCTCATGAAGACCTAGGGCAAATTGAGGAAGCCGGTCATTGGAATATACAAGCCAAGTTCTTTAATGAAAATTACCACTAGCAATATATGAAAGTAAGAAAATAGGACTCTCTACACTACAAAAAAAGACACATCCGTGACATTTTGGGCCGAACGATTTTTTTTTCTGTCATACATATGACACTTCTATGACGATAATTGTGACAAAACCCGGTATCATCATAGATGTGGTGGGCTCCTACTTCTATGACAAAAAATCATGACAGAAAATGGGCTTTTCGTCCTGGGCGGGCCGGAGACGCAGCTGCATGACATTCTTTGTGCTGTCCATGACGGAAAAAAACGTGGTAGAAGCGAGGGCGAGGAAAATTTCGGGGAGTTCCCGATAACGGTGGGAGGTCGGGGGCTGAGCGATGCGCGCTTCTCTCGTACACGTACGCGCATGTGTGTGAGGCGTTGGCTCTAACAGAACCCGAGTGAGGCGTTGGGCTCTAACTGAACCCGAGCGATTGCACTGCACGCTATGCGTTACTGAAGCCGAGCGATCGGTCGATGGCTGTTAACTGAACCCGATTGAGCGATTCCTTCGCTACTGCTGCTAACTGAAGCTGATCGATGCTGCCTCTGGATGAACAGTGAGCGTTGTGGGGGGGGGGTGGATGAACAGTTCCTGGTGGGGGTGGATGAACAGGACCCTGTGGTGTTGCCTCTGGATGAACGGGACCCCGATCGATCAAGCCGGTTGGGGCTGGATGAACAGGACCCCGTGGAGGGCTGGATGAACAGAACCACCCCGTGGAGGGCAGGATGAACAGTAGATGGTGGAGGGCAGGATGAACAGTATCCCGTGGAGGGGTGGTTGAACAGGAGCCCATGGAGAGGGCTGGTTGAACAGTAGCCAGTGGAGTAGCGCGCGGTGGAGGCTGGAGTGAACAGGAGCCCGTGGATGAATAGTCGCAGGTGGAGGCTAGAGGAGGTCGACGGTGGATGAACAGTAGCTCGTGCAGGCTGGAGGGGGTCGACGGTGGAGATGAACAGTATCCCGTGGAGTCCCATTGCGGTACGCCACACCCCTCCCGATGAACAGGACCCCCGTTTCGACCGTAGCGGTCCAACACAAGTCCGTTTCATCCGTTTTGCATTACGCCACACCCCTCCCAATCAACAGGACCCCCGTTTCGACCGTAGGAAGTCTGTTTCCTTCGTTTTGCGGTACGCTAGACCCTTTCCGATGAACAAGATCCCGTTTCGAACATGGCCGGTCGAACACAAGGCCGTTTCCTCCGTTGTGCGGTATGCCAGGCCTCGTTTCCATCGCCTGTTCCGTCCATGCGCTCCGGTTGAACACGACGCATTCCGTTGCCTCCCCATGAACACGACACATTCCGTTGCCTCCCCATGAACACGACGCATTCCGTTGCCTCCCCATGAACACAACGACGATGCTGTTTCTCTGTTTCGACCCAGCCATGTACACGAGCGCTGGCCGTACGTATGCGCGAGTAGGCATTTGAGACCCCGCCCGTATGTACACATACGTGGCCATATTTTCTTTCTTGCACCCTGGCCGTTGTACGTACGTGTACATGCTACGTGCGCGCCTCTACTACGACACGTGTGCGCCTCTACATCGACCAGTATATATGTACATACACGTTTGCGACCAGAATGACAACGCTACGTACGCTTCGACCATGTGGGTCCCAACTGTCAAGCACTTCCTTGCGTGCGAACATGTAGCTGGTGGGTCCCAGCAGTCAGGGCAAACGTTTTTTCACGAAATACGGTGGCCCGTCTGGTGGGTCCCCGCTGTCAGGTGGAGGAATAATTATTTTGCGCGTAATAAGGAAGCACCTCCTTGCTGCAGCCGTGGACCCAGCTGTCAGCGTCTCCATGCACAGTACTCTTCCGATGGAAGTCGGTCATTGACCACATTGACCACGCCACGCTGAGAGCACCATGGCGGTAGACGACGGCGAGGCCTAGGAAGGGGACGACACGGAGCCGGGGAAGACGCGGCAGTGGAAGCCCGCGCAGAGAGGAGTACAAGGGTTCACTGGTTTGGCTGCGGTGTGAGGCTGCCGTCGCCACAGGGCCCGGCCAGCGGTGGGAATAGTAGGGGGCGGTGAGGCCTCTGCGGCAGCACAGGCGGCCACGGGAGGTAGGAGCATGCGGCACGACCGGCGCTGCTTTGGGCGGCTGGAGCAAGAAGACCAGAGGTTGAAGAAGCACTACGCCTGTTGGATGGACATCGTACGGTCACTGGAGCTAGAATCGTTCATATTGACTAAGTTGACAAAGCCCTTCATCCCCGTCAACTTAGTAGGCCCACAAGTCAGCCTCCCACCAAGGTGGGTCCCAGCTAGCCGGGGGAATATTCATTTTTTTTGTGCGTCATAAGGAGGCACTTCTGGTGGGTCCGAGCTGACAAAGGGGGAACGTTTTTTTCGCGAAATACGGTGGCCCGTCTGGTGGGTCCCAGCAGTCAGGGGAAATGATTTTTTTCACAAAATACTGGTGGCCCGTCCGGTGGGTCCCCGCTGTCAGGTGGAGGAATAATTATTTTCCGTGTAATAAGGAGGCACTTCCTTGCAGCTGCCGTGGACCCAGCTGTCAGCCTCTCCACGTATAGTACTCTTCCGATGGAAGTCGATCCTTGACCACATTGACCACGCCGCGCCGAGAGCACCACGGCGGTGGACGACGCCGAGGCATAGGAAGGGGACGACACAGAGCCGGGGTAGACGCGGTAGGCGATGCCCACGTGGAGAGGAGTACGAGCGTTCACCGGTTCGGCTGCTCTATGAGGATGCCGTCGCCGCAGAATAACAGGGGATGTGGGTGAGTAGAGGGATGCACTGGCCTGCGGTGAGTGTAGTACGGGGCGATGAGGCCTGTGCGCCAGGACAGCCGGCCACGGGAGGCGGGAGTAGGCGGTCCCGCCGGCGCTGCTTTGGCGGCTGGAGCAAGAAGATCAGAGATTGAAGAAACACGACGGTCGTTGGATTGACTTCCAATGATTACGTCTGCTAGAATCGTTTGTTGACATATATAATAACTAAAAAATCTTGCATATGAATCAACTAAACAGGCCCACAAGTCAGACCACTCCCTCTTTTTTTTAATAATTTATATATAGCTCATGTCAACTTCTTATGCAATTTATTGCAGTCGTTTTTTTGGTTGGCCAGGGCCAATTTCACATATTTCTGTGGGTTCCAAACTATTTTTAATACTGGAATGTCTAGCCAGATTTAAAGTACTTTAAAGATATATTTAAATTAGGTTAATGCCCAGTGAAATAGGAATCTGAAAATGTAATAAAATTCAGAAATTATAAAGTAATTGCCAATTTGTCACATGCTTTTATATTTACAACCCATTTCATATTACTTTCAAGATTTGCAGGCGTCTTGAAAGAGTTGCAGCCCATCAGGGCGTAGAAAAATAAGTAGGCCTAGATTGGGTATTCTTCAGAAAAAAATAAACTGGGCTCATTTTCACAAAGAAAAAATAGCTGGGCTGGTCACATGGTGAATATAAAATATAAGCCTGGGCTAGACGGGCCACAGCCCAGTTCAAACCCTGCTCCGTCTCAATAATACCAAACAAAAAAATACTGCTCAAGTAGCTACGTCCCAGGTGTCAGCCGATCTTGTGCTTTTATCTTGTCTATTGACTATATACGCTCATAATGCCGCGGGTCCCAGATGTCAGGAAAACACTAGGAGGAAGCATTTTATTTTTCCATACGCTGACATGGTGGTCCCCTACTGTCATCCTCTCCATGTACTTCTGCCGATTCCTGTTGTTTGTTGACCATGTTGACAACGTGAGAGGGCAGTGCCGCGGCGAGCGCACCAAAGTGCGCGGAGGACGTCTAGGAGACGGTGGGGCGGCGATGCGTGCGCTGAGGCGCAGCCAGCCGTGGGAGGCGGAAGCAAGCGGCCCCGCCGACGCTGGTTTGGTTTTGGCGGCTGGAGGAAGACATGACTGAAGAAGGACGACAGACTATAAAAGCAGCAGGAGTCCTTAACAACCTTAACTGAAACCAGCAGGGGCACTTAACAACAAAAGCTGAAAGCAGTATGAGTACTTATATAGGTTCAACAAAAGCTGAAAGTAGCACGCCTCGAGCAGTGCTACTTTGCCTACAGTTAACCAAGGGTGAGGCCGCCAAGCCCCAGGACAAGGCCCAAGCGCCACCCCGCGCATCCACAACCTTCTAAAAGCGGCTTCATCTCGCAACATGGTCAATAAACAGGATATTCGCTTTAGAGCCATGGAAAAGCATGAACATAATCTTCTGTCCTATTCTCCAAGATGGACGTGCCTTCATTATTTGAGACCATCCATGAATAAGTATATTTTCACCTCCAAGGGGAATTGAGTAGATCAACATAAACATCATGTTATGACCAAGCACAAGGCTGACCCGACCATGGTCAGGCATCTGTATAGGAACAATAGAACTCGGCAGTTCCTGTTTCAAGAAGATCACAACTGTAAAACTATGTATAAGCAATAGTTGATGAACAACATATATAACAGAAAACAGCTCGTACCATAAGTTTCTCGACACAGTTGGACCTGTTCAACGATTGCAGTTGTGGCACACATAACCCATGTGGCCTTCCACCATTGAAATGCCCCACAAGGACCTCAAGATGATCAATAAAGTGTACGAACTTGTGGATGTTGATCCAGTCAACTTCAGTGCCATTAGTAACAGCCGAGTTATTATAGAGTAACAAACGAGCAGACTGCTTAACTCTGAAAAAACCTACACGTGCCACCAATTATAAGAAAATATTAGTTAGAAGTAGCATCTTCATGAGAGATTTGTTGCTACTTCTGAAGTTAAATTGTGATTAGTTAGACCGAATAGGTGGATTAAGAAGTAATCGAGGCAACAAGCAAGAACTAGATACAAAACTAACATGGATGAACAATTGGAACAACGTCGGGGTGGAAGATCACAGTGAAGATGAGACCAGGTTCTACTATTTCCATCAACATTTGTGCGCCAACTTTCAGTCCGTAACACTTGAGAAAGTTTATCCAAGTTCGGCCATAAGAAAAGCATCGATCTTCTTGGTTCATGAACCCAACTCAGAACTTATATCCATGGCTTGTCTTCATTGTGACCATTAAACTAGTGTATTCAGTTATGGCAAGGCCGAGCATCTTGAGTACATGTGTTCTGGCAGAGCAAATAATACACTACAGGAAAAATAATATGAGAACACAGCATGTTCAAAAAAATCCCACCCTCCCGGATAGAAAAGAGGATTCTAGGAACATACTGTGCGCATTTCAAAATGTTGTGTTAGGATGAGAAGGAAAAAGTGTGGCGTCTCGCCGAGGGCACAGAAACCTGTAGGGTAATCGCACTTTGGGCACAACAAATGAAACACACTAGATTCAGTAGGAAGAAGAATGCATCAACAGCGGCGGCTGCCGTGCTAGGATTACCTACGACCAAGGGACTTGGGTTTATTGGGGATGGATGAAGAATTTGTACCTGGTTCTCCATGAGAAAACCCTACGCAATCGCCGAGAGGGGGTTTTCTCTGAAAAAGCACACGAGGGAGAAGGGGATTCAGGCCCAGTGAAATATTACCACTTCGTCCGTCTAGCTTACTGCTAAAGCTGGAAAGGGGGTTGTGATTTGATGGCTCATTGGGCATTACTGCGGCACTACGACCGGGGTGTGTCTACTGTGAAGTTGTGCACTCTAATTTGTGCATATGGCACTTGGACCACGTTGCCGGTTGCCCCACATATCAGCGAAAGGAAGTAGAATGACAGGAGTAACTAGTTACACATAAATATATTTTTTGACAGAGAGATACTCCCTCTGTAAAGAAATATACAAATCTTTTATATCACAGGCTCACCTTGCCAAGAAATATACTCCCTCTGCAACGCACGGATAGTATGGGGGTTCAGCTTTTTTTATGGGGGTTCAGCTGAGAATATAATACTCAGATAGGCTCACGGTTCTGGACTTTGGGCCGCAGGCCGACCCTGCATGTTTGGGGGGGCATGTGTTCTACCTCAGCGCTTTTCATATTGCAAGCGATCGGTACGGCGCTGGTTTTAGATGCCGTCGCAAGGCGAATACACAAAATTGAATAAAGAACGGCAGCTGTTGGAGTGAAATCGAACGACAGTTCCTAACCAACAATCAGAGTTGCAATTCTATCAACGATATACCATGTGATAAATAATACTGTCATACTACTTATACACACAGGATACTTGTTTCACCATGCCAGATTATTACATCAAAATCTCTCGGAGGATAGATCAGTTCGGCAGTTGCGTGCTGCTACTGAAGAATTTCAAAGTTGATTTGGACCAGCTCTCCTTGCCGAGAAAGTTTGATTTTGACATCATCCCCTACCGCAAGATATGATTTAGATTTGAACCTTGACCATCCTTTAGCATCAATCATCATGCGACCATCCTTTGTACTTACGGTATATTGAGCAGGTTCATTCACACCAAGGCTGCGCATGGTAAGAGAAACTTGGCCGCGGTCGCCTGGATTGTTGAACGACTCCCTCGTTGCTCTAGAAATTCTCTGTTTGCAAACAAGAAGACATACCCAAACAGTTAGATCAACACAGTGAATCATGTGAAACAACATGGAAAGAAAAAAAGAACAAAGCACTTGGGCGGCCAATGATTACCAAGAAGGTGGACATGTCGGTTTTTGAAAGGACTTTGGTATATGAAGTGCGAACTGCAGCCCAGTCTGTTGCCGGTGCAACTGCACAGGCCGGAGCAGATGCAAGTGCAAGTGTTGGTGCAGGTGCCGGTGTCGGAGCAGGTGCCGATGTCGATGCCCGATGCTACGGTAGATCAGACTGTTCCGCTGACGCGGTCAGTGCCCAATCCTCAGCTAGATCAGACTGAGCTACTGCCGCTGTCAGTGCTAGAGCAACTGCCGATGCTCAATCCGTGCGAGACAGCGGCGATCTAGTCTTTTTCTTCTTTTGTTTTAAACGCGAGAAGGACTAATGGTGGCGTTTTTGTTAAACCAAACTGCAGTTCATCATAGGGATTCAGCTTGTACTCAGACAACAGACTGATCCAATTTTTTCCAGTAATATAAGTGATGGACGGTGCCTTCGTTACTGACACGACATAAGAAGTGAAACCTGCAAAATAGCCATCGTAGAGCAAACCAAACGGTTTATTCTGTGATGAATGTCAGATGGCAAAACCTGCATAGTAAAATTGCAGGAAAAGAAAGAAAACATGACATTCTATCAATAAGATTTAGACAGTAAATCAATAAGATTTACTTGATGTGACACGAGTGAATCCTTACCAGGAAATCACTATGTTGAAGTACTAAAGAGAAGATTGATCGTCCAACTACGCGTGGCATGCAGGGGGCCCGCCTACTCCCACAAGTAGGACAGTCCAAAGGTCGTGACAAATCGTATGGACCGAACATCCATGGGGCTGGAAATCCTAGTGGGTGCGATAAACCCTGCAATGCATACACATATTGGAGTGTAACCATAATTGATAGACCGTCCTCACAAAAAATATGATATGGATACTTCAAAATATACAGACTGAATTGAGTGGACAGACATTAACATAGACCGTTCTCAGGACTGACCACACACCAAAAGCGGCAATACTAATAAAAAATACAGGGTTCACAAACACAAATCAAGTACTGAACAATAGTACTTACTATAGACAAGCAAAGTTACACTAACTAAACTCTGCAGACTATTTTTGCCACCGACCTACGGGATGAACCCCGCATAACTGACTAGGCCATGGACTTCGTGTGAGATGTCTACATGCACCATCACCATCTTGTCAACCTTGGAGAACCTAACAGAGTGGTCTTTCCACTCATAAACATGATGATGAAGACAGGCCGCATTAGATTTGTTGGGAAGCTTTACAAGAACCACACCCTTCGTAATCAAAGGCACTGCCAGGAAATTGTTGTGGTCAAGTACAACCTCGAGAACACTCCTGACAACAATGCTATAGGAAAAAACTAGTTCATGACACGTGGCCACAAGGACACAACAGCTGGATAGTTCAGCAGTAGAACTCATCATCAGGTCTTATAGTTCACACGACATGACTTTGAGAACTTCATCTCCACCGCGGACCTGGTTTTAATTCAAACAGAAACCATATTTTATTACTACCTCTGTTCAGAAATATAAAATGATTTTCGATATTATACTCCATATATGACTACATATACGCACAGAAATGAGTGAACAAAGACACTAGAACATGTCTTCAAAGGCATGAGAGCAGAGGGATTACATGCAATATCCATAACACAAGTTACTGAGGCAAATATACCCTCTTAAAAGGTAGCATTGATGTTCATAAACTACTCCCTACGTCCCAAAATTCTTGTCTTAGATTTGTCTAGATACGGATGTATCAAGTCACATTTTAGTATTAGATACATCCGTATCTAAACAAATCCAAGACAAGAAATTTGGGATAGAGGGACTAGTTGAAAGTAATCTATAAGAAATCAGTGTCAACCTCTCGCATGTTTTGGTCAAAAGAGGAATTTAGAACCGTCATTTGGCACACAAAAATCACATGCAAGATCACCCAGAAAGTTGTACTACTAGTACTAGTACTGCGTGTTAGATGAAAAAACATGATCAAGATCGAGAAAAAGATCATCAAGAAGAGATATTACCTGGACTTCCTTAATGAGGGATCCTGGAGAGGGGGGCCTGGACAGGGCGATGGCTTTGAGCTTGTCTACGGTAGTCTCGGCGGGGTGCTTGCGCTTCTTTGTACCATGAGCCTCGACGGTTTTGGCCGGAGCCATAGACATCACTTTGGTCGGTGCTCCAGCGTCCATCAAGAAACTGTCAAATAGAAATAAAAGAAAAGAAACCATAATCACAAACCCAAAAGAAGAAAAGAGAGGGAGTTATATGATCAATCTCGGGGTTTCAAGACCGGGCCTTGGCCAGAATCAACACCATTGATGCGCTCACCTTTCCTTCTTTGGGAGAGAAGAACAATGGCAGAAGTAGGTCGGGGTTTTCTTGAAGAGATCAGGAACAAGATGATGCAGAAGCGAGGGTTGGGTAGAGAGGAAGCTGAGAGAGAAGAGTGAAATGATGGTTGCTTCGTCCGTCCAACTTACTGCTGGAAAGGAGGGGGTTTTTTGATTTGATGGCTCATTGGGCATTACTGTGGCGCTTCGATCAGGGTAGTCTACCGTCACTCTACTACGGAGTAATTTAGTGCATGGCTGGTGGACCCCGATGCTGGTTGTCCCACACGTCGGCGAAAGTGAGTAATTTAGTGCATGGATGGAGGAGGATCCGCACGGTAGAGCGTGTCCACTGTTTTTCAGAAGAAAAAAATGATTACAGCAAGCGTTTCCACTCTTATGAACGAAGGAGTGCGAAACACGGTAGCCACTTGAACATACATAGTGCTCCTAGTACTAGGCATGTGCAGTGGTTCATACGTCAGTACTACACAATCTTGTTGCTAGTGTAGTAAGATATGACGATAACAAATGATGTTGTGCACATGTCAACTACTCCTATATGTAACATAGTACCGCTTTTTTGACTGTCCGGTCGAGAATGAATGGTGAGATCAATGTTAACAGCACTAGGTCCACAGCGCAAGGAGAGTACGGTGCTACAGTACTCCACAAAACATGAACCCTATGAAGCACGATTAGTGTTAGGCGGGGTGTATGAAGGGTGCACGGGGTGGGAGCAAAAGTTCCCTTCTCGACCCACTTTTGGGTGTTTGGCAGAGTGCATGAAGGGTGCATGAGTCCACACTAGTAGGTTGACAAAAATACACGAAGAGGAAACAACTATATTGAGATGAAAATGCAACCAAACACACCCACACGCTTTGTGCTACAGTGACTGATCTGCACCGTCTGAGTTTGATCCAACGGTCATGTTGTGCCGAGACATGGACATGCCCATACAGAGGGCACCTAAACACCACCGAAGTCCCTCTGCTTCTCAAGGTGCACGACGTTGGTGATGCAGGGTGCAACCGCCCGCAGAGCCCGCTCCCAGTCGACAGGAGCCAGCTCGTCAAAGACGGCGTGCAATGGCACGAATGGATTCCGGTGATGGAGCCCTGAAAGGATTCGCCCGACAACGGTGACGGCAGCCCGCAACCCCTCCTTGTCCAGCTCAGCCCCCACCATCGCGCGGAGATGGCTCAGTGTAATGCCCCAAGACTGGAGGTTCAGATGCCATCCATTTTTCCGAGTGTTGTCGGGTGATCGTTTTGGTTCGTTCCATCATGTCATCATATCATCATGTCATAATTCTTTTTGCATCTCAACTAAATAATTTGTGTGGATCTTCGATCCATTTAAATCGAGGGAAGAGTGACTTGTCTTTATAACATTATCCTCCCGATATTAGGGAGCTATATTAAATATTCCATTTTTGGAATCACCTATAACACACTTGCAATTTATCACATGCCCTTTTCCGCTTCAAGTTTGGTCCCCAAACTTTTCCTATAATTTCTTTCGTCACTTCCCCGAGCTCCACCTAAATTCTCAACATTTCTGGGCACTTCAAAACCCTAGCCCTAGTTCAAACCATTTGATTAAATTCAAATGAGTTTGAATTCATATCTTCCGATCTTGCCACTTCTAATTTTCTCGAACCTTGCATATTTTTATGAGTCCGGGAAAATTATCCTCGTGCCCAGATTCCGCCCCTACCTTCTATTTCTTTTCCTTCTCCTTCTCTGGTTTGTTTTAAAAAGAAAAAGAATGGAGAGAGGAGCCCAGACAGGCCTCTGGTCATTGGGCCTCCTAGCAGAAGCCCACCTAACCTAACCTAAACCTAGGCCCGATCCCCTCCTCCCTCTCCTCTCCCCTCGCGCCGCCAGGGAGCCTGATTCCCCCATCTCGCTCGATCCCATCACACCCCCCTCGTTCCCTTGTGCCATCTCTCCCTCCTCTTGATCCACCTCTCTCCCCAATTCCCTCGCGCCTCCTGACGTCATCCAGGCCAGGGTTCCCTCGCCACCAGAGCGGAGCTCCTCTACATGCCGCGAGACCCCCGCGCCCGACCTCCTCCTTGCTGCCCTTGGTGCCACGCCACCTGACCTCCCCGTCACCCTCGTCATCGACCAGCGCGACCCTGCCTTCCTCCCTCCTCCTTCGGTCCAGGGAGCCAGGCCGGAGCCCATCCGCCTCCTCGCCGCTGTTCACCTTCGCCTCGAGCTGCCGGAGAGTGCCGCCGCGCCTCCTGCCATGGCCTCCTTCTTCTCTTCCTCACGCTCCCGCGACCAGGGCCCTCGTCATCAAGTTCGCCTGCGTGCTCTCTCCTACTCCTTCGACCTTGCCTTGCTCTGTGACCAGCGCCATCGCCCACTCCTTCCTGCGTTGAGGAGCCCCGCCAGCCAAGTCTGTGTGCTCGCGCCTCCTGCCCGAGCCGTCCTCTTCAGCCAAGTCCACGGCCGCTGCTTCACCAGGGACGGCGGGTGCCAACAGCACCAGTTCTGGCAGGCCCCACCGCCAAGTCCCGTTGCCGGAGCTCGCCTTCGTCCCGACTCCGGTGGGTTCAGGCCCCTTGTCGTGCACTGCTTCCCGTAGCTGACCGTGACCAGCCGTAGGCCTCTGTGCTTTCATCCTGCCGCTGCCGGCCACTCTGGCCCTTGTAGATCAGGTTTGACCCGAGGAGACGAACACCTCCGGCAAGTCTGAAGACCCCAATGCACCCGTGGCCGACAAGTACCTCTGCCGAAGACTCCCACCGAAAACACGTGAACGACTACTACATGAACGAGCACCACGACGACCCTCGAAGTGTTCGGATTCATCAAGTTCATCTACGTGTGTGTATGACTACATACCCGGGATTCGTCTAGTACCTCTACGGGAGACCGGAACATCTACGAACGGTGCACGACGCCCGGAGCCCTCGGATCCATCCAGTTTGACTACCTTCGTGTGTACCACTACTGTCGCCCCGAAGACATTGGAGTCATCATGTACCTCTTCGAATGAACATGAACGACTACCGTCGCCAGACCGGGACCGGAAAGTCCGAAGACCCCAAGTACCACGACACCGATGACATGGACATCTACGGAAACTCGGGCAACGATAAACATGTACCACTACCGACGCCGAGATCGTGAGAACCTCTACCATCGACCCTAGAGCATGCGAGAACGGCTACTTCCCCTACTGCCATCGTGAGAAATGTCCCGTTTGCATGCTTCGAAGGTATAACCCCGAGACGACTGCCCGTGAATGAATGCATGTGTGATGTATGAGATGCTCGTGCTTGCTCCGTGCTCGAATTGTTGATGCACGTTTCCCCTCTTTTGCCTTGTCACCATCATCGACACATGGGACACCCGGTATCCGGGAGTGCCCCACCATCTTTTGCACACATCCGCACACTTCTCTTTTGCATCGGTATCTCAATCGAGTTATCGGAACCAGAACGTTGCAGTGGCACCGTTTTCGTTATCGTTGCCGTGGCACCCCTTCTCTTTCCACCACGATGACAAATGCTCTATATAATGTTCTTATCAACATTTTCTTTAAAACTTGCATAATTTTGCACATGTCATCCGCATCATGATAACAACATCAAGAATGTTTAAAATTGTTGTTTGCTTTAAATTGCTAATTGCATATGGGGTTTTACCGGAATTGTTGTTTGGCGTTCCGGCCTCATTTAAACTTGCCTAAATAGATAATTTCCTTATGCTCTCCTCTTGCCAGGTTTAGCAACATTTAATATTGTTGAGTACCTAAACGAGATCGAACTAAATAACCTGAATGTGGTGTTCCGTCAATATGCAACTCGTTGCATATTGAGCTCCACTTAATTTGTAGGATTGTTTGTGCATTTTGCCATGCCATGCAAATTTAAACCAGACATGCATCATACTTGATTGTGCATCATGCCATGTATATGTGGTGGTTGTTTACTATGTTGTTTGCTTTCTTTCTGGTGTTGCTTCTTCGGGTTGGTTCCGATAACGTCGCGTTTGTGAGGATCCGTTCGACTACGTCCGTTTGTCTTCTTCATGGACTCGTTCTTCTTCCTTGTGGGATCTCAGGCAAGATGACCATACCCTCGAAATCACTTTTATCTTTGCTTGCTAGATGCTCGCTCTTTTGCTATGCCTATGCTGCGATACCTACCACTTGCTTATCATGCCTCCCATATTGCTAAGCCAAGCCTCTAACCCACCTTGTCCTAGCAAACCGTTGTTTGGCTATGTTACCGCTTTGCTCAGCCCCTCTTATAGCATTGTTCGTTGCAGGTGAAGATTGGAGTTGTTCCTTGTTGGAACATGGATATTTTGTTGGGATATCACAATATCTCTTATTTAATTAATGCATCTATATACTTGGTAAAGGGTGGAAGGCTCGGCCTTATGCCTGGTGTTTTGTTCCACTCTTGTCGCCCTAGTTTCCGTCATATCGGTGTTATGTTCCTGGATTTTCCGTTCCTTACACGGTTGGGTTATAATGGGAACCCCTTGATAGTTCGCTTTGAATAAATCTCCTCCAGCAAGGCCCAACCTTGGTTTTACCATTCGCCACCTAGCCTTTTTCCCTTGGGAGTCCCGCATCCCGAGGGTCATACTTATTTTAACCCCCCCCGGGCCAATGCTTGTCTAAGTGTTGGTCCAAACTAGAGCCCCTTGCAGCGCCACCTCGGGGAAACTCGAGGGCTGGTTTTAGTTATACGGATTGCTTATCCGGTGTGCCCTGAGAACGAGATATGTGCAGCTCCTATCGGGATGTCGGCGCATCAGGCGGTCTTCCTGGACTTGTTTTACCATTGTCGAGGATCTCTTGTAACCGGGATTCCAAGTCTGATCGGATTGTCTTGGGAGAAGGAATATCTTTCGTTGTCCGTCAGAGCTTGTGATGGGCTAAGTTGGGACACCCCTGCAGGGTTTTGAACTTTCGAAAGACGTGCCCGCGGTTATGGGCAGATGGGAATTTGTTAATGTCTGGTTGTAGAAAACTTGAAAGTTAACTTAATTAAAATGCATCAACCACGTGTGTAACCGTGATGGTCTCCTTCCGGCGGAGTTCAGGAAGTGAACACAGTGTTGGAGTTATGCTTGACGTAGGTTGTTCTTGGATCACTTCTTGATCATAGTTTCTCGACCGTGCCTTTCCTTCTCTTCTCGCTCTCATTTGTGTATGTTAGCCACCATATATGCTAGTGCTTGCTGCAGCTCCACCTCACATACCGTTTTCCCTACCTATAAGCTTAAATAATCTTGATCGCGAGGGTGTGAGATTGCTGAGTCCCCGTGACTCACAGATTACTTCCAAAACCAGTTTGCAGGTGCCAATGATACCGTGCATGTGACTTAACTGAGCTGAAGGAGGAGCTCGATGAAGATCTTGTTCATCGTGTTGTTTCGTTTCAGTTGATCAGTAGTGGAGCTCAGTCGGGGCGATTGGGGATCTTTTGCATTAGGGGTGGTCTTCTTTTATTTTGGTTCCGTAGTCGGACCTTGCTTGTATATGGTTGATGTAATGCTATATTCATGTATTGTGTGAAGTGGCGATTGTAAGCCAACTCTTTATCCCTTTAATATTCAGTACATGGGATGTGTAAAGATTACCCCTCTTGCGACATGCCTACTATGCGGTTATGCCTCTAAGTCGTGCTCCGACACATGGGAGATATAGCCGCATCATGAGTGTTACAAGTTGGTAATCAGAGCCTTCCCCGACTTAGGAGCCCCCTGCTAGATCGAATCGCTGGCGTTGTTGAGTATAGAAAAATGTTTTGAGTCATTTAGGATTATATATATATCGGAGAGTAGGATTGTTTTTACTCCTCGGTCCCTTCGTCGCTCTGGTGAAGCATCCTGACGTAGAGTTTTGACTCTTCTCTTCTCAAATTTCACTAAAAAAAATTTAGGATCATGCGGGTATCTTGGAATCGTTCCGATGGATTTGTGACGAGAACATTGTTCTTGGTGCCTCCTGACATTTAGGGGTTGTGGCAGTGTCCCGGGGAGTTGAGCTTCGAGGTGTTGTCGTCACAATTTTATCGTTGCAATTCTGGAATACCTGAGTTTCGCCGACATCAAAAATCTCTTTTATGTAGTTGTTGATGAGATAACCTCGACGCCACCCAGTACTGGGGCGGGAGTTCGGGAGTATTGCCATAACTCGTATAACCGATGCTTTTTGAAGGTTGAGGTAAATGATTTCCGAAGGTTTCTTGGTTATGTGTTGAAGGATCGATACATCTGGATGTAGGATTTGTTAGTTTTGGGTGAGATATTATGCTTCCCATGTATCCCCAACACCTGATTGCATAACCGGAAAGTTTCATGAGTTTATAAGTGGGAATTCAAGTAGCTCTTAGGATATCTTTCCGTCAGATGCATGATATGAGATTGGGGTTTGACGGCTAGTGGTCCGCCTATCCACGGTTGGTTTTATAGTGGTCTCGTTGTGTCTTAAAGAGTCCTTGGCTATTCTGACTCGAGGACGCTTCGTATGTCTTGTGCACTGCCTTGTACATGATGGTGCTGTACGATCGAGCCCGTGTAGGCCCCATCGCAAAACCTTCGGACAAAATTGTCGGGACCCCGATCCTAGGTCACACCGATCTAGCATGTAACACATCATATCACTTTGTGGCCTCACGCACGGTAGTTCCACGGGTGCCACCTTACCTGGCCCGGGACCGTTTGCGCCTTTTGGCTCACGTATATGATAGTGTCGCTAGCATCCATATGACAAAGAACCCGGGCCGACATGGCTAGTCGTGAACCCAAAGCGGCACTACCCCATGGGAACAGGCATACATGAATCAACCTCGAGCATGTCGGTCAACAGCGTGTGAATCCGGGCTGTAGCACTGGGCTAACAGGACTCCGGTAACCCGGGCTGTAGCAGGCTAGGCAGGACTCCGGATGCCACCGCGTGACATTTCCCCGAAGGGACAGACATAGGAACGAAGTGAAACACATGCCGGCCAGTCAAGTGTCCTGAGCAGTAGTGCTGGGCTAGCAGGACTCCGGTGATCCGGGCTGTAGCGGACTACTATCGCTCAGAAGCACTAGACTACATTTCCCCATATGATAGGCTGCCAAGGATAAACAACTAGATAGTCGGATCCCACACATACCAAGCATTTCAATCATACACACAATATGCTCAATATGTGTGAATACAACATGGCATCACAACATAACTCTACAACTCAAGTATGTATGCATTAGGCTCCGAGGAGCGAGATATTACAAGCATGGGTCTCATGACCCAACAATCATAGCATACAATCAAACACATGCGGAAGCTTAACATGTCTGAGTACAGACATCTATGAATGGAAAAGGCTAAGAAGCCTGACTATCTACTAAATCCTGCCGAGGGCACAAGATCGTAGCTGAGGTATCAAGCTAAATGTCGAAGTCCACGCGGAACTACTAGCGAGACTGAAGTCTCTCTGCAAAACATAAATTAAGCAAACGTGAGTACAAAGGTACTCAGCAAGACTTACATCAGAACTAAACTACATATGCATCGGTACCAACAAGGGGGGTGGTGGAGTTTAACTACAGCAAGCCAGCTTTGAGTCAGTGGCTAACCTGAACTACGATTGCAAGCAACTCTTTTGAGGTGGCGCACACGAGTCCACATATTCACCAATCAATACACCACTATGGATCCGCTCTCGTCTCCCTACGAGAAGGCCATCCATAGTACTCACACTTATCTTGCGAGTTTTAGAGTATCCACTTTCACTTGTCTATGAACTATGCAAGGGGTCCAAGTTTCCATATCCGAGGAATCCGGCTATTCGAATAGATAATGATAACCCTGCAGGGGGTACTTCTTCACACATGTTTCCACCACTTAGCGTCTGCACACGACATGTGCTCGGCAGACTTCAATCGAAAGCCGACGTGGGTGTAGACCACGACCTGACTAACCACACAAGTCTCTAGTCCAGGTTTATCGCCTATTCGGGTTCCATCCGCGAGGAGATCCGGCCGGAGTTTCGCTCACAGCCCCAAACGATGTGTGCAGGGTTCCCGAGACACCAAACGGGCGCCCGGTACACCGTGCCACAGTGTATCTACCGCATCATAGCCCACCCCTAGGGTCAGCGCTACGCACGGCCGCCAACACATATCCTATAAACACCAGAAACTAATTGCAACTCCTGGACAGAGGACGAGAGGGGTCAGTAAGTCGAGCGGGGTCATATTTCAGGGCCCAACGTGTGGTAGTAGCTATTTCATGGATCACAAACACAGAACTCAGTTCCTGAGGACGGTTTCAATGAGACAACCCACCATGTACTCCTACATGGCCTCTCACCGCTACCTTTATCAAATCGTGTTCACACACTTAGCTCTTAACAGTAGGACATGTTTACACACCTCCGATTCATCCCTGATGAATCGGACCTGACTCAACTCTAAGCAGTAGCAGGCATGACAAACAAGCATGAATGAGTAGGCACATCAGGGCTCAAACAACTCCTACTCATGCTAGTGGGTTTCATCTATTTACTGTGGAAATGACAGGTCATGCAGAGGATAAGGGGTTCAACTACCGCAACAAGTAACAGATGAATCGTTGTTGTCCTAATGCAGTAAAAGAGAGCAGGAGCGAGAGAGGGGGATTGTATCGGAATGAACAAGGGGGTTTTGCTTGCCTGGCACTTCTGAAGATATCATTGGGTCTTCATCAGTGTCAACGATCACATCATCGGTACAACGTCTATCGAGAGGGGACAAATACCGGCAACACAAAAGGGAACCACAATCAATGCAATGCACATACATATGAATGATATGTCATATTAAGGTACTGAATTGACCTAGTGCAACAGTTAGTCATATTCATTGAAGTGGAATTCAACCCTATAGCAAATTCCAACTCCAAAACTAATTACTATTTATTCCATAATCATGAATTGTCCTATTTAGTGATGTTAACTTGTTCAAACATGCATGAAAATGGTACAGATGGATTCCTTGAATTTTTCTGATAATTTTACATATATAATTTATCTTATTTGGAGTTACGGTTGAATTTCTATGATTTTTCAAAGTTTTGGGTATTTTCTGAAATAAATAAATCATTTAAGATTTATTTAAATCCTAGAAAAGGATTACTGCGTCAGCATGACATCGTCATGACGTCAGCAGGTCAACGGGGCAGGGTTCAGGTCAAACCTGACCAGTGGGACCCACTGGTCAGTGACCCAGTGCTGGTTTGTCTCACAGACAGGTGGGGCCAGTCAATTGCCACGTCAGCGTGGTCAACGCCGACGCGTGGGGCCACTGTGTTTAGATTAAGTCTAATCTAAACTTAACCCGCGGTTATTTAGTCGGTGGGTCCCTATTGTCAGTGGCTGAGGTGATTAAGCTAAGCGTGATTAGGCCATAATCTCGACGCCACGTCAGCAGTCGCCGGGGTTAAACGCCGGCGCTAGCAGAGGGCACCGGAGTTGCCCTCCCGGCCGTTTCCGGCGACGGGAGCAAGCGGGGCTGGGCTCTATGGACGCGTTGTGGTGAGGCGCACCTAGTGGAGCACGCGGGGCGAGCTGGGGTGGTCAGTGGCAGCGACGGTAGCGAGCTGGGCGGCCGCCGGAGCTCGGACATCGACGAAAACGATGACGCAGCGCGCGAAGAAACTAGCGGTTAGCACCTACGTGTTCCTCGCGTGCACACGAGTCCAACGGACATATGCACGGGACCAAAAGGTCACCGGAAGGACGCTGGCGTCGAGCTCGTGCGGCGGAGCGTCTCGGCTCCGGTGGAGGAGGCGGCTAGAGGAAAGGGTTGACCGCAGGGAGAGGGGGAAAATGCTCAGGGGCTCACTGCGGTGCCGTAGGGATGGCCAGCGTGCTCGGGGCAGCTCGGACGGCGTCGAATCGCCGACGCTTGTAATCGGATCCCGCGGAAGAAGACGAAGGCGAGGACGACGGCATGGGGCTCCCGGCGTCACGTGTCTTGGCGATGAGGAAGAGGGCGTTGCGGCGGAGCCTATGGGCATGTTGGCAGGGGGTGCGGTGGTCGGTGGCCACGGCTATGGCGATCGGCGGCGACGGCAAGGCTCGGGTTTGTGTGAGAGATCAAAACAGGGGAGGGGATGAGGGCGAGGGAGAGTGCGAGAGCGTCAAGGGGGTCCAGGGGGGGTAGCGTGGCGTCGTCCGGACGCGTCGAGGAGGAGCCAGCCAGGCAGGGAGGGAGGAGGTGGCCGGGCGCGTGCCGGTGCGCGGTGGCCACACGCCTCGCGTCCTTCTGGCGCGAGGTGGGAGACGGTGGCGGCACTGGTGGGCTGGGCCTGGTAAGTGGGCCGCCAGGTGGTTAGGTAGGCTGCACAGGAGCTGGGCCGGGGGGCTTTGCCAGGTGAGCACTCTCTCTCCTGTTTTTTTTTAAATTCTGTTCTGTTTTCTAATTATGCAGTTTTGTTTTGAATTTGGTTTTGAAGCCAAATCAATTTTGTTGCTTCTGGAAATATTTTTAGAAGCTAAAGGAATTAAACCAAAGCTCCACAAAAATATTTCAGAATTATTGGACCTATATTTATTTAATAGTAAATATAAATCCAATTCAAATAGCTATTGATTTAATTCAAATGCCCAGAATAAATATTTCTGTGAATCCAAAAATATTGGTTTGAATTTTTACCTCTTGCCAATATTTTTAGAGAAAACAGGAACATTTTCTTGAACATAATTGAGGCAATTTTTATCTTGGTCATTTTTAGAAATGTTCTCTGAGGCTTTCACATGTCCCCATTTCAAGTTCCAGATCAAATTAGACATGATGCATGAATGCTTGTGCAACTAATTGCAAACAAATTCTAGGGCTGTGACAACTCACCCCCACTAAACAAGAATCTCGGCCCGAGATTCAAGACATGAGGTAAGAAGACAGAGGGAACACCAATAAAGAAACTTCACGATCCGATTGCCCTTCTCGAAGATGTTGATTCATTGCATCATGTCGATCTTGACATCTTTGCTTCGAGAGCTTCATCCAACATGGCGACAAGAGAGCAGAACAACCTCCCAAGAGTGGATACAAGATCAACTCCACGGAATGAGACGTAAGAACCCCTCTTGAGTTGAGACACAAGGCACATATCAGAATCAACGAGAAGAAGCAGATGACAAGGTTCAATTTGGTACGCAACAAACGCACGCTGGAGTAGGATGATGCATGGTTTCAAAGTAGTGAGGGATAATTGCCATGATACCATAACGAGACATCTTAAGGAAGGTGACTCGCAGAATTATTCCCTTAAGTGGCAAAAAGAATTACTTTTGATTCGGAGATCATAGAAACTCTTTATACCAGCCTAAGGCAATCAAAAACGATCGCGGGAAGGAGCTTGAAGAAATGGTATACTCATACTAGGATGGATGATGTAGACTACCTTGTTGAAGACAACGCAATGGATGATTTGCTTATCATCGGAAATGGATGGGACCTATGGTAAGTCCACTTTGAAGATGACCATGAACAACAACTGCTGATGTGCAAGCTGGGAACAAAATGCAAATGTTGGGAATGATTCTAGTAGCTGGGGAGAAGGTTCACCGGCAAAGGTGATTCCACCGATCGGATGGCTATGGAACAACTGAGAGAATGGAGGCACATCCCAGTTAACGACAACAATAGAACCTAGTGCCTGAGCGTGCTCTCAAGAACTTGAGCATTTCCATATTCATCAAGGTTCTACCAATATCCGTGTCAGGGATCCTGGCAACACAACATACCACCATGATGAATGGTGATGGATGATGCAGATGCAAAGGAGGATAACACTTTCCCAGATTTCACCTTAGCGAAGCCAAGGAAACAAAATCTGGATGATCGACCGAGAGACATTTAGCACTCCGCTTCTAATGTTCTCCTTGAGGTTCTAGCTAGACTCAAAATCATTCGGTATCTGAACATCAAATAAAGGTCTGACTTCAGGGGCACAAGAATCCGTAAGGATTAACTACGGAGGTAAATCCTACGAAATCCTCATGGGAAGGTGGCCAACTTTCTTCAATCGAGATACTACAATAATAGGTCTTCCGGCTGGATGTGTTGGCCACGACATCCACTTTACCGTTTATCGAGAGACCAGTATTATAGTTCTTGGGAAGTGCTCCGACCATCATATCTGCCTGAGATTCAGATCTGGTTGGTGACAGGATATTCTAGACTCATCGAGTCTAGAAAGGAAAATGAAGGTTTGCAACACAAATCGACGAGATGACATTGCAAGATTCTCGGGGAATGAACTATGGTAGTAAGCTCCAAACATGAGCCGGTTCTGCTACAAGCATGTGAACACGTTGTCCTAGACAAGCATGGTCACCTGGTAGTCTTAATATGAAACACTACCGAGTTCAGGGGGAACCATCAACGAGGATATCGAAGTCCTTGCGTAGGTCTAACCCTTAAGGAGAAACTTCTTCTCCTTGAACAAATCAATCAGTGGCTTGGTGTGCTAGGGATACGTATAGAATGTAGATGATCAGTCTATCAGACCATAGAATACTTCGCACATGCATGACTGACTTGGGATGATTCCAGAGGAAGCAAAAACAAACTTTCTCGAGTTCACGGCGGCAACTTACATCAGATGCACATGAATTAGAGAAAGTCACATCTTTCAACCGGACATATGCTTCATGATCGGGACATGAGGGCAATGCTTATAAAGTTTCCAACACTAGATGGATGTTCAACACAATCATGGAGGAGACAAAATGCCGCTGATGGGCTCAACAGCAACTCATCAAAATTTCCATATCACTGGACTTCCACCACTATGTGAACAATGTGATAGTATTGGTCAGACCAAGGATATAATGGTGTATGCTCGAGGGACAACCGCATGTAAGACAACATTACGAACATCATTGGTTCTGATTTGGTTTGACGATAGCTGACCACGGGGATCAGTCGATGAATATATCATCTTTCTTCAACACACACACACAAGGATATCCCTTAGGGATGAGATAAGTCGGACAAGTTTTCATCTTCCAACTCTCCAAGTTGTTGTTAAGCTTAACCAACTAGCTCAGGGGTATCCAACACAGATTCTTGGAGAAAAGTGGTTTATCGGAAAACCAACTTGATCACGAACTCAACATAACGGTCAGGTGACAACCTGGTAACACTTCCGAGAAGATATTCGGAAAATCACGAACCACCGGTATGTTACTAAGCTCGAGAACAACCTTGCTTTTCAGGGCAAGATGATATGATCAAAGAGTGAGGGATTGGCACAACCCTAACCCATTGATCGAAGTGTGCACCAGAAATATGGACTAGGTAGCACGTTCAACCTTAGGGTGATGATTCAATAATCAGCATACTAAGGATGAGAATATTGTCCATTAACTACCAAGCAACGGAGTTGCTAGGAGTATTGATTTCACACATCACGGTTCACTTGTCGGCATTCTGGTGACAATAACACGGGAACCGAGGAATGAACAATGATGGTAAGAAGTAACACTGCATCAAGAATTCATGAGAGATGTACAATTCTCACGACGCTCTTGACATAAAGTGGGTAATACTCCGAGGTAGAACAGAACAAAAGCTGGATTGGCATTTTGATCTGCGGAAAACAACCACTTTGACCCGATCCGAGAAATGGATGAGGTACTGGAGTTTGTTTCTCCTAGCCATTCTAGAATAGAACGGCTTGACGGACCACAAGAATAAAAGGCACCGATGAACACGAATGCACAACTATTCCTGACTATCAATTGATAGACGAAGGTCAGAAAACAACTAAAGAGGGACAACTCAAGGAACATATAATTTTCTGAGCTGTGGAGGCATAGATTAGTATGTCGAGCAAAGCTCAACATATTTCTTCCAGATAACCCATGCAGAAAGGTAGAACTGGCAGAGCCACAATATAGAATGGAGAACTCATTAAGAGCACTCTGGTTGTGATCCTTTTGGTTCAAAAGAACTCCTGCCAAGAATGGTTCATGATAACTGGAAGAAGGATGTACCACGAACCACGAGGACTATCGCAAAGGTTACTAATATCCTAAAGGAACGAGCAAACACTATCAACATGAAGTAAGTAGGGTGAATCTTGGGTTCAAAACCCAGGAATAGAATGCCTACCAACTAAATGGCATCACGGGATGCTTTTGAGAATAATGGCCAGAATCACACACTGGGAACACAAAACATGGCTAGATTACTAGGTGGCACTCTAAGACATCTAGGGTCATAATAATAATTCCAAAATATATGTCGAGGCAAAAGAATACCCCAACTGACAAGTAGTGTGATTAATCTGGCCCAAATGGACATCAAGAACAGGGGAAGGGTTTGCAAATGCATCAGACTATTTAGAAACCTAGGATGACTCGGACAGCATAATGGCTATAAATGCTCAAAATGATTTGAGACATCCTGCAATATGGTGGCATAACCACTCAGAAGCACAATATCAAGGTTCGAGATCAACTATGAACACGCAGAAGTAGTAGAAACTGAACTGGGCTTAAATCCAACAATCTTAGGCAACTACGGTTTAGTAACACGTCATCCTGATAGATAGATGAGAAGGCCTAATTCTTAATCCCCGTAGAAAAGAAGAGGTTGACTCGGATCAGAAGGGCATAGGGTAAAGGAGTAAAAAGAGCCTTACGTTCCCTTCCACAATCAATTCCCTTACATAACTAAAGCATTTCTAGACTCAACTTCGACCAGTTTGGCTTGGTAATCCTACAGGCAGTCAAGCTCTGATACCAACGCTGTCGGGACCCCGATCCTAGGTCACACCGATCTAGCATGTAACACATCATATCACTTTGTGGCCTCACGCACGGTAGTTCCACGGGTGCCACCTTACCTGGCCCGGGACCGTTTGCGCCTTTTGGCTCACGTATATGATAGTGTCGCTAGCATCCATATGACAAAGAACCCGAGCCGACATGGCTAGTCGTGAACCCAAAGCGGCACTACCCCATGGGAACAGGCATACATGAATCAACCTCGAGCATGTCGGTCAACAGCGTGTGAATCCGGGCTGTAGCACTGGGCTAACAGGACTCCGGTAACCCGGGCTGTAGCAGGCTAGGCAGGACTCCGGATGCCACCGCGTGACATTTCCCCGAAGGGACAGACATAGGAACGAAGTGAAACACATGCCGGCCAGTCAAGTGTCCTGAGCAGTAGTGCTGGGCTAGCAGGACTCCGGTGATCCGGGCTGTAGCGGACTACTATCGCTCAGAAGCACTAGACTACATTTCCCCATATGATAGGCTGCCAAGGATAAACAACTAGATAGTCGGATCCCACACATACCAAGCATTTCAATCATACACACAATATGCTCAATATGTGTGAATACAACATGGCATCACAACATAACTCTACAACTCAAGTATGTATGCATTAGGCTCCGAGGAGCGAGATATTACAAGCATGGGTCTCATGACCCAACAATCATAGCATACAATCAAACACATGCGGAAGCTTAACATGTCTGAGTACAGACATCTATGAATGGAAAAGGCTAAGAAGCCTGACTATCTACTAAATCCTGCCGAGGGCACAAGATCGTAGCTGAGGTATCAAGCTAAATGTCGAAGTCCATGCGGAACTACTAGCGAGACTGAAGTCTCTCTGCAAAACATAAATTAAGCAAACGTGAGTACAAAGGTACTCAGCAAGACTTACATCAGAACTAAACTACATATGCATTGGTACCAACAAGGGGGGTGGTGGAGTTTAACTACAGCAAGCCAGCTTTGACTCAGTGGCTAACCTGAACTACGATTGCAAGCAACTCTTTTGAGGTGGCGCACACGAGTCCACATATTCACCAATCAATACACCACTATGGATCCGCTCTCGTCTCCCTACGAGAAGGCCATCCATAGTACTCACACTTATCTTGCGAGTTTTAGAGTATCCACTTTCACTTGTCTATGAACTATGCAAGGGGTCCAAGTTTCCATATCCGAGGAATCCGGCTATTCGAATAGATAATGATAACCCTGCAGGGGGTACTTCTTCACACATGTTTCCACCACTTAGCGTCTGCACACGACATGTGCTCGGCAGACTTCAAGCAAAAGCCGACGTGGGTGTAGACCACGACCTGACTAACCACACAAGTCTCTAGTCCAGGTTTATCGCCTATTCGGGTTCCATCCGCGAGGAGATCCGGCCGGAGTTTCGCTCACAGCCCCAAGCGATGTGTCCAGGGTTCCCGAGACACCAAACGGGCGCCCGGTACACCGTGCCACAGTGTATCTACCGCATCATAGCCCACCCCTAGGGTCAGCGCTACGCACGGCCGCCAACACATATCCTATAAACACCAGAAACTAATTGCAACTCCTGGACAGAGGACGAGAGGGGTCAGTAAGTCGAGCGGGGTCATATTTCAGGGCCCAACGTGTGGTAGTAGCTGTTTCATGGATCACAAACACAGAACTCAGTTCCTGAGGACGGTTTCAATGAGACAACCCACCATGTACTCCTGCATGGCCTCTCACCGCTACCTTTATCAAATCGTGTTCACACACTTAGCTCTTAACAGTAGGACATGTTTACACACCTCCGATTCATCCCTGATGAATCGGACCTGACTCAACTCTAAGCAGTAGCAGGCATGACAAACAAGCATGAATGAGTAGGCACATCAGGGCTCAAACAACTCCTACTCATGCTAGTGGGTTTCATCTATTTACTGTGGAAATGACAGGTCATGCAGAGGATAAGGGGTTCAACTACCGCAACAAGTAACAGATGAATCGTTGTTGTCCTAATGCAGTAAAAGAGAGCAGGAGCGAGAGAGGGGGATTGTATCGGAATGAACAAGGGGGTTTTGCTTGCCTGGCACTTCTGAAGATATCATTGGGTCTTCATCAGTGTCAACGATCACATCATCGGTACAACATCTATCGAGAGGGGACAAATACCGGCAACACAAAAGGGAACCACAATCAATGCAATGCACATACATATGAATGATATGTCATATTAAGGTACTGAATTGACCTAGTGCAACAGTTAGTCATATTCATTGAAGTGGAATTCAACCCTATAGCAAATTCCAACTCCAAAACTAATTACTATTTATTCCATAATCATGAATTGTCCTATTCAGTGATGTTAACTTGTTCAAACATGCATGAAAATGGTACAGATGGATTCCTTGAATTTTACTGATAATTTTACATATATAATTTATCTTATTTGGAGTTACAGTTGAATTTCTATGATTTTTCAAAGTTTTGGGTATTTTCTGAAATAAATAAATCATTTAAGATTTATTTAAATCCCAGAAAAGGATTACTGCGTCAGCATGACATCGTCATGACGTCAGCAGGTCAACGGGGCAGGGTTCAGGTCAAACCTGACCAGTGGGACCCACTGGTTAGTGACCCAGTGCTGGTTTGTCTCACAGACAGGTGGGGCCAGTCAATTGCCACGTCAGCGTGGTCAACGCCGACGCGTGGGGCCACTGTGTTTAGATTAAGTCTAATCTAAACTTAACCCGCGGTTATTTAGTCGGTGGGTCCCTATTGTCAGTGGCTGAGGTGATTAAGCTAAGCGTGATTAGGCCATAATCTCGACGCCACGTCAGCAGTCGCCGGGGTTAAACGCCGGCGCTAGCAGAGGGCACCGGAGTTGCCCTCCCGGCCGTTTCCGGCGACGGGAGCAAGCGGGGCTGGGCTCTATGGACGCGTTGTGGTGAGGCGCACCTAGTGGAGCACGCGGGGCGAGCTGGGGTGGTCAGTGGCAGCGACGGTAGCGAGCTGGGCGGCCGCCGGAGCTCGGACATCGACGAAAACGATGACGCAGCGCGCGAAGAAACTAGCGGTTAGCACCTACGTGTTCCTCGCGTGCACACGAGTCCAACGGACATATGCACGGGACCAAAAGGTCACCGGAAGGACGCTGGCGTCGAGCTCGTGCGGCGGAGCGTCTCGGCTCCGGTGGAGGAGGCGGCTAGAGGAAAGGGTTGACCGCAGGGAGAGGGGGAAAATGCTCAGGGGCTCACTGCGGTGCCGTAGGGATGGCCAGCGTGCTCGGGGCAGCTCGGACGGCGTCGAATCGCCGACGCTTGTCATCGGATCCCGCGGAAGAAGACGAAGGCGAGGACGACGGCATGGGGCTCCCGGCGTCACGTGTCTTGGCGATGAGGAAGAGGGCGCTGCGGCGGAGCCTATGGGCATGTTGGCAGGGGGTGCGGTGGTCGGTGGCCACGGCTACGGCGATCGGCGGCGACGGCAACGCTCGGGTTTGTGTGAGAGATCGAAACAGGGGAGGGGATGAGGGCGAGGGAGAGTGCGAGAGCGTCAAGGGGGTCCAGGGGGGTAGCGTGGCGTCGTCCGGACGCGTCGAGGAGGAGCCAGCGAGGCAGGGAGGGAGGAGGTGGCCGGGCGCGTGCCGGTGCGCGGTGGCCACACGCCTCGCGTCCTTCTGGCGCGAGGTGGGAGACGGTGGCGGCACTGGTGGGCTGGGCCTGGTAAGTGGGCCGCCAGGTGTTTAGGTAGGCTGCACAGGAGCTGGGCCAGGGGGCTTTGCCAGGTGAGCACTCTCTCTCCTGTTTTTTTTTAAATTCTGTTCTGTTTTCTAATTATGCAGTTTTGTTTTGAATTTGGTTTTGAAGCCAAATCAATTTTGTTGCTTCTGGAAATATTTTTAGAAGCAAAAGGAATTAAACCAAAGCTCCACAAAAATATTTCAGAATTATTGGACCTATATCTATTTAATAGTAAATATAAATCCAATTCAAATAGCTATTGATTTAATTCAAATGCCTAGAATAAATATTTCTGTGAATCCAAAAATATTGGTTTGAATTTTTACCTCTTGCCAATATTTTTAGAGAAAACAGGAACATTTTCTTGGACATAATTGAGGCAATTTTTATCTTGGTCATTTTTAGAAATGTTCTCTGAGGCTTTCACATGTCCCCATTTCAAGTTCCAGATCAAATTAGACATGATGCATGAATGCTTGTGCAACTAATTGCAAACAAATTCTAGGGCTGTGACAAAAATCTCTATCATATGTTTGTTCTGGCTTATTTTGGAAGCCATTCCTTGTTTTATTTTGATTTTTGGTATTCGAGTTGCTTCGAAGTGAAATGTTGATTCCATACCTTTCCTAAGTGGTGTTCTCATACTCCTATGTGAATACTAATCCTTCATGATAACCGAGTTTGTCATGTTAATCCTTCTCAACCGGCGTGTTTCTCTTCAAGTGGATCCAATCATTTTCAACATCTGCAAGATCAATTCAATTCATTTCAACGGTGTTTGTTTCATCCATCCCAAATTGCCTTTGTTTTCCCGCCCTCCCACCCTTTTTCTTCAAGGACTCAGATTTCTTAATCAAGTATCCATCTTATGGATGTGAAGTTTCTTCATTCTTTCCGTCAATGTTCTTATCCAGTGATTCTCATGAAGATCCTAATGTAGCCTCAAGTTCATCATTATTCATTCTCTTTCTTTTCATGTGGAACCAATTCAAGCTTTGTTGATCATATCCTTTCCTCGTTTCAAATACCATCTCATGCTGGTACACCTCATAATCATTCCACGCTCGCTATTCTATTGTTCCGGTCTGCTCAAGATATCTCGAAGATTTGTGTTTCCACTCTACATTTGTTCAAGCTCTGTCCAGGATGTTATCTCATTCAAGCCTTTTAATTCAACCGATGCAATCTCTTTTTTCAAGTAATCTTTTCAATGGTGTTTCTCTTGAGTGGGCCCTAACCCACAGGTCTTTTCCCAGGATCTTACCTGACTCTTCTTATTTTCACGCAGCTATTCTCAATCTTCTAAAGTTTGACGTAAGAATGATTTGTCATCAGTCAAATGTTTTTCCCCAAGTTCTTTCAAAAAAAATTTCATCGAAGGTTCATCATTTCTAATTTTCATTCCGGAGTGTCTCAACAATTCATGATGGTGTTTCTCGTCATCATTCTCAACATTTGAAGACCGACGAAGAGTTTCTCTTCAATCATATCCGTTCTCGTGAAGATTCTCAGTTCTAGCTTGATGCCATCCTCCCATAATTGTTTTCAATTGCGAGAATCCTTTTCACCCACACGAAGCAATTCAAGAGTCTTTTCAGTTTGATTCTCCGGAGGCCATCATCTTAGAAGTATTCATTTTAGCTTTCAGCTCTCATTCTTAGAATCTTACCGGTGCATCACTCAAATATCCTCTAATCAGCTCGTGATCTATTCGTTCTCATGATTCAAATTCCTTCAAGTATGTTCATTCTTTTTCAAATTCTTCCCGGTGTTTCGTTATCTTTTATTCGTTCATTTACAATCCTTACGGTGGTTCGTTTGAGATTTCTCTTCCTTCCTTATCATATCAATTCATTCGTTGTTTCGATTCCACCGGTGGTTCGTTGAAGACCTTCTCAAGTTGGTGGCATATCTATCTTAATACTTTCTACGAGAATAAGTAGTATGCCAAATCCATTGTTTGTCATCAATTTAAATTGGTGAAGGATAAGCATAATGTAATTCTTATTCTTGTTTCATCGAGTGAATTCAATTCCTTATTCTGGAGGCTCATCAAATTCTCGGTTTCAATTATTTCATCTTTTCTTCCCGGAATTCCAAGCTCTCTCCATTATAGCATCGCGAAGCTCCGACTAAATCATCGCAAGGCTTCAACCTTATTCTTTTCATCCTTCTTTTCATGTGATCATTCTTTTGTGCCAGAGTTCTTCATGGAGGTTCTACATGATGGTTCATCAAGGATTTATTTCCTTCTCGAAGCGTTCATCAAGATTCTTTTCAGAGGAGCTACAGTATTCTTCTTCGTGCAATCCGGAGTGCAATTCCTTCTACCTTATCTTTTCAGGTGGTGTTATGTCATTTTGACAATTTCTTTCGTGTTTCATGATTCACAAGTTGTCAGGATTGAGATAGTTAAACCCATCAATTTCTTCGAGCATGAGCTCTTCTGAATCCATCATTCTCTTCGTCGAAGTATCTTAGTTTATATTTAACCAAAAGCCTTCCATTGGGAATGTTGCTAATTATGGTGCTTATAAATGACCCAAGCTCTTCATTTATCCTCCCGGTGAAATAAGTTCTTGTCTCCTTGTTGATATCAATCCAATCTGTCGTTTCCGTTAGTGGCAGAATTTCACCTCCTAGTTTTGAGATGTTTTCCATAAGACCACAACAAGTTTACTCTTTTCGTTGTTGGTTTTCCAACAACTCCGTTCGGCCCTTCTCTTCAAGATGCTTTCAAGCTCATTCGTGGTAGAAGATATTGTTTTCTCCTCCGTTCATTCCATTCCATCCTCTCAGTTCTTCTAGAGGCATTGTGATGTTTCTCTCTTCAACCCATCTTCTTGTTTTGTCAGATCATGTCCTTTCCTTTGCTTAGCCATTTAACAGGAGTGTTGTGTCCTTTGCTCAAGTTCTTTTCATCTTATAAAGTTTCTTATCATTTGTCAACCGGAATGCTACCCGAATCGGTTCTTTCTTATTCCTCTTTCTTAACGGAGTGCTCTCAAACTTGTCCATCTTTGTTGTTTTCTTTCTTTCAATTTGTTCAACATCTCAAGGTTCATTGGTTTCACTCGTTTGTCAAAGAAGCAACTTAGTTTTACCTCTTCTCTTCCTTTTCCGTTTCCCCCGGTGCCATCCTAGATCTCGGGACGAGATCCTCTCGTGGTGGTGGAGTGTTGGAACGCCCCAAGACCGGAGCTTCAGATGCCTTCCATGTTTTCGAGTGTTGTCGGGTGATTCATTTTGGTTCGTTGCATCATGTGCATTGCATCATGTCATCATATCATTGTCACATCCCTAGTTTGGTATGGTCCTAGGCTTGCTTTGTGCATCATGTTTAAATTTCAAATGAAATTGAAATGGGGATGTTTCTAACCCTAGCACCAAAGCAATTCAAATAGGTTCAAATTAAAAATGGAATTTCAATGAACCCAAAATGCTATTAAAAATGTTCACGCTCTTTGGATAATGTTGGGAACAACAACCACAGGTGGTGCACATTTTTACTACACATTTTGGATTTTTGAATCAATGCATAAATATTTGATTTGGAGCTGTTTAAATTATATAAATATTTTTAATGGCTCCAAAAATGTTGGGAATTGGTGAGGGCCTCTAGAATATTATATCTAGATGCCACAAATATTTTCAGCATTTATGGAAATGTTTTAACATTTCTTTTGGATAGAGAACAAATGTCAGAAATAGAAAAAAAAGAAACAGGAAAGGAAAAGGCTTACCTGGCCTTACCTGGAAGCCCAGCCGGCCTGGCACTGTTGGCCCAGCCCACCAGGGGCAAGGTTGTCTTCAACCTTGTGCCCATTAGCAGCCAGCGCACGCAGCCGACCGCACCACCTCCTGCTTCGCCGTGTCGCGCTCCCCGTGAACCCAATCCCGCGCCTGGAGACGCCTCGAAGCCCCTCTCTCCTCTCCCTCACTCGCTGCTCTCTCTCCCCTCCTCTGTCTCGCTCTCCCCCTCTGTCCCGAGTGCAGTGGAGAGCACTGTCGTGCGCCACCGCAACCGCCATCTTTCCGCACTCTTCTTGCGGCCGAACGCGTCCCCTGACCATGCTCTTCACCGGAGCCGAAAGCTTCCTCCCGCCGGCCATGTCACCGCCATCGCCGCAGCCGCCCAAGCCCAAAACTGAGCGCATCACCGTGCTCAACATAGTTCCACGGGCCCAGAGCAACCAACCGCTGCTCCTGCCGTGCACCATAGCAACGTTTTCTTCATCGCCCGAACTCCGGCCACCGTCGCGAGCTTGCCTCCGGCGAGCTCGGGCCACCTCAGCCCTGCCGTTTGCACAAATGGATGCGGCGCACGCCCAGCTCCACGCAGAGCCCCTCCGCCGTCCTTTTGGTCGCCGGAACGGTGATCCCGAGCCCCTCCGCCGCGTTCGGCCTCACCGGCGGCTAAACGCCAGTGGGGTTGACCGGTCTAACCCCCTAGTTGACCTGGGGTTTGACTACCCAGGGTCAGTGACATGTGGGCCTGGCCTTGTTAAGTTTTAGTTAGGATTAGTTTAACAACTAATTAAGCCCTGTTTAGCTAATTGGGTCACTGATGCGTCGGCCCAACCCCATTAACTAAACCAGTTTAGCCTTATTTTTAGATTAGGATTAACCACAGACACTGACGTGTGGACCCCACACGTCAGGTTTGACCTAGTCAGCCGCCTTTGACCTGTTGACGTAATCATGACGCTGTGCTGACGCAGTATATCATTTTCTGGTATTAATTTAAATCAGGAAATTTCAGAAAATAGTTAAAACTTCTAAAAATCATAGAAATTAAACTGTAGCTCAGAATGAAATAAATTATATATGAAAATTTTTCAGAAAAATGCAAGGAATCCATTTATGCCAGTTTCATGCATGAAAAACCAACTTGTACTTGCTGTATAAGTGAAAATGTAATAATGGCATGTTATCTATTTAATTTGGGGTTTGCATATGAACCCTTGGTTCATATGGACTTCAACCAAATTGATGCTAGATGCATTAGGGCAAATGATAGCATCTTTGAAACGTCATCTTCATGCATCATATTGTGGCATATGGTTGTTTATTGATTGCCGGCACCGTTCCCTCTCGATAGGTTCTACTCCGGAAGGTGTCCCGAGTACCTGTCTGAGGAGCAGTGCTTCTTCGTCGATCTATCAGGCAAGCAAACCCCCTTGAGCATCTCGATAAATCCCATTCTCTCGCTCCTGCTCCTTTTACTGCATTAGGACAACAACGATTCAAACTGCTACTTTCTGCTGCGGTAGCTGAACCCATTCCTCTGCATGACCTGTCATTGCCACAGTAAATAGTTGAAACCCACTAGCATGAGTAGGAGTTGCTTGAGCCTTGATGTGCCTGCTCATCCATGCTTGTTTTCTTTATGCCAGCTATGCTTAGAGTTGTGTCAGGTCTGATTCATCGGAATGAATCGGAGTGGTGAACATGTCCTACCGATAAAGGCTAAGTGTGTGAACACGTTTTGGAAAGGTAGCGATGAGAGGTCATGTAGGAGTACATGGTGGGATGTCTCATTGGAACCGTCCCTAAGCACTGAGTTCGGTGTATGTTATCCAACTCCAGTTACTACCACACATTGGGTTCCAGTTATCCGTCCCCTCTCGGCTTATTAATCTGCTTGATCTCTGTCCAGGAGTTGCAACTAGTTTCTGGCGTTTATAGGTAGTGCTACTTGTCTACCAGGTGGTGTCCGACGGGACGGGATTGGGACAGACTAGGCATCGTGGCACGGTGTACCAAGTGGCACCCGGATGGTGGGCTTTGGAACCCTGCAAACATCGTTTGGGGCCACGAGCGACACCCCGGCCGGATCTCCTTGCAGATGGAACCTGAATAGGCGATAAACCCGGATGAGAGACTTGTGTGGTTAGTCAGGTCGTGGCCGACATCCTCGCCCAGCTTCCGCTTGAAAGTTGCGGAGGTACATGACGTGTACAGGGCTATAAGTGGCGAGAGCGTGTGTGACGAGGTACACCCCTACAGGGTCAATATTATCTATTCGAATAGTCGTTTTCCTCGGATATGGAAACTTGGAGGACTTATGTAGTACATAGACAACTTGAAGTGGATACTCTAAAATCCGCAAGATAAGCATGAGTACTATGGATGGCCTTCTCGTAGGGAGATGGGAATGGATCCATAGTGGAGTATTGATATAGTGAATTTGTGGACTCGTGTGCGTCTTCTCACCTCAAGAAGTTTCTGATACTCGTAGTATAGATTAGCCATTGAGTCAAAGCTGGCTTGCTGCTGTTAAACTCCACCACCCCCTTTTTTGATAATGATGCATATGTAGATAGTTCTGAAGTAAGACTTGCTGAGTACCTTTGTACTCACGTATGCTTATTTATGTTTTGCAGTTGGTTACCCTAGTGACTTCGACGAGTAGCTGGTGTCCCAGCTATGATCTTGTACCCTTGGGAGGGTCCTGTTTATTCAGGCTTCTTAGTCTTTTCCTTTTTGTAGTTGTCTGTACTCAGACATGTAATGCTTCCGTTGCTTGTATGCTCTAAATGATGGGTCATGAGACCCCTGTGTGTATTGATTGCTATGTGGCTCTTCTGGGCCTTTATCTATATGAGTTTGAGTTATGTGGTGATGCCATGATGTACAGCACATACTTGCATGTTATGCGTACGTGTAACGTGTATTGCTATGTGTGGGATCCGACAATCTAGTTGTTTGTCCTTGGCAGCCTCTCTTATGAGGAAATGTAGTCTAGCGCTTCCTTGAGCCATAGTAGTCCGCTACAGCCCGGTTCACCGGAGTCCTGCTAGCCCAGCACTACTGCTCGGAACACTTGACTGGCCGGCATGTGTTTCACTTCGTTCCTGTGTCTATCCCTTCGGGGAAATGTCACGCGGTGACATCCGGAGTCCTGTTAGCCCAGTGCTACAGCCCGAATTCACACGTTGATGACCGACATGCTCGATGTGATTCATGTATGCCTGTCCTCATGGGTTAGTGCCGCTTTGGATTCATGACTAGCCATGTCGGCCCGGGTTCTTTGTCATATGGATGCTAGCGACACTATCATATACGTGAGCCAAAAGGCGCAAACGGTCCCGGGCCAGGTAAGGTGGCACCCGTGGGAATACCGTGCGTGAGGCCGCAAATTGATATGATGTGTTACATGCTAGATCGGTGTGACTTGGGATCGGGGTCCCGACAGCGTTGGTATCAGAGCCTAACTGACTGTAGGATTACCAAGCCAAACTGGTCGAAGTTGAGTCTAGAAATGCTTTCGTTATATAAGGGAATTGATTGTGGAAGGGAACATAAGGCTCTTTTTACTCCTTTACCTCATGTCATTCTTTCTGAGTCAGCCTCTTCTTTTCTACGAGGGTTAAGGCCTAGGCTTCTCCTCTATCTCTCAAGATGACCTGTTACTAAACCGTAAAGTCTTAGGATTGTTGGGTTGTGTCTCCGTACAATTCTACTACTTCCGTGTGTCCTCAGTTTGACCCAGAACCTTGATATTATGATGCTGATTGACTATGCTATTCCTTTGATGAATGTCTCAAAAATCCTTTTGAGCATTTACAGCCGTTATGCTGCCAGAATTGTCCCAGGATTTCAAGAGTTTCCAATGCTTTTGCATTACATGCCGCATCCTTATGTTGGTGCTAATTCCATCCTTGTTTCCTTGGTTTCTGTGCCAGGATGTCGTCTGCTAACCGAGTTTCAGTTGCTCATAGCAAGAACCACGGAGATGGTAGGGACGAGGATCCTCCTGACCAGCCTTTGATGGCAGAGTTCTTGTTAGCATCCGAGAGGAACAAGCGTGAGACTAACCGCTTGCTGGCACAGATTGAGCAGAACACCGTACATCACCGTAAGAAGTTGGTTTCCATCACCGACTTCATTGGTCTGAAACCACCCACCTTCCATCACCCCTTTGAGCCACTCGATGCAGATGACTGGCTCCAAAGCATCACTCACAAGTTGCATTCTGCGAGCGTAGCTGAAGGTGACAAGGTCACCTATGCTACCTACCACCTGGAAGGTCCTGCTAGTATTTGGTGGCAGAGCTATGAGGCTATGCTTCCAGCTGGTCAGATTCCTACCTGGAGGGATTTCACCGAGGCTTTTCGTGAGCATCACATTCCTCAAGCTCTCATTGACCGCAAGAGGGAAGAGTTCTGTAGTTTTACCCAGGGTAAGCTGCCTGTTGATGCTTACAGTAGAGAGTTTGGAAGCCTCGCCCGCTATGCTACAGAAGAAGTGTCCACGGACGCTAAGAAGCAGGCTAGGTTCCGGAAGGGTCTCAACCCTAAGTTGCGTCGTGATCTCCACCTGCATCATTGTGATACTTTCCAGGCTCTTGTGAACAAGGCCATTAATGCAGAGACCACTCAGCTCACTTACGAGGAGTCTCGTAAGTACAACCGTGATCTGGGTTCTTCCTCCCGCTCTGGCTCTCAGAAGCAACGGATTTGGATTCCGAACTCGGCTCTTCCACCTGGGTATGCACCGAGGCCATCCGATGTGGTGCCTCACCCAACTCAGCAACATGCTCCACCCAGGCCTATTAGTGGACCACTTGCCAATGTAGGTCCACGTCCTACCTCAGGAACTTGCTTCACCTGCGGAGAACCAGGACACTACGCACGTGACTGCCCTCAGTCCAGTTATACTCCACCCCAGTCTGAGAGGTCTGTTGGCCATGAGAAGCCATCAGGCAAGATGATCAGTACCAAGCCAACCTCCAATGAACGAGCATGTGTGCACCATGTCTCAGCTACAGAAGCTCAAGATGATCCCGACGTTGTACTGGGTACGCTTCTTGTCAATTGTCACCCAGCTTCAGTTCTGTTCGATACTGGAGCATCCCACTCCTTCATATACGAAGGATATGCTCGGTTGCACGACATGTCATTTTGTGATATGCCAACTCCACTAATAATCCAGACTCCTAGTTCCAAATGGCAAACCTCCAAGGTAAGCCATAGTAATGAAATCCTTGTTGACAGACTGGTTTTCCTTGCTTCTTTGATATATCTCAAGTCCTCAGATATTAACATCATCTTGGGTATGGACTGGATGACAGCTCATCATGCCAAGATCGATTGTTACACCAGATCTGTTCAACTTACACATCCATCTGGCAAAATAGTCACTGTCTCCACTAGAGTTGCAAGGCGTCAACTCTATTCTCTTAATGCCAGCCCTCTTCCAGACCTTGAAGATATTCCGGTAGTCCGTGACTTCCCGGATGTTTTTCCAGAAGAACTGCCAGGTGTCCCACCTGACAGAGATGTAGAGTTTGTCATAGAATTTATCCCAGGACCTGTTCCAATCTCTAGGAGACCATACAAGATGCAACCTTTGGAGTTAGCCGAGCTTAAGAAACAACTTGATGAGTCCTTGCAAAAGGGTTTCATCCGTCCCAGTTCTTCTCCTTGGGCTTGTCCTGTCCTCTTCGTCAAGAAGAAGGATGGTTCGGATCGAATGGTTGTAGATTATCGTCCTGTTAATTTGGTCACGATAAAGAACAAGTACCCGCTCCCCAGGATCAATGACCTGTATGATCAGCTCGCTGGATCCTCAGTCTTTTCCAAGATGGATTTGAGGTTAGGCTACCACCAAATCAAGATCAGAAATGGGGACATCCCCAAAACAGCCTTTGTCACTCGTTATGGTCAATACGAGTACACCGTGATGTCTTTCGGCCTAACCAATGCTCCAGCTACTTTCTCCCGCTTGATAAACTCGATCTTTATGGAGTACTTAGATAAGTTCATCGTGGTTTATCTCGATGATATTCTTATTTACTCGAAGAACGAGGAAGAGCATGCCGAGCATCTTAGGTTTGTGTTAGAAAAACTCAGAGAGCATCGCCTTTATGCCAAGTTCTCCAAGTGTGAATTTTGCTTGCCAGAAGTGACCTATCTGGGCCACGTGATCTCTGGTAAGGGCATTGCTGTCAATCCCGAGAGAGTCAAAGCCGTTCTCGATTGGACTCCACCTGAAACGGTCAAACAAGTTAGGAGTTTCCTTGGTCTAGCCAGTTATTGTCGCCGCTTCGTTGAAAACTTCTCCAAAGTGGCCAAACCCCTCACGGAGCTTCTCAAGAAAGATAAAAGGTTTGAGTGGACCCCACAGTGTGAGCACAGTTTTCAGGAACTGAAAAGACGCCTGACTTCTGCGCCCATACTTGTGCCACCGGATTTCACTAAAGACTTTGTTATCTATTGCGATGCTTCGCGTCAAGGACTAGGTTGCATTCTTATGCAGGATCGTCATGTGATTGCCTATGCATCTCGACAGTTGCATCCACATGAGGAAAATTATCCTACACATGATCTGGAGCTTGCAGCCGTAGTCTATGCACTTAAGACTTGGCGACATTACCTTCTTGGTAACCGTTGCAAAATCTACACTGACCATCAGAGTCTCAAGTATATCTTCACCCAACCGGATCTGAATCTCAGACAGAGACGTTGGTTGGAGTTGATCTCGGATTACGACTTAGGAATCACCTACACCCCAGGCAAAGCCAATGTCATGGCTGATGATTTAACTCGTAAATTCTATTGCAACAACCTCAGGTTGCAACAATCTCAACCACCCCTCCATGAGGAATTCTGTAAGCTTAACCTTCACATAGCTCCTCATGGTTCCCTTTCTACCTTGGTGGCGAAACCTACCCTTACGGATCAGATCATAGAGGCTCAGAAGCATCATACGGGAATCTCCCGGGTCAAGAAGAATATTTCCAAGGGATTTGCTGGCTGTTTCTCTATGGATGAATGAGGTGTTGTTTACTTTGGTAACCGTTTGGTGGTTCCCAAATCTCAACAGATGCAGCAACTGATCCTTAAGGAGGCCCATAAATCCCCTCTCATGATTCATCCCGGTAGTACAAAGATGTATCAGGACCTACGCCAGAGGTTCTGGTGGACTAGGATGAAGAGAGAAATCGCTTAGTATATTGCCAACTGTGACGTTTGTCGTCGCGTTAAGGTAGAGCATCTAAGACCTGCTAGCACCCTTCAACCTTTAGCTATTCCTGAGTGGAAATGGGACAAAGTTGGTATGGACTTCATCACCGGCTTTCCCAGGACCAAGAAAGGAAATAATGCTATCTTCGTAGTCATTGATCGTCTCACCAAAGTGGCTCACTTCCTACCTGTTCCAGAGAGTATCACTGCTAGTCAGCTCGCTGACTTATATATCTCTCGAATAGTGTCACTAGATGGTGTTCCACTAGAGATCAATTTAGACCGTGGCAGTCTTTTCACCTCTCATTTCTGGGAAAGTTTCCAAACTGCCATGGGCACCTATCTTTCCTTTAGTACCGCTTTCCACCCTCAATCAAGTGGTCAGGTGGAAAGGGTCAACCAAATTCTTGAAGACATGCTTAGAGCTAGCGTTATCTCATTCGGCATGGATTGGGAGAAATGTCTTCCCTTTGCCGAGTTTGCTTATAACAATAGCTACCAATCCAGTCTTAAGAAAGCACCCTTTGAGATCCTGTATGGACAAAGATGTCGAACACCTTTCAACTGGTCAGAAACCGGTGAAAGACAATTCTTTGGACCAGATATGATCCAGGAGGCAGAAGAGCAAGTTCGCATCATTCGTGAGAATTTGAAAACAGCCCAATCTCGTCAAAAGAGCCAGTATGACCGTCGTCATAAGGAAGTGGCTTATGAAGTTGGTGACAAGGCTTACCTTTGGGTTACTCCTTTGAAGGGTACCCATCGTTTCAGTATCAAGGGCAAGTTGGCTCCTTGTTACATCGGTCCTTTTCGCATTCTCGCTAAACGAGGAGAGGTTGCCTACCAGTTGGAACTACCCCAACATCTTTCTCGAGTTCATGATGTCTTCCACGTCTCTCAACTCAGGCGTTGCTTCTCGGATCCCATCCGTGGAGTGGACCACGAAACGCTTGATCTTCAAGATAACCTCACTTATCGAGAGTACCCCGTTCGCACTCTGGATCAAGCAGAGCGTGTCACTCGACGTCATAACATCAAGTTTCTCAAGGTTCTATGGTCCCATCATTCCGAGAGAGAAGCTACCTGGGAGCGAGAAGATCGTCTTCGACTTGAGTACCCCGCTTTCTTTTCGCCAACTCCTGAATCTTGGGACGAGATTTTTTCGAGTGGGGGCGAGTTGTCACATCCCTAGTTTGGTATGGTCCTAGGCTTGCTTTGTGCATCATATTTAAATTTCAAATGAAATTGAAATGGGGATGTTTCAAACCCTAGCACCAAAGCAATTCAAATAGGTTCAAATTAAAAATGGAATTTCAATGAACACAAAATGCTATTAAAAAATGTTCTTGCTCTTTGGATAATGTTGGGAACAACAACCAGAGGTGGTGCACATTTTTACTACACATTTTGGATTTTTGAATCAATGCATAAATATTTGATTTGGAGCTGTTTAAATTATATAAATATTTTTAACGGCACCAAAAATGTTGGGAATTGGTGAGGGCCTCTGGAATATTATATCTAGATGCCACAAATATTTTCAGCATTTATGGAAATGTTTTAACATTTCTTTTGGATAGAGAACAAATGTCAGAAGTAGAAAAAAAGAAACAGGAAAGGAAAAGGCTTACCTGTCCTTACCTGGAAGCCCAGCCGGCCTGGCACTGTTGGCCCAGCCCACCAGGGGCAAGGTTGTCTTCAACCTTGTGCCCACTGGCAGCCAGCACATGCAGCCGACCGCGCCACCTCCTTCTTCGCCGTGTCGCGCTCCCCGTCAACCCAATCCCGCGCCTGGAGATGCCTCGAAGCCCCTCTCTCCTCTCCCTCACTCGCTGCTCTCTCTCCCCTCCTCTCTCTCGCTCTCCCCCTCTGTCCCGAGCGCAGCGGAGAGCACCGCTGTGCGCCACCGCGACCGCCATCTTTCCCCTCTCTTCTTGCTGCCGAACGCGTCCCCTAACCATGCTCTTCACCGGAGCCGAAAGCTTCCACCCGCCGGCCATGTCACCGCCATCGCCGCAGCCGCCCAAGCCCAAAACCGAGCGTGTCACCGTGCTCAGCATAGTTCCACGGGCCCAGAGCAACCAACCGCTTCTCCTGCCGTGCACCATAGCAACGTTTTCTTCATCGCCCGAACTCCGGCCACCACCGCGAGCTTGCCTCCGGCGAGCTCGGGCCACCTCAGCCCTGCCGTTTGCACAAATGGATGCGGCGCACGCCCAGCTCCACGCAGAGCCCCTCCGCCGTCCTTTTGGTCGCCGGAACGGCGATCCCGAGCCCCTCCGCCGCGTTCGGCCTCGCCGGCGGCTAAACGCCGGTGGGGTTGACCGGTCTAACCCCCAGTTGACCTGGGGTTTGACTACCTAGGGTCAGTGACATGTGGGCCCGGCCCTGTTAAGTTTTAGTTAGGATTAGTTTAACAACTAATTAAGCCCTGTTTAGCTAATTGGGTCACTGACGCGTGGGCCCAACCCCATTACCTAAACCAGTTTAGGTTTATTTTTAGATTAGGATTAACCACAGACACTGACATGTGGACCCCACACGTCAGGTTTGACCTGGTCAGCCGCCTTTGACCTGCTAATGTAAGCATGACGCTGCGCTGACGCAGTATATCATTTTCTGGTATTAATTTAAATCAAGAAATTTCAGAAAAATGTAGAAATTAAACTGTAGCTCAAAATGAAATAAATTATATATGAAAAATTATTAGAAAAATGCAAGGAATCCATTTATGCTAGTTTCAGGCATGAAAAACCAACTTCTACTTGCTGTATAAGTGAAAATGTAATAATGGCATGTTATATACTTAATTTGGGGTTTGCATATGAACCCTTGGTTCATATGGACTTCAACCAAATTGATGCTAGATGCATTAGGGCAAATCATAGCATCTTTGAAACGTCATCTTCATGCATCATATTGTTGCATATGGTTGTTTATTGATTGCCGGCACCGTTCCCTCTCGATAGGTTCTACTCCGGAAGGTGTCCCGAGTACCTGTCTGAGGAGCAGTGCTTCTTCGTCGATCTATCAGGCAAGCAAACCCCCTTGAGCTTCTCGATAAATCCCACCCTCTCGCTCCTACTCCTTTTACTGCATTAGGACAACAACGATTCAAACTGCTACTTTCTGCTGCGGTTGCTGAACCCATTCCTCTGCATGACCTGTCATTGCCACAGTAAATAGTTGAAACCCACTAGCATGAGTAGGAGTTGCTTGAGCCTTGATGTGCCTGCTCATCCATGCTTGTTTTCTTTATGCCAGCTATGCTTAGAGTTGTGTCAGGTCTGATTCATCGGAATGAATCGGAGTGGTGAACATGTCCTACCGATAAAGGCTAAGTGTGTGAACACGTTTTGGTAAAGGTAGCGATGAGAGGCCATGTAGGAGTACATGGTGGGTTGTCTCATTGGAACCGTCCCTAAGCACTGAGTTCTGTGTATGTTATCCAAGTCTAGTTACTACCACACATTGGGTTCCAGTTATCCAGCCCCTCTCGGCTTATTAATCCGCTTGATCTCTGTCCAGGAGTTGCAACTAGTTTCTGGCGTTTGTAGGTAGTGCTACTTGTCTACCAGGTGGTGTCCGACGGGACGGGCTTGGGACAGACTAGGCACCGTGGCACGGTGTACCAAGTGGCACCCGGATGGTGGGCTTGGGAACCCTGCACACATCATTTGGGGCCACGAGCGACACCCCGGCCGGATCTCCTTGCGGATGGAACCTGAATAGGCAATAAACCTGGTCGACAGACTTGTGTGGTTAGTCAAGTCGTGGCCGACACCCTCGCCCGGCTTCCGCTTGAAGGTTGCGGAGGTACATGACGTGTACAGGGCTATAAGTGGCGAGAGCGTGTGTGACGAGGTACACCCCTGCAGGGTCAATATTATCTATTCGAATAGCCCTTTTCCTCGGATATGGAAACTTGGAGGACTTATGTAGTACATAGACAACTTGAAGTGGATACTCTAAAATCCGCAAGATAAGCGTGAGTACTATGGATGGCCTTCTTGTAGGGAGACGGGAACGGATCCATAGTGGAGTATTGATATGGTGAATTTGTGGACTCGTGTGCGTCTTCTCACCTCAAGAAGTTTCTGATACTCGTAGTATAGATTAGCCATTGAGTCAAAGCTGGCTTGCTACTGTTAAACTCCACCACCCCCTTTGTTGATAATGATGCATATGTAGATAGTTCTGAAGTAAGACTTGCTGAGTACCTTTGTACTCACGTTTGCTTATTTATGTTTTGCAATTGGTTACCCTAGTGACTTCGACGAGTAGCTGGTGTCCCAGCTACGATCTTGTACCCTTGGGAGGGTCGTGTTTCGTCAGGCTTCTTAGTCTTTTCCTTTTTGTAGTTGTCTGTACTCAGACATGTAATGCTTCCGTTGCTTGTATGCTCTGAATGATGGGTCATGAGACCCCTGTGTGTATTGATTGCTATGTGGCTCTTCTGGGCCTTTATCTATATGAGTTTGAGTTATGATGTGATGCCATGATGTACAACACATACTTGCATGATATGCGTACGTGTAACGTGTATTGCTATGTGTGGGATCCGACAATCAAGTTGTTTGTCCTTGGCAGCCTGTCTTTTGAGGAAATGTAGTCTAGTGCTTCCTTGACTCATAGTAGTCCGCTACAGCCCGGTTCACCGGAGTCCTGCTAGCCCAGCACTACTACTCGGAACACTTGACTGGCCGACATGTGTTTCACTTCGTTCCTGTGTCTATCCCTTCGGGGAAATGTCACGCGGTGACATCCGGAGTCCTGTTAGCCCAGTGCTACAGCCCGAATTCACACGTTGATGACCTACATGCTCGATGTGATTCATGTATGCCTGTCCTCATGGGTTAGTGCCGCTTTGGATTCACGACTAGCCATGTCGGCCCGGGTTCTTTGTCATATGGATGCTAGCGACACTATCATATACGTGAGCCAAAAGGCGCAAATGGTCCCAGGCCAGGTAAGGTGGCACCCGTGGGAATACCGTGCGTGAGTCCGCAAACTGATATGATGTGTTACATGCTAGATCGGTGTGACTTGGGATCGGGGTCCCGACAATCATCATGTCATAAGTCTTTTTGCATCTCAACTAAATAATTTGTGTGGATCTTCGATCCATTTAAATCGAGGGAAGAGTGACTTCTCTTTATAACATTATCCTCCCGATATTAGGGAGCTATATTAAATATTCCATTTTCGGAATCACCTATAACACACTTGCAATTTATCACATACCCTTTTCCGCTTCAAGTTTGGTCCCCGAACTTTTCCTGTAATTTCTTTCGTCACTTCCCCGAGCTCCACCTAAATTCTCAACATTTATGGGCACTTCAAAACCCTAGCCCTAGTTCAAACCATTTGATTAAATTCAAATGAGTTTGAATTCATATCTTCCGATCTTGCCACTTCTAATTTTCTCGAACCTTGCATATTTTTATGAGTCCGGGAAAATTGTCCTCGTGCCCAGATTCCGCCCCTACCTTCTCTTTCTTTTCCTTCTCCTTCTCTGGTTTGTTTTAAAAAGAAAAAGAATGGAGAGAGGAGCCCAGACAGGCCTCTGGCCACTTGGGCCTCCGAGCAGAAGCCCACCTAACCTAACCTAAACCTAGGCTCGATCCCCTCCTCCCTCTCCTCTCCCCTCGTGCCGCCAGGGAGCCCGATTCCCCCATCTCGCTCGATCCCATCTCATCCCCCTTGTTCCCTTGCGCCATCTCTCCTTCCTCTCGATCCACCTCTCTCCCCAATTCCCTCACGCCTCCTGACGCCATCCAGGCCAGGGTTCCCACGCCACCGGAGCGGAGCTCCTCTACATGCCGCGAGACCCCCGTGCCCGACCTCCTCCTTGTTGCCCTTGGTGCCGCGCCACCAGACCTCCCTGTCGCCCTCGCTGTCGACCAGCGCGACCCTGCCTTCCTCCCTCCTCCTTTGGTCCAGGGAGCCAGGCCGGAGCCTATCAGCCTCCTCGCCGCCGTTCACCTTCGCCTCGAGCTGCCGGAGAGCGCCGCCGCACCTCCTACCATGGCCTCCTTCTTCTCTTCCTCGCGCGCTCGCGACTAGGGCCCTGGTCATCAAGTTCGCCTGCGTGCTCTCTCCTGCTCCTTCGACCTTGCCTTGCTCTGCGACCAGCGCCATCGCCCACTGCTTCCTGCGTTGAGGAGCCCCGCCAGCCAAGTCCCTGTGCTCGCACCTCCTGCCCGAGCCGTCCTCTTTAGCCAAGTCCATGGCCGCCGCTTCACTAGGGACGCCGGGCGCCACTAGCAGCAGTTCTGGCCGGCCTCGCTGAGGGAGTCCTGGATTAGGGGGTGTTCGGGTAGCCGGACTATACCTTCAGCCGGACTCCTGGATTATGAAGATACAAGATTGAAGACTACGTCCCGTGTCCGGATGGGACTTTCCTTGGCGTGGAAGGCAAGCTTGGCGATGCGGATATTCAAGATCTCCTACCATTGTAATCGACTCTATGTAACCCTAACCCTATCCGTGTCTATATAAACCGGAGGGTTTTAGTCCGTAGGAGAACTTCATCAACTCCATAGACAACAATCATACCATAGGCTAGCTTCTAGGGTTTAGCCTCCTTGATCTCGTGGTAGATATACTCTTGTACTACCCATATCATCAATATTAATCAAGCAGGACGTAGGGTTTTACCTCCATGAAGAGGGCCCGAACCTGGGTAAAACATCGTGTTCCCTGCCTCCTGTTACCATCCGGCCTAGGTGCATAGTTTGGGACCCCCTACCCGAGATCCGCCGGTTTTGACACCGACATTGGTGCTTTCATTGAGAGTTCCTCTATGTCATCGCTGTTAGGTCCGATGGCTCCTTTGATCATAAACAATGATGCGGTCCAGGGTGAGACTTTTCTTCCCGGACAGATCTTCGTCTTCGGCGGCTTCGCTCTGCAGGCCAATTCTCTTGGCCACTTCGAGCAGATTGAGAGCTACGCCCCTGGCCATCAAGTCAGGTTCGGAAGCTTAAACTACACGGCTGACATCCGCGGAGACTTGACCTTCGATGGGTTCGAGCCACGGCCAAGTGCGCCGCACTATCTCGAGGGGCATGATCTAGCTTTGCCTCCGGGTAGTGTCCTGGAGGCCGCACATGCATCGGTCCCGACCTCTAACTCGGAGCCTATTGCGCCAATGGAGGATGAGCGGTCAGACACCACCTCGGGGGCTGCGATCTTAAAGGCGATCGAGCCGAACGCTAGCCCTGCACTCTGCATGATCCGTGACTCCGAGGGTCCAGACTCCTCCCCGAACTTCGAACCCCCCACGCCCCTGCCAATCGAATCCGATTGGGTGCCGATAATGGAGTTCACCGCCGCAGACATCTTTCAGCACTCGCCTTTTGGCGTCATCCTGAATTCTCTTAAGTCCCTCTCTTTATCAGGAGAGCCCTGGCCGGATTATGGTCAGCGAGGATGGGATATGGACGACGAAGAAATTCAAAGCCCACCCACCACCCACTTTGTAGCCATTGTCGATGATTTAACCGACATGCTTGACTTCGGCTCCGAAGACATCGACAGTATGGACAACGATGTAGGAGACGAACAGGAACCAGCACCTATAGGGCGCTGGAAGGCCACCTCGTCATATGACATATATATGGTGGATACTCCAAAAGATGGAGATGGCGTTGGAACAGTGGGGGAGGACACCCCCAAGAAACAGCCAAAGCGCCGGCGTCAGCAGCGCCGCTCTAAATCCCGCCAAAGCAAAAACGGTGATTCCGCCATGGGAGATAATACTACCCCGGACAGCGCCGAAGAACACCCACCTCAGCAAGATTCGGCACAGGAAGATGGAGAAGCCAGCCCTCATATGCCTCCCTCCGAAGACAAGGCAAGCCTCGATGACGACGAATTTGTCATACCATCAAACCCCGCCGAACAAGAGCGTTTTAGACGCAGGCTTTTAGCCACGGCAAGCAGCCTCAAGAAAAAGCAGCAGCAGCTTAGAGCTGCCCAAGATTTGCTAGCTGACAGATGGACTGAAGTCCTTGCGGCCGAAGAGTATGAGCTCGAACGCCCATCCAAGAGTTACCCAAAGCGCAGGCCGCTACCCCGATCAGAGGAGGAAGCACCTACATCACCAGCGCATGACATGGCAGACCGGCCACCTCGCGGCCGCGACAGAGAGGTCTCTCGACCCTCCACCCAAGCCATGCCCCGACGCCACTCAACTAAGGCACGGGAAAATGCGCCAGACCTGCGAGATGTACTGGAGGACAAGGCAAGACAAACAAGATCGATCTACGGATCGCACAGGCGCCCTATGGCACGTGACGATGATCCTTACTCCGGATACAACAAATCCGGCCGGGCCGAACACAACAGACATAGCTATTCCGAGCTACGTCGTGATATAGCCCAGTACAGAGGCGCCGCACACCCGCTATGCTTCACGAATGAAGTAATGGAGCATAAAATCCCAGAGGGTTTCAAACCTGTAAACATCGAATCATACGATGGCACAACAGATCCGGCGGTATGGATCAAGGATTATCTCCTTCACATCCACATGGCACGCAGCGATGATCTACACGCCATCAAATACCTCCCGCTCAAACTTAAAGGACCAGCCCGGCATTGGCTTAACAACTTGCCAGCAGACTCAATCGGTTCTTGGGAGGACCTGGAAGCCGCATTCCTCGACAACTTCCAGGGCACTTACGTGCGACCACCGGATGCCGACGACTTAAGCCACATAATTCAGCAGCCAGAGGAATCAGCCAGACAATTCTGGACACGGTTCCTAACAAAGAAAAACCAGATAGTCGACTGTCCGGATGCAGAGGCCCTATCAGCCTTCAAGCATAACATCCGCGACAAGTGGCTTGCCCGGCACCTGGGACAGGAAAAGCCGAAATCCATGGCAGCCCTCATGACACTCATGACCCGCTTTTGCGCGGGTGAAGACAGATGGCTAGCTCGCAGTAACAACTTATCAAAGAACCCTGGTAATTCGGACACCAAGGACAAAAGTGGCAGGACACGCGGGAACAAGCAAAAACGCCGCATTAACAGCGACAGCAATGAAGACACGGCAGTCAATGCCGGATTCAGAGGCTATAAATCCGGTCAGCGGAAAAAGCCATTCAAAAAGAATACTCAGGGCCCGTCCAGTTTGGACCGAATACTCGATCGCTTGTGCCAGATACATGGCACCCCCGAAAAGCCAGCCAATCACACTAACAGGGCTTGTTAGGTGTTCAAGCAGGCAGGCAAGTTAAGAGCCGAAAACAACAAGGGGCTGCACAGCGACGACGAGGAGCCCAAGCCACCGAACAACAATGGACAGAAGGGCTTTCTCCCACAAGTGCGGACGGTGAACATGCTATACGCAACCCACATTCCCAAGCGGGAGCGGAAACATGCGCTATGGGACGTATAGGCGATGGAGCCAGTCGCCCCAAAGTTCAACCCATGGTCCTCCTGCCCGATCACTTTTGATCGGAGGGACCATCCCACTAGCATCCGTCATGGCGGCTTCGCCGCATTGGTTCTTGACCCAATCATCGATGGATTTCACCTCACAAGAGTCCTCATGGACGGCGGCAGTAGCCTGAACCTGCTTTATCAGGACACAGTGCGGAAAATGGGCATAGACCCCTCAAGGATCAAACCCACAAGAACGACCTTTAAAGGCGTCATACCAGGTGTAGAAGCCAACTGTACAGGCTCAGTAACAATTGACGTGGTCTTCGGATCCCCGGATAATTTCTGAAGCGAAGAGTTAATCTTCGATATAGTCCCGTTTCACAGTGGCTATCACGCCCTGCTCGGACGAACCGCATTCGCAAAATTCAATGCGGTGCCACAGTATGCATATCTCAAACTCAAGATGCCAAGCCCTCGAGGAGTAATCACGGTCAACGGAAACACCAAACGCTCCCTCCATACGGAGGAGCATATGGCGGCCCTCGCAGTGGAGGTACAAAGTAGCCTTCTTCGGCAATTCTCCAGTCCGGCCATTAAAAAGCCAGACACTGCCAAGCGCGCCCGGAGTAACCTACAGCAAGACCTCCTGACACACTCCGAGCAAGCGCAGCAATGCGGCCCCAACCCCAGCCTTCGCGACCTAGTGAAACTAGTACCTCGCGTACATAACTACGCCCTTGAAATACCATGGGCACAGGGGAAGGGGCACAACAACGGCATGCCCAAAATACGGCTTAAAACGTACTAGGGGCTGCCGGATTCTTTTTTCAACTTTTTCTTACTTTCAGGACTCCATACTTCGGACGACCTGTTCGGCAATTCGACTGCCGCGCAAACGACGCAAGATCCAGGAGGCAGACAAGCCATGCTGAATTATGGAACTCCCGGGTGGTCTCTGTTACGAGCGGTATACCTGTTTTGAATACAACTCTGCGTCCTGCCCCTGGTCTGGACATACCAAATAGTCCAATATCTTTTTGCTTATCGCACCACTTGTATCGTTCGGCTTGGATAAATATCCTCTTTATAAAAAATGCATAGCTTTCTGCCTATTTTTTGCATTATCATCTTTTCATATATATGTGTATGACATGTTGCACCCGTACACTGTGGTACGGCAAAATACGCCAGGGGCTTTAGTACCCACTAATATGACGTGAGAAGTCCGTACACTTTCACAAGTGCGGCACCCCGAACTTATAGCACTATGCATCGGCTCCGAATCATGATTTGGGTCAATAGTTGGGTTTGCCCGGCTCCTATGTTTTGGTGCCTTACATTCCGCTATATCGGCTAAGGTAGCACTAGGAGAACCACTGCGATTGTGCCCTGGTTGTGCTGGGGTAAGCACCTCAGTGGAGAAAGCTAAAACAGACTGTCATGATGAGGCGAGAGACCGGTCGCTGTTCGAGAGGCTTTTCGAGTCCCTAAAGGCTTATGCCGCTTCGAGCGAGGAGCTGGATAACCTCGGCCAAGGCATGGATAGCGCCCCGAACTCGGTCCTCCGGACTAGGGGCTTCGCCGAAATTTAAAATTATAAAGTTCTATGGCTAAGTGAGAGTGTTCAAGCATTATAGTCTGATTGCCTGGTTCGTCGTGCTGAGCCCCTCCCTCGACGGACCCAACCATGGGAAAAAGAGCGCCCAGGATTATCACCGAACACCCCAGCACTAGTGGCATGGGGGCAGAAGCCGACGACTGGCCATCTCTCAATTTTTGATAAACGGCCGCACAGAAAATAATATTTTAAATTCAATAAGCATTGCTTAGCGCATATGAACAAGTTTTCAGCGCATGGGATAAACATGAGTGAATTCATTCAAAAATTACATCCTTGGTGCACTCATCTGCCACAAGGCGGGCACCTGCAAGTACATCCTTATAGTAGTTCTCCGGCTTGCGATGCTCCTTCCCTGGCGGCGGCCCGTCCGTCACAAGCTTCTCACCGTCCGGCTTACCCCACTGCACCTTTACACGGGCAAGGGCCCTACGGGCACCTTCGATGCAGGCGGAGCGCTTGATGACCTCGAGCCATGGACAGGCCTCCACCAGCCGCCGCACTAGCCCGAAGTAGCTCCCAGGCAAGGCCTCTCTAGGCCACAGCCGAACTATGAAGCCCTTCATGGCCTGTTCGGCCGCCTTGTGGAGTTCGACCAGCTGTTTCAGCTGGTCGCTCAAGGGCACAGGGTGTCCGGCCTCAGCATACCGAGACCAGAATACCTTCTCCGTCGAGCTGCCCTCTTCAGCTCGGTAGAATGCAGCAGCATCGGACACGCTGCGGGGAAGATCTGCAAAGGCCCCTGGAGAACTCCGGATTCGGGTAAGTAACAAGTAGTTTACTTTTATGTCTCTGCTTTGCATAAAGAATGCCTTACCCGCTGCTATCTTCTTCATATCCTCCAACTCTCGGAGAGCCTTCCGGGCTTCGGCCTTGGAAGACTTGGCAGTCTCAAGGGCTGTGGCGAGCTCAGACGCTTGGGTCTTTGACTCAAGCTCCAAACTCTCATGTTTCTTCATGAGAGCCTCGAGCTCTTGCTGCACCTCGCCGACCTGAGACCCAAGTTTCTCTCGCTCGATGCGCTCCGCGGCCGTTTTCTTTTCGGCCTCGGACAGCACCTGCTTGAGGGTCGCCACCTCAATCGTGGCCCCTACAATAAGCAGCACAACCCTGTTATTTTTTGCAATCACGCCTCTCTATAGGCACCTTTTTATAAGGTATTTCTTACCTTCTCTCTCCTCGAGCTGCTGCTTGGCACGGCCGAGCTCTTGCTCGGACCGCTCGAGTCCCTGTTTTAGGGTATCCACCTCCGCAGTCAGTGCGGCGGTGGCTAGCAGCGAAGCCTGCATACGCATATTGACTTCTTTATTAGACTCCTGCGAAATTTCATAGATCCTCTATTTGGCTTTTTTTCGAACGCCAAACAGAGCATCAGGGGCTACTGTCTATGCGGTAATATTTTTACATATTTTTACTTACCTCGAAGCCTGTTAGGAGGCCAGCGCAAGCTTCATTCAGCCCACTCTTGGCGGACTGAACCTTCCGGATCACCGTACTCATAATAGTACGGTGTTCCTCGTCGATGGAGGCACCTTCAAGCACCTCCGGCAGATTGTCCGGCGCCTCCGGTTGGACGGAGGCTGCCGGCTAAGAAGGCTTGCTCCTCTTGGAAGGAGTTCGCCTGCCGCGGTCCGGAATCATTGAAGATTCCGGCACGCTGTCCGGCTTAAGGCCGGACGTGGAGCCCTGGCGGGTCTTGTCCCCTTCACTCCTGGGGTCCAGGAGGTCGCCTTGCGGCTCCTCTAGGACCACCTCCTCCTGCCCCGGAGCTCGGTGCGACGCCACTTCGGCGTCATCCATAGTGCGGGGGGAGAGAGCGGGTGGAACAGAGTTCACGTCCGATGAATCCATGGAGCCGCTCGACGACTTGTTGAGTGCGGCCCGGGGCGGGCTGCATGATTATATTCGACATTAGGGGAAGCTGTGCAACAAAAGGAATATCATGAGTTACTCTGGTATCTGAACACTTACGATTTCGCCAGACACTTGGCCCTGTCCGGCCATTCCTCTTCGCCCTCTTCGGCGTCAGGGGCATAGTCCGGTGGAGGGGTCTTGCTCTTTCTAGACCCCTCGGCCTCCCCCATTGGGGCGACCTTCCTCTTCTCTCCTCCCTCCACTGGAGAGGGAGAGTCTTCTTCTTCCTCCTCCTTGTTCTCGCGGGAGGAGGGCGCCTCGGACTCATCGGATGACAAGTCCGACACCACCACATTGCGGGCACTCTTTCGAGTCCCCGTGGTCTTCATCTTCTTGACCTTCTTCTCCGGCACCACATAAGGCGCCGGGGCTAGCAGCTTCACCAGTAAAGCTGGGGCTGGATCTTCGGGCAGCGGAGCCGGACAGTTAATTGGCTCGGCTATCACCCGCCAAGCCTGTCAGAGGAAAGGGAGTTTAGATCCCGCATAGTGTCAAACTATGAAAAAAGGCTTAACATCCTGTGAAGGGTGTAGATGGCATACCTTGCTAGCGTGACGCTGCAAGCTGTATCCGCGGTCCTCGGAAGCAGATGCGGGAGCCTCGGTGCCCTTGAATAGCACCCTCCAGGCGTCTTCATACGTCGTGTCGAAGAGCCTGTTGAGAGTTTGGTGCTGCGCCGGGTCGAACTCCCACAAATTAAAATCTCGTTGTTGGCACGGGAGGATCCGGCGGACGAGCATCACCTGGATTATATTAACAAGCCGGACTGGCTTGTTCACCAAGGACTGGATGCATGTTTGCAATCCGGTCACCTCTTTTTCGTCACCCCATGACAGGCCCGTCTCTTTCCAGGACATAAGCCGCGTGGGGGGTCCGGATCGGAACTCAGGGGCTGCGGTCCATTCCGGATCGCGTGGCTTGGTGATATAAAACCACCCGGCTTGCCATCCCTTTAGGGTCTCCACGAAAGAGCCATCGAACCATAGGACGTTGGCCATCTTGCCCACCATAGCGCCTCTGCACTCTGCCTGGCTGCCGCGCACCACCTTGGGCTTGACGTTGAAGGTCTTGAGCCAGAGGCCGAAATGGGGGCGGACACGGAGAAAGGCCTCGCACACGACGATAAACGCCGAGATGTTGCGGATGAAGTTTGGAGCCAGATCGTGGAAATCCAAGCCGTAGTAGAACATGAGCCCCCGGACAAATGGGTGTAGTGGAAAACCTAGTCCGCGGAGGAAGTGGTGGAGAAACACAACCCTCTCATGGGGCCTTGGGGTGGGGATAAGCTGCCCCTCTTCGGGAAGCCGGTGCGCGATGTCCTTGGACAGGTATCCGGCCTTCCTTAGCTTTTTTACTTTGCCCTCTATAGCGGAGGAGACCATCCATTTTCCTCCCGCTCTGGACATTGCTGGAGAAGGTTGAGGTGGGATGTGCGGGCTTGGGCGCTGGAGCTCAGGTGCGCAAGGGATGGATAGGCAAGGGAGGAAGAAGGTGTAGGTAAAAAGGGTAGATCCTTATCCCCTTATATAGGCGGATGCGGTTATGCGTCCCCACCTACCTAATAAAACTCCTTGCCTCCCGAGCGTCATGATAAACGGCACGGTTGGGTTACCCACGTCCGTATTGATGAGAATCCCATAAAAAGGGTACACGATCTCTGCTTTGACAAGACGTGCCAAGGAAACCGCCTCGCGAAACATGCTGAGGAGGAAAAGTAAAAACGATTCGAGTAAAGGGCTTGGTTGTGGTGTGATGGCGCACTGCAGAATACGTCAGCAGATTTGATTTGTGTTAATATTATTCTCTCTATGGCAATATGTGGAAGCTTATTTTACAGAGCCGGACACTACTCTTGGTGTTTACAATCTTCTATGAAGGACTTGGAGGAGGAACCCGCCTTGCAATGCCGAAGACAATTTGCACGCCGGACTCGTCGTCATTGAAGACTGGTTCAGGGGCTACTGAGGGAGTCCTGGATTAGGGGGTGTTCGGGTAGCCAGACTATACCTTCAGCTGGACTCCTGGATTATGAAGATACAAGATTGAAGACTACGTCCCGTGTCCGGATGGGACTTTCCTTGGCGTGGAAGGCAAGCTTGGCGATGGGGATATTCAAGATCTCCTACCATTGTTACCGACTCTATGTAACCCTAACCCTATCCGGTGTCTATATAAACCGGAGGGTTTTAGTCCGTAGGAGAACTTCATCAACTCCATAGACAACAATCATATCATAGGATAGCTTCTAGGGTTTAGCCTCCTTGATCTCATGGTAGATCTACTCTTGTACTACCCATATCATCAATATTAATCAAGCAGGACGTAGGGTTTTACCTCCATCAAGAGGGCCCGAACCTGGGTAAAACATCGTGTTCCCTGCCTCCTGTTACCATCCGGCCTAGACGCACAGTTCGGGACCCCCTACCTGAGATCCGCCGGTTTTTACACCGACACCCGCCGCCAAGTACCGCCGCCGGAGCTCGCCTTCGTCCCGACTCCGGCGGGTTTAGGCCCCTTGTCGTGCCCTGCTTCCAGCAGCTGACCGTGACCAGCCGTAGGCCTCCGTGCTTTCATCCTGCCGCTGCCGGCCACTCTGGCCCTTGTGCTTTCATCGCGCGCAAGTCCGAAGACCCCAATGCACCCGTGGCCGTCAAGTACCTCTGCCGAAGACTCCCATCAAAAACACGTGAACGACTACTACATGAACAAGCACCACGATGACCCTCGAAGAGTTCGGATTCGTCAAGTTCATCTACGTGTGTGTATGACTACATACCCGGGATTCGTCTAGTACCTCTACGGGAGACCCGAACGTCTATGAACAGTCCACGACGCCCGGAGCCCTCGGATCCATCAAGTTTGACTACCTTCGTGTGTACCACTATCGCCGACCCGAAGACGTTGGAGTCATCAAGTACCTCTCCGAACGAACGTGAACGACTACCGTCACCAGAACGGGACCCGAAAGTCTGAGGACCCCAAGTACCACGACACCGATGACATGGACATCTACGGAAACTCGGGCAACGATAAACATGTACCACTACCGTCGCCGAGATTGCGAGAACCTCTACCATCGACCCTAGAGCATGCGAGAACGGCTACTTCCCCTACCGCCATCGCGAGAACGGTCCCGTTTTCACGCTTCGAAGGTATAACCCCGAGACAACTGCCCGTGAACGCATGCATGTGTGATGTATGAGATGCTCGTGCTTACTCCGTGCTCGAATTGTTGGTGCACGTTGCCCCTCTTTTGCCTTTTCACCATCGTCGACACATGGGACACCCGGTATCCGGGAGTGCCCCACCATCTTTTGCACGCATCCGCACACTTCTCCTTTGCACCGGTATCTCAATCGAGTTATCGGAACCGGAACGTTCCAGTGGCACCGTTTTCGTTATCGTTGCCGTGGCACCCCTTTTCTTTCCGCCACGATGACAAATGCTCCATATAATGTTCTTATCAACATTTTCTTTAAAACTTGCATAATTTTGCACATGTCATCCGCATCGTGATAACAACATCAAGAATGTTTAAAATTGTTGTTTGCTTTAAATTGCTAATTGCATATGGGGTTTTACCGGAATTGTTGTTTGGCGTTCCGGCCTCATTTAAACTTGCCTAAATAGATAATTTCCTTATGCTCTCCTCTTGGCATGTTTAGCAACATTTAATATTGTTGAGTACCTAAACGAGATCGAACTAAATAACCTGAATGTGGTGTTCCGTCAATATGCAACTCGTTGCGTATTGAGCTCCACTTAATTTGTAGGATTGTTTGTGCATTTTTCCATGCTATGCATATTCAAACCGGACATGCATCATACTTGATTGTGCATCATGCCATGTATATGTGGTGGTTGTTTACTATGTTGTTTGCTTCTTTCCAGTGTTGCTTCTTCGGGTTGGTTCCAATAACGTCGCGTTTGTGAGGATCCGTTCGACTACGTCCGTTTGTCTTCTTTATGGACTCGTTCTTTTTCCTTGTGGGATCTCAGGCAAGATGGCCATATCCTAAAATCACTTCTATCCTTGCTTGCTAGATGCTCGCTCTTTTGCTATGCCTATGTTGCGATACCTACCACTTGCTTATCATGCCTCCCATATTGCTAAGCCAAGCCTCTAACCCACCTTGTCCTAGCAAACCGTTGTTTGGCTATGTTACCGCTTTGCTCAGCCCCTCTTATAGCGTTGTTAGTTGCAGGTGAAGATTGGAGTTTTTCCTTGTTGGAACATGGATATTTTGTTGGCATATCACAATATCTCTTATTTAATTAATGCATCAATATACTTGGTAAAGGGTGGAAGGCTCGGCCTTATGCCTGGTGTTTTCTTCCACTCTTGCCGCCCTAGTTTCCGTCATATTGGTGTCATGTTCCCGGATTTTGCATTCCTTACACGGTTGGGTTATAATGGGAACCCCTTGACAGTTCGCTTTGAATAAAACTCCTCCAGCAAGGCCCAACCTTGGTTTTACCATTCGCCACCTAGCCTTTTTTTCCTTGGGAGTCGCGCATCTCGAGGGTCATCTTTATTTTAACCCCCCCCCCCCCCCCCGGGCCAATGCTTGTCTATGTGTTGGTCCAAACTAGAGCCCCTTGCAGCGCCACCTCGGGGAAACTCGAGGGCTGGTTTTAGTTGTACGGATTGCTTATCCGGTGTGCCCTGAGAACAAGATATGTGCAGCTCCTGTCGGGATGTCGGCGCATCGGGCGGTCTTGCTGGACTTGTTTTACCATTGTCGAGGATGTCTTGCAACCGGGATTCTGAGTCTGATCGGATTGTCTTGGGAGAAGGAATATCCTTCGTTGACTGTGAGAGCTTGTGATGGGCTAAGTTGGGACACCCCTGCAGTGTTTTGAACTTTCGAAACTCGTGCCCGCGGTTATGGGCAGATGGGAATTTGTTAATGTCCGGTTGATGAAAACTTGAAACTTAACTTAATTAAAATGCATCAACCATGTGTGTAACCGTGATGGTCTCTTTCCGGCGGAGTTCGGGAAGTGAACACGGTGTTGGAGTTATGCTTGACGTAGGTTGTTCTTGGATCACTTCTTGATCATAGTTTCTCGACCGTGCCTTGCCTTCTCTTCTCGCTCTCTTTTGCGTATGTTAGCCACCATATATGCTAGTGCTTGCTGGAGCTCCACCTCACATACCTTTTTCCCTACCTAAAAGCTTAAATAGTCTTGATCGCGAGGGTGTGAGATTGCTGAGTCCCCGTGACTCACAAATTACTTCCAAAACCAGTTTGCAAGTGTCGATGATACCATGAAGGTGACTCAACCGAGCTCAAGGAGGAGCTCGATGAAGATCTTGTTCATCGTGTTGTTTCGTTTCAGTTGATTAGTAGTGGAGCCCAGTCAGGGCGATCGGGGATCTTTTGCATTAGGGGTAGTCTTCTTTTATTTTGGTTCCATAGTCGGACCTTGTTTGTATCTGGTTGATGTAATGCTATATTCATGTATTGTGTGAAGTGGCGATTGTAAGCCAACTCTTTATCCCTTTCATATTCAGTACATGGGATGTGTAAAGATTACCCCTCTTGCGACATGCCTACTATGCGGTTATGCCTCTAAGTCATGCTCCGACACGTGGGAGATATAGCCGCATCGTGGGTGTTACACTCAGCTCCTCGGAGATATAGGTGAAGTAGGAGACCAGGTCAGGAAGCCGCAACTCATTGAAGTCGACCGGGTGGTCGAACGAGTTTAGCCCGACGGCCGGCATTGTCGCGCTGGCACGACGGTAGGCATCGTGCAGCCCAAACACGTGCGTGGCAACTTGGTTCACCAAGTGGCTGAGGCGATCCAGGACCTCATCACGATCGGCCCGCTCGTGCTCCAACCGGCTCCCCTAATGGCCTATCATATCTCCCGCTTTCTGCAGCAACACCGCGGACACCTCGAGCGTCTTTGTGGTGGACGCCTGCCGCTTTTGAAGCTCCGTGAACACCCGCACATAACGGATGAGCATGGCACTCCTCTCCTCCTTGAGCTCACGGAGCTCCACGTCCTTGGCCCAGAGCTCCGCATCCTTGGCATGGAGCTCCTGTGTCAGGAGCCTCACCTCGGACTCCATGATCTGCTGCGCCGCCATGGCACCAGGTAAAAGCAATGGGGAGAGGAAGCAAAGGGGGCAAAACGGCTGAAAGGCAATGCAATCTACGGGAAGGCGGAGGGAGCGGGGAATCTTTTGGTTTTCACCATGGTAAAACACCGGTCGACGACTTCTCACATCAGGGAGCAGTGGGTACAGGCAGAGTCATCGTGACTAATTGCTGCCGCGCCTGCTCTCGTCAATCAAAAAATTAAAAATCCTGCCGCGCCTACTCCCGTCAATCAAAAAATTAAAAATCCTGCCGCACCCAAACACCAGAGCAACGCTGCTGTGGATATTTAAATTTACGTGCCGGCAAGTAGATAAAAAAGGGGTGAAAAAACAAATGTGGCGGCGGCCTAGCTAATCGGTCGAACTAGCCCAACTAGCTAGCCACTGTGCTTCACTGATGTACTCGGCGGGAAAGGTGGTCTTTCGTGATTTGACGACTCATTTACTTGCTTCGGCGCTACAACCGAGGAGGACCCAGAAAACGCGCGGTAGGGCGTCCCACGTCAGGAAGAATATATGCATGCACCACCCGGGAGGACCCCGAAACCGTGCGTGAAAGTGCGTTATATCGACTAGAGGGGGGGTGAATAGGCGATTTTTATGAAAGTCGTCAAAACGTGAGAGTTATGAAGACAGACAGTAGAGATATGCCTATTACTATGCAACGGAAGTTAGACTACACTAGGCAAGCCATGGTCGAGTATCAACAGAGTGAAAGCAAAGTGACGAATAGCTGCAGTGTAATACGGATCAGGTAGGAAGATATTATGAAGCCAAACAGAACACACAGTCACTCACTGACGACTAAGGATACAGCAAACATGCAATGACTTCACAACGAGTAACAATATGTAAAGGGAAGTGAAGATGAAACCGGTGACTCGTTGAAGACAATGATTTGTTGGACCAGTTCCAGTTGCTGTGACAACTGTACGTCTGGTTGGAGCGGCTAGGTATTTAAACCTGAGGACACACAGTCCCGGACACCCAGTCCCGAACCACAGCTCAGGGCACCCAGTCCTCACCGTATTCTCCTTGAGCTAAGGTCACACAGACCTCGCCCAATCACTCTGGTAAGTCTTCAAGGTAGACACCCAAACCTTCACAGACTTCATTCACCGGCAATCCACAATGACTCTTGGATGCTCAGAACGCGACGCCTAACCAGCTGGAGGATGCATAGTCCTCAAGTGTAATAAGTCTTCAGATCACTCAGACAAGAAGACTTAAGTGATGCCCAATTCTCTCTGGCTCTGGGTGGTTAGGGCTTTTCTCCTCGCTAGGAATTTTCTCTCAAAGGCTTCGAGGTCGGTTGCTCTCAAACGACAAAAGCCGTGCACTGAAATCTGAGCAGCCAACCATTTATAGTTGTAGGGGGTGAACTATTTATAGCCACTAGGCAACCCGACCTGATTTGTCCGAAATGACCCTGGGTCACTAAGGAACTGACACGTGTACCAATGGTCAGATTTCAAACTCACACGGCAACTTTACTTGGGCTACAAGTAAAGCTGACTTGTCCGACTCTGGACAAGATTTGCTCTCATAGTCTTCACTCGAAGATATAGGTTTTGAATTAGGCATCACTTCAGTTGTTCTGACTGGTTCTCTTGGACCCCACTTAACAGTACGGTGGTTCCTATGACTCAACACAAATGAAAGAGAACTATGAAAGATCTAAGTCTTCAAGTTCCATAGGCTTCACGTGGTGTCTTCTCCTGTCATAGTCTTCAATGTGAATATCTTCATATACCAGCATTGACTTCAATGTCTTCATACATTTTTAGGGGTCATCTCTGGTAGTAAAACCGAATCAATGAGGGACTTCAACCTGTGTTATCCTGCAATTCTCACAAACACATTAGTCCCTCAACTAGGTTTGTCGTCAATACTCCAAAACCAACTAGGGGTGGCACTAGATGCACTTACAATCTCCCCCTTTTTGGTGATTGATGACAAACTAGTTGAAGTTTTCCACGGGGATTATAATTTGTGAAGCTATGTACCTAGGGTAGGGGCACGGGGACCCGTCCTAAAAAGCCCTACCCGAGGACATCCCTAGAAGGAGTCACCTTTCAAACGACTTGAAGGTATCCCACTCGACGGGTTCAAGACACTCGACCAAAGAAACTATCACTCGACCATGAAGCCAACCACTCGACAGTCAGAAGACCTGAAGTCACTCTGCAAGCAAACGGTCGGCTATTAAGTAGTCTTTATAGTCACTATAACACTTTATTAGGGGCGTTGCCAGTAACGCCCAACCTTAAATGTACCTAAAATTCTGCATTACTGGGGGCAGGATGGGGCTGGCGAACTCTATATAAGCCACCCCCTCCTCAGTATGAGGGGTTCGCACCCTTGTTATCTACACACACATAATCCAATCGACTGCCTCCGGGCACCGAGACGTAGGGCTGTTACTTCCTTCGAGAAGGGCCTGAACTCGTAAACTAAGATCTAGCCTCTCCATACACACCCCCCTACATTACTGTCAGACTTAGAACCACGACAGTTGGCACCCACCGTGGGGCATTAGTCTTAGCGCCTAATTGGAGAAGTTGTGATTTTTCCGATCCATTTGATCATGGTTTCCTACGGAGTTTTGGTAGAGGGCCGCAAGATCCGTCTCGGCGCGCTCACCTTCATCGCCGACGACTCCGCCTGGCTCCAGGAGGCGCCGCTCGACATCGACGCGCTCCCCGTCCACGGTGCGACGCACTTCCGCGCATGCATTCGTGGCGTCCTCCTGCGGCAGCCGTCGACCCAATATCGGTCGGCCCCCGTGTCGTCTCCCCGCCCTGTCTCCCACCAGCGCAAGCGCTCAGGTCGGCCGAGACTCCAGCGGTGGGTGAGGCACACCGTGGCCCGCCAGTCGGCGGCCCCACAAGTCACGGCAATCGAGCCTGACGAATCCCACTGCGGCCTGTTGGACCTGTCGACTGGCTCCGCGGAGACCGCATCCGAGTGCGATAGCAGCGACCCTTTGGCTGAGGTTCTGATGGTCGAGGGGGCTCACAGTCCTCCCGGATTCCCTCGCGCTAATGGTGGCGCGGATAGAGGCGACCCGTCGCATCCCCACGACGAGTACCTCCCCGAACCTCTCACGTCATTGTAGCGAGAGGAGCTTCGCCGCCGGAACATGGACGCGCTCCACACTCCTATTGTTGGAGAAACCACCGAGGCCCGGGCCTTGGAGGACGCGCGCTTGGCTAACCTGGCCGAGCGCACTCGACTGGAGAATCTACAGCGAATACTCGACGAGCAAGCGCGTCAGCGAGCTCCCAAGTCCAGTCGACGACAGCAAGCTCCTGAATCCAGTCGTGTCACCTCTTCCCGCCGCCATAGGTATACCGAACCCTAGTTCATAATTTGGCCGCTGCGGCCCATATAGCGGAGTCAATTTAGCCTTCCCAGTCGGAGGCTGGCAGGGGCTTATTGCAGATCAGAGCGTTGCTCCGAGCAGGATCCACAGTCGATCCATTGCAACAGAAACAGTCCAGTCGGCTCACAGCCCGAGATCGCCCCCGAGGCGTGAGGGACGTGGGGACCGGCACGATCAGTACAGGAGAAATGAGCAGTATGATCACCGACCCGACCGTGATGATCGGCGTCGAGTGCCATCCCCTCCCCCGAGGAGTGGGTCATATGCGCCTCGACATCGAGATGACAGGCGCCCCCATAATGTTGGGCAAAGGATTCCAGTCGACCCCAGGGACCAAGCTTTGACGCGAGATCCATCCTCGTTCAAGGTTTGGTGGACAGGAACAGAGCTCATCGAGAGGGCCACAACAAAGATGCAGGGTCGGCAGCAGGGTACATGCTTCGGGGCCAGAATGTTTCAGTCGAGCCATCAGGGCCGCGGTGATTCCTCCCAACTTCAGGCTGGCGACTGGAGTCAGCATGTTCACCGGTGAATCCAAGCCTGACACATGGCTCGAAGATTACCGAGTGGCTGTGCAGATTGGCGGTGGCAATGATGAGGTGGCCATGAAGCATTTGCCTCTCATGTTAGAAGGCACAGCCAGAGCGTGGCTGAATCAGTTGGCACCCAGCAGTATTTACACTTGGGAGGACCTCTCCCGAGTGTTTATCACAACCTTCGAAGGAACATGCAAGTGACCTGCAGGCCTTACAGAGTTGCGGTCTTGTGTATAGAAGCCGAATGAAACACTGAGGGAATACATCCAGAGGTGGATCACACTGCATCACTCGGTTGAGAATGTGCCAGACCATCAAGCAGTTTGCACTTTCAAGGAAGGTGTCACATACAGAGAGTTGAATCTGAAGTTCGGTCGAACTGGAGAGATGTCTCTGAATCGGATGATGGAGATTGCCACCAAGTACGCTAATGGTGAAGATGAAGACCGACTCCGAAGTGGCAAACTCAAATCAGTCGCCCAAGAAACCGGAGGAAACTCCAGTCGGAAGCAGAAGCGGAAGGCCGAGCCAGCCGCTCCTGGGGAGGCCCTGGCCGTGGCCCAGGGAAACTTCAAGGGGAAACCCAAGGGCACCTGGAAGCCCAAGAAAGTTAAGGATCAGGATGGGAATGATGATTTGGACCTGCCATGTCACATCCACACCAAGAAAGATGAAGAGGGTAATTTTATTTTCCCAAAACATACCACTCGACAGTGCCGGCTCCTGATCCAGCAGTTTCAGGGCAAGCAGCCCAAAGATAAGGAAAAAGAGCCAGACAGAGTTGAGGACAAGGATGATAGTGACGATGGATACCCCCAAGTCAATTCCACCTTGATGATTTTTGGTGATGTCGAAAGCAAAAGTCGACTGAAAGTCATTAACCGTGAGGTGAACATGGTTGCTCCGGCAACACCCAGTTACCTGAAGTGGTCTCAGACTGCCATCACATTCGACCAGTCTGATCACCCGACGCACATTGCCACCCCAGGGAGGCAAGCTTTGGTGGTCGACCCAGCTGTCGAAGGCACTCGACTGACCAAAGTCCTGATGGATGGCGGCAGTGGCCTGAACATACTGTATGCTGAAACTTTGAAAGGAATGGGCATTCCGATGTCCAGACTCAGTACCAGTAACATGTGCTTCCACGGAGTCATTCCTGGGAAGAAAGCCGAGTCGCTCAGCCAGATTGCTCTTGATGTGGTTTTTGGTGATTCAAAGAATTACCGCAAGGAAAAGTTGACATTTGAGGTTGTGGACTTCCAGAGTGCTTATCACGCCATTTTGGGCAGGCCAACTTACGCACGCTTCATGGCTCGACCATGTTACGTGTATCTCAAATTGAAGATGCCTGGCCCCAAGGGTGTGATCACTGTTACGGGCAACCGAAAGAAAGCAGAAGAGTGTTTTCAGAAGGGATCAAAGATCGCTGATGCTCAGATGGCAGTGGTCGAACTGAAAGAGTACCAAAAGACTGCCGATCTAAGTGAATTGCTGCGAGATAAGAAGCCTGCCTCTGAGTCAGCTTTTCAGTCGGCTGGTGAAACAAAGACAGTCCACATTCACCCGACCGACCCCGACGCTGCTCCGACTCACATTTCGACGACGCTCGACTCCAAATAGGAAGAAGTGCTCATCCAGCTCCTCCGTGAGAACTGGGACATCTTCGCATGGAAACCCTCTGACATGCCTGGAGTTCCCAGGGGGCTGGCTGAGCACCGTCTACGAGTCGACCCAAAATTCAAGCCTGTGAAGGAACATCTTCGACGGTCCACCGTCCAGAAGAAGCAAGCCATTGGCGAGGAGGTGGCTCGGCTCTTAGCAGCAGAATTCATTCGAGAGATTTACCACTCCGAGTGGCTCGCCAATGTCGTCATGGTCCCCAAGAAGGACAAGTCACTCCGCATGTGCATTGATTTCAAACATATCAATCGGGCCTGCCCGAAAGATCATTTTCCTCTCCCTCACATCGACCAAATAGTCGACTCGACTGCGGGGTGCGAGAGATTGTCTTTTCTAGATGCCTATTCCGGGTACCATCAGATCCGTCTGTATGGGCCCGACGAGATCAAAACAGCTTTCATCACTCCGTTCGGATGCTTCTGTTACGTCACCATGCCGTTCGGCCTCAAGAACGCCGGAGCCACATTCATGAGAATGATTCAGAAGTGTTTACTCACTCAAATCAGTCAGAATGTGGAGGCATACATGGATGATATTGTGGTGAAGTCCCGGAAAGGTTCCGACCTATGGGCTGACCTTGCTGAAACCTTTGCCAACCTCAGGAGGTACGATATCAAGCTCAATCCATCAAAGTGCACTTTCGGGGTTCCAGGTGGAAAGTTACTCGGTTTTCTCGTTTCCGAACAGGGGATCGACGCCAATCCTGAAAAAATTGGCACCATACTCCGGATGAAGCGTCCTGTACGCGTGCACGATGTCCAAAAGCTTACAGGCTGCTTGGCCGCTTTAAGTCGATTTATTTCTCGTCTCGGTGAAAAGGCGTTGCCTCTTTACCGACTGATGAAGAAGTCTGACAAGTTCGAGTGGACTCCAGAAGCTGATGCAGCGTTTGCAGAGCTCAAAGCTCTGCTCTCGACCCAGCCGGTGCTTGCTGCCCCAATCAGCAAAGAGCCTCTGCTGCTTTACATTGCAGCCACAGGACAAGTTGTCAGTACAGTACTTACTGTCGAGCGGGAAGAGGAAGGAAATGCCTTCAAAGTTCAACGCCTAGTATATTATGTGTCTGAAGCTTTGACCCCTTCAAAACAAAGATACCCTCACTACCAGAAGCTTGTATATGGGATTTATATGATCACAAAGGAAGTTGCACATTACTTCTCTGACCACTCCATTACAGTCGTCAGTGACGCCCCACTATCAGAGATCCTGCATAACAGAGACGCAACTGGTCGAGTGGCCAAGTGGGCAATTGAACTCCTTCCCTTAGATATCAAGTTTGAAGCAAAGAAGGCTATCAAGTCCCAAGCAATCGCAGATTTCATCGCCGAGTGGATTGAACAGCAACTTCCGACTCAAGTTCACTCGGAGCACTGGACCATGTTCTTCGATGGATCCAAGATGCTGAATGGTTCAGGTGCGGGGGTAGTCCTAGTCTCCCCTCGAGGAGATAAGCTCAGATATGTTCTCCAGATTCACTTCGATTCCTCCAATAACGAAGCAAAGTATGAAGCACTTTTGTATGGGTTGCGCATGGCCATTTCACTCGGCGTCCGTCGCCTCATGGTCTATGGCGACTCAGATTTGGTGGTTAATCAAGTGATGAAGGAGTGGGACGTCAGGAGTCCGGCAATGATTGGTTATTGCAATGTAGTGCGAAAGCTAGAAAAGAAATTCGAGGGGTTAGAGCTTCATCACATCCCCCGACTGAAAAATCAGGCAGCTGACGATTTGGTAAAGATAGGCTCCAAGAGAGAAGCCATTCCCAGCAACGTGTTCCTGGAACACATTCACTCGCCGTCAGTTCAAGAGGATCCTTTCACAAAAGAAGCCCCGCAGCCGAAAAGTGCCACAGATCCGACTGAAGTTGAAGTACCTGCAGTGGTCGACCTAATCATGGAAGTCTTGGCAATCACCCCTGACTGGACGATACCATACATCGCGTATATCCTAAGGAAAGAACTCCCGGAAGACGCGGAAGAGGCTCGACAGATCGTCCGCCGATCCAAGGCCTTCACAGTCATAAAGGGACATCTTTATAGAGAGAGCGCGACTGGAGTCGGTCAGAAATGCATAACACCAGAAGAGGGTCAAATAATCCTTAATGATATCCACTTGAGGACCTGTGGTCACCATGCGTCCTCTCGGACTATTGTGGCTAAAGCATACCGAGCTGGATTTTACTGGCCAAGAGCAAATGAGATGGCAAAAGAGATAGTTGACAAGTGTGGAGGGTGCCAGTTCTACTCCAACATGTCACACAAGCCTGCATCAGCCCTGAAGACCATTCCACTCGTCTGGCCCTTTGCCATCTGGGGACTGGACATGGTTGGTCCACTAAGAACGGGCAGGAGTGGATTCACTCATGTGCTTGTGGCAGTCGACAAATTTACCAAATGGATCGAAGCTAAGCCCATCAAGAATCTCGATGCTTGCACTGCTATCAGTTTCGTCAGAGGGTTAACATTCAGATATGGAGTCCCGCATAGCATCATCACTGACAATGGCTCAAATTTGATTCGGACAAGTTCAGAGCTTTTTGCGCCTCTCAAGGCACACGAGTTGACTACGCATCAGTCACCCATCCCTAGTCGAATGGACAAGCTGAGAGAGCAAATGGTCTGATTCTCAAAGGACTAAAGCCTCGACTGATGCGTGATCTCAAGCACGCGGCAGGCGCTTGGGTCAACGAGCTTCCGTCAGTTCTGTGGGGATTAAGGACCACCCCTAACCGGTCGACTGGAAGAACTCCATTCTTTCTAGTTTATGGAGCCGAAGCAGTCCTGCCGAGTGACCTTCTTCATAATGCACCCCGAGTCGAACTTTACACCGAAGATGAAGCAGAACAGGCCCGGCAAGATGCAGTCGACGTATTAGAAGAAGAGAGGGAGATGGCCATGATCAGATCAACCATTTATTAGCAAGACTTGCGCCATTTTCACGCCCGGAATGTGAAGAGTCGAGCCTTCCAAGAAGGAGATCTGGTCCTCCGAGTGGATCAATAGAAACCACACAAGCTTGCTCCTACTTGGGAAGGCCCCTTCATAGTCACCAGAGTCCTCCACAATGGAGCGTACCACCTCTACAATGTTGATCGCCAGATCAACGAGCCACGAGCTTGGAATGCGGAACTGCTCCGCCCCTTTTACACCTGAGTTCTCCCTTAGACGAGATGTAATAAGAAAAAAAATCTACAGTTCATTTTTATCAAAGACAAGAGTGTTCCAATAATTGCTGTCACTTTGTTTGCATACAAAACCCCCCAGTGGGTGACTTGGCTACGAATCCGTTTCGCCTAAGTCTGAAAAAATCCTACCGAGTGGAGAGCAAACCTCCCACTCAGGGGCTTAGCTGCAGTCCAGTACTCGCCTAAGTTCTCCCACTCGGAAGCTTAGCTGCAGTCGAGCACTCGCCTAAGTTTGAAAAAATCCTACCGAGTGGAGAGCAAACCTCCCACTCGGGGGCTTAGCTGCAGTCCAGTACTCGCCTAAGTTCTCCCACTCAGAAGCTTAGCTGCAGTCGAGCACTCGCCTAAGTTTGAAAAATCCTACCGAGTGGAGAGCAATCCTCCCACTCGGGGGCTTAACTGCAGTCCAGTACTCGCCTAAGTTCTCCCACTCGGAAACTTAGCTGCAGTCAAGCGCTCGCCTAAGTTTGAAAAAATCCTACTGAGTGGAGAGCAAACCTCCCACTCGGGAGCTTAGCTGCAGTCCAGTACTCGCCTAAGTTCTCCCACTCGGAAGCTTAGCTGCAGTCGAGCACTCGCCTAAGTTTGAAAAAATCCTACCGAGTGGAGAGCAAACCTCCCACTCGGGGGCTTAGCTGCAGTCCAGTACTCGCCTAAGTTCTCCCACTCGGAAGCTTAGCTGTAGTCGAGCACTCGCCTAAGTTTGAAAAAATCCTACCGAGTGGAGAGCAAACCTCCCACTCGGGGACTTAGCTGCAGTCCAGTACTCGCCTAAGTTCTCCCACTCGGAAGCTTAGCTACAGTCGAGCACTCGCCTAAGTTTGAAAAAATCCTACCGAGTGGAGAGCAAACCTCCCACTCGGGGGCTTAGCTGCAGTCCAGTACTCGCCTATGTTCTCCCACTCGGAAGCTTAGCTGGAGTCGAGCACTCGCCTAAGTTTGAAAAAATCCTACCGAGTAGAGAGCAATCCTCCCACTCGGGGGCTTAGCTGCAGTCCAGTACTCGCCTAAGTTCTTCCACAAAGAGACTTAGCTGCTTTCAGCACTCACCTAAGTGTTTAAGAAATCCTACCGAGTGGAGAGCAAACCTCACACTCGGGGACTTAGCTGCAGTCCAGCACTCGTCTAAATACAGGATACGACAGATCAAAACCGCGAAGATATTCAACAAGAAATCAAGTTCGGATAAAGCCTAAAAGGTCCCAGACCTCAGATCAAAGTACTCGAGCCCTCGGCTCAGCAGAGTTTAAACAGTTACAAATCCACTCGGCATTCCGAGATAAATTTAAGGAGAAGCATAGAGGTTTTTCATTCCTCAGGCGGAGGACTGGCAGGGGCGACGAACTCATCCAAGTCGATTCCGTCTGCAATACGGGTGGCAGCAGCAATAAAGGTCTCCATGAAGTCTTGAAAGCTGTGCCTCTTGGTATTGGCGACTTGGATGGTGGCCAGCTTCTCTTCTCGTGCCTCCTTGCAATGGACGCAGACTAGAGACAGAGCCACATCAGCGCTGCATCGAGCAGAAGACTTCTTCCACTCCTGCACTCGGTCAGGGATTCCGTCAAGTCCCGTCATCAGATACTCGAGATCCTTCTGGAGCGTAGACTCTGGCCAAAGTATCGGGTCGATCCGCGACATGGCAACCTTCAGCCGAGCCAAGTAATCCACGACGTCGTCAATACGAGATTCCAGTCGGAGCAGATTCATGGCAGCTTCGTCATTCACCGGAGAGTTGATTGGATCCAAACCTGTTTCAATCCGCCCAGTCTCCTCCTCAAAGTTCTGGCAAAACTCTACATACACGATCCAAGGATAAGTCAATTTTCATAGACTGAGTCGACACAAAAAGAAAACCAGTCGGAATTGAATGTGCACCTTCAAGCTTGATGTACAACTTCTTGGCGAGGCTCCTCAAGTAGCTCTCCAGGTCGTCCCTCCTGCGAGCGACGCCTTCCATCTTCTCGTTCAGGGAGAGGTTCTCCTTCTTCCAACGTGTGCACTCCCTGTTGGCTTCATTCAGAGCAGTCTTCAGCCTGGTATTCTCTTCTTCTAATTGGCCGACCGAAGCCAACTTCTGTTCAGCCAGAGCGATCTTGTCGTCAGCCTCCTTGTGGGCAGCAGCCAAGTCCTGATCCTTCTTCGCCAGGGCCTCGCTCAGTTCTCCTGCAAAAGAAATGATGATTGGTTCGGAAATAGCAGAAGGATACTCAAGCCTAAAAACAAAACCAGTCGACAAAGTCGTCTTACCAGCAACGCCGTCTCTGACCTTCTGCAGCTCTGTTCTGGCCAGCTCCAGATCAAGGTTCAGTTGAATCCGCTGCTTCTCGAACTCGGTATAGCGAGATGCAAGTTCGCAGGATTTCTACAAAAGGAAAAATTAGTCGACAGACATCCAAGATAAGTTGCTTCCGAGTAACTGAGAGAAAAAGATGACGTTTCTAAGACCACAGCCGAATCAAAAACATTCGACAGTAGTCTCGGGGACTACACCCAGTGGGTGCACTCAGCGTGCCCCCACTGGTTCAAAAAAAAAGAGAGAAAGTCGACTGTCCGCAGTCGATCGGATACAGCTCCATTCGACGTGGCCTGACCAGACCAAGAAAAGAAATACAGATACAGAAACACAATGTAAAGACTACTGTCGACTGCCAGCAGTCCACCGTAGTCTCGGGGACTACACCCAGTGGGTGCACTCAACGTGCCCCCACTCGTCCAAGAATGGGTAAACACACCCAGTGGGTGTACAGATACAAAAGATCTTCAAAAAAGGAGAGACTCTTCAAACGATCAAGTGTCGAGTCGACTGACCTAGACGTTGCTCTGAAGAGCCGAACTCACATCATAGGCTGCTTGGCTGGCCTCCCGAGCCATCTTCACATGCTCCATCATGACCCCCGCCTGGCGTATAGCCTCCTTTGCAGCAGCCACTTCGTCCTCAGGGACGGGGTACGTAGCAAAAAGCGAAGATGGATCTGCAATCGACGCCGAAGGCCGCGCACTCGACAGAGGGTTGGCGAAAGTCACAGAAGCCCGACGGGCGTCGCCACCATCCCGAGCCATGGTCTCAGACGCCGGAGTAGGCTGGGGAGTCCTGTCAGCCGACGACCTCTTGTTCCTCCTCATCCTCAGCGGTTCGTTGTCGTCGTCATCCGGGAGGTCGATAACATGAGGAGGGGCTGCAAGGGAAACATTCAATCGACCAGAATTGCAAGAAATGACCAGTCGACTCAAAAACAGAACGTTAGTAATCGTACCAGGGTTGGAGGTAACAGCGTCCCCCAGCTCTTGGTCATCATCCTTGGCAGGGACCTCAGAGGTAGCAGTGCTGCAAATCTCGAAAAGTCAGTCAGTTGGCTCAATGAATCAGCCAAGGATCCGTCCACGGTCGATGAAGGAAAACAAGCTTTATTACCCGGAAATGGTAGGGACGGCTATCTTCATCTTGGGCAGAGCCTTGGGCGGCTTGGACAGCGTCGCGCGTGGGTGCTTGGAGACCTTCCCAGTCGGTGTTGGAGAAGAAGTCCGAGGGCGTTTTGACGACGGCCCAACGGAGCCAGTCGCCTTGCCACATTCCTGCGCCGGGTCGTGTGCGAGCTTAGATCGCCTCTCCGGGCGGGGGGGGGGGGTTCGACCTCCTCCTCCTCCTCTTCATTGGAGAAGATGTCATCGCCCCCCTCTCCTTCACCATCAGACTCCCACTCGCCTTGGTCATCCCCGCTCTCGCCTCCGCTCGCCTCCCCTTCCTCAGTCGACCCCTGTGCCCCATTGGGCGTCGAGTACATCTCAGTGGTCGCCTGGAAAACAGCAGACAAAACGAAAGTCAATCGACCTACTCAAAAGAAGACCAATGCAGAAAACAAAGATTTCAGTCGGGAGCATAAAGACATACCTGGTCCACCTCGTACGAATTGTCGAGTGGAATGACCCTCCTGGCTCCTCGGGGGTTGTCTCTGTTCCCCGTGATGCTCGACAACCACCCCTCCAACATCTCGTCAGTGACCTCCTCCGGGTGGATCCGAGTGGTGTCCTCGAGGCCGGAGTACAGCCACATCGGTTGGTCGTGAGCCTGGAGCGGTTGGATTCGCCTCTTGAGGAAGACTTCCAGCAGATCCATTCCCGTCACACCCTCACGGACAAGCTCAACCACTCGACCCGCCAGCACCTTGACCTGGGCTTTTTCTTCCGGCGTCACCTTTAGAGAAGCACGTTTTTCGGCCCGGTCGAGAGAGAAAGACGGGAGACCAGTCCACTGCCCTGGGGTCGCCTGGTCCTGGCAGTAGAACCAAGTTGCCTGCCAACCTCGGACCGACTCCGGGAAAGTGATGGATGGAAAACAGCTCTTCCCCCTCGTTTGGATCGCCAAGCCCCCGCACAACTGGATCACTTGCGTCCTCTCATCACTCAACTTGGCCTTCTTGACCGACTGAGAGCGACAAGTAAAAATGTGCTTGAAAAGCCCCCAATGTGGGCGGCAACCCAGGAACGCCTCACACATGGAAATGAAAGCAGCGAGGTAGACAATGGAGTTTGGAGTAAAGTGATGGAGCTGCGCTCCGAAGAAGTTCAAGAAATTTCGGAAGAAAGGATGGGGCGGCAGAGAAAACCCTCGGTCAATGTGAGTGGCCAGGAGCACGCACTCACCATCACGAGGTTGAGGTTCGATCTCTCCCCCCGGAAGACGCACGGCTTTGTGGGGAATGGCTCCCCCCTCGACCATGTCGTTGAGATCCTCCTGCCGGAGCACCGACGGCATCCAGTCACCCTGGATCCAACCTTTGGGCAGGGCCGTCCTGGAGGAAGATCCGCCACGTGCAGACCTCTTCCCTTTCCCCGCTGCTGCCGCCTTCTTCGCATGCTCCAGAGCAGTCGTCTTGCCCTTCACCATCGTCGCCGGCGAAATCTCGAACAGGTTTGCGGTGGTAGGGCGAGAGCGGAGATAGCGGAAGAGGTTGCGAAGAAAGAGAGGAAGAAGGAGAAGAGAGAAGTACGCGCACTGTTGGGGAACTCCGAGCCGGCAACTTATAAGGGGCCGCTTCCGAGTGGCTGACCGGTAGGCCCAGGCTATCCAGTCAAATCCCGCAGTAGGCGCGCGTGCAGTACGTGGCGAAAAAGGCGACGCGGAGATCGAGGAGCCTCCGCATTGTCACTTCCGATTATTGCGGCCGCCCCCGTCCCGCATGCTTCCCAAAAAATCCGAATCCCGTGATATCCGCTGGCTGCAGAACAACTTGTCAAAACAGAAGACCCCACGCGCACCGGCGCTCGATATGTCACAGGTAAAGAAATCCACTCGACGAAAGGCCTGGAATGGATCAAGGCGACTGAAAGAGGTTGATGACGTCATCCGTGACGGTCGACCCAGAACGAGGCACTCATATAGTCCGAAGAACCAGTCGGAAAGGTCGCCGACGCTTTCTCACTCTAACCTCGATCCATTCGGGGGCTAATAATGAAGCTATGTACCTAGGGTAGGGGCACGGGGACCCGTCCTAAAAAGCCCTACCCGAGGACATCCCTAGAAGGAGTCACCTTTCAAACGACTTGAAGGTATCCCACTCGACGGGTTCAAGACACTCGACCAAAGAAACTATCACTCGAGCATGAAGCCAACCACTCGACTGTCAGAAAACCTGAAGTCACTCCGCAGGCAAAAGATCGGCTATTAAGTAGTCTTTATAGTCATTATAACACTTTATTAGGGGCGTTACCAGTAACGCCCAACCTTAAATGTACCTAAAACCCTGCATTACTTGGGGGAGGAGGGGGCCGGCGAACTCTATATAAGCCACCCCCCTCATCAGTATGAGGGGTTCGCACCCTTGTTATCTACACACGCATAATCCAATCGACCGCCTCCGAGCACCGAGACGTAGGGCTGTTACTTCCTCCGAGAAGGGCCTGAACTCGTAAACCTTGCGTGCTTACAACTTCCCAATAGCTAAGATCTAGCCTCTCCATACACACCCCTTACATTATTGTCAGACTTAGAACCACGACAGCTCCCCTTAAAGATGTGCATATAAGTGATTTGCTTCTGGAACGCAAATGCACATGGCAGGTTGTACTTGTGGAGATCCACTTCAACTTATGATGACAATCCACTATGCATGTAAAAGTATATGAAGATAATGACATGCATAATGGAAAATGGACGTCTGCGGAATGATCTAAGTGCGGAATTTATCGTCACACATGCGGAATTTATCTTCGCAAAACATAGTGGCAAACAAGTAGCAGACGACCATCGAGTTTAAGTGTTACAACTCAAAGAAGCAAATGTATCAAAACGGGAGTTGTAAGCACGAAGCAAAATATAGCAAAAAAATGAAGGCACCAGCCCATATTAACCCGCTTGAAGACTATCAACATCATATGCTTCTCCCCCTTTTGTCAGTGATGACCAAAAAGGTTTGAAGACATAGAGTTTTCTACGCGTTCCCATGTGCAGCAGGGTCGTTGGACTTGTTTGGTGGTGCTGAAGAGCTTGGTGCCGAGTCGACGCGCGCTGAAGGAGGTGGTGGTGATGTAGCGTCGTCTTCTTCCTCGATGATTCTTGTAGTCACCGTGGCAGCAGATGAAGAGAACTCTGAGTCTTCAAGTGATGGAGTGCCTCGCAACACAGCCCGTCTGGGAGGTGTGGAGTCAAACTTGAATCGCTCTTTGAAGCCATCCTCTTGAAGATCAGCTTCAGAACACATCATGGTGAGTCCTTTCCAGGTGCGGCGGCAGGTTTCATGTGCAACGAATGCATTCTTGGTGGCAAGATTTCTGATGCGATTTACATCCACCAAGAGGCTTTTCATCTGTCTCTTCAACCAGTCGTGATGCCTATCCTACTTTCCATGAAGGACCACAAGAAGCTCTCGGTCATTGAGAGCACGAGGCCGCTTCTTGGGTCTTTGAGCAGGTGTGCTGTCATTGGCTTTAGTTGATGCAGGGCGTGGTGCATGTGTAGTGCCAGCCAGTGGATACACCTTGGAGATGGCTTCAACACCGTCAACATTCTGAGTGAAGCTCTGGTGTTCTGCATTCTGAAGACTCAAAGGTTTCTTGGCAGGCTCCGGATATATGGCTTCATCAGAGGTATCCACATCTGGCAAGAAGATCCGATGGTTGCGGGCTGAGGGCTGATATGAGATCGCAGAGTGAAGTTTGATCAGCCTCATCACCCAAGGAGCATAGAACTTCAAACCAAATAAATCTGAGCCTGATGCCGCAAGTTGGCGTATGAAGAAATCCTGTGCGTTGAAGCATTTGCCATGAAGGATACAGAATATCAGAGTCTTCATTGCACCCTCAATCTTGGCATGTGGAGAGTGTCCCTTAATGGGCCAGAGAGTCCGCCGGATGATGTGATATATGGTTCTGGGCAGGTACTCAAGGTCTTCAACGAAGAACGCTGTTGGATAAGGAGCATCGTGGGGCAATGGCTTCATCATGGAGAGACTCATATCAGGTTCTGGTCACTGAAAGATGCCCTCAATAGCTTCAGCATGCAGTTGACAGCCTTCCTCGAAGAATGCGCCAGGAGTGGGTAGGCCGGTGAGCTCAATGATATCAAATGCATTGGCTTCGTGATGAACATTGCCGGTCATCCACTCCAGGACCCAAGTCTTCGGATCTCTGTTGTATCCTTTGATGTGGAGGGTGGCATAGAATTGCAACAGAAGCTCTTCATTCCAGTGCTCTTCATGACTTACAAACTGCAGCAGACCCACTTGCTTGAAGCAATCCAAAGCTTCCTCTAAACAGGGCAGACCAGCAACAGCTTCAACATCAAGGCGCTTGTGCGGGAAGATGCGACCTTGGTTGTATAGGATGCATGAATAGTAGCTACGCCGAGGATAGCTCCAGAACCTGTCTGATGCAATCCGTTCCCTTGAATAGGGGTTCTTGGAGCTGTTGAAGAACGTATTATCTGCCTTGAAGCTAGTGATGTTAAAGGAGCCAGGTGCTGGTGCAGGACCTGGGAACCTTGGCGGTCTTGGGATCGGCGTCTGTACTTGAGGCATGTGCTCAACAGGTAATCAAATTGAGGACCTGTAGCAGACTCAGGAACAGATGTGTCAGGATCAGTAGCTTCGCTGTCTGCTGAAGCTTTTGGTGGGGAGGGCTCCACATTGGCTTCAGTGTTGGTTGTGCCAGCCTCAACATTTTCAGCCTCCACTTGACTAGCTGGAGGGTCAGACTCAGGCACGTTCTCCTGGAGAACTGTGTCTTGGTGGAGCGGGGGAGTAGGATCTTGTGGTGCTTCTTCATCTTCTTCGGATGATGCAGCCGGAATGTCGTCAGCAGAGTCCTGAGGCCTTGGACCTTTGCGAAGCCTGCGAAATGCAGACGACGCATGTGGAGTTGGCGTGGGCTGGACCTCAGATTCTTCTTCCACTTGTGGGCGATCCGCCCATGATGCATCTTGTGCAATTGGCGTTAGAGGACGACCAATGCTGATGAGTTCGCTTGTTTCAAGCTGAGGATGGGCTGCATCATCTTGTACATTGTCCTGATGACCAATGTCTTCAGCAGCGATGGGGTCGGCTGCTGGAATGTCTTCAGCTTCAGGAGCCTCTGTGGGAGCAGGCTCATGAACTGTCAGTTGGCGTTCTACGTCAGGACGAACCATAGAGATGGGTTCAACTATCAAATGCTCTGTGGAAGCAGCCCGAGCTTTCTTGATCTTTCTCTTTTTCTGAGTGGGGGCAGATGGAGAGGCTTCAGAGTGTTTCCTTTTCCTGGCTTCAGCCTCTGCAGCTCCTGTCTTCTTGAGCTCTGAAGCGGTTGACCGACTATTTGGCTTCGAGCCAGTCAGTGCAGTTGGGAAGACAATTGGAACTGCTTCCTGCCTTGGTGCATCTAGTTCAGCTGTAGCAGGCTTCTTGTTCTTCTTCGCAGCCATCCTGGGGTCGATGCCAGGACGCCTAAGTGCCTTGCGCTTCTCAGCCTCGTTATAGGCTTGCACACATCTATCGGCCAGAGTCTTCATCCGCTCACGCGAACCTTGAGCTTCAGCGCGCTTCTTCAAAAAGTTTTCCTTTACCTCGTGCAGCATGATTTTGAAGTTCTTCACTTCCTGCACGCTGAGCTTGGCCATATGCTTCTTGAACTGAGCCTTTTAAAAATCAATTTTCTGCTTCAGTTCAACAATGCGCTGGGCAATTGCAAGTTCTGAAGCAATAGCACCTTGGAAAGCGACGCTGAGGCCAATGGGCAGCTGCAGATCGTCAAAGCTGACGTTTGGTGTAGCAAACCACTCGTCAATGAAGTCGTGGATGATGGCGACATCAAAGAGAGGCAGATTATTGAAGATTTCTGCCTACTCTTTGCTCTTAATGAGTTGCTCAAGAGCGTCATCTGCAAGGTCTTCATCACTTGACAGATCAATGGCGTCGTTGCGCAGAATGGCAGCAGCTGTGAGCTCTTGGCCGCTGTGTGGCTGAGGCATCTTGGCCTTCTGGGGCTTAAAGACTCGTGATAAGTCTTCAGACTGCACACTGGCTTCAGGAGGTGCCGTTGCCAATGGCTTCGCCCTTGAGATTTTTGGTGGAGAGGCCAGCTTTGAAGCTTTTGGCTTCGGTGCGGCAGGCGCTTCTTCTGATTCAGAGTCAGCCGGTGGCTCATTCACTGCAGTCCCTTGGACTAAGATGCGGGTGATGAGGCCCTCAAGGTTGGCGTATGGTCCGATGATATTCTGGTCTGCCTCGCGTGTGCCATCTACCCTTGGTGTGGAGGGACCAGGGTTGAAGTCTAAGCCCAATTTCTTCTTGTTTTGCTTTGCTGAGTTCTGGGCAAACTAGAAGTTGCGCTTGAATAGATTGTCGTCACGACACCAGAGTAGTGACGACGGATGTGCTTCAGCTGGCTGTGGTCCACGAACCATGCACGGGTAGAAGCCTTGAGTAATGGCTTCATCTCTGGACTTGGGCACGAGATTTTTGTATAGTACGTCTCCCCATGGTCTCTTGATGGCGTTTTTCTCAGCGTACTACTGGGTGACGAAGTGGTATTGGAACCATTGCTCCGCCCAATAGCGTCGAATCCATTGGATTCGGGTCTTGCACTAACCATAACTCTCTTCAGGATCAGTTTTGTACATTTCTGCCAGTTCATCAGGCAGATCTTTGGACGTTCCGCCACATCGTTGTCTGCCTCCCTTCCTTGCTGCTGTTTCTGAAGCCATAAACCTTAACTTGGAAGGCTTCAAGATGTTTAAAGACTTCATAGGCTTTCTTTTGCCGGACCAACAGGAACTGGCTTCAGGAGAATTGATGTGATGCTGTAAGAACTCTGCAAATGAATGCAGACTATGAGAACCAAAAGATTCTCCCACGGACATGTACCTGTGACAGCATTAAGGTGCGAGGGAAGGGGAAGAGGTCATATGCATTCTCAGAAGATTTTGAAGATAAATCAGTTTAGAAGACATTGACCTCATCGTGCGAAGACATTCACTCATAGATAAGAAGTTGGTTCCAGATTTGTACGGACCCACAGATCAGTACAAGTGAGGAATCTAACTACTTTATGAAGCATAAGTGAATATTCTAGGCATGTTATGAGATGCAAATTGAGAGAGATCTAACTTGTGTGAATAGAAACTTCCTATGGCAGAAAGTGACAGAACCATAGGATCAAAAGAGGATGTAAAAAGAGGTTTTATTTACCACACTTGGAACTGCTAGACGGAGTGGGAGATGAGGCCGAGCAGTTCGATCCTCCGTGCCCTAACTTGGCGACAGAAGACACCTACGGCAACGGCGGAGAGGACGATGTCCGCGATCGGCGTGAAGACGGCATCGGAGAGGTTGCGGCAGTGAAGCGCTTCGTCGCCGGCGTCATCGAGAGCTAGCGGTGGCGCTAGGGTTCGTGCGAGGGAGGAAGAAGGAGATAATGACCGCGGTGAGTGTGTATTTATAGTCACAGGGGCGGCACTGCGCTATTACACAGGTGCCCCTGGCGATTCGCCTCTGAACAACACGTGGCCATCATGCTGAATCTCGGGGGCAGTTCCACATCCCACGCACGCCTGGATTGTCGGGTGGTCATTCCTACTTCTCCGGATTTCTTGTGGATGAATGAGCTTTGAAAACGGTTTTAAAGTTTGTCTCTGTGTCTTCTGCTGACAAGGACGCAGAGAAGACATTCGACAGTTTCAATAGAATGCATATGACTTGGAGAGATAGAATTTGAGATAGAAAGCATAGAGAGATTAGGGTCCGATCACATTCACTTAGTTCAAAAGATTCAAACAAGAAGACATCGCTATAAGTGAATGTTATAGAGGACAGAACACTAGTGTGTATATATATATATAATCCACGTAGTGAAGATAATCATGAAGACATGTTGAGATGTAAGCCAAAACAAATGTGAAGACATTGCAAGGTAACGCCATGAGTAAAACACTTCAAAATAGAACGTTTGGTGGTGGCGTTACCCACCGTATAGGAAGTATTAGACCCAGACACGACGCACAATTATCGTGGCGCTCCGAAGTCAATTTCCACATTAATGTATTCACACTTAGAATGAATGTCTTCATTGATTGAAGATATACGTTACTTCGTGTGTTGCACATCTAAGTCATCAATATTCATAAGTGTTAGGATGTGTGCCTGATCACAGGACATTTGAGGATTCCAAGATATTTAGCTCACACCATAACTTGCAAAATCTCTTCTCATCCAAGGGCTTGGTGAAGATATCTGCCAATTGCTCTTCCGCGTTGACGTGTATGATATCAATATCTTCCTTCACAACATGATCTCTGAGAAAGTGATGACGAATTTCAATGTGCTTTGTCTTCGAGTGCTGAACTGGGTTGTTGGCAATCTTGATGGCGCTTTCGTTGTCGCAGTAGAGTGGCACTTGCTTCAGATGAATGCCATAGTCCTTGAGAGATTGCTTCATCCATAGAAGCTGAGCACAGCAAGATCCAGCAGCAATGTATTCAGATTCAGCAGTGGAGAGAGATACACAGTTCTGCTTCTTAGAAGACCAACATACAAGTGATCGTCCCAGAAAGTGACATGTGCCTGATGTAGACTTCCGATCAACCTTGTCACCAGCATAATCATCAGCCGAGAATCCAACCAGATCAAACTTTGAGCCCTTGGGATACCATAACCCTAGAGTTGGGGTGTGAGCCAAATATCGAAGAATTCGCTTCACTGCTAAGTGATGCGACTCCTTTGGTGCCGCTTGAAATCGAGCACACATGCAAACACTAAGCATAATATCTGGCCTAGATGCACATAAATAAAGCAAAGAACCAATCATGGAGCGGTATACCTTTTGATCAAACTCTTTACCATTGTCATCAGGACCCAGATGATGTTTGGCTGGCATTGGTGTTGTGAAGCCTTTGCAGTCTTGCATACCGAACTTCTTCAGGCAATCTTTGAGATACTTCTCTTGGGATATGAAGATGCCATTGTGTTGTTGCCGTATTTGAAGACCAAGGAAGAACTTCAGCTCCCCCATCATAGACATCTGATATTGCTCTTGCATCATATATCCAAACTCTTCACTATACTTCTGATTGGTGCAGCCGAAGATAATGTCATCCAGATAAATTTGGCACATAAACAGTTCACCATCATATGTCTTCGTGAAGAGAGTGGGGTCGAGGGAACCAGGTATGAAGCCTTTGCTCTTCAGGAAGTATTTGAGTGTGTCATACAAGGCCCGAGGGGCTTGTTTGAGGCCATATAGTGCCTTATTGAGCTTGTATACCATGTCAGGATGTTTTGGATCTTCAAACCCAGGTGGTTGTGCAACATACACTTCTTCTTCAATCTTGCCATTGAGAAAGGCACTCTTCACATCCATTTGATACAGAAGTATGTTATGATGATTTGCATAGGCCAGCAGTATACGTATGGCTTCAAGTCTAGCCACAGGAGCAAATGTTTCATCAAAATCAATGCCTTCCACTTGAGTATATCCTTGAGCAACAAGGCGAGCTTTTTTTCTGAAAATTTGACCATGCTCATCTTGCTTGTTGTGGTATATCCATTTGGTGCCTATTATATTGTGCTTCCATGGATCAGGACGCTTAACCAGTTCCCATACATTATTCAGCTCAAATTGTTGAAGCTCTTCTTGCATAGCTTGAATCCATTCAGGTTCCTTGAAGGCTTCTTCAACTTTCTTGGGTTTTGTAATTGAGACGAATGCGAAGTGCCCATAGAAATTTGCCAGTTGAGTTGCCCTTGAATGAGTGAGTGGACCAGGTGCATTGATGCTGTCAATTATTCTGTCAATCTGCACTTCGTTGGCAACATGAGGATGTATAGTGCGAAGACTTTGCTCTTGCTGATCTGTGTTGTCGTTGGGAGGAATGTCTTCAGGCTGAGCATTGTCTTCAAGTGGATCAGGTGCTGAGATGATAAGTTCTTCTTCAGGATGAGCTTCAGAAGGTATAACCTCTCCAGTTCCCATAAGCTTGATTGATTCACTAGCTGGAACTTCATCTAGCACATTTGGCAGTTGCTCTCTTTGTGAACCATTGGTCTCATCGAACCGCACATCCACTGTTTCAACCACTTTGTAGTGAAAGAGATTGAAGACTCTATAGGAGTGTGAATCCTTTCCATATCCAAGCATAAAACCCTCATGTGCTTTTGGTGCAAACTTTGAGGTGTGGTGTGGGTCCTTGATCCAGCATCTTGCGCCAAATACTCTGAAGTAACTGACATTTGGCTTCTTGCTAGTTAGGAGTTCATAAGATGTCTTGTTCAGAAGCTTGTGAAGATAAACGCGGTTGAGTGTATGGCATGCAGTGTCAATGGCTTCAGGCCAGAATTTTCTTGGAGTCTTGTATTCATCTAGCATCGTTTTGGCCATCTCAATGAGTGTTCTGTTCTTGCGTTCGACGATGCCATTCTGCTGTGGCGTGTACCGAGCTGAGAATTCATGTGTGATGCCCAAAGTATCAAGATATGTATCAAGGCCAGTGTTCTCGAATTCAGTGCCATTGTCACTTCTGATGTGCTTTATTTTGGCGCCATAATTGTTCATAGCTCGATTGGCGAAGCGTCTGAAGACATCCTGCACTTCAGTCTTCTAAAGGATTATGTGCACCCAAGTATATCTAGAGTAATCATCAACAATGACAAAACCATAGAGGCAAGCAGTAGTGGAAAAAGTTGAGTAGTGAGTGGGACCGAAAAGATCCATATGAAGCAGTTCGAAGGGTGGAGTAGTGGTCATGATTGTCTTCGAGGGATGTTTTGCCCTCGTCATCTTCCCTGCTTCACAGGCACCGCATAAGTGATCTTTCTTGAACTTGATGCCCTCGATGCCTATGACGTGCTTCTTCTTTGCAAGGGTTTGGAGATTCCTCATCCCAGCATGTCCAAGCCTTTGATGCCAAAGCCAGCATTCTGAAGCCTTTGCCAGAAGGCATACTGCAAGCTGTGGCCCTGCTGAGAAATCTACCACATACAAATCATCTTTCCGATACCCTTCAAACACTAGAGACTTGTCAGATTCCATTAGTACTAGGCAACGATATTTTCCAAATATTACGAACATGTTCAAATCGCAAAGCATTGAGACAGACATTAAGTTGAAGCCAAGGGATTCAACAAGCATGACTTTATCCATGTGTTGATCCTTTGAGATTGCAACTCTACCTAGACCCAATACCTTACTTTTACTAGTGTCAGCAAATGTGATGTGGCTTTTGTCGGATGGACGTAAGGTTGAGTCCATAAGAAGGCTTCTTTTTCCGGTCATGTGATTTGTACACCCACTGTCAATAATCCATTCTGAAGACGCTGGTGTCGTACCCTACAGTGCAGTTAGGGGGATAGGCTTCACGAAGAGAATTGTGAAGCAAAAACATTTGACGAACCAGTGGGTTATGAAAACTTAGATCCATATTAGGACTAATAGGGAGAGTAGCATGCGATTTAGGAACGAAGTACATAGTGATGCCATTCGGGCATTTGATCTTGCGCCCTGCAAGATTTTTAAGGTCCCCAGCAATAGCGTCAGAAGATTATGGTTTTATGCTGGAGACCTTTCCCTGCAAAAGAGAGTTAAGCTTTCTTAACCACCCACATCTTCAAGGGTGGCTTAGAAGCAATAAGTCTAAGTGCAGCATCTGAGAATTTTGGCTTTGGAGCCCTAGCAAACAGTCTAGCAGGCGGACAATAGTACTCATAAGAATAGGCAGAATAGTTCTTGGTCACATGAACATGACGGTTTGATGAACCGCTCTCATATTCATATGCCTGAGTATGGTTTCCCTGCAAAGCATTTGCGTTAGTGTGACTCAGGTGAGTCCTCTGTCTGTATGAAGCCTTTGGACCGTATGAAGCCTTTGGTCTGAGATTTGTCTTCTTCATGTGAGGTGTCATGAAGACATTCACAGGAAGATTCTCCAGACATGTTTTTGGAACCCAGATCTTCTTCATAGGCGGTCCATTCCTGCAGTTAGTACCAATATACCTGGCAAACACTTCACCATTCTGATTTTTAAACAGTTTATAGTTTGCATCAAAGGATTCATCAATGATAATGGGGTTAGCACAAGTGAAGCTAGATAGATTGGATGGATCTGCTGAAGATTCCTTTGCAGCAACCCATGTGGTTTTGGGGTACTGCTCAGGTTTCCAGTAAGAGCCATCTGCATTTATTTTCCTTACGAACCCAACACCCTCTTTCCTAGGGTTTCGGTTCAGAATCTGCTTCTTGAGGACATCACATAATGTCTGATGCCCTTTAAGACTTTTGTACATCCCTGTTTCAAGCAATGTCTTCAACCTAGCATTCTCATCAGCAATAGCAGTGGTATCCTCAGCAGAGGGGTTAGTTACCACATCAACAGTTGAAGATATTGCAACAGCAGTAGCAGTAGAACATTCAGCAACAGAAGCAACATTATCACGCTCAATGCATTTAAGACATGGTGGTTCAAATCCTTCCTGAGTGGAACTGATCTGTTCGGCGTGAAGTGACTCGTTTTCCTTTTGAAGATCTTCATGAGCCGCTCTCAATTTCTCAAGATCTTGCTTCCTTTGAAGATAATCATAGGAAAGCTTTTCATGAGTTGTTGAGAGAGTATCATGACGATCTTCAAGTTCCTAATACTTAACGTGAAGATTTTTTATGTCTTCAATTAAGGATTCAGATCGAGTCATTTCAGCACCCAACAGATCATCGCTTCTGTCTAACAGTTTTTGAATATGTTCCATGGCTTTGTGTTGTTCAGTTGCAATTTTAGCAAGTGTTTTGTAGCTGGGTTTTGAATCACAATCAGAGTCATCATCACTAGATGTTTGATAGTGAGTAGTGCGTGTGTTTACCTTGGCACTGCATGCCATGAAGCAGTAGGTAGGATCAGAGCAGTCCTTGTCATTTGCATCGGTGTCGGTGATGGAGTCATTGTCTTCAGTGTTGAAGATGGACTTAGCAACGTATGCTGTAGCCAGACTTGCAATGCCAGAATCAGAATCCTCCTGAGACTCCACCTCTGCCTCCTCAGAAGCGGACTCCTTCTCTGAATCCATTTCCTTGCAAACAAACGCACGTGCCTTGCCAGATGAGCTCTTCTTGTGTGATGAAGACTTTGAGGAAGACGTGGAAGAAGACTTTGAGTATTTCTTCTTCTTCTTGTCGTCAGAGTCCTATTCCTTGCTCTTCTTCTTCTTTCTGTTCTCATTGTCCCACTGTGGACGCTCAGAGATGAAGTGTCCAGTTTTCTTGCACTTGTGGCATGTTTTCTTCTTGTAGTCATGAGCAAAAGTTTCATCATTCCTTGAGCTTGATCGTGAAGACTTTCTGAAACCTTTCTTCTTGGTGAATCTTTGGAACTTCTTCACAAGCATTGCAAGTTCCCTTCCAATGTCTTCAGGATCATCAGAACTGCTGTCAGATTCTTCTTCGGATGAGGAAACAGCTTTTGCCTTCAAGGCACGAGTTCGCCCATAGTTTGGACCGTACATATCTCTTTTCTCAAAAAGCTGAAACTCATGTGTGTTGAGACTCTCAAGTATGTCAGACGGATCGAGTGTCTTAAAATCAGGACATTCTTGAATCATCAGGGCTAGGATGTCAAACGAACTATCAAGTGATCTCAGCAGCGTCTTGATGATTTCATGTTTGGTGATCTCAGTGGCGCCGAGAGCTTGAAGCTCATTTGTGATGTCAGTGAGCCGGTCAAATGTGTGCTGGACATTCTCATTGTCATTTCGCTTAAAGCGGTTGAAGAGGTTGCGAAGAACACTGATTCTCTGATCTCCCTGGGTTGAGATGCCTTCATTGACCTTGGAAAGCCAGCCCCAGACCAGCTTGGATGTCTTCAAGGCACTCACACGGCCATACTGTCCTTTGGTCAGATGACCACAAATGATATTCTTGGCAGTAGAGTCCAGTTGAGTGAACTTCTTGACATCAGCAGCAGTGACACGTTCTCCAGCCTTGGGAACATCGTTCTCGATGACATACCATAGGTCGATGTCAATGGCTTCAAGATGCATGCGCATCTTATTCTTCCAGTAGGGATATTCAGTTCCATCGAAGACGGGGCATGCAGCGGAGACTTTGATTATCCCTGCAGTCGACATAGCTAAAACTCCAGGTGGTTAAACCAAATCACACAGAACAAGGGAGCACCTTGCTCTGATACCAATTGAAAGTGCGTTATATCGATTAGAGGGGGTGTGAATAGGCAATTTTTATGAAAGTCTTCAAAACGTGAGAGTTATGAAGACAGACAGTAGAGATATGCCTATTACTATGCAGCGGAAGTTAGACTACACTAGGCAAGCCATGGTCGAGTATCAACAAAGTGAAAGCACAGTGACGAGTAGCTGCAGTGTAATACAGATCAGGTAGGAAGATATTATAAAGCCAAACAGAACACACAGTCACTCAGTGAAGACTAAGGATACAGCAAACATGCAATGACTTCACAATGAGTAACAATATGTAAAGGGAAGTGAAGATGAAACCAGTGACTCGTTGAAGACAATGATTTGTTGGACCAGTTCCAGTTGTTGTGACAACTGTACGTCTGGTTGGAGCGGCTAGGTATTTAAACCTTAGGAAACACAGTCCCGGACACCCAGTCCTGAACCGCAGCTCAGGACACCCAGTCCTCACCATATTCTCCTTGAGCTAAGGTCACACAGACCTCGCCCAATCACTCTGGTAAAACTTCAAGGTAGACTCCCAAACCTTCACAGACTTTGTTCACCGGCAATCCACAATGACTCTTGGATGCTCAGAACGCGACGCCTAACCGGCTGGAGGATGCACAGTCCTCAAGTGTAATAAGTCTTCAGATCACTCAGACAAGAAGACTTAGGTGATGCCCAGTTCTCTCTGGCTCTGGGTGGTTAGGGCTTTTCCCATCGCTAGGAATTTTCTCTCAAAGGCTTCGAGGTGGGTTTCTCTCAAACGACAAAAGCCATGCACTAAAACCTGAGCAGCCCACCATTTATGGTTGTAGGGGGTGGACTATTTATAGCCACTGGGCAACCCGACCTGATTTGTCCGAAATGACCCTGGGTCACTAAGGAACTGACACGTGTACCAACTGTCAGATTTCAAACTCACACGGCAACTTTACTTGGGCTACAAGTAAAGCTGACTTGTCCTACTCTGGACAAGATTTGCTCTCATAGTCTTCACTCGAAGATATAGGTTTTGAATTAGGCATCACTTCAGTCGTTCTGACTGGTTCTCTTGGACCCCACTTAATAGTACGGTGGTTCCTATGACTCAACACAAATGAAAGAGAACTACGAAAGATCTAAGTCTTCGAGTTCCATAGGCTTCACGTGGTGTCTTCTCCTGTCATAGTCTTCAATGTGAATATCTTCATATACCAGCATTGACTTCAATGTCTTCGTACATTTTTAGGGGTCATCTCTGGTAGTAAAACCGAATCAATGAGGGACTTCTACCTGTGTTATCCTGCAATTCTCACAAACACATTAGTCCCTAAACTAGGTTTGTTGTCAATACTCCAAAACCAACTAGGGGTGGCACTAGATGCACTTACAGTGCAGTAGGGTGTGCCACGTCTCGGCACGGAGGAAAAATGTGCATGTAAAAATATACTATATCAGACGTAGTACCTATGGTTCGACCTCGAGACCCAGCCACTCGGTTGAAAACACCCCACTTGCCACACAGCTTCATCATGCAAACGTGGCATGGAGGATAGATGTGGTTAGCTCCGTCTCGACCGGCCACAACGTCTCTTGTTCTAGGCGATTCTTCTATTTTCCAAGTTTTTTTAGTTGTAATAACACCACGGCAAGCTAGCGCCGCTCTTCGTGTGTGCCCGTGCAAAGGTTAGACGATGGAGAGAAGAGAGATTGAGATCGCAGACCCAGGACCCACCAGTAAGTGAGATGACGGTCATGCACGTTTTGACGAGGCACTCCCTCTACTCTACTCAACGCAAGTACTGTATGAAACCAAGTTATGGGACAAAGCCAACAACCGTTTGTTTTTTCGGGCTATCGACTTACGCTTCGTAGTCCAGGTTGCCAGTTCGAATCTCGTCTTTCAGATTTGTTAGTTTTAGTTCCAAATTTGATTAATGACAAGTGGGATCCCCGTGTGTTGTTCCGATATTTCAGTGTAGGATGGTTTTTTTGAATAAACACTTTGCGCGGTTAGATAAGTAACGGCACGAGTTACACGTTTTTTGCAAGTTTACGAACAAAAATGACAGCGGCATAGAATATCACATCCACCCCGCAGCTTAGATACTATGGTGATATGAGTTTTTTCACCGTTGGAAGTGAGATCCAATGGCTTGGGAGTAGTCTTTGTAATTATGCGCAATTTCCAAACTCTCCAAAGGTTTTTTTGCAAATAAAACATTCAGGCCTCGTGTGTGTCGTTGCATCTTCGATCCAACGGCTCCCCGGTGCTCATATTAGGTGCTCCCCGTAGCTTAATTACCTGCTACGGTGATTAGAGTAGTCGTGGGCCGAATGCTACGAAAATATAATCTAAACCAACCAGAATAAATGCCTACACAAATTAATCCAAGGTTGGAGTTCCCCTCGATGTAAATAGCTCCTGCTTTGCGAGGGATGGAGAGGTAGTAGCTTCAACGCGTGGAAGATACGGTGTGAGAAAGCAAGGTCAATCGAGAGACATATAGATAGAGAGACAAAGTGAGTGGTCTGACATTCATTGAACAAATATATATGCTCTGGAGAGATATTTTCCGATTGAGCTTTTTGGCAAGGGTGATGGCTGTGAGATAGAGCTTGAGAGATGATCCAGTCACAGACGTGTAGATATATTTTGTGCGTGGGAGGAAGCAAGGTCAACCGATCACATAGGGTCGCCGTGCGATCGAAAGAGTGAGACGGGTTGGAGAGAGTGACCTAGATAGACGACGTGCGTGAGAGAGTATACAATGTGAATAGGTCGAATTAGGCTCAAACATGGTGATATATCATTTTTGTCCGAGAAAGAGCGAGGTCAATCAAGACATACGGAGAGAGAGAGAGAGATTAAGTGAGCATGGCCCACCATGAGGTCAAAAGAGTGGTGGCGTCTTGGATGGACGGACCTAGATAGACAATCTGCGTGAGAGAGTATAGAGTGTGTCGATCGAGGCCCGAACAGGGAGATATATCATTTGTGTGTGAAAGAAAACGAGGTTAAGCAAGACTCAAATAAAGAGAGCGAGATTGAGCAAGTGTGGCCCGCCGTGCGGAAGAAAGAGTGAGACAGTCTCGAGGGAGTGACCTAGATATACAACGTGTGTGCGTGCGCATGCACGAGAGGTTGGGGGCTAGATAGGAAATGCATGTATTTAGCGCGAGAGGGTGAGAGGGAGAGGGGGGAGAGAGAGAGCTCGGCATGGGGTGCAATGGCAGGTGTGTGAGGTAAATACATTTGGTAACAGAGTGGAAAAAGGGGTTGTGTAGTTGAGAGACTTAGAGACCGAAACATGCAGAGAAAGAATGAACGTGTGTTGGAAACCGATAGCTTCCTAAGGTGGTTAGGAGAGGAAGATTGACTGATACAGGAAGTATGTAGCGTTTGTGCGCGGGGGGAGGGGGGGTAAAAACAACATTTGAATATACATAGTACGAGACTTAATATCGATGTTTCAATTCGGTGCACATTGTAAGATTTGAACCGAGGACCAGGCATACGGGTAATTATTTCGAATTCGTGCCATACTAAGTTTAGAAAAGTTGACATTGACTCAGTTTGTTGTGCTATTTTGTAGGTCATATGTTTGAATCCATCCAAAAGTTTTCTCACTACCATGGTGTTCATCATATACATATGAATTTGTATTAAAAAGTAGCGTGGATACAGTGAAATGCGAAATCCACGTTAGAATTGGAGATCGCTACGTGACACACACTCTAATTCAAATAACTAACTACGGGACACACACTCTAATTCAAATAACTAATTATGTGACACACACTCTAATCCACGTTAGCGTGGGTACCGTTTCGATTTTTTTCAAATAACTCCTCATTAAGTAATTTATAGTAATCCCTATGTTCACTTTTATAAGACCTAGAAGACATTTTAGACAATGTGCAAAACAGTTCATTTTAAGTTGTCTGAAACGACTTACAAAAGTGAACGGATGGAGTATCTCATTTCGAATGACTAATTACTGCAAGGAAAACACGGACATGGTAATACCTACAGATTCGTTTGCAAATGAAAGAAGATTCATTTGCATTCTCAAATGTAGGCGCACCAGGCAAACCAGGGTCGTGTCGGGGTGGATGCTGCTTCGGTGCCTTAAAGGCAACTGCCTTGTGGGCCAGCCACCTGTTGGGCCCATATGTCATGGACACAAAGGCACGTGCCTTAAGGCACCAAAGCATAGTCCTGTCAGGGTGGTCGTGTGTGTCGGACGGACGCGTAGCACCCAGCCACCCACCCCCCTCCCCCCCCCCAAAAGGACGACGACAATATAAATTCGTGCTTCCACGTTTGAAAATGAAATATCTGGCGGCCCCAATTCCGGCCCTGCAAAATCTCTCTTCTCCACCGTCCCCTTCCGCGCAAAGATTGCTCAAATCCCTAATTCGCCGCCAACCCTTGAGTCGTCCCTCATCTCGTCTCTTTCCCCACCGTTCCCCACCTCTATGCAGGACGACGACGACGAAGACAACGGTCGTGCTTGTAAGTGCATCTAGTGCCCCTTAGTGATTTTGGTGTATTGAAGACTTATAGGTTAAGGGACTAATGCGTGTGTGAGTGTACACAGGTCTATAAGTCTATGAGGAGTTTGCTATTTACAGGAAAAGTCGACCCCTAAAAATGAATATCTTCGACTGAAGATTTTGGTATTTCTGAAGACTTTGAAAGTGAAGAAATTGGTGTGTCCGTGAAGACTTGATATTCATGTGAGGAATATGAAGCTTGAAGACTTTCGTTTTCATAGTTTTGTTTTTCTCTTCCTTGAGTCATAGGAAACACCGTACTGTTAAAGGGGGTCGAGGAAATACTAAGGAAAAATGTCCATGTGATGCTTAACTCTAAATCCTACACCTACCAATTCCTTTGAGTGAAGCCATTGGAAATCTCATACAGTTCAGTAAATTTCTTCAGTGACAGAGACAAAGTTCTTCTGGTCTCTGAGGAATTTGTCGTAACTGAGGAGTTAGGAATTCGCCAGTGCGAATTGCCTACACAGTGAGGAACATGATAGCCCTGAGGATTTTGGTACTCAAAATTCCGACCGTTGCTGTGCTATGCGCCAGCTGTTCCAAAATATCTATCCACCTAACGGTCATATCATTAAAGGGCATTTATGTCTTATAATGTCGGGCTGCTCCCTAGGCTATAAATAGCCGCCCCCTACAACCACTAGCTGAGAGAGGCTGCTCCGAAAGAAACCGACACTTGTCAAATTTAGAGCAACCCATCCTCCGAGGACTTTGAGCAAAAATCATCAAGTGAGGAAAAACCAAAAACCCAAAACCCAAACACCTACAAACCCCCAGTGATTGAGCATCACTGAAGAGATTGATCCTGAGTGGATCCGACACTTGTAGCCTTTGAAGACTGTGCTTCTTCCAGACGGTTAGGCGTCATGGTCTAGAGCATCCTAGAGGAATTGTGGATCGCCAGGTGACCAAGTTTGTGAAGGTTTGGAAGTCGCCTGAAGACTTACCATGAGTGATTGGACGAGGCCTGTGTGACCTTAGTTCAAGGAGAATACGGTGAGTACTGGGTGTCTTTGACTAAGTCTCCTTGACTGGGTGTCCGGGACTGTGTGTCCTCGAGTTTAAATACTCAGCCGCTCCAACCAGATGTACAACTGAGACAGCAGTTGGAACTGGTCTACCAAATCATTGTCTTCACCAAGCTTACTGGTTCTATTTCCTCAACTCTTTCATTTCCTCAAAACTATGTTGTATGTTTGTTCATATCTGTGTTAGAAGACCTTGACTGAAGACTTTCTCAACTTCCTCAGTTCAATTTTCTAGTCTGTTTGTCTTCATCCTGTGTTATCCTGTGATTACGCTTCCTGTACTCTGTGCCTATCTTCATTTCATCATGATGACTATGCTTGTATTCTGTTATGTTTACCTTTGAGTACTTATTCCGCTGCTAGTAGTTCCTCGCTAAGGAATTTCCTCACTGGCAAATTCCTCAGTGAAGAATTTCATAAAAATCGCCTATTCACCCCCCTCTAGTCGATATAACACACTTTCAATTGGTATCAGAGCAAGGTACTCCCTTGTTCTGTGTGATTTTGGTTTAACCGCCTAGAGTTTTAGTTATGTCGACCGCAGGTGTGATGAAGGTGACATGCCCCATCTTTGATGGTCACGAGTATCCCAAGTGGAAGGCCATGATGAAGAAATGCCTCATGGCGATGAACAGCGAGTTGTGGACCGTCACTGAAATTGGCCTGACTGATCTATGCAAGATGGCGGATGCTGATGACATTCGCAAGTATACTCTTCTCAACCTCACGGTGAAGGATGTCATCTGCTCTAGCCTGTCACAAAATCAGTTCAGGAATATCATGCATCTCGATCATGCGAAGCTCATCTGGGACCGTCTCTCTGAGGTCTATGAAGGTCATCGAACTTGTCATGATCCTTGGTTTGAGGACTTCAAGGAATCTCTCAAAACAATGACATTCGAACCAGAATCATCATCTTCTGCATCATGCCTTATGGCAAAAGATGCTGAGGTAACTGAATGCTACCTATCCGAGTCCAGTGATGATGAATCTAGTGATGAATTTGGACCCAACTATGTCAAACTTGCTTCCCTTGCTACTAAACAACAAAGAGCTTTGGAAAAAGCTCACTATATGCTAAACAAGAGCGACGATATGTTGGGTGAGGAAATGGATCGGTCAAAAGCTTTGGCTAAAAGTCTTCAGAGACTTCATACTAAGTATGACATCCTTCAAGATCAACATAACACTCTCTTATCGGATCATGAGAAGCTTTCTTATGAATTTCTTCAAAGAAAGCAAGACCTTCAGAAGCTAAGAGTGAGTTATGAAGATCTTTAGAAGGAGCGCGATTCATTACTTGCTCAACAAATCAGCGCATCTCAGGAAGAATTTGTTCCTCCATGCTTGAAGTGCATTGAACGTGAATCTGCTAATTCTTCACCTGAATGTTCAAATGTTGCTAATGTTTCAAATTCTTCACATGCCTCTGCTATCACTAATTCCTCATCTGAGGACATTGCTAGTATCACTGACGATGCAGGGCTGAAGGAATTTTACACGACAAGCATGTACAAAAGCCTCAAAGGGCATCAAGCTCTTTGTGATGTGCTTAAAAAGCAAATCCTCAACAGGAACCCTAGGAAAGAGGGTATCGCCTTTGAGAGGAAACTCAATGCTGATGGTACATATTGTAAGCCTAAGAAGTACCCCAAAACTACATAGGTTGCTGCAAAAGGACCTCCAGTTGATCCATCTAACTTATCTGGATTTGCTTGTGAATCTCCTCATTCTAATGATGAGTCAATTGACTCCAACTATAAGCTATTCAAAAATCAGAATGGTGAAGTATTTGCTAGATATGTTGGCACTAACTGCAGGAACGGCTCCCCTGTGAAGAAAATCTGGGTTCCCAAAAGATGCCTTGAAAATCTTCAGGTGAACATCATCATGATGCCACCTGTGAAGAATAGGAACCCCAGATCAAATTCTTCATATGGATCAAAGTCCTCATATGTACATCATCGTGCTAACTCGTCTATTTCGCAGGGAAGATCTAAGGATTATGGATATGTGCATTATTCTTCAAATCATTATATCCATAAGTCCTCGAAGAATTTCTCTGCATACTCTTATGCTTACTCTAACCCCTCTTATGAGAAACGAAATGGACTGGCTTCTATGCCATCCTTCTCGTATGGAGCTCGCAGAATGATGAACTCTTTGCCACCCCTTCAGATGTGGGTGGTGAAGAAAAAGAACTAATCTCTTCTATAGGGTCAGGTCTCCAGACGCACGTAATCGTCTGAAGAATTTGCTGGAGACATGAGCATGCCTAATAGGACGCAGGCTAATCATGAAGAAATGAACTTTCATTTCTCACGTCCTCATATTGCTTTATCAGTTCTTTTACTTGATGAAATTGATCTGATGAATTGATGTCATATTCTTCACTGATGAAGTATATGAGTTTGTAAGCTACACTAATTCATCTGCAGGATGATCAACCCAAAGCCACTGAGTGGGTCCTCGATAGTGGAGTACAAACCACATGACTGGTGATAAGAATCTATTGATGGATGCTCCATTATCACCATCGCATCTGAAGCATATCATCTTTGCTGACAAAGGCAAAAGTCAGGTACTGGGTCGAGGTAAGGTTGCGATTACAAAGGATCGACACATGGACAAAGTCATGCTTGTTGAGTCCTTAGGATACAACCTTATGTCTGTCTCAATGCTTTGTGATCTTGATATGGTTGTTGTCTTCGGCAAGTACCGTTGTGTTGTGGTTATGGAAGCTGACAATTCCAAAGTCTTCGAAGGCTTTAGGAGAGGAGACCTGTATATTGTTGATTTCTCTACAGGACCACAACCAGCCGTGTGCTTACTTGCAAAAGCTTCAGAAGGCTGGCTCTGGCATCGACAACTTGGTCATGCATGCATGAGGAATTTGCACATGCTTGCGAAGAAGAAACATGTCATTGGCATCAAGAATGTCAAATTCCTCAAGGATCACCTATGCGGAGCCTGTGAAGCAGGGAAGATGACCAAGGCTAAGCATCCAGTGAAGACTATCATGACCACCACTCGCCCATTTGAATTGCTTCACATGGATCTCTTTGGTCCTAATCATTATTCTGCTCTCTCATATGAAGCATCTCAATATGGCTTTGTTATTGTTGATGATTATTCTCGTTACACATGGGTACACCTTGTTACTTACAAACATGAAGTGCAGGAAGCCTTCAAACGATTTTCCTCGAGGGCTTCAACCAACTTTGGTGTGAAGATCAAGCACATCAGAAGTGACAATGGCACTAAGTTCAAGAATTATGGTCTCGATGACTATCTTGATGAACTTGTTATTACTCATGAGTTATCCGCTCCTTACACTCCTCAGCAGAACGACATCGTGGAGCGCAAGAACAGGACTCCTGCTGAGATGGCTCGCACTATGCTTGATGAATACAAAATGCCTCATCGTTTCTGGACTGAGGCAATTGATGTTGCATGCCACATCATCAACAGAGTATATCTTCACAAATTCTTCAAAAAGACTGCCTATGAACTCCTCACTGATAAGAAACCCAATGTAAGTTATTTCAAAGTCTTCGGTGCTAAATGTTGGATTAGAGATCCTCATCACAACTCAAAATTTGCACCGAAAGCACATGAAGATTTTATGCTTGGTTACGGAAAGGACTCGCACACCTACAGAGTCTTCAACAACATTCTTCACAAAGTTGTTGAAACTGTAGATGTGCGGTTCGATGAAACTAATGGCTCGCAAAGAGAGCACCTACCTACTGTGATAGATGAACCAGCACCTAAGGAAACTATCAAGTTCAAGGATACTGAGGATATCATTCCCACTGAAGAATCTGCTGAAGAATTCATTCCAGAACATGAAGAACATTGAGCTAATGCACCTGAAGAAAATGGTGCTGAAGAAAACGCTGATCAAACTTTTCAACGACAACCAGCTCATCCTCGTATTGCAAAAGAAGTGCAAGTTGAAAAGATCATCAATGACAACAAAGCGCCAGGTCCTTTCACACGCTCAAAAGCTTCACATTTGTCTAACTTTTGTGGGTAGTGTGCTTTTGTCTCTATTTCAGAGCCCACTAAGGTAGATGAAGCATTTCTGGAGCCTGAGTGGATTCAGGCCATGCAAGAAGAATTACATCAGTTCAAGCTCAACAATGTCTGGGAACTGGTCAAACGCCCAGATCCTCGCAAGCACAATATCATCGGCACAAAGTGGATCTACCGCAACAAGCAAGATGAAAATGGCCTTGTTGTGAGGAATAAGGCACGGCTTGTAGCTCAAGGCTACACACAGGTTGAAGGAATTGATTTCGATGAAAATTTTGCACGTGTTGCTAGACTTGAGGCTATTCGCATATTACTTGCTTATGCTAACCATCATGATATCACTCTATATCAAATGGATGTGAAAAGTGCATTCCTCAATGGTAAGCTTGAGGAAGAAGTATATGTTGCTCAACCCCCAGGTTTTGGAGATCCAAAGAATCCTGACAAAGTCCTCAGACTCAACAAGGCCCTCTATGGCCTCAAGCAGGCCCCACGGGATTGGTATGATACTTTGAAGGAACTCTTCATGAAGAAAGGCTTCAAACCTGGTTCACTCGACCCTAATCTTTTCACTAAATCTTATGATGGTGAATTATTTGTGTGCCAAGTATATGTTGATGATATTATCTTTGGCTGTACTGACCAACGTTATAGTGATGAATTTGCCTATATGATGAGTGAAGAATATCAAATGTCTAGTATGGGAGAGTTGAAATTCTTCTTAGGTCTTCAAATTCGTCAACAACACAATGGCATATTCATATCTCAGGAGAAATACCTCAAGGATGTACTGAGGAAATTCGGCATGCAAGATTGCAAAGGCGTCAAAATTCCTATGCCCACAAATGGCCATATGTGCATTGATGAAAATGGTATTGACTTCAATCATAAGGTATACCGCTCCATGATACGTTCCTTATTATACTTATGTGCATCTAGGCCAGATATAATGCTTAGTGTTTGCATGTGTGCCCGATTTCAAGCTGCACCGAAGGAATCACACCATAAGGATGTGAAGCATATTCTTCGATATCTAGCTCACACACCAACACTTGGATTATGGTACCCCAAGGGCTCGGCTTTTGATCTTATTGGATATTCTGACTCTGACTATGCTGGTGATCGTGTGGATCGCAAGTCAACATCTAGTACATGTCATTTCCTCGGACGATCTTTGGTCTGTTGGTCCTCGAAGAAACAGAACTGTGTATCACTATCTACTACTAAAGCTGAGTACATTGCCACTGATTCTTGCTGTGCCCAATTGCTATGGATGAAGCAAACTCTCAAGGACTATGGCATCAACATGAAGAATGTACCTCTCTTCTGTGACAATGAGAGTGCCATCAAGATTGCTCACAACCCAGTTCAGCACTCGAAGACAAAGCACATTCAGATTCGTCATCATTTTCTTCATGATCATGTGTTGAAGGGCAACATTTCTATTGAGCATGTGAAGACTGAACAACAGCTAGCCGATATCTTCACAAAGCCCTTGGATGAGAAGAGATTTAGCAAGTTGCGGTGTGAGCTAAATATCCTAGAATCTTCGAATGTTCTTTGAAAAGGACACTCATCCTAACACTTATGCAAAATTGATGACTTAGATGTGCAACACATGAAGAAACGTTTTACTTCAATCAATGAAAAATAACACTCTTAGTGTGAAGAAATTAATGAAGAATTTGATTCTCAGAACCCTATGATAATTGTACGCGGTGTCTGAAATCATCATTCTTATATGGTGGGTCACGCCACCACCAAAAGTTGAAATTCCTCAAATTATTCATATTCTTCAACTTTGCATAATCTTCACTGGTTCCGTTGTTTTTATTCATTGGCTATATATATATATGAGTTTATGTCCTCTACAGCATTCACTTATTGCTATTTCTTCAAGTTGGTTTTCTGCTAAGTGAATGTGATCGGACCCTTCCCCTCTATGCTATACTCAACCCAATCTGTTCACAAATTCTTCATGTGCGTTCTATTTGAAACTCGTTCAAAATCTTCACTGTGTCCTTGTCAGCTGAAGAAATTGAGAACGGAACTTTAAAACTAATCTAATCCAAATTTTCGGTTTTTCCGCTCAAATCATTCCGCATCCCACAATAAATTTTTAATTCACCCATGATCTTACATGATCTCCACTACACAGTACGAGGGTGACACATGTCATGCGAAGGAGAAGGGTCAGGGGCACGTTCGTCCCAAATCTTCGGGCGAACAGTTTTTCACTGCTACTATAAATACCTCCTCATCCCTTCCTCACTTCCTTTACTCCGCTCGATCTCTCTCTCCCATTCGAGCTTCACAAACCCTAGCGCCACCGCTACTCCATCATCACCGGTGAGGAAGAGCTTCACTGCCTCGACCTCGTCGTCGTCGTACTCGCACCGACCGTGGAAATCTTCACCTCCGCCGCCGCCGTAGACGTCTTCCTTCGCCAAGTTAGGGTGTGGAAGATCTACACCGACAAAATCCACTGTTTCACCTCACTATTCATCGTGTTCTTCATTCAGGGTAATTAAAAGTTACTTTTACTGCCCTCTTTGATTCGAAGTTTCTCTTAAAAAATGTTCAAAGGTGTTTTATTCTTCAAATCTTCACACACTAAACACCTCACATGTCATCTGTTCTTGATTCGTTTCTCTAAGCATCATTTTTCTTCAAGATTCCTCAATTGTGTGGATCTTCGATCTATACAACTCTGGGACCTAAGACAAAGAACGCTTAGTGAAAATCTTGAAGACTCATCTGGTCAAATTCCTCAAACTTGTTCTTTTTTGAAAAACCTTCTAAGAACGCATATGACCTCTCCAAATTCCTCGCAACTATACTCTGTTCACAGGTACACATGTCCGCTGCTGAATCACTTGGTTCTCATCAACTTAAATCATTTGCAACGTTCCTCGAAGAAAAGTTGCATACTTCTTCAGAGAATTCAATTGTTCAAATTCCTCAACTGAAGAAAATGGCTGGCGGTAAGAAGCCACAGAAGGGAGGAAAGAGGCCTGAGGTAAATACAGCGTTTGAAATCCCTGATGACATATATGCTGGGTACTGCACACCTAATAAGGAAACCAAGAATGAGCGCAAAGTGCGCATTCAGAAGATAGAGAGGAGATGTGCAAGAGAATGGAGGGAGTACAGATATGTCACTCCTAAGTACATGAAGAAATTCGCACTCAATCCTCCATACCCAAGAGCTCCACTGGCACCTGGCCAAATTGTTGATCCCACTAGCCTCAAGCGCAGTGAGGACTATCCTAATGAATGGGCCAAGCGCCAAGCCAAGCTGGCCAAGCAAGCCAGAGAAGCAGTGAGGAAATTTAATGAAGACTCTGTAGCTGCTGCTGCCTCTGCTGAGGCCTCTGTCAAGCCGAGGAAATCCATGCCTAAGAAGCCTGCTCATAAGCCAAGTGCTTCACCAACAGTGCCCTCACGGCCAAGTTCCTCAGTTGCGCCCTCACGGCCAGACTCTTCAAAGTCCTCATGACCAATCCCTCAAGCTGCTCCTTCAAAATCCTCAGCACCTCCTCCAAAGTCCTCAGCTGTTCCGACAAAGTCCTCAGCACCTGCGCATCTGGCCTCGTGCCAAAGGACTACAGGCATCTCCATTGCCTCTGGTGTCTCAGCAAGCTCCTCAGCTGCACCAAATTCTTCATCTGGCCCCACTCTGATGAAGACCAAGGCAACTGCTGGACGAGGTCCTCGGCCAAGTCCTCAAAAGAAGCAAGTTGCTTTCCAAGTGCCACCTGAAGAAGATGAAGCTGATGATGACGAACTTGCAGAAATCATCAGAGACAGACAAAGTTAGGGCCGCTAGAGCCAAAGGCACACCTGTGCCACTGCTTTTGGATCCCAAGCTGATCCTCGACTACATTGATCTCTGGCACAAGGACCCAAATACTCCTATGCCTGACTTCAAGCTGACGCTTGGTCAAAATCACATGCTGACTCATTTCATCCAAGAGGAGAAATGGAAATATGATCAGGCCAGGCAGATCAAGAAGGCCCAGTACAGAAAGGAGAAATCCCTGAAGAAGAACGTTGTCACTATGACAGCTGATGAACTTGTAAAAATCCAATCTGAAATCAAAACCCTCAGCGATGACTTCCAAGCCTACTATGCTGATTGGCAAGGAGCCAAAGTTAGATTTGTAAAGATAACTGAACAGTTCACTTCAAATGTTGCTGCCCCAACGCAACAGGAAATTCCTCAGGCTGAAGCATCTGCTCAGCCGACTGAAGAACATGCCAGCACCACTGATGACAATCAGGTGCTGAAGAAAATGTGAGTTCCAGGGCTGATGACTGCATTCCAGCCACTGAATATATTGCCAGGGCACCCACTAGTGGTGTCCCTGAAGAAACTGAAGAACTCAGGGCAACTGCATTAGTTGTGCCTGAAGAAAATCAACTAGATTCCTCAGCTGCTCCGGCACCAACTTCAACTCCAATCCTTCCATCTCCATCAGATGTGAAGAAGACCAAGGCTGCAGAGCGTGCTGCAGTGAAGAAAAGGAAAGCATCAGCTGCTTCAAATTCTTCAGCTCCAAAGAAAATGAAGCCTATGACAAGCTCATTTGCACATCTGATTGATGTTGTTCCCATCTCAACCAGGCCATCAAAGGACCTTGTTCCTTTTGATGAAGAATATGTGATCCCCAACGGATCTGATCAAGAAACTCCTTCTGCTGCTTCGTCTGAATCGTTGGATGACGAAATTGAAGTGGATGCGATCCCTTCAACTCCTATCATCTCCTCGCCTATGCCTCAGTTCACAGCTGAAGAGGCTGGCGTTGAAGAAATGGAAGATGAAGATGTGGACATTGGCTGCTCCACACCCATAATCAGTGATGAATTCTGGGAAAGTCAGCATCCAAACTCTCTAATATTCACCCCTCTACAGCAAATTCCTCAGTCCCCCACACAAACTGTTCACATGGGCTCTGAAGAAACTCATCCCACTGCATCTGTCCATGAGGAAATTCCAGCCACTAGCGCTGAAGAAACTGCTGCTGCTGAACAACCAACTATGCAGACTGCCACTGAGGAAGAACCAGAAATTCCTCAGCCTGAAGAACCTGCGATTGAGATTCCTAAGGTCGTGATGCAACTCACTGACACTCCTCTGCCAAAGCCAAAGGATCCATTCTCACGCGAGCAAAAGTTCAAGGCTGATGATTTCTTCGGCAAGCACATATTCTTCGAAGATTATAACCCTTATGACTCTGCTCGCATTAGGAAGAGGCGTTTCTCGACTACTAGTCAAGCCAATTTCTATTCCTAAGTGTTGTTCAACAAGGAGAAGATTTTCTACCATGAGCATATTCCTCACGTGGATATGGAATCTCTGTCGTGCTTTGTACCAGTCCTCAGCGATTGGAATGAAGAACTGATTCTTCAATTCTATGCAACGCTGCACATCACCGGAAATGCTGAAGATGTGAATTCATGGGTGCTGGACTGGATGTCTGAAAACACTCACTACACTGCACCAGCCTCTGAATTGCTTCGTGCTCTACCACTCAGTCCTCCCCTTGAAGAAGCTCGCTGCATCTACAGTGAACCTGAGCTCACACATCATTACATGCAAGTGCGGATGAAGCCTTTGAAACCAGGTCAGGCACCACGAACCAAATTGCTCGTGAAGGAATTGCTGTACGTTCCCAGAACTGTCTATCGTATTCTTAAAAGGACAATCCGTCCTATCAAAGGCCATGACTCATCTGATGAGGAAATTGTTGGCATCAAGAAGAATCTGGTATTCAACATCGTTCATGGCATTCCTTTCAACTATCACAATTTCTTCATGAGGACTATGGCAAATGTTGCACTGTCACCGTTTGAGCTGAAGCCTTATGCATCTTGGATCATGAGATTCCTCAGGACAAGGTCTTCACTCAACTACAAAGCTGATTTCCAGAATCATCTCAGCTACTTGCCCCCAATTGAAGTCCTCAAGCAGACATATTCCTCGGTTGATGGAAAGGGCAAGGCACTAGCTGTAATTGATGAAGGCATTCGTCCATTGGATGGTCAGTTTCGCAAAGCTGCATCTTATTCCACCAATGATGACTCTGCCACACATGACTCTGCCAATGCACCCAAGTCCACTCCTCAAGCCACTGCTCCGCGCATGATGACTGACCGTGAACTTCTGCTTTGTCCTCACCAGAAGGTGGATCAAAATCACAAATGGGTTAAGCGTCAGTTTGGTTCACTTCTTCACAACATGACTGCCACACACAATGCAGCGAAGAAAAACCACTACTACCTCCATCAAGTCTTCGATCGCACCTGGGCAATCCTGTCACATCTGTATCATGAAGAAGATCTGAAGAACATGGGACTCAAAGAAGATTTTGACTGGTCTGCACCTCCACCGAAGAAATTCAAGAAGGTCAAGGTTCCTTCTCTGGTGGCCAGCTCATATTCTTCATCGCGCGACACTGATGAACATGAAGATTTGGACGAAACTGCGGCAGGCCCTACATCAACCAACGACCCCAACAACACTGGCGCTCCTCATCAACTTGATTATCTTCAGGGGCGTTAGTCCTCAGTTTCGATCCTTTTGGTCATTTGATGACAAAGGGGGAGAAATTTGAGTTAGTCTTCAAGCGGGTCTATTTTATCGCCCATATACAACGTTTTTTTGCTAACTTACAACTCTCGTTCTTCTGAAACTTTATTGGATCGAGTTGTAATCTTAAACCCGATGGTGCTCTGATACTTTTGATGCACTATGCTCTGATACTCTTTTCTGCATGCTTATTCCTCGTTAATATTATTGCACGCATGCTGAATTTCATCACGCACCATATTTCATCATGCATTTCAAATTCTTCATATTATATGTTAAATGCGCATATGAATTACAAGATATAGGGGGAGATCTCCATGATTCAACTCTTCAAGTGTGCATTGCTTCAAAAGCAAATTCCTCACTATGCACATCTTCAGGGGGAGTTCTTCTATATCTTGCAATCAAATTCCTCAATATCAGTATTTACACTTCATATGTTTATCCCCGTTGAAAACTTAACCTATATTGTCATCAATCACCAAAAAGGGGGAGATTGTAAGTGCATCTAGTGCCCCTTCGTGATTTTGGTGTATTGAAGACTTATAGGTTAAGGGACTAATGCGTGTGTGAGTGTACACAGGTCTATAAGTCTATGAGGAGTTTGATATTTACAAGAAAAGTCGAATCCTAAAAACGAATATCTTCGACTGAAGATTTTGGTATTTCTGAAGACTTTCATGAAGACTTTGAAAGTGAAGAAATTGGTGTGTCCGTGAAGACTTGATATTCATGCGAGGAATATGAAGCTTGAAGACTTTCGTTTTCATAGTTTTGTTTTTCTCTTCCTTGAGTCATAGGAAACGCCGTACTGTTAAAGGGGGTCATGGAAATACTAAGGAAAAATTTCCATGTGATGCTCAACTCTAAATCCTACACCTACCAATTCCTTCGAGTGAAGCCATTGGAAATCTCATACAGTTCAGTCAATTTCTTCAGTGACAGACACGAAGTTCTTCTGGTCTTTGAGGAATTTGTCCTGACTGAGGAGTTAGGAATTCGCCAGTGCGAATTGCCAACATAGTGAGGAACATGATAGCCCTGAGGATTTTGGTACTCACAATTCCGACCGTTGCTGTGCTATGCGCCAGCTGTTCCAAAATATCTATCCACCTAACGGTCATATCATTGAAGGGCATTTATGTCTTATCATGTCGGGCTGCTCCCTAGGCTATAAATAGCTGCCCCCTACAATCACTAGCAGAGAGAGGCTGCTCCGAAAGAAACTGACACTTGTCAAATTTAGAGCAACCCATCCTCCGAGGACTTTGAGCAAAAATCATCAAGTGAGGAAAAACCAAAAACCCAAAACCCAAAAACCTACAAACCCCAAGTGATTGAGCATCACTGAAGAGATTGATCCTGAGTGGATCCGACGCTTGTTACCTTTGAAGACTGTGCTTCTTCCAGACGGTTAGGCGTCATGGTCTAGAGCATCCAAGAGGAATTGTGGATCGCCGGGTGACCAAGTTTGTGAAGGTTTGGAAGTCGCCTGAAGACTTACCATGAGTGATTGGACGAGGTCTGTGTGACCTTAGTTCAAGAAGAATACGGTGAGGACTGGGTGTCTTGGACTAAGTGTCCTTGACTAGGTGTCCAGGACTGTGTGTCCTCGAGTTTAAATACTTAGCCGCTCCAACCAGACGCACAACTGAGACAGCAGTTGGAACTGGTCTACCAAATCATTGTCTTCACCAAGCTTACTGGACCTATTTCCTCAACTCTTTCATTTCCTCAAAACTATGTTGTATGTTTGTTCATATCTGTGTTAGAAGACCTTGACTGAAGACTTTCTCAATTTCCTCAGTTCAATTTCTCCAGTCTATTTGTCTTCATCCTGTGTTATCCTGTGATTATGCTTCCTGTACTCTGTGCCTATCTTCATTTCATCATGATGACTATGCTTGTATTCTGTTATGTTTACCTTTGAGTACTTATTCCGCTGCTAGTAGTTCCTCGCTAAGGAATTTCCTCACCGGCAAATTCCTCAGTGAAGAATTTCATAAAAATTGCATATTCACCCCCCTCTAGTCGATATAACGCACTTTCAGCGCTTCACCACCACACCGGAGCTACCTCATCTATGCCCTCGTCCACCGCACCAGGTGGTCCACCGACAACGTCGGCCGCCGCAACTGACGTGCCTCACAGACACTGAGTTCCACCGCATCAGGTGCGCTTCACCGACACTGTCTCCCAGCTCACCGGGGCTACTTCACCGAGCACATCGTCGCACCTCCGCCCCCCAAGGCCGTTGGGGCTTCACCAACGGTCTTGTCCACCACATCGTAGCGCTCTGCTGCCACTCAAGATCTGCATCCGCGCGTGGCCAGCCAATGCCAGCGCATCACCCTCAACGGCTCTGAAGTGACCCGCACTCTAGCTTGGCGAGCATGCCCAAACGCCGGCCCAAACTAGGTATCCACACATCACTCCCTTGTGCATTGTTCCGACGATGTTAGGACATCCTTTCACTGCTCTCTTAGCTTACACGCCTATGCAACTCTGACCTTAACTCTTATTTCTTCTGGAGCTATCATCTGAAACAAGCAAATCCATATTTTAGCAAAGCATGACGGCGCTACGGGATCTGCTACACATCCTGCACACCCGTATAACCTTGTAAGTATCTATCCTCCGGTACAACATCAAGGTCGATTCCTCTTATTTGATCAACCATTCGCTATGTCAAAAATGCAGAGGGGGATGCAAGGAGCACAAGGCCTGCACATCCAAGCAAGTGGTAACATGGACTTGTACATGGAACATCCCAAGCGCAAGCAGAGCTGCAGTGAGCCTGTACAATGAGCTAGCGTAAGTCCCTGCATTTCATTTAATTCGTACTGGCATTCGTGTATGATTTGTGTGCAGTGGCTGATCCACGAATTCAAGTTACCAGGGGCCAACATTTAAATTAAAAAATACGAAGGCACTTGCACTCCGGAAATCAACATAACTTGAGAAATGTGAAGCTACATGCACTTTGAAAACCAGCTAATGTGAAGCTACATGCACTTTGAAAACCAGCTAATGATCCAAACCAGCTAAGCAATATGACAATGGTGGTATGTGTCGTAATAAAACGGAATGGTGGATGTTGCATGGCAATATATCTTGGAATGGCTATGGAAATAGGTACACTACTAGGAAAAGGGCTACTAATGGTGCACTAGTTTTGCCTACTAATGGCGCACTGCTGGTGCGCCATTAGTATCACGCCACTAGTATTTCTTACTAATGGCGCACCAAGCAGTGCGCCATTAGTGTAGAACACCATGCGCCATTAGTATGCCTCCCAGGGGCCATATTTAACCATGTGCTTTGGCATACCAATGGTGCACTGCTGGGTGATGCGCCATTAGTGTGATTATAGCAGTGCGCCATTAATGTCTTGTGTGGTGCGCCACTAGTATGAATATTAGGTATTTTTTTCATTTCTGTTATTTTCACAAGTTAAAAATATTAAAGATAACATACAACACAGATCTGCTTAGCTTAAATACTGGGGGCCATATGTAACGATGTTACCTGCGTCCACTAGATCATATCCAACACACAAGTTTCATCATATATACGTACATAGCCAACACATTGTTCCATCGTTACATATTACAAAAGTTTCACAATGTTCATTCAACACCGTTATCCATCAATTCACAAAAGTTTCACATTGATACAAAATAAAAACACAAATGGAAAAGAAGCACTCCATCCATGCAAGCTTCCGTGAATTAAATCAAATCTGCAAAATGATAAACAAGAAGTTAGAAGAAGAAGAAGAAGAAGAAGAGAAGAAGAAGAAGACTAGAAGAAGAATAAGAAGAAGAATAAGAAGAAGACTATAAGCTTATTATATAAACTTGGTCATTTTGTGCTAACATAAGTAATTTCGGAGCTAACCTATAGGAAACTAAGCATATAAGCTCGAAATTAGCATATTAGAGCCAACTTAAGTAAAATGAAGCTAACCTATGTCATTTTGGATAAGAAGAAGAATAAGAAGAAGACTATAAGCTTATTATGTAAACTTGATCATTTTGTGCTAACATAAGTAATTTTGGAGCTAACCTATAGGAAACTAAGCATATAAGCTCTAAGTTAGCATATTAGAGCCAACTTAGGTAAAATGAAGCTAACATATGTCATTTTGGATAAGAAGAAGAATAAGAAGAAGACTATAAGCTTATTATGTAAACTTGATCATTTTGTGCTAACATAAGTAATTTTGGAGCTAACCTATAGGAAACTAAGCATATAAGCTCTAACTTAGCATATTAGAGCCAACTTAGGTAAAATGAAGCTAACATATGTCATTTTCGATAAGAAGAAGAATAAGAAGAAGACTATAAGCTTATTATGTAAACTTGATCATTTTGTGCTAACATAAGTAATTTTGGAGCTAACCTATAGGAAACTAAGCATATTAGAGATAAATAGGTAACTAAGTATATATATATATATATATCATTTTGGAGATCTGACATACCTGACATAGTTCAGTTCTCATTGTTCTTCTCCTTCTCGTTCCTCAGCCTGATGCGCCAAGAGCGGCGAGGTGGTGGAGGCAGTGGAGGCAGTTGTGGGATGTAGTCTTCTACCACAATTGGCGTGGTCATGTCGCCCAGCTGTGGGATCGCCGGCGCCACCACCGGTGCGTGGTAATTTTCAGGCACCACTGCCATCGCGAGGCCACCCTCAGCCACCACCATCTCTTGCCCATGGTCAACCACCACCATCTCTTGCCCATGGTCAGCCACCACCATCTCTTGCCCATGGTCAGCCACCACCATCTCTTGCACCTGGTTAGCCACCACCATCTCTTGCCCTTGGTCAGCCACCACCAGCGCTAGGTCATCCTCAGCCTGATGCCCATCGTCATCCTGCAGCTCCTCATCCCCTCTCTGCTCCTCTTCTCCCCCACTCCAGTCCGGATCATCCTTCTTGTTGTCTTCGCTGCTGCCAGAATCGCTGCCGCTTTCGCTAAGGCCAGAATCGCTGTTGCTTTTGCTACAGCCATAATCGCTTCTGCTTTGGCTGTAGCCAGTGTCGCTGCTGCTGCTCCCATTGCCTGTCCAAATGCAACAATGACCATTAACAATCGATGTGAGACAAAGCCAAATATGGAGGAATAAGAAGAGGCAAAACGCACTGGCATCTTCGTCTTCAGCGTAGCGCATGCGACACATAGTCTTGTTGAAAACCTTCATGATGAGCATTGTGGCGTCATCGTCGTACCTCAAGAGAAGAAATTACCCGGTCCGTAGGTCGTAGTCACTGTAGAACTTCTCCTAGCCATGGCACAGGTACATGTGGCCCTCCTCGATCACCAACTCCACGTCCCACAGCCTGCGAACCCCGCTGCCGGCCTGTCGGAGCTTCACATTATCTGGCGGATCTTCACCCATCATCTTCATAAAAGCATCAGGCAGCCTCTGCAATTTGGGACAAGGAGTGATGTAGCAAACAACAGAGTTATCATAATGAGATGGGTGAAGGGGAGATATCTCGTTTTATATACCTGTCTCGTGGCTGATACTGAAGAAGAAAGTATGATAGTGAAGAACTTGAAAGCATCCAACTCGTACTCCGGTGAGGTAGAGCGACCGTGGTTGCTTCCTCCCATCTTTGATAAGCAGCAGAAGAGACCAATTAGTACCCATACAACATTATAGCAGCATAAATTTTGAGCAGAAGATAATCAACATTAGTCGCAAGTACCCCATATGTTCTAATTTTAGCAAAGTCATGCTAAAATTCACGGAAAATTTCAGCATGACCTTTGCTGAAAATAGGACATATGGAGTACCCGAATTTGCCGGAACGGAAGTTAATAGACATTCCGGCAAACTCAAGGGCCTCTAGGGGTACCTGCAATATCATTATCCCCGCGTAATGAAGTCGCCAATGGGTCATTTCAGAAGATCACAAGTAGCATCATCACAAGTACAACATCATCTATAGCTTTATATTAACAAAGCATCAGCACATATACAAAAGACCACTTATGCCAACAGTATGGTTTATATCAGATTCGGAGTTAGAAACAGGAAAAACCGGTGCTTCAAAGCCTACTGGACACAATTTACATCTATCAGTACGGGATGTCCTAACTAATTTCAAGTGTTCACAGGTGAACTTGTACCATGGATGAGCCTAGTGCTTCATTAGTCAACGGAACAGAGATAACAGTGCATATATTCACTGTACAGGCTGTCAAGTTCTATTTCAGCTCAAGTTTCATTACAACACAAACACTGTAATTCATCTGCTCACAGAAAAATTAATAATCAAAATCAAATTACAATAGGGGTCCTAGGTTTGACCCCATGATACATGCTATCCTCGGATTATTCCTCTTCTGAACAAACCATCATGCATCATTTTCTAACCAAGGCATAGCTCAGGAAAACCACTTGCTTTGACCAGAACTAGCTGATTACCCCAAATCTCATGGTAAAATTAGCAAGGCAAAGCATTTCTCTTACATGACCATAGCAAGAATGACACACTACATATAATCTGGTGAGATAGCAGCAGCAATCTCAAAAAAAGCGGAGACATCATACATACCACCAGAGCATCACCCACAGACATCCAGGTACATCACCCACTATTATTCCCTGTAAAAGGCCTAATATCCACTAGTATTTCCTATTGATCATATACTACCTACTCATATTTTATTCAGTCATTTTACCAGTTGTTTAACCATAGATTAGGGTCTGTCTAGGAGGTTAGTCAATGTAAAAATTGAAAAGCTAGCTAGCAGTACAGTAAGCAGAAGCGGAGGCAGCAGTGGAATGGGGAATGGTGGAGAGAGGGAGAAAGGAGGAAGGAGGAGAGGTACCTGGTCGCCGGAGGGGTCGGCGAAGGGGTCGGCGAAGGGGTCGGGGTACGAGCTCGTCCGGGTCCTCGCTCGCCGCGGTCGAAGGAGAGCAGGGGCCAGTGGCGGAGGACGACAGGGGCAGGCGGGGTGGGTGCGTCGGGGCCGCACTCGCCGGCTGCTGCAGGGGCCGGAGGAGGCTCTCGCTCATCGAAGGGAGAGGAGCGGGCGGCGCGCGCTCGGCCGATCCCGTTCGGGGGGCGCGAGGGCGGTGGGGGTGGAGTCCCGCAGGGGTCGGGGCGGCGGCGTCGGGGCAGCGCAAGACCACAGCGGCGGCGGCGGCGCCGACGGCGTGCAGGCGCGGCGGACGAAGGGGGTGGAGCAAGGGGGCGGCAGCGTACGTTTGGGGTCGAGTGGGGGATCTGGCGAGGGAGGGAGGCCACACAGTGGAGTCGGGGAGGGTTAGCAATGGCGCACCTCCCCCTAGTGCGCCATAAGTACGATGATTCTAGTGGCGCACCTCCCCCTGGTGCGCCATTAGAATTTTGTTTTAATTACTAGCCCGACTGGTCAGGTTATATTCCACCTAACTCTATCTCCATTAGAACACACCCACTAGCCCGACTGGTCAGCACGCAACACACACACTAGGAGGTCCTAGGTTTGATTCCCAGGCTCCCCAATTTTTGTTTTTATGCATTTAAAATGATGTTTGATATTTATTTGTGTTTAAATATGTTTAAACTTGTTTAAATCATAACAGTAATATTTTTTATAAAAAAAGTAATATATTTTTAAAAAAATATCATCAAATTTGTTATTTGAAAATATTTATGAATATGAAAAAATATCATCAAATTTATTATTTTAAAATACCATCAAATTTGTTATTTGAAAATATAACCAAATTTGTTTTTTTGCAATTTTAGTTGCATTCATTTGTGACGGTGGAGCGGGCCGGGCAGGGTGCGGGGGAGAGGGTGCGGTGGGTCATCGGCGATGGTGGAGTGGGGGAGGGTGCGGGCCGGGGGTCGGCGGCGGCGGCCGGTGGAGCGGGGGAGGGTGCGGTGGGTCGTCGGCGACGATGGAGTGGGGGAGGGTGCGGAGGGTCGGCGGCGGCCGGTGGAGCGGGGGAGATGCTGCGCGGGGTGCTCGGCGGCGAGGGGGACCGGATCTGGTGAGGTGCGGGGGAGAGGGTGTGGTGGGTCGTCGGCGACGGTGGAGTGGGGGAGGGTGCGGGCCCGGGGTCGGCGGCGGCGGCCGATGGAGCGGGGGAGGGTGTGGTGGGTCGTCGGCGGCGGCCGGTGGAGCGGGGGAGATGGTGCGGGGGGTGCTCGTCGGCGGCGGTGGAGCGGGGGCGGGTGCGGGGGGTGCTCGTCAGCGGCGGTGGAGCGGGGGCGGGTGCGGGGGTGCTCGTCGGCGGCGGTGGAGCGGGGGAGGGTGCACCACACATACATGCGCCATTAGTAGTTTTGCAAAAAAGTATTAAAAATAATTTTTATACTAATGGCGCACCGTGGCACAGTTCGCCATTACTAGTTTGAACTAGTAATGGCGCACTATGCAACGGTGCGCCATTAGTAGTTTTGCAAAAAAGTAAAAAAAAAGAATACAGTAGTGGCGCACTCAACGGTTGGTGCGCCATTAGTAGTTCTAACTACTAATGGCGCACTTTGCCCGGATGCGCCATTAGTATGTTTGAAAAAATGAAAAAAAATTGTTACTAGTGGCGCACCTTGTGCCTGGTGCGCCATTAGTGTCTTACACACTAATGGCGTATCTTCACGTGGTGCGCCATTAGTAAATAGTAGTGGCGCACCACTTCTCTGGTGCGCCATTAGTGTCAATTTCATCTTTATCCCTTTTCCTAGTAGTGGTAGGTATGGTGGCAGTTTTGAGGAAGATATAAGGTGGCTTATGTGTGAAAAAGTGTATCATATCATAGGGTTTGGATGCACCTGCGAAGTTTGCACCACAACTCATGGTGAGTAAGGGCAATGCACGGTACCGAAGAGGCTAGCAAAATGCGGAAGGGTGAGAGTGTGTATAATCGATGGACTCAACAGTCATAAAGAACTCACATACTTATTGCAAAAATTTACTAGCCCTCGAAGCAAAGTACTACTACGCATGCTCCTAGGGGAGAGGTTGGTAGGAGTTAACCATCGCGTGCTTCCGACCTCCACACAAAGGATGACAATCAATAATAAGTCGTCCTCCAATTTCACAACATAATGAAAGACCATACGTGCATGCTTTTGGAATCACAAACCTTAATGCAAATATTCTTACTAAACCACAATTACTCACTAGCATGACTTTAATACCACCATCTTTATATCTCAAAACAAATGCAAAGAATCAAACTTCTCATATATTCAATGATCTTCATGAAAGTTTTTGGTATATCCATCATATTAGGACTAACTTTATAACCTAACCAAATTGCCATACTATTTACAAAACCCTCAAAATAATATAAGTGAAGCATGAGAGCTCATCAATTTCTTCAAAATATAACCGCCTTCGTGCTCTAAAAGATATAAGTGAAGCACTAGAGCAACTACCTAGCTCCAAAAGTATAAGTGAAGCACATAGAGTATTCTAATAAATTCACGATTGATGTGTGTCCATTGAAACTTCACCCAAAACTTAAAACTTCACAACACAAAACTTAATAGAAAACTAGTGAGATCCGTTAGTATAATAAAGCAAATCACCACCTTTAGGTACTATCGTAAAGTCATTCCAATTTTATATTTGTATTATATCTATTGTGTTCTAACTTCACCATGGTTCATACCCCACCCTGATACGTCCATTTTGCATCATGCTTTTATATCGATATTTATTGCATTATGGACTGTTATTTCACTTTATGTCACAATACTTATGGCTATTCCTTCTTATTTTACAAGGTTTACATAAGGAGGGAGAGTGCCGGCAGCTGGAATTCTGGGCTAGAAAAGGAGCAAATATTAGAGACCTATTCTGCGCAACTCCAAAAGTCCTAAAACTTCATGGGACATCTTAAAAGAAATAAAGAAAAATCCTCGCCAAAGATGAAGGCCAGGGGGCCCACAACCTTCTCATGAGGGTGGGGGCGCCCCCCCCCCCAGGGCGCGCCCCCTACCTCGCGGGCCCCCTGGTGGCTCTTCGACGTCCATCTTCTCCTATATGAGGTCTTTCGATGAGAAAAAATAAGAAGGAACTTTTCGGGACGAGACTCCGCCGCCACGAGGCGGAACCTTGGCGGATCCAATCTAGAGCTCCGGCAGAGCTGTTCTGCCGGGGAAACTTCCCTCCCGGAGGGGGAAATCATCACCATCATCATCACCACCGCTCCTCTCATTGGGAGAGGGCAATATCCATCAACATCTTCACCAGCACCATCTCATCTCCAAACCCTAGTTCATCTCTTGTATCCAATTCTTGTCCCAAAGTCCGGGATTGGTGCTAGTAGGTTGCTAGTAGTGTTGATTACTCCTTGTAGTTGATGTTAATTGGTTTAATTGGTGGAAGATCATATGTTCAGATCCTATATGCATATTATTACCCCTCTGATTATGAACATGAATATGCTTTGTGCGTAATTACGTTTGTTCCTGAGGACAAGGGAGAAGTCTTGCTATGAGTAGTCATGTGAATTTGGTATTCGTTTGATATTTTGATAAGATGTATGTTGTCTAGCCTCTAGTGGTATTGTGTGAACGTCGACTACATAACACTTCACCATTATTTGGGCCTAGAGGAGGGCATTGGGAAGTAATAAGTAGATGAGGGGTTGCTAGAGTGACAGAAGCTTAAACCCTAGTTTATGCATTGCTTCGTAAGGGGCTGATTGGATCCACATGTTTCATGCTATGGTTAGGTTTACCTTAATACTTTTGTTGTAGTTGCGGATGCTTGCAATAGAGGTTAATCATAAGTGGGATGCTTGTTCAAGTAAGAACAGCACCCAAGCACCGGTCCACCCACATATCAAATTATCAAAGTATCGAACGTGAATCATATGAACATGATGAAAACTAGCTTGACGATATTCCCATGTGTCCTCGGGAGCGCTTTTCCTATTATAAGAGTTTGTTCCGGCTTGTCCTTTGCTACAAAAGGATTGGGCCACCTTGCTGCACTTTATTGATGAAATTGATCTGATGAATTGATGTCATATTCTTCACTGATGAAGTATATGAGTTTGTAAGCTACACTAATTCATCTGCAGGATGATCAACCCAAAGCCACTGAGTGGGTCCTCAATAGTGGAGTACAAACCACATGACTGGTGATAAGAATCTATTGATGGATGCTCCATTATCACCGTCGCATCTGAAGCATATCATCTTTGCTGACAAAGGCAAAAGTCAGGTATTGGGTCGAGGTAAGGTTGCGATTACAAAGGATCGACACATGGACAAAGTCATGCTTGTTGAGTCCTTAGGATACAACCTTATGTCTGTCTCAATGCTTTGTGATCTTGATATGGTTGTTGTCTTCGGCAAGTACCGTTGTGTTGTGGTTATGGAAGCTGACAATTCCAAAGTCTTCGAAGGCTTTAGGAGAGGAGACCTGTATATTGTTGATTTCTCTACAGGACAACAACCAGCCGTGTGCTTACTTGCAAAAGCTTCAGAAGGCTGGCTCTGGCATCGACAACTTGGTCATGCATGCATGAGGAATTTTCACATGCTTGCGAAGAAGAAACATGTCATTGGCATCAAGAATGTCAAATTCCTCAAGGATCACCTATGTGGAGCCTGTGAAGCTGGGAAGATGACCAAGGCCAAGCATCCAGTGAAGACTATCATGACCACCACTCGCCCATTTGAATTGCTTCACATGGATCTCTTTGGTCCTAATCATTATTCTGGTATCTCAAATGAAGCATCTCAATATGGCTTTGTTATTGTTGATGATTATTCTCGTTACACAAGGGTACACCTTTTTACTTACAAACATGAAGTGCAGGAAGCCTTCAAACGATTTTCCTCGAGGGCTTCAACCAACTTTGGTGTGAAGATCAAGCACATCAGAAGTGACAATGGCACTCAGTTCAAGAATTCTGGTCTCGATGACTATCTTGATGAACTTGGTATTGCTCATGAGTTATCTGGTCCTTACACTCCTTAGCAGAATGACGTCGTGGAGCGCAAGAACAAGACTCCTGCTGAGATGGCTCGCACTATGCTTGATGAATACAAAATGCCTCGTCGTTTCTGGACTGAGGCAATTGATGTTGCGTGCCACATCATCAACAGAGTATATCTTCACAAATTCTTCAAAAAGACTGCCTATGAACTCCTCACTGATAAGAAACCCAATGTAACTTATTTAAAAGTCTTCGGTGCTAAATGTTGGATTAGAGATCCTCATCACAACTCAAAATTTGCACCGAAAGCACATGAAGATTTTATGCTTGGTTACGGAAAGGACTCGCACACCTACAGAGTCTTCAACAACATTCTTCACAAAGTTGTTGAAACTGTAGATGTGCGGTTTGATGAAACTAATGGCTCGCAAAGAGAGCACCTACCTACTGTGATAGATGAACCAGCACCTAAGGAAACTATCAAGTTCAAGGCTACTAAGGATATCATTCCTACTGAAGAATCTGCTGAAGAATTCATTGCAGAACATGAAGAACATCGAGCTAATGCACCTGAAGAAAATGGTGCTGAAGAAAACACTGATCAAACTCTTCAATGACAACCAGCTCATCCTCGTATTGCAAAAGAAGTGCAAGTTGAAAAGATCATCAATGACAACAAAGCGCCAGGTCCTTTCACACGCTCAAAAGCTTCACATTTGTCTAACTTTTGTGGGCAGTATGCTTTTGTCTCTATTTCAGAGCCCACTAAGGTAGATGAAGCATTTCTGGAGCCTGAGTGGATTCAGGCCATGCAAGAAGAATTACATCAGTTCGAGCTCAACAATGTCTGGGAACTGGTCAAACGCCCAGATCCTCGCAAGCATAATATCATCGGCACAAAGTGGATCTACCGCAACAACCAAGATGAAAATGGCCTTGTTGTGAGGAATAAGGCATGGCTTGTAGCTCAAGGCTACACACAGGTTGAAGGAATTGATTTCGATGAAACTTTTGCACGTGTTGCTAGACTTGAGGCTATTCGCATATTACTTGCTTATGCTAACCATCATGATATCACTCTATATCAAATGGATGTGAAAAGTGCACTCCTCAATGGTAAGCTTGAGGAAGAAGTATATGTTGCTCAACCCCCAGGTTTTGGAGATCCAAAGAATCCTGACAAAGTCTTCAAACTCAACAAGGCCCTCTATGGCCTCAAGCAGGCCCCACGGGATTGGTATGATACTTTGAAGGAACTCTTCATGAAGAAAGGCTTCAAACCCGGTTCACTCGACCCTTCTCTTTTCACTAAATCTTATGATGGTGAATTGTTTGTGTGCCAAGTATATGTTGATGATATTATCTTTAGCTGTACTGACCAACGTTATATTGATGAATTTGCCTATATGATGAGTGAAGAATATCAAATGTCTAGTATGGGAGAGTTGAAATTCTTCTTAGGTCTTCAAATTCGTCAACAACACAATGGCATATTCATATCTCAGGAGAAATACCTCAAGGATGTACTGAGGAAATTCGGCATGCAAGATTGCAAAGGCGTCAAAATTCCTATGCCCACAAATGGCCATCTGTGCACTGATGAAAATGGTATTGACTTCGATCATAAGGTATACCGCTCCATGATAGGTTCCTTATTATACTTATGTGCATCTAGGCCAGATATAATGCTTAGTGTTTGCATGTGTGCCCGATTTCAAGCTGCACCGAAGGAATCACACCATAAGGCTGTGAAGCATATTCTTCGATATCTAGCTCACACACCAACACTTGGATTATGGTACCCCAAGGGCTCGGCTTTTGATCTTATTGGATATTCTGACTCTGACTATGCTGGTGATCGTGTGGATCGCAAGTCAACATCTAGTACATGTCATTTCCTCGGACGATCTTTGGTCTGTTGGTCCTCGAAGAAATAGAACTGTGTATCACTATCTACTACTGAAGTTGAGTACATTGCCGCTGATTCTTGCTGTGCCCAATTGCTATGGATGAAGCAAACTCTCAAGGACTACGGCATCAACATGAAGAATGTACCTCTCTTCTGTGACAATGAGAGTGCCATCAAGATTGCTCACAACCCAGTTCAGCACTCGAAGACAAAGCACATTCAGATTCGTCATCATTTTCTTCATGATCATGTGTTGAAGGGCGACATTTCTATTGAGCATGTGAAGACTGAAGAACAGCTAGCCGATATCTTCACAAAGCCCTTGGATAAGAAGAGATTTAGCAAGTTGCGGTGTGAGCTAAATATCCTAGAATCTTCGAATGTTCTTTGAAAAGGACACTCATCCTAACACTTCTGCAAAATTGATGACTTAGATGTGCAACACATGAAGAAATGTTTTACCTCAATCAATGAAGAATAACAATCTTAGTGTGAAGAAATTAATGAAGAATTTGATTCTCAGAACCCTATGATATTGTACGCGGTGTCTGAAATCATCATTCTTATACGGTGGGTCACGCCACCACCAAAAGTTGAAATTCCTCAAATTATTCATATTCTTCAACTTTGCATAGTCTTCACTGGTTCCGTTGTTTTTATTCATTGGCTAGATATATATATATATATATATATATATATATATATGAGTTTATGTCCTCTACAGCATTCACTTATTGCTATTTCTTCAAGTTGGTTTTCTGCTAAGTGAATGTGATTGGACCCTTCCCCTCTATGCTATACTCAACCCAATCTGTTCACAAATTCTTCATGTGCATTCTATTTGAAACTCGTTCAAAATCTTCACTGTGTCCTTGTCAGCTGGAGAAATTGAGAACGGAACTTTAAAACTAATCTTATCCAAATTTTCGGTTTTGCCGCTCAAATCATTCCGCATCCCACGATAAATTTTTAATTCACCCATGATCTCCACTACACACTACGAGGGTGACACATGTCATGCGAAGGAGAAGGGTCAGGGGCACGTTCGTCCCAAATCTTCGGGCGAACAGTTTTTCACTGCTACTATAAATACCTCCTCATCCCTTCCTCACTTCCTTTACTCCGCTCGATCTCTCTCTCCCATTCGAGCTTCCCAAACCCTAGCGCCGCCGCTACTCCATCGTCACCAGTGAGGAAGAGCTTCACTGCCTCGACCTCGTCGTCGTCGTACTCGCGCCGACCGCGGAAATCTTCACGTCAGCCGCCACCGTAGACATCTTCCTTCGCCAAGTTAGGGCATGGAAGATCTACACCAACAAAATCCACGGTTTCACCTCACTATTCGTCGTGTTCTTCATTCAGGGTAATTAAAAGTTACTTTTACTGTCCTCTTTGATTCGAAGTTTCTCTTAAAAAATCTTCAAAGGTGTTTTATTCTTCAAATCTTCACACACTAAACACCTCACATGTCATCTGTTCTTGATTCATTTCTCTAAGCATCATTTTTCTTCAAGATTCCTCAATTGTGTGGATCTTCGATCTATACAACTCTGGGACCTAAGACAAAGAACGCTTAGTGAAAATCTTCAAGACTCATCTGGTCAAATTCCTCAAACTTGTTCTTTTTTGAAAAACCTTCTAAGAACGCATATGACCTCTCCAAATTCCTCGCAACTATACTCTGTTCATAGGTACACATGTCCGCTGCTGAATCACTAGGTTCTCATCAACTTAAATCATTTGAGAGCGTTCCTCGAAGAAAAGTTGCATACTTCTTCAGAGAATTCAATTGTTCAAATTCCTCAAGTAAAGAAAATGGCTGACGGTAAGAAGCCACAGAAGGGAGGAAAGAGGCCTAAGGTAAATACAGCGTTTGAAATCCCTGATGACATATATGCTGGGTACTGCACACCTACTAAGGAAACCAAGAATGAGCGCAAAGTGCGCATTCAGAAGATAGAGAGGAGATGTGCAAGAGAATGGAGGGAGTACAGATATGTCACTCCTAAGTACATGAAGAAATTCGCACTCAATCCTCCATACCCAAAAGCTCCACTGGCACCTGGCCAAATTGCCGATCCCACTAGCCTCAAGCACAATGAGGACTATCCTAATGAATGGGCCAAGCGCCAGGCCAAGCTGGCCAAGCAAGCCAGAGAAGCAGTGAGGAAATTTAATGAAGACTCTGCAGCTGCTGCTGCCTCTGCTGAGGCCTCTGTCAAGCCGAGGAAATCCATGCCTAAGAAGCCTGCTCGTAAGCCAAGTGCTTCACCAACAGTGCCCTCACGGCCAAGTTCCTCAGCTGCGCCCTCACGGCCAGACTCTTCAAAGTCCTCATGACCAATCCCTCAAGCTGCTCCTTCAAAATCCTCAGCACCTCCTCCAAAGTCCTCAGCTGTTCCGACAAAGTCCTCAGCACCTGCGCATCTGGCCTCGTGCCAAAGGACTACAGGCATCTCCATTGCCTCTGGTGTCTCAGCAAGCTCCTCAGCTGCACCAAATTCTTCATCTGGCCCCACTCTGATGAAGACCAAGCCAACTGCTGGACGAGGTCCTCGGCCAAGTCCTCAAAATAAGCAAGTTACTTTCCAAGTGCCACCTAAAGAAGATGAAGCTGATGATGACGAACTTGCAGAAATCATCAAAGACAGACAAAGTTAGGGCCGCTAGAGCCAAAGGCACACCTGTGCCACTGCTTTTGGATCCCAAGCTGATCCTCGACTACATTGATCTCTGGCACAAGGACCCAAATACTCCTATGCCTGACTTCAAGCTGACGCTTGGTCAAAATCACATGCTGACTCATTTCATCCAAGAGGAGAAATGGAAATATGATCAGGCCAGGCAGATCAAGAAGGCCCAGTACAGAAAGGAGAAATCCCTGCAGAAGAACGTTGTCACTATGACAACTGATGAACTTGTAAAAATCCAATATGAAATCAAAATCCTCAGCGATGACTTCCAAGCCTACTATGCTGATTGGCAAGGAGCCAAAGTTAGATTTGTAAAGATAACTGAACAGTTCACTTCAAATGTTGCTGCCCCAACGCAACAGGAAATTCCTCAGGCTGAAGCATCTGCTCAGCCGACTAAAGAACATGCCAGCACCGCTGATGACAATCAGGCTGCTGAAGAAAATGTGAGTTCCAGGGCTGATGAATGCATTCCAACCACTGAAGAAATTGCCAGGGCACCCACTAGTGGTGTGCCTGAAGAAACTGAAGAACTCAGGGCAACTGCATTAGTTGTGCCTGAAGAAAATCAACCAGATTCCTCAGCTGCTCCGGCACCAACTTCAACTCCAATCCTTCCATCTGCATCAGATGTGAAGAAGCCCAAGGCTGCAGAGCGCGCTGCAGTGAAGAAAAGGAAAGCATCAGCTGCTTCAGATTCTTCAGCTCCGAAGAAAATGAAGCCTATGACAAGCTCATTTGCACATCCGATTGATGTTGTTCCCATCTCAACCAGGCCATCAAAGGACCTTGTTCCTTTTGATGAAGAATATGTGATCCCCAACGGATCTGATCAAGAAACTCCTTCTGCTGCTTCGTCTGAATCGTTGGATGACGAAATTGAAGTGGATGCGATCCCTTCAACTCCTATCATATCCTCGCCTATGCCTCAGTTCACAGCTGAAGAGGCTGGCGTTGAAGAAATGGAAGATGAAGATGTGGACATTGGCTGCTCCACACCCGTAATCAGCGATGAATTCTGGGAAAGTCGGCATCCAAACTCTCTAATATTCACCCCTCTACAGCAAATTCCTCAGTCCCCCAGACAAACTGTTCACATGGGCTCTGAAGAAACTCATCCCACTGCATCTGTCCATGAGGAAATTCCAGCCACTAGCGCTGAAGAAACTGCTGCTGCTGAACAACCAACTACGCAGACTGCCACTGAGGAAGAACCAGAAATTCCTCAGCCTGAAGAACCTGCGATTGAGATTCCTGAGGTCGTGATGCAACTCATTGACACTCCTCTACCAAAGCCAAAGGATCCATTCTCACGCAAGCAAAAGTTCAAGGCTGATGATTTCTTCGGCAAGCACATATTCTTCGAAGATTATAACCCTTATGACTCTGCTCGCGTTAGGAAGAGGCATTTCTGGACTACTAGTCAAGCCAATTTCTATTCCTAAGTGTTGTTCAACAAGGAGAAGATTTTCTACCATGAGCATATTCCTCACGTGGATATGGAATCTCTGCCGTGCTTTCCACCAGTCCTCAGCGATTGGAATGAAGAACTGATTCTTCAATTCTATGCAATGTTGCACATCACCGGAAATGCTGAAGATGTGAATTCATGGATGCTGGACTGGATATCTGAAAACACTCACTACACTGCATCAGCCTCTGAATTGCTTCATGCTCTACCACTCAGTCCTCACCTTGAAGAAGCTCGCTGCCTCTACAGTGAACCTGAGCTCACACATCATTACATGCAACTGCTGATGAAGCCTTTGAAACCAGGTCAGGCACCACGAACCAAATTGCTCGTGAAGGAATTGCTGTACGTGCCCAGAACTGTCTATCGTATTCTTACGAGGACAATCAGTCCTATCAAAGGCCACGACTCATCTGATGAGGAAATTGTTGGCATCAAGAAGAATCTGGTATTCAACATCGTTCATGGCATTCCTGTCAACTATCACAATTTCTTCATGAGGACTATGGCAAATGTTGCACTGTCACCGTTTGAGCTGAAGCCTTATGCACCTTGGATCATGAGATTCCTGAGGACAAGGTCTTCACTCAACTACAAAGCTGATTTCCAGAATCATCTCAGCTACTTGCCCCCAATTGAAGTCCTCAAGCAGACATATTCCTCAGTTGATGGAAAGGGCAAGGCACCAGCTGTAATTGATGAATGCATTCGTCCATTGGATGGTCAGTTTCGCAAAGCTGCAACTTATTCCACAAATGATGACTCTGCCACACATGACTCTGCCAATGCACCCAAGTCCACTCCTCAAGCCACTGCTCCGCGCGTGGTGACTGACTATGAACTTCTGCTTAGTTCTCACCAGAAGGTGGATCAAAATCACAAATGGGTTAAGCGTCAGTTTGGTTCACTTCTTCACAACATGACTGCCACACACGATGCAGTGAAGAAAAACCACTACTACCTCCATCAAGTCTTCGGTCGCACCTGGGCAATCCTGTCACATCTGTATCGTGAAGAAGATCTGAAGAACATGGGTCTCAAAGAAGATTTTGACTGGTCTGCACCTCCACCGGAGAAATTCAAGAAGGTCAAGGTTCCTTCTCTGGTGGCTAGCTCATATTCTTCATCGTGCGAAACTGATGAACATGAAGATTTGGACGACACTGCGGCAGGCCCTACATCAACCAATGACCCCAACAACGCTGGCGCTCCTTCATCAACTTGATTATCTTCAGGGGCGTTAGTCCTCAGTTTCGATCCTTTTGGTCATTTGATGACAAAGGGGGAGAAATTTGAGTTAGTCTTCAAGCGGGTCTATTTTATCGCCCATATACAACATTTTTTTGCTAACTTACAACTCTCGTTCTTCTGAAACTTTATTGGATCGAGTTGTAATCTTAAACCCGATGGTGCTCTGATACTTTTGATGCACTATGCTCTGATACTCTTTTCTGCATGCTTATTCCTCGTTAATATTATTGCACGCATGCTGAATTTCATCACGCACCATATTTCATCATGCATTTCAAATTCTTCATATTATATGTTAAATGCGCATATGAATTACAAGATATAGGGGGAGATCTCCATGATTCAACTCTTCAAGTGTGCATTACTTCAAAAGCAAATTCCTCACTATGCACATCTTCAGGGGGAGTTCTTCTATATCTTGCAATCAAATTCCTCAATATCAGTATTTACACTTCATATGTTTATCCCCGTTGAAAACTTAACCTATATTGTCATCAATCACCAAACAGGGGGAGATTGTAAGTGCATCTAGTGCCCCTTAGTGATTTTGGTGTATTGAAGACTTATAGGTTAAGGGACTAATGCATGTGTGAGTGTAGACAGGTCTATAAGTCTATTAGGAGTTTGATATTTACAAGAAAAGTCGAATCCTAAGAACGAATATCTTCGACTGAAGATTTTAGTATTTCTGAAGACTTTCATGAAGACTTTGAAAGTGAAGAAATTGGTGTGTCCGTGAAGACTTGATATTCATGCGAGGAATATGAAGCTTGAAGACTTTCGTTTTCATAGTTTTGTTTTTCTCTTCCTTGAGTCATAGGAAACGCTGTACTGTTAAAGGGGGTCGAGGAAATACTAAGGAAAAATTTCCATGTGATGCTCAACTCTAAATCCTACACCTACCAATTCCTTCGAGTGAAGCCATTGGAAATCTCATACAATTCAGTCAATTTCTTCAATGACAGAGACGAAGTTCTTCTGGTCTTTGAGGAATTTGTCCTGACTGAGGAGTTAGGAATTCGCCAGTGCGAATTTCCTACATAGTGAGGAACATGATAGCCCCGAGGATTTTGGTACTCAAAATTCTGACCGTTGCTGTGCTATGCGCCAGCTGTTCCAAAATATCTATCCACCTAACGGTCATATCATTGAAGGGCATTTATGTCTTATCATGTCGGGCTGCTCCCTAGGCTATAAATAGTTGCCCCCTACAACCACTAGCTGAGAGAGGCTGCTCCGAAAGAAACCGACACTTGTCAAATTTAGAGCAACCCATCCTCCAAGGACTTTGAGCGAAAATCATCAAGTGAGGAAAAACCAAAAACCCAAAACCCAAACACCTACAAACCCCAAGTGATTGAGCATCACTGAAGAGATTGATCTTGAGTGGATCCGATGCTTGTTACCTTTGAAGACTGTGCTTCTTCCAGACGGTTAGGCGTCATGGTCTAGAGCATCCAAGAGGAATAGTGGATCGCCGGGTGACCAAGTTTGTGAAGGTTTGGAAGTCGCCTGAAGACTTACCATGAGTGATTGGACGAGGTCTGTGTGACCTTAGTTCAAGGAGAATACGGTGAGGACTGGGTGTCTTGGACTAAGTGTCCTTGACTGGGTGTCCGGCACTATGTGTCCTCGAGTTTAAATACTCAGCCGCTCCAACCAGACGTACAACTGAGACAGCAGTTGGAACTGGTCTACCAAATCATTGTCTTCACCAAGCTTACTGGACCTATTTCCTCAACTCTTTCATTTCCTCAAAACTATGTTGTATGTTTGTTCATATCTGTGTTAGAAGACCTTGACTGAAGACTTTCTCAATTTCCTCAGTTCAATTTCTCTAGTCTGTTTGTCTTCATCCTGTGTTATCCTGTGATTATGCTTCCTGTACTCTGTGCCTATCTTCATTTCATCATGATGACTATGCTTGTATTCTGTTATGTTTACCTTTGAGTACTTATTCCGCTGCTAGTAGTTCCTCGCTAAGGAATTTCCTCACCGGCAAATTCCTCAGTGAAGAATTTCATAAAAATCGCCTATTCACCCCCCTCTAGTCGATATAATGCACTTTCAGCGCTTCATCACCACACCGGAGCTACCTCATCTACGCCCTCGTCCACCGCACCAGGTGGTCCACCGACAACGTCGGCCGCCGCAACTGACGTGCCTCACGGACACTGAGTTCCACCACATCAGGTGCGCTTCACCAACACCGTCTCCCAGCTCACCCGGGCTACTTCACCGAGCACATCGTCGCACCTCCGCCCCCCAAGGCCGTTGGGGCTTCACCAACGGTCTCGTCCACCACATCATAGCGCTCCGCTGCCACTCAAGATCTGCATCCGCGCGCGGCCAGCCAATGCCAGCGCATCACCCTCAACGGCTCTGAAGTGACCCTCACTCTAGCTTGGCGAGCATGCCCAAACGCCGGCCCAAACTAGGTATCCACACATCACTCCCTTGTGCATTCTTCCGACGATGTTAGGACATCCTTTCACTGCCCTCTTAGCTTACACGCCTAGGCAACTCTGACCTTAACTCTTATTTCCTCTGGAGATATCATCTGAAACAAGCAAATCCATATTTTAGCAAAGCATGACGGCGCTACGGGATCTGCTACACATCCTGCATACCCGTATAACCTTGTAAGTATCTGTCCTCCGGTACAACATCAAGGTCGATTCCTCTTATTTGATCAACCATTCGCCGTGTCAAAAATGCAGAGGGGGATGCAAGGAGCACAAGGCCTGCACATCCAAGCAAGTGGTAACATGGACTTGTACATGGAACATCCCAAGCGCAAGCAGAGCTGCAGTGAGCCTGTACAATGAGCTAGCGTAAGTCCCTGCATTTCATTTAATTCATACTAGCATTCGTGTATGATTTGTGTGCAGTGGCTGATCCACGAATTCAAGTTACCAGGGGCAAACATTTAACTTAAAAAATACGAAGGCACTTGCACTCTGGAAATCAACATAACTTGAGAAATGTGAAGCTACATGCACTTTGAAAACCAGCTAATGATCCAAAGTAGTTCAGATTATAAACACTAAATGATGCAAGCACCAAAAACACAAAATGCAACATGGTGTACAAGGACTACAAACATGGTCTGTACCTGCTTGAATTATTCGTTCTCTTGCTGAAAATATCGAAGTGTAATTGCACGTATAACCAGTGCGCAAACTGCATATCAATATATCTATCCTGCACAAGTATGCCAATAGTTCCAAACAACCAATTAGAAAAGTATTTATGCTTTGTTGTCATGATACGGGGACTTTCTGGTAGATGGCCTCGACATTTCCTCAAGCTATGAAAATGCACTATAATTTGCTTGTCATCAATGCCTGCAAATATCTCTCTCTCGCAACATAGTAGATCATCATTAGACACTAAATCCTTCAATGAGCTTGCAAAATGCTTGCATTAGATCCCACATTAGACACTATATGTTCATCACTAGGAGCATGTAAAATGTTTGCATCAAATCCTTCATTAGCAGTCTGTTCATTAGACACTTCAGGCTCAAGAACAACATGAGCTTGTATGTTTGCACCGAAACTTTATTAGATACATCAGATTCAGTCAGTTCCATATTGATTGGGGAGTTATAAAATAAGTAGAAATTGGTTTCATTTTCTCATAGATTCCCTACATACAAGCAGTTTTACAACACCGTCAGGTTTAACTATTGGCCGGAAATTGAAGAGTTGAATTAGATATAATCAGGGATGTGATGTACCTGCTCGTTGCGCATGCTACTCTTGCAAGCTGCGACTGTCCGCTTGCGCAAGCTCGATGCCATGCCCGTGCTGCCGCCGCTGCCTCCCACGCAGGCTACACCCAAGGTTGGATCTTCATCTTCTTGTCCTTCCGTTCGCTTGAAGCCTGGCGACCGCCCTCCAACGAGGGCGCAAGGAAGTGATGTGTCGGTCTGTCCAGCGGCGGCTAGGTTAGGAGCGAACCAGACTGGAGGCTAGAGTGAATGAATTGGGATTTTTCCTGGTGTCGATCGATATGGGAGGCGCTTGTTTGGGCCGCGAGCCTACTATAGGGCCTGCCTTGCACTTATGTTATTGGCCCATCCAAATTGAAACATTTTTCTTCATTTTTTACATTGCCTGCTCGTGTGTTGGGATGAACAAAACTAGTGTGGGCCAACCTGGACGACTCAAATTAGGTGCACACTTTCCAGCCACCTGAGGCGGCCGCCCATACCAGCCCCTATGGTGGCGTCGCCCCTTTTTGCGTCTATGATTGGATAGTGAAAAATATTCCAGTGGCGCTTTTTATTTACCCACAGAATGGTTGAATTGCTTGTTTCTATGAACTGAGTTCGCCAATAATGTGAAGGATGCCAGTCTTTTCATCCTATTGTAGATTGCTTAGATCTTGATATGCCACAAGTAATCGCATGAAATATACAGTAAAAGCCAGTGTGATGTGTTTGGCTACAACTAGTCTAACTACACGCCCTCATATAACATATCAAGGACGCACCATCTTACCAGATTAACCATTCGACTTACCCATGCAGTGTGGGAAGAAAGAAGTATTGGGACTACGTATCCAAGCAATTGATGCCATGGACTCCTTCGTACAACCTTGTAAGCGAAAAAGAAGTTGCAGTGTGCCTGTAGAAAGAACTAGAGTAAGTTCAGTTACCTGCTTCTCGGAATTTTAGTTAGCCACTTATTGCAAAATTGTTCAATTATGTTGCTTGGCTTAATTTAGTTTGCTACTGATTACATAATGGCACAGCCTGTTAATCATATTGTAGACTACGCCTATCTATGTGTTTGATACTTACTGTTAAGAACTACCTGTTTGCCTTGACTTAAATATCTACTTGTTTGTTTAACTGCTTTGTTGCTGCAACAGCGGGTTACAATGATGTTAATAACTACTTTTTAGCATCCAATTGAAACTCTTTAATTCCTTGTTTGTTTAACTGGTTTGCTGTTATAGCTCCCAGTTGAGATGTTTTGCTAACTTCAACTTTTCTGAATCAAATCGAAACTTTAATGGCAAAACAGGTTAGCCCAAGATCAAAGAGCGAGGTCCCCATGGACGTTCCATCATCCCACAGCAGTGGCACCGGCCCAATCATGCATTATGAATTGCCAACTGCTGATGCTCTAGAGGCTAAACTAGTGGTAGAAAGAGATTCTGCTTCCGCACTTAGAGATGAAGTTGACATGTTGAGGAAGCAAACAGCACAATCATAAGCAGTACTCAAGAGAACCATTAAATATTTTGTGGATTACAAAACGAAGCAAGCGGAGACTGACCAGATTGTTAAGGTCTTGAAGGAAAAAAGGAAATTAAATTCCTACTTGGTAAATCATAGGTGAAATGCTCTTTCCATAGTTGAATAACCTTTGTGTTGTCTGTTCATGTAATCAATCAAACCATTTGTTTTAGAGATCATGTAATAAGTGTTTTTTTGTTTTTTTGTTTGTAATTTTATTTGAGCACAAGTCTGTATTAATTGATAAGACTTGGAGACATTTCATTTGGATTGTTGTGCCAGACCTACAAATATGCCAATCGGGCTGAATGTGCATTCAGCAATAGTAGTATAGATGGACCATAAGTGACACACATCAGAAAGGGCCAAGATGCTGGCTAAAAAAGGATGTTGTTGTAGCCAAAAAAAAGTACAGCGGCCTGGCTTATGTATCTTAGTTGATATTATTGATCCATATACTCTATAAGTGTTTATATGTCTGTTAGTTCCGTACATTCTTGGTTGATTGACTCGGTATTTGAATCTTGATACATCGCTTGTGTACATATCTAAATGGGAGTACACATTATGCTGTGTGTGACATTTGAGTTGGACATGAAGTGTTCCAAATATTCGAATTCACCTTAAACTGGCTAGTTTCTGAATTTGAGTATCGGCATTTGTAAACCATATTCATATATGACAGTGGAATACATCTTTGTCGTCCTTTTGAAGATATATAAAAACACATACAATGATTTATAAAGATTCATATAGGAATACAAAATGGATTCGAATTTAGTTGCCAGGGTAAACACGGATGCTTATTGTCCCAAAATTCGAAAGAAACAGCAAAATCTCCACTCCCACATTGGCTGCCCGAAGCCAAGTGTTTGGGAGATGGAAATTACTGTCTACCTGTTACACGGACAATCCATCAGCCCTGTTTCCACTACTCTAAATAGGGGTAGGTTAGTAACTTCAATTAGACATGACACGACCGCCTCTAAGCCCATTCCGACACGGTGGGCGTCCAGCATGGGCGGCAAAACTCATTTGATTCAAGCTCGTCCGAAAGACCTATGTTTCTCCCTCCATTCCCCATTCATACACGGTGGGCGGCAAAACACCCTCTCCTCGTCCGAAATAGATGTAGGCTAATAATTTAAATAGGGGCAGATGTGTAACTTCCATCAGACGTGACACAACCGCCCTACCTGTCAGCCCCGTTCATACACAGTGGGCGCCAACCGTGGGCGGCAAAACACCCTCTCCTTGCCCGAAATCGATGTTGGCTAATATTATAAATAGGGGCAGATGTGTAACTTCCATCAGACGTGACACAACCGCCCTACCTGTCAGCCCCGTTCATACACCGTGGGTGCCAACCGTGGGTGGCAAAACACCCTCTCCTCGCCCGAAATAGATATCGGCAAATATTTGGGAGATGTGAGATTACCGTCCTATCCCCAATCGACGAGACGTCCAAATTTGAAACGGGGGATAAGTTCGTAACTTTCCCATATTTCAGACAGGCGCGTCCCAAAAACATGGTTCCCCGTACCTCTCCCTCCATTTCCCATTCATACACCGTCCGCGCTAGAACACCCAATTCCCACACCAGCCTCCGTCCGCCACCCCATCCATCGCCGCCGTCCTCCACCACATCCATCGCCACCGTCCTCCACCATGCCGGAGCGCCTACCAAGACCGCATCGTCAACTGCTAGAGATGGACATTTCTCATCCACGGCAACAGACCAATAGCCTTGCATCGCGTCCTCTAGCTTCATTGGCGACGTCGTCCTGTTTGTCGGGGCCGCTCACACGACCTTATCTTCCACCGCAAAGGGACTTATCCCCCGATGCACCCGTCTACCGTCGCAGATCTACTTCAATGCCACCGACAGCCATCGCACCCCCGATGCCTACACGGCTCCGCAAGAGAGGTGGTACTTCATATCTCCTCAACTTTTTGATCTCAACCAGAAAATAGATCTTAACTTGGTTACTCTACTTTCTTTTTAGCTCTTAGAATTTAGTTCTTAGTTCAAAGCAAACAATGGATGCTAAATATCATTTCTCCAGTTTGCAGCTTCAAATCTGCCATGGCACAGCCATAATACGGTGATCATGCTTAGGGTTTAATTGATCATGTTGGTTATGTGGTGGTTTCTTTAATAGAAATCAGAGGGGAAACCCTCTTTTGCTAAAAAAATATATGCTTAGAGTTTCCCCCTTTTATGATCACTATACGATCAGAATACATCCGTCGTGTCATAATAACACTGCTCCACCCATCAAGCTAAACAAGCTTAGTTGTTCAAATACGATTCTGATATTATTAAAATAGAGTTGTTTAATTGGTCAGCTAAGTGTTCCCAAATTAGTTTTGAAAATGCATGTTCGCCGCTCGAGTGTGTATCTCTGTGTGTGGTCTGGTCAGCACGGTTGGGGAGGTGAACTTTGCAGATGCAGGGGTTTATAGGGAGACACTCTCTGAGTTGAAACCGCAATGCATTCCATAGATAATCTGACTACTTTTTATGTTTTCATGAATCTCAGATTCTGAACAGCATCATAATGATTATGAGCTTGCGCGCATGAAAAGAATAAAGCAGAACAATGCCATGGCTGTCAAACTTGGCATTAAGGGACTAAAATCAAGTCTGGATGCAATGCAATGCAAACACTCTCCACCTACAGATTCATGCTCAGAATATGATCCTAACAGTGATTCTGAGCTAGAGGGATACCTAAGTCAATGTAGCTCCCTAGTGAAGGAGTCAGGGGAAGATGCCCTATCTTATTCCCCCATCAAGGTACTTGCTCTAACTTTCCAAGGTCACATTGCTCGCACATATCTTGCAACTGATGCTTTGCATTGCTTCTACTTTGTTGAACTGCCATTAGCTTAGTTTACACATCGTGTATGTGAATACGCCCTGCCTACCCATTTTCAGTACATATTCCATCTGTCATCATACCATATTTATCCATTCAAATGATGTTCTTGTGTATCAGACGTTCAAAAGGAAGAGGTCGATTGTTGATCATGGAGGAGCACAAGCAAAGTATTTGGAAAAGGTAGTGGCACCTGATAAATCAAATAGCCCATTAGGTGTAGTTGCAATATCACCTGACCCACAAAATACCCCAACACTAGCAGACTGTAGCCCTACTACACTGGTCATTTCTGATGCCCAAACTCAGCAGACCCCAACTGCAACAAACAGTATGATTATGCCAGTTGACATAGCACCAGTTGTATGACGCAAAACCCCTATTCCATCAAAGAGTACACCAAATCCAGTTGCCAAATCCCTTTTCGAACCAGAGAGAGCCCCAATTGCAGAAAATAGGACCCCTGTTCCATTTCTTCTTAGTTTAGAATACGAAGCTTATGTTGTTGTCAGGAACTTTGTGCGCATCTTTCCTTCATGTCAAGATTATACCGCAGACACAAAACAATTTCCAGTCTTCCTCCGCAACTTACGCGCAAGTAATGTACTAATGTTATTCATGGTCATTACTGCATATGTTTCTGCTGACAGAAGACACAAGATTTCATTCTTTTAAATAGGCGAGGCGCAAACTGGATTGTGATGACGAGCAAGGATTGGTTGTGCTTTTCAAGCACTCGTTGATGAAGTATCATTCCTACCTGAGGGAAGCGAACTTCGATGGCAAGCCTCTGAACGAAATTTCTGTAAATTCTCCGGTGCTACATTTATCCGACGGTGACTGGAATAATCTTGTTACACATTGGTCTCGGGTGCAGCGTAAGGTACTGTCTATGATATCACATCACAATTTGAACTACATTTCTCCATTTCCCTTAATGACTCACTTGTACGAAAACTATTAGCAGAAGAACATTCATTCTCAAGGGACCATAGAATCTCGCAACTATACTGCACACTGCATTGCTGTTGTGAGTACCTCTTGTCCTGTATGACCATACTTACTTTTATAGCTGTTTGATTATGTAGCATCACTTCACATGTTAGCCTCGTAGTCGTCCATTTGGTGGACATTATAAGATCCGTATGGACTCTTACATAAATTTAGAATCAACCCAATGCTTTTGAAGAGGTTTAGCTCTGCAGTCCTCTTGTAAGGACTGAACGTGGTCTATCATTGTACTTACATTAACAGCTACTCCCTCCGTCCCATAATATAAGAACATTTTGTACAGTACACCAGTGTTCAAAACACTCTTGTATTATGGGAAGAGGGATTGGTTCATTTTGTAGCATTTTGCATCTTATCTCCCTCGCCCACCATTTACTAAAAAAGATCAGATCTATATTTAATCTTACCAACAAGTAGAATACACAGACAATGACAGTGCAAAAGTATAGCCCATTGCTCTTGTCAGTACATTTTGTCATGTAACACTTGTACTTCCAGGGATTGGTAGTTGATTATGTAGCTTCAATCTGCATCTTATCTTCATTATCCTCTATCCCTTCCAGTATTATCATATCTATAATTACTCTCTACAAAATGTAGAGTACAGACAATGCTTATGAAGAAGATTATGTGCTGAAATACTTGAGTTATCCTTTCCTTGCCATGGAGAAGGGCATTATAAAGCCGGTGTTAACTGTTAATGTAAGTCAGTCCTTCTAAAGCCTTTATCCTCAATTGCTGTTTAATTTGCTCATACTCCCTATCGTTTACTGCTGTTTAGTTTGCTATTTCTACCAAAATGCATGTTCGTAAGAACCGTAAGTTCTAAGTTTTACTTGTAAAACCAAATTCCTTATTCATACCATGCACATTACTTAATACTCCCTATATGTATGCTTGTTTTTGTGGATCTATAATCCAGTGTGTGGTGAAGCAGCCCACGTTTGCACCTTGTCATCTCCTGTTGTATCTTACTGATGTGGCTGATGATATGAACAACATGCCATGCACATTATCCAAAATAGATACAATGATTTTCCTTGCCCTTCATCTATGCTTGTTATGTTGACATGGTAATGCAGTAGTGTGGTGAAGCTCTCCGCATTATGAACAATGCCAAATTATGCTATTGATATTTTGAACATACTCTTTATTTTTCTAATTTGAAATTGGATAGAATTGACAGAACAATTATCATCTTTGTTTATACATGTGCAAACCCTGTCATCTCTCTACTTTGTTTCAGGATGATATGTCTGATGGCATGCACAAGTCTGCTGAAGGCTGTGAGACAAACCCAACATATATTGCAGCAAAGAATGCAAAACATCTTGAAGATAGCGAGACAACCCCAAAGTCTTGTCTTGATGCAGTGTTCAAGTTACTTGAGACTAACAGTCAGACACGCTCACAGAATTCGTTGTCTGAATCAGTTCGACTTCTTCAGTCCCAAGTTCTAACAGAAAGGCATCCTGCAGCTCAACTTCGACTTGAAGTCCTATCTCTAAGAAAGATTGTGGAGAACACCAATGAGAACCTCATCGCTAAACAGCTATGACCGACATGCTAGGCCGGTCTCATAGCCTTGTTCAGCAGCTTGCGCAGCAGTTCCCCCGCAAGGCTAACCTTTCTTGAACTGTCTTGGAAGTGGTCTCGGCTCAGTATTATTTTGTTACACTGCAATGGTGCCCAGTTTTTGTAATCTTCTTCTTCATTGCGCTTTATGATCACTGGTGGCGAACTTTGATGCCCGGTGGATGTAATATAACTTAAATCCTTTATTGTGTAGTGTAGGTTTGTTCTTAGTTACTATGCCGTAATTTCTTTATTGTATAGAGTAGGTTTGTTCTTAATTCCTACTAGTTACGCAGCAGCCCAAAATGAACCCCGGCCCATGATTGTGTGAATAAAATCACGGGCTTTTAACAGGCCAAAATTGTCTGGGTCCTTGTTTGGCCCAATCAGATATCGGCTGCGAGCAGGCCGGATGCAAACCGGGCCGTAGTTAGGCCCAACTATATGACGGGCTTTTAACATGCCGAAATTAATATAGGGCCGAAATGTTAAACGGGCCCTTAACATGCCAAAACTAATATCAGGCCGAATTACTAAGTGGGCCTTTAGCAAGTGGGCCCAAAAGCATAGTGTCTAGTTGACGGGTCGAATCTGATATGGGCCATAATTGAGCCCAAAGCCTCTTAAAGGGCCGGACCTGATCTGGGCCATAATTTGGCCCAGAACATGGTTGGCTTTAACGGGTCGGATCTCATATGGGCCACTATTAGGCTCAGAGCGTGGTAGGCCATTAATGGACCGGATCAAATATGGGCCGGCATTCGGCCCAAAACATGGCAGCCAGTTAATGGGTCGGCCTACTAGGGTCCTCAAAATCTTGTGGGCCTACAGCTGGGCCGGCCCATTAATGTCGGTGAAATCTTGTGGGCCTTTAGCTGGGCCGGCCCATTATGACCCGCAAGAATCTTGTGGGCCTTTACCTGGGCCGGCCCATTATGGCACACAAAAATCTTATGGGCCTTTACCTGGGCTGGCCCATTATGACCCCCACAATCTTGTGGGCCTTTAGCTGGGCCAGCCCATTATGGTCTGCAAAATCTCGTGGGCCTTTAGCTGGGCCGGCCCATTATGGTCCGCAAAATCTTGTGGGCCTTTAGTTGGGCCGGCGCATTTAAACTTGTTGGGCCGTGCCACGTGTTGACGTATCATAGTTGCATTCTGTCCAGTGAGTGGATGAAATCTTTCCCGATGATGTGCCGACACGTGTTTCCTCTAGCCAATGATGATTTTACACGTTGAAAATCCCCATTGGTCGGGGCTGTTAACGGGTTATCGGATCCAAAACCTGACCCAATAGCTTAACGGCGTTCCGTTACGGTGGATGCCACCTGTCGGTCACCCTTGACAAAAGCACTTCTGTGACGCGTGATTTATCGTCATGGAAGTGGACACTTCCATGATGATAATTTTGGTAATGTCATGGAACACTTCTACGACAGCACAGGTATGACTATCTTGATTCTGTCATAAATTTTTCATGGACGTACATGCATGACAAAAATAAGCGACCTACTGTGACAAACACGTATCATCACAGAAGTGTATTTTTTTGTAGTGCTACCATGAAGAACATGGTGCTACTTTGAAGCACAAGTGTGGAAAAGGATAGTAACATTGTCCCTTCTCTCGTTATTCTCTCTCTCTTTTTTGGGCTCTTTGGCCTCTTTCTTTTGGGGGGCGCTCTTTGGCTTCTTTTTATTTAATTCTGGAGCCTCATCCCGACTTGTGGGGCAATCGTAGTCACCATCATCCTTTCCTCACATGGGACAATGCTCTAATAATGATGATCATCACACTTTTATTTACTTACAACTCAAGAATTACAACTCGATACTTGAACAAAAGTATGACTCTATATGAATGCCTCCGGCGGTGTACCGGGATGTGCAATGATCTAGCATGACATGTATAAAAAAATATGAACGGTGGCCAAGCCACAAATACTATGCCAACTATATGATCATGCAAAGCAATATGACAATGGTGGTATGTGTCGTAATAAAACGGAACGGTGGATGTTGCATGGCAATATATCTTGGAATGGCTATGGAAATGCCATAATAGGTACACTACTAGGAAAAGGGCTACTAATGGCGCACTAGTTTTGCCTACTAATGGCGCACTGCTGGTGCGCCATTAGTATCACGCCACTAGTATTTCTTACTAATGGCGCACCAAGCAGTGCGCCATTAGTGTAGAACACCATGCGCCATTAGTATGCCTCCCAGGGGCCATATTTAACCATGTGCTTTGGCATACTAATGGCGCACTGCTGGGTGATGCGCCATTAGTGTGATTATAGCAGTGCGCCATTAGTGTCTTGTGTGGTGCGCCACTAGTATGAATATTAGGTATTTTTTTTCATTTCTGTTATTTTCACAAGTTAAAAAATATTAGAGATAACATACAACACAGATCTGCTTAGCTTACATACAGGGGGGGCATATGTAACGATGTTACCTGCGTCCACTAGATCATATCCAACACACAAGTTTCATCATATATACATACATAGCCAACACATAGTTCCATCGTTACATATTACAAAAGTTTCACAATGTTCATTCAACACCGTTATCCATCAATTCACAAAAGTTTCACATTGATACAAAATAAAAACACAAATGGAAAAGAAGCACTCCATCCATGCAAGCTTCCGTGAATTAAATCAAATCTGCAAAATGATAAACAAGAAGTTAGAAGAAGAAGAAGAAGAAGAAGAAGAAGAAGAAGTAGAAGAAGAAGAAGAAGAAGAAGAAGAAGAAGAAGACTAGAAGAAGAATAAGAAGAAGAATAAGAAGAATAAGAAGAAGACTATAAGCTTATTATGTAAACTTGATCATTTTGTGCTAACATAAGTAATTTCGGAGCTAACCTATAGGAAACTAAGCATATAAGCTCTAAATTAGCATATTAGAGCCAACTTAAGTAAAATAGAGCTAACCTATGTCATTTTGGATAAGAAGAAGAATAAGAAGAAGACTATAAGCTTATTATGTAAACTTGATCATTTTGTTCTAACATAAGTAATTTTGGAGCTAACATATAGGAAACTAAGCATATAAGCTCTAAGTTAGCATATTAGAGCCAACTTAGGTAAAATGAAGCTAACATATGTCATTTTGGATAAGAAGAAGAATAAGAAGAAGACTATAAGCTTATTATGTAAACTTGATCATTTTGTGCTAACATAAGTAATTGTGGAGCTAACCTATAGGAAACTAAGCATATAAGCTCTAAGTTAGCATATTAGAGCCAACTTAGGTAAAATGAAGCTAACATATGTCATTTTGGATAAAAAGAAGAATAAGAAGAAGACTATAAGCTTATTATGTAAACTTGATCATTTTGTGCTAACCTAAGTAATTTTGGAGCTAACCTATAGGAAACTAAGCATATTAGAGATAAATAGGTAACTAAGTATATATATATATATATATATATCATTTTGGAGATCTGACATACCTGACATAGTTCAGTTCTCATTGTTCTTCTCCTTCTCCTTCCTCAGCCTGATGCCCCAAGAGCGGCGAGGTGGTGGAGGCAGTGGAGGCAGTTGTGGGATGTAGTCTTCTACCATAATTGGCATGGTCATGTCGCCCAGCTGTGGGATCGCCGGCGCCACCACTGGTGCATGGTAATTTTCAGGCACCACTACCATCGCGAGGCCACCCTCAGCCACCACCATCTCTTGCCCATGGTCAGCCACCACCATCTCTTGCCCATGGTCATCCTCATCCTGATGCCCATCGTCATCTTGAAGCTCCTCATCCCCTCTCTGCTCCTCTTCTCCCCCACTCCAGTCCGGATCATCCTTCTTGTTGTCTTCGCTGCTGCCACAATCGCTGCTGCTTTCGCTAAGGCCAGACGCTGTTGCTTTTGCTACAGCCATAATCGCTTCTGCTTTGGCTGTAGCCAGAGTCGTTGCTGCTGCTCCCATTGCCTGTCCAAATGCAACAATGACCATTAACAATCGATGTGAGACAAAGCCAAATATGGAGGAATAAGAAGAGGCAGAACGCACTGGCATCTTCGTCTTCAGCGTAGCGCATGTGACACATAGTCTTGTTGAAAACCTTCATGATGAGCATTGTGGCGTCATCGTCGTACCTCAAGAGAAGAAATTACCCGGTCCGCAGGTTGTAGGCACTGTAGAACTTCTCCCAGCCACAGCACAGGTACATGTGGCCCTCCTCGATCACCAACTCCACGTCCCACAGCATGTGAACCCTGCTGCCGGCCTATCGGAGCTTCACATTATCTGGCGGATCTTCACCCATCATCTTCATAAAAGCGTCAGGCAGCCTCTGCAATTTGGGACAAGGAGTGATGTAGCAAACAACAGAGTTATCATAATGAGATGGGTAAAGGGGAGATCTCTCATTTTATATACCTGCCACGTGGCTGATACTGAAGAATAAAGTATGATAGTGAAGAACTCGAAAGCATCCAACTCGTACTCCGGTGAGGCAGAGCAACAGTGGTTGCTTCCCCCCATCTCTGATAAGCAGCAGAAGAGACCAATTAGTACCCATACAACATTATAGCAGCATAAATTTTGAGCAGAAGATAATCAACATTAGTCGCAAGTACCCCATATGTCCTATTTTTAGCAAAGTCATGCTAAAATTCACGGAAAATTTCAGCATGACCTTTGCTGAAAATAGGACATATGGAGTACCCGAATTTGCCGGGACGGAAGTTAATCGACATTCCGGCAAACTCAAGGGCCTCTAGGGGTACCTGCAATAGCATTATCCCCGCGTAATGAAGTCGCCAATGGGTCATTTCAGAAGATCAAAAGTAGCATCATCACAAGTACAACATCATCTATAGCTTTATATTAACAAAGCATCAGCACATATACAAAAGACCACTTATGCCAACAGTATGGTTTATATCAGATTCGGAGTTAGAAACAGGAAAAATCGGTGCTTCAAAGCCTACTGGACACAATTTACATCTATCAGTACGGGATGTCCTAACTAATTTCAAGTGTTCACAGGTGAACTTGTACCATGGATGAGCCTAGTGCTTCATTAGTCAACTAAACAGAGATAACAGTGCATATATTCACTGTATATATTCACTGTACAGGCTGTCAAGTTCTATTTCAGCTCAAGTTTCATTACAACACAAACACTGTAATTCATCTGCTCACAGAAAAATTAATAATCAAAATCAAATTACAATAGGGGTCCCAGGTTTGACCCCATGATACATGCTATCCTCGGATTATTCCTCTTCTGAACAAACCATCATGCATCATTTTCTAACCAAGGCATAGCTCAGGAAAACCACTTGCTTTGACCAGAACTAGCTGATTACCCCAAATCTCATGGTAAAATTAGCAAGGCAAAGCATTTCTCTTACATGACCATAGCAAGAATGACACACTACATATAATCCGGTGAGATAGCAGCAGCAATCTCAAAAAAAGCGGAGACATCATACATACCACCAGAGCATCACCCACAGACATCCAGGTACATCACCCACTATTATTGCCTGTAAAAAGGCCTAATATCCACTAGTATTGCCTATTGATCATATACTACGTACTCATATTTTATTCAGTCATTTTACCAGTTGTTTAACCACAGATTAGGGTCTATCTAGGAGGTTAGTCAATGTAAAAATTGAAAAGCTAGCTAGCAATATAGTAAGCAGAAGCGGAGGCAGCAGCGGAATGGGGAATGGTGGAGAGAGGGAGAAATGAGGAAGGAGGAGAGGTACCTGGTCGCCGGAGGGGTCGGGGTCGGGGTCGGCGAAGGGGTCGGGGTCCGAGCTCGTCCGGGTCCTCGCTCGCCGCGGTCGAAGGAGAGCAGGGGCCGGTGGCGGAGGACGGCAGGGGCAGGCGGGGTGGGTGCGTCAGGGCCGCGCTCGCCGGCTGCTGCAGGGGCCGGAGGAGGCCCTCGCTCGTCGAAGGGAGAGGAGCGGGCGGCGCGCGCTCGGCCGATCCCGTTTGGGGGGGCGCGAGGGCGGTGGGGGTGGAGTCCCGCGGGGGTCGGGGCGGCGACGTCGGGGCAGCGCAAGACCACAGCGGTGGCGGTGGCGCCGACGGCGTGCAGGCGCGGCGGATGGAGGGGGTGGAGCAAGGGGGCGGCGGCGTATGTTCGGGGTCGAGTGGGGGATCTAGCGAGGGAGGGAGGCCACACAGTGGAGTCAGGGTGGGTTAGCAATGGCGCACCTCCCCCTAGTGCGCCATAAGTATGATGATTCTAGTGGCGCACCTCCCCCTGGTGCGCCATTAGAATTTTATTTTAATTACTAGCTCGACTGGTCAGGTTATATTCCACCTAACCCTATCTCCATTAGAACACACCCACTAGCCCGACTGGTCAACACGCAACACACACATTAGGAGGTCCTGGGTTCGATTCCCATGCTCCCCAATTTTTGTTTTTATGCATTTAAAATGATTTTTGATATTTATTTGTGTTTAAATATGTTTAAACTTGTTTAAATCATAACAGTAATATTTTTTATAAAAAAAGTAATATTTTTTTAAAAAATATCATCAAAATTGTTATTTGAAAATATTTATGAATATGAAAAAATATCATCAAATTTATTATTTTAAAATACCATCAAATATTTTATTTGAAAATATAATCAAATTTGTTTTTTTTGCAATTTTAGTTGCATTCATTTGTGACGGTGGAGCGGGCCGGGGAGGGTGCGAGGGAGAGGGTGCGGTGGGTCGTCGACGATGGTGGAGTGGGGGAGGGTGCGGGCCGGGGGTCGGCGACGGCGGCCGGTGGAGCGGGGGAGGGTGCGGTGGGTCGTCGGCGACGATGGAGTGGGGGAGGGTGCAGGGGGTCGGCGGCGGCGGCCGGTGGAGCGGGGGAGATGGTGCGCGGGGTGCTCAGCGGCGAGGGGGACCGGATCTGGTGAGGTGCGGGGGAGAGGGTGCGGTGGGTCGTCGGCGACGGTGGAGTGGGGGAGGGTCCGGGCCGGGGGTCGGCGGCGGCGGCCGGTGGAGCGGGGGAGGGTGTGGTGGGTCGTCGGCGGCGGTGGAGCGGGGGAGATGGTGCGGGGGGTGCTCGTCGGCGGCGGCCGGTGGAGCGGGGGAGATGGTGCGGGGGGTGCTCGTCGGCGGCGGTGGAACGGGGGCGGGTGCGGGGGGTGCTCGTCGGCGGCGGTGGAGCGGGGGCGGGTGCGGGGGTGCTCGTCGGCGGCGGTGGAGCGGGGGAGGGTTCACCACACATACATGCGCCATTAGTAGTTTTGCAAAAAAAGTATTAAAAATAATTTTTATACTAATGGCGCACCGTGGCATAGTTCGCCATTACTAGTTTGAACTAGTAATGGCGCACTATGCAACGGTGCGCCATTAGTAGTTTTGCAAAAAAGTAAAAAAGAAAAGAATACAGTAGTGGCGCACTCAACGGTTGGTGCGCCATTAGTAGTTCTAACTACTAATGGCGCACTTTGCCCGGATGCGCCATTAGTATGTTTGAAAAAATGAAAAAAAATTGTTACTAGTGTCGCACCTTGTGCCTGGTGCGCCATTAGTGTCTTACACACTAATGGCGTATCTTCACGTGGTGCGCCATTAGTAAATAGTAGTGGCGCACCACTTCTCTGGTGCGCCATTAGTGTCAATTTCATCTTTAGCCCTTTTCCTAGTAGTGGTAGGTATGGTGGCAGTTTTGAGGAAGATATAAGGTGGCTTATGTGTGAAAAAGTGTATCATATCATAGGGTTTGGATGCACCTGCGAAGTTTGCACCACAACTCATGGTGAGTAAGGGCAATGCACGGCACCGAAGAGGCTAGCAAAATGCGGAAGGGTGAGAGTGTGTATAATCGATGGTCTCAACATTAGTCATAAAGAACTCACATACTTATTGCAGAAATTTACTAGCCCTCGAAGCAAAGTACTACTACGCATGCTCCTAGGGGAGAGGTTGGTAGGAGTTAACCATCGCGTGCTTCCGACCTCCACACAAAGGATGACAATCAATAATAAGTCGTCCTCCAATTTCACAACATAATGAAAGACCATACGTGCATGCTTTTGGAATCACAAACCTTAATGCAAATATTCTTACTAAACCACAATTACTCACTAGCATGACTTTAATACCACCATCTTTATATCTCAAAACAAATGCAAAGAATCAAACTTCTCATATATTCAATGATCTTCATGAAAGTTTTTGGTATATCCATCATATTAGGACTAACTTTATAACCTAACCAAATTGCCATACTATTTACAAAACTCTCAAAAGAATATAAGTGAAGCATGAGAGCTCATCAATTTCTTCAAAATATAATCGCCTCCGTGCTCTAAAAGATATAAGTGAAGCACTAGAGCAACTACCTAGCTCCAAAAGTATAAGTGAAGCACATAGAGTATTCTAATAAATTCGTGATTGATGTGTGTCCATTGAAACTTCACCCAAAACTTAAAACTTCACAACACAAAACTTAATAGAAAACTAGTGAGATCCGTTAGTATAATAAAGCAAATCACCACCTTTAGGTACTGTCGTAAAGTCATTCCAATTTTATATTTGTATTATATCTATTGTGTTCTAACTTCACCATGGTTCATACCCCCCCCCTGATACGTCCATTTTGTATCATGCTTTTACATCGATATTTATTGCATTATGGACTGTTATTTCACTTTATGTCACAATACTTATGGCTATTCCTTCTTATTTTACAAGGTTTACATAAGGAGGGAGAGTGCCGGCAGCTGGAATTCTGGGCTAGAAAAGGAGCAAATATTAGAGACCTATTCTGCGCAACTCCAAAAGTCCTGAAACTTCACGGGACATCTTAAAAGAAATAAAGAAAAATCCTCGCCAAAGATGAAGGCCAGGGGGCCCACACCCTTCTCATGAGGGTGGGGGACACCCCCCCCCCTAGGGCGCTCCCCCTACCTCATGGGCCCCCTGGTGGCTCTTCGACGTCCATCTTCTCCTATATGAGGTCTTTCGATGAGAAAAAATAAGAAGGAACTTTTCGGGATGAGACTCCGCTGCCACGAGGTGGAACCTTGGCGGATCCAATCTAGAGCTCCGGCAGAGCTGTTCTGCCGGGGAAACTTCCCTCCCGGAGGGGGAAATCATCACCATCATCATCACCACCGCTCCTCTCATCGGGAGAGGGCAATCTCCATCAACATCTTCACCAGCACCATCTCATCTCCAAACCCTAGTTCATCTCTTGTATCCAATTCTTGTCCCAAAGTCCGGGATTGGTGCTAGTAGGTTGCTAGTAGTGTTGATTACTCCTTTTAGTTGATGTTAATTGGTTTAATTGGTGGAAGATCATATGTTCAGATCCTATATGCATATTATTACCCCTCTGATTATGAACATGAATATGCTTTGTGAGTAATTACGTTTGTTCCTGAGGACAAGGGAGAAGTCTTGCTATGAGTAGTCATGTGAATTTGGTATTCGTTTGATATTTTGATAAGATGTATGTTGTCTAGCCTCTAGTGGTATTGTGTGAACGTCGACTACATAACACGTCACCATTATTTGGGCCTAGAGGAGGGCATTGGGAAGTAATAGGTAGATGAGGGGTTGCTAGAGTGACAGAAGCTTAAACCCTAGTTTATGCATTGCTTCGTAAGGGGCTGATTGGATCCACATGTTTCATGCTATGGTTAGGTTTACCTTAATACTTTTGTTGTAGTTGCCGATGCTTGCAATAGAGGTTAATCATAAGTGGGATGCTTGTTCAAGTAAGAACAGCACCCAAGCACCGGTCCACCCACATATCAAATTATCAAAGTATCGAACGTGAATCATATGAACGTGATGAAAACTAGCTTGACGATATTCCCATGTGTCCTCGGGAGCGCTTTTCCTATTATAAGAGTTTGTTCCGGCTTGTCCTTTGCTACAAAAGGATTGGGCCACCTTGCTGCACTTTATTTACTTTTGTTAGTTGTTGCTCGTTACAATCTATTTTATCACAAAACTATCTCTCACCACTTATTTCAGTACTTGTAGAGAATACCTTGCTGAAAACTTCTTATCATTTCCTTCTGCTCCTCGTTGGGTTTGACACTCTTACTTATCGAAAGGACTACGATAGATCCCCTATACTTGTGGGTCATCAAGACTCTTTTTTGGAGCCGTTGCCGAGGAGTGTAGCGCCTTTGGTAGGTGGGATTTGGTAAGGAAAAATTTATATAGTGTGCTGAAATTTACTGTCACTTGTTACTATGGAAAGTAATTCTCCGGGGGGCTTGTTCGGGGTATCTTCACCCCATCCAGTAGAGCAAAGAGTTCCTCCTCAACCTACTGAACCTATTGAAAATGAAACTCCTTTTGAATTTCCTTCGGGTATGATGGAAAAAATGCTAGCTAACCCTTTTACAGGAGATGGAACGAAGCATCCTGATGAGCACTTAATATATGTGGATGAAGTTTGTGGATTATTTAAGCTTGCAGGTATACCCGATGATGTTGCTAAGAAGAAGGTCTTCCCTTTATCTTTGAAGGGAGACGCGTTGATATGGTATAGGCTATGTGATGATATGAGATCATGGGACTATAAAAGATTGAAGTTGGAATTTCATCAAAAGTATTACCCTATGCATCTTGTTCATCGTGATCGCAATTATATATATATATAATTTCTAGCCTCGCGAAGGAGAAAGCATCGCTCAAGCTTGGGGGAGGCTTAAATCAATGTTATATTCATGCCCCAATCATGAGCTCTCGAGAGAAATAATTATGCAAAGTTTTTATGCTCGGCTTTCTGAAAACGATCGCACCATGCTCGATACTTCTTGTGATGCCTCTTTTATTATGAAGATTATTGAATTCAGATGGAATTTATTGGATAGAATTAAACGCAACTCTGAAGACTGGGACCTCGACGAAGGTAAGGAGTCAGGTATGACACCTAACTTTGATTGTGTTAAATCTTTTATGGATACTGATATTTTCTATAAGTTTAGCACTAAATATGGACTTGACTCTGAGATAGTAGCTTCTTTCTGTGAATCTTTTGCTACTTATGTTGATCTCCCTTAGGAGAAGTGGTTTAAATATCATCCTCCCATAGAAGTAAAAGTAGATGCACCTATTAAAGTTGAAGAAAAGACTGTCACTTATAATGATCCTATTGTTCCCACTTCTTATGTTGAGAAACCACCTTTCCCTGTTAGAATAAAGGATCATGCTAAAGCTTCAACTATTGTTCGTAAAAGCAATATTAGAACTTATACACCTCCTGAGCAACTTAAAGTAGAACCTAATATTGCTATTGTTAAAGATCTCTTTTTTGATAATATTGATGGGCATGTTATCCAGTTCGAAGGTGAAACTACTAGAATTGCTAAGCCTTGTGATAAAGATAAACATAGACCTGTGGTAGGCGTGCCTGTTATTTCTGTTAAAATAGGAGATCATTGTTATCATGGCTAATGTGATATGGGTGCTAGTGCTAGTGTAATACCTATTGACTTATATGAAGAAATTAAGAATGAAATTTCACCTGCTGAGTTAGAAGATATTGATGTCACAATTAAACTTGCTAATAGAGATACTATTTCAGCGATGGGAATTGTTAGAGATGTTGAAGTGTTGTGTGGGAAAACTAAATATCCTGCTGATTTTCTTGTTCTTGGTTCCCCACAAGATAGCTTTTGTCCCATTATATTTGGTAGACCCTTCTTAAATACTGTCAATGCTACCATAGATTGCACAAAGAATGTTGTTACTGTTGGCTTGGATGATATGGTTCATGAGTTTAATTTCTCTAAATTTAGTAAACAACATCATGAGGAAGAATTACCTAGTAAGGATGAAATTATTGGTCTTGCTTCTATTTCCGTACCTCCTAGTGATCCTTTAGAACACTATTTGCTAGACCATGAAAATGATATGTTCATGAATGAAAGAAGGGAAATAGATGAAGTATTCTTTAAACAAGAACCTATGCTAAAACACAATTTGCCTATTAAAATCCTAGGGATCCTCCTCCACCTAAGGGTGATCCCGTGTTTGAGCTAAAACCTTTGCCTGATAATCTTAAATATGCTTATCTTGATGAAAAGAAGATATATCCTATTATTATTAGTGCTAACCTTTCAGAGCATGAAGAAGAAAGATTATTGAAAACTCTAAAGAAGCATCATGCTGCTATTGGATATACTCTTGATGATCTTAAGGGCATTAGTCCCACTCTATGTCAACATAAAATAAATTTGGAAGCAGATGCCAAACCAGTTCATGATCCTCAACGACGCCTGAATCCTAAAATGAAAGAAGTGGTAAGAAAAGAAATACTCAAGCTTCTGGAGGCAGGTATAATCTATCCCGTTGCTGATAGTGAGTGGGTAAGTCCTGTCCATTGTGTCCCTAAGAAGGGAGGTATTACTGTTGTTCATAATGATAAAGATGAATTGATTCCACAAAGAATTATCACAGGTTATAGGATGGTAATTGATTTCCGCAAATTAAATAAAGCTACTAAGAAAGATCATTACCCTTTACCTTTTATTGATCAAATGCTAAAAATATTATGCAAACATACACACTATTGCTTTCTAGATGGTTATTCTGGTTTCTCTCAAATACCTGTGTCGGCTAGAGATCAATCAAAGACTACTTTTACATGCCCTTTTGGTACTTTTTCTTATAGACGTATGCCTTTTGGTTTATGTAATGCACCTTCTACCTTTCAAAGATGCATGATGGCCATATTCTCTGACTTTTGTGAAAAGATTTGTGAGGTTTTCATGGATGATTTTTCCGTCTATGGTTCCTCTTTTGATGATTGCTTGAGCAATCTTGATCGAGTTTTGCAGAGATGTGGAGAAACTAATCTTGTCTTGAATTGGGAAAAGTGCCACTTTATGGTTAATGAAGGTATTGTCTTGGGCCATAAAGTTTCTAAAAGAGGTATTGAAGTTGATAAAGCCAAGGTTGATGCTATTGAAAAGATGCCATCCCAAGGACATCAAAGTATAAGAAGTTTCCTTGGTCACGCCGGATTTTACAGGAGGTTCATTAAGGACTTCTCAAAAATTTCCCGGACTCTGAATAATTTATTGCAAAAAGATATACCATTTGTCTTTGATGATGATTGTGTAGAAGCATTTGAAATACTTAAGAAAGCATTAGTCTCTGCACCTATTGTTCAGCCACCTGATTGGAATTTACCCTTTGAAATTATGTGTGATGCTAGTGATTATGCTGTAGGTGTTGTTCTAGGGCAAAGAGTTGATAAGAAATTAAATGTTATTCATTATGCTAGTAAGACTCTAGACAATGCTCAAAGAAATTATGCTACTACTGAAAAAGAGCTTTTAGCAGTAGTATTTGCTTGTGATAAGTTCAGATCTTATATTGTTGATTCTAAAGTAACTATTCACACTGATCATGCTGCTATTAAATATCTTATGGAAAAGAAAGATGCTAAACCTAGACTTATTAGATGGGTTTTCTTGCTACAAGAATTTGATTTGAATATTGTTGATAGAAAGGAAGCTGAGAACCCCGTTGCAGACAACTTATCTAGGTTAGAAAATATTCTTGATGACCCACTACCTATTAATGATGACTTTCCTGATGAACAATTAAATGTTATAAGTACTTCTCGTAGTACTCCATGGTATGCTGATTATGCTAATTATATTGTTGCTAAATTTATACCACCTAGCTTCACATACCAACAAAAGAAAAAGTTTTTCTATGATTTAAGACATTACTTTTGGGATGACCCACATCTTTATAAAGAAGGAGTAGATGGTGTTATTAGACGTTGTGTACATGAGCATGAACAGGAACAGATCCTATGCAAGTGTCACTCCGAGTCTTATGGAGGACACCACGCTGGAGATAGAACTGCACATAAAGTATTGCAATCTGGTTTTTATTGGCCTACTCTCTTCAAGGATGCCCGTAAGTTTGTCTTGTCTTGTGATAAATGTCAAAGAATTGGTAATATTAGTAGATGTCAAGAAATGCCTATGAATTATTCACTTGTTATTGAACCGTCTGATGTTTGGGGCTTTGATTATATGGGACCTTTTCCTGCCTCTAATGGATACACACATTTTTTAGTTGCTGTTGACTACGTTACTAAGTGGGTAGAAGCTATTACAACTAGTCGTGTTGATCATAACACCTCTATTAAAATGCTTAAAGAAGTTATTTTCCCGAGGTTTGGAGTCCCTAGATATTTAATGACTGATGGTGGTTCACACTTCATTCATGGTGCCTTTTGTAAAATGCTTGCTAAATATGATGTTAATCATAGAATTGCATCCCCTTATCACCCACAGTCTAGTGGTCAAGCAGACTTGAGCAATAGAGAGCTCAAATTAATTGTGCAAAAGATTGTTAACAGGTCTAGAAAGAATTGGTCTAAGAAACTTGATGATGCATTATGGGCTTATAGAACTGCATACAAAAATCCTATGGGTATGTCTCCATATAAAATGGTTTATGGAAAAGCATGTCACTTACCTCTCGAACTAGAACGTAAGGCATATTGGGCTATTAAAGAACTCAACTCTGATTTTAAACTTGCCGGTGAGAAGAGGTTATTTGATATTAGCTCACTTGATGAATGGAGAACCCAAGCTTATGAAAATGCCAGGTTGTTTAAAGAAAAAGTTAAAAGATGGCATGACAAAAGGATACAAAAGCGTGAGTTTAATGTAGGTGATTATGTATTGCTATACAACTCTCGTTTAAGATTTTTTGCAGGAAAACTTCTCTCTAAATGGGAAGGCCCCTACATCATCGAAGAGGTCTATCGTTCCGGTGCCATAAAGATCAACAACTTCGAGGGCACAAACCCGAAGGTGGTAAACGGTCAAAGAATTAAACATTATATCTTAGGTAATCCCATAAATGTTGAAACCAATATTATTGAAACCGCAACCCTGGAGGAATACATAAGGGAAATTTTCCGGAGCGTTTCAGACTCCGAAAAGGAATAGGTATGTGGTACGGTGAGTAAACCGACTCCAAAACAATTTTTAAGGCGATATTTCTCCGTTTTGGAATATTTAGAAAAATAGAAAAATAAGTAGCAGTCCGGGAAGGACACGAGGCCCCCACGAGGGTGGTGGGCGCGCCCTACCCCCCTGGGCACGCCCCCCTACCTCGTGAGCATCTCGTGTGCCTTCCAGACTCCGTTTTCTTGCACGATACGTATTTTGGTCGGTAAAAATTCATTATATATTCTCCCGAAGGTTTTGACTCCCGTATCACGCAAATTTCCTCTGTTCTTGTTTCGAGCTGTTTTTCTAACATATCCAGGTTAGCAGGACGGCCCCAAGCGCCTCCAAGGACAAGTTCTTCGAGAAGGTCATCAACCCTTACCTCGCGGAGGTGTTGCGACATCCTCAAACCATTGAGTGGCGTGATGGGTTGCTACACATCCGCGATGAAGAGGGACCAAAGGGGACCAGAAGCATAAAGACAAGGCTCGAAGCAGTGGAGCAACAAGTTTTCAAGTGCCAGGGTATGGTGGAACATGGAATCAATGCTAGCCACATGATGCTCGTGGAGTTCACTAACAACTACAAGTCGGATGCCAAGAACACCGAGGAAGCCATCTTCATGCTATATGAGAAGATCGAGCACCTCCAAGCCCAAACTATGACCTGCAAAACCAAAACTGTGAGTATGAATATAGATTCAAAAGAATGAGTTTGGCTGCAGATTCGAGGATTCCAGAGACTCAACCATCCTTCTATGATGGTGAACCTATGCCTTGGAAGATGGATGACAAGCCCGCATCATCAGCAACACCTCCACCTTCTTCACCGACAAAGGAGATATAATCACATGGGTATGGGCACTCCCCTTGGCAACTGCCAAGATTGGGGGACGTGCCCCGGTATCGTATCACAATCACAACTCCTTGTTTTTCTTAGTTCGATCCTATTAGTAGTATCTTGATCTAGTAGAATGAAGTTCATGGCATGATCTAGTTTTGAGTTTTGCTTTATGATCTCTCTATGTAATCGAGTCCGTGAGCTATATATAATAAAGATTAATGTTGAGTCAAGGGCTTGATTATTTTTCCATGATCTTGGGTGAATAAAAGAAAAGAGAAAAAGAATAAAAAGAAACAAAAAGTTCATATTGATCTTATTGAGAGTAATGACTTCACATAGAAAGAGTATGATGATTAAAAGTTGTTGGGAATTGGCAGACATAGCTTTGGTCATTGTTGCAATTAATAGGAAGTAATAAGGAAAGAGAGGTTTTCACATATAGATATATTATCATTGAAATCTTTTATGATTGGGAGCACTCATTAAAATATGACATGCTAAAGAGTTGATGTTGGACAAGGAAGACAACGTAATGAGTTATGTCTTTCTTATATCTGAGATAAAGTATGTTGTCATGGATCCTCTAACTTGTTGAGCTTGCCTTTTCCCCTCATGCTAGCCAAATTCTCAGCACCAAGTAGAAATACTACTTGTGCTTCCAAATACCCTTAAACCAGTTTTGCCATGAGAGTCCACCATATCTACCTATGGATTGAGTAAGATCCTTCAAGTAAGTTGCCATCGGTGCAAAGCAATAAAAAATTGCTCTAAATATGTATGATTGATTGGTGTGGGAGAAATAAGCTTTATATGATCTTGTGATGTGGAAGTAATAAAAGCGACAGACTGCATAATAAAGGTTCATATCACAAGTGGCAATATAAAGTGACATTCTTTCGCATTGAGATTTGATATGTCCAACCATAAATGCGCATGGCAACCTCTGCTTCCCTCTGCGAAGGGCCTATCCTTTATTATTATCTTCTACCTTATGCAAGAGTCATGGTGATCTTCACCTTTTCTTTTTCATTTTATCCTTTGGCAAGCTCAGCATGTTGGAAAGAACATGATATATATATATATATATATATATATCTAATTGGATGTAGGGGAGCATGAACCATTATTGTTGACATTACCCTTGAGGTAAAAGGTTGTGGGGCAAAACTATAAGCCCCTATCTTTCTCTGTGTCCGATTAAAACTTCATAGCCACAAGTATTGTGTGAGTGTTAGCAATTATGGAGGACTAAATGATAGTTGAGTATGTGGACTTGCTCTTTAGCTCTGGCATAGACTCTTTCCGATGTTATGATAAATTGCAATTGCTTCAATGACTGAGATTATAGTTTGTCAGAGCCCAATAAGGTTTATGATTTATACTTTTGCATTGTGAATAGATCATCACTCGAACATAAGTAATCATATGACAAAATCTATATATGTTGCTGTTATGAGAATAATCATGATGCCTTCATGTCTGTATTTTATTTTTAAAGACGCCTCTACCTCTAAACATGAGGACATATTTATTGTTATCGGCTTTTCGCTTGAGGACAAGCGAGGTCTAAGCTTGGGGGAGTTGATACATCCATTTTGCATCATGTTTTTATATCGATATTTATTGCATTATGGACTGTTATTTCACTTTATGTCACAATACTTATGGTTATTCTCTCTTATTTTACAAGGTTTACATAAGGAGGGAGAGTGCCGGCAGCTGGAATTCTGGGCTGGAAAAGGAGCAAATATTAGAGACCTATTCTGCGCAACTCAAAAAGTCCTGAAACTTCACGGGACATCTTAAAAGAAATAAAGAAAAATCCTCGCCAAAGATGAAGGCCAGGGAGCCCACACCCTTCTCACGAGGGTGGGGGGCACGCCCCCCCCCCCTAGGGCGCGCCCCCCTACCTCGTGGGCCCCCTGGTGGCTCTTTGACGTCCATCTTCTCCTATATGAGGTCTTTCGATGAGAAAAAAATAAGAAGGAACTTTTCGGGACGAGACTCCGCCGCCACGAGGCGGAACCTTGGCGGATCCAATCTAGAGCTCCGGCAGAGCTGTTCTGCCAGGGAAACTTCCCTCCCGGAGGGGGAAATCATCACCATCGTCATCACCAACGCTCCTCTCATCGGGAGAGGGAAATCTCCATCAACATCTTCACCAACACCATCTCATCTCCAAACCCTAGTTCATCTCTTGTATCCAATTCTTGTCTCAAAGTCCGGGATTGGTGCTAGTAGGTTGCTAGTAGTGTTGATTACTCCTTGTAGTTGATGCTAATTGGTTTAATTGGTGGAAGATCATATGTTCAGATCCTATATGCATATTATTACCCCTCTAATTATGAACATGAATATGCTTTGTGAGTAATTATGTTTGTTCCTGAGGACAAGGGAGAAGTCTTGCTATGAGTAGTCATGTGAATTTGGTATACGTTTGATATTTTGATATGATGTATGTTGTCTAGCCTCTAGTGGTGTTATGTGAACGTCGACTACATAACACTTCACCATTATTTTGGCCTAGAGGAAGGCATTGGGAAGTAATAAGTAGATGATGGGTTGCTAGAGTGACAGAAGCTTAAACCCTAGTTTATGCGTTGCTTCGTAAGGGGCTGATTTGGATCCACATGTTTCATGCTATGGTTAGGTTTACCTTAATACTTTTGTTGTAGTTGCGGATGCTTGCAATAGAGGTTAATCATAAGTGGGATGCTTGTTCAAGTAAGAATAGCACCCAAGCACCGGTCCACCCACATATCAAATTATCAAAGTATCGAACGCGAATCATATGAACATGATGAAAACTAGCTTGACGATATTCCCATGTGTCCTCTGTGACGCCCGGATAATCATGCTACAGTAATCCCACGCTAAGGATGCCACGTCACCTCGGTTACTGTTGATAAACCCGCGTAATTCGAAACCCAGCTCAAGATTCAAATTTAAAATAAAGGCAAACAATAAAAGTTTTCAGATATTGAAACTAAAATGTTAGGGTTGTGCCAAATAATGTGTAGGTAATTATGGTGAAGAAACCAAACTTCTGTAAATTATTCCAATGCACTAAAATAATTAAAACAGCAGCTAAACCTATTATAAATGCCCTTTTGAAATTTATAAAAATGCGAGCAAAATATTTTAAAAAAATACCAAAGTATATTATGGTAGTGGGCTAATTTACAACCTCCATTTAGGTACTGGTCTTATAATTTTACAAAACTGAAAACTATTAAAAACTATAATAGAAAACAGAAAAGTAAAATAAAATAAAAACAGAAAAGAAATAAAACAAAGAAAAACAAAAAAAGGACCCCCCCCACTGGGCCAGTCATCCCAGCTGCTAGCCAGGCCGGCCCAAACCGGCCCAGGCCGCCCCCTCACTCCACCATAACCCCACCCCGGTCAAACCCTAGCCCGACCGCACTACACCACTCCCCCCCCCCCCGATCCCCATCTCTCCCCTCATTTCCCCCCACCTCGCGCCGCACGCACTCGCACGCATGCATCGTGCCTGGGAGAGAAACTCCCCGCGCCCGATCCCCTCGTCAACCATGACGCCTCCGCCGTGTCTTCCTCTGGTTCTCCTGCCGTAGAGCATCGCCGCCGCCACGAGTTTCCCCTCCGCCCGTCGTCGTCTTCCCTGCTCCGTCGGGGCCGCCAACCGCCGGCACCGAAGGCCACCCCACTCCACGGTCTCCTCATCGCGGCTCCTCTTCCTCCGCACCTCTGCTTCATCCTCGCGCCTGCCGGCCCGTCCGGCCACCGGACCTCGTCGGCAAGGTCCCGCCGGCCCCGCCCCGAGTGGATTTGGATCAGCGGCAACCGATGCCCCCGACCCGTCGCGCGCCATCGCCCCACCACCCCCCCGACGCTGATGTCCCGGAGCGCCTTCGCCGGACCTCCCCGCCGGCCTGCTTCCACTCCACCGCATCGTCTCCGTCCTCCTCCTCGCCCCCCCGTTGCCCTGGACCCTACGCCCCCCCCCCCCCGGTGAGCACCTCTCCTCCTTCCCCTGGGTTCCCGCTCGATGACCATGGCCATAGCCGTCGTGCGCACGCGCGCTCGCACTCCCGCCGCGTGCCTTGTCTCACCTTCCCTCCCTGTGAGCTGCTCCGACCAGCTCCGCCACTACCTTCACCACCGCGCTACCCGCGGCCCTCCGCCGCCTTTCCTGGCCGGCGTCGTGGGCGCCGGCGGCTTCGTCCATGGCCTCGCCTGAGCAGCCTCTGGGCTCGCCTCGTGCCAGGCGCCCCTGCACCCGTTAGCCCGCACGCCCGCAAGCCCTTGCGCCCGCTTAGGCCCCTGGGGCCAATGACAGTCGGGGCCCAAACCCCCCAGAACGATTTAAAAAAAAGAAGAATAAAAAATGATGATAAGTAATTAAAATTATTAATTAATCAATTAGTTAATTAAATTAATTAACTTAATTAATCAGGTTTAATTAAACTAATTAAAATCTATTACCCTAATAACCTAGTTAGACTAAAATTAACTAGTTAGTTAATATAAACAGTCAATGACGATCGGGGCCCACACGTCAGTTGACCAGTCAAAGCTCATGTTGACTGCTGACGTCATGCTGACGTCAGCAGGCACTATTCTGGATAATGTTTAATTAAATTAATTAAATAAATCCTAAAAATGATTTAAATCTTTTAAAATTAATATAAAATAAACCGTAGCTCGGATGAAAAAACTTTGTACATGAAAGTTGCTCAGAACGACGAGACGAACCCGGATACGCAGCCCGTTCGTCCGTCACGCATCCCTAGCATAGCAAACTCGCAACTTTCCCCCTCCGGCTCCTCTGCCCGAAAACGCAAAACACCGGGGATACTTTCCCGGATGTTTTCCCCCTTCGCCGGTATCACCTCCTACTGCGTTAGGTCACCCCTAGCACGGCGTATCACCATGTTATGCTTTGTGTTGCTTTGATTGCTCTGTTATTTATTATGTTCCCCCTCCGTTACTTTTTCCGGTAGACCCCGAGACCACTGCCGGTACCCCTGTGATCGGCTACGGTGTTGACGACCACTCTCTCTTGCCAGAGCAACCAGGCAAGCCCCCCCCCTTTGATCACCAGATACCGCCTACTCTTCTCTATACTGCTTGCATTAGAGTAGTGTAGCATGTTACTGCTTCCCGTTAATCCTATACTGATGCATAGCCTGTCCTTGCTACTACTGTTGTTACCTTTACCTGCAAACCTAATGCTTAGTATAGGATGCTAGTTTATCATCAGTGGCCCTACATTCTTGTCCGTCTGCCATGCTATACTATCGGGTCGTGATCACTCGGGAGGTGATCACGGGTATATACTATATACTTTATACATGATACATGTGGTGACTAAAGACGGGTAGGCTCGTAGGAGCACCCGCGAGTGGATCTTTGAGGCGGAGCGACAGGGCAGGTTCCGACCACCTAGGAGAGAGGTGGGCCTGGCCCTGGTCGGTGTTCGCGGATAATTAACACGATTAACGAGATCTGGGTATTTGATCTGAGTCTGGCCATTTGGTCTATACGCACTAACCATCTACGCGGGAGTAGTTATGGGTATCCCGGCGTCGTGGTATCAGCCGAAGCCTTCGTGACGTCAGCGACTGAGTGGCGCGCGCCGGATTGGACTGGAAAGCCACTAGGCTAGGTCTGCTTCCGGCCGCGTACGCAACGTGCAGGTGTGCAAAGGGCGATGGGCCCAGACCCCTGCGCCGTAGGATTTAGACCGGCGTGCTGACCTCTCTGTTGTGCCTAGGTAGGGCTGCGACGTGTTGATCTTCCGAGGCCGGTCATGACCCAGGAAAGTGTGTCCGGCCAAATGGGATCGAGCGTGTTGGGGTATGTGGTGCACCCCTGCAGGGAAGTTTATCTATTCGAATAGCCGTGTCCCTCGGTAAAAGGACGACCCGGAGTTGTACCTTGACCTTATGACAACTAGAACCGGATACTTAATAAAACACACCCTTCCAAGTGCCAGATACAACCGGTGATCGCTCTCTCACAGGGCGACGAGGGGAGGATCATCGGTTAGGATTATGCTATACGATGCTACTGGGAGGACTTCAGTCTACTCTCTTCTACATGCTGCAAGACGGAGGCTGCCAGAAGCGTAGTCTTCGACAGGATTAGCTATCCCCCTCTTATTCTGGCATTCTGCAGTCCAGTCCACATATGATACCCTTATTCCATTTGATACCCATGCATATGTAGTGTAGCTCCTTGCTTGCGAGTACTTTGGATGAGTACTCACGGTTGCTTTCTCCCTCTTTTCCCCCTATCCCTTCTACCTGGTTGTCGCAACCAGATGTTGGAGCCCAGGAGTCAGACGCCACCGTTGATGACGACTCCTACTACGTGCTGCCCGCTGACGATGACCAGGAGTAGTTTAGGAGGATCCCAGGCAGGAGGCCTACGCCTCTTTCGATCTGTATCCCAGTTTGTGCTAGCCATCTTATGGCAACTTGTTTAACTTATGTCTGTACTCAGATATTGTTGCTTCCGCTGACTCGTCTATGATCGAGCTCTTGTATTCGAGCCTTCGAGGCCCCTGGCTTGTAATATGATGCTTGTATGACTTATTTTATTTGTAGAGTTGTGTTGTGATATCTTCCCGTGAGTCCCTGATCTTGATCCTACACGTTTGCGTGTATGATTAGTGTACGATTAAATCGGGGGCGTTACAAGTTGGTATCAGAGCCGACTGCCTGTAGGAATCCCCCTTCCAAACTCCTTGGCCGAAGTTGAGTCTAGACATTGCAAAACTTTTACTAACATGGCTGTGCGGCTTACGGGCCCATGTCGCCATTTGGGTGGTATTAGAATCTTTTATTCCTCGCCTTTACTCTGGGACCCTGATCTCTCTTCTATTCGGGTTAAATGGTTTTGCTAACTCTGACTCTAGGATCTCGTAAATACTTTCTCCCGGAGAGCCCCTTCATTCCAGATGATGGCCTGCTTCACCAGAAGATTCCGAAGATACTCTTTGCTATTCCTCTCGAGACTTTGTGTCCATCACTTTTGCTATTCCCGACCACCGATAAATCCTTATGGATAACTACTTACACTTGCCATTCATACGACCATCCCCCATTGATCTTGTTATTACAAGATACCCCGAAGTCTTCTCTATTGTTCCGAGGATACTTTGTGCCTACTGCCTAGCAGTTCCTTGCCACATGAATACCCTTTCAATTAAATCCTCGCACTTGTCGAGTATCCACTCATCCCCAGTTGTTAATGTGTTTCACAATGGTCTTCGAAATACTATTCGATCTTTCAAAAATCCTTAGTAGCTTATTGCTCTGCAATACCTGCCTGCTTGCATTATGGATGCTTTCCATATGTCTGGCAATATTCGTTAGTATCCTTAGGCATCGTCTTTTTGATCCTATTGATTCAACATGAGTGCTAATGCACGCAATCATCAGTTGATCCTTTTAAATTATCTTTCCGGCTTAGACGTTATTTTAAAACATGAGCTGGATCTCGACCAATCAAATTGTTGTCGATTGTACCCTTAAGGCTATTCAACTTATCCATCCCTGATCAGAGCATTGCTTCTGATCCCTTGTCTTGGAATTGATAATTCCTTTGCATTTGAGCCTTGAATTAGTCAGTTGTTTCTAAAGTCTGATCTCCTTGCATTGTTTCTCCCTCTGGTTGAGTACCGATGCTCGCACCAGAATCCTTGAGAACCACCAGATCATTTGCGGGATTTTATCGGACAACGTCCTTCATATTCAATAAGTCTGTGAGCCTTTCCTCGGATACATAATACCTTTGGTAAGTTGTATCCTCTGCTTTCTCAAACATGCTCTACTATCGAGCTGGTGTTATTTATTCTTGAAATTTGTGGTATATACTCCTAAGATGCCCTGATGGGTTGAACATATGCCTTCTCTAAACTATGTGAACTCGAAAGTTTTCACGAGTCATACTCTTCTGGTATTTTGCTAGATAAAATTTCTATACTACAGCTTCATCAAAAGCGAGAAGTAAAATGAAAGGTTATGCATGGAAGAATTGGGAGTCGACCTTGAACTTGTGTTCATGCCCATGGACACAATGTAGATCTTATCGTTAAAGCTTCTCTTAAATTAAATTATTCCTTTGGTATAAGTTCATCTTATATCTGGGATCTGACCTTTTGCAATCGGGGTTCCGACCATGTTCTCTTTTAAATACCATTTTCGATGCAAGTGTAAGCACTTGTCTCATGTGGATCAATACCTCGGTCCAACCTCTACTTTGATCCGTCTTCGAGTATTACCCCCCTGGTATCTCGAGATTATCTTGAAACTGCATAACTTCTTATGAGTTCTTCATCAAGTACTACATTCTCACTGATTACAGTTTTCATGGGCTCCGAGTTATTAAACACTCAAAGACACCGATAACTGAACCGAGTCTGCCCTACGGTTCAGCAACTCTTGATAATCTTCTTTAAGTCCGAGTTTGTACTCGATCATGCCATTCCTAGCCTGATCGGCTATATCATTATCATGCTAAATTTTAACTGTGCTACCTGGTCCTTAATCCCGGAGCACAACTTTCGATGATGAGCTAAGCTTACGTCGATCTTCCTCGTCATATCAATTCACCTTGAACAACAAGCTTGATTTCAAGTTTGTGCCCTACCCATGGTTCCAATAACCTTCCGCTTCATCATTCCTTTGATTTGATGTTGTCACTGATTGATTACATCTTGAAATCTCTCGACCAATGTGCCGTGAAGATCATCAACCTTATGAGGTCTTCCTGGATATCAATTGAATTCATGATGAGAAATACCATCCTTGCCCCCGATGAATTGTATTATCATCGGCCACTTTATTGCCTTCCCTCCAACACAAACTTATTCGTGTTTTGAGTTATACCTTGAGATCCTTGCTATACAGCATTTGTTCTTCTTTACCTTGGAATGTTACTACCATTTATGTCAAGAATGTCGTGGTAAATTTTACCACCTCTTGAGAATTCTTGATATAGTAATATCTCTCGCCTTTTGCGTTCCTCTCTTGGTCTCCGTATTGTTTCTAACCGGAATACCGACTAATGGTCTGTGTTGTGCAAATTCTAAACTTCTAGCACCCCTATTGCTTGAAGTTATTGGTCTACAGTTTCATTCTAAGTCTATTGATTATTGAATCATCATTCAAACATTGATCGTGCTACCTAGTCCAGATTCCTGGTTGCACCCTTCTATCATTGTTCAGTTGTGTATGTTTCCCTCGAGCATACATCATTATGACATTTGATCCGACAAATGATATTTCCTTGTTCACATAATTGTGGAAATCAATCCTTTGGAAATCGCGATGATTTGTTGCTGAGCCTATCAGCCACCTCCTCATCCTCTCCTTGGTTTACTGATGAACTCTTGTTTCGGAACTCGCTTCCATAGTTCATTTCCCGAGAATCTTACAATGTCATCTCGTCAAATTGTGCCGCACCTTTTCTTCTCAGGCATCCTAAGTCTGAGGTATTGTGACACCAATCAGATCTGAATCTCGGTCAGATATGAGGGTTGGAACTTATTTCCAAGAGTTATAATGTTGGTCTTTATATATGACCCGGTAAGGATATGTCAGGCCTAGCACACCTGGCCGGAGGACCTATTGTTGTAGTATCCTTTTTAGCAAGTTTAGCCATTCTTCCGTGAGGAAATTGTAAGACTTATTTCACAAGCTATTCCTGATGGATCCTTTGTGTTTCCAAAATCTGACCTTTGCTCGAATACCATGTCAATGCTTCTTGAAGCATGTTTGTGGTACTCCGATTTTCAATAAGAGCATTGAAAGCGCAATGCTAAGTTTTCTTTAACCATTATCCAAACACCGTTGTATGGGTACTGTCATGAAATTTCTCTCCCCTTACTTAAAGGGTTTTCTACATGATATCCTGCCACGGATATCATGCTCTGTTTGTCCTTGGGAAGGATATACCCCTGAAATGTGTGTTTAAACACATTTTCCTTTCCATTCTTCTGTTAAATCTGATAATCATATTTTCCTTTCCATTGTTCTGTTTAACCTTCTTGAGGTTTATATGATCTAAGCAGTAATACGTCACTGCTTATGTAAACACCTCGATGTACATTTCTGTCAGCAAGACCCTGTTACTATTGTTGATGACATTCTGGTAACCCCCGATGGACGAGAACTTTGCCTATTGGTCCGCCTCGTTCAACGAGCAGGAAAATGGTTCTCTTCGTCCCTCGCCCTTGGTACCGATGCGGTTGCCGACATAACTGACATGGTACTCTCTGACATGCCTTGCTATCATGACCAAGCAAGATGTCACCGCTCCTCCTACTTTTAACCCACATGGTGGGCCCATAACCCACAGTCCCACAGGATCGAAACCTGACTCTCCTGTACATCCCTGTTTCGAAGTTATCCCTTGCTCTTCGTTTTGTATGTAATTTGCGAGCCACCTTCCTAGTGATCAATTCAGGTATCAGACAAAATACTTTCCCATTGCTCTGAACCCCATTCACACTCTGTTTCAGGCAATGGACGATTGCCTATCCGCTTGAAACTTCTTATTGCATCACTTAGCTCTCGATGTGTTTCATTTGTTCAACTCAAGAGATACTCTTATGTTCATACTTGGGAAACCCCTAGAAGATTTTCCATTATAACATCCTATCGTTGTAGAGCTGCCACTTACCTATTCGTAAGTACGATGGAGATCCCGAAGAAAGGATGACAAATTGATCATGGTGACTTCAAGCAGTGAAATGAAGACATCAATGTAATGGATCGACCACTTCGAGAAGAGCAATCAAGACTGAGAAGATTCGCTAGAATTTTGTAACTAGACCTTACCCCTAGTCCCTCTCTTAAATCTCGGGACGAGATTTCTTGTAGTGGAGGAGAATTGTGACGCCCGGATAATCATGCTACAGTAATCCCACGCTAAGGATGCCACGTCACCTCGGTTACTGTTGATAAACCCGCGTAATTCGAAACCCAGCTCAAGATTCAAATTTAAAATAAAGGCAAACAATAAAAGTTTTCAGATATTGAAACTAAAATGTTCGGGTTGTGCCAAATAATGTGTAGGTAATTATGGTGAAGAAACCAAACTTCTGTAAATTATTCCAATGCACTAAAATAATTAAAACAGCAGCTAAACCTATTATAAATGCCCTTTTGAAATTTATAAAAATGCGAGCAAAATATTTTAAAAAAATACCAAAGTATATTATGGTAGTGGGCTAATTTACAACCTCCATTTAGGTACTGGTCTTATAATTTTACAAAACTGAAAACTATTAAAAACTATAATAGAAAACAGAAAAGTAAAATAAAATAAAAACAGAAAAGAAATAAAACAAAGAAAAACAAAAAAAGGACCCCCCCCACTGGGCCAGTCAGCCCAGCTGCTAGCCAGGCTGGCCCAAACCGGCCCAGGCCGCCCCCTCACTCCACCATAACCCCACCCCGGTCAAACCCTAGCCCGACCGCACTACACCACTCCCCCCCCCCCCGATCCCCATCTCTCCCCTCATTTCCCCCCACCTCGCGCCGCACGCACTCGCACGCACGCATCGTGCCTGGGAGAGAAACTCCCCGCGCCCTATCCCCTCGTCAACCACGACGCCTCCGCCGTGTCTTCCTCTGGTTCTCCTGCCGTAGAGCATCGCCGCCGCCACGAGTTTCCCCTCCGCCCGTCGTCGTCTTCCCTGCTCCGTCGGGGCCGCCAACCGCCGGCACCGAAGGCCACCCCACTCCACGGTCTCCTCATCGCGGCTCCTCTTCCTCCGCACCTCTGCTTCATCCTCGCGCCTGCCGGCCCGTCCGGCCACCGGACCTCATCGGCAAGGTCCCGCCGGCCCCGCCCCGAGTGGATTTGGATCGGCGGCAACCGATGCCCCCGACCCGTCGCGCGCCATCGCCCCACCACCCCCCCGACGCTGACGTCCCGGAGCGCCTTCGCCGGACCTCCCCGCCGGCCTGCTTCCACTCCACCGCATCGTCTCTGTCCTCCTCCTCGCCCCCCCCCCCCCCCCCCCCCGTTGCCCTGGACCCTACGCCCCCCCCCCCCCCCGTGAGCACCTCTCCTCCTTCCCCTGGGTTCCCGCTCGATGACCATGCATAGCCGTCGTGCGCACGCGCGCTCGCACTCCCGCCGCGTGCCTTGTCTCACCTTCCCTCCCTGTGAGCTGCTCCGACCAGCCCCGCCACTACCTTCACCACCGCGCTACCCGCGGCCCTCCGCCGCCTTTCCTGGCCGGCGTCGTGGGCGCCGGCGGCTTCGTCCATGGCCTCGCCCGAGCAGCCTCTGGGCTCGCCTCGTGCCAGGCGCCCCTGCGCCCGTTAGCCCGCACGCCCGCAAGCCCTTGCGCCCGCTTAGGCCCCTGGGGCCAATGACAGTCGGGGCCCAAACCCCCCAGAACGATTTAAAAAAAAGAAGAATAAAAAATGATGATAAGTAATTAAAATTATTAATTAATCAATTAGTTAATTAAATTAATTAACTTAATTAATCAGGTTTAATTAAACTAATTAAAATCTATTACCCTAATAACCTAGTTAGACTAAAATTAACTAGTTAGTTAATATAAACAGTCAATGACGATCGGGGCCCACACATCAGTTGACCAGTCAAAGCTCCTGTTGACTGCTGACGTCATGCTGACGTCAGCAGGCACTATTCTGGATAATGTTTAATTAAATTAATTAAATAAATCCTAAAAATGATTTAAATCTTTTAAAATTAATATAAAATAAACCGTAGCTCGGATGAAAAAACTTTGTACATGAAAGTTGCTCAGAACGACGAGACGAACCCGGATACGCAGCCCGTTCGTCCGTCACGCATCCCTAGCATAGCAAACTCGCAACTTTCCCCCTCCGGCTCCTCTGCCCGAAAACGCAAAACACCGGGGATACTTTCCCGGATGTTTTCCCCCTTCGCCGGTATCACCTCCTACTGCGTTAGGTCACCCCTAGCACGGCGTATCACCATGTTATGCTTTGTGTTGCTTTGATTGCTCTATTATTTATTATGTTCCCCCTCCGTTACTTTTTCCGGTAGACCCCGAGACCACTGCCGGTACCCCTGTGATCGGCTACGGTGTTGACGACCACTCTCTCTTGCCAGAGCAACCAGGCAAGCCCCCCCCCCTTTGATCACCAGATACCGCCTACTCTTCTCTATACTGCTTGCATTAGAGTAGTGTAGCATGTTACTGCTTCCCGTTAATCCTATACTGATGCATAGCCTGTCCTTGCTACTACTGTTGTTACCTTTACCTGCAAACCTAATGCTTAGTATAGGATGCTAGTTTATCATCAGTGGCCCTACATTCTTGTCCGTCTGCCATGCTATACTATCGGGTTGTGATCACTCGGGAGGTGATCACGGGTATATACTATATACTTTATACATGATACATGTGGTGACTAAAGACGGGTAGGCTCGTAGGAGCACCCGCGAGTGGATCTTTGAGGCGGAGCGACAGGGCAGGTTCCGACCACCTAGGAGAGAGGTGGGCCTAGCCCTGGTCGGTGTTCGCGGATAATTAACACGATTAACGAGATCTGGGTATTTGATCTGAGTCTGGCCATTTGGTCTATACGCACTAACCATCTACGCGGGAGTAGTTATGGGTATCCCGGCGTCGTGGTATCAGCCGAAGCCTTCGTGATGTCAGCGACTGAGTGGCGCGCGCCGGATTGGACTGGAAAGCCACTAGGCTAGGTCTGCTTCCGGCCGCGTACGCAACGTGCAGGTGTGCAAAGGGCGATGGGCCCAGACCCCTGCGCCATAGGATTTAGACCGGCGTGCTGACCTCTCTGTTGTGCCTAGGTAGGGCTGCGACGTGTTGATCTTCCGAGGCCGGTCATGACCCAGGAAAGTGTGTCCGGCCAAATGGGATCGAGCATGTTGGGGTATGTGGTGCACCCCTGCAGGGAAGTTTATCTATTCGAATAGCCGTGTCCCTCGGTAAAAGGACGACCCGGAGTTGTACCTTGACCTTATGACAACTAGAACCGGATACTTAATAAAACACACCCTTCCAAGTGCCAGATACAACCGGTGATCGCTCTCTCACAGGGCGACGAGGGGAGGATCATCGGTTAGGATTATGCTAAACGATGCTACTGGGAGGACTTCAGTCTACTCTCTTCTACATGCTGCAAGACGGAGGCTGCCAGAAGCGTAGTCTTCGACAGGATTAGCTATCCCCCTCTTATTCTGGCATTCTGCAGTCCAGTCCACATATGATACCCTTATTCCATTTGATACCCATGCATATGTAGTGTAGCTCCTTGCTTGCGAGTACTTTGGATGAGTACTCACGGTTGCTTTCTCCCTCTTTTCCCCCTATCCCTTCTACCTGGTTGTCGCAACCAGATGTTGGAGCCCAGGAGTCAGACGCCACCGTTGACGACGACTCCTACTACACCGGAGGTGCCTACTACTATGTGCTGCCCGCTGACGATGACCAGGAGTAGTTTAGGAGGATCCCAGGCAAGAGGCCTACGCCTCTTTCGATCTGTATCCCAGTTTGTGCTAGCCATCTTATGGCAACTTGTTTAACTTATGTCTGTACTCAGATATTGTTGCTTCCGCTGACTCGTCTATGATTGAGCTCTTGTATTCGAGCCTTCGAGGCCCCTGGCTTGTAATATGATGCTTGTATGACTTATTTTATTTGTAGAGTTGTGTTGTGATATCTTCCCGTGAGTCCCTGATCTTGATCATACACGTTTGCGTGTATGATTAGTGTACGATTAAATCGGGGGCGTTACATCCTCGGGAGCGCTTTTCCTATTATAAGAGTTTGTTCCTGCTTGTCCTTTGCTACAAAAGGATTGGGCCACCTTGCTGCACTTTCTTTACTTTTGTTACTTGTTGCTCGTTACAATCTATTTTATCACAAAACTATCTCTCACCACTTATTTCAGTACTTGCAGACAATACCTTGCTGAAAACCGCTTATCATTTCCTTCTTCTCCTTGTTGGGTTCGACACTCTTACTTATCGAAAGGACTACAATAGATCCCCTACACTTGTGGGTCATCACCCCCCCCCAATACAACCCATAGATTCTTCAAAATAAGCAAACAACACAATGAAAACAGAATCTATCAAAAATAGAATAGTCTATAGTAATCTACAATTTCGTCAGACTTCTGTAACTCGAAATATTTCTGAAAATTTTGAGAAACGTAAGAAATTTGTATATCAATCTTGTGTAAAAAACTCCGAGTTTTATCATGCTCCAGCAAATTTTAACAATTCCTCTACTAGATGCAAAAGATTTTGTTTTTCAGCAAAAATCAAATCTACTAACACCCAAATCATCCCAAAGGCCTTACTTGGCACAACATTAATTAAAACACTAAAACACAATCATAGCAGAAGTATAATTTCATATTTATATAAAAATAGAAGCAAAAACAAAAAACACAAAATAAAATTGGGGTGCCTCCCAACAAGCGTTGTTGTTTTACGGTCCTAGCTAGGCATATTGCATAGATGTAGGTATTGTCATCTTTGGCATTCAATTCCTTTCCAATCAAATCTTCCAAGACCTTTCTTAGCAAAATTCATTACTCATGTTCTTCCTTTTAGCGGAAGATCTTAATGCATGGAAATGACTTCGATTAGTAATTTTGACATTCATAATTTCATACTTAGGAACATCACCATAAACATGTTCATATGAAACATGTATCTCACTTTTAATAGGTTCTCTAGACATCTCTTATCCAATCTTTATTAAACCCTTCATCAATTCCCTTAGTGAGGCAATCGAATCTATCACAAGCATCAATGTTTAAAGCTTGGATAACTTCCACATAAAGGATTCTTTTTCTTAGATTGTAACTAAAAGCAACATAATCTTTAGATTCCAATCCACATAAGGTTTCCTTATCATAAAGAATTTCTTCTATTGGGGGATACTCAAAATTTCTCTAGCCTCTTGGACTATATAATCAAATTCACGCATAAGGATAATGGTAGCAATTTTCTTAGCCATAGGATCATCTATATTGGGAGTTCATAAGACAACTTTTGTAAGGCCGGATGGATATGTAGAAATTCTCTTTATAATTTAATGACAAGCATGGAAATAGGATCCACATAGCAACTTGTATTTTGAAGAATAGATTCCTACCTATAGGCATAACTCCCTTGCAATCAAAGAGTTCCTGAATAAAATTCTTTCCAATAATGTTCCCATCGCCCACATGATAGATCTTGGTCTTAAGATGAGTGGGGGTTTCAGCTTCAAAAGATTCATTATTAAGAGCACAAGATTCAAACTTTTCCTCAAGATTTTTACTAGTGTATTCAACGATAACCTCCTCAAATTCTGACATGCTAGCAAGCAATCTAGCACACAAGCAAACAAAAGGCAAACGAAAAATCGAACGGAAAGAAGGCAAATAAAAAGGAAAATATTTTTGTGTTTTTCTGAAAACATTTTAGAAGTGGGGAGAGGAAAACAAGAGGCAAAAATCGAATAATTTAAATGCAAGAAAAGAGAGTTTATGATGGGTACTTGGTAGGCTTGATGTAGATCCTCCCCGGGAACGGCGCTAAAAATTCTTCCTGCTACTTCTTGAGCTTGCATTGGTTTTTCCCTTGAAGAGGAAAGGGTGATGCAGCAAAGTAGAGATAAGTATTTCCCTCAGTTGATAACCATGGTATCAATCCAGTAGGGGGAACACAGAAGTCACCAATGGTTGCACCTACACATACAAACAAATACCTGCACCCAATGCGATAAAGGGGTTATCAATCCCTTCACGGTTACTCCAAGGATAAGATCTGATAGAGATAGGTATAAAAGATAAATAAAAGTGTAAAATAAAGTAAAGGTAAATGAATTGCAGCAAGGTAATTTTCGGTTTTTGGTTTTATAGATATTAAAATAATATGATAAAAGATAGACCTGGGGGCCATAGTTTTCCCTAGAGGATTCTCTCTTGAAAGAACACATACGGTGGATAAAAAAATTACTGTTGAGCAATTGATAGAAAAGCGCAAAGTTATGACGATATCTAAGGCAATGCTCATGAATATAGGCATCACGTCTATGACAAGTACACCGACTCCTACCTTCATCTACTACTATTACTCCACTTCGACCGCTATCCAGCATGCATCTAGTGTATTAGGTTAACAAGAACAGAGTAATGCCTTAAGCAAGATGACATGATGTAGAGGGATAGACCCAATCAATATGAATAAACCCCACCTTTTTATCCTTAATGGCAGCAATACAAATACATGTCGTGTCCCCGTATGTCACTGGGTATGAGCACCGCAAGATTGAATCCATTACAAAGCACCTCTCCCATGGCAAGAAAAAACAATCTAGTTGGCCAAACCAAATCAACAGATCTGAGAGAAATACAAAGCTACCCTAATCATGCATCAAACAGTTCAGAGAAGACTCAAATAATATTCATAGATAATCTGATCATAAATCCACAATTAATTGGATCTCAACAAATGCACAGCAAAAGAAGATTACATCGAATAGATCTCCAAGAACATCGAGAAGAAGCCATCTAGCTACTATCTATGGACCCATAGGTCTATGGTAAACTAATCACACATCATCGGAAGCGCGGCAAGGTTGATGTAGAGGCCCTCCATGATCGAATCCCCCTCCGGCGGAGTACCGGAACAGGTCTCCAGATGGGATCTCAAGAGGATAGAAACTTGTGGCGGTGGAAAAGTATTGTTGGTGCCCTTTGGTATGCGCGGAATATTTGGGTATTTATAGAGCAAAGATTAGGGTTAGAGGAGCATAAGGGGGCCCAAGAACCTAGTGGTGCCCCCTAGGGCGCGCCTCTCGAGCTTGTCGCCAACTAGTGGCCCCTCTGACCTCCTCCCGAAGGTTCCTGGGTGCCTTCTGGTCCAAGAAAAATCCTCAAAAAGTTTCGTTCCATTTGGACTCCGTTTGGTATTTTATTTTTTGTAAATGAAAAAAACAAGGAAAAAACAGCAACTGGCACTTGGCACTAGGTTAATTGGTTAGTCCCAAAACATGATATAAAATAGCATAATAATGGATATAAAACATCCAAGATGGATAATATAATAGCATGGAACAATAAAAAATTATAGATTCGTTGGAGACGTATCAGCCAACTAGAGAAAGACCTGGAAGCGGCCAAATAGGCCCAAAGGTACGCTGAATCATAGCATGAAGTCGGCCGCCGAGTACAGGACCGAAGCCGCGAGGATAAAAACAAGCTTAAAGCGGAAAATCAGCAACAGGACGAAGAAATAGAGAGATTAAAATCCCAGCTGGCACAAACCCTTGAGGAGAACCAGAGATTGAAAGGTGGCATGTTCGGTAAGTGAAATTTGAAGTTGTGATCATGTAAAGCATGTGTATGGTCTGAATGTAAAAAAACCTGCCACGCCTCCTGTCAGGTCTCCTGGCCAGGCGTCCCGAAGAAGAGGTTGGCTCTTCGGAGGGAACCTCCTAAAGGAATTGTCCATCGTGCATGAGCAAGCTCGAAAAGCTATGAGGAGCATGATCAATGTGCTAGAGGCGCCTCCAGAAGGGATGGTCGAACTGGCCAATCAATTTAAGGGACCTCAGCGTCGCTTCGAGCTTTGGAATATGTCATCTTGCCAAGAAGGAGCACGGGAGGCATGGTCAATGGTGAAGAAGCAAAAACTAGGCTCAACCGATACTAACCGATAATTGTTGAAGAAGAAAGGTGGGATGCTTACCGGGGCATCCCCAAGCTTAGATGCTTCAGACTTCTTGATATATTATCTTGGGGTGCCTTAGGCATCCCCAAGCTTGAGCTTTTGTGTCTCCTTAATTATTCTCATATAATGGTTTTCCTAAATCTCAAAAGCTTCATGCACACAAAACTCAACAAGGACTCATGAGATAAGTTAGTATAAACCAATGCAAAAACCTTATCATTCTCTACTGTAGCAAATCACTAAAATTATTATTCGACATTGCACAATGTATGCCTCTGCATATTTAATACTCCTATTCTCAAATAGAATCATTAAACAAGCAAACATATGCAAACATAATAGCAATCTGCCAAAACAGTACAGTCTGTAAAGAATGCAAGAGTGTCAATACTTCCCTAACTCCAAAAGTTATGAAAATTTTCCACACTATATAAAATTTATCAGAGCTCGTTTTGAAAAACAATTCAACATTTTATCGCATTCTGACTTTTCTAGGGAATTTTTGCAACAGCGATAAACTTTCTATTTTCAAACAGCAACATGTATACTTGCAAAATAAGCATGGAAAAGGCTATCATAGCCACTTTTATTGAAATAAAAGATGCAAAACATTATTACAAATAACATCAAGCAAATCCTAACCAAATAAAATTACGCTCCAAGTAAAACTCATATCATGTGACGAATGAAGACATAGCTCCAAGTGAGATTACCGATAATGTTGAAGACGAAAGAGGGGATGCCTTCCGGGGCATCCCCAAGCTTAGTTGCTTAGATCTTCCTTGAATATTACATTGAGGTTCCTTGGGCATCCCAAATCTTAGGGTCTTGTCACTCTTTATTCTCCTCATATCGACATCTCACCCAAAACTTGAAAACTTCAATCACGCAAAACTTAACGAAACTTTGTGAGATAGGTTAGTGTCAGTGTCAAAACTGACGTATCTCGGGTAGGGGGTCCCAAACTGTGCGTCTAAGGAGAATGGTAACAGGAGGCAGGGGACACGATGTTTTACCCAGGTTTGGGCCCTCTTGATGGAGGTAAAACCCTACGTCCTGCTTGATTATTCTTGATAATACGAGTAGTACAGGAGTTGATCTACCACGAGATCGGAGAGGCTAAACCCTAGAAGCTAGCCTATGGTATGATTGTATGTTGTCCCACGAACTAAAACCCTCCGGTTTATATAGACACCGGAGGAGGATAGGGTTACACAAGGTCGGTTACAAAGGAGGAGATATACATATCCGTATCGCCTAGCTTGCCTTCCACGCCAAGTAGAGTCCCATCCGGACACGGGGCGAAGTCTTCAATCTTGTATCTTCATAATCCAATAGTCCGGCCAAAGGATATAGTCCAGCTGTCCGGAGACCCCCTAATCTAGGACTCCCTCAGTAGCCCCTGAACCAGGCTTCAATGACGATGAGTCCGGCGCGCAGTGTAGTCTTCGGCATTGCAAGGTGGGTTCCTCCTCCGAATACACCATGGAAGAATTTGAATACAAGGATAGTGTCCGACCCTACAAAATAAGTTGCACATACCACCATAGAGAGAATAATATTTCCACAAATCCAATTTGCTGACACGTTTTGGCAGCATGACATCATGCCATGGCCCGGTAATTATTTGAACCGTTTTTCCTTAACCAGCCCCACACATAACGCGAGGTGGTTTCTTGACACGTCTTGTCAAAGAAGAGATCGTGTTCCCCTTATTACGGGATTCTCATTAATACGGACGTGGGTAACCCAACCGTGCCTAGGACTCCTAGATTTTAGGCAAGTCCCAAACGACCACGAGGAGGATGCTTGATATTCACCCTCTTTATAAAGGGACAAGGCTTTTACTTCTTCCCTCCCGTGCTCAATCGAATCCTTCCCCCGCCTCGAGTTCTAACACCCAAAGCCCAGGTCAGGTGCTTCAGACCTTCAATCATGTCCGGATCCGGCCTTCATGGCCGATGGATGCCTTCCTCCGTCACGGAGGAGGATATCAAGAAGTTGAGGGAGGCCAGATACCTGACTGGTGAGATTTCGCATAGGCTGCCTGCCCGAGGGCAGGTCATCCCTACTCCCGAACCCAACAAGAGCGTTGTGTTCGTCTCCCACTTCCTCCGAGGACTAGGCCTCGCTCTGGACCCTTTTGTTAGGGGTCTTATGTTCTATTACGGGCTGGATTTTCACGACCTAGCCCCGGATTCCCTCCTTCACATCTCGTCATTTATTGTCGTTTGTGAGGCCTTCCTTCGTATTACCCCTAACTTCGGCCTGTGGCTCAAGACCTTTGATGTGAAGCCGAAGATAGTCGAGGGGCAGTACGCAGCGTGCGGAGGTGCTCTAATAAGCAAAATTGCTGGTGCTTCATGGCCGAAGGGCTCCTTTCTAGAGGTGTCCGGACTATGGCAACGGGAGTGGTTTTACGTCACAGCTCCCCGAAGTGCCAAGTGGGTAGCCGCCCCCACCTTCCGCTCGGGCCCTCCACCACAACTGATGTCATGGATCGGCGGGGGGCTGAGATGGGGCCCAACCAAGGACGTGCCCATACTGCAGAGCCGCATCCGAGATCTCTTCGTGGGAGATTTCAGTCTGGTTATGGTGATGCAAGTCATGCTAGTTCGTCGAGTCCAGCCTTGCAAACGCCGGCCCCTCCGCATGTGGGAATTCAACCCGGAAGGACCACGGACTATTCAGAATTTCCTCGGCCTGACGCACGAGGAGATGTACAAATCGTTCTTCGGACCCCAAATAGAGTGTCCGGACACTACCGAGGATGTGGGCCTAAGTAGCAACCGCACTGCGGCCCAAGTAAGTAATCCCATGGCCGAACACACTATCCTTTTCTTTATCATGACATCATTCTGAAGAATCACTCTTTGACCAGGACTGGATAACAAAGGCGAAGATGATCCGGTGTTCGGCCCCCCTTCCTGAAGGCTTGGACAATCCGGTGCTGGAAAAGATGCTCGAGCTAGCACCTTGCCTGGTGCTCTCAAAGGAAGATGAAGGGGGGAATAAAGAGGGCGAAAGCGGGCCTCCACCGCTACCTATTCCAACCGAGGGAATGAGCATCTCCGTGAGGGAGGACAACCCAGGGGAAGAACCTGACATTCTCTTGCCCCGGGGAAAGAAGAGGACTACCTCTGAAGATCTGGAAACCAAGGTTTCCAAACGGGAGAAGAAATCTCCACCAGAGGGTCCTGCCTCGGAGGGAGCTCTTGCCGCACAATGTCCGCGCGGGGATCAGCCCTCTAACGAGCTGTAAGTAATCAAAAAATACTTAATAGTGAAGATATCCTACCTTACTTCTGAGGAAAATAACCGAAGCATTTTATCTTGCAGTTCGGATCTTAGCCCTTCTTAGCAGAGCTCGTCTTTGGGGGATCTTCTTCCGGAGATGATGGAGAGCGAAACGCCTCCCCCGGACTGCCCAGCTCAAGAAGCGGACGACCTTGAAGTGTCGTCACCGAGAGTCTCTCCAGATCCGGCGAGGCCAGAAGACAATCCTATGGCCACCCGAAGTCCCCAGTATCCGGCTCTTGAAGAGAGCAACCAAAAGAGTCTGGCACCATCTGGTATGCGACCGGACGTACTGAGGGATCTGCTAGAGCGAGCGACTATCTCAGAAGAGCACCATACATTGATGGGTACGGTGGTTGAAAGGATTTCGTCCGCTGAAAGCGGGTTGCATGAAGCCCTTATGAGTCTACTCACGGGTTTTGAGGTATGTGAAATGATGTACATTTTTGACAGTTCCGCACATTTTAAGGTGTGCCCTGTGTAGATAGTAGCCCCTGAGACTCTGGTTGTCATCGAGAACGGCGGCAAACAGAGGATCGTAGTCCCAGGTAATAACCAGACCGCCTTTATGTGCAGGTGGTTGAAGCTCCGGTGGCTAGCCGGATTGATGGGTTTGCCAGACTAAAGCGGCAACTGGATGCGGCAGATGCCGACATTGTGCTTGTCAACAAGCGGCTTGACGAGGCGCAGGGTGAGTGATTTTTCTGGTGATCGTCACATAATAAGAGTAGCATGATGCCAGTATCTTTCATATGTTGTGACTGCAGATGGAGCTGCCATCATGGAGGCCCTTTGGGCGGAGCTTGCCCGAGCCAAGGAGCAAGTAAGGAGTAGTAATGCGGCCGCTTTAAAGGCGGTCGAAGAGTTAAGAGCCGAAAAGGCCGCGCATTGCGAGAGCAAAAAGAAAATGCCCAAGATGGCTGTAAAGTTAAAAGGCACTGCCGACCGTTGCCAGCTTCTTGAAGAAGAAAACCGGGCGAAGGCGACGGACCTGGAAAAGGCCATGATGGCAACCAAAGACACCCGCTCTGCGATGAGAGCAAAGAAGGAGGAGCTGCGTCAAGCCGGGGATATCACAGCTGGGAAACCCTTCATGCTACGGAGGAAGTTTGGAGATCCTTAGTATGCCCCTTTGGACCGGCTGTGGAGTTCGGCGGACGCATATCTGGACTTGGCGGAGAGTGTTGTCGATGCGGCCGAAAACTTCCGAGATCAGACAGATCATGAAGTGGACAAGCTATTCTGGTCACAATTTAATGTTCCAGAGCGTCCACTTCCATTGACTGATCGGCTTGCCGAATGGGCCGAGCTGAATAGATTGTCCGGACTCGCCATGAGGTCTGTTGTGGATCATCTGTGGCCGGAAAGGCCAAAGCCGAACAGCTATTTTAGTTTGGTGCAGCAGTTCCTTGGTGCGGTGCCGCGCATTACTGCGATGAAGAGGTCGGTGTGCATAGAAGGCTCGCAGATGGCCCTTGCCTGTGTCAAAACATACTGGGCGGAGATGGATGCCACCACTGTCGCTGCGCAGGGTTCGGCCATAGGCCGAGTGGCTGCCAAGCACTATTTTGATGAAGTTCTTGAAGGCGCCCGTTCGATAGAGCTCCAGTGCTCGAAGAATATTATGTTTGAATGACATGTATTCCCATTGTAAAAACAATGGTTTATTAAGTTTATCAAGGCTGTATTTATACTTTTGCCCGAAAGTATTATGATGCCTCCTATGCGGTCGTTTATGTATATATGTATATAACCTGAAAGATTGCGGTCATTGGCTTCAGCCCCCACGCATATAATGCGGGGGTGTTTGCAGAAGACGCATGTCCACACTTGATCCAACGTCTTAGTCCATTAAGGAGGTGATAGCGCAGCGAACTAGGCAACCGGACTATAATGTTTTAACACTTTCACTTAACCAGGGGAGTTTGACAGTGGGGCTACTATATAGCCCCTGGTGGCTCCGCACTCATCCGAATTCGGGGTGCGTACATGCCTGGCCGGGAAATGGCCCTTCGTTAAGGCGGAGGAATCCCCAAGATTCCGGTAGGTCATCGAGTGGTTGACCAGTCTCACGGTATATCATGACAGTCAGTTTTAAGCTTTCTCTACTGAGGTGCTCGTCCGGATGAACCCGAGCACAATCGCAGTAGTTCTCTTGGTGCCGCCTTAGCCGATATAGCGGAACGTAAGGCAGCAAAACACAGGAGCCGGGCAAACCCAACATTTGACCAAAGACATGATTCGGAGCTGATGCATATAAGGCCAAACTCGCGATGCCGAACACTCCCTAAGGTATTCGGTCTTTATGGTGTAAACCGGGCCTAAACAGTGCACTTTGTAATAAGCCCTTGGTGTCCAGGTACGTGCGATATTCTGACGTGGCCACATGCCAATACGTCAGCATCCTTCTCAATTGTTCTGAGAATCCGGGGGATGTGTATCAACAAGAGACGATAAAAAAGGTTTACGCAGGATCTTAATCTAAAAAGAATCCTTGGAACGGGTCCCTGCTGCACGTCTGCGTCTGTGTCTCCGTTGTGCCGTATCCTAGACGGGTGTAGCAAGATGGTCATCTGTAAAAGAGAGGAACTTAGTTGAAAATTTGCCGTGCAAAAAGGTAGGTTGTACTAAAGAAAATATGTACAGTTCAAGATGAGTAAAGTTGAGCCTAATTGCCACTTGTTTACGCGCGTTCAGCCCCTTGTATTGTAATAGGGGTATAGCCATCAAACCTGTATCGATTACATATAATTGCACCGGACTCGTCTAACCGCGTCCGTGGTCTTAACGACCTGTCAGATGCTTCAGTTGGTGAGGCCGTTTAGCGTGCGGCTACCAAGGTAGCCGCACGGTCTTCCGCGCGCAAGGAGTGCTTGGTATTTCCATTTACCGTAATGATGCCGCGTGGACTGGGCATCTTAAGCATAAGAGAAGCGTAATGCGGTATTGCGTTAAAGCGAGCGAAAGCTTCGCGTCCGAGTAGAGCTTGATAGCCACTTTGGAACGGAGCGATGTGGAAGGTTAACTTTTCGCTACGGAAGTTATCGGAAAGCCGAATATAACCTCTAGTAGAAGGGAGCCCGTGCAATGGGCTTCTGGGACCGGCGTTACATCTTTAAAGGTAGTATTCCTATGGCTAATTTTTGTTGGGTCTATCCCCATGTTGCGTACTGTGTCCTGATATATCAGGTTTAAACTGCTGCCGCCGTCCATCAGAACTCGTGTGAAGTGGTATCCATCAATTATTGGGTCTAGTACCAAGGCAGCCCATCCGGCACGCAGGACACTTGCTGAGTAATCCCGATGGTCAAAAGTGATCGGTTGGGACGACCAGTGGCAGAATTCCGCGATGATAGGCCCTGGGGCATGTGTCTCTGGGAGTGCCGCTTTGTTTCTCCCCTTTATTATGTGTAACACGTCGACTATTTTGTCTTCTAGTGGGAATTTCTTCTGTTCCCCAGTGCTTTGCTTGCGAGGCTCGTCCTCGTCTTCCCTTGGTGTATCCTGCCCCTTATGTTCGGCGTTGAGCTTACCGGACTACTTGAAGACCCAACATTCTCTATGGGTATGAGTTGCAGGTTTCTCGGGCGTACTATGGATCTGACATATTTGGTCCAGAATCTTGTTTAGGCTGGACAATTCATCTCTATTGCCTTTGGAGGGTGGCTTTTGCTGACCTGGCCGGGAGCTTCTGAATCCGACGTTTACCGCCGTGCTCTTCAGGCTGTCTTCTTTATTCCGGTGCTTGTTTTTGCTGCGTCGTGATTTCTCATTTCCGTCCCTGACTTCGGATGTACTTGGGTCGCTGGTGCTGCATCGAGCTACCCAGATGTCCTCGCCTGTGCAAAAGCGGGTCATGAGGCTTGTCAATGCTGCCATTGTTCTTGGCTTTTCTTGGCTAAGGTGTCTGGCAAGCCATTCATGTCGAACGGTGTGCTTGAAAGCTGCTAAGGCTTCGGCGTTCGGACAATCTACTATTTGGTTCTTCTTGGTGAGGAACCTGTTCCAAAGCTTTCGGGCTGACTCTCCGGGTTGTTGAGTTATGTGACTTAAATCGTCTGCATCCGATGGTCGGACATAGGTCCCTTGAAAATTTGCCCGAAAGGCGTCTTCGAGCTCTTCCCAGCTTCCAATGGAGTTTTCGGGGAGGCTTTTAATCCAGTGCCGAGCTGGCCCTTTGAGCTTGAGGGGTAAGTACTTGATGGCGTGGAGATCGTCTCCTTGAGCCATGTGGATATGGAGGATATAGTCCTCAATCCAGACCCCAGGGTATGTTGTTCTGTCGTATGCCTCTATGTTTACGGGTTTGAATCCCTCTGGAAATTCATGGTCCAGCACCTCATCGGTGAAACATAGGGGGTCTGCGGCACCCCTGTATTTGGGTCCACTATGGTGTTCGGATGTTTGTTGTGTTGTATTCCATACTGGAGCGTGCTTGCGTGGCCTGTATATGGATCTGGTTGCGCCGTCCTTTTGATGCGAGCCCTCGCGTGGATCGCGTACTGGCTTATGTGCGGCGTCGTTTGCTGCTCTGTATTGGCCACGAGGTCGTCTATCCGACCGGATAGCCGTTTTGTTTTCTAATTGCGGGGGATCTAAGGCCTCCTCGTCGAATTCGGGTTGAAACTTTCGCTTCGGGTAGCCCTTGGTGTGGCGATTACTGCCGTATTTCGCTGCAGTGTTGAGTACTTTACTCCATCTGATTCTAAGTGTGTCTTGTGCAGCTCTAAGCCTTTGCTTCTACTTTTTCAGACTCCTTGCCATGGCAACAAGCCTTTGATGGGCATTCTGTTGCTCCGGGCGCCTGTCCTGTGTGATATGGTCCGGAGTGTTATCTTCGACGGAGTCAGGTTGGTCGGTTTGATTCTCCGTGTTGCCCTGGTCGGGCGATCGTTCACCCCGCTCAATCGCTGGGTCTATATGACCGTTGTTTCTGCCGAGGCGGGATTTGGAGCGGCGCTTACACCGCCGCTTTGAATGCTTCTCGAGGGAACAACCCTTCGTTGTGTCCTTCCATTCCTCATTATCGTTTTGTTTGGGTGTGTCCACCATGTATACATCATATGATGAAGTGGGCGTCCAGTGCCCTGTGGGCAGTGGTTCCTATTCGTCTCCTGCATCGTCGTCCATACCGTCAATGTCTTCGGAGTCGAGGTCGAGCATGTCGGTCAAATCGTCGACAGTGGCTACTAAGTGGGTGGTGGGTGGGCGACGAATTTCTTCGTCATCCAGACCCCAATCCTGCCGGACATAGTTCGGCCAGGACTCTCTTGACAAGGAGAGAGACCTTAATGAGTTCAGTATGTCGCCGAAGGGCGAGTGCTGAAAGATATCTGCAGAGGTAAACTCCATGATCGGCGCCCAGTCGGATTCGATAGGCACGGGCGCAGGCGGTTCGGAGTCTACGGCCGGGGAAGGATCCGGCAGTGTGGCATCACGGCTCCCGTGAAGGGTAAGGTCGATACTCGGCTCGATCGCCGCTGAGGATACGGCCTCCGTGTTGGGGTCTATCCACCCGTCCATGGATGGCGCAACTGGTTCCGAATTGAGGGTCGGAGTGGTTGCTGGCGCGATCTCCTGAACATTGTCCGATGGTAGAGCTAAATCATGCGCATCGCAACCGTGTGGCACACAAGGCAGGGGCTCGAATCCGTCGAAGATCAAGTCCCAGCGGATATCAGTCATGTAGTTTAGGCTTCCAATCCTGACCTAGTGGCCAGGGGCGTGACTCTCGATCTGCTCCACATGGCCAAGTGAGTTGGCCCGCAGTGCGAAGTCGCCGAATACAAAGATCTGTCCGAAAATTCACACCCTAGACTGCATCGTTATCGATGATCGAAGGAGCCATCAAGCCTAACAGCGATGACACAGAGGAACTCTCAATGAAAGCACTAATTTCGGTGTCAAAACTAGCGGATCTCGGGTAGGGGGTCCCGAACTATGCGTCTAAGGCGGATGGTAACCGGAGGCAGGGGACACGATGTTTTACCCAGGTTTGGGCCCTCTTGATGGAGGTAAAACCCTACGTCCTGCTTGATTATTCTTGAAAATACGAGTAGTACAAGAGTTGATCTACCACGAGATCGGAGATGCTAAACCCTAGAAGCTAGCCTATGGTATGATTGTATGTTGTCCTACGGACTAAAACCCTCTGGTTTATATAGACACCGGAGGGGGCTAGGGTTACACAAGGTCGGTTACAAAGGAGGAGATATACATATCCGTATTGCCTAGCTTGCCTTCCATGCCAAGTAGAGTCCCATCCGGACACGGGACAAAGTCTTCAATCTTGTATCTTCATAATCCAATGATCCGGCCAAAGGATATAGTGTGGGGACCCCGACTCATAAGTCGAGATCACCGAATGCACGTGTATAGTGATCCCAGAGATCAATGCTCACTGAACACACAGAAGCTGAATAACAAGAGTCTTACATCCATACATATCGCCTTACACAAATTATGACCATTATGGTCAAGTCTTACATAGATAAAGCCTTAAGGGCTGAACATCAAATGAAACATATGCAGCGGAAATCTTCGTCGATAAGTAGAACCCATGCCATCTGCCTTAACCCTACAGGCATTCTGACTGGGAAACGTCCTAGTTCGCATGTTCGTCTTCAAAGAATTCTTCTTCGAACTCCTGTTCTTCCATGCCTGGCCAATTAAATAACCAGTGGCAAGCCAATGAGTACTTTGAATGTACTCGCAAGCAACCCATATTTTGGTTCAAGGTACAACAATGCATGATATAGGTAAATTTTATGGAAAGCTAGTTTTGAGTGCAATGACATGTTCAACAACTCGTAAGACATGCATCAGGAGAATTCAAGTAACTATGAGGACAGGTTGCAGATATCAACATAAATAGAGTGGGCACCAACCCAACTCAATCATGTCAAGTCCTTTGACTTGACCCAAGTAGTTCTTCCCAATTATCCGAACGCTCACACTGGTTTGAAAACATGTGGACGTAGTTTAAGCAGCACCGCCCAACCGTCCTTGACCGTGGACACAGCTATTCGAATAGTTTTTCACTCTGCAGAGGTTGCACACTTTACCCACAAGATCCCGGGAGCTTCCGTGTCATCCACGACCCGCAGTACCTCAAGTACCCGGGGTAAGCACACGATCACTATCTTTCCCTAGACGATACTAACAAGGAGTCCACTCGTTGTTCCGTATCCTCACGATGTACATCATATGGGACTCACTCGAGATCATAACATCCGAGAGGGGACACAACGGTGTATCCGGTGCCCTGTGAAAACAGTCATGGCCGCCCTACCTGGCACGACCCCGTACCGAGAGAGCGCACCAACAACTCTCCCGTCACTAGTAATGCGGGCTCGAAGCTAGTATCGGCCAAGGTAATCAATAATGCCCTTTCCCATACAAGGGTAGAGTGGTTGCACATGTAAGGTTGGGACAGTCGACAAATCTTAAATCTAATCCGTTTTCAAAATCAACACACGCACTTGCCTCGGTACACCACTTCGTCATCAAGTGGTTACCCATCTCATTGTCTCCCTCGGGCATAAGTGGCACCCGACGGGGTTTTCGAAAAGCCCTTTGAAAATACTTGTCTCCATCACCATGCATATTCCCGTCCCTTTAGCGTAGCACTGCTTAGCATCCTATCTACTCCCACCGGCATAACCCTCATAAGAAGGTAGGGCTATGCACAATGCAAGTATCAACAAGGAGGAAATGAAGGCAACCCACCAAAGTGGCTACCCTCTCATCATGATTCCGATGCAACAATAATAAAGTGCTATATGAAATGCATAAAAGGGTTTCATAGACATGGTCAAAGGGCTGCTTGCCTGGCTCAACAAGGTCTTCTGGGTCTTCAAAGTCTTCTGGTCCAACTCCTTCGTCAGCAACGCAATCTATCGTCGCAAAATAATAACGAGAAAATAAGGCAATAATAAAACAGAAAAACCAAAGTGCTCAGAAAAATGTCAACTTATTTTTGTAAAATACTAGGTTGAAAACTAAGAAGGGGAAAATTCCTAGTTTTGGATTTGGTGCAGCAGAATGGGAGAAATGGATTTACAAAGGCAGATTTAAATGCTTAAAATCACATTTAAATATTTACAGTGAAGAAAAGGTTGTTGGATTTGAATGAAAGTTGCACCATAAATAGGTGGGATCATTACAAGAATTTAGGAGTTGGAATTATTGCATTTGGATTAATATTTAATCCTGTGGAATTTTTGCAAGTGTTCAGAAAAAGAAAAAAGGGGAAGGGGCACTGTGCCTACTGGGCCAGAACAGCCGCAGCGCAGCAGGCCCAGCCAGAGAGGCGGCCCAGCGCACTGGTGCACACGCGCGCGCCAGGTTTAAACCTGACGGGTGGGGCCCAGGCATCAGCGAGAGAGAGAGGGACGATGGAGGGGAGAGGCTAACAGGCGGGGCCCGCCTGTCATCCCTAACCCCGAGTTCAGGCGGCCGGCGAGCTCACCGGCGATGATGCAGGGCACGGCGAGGTCGGGCGAGGGCACAGCTGGGCTCAGCGTCATGTCGCCGTTCGGGTGGTGCTGGAGTTGGCCGCCGGGGTGGCCTGGTTCGCCGGCGACGAGGGGGCATGGCGGAGGAGCTTCGGGAGGTGGTCGTTCCGGTCGACTCCGGCTTCAAACGAGGTGGGGGGGAGAGGGGAAATGATCAGTGGGGTAAGGCGGTCTCAGATTGGGGCAGAGGAGGAGCGGGGGAGGCCCGTACCTCGCGGACTCTGGCGAGCCGAAGCGGCGGAGCTCGAGCTCGATCTCGAGCTCGGGTGGCTCTAGGAGGAACTGGGGGTGTAGGGGGAGGTTTAGGGGAGTGAGAGAGCGAGTGGTGAGGAGAGAAGGGCTCAGGGAGGCCTTTAAATAGGCGAACGGCGAGGTCCAGTAGACCCGTGCACCAGCAAGCTCAAGCTCATCGCTGTAGGGCTCGGGAGGAGCTGGCGCCGTGTCTAGGGCGTTCCTGGGCGTGGACTACGCCCAGGGGAAGAAGAGAGGGAGGGAGCAGGGGGGCCAGAGGCGCGCGCGTGTGAGCCGCACCATTGGCGCGCTCGGGCGGCCTCTGTTCGCTAGCGCGGAGGCGCGGGGAGGAGGAGAGAGGAGGGGGCGACAGCGTAGCATGTTGCGGACGTCAAGGTGACCCCGGGGGACACGAGGGGGAGAGTCGAGGTGGCCGGATGTGGCTGGAAGGGGGCGGCTACAGTGCGGGAGCGCACTGTAGCGCGCTCCAGAGTGTGCAAATGGCCGGCATGCCATTTTTTGGCAAAGTGGGCATGGCCAAGCATGTCTGGTAGCTCTAGGGAGGAGTAAAGAAAGGGGAGGGAGCATTGGATGCCATGGATGGCCACTGGAGTGAGGAGGGAGGTGAGGAAGAGGGGGTACAGGGGCTGTCCAGAGAGAGAAAGTGAGGGTTTCACCCCCAAATAATTGATGAAGTCTTGCCACTGCTAATGGAGGTATAAGGTTACTAGATTAAGCCCTGGTAAAAAGTTGAGCTTACCAAGAATAGTGGAAGGGGTCAAAACAGTGGTTTTTGCAAAATGTCAGAAGGTGTTTGATAATTGTTTGGGCAAGCAAATGATTTCCAATTGCGATGAGGCTCTACAGGGTGAAATGACACATATAATTAGGGTGTTCCACCAAATTTGAGCTCATTTGGGCAAAGTGGCCAATGTAACTTTGGTAAACCCTAGAAATCAACAGAAATGGTTTTTCCAAGATCTAGTCATGCAAAACCATTCTCCTTGATGCACCACTTGGTGTAGTGTCATCATTTGGCCATATGAGCATGCTCACAAAAGTTGAGGTCAAGAAGAGAAAGTTGGTAGTACAAACTTGCTCAAATTTGATTCTGGTCAGAGAGGGGTTTGGGGCATTTTGGTGGACGAAAATGACCTTGATTGATGTGAGGCTTTGCAAGAACATCACAATATGCATTTGTGACCTTCTGGATTTTTCTTGGATTTTTGTGAAAATATTTCCTGTAGAAATATTTCAAATCCTTGAAATGAGCAGAAATGGTTTTGGGAGGTTTTGTCCAATATTTTGATCATGACCATGTGGTGAAACTCATATATATGGAAAATATATGTCCATTGAGTCTCCATAATTTTTCTCAAATATTTGTGAAACATTAAAATAATTTTAACCTATTAAAGACCATTTCTGGCCTTAAGAAAAAGCCTTTAAATAAAATAGGAAAATAACTTTTAAAATTATATTTTTGGGGTTTATGGGAATCCTATATCTAATAGGTTTCAAATATACTTTTTGAAGGATTTTTACTGCCCTGAATTAAGTACTTGCAGTACAAATCTTAATTCAGGGGGGTTTTGGAAAACTAATTTTTGAAAATACTTTTTGGCCAAATTATTTTTGTAAGAAAATACTATATTCCTCTATACACATGGCATGATCATTGGGCAGAAGTTTGGGGCAAGGAGATTAAGTATAGAAGGTGGAGTTGTGTTAACTTTAAAGAGCACTTGAAAAAAACACAGAGAGAAAACCAACTCCAAATAAAAGCCAAATAATGCAAAAGTTTTTGTTGGTCCAAATTTTCATGCTTTATTAATGCAAATGAAGAGCTACAAAATGCAGGGTGTGACACACCTACCCCCCTTACAAGAATCTCGTCCCCGAGATTCCTAAACTAGGCTTTAAAGAGATACGAAAACTTGGATCTAAGGTAGTCTTCACGTTCCCAGGTTGCTTCTGCTTCAGTGTGGTTGTTCCACTGGACCTTGAAGTACTTGATAGTGCGGCTTCGAGTGCGTCGCTCAGCCTCATCCAAAATGCGGATGGGCCTCTCACGGTAAGTCAAATTGGGCTGAAGGTCAATGGCTTGGTGATCGATGTCCTTGTAAAGATCAGGTCAATGGCTTGAATTTGTTATTGAACTTGAGCCCGCTACGGAACCTGTGTGGAAACGTCCCTACAAGCTCGGCCCCGAAGAGTTGAAGGAGTTGAAGAAACAACTCGATGTTCAAGAAAGAATGGGTCTCATTCGGCCTAGTACTTCTCCGTGGGGTTGTGGTGTTCTTTTTGTGAAGAAGAAGGATGGAACGAACCGACTTTGTGTTGATTATCGTCCATTGAACAAGAAGACCATCAAGAACAAATACCCACTTCCCAACATTAATGAGCTGTTCGAACAACTCAAGGGTGCCCAAGTATTCTCCAAGCTTGATCTTCGTATGGGTTATCATCAGATTCGCATTCGTGAGCAAGATATTCCCAAGACGGCGTTCAGAACAAGCTATGGGTCATATGAATACACCGTCATGTCTGTTGGCCTCGCCAACGCTCCTCCGACGTTCTCTCGCATGATGAACTTCATCTTCAACCCCTACACCAATGACTTCGTTTTGGTCTATCTCGACGACATTCTGGTTTTCTCCAAGAACAAGGAAGATCATGCCAAGCACTTGCGTTTGGTTCTTGACAAGCTCAGGGAACATCAGTTCTACGCCAAGTTCTCCAAGTGTGAATTTTGGCTCGATGAGGTGCTTTATATTGGCCATATCATCTCTACCAAGGGCATTTCCGTGAATCCTGAGAAGGTGTCTGCAATTGTTAATTGGGAACCTCCTCAGAACATGAAGCAACTCCGTAGCTTCCTCGGTCTCGCAAGCTACTGTCGAAGATTCGTTGAAAACTTTTCCAAGATCGCGAAGCCTCTCTCAAATCTTCTTTAGAAGCACATCAAGTACGTTTGGTCTCCGGAGTGTGATATTGCTTTCAACACTTTGAAAGAGAAATTGATCACTGCTCCAGTTCTGACTCCGCTGATGAAACCAAGCCGTACGAGGTCTTTTGTGATGCCTCTCTCCAAGGTCTAGGTGCTGTACTGATGCAAGAGAAGAAAGTTGTGGCTTATACCTCTCGTCAGTTGAAGCCTAATGAGAAGAACTACCCCACTCATGATCTCGAGTTGGCGGCAGTTGTGCATGCCTTGTTGACTTGGAGACATCTTCTATTGGGAAGAAAAGTGGACATTTTCACTGATCACAAGAGTCTCAAGTACATCTTCACCCAGCCTAATCTCAACCTCAGGCAAACTCGATGGGTCGAAATGATTCAAGAGTACAATCTGAGTATCGAGTATACTCCAGGCAAGGCCAATGTGATTGCTGACGCTTTGAGCAGGAAAGCATATTGCAACAGTCTGAGTCTGAAGCCTTATCAACCCGAGCTTTGTGAAGCTTTCCGCAAACTTAATCTGCAAATTGTTCCTCAAGGTTTCCTCGCCAACCTTCAAGTCTCCCCTACCTTGGAAGACCAGATTGGCCAAGCCCAGCTTCTTGATGCTATGGTGAAAAAGGTGAAGATTGGGATTGCAAAGAGTCAGTCCAAGTACAAGTGCTACCGACTTGATGACAAAGACACTCTCTTCTTCGAGGATCGAATTGTTGTGCCCAAAGGTGAACTTCGTAAAGTGATCATGAACGAGGCTCACAACTCTCTCCTCTCCATCCACCCTGGGAGCACGAAGATGTATCAGGATCTCAAGAAAATTTATTGGTGGACTCGAATGAAGCGCGAGATCGCTCAATTTGTGAATGAATGTGATGTCTGCAGAAGAGTGAAGGCAGAACACCAAAGGCCAGCAGGTCTCCTTCAACCTCTTGCCATTCCAGAATGGAAGTTTGACCACATTGAAATGGACTTCGTGACTGGGTTTCCAAAGTCCAAGCGTGGCAATGATGCTATATTCGTTGTCATCGACAAGCTCACCAAAGTGGCTCACTTTCTGCCTATCAAAGAGTCGATCACTGCAGCTCAATTGGCGGAACTCTATACCTCTCGAATTGTCTCTCTGCACGGTATTCCTCAAGTGATATCTTCAGACCATGGCAGCATCTTTACCTCCAAGTTTTGGGATTCTTTTCAGAAGGCCATGGGCACCAACATTCACTTCAGCACTGCTTTCCATCCTCAAACAAGCGGTCAAGTCAAGCGTGTCAACCAGATTCTTGAAGATATGCTCGGGGCTTGTGTTATCTCCTTCCGCATGAAGTGGGAGGATTGTCTTCCTTATGCTGAATTCTCATACAACAATAGTTTTCGAGCAAGTTCGGGCAAGGCCCCATTTGAAATTCTGTATGGTAGGAAGTGCCGTACACCTCTCAACTGGTCTGAAACCGGTGAACGTCAGCTGCTGGGTAATGACTTAATCACAGAGGCAGAAGAAATGTGCAAGGTCATTCGTGATAACCTCAAAGCAGCCCAATCCCGCCAAAAGAGCTACTATGATAGTAAGCACCGTGATTTGGCTTTCGAGATCAGAGATCATGTTTACCTCCGCGTCTCTCCTATGAAAGGGACCCAGCGCTTCGGTATCAAAGGGAAGCTTGCCCCTAGATACGTCGGACCTTTCAAGATTGTCAACAAGAGAGGCGACCTCGCCTATCAACTCGAGCTTCCTTCAAACTTTGCCAATGTTCATGATGTGTTCCATGTCTCCCAACTCCGAAAGTGCTTCAAGACGCCTGAACGCACCATCAACTTCGAGGACATTGAGCTCCAAGAAGATCTCTCCTATCGTGAGCACCCAGTTGCAATCCTTGAAGAGACTGAACGCAGGACTCGCAACAAGTCAATCAAATTTCTCAAAGTCAAGTGGTCACACCATTCCGACCGTGAAGCTACCTGGGAACGCGAGGATCACCTCCGTTCTAAGTACCCGGAGTTCTTTCAGTCCTAGATCTCGGGACGAGATCTTTTCGTAGTGGCGGAGTGTTGTAACGCCCCAGATATTACTTTCCCAATTTGTACTCCAACTCTTGCCATTTCCGGCATTAAGTTATATTTCTTTCTCGGGTTCGGGTCTTTGTCTCCGTGTGTTGTTTTCATTTTCATGCATCTCATATCATGTCATCGCGTGCATTGCATTTGCATACATGTTCATCTCATGCATTCGAGCATTTTCCCCGTTGTCCGTTTTGCATTCCGGCGCTTCGTTCTCCTCCGGTGGCCATTTCTAGCTTTCCTTCTTGTGTGGGGATTAAACATTTCCGGATTGGACCGGGACTTGCCATGCGGCCTTGGTTTACTACCGGTAGACCGCCTGTCAAGTTTCGGGTCATTTGGACTTCGTTTGATACTCCAATGGTTAACCGAGGGACCGAAAAGGCCTCGTGTGTGTTGCAGCCCAACACCCCTCCAATTTGGCCCAAAACCCACCAAACTCTGCTCCATGTCCTAGAGCGTTCGATCATAATCGCGTGGCCAAAAACCGCACCTCATTTGGACTCTCCTAGCTCCACTTATGCCTATATATACACCCCCTCCTCCAAATTCGCGGATCCCCCTCCTCAAACCCTAGAAATCAGATCCCACATCGCCGCCGGACACGTCCGGACGGACCGGACATTGTCCGCCGCCGCCGCCGACCTACCGGGGCGCGCCACATGGCAGCGGGCGCCCCACATCGCCGCCGCTCCCGTCGGCCCGCCCAGGCCCGCGCGGGGCCCGCCTCCTCGCCGCCCCGGGCCAGATCCCGCCACCCGCGTCGCCTTCGTCTCCCCCGAGCCCGGCCGAGCCCGCCGCCGCCGCGCCATTGCCGACCGGGGCAAGCTCCGCCCCGGGAACTCCTCTCCTCGCCGCCGCCACCTCGCCGCCCGGCGCCGGCGACCGCGCCCCGGCGCCCCCTCCTCTCACCGGCCTCGGATCATGCCGGAGCCTCCTCTCCCACGCGACCCCGCCGCTTCTTCGAGCTCCGGCAAGCTATAGGGGCTCCGACGTGAACAGTACCCCGTCGAACCTCGGAATCCGCGCCGGATCAGATCTGGAAATATCTCCTCCTCGGTTGACTTTTATCCCTGAAACTCTAGTTTTTCATGCCTACTTTGACTGCTCATATCTCCGCATCCGTAGCTCCATTTTGGACATATGATATATCAAAATCTTCGTCTCGACGAGTACATCATTTCATTCCATTGCATCATTTGCATTTGAGTTCATCTTGATGCCCAAAATGCTGTTAGAAGGAGGCATCGTGAGTTAAATTGCAGATCCGTTAGTTCATCATAGACTTCTGTCATTTTTGCCATGATTATTGTGTGCATGATATGCCTGTGACTCTTTGGGATGAATTGTTAAGCTTTTTGTCTTCTTTCCAGAGGTGCCATCCATGAATTTTTAGGATGTGTGTGGTAACTTGTGCAAGCTTGCAAAGAGGGGCACCTGAGTAATCTATTTTTAGGGACTTGGTGATTTTCACCAAGTCTGGGATATTTTAGTTCATGATGCCATATGTTCAGCTTGTTTCCTAGTGATCCGTGCCTCTTTTTAGGATAATCAGTAAGGGAGTTTTGATATTTATGTTATGCTCTATCCCTCCATGTCTTTACTTGTTATGTTGGAGCACCCTAGGTTGAGTCAATCGAGCTCAACTTTTGCATCGTTGTGTATTTGGGCAGATCGTCAACTCTTTTGCGATTTTGCCGGTGCTATTGTTAGTGATCCATGCATGCTATGCCATTGTTCTTGCCATGTCTAGCTAGAATGTTGTGCCTTCTTTATGGATATATGCTTGCCTTGCCATGACTTGCACCGTAGTGAGTGCATCGAGCTCGTTTACATGCCTCCGTGAGTTATAATTTCAGCATGTCTCAGTTTTCACTAAGTCTGAAAACTGATTGTGTTTCATCCATGTTCGTGTGCTCGCTAGAGTATTTTGTGAACCCTTTTGGCCCCAGGTCACTTTGGGTGTTTTGTTAAGCTTGTTGAGTAGCTCCATGCCATGTTCTTACTTGTCATGTTCAGGTTGTGTTTCATGTTGTTTTGCTGCTCCGAAGAGAGCATTGTGGTCTGAAATTTCAGACTAGTGTTAATTTCACTAAGTCTGAAATCTGTTTTGCTTATTCGTTTTTGCCATGATTGTTTGAACCTCTTAATGGATGAATTTGGCTATGGCTCAGTGCTAGTGTTTTGATAAGCATCTTGTGTACATCCCTGCCATGTATTTTGTTTTCATGTTTGGTGGCTGTAGCATGTTCATTTCGTTGCATTTAGGAGCCTACTTGCGGTAATCGCAGATCGGTTCGTTTCGTAAAACGCTTGCCATTTCCAAACCGTAGCTCCGATTACTTTGATCTTTATATCGTTTTCAGGTGATTTCATCCCCTCTATCCAGTGGCACACTTGGTTTTCCAAGTTGAGGCCAGGTTCATGCATTTCCTGTCACGTCTTGCATTTTGCATCCCGCATCGCATCCCGCATAGCATACCATCTTTGCATATTATTGGTTGTCCTTGCACGTGGTTGATTGTATCCTTGTTGCTTGTTTGTGTTGTTGGGTAGAGCCGGGAGACGAGTTCGCTAACGAGGAGCCCGTTGAGCTTGCTTTTGAGGATCCAGTCAACTCTGACAACTGTGCAGTCAAGATGATCATACCCTCGAAATCACTACTATCTTTGTTATGCTAGTTTGCTCGCTCTTTTGCTATGCCAATGCTACGATGCCTACCACTTGCTTGTAAGCCTCCCAATTGCCATGATTGAGCCTCTAACCCACCTTTGTCCTAGCAAACCGTTGATTGGCTATGTTACCGCTTTGCTCAGCCCTTCTTATAGCGTTGTTAGTTGCAGGTGAAGATTGGAGCCGTTCCTTGTTGGAACATTTATTTACTTGTTGGGATATCATTATATTGCTATGTTATCTTAATTCATCTATATAATTGGCAAAGGGTGGAAGGCTCGGCCCCTCGCCTAGTGTTTTGTTCCACTCTTGCCTCCCTAGTTTCTGTCATATCGGTGTTATGTTCCCGGATTTTGCGTCCCTTACGCGGTTGGGCTATAATGGGAACCCCTTGATAGTTCGCCTTGATTAAAGCTTTTCCAGCAATGCCCAACATTGGCTTTACCATTTGCCACCTACCCCCTTTTTCCCTTGCGTTTCCGGAGCCCGAGGGTCATCTTTATTTTAGCCCCCACAGGCCAGTGCTCCTCTGAGTGTTGGTCCGAACTAGAGTCCTGTGCAGCGCCCCCTCGGGGAAACTCGAGGTTTAGTTTTAGTTGTATGGAGCGCTCATCTGAGTGTGCCCTGAGAAAGAGATATGTGCAGCTCCTATCAGGATTTGTCGGCACATTCGGGCGGTGTTGCTGGTCTTGTTTTAACCTGTCGAATCGTCTTGTTGTACCGAGATACCGAGTCTGATCAGTGTGTCTTGGGTGGAGGTCTATTCCTTCGTTGACCGTGAGAGCTTGTTATGGGCTAAGTTGGGACCCCCTGCAGGGATTGATCTTTCGAATGCCGTGCCCGCGGTTATGGGCAGATGGGAATTTGTTAATGTCCGATTGTAGATAACTTTAACCTTAATTAATTAAAATGAATCAACTGAGTGTGTTGCCGTGATGGCCTCTTCTCGGCGGAGTCCGGGAAGCGGACACGGTGTTGGAGTTATGTTTGCGCAGGTTGCTCTCTAGTTTCTCACTCGTGCTTTGCCTCCTCTTCTCGCTCACTTTTGCGAATAAGTTAGCCACCATATATGCTAGTCGCTTGTTGCAGCTCCACTTACATTACCCCTTTCCTACCTATTAAGCTTAAATAGTCTTGATCGCGAGGGTGCGAGATTGCTGAGTCCCTGTGGCTCATAGATTACTATTACACCAGATGCAGGGACAGATGATACAGCTCCAGATGGCGCGCTTGAGCTCAAGTGGGAGTACGACGAGGACTCTCAGCGTTACTATGTGTCTTTTCCTGATGATCAGTAGTGGTGCCCAGTCGGGGTAGATTCAGCGCCTTGTCGCATGTTGGGGGTCTTTTCTATTTTGGCACCGTAGTTGGGCCATGAGTGAATTGTATGATGGATGTTATTTATGTACTTTGATGTGACGTGGCGAGTGTAAGCCAACTATGTTATCCCTCTTTATTATTATATTACATGGGATGTTTGTGATGATTACCTGACTTGCGACATATGCCTTCAATGCGATTATGCCTCTAAGTCGTGCCTCGACACGTGGGAGATATAGTCGCATCGAGTGTGTTACATCAAGGTCTCATGATTGGGAAAGATGAGGAAAGCAATATAGATGGGATGCCTAGTAAGGGGGTTGGTATGACACTAATTGTTTTCATGCAAGGGCCAAAAGGCCAAACACATTCATTAAAATCCAAATGGGTGATGTAGTCGCTTACAAGTTCCCGAAGGAAAGTATGACATCCATCAAACACATCAAAAGCAAACACAATACTACATGGTTTCATATGAACCATTACAAGGACTCGACTTCGCATAGGGGTACACGACCTATCCTACCGTAGGGGTTACTAACGGGAATATCCGGGTTGCGAATGATGCCTAAGTGGTGGAATGCTCGGTCGCGTAGTCTGGCTCTTCTGGGTCTTCCTCCTCGTCATTGGTGGCCTGACTTTCCTCTTCACTTGAAGGGGTGGGGGAGTGGAGGAGCTCAACACGGAGTTGCTTTGCCAGTGGTGCGAAGAGCTTGCAGTATTCCTTTGCGCTCATCCGGTGTTGCTGTGGAGGTTCTCCATCCTTTGGGGTCTTTCGCCTCTGTATGCGATTGCGGGTTGTCCAGGGGGAGCACCTTCCTTCTTGATCCTATCCATCTTATCTTTTGCTTGGCGAAGAAGTGCCTTGGTCTCATGAAGTTCCTTTCGGAGTTCCATTGATTCAGAGGCCAAGCGTTGTGCCAAACTATGGGCACAAAGACTGAAGTAGGTCTGGAATCGGAGTGGAAGTCCTTCTTCTAATGGTAGAGCTGGTGCGCTGCTCTCATCCTCACCTTCCTTCCGATAAGGCAAGAAACGGGTTGCCAACTCGTCTGCCATCTCCGGAAGAAGGTCTCGGAGGCGGGTGAGAGCCTTGAGGGTTGCCGTCTCGACGGCAAGAACTAGTGTTGCCATCTGGGGTCCCTTGAAAAACCAGCTTGTTGGAGAGTCATTGGCCTTCACGATCACTTCCACATGATACTCCGTCTTGGTGTCATTGATCCAATGCTCATGGCAGGTGAAAATGGGGGCTCGGTGGTACTGGCACTTCTTGAGGCTATCCTCAAGAAGCACGGGAAATCCTGTGGTCAGGAAGTCTTGAGGTACGGCAGCCATCTACAAAGGTTGAATGGGAGAGGTCAATAAGGAAAATATATCTTGGGTTTGGGTAAGCTTTAGAAAAGATGAGAAGTTTAGATGGTCTCAAGCTAACTAACGCCCATGCTAACTAAGGCTTCCTACAGTCAGGATGGCTCTGATACCAGCTCTGTGGGGACCCCGACTCATAAGTCGAGATCACCGAATGCACGTGTATAGTGATCCCAGAGATCAATGCTCACTGAACACACAGAACCTGAATAACAAGAGTCTTACATCCATACATATCGTCTTACACAAATTATGACCATTATGGTCAAGTCTTACATAGATAAAGCCTTAAGGGTTGAACATCAAATGAAACATATGCAGCGGAAATCTTCATCGATAAGTAGAACCCATGCCATCTGCCTTAACCCTACAGGCATTCTGACTGGGAAACGTCCTAGTTCGCATGTTCGTCTTCAAAGAATTCTTCTTCGAACTCCTGTTCTTCCATGCCTGGCCAATTAAATAACCAGTGGCAAGCCAATGAGTACTTTGAATGTACTCGCAAGCAACCCATGTTTTGGTTCAAGGTACAACAATGCATGATATAGGTAAATTTTGTGGAAAGCTAGTTTTGAGTGCAATGACATGTTCAACAACTCGTAAGACATGCATCAGGAGAATTCAAGTAACTATGAGGACAGGTTGCAGATATCAACATAAATAGAGTGGGCACCAACCCAACTCAACCATGTCAAGTCCTTTGACTTGACCCAAGTAGTTCTTCCCACTTATCCGAACACTCACACTGGTTTGAAAACATGTGGACGTAGTTTAAGCAGCACCGCCCAACCGTCCTTGACCGTGGACACGGCTATTCGAATAGTTTTTCACTCTGCAGAGGTTGCACACTTTACCCACAAGATCGGGGGAGCTTCCGTGTCATCCACGACCCGCGGTACCTCAAGTACCCGGGGTAAGCACCCGATCACTATCTTTCCCTATACGACACTAACAAGGAGTCCACTCGTTGTTCCGTATCCTCACGATGTACATCATACGGGACTCACTCGAGATCATAACATCCGAGAGGGGACACAACGGTGTATCTGGTGCCCTGTGAAAACAGTCATGGCCGCCCTACCTGGCACGACCCCGTACCGAGAGAGCGCACCAACAACTCTCCCGTCACTAGTAATGCGGGCTCCAAGCTAGTATCGGCCTGGGTAATCAATAATGCCCTTTCCCATACAAGGGTAGAGTGGTTGCGCATGTAAGGTTGGGACAGTCGACAAATCTTAAATCTAATCCATTTTCGAAATCAACACACGCACTTTCCTCGGTACACCACTTCGTCATCAAGTGGTTACCCATCTCATTGTCTCCCACGGGCATAAGTGGCACCCGACGGGGTTTTCGAAAAGTCCTTTGAAAATACTTGTCTCCATCACCATGCATATTCCCGTCCCTTTAGCGTAGCACTGCTTAGCATCCTATCTACTCCCACCGGCATAACCCTCATAAGAAGGTAGGGTTATGCACAATGCAAGTATCAACAAGGAGGAAATGAAGGCAACCCACCAAAGTGGCTACCCTCTCATCATGATTCCGATGCAACAATAATAAAGTGCTATATGAAATGCATAAAAGGGTTTCATAGACATGGTCAAAGGGCTGCTTGCCTGGCTCAACAAGGTCTTCTGGGTCTTCAAAGTCTTCTGGTCCAACTCCTTCGTCAGCAACGCAATCTATCGTCGCAAAATAATAACGAGAAAATAAGGCAATAATAAAACAGAAAAACTAAAGTGCTCAGAAAAATGTCAACTTATTTTTGTAAAATACTAGGTTGAAAACTAAGAAGGGGAAAATTCCTAGTTTGGGATTTGGTGCAGCAGAATGGGAGAAATGGATTTACAAAGGCATATTTAAATGCTTAAAATCACATTTAAATATTTCTAGTGAAGAAAAGGTTGTTGGATTTGAATGAAAGTTGCACCATAAATAGGTGGTATTATTACAAGAATTTAGGAGTTGGAATTATTGCATTTGGATTAATATTTAATCCTGTGGAATTTTTGCAAGTATTCAGAAAAAGAAAAAAGGGGAAGGGGCACTGTGCCTGCTGGGCCAGAACAGCCGCAGCGCAGCAGGCCCAGCCAGAGAGGCGGCCCAGCGCACTGGTGCACGCGCGCGCGCCAGGTTTAAACTTGACGGGCGGGGCCCAGTCGTCAGCGAGAGAGAGGGGCGATGGAGGGGAGAGGCTGACAGGCGGGGCCCGCCTATCATCCCTAACCCCGAGTCCAGGTGGCCGGCGAGCTCACCGGCGATGATGCAGGGCACGGCGAGGTCGGGCGAGGGCACAGCTGGGCTCAGCGTCGTGTCGTCGTTCGGGTGGTGCCGGAGTTGGCCGCCGGGGTGGCCTGGTTCGCCGGCGACGAGGGGGCACGGCGGAGGAGTTTCGAGAGGTGGTCGTTCTGGTCGACTCCGGCTACAAACGAGGTGGGGGAGAGGGGGGAAATGATCAGTGGGGGAAGGCGGTCTCAGATCGGGGCAGAGGAGGAGCGGGGGAGGCCCGTACCTCGCGGACTCCGGCGAGACGAAGCGGCGGAGCTCGAGCTCGATCTCGAACTCGGGCGGCTCTGGGAGGAACTGGGGGTGCAGGGGGAGGTTTAGGGGAGTGAGAGAGTGAGTGGTGAGGAGAGAAGGGCTCGGGGAGGCCTTTAAATAGGAGAACGGCGGGGTCCAGTAGACCCGTGCGCCGGCGAGCTCACGCTTGTCGCTGTAGGGCTCGGGAGGAGCTGGCGCCGTGTCTGGGGCGTTCCTGGGCGTGGACTACGCCCAGGGGAAGAAGAGAGGGAGGGAGCAGGGGGGCCAGAGGCGCACGCGTGTGAGCCGCACCATTGGCGCGCTCGGGCGGCCTCTGTTCGCTAGCGTGGAGGCGCGGGGAGGAGGAGAGAGGAGGGGGGCGACAGCGTAGCATGTTGCGGACGTCGAGGTGACCTCGGGGGACATGAGGGGGAGAGCCGAGTTGGCCTGATGTGGCTGGAAGGGGGCGGCTACAGTGCGGGAGCGCACTGTAGCATGCTCCGGAGCGTGCAAATGGTCGGCATGCCATTTTTTGGCAATGTGGTCACGGCCAAGCATGTCTGGTAGCTCTAGGGAGGAGTAAAGAAAGGGGAGGGAGCATTGGATGCCATGGATGGACACTGGAGTGAGGAGGGAGGTGAGGAAGAGGGGGTACAGGGGCTGTCCAGAGAGAGAAAGTGAGGGTTTCACCCCCAAATAAATGATCTGAAGTCTTTCCACTGCTAATGGAGGTATAAGGTGACTAGATTAAGCTCTGGTAAAAAGTTGAGCTTACCAAGAATAGTGGAAGGGGTCAAAACAGTGGTTTTTGCAAAATGTCAAAAGGTGTTTGATAATGGTTTGGCCAAGCAAATGATTTCCAATTGCCATGAGGCTCTACAGGGTGAAATGACACATATAATTAGGGTGTTCCACCAAATTTGAGCTCATTTCGGCAAAGTGGCCAATGTAACTTTGGTAAACCCTAGAAATCAACAGAAATGGGATTTCCAAGATCTAGTCATGCAAAACCATTCTCCTTGATGCACCACTCGGTGTAGTGTCATCATTTGGCCATATGAACATGCTTACAAAAGTTGAGGTCAAGAAGAGAAAGTTGGTAGTACAAACTTGCTCAAATTTGATTCTGGTCAGAGAGGGGTTTGGGGCATTTTGGTGGACCAAAATGACCTTGATTGATGTGAGGCTTTGCAAGATCATCACAGTATGCATTTGTGACTTGCTGGATTTTTCTTGGATTTTTGTGAAAATATTTCCTGTAGAAATATTTCAAATCCTTGAAATGAGCAGAAATGGTTTTGGGAGGTTTTGTCCAATATTTTGATCATGACCATGTGTTGAAACTCATATATATGGAAAATATATGTCCATTGAGTCTCCCTAATTTTTCTCAAATATTTTTGAAACATTAAAATAATTTTAACCTATTAAAGACCATTTCTGGCCTTAAGAAAAAGCCTTTAAATAAAATAGGAAAATAACTTTTAAAATTATATTTTTGGGGTTTATGGGAATCCTATATCTAATAGGTTTCAAATATACTTTTTGAAGGATTTTTACTGCCCTGAATTAAGTACTTGCAGTACAAATCTTAATTCAGGGGTTTTTGGAAAACTAATTTTTGAAAATACTTTTTGGCCAAATTATTTTTGTAAGAAAATACTATATTGCTCTATACACATGGCATGATCGTTGGGCAGAAGTTTGGGGCAAGGAGATTAAGTATAGAAGGTGGAGTTGTGTTGACTTTAAAGAGCACTTGAAAAAAAAACACAGAGAGAAAACCAACTCCAAATAAAAGCCAAATAATGCAAAAGTTTTTGTTGGTCCAAATTTTCATGCTTTATTAATGCAAATGAAGAGCTACAAAATGCAGGGTGTGACATATAGTCCGGCTATCCGGAGACCCCCTAATCCAGGACTCCCTCAGTTAGTATGATAAAGAACAAAACATTTCACTTTTGGTACTCTCAAAGACAAGATTCATAATTGTTCTCACCCAATGCCTACTTTAGCATATCATTTCCACAATTTATATTGAGCAATATTGTGATGCCCCCGACTCAATCATACATGCAGATGTGTACGATCAAGATCAGGGACTCACGGGAAGATATCACAACACAACTCTAGACACAAATCAAAATAATACAAGCTTTATATTACAAGCCAGGGGCCTCGAGGGATCGAATACATAAGCTCGAATACACAATAGTCAGCAGAAGCAACAAATACCTGAGTACAGACATAAGTTAAACAAGTTTTCCTTAAGAAGGCTAGCACAAAAGTAACATCGATTGAAAAGGCAAGGCCTCCTGCCTGGGAGCCTCCTAACTACTCCAGGTCGTCAGCGGCCATCACGTAGTAGTAGGCACCCTCGGGGTAGTAGTAGTCATTGGTGGTGTTGTCTGGCTCCTGGGATCTGTCATCTGGTCACAACAATCGGGTATGGGGGAAAAATAGGCAGCAAAGCAACAGTGAGTACTCATCCAAAGTACTCGCAAGACTTACATCAGATCTAAACTAAGTACGCATCTGTATCAAAGGAATGGGCTGTATCTGTGGATCTAACCTGATCTGGCTCATCTCATCTTGGACCGGATCCATTAAATCAAGCCACCACACTCAGCAAGCACAAGAGCAACTCTCCTTAGGAGGCTGTTCTTCCCTTGTAACTGTTCGTCCTCAGCCCAAGAGGCAATCCACCACACCACACTAGAGTAGGGTATTACACCACATCAGTGGCCCGAACTAGTATAAACTCTTGTGTCCCTTGTGCTTTGGGTTCGTCGAGCTAGGCCGTGAGATCATGATGTGTGCGAGCTAGAGAGGGGGAGAGATCTTCATGTGCACCCCGGTGTTCGGACCTCAAGGGTTTTGCCGGAACCCGAAATCCGACATTTGGTGTGCCAGGTAGGGGCGCGCCGAAGCTTGCCCCTGACGGCCTCGCCGCTCCGACCAGCTCTAATGGATGCCACTACTTCTTTGACTAGATCGACGGGCGCCCCCCATAGTGTCGTGGGGCTCCGGGCCTTCACCCCCGCCTTGCGGCGTGTACGGTGGCCGCATAAGTTCAAGCCGGAGAGGCCGCCCTGCTAAGATAGAGCGGCGGATCCGGCGGCCATTCTGCTGGCGTGCGAGGAGGCCGTCCTGGAGGCCGGGGACAGCAATAAAGTCATGGCCAACTGGCTCCCAGTGGCCCTCGCTGGCGTGCCGCGCGCCTGGCTCCTCCATCTGCCGAAATCTTCTGTGGCCTCCTGGGAGGAGCTGCGCGACCTCTTCATCGCGCGCTTCGGGGGACCAGCACCCCCCGTCGTCGCGGCTCTCCTTGATGGCTCGCAGGTGCCGCCCTCAGACCGTCACGCCAAGCCGTTCTTTTGCCAGATCGGCGCCGCCTCCACGCGGCAGGGGGCTCCCCCGGGTTGGGCGGCGCCCAAGGCTGACCTGACCTTCGACTCAAGGGATCACCTAGTCACCACCATCGGTTCGGGCGTGCTCCCGATGCTTTGCACGCCCACCATCTACAGCGTAGCCGTCACCAAGACCCTCATCGATAGCAGCACTAGCCTCAATGTGCTCTCCGTGGAGGCTTTTAGTCTCCTTCAAGTACCGCTTGAGCGGCTCCACCCCAACAAGCCCTACTCCGGACTCAGCATTGGCTCCTCCAACCCCCTGGGGCAGATCCGTGTCCCCGTGACTTTCGGCACACACGACAACTACCGTACCGAGCTAATCGACTTCAACATCGCCTGCATCGGCTTGCCATACAACGCCATCCTCGGGTATCCGGCGCTGGCCCAGTTCATGGCAGCTACCCATCCTGCCTACAACTTCATTAAGATGCCAGGAAGCAAGGGCGTCCTCACCGTGGCCGGAGACACCAAGGAAGCCTTGGCGGCCCTCAAGCTCGCCTTCAAGGCCACGGCGGCAACTTGCCTGATCGACAAGGCTGTGTCCAGGACCAAGGGGGCCGCGCCGACCAAGAAGAAGTAGCTATTCACTCAAGGTCAAGAAAAGACGAAGCAGGTACCGGTCGACGCGGACGGGGCCTCCGGCGATACCTTTACCGTAGGTGCCGATGTCGCCCCAGATCAAGAAAGGGAGTTGGTGGACTTCTTGCAGGCGAACAAGGAAGTATTCGCCTGGGAGCCGAAGTAGCTGGTTGGGGTCCCGAGAAGAGTGATTGAGCATCATCTAAGGGTATGCCACAACGTGCGCCCTGTGAAGCAGATGGCAAGGCGACAGTCCACAGAGAAGTAGTCCTTCATCGTTCAGGAAACCTGCAAGTTGCAGGCAGCGGGTGTCACTCGCGAGGTCCGGTACCCAGAGTGGCTGGCGAACCTGGTCGTCGTGCCGAAGAAAGGAGGGAAGGAACGCATGTGTGTCGACTTCACCAACCTCAACAAGGCTTGCCCTCAAGACCCATTCCCGCTGCCGCGCATCGACCAGATTGTCGACTCCACCACCGAGTGTGTTCTGTTGTGTTTCCTGGATGCATTCTCAGGCTACCACCAGATCAAGATGGCGGTGGAATATGTGGAGAAAACAGCTTTCTTGATGCCATGCGGGGTATACTGCTACACTTGCATGCCATTCGTACTACGCAATGCAGGAGCGACCTTTCAGCTACTGATGCACATCGCCTTGGGGCGACAGCTCGGGAGAAACGCTGAGGCCTACATCGACGATATTGTGGTGAAGTCTCGGGAGGCAAGAAATTTGATTCAGGACCTAGAGGAAACCACCGCGAGCCTGTGCCAGGTGGACTTGCGGCTCAACCCGGAGAAGTGCATGTTTGGTGTTCCTTCCGGCAAGCTGCTGGGCTTCCTCGTGTCCCATAGTGGGATCAAGGCCAACCCAGAGAAGGTCAAGGCAATCGAAGACATGAGCTCACCACAAAACCTCAAGGAGATGCAGAAGCTTGCAGGCTGCGTGACTTCGCTGGGGCGCTTCATCTCCAAGTTGGGGGAGCGCTCCTTGCCGTTCTTCAAGCTGATGAAGAATAAGGGTCCGTTCGAGTGGACCCCCGAGGCCAACCTGGCATTTCGAGACCTCAAGAGATACTTGACCAGCCCGCCGGTGATGGTGGTGCCTCGTCCCCTCGAGCCCTTGGTACTCTACATGTCTGCCACACCCCACTCCGTCAGCGCGGTGATGGTGGCCCTCAGAGAGGAGCCTCGGGTCAAGGGCCCACCAAATGCAGACGCCAAGCCGGATGAGGCAGCGCAACACCAAGGCGAGCACCTGAGACACCGGCTGCCCCGGTTGGTTATCAAACCCCTGAAGCTCGGGACCCACATGAAACACCTCAGCCCCCGGGAGCCAATAACACTGTCAGCTCTCCCGCCCTCGTCGAGCCCCAAGTATACTTCGTCAGCACAGTGCTACGAGATGTGAGAGCATAATACCCCATGCCTCAGAAGCTCTTGCTCACGCTCCTGGTGGCCTCGCGCCAGCTGGGCCACTACTTCCAGGGTCACCCCATCAAGGTCATCTCATCTTACCCGTTGGAGAGAGTGCTCAGAAGCCCCAATGCTGTGGGAAGGGTTGCCGAATGGAACATCGAGCTGCAAGCGTTTGACCAGGAGTTCAACATAGCCAGGGTCATCAAGGGGGCTGCACTCGCCGACTTTGTGGCAGAATGGACCGACACCCCGGAGCTCGAAGCAGGCGAGAACCGAACCCTCTCGCCAGGGAGTGAAGTACCGGATGGCTGGGTCATGTACTTCGATGGCGCGTTCACACGCCAGGGTGCGGGGGCTGGAGCGGTGCTCATCTCGCCCACTCAGGGCAAACTCTACTATGCCGTGCAGCTCTGCTTCCAGGGGGCGAGAAGGTCTCCAACAACATCGCAGAGTATGAGGGTCTCATCGCTGGCCTCAAGGCTGCAGTGGCCCTGGGGGTGAAATGCCCCACCATCAAGGGAGACTCGCACCTCCTTGTCAACTTCTCCAACAAGGTGTACGAGCCAAAGGATGAGCACATGGAGGCATACCTCGCGGAGGTGCGCAAAATGGAGAAGCAGTTCATGGGCCTGGAGCTACAGCATGTGCCCCGTGGAACCAAGAAGGAGGCCGACGACATCGCCAAAAGAGCATCCAAGCGGCTACCCCAAGAGCCTGGCGTCTTCGAGGAGCGGCTCTTCAAGCCTTCGGCAGCACCTCCGCCTGCGGAGCCAGCGCCACCTCAGGAGGAACTCCCCCAGCCACCAGCCTCAGGAGCCCCCACCTTCGGCCCGACCTTGGGAGCGCGCCTCCTTTTAGTGCTTGAGCCTCAGGAGGGGTGCTGGATCGAGGAGTTCAGGGCGTACCTAACGCAAGGCACATTGCCGGAGAAGGAAGAAGACGCGGAGCGTGTGGCCCGGCAGGCTACAGCGCACTGCATTCAGGACGGTGAGCTATACAGGAAGCGACCAAATGATGTTTCTCTATGATGCATTTCCAGGGAACAAGGGAATGAGTTGCTGGCTGACATACATGGCGGAGACTGCGGGCACCACTCGTCGTTGCACATCCTAGTCGGGAAGGCTTTCTGCAGCGGGTTCTACTGGCCCACGGCACTCAACAATGTGGCCGAGCTGGTGAAATCCTGCGAGGCCCGCCAATTCCATGCCAAGCAGATCCACCAGTCGGCCCAGGCCCTCCAGACTATCCCGCTCTCATGGTCGTTCATGGTCTGGGGGCTGGATATCCTGGGCCCATTCCCTTGAGTGCCTGGAGGTTACCGCTACCTCTACGTCGCCCTCGACAAATTCACCAAGTGGGCGGAAGTGGAAGCCGTCTGCACCATCCCAGCCGAGTCAGTAGTCAAGTTCGTCAAGGGCCTCGTAAGCCAATTGGGGGTCCCTAATCGTATCATCACCGACAACGGCTCACAGTTCACTAGCAGTCCCTTCAAAACATATTGTGCTAACCTTGGAACGCGGGTCTTCTACGCCTCCATGGCATACCCCTGGAGCAACGGCCAGGCCGAACTCGCCAACGCGGAGGTCCTGAGGGGTCTCAAGACTAGGACCTTCAAGAAGAAGCTCGAGGCCTGCTGCAGGGGCTGGCATGACGAGCTCCAGTCCGTGTTGCGGTCCATCTACACCACCGCCACCAGACCGACAGGCGAGACCCCGTTCTTCCTCGTCTATAGAGCAGAAGCAGTTCTCCCACACGAGATCAGGCATCGCTCCGCGCGGGTCCTAGCGTTGGTTGAAACGCAGCAGGACACCATGCGGGGGATGGACCTCGTGCTGGGGGAGGAACGCCGCCGCGAAGCTTTGCTCTGAGCCGCGAGGTACTAGCAGGCGCTGTGGCGGTACCACTGCCGCAGCATCCGCTCCAGGACGCTCGAGGTGGGTGATCTTGTCCTTGATAATCCCCAAGTGCAAGGAATCATCGTAGCAATTTCCAAAGGTGGAAGTGATAAGTATGGAGTGTCGAACCCACAAGGAGCTAAAGGTAAGATCAATATTCTCTCAAGCCCTATCTGCCACTGATACGACTCTACGTACACCGAACGTTTGCATCCAACTAGCAACGAGAAATAAAACTAGGTTGTGGGTATGAAGAGGATAACTTTATGATATTAGAGAAATAAAATATAAAAGTAGGTGCTGTTATCATGAAGTTAGAATATATTACTAAATATTATAAATAGCGAGTGTGGAATAATGGTGGATCGGTGTGCAGAATTGTCCTAGGCAATCGTTAACAAGACCGGTAATCACTATTGCAGTTTCATATGAGGGAGAGGCATAAGCTAACATACTTTCTCTACTTGGATCATATGCACTTATGATTGTAACTCTAGCAAGCATCCGCAACTACTAATGATCATTAAGGTAAAACCCAACCATAGCATTAAAGCATCAAGTCCTCTTTATTCCCATACGCAACAACCCCCTTACTCGGGTTTGTGTTTCAGTCACTCACCAACCCACTATAAGCGAATCATGAATGTATTGCAACACCCTATAGCGGGAACCCCTCACGCTTGCATGACACGGAGGGCACCATAGGACAACATCAAAGTAAAACATACAACTCATACCAATCTAGATCATCAATCAACCCGAAGACAAAAGATATCTACTCAAAACATCATAGGATGGCAACACATCATTGGATCATAATATGTGGCATAAAGCACCATGTTCAAGTAGGGATTACAGCGGGGTATGGGAGAGTGGACCGCGTAAAAGATATGAGGGTGATGATGATGATGGTGATGTTGATGAAGACGATCACCGCGGCGATGATTCCCCTCCCGATGGCACTCCGGTGCCACCGAGAGAGAGGAGGAGAGGTTCTCCCCCTTGTGCTTCCTCCTCCATGGCCTCCCCCCTAGATGAGGAGAGGTTCTCCCTCTGGTCCTTGGCCTTCATGGTGATGATGGCCCCTCCGGGATCCTCCTCCATGCCCTCCTGTGATGACGGGCCCCTCCAGCAGGGTGTCAGAGAAGGCCTAGATTGGTTTTCGGTGGCTACGGAGGCTTCTGGCGGCGGAACTCCCGATCTAGGTTAATTTTCCGAGGTTTCTATATTTATAGGAATTTTTGGCGTCGGTCTCAAAGGAGGTGCCTAAGGCGTCCACAAGGCAGGACCACATTCCTGGGGGGTGGGCGCGCCCCCCACCCTCGTGGACGCCACGGGACTCTCCTGGCCCAACTCTTTTACTCCGGGGTCTTCTTTTGGTCCATAAAAAATCGTCAAAAATTGGCACGTCAGTTGGACTCCGTTTGATATTCCTTTTCTGTAAAACTCAAAAACAAGGAAAAAACAGAAACTGGCACTGGGCACTAGGTTAATAGTTAGTCCAAAAACTCATATAAGATAGCATATAAATGCATATAAAACATCCAAGGTTGATAATATAATAGCATGAATACTTCATAAATTATAGATACGTTGGAGACGTATCAGCATCCCCAAGCTTAATTCCTGCTCGTCCTCGAGTAGGTAAATGATAAAAGAAATAATTGATGAAGTGTGAATGCTAGCAAGTGCATAAGTTTCATCAATGATAGTTTCAATCACTTTTTATAACATCATTATATATCATAACAGTAGCTCATCTTCATAAAACTTTTCATGATCAAGTAACAAGCTATTCGCATGTTAAAGTATAGATCATAAACTTTCTTGGAACTAACAAACTATATTCTCAGTAATCAAACAATTGCAATTCATCTTATTTTCAGGAAGGGTCTATGTCAGAGCTTTGGTTTAGCAAACTCCACATACTCAACTATCATTTAATCTTTCACAATTGCTAACACCCACGTGATATTTATGGGTTCAAAGTTTTAATCGGACACAGAGAAAGATAGGGGCTTATAGATTCGCCTCCCAACCTTTTACCTCAAGGGTAATGTCTCTTGCATAAGGTAGAAGATAAAAATAAAAGATAGGCCCTTCGCAGAGGGAAGCAGAGGTTGTCATGCGCTTTTATGGTTGGATGCACAAAATCTTAATGCAAAAGAATGTCACTTTATATTGTCACTTGTGATATGGACCTTTATTATGTAGTCCGTTGCTTTTATTTCTTCCACATCACAAGATCGTATAAAGCTTATTTTCTCCACATTAATAGATCATACATATTTAGAGGGCAATTTTTATTGCATGCACCGATGACAACTTACTTGAAGGATCTTACTCAATCCATAGGTAGGCATGGTGGACTCTCATGGCAAAACTGGTTTAAGGAATGTTTGGAAGCACAAGTAGTATCTCTACTTGGTGCAAAGAATTTGGCTAGCATGAGGGGTGAAAGCAAGCTCAACATGTTGGATGATCCAAGACAATATACATTATTTCGGATATAAGAAAACATAACCCATTACGTTGTCTTCCTTGTCCGCCTTCAACCTTTTAGCATGTCATATTTTAATGAGTGCTCACAATTACAAAAGATGCCCAAGATAGTATATTTATATGTGAAATCTCTCTTCCTTCAATATTCTTTCATGAATTGTTCAAGTGACTAATTCTACGTTTGCTAACTTTCAATAAGTTTACTAACTATACATATTCTATGTGAAGTCATTACTCCCCATGGTATAAGCATATGAAACATATATAAATTGAGATTTATGATATTAAATTCATTCAACCATTTACTCATAGGATATATGTGAAGCACGTGAGTAATGACAAACTACTCCAAAAAGATATGAGTGAACGACACTGAGTCGTCAAATAATTAACTAGCCATGGGAGGATTCTTTTTCATTTAAGATTTCAGATCCAATGATTTTATTTAAACAGCAAGTAAAATTGAAAATACGCTCCAAACAAAACACATATCATGTGACGAATAAAAATATAGCTCCGGGTAAGGTATACCGATAGTTTTGAAGACGAAAGAGGGGATGCCTTCCGGGGCATCCCCAAGCTTAGGCGCTTGAGTCTTCCTTGAGTATTACCTTGGGGTGCCTTGGGCATCCCCAAGCTTAGGGTCTTTCCACTCCTTATTCTCCTCATATAGATATCTCACCCAAAGCTTGAAAACTTCAATCACACAAAACTTAACGGAACTTCATGAGATAGGTTAGTATGATAAAGAGTAAGCCATTCACCTTGGTACTATAAAATACAAAGATCGTAATTGTTCTCACACAATTCCTACTGTACCATATCATTTCTATAATTTATATTGAGGAATATAAGTCATTGAAACTAGAAAACAAGCAAACTATGCAATGAAAACAGAATTTCAACAAGCCTTTATTTGGGGAGGTCGTGTTCACGGCCTGGTGGAATATTTGGAAGGTCAGGAATGATAGAGCTTTCCGGAACATCGAACCGTCTTTCAGGGCATGGAGGAATGGTTTAATTCACGATCTTACCCTGCTCTCTCATCGGATCAAACGGAAATATAGAGACGCCCTTCTTAAGTGGATTGACTTTCTTCCTCCTTGAGGAGAGTTGCTTTTTTCCTCTGTAATTATTAGGTGTTTTCCCTTTCCCTGTATAGCTTTCCTTAGGGATTTTCTCTTTCTTTTCTCTCTTCATCCTCACCTTGAGGATACCTTGTATTTCTTTTGGCTTTATTAATAAAATGCTGTGGGGTGCAAGCCCTGCAGTCTTCAAGTCAAAAAAACAGAATCTATCAGAAACAGAACAGTCTGTAATGATGTGAACACTAACCATACTTCTGCTACTCAAAAAATTATGAAATAAATTGGTGTACATGAGGAATTTGTATATTAATCTTCTTCAAAAATAATCAGCACCAAAGCACTCTTCTGTAAAAAAATGGCAGCTAATCTCATGAGCGCAAAGTTTCTGTTTTTTACAGCAAGATCGCATTAACTTTCACCCAAGTCTTCCCAAAGGTATTACTTGGCACTCTACTGAAACAAAAGCTATAAAACATGATTACTACAGTAGCTTAATCATGTAAACACACAAAAACAGTAAGGGTAAATATTGGGTTGTCTCCCAACAAGCGCTTTTCTTTAATGCCTTTTAGCTAGGCATGATGATTTCAATGATGCTCACATGAAAGATAAGACTTGAACATAAAGAGAGCATCATGAAGAATATGACTAGCACATTTAAACCTAACCCACTTCCTATGCCTAGGGATTTTGTGAGCACACAATTTATGGGAACAAGAATCAACTAGCATAGGAAGGAAAAACAAATATAACTTCAAAACTTTAAGCACATAGAGAGAAAACTTGATAGTATTGCACTCCTACAAGCATGTATTCCTCCCTCATAATAATTTTCAGTAGCATCATGAATGATTTCAACAATATAACCATCACATAAAGCATTATTTTCATGATCTACAAGCATAGAAATTTTTCTACTCTCCACATAAGCAAAATTCTTCTCATTCGGAATAGCGGGATCACTAGTTCCTAGAGTTGGCACTCTTCCAAACCCGCTTTAGATAATAGTATTATTCATACTCCAAAATATATAAGTGAAGTTCATGGATATTTCTACAATTAATATAAACTAACCAATGTCCAAGCTCAGAATGCATAAGTGAAGCACACGAAGCATTCTATAAAATCATACTCAAAAGATTTAAGTGAAGCACAAAGAGCAATTCTATAAGATCATACTTAAAAGATATAAGTGAAGCACATGAAGCATTATATAAATAAATGAAGGTCTATCTCATGCTAGCATGGTTCATAAAGGAAGAAAAAAAATAAAGGACACAAATCATGTGAACGAAACAAAAACTGAGGTATACTGATAATTGTTGAAGAAGAAGATGGGATGCCAACCGGGGCATCCCCAAGCTTAGATGCTTGAGTATCCTTAGAATATTTACTTGGTGTGCCTTGGTAATCCCCAAGCTTGAGCTCTTGCCTCTCTTTATTCTTCGCACATTGGTAACTCCTCGTTCTTCGAACACTTCATCCACAAAAAAACATAACAAAAATTTTGTGATATCCGTTAGTATAATAAAGCAAATCACTACCTTTAGGTAATGTTTCAAAATCATTCCAATTTCATATTAGAACTATATCTACAGTATTCCAACTTCACCATGGTTCATACCCCCCGATACTACCCATAGGTTCATCAAAATAAGCAAACAACACACGAAAAACAGAATCTGTCTAAAACAGGACAGTCTGTAGTAATCTGAAGGTTTAGTAAACTTATGTATCTCCAACAATTATGAAATAAATTTGAAAAATTGAAAAATTTATACAGAAGTAATTTGCAAAAAGTTTCAGACCCATTTGAATTTCCAGTAAAAAAATTAAAATCATGCGCTACAGCCAAAGTTTCTGTTTTTGTTCTGCACATAGTAAACAAGCAATCTAATCATCCTAAAACCAAAGCTTGGCACATTATTTTATAATACAATGGATATATATATAAGGGGATAATTATTTACAGAGAAAATTCCATGAAAAATTCTACATTGTTTCTGTGAGCATGAACACGAGTGCTCAAGGTCGACCCTCACTTCTTCAATGCATAACTTTCCAATCACTTCTCTTTTTGAAAAACTTTTTAGGCATGAGAGGCAAGTAATTTTTTTGGTATTTTCATTCTTTTAATTTTTTTTGTATGTTTCACCCACAACTAAACAGAGACAAAAAGGAAAAACAAAATCTACTTAGTGAAGAAAGCAAACAAGCACACACGAGAATATCGACCCCACGCTATTGCTCCCCGGCAACGGCGCCAGAAAAGAGCTTGATAATCCCCAAGTGCAAGGAATCGTCGTAGCAATTTCCAAAGGTGGAAGTGATAAGTATGGAGTGTCGAACCCACAAGGAGCTAAAGGTAAGATCAGTATTCTCTCAAGCCCTATCTGCCACTGATACGACTCTACTTACACCGAACGTTTGCTTCCAACTAGCAACGAGAAACAAAACTAGGTTGTGGGTATGAAGAGGATAACTTTGTATGATATCGGAGAGCTAAAGTATAAAAGTAGGTGCTGTTATCATGAAGTTAGAATATATTACTAAATATTATGAATAGCGAGTTTGTAATAATGGTGGATCGGTGTGCGGAATTGTCCTAGTCAATCGTTAACAAGACCGGTAATCACTATTGCAGTTTCATATGAGGGAGAGGCATAAGCTAACATACTTTCTCTACTTGGATCATATGAACTTATGATTGGAACTCTAGCAAGCATCCGCAAGTACTAAAGATCATTAAGGTAAAACCCAACCATAGCATTTAGAGCATCAAGTCCTCTTTATTCCATACGCAACAACCCCCTTACTCGGGCTTGTGTTTCAGTCACTCACCAACCCACTATAAGCGAATCATGAACGTATTGCAACACCCTACAGCAAGAACCCCTCATGCTTGCACGACACGGAGGGCACCATAGGACAACATCAAAGTCAAACATACAACTCATACCAATCTAGATCATCAATCAACCCAAAGACAAAAGATATCTACTCAAAACATCATAGGATGGCAACACATCATTGGATCATAATATGTGGCATAAAGCACCATGTTCAAGTAGGGATTACAGCCTGGTATGGGAGAGTGGACCGCGTAAAAGATATGAGGGTGATGATGATGATGGTGATGTTGATGAAGACGATCACCGCGGCGATGATTCCCCTCCCGATGGCACTCCGGTGCCACCGAGAGAGAGGAGGAGAGGTTCTCCCCCTTGTGCTTCCTCCTCCATGGCCTCCCCCCTAGATGAGGAGAGGTTCTCCCTCTGGTCCTTGGCCTTCATGGTGATGATGGCCCCTCCGGGATCCTCCTCCATGCCCTCCTGTGATGACGGGCCCCTCCAGCAGGGTGCCAGAGAAGGCCTAGATTGGTTTTCGGTGGCTACGGAGGCTTCTGGCGGCGGAACTCCCGGTCTAGGTTAATTTTCCGAGGTTTCTGTATTTATAGGAATTTTTGGCGTCGGTCTCACGTCAAGGAGGTGCCCGAGTCGTCCACGAGGCAGGACCACACGCCTGGGGGGTGGACGCGCCCCCCACCCTCGTGGATGCCCCGAGACTCTCCTAGCCCAACTCTTTTACTCCGGGGTCTTCTTTTGGTCCATAAAAATCGTCAAAAATTGGCACGTCAATTGGACTCCGTTTGATATTCCTTTTCTGTAAGACTCAAAAACAAGGAAAAAACAGAAACTGGCACTGGGCACTAGGTTAATAGGTTAGTCCCAAAAATCATATAAAATAGCATATAAATGCATATAAAACATCCAAGGTTTATAATATAATAGCATGAATACTTCATAAATTATAGATACGTTGGAGACGTATCAGTCCTGAGGCGGGTGCTCTCTAGGGAAGGGCTGCACAAGCTCTCACCCATGTGGGAGGGCCCGTTTCGAGTCGCCCACGTCTCCAAGCCTAGCGCCGCTCGCCTGGAGACGTAGGACGGGATCCCCATCCAGAACACCTGGAACATCCAGCACGTCCGGAGGTTCTACCCATGAAGCAAGGCCTGGTGCCTGTGAAGCAAGGCCCAGTGCCTGTGAAGATCTCCGCTCATGACACTCTCACGTAATAATGAGTGGGGTTGTACATGCACCGGAGTCTCAGGAGTGCCACCCTCGGGCCTCGGGGGCTCCCTCCCACGTCTTAGTGGCGGCACTTAGCTCCGCGCTGGTGAGAAGACAAGAAGACTAGGCTAGGTGTCGGACGCGGCTTTTCATTTGCTTTCCGCAGTTGGTTTGCCCCTTTTTAGTGAGAATTTGCTTTCTGGTGTTCCTTGCTGGCCTAGTTCTGTTGTCCTTGATGCCTCCTTTTCTGCCCTCAGTTCCTCGTTTTTGACCCGTACTCTCCCTCGCATGCCTCGTGAGGGGGCTGGACAGGCGCCCTCATGAGCGTTTACGTTTTCCTATTTTTTGCAAGGCACCCTCGCTCGAGTTCGCAAGCTCGCGCACCCCTCTCAGTCCATGCCCCCGGGTAGTGCGATGTGTAGCACTAGGTCACGGCCGGCAGCGCCCGCGACCAGGATTCAGAAGGATAAGAATTTCCTAATGAATTTTTGAAGTTACCATATGCCTTCCGAGCACAGGAGGCCTCGCTAGGCACTAGGGAATGCGTGCCTCGCGAGGCGGAAACTACTTCAGGTGCATCAAGCTAAGTTATTCCTACGCACCTACATAAAACATTGATGCTGCAACACTACACAACAATGATAAACATAGCGCAACCACTTAGAAATCATAGTTGTTGCACGCCCAAGCAGGGTCCCATACTTGTCTCTCTCTTAATGCGGGAAGGAAAGGAGGAACGAAACAAAAGCGGAACATGATCCCGCGGCAGGTCGCGAGGACGGGCACGTGGCGCTCTCCTGAGCTCAGCCAGACCCCTCCTCACGCTTCACTGAAGCGCAGCGACAAGACGACCCACTGCCACCTACAAAGCGGGCGCGACGGCTGGTCGTAGCCGCCGCGGCTGGAGCTGTCACTGGAAGAAGAGTCGCCGTAGCTGGATGAGCCATGGCCAGCGCCGAGGGCGAGCCTGCCTTCACAATCGTCGCGGTCGTCGCCGAGGCCGAGCACCTCACCGTCGTCATTGTCCTCGGGGCTAGGCGCGACGCGGCGGCCATCTTCCCCGAACACCCTCACATAGAGGGCCGTGTTGCCATCGTACTTGAAGTGGAGGGAGCACCGCTGGTCCAGGCTACGCGCGCGGGAAAACGTCTGCCAGCCGTGGGTCAGGGCTGCGTTGCCTGCGGCGGAGACCTCGACCACGACCCACGAAGCCTTGCTGCTGCAGTCGTCCGCCTGCAGCCAGAGACTGCTTGGACCAGTGGCTGGCAGCTCGCCGGCGAAGAAGCATGGGAGCTGAAGCCAAGTGCCGGCCGAGTTCTCTGACCACACGACGAACTCCGGCAGCGCTTCCGCAGAGTGGAAGTGTGGCCTGGGCGGCCGCACGACCATGGCACGCCTCCCATCATCGACGGGGCTCCCACGACTTGGGCGACCACAACCACGCGAACAGGCGCCACCGCGGCCACGAAGGGCTGCGGCAGGGGTCACGGTGTGCTTGCGGGGACGGCCACGCCCCCTCTTGGGCGGCGGTGAGCTGGGCCCCTCCTAGCGAGACTTCCCCTTCTCCGCAGCCAAGAGCCTCTTCGCAGGCGCCATGGGTGTCGCTGCCGGCAGTGGAGCGAGGAAGAAGAAGGAGCGGGAGAAGCAAAGGAAGAGATGGGTGACAGGGGCTCCGTCCACCTCTCCCCATTTATAACCAAGGGGAACCAACCGCCGGCCTCCATGATCTAAGGTAATAATGATCTTTTCTGCATGCAGCAAGGACTCGTCAAGTCGGGTAGTTGCCGAGGCAGCGTGGGGAAGCGGAGACGCCCACGTCCAATCAGTCACAACGCGCCAACCGTGGCCGCAGGCTATTGGGGCCGCGGCGCTCTGCACTTGCCCTTTGGCTTCGCCTCGAAGCCAAGCGTGAGCGCGCCTTGGGCCTGGGGGCCACTACCGGTGTTCTGGAAACGGGGGTCCCCAGACTTGCCTGCCTGCGGCCCGCGGCATGGCTCCACCAGCGGCCCTGTACGGTCCATCTTCACCAGCAAACACTCAAGGCCCTCGCGAGGGGCCAAGCCTCGCGAGGCGGACGATGCAAGACCTCCTCAGGGGCAGCCTCACTAGGTTGGCTCGCGAGGGGCGGAGAGATCAAGGCAAGGGATACCTCGCGAGGTTCCTGTGACACAAGCCATGAGGATTGGCGCCAGGCGGGCGCCAGCGTGCGCAGTATCCTCGTTTCCTCTTTGGTGCTAAAGTGGCAAGCACAGGCGAGGAGTCCCGAGGCATTAGGCAAATGTTTTCATATCGGTGCACCAAGACCAAGACCAGCAGGATAGCAAGACGGAGGTCACCATGGATACCAAGACGGCGTCACCACCAGAGCCTTTGGCAGGCGAAGACAACTTTCGTCAGGATAGCTTGTACTAGCTGCCCCCCTTCAAATTGGCCGTTGTGGGATCCCTTCTCGCCTAATATTTGGGAAGAGGACTCAGCCTCTATATATAGTACTAGCCACCACCGTAGGGAGGCATCTGATAGGATCTAACCTAATCTGGCTCATCTGATCTTGGACTGGATCCATTCCACCAAGCCACCACTCACCAAGCACAAGAGCACCTCTCCTCAGGAGGTTGTTCTTCCCTAGTAACTGTTCATCCTCAGCCCAAGAGGCAATCCACCACACCACACTGGAGTAGGGTATTACACCACATCAGTGGCCCGAACCAGTACAAACTCTTGTGTCACTTGTTCTTTGGGTTCGTCGAGTTATGCCTTGAGATCATGATGTGTGCGAGCTAGAGAGGGGGGAGATCTTCGTGCGCACCCCAGTGTTCAAACCTCGAGGGTTTTGCCGAAACCCGAAATCTGACAGGCGTACTGCATGTACGACATGGAAAAGAAGTTGGAAGCAGAGGGAGGACACAGGTATGACGCCCCCAATTTGACCGTACACTAATCATACATGCAAATGTGTACGACCAAGATCAGGGACTCACGGAAAGATATCACAACACAACTCTAGACACAAATAAAATAATACAAGCTTTATATTACAAGCCAGGGGCCTCGAAGGCTCGAATACATATGCTCAAAGACACAAGAGTCAGCGGAAGCAATAATATCTTAGTACAGACATAAGTTAAACAAGTTTGCCTTAAGAAGGCTAGCACAAAAGTAACAACAGTCGAAAAGGAAAGGCCTCCTACCTGGGACCTCCTAACTACTCCTCGAAGCCAAACTCCATGTAGAAACATCCTCGGGATCCTCTGGCTCCTGGATTCCATCATCTGGTTGCAACAACCGGGTATAGAAAGGGGAAAGGGGGGAGCAAAGCAACCGTGAGCACTCATCCAAAGTACTCGCAAGCAAGGAGATACACTACATATGCATTGGTATCAATGAAAGGGGTAGTATATGTGGACTAAACTGCAGAATGCCAGAATAAGAGGGGGATAGCTAGACCTATCGAAGACTACGCTTCTGGCGACCTCCATCTTGAAGCAGGAGAAGAGAGTAGATGGTAAATTAACCAAGTATCACCGCATAGCATAAACCTACCCGGCGATCCTCCCCTCGTCGCCCTGTGAGAGAGGGATCACCGGGTAGTATCTAGCACTTGAAAGGGTGTATTTTATTAAGTATCCGGTTCTAGTTGTCATAAGGTCAAGGTACAACTCCGGGTCATCCTTTTACCGAGGGACACGGCTATTTGGATAGATAAACTTCCCTACAGGGGTGCACCACATTTCCCAACACGCTCGATCCCCTTTGGCCGGACACACTTTTCTGGGTCATGTGCGGCCTCGAATGATCAACACATCAGAGCCCCACCTAGGCACAACGGAGAGGTCAGCATGCCGGTCCAAATCCTATGGCGTAGGGGTCTGGTCCATCACCCATTGCACACCTGCACGTTGTGAACGCGACCGGCGAGCAGACCTAGCCTCCCTTATACAAGAGCAGGCGTTCCAGTCCAACCCGACGCGCGCCGCCCAGTCGCTGACGTCAAGAAGGCTTTGGCTGATACCACGACGTCGAGTGCCCATAACTGTTCCCACATAGTTGGTTACTGCATATAGACCAATGGCCAGACTCAGATCAAATACCAAGATCTCGTTAAGCGTGGAAGTAACCGCGGACGCCGACCAGGGCCAGGCCCACCTCTCTCCTAGGTGGTCTCAACCTGCCCTGTCGCTTCGCCACAAAGTAACCATCAGGGGGCTGTCGGCAACCCAGGCCCATCACTACCTGGATGGAACCACCTACCCCTTCAGCCCCCATCTTTGAACAGTAACATAAGTATGTAAAAGTATATAGTATATGTACTCGTGATCACCTCCCGAAGTGATCACGGCCCAGTAGTATAGCATGGCAGACGGACAAGTGTGTAAGGCCACTGATGATAAACTAGCATCCTATACTAAGAATTTAGGATTGCAGGTAAGGTATCAACAAATGTAGCAACAATGACAGGCTATGCAGCAGAATAGGATTAAAGGAAAGCAGTAACATGCTACACTACTCTAATGCAAGCAGTAGAGAGAAGAATAGGCGATATCGAGTTGATCAAGGGGGGGCTTGCCTGGTTGCTCTGGCAAGAAGGAGGGGTGGTTGTCGATGTAGTCGATCTCGGGAGTATCGGCAGCGGTCTCGGGGTCTACCGAAAAGAAGTAACAGAGGGGGAACACAATAAATAACAGAGCAACCAAAGCATCACACAACATAACAGGGCAATACGCGGTGCTAGGTGTGCCCTAACGCGGTAGGAGGTGATACCGACGAAGGGGGGAAACATCCGGGAAATTATCCCCGGTGTTTCGCGTTTTCGGACAAGCGGACCGGAGGGGAAAAGTTACATGTTCGCTATGCTAGAGATGTGTGGCGGATGAACGGGTTGCATTTCTGGATTCGTGTCGTCGTTCTGGGAAACTTTCATGTACAAAGTTTTTTCATCTGAGCTACCGATTATTTTATAATAATTTTTAAAGTTTTAAACAATGTCTGGAATTTTGTGAATTATTTTAATTTTCGGAATTCGCCAGTTAAAAACTGGGTGCACCCATGGGTGCGCCAGAGGCAGACTAGCGGGCCCCTACTGTCCTGATCAACTGGGTCCGCGGGTCCCGGTGGCAGCGACCCGGGGGTGGGCCCCTCCCAAAGCCACGTCAACGGCAGGGGGCGTGCAAGGGAGGAGGGCGCGCTAGCGCCGCGGAGCGGACGCCGGCGGCCGGTGGCAGGCGGGGAGCGACGGCCGGTGGAGGGTAGGAAGGCACGCGCGCGGGGCCTGTGTGGCGGAGGAGCGCGTCCGGCAGCAGGTGGCGACGGCAAGCGGCGACGGCGGCAGCAGCGCACAGCGGCAGGCAGCGCGGGAGGAGCAGAGTAGCGGCGGGCGTGGGGAAGCGAGCGAGGTGGTGGGTGCGGCTTAGGCGTCGGCAGCTGTGACCGGATGTGTGAAGAGCGAGGCGCGGCGGACCAGCGGGGGCAGCGGCCGCGGCGCGGAGCAGGCAACACAGCGCGGGCAGCGGAGTGTCAGGCGGGGAGGCAACCAGCAAGGCGGAGTGGGCGCCAATGGGGATCGGGTTGGGCGAGCGCGCATGGACGGCTTCGTCCCAGAGCTGGGACTCACCCGCCTCGATTGGTGGTCGCGGAGCGGCTGGGGGTGGTCCACAGGGACGACGGCGACGAGTGGAGCGGCGGCGCCATGTGGGCAAAAGCATAACCGTAGCTAGGGGCCCTAGGGGCTACGGGCGTGCGTGCGTTGGACTCCTGGCAGCTCTTGGAGCACGTCCGTGGGCTCGGACGCAAGCGGCAGTAGCGGCGTGTGCGGCAGCGAAGCTAACGGCGGCAGTGGGCTCGGCCATGGCGAGTGTCGTGGCTAGAGGCTACGCGACAAAGGGAAAACGAAGGGGAAGATGCAGTGCTCACTGAGGAGGCTCACGTAGGCCCGGTGAGTGCGTAGGAGCAGCAGGGCGTCGGCAACTGGCAGAGGAGCACCGACAACCATAGGCGAGGAAGAACTCGATCCCCGGGGCTGTGGTGGCGCTGAGCTCGAACCCTTGGTCGGAGAGGGAGTTGAGGAAGCAGGCAGAGCTGGTGGACTCGTCGGTGAGGCGCGGGGAGCATGGTGGTCGCGCCTACGACGGATCCATGGCGGCGAGCTCGGGGCAAGATGGGAGAGCGAGGGAGAGAGCGTGCGAGGGAAGGGGAAGTGGGGTTCTAGGGTTTCGGGGGAGGGGCACCGGGGTGCTGTTATCCACTAGGGGACCGGGGGATGGCCGGCGCATGGCAGTCCCGGCCATGGACGCGGCACAAGCATCCAAGGCGTCCTGTGAACAGGGGAGGAAGACAACGAGGAGTTGGACCGGGCCTGCTCGCTGTATAGCTAAGGCCCATAGCTATAGTAGGCTTCGGTTGTTTTTTTCCTTTTCCTTTTTTTTACTTTTATTCTTTTCCGCTTTCATTTATAGTTTATTTTATTTTAGTTTTATAAAATACCAATTTAGAACATAAATTAGTATCATCAATATAGGACACTACAAAAATTAGTTTGGACCCAAAATAACTTAGTTTAATAATTTTATAATCTCGAAAATGATTAAACTATTATTTTATCCATTGTTTTAAATTTGTTTAGGGCATTTAAACACTTTGAACAAAGTTGGTTCAACCACCAAAATTAGTTAGGGATTATTTGCCACATGATGAACATTTTAGTTTTCATGTTTGAGAAATTTTGAATTTCACTTGTTATTTGAATTTGAATTTGAACGGGACTTGATTCTTCGCGAGATTAATAACAGTAATTGTGGTGATGTGGCATCAATAGTAGAGGGTTACTGAATCTTACTTACCCGGGCGTCACAATTATCCTCCACTACAAGAAATCTCGTCCCGAGATTTAAGAGGTAGAGTAAGGGGGAAAAGTTTGGTTACGAAATTCTAACGAGTCTTCTCGGTCTTGGTCGCCCATCTCGAACAGGTCGATCCATTACGTTGATGTCTCCATTTCTCTGCTTCATGTCATCATGATGAAGTCGGCATCATTTCTTCAAGAATCCCATTGTACTTACGAAAGAATAGGGGGGGTATTCCGGAAGAACGAACCTCTTCAAGGTTGGCTATCTGGTAGATAACTTCGGGGAAGGTGGCGGAAAGTAACTCTCGAATTGAAACTTAAGAAGATATCGAGAGCAAAGTAAGAAGGTACCATGAGAAGTTTCGAGTGGGTAGGCACTCGTTTGATGCCTAATCAGAGGGTGAAAGGGGTTCAGAGCAACGATAATAAGTATTGCGTCTGATACCAGAATAAATCACTAGGCGGGTGGCCCGTGAATTACATATGAAGTCAAGCGCGAGAAATAACTTTGAGAACAGGGGGTGTATAGGAGAGTCAGGTTTCGATCCTGTGGAACTGTGGGTTAAAAGTAGGAAGGGCGGTGACATCTTGCATGATCATGGAAGCAAGGCATGTCAAAGGATAGTCTGTCGGTTATGTCGGCAACAACATCGGTACCAAGGGCGAGGGACGAAGAGAACCATTTTCCTGCTCGTTGAACGAGGCCGACCAATAGGCAAAGTTCTCGTCCATCGGTGGCTACCGGAATGTCATCAACAATAGTAATAGGGTCTTGCCGATAGAATTGTACACCGAGGTGTTTACATAAGAAGGAGAATATTACTGCTTAGATCATATAGATCACAAGAAACGTTAACCCAACAAATGGAAAGGAAAATATGATTATCAGATTAAACAGAACAATGGAAAGAAAAATGTGTTTAAACACATATTTCAAGGGTATATCCTTCGGAAGGACAAGTAGAGCATGATATCCATGAGAGGATGTAAAGTAGAAAAGAAAACCTTTAGGAAATTGGAGAGGAATTTCATGACATTACCCATACAACGGTGTTTGGATGATTGGTCAAGAAGCATTTAGCATTGTGCTACAAATGTTCTTATTGAAAACCAGAGTACCATAGACATGCTTCGAGATAGCATTGACATGGCCTTCAAGCAAAGGTCGGACTTTGGATACACAAAGGATCCATCAAGAACAACTTATAAATTAAGACTTACGATTTCCTCATGGAAGAATCGCTAAGCTTGCTAAGAAGGAAACTATAACAATAGGTCCTACGGCCAGGTGTGCTAGGCATGACATCACCTTACCGGTTATACTAAGACCAATGTTATAAATCTTGGAAATATGTCCCAACCATCACATCTAACCAAGATTCAGATCTGATTGGTGTCAAGATACCTCAGACTCGTGATGCCCGAGAAGGAAAGGGGGCAACACAATTTGACGAGATGGAGTTGCAAGATTCTCAGGAAATGCACTATGGAAGCCAGTTCTGAATCATGAGTTCATCATTAAACTGATGAGAGGGTGAGGAGGTGGCTGATGAACTCAGCGACAATTCATTGAGATTTATAAAAGATGGATTTCCACCAGTATTTGAACAAGGAGATAACATTTGTCATATCAAATGATATAATGAGGTATGCTCGAGGAAAACATACACAATCAAACATTGGTTGAAAAGTGCACCCGAAATATGGGCCTAGGTAGCAAGATCAATGCTTAGAATGGTGATTCGATAACCAATGGTAATGAAATCTCAACAATTAACTTCAAAACAATAGGGTCACTAGAAGTTTTGAATTCGCACATCCAAGTTCAATTGTCGGTTTTTCGGTTGGAAACAACACAGGGACCAAGGAATGAACGGAAATGGCAAGAAGTATCACTTGTACCAAGAATTCATAAGAGGTGGTGAAATTCTCATGACATTCTTGACATATAAGATAGTAATACTCCAAGGTAAATAAGAAGAATTGCTGGATAGCAAGGATCTCCAGGTATAACACAAAACATGAACAAGTTTGTGTTGGAGGGAAAGCAATAAGGTTGTCGATGATAACACCAATCATCGAGGGGCAAGGATGGTACTTTTCATCATGAATTTGATTGATATTCTAGAAGGAGTCCAAATGTTGATGATGATCACGACAAAAAAAATGTCGAGAGGATCCACGAAGGAGCAATCGAACAATGACTGCATCAAGCAAAAGGAGTGTTGTAGCGAAGGATTATTGGAACCACGGATACGTCTCCAACTCAGAATCAAGCTTGATGTTCGAGGTGAAACGATATGATGAGGAAGAGCGACATATGCTTAGCTCATCGTCAAAATTTGTGCTACAAGAAGGACCAGGTAGCATAGTTAAAATTTAGCATGCTAATGATATAGCTGATCAGGCTAGGAATGACTTAAATGATTATTAACTCGTAAGCCACAAAAATTACTTAGAGTTATTGAATGAGAGTGCGGAATCGGTTCACTTATCGGTGGTCTCGAGTGACTATTAACTCAGAACCCGGGGGTGGGCTGGAATCGGCGAGAATAATAGTTGATGAAGAACTCATAAGAATTTATGTAGTTCCGTGATATTCTCGAGATACCAGAGGGTTAACTCAAAAGAAAATCAGAATAGAAACTGAATTGGAGCGTTGACTTGCGATAGCAGATACTTTAATCTTGTCAGAATAGACAAGGCAATGGAATGGTTTCCTTTCAGATATATTGAATAAGGTTAGGAACCATAACTACAAGGGATCCAATTTACGATACCGGAAGAATGGTTCAAATGATTAACTATTCTTGCAAGAAGCTGTCATGATAAGTTTCACATCGTGTCCATGGGCATGAACACGAAGGTTCAAGGTCGACTCCCACTTCTGCAATGAATAACCTTTCATTCACTTCTCGTTTTTTGAAGAAGTTGTAGTGTTGAAATTTTATTTGGTGAAGCAACAGAATATTATGACTCACGAAAACTTTCGGGTTCATATGGTTTGGGGAAGGCATAGGTTCAAAACATCGGGGCCTCTTAGGAGCATATACCACAAATTTCAAGAATAAATAACACAAGCTCGATAGCAGACCATGCTTGAGCAAGCAGAGGATACAATTTACCAAAGGCATTATGTATCCGAGAAAAGGCTCACAAACTTATTGAATATTAAGGACACTCTTGGATAATAATCCAACAAGAGGTTTGGTGGTCTACAACGGAGCTGATGTGAGTATCGGTACTCTATCAAAGGAAGAAGGAATGCAAGTGCATCGGATTAAGGAAACAACTGACTAACTCAAAGTTCAAATGCAAAGGAATTATGAATTCCAAGACAAGGGGTCAGAAGCAATGCTCTGATTAGGGATGGATAAGTTGAATAGCCTTAGCGGTACCATCGATGGCAATTTGATTGGTCGAGATCCAGCTCATGTCTAGAATGACGTCTGAATCAGAAGGATAAATTCTAGGGAACAACTGATGATTGTGTGCATTCACACACATGTTGAATCAAGAGACTCAAAATGATAATGACAAGGGATGCGAATAAGATCACGAGACTTATGAGATTAAGCATAATGCAAGCAAGCAAGAATTTCAAGAGCAATAGGTTGCTCAGGATTTTCGAAAGATCGAATGGTATTTCAAAGACTGTTGCGAAATACATGAATCAACTGGGAATGAACAGATACTCAATAAGTGCGAGAAATTATCCGTAGGGGTATTCAGTGGCAAAGAACTGCGGGGCAGTAGGCACAAAGTATTCTCGGAACAATAGAGAGAATTTCGGGGGTATCTTGTAATAACAAGATCAACTGGGAATAAAAGTAAGGACGGCAGGTGTATGTATTTATCCATAGGGATATTTCGGTGGAAGGGAACTACAAAAGCGACGCACACAAAGTCTCAAGAGAACATCGAAGAGTATCTTCGGAATCTTCTGGTGCACCAAGCAATGATCTTGAGTGAGGGGCTCTCCAGGAGGAAGTAATTACGAGAACCTAGAGTCGGAGTTAGTAAAATCATTTAACCTGAATAGAAGAGAGATCAGAGTCCCAGAGTATAGATGAGCCATAAAAGATTCTAATACCACCTGATGGCGACGTGGGCCCATAAGGCACACAGCCATGTTAGTAAAAGTTTTATAATGTCTAGACTCGACTTCGGCCAAGGAGTGTGGAAGGGGGATTCCTACAGGCAGTCGGCTCTGATACCAACTTGTGACGCCCCCGATTTGATCATACACTAATCATACACGCAAATGTGCACGACCAAGATTAGGGACTCACGGGAAGATATCACAACACTACTCTAGACACAAATAAAATAATACAAGCTTTATATTACAAGCCAGGGGCCTCGAAGGCTCGAATACATATGCTCAAAGACACAAGAGTCGGCGGAAGCAATAATATCTGAGTACAGACATAAGTTAAACAAGTTTGCCTTAAGAAGGCTAGCATAAAAGTAACAACAATCGAAAAGGCAAGGCCTCCTGCCTGGGACCTCCTAACTACTCTCGAAGCCGAACTCCATGTAGAAACATCCTCGGGATCCTTTGGCTCATGGACTCCATCATCTGGTCGCAACAACCGGGTATAGAAAGGGGGAAAAGGGGGAGCAAAGCAACCGTGAGAACTCATCCAAAGTACTCGCAAGCAAGGAGCTACACTACATATGCATTGGTATCAATGAAAGGGGTAGTATATGTGGACTAAACTGCAGAATGCCAGAATAAGAGGGGGATAGCTAGACCTATCGAAGACTACACTTCTGGCAACCTCCATCTTGAAGCAGGAGAAGAGAGTAGATGGTAAATTAACCAAGTATCACCGCATAGCATAAACCTACCCGGCGATCCTCCCCTCGTCGCCCTGTGAGAGAGGGATCACCGGGTTGTATCTCGCACTTGAAAGGGTGTGTTTTATTAAGTATCCGGTTCTAGTTGTCAAAAGGTCAAGGTACAACTCCGGGTCGTCCTTTTACCGAGGGACACGGCTATTCGAATAGATAAACTTCCCTGCAGGGGTGCACCACATTTCCCAACACGCTCGATCCCCTTTGGCCGAACACACTTTTCTGGGTCATGTACGGCCTCGAAAGATCAACACGTCGCAGCCCCACCTAGGCACAAGAGAGAGGTCAGCACACCGGTCTAAATCCTATGGCACAGGGGTCTGGGCCCATCGCCCATTGCACACCTACACATTGCGAACACAGACGGCGAGCATACCTAGCCTCCCTTATACAAGAGCAGGCATTCCAATCCAACCCGGCGCGCGCCGCCCAGTCACTGACGTCAAGAAGGCTTCGGCTGATACCACGACATCGAGTGCCCATAACTGTTCCCGTGTAGTTGGTTAGTGCGTATAGACCAGTGGCCAGACTCAGATCAAATACCAAGATCTCGTTGAGCGTGTTATTTTGAAGTAACCGCGGACGCCGACCAAGGCCAGGCCCAGCTCTCTCCTAGGTGGTCTCAACCTGCCCTGTCGCTCCGCCACAAAGTAACCATTAGGGGGTTGTCGGCAACCCAGGCCCATCACTACCTGGATGGAACCACCTGCCCCTTCAGCCCCCATCTCTGAACAGTAACATAAGTATGTAAAAGTATATAGTATATGTACCCATGATCACCTCCCGAAGTGATCACAACCCAGTAGTATAGCATGGCAGACGGACAAGTGTGTAAGGCCACTGATGATAAACTAGCATCCTATACTAAGCATTTAGGATTGCAGGTAAGGTATCAACAAATGTAGCAACAATGACAGGCTATGCAGCAGAATAGGATTAACCAAAAGCAGTAACATGCTACACTACTCTAATGCAAGCAGTAGAGAGAAGAATAGGCGATATCGAGTTGATCAAGGAGGGGCTTGCCTGGTTGCTCTGGCAAGAAGGAGGGGTGGTTGTCGATGTAGTCGATCTCGGGAGTATCGACAGCGGTCTCGGGGTCTATCGAAAAGAAGTAACGGAGAGGGAACACAATAAATAACAGAGCAATCAAAGCATCACAAAGCATAACAGGGCAATACGTGGTGCTAGGTGTGCCCTAACGCAGTAGGAGGTGATACCGGCGAAGGGGGGAAACATCCGGGAAAGTATCCCTGGTGTTTCGCGTTTTTGGAAAAGTGGACCGGAGGGGAAAAGTTGCGTGTTCGCTATGCTAGGGATGTGTGGCGGACAAAGGGGATGCGTATCCGGATTCGTCTCGTCGTTCTGAGCAATTTTCATGTACAGAGTTTTTTCATCTGAGCTACGGATTATTTTATAATAATTTTTAAAGTTTTAAACAATTTCTGGAGTTTTCTGAATTATTTTAATTTTCGAAATTCGCCAGTTAAAATCTGGGTGCACCCGGTGTAGTGCACCCACGGGTGCACTAGAGGCTGACTAGCGGGCCCTTGCTGTCCTGGTCAACTGGGCCAGTTGACCAGTCAACTTGGTCCGCTGATCCCGGTGGCAGCGACCCAAGGGTGGGCCCCGCCCAAAGCCATGTCGGCGGCAGGGGGTGTGCGACGGAGGAGGGCGCGCGAGTGTCGCGGAGCGGGCGCCGCAGAGCGGACGCCGCGGAGTGGACGCCGGCAGCCGGTGGCAGGTGGGGAGCGACGACCGGTGGAGGGTAGGGAGGCACGCGCGCGGGGCCGCAATGGCGGAGGAGCGCGGCCGGCAGCAGGTGGTGATGGCAAGCGGCAGTAGCGGCAGCAGCGCACAGCAGCAGGCAACGCGGGAGGAGCAGAGTAGCGGCGGGCGTGGGGAAGTGAGCGAGGGGGTGGGCGTGGCTTTGGCGCCGACAGCTGCGACCAGACGTGCGAAGAGCAAGGCACGGTGGAGCAGTGGGGGCAGCGGCCGTGGCGCGCAGGCAACACGGCGCGGGCAGCGGAGAGTCAGGTGGGGGCGGCGAGCAGCAGCGCGGGGTGGGCGCCAACGGGGACCAGGTTGGGCGAGCGTGCACGGACGGGTTCGACCCAGAGCTGGGACTCACCCGCCTCGATTGGTGGTCGCAGAGCGGCTAGGGTGGTGCACAGGGATGACGGCGACGAGTGGAGCGGCGGTGCCGTGCGGGCGAAAGCATAACCGTAGCTAGGGGGCCTAGGGGCTGCGGGCGTGCGTGCGTTGGACTCCTGGCAGCTCCAGGAGCACGTTTGTGGGGTCGGACACAAGCGGTAGTAGCGGCGTGTGTGGCGGCGAAGCTAACGGTGGCAGTGCGCTCGGCCATGGCGGGTGTCGTGGCTAGAGTCTACATGACAAAGGGAAAATGAAGGGGAAGACGCAGTGCTGACCGAGGAGGCTCACGTAGGCCCGGAGAGTGCGTAGGAGCAGCAGGGCATCGGCAATTGGCGGAGGAGCGCCGACAATCGTAGGCGAGGAAGAACTCGATCCCCGGGGTTGTGGTGGTGTCGAGCTCGAACCCTTGGTCGGAGAGGGAGTTGAGGAAGCAGGCGGAGCTGGTGGACTTGTCGGCGAGGCGCGAGGAGCATGGTGGCCGCGCCTACGATGGATCCATGGCGGCGGGCTCGGGGCGAGATGGGAGAGCGAGGGAGAGAGCGCGAGAGGGAAGGGGAAGTGGGGTTCTAGGGTTTCGGGGGAGGGGCACCGGGGTGCCGTTATCCACCAGGGGACCGGGGGATAGCCGGCGCGTGGCAATCCCGGCCATGGACGCGGCACAAGCATCCGTGGCACTTCTGTGAACAGGGGAGGAAGACAACGGGGAGTTGGACCGGGCCTGCTCACTGTATAGCTAAGGCCCATAGCTATAGTAGGCTTCGGTTGTTGTTTTTCCTTTTCCTTTTTTTGCTTTTATTCTAAACCGCTTTCATTTATAGCTTATTTTGTTTTAGTTTTATAAAATACCAATTTAGAACATAAATTAGTATCATCAATATAGGACACTACAAAAATTAGTTTGGACCCAAAATAACTTAGTTTAATAATTTTATAATCTCAAAAACGATTAAACTATTATTTTGGCCATTGTTTTTAAGTTGTTTAGGGCATTTAAACACTTTGAGCAAAGTTGTTTCAACCGCCAAAATTAGTTAGGGATTATTTGCCACATGATGAACATTTTAGTTTTCATGTTTGAGAAATTTTGAATTTCACTTGTTATTTGAATTTGAACGGGACTTGATTCTCCGCGAGATTAATAATAGTAATCGTGGTGACGTGGCATCATTAGTAGAGGGTTACTGTAGCTTAATTACCCGGGCGTGAGAGCGAGGTGCTCACCATGTAGGCACAAGGAGGCCCCGTGATTGATTAGGAGCACCAAAGGGCAGCCAGTTCGACGGCGGGCGACGGTGATGAAGGCGGTCTACGTCGGGGAAGAAGTGGTCGCAAGCGTCGTCGAGGGGGCCTCCCGTCTTCGCTCCAGTACCATAGTCGATGCAGGGGCACGGCAATCTTCCAGAACACGACCACGCTGCGTAGGGAGGCCGGTGGCCGCGATGGTGGCACAGTGACGGCAACGGCAGTGTTCGGTGGAGGTGGATCTGAGTAGGAAAGCGAGCGCGTGGGCGAGAGAGAGAGGGCGAGGGGGGAAAGTGTAGAGGGGGAGAGGGGACCGAGGCGCCGGGGCATCCTTATCACCCTCCGAGGGGTCGCTGACGAGGTGGTCGGGCGGGGCATACGCGCACTCGGTCGGCTTCCCCTATAGCGAGGTGGAAGGCGACCGAGGGGAGCTGGGTCGGGCCAGCAGAGCGGGCCAATTCGGCCGACTGAAGCCAAGGCCTAGAGGGGGTGCAAGGGCTTTTCCAATTTTTAATTACACTTTTACTTTAGTTTTGGTAAATGTAAAACTTGCACCAAATAAAAGAGAGTTCAAAGTTAACCCACTGCCACAATTTAGTTTGAGGTTAAATAAAATAGCTTAGTATTTTTATAAAACAAAAAGGCATTTATTTATATGATTTAGCCATTGTTTTAAATAGTTTGGGGCACTAATTTTTTAACAAAAAGGATGGTTCACCACCAATATTAACAAGTCAATATTTTCCACATGATGGACATTTTTGTTTTCATGTTTGAGAAGTTTTGAATTTGGACTATAATTTGGACTTGAAGTTGAATTGTGTTAGAAAGCAAATGAGGATTAGCAACAGTAAGAGTGGTGACATGGCACCATCAACAGGGGATTACTGTAGCATTATTCTCCGGGTGTTACAAATATAAGCCATGGAAATTAGAAAACAAGCAAACTATGCATTGAAAACAGAATCTGTCAAAAACAGAACAGTCTGTAATAATCTGTACTCCAACTATACTTCTGCTACTCCAAAAATCCTGAAAAAATAGGAAACCTTGGGAAATTTTTCTATTAATCTTCTGCAAAAAGAATCAACATTTTGTCACGCTTCTGTTAAAAATGAGAATTGTTCTCCTGAGTGCAAAAGTTTTTGTTTTTCAGCAAGACCAAATTAACTATCACCGTAAGACATCCCAAAGGTTTTACTTGGCACTTTATTGAAACAAAAGCAATAAAACATGATTAATAGCCTAGTCATGTGAACACACAAAAATAGTAGGTAAAATTGTTGAGTTGTCTCCCAACAAGCGCTTTTCTTTAATGACTTTTAGCTAGGCATGATGATTTCAATGATGCTCACATAAAAGATAAGAATTGAACCACAAAGAGAGCATCATAAAGCATATGACTAGGACATTTAAGTCTAACCCACTTCCTATGCATAGGGATTTTGTGAGCAAACAACTTATGGTAGCAAGAATCAACTAGCATAGGAAGGCAAAACAAGTATAACTTCAATATTTTCAACACATAGAGAGGAAACTTGATATTATTGCAATTCCTACAAGCATATGTTCTTTCCTCATAATAATTTTCAAATACATCATGAAGGAATTCAACAATATAACTATCACATAAATCATTCTTTTCATGATGCATAAGCATAGAAATTTTTTTACTCTCCACATAAGCAAATTTCTTCTCATGAATAGTAGTGGGAGCAAACTCAACAAAATAACTATCATGGGATTGAAAACTAAAATCATGATGACAAGTTTCATGGTTATCATTATTCTTTATAGCATACAAGTTATCACCATAATCATCATAGATAGCAACTTTCTTATCATGGTCAATTGAAAGCTCTTCCAAAATAGTGGATTCATCACTAAATAAAGTCATGACCACTCCAAATCCATTTTCATCAATATAATCATCATAAATAGGAGGTATGCTATCATTATAACAAATTTGCACATCAAATCTTGGGGGACTAAAAATATCATCTTCATCAAACATAGCATCCCCAAGCTTATGGCTTTGCATATCATTAGCATCATGGATATTCAAAGAATTCATACTAACAACATTGCAATCATGCTCATCATTTATATCAAACATTCTATTGAATTCTTCTTCTATCAGTTCAGCACAATTTTCCTTTGCATCATTTTCATTAAATACATTCTAAAGATGAATAATATGAGACAACCTCAATTTCATTTTTTGTAGTTCTCTTTTATAAACCAAACTAGTGATAAAACAAGAAACTAAAAGATTCGATTACAAGATCTAAAGATATACCTTCAAGTACTCACCTCCCCGGCAACGGTGCCAGAAAAGAGCTTGATGTCTACTACGCAACTTTATTCTTGTAGACACGTGTTGGGCCTCCAAGCGCAGAGTTTTGTAGGATAGTAGCAATTTTCCCTCAAATGGATGAACTAAGGTTTATCAATCCGTGGGAGCTGTAGTGTCACATCCCTAGTTCTATTAATGCCTAGTGCTAGCATCTGGTGTTGCATCATGTCTAAATTTCTGAAACTTGAATTGAGGAAAATTGAAAGCCTCAAAATTTTATTTAAAAGAAGGGCAAATAACCCTGGAAATGCATCCAATGTTTCCAAAATGCTCCCCAATGATGTTTAATATTTATGGCAAGGGTTTGGTCCAAACCAAAAATATGGAACATTTTTGAGGAATTATTTTGGCCATCTGGATTTAAATCAATAAATATTTGAGTTGGATTTAATTCTTATATAAAAGAATTGCAGGTCCAAAAATCCTGAAAACCTGTGAGTGGCTTTGAATATATTGCATCAAGCCACATAAATATTTTCAGGAGCTACTAAATGATTTGGTCTGTGAATAAAATCAAAACAGAATTGAAATATTAGAAAACAGAAATTAAATAGGTTCAACCAAAATATTTTCAATGACCTCAAATATCCTTTTAAAATGTTCATGATATATGGAAAAGGGTGAAAGCCTCTACCAGAGATGATGCATATTTTTTCAGGACATTTTGGTCATTGAATTAAATCATTATGGTTTTTGAGTTGGAGTTAAAAAGTTACCATTAAATATTGGTTGCTCCAAATATTCTGAAATTTATTGTGTGGTTTGGAAATAATTCAAATATCCCTTGCAAAAATTTACAGAAATAACCAAAGTGTTTTGGTTGGTATTTTATTTGCAAAAATAAAGCAGAATATAGAAAACAGAATAAATTAGAATAAAACAGAGAGAGAGGAAACCCACCTGGCCTCACCTGAGCAGCCCACCTACCTGTGCGGCCCAGCACCATAGCTGGCCGGCCCAGCCAACTGGCCCAGCCCAGCCAGCGCTGCCTGCTTCTTCCACCTTCTGCCAGAAGGAGAAGCAGGTGCGTGGCGAGCGCGTGCGCCCGAGCTCCACCTCCTGCTTGCCACTGAGGCGCCCCCGACGCGTCAGGAGATGCCCCGCAGCCCCCTCGTTCCTCTCCCTCACTCTCTGCTCTCTCCCTCACCCTCTGCTTCCTCTCCCGAGCACACCCGAGCGGAGCTCGTTGTCGCCGACACAATTTGCCGCGACCACCGCCGTCCCGATGATGCCCCGAGCTGTTCCCGAGCTCCTGCACCTCGTCGCAAACCTCCTCACCGACTCACGCCACCAGGAGAGCCCCGAAGGAACGCCCTCAACATCATCTCCAACCACGGCCGACCGAGATCGCCGCCGTCAATTCGCCGTCGCAAAAGCTTCCCCGAGCCCGCTGAGTTTCTCTTCCGACCCCTTGTGAGCTCCTGCACCTTCCTTATGCTCGCCCCCTCTCCGTTTCTCTCCGCTAGCTCGATTCCGCCGGAGCCGAGAGCTCATCGCCGCCATCCATGGTGCCGCCGTCGTTTTAGCCACCATAGCTCGTGCCTGATCGCGTCAACGCGTTCGGTGCCTTCCCAGGAGCACGCAGCTTCCACCAGCTCCTCCTCCCGAGCACCCTAACGCCGAGCCTAAACTAACCCGAACCACGGCCGCCACAAACCTCGTCGCCGGCGTCGATTCCGGTGACCATCCGGCCCAACTCCACCACCCACAGACGCGGCTCAGCCCCAGCTCTCCAACGAGCCCAACCCTGCCTCTTCTCGTCGTCGGAATCACCGGGATGAGCGACGCCGCCGCGTCTGTGTGCCACCGGCGGTTAGCCGGCGACGTGGGCATCATTAGTGACTAATGACCCACTAACTAACCCCTCATGTGACACCGACAGCTGGGCCCCGCGCCTAATTAGCTCCGGGTTTATTTCTCTGTTTAGATTAGTTAAATAACGCAGGGCCCACCAGTCAGAGTTGACTGCGCTGACGTGTCCGTTGACTGGGCCCACATGTCAGTGACTCTAGCTAGCCCCGTGTCACTAACCAGTGGACCCCACTGGTCAGGTTTGACCTGGAGGCGCCCAGTTGACCTGCTGACATCAGGGTGATGTCATGCTAACGCAGTAATCCTTTTTCTGGAATTTAAATAAATCTTAAATGATTTATTTATTTCAAAAAATACCCAAAACTTCTAAAAATCATAGAAAATCAACCATAACTCCAAATGAAATAAATTATATATGTAAAATTATCAGAAAAATTCAAGGAATCCATGTGTACCATTTTCATGCATGTTTGAACAACTTAACCTCACTGTTTAGACCAAAACATGATAATGCACTATTTGAATTCATAGTTTGAATTTGAATTTGAACCTAGTATTCAAACCAGCTCCATTTAACATGTTGCTAGTTGCATTAGCTCAAACCACAGCATATTGACATGTCATGATCATGCATCATATTGTGCATTGCATTGATTGTGTTTCTTTCTCTGTTGCCGGTATTTGTCCCCTCTCGATAGACGTTGTACCGACGATGTGATCGTTGACACTGATGAAGACCCAATGATATCTTTAGAAGTGCCAGGCAAGCACAACCCCCTTGTCATTCCGATACAAGCCCACTCTCTCGCTCCTGCTCTCTTTTACTGCATTAGGACAACAACGATTCATCTGTTACTTGTTGCGGTAGTTGAACCCCTTATCCTCTGCATGACCTGTCATTGCCACAGTAATTAGATGAAACCCACTAGCATGAGTAGGATTTGTTTGAGCCCTGATGTGCCTACTCATTCATGCTTGTTTGTCATGCCTGCTACTGCTTAGAGTTGAGTCAGGTCTGATTCATCGGGGATGGATCGGAGGTGTGTAAACATGTCCTATTGTGTGTGAGCTAAGTGTGTGAACACGTTTTGGTAAAGGTAGCGGTGAGAGGCCATGTAGGAGTACATGGTGGGTTGTCTCATTGAAACCGTCCTCAGGAACTGAGTTCTATGTCTGTGATCCATGAACAGCTACTACCACTCATTGGGATCCTTAATTGACCCTCTCGGCTTCTTAATCACCCTAGTACTCTGTCCAGGAGTTGCAACTAGTTTCTGGTGTTTGTAGGTTATGTGTTGGCGGCCGTGCGTAGCGCTGACCCTAGGGGTGGGCTATGTTGCGGTAGATACACCGTGGCACGGTGTACCGGGCGCCCGTTTGGTGTCTCGGGAACCCTGCACACATCGTTTGGGGCTGTGAGCGAAACTCCGGCCGGATCTCCTCGCGGATGGAACCCGAATAGGCGATAAACCTGGACTAGAGACTTAAGTGTTTAGGTAGGCCGTGGCCGACTCCCTCGCCCGGCTTCCGCTTGAAGGTTGTCGAGGTACATGACGTGTACAGGGCTATAAGTGGCGAGAGCGTGTGTGAAGAAGTACATCCCTGCAGGGTTATCAATATCTATTCAAATAGCCGAATTCCTCGGATATGGAAACTTGGACCCCTTGCATAGTTCATAGACAAGTGAAAGTGGATACCCCTAAAACTCGCAAGATAAGTGTGAGTGCTATGGATGGCCTTCTCGTAGGGAGACGGGAGCGGATCCATAGTGGTGTATTGATTGGTGAATATGTGGACTCGTGTGCGCCACCTCAAAAGAGTTGCTTGCAGTCGTAGTTCAGAATAGCCACCGAGTCAAAGCTGGCTTGCTGCAGTTAAACTCCACCCCCCCCCCCCCTTTTGTTGATACTGATGCATATGTAGTTTAGTTCTGATGTAAGTCTTGCTGAGTACCTTTGTACTCACATTTGCTTAATTTATGTTTTGCAGAGAGACTTCAGTCTCGCTAGTAGTTCCGCGTGGACTTCGACGTTTAGCTTGATACCTCAGCTACGATCTTGTGCCCTCGACAGGATCGGGTAGATAGTCAGGCTTCTTAGCCTTTTCCATTTACAGATGTCTGTACTCAGACATGTTAAGCTTCCGCATGTGCTTTGCATTGTATGCTATGATTGTTGGGTCATGAGACCCATGTTTGTAATATCTCGCTCCTCGGAGCCTAAGGAATAAATACTTGAGTCGTAGAGTCTTGTTGTGATGCCATGTTGTATGTACTCATATCGGGCATATTGTGTGTATGATTGAAATGCTTGGTATGAGTGGGATCCGACAATCTAGTTGTTTATCCTTGGCAGCCTATCATATGGGGAAATGTAGTCTAGTGCTTTCTGAGCGATAGTAGTCCGCTACAGCCCGGTTCACCGGAGTCCTGCTAGCCCAGCACTACTGCTCAGGACACTTGACTGGCCGGCATGTGTTTCACTTCGTTCCTATGTCTGTCCCTTTGGGGAAATGTCACGCAGTGACATCCGGAGTCCTGCCTAGCCTGCTATAGCCCGGGTTACCGGAGTCCTGTTAGCCCAGTGCTACAACCCGCATTCACACGCTGTTGACCGACATGCTCGAGGTTGATTCATGTATGCATGTCCCCATGGGTTAGTGCCGCTTTGGGTTCACGACTAGCCATGTCGGCCCGGGTTCTCTGTCATATGGATGCTAGCGACACTATCATATACGTGAGCCAAAAGGCGCAAACGGTCCCGGGCCATGGTAAGGCGTCACCCGTGGGATACCGTGCGTGAGGCCGCAAAGTGATATGAGGTGTTACATGCTAGATCGGTGTGACCTAGGATCGGGGTCCTGACAGCATTGGTATCAGAGCCTGACTGCCTGTAGGATTACCAAGCCAAACTGGTCGAAGTTGAGTCTAGAAATGCTTAGTTATGTAAGGGAATTGATTGCGGAAGGGAACGTAAGGCTCTTTTTACTCCTTATACCTCATGCCCTTCTGATCTGAGTCATCCTCTTCCTTTCTACGGGGATTAAGAACTAGGCCTTCCCATCTATCTATCAGGATGACGAGTTACTATGTTATAGACTTATAGGAATGATGGATTCAAGCCCAGTTCAGTTTCTACTACTTCCGTGTGTTCATAGTTGTTCTCGGAACCTTGATATTATGATTCTGAGTGGTTATGCCACCATTTTTGCAGGATTTCTCAAATCTTTTCGAGCATTTACAGCCGTTATGCTGTCCGAGTCATCCCAGGTTTCTATATAGTCTGATGCATTTGCAAATCCCTTCCTTCTGTTCCTGATGTCCATTTGGGCCAGATTAATCACACTAATCAGTGAGTTGAGGTACTTTGTTGCCTCGACATATATGTTGGAGCTATTACGATGACCCTAGGTGTTTTAGGGAGTCACCTAGTGATCTAGCCATGTTTTGTATCCCTAGTGTGTGATTCTGGCCATTATTCTCAAAAGCATCCCGTGATGCCATGTAGTGGTAGGTATTCTATTCATGGGTTCTTGAACCCGAGATTCACCCTACTTACCTCATGTTGATAGTGTTGCTAGTTCCTTTAGGATATTAGTAACCTTGCGATAGTCCTCGAGGTCCGTGGTATATCCTTCTTCCAAATACTATGAACCGCCTATGGCAGAAGTTCTTTGAACCATAAGATCACAACCAGGGTGCTCTTGATGAGTTCTCCATTCTATATTGTGGCTCTGCCAGTTCTACCTTTCTGCATGGGTTATCCGGAAGAAATATGTTGAACTCGTTTGACATACTAATCTATGCATCCACAACTCAGAAAGTTATATGTACCTTTGAGTTGTTCCCCTTCCGTTATATTCCGATCTTTGTCTATCAATTGATAGTGAGGAGTATGCATGCATTCGTGTTCATCGATGCCTAGTATTCTTGTGGTTCGTCAAGCCGTTCTATTTTAGAATGACTGGGAGAAATAAACTCCAGTACGTCATCCATATCCAGGATTGGGTCAAAGCAGTTGTATTCCGTGGATCAAAATGCAACCCAGCTTTTGGTTCTATTCTACCCTGAAGTATTACCCACTTTATGTCAAGAGCGTCGTGAGAACTGCACCTTCTCCTATGAATTCTTGACGCAGTGATACTTCTTGCCATCATTGTTCATTCCTCGGTTCCCGTGTTATTGTAACCGGAATGCCGGCACATGAGTCATGATGTGTGGAATCAATACTCCTAGCAACTGTGTTGCTTGGTAGTTAATGGACACTATTCTCATTCTTAGCGTGTTGGTTATCAAATCATCATTCCAAGATTGATCGTGCTACCTAGTCCTTATTTCCGGTGCACTCTTCGATCAACGAGTTAGGATTGTGTCAATCCCTCACTCCTTGATCATGTCATCTTGCCCTGAAAAGCAAGGTTGATCTCGAACTTAGTAACATATCAGTGGTTCGTGATTTTCCGGATATCTTCTCGGAAGTGTTACCAGGTTGTCACCTAACCGTTGTGTCGAGTTCGTGATCAAGTTGGTTTTCCGATAAACCACTTTTCCCCAAGAACCTGTGTTGGATACCCCTGGACTAACTGGATAACCTAAAACAACAACTTGGAAAGTTGGAAGATAAAAGCTTAATCTACTTAGTTCACTCTTAAGGGATATCCTTGTGTGTGTGTGTGTGTGCTGAAGAAAGGTGATATCTTCATCAATCGGTCCTTGTGATCAGTTGTTGGATCTATTGCCTTGACAAAACTTTGACTTGAGTATGGGATATCGTCAAGTCAAATCAGAACCAACGATGTTCGTAATGTTGTCTTACTCGTGGTTGATCCCTCGAGCATACACCATTACATCTTTTGGTCTGACCAACACTATCACATCGTTCACATGATGGTGGAAGTCCAGTGATATGGAAATACCGATGAGTTTTTGTTAAGCCCATCAGCAGCATTTTGTCTCCCCCATGATTCATGTTGAACGTTACACTAGTATTGGAAACTTTATGAGCATTATCTTCATGTTTCGTTCATGAAGCATATGTTTGGATGAAAGAAGTGACTTCCTCTAATTCATGTGCACTCGATGTAAGTTGCCGCCATGAATTTGAGAAAGGTTTGTTTTGTTTCCCTTGGAATCATCCCAAATCAGTCATGCATATGTGCGAAATATTCTATGGTTTGGTAGATTAATTACCTCCACTCCATATGTGTTCCTAGCACACCAAGCCACTGATTGGTTTGTTTAAGGAGAAGAAGTTTCTTCTTAGGAGCTAGACTTACGCAAGGACTTCAATATCCTCGTTGATGGTTCCCTCCTGAACTCGGTAGTGTTTCGTTGTAAGACTACCAGGTGACCATGCTTGTCTAGGACAACGTGTTCACATGCTTGTAGCAGAACTGGCTCATGTTTTGGAGCTTACTACCGTACTTCATTCCCCGAGAATCTCGCAACGCCGTCTCGTCGATTTGTGTTGCAAACCTTCCTTTTCCTTTCTAGACTCGATGAGTCTGGAATATCCTGACACCAACTAGATCTGAATCTCAGGCAAATATGATGGTTGGAGCATTTTCCAAGAACTATAATATTGGTCTCTCGATAACCGGTAAAGTGGATGTCGTGGCCAACACATCCAGCCGGAAGACCTATTATTATAGTATCTCGATTGAAGAAAGTTGGCCACCTTCCCATAAGGATTTCGTATGGTTTAATCCAGAAGTTGTTCCTTATGGATCTATTGTATTCTGAAGTCCGACCACTACTTGGTAGCTATGCCGATGCTTAAAGCATGACCGTGGTAACCAGTACATCAAGGAGAACATTAGAAGCGGAGTGCTAAATGTCTCTCGGTCGATCATCCAGATTTTGTTTCCTTGGCTTCGCTAAGGTGAAATCTGAGGGAGTGTTATCTTTCTTTGCATCTGCATCTTCCACCCTTATTCATCATGGTAGCATGTGGTGTTGCCAGGATCCTTGACATGGATATTGGCAGAACCTTGATGAATACGGAAATGCTCAAGTTCTTGAGAGCACGCTCAGGCACTAGGTTCTGACGTTGTCATTAACTGGAATGTGCCTCCGTCCTCGCAGTTGTTGATAGCCATCCAATTGGTGGAATCACCTTTGCCGGTGAACCTTCTCCCCAGTTACTAGAATCATTCCCAACATTTGCATTTTGTTCCCAGCTTGCACCTCAGTAGTTGTTGTTCATGGTCATCTTCAAAAGTGGACTTACCATGGGTCCCATCCATTTCCGATGATAAGCAAATCATCCATTGCGTTGTCTTCAACAAGGTAGTCCACATCATCCATTCTAGTCTGAGTATGTCATTCTTTCAAACTCCTTCAAACCATCAATTGAAAATTGCCTTAAGCTGGTATGAAGAGTTTCAATGATCTCTGAATCAAAAGTAATTCTTTTTGCCACTTAAGGGAATATTTCTGCGAGTCACTTTCCTTAAGATGTCTCGTTATGGTATTATGGGCAACATAACTTCTCGCTACTTTGAAACCCCCTCACCATCTAATTAGGCGTGGAATTGTTGTCCACCAAATCAAACCCCATCGTTGTTCTTCCATCCCTCTCGATGTGTCTTGTGTCTCAACTTGAGATGTTTCAACATCTCATTCCGCGAGTTGATATTGTTTAGTTCGATCTTCGAGAAGATCAATCCTAGTTGAGTTTCTTTCCGTCGTCATCGCGTGGATGAAGATCTCAAAAGCAAGGATGCCAAGATCGACATGATGCAATGAATCAACATCTTTGAGAAGGGCAATCGGATCGTGAAGATTCTTTATTAGCGTTCCCTCTGTCTTCTTACCTCACGTCTTGAATCTCGGGACGAGATTCTTGTTTAGTGGGGGCGAGTTGTCACATCCCTAGTTCTATTAATGCCTAGTGCTAGCATCTGGTGTTGCATCATGTCTAAATTTCTGAAACTTGAATTGAGGAAAATTGAAAGCCTCAAAATTTTATTTAAAAGAAGGGCAAATAACCCTGGAAATGCATCCAATGTTTCCAAAATGCTCCCCAATGATGTTTAATATTTATGGCAAGGGTTTGGTCCAAACCAAAAATATGGAACATTTTTGAGGAATTATTTTGGCCATCTAGATTTAAATCAATAAATATTTGAGTTGGATTTAATTCTTATATAAAAGAATTGCAGGTCCAAAAATCCTGAAAACCTGTGAGTGGCTTTGAATATATTGCATCAAGCCACATAAATATTTTCAGCAGCTACTAAATGATTTGGTCTGTGAATCAAATGAAAACAGAATTGAAATATTAGAAAACAGAAATTAAATAGGTTCAACCAAAATATTTTCAATGACCTCAAATATCCTTTTAAAATGTTCATGATATATGGAAAAGGGTGAAAGCCTCTACCAGAGATGATGCATATTTTTTCAGGACATTTTGGTCATTGAATTAAATCATTATGGTTTTTGAGTTGGAGTTTAAAAGTTACCATTAAATATTGGTTGCTCCAAATATTCTGAAATTTATTGTGTGGTTTGGAAATAATTCAAATATCCCTCACAAAAATTTACAGAAATAACCAAAGTGTTTTGGTTGGTATTTTATTTGCAAAAATAAAGCAGAATATAGAAAACAGAATAAATTAGAATAAAACAGAGAGAGAGGAAACCCACCTGGCCTCACCTGAGCAGCCCACCTACCTGTGCGGCCCAGCACCGTAGCTGGCCGGCCCAGCCAACTGGCCCAGCCCAGCCAGCGCTGACTGCTTCTTCCACCTTCTGCCAGAAGGAGAAGCAGGTGCGTGGCGAGCGCGTGCGCCCGAGCTCCACCTCCTGCTTGCCACTGAGGTGCCCCCGACGCGTCAGGAGATGCCCTGCAGCCCCCTCGTTCCTCTCCCTCACTCTCTGCTCTCTCCCTCACCCTCTGCTTCCTCTCCCGAGCACACCCGAGCGGAGCTCGTCGTCGCCGACACAATTTGCCACGACCACCGCCGTCCCGACGATGCCCCGAGCTGTTCCCGAGCTCCTGCACCTTGTCGCAAACCTCCTCACCGACTCACGCCACCAGGAGAGCCCCGAAGGAACGCCCTCAACATCATCTCCAACCACGGCCGACCGAGATCACCGCCGTCAATTCGCCGTCGCAGAAGCTTCCCCGAGCCCGCTGAGTTTCTCTTCCGACCCCTTGTGAGCTCCTGCACCTTCCCTATGCTCGCCCCCTCTCCGTTTCTCTCCGCTAGCTCGATTCCGCCGGAGCCGAGAGCTCATCGCCGCCATCCATGGTGCCGCCATCGTTTTAGCCACCATAGCTCGTGCCTGATCGCGTCAACGCGTTCGGTGCCTTCCCAGGAGCACGCAGCTTCCACCAGCTCCTCCTCCCGAGCACCCTAACGCCGAGCCTAAACTAACCCGAACCACGTCCGCTGCAAACCTCGTCGCCGGCGTCGATTCCGGCGACCATCCGGCCCAACTCCACCACCCACAGACGCGGCTCAGCCCCAGCTCTCCAACGAGCCCAACCCTGCCTCTTCTCGTCACCGGAATCACCGGGACGAGCGACGCCGCCGCGTCTGTGTGCCACCGGTGGTTAGCCGGCGACGTGGGCATCATTAGTGACTAATGACCCACTAACTAACCCCTCCTGTGACACCGACAGCTGGGCCCCGCGCCTAATTAGCTCCGGGTTTATTTCTCTGTTTAGATTAGTTAAATAACGCAGGGCCCACCAGTCAGAGTTGACTGCGCTGACGTGTCCGTTGACTGGGCCCACATGTCAGTGACTCTAGCTAGCCCCGTGTCACTGACCAATGGACCCCACTGGTCAGGTTTGACCTGGAGGCGCCCAGTTGACCTGCTGACATCAGGGTGATGTCATGCTGACGCAGTAATCCTTTTTTTGGAATTTAAATAAATCTTAAATGATTTATTTATTTCAGAAAATTCCCAAAACTTCTAAAAATCATAGAAAATCAACCATAACTCCAAATGAAATAAATTATATATGTAAAATTATCAGAAAAATTCAAGGAATCCATCTGTACCATTTTCATGCATGTTTGAACAACTTAACCTCACTGTTTAGACCAAAACATGATAATGCACTATTTGAATTCATAGTTTGAATTTGAATTTGAACCTAGTATTCAAACCAACTCCATTTAACATGTTGCTAGTTGCATTAGCTCAAACCACAGCATATTGACATGTCATGATCATGCATCATATTGTGCATTGCATTGATTGTGTTTCTTTCTCTGTTGCCGGTATTTGTCCCCTCTCGATAGACGTTGTACCGATGATGTGATCGTTGACACTGATGAAGACCCAATGATATCTTCAGAAGTGCCAGGCAAGCACAACCCCCTTGTCATTCCGATACAAGCCCACTCTCTCGCTCCTGCTCTCTTTTACTGCATTAGGACAACAACGATTCATCTGTTACTTGTTGCGGTAGTTGAACCCCTTATCCTCTGCATGACCTGTCATTGCCACAGTAATTAGATGAAACCCACTAGCATGAGTAGGATTTGTTTGAGCCCTGATGTGCCTACTCATTCATGCTTGTTTGTCATGCCTGCTACTGCTTAGAGTTGAGTCAGGTCTGATTCATCGGGGATGGATCGGAGGTGTGTAAACATGTCCTATTGTGTGTGAGCTAAGTGTGTGAACACGTTTTGGTAAAGGTAGCGGTGAGAGGCCATGTAGGAGTACATGGTGGGTTGTCTCATTGAAACCGTCCTCAGGAACTGAGTTCTGTGTCTGTGATCCATGAACAGCTACTACCACTCATTGGGATCCTTAATTGACCCTCTCAGCTTCTTAATCACCCTAGTACTCTGTCCAGGAGTTGCAACTAGTTTCTGGTGTTTGTAGGTTATGTGTTGGCGGCCGTGCGTAGCGCTGACCCTAGGGGTGGGCTATGTTGCGGTAGATACACCATGGCACGGTGTACCGGGCGTCCGTTTGGTGTCTCGGGAACCCTGCACACATCGTTTGGGGCTGTGAGCGAAACTTCGGCCGGATCTCCTCGCGGATGGAACCCGAATAGGCGATAAACCTGGACTAGATACTTAAGTGTTTAGGTAGGCCGTGGCCGACTCCCTCGCCCGGCTTCCGCTTGAAGGTTGCCGAGGTACATGACGTGTACAGGGCTATAAGTGGCGAGAGCGTGTGTGAAGAAGTACACCCCTATAGGGTTATCAATATCTATTCGAATAGCCAAATTCCTCTGATATGGAAACTTGGACCCCTTGCATAGTTCATAGACAAGTGAAAGTGGATACCCCTAAAACTCACAAGATAAGCGTGAGTGCTATGGATGGCCTTCTCGTAGGGAGACGGGAGCGGATCCATAGTGGTGTATTGATTGGTGAATATGTGGACTCGTGTGCGCCACCTCAAAAGAGTTGCTTGCAGTCGTAGTTCAGAATAGCCACCGAGTCAAAGCTGGCTTGCTGCAGTTAAACTCCACCCCCCCCCTTTTGTTGATACCGATGCATATGTAGTTTAGTTCTGATGTAAGTCTTGCTGAGTACCTTTGTACTCACGTTTGCTTAATTTATGTTTTGCAGAGAGACTTCAGTCTCGCTAGTAGTTCCGCGTGGACTTCGACGTTTAGCTTGATACCTCAGCTACGATCTTGTGCCCTCGATAGGATCGGGTAGATAGTCAGGCTTCTTAGCCTTTTCCATTTACAGATGTCTGTACTCAGACATGTTAAGCTTCCGCATGTGCTTTGCATTGTATGCTATGATTGTTGGGTCATGAGACCCATGTTTGTAATATCTCGCTCCTCGGAGCCTAAGGAATAAATACTTGAGTCGTAGAGTCTTGTTGTGATGCCATGTTGTATGTACTCATATCGGGCATATTGTGTGTATGATTGAAATGCTTGGTATGAGTGGGATCCGACAATCTAGTTGTTTATCCTTGGCAGCCTATCATATGGGGAAATGTAGTCTAGTGCTTTCTGAGCGATAGTAGTCTGCTACAGCCCGGTTCACCGGAGTCCTGGTAGCCCAGCACTACTGCTCAGGACACTTGACTGGCTGGCATGTGTTTCACTTCGTTCCTGTGTCTGTCCCTTTGGGGAAATGTCACGCGGTGACATCCGGAGTCCTGCCTAGCCTGCTACAGCCCGGCTTACCGGAGTCCTGTTAGCCCAGTGCTATAGCCCGGATTCACACGCTGTTGACCGACATGCTCGAGGTTGATTCATGTATGCCTGTCCCCATGGGTTAGTGCCGCTTTGGGTTCACGACTAGCCATGTCGGCCCGGGTTCTCTGTCATATGGATGCTAGCGACACTATCATATACGTGAGCCAAAAGGCGCAAACGGTCCCGGGCCATGGTAAGGCGTCACCCGTGGGATACCGTGCGTGAGGCCGCAAAGTGATATGAGGTGTTACATGCTAGATCGGTGTGACCTAGGATCGGGGTCCTGACATGTAGGATGAAGATGGTCTCTCTCAAACAACCCTACAATCAAATACAAGAAATATCTTGTGTCCCCAACATACCAATACAATGGCAAATTGTATAGGTGCACTAGTTCGGCGAAGAGATGGTGATAAAAGTGTAATATTTTTTTTGAAAATAAGACAGTAGGGGGGAACCCCTACTACATCTTGTATTGCTGCAACAAAGAGTTACATGATATACAAGTGGGAACCAACCTCAAGGAGAGGATGGGGTGGGGGGAGTTGTTACATATATAGTTACATAATAGAGTTTACAAGTGTTGTGATGAGAGTTTTTTTCTTGTCCCCAGCCCTATGGGTGAGGTTATCTAGGTCTTCTTTGAACCTTCTCTTACAGGATGTGATCGTGGGGGGGACCCCTCTAAACAGTTTGTTGTTGCGCTCTTTCCAAATCCCCCACGACGCTGTGAGGAACGTGTCCATGAATAAACCACCATTATGTTTTTGTTTTGCCACCTCCAAAAGTTTCAGGCAATCTCCATGAGAAGACCATGAGATCCTCAGCGTCCTCCAGCATGTTTTAGAGAACTCATAGTGGAAAAACAGATGTTCCATAGTTTCTTCCGTCTGACCGTTACACAGTAGACACGCGTAGTTTGCCCCAATATTATAGTGTCGTCGTTTGAGCAAGTTTCTCGTGTTCAGCCTATCCGAGAGAAGGAACCAACCAAATGTTTTGAGTTTGGGTGTGCTGATCGACTTCCATAACCATTTATATGCTCGATGGGCTTGTACCTCTCTGAAATAGAAAGTATAGTATAAAAGTGTAATATTGATGGTAGAAATATATTTTTATAATCTGAATAAATAAAAACAGCAAGGTAGCAAATAGTAAACGGGCACAACAACGGTATTGCAATGCTTGAAAATGAGGCCTAGGGTCCGTACTTTCACTAGTGCAACCTCTCAACAATGCTAATATAATTGGATCATATAACCGTCCCTCAATGTGCAAGGAAGAATCACTTCAAAGTTCCTATCTAGCAGAGAACATAAGACGGAATTGTTTGTAGGGTACGAAACCACCTCAAAGCTATTCTTTCTGATCAATCTATCCTAGAGTTCGTACTAAAATAACACGAAGCTATTCTTTCCAATCGATCTAACCAAGAGTTTGTACTAAAATAACACCAAAGAGAATTCAGATTCATAATATTCAGTCCATCACAAACAACTTCAAAGAGTGCCCCAAGATTTCTACCGGAGAAACAAAGACAAGAACGTGCATCAACCCCTATGCATAGATTACCCAATGTCACCTCAGGAATCCGCGAGTTGAGTGCCAAAACATATATCAAGTGAATCAATATGGTACCCCATTGTCACCATGAGTATTCAATTGCAAGACATATATCAAGTGTTCTCTCATCCATGAAAGTATTCAATCCGGTAACAACGAAATCTCAAAGGGAAAAACTCAATTCATCACAACAAGATAGAGAGAGAGGAAAACACCATATGATCCGACTATATTAACAAAGCCCGCGATACATCAAGATCGTGACATCTCAAGAACACGAGAGAGAGAGAGAGAGAGAGAGATTAAACACATAGCTACTGGTACAAACCCTCAGCCCCGAGGGTGGACTACTCCCTCCTCATCGTGGTGGCCGCCGGGATGATGAAGATGGCCACCGTTGATGATTCCCCCTCCGGCAGGGTGCTGGAACGGGGTCTAGATTGGTTTTCGGTGGCTACAGAGCCTTGCAGCGGCGGAATTTCTGATCTAGGTTAACCCCGAGGGTTTTTGGAATATTTGTGAATTTATAGGGTAAAGAGGGGGTGCGGGAGGCCACCGAGGTGGGCACAACCCACCTGGGCGCGCCTGGGCCCCCAGGCGCGCCCTGGTGGGTTGTGCCCTCCTCGGTGGCCTCCCAGGTGCTACTTTGACCCATCCTGGGTGTTCTGGTCCATAAAAATTCCCCAAAAAGTTCTCGGTTTTTGGACTCCATTTGATATTAATTTTCTATGATGTAAAAACAAGCAAAAAAACAACAATTGGCACTGGGCACTGGGTCAATAGGTTAGTCCCAAAAAATGATATAAAGTTGCTATAAAATGATTGTAAAACATCCAAGAATGATAATAAAACAGCATGAATACTTCATAAATTAGAGATACATTGGAGACGTATCAAGGTGCTCCCTTTATCCTCTAGTCGAACAATCGGGAACGTAGAGGGTAAGCATAGGAGCGAGGCAACCCATCTTGGCCAAAACTTAAGTCAAATTGAATCATATAATGGCTTAAAACGATATTTGAAGGGTGCAAACAAGACAGAGGTGACTAAATGCACGAAAGATATATTAATCGGCTTCGTTATAGAAGCCCCCGGGTATAACCATGGTGTACATTTAAAGATGTATGCCCAAGTAAGCTTAACATAGTTCGGTTTAGCCGAACATAGCCTGCGAGGTGCTATCTACCCTCAAAAAGTAAAAAAGAAAAGAAAAACTCTAACAAAAGAAAGGCTAGTTGGAGTGGAGACACCGGACTAGCCGTAGAAGTGCCGAAGCCGAGCTACGTTCCATGGGTTTGGTTCGAGGCAATTGTCCGCTGGGCTGCGGAGATGATACGCTCCTCGTGCTAGTACCTTCATCAATTATGAAGGGACCCTCCATTTGGGCGAGATCTTATTCTTCTGCTTCTTGGGGAGACATAGGACGAGCTCGCCTATGTTGTATGCCTTCGCTTGAACTTCCCTACTCTGGTAGCGTCGGGCCTGTTGTTGATAGAACATAGAGCGGGCCCGAGCTATGTCACGGTCTCCTACCAGGGCGTCCTACCGATCTAACTCGGCTTCCTTTTCTTCATACATGCGCACTCTAGGCGCGTCATGAATGAGGTCACAGGGGAGGACTTCTTCTGCGCCGTACACCATGAAGACTAGTGTATATCCCATTGATCGATTAGGGGTGGTGCGCAGTCCCCATAAGAGGGAGTCGAGCTACTCCACCCAGTGGCAATCAGATTCTTTTAGGGAACGGACCAAGTGAGGTTTTATGCTGCTCATGATTAGTCCATTGGCCCGCTCGACCTGTCCGTTGGTCTGTGGGTGATCTACCGAATCATAATCGAGCTTGATGCCCATGTTGGTGCACCAGTCCTTTACCTCCTGGGCTGTGAAATTGGATCCATTGTCCGTTATTATACTATGGGGGACACGGTAACGGTGGACCACACCAGATATAAAGTCGATGACCTGTCTGGACTTAGCTGAAGTTACTAATTTCGCCTCAATCCACTTAGTTTTTTTCCTTGTTTTTGAGTTTCGTAGAAAAGGAATATCAAACAAAGTCCAATTGACCTGAAACTTCACGGCGATTGTTTTTGCACCAGAAGAGGCCCCAGAAGCAAAAGAGTTGGGCTAGAAGACCCACGAGGCCTCCACAAGGGTGGAGGGTGCGCCCTCCAACCTTGTGGTCTCCTCGTGGATCCCCCCTACTTGTTCTCGACACCAACACCTCTTATGTATCCCCAAACCTCCAGAACAGAACCTAGATCGGGAGTTCCGCCGCCGCAAGCCTCTGTAGCCACCAAAAACCAATCGGGACCCTGTTCTGGCACCCTGCCGGAGGGGGGAATCATCACCGGTGTCCATCTTCATCATCCCGGCGCTCTCCATGACGAGGAGGGAGTAGTTCACCCTCGGGGCTAAGGGTATGTACCCGTACCTATGTGTTTGATCTCTCTCCCTCTCGTGTTCTTGATTTGGCATGATCTTGATGTACCGCAACCTTTGCTATTATAGTTGGATCTTATGATGTTTCTCCCCCTCTAGGTTCTTGTAATGGATTGAGTTTTCCCTTTGAAGTTATCTTATCGAATTGAGTCTTTAAGGATTTGAGAACACTTGATGTATGTCTTGCATGGGCTTATCTGTGATGACAATGGGATATTCACGTGATCTACTTGATGTATGTTTTGGTGATCAACTTGCGGGTTCTGTGACCTTGTGAACTTATGCATAGGGGTTAGCACACGTTTTCGTCTTGACTCTCTGGTAGAAACTTTAGGGCACTCTTGGAAGTTCTTTGTGTTGGTTCGAATAGATGAATCTGACATTGTGTGATGCATGTCGTATAATCAAACCCACGGATACTTGTGGTGACATTGGAGTATCTAGGTGACATTAGGATTTTGGTCGATGTGTGTCTTAAGTGTTATTTTAGTACGAACTCTAGGGCTGTTTGTGACACTTATAGGAATAGCCTAATAGATCGATCAGAAAGAATAACTTTGAGGTGGTTTCGTACCCTACAATAATCTCTTCGTTTGTTCTCTGCTATTAGTGACTTTGGAGTGACTCTTTATTGCACGTTGAGGGATTGTTATATGATCTAATTATGTTATCATTGTTGAGAGAACTTGCACAAGTGAAAGTATGAACCCTAGGCCTTGTTTCTAATCATTGGAATACCGTTTTCGCCACTTTTACCACTTGCTACCTTGCTGTTTTTATATTTTCAGATTACAAAAACCTATATCTACCATCCATATTGCACTTGTATCACCATCTCTTCGTCGACTAGTGCACCTATACAATTTACCATTGTATTGGGTGTGTTGGGGACACAAGAGACTCTTTGTTATTTGGTTGCAGGGTTGTTTGAGAGAGACCATTTTCATCCTACGCCTCCCACGGATTGATAAACCTTAGGTCATCCACTTGAGGGAAATTTGCTACTATCCTACAAAACTCTGCACTTGGAGTCCCAACAACGTGTATCAGGATAAAGTTGCGTAGTAGACATCAATCACCCCAGCCCCTAGTCCGGTTAGCATTTTGGAGGCGTCGAAGTACATTGCCCAATTTGAGTATGTACTATATTCATTGGAGAGCTCGGCTTCTGTCCATTCGGAGAGAAAATCGGCCAACACTTGAGATTTAATACCTCGGCCTAGTTTGTACATGATTTCAAAAGGAAGGAGTTCTATAGCCCATTTGGCAATGCCGCCAGTGGCATCCCTGTTGTTGATGATGTCGCTTAGTGGTACTTTGGATGCCACCATGACCGAACACTCTTGAAAGTATTGTCGGAGTTTTCGGGATGCCATAAAAACTATATAAACTATCTTCTGATAATGCGGATACCGAGATTTGCATGGGGTAAGAACTTCTGATACGTAGTAGACTAGCTTCTTCACCCAGAACTTGTGGCCCTCCGCTTCTCGTTCTGCCACAAGAACCGCGCTCAGCACTTGATTCGTGGCCAAGATGTATAACCGCATGGGTTCGCCTATGCCGGGTGCTGCTACTATAGTATTGCCGGCCAATAACGTTTTTATTTCTTCCAGTGCGGTAGTTGCTTCATCGGTCCACTTGAAGCTTTTGGTCTGTTTGAGAAATCTGTGGAGTGGCAGTGCCTTTTCAGCAAGGCGGGAGATAAAGCGGCTTAAGGCTGCCATGCAGCCCGCCAGTTTTTCGATGTGTTTCAGCTCCGTAGGGATCGCTAGCTAGGATAGAGCTCAGATTTTAGCCGGATTAGCCTCTATTCCTCTATGAGAGACAATAAATCCAAGCAGTTTTCCGGTGGGAACTCCCAAGGCACATTTTTCCGGATTGAGTCGTATATCGTAAGCCCGCAGATTATCAAAGGTTTGGCGGAGGTCATCCACTGAAAGCACAAGTGCTCCCTGGGTGGTTTTGGTAATTAATGTCAACATATCTCCTGTTGGACTAACACTTTTACCTAGTATGTTTCAGATAAGTTCAACAATGGAGTGGCATGGACTAGAGGATGTGGAACCCCTTAAAGATGCTAAGGACAAAGGATTGGCTCAAGCTTCAAGATCAGGACTCTACATTTTCTATTTTAGTGATCCAAGATCACATTGAGTCTATAGGAAAAGCCAATACTATCAAGAGGGGATGAGGTGTTTCTTAATGGCTTGCTTGCTCAAAGTGCTTAGTGATATGCTCCAAAACCATCAACTACCTTCCCACATCCACATATGACCTAAACCAAAAGTCAAACTCGGCCCCACCGATTCTATCTATCCGGCGCCACCGAGTTTCAGATGTCATAGCCACTGCCACAAACCCTAGCAAATCGGTTTCACCGATAGGGATCTCGGTCTCACCGAGATGGGATTGTAATCTCTCTGTGTATGTCCATTACCAAAATCGGTCTCACCGAGTTTGAGCAATCGGTACTACCGAGATTACAATGCAAACCCTCTGGTTAGCTTATTACCAAAATCGGTCCCACCGAGTTTGTGTAATCGGTCTCACCGAGTTTGCCTGACCAACTCTCTAGTTAGCTTATTACCAAAATCAGTCCCACCGATTTTGTGTAATCGGTCACACCGAGATTACGTTATGCCCTAACCCTAACCATATCGGTCCTACCGAGTTGCATCTCAGTCCCACCGAAAATCCTAAAAGTCACTAGGTTTGCTGAATCGGTCCGACCGAGTTTAACCATTCGGTCCCACCGAGTTTGGCAAATTGTGTGTAACGGTTAGATTTTGTGTGGAGGCTATATATACCCCTCCACCCACTCTTCATTCGTGGAGAGAGCCATCAGAACATACCTACACTTCCAATACACATTTTCTAAGAGAGAACCACCTACACTTGTGTTGAGGTCAAGATATTCCATTCCAACCATATGAATCTTGATCTCTAGCCTTCCCCAAGTTGCTTTCCACTCAAATCTTCTTTCCACCAAATCCAAATCCTGTGAGAGAGAGTTGAGTGTTGGGGAGACTATCATTTAAAGCACAAGAGCAAGGAGTTCATCATCAACACACCATTTGTTACTTCTTAGAGAGTGGTGTCTCCTAGATTAGCTAGGTGTCACTTGGGAGCCTCCAACAAGATTGTGGAGTTGAACCAAGGAGTTTGTAAGGGCAAGGAGATCGCCTACTTCGTGAAGATCTACCGCTAGTGCGGCAAGTCCTTCGTGGGCGACGGCCGTGATGGAATAGACAAGGTTGCTTCTTCGTGGACCCTTCGTGGGTGGAGCCCTCCGTGGACTCGCGCAACCGTTACCCTCCGTGGGTTGAAGTCTCCATCAACGTGGATGTACGATAGCACCACCTATCGGAACCACGACAAAAACATTCGTGCCTCCAATTGCGTTTGAATACTCCAAACCCTTCCCTTTACATTCTTGCAAGTTGTATGCTTTACTTTCTGCTGCTCATATACTCATTTCATGCTTGCTCTATATGTATTGTGTTTGTTAAACTTGTGCTTAAACTCCACTTAAACTTAAGAATATTAAAAACTGCAACTTTTGGCACTTAGTGTCTAATCATCCCCTCTAGACATCTCTTCTCGATCCTTTCAATTGGTATCAGAGCATTGGTCTCCATTGCCTTGGTTTAAACACCATTGGAGGAACATGGATGTGTCTACTTTGGGGAGTCTTAGACATAGAGTGCCTATTCTTGATGGAGAGTATTTTCATGAGTGGAAAAATGAAATGCTTGAGATTTTTAATGAACATCATTTGAACAAGTACATTACTAGCCCTTGTGCACCTCATGTTGATCCTTTGCACCCTACCCTAGATGAAGATATTGACATGATTCGCAATCTTAGAACTGTTGAGCTCATCATTAGAGGCTTGCCTAGAAACTTGATTAGATGTTTGCCTACTCTTAAGTGTGGCTACACCATATGGAGATTTCTTGAGGAACGATTTCCAGATTATTCCTTGAAAAATTTAGACAAAATTCTCCATAAGTCTATTGCCTTGAGTAAGATGAACTCTAGTGATCCTAGCTTTGGTGATTGTCTATTTGAGCTCACCAATCTCATGCGTGCTAAAGGAAATGTTGGAATCATTAGCGATATTATATCCGAAGCTATTAGAATTCATAAAGGTAACCATTGTGATGATCATTTATCTAATGAATTACCCTCTCTAGGAATTGATCAATCACAAGATGATGTTGAACATGGATACTATGATGAAGATGATGATAGTGACTATGATCTTGATGATGCAATGAGGCATTTTGGTCTTATGGCAAATCTTCGCGGCTACATGGCTGGAGGAAAGGAATGGGTCCTTGATAGTGGATGTACTGATCATATGACCGGAGATAAAGATATGTTCCGTGAGCTTGCTGAAAACGACGGCCCTCGAAAATATGTCACTTTTGGTGATAATTCAAAGGGTAAGGTGGTTGGCCTTGGTAAGGTGGCCATCTCACATGATAGCTCCATACAAAATGTCATGCTCGTTGAATCCCTTGGATACAATTTACTTTCAGTTTCTAAACTTGCGGATCTCGGTTTCAATGTCTTATTCACTAAAGTAGATTGCCAAGTGTTTCGTAGAGACAATCATAAAATGGTCTTTACTGGTATACGTAGAGGAGATCTTTACATTGTTGATTTCACTAAAAAGGCTCAACCTAGAACTTGCTTAATTACCAAATCTTCTAAAGGTTGGTTGTGGCATAGAAGACTAGGTCATGTTCGTATGCGAAATCTTGATAAGCTTATTAAAGGTGATCATATCCTTGGAATAAAAGATGTCAAATTTGACAAGGATAGACTTTGTAGTGCTTGTCAAGCAGGGAAACAAGTTGGAGGAAGTCATCGCACGAAGAACATCATGACCACAAGAAGACCACTCGAGCTACTTCACATGGATCTCTTTGGTCCAAATGCCTACAAGAGTCTCGGTGGTAACTCATTTGGTCTAGTCATACTTGATGATTTTTCAAGATTTACGTGGGTGTTCTTTCTTGATGACAAAGCGCGGGTCTAAAAGATCTTCAAAAACTTCGCTAGGAAGGCCCAAAATCAGTTTGACGTGAAGATCAAGAAGGTTCGGAGCGACAACGGAACGGAGTTCAAGAACGCAAATGTGGACACCTTTCTTGACGAAGAAGGGATTTCACACGAGTTCTCGGCTACGTACACACCTCAACAAAATGGAGTTGTTGAAAGGAAGAACCGGACTCTTATCGAGATGGCAAGAACAATGCTTGATGAGTACAAAACGCCAAAGCATTTTTGGGCGGAAGCGGTTGAGACAGCTTGTCATGCAACAAATCGCTTGTATCTTCACAAGCTACTCAGGAAGACGGCATACGAGCTCCTCACCAGTAACAAACACCAAGTTGGATACTTTCGAGTATTCGGCTCAAAGTGTTACATTCTTGATAAGCATCGTCGTTCTAAATTTGCTCCTAAATCTCATGAAGGTTTCCTACTTGGTTATGGCTCAAACTCTCACACTTACCGTGTCTACAACAATTTCACTCGAAAGGTTGAAGAGACGGTAGATGTGAAGTTTGATGAATCTAACGGCTCGCAAGTAGAGCAATTGCCAATTGATGTAGGAGACAAAGACCCTTCGGAAGCAATTCAAGACTTGTCCATTGGCAATATTCATCCTACGGAAGTGAAGGAGAGTACCTCGTCCGTCCAAGTGGAAGCTTCTACCTCACGACAAGGTGAACCAAGAGTTGATACGGAAGCATCCACGAGTGGGACATGCCAAGATGAAGAAAACGAGGAAGCGCACCAAGATGAATATCAACAACCTCCTTCTCCACCACGACAAGGGAACGACAATTGCAACAATGAAGAAGGCCAAGAAGAAGCACAAGATGAAGAGGATGTTCCACCCCGACCCAAGCAAAAGCTTTCACGAGTTCGAGCAAGAATTGCTAAGGATCATCCCGTCGAGCAAATCTACAATGATATCCAAACCGGGAGAATCACTCGCTCTAAAACTCGTTTAGCTAACTTTTGTGAACATTACTCATTCATCTCTAGCATTGAACCTATGAAGGTTGAAGAAGCATTGGAGGATCCGGACTGGATAAACGCTATGCATGAAGAGCTACACAACTTTGAGAGAAATCAAGTGTGGACATTGGTCAAGAAGCCCGACAACAACCACAACATCATTGGTACCAAATGGGTGTTTCGCAACAAGCAAGATGAAGATGGACAAGTGGTTCGCAACAAAGCACGTCTCATCGCCCAAGGCTACACACAAGTTGAAGGTATGGACTATGGTGAGGCATATGCTCCCATTGCTAGACTTGAGTCCATTCACATCTTACTTGCTTATGCTAATCACCATGATATCACCTTGTACCAAATGGACATTAAAAGTGCTTTTCTAAATGGCAAAATTGAGGAGGAAGTTTATGTTAACCAACCTCCCGGCTTCGTCAATCCTAAGAAACCTAATCATGTTTACAAACTTCACAAAGCCCTTTATGGTCTTAAACAAGCTCCCAGAGCATGGTATAAATGCTTGGCCAAGTTCCTTATTGAAAAAGGCTTTGAAATTGGTAAAATTGATTCTACTCTTTTACTAAAAGGGTTAATGGAGAACTATTTTTGTGCCAAATTTATGTTGATGATATCATATTTGGTTCAACTAACCCTCATTTTAGTGAGAAGTTTGGAAAGCTAATGTCGGAGAAGTTTGAGATGTCTATGATGAGTGAACTCAAATTCTTTCTCGGTTTGCAAATCAAGCAAACTAAGGAAGGTACCTTTGTCTCTCAAACGAAGTACACCAAGGACTTATTCAAGAAGTTCAATATGCAAGAATGCAAAGGTATGACTACACCCATGCCTACTAGTGGACATCTTGATTTGACCAAAGATGGTGAACCGGTTGATCAGAAGGTTTATCTCTCTATGATTGGTTCATTGTTATATCTATGTGCCTCTCGTCCCGATATTATAATAAGTGTGTGCATGTGTGCACGATATCAAGCTACTCCTAAAGAGTGTCATCTTAAGGCTGTGAAAAGGATAGTGAGATACCTAATCCATACACCAAATTTTGGCATTTGGTATCCTAAGAGGTCCTCTTTTGATCTGGTTGGCTACTCCAATTCGTACTATGCCGGAGACAAGGTTGATAGAAAATCCACTTCGGGTACTTTTCAATTCCTTGGTAGATCTCTTGTGTCTTGGTCTTCCAAGAAACAAAACTCGGTATCCTTATCCACCGCCGAAGCGGAATACATTACCGCTGGTTCATGTTGTGCTCAATTACTTTGGATGACCCAAACTCTTAAATATTATGGGATATATGTGAAACATGTTCCATTGCTATGTGACAATGAAAGTGCTATTAAGATTGCTCACAATCCCGTGCAACATTCTCGAACTAAGCATATTGAAGTTCGTCATCATTTCATTCGAGATCATGTTGCAAAAGGGGACATTAACCTTAAGCATGTTCGCACCGATAAGCAATTGGCGGATATATTCACTAAACCACTTGATGAGAAAGTGTTTTGCAGGTTGAGAGGTGAATTGAACATCATTGATGCTTCAAACTTGGAGTATGAACTCCATTTGATACATGCGGGGCATGAGCCTATGACTAATCCTCGATATTTCTCTTATGATGCTATTCATATGTCTTGGATATATTTGTACCTTGCATGTTATCTAACCCGTGTAGGTACTTGGTTGAATCTAAATCTATGAGATTGCAACTCACTCACATCTTGAGCAATCTCTACATCACCAAGTATCTACACAATGGTCGTTGAAGACAAGGAAGCACGAAACCATTCAAACATATCCTTTGGCAAATTCTATGTTGGTTCTCATGATTGTCATTTTGGATACACAAGTGCTCTTCCTTGCAAAGCTAACCCATGTAGGTAGATGAACTCAAACTCCAAGTGGTGCTCCCAACCCTTGATGAACTACATCAACCTTGAGCAACCCACACAAGTTCAACTACATGAGCAAGATCAACACCACCACCCAAGGTATGTTATTCCATCTTAGAGAAGCTTTACTCCAAGTCATGAGTCAAAGCAACTCGACAAGATGTGAATACATCAAAAGGCTTAAACGAAAAATGGTAACCCCATTTTGAGCTTAAACGATGAGTATGACCTATGATCAAGTGCTCTCACTTGACTCCTAAGTCAATATACTCTAACATAGGTGACTTTGTCGCCGACCATCTCTAGATGAAGTTCTCGTGTGTCTCTCCGTGCTTTTGTCTCTTGCATATTTGTTTCCCCTTTCAAACTTCATCTAGAACTTTTAGTTTCTTTTCTTTCCTTTTTGTTCTGCATTTTCTGCATTCAATTCATTGCAAATCTTTCAGTAAACTCCTTGCATATCCTTGTGAGATCTTACTTGTCTAGTGAGCTGAGGTGACAAGTGGTTTCATTCTAATGAACTCAGTCACACCGGTTTGTTCTCTTCGGCCCAACCAAAATCTTTCGGTGCAACCGAAGCACACAACTCGGAGTCACCGATTCCACCACAGGAAAACCAACTTGCCACTTATTCCTGATTTCTGTTTGCTCCAGCTCCACTCAATGATTCTTGTCCTCTACCAACATCATATTAGACATGCTGCTTTGCTCTGTGACTCGAGGACCAACCCATTTGTATCACATGTCCAGAAGTGCCCTTCTTGGAAATTGATGTCAAAGGGGGAGAGAGATATCACATCAAAGCTTAATCCTTCCTATAGGGGGAGAAAGAGAGAATACTCAGGGGGAGAGAGTTTCTCAACTAGGAGAAAGTAATATCATCAAAGACCCCAGATGCTTGGTGTTCAAGAGGAGAGATGTCACATGTCTTTAAGAGGGGAACGACATGTTTGGTTGCTTGCTTTAGCTCAAGCTCTGTTGTTTCCTTTTTTGTTGCTCTGATTTTCTGTTCCCTATCTTCTCCCAATATCCCATGCAGATTCAGGGGGAGCAATACATCTAAGGGAAGGAAATCTCTGATTTTATTGCATATCTTTACCTTTGGGGACATGTCTATATCCAATGTGGTACTTAGTACTCACTCTACATGTCATCCCAGTCTTGGTTCTCTTGTGGTTTCTCTTGCTTGCTCTAGTCAGTAGGTGTATCTGTGTTATTTAACCTTGTTTGTGCAGGTTCATCCCATCCTAAGCCAACTCAAGACCACAAGGTAAGTATATGCATCACAGTCATGTGAATGAGAAGTTCTTGCTGATGTACATACTGTTTGCAAGAAGGACTCATGAGCATGAAGGTACATTTCTCACATTCACATCATTTGCTCTGATGCATATAGCCAAGATACATGCAACACATTGCTTACTCTGTCATGTTTACGCATTCACATGCTCCTATATTTAATATTCACATGATTGCATACATGTAGGGGGAGCCTATGCATGTTACATGTCTTTCCAAAGCTTTACTTGCTATTCTCTATATCTTTATCTAAAGCTTTGATGTATGTTGTCATCAATTACCAAAAAGGGGGAGATTGAAAACACAAGTGTTCCCTGGGTGGTTTTGGTAATTAATGTCAACATATCTCTTGTTGGACTAACACTTTTACCTAGTATGTTTCATATAAGTTCAACAATGGAGTGGCATGGACTAGAGGATGTGGAACCCCTTAAAGATGCTAAGGACAAAGGATTGGCTCAAGCTTCAAGATCAAGACTCTACATTTTCTATTTTAGTGATCCAAGATCACATTGAGTCTATAGGAAAAGCCAATACTATCAAGACGGGATGAGGTGTTTCTTAATGGCTTGCTTGCTCAAAGTGCTTAGTGATATGCTCCAAAACCCTCAACTACCTTCCCACATCCACATATGACCTAAACCAAAAGTCAAACTCGGCCCCACCGATTCTATCTATCCAGCACCACCGAGTTTCAGATGTCATAGCCACTGCCACAAACCCTAGCAAATCGGTTTCACCGATAGGGATCTCGGTCTCACCAAGATGGGATTGTAATCTCTCTGTGTATGTCCATTACCAAAATCTGTCTCACCGAGTTTGAGCAATCGAGATTACAATGCAAACCCTCTGGTTAGCTTATTACCAAAATCGGTCCCACCGAGTTTGTGTAATCGGTCTCACCGAGTTTGCCTGACCAACTCTCTAGTTAGCTTATTACCAAAATCGGTCCCACCGATTTTGTGTAATCGGTCACACCGAGATTACGTTATGCCCTAACCCTAACCATATCGGTCCTACCGAGTTGCATCTCAGTCCCACCGAAAATCCTAACATTCACTAGGTTTGCTGAATCGGTCCGACCGAGTTTAACCATTCGGTCCCATCGAGTTTGGCAAATTGTGTGTAACGGTTAGATTTTGTGTGGAGGCTATATATACCCCTCCACCCACTCTTCATTCGTGGAGAGAGCCATCAGAACATACCTACACTTCCAATACACATTTTCTGAGAGAGAACCACCTACACTTGTGTTGAGGTCAAGATATTCCATTCCAACCATATGAATCTTGATCTCTAGCCTTCCCCAAGTTGCTTTCCACTCAAATCTTCTTTCCACCAAATCCAAATCCTGTGAGAGAGAGTTGAGTGTTGGGGAGACTATCATTTGAAGCACAAGAGCAAGGAGTTCATCATCAACACACCATTTGTTACTTCTTGGAGAGTGGTGTCTCCTAGATTAGCTAGGTGTCACTTGGGAGCCTCCAACAAGATTGTGGAGTTGAACCAAGGAGTTTGTAAGGGCAAGGAGATCGCCTACTTCGTGAAGATCTACCGCTAGTGAGGCAAGTCCTTCGTGGGCGACGGCCATGATGGAATAGACAAGGTTGCTTCTTCGTGGACCCTTCGTGGGTGGAGCCCTTCGTGGACTCGCTCAACCGTTACCCTCCGTGGGTTGAAGTCTCCATCAACGTGGATGTACGATAGCACCACCTATCGGAACCACGACAAAAACATTCGTGTCTACAATTGCGTTTGAATACTCCAAACCCTTCCCTTTACATTCTTGCAAGTTGTATGCTTTACTTTCCGCTGCTCATATACTCATTTCATGCTTGCTTTATATGTATTGTGTTTTTTAAACTTGTGCTTAAACTCCACTTAAACTTAAGAATATTAAAAACTGCAACTTTTGGCACTTAGTGTCTAATCACCCTCCCCACCCTCTAGACACCTCTTCTCGATCCTTTCATCCACCAACTGGCTTGCGCGTTTGGTTTTAATGACCATGTCATCTACATATGCTTCCACTGTTTTGCCGATTTGATTTTCTAGGCACGCCTGAATCATGGGCTGGTATGTGGCGCCTGGATTTTTCAACCCGAAGGCATTGTTTGGATAGTGATGATTAGCGATAGTATTATAGAAAATGGGTTTTTAGCCGATTTCTAGGAAAGCCCATTTTACGTTAGTTTTTACGAATAACCAGTTTATAAATAACTACGTTTAGTAAGGAAATTTGGAAGACTGGTCGGCCTAGTTCCTTATTTGGATACCCACGACAACTAGTTGCTCCTATTCCTATTCTCCTTCGGTGAGTGACTCACTTTCCCCAAATCGCACACCATGGCATCATCCATCCAAGCTCGTTGAGCTGCTGCTCCCCTCCGATTCCTCCTCCGCTCGCTCACACTGTTGCTCCCTCGTCTCGCCCGTGAAAGAATCCGCGCGCGGATGCCGGGTATGGCGCCCCCCCCCCAAAAGATGATCCTATGTAATGTACTTCAACTTCCGTATTGAGATCAGTTTGTGAAGATTTGGTCATACATATACCATCTTTTCCTTTGCTAGATACAGCACCATCTCCAGATGCTACTGAACTAGCACATATGGCTTGAAGATCTATCCAACTAGGCCACACCTTATCTTGATATTCTTGGATAGCCTTATCCTTCTGCAAGTTGTTTAATGTTTTTGTTAATAGTAGGATATGGCAACTTTATATGAATTATACTCGAACAAACTTACCTTAATTAGTTCTTCCCGAATATCTTCTGGAGCTTTTATCATTTTGTCATCGTCATCCCAACAAAATCCCATGAGTTTTAGAAGTCTATCCATGGTGGTGTAGCAACTCCTGTAGTACTTATGATGATTTTTCAGTTGTTGTAATTCAAGTTTTTCTACCCTTGAATCATTGAGTTGTTCTAAGATATCACACCATGATTTCTTTGTGTAACCCGTTCCTTCTTTTCCTCCATGTAGGATTTGATATTTTAATATATTCAATAGTATTTTGTCCTTAGAAGATTTCCATACACGACGCTTAGCTTTATCTGTGTTTTCCTTCTTAATTTCTTTTCCTTCTCATCATCCATATTTTTCTCAGAGGGGATACAAGAAACAATAATGCAAGATGACTCATTTGGTTCAAAAGGAATAAATCTACGAAGTGGAAGAAAATGAGCATGCCACTAATATTTTGTTCATGCTATGACTGGACACTTGAATTTTTGTCGCTTGTCTGTCTAACAGGATGTTCACATCCCTTATCAGTTATTTTCCTAGGTTGCTGCCAAGATCTTTAATTTACTATTAAATCTGGTGTCGCTTGCCCCACGTACTGCTATCAACATCAGATGACATCACAAGGTATTCTAATCTTCATATGCTTACTGCTTAGCTCTTACTGTACACTATATATTCTGGATAAATATGATTGATACTAATGGAAAATTATCCTTACAGCGTTCTTTAAACTGCATCGATAATCTAATTGTGGTTCGGTGTTAGATCATTTTAATATGTACATAGGCATTCATAGTGCAACCTGATTCTCTTATGTGCCACATGTTCATATTTACAATACTCCCTAATCAGAGTTGCATCTAATTTTTCCTTCAACAGTACTTGTTATCATTTAGATTAACAGATTACCAGGTTGTTGGATTTACTATGTCCTAGGAATTGCCCATATGAAATTATTAGAGGTTTTATGCAAAATAGGGTTCACTACCAAAAAGATTAATTCAATCAACAGTACCATGAAAATATTTACAAATACAAATTTGTACTGCTGTGTAGGATGGTGAAGCCATGGAACCTGATTGAAGATGGGAAGACTGATTAAAGGTGGGAAGACGATGCGGAGAAAGCCTGATGGAGATGTGGAGCCTTATTTAAGATGACCAACTTCATATCCAAGGTCAATGTCTCCCATCCAGTGCCTGTCACGGGTATCACAACCAGCCCTTTGCGATCTGGGTGTATAACATGCGGGTAACAAAGTCGTCTTTTATAGGCAGTGAAAAAGGCGCGAGGTGAGACGCAAAAAGCAGAATTGGCGTCAACTGAGGTTGTTGAGGAATAGGCAGGGGCGGAGAAAGGTAGTTAAATTTGTATATGCTAATCGTGATTGTGAAAAAACGAGTAATACTAATTTTCCCACAAACCCGAATTATGGGTTTTTAAGAAACGAGATTCCCCTATCCACGGGGTTGTTGGATGAGCCAAACAAGATTTTTTTATGGCTAGGCAGTTTCCTTGGCTTACGTAGATTGTGTTCTCTATATTCCTCTTATCCAAACAACGCCGTAGGGCAGGCTTTATTTAGGTCCTTGAAATCGACACACAACTATCAGGGTTTGTCCTTCTTGGGTACCTTGACCAGGTTTGCCAACCACTCAGGGTGTTTGATTTCTCGGATGAATCCAGCTTCAAGTAGTTTTGCTAGTTCTTCACACATAGGTTGACGCTTGGGTTCGGAAAATCGGCGCAATGCATGTTTGACTGGCTTAAAGCCCTTGATTATGTTCAGGCTATGCACTACTAGTTTTTGTGGGATTCCTGGCATATCTGATGGGTGCCAGGAAAATATGTCCCGGTTTTTGCGCAAGAACGTGCGCAATGCTTCTTCAACCGCGGGGGTTCAGCTGGGTGATACATCAATTTTGCATTATATTTTTATGTTGATATTTATTGCATTATGGACTGTTATTTCACATTATGGTACAATACTTATGGCTTTTCTCTCTTATTTTACAAGATTTACACAAAGAGGGAGAATGCCGGCAGCTGGAATTCTGGACCAGAAAGGAGCAAATTGAGATACATATTCTACACAACTCCAAATGTCCTGAAACTTTACGGAGAATTGTTTTGGAATATATAAAAAAATATTGGGCGAAGAAACAATAGAAGGGGACCCACCAGGTTGCCACCAGCCTAGGGGCGCGCACTAACCCCCATGGCGCGCCTCCCGAGCTTGTGGGCTCCCTGGCTAGCCCCCGGTGTCCATCTTCTGCTATATGAAGGTTTTTCACCTAGAAAAAATAATAAGGAGGCTTTTGGGACGAAGAGCCTTCGTATCGAGGTGGAAGCTGGGCAGAAGCAATATAGGGCTCCGGCAGAGCGACTCTGCCGGGGAAACTTCCCTCCGGGAGGGGGAAATCGAAGCCATCGTCATCACCAACGATCCTATCATTGAGGGAGGGTCAATCTTCATCAACAACTTCACCAGCACCATCTCCTCTCAAACCCTAGTTCATCTCTTGTATTCAATCTTTGCCTCAAAACCTCAGATTCGTACCTGTGGGTAGCTAGTAGTGTTGATTACTTCTTGTAGTTGATGCTAGTTGGTTAATTTGGTGGAAGATCATATGTTCAAATCCTTAATTATATTCAATACCCTTCCGATCTTGAGCGTGAACATGCTTTGTGAGTAGTTATGTTTGTACCTGAGGACATGGGAGAAGTCTTGTTATAAGTAATCATGTGAATTTGGTATTCGTTCGATATTTTGATGAGATGTATGTTGTCTTTCCTCTAGTGGTGTTATGTGAACGTCCACTACATGACACTTCACCATGACTTGTGCCCAGAGGAAGGCATTGGGAAGTAGCAAGTAGATGATGGGTTGCTAGAGTGACAGAAGCTTAAACCCTAGTTTATGCGTTGCTTCATACGGGGCTGATTTGGATCCACGTGTTTCATGCTATGGTTAGATTTATCTTAATTCTTGTTTCGTAGTTGTGGATGCTTACAAGAGGGGTTAATCATCAATGGGAGGCTTGTCCAAGTAAGGACAACACTCAAGCACCGGTCCACCCACATATCAAATTATCAAAGTAACGAACGCGAATCATATGAGCATGAAGAAAAGTAACTTGACAATATTTGCCATGTGTCCTCATGAGCGCTTTGCTTTATATAAGAGTTCATCCAGGCTTATCCTTTGCTATAAAAAGGATGGGCCACCTTGCTGCACCTTTGCTACACTTGTTACTTGCTACCCGTTACAAATTATCTTATTACCAAACTATCTATTACGGATAATTTCAGTGCTTGCAGAAAATACCTTGCTGAAAACCGCTTGTCATTTCCTTCTGCTCCTCATTGGGTTCGACACTCTTACTTATTGAAAGGACTACGATTGATCCCATGTACTTGTGGGTCATTACTGGGCTCCAATGGATGTTGTTTTGTTGGGATCCGTTGGGTGCACTTGGATTTTGACGATTTCATCTCCTGGCTTGAAGGATGTGGATTTGGGCCTTTTACTAAGGACTACATCGTCCCTATCCACCATTGAGCGGAGTGTGGTTAATTCCTTGACTACAAGAGCCTCGGATAGTGCTTCGATGGCGAGCGATGCTATTTTATTTTCGGCCCAAAGAGCTCTGTCCGGATCGCTTGCAATTGTGATCACGCCATTGGGCCCTGGCATTTTGAGTTTCATGTACTCCTACCTCTTGAGCACTGCGTTGGTTTTCCCCGAAGAGGAAGGGATGATGCAGCAAAGTAGCGTAAGTATTTCCCTCAGTTTTTGAGAACCAAGGTATCAATCCAGTAGGAGGCTACGCGCGAGTCCCTCGTACCTGCACAAAACAAATAAATCCTCACAACCAACGCAAATAGGGGTTGTCAATCCCTATAAGGCCACTTACGGGAGTGAGATCTGATAGATATGATAAGATAATATTTTTGGTATTTTTATGATAAAAGATGCAAAGTAAAATAAAGGCAATGTAAATAGCAAAGGAAATAACTAAGTAGTAGGAGATCAATATGATAAAGATAGACCCGGGGGCCATAGGTTATACTAGTGGCTTCTCTCGAGAGCATAAGTATTCTACGGTGGGTGAACAAATTACTGTTGAGCAATTGACAGAATTGAGCATAGTTATGAGAATATCTAGGTATGATCATGTATATAGGCATCATGTCCGAGACAAGTAGACCGACTCCTGCCTGCATCTACTACTATTACTCCACTCATCGACCGCTATCCAGCATGCATCTAGAGTATTAAGTTAAAAACAGAGTAACGCCTTAAGCAAGATGACATGATGTAGAGGGATAGACTCATGCAATATGAAGAAAACCCGATCTTTCTATCCTCGATGGCAACAATACAATACGTGCCTTGCTGCCCCTACTATCACTGGGAAAGGACACCGCAAGATTGAACCCAAAGCTAAGCACTTCTCCCATTGCAAGAAAGATCAATCTAGTAGGCTAAACCAAACTAATAATTCAAAGAGACTTGCAAAGATAACCAATCATACATAAAAGAATTCAAAGAAGATTCAAATATTGTTCATAGATAGACTTGATCATAAACCCACAATTCATCGGTCTCAACAAACACACCACAAAAAGAAGATTACATCGAATAGTTCTCCACAAGAGAGGGGGAGAACGTTGTATTGAGATCCAAAAAGAGAGAAGAAGCCATCTAGCTACTAACTATGGACCCGTAGGTCTGAGGTAAACTACTCACACTTCATCGGAGGGGCTATGGTGTTGATGTAGAAGCCCTCCATGATCGATGCCCCCTCTGACGGAGCTCCGGAACAGGCCCCAAGATGGGATCTCGTGGATACAGAAAGTTACGGCGTTGGAATTAGGGTTTTGGCTCCGTATCTGATCGTTTGGGGGTACGTGGATATATATAGGAGGAAGGAGTACGTCGGTGGAGCAACAGGGGGCCCACGAGGGTGGAGGGCGTGCGTGGGGTAGGCAGGCACGCTCCCTACCTCGTGGCCTCCTCTTTTCTTTCTTGACGTAGGGTCCATGTCTCCCGGGTCATGTTCGTTGAGAAAATCACGTTCCCGAAGGTTTCATTCCATTTGGACTCCGTTTGATATTCCTTTTCTTCGAAACCCTAAAACAGGCAAAAAACAGCAATTCTGGGCTGGGCCTCCGTATAGGTTAGTCCCAAAAATAATATAAAAGTGAATAATAAATCCCAATAATGTCCAAAACAGTAGATAATATAGCATGGAGCAATCAAAAATAATAGATACGTTGGAGACGTGTCCAGCATCCCCAAGCTTAATTCTTGCTCGTCCTCAAGTAGGTAAATGATAAAAACAGAATTTTTGATGCGGAGTGCTACTTGGCATAATTTTAATGTAATTCTTCTTAATTGTGGTATGAATATTCAGATCCGAAAGATTCAAGACAAAAGTTCATATTGACATAAAAATAATAATACTTCAAGCATACTAATTAAGCAGTTATGTCTTCTCAAAATAACATGGCCAAAGAAAGTTCATCCCTACAAAATCATATAGTTTAGTCATCTTTCATTTTCGTCACACAAGAATGCTCTCATCATGCACAACCCCGATGACAAGCCAAGCAATTGTTTCATACTTTAGTAATCTCAAACCTATAAACTTTCACGCAATATATGAGCGCGAGCCATGGACATAGCACTATGGGTGGAATAGAATATAATGAGGGGGTTATGTGGAGAAGACAAAAAAGGAGAAAGTCTCACATCAACAAGGCTAATCAATGGGCTATGGAGATGCCCACCGATTGATGTTAATGCCAGGAATAGGGATTTCCATGCAACAGGTGCACGAGAGCTATAAATGTATGAAAGCTCAACAAAAGAAACTAGTGGGTGTGCATCCAACTTGCTTGCTCATGAAGACCTAGGGCACTTGAGGAGGCCCATTGTTGGAATATACAAGCCAAGTTCTATAATGAAAAATTCCCACTAGTATATGAAAGTGACAAAACAAGAGACTCTCTATCATGAAGATTACGGTGCTACTTTGAAGCACAAGTGTGGCAAAGGATAGTAACATTGTCCCTTCTCTCTTTTTCTCTCATTTTTTATGGCCTTTCTCTTTTTTATGGCCTTTCTCTTTCTTTTTCTTTTTTTGGTCCTTCTCCCTTTTTATGGCCTTTTTTTATATTCCTCACTTGAGACAATGCTCTAGAAAATGATGATCATCACACTTCTATTTGTTTACAACTCAATGATACAACTCGATACTAGAACAAAGATGACTCTATATGAATGCCTCCGACGGTGTACCGGGATATGCAATGGACCAAGAGTGACATGTATGAAAGAATTATAAACTGTGGCTTTGCCACAAATACTATGTCAACTACATGATCATGCTAAGCAATATGACAATACTGAATGTGTCATCATGAACGGAATGATGGAAAGTTGCATGGCAATATATCTCGAAATGGCTATGGAAATGCCATAATAGGTAGGTATGGTGGCTGTTTTGAGGAAGATATAAGGACGTTTATGTGTGAAATAGCGTATCATATCACGGGGTTTGGATGCACCGGCGAAGTTTGTGCCAACTCTCAATGTGAGAAAGGGCAATGCATGGTACCGAAGAGGCTAGCAAGGACGGAAGGGTGAGAGTGCGTATAATCCATGGACTCAACATTAGTCATAAAGAACTCACATACTTATTGCAAAAATCTATAAGTCATCAAAAACCTCGGTACTACGCGCATGCTCCTAGGGGATAGATTGGTAGGAAAAGACCATCGCTTGTCCCCGACCGCCACTCATAAGGAAGACAATCAAATAACACCTCATGTTTCAAATTTGTTGCATAATGTTTACCATACGTGCATGCTACGGGACTTGCAAACTTCAACATGGGTATTTCTCAATTTCAAAACTACTCAACTAGCACGACTTTGATATTATTACCTCTATATCTCAAAACAATCATCAAGCATCAAACTTCTCTTAGTATTCAAAACACTCTTAAGAAAATTTTACTAACTTTGAATACCTAGCATATTAGGATTTTAAGCAAATTACCATCCTATTAACACTCTGAAAATAATCTAAGTGAAGCATGAGAGATCAATAGTTTCTATAAAACAAATCCACCACCGTGCTCTAAAAGATATAAGTGAAGTACTAGAGCAAAACTATATAACTCAAAAGATATAAGCGAAGCACATAGACTATTCTAACAAATTCTAAGTTATGTATGGCTCTCTCAAAAGGTGTGTACAGCAAGGACGATTGTGGTAAACTAAAAAGCAAAGACTCAAATAATACAAGACGCTCCAAGCAAAACACATATCATGTGGCGAACAAAAATATAGCTCCAAGTAAAGTTACCGATAGAAGTAGATGAAAGAGGGGATGCCTTCCAGGGCATCCCCAAGCTTTGGCATTTAGGTGCCCTTAGATTATCTTGGGGGTGCCATGGGCATCCCCAAGCTTAGGCTCTTGCCACTCCTTGTTCCATAATCCATCAAATCTTTACCCAAAACTTGAAAACTTCACAACACAAAACTTAAAGTAGAAAATCTCGTGAGCTCCGTTAGCGAAAGAAAATAAAAGACCACTTCAAGGTACTGTAATGAACTCATTCTTTATTTATATTGGTATTATACCTACTTTATTCCAACTTCTCTGTGGTTTATAAACTATTTTACTAGCCATAGATTCATCAAAATAAGCAAACAACACACGAAAAACAGAGTCTGTCAAAAACAGAACAGTCTGTAGTAATCTGTAGCTAGCGCAAGATCTGGAACCCAAAAAATTCTAAAATAAATTTCTGGACTTGCGGAATTTATTTATTAATCATCTTCAAAAATAATTAACTAAATATCACTTTCCAAATAAAAATTACAGCAGTTCTCGTGAGCGCTAAAGTTTCTGTTTTTTACAGCAAGTTCAACAAGACTTTCCCCAAGTCTTCCCAACGGTTCTACTTGGCACAAACACTAATTAAACACAAAAAACACAACCAAACAGAGGATAGATAAATTATTTATTACTAAACAGAATAAAAAAGCAAGGAATAAAAATAAAATTGGGTTGCCTCCCAACAAGCGATGTCGTTTAACTCCCCTAGCTAGGCATAACAAGCAAGAATAGATCTAGGTATTGCCATCTTTGGTAGGCAATCCATAAGTGGCTCTCATAATAGATTCATAAGGTAATTTAATTTTATTTCTAGGAAAGTGTTCCATGCCTTTCCTTAATGGAAATTGGAATCTAATATTTCCTTCCTTCATATCAATAACTGCACCAATCGTTCTAAGGAAAGGTCTACCAAGAATAATAGGACATGAAGGATTGCAATGTATGTCAAGAACAATAAAAATCTAAGGGCACATAATTCCTATTTGCAACAATAAGAACATCATTAATTCTTCCCATAGGTTTCTTAATAGTGGAATCCGCAAGGTGCAAGTTTAGGGATCAATCATCAAAATCACGGAAACCTAACAAATCACACAAAGTCTTTGGAATCGCGGAAACACTAGCACTCAAATCACATAAAGCATAGCATTCATGATCTTTAATTTTAATTTTAATAGTTGGTTCCCACTCATCATAACGTTTTCTAGGGATAGAAACTTCCAATTCAAGTTTTTCTTCATAAGATTGCATCAAGGCATCAAAGATATGTTTAGTAAATGATTTATTTTGACTATAAGCGTGAGGAGAATTTAGCACGGATTGCAACAAGGAAATACAATCACTCAAAGAGAAATTTTCATAGTTAAATTCCTTGAAATCCATAATAGTGGGTTTAGCAACATCTAGGGTTTTAATTTCTTCAATCCCACTTTTATCAAATTTAGCATCAAGATGAACAAATTCCGAATTCTTGGAAGGCCTTCTAGGTAAAGGTGGATCATATTCAGTCCCATCATTATCAAGATTTATATTGCAAAACAAAGATTTAATAGGGGACACATCAATAACTTTTAGATCTTCATCTTTATTTTCAAAGGAACTAGAAGAACACGCTCTTATAAAGGCATCTTTCTTAGCACGCATCCTAGCGGTTCTTTCTTTGCACTCATCAATGGAAATTCTCATGGCTTTGAGAGACTCATTGATATCATGCTTAGGTGGAATAGATCTAAGTTTTAAAGAATCAACATCAAGAGCAATTCTATCAACATTCCTAGCCAAATCATCAATCTTAAGCAATTTTTCTTCAATCATAGCATTAAAATTCTTTTGCAAAGTAATAAATTATTTAGTATTAGATTCAAAATCAGAGGGCATCTTATTATAATTTCCATAAGAATTGTTGTAGGAATTACCATAATTATTAGAGGGATTACTAGGATAAGGCCTATGACTAAAATTTCCTCTATACGCGTTGTTGCCAAAATTGTTCCTACCAACAAAATTCACATCCATAGATTCATTATTATTCTCAATCAAAGTAGACAAGGGCATATCATTAGGATCATAAGAAACACTCTTATTAGCAAATAATTTCATAAGTTCATCCATCTTTCCACTCAAAACATTAATTTATTCTATCGCATGCACCTTTTTATTAGTAGATCTTTCAGTATGCCATTGAGAATAATTAACCATAATATTATCTAGGAGTTTAGTAGCTTCTCCAAAAGTGATTTCCATAAAAGTGCCTCCCGCGGACGAATCTAAAAGATTTCTAGAAGCAAAATTCAATCCGGCATAAAAATTTTGTATAATCATCCACAAATTTAAACCATGAATAGGGCAATTACGTATCATTAGTTTCATTCCCTCCCAAGCTTGTGCAACATGTTCATGATCAAGTTGCTTAAAATTCATAATATCGTTTCTAAGAGAGATGATCTTAGCGGGAGGAAAGTACTTAGAGATAAAAGCATCTTTGCACTTGTTCCATGAATCAATACTATTTTTAGGCAAAGACGAAAACCAAGCTTTAGCATAATCTCTATGGGAAAAAGGAAATAGCTTCAATTTAACAATATCATTATCCACATCTTTCTTCTTTTGCATGTCACACAAATCAACAAAGCTATTTAGATGGGTAGCGGCATCTTCACTAGGAAGGCCGGAAAACGGATCTTTCATGACATGATTCAGCAAAGCAGTATTAATTTCAGAAGATTCAGCATCGGTAAGAGGAGCAATCAGAGTGCTAATAAAATCATTGTTGTTGGTATTGGTGAAGTCACACAATTTAGTATTATCTTGAGCCATCGTGACAAGCAAACAAACTAACACACAAGCAAACAAAAAGCAAGCGGGCAAATAGAGAAAGAGAGGGAGGATAGAGAGAGAGAGAGGGTGAATAAAATAGCAAGGGTGAAGTGGGGGAGAGGAAAACGAGAGGCAAATGGCAAATAATGTAATGCGGGAGATAAGGGTATGTGATGGGTACTTGGTATGTTTACTTTTGCGTAGACCTCCCCGGCAACGGCGCTAGAAATCCTTCTTGCTACCTCTTGAGCATTGCGTTGGTTTTCCCCGAAGAGGAAGGGATGATGCAGCAAAGTAGCGTAAGTATTTCCCTCAGTTTTTTAGAACCAAGGTATCAATCCAGTAGGAGGCTACGCGCGAGTCCCTTGTACCTGCACAAAACAAATAAATCCTCGCAACCAACGCAAATAGGGGTTGTCAATCCCTATAAGGCCACTTACGAGAGTGAGATCTGATAGATATGATAAGATAATATTTTTGGTATTTTTATGATAAAAGATGCAAAGTAAAATAAAGGCAAAGTAAATAGCAAAGGAAATAACTAAGTAGTAGGAGATCAATATGATAAAGATAGAGCCGGGGGCCATAGGTTTCACTGGTGGCTTCTCTCGAGAGCATAAGTATTCTACGGTGGGTGAACAAATTACTGTTGAGCAATTGACAGAACTGAGCATAGTTATGAGAATATCTAGGTATGATCATTTATATAGGCATCACGTCCGAGACAAGTAGACCAACTCCTGCCTGCATCTACTACTATTACTCCACTCATCGACCGCTATCCAGCATGCATCTAGAGTATTAAGTTAAAAACAGAGTACCGCCTTAAGCAAGATGACATGATGTAGAGGGATAGATTCATGCAATATGAAGAAAAGCCCATCTTGTTATCCTCGATGGCAACAATGCAATATGTGCCTTGCTGCCCCTACTATCACTGGGAAAGGACACCGCAAGATTGAACCCAAAGCTAAGCACTTCTCCCATTGCAAGAAAGATCAATCTAGTAGGCCAAACCAAACTGATAATTCGAAGAGACTTGCAAAGATAACCAATCATACATAAAAGAATTCAGAGAAGATTCAAATATTGTTCATAGATACACTTGATCATAAACCCACAATTCATCGGTCTCAACAAACACACCGCAAAAAGAAGATTACCTCGAATAGTTCTCCACAAGAGAGGGGGAGAACGTTGTATTGAGATCCAAAAAGAGAGAAGAAGCCATCTAGCTACTAACTATGGACCCGTAGGTCTGAGGTAAACTACTCACACTTCATCGGAGGGGCTATGGTGTTGATGTAGAAGCCCTCCGTGATCGATGCCCCCTCCGGCGGAGCTCCGGAACAGGCCCCAAGATGGGATCTCGTGGATACAAAAAGTTACGGCAGTGGAATTAGGGTTTTGGCTCCGTATCTGATCATTTGGGAGTACGTGGATATATATATAGGAGGAAGGAGTACATCGGTGGAGCAACAGGGGACCCACGAGGGTGGAGGGCGTGCATGGGGTAGGCAGGCATGCCCCCTACCTCGTGGCCTCCTCTTTTCTTTCTTGACGTAGGGTCCAAGTCTCCCGGGTCTTGTTCGTTGAGAAAATCACATTCCCGAAGGTTTCATTCCGTTTGGACTCCGTTTGATATTCCTTTTCTTCGAAACCCTAAAACAGGCAAAAAACAACAATTCTGGGTTGGGCCTCCGGTTAATAGGTTAGTCCCAAAAATAATATAAAACTGAATAATAAAGCCCAATAATGTCCAAAACAGTAGATAATATAGCATGGAGCAATCAAAAATTATAGATACGTTGGAGACGTATCATGTACCCGTAATGTGGTATAGCCTGAAACCTTGCAAATGTGCCATGCCCTAATAGGGCATGATAACCATTGTGGAAGGGCACAATGTGGAAGAGTAGTTCTTCGGACCTGTAGTTCTCGGGAGTTCCGAATACTACGTCGAGAGTGACTCGTCCGGGGCTGCGCGCCTCTTTTCCGGGGATAATCCCTCGGAAGGTAGTGTGACTTTGTTCGGCGTGAGATTTTCTGAATTGCATTTTGTCCAGGGCGTCCTCGTAAATGAGGTTTAAACCACTACCCCCGTCCATTAGCACCTTCTGAAGTCTGAAGCCGTTCACTATGGGATTGAGGACTAGTGCGGTGGGTGCTCGGATGGGGCGGACCCTTGGCTCGTCTTCCTCGTCGAAGGTGATTGGTGTATCCGTCCACGAATTTTCTATTGTCACCTAGTGGATTTGACCGAGCTCTTGAAGGGCTCTTTTCCTCTGATTATTTGACGAAAACGTCTCATAGATCGTCAGGACCTCAGTGTCGTTGTCCGAAGGTGTTCCGACCGTCTGTTGGAGGGTGTGACACCGAGGATAGCCTCCCCACTCTTTGCCACTTGCCTAACCACCCAGCAAGCTCGAAGGCTGTGGGTTGGGTTTGTATTCAGCAGGACCGAGTGTATGGGGAATGGTTTGTCCAGTAGCTCGTGGAGGACTGCTCTGGGTCCTGTAAGAGGTCTATTCTTCTTCTCGGCGGTCTCGCGTTCGGCCGATCGTCGCCGGTGTATGCATTTTGCTCGAGATTTTCTGGGTTCCTCGGCATGGATTGACTCCATGTGCATCTGTTGTGCCTTCCAGGTGCTTTCCATGGCGCAATATTTGCGTACTAGATCCAATATCTCGGTGAAGTTTTGAACGTGGCGACGGGCGAGGGCATTCAAGATTCCTTCGTCTCTGCAGTTATGCTGAAAGGTCGCTACGATTTTCTGGTCGCAGCACTCCGTCATTCTGTCTTTGACTAGGAGGAATCCGGCCCAGAAGTGGCGGACCGTTTCTCTGGGCTGTTGCTTTAGGTACATTAGATCCCATATGTCTGGTTTCCTCGAGTTACTTGGAGAGTACTCAACATGGGGGTGGGCGGGGAAAAACTTTGCGTCCGAATGAGTTGCGGGTCCAGGGCTTTGGCGCTGGTGTCCCGCGCCACCGCGGTATCTGACACGCCAGGTTCGGAATCTGGATTGTCAACCGGATACTGTTGCGCGAACTCGGGGTCACGCTTCAAGTCGGGGCTTGATCCCGGGCTCCTTCCGGGGTGAACATCAGATTCTGAGCTAGTGGCCTGGATCGGATGACCGGAAACCCAGGCATAATCTGTTTTTAACTCCGGTGAGTGCGAGCCTTGAGCCAAATCCTTGATGGTGGCGATGAGGTGTGTGACAGGCAAGGTGTAAATTTCCCTATTATTGGGTTTGAGCCCGATCTGGTCATATACTGAGGATCGGCCATCGAAAATCCCCATGGCTCGGATCCGGTCTAGTAGCTCATACAACGATGAGAGGTCTGTTGGGTCCATGCTCTGAGAGTATTCGGGATTGAGCCGCAGTATCACCGTCCTGGGGGCGTTTGAAGTCCTGCCCAGGTGGTATTCGGTCGAAACTAGTTCGGACGAATCGACGAGGTCGAGCTTTAAGGCCGGGCTCCGGGTGACACCAGCCCCTTTTAGGTTTACCGCTCCCAAAGTTCAAGCATCGGGATTAGCAAGTTCTTCAAGGGGAGCTGAAGATTTTGTTAGAGTAAGATCTCTCCGGGAGTCGGCGACGAACTCTAGGTTCTCGAACCTGATCTCCTGATCGGGGGCAAAGCTTCCGACTTGGCCGAGACGGCCGATCGGATCGGTGTGCAGCACAATACTGCCGAACGTGAAAATCTGATCGGGGATGAAGGTGTCTCTAGTGTGGATGGCACTGTTGATGACTAGGCGAGCCATTGATCCTTCGGCGATCCAACAGCGAAACTCTCAATGAAAGCACCAATGTCGGTGTCAAAACCAGCGGATCTCGGGTAGGGGTGTCCCGAGCTGTGGATCTTGGATCAATGGGGAACAAGGGACAAAGGAGACGATGTTTACCCAGGTTCGGGCCCTCTTAAAGAGGTAAAACCCTACGTCCTGCTTGATTATATTGAAGTGTATAGGATGATTACAGAGTCGATCTACCACGAGATCAGATGAACTAAACCCTAGGTGAGTAGGATAATGGTTCTTCTTCTAGCCTCTATGGACTAAACCCTCCAGTTTATATAGATACCAGGGGTACTAGGGTTACACATACTCGGTTACGATAAAGAGATAAACATGCCGATTCTCCTATCTTGACTTGGAGGACACACCAAGGCTTCAAAGGTTTCCTGTCCAGACATGGAGCTGCCTTATAACTCGGCCTTCTTAGTAATTGCAGAGCGGCCGACCTGTCCGGCCCATAAGAGATAGGCGGGCAGTCTGAGGACCCCTTAGTCTGGAACTCTCTCAACGACCTCCTCTTTCTCTCTAATCTACACTAACCACCCATAACTCACTTGTTGTGATAACTTATATCCTTTTCCTCTATCTTTTTTCCTTTTCGTTTTCCTTTTTCGTTTTACCTTTTTTCTATTTTTCAAATAGCACAAACCCTTTAAAATTTGATGAACCTTTTTTTAAATCAATGAACATTTTTCAAATCGATGAAGTTTTTTCAAAAAATTATATACTTTTAAAAATTCGGCGAAAGTTTTTCCAAAATCAATGAGCTTTTTTAAAATTTGATGAATGTTTTTACAATCGATGGATTGTTTTTCGAAATTGATGAACTTTTTAAAAATTTGTGAACTTTTTCTCAAATTCAATGCAGTTTTTTCAAAATGTGTGAACTTTTTTTAAGTTTGTGAGTTTTAAAAAATCCATGAGCATTTCTGAATTCATGATTATTTTCCTTCTTCTTTATTCATTTCTTTTTGTTTTTTTTCAAAATTTAACGGTTGACCGGTCAACTAGTTAAGTGATTAGGAAACCCGGTATAGCTTACCTTCTTCTTGGGCCAGCCCATGAATGGGGCGCGTGAGCCCCAAGAATCTGTTTTGGGCGCTTACGATGCTCAGCAAGCGCGACGACTATATCTCACTCCACGTGAAACTTCCTTCTCAGTTGTATCCTCTGGGACGTAGCTTTTGAGCCGGCCCAGTTTGGTGGTTTTTTCATTCTATGGAGTCCGCTCGATTGCTGCGCTTCGTTCGCTGATTTTGATAGATTTTTTGTTTCTTTTTTTTGGGTTTTCTTTGTTTCCTCACTAGTTTCTTTGTTTTTTGTTTTATTTCTTTTTAACAATTTTCCTTTGTTTCTTACTCGGGTTGTAATAATTTTTTCACAGGTTTTCATTGTTTTCTTCTCAGTTTTCATTTTTTCTGCCCTTCTTTGTTTTCCTTTGATTTTCTTCATTTCTTTCTTGGGTTATAATGTTTTTTTTCTGTTCTTTCTTTTTCTTCAGTTTTGTTTATTTCCTTCTTGTTTTTCATCTTTTTCTTTTGTTTTATACATACCTTTTTTATATATACAATACATTTTTCTAATTCACGTTTACCATTTTTCAAATACAAGTTTAAGATTTTGTGAATATATTTTCAACATTTTTTATAAACATTTAAAAAATAAAATGCTTAATTAACATTTCAAATACAAGATTAACTATTTTTAATAAATGGTTAAGTATTTTTATATGATTTTTTGACATTTTTGTAATTGCTTGATTAATAATTTTTCACTACAAGACTAACATTTGTTAATACATGGTCTACATTTTTGTATACGCATTTAACATTTTTCAAATTCTCGATTAACATTTTTGAAATACATGTTCAACATTTGTTCAAATGCTTGATTAACATTCTTTAAATACATTATCAGTTTTTCATCATTTATTCATACTTTCTCAACCTTTTTCTATACAAACTTCACATTTTTTGAATACTTGTTCAATTTTTTGTTCAAATGCTTGATTACAAATTGTTAAATACATGATAATTTTTTAATACAAATTGTATAAAGTTTCTGTATACATGATAAAGATTTTCTCTATACAAATTTAACATTTTTCAAACGCTTGGTTAACATTTTCTTTAAATGTGTATAGTGTTTGTTGTAATATATATTTCGAATATTTGAAAGTATAAGCAAGAGTAAAAGATAAAGCAAAAATGAAAACAGAAAACTTGAAAATAAAACAACAAAAAATAAGGTTGTGGCTCAAAGTGCTGGTTGCCGCTACTGGAGCTCACACACCCACGCTTGGGGGCCAGCCCATGTAGAAGATCGATCAATCGCATTTCACCGCACCCCTCTAGGTTGCTTGATCGCATTTGATCGGCCGCATTTAACCAATTGATCAGTTAACCGTTGAAAAAGATTCGAAAAATAAAAAAAACGCAAAATATCAAAAAAGATTGTCAATTAAAAAATGTTGAAATATTTAATATAAAGTTCACAAACTTCAAAAAGGTTCACGAAATTGATAAAAAAATCAACGATTTTATAAAAAATCATCTAAAATAATCTTTGGTTTGGCAAAAGTACATAGAATATGAGAAAAAGTTCATCTGATTTGAAAAAAAGTTCATTAATTCTTCAAAAAAAATCATCAAACATGAAAAAAGATTCATCTAATTTGAAAAAAAGTTCGTGAATTTTCCACAAATTCAAAAAAAATCATCAATTTATGAAAAAGATCATGAATTTTTAAAAATTCACCAAATTTTGAAGAAAGTTTCATGGACTTGAAAAGGTTCACCAAATTTTGAAAAAAAGTTCACACATTTGCAAAAATAAAGAAAAACGATAAGAAAGAGAAGAAAGAAAAAATAAAAATAAAAGAATGAAAATATGTAAATAGTCACATTCGGGTGGGTGGATAACGTGGCTAGTACGAGAGGAGGAGGGTGCGGGTTTGAATCATACCCCTCGCACGCATTTTTGGGGATTTAAAACCAAAAAAATGTAGATGTGCCTGCCCAGCGCGGGGGAGGGGGTGTGCGCACCAGTTTGCAAAATATACTGTAAATGGCGCCTGAAGCGTCGTATAGGAAATGTCACATGAACTCCCCCACTTGGGATCCTATTGCTGAGACTTGGGTCGGGTTAAGCCAGCCTCGAGCGGCGTCAGGCCAAACAACTCGCTAGGCCATGCTTGCACGAACACCTCGGAAGATAGAGGAGTGTCGAAGCACGGTAGGCCGGGCTGGCGTCGGATCATATGGGACCGTGCCACCCATCAATCGCCGTAGGAAGGAGGGAGAGGACGCCATTGTTGTGGTCGCCGCCGCATGGGAGGAGTTGTGCGAGCGTGTCCGTGTCCAGATCCATGGAGGAGCAGGAAATCATAGGTTTGTATCAAAGATTAAGCCAAACATGTGCAAGTATGAACCAATTTTAAATATGAAAATATGAATGGCTCATTAAATCAGTCATTGCCGCATCGGGAAAGATAAGATAAGAGAGGGAGTTCACTGTATCGAAGTGATAAAGAAATTTTTTTTTATTTATAGCAAAGATAAGAGACAAATAAGAGAAATCACTAACTAAGAAGTACTCTTTGTAAAGATCACTTCCATCTTCCCGGGTTGCCACAAGTCACGAGCGCATGTAGTGCGTCACTTGTTGCAACCTAAAAGTTTTCCTTTTTTTTCATAGATTCATTTATTCAAAACATTTTATCACTTAAACCGTGCATTCAAATCTTGAACCGTTTTAATCGTCAGATTCCTCGCGTCGGGATTTTCAAAACTAGATCTCATGTTGATAGATTTGGATGAACTTTTTTTACGAAAAAATCAGACGGAAAAACATAAAACACAACATGTTTTATTCCTCTCCGAAGAGGCATGATTCTGCCTCTCACGGAAGCAAATACGTGCCTTCATGAGAAGTAATTTATGCCTCTCTAAAACGAAAAACATGTTTTTTTTTCTTTTTCGAGAGGCATGGGGTTGTGCCTCTCGTAAAAGCAAATCCATGCCTCTACAAGAAGTAAATTTGTGCCTCTTGCGAAAGGGAAAAAATAAAACACGATCATTTTATTTTCCCAGAGCCACGGTTGTGCTTCTCGAAGAAGCAAATCCGTTCCTTCACGAGAAGTAAATCCTTGCCTCTCGTGGAAGGAAAGAAAAACATGTTTTCCCCTTTTCCGAGAGGCATGACTCGCGGAAGGAAAAAAAAACATGATTTTTTTTTTGCTTTTTCGAGAGGCATGACTGTGCCTCTTGAAGAAGCAAATCCGTGCCTCCACAAAAAGTAAATTCATTTCTCTCATGGAAGGAAAAAAGAACGTGTTGTTTTCCTTTTGCGAGAGGCCTAGATGTGCTTGTGCCTCTCGCGGAAGCAAATCCATGCCTCCACGAGAAGTAAATTCGTGCCTCTCGTGGAAGAGAAAAAACATGTTTTTTTTCCTTTTGCGATGGGAACAGTTGTGCCACTTGCGTAAGCAACGCAAGTTCATGTCTCTACGAGAAGTAAATTTATCCCTCTCACGGAAGGAAAAACAAAGAAAACGTGTTCTTTCATGCAATATATTTTTATAATTCTTTTTTTCAAAAGCTAAGAAAAACCAGGAAAAAAACCGATAACAACCCGGAAAAATCATCTACAAGCCAAAAACACAGCAGAAAAAAAAAAGCAAAACCCAAAGGGAGCACCCAAAACGCGACACGTGGCTCCCGAAGATGTACTCACTCGTTGGTTGCTCACAAATAAGGGGGCTCTTTATGTTTGCGGCCCACTTCATGCATCTTGTGTTGGACCGAGCCCGTGCGAGCCCATTACATGTTATCAGGCCTGCCACCCATTAGCTAAATAATTCGGCCCAATACAGCATGGGAATTTGTGCCGGGCCGGCCCGGCACGCCAGCCGTCGGGTCGGGCCTCATGTCAAGCCGAAATAGCAGCCGAGTCCCACCGTTAGGAATGGCCCCATCACACTACTTCTAGGTCATAGGATTGGGAGAATTGGATGTGTCTCATGGCCTGTTAAAACGTGCTTGCCTGCTCCAATTTGGGTGTTTATTTGCCTGTACAATTGCCTAAAACAATTGCGTGTACAAACTTGGACTAAACTACTTTCGTAAATCACATACTCCATCTGGTCCAATAAAATATGCAAATTTAGACATGTAAAACAAAAGATGTAATAATTTACATCTTCAAAAGTGCTTTTTGCATCTTCAAAAAAGGGCCAACTCCAACAAACGATGCAAAACGGAGATGTAAAACAACTACTGCAATAGAAGATGTAAATGGAGATGTAAAAACTATATTTCAACTAGTACTTCATTTGAGGGGGCGGCGGCGATGGGGCAGACTGCGCGGGGGCGGCGAGGTCGGGCGGCGGCGACGGGGCGGACTGCGCGGGGGCGGTAAGGTCGGGTGGCGGCGGGGTCGGGCGAGGTCGGAGCAGCGACGTGCGGAGATGCGCGACGAAGCGGCGGCGACGGGGCGGACGATGCGGGGGCAACGAAGTCAGGCAGTGGCGACAGGGCAGACGGCGCGGGGGCGGCGAGGCCGGGCGGCGGTGACAAGGCGGACGACGTTGGGGCGGGAAGGTTGTTGGGCGAGGTCGGGCGACGGCGTGGGGCGGGAGGGGGGGGGGCTCGAGCGATGGTCGGGGGCTGACAGATGGAAGGCGGCGGCGAGGCTGAATCAGGCGGCGACGGGCGGCGGAAATTAGTGGCGGCCGACGGCGGAGGAACTTCGGAGCTGGCGAGGCTGGCGGCAGGGGACGGGGGCAAAGTCGCGACAGGCCCGACGGTCGTCGGGCGGGCGGTGGTGGCGGCGAATTGGTGTGATTCGGCCGGCTGCAGCTGGTAGCGCGGAAGAGAATGGAACGGCGGTTGGGTAATTGGCGGGTGGTTGCGTTTCTATATCTTGTGTAGATGGAGATGCAAATTTGCACCGTAAGGTATTGTAGAATACATCTTTAGGAGTTGGAGATGTAATTCTTTTTTTGCATCTACACTATCTATTGGAGAGGTATTTTTGACCCTCAAAGATGGAAAAGTTAGTTATTTTTGTATATAAATTTTTATTGTAGATGCTCTACAGATGCGTCAATTAATTTGAATCGGATAAAGTAGTACACCATCTTCAGTGTTTGGTTGGATGGTTAGAGAGACTGTGGTATCCCAACCCATCAGGGATGAAATCCTGGTGCTCGCATTTATTTCTGGATTTATTTCACGATTTCCGGTGATGCGCATTTAGTGGGAGGAGACGTTTCCGTCGACGATGAGGCGCCTACGGTGACTTCATAAATCTCAAGATGATATGCCGACTCAGTTTTTCGAAGATGCTTATAGGGATAGGGTGTATGTATCTATGTTCATAGAGATAAGTGTATGCGCATGTATATGAGCGCTTCTATACTGATGTTTAAAAAAAAACTTACGAATTTGTAGGACAAATCTTCTAACAATTTTTGTTCAAATTTGCTTCCGATGCAACATATATCTGCGTCCACGTTCGTTTGTTACATCGCACAACATTTTGCATTTCTTTTTTCAAATTTGCTTCCGATGCAACATATCTTCGTCCACGTGCGTTTGTTACATCGCACAACATTTTGCATTGTTTTTATAGTCCCTTCATTCTGAGTGTATAAGATGCATGCGCTTTTCAAGTTTTAACTATGACTATCAATTAAACCAATAATACATAGTAAATCATATTAGTACTAATTAAATTATATTTTTGAAAACTTCTTCCGAATACAGTGCTATAATTTTTATTACACATAACTCACATTTTATTAGTTAAATTTATGGTCAAATTTAAAACTCAAAAAGTGTGCGTATTTTATATTCTAGAACGGAGGGGGTAATATTGTGTATCGTTCACCAAAGAATTTGCTACTGTGGTGACTGATGAATGAAAGTTTTGCTTCAATTTAATAGAAAATTATATTCTATATAATGAGATATTTTGTTTGAAAAGCATTGCTATCTTGCATCCATCAACTAGGAACGTTCCTATACACACGACGTTCTCTGTATGATTTACGCACGATACTGTCAATCAGGCCGTTACACACGATGTCCGGCAGCATGCTGCATAATAGTAATATCAATTTGCTTCCATCAAAGAGAAAAACAATACTTATTTCAGAAATATCGTTATCTTGCTTCCATCCACTAGAATTGTTTCCAACCAAATATTACTATTAGAACCCGGGTATATATGAACCCACTTCAAAAAACATATTTCTAAATGCTAAAAAAAAATCTGAAAATGGTTACACGGATACGTCTTCATGTTCCATGTGTGTGCATAAAGTTACACGGAAAAATAACTTTTTTGTGGCGTGTGTAAAAAAGACAAAAGATTATGTCGTGAAACGCTATTTAGAAGCACTGGAATTTGTCTTTTTACAGAGACAAAACAAAATGACATTTTTTCACAAAACTTTTGTGTTGGGTACCATACATTTGCGAACATGTATGCATGAATTTATTTTTTTGATTTTTTTTACTTTTGAAAATGTGCTTGAAGTGCAATTTTTTGATAAGTGGGTGCAGATGCCTATGGGTGCAGGCCACTACCTGCTCTTTCACACATCTACCATGGTCCCGGCCCCTCAGCACGGAGAAAATGGTCAATTTCTAGAGTATTGTCGCACCTGTTGACACCTGTTTTTGGACGACAGAAGACGTGATTAAGATTGCCTCAAACGAAAAATGACGTACAAGAAAAAGTTTCATATTGCCGACATAAAAATCTTTGAAGTTTGATCATCGCCATTCGATCTCATATCGAGAGCTGAAGTTATGCACCAAGTACAGATATTTAGTATTTAGAGTAATGTTCGGCTGATTACGCCTTCTAGACAGCCTCATATGAGAAAATGTTCTACATGATTATCTTTATCTCGTCGAATGATCAATTTTGATACAAAAACATCTTAATTCTTGGTTGTATGCAAAACTTAAAGTCCGCGCAGTGCGACCCTACTACGAGCAAAAAGTGACGCGCGACATCATACACCCATAGGGCTGATGCATGATGAGTAGCCCCACTGATTGTCTGTTTGTCGCAAGCGATTCGGCCCTGAAAATGGCCTCGATTCGACGAACGTTCAACATGAAAGTTGTTCATCTCGCCAAAACGGTTAAATCTACTTTTGGGCCCATCTACATCCCAGGTGGTTTGTTGCATGTGGGTCCCAAAAACCAAATTGTTGTCTAACACTTGTCTAAATACGAGTTTGGTTAATTTTGGAAAGATTTGAACGAGATTTGAAATCCTTTTCTTGTATGGGAAGTCCAGGCGCCTCATAAATAAATAGATGAGAGAAGACGGAGGATTGAACAACACACAATCGAACAAACAAATATACTACTATTTGCTGTTTGGTGTTCATATACTTTTTATCCCTCTCCTTTGTATCTTGCTTCTCGTTCTTCCTCGTTCTTCAAGATTGGAGGGCAGCAAATCCACGAGACACCAGGGGCGATCAGGCCGACCTAGATCAGCTCATAGCCATTATGTCATCCTAACAGGGTCCCTCCCGGGCAAGTAGGGTTTTGGGTCACAAAAGAGCTGCTACTTCTTGAGCTTGCGTTGGTATTTACCCTAAAGAGAAAATGATGATGTAGAAAAGTAAAGACAAGTATTTCCCTTAGTTAAGAACTAAGGTATCAATCCAGTAGAAGGAACACACAAGTCTCCAATAATAGCACCTGCACAAACAAACAAATACTTGCAAACAACGCGATAAAGGGGTTGTCAATCTCTTCACGGTTACTTGCAAGGATGAGATCGAATAGAGATACGTATAAAAGATAAATAAAAGTGAAAAACAAAGTAAAGGTAAATAAATTGCAGCAAGGTATTTTTGGGTTTTTGGTTTTATAGATCTAAAAATAGTATGATAAGAATATACCCGGGGGCCATTTCACTAGAGGCTTCTCTCTTGAAGGAACGCATATGGTGGATGAACAAATTACTGTTGAGCAATTGATAAAAAAGCGAATAATTATGATGATATCTAAGGCAATGATCATGAATATAGGCATCACATCTGTGCCAAGTAGACCGACTCCTGCCTGCATCTACTATTATTACTCCACACATCGACCGCTATCCAGCACGCATCTAGTGTATTAAGTTAACAAGAACGGAGTAACTCCTTAAGCAAGATGACATGGTGTAGATGGATAGATCTAATCAATATGAATAAACCCCGCATTTTTATTTTTAATGCCAATAATATTATACCTGCCATGTCCCTTTCTGTTACTAGGATTGAGCACTGAAAGATTGAACCCAATACAAATTACTTCTCCCATTGCAAGAAAAATCAATCTAGTTGGCCAAACCAAATCAATAGATCGGAGAGAAATAAAAAGCTATCTTAATCATGCATAAAAGAGTTCAAAGTAGACTCAAATAATATTCATAGATAATCTGGTCATAAACCCATAATTCATCGGATCTCAACAAACGCACCGCAAAAGAAGATTACATCGAATAGATATCCAAGAACCTCGAGGAGAACATTGTATTGAAGATCATAGAGAGAGAAGAAGCCATCTAGCTACTAGCTATGGACCCGTAGGTCTGTGGTAAACTACTCACACATCATCGGAAGGGCAGCAAGGCTGATGTAGAGGCCCTCCATGATCGAACCCCCTCCGGCAGAGTACCGGAACAGGTCTCCAGATGGGATCTCACGAGGACAGAAACGTGCGGCGACGGAAAAGTATTTTTGGTGTGCCCCCTGGTATACGGGGAATTTTTGGGTATTTATGGAGCTGAGATTAGGGTTGGAGGAGCCACGGGGGGTCCACAAGCCTGGGGCGCCCCCCTAGGGCTCGCGTCCCGAGCTTGTCACCAATCCGTGCATCTTCTGGCCTCCTCCCGAAGCTTCCTGGGCGTGTTCTGGTCCAAGAAAAATTGTCAAAAAGTTACGTTCCGTTTGGACTCCATTTGGTATTGATTTTCTGTAAAAGACAAAAACAAGGAAAAACAACAACTGGCACTAGGCACTGATACGTCTCCATCGTATCTACTTTTCCAAACTCTTTTGTCCTTGTTTTGGACTCTAGCTTGCATGATTTGAATGGAGATAACCCAGGCTGACGCTGTTTTCAGCAGAATTGCCATGGTGTTATTTTTGTGCAGAAATAAATGTTCTCAGATTGACCTGAAAATTTACAAAGAATATTTATGAAGTATATAAAAAATATTGGCGAAAAAATAACCAGAGGGGGTCCACCCAGAGGCCACAAGCCTGGGGCGCCCCCCCTCCCGGGGCATGCCTGGAGGGCTTGTCGGCACCCTGGACCTCCTTCGACCTCAAGTCCAACTCTATATAACCCTATTCGGGGAGAAAAAATATCAGGGAGAAGGATTCATCGCGTTTTACGGTACGGAGCCGCCGCGGCCTCCTGTTCTTCATCGGGAGGCCTGATCTGGAGTCCGTTTGAGGCTCCGGAGAGGGGGATTCGTCGCCATCATCATCAACAACCTTCCTCCATCACCAATTTCATGATGCTCACAGTCATGCATGAGTAATCACTACAAAAAAATACACTTCCGTGATGATACGTGTTTGTCACAGTAGGTCACGTTTTCTGTCATGCATGTACATCCATGACAAATTTATGACAGAATCAAGATAGTCATACCTGTGCTGCCGTAGAAGTGTTGCATGACATTACCAAAATTATCATCACGGAAGTGTCCACTTCCATGACGATAAATCGCGCGTCACAGAAGTGCTTTCGTCAAGGGTGATCGACACATGGCATCCACCGTAACGGAGCATCGTTAAGCTATCGGGTCGGGTTTTGGATCCGATAACCCGTTAACAGCCCCGACCAATGGGGATTTTCCACGTGTAAAATCATCATTGGCTGGAGGAAACACGTGTCGGCTCATCGCTAGGACAGATGTCATCCACTCATTGGACAGAAGGCGCCTATGATACGTCGACACGTGGCACGACCCAACAGAGGCCCATTTCTGTGAAAAGGCCGGCCCGTTTGACTTGGTCAAAAGGTGGCGGGCCGGCCCATGGAAAGCATGTTAACGGCATGTTCGCATATATCCCATTTACAGCCTGCTAACCCAAGGCCCATCAGGCCCTATTCGAATTAGGCCCAGTAGCGTCATCTGGGCCATCCAATATGATTCCAGCCTGTCTTCACTTCTGGCCCATGTATGGCCCATGACGTCTTTCGGCCCATATGAGGCCCTATGTAACTCTTGGCCTATTAACGGCCCGTGGTGAAACTGGCCCGTAATGAACAGTGTATCACTTTACACCTATTAACGGCTCGTGGTGAAACTGGCCCGTAAAGAAGAGTGTATCACTTTATACCCATTAACGGACCGTTATTCCGTTGGGCCGTTTCCAGCCCATGTTATCCTTCGGTCTTCTCAGATCCCATTTATTCTTGGGCTATTTTCCAGCATTCTTTTACTTATGGCCCGTTACTGTCATTTTCTACTTGTGGGCCAAATTCAGCCTGTGGTTACAGTCGGCCCGTTTGTGGTCCGTTAATACGTTGGGCCGTTTTCATAGCGTCATCAAATACGGCCTATTAGCGATGGCCCGTTATGGTCGGCCCATGAACGGACGATTCCAACTCTAGCACGTTTACGGCCAGAATGCGGTCTGTTTGGCCCATGTTTGGCCAATCGATCATACGGCCCGTATAAGGCCCATTGATGATACGGCCCGTAGAAGGCCCATTGTTTCTACGGCCCGTAGAAGGCCCATTGTTTCTACGGCCCGTAGAAGGCCCACTGTTTCTACGGCCCATAGAAGGCCCACTGTTTATACGGCCCGTAGAAGGCCCACTGTTTCTACGGCCCGTAGGTGGCCCAGTGTCACTACAGTAAATATTAGCCCATGGTTATTGTGGCCTAGTTTTAAAAAATAGGTTATTGCAGCAACTAGCAAACTGCAGAAAAAGAACTGCACTGACTACAAGTAAACAAATAAACAAGACAATAAGGAAATAAATAAGCAAGCAACTTACACTAGGCTATCACAGCTATTACACATACTACATCCACTAGGCATCAAAGTTCGCCACCAGTGCAAATATAGGGAACACAGCAGCATATAAACGCCGCAGCAAAACAAGTCCAGAAATGAAACCACTTCAGAAGAGCTCAAGAAACAATATCCTGGGTACCCATAATGCTGGCAAGATGCTTAGCAAGCTTATTAACTTTCTCTTGTTTGGCGCTTAAGTCCTCCAGCGCTTGCCGTTGCACCAGAAAGTATGCATCTGAATTCTGCAGGGACTTCCTCAGTCATTCGACTTCCTGTCGCATAACATCTGATCGATGTCTTTCAACTTGAAGTTGAGACTCAAGAAGCCGAACTGATTCAGGCAACGAGTTTGAAGAGCTGGTGCCAGCAGTGGTAGCCAGTAACTCGAACACTACATCAAGACAGGACTTTGGGGTTGTCTTAGTGTCTTCAATATAGTTTTTATCAGCTTTCTTGGAGACCAACATGGATGTCTCACTATCTTGAACCTTATCTGCATTACTTCCTTTACCATTGCATAACAGGATACTCTTCTCCAATATTTTATCCGCGTTCTAAAAGAGAAACAAACAAACACATCTCAGGTTTACAATGTAGTATATGGAACTCGTTTTGGTAAACCAGTTCAGTAGTAAGGTGGACAGGATAACAGCATGAAACAAACATATATGTATATAGTATGGTCACTGTATGGTCTATATCATTCTAGTTTATGTTGCCAAATCAAGATAGATACAGTTCGAATCATATCTATTTAAGACAAAGTAGCATAGACAGAATATAAGTGTGGGAAACTACACATCAATAACAACACTTGTAATGTGCATGGCATGAGAACATAACTGTTTATTCAGTTGAAATTGAAATCAAAATAGAGCAAGTTACAACAACAAACAGCCAAACACGTTGAAGAAACAGGTTTAAAACATACCTGTTGCGCCATTGGAGTTTCAATTGCATCCTTGAAATTTGAAATTAGTTGGTATCAGTAAATACAGTGATGCAAGAGCAAAGTGGTATGAACCATAGCTACGGAACCTGACCTGAGAACAATTCTTCTTCCGCTTTAAGCGTTGACTTCAGGTTCGGAGTGGTGGTCCTTGTGATTTGGGCACTGCAGTTGCCTTACTAACTGCTCGTGTTTGGGTGCTCTGTGGTGGAGACGGTGATGTGTCAACGGGAACTGGGTGTCTATCTGCTGGGGTTGGGGTTAGAAGGGGTGTAGATGGTTCTCTGTCCAACTGGGTAGGAGTACAATCTGCATGAGTGTGGGTTATGTGTGGTGGGGCTGGTTCTTGGACAAGTACAACCGTGGTTCTATTTGCATCGACAGGTAGCACGATCTTTTCTGAAGACCGTGTTTTTACTCCCACAGATACTGCCATCACTCCCTCAAATTGAAATGGCTGATAAACAAGAAAATTAATTGAATGTACAAACATTGTAAGATAGACAGGTGCAATGGACAGTAGGGAAGAAAACAGGGCATGAAATAATTCACATTTATGTTGTCTAAGCAAACAGAATAGCAGGACATAATTTCACATATATGATGGCTAATTAAACAGGATAGCATGACACAATTTCACATGTATGATGGCTAACTAAACATGATAGACTGACATACTTAAAAATATGATGACTATGTAAATAGGATGACATGATATAACTATACGATGTGTCTATTAAAGTGGTTGGCATGCCATAAATCACAAACATGCCGTCGATGGAAATATGATGGCATGATATAATTCACGGATATAATGACATAATTTAAAATATGATGACTATGTAAACAGGATGAGATGATATAACTATATTATGTCTTTAGAAAATGGGTTGGCATGCCATAATTCAGATACATGTTGTCTATGTAAACATCATGGCATGACATAATTCAAATATGTGATTTATATACTAAGGAAGTGAGCAGAGGGCAATCGCATATATGATGTGTCAACTAAGGAGATGGCATTCAATATTGTGTATATGATGTAAAAACTAAGCATTGCAATACAACATATGCATTATATGAGTAATATAACCCTGCCAAGTTTGAGCATACACCTCAGGGGGATAATAGGATTGGTCATCTGCCTCTAAATCCTCCTCTGAAGAGCTATCTGTAACCAGCAAGATATCTGCTTCAGCAGGTAGCATTGTCTGCTCTGAAGACCTTGTTTTCACTCCATATTTCTCCATCACCAATTCAAATGGCTGATGCACAGGAAGAGCAGTTGAATATACAAACATTGTCGACAAAAGCAATGAGAAATACAAAAAAGGACGGCATGATATAATTCACATATGACGCTTGCCTAAATAGCATGGCATTGCATAATTCACATACATAGTGCCTTGCAACAAGATAAAATTGCATAATTCACATATATAATGTCTTGCAACAAGATGGCATTGCATAATTCACATATATGGTAATTAGACACTAAACAGGTGGCATTCACACAAAGCATGTCTAAACTAAGCAAATGACATGGCAATGCAAGATACCATACGCACGATATGAGCAACATAACCCTGCCAAGTTAGGGCATGCACCTCGGGGGGGGGGGGGATATGACTGGTCATCCGTCTCTGAATCCTCCTATGAGGAGCTATCGGTAACCAGCAAGACATGCGCTTCGTCGGATAACATTGTCTGCTCTGAAGACCTTGTTTCCACTCCAGATTTTTCCATGACCGTGCCGAATGGCTGATGCACAGGAAGAGTAATTGAATGTACTAATTTTTTTTTACAAATTTAACACGTAATAAAAAATGATGGCATGATATAATTCACATATAAGATGACTGGCTAACCAGGGTAGCATTGCAAAATTCACATATATGATGCCTGGCTAGACAAGATGGCATTGTATGATTCACATATACGATAAAGAAACTAAACAGATGGCATTGACACAAAGCATGTCTAAACTAAGCAGATAACATCTTTAATGTATACAGTAAGCAATGCAAGGCACGATATACATGATATTACCAACATCAGCATGCCAAGTTAGAGCGAAGACCTCATGGGGTAAATAGAAGTGGTCTTCTCCTTCTAAATCCCCCTCAGAACAATTATCTTCCTCTCGATTACGATCCAAAATGGGTGGAGGGGGGCTGCCTTTGCGCCCACCATGGAACGACGTCTGCATGAAATTTTATTGCCACGCAAGGCTCGTCTCTTTTGCTCTACATGGTCAGTTCCATTGTGTACAATAACTGGCATGCATAGGAATAAAACATAGTGAGATTATGTAAGGAGTGCATGCACAAATCCAGAGTGATGGTAGCAAACTGTGGATAGACCCAAAACCAATGATAGCAGGCAGATAATAGCTTTAGTTAAAAAATACAGATAATGGCCCCTTTAATGTTTGTTTGCACCCAACATGAAACTCATAGTAGACACCGGAGATCAACCAGATAGTAGACAGATAGTACTGATTGCTGCCCCAATATGTACCCCACAACCATTTAAAAACTCAAGTTTCAGCATTAGTTTGGACCTGACTCGGAGTCTAATAGGTGAACACGACAATAATGTAGCATGTCATCATATTAAGCGACGCATAACATAAGCAGACACGGAAGAGTGCGACCTCTCTTGCGGACCCGTGTAGTCCTCAAGGTCATCTGCTCAGTTGATGATGGTAATGCAGTTGCCGTGGCTGTCGGCGGCGGGGAAGAAGATCTGAGGCGGCGAAAGACAGTCTGGAGAGCGGATCCCTGCTGTGGTGAACCCTTTCGTCGTTGGAGCAGCTGAGCTGGGGTGGAACACAGTGCCGCAGGAGTAGGACAAACTACACAAGGTTTTCTTTGACACATATCTGTAACAGAAGTAATTGAGTAAGGGCTTGTTTGAATTTGAGGATTCTAACAATGCAGGGATAGGAAATAGGCATGAATAGGATAGGAATGCACATGCAAAACAGAGAATTTAAAAACACAGGATTTCTTCCAATCTGGGTGTTTGATTCACAACAATTGGAAGATCACAGGATGCAAAAAAGCATGGTGAGATTAAGTCAAACCACAAGAAAATGTATGGTTATAATGCTATTATGCTACTATCTCTTAGTCTTGTGCTTGATGAATAGGAATATGAAAAGGAGGAGAAGTGGAAATTAGAATTCCTACGGTTTTTCTTTCAAGGAGACACTAAAGGAACAAATCCTACAGTTTTCCTTTGCTCCATTCCTTTGCACCAAATTCATGAAAAGTAGTACCATAGGAAACTTTCTAATTCCGATGTTTTTCATTCACTTTTCCTTTCAAGCAGTGGCGATTCTAGTAGGCAGGCTTGAGCAAGGAAAATCCTACACTAAAAAATGTTTTTGTGCTACTTCTATTACTTTGGACCCAGGCCACTGCCATACTAGCTCAACTCCCAGGCCCATCGACAAATGCACAACTCAAACGCGCAGAGATAAATAATGATGGCATTCAAGAGAGTCCATCACAGATAGCTAAGTTGCCTGGTACCTCACTGCTTGTCATATAGTAGGATAAAATAATCGTATTTCCCGTTACTACGAGTGCTCAGTGGACAATATATATATAACATGTAGAGTAAAAAAGAGATGCAACGAGTGTACAACCTCTTTGGCGAAGCCATGTCGATCTCAGCGTGATTGGGTTGGCCCGTGAGGATGCTCCGGCTGACTTGGCTGTCGGAGGAGGGAAGAAGATCTTAGGCGTCTGGAGATGGACCCCGAGGTACCGCTCCGCTGTGATGGAGGGTTTCGTCGTTGGAGCAGCTCCGGTGAGTTGTACGACGCCGAGGCTGAAGCAGGACAAGAGAGACAACGAACAACGTTAACCTGGGTGGAATTCTAATAGCATCTCCAATACACGATGTAAAATACATAACCACAAACTGCTAGATGTAAAATACATCAGCCGCTCATCTCTGAACTTAACTGTCGAAACTGAATTTAACTGTTGAAACTGAACTTAACTGTCGAAACTAAACTTAACTATTGAAACTGAATTTTGCTGTCGAAACTGAACGCACTAGCAAGGTGAGGCTACACGTCGGTCGACTGACTTTTTCATCTCTGGTCAGTCGATATTGCAGCCGTTGGATACGAAATCAAGGGCCTGCGGTTCATCTTCAACCTCCACCCCCCTGAGCTGCCAGCCACCACCGACCAAACAGCAGCCCCCCACCACCCGCGGCCGGCGGTGCGCCGCCCCGCCCGCCTCGAAAACACTCCCCACCGCTGGTCCGTCGCCACCCCGGCCATCCCTCTAGGCCCCCCCGTGCCGACCTTTTTCTCCGGCGATCCCCACATCACCGCCACGCCAATGCCCCGCCACCGCTGGCGACCACCGCCCCCATCCTGAACCCTAAGATAGATAGTGGGGTACCTCTCCGGTGAGCCCCCCTCCCCACTGCGGCTGGTTCTTTCTTCACCCCGGCGAGCCCCCCCCCCACCCCCTGAAAATCGACTGACCCAAAAGTCGATTCAGTTGACTGAAGTGTAGCTAAATCGGAGCAGCATCGCAAGCAAGGGCAAGAGTGAGAGCAGCAGCGCGAGCAAGAGCAGACTAGGCAGGGGACTGAGAGCAAGAGCAGAGCAGCAGCACGAGCGAGAGCTAAAGCATCAGCAACTCCTACTGATGTGGATGTCGCCGCCGAGGGAGCGACGCCGTGGAGGAAGTGTCCGGCGACGCCGCCGTGGATGGAGCCGCGTCGTGTCGGCTCGGGACCGAGCGCCGGCAGCATCGTGAGATCGAATCAAGAAGAAAATGCGGTGATTAGTGTACAACCTCTTTGGTGGCGCCGATTAGGCCGCAGCTTCATCCGAGGAAACGGTGATGATGATGCTCTTCCGGTGGTGCAGGTGAAGACGGCGGTGTGGGAATGGAGGTGGCGTGAAAGACGAGGGGAACATCGGGGCAGCTCCTTGGAGGTGGAGGACGGGGTGGCTGAACCGGCGGGACGATGAGATCGACGACGGATCCTCATCCGCTAAGGTGGATGAGGGACGTCGAGGTGTTGTTGTGGACGACGTCGTCAGGGAAGAGGCTCCGGCTGGGTGGCAGATGGAGTAGGGTGTGGGGTTTCGTCGCGGGTTTTCGCGGCCTCGGTGTACGAATGGGTGGGCGGATGGGATGGCAGTGGGGAACCATGGCTTAGAGACGCGCTTGTCCGAAATATGGGGTAAGTTATGAAAGTACCCCCACTGATTTGAGGCGGTTCTTTCGGTTCAGGGGTACCACGGGCATTTCGCGTGTCGGGATTTCACAGGAGGTGGGAGTTTTCGCGCGCGTTGTAATTTCGGAATAGCAAGGCGCGGGTTGAGATGGAGAGAGTTGTCGGAGCACAAGGAGACAAATATATATCTTAAATATTTCGGGCTAACAAGACGCGGGTTGAAGAGGCAGGAGTTTCGCAGCACGATAGACATATTCGCTAGCTTGAATTTTCGGCATAACAAGGCGCGGCTTGAAATTTTGGAAGAACAAGCTTAACGTGTACCCCAAAAAAGACAATTTGCACCTCAACACGCACAACACACACACAAACACCATTTAGACTAGAGTAAGGTACACGTGCATTGCATGGATGAGATTTGGCAACCAAATTATGAATACATACCACATTATAGCATGCAAGCTTTGAGTCATATATGCATGATGTAGATGTTCGTTTAATTCTTATAGTTCATTTCATTCAAAATCATCTAGTTTTTATAAGAAAGCTAATCTATTTTAAGATTCATGGAATTATGCGTTGTAAGACATAAAGTAAAAACAAATAATGGCAAATCATGTAGAAAAACATTTGGGCAATTCTGATACGGAAGATTCTAGAACAAATAAGAAGTGCTTGTGTTTTGATGTTTGTGCATTATGCTTAAGTTCAACCATGGAGTCTTCTAGATTATACATGTGGCAAAATCTGGTGGAATCTAGATGATATCCAACGGCCAGTAGTGCTCAAATTTGCCATCTTTGGACCATCGGGTTCGCCTCATCCAATGACCATCTTTCAAAGTTAAAGTTACCCGCACACAATATAAAAAAATATAAAAAATAATATATATATATATAGGGGTATAGATATAGATATGTGATGCGAAAGCCGCCCATCATCTCCAATTAGAATAGTGTGTCCATGCACGGATGCGACGTGGCCAAATGATGTTTGCCATCGGTATCTCAAATTCAAATCAGCCTGACCTTGTTCAATGTGTATACATTACAACATGCTCGTTTCCAAACCACACTACACGGGTCTCCGTTATATTCATGCATGCATGGGTTTGAAACATCAGGATCTCTTATTCAAATATTTGAATTCACCTTTACATTGATTATGACCTCACCTATTCTTTTACACCCATACAGTAGTCTTCTCTTTATAATTGTACCACTAACATTCTCTCGTGCATGCATGCACACACACTACCAGTTGGCATTATCCATCGCACGCATGCAATCTTTTTCTTCAGGTCGGTCTCCCATGAAGGCACACACCCACACACATCCCCCTCTCCATCATATCGGGCATTCTTTATCTCTCACGCGTGCATGCGCAATGATCGATGTTCCTCTATCTATGTGTGTATATAGCTAGGTCTTTCATAGTTTTCCACACAAACTGATCAATCGATATATCCAGTGAGGTCTCACCCTCTTTCCCACGTCCACATCGATCAATCTATACCTCTCTATATAGGATTAACATATATAGCTAATACACCCACATTAATTATATATCCAACGCCCCCCTCTCATCATCCATGCCTTCCGCTTCATCTCTCAGACGCGTGCACAATGGCGAAGACAGGGGCAGTAAGGGCCCTGCCCCCTCCCCCCTAACATCACTATGTATCGAGGCTAATATGAATGTGATCATTAGACAATTGCTGAAAAAAATGGTTTAAGTTCATGAATTGACCCTCCTCGTAAAGGATTAGCAATGCTTGGCCCCCTAGCTCATTTATTTTTCATGGCTCCACCACTGCGCGCAACAGTGCACGTGTTCGCCCCCTCTCTCTAAATATCGATCTTGCACTTGTGCATTCCTTCATAGTCTCCCTCCACTCGGCCCCTCGCACCATCTTCTAGCCCCCCACCGGATTTTGCCAAATGTATAATCTAGCAGACTCCATGGTTGAACTTAAGCATAATGCACAAACCTCAAAACAACAGTGGTTCTCTTTTGTTCTAGAATCTTTCGTATCATAACTGCCCAAACTTTTTTTCTAGTTGAATTGCCATTATTTGTTTTTGCTTTATGCTTTACAACGCACAATTCCATGAATCATAAAATAGATTAAGGGCTTCTTTGATTCAAAGGATTCTCAAAGGAATTTTGAAGGATTCTAATCATTAGGAATTTTTCCTATCTTGGTTGTTTGATTTGTAGGATTGTAAACCATAGAAATTTTTCCATATGATTCATTTGCACTAGATTATATAGGAAACATCCCGTCCACTCAAACCTCGTTGAAAGAATTTAGCGTTTTTTCTATGCACAATCAAACGCTCGTACAATCCTGTAGGATTCAAGACGACATTCCACTATAATCCCATGTTTTTCCTATTCCCGCGTTCTTAACTTTTTTATAAAAACTAATTGGATTTGAATGAGATGGACTGTAACAATTAAACGAAGGGCTACATCAGGCATATATGACTCAGAGCTTACATGCTATAGTGTGGTATTTATTCATAATTTGGTTGCAAAATCTGATGCGTGCAATGCACGTGTACCTTACTAGTACTTCGAGTATGTGAAAAACACGTAAATTAGAATACCAATGGCACGCTACACAGTGTCTCTCTTATAGTTCATGAAGCCACATGGCACATGTGGAGGCATTGTCGCAACCTCCTTGCGTGGATTGATCACAGTGACGTGCTGCTAGTTCCAGAAGAATGTACTCGTCCTCCCTGAGCCATACTGGCGGTACATGCATGAAGCGAAGATGTGCACGCACGCCACGCACGCACACGCGGGTACACGGGCGGACGCAATTTTGTAGCAAGATCCACCCCATTTGATAATTTGACTCGTGTAAAGTCGTTCACTTCATTGATAGTCAATTAATACAGCGCATGCAAATTGAGTGGACGTGAGGGCGGAAGAAAGACATTATTACTCCACTGCGCGCATGCGAGTAGTTAAATCATGGGTTGCTAGTAGTACTTCCATTGGTCTCCTTCGTATTTTGTGCCAATTTTTGACAGTAACATAATATTTACGCATTTGAGCAGTGTAGTACTTGAAATTTATGTTCCGCTAAACTCATCAGGAGCCGTTTCGGGCCTCGAAACCAAAACCATCAATTAATCTTTACCTTGTTCCCATCACATTCAAAAGCCTGCTCACACCTACTAGTACGTATCAAACCTGAACGTGTTCCCACTATGCAGGTATTAGTACTAGTGCTAGTACTTAGGTTATAAAAATGGGAACTACCTAACCGAAAATTACTCTACCTTTCCTCCTCATAAGTGCTTCTTCGTCGTCCGTCGTTGCCATGGCCGGTGAGCAGAGCTCTAGGTCGAGAACTACTCGTAACAAGGGAGCGGCAACCAAGGCTGCGGAAAGAAAGAGAGGGCTCGCCACCACGCAGAGACCTCGAAAGATCTCTCATGGGCAGGCGATGGCTCCTAGGAGCGCCCTAGCGCGGAGGCGAACATGCCGAGCCAGTGGAGCTGGAGTCGTTATCCCTCGACGGCATGCCCGATCAGCTCAATAAGCACCTCAATAAGCAGAAGGAGTTCATCCAAGGCTTGACGGAGTTGCTGAAGGAGAGCCTCGACGACATGCCCACTGAGCTCAATCAGCAGGGGGAGTTAACCGCTGGCTTGGTGATGCTGCTGAAGAAGAGCATTGCCTCGGAGAAGAAGGCGACCGACGAAATCCTGCGACTTCAGGAGGACAAGGCGAAACTCTGCCACGAGATCGACCTGTTGAAGGAGAAGAACGCTGGCTGGAAGAAGCTGCATGAGAATATTAGTTCCTCGATGAAGATGCTGTAGGCCCTCGTCATGGAACAGAAGGAGGAGTTGGCGAAGCTCCGCATCGAGCACCCGGCTGCTGTCAAGGTACGTAATGCGGCCGTGGAACAGATGATGAAGGCTCGCGTCAGGAAATCCCGCGTCATGGACAGAATGAAGAAGATGGCGGAGGAGACGCGCAAGGAGATGGAGGTCGTGGAGGAGATGAAGAAGCAGTTACGACTCCGCGGCGAATTAGATCATTTGGGGTGATAATCTTCCTTCTTCTTTTGCTCCTGTGTTTCATCTTTTGCTTCAGGTGTTTCGCCGCACATGTCACGTTCTTTGCGAGGCATGAATAGAACAATGTTTTTAGGGAATGAATAGAACAATGCTAACAATGAGATGACTATCAAATTAGATCATTTTTGTCGCCATATGGCACTAGGCCGCCGTGTTTCGTGCTCCTCGGTCGCAGTACTACTCCAGTGGAAAACTTGAGTATACCGCATGGTTCTTTGCTCCTCCTCGATCAGGTCGTCGGCACATTTATACGAGCAGTCAAATCACAAGGCCCCGCCTCCCAGCAGTAATGAGCCGTCAAATCACAGAGGTCCTCGCCTCTCGTGAAACCGACCAAGTAGACTGCCCGCCCTCTAGCCTTCTAAAAAATGTATACTTTTGTACAGCAATAGTATCGATGGATTGCGCCATGGAGCAAAACTTGAAATTAAAAAAAGGTGGTACATATAGAGAGCGCTCGTCGCCAAATTATCCATATAGTACTATTAAAAAGGCTAGTCACAATAATGGTGTCCAGCACAACCCACCCCTCAAATAAAACTAAGAGGGTGCTTGGATACGTTTTAGTCCCATGACTAAAAGTAGTGGGACTAAAACATGCTAGCCTCACCCATGCTTGGATCCAAATACTAAAAAGGCTAAAATCAAGTTAATGAGCATTTATTATCCTCCAAACCCTCCAATCCAGAACTCGCCTGTGTTAAAGGAGAGGAGTTAAATGAGTAGAGAGAGGACTAATCCACATTTTAGTAGGGGTACCCCTGACTAATTTTTTTTAGTCTGAAGACTAGTTTTAACCCCTCTTTAGTCAGGGATGCTTGGAACTTTAGCCTCTTAAATAGACTATTTTTAGTCAGACTAAAATAAGTCCCTTGGATCCAAGCACCCTCTAAGCATCGTGGAATTATTTAACAAAACTAAGCACCCTGAAATTCTTTGACAACTAAACTGCTGGCTATATGATGTTGGCCATATATATTGTACGTATATAATGTGAAGAAACGAGTGGTAGTACTATACCAACTAAAAGATGAAATGTAAGAAATACTAGTATATATGTAATGAAGAGTTAAAGTAACGAGAAGAAACATAACATAGTTCTGCTGAGGGCTCAGCACAACACACCCCTCAAATTAAATTAAGCACACCTGAAATTAAACTTTGCAACTATTTCGGTAGACACTACATTAGAACCACCATGAGCAACGACACTGCTGCCTTACCGGAGTCCTCGTCCATGTCATCGACTTCGTCCTTGTCCCTCTTCCTCTTGGGCGAAACTTCTTTGCTTGAACCGCACACTTGGTTGATCCTCTTTATCCAACCCTTGTAGATATTGAAGCAAAGGTAGCCATCCATTGCAGCGTAGTGGATGTGGTCTATATCTAGTACATTCCGATGCCATGCATGACGACGAAACGTGTATGAAGGTTTCTCCAGTTTACCGTACGAAGGATGAACCATGGCTCCTACCAGGGTTAGCATTGAAGGCTGACGAGAGGACACCAGCCGATTCTTCTGGAGGTCGAAGGGGTTGCCTACAACGAGACCTATCCAACGCAAGACATCCCTGTCGTTCTTAAAGTCTATAGTAATGAATTTCACTATTTTGTCCTTGAGGAAATTCTTAAAATCCTGGCACTCAACATCGGCATGGCATATGTGGTAGACCAAGCAAACATTATGTACGCAAACCTGGATCACGGCGGGCTTCTTACTCTCTTCTTCCTTTAGATCCTTCTCTGGTCCCAGGACTATGGTGTACTCAACATCTAGCCCAACGACCCACTCATCATCTGAGTTTTCGAACATGCGTCTGAAGCGAGAAAGGCATCCTTTCACTGTTGCGGAAGAACGGGTGTAGATGACGTTGAACTCATCGCCGGTGATGGTTCAAACCAATCACGATCATCAAATAGCCATTAGGACAAAACAGATCTACTCAAACATCATAGGCTGGCCATACATCATTGGGAAATAATATATGGCGTTGAGACCCATGTTTAAGTAGAGATTATAGCGGGTAAGAGAGAGGTTACACCGCTGCATAGAGGGGGGAAGAGTTGGTGATGATGGCGGTGAAGTTGTTGGTGAAGATGGCGGTGATGATGATGGCCCCGGCAGCGCTCCGGCGCCACCGGAAGCAAGGGGGGAGGGCCCCCCTTCTTCTTCTTCTTCCTTGACCTCCTCCCTAGATGGGAGAAAGGTTTCCCCTCTGGTCCTTGGCTCCCATGGCATGGGAGGGGCGAGAGCCCCTCCGAGATTGGATCTATCTCTCTGTTTCTGCGTTCTCCCCTAGCTTTGTTTCACCATTTCATATATATGGAGATCCGTAACTCCGATTGGCCTGAAACCTTCGCCGTGATTTTTTTCCGAATATTAGCTTTCTTGCGGCAAAAGAAGAGCGTCAACCGCCTTACGGTGGGCTCACAAGGGTAGGGGCGCGCCCTAAGGGGGGGCGCCCCCCTGCCTCGTGACCACCTCGGGCACTGGTTCACGTTGATTTTCCTTCCAAATTTTCCATATTTTCCAAAAATAACCTCCGCCCGTTTTTATCCCGTTTGGACTCCGTTTGATATGGATATTCTGCGAAACCAAAAAATGCAACAGACAGGAACTGGCACTGGGCACTGGATCAATATATTAGTCCCAAAAATAATATAAAAAGTCACCAAAAAGTATATGAAAGTTGAATAATATTGGCATGGAACAATCAAAAATTATAGATACGACGGAGACGTATCAACCAGCTACATCTTCGCACGCAAGGAAGTGCGTCCGGGAAAAAAAACGACTCGCCCCCTGACTGCTGGGACCCACCAGCTACATCTTCGCACGCAAGGAAGTGCGTCCGGGCAAAAAAAATGATTCGCCCCCCTAACTGCTGGGACCCACCAGCTACATCTTCACACGCAAGGAAGTGCCTGACAGTCGGGACCCACCTGGTCGAAGCGTACGTAGCGTTGTCATTCTGGTCGTGAATGTGTACGTACATATATACTAGTGGATGTAGAGGCGCGCACGTAGCATGTACACGTACGTACAACGGCCAGGGTGCAAGAAAGAAAATATGGTCACGTATGTGTACATACGGGCGGGGTCTCGAACGCCTACTCGCGCATACGTACGGCCAGTGCTGGTGTACATGGCTGGGTCAGAACGGAGAAACAACATCGTCGTCGTGTTCATGGGGAGGCAACGGAATGCGTCGTGTTCATGGGGAGGAAACGGAATGCGTCATGTTCATCGGGAGGCAACGGAATGTGCCGTGTTCATCGGGAGGCAACGGAACACATGGGAGCCAACCGGCTGGGTCGGAACGGAATGTGTGGTCGTGTTCATCGGGACGGCTTGGACGGAACAGGCGATGGAAACGAGGCCTGGCGTACTGCAGAACGGAGGAAACGGACCTCCTACGGTCGAAACGGGGGTCCTGTTGATCAGGAGGGGTGTGGCGTACCGCAAAACGGAGGAAACGGAGCTCCTTCGGTCGAAACGGGGGTCCTGTTGATCGGAGGGGTGTGGCGTACCGCAAAACGGACGAAACGGACTTGTGTTGGAGCGCTACGGTCGAAACAGGGTTCCTGTTCATCGGGAGGGGTGTGGCGTACCGCAAAACGGGACTCCACGGGATACTGTTCATCTCCACTGTCGACCTCCTCCAGCCTCCACCGGCTACCGTCGACCTCCTCCAGCCTCCACGGGCTCCTGTTCATCCAGCCTCCACCGCACGCTACTCCACTGGCTACTGTTCAACCATCCCTCCACCGTCTACTGTTCATCTAGCCCTCCACACCACGGGGTCCTGTTCAACCACCCCTCCACGGGCACCCCTCCACCGTCTACTATTCATCCAGCCCTCCACCACACCACGAGGTCCTGTTCATCCAGAGGCAACACCACCGCTCACTGTTCATCCAACCCCCCCCCCCCCCCCCCCGCAACGCTCACTGTTCATCCCAGAGGCAGCATCGATCGGCTTTAGTTAGCAGCAGTAGCGAAGGAATCGCTCGATCGGGTTCAGTTAACAGCCATCGATCGATTGCTCGGTTTCACTAATGCGTAGCCTGCAGTGCAATCGCTCGGGTTCAGTTAGAGCCCAACACCTCACTCGAGTTCAGTTAGAGCCAACGCCTCGCACACACACGCGTACGTGTATGAGAGAAACGTGCATCGCTCGGCCCCCGACCTCCCACCGTAACCGGGAACTCCCCGACATTTTCCTCCCCCTTGCTTCTACCATGGTTTTTCCGTCATGGACGGCCCAAAGAATGTCATGCAGCTGCGTCTCTGGCCCGCCCAGGACGAAAAGCCCATTTTTTGTCATGAATTTTTGTCATAGAAGTAGGAGCCCACCACATCTATGATGATACCGGGTTTTGTTACAATTATCGTCATAGAAGTGTCATATGTATGACAGAAAAAATTCGTTCGGCCCAAAATGTCACGGATGTGTCTTTTTTTGTAGTGAATTCCATCGTACGCTTGCTGGACGGTGATGGGTTGGACAAGATTTATCATGTAATCGAGTTAGTTTTGTTAGGTTTGATCCCTAGTATCCACTATGTTCTGAGATTGATGTTGCGATGACTTCGCTATGCTTAATGCTTGTCACTAGGGCCCGAGTGCCCTGATTTCATATATGAACCTATTATGTTTTCATGAATGTATTTGTGTTCTTGATCCTATCTTGCAAGTTATAGACACCTATTACGAGTTATGATCCACATACCCCAATGTGACAATAATTGGGATTCTTTTCGGTGATTAACGTAGTTTGAGGAGTTCATGTATTTACTAAATGCTAATGCTTTGTTCCGGTTCTTTATTAAAAGGAGGCCTTAATATCCCTTAGTTTCCATTAGGAACCCGCTGCCACGGGAGGGTAGGACAAAAGATGCCATGCAAGTTTTTTTCCATAAGCACGTATGACTATATACGAAATACATGCCTACATTATATTGAAGAATTGGAGCTAGTTATGTGTCACCCTAGGTTATAACTATTACATGATGAATATCATCCGACACAATTATCATTACCGATCCATTGCCTATGAGCTTTTCACATATTGATCTTTGTTAAGTTACTTTGTCGTTGCTACTGTTACAATCACTACAAAACTGCTACTGTTACTTTTGCCACTGTTACCGTTACTTCCACACTACTTTGCTACTAAATACTTTGTTGCAGATATTAAGTCTTTCAGGTGTGGTTGAATTGACAACTCAGCTGCTAATACTTGAGAATATTCTTTGGCTCCCATTGTGTCAAATCAATAAATTTGGGTTGAATACTCTACCCTCGAAAACTTTTGCGATCCCCTATACTTGTGGGTTATCAGGCACTGAGTTAATAGGTTAGTACCAAAAAATGATATAAAATAGCATAATAATGCATATTATATTATCCAAGATGGATAATATAATAACATGGAACAATAAAAAATTATAGATAAGTTGGAGACGTATCAAGCATCCCCAAAGCTTAACTCCTTCTTGTCCTCGAGTAGCTAAATGATAAAGACAGAATTTTTGATATGGAGTGCTACCTAACATGTTTATCTTGTAATATTTCTTTATGTGGCATGAATATCCAGATCCATAAGATTCAAAATAGAAGTCTAATATTGACATAAAAACAATAATACTTCAAGCATACTAACAAGCAATCATGTCTTCTCAAAATATCATGGCTAAAGAAAGTTATCCCTATAAAATCATATAATCTTGTGATGCTCTATCTTCAGAAAACAAAGTATTTATCATGCACATCCCCAATGACAAGCAGAGCAATTGGTTCATACTTTTTACGCTCTTAAGCTTTTTCAGCTCTCACGCAATACATGAGCGTTAGATATGGATATAACACTATGGGTGTAATGGAATATGATGGTGGAGGTTGTGTGGAGAGGACAAAAAAAGAGAAAGTCTCACATTGACGAGGCTAATCAACGAGCTATGGAGATGCCCATCAATTGATGTCAATGCAAGGAGTTGGGATTGCCATGCAACGGATGCACTAGAACTATAAGTGTATGAAAGCTCAAAAATACTAAGTGTAAGTGCATCTAGTGCCACCCCTAGTTGGTTTTGGAGTATTGACGACAAACCTAGTTGGGGGACTAATGTGTTTGTGAGAATTGCAGGATAACACAGGTATAAGTCCCTCATTGATTCGGTTTAGCTACCAGAGATGACCCCCAAAAATGTACGAAGACATTGAAGACAATGGTGGTTCATGAAGACATTCGTGTCGAAGACAATGACATATGAAGACTCCCCATGAAGCTTTTGGAACTCGAAGACTTAGATCCTTTGTAGCTTTACTTTATTCATGTTGTGTCATAGGAACCACCGTACTGTTAAGTGGGGTCCAAGAAAACCAGTCAGGATGACTGAAGTGATGCCTAATTCAAATCCTATGTCTTCGAGTGAAGACAATGAGAGAAAATCTTGTCCAGAGTCAGACAAGTCAGCTTTACTTGCAGCCCAAGTAAAGTTGCCGTGAGAGTTCAAAATCCGACCGTTAGTACATGTGTCAGTTCCTTAGTGACCCAGGGTCGTTTCGGACAAATCAGGTCAGGGTTGCCAAGTGGCTATAAATAGCCCACCCCCACAACCATAAACGGTTGGCTGCTCAGATTTCAGTGCACGACTTTTGTCGTTTGAGAGCAACCCACCTCGAAGCCTTTGAGAGAAAATCCTTAGTGAGGAGAAAAGCCCTAACCACCCAGAGCCAGAGTAATTGGGCATCACTTAAGTCTTCTTGTCTGAGTGATCTGAAGACTTATTACACTTGAGGACTGTGCATCCTCCAGACGGTTAGGCGTCGCGTTCTGAGCATCCAAGAGGAATTGTGGATTGCCGGTGAACGAAGTCTGTGAAGGTTTGGGAGTCTACCTTGAAGACTTACCAGAGTGATTGAGCGGGGTCTGTGTGACCTTAGCTCAAGGAGAAAACGGTGAGGACTGGGTGTCCTGAGCTGCGTGTTCAGGACTGGGTGTCCGGGACTGTGTGTCCTTTGGTTTAAATACCTAGCCGCTCCAACTAGACGTACAGTTGTCACAGCAACTGGAACTGGTCCAACATATCATTGTCTTCAACGTGTCACTGGTTTCATCTTCACCTCCCTTTACTTACCAGTACATATTGTGAAGCTATTGCATGCCTGCTTAATCTTCTGTCTTCACAACCTGACTGTATGATCTGTTTGGCTTCATAAGTTCTTCCAACCCGATCCTCATTACACTGAAGCTATTTGTCTCTGTGCTTTCACTGTACTGTATATTTGACTATGGCTTGCATTGTGTAATCTACCTTCCGCTGCATAGTGATAGGCTTCAAGTCTGGTTGTCTTCATAACTTCCACGTTTTGAAGACTTTCTTAAAAATCGCCTATTCACCCCCCTCTAGTCAATATAACGCACTTTCAATTGGTATCAGAGCAAGGTGCTCCCTTGTTCTGTGTGATTCGGTTTAACCACCTGGAGTTTTAGCTATGTCGACTGCAGGGATAATTAAAGTCTCCGCTGCGTGCCCCGTCTTCGATGGAACTGAATATCCCTATAGGAAGAATAAGATGTGCATGCATCTTGAAGCCATTGACGTCGACCTATGGTATGTCGTCGAAAACGGCGTTCCCAAGGCTGGAGAAGGTGTCACTGCTGCTGATGTCAAGAAGTTCACTCAACTGGACTCCACTGCCAAGAATATTATCTGTGGTCATCTGACCAAGGGACAGTACGGCCGTGTGAGTGCCTTGAAGACATCCAAGCTGGTCTGGGACTGGCTCTCCAAGGTCAATGAAGGCATCTCAACCCAGAGAGATCAGAGAATCAGTGTTCTTCGCAATCTCTTCAACCGCTTCAAGCGAAATGACAATGAGAATGTCCAGCACACATTTGACCGGCTCACTGACATCACAAATGAGCTTCAAGCCCTTGGCGCCACTGAGATCACCAAACATGAAATCGTCAAGACGCTGCTAAGATCACTTGACAGTTCATTTGACATTCTAGCCCTGATGATTCAAGAACGTCCAGACTTCAAGACACTCAATCCGTCTGACATACTGGAGAGGCTCAACACACATGAGTTTCAGCTTTCTGAGAAAAGAGATATCTACGGTCCAAACTATGGGCGAACTCGTGCCTTGAAGGCAAAAGCTGTGTCATCATCTGAAGAGGAATCTGACAGCAGTTCTGATGATCCTGAAGACATTGGAAGGGAACTTGCAATGCTAGTGAAGAAGTTCCAGAAATTCACCAAGAAGAAAGGCTTCAGAAAGTCTTCACGATCAAGCTCAAGGAATGATGAAGCTTCTGCGCATGACTACAAGAGGAAAACTTGTCACAAATGCAAGAAAACTGGACACTTCATCTCTGAATGCCCACAGTGGGACAATGAGAACAGAAAGAAGAAGAAGAGCAAGGAATATGACTCTGACGATAAGAAGACGAAGAAATACTCAAAGTCTTCTTCCAAGTCTTCCTCAAAGTCTTCATCACACAAGAAGAGTTCATCTGGCAAGGCTCGTGCGTTTGTTGGCAAGGAAATGGATTCAGAGGAGGAGTCCGCTTCTGAAGAGGCAGAGGTGGAGTCTGAGGAGGAGTCTGATTCAGGCATTGCAAGTTTGGCTACAGCCTATGTCGCCAAGTCTATCTTCAACACTGAAGACAATGACTCTATCACCATCACCGATGCAAATGACAAGGACGACTCTACTCCCACCTACTGCTTCATGGCACGTGGTGCCAAGGTAAACACACGCACCACTCACTATCAAACATCTAGTGACGATGACTCCGGTTGTGATTCAAAACCCAGTTACAAAACACTTGCTAAAATTGCAACTGAACAACAAAAGGCCATGGAACATATTCAAAAACTGTTAGACAGAAGCGATGATCTGTTGGGTGCTGAAATGACTCATTCTGAATCCTTAATTGAAGACATAAAAAATCTTCATGTTAAGTATCAGGAACTCGAAGATCGCCTTGAGACTCTCTCAACTACTCATGAAAAGCTTTCCTATGATTATCTTCAGAAGAAGCAAGATCTTGAGAAGTTGAGAGCGGATCATGAAGATCTTCAAAAGGAAAACGAGTCACTTCGAGCCGAACAGATCAGTTCTGCTCAGGAAGGATTTGAACCACCATGCCTTAAATGCATTGAGCGTGATAATGTTATTTTTGTTGCTGAATGTTCCACTGCTACTGCTGTTGCAATATCTTCAACTGTTGAAGTGGTAACTAACCCCTCTGCTGAGGACACCACTGCTATTGCTGATGAAAATGCTAGGTTGAAGACATTGCTTGAAACAGGGATGTACAAAAGTCTCAAAGGACATCAGACGCTATGTGATGTCCTCAAGAAGCAGATTCTGAACCGAAACCCTAGCAAAGAGGGTGTTGGGTTCGTGAGGAAAATTAATGCAGATGGCTCTTACTGGAAACCTGAGCAGTACCCCAAAACCACATGGGTTGCTGCAAAGGAATCCTCATCGGATCCATCCAATCTATCTGGCTTCACTTGTGCTAATCCAATTATTATTGATGAATCCTTTGATGCAAACTATAAACTGTTTAGGAATCAGAATGGTGAAGTATTTGCCAGGTACATTGGTACTAACTGCAGGAATGGACCACCTATGAAGAAGATCTGGGTTCCAAAAACGTGTCTTGAGAATCTTCCTGTGAATGTCCTCATGACACCTCACATGAAGAAGACAAACCTCAGACCAAAGGCTTCATATGGTCCAAAGGGTTCATACAGGCAGAGGGCTCATCTGAGTTGCACTAACACAAATGCTTTGCAGGGAAACCATGCTCAGGCTTATGAGAGCGGTTCTTCAAACCGTCATTCTCATATGACCAAAAATTATTCTGCCTATTCTTATGAGTATTATTGCCCACCTGCTAAACTGTTTGCTAGGGCTCCAAAGCCAAAATTCTCAGATGCTGCACTTAGACTTATTGCTTCTAAGCCACCCTTGAAGATGTGGGTGGTTAAGAAAGCTTAACTCTCTTTTGCAGGGAAAGGTCTCCAGCACAAAACCAAAATCTTCTGATGCTATTGCTGGGAACCTTAAAAAACTCGTGGGGCGCACGATCAAATGCCCGAATGGCATCACTATGTATTTCATATCTGAATCGCATGCTACTCTCCCTGCTTGTCCTAACTTGGATCTCAGTTTTCATAATCCACTGGTTCGTCAAATGTTTTTGCTTCACAACACTCTTGGTGAAGCCTATCCCCCTAACTGCACTGTAGGGTACGACACCAGTAACTTCGGAGTCTTCAGTATGGATTATTGACAGCGGGTGTACAAATCACATGACTGGCAAGAGAAGTCTCTTTATGGACTCAACCTTACGTCCATCTGACAAGAGCCACATCACATTCGCTGACACTGGTAAAAGTAAAGTACTGGGTCTAGGTAGAGTTGCAATCTCAAAGGATCAACACATGGATAAAGTCATGTTTGTTGAATCCCTTGGCTTCAACTTAATGTCTGTCTCAATGCTTTGCAATTTAAACATGATTGTAATCTTTGGAAAATATCGCTGTCTGGTACTAATGGAATCTGACAAGTCTCTAGTGTTTGAAGGGTATCGAAAAGATGATTTGTACGTGGTAGATTTCTCAGCAGGGCCACAGCTTGCAGTTTGTCTTCTCGCAAAGGCTTCAGAATGCTGGCTTTGGCATCGAAGACTTGGGCATGCTGGCATGAGGAACCTCCACACCATTGCTAAGAAGAAGCATGTCATAGGCATCGAGGGTGTCAAGTTCAAGAAAGATCACTTATGCGGTGCATGTGAAGCTGGGAAGATGACAAGGGCAAAACATCCTTCGAAGACAATCATGACCACTACTCAACCCTTCAAACTGCTTCACATGGATCTCTTCGGTCCTACCCACTACTCAACTTTCTCCACTACTGCTTGCCTCTATGGCTTCGTCATTGTTGATGATTACTCTAGATATACTTGGGTGCACATAATCCTTTACAAGACTGAAGTGCAGGATGTCTTCAGACGCTTTGCAAATCGGGCAATGAACAATTATGGCGCCAAGATAAAGCACATCAGAAGTGACAATGGCACAGAATTCAAGAACACCGGCCTTGACACATATCTTGATACATTGGGCATCACTCATGAATTCTCAGCTCCATACACGCCACAACAAAATGGCATCGTCGAACGCAAGAACAGAACACTCATTGAGATGGCCAGAACAATGTTAGATGAGTACAAGACACCAAGAAAATTCTGGACTGAAGCCATTGACACTGCATGCCATACTATCAACCGTGTATATCTTCACAAGCTGCTGAACAATACATCTTATGAACTTCTGACTGGCAAGAAGCCAAATGTAAGTTACTTCAGAGTATTTGGATCGAGATGCTGGATCAAGGACCCTCACCACACAGCAAAATTTGCTCCAAAAGCACATGAGGGCTTCATGCTTGGATATGGAAAGGATTCGCACTCCTACAGAGTCTTCAATCTCTTTCACTACAAAGTGGTTGAAACAGTGGATGTGCGGTTTGATGAGACCAATGGGTCACAAAGAGAGCAACTACCAGATGTACTAGATGAAGTTCCAGCCAGTGAATCAATCAAGCTAATGGGAACTGGAGAAATTATACCTTCTGAAGCTCGTCCTGAAGAAGAACTTATCATCTCAGCACCTGATCCACATGAAGACAATGCTTAGCCTGAAGACATTCCTCCCCATGACAACGTAGATCAGCAAGAGCAAAGTCTTCGACCCCTACATCCTCGTGTTGCCAATGAAGTGCAAATTGACAGAATAATTGATAGCATCAATGCACCTGGTCCACTGACTCGTTCAAAGGCAACTCAACTGGCAAACTTTTGCGGACACTTCGCATTTGTTTCAATCACAGAACCCAAGAAAACTGATGAAGCCTTTATGGAACCTGAATGGATTCAAGCTATGCAAGAAGAGCTTCAACAATTTGAGCTGAACAATGTATGGGAGTTAGTTAAGCGTCCTGATCCACGGAAGCATAACATAATAGGCACCAAATGGATATACCGCAACAAGCAAGATGAGCATGGTCAAGTCGTCAGAAACAAGGCTCGTCTCGTTGCTCAAGGATATACTCAAGTGGAAGGCATCGACTTCGACGAAACATTTGCTCCTGTGGCCAGACTTGAAGCCATCCGTATACTGCTGGCCTATGCAAATCATCACAACATAATCCTGTATCAAATGGATGTAAAAAGTGCCTTCCTCAATGGCAAAATTGAAGAAGAAGTGTATGTTGCGCAACCACCTGGGTTTGAAGATCCAAAACATCCTGACATGGTGTACAAGCTCAAAAAGGCACTATATGGCCTCAAACAAGCCCCTCGGGCCTGGTATGATACACTCAAATACTTCCTGAAGAGCAAAGGCTTCATACCTGGTTCCATGGATCCCACTCTCTTCACAAAGACATATGATGGTGAACTGTTTGTGTGCCAAATATACGTGGATGACATTATCTTCGGCTGCACCAATCAGAAGTACAGTGAGGAGTTCGGATATATGATGCAAGAGCAATATCAGATGTCTATGATGGGGGAGCTGAAATTCTTCCTCGGTCTTCAGATAAGGCAACAACGCAATGGCATCTTCATATCTCAAGAGAAATATCTCAAAGACTGCCTGAAGAAGTTCGGTATGCAAGACTGCAAAGGCTTCACAACACCAATGCCAGCCAAACATCATCTGGGTCCTGACGACAATGGTAAAGAGTTCGATCAAAAGGTATACCGCTCCATGATTGGTTCTTTGCTTTATTTATGTGCATCTAGGCCAGATATTATGCTTAGTGTTTGCATGTGTGCTCGGTTTCAAGCGGCACCAAAGGAGTCGCATCACTTAGCAGTGAAGCGAATTCTTCGATATTTGGCTCACACACCAACTCTAGGGTTATGGTATCCAAAGGGCTCAGAGTTTGATCTGGTTGGATTTTCGGACGCTGATTACGCTGGTGACAAGGTTCATCGGAAGTCCACATCAGGCACATGTCATTTCCTGGGCCGATCTCTTGTCTGTTGGTCTTCAAAGAAGCAGAACTGTGTATCTCTCTCCACTGCTGAATCTGAATACATTGCTGCTGGATCCTGCTGCGCTCAGCTTCTATGGATGAAGCAAACCCTCAAGGATTACGGCATTCATCTGAAGCAAGTGCCACTTTACTGCGACAACGAAAGCGCCATCAAGATCGCCAACAACCCAGTTCAGCACTCGAAGACAAAGCACATTGAAATTCGTCATCATTTTCTCAGAGATCATGTTACAAAGGAAGACATTGATATCATACACGTCAACACTGAAGAGCAATTGGCAGATATCTTCACCAAGCCCTTGGATGAGAAGAGATTTTGCAAGTTACGGTGTGAGCTAAATATCTTGGAATCCTCAAACGTCCTGTGATCAGGCACACATCCTAACACTTATGCATGATGATGACTTAGATGTGCAACACACAAAGTAACATATATCTTCAATCAATGAAGACATACATTCTACGTGTGAATACATTAATGTGGAATTTGACCTCGGAGCGCCACGATAATTGTGCGCCGTGTCTGGGTTCAATACTTCCTATACGGTGGGTAGCGCCACCACCAAAATTTTTCTGCGTGAAGTGTTTTACTCATGTCGTTACATTTGCTATGTCTTCACATTTGGTTTGGCTTCAATCTCAACATGTCTTCATGATTATCTTCACTATGTTGATTATATATGCACTGGTGTTCTGTCCTCTACAGCATTCACTTATAGCTATGTCTTCTTGGCTGAATCTTTTGAACTAAGTGAATGTGATCGGACCCTAACCTCTCCATGCTTCCTACCTCAAACTCTATCTCTCCAAGTCATATGCACTCTATTGAAACTGTCGAATGTCTTCACTGCATCCTTGTCAGAAGAAGACACAGAGACAAACTTTAAAACAGCTTTTAATGTCTATCCATCAATTAGAATTCCGGAGAAGTAGGAACCTCTCCCGACAAACCAGGCGTGCGTGGGGTGAAACTGCCCCCACAATTCCGCATGCTGGCCACGTACTGATCAGATGCGAATCGCCAGGGGCACCTGAGTAATAGCGCAGTGCCGCCCATATCCCTATAAGTACTCGTTTCACTGCGGTCATTATCTCTTCTTCCTCCCTCGCACAAACCCTAGCACCACCGCTAACTCGCAACGACGCCGGCGACGAAGTGCTTCACTACTGCGACCTCTCCGACGCCGTTCTCACGCCGACCGCGGCCACCAGTCTCTCCGCCGTCGTCCTAAGTGTCTTCCGTCGCCAAGTTCGGGCACGGAGGATCGAACTGCTCGGCCTCACCTCTCTTCTCGTCTAGCAGTTCCAAGTCTGGTACATGTCCGTGGGAGAATCTTTTGGTTCTCATAGTCTGCATTCATTTGCAGAATTCCTACAGCGTCACATCAATTCACCTGAAGCAAGTTCCTGTTGGTCAAGAAAAAGGAAGCCTTTGAAGCCTTTGAAAGCTTTGAAGCCTTTGAAGCTTTTGAAGTCTTCCAAGTTAAGCTTCATGGCATCCGAGAAACCATCAAGGAAGGGAGGCAGGCAGAGACGGGGTGACACATCAAAGGATCTGCCTGCAGATTTGGCAGAAACGTACCAAACAGATCCTGAAGAAACCTATGCTCAGCACAAGACACGAATCCAATGGATTCGCAGGTACTGGGCAGAGCAATGGTTCCTATACCGCTTCGTCACCAAAGAATATGCAGAGAAGTGCGCCATCAAGCGGCCATGGGGAGATGCCTTGTACAAGAACCTCGTACCCCGAACCAGAGACGAAGCCATTGCTCAAGGTTTCTTTCCATGCATGGTCAGGGGACAACAGCCAGCTGACGCACATCCATCGTCCCTTCTCTGGTGTCGCGATGACACTCTGTTCAAGCGCAACTTCCAATTTGCCCAGAACTCTGCGAAGCAAAACAAGAAGGAGTTTGGATTGGACTTCAACCCTGGTCCCTCCAGACCAAGGGCAGATGGCACATGTGACGCTAATCCCAATGTCATCGGGCCATTTGCCAATCTCGACGGCCTCATCACTCACATTATAGTCCAAGGGACTGCCGTGAACGACCCTCCAGCAGACACTGAGTCTGATGATGCTCCTGCTGCCCCAGAGCCAAAGCAGATGAAGAAGAAGCCAAAAGCTTCCAAGCCAGTCGCCTCCCCCAAGATCTCCAAAGCGAAGCCATTGGCCACTGCACCTCCTGAAGCCAGTGTGCAGTCTGAAGGCTTATCAAGAGTCTCCAAGCCTCAAGATGCAAAGAAACCACAGCCACACACCAGCAAAGAGCTAACTGTCGCTGCCGTTCTTTGCTGCGAAGCCATTGATCTGTCCAGTGACGAAGATCTTGGTGATGACGCTCTTGAGCAGCTCATCAAGAGCAAGGAGGAGGCTGAAATCTTCAACAATCTGCCTCTGTTCGATGCAAAAATCATCCACAACTTCATAGATGAGTGGTTTGACACGCCCAACATCAGCTTTGATGATCTGCAGCTGCCCATTGGCCTCAGCGTAGCCTTCCAAGGAGCTACCGCTTCAGAACTCGCTATTGCCCAGCGCATCGTGGAACTGAAGCAAAAGATAGATTTCGAGAAGGCTCAGTTTAAACAGAACATGGCCACGCTCAGCGTCCAAGAGATCAAAGACTTCAAGGTCATGCTGCATGAGCTGAAGGAAAACTTCATGCAGAAACGTGCCGAGGCTCAGGGGTCACGCGAGCGCATGAAGAATTTGGCTGATCTCTGCGTACAGGCCTACAATGAGGCCGAGAAGCGAAAGGCACTTGGGCATCCCGGCATCGACCCCAGGATGGCCGCCAAGAAAAAGAAGACACCCACCGTGGCCGAAGAAGAGGCCCCACGCCAAGAAGCTATTCCAATTGTCTTCCCCACCGCCAAGCCTAGCTCGAAGCCAAAGCGCTCACCCGCTTCAGAGCTTAAGAAGACAAGGATAGCCGAAGCTAAAGCAAGGAAGAGGAAACACTCTGAAGCCTCTCCTTCAGACCCCACCACCAAGAAGCGCAAGTCCAAGAAGTCTCGGGCTGCTCCCACAGAGCCCTTGATAGTTGAACCCCTTTCTGTTTGCCGTCCTAATGAAGATCGTCAGATGACCGTCCATGAGCCTGCTCTCACTAAGGCTCAGCGTGATGAAGACATTCCAGCAGCCGACCCCACCGCTGCTGAAGACATTGGTCTCGAAGACAATGTACAAGATGATGCAGTCCTTCCTCAGCTCGAATCGAGTGAATTGCTCAGCATTGGTCGTCCCCTGACGCCAATCACACAAGATGCATCGTGGGCAGATCGCCCACAGGAGGAAGAGGATGAGCCCCAACCCACTGCAGCTCCACCTGCGTCGCTTGCATTCCGTAGGCTTCGCAGAGGACCAAGGGCTCAGACTGCTGATGACATTCCGGCTGCATCAGCCGAAGCACAAGCAGAAGAACATGAAGAACCTCAAGCTCCATCTCCCCCTCACCAGCAAGAAGAAATTCTCAAGGAGGCTGACACCACTACGGCTGCCACACATAATACTGAAGCATTTGTGGAGCCAGATCAACCAACAGCTTCAAGAGATACTGAAGCAACTGCCTCTGACCCTTCTGTGCCTGTATCTGCTGCCGGACCCCAGTTCAATTATCATATTGCGCACAGGCCCCAGGTACAGAAGCCAATTCCATGACTGCCAAGGTTCCCAGGACCAGTCACTGCTCCTGGCTCCTTCAATGTCAATAGCTTCAGGGCAGACAACACTTTCTTCGACCGCTCCAAGAACCCTTACTCAAGGGAAAAGATTGTGTCAGATAGGTTCTGGAGCTACCCACAGCGCAGCTACTACTCCTGCGTCCTCTACAACCAGAACCGTATCTTTCCACATCAGCGCCTTGGAGTTGAAGCTTTTGCTGGTCTGCCTGGTCTGGAAGAAGCCTTGGACTGCTTCAAGCAAGTTGGCCTGCTACCATTTGTCACGGACGAAGAGCACTGGAACGAAGAGCTTCTGCTTCAGTTCTATGCCACATTGCACATCAAGGGATACAACCGAGATCCGAAGACTTGGGTCCTGGAGTGGATGACCGGCAACGTCCACCATGAAGCCAATGCATTTGATATCATTGAGCTCACCAGCCTACCCACTCCAGGCGAACACTTCGAAGAAGGCTGCCAACTCCATACTGAAGCAGTTGAGAGCATATTTCAGCGATCTGAGCCGAATATGAGTCAGATGCTTTCGATGATGAAGCCATTGCCTTCTGACGCACCTTACCCAGCGGAGTTCTTCGTTGAAGACTTAGAGTACCTGCCGGGAACTATCTATCACATCATCAGGCGGACTCTATGGCCCATTAAGGGGCACTCTCGATATGCCAAGATTGAAGGTGCCATGAAGACTCTCATCTTCTGCATCCTACACGGCAAATGTTTCAATGCCCAGGATCTCTTCATTCGTCAACTTGCTGCGTCTGGCTCAGATCTCTTTGGTCTGAAGATTTATGCTCCATGGGTTATGAGGCTAATCAAGCTCCACTCTGCGATATCATATCAGCCCTCAGCCCGCAACCACAGAATCTTCCTACCCGATGTGGACACCTCTGCTGAAGCTATTTATCCTGAGCCTGCCAAACAGCCACTCAGTCTTCAGAATGCAGAACACCAAAGCTTCACTCAACATGATGATGGTGTTGAAGCCATTTCCAGAGTCTATCCAATGGCTAGCACCACACGTGCCCCTGCATCCACTGAAGCCACTGACAGCGAAGCTGGGCAGAGACCCAAGAAACGCGCTCGTACACTCACTGATCGTGAACTTCTTGTGGCTCTGCATCAAAAGCAAGATAGGCATCACGACTGGCTCAAGAGGCAGATGCACAGTCTCCTGCAAGACGTCAATCGCATCAGGAATCCGGCCACCAAGAACGCCTTCGTAGCACACGAAACCTGTCGCCGCACTTGGAAAGGCCTCACTATGATGTGCACTGAAGCTGAATTGCAAGAGGATGGCTTCAAGGAGCGTTTCAAGTTTGACTCCACACCCCCCAGACGAGCTGTGTTGCGTGGGACTCCGTCACTTGAAGAATCCGAGTTCTCTTCCTCTGCTGCCACCGTGACGGGGAAGATCATTGAGGAGGAAGACGACGCCACATCACCACCAATGTCTTCACCGCGCGTCGTCACTGCCCCAAGCTCGCCTGCCCCACCAAACGTCTCCACCAACCCTGCTGCGCCTGGGAACGCATAGAAAACTCTATGTCTTCAAACCTTTTTGGTCATCACTGACAAAAGGGGGAGAAGCATATGATGTTTATAGTCTTCAAGCGGGTCAATAATATGGGCGGGTGCTTTATATTTTGCATTTTGCTTCGTGTTTACAACTCTCGTTTTGCTACATTTGGTTCTTTGAGTTGTAACACTTAAACTTGATGGTCGTCTGCTACTATGTTTGCCAATGTGTTCTTGCGAAGATAAATTCCGCATGTACGACGATAATTTCCGCACTCTTATCATTTCGCAGACGTCCATTTTTCATTATGCATATCATTATATTCATATATCTTTACGTGCATGATAGATTGTCATCATAAGTTGAAGCGGATTCCCACATATACAACCTGCTGTGTGCATTTGCATTCCAGAAGCAAATCACTTAACATGCACATCTTCAGGGGGAGCTCTTGCTGCTTATGAAGACAATTCCTTTACAATTTCACAAATTATATTCCCCGTTGAAAACTTCAACTAGTTTGTCATCAATCACCAAAAAGGGGGAGATTGTAAGTGCATCTAGTGCCACCCCTAGTTGGTTTTGGAGTATTGACGACAAACCTAGTTGAGGGACTAATGTGTTTGTGAGAATTGCAGGATAACACAGGTATAAGTCCCTCATTGATTCGGTTTAGCTACCAGAGATGACCCCCAAAAATGTACGAAGACATTGAAGACAATGGTGGTTCATGAAGACATTCGTGTCGAAGACAATGACATATGAAGACTCCCCATGAAGCTTTTGGAACTCGAAGACTTAGATCCTTCGTAGCTTTACTTTATTCATGTTGTGTCATAGGAACCACCGTACTGTTAAGTGGGGTCCAAGAAAACCAGCCAGGATGACTGAAGTGATGCCTAATTCAAATCCTATGTCTTCGAGTGAAGACAATGAGAGAAAATCTTGTCCAGAGTCAGACAAGTCAGCTTTACTTGCAGCCCAAGTAAAGTTGCCGTGAGAGTTCAAAATCCGACCGTTAGTACACGTGTCAGTTCCTTAGTGACCCAGGGTCGTTTCGGACAAATCAGGTCAGGGTTGCCAAGTGGCTATAAATAGCCCACCCCCACAACCATAAACGGTTGGCTGCTCAGATTTTAGTGCACGGCTTTTGTCGTTTGAGAGCAACCCACCTCGAAGCCTTTGAGAGAAAATCCTTAGTGAGGAGAAAAGCCCTAACCACCCAGAGCCAGAGTAATTGGGCATCACTTAAGTCTTCTTGTCTGAGTGATCTGAAGACTTATTACACTTGAGGACTGTGCATCCTCCAGACGGTTAGGCGTCGCGTTCTGAGCATCCAAGAGGAATTGTGGATTGCCGGTGAACGAAGTCTGTGAAGGTTTGGGAGTCTACCTTGAAGACTTACCAGAGTGATTGAGCGGGGTCTGTGTGACCTTAGCTCAAGGAGAAAACGGTGAGGACTGGGTGTCCTGAGCTGCGTGTTCAGGACTGGGTGTCCGGGACTGTGTGTCCTTTGGTTTAAATACCTAGCCGCTCCAACCAGACGTACAGTTGTCACAGCAACTGGAACTGGTCCAACATATCATTGTCTTCAACGTGTCACTGGTTTCATCTTCACCTCCCTTTACTTACCAGTACATATTGTGAAGCTATTGCATGCCTGCTTAATCTTCTGTCTTCACAACCTGACTGTATGATCTGTTTGGCTTCATAAGTTCTTCCAACCTGATCCTCATTACACTGAAGCTATTTGTCTCTGTGCTTTCACTGTACTGTATATTTGACTATGGCTTGCGTTGTGTAATCTACCTTCCGCTGCATAGTGATAGGCTTCAAGTCTGGTTGTCTTCATAACTTCCACGTTTTGAAGACTTTCTTAAAAATCGCCTATTCACCCCCCCCCCTCTAGTCGATATAACGCACTTTCACTAAGTGGGCGTGCATCCAACTAGCTTGCTCACGAAGCCCTAGGGCATTTGAGGAAGCCCATCCTTGGAATACAGAAGCCAAGTTCTATAATGAAAAATTCCCACTAGTAATATATGAAAGTGATAAAATAGGAGACTCTCTATCATGAAAAACATGGTGCTACTTTGAAGCACAATGTGGAAAAGGATAGTAACATTGTCCCTTCTCTCTTTTTCTCTCATTTTTTCTTATTTTTTGCCTTTTTTATTTCTTTTATCCTTTATCCTTCTCTTTTTTTCGTTTTTATGGGATCTTTGGCCTCTTTTTATTTATTTAAGTCCGCAGTCTCATCCCGAATTGTGGGGGAACCATAGTCTCCATCATCCTTTCCTCACATGGAAAAATGCTCTAATAATGATGATCATCACACTTTTATTTACTTACAACTCAAGAATTACAACTCGATACTAGAAAAAATATATGACTGTATATGATCATGCAAAGAAATATGACAATGCTGGTATGTGTCATGATGAAACGGGACGGTGGAAGTTGCACGGCAATATTTCTCGAAATGGCTATGGAAATGTCATAACAGGTAGGTATGGTGGCTGTTTTGAGGAAGATATAAGGTGGCTTATGTGTGAAAGAGCGTGTCATATCATGGGATTTGGATGCACCGGCGAAGTTTTCACCAACTCTCAAGGTGAGAAAGAGCAATGCACGGTACTCAAGAGGCTAGCAATGGTGGAAGGGAGAGTGTGCGTATAATCCATGGACTCAACATTAGTCATAAAGAACTCACATACTTATTGCAGAAGTTTATTAGCCCTTGAAGCAAAGTACTACTATGCATTCTCCTAGGGGGGTAGATTGGTAGGAAAAGGCCATCACTCGTCCCCAACTGCCACTCATAAGGAAGACAATAAAAAACGAATCATGCTCCACCTTCATCGCATAACGAGAGACCATACGTGCATGCTTCGGGAATCACAAACCTTAACACATATATTCTTACTAAACCACAATTACTCACTAGCATAACTCTAATATCACCATCTCTATATTTCCAAACAAATACAAGGAATCAAACATCTCATATATTTAATGATCTTCATGAAAGTTTTTATTATATCCCTCTTGGATACCCATCATTTTAGGAGTAAATTCATAACCCAAACAAATTGCCATACTATTTATAAGACTGTCAAAGTAATATAAGTTAAGCATGAGAGTTTGTCAATTTCTTCAAAATAAAACCACCACCGTGCTTTATAAAGATATAAGTGAAGCACTGGAGCAACTACCTATCTCAGAAAGTATAAGTGAAGCACACAAAGTATTCTAACAAATTCACAATTAATGTGCGTCCCTCTCAAAAGGTGTGTACAGCAAGGATGATTGAGGCAAACTAAAAAGCAAATAAAGCAGAGACTCATATAATACAAGACGCTCCAAGAAAAACACATATCATGTGGTGAATAAAAATTTAGCCTCAAGTGATTACCGATAGATTGTAGACAAAAGAGGGGATGCCATCCGGGGCATCCCTAAGCTTAGATGCTCGGTTATCCTTGAATATTACCTTGGGGTGCCTTGGGAATGCCCAAGCTTAGGCTCTTGCCAGTCTTTATTCCTTTATTGAAATAAAGCAAATAACCACTTTTAGGTACTGTTGCAAAGTCATTCCAATTTTATTTTTGTGTTATATATACTGTATTCTAACTTCTCCATGCTTCATACCCCCCGATACGGCCCATAGATTTATCAAAATAAGCAAACAACACAATGAAAATAGAATCTATCGAAAACAAAACAATATGTAGTAATCTGGACTTTAGCCAAACTTATATAACTCCAAAAATTAAGAAAAAATAGGGAAGTGTGAGAAATTTTTATATCAATCCTGTGTAAAAACTTCAGATCAAGAACATGTTTGTGTGAACTTACAAAATTCCAGACCTGAGCGTAAAAGTTTCTGTTTTTTCACATAATCAAATCAACAATCTTCCAAATCATCCCAAAGGTCTTACTTGGCACAAACACCATTAAAACACTAAAACACAATCATAAAAGAATTGTAATTGCGTATTCATTGAAAAACAATAGTAAAAACATAAAAATAAAATTGGGTTGCCTCCCAACAAGCACTATTGTTTAATGCCCCTAGCTAGGCATATTGCATAGATCTAGGTATTGTAACAAAAATGAGTGTGATCATCCATGCTCATCTCATACTTCCTCCTTTCAGCAGCAAACTTCCTTTGTGGCAAGCAAAAATAATCAAAAGGGCTAAATTTAATTGGGTACGGATCTATGAGATCAAGTTTGGGAGGAGGAGGTTCCTCCTTTGGCCCTTTATATGTGATAACTATCTCTTCATTATATACGCTCCTTTGATTACGATTTCCAAATCTTTCTTTAACAACACGTCCTAGCCCATTATTTTGTATAACAAAATTGTCATTGATTTTAGAAATTTTATCAATCAAAACGGATGGAGGAACATCTTTCCTTAGATTTTCATTGTAAGCAGCACAATTCGGAGATTGCAATCTCCTTATCTCTTCTTGATTAAAAAGGATCTCCTGTATAGGGGGTGTCGTGGGGTTAATGCAGCAGATCCCCTAGTGAAAGGACTTAGGTGCGAGGCCATTGCAATGGTGACTAGCTTGAAGGGGTTGAGCGGGACGAGAGACATGAGTTTACCCAGGTTCGGCCCCTCACGGTGGAGGTAAAAGCCTACTCCTGCTCTTGTTACTATTGCTTGAGTATTGATTACAAGGGAGCGGATTCGCTTGACCTAGCTATCGATTGATTGCGACCTAAGTTTACCTGCTGCGGGGACTCGCCTTTATATACAGAGGTTGACGCCCTAAGCTTACAAGAGTCTGGGTCGGGCTTATACTTCGTAACCGATCCTGGCTCTAAGTCGCATTGCCTTCTTTTGCAAGCTGCCATCGGGCGGCTTACACTTCCGGGTCACGAGCCGTCTTCTGGCCTTGGGCCTCCATCTAGCCCACCTCATAAGTCACCTCCCTGGCTCCATGTCTTGGTCTCTTGGGCCAATATAAGGCTTCATTGTTTTATGTCGCCAAAAACCTAACCCGACCCTTCTAGGGCGGGTTACACCATGGGGTCATATCCCCAACATTAGGCCCCAGACTGATTTGAACATGTTCATCTCAATCTTCAGTGCCTTTGGTTGGCGAGTCTTCTTTGGTTCTTCTAAATGTTTAACCTTGAACATATCTTCATAACACGCCATATGAAAGGATGGCGTCATCTTCGTAAATTTAGGAAAATCCTTATGACGTCACAGCGGATCATTTGCATTAATCCACCATTCCGATAATCGAGGTGCCCTTTTTGTTGTAGAAGTTATTATGCCTCCTCGATTTTTGCACATGCATGTTATTGTACCCTCCTTTTCCTTATAAATAGGCACGGGGGGCCTACCTTCTTCACTTTCAACCCCGTCGCCTCCACTTCTTCTTCTTCCTCGTGACGCCCATTGCACAAACAGCATCACTGGCGTCTAACATCTCCATAGCTAGATCATAAATCTCAATCCAAGCTTCTGGAGGGAGGTCCGCTGTATAATTAGGTATCTTACGGGGACCCTTGAAATCTTTGGGCAAATGCGATGTCTGCTACACTACGTCGATATTTCCCCAAAGAGGAAGGAATGATGCAACACGGCGACGGTAGGTATTTCCCTCGGTGATGAGACCAAGGTTGTCGAACCAGTAGGAGAACCAAGCAACACTATGTAAACAACACCAGCACACAAATAAAAAATACTCGCAACCCGACGTGTAAAAGGGGTTGTCAATCCCTTTCGGGCAACGGCGCCAGAAATTGGCAAATGGACGTGATAAAAATATGATAGATGGGATAAATAGATCTCGAATAAAATAAATTGCAGCAAGGTATTTTTGTATTTTTTTAATAGATCTGAAAATAAAAGCAAAGGAAAATAGATCGCAAAGGCAAATATATTAAAGAAGAGACCCGGCGGCCGTAGGTTTCTCTAGTGGCTTCTCTTGAGAAAAATAGCAAACGGTGGTTGACAAATTACTGTTGGGCAATTGATAGAACTTCAAATAATCATGATGATATCCAGACAATGATAATTATATAGGCATCACGTCCAAGATTAGTAGACCGACTCATGCCTGCATCTACTACTATTACTCCACACATTGACCGCTATCCAGCATGCATCTAGTGTATTAAGTTCATGGAGAAATGGAGTAATGCAATAAGAATGATGACATGATGTAGACAAGATCTATTTATGTAGAAATAGACCCCATTTTTATCCATAATGGCAACGATACATATGTGTCAGTTCCCCTTCTGTCACTGGGATCAAGCACCGTAAGATCGAACCCATCACAAAGCACCTCTTCCCATTGCAAGATAAATATATCCAGTTGGCCAAACAAAACCCAAATATCGGAGAAGAAATACGAGGCTGTAAGAAATCATGCATATAAGAGATCAAAGAAGACTCAAATAACTTTCATGGATAAAAAGAGATAGATCTGATCATAAACTCAAAGTTCATCGGATCCCAACAAACACACCGCAAAAGAATTACATCATACGGATCTGTAAGAGACCATTGTATTGAGAATGAAACGAGAGAGAGGAAGCCATCTAGCTACTAACTACGGACCCGTAGGTCTACAAAAGACTACTCACGCATCATCGGAGAGGCACCAACGAACATGATGAACCCCTCCATGATCGTGTCTAGATTGGATCTGGTGTTTCTGGAACTTGCGGCTGCTGGAATTGATTTTCGTCAACTCCCCTAGGGTCTCTATAATATTGGAGTATTTATAGAGTAAAGAGGCGGTCCGGGGGGCACCCGAGGTGGGCACAACCCACCAGGGCGCGCTCGGGCCACCGCCTTGACACGCTCTGCCTCTACATCAATCTGAGCCTTCAACGCAGCTATTTGATTGTTCTCAGCCAGGATATCCTCTTGGGCCTTGGTTATCTCCTCATGGATCTTTGCAACCTCTGCGTTGCGGTCTGCCTGATTTGCCGCAGTAACCTCTGTTGCCAACAAAGTTGTCAAGGTACCCATGAGATCCAGTAGTATTTGAGTCAATGGCCTGCCTGGCCAGGATCCACCAGCTCTTGTCACAGCCGGGTCAGAGGCTGTTGCAGCAGCCATTGAAGAATTAAGATCCGGCCCTGTGCCAGCCATGAAGATAGCAACCCTACACGACGGCTCATAGGTGTTCAGAATACTGTGGCCATCAGAATAGCCCCCAAGCCAGCCGTCTTGAAGTTGATACATTGACTCTGTCTCTCTAGTTGAGGACTCATCACCTGAGTAGATGAGAGTCTCTCCCCCAGATGCATAATCTTTCGCAAGTTCCATCCCTTGCGTGAAGCCCACGAAAGCATGCCTCCGCCCGGCTTGGACCCGAGCGGGTTGCGTGCGCCCAGCCAACTTGGCGATGTCGATGCAGATATCTGACTCTGGCTCTAATCCACCGACTTTGCCGATGAAGACATGGATTCCTCCGAAGGGGACCCGGTACCCATACTCGATTGAGTCAGCCTCAGGGCCCCAGCCAGCGTCGTCAATGCAGAGCTTGCCGCGGCGACTCTTAGTCATCCTGCCAACGCGTACCCCTCGATCCCTGGGAAAGAGCCCTTCAAGAACTCAAAACCACCATGCGCTGGCCCCATGATGGGTGCAAACTATCATGGGGTTAACACATCAGATGCCCTAGTGAAAGGACTTAGGTACGAGGCCATCGCAACAGTGACTAGCTTGAAGGGGTTGAGCGGGACGACAGACACGAGTTTACCTAGGTTCAGCCCCTCACGGTGGAGGTAAAATCCTACTCCTGCTCTTGTTACTATTGCTTGAGTATCGACTACAAGGGAGCAGATACGCTTGACCTAGCTATCAATTGATTGCAACCTAAGTTTACCCGTCGCAGGGACTCGCCTTTATATACAAAGGTTGAGGCCCTGGGCTTACAACAGTCCAGGTTGGGCTTATACTTCATAACCGATCCTGGATCTAAGTCGCCTTGCCTACTTTGGCAAGTCTCCATCGGGCGGCTTACACTTTCGGGCCATGCACCGTCTTCAGGCCTTGGGCCTCCATCCAGCCCACCTCGTAAGTCGCCTTGATGACCCACAAGTATAGGGGATCTATCATAGTCCTTTCGAAAAGTAAGAGTGTCGAGCCCAACGAGGAGCAGAAGGAAATGACAAGCAGTTTTCAGTAAGGTATTCTCTGCAAGCACTGAAATTATCGGTAACAGATAGTTTTGTGATAAGGTAATTCGTAATGGGTAACAAGTAACAAAAGTAAACAAGGTGCAGCAAGGTGGCCCAATCCTTTTTGTAGCAAAGGACAAGCCTGGGCAAACTCTTATATAAAGGAAAGCGCTCCCGAGGACACATGGGAATTATCAGCAAGCTAGTTTTCATCATGTTCATATGATCCGCGTTCGTTACTTTGATAATTTGATATGTGGGTGGACCGGTGCTTGGGTACTGCCCTTCCTTGGATAAGCATCCCACTTATGATTAACCCCCCTCGCAAGCATCCGCGACTACTAAAGAAGAATTAAGGTAAACCTAACCATAGCATGAAACATATGGATCCAAAACAACCCCTTATGAAGCAAAGCATAAACTAGGGTTTAAGCTTCTATCACTCTAGCAACCCATCATCTACTTATTACTTCCCAATGCCTTCCCCTAGGCCCAAACAATGGTGAAGTGTCATGTAGTCGACATTAACATAACACCACTAGAGGAATGACAACATACATCTCATCAAAATATCGAACGAATACCAAATTCACATGACTACTTATAACAAGACTTCTCCCATGTCCTCAAGAACAAACGTAACTACTCACAAATCATATTCATGTTCATAATCAGAGGGGTATTAATGTGCATAAATGATCTGAACATATAATCTTCCACCGAATAAACCAACTAGCATCAACTACAAGGAGTAATCAACACTACTAGCAACCCACAGGTACCAAGCTGAGGTTTTGAGACAAAGATCAGATACAATGGATGAACTAGGGTTTGAGAGGGCATGGTGCTTGTCATGGATTTGTCACGGCAAATGTCCTTAGTGTCAGGACTTAGTCATGAGTCCAACGCATCTATGTGGTAGCTTGAGAGGGGTTGAGCAGGACGAGAGACATGAGGTTTTTACCCAGGTTCAGCCCCTCACGGTGGAGGTAAAAGCAAACATCCTGCTCCATTGATATTGAAGATGATCATCATAATTACAAGGGTGCTCTATCTCGAGAGCTATTGACTTGTCTCTCTAAACGTAACTTGTGAAAACTTGTCTAACTTGTCCCTCTTGGGGTGCCCTGCCCCTCCTTATATATGTTGAAGGGGTGGCTTACATGACTAGTCCTATTAGGATTAGGATTACTCTATTACAAGTGGAGTCCTAGTCTTGTTTCCTTTGTAAGGGAATATTCCTTATGCTTTCCTCTTAAGCCGGCCCACCATAGCTTGAGCCGGCCTTCCTTGAATCGTCTGTTGGGCCACCGGGTCTTGTCGCTCCTCTGACCCACCAGCCGAGTCACCAATGAGTCACCTGGCTCGGCTGGGTCATCAGTGAGTGGAGAGATCTGGGCAGGTCACTTAGTGAGTCGCCAAGTCCGGTCGGGTCATACCGCAGGGTATATCCTCGACATTAGCCCCCAGTTTAATTTGGATTTATCCATGTTAAACTAATCCTGCAAAATAAACACAAGAACAAATTTGACAGGTTGTGCTCCGGGTTAAAAATTCTTGTAAGCCGGCACCTGATCATCCTTAGGTCCTTGTCATTTCCTTCTTCTAGAAAGTCCGGGTTAATAGGCTAGCCTCATAATCAATTTGTTGACATTGATTTCTCCCAGAAAAACATTGTGAAGAATAAATCATCAGGATTGTAAATACTCATCCGATTTTCAGTCGGCTTGAAGATGTAGAACTTGCCAGTTTATCATTGCCAAAATTGCCGATTTGTAAATATTGATGGCACCAGGTCATAATTATTGTTGACATCAAGCTTGAAAGCGTACCTCCCTTATATGCATATCACTTGTAGCCCCCAAGTCTTAATAAGGGAGCATAGTAACAGCTTAAGACTTGCTTCAATATAAATGTTGCAACCTAGAAGAAATCCATGTTGTTCATCTCAATCACTAGTCAAAACCGAATATTCCACATATGTAGCCCCCAAGTGCCGGGTTGTCATGCTTGCAGCAACCTGGGACTTGTAATTGTGTTATGCTCATAAAAATTTCAACCAGTGTATCCCCCAATGGTCGAGTCATTATGCAATAATGAGCAGGGACTTTGTAGATATGATCATGTAAACTTGAACAACAATGTGTAGCCCCCAAGGACCGGCTTAGTAAGATAATACTGAGCTGGAACTTCATTGAAAAATAATATCATATGATGTAACTCCCACCATGTGGCTTGAACCCACGTCCACAAGGTTAAGAGCCTTGTGCTCTACCAACTGAGCAATGGATCCTTCAATATAATGGATTAAAACTTGTCTACCTTGAATTTTTTTATAGAAGCAATTGGCAGCCCCCAAGGGCTGGCCCATTACAATGTGATGAGTCGGATCTTCAATAAGGCGAGTTAAGAATGACTTTGCATTAGCCCCCAAGTGTCATGGTGCGTGCTGGCAGTGAAATGGGACTTACGTATTTGATGTAATCTCAATCTGAATAATGTTGTCCCCAAGTGTCGGATCGTAAGCCTGCAGCGACTCGAGACTATTCCTCTCATTGTAGAATAAATCATATCCATTGATAAATAATTAGCCATTGCGCTGAAGCAACTTTGAAAACCTTAATCATAATACCGGTTATTAATAACCATAATAAAAATCCAGCCATGTTGGCTATTAAAGATTTGAATAATATAACCTAGTTCGAAAACCAGTTCCTGCAATATAAACCAATATATCCATGCATATATGATGCATGCTATGATGATGTAATGATGATGCAACGTATGATGCAATATATGATGATGTATGTATATGATGACAGAATACTTCAATGAAACTAGCCCGAGACACTAGAAGGTGCGTGCTTTCCGTGAGCCGGCCCTCACAGTACCCAATCGACATTTGAACCTAGATAAGTTCAGGTCTTATTGAAAGATAGACTTATCAGGAGTACACGGGGTCAGAGTAGCAGCATGCATCACGGGCCGATTTATCCAAGTTTCAAGGAAGGCGGCTTATGAAGCCTGGATCTATCCTGACTATCTGTAAGCCGTTCTCTCACATGACAAACCGGTGTTTTAACCTTAACAAGTTCAACATCTTTGGTGAATACACTGTAAAAGATTGATTGTTAAGAGTTCGGCGGGTCAATCAGGATTACCTGATGGAGTTGAAGCACCTGGTATACAGATAAGATGACCCGGAAAGGTTATGTCCTCTTTGTTGAATACACCTATGTTTGAACAAGATAATGAAGGAAATATGCCTTAGAGGCAATAATAAAGTTGTTATTTATATTTCCTTATATCATGATAAATGTTTATTATTCATGCTAGAATTGTATTAACTTGAAACTTAGTACATGTGTGAATACATAGACAAACAGACTGTCATTAGTTTGCTTCTACTTGACTAGCTCGTTGAATCAATGATGGTTATGTTTCCTAACCATAGACATGAGTTGTCATTTGATTAACGGGATCACATCATTAGAGAATGATGTGATTGACTTGACCCATCCATTAGCTTAGCGCGATGATCGTTTAGTTTGTTGCTATTGCTTTCTCCATAACTTATACATGTTCCTATGACTATGAGATCATGCAACTCCCGAATACCGGAGGAACACTTTGTGTGCTACAAAACGTCACAATGTAACTGGGTGATTATAAAGGTGCTCTACAGGTGTCTCCGATGGTGTTTGTTGAGTTGGCATAGATCGACATTAGGATTTGTCACTCCGATTGTCGGAGAGGTATCTCTGGGCCCTCTCGGTAATGTACATCACTATAAGCCTTGCAAGCAATGTAGATAATGAATTAGTTATGGGATGTAGCATTACGGAATGAGTAAAGAGACTTGTCGGTAACGATATTGAACTAGGTATTGAGATACCGACGATCGAATCTCGGGAAAGTAGCATACCGATGACAAAGGGAACAACGTATATCGTTATGCAGTTTGACCGATAAAGATCTTCGAAAAATATGTGGGAGCCAATATGAACATCCAGGTTCCGCTATTGGTTATTGACCAGAGACCTGTCTCGGTCTTGTCTACATAGTTCTCGAACCCGTAGGGTCCGCACGCTTAACGTTCGGTGACGATCGGTATTATGAGTTTATGTGTTTTGATGTACCGAAGGTAGTTCAGAGTCCCGGATGTGATCACGGACATGACGAGGAGTCTCGAAATGGTCGAGACATAAATATTGATATATTGGACGGCTATATTCGGACACTGGAAGTGTTCCGGGTGATTTCGAAGAACACCGGAGTACCGGAGGGTTACTGGACCCCCCCCCCCCGGAGAACTAATGGGCCACATGGGCTTTAGTGGAGAGACAGAAGGGCCGGCCAGGGCAGGCCACGTGCCCCTCCCCCTCTAGTCCGAATTGGACTAGGGAAGGGGGCAGCGCCCCCCTTTCCTTCTCCCTTCATTTCCCCCTCCTAGTAGAAGTAGGAAAGGGAGTCCTACTCCTAGTAGGAGGAGGACTCCTCCTCTCCTGGCGCCCCCAAGGGCCGGCCGGCCTCCCCCTTGCTCCTTTATATACGAGGACAGGGGGCACCCTAGGACACACAAGTTGATTGTTTCCAACCGTGTGCGGTGCCCCCCTCCAGCACAATCCACCTCGGTCATATCGTAGCGGTGCTTAGGCGAAGCCCTGTTCCGGTAGCATCGTCATCACCGTCATCACGCCGTCGTGCTGATGAAGCTCTCCCTCGACACTCTGCTGGATCATGAGTTCATGGGACATCACCGAGCCAAACGTGTGCAGATCGTGGAGGTGCCGTACTAGGATCAGTCAATCGTGAAGACGTGCGACTACATCAACCGCGTTGTCATAATGCTTCTGCTTACGGTCTACGTGGGTACATGGACAACACTCTTCCCCTCTCATTGCTATGCATCACCATGATCTTGCGTGTGCATAGGATTTTTTTTTAAATTACTACCTTCCCCAACAGTGGCATCCGAGCCAGGTTTATGCGTAGATGTTATATGCACGAGTAGAAGACAAAGGAGTTGTGGGCGTGGGTATATACATATTGCTTGTCGTCACTAGTTGTTTCTTGATTCGGCGGTATTGTTGAATGAAGCGGCCCAGACCGACATTATGCATACGCTTACGCGAGACTGGTTCTACCGACGTGTTCCGCACACAGGTGGCTGGTGGGTGTCAGTTTCTCCAACTTTAGTTGAATCGGATTCAATGAATAGGGTTCTTTCTGAAGATCAAAAAGCAATCACTACATCGCGTTGTGGTTTTTGATGCGTAGGTAAGAACGGTTCTTGCTCGGCCCATAGCAGCCACGTAAAACTTGCAACAACAAAGTAGAGGACATCTAACTTGTTTTCGCATTGCTTGTTGTGATGTGATATGGTCAATACATGATGAGATATAAGTTGTTGTATGAGATGATCATGTTTTGTTGAAGTTATCGGCAACTGGTAGAAGCCTTATGGTTGTCTCTTTATTGCATAAGATGCAAGCGCCAAATAATTGCTTTACTTTATCGCTATGCGATAGCAATAGTTGGCGAGACGACCATGTGATGACACATCGATAGAGATCAAGATGATGGAGATCATGGTGTCATGCCGGTGACGATAGAGATCATGACGATACTTTGGAGATGGAGATCAAAGGCGCAAGATGATCATGGCCATATCATGTCACATATTTCGATTGCATGTGATGTTTATCCTTTATGCATCTTATTTTGCTTAGTTCGGCGGTAGCATTATAAGATGATCTCTCACTAAATTTCAAGGTATAAGTGTTCTCTCTGAGTATGCATCGTTGCGACAGTTCGTCGTGCCGAGACACCACGTGATGATCGGGTGTGATAAGATCTACGTTCACATACAACAGGTGCAAGCCAGTTTTGCACACGCGGAATACTCGGGTTAAACTTGACGAGCCTAGCATATGCAGACATGGCCTCGGAACACTGGAGACCGAAAGGTCGAGCGTGAAACATATAGTATATACGATCAACATAATGATGTTCATCATTGAAAACTACTCCATCTCACATGATGATCGGACATGGTTTAGTTGATTTGGATCATGTGATCATTTAGATGACTACTGGAGACCGAAAGGTCGAGCGTGAAACATATAGTATATATGATCAACATAATGATGTTCATCATTGAAAACTACTCCATCTCACATGATGATCGGACATGGTTTAGTTGATTTGGATCATGTGATCATTTAGATGACTAGAGGGATGTCTATCTAAGTAGGAGTTCTTAAGTAATATGTTTAATTGAACTTTAATTTATCATGAATTTAGTCCTGGTAGTATTTGCATAACTAAGTTGTAGATCAATAGCTCGCGATGTAGCTGTCGGATCACGGGTTCCGGCAAAACCCTCAAGGTTCGAACACTAGGGTGAGCGCGAAGATCTCCCCCCTACTGATCCACGTCCTAACTCAGCTAAGATCTTACGAAGTAACTCGACGAACTCGCAACACAAAGGACACAAGATTTATACTAGTTCGGGCCACCGTTGTAGTGTAATACCCTACTCTAGTGTGGTGTGGTGGATTGCCTCTTGGGCTGAGTATGAATAGTACAAGGGGAAGAACAGCCTCATGAGGAGGGGTGTTCTTGTGCTTGGTGAACTTGTGGTTGTTCTGGTCCCTCTCGATCTGACCCCCTGGCTATGGTGGTGGCTAGTCCTATTTATAGAGGCCCTGGTCCTCTCCCCAAATATTGAGCGGGAAGGGAGCCAACAATGGCCAATTCGAAAGGGGTCATCGAGTACAACTTATCCTGGCAAAAGCAGTCTTCGCCTGCAAAAGGCTCTGGTGGTGACGCTGTCTTGGGTTCCACGGTGATCTCCGTCTCGCCGTCATTCTTCTCTTGGTCTCATTGCACCAATATGGAAACCTTTGCTTAACGCCTCGGTACTCCGCGCCTGTGCTTGCTTCCTTAGCACCGAAGAGGAAACAAGGACACTGTGCGCGCTGGCGCCCGCCTGGCCTTGGTCCTCATGGCTCACGTCACTAAAACCTCACGAGGTTCGCCTGGCCTTGAACTCTCCTCCCCTCACGAGCCAGCCTGGTGAGGCCACTCCTGAGGAGGTATTGTGTCGCTCGCCTCGCGAGGCCTGGCCCCTCGCGAGGGTCTTGAGTCCTTGCTGGTGAAGATGGGCCATACGGGCCCGCTCGTAGAGCCACGTCGTGGGCCGCGGGCAGGCAAGTCTGGGGACGCCCATTCCAGAACGCCGACAGTAGCCCCCGGGCCCAAGGCATGCTCAGGCTTGGCTTCGAGGTGAAGCCAAAGGCCAAATGCGGAGCTCCGTGGGCCCCAATAGCCTGCGGCCTTGGTCGACGCGTGGCGGTTGATTGGACGTGGGCGTCTCCGCTTCCCCACATTGCCTCGACAACGGCCCGACTATCAAAAGGGTTGGCGTAGACAGCGCTTGCCTTCACTGCTTCCTTTTGCCTTACTCAGATCCCCTTTCTTGCCCCCTGCCTCCGAAATCTCTAGATCTACATCCTTCCCACATCGGTGACCAATGGCGCCCCGGAGGGTCAAGCCCGCCTCGTCGCCGGCTTCATACGAGTCGGCCCTCGACGCACCCAATGTTTCAGAGAAGAACCTCGCCGCCACGAACTTGCTGACAGCGGAGGAAAGCAACGAGAAGGGGAAGACTGGACTCCGGGCCGGCTCCGACGTGCCTGATCCCGAGGGAAGCACCTTCTACCCCTTCTTCACGAGCAGCATCACCGCCGGGCTGGTTCCTCCCTTCTCTGACTTCTTTTACGAGGTCCTTGATCACTTCGGGCTGCAGGCGCTGCATCTTCGTCCCAACTCTATCCTTCTCTTGTTGATCTTCGCCTACTACTGCGAGGCGTACCTTGGCGTGATGTCGTTCGTGGCCCTTCTGCGCCACTTCTTCTTCCTCCCGCCAAGGAGGGTCACGCCTCCGGGTGTGTCAATTTCATCGCGGTAGGCAAGGCCAACTCGATCTCGAAGACGGGGAAGAAAGCCGATGGCTCCCGGAGCAAGTGGGCCATGATGGATGCTAAATGCATCCACCCACGCTTGACGCTGCCAACGGAGAGGCCCCAGTCTGACAAGGGGTGGTCCTGCGCAAAGCTCACTGACGAGCGGGCGACGTTGGTGTTGGAGCAGATGAAGTCCGACCTAAAGTCTGGCAACGCGAAGGCGGCGAAGATTACAGGGGCCATGCTCCTGAGGGAATTCCTGGCGCTGCGCGTGGCCCTGCTTCAAGCCCGCACGCGCCCCTTGTGGGGACTTGGGGATGAAGAGGACAAGGTTCACTTGAGCACGGAGGCCTTGTCCGACGAGGAGCTGACCGCAGCTCTCCGCCTCCTGGTTGGGGACGATCAGGAGTATCCGCCGAATGTCTTCACTCCCTTGTTCCACCACAAGGACGGGGCGCTGATCGTGGCCTCTAGCCCAACCTTTGATGGGTGTGGACTGGTGCCGCCGGTTCTCACCGGGGCCCCTGCGGCGCCGACGCCAGTGGAGCTGTCTTTTGGTGAGTCCCGTGGGGAGGAAGAAGAGGAGGAGGAAGATTCGGAGGTGACCCCCGAAGGGACGGGGGAGACCCCCCCCCCCCCCCCTTGAGTAAAGCTGACATCCTCCTTTCCTTTCCTGATGACGACGAGGCCAACGATCGCCTGGAGAGGGGGGAGCTGCCCACTGTCCCGATGAGGGACCGATCAGCTTTGATCTCCCGAGACGTTGCTTCCGTTCCGACGCCGCCTGGAGCCGCTTTCGGCCCAACCGCCGCTCCTGCTTCTGCTTCCAGAGCTGGCGCGCTTGTGCCTCGGGTTGCGAAGCTCTCCGGCTTCAAGCTCACCAAGCAGAGGGTGGACTACGCTGCTGTAGACCAGTAAGTGTTTGAGCTTCATCTTGTCCTTGCTTATACTACTGCCTTTTGACGTTTCTCCCTTGTCTCTGCTGTTGGTGCTTGTTTCTGACTCTTTTTCCTTGTTGTGCAACCAGGCCGGCGCCTGTGGTGAAGAGGAGGAGGGAGAGCGAGGTGGAGTTTCTTGAGTCCGGGTTGCCTCCTGCGACTGCGCCCCTCTTTGTGAGCAAAGGTGGGAACGGTGCTGGTGCTTCTCCAGCGCGACCATCCTCGCGAGGCCAGGTGGAGCATCCTCGGGAGGAGTCAGCCCTTGAAGCGTCGCTGGCTCAGGAGGTGCTGGTGTCCGGCTCGGGTGCTGAGGTCCAAGAGGCTTAGGAGCCTCCTGCCTCTCAGGCCATGGTGACGACGCCTCTTCCTCCTTCTGCGCAATTACTCCTAGGCTCTTCTGCCTCCTCTGCTGTCTTGGAGCGTGCCCTTTCAGAGATGACTCAGCTACGGGAAGATCTCCTGAGCGCAGATCCGCGCCTGGTAGCCGGGCGCCTGGAGCTGGCCTCTGGCTGGCTTCAGTCTGCCATAGCAGTCCAAGCGGTGCTAAGCCAGGCCACGACGACCTCCGAGATGGAGAAGCGCGTCGTCGCCCAAGCTGCGGCCGATCGCGAGGCGGCGATGAAGTACGCCGAAGCCGCCCACGACCGCTGCCAGGCGTTGGAAGACAAGCTGAAGAGTCTGCATGATGAGCGCCCAGAGGAAGCTCGCGGCCGTCAGGTGAAGGAGGAGGAGATGAAGGCCCGGGAGGACGCCATCAAGGACCGCGACGCCGAGCTGGGGGAGTTGGCGAAGGCGCGGGCCACTGAACGCAGCCGGCTGGAGGAGCTGGAGCGGAAGGTGGAGGCGAAGGGGGTCGATCTTGATGCCAAGGCGAAGGTTCTGGCCGAGGACCGTGCGGCCTTCGCGCTTCTGGAGAAGAGGTCTCGCGAGGCCCTAAAGTCGCTCTATGAGAAGGGCTTGGAGAAGCCGTTAGCCACCAATGAGGACGGCCGCGCCTAGTTGCTTCCCTACTTGGTTGATGTGCTTGAGGTAGTCGTGCGTGGCATCGGCCCCATGGCGGAGGCAGAGGCTTGAGTCCTTTCTTCAGCCGCGCAGACGCGCGTCTTCACCCATGTCCATCTTTGCGATCCTGCCGCTCGCCTTGACGAGCTGCTGGAGCCTGTGGACGAGGAGCGTTGCGCGGCTGCCGCCGCAGCCGTGAAGGGTCAGGTGGAAGCCCTGCTGGATAAGTTCGACGCCTTCGCACCCGTGCCTTCGACTGGTGGTGCAGGTGAAGACGACGCCACCCAGGAGGGGGCACCTCTTGTAGGTGCCGGCAGCATCGAGGAATGACTAGCCTGCGGCTTCTTTCCTATTTGAAACTCCTGCAGCATGTAGCGTGCCTCATGGAGGCGTTTAAACTTGTGTTTGGTATTCGGAGAGCATTATGCCTTCTAATATTTGCTTTGAGATTTTGCGATTTTCTTCCTATTTGCTTTTATGTTCTACATCGGCAGAGCCCGGCCCCGCGCATACCTCAGCCGCCGTTGGACCGACCGAAGACTAGGATGGACCCAAGGAGTGAGGGGCTACGTGGCCAGTTAGGCTCCTGAGTCGCGATGCTCAGGAGTCCCCCCTGACGCGCAAACATCTTATGGAAAGGAGATGCAATGGTTGGTCTTGTGTTCTACGTCAGCAGGGCCCGACCCCGCGCATACCTCAACCGCCGTTGGGCCGACCGGAGACCAGGACGGACCAAGGAGTGAGGGGCTACGTGGTTAGTTAGGCTCCTATGTCGCGATGCTCAGGAGTCCCCCTTGACATTCAAACGACCTTCATACCTTAGCTCCGCTTGGGAGGGCGCGCGACAACCAGGTCCGAGGGACCTAGCGGGGTGGCGTACGCTTGGGCGTGACCTGAGCGCAACGCCCGTGCCCAGCCCCCTCGCGCGGCTCTACCGAGGGGAGGCGTTGCATTGAGGCCAGACATTGAGCCCGGAGGCTCCCTGAGGTTGATACGGTCATGAGGCTTCCCTCAATTGTTTATCACCAGGACGGACCATGGTGCTTCCGCACTTGCACGGGCATAGCCGCTCCTCGGCAGTGTCGACTGTCAGCGCGGAGCATGGTGCTTCCACTAGTACGTGGGAGGGGACTCCCTACCGTGGAGAGCCCCCGGGGTGTGTACAGCCCGGCCCTGACACGTAGCTTGCATGGCCGGGCTAGACGAGGTTTGTCTGGGCACTCGTGAGCCAGCGCGGGACTCACGAGGCCCTACCTCAAGGCGGGTTGCGCCTGGTCTTGATTCTTGTTCACTGTCTTGGTCCTGCGAGGTGGTTAGACAACCTGCGCCAAACGAATCTCCTAAGGTTATCGCGTGAGAAGGCCAAGCACCAACGGTCCCAGGAGGTGACGTGAACGGGGCCAGCCCGCCAGACAGACCTGGGCCATTGGATTTATCGACGCTGCAGGGAGGGGCCCGAGCACAGATGCCGTGCCTAATCCTCTCACGCGAAGGGTCCTGAAGAAAGACGACCGGCGCGCGGCTGCCGCGATGGGCGACAATCAAGCAGGTGATAGTCATAGATAGATTAAGCATGAAAGGCAACCTAGCTCAGGTAAATGCATAAACGATACGCGCCACTAGGTCCGGCCCGAGCGGCTTGGGGATGATGCAGCCCGAGGGGCGCCCCCAGCAAGGTAAGCTAAAGACATAAACACGGAAATATACATGTCACAGGGACGGACCCACGCGGCCTGGGAATAATGCAGCCCTGGGGGCGCTCCCAGCTAAACGAACTTGCAAGATGTCACCTGGTTCCATTGATGAAGGGGTGTTGAGGCAACTGAAGGTACGCGGCGAAGGGGTTGCCCCTCATGAGCCACCGGGGCCCTGAGCCTCGGGAGGCTCTGGGGGTCCCAGCGGTTCCTTGAGGACCGTCTCCATCTCCGCCAGGACTGCATGGTGCCTGGCCTCCTGACCCGTCATGACGCTCCGCAGGTTGCGCTGGAAGGCAGCGGCCACGCTCGGCAGTACGAACGGCATGCGAACGTAGCTGTGAGGTGGACCTTCGCAGCGCCCGACCCGCGAAGGCCAGAAGCGCTCCTGAGATGCGGCTCGGTTGAGCCCTGGTATGTCGATGCAGACACGTAGCTCACTACCCTCGCCTGGGTGGGGAGCAGCGCCAGGTAGGCAGCGGTCGCCGCGTATTGCTCTTGCTTCCTGAAGCTCCTGAGATACCTTGGTGATGAACTCCTGAGCACCGGCTGCTCCTTGCCCAGTGTCCTCCTGAAGGAGACGTCCCGTGAAACACGCCTCCAAGTGGTGCCCGAGCGCCTCCCTCATGATGTTGGCGAGGTCTGAGGCTCTCCAGAAGAGAGGCCCCGAGCCCTGCCGAGGAGGGCGCCTGGCGCGCCTTCCTATGCGATAGAGGGAGGCGCCCCAGGTGCATGCGCTGATCCTGACGCGGTGCCAGTTGTGGTGCTGCCCTCCTGAGGTCCGACATGGAGTTGCTGCTTCTTCTTCTTGGGGACGACCTCAGGAGGGTACCGAGCTGCATTGTTGCCGGGGTCTTCGATTGACGCTGCTTGGAAGGCGCACTCGAGGGAGCACACCGCATCTCTTTCTTCGCAGGGGACTGTGATGATCCCACCGCTTCCTGGCCTCTTGAGGATGTTGTAGCCGTGGTGCGTCATGGCCATGAACTTGGCCAGGGCCGGATACCCGAGGATGGCATTGTATGGTAGACGGATGTGGGCGACGTCGAAGTCGATGAGCTCGGTGCGGTAGTAGTTGCGCTGTCCGAAGGTGACTGGGAGGCGGACCTGACCGATCGGTGTGGTGGAGCCGTCGGTCACTCCTGAGAAAGGCTTGGTGGGCTAAAGATGATCATACGGCACTTGGAGGCTGTCAAACGTTTCGATGGATAGGACGTTGAGCTCTCCGCCGCCGTCGACGAGGGTCTTGGTGACTTGCACATTGTTGATGACGGGTGAACAAAGCATTGGGAGGACGCCGGCAGTAGCCGCGCACTTGAGCTAGTCTGCTGAGTGGAACATGATGGCGCACTGGGACCACCTGAGCGGGCGTGTGGCCTAGAGCTTGGGGAGGATTGCGTTCACCTCGTGAGCAAACTGTTTGAAGATACGCTATGAGGCTGGGGCTTGAGCTGCGCCCAAGATGCAGGTAATGGCACGCGGCTCCTGGAAGCCCCCAGCCCCCTCGTCTTGGTGGTGGTCGTCATTTCTTCTTGGTGGTGGCGGTAGTGGAGGAAGACCGGCGTTGCCCTGAGGGCGATCCTCATGAGGCCGATCCCTCCAGGCGCCCTCGCAAGGCTGATCCTGCCAGTGGTCCTCACGAGGCCGGTCGCGCCACTCCTAGCGCGGGCCATGGTCATCCCAGCGTCCGCCACCATGTCCTCCTCCACGGTCGTAGCCCCGGTCATTGCGCTCGGGGCGTCGACCGAAGCATCCCTCTCGAATGGCTCTGAGCTCTTGACAGTCGCTGGTGTTGTGGCTATGCAGGTTATGGAAGGTGCAGAATGGTCGGCTGCTCTTGGATGACTCAGGCTGGTCCCTACCGTGCTTTGTGTCCGGCTCCGCTGCGAGCACGGCTGCTCCCTTGCGCTTCACGTCTTTGGCCTTGGCTTTCTTCTCCTCCGGGTCCGCAGCCACGAGCTCGAGGAGGGGGAGGCGCCCCTCCTCAGCTCTTGCGCACTTGGTCGCCAGGTTGAACAACTCCAGAGATATGCACAGCTCCTCGTGGATGGAGAGCTCCTCCCTCATCTTGACGTCGCGGACACCATGGAGAATGCAGAGATGATGGCCTCGTCCGTCACCTTGGGGATCTTGAGGCGAACGCTGTTGAAGCGCTGGATGTACTTCTCGAGGGTCTCTCCTGGTTGTCGCTTGACGCGATGCAGGTCACCCGCAGCCGGTGGGCGGTCGCGAGTGCCCTAGAAGTTGGCGACGAAACGGTCGCGCATGTTGTCCCAGGAGGAGATCGAGCCTGGAGGCAAATTCAGGAGCCAGGAGCGGGCACCATCCTTGAGAGCCATGGGAAACCAGTTCGCCATGACTTTCTCATCGTCGTTGGCTGCCTCGATGCTCAGCTCATAGAGCTGCAGGAACTCCGCGGGGTCGGGGGTGCCGTCGTAGCGAGGTGGCAGATCCGGCTTGAACTTGCCTGGCCAAGCGACGCTACGTAGCACAGGGGTGAAGGCGCGGCAGCCTGCCGTGGTCACCGGGACTCTGTGCTGGTGGAGAACTTGTCCTTGATGGAGTCCGCGCACCGCCGCCGTAGGCGGCATGCGGTTTTGCCGTGGTGGCGCAGGGAGCGTGGGGGCGTTTTCTCGCGGCCGAGGGACTTCTTGGAAGCTTCTTTCTTCTTGCATGGGCGCCGGACGTGGCAGGTCGCGTCGGGGCGCCAAGACTTTGTCTTAGGGCAGAGGTGGTGGAGGCGCTTCGTGGGCCACGCCGCCCGCGCTTGGCGGAGGACGAGGTGGCAAGAGGGACGGCGTAGGGGAGCCCCCTGCGGCGCTGACAAGCTCGGCGATGCGGTCGAGCCAGTCCTCGTAGAGGTCATCGATTGGGCGATAGCGCAGGAGCTCACGCGCCATGCACAGAGCGGACTACGCGTCCACGGGAGCACGACGGGCGTGGGATGACGAGCCGGCCGGGGTTAGCGATGGAGTGGCGGCGCGGCCGTCCCATCGCACCGAGGGGTGCAGCGAGGATGCTTGCTGCTCGTTCCCTGCCAGGCCGGTGGCAGTGTTGGCGGCAGGCAAAGGGGAACGATGAGGCGGCCCACCGACGGGAGCTGTCTGAGCAACGCGGGCGGCCAGGGCAGCCCGGCGCTCAACGCGAGCGTGGCGAGCATCCGACATGGAGACTATGAGACGACGGGATGCGGAGCGACAAAAGGGAAGCTTTGGGGCACCCCTACCTGGCGCGCCAAATGTCGGATCACAGGTTCCGGCAAAACCCTCAAGGTTCGAACACTGGGGTGTGCGCGAAGATCTCCCCCTACCGATCCACGTCCTAACTAAGCTACGATCTTAGGAACTAACTCGACGAACTCGCAACACAAAGGACACAAGATTTATACTGGTTTGGGCCACCGTTGTGGTGTAATACCCTACTCTAGTGTGGTGTGGTGGATTGCCTCTTGGGCTGAGGATGAATAGTACAAGGGGAAGAACAGCCTCCTGAGGAGGGGTGTTCTTGTGCTTGGTGAACTTGTGGTTGTTCTGGTCCCTCTCGATCTGACGCCCCCCCCCCCCCCCCCGGCTATGGTGGTGGCTAGTCCTATTTATAGAGGCCCTAGTCCTCTCCCCAAATATTGAGCGGGAAGGGAGCCAACAACGGCCAATTCCAAAGGGGACAACGAGTACATCTTATCCTGATAAAAGCAGTCTTTGCCTGCAAAAGGCTCTGGTGGTGACATCGTCTTGGGTTCCATGGTGACCTGTGTCTCGCCGTCCTTTTGGTCTTGGCCTCGTTGCACCGATATGGAAACCTTTGCTTGACGCCTCGATACTCTGCGCCTGCGATTGCTTCCTTAGCACCAAAGAGGAAACCAGGACATTGTGCACGCTGGCGCCCGCCTGGCCTTGGTCGTCATGGCTCACATCACTAGAACCTCGCAAGGTTCGCCTGGCCTTGAACTCTCCGCCCCTCGCGAGCCAGCCTGGTGAGGCCGCTCCTGAGGAGGTCTTGTGTCGCTCGCCTCGCGAGGCCTGGCCCCTCGCGAGGGTCTTGAGTCCTTTCTGGTGAAGATGGGCCATACGGGCCCGCTCGCAGAGCCACGCCATGGGCCGCAGGCAGGCAAGTTTGGGGACCCCGTTCCTAGAACGCTGACAGTAGCTACCCGTTTTTTTGATATGTTCCTAGAGAAAAACTATGTTGAAAGATGATAGTAGCAATGATGTGGACTAGGTCCATGATCTGAGGATCATCCTCGTTGCTGCACAGAAGAATTATGTCCTTGATGCACCACTAGGTGACAGACCTATTGCAGGAGCAGATGCACACGTTATGAATGTTTGACAAGCTCGGTATGATGACTACTTGATAGTTTAGTGCACCATGCTTTATGACTTAGAACCGGGACTTCCAAAAATGTTTTGAACGCCACGGAGCATATAAGATGTTCCAAGAGTTGAAATTGGTATCTCATACTCATGCCCGTGTCAAGAGGTATGAGACCTCTGACAGTACTTTGCCTACAAGATGGACGAGAATAGCTTAACGAGTGAGCATCTGCTCAGAATGTCTGAGTACTACAATCACTTAAATCAAGTGGGGGTTAATCTTCCCGATAAGAGAGTGATTGACAAACTTCTAGTCACTATCAACAAGTTACTAGAACTTCGTGATGAACTATAATATGCAAGGGATAATGGAAACGATTCCCAAAGCTCTTCGCGATGTTGGAATCGGCGAAGGTAGAAATCAATAAAAAGCATCAAGTGTTGATGGTTGACAAGACCACTAGTTTCAAATAAAAGGGAAAGGGAAAGAAAGGGAACTTCAAGAAGAATGTCAAGCAAGTTGCCACTCCCATGAAGAAGCCCAAAGGTAGACCCAAGCCTGAAACTGAGTGCTTCTACTTCAAATGAAATGGTCACTGGAAGTGGAACTGCCCTAGATACTTGGCGGATAAGAAGGATGGCAAAGTGAACAAAGGTATATTTGATATACATGTTATTGATGTGTACTTTACTAGTGTTTATAGCAAACCCCTCGGTATTTGATACTAGTTCAGTTGCTAAGAGTAGTAACTCGAAACGGGAGTTGCAAAATAAAGAAAGACTAGTTGAGGACGAGGTGACGATGTGTGTTGGAAATGATTCCAAGGTTGATAAGATCACCATCGCACACTCCCTTTACCTTCGGGATTAGTGTTGAACCTAAAATAAATGTTATTTGCTGTTTGCGTTGAGCATAATATGATTGGATCTTGTTTATTGCAATACGGTTATTCATTTAAGTCAAAGAATAATTGTTATTCTGTTTACATGAATAAAACCTTCTGTGGTCATACACCCAAGGTGAATGGTTTATTGAATCTCGATCGTAGTGATACACATATTCATAATATTGAAGCCAAAAGATGCAAAGTTAATAATGATAGTGCAACTTATATGTGGAATTGTCGTTCAGGTCATATTGGTGTAAAGCGCATGAAGAAACTCCATGCGGATGGACTTTTGGAATCACTTGATTATGAATCATTTGATGCTTGCGAACCATGCCTCATCGGCAAGATGACTAAGACTCCGTTCTCCGGAACAATGGAGCGAGCAACTCACTTATGGGAAAAAATACATACTGATGTATGCGGTCCGATGAGAGTTGAGGCTCGCGGCGGGTATCATTGTTTTCTGACCTTCACAGATGATTTGAGCAGATATAGGTATATCTAATTGATGAAACATAAGTCTGAAACATTTTAAAAGTTCAAGGAATTTCAGAGTGAAGTAGAAAATCATCGTAACAAGAAAATAAAGTTTCTATGATCTTATCGTGGAAGTGAATATTCGAGTTATGAGTTTGGTCTTCATTTGAAACAATGTGGAATAGTTTCGCAACTCACGCCACCTGGAACACCACAGCATAATGGTGTGTCCGAACGTTGTAATCGTACTTTATTGGATATGGTGCGATCTATGATGTCTCTTACAGATTTACCACTATCGTTTTGGGGTTATGCATTAGAGACAGCTGCATTCATGTTAAATAGGGCACCATCCAAATCCGTTGAGATGACACCATATGAACTATGGTTTGGCAAGAAACCAAAGTTGTCGTTTCACTAAGTTTGGGGTTGCAATGCTTATGTGAAAAAGTTTCAAACTAATAAGCTCGAACCCAAATCACAGTAGTGCGTCTTCATAGGATACCCAAAAAGAAACTGTTGGGTACACCTTCTATCATAGATCTGAAGGCAAGTTATTTTGTTGCTAAGAATGGATCCTTTCAAGTGAAGGAGTTTCTCTCGAAAGAAGTGAGTGGGAGGAAAGTAGAACTTGATGAGGTAATTGTACCTTCTACCGAATTGGAAAGTAGTTCATCACAGAAATTAGTTGCAGTGATTCCTACACCAATTAGTGAGGAAGCTAATGATGATGATCATGAAACTTCAGATCAAGTTACTACCGAACCTCATAGGTCAACCAGAGTACGGTCCGCACCAGAGTGGTACAGTAATCCTGTTCTGGAAGTCGTGTTACTAGACCATGATGAACCTATGAACTATGAGGAAGCGATGATGAGCCCAGATTCCGCAAAATGCCTTGAGACCATGAAATCTGAGATGGGATCCATGTATGAGAACAAAGTATGGACTTTGATTGAGTTGCCCGATGATCGGTGAGTCATTAAGAATAAATGGATCTTCAAGAGGAAGACGGACGCTGATAGTAGTGTTACTATCTACAAAGCTCGAATTGTCGCAAAATGTTTTCGACAAGTTCAAGGTGTTCATTACAATGAGATTTTATCACTCATATCGATGCTTAAAAGTCTGTCCGAATCATGTTAGCAGTTGCCGCATTTTATGAAATATGGCAAATGGATGTCAAAACTGTATTCCTTAATGGATTTCTTGAAGAAAGTTGTATATGATGCAACCAGAAGTTTTTGTCAATCCTAAAGGTGCTAACAAAGTGAGCAAGCTCCAGCGATCCATCTATGGACTGGTGCAAGCATCTCGGAGTTGGAACATATGCTTTGATAAAGTGATCAAAGCATATGGGTTTATACAGACTTGCAGTGAAGCCTATATTTACAAGAAAGTGAGTGGGAGCACTACAGCATTTCTGATAAGTATCTATGAATGACATATTGTTGATCGAAAATAATGTAGAGTTTTCTAGAAAGCATAAAGGAGTGTTTGAAAGGAGTTTTTCAAAGAAAGACCTCGGTGAAGCTACTTACATATTAAGCATCAAGATCTATAGAGATAGATCAAGACACTTATATTTTCAATGAGTACACACCTTGACAAGATTTTGAAGTAGTTCAAAATAGAACAGTCAAAGAAGGAGTTCTTTTCTGTGTTACAAGGTGTGAAGTTGAGTAAAGACTCAAAACCCGACCAGGGCAGAAAATAGAAAAAGAATGAAAAGCCATTCCCTATGCCTTAGTCATAGGTTCTATAAAATATGTTGTGTTGTGTACCAGACCTATTGTGTACCTCACCATAAGATTGGCAAGAGGGTACAATAGTGATCCAGGAGTGGATCAGTGGACAGTGGTCAAAAATATCCTTAGTGGAATAAGGAAATGTTTCTCGGTTATGGAGGTGACAAAGAGTTCGTCGTAAAATGTTACATCGATGCAAGCTTTAACACCGATCTGGATGACTCTAAGTCTCGGTCTAGATACATATTAAAAGTGGGAGTAGTTAGCTAGAGTAGCTTCGTGCAAAGCATTGTAGACATAGAAAATTTGCAAAATACATACGGCTCTGAATGTGGCAGACCCGTTGACTAAATTTCTCTCACAAGCAAAACATGATCACTCTTTGGGTGTTAATCACATAGCGATGTGAACTAGATTATCGACTCTCATAAAACCTTTGGGTGTTAGTCACATGGAGATGTGAACTAATCACATAAAGATGTGAACTATTCATGTTAAATCACATGACGATGTCAACTAGATTATTGACTCTAGTGCAAGTGGGAGACTGAAGGAAATATGCCCTAGAGGCAATAATAAAGTTGTTATTTATATTTCCTTATATCATGATAAATGTTTATTATTCATGCTAGAATTGTATTAACCGGAAACTTAGTACATGTGTGAATACATAGACAGACAGAGTGTCACTAGTTTGCCTCTACTTGACTAGCTCGTTGAATCAATGATGGTTATGTTTCCTAACCATAGAGATGAGTTGTCATTTGATTAACGGGATCACATCATTAGAGAATGATGTGATTGAATTGAACCATCTGTTAGCTTAGCACGATGATCATTTAGGTTGTTGCTATTACTTTCTCCATAACTTATACATGTTCCTATGACTATGAGATCATGCAACTCCCGAATACCGGAGGAACACATTGTATGCTACCAAACATCACAACATAACTGGGTGATTATAAAGGTGCTCTACAGGTGTCTCCGATGGTGTTTGTTGAGTTGGCATAGATCGAGATTAGGATTTGACACTTCGATTGTCGGAGAGGTATCTCTGGGCCCTCTCGGTAATGTACATCACCATAAGCCTTGCAAGCAATGTAGCTAATGAGTTAGTTACAGGATGTAGCATTACGGAACAAGTAAAGAGACTTGTCGATAACGAGATTGAACTAGGTATTGACATATCGACGATCGAATCTCGGGCAAGTAACATACTGATGACAAAGGGAACAACGTATATCGTTATGCGGTTTGACCAATAAAGATCTTCAAAGAATATGTGGGAGCCAATATGAACATCCAGGTTCCGCCATTGGTTATTGACCGGAGACGTGTCTCGGTCATGTCTACATAGTTGTACCCTTAAGGTCTGCACGCTTAACGTTCGGTGATGATCGGGATTATGAGTTTATGTGTTTTAATGTACTGAAGGTAGTTCCGAGTCCCGGATGCGATCACGGACATGATGAGGAGTCTCGAAATGGTCGAGACATAAAGATTGATATATTGGATGGCTATATTTGGACACCAGAGGTGTTCCGGGTGATTTCAGAGAAAACCGGAGTACCGGAGGGTTACCGGACCCCCCCCCCCCCGGAGAACTAATGGGCCACATGGGCCTTAGTGGAGAGACAGAAGGGCCGGCCAGGGAAGGCCATGTGCCCCTCCCCCTCTGGTCCGAATTGGACTAGGGAAGGGGGCGGCGCCCCCCTTTCCTTCTCCCTCCCCTCCTTCCTTTCCCCCTCCTAGTAGGAGTAGGAAAGGGGAGTCCTACTCCTACTAGGAGGAGGACTCCTCTCCTGGCACGCCCCAAGGGCCGGCCGGCCTCCCCCCTTGCTCCTTTATATATGGGGGCAGGGGGCACCCTAGGATACACAAGTTGATTGTTTCCAACCGTGTGTGGTGCCCCCCTCCATCATAATCCACCTCAGTCATATCGTAGCGGTGCTTAGGCGAAGCCCTGTTCCGGTAGTATCATCATTACCATCATCACGCCGTCGTGCTGACGAAGCTCTCCCTCCAACCCCTATTGGATCGTGAGTTCGTGGGGCGTCACCGAGCCGAACGTGTGCAGATCACGGAGGTGCCGTACTTTCGGTACTAGGATTGGTCGGTCATGAAGACGTACGACTACATCAACCGCGTTGTCATAATGCTTCCGCTTACGGTCTACGAGGGTACGTGGACAACACTCTTCCCCTCTTGTTGCTATGCATAACCATGATCTTGCATGTGCGTAGGAATTTTTTTGAAATTATTGCGTTCCCCAACAGATAACCTGGTCAAGAGGGTAGTAACGCTATGTTCTCTTTGGTGAGTATGCCTATGTTTGAACAGGAATCCCCCAAGTGACATACTGACAATTTGTGCTCGTCAGGGACCTATGTTTGAGCTGTGTTGTGCATCCAACTCTCTTTGGTCCCTGTAATTTTCCTGAGAACTCGAACTTGCAAGAGATGGATATTCTTCTTGAACCGGAGTTTTAAACCGGATTTGAGAGCTTCGGAGTTTTGTGGGACACAGATTTCCCTTGAGCCAGATTGTGAACCAGATATTAAGTGTTTCAGCGCTTTATAGGAGACAGATTTCCCTTGAACCAGAACCTTCATTTTGAGCCGGAAACTTTCTGACGGCCCTTAAATTTTCATCGATATAGCAGTAATCTCCGGGGCCGGGTTATTTTCCCTCCAATGACCCAGAGTTCTTGAATTTGCTGAAACCGACCAATTCTGCCGAGTCATATCATTGTAGCCCCGAGTCTTAAGACGGCTCGAGGAGTTGGCTTGATATTCTCCATACTTGACCGTGATATAAACTGGCGTATAGTTGAACAGCGGATCATTGGGATATGTTGAAGCTGGAGGCAAGGTGGCGAGTTAACAATCTTGGCAACACTCATTATATATCCTTGACATTGATAATGCGATGTGAATCCACGGAAACTTGAGGTCGGCCATGGCGGGTTATAAATGACCCCGTATGATTTGTGTCAGTAATCCGACTAGCGGTTCATCCCAGCTGGTTGTTTAACCAAAACGCAGTGGTGGTGATTTGTACACCTATCCAATGAACCATCTGGTGGAGGTAGAGGCTGACACTATGACCTTCTTCAGAGTTGTTGTAACAGACCGGACCACGGTGCGGCGGCTTGTACATATTCATTGGGCAACGACATAGGCGCTTTCCGGGTGAATCGATGTAGACCGGACCACTGCATGACGAGTGGTGTGTTTGTCTGTGATGTAGGTCAGCCCCCAGCATGTTGATAGTTGAATGCCAATTTGTTAAAAACCGCAGTGGAGACGTATGCCAGTACAGCCTCCGTATATCAGTGTAGACTGGACCACTGGATGATGCACACGGGATCTCTATACACGTAGCTTAATGGTCTCTTCTATATTGAAGAATTTTTCTGCAAAAAAGACATGGCAGTGCGAGAGTAATTGTCTTCGAAAGAATAAAATATATACTGGAAAGTAGATAAGGTAGATAGCACCTGATTTGATTTTTGGTGGGAGCACTCTTCATCAGCTCAAACAGCGCGCCTTATGATGTGACGATATCTGTTGCGTTGACTTATTTCAGAAACTTGGTACTTTCAGGGCAATATACTAAAAAGGCCATCAAGGTTTTGCTCTTGTTAATCGTCCACTCATCAGACAACACGAAGCACCTCACGCAAGTCCATGACCCCTTGTATTACTCCAACCGAACCGTCACCTCATCAAACAACTTTTTTCAGCGCGACGACTGGTAAGAGTCCTGTGACGGGGCTAGTCACAACGGATGCAGGCCGGATCTTGGGCGGTCGGCGATTCAAAACAGTTGTAAGCGCGGCGACTTGACCCGGCGACGGCCGACAACGGAGGTGAGCCAGCTTGAGGAGGCTTGCCTTAGAGACAGTGGCTGCCTGCCACGATGGAACGGCACGAGGTGAACGCAGCTTCAGTACAGCAGCGGCTTGGTGCTGCGGCGGCGATGGCAAGCCGGGTCAATGCATGGTGGCGGGTTGAGGCGCAGTGCAGGTGCATATGGGCGGCTCAAAGTAGTCCACAGGTCGATGAGGTGGGTGAAGTGGCCGGCTCGACGGAGGCCCTCATGTAGGGGCGGCTCACCCGCTGCAGTTGACACGAGCGGCAGCTCAGAACATCGGGGCAACAGTGGGGCGATTCGGACAGCTCGGTGGGTTGCAGTAGGAGTGGAGATGGCAGCCCGGAGCTGCGGTGCAGCGACTTGGATAAAAAAACGGGCCACAACGCCGACAGCCACTGCAGTGGAGGCGGAAGGCACCGAAGCGTCAGCGACTCGTGACCGCACCGGCGCGACGATGAGGACGTGTGCCGCGAGATCGGTTTGAGGTTATGACAGTGAAAACGGGCGGTTTGACCCTACGATGTTGCTTATGACCCGGCGGTGGTGCGGGTGGCGTTCAACGACTTGGTACGCCGCAAACTCGTGCAGTGAGGCCAGTTCAGAACGACATCGTTGACTCGGGATAGTGGCTTGGAGCAGAGGCAGTCGCGCCCAACGGAGGCGAGCCAAAGACGGTGACTTACAGCGGTGGTTGAAACAGGCAATGACTGTTGCGGGGCTACTGCAGAGAACGGTGTGAGACCGGCCGGTCAACTTGTCACAAGGGCGGCTCGGGGCGGCTCTGGAAGCGGAGATGTAGCGGCGACTCAGCCACAACCGAGGTGTAGAGCATCCGGCGGCTATAGGTTAGCCGCCGGCTCATAGGCAAAAACGGCGACTCACGCACGGCGGTTCACGTAATGCTGACGCGGTGAACTAGAGGGGCAGGGCACCCGTGAGTCGATTGGCGACTCGGGTTGTAACAGGCACACGGGGCGCTACGGCCGATGGCGGGTCGGAGTCTGGCGAGTGAGCGATGATACTGGAAGGTCAGTGAGCTTCAGCGAGGGCCGGCCCGTAGAGGCAGAGGCGACATCCATCAGAGGCAGCTGCTGGAGACGAGCCATGGCACGGGCGGTTTTAGAGGCGAAGCCGGCTCAAACACCACCAGCAGCGGCGACTTGGAAACGGGCCAAGGCGGCGGCTCAACGATGGCCACGGGCAGCTCAACGAGGCGCGACGACGGATGCTGGCCGCTGCATAGCTGAAGAAATCCGAGGCGAGGCAGGTCGGGGTGATAGGGCAACGGCCGAAACGGCAAAGCCAGCCCGATGCGGTAGCGGGTCGGTGATGGAGGCGCTGGTAAAGCGGCAGGTGTGACAGCTCAGTGGTGTACCGACAGGAGTGGCTCGGACGGCCGAAGGCAGCTCCAGGCGCGGACGACGCAAACGGGTCAAGCGACCGGCTGAGGCGAGTGATGATGGCGCGGGGCTGCAAGCCCAGGCGGCTCGGAAGCGGCACGGCAGCTCAAGGCGGAGCCGCGACATGGAGACTCGGAAGGTGGGCGTCTCAAGATGCGACAACGACGGCTCACAGGCGCGGCGGCGGGTCAAGGCCGCTGCGGCGTGGCGGCTCAAGGCGCGTCGGGTTGTAGCTATGGGGGCTATGATGGTGCATGCAGCAGCATGCGGCCACGAGGCCTGCTCCGGCAGGGGCCGCAACGGCTCTTGGCCACTGGGGGAGGTTGGAACGAGGCTGCGGCGGCTCGGCAGTAGCCGGCGGGTTGGATGCCGCGGCGCGCGGACCTGGATGTCACGGCGCGGCCGGCGGGTTGTACTGATTTGGATTGATTCAAATATGGATTGACTTGACGCGTCTCCTTCGATCGACAAAACGCGTGAGCTTTGACACTGATCTCCTCTCGGTCTCGACGGATCTTGACAGGTCGTATCGGCGACGGCTCACGAGACACGGCAACCCTAATTTCTCTTGATCTTAATCACATATGTTTTGTTCCAACTGCTCGATGATGACGTAGATCCTCTTCTCGCCGGCTCATCTTCATCCGGACAATCATGAGCTTCTTGAATCCTGGAAAAATCCCTCCAAAAACTCAACATCACCGTGCGTCCACCCCACGATGGGCGCCAACTGTCGTGGTTTTGTCACGGCAAATGTACTTAGTGTCAGGGCTTAGTCATGAGGCCAACACATCTATGTGGTAGCTTGAGAGGGGTTGAGCGGGACGAGAGACGCGAGGTTCTTACCCAGGTTCGGCCCCTCACAATGGAGGTAAAAGTCTACATCCTGCTCCATTGATGTTGAAGATGATCATCATAATTACAAGGGTGCTCTATCTCGAGAGCTATTGACTTGTCTCTCTAAACCTAACTTGTGAAAACTTGTCTAACTTGTCCCTCTTAGGGTGCCCTGCCCCTCCTTATATATGTTGAAGGGGCGGCTAACATGACTAGTCCTATTAGGATTAGGATTACTCTATTAAAAGTGAGTCCTAGTCTTGCTTCCTTTGTAAGGGAATATTCCTTATGCTTTCCTCTTAAGCTGGCCCACCATAGCTTGAGCCGGCCTTCCTTGAACCGTCTGTTGGGCCACCGGGTCTTGTCGCTCCTCTGACCTGCCGGCCGGGTCACCAATGAGTCACCTGGCTCGACCGGCTCATCAGTGAGTGGAGAGATCCGGGCGGGTCACTTAGTGAGTCGTCAAGTCAGGGCGGGTCGCCAGTAAGTCGCCAAGTCCGTCCGGGTCATACATCCGGCCGGGTCATACCGCGGGGTATATCCCCGACAGTGCTCGTGAAGATGTTGATGGAGATTGACCCCCTCCCGATGAGAGGATCGATGGTGATGATTTCCCCCTCCCAAAGGGATGTTTTACTAACAGAACAGCTCCGCCGGAGCCCTAGATTGGTTCTGCCAAGGTTCCGCCTCGAGACGGTGGCGCTTCATCCCGACAGCTTCCTTATGAATTTTTCTAGGGCAAAATACACCTTATACCAGAAGATGGGCATCGGGGGGCTTCCAGGTGGCCCACGAGGCAGGGGGGCGCTCTCCACCCTCGTGGACAGTGGGTGGCCCCCCCTCTGGTACTTTCTTCACCCAATATTTTTAATATATTCCAAAACTGACTTTCATGGAGTTTCAGGACTTTTGGAGTTGTGCAGAATAGGTCTCTAATATTTGCTCCTTTTCCTGCCCAGAATTCCAGCTGCGGGCATTCTCCCTTTTCATGTAAACCTTGTAAAATAAAAGAGAAAAGGCATAAGTATTGTGACATAATGTGTAATAACAGCCCATAATGCAATAAATATCGATATAAAAGCTTGATGCAAAATGGACGTCTTTCAAATGCTTCTACACAATCATCATCAAAGACAAAAAGAACATCTTTTTGTAAGAGATTAGTCAGAGGCCTAAAAATTTTTGAGAAGTCTTTAATGTACCTCCTATAAAAACCGGCATGACCAAGGAAACTTCTTATAAATTTAATGTCCTTAGGACACGGCATCTTTTAAATAGCATTAACTTTAGCTTTATCACCTTCAATACCTCTTACAGAAATTTTATGCCCCAAGACAATACCTTCATTAACCATAAAGTGGCACTTCTCCCAATTCAAGACAAGATTAGTTTCTTCACATCTCTGCAAAACTCGATCAAGGTTGCTTAAGCAATCATCAAAATAAGTTCCATACACGGAGAAATCATCCATGAAAACCTCAACAATCTTTTCACAAAAGTCAGAGAATATAACAGTCATACATCTTTGAAAGGTAGCAAGTGCATTTCATAAACCAAAAGGTATATGTCTATAAGCAAAGGTACCGAAAGGGCAAGTAAAAGTGGTCTTTTCACGATCCTCTTTCGACACAGGTATTTGAGAGAAACCATAATAACCGTCTAGAAAGCAAAAATGTGTATGTTTGGATAATGTTTCTAGCATTTGATCAATAAACGATAAAGGGTAATGATCCTTCTAGTAGCTTTATTTAATTTGCGGAAATCAATTACCATTCTATAACCTATAACAATTCTTTGTGGGATCAATTTGTCTTTATCATTAGGAACAACAGTAATACCCCCCTTCTTAGGGACACAATGGATAGGACTTACCCACTAACTATCAGCAACAGGATAAATTATACTTGCCTCTAGAAGCTTTAGTATTTCATTTCTTACCACTTCTTTCATCTTAGGATTTAACCGTCGTTGGTGATCAACAACCGGTTTAGCGTCTTTCTCCAATTTTATTTTCTGCTCGCATAGAGTGGGACTAATTCCCTTAAGATCATCAAGAGTATATCCAATAGCAGCACAGTGCTTCTTCAGAGTTTTCAATCATTTATCTTCTTCCTGTTCTGAAAGGTTAGCACTAATAATAACATGATATATCTTCTTTTCATGAAGATAAGCATATTTAAGAGTATCAGGTAATGGTTTAAGCTCAAACATGGGAGCACCCTTGGGTGGAGGAGGATCCCCTAGAATTTCAACATGCAAGTTGTGTTTCAAAATAGGTCCCTGTTTAAAGAATACTTCATCTATTTCCCTTCTTTCTTTCATAAACATATCATTTTCATGGTCTAGCAAATATTGTTCTAAAGGATCATTAGGCGGCACGACAATATAAGCAAGACCAATAATTTCATCTTTACTAGGCAATTCTTTATCATGGGGTTGTCTACGAAATTTAGCAAAATTAAAATCATGAGACATATATATCCCCTAAACCAACAGTAACAATATCGTTTTCGCAGTCTATCTTAGCATTAACAGTATTCAAGAAGGGTCTACCAAATATAATGTGACAAAAGTCATCTTGTGGGGAAGCAAGAATAATAAAATTAGTAGGATATTTAATTTTCCCACACAAGACTTCAACATCTCTAACAATCCCAACTTGTGAAATAGTATCTCTATTGGCAAGCTTAATAGTAACATCAATATCTTCTATCTCAACAGGTGCAATATCATGCATAATTTCTTTATATAAAGTATAAGGTATTGCACTGACACTAGCACCCATATCACATAAGCCATGATAACAGTGATTTCCTATTTTAACAGAAACAATAGGCATGCCAACAACAGGTTTATGTTTATTTTTAGTATCGGGTCTAGCAATTCTAGCAGCTTCATCACAGAAGTAAATAACATGCCCATCAATATTATTGACCAAGAGATCCTTAACCATAGCAATACTAGGTTCAACTTTAATTTTCTCAGAGGGTGTAGGTGTTCTAGCATTACTCTTACGAACCACAGTTGAAGCTTTAGCATGATCCTTTATTCTAACAGGGAAAGGTGGTTTCTCAATATAAGCGGTAGGAACAATAGGATCAACATCATAAGTGATAGTCTTTTCTTCAACTTTAATAGGTTCAACTACTTTTACTTCAATGGGAGGATGATATTTAAACCACTTCTCCTTAGGGAGAACAACATGAGTAGCAAATGATTCACAGAAAGAAGCTACTATCTCAGAGTCAAGTCCATATTTAGTGCTAAATTCACGAAAAGCATTGGTATCCATAAAAGATTTAACACAAACAAACTTAGGTGTTATACCTAACTCCTTACCTTCGTCGAGTTCCCAATCTTCAGAGTTGTGTTTAATTCTTTCCAATAAATCCCATCTGAATTCAATAGTCTTCATCATAAAAGAACCAGTACAAGAAGTGTCGAGCATGGAGCGATTATTGAGAGAAAGCCGAGCATAAAATTTTTGAATAATAATTTATCTTGAGAGCTCATGATTGGGGCATAAATATAACATTGACTTAAGCCTCCCCCAAGCTTGAGCGATACTTTCTCCTCCATGAGGCCAAAAATTATATATATAATTACAATCACGATGAACCAGATGCATAGGATAAAACTTCTGATGAAATTCCAATTTCAATTGCTTGTAGTTCCATGATCCAATATCATCACATAGCCTAAACCATGTCAATGCCTTTCCCTTTAAAGAAAAAGGGAAGCCCTTCTTCTTGATAACATCCTTGGGCATACCTGCAAGCTTAAATAATCCACAAACTTCATCCACATAGATTAGGTGCATATCGAGATGTAATGTTCCATCTCCTGTAAAAGGATTAGCTACCAGTTTCTCTATCATACCCGAAGGAATTTCCAAGTAAACATTTTCAGTAGGTTCAGTAGGTTGAGGAGAAACTCTTTGCTCTACTGGTCGGGGTGAAGATACCCCGAACAAGCCCCTCAAAAGATTATTTTCCATAGTAACAAGTGACACTAAATTTCAGCACACTGTATAAATTTTTCCTTACCAAATTCCACCTACCAAAGGCACTTCACTCCCCGGCAACAGCGCCAGAAAAGAGTCTTGATGACCCACAAGTATAGGGGATCTATCGTAATCCTTTCGATAAGTAAGAGTGTCGAACCCAACGAGGAGCAGAAGGAAATGACAAGAAGTTTTCTGTAAGGTATTCTCTGCAAGCACTAAAATTATCGGTAACAGATAGTTTTGTGATAAGGTAATTCGTAACGGGTAACAAGTAACAAAAGTAAACAAGGTGCAGCAAGGTGTCCCAGTCCTTTTTGTAGCAAAGGACAAGCCTGGACAAACTCTTATATAAAGGAAAGCGCTCCCGAGGACACATGGGAATTATCGTCAAGCTAGTTTTCATCATGCTCATATGATTCGCATTTGTTACTTTGATAATTTGATATGTGGGTGGACCAGTGCTTGGGTACTGCCCTTCCTTGGACAAGCATCCCACTTATGATTAACCCCCCTCGCAAGCATCCGAAACTATGAAAGAAGAATTAAGGTAAACCTAACCATAGCATGAAACATATGGATCCAAATCAGCCCCTTACGAAGCAACGCATAAACTAGGGTTTAAACTTCTGTCACTCTAGCAATCCATAATCTACTTATTACTTCCCAATGCCTTCCCCTAGGCCCAAACAATGGTGAAGTATCATGTAGTCGACATTCACATAACACCACTAGAGGAATGACAACATACATCTCATCAAAATATCGAACGAATACCAAATTCACATGACTACTTATAACAAGAATTCTCCCATGTCCTCGGGAACAAATGTAACTACTCACAAATCATATTCATGTTCATAATCAAAGGGGTATTAATGTGCATATAGGATTTGAACATATAATCTTCCAACAAATAAACCAACTAGCATCAACGAGAAGGAGTAATCAACACTACTAGCAACCCACAGGTACCAATCTAAGGTTTTGAGACAAAGATCGGATACAAGAGATGAACTAGGGTTTGAGAGGAGATGGTGCTGGTGAAGATGTTGATGGAGATTGACCCCCTCTCGATGAGAGGATCGATGGTGATGACAATTGTGATGATTTCCCCCTTCCGGAGGGATGTTTCCCCGGTAGAACAGCTCCGCCGGAGCCCTAGATTGGTTCCGCCTAGAGACGGTGGCGCTTTGTCCTGAAAGCTTCCTTATGATCTTTTCTAGGTCAAAAGGCACCTTATACCAGAAGATGGGCATCGGGGGGCTTCTAGGTGGCCCACGAGGCAGGGGGCGCGCCCTCCACCCTCGTGGACAGTGGGTGGCCCCCCTCTGGTGCTTTCTTTGTCCAATATTTTCAATATATTCCAAAACTGACTTTCGTGGAGTTTCAGGACTTTTGGAGTTATGCAGAATAGGTCTCTAATATTTGCTCCTTTTCCATCCCAGAATTCCAGCTGTCGGTATTCTCCCTCCTCATGTAAACCTTGTAAAATAAGAGAGAAAAGGCATAAGTATTGTGACATAATTTGTAATAACGGCCCATAATGAAATAAATATCGATATAAAAGCATGATGCAAAATGGACATATCACGCCTCCCTAGCTCCGTGTCTTGGTCTCTTGGGCCTATCTAAGGCTTCATTGTTTTAAGTCGCCAACAACCTAACCCGGCCCTTCTAGAGCGGGTTACACCATGGGGTCATATCCCCAACAAGGGGCAACCACCATTGATATTGTATGAGCGAAAATTTCACTAGCTTCTTTCATGATGTGCCCAAATTCATAAGCTAGAAATATAGTGGTAACACGCTTAACGGAAGGATCGAGAATATTAGAAAATTCTAGGAAGATCCTTTGTATGCAACGTCACATATGAACAAATTGTCTTTCAAGCTTAACTATAAGCAAAGAGATTGCATCCACAAGACTAGAAGTTTTGTTAAGAATTGAACCCCCTAGCATAGGTATCGTACCAGCACAAGTAAAGAAATCTTGGATAACACATTTTCCAATAATATTACCGCTACCTACATGGAGTTTTTTAGTGTGCATTATAGTAGGTTCTTCCTCATGAGGATCATTATTAGCAAAATCATCAAATTTTCCCTCAAGATTACAAGTAGTTTTTTCAATGATAACCTCCCCAGATTCAGACATGATGACAAGCAAGAAAACTAGCACACAAGAAAACAAAAGGTGAACGAAAAGACGAATGGACAGAATGTTGGGGCACATAGTATTTCAAAAAAATTCCTACAGCCACCCAAGATCTATCTAGGGGAAGCATAGCAATGAGCGGGGAGAGTGTGTCCACGTACCCTTGTAGACCGAAAGCGGAAGCGTATAGTAACATGGTTGATGTAGTCAACCGTCTTCGCGATCCAACCGATCCAAGCACCGAACGTACGGCACCTTCAAGTTCAGCACACGTTCAGCTCGATGATGTCCCTCGATCTCTTGATCCAGTTGAGGATGAGGGAGAGTTCTGTCAGCACGACGGTGATGATGAAGTTACCGGCGCAGGGCTTCGCCTAAGCACTATGATGATATGACCGAGTTGTGTAACTGTGGAGGGGGCACTGCACATGGCTAAGATAAGGCTTCGTGTGTCTTTGGGGTGCCCCCCTCCCACGAATATAAAGGGGGGAGGAGAGGTGGCCGGCCCAAGGGGGGCGCGCCATGGGGGGAGTCCTACTTGGACTCCCGGTCCAAGTAGGATTCCCCCCCCCCCTTCCTATTCCCACTAGGAGAAGGAGGGAAGGAGCAGGAGGAGAGAAGGGAAGGGGGGTCGGACCCCCAACCCTAGTCCAATTCAGTTTGCGCTTGGGGGTGCGTGCCACCACCTGGCCGCCGCCTCCTCTCTCCACTAGGGCCCATGAAGGCTTATTAACTCCCCTGGGTGGGTTTCGGAAACCCCAAGTACTCCTGAAAATGCTCGAACCTTTCCGAAACCATTCCGGTGTCCAAACATAACCTTACAATATATCAATCTTTATGTCTCGACCATTTCGAGACTCCTCGTCATGTCCGTGATCTCATCCGGGACTCCGAACAAACTTCGTTTCATCAAATCACATAACTCATAATACATCGTCATCGAACGTTAAGCGTGCAGACCCTACGGGTTCGAGAAATATGTAGACATGACCGAGACACATCTCCGATGAATAACCAATAGCGGAACCTGGATGCTCATATTGGCTCCTACATATTCTACGAAGATCTTTATCGGTCAAACCGGATAACAACATACGTTGTTCCCTTTGTCATCGGTATGTTACTTGCCCGAGATTCGATCGTCCGTATCATCATACCTAGTTCAATATTGTTACCGAAAAGTCTATTTACTCGTTCCGTAATGCATCATCCCATGGCTAACTCATTAGACACATTGCTTGCAATGTTCATAGTGATGTGCATTGCCGAGAGGGCCCAGAGATACCTCTCCGATACACAGAGTGACAAATCCTAATCTCGATCTCGACCAAACTCAACAAACACCATCGAAGACACCTGTAGAGCATCTTTATAATCACCCAGTTACGTTGTGACATTTGATAGCACACAAGGTGTTCCTCCGGTATTCAGGAGTTGCATAATCTCATAGTCAGAGGAACATGTATAAGTCATTAAGAAAGCAATAGCAATAAAACTAAACGATCATTATGCTAAGCTAACGGATGGGTCTTGTCCATCACATCATTCTCTAATGATGTGATCATGTTCATCAAATGACAACACATGTCTATGGTCAGGAAACTTAACCATCTTTGATTAACGAGCTAGTCTAGTAGAGGCATACTAGGGACACTTTGTTTGTCTATGTATACACACATGTACTAAGTTTCCGGTTAATACAATTCTAGCATGAATAATAAAAATTTATCACGATATAAGAAAATATAAATAACAACATTATTATTGCCTCTTGGGCATATTTATTTCAGTCTCCCACTTGCACTAGAGTCAATAATCTAGATTACATAGTAATCATGCTAACACCCATGGAGTCTTGGTGCTGATCATGTTTTGCTCGTGAGTGAGGCTTAGTCAAAGGGTCTGCAACATTCAGATCCGTATGTATTTTGCAAATCTATATGTCTCCCTCCTTGACTTGATCGTGGATGGAATTGAAGCGTCTCTTGATGTGTTTGGTTCTGTTGTGAAATATGGATTCCTTCGCCAAGGCAATTGCTCCAGTATTGTCACAAAATATTTCATTGGACCCGATGCACTAGGTATGACACCTAGATCGGATATGAACTCCTTTATCCAGACTCCTTCATGTGCTGCTTTCGAAGCAACTATGTACCCCGCTTCACATGTAGATCCCGCCACGACGCTCTGCTTGGAACTGCACCAATTGAAAGCTCCACCATTCAATATAAATATGTATCCGGTTTGTGACTTAGATTCATTCGGATCAGTGTCAAATCTTGCATTGACGTAACCGTTTACGACGAGCTCTTTGTCACCTCCATAAACGAGAAACATATCCTTAGTACTTTTCAGGTATTTCAGGATGTTCTTGAGCGATGTCCAATGATCCACTCCTGGATTACTTTGGTACCTCCCTACTAAACTAATAGCAAGGCACACATCTGGTCTGGTACACAGCATTGCATACATGATAGAACCTATGGCTGAGGCATAGGGAATGACTTTCATTTTCTCTCTATCTTCTCTAGTGGTCGGGCATTGAGTCTGACTCAACTTCACACCTTGTAACACAGGCAAGAACCATTTCTTTGACCGATCCATTTTGAACTTCTTCAAAACTTTATCAAGGTATGTGCTTTGTGAAAGTCCAATTAAGCGTCTTGATCTATCTCTATAGATCTTGATGCCCAATATATAAGCAGTTTCACCGAGGTCATTCATTGAAAAATTCTTATTCAAATATCCTTTTATGCTATTCAGAAACTCGGTATCACTTCCGATTAACAATATGTCATCCACATATAATATCAGAAATGCTACAGAGCTCCCACTCACTTTCTTGTAAATACAGGCTTCTCCAAAAGTCTGTATAAAACCATATGCTTTGATCACACTATCAAAGTGTATATTCCAACTCCGAGAGGCTTGCACCAGTCCATAAATGGATCGCTGGAGCTTGCACACTTTGTTAGCACATTTTGGATCAACAAAACCTTCTGGTTGCATCATATACAACTCTTCTTTAAGATATCCATTAAGGAATGTAGTTTTGACATCCATTTGCCAAATTTCATAATCATAAAATGTGGCAATTGCTAACATGATTCGGACAGACTTAAGCATTGCTACGTGTGAGAGGGTCTCATCGTAGTCAACTCCTTGAACTTGTCAAAAAACTTTCGCAACAAGTCGAGCTTTGTAGACAGTAACATTACCGTCAGCGTCAGTCTTCTTCTTGAAGATCCATTTATTCTCTATTGCTTGCCGATCATCGGGCAAGTCAACCAAAGTCCACACTTTGTTCTCATACATGGATCCCATCTCAGATTTCATGGCCTCAAGCCATTTCACGGAATCTGGGCTCATCATTGCTACCTCATAGTTCATAGGTTCGTCATGGTCAAGTAACATGACCTCCAGAACAGGATTACCGTTCCACTCTAGTGCAGATCTTACTCTGGTTGACCTACGAGGTTTGGTAGTAACTTGATCAGAAGTTTCATGATCATCATCATTAGCTTCCTTACTAACTGGTGTAGGAATCACTGGAACTGAGTTATGTGATGAACTACTTTCCAATTCAGGAGAAGGTATAATTACCTCATCAAATTCTACTTTCCTCCCACTCACTTCTTTCGAGGGAAACTCCTTCCCTAGAAAGGATCCATTCTTATCAACGAATATCTTGCCTTTGGATCTGTGATAGAAGGTGTACCCAATAGTTTCCTTTGGGTATCCTATGATGACACATTTCTCCGATTTGGGTTCGAGCTTATCAGGTTGAAGCTTTTTCACATAAGCATCATAGCCCCAAACTTTAAGAAATGACAACTTGGGTTTCTTGCCAAACCACAATTCATATGGTGTCATCTCAACGGATTTAGATGGTGCCCTATTTAACATGAATGCAGCCATCTCTAAAGCATAAACCCAAAACGACAGCGGTAAATTAGTAAGAGACATCATAGATCGCACCATATCTAATAAAGTGCGGTTACGACATTCGGGCACACCATTACGCTGTGGTGTTCCAGGTGGCGTGAGTTGCGAAACTATTCTGCATTGTTTCAAATGAAGACCAAACTCATAACTCAAATATTCACCTCCACGATCAGATCGTAGAAATTTTATTTTCTTATTACAATGATTTTCCACTTCACTCTGAAATTCTTTAAACTTTTCAATTGTTTCAGACTTATGTTTCATCAAGTAGATATACCCATATCTGCTCACATCATCTGTGAAGGTTAGAAAATAACGATACCCGCCGCGAGCTTCAACACTCATCGGACCGCATACATCAGCATTATTATCTCCAACAAGTCTGTTGCTCGCTCCATTGTTCCGGAGAACGGATTCTTAGTCATCTTGCCCATGAGGCATGGTTCACAAGCATCAAGTGATTCCAAAAGTCCACCAGCATGGAGTTTTTTCATGCGCTTTACACCAATATGGCTTAAACGGAAGTGCCACAAATAAGTTGCACTATCATTATTAAACTTGTATCTTTTGGTTTCAATACTATGAATAAGTGTATCACTACTATCGAGATTCAATAAAAATAGACCACTCATCAAGGGTGCATGACCATAAAAGATATTACTCATATAAATAGAATAACCATTATTCTCTGATTTAAATGAATAACCGTCTCACATCAAATAACATCCAAATATAATGTCCATACTTAACGCTGGCACCAAATAACAATTATTTAGGTCTAAAACTAATCCCGAAGGTAGATATAGAGGTAGCGTGCCGATGGCGATCACATCAACTTTGGAACCATTTCCCACGCGCATCGTCACCTCAACCTTAGCCAATCTTTGTTTAATCCGTAACCCATGTTTCGAGTTGCAAATATGAGCAACAGAACCAGTATCAAATACCCAGGCGCTACTACGAGCATTAGTAAGGTACACATCAATAACATGTATATCAAATACCCCTTTCACTTTGCCATCCTTCTTATCCGCCAAATACTTGGGGCAGTTCCACTTCCAGTGACCAGTCCCTTTGCAGTAGGAGCACTCAGTCTCAGGCTTAGGTCCAGACTTTGGCTTCTTCACTTGAATAGCAACTTTCTTGTCGTTCTTCTTAAAGTTCCCCTTCTTCCCTTTGCCTTTTTTTGTTGAAACTAGTGGTCTTGTTAACCATGAACACTTGATGCTCCTTCTTGATTTCTACCTCCGCAACCTTTAGCATCGCGAAGAGCTCGAGAATTGTCTTATCCATCCCTTGCATATTATAGTTCATCACGAAGCTTTTGTAGCTTGGTGGCAGTGATTGAAGAACTCTGTCAATGACACTATCATCACGAAGATTAACTCCTAGTTGAGTCAAGTGGTTGTGGTACCCAGACATTCTAAGTATTTTTTCACTGACAGAACTATTCTCCTCCATTTTGCAGCTGTAGAACTTATTGGAGACTTCATATCTCTCAATCCGGGCATTTGCTTGAAATATTAACTTCAACTCCTGGAACATCTCATATGCTCCATGATGTTCAAAACGTCGTTCAAGTCCCGGTTCTAAGCTGTAAAGCATGGCACACTGAGCTATCGAGTAGTCATCAGCTTTGCTCTGCCAGGCATTCATAACGTCTGGAGTTGCTCCTACAATGGGTCCTGCACCTAGCGGTGCTTTCAGGACGTAATTCTTCTATTCAGCAATGAGGATAATCCTCAAGTTATGGACCCAGTCCGTGTAATTTCTACCATCATCTTTCAACTTAGTTTTCTAGGAACGCATTAAAATTCAAAGGAACGGTAGCACGGGCCATTGATCTACAACAACATAGACATGCAAAATCAGGTACTAAGTTCATGATAAATTAAAGTTCAGTTAATCATATTACTTAAGAACTCCTACTTAGATAGACATCCCTCTAGTCATCTAAATGATCACGTGATCCAAATCAACTAAACCATGTCTGATCATCACGTGAGATGGAGTAGTTTTCAAAGGTGAACATCACTATGTTGATCATATCTACTATATGATTCACGTTCAACCTTTCGGTCTCAGTGTTCCGAGGCCATATCTGCATATGCTAGGCTCGTCAAGTTTAACCTGAGTATTCTGCATGTGCAAAACTGGCTTGCACCCGTTGTATGTGAACGTAGAGCTTATGTAACGCCCTCGATGCGGCTATATCTCCCACGTGTCGAAGCACGACTTGGAGGCATAACCGCATTGAAAGCAATGTCGCAAGTGAGGTAATCTTCACACAACCCATGTAATACATAAGGGAAAAGAGATACATAGTTGGCTTACAATCGCCACTTCACACAAATACAAGAATAAAGCATTACATCATACAGGTACAATCAGGGCCCGACTATGGAGCCAAAATAAAAGAAGACTACCCCAAATGTTACACAGATCCCCAATCATCCCGACTGGACTCCACTACTGATCAACTAGAACGAAACAACACAAAGGACAAGATCTTCATTGAGCTCCTCCTTAATCTTGTTTGCGTCATCTGCTCGGTTCAACGGCACCTGCAAGCTGGTTTTGGAAGTATCTGTGAGTCATGGGGACTCAGCAATCTCACACCCTCGCGGTCAAGACTATTTAAGCTTATAGGTAAGGTAAAAGGTATGAGGTGGAGCTGCAGCAAGCAACTAGCATGTTTGGTGGCTAACATACGCAAATAAGAGCGAGAAGAGAAGGCAATGCACGGTCGATAAAACTATGACCAAGAAGTGATCCAAATCTACTTACGTCAAGCATAACTCCAACACCGTGTTCACTTCCCGGACACTGCCGGAAAGAGACCATCACGGTTACACACGCGGTTGATGTATTTTAATTAAGGTCAACTTCAGGTTTTCTACAACCGGACATTAACAAATTCCCATCTGCCCATAACCGCGGGCACGGCTTTCGAAAGTTCAAAACCCTGCAGGGGAGTCCCAACTTAGCCCATGACAAGCTCTCACGGTCAATGAAGGATATACCTTCTCCCGAGACATTCCGATCAGACTCGGTATCCCGGTTCTACAAGACAACTTCGACAAGTTAAAACAAATCCAGCAACACCGCCCGAATGTGCCGACAAATCCCGATAGGAGCTGCACATATCTCGTTCTCAGGGCACACTCAGATGAGACTAGCTACGAGTAAAACCAAACCTCAAGTTGCCCCTAGGTGGCCCCGCAGGCAGCTCAGTCGGACCAACACTCAGAGGAGCACTGGCCCAGGGGGGGTTAAAATAATGATGACCCTTGAGTCTGCAGAACCCAAGGGAAAGAAAAGGCTAGGTGGCAAATGGTAAAACCAAGGTTGGGCATTGCTGGAGGAGTTTTATTCAAGGCGAACTGTCAAGGGGTTCCCATTATAGCCCAACCATGTAAGGAACGCAAAATCCGGGAACATAACACCGATATGACAGAAACTAGGGCGGCAAGAGTGGAACAAAACACCAGGCATAAGGCCGAGCCTTCCACCCTTTACCAAGTATATAGATGCATTAATTAAATAAGATACATTGTGATATCCCAACAAGTAAACAGGTTCCAAGAAGGAACAACATCTCCATGTTCCAACAAGGAACAAATTTCAATCTTCACCTGCAACTAACAACGCTATAAGAGGGGCTGAGCAAAGCGGTAACATAGCCAAACAACGGTTTGCTAGGACAAGGTGCGTTAGAGGCTTGGCTCAACAATATAGGAGGCATGATAAGCAAGTGGTAGGTATCGCAGCATAGGCATAGCAAAAGAGTGAACATCTAGCAAGAAAAGATAGAAGTGATTTTGAGGGTATGGTCATCTTGCCTGAAATCCCGCAAGGAAGAAGAACGAGTCCATGAAGAAGACAAACAGACATAGTCGAACGGATCCTCACACATACACGTTATCGGAACCAACCCGAAGAAGCAACATCGGAAAGAAGCAAACAACATAGTAAACAACCAACACATTAACATGGCATGATGCACAATCGAGTATGATGCATGTCCGGTATAATGAAGCATGGCATGGCAAAGTGCACAAACAATCCTACAAATTAAGTGGAGCTCAACATACAACTCCGTTGCATATTGACGAAACACCACATTCGAGTTACTTAGTTCGATCTCGTTTATGTACCCAACAAGATTAAATGTTGTTAGCATGGCAAGAGGGTGAAGCAAAGTAAAACTACCTATCTAGTCAAGTTTAAATGAGGCCGGAAGCAACGAACAACAATTCCGGTAAATCCCCATATGCATATATTAGGTTCGCTACTGTTCTGCCCTAAACACAATTTTAGAGTTATTAAACATGCAAAGTAAGGTCACCATGATAAACTTGGCAATTTTCTACCCCATTTACATATAAAGTTTATTAAATTTGGAGCTACGGTTATTTAGTTATGAATTAAATCATTTTACATGGCAATATGGGAAAATATATGCAAACATCATTTTAAACATTTTGCCAAGGGTGAAAGTTGCATATTATGAAAGTACAAGAAATCCTAAGCATTTTACATATATTACAAGCTTTATTATGATGCATGGATATTTAGATATGAGCAAAGCAAATTAATGGCATTTCTAAAAATATGCATGCACTGGAAATATGCCAAAATCACAGAGTGGAAAAAAAACATGCACGGGCCTGATTGTAGCGGCCCGGGAGCGAATGAGGCCCGAGTGAGCGCTGCGTGTGTGTGCAACAGTAAAGGGAAAACAGAGCAAAAAATGGGGCCTGCTGGGACTTAATCCCACGACCTCCTGCGTAGGGGAGCAGAGCGCTGACCAGCTGGCCTGACTGAGTGTTTGTGATAAGGAAGGGGCATAGTTCTTTTGAACAAGAAGAGGCTCGGTCTTGGAACCGCCATGAACGCACAACAAACTTGCTGGCGACGACAACGAGCAAAGCAGCGGCTACAGGTGCAGCGGATCATCGGCGGGGGTGCGGAAATGTGCGAGGGTGCGCGCTTGCGAGCGAAGGCTGCTTCCGGGGGTGGCGTGCGTGCAGGCACTTGTGCACGAGTAGGAGCTGGTCTCGGACATGGGGAAGACGACGACCGAAGCCGCGCGGGTGGTGTTCCGCAGCTGCTGCGCGTGCAGCGCTTCGGTCTTGCGTGTGCGAGCGCGAACAGAGAGGGTTGAGCGCGTGCGGGAGTGTGCAGGGGCAGCGAGGTGAGTTCCAGAAACTCAACCATGGCGGATATGGAGTTGGCGTCTTGAGAAGACGACTACGGCGACGGATTGAACATGAGAGGGGCTGGGAGGAGCGTATGCTCACCGAGGGGGGTGCTTCTGGAGTTGTATGAGGTCATCGGAGACCGAAGACGGCGAGAGGGCGCGCTGATCGGGGCGACGATGGATTAGCCGGAGGAAGAAGACAATGTAGAGGACGTCGTGGAAGGAGCTACGGGACCGTGTGGACGTGTGCGTAGTCGAGGAAGACGACGGCGAGGCACGCGAGGCTCCGGAAGAAGAAGACGGCAGCTGCTTGTCGGATCACGACGGAGAGAAGCTCGGTCTCCTGAAGAAGAGGAAGCAGAGGAAGACGACGGCGACGTGGACATGGACAACGGCATGGAGGCGATCCAGTTCAACCACCCATCAAAATCGGTCGAGGATGGATACGGGGTGCAGGAGGACATGTCGAAGACGAGCTTGAGGCCCTCTGGCCGTGAGAACGACGACGGACGTCGACAGGTTTATCTCCCTGCTCTCGGTGCATCTGATTTGTGGAAGAAGCAAAGGGAAGGGAAGGAGGTGGCGGCAGCGAGAGGGGAAGAGGGGAAACCCTAGGAGAGGGAGCGGGGAGGCCTTATAGGGGGCGCGGGCTCGGCTGGCTCGCCACCGTGGCCATGTGTGGACGCCCCTGTGGGTTTTACCGTGAGAGAGAGCGAGCAAGGGAGGTGGAAGAAAAAGGTGAGGGAAGAGGATGACAGGTGGGGTCGGGCTTCGCTCCTCTGTGCGTGCATGGTGAGAGTGGCGGCGGTGGACAAGAACGAGAGGGAGAGATGGGGATCGAGTGGAGGGGATCGGGGCAGCTAGGGTTAGAGCAGGCTGGGCCTTAGAGGCCGGCCCAGTATAGAGGGGCTGCGCCTAGGGGGAGGGCGCCGGCTGGGCCTAGAAGGAGAATGGGCATGTTGCTCTCTCTCACTCCTCTCTCATTTGCTTTAACAAAAAACAAATAGAGAGAAGAAAAATAAATAAAGAGAGGGTTAGGGAAAGAATATTTCAGAAAAAAATATTCTTGGAGCGCCGGAACTTTGCACAAATAGAATAAAATGGTTTGGCACTATTTTAGAGATAGAAAAATAATTCAAGTTTGAATTAGATTCAAGCTTGAGCCATTTTTGAATCCAACCAAAACAAGTCCAAAGGATCTAAAAATTGGAGGAGGTGTTCCTGGCACAGTCTAGAATTTATAGGAAAAGAATGGACATTAATAGAGAAGGGGAAAATGGAACTATCAAAAGACATGAAATAGAAGGAAAGGAGAAAGAGATGATGCATGGGACGAAGGCATGGGGAAATATTTTGCAAGTGTGTTCATGGGTGATTCTGAAAATGGAATATTTAATATAGCTCCCTAATATTGGGCGGATATGTTATAAAGAGAACTCACCATGTGAATTCCCTTATTTTAAATGGACCAAAGATCCATACAATTTATTTAGTCGACTTGAGATGCAAAGATTAATGACATGATGGCATGATGACATGATGCAATGCACATGATGCAATGATGAATGCAAAGAACCAAACAAGTCACATGACGGAACCCGAAAACCCTGGAAGGCATCTGAAGCTCCGGTCTTGGGGCGTTACAGCTTATCACACCCGATCATCACGTGGTGTCTCGGCATGACGAACTGTAGCAATGGTGCATACTCACGGAGAACACTTATACCTTGAAATCTAGTGAGAGATTATCTTATAATGCTACAGCCGTACTAAGCAAAATAAGATGCAAAAAGGATAAACATCCCATGCAATCAAAATAAGTGATATGATATGGCCATCATCATCTTGTGCCTTTGATCTCCGTCTCCAAAGCACCATCATGATCATCATTGTCACCAGCTTGACACCTTGATCTCCATCGTAGCATCGTTGTCGTCTCGCCAACTATTGCTTCTACAACTATCGCTACCGCTTAGTGATATAGTAATGCAATTACATGGCGATTGCATTTCATACAATAAAGCGACATCCATAAGGCTCCTGCCAGTTGTCGATAACTATTACAAAACATGATCATCTCATACAACAATTTCTATCTCATCACATCTTGACCATATCACATCACAACATTCCCTGCAAAAACAAGTTAGACATCCTCTACTTTGTTGTTGCAAGTTTTACATGGCTGCTACGGGCTTCTAGCAAGAACTGTTCTTACCTACGCATCAAAACCACAATGATTTTTCGTCAAGTGTGTTGTTTTAACCTTCAACAAGGACTGGGCGTAATCAAACTCGATTCAACTAAAGTTGGAGAAACAGAAACCTGCTAGCCACCTGTGTACGAAGCACGTCGGTAGAACCAGTCTCATGAACGCGGTCATGTAATGTCGGTCTGGGCCGCTTCATCCAACAATACCGCCGAATCAAAGTAAGACGTTACTGGTAAGCAGTATGACTATTATCGCCCACAACTCTTTGTATTCTACTCGTGCATATAACATCTACGCATAGACCTGGCTCGGATGCCGCTGTTGGGGAACGTAGTATTTCAAAAATTTCCTACAATCACACAAGATCTATCTAGGAGAAGCATAGAAACGAGCGGGGAGAGTGTGTCCACGTACCCTCGTAGACCAAAAGTGGAGGCATTTAGTAAAGCGGTTGATGTAGTCGAACTTCTTCGCGATCCAACCGATCCAAGCCCCGAACGTACGGCACCTCCACGTTCAGCACACGTTCGACTCGATGACGTCCCTCAATCTCTTGATCAAGTTGAGGACGAGGGATAGTTCCGTCAGCACGAAAGTGTGGCAATGGTGATGATGAAGTTACCGGCGCATGGCTTCGCCTAAGCACTACGACGATATGACCGAGGTGTGTAACTGTGGAGGGGGCACTGCGCACGGCTAAGAGAAATCTTGGTGTGTCTTTGGGGTGCCCCTCCCATGTATATAAAAGGGGAGGAGAGGTGGCCGGCCCAAGGGGGCGCGCCATGGGGGGGAGTCTTACTTGGACTCCCGATCCAAGTAGGATTCGCCCCCCCTCTTCCTATTCCTACTAGGAGAAGGAGGGAAGGAGGAGGAGGAGAGAAGGTAAGGGCCCCCCCAACCCTAGTCCAATTCGGTTTGGGCTTGGGGGGGTGCGCGCCACCACCTGGCCGCTGCTTCCTCTCTCCACTAGGGCCCATGAAGGCCCATTAACTCCCCGGGATGGTTCCGGTAACCCCCGGTACTCCGGAAAATGCCTGAACCTTTCCGAAACCATTTCGGTGTCCAAACATAACCTTCCAATATATCAATCTTTATGTCTCGAGCATTTCGAGACTCCTCGTCATGTCCGTGATCTCATCCGGAACTCCGAACAAACTTCGTTTCATCAAATCACATAACTCATAATACAAATCGTCATCGAATGTTAAGCGTGCGGACCTATGGGTTCGAGAACTATGTAGACATGACCGAGACACATCTCCGGTCAATAACCAATAGCGGAACCTGGATGCTCATATTGGCTCCTACATATTCTATGAAGATCTTTATTGGTCAAACCGCATAACAACATACGTTGTTCCCTTCGTCATCGGTATGTTACTTGCCCGAGATTCAATCGTCGGTATCATCATGCCTAGTTCAATCTCATTACTGGCAAGTCTCTTTACTCGTTCCGTAATGCATCATCCCATGGCTAACTCATTAGACACATTGCTTGCAAGGTTCATAGTGATGTGCATTACCGAGAGGGCCCAGAGATACCTCTCCGATACACTGAGTGACAAATCCTAATCTCGATCTATGACAACTCAACAAACACCATCGGAGCCACCTGTAGAGCATCTTTATAATCACCCAGTTACGTTGTGACGTTTGATAACACACAAGGTGTTCCTCCGGTATTCGGGAGTTGCATAATCTCATAGTTAGAGGAACATGTATAAGTCATGAAGAAAGCAATAGCAATAAAACTAAATGATCATTATGCTAAGCTAACGGATGGGTCTTGTCCATCACATCATTCTCTAATGATGTGATCCCATTCATCAAATGACAACACATGTCTATGGTCAGGAAACTTAACCATCTTTGATTAACGAGCTAGTCTAGTAGAGGCATACTAGGGACACTCTGTTTGTCTATGTATTCACACATGTACTAAGTTTCGTGTTAATAGAATTCTAGCATGAATAATAAATATTTATCATGATATAAGGAAATACAAATAAAAACTTTATTATTGCCTCTAGGGCATATTTCCTTTAAAGAAGGCAAATAAAAAAGGCAAATATTTTTGTGTTTTTTAAACGTTTTAGAAGTGGGAGAGAGGAAAATGATAGGCAAACGGCGAATAATGTAAATGCAAGAGATGAGAGTTTATGATAGGTAGTTGGTAGGCTTGATGTAGATCCTCCCCGACAACGGCGCCATCAATTCTTCCTGCTACTTCTTGAGCTTGCGTTGATTTTTCCCTTGAAAAGCAAAGGGTGATGCAACAAAGTAGACATAAGTATTCCCCTTATTTAAGAACCAAGGTATCAATCCAGCAGGAGGAACACACAAGTCTCAAATGATAGCACCTGCACAAACAAACAAATACTTGCACCCAACACAATGAAAGGGTTGTCAATCCTTTCATGGTTACTTGCAAGGATGAGATCTCATAGAGATAGGTATAAAAGATAAATAAAAGTGCAAAATAAAGTAAAGGTAAATAAATAGCAGCAAGGTATTTGGGGGGTTTTGGGGTTTTCACTAGAGGCTTCTCTATTGAAGGAACACCTACGGTGGGTGAACAAATTATTGTTGGCAATTGATAGAAAACCGAATAATTATGATGATATCTAAGGTAATGATCATGAATAGAGGCATCACATCTGTGCCAAGTAGACCGACTCCTGCCTGCATCTACTACTATTACTCCACACATCGACCGCTATCCAGCATGCATCTAGTGTATAAAGTTAACAAGAATAGAGTAATGCCTTAAGCAAGATGACATGGTGTAGAGGGATAGATCTAATCAATATGAATAAACCCCTCATTTTTATCCTTAATGCCAATAATATTATACCTGTCATGTCCCTTTCTGTCACTAGGATTGAGCACCGCAAGATTGAACCCAATACAAATTACTTCTCCCATTGCAAGAAAAATCAATCTAGTTGGCCAAACCAAATCAACAGATCGGAGAGAAATAAAAAGCTATCTTAATCATGCATAAAAGAGTTCAAAGTAGACTCAAATAATATTCATAGATAATCTAATCATAAAACCACAATTCATCGGATATCAACAAATGCACTAGATCGAATAGAACATCGAGTAGATCTCCAAGAACATCGAATAGATCTCCAAGAACATCGAGGAGAACATTGTAGTGAAGATCAAAGAGAGAGAAGAAGCCATATAGCTACTAGCTATGGACCCATAGGTCTGTGGTAAACTACTCACATGTCATCCGAAGGGCGGCAAGGTTGATGTAGAGGCCCTCCGTGATCGAATCCCCCTCCGGCGGAGTACCGAAACAGGTCTCTAGATGGGATCTCATGAGGGCAGAAACTTGCGGCGGTGGAAAAGTATTTTTGGTGTGCCCCCTGGTACACGGGGAATAATTGGGTATTTATGGAGCTGGGATTAGGGTTTGAGGAGCCACATTAGGCCCACATGCATGGGGGGCGCCCCCTAGGGTGCGCCTTCTGAGCTTGTCGCCAATTCGTGGATCTTCTGGCCTCCTCCCGAAGCTTCCTAGGTGTCTTCTGGTCCAAGAAATTTTTTCAAAAGTTTCGTTCTGTTTGGACTCCATTTGGTATTGATTTTCTGTAAAAGACAAAAACAAGGAAAAAACAACAACTGGACTGGACACTGGGTTAATAGGTTAGTCCCTAAAAATGATATAAAATAGAATAATAATGCATGTAAAACATCCAAGATGGATAATATAACAGCATGGAACAATCAGAAATAATAGATACGTTGGAGATGTATCAGAGCCCGCCGGATTGTCTTACGTATCACGATGCGTGCTACCACGCATCACACTCAGTGTTGAGCATACATGGTTGACGTGTTCGTGTGCAAAAACACTTTTTGTTGACTCCATTGGGAACAAAGTTTCCAACGGTCTCCAGCATGTTCTTGCTACGAAGATATCGTCATCTAGGGTTTGCTATCTGCAAAGGTAACATGAATACCCGGCCCAATCCCCTTGCGTAGATGCAAATAATTCATATGGTGTTACTAGATTGTTTAATGAATATACTCCATTGACCAATGATAACCCACAAGTATAGGGGATCGCAACAGTTTTCGACGGTAGAGTATTCAACCCAAATTTATAGATTCCACACAAGGGGAGCCAAAGAATATTTGAAGTTATTAGCAGCTGAGTTGTTAATTCAACCACACCTGGAGATTAATTATCCGCAGCAACGTGATCAGTAGAAAAGTAATATGATAGTTTTGATAATAGTAGCAGTGGCAATGGTAAAGGTAACAGTGATAGCAGTAGTTTTGTAACAGGTGCAACAGTAACGATAGCAGTAGTAACTTAGCAAGAACAATATAGGATAAATTCGTAGGCATTGGATCGGTGACTTGTTGGATGATATTCATCATGAGACAATTATAACCTAGGGCGATACGGCACTAGCTCCAGTTCATCAATATAATGTAGGCATGTATTCCGTAAATAGTCATACGTGCTTATGGAAAGAACTTGTATGACATCTTTTGTCCTACCCTCCCGTGGCAATGGGGTCCTATTGTTAACTAAGGTATATTAAGGCAACCTTTTAATAGAGAACCGGAACAAAGCATTAACACATGGTGAATACATGAACTCCTCAAACTACGGTCATCACCAGGAGTGGACCCAACTACTGTCACTCCGGGGTTGCCGGATCATAACACGTAGTAGGTGACTATAACTTGCAAGATCGGATCTAGAACATGGAGATAATGGTGATAACATTAACGGTTCAGATCTGAAATCATGGCACCCGGGCCCAAAGTGACAAGCATTAAGCATGGCAAAGTCATAGCAACATCAATCTTAGAACATAGTGGATACTAGGGATCAAGCCCTAACAAAACTAACTCGGTTACATGATGAAACTCATCCAACTCCTCACCAACCAGCGAACCTACGAAGGAATTACTCACTCCCGGTGGGGAACATCATGGAATTTGCGATGGAGAAGGGTTGGTGATGATGAAGAACGAAGACCCCCCCCCCACTCTGGAGCCTCAAACGGACTCCAGGTCTGGCCTCCCGATGAAGAACACGAGGTGATGACGGCTCCGTCTCGTGGATCGCGATAATTCTTTCTCCTTGATTTTTCCCAGAAAATATGATTTTATAGCATCGGTTTCAGGGTCTGCAGGGCCACCAGGTGGGGACAACCCACCTGGGCGCGCCCTGGTGGGTTGTGCCCACCCAGGTGCCCCCCGCCGGTGGTTCTTGGCTCCAGAAATTCTTGTTTATTGTATAATAAATCCTCTCAAAGTTTCGTTCCATTCCGAGAACTTTTATTTCTGCACAAAAACAACACTATGGTAGTTCTGCTGAAAACAACCTCAGCCCGGGGTTAGTTTCATTCAAATCATGCAAATTAGAATCCAAAACAAGAGGAAAAGCATTAGGAAAAGTAGATACGTTGGAGATGTATCAACTCCCCCAAGCTTAAACCTTTGCTTGTTCTCAAGCAATTCAGTTGATAAACTAAAAGTGAAAAATAAAAACGGTTATGAACTCTTTTGCTCTTGTTTGCATAAATAAGCTTAAACAACACCCAGGTTTTTAGCCAACATTATAACTAACAATGCCGACAATAACTCTTGAAGATTATATTAACTCATATCAATGGCATAATCATCTAGCGAGCAATAATAAGGTATCTCAAGCGGAAACACGTTGTGAAAACAACCATGATATAATATTACAATAGTGGTATCTCGCTAGCCCTTTCTGAGACTGCAAAACATAAATGCAGAGCACCTACAAAGTTCAAGCAGCGACTAAACATTACAATTCATGGTAGAAAAGATCCATTCATGATTCACCCAACATTAGCTACACACAATGCATAAGTCATGACAGTAGTGCTCTCAGGTTCTAGCGCTTGTTTTAGAAGGTGATGACACAACATAAAAGTAAATAGATAGTCCCTTCACACAGGGAAGCAGTGATTTGCAGAGGTGTCAGAGCTCAAGTTTTTAAAACAAAGGTAATTGATATTTTGAGACATGCAACCTTCTCATTTATTTCACGATCATCAGTTATCAATATCTTCCATGCTAAGCACGCTAGTGGCGGTTCCTAAGCAATGAAAGTAAAGGTTTTGACTCCATTGGGAGTTTTTGTTTCATTATTTGTAAGCTTTTTCTGTTTGCAGTTTGGGACTGGGCGTCCCTAGTACCGCCCTTTTCTTGTGCGATGGCGGGTGAATAAACACTCAACCTGAGAATAATCCACTTAGCATGGAAGATACCGACCACCTCCTGTCGTTCCATGAACGATCCAGGCACACAAAAAGGATATTTTTTTAGAAGTTTTTAGAGGTGGCACATGCAAATTTACTTAGGACGGCAAGGTAATACCGCGTATAGGTAGGTATGGTGGACTCATCTGGAATAACTTTGGGTTCAAGGTTTTTGATGCACAAGTAGAATTCCCACTTAGTACAAGCGAAGGCTAGCAATTAGATTGAGAAGCGGCCATCTAGAGAGCAACAACAGTCATGAACATGCACTATGCATAAGTAACATTGGACACTAGCATGAGTAGGATATGAACACCATGAACATAAATATCATAGAGGCTATGTTGGTTTTGATTCAACTACATGCGTGAACATGTGCCAAGTCAAGCCACTCGAACATTCAGAGGAGGATACCATATCATCATACTACATCACAATCATTTTAACGCAATGTTGATATCCAAGATAAATCATTATCCACTCCCAACTACTTATTCATGGCATGAGAAACTATAATCATGATGGGTTGAATCATGGATACTAGGTTAGACATATTTACACAAACAGAACAAGTCGAGTTCATACCCGTTTCTCTCTGCCACGGCCAGTTCATTGAATATCGTCATTATTGCCTTTCACTTCACGACCGAACGATGTGAAAATAATAATAGTGCAAGAGTGTCGTGGACTAAGCTGGAATCTGCAAAACATTTTATTCAATAGGAGAAGACAAGGTAAATTTGGCTCTTTATTAGATCAACCGTTATTCATATGAGAGCCACTCAACATTTTCATCATGGTCTTCTCCTTGGTAAGACTTGAATAAAAAGGAAATAAATTCAGAGAAACACATTGAAATGTTTTTGGAGTTTTTGGTTTTCTTGAACAAGCAATTAAAAGGGAAAAGTAAAAACGAGAAAAACTATTTACACAGGAAAGCTCCCAACAAGCAAAAGAAGAACAAGGAAATCTTTTTGGGTTTTCTTTTCAGTACTACAACTAAGCATGCATAGAAAGTAAACTAACTACAACTAATTTTTGGTTTTTCTATAGTTTTTCAAACACACAATAAGAAAGCAAGAAAAATAAATCTAAACATCGATGATACAATGAAAAAGTGTGAACACCAATAGATTAAATAAGTGAACATGAATGTAATGTCGGTGGAAAACACGTATTCCCCCAAGCTTAGGCTTTTGACCTAGCTTGGTAATCAATCGGAAGCCTGGAGGCTCACGGAGACAAGTAGACCGACTCCTGCCTGCATCTACTACTATTACTCCACCCATCGACTGCTATCCAGCATGCATCTAGGGTATTAAGTATAAAACAGAGTAACGCCTTAAGTAAGATAACATGATGTCGACAAAGTAAACCCAATCAATATGAATAAATCCCTATCGTTTTACTCTTAATGGCAACAATATAAATACATGTCTTGTCCCCTACCTTGTCACTGGGATATAGCACCGCAAGATTGAACCCATTACAAAGCACCTCTCCCACTAAAGATAAATCAATCTAGTTGGCCAAACCAAACGGATAGATCAAAGAGAAATACAAAGCTATAACAATCATGCATAATAAAGTTCAGAACAAACTCAATTAATATTCATGAATAATCTGATCATAAAACCACAATTCATCAGATCCCAACAAACACACCGCAAAAGAAGATGACATCGGATAGAACTCCAAGAACATCGAGGAACATTGTATTGAAGATCAAAGAGAGAGAGAGAGAGAGAGAGAGAGAGAAGAGGCCATCTACTTACTAGCCATGGACCCGTATGCCTATGGTGAACTACTCATGCATCATCGGTAGGGTAGCAAGGATGATTTATAAGCCCTCCGTGTTTGATTCCCCCTATGACAGAGTACCGAAAAAGGCCTCTAGATGGGATCATGGAAGAACAGAAGCTTGCGGCGATGAAAAAAGTGTTTCGGGTGGCTCTCTAGTATATTAGAAATATTTGGGAATTTATAGAGGCAAAATTAGGTCAAGAGGTGCCACGAGAGGCCCACAAGCTCAAGGGGCGTGCCCTATGAGCATGTTGCTCCCTCTTGACTCTTTTGGTCTTCTCCCGAACCTTGGTGGGTCCCTTCTGGTCCAGAAAAATCACCGTAAAATTTCATCGTGTTTGGACTCCATTTGATATTGATTTTCTGAAAAGCCAAAAACAAGCAAAAACAGCAACTGGCATTGGGCACTAGGTTAATAGGTTAGTCCCAAAAATGATATAAAATAGCATATAAATGCATATAAAATATTCATGATTGATACTATAATAGCATGGAACAATAAAAAAAACTATAGATACCTTGGAGACATATCATTGTTCAAGAGCATAATGATAATATTCTTGAGGGCAAGGATTCCATCAATGTTGCACTAAAGACCCCAAGTACTAGGGGCAACAAGAGAAAACAAAGTCACTTTTGCACAATTATTAGATAAATTTCAAAATAAGAGTGAACAGGAAAGTGCTTATCAGCCAAGTAATTCAAAAGCATCAAGATCACCCCCTAGGTGCAAATCTGAGGATCAGTTTTGGCAAAGTGATAATTTTAATACAAGATATTCATATCCTTATTATGGGCTACCAATGTCGTGAATACCTCCCTATGCTCATGTAAATCCATATCCATCATGGGGCAAGTATGATACAAGGGAACACTCTCCATCTTATTCTAGACCATATCACCAACATTATGCACCTTCAAGAACATAAACATGTGATGAACAATCACATGTCGAAGACCGGTTCAATCATAAGAAATAGGTCCAAAGCTCAAGGAATAATAGAGAGGTGGTCAAGCAAGTTTACCATGTTATAAGAGATGGTCATAAGAGTGCTACTTCAGATTTGATGTCAAATGAAAAAGAGCCAATTAAAGTGTTGGCGTTGGCTACTAAAGTCAATGAAAAAAGTCAATCAAGTGCCAAATCTAAAGATAAGAAGTTTGGAGTGTGATGTGTACATTTTTCATCATATTTTCCTACTGTTATTTTTATCATTTTGAAGTTCTATTCCATTTTTATGCAATTCTAATTCCTTTCTCTCTTAAATTGCAAGTCAAATCACAAGAAGGAGATTATCGGTAGCTAGAATTCTGGACCTGAAAAGAGTTACAGTAGAGATAGCTATCCTTTGGAGGTCCAAATAACCTAAAAAGTTAGAGATTTATTTTGGAATATAAACAAATACTAGAGGAGAAATATACTGGAGAGGACCTAGCATGGGCCCACAAGCTTAGGTGGCTCCCCCCTGGGGCATGCCATGTGAGCTTGTGGGGCCCATAGAAGGCCTCTGAAGCCCATATCCTAATATATGAAGCAATTTTCCCTAGAAAAAATCATAAGAAGACTTTCAATATGAAGCGTCATCGTCTCAAGGTGGAACCTAGGTAGGAGCACTTTTGCTCTCCGGCGGAATCCAGAGTGATTTCCCGGGGATACTTCCTTCTGGGAGGGGAAAATCGAAGCCATCGTCATCACCAACGCTCCTTTCATCGTGGGAGGACTCATCTCCATCAACATCTTCACCAACACCATCTCACCTCCAGGCCCTAGTTCATCTCTTGTATCCAATATTTGTCTCAAACCTCAGGTTGGCACATGTGGATTGTTAGTTGTTGATTACATCTCGTAGTTCATGCTAGTTGGCTTACTTGGTGGAATATTATATGTTTAGATTGTTAATCATATATATATATATCTCCTGTGACCATAAACATGAATATGATTTGTTACTAGTTCTGTTTGTCCTTGGGAACATGGGAGAAGTCTTCTTATAAGTAATCATGTGAAGTTGGTTTTCGTTTAATGTTTGAATGATGTGTTATGTTGTTCTTCCTCTAGTGGTGTCGTCTGAACGTCAACTACATGACACATTACCATGCTTGGGCCTAGGGGAAGGCATTGTGAGATTACTTAGTAGATGATGGCTTGCTGGAGTGACAGAAGCCTGAAACCCAGTTTATGAGCTATTACGTAAGGGGATGATTTGGATCCATATTTTCATGCAATGGTTAAATTTATCTCAATTCTTCTCTTGTAGTTGCGGACGCTTGCAAGTGGAGGTAATCATAAGTAGGTTGTTTATTCAAGTAAGAACATGACCTCAGCACCGGTCCACCTACATAAGGGCATATCCAAGGCGAACCCGCAAACCTCCCGCATCCGTCCGAACTACGATGTCCGGACTAAGGAAGCCATCCAATGTGGGCGTGTATCGGTCTGAGGGGGTGGTCCGAACGCGATTTCTCCTACAAATTGGAGACAAAGTGATGGAGATTTATGGGAGTCCGGACACCCGAGATGTAGGACTCCGACACCCCCGGCCCACCCATTCCCCCTCCCGGTGCCATTTCCTTCCACTCTAACCCTTCTGCCCTTACTTTGCATCCACACCCTCCACCTCCGCTATCGATGTTGTACGTCTTTGGCCTCCACAGAGGCATTGCCGGACGTCCGCAACCAACACCGACACGCCTGCTCACCGTTAGGACGAAGCTTTCCACTCTAGAGCCGTCTGTACCCATGTACACTCCGCCCCCGTCGACGACCTCCGTGGCGGACAGCACGCCCCGCAGGTGTTCTCTCAAATGCCATTGAGCTTATTTTCAAATGCTATGTCATTTTTAGGGTACGAAGGATGGTCAACTACTCAACCATGGAGGATGAGTTGTTGTGCGATGTGTGGCTGGCCGTATCTACCGATTTCGTACGAAGGAGCAGAGGCCAGCCCTTCTGGGTGCAAGTGCATGAAAAGTTTCACGCGTGAAAGCACATTGCGCCCTACGACATGTACATCATTCAACCACGGAATATGAGGTCATTGTCGTATCGCTGGCACGCTATCCAGATCAGCATCATCAAGTTTTGCAACGTGGTTCGTCAGCTTGAGACAAGGTGGCCATTGCATGCGGCTGGGGACGAGATCGTAAGTTTTTATTCCTCTTGCTCAACTTGTTGATTGATTCATTCCCTCAATGTTGGTCTACACACTATATCTAGCCCACACGAGCTATCGTGATGTACCATGGGATAGAGGGAATGCCATTTACGTGCACACACTGTTGGATAAAGCTGAGGGAGGAGTATGTGTGGGACGACATGATCCGTTCATGAAAAACTTGTTGGACATCCAGGATCTAGTCGAATTTGAGACCTTGTTGTACTAGACTTAATTTGCATGGTATGTATGGATGATTTCTGCTATTTTTCTATCCAAACTTTGATGAATATCGGCCGGTTTGCATGAATTTCATCTAGTTTGTCAAAATGCGGGTTGAAATGTATGCGACTAGCATTGGATGGCGTCCTCCCACATCCGTGTCCGCGGACTGGCCTCCCCTGTCCGCAGACGGATGCAGGAGGAAATTTATGGGTTGCCGTTGAAGATGCCCTAACAAGTTATCAAAGCAGTGCACACGAGTCAATGAATCATGATGAAGTTAATAGACAAAATGTCCATGTGTCCTCGAGAACGCTTTAATCACTATAAGAAGTACTTCCGGCTTGTCCTTTGTAATAAAAATGATTGAGCCATCTTGCTGCATCTTGTTACTTTTGTTACTTGTCACTTGTTATGAGTTATCTTGCTATCAAACTATGTGTCACAACTACTTTATAACACTTGCATAGAATACCTTACTGAAAACCGCTTATCGATTCATTCTACTCCTCGTTGGGTTCAACACTCTTACTTATCGAAAGGACTAAGATTGATCCCCTAGACTTGTGGGTCATAAGAGTGCACAAGCTAAAACAAGAATTGCCATTGCTTGAAACAAAATCATAGCCAGGGCGCCCACTCGGCTTATTGTATTGGCAAAAAAAGAAATTGCAAAAGCTAAGTGCACAAGAACTTGAAAAGAGAAACATGGCATGGGTTCCCAAAGGAGTTACTCTAAGCAAGGATAATCTGCAAGCTTCCAATTGCAAAAAGGGTTGTAAAGGTGAAGAAGGAAAAGAGTGAAAACTATGAACAACCAAGCCGAAAGTTTGCATCCACGCATCAAAATCTATTGTTCACACGTTATCCATATTCTTCAACTATGGCATTAATGCATATGCCATGGAATTCATCATTAGATTCACACATTATCCATATTCTTCAACTATGGCATCAATGCATATGCCATGTAATTCATCATTAGGTATGACTGATACCCTCCATGGGCTTATTTTGATTCATGAATGCAATATAATTTCTTATCGTGAAAGGGTATTACCAAATCATCATATGTTCGATGAACTACACTTTTCTTGCTAATATATATGTCCGATACAGAATTATCGCCCTAGGAGTAAAGATGGACGATATGTACTTATCACCCTAAGAATAAAATGACCAGTGGAGTGTTGACGTCGTCCTTAGAAGAAGCTCCGTGCAAGTTATTTTTTTTGCACACAAGGTTTGCCCAAAAACAGGGGGCATCTTCCTTTTTTTCTTTGGACAAATAAATTTTTATTATCATAACTTACAAAAAATCCCTATAGCTAAATGATGCTACTTGAAATAATGTTGTGGTGTAAACACTCCTTATTATTACAATCTAGTATTAAAATGGGTCGGCCCAATTTGCTGAATGAAACATTTTTTTTGAAAAACATGTGGATCCCAAAGGATTTGGACATTTTATTCATAAAGTAACGATACAACACTAAGCACAAAAAGACCCAAAGAAAGTAGGAATTACAAGCAGGTCCCTGGACTTTTGTAGAAAGGACCCCAGCTGCGAACAAAAAACGCGATCAAGTCCGTCGCCTCCACACCGGATTCTCCTGGCCATCGCCGAGGATGATGCCCATGATGCTAGTGAAACATGAGCCCGGTCAGTATTGGACCATTGGGCCGGCTCCATGTCCCTCAGTAGAAGAGAGGGGCCAGCAGGACCAAGTCCGAGCCGGAGTGGGCCGGTCCATTCCCATTCTGATGAACTACTGAATGATCTTGTGATCTTCATGTGTATGATGGACGTGCATCTAAATGATCTTGTGATCTTCATTTGTATGATGGACGTGCATCGATTTACGTGGATTTGAGGTTTCGATATGAAGAGTGCGACTGTCGGAGAAGACTTTTGAGGGGTCGTTCGATGATGTCTGTGGTCGTGCCCGGGTGGATCCGCAAACATTTCGTGTCTGTGTGTGTGGGAGAGGGGTTATTTTATCAAGCCCGACTGTAGGTGCTCTTAGGACAACTCCAACAAGGGGACGCATTTCCTTCGCTCGCGTGTATTTTTGTCAGTGTGAACATAAGCTATGGCCCAGTGTAGCGACACATTTCACGTTTCTGCCGGTTTCGTGTCCGCGTGAACCCAATTCAAGCCCAAATCTAGGCCGAGTTTGTGTCCCCACGGACAGGCGACATATGCGTCATCCGTCCGCTCGATGTCTGCCTCGGGCACACGTGACAGCCACCCAATGACTAGCTCGTGGTCCTTTTAAATGCCACACGTGCAGGGCAGACATCGAGCTCGTCTTTCTCCTCCTTGAGGAAAGAGTATCTGGTGATACGAGAGGCTAGGTGCTCCCATGATACGAGATGACACGAGCCATTGGATCTGAAATCCAAAGGTTGAAGGATAGGCTACTGAAACTTTTCATAAAAGACCTCTAGAAATCTGATATTCAGGCACAAGGCTAGAAGCTCATCCTGTGGCCATTGAATTTCAGATCCAGCGACCCGCGTCGTCTTGTATCATGGGAGCAGGTAACCTTCGGTATCACCCGATACTTTCTCCTTCCTTGAGAGGCAGACCGCCATCGCCCATGTCGCAGACCGCCCGCTTTGCTGTTTTGCCACTGCACGGAACCGATCGTTGCGGCTGGGACCAAAGGCAGCAACCCATTCACGAATCACGATCGAGGAGGTGTTCGAGCCCCCCTGCGACGACGGTGGGTGCATCTACAGTAGCCCCACGTCATCGGTTACTGGGAGGAGAGCCCAAGGAATCCCACGTCCAGCTACGGAGCCTTGCGCATCCCGAGAGAAAAGGACATCACAGTCCAATTAATGTACCCGTCACAGAGCTGTCAAAGCCCCATCGAATCACACATTGCATGTCACGCACACAGACCCATGCACAAAGGAGGCGAGAGAGGTTTTGCCCAGAAAACACGACTCGCACGGTCACGCGGCTGTCATTCGCGTAGCCAGCTAGGGCTAGCACATTTACAGGCTACACTTGCTACAGTAGGCTACACACGAGCCACACGGCGTAGCCAGCTGCACTAGGCTACACACGAGCCACACGGCGCAGCAGCAATTACGCCCTTGTGCCTAGGCAAGAAGGCAGTCCATCCCACATGAGAAAGAACACTTGCACACAGGGCCGGGAAAACTCACCCAAAAGGAGAAAGTAGACAATGCACACGAAAAGGACTTGTCGCATTTACTTGACTTGCCAAAAACACGGTAGAATTTTCCCCATCCTTGCCCAAAAAGACAGCTCCGGACACGTCGAGGTGTCACGGTTGGTCTTTTTCGCGTACCAAAATTTGCCTAGCAGCTAGGGAAGAGAAAAGCCAGCCAGTTACTTACACCTATACCGATCGCCGTATTGCCCTACCACTGTCTAGCTAGGACGAGTACGTAATAACATATCTGAGTTTATACGTATTTAGGCTACGCACGCACGTACGTGCTACCTCTAGCGCCGTACGGTGTGTAGAGGGTAGGTAGTGCTAGGGGGAGGTGGCCGCGGCCGGGTCGACGCAGGTGGCGACGGCGACGGAGAGCTGGTAGGGGAACGAGTTGGAGTACTCGAACGAGATGGTCTCGCCGGCGAGGAGTGGCTGGCCGTCGTTGAGGAGGCAATCGTCGCGCGCGAGCCGCCGGAACTTGCGCGGGTCCACCAGGCTGACGGAGCTGAACCAGCCGCACCGCACATGGATGCCAGCGATCGCGCAGTCGCCGTCGCCGCCTGAGCACCGGTTCATCACGTCCACCGTGTACGCCGGCACCCCGCTCGGCAGCGTCGTCCCCCGGCCCTGGTAGATGGCGATGTCCTCCTTGCCGGCGCAACCCTCGTCCACGCGGTGCGGCCGGACTGCGCCGAGGTCCACGTCCGTGCCTGCAAAAAGGAGACGGCCCCACATGTCATTCACTGCGCAGGCATGGCTAGGACAGAATGGAATGTGAGAGATTTCAAAACAAGATGGAATCAATGGCCAACTGGCATCAACCCAAAGGGCCCCGTATCCGAGGACAAAGCAAAAGAAGGGCGCTGGGCCCACGCGACAGGCTCAAAGTACCCCCCACGCCTGCGCGGGCAGAAGCAGAACCAGGGTCCACGAGTGCAGACACTGGTCGGGGCGAGAAGGCTGGCCAAAGCATCATTGACCGGATGATCGGAGGGTGCATTAACTACCTGCCGGGCGGAGGACCTTGCGGGGAAGGACGGCGCGATATGGCGGGCGCGGAGGAGCCGCCGAGGAGCCGGGGGTAGGGGCGGGAGCGGCGGGCGTCGGCGAGAATCCTGCAGCAACAGACGGAGCCAGGAAAAATCGTTAGCCCAGGATTCGAGTGCAAACAATAGGCAAGAGTAGGACTGCGCGTGTGCTACAGTACATCATAGATGGACATGGACAGGCAGGATGGACCCGGTCATGAACTTGGAAAGTAAAGCCACCCGAAGTAGAACGACGATCTTCTTTCCAACAAACAAAATTTCCAGGTTTATCAGAAAATCAATCCTTGGTAAAAGTAGTAGTACAATGGCACCGCAATAAGTGCCACTTGGGGAGGAATTTAGCCGGACGCGCACGAGGGTTCAAATCGAAACGCAAGTCCGTGTGATTTGTGAATGGAATAACCGAAACGTCCAGACGAGTAGTACTGCAACATGGAAGCCCGTGGCAAAACAGAAACACGGAGAGGGAGGAGTGTTGAGAGACAAGGTTAGCGACCTGCGTCGACGGAGGCGGGCGCGAGAGAGACGGAGGCGGGCGCGAGGGAGACGGAGTCGACGGACGCGGACGCGAGGGAGACGGAGCAGAGCGCGGCGAGCAGTACGACGGCCCACGCTGCGGTCGCACGAGCCGCCGGTGTAGCGGACGAAGAGGACGCCTTCATCTCGCTGAGACCCTGGGATAAGACGAACACCAGAGGAAAACATGGAGATCAACGACAATACAGATCTAACAAGTCGACATAATAAATAGCAGCAGCGATGGAGGAGGCAGCAAAGCAGCAGGTAGCAGCGTCGCCACGGTCGGGCCTCGCTCGCCGCCATCGGCTCGCACCTGCGCGCGCTCCAATCGCCGCGCGCCTCGGGGAGAACGCTGCGGCGGGACACGCGCGTGCACGCCTAGGGGTTCACGCGCCACGCCACCAAATGGGTCGGGAGCGGGAGACAAGGAAGGAGGAAGGCGCTCGCGTGCGTACCTGGAGACGGGCTCGACGACGGTGCGGCGGTCGCCGGCGAGGACTGCGCGCGGCGGCTGCTTTGCGGGGTGGCGTGACCGGTGGGTACGTCTGTGCGGGAGAGTAGTAGTATCTGGTAGGGGCAGGGCTGCCTCCGAGGCGAAATAAATCTCTCTCGCACGTGGGGGGCAAGCGGACGAGGAAGGGAATGTGGGTGATGCGGCGGTGGAATTGATAGAGACCCCTGTAGCGTGCGCGCCGCCAACAAGGGAGGGAGGGAAGGGGCTGGGTTTGGTTTGGGTTTGGGCGCGTGGGGAGGGAGAGGGAGGGGAGGGGAGGCCCAGGCCAGGGGACCAAACGAAAGCGATCCGGTCTGGCTCGCTTCTGGCCAAGGCAAAAGTGTGTCATGCCGGGGGAAAAAAGCTCTGGGCGTTTTGGGCGACTTTGCTGGCTGCGAGAGAGCTTTCTTTCTCTGCTGCTCCTTTTGATCTGTTGCCCCCTTCCGGTGGATCGACGCCCAGCTGCTCTCTTTTGCTGTTCCCTTCCGTTGCTTCGACTCCAGTTTCATTTTGAAATCGTTTGGACTGGACGACGGATGGTGGAAGGGGGTTCGTGAATTCAGTAGAGCGGGAATGTTGCTTTTTCATGAATACGCAAGATTCATTTCATTAACAAGTAGCGAGTGAAACAACTACGAGCGGCAAGTCACAAAACTACCTAGTTTTTCTCGCAAAAACAAAACTACGTAGTTTAGCCTTTTCTTTTCGCTTTGTGCGTTTTTAAGTTGTGATATTGGGCCGCACCGGCCAGGATATTTAGGGGAGGAATTAACTCGAGGTTACCCTTTGTGGGGACTTCTGGGGTCATTTTGATGACTTTTTTTTTGAACATCAGTATAGACGCAAGCGTTCATACATACGTGCATACAATCATTTTTATGAACGCACACACGCACATTCTATCCCTATGAGCATCTCCGAGAGACTGAGCTGGTATGTCATTTTGAAATTTATGAAGTCATCGTAGGCGCCCCGTCGTCGACGGAAACGTCTCCTCCCATTGAAAGCGCATTGCCGAAAATCCTGAAATAAATCCAGAAATAATGCGAGTACTAAGACTTGAACCCTGGTGGGATGGGGCTACCACTGTCCCTCTAACCATCCAACCGAAGGTTTGATGACTTGGGAGCACGACAACCAGTGCGTCTAGTCGCCCTCACATGTTCGTGCTAGGTGCATCATTTGGACTTTTTTTATTTCTCTACACGTGTTTTCATATTTTATATGAGTTTTTTGGGGGGGTTTGACTTTTCAGTTTTCACCTAGTTTTCCTAAATTTTGGAGAATTTATGCGTATTTGCTTCTCGTGTAAGCAAATTTATGCTTCCACAAGAAAAATCATGTAAGTATAGATTTGCTCCCGTAAAATACATAGTTGTGCTTCTCAAAAAAAGAAAAATCTGTCTTTTCATGAGAAGCACATATTTCCTTTTCGTGGAAACATAAATTTATTTCCTCGGAAGCACAACTTCTCCAAAAAAGGGGGGAAACATGGTCTGTGCTCTAATTGCAACCATGCTTCCAGGCTTCGGTGTTTTCTTCCTTCTTTGTATTCAGTTTTTTTGTGCAAATCCTTTCTTTTTGCTTTTCTTATTATGATAATGTAGAAATGCTTTTTCGGTTTTTGATTTTTTTCCTGATTTCATTTTTTGTTTTTTCGTGAAAAAAGTTCAACAAAATCTATTAACAAGGTGTCTAGTTTCGAAGACCTCTAAGTGACAAATCCAATAGTGAAAAGTGATCGATATTTGGGCGCACGGTTCAAGAGATAAAACGTTTTCAACAAAATGAATCTATGAAAAATAAAAGTTCTCTGATTGCGATAAGTGGCACACATGCAGCGCGTTATTTGTTAAACAGAGAAGGTGGGTGAGTGCCATTTGCAGGGGGTACCCCTTAACTAATGAGCAACTAACTCAAGGTTACCCATTTGAAGGAGATTATGTTGAGACTGGGTTTTCATCAAAATTGGGTGAACTTTATTATGCAATGCGTCTCAACTGTCGAATACAGAGTAACGATTAATGCAGAGGAGAGTGAGACCTTTAAGCCTACAAGGGGATTGAGGCAGGGTGACCCGGTATCACCATAAATTTTCTTGTTGTGCACGGCGGGGTTGAATGCTCTACTTACACATGCAGAGAAAAATGGAAATATCTTAGGGATAAAAGTTTGTAGAGATGCCCCGCCCATCACAAACCTTCTTTTTGCGGACGATTCTTTGATTCCAATGAAAGCAAACCAACACAGTGCGGATGCTCTGAAGTCAGCACTAGATTTATACTGTGCAGCATCGGGTCAGTTGGCAAGTGTTGGAAAATCTAGTTTCTTTAGTCCCAATACGAAGGTGGAGATTAGAGAACAATTGTGTACAACGCTGAATACAAAGATGGAGGCCCTAGATATAAATATTTAGGTTTGCCAGCAAATGTGGGTGTGGATAAAACAGATTGTACCCAATTTTCGATTGACCGAATTGTTAAGAAAATTAGTAGGTGGAAAGAGAAATTATTGTCTACCGGGGGGAAGGAGATCCTGCTCAAAGCTGTGAACCAAGCCATACCTACCTATGCAATGTCGGTCTTTAAAATTCCTAAAAAAAGCTATAAAGGAATCATTGACGCGACTAGGCATTTCTCGTGGGGAGACGAGGAGAACCAGACGAGGATGCATTGGATGCCCTAGTGGAAAATTGTTGGGGAACACAGTATTTCAAAAAATTTACCTACGATCACGCAAGATCTATCTAGGAGATGCATAGCAACAAGCGGGGAGAGTGTGTCCACGTATCCTTGTAAACCGAAAGCGAAAGTGTTTTAGTAACGCGGTTGACACCTTGATCTCCATCGTAGCATCGTTGTCGTCTCGCCAACTATTGCTTCTACGACTATCGCTACCGCTTAGTGATAAAGTAAAGCAATTACATGGCGATTGCATTTCATACAATAAAGCGACAACCATATGGCTCTTGCCAGTTGCCGATAACTGTTACAAAACATGATCATCTCATACAATAATTTATATCAGCAGTCTTGACCATATCACATCACAACATGCCCCGCAAAAACAAGTTAAATGTCATCTACTTTGTTGTTGCAAGTTTTATGTGGCTGCTATGGGCTTCTAGCAAGAACTGTTCTTACCTACGCATCAAAACCACAACGATTTTTCGTCAAGTCTGCTGTTTTAACTCTCAACAAGGACCGGGCGTAGTCAAACTCGATTCAACTAAAGCTGGAGAAACAGACCCCACTAGCCACATGTGTGTGAAGCACGTCGGTAGAACCAGTCTCATGAACGCGGTCATGTAATATCGGTCTGGGCCGCTTCATCCAACAATACCGCTGAATCAAAGTAAGACATGCTGGAAGCAGTATGACTGTTATCGCCCACAACTCATTGTGTTGTACTCGTGCATATAACATCTTACGCATAGACCTGGCTCGGATAACACTGTTGGGGAACGCAATATTTCAAAAAATTTACCTACGATCATGCAAGATCTATCTAGGAGATGCATAGCAACGAGCAGGGAGAGTGTGTCCACGTACCCTCGTAGACCAAAAGCGGAAGTGTTTTAGTAACGCGGTTGATGTAGTCGAACATCTTCGTGATCCAACCGATCCAAGTACCGAACGCACGGCACCTCCGCGATCAGCACACGTTCAGCTCGGTGACGTCCCTTGTACTCTTGATCCAGCTGAGGCCGAGGAAGAGTTCCGTCAGGACGACGGCGTGGTGACGGTGATGATGAAGTTACCAACGCAAGGCTTCGCCTAAGCACTACAACGATATGACCGAGGTGTGTAACTGTGGAGGGGGGCACCGCACACGGCAAAAAGATCAACTTGTGTGTCTATGGGGTGCCCCCTGGCCACGTATATAACGAAGGGGAGGGAAGAGGTGGTCGGCCCTAAGGGGGCGCGCCAGGTGTGGGGAATCCTACTAGGACTCCCTAGTCCAAGTAGGATTCCCCTCCTATTTCCTATTCCTAGTAGGAGAAGGAAGGAAGGAGAAGGAGGAGAGAAGGAAATGCCCCCCCCCAACCCTAACCCAATTCGGATTGGGCTTGGGGGGGGGGGCGCCAATCCTTGGCCAGCCTCCTCTCTTCCACCACTAGGCCCATGAGGCCCAATAACTTCTAGGGGGGTTCCGGTAACCCCCGGTACTCTGAAACTCATCCAAAACGACCTGAACCATTCCGGTGTCCGAATGTAACCTTCCAATATATGAATCTTTATGTCTCGACCATTTCGAGACTCCTTGTCATGTACGTGATCTCATCTCGGACTCAGAACAACCTTCGGTCATCAAATCACATAACTCATAATACAAATCGTCATCGAACGTTAAGCGTGCGGACCCTACAGGTTCGAGGACTATGTAGACATGACCGAGACACATCTCTGGTCAATAACCAATAGCGGAACCTGGATGCTCATATTGGTTCCTACATATTCTACGAAGATCTTTATCGGTCAAACCGCATAACAACATACGTTGTTCCCTTTGTCACCGGTATGTTACTTGCCCGAGATTTGATCATCGGTATCATCATACCTAGTTCAATCTCGTTACCGGCAAGTCTCTTTACTCGTTCCGTAATGCATCATCCCGTGGCTAACTCATTAGACACATTGCTTGCAAGGCTCATAGTGATGTGCATTACTGAGAGGGCCCATAGATACCCCTCCGATACATAGAGTGACAAATCCTAATCTTGATCTATGCCAACTCAACAAACACCATCGGAGACACTTGTAGAGCATCTTTATAATCACCCAGTTACGTTGTGATGTTTGATAGCGCACAAGGTGTTCCTCTAGTATTCGTGAATGAAATATGCCCTAGAGGCAATAATAAAGTTATTATTTATTTCCTTATATCATGATAAAAGTTTATTATTCATGCTAGAATTGTATTAACCGGAAACATAATACATGTGTGAATACATAGACAAACAGAGTGTCACTAGTATGCCTCTACTTGACTAGATCGTTGATCAAAGATGGTTATGTTTCCTAGCCATAGACAAAGAGTTGTCATTTGATTAACGGGATCACATCATTAGGAGAATGATGTGTTTGACTTGACCCATTCCGTTAGCTTAGCACTTGATCGTTTAGTATGTTGCTATTGCTTTCTTCATGACTTATACATGTTCCTATGACTATGAGATTATGCAACTCCCGTTTACCGGAGGAACACTTTGTGTGCTACCAAATGTCACAACATAACTGGGTGATTATAAAGGTGCTCTACGGGTGTCTCCGAAGGTACTTGTTGGGTTGGCATATTCTGAGATTAGGATTTGTCACTCCGATTGTCGGAGAGGTATCTCTGGGCCCACTCGGTAATACACATCACTTAAGCCTTGCAAGCATTGCAACTAATGAGTTAGTTGCGGGATGATGTACTACGGAACGAGTAAAGAGACTTGCCGGTAACGAGATTGAACTAGGTATTGAGATATCGATGATCGAATCTCGGGCAAGTAACATACCGATGACAAAGGGAACAACGTATGTTGTTATGCGGTTTGACCGATAAAGATCTTCGTTGAATATGTAGAAGCCAATATGAGCATCCAGGTTCCACTATTGGTTATTGACTGGAGACGTGTCTCGGTCATGTCTACATAGTTCTTGAACCCATAGGGTCCGCACGCTTAAAGTTCGATGACGGTTATATTATGAGTTTATGTGTTTTGATGTACCAAAGGTAGTTCGGAGTCTCAGATGTGATCACGGACATGACGAGGAGTCTCAAAATGGTTTAGACGTAAAGATCGATATATTGGACAACTATATTTGGATATCGGAATGGTTCCGGGTGAGATCGGGATAATACCGGAGCACCGGGAGGTTATCGGAACCCCCCGGGAGGTATATGGGCCTTAATGGGCTTTAGTGGAAAGGAGGGGAAAGGAGCAAGGGAGGGGGTGCCCCCCCAAGCCCAATCCAAATTGGTAGGGGGCCGGCCCCCCTTTCCTTCCTCCCTCCTTCCTCTTCCTTCGCTTGAACACTGAGACCGAAAGGTCGAGCGTGAATCATATAGTAGATATGATCAACATAGTGATGTTCACCATTGAAAACTACTCCATTTCACGTGATGATCGGTTATGGTTTAGTTGATTTGGATCACGTGATCACTTAGATGATTAGAGGGATGTCTATCTAAGTGGGAGTTCTTAAGTAATATGATTAATTGAACTTAAATTTATCATGAACTTAGTACCTGATAGTATTTTGCATGTCTATGTTTGTTGTAGATAGATGGCTCGTGTTGTTGTTCCATTGAATTTTAATGCGTTCCTTGAGAAAGCAAAGTTAAAAGATGATGGTAGCAATTACATGGACTGGGTCCGTAACTTCAGGATTATCCTCATTGCTGCACAAAAGAATTACGTCCTGGAAGCACCGCTAGGTGCCAAACCTGCTGCAGGAGCAACATCAGGTGTTATGAACGTCTCACAGAGCAAAGCTGATGACTACTCGATAGTTCAGTCTGCCATGCTTTACGGCTTAGAACCGGGACTTCAACGGCGTTTTGAACGTCATGGAGCATATGAGATGTTCCAGGAGTTGAAGTTAATATTTCAAGTAAATGTCCGGATTGAGAGATATGAAGTCTCCAATAAGTTCTACAGCTGCAAGATGGAGGAGAATAGTTCTGTCAGTGAGCATATACTCAGAATGTCTGGGTATAACAATCACTTGGTTCAACTGGGAGTTAATCTTCCGGATGATAGCGTCATTGACAGAATTCTTCAATCACTGCCACCAAGCTACAAGAGCTTCGTGATGAACTATAACATGCAAGGGATGGATAAGACAATTCCCGAGCTCTTCGCAATGCTAAAGACTGCAGAGGTAGAAATCAAGAAGGAGCATCAAGTGTTGATGGTCAATAAGACCACCAGTTTCAAGAAAAAGGGCAAAGGGAAGAAGAAGGGGAACTTCAAGAAGAACATCAAACAAGTTGCTGCTCAAGAGAAGAAACCCAAGTCTGGACCTAAGCCTGAGACTGAGTGCTTCTACTGCAAGCAGACTGGTCACTGGAAGTGGAACTGCCCCAAGTATTTGGCGGATAAGAAGGATGGCAAGGTGAACAAAGGTATATGTGATATACATGTTATTGATGTGTACCTTACCAGAGCTCGCAGTAGCACCTGGGTATTTGATACTGGTTCTGTTGCTAATATTTGCAACTCAAAACAGGGACTATGGATTAAGCGAACACTGGCTAAGTACGAGGTGACGATGCGCGTGGGAAATGGTTCCAAAGTCGATGTGATCGCCGTCGGCATGCTACCTCTACATCTACCTTCGGGATTAGTTTTAGACCTAAATAATTGTTATTTGGTGCCAGCGTTGAGCATGAACATTATATCTGGATCTTGTTTGATGCGAGACGGTTATTCATTTAAATCTGAGAATAATGGTTGTTCTATTTATATGAGTAATATCTTTTATGGTCATGCACCCTTGAAGAGTGGTCTATTTTTGATGAATCTCGATAGTAGTGATACACATATTCACAATGTTGAAGCCAAAAAGATGCCGAGTTGATAATGATAGTGCAACTTATTTGTGGCACTGCCGTTTGGGTCATACTGGTGTAAAGCGCATGAAGAAACTCCATACTGATGGACTTTTGGAATCACTTGATTATGAATCACTTGGTACTTGTGAACCATGCCTCATGGGCAAGATGACTAAAACGCCGTTCTCCGGAACTATGGAGCGAGCAACTAATTTGTTGGAGATCATACATACTGATGTATGTGGTCCAATGAATGTTGAGGCTCGCGGCGGGTATCGTTATTTTCTCACCTTCACAGATGATTTAAGCAGATATGGGTATATCTACTTAATGAAACATAAGTCTAAAACATTTGAAAAGTTCAAAGAATTTTAGAGTGAAGATGAAAGTCATCGTAACAAGAAAATAAAGTTTCTACGATCTGATCGTGGAGGAGAATATTTGAGTTACGAGTTTGGTCTACATTTGAAACAATGCGGAATAGTTTCGCAACTCACGCCACCCGGAACACCACAGTGTAATGGTGTGTCCCAACGTCGTAATCGTACTTTACTAGATATGGTGCGATCTATGATGTGTCTTACTGATTTACTGCTATTGTTTTGGGGTTATGGTTTAGAGACAGCCACATTCACGTTAAATAGGGCACCATCAAAATCCATTGAGATGACACCTTATGAACCGTGGTTTGGCAAGAAACCAAAGTTGTCATTTCTTAAAGTTTGGGGCTGCGATGCTTATGTGAAAAAGCTTCAACCTGATAAGCTTGAACCGAAATCGGAGAAATGTGTCTTCATAGGATACCCAAAGGAAACTGTTGGGTACACCTTCTATCACAGATCCGAAGGCAAGGCATTTGTTGCTAAGAATGGATCCTTTCTAGAGAAGGAGTTTCTTCGAAAGAAGTGAGTGGGAGTGTCGGTGTCAAAACCGGCGGATCTCGGGTAGGGGGTCCCGAACTGTGCGTCTAGGCCGGATGGTAACAGGAGGCAGGGAACAATGTTTTACCCAGGTTCGGGCCCTCTTGATGGAGGTAAAACCCTACGTCCTGCTTGATTAATATTGATGATATGGGTAGTACAAGAGTAGATCTACCACGAGATCAAGGAGGCTAAACCCTAGAAGCTAGCCTATGGTATGATTGTTGTCTAGGGAGTTGATGAAGTTGTCCTACGGACTAAAACCCTCCGGTTTATATAGACACCGGATAGGGTTAGGGTTACATAGAGTCGGTTACAATGGTTGGAGATCTTGAATATCCGCATCGCCAAGCTTGCCTTCCACGCCAAGGTAAGTCCCATCCGGACACGGGACGAAGTCTTCAATCTTGTATCTTCATAGTCCTGGAGTCCGGCTAAAGGTATAGTCTGGCTACCCGAACACCCCCTAATCCAGGACTCCCTCAGTAGCCCCCGAACCAGGCTTCAATGACGATGAGTCCGACGCGCAGATTGTCTTCGGCATTGCAAGGCGGGTTCTCCTCCAAATTCTGTGTACCTGTTGAATAAAGTCCGGTTTCTTGTAAATGTTGCGCTCCTTGGCTTCTACGCCCAATAATGGCCGTCTTCCACATGTCAAATGAATGCGAAAAGCCGGGGCATTTTTACATCCACACCCCTAGCCATATAAACGAGCCGCCTATTTAACTGGATGGGAATTCGGGTTTAAACCACATCTTCTCCTCTCCGCGAGTTATCATCAGAGCGCTTCCAGCAAAGGTCCATTCCAACATGTCTAGCCGTCACAACTCCTCCCCTCGCCCCTCCGGTCCCAAACCCGAGGACTGGGAGAGTTGCACCATCCCGCACAGCGAGTTAGTGTCACTTCAGGCCACGGGATTTCTTCCCCCGGCATACATGGTCCCGGTCCGAGCCGGTCTCGCCACCTACAATGGCGGAAAATAGGCGGAGAGCACCCCCAATCCTTCTAAAGGAGAGCGGGTGTGCCTCATCCCCTATCTAATAAGGGGACCGGGATTTCCAATTCATCCATTTCTCCGCGGGCTTCTGAAGTTTTACGGTCTCCAGCTGCACAATCTCATGCCCGCTTCCATATTACATATCGTGGGTTTCGTCGCCCTTTGCGAGCTATTTTTAGGCGTTGAGGCTCATTTCGCGCTGTGGAAGAGGTTATTCTGCCTGGTGCCCTGTTCTCAAGAGGGGTCTATCTATCAAGTGGGCGGAGCCGAAGTATGGCGCATCGCCGGGACCGGATACCTATCCGGAACCCCGAAGAAGGCGTCCGAGGACTGGCCTTCGGAATGGTTTTACATGGATGATGTCCCGCTACCGGACCCTATCCGGGTCGGTCTCCCTGAGTTCAACAATGCCCCGTTGAAGAAACGCTTGAGCTGGCGTCCACGGAGCTCTCAGATTGAAAGCGACAGAGACGTCCTCTACCTGATGGGCCGGATAAGACAGTTGGCTCATTCCGGACTAACCGCGATTGGAGTCATGGCCGCATGCATTATGCCGGGGGGGGGGGGTGCAGCCGCTTCAATATAGAGGCCACCCTATGTGGGATTTCAACGGGGAGGATGATGCCACCCGTTACGGTCGTAAGGGGCCGGACTCAGCCGCCGCCTTAGTAAAGATCTTATCCTCTTTGTACAAGGGAGAAAAGGAGGAATTCCTCCGCGTCAATCCGCAGGCCGGATTCGGTATGCACGATCCTCCAAGTTGGGTAAGTGAACAATTGCACTTGCCCGTTTGCTTTATACTCCCACGGTTAGATAGGTAGTCTAATGATTTCAATGCAGCAACTGCGACAGGAGGTAAAGGATATAAACAGCCGTCCTCCACAGCCCGAGGACCCAGAACGGTCCCTCAATCCGGACTCCGAAGAAGATCCGGACATATCGGTGGAGCTTATTGACGGGGTGTTCTATCAGCTAAGCAAGGATGATACCTTGGTGGCCATTATGGCGGATTACCCAGGGTTAATCCCAGCCTCCCAGGTGAAGGAAACCGGAGTCCCATTCCCTTGAAAGAGATTCCATTCTCACGTATTCCGGTGTTTCTAACGATAACCGTGTTTTGCATGGGAGATTTCCAGGCAGGAGGCCAAACCTGCGGCGGCTAGCCAACGAGGGGTCGCAGGGCCCCGTGGGGCAAAAAGGAATGTAGTCCGGACTAAGATGCCGGCGCAAAGGTATAGCACGCCCTCTGTTTCCCTGGAGTTATTCTGTCAGGGCATATTAACTTTCGTGCTATCTTCAGAACGAAGAGACCTCGCCGGACTACATCCGGAGAGGTTGCCAATCGCGCCTCCACCAGCCAGGCTCCAACGTCTGGCCAGGAAGCGGAGGCGAGCACAAGGCGCGCACCGGACACTCCTCCGACAGAGGATGAGGACAGGCTGTCCGCCACAAATTCCGAAGTGGAGAGTGCCATGGACCACAGGCGTCGCCGGACCGTTCTACGCGACGGTTGTTTTTTCCAAGAGGCTTTAGATGCCTTTAATTCGGGAGATGCGTACCTCTGTGCCGCTCAAAATGGTTTAGCCAGAGCCATGGAGCAGTATGTAAAAGACATACGGGTAAGGAAATTTTGATTAAATATATATGTATATGCCAGTAGCCCCCGAGACTTGAAGCAGTTAGAGAAACTGATTTAAGGATCATTTAATATGCAGGTTCTTACAGAGAAGAATATCGTACTGTCCTAGGAGCTGGAAAAGTGCAAGCCCCAACTAGAGGCCGCACTAGCCGCAGCAGGGGAGCCCAAGGAGACCCCCTCAGGTAAGATACACTTCGAAAGATTAGTATTGTGCGGTGTGGGTGCAAATTTGACAGATCATATTGCAGATGGCGCCGGACTAGATCCGGACAAACAACAACTCTTACGCCGGTTAAAGGCCGGTGAGAGTATGTTGACAAGGGTGAGGCTGGAGAAGAATAATCTTCAGGATGCCAACACCAAGCTGGACGTCGAACTTAAAGATGTTCGTGGCCAGCTGTCGGACTCCACAAAGGAGAATCAGCGGCTTCGATGCGGCATATTTAGTAAGTGCTTGAACGAGCTTTGAAAAAAAAGTTCGGCGAGGAAGTCGACTAACAGAGTAATGTCTGTAGGTATGCTCACAGGTCGTCCTGCAGAGGAGATGCCCGAACTCTTGCAACTGCACGAGCGAATTCGGCAGGCAATGCGAGGTGTTGCCCAAGCCTTATGGCCTGCCCACTCCGTGCCCGAGGGCCTTGGAGAGCTTGCGGAGAAGCTGAAGGGAGCTCAGCGGCGCTTCCGGTTGTGGAAGATATCGGCCTGCCGACAAGGCGCTAGGGAGGCCTGGGCCATGGTGAAGACCCGTTTTACGAAGTCTGACCCAAACCACATGGCCGAGGTTGGACCAGTGGGGCCTGACGGGAAGGAGATCCCTGTAAGCTTAGTGTACGGCCAAGTAGAGTTGGCCACGAAGTATTCCCAGCAGGACTGTAAATTAGACAGCCTGTTAGATGGTATAGAAGAGGAATACAATCAGTCGGAATGACTGTGTAATTTTGAATTGACATGTGTAATGCCGTCTAGCCGGATTGTAGATCGTTTGTCATTGCCGACCTTTTCGCTTCAACCTCGGGACCTGACGGTCCGGGGTGTGTCCGAATACCCTAGCGGTTATGTAAGAACCGGGGTATGCGTGGAGACCAGGCGTAGGGGTCATCGGTGCTTTATCAGACAAGTGCCCAACTAGTTATGTTATATTACATGGTTAGTAAGAAACATCTTCCAGAGAGAATAGTTCCGTTAAGGGTTCCTTTCGCTGGGAGGCATGCCCTAATGTGCATGTCCGGACTGCGTGAAGAGACGCAGAAAAAGCATCTGGGGGTGCATAAAATGAGTAAAAAAGATCATCTTTTATTTCACCGACCGAATATTCCCTTAAGAACGCTAGCTTTTGGCTTCACCCAGTCTGAGGTACACGTCCGGCTGACCCGGCAGTAACAATCACAGAGGTGCTCCCTTTACCGCCTAGCCGAACAATCGGAACGTAGGGGTAAGCACAGGAGCCAGGCAACCCAGCTTGGCCAAAACTTAAGTCATATCGATGCATATAATGGTGAAGAAAAAGGTACATGCGGAAGTTTGACGCATGTGTTGGGCGTGAAGCCCGTATAAATAAGCTTCTGTTAAAGAAGCCCCTAGGTTTAATGAGCGCGAGTGGCGTGTCACTATATGAGCCTTTAAGGGCTATAGAAGAAAGAATGGGAAGGAGAGAAATGTAAGACAGGAAAATTAAAAAAGGAATGGACAGAGTAAGGAGACGAACACAGAGTCCAGCGCTAGGCATAGAATCTTCGGAGACGGGCGGCGTTCCACGGGTTCGGCTCGAGTCGGTTGTTCGACGCATCTCGCAGGCGGTACACCCCACCAGTCAGGACTTGGTCGATTATGAATGGACCTTCCCACTTGGGCTTGAGTTTGTCCTTTTTCTTATCCGGCAGGCATAGAACTAGTTCGCCAACATTGTAATTTTTGGCCCGTACCTCTCTGCTTTGATATCTTCGGGCCTGCTGTTGATAAAATGCGGAACGGGCTTTTGCCACGTCACGCTCCTCCTCCAAGGCGTCCAAGTTGTCATGCCGATCGAGCTCGGCTTCTCTTTCTTCGTACATGCGCACTCTAGGTGAGTCATGAATTATGTCGCAGGGCAAAACTGCTTCTGCGCCGTACACCATAAAAAATGGTGTGTATCCGGTGGTGCAATTTGGCGTGGTCCGCAGCCCCCATAGCACGGAGTCGAGCTCCTCTACCCAGTGCGTGTTAGATTCCTTGAGGGACCGCACTAGTCTGGGTTTAATGCCGCTCATGATAAGACCATTTGCACGTTTGACCTGGCCGTTGGTTTGTGGGTGATAGACGGAAGCATAATTGAGCTTGATGCCCATGTTTTTGCACCAGAGTTTTACCTCGCCGGTGGTAAAGTTTGTACCGTTATCGGTTGTGATGCTGTGGGGGACGCCATAACGGTGTACAACCCCGGATATGAAGTCTATCACAGGTCCGGATTCGGCCGTTTTAACAGGCTTGGCTTCTATCCATTTGGTGAACTTATCCACCATGACCAGTAAGTATTTTTTCTTATGGGTTCCACCTTTGAGGGGTCCGACCATGTCAAGCCCCCAGACCGCAAAAGGCCAGGTGATGGGTATAGTTTGGAGTGCGGTGGGTGGCATATGGCTTTGGTTGGCAAAAAGTTGGCAACCAGCGCATCGTTGGACTAGGTCCTGAGCGTCTGCCCAGGCCGTCGGCCAATAAAACCTTTACGGAAAGCCTTACTAACAAGGGACCGAGCAGCGGCGTGGTGACCACCGAGTCCGGCATGAATTTCAGCTAGAAGGTTCCGCCCTTCCTCTTCGGAGATGCACCTTTGAAGGACTCCGGTAGTGCTTTTCTTATAAAGCTCTCCCTCATGGACTCTGTAGGCTTTAGATCGCCGCACTATGCAGCGGGCCTCGTTTTGGTCCTCCGGGAGTTCCTGCCTAATAAGGTAGGCTAGGAATGGTTCTGTCCACGGGGCGATGATCGCCATTATTACGTGGGCTGAAGGTGTAATTTCATTGGCAGAGCCTCCAATTGTGTCAGATTGTTCGGCATTAGGTGGTGCGGCTGGGTCCGGGCTGTTATTTGCGGGTCCCCCCTCCCATGCTACGGATGGCTTGAACAATCTTTCTAAAAAGATGTTGGGGGGACTGCATTGCGTTTTGCTCCGATGCGTGCCAGGACGTCCGCTGCTTGATTGTTTTCTCGGGCTATATGGTGAAACTCCAGCCCTTCGAACCGAGCTGACATTTTTAGGATGGTGTTGCGGTAAGCTGCCATTTTTGGGTCCTTGGCGTCGAAGTCATCATTTATTTGGGATATCGCGAGGTTCGAATCCCCGCGTACCTCTAGGTGTTGAATGCCCATGGATACTGCCATCCGGAGGCCATGTAGAAGGGCCTCGTATTCGGCTGCGTTGTTGGAGTCCGTGTACATAATTTGGAGTACATACTGGACTGTGTCTCCTATTGGGGACGTCAAAACGACGCCAGCCCCCAGTCCGTCCAACATTTTGGAGCCATCGAAATGCATGATCCAGTTTGAGTATGTGCCGTACACTTTAGGGAGTTCGGCCTCCGTCCATTCTGCGACGAAGTCAGCCAAAACTTGCGATTTGATAGCTCGCCGTGGCTTATAGGTTATGTCGAACGGGAGGAGCTCGATGGCCCATTTTGCAATCCGGCCCGTTGCATCGCGGTTGTTGATAATATCGTTGAGTGGTACTTCCGAGCTACTGTTATGGAACACTCTTGAAAGTAGTGTCGTAGCTGTAGGATCGAAAGTATGTCTAGAGGGGGGGGGGTGATTAGACTACTTGACCAAATAAAAACTTAACCTTTTCCCAATTTTAGTTCTTGGTAGATTTTAGCTATTTTAGGACAAGTCAAGCAATCATCACACAATTCAAGCAAGCATGCAAAGAGTATATTGGCAGCGGAAAGTAAAGCATGCAACTTGCAAGAATGTAAAGGAAAGGGTTTGGAGAATTCAAACGCAATTGGAGACACGGATGTTTTTCCCGTGGTTCAGATAGGTGGTGCTATCCTACATCCACGTTGATGGAGACTTCAACCCACGAAGGGTAACGGTTGCGCGAGTCCACGGAGGGCTCCACCCACGAAGGGTCCACGAAGAAGCAACCTTGTCTATCCCACCATGGCCATCGCTCACGAAGGACTTGCCTCACTAGCGGTAGACCTTCACGAAGTAGGCGATCTCCTTGCCCTTACAAACTCCTTGGTTCAACTCCACAATCTTGTCGGAGGCTCCCAAGTGACACCTAGCCAATCTTGGAGACAGCACTCTCCAAGAAGTAACAAATGGTGTGTTGATGATGAACTCCTTGCTCTTGTGCTTCAAATGATAGTCTCCCCAACAATCAACTCTATCTCATAGGATTTGGATTTGGTGGAAAGAAGATTTGAGTGGAAAGTAACTTGGGGAAGGCTAGAGATCAAGATTCATATGGTAGGAATGGAATATCTTGGCCTCAACACATGAGTAGGTGGTACTGTCTCAAAACATATGAGTTGGAAGTGTAGATGTGTTCTGATGGCTCTCTCCACGAGTGAAGAGGAGGTGGAGGGGTATATATAGCCTCCACACAAAATCCAACCGTTACACACAATTTACCAATCTCGGTGGGACCGAATCAACAAACTCGGTCGGACCGAAATAGTAAACCTAGTGACCATTAGAGATTTTCGGTGGGACTGACATGCAACTCGGTAGGACCGATATGGTTAGGGTTAGGGCATAACGTAATCTCTGTGAGACCGATTACACAAACTCGGTGAGACCGATTTGGTAATAAGCTAACCAGAGAGTTGGTCAGGCAAACTCGGTGGGACCGATTTGCTCTTTCGGTGAGACCGAAAAGTTACAAAAAGGAAACAAAGAGTTTGCATTGCAATCTCGGTGGGACCGATCCGCTCTTTCGGTGAGACCGGAAAGTTACGAAAAGGAAAGAGAGAAATTGCAATCCCATCTCGGTGAGACCGAGATTCCTATCGGTAGAACCGATTTGCTTAGGGTTTGACAATGGCTATGACAAGTGAAACTCGGTGGCGCCGGATTGAAAGAATCGGTATGACCGAGTTTGGCTTTGGGTTTAGGTCAAGAGTGGATATGAGAAACTAGTTGAGGGTTTTGGAGCATATCATTAAGCACATGAAGCAAGAGGCTCATTAAGCAACACCTCATCCCTCCTTGATAGTATTGGCTTTTCCTATGGACTCAATGTGATCTTGGACCACTAAAATGTAAAATGAAGAGTCTTGAGCATATGAGCTAGAGCCAATCCTTTGTCCTTAGCATTTTGAGGGTTCCACTTTCACCATCCATGCCATGCCAATCATTGAGCTTTCATGAAATGATCATCTTGGAATAGCATTAGCTCAATGAGCTATATGTTGTCATGAATTACCAAAACCACCTAGGGATAGTTGCACTTTCAATCTCCCCCTTTTTGGTAATTGATGACAACATATAGATCAAAGCTTCGACAAATAATAAGAATGAAATATATTGTTGCTTTGAGAAGTATGTGATAAGTAAGAGCTCCCCCTAAATTTGTGCATATTTAAAATTTGCTTTGGACTGCAAATGCACAAAGAGTTAGAGTCATGGGTTACTCTTCCATGTCACATACATCTTGGTGGAGCGCTCAAAATGATAAGAATTAAATACATGCACTCATCACCAAGAAAAGTGAATGATCACATAAGATAGATAGGATAATATCAAGCATGCATAAGTGTAGCTTATGATCAAACACATGATCATCAATGTCTCACAAGCATATCAAAGTATCTCAACCAAAAGCAAACAAAGTTTGAAAAACCACCAAATAAAGCAAGAGAGAATAAAAGCAACACACTCTCTCTCGAAGCCTATGATCTATACATTTTTCTCCCCCTTTGGCAACAAGTTACCAAAAAGTTCCTAGAAAATGCATAGTGCTAGATCGACTCTCAGGCTTGATCTTCTGGTGGAGGTGGAGTCTGGATCACTCCAAGGACGAAGCCTTCTGTAGACGTGGTTGGAGTTGGAGCTGAAGTAGATGCTGGAGCTGGTTGGGCTGGTGTTGTGGCTGGAGCTGAGGTGGTGGCTCTGGTGTCAGGAACTGGCACTGCAATCGACCTCTGAGCTCGTGGCACTCTGGCAAATGCATCAGTTGTAGTCTTCCCTCTCCTCTCCTACATGTCATCTTGAAGTTGCTCCACTGCAGACTGAATCTCGGTTACTTTGACATCCATGTCATAGGACTTTTGTTCTATGATCCTCTCTAAGCTCTGCTGATTTTGAGTGAGGGTGGCCAGTCCTTTCTCAATCCTCAGTGTGGATGCAATCAAGTAACCAAGCTGCTCTTGTTTGGTTTTCAAGAAATACTCAGATGCCTCCTCTTGAGTTGGCATCTTGGCAGCTTTCTCCTTCCTTGCCTTCTCCTTCTTTGCTTGTGCTTGAACTGATGATGGTTCATTCTCATTCATCACAACTTGATTGTCTTCAAAATCTGGATGAATAGGCAAATGTTCCTTGTCCAACAAGTATGTGCCTGTGCCCATCTTTGAGTTAATTAACTCCTGAATTTGTGGGGCATATCCACAGCTCCTCTTCTGATATGCTGCAGTCCTCTTGATAGTCTCTACTGTGAGGCTCATGACCTTGAATTTCTGAGGCACATCAAATATGTGTAGCAAGTTAATTGCATGGCCTCTGATCATCCTGTGATCTCCAGACTTGGGCAAGAGTGTGTGCCTAAGGATCCAATTGATCATTGGCAGTCTTGACAACAAGTGTTTTACGGACCCAAGCTGATGAGTGTCAAGATCATCTTCAGGAATTTCCTTGTACATATTTGCCATTGAGTTATGATCCATCTTTTTCTTGGCATAGACATCCAAGTCATCTTCATTTTCCTCTAGGGCATTGATCAACTTTGCCCATTCCTCAATAGTTGATTGGTACCTTGTACCTTCAGACATCCATGTTATCTTATCATCTGGATAGAAGTGTGCTGTGGAGTAGAATTGCATGATCAACTCTTCATTCCACTTTGTGAGCTTCTGCCCAACAAAGTCTGCTACTCCACAAGCATTGAAGCTGTCATACACTCCAGGATAGTGCTCTTCATTTTCCTTGATATATTTCCAATCAACCCATCTCATTTCACAAACGATAGGCTTCTTATCCAACAAAACTGTCTCATAGAAATCCTCCTGTTCCTTTGTGTGGAACCTGTAGTCAACAGCAGTTCTTCTCCTTGAAGCATATGGATCTGCTTCTCTCCACTTCCTGAGCCCTGAATCTCTCCTGATTTTCATGTTCTCAGCCACAGGATGAGCATCATTGTGGTCTGGAATCTTGGGCTTGAGTTTTCTCAGAACTTGTCCTTCATCATCATCTTCAGTAGCTTCAGGCACTGGGGCCTTGTTCTTCTCATTTGTAGGTATGCTCCTTGTATTCCTCTTTGGTGCTGACTTGGGCTTGGAGGCAGCTTTGGGTGCTTCTTTGGGCTTTGATGCAGCAGCCCCTGTCCTGATAGCATCACCCATAAGCTTAGGTGCCTTAGGTGCTGGTGCAGCAACCTCTTCTTCCTCTTCCTCTTCAGAGTCTCTCATGATTGAGGATCTCCCAAGCACTCTAGCAGTGGTCTTTTTGATCCTCTCCTTCCTCTTCTTCCCTTCTGCAGCAGCCTCATTGGGTTCAGGCTTTTCAGGAATCTGAGTTGAGGCTCTGGCCTTTGGCATAGGATGTCTACCTGCTGGCCTTTTGATTTTCATCCCTGGCTTTGTGCTCTATGCTGGGCCATATTCCTTCTTGAGCACAACTCTCTTGGAAGTTGCTTCCTCTTCTGCCACATAGTCCTCATCCTCTGAGTCTGAGGTTCTCCTCTTCCTTTGTCTGGTGGCAGCTTTTGGCAGATTGCTTGGGGTGCTCCTGCTGCCTTCATCTAAGGAACTGGAGGGACTAGTGCCCTCACTCATGTGCACTTGCTGCTCTGACAGGTTTTGGCTGTCACTCTGATCTGACATGATGAACAAGCTGACTGCTGACCCTGTGAATAGTTTATAGATGAGGTAGAGTGGATGAGCATCACAAAATGCAGAGATTTTTGCAAAAGAATGATTCGAAATCTTAGTTTTAGTTTCCCACTGAAATCATCTCGGATCTACCAATTTTTAAACTCGGTGATACCGAAGCAGTTTTGGAACCTAAACTAGTGAACTTGGTCAGATCGAGTCACAGTTCGGTGGCACCGAGACTGCTAGGGTTTCACAAAGTTCTAAAATCAGTCACACCGATTAGTAATTCTCGGTCAGACCGAGTCTCACTTGTGCAATGGCATGAGCCAAATCGGTGGGACCGAGTTTTTCAACTCGGTGGGTCCGAGATGGTTTCGGCGGAAACCTAACCCTAAAATTTTCGAATCAATCCTATTCTACGAACGCATTGACTGGATAGGAGTGTTTCAATCATGGCTAGAAACAATAAGATCACAATGTGCTAGGAATCAGATTGGGGATAGCACAAAGATCGAGTCCATACCCTAGTTCGGTGGAGACTCGCTACGGCGGCAACGGCGGGGTTGAATTCCGTTGACGGCGATGGAGACCAGCGACTGGAGGCGGCTGGCGGCGAGGAGACGATCCGGAGACCACGTTGGCAGAGCGAGCTATCGCGCGGGTGAGGGGTTCGCAGAAATTTCCAAATTTTTGCCCGTGACTATATATAGCCCGACCCTGTCGGTGTGACCGAGTGGAACAACTCAGTGGCACCGAGATGCAAAACTGTATACAGTTATTGCAACTCGGTGTGACCGAATGGTTTAAATCGGTTGCACCGAGATCGAAAATTCAGATCAACTTAATGATCTCGGTAGGACAAAAAGTAGGATATCGGTCAGACCGAGAATCACAAAGAGGTTTTGGAAGTTTAAGTCTATGACGAATCGGGGACTCCGAGTGCTCCTCACACAGAGTGGTTCGAATCTGACTTGATCAAATTTTGTGATGTAGCATGAATAGAGTTTGAGACGAGAAAAGCATAGATAGCTAGAGGAGGTTCGTAGGCATTCTTGTCCATCCACTTGGCAAAAGGAAATAAAACCAAACAATCAAAACAACAAGTGGATGTCCTTGAATGAGTAAAATATGCAACCAACATGCTCACACAATAAAATGGCAATTGAAATATGTGACAAAGCATGCACAACCAATTCTAGCATCTATCAAGCAATTGGCGATGACTAGGTCATCTATATATGAGTATATTGACTTAGGAGTCAAGTGAGAACACTTGATCATAGGTCATACTCATCGTTTAAGCTCAAGTGGGGTTACCACTTTTACATAAAGCATTGTTGTGTTCACATCTTTAGAGTTGCTTTAGCTCAAGTCTTAGAGTAAAGCTCCCCCTAGATGTGATATCCCCCCAAAGAGGGATGAACTAACCTTGGGTTTTGTCGATGATGACTTCATGTAGATGTTGAAGATGTGGATGCTCAATGTTGATGTAGATCACTTGGAGCTATCCATTTTAGTGAATTGCACTTTCAATACCTACATGGGTTAGTCCCACAAGGAACAAACAAGGATATCCATAGACATAGAGTGATGCACACACAAGATGATGTCCATGAAAACTTTTAGGTTACCTTGTCCCTTGTCTTACCAACAAGAGGGTTTGTGACTCCTTGAACTAGTGCAAGATGTGGAAGTTGATTGCACTTGTTCTTGCCATAACGATAAGAGTGAAGTATGTTGGCGGAGTCACCCTCAAGAACTCTCTAGTTCTTCTTCTTTTGGATCCACACCATCTTGATGGGAATCCTTGGAATTGTAGTCGTACTTGATGAAGTGGAACTTGAAGTGGTCTTGGGAATCCACTTGACTAAGGTCTTAGGCGCTTCTTCAAATGCATCAATTTCCTCTTGAAGCTTGTAGTCTTGTGGTGGAAGATCATCTTGAGCTTGTGTCCCCTTGAAGGAAGTAGGATACTTCTCTTGTTGAGGAACAAACTTTGTCTTGGGGTATTGATCTTCTTCCCACTCAACTCCATTGGCATTGAACTTTCCTTCAAAACCAACACCTTGATTCTTCCGGTGCCTTCCTTGCTTCCGCACAATTTCCTCGAATTGCTTATTCCCGGCAAGGCTTTTGTACACTCCTTTCTCTATAATTCCCTTCAATAAGCTATTTTCTTGCTCAAGTGTAACTTGGCTAAGAGAATCATTAGTGGAATCAAGAGAACTACTAGAAGCAACAATATTGGATTTAGCATGATCATTGTTACTACTAGAGGAAGAATCTTTCCTGTTCTTGTTACTAGACTTGACTTGAGGCATGTAAGTGGAGAAGAGTAAACGCTTGGCAATGTAAGAAGAACTTTTCTTGCAGAGATCATCATTGATTGCCTTTAAAAACTAATGCTCTTGCTCAAGATTGAGCTTTTCAAAGCGTAACTTCTCATGAGCTCTTAAAAGTTCTCGATGATCTTTGAAGATAGTTTCATGAGCTAACTTAAGAGTGTTTAGTTCTTTAGTTAGAGCCTCAATCTTCTCATTATCATTGTCATTCGTTTTATCTTGATTAGCATGATTAATTGACGTTTCATCATAGTATTCATCACTAGGGTTGTCAGCAAGTAAATCATCATCACCTAACAAGTCATCTTCATCACTATTAAAATCAACATACTCGGGGTGTGTTACCTTAGGACCTTTGGCCATGAAGCATCTTCCAATTCCTTCATTTGGTGAGTCAAATATGTCGTAGGAGTTGGTTGACACAAGTGCTAGACCGGCAACACCTTCATCTTGAGTATATTCGAAATCAGAGTGATAACTTCTCTCGGAGTAATTGTCGGAGTCGGAGCCGGATACCCATTCACCAACATGAGCTTGATGTCTTCGTTTTGTGTAGCTCCTTGATGATTTTTCCTTTCTTTCCGAATCCTTGCTTCTCCGTGAGTATCTTCGTTCATAACGATCATCTCTACTCCTTCTCTCTCTTGGTGGTGATTCTTCTCTTTTGCTTCTTCTTTTTGGAGAGTCTTCTCTTCTCTTGTAGGGAGCCGTATACTCATTGGGATAGTGTCCGGGTCTTCCACAATTGTAGCAGTTTTGCTCTCGACTAGAAGATCTTTTGTCATTGTAGGACCTTGACTTGGAGCTTCTATCTTTGCTTCTAGTCTTGTAGAACTTGTTAAAGTTTTTCACCATTAAGCTCAATTCTTCATTGAAGTTTTGTTTCTCACTTGATGATGTAGGGGCTTCACATGAGGCTTTGTAGGCACCACTTGATTTGTTGTGAAGTTCCTCTTTATCCTTAAGTGACATCTCATGAGCAACAATTCTTCCAATTACTTCCGTTGGCTTGAGATCTTTGTAATTGGGCATCATTTGGATCAATGTGCACACGGTATCATATTTTCCATCCAAGGCTCTTAGAATCTTCTTGATGATGAATCTATCGGTCATCTCTTCACTTCCTAAGCCGGCAATCTCATTTGTGATGAGAGCAAGCCTAGAGTACATTTCAGCGACACCTTCACCATCCTTCATTTTGAACTTGTCAAGTTGACTTTGAAGCACATCCAATTTGGATTCCTTGACGGAGTCGGTACCTTCGTGCATATCAATCAAAGTGTCCCAAATTTCCTTTGCATTCTCAAGACGGCTGATTTTGTTGAATTCTTCGGGGCACAATCCGTTGAAGAGAATATCACAAGCTTGAGCATTGTATTGCAACATCTTCAACTCATCCGCGGTAGCTTCACGGTTTGGTTCTCTCCCATCAAAGAAGTCACCTTGCAAACCAACACACACAATAGCCCAAACGGCGGGGTTATGTCCAAGAATATGCATTTTCATTTTATGCTTCCAACTAGCAAAATTAGTACCATCAAAGTAAGGACCTCTACGGTGATAATTTCCCTCGCTAGACGCCATACTCTCCTAGGTTGTGAAACCAAGGCTATGACCACCAAAAGCTATGGAAATCAAAGAAAATGGAGACCAAAGCTCTGATACAACTTGTAGGATCGAAAGTATGTCTAGAGGGGGGGGGGGGGTTGGTGATTAGACTACTTGACCTAATAAAAACTTAACCTTTTCCCAATTTTAGTTCTTGGCAGATTTTAGCTATTTTAGGACAAGTCAAGCAATCATCACACAATTCAAGCAAGCATGCAAAGAGTATATTGGCAGCGGAAAGTAAAGCATGCAACTTGCAAGAATGTAAAGGAAAGGGTTTGGAGAATTCAAACGCAATTGGAGACACGGATGTTTTTCCCGTGGTTTGGATAGGTGGTGCTATCCTACATCCACGTTGATGGAGACTTCAACCCACGAAGGGTAACAGTTGCGCGAGTCCACGGAGGGCTCCACCCACGAAGGGTCCATGAAGAAGCAACCTTGTCTATCCCACCATGGCCATCGCTCACGAAGGACTTGCCTCACTAGCGGTAGACCTTCACGAAGTAGGCGATCTCCTTGCCCTTACAAACTCCTTGGTTCAACTCCACAATCTTGTCGGAGGCTCCCAAGTGACACCTAGCCAATCTTGGAGACAGCACTCTCCAAGAAGTAACAAATGGTGTGTTGATGATGAACTCCTTGCTCTTGTGCTTCAAATGATAGTCTCCCCAACACTCAACTCTATCTCACAGGATTTGGATTTGGTGGAAAGAAGATTTGAGTGGAAAGCAACTTGGGGAAGGCTAGAGATCAAGATTCATATGGTAGGAATGGAATATCTTGGCCTCAACACATGAGTAGGTGGTACTCTCTCAGAACATATGAGTTGGAAGTGTAGATGTGTTCTGATGGCTCTCTCCATGAGTGAAGAGGAGGTGGAGGGGTATATATAGCCTCCACAGAAAATCCAACCGTTACACACAATTTACCAATCTCGGTGGGACCGAATCAACAAACTCGGTCGGACCGAAATAGTAAACCTAGTGACCGTTAGAGATTTTCGGTGGGACTGACATGCAACTCGGTAGGACCGATATGGTTAGGGTTAGGGCATAACGTAATCTCGATGAGACCGATTACACAAACTCGGTGAGACCGATTTGGTTATAAGCTAACCAGAGAGTTGGCCAGGCAAACTCGGTGGGACCGATTTGCTCTTTCGGTGAGACCAAAAAGTTACAAAAAGGAAACAGAGAGTTTGCATTGCAATCTCGGTGGGACCGATCCGCTCTTTCGGTGAGACCAAAAAGTTACGAAAAGGAAACAGAGAAATTGCAATCCCATCTCGGTGAGACCGAGATCCCTATCGGTAGAACCGATTTGCTTAGGGTTTGGCAATGGCTATGACAAGTGAAACTCGGTGGCGCCGGATTGAAAGAATCGGTATGACCGAGTTTGGCTTTGGGTTTAGGTCAAGAGTGGATATGAGAAAGTAGTTGAGGGTTTTGGAGCATATCATTAAGCACATGAAGCAAGAGGCTCATTAAGCAACACCTCATCCCTCCTTGATAGTATTGGCTTTTCCTATGGACTCAATGTGATCTTGGACCACTAAAATGTAAAATGAAGAGTCTTGAGCATATGAGCTAGAGCCAATCCTTTGTCCTTAGCATTTTGAGGGTTCCACTTTCACCATCCATGCCATGCCAATCATTGAGCTTTCATGAAATGATCATCTTGGAATAGCATTAGCTCAATGAGCTATATGTTGTTATGAATTATCAAAACCACATAGGGATAGTTGCACTTTCAGTAGCTTCTGGGATGCCATGAATACCGCGTATGCAATCTTTTGGTAATGCGGGTACCGTGATTTGCATGGAGTTAGGACAGTGGACACGTAGTAGACCAGCCTTTGAAGGGGGAATTTGTGTCCGTCCGTTTCCCGCTCGACAACAAGCACTGCGCTGACAACTTGGTGTGTTGCTGCGATGTACAATAACATTGGCTCGCCGGTGTTTGGCGCGGCCAGGACTGGGTTTGTTGCCAATATGGCTTTTATTTCACCAAGTCCGGCCGTGGCGGCATCCGTCCACTCGAAGTGTTCGGTGCGCCGAAGGAGGCGATAGAGGGGTAGTGCCTTTTCTCCCAAGCGGGAGATGAAGCGGCTTAAAGCCGCCACGCATCCGGTTAATTTTTGTATCTGTTTAAGGTCCTTTGGGACATCCAATTGTGACAAAGCTCGGATCTTGGCTGGATTTGCTTCAATTCCTCTACCGGATACAATGAAGCCCAAGAGCTTTCCGGCTGGAACGCCGAAGACACATTTTTCCGGATTGAGCTTGATGTCATATTTTCGGAGGTTATCGAATGTAAGCTTCAAGTCGTCTACTAGAGATTCGACATGTCTTGATTTGACGACCACATCATCCACGTACGCCTCCACTGTTTTGCCGATTTGGTTTGCCAGACATGTCTGGATCATGCGCTGATATGTTGCGCCAGCGTTTTTCAGCCCGAAGGGCATTGTGTTGAAGAGGAATGGTCCGTATGGTGTGATGAATGCTGTTGCAGCTTGGTCTGATTCTGCCATCTTGATTTGATGGTAACCGGAGTATGCGTTGAGGAAACACAACAAATCGTGTCCTGCGGTGGCATCGATAATTTGATCGATACGGGGGTGGGGGAAGGGATCCTTTGGGCACGCCTTGTTAAGGTCTTTGAAATCGACACACAGGCGCCAAGATTTGTCCTTCTTTGGTACCATCACCAGGTTTGCTAGCCAGTCCGGATGTTTTATGTCTCTGATGAATCCGGTCTCCAATAGCTTGGCTAGCTCCTTTCCCATAGCCTGTCTCTTGGGTTCGGAAAAACGCCGAAGGGCTTGTTTGACAGGTTTAAATCCTTTTTGGATATTTAAGCTGTGTTCGGCCAGCCTGCGTGGGATCCCTGGCATGTCTGAAGGGTGCCAGGTGAAGATGTCCCAGTTCTCTCGCAGGAACTCTCGCAGTGCGGCGTCTACATCGGGTTTCAATCGTGCCCCAATGGAAGCTGTTTTATTGGGGTCCGTTGGATGGACTTGGAATTTGATTATTTCATCTGCTGGCTTGAAGGATGTGGATTTAGATCTTTTGTTGAGTATCACATCATCCCTGTTAACCGTGGAGTGAAGCGCTGCCAGTTCCTCGGCCGCTAAGGCTTCGGATAGTGCCTCAAGGGCTAATGCGGCCGTTTTGTTTTCGGCGCAGAGTGCTATGTCCGGATCACTAGCTAGAGTGATAATTCCATTTGGCCCGGGCATCTTGAGCTTCATGTACCCGTAATGGGGTATTGCTTGGAAGATTGTGAATGCTTCTCGTCCTAGTAAGGCGTGATGTACGCTTTTAAATGGGGCCACCTGGAACGTGACTTCTTCGGACCTGTAATTATCCGGCGTGCCGAACACCACATCTAGTGTGATTTTTCCCGTGCAGCGCGCTTCCCGACTGGGGATTATTCCTCTAAAGGTTGTGCTGCTTCGCTCGACGCAGTTCCAGTCTATTTCCATTTTTTGAAGGGTCTCCTCATAAATGAGGTTCAGTCCGCTGCCTCCATCCATGAGCACCTTGGTAAGGCGAAAGCCGTCCACTATGGGACTGAGGACCAATGCGGCTCGTGCTCTGGCTGTTCGGAATCTAGGTTCATCACTTGCGTTGAAAGTAATGGCAGTGTCGCTCCATGGATTTATTGTTGCAACTTGATAGACTTCGGCGAGGTTGCAGAGTGTTCTTTTTCGCATATTGTTTGATGCGAAAGTCTCGAAGACTGTGAGAACGGTATTGGTGTCCTCGGGCTCGCTTTCTGCGGCCTCCCGATTTAAGAGGTCCTCGCCAATTTTGGCTACCTGCCGGAGTATCCAACATGCTCTAAGGCTGTGAGTTGGTGTGGCGTCCTCTGTACTGTGAATTCTACAGGGTCCATCAAGCCACCTTTCCAGTACGGTTCCATGCCCTGCAAAGGGTTTTGGCTTTTTGCTATTTATCCCGGGTGTCTTATGATGATTCACCCTCTTAGTTCGGACAGGATTACTATTCAAGGCCAGATTATCCCAAAATTTTGTTTCGGTTTTCCAGGCACTTTCCATCGCACAGTATTTTTGTACTATGGACGCCAAGTCAGCGAAGCGTGTAATATCACGACGACTTACGGCGTTAAGGATTCCCTCGTCCGTGCAATTACTGCAGAAGATTGATATCGCGTCTCCCTCGCGGTAATCTTTTATCCTGTTCATAACTAGGAGGAATCTGGCCCAGTAATGATGTACTGTTTCTTTGGTTCTCTGCCTGACTTGGGAGAGATCGCTTATGTTCGGGTGGGTGGGTGTCGTTGAATCTGAAACCTCACCCAATCCAAGATTCGGAGGCCGAAGCGTTTTCGAATTCTGAAGTTCGGATTCCTGGATGTTATCCAACGAATCCGGCATGTTGCCTGATTCTAAGCTCAAGTCTTGAGTTACATCCTCCCCTCCGCGGGTATCCGGCTTGGAGGGATCGGGAATTCGGACGTAACTAGTCCTTAAAATAGATGAAGGGTCGCCGCACCGCGCCTCTACCACGGCAACGTGGTGGGTAACTTGGGGAGAGTTAATTTCTCTTAGATCGGGTTTATGCCCAACCTGGTCGTAATCCGTGGCGACCCCCAGGGCGGCGATGCGATCCAAGAGCTCGTTTACGGAAGAGAGCTCCATTGGATCTAACTGCTCGACGAGCTCTGAGCTAACGTGTAGATTGCTTTTGATGACCCGAGAGGTCACCGTCGGCGCAACAGCCGAACAGGCGGTCATGAGGAAACCACCTAGCCGGAGGGTTTGGCCAACAGCCAAGGCTCCCTTAGCAACGGCGGCGTCTTTGAAGACGGGAGAAGGCATCCTTCCTAATTGCGACGGCACAGAGGAACTCTCAATGAAAGCACCAATGTCGGTGTCAAAACCGGAGGATCTCAGGTAGGGGGTCCCGAACTGTGCGTCTAGGCCGGATGGTAACAGGAGGCAGGGAACAATGTTTTACCCAGGTTTGGGCCCTCTTGATGGAGGTAAAACCCTACGTCCTGCTTGATTAATATTGATGATATGGGTAGTACAAGAGTAGATCTACCACGAGATCAAGGAGGCTAAACCCTAGAAGCTAGCCTATGGTATGATTATTGTCTAGGGAGTTGATGAAGTTGTCCTACGGACTAAAACCCTCCGGTTTATATAGACAGAGGATAGGGTTAGGGTTACATAGAGTTGGTTACAATGGTTGGAGATCTTGAATATCCGCATCGCCAAGCTTGCCTTCCACGCCAAGGAAAGTCCCATCCGGACACGGGACAAAGTCTTCAATCTTGTATCTTCATAGTCCTGGAGTCCGGCTGAAGGTATAGTCCGGCTACCCGAACACCCCCTAATCCAGGACTCGCTCAGGGAGGAAAGTAGAACTTGATGAGGTAACATTACCTGCTCCCTTATTAGAAAGCAGTTCATCACAGAAACCGGTTCCTGTGACGTCTACACCAATTGGTGAGGAAGTTAATGATGATGATCATGAAACTTCAGATCAAGTTGTTACTGAACCTCGTAGGTCAACCAGAGTAAGATCCGCACCAGAGTGGTACGGTAATCCTATTCTGGAGGTTATGTTAATAGACCATGACGAACCCATGAACTATGAAGAAGTGATGGTGAGCCCAGATTCCGCAAAATGGCTTGAGGCCATGAAATCTGAGATGGGATCCATGCATGAGAAGAAAGCGTGGACTTCGGTTGACTTGCCGATGATCGGCAAGCCATCAAGAATAAATGGATCTTCAAGAAGAAGACTGACGCTGACGGTAATGTTACTGTCTATAAAGCTCGACTTGTTGCAAAAGGTTTTCGACAAGTTCAAGGGATTGACTACGATGAGACCTTCTCACCCATAGCAATGCTTAAGTCTGTCCGAATCATGTTAGCAATTGCCACATTTTATGATTATGAAATTTGGCAAATGGATGTCAAAACTGCATTCCTAAATGGATTTCTAGAAGAAGAGTTGTATATGATGCAACCGGAAGGTTTTCTCGATCCAAAGGGAGCTAACGAAGTGTGCAAGCTCCAGCGATCCATTTATGGACTGGTGCAAGCCTCTCGGAGTTGGAATAAACGTTTTGATAATGTGATCAAAGCATATGGTTTTATACATACTTTTGGAGAAGCCTATATTTACAAGAAAGTGAGTGGGAGCTCTGTAGCATTTCTGATATTATATGTGGATGACATATTATTGATTGGAAATGATATAGAATTTCTGGATAGCATAAAAGGATATTTGAATAAGAGTTTTTCAATGAAGGACCTCGGTGAAGCTGCTTATATATTGGGCATCAAGATCCATAGAGATAGATCATGACGCTTAATTGGACGCAAAGAAAGGGTTCTTGCCTGTGTTACAAGGTGTGAAGTTGAGTAAGACTCAATGTCCGACCACTGCAGAAGATAGAGAGAAAATGAAAGATGTTCCCTATGCTTCAGCCATAGGCTCTATCATGTATGCAATGTTGTGTACCAGACTTGATGTGTGCCTTGCTATTAGTTTAGCAGGGAGGTACCAAAGTAATCTAGGAGTGGATCATTGGACAGTGGTCAAGAACATCCTGAAATACCTGAAAAGGACGAAGGATATGTTTCTCGTTTATGGTGGTGACAAAGAGCTCGTCGTAAATGGTTACTTCGATGCAAGCTTTGACACTGATCCGGACGATTCTAAATCCCAAACCAGATACATGTTTTTTTATTGAACAGAGGAGCTATCAGTTGGTGCAGTTCTAAACAAAGCGTCGTAGCAGGATCTACATGTGAAGCGGAGTACATAGCTGCTTCAAAAGCAGCAAATGAAGGAGTCTGGATGAAGGAGTTCATATCCGATCTAGGTGTCATACCTAGTGCATCGGGTCCAATGAAAATCTTTTGTGAGAATACTGGTGCAATTGCTTTGGGAAAGGAATCCAGATTTCACAAGAGAACCAAGCACATCAAGAGACGCTTCAACTCCATCCGGGATCAAGTCCAGGTGGGAGACATAGAGATTTGCAAGATACATACGGATCTGAATGTTGCAGACGCGTTGACTAAGCCTCTTCCACGAGCAAAACATGATCAACACCAAGGCTCCATGGGTGTTAGAATCATTACTGTGTAATCTAGATTATTGACTCTAGTGCAAGTGGGAGACTGAAGGAAATATGCCCTAGAGGCAATAATAAAGTTATTATTTATTTCCTTATGTCATGATAAAAGTTTATTATTCATGCTAGAATTGTATTAACCGGAAACATAATACATGTGTGAATACATAGACAAACAAAGTGTCACTAGTATGCCTCTACTTGACTAGCTCGTTGATCAAAGATGGTTATGTTTCCTAGCCATAGACAAAGAGTTGTCATTTGATTAATGGGATCACATCATTAGGAGAATGATGTGATTGACTTGACCTATTTCGTTAGCTTAGCACTTGATCGTTTAGTATGTTGCTATTGCTTTCTTCATGACTTATACATGTTCCTATGACTATGAGATTATGCAACTCCCGTTTACTGCAGGAATAGTTTGTGTGCTACCAAACATCACAATGTAACTGGGTGATTATAAAGGTGCTCTACAGGTGTCTCCGAAGGTACTTGTTGGGTTGGCATATTTCGAGATTAGGATTTGTCACTCCGATTGTCGGAGATGTATCTCTGGCCCACTCAGTAATACACATCACTTAAGCCTTGCAAGCATTGCAACGAATGAGTTAGTTGTGGGATGATGTATTACGGAACGAGTAAAGAGACTTGCCGGTAACGATATTGAACTAGGTATTGAGATACCGACGATCGAATCTCGGGCAAGTAACATACCGATGACAAAGGGAATAACGTATGTGGTTATGCGGTTTGGCCGGCAAAGATCTTCGTAGAATATGTAGGAGCCAATATGAGCATCCAGGTTCCGCTATTGGTTATTGACCGGAGACGTGTCTCGATCATGTCTACATAGTTCTCGAACCCGTAGGGTCCGCACGCTTAGAGTTCGATGACGGTTATATTATGAGTTTATGTGTTTTGATGTACCGAAGGTAGTTCAGAGTCCCGGATGCGATCACGGACATGACGAGGAGTCTCGAAATGGTCGAGACATCAAGATGAATATATTGGACGACTATATTTGGATACCGAAATGGTTCCGGGTGAGATCGGGATAATACCGGAGCACCGGGAGGTTATCGGAACCCCCCGGGAGGTATATGGGCTTTAGTGGAAATGTGCGTAAAGGAGCAAGGAAGGGAGCCCCCCCCCCCCAAGCCCAATCCGAATTGGGAGGGGCCGGCCCCCCTTTCCTTCCTCCCTCCTTCCTCTTCCTTCCCTCTCCCTCTCCAAATAGGAAAAGGAGGAGTCCTACTCCCGGTGGGAGTAGGACTCCCCCTTGGGCGCGCCTCCTCCCCTTGGCCGGCCCTCCCCTCCCCCCCTTTATATACGGAGGAGAGGGGCACCCCATAGACACAACAATTGATCTCTTGGATCTTTTAGCCGTGTGCGGTGCCCCTCTCCACCATAGTCCACCTCGATAATATCGTAGCGGTGCTTAGGCGAAGCCCTGCGATGGTAGAACATCAACATCGTCACCATGCCGTCGTGCTGACGGAACTCTCCCTCAAAGCTCGGCTAGATCGGAGTTCGAGGGATGTCATCGAGTTGAATGTGTGTAGAACTCGGAGGTGCCGTGCGTTCGGTACTTGATCGGTCAGATCGTGAAGACGTACGACTACATCAACCGCGTTGTGCTAACGCTTCCGCTTTCGGTCTACGAGGGTACGTGGACACACTCTCCCCTCTCGTTGATCTTGCGTGTGTGCAGGAAAATTTTGAAATTACTACATTACCCAACAATTTGGGAGTTGCATAATCTCATAGTCCGAGGAACATTTATAAGTCATGAAGAAAGCAATAGCAGAAAAACTAAACGATCATTATGCTAAGCTAACAGATGGGTCTTGTCCATCACATCATTCTCTAATGATGTGATACCATTCATCAAATGACAACACATGTCTATGGCTAGGAAACTTAACCATCTTTGATTAACGAGCTAGTCAAGTAGAGGCATACTAGGGACACTATGTTTGTCTATGTATTCACACATGTACTAAGTTTCCGGTTAATACAGTTCTAGCATAAATAATAAACATTTATCATGATATAAGGAAATATAAATAACAACTTTATTATTGACTCTAGGGCATATTTCCTTCAAAAAGTGCGTACCTAAAAACCAAGGAGGGATGAGATTTCGTGATATTCATTGTTTCAACTTGGCACTGCTAGCCAAACCGATGGGCTACTATCCTAAGGGCTAAGTACTATCCTGATGATGATTTGTTGAATTCCAAGGTAAAGAAAGGCTCTTCCTTTACTTGGCAAAGCATTATGGCAGGCATAAATTCCCTGAAACCTAGTTATATTTGGCGAGTGAGAAATGGACAAAATATCATATTTTGGGAAGATGCCTGGATCCCAAATTGTGCCACTAGAAAGATTGTGATGCCTAAGGGGGGGGGGACATGTTATCTAAGGTGGGTGATCTGATTGACCCTGCTTCGAATAATTGGGATGAAGACCTGATTAGGCAAACTATGTGGCCCGTTGACGTACAACGGATTCTTTCAATTCCACTCTCGCAACATGGCATGCCATATTTTATTGCTTGGAGGTCTACGGAGAATGGTATGTTCTCGGTTCGGTCTGCTTATTTTGTGGAGTGGAATAATCAATATGGAAGTAAGCTAAGACATTCTAATGGGATGGGACGAACCACAATTAATCCTATTTGGAGTAAAATATGGAAATTATCCTGTCCGGCAAAAGTAAAAAAATTATATGGCGTACGCTGTTGGGGATCATTGCAGAAATTTAAAAAATTTCTACGCATCACCAAGATCAATCTATGGAGAAACTAGCACCGATAGTGAGAGGGGAGTGCATCTTCATACCCTTGAAGATCGCGACACGGAAGTGTTACAAGAACGCGGATGAGGGAGTCGTACTCGTGGAGATTCAAATCGCGGTTGATTCTGATCCAAGCACCGAACAACGGCGCCTCCGCGTTCAACACACGTGTAGACCGATGACATCTCCCATGCCTTGATCCAGCAAGGAGAGAGGAAGAGGTTGGGGAAGACTCCGTCAAGTAGCAGCACGACGGTGTGGTGGTGTTGGAGCAGCGTGGTGCTCCGGCAGGGCTTCGCCAAGCATCACGGGAGGAGGAGGTGTTGGGGAGGGGGAGGGCTGCGCCTTGGATGTGGTCCGGCTGCCCTCCCACCTCCCCTCTATTTATAGGGGCAAGGGAGAGGGGGCCGGCCCCCTCCAGATGGATCTAGAGGGGGGCGGCGGACAAGAGGGGCGCCCCTTTTAGGGTTCCCCCAAACCCTAGGCGAATGGGCCCTACGGGGTTTGGTGCCCAGCCCACCTAGGGGCTGGTTACCCCTCCATATTCAGCCCATAGGGCCCTCCGGGGCAGGTGGACCCTCCCGGTGGACCCTCGGAACCCTTTCGGTGGTCCCGGTACAATACCGATAAACCCTCGAACACTTCCGGCGACCGAATAAGGACTTCCCATATATAAATCTTTGTCTCCGGACCATTTCGGAAATCCTCGTTACGTCCGGGACTCCAAACAACATTCGGTAACCACGTACAAACTTTCCCTATAACCCTAGCGTCATCGAACCTTAAGTGTGTAGACCCTACGGGTTCGGAAATCATGCAGACATGACCGAGACATCTCTCCAGCCAATAACCAACAGCGGGATCTGGATACCCATGTTGGCTCCCACATGTTCCACGATGATCTCATCGGATGAACCACAATGTCAAGGATTCAATCGATCTCGTATACGATTCCCTTTGTCTACCGGTATAGTACTTGCCCGAGATTCGATCGTCGGTATACCGATACCTTGTTCAATCTTGTCACGGAAAGTCTCTTTACTTGTTCCGTAACACATCATCCCATGACCAACCCCTTAGTCACATTGAGCTCATTACGATGATGTCTTACCGAGTGGGCCCAGAGATACCTCTCCGTCATATGGAGTGACAAATCCCAGTCTCGGTTCATGCCAACCCAACAAACACTTTCAGAGATACCCGTAGTGCACCTTTATAGCCACCCAGTTACGTTATGATGTTTGGCACACCCAAAGCATTCCTACGGTATCCGGGAGTTGCACAATCTCATGGTCTAAGGAAAAGATACTTGACATTAGAAAAGCTTTAGCAGACGAACTACACGATCTTGTGCTATGCTTAGGATTGGGTCTTGTCCATCACATTATTCTCCTAATGATGTGATCCCGTTATCAATGACATCCAATGTCCATGGTTAGGAAACTGTAACCATCTATTGATCAACAAGCTAGTCAACTAGAGGCTCACTAGGGACATGTTGTGGTCTATGTATTCACACATGTATTATGATTTCCGGATAACACAATTATTGCATGAACAATAGACAATTATCATGAACAAGGAAATATAATAATAACTATTTTATTATTGCCTCTAGGGCATATTTCCAACAGTCTCCCACTTGCACTAGAGTCAATATTCTAGTTACATTGTGATGAATCAAACACCCATAGAGTTCTGGTGTTGATCATGTTTTGCTCGTGGAAGAGGTTTAGTCATCGGATCTGCGACATTCAGGTCTGTATGCACTTTACAAATCTCTATGTCTCCATCTTGAACATTTTCACGAATGGAGTTGAAGCGACGCTTGATATGCCTGGTCTTCATGTGAAACCTAGGCTCCTTGGCAAGGGCAATGTCTCCAGTGTTGTTGTAGGATCGAAAGTATGTCTAGAGGGGGGGTGATTAGACTACTTGACCAATTAAAAACTTAGCCTTTTCCCAATTTTAGTTCTTGGCAGATTTTAGCTATCTTAGAGCAAGTCAAGCAATCATCACACAATTCAAGCAAGCATGCAAAGAGTTTATTGGCAGCGGAAAGTAAAGCATGCAACTTGCAAGAATGTAAAGGTAAGGGTTTGGAGGATTCAAACGCAATTGGAGACACGGATGTTTTCCCGTGGTTCGGATAGGTGGTGCTATCCTACATCCACGTTGATGGAGACTTCAACCCACGAAGGGTAACGGTTGCGCGAGTCCACGGAGGGCTCCACCCACGAAGGGTCCACGAAGAAGCAACCTTGTCTATTCCACCATGGCCATCGCCCACGAAGGACTTGCCTCACTAGCGGTAGATCTTCACGAAGTAGGCGATCTCCTTGCCCTTACAAACTCCTTGGTTCAACTCCACAATCTTGTCGGAGGCTCCCAAGTGACACCTAGCCAATCTAGGAGACACCACTCTCCAAGAAGTAACAAATGGTGTGTTGATGATGAACTCCTTGCTCTTGTGCTTCAAATGATAGTCTCCCCAACACTCAACTCTCTCTCATAGGATTTGGATCTGGTGGAAAGAAGATTTGAGTGGAAAGCAACTTGGGGAAGGCTAGAGATCAAGATTCATATGGTAGGAATGGAATATCTTGGTCTCAACACATGAGTAGGTGGTTCTTTCTCAGAACATATGAGTAGGAATGGAATGTGTGTTCTGATGGCTCTCTCTTCAAATGAAGAGGTGGTGGAGGGGTATATATAGCCTCCACACAAAATCCAACCGTTACACACAATCTACCAATCTCGGTGGGACCGAATCAGAAAACTCGGTCTCACCGAAATAGTAAACCTAGTGACCATTAGGAATTTCGGTGGGACTGAGATGCAACTCGGTAGGACCGATTCGGTTAGGGTTTGGGCATAACGTAATCTCGGTGAGACCGATCGCACAAACTCGGTGAGACCGAGTTCGGCCATTAGCTAACCAGAGAGTTGGTCAGGCAAACTCGGTGGGACCGACTTACTCTTTCGGTGAGACCGAAACGTTACAAGAAGGAAACATAGAGTTTACCTTGCATTCCCGGTGGGACCGATTCGCTCTTTCGGTGAGACCGAAAAGTTATGAAAGGGAAACAGAGAGTTTGCAAGCCCATCTCGGTGAGACCGAGAACCTTATCGGTAGGACCGAATTGCTAGGGTTTGGCAGTGGCAAATGACAAGTGAAACTCGGTGGCACCGGATTGACAGAATCGGTATGACCGAGTTTGGCTTAGGGTTTAGGTCATTTGTGGATATGGAAAGGTGGTTGAGGATTTTGGAGCATATCACTAAGGACATAAAGCAAGAGGCTCATTAAGCAACACCTCATCCCTCCTTGATAGTATTGGCTTTTCCTAAAGACTCAATGTGATCTTGGATCACTAAAATATAAAATGAAGAGTCTTGAACTTTTGAGCTTGAGCCAATTCTTTTTCCTTAGCATTTTGAGGGTTCCACTTTCACATCCATGCCATGCCAATCATTGAGCTTTCCTGAAATAATCATCTTGGAATAGCATTAGCTCAATGAGCTATATGTTGTTATGAATTACCAAAACCACCTAGGGATAGTTGCACTTTCAATCTCCCCCTTTTTGGTAATTGATGACAACATATAGATCAAAGCTTCGACAAATGATAATAAGCATGAAATATATCGTTGCTTTGAGAAGTATGTGACAAATAAGAGCTCCCCCTAAATTTGTGCATATTTAAAATTTGCTTTGGACTGCAAATGCACATGGATTTAGAATCATGGGTTACTCTTCCATGTCACATACATCTTGGTGGAGCGCTCAAAAATGATAAGATTGAAATACATGCACTCATCACCAAGAATAGTGAATGATCACAGACAATAGATAGAATGATAATATTTAAGCAAGCAGTAAGCAACCATTAAGTGTAGCTTATGATCAAACACATGATCATCGATGTCTCACAAACATAAGGACGTAGTATCTCACACACAAGCAAACAAAGTTCGAAAAACCACCAAATAAAGCAAGAGAGAAAAGCAACACTCTCTCTCTCTCGAAGCCTATGATCTATACATCTTCTCCCCCTTTGGCAACAAGTTACCAAAAAGTTCCTAGAAAATGCATAGTGCTAAGTCGACGCTCAGGCTAGATCTTTAGGTGGTGGTCGAGTCCGGAGCATGCCAAGGACGAAGCCTTCAGTAGAAGTGGTCGGAGTCGAGGCTGAAGTGGATGCTGGAGCTGGTGGAACGGAAGCTATAGCTGGTGCAGACGTTGTGGCTCTGGTGCCAGCAACTGGCAGTGCAGACAACCTCGGACCTCGTGGCACCCTGGCAAAAGCATCAGTTGTGGTCCTGCCTCTCCTCTCATTCATGTCCTCCTGAAGCTGCTCCACAGCGGTCTGTATTTCTGTCACCTTGATGTCCATGTCATAGAATCTCTGTTCCATGATCCTCTCTAGGCTCGCCTGGATCTGAGTCAGGGTGGCAAGTCCTTACTCAATGCGCAGGGTGGACGCTATCAGGTAACCGAGCTGCACTTGTTTGGTCTTCAAGAAGTAATCAGATGCCTCTGCTTGAGTAGGCATCCTGGCAGCTTTTTCCTTCCTTGCCTTCTCCTTCTGAGCTTGTGCATGTGCAGATGAGGGTTCATTTTTAGTCATAACCACTTGGTTATCCTCAAAATCTGGACGGATGGGCAGGTGTTCCTTATCTAATAAATACACGCCCGTGCCCATCTTGGAGTTGATGAGCTCCTGAATCTGTGGGGCATACCCACAACTCCTCTTCTGGTCTGCAGCTGTCCTCTTGATTGTTTCCACAATGAGACTCATGACCTTGAATTTCTGAGGCACGTAAAATACATGAAGCAAGTTGATCGTGTGACCTCTGATCATCTTGTGATCTCCAGATTTGGGCAGAAGGGTGTGCCTAAGGATCCAGTTGATCGTAGGCAATCCTGAGAGCAGATAGTGCACTGAGCCAAACTTGAACGTGTCAAGCGCTTCATTCGGGGTCTCCTTGTGCATGTTGGACATGGAGTTGTGATCCATATTTTTCTTGGCATAGATGTCCAAGTCATCAGCTTGCTCCTCTGGGGCATTGATCAACTTCGCCCATTCTTCCATAGTGGATTGGTACCTTGTACCCTCAGACATCCATGTGATCCTGCCATCCGGATAAAAGTGTGCTGTGGAGTTGAATTGCATGATCAGCTCCTCGTTCCACTTTGTGAGCTTCTGCCCAACAAATTCTGCAACTCCACATGCACTAAAGCTGTCAAATACACCGGGGTAGTGCTCTTCATTGTCCTTGATGTAGGTCCAGTCGACCCATCTCATGTCACAAACGATTGGCTTCTTGTCAAGCAAAACAGTCTCATAGAAATCTTGTTGCTCCTTGGTATGGAATCTATAATCCACGGCAGTCCTTCTCCTAGAAGCATACGGATCTGCTTCTCTCCATTTCCTCGGCCCTGAATCTCTCCTGAGCTTCATATCCTCAGCCACAGGATGAGCATTGTTGTGGTCTGGGATCTTGGGCTTGAGCTTCCTAAGGACACTCTCTTCCTCTTCTTCGATAGCTTCAGGCATTGGGGCCTTGTTCTTTTCTGCAGCTGGGATGCTTCGTGTGTTTCTCTTGGGTGCACTCTTAGGCTTAGATGCAGCCTTAGGTGCTTCCTTGGGCTTGGATGCAGCTGTTCCTGACCTTATAGCATCTCCCATGAGTTTGGCTGCCTTGGGTGCTGGTGCAGCAACCTCTTCTTCTTCCTCCTCATCGACCATGATGGAGGCCTCCCCAAGCACTCTGGCTACAGTCTTCTTTACTCTTTCTTTCCTCTTCTTGCCCTCAGTAGCAACGGGCTCAGTGGGAGCAGGCTTCATAGTTGAAGCCCTAGCCTTTGACATGGGCTACCTGCCTGCTGGCCTTTTGATCTTCAGCCCTGGCTTGGTTCCTTGAGCTGGTTCAGCTCTCTTTGATGTGGCCTCTTCCTCTGCCACATAGTCTTCATCCTCAGAATCAGACGTTCTCTTCTTCCTTTGACGTGTGGCAGCCTTAGGCAGGTTGCTGGGGGTGCTCCTGCTACCATCATCAGAAGAGCTTGAGGGGCTAGTGCCCTCACTCATCACAACTTGCTGCTCAGACACATTCTGGCTGTCACTTTGATCAGACTTGTTGCAAACTGACTGCTGACCCTGTGAATAGATTATGGATAAGATAGAGTGGATGAGCATCACAAAAAGCAGAGATTTTTGCAAAAGATTAATTCAAAAACTTGGTTTTAGTTTTCCACAGAAAGCATCTCGGATCTACCGATTTTCAAACTCGGTGACACCGAAGCAGTTTTGGCACCAGAACTGGTGAACTCGGTCAGACCGAGTCACAGTTCGGTGGCACCGAGACTGCTAGGGTTTCACAGAATTCCAAAATCGGTCGCATCGATAAGTTATTCCCGGTCAGACCGAGTTTCACTTGTGCAATGGCAAAAGCCAGATCAGTGGGACCGAGTTTTTCAACTCGGTGGGTCCGAGATGGTTTCGGCGGAAACCTAACCCTAAAATTTTCGAATTAAACCTATTCTACGAGATCATTGACTGGACAGGAGTGTTTCAATCGTGGCAAGAATCATAATGATCACAATGTGCTAGGAATCAGAGTGGAGAATAGCACAAAGATCGATTCCATACCCTAGTTCGGCAGAGACTCGCTACGGCGGCAACGGCGGGGCAGAAATCCGTTGACGGCGGCGAAGACCAGTGACTGGAGGCTGCTGGCGACGAGAAGACGATCCGGAGACCACGAAGGCAGAGCAGGCTATCGCGCGGGCGAAGAGGTTTCGGAGAAATTTCCAAAATTTTGCCCGTCACTATATATAGCCCGACCCTGTCGATGTGACCGAGTGGAACAACTCGGTGGCACCGAGATGCAAAACTGTGTGCAGTTATTGCAAGTCGGTGTGACTGAAAAGTTCAAATCGGTTGCGTCGAGATCGAAAACCTAGATCAACTTAATGAACTCGGTAGGACCGAAAATGGAGTATCGGTCAGACCGAGATTCATAAAGAGGTTTTGGAAGTTTAAGTCTATGACGAATCGGGGACTCCGACCGCTCCTCACACAGAGTGGTTCGAATCTGACTTGATCAAGTTTTGTGATGCAACATGAATAGAGTTTGAGACGAGAAAAGCATAGATAGCTAGAGGAGGTTCTTAGGCATTCTTGTCCATCCACTTGGCAAAAGAAGAAAGCCAAACAATCAAAACAACAAGTGGATGTCCTCGAATGAGTAAAATATGCAACCAACATGCTCACACAATAAGATGGCAAATGAAATATGTGGCAAAGCATGCACAACCAATTCTAGCATCTATCAAGCAATTTGCGATGACTAGGTCATCTATATATGAGTATATTGACTTAGGAGTCAAGTGAGAACACTTGATCATAGGTCATACTCATCGTTTAAGCTCAAGTGGGGTTACCACTTTTACATAAAGCATTGTTGTATTCACATCTTTAGAGTTGCTTTAGCTCAAGTCTTAGAGTAAAGCTCCCCCTAGATGTGATATCCCCCCTAAGAGGGATGAACTAACCTTGGGTTTTGTCGATGATGACTTCATGTAGATGTTGAAGATGTGGATGCTCAATGTTGATGTAGATCACTTGGAGCTATCCATTTGAGTGAATTGCACTTTCAATACCTACATGGGTTAGTCCCACAAGGAACAAACACGGATATCCATAGACATAGAGTGATGCACACACAAGATGATGTCCATGAAAACTTTAGGTTACCTTGTCCCTTGTCTTACCAACAAGAGGGTTTGTGACTCCTTGAACTAGTGCAAGATGTGGAAGTTGATTGCACTTATTCTTGCCAAAATGATAAGAGTGAAGTATGTTGGCGGAGTCACCCTCAAGAACTCTCTAGTTCTTCTTCTTTTGGATCCACACCATCTTGATGGGAATCCTTGGAGTTGTAGTCATACTTGATGTAGTGGAACTTGAAGTAGTCTTGGGAATCCACTTGACTAAGGTCTTGGGAGCTTCTTCAAATGCATCAATCTCCTCTTGAAGCTTGTCCTTGCCTTTTTGCTTGTAGTCTTGTGGTGGAAGATCATCTTGAGCTTGTGCCCCCTTGAAAGAAGTGTCATACTTCTCTTGTTGAGGAACAAACTTTGTCTTGGGGTATTGATCTTCTTCCCATTCAACTCCATTGGCATTGAACTTTCGTTCAAAACAAACACCTTGATTCTTCCGGTGCATTCCTTGCTTGCGCACAATTTTCTCGAATTGCTTACTTCCGGCAAGGCTCTTGTAAACACCTTTCTCTATAATTCCCTTCAATAAGCTATTTTCTTGCTCAAGTGTAACTTGGCTAAGAGAATCATTATTGGAATCAAGAGAACTACTAGAAGCAATAATATTGGATTTAGCATGATCATTGTTACTACTAGAGGAAGAATCTTTCTTATTCTTGTTACTAGTCTTGACTTGAGGCATGTAAGTGGATAATAGTAAACGCTTGGCAATGTAAGAAGAACTATTCTTGCGGAGATCATCATTGATTGCTTTTAAGAACTCATGCTCTTGCTCAAGATTGAGCTTTTCAAAGCGTAATTTCTCATGAGCTCTTAAAAGTTCTCGATGATCTTCGAAGATAGTTTCATGAGCTAACTTAAGAGTGTTTAGTTCTTTAGTTAGAGCCTCAATCTTCTCCTTATCATTGTCATTCGTTTTAGCATGATTAATTGATGTTTCATCATAGTACTCATCACTAGAGTTGTCAACAAGCAAATCATCATCACCTAACAAGTCATCTTCATCACTATTAAAATCAACGTACTCGGGGTGTGTTACCTTAGGATCTTTGGCCATGAAGCATCTTCCAATTCCTTCATTTGGGGAGTCAAATATGTCGTAGGAATTGGTTGACACAAGTGCTAGACCGGCAACACCTTCATCTTGAGTGTCTTCGGAGTCGGAGTGATAACTTCTCTCGGAGTGGCTGTCGGAGTCGGAGCCGGATACCCATTCACCAACATGAGCTTGATGTATTCATTTTGTATAGCTCCTTGATGATTTTTCCTTCCTTTCCGAGTCCTTGCTTCTCCGTGAGTATCTTCATTCATAACGATCATCTCTACTCCTTCTCTCTCTTGGTGGAGATTCTTTGCTTCTTCTTTTTGGAGAATCTTCTCTTCTCTTGTAGGGAGCCGTACACTCATTGGAATAGTGTCCGGGTCTTCCACAATTATAGCAGTTTCGCTCTCGACTAGGAGATCTTTTCTCATTGTAGGACCTTGACTTGAAGCTTCTATCTTTGTTTCTACTCTTGTAGAACTTGTTGAAGTTCTTCACCATTAAGCTCAATTCTTCATTGAAGTTTTGTTTCTCACTTGATGATGTGGGGACTTCACATGACGCTTTGTAGGCACCACTTGATTTATTATGAAGTTCCTCTTTGTCCTTGAGTGACATCTCATGAGCAACAATCCTTCCAATTACTTCCGTTGGCTTGAGATCTTTGTAGTTGGGCATCATTTGGATTAATGTGCATACGGTATCATATTTCCCATCCAAGGCTCTTAGGATCTTCTTGATGATGAATCTATCGGTCATCTCTTCACTTCCTAAGCCGGCAATCTCATTTGTGATGAGAGCAAGCCTAGAGTACATTTCAACGACACCTTCACCATCCTTCGTCTTGAACTTGTCAAGTTGACTTTGGAGCACATCCAACTTGGATTCCTTGACGGAGTCGGTACCTTCGTGCATATCAATCAAAGTATCCCAAATTTCCTTTGCATTCTCAAGGCGGCTGATTTTGTTGAATTTCTTCGGGGCACAATCTATTGAAGAGAATATCACAAGCTTGAGCTTTGTATTGCAATATCTTCAACTCATCCGCGGTAGCTTCACGGTTTGGTTCCCTCCCATCAAAGAACTCACCTTGCAAGCCAACACAAACAGTAGCCCATACGGCGGGGTTATGTCCAAGAATATGCATTTTCATTTTATGCTTCCAAGTAGCAAAATTAGTGCCATCAAAGTAAGGACCTCTACGGTGATAATTTCCCTCGCTAGACGCCATACTCTCCTAGGTTGTGAAACCAAGGCTATGACCACCAAAAGCTATGGAGATCAAGGCAAATGGAGACCAAAGCTCTGATACCACTTGTAGGATCGAAAGTATGTCTAGAGGGAGGTGATTAGACTACTTGACCAATTAAAAACTTAGCCTTTTCCCAATTTTAGTTCTTGGCAGATTTTAGTTATCTTAGAGCAAGTCAAGCAATCATCACACAATTCAAGGAAGCATGCAAAGAGTTTATTGGCAGCAGAAAGTAAAGCATGCAACTTGCAAGAATGTAAAGGTAAGGGTTTGGAGGATTCAAACGCAATTGGAGACACGGATGTTTTCCCGTGGTTCGGATAGGTGGTGCTATCCTACATCCACGTTGATGGAGACTTCAACCCACGGAGGGTAATGGTTGCGCGAGTCCACGGGGGGCTCCACCCACGAAGGGTCCACGAAGAAGCAACCTTGTCTATTCCACCATGGCCATCGCCCACGAAGGACTTGCCTCACTAGTGGTAGATCTTCACGAAGTAGGCGATCTCCTTGCCCTTACAAACTCCTTGGTTCAACTCCACAATCTTGTCGGAGGCTCCCAAGTGACACCTAGTCAATCTAGGAGACACCACTCTCCAAGAAGTAACAAATGGTGTGTTGATGATGAACTCCTTGCTCTTGTGCTTCAAATGATAGTCTCCCCAACACTCAACTCTCTCTCATAGGATTTGGATCTGGTGGAAAGAAGATTTGAGTGGAAAGCAACTTGGGGAAGGCTAGAGATCAAGATTCATATGGTAGGAATGGAATATCTTGGTCTCAACACATGAGTAGGTGGTTCTTTCTTAGAACATATGAGTAGGAATGGAGTGTGTGTTCTGATGGCTCTCTCTTCAAATGAAGAAGTGGTGGAGGGGTATATATAGCCTCCACACAAAATCCAACCATTACACACAAGCTACCAATCTCAGTGGGACCGAATCAGAAAACTCGGTCTGACCGAAATAGTAAACCTAGTGACCATTAGGAATTTCGGTGGGACTGAGATGCAACTCGGTAGGACCGATTCGGTTAGGGTTTGGGCATAACGTAATCTCGGTGAGACCGATCGCACAAACTCGGTGAGACCGAGTTCGGCAATTAGCTAACCAGAGAGTTGGTCAGGCAAACTCGGTGGGACCGACTTGCTCTTTCGGTGAGACCGAAATGTTATAAGAAGGAAACATAGAGTTTACCTTGCATTCTCGGTGGGACCGATTCGCTCTTTCGGTGAGACCGAAAAGTTACGAAAGGGAAACAGAGAGTTTGCAAGCCCATCTCAGTGAGACTGAGAACCTTATCGGTAGGACCGAATTGCTAGGGTTTGGCAGTGGCAAATGACAAGTGAAACTCGGTGGCGCCAGATTGACAGAATTGGTATGGCCGAGTTTGGCTTAGGGTTTAGGTCATTTGTGGATATGGAAACGTGGTTGAGGATTTTGGAGCATATCACTAAGCACATAAAGCAAGAGGCTCATTAAGCAACACCTCATCCCTCCTTGATAGTATTGGCTTTTCCTAAAGACTCAATGTGATCTTGGATCACAAAAATATAAAATGAAGAGTCTTGAACTTTTGAGCTTGAGCCAATTCTTTTTCCTTAGCATTTTGAGGGTTCCACTTTCACATCCATGCCATGCCAATCATTGAGCTTTCCTGAAATAATCATCTTGGAATAGCATTAGCTCAATGAGCTATATGTTGTTATGAATTACGAAAACCACCTAGGGATAGTTGCACTTTCAGTTGTCACAGAAGAGAGACATCGGGCCCGACACATTGGGAATAACTCCTAGGTTGGTAATGAACTCCTTCATCCAGATTGCTTCATGTGCTGCCTCCGAGGCTGCCATGTACTCTGCTTCACATGTAGATCCCACCACAACGCTTTGCTTGCAACTACACCAGCTGACTGCCCCACCATTCAAAATATACACGTATCCGGTTTGTGACTTGGAGTCATCCAGATCTGTGTCAAAGCTAGCATCGATGTAACCCTTTACGATGAGCTCTTTGTCACCTCCATAAACGAGAGACATATCCTTAGTCAGGTACTCAGGATATTCTTGACCGCTGTCCAGTGTTCCATGCCGGGATTACTTTGGTACCTTCCTACCAAACTTACGGCAAGGTTTACATCAGGTCTGGTACACAGCATGGCATACATAATAGACCCTATGGCCGAGGCATAGGGGATGACACTCATCTTTTCTCTATCTTCTGCCGTGGTCGGGCATTGAGCCGTGCTCAATCTCACACCTTGCAATACAGGCAAGAACCCCTTCTTGGACTGATCCATATTGAACTTCTTCAATATCTTGTCAAAGTACATGCTTTGTGAAAGACCAATGAGGCGTCTCGATCTATCTCTATAGATCTTGATGCCTAATATATAAGCAACTTTTCCAAGGTCCTTCATTGAAAAACACTTATTCAAGTAGGCCTTTATGCTTTCCAAGAATTCTATATCATTTCCCATCAATAGTATGTCATCCACATATAGTATGAGAAATGCTACCGAGCTCCCACTCACTTTCTTGTAAACACAGGCTTCTCCATAAGTCTGCGTAAACCCAAACGCTTTGATCATCTCATCAAATTGAATGTTCCAACTCCGAGATGCTTGCACCAGCCCATAGATTGAGCGTTGGAGCTTGCACACCTTGTCAGCATTCTTAGGATCGACAAAACCTTCTGGCTGCATCATATACAGTTCTTCCTTAAGGAAACCATTAAGGAATGCCGTTTTGACGTCCATTTGCCATATCTCATAATCATAGAATGCGGCAATTTCTAACATGATTCGGACGGACTTCAGCTTCACTACGGGTGAGAAAGTCTCATCGTAATCAACCCCTTGAACTTGTTGGTAACCCTTAGCGACAAGCCGAGCCTTATAGATGGTCATATTACCATCCGAGTCTGTCCTCTTCTTGAAGATCCATTTATTTTCTATGGCTCGCCGATCATCGGCCAAGTCAATCAAAGTCCATACTTCATTTTCATACATGGATCCTATCTCAGATTTCATGGCTTCCAGCCATTTGTCAAAATCCAGGCCCGCCATCGCTTCTTCATAGTTCGAAGGTTTACCATTGTCTAACAACATGATTTCTAGGACAAGGTTGCCGTACCACTCTAGTGCGGAACGTGTCCTTGTGGACCTATGAAGTTCAGTAGCAACTTGATCCGAAGTTTCATGACCATCATCATTAACTTCCTCTCTAGTCGGTGCAGGCACCACAGAAACATTTTCTTGAGCTGCGCCACTTTCCGGTTCAAGAGGCAGTACATCATCAAGTTCTACTTTCCTCCCACTAACTTCTTTCGAGAGAAACTCTTTCTCTAGAAAGGATCCATTCTTTGCAACAAAGATCTTGCCTTCGAATCTGAGGTAGAAGGTATACCCAATAGTTTCCTTAGGGTATCCTATGAAGACGCATTTTTCCGACTTGGGTTCGAGCTTTCCAGGTTGAAGTTTCTTGACATAAGCATAGCATCCCCAAACTTTCAGAAATGACAACTTAGGTTTCTTCCCAAACCATAATTCATACGGTGTCGTCTCAACGGATTTCGACGGAGCCCTATTTAAAGTGAATGCGGCAGTCTCTAAAGCATAGCCCCAAAATGATAGCGGTAGATTGGTAAGAGACATCATAGATCACACCATATCCAATAGAGTGCGATTACGACGTTCGGACACACCATTGCGCTGAGGTGTTCCAGGCGGCATGAGTTGTGAAACAATTCCACATTTCCTTAAGTGCGTGCCAAATTCGTGACTCAAATATTCTCCCCCACGATCTGATCACAAGAACTTTTTTTCCTGTCACATTGATTCTCTACCTCATTCGGAAATTCCTTGAACTTTTCAAAGGTCTTAGACTTGTGTTTCATTAAGTAGACATACCCATATCTACTCAAGTCATCAGTGAGGGTGAGAACATAATGATAACCACCGCGAGCTTCAACGCTCATTGGACCGCACACATCACTATGTATGATTTCCAATAAGTCGGTTGCTCGCTCCATTGTTCCGGAGAACGGAGTCTTGTTCATTTTGCCCATTAGGCATGGTTCACGCGTCTCAAATGATTCATAATCAAGAGACTCCAAAAGTCCATCTGCATGGAGTGTCTTCATGCGTTTGACACCAATGTGACCAAGGCAGCAGTGCCACAAGTATGTGGGACTATCATTACCAACCTTACATCTTTTGGCATTCACACTATGAATATGTGTACCATCATGTTCGAGATTAAATAAGAATAAACCATTGACCAGCGGGGCATGACCACAAAACATATCTCTCGTATAAATAGAACAACCATTATTCTCACATTTAAATGAGTAGCCATCTCGCATTAAACGAGATCCAGATACAATGTTCATGCTCAAAGCTGGCACTAAATAACAGTTATTGAGGTTTAAAACTAATCCCGTAGGTAAATGTAGAGGTAGCGTGCCGATGGCGATCACATCGACCTTGGAACCATTCCTGACGCGCATCGTCACCTCGTCCTTCGCCAGTCTCCGCTTATTCCGCAGCTGCTGTTTTGAGTTACAAATATAAGCAACCGCACCGGTATCAAATACCCAGGAGCTACTACGAGCGTTGGTTAGGTACACATCAATAACATCTATATCACATATACCTTTGGTATTACCGGTCTTCTTATCCGCTAAGTACTTGGGGCAGTTCCGCTTCCAGTGACTGTTTCCCTTGCAATAAAAGCACTCAGTCTCAGGCTTGGGGTCCATTCTTTGGCTTCTTCCCGGCAGCTTGCTTACCAGGCACGGCAACTCCCTTGCCGTCCTTCTTGAAGTTCTTTTTACCCTTGCCTTTCTTGAATTTAGTGGTTTTATTCAACATCAACACTTGATGTTCCTTTTTGATCTCCACATCCGCTGATTTCAGCATTGAATATACCTCAGGAATGGTCTTTTCCATCCCCTGCATATTGAAGTTCATCACAAAGCTCTTGTAGCTAGGTGGAAGCGACTGAAGGATTCTGCCAACGACCGCGTTATCCGGGAGATTGACTCCCAGCTAAGACAAGCGGTTGTGCAACCCAGACATTTTGAGTATGTGCTTGTTGACAGAACTGTTCTCCTCCATCTTACAACTGTAGAACTTGTTGGAGACTTCATATCTCTCGACTCGGGCATGAGCTTGGAAAACCATTTTTAGCTCTTGGAACATCTCATATGCTCCGTGTTGCTCAAAACGCTTTTGGAGCCCCGGTTCTAAGATGCAAAGCATGCCACACTGAACCAGGGAGTAATCATCACTACGCGACTGCCAGGCATTCATAACATCTTGAGTTGATGGGAAAGCAGGTGCTTCACTTAGCGGTGTTTCAAGGACATATGCTTTCTTGGCAGCTATGAGGATAATCCTCAGGTTACGGACCCAGTCCGTGTAGTTGCTACCATCATCTTTCAACTTGGTTTTATCTAGGAACGCGTTGAAGTTGAGGGCAACATTAGCGTGGGCCATTTGATCTACAAGACATATTGCAAAGTTTTAGACTATGTTCATGATAATTAAGTTCATCTAATCAAATTATTTAATGAACTCCCACTCGGATAGACATCCCTCTAGTCATCTAAGTGATACATGATCCGAGTCAACTAGGCCATGTCCGATCATCATGTGAGACGGACTAGTCATCATCGGTGAACATCTTCATGTTGATCGTATCTTCTATACGACTCATGTTCGACCTTTCAGTCTTCCGTGTTCCGAGGCCATGTCTGTACATGCTAGGATCGTCAAGTCAACCTAAGTGTATTGCGTGTGTAAATCTGGCTTACACCTGTTGTATGCGAGCGTTAGAACCTATCACGCCCGATCATCACGTGGTGCTTCGGAACAACGGACCTTAGCAACGGTGCACAGTTAGGGGGAACACTTTCTTGAAATTATTGTGAGGGATCATCTTATTTAAGCTACCGTCGTTCCAAGCAAATAAGATGTAAAAACATGATAAACATCACATGCAATCAAATAGTGACATGATATGGCCAATATCATTTTGCTCCTTTTGATCTCCATCTTCAGGGCGCCATGATCATCATCGTCACCGGCATGACACCATGACCTCCATCATCATGATCTCCATCATCGTGTCTTCATGAAGTTGTCTCGCCAACTATTACTTATACTACTATGGCTAACGGTTAGCGATAAACTAAAGTAATTACATGACATTTATGTTGACATGCAGTTCATAAATTACTTAAGACAACTCCTATGGCTCCTGCCGGTTGCCTTATAGATGGTCACATTACCATCCGTGTCTGTCTTCTTCTTGAAGATCCATTTATTTTCTATGGCTCGCTGATCATCGTGCAAGTCAGTCAAAGTCCATACTTTGTTTTCATACATGGATCCTATCTCGGATTTCATGGCTTCCAGCCATTTGTCGGAATCCAGGCCCGCCATCGCTTCTTCATAGTTCGAAGGTTCACCATTGTCTAACAACATGATTTCTAGGACAGGGTTGCCGTACCACTCTAGTGCAGAACGTGTCCTTGTGGACCTATGAAGTTCAGTAGCAACTTGATCCGAAGTTTCATGACCATCATGATTAACATCCTCTCTAATCGGTGCAGGCACCACATAAACATTTTCTTGAGCTGCACCAATTTCTGGTTCAAGAGGCAGTACCTCATCAAGTTCTACTTTCCTCCCACTTACTTCTTTCGAGAGAAACTCTTTCTCTAGAAAGGATCCATTCTTTGTAACAAAGATCTTGCCTTCGGATCTGAGGTAGAAGGTATACCCAATCGTTTCCTTAGGGTATCCTATGAAGACGCATTTTTCCAACTTGGGTTCGAGCTTTTCAGGTTGAAGTTTCTTGACATAAGCATCGCATCCCCAAACTTTCAGAAACGACAGCTTAGGTTTCTTCCCAAACCATAATTCATATGGTGTCGTCTCAACGGATTTCGACGGAGCCCTATTTAAAGTGAATGCGGCAGTCTCTAAAGCATAGCCCCAAAATGATAGAGGTAGATCGGTAAGAGACATCATAGATCGCACCATATCCAATAGAGTGCGATTACGATGTTCGGACACACCATTGCGCTGAGGTGTTCCAGGCGGCATGAGTTGTGAAACCATTCCACATTTCCTGAAGTGCGTGCCAAATTCGTGACTCAAATATTCTCCCCCATGATCTGATCGCAAGAACTTTTTTTCCTGTCACATTGATTCTCTACCTCATTCTAAAATTCCTTGAACTTTTCAAAGGTCTCAGACTTGTGTTTCATTAAGTAGACATATCCATATCTACTCAAGTCATCAGTGAGGGTGAGAACATAACGATAACCACCGCGAGCTTCAACGCTCATTGGACCGCACACATCAGTATGTATGATTTCCAATAAGTTAGTTGCTCGCTCCGTTGTTCTAAAGAACGGAGTCTTGGTCATTTTGCCCATTAGGCATGGTTCGCGCGTGTCAAATGATTCATAATCAAGAGACTCCAAAAGTCCATCTGCATGGAGTTTCTTCATGCGTTTGACACCAATGTGACCAAGGCGGCAGTGCCACAAGTATGAAGGACTATCATTACCAACCTTACATCTTTTGGCATTCACACTATGAATATGTGTACCATCATGTTCGAGATTAAATAAGAATAAACCATTGACCAACGGGGCATGACCATAAAACATATCTCTCATATAAATAGAACAATCATTATTCTCAGATTTAAATGAGTAGCCATCTCGCATTAAACGAGATCCAGATACAATGTTCATGCTCAAAGCTAGCACTAAATAACAATTATTGAGGTTTAAAACTAATCGTGTAGGTAAATGTAGAGGTAGCATGCCGACGGCGATCACATCAACCTTGGAACCATTCCCGACGCGCATCGTCACCTCGTCCTTCGCCAGTCTCCGCTTATTCCGCAGCTGCTGTTTTGAGTTACAAATATGAGCAACCGCACCGGTATCAAATACCCAGGAGCTACTACGAGTGCTGGTTAGGTACACATCAATAACATGTATATCACATATACCTTTGGTATTACCGGTCTTCTTATCCGCTAAGTACTTGGGGCAGTTCCGCTTCCAGTGAATGTTTCCCTTGCAATAAAAGCACTCAGTCTCAGGCTTGGGTCCATTCTTTGGCTTCTTCCCGGCAGCTTGCTTACTGGGCGCGGCAACTCCCTTGCCGTCCTTCTTGAAGTTCTTTTTACCCTTGCCTTTCTTGAACTTAGTGGTTTTATTCAACATCAACACTTGATGTTCCTTTTTGATCTCCACCTCCGCTGATTTCAGCATTGAATATACCTCAAGAATGGTCTTTTCCATCCCCTGCATATTGAAGTTCATCACAAAGCTCTTGTAACTAGGTGGAAGCGACTGAAGGATTCTGCCAACGACCGCGTTATCCGGGAGATTGACTCCCAGCTGAGACAAGCGGTTGTGCAACACAGACATTTTGAGTATGTGCTTGTTGACAAAACTGTTCTCCTCCATCTTACAACTGTAGAACTTGTCAGAGACTTCATATCTCTCGACTCGGGCATGAGCTTGGAAAACCATTTCAGCTCTTGGAACATCTCATATGCTCCGTGTTGCTCAAAACGCTTTTGGAGCCCCGGTTCTAAGCTGTAAAGCATGCCGCACTGAACCAGGGAGTAATCATCACTACGCGACTGCCAGGCATTCATAACGTCTTGAGTTGATGGGAAACATGTGCGTCACCTAGCGGTGTTTCAAGGACATATGCTTTCTTAGCAGCTATGAGGATAATCCACAGGTCACGGACCCAGTCCGTGTAGTTGCTACCATCATCTTTTAGCTTGGTTTTCTCTAGGAACGCGTTGAAGTTCAGGGTAACATTAGCGTGGGACATTTGATCTACAAGACATATTGCAAAGTTTTAGACTATGTTCATGATAATTAAGTTCATCTAATCAAATTATTTAATGAACTCCCACTCAGATAGACATCCCTCTAGTCATCTAAGTGATACATGATCCGACTCAACTAGGCCGTGTTCGATCATCATGTGAGACGGACTAGTAATCATCGGTGAACATCTTCATGTTGATCGTATCTTCTATACGACTCATGTTCGACCTTTCGGTCTTCCGTGTTCCGAGGCCATGTCTGTACATGCTAGGCTCGTCAAGTCAACCTAAGTGTATTGCGTGTGTAAATCTGGCTTACACCCGTTGTATGCGAGCGTTAGAACCTATCACACCCGATCATCACGTGGTGCTTCGGAACAATGGACCTTAGCAACGGTGCACAGTTAGGGGGAACACTTTCTTGAAATTATTGCGAGGGATCATCTTATTTAAGCTACCGTCGTTCTAAGCAAATAAGATGTAAAAACATGATAAACATCACATGCAATCAAATAGTGACATGATATGGCCAATATCATTTTGCTCCTTTTGATCTCCATCTTCAGGGCGCCATGATCATCATCGTCACCAGCATGACACCATGACCTCCATCATCATGATCTCCATCATCGTGTCTTCATGAAGTTGTCTCGCCAACTATTACTTATACTACTATGGTTAACGGTTAGCGATAAAGTAAAGTAATTACATGACATTTATGTTGACACGCAGGTCATAAATAAATTAAGACAACTCCTATGGCTCCTGCCGGTTGTCATACTCATCGACATGCAAGTCGTGATTCCTATTACAAGAACATGATCAATCTCATACATCACATATATCATTCATCACATCCTTTTGGCCATATCACATCACACGGCATATGCTGCAAGAACAAGTTAGACGTCCTCTAATTGTTGTTGCAAGTTTTTACGTGGCTGCTATAGGTTTCTAGCAAGAACGTTTCTTACCTACGCCAAAACCACAACGTGATATGCCAATTTCTATTTACCCTTCATAAGGACCCTTTTCATCGAATCCGATCCGACTAAAGTGGGAGAGACAGACACCCGCTAGCCACCTTATGCAACTAGTGCATGTCAGTCAATGGAACCAGTCTCACATAAGAGTACGTGTAAGGTTGTTCCGGGCCGCTTCATCCCACGATGCCGCCGAATCAAGATAAGACAAGTAACGACAAGTAAATTGACAAAATCGACGCCCACAACAACTTGTGTTCTACTTGTGCATAGAAACTACGCATAGACCTAGCTCATGATGCCACTGTTGGGGATCGTTGTAGAAATTTAAAAAATTTCTACGCATCACCAAGATCAATCTATGGAGAAACTAGCAACGAGAGTGAGAGGGGAGTTCATCTTCATACCCTTGAAGATCGCGACACGGAAGCGTTACAAGAACGCAGATGAGGGAGTCGTACTCGTGGCGATTCAGATCGCGGTTGATTCCAATCCAAGCGCCGAACAACGGCACCTCCGTGTTCAACACACGTGCAGCCCGATGACGTCTCCCACGCCTTGATCCAATAAGGAGAAAGGAAGAGGTTGGGAAAGACTCCGTCTAGCAGCAGCACGATGGTGTGGTGTTGTTGGAGTAGCGTGTTGCTCCGGCAGGGCTTCGCCAAGCGTCGCGGGAGGAGGAGGAGGTGTTGGGGAGGGGGAGATCTATGCATTGGATGTGATCCGGCTGCCCTCCTACCTCCCCTCTATTTATAGGGGCAAGGGAGATGGGGGCCGGCCCCCTCCAGATGGATCTAGAGGGGGGCGGCGGCCAAGGGGGGAGGCTTGCCCCCCAAGCCAAGGGGGGCGCCCCTTTTAGGGTTCCCCCAAACCCTCGGCACATGGGCCCTAGGGGGTTTGGCGCCCAGCCCACCTAGGGGCTGGTTACCCCTCCATATTCAGCCCATAGGCCCTCCGGGGCAGGTGGACCCTCCCGGTGGACCCCTGGAACCCTTTCGGTGGTCCAGGTACAATACTGATAAACCCCCGAACACTTCCGGTGACCGAATAAGGACTTCCCATATATAAATATTTGTCTACGGACCATTCCGGAACTCCTCGTTACATCTGAGATCTCATCCGGGACTCTGAACAACATTTGGTAACCACGTACAAACTTTCCCTATAACCCTAGCGTCATCGAACCTTAAGTGTGTTGATCCTACGGGTTCGGGAATCATGCAGACATGACCGAGACATCTCTCCAGCCAATAACCAACAGCGGGATCTCGATACCCATGTTGGCTCCCACATGTTCCACGATGATCTCATCGGATGAACCACAATGTCAAGGATTCAATCAATCCCGTATACGATTCCCTTTGTCTACCGGTATAGTACTTGCCCGAGATTCGATCGTCGGTATGCCGATATCTTGTTCAATCTCGTTATGGCAAGTCTCTTTACTCATTCCATAATGCATCATCCCGTGACCAACCCCTTAGTCACATTGAGCTCATTATGATGATGTCTTACCGAGTGGGCCCAGAGATACCTCTGTGTCATACGGAGTGACAAATCCCAGTCTCGATTCGTGCCAACCCAACAGACACTTTCGGAGATACCCGTAGTGCACCTTTATAGCCACCTAGTTACGTTGTGATATTTGGCACACCCAAAGCATTCCTACGGTATCCGGGAGTTGCACAATCTCATGGTCTAAGGAAAAGATACTTGACATTAGAAAAGCTTTAGCAAACGAACTACACGATCTTGTGCTATGCTTAGGATTGGGTCTTGGCCATCACATTATTCTCCTAATGATGTGATCCCGTTATCAATGACATCCAATGTCCATGGTTAGGAAACCTTAACCATCTATTGATCAACGAGCTAGTCAGCTAGAGGCTCACTAGGGACATGTTGTGGTCTATGTATTCACACATGTATTACGATTTCCGGATAACACAATTATAGCATGAACAATAGACAATTACCATGAACAAGGAAATATAATAATAACCATTTTATTATTGCCTCCAGGGCATATTTCCAACATACGCTACATGGTACGCTTCCATGTCGGGCTACGCTCGCTAATAGACATATGAAGGTCTCACCCATCTGCCCTACATGTTTCGAGGGTGTAGAACACACATAGCACATGTTTTTTCTATGTAGTGATGTAAGTGCATCTAGTGCCCCTTAGTGATTTTGGTGTATTGAAGACTTATAGGTTAAGGGACTAATGCATGTGTGAGTGTACACAGGTCTATAAGTCTATGAGGAGTTTGACATTTACAGGAAAAGTCAACCCCTAAAAATGAATATCTTCGACTGAAGATTTTGGTATTTCTGAAGACTTTCATGAAGACTTTGAAAGTGAAGAAATTGGTGTGTCCATGAAGACTTGATATTCATGCGAGGAATATGAAGCTTGAAGACTTTCGTTTTCATAGTTTTGTTTTTCTCTTTCTTGAGTCATAGGAAACACCGCACTGTTAAAGGGGGTCGAGGAAATACTAAGGAAAAATTTCCATGTGATGCTCAACTCAAAATCCTACACCTACCAATCCCTTCGAGTGAAGCCATTGGAAATCTCGTACAGTTCAGTCAATTTCTTCAGTGACAGAGACGAAGTTCTTCTGGTCTCTGAGGAATTTGTCCTGACTGAGGAGTTAGGAATTCGCCAGTGCGGATTGCCTACACAGTGAGGAACATGATAGCCGTGAGGATTTTGCTACTCAAAATTCCGACCATTGCTGTGCTATGCGCCAACTGTCCCAAAATATCTATCCACCTAATGGTCATATCATTGAAGGGCATTTATGTCTTATCATGTCGGGCTGCTCCCTAGGCTATAAATAGCCGCCCCCTACAACCACTAGCTGGTTGGCTGCTCCGAGAGAAACTGACACTTGTCATTTGAGAGCAACCCATCCTCCGAGGACTTTGAGCGAAAATCATCAAGTGAAGAAAAACCAAAAACCCAAAACCCAAACACCTACAAACCCCAAGTGATTGAGCATCACTGAAGAGATTGATCCTGAGTGGATCCGATGCTTGTTACCTTTGAAGACTATGCTTCTTCCAGACGGTTAGGCGTCATGGTCTAGAGCATCCAAGAGGAATTGTGGATCGCTGGGTGACCAAGTTTGTGAAGGTTTGGAAGTCGCCTGAAGACTTACCATGAGTGATTGGACGAGGTCTATGTGACCTTAGTTCAAGGAGAATACGGTGAGGACTGGGTGTCTTGGACTAAGTGTCCTTGACTGGGTGTCCGGGACTGTGTGTCCTTGAGTTTAAATACTCAGCCGCTCCAACCAGACGTACAACTGAGACAACAGTTGGAACTGGTCTACCAAATCATTGTCTTCACCAAGCTTACTGGTTCTACTCCGTCAACTCTTTCATTTCCTCATAACTGTGTTGTGTGTTTGTTCATATCTGTGTTTGAAGACTTTGACTGAAGACTTTCTCAATTTCCTTAGTTCAATTTCTTTAGTCTGTTTGTCTTCGTCCTGTGTTATCCTGTGATTATGCTTCCTATACTCTATGCCTGTCTTCATTTCATCATGATGACTATGCTTGTATTCTGTTGTGTTTACTTTTGAGTACTTATTCCGCTGCTAGTAGTTCTTCACTAAGAAATTTCTTCACCAGCAAATTCCTCAGTGAAGAATTTCATAAAAATTGCCTATTCACCCCCCTCTAGTCGATATAACGCACTTTCAATTGGTATCAGAGCAAGGTACTCCCTTGTTCTATGTGATTTTGGTTTAACCGCCTGGAGTTTTAGTTATGTCGACCGCAGGTATGATCAAGGTCTCTGCTGGGTGTCCTACCTTCGATGGGACGGACTACCCCTACTGGAAGAATAAGATGCGAATGCATCTTGAAGCAATTGATAACGATCTCTGGTATGTTGTGGAAAATGGTGTTCCCTCAGTCACACCTTCTCTGAATGCTGTCGATGTGAAGAGATTCAAGCAACTCGACTCTCAAGCGAAGAATATCATATGTGGCCATCTGAGCAAAGGACAGTATGGCAGAGTGAGTGCTTTGGAAACAGCAAAGCTTATCTGGGACAAGTTGTCCAAAGTGAATGAAGGAGTCTCAACTCAGCGTGACTCTTGAGTTGATGTTCTTCGCAATCTCTTCAGCCGCTTCAAAAGACTCGACAATGAAAATGTTCAACAAACCTTCGATCGCCTCACTGACATCTCAAATGAGCTTCAAGCACTTGGTGCCACTGACATCACTGACCATGAGGTGGTGAAGAAATTGCTGAGATCGCTTGATTCCTCATTTGACACTCTGGCATTGATGATATAAGAACGTGCTGATTACAAGTCACTTGATCCCGTTGATATTCTCGAGAGGCTAAATACTCATGAGTTCCAACTTGCTGAAAAGAGAGATCTCTATGGTTCAAGCTATGGCAGAACACGTGCACTGAAGGCCAAGGCAGCATCTGAGTCCAAAGATGCAGACTCTGGTAGCAGCCTTGGCGATCCTGAAGAACAGAGCCATGATCTGGCTCTGCTAGTGAAGAAGTTCCAAAAGTTCTCAAGACGTGGTCGCCTTGGAAGATCCTCAAGGAGCAATGATTCCTCATCCAGTGACTACAAGAAGAGGCTCTGTCACAAATGCAAGAAACCTGGACATTTCATTCAAGATTGTCCTCAGTGGGAAAAGGAATCAAAGAAGAAGAAATACAAGGATTACAGTTCTGATGATGCGAAGAAAAAGAAGAAATCCACAAAATCCTCATCATCAAAATCCTCCAAGCCTTCATATCACAAGAAGAGCATCTCCAAGAAGGCCAGGGCATTCATTGGCAAGGAAATGGACTCTGAGGCTGAATCTGAAGAAAATGAAGAAGAGGAGTCATCTGAGGAGTCCGAACCCGGAGTGGCGAGCCTTGCTCTCGCTACTACATTTGTCAGCAAGTCTATCTTCAACACATAAGAAAATGACCTCACCAACAAGGCTGATGAAGGCGACGATGACTATGCTCCCACCTATTGCTTCATGGCAAAGGGTGCCAAGGTACTCAAATATACCTCCTCTGAATCAAGTGAGAATGAATCTGATGAAAACCTTAAACCCAGCTATTCTAAACTTGCTAAGATTGCTATAAAACAACAAAGGGCTCTAGAAAAGGTTCAAAACATGCTAAATAAACGTGATGATATGTTGGGTGAAGAAATGGATCGCACTAAAACTTTGACTGAAAATCTTCAGAGACTTCAGTCCAAGCTTGACAAACTTCAAAGTCATCATAACACTCTCTTATCGGATCATGAGAAGCTTTCTTATGAATTTCTTCAAAGAAAGCAAGACCTTGAGAAGCTAAGAGTGAGTTATGAAGATCTTCAGAAGGAGCGCGATTCATTAGTTGCTCAACAAATCAGCGCATCTCAGGAAGAATTTGTTCCTCCATGCTTGAAGTGCGTTGAACGTGAATCTGCTAATTCTTCACCTGAATGTTCAAATGCTGCTAATGTTTCAAATTCTTCACATGCCTCTGCTATCACTAATTCCTCATCTGAGGACATTGCTAGTATCACTGACGATGCAGGGCTGAAGGAATTGTACACGATAGGCATGTACAAAAGCCTCAAAGGGCATCAGGCTCTTTGTGATGTGCTTAAAAAGCAGATCCTCAATAGGAACCCTAGGAAAGAGGGTATCGCCTTTGAGAGGAAACTCAATGCTGATGGTACATATTGGAAGCCTGAGCAGTACCCCAAAACTACATGGGTTGCTGCAAAGGGACCTCCAGTTGATCCATCTAACTTATCTGGATTTGCATGTGGATCTCCTCATTCTGATGATGAGTCAATTGACTCCAACAATAAGCTATTCAAAAATCAGAATGGTGAAGTAGTTGCTAGATATATTGGCACTAACTGCAAGAACGGCTCCCCTATGAAGAAAATCTGGGTTCCCAAAAGATGTCTTGATAATCTTCAGGTGAATGTCATCATGACGCCACCTATGAAGAATAGGAACCCCAGATCAAATTCTTCATATGGACCAAATTCCTCGTATGGAGCAGAGTCCTCATATGAACATCATCGTGCTAACCCGTCTGTTTTGCAGGGAAGATCTAAGGATTATGGATATGTGCATTATTCTTCAAATCATTATGTCCATAAGTCCTCGAAGAATTTCTCTGCATACTCTTATGCTTACTCTAACCCCTCTTATGTGAGACGAAATGGACTGGCTTCCATGCCATCCTTTTAGTATGGAGCTCGCAGAATGATGAACTCTTTGCCACCCCTTTAGATGTGGGTGGTGAAGAAAAAGAACTAATCTGTTCTGCAGGGTCAGGTCTCCAGACGCACATAATCGTCTGAAGAATTTGTTGGAGACCTGAGCATGCATGATAGGACGCAGGCTAATCATGAAGAAATGAACTTTCATTTCTCACGTCCTCATATTGCTTTATCAGTTCTTTTACTTGATGAAATTGATCTGATGAATTGATGTCATATTCTTCACTGATGAAGTATATGAGTTTGTAAGCTGCACTAATTCATCTGCAGGATGATCAACCCAAAGCCACTGAGTGGGTCCTCGATAGTGGATGTACAAACCACATGACTGGTGACAAGAATCTATTGATGGATGCTCCATTATCTCCGTCGCATCTGAAGCATATCATCTTTGCTGACAAAGGCAAAAGTCAGGTATTGGGTCTAGGTAAGGTTGCGATTACAAAGGATCGACACATGGACAAAGTCATGCTTGTTGAGTCCTTAGGATACAACCTTATGTCTGTCTCAATGCTTTGTGATCTTGATATGGTTGTTGTCTTTGGCAAGTACCGTTGTGTTGTGGTTATGGAAGCTGACAATTCCAAAGTCTTCGAAGGTTTTAGGAGAGGAGACCTGTATATTGTTGATTTCTCTACAGGACCACAACCAGCCGTGTGCTTACTTGCAAAAGCTTCAGAAGGATGGCTCTGGCATCAACAACTTGGTCATGCAGGCATGAGGAATTTGCACACACTTGCGAAGAAGAAGCATGTCATTGGCATCGAGAATGTCAAATTCCTCAAGGATCACCTATGCGAAGCCTGTGAAGCTGGGAAGATGACCAAGGCCAAGCATCCAGCAAAGACTATCATGACCACCACTCGCCCATTTGAATTGCTTCACATGGATCTCTTTGGTCCTAATCATTATTCTGCTATCTCAAATGAAGCATCTCAATATGGCTTCGTTAGTGTTGATGATTATTCTCGCTACACATGGGTACACCTTGTTACTTACAAACATGAAGTGCAGGAAGTCTTCAAACGACTTTCCTCGAGGGCTTCAACCAACTTTGGTGTAAAGATCAAGCACATCAGAAGTGACAATGGCACTGAGTTCAAGAATTCTGGTCTCGATGACTATCTTGATGAACTTGGTATTACTCATGAGTTATCTGCTCCTTACACTCCTCAGCAGAATGGCGTCGTGGAGCGCAAGAACAGGACTCTTGCTGAGATGGCTTGCACTATGCTTGATGAATAGAAAACGCCTCGTCGTTTCTGGACTGAGGCAATTGATACTGCGTGCCACATCATCAACAGAGTATATCTTCACAAATTCTTCAAAAAGACTGCCAATGAACTCCTCACTGATAAGAAACCCAATGTAAGTTATTTCAAAGTCTTCGTTGCTAAATGTTGGATTAGAGATCCTCATCACAATTCAAAATTTGCACCGAAAGCACATGAAGATTTTATGCTTGGTTACGGAAAGGACTCGCACACCTACAGAGTCTTCAACAACGTTCTTCACAAAGTTGTTGAAACTGTAGATGTGCGGTTCGATGAAACTAACGGCTCGCAAAGAGAGCACCTACCTACTGTGATAGATGAACCAACACCTGAGGAAACTATCAAGTTCAAGGCTACTGAGGATGTCATTCCTACTAAAGAATCTCCTGAAGAATTCATTCTAGAACATGAAGAACGTCGAGCTAATGCACCTAAAGAAAATGCTGAAGAAAATGGTGTTGAAGAAAACGCTGATCAAATTCTTCAACGACAACCAGCTCATCCCCGCATTGCAAAAGAAGTGCAAGTTGAAAAGATCATCAATGACATCAAAGCGCCAGGTCCTCTCACACGCTCAAAAGCTTCACATTTGTCTAACTTTTGTGGGCAGTATGCTTTTGTCTCTATTATAGAGCCCACTAAGGTAGATGAAGCATTTCTGGAGCCTGAGTGGATTCAGGCCATGCAAGAAGAATTACATCAGTTCGAGCTCAACAATGTCTGGGAACTGGTCAAACGTCCAGATCCTCGCAAGCACAATATCATTGGCACAAAGTGGATCTACCGCAACAAGCAAGATGAAAATGGCCTTGTGGTGAGGAATAAGGCACGGCTTGTAGCTCAAGGCTACACATTTGTTAAAGGAATTGATTTTGATGAAACTTTTACACCTGTTGGTAGACTTGAGGCTATTCGCATATTACTTGCTTATGCTAACCATCATGATATCACTCTATAACAAATGGATGTGAAAAGTGCATTCCTCAATGGTAAGCTTGAGGAAGAAGTATATGTTGCTCAACCCCCAGGTTTTGAAGATACAAAGAATCCTGACAAAGTCTTCAGACTCAACAAGGCCCTCTATGGCCTCAAGCAGGCCTCGCAGGCTTGGTATGATACTTTGAAGGAACTCTTCATGAAGAAAGGCTTCAAACCCGGTTCACTCGACCCTACTCTTTTCACTAAATCTTATGATGGTGAATTGTTTGTGTGCCAAGTATATGTTGATGATATTATCTTTGGCTGTACTGACCAACGTTATAGTGATGAATTTGCCTATATGATGAGTGAAGAATATCAAATGTCTAGGATGGGAGATTTGAAATTCTTCTTAGGTCTTCAAATTTGTCAACAACACAATGGCATATTCATATCTCAGGAGAAATACCTCAAGGATGTACTGAGGAAATTCGGCATGCAAGATTGCAAAGGCGTCAAAATTCCTATGCCCACAAATGGCCATCTGTGCACTGATGAAAATGGTATTGACTTCGATCATAAGGTATACCGCTCCATGATAGGTTCCTTATTATACTTATGTGCATCTAGGCCAGATATAATGCTTAGTGTTTGCATGTGTGCCCGATTTCAAGCTGCACCGAAGGAATCACACCATAAGGCTGTGAAGCATATTCTTCGACATCTAGCTCACACACCAACACTTGGATTATGGTACCCCAAGGGCTCGGCTTTTGATTTTGTTGGATATTCTGACTCTGACTATGCTGGTGATCGTGTGGATCGCAAGTCAACATCTGGTACATGTCATTTCCTCAGACGATCTTTGGTCTGTTGGTCCTCGAAGAAACAGAACTGTGTATCACTATCTACTGCTGAAGCTGAGTACATTGCCGCTGGTTCTTGCTGCGCCCAATTGCTATGGATGAAGCAAACTCTCAAGGACTACGGCGTCAACATGAAGAATGTACCTCTCTTCTGTGACAATGAGAGTGCCATCAAGATTGCTCACAACCCAGTTCAACACTCGAAGACAAAGCACATTAAGATTCGTCATCATTTTCTTCGTGATCATGTGTTGAAGGGCGACATTTCTATTGAGCATGTGAAGACTGAAGAACAGCTAGCCGATATCTTCACAAAGCCCTTGGATGAGAAGAGATTTAGCAAGTTGCGGTGTGAGCTAAATATCCTAGAATCTTCAGATGTTCTATGAAAAGGACACTCATCCTAACACTTATGCAAAATTGATGACTTAGATGTGCAACACATGAAGAAACGTTTTTCTTCAATCAATGAAGAATAACACTCTTAGTGTGAAGAAATTAACGAAGTATTTGATTCTCAGAACCCTACGATAATTGTACGCGGTGTCTGAAATCATCATTCTTATACGGTGGGTCACGCCACCACCAAAAGTTCAAATTCCTCAAATTATTCATATTCTTCAACTTTGCATAGTCTTCACTGGTTCCGTCGTTTTTCTTCATTGGCTATATATATATATATATATATATATATATATATATATATATATATATATATATATATATATATGAGTTTATGTCCTCTACATCATTCACTTATTGCTATTTCTTCAAGTTGGTTTCTGCTAAGTGAATGTGATCGGACCCTTCCCCTCTATGCTATACTCAACCCAATCTGTTCACAAATTCTTCATGTGCGTTCTATTTGAAACTCGTTCAAAATCTTCACTGTGTCCTTGTCAGCTGAAGAAATTGTGAACGGAACTTTAAAACCTATCTTATCAAAATTTTCGGTTTTGCCGCTCAAACCGTTCCGCATCCCTCGATACACTTATCCACTCACCCACGATCTAACACGATCTCCACCTCTCACTACGCGGGTGACACATGTCATGCGAATGAGAAGGGTCAGGGGCACGTTTGTCCAATTTCTTCAGGCGAGCAGTTTTTCACCGTCGCTATAAATACCCCTCCTTCCCTTCCTCACGTCTTTTACTCCGCTCAACCTCTCTCTCCAGCTCGAGCTTCTCAAACCCTAGCGCCGCCGCTACTTCATCTCCGCCGGTGAGGAAGAGCTTCACTGCCTCGACCTCGTCGCCGACGTACTCGCGCCGACCGCGGACATCTTCACTCCGCCGCCGCCGTAGCCGTCTTCCTCCGCCAAGTTAGGGCGTGGAAGATCTGCACAGACGAACTTCACATCTCCTCACTCTAGTTTGTCGTGTTCTTCGTCCAGGGTAAATAAAAGTTACTTTTACTGCCCTCGTTGATTCGAATGATTATCTACAAAAATCTTAAAAAAAAATTCTTCATATCTTCACACACTGAACACCTCACAAAGTCATCTGTTCTTGATTCGTTTCTCTAAGCATCATTTTTCTTCAAGATTCCTCAATTGTGTGGATCCTCGATCTATACAACTCTGGAACCTAAGACAAAGAACGCTTAGTGAAAATCTTCAAGACACATCTGGTCAAATTCCTCAAACTTGTTCATTTTGAAAAACCTTCTGAGAACGCATATGACCTCTCCAAATTCCTCGCAACTATACTCTGTTCACAGGTACACATGTCAGCTGCTGAATCACTAGGTTCTCATCAACTTAACTCATTTGCAGCGTTCCTCGAAGAAAAGTTGCATACTTCTTCAGAGAATTCAATTGTTCAAATTCCTCAACTAAAGAAAATGGCTGATGGTAAAAGGCCACAGAAGGGAGGAAAGAGGCCTGAGGTAAATACAACGTTTGAAATCCCTGATGACATATATGCTGGGTACTGCACACCTACTGAGGAAACCAAGAATGAGCGCAAAGTGCGCATTTAGAAGATAGAGAGGAGATGGGCAAGAGAATGGAGGGAGTACAGATATGTCACTCCTAAGTACATGAAAAAATTCGCACTCAATCCTCCATGCCCAAGAGCTCCATTGGCACCTGGCCAAATAGCAGATCCCACCAGCCTCAAGCGCGGTGAGGACTATCCTGATGAATGGGCCAAGCGCCAAGGCAAGTTGGCTAAGCAAGCCAAAGAAGCAGTGAGGAAATTCAATGAAGACTCTGCTGCTGCTGCCTCTGCTGAGGTCCTTGCTGTCAAGCCAAAGAAGGCTATGTCAAAGAAGCCTGCGCGCAAGCCAAGTGCTTCCTCAGCAATGCCCTCTCGGCCAGAATCATCAAAGCCCTCACGGCCAATTCCTCATGCTGCTCCTATTCCTCCAAAGTCCTTAGCTCCTCCGCCAAAGCCTTCAGCTGTTCTGACCAAATGCTCAGCACCTGTGCATCTCGCTTCGTGCCAAAGGACTGTCGGCATCTCTATTGCCTCAGGTGTCTCAGCTAGTTCCTCAGTTGCACCAAGTTCCTCAGCTGGCCCCTCACTGCTCAAGACAAAGGCCACTGCTGGACGAGGTCCACGCCCAAGTCCTTAAAAGAAGCAAGTCGCTTTTCAAGTGCCGTCTGATGAAGACGAAGATGATGATGATGAACTTGCAGAAATCATCAGAGACGGGCAAGTCAGGGCCGCTAGAGCCAAAGGATCAGAGGTGCCACTACTTTTGGATCCCAAGCTGATCCTCGACTACATTGATGATTGGCACAAGGACCCCAACACTCCCTTGCCTGACTTCAAGCTGACTCCTGGCCAGAGTCACATGCTGACCCACTTCATTCAAGAAGAAAAGTGGAAATTTGAGAAGGCCAGGCAGATCAAGAAAGCACGGTACAAGAAAGAGCGCTATCTGAAGAAAAACGTTGTCTCTATGACAAGTAAAGAACTTGTCACTACTCAGACTGAGATTAAGAAACTCAGTGATGACTTTGAAGCATATCGCGCTAATTGGCTTGGAGCCAAGGTTCATTTTGTGAAACTTGCAGATAACTTCACTTCCAATGTTGCAGCCCCAACGCAACAGGAAATTCCTCAGGCTGAAGCATCTGCTCAGCCTACTGAAGAAAATGCCAGCACCGCTGATGACAATCAGGCTGTTGAAGATAATGTGAGTTCCAGGGCTGATGACTGCATTCCAGCCGCTGAAGAAATTGCCAGGGCACCCACTAGTGGTGTGCCTGAAGAAACTGAAGAACTCAGGGCAACTGCATCAGTTGTGTCTGAAGAAAATCAACCAGATTCCTCAGCTGCTCCTGCACCAACTTCAACTCCAATCCTTCCATCTGCATCAAATGTGAAGAAGACCAAGGCTGCAGAGCGTGCTGCAGTGAAGAAAAGGAAAGCATCAGTTGCTTTAGATTCTTCAGCTCCGAAGAAAATGAAGCCTATGACAAGTTCATTTGCAAATCCGATTGATGATGTTCCCATCTCAACCAGGCCATCAAAGGACCTTGTTCCCTTTGATGAAGAATATGTGATCCCCAGCGGATCTGATGAAGAAACTCCTTCTGCTGATTCGTCTGAACCAATCGATGAAGAAATTGAAGTGGATGATATCCCTTCAACACCTATCATCTCCTTGCCTATGCCTCAGTTCACAGTTGAAGAGGCTGGCATTGAAGAAATGGAAGATGAAGATGTGGACATTGGCTGGTCCACACCCATAATCAGTGATGAATTTTGAGAAAGTCAGCATCCAAACTCTCCAATGTTCACCCCTCTACCGCAAATTCCTTAGTCCCCCACACAAACTGTTCACATGGGCTCTGAAGAAACTCATCCCACTGCATCTGTCCATGAGGAAATTCCAGCCACTAGCGCTAAAGAAACTGCTGCTGCTGAACAACCAATGACGCAGACTGCCATTGAGGAGGAACCAGAAATTCCTCAGCCTGAAGAACCTGCGATTGAGATTCCTGGGGTCGTGATGCAACTCACTGACACTCCTCTGCCGAAGCCAAAGGACCCATTCTCACGCAAGCAAAAGTTCAAGGCTGATGATTTCTTCGGCGAGCATGTATTCTTCGAAGATTACAACCCATATGACTCTGCTTGCATTAGGAAGAGGTGTTTCTGGACTGCTAGTCAAGCCAATTTCTATTCCTCAGTGCTGTTCAACAAGGAGAAGATTTTCTACCATGGGCATATTCCTCACGTGGATATGGAATCTCTGCCGTGCTTCACACCAGTCCTCAGTGTCCTTCATGACGCTGGACTGCTCAACTTTTGCTCTGACATCTGTGATTGGCATGAAGAACGGATTCTTCAATTCTATGCAACGCTGCACATCACCGGAGATGCTGAAGATGTGAATTCATGGGTGCTGGACTGGATGTCTGAAAACACTCACTACACTGCACCAGCCTTTGAATTGCTTCGTGCTCTACCACTCAGTCCTCCCCTTGAAGAAGCTCGCTGCATCTACAGTGAACCTGAGCTCACACATCATTACATGCAGGTGCTGATGAAACCTTTGAAGCCAGGTCAAGCACCAAGAACCAAATTCCTCGTGAAGGAATTGTTATACGTGCCCAGAACTGTCTATCGTATTCTTACAAGGACAATTAGTCCCATCAAAGGCCACGACTCATCTGATGAGGAAATTGTTGGCATCATGAAGAATCTGGTATTCAACATCGTTCATGGCATTCCTGTCAATTATCACGATTTCTTCATGAGGACTATGGCCAATGTTGCACTGTCTCCGTTTGAGCTGAAGCCTTATGCACCTTGGATCATGAGATTCCTCAGGACAAGGTCTTCACTCAACTACAAAGCTGATTTCCAGAATCATCTCAGCTACTTGCCCCCAATTGAAGTCCTCAAGCAGACATATTCCACAGTTGACGGAAAGGCGAGGCACCAGCTGTAATTGATGAAGGCATTCGTCCATTGGATGGTCAGTTTCGCAAAGCTGCATCTTATTCCACCAATGATGACTCTGCCACACATGACTCTGCCAATGCACCCAAGTCCACTCCTCAAGCCACTGCTCCGCACGTGATGATTGACCGTGAACTTCTGCTTAGTCTTCACCAGAAGGTGGATCGAAATCACAAATGGGTTAAGCGTTAGTTTGGTTCACTTCTTCACAACATGACTGCCACACACAATGCAGTGAAGAAAAGCCACTACTACCTCCATCAAGTCTTCGACCGCACCTGGGCAATCCTCTCACATCTGTATGGTGAAGAAGATATGAAGAACATGGGTCTTAATGAAGATTTTGGCTGGTCTGCACCTCCACCGAAGAAATTCAAGAAGGTCAAGGTTCCTTCTCTGGTGGCCAGCTCATATTCTTCATCGCGCGACACTAATGAACATGAAGATTTGGACGACACTGCGGCAGGCCCTACATCAACCAACGACCCCAACAACGCTGGCGCTCCTTCATCAACATGATTATCTTCAGGGGCGTTAGTCCTCATTTTCGATCATTTTGGTCATTCGATGACAAAGGGGGAGAAATATGAGTTAGTCTTCAAGCGGGTCTTCTATATAGGCATTTTCTTTGCTAAGTTACAACTCTCGTTCTTCTGAAACTTTATTGGATCGAGTTGTAAACTTAAACCCGATGGTGCTCTGATACTTTTGATGCACTGTGCTCTGATACTCTTGATGCACTATTATGCATGCTTATTCCTCGTTAATATTATTGCACGCATGCTGAATTTCATCAGGCACCATATTTCATCATGCATTTCAAATTCTTCATATTATATGTTAAATGCGTGTATGAATTACAAGATATAGGGGGAGATCTCCATGATTCAACTCTTCAAGTGTGCATTGCTTCAAAAGCAAATTCCTCACTATGCACATCTTCAGGGGGAGTTCTTCTATATCTTGCAATCAAATTCCTCAATATCAGTATTTACACTTCATATGTTTATCCCCATTGAAAACTTAACCTGTATTGTCATCAATCACCAAAAAGGGGGAGATTGTAAGTGCATCTAGTGCCACTTAGTGATTTTGGTGTGTTGAAGACTTATATGTTAAGGGACTAATGCGTGTGTGAGTGTACACAGGTCTATAAGTCTATGAGGAGTTTGATATTTACATGAAAAGTCGACCCCTAAAAATGAATATCTTCGACTGAAGATTTTGGTATTTCTGAAGACTTTCATGAAGACTTTGAAAGTGAAGAAATTGGTGTGTCCGTGAAGACTTGATATTCATGCGAGGAATATGAAGCTTGAAGACTTTCGTTTTCATAGTTTTATTTTTCTCTTTCTTGAGTCATAGGAAACACCGTACTCTTAAAGGGGGTCGAGGAAATACTAAGGAAAAATTTCCATGTGATGCTCAACTCAAAATCCTACACCTACCAATCCCTTCGAGTGAAGCCATTGGAAATCTCATACAGTTCAGTCAATTTCTTCAGTGACAGAGACGAAGTTCTTCTGGTCACTGAGGAATTTGTCCTGACTGTGGAGTTAGGAATTCGCCAGTGCGGATTGCCTACACAGTGAGGAACATGATAGCCCTGAGGATTTTGCTACTCAAAATTCCGACCGTTGCTGTGCTATGTGCCAGCTGTCCCAAAATATCTATCCACCTAACGGCCATATCATTGAAGGGCATTTATGTCTTATCATGTCGGGCTGCTCCCTAGGCTATAAATAGCCGCCCCCTACAACCACTAGCTGGTTGGCTGCTTCGAGAGAAACTGACAATTGTCATTTGAGAGCAACCCATCCTCCGAGGACTTTGAGCGAAAATCATCAAGTGAGGAAAAACCAAAAACCCAAAACCCAAACACCTACAAACCCCAAGTGATTGAGCATCACTGAAGAGATTGATCCCGAGTGGATCCGACGCTTGTTACCTTTGAAGACTGTGCTTCTTCCAGACGGTTAGGCGTCATGGTCTAGAGCATCCAAGAGGAATTGTGGATCACCGGGTGACCAAGTTTGTGAAGGTTTGGAAGTCGCCTGAAGACTTACCGCGAGTGATTGGATGAGGTCTGTGTGACCTTAGTTCAAGGAGAATACGGTGAGGACTGGGTGTCTTGGACTAAGTGTCCTTGACTAGGTGTCCGGGACTGTGTGTCCTTGAGTTTAAATACTCAGTCGCTCCAACCAGACGTACAACTGAGACAACAGTTGGAACTGGTCTACCAAATCATTGTCTTCACCAAGCTTACTGGTTCTACTCCCTCAACTCTTTCATTTCCTCATAAATGTGTTGTGTGTTTGTTCATATCTGTGTTTGAAGACTTTGACTGAAGACATTCTCAATTTCCTCAGTTCAATTTCTTCAGTCTGTTTGTCTTCGTCCTGTGTTATCCTGTGATTACGCTTCCTGTACTCTGTGCGTGTCTTCATTTCATCATGATGACTATGCTTGTATTCTGTTGTGTTTACTTTTGAGTACGTATTCCGCTGCTAGTAGTTCTTCGCTAAGGAATTTCCTCACCAGCAAATTCCTCAGTGAATAATTTCATAAAAATCGCCTATTCACCCCCCTCTAGTCGATATAACGCACTTTCAAGTGAAGCAAAGGAGGTTTGGAGAAAGCTGGGGATGAATGATATTATCAATAGAGCTTGTGAGGTTGATCGTGCTGGAGAGGCGGTGTTGGAGTACTACTTCTTCTTCCAGACCAAGAATTGTGTATAATGGGTTACCACAATGTGTGAATAATTGTTGTTTCAGCTTGGTATCTATGGTGGGAAAGACGGAAATTAGTGCACAAGGAGATAACCCAAAATGCACTTCATATTTTGGGGATTCTAATCCTCACGTCAAACTTTGTAAATGCATCATCTCCCAAGGCGACTATGAAAAGGGAGGGGGTTGGTCTTATCCTCTTAGTTTTTTTAACTGAATGTTGATGCTTATTTTGATCATGATCTGCTTAGGGGTACAATGGGGGCAGTTCTGAGAGATGACAAAGGCAAATTTATCACTGGAGGGAATGAGAAGCTTGACTACTGTGCGGCTGTGTTGATGGCGAAAGCTTTAGCCCTCAAATTTGGCCTTACACTGCCTCAAAGGGCGGGGTGCAATCGCCTTATTATTAACTTGGACAACCTGAAGGTGATTGGTACCATGCAGGACAGAGGACAGTCGGCGGGTGTGGTGGCGGCAATCTTCGACGATTGTTTTCATTATGCATGTGACTTTGTTACTACTAGATTCGAACAATGTAAGAGAGGAGCAAATAAAATTTCTCATGAGCTCACTATATTACTAGATTTTCTTTGATTTCCGATTGGTTTGAGAAACCTCTGAATGAAATTGTAATAATCCTCACAAATGATGTATTGTTAATTTCTAATTAATAAAGCTTCCTGGTTTATTAAAAAAATTGGAGGTTAGCCATTGCGGGAGACCTCCAACCTCCAGGGGTAACTTTGGTGGCTTGGAAGCACGCCAAGTGGTGCGCTCAATCGCTGCTAGATGTTGTGTTCTAGCACTCCCTCTAGATATGGTTTTTTATTAGTTTTTTTAACTGAATGTTGATGCTTCTTTTGATCATGATCTGCTTAGGGGTATGATGGGGGCAGTTCTGAGAGATGACAAAGGCAGATTAATCACTAGAGGGAATGAGAAGCTTGACTACTGTGCGGCTGTGTTGATGGCGAAAGCTTTAGCACTCAAATTTGGCCTTACACGGGCGCAAAGGGCGGGGTGCAATCGCCTTATTATTAACTTGGACAACCTGAAGGTGATTGATACCATGCAGGACAAAGGACAGTCGGCGGGTGCGGCGGCGGCAATCTTCGACGATTGTTTTCATTATGCCTGTGACTTTGTTACTACTAGATTCGAACAATGTAACAGAGGAGCAAATAAAATTGCTTATGAGCTCACTAGATTTCTAGATTTTCTTTGATTTTTGATTGGTTTGAGAAACCTCTAAATGAAATTGTAACAACACTCACAAATGATGTATTGTTAATTTCTAATCAATAAAGCTTCCTGGTTTATTAAAAAAACTGGAGGTTAGCCATTGCGGGAGACCTCCAACCTCCAGGGGAAACTTTGGTGGCTTGGAAGCACGCCAAGTGGTGCGCTCAGTCGTTGCTAGATGTTGTGTGCTAGCACTCCCTCTAGATATGTTTTTATGTGTGTTTTCATGTTTTAGATGAGTTTATTTTGGTATTCTTGGGTTCTTGGTTTTCTCCTGAGTTTTCTAGTTTTTGAATAAATTTCATTTTACATGGCAAAAAGATTTATGCTTCCACGAGAAATAAAGATTTTCTTCGTGCATCCACGGGAGTACAGTTGTACTTCTCGAAAAAGGGAAATTCCATGCTTCCACAGAAGCACATATTTACTTCCGCAAGAAGCACACATGTGCTTATCAAAAAAAAGATTGTGCTTCCTCAAGAAGCACATTTTTGCTTCTTTGCTTCCTGTGGAAGCACAAATTTATTTCCGCCAGAAGCACGAAAAAGGAAAAAAGATATGTGCTTTGACAAGAAGCACATATTTACTTCTCGTGAAAACATAGATTTGCTTCCGCGAGAAGCAATCCGAAAAAAATATTATGCTTCCACAAGAAGCATAGATTTGCTTTCAAAAGGAAATATGCCCTAGAGGCAATAATAAATTTATTATTTATTTCCTCATATCATGATAAATATTTATTATTCATGCTAGAATTGTATTAACCGGAAACATAATACATGTGTGCATACATAGACAAACATAGTGTCACTAGTATGCCTCTACTTGACTAGCTCATTGATCAAAGATGGTTGAGTTTCCTAGCCATAGACATGAGTTGTTATTTGATCAACGGGATCACATCATTAGGTGAATGATGTGATTGACTTGACCCATTTCGTTAGCTTAGCACTTGATCGTTTAAGTTTACTGCTATTGCTTTCTTCATGACTTATACATGTTCCTATGACTATGAGATTGTGCAACTCCCGAATACCGGAGGAACACTTTGTGTGCTACCAAACGTCACAACATAACTGGGTGATTATAAAGGTGCTCTACAGGTGTCTCCGATGGTGTTCGTGGAGTTGGCATAGATCAAGAACACGATTTGTCACTCCAATTGTCGGAGGGGTATCTCTGGGCCCTCTCGGTAATGCACATCACTATAAGCCTTGCAAGCAATGTGACTAATGAGTTAGTTGCGGGATGTTGCATTACAAAACGAGTAAAGAGACTTGCCGGTAACGAGATTGAACTAGGTACTGAGATACCGACGATCGAATCTCGGGCAAGTAACATACCGATGACAAAGGGAACAACGTATGTTGTTATGCGGTTTAACCGATAAAGATCTTCGTAGAATATGTAGGAACCAATATGAGCATCCAGGTTCCGCTATTGGTTATTGACCGGAGACGTGTCTCGGTCATGTCTACATAGTTCTCGAACCCGTAGGGTCCGCACGCTTAAAGTTTTGTGACGATCGGTATTATGAGTTTTTGTGTTTTGGTGTACCGAAGGTAGTTCGGAGTCCCGGATATGATCACGGACATGACGAGGAGTCTCGAAATGGTTGAGACATAAAGATCAATATATTGGATGACTATGTTCGGACACCGTAAGGGTTCCGGGAGGTTTCGGACATTTACCGGAGTACCGGGGGGTTACTGGAACCACCCGGGGAGTATATTGGGCCTAATGGGCCTTAGTGGGAGAAGAGGAGGGGCGTCCAAGGGCAGCCGCGCGCCCCCTCCCCCTCTAGTCCGAATTGGACAAAGAGGGGGGGGCGGCGCCCCCCTTTCCTTCTCTTCCTCTCTCCCTTCCTTCTCCTCTCCTACTCCAACTAGGAAAAGAGGGAGTCCTCCCGGTGGGAGTAGGACTCCCCCCTTAGCGCGCCCTCCTCCTTGGCTGGCCGCCTCCCCCCTAGCTCCTTTATATACGGGGGCAGGGGGCACCCCATAGACACAACAATTGATGTGTTGATCTCTTAGCCGTGTGTGGTGCCCCCCTCCACCATAATCCACCTCGGTTATATCATAGCGGTGCTTAGGCGATGCCCTGCGTCGGTAGCTTCATCAACATTGTCACCACGCCGTCGTGCTGACGAAACTCTTCCCCGAGCTCTACTGGATCGTGAGTTCGCGGGACGTCACCGAGCTGAACGTGTGCTGGACGCGGAGGTGCCGTACGTTCGGTGCTGAGGATCGGTCAATCGTTAAGACGTACGACTACATCAACCGCGTTGTTATAACGATTCCGCTTAACGGTCTACGAGGGTATGTGGATGACACTCTCCCCTCTCGTTGCTATGCATCATCATGATCTTGCGTGTGCATAGGATTTTTTTTTGAAATTACTACGTTCCCCAACACTTTCATGAGAAATACAGTTGTGCTTCTACGAGAAAAAAAAGGAAAAACGGAATCTGTGCTCCAAAAAATGTGAAAATCCGCAACCTTGTTTTCGGGTTTCCATTTTTTTTCTTTTTTTGTGCTAACTGGTTTTTATTTGGTTTTAAATGTTTTTTTCTTTGCTTTTTTCTTGATTTCTGTTTTTTCGTTTTCGTGAAAAAAAAATAGTTCGTCAAAACCTTAACCTGGGATCTAGTGCCGAAGATCTCAGTGTGAGAAATTCAACAGTGAAACAGTTCAGTACTTGGACGCATAGTTCAAGAGATAAAACATTCTTGAAAAATGAATCTAAAAAAAGGGAAAAGTCTCAAGTTGCGAGAATTGGCTCACATGCAGTGCGCCTTGTCAAATAGAGAAAGTGGGGGGGGGGGATCTTTGCAAGGGGTACTCCTTAACTAGTGGTTTCAGGATACTAGTTGTTCACAATTTTTCCTAAGATATGGTTTCCACCAATTTTTTGGTTCATTTTTCTTTTTCATTTCCCTTTTTCTTTCTTCTATTTTTCCATTTTTCCTTTTTATGTTTATTTGATACTCAAAAAATGCAAGCATGTGTCAAGATATATGATACAAAAGTTATTCATGTTTTCTATATTCATCTTTTATTTCAAAAATACTTATCATGCTATTGAAAAATGTTCAAGGTTAATCTCAAATATTCAATGTATAAGTAGAAAAACGCTCAACATTACCCCCTGGTTTCAGCTTGTATTTTATTTCTTGAGTTGGGCTGGGTCAGGCCTTATCTTGTTTTGTATTTTGCGACACTTGCAGTTGCATTTCATCGTGTTCGAGGAGGAGCGTGTGGCGAGGCAACATGCACGGTACAACCGGCGCAACATCGCCCGCCAATCCGTGTTCGCCAAGTCCGACGTGGCACTGGAATGGGTCCGCAACGACCCAAACCTCATCGCCGAGCGCGCCCTTGACCGCTTCATCACCACCGCAGAGACGACGGCCAGGCGCCACCGCCGCCTTGACGGCAAGCTCACTAAGATCGGCGAGGAGTGATCGCTTAGCGACTCCTCCGCCAACCTTGGCAAGGGCAAGGCCGCCGTCGGATCTCCGCAGGCGCCATCTGCATTAGCCGCAGCGGCCCTTCGCACCGCACAGAAGGAGGCCTAACGGCTCCTTCGCGAGTGGCCGATAGCAGCTGGTCAAGGCTGTCGCAGCCCTCCGGTGCCCTTCTGCCGCTGGAACACGATGATGACTACACGAACAACGACGACAGTGCGGCAAGGCTGGGCGGCCACACATATGAAGTGTTCATTCTGTATAAGGTTTAGGCCTTTTTTTTAGTTTTAGTTAAACGACCGAAATATCAACTTTTTATGTAAATTATGTTCGAACTTTAATGAAATCTGACTTATTTGATGAATTTTTACTGGTTTGTTTAAACTTGTTTTAAAATATATGCGAATTTCATTGGATGGCCAGCTTCTGCATTCGTATCCACGAACTGGCCTCCTGTCTGCGGCGGATGCGGTGTCTGATTTATGGGTCAGCATTAGACATGACCTAACAAGGTGGATATATGGTATAGCTTCTGCGTGAACCGGCCAAAATACAAAGTGAATCAACTCCTCGTCCCATGTACTTGTAACGCCCTACGACCGGAGCTTCAGATGCCTTCCATGATTTCCGAGATTCGCCGTGTGGTTTGTTTGGTTCGTTGCTTTCATTTTGCTAGCATCATGTCATCTTGCACCAATTCCTAAAACTCAACCAATTAAATTGTATGGATCTTCGATTCATTTAAATTGAGGGAAGTACACATGGTGTTTTCTCTTTATAACATATCCTCCCAATATTAGGGAGCTATAATAAATATTCCATTAGTTTGAAATTAATCAGAACACACTTGCAAGTAATTCCCCAGGCCTTTGTTATCTCACATCTTGACCTCAAACGTTGTCCATAAATTCTTTCATCACTTTTCCAATCTCCACCAAAATTCCCAACGTTTTGGACTTCTCAAACACCCCATTCCTATTCAAATCCATTTGAATTAAATTCAAATGAATTTGAATTCAATTCTTGCAATCTTGCCACTTCATTTTTTCTGGGATCATACACATTTTTGTGAGTCCGACAAAATAGCCCCCATGCACAAATTCTTTTCCTAACCCCCTCTTCCTTTTCTTCTCTCTAATGTGTTTCTGTTAAAGGAAATAAGAGAGGGAGAAGAGAGTCCAGCCCAGCTAGGCCTCCCAGTAGCCCAACTAATTCGGCCCAAGGCCCATCTGGACCTCCTAACCCTATAACCCCTTCCCGAACCCCATCTCTCTCCTCGTTCCTCCTCCACGCTGCCAACGCACACACGCTACCAGCGCCAGGAAGGGCTTTGCCCCGATCCCCTCGCGCCTCGCTCGTGTTCTCCTTTGTCGCCTGTAGCGTGCTCCTTCGCCGCCTCGACCCACTGCATCACCCGTCGCCCTTCTCCCCTTGCATCAGCGACGACTGCGCCGCCCTGCATGTCTTGCTCCGGCCATGGCCATGGTGCCCACGCCAAGACCAGCGAGCAGCTGCCCGCGTTCCACGCCCGAGGCCTCCTCCTCGACTCCTCCGCCTTTGCGCCGGCAACGGCGTCGCCATCGCCATCCGTCCTCGGGATCCTCGTCAGCGTCCAGTCCCGTCCTCGACCTCGCCGCCCTCCTCTGCGCCTCCATCACATCGCCGCCTTGCTGCCTTCCCCGCCACCGGCTTGCTACCTCGCCGGACCTCCTCTGCCTCCAAGGCCGCCACTGCTCTGGCCGCAACCACCTCCGGCCTTCAACCCCGATGCCCGCCATGGCCCTCCTCGCGCTGCTGCTCCTTGGCTTCGTCCTCTGTCGCCACCATCTCCTCCCCCAACGCCCTTGCAGATGTTGTCGCTGCAAGACCACCACGATGCCATCATGGAGCCCCAGGTCCGAAGTTGACCACGACGTCGATGCCCCTCAAGTTCAGCTACACGGAAACGCCAAGTACCCCTACGCACATGTACAACTACTGATCTCGTGGATGTCACCAAGTACCTCTATCGACGACCTGAACAACTACGTAACGTGTACCACTGCCGCTGCCTTCGGAATCACTAAGAATGACAAGAACCTTGACGCCCGATGCATAAAACAACTACCGTCGCCGACGACCCAGGTAGCAAAAATGCCAAGTACCCCTTCAAGTGACGAGACCGGCAAGTTCGAAGACCCCAAGTACCTCTTCGAAATGACCGAGTACCACTACCGTCAACCCTCGAAGACCCCATGGACGTCAAGTTCCTCGTTGTGACCCCGAACACCTACGGAGTGTGTACAACTACGAAGCGAGAACGACTACTTCCACTACAAACGTCCCGAGAATGTCTACTTCCTCTACGTTGCACCGAACGAGAACCGTCCCGTTTGCACGCTTTGAAGGTGTAACCCCGAGACGACCGCCCGTGAACGAATGCACGTGTTGTATGAGATGCATGTTTGGATGTTGTACCCTCCCGTGAATGTTAGTTGTTTCCCTCGCTTGGCACCGTCATCGACATGTGGGACACCCGGTATCCAGGATCACTCCCCGTCCCTCTTGCACGTTTCACGCACCCACACTTGTTCCTTTGCACCAGCATCTCAATTGAGTTGCCGGAACCGATATGTTGCCGTGGCATCATTTTCAGATTCGTTGCCGTGGCACGCCTTTCATTTCCGCCACGATGACAAATGCTTCATAATATGCTCATGTCAACTTTCTCATAAAAATTTGCATAAAACTTGCACATGTCATTCGCATCATGGTAACAACTTTGAAAATGGTTAGAATTGTTGTTTGCATTAAATTGCTAAATGCACATGAGGATTTGCCGGAATTGTTGTTTGATGTTTCCGGCCTCACTTAAAATGCCTAACTGTGTATTTTACTCATGTTTCACCCCTTGCCATGCTATTCAACATTTAATATTGTTGAGTACATAAACGGGAGAGAACTAAATAAGTCATGTGGTGTTTCATCAGTATGCAACTCGTTGCATATTGAGCTCCACTTAATTTGTAGTTTTGGTTGTTGCACTTTGCCATGTCATCATGCCTCTTTAAACCAGACATGCATCATACTTGGTTGTGCATCATGCCATGTTTATGTGATGGTTGATTACTATGTTGTTTGCTCCTTTCCGGTGTTGCTTCTTCTTGTTAGTTCCGGTAACGTCGCGTTTGTGAGGATCCGTTCGACTACGTCCGTTTGTCTTCTTCATGGACTCGTTCTCCTTCCTTGCGGGATCTCAGACAAGATGACCATACCCTCGAAATCACTTCTATCTTTACTTGCTAGTTGTTCGCTCTATCGTTATGTCGCGCTACGTACCACTTGTTTATCATGCCTCCCATATTGCCATGTCAAGCCTCTAACCCACCTTCCTAGCAAATCGTTGTTTGGCTATGTTACTGGTTTTGCTCAGCCCCTCTTATAGCATTGCTAGTTGCAGGCGAAGCTAAAGTTTGTTCCATGTTGGAACATGGATATGTTGGGATATCATTATTATATCTTTTACTTTAATGCATCTATATACTTGGTAAAGGGTGGAAGGCTCGACCTTATGCCTGGTGTTTTGTTCCACTCTTGCCGCCCTAGTTTCCATCATACCAGTGTTATGTTTCTTGATTTTGCGTTCCTTACGCGGTTGGGTGTTATGGGAACCCCTTGACAGTTCGCTTTGAATAAAACTCCTCCAGCAAGGCCCAACCTTGGTTTTAACATTTGCCACCTAATCCTTTTTCCCTTGGGTTCTGCAGACTCAAGGGTCATCTTTATTTTAAACCCTCGGGCCAGTGCTCCTCTAAGTGTTGGTCCAACGTGGGCGATGTCCTGCGCCCCCTGGGCAACCAGGGTCTACGCCAACCCGACGTCTTGCCCATCCGGTGTGCCCTGAGAACGAGATACGTGCGACTCCTATCGGGATTTGTCGGCACATCGGGCGGCTTTGCTGGTCTTATTTTACCATTGTCGAAATGTCTTGTAACCGGGATTCCGAGACTAATTGGGTCTTTCCGGGAGAAGGAATATCCTTCGTTGACCGTGAGAGCTTGTGATGGGCTAAGTTGGAACACCCCTGCAGGGTATAAACTTTCGAGAGCCGTGCCCGCGGTTATGTGGCAGGTGGGAATTTGTTAATATTCGGTTGTAGAGAACTTGACACTTAACTTAATTAAAATGAATCAACCGCGTGTGTAACCGTGATGGTCTCTTCTCGGCGGAGTCCAGGAAGTGAACACGGTTCTTGTGTTATGATTGTGCGTAAGTAGTTTCAGGATCACTTCTTGATCATTTCTAGCTTCTCGACCGTTGCGTTGCTTCTTTTCTCGCTCTCATTTGCGTATGTTATCCACCATATATGCTTAGTGCTTGCTGCAGCTTCCCCTCACCACTTTCTCCTATCCATAAGCTTAAATAGTCTTGATCTCACGGGTGTGAGATTGCTGAGTCCTCGTAACTCACAGATACTTCCAAACAGTTGCAGGTGCCGATGATACCAGTGCAGGTGACGCAACCGAGCTCAAGTGGGAGCTCGATGAAGATCTTGATTGTTATTGTGTTCCGTTTCCTGTTGATCAGTAGTGGAGCCCAGTTGGGACGATCGGGGATCTAGCATTTGGGGTTGTCTTCTTTTATTTTGGTTCCGTAGTCGGACCTTTGATTGTACTTTGGATGATGTATAATTTAATTATGTATTGTGAAGTGGCGATTGTAAGACAACTCTTTACCCTTTTTTATTCAGTACATGGGATGTGTGGAGATTACCCCTCTTGCGACAAGCCTACCATGCGGCTATGCCTCTAAATCGTGCCCCGACACATGGGAGTTATAGCCGCATTGTGGGTGTTACAGTACTCATCTCTAGATTAAGGAGATTTGAAACTTTATTCAGCATTAAACCTTCTCGGGTGTTCTCACCCTTAAATTTGGACTCAAAATAACCCAATTGTCCTCCCATATGTTCACTCGGGATTGGCAAACATATCATCCTTTAAAGGCTTCCAATCCTGCCATAATACTTGTCGCGTCATTGATTAACCCTTCTTTGCTTTTGCATTAAGCAGATTTCCTTCGAGGAAATATTCGCTCTTAGAGCAGAAACACACAAAGAGTTTGGTTCCTCCATCAATTCTCATCATTGTTTGGCTAACATGGCCAGGTTAAAATATTCTAGGTTTCTAAATCCCATTGCACCCATAAGCTTAGGATACATAATTTTCACCATGCTACCCAATGAATACTTGACACCAATAGCCGGCGATCGATTGCGTGGGAACTGCTCCCATCGAACGATTCGTTCATCACGGGGTTTAGAAAATCGTTGTGCCAAGACTTCATGAAACCAGCGCAACAAAACAACGTTTTTCGGGATTTTGAACACTAACATTGCAAGCACGCGTATGGGTTGATCCACAACTCTAAAGCAACAATTACTTTCCTCCTGTTGATAGCATTTCTCCTTCTACCCTGCAACTCTTGCACAAACTCCATCAATAAGATGCGGAAACAATCTGAACGGTCCACTCCACCATTGCAGGCAAAAACCCACGCACTTGTCATTTGGGGACTCTGTCATCATATTTAGCAATTTACACACTTGTACCCTTGAATGAACATCAGTATTGGGACTGACAAAGATGCTACATTTCTCTTCACTCACCATCTGACCTGAGCTCGTACAATTTTCGTCAAGGATTGTTCTAACTCATAATGCATTCTTTTCATCAGCAGACATAAGTATAAGCGAGTCATCCGCAAATAGAAGGAGAGCCATACTTCTCTAGAAAGATGATGTGGTCTGGGTACTGCATGATGTGGGAACGCCAGAGGTTATTCTGTGCTTAGCACCATCAAGGAGAACAACAGCAGAAGTAAAATAGTTCAGGGAATGATCGGCCATCTTCTCTTGATGCTGTTTTCGCCAGCACCATCAATCAACTATGGATTGCAGCCATATATCATATTACCATCTCCTTGCAGAAACCATAAAATACATTGTAGTCCCTCCATTTCTAAATATTTGTCTTTCTAGATATTTCAATAAATGACTACGTACAGAGCAAAATAAGTGATCTAAAATATGTCTATATACATCTGTATGTCGTAGTCCATTTGAAATCTCTAGAAAGACAAATATTTAGGAACAGAGGGACTACAATGTATTTTATGGTTTCTTTCTGCAAGGAGTACGTAGCAACATAAATAGTACATTAACGTAATCTGCAAGAGTCAAAGTTAGCAAACTTCTTCTGTCTATTATGGGCTCTGATCAGCATCTGGTATTTAGACAAAGGAAAAACAAATGGCTATTAACCATCTCTAGCCAGTCTGCTAAAACCGGGAGGATTGCCATCAGTAACCAACAAAGGTAACCAGCAAAGGCTCGTAATTCATGTCCGGTAACCTGAATTACCATTTTCGGAACATATTTTGACAATGAGACAGTAATCAGACAGTGAAGAGCCGGTTCGATAATATAAGGGGCCCGTACATTGTGTCAACTATTTCATTTTATAATTTACAAATTGCTCTGTCGAAGCCACATCAGGGACATGTTGCACCCTCAATGGATAATGCAGAGTTACAGCTGCGATTCGATGTCATTTCCTACCCTGTTGTCACTGTGGCGACGCCCAAAGCCAATGGCAGGAGCAGTTGTCGGGCCACTGTCTATCTCAGCTTTGCAGAGGGGGCACAGTGCGTTTATCTTGAGCCATTTGTCTACGCATTCTTTGTGGAAGAAGTGGGTGCAAGGAAGCTCTCGGAGATCATCATTGTTCGAGTATCTTGCTAGGCAGATACAGCAAATCTGCATATCAAAGGACGCACCTCAGGCTTTAAATCAAGAGTATAGGTAAGAAAGTTGTGTAATACTCCCTCCCACTACTATAAGATGTTCCAACTTTTTTCTAAATGGGATGTATGTAGACACGTTTTAGTGTGTTTGTTCGCTCATTTCAGTCTATATTGAAATATCCAGAACATCTTGTAATAGTGAATGAGGGGAGTAGATAGGAGTGTGGGAGAAAAACTCACAGCATCTTCAGCAGAAACAATCCGCTCCTTGTCTGTTCCAGCAGCAACAACTCCGCCGCCGACTTCAATCCCCTCACTGTTACGGGACTTCTTCGTTTTGAACTTGTATGTTCTCAAGGCATTGATTGCTTCTGCAGTAGCACCTTTGTTTTGGTTTAGATCTTCACGAAAGCTCATTAGGGAGATTATGCAGGGCAGGCAGCAACATATCAGTGCGCACAGAATGAAAGGCATAGCATAGCCGATGCAGCTAAATGTGAGGAAGGCTATACACAACCTGAAAAAGAAAAGATTTACACTTATGAAACACATAAATGAGTTGCAAAGATACTGCAGCACGGGAAGCTAGCAGCTCACCTGTATAAGTTGGGAGCGTCATGGGCAGAGGAATGTCCACCAAATACCCACACATTCCCCACAACAAACCACACGGCGAAGAAACAGTCAAGGGCCATCCTGAAGTGATCGGCATAAGCTTGGGCCCTGTAAGAAAGAGTCCGGGTGCACCTCAATTTAAAACTTAAAACATAGCAACTCAGAGGCTGCACTCTAAAGAAAGCTAGCCAAAGAAGTGCTGAGAATACTAATGCCCTCCACACAGGACGATAGCTTTACTTTAACAAAACGTTGGCAGAATAATAGTCATGTATATTTTTGTCATCAGATTGTGTCCACATTACCCATTTATGTTATCCTACTGTGCAATCATAATAGCACAACAAATAGAGGTTTAACGCAATTTCTCCACATGTCTTACAGAGAGAGACAGTAGATGAATTAGACTACAGGCATATAAATTTAAAAGGGGCTGAAGTAATCATGGAACTGAAGACAATGTTACCTGGGATTTCTGGTAAGCACGTTGTTTTGCGAGACTCCATTTGTGTCAGTTACAAAACCAGCTTCAGACATGCCAGGGGCCGAATTTGTTGTGTGAGAATTGGACTCAGGTATGCTGTTCGGAGGGAAGTTCTGACTTGCTGGTTCTTGCCCAGTTGTTGGGCGGTTGCGATGGAGATAGCGCCAGTAGAGAAGAGGAAGAGTAGCAACACAACCTACCGTATAACCAATGACCCACTCAAATAATGGAGAATGCGGACGTTCCTTCCTTGACAATGACAGAACACAAATGGCCGCTATAATCTGGCTAACTGTTACAACAAGCTCAATGGAGATCCAGCAACTAGAATTCAACGGACTTTGCCGACGACGAGCACGATTAGCATCTCTTCTTGCTAGAGGAGCACTTTGAGAGTTAGATGCAGTAGTTGTCTCCGAAGAACTTTCTGAGATGTGAGGCAATCGATCCAAACCATCATTATCCTCCCGACGAGTGGTTGACGATGAAGCAACATCATCCCTTGGGCTCTCAATTGCAATCTCAAGATGAGCAGTATTTTCCATGTGGTCTATCAGTAAAGGGTGATTGTCTGTTTCACTGCTTGCTTCTGATTCAACAGGATGAGCAGCCATCAACTGAACGCTGCATATGAAACTAGCTCGTTGTGTTTGCCAGAAATACAGCTGCTTTGACTTAAGACAGATGGCAATCTCTATAGGAAAATGGACTTGATCCAAGGCCAGGCAATTTGAATTGTTTTTTTAAAACCTATGACAGCAGGACAGATTCACTGCACCTGAAAGAAGATGAACAACAGATGCCAATTAGCTATATTTAACTAGCTCTCTTTAAGCAAGAAGCTCTAAACAGAATTGACTGACATTAATAACAATCTACATATATTTGCTGTGGTCAATTCAACTGATCTATAACAGGGAGCTCAATCTGCATTTATTTACTGTCTCTGGTTAAGTTGTGTACAGACACCATAATACGAGGAAAACAATACTTCAGTAATTTTAGCGGTTTGACTGGCATAATGATACATAGTTGTCACTTGTCAGATAAGCAGGAATGAATAGCTAGTATAGCACAAAAGATGTTTCTCTGAAAGATTTTCAGAGGCCTATATCCCATCCTACCAGTTTCTGATGGGAATTCAACCTAACTGCATAATTTGACCTGGGGACCTGCAAGTCCGTGTATAGATGTGAACCCTAGCATCACAGTTACTGTGCATGTTCTGCTCAGAAACAGAGAAAGGATTACATCATCATTGTAGAATGTCCTTAGTGGATTGCTCACCAATACATATATATACAGGTTCAGTATCATGCTCAAAACTTGTAACAAATGGAGGCCAAGTTTGAAACCTCGTATGGATGAACAACATTCTCTAACAACTTAAAACGGAATGCTTATAATATACTTAAAGTAGGAACTACACCCTATGCTCCTGAATATAAGACGTTTTGGCAGTTTAATTTAGAAACAGAGATAGTACTTGTGAATCATTCCATTTAATTGAGCAGAGTATACAATCATTTACACATAAAAATACTTCTGACTAAAGAACATCATGGGTTCAAGGTAATCACATGGGGAAATGTAAAGAGGTGTTCAGCGAAGACATGCAAAGATTTTCATGATAGCATACTACCAACATTAAGCCGATCTGTATCTCCCGGGTTGATTTAGAGAGCAAATCAAATAATGATAATTCAATTAAATGATGAACAAAGCACAGGAACAAAAGACGGGTGAGTCTAGTCTATCATCAGCATGAGCATTCTCTACATCTCACTGAGAATAGATGAAGAACCCCAAACTGAGTTCATCTTGTACTAAAAACTTGTAAATCATGACAACAGACCTCCAAACTAACCAAAAACTTTTTCCAGATTTAGGTATATTCGAGGCTGTGGGCCTGTGGCATCTTCTGGCGCTCTATTCGTCTAATTATATTATCCAAACACCAATTATAAGCTCTTTGAAGTTCGATGTTCTAGTGTAGTAAAGAAGTACTCTAGTTAACAGCTAGTATATTCTTGTTCCATACAGCCTTAATCAAACACTAAACTGATTTTCGCCTATTTCCCCTCACATTTTCTCCATCAGTTATTCAGAGACTAAAAAAAGGGACCAAGTCCGCCGCATACAAAAGATCAAGCCGAACCAGAAACACCACATACCTCAAGAAAATCCACTCCCCGGGAACAGCAGCAGCCAGCAGCTGCTCCAATCGCCTGAAACTTGACAGATTCAAGAATCCATGAGAGAAGAAGGCGGAAGAAAGCAGAGGAATAACGCCAGACGCGTACCTGGACCACTTAAGATCGAATCAAATGCTTGGCTCCCAAGCGACCATCCGCCGAGGGTTTCACCAAAGAAATCCAAAGAAAAATCGCCGGACGGCAAGATTGGGCCTTAGGGGAAGGAACAGGTGCCAAACCCTTGGACCAAAGCAAACTCCATTAGTTAAACGGAAAGCACCCAGCTGGCGGGGAAGGGGAAGATGGGAATATACCAAATGGCCAAGTCCAAAACTCCGAGTCGAATTCGTCTTCCTTCCTCAGTCCTCCTCCTCCTCCTCTACTTCTCTTCCCCTTTCTCCAAGTTGAGTGACGACGTATATTTGGAAGGGAAAAACAATTGTATTTTGTTGTGGTGATTTTGTTTTTAATAAGTAGAGTAATTATTTTGGAGGAATCTTTTGGCCGCTCGAGGTGGGGGAAGGAGAAGGGCGAGCTGTATACATCGCGGCCGTTGGCTGGATGCGCGTCAGGGATCGCACGGCGAGGTGGTGAGCGGCGTGAGAACCGCACGTGGCCGCTTCACCGGAATTGCTGGGATGGGCGATGGGCCACGTGGGAGATGGTGAGTGGTTTCAAACGGAGGATCGGTGTTTGGCGCAAGAGAGCCGGGATGGCAGTTGGATCGATGACTTCATCAACGGGAGAGTGGGTAATAATGTACTGTGAAATGCAGGATTAGGTTGGTCTTTCTTGTTCTTTAGTGAAACGAAAAAAAACGCCCATTGTTGATAATAACTTTAAAAGGATCAACAGTACAAACCTAATAAAAATTAGGTCGAGATTCTGAGACCACATAACGACCACTACTGTCGTCGGAACGAGCCGTTGTCACCGCTCCACTGCTGGAGCCGACTTGACCTTGTCGATGACAACCAAGAAGTCTTCGTGCACGTGCCTCTAAGGACCATTCGCTGTTGTTGTCGTTGAACCCTTACATGAATCTGAAGCAACTCGCACAAGTCTCACCACATGATGAGAAATCCTAACGTCACGGTCCCAAGAAGACGGTAGGAATCTACACCGGAGCTCCTTTAAACTTGAGGAGAATCGAAGTCTGGAATACAAATTCAAAGAAGAAGCGATGCCATGCACCTGAGCATCGTGATACGTCTCCAACGTATTTATAATTTTTAATTGTTCCACGCTATTATATTATCTATCTCGAATGTTTAATATGCATTTATATGTCATTTTGTATGATTTTTGGGACTAACCTATTGACCTAAAGCCCAGTGCCAGTTTCTGTTTTTTTTCCTTATTTTTGAGTTTCGCAGAAAAGGAATATCAAACGGAGTCCAATTGACCTGAAAATTTACGGAGATTATTTTTAAAAAATATAAAAAATACTAGAACGAAAAGATATCGGAGAAGCCACGAGGCATCCACATGGACAGAGAGCGCCTCCTCCCCCCCCCCCCCCCCCGCGTCCTTGTCGTCGCCTCGTGGGCCCTCCTGACTTATTCCCGACGCCAACGCCTCTTATAAATCCCCAAAACCCTAGAACAGAACTTAGATCGGGAGTTCCGCCGTCGCAAGCCTCTGTAGCCACCAAAAACCAATCGGGGCCCTGTTCCGGCACCCTGGCGGAGGCAGGAAGCATCACCGGTGACTATCTTCATCATCCCGGCGCTCTCCATGAGGAGGAGGAAGTAGTTCACCCTCGGGGCTGAGGGTATGTACCAGTAGCTATGTGTTTGATCTCTCTCTCTCTCTCTCTCTTTTTCTCTCTCTCGTGTTCTTGATTTGGCACCATCTTGATGTACTGCGAGCTTTGCTATTATAGTTGGATCTTATGATGTTTCTCCCCCTCTACCTTCTTGTAATGGATTGAGCTTTTCCTTTGAAGTTATCTTACCGGATTGAGTTTTTAAGGATTTGAGAACACTTGATGCATGTCTTGCATGTGCTTATCTATGGTGACAATGGGATATTCACGTGATCTACTTGATGTATGTTTTGGTGATCAACTTGCAGGTTCTGTGACCTTGTGAACTTATGCATAGGGGTTGGCACACGTTTTCGTCTTGACTCTCCGGTAGAAACTTTGGGGCACTCTTTGAAATTCTTTGTGTTGGTTTGAATAGATGAATCTGAGATTGTGTGATGCATATCATATAATCAAACCCGCGGATACTTGTGGTGACATTGAAGTATCTAGGTGACATTAGGGTTTTGGTTGATGTGTGTCTTAAGGTGTTATTTTAGTACAAACTCTAGGGCTGTTTGTGGCACTTATAGGAATAGCCCAATAGATTGATCAGAAAGAATAACTTTGGGGTGGCTTCGTACCCTATAATAATCTCTTCGTTTGTTCTCCGCTATTAGTCACTTTGGAGTGACTCTTTGTTGCGCGTTGAGGGATTGTTATATGATCTAATTATGTTATCATTGTTGAGAGAACTTGCACTAGTGAAAGTATGAACCCTAGGCCTTGTTTCCAAGCATTGCAATACCGTTTTTGCTCACTTTTACTACTTGCTACCTTGCTATTTTTATATTTTCAGATTACAAAAACTTATATCTACCATCCATATTGCACTTGTATCACCATCTCTTCATCGAACTAGTGCATCTATACAATTTACCATTGTATTGTGTGTGTTGGGGACACAAGAGACTCTTTCTTATTTGGTTGCAGGGTTGTTAGAGAGAGGCCATCTTCATCCTACGCCTCTGATAACCCACAAGTATAGGGGATCGCAACAGCTTTCGAGGGTAGAGTATTCAACCCAAATTTATTGATTCGACACAAGGGGAGCCAAAGAATATTCTCAAATATTAGCAGCTGAGTTGTCAATTCAACCACACCTGGAAACTTCATATCTGCAGCAAAGTGTTTAGTAGCAAAGTAATATGATAGTGGTGGTAGCGGCAACAAAAGTAAAGACAACAAAAGTAATATTTTTGGTATTTTGTAGTGATTGTAACAGTAGCAGTGGGAAAGTAAATAAGCGTAAACCAGTATATGGAAAACTCGTAGGCACCGGATCAGTGATGGATAATTATGCCGGATGCGGTTCATCATGTATCAGTCATAACATAAGATGACACAGAACTAGCTCCAATTCATCAACGTAATGTAGGCATGTATTCCGTATATAGTCATACATGCTTATGGAAAAGAACTTGCATGACATCTTTTGTCCTACCCTCCCGTGGCAGCGGGGTCCTATTGGAAACTAAAGGATATTAAGGCCTCCTTTTAATAGAGAATCGGAACAAAGCATTAGCACATAGTGAATACATGAACTCCTCAAACTATGGTCATCACCGGGAGTGGTCCCGATTATTGTCACTTCGGGGTTGCCGGGCCCTAGTAACAAGCATTAAGCATAGCAATGTCATAGCAACATCAATCTCAGAACATAATGGATAATGGGGATCAAACCCTAACAAAACTAACTCGATTACATGATAAATCTCATCCAACCCATCACCGTCCAGCAAGCCTACGATGGAATTACTCACGCACGGCGGTGAGCATCATGAAATTGGTGATGGAGGATGGTTGATGATGATGACGGCGACGAATCCCCCTCTCCGGAGCCCCGAACGGACTCCAGATCAGCCCTCCCGAGAGGTTTTAGGGCTTGGCGGCGGCTCCATATCGTAAAACGCGATGATTTCTTCTCTCTGATTTTTTTCTCTCCAAAAGCAAATATATAGAGTTGGAGTTGGCGTCGGAGGGTATCCAGGGGGCCCACGAGGTAGGGGCGCGCCTGTAACGCCCTCGATGCGGCTATATCTCCTACGTGTCGAAGCACGACTTAGAGGCATAACCGCATTGAAAGCAATGTCGCAAGTGAGGTAATCTTCACACAACCCATGTAATACAATAAGGGAATAGAGATACATAGTTGGCTTACAATCGCCACTTCACACAATACATGAATAAAGCATTACATCATCCAAATACAATCAAGGTCCGACTACGGAACCAAAATAAAAGAAGAACCCCAAATGCGACAAAGGTCCCCGATCGACCCCAACTGGGCTCCACTACTGATCAACTAGAACAGAACAACACAAAGGACAAGATCTTCATCGAGCTCCTCCTGAGCTTGGTTGCGTCATCTGCATGGACTCATCGGCACCTGCAAGCTGGTTTTGGAAGTATCTGTGAGCCACAGGGACTCAGCAATCTCGCACCCTCGCGATCAAGACTATTTAAGCTTATGGGTAAGGTAAAGGTATGAGGTGGAGCTGCAGCAAGCAACTAGCATATATGGTGGCTAACATACGCAAATGAGAGCGAGAAGAGAAGGCAAAGCACGGTCGATAAAAGTATGATCAAGAAGTGATCCTGGACTACCTACGTCAAGCATAACTCCAACAACCGTGTTCACTTCCCGGACTCCGCCGGAAAGAGACCATCACGGTTACACACGCGGTTGATTCATTTTAATTAAGGTCAACTTCAGGTTTTCTACAACCGGACATTAACAAATTCCCATCTGCCCATAACCGCGGGCACGGCTTTCGAAAGTTCAAATCCCTGTAGGGGTGTCCCAACTTAGCCCATCACAAGCTCTCACGGTCAATGAAGGAATAGACCTCCACCCGAGACATTCCGATCAGACTCGGTATCCCGGTACAACAAGACATTTCGACAGGGTAAAACTAAACCAGCAACACCGCCCGAATATGCCGACAAATCCCGATAGGAGATGCACATATCTCTTTTTCAGGGCACACTCAAATGAGCAGTCCGTACAACTAAAACCAGCCCTCGAGTTTCCCCGAGGTGGCGCTGCAAGGGGCTCTAGTTTGGACCAACACTCAGAGGAGCACTGGCCCGGGGGGTTAAAATAATGATGACCCTTGAGTCCGCGAAACCCAAGGGAAAAGAGGCTAGGTGGCGAATGGTAAAACCAATGTTGGGCATTGCTGGAAGAGCTTTACTTAAGGCGAACTGTCAAGGGGTTCCCATAATAGCCCAACCGCGTAAGGAACGCAAAATCCGGGAACATAACACCGATATGATGGAAACTAGGGCGGCAAGAGTGGAACAAAACACCAGGCATAAGGCCGAGCCTTCCACCCTTTACCAAGTATATAGATGCATTAATTAAATAAGATATATTGTGATATCCCAACAAGCAAACATGTCCCAACAAGGAACAACATCTCCATGTTCCAACAAGGAACAAGCTTCAAACTTCACCTGCAACTAACAACGCTATAAGAGGGGCTGAGCAAAGCGGTAACATAGCCAAACAACAGTTTGCTAGGATAAGGTAGGTTAGAGACTTGGTTCAACAATATAGGAGGCATGATAAGCAAGTGGTAGGTATCGCAGCATAGGCATAGCAAAAGAGCGAGCATCTAGCAAGCAAAGATAGAAGTGATTTCGAGGGTATGATCATCTTGCCTGAAATCCCGCAAGGAAGAAGAATGAGTCCATGAAGAAGACAAACGGACGTGGACGAACGGGTCCTCACAAACTCGACGTTATCGGAACCAACCCGAAGAAGCAATCACCGGAAAAGAAACACACAACATAATAAACAACCATCACATAATCATGACATGATGCACAATCGAGTATGATGCATGTCCGGTTTAATGAAGCATGGCATGACAAAGTGCACAAACAATCCTACAAATTAAGTGGAGCTCAATATGCAACGAGTTGCATATTGACGGAGCACCACATCAATTATTTAGTTTGATCTCATTTATGTACCCAACAATATTAAATGTTATTAGCATGGCAAGAGGTGAAGCATGATGAAACTATCTAATCTAGGCAAGTTTAAATGAGGCCGGAACAACAAAACAACAAGTCCGGAAAATCCTCATAAACATAATTTAAGGTTTGGTACTGTTCTGCCCTAAACATTATTTTAGAGTTGTTAAACATGCAAGATGATGCCACCATGTTAAACTAGACATTTTTCTACCCCATTTACATATAAAGATTATTTAAATCGGAGCTACGGTTATTTAGTTATGAATTAAATCATTTTAACATGGCATAGGAGCAAATAAATGCAACCAAAATTTTTAACATTTTAAACATAGATGAAAGTTGGATATTATTAATCTACACAAAATTCTGAGCAAGATTCATATATAAAACATTTTAATCCGATGCACGGTTAGTGAGTTATTAAATGCATGAACTAGGGGGACTATTCTAAAAAACTGGCAATCTCTAGAAAATAGTTAAATTCGCAGCGACATGAAAAAAAACATATTGGGCCGCATCTAGGCATTCTGGGCTGGGGAGCTGCTCACCCATGGGCCAAGCCCAGTCGATGGAGAGGCTGGCTGGAGCCGGTGGCTGCTGGCCCAGGCGCTGGGGTGGAACGGTCAATGCAGATGAGCGGCAGGGGATCGGCTCGAGATGGTCGTGCTCTCGGTCAACGGGCGAAGGGGCGAGGTTAGGCGGCGAGGTGCAGGCGAGGAAGGCAAGGCGGCGCAAGGCAGTCACGGATCTGGTCGGCGACGGGGTCGAGGAAGCCTCGGGCGGCGGCGGTTCCCTGCTGCGGCAAGTCATAGAGAGAGAGAGGCATGTGAGGGAAGGAGGAAAAGGAGAAGGGGAAGAAGGAGGACAGGGGCGTGGGGTCGTCCTCGTTAGCCGGCAGCTCCGGTGAGGTCCAGCTAGGGCGCCGGGGATGGCGAGGTCGAGCAGGAGGGGCTCGGGCACACTTGCGAGGGCGGAGCAGCGGGAGCTCGGGGATGGGCGCGGATGAAGCTCCGAGCGGTGGCGCCATAGATCCCTGTGAGAGAAACAGGACGAGGGGGTGGTCAGGGAGAGCTTCAACAAAGAAGATAAAGGGAAGGGAGCAGGGGCGACGAGGACGTCCTGCTGGTGCTCGTCTGCGTCGGCTCGCCAGCCGGCGCGGCGGTGCTCGGGTGGACGAGGGGCAAGCAGAGGAGGCGCACGGGACGTCCAGGGTGGAGGCGGCTCCCGAGAACGATCATGGATGGAGCAGGGGCATCTCCACGAGTGCGGGAGGTTGCACGAGAGCTCGACGTGGGAGGCTTGCCTCGATCCAAATCGAATCGGGCATCTAGGGGCGTTGGACTGTGCGGTGGTTGGTCGAGGATCTGATGGGATGGAGAGCAGTGGTGGCAGCGAGGCTGCGCGAGGTGGATGGCAAGGGTTGGCCCGATGGGGAAAAAGAGGAAGGAGGCTGGTAGGTGCGGTGCTGGATCCGAGGGGGGTGGCGGCGCACTCGGGATCGGAGGGAGTTTGTCTGGCTAGGGTCTAGGGTTGATCTGATTATAAATAGAAGTGGGTTAGGTTAGGTCTAAAATGGAACCTCCGATCGAAATCAGACGGTTCGGGAAGAATAGGCTAGGGAGCCCAAATAAGAAAACGGTGATATTTTGTAGATGTTAGGGGATGATCCGGACACAACGATAGCGACAGCCCGAGTCGGGTCCGGGACAGCTTTCGGGCGCGCGCGAGGAGGGTCGCGGGCTGACGAGAGAGGTTAGGTAGGGCCTGGCGGTAGGTAGTGAGCTGTGTAGACTGTCTCGAGCTGAGAGAAGAGAAGAGAGGGCGGCCCGACGACTGTTTCCGGAGACCGAAAACGTCCGACGTTAGACCGGCTACTATTGCCGCTATATTTATCCGTTGGGGCATCAAACGGACTCCGAATGCGACGAAACTTGGCAGGCGGCCTACTAACAACAAAACAACACCGCACGCCAACTTTCATCCCATTCCGAGAATATTTTCTGGCCACTTATAAAATACTATTTCGGACATGCCGCGGGCGCGTGCAAGTGTGTCTGGGCTCAGAACGGACAACAGAAGGAATTGGGAGAACCCGGACGGATGCAAGTTTTGAAAACATGATGATGCAATGCACATGATGACATGGCAAGACGCAACACGCAAGCAAATGACAAGGCAAACAGCGAATAATTGGAGGACACCTGGCACATCGGTATCGGGGCGTTACAGCGCCCTAGAGGGGGGGCACCCTCGTGGACAGGGTGTGGCCCCCTGGTCTTCATCTTTGGCGAGGATTTTTTTTTATTTTTTCTAAGATGTTCCGTGGAGTTTCAGGTCATTCCGAGAATATTTGTTTTCCGCACATAAAACAACACCATGACAATTCTGCTGAAAACAACGATAGTCCGGGTTAGTTCCATTCAAATCATACAAGTTAGAGTTCAAAACAAGGGCAAAAGTGTTCGGAAAAGTAGATACGACGGAGACGTATCAACTCCCCCAAGCTTAAACCCTTGCTTGTCCTCAAGCAATTCAGTTGACAAACTAAAAGAAAGAAAGAAAAACTTTTACAAACTCTGTTTGCTCTTGTTGTTGTAACTATGTCAAGCCAGCATTCAAGTTTCCAGCATAGATCATAACTAACCACATTTGCAATAATTCTTAGGTCTCATAATTACTCATATCAATAGCATAATCAACTAGCAAGCCATAATAATAAATCTCAGATGACAACACTTTCTCAAAACAATCATAATATGATATAACAAGATGGTATCTCGCTAGCCCTTTATGAGACCGCAAAACATAAATGCAGAGCACCTTTAAAGATCAAGGACTGACTAGACATTGTAATTCATGGTAAAAGAGATCCAATCATAATCATACCCAATATAAATTAACAGTGATGAATGCAAATGACAGTTGTGCTCTCCAGCTAGTGCTTTTTAATAAGAGGGTGATGACTCAACATAAAAATAAATGAATAGGCCCTTCGCAGAGGGAAACAGGGATTTGTAGAGGTGCCAGAGCTCGGTTTTGCAATAGAGATTAATTGTATTTTAAGCGGTATACTTTCATTATCAACGTAGCAACTAAGAGATGGCGATATCTTCCATGCTAAACACATTATAGGCGGTTCCCAAACAGAATGGTAAAGTTTATACTCCCCCTCCACCAACAAGCATCAATCCATGACTTGCTCGGAACAACGAGTGTCTCCAACATACATCAGGTCCCAGGGGGAGTTTTGTTTGCAATTAATGTTGATTTGGTTTGCATAAAGCATGGGACTGGGCATCCCGGTGACCAACCATTTTCTCGTGAGTGAGGAGCGGAGTCCACTCCTCTTGAGAATAACCCGCCTAACACGGAAGATAAGGACAGCCTTGGTTGATACATGAGCTATTCGAGCATACGAAACAGAATGTTTATTTGAAGGTTTAGAGTTTGGCACATACAAATTTACTTGGAATGGCAGGTAGATACCGCATATAGGAGGGTATAGTGGACTCATCTGGAATAACTTTGGGGTTTAAGGGATTGGATGCACAAGCAGTATTCCCGCTTAGTACAAGTGAAGGCTAGCAAAAGACTGGGAAGCGACCAACTAGAGAGCGACAACAGCCATGTACATGCATTAAGATTAATAAATATTGGATGCAAGCATGAGTAGGATATAATCCACCATGAACATAAATATTGTGAAGGCTATGTTGATTTTGTTTCAACTACATGCGTGAACATGTGCCAAGTCAAGTCACTTAAATCATTCAAAGGAGGATACCACCCCATCATACCACATCATAATCATCTCAATAGCATGTTGGCACACAAGGTAAACCATTATAACTCATAGCTAATCAAGCATGGCACAAGCAACTACGATCTCTAATTGTCATTGCAAACATGTTTATTCATAATAAGCTGAATCAAGAACGAGGGGCTCATCATATTTACAAAAACAAAAGAGGTCGAGTTCATACAAGCTTTTCTCATCTTAGCCAGTCCATCATATATCATCATAATTGCCTTTCACTTGCATGACCGAACGGTGTGAATAATAATAAGAGTGTACGTGCATTGGACTAAGCTGGAATCTGCAGGCATTCAATAAACAGGAGAAGACAAGGCAATATGGGCTCTTGGTTAAATCAACAATAATGCATATAAGAGCCACTTCAACAATTTAATTATGGTCTTCTCCTACTGACCCCAAAAGAAAAGAAAAGAAATAAAACTATTTACACGGGAAAGCTCCCAACAAGCAAAAGAAGAACAGGAAATATTTTTGGGTTTTCTTTTTAATTATTACTACTACAGCAGAAAAATAAACTAGTACTATTTTTTTGGTTTTTCCTAAGGTTTAACAAACACACAAGAAGAAAGCAGGAAAAAGAAAATAAACTAGCATGGATATTACAGTGAAAGAGTATGAGCACCGACATCTATCAACGAGTGTGTGTGGACATAAATGTAATGTCGGTGAGAAATACGTACTCCCCCAAGCTTAGGCTTTTGGCCTCAGTTGGTCTATTGCCAGGGATAGCCTGGCGGATACCCATAGGTGTAGTTGGGGTCGTACTGCGACGAAGAATAGTTGGGATCATACTGATGTGCAGCGGTTATCGTCTGCTGAGCTGCAGCATGGAGTCGAGTTGCCTCCGCTCTCCTCTCGTACTCTTCTGCCTCCTCTCTGGTAATAGCATATCTTCTTTTTGTCTGTGAATCAAAGAAGGCAGGAGTAGGGAGAGTAATACAGAAAACACATCGTTTATAAAAAATTAAACGATATAAGAGAGGTGATTCAGGCCTCTTGACAAACTGGTGCGAAGTCGTAGAGTTATAATCTAAATATGCAGGAGGCAACTCCGTATCACCCTCACGAATGTCTATCTCAAGAAAGTGAGCTAAGCGGGTTGCATAAATTCCTCCAAAGAAATCTCCATTATGTCTATTATGATGCAACCTACGAGCTGCAATGGCTCCCATATGATAAGATTGGTCTCCTAACACAACACTCCTAAGAATGCTAAGATCAGGGACACACATGTGACACGCTTCATCCTTAGCATTTATGCATCTACCGATGAAGAGAGCAAAATAATGTATAGCAGGAAAGTGAATGCTCCCTATGGTAGCCTGCTTTATATCTCTAGATTCCCCCACAGTTATACTAGCAAGAAAGTTTCTAAATTCAGATTTAGGGGGATCCCTAACACTACCCCATGATGGAAGTTTGCAAGCAGAAGTGAAATCCTCTAAGTCTATGGTATAAGATTTGTCATAGAGATCAAACATGACTGAAGGAGAATTACGCGAAGATGAATACTCAAACCTCCTCACAAATGAACTTGTGAGATCATGATACCGGGGGCATTTGTTAGCCTCAAAATCCTCAAAACTGGCATTGCGCAAATATGCTGTGTACTCTTCTTTAATTCCCGCACGGTCCATAAAATTTTCCGACGGCCATTTGCAAGGCCGTACTGGAGCGTCTCTTGGTGGATCCTCGTCAGCATCACGCATAGCAATCCTGGGTCCTTGCTTCTTAGAAGAACCACCTTGGAACATCTTCCTAAGCATATTGTTTTTCTCTGAAAAATTCTGAAATTTTTAGTAACTTCAAACAAAAGTGAACCAACTTCAATAAAACTGATAGCAACTACTCCTACAAGTGCCTAGAGCCTAAATCAAGCATTGGAACTACTTGGAACCATATAAATTTGACATGCAAGCTCAATAACATGGTCACCTACGCAACACAAATTTGCAAAGAATAAAGCACTAGAACAAAAACTAATTGGACCAATGGAGGGGTCATATACCAAGGAACAATCTACCCAAGCAGTTTTGAGAGAGGTGCTTTGAGCAAGAAGATCGAAAATCACAGCAAAAGTGGCTGGAACTCGTGCTTGAGTTGGTTTTTCGGGTTTGTGCGAGACAGAGGAAGAAGATCGGTGCTGGGATAAGTGGAGGAGGGCCACCGTGGGCCCACGAGGCAGGGGGCGCACCCTAGAGGGGGGTCACGCCCACCACCCTCGTGGCCAGGTGGCAGCTCCTCCCGCGGTAATTTTTGCACAGTAAATCCTCAAATATTCCCAAAAAATCATATTAAATTGGCATGTCATTCCGAGGACTTTTATTTTCGGGATATTTTTATATTGCACGGATAAGTCAGGAAACAGACAGAAAAATACTATTTTTACTTTATTTCTACTAATTAATAGAAAATATAGAGAGGGTACAGAAGGTTGTGCTTCTAGTTTCATCCATATCATGCTCATCAAAAAGAATCCACTAACAAGGTTGATCAAGTCTTGTTAACAAACTCATTCCGATAATCATGAAACCGGAGAAATTTCGAATAACACTAAGTTACCTCAACGGGGATATGCACATCCCCTATAATAAGTATATCATATTTCTTTTTGACAGTAGGAAGAGGAAATTCAAAACCTCCAATTATAATCGATGGAATTTTTCCAATGGAGTTGATACTATGAACTTGAGGTTGTTTCCTTGGAAAGTGTACCGTATGCTCATTACCATTAACATGAAAAGTGACATTGACTTTGTTGCAATCAATAACAGCCCCTGCGGTATTAAGAAAGGTCTTCCAAGAATAATAGACATACTATCATCCTCGGGAATATCAAGTATAACAAAGTCTGTTAAAATAGTAACGTTTGCAACCACAACAGGCACATCCTCACAAATACCGACAGGTATAGCAGTTGATTTATCAGCCATTTGCAAAGATATTTCGGTAGGTGTCAGCTTATTCAAGTCAAGTATACGATATAAAGAGAGAGGCATAACACTAACACCGGCTCCAAGATCACATAAAGCAGTTTTCATATAATTTCTTTTAATGGAGCAAGGTATAGTAGGTACTCCGGGATCTCCAAGTTTCTTTGGTATTCCACCCTTAAAAGTATAATTAGCAAGCATGGTGGAAATCTTAGTTTCCGGTATCTTTCTTTTATTAGTAATGATATCCTTCATATATTTAGCATAAGGATTTGTTTTGAGCACATTAGTTAATCGCATACGCAAAAAGATAGGCCTAATCATTTCAGCAAAGCACTCAAAATCCTCATCATCCTTTTTCTTGGATGGTTTTGGAGGAAAAGGCATGGGTTTCTGAACCCAAGGTTCCCTTTCTTTACCATGTTTCCTAGCAACAAAGTCTCTTTTATCATAACGTTGATTCTTTGATTGTGGGTTATCAAGATCAACAGCAGGTTCAATTCCTACATCATTGTCATTACTAGGTTGAGCATCATCATGAACATCATCATTAATATTTTCATTAGGTTCATGTTCATTACCAGATTGTGTTTCAGCATCAGACATAGATATATCATTTGGATTATCAGGTGGTTCAGCAATAGGTTCACTAGAAGTTTGCACAGTTCTATCATTTTTTCTTATTCTTTTTAGAAGAACTAGGAACATCAATATTATTTCTTTGAGAATCTTGATCGATTCTCTTAGGGTGGCCTTCAGGATACAAAGGTTCCTGAGTCATTCTACCAGTTCTAGTAGCCACTCTAACAGCATAATCATTTTTCTTACTATTCATTTCATCAAGCACTTCTTTTTGAGTCTTAAGTACTTGTTCTACTTGAGTGGTAACCATAGAAGCATGTTTGCTAACAAGTTTAAGTTCTCCTTTAATATTAGCCATATAATCACCCAAGCGTCTAATCATATAAACATTTTCTTTTAATTGTCTACCAAAATAAGCATTGAAGTCGTCTTGCTTAAACATAAAGTTATCAAACTCATCCAAGCACTGACTAGCAATTTTAGTAGGAGGGACTTCAGCTTTATCATATCTATAGAGAGAATTTACCTTTACTACCTGTGTCGGGATATCGGGATCATGAGGTTCTTCAGTAAATAAAGAATTGAGATCATATGTTTCTTCAACAGGCGGTATATTAAGACCATGTATTTCTTCAATAGGAGGTAAATTCTTAACATCTTCAGCTTTAATACCTTTTTCTTTCATAGATTTCTTTGCCTCTTGCATATTTTCGGGACTGAGGAATAGAACACCTCTCTTCTTCGGAGTTGGTTTAAGAATAGGCTCAGTAATTGGAGCAGGAGTTGGCTCAGGAGCTGGCTCAGGAGGTGCCCAATTATTTTCATTTGTCAACATATTATTCAATAGAATTTCAGCTTCATCCGATGTTCTTTCCCTGAAAAGAGAACCAGCACAACTATCTAGGTAATCTCTGGAAGCATCGGTTAGTCCATTATAAAAGATATCAAGTATTTCGGGTTTCTTAAGAGGATGATCAGGCAAATCATTAAGTAACTTGAGAAGCCTCCCCAAGCTTGTGGGAGACTCTCTTCTTTAATTTGCATGAAGTTGTATATTTCCCTCAAAGCAGCTTGTTTCTTATGAGCAGGGAAATATTTAGCAGAGAAGTAATAAATCATATCCCGGGGACTACGCACACAACCAGGATCAAGAGAATTAAACCATATCTTAGCATCACCCTTTAATGAGAACGGAAATATTTTGAGTATATAAAAGTAACGTGATCTCTCATCATTAGTAAACAGGGCGGCTATATCATTTAACTTAGTAAGATGTGCCACAACAGTTTCAGATTCATAGCCATAAGACGGATCAGATTCAACCAAAGTAATTATATCAGGATCAATAGAGAATTCATAATCCTTATCAGGAACACATATATGTGAAGTAGCAAAAGCAGGGTCGGGTTTCATTTTATCTCTAAGTGATTCTTTGTTCCATTTAACTAATAACCTCTTAAGCTCATATCTATCCCCGCAAGCTAAAATAGCGGCAGAAGATTCCATATCAAAAAGATAGCCCTCAGGAATAACAGGCATATTTTCATCATCACTTTCATCATCGTATTCAGATTCAATAATTTCTTTTTCTCCAGCCCTAGCAATTTGTTCATCAAGAAATTCACTAAGGGGCATAGTAGTATCAGGCATAGAAGCAGTTTCATCATAAGTATCATGCATAGCAGAAGTGGCGTCATCAATAACATGCAAAATATCGGAACAAATAGCAAAAGCAGGTTTAGATGTCGCTAGCTTACTCATAACAGAAGGTGAATCAAGTGCAGAGCTAGATGGCAGTTCCTTACCTCCCCTTGTAGTTGAGGGATAAATTGTTGTCTTAGTGTCTTTCAAGTTCTTCATAGTGTCCAGCAGATATAAATCCCAAGTGACTCAAAGAATAGAGCTAAGCTCCCCGGCAACGGCGCCAGAAATTAGTCTTGATAACCCACAAGTATAGGGGATCGCAACAGCTTTTGAGGGTAGAGTATTCAACCCAAATTTATTGATTTGACACAAGGGGAGACAAAGAATATTCTCAAGTATTAGCAGCTGAGTTGTCAATTCAACCACACCTGGAAACTTAGTATCTGCAGCAAAGTGTTTAGTAGCAAAGTAATATGATAGTGGTGGTAGCGGCAACAAAAGTAAAGACAACAAAAGTAATGTTTTTGGTATTTTGTAATGATTGTAACAGTAGCAGCGGGAAAGTGAATAAGCGTAAACCAGTATATGGAAAACTCGTAGGCACCGGATCAGTGATGGATAATTATGCCGGATGCGGTTCATCATGTATCGGTCATAACATAAGGTGACACAGAACTAGCTCCAATTCATCAATGTAATGTAGGCATGTATTCCGTATATAGTCATACGTGCTTATGGAAAAGAACTTGCATGACATCTTTTGTCCTACCCTCCCGTGGCAGCGGGGTCCTATTGGAAACTAAGGGATATTAAGGCCTCCTTTTAATAGAGAACCGGAACAAAGCATTAGCACATAGTGAATACATGAACTCCTCAAACTATGGTCATCACCAGGAGTGGTCCCAATTATTGTCACTTCGGGGTTGCCGGATCATAACACATAGTAGGTGACTATAGACTTGCAAGATAGGATCAAGAACTCACATATATTCATGAAAACATAATAGGTTCCGATCTGAAATCATGGCACTCGGGCCCTAATGACAAGCATTAAGCATAGCAAAGTCATAGCAACATCAATCTCAGAACATAATGGATAATGGGGATCAAACCCTAACAAAACTAACTCGATTACATGATAAATCTCATCCAACCCATCACCGTCCAGCAAGACTACAATGGAATTACTCACGCACGGCGGTGAGCATCATGAACTTGGTGATGGAGGATGGTTGATGATGATGACGGCGACGAATCCCCCTCTCCGGAGCCCCGAACGGACTCCAGATCAGCCCTCCCGAGAGGTTTTAGGGCTTGGCGGCAGCTCCGTATTGTAAAACACGATGATTTCTTCTCTCTGATTTTTTCTCTCCGAAAGCAAATATATAGAGTTGGAGTTGGCGTCGGAGGGCATCCAGGGGGCCCACGAGGTAGGGGGCGCGCCCTAGAGGGGGGGGGAGGCGCCCCCACCCTCGTGGACAGGGTGTGGGCCCCTGGTCTTCATCTTTGGCAAGGATTTTTTATTATTTTTTCTAAGATGTTCCGTGGAGTTTCAGGTCATTCCGAGAATATTTGTTTTCCGCACATAAAAGAACACCATGGCAATTCTGCTGAAAACAGCGTCAGTCTGGGTTAGTTCCATTCAAATCATACAAGTTAGAGTCCAAAACAAGGGCAAAAGTGTTTGGAAAAGTAGATACGACGGAGACGTATCAGCCTCCCATGGATTGATAAACCTTAGGTCATCCATTTGAGGGAATTTGTTGCTGCCCTACAAAACTCTGCACTTGGAGGCCCAACAATGTCTACAAGGATAAAGTTGCGTAGTAGACATCAAGCCCTTTTCTAGCGCCATTGCCGGGGAGATTAGTGCTTGAAGGTATATATTTAGATCTTGCAATCGAATCTTTTAGTTTCTTGTTTTATCACTAGTTTAGTCTATAAAAGAAAACTATATAAAATGGAATTGAGGTTGCCTCATATGCTTCATCTTTTTAATGTCTTTCATGAAAATAAGGATTCCGATAATTGTGCCAAAGTGTTAGAAAAAGAATGCATTAAAATGTTTGGCACTAAATCTTTGAATGATGAGCATGATTGCAATGTTGTTAGTATGAATTTCTTGAATATCCCTAATGCTAATGATATGCAAAGCCACAAGCTTGGGGATGCTATGTTTGATGAAGATGATATTTTTTGTCCCCCAAGTTTTGATGAGCAAAGTTATTATGATGATAGCATGCCTCCTATTTATGATGATTATATTGATGAAAGTGGGTTTGGAAGAGTGTCAACTTTAGAAATTAATGATCCCACTATTTTGGAAGGTGTTGAATCTTATTGTGATAATTATGAAAGTGGATTTGGAGAGGTCATGAATTTATTTAGTAATGATTCCACTATCTTGGAAGAGGTTTCAATTGATTATGATGAGAACAAAGTTGCTACTTATGATGATTATTGTGATGTCACTTATGTTATAAAAAGTAGTGATGATTATATTTATAAAGCTTGTCATAATTATGATTACCCTTTTTCTTAATATTATTCTTTCAATGTGGAAACAATTTATAGTATTCATGTTTCGTATAATACTCCCACTATTCCAAATGAGAAGAATTTTTCTTATGTGGAGAGTAGTAAAATTTCTATGCTTGTAGATCATGAAAGTAATGCTTTATGTGATGGTTATATTGTTTAATTCATTCATGATGCTACTTAAAATTATTATGAGGGAGGAATATATGCTTGTAGGAGTTGCAATAATATCAAGTTTCCTCTTTATGTGTTGAAAATACTGAAGTTATGCTTGTTGTACCTTCCTATGCTAGTTGATTCTTGCTCCCATAAGTTGCTTGCTCACAAAATCCCTATGCATAGGAAGTGGGTTAGACTTAAATGCACTATTCATATGCTTCATGATGCTCTCTTTATGTTTCAATTCTTATCTTTTATATGAGCATCATTGAAATTATCATGCCTAGGTAGAAAGGCATTAAAGAAAAATGCTTGTTGAGAGACAACCCAATATTTATACCTAATGTTTTTGTGTGTTCACATGATTAACCTAATGTAGTAATCATGTTTTATAATTTTTGTTTCAATAAAGTGCCAAGTAAGACCTTTGGGATGACTTACGGTGATAGTTGATTTGATCTTGCTGAAAAACAGAAACTTGTGCTCTCAGGAAAACAATTCTCATTTTTAACATAAGCATGATAAAATATTGATTCTCTTTGCAGAAGATTAATAAACAAATTGCTTAGGTTTTTCTATTTTTTTCAAAACTTTTGCAGTTACAGAAGTATTCAAGAGTTACAGATTACTACAGACTGTTCTGTTTTTGACAGATTCTGTTTTCGATGCATACTTTGCTTGTTTTCTAGTTTCTATGGCTTATATTGCTTAATATAAATTGTAGAAATGATAGGTTACAGTAGGCATCATGCGATAAAAAATTATGAATCTTGTCTTGACAGTACCTACGCGGTGATTTGCTTTATTATACTAACGGAGCTCACGGGTTTTCTGTTAAGTTTTGTGTTGTGAAGTTTTCAAGTTTTGAGTAAAGATTCAATGGACTACGGAATAAGGAGTGACAAGAGCCTAAGTTTGGGGATGCCCAAGGCACCCCAAGGTAATATTCAAGGACAACCAAGAGCCTAAGCTTGGGGCAGCCCCGGATGGCATCCCCTCTTTCGTCTTCATTCATCGGTAACCTTACTTGGAGCTATATTTTTATTCACCACATAATATATGTTTTGCTTGAGCATAATTTTATTTTATTAGGATTTTCTTTCTGTCATTTAGAGTAATGTTTTGCATCTTTTAATTCCATAAAAAGGTTAAGTATAGCCTTTACCATGCTTATTTTGCAAGTCCATATGTTGTTGTTTTAAAAACAAAAAGTTTGCTGTTATGTTTTGAATATTTGTGAGTAGTCAGAACATGATAAAATCTTGAAATTTTTATACAATTAGTAACAACAAATTTTTATACACATAGTTACATAATTATTCAACTACTCATTGATCTTCACTTATATCTTTTGGAGTAGTTTGTCATTTGCTCTAGTGCTTCACTTATATCTTTTTAGAGCTCGGTGGTGGTTTTATATTAAAGAAATTGTTGAACTCTCATGCTTCATTTATACCATTTTGAGAGTCTTTAAACAGTATGGTAATTTGCTTTGGTTATAAATTTAGTCCTAATATGATAGGCATCCAAGAGGGATATAATAAAAACTTTCATATAAAGTGCATTGAATACTATGAGAAGTTTGATTCCTTATGATTGTTTTGAGATATAAATATGGTGATATTAAAGTCAGCTAGTGAGTAATTGTGAATTAGAGAAATACTTGTGTTAAGGTTTGTGAGTCCTGTAGCATGCACGTATGGTGAACCATCATGTAATGAAGTTGGAGCATGAGATATTTTTTGATTGCCTTCCTTATGAGTGGCGATCGAGGATGAGCGATGGTTTTTTCCTACCAATCTATCCCCCTAGGAGCATGCGCGTAGTACTTTGTTTCTATGACCAATAGATTTTTGCAATAAGTATGTGAGTTCTTTATGACTAATGTTGAGTCCATGGATTATATGGACTCTCCCTTCCACCATTGCTTGCCTCTCTAGTACCGCGCAATTTTCGCCAGTACCATAAACCCACCATATACCTTCCTCAAAATAGCCACCATACTTACCTATTATGGAATTTCCATAGACATTCCGAGATATATTGCCATGCAACTTCCATCAGTCCGTTTATTATGACACGCTTCATTATTGTCATATTGCTTTGCATGCTCATGTAGTTGACATCGTATTTGTGGCAAAGCCATCGTTCATAATTATTTCATACATGTCACTCTTGAACTACAAAAAAAGACACATCCGTGACATTTTGGGCCGAATGATTTTTTTTCTGTCATACACATGACACTTTTATGAGGATAATTGTGACAAAACCCGATATCATCATAGATGTGGTGGGCTCCTACTTCTATGACAAAAAATCATGACATAAAATGGGCTTTTCGTCCTGGGCGGGCCGGAGATGCAGCTGCATGACATTCTTTGGGCCGTCCATGACGGAAAAAACCATGGTAGAAGCGAGGGCGAGGAAAATTTCGGGGAGTTCCCGGTTACGGTGGGAGGTCGGGGGCCGAGCGATGCGCGTTTCTCTCATACACGTATGCGCGTGTGTGCGAGGAGTTGGCTATAACTGAACCCGAGCGAGGCGTTGGGCTCTAACTGAACCCGAGCGATTGCACTGCAGGCTACGCGTTACTGAACCCGAGCGATCGATCGATGGCTGTTAACTGAACCTGATCAAGTGATTCCATCGCTACTGCTGCTAACTGAAGCCGATCGATTGGATGAACAGTGAGCGTTGCACGCGGGGGGGGGGGGGGGGGGGTTGGATGAACAGTGAGTGGTGGCGTTGCCTCTAGATGAACAGGACCCCGTGGTGTGGTGGAGGGCTGGATGAACAGTAGACGGTGGAGGGGTGCCCGTGGAGGGGTGGTTGAACAGGACCCCATGGTGTGGAGGGTTGGATGAATAGTAGATGGTGGAGGGGTGCCCGTGGAGGGGTGGTTGAATAGTAGCCGATAGAGTAGTGGGCGGTGGAGGCTGGATGAACAGGAGCCCGTGGAGGCTGGAGGAGGTCGATGGTAGCACGCGGAGACTGGAGGAGGTCGACGGTGGAGATGAACAGTATCCCGTGGAGTCCCGTTTTGCGGTACGCCACACCCCTCCCGATGAACAGGACCCCCGTTTCGACCGTAGCGCTCCAACACAAGTCTGTTTCGTCCGTTTTGCGGTACACCACACCCCTCCCGATCAACAGGACCCCCGTTTCGACCGTAGGAGGTCCATTTCGTCCGTTTTGCGGTACGCTAGACCCCTCCCGATGAACAGGATCCTGTTTCAAATGTGGCCGGTCAAACACAAGGCCGTTTCCTCCGTTGTGCGGTACGCCAGGCCTCATTTTCATCGCCTGTTCCATCCTAGCCCTCCCGATGAACACGACCACGCATTCCGTTCCGACCGAGCCGGTTGTCTCCCACGCGTTCCGTTGCCTCCCGATGAACACGACGCATTCCGTTGCCTCCTCATGAACACGACGCATTCCGTTGCCTCCCCATGAACACGATGACGACGACACTGTTTCTCCGTTCCGACCCAGCCATGTCAATGAGCCCTGGCCGTACGTATGCGTGAGTAGGCGTTCGAGACCCCGCCCGTATGTACACATACGTGGCCGCATTTTTTTCTTGCACCCTGGCCGCTGTACATACGTGTACATGCTACGTGCGCGCCTCTACTACGACACATGCGCGCCTCTACATCCACCAGTATATATGTACATATATGTTCGCGACCAGAATGACAACGCTACGTACGCTTCGACCAGGTGGGTCCCGACTGTCAGGCACTTCCTTGCGTGCGAAGATGTAGCTGGTGGGTCCCAACAGTCAGGGGGGCGAACGGTTTTGTTTTTTTGCCCGGACACACTTCCTTGCGTGCGAAGGTGTTGCTGGTGGGTCCCAGCAGTTAGGGGGGGAATGTTTTTTTTCGCGAAATACGGTGGCCCGTCCGGTGGGTCCCCGCTGTCAGGTGGAGGAATAATTATTTTGCGCGTAATAAGGAGGCACTTCGTTGCTATGACCGTGGACCCAACTGTCAGCGTCTTCACGCACAATACTCTTCTTATGGAAGTCGGTCGTTGACCACATTGACCACGCCACGCCGAGAGCACCACGGCGATGGATGACGGCGAGGCCTAGGAAGGGGACGATACGGAGGCAGGGAAGACTCGGCAGTTGTTTCCCACGCGGAGGGGAGTACGACTGTACGAGGGTTTACTGGTTCGTCTGCCGTCACCGGAGAATAACAGTAGGTGTGGGTGAGGAGAGGGATGGCTAGGCCAGCGATGAGAGTACGGTGAGGCGGTGAGGCCTGCGCGGTAGCACAGCCGGCCGCGGGGAGGAGGGAGCAGGCAGTCCCACCGGCGCTTGTTTGAGTGGCTGGAGTAGGAAGAGTAGAGATTGAAGAAGCACGACGGCCGTTGGATGGACATCCAACAGTCAGTGCTTGTGCGTCAACCTTTTTTTAGGAAAGCCTCAAATCTGTGAAAAATCGCATACAACCCATCTGCCACTATTTTAATAATTTACAGCCCATTTGCTAATGCTTAGGGTTTTCTGGAGCCCATATTATTTTTGTTAGCATTACAGCCCATATTGTGGCCACGGTTAAAAAATTATGCAAAATTTTGCATATTTCGGTGCGGTCTGTACTGTTTTTAATCCGGAAATTTCGACTCACATTCAAACTGATTTTAAGAATAAATGTATATCAATATAAAATCCAACAAATTCTCGACGCATAAAAATTAATGTAATTTAAAATCTTGAAATGAAAAAAAGATATTTGAAACTAATTGCCGGTTTGATGTGTTTTCAAAATGTACATCACATTTCTCATTACCGATGGGCCATTTTCTCGGCCAGCCGAATGAAATCTCTCCTCGTCTTGAAAGATTTGCAGCCCAACAGGCTTGACAAAGCGACTTACTTGGCAAATCACAAAAAAACTGGGTTGTGGCCATGGACCCAGCTGTCAGCCTCTCCACGTACAGTAGTCTTCCGATGGAAGTCGTTCCTTGACCACATTGACCACGCCGCGCAGAGAGCACCACGGCGGTGGACGACGGCGAGGCCTAGGAAGGGGACGACACGGAGCCGGGGAAGACGCGGCAGTGGAAGCCCGCGCAGAGAGGAGTATGAGGGTTCACTGGTTCGGCTGCGGTGTGAGGCTGCCATCGTCGCAGGGCCTGGGCAGCGGTGGGAATAGTAGGGGGCGGTGATGTGACGCCCCCAATTCAATCGTACACTAATCATACACGCAAACGTGTACGATCAAGATCAGGAACTCACGGGAAGATATCACAACACAACTCTACAAATAAAAATAAGTCATACAAGCATCATATTACAAGCCAGGGGCCTTGAGGGCTCGAATACAAGAGCTCGATCATAGACGAGTCAGCGGAAGCAACAATATCTGAGTACAGACATAAGTTAAATAAGTTTGCCTTAAGAAGGCTAGCACAAACTGGGATACAGATCGAAAGAGGCGCATGCCTCCTGCCTGGGATCCTCCTAAACTACTCCTGGTCGTCGTCAGCGGGCTGCACGTAGTAGTAGGCACCTCCCGAGTAGTAGTAGTCATCATCGACGATGGCGTTTGGCTCCTGGGCTCCATCGTCTGGTCGCAGCAATCGGGTATAGAAAGGGGGAAAAGAGGGAGCAAAGCAACCGTGAGTACTCATCCAAAGTACTCGCAAGCAAGGAGATACACTACATATGTATGCATTGGTATCAAATGGAATAAGGGTATCATATGTGGACTGAACTGCAGAATGCTGGAATAAGGGGGGGATAGCTAGTCCTTTCGAAGACTACGCTTCTGGTAACCTCCATCTTGCAGCAGAGAAGAGAGTAGATGGTGAGTTCACCAAGTAGCATCGTGTAGCATAATCCTAACCGATGATCCTCCCCTCGTCGCCCTGTGAGAGAGCGACCACCGGTTGTATTTGGCACTTGGAAGGGTGTGTTTTATTAAGTATCCGGTTCTAGTTGTCTTAAGGTCAAGGTACAACTCCAAGTCGTCCTGTTACCGAAGATCATGGCTATTCGAATAGATTAACTTCCCTGCAAGGGTGCACCACATAACCCAACACGCTCGATCCCATTTGGCCGGACACACTTTCCTGGGTCATGCCCGACCTCGAAAGATCAACACGTCACAGCCCTACCTAGGCACAACAGAGAGGTCAGCACGCAAGTCTAAATCCTATGGCGCAGGGGTCTGGGCCCATCGCCCATTGCACACCTGCACATTGCGAGGGCGGCCGGAAGCAGACCTAGCCTAACAGGCGTTCCAGTCCAATCCGGCGCGCGCCGCTCAGTTGCTGACATCACGAAGGCTTCGGCTGATACCACGACGTCGAGTGCCCATAACTGTCCCCGCGTAGATGGTTAGTGCGTATAGGCCAGTAGCTAGACTCAGATCAAATACCAAGATCTCGGTAAACGTGTTATCTTGAAATAACCGCGAACGCCGACCAGGGCCAGGCCCACCTCTCACCTAGGTGGTCTCAACCTACCCTGTCACTTCGCCACAAAGATCCACTCAGAGGGTCGTCGGGACAAACGTCCTTTCGGACCCAATCCGTGGATCACTCGCGGGTACTCCTATGAGCCGACCCATCTTTAGTCATCATCAGTATCATATATTATGTATAAGTATATACCCGTGATCAACTCCCGAGTGATCACGACCCGATAGTATAGCATGGCAGACGGACTAGAATGCAGGGCCACTAATGAATTACTAGCAACCTATACTAAGCCTGGAGGATTGCAGGTAAGGTATCAACAGTAGTAGCAACAATGACAGGCTATGCATCAGGATAGGATTAACGGAAAGCAGTAACATGCTACACTACTCTAATGCAAGCATTATAGAGAAGAGTAGGCGATATCTGTTGATCAAGGGGGGGGGGGCTTGCCTGGTTGCTCTGGCAAGAGAGAGGGGTCGTCAACTCCGTAGTCGTACTGGGTAGCAGCGACGTTGGTCTCGGTGTCTAGCGGGAGAAGAGGGGGAAGAAACAATAAATATATTGCAAACAATTGCATGACGATGCATGACATGACAAAGCGTGATGCTAGGTGTGCCCTAACGCGGTACGAGGTGGTACCCGTGAAGGGGGAAAAACATCCAGGAAAGTATTCCCGGTGTTTCGCTTTTTCGGACAAAGGAGCCAGAGGGGGAAAGTTGCGTGTTCGCTATGCTAGGGATGCATGGCAGATGAACGTGCTGCGTATCCGGATTCGTCTCGTCGTTCTGAGCAACTTTCATGTTGAAAATAATTTAATCCGAGTTACGGATTAAAAGATATGATTTTCTAAAGATTTTATTAATTTCTGGAATTTAATTAATTATTTAATTTAATTCGAAATTTGGATTTATGACATCAGCATGATGTCATGCTGACGTCAGCAGTCAATAGGGGTTGACTGGGCAACCTGACCAGTGGGTCCCACTGGTCAGCGACACATTATAATTAAACATTTTAATTAACCTAATTAGTATTAATTAGGGGGTGGGCCCCATTGTCATACTCTCTTAACTAATTAACTAAAATAGTTAGTTTAATTAAAAGATTAGTTAGGTTAATTAATCAATTAGGTTAATCTAATCAAGATTAAGTAAGTTAATTAATTAATATCTTATTTATTTATTTACTTAATCTTTTTTAATTCGTCTCCATATATGCAAACAAAGACATGGATGGATAGAGCACTACAATATTAACAAAACTCCTTTACTGATCATCCTCAAAAGAGACACGGATCACTAGGAAACAACATGAACATATGGCATCATGAACTAAACAATCCCAAGACTTAGTGAAACTACTAAGTCCCTGAAAACAGATTTACCGGGTGCCTCACTTTGCAAGCTTGCACTAGTCACCACACACATCACAAAAATACATGGGTTGCACCTCTGGAAAGATGACAAAACGCTTAACAAAACATATGAAGAGCACCATGGCATATCATGCACACAATAATCATGGCAAAAATGACAAAAGTCTAAGATGGACTAGCAGATCTGACAATTAACTCACGAAGCCCTCTTCTAACAGCATTTCGGGCATCAAGATGAACTCTAATTAAAATGACGCAATGTAATGAAATGATGTACTCTTAGAGGCGAACATTTGGATATGCTATATGCCAACAACAGAGCTACGGATGCGGAGATATAGCAGGTCAAAGATAGCAAAATTATTAGGGTTCGGAGGGAAAAAGTCAACCGTAGACGAATCCGGATCTGAGATCTGAACGTGCACTGTAGCGGCAGGCTTCCCTAGGATCACCGGAATCGGAGTGCTCGCCGGAGTAGCTCGAGGGGAGGAGGCCGGCGACGTGGGGGTCGCCGGATCTGGCCGGGGCGACGCGGGTCGCCGGCGGGGGCGCGGACTCCGGCGCGGCGGAGCCGCCGGAACGGCGAGGTGGCCGGGCGAGGTGCTGGCGACGCTCGCCGGAGTTTGACGGCGGCAATGGTGCGCGGCGGCCGGCGCAGTTGTGGCGAGCGGCGGAGACGAGGCGCTGGTGGCGGGGACGAGCGCTGGGCGCTGCGGGAGGCAACGGGCCTCGGGGGGCCCTCCTGGGCTTCCCGGGCCGACGGTGGAGGGAGTGGCGGCGTGCCACGTGGCAGCGCGAGAGAGGACGGCGGCGGTGTCCGGCGCGCGGACGGACGTGTCCGGCGCGCGGGGATGTTTTTTTTAGGGTTTCGGAGGTAGGAGGAGATCCGAAAATCGGGGGGGGGGGGGTATTTAAATAGGCATAGAGGGAGCTAGGAGAGTCCAAATGAGGTGCGGTTTTCGGCCACGCGATCGTGATCGAACGCTCTAGGTGATGGAGCAGAGTTAGGTGGGTTTTGGGCCAAATTGGAGGGGTGTTGGGCTGCAACACACACGAGGCCTTTTCGGTCCCTCGGTTAACCGTTGGAGCATCAAACGAAGTCCAAATGGTACGAAACTTGACAGGCGGTCTACCGGTAGTAAACCAAGGCCGCTTGGCAAGTCTCGGTCCAATCCGGAAATGTTTAATCCCCACACACGAAAGAAAGCTAGAATTGACCACCGGAGGAGAACGAAGCGCCGGAATGCAAAACGGACAACGGGGAAAATGCTCGGATGCATGAGATGAACACGTATGCAAATGCAATGCACATGATGACATGATATGCGATGCATGACAACGATAACAACACACGGAGACAAAGACCTGAACCCGAGAAAATAAATTAACTTAAAGCCGGAAACGGCAAGAGTTGGAGTACAAATTGGGTAAATCATATCCGGGGTGTTATAGGCTCGGCGGTGAGCGCACGTGCGTGCGCGCGAACGGCGCCGATGATGGAGGGGAAAGAGTGGAGATCGAGGCCTCACTGCGAGGCGTAGGGACATGGCAGCGGGGGTTGAGGCGGAGTCAGGGACGACGGCGCCGGCGAGGTGGAAGGCGATGGTGGCGTCGGGGGTCCAGGCGGCGGCGCGGGCTCCGGGCGACGACGGGCGGCATCGAGCGGGCGCAAGGCGAGCGGCGGCGAGCGCAGGGGCGCTGCCCCGATCTGGATCAGGGGCGGGTGCAGAGGCGAGGGGAGGAATCGTGGGGTGAGTGGGGTGTGCGGTGAGGGTTCCTGGGGGTGGGGGCATGTGTAGGCCAGGGATGGGCCGGCCTGGGCCAGTTGGGTTGGCCGGCTGGGCCGGTTGGCCCATGTGGGGAAGGGGGTTGTTCTCCTTTTGTTTGTTTTGTTTTGTTTTTTTTACTGTTTTACTTTTAGTTTTCTTTATTTTAGTTTTATATAAAAGAAAATCATCACTAGCACCTAAGTTAATACTTTTAAATATACTACTGCCACATTAATTCTCAACCCATATTAAAATACTTCAATAATTTATAAAATTCAAAAGGTATTTATTTTAATATTTAAACCTATGTTTTAATTATTTTGAACACTTAAACATTTTATTAAATTTAGGTTTCTCCACCATTATTATCCATGATTTATTTAACACCTTTACAACATTTTAGTGTTGACTATGGAAAACTTTTATTGTTTCCCTCATTTTAAATTTTGAATTTGAATCGATTCCGAACTAATGCGAGATTAGCAACAATAACCAAGGTGACGTGGCATCGTTAACGTGGGATTACTGTAGCTTAATTATCCGGGCGTCACAATTCTTCTCCACTACAAGAAATCTCGTCCCGAGATTTAAGAGGGAAGTAAAGGGGGGAAGGTTCGGGTTACGAAATTCTAGGGAGTGTTCTTGGTCTTGGTTGTCCTTCTTGAAGAGGTTGATCCATTACATTGATGTCTTCATTTCACTGTTTCAGGTCATCATGATGAAGTTGTTGTCCTTTCTTTGGGAACTCCATCGTACTTACAAATAGGTAAGGGGTAACTTTACAACCATTGAATCTTATAAGGGAAAATCATTTGGGGGGGGGTATCCCAAGAATGATCATAAGAGTATCTCTCGAGTTGAACAAATGAAACACATCAAGAGCAAAGTAAGAAGGTACCATAAGAAGTTTGAAGCAGATAGATAATCGTTCGATGCCTGAAACGGGGCGTGAAAGGGGTTCAAAGCAACGGAAATAAGTATTGTGTTTAATACCAGAATTGATGATCACAGGGCAGGTGGCTCGTGAATTTCACACGAAGCCAAGCGCGAGGAATAACTTTAGAAACAGGGTTGCACAGGAGAGTCGGGTTTCGATCCTGTGGAACTGTGGGTTATGGGCCCACCATGTGGGTTAAAAGCGGGAAGGGCATTGACGTCTTGCACGATCATGAAAGCAAGGCATGTCAGAGGATAGTCTGTCGGTTATGTCGGCAACAACATCGGTACCAAGGGCGAGGGACGAAGAGAACCATTTTCCTGCTCGTTGAACGAGGCGGACCAGTAGGCAAAGTTCTCGTCCATCGGTGGTTACCAGAATGTCATCAACAAAAGTAATAGGGTCAATCTGACAGAGTGGTACAACGAGGTGACTGCTTATATAATATAGATTACAAGAAGGTTTTAAACAGAACAATGGAAAGGAAAATGTGTCTAAACACACATTTCAAGGGTATATCCTTCTCAAGGACAAGCAAGGCATGATATCCATGAAAGGATATAATGTAGAAAACTCTTTAGGTAAGGTGAGATAAATTTCATGACATTACCCATACAATGGTGTTTGGATAATTGAGCGAGAAACACTTAGCATTGGGCTTCAAATGTTCTTTGTGGAAAATTGGAGTACCACAGACATGCTTCGAGATAGCGTTGGCGTGGTATTCAAGCAAAGGTCAGACTTTGGATGCACAAAGGATTCATCAGGAACAACTTATAGAATAAGTCTTATGATTTCCTCAGGGAAGAATCGCTAAGCTTGCTAAAAAGGGAACTGTAACAATAGGTCCTCCGACCAGGTGTGCTGGGCATGACATCACCTTACCGGGTCATAAAAGATCAATGTTATAACTCTTGGAAATATGTCCCAACCATCATATCTGACAAGTTTCAAATCTGATTGGTGTTAGGACAACTCAGACTCAAGATGCCTGAGAAGAAAGGTGCAACACAAATTGTCGAGATTACATTGTAAGATTCTCCAGGATTAAACTATGGAGGCGAGTTCCGAAACAAGATTTCATCATTAAAACCAAGGAGAGGATGAAGAGGTGGCTGATGAACTCAGCGACAATTCATTGAAATTTTCAAAATATGGATTTCCACACTTATGTGAACAAGGAGATAACATTTTTTGGATCAAATGATATAAGGATGTTTGCTCAAGGAAAACATACACAATTAAGCGTTGGTTGAAAAGTGCACCCAAAATATGGTCTTAGGTAGCATGATCAATGTTAGAAAGGTGATTCAACAACCAATAGCCTAAGAATGAATTATCGACCTCTAACTTGAAAGCAATAGGGTTGCTAGAAACACAAGCAAGTTTGGGTTGAACGGAAGACAATAAGTGGTTGATGATAACACAAATCATCGAGGGTAAGGATGGTACTTCTCATCATGAATTCAATTGATATCCTAGAAGGGGTCAAAATGTTGATGATGATCACGACACATTTGTCGAGAGGTTTCAAGAAGATGTAACCGATCGGCGATGACATCAAGCCAACTGAATGATGACGCGAGAAGTTATTGAAACCATAGGTACGACACAAACTTGAAATCAAGCTTGTCATTCAAGGACAATTGTTATGACAAGGAAGATCGACGTAAGATTAGCTCGCCTCGAAATTTTTGCTCCGGGAAAGACTAGGTAGCACAGTTAAAATCGGCATGACAAAGGTATAGCCAAGCAGGCTAGGAATGACGTGATCGAGTTTATCACCTCAAGAGTTGATTAATCACGGTGCGGACTTGAGTCAGTTATCGATGTCTTTGAGTGTTTAATAACTCAGAGCTCATGAAAAATTGGAATCAATGGAATGTAGCACTTGATGAAGAACTCATAAGAAGTTATGCGGTCCCATGATATTCTCGAGATACCAGAGTGTAATACTCGATGGAAGATCAAAGTAAAGGTTGGATTGGTGTATTGATGCACAAAAGACAAGTGCTTAAACTTGCCCGTGAAATGGGGTCAAAGAAGAACATATGGTCGAAACCATGATTGCAAAATGCCGGATCCCAGATATAAGAACTTATGCCAAGGGAAAAATTTAATTTAAGAGAAGCTTTAATGATAAGATCTACATCGTGTCCATGGGCATGAACACAAAGTTCTAGGTCGACTCCCACTTCTTCAATGCATAACCTTTCATTCACTGCTCTAGATACAAATGCTTTCAGTGTCAAAACCTACCTGGTGATTTACCAGAGGAGTATGACCCGTGAAAACTTTCGGGTCCACACAGGTTAAGAAAGGCATAGGTTCAACCCGTCAGGGTATCATGGAAACATATACCACAAGCTTCAATCGTAAAAACCAGCAGCTCGAAAACAGGGGATGGTTGACAAGCAAAGGATACAATTTACCAAAGGCATTATGTATCCGAGGAAAGGCTCACATGCTTATTGAATATGAAGGACGTTGCCGGATAAAATCCAACAAAGGATCTGGTGGTCCACAAGGGATCTGACGTGAGCATTGGTACTCACTAGAGGAAGAAGATTGCAAGGAGATCAGATTATAGAAACAACTGACTAACTCAAATCTCAAATGCAAAGGAATTATGATTTCCAAATCAAGGGACCAGAAGCAATCCTCTGATTAGGGATGGATAAGTTGAATAGCCTTAGGGTACAATCAACGGCAATTGGATTGGTCGAGAACCAATTCCAGTTAAAAGAATGGCAGCTCAGCCGGAAAGGTAATTTATAAGGATCAATGATGATTGCGTGTATTCGCAAACATATTGAGTCAACAGACTCAAAATGATAATGACAAGGGATGCCAATAAGACTATGAGACTTATGGGATTAACCATAATGCAAGCAAGAAAGAATTTCAAAAGGAATAAGCTGCTCAGGATTTTCAGAAGATCGAATGGCATCTCGAAGACTTTTGTGAAATACATGAATCAAACTGGGGATGAGCGGGTACTCGATAAGTGCGAGAAATTATCCGTAGGGGTATTCAGGTGGTAAGGAACTACAAGGCAGTAAGCTCAAAGGATTATCGAAACAACGACGAGTATTTCGGGGTATCTTGTAATAACAAGACCAACTGGGCATGAATGTAAGAATAACAACTGCAAGTAGTTATCCATAAGGGTTGACTATGGAAGGGGAATTGCAAACGCGATGAACACAAGTTCTCGGGTTAACAGCGGAGAGTATCTTCAGGGTCTTCACGCGCAGCAGACGATCTTCAGTAATAAGGGGCTCTCCGGGTGAAAGTGATAACGAGAACCTAATGTTAGATTTAGCAAGATTCATTTAACCCGAAAAGAAGAGAGATCAGAGTCCCAGAGTATAGGTCGAGGAATAAAAGATCCTAATACCACCCAATGGCGACGAGGGCCCTTAAGCCACACAACCATGTTAGTAAAAGTTTTGCAACATCTAGACTCGACTTCGGCTACGGAGTTGGAAGGGGGATTCCTATAGGCAGTCGGCTCTGATACCAACTTGTGACGCCCCCGATTCAATCGTACACTAATCATACACGCAAACGTGTACGATCAAGATCAGGAACTCACGGGAAGATATCACAACACAACTCTACAAATAAAAATAAGTCATACAAGCCTCATATTACATGCCAGGGGCCTCGAGGGCTCGAATACAAGAGCTCGATCATAGACGAGTCAGCGGAAGCAACAATATCTGAGTACAGACATAAGTTAAATAAGTTTGCCTTAAGAAGGCTAGCACAAACTGGGATACAGATCGAAAGAGGCGCAGGCCTCCTGCCTGGGATCCTCCTAAACTACTCCTGGTCGTCGTCAGCGGGCTGCACATAGTAGTAGGCACCTCCCGAGTAGTAGTAGTCGTCATCGACGGTGGCGTCTGGCTCCTGGGCTCCATCGTCTGGTCGCAGCAATCGGGTATAGAAAGGGGGAAAAGAGGGAGAAAAGCAACCGTGAGTACTCATCCAAAGTACTCGCAAGCAAGGAGCTACACTACATATGTATGCATTGGTATCAAATGGAATAAGGGTATCATATGTGGACTGAACTGCAGAATGCTGGAATAGGGGGGGGGATAGCTAGTCCTTTCGAAGACTACGCTTCTGGTAACCTCCATCTTGCAGCAGAAGAAGAGAGTAGATGGTGAGTTCACCAAGTAGCATCATGTAGCATAATCCTAACTGATGATCCTCCCCTCGTCGCCCTGTGAGAGAGCGACCACCAGTTGTATTTGGCACTTGGAAGGGTGTGTTTTAGTAAGTATCCGGTTCTAGTTGTCATAAGGTCAAGGTACAACTCCAAGTCGTCCTGTTACCGAAGATCACGGCTATTCAAATAGATTAACTTCCCTGCAAGGGTGCACCACATAACCCAACACGCTCGATCCCATTTGGCCGAACACACTTTCCTGGGTCATGCCCGACCTCGAAAGATCAACACGTCACAGCCCTACCTAGGCACAACAGAGAGGTCAGCATGCCGGTCTAAATCCTATGGCGCAGGGGTCTGGGCCCATCGCCCATTACACACCTGCACGTTGTGAGGGCGGCTGGAAGCAGACCTAGCATAGCAGGCGTTCTAGTCCAATCCGGCGCGCGCCGCTCAGTTGCTGACATCACGAAGGCTTCGGCTGATACCACGATGTCGAGTGCCCATAACTGTCCCCGCGTAGATGGTTAGTGCGTATAGGCCAGTAGCCAGACTCAGATCAAATACCAAGATCTCGTTAAACGTGTTATCTTGAAATAACCGCGAACGCCGAACAGGGCCAGGCCCACCTCTCACCTAGGTGGTCTCAACCTACCCTGTCGCTTCACCACAAAGATCCACTCAGAGGGCCGTCGGGACAAACGTCCTTTCGGACCCAATCCGTCGATCACTCGCGGGTACTCCTACGAGCCGATGCGTCTTTAGTCATCATCAGTATCATATATTATGTATAAGTATATACCCGTGATCAACTCCCGAGTGATCACGGCCCGATAGTATAGGATGGCAGACGGACTAGAATGTAGGGCCACTAATGAATTACTAGCAACCTATACTAAGCCTGGAGGATTGCAGGTAAGGTATCAACAGTAGTAGCAACAATGACATGCTATGCATAAGGATAGGATTAACGGAAAGCAGTAACATGCTACACTACTCTAATGCAAGCAGTATAGAGAAGAGTAGGCGATGTCTGGTGATTAAGGGGGGGGGGGGCTTGCCTGGTTGCTCTGGCAAGAGAGAGGGGTCGTCAACTCCGTAGTCGTACAGGTTAGCAGCGGTGTCGGTCTCGGTGTCTAGCGGAAGAAGAGGGGGAAGAAACAATAAATATATTGCAAACAATTGCATGACGATGCATGACATGACAAAGCGTGATGCTAGATATGCCCTAACGCGGTACGAGGTGGTACCGGTGAAGGGGGAAAACATCCGGGAAAGTATTCCCGGTGTTTCGCATTTTCGGACAAAGGAGCCGGAGGGGGAAAGTTGCGTGTTCGCTATGCTAGGGATGCGTGGTGGACGAACGGGCTGCGTATCCGGATTCGTCTCGTCGTTCTGAGCAACTTTCATGTTAAAAATAATTTAATCCGAGTTACAGATTAAAAGATATGATTTTCTAAAGATTTTATTAATTTCTAGAATTTAATTAATTATTTAATTTAATTCGAAATTTGGATTTATGACATCAGCATGATGTCATGCTGACATCAGCAGTCAACACGGGTTGACTGGGCAACCTGACGAGTGGGTCCCACTGGTGAGTGACACATTTTAATTGAACATTTTAATTAACCTAATTAGTATTAATTAGGGGGTGGGCCCCACTGCCATACTTTGTTAACTAATTAACTAAAATAGTTAGTTTAATTAATAGATTAGTTAGGTTAATTAATTAATTAGGTTAATCTAATCAAGATTAAGTAAGTTAATTAATTAATATCTTATTTATTTATTTACTTAATTCTTTTTTTAATTCGTCTCACAGGGGCGGGCCCCACGTGTGTGTGGCCCAGAGGGGCCATAGCGAGTGCAGGCGACGTTTTCGGGCACGACCCGATTGGGCACACGCCCAGGAGGCCGTGGCGGACGAGGCCGTCGAGGTCGGGCGGTCGCCTACGGAAGGGGAGCGACGAGCGAGGGCAATGGCTGCGGCAGAGCCGCGCAGCTGCGGGCGCGTGCATGTGAGGAAGGCCGGGGCGAATGAGGTAGCTGTGGCGCCGGCGAGGCGGGGCCGCACGCAGGGTGGCCGATGGCTGTGGCGACGGCGGTGCGGGCGTGAGGTGCGCAAGGGGAGGGGCGAGCCGCAGGCGAGCGTGGAGCAGGGGGCGCGGGAGTGAGGCGGGCGCGCAGACACGCACGGGCGGCGAGCGCGTGCGCGTAGGGGCCAAGCATGGCCAGGGCATGACCCGGTCGTGTCGAGCGCTGGTCAGGGGAGGGAGTGGCTGCAGGCAGCGGGCGGGGCTCTGTAACACCCTCGATGCGACTATATCCCCCACGTGTCGAGGCACGACTTAGAGGCATAATCGCATTGAAGGCATATGTCGCAAGTCGGGTAATCATCACAAACATCCCATGTAATATAGATAATGAAAAGGGATGACATAGTTGGCTTACACTCGCCACGTCAATCAAGTACATAAATAACATACATCATCCAAACACTCATGGCCTGGCTACGGCGCCAAAATAAAAGATAACCCAACAAGCGACATGGTCCCGATCACCCCAACTGGGCACCACTACTGATCATCAGGAAAAGAAACAAAGTAACGCTGACAGTCCTCGTCGTACTCCCACTTGAGCTCAAGCGCACCATCTGGAGCTGTATCATCTGGCCCTGCATCTGGCGTAATAGTAATCTGTGAGCCACAGGGACTCAGCAATCTCGCACCCTCGCGATCAAGACTATTTAAGCTTAATAGGAAGGGTAAGGTAAATGTACGTGGAGCTACAGCAAGCGACTAGCATATATGGTGGCTAACTTATTCGCAAAAGAGAGCGAGAAGAGGAGGCAAAGCGCGAGCGAGAAACTAGAGAGCAACCTACGCAAACATTACTCCAACACCGTGTCCACTTCCGGGACTCCGCCGAGAAGAGGCCATCACGGTAACACACTCGGTTGATTCATTTTAATTAAGTTATGTTCAAGTTATCTACAACCGGACATTAACAAATTCCCATCTGCCCATAACCACGGGCATGGCTTTCGAAAGTTCAATCCCTGCAGGGGAGTCCCAACTTAGCCCACGACAAGCTCTCACGGTCAACGAAGGAATAGACCTCCACCCGAGACATTCCGATCAGACTCGGTATCCCGGTACAACAAGACATTTCGGCAGGTTAAAACAAGACCAGCAACACCGCCCGAATGTGCCGACAAATCCCGATAGGAGCTGCACATATCTCTTTCTTAGGGCACACTCAGATTGTCCTAGGTACGGGTAGGCCAGCCCAGAGTTGCCCCTGGTGGCCACCGGCAGCTGACAGGTGGACCAACACTCAGAGGAGCACTGGCCCAGGGGGGTTAAAATAAGATGACCCTCGGGCTCCGGAAACCCAAGGGAAAAAGAGGCTAGGTGGCAAATGGTAAAACCAAGGTTGGGCATTGCTGGAAAAGCTTTAATCAAGGCGAACTATCAAGGGGTTCCCATTATAACCCAACCGCGTAAGGAACGCAAAATCCGGGAACATAACACCGATATGACGGAAACTAGGGCGGCAAGAGTGGAACAAAACACTAGGCGAGAGGCCGAGCCTTCCACCCTTTACCAAGTATGTAGATGCATTAAGATAACATGGCAATATAATGATATCCCAACAAGTAAATAAATGTTCCAACAAGGAACGGTCTCCAATCTTCACCTACAACTAGCAATGCTATAAGAGGGGCTGAGCAAAGCGGTAACATAGCCAATCAACGGTTTTCTAGGACATGGTGGGTTAGAGGATGAACATGGCAATTTGGGAGGCTGACAAGCAAATGGTAGGCATCGCTGCATTGGCATAGCAAAAGAGCGAGCAAACTAGCATAGCAAAGATAGTAGTGATTTCGAGGGTATGATCATCTTGCCTGCAAAGTTGTCAGAGTTGACTGGATCCTCGAAAGCAAACTCAATGGGCTCCTCGTTAGTGAACTCGTCTCTCGGCTCTACCCAACAAGACAAACAAGCAACAAGGATACAATCAACCACATGCAAGGATCAAACACGATGATGCAAACATGGTATGCTATGCGGGATGCAATGCGGGATGCATATGCAAGATATGGCAGGAAATGCATGAACCTGGCCTCAACTTGGAAAACCAAGTGTGCCACTGGAAAGATGAGAGGAAATCACTTGAAAACGATATAAGGATCACTGGAATCAGAGTTACAGTTTGGAAATGGCAAGCGTTTCAAATATGACACCGGTTTGCGATTTACAACAAGTAGGCATCTAAATGCAATGAGATGAACATGCTAAAACACTCAAACATGGCATCAAAATACATGGCAGGGAAGCATTCAAGATGCTTAACAAAAGTCTAGCACTGAGCTACAGCTAATTCATCCATTAAGAGGTTCAAACAAGCATGGCAAAAACGCAAATGGTAAACAGATCTCAGACTTAGTGAAATTAACACTTGTCTGGAATTTCAGATCATATAGCCCTCTTCGGAGCAACAAAACAACATGCTACAGGACCTGAACATGACAAAGAAAGACATGGCATGGAGCTACTCAACAAGCTTAACAAAAGTCCCTTAGTGACCTTGAGCCAAAAGGGATCACAAAATATACTAACAAGCACACGAACATAGCAAAAACATAATCAGTTTTCAGACTTGGTGAAAACTGAGACATGCTGAAACATAACTCACGAAGGCATGTTTACGAGCTCGATGCACTCACTACAGAGCAAGTCATGGCAAGACAAGCATACATCCATTAAGAAGGCACAAAATGCAAGCTATACATGGCAAGAACAATGGCATAGGATGCACGGATCAACTACAATAACATCGGCAAAATCGCAAACAAGTTGACGATCTGCCCAGATTCACAACGAAGCAAAATTAGAGCTTGATTCACTCAAGTTAGGGTGCTCCATATATGCAAACAAAGACATGGATGGATAGAGCACTACAATATTAACAAAACTCCTTTACTGATCATCCTCAAAAGAGGCATGGATCACTAGGAAACAACGTGAACATATGGCATCATGAACTAAACAATCCCAGGACTTAGTGAAACTACTAAGTCCCTGAAAACAGATTTACCGGGTGCCTCACTTTGCAAACTTTCACTAGTCACCACGCACATCACAAAAATACATGGGTTGCACCTCTGGAAAGATGACAAAACCCTTAACAAAACATATGAAGAGCACCATGGCATATCATGCACACAATAATCATGGCAAAAATGACAAAAGTCTAAGATGGACTAGCAGATCTGACAATTAACTCACGAAGCCCTCTTTTAACAACATTTCGGGCATCAAGATGAACTCTAATGAAAATGATGCAATGTAATGAAATGATGTAATCTTAGAGACGAACATTTTGATATGCTATATGACAACAACGGAGCTACGGATGCGGAGATATAGCAGGTCAAAGATAGCAAAATTATTAGGGTTCGGAGGGAAAAAGTCAACCGTAGACGAATCCAAATCTGAGATCTGAACGTGCACTGTAGCGGCGGGCTTCCCTAGGATCACCGGAATCGGAGTGCTCGCCGGAGTAGCTCGAGGGGAGGAGGCCGGCGAGGTGGGGGTCGCCGGATCTGGCCGGGGCGACGCGGGTCGCCGGCGGGGGCGTGGACTCCGGCACGGCGGAGCCGCCGGAACGGCGAGGTGCTGGCGACGCTCGCTGGAGTTTGACGACGGCAATGGCGCGCGGTGGCCGGCGCAGTTGCGGTGGGCGGCGGAGACGAGGCGCTGGCGGCGGGGACGAGCGCTGGGCGCTGCGGGAGGCAATGGGCCTCGGGGGCCCCTCCTGGGCTTCCCGGGCCGATGGTGGAGGGAGTGGCGGCGCGCCACGTGGCAGCGCGGGAGAGGACGGTGGCGGTGTCCGGCGCACGGGGATGATTTTTTTAGGGGTTCGGAGGTAGGAGGAGATCCGAAAATCGGGGGTGGGGGGTGTTTAAATAGGCATAGAGGGAGCTAGGAGAGTCCAAATGAGGTGCGGTTTTCGGCCACGCGATCGTGATCGAACACTCTAGGTGATGGAGCAGAGTTAGGTGGGTTTTGGGCCAAATTGGAGGGGTGTTGGGCTGCAACACACACGAGGCCTTTTCGGTCCCTCGGTTAACCATTGGAGCATCAAACGAAGTCCAAATGGTACGAAACTTGACAGGCGGTCTACCGGTAGTAAACCAAGGCCGCTTGGCAAGTCTCGGTCCAATCCGGAAATGTTTAATCCCCACACACGAAAGAAATCTAGAATTGACCACCGGAGGAGAACGAAGCGCCAGAATGCAAAACGGACAATGGGGAAAATGCTCGGATGCATGAGATGAACACGTATGCAAATGCAATGCACATGATGACATGATATAAGATGCATGACAATGATAACAACACATGGAGACAAAGACCCGAACCCGAGAAAATAAATTAACTTAAAGCCGGAAACGGCAAGAGTTGGAGTACAAATTGGGTAAATCATATCCGGGGTGTTACAACACTCCACCACTACGAAAAGATCTCATCCCGAGATCTAGGACTGAAAGAACGCCGGGTACTCAGAACGGAGGTGATCCTCGCGTTCCCAGGTAGCTTCACGGTCGGAATGGTGTGACCACTTGACTTTGAGGAACTTGATCGACTTGTTGCGAGTCTTGCGTTCAGTCTCTTCAAGGATAGCCACGGGGTGCTCACGATATGAGAGATCTTCTTGGAGCTCAATGTCCTCGAAGTTGACGGTGCGGTCAGGCGTCTTGAAGCACTTTCGGAGCTGAGAGACATGGAACACATCATGAACATTTGCAAAGTTTGAAGGAAGCTCGAGTTGATAGGCGAGGTCGCCTCTCTTGCTGACAATCTTGAAAGGTCCCACGTATCTAGGGGCAAGCTTCCCTTTGATACCGAAGCGACGAGTCCCTTTCATAGGAGAGACGCGGAGGTAAACATGATCTCCGATCTTGAAAGCCAAATCATGGTGCTTACTATCATAGTAGCTCTTCTGGCGGGATTGGGCTGCTTTGAGGTTATCACGAATGACTTTGCACATTTCTTCCGCCTCTGTGATTAAGTCATTACCCAGCAGCCGACGTTCACCAGTTTCAGACCAGTTGAGAGGGGTACGACACTTCCTGCCATACAGAATTTCAAATGGGGCTTGCCCGAACTTGCTTGAAAACTGTTGTTGTAGGAGAATTTAGCATAAGGAAGGCAATCCTCCCACTTCATGCCGAAGGAGATCACACAAGCCCTGAGCATATCTTCAAGAATCTGGTTGACATGCTCAACTTGACCGTTTGTTTGAGGATGGAAAGCTGTGCTGAAGCGGATGTTGGTGCCCATGGCCTTCTGAAAAGAATCCCAAAACTTGGAGGTAAAGATGTTGCCACGGTCTGAAGAGATCACCTGAGGAATACCGTGCAGAGAGACAATTCGAGAGGTATAGAGTTCCGCCAATTGAGCTGCAGTGGTCGACTCTTTGATAGGCAAGTGAGCCACTTTGGTGAGTTTGTCAATGACAACGAATATAGCTTCATTGCTACGCTTGGACTTTGGAAACCCAGTCACGAAGTCCATCTCAATGTGGTCAAACTTCCATTCTGGAATGGCAAGAGGTTGGAGGAGACCAGCTGGCCTTTGGTGTTCTGCCTTCACTCTTCTGCAGACATCACATTCATTCACGAACTGAGCAATCTCGCGCTTCATTCGAGTCCACCAATAAGCTTGCTTAAGGTCCTGATACATCTTCGTGCTCCCAGGGTGGATGGAGAGGAGAGAATTGTGAGCCTCGTTCATGATCACTTTACGAAGTTCACCTTTGGGCACAACAATACGATCCTCGAAGAAGAGAGTGTCCTTGTCATCAAGGCGGTAGCACTTGTACTTGGGTTGACTCTTGGCAATCCCAATCTTCACCTTTTTCACCATAGCATCAAGAAGCTGGGCTTGGCGAATCTGGTCTTCCAAGGTAGGAGAGACTTGAAGGTTGGCGAGGAAACCTTGAGGAACAATTTGCAGATTAAGTTTGCGGAAAGCTTCACAAAGCTCGGGTTGATAAGGCTTGAGAATCAGACTGTTGCAATATGCTTTCCTGCTCAAAGCGTCCGCAATCACATTGGCCTTGCCTGGAGTATACTCGATACCCGGATGATACTCTTGAATCATTTCGACCCATCGAGTTTGCCTGAGGTTGAGATTAGGCTGAGTGAAGATGTACTTGAGACTCTTGTGATCAGTGAAAATGTCCACTTTTCTTCCCAATAGAAGATGTCTCCAAGTCAAAAGAGCATGCACAACTGCCGCCAACTCGAGATCATGAGTGGGGTAGTTCTTCTCATTAGGCTTCAACTAGCGAGAGGTATAAGCAACAACTTTCTTCTCTTGCATCAATACTGCGCCAAGACCTTGGAAAGAGGCATCACAAAAGACCTCGTACGGCTTGGATTCATCCGGCGGAGTCAGAACTGGAGCAGTGATCAATTTCTCTTTCAAAGTGTTGAAAGCAATATCACACTCCGGAGACCAAACGTACTTGACGTGCTTCTGGAGAAGATTTGAGAGAGGCTTCATGATCTTAGAAAAGTTTTCAACGAATCTTCGGCAGTAGCTTGCGAGACCGAGGAAGCTACGGAGTTACTTCATGTTCTGAGGAGGTTCCCAATTCACAATTGCAGACACCTTCTCAGGATTCACGGCAATGCCCTTGGCAGAGATGATATGACCAAGATAAAGAACCTCATCGAGCCAAAATTCACACTTGGAGAACTTGGCGTAGGACTAGTGTTCCCTCAGCTTATCAAGAACCAAACGCAAGTGGTTGGCATGATCTTCCTTGTTCTTCGAGAAAACCAGAATGTCGTCGAGATAGACCAAAACAAAGTCATTGGTGTAGGGGTTGAAGATGAAGTTCATCATGCGAGAGAACGTCGGAGGAGCGTTGACGAGGCCAAAAGACATGACGGTGTATTCATATGACCCATAGCTTGTCCTGAAGGCCGTCTTGGGAATATCTTGCTCACGAATTCGAATCTGATGATAACCCATATGGAGATCAAGCTTGGAGAATACTTGGGCACCCTTGAGTTGCTCGAACAGCTCGTTGATGTTGGGAAGTGGGTATTTGTTCTTGATGGTCTTCTTGTTCAATGGACGGTAATCAACACAAAGTCGGTCCGTTCCATCCTTCTTCTTCACAAAAAGAACACCACAACCCCACGGAGAAGAACTAGGCCGGATGAGACCCATTCTTTCTTGAATATCGAGTTGCTTCTTCAGCTCCTTCAACTCTTTAGGCCCGAGCTTGTAAGGACGCTTGCACACAGGTTCCGTGCCGGGCTCAAGATCAATAACGAATTCAACTGGCCGGTGCGGGGGCATTCCTGGGAGCTCTTCTGGAAAGACGTCTTGATATTCGCAAACAACTGGGATGTGCGAGATAGCATCCAATTCGCCCTTCTCATTGAGGGAAAATAACCGGACAGTGTCATCACGAGCGGCAAGACAATTACATCCTTAGACGAATGAGTCAATTGAATCTGCCTGGCTGCACAATCGAGATGCGCCTTGTGCTTAGAGAGCCAATCCATCCCGAGAATAAGATCAATATCCGAATCACCAAGAACCGTTGGAGAAGCCAGAAACTTGTAGTCACCCAATGTGATAGTAACATCCGGAACGATGGAGTTAGCCTGCATGCGCTTACCAGGAGAGACAACTGCTAACGGACTAGGCAAAACTTGTGAAACCAATTCATGCCTAGATGTAAATGGCCTCGAGATGAAACAATGCGATGCACCCGTGTCAAAAAGAACTTTTGCAGGAATGCCATTAACAGGAAGGTTACCCATGATGACATCTGACGAATCCTCTGCCTGAGCTGCATTCATCAAATTGACCTTGGCGTGCTTGGGGTTATGCTTGACCACAGCTGTACTTGCCAATCTGACAGGAGGAGGAGGAGGAAGATGCCTCTGGTTGAAACACTTGTTGGCATAGTGACCCTTCTGTTGGCACTTGTTGCACGTGACCTCTAAAAGCGGACGGTGGTATGGAGCACTCGATCTTGGAGCTTGAGACGAAGTCTTGTTCTGAAAGCCAGGGTTGGGTGGGTGGGAAGAACCACTGCCACCTTTGCTCTTCTGATATGGCTGACGGAACGGAGGAGGAGGAAGCCAATACTTCTGCTGCTTGGCCACTTGAGTAGAGGAAGAAGGAGTAGCATCTCTGACTCGCTTCTTGGAAGCATCACACCTCAACTGAGCAGCCTCTTGCTTCAGTGCCATGTTGTAGAACTCATCGTACCTCAACGGCTCAAAGAGAACAAGAGCTAGCTGAATATCTTCTCTGAGACCACCCCTGAACTGGTATATCATGCTCTTCTCATCAGGGACGTCCTACTTGGCAAAGCGGGCGAGCTTCTGGAACAACTTGTTGTAGTCATAGACAGACAAAGAGCCTTGCTTCAAGTTGCGGAATTCCTCACGCTTACTTTCAGTCACACTCTAAGGGATGTGATGAGCTCGGAAATCTTGACGAAATTCATCCCAAGTGATCAGACGTCCACCTCTGGAATCCTTGTACTGCTAGAACCATTCTGCAGCTTGATCTTTGAGTTGGAAGGAAGCGAACTTGACGAAATCTTCAGGCCTGACGTTGCTGCATTCAAAATGCTTACACAGATCCACAAGCCAATCGTCAGCATCGGTTGCCTCAACACAATTGCTGAACGTCTTTGGCCCATTAGCAAGGAACTGGTTCAGTGTAGCAAAATGATTCTGATTGTTGCCTTCATTCCCTTGATTGCCTTGATTGCGCTCTTGGAGAATTTGCATGATCAACTGCGTGTTTGCATTGGTTGCGGCATCACAGCTTGCCATGCCTCCGGAGGAGGTGGAGGTGGTGGCGGATCAAGATTCGGAGTCGTGCGCGTTGGAGGAGCCATCCTGAAGAGGTTGACCACCATTAGCACATTGATAGACAAATATTGAAGCTGAATCCAACAGAATGAAAATAGCAACATAAAGTCTTCACATCCGAACAAAACGAACGAATGCATTCCTCTTGAAATGGTCACATATCCATAAATTGTGAAGCCACGTAGAATTAAGTAGAAGAAGTTAATCAACAAGGTATGGATCAAGAACGAATAATCGGTAAGAAATCCCAATCTCAAACCAATATCCATGGAAGAAGAACTAGAGCTACAAGAATTCCCACCTATGACACTCCCGAACCTTTCCGGTTATGCAATCACGTGTTGGGGATACAGGGGAAGCATAATGTCTCACCCAAACTAGCAAATCCTACATCCAGCTGTATCCATCCTTCAACACATAACCAAGAAAAACTGCGGAAACCATCTACCTCAACCTTCGAAAAGCATCCGTTATACAACTTATGGCGATACTCCCGAACTCCCGCCCCAGTACTGGGTGGCCTCGAGGTTATCTCACCAACGAACTGCATAAAAGAGATTTTCGATGTCGGCGTACTAAACTCAGGTATTCCAGAACTGCAACGATAAAATTATGATGACAACACCTCAGAGCTCAACTCCCCGGGACACTTCCACTAAACCCCTTCAGGAGGCACCAAGACAATGTTCTCATCATAACACCATCGGAACGGTTCCAAGATACCCGCGTGATCCTAAATTTTTTTTAGTGAAATTTGGGAAGAGAAGAGTCAAAACTCTACGTCAGGATGCCTTACTAGAGCGATGAGGAGATTGGGAAGTAAAAATAATTCCTAAACTCTCTGATATATAATTCCTAATTGACTCAAAACATTTTTCTAGACACAACTCGGCCGCTAAAAACGATCAATCAGTGGGGGCTCCTAAGGTCGGGGAAGGCTCTGATTACCAACTTGTAACACCCTCGATGCGACTATACCTCCCATGTGTCGAGGCACGACTTAGAGGCATAATCGCATTGAAGGCATATGTCGCAAGTCGGGTAATCATCACAAACATCCCATGTAATATAGATAATGAAAAGGGATAACATAGTTGGCTTACACTCGCCACATCAATCAAGTACATAAATAACATACATCATCCAAACACTCATGGCCCGACTACGGCGCCAAAATAAAAGATAACCCAACAAGCGACATGGTCCCGATCACCCCAACTGGGCACCACTACTGACCATCAGGAAAAGAAACATAGTAACGCTGAGAGTCCTCGTCTTACTCCCACTTGAGCTCAAGCGCGCCATCTGGAGCTGTATCATCTGGCCCTGCATCTGGTGTAATAGTAATCTGTGAGCCACAGGGACTCAGTAATCTCGCACCCTCGCGATCAAGACTATTTAAGCTTAATAGGAAGGGTAAGGTAAATGTACGTGGAGCTGCAGCAAGCGACTAGCATATATGGTGGCTAACTTATTCGCAAAAGAGAGCGAGAAGAGGAGGCAAAGCGCGAGCGAGAAACTAGAGAGCAACCTACGCAAACATTACTCCAACACCGTGTCCACTTCCCGGACTCCGCCGAGAAGAGGCCATCACGATAACACACTCGGTTGATTCATTTTAATTAAGTTATGTTCAAGTTATCTACAATCGGACATTAACAAATTCCCATCTGCCCATGTAGGATCGAAAGTATGTCTAGAGGGGGGGGGGGTGATTAGACTACTTGACCAAATAAAAACTTAACCTTTTCCCAATTTTAGTTCTTGGCAGTTTTTAGCTATCTTAGGACAAGTCAAGCAATCATTACACAATTCAAGCAAGCATGCAAAGAGTGTATTAGCAGCGGAAAGTAAAGCATGCAACTTGCAAGAATATAAAGGGAAGGGTTTGGAGAATTCAAACGCTATTGGAGACACGGATGTTTTTCCCGTGGTTCGGATAGGTGGTGCTATCCTACATCCACGTTGATGGAGACTTCAACCCATGAAGGGTAACGGTTGTGCGAGTCCACGGAGGGCTCCACCCACGAAGGGTCCACGAAGAAGCAACCTTGTCTATCCCACCATGGCCATCGCCCACGAAGGACTTGCCTCACTAGCGGTAGATCTTCAAGAAGTAGGCGATCTCCTTGCCCTTACAAACTCCTTGGTTCAACTCCACAATCTTGTTGGAGGCTCCCAAGTGACACCTAGCCAATCTAGGAGACACAACTCTCCATGAAGTAACAAATGGTGTGTTGATGATGAACTCCTTGCTCTTGTGCTTCAAATGATAGTCTCCCCAACACTCAACTCTCTCTCATAGGGTTTGGATCTGATGGAAAGAAGATTTGAGTGGAAAGCAACTTGGGGAAGGCTAGAGATCAAGATTCATATGGTTTGAATGGAATATCTTGGTCTCAACACATGAGTAGGTGGTTCTCTCTCAGAACATATGAGTTGGAATGGGGTATGTGTTCTGATTGCTCTCTCCCACGAGTGAAGAGGAGGTGGAGGGGTATTTATAGCCTCCACATAAAGTCCAACCGTCACACACAATTCACCAATCTCGGTGGGACCGAATCAGAAAACTCGGTTGGACCGAAATAGTAAACCTAGTGACCGTTAGGAATTTCGGTGGGACTGACATGCAACTCGGTAGGACCGATTCGGTTAGGGTTTGGGCATAACATAATCTCGGTGAGACCGATTGCACAAACTCGGTGAGACCGAGTTTGGCAATAAGCTAACCAGAGAGTTGGTCAGGCAAACTCGGTGGGACCGACTTGCTCTTTTGGTGAGACCGAAAAGTTACAAGAAGGAAACATAGAGTTTACCTTGCATTCTCCGTGGGACCGATTCGCTCTTTCGGTGAGACCGAAAAGTTACGAAAGGGAAACAGAGAGTTTGCAAGCCCATCTTGGTGAGACCGAGATCCTTATCGGTAGGACCGAATTGCTAGGGTTTGGCAGTGGCAAATGACAGGTGAAACTCGATGGCGCCGGATTGAAAGAATCGGTATGACCGAGTTTGGCTTAGGGTTTAGGTCATTTGTGGATATGGGAAAGTAGCTGATGATTTTGGAGCATATCATTAAGCACATAGAGCAAGAGGCTCATTAAGCAACACCTCATCCCTCCTTGATAGTATTGGCTTTTCCTAAAGACTCAATGTGATCTTGGATCACTAAAACATAAAATGAAGAGTCTTGAACTTTTGAGCTTGAGCCAATTCTTTGTCCTTAGCATTTTGAGGGTTCCACTTTCACATCCATGCCATGCCAATCATTGAGCTTTCCTGAAATAATCATCTTGAAATAGCATTAGCTTAGTGAGCTATATGTTGTTATGAATTACCAAAACCACCTAGGGATAGTTGCACTTTCAATCTCCCCCTTTTTGGTAATTGATGACAACATATAGATCAAAGCTTCGACAAATGATAATAAGCATGAAATATATCGTCGCTTTGAGAAGTATGTGACAAATAGGAGCTCCCCCTAAATTTGTGCATATTTAAAATTTGCTTTGGACTGCAAATGCACAAGGAGTTAGAATCATGGGTTACTCTTCCATGTCACATACATCTTGGTGGAGCGCTAAAAAATGATAAGATTGAAATACATGCACTCATCACCAAGAATAGTCAATGATAACAAACGATAGATAGAATGATAATATTTAAGCAAGCATTAAGCAAACATTAAGTGTAGCTTATGATCAAACACATGATCATCGATGTCTCACAAACATACGGACGTAGTATCTCACACACAAGCAAACAAATTTCGAAAAACCACCAAATAAAACAAGAGAGAATAAAAGCAACACTCTCTCTCGAAGCCTACGATCTATACATTTTCTCCCCCTTTAGCAACAAGTTACCAAAAAGTTCCTAGAAAATGCATAGTGCTAAGTCGACGCTCAGGCTTGATCTTCAGGTGGTGGTGGAGTCCGGAGCACTCCAAGGACGAAGCCTTCGGTAGACATGGTTGGAGTCGAGGCTGAAGTGGATGCTAGAGCTGGTGGAACTGAGGCTATGGCTGGCGCAGACGTTGTAGCTCTGGTGTCAGCAACTGGCAGTGCAGACGACCACGGACCTCGTGGCACCCTCGCAAAAGCATCAGTCGTGGTCCTGCCTCTCCTCTCATTCATGTCCTCCTGGAGCTGCTCCACGGCGGTCTGTATCTCTGTCACCTTGATGTCCAAGTCATAGGACCTCTGTTCCATGATCCTCTCTAGGCTTGCCTGGTTCCGAGTCAAGGTGGCAAGTCCTTGCTCAATACGCAGGATGGACGGAATCAGGTAACCAAGCTGCTCTTGTTTGGTTTTCAGGAAGTAATCAGATGCCTCCGCTTGAGTAGGCATCCTGGCAGCTTTCTCCTTCTTCGCCTTCTCCTTCTGAGCTTGTGCATGGACAGATGATGGCTCATTCTCAGTCATGACCACTTGGTTATCCTCGAAATCTGGACGGATGGGCAGATGTTCCTTATCCAAGAGGTATATGCCCGTGCCCATCTTGGAGTTGATGAGCTCCTGAATCTGTGGGGCATATCCACAGCTCCTCTTCTGGTCTGCTACCGTCCTCTTGATTGTTTCCACTATGAGACTCATGACTTTGAATTTTTGAGGCATGTCAAAAACATGAAGCAAATTGATCGCGTGACCTCTGATCATCTTGTGATCTCCAGACTTGGGCATAAGAGTGTGCCTAAGGATCCAGTTGATCGTAGGCAATCCTGACAGAAGATAGTGCACTGAGCCAAACTTGAACGTGTCAAGTGCTTCATTCAGAATCTCCTTGTACATGTTGGACATGGTGTTGTGGTCCATCTTCTTCTTGGCATAAATGTCCAAGTCATCTGCTTGCTCCTCTGGGGCATTGATCAACTTCGCCCATTCCTCAATAGTGGATTGGTACCTTGTACCCTCTGACATCCAAGTGATCCTGCCATCCGGATAAAAGTGTGCTGTGGAGTAGAATTGCATGATTAGCTCCTCATTCCACTTTGTGAGCTTCTGCCCAACAAAGTCTACCACTCCACACGCACTAAAGCTGTCATATACTCCAGGGTAGTGTTCCTCATTCTCCTTCATGTAGGTCCAGTCGACCCATCTCATGTCACACACAATTGGCTTTTTGTCAAGCAAAACAGTCTCATAGAAATCCTGCTGCTCCTTGGTATGAAACCTGTAGTCCACTACAGTCCTTTTCCTAGAAGCATACGGATCTGCTTCTCTCCACTTCCTCAGCCCTGAATCTCTCCTGAGCTTCATATCCTCAGCCACAGGATGAGCATCATTGTGGTCTGGGATCTTGGGCTTGAGCTTCCGAAGGACATTCTCTTCCTCTTCCTCTGCAGCTTCAGGCACCAGGGCCTTGTTCTTCTCAGTGGCTGGGATGCTTCTGGTGTTTCTCTTTGGTGCACTCTTAGGCTTAGATGCAGCCTTGGGTGCTTCCTTGGGCTTGGATGCAGCTGTCCCTGACCTTATGGCATCTCCCATAAGTTTGGCTGCCTTGGGTGCTGGTGCAGCAACCTCTTCTTCTTCCTCCTCCTCATCTACCATGATGGAGGCCTTCCCAAGCACTCTGGCCACAGTCTTCTTCACTCGTTCTTTCCTCTTCTTGCCCTCAGCAGCAACGGGCTCAATGGGAGCAGGCTTCACAGTTGAAGCTCTAGCCTTTGACATGGGCTGCCTGCCTGCTGGCCTTTTGATTTTCAGGCCTGGCTTTGTGCCTGCTGCTGGCTCAGCTCTCTTTGATGTAGCCTCTTCTTCTGCCATATAGTCCTCTTCTTCAGAATCAGAAGTCCTCTTCTTCCTTTGACGTGTGGCAGCTTTAGGCAGGTTGCTGGGTGTGCTCCTGCTGCCATCATCTGAGGAACTTGAGGGGCTAGTGCCCTCACTCAACTGCACTTGTTGCTCTGACAAGTTCTGGCTGTCACTCTGGTCTGACATGATGCAAGCTGACTGCTGACCCTGTGAATAGATTACAGACGAGATAGAGTGGATGAGCATCACAAAATGCAGAGATTTTTGCAAAAGAATAATTCAGAAACTTAGTTTTAGTTTCCCACTGAAATCATCTCGGATCTACCGATTTTCAAACTCGGTGACACCGAAGCAGTGTTGGCACCAGAACTAGTGAACTCGGTCAGACCGAGTCACAGTTCGGTGGCACCGAGACTGCTAGGGTTTCACAGAGTTCCAAAATCGGTCACACTGATAAGTAATTCTCGGTCAGACCGAGTTTTACTTGTGCAATGGCATAAGCCAAATCAGTGGGACCGAGTTTTTCAACTCGGTGGGTCCGAGATGGTTTCGGCGGAAACCTAACCCTAAAATTTTCGAATTAAACCTAATCTACGAGTTCATTGACTGGATAGGATTTTATCAAACGTGGCAAGAATCATGATGATCACAATGTGCTAGGAATCGGATTGAAGAATAGCACAAAGATCGAGTCCATACCCTAGTTCGGCGGAGACTCGCTACGGCGGCAACAGCGGGGCAGAATTCCGTTGACGGCGGCGGAGACCAGTGACAGGAGGCTGCTGGCGGCGAGGAGGACGATCCGGAGACCCAGGAGGCAGAGCGAGCTATGCGCGGGCGAAGAGGTTTCGGAGAAATTTCCAAAATTCTGCCCGTCACTATATATAGCCCGACCCTGTCGGTGTGACCGAGTGGAACAACTCGGTGGCACCGAGATGCAAAACTGCATACAGTTATTGCAACTCGGTGTGACCGAGTGGTTTAAATCGGTTGCACCGAGATCGAAAACCTAGATCGAAAACCTAGATCAACTTAATGATCTCGGTAGGACCGAAAGTATGGTATCGGTCAGACCGAGAATCACAAAGAGGTTTTGGAAGTTTAAGTCTATGACGAATCGGGGACTCCGAGCGCTCCTCACACAGAGTGGTTCGAATCTGACTTGATCAAGTTTTGTGATGCAGCATGAATAGAGTTTGAGACGAGAAAAGCATAGATAGCTAGAGGAGGTTCTTAGGCGTTCTTGTCCATCCACTTGGAAAAAGAAGATAAAGCCAAACAATCAAAACAACAAGTGGATGTCCTCGAATGAGTAAAATATGCAACCAACATGCTCACACAATAAGATGGCAAACGAAATATGTGTCAAAGCATGCACAAACAATTCTAGCATCTATCAAGCAATTTGCGATGACTAGGTCATCTATATATGAGTATATTGACTTAGGAGTCAAGTGAGAACACTTGATCGTAGGTCATACTCATCATTTAAGCTCAAGTGGGGTTACCACTTTTACATAAAGCATTGTTGTATTCACATCTTTAGAGTTGCTTTAGCTCAAGTCTTAGAGTAAAGCTCCCCCTATATGTGATATCCCCCTTAAGAGGGATGAACTAACCTTGGGTTTTGTCGATGATTACTTCATGTAGATGTTGAAGATGTGGATGCTCAATGTTGATGTAGATCACTTGGAGCTATCCATTTGAGTGAATTGCACTTTCAATACCTACATGGGTTAGTCCCACAAGGAACAAACAAGGATATCCATAGACATAGAGTGATGCATACACAAGATGATGTCCATGAAAACTTTAGGTTACCTTGTCCCTTGTCTTACCAACAAGTGGGTTTGTGACTCCTTGAACTAGTGCATGATGTGGAAGTTGATTGCACTTGTTCTTGCCAAAATGATGAGAGTGAAATATGTTGGCGGAGTCACCCTCAAGAACTCTCTGGTTCTTCTTCTTTTGGATCCACACCATCTTGATGGGAATCCTTGGAGTTGAAGTCGTACTTGATGAAGTAGAAATTGATGTGGTCTTGGGAATCCACTTGACTAAGGTCTTAGGAGCTTCTTCAAATGCATCAATCTCCTCTTGAAGCTTGTCCTTGCCTTTTTGCTTGTAGTCTTGTGGTGGAAGATCATCTTGAGCTTGTGTCCCCTTGAAAGAAGTATCATACTTCTCTTGTTGAGGAACAAACTTTGTCTTGGGATATTGATCTTCTTCCCATTCAACTCCATTGGCATTGAACTTTCGTTCAAAACCAACACCTTGATTCTTCCGGTGCATTCCTAGCTTGCGCACAATTTCCTCGAATTGCTTACTCCCGGCAAGGCTCTTGTACACTCCTTTCTCTATGATTCCCTTCAATAAGCTATTTTCTTGCTCAAGTGTAACTTGGCTAAGAGAATCATTAGTGGAATCAAGAGAACTACTAGAAGCAACAATATTGGATTTAGCATGATCACTGTTACTACTAGAGGAAGAATCTTTCTTGTTCTTGTTACTAGACTTGACTTGAGGCATGTAAGTGGATAATAGTAAACGTTTGGCAATGTAAGAAGAACTTTTCTTGCGGAGATCATCATTGATTGCCTTTAAGAACTCATGCTCTTGCTCTAGATTGAGCTTTTCAAAGCGTAATTTCTCATGAGCTCTTAAAAGTTCTCGATGATCTTCAAAGATAGTTTATGAGCTAACTTAAGAGTGTTTAGTTCTTTAGTTAAAGCCTCAATCTTCTCCTTTTAATTGTCATTCGTTTTAGCACGATTAATTGATGTTTCATCATAGTACTCATCACTAGAGTTGTCAACAAGCAAGTCATCATCACCTAACAAGTCATCTTCATCACTATTAAAATCAACGTACTCGGGGTGTGTTACCTTAGGACCTTTGGCCATGAAGCATCTTCCAATTCCTTCAATTGGTGAGTCAAATATGTCGTAGGAGTTGGTTGACACAAGTGTTAGACCGGCAACACCTTCATCTTGAGTATCTTCGGAGTCGGAGTGATAACTTCTCTCGGAGTGGCTGTCGGAGTCGGAGCCGGATACCCATTCACCAACATGAGCTTGATGTCTTCGTTTTGTGTAGAACCTTGATGATTTTTCCTTCCTTTCCGAATCCTTGCTTCTCCATGAGTATCTCCGTTCATAACGATCATCTCTACTCCTTCTCTCTCTTGGTGGTGATTCTTTGCTTCTTCTTTTTGGAGAATCTTCTCTTCTCTTGTTGTAACACCCTCGATGCGACTATATCTCCCACGTGTCGAGGCACGACTTAGAGGTATAATCGCATTGAAGGCATATGTCGCAAGTGAGGTAATCTTCACACAACCCATGTAATATAATAAGGGAAAGAGATACATAGTAGGCTTACAATCGCCACTTCACACAAACACATGAATAAAGCATTACATCATTCAATTACACTCAAGGTCCGACTACGGAACCAAAACAAAAGAAGAACCCCAAATGCGACAAAGGTCCCCGATCGACCCCAACTGGGCTCCACTACTGATCAACTAGAACGAAACAACACAAAGGACAAGATCTTCACCGAGCTCCTCCTGAGCTGGGTTGCATCATCTGCTCGGACTCATCGGCACCTGCAAGCTGGTTTTGGAAGTATCTGTGAGCCACAGGGACTCAGCAATCTCGCACCCTCACGATCAAGACTATTTAAGCTTATGGGTAAGGTAAAGGTATGAGGTGGAGCTGCAGCAAGCGTCTAGCATATATGGTGGCTAACCTATTCGCACAAGAGAGCGAGAAGAGAAGGCAAAGCACGGTCGATAAAAGTATGATCAAGAAGTGATCCTGGACTACCTACGTCAAGCATAACTCCAACAACCGTGTTCACTTCCCGGACTCCGCCGGAAAGAGACCATCACGGTTACACACGCTGTTGATTCATTTTAATTAAGGTCAAGTTCAGGTTTTCTACAATCGGACGTTAACAAATTCCCATCTGCCCATATCCGTGGGCACGACTTTCGAAAGTTCAAATCCCTGCAGGGTGTCCCAACTTAGCCCATGACAAGCTCTCACGGTCAACGAAGGAATAGACCTCCACCCGAGATATTCCGATCAGACTCGGTATCCCAGTACAACAAGACATTTCGACAGGGTAAAACTAAACCAGCAACACCGCCCGATGCGCCAACATCCTGATAGGAGCTGCACATATCTCGTTCTCAGGGCAACACCGGATAAGCAATCCGTACAACTAAAACCAGCCCTCAAGTTTCCCCGAGGTGGCGCTGCAAGGGGCTCTAGTTTGGACCAACGCTTAGACAAGCACTGGCCCCGGGGGGTTAAAATAAAGATGACCCTCGGGATGCGCGACTCCCAAGGGAAAAAGGCTAGGTGGCGAATGGTAAAACCAATGTTGGGCATTGCTGGCAAGCTTTACTTAAGGCGAACTGTCAAGGGGTTCCCATTATAGCCCAACCGCGTAAGGGACGCAAAATCCGGGAACATAACACCGATATGACGGAAACTAGGGCGGCAAGAGTGGAACAAAACACCAGGCATAAGGCCGAGCCTTCCACCCTTTACCAAGTATATAGATGCATTAATTAAATAAGATATATTGTGATATCCCAACAAGTAACATGTTCCAATAAGGAATGATCTCCATGTTCCAACAAGGAACAAACTTCAATCTTCACCTGCAACTAACAACGCTATAAGAGGGGATGAGCAAAGCGGTAACATAGCCAATCAACGGTTTGCTAGGACAATGGTGGGTTAGAGGCTGAACATGGCAATTTGGGAGGCTGACAAGCAAGTGGTAGGCATCGTAGCAATGGCAAAGCAAAAGAGCGAGCAAACTAGCATAGCAAAGATAGAAGTGATTTCGAGGGTATGATCATCTTGCCTGAAATCCCGCAAGGAAGAAGAACGAGTCCATGAAGAAGACAAACGGACGTAGACGAACGGGTCCTCACAAACTCGACGTTATCGGAACCAACCCGAAGAATCAATCACCGGAAAAGAAGCAGACAACATAGTAACAACCACGACATCAACATGGCATGATGCACAATCGAGTATGATGCATGTCCGGTTTAAATATGCATGGCATGGCAAAGAGCACAAACAATCCTACCAATTAAGTGGAGCTCAATATGCATCGGGATGCATATTGACAAAACACCACATCAATTATTTAGTTCTCTCTCGTTTAAGTACCCAACAATATTAAATGTTGTTAAACATGGCAAGAGGGTGAAGCAACGTCAAACTACATATCTAGTCAAGTTTAAATGAGGCCGGAAGCAACGAACAACAATTCCGGAAAATCCCCATAGCATATTTTAGATTTGGTCCTGATCTGTCCTAAACACAATTTTTGAGTTGTTTAACATGCAAAGTAAGGTCACCATGATAAACTAGGCAAAATTCTACCCCATTTACATATAAAGATTATTAAAATCGGAGTTACGGTTATTTAGTTATGAATTAAACCGTTTTTGCATGGCATAGGGGCAAATTAATGCAAACAACATTTTAAATATTTCAATAGTTGTTATCATGATGCGGATGACAGGAGCAAGTTTATGCATTTTTTTATTAAAAGTTGACATGAGCATAAAGAAGCATTTGTCATCGTGGCGGAAACGAAAGGGGTGCCACGACAACGAATCCGAAAGTGATGCCACGGCAACATATCGGTTCCGGTAACTCGATTGAGATCCCGGTGCAAACGGAAGTGCGGCGGGAGCGTGACAAGCGATAGAAGGTGGGGTACCCTCGGATACGGAGTTCCCACATGTCGGTGGCAAGGCAAAAGAGGGGCGACGTTATCGAACAAGGGTGCATCTCATACAACATGCATTCATTCACGGGCATCGTTCCGGCGGTTATACCTTTGAAGCGAGCATTATCGAAACGGATCGAGTTTGGCGGTAGGGGTACACGTGTCGACGAGGAAGTAGTTGTTCACGGGGTCGTCATGGGAAGTAGGGGTACATGACGACGTAGAGGTACTCGCGACGGTAGTGGTACACGTTTCGTAGACGTTCGAGCCATATCGGTAGCGGTACTTGATGAATCCCGAAACGGACTTGGCGTCGTCGTGCGTAGGGGTACTTGGTGTTTCCGGAGACGAGGTAGAGGAACACGTTTCGAAGGGGTACTTGGGGTCCTCGAACTTGCCGATCTCGTCATCTCGAAGGGGTACTTGACGTCCATGGGTACTTGACAAAGACGAGACGGAACGCAATGGTTGTAGTAGTACATGGCGTCCAGGGCCTCGCGGGTCACCCTATACTTCGGCGTTCGGTGCGGTGGTCGTCCGTGTGCCGTAAGTCATTGTACTTGCCATGGTACTCCCTGGTGGCACCGAGGTGGTCTAGCAGCAGCAGGGGCGTCGGGGAGGTGGTGGCCGGATGTGCGGCGATGCGGTGGAGCAAGGCAGGGGCTCCGGTCCACTGTTAGCTGTTGACGCCGGCAGCGCAGGCGAGGTAGGGAGACGATGCGGCGCTCTTGGGGTCCCCTGCCCGTGAGCACAGGGGTGCGCGGGGCTGGTCCTCGAGCAGAACGCCGGCAAGGAGGAAGGGCGCGAGGGAGATGGCTGCAGATCGACGGAACTTGGCGCCTCGATGAAAAGCCACAGCAGCGAGCGGCTCCAGGAGAGGGACTGCACGGCCAAGGTCATGGGGCAGGGTCGGCCGGAGCTTCGAGCTCGGCGTCCATGGCAGGACGACGAGGAGGCCGGAGGAGGAGGGCCATGGAGGAGGTCGGCGACATGGACTTGGGGGCACCGGCGACGCTTGGTGCGATGCAGGGCTCCGGCGGCGCGGTCGACGAGGAAGAAGCCCAGGAGGTCGAGGCCAGGGCCTCGGGGCGGAGCAGCTCCGGGGCAGAGCTTTGAGCTCGGCCGGCAGCGGCCATGGAGAAGGGCGGCGCTGAGGCAGGGTGCGTGGGGCTCTCGGACTGAGCGGCGACGGAGGTTGGTGGTGCTTGCGGGGCAGCGGAGGTCGCGGGCTGGCAGCGAGGAAGAGATCGAGAGGAGAGGTGGCTCGGCGCACGGGAGAGATGGGATCGAGGGAATCACGGAGAGAGGTGCAGCGCGAGGGAGATGGGGATCGTGGTGACGGCGCTGGAATCGAACAGGGGAGAGGATTAGGTTTAGATGCGGGCTAAGAGGCCTCAGGGAGGTTGGGCCGGTCTAGCAGGCCTAGGCCCAAGAAGGCCTGTGGGTGTGGGCTCTCTCTCTCTCTCTCTCTCTCTCCCTTCTTCTAAGAGAAAAGAAATAGAGAGAAAAAAACAAGAAAAGGAGGGTTAAGGAAAGGATTTTGATCATGGGGATAATTTCCCGAACTCACAAAAATATGCTCGGTCAAAGAAAAGTAGGAGTGGCAAGATTGGAAGATGTCATTCAAGCACATTTGAATTTAATTCAAATGGGTTTGAACTAGGGCTTGGTTACCGAAGTACCCAAAAATGTTGAGGTTTTTGGTGGGACTCCGGAAAGTGAAGAAAGAATTTAGGGCAAAGTTTGGAGACGAGGAATATAGTAAGAAAAGCATGGAATATTTTGCAAGTGTGTTGCGGTAATTTCCAAGAGATGGAATATTTATTATAGCTCTCTAAATATTGAGAGGATATGTTTTAAAGAGAATCACCATGTGAATTCCTCGATTTAAATGGATCAAAGACCCATGCCATTTATTTAGTTGAGTTGCAAAAATTAATGATATGATGACATGATGCAAAGCAAACATAAAAGGAGCAAGTAAAAAATAAAACACGCAGAGAAGCCCGGGAACCCTAGAAGGCAACTGAAGCTCCGGTCTTGGGACGTTACAACACTCCACCACTACGAGAGGATCTCGTCCCGAGATCTAGAATGGCACCGGAGGGAAAACGGAAGAGGAAGAGGATAGGTAAAGCTAAGTTGCTTCTTTGACAAACGAGTGAAACCAAAGAACCCTGAAAAGGTTAAGCCATCTCGAGGAAAGAATACAACGGAGATGAACAAAGTTGAAAACACTCCGGTTAAAGAAGGGGATCGAGGAAGACCAAATTCGGGCAGCACTCCGGTTGAAAAGAAAAGGAATTGAATAATAACTTGATAAGATGAGAAGATACTTGATGAAATCACAATACACTGCCTCCGTAACTATTGAATGAATTGAAACAGGGGGTAAGAAAGATCTCAGAAAGCACTCTAGTTGAGAAGGGAGTCAAAATTTGATAAGATGAGAGAGCTCAAATGAAAACACGACAATCCGGTTGAGAAAAGGATGCAAGACTTGATAAGGAGAAAAGAACTTAAACAAAGGGGCACAATACTCCGGTTAAGCAAGATAGGGAAGGAATAAGAGTGACATAATTTGGACAGCACTCCGTCTGTAAATGGAAGGAATTGAACTTGACAAGATGAGAGGATACTTGAAAAGAGGACACAACACTCAGATTAAAAGGATAGGCATGGAAAGATCATGATCTTTGACAAAACGAGATGATGGGTTGAAAAGATGAACATCACAATGCCTCCGGAACAAAAGTAAGAATGGAATGGAGTGAACGGAGGAAAACAAAATCTTGGGGTAGCACGCTTACAACATATTCTTGAATAGAGTTGTTGGATTATCAACAACGAAAGGATAAGCTTGATGTGGTCTTATGGAATACCTCTCAAATTAAGAGATGAAAAACCTGCCATTCGCGGAAAAAGAATTGGATTGACAAGAACAAGGAGACGAGAAGGCTATATTATCGGGAGGATAAATGAAGAAACTTGGATCATATATAAGCACCATAATAACAACAATCCTTAGGAAAGGCTTTAGGTGAAGTATAACCCAAGATAATTCAAATGACGAGATTGATGGATTTAAAATATCCCAATCTTGACAACATGTGAATCATGACAATATGAACTCAAATTATCAAGAATGACATAATACCACCTCCAATGATACGGAAGAAAGAATAATTGTACTCCGGATTGCAATATGAAGAAAGCTTGAGTTTCTGTGAAAATAAACTTGATGAACATTTAGAGAATGAGTTAAATCCTTTATGAACCATCATGTAGAACCTTCATGAAGAACTCCGGTAACAAAAGAATAAAAGAAAGAGAAATTGAAAACACAAGGTGAATCCTTGCAATGATTTTTGTTGGATCTCGTGATGAAATAGTTGAAAAAGGTTGGAACTCCGGGAAAAAGAGAAGATGAACAATTGGAAACAAGAATTTAATCATCGAGAACAAACTCCGGTAAACAAAAGGATGAACAAACAGAAGGAAAAAGAAGTTGAAAACATAAAGCGCCTCGAACCAAGAATGTGATATGATGCACCTCCGGAATAAGGAATTAATCATTTGGATGAAACAAGAATAAGAATTACATTATGCGCATCCTTCACCAAATTAAATTGATGACAATCCACGGATTTGGCATATTGCTAATTCTTGTAGAAAAAAAATTAAGAGAGATATCGCGTAAACTTGAGAAAGTCTTCAACGAACCACCGGTAGGGTAGAAACAACGAACAAATTGATAAGGAAGAGAAATCTTGAGCAAACCACCGTAAGAATTAAGCAAATAAACGAAGATGCTTGAGAGACTTTAGATCCATGAGAACGAAGAGATCACGAACTGATTAAAGATCACTTGAACGAAGCAGCGGTAAAATTGAAGAACGAGAGCTGAAAGCTGAGGATGAATAAATCTTAGATGATGGACTCCGGATAACAATTGAGAAGACTCTTAAATTACTCCGGCTGGATAAAAAGAATTCCCACAATCAAACAATTATGAGAGGATGACCTCGAATTAGAACCACGATTCTTTGAGAGAGCGGATAAGATATGGAGGTAAAACTCTTCTTCGGTCTTCAAATGACGACGAGAAACACTAACAATAATTGTAGAGGCACTCCGGAATGAAGAATAGAAGGTTGATCCAACGATGAAAGAATTTAGCCGATCTTGGGGAAAGACATTTGACTGATGACAATTCATTCTTACGTCAAACTTTAGAAAAGAATTTGAAAAGCTCCGGAAAAATAAGAAGAGTCAGGTAAGATCCTGGGAAAAGACCTGTGGGTTAGGGCCCACTCAAAAGAAAACACCATTGAAATGATTTAAAAGGGAGGTTGCACCTGTTGAATTAAATGACTTGAATGATATAACAACCTCAAAATAGCCTGAACGAATGTAGAGTGGAAACACGAATCTTCGAGATATCTTGAGCACTCCGGAACAATAGAATGGCGAGAGGTGAAATGATAACGAGGTGCACCGGCATGAGAAAGCATTGAAACGAGGAAAAAGGTATGATCAACAAAACTTGACTTGAAACCACCGGAGAAGAAAAAGAACGAAGAACGATGAACTAGAAGCTCCGTTAGAATCTTCATCAGAAACACCGGATAAGAATGGAGAGACTTCCATCGATAAAATGGATAGTTGAATAAGAAATCTGAGTCCTTGAAAAAAACAAGGGTGGGTGGGCGGGAAAAACAAAGGCAACTTGGAGACGGGTGAAACAAACACCTTTGAGAAGAACTGATACTTGATCTTGCGAAAATTGAAATAATCGGATCCACTTGAAGAGAAACACTCCGGTTGAAAAAAAAGGATTGACATGACAATCTCGATTATCATGAAGGATTGGTATTCACATCGGAGTATGAGAACACCATTTATGAAAGGTATGGAACCAACACTTGACATTGAAGCAACTCAAATACCACAACTCAAAACAAAAACAAAGGATTGGCTTGCAGAATAAGCCGGAACAAACATATGATAGAGATTTCGTCCGAAGTTTTCGTGGTGGGACCTACACGGGCTCGATCGTACAGCACCATCATGTACAAGGCAGTGCACATGACATACGAAGCGTCCCCGAGTCAGCATAGCCAAGGACTCTTTAAGACACAACGAGGCCACTGTAAAATCGACCGTGAATAGGCGAACCACTAGACGTCGAACCCCAATGTCATATCATACATGTGTCGGAAAGAAATCCTAAGAGCTACTTGAATTCCCACCTATGAAACTCCCGAAACTTTCCGGTTATGCAATCAGGTGTTGGGGATACAGGGGAAGCATAATATCTCACCCAAACTAGCAATTCCTACATCCAGCTGTATCCATCCTTCAACACATAACCAAGAAACCTTCGTAAACCATCTACTTCAACCTTTGAAAAGCATCCGTTATACAAGTTATGGCGATACTCCCGAACTCCCGCCCCAGTACTGGGTGGCATCGAGGTTATCTCACCAACGAACTGCATAAAGGAGATTTTCGATGTCGCGAACATATCTCAAGTATTCCAGAATTGCAATGATAAAATTATGATGACAACACCTCAGAGCTCAACTCCCCGGGACACTTCCACTAAACCCCTGACAGGAGGCACCAAGACAGTGTTCTCATCATAAGCCATCAGAACAAATCCAAGATACTCGCGTGATCCTAAATTTTTTTAGTGAAATTTGAGAAGAGAAGAGTCAAAACTCTACGTCAGGATGACTTACCAGAGCGATGAGGAGACTGGGGAGTAAAAAGAATTCCTAAACTCTTCGATATATAATTCCTAAAGGACTCAAAACATTTTTCTAGACACAACTCGGCTGCTAAAAACGATCAAGCAGTTGGGGCTCCTAAGGTCGGGGAAGGCTCTGATTACCAACTTGTAACACCCTCGATGCGACTATGTCTCCCACGTGCCGAGGCACGACTTAGAGGTATAATCGCATTGAAGGCATATGTCGCAAGTGAGGTAATCTTCACACAACCCATGTAATATAATAAGGGAAAGAGATACATAGTTGGCTTACAATCGCCACTTCACACAAACACATGAATAAAGCATTACATCATTCAATTACACTCAAGGTCCGACTACGGAACCAAAACAAAAGAAGAACCCCAAATGCGACAAAGGTCCCCGATCGACCCCAACTGGGCTCCACTACTGATCAACTAGAACGAAACAACACAAAGGACAAGATCTTCACCGAGCTCCTCCTGAGCTGGGTTGCGTCATCTGCTCGGACTCATCGGCACCTGCAAGCTGGTTTTGGAAGTATCTGTGAGCCACAGGGACTCAGCAATCTTGCACCCTCGCGATCAAGACTATTTAAGCTTATGGGTAAGGTAAAGGTATGAGGTGGAGCTGCAGCAAGCGTCTAGCATATATGGTGGCTAACCTATTCACAAAAGAGAGCGAGAAGATAAGGCAAAGCACGGTCGATAAAAGTATGATCAAGAAGTGATCCTGGACTACCTACGTCAAGCATAACTCCAACAACCGTGTTCACTTCTCGGACTCCGCTGGAAAGAGACCATCACGGTTACACACGCTGTTGATTCATTTTAATTAAGGTCAAGTTCAGGTTTTCTACAACCGGACGTTAACAAATTCCCATCTGCCCATAACCGCGGGCACGGCTTGCGAAAGTTCAAATCCCTGCAGGGTGTCCCAACTTAGCCCATGACAAGCTCTCACGGTCAACGAAGGAATAGACCTCCACCCGAGATATTCCGACCAGACTCGGTATCCCAGTACAACAAGACATTTCGGCAGGGTAAAACTAAACCAGCAACACCGCCCGATGCGCCGACATCCTGATAGGAGCTGCACATATCTCGTTCTCAGGGCAACACCGGATAAGCAATCCGTACAACTAAAACCAGCCCTCAAGTTTCCCCGAGGTGGCGCTGCAAGGGGCTCTAGTTTGGACCAACGCTTAGACAAGCACTGGCCCGGGGGGGTTAAAATAAAGATGACCCTCGGGATGCGCGACTCCCAAGGGAAAAAGGCTAGGTGGCGAATGGTAAAACCAATGTTGGGCATTGCTGGCAAAGCTTTACTTAAGGCGAACTGTCAAGGGGTTCCCATTATAGCCCAACCGCGTAAGGGACGCATAATCCAGGAACATAACACCGATATGACGGAAACTAGGGCGGCAAGAGTGGAACAAAACACTAGGCATAAGGCCGAGCCTTCCACCCTTTACCAAGTATATAGATGCATTAATTAAATAAGATATATTGTGATATCCCAACAAGTAACATGTTCCAATAAGGAACGATCTCCATGTTCCAACAAGGAACAAACTTCAATCTTCACCTGCAACTAACAACGCTATAAGAGGGGCTGAGCAAAGCGGTAACATAGCCAATCAACGGTTTGCTAGGACAATGGTGGGTTAGAGGCTGAACATGGCAATTTGGGAGGCTGACAAGCAAGTGGTAGGCATCGTAGCAATGGCAAAGCAAAAGAGCGAGAAAACTAGCATAGCAAAGATAGAAGTGATTTCGAGGGTATGATCATCTTGCCTGAAATCCCGCAAGGAAGAAGAACGAGTCCATGAAGAAGACAAACGGACGTAGACGAACGGGTCCTCACAAACTCGACGTTATCGGAACCAACCCGAAGAAGCAATCACCGGAAAAGAAGCACACAACATAGTAACAACCACGACATCAACATGGCATGATGCACAATCGAGTATGATGCATGTCCGGTTTAAATATGCATGGCATGGCAAAGAGCACAAACAATCCTACCAATTAAGTGGAGCTCAATATGCATCGGGATGCATATTGACAAAACACCACATCAATTATTTAGTTCTCTCTCGTTTAAGTACCCAACAATATTAAATGTTGTTAAACATGGCAAGAGGGTGAAGCAACGTAAAACTACATATCTACTCAAGTTTAAATGAGGCCGGAAGCAACGAACAACAATTCCGGAAAATCCCCATAGCATATTTTAGATTTGGTCCTGATCTGTCCTAAACACAATTTTTGAGTTGTTTAACATGCAAAGTAAGGTCACCATGATAAACTAGGCAAAATTCTACCCCATTTACATATAAAGATTATTAAAATCGGAGTTACGGTTATTTAGTTATGAATTAAACCGTTTTTGCATGGCATAGGGGCAAATTAATGCAAACAACATTTTAAATATTTCAATAGTTGTTATCATGATGCGGATGACAGGAGCAAGTTTATGCATTTTTTTTATTAAAAGTTGACATGAGCATAAAGAAGCATTTGTCATCGTGGCGGAAACGAAAGGGGTGCCACGACAACGAATCCGAAAGTGATGCCACGGCAACATATCGGTTCCGGTAACTCGATTGAGATGCCGGTGCAAACGGAAGTGCGGCGGGAGCGTGACAAGCGATAGAAGGTGGGGTACCCTCGGATACCGAGTTCCCACATGTCGGTGGCAAGGCAAAAGAGGGGCGACGTTTTCGAACAAGGGTGCATCTCATACAACATGCATTCATTCACGGGCATCGTTCCGGCGGTTATACCTTTGAAGCGAGCATTATCGAAACGGATCGAGTTCGGCGGTAGGGGTACACGTGTCGACGAGGAAGTAGTTGTTCACGGGGTCGTCGTGGGAAGTAGGGGTACATGGCGACGTAGAGGTACTCGCGACGGTAGTGGTACACGTTTCGTAGACGTTCGAGCCATATCGGTAGCGGTACTTGATGAATCCCGAAACGGACTTGGCGTCGTCGTGCGTAGGGGTACTTGGCGTTTCCGGAGACGACGGTAGAGGAACACGTTTCGAAGGGGTACTTGGGGTCCTCGAACTTGCCGATCTCGTCATCTCGAAGGGGTACTTGACGTCCATGGGTACTTGACAAAGACGAGACGGAACGCAATGGTTGTAGTAGTACATGGCGTCCAGGGCCTCGCGGGTCACCCTATACTTCGGCGTTCGGTGCGGTGGTCGTCCGTGTGCCGTAAGTCGTTGTACTTGCCATGGTACTCCCTGGTGGCACCGAGGTGGTCTAGCAGCAGCAGGGGCGTCAGGGAGGTGGTGGCCGGATGTGCGGCGATGCGGTGGAGCAAGGCAGGGGCTCCGGTCCACTGTTAGCTGTTGACGCTGGCAGCGCAGGCGAGGTAGGGAGACGATGCGGCGCTCTTGGGGTCCCCTGCCCGTGAGCACACGGGTGCGCGGGGCTGGTCCTCGAGCAGAACGCCGGCGAGGAGGAAGGGCGCGAGGGAGATGGCTGCAGATCGACGGAACTTGGCGCCTCGATGAAAAGCCACAGCAGCGAGCAGCTCCAGGAGAGGGACTGCACGGCCAAGGTCATGGGGCAGGGTCGGCCGGAGCTTCGAGCTCGGCGTCCATGGCAGGACGACGAGGAGGCCGGAGGAGGAGGGCCATGGAGGAGGTCGGCGACGTGGACTTGGGGGCGCCGGCGACGCTTGGCGTGATGCAGGGCTCCGGCGGCGCGGTCGACGAGGAAGAAGCCCAGGAGGTCGAGGCCAGGGCCTCGGGGCGGAGCAGCTCCAGGGCGGAGCTTTGAGCTCGGCCGGCAGCGGCCATGGAGAAGGGCGGCGCTGAGGCAGGGTGCGCGGGGCTCTCGGACTGAGCGGCGACGGAGGTTGGTGGTGCTTGCGGCGCAGCGGAGGTCGCGGGCTGGCAGCGAGGAAGAGATCGAGAGGAGAGGTGGCTCGGCGCACGAGAGAGATGGGATCGAGGGAATCGGGGAGAGAGGTGCAGCGCGAGGGAGATGGGGATCGTGGTGACGGCGCTGGAATCGAACAGGGGAGAGGATTAGGTTTAGATGCGGGCTGAGAGGCCTCAGGGAGGTTGGGCTGGTCTAGCAGGCCTAGGCCCAAGAAGGCCTGTGGGTGTGGGATCTCTCTCTCTCCCTTCTTCTAAGAGAAAAGAAATAGAGAAAAAACAAGAAAATGAGGGTTAAGGAAAGGATTTTGATCATGGGGATAATTTCCCGAACTCACAAAAATATGCTCGGTCAAAGAAAAGTAGGAGTGGCAAGATTGGAAGATGTCATTCAAGCACATTTGAATTTAATTCAAATGGGTTTGAACTAGGGCTTGGTTACCGAAGTACCCAAAAATGTTGAGGTTTTTGGTGGGACTCCGGAAAGTGAAGAAAGAATTTAGGGCAAAGTTTGGAGACGAGGAATATAGTAAGAAAAGCATGGAATATTTTGCAAGTGTGTTGCGGTAATTTCCAAGGGATGGAATATTTATTATAGCTCTCTAAATATCGAGAGGATATGTTTTAAAGAGAATCACCATGTGAATTCTTCGATTTAAATGGATCAAAGACCCATGCCATTTATTTAGTTGAGTTGCAAAAATTAATGATATGATGCCATGATGCAAAGCAAACATAAAAGGAGCAAGTAAAAAATAAAACACACAGAGAAGCCCGGGAACCCTAGAAGGCAACTGAAGCTCCGATCTTGGGGCGTTACACTTGTAGGGAGTCGTACACTCATTGGAATAGTGTCCGGGTGTTCCACAATTGTAGCAGTTTCGCTCTCGACTAGAAGATCTTTTGTCATTGTAGGACCTTGACTTGAAGGTTCTATCTTTGCTTCTACTCTTGTAGAACTTGTTGAAGTTTTTCACCATTAAGCTCAATTCTTCATTGAAGGTTTGTTTCTCACTTGATGATGTGGGGACTTCACATGAGGCTTTGTAGGCACCACTTGATTTGTTGTGAAGTTCCTCTTTATCCTTGAGTGACATCTCATGAGCAACAATCCTTCCAATCACTTCCGTTGGCTTGAGATCTTTGTAATTGGGCATCATTTGAATCAATGTGCACATGGTGTCATATTTCCCATCCAAGGCTCTTAGGATCTTCTTGATGATGAATCTATCGGTCATCTCTTCACTTCCTAAGCCGGCAATCTCATTTGTGATGAGAGCAAGCCTAGAGTACATTTTGGCGAAACCTTCACCATCCTTCATCTTGAACTTGTCAAGTTGACTTTGGAGCACATCCAACTTGGATTCCTTGACGGAGTCGGTACCTTCGTGCATATCAGTCAAAGTGTCCCAAATTTCCTTTGCATTCTCAAGGCGGCTGATTTTGTTGAATTCTTCGGGGCACAATCCATTGAAGAGAATATCACAAGCTCGAGCATTGTATTGCAACATCTTCAACTCATCCGCAGTAGCTTCACGGTTTGGTTCCCTCCCATCGAAGAACTCACCTTGCAAGCCAACACAAACAATAGCCATACGGCGGGGTTATGTCCAAGAATATGCATTTTCATTTTATGCTTCCAACTAGCAAAATTAGTACCATCAAAGTAAGGACCTCTACGGTGATAATTTCCCTCGCTAGACTCCATACTCCCCTAGGTTGTGAAACCAAGGCTATGACCACCAAAAGCTATGGAGATCAAGGCAAATGGAGACCAAAGCTCTGATACCACTTGTAGGATCGAAAGTATGTCTAGAGGGGGGGGGGGGGTGATTAGACTACTTGACCAAATAAAAACTTAACCTTTTCCCAATTTTAGTTCTTGGTAGTTTTTAGCTATCTTAGGACAAGTCAAGCAATCATTACACAATTCAAGCAAGCATGCAAAGAGTGTATTGGCAGCGGAAAGTAAAGCATGCGACTTGCAAGAATATAAAGGGACGGGTTTGGAGAATTCAAACGCTATTGGAGACACGGATGTTTTTCCCGTGGTTCGGATAGGTGGTGCTATCCTACATCCACGTTGATGGAGACTTCAACCCACGAAGGGTAACGGTTGCGCGAGTCCACGGAGGGCTCCACCCACGAAGGGTCCACGAAGAAGCAACCTTGTCTATCCCACCATGGCCATCGCCCACGAAGGACTTGCCTCACTAGCGGTAGATCTTCACGAAGTAGGCGATCTCCTTGCCCTTACAAACTCCTTGGTTCAACTCCACAATCTTGTTGGAGGCTCCCAAGTGACACCTAGCCAATCTAGGAGACACCACTCTCCAAGAAGTAACAAATGGTGTGTTGATGATGAACTCCTTGCTCTTGTGCTTCAAATGATAGTCTCCCCAACACTCAACTCTCTCTCATAGGGTTTGGATCTGATGGAAAGAATATTTGAGTGGAAAGCAACTCGGGGAAGGCTAGAGATCAAGATTCATATGGTTTGAATGGAATATCTTGGTCTCAACACATGAGTAGGTGGTTCTCTCTCACAACATATGAGTTGGAATGGGGTATGTGTTCTGATTGCTCTCTCCCACGAGTGAAGAGGAGGTGGAGGGGTATTTATAGCCTCCACATAAAGTCCAACCGTTACACACAATTTACCAATCTCGGTGGGACCGAATCAGAATACTCGGTTGGACCGAAATAGTAAACCTAGTGACCGTTAGGAATTTCGGTGGGACTGACATGCAACTCGGTAGGACCGATTCGGTTAGGGTTTGGGCATAACGTAATCTCGGCGAGACCGATTGCACAAACTCGGTGAGACCGAGTTTGGCAATAAGCTAACCAGAGAGTTGGTCAGGCAAACTCGGTGGGACCGACTTGCTCTTTCGGTGAGACCGAAAAGTTACAAGAAGGAAACATTGAGTTTACCTTGCATTCTCGGTGGGACCGATTCGCTCTTTCGGTGAGACTGAAAAGTTACGAAAGGGAAACAGAGAGTTTGCAAGCCCATCTCGGTCCTTATCGGTAGGACCGAATTGCTAGGGTTTGGCAGTGGCAAATGACAGGTGAAACTCGGTGGCGCCGGATTGAAAGAATCGGTATGACCGAGTTTGGCTTAGGGTTTAGGTCATTTGTGGATATGGGAAAGTAGCTGAGGATTTTGGAGCATATCATTCAGCACATAGAGCAAGAGGCTCATTAAGCAACACCTCATCCCTCCTTGATAGTATTGGCTTTTCCTAAAGACTCAATGTGATCTTGGATCACTAAAACATAAAATGAAGAGTCTTGAACTTTTGAGCTTGAGCCAATTCTTTGTCCTTAGCATTTTGAGGGTTCCACTTTCACATCCATGCCGTGCCAATCATTGAGCTTTCCTGAAATAATCATCTTGAAATAGCATTAGCTCAATGAGCTATATGTTGTTATGAATTACCAAAACCACCTAGGGATAGTTGCACTTTCAGCCCATAACCGCGGGCACGGCTTTCGAATGTTCAATCCCTGCAAGGGAGTCCCAACTTAGCCCATGACAAGCTCTCACGGTCAACGAAGGAATAGACCTCCACCCGAGATATTCCGATCAGACTCGGTATCCCGGTACAACAAGACATTTCGACAGGTTAAAACAAGACCAGCAACACCACCCGAATGTGCCGACAAATCCCGGTAGGAGCTGCACATATCTCTTTCTCAGGGCACACTCAGATTGTCCTAGGTACGGGTAGGCCAGCCCAGAGTTTCCCCTGGTGGCCACCGGCAGCTGACAGGTGGACCAACACTCAGAGGAGCACTGGCCCGGGGGGGGGGGGGTTAAAATAAGATGACCCTCGGGCTCCGGAAACCCAAGGGAAAAAGAGGCTAGGTGGCAAATGGTAAAACCAAGGTTGGGCATTGCTGGAAAAGCTTTAATCAAGGCGAACTATCAAGGGGTTCCCATTATAACCCAACCGCGTAAGGAACGCAAAATCCAGGAACATAACACCGATATGACGGAAACTAGGGCGGCAAGAGTGGAACAAAACACTAGGCGAGAGGCCGAGCCTTCCACCCTTTACCAAGTATATAGATGCATTAAGATAACATGGCAATATAATGATATCCCAACAAGTAAATAAATGTTCCAACACGGAACGGTCTCCAATCTTCACCTGCAACTAGCAACGCTATAAGAGGGGCTGAGCAAAGCGGTAACATAGCCAATCAACGGTTTGCTAGGACATGGTGGGTTAGAGGCTGAACATGGCAATTTGGGAGGCTGACAAGCAAATGGCAGGCACCATAGCATTGGCATAGCAAAAGAGTGAGCAGACTAGCATAGCAAAGATAGTAGTGATTTCGAGGGTATGATCATCTTGCCTGCAAAGTTGTCAGAGTTGACTGGATCCTCGAAAGCAAACTCAACGGGCTCCTCGTTAGCGAACTCGTCTCCCGGCTCTACCCAACAAGACAAACAAGCAACAAGGATACAATCAACCACGTGCAAGGATCAAACACAATGATGCAAACATGGTATGCTATGCGGGATGCAATGCGGGATGTATATGCAAGATATGACAGGAAATGCATGACCCTGGCCTCAACTTGGAAAACCAAGTGTGCCACTGGAAAGATGAGATGAAATCGCTTGAAAACAATATAAGGATCACCGGAATCGGAGTTACGGTTTGGAAATGGCAAGCGTTTCAAATATGACACCGGTCTGCGATTTACAGCAAGTAGGCATCTAAATACAACGAGATGAACATGCTACAACACTCAAACATGGCATCAAAATACATGGCAGGGAAGCATTCAATATGCTTAACAAAAGTCTAGCACTGAGCTACAGCCAATTCATCCATTAAGAGGTTCAAACAAGCATGGCAAAAACACAAATGGTAAACAGATCTCAGACTTGGTGAAATTAACACTTGTCTGGAATTTCAGATCATATAGCCCTCTTCGGAGCAACAAAACAACATGCTACAGGACCTGAACATGACAAAGAAAGACATGGAATGGACCTACTCAACAAGCTTAACAAAAGTCCCTTAGTGACCTTGAGCCAAAAGGGATCACAAAATATACTAACAAGCACACAAACATAGCAAAAACATAATCAGTTTTCAGACTTAGTGAAAACTGGGACATGCTGAAACATAACTCACGAAGGCATGTTTACGAGCTCGATGTACTCATACAGAGCAAGTAATGGCAAGACAAGCATACATCCATTAAGAAGGCATAAAATGCAAGCTAGACATGGCAAGAACAATGGCATAGGATGCACGGATCAACTACAATAACATCGGCAAAATCGCAAACAAGTTGACGATCTGCCCAGATTCACAACGAAGCAAAAGTAGAGCTCGATTGACTCAAGTTAGGCTGCTCCATATATGCAAACAAAGACATGGATGGATAGAGCACTACAATATTAACAAAACTCCTTTACTGATCATCCTCAAAAGAGGCACGGATCACTAGGAAACAACATGAACATATGGCATCATGAACTAAACAATCCCAGGACTTAGTGAAACTACTAAGTCCCTGAAAACAGATTTACCGGGTGCCTCACTTTGCAAGCTTGCACTACTCACCACACACATCACAAAAATACATGGGTTGCACCTCTGGAAAGATGACAAAACCCTTAACAAAACATATGAAGAGCACCATGGCATATCATGCACACAATAATCATGGCAAAAATGACAAAAGTCTAAGATGGACTAGCAGATCTGACAATTAACTCACGAAGCCCTCTTCTAACAGCATTTCGGGCATCAAGATGAACTCTTATTAAAATGATGCAATGTAATGAAATGATGTACTCTCAGAGGCGAACATTTTGATATGCTATATGCCAACAACGGAGCTACGGATGCGGAGATATAGCAGGTCAAAGATAGCAAAATTATTAGGGTTCGGAGGGAAAAAGTCAACCGTAGACGAATCCGGATCTGAGATCTGAACATGCACTGTAGCGGCGGGCTTCCCTAGGATCACCGGAATCGGAGTGCTCGCCGGAGTAGCTCAAGGGGAGGAGGCTGGCGAGGTGGGGTCGCCGGATCTGGCCGGGGCGACGCGGGTCGCCGGCGGGGGCGCGGACTCCGGCGCGGCGGAGCCGCCGGAACGGCGAGGTGGCCGGGCGAGGTGCTGGCGACGCTCGCCGGAGTTTGACGGCGGCAATGGCGCGCGGCGGCCGGTGCAGTTGCGGCGAGCGGCGGAGACGAGGCGCTGGTGGCGGGGACGAGCGCTAGGCGCTGCGGGAGGCAACGGGCCTCGGGGCCCCTCCTGGGCTTCCCGGGCCGACGGTGGAGGGAGTGGCGGCGCGCCACGTGGCAGCGCGGGAGAGGACGACGGCGGTGTCCTGCACGCGGACGGACGTGTCCGGCGCGCGGGGATGATTTTTTTAGGGTTTCGGAGGTAGGAGGAGATCCGAAAATCGGGGGGGGGGGGGTGTTTAAATAGGCATAGAGGGAGCTAGGAGAGTCCAAATGAGGTGCGGTTTTCGGCCACGCGATCGTGATCGAACGCTCTAGGTGATGGAGCAGAGTTAGGTGGGTTTTGGGCCAAATTGGAGGGGTGTTGGGCTGCAACACACACGAGGCCTTTTCGGTCCCTCGGTTAACCGTTGGAGCATCAAACGAAGTCCAAATGGTACGAAACTTGACAGGCGGTCTATCGGTAGTAAACCAAGGCCGCTTGGCAAGTCTCGGTCCAATCCGGAAATGTTTAATACCCACACACGAAAGAAAGCTAGAATTGACCACCGGAGGAGAATGAAGCGCCGGAATGCAAAACGGACAACAGGGAAAATGCTCGGATGCATGAGATGAACACGTATGCAAATGCAATGCACATGATGACATGATATGCGATGCATGACAACGATAACAACACACGGAGACAAAGACCTGAACCCGAGAAAATAAATTAACTTAAAGCCGGAAACGGCAAGAGTTGGAGTACAAATTGGGTAAATCATATCCGGGGTGTTATAGGCTCGGCGGTGAGCGCGCATGCGTGCGCGCGAACGGCACCGACGATGGAGGGGAAAGAGTGGAGGTCAGGGCCTCACTGCGAGGCGTAGGGATGTGGCAACGGGGGTTGAGACGGAGTCAGGGACGACGACGCCGGCGAGGTGGAAAGCGACGGTGGCGTCGGGGGTCCAGGCGGCGGCGCGGGCTCCGGGTGACGACGGGCGACATCGAGCGGGCGCAAGGCGAGCGGTGGCGAGCGCAGGGGCGCTGCCCCGATCTGGATCAGGGGCGGCTGCAGAGGCGAGGGGTGGAATTGTGGGGTGAGTGGGGTGTGCCGTGAGGGTTCCTGGGGGTGGGGGCATGTGTAGGCCAGGGGTGGGCCGGCCTGGGCCAGTTGGGTTGGCCGGCTGGGCCGGTTGGCCCATGTGGGGAAGGGGGTTGTTCTCCTTTTGTTTGTTTTGTTTTGGTTTTTTACTGTTTTACTTTTAGTTTTCTTTATTTTAGTTTTATATAAAAGAAAATCATCACTAGCACCTAAGTTAATACTTTTAAATATACTACTGCCACATTAATTCTCAACCCAAATTAAAATACTTCAATAATTTATAAAATTCAATAGGTATTTATTTTAATATTTAAACCTATGTTTTAATTATTTTGAACACTTAAACATTTTATTAAATTTAGGTTTCTCCACCATTATTATCCATGATTTATTTAACACCTTTACAACATTCTAGTGTTGACTATGGAAAACTTTTATTGTTTCCCTCATTTTAAATTTTGAATATGAATCGGTTCCGAACTAATGCGAGATTAGCAACAATAACCGAGGTGACGTGGCATCATTAACGTGGGATTACTGTAGCTTAATTATCCGGGCGTCACAATTCTCCTCCACTACAAGAAATCTCGTCCCGAGATTTAAGAGGGAAGTAAAGGGGGGAAGGTTCGGGTTACGAAATTCTAGGGAGTGTTCTTGGTCTTGGTTGTCCTTCTCAAAGAGGTTGATCCATTACATTGATGTCTTCATTTCGCTGTTTCAGGTCATCATGATGAAGTTGTTGTCCTTTCTTTGGGAACTCCATCGTACTTACAAATAGGTAAGGGGCAACTTTACAACCATTGAATCTTATAAGGGAAAATCATTTGGGGGGGGGGTATCCCAAGAATGATCATAAGAGTATCTCTTGAGTTGAACAAATGAAACACATCAAGAGCAAAGTAAGAAGGTACCATAAGAAGTTTGAAGCAGATAGATAATCGTTCGATGCCTAAAACGGGGCGTGAAAGGGGTTCAAAGCAACGGAAATAAGTATTGTGTTTAATACCAGAATTGATGATCACAGGGCAGGTGGCTCGTGAATTTCACACGAAGCCAAGCGTGAGGAATAACTTTAGAAACAGGGTTGCACAGGAGAGTCAGGTTTCGATCCTGTGGAACTGTGGGTTATGGGCCCACCATGTGGGTTAAAAGCGAGAAGGGCGGTGACGTCTTGCACGATCATGAAAGCAAGGCATGTCAGAGGACAGTCTGTCGGTTATGTCGGCAACAACATCGATACCAAGGGCGAGGGACGAAGAGAACCATTTTCCTGCTCGTTGAACAAGGCGGACCAGTAGGCAAAGTTCTCGTCCGTCGGTGGTTACCAGAATGTCATCAACAAAAGTAATAGGGTCAATCTGACAGAGTGGTACAACGAGGTGACTGCTTATATAATATAGATTACAAGAAGGTTTTAAACAGAACAATGGAAAGGAAAATGTGTCTAAACACACATTTCAAGGGTATATCCTTCTCAAGGACAAGCAAGGCATGATATCCATGAAAGGATATAATGTAGAAAACTCTTTAGGTAAGGTGAGATAAATTTCATGACATTACCCATACAATGGTGTTTGGATAATTGAGTGAGAAACACTTAGCATTGGGCTTCAAATGTTCTTTGTGGAAAATTGGAGTACCACAGACATGCTTCGAGATAGCGTTGGCGTGGTATTCAAGCAAAGGTCAGACTTTGGATGCACAAAGGATTCATCAAGAACAACTTATAGAATAAGTCTTATGATTTCCTCAGGGAAGAATTGCTAAGCTTGCTAAAAAGGGAACTGTAACAATAGGTCCTCCGACCAGGTGTGCTGGGCATGACATCACCTTACCGGGTCATAAAAGATCAATGTTATAACTCTTGGAAATATGTCCCAACCATCATATCTGACAAGTTTCAAATCTAATTGGTGTTAGGACAACTTAGACTCAAGATGCCTGAGAAGAAAGGTGCAACACAAATTGTCGAGATTACATTGTAAGATTCTCCGGGATTGAACTATGGAGGCGAGTTCCGAAACAAGAGTTCATCATTAAAACCAAGGAGAGGATGAAGAGGTGGCTGATGAACTCAGCGACAATTCATTGAAATTTTCAAAATATGGATTTCCACACTTATGTGAACAAGGAGATAACATTTTTCGGATCAAATGATGTAAGGATGTTTGCTCAAGGAAAACATACACAATTAAGCGTTGGTTGAAAAGTGCACCCAAAATACGGTCTTAGGTAGCATGATCAATGTTAGAAAGGTGATTCAACAACCAATAGCCTAAGAATGAATTATCGACCTCTAACTTGAAAGCAATAGGGTTGCTAGAAACACAAACAAGTTTGGGTTGAACGGAAGACAATAAGTGGTTGATGATAACACAAATCATCGAGGGTAAGGATGGTACTTCTCATCATGAATTCAATTGATATCCTGGAAGGGGTCAAAATGTTGATGATGATCACAACACATTTGTCAAGAGGTTTCAAGAAGATGTAACTGATCGGTGATGACATCAAGCCAACGGAATGATGACGCGAGAAGTTATTGAAACCATAGGTACGACACAAACTTGAAATCAAGCTTGTCATTCAAGGACAATTGTTATGACAAGGAAGATCGACGTAAGATTAGCTCGCCTCGAAATTTTTGCTCCGGGAAAGACCAGGCAGCACAGTTAAAATCGGCATGACAAAGGTATAGCCAAGCAGGCTAGGAATGATGTGATCGAGTTTATCACCTCAAGAGTTGATTAATCACGGTGCGGACTTGAGTCAGTTATCGATGTCTTTGAGTGTTTAATAACTCAGAGCTCGTGAAAAATTGGAATCAATGGAATGTAGCACTTGATGAAGAACTCATAAGAAGTTATGCGGTTCCATGATATTCTCGAGATACCAGAGTGTAATACTCGACGGAAGATCAATGTAAAGGTTGGATTGGTGTATTGATCCACAAAAGACAAGTGCTTAAACTTGCCCGTGAAATGGTGTTAAAGAAGAACATATGGTCGAAACCACGATTGCAAAAGGCCGGATCCCAGATATAAGAACTTATGCCAAGGGAAAAATTTAATTTAAGAGAAGCTTTAATGATAAGATCTACATCGTGTCCATGGGCATGAACACAAAGTTCAAGGTCGACTCCCACTTCTTCAATGCATAACCTTTCATTCACTGCTCTAGATACAAATGCTTTCAGTGTCAAAACCTACCTGGTGATTTACCAGAGGAGTATGACCCGTGAAAACTTTCGGGTCCACACAGGTTAAGAAAGGCATAGGTTCAACCCGTCAGGGTCTCGTGGAAACATATACCACAAGCTTCAATCGTAAAAACTAGCAGCTCGAAAACAGAGCATGGTTGACAAGCAAAGGATACAATTTACCAAAGGCATTATGTATCCGAGGAAAGGCTCACATGCTTATTGAATATGAAGGACGTTGTCGGATAAAATCCAACAAAGGATCTGGTGGTCCACAAGGGATCTGACGTGAGCATTGGTACTCACTAGAGGAAGAAGATTGCAAGGAGATCAGATTATAGAAACAACTGACTAACTCAAATCTCAAATGCAAAGGAATTATGATTTCCAAATCAAGGGACCAGAAGCAATCCTCTGATTTGGGATGGATAAGTTGAATAGCCTTAGGGTACAATCAACGGCAATTGGATTGGTCGAGAACCAATTCCAGTTAAAAGAATGGCAGCTCAGCCGGAAAGGTAATTTATAAGGATCAATGATGATTGCGTGTATTCGCAAACATATTGGGTCAACAGACTCATAATGATAATGACAAGGGATGCCAATAAGACTACGAGACTTATGGGATTAACCATAATGCAAGCAAGAAAGAATTTCAAAAGGAATAAGCTGCTCGGGATTTTCAGAAGATCGAATGGCATATCGAAGACTTTTGTGAAATACATGAATCAAACTGGGGATGAGCGGGTACTCGATAAGTGCGAGAAATTATCCGTAGGGGTATTCAGGTGGTAAGGAACTACAAGGCAGTAAGCTCAAAGGATTATCGAAACAACACGAGTATTTTGGGGTATCTTGTAATAACATGACCAACTGGGGATGAATGTAAGAATAACAACTGCAAGTAGTTATCCATAAGGGTTGACTGTGGAATGGGAATTGCAAACGCGATGAACACAAGTTCTCGGGTTAACAGCGGAGAGTATCTTCAGGGTCTTCACGCACAGCAGACGATCATCAATAATAAGGGGCTGTCCTGGTGAAAGTGATAACGAGAACCTAATGTTAAATTTAGCAAGATTCATTTAACCCGAAAATAAGAGAGATCAGAGTCCCAGAGTATAGGTCGAGGAATAAAATATCCTAATACCACCCAATGGCGACGAGGGCCCTTAAGCCACACAGCCATGCTAGTAAAAGTTTTGCAACATCTAGACTCGACTTCGGCTAAGGAGTTGGAAGGGGGATTCCTACAGGCAGTCGGCTTTGGTACCAACTTGTGACGCCCCCAATTCAATCGTACACTAATCATACACGCAAACGTGTACGATCAAGATCAGGAACTCACGGGAAGATATCACAACACAACTCTACAAATAAAAATAAGTCATACAAGCATCATATTACAAGCCAGGGGCCTCGAGGGCTCGAATACAAGAGCTCGATTATAGATGAGTCAGCGGAAGCAACAATATCTGAGTACAGACATAAGTTAAAGAAGTTTGCCTTAAGCAGGCTAGCACAAACTGGGATACAGATCGAAAGAGGCGCACGCCTCCTGCCTGGGATCCTCCTAAACTACTCCTGGTCGTCGTCAGCGGGCTGTACGTAGTAGTAGGCACCTCCCGAGTAGTAGTAGTCGTCATCAACGGTGGCGTGTGGCTCCTGGGCTCCATCGTCTGGTCGCAGCAATCGGGTATAGAAAGGGGGAAAAGAGGGAGAAAAGCAACCGTGAGTACTCGTCCAAAGTACTCGCAAGCAAGGAGCTACACTACATATGTATGCATTGGTATCAAATGGAATAAGGGTATCATATGTGGACTGAACTGCAGAATGCCGGAATAAGGGGGGATAACTAGTCCTTTCGAAGACTACGCTTCTGGTAACCTCCATCTTGCAGCAGAAGAAGAGAGTAGATGGTGAGTTCACCAAGTAGCATCATGTAGCATAATCCTAACCGATGATCCTCCCCTCGTCGCCCTGTGAGAGAGCGACCACCAGTTGTATCTGGCACTTGGAAGGGTGTGCTTTAGTAAGTATCCGGTTCTAGTTGTCATAAGGTCAAGGTACAACTCCAAGTTGTCCTGTTACCGAAGATCACGGCTATTCGAATAGATTAACTTCCCTGCAAGGGTGCACCACATAACCCAACACGCTCGATCCCATTTGGCCGGACACACTTTCCTGGGTCATGCCCGACCTTGGAAGATCAACACGTCACAGCCCTACCTAGGCACAACAGAGAGGTCAGCATGCCGGTCTAAATCCTATGGCGGAGGGGTCTGGGCCCATCGCCCATTACACACTTGCATGTTGCGAGGGCGGCCGGAAGCAGACCTAGCCTAGCAGGCGTTCTAGTCCAATCCGGCGCGCGCCGCTCAGTTGCTGACGTCATGAAGGCTTCGGCTGATACCACGACGTCGAGTGCCCATAACTGTCCCCGCGTAGATGGTTAGTGCGTATAGGCCAGTAGCCAGACTCAGATCAAATACCAAGATCTCGTTAAACGTGTTATCTTGAAATAACCGCGAACGCCGACCAGGGCCAGGCCCACCTCTCACCTAGGTGGTCTCAACCTACCCTGTCGCTTCGCCACAAAGATCCACTTAGAGGGCCGTCGGGACAAACGTCCTTCCGGACCCAATCCGTCGATCACTCGCGGGTACTCCTACGAGCCGACGCATCTTTAGTCATCATCAGTATCATATATTATGTATAAGTATATACCCGTGATCAACTCCCGAGTGATCACGGCCCGATAGTATAGCATGGCAGACGGACTAGAATGTAGGGCCACTGATGAATTACTAGCAACCTATACTAAGCCTGGAGGATTGCAGGTAAGGTATCAACAGTAGTAGCAACAATGACAGGCTATGCATCAGGATAGGATTAACGGAAAGCAGTAACATGCTACACTACTCTAATGCAAGCAGTATAGAGAAGAGTAGGCGATATCTGTTGATCAAGGGGGGGGGGGGGCTTGCCTGGTTGCTCTGGCAAGAGAGCGGGGTCGTCAACTCCGTAGTCGTACTGGGTAGCAGCGGTGTTGGTCTCGGTGTCTAGCGGAAGAAGAGGGGGAAGGAACAATAAATATATTGCAAACAATTGCATGACATGACAAAGCGTGATGCTAGGTGTGCCCTAACGCGGTACGAGGTGGTACCCGTGAAGGGGGAAAACATCCGGGAAAGTATTCTCGGTGTTTCGCGTTTTCGGACAAAGGAGCCGGAGGGGGAAAGTTGCGTGTTCGCTATGCTAGGGATGCATGGCGGACGAACGTGCTGCGTATCCGGATTCGTCTCGTCGTTCTGAGCAACTTTCATGTTGAAAATAATTTAATCCGAGTTACGGATTAAAAGATATGATTTTCTAAAGATTTTATTAATTTCTGGAATTTAATTAATTATTTAATTTAATTCGAAATTTGGATTTATGACATCAGCATGATGTCATGCTGACGTCAGCAATCAACAGGGGTTGACTGGGCAACCTGACCAGTGGGTCCCACTGGTCAGCGACACATTATAATTAAACATTTTAATTAACCTAATTAGTATTAATTAGGGGGTGGGCCCCATTGTCATACTCTCTTAACTAATTAACTAAAATAGTTTGTTTAATTAACATATTAGTTAGGTTAATTAATTAATTAGGTTAATCTAATCAAGATTAAGTAAGTTAATTAATTAATATCTTATTTATTTATTTACTTAATTCTTTTTTTAATTCGTCTCACAAGAGCGGGCCCCACGTGTCTGTGGCCCAGAGGGGCCATAGCGGGTGCGGGTGACGTTTTCGGGTGCGGCCCGATTGGGCATGCGCCCAGCGGGCCGTGGCGGACGAGGCCGTCGAGGTCGGGCGGTCGCCTACGGAATGGGAGCGGCGGGCGAGGACGGTGGCTGGGGCAGAGCCGCGCAGCTGCGGGCGCGCGCGTGTGAGGAAGGCCGGGGCGAACGAGGTAGCTGCGGCGCCGGCGAGGCGGGGCCGCGCGCAGGGTGGCCGATGGCTGCGGCGACGGCGGTGCGGGCGTGAGGTGCGCAAGGGAGGGGCGTGCCGCAAGCGAGCGCGGAGCGGGGGGACGCGGGAGCGAGGCGGGCGCGCAGACATGCGCGAGCGGTGAGTGCGTGCGCGCAGGGGCCAAGCATGGCCAAGGCACGACCCGGTCGCGTCGAGCGCTGGTCAGGGGAGGGAGTGGCTGCAGGCAGCGGGTAGGGCTCGGCGGTGAGCGCGCGTGCGTGCGCGCTGACGGCACCGACGATGGAGGGGAAAGAGTGGAGGTCGGGGCCTCACTTCAAGGCGTAGGGACATGGCAGCGGGGGTTGAGGCGGAGTCGGGGACGACGGCGCCGGCAAGGTGGAAGGCGACGGTGGCGTCGGGGGTCGAGGCGGCGAGGTCCAGGCGGCGACGCGGGCTCCGGGCGATGACGGGCTGCATCGGGCGGGCGCAAGGCGAGCGGCGGCGAGCGCAGGGGCGTTGCCCCGATCTGGATCAGGGGCGGGTGTAGAGGCGAGGGGAGGAATCATGGGGGGAGTGGGGTGTGCGGTTAGGGTTCCTGGGGGTGGGGGCATGTGTAGGCCAGGGGTGGGCCGGCCTAGGCCAGTTGGGTTGGCCGGCTGGGCCGGTTGGCCCATGTGGGGAGGGGGGTTGTTCTCCTTTTGTTTGTTTTGTTTTGTTTTTTTACTGTTTTACTTTTAGTTTTCTTTATTTTAGTTTTATATAAAATAAAATCATCACTAGCACCTAAGTTAATACTTTTAAATATACTACTGCCACATTAATTCTCAACCCAAATTAAAATACTTTAATAATTTATAAAATTCAAAAGGTATTTATTTTAATATTTAAACCTATGTTTTAATTATTTTGAACACTTAAACATTTTATTAAATTTAGGTTTCTCCACCACTATTATCCATGATTTATGTAACACCTTTACAACATTTTAGTGTTGACTATGGAAAACTTTTATTGTTTCCCTCATTTTAAATTTTGAATTTGAATCGGTTCCGAACTAATGCGAGATTAGCAACAATAACTGAGGTGACGTGGCATCGTTAACGTGGGATTACTATAGCTTAATTATCCGGGCTTCACAGGTGAGGCCTCTGCGGCAGCACAGCCGGCCACGGGAGGGAGGAGCATGCGGCACGACCGGCGCTGCTTTGGGCGGTTGGAGCAAGAAGACCAGAGGTTGAAGAAGCACTACGGCCGTTGGATGGACATCATACGGTCACTGGAGCTAGAATCGTTCATATTGACTAAGTTGACAAAGCCCTTCGTCCCCGTCAACTTAGTAGGCCCACAAGTCAGCCTCCCACCAAGGTGGGTCCCAGCTAGCCGGGGGAGTATTCATTTTTGTGTGTGTAATAAGGACGCACTTCCGGTGGGTCCGAGCTGACAGCGGGGGGTACGGTTTTTTCACAAAATACGGTGGCCTGTCCGGTGGGTCCCAGCAGTCAGGGGAAACTATTTTTTCGCAAAATACTGGTGGCCCGTCCGGTGGGTCCCCGCTGTCAGGTGGAGGAATAATTATTTTCCGCGTAATAAGGAGGCACTTCCTTGCGGCTGCCGTGGACCCAGCTGTCAGCCTCTCCACGTGCAGTACTCTTCCGATGGAAGTCAGTCGTTGACCACATTGACCACGCCGCGCCGAGAGCACCACGACGGTGGACGATGGCGAGGCCTAGGAAGGGCACGACGCGGAGCCGGGCAAGACGCGACAGTGGATGCCCACGCGGAGAGGAGTACGAGCGTTCACTGGTTCGGCTATGGTGTGAGGCTGCCATCGCCGCAGAATAATAGGGGGTGTGGGTGAGTGGAGGGATGGCCTGGCCAGTGGTGGGAGTAGTATGGGGGCGGTGAGGCCTCCGCGGTAGCACAGCCGGCCACGGGGGGCAGGAGCAGGCGACACGACCGGCGCTGCTTTGGGCGGCTGGAGCAAGAAGACCAGAGGTTGAAGAAGCACTATGGCCATTGGATGGACATCATACGGTCACTGGAGTATTGACTAAGTTGACAAATCCCTCCGTCCCAGTCAACTTAGTAGGCCCACAAGTCAGCCCAACAATATGGTGGGTCCCAGCTAGCAGGGGGTATTCATTTTTTTGGGCATAATAAGGAGGCACTTCCTTGCGTGCGAAGATATAGCTAGTGGGTCCGACCTGTGAGCGGGGGGAATGTTTTTTTCGTGAAATACAGAGGCCCTTCCTGTGGGTCCTAGCTGTCAGGTGGAGGAATCATTATTTTGCGCATAATAAGGAGGCATTTCCTTGCGTGCGGCCGTGGACCTAGCTGTCAGCCTCTCCATATACAGTCCACTTCCGATGGATGTCGTTCATTGACCACATTGACCAGGCCGCACCGAGAGCACCAGGGTGGTGGACGACGGCGAGGCCTAGGAAGGGAACGACATAGAGCCAAGGAATACTCGGCAGTTGTTTCCCACGCGGAGGAGTACGAGGGTTTACTGGTTTGTCTACCGTGACCGAAGAATAACAACATGTGTGCGTGAGTAGAGGGATGGCTAGGCCAGCGATGGGAGTACGGTGGGGTCGTGAGGCCTGCGCGGCAACATAGCCGGCGGCGGGAGGAGGGAGCAGGAAGTCCTGCCGGCGCTTGGTTGAGCAGCTGGAGCATGAAGAGCAGAGATTGAAGAAGCACGACGGCCATTGGATGGACATCCAACAGTCACTGCTCTTGTGTGTTGACTAAGTTGATAGGGCGTTGCGTGTGCGTCAACCTTTTTTTATGAAAGCATACGCGTCAACCTGTAGCAGGCGCACAAGTCAGCCTCAAATCTGTGGAAAACAACATACAACTCATCTGCCATTATTTCTAATAATGTACAGCCCATTTGCTATTTCTTAAGAATTTTTTTGGAGCCCATCTTCTTTTTGTTAGCATTACACCCCATATTGTGGCCATGGTTAAAAATTATACGAAATTTTGCATATTTCGGTGTGGTCAACTGTTTTTAATCCAGAAATATCGATTCACATTTAAACTATTTTGAAAAATAATTTATATAAATATAAAATCCAAATAATTGTCCACGCATAAAATCAATGGAATTTAATATCTTGTAATGAAAACAATTGAAACTAATTCCCGGTTGGATGTGTTTTAAAAATGTACAGCCCATTTCTGGGCAAACCGAATGAAACTCTCCTCGTCTTGAAAGATTTGCAGCCCAGCAGGGCCGATAAAGCAAGTAGGCCTTGTTTGGGTGTTTCTTTTAACAAAGTAGAACTGGGCCAGCCATTTTTAGCAAGAAAAAAACACAAACACAACTGGGCTCATGATATGGTAAAGATAAATAAAACCCTGGCTAGATGGGCCACAGCCCCCGCACAGCCCAGTTGTTACCCTGATCCGTCGCTAAAACTAGTATAAATAACAACTGCTTGTTCCTAAAAAAATGCGTGACTTGCTGGATCCCTGGTGTCAGCCGCTCGTAGTGTAATTCTCTCGTTTATTGACTATGTTGACAATGGCATGAGCTCCAGATGTCCAACCATTAGGAGGAACCATATTTTTGGGCTTGTACTATAGAGGCACTTGCTTGCGTACTGCCATGACGCTGGTGGGTCCCTACTATCATCCTCTCCACGTACAGTCATCTCCTTGTTCCTCTCAGTTGTTGACGACGTTGACAACGCAAGAGGGCGGCGCACCGCGCACGGCGAGCGAACCAAGGCCGCAAGGCGGAGGACGACGGCGAGGCCTCATACGGAATGAACAGGAGCTATTGAAGATGCGCCGGTCCAGTCGCAGGCGGAGGGGAGTACGAGGGTTGACTGGTTCGGGCGCGGGTGCATGTTGGGGCTGACATCACTGAAGAATAATATGACGTTTGGGGGAATAGAGGGAGGGACTGGCCAACGTTGGAGGGTACGTACGGTAGGGCGGCGGAGGCGCAGCCAGCCATGGGAGGCGGGAGCAGGCGGAGCAGACGGGGTGGTTTGGTTTGGGCGGCTGGAGGAAGAAGAAGACAAGAGATAGAAGATACACAACAGATGTTGGATGTCAATCCAACGGCTGGTAGACAAAATCGTTTGTTGACTAGCTAGTAATTCGACACCACCTTGGATAGGCTATTTCCTCGCGGGTCCCAAATATCAGATCCAAATCTGTCACGGTCATGCAGCCTTTCCTATGAAAATTTACAGCCCATTTGATGTGCTATTTCAAAATAAGTTTGTGGGCGTTGGTGGGGGCTAATCACTTGGCTTCTGTAATGCACAGTGAGCTCAAGCAGCCGGCAAGAGTGATGTTATTTCCCTTGGTTGGGATTTGTTACAATATTTCACTCTAAATTAAACGAATGGCAAGCCATTTGCCTTGTTTCAAAGAAAATATGACAGCCACAGCCGAGTTGAAAAGGGTAGGAACATCTAACTCCAGCTTACAAACTGTCCAAAAGCACGAGGGTTAATTGTTCATCAGGTTTATAAAAAAACCAGATTGAAAAGGGCAACAACATCTAACTCCAGCACTATTTTCGGCAGTCACAGTCAAATGGATCAGTCAGGTCCATAGAATGAACATCCTGGGTCATAAAATTTACTGGATTATGACCACAATATGTTGTAAATAGAAGCCCGGCATGTTCAGAAGCTCCTTTGCCACCTGAAACTCCTTTTTTTGCTCTTCGACATACCCATCCGTCAATTCAGTAAATATATAGGATTTTGAATTGATTTTACTATTTACTAGTGTGGATGGGCTGTTTTGTCTTGAGCCCATAGAAACAATTACTACTAGTAGAGTGGAGACACTCTACAGCTACCCAGAAAAACAATTACTACTAGTACAGTGGAGACACTCTACTGCTTCTGGCTCCTCCTAGGTCATTGAAACGTCTCCCTCTACTGAATGTCGTTATAGTTTTGTTCACCGACATGCGGGCCATGCAGCGCGCGGGCCCAAATGCCATCCACTAAATTAGAAGGCAGTATGCAGGCGGAGAGTCACCCCGGTCGTAGCGCGGCAGTAACGAGCCGTCGTATCACAAAACCCCACCTCCCCGCAGTCTAAGTTTGACGGACAAAGCAACCATCATTCCACTCTTCGCTGAATCCCCTTCTCCCTCACCATCTTCAAGAAAGGCAACACTCGCATCTGCCACTGTTCTTCTCTCCGAACGAAAGGAAGGTAAGCGGATCCGTGATGTTGGTATATTTCCATTCAGAGAAAAAAAGAACTTTTGCAAAGCAGTAACCGATCCTCACTCTCTTTTTTGTTTCATTGTCATTGCTATTGTGTTTTCCTTTCAGTGGTCTCCTAGTATTCGTCAGTTTCATGATGGACCAAGGAGAACCAGGCAAAGATCTGCCGATATTGGAGCAGACACGGGAGGCTGATCCCCACGAGACAGAGAGCTCCAAGAAGATGGAGGCAACCACCGAGCCGACCCCAGATACGCTCACGGCCACTACTGAGATGGTCAACGCTCCGTTTGAGGTTACAGCCCCCGTGGCACTGTAGGAGCAGTTTTCCCCCTTCGAGGATGTGCCCCCCCGCTGAGCTTCCCAAGGTGATTTCCTTCTTTGCCGATCTCGATTGTGGTTTTTCATCTAAGTATGTGGTGATTTTTTTAGAAAAGGAAGTATGTGGTGATTAATAATGCAAAATTTTATTAGCTTTGATGCCATGCTATACATAGTGGTTTAAATAACTTGTGTTTCTTATACTGAAAAGTAATTCAGAATTTGTTTCTGTTTCAATTAGAGCCCTGAAGCAGACAAGGGTTGTGTGGTTGTACATGTCACTCGCTATGAGGCGGACGACCTGAATATACGCACTAGGAAAATAGAGTTCTTAGGCTGTTGGATCTTGGAAGCGATTTGCGGTTATACCAATGGAGAGTTGTATTCCAGCCTCATTGTTGTCACGCGTGTTGTCCAGGGTGTACTGAAGCACAAGAAGTTCAAAGCTACTCCTTCGTTTGTGAGGCATACTGTTCATGTCAAGCTTATGGAGGAAGATGACATGGCATGCCTCCACAAACAAGTTTATCAGTGGCAAGGCCACAAGGTTGTCTTCATGAAGGTTCACAGGATTGAGCTACTGCGGGACGTCCTCGATGATGTTCATGGCAAGGTCCGTCTTGTGTCCAGCCCAAATTAGATCGAGGCATGAAATAGTTGCCCCAGCTAGTGTTTAATAGTAGTTTGGATTGTGTCTAATTATCCAAACCTTGCCTGTTATCGACCCCTCTGGGGCTAGTACTTTGTTTGAATCTGTCTATGGGAACTGCTGCTACTTTTGTGTGCTCGTGAATCATGTGAGAACCATCGTAATTGTTGCCGAAACAGATGCGTCCTCACTAGTTTTTTCATGAATATGGCATGGTAAGACATAAGTTGTCACGGTTTATCATACGAGCAGTGTGTGTTTTGATGAAATAAAGCACTCGTTCGAGAACCGTGCACCGACGTATACATAAGTACTTGTAAACACTGTTGGTGCTACCCCACTTGTAAGCAGTTGTGCAAAACACGACACATTGGCTCAGCTCGCTTCAACACTAGGCTATCGACCAGCTAACAATCAACAATTTGCTGTCTGACATATAAGCAACTATGTATCTTGTTATAGTGGTTCATGGAGTTAATTGAGGCCACAATGTAATAAATTCGAAACGTTCACACAGTAGTCCAGCGATCATGTGGAACACTCACATTAAACTCGTCTTCATAAAAAACTTGAAAAGCATAAGTTCAGCAATTTTATAGATCTCAATGATTCATAGAACATAACAAACATATACTAGTTCACAACAAAAGACAAAGTTGTGAGAAGGTTTACAAATCAGGAAAAAACAAGCAAGGCTTCTCTGAGCAAAGGGCCTCCCGTCAGGCTTAAATTTCCTGGAGTTCACTCTGGTTTTTTCTTGTTGCCACCATTCAGGGTTAGGTTCTCTCATTCTAGAATAACCAATTATAATTGTGGTCTTAGCTGGAATGCTGAACTAAACCATGTAGTGTACTGACCAACTGAAATGCTTGTGCATTCCACTAAATTTAAGCACCGCTATTTGCAGAAATAAGCAGACCACAATGCCTCTTATCCACGCACCTGTCCAAAAAACCGCCATGCAGCCGTGCCAGCTAGTCCTCGATCCATGGATGAACCGGTAGAAAGTGCATTCCGGACTAGGATGCAGTTGTTTTCGCTCGTCCCTGCGCTACAATCAGGAAGTAAAACATACGAATCGGCTTCTTTTAGATTGCGTTGGTCATTCTACCTTAGTTACTACCATTGTAGGGATACCTTGAGGATGGGAGGTTAGACAACGGCAACGAGGGATAGCCATCTCATTTTGCGCAGTTGTACTAATACTAAGGTGTGTGCTTTTGATTGCGCGGATAGAAACGATACGGAGATAGACATCCCGAAACGATATGGAGACAGACATCCCTGTTTGCGCAAATACGAAATATGGTTATTTAAACAGTGACATATATTACTACTTCCCCCGTTTCCTCTTAGAACCAAGTCCTAGATTCATGCTATAACTTTCCCACTTTCTTCCCTGTTTGAACCAACGCTTTGAGTCGACTGTATGAACTAGCTTTACTTCAAATAATAGTAGAAGTCTAGGTGGCTTTGGAACAATGGACGGAAGTAGAAAAGGATCCACACGAAGGGAGCTGGGGCAGTAGAGCAAGGCAGGTTTCGAAGGAATATATACCTGAGGGTCGTCGGCATGTGGCAAAGACGGTGTCGAGAGGCCGCATCTTGGCCACAATACCGCAGGGAGGAAGAAGGGGTCCGAGGCCCTCCCGAGCCAGCGCTCTCTTGGAGAGAACGACACGTCCTCTGATCGGGATGCGCGGGAAGCTATTGGTCTCCTCCCTCGCCGCCGACGACAGCGTGAACGATGCACCTACACCCCTGCCCCGGTCGAGGTTGTCCGGCCGGATTTGTGACCAGCTGTGAGCTGAGAGAGAGTGTGGCCACCTATGTGTTGCTTAGATCTGGAGAGCATGAGAGAGTGAACGAGAGGAACCCTAGTAAAGCAAGCGCTAAGGCTCCTGCTTTTATATATAGTGGAGTGATTTTGTTGTACCAGCTTCAAAAAATGCGCTCCTACGTATACCCGTGAGTGGGTGTGAGAGAACTAGTGCGTGCATGCACCGCTTCTCTTCGTGAGAGTACAATATACTATGCCCAAAGAACGTTCACCGCAAGAGTAATAGTATGAGTGTGTGACGTGTGAGCTAAAATAAAATGTGCACGCCATCTTTTGTTTTTTAGAAGTTTTGAGGGTAGGGTGTGAAGAGCACATATGTGCATGACGTCTACCTGCAGATAGACGGTGGGTGCGACGTGCGAGTCTGCGAGAGGACTCAGGAGAGTCGTGACTCGTGAGGGTGCGTGTGCGTGAGAGAGAGGGGGACACGTATCAATGCAATGCATGTGTCCGTAAATCATTATCCAACAAATGTTCGCCACAAGCCTTTTCCTGACGAACGCCGTAAGAACCGTTAGATCGGCATCTGACAGTGTCAGTTTTGCCATGTCATTTAATAGAACAGCCACTCCTCCTACACACAAATCTTCCATGTGAGTGTTAGCAACTGCCGTATGCTCCCTCTGTTCTGAAATGCAGTGCATATATCTTTATTGAAAATTCGAACCTCGCAAACTTTTACCGAGTTTTCGTGTACCAAATTGCACATGTAGAATACCATGTACGTATCATTTCATTCATCTTCGAGAGGTAACTATAAAGATGGGTGAGGAGTCTACAAAGAAAGACCATCGTATCACCTGCATCAATTTCAAGCATCCTTTAGTGTCGAGGAATATCATAGGAACTCTATATGATATGATTCTTATAGGATTTTTCCTTTAGAGCCAATTGGTTCATAGGAATAGATTCATATACTCCACATTTCAAAGGAAATAAACATGATATCATTTCTATAGCTTTAGAGCCACTTGGTTCATATGAATGGATTCCTATACTCCCTGAATTTCAAAGGAAAATAAACATTAGCGTATCTTCAATAGAAAAGTTCCTATGATATGAACCAAATTACATCTCTTTTCTAATCCTTCCTCATAGGAATTGAGATACATGTCATCTCTAGATTCAATAGAAAAGTTCCTATGATGTGAACCAAATGACATCTCTTTTCCAATCCCTACTCATAGGAATTGAGATGCTCCATGTCATCTCTTTCCCTACAACTTCCATGTATACATCTTCTATTCCTAAATAGATAGTACAACCCACTAGTAGCTTTTTTCCAAAACATGCAACTATGGCACAAGAACTATATAGTGTGCCAATAACTTTGAAAGGTGGTCGCTGGATGAAGCTAACCCGACAGTGCAGAGATAGACAAATCCGAGCACTTCTGGCCGTTGGATATCATCAACAATCCACTAGATATGCCACATGTACAATTTAGAAGACTCCATGGTTGAACTTAAGCATAATGCACAAACCTCAAAACACATGCACTTCTCCTTTGTTCTAGAATCTTCTGTATCATAATTGATTATTTTTTCTAAATGAATTGCCATTATTTGTTTTTTAGTTTATGATTTACAATGCACAACCCCATGAATCTTAACATTTTTATAAAACTAATTGATTTTGAATGAGATGAACTATAAGAACTAAACGAACATGTACATCATGCATATATGACTCAAAGCTTTACATGCTATAGTGTGTATTTATTCATAATTTGGTTTCGAAATCTCATGCATTCAATACATATGTACCTTACTAGTTTTGAGTAGAGTAGCAAATTTCACGCGGCCCCGGGTATATCAAAATGCAGGGCCCATGCATCATTGCCTTTCGGTCGAACCTACGTCCACAATTTTTTCGACATACTATATCTCCACTGGTCCCCAAACCCAAAATGCTGCCTCGTTCCCGTAAAACCAAGCGACCCACACATATTTAAGGCGTCGACTCGAACCCGTTTACTACGACGTGGCCCTGCACGCCGTAGTACTCCTACAAACCCTACCGCCACACTCATCATCGGTTTCTTCAAGAGGACGAGGGAGAAGCTGATTTGTAGTGGAGGCGCTTTAAAAAAAGGATCTGTAGTGGAGACCCCTACCCTAGGTGCCCTAGGTAGCTACCGCACCCATCATTGTTTTCTCTTTTCTTTATGCTCTCGCGCCCTAGAGTGAAATGATGGTTGCTTCGTCCGTCCAGCTTAATGCGGGAAAGGTGGGGCTTTGTGATTTGACCCCTCATAGCTCATTTTCTACTACTGCGGCGCGACGATCGGGGTGCCTCCAATTCCAACCGCTGCTCCGAACTGTAATTTGGTGCATTGCACGTGGAACAAGACGGTGGATGAGCCACATGTCGGCCAAAGGGGTCCTGTTAAGTGTGTCGCCATTTCGTGTGTGGACTGACCCTGCTTGAGTTGCTACGCCAACACGACATGAGCAGCCTACCACTTGGTTTTGCTCCTTGGTGAATCCCGACTATATTGATCTAAAAAGATACATGCTGAACTACCCTCTCCGTCTTGGTTTTTTATTTTTAGGCGTCCCAGTTTATAGGGCCTACACGTAGTTCTAGGTCATCCATTGGACTAACTAAATATGAGTTACTATGTCACAAAAAGTATATCATTGGATTCTTAAGTGGATGTAGTTGTATTTAAAAGTCGAGGGCGGGGCTTTTCCTGCGTGGTAGGCAGGGCAGTTCCGCCTAGTCGGTTCGACAGAGACGCGAGAAGACAAGGGAGTAGGCTGCTGCAAACGTAGGGCTGTGTGATTTGACAACGAGTTACTTCTGGGCAGGTGGGGCCCGTGATTTGACTTGCCATTATCACTTTAACTGCGGCGCTACGACCGGCGTGAGTCTCCCGATTCCTGACCACCTCCATTACGAAGAAATAGATAGAGAGGAGTAAAAAATACACTTATAGCCAACCTTGTTGTAGTATGAGTGACTAAGTGATGACTATGTATGACATGCCAACATCAGATAGCCTAACGCACCGTGTTAAATCTCCAAGGGCGCGACCGTGCGAGCGACGCGACGGTCGTGGTAGGCGCGACCATGATACGGGCTGTTGGCAGCCCTTGGATCTGAGATCAAACGATCGCATGCTAAGTTGCTGAAAATTTGCAGAATAACCCTCCAGGATAGGATATTCACCCATAGTCTAGAATCACGCCATGCAACCGTTCGATCTCAGATCCAAGGGCTCTCGGAAGCCCGTATAATGGGAGAATGGAAATCCACTACCCCGCCGTTCGCATGCTGGCAGTTCGCTCCTACTCGTCCCCGCACATCCTTCAATACTACGGCGGTTCGCTCCTAGTTGTCTCGTCCATTCACACTACGGTAGTTCCACTAATCCTAACCCTCCTCCCAAATCCATAGCGTCCCAAATCTCCACGATCGGCGGTGAGTACAAGGATAGAACCATCACCGGCGATGAGTTCGACGCCATCTACACCCGTTCTTCCACGACGGTGAAAGGATGCCTTTCTCACTTCAGACACATGTTCAAAAACTCAGATGATGAGTGGGTCGCTGGGCTAGATGTTGAGTACACCACAGTCCTGGGACCAGAGAAGGATCTAAAGGACGAAGAGAGGAAGAAGCCTGCCGTGATCCAGGTTTGTGTACATAACGTTTGCTTGGTCTACCACATATGCCATGCCGACGTTTAGTGCCAGGATTTTAAGAACTTCCTCAAGGACAAAATAGTGAAATTCGTTACTGTAGAATTTAAGAACGACAGGGATGTCTTGCGTCGGATAGGTCTCGTTGTAGGCAACCCCTTCGACCTCCAGAAGAATCGGCTGGTGTCCTCTCGTCAGCCTTCAATGCTGACCCTGGCAGGAGCCATGGTTCATCCTTCGTACGGTAAACTGGAGAAACCTGCATACACGTTTCATCGTCATGCATGGCAGCGAAATGTACTAGATATAGACCACATCCACTACGCTGCAATGGATGGCTACCTTTGCTTCAATATCTACAAGGGTTGGATGAAGAGCAACAGCCAAGTGTACGGCTCAAGCAAAGAAGTATCGGCCAAGAGGGAGAGGGACAAGGACGAAGTCGAGGACGTGGACGAGGACTCCAAGTAAGGTGGCAGTGTCGTTGCTCATGGTGGTTCTAAACTTCTAATGCAGTGTCTACCGGATTAGTTGCATAGTTTAATTTCAGGTGTGCTTAGTTTAATTTGAGGGGTGTGTTGGGCCGAGCCCCCAGCAGAACTATGTTATGTTTCTTCTCGTTACTTTAACTCTTCAGTATGTACATACTACTAGTATTTCTTTAATAGAATTTAGCACCCCAATTAAGCACGTACTAGCCTTTTTAATAGTACTATATGCATAATTTGGCGACGAGCGCTCTCTATATGTACCACCTTTTTTATAATTTCAATTTTTGCTCCATGGCGCAATCCATCGATAGTACTACTGTACAAAAGTATACATTTTTTAAAAGGATAGAGTAATGTTCATCACATATATAGCCAGTTAAATTCTCAACCTAGAACGACGTGCATGCCATGTAGTAAACCGATATGGAGGAAGTATAGTAAAAATGAGGTGATTTTACCGAGTGATCGATGGGGGAGCATGGCCTGTCATGCGGTCCCACGTGTCATGATGTACCAAGGCGATGCGCGTGTCCCTCTTGGGGCAGAAGCAATACTACGTGGTTTGAGATGATGGTGAACCAAAGTGTGAAATAATGGTCGCTTCGTCCGTCTAGGAAGGTGCGGCATTGTGATTTGACGTCTCATTGCTCATTACTACTACTAGGCCGGTACGAGTGGGGTGCGTCCCCCTATTGTTCTGCACTGTTATTTGGTGCTTGTCACATCGACCCAGTTGCTATATGTCCCACATGTCGGCGACAGGAAGTACAGAATTCATGAAAGGGAGCGTCGACGGAGGAGTATACTACAGAATTCATGAAGGGAGTGACTTAGTTTTGGAAAAATCTGTTTTTACAGGTACGTACCCACTAGGGTTTATAAGACTCATCTAAAAAACATTCGTTTTTCCATTTGATAAGTCTCAATTATACTATACTAGTAGTAGTACCATTACATGTTGGATTTTGAGGTGCGTTAGATCACCCAACGCAAGCAGTGTCAAGAGGAAACTAACCAATGCATGTACAAGTTCATGGAAATTTAGTGGTCATTCATGCATTTGTTCTAATTAATGCCTCGGTAAACATAACTTCTTGAGAAAAATGGGCGTACTAATTACTTGTGCAAACTACGAAATTAATTCGACCACTCACCGTCTACCTTAGTTGGAGAGATTTTGAAATTGAGCCATAAACTGGAAAGGAGGGAGTAGTAACTTTTGTCTCGATTACTATTTGTGGCCTTGTATAGATGCAAAATGTATTTTTTTATAGTCGCCTTGTATAAGTAAATGGAGAGAGTACTAACCAAAGTACGTAGTAGGGACGAGGAGTAAACGGAGGGAGTAGTAAAATTTTCTCCTCGTGCTGCGAGCCACTGCGCGCGTGGGCGAGGGAGCGGGCGTAAAGGCGTACAGTACTACTACTACTACTACTACTACTACTACTACTACTACTACTACTACTACTACTACTCGTAAGCAAGCTTCACCTCATCCTGCGAGCCACCACACCCGTGGGTGGGGGAGACGGCGTACTAAGCAAGCTTCTCCTCGTTCTGCGAGTTGATGGGACACATCAAAAGTACTCGAGTGTATAGAGCCTTGCCTCTAAGGTAGGCCCCACATGGTTTGCCACTTTTTTTAATTTAACATAATGCGTCAAGTCGCAATTTGTTTGTTCACCCGTGGTAGACGATCCTCCCTCCACCAAGTGGACAACCAGTACATGTGCCAAATTAGCACGTGGGCTGCCTTTTTCGTACAGAAATGAGCTCCACCGTGTACCCGCGCGGGTGTGGTTGGGAAAGAGACGGGAGTACGTGTGCCGTGCGTGCACCTCTTCTCTTTGTGCACGTCCCCCCACCTACGTGGGTGTGTGTGAGAGAGATACAAACCTAGACATAATGCGTCATCTATCCCCATGCCTCCGCCCAGTCTGACCACCAGTCACCACCACGCCCCACTCCTCCTCACCTTATCTCTCATCTTTCTCCCTCCATTTTTATATACAAGGGGCCACTATCAAAATTACAATTTGCAGATAAACAAGGCCACTAACACTAATCGATGCAATATTAATGGTGTTTGCCTCATGGTACTAGCAAAGGAGGACATTAATTATCCTTTGCATGCATGCGGGAGTTTGTAAAAAATGCATCTTGATGTTCCGTGCAATGCACGGGCATCTTGCTAGTCCATGAAAACAACACATGGCAAAATTCCACGGCGAACGAGGGATTTGAATCTAATGGGAGGAGCTGTTTGGATCTTGCCCAGGGTAGCCAAAATATTGGCGACCCTTTTGTCCACCGGTGCCTTTTCCACCGATGAACGAGGAATGGCTCGGGTGCTCATGCTGTCATGCATCCTCCAGCGCGCATGTTGGAGACGAGCTTGCATGAGTTGTGTTTTTTGTCCCACAACGCCGCCCGTAGACCGACCGGTGACCCACAAATTACGCCATCCAACCGTAGCCACACACATTATGACAGCAACTCAACCAACCGGACGAAATTCACGCAAACACGTAGACAAACTGATATTTCATATAAACAACAACGGAAATCATATAAAATACCGGATTTTCATACAAACATGACGGATTTCATTACATTCAAATGAACTACGCGGTGCTAGTTCTGGACAGCACATGTATATAATACCTGGCCTAAATGGTCACCCGCCGATCGATTTGTGTCCCTCATGTCCGGCAGCACGATCACCGGACTGCCGGGAGCCCCAGAGGTATATGCTTCAGCGCAAAGGACGACTCGCTTCCCCACTGCCCAACTGATACCATTGGCTGGTGCCGAAGATGATGGTGGCCGGCACCGGTTCGAGTTCATCACCGACCACTACTTCGCCATGGCCGGCACCGCCTTGAGTTCATCCTAACATTCCCCTCTTCCATGGAGCCCATGCGGGGTCGACGAAGGTCCTCGCAACAAAAGGATTCGGCAAGACACCTGCTGTGTACGCCGACATCGCCTCCGAGGTGGCCTTCATGGGACCCAAGCGGCAGCGGCCTCTCGTGTTCTACTTCTCCTTGATGATGGTGGCAGACGCGGAGGCGCTGGCCACCGACTCGTCACTCTCCGCGCACCCGACTTTTGTCGCTGCTTGCATGGCGCGACCGTCGGCATGGGAGTCTCGGTCACAGAAACGGGAGACACAGTACGAGGCAGCAGCATGGACGGTAGCAACGACGCTCGTGCGCCGCTCCTCGTCGAGCTGGCCTGGAGCAACGAGTTGCTGAACCGCACGCTGGCTTGGGGCGGCAACTGGCTCCGTCGGGCGAGGGGAGGGAGGTGGATCAGCGAGCTGCATAGCTCGTATCCGGCGGGCTACCCAGCCGGCTTGGATGCAGAATAACTACTCTTCGTAAGCCATTGTAAGAGTGGACAAAATGGTGGAGGAGATAGGGGAGTGGCGGAGGTGTGCGATTCTTGGCCGGCGTTTGGCCTCGTTTAAATAGGAGATTAAATAGATGGCGGACGGGAGGAGCTTGGCCGGCGTTACGTTTAACACCGGCCCGGTCATGAACGGATGTGTGTCCAGAGTGGGTTTCTCGGCTTCCACACGGGCGGGTTTCATGGAGGCGTTTGAATGCGGCACAGAGGCGTGTTCAGCCGGGCGTGCCGCGAGTGGCGCCCTCGACTCTGACCTAGGACACAGCACCGTTCTTCCACTGACGTGTGGGCTCTTTGAGTGCATGGCCTGCATGTCAGTGACCCAATGCAGGAAGCGCACAGCAAAGGAACCTTTGGTGGGCCAGGGCGGTAAGAAGCGGGCATTTCATAAACCGATGATTGTTCATTGAGTGTGACATCATCTTTTTCATGTAGATAAGCCTACTATGTTGATAGCCCATTTGATATGTTGTGATTCATAAAGACCGCTACAAACATCAATGTTCTGCTTATCACAGATAAGATTGATTAATACCCGTAACAATCCATGTCCTTAACAAAGGGTGCGTGCACGTATAGGTTGAGCGTGTGTCTTGCGTCGTGTGCTGTGTGCATGCACGCATGCGAGTGTTGCGTGCGTGCAAGGGTATATTCCAGTGTTGCATGCATAGGTGCGTACGTGCGTGTGTTCGTGAGTGCATGTGTATGTGTCAGTGTTGCTGTAAGTGCATCTAGTGCCACCCCTAGTTGGTTTTGGAGTATTGACGACAAACCTAGTTGAGGGACTAATGTGTTTGTGAGAATTGCAGGATAACACAGGTAGAAGTCCCTCATTGATTCGGTTTTCCTACCAGAGATGACCCCTAAAAATGTATGAAGACATTGAAGTCAAAGGTGGTATGTGAAGATATTCACATTGAAGACTATGACAAGAGAAGACATCGCATGAAGCCTATGGAGCTCGAAGACTTAGATCTTTCGTAGTTCCTTTTCTTCTTTGTTGAGTCATAGGAACCATCGTACTGTTAAGTGGGGTCCAAGAGAACCAGTCAGAATGACTGAAGTGATGCTTAACCAAAATCCTATGTCTTCGAGTGAAGATTATGAGACTGAATCTTGTCCAAAGTTGGACAAGTCAGCTTTGCTTGTAGCCCAAGTAAAGTAGCCATGTGTGTTTGAAATCTGTCCGCTGGAACACGTGTCAGTTCCTTAGTGACCCAGGGTCATTTCGGACAAATCAGGTCGAGTTGCCTAGTGGCTATAAATAGCCCACCCCCTACAACCATAAACGGTTGGCTACTCAGAGTTAGAGTACGGCTTTTGTCGTTTGAGAGCAACCCACCTCGAAGCCTTTGAGAGAGAATTCCTTGCGAGGATAAAGCCCTAAACACCCAGAGCCAAAGAGTGTTAGGCATCACTTAAGTCTTCCTGTCTGTGTGATCTGAAGACTTATTACACTTGAGGACTGTGAATCCTCCAGCCAGTTAGGCGTCGCGTTCTGAGCATCCAAGAGTCATTGTGGATCGCCGGTGAACGAAGTCTGTGAAGGTTTGGGAGTCTACCTTGAAGACTTACCAGAGTGATTGGGCGAGGTCTGTGTGACCTTAGCTCAAGGGGAATACGGTGAGGATTGGGTGTCCTGATCTGCGTGTTCAGGACCGGGTGTCTGGGACTGTGTGTCCTTAGGTTTAAATACCTAGCCACCCTAACCAGACGTACAGTTGTCACAGCAACTGGAACTGGTCTAACAAATCATTGTCTTCAACGAGTCACTGGTTTCATCCTTCCCTTCCCTTTACTTACTGTTGGTCCTTGTGAAGTCACTGTACGATTGCATTATCTTTTGTCTTCACTGAGTGACTGCTTGTTCTGATTGGCTTCATAATATCTTCCTACCTGATCCTTACTACCTAGCTGCTATAGGTCATTGTGCTTTCACTTCATTGAATACTTGACTATGGTTTGCCTAGTGTAGTCTACTTTCCGCTGCATGGTAATAGGTTTATTTCTATCGTTTGTCTTCGAAACTTCCATGTTTTGAAGACTTTCATAAAAATCGCCTATTCACCCCCCTCTAGTCGATATAACCACTTTCAATTGGTATCAGAGCAAGGCACTCCCTTGTTTTGTGTGATTTGGTTTAACCACTTGGAGTTTTAGCTATGTCGACTGCAGGGATAATTAAAGTCTCCGCTGCATGCCCCGTCTTCGATGGAACTGAATATCCCTACTGGAAGAATAAGATGCACATGCATCTTGAAGCCATTGATGTCGACCTATGGTATGTCGTCAAGAATGGCGTTCCCAAGGCTGGTGAAGGTGTCACCGCTGCTGATGTCAAGAAGTTCGTCCAACTGGACTCCACCGCCAAGAACATTATCTATGGTCATCTAACCAAAGGACAATATGGCCGTGTAAGTGCTTTGGAAACATCTAAGCTAGTCTGGGATTGGCTCTCCAAGGTCAATGAAGGCATCTCAACCCAGAGAGATCATAGAATCAGTGTCCTTCGCAACCTCTTCAACCGCTTCAAGAGAATGACAATGAGAATGTCCAGCTCACGTTTGATCGACTCACTGACATCACAAATGAGCTTCAAGCTCTCGGCGCCACTGAGATCACCAAGCATGAAGTCGTCAAGACACTCCTGAGATCACTTGACAGCTCGTTTGACACCCTAGCCCTAATGATTCAAGAACGTCCTGACTTCAAGACACTCGATCCGTGTGACATACTTGAGAGGCTCAACACACACGAGTTTCAGCTTTCTGAGAAAAGAGACATCTACGGTCCCAACTATGGGCGAACTCGTGCCTTGAAGGCAAAAGCTGTCTCCACATCTGAAGAGGAATCTGACAGCAGTTCTGATGATCGTGAAGACATTGGAAAGGAGCTTGCTATGCTTGTGAAGAAGTTCCAGAAATTCACCAAGAAGAAAGGCTTCAAAAAGTCTTCACGATCAAGCTCAAGGAATGATGAAGCTTCTACTCATGACTACAAGAAAAGATCATGCCACAAGTGCAAGAAACCTGGCCACTACATCTCTGAGTGTCCGCAGTGGGACAATGAGAACAACAAGAAGAAGAAGAGCAAGGAGTATGACTCTGACGACAAGAAGAAGAAGAAATACTCAAAGTCTTCTTCCAAGTCTTCCTCCAAGTCTTCATCACACAAGAGGAGCTCATCTGGCAAGGCACGTGCGTTTGTTGGCAAGGAAATGGATTCAGAGGAGGAGTCCACTTCTGAGGAGGCGGAGGTGGAGTCTAAGGAGGAGTCCGATTCTAGCGTTGCGAGTCTGGCTACAGCATACGTTGCCAAGTCCATCTTCAACACTGAAGACAACGACTTCATCACCAACACCGATGCAAATGACAAGGACTACTCCGCTCCTACGTACTGCTTCATGGCACGCGGTGCCAAGGTAAACACACGCACTACTCACTATCAAACATCTAGTGAAGATGACTCTCATTGTGATTCCAAACCCAGCTACAAAACACTTGCTAAAATTGCAATGAACAACAAGCTATGGAACATATTCAAAAACTGTTAGACAAAAGCGATGATCTGTTAGACGCTGAAATGACTCGATCTCAGTCCTTAATTGAAGACATAAAAAATCTTCATGTTAAGTATGAGGAACTTGAAAGTCGTCATGAAACGCTCTCAACAACTCTTGAAAGGCTTTCCTATGATTATCTTCAAAGGAAGCAAGATCTTGAGAAATTGAGAGCGGCTCATGAAGATCTTCAAAAGGAAAACGAGACACTTCGCGCCAAACAGATCAGTTCCGCTTAGGAAAGATTTGAACCACCATGTCTTAAATGCATTGAGCGTGATAACGCTACCTCTGTTGCTGAATGTTCTACTCTGCTACTATTGCAGTATCTTCAACTATTGATGTGGTAACTAACCCCTCTGCTGAGGATACCACTGCTATTGCTGATGAGAATGCTAGGTTGAAGACACTGCTTGAAACAGGGATGTACAAAAGTCTCAAAGGGCATCAGACACTATGTGATGTCCTCAAAAGGCAGATCCTGAACCGAAACCCTAGGAAAGAGGGTGTTGGGTTCGAAAGGAAAATGAATGCTAATGGCTCTTACTGGAAACCTGAGCAGTAACCCAAAACCACATGGGTTGCTGCAAAGGAACCTTCAGCGGATCCATTCACCCTATCTGGCTTCACTTGTGCTAATCCCATTGTTATTGATGAATCCTTTGATGCAAACTATAAACTGTTTAAGAATCAGAATGGTGAAGTGTTTGCCAGGTATATTGGTACTAACTGCAGGAATGGACCGCCTATGAAGAAGATCTGGGTGCCGAAAAGGTGTTTGGAGAATCTTCCTGTGAATGTCATCATGACACCATAGGCGAAGAAGATAAACCCCAGACCACAGGATTCATATGGTCCAAAGGCTTCATACAGACAGAGGACTCACCTGAGTCGCACTAACGCAAATGTTTTGTAGGGAAGCCATACTCAGGCCTATGAATATGAGCGCGGTTCATCAAACTGCCATGTTCATAAGACCAAGAACTATTCTGCTTATTCTTATGAGTACTATTATCCACCTGCAAGACTTTTTGCTAGGGCTCCAAAGCCAAAGTTCTCAGATGCTGCACTTAGACTCATTACTTCAAAGCCACCCTTGAAGATGTGGGTGGCTAAGAAAGCTTAACTCTCTTTTGCAGGGAAGGGTCTCCAGCAGAAAACCAAAATCGTCTGACGCTATTGCTGGGGACCTTAAACATCTTGTAGGGTTGAAGATCAAATGCCCAAATGGTCTTATTATGTACTTTGTTCCTGAATCGCTTGCTCCTCGCCCTATCAGTCCAAATCTCGATCTAAGCTTTCATAACCCACTGGTTTGTCAAATGTTTTTGCTTCACAATTCTCTTCGTGAAGCCTATCCCCCTAACTGCACTGTAGGGTACGACACCAGCAGCTTCAGAATGGATTATTGATAGTGGGTGTACCAATCACATGACTGGCAAGAGAAGCCTTCTTATGGACTCAACCTTACGTCCATCCGACAAGAGTCACATCACATTTGCTGACACTAGTAAAAGTAAGGTATTGGGTCTAGGTAGAGTTGCAATCTCAAAGGATCAACACATGGATAAAGTCATGCTTGTTGAATCCCTTGGTTTCAACTTAATGTCTGTCTCAATGCTTTGCGATTTAAACATGATCGTGATGTTTGGAAAATATCGTTGCCTTGTTCTAATGGAATCTGACAAGTCTCTAGTGTTTGAAGGGTATCGGAAAGATGATTTGTACGTGGTAGGTTTCTCAGCAGGACCACAGCTTGCCATATGTCTTCTGGCAAAAGCTTCAGAATGCTGGCTCTGGCATCGGAGGCTAGGGCATGCTGGCATGAGGAACCTTCACACCCTTGCAAAGAAGAAGCATGTCATAGGCATCGAGGGCCTCAAGTTCAAGAAAGATCACTTATGCGGTGCCTGTGAAGCAGGAAAGATGACGAGGGCCAAGCATCCCTCGAAGACAATCATGACAACGACTCGACCCTTCAAACTGCTCCACATGGATCTTTTCGGTCCCACTCATTACTCAACTCTTACTACTACTGCTTGTCTCTGGCTTTGTCATTGTTGATGATTACTCTAGATATACTTGGGTGTATATAATCCTCTATAAGACTGAAGTGCAGGATGTCTTCAGACGCTTCGCCAATCGAGCAATGAACAACAATGGCGCCAAGATAAAGCATATCAGAAGTGACAATGGCATTGAATTCAAGAACACTGGCCTTGATACATATCTTGATACTTTGGGCATCACACATGAATTCTCAGCTCCGTACACGCCATAGCAAAATGGCGTCGTCGAACGCAAGAATAGAACACTCATTGAGATGGCCCGAACGATGCTTGATGAATACAAGACTCCAAGAAAATTCTGGCCTGAAGCCATTGATACTGCATGTCATACAATCAACCGTGTTTATCTTCACAAGCTTCTGAACAAGACATCTTATGAACTCCTTACTGGCAAGAAGCCAAATGTGAGTTACTTCAGAGTATTTGGCGCCAGGTGCTAGATCAAGGATCCACATCACACCTCAAAATTTGCACCAAAAGCACATGAGGGTTTTATGCTTGGATATGGAAAGGATTCGCACTCCTACAGAGTCTTCAATCTCTTTCATTATAAAGTGGTTGAAACAGTGGATGTGCGGTTCGATGAAACTAACGGCTCACAAAGAGAGCACCTGCCCAATGTGCTAGATGAAGTTCCATCCAGTGAATCAATTAAACTTATGGGAACTAGAGAAATCATACACTCTAAAGCTCAACCTGAAGAGGAACTTATCATCTCCGCACCTGATCAACCTGAAGACAATTCTCAGCCCGAAGACAATCCCTCTAACAATGACAATGATCAGCAAGAGCAAAATCTTCGTCCTATACATCCTCGTGTTGCAAATCAAGTGCAGATTGAAAGAATAATTGATAGCATCAATGCACCAGGTCCACTCACTCGTTCAAGGGCAACACAGCTAGCAAATTTCTGTGGGCACTTCGCATTCGTCTCAATAATAGAACCCAAGAAAGTTGAAGAAGCCTTCATGGAACCTGAATGGATTCAAGCTATGCAAGAAGAGCTTCAACAATTTGAGCTGAATAATGTATGGGAACTGGTTAAGCGTCCTGATCCTCGGAAGCACAATATAATAGGCACCAAATGGATATATCACAACAAGCAAGATGAGCATGGTCAAGTTGTCAGAAACAAAGCTCGTCTCGTTGCTCAAGGATATACTCAAGTTGAGGGGATTGACTTCGATGAAACATTTGCTCCTGTGGCTCGACTTGAAGCCATACGCATACTGCTGACCTATGCAAATCATCATAACATACTTCTATATCAAATGGATGTGAAGAGCGCTTTTCTCGATGGCAAGATTGAAGAAGAAGTGTATGTTGCACAACCGCCTGGCTTTGAAGATCCAAAACATCCTGACATGGTATACAAGCTCAACAAGGCACTGTATGGCCTCAAACAAGCCCCTCGGGCTTGGTATGACACACTCAAATACTTCCTAAAGAGCAAAGGCTTCACACCTGGTTCCCTCGACCCCACTCTCTTCACGAAGACATATGATGGTGAACTGTTTGTCTGCCAAATATATGTGGATGACATTATCTTCGGCTGCACCAATCAGAAATACAGTGAAGAGTTTGGATATATGATGCAAGAGCAATATCAGATGTCCATGATGGGAGAGCTGAAGTTCTTCCTTGGTCTTCAAATACGACAGCAACGCAACGACATCTTTATATCTCAAGAGAAGTATCTCAAAGATTGCATGAAGAAGTTCGGTATGCAAGACTGCAAAGGCTTCACGACGCCAATGCCAGCCAAACATCATCTGGGTCCCGACGACAATGGTAAAGAGTTCGATCAAAAGGTATACCGCTCCATGATTGGTTCTGTACTTTATCTATGTGCATCTAGGCCAGATATTATGCTTAGTGTTTGCATGTGTGCTCGATTCCGAGCAACACCAAAGGAATCGCATCACTTAGCTGTGAAGCGAATTCTTCGATATTTGGCTTACATCCCAACTCTAGGATTATGGTATCCAAAGGGCTCAGAGTTTGATCTAGTTGGATTCTCGGATGCTGATTGTAGCGACCCGACCCGAATGGATCAAGTCTCTGTGCTTAAGTGTCATCCCTGGATCGGTATGCTGACACACACAATACTCGAAGGATTTATAACAGAGGTAAATCACATGTATACAGTAACATAAATACTATTACCTCAATCCAATATAGCGGAAGCAACAAGGTTGTGGATTCCCATCAACACCAACGGCAAAGTTGAGTGTAGAAATCGTAACCCTAACGTATCACTTACTCGTCGTAAGAAACCTGCAACATGAGACATTGCAGCCCGAGACGGGTCAGTACATTGAATGTACTGGCAAATTCACACCATAGAGAATGATGAATAAAGGCTATCACTACATGCATATTTGGCTGGTGGAAAAGCTCTATGGTTATAAGGTTTTTGCGAAAAGCCAATTTTTCCCTACTGCAAAGGAATAAATTTTTATTTAACTATCATGGTGGTTGTTGAACATTGAGAATGGTTGACAGCATTCTCAATCCCAATTAAGTAACATCATTAAAACCCAACAAATTAATTAAAGTAACGTGATGAGATCAACAGGATAATCCAAGAACTAGATACTCAAGACGTCCATAACCGGGGACACGGCTAACCATGATTAGTTTGTTACACTCTACAGAGGTTTGCGCACTTTTCCCCACAAGAATCGATCGCCTTCGTTAGATTTCTCGCACTACATGATGTTTGAGAAACGGATGACCGAGACATAGTCTTTCTAAAGCGCTAGCACCTTACGTTGGATAGACCGGTACACCTACTTTCCCCTACATCTGCTAGTCTACCCTGTAAGAGTTCGCATGACTTAATCAACTATGCCAGAGCCCATAATGGCTTGTGGCTGCACACGGAAGTTTCTAGCATGAATAATCTCATGATCCCTTTGAGCCTGGGTGGCGGTCCAAAAGAAAAACTGGCAAGTCCTGGAATACCTAGGTGCCTAGACAGGCAAGTCCTGGAATACCCAGGTGCCTCAATCCACCCAGATGTGTGTTTAAGTTGCCACCTTAAGTAAACCATTAATTAACAATCTCACATCTGTCATGAAATACTCTCAAACCTAATCCACGTCTACGAGCATAGCATGGCAGTATAAGCCTAACGTAATAGTAACTCCCAAGGGTTTGATAATGGACAGGTAATAGGTACTACCTCAACTACTTCCCATCCCACAATTTAATTAGATCCTAATCATGCAATGTTTGAGGTTTGATCTAATGCAAGAAAAACTGGGTTGTAGAAAAGGTATGATCAAAGTGTGAACTTGCCTGCAATGTTGATGAAGATGATTCGCACTCAAAAATCTTGATAGTTCTACTCGTCACACTCCGGTCAATCTATCGTAAGCAAGCAATAGTAACCACACATAAGCAATCACTCAAAAGATCAGAAAGAACGAAGAAGACAATTCGGAAAACATCGAACCCAAGCAAATGACTCTTGCAACATAAAACAATTTTTAACAGTACCAAAATTATGTGAATTTGGCCTTATTAGAATGTTTAGGTCAAGAGCTTCGATTTGCAAAAAGAATCATCTCAAACGGAGCTACGAGACTCAAGTTATGATCAAACAAAGTTTGAATTAAAATATGATCTAATTCAAAATTTTAAACTTTTCAAAAATATGTTTGAGTTGGATTAAAGGATAGAGGGGATCATAACGAAGACGTGAGCGTTGGTTTCATTGGATTTAGATAAACAGACAAAAATTTGTGACCGTTTAAAAAAATATTGACTAAACTGTAAAAGAAAATAATTACGAACATGTCCCTAGCTACGAAAAACAGATCTAATATGCGAACGTTCACTCTTTAGGACTAAATAGCGAACATGTTCACTAAAAACTACCAACTGGTGAACGTGCTCTAATTATCTAACAAAAAAAACCAGATCTAATCTAGGTTTTTTTTAAGAAAACCGGATCTAGGTTTTTTTAAAACCGAAAGAAAACGGTGGTTTTTACCGGCGGTTTTTCGGCGGGTCGTCGGCGGCGGCGGAGTCCGGTGGCGAGGGGCGAATAGGGCAGCTCCTGGCGCGGCTCCGGGCGGCAAAGACGGCGTGCAGCGGCAACAGCGGCGAGGCGCGAGCGCCGGCGGAATGCGGCGGAAGGAGGCGCGGCTATGGGCGGCGCGAGCAGCGATGCGGCGGCGAGCGAGGCAAGGAGGGGCCGCGGCGATGGCACGATGCGGGGAAAGAGAGAGAGAGAGAGGGAGAGAGAGGGGCCGGGGCTCCAAATTTATAGGAGGGAGGGGGCGGCGCGAAGCTTGGAGGAGGGGGCACGGAGAGGCGGTGCGAGGGAGTCCGTGCGGAGCACGGCAACGCAGGCGTGCTCGCTCGGGAGCCCTTCCCGAGCTCAGGGACGAGCGAGGCGCGGCGCTGGGCTGGGCCGTGGCCTGGCCTGGTGCTGGGCCGGCCCAGTTCGGTGAGGGAATTTTTTTTAAATAAAGATTTTTTTCCAAACAAATAAAATAATAACGGCAAAAATAAAAATATTATATAGGCATATAATGTATCAAAATTTTCAGAAAAAGATTTCCAACAACATGAACATTTCTCTAGCACCAAATAAAATACACCCAAATTCTAATAATTCAAAGAGTGCTCCTGGTCTATTAAAATCCAACAAAAATCATTTTTAAAAATCCAAAATGATTTCAAATTAATTTTTCTCCAATTTTCTATTGTAGGGAATCATGTTACCCTAATTTCCATTTATTTTATTTTTGGAGAAAATAATTTGAAAAAAAACTCAAATAACTCTAAATTGAAAATAAATTCAAAAGAATTTTGAATTTAATTCTTTGAAACTCCCAACTCATATTTCATATAATTTGAAGAAGTCATTTTATCTTCTCTCATGAAAATCATTGAGCTGCATGAAGTTTATGAATTGAAATATTTCCAAATGAAATTCAATTATTTTCAAATACCCTTTCATTTAATTTAAATGGAAGAAGTCATATCATCTTCGCTCAAGGGTTTTGTATTTGAAAATAATTTGAATTCACGAAGCTCATAAATGAAAATGAAAGTTTGGGAAAGTCCTTTTATTCCCTCTCATTTAACTTTCAAAAAGGTTTCGAATTTCACTCAATTTCACGCAATCAACCAAACAATCAATCAAATCTATCTATTTATTATAACATTCCAAAATTTAGAATTTTGGGATGTTACAAACCTACCACCCTTAAAATGAATCTCGTCCTCAAGATTCGGAGAGGCTAGAAAGAAATAGGTTAGGGTTTGGGGTCTTCTCAAAATCCGTCGATCATCACAGGGGTCTGGGGTGCTACCACCCTTAGAAGCATCATTACAGTTCCATCAAAACTCATATACGCCATCCTTATTCTTGACAATGCCGTCTTCTCAGATCTTCCGTATAATTCCTTCTTTGGCTCTTTCGGTAGTGGCATAACCTTTTCCTCAATTCTTCTGTCCTTTCCTCTTAGTAAGGTTATTCCGAGATTGGGTCTTCTTTAGCTGACGGGTCTGGCGCCAAAACTAAACGACTATCGATATCTCATGGTGGTCAACAATTTATGGTTTCTCCTGTAGGAAATGGGTCTGGGTTGAACCTCACCGTATAACCTACGGTTGACAACAACTACCGTGTACAAGGGAAAAATACTTATACCATTCTAAGTTTAAACAGGGTTTTGATCGTCGTCTCTTTACTATAGGTAAGTCACTCAGATTTACCATCCCACATAGCAAGGCGAATAATAAGAGTAAGTCGGTATGGTGATCAATCCATCCCGCACCCAAATCATTACCTTGTATATGGTTTAGCAAATCTCGCATTCTAACACTCGGTCATCCTCACAAGCATTGCAGAATTTCTCTTGTCGACGAACCAAGTTCGGATATATCCATAGATTCTGCAAGCCAGACAAACATCTAACGTTTCTTCACAACTCTCAGGTTTTGCGTTACTCCTATAAAATCGTTTGTCGACAAAGGTATATCCTCTTCCAGGGTTCTTCCTTCAGCAAGAATGTGCTTGCTTCTTGGCAGGTCCTGGGGCCTGTGGGTTATGGCACACCTCATCACTTGTAGTCCTTGAACTTATCATCGGGCAACTGATCATCATTCCAACTTCCAACTTCCTAGTATTCTTAAATCCATCCAATTGTACTGTCTTCCTTCCTTCTATTGGCACCAAACTAGGACATGATTACTCAGACTCATCATGGAGTTTCCATTGATCCATATTTCCGACATCATACCTCCTTTATATCCAATAGTAATTCATCTCTTCATCCTCGTGGGATATCCCACATACCAGGATAAAAACTTATACTTATGAAGTCCATATTCTACTTCGTGGAACACCATTATCCTTTCCAGCGTCAAGCGTCCTTACAGGGGAATATTGGCCATCTCTACATGGCACTTCTTCAACTGGGAAACGTGAAACACATCATGAACTCCTGACAGTCCTTCGGGTGACTCCAACTTGTTAGCCACTTCTCCCATACGCTCCAAAACTCGGTATGGTCCTACAAATCTCGGGGCTAACTTTAGCTTAACTCCAAATCGTTTAACTCCTCGCAGAGGGGACACATGAAGACATGCTCTGTCTCTAATTTCATAGACTACCTCCTTGCGTTTTTGAGTCTGCATAACTCTTCTGCCTGGGCTGAGCTACCTTCAGTCTATCTCGAATCAACTTAACATTCTCTTCTAACTCCTTGATCACACTTGGTCCAACAACTGATAGTCTCCAACTTCATCCCACACACCCTTGGGGTTTCACACATATCGAGACAAAACTTGTATTCGTTTTGTCTGAAATCCACTCACTGGAGTATCCTTATCTTTTCCAGGGGTCAACGGTTCTTACAGGGTACTACCACCCTTAAAATGCACAAATCATCCATAGACCATATTTCTCATATCGTCAAAATGGCCAAAATTCTTCTTTATAGAGTAACAACTCATAGAATCCATATCAGTAGCAATGATGCTACTTTATTCATTCTCAAGTGATTACAATATCTCGCTTTTCCATTACATGTCTCAATTCAACACCTCAATATAAAAGAAAAGGTTCTCACTTCTACTACTCCATTTCTTTTGTTGCAAACTCAACTATCTAGCACAAGTTTCCTTCTCCTTGGGGCATTCTCTGGCAAAGTGCCCTGCTCCATTACAACTAAAACATATTACTTCTGACAAGTCTCGAGGTTTCCTTTTTGGGCAACTGTTGAGGTAGTGCCCTGACTCCTTGCACCTGTAACAGGTGATATGACTCAGGTCCTTCCTGGAATCCAATCTACTTCTCTTTCTGGACTTTTCCATTCCAATCAGAGCTTCTATTTCTTGTGGGTCATATTCTGCTTCCTCCGTCGGGAATTCTACTAGATCCCCATTCATACAATTCTGGGAGAGGTGTCCTTCTTCTCCACATGAATAGCATGACTTGGTGCAGGGTTTAATTGGCTCTTCTTTGGGTGTGTCCTCCACCTCTTCCTTCATCACAGGTTCTTCTAAACTTTCCATAAGGCTTCAATTTCCGGGACACAAACTGAGACTTTAGCAAAGTCAACTTAAATTCTTTCCAAGTGGTTACTCCTTGCCATCCATTGATGGTTTGGTACATCCTCCACCAAGTAGCAGCACCTCTTTCAAAGCATTGAAGAGCATGCTGGGCCATATCCTTTCCGGCTATAGGGTTGTTCTCCATATGATCCTCCATGTTCTGTATCCATCGGTCTGTCTCCAATTGACTCATCGGTCCCGAAAATACAAGCTCATCTCCATTCATCCTCTATTAGGTCCATGGGTTTTGAGGTGAGATAAGAGAGATGAAGAGAGATGCACACAATACAAACAAAGGTTTTGAAAAGAAAGGTTTTATTGTGGCTGTCAGAAAAACATCAAACAAATGACAGCTCACAAACGTCGCATCTAACATAGGTATATAACAGGGGTTTGGTCTCCTAAAGGTCAATAAATCTTCAACGTCTCCAAAGTCTTCAAGCCTTGTTCATGCCTCCAATGGCTTCTTCCGATCATGCTTGTCTTCTCAAGTTCTTTTGCCAGATCATCTCTGTTGACGTGAAATCTCTCGTGACATCCTTTAATATTCTGGAGTTGCATTCCAAACTTATGGGTTTCATCAAACTCAACCTGAACCATGATCCTGCTGTCCTTCAGTTTTTGACAAATCTCCGGTACCTCGAGGTTGTAGCTCCTCCAGCTTGGCTACTTCAACTTCTGGGTCCTAAGTTCTTCATGAAATGCTCCTTGTCAAAATATGGCTTCTTGTAGCTCCGTCTTAACTTCTTGATGTAACACTCCAGATCCTGGTGATACATCGACTAAGGTTAAAGCTTCATCTTACTATTAGGTGCTCCATCAGCCTTCTTCCATCCAATCCTTCCATGCATATGCATGCTTAACTCAGCATGGTGACAATAGCATAAGCGGGCGATAACATCATGGATAGCCGTGTTTCTGCTCTTGTCATTTCCATGAGCTATCTTTCCATAGTTGATATCTCCTGCCTTCGGGTTTTCTTTGACAAAACTTCGAGTTCTCATGCTCCTTGTTAAAGTCTTTCTCCGATACACTTTAATCTTGGGTATTGACAACTTCCATAGTCTGCCAAGTTCCATAAGGGTAGCCTTCCTAGGTCATACAAATCTGGGAATTCTTTAGAGCCTCCAATTCTCCTTGTCTTCGGTCTTCAACCATTGTAGTTTCCATTATTCAGAGGCACGGAAAATACTCTTCATTCTGAAGTGGTCTTAGCTGTCCAATATCTTGTACTTCTTGGAGTGGTCTCATCAGTCGAATCTTCGTGTGGTCAAAAGGGGAAAGGGGTATGGTCTCACTAAAAGATTTTTTTTGAATAAGCTCAGAAGAGAAGAGAGGTAAAACATCTTTTGAAAGGGAAAGTTGTAGAGAAAAATCTTTGCTATGGGCTTGCCAGTTTCTAGGGTCACGTCCTACAGTCAACATGTGCTCTGATACCATCTTGTAGCGACCCGACCCGAATGGATCAAGTCTCTGTGCTTAAGTGTCATCCCTGGATCGGTATGCTGACACACACAGTACTCGAAGGATTTAGAACAGAGGTAAATCACATGTATACAGTAACGTAAATACTATTACCTCAATCCAATATAGCGGAAGCAACAAGGTTGTGGATTCCCATCAACACCAACGGCAAAGTTGAGTGTAGAAATCGTAACCCTAACGTATCACTTACTCGTCATAAGAAACCTGCAACATGAGACGTTGCAGCCCGAGACGGGTCAGTACATTGAATGTACTGGCAAATTCACACCATAGAGAATGATGAATAAAGGCTATCACTACATGCATATTTGGCTAGTTGAAAAGTTCTATGGTTATAAGGTTTTTGCGAAAAGCCAATTTTTCCCTACTGCAAAGGAATAAATTTTTATTTAACTATCATGGTGGTTGTTGAACATTGAGAATGGTTGACAGCATTCTCAATCCCAATTAAGTAACATCATTAAAACCCAACAAATTAATTAAAGTAACGTGATGAGATCAACAGGATAATCCAAGAACTAGATACTCAAGACGTCCATAACCGGGGACACGGCTAACCATGATTAGTTTGTTACACTCTATAGAGGTTTGCGCACTTTTCCCCACAAGACTCGATTGCCTCTGTTAGATTTCTCGCACTACATGATGTTTGAGAAACGGATGACCGAGACATAGTCTTTCTGAAGCGCTAGCACCTTACATTGGATAGACCGGTACACCTACTTTCCCGTACATCTGCTAGTCTACCCTGTAAGAGTTTGCAAGACTTAATTAACTATGCCAGAGCCCATAATGGCTTGTGGCTGCACACGGAAGTTTCTAGCATGAATAATCTCATGATCCCTTTGAGCCTGGGTGGCGGTCCAAAAGAAAAACAGGCAAGTCCTGGAATACCCAGGTGCCTAGACAGGCAAGTCCTGGAATACCCAGGTGCCTCAATCCACCCAGATGTGTGTTTAAGTTGCCACCTTAAGTAAACCATTAATTAATAATCTCACATCTGTCATGAAATACTCTCAAACCTAATCCACGTCTACGAGCATAGCATGGCAGTATAAGCCTAACGTAATAGTAACTCCCAAGGGTTTGATAATGAACAGGTAATAGGTACTACCTCAACTACTTCCCATCCCACAATTTAATTAGATCCTAATCATGCAATGTTTGAGGTTTGATCTAATGCAAGAAAAACTGGGTTGTAGAAAAGGTATGATCAAAGTTTGAACTTGCCTGCAATGTTGATGAAGATGATTCGCACTCAAAAATCTTGATAGTTCTACTCGTCACACTCCGGTCAATCTATCGTAAGCAAGCAATAGTAACCACACATAAGCAATCACTCAAAAGATCAGAAAGAACGAAGAAGACAATTCGGAAAACATCGAACCCAAGCAAATGACTCTTGCAACATAAAACAATTTTTAACAGTACCAAAATTATGTGAATTTGGCCTTATTAGAATGTTTAGGTTAAGGGCTTCGATTTGCAAAAAGAATCAACTCAAACGGAGCTACGAGACTCAAGTTATGATCAAACAAAGTTTGAATTCAAATCTGATCTAATTCAAATTTTTAAAATTTTCAAAAATATGTTTGAGTTGGATTAATGGATAGAGGGGATCATAACGAAGACGTGAGCGTTGGTTTCGTTGGATTTGGATAAACAGACAAAAAGTTGTGACCGTTTGAAAAAATAGGGACTAAACTGTAAAAGAAAATAATTACGAACATGTCCCTAGCTACGAAAAACAGATCTAATATGCGAACGTTCACTGTTTAGGACTAAACAGCGAACATGTTCACTAAACACTACCAACTGGTGAACGTGCTCTAATTATCTAACAAAAAAACCAGATCTAATCTAGGGTTTGTTTTTTTAAGAAAACCGGATCTAGGTTTTATTTGAAAACCGAAAGAAAACAGTGGCTTTTACCGGCGGTTTTCCGGCGAGTCGTCGGCGGCGGCGGAGTCCTGTGGCGAGGGGCGAATAGGACAGCTCCTGGCGTGGCTCCGAGCGGCAAAGACGGCGTGCAGCGGCAACAGTGGCGAGGCGCGGGCGCCGGCGGAGTGCGGAGGAAGGAGGCGCGGCTATGGGCGGCGCGAGCAGCGATGCGGCGGCGAGCAAGGCAAGGACGGCCGCGGCGACGACACGATGCGGGGAAAGAGAGAGAGAGAGGGGCCGGGGCTCCAAATTTATAGGAGGGAGGGGGCGGCGCAAAGCTTGGAGGAGGGGGCACGGAGAGGCGGTGCGAGGGAGTCCGTGCGGAGCAGGCGTGCTGGCTCGGGAGCCCTTCCCGAGCTCAGGGACAAGCGAGGCGCGGCGCTGGGCTGGGCCGTGGCCTGGCCTGGTGCTGGGCCGGCCCAGTTCGGCGAGGGAAATTTTTTTTCAAATAAAGAATTTTTTTTCCAGACAAATACAATAATAACGGTAAAAATAAAAATATTATATAGGCATATAATATATCAAAAATTTCATAAAAAGGTTTCCAACAACATGAACATTTCTCTAGCACCAAATAAAATACACCCAAATTCTAATAATTCCAAGAGTGCTCCTGGTCTATTAAAATCCAACAAAAATCATTTTTAAAAATCCAAAATGATTTCAAATTAATTTTTCTCCAATTTTCTATTGTAGGGAATCATGTTACCCTAATTTCCATATATTTTATTTTTGGACAAAATAATTTGAAAAAAACTCAAATAACTCTAAATTAAAAATAAATTAAAAATAATTTTGAATTTAATTCTTTGAAACTCCCAACTCATATTTCATATAATTTGAAGAAGTCATTTTATCTTCTCTCATGAAAATCATTGAGCTGCATGAAGTTTATGAATTGAAATATTTCCCAATGAAATTCAATTATTTTCAAATACCCTTTCATTTAATTTAAATGGAAGAAGTCATATCATCTTTGCTCAAGGGTTTCGTATTTGAAAATAATTTGAATTCACGAAGCTCATAAATGAAAAATGAAAGTTTGGGAAAGTCCTTTTATTCCCTCTCATTTAACTTTCAAAAAGGTTTCGAATTTCACTCAATTTCAGCAATCAACCAAACAATCAATCAAATCTATCTATTTATTATAACATTCCAAAATTTAGAATTTTGGGATGTTACACTGATTATGCTGGTGACAAGGTGGATCGCAAGTCTACATCAGGCACATGTCATTTTCGGGGACAGTCACTTGTATGTTGGTCTTCAAAGAAGCAGAACTGTGTATCTCTCTCCACTGCTGAATCTGAATATATTGCTGTTGGATCTTGCTGCGCTCAGCTTCTGTGGATGAAGCAAACACTCAAAGATTATGGCATTCATCTGAAGCAAGTGCCACTCTACTGCGACAACGAAAGCGCCATCAAGATTGCCAACAACCCAGTTCAGCACTCGAAGGCAAAGCACATTGAGATTCGTCATCACTTTCTCATAGATCATGTTGTGAAGGAAGATATTGATATCATACACGTCAACACTGAAGAGCAATTGGCAGATATCTTCACCAAGCCCTTGGATGAGAAGAGATTTTGCAAGTTACGCTGTGAGCTAAATATCTTGGAATCCTCAAATGTCCTGTGATCAGGCACACATCCTAACACTTATGCATATTGATGACTTAGATGTGCAACACACGAAGTAAAGTATATCTTCAATCAATGAAGAGATGCATTCTAAGTGTGAATACATTAATGAGGAATTTGACTTCAGAGCGTCACGATAATTGTGCGCCGTGTCTGGGTCTAATACTTCCTATACGGTGGGTAACGCCACCACCAAATGTTTTGTTTGAAGTGTTTCACTCACGGTGTTACATTTGCTGTGTCTTCACATTTGGTTTGGCTTCAATCTCAACATGTCTTCATGACTATCTTCACTGTGTTGATTATATATATATATACTAGTGTTCTATCCTCTACAACATTCACTTATAGCTATGTCTTCTTGTTGAATCTTTTGAACTAAGTGAATGTGATCGGACCCTAACCTCTCTATGCTTTATTTCTCAAACTCTATCTCTCCAAATCATATGCATTCTCTTGAAAGTGTCAAATGTCTTCTCTGTGTCCTTGTCAGCAGAAGATACAGAGGCAAACATTAAGTCCGCTTTCAATGCTAATTCCTTCACCTGAAACCCGGAGAAGTGGGAACGACCACCCGACAATCCAGGTGTGCGTGGGACGTGGAACAACCTCCGATATGCTGCATGATGGCCATCTATTCCTCAGATGTGAATTGCCAGGGGCACCTGGGTAATAACACTGAGCCGCCCCTGTCCCTATAAATACATGCCTCACCATAGTCATTATCTCTTCTTCCACTCTCGCACGAACCCTAGCGCCACCGCTAGCCCTCGACGACGCCGGCGACGAAGCGCTTAGCTGCTGCAACCTCTCCGACACCGTCTTCACGCCGACCGCGGACATCGTCTTCTCCGCCGTCGCCGTAGGTGTCCTTCGTCGCCAAGTTAGGGCACGGACGATCGAACTGCTCGGCCTCCTCTTCCACTCCTTCTAGCAGTTCTACGTGCGGTAAATAAAACTTCCTTTTTTACGGCCCCTTCGATCCTATAGATTCGTCACTTTCTACCCCAAGCAGTTTCTGTTCACACAAGTTGGATCTATTTCATACTACATCTCATAATATGCCTAGTATATTCACTTATGCTTCACAAAGTAGTTAGATTCCTCACTTGTACTGATCCGTGGATTTGTACAAATCTGGAACCAACTCCTTATCTATGAGTGAATGTCTTCGCATGATGAGGTCAATGTATTCTAAACTGATTTATCTTCAAAATCTTCTGAGAATGCATATGACCTCTTCCCCTTCCCTCGCACCTTAATGCTGTCACAGGTACATGTGCGTGGGAGAATCCCTTGGTTCTCATAGTCTGCATTCATTTGCAGAATACTTACAGCATCACATAAATTCTCCCAAAGCCAGTTCCTGTTTGTCCAGCAAGCGAAAGCCTTTGAAGCCTTTGAACGTGTTGAAGCCATTCAGTTTGAACTTCATGGCTGCAGAGAAGGGTGGCAGACAGCGTCGTGGGGGAACATCAAAAGATTTGCCTGATGACCTCTCAGAGCTTTACAAGACAGATCCTAAAGAGGATTACAATCAGCGCAAAACTCGAATCCAATGGATTCGAAGATATTGGGCAGAACAATGGTTCAATTACCGGTTTGTGACCCAGGAATATGCTGAGAAAAATGCCATCAAACGACCGTGGGGAGACATCCTATACAAAAATCTACAACCCAGGTCCAGAGAAGAAGCCATTGAACAAGGCTTCTATCCCTGCATGGTCCGAGGACCACAACCTGTAGATGCACACCCATCGTCACTACTATGGTGTCATGACGACAATCTGTTCAAGCGCAACTTCCAGTTTGCCAAGAATTCGGCGAAGCAGAACAAGAAGTCTTTGGGATTAGACTTCAACCCTGGTCCCTCTGCTCCCCATGCCGATGGAACCCGCGAAGCTGAACCCAATCTTGTTGGGCCCTTCTACAACCTGGAAGGTCTCATCACTCATATCGTGGTTCAAGGGACAACCATGGATGAGCCTACAGATGACGCTGAATCAGATGAAGCGCCTGCAACGCCAAAGCCAAAGAAACTGAAGCAGCCTAAAGCTTCAAAGCCTGCCTCTGCACCAAAAATCCCACAGGTGAAGCCACTGGCTACTGCACCTCCTGAAGACAGTGTGCAGTCTGAAGATCTGTCACGCATCTCCAAGCCCCAGCAAGTCAAGATGCCTCTACCACAGACCAGCCAAGAACTGACTGCTGCTGCTATTCTGCGCAATGATGCCATTGATTTGTCCAGTGATGAAGATCTAGCAGATGACGCCCTTGAGCAACTGATCAAGAGCAAAGAAGAAGCAGAAATCTTCAATGATTTGCCTCTCTTTGACGTGGCAATCATCCACAACTTCATTGATGAGTGGTTTGACACGCCCAAGCTCAGCTTTGAAGATCTGCAACTTCCAATTGGCCTCAGTGTTGCCTTCCATGGCGCCATTGCTTCAGAGTTAGCCATAGCCGAGCGCATCGTTGAACTGAAGCAGAAGATTGACTTTGAGAAAACTCAGTTCAAGAAGCATATGGCCAAGCTCAGCATGCAAGAGGTGAAAAACTTCAAGACTATGCTGCACGAGCTCAAAGAAGCCTTTATCAAGAACGTGCAGAAGCTCAAGGTTCTCGTGAGCGCATGAAGATCCTGGCTGACAAGAGTGTGCAAGCCTACAATGAGGCTGAGAAGCGCAAGGCCCTTGGTCGTCCTGGCATCAACCCCAGGATGGCTGCAAAGCAGAAGAAGAAGAAGAAGAAGAAGAAGAAGAAGAAGAAGAAGAAGAAGAAGAAGAAGAAGAAGAAGAAGAAGAAGAAGCCCGCTATGGCCGAACCCGACACACCAAGGCAGGAAGCACATCCCATTGTCTTCCCAACCAGCATGACTGGCTTGAAGCCAAAAGCCAGGTCTACCGCTTCAGAACTGAAGAAGACGAGGACAACTGAGGCTGAAGCCAGAAAGAGGAAACATCCTGAAGCCTCTGCTGCTGCTCCCTCCAAGAAGAAGCGGAAGACCAAGAAGGAACGGGCTGCTCCCACAGAGCCCTTAATTGTTGAACCTATCTCCATGGTTCACCCTGCCACTGAACATCAAGAGCGCCAACTGACTGTCCATGAGCCTGCTTTCACAGAGGCTCATGAAGCTGAAGACTTTCCAGCAGCTGATCGCACTGCTGCTGAAGATATTGGTCACCATGACCATGTTGAAGATGATGCAGTTCTTCCTCAGATCGAACACCAACAAGTATCATCGCCTATGCTTATGCACAACGAACTCATCAGCATTGGTCGTCCTCTGACGCCAATTGCTCAGGATGCATCATTGGCTGATCACCCACAAGAACAAGAAGAAGATGACTATGAGGCCCAGCCAACTCCATCTCCATAGGTGTCGCCAGCATTACGCAGGCTTCGCAAAGGACCACGGCCTCCAGTCTCCGAGTCTGAAGCTAAAGCTGTTGAAGACATTCCGACTGTATCAGCCGATGACACCCAAGAAGAAGAACATGTCCCCACTCCCCAACTACTGACGAAGCTGTTCTCGCAGAGAACGTGTCTGTGCCCGACCCTCCAGCTCATCAAGTGGAGGTAGAAAATCTTGAGGCTGCCACCACCAACACCAATAAAGCCACTGACACTGTCATGGCTGAAGCAAATGTGGAGCCTACACCAACCCAAGAACCAGAAGTCAGCGAAGCCAATGCTACTACTTCTGTTCCTGCGCCTGCTGCTGGTCCTCAGTATGACTATCATATAGAGCATAAGCCTCAGGTACAGAAGCCAATGCCAAGGTTGCCCAGGTTTCCAGGTCCTGCATCAGCACCTGGATCCTTCAGTGTCAACAGCTTCAAAGCAGACAACACCTTCTTCAATAGCTCCAAGAACCCCTACTCAAGGGAACGAATATCTTCTGACCGGTTCTGGAGCTATCCGCAGCGAAGCTATTACTCCTGCATTCTGTAAAATCAAGGTCGCATCTTCCCACATATGCGTCTTGGCACCGAAGCAATAGCTGGTCTGACCTGCTTGGAAGAAGCTCTAGACTGCTTCAAAGAGGTTGGATGGTTGCCTTTTGTCACCGACCAAGAGCACTGGAATGAAGAGTTGCTGCTGCAATTCTATGCCACACTTCACATACGTGGTTACAACAGAGATCCGAAGACTTGGACCCTTGAGTGGATGACAGGAATGTTGGGGAACGTTGCAGAAAACAAAAATTTTCCTACGATTTCACCAAGATTCATCTATGAGTTCATCTAGCAACGAGTCATTGGATGCATCTACATACCTTTGTAGATCGCGAGCGGAAGTGTTCAAAGAACGGGGATGAAGTAGTCGAACACGACGTGATCCAAATCACCGATGACCAAGCGCCGAATGGACGACACCTCCGCGTTCAACACATGTACGGAGCGGATGACGTCTCCTCCTTGTGCTGCCTCCGAGGCTGCCATGTACTCCGCTTCACATGTACATCCCGCCACGACGCTCTGCTTGCAACTGCACCAGCTTACTGCCCCACCATTCAAAATATACACGTATCCGGTTTGTGACTTAGAGTCATCCAGATCTGTGTCGAAGCTAGCGTCGACGTAACCCTTTACGACGAGCTCTTCGTCACCTCCATAAACGAGAAACATTTCCTTAGTCCTTTTAAGGTACTTCAGGATATTCTTGACCGCTGTCCAGTGTTCCTTGCCGGGATTACTTTGGTACCTTCCTACCAAACTTACGGCAAGGTTTACATCAGGTCTGGTACACAGCATGGCATACATAATAGAACCTATGGCTGAGGCATAGGGGATGACACTCATCTCTTCTATTTCTTCTGCCGTGGTCGGACTTTGAGCCGAGCTCAATTTCATACCTTGTAACACAGGCAAGAACCCCTTCTTAGATTGATCCATATTGAACTTCTTCAATATCTTCTCAAGGTATGTGCTTTGTGAAAGACCTATGAGGCGTCTTGATCTATCTCTATAGATCTTGATGCCTAATATATAAGCAGCTTCTCCAAGGTCCTTCATTGAAAAACTCTTATTCAAGTAGGCCTTGATGCTGTCCAAGAGTTCTATATCATTTCCCATGAAGAGTATGTCATCTACATATAGTATGAGAAATGCTATAGAGCTCCCACTCACTTTCTTGTAAACGCAGGCTTCTCCATAAGTCTGCGTAAACCCAAACGCTTTGATCATCTCATCAAAGCGAATGTTCCAACTCCGAGATGCTTGCACCAGCCCATAAATCAAGCGTTGGAGCTTGCACACCTTGTCAGCATTCTTAGGATCGACAAAACCCTCCGGCTGCATCATATACAGTTCTTCCTTAAGGAAACCATTAAGGAATGCCGTTTTGACGTCCATTTGCCATATCTCATAATCGTAGAATGCGGCAATTGCTAACATGATTCGGACGGACTTCAGCTTCGCTACCGGTGAGAAAGTCTCATCGTAGTCAACCCCTTGAACTTGTCGATAACCCTTAGTGACAAGCCGAGCTTTATAGATGGTCACATTACCATCCGCGTCTGTCTTCTTCTTAAAGATCCATTTATTTTCTATGGCTCGCCGTTCAATGGGCAAGTCAGTCAAAGTCCATACTTCGTTTTCATACATGGATCCTATCTCGGATTTCATGGCTTCTAGCCATTTGTCGGAATCCGGGCCCGCCATCGCTTCTTCATAGTTCAAAGGTTCACCGTTGTCTAACAACATGATTTCCAAGACAGGGTTGCCGTACCATTCTGGTGCGGAACGTGTCCTTATGGACCTTCGAATTTCAGTAGGAGCTTGATCAGAAGTATCTTGATCATTATCATTAACTTCCTCTCTAGTCGGTGCTGGCACCTCAGGAACATTTTCTTGAGTTGCGCCACTTTCCGGTTCAAGAGGTAATACTTCATCAAGTTCTACTTTCCTCCCACTTACTTCTTTCGAGGGAAACTCCTTCTCTAGAAAGGATCCATTCTTGGCAACAAAGACCTTGCCTTCGGATCTAAGGTAGAAGGTATACCCAATAGTTTCTTTTGGGTATCCTATGAAGACGCATTTTTCCGACTTGGGTTCGAGCTTTTCAAGTTGAAGTTTCTTGACATAAGCATCGCATCCCCAAACTTTTAGAAACGGCAGCTTAGGTTTCTTCCCAAACCATAATTCATACGGTGTCATCTCAACGGATTTCGACGGAGCCCTATTTAAAGTGAATGCGGCAGTCTCTAAAGCATAGCCCCAAAAAGATAGCGGTAAATCGGTAAGAGACATCATAGATCGCACCATATCTAATAGAGTGCGATTACGACGTTCGTACACACCGTTACGCTGAGGTGTTCCAGGCGGCGTGAGTTGTGAAACTATTCCACATTTTCTTAAGTGTGTGCCAAATTCGTGACTCAAGTATTCTCCTCCACGATCTGATCGTAGAAACTTGATTTTCCTGTCACGTTGATTCTCAACCTCACTCTGAAATTCCTTGAACTTTTCAAAGGTTTCAGACTTGTGTTTCATTAAGTAGATATACCCATATCTACTCAAGTCATCAGTGAGGGTGAGAACATAACGATAGCCGCCGCGAGCCTCAACACTCATTGGACCGCACACATCAGTATGTATGATTTCCAATAAGTTGGTTGCTCGCTCCATTGTTCCTAAGAACGGAGTCTTGGTCATTTTACCCATGAGGCATGGTTCGCACGTGTCAAATGATTCATAATCAAGAGACTCTAAAAGTCCATCTGCATGGAGCTTCTTCATGCGTTAGACACCTATGTGACGAAGGCGGCAGTGCCACAAGTATGTGGGACTATCATTATCAACTTTACATCTTTTGGTACTCACATTATGAACATGTGTAGCATTACGTTCGAGATTCATAAAGAATAAACCATTCACCATAGGAGCATGATCATAAAACATATCTCTCATATAAATAGAACAACCATTATTCTCGGATTTAAATGAGTAGCCATCTCGAATTAAACGAGATCCCGATACAATGTTCATGCTCAAAGCTGGCACTAAATAACAATTATTAAGGTTTAAAACTAATCCCGAAGGTAAATATAGAGGTAGCATGCCGACGGCGATCACATTGACCTTGGAACCATTCCCGACGTGCATCGTCACCTCGTCCTTTGCCAGTTTCCACTTATTCCGCAGCCCCTGCTTTGAGTTACAAATGTGAGCAACTGCACCGGTATCAAATACCCAGGAGCTACTACGGACACTAGTAAGGTACACATCAATTATATGTATATCACATATACCTTTCGTTTTGCCGGCCTTCTTGTCTGCTAAGTATTTGGGGCAGTTCTGCTTCCAGTGACCGCTTCCCTTGCAATAAAAGCACTCAGTCTCGGGCTTGGGTCCATTCTTTGGCTTCTTCCCGGCAGCTTGCTTGCCGGGCGCGGCAACTCCCTTGCCATCCTTCTTGAAGTTCTTTTTACCCTTGCCCTTCTTGAACTTAGTGGTTTTATTCACCATCAACACTTGATGTTCCTTCTTGACTTCTACCTCCGCTGATTTTAGCATTGAAAATAACTCAGGAATGGTCTTTTCCATCCCTTGCATATTGAAGTTCATCACAAAGCTCTTGTAGCTTGGTGGAAGCGACCGGAGGATTCTGTCAATGACCGCATCATCCGGGAGATTAACTCCCAGCTGAGTCAAGCGGTTATGCAACCCAGACATAGTGAGTATGTGCTCACTGACAGAACTATTTTCCTCCATCTTACAGCTGAAGAATTTGTCAGAGACTTCATATCTCTTGACCCGGGCATGAGCTTGAAAAACGATTTTCAGCTCTTCGAACATCTCATATGCTCCATGTCTCTCAAAACGCTTTTGGAGCCCCGGCTCTAAGCTGTAAAGCATGCCGCACTGAACGAGGGAGTAGTCGTCAACACGCGTCTGCCAAGCGTTCATAACGTCTTGGTTCTGTGGGACGGGAGCTTCACCTAGCGGTGCTTGTAGGACATAATCTTTCTTGGCAGCTATGAGGATGATCCTCAGGTTCCGGACCCAGTCCGTATAGTTGCTGCCATCATCTTTCAGCTTGGTTTTCTCTAGGAACGCGTTGAATTTGAGGACTACGTTGGCCATTTGATCTACAAGACATATTGTAAAGAATTTAGACTAAGTTCATGATAATTAAGTTCATCTAATCAAATTATTCAATGAACTCCCACTTAGATAGACATCCCTCTTCTAGTCATCTAAGTATAACATGATCCGAGTCAACTAGGCCGTGTCCGATCATCACGTGAGACGGACTAGTCAATGTCGGTGAACATCTTCATGTTGATCGTATCTTCTATACGACTCATGCTCGACCTTTCAGTCTTCTGTGTTCCGAGGCCATGTCTGTACATGCTAGGCTCGTCAAGTCAACCTAAGTGTTTGCATGTGTAAATCTGTCTTACACCCGTTGTATGTGAACGTCTGAATCAAACACCCGATCATCACGTGGTGCTTTGAATCAACAAACTGTCGCAACGGTGCACAGTTAGGGGAACACTTCTTGAAATTATTATGAGGGATCATCTTATCTACTACCGTCGTTCTAAGTAAACAAGATGCAAAACATGATAAACATCACATGCAATCAAATAATAAACGTGACATGATATGGCCAATATCACATAGCTCCTTTGATCTCCATCTTGGGGCTCCATGATTATCTTGTCACCGGCTTGACACCATGATCTTCATCATCATGATCTCCATCATCGTGTCTCCATGAAGTTGCTCGCCAACTATTACTTCTACTACTATGGCTAACGCGTTTAGCAATAAAGTAAAGTAATTTACATGGCGTTTCTCAATGACACGCAGGTCATACAAAAAATAAAGACAACTCCTATGGCTCCTGCCGGTTGTCATACTCATCGACATGCAAGTCGTGATTCCTATTACAATAGCATGAACATCTCATACATCACATATTGATCATTCATCATTCATCACAACTTTGGCCATATCATATCACAAAGCACTTGCTGCAAAAACAAGTTAGACGCCCTCTAATTGTTGTTGCAAGTTTTTACGTGGCTGAATTAGGGTTCTAGAAAGAACGTCTTCTTACCTACGTGAAAGCCACAACGTGATTTGTCAACTTCTATTTACCCTTCATAAGGACCCTGTTCATCGAATCCGCTCCAACTAAAGTGGGAGAGACAGACACCCGCCAGCCACCTTATGCAACTAGTGCATGTTAGTCGGTGGAACCGGTCTCACGTAAGCGTACGTGTAAGGTTGGTCCTGGCCGCTTCATCCCACAATACCGCTGAAGCAAGATAAGACTGGTAGCGGCAAGAAAGTTGACAAATCTACGCCTACAACAAATTGTGTTCTACTCGCGCAAGAAGAACTACACATAGACCTAGCTCATGATGCCACTGTTGGGGAACATTGCAGAAAACAAAAATTTTCCTAAGGTTTCACCAAGATCCATCTATGAGTTCATCTAGCAACGAGTCATTGGATGCATCTACATACCTTTGTAGATCGCGAGCGGAAGCGTTCAAAGAACGGGGATGAAGTAGTCGAACACGACGTGATCCAAATCACCGATGACCAAGCGCCGAATGGACGACACCTCCGCGTTCAACACATGTACGGAGCGGATGATGTCTCCTCCTTCTTGATCCAGCAAGGGGAAAGGAGAGGTTGATGAAGATCCAACAGCACGACGGCGTGGTGGTGGATGCAGGGCGTCACAGTAGCAGGGCTCCGCCTATACTACGAGAGAGAGATGTAACAGGGAGAGAGGGAGGCGCCAAGGGCTGGTGTATCAAGTCCCTCCTCTCCCCCCACTATATATAGGGGTGCTAGGGGGGCGCCGGCCCTAGGAGATGGGATCTCCTAGGGGGGGCGGCGGCCAAGGGGTGGGGGCTTGCCCCCCAAGCAAGGGGGCGCCCCCTTTAGGGTTTCCCCCCAACCCTAGCCGCATGGGCCCCTAGGGGAGTGGCGCCCCAGCCCACTTTGGGCTGGGTTTTGTCCAACTTTAGCCCATGGGGCCCCCCGGGATAGGTGGCCCCACCCGGTGGACCCCCGGGACCCTTCCGGTGGTCCCGGTATAATACCGGTGACCCCGAAACTTGTCCCGATAGCCGAAATAGCACTTCCTATATATAATTCTTTACCTCCAGACCATTCCGGAACTCCTCGTGACGTCCGGGATCTCATCCGGGACTCCGAACAACATTCGGGTTACTGCATACACATATCTTCACAACCCTAGCGTCACCGAACCTTAAGTGTGTAGACCCTATGGGTTCGGGAGACAAGCAGACATGACCGAGACGACTCTCCGGTCAATAACCAACAGCGGGATCTGGATACCCATGTTGGCTCCCACATGTTCCACGATGATCTCATCGGATGAACCACGATGTCGAGGATTCAATCAACCCCGTATGCAATTCCCTTTGTCAATCGATATGTTACTTGCCCGAGATTCGATCGTCGGTATCCCAATACCTCGTTCAATCTCGTTACCGGCAAGTCACTTTACTCGTACCATAATGCATGATCCCGTGACCAGACACTTGGTCACTTTGAGCTCATTATGATGATGCATTACTGAGTGGGCCCAGTGATACCTCTCCGTCATACGGAGTGACAAATCCCAGTCTTGATCCGTGTCAACCCAACAGACACTTTCAGAGATACCCGTAGTATACCTTTATAGTCACCCAGTTACATTGTGATGTTTGGTATACCCAAAGCACTCCTACGGTATCCGGGAGTTACACGATCTCATGGTCTAAGGAAAAGATACTTGACAATGGAAAAACTCTAGCAAACGAACTATACGATCTTTATGCTATGTTTAGGATTGGGTCTTGTCCATCACATCATTCTCCTAATGATGTGATCTCGTTATCAATGACATCCAATGTCCATAGCCAGGAAACCATGACTATCTGTTGATCAACGAGCTAGTCAACTAGAGGCTTACTACGGACATGTTGGTGTCTATTATTCATACATGTAATATGATTTCCGGATAACACAATTATAGCATGAATAAAGACAATTATCATGAACAAGGAAATATAATAATAATGCTTTTATTATTGCCTCTAGGGCACATTTCCAACAAGGAAATGTTCATCATGAAGCCAACACCTTTGATATCATTGAGCTCACTGGTCTGCCCACTCTTGGAGATCTCTATGAACCTGGATGTCAACTTCACAGTGAAGCTATGGAGAGCATTTTTCAGAAGCCTGAACCGAACATGAGTCAGATGCTCAGCATCATGAAGCCTTTGCCACAAGATGCTGCATATCCTAAGGAGTTTCTTGTTGAAGACCTGGAGTATCTGCCAAGGACCATCTATCACATTTTAAGGTGAACTCTCTGGCCCATCAAAGGACATTCCCCATATGCAAAGCTAGAAGGTGCAATGAAGACTTTGGTCTTCTATATTCTTCACGGCAAATGCTTCAACGTGCAAGACTTCTTCATCCGCCAACTTGCTGCTTCAGGATCTGACCTTTTTGGCTTGAAGTTCTATGCTCCCTGGATGATGCGGCTGATCAAACTCCACTCAGCTATCTCATATCAGCCTTCTGCTCGCAATCATCGGATCTTTATGCCTGACGTGGATATGTCCGTTGAAGCCCTCTATCCAGAGCCTGCCAAGGAGCCTCTTAGTCTTCAGAATGCGGAGCATCAAAGTTTCTCTCGGAACATTGAAGGAGTTGAAGCAGTCACTCGTGTTTATCCTCTGGCTGGCACTACACGTGCACCTCATCGTGCCCTCGCTGAAGCCACTGAAAGCACCATTGCCCAACGGCCCAAGAAGCGATCTCGTGTTCTCAATGACCGAGAGCTTCTGGTTGCTCTTCACCAGAAATAGGATCGGCATCATGACTGGCTGAAGCGTCAAATGAAAAGCCTCTTGGTGGATGTCAACCGCATTCGCAATCTTGCCACCAAGAATGCCTTTGTTGCCCATGAAACTTGTCGGCGTACATGGAAAGGGCTGACTCTTATGTGCTCTGAGGATGATCTTCAAGAGGATGGCTTCTCTGAACGTTTCAAGTTTGACTCCACACCTCCCCGAAGGGCTGTGCTGCGACGAACTCCCTCTCTTGAAGACTCTGAGTTCTCTTCCTCTGCGGAAACTGTGAATGCCAGAGTAATCAAGGACGAAGACAATGCTACTTCACCGCCCCCTCCTTCAGCACGCGTCGACACTGCCTCGAGCTCGTCTGCACCGCCTAACAACACCGACGACCTTGCTACTTCACCTACTCCTCAGGGGAACGAGTAGATGCTCTATGTCTTCGAACCTTTTTGGTCCTTACCGACAAAAGGGGGAGAAGCATATGAGTTTGATAGTCTTCAAGCGGGTCCATATGGGCGGTTACTTTATGTTTTGCCTAGTGTTTACAACTCTCATCTTGATACATTTGGTTCTTTGAGTTGTAACACTTAAACTCGATGGTCGTCTACTACTCATTTGCTACTTTGTGATGCGATGATAAATTCCGCATGTGCGACGATAAATTCCGCACTTAGATCATTCTGCAGACGTCCATTTTCCATTATGCATGTCATTATCTTCACATACTTTTCATGCATGATAAGTTGTCATCATAAGTTGAAGAGGATCTCCACAAGTACAACCTGCCATGTGCATTTGCATTCCAAAAGCAAATTACTTATATGCACATCTTCAGGGGGAGCCCTTACAACTTATGAAGAAAATTCCTTATCCTTTATAATTTCACATATTATATTCCCCGTTGAAAACTTCAACTAGTTTGTCATCAATCACCAAAAAGGGGGAGATTGTAAGTGCATCTAGTGCCACCCCTAGTTGGTTTTGGAGTATTGACGACAAACCTAGTTGAGGGACTAATGTGTTTATGAGAATTGCAGGATAACACAGGTAGAAGTCCCTCATTGATTCAGTTTTCCTACCAGAGATGACCCCTAAAAATGTATGAAGACATTGAAGTCAAAGGTGGCATGTGAAGATATTCACATTGAAGACTATGACAAGAGAAGACATCGCATGAAGCCTATGGAGCTCGAAGACTTAGATCTTTCGTAGTTCCTTTTCTTCTTTGTTGAGTCATAGGAACCACCGTACTGTTAAGTGGGGTCCAAGAGAACCAGTCAGAATGACTGAAGTGATGCTTAACCAAAATCCTATGTCTTCGAGTGAAGATTATGAGAGCGAATCTTGTCCAGAGTTGGACAAGTCAGCTTTGCTTGTAGCCCAAGTAAAGTTGCCGTGTGTGTTTGAAATCTGACCGTTGGAACACGTGTCAGTTCCTTAGTGACCCAGGGTCATTTCGGACAAATCAGGTTGGGTTGCCTAGTGGCTATAAATAGCCCACCCCCTACAACCATAAACGGTTGGCTGCTCAGAGTTAGAGTACGGTTTTTGTCATTTGAGAGCAACCCACCTCGAAGCCTTTGAGAGAGAATTCCTTGCGAGGATAAAGCCCTAAACACCCAAAGCCAAAGAGTGTTAGGCATCACTTAAGTCTTCCTGTCTGTGTGATCTGAAGACTTATTACACTTGAGGACCGTGAATCCTCCAGCCGGTTAGGCGTCGCGTTCTGAGCATCCAAGAGTCATTGTGGATCGCCGGTGAACGGAGTCTGTGAAGGTTTGGGAGTCTACCTTGAAGACTTACCAGAGTGATTGGGCGAGGTCTGTGTGACCTTAGCTCAAGGGGAATACGTTGAGGACTAGGTGTCCTGAGCTGCGTGTTCAGGACTGGGTGTCCGGGACTGTGTGTCCTCAGGTTTAAATACCTAGCCGCCCTAACTAGACGTATAGTTGTCACAGCAACTGTAACTGGTCTAACAAATCATTGTCTTCAACGAGTCACTGGTTTCATCCTTCTCTTCCCTTTACTTACTGTTGGTCCTTGTGAAGTCACTGTATGATTGCATTATCTTTTGTCTTCACTGAGTGACTGCTTGTTCTGATTGGCTTCATAATATCTTCCTACCTGATCCTTACTACCTAGCTGCTATAGGTCATTGTGCTTTCACTTCATTGAATACTTGACTATGGTTTGCCTAGTGTAGTCTACTTTCCGCTGCATGGTAATAGGTTTATTTCTATCATTTGTCTTCGAAACTTCCACGTTTTGAAGACTTTCATAAAAATCGCCTATTCACACCCCCCTCTAGTCGATATAACGCAATTTTAGTTGCACGCCAGCATGCGTGCGTGTCAGTGTTGCACGCCTACATGCGTGCGTGTCTTGCGTGCGTGCATGTGTACGTGCGGGGTGAGGCTACACGTCAGTCGACTGACTTTTTCATCTCTGGTCATTAGATTTTCCAGCCGTTGGATACGAAATCAAGGGCCTCCAGTTTATCATCAAACTCCACCCCCCTGAGCCGCCAGCCACTACCGGCCGAACCGCCAGTCCCCGCCGCCCGCGGCCGGCCTGCCCTCCCCGAAACCACGCCCCACCGCCGGTCCGTGCTACCTCATGAGCACTGCGTTGGATTTCCTCGAAGAGGAGAGGATGATGCTGAAGGAAATATGCCCTAGAGGCAATAATAAAGTTATTATTTATTTCCTTATATCATGATAAATGTTTATTATTCATGCTAGAATTGTATTAACCGGAAACATAATACATGTGTGAATACATAGACCAACAGAGTGTCACTAGTATGCCTCTACTTTGACTAGCTCGTTAATCAAAGATGGTTATGTTTCCTAACCATGAACAAAGAGTTGTTATTTGATTAACGAGGTCACATCATTAGTTGAATGATCTGATTGACATGACCCATTCCATTAGCTTAGCACCCGATCGTTTAGTATGTTGCTATTGCTTTTCTTCATGACTTATACATGTTCCTATAACTATGAGATTATGCAACTCCCGTTTGCCGGAGGAACACTTTGGGTACTACCAAACATCACAACGTAACTGGGTGATTATAAAGGAGTACTACAGGTGGCTCCAAAGGTAGATGTTGGGTTGGCGTATTTCGAGATTAGGATTTGTCACTCCGATTGTCGGAGAGGTATCTCTGGGCCCTCTCGGTAATACACATCACTTAAGCCTTGCAAGCAGTGCAACTAATGAGTTAGTTGCGGGATGATGTATTACAGAACGAGTAAAGAGACTTGCCGGTAACGAGATTGAACTAGGTATCGGATACCGACGATCGAATCTCGGGCAAGTAACATACCGATGACAAAGGGAACAACGTATGTTGTTATGCGGTCTGACCGATAAAGATCTTCATAGAATATGTAGGAGCCAATATGGGCATCCAGGTCCCGCTATTGGTTATTGACCGGAGATGTGTCTCGGTCATGTCTACAATGTTCTCGAACCGTAGGGTCCGCACGCTTAACGTTACGATGACAGTTATTATGAGTTTATGCATTTTGATGCACCGAAGGTTGTTCGGAGTCTCGGATGAGATCACGGACATGACGAGGAGTCTCGAAATGGTCGAGACGTAAAGATTGATATATTGGAAGCCTATGTTTGGACATCGGAAGTGTTCCGGGTGAAATCGGGATTTTACCGGATTACCGGGAGGGTTACCGGAACCCCCGGGAGCCAAATGGGCCTACATGGGCCATTGTGGAAAGGTGAAAGGGGCTGCCAAGGAGGGCTGCGCGCCTCCCCCCTCCCCTAGTCCTATTAGGACTAGGAGAGGTGGCCGGCCACCTCTCTCTCTTTCCCTCTCCCTTTTTACCAAGGAGTCCTAGTTGGAATAGGATTGGGGGGGGGGGAGTCCTACTCCCGGTAGGAGTAGGACTCCTCCTGCACCTCCCTCCTTTGGCCGGCCAGCCTCCCCCCTTCCATCCTTTATATACGGGGGCAGGGGACACCCCAAGACACACAAGTTGATCCTTGAGATCGTTCCTTAGCCGTGTGCGGTGCCCCCTGCCACCAAATTCCACCTCGATCATACTGTTACAGTGCTTAGGCGAAGCCCTGCATCGGTAGTACATCAATATCGTCACCACGCCGTCGTGCTGACGGAACTCTTCCTTGACGCTTTGCTGGATCGGAGCCCGAGGATCGTCATCGAGCTGAACGTGTGCTAAGAACTCGGAGGTGCCGGAGTAACGGTGCTTGGATCGGTCGGATCGGGAAGAAGACGTACGACTACTTCCTCTACGTTGTGTGATCGCTTCCGCAGTCGGTCTACGTTGGTACGTAGACAACACTCTCCCCCTCGTTGCTATGCATCACCATGATCTTGTGTGTGCGTAGGAAAATTTTGAAATTACTACGTTCCCCAACAGTGGCATCCGAGCCTAGGTTTTTATGGTTTGATGTTATATGCACGAGTAGAACACAAGTGAGTTGTGGGCGATACAAGTCATACTGCCTACCAGCATGTCATACTTTGGTTCGGCGGTATTGTTGGACGAGACGATCCGGACCAACCTTACGCATACTCTTACGCGAGACCGGTTCCCTCGACGTGCTTTGCACATAGATGGCTTGCGGAAGACTGTCTCTCCAACTTTAGTTGAACCAAGTGTGGCTACGCCCGGTCCTTGAGAAGGTTAAAACGGAGTCTATTTGACGAACTATCGTTGTGGTTTTGATGCGTAGGTGAGATGAGTTCTTACTTAAGCCCGTAGCAGCCACGTAAAACTTGCAACAACAAAGTAGAGGATGTCTAACTTGTTTTTGCAGGGCATGTTGTGATGTGATATGGTCAAGGCATGATGCTGATTTTATTGTATGAGATGATCATGTTTTGTAACCGAGTTATCGGCAACTGGCAGGAGCCATATGGTTGTCGCTTTATTGTATGCAATGCAATCGCGATGTAATGCTTTACTTTATTACTAAACGGTAGTGATAGTCGTAGAAGCATAAGATTGGCGAGACGACAACGATGCTACGATGGAGATCAAGGTGTCGCCGGTGACGATGGTGATCATGACGGTGCTTCAGAGATGGAGATCACAAAGCACAAGATGATGATGGCCATATCATATCACTTATATTGATTGCATGTGATGTTTATCTTTTTATGCATCTTATCTTGCTTTGATTGACGGTAGCATTATAAGATGATCTCTCACTAAATTATCAAGAAGTGTTCTCCCTGAGTATGCACCGTTGCAAAAGTTCTTCGTGCTGAGACACCACGTGATGATCGGGTGTGATAGGCTCTACGTTCAAATACAACGGGTGCAAAACAGTTGCACACGCGGAATACTCAGGTTATACTTGACGAGCCAAGCATATACAGATATGGCCTCGGAACACGGAGACCGAAAGGTCGAGCGTGAATCATATAGTAGATATGATCAACATAATGATGTTCACCATTGAAAACTACTCCATCTCACGTGATGATCGGTTATGGTTTAGTTGATTTGGATCACGTGATCACTTAGAGGATTAGAGGGATGTCTATCTAAGTGGGAGTTCTTAAGTAAATTTGATTAACTGAATTTAAAATTATCATGAACTTAGTACCTAATAGTATCTTGCTTGTTTATGTCGATTGTAGATAGATGGCTCGTGCTGTTGTTCCGTTGAATTTTAATGCGTTCCTTGAGAAAGCTAAGTTGAAAGATGATGGTAGCAATTACACGGACTGGGTCCGTAACTTGAGGATTATCCTCATTGCTGCACAGAAGAATTACGTCCTGGAAGCACCGCTGAGTGCCAGGCCTGCTGCTAGAGCAACACCAGAAGTTATGAACGTCTGGCAGAGCAAAGCTGATGACTACTCAATAGTTCAGTGTGCCATGCTTTACGGCTTAGAACCGAGACTTCAACGACGTTTTGAACGTCATGGAGCATATGAGATGTTCCAGGAGTTGAAGTTAATATTTCAAGCAAATGCCCGGATTGAGAGATATGAAGTCTCCAATAAGTTCTATAGCGCAAGATGGAGGAGAACAGTTCTGTCAGTGAGCATATACTCAAAATGTCTGGGTATAATAATCACTTGATTCAATTGGGAGTTACACTTCCGGATGATTGCGTCATTGACAGAATTCTCCAATCACTGCCACCAAGCTACAAGAGCTTTGTGATGAACTATAATATGCAAGGGATGAACAAGACTATTCCCGAGCTCTTCGCAATGCTGAAAGCTGCGGAGGTAGAAATCAAGAAGGAGCATCAAGTGTTGATGGTTAACAAAACCACTAGTTTCAAGAAAAAGGGCAAAGGGAAGAAGAAGGGGAGCTTCAAGAAGAACGGCAAGCAAGTTGCTGCTCAAGAGAAGAAACCCAAGTCTGGACCTAAGCCTGAAACTGAGTGCTTCTACTGCAAGCAGACTGGTCACTGGAAGCGGAACTGCCCCAAGTATTTGGCGGATAAGAAGGATGGCAAGGTGAACAAAGGTATATGTGATATACATGTTATTGATGTGTACCTTACTAATGCTCGCTGTAGCACCTGGGTATTTGATACTGGTTCTGTTGCTAATATTTGCAACTCGAAATAGGGACTACAGAATAAGTGGACACTAGCAAAGGACAAGGTGACGATGCGCGTGGGAAACGGTTCCAAAGTCGATGTGATCGCGGTCGGCACGCTACCTCTACATCTACCTTCGGGATTAATATTAGACCTAAATAATTGTTATTTGGTGCCAGCGTTGAGCATGAACATTATATCTGGATCTTGTTTAATGCGAGACGGTTATTCATTTAAATCAGAGAATAATGGTTGTTCTATTTATATGAGTAATATCTTTTATGGTCATGCACCTTTGAAAAGTGGTCTATTTTTGATGAATCTCGATAGTAGTGATACACATATTCATAATGTTGAAGCCAAAAGATGCAGAATTAATAATGATAGTGCAACTTATTTGTGGCACTGCCGTTTAGGTCATATCGGTGTAAAGCGCATGAAGAAACTCCATACTGATGGGCTTTTGGAACCACTTGATTATGAATCACTTGGTACTTGCGAACCGTGCCTCATGGGCAAGATGACCAAAACACCGTTCTCCGGTACTATGGAGAGAGCAACAGATTTATTGGAAATCATACATACCGATGTATGTGGTCTGATGAATATTGAGGCTCGTGGTGGATATCGTTATTTTCTCACTTTCACAGATGATTTAAGCAGATATGGGTATATCTACTTAATGAAACACAAATCTGAAACGTTTGAAAAGTTCAAAGAATTTCAGAGTGAAGTTGAAAATCATCGTAACAAGAAAATAAGGTTTCTACGATCTGATCGTGGAGGAGAATATTTGAGTTACGACTTTGGTCTACATTTGAAAAATTGTGGAATAGTTTTGCAACTCACGCCACCCGGAACACCACAACGTAATGGTGTGTCCGAACGTCGTAATCGTACTTTACTAGATATGGTGCGATCTATGATGTCTCTTACTGATTTACCGCTATCGTTTTGGGGTTATGCTTTAGAGACGACCGCATTCACGTTAAATAGGGCACCATCAAAATCCGTTGAGACGACGCCTTATGAACTGTGGTTTGGCAAGAAACCAAAGTTGTCGTTTCTTAAAGTTTGGGGCTGCGATGCTTATGTGAAAAAGTTTCAACCTGATAAGCTCGAACCCAAATCGGAGAAATGTGTCTTCATAGGATATCCAAAGGAAACTATTGGATACACCTTCTATCACAGATCCGAAGGCAAGACTTTTGTTGCTAAATTCGGAAAATTTCTTGAGAAGGAGTTTCTCTCGAAAGAAGTGACTGGGAGGAAAGTAGAACTTGACGAGGTAACTGTACCTACTCCGTTATTGGGAAATAGTACATCACAGAAAACTGTTTCTGTGAGACCTACGCCAATAAGAGAGGAAGTTAATGATGATGATCATGAAACTTTAGATCAAGATGCTACTGGACCTCGTAGATCAACCAGAGTAAGATCCGCACCAGAGTGATACGGTAATCCTGTTCTGGAAGTCATGCTACTAGATCATGACGAACCTACGAACTATGAAGAAGCGATGGTGAGCCCAGATTCCGCAAAGTGGCTTGAAGCCATGAAATCTGAGATAGGATCCATGTATGAGAACAAAGTATGGACTTTGGTTGACTTGCCCGATGATCGGCAAGCAATTGAGAATAAATGGATCTTTAAGAAAAAGACTGACGCTGATGGTAATGTTACTGTCTACAAAGCTCGACTTGTCGCAAAAGGTTTTCGACAAGTTCAAGGAGTTGACTACGATGAGACTTTCTCACCCGTAGCGATGCTTAAGTCTGTCAGAATCATGTTAGCAATTGCCGCATTTTATGATTATGAAATTTGGCAAATGGATGTAAAAACTGCATTCCTGAATGGATTTCTGGAAGAAGAGTTGTATATGATGCAACCGGAAGGTTTTGTCAATCCAAAGGGAGCTAACAAAGTGTGCAAACTCCAGCGATCCATTTATGGACTGGTGCAAGCATCTCGGAGTTGGAATAAACGCTTTGATAGTGTGATCAAAGCATTTGGTTTTATACAGACTTTTGGAGAAGCCTGTATTTACAAGAAAGTGAGTGGGAGACCTGTAGCATTTCTGATATTATATGTGGATGACATATTACTGATTGGAAATGATATAGAATTTCTGGATAGCATAAAGGGATACTTGAATAAAAGTTTTTCAATGAAAGACCTCAGTGAAGCTGCTTACATATTAGGCATAAAGATCTATAGAGATAGATCAAGACGCTTAATTGGACTTTCACAAAGCACATACCTTGACAAGATTTTGAAGAAGTTCAAAGTGGATCAAGCAAAGAAAGGGTTCTTGCCTGTGTTACAAGGTGTGAAGTTGAGTCAGACTCAATGCCCGACCACTTCAGAAGATAGAGAGAAAATGAAAGATGTTCCCTATGCTTCAGCCATAGGCTCTATCATGTATGCAATGCTGTGTACCAGACCTGATGTGTGCCTTGCTATAAGTATAGCAGGGAGGTACCAAAGTAATCCAGGAGTGGATCACTGGACAGCGGTCAAGAACATCCTGAAATACCTGAACAGGACTAAGGATATGTTTCTCGTATATGGAGGTGACAAAGAGCTCACCGTAAGAGGTTACGTTGATGCAAGCTTTGACACTGATCCGGACGATTCTAAATCGCAAACCGGATACGTGTTTACTTTAAACGGTGGAGCTGTCAGTTGGTGCAGTACTAAACAAAGCGTCGTAGCGGGATCTACATGTGAAGCGGAATACATAGCTGCTTCGGAAGCAGCGAACGAAGGAGTCTGGATGAAGGAGTTCATATCCGATCTAGGTGTCATACCTAGTGCATCGGGTCCAATGAAAATCTTTTGTGACAATACTGGTGCAATTGCTTTGGCAAAGGAATCCAGATTTCACAAAAGGACCAAACACATCAAGAGACGCTTTAATTCCATCCGGGATCTAGTCCAGGTGGGAGACATAGAGATTTGCAAGATACAGACGGATCTGAATGTTGCAGACCCGTTGACTAAGCCTCTTCCACGAGCAAAACATGATCAGCACCAAGGCTCCATGGGTGTTAGAATCATTACTGTGAAATCTAGATTATTGACTCTAGTGCAAGTGGGAGACTGAAGGAAATATGCCCTAGAGGCAATAATAAAGTTATTATTTATTTCCTTATATCATGATAAATGCTTATTATTCATGCTAGAATTGTATTAACCGGAAACATAATACATGTGTGAATACATAGACCAACAGAGTGTCACTAGTATGCCTCTACTTTGACTAGCTCGTTAATCAAAGATGGTTATGTTTCCTAACCATGAACAAAGAGTTGTTATTTGATTAACGAGGTCACATCATTAGTTGAATGATCTGATTGACATGACCCATTCCATTAGCTTAGCACCCGATCGTTTAGTATGTTGCTATTGCTTTTCTTCATGACTTATACATGTTCCTATAACTATGAGATTATGCAACTCCCATTTGCCGGAGGAACACTTTGGGTACTACCAAACGTCACAACATAACTGGGTGATTATAAAGGAGTACTACAGGTGGCTCCAAAGGTAGATGTTGGGTTGGCGTATTTCGAGATTAGGATTTGTCACTCCGATTGTCGGAGAGGTATCTCTGGGCCCTCTCGGTAATACACATCACTTAAGCCTTGCAAGCAGTGCAACTAATGAGTTAGTTGCGGGATGATGTATTACGGAACGAGTAAAGAGACATGCCGGTAATGAGATTGAACTAGGTATCGGATACCGACGATCGAATCTCGGGCAAGTAACATACCGATGACAAAGGGAACAACATATGTTGTTATGCGGTCTGACCGATAAAGATCTTCGTAGAATATGTAGGAGCCAATATGGGCATCCAGGTCCCGCTATTGGTTATTGACCGGAGATGTGTCTCGGTCATGTCTACAATGTTCTCGAACCGTAGGGTCCGCACGCTTAACGTTACGATGACAGTTATTATGAGTTTATGCATTTTGATGTACCAAAGGTTGTTCGGAGTCCCGGATGAGATCACGGACATGACGAGGAGTCTCGAAATGGTCGAGACGTAAAGGTTGATATATTGGAAGCCTATGTTTGGACATCGGAAGTGTTCCGGGTGAAATCGGGATTTTACCGGATTACCGGGAGGGTTACCGGAACCCCCCGGGAGCCAAATGGGCCTACATGGGCCATTGTGGAAAGGTGAAAGGGGCTGCCAAGGAGGGCTGCGCGCCTCCCCCCTCCCCTAGTCCTATTAGGACTAGGAGAGGTGGCCGGCCACCTCTCTCTCTTTCCCTCTCCCTTTTTTCCAAGGAGTCCTAGTTGGAATAGGATTGGGGGGGGGGAGTCCTACTCCCGGTAGGAGTAGGACTCCTCCTGCGCCTCCCTCCTTTGGCCGGCAAGCCTCCCCCCTTCCATCCTTTATATACGGGGGCAGGGGACACCCCAAGACACACAAGTTGATCCTTGAGATCGTTCCTTAGCCGTGTGCGGTGCCCCCTGCCACCAAATTCCACCTCGATCATACTGTTACAGTGCTTAGGCGAAGCCCTGCATCGGTAGTACATCAAGATCGTCACCACGCCGTCGTGCTGACGGAACTCTTCCTCGACGCTTTGCTGGATCAGAGCCCGAGGATCGTCATCAAGCTGAACGTGTGCTAAGAACTCGGAGGTGCCGGAGTAACGGTGCTTGGATCGGTCGGATCGGGAAGAAGACGTACGACTACTTCCTCCACGTTGTGTGATCGCTTCCGCAGTCGGTCTGCGTTGGTACGTAGACAACACTCTCCCCCTCGTTGCTATGCATCACCATGATCTTGTGTGTGCGTAGGAAAATTTTGAAATTACTACGTTCCCCAACAGATGCAGCAAAGTAGCGTAAGTATTTCCCTCAGTTTTTGTGAACCAAGGTATCAATCCAATAGGAGGCCACACACAAGTCCCTCGTACCTACACAAGAACAATAGCTCAACGCAACCAACGCACTTAGGGGTTGTCAATCCCTTCACGGTCACTTACGAAAGTGACATCTGGTAGAGATGATAAATAATATTTTTGGTATTTTTGGTATAGAGATGCAAAGTAAAAAGTAAAAGCAAAGCAATAATAAAGTGATGGCGATTGATATGATGAGAAAGAGACCCGGGGGCCATAGTTTTTCACTAGTGGCTTCTCCCAAGAGCATAAGTGTTCAACGGTGGGTGAACAAATTACTGTTGAGCAATTGACAGAATTGAGCATAGTTATGAGAGTATCTAGGTATGATCATGTATATAGGCATCACGTCCGAGACAAGTAGGCCGGAACGATTCTGCATCTACTACTATTACTCCACTCATCGACCGCTATCCAACATGCATCTAGAGTATTAAGTTAAAAACAGAGTAACGCCTTAAGCAAGATGACATGATGTAGAGGGATAGTTTCATGCAATATGATAAAAACCTCATCTTGTTATCCTCGATGGCAATGATACAACACGGGCCTTGCTGCCCCTTCTGTCACTCGGAAAGGACACCGCAAGATCGAACCCAAAGCTAAGCACTTCTCCCATGGCAAGAAAAACCAATCTAGTAGGCCAAACCAAACTGATAATTCGAAGAGACTTGCAAAGATAACCAATCATACATAAAAGAATTCGGAGAAGATTCAGATATTATTCATAGATAGACTTGATCATAAACCCACAATTCATCGGTCTCAACAAACACACTGCAAAAAGAAGATTACATCGAATAGATATCCACGAGAGAGGGGGAGAACATTTTATTGAGATCCAAAAAGAGATAAGAAGCCATCTAGCTACTAACTATGGACCCATAGGTCTGAAGTAAACTACTCACACTTCATCGGAGAGCCTTGGATGATGATGTAGAAGCACTCCGTGATCGATGCCCCCTCCAGCGGAGCTCCGGAACAGGCCCCAAGATGGGATCTCGTGGATACAGAAAGTTGCAGCGGTGGAATTAGGTTTTTGGCTCCGTCCCCGATCGTTTGGGGGTATGTGGATATATATAGGAGGAAGAAGTACGTCGGTGGAGCTTCGAGGGGCCCACGAGGCAGGGGGCGCACCCTCCACCCTCGTGGCCGCCTCGTGGCTTTCTTGATGGAGGGTCCAAGTCTCCTGGATCTTATCTGATGAGAAAATCACGTTTCCAAAGGTTTCATTCCGTTTGGACTCTGTTTGATATTCCTTTTCTTCGAAACCCTAAAAGAGGCAAAAAAACAACAATTCTGGGCTGGGCCTCCGGTTAATAGGTTAGTCCCAAAAATAATATAAAAGTGGATAATAAAGCCCAATAATGTCTAAAATATTAGATAATATAGCATGGAGCAATCAAAAATTACAGATACGTTGGAGACGTATCAAGCATCCCCAAGCTTAATTCCTGCTCGTCCTCGAGTAGGTAAATGATAAAAAGAGAATTTTTGATGCGGAGTGCTACTTGGCATAATTTTAATGTAATTCTTCTTAATTGTGGTATGAATATTCAAATCCGAAAGATTCAAGACAAAAGTTCATATTGACATAAAAATGATAATACTTCAAGCATACTAAGTAATTATGTCTTCTCAAAATAACATGGCCAAAGAAAGTTCATCCCTACAAAATCATTTGGTTTAGTCATGTTTCATTTTCGTCACACAAGAATGCTCTCATCATGCACAACCCCAATGACAAGCCAAGCAATTGTTTCATACTTTAGTGATCTCAAACCTATAAACTTTCACGCAATATATGAGCGCGAGCCATGGACATAGCACTATGGGTGGAATAGAATATAATGAGGGGGGTTATGTGGAGAAGACAAAAAAAGAGAAAGTCTCACATCAACGAGGTTAATCAATGGGCTATGGAGATGCCCACCGATTGATGTTAATGCAAGGAGTAGGGATTGCCATGCAACAGATGCACTAGAGCTATAAATGTATGAAAGCTCAACAAAAGAAACTAGTGGGTGTGCATCCAACTTGCTTGCTCACGAAGACCTAGGGCACTTAAGGAGGCCCATTGTTGGAATATACAAGCCAAGTTCTATAATGAAAAATTCCCACTAGTATATGAAAGTGATAACATGAGATACTCTCTACTATGAAGATCATGGTGCTACTTTGAAGCACAAGTGTGGTAAAAGGATAGTAACATTGTCCCTTCTCTCTTTTTCTCTCATTTTTTGGGCCTTTTCCTTTTTTATGGCCTTTCTTTTTTTGGGGGCCTTCTCTTTTTTATGGCTGTCGTGGTATTTCTCACGGGGTGCTTGCGAGTCGACAGATGCCACAAGGGCTTAGTGTGTGGGTAGGACTGCTGCTGATAGGACCGGGAGCGGGTATGCGAGTAGCACGCGGTGGTTTACCCAGGTTCGGGGCTCTCCGGAGAGATAATACCCCTACTCCTGCATGTCTGAGTATATATATCTGGGGTGTACCTCGGGCAGTACAAAGCGCTCCTGGAGCTGTATCTGAGATCAGTGCCAAGTGCATCTGATCTCGTATATATGCGTATGAGCATAGGTGTGGGTGGCCGCATGTGCCTGGGCATGCATGCGTGAGTGTGGGTGAGAGTGAGTCCATCCATCCTGGATGGATGGATGTGTGGCCCTTTTATAGTGTGGGCTAGCTTACTATGTAAGCTATGTGGTGGTGGCATTGGATGTAAGCTACCTTGGGTAGCTTACATGCCAAGCCATGTAGGCATGGTATAGTGGCATGGCACATGTCATGCTTGTCCCCTGGGGTACTTTATAAATAAGTACCCAGGGGACAAGGTACACTGTAGATGATGGCGCCGCGGTACGTTTGTCTCGTCGATGTCGGGTCGGGCTGCAGTCGGCATCCGATCGGTTGGCGTAGTCGGCGGCCGGCAGTCGGCAGCCGGCCGGGTAGTGCAGTCAGACGGGGAGCCGGCAGGAGCGGCCGGGCAGTCGGACCGAGGGGCTTTGCTAGCCCCGATGTCTTGAAATATTATCTCGCCGTCTTCGGGATATCCGTGTCCCATTACACCGACAGTAGCCCCCGAGCCTCCGGGCAACTTGGCAAAGTTGGGCGGAGGTTTTTTGGCAAATGTTCATGAAAATAATCATAAAAAAGGACAGAGTTAGTCCATGCAGATATATCGAATGCTTGCTTTTATCATTGCAAGTTTTATGCGGAGGGTGCCGACTCGGTTTCGTCCGAGCCCCCTTAATCTTTTTCATGTTCCCTCCACTTTTTGGCCCGTGCTCTTGCTTGCCGGACAGCCGCTCTGCGGTCTGTGGCTGAGAGTGGGCCGCGAAGTGGAGTGTACAGTACTCAGAGTCTGGGAGCAGATTCAACCGAGTAGATACTTGTAAAGGAAAACGGTCGGGTCGCCCGAACGTTTTTCTTCCCGGACGTTTTTCGCGTGGGTGGCCTCCAGCGTTCACTCTTGCTAGTCGGCAGCCGCTCTGCGGTCTGTGACTAAGAGTGGGCCTTTGGTACCGTGCACGGTACTAAGCCGTCTGCGGGAACTAACGTCTCTGGCCAAGCGGCCAGCCCCCGGGCCAACTCTGGCTGACGTCGGGGCAAACAGTGGTGCTACTGTAATAAAATGCGGAGGCAGCCCCCGAGCAACGCTCGGGGTTATCCGTGCTTGCGTAGTGCAAAAATATACGGGTGAGGAGCTCACATTGATTTCGTGTAGTCATGGTCGTCGAAGATAGTCGGCGCGACTCGGCGCTCGCAGAGTGCGCCGGCGCACCCGCTGGGTGTAGGGCCGACTGCTGAGCAGTCGGGCCGGATCTTCCAGCAGCTATTTTGTCTTCTTTCTCGTGGGGGCGCGTTAGCGCACCCGCTGGGTGTAGCCCCCGAGATTCGGGCCGACTGCTGAGCAGTCGGGCCGGATCTTCTGGCAACTACTTTGTCTTCTCTTCTCTCACGGGGGCGCGTCAGCGCACCCGCCGGGTGTAGCCCCCGAGATTCGGGCCGACTGCTGAGCAGTCGGACCGGATCTTTCGGCAACTACTTTGTCTTCTCTTCTCTCGCGGGGGCGCGTCAGCGCACCCGCCGGGTGTAGCCCCCGAGATTCGGGCCGACTGCTGAGCAGTCGGGCCGGATCTTCCGGCAACTACTTTGTCTTCTTCTTTTTCTTCTTTAGGCGGCTGGGGGGCGGACCCCGACATAGCAGTCGGACTCTTTGCAGCCGGCCAGGCAGTCCGCGGTCAGACGCATATGCTGGTAGTCGGACACACACTTTTTTCTCTTTTCTCTGGAGCAAGCCGGCCTGACTTTTTCTTTAGCCGGCATCTCACTCCCTCTTTTTTTTGCCAACCGACCAGGGCAGTTGGACACACGCCCCCCTTTTTAGCATGGGGGCCTGACTTTTCCTTCTCAGCCGGCAACAACCGCAGAGCAGTAGACATCGGCCCGGACGCGCGCAAAGGAGGAAGGCGGCAGGGCCGGCCGGGTTGCGGGGCGAGGAGCCGGCGCGGGCAAAGTCAGCAGGCCGGGAGCCGGCGGCTGGGCGGCGGAGCCGGCCAGGGGAGGCGGCGCCAGGCGGAGGAGTGGAGGCGAGGCGCCAGCGACCCGGCAGTCAGGTGCTGCGGGAGTCGGCCGGGCGCAGCGGCGAGGAGACCCGGCCGTGGGCGGAGTCGATGCCGGACATGGGGGCCGACTGGCTGGGGCGAAGCCGGACCCGGCCGAGTTGGCAGGAGCAGCAGGCGGGAGGCCGGGAAGCAGGGCGAGCCGGGCCCGGCCAAGCACGGGGCGGCGTCGGGGAGCCGGACGCGTGTGGCCGGGTCGCGTGTAGAGACGGACGGGGGACCAGGCGGAGAGGAGCGCCCAGGAGCCAGAGGCGGGGCCGGACGGCGCCGGCGACGGGGCGCGGCCGGGGGAGGCGAGGGCGCAGCCGGCGCGGGCGGCAGGAAGCCGGAGGGTTCGGAGCAGGCATCCGGGTGCGGGGGAGGTCGGCGCAGGGCAGCCGGCGACGGGCGGGGCCGGCCCGGGGCAGCCGGCGCGGGGAGGCCGGCGCGGGGGAGGCCGGCGCGGGCAAAGCTGGCCCGGGGCAGAGATGGCGCAGCCGGCGCGGGGCGGCCCGCACGCTGCGGCGCAGAGGCGGCGTAGAGGCAGGCGGACGCGGCCGGGAACCCGGCGCAGGCGGGGCAGCCGGCGCGGGCAATGCCGGCCCGGGGCAGAGATGGCGCGGCCGGCGCGGGGCGGCCCGCATGTTGCGGCACAGAGGCAGGCGGACGCGGCCGGGAACCCGGCGCTGCGCGAGGCCGGCGCACGGGGGAGGAGCCGACCCCATGGGGATGACGCGGAGATGTGCAGCCGGCGTTCGGAAGCTAGCACGGGGCATGGAGGCCGCGACGGGGGTGGGAGCCGGCCATGGCCACGCAGGCAAGTGGCCGCGCGGGAGTCAAAGCCGGCCTAGGCGAAGGCCAAGGCGGGGCGACGTGGGCGCAGGGGCGAGGCCGGCGCGGGAAGGGCCGGCGAGGCCGCGAGGCGGCAGCCCGGAGCGGGGGCCGGGTCGGCGCAAAGGCGGCCGAGGCGAGGCGAAGCTGGCCCGCGGAATTGGCGGTGCTCGGGGAGCCGGCCGAGCTGGGGGGAGCCGGCAGGGAGCGACACCGGACCCGGCAAGGCGACCGGGTGGGCGAGGCGGCGCGAGGGCGGCAAGCCGGCCAGCCGCGTTGCGGGCGGACCCAGCAAGGGCGAAGCCGGCTGGCCGGGTCGTGGGGGAGCCGGCAGGCGCGCGGGGCAGGCGGCCATGGGCGGAGGTGCAGAGGCTGCACCGCAGCCGGCCGCGGAAGCACACGAAGCACGGCCAGTGGGGACGGCGGGAGGCGACGCGGCCGGAGGTCGGAGTTGGCGTCAGCTTGCAGCAAGCGCGGACGGCCAGATGTGGCTCAGGGTGGAGCGGACGCGCGGGGCCGTGGGATGAGCTTGAGGCGAAGCTGGTCGGACGCGAGCGCCCTCGCGGCAGTAGGGTGGAGCAGCGCGATACGAGGGGCGGGGCGCGGACGCGCGGAGCCTTGGAGGCTGGGCGCGGTGGTGCGGATGCGCGGGGGCCCGTGATGACGAGCGCGGATGGAGTGTGGAGCGGAGGCGCGCGGGGATGGCCGAGCGATCTAGTTAGCTTTTTTTTGATGATATTTGGAGTAGTGGACCGCCCGCTCCGGCCGGAGCAAAGCGCAGCGCGGAGGGGAACGGACACAAGCGGCGCGGATGGAGGCGGCCGACCGAAGCGAGGCCCCGCATGCTGCGCGCGCGGACGGAAGGCCGGCGTCGCAACGGTAGTGACGAAGGCGGCGAGGCCGACGATGAGGACGCGCCGTCCCGCGCGGCCGCTCTGGGGGCGGGTCGAAGTCGAGCCCCCGAGCGCTACCGGAGAGACGGCGCGACGCCGCGGCGGAGATGATGAAGGCGGTCCCGCCCGGACCGCGAAACCAGCAGCAGCGCGGTAGCAAAGTACCGCCCCACGGTGGGCGCCAACTGTCGTGGTATTTCTCAGGGGGTGCTTGCGAGTCGACAGATGCCACAAGGACTTAGTGTGTGGGTAGGAATGCTGCTGATAGGACCGGGAGCAGGTATGCGAGTAGCACGCGGTGGTTTACCCAGGTTCGGGGCTCTCCGGAGAGATAATACCCCTACTCCTGCATGTCTGAGTATATATATCTGGGGTGTACCTCGGGCAGTACAAAGCGCTCCTGGAGCTGTATCTGAGATCAGTGCCAAGTGCATCTGATCTCGTATATATGCGTATGAGCATAGGTGTGGGTGGCCGCATGTGCCTGGGCATGCATGCGTGAGTGTGGGTGAGAGTGAGTCCATCCATCCTGGATGGATGGATGTGTGGCCCTTTTATAGTGTGGGCTAGCTTACTATATAGCTATGTGGTGGTGGCGTTGGATGTAAGCTACCTTGGGTAGCTTACATGCCAAGCCATGTAGGCATGGTATAGTGGCATGGCACATGTCATGCTTGTCCCCTGGGGTACTTTATAAATCAGTACCCAAGGGACAAGGTACACTGTAGATGATGGTGCCGCGGTACGTTTGTCTTGTCGATGTCGGGTCGGGCTGCAGTCGGCATCCGATCGGTTGGCGTAGTCAGCGGCCGACAGTCGGCAGCCGGCCGGGTAGTGCAGTCGGACGGGGAGCCGGCAGGAGCGGCCGGGCAGTCGGACTGAGGGGCTTTGCTAGCCCCGATGTCTTGAAATATTATCTCGCCGTCTTCGGGATATCCGTGTCCCATTAGACCGACAATGGCCTTTCTCTTTTTTATTCCTCACTTGGGACAATGCTCTAATAATGATGATCATCACACTTCTATTTATTTACAACTCAATGATTACAACTCGATACTAGAACAAAGATGACTCTATATGAATGCCTCCGGTGGTGTACCGGGATATGCAATGAACCAAGAGTGACATGTATGAAAGAATTATGAACGGTGGCTTTGCCACAAATACTATGTCAACTACATGATCATGCTAAGTAATATGACAATGATAAATGTGTCATGATGGACGGAATGATGGAAAGTTGCATGGCAATATATCTCGGAATGGCTATGGAAATGCCATAATAGGTAGGTATGGTGGCTGTTTTGAGGAAGATATAAGGAGGTTTATGTGTGAAAGAGCGTATCATATCACGGGGTTTGGATGCACCGGCGAAGTTTGCGCCAACTCTCAATGTGAGAAAGGGCAATGCACGGTACCGAAGAGGCTAGCAAGGATGGAAGGGTGAGAGTGCGTATAATCCATGGACTCAACATTAGTCATAAAGAACTCACATACTTATTGCAAAAATCTACAAGTCATCAAAAACCTCGGCACTACGCGCATGCTCCTAGGGGGATAGATTGGTAGGAAAAGACCATCGCTTGTCCCCGACCGCCACTCATAAGGAAGACAATCAAATAACATCTCATGTTTCAAATTCGTTGCATAACGTTTACCATACATGCATGCTACGGGACTTGCAAACCTCAACACAAGTATTTCTCAATTTCACAACTACTAAACTAGCATGACTTTGATATTATTACCTCCATATCTCAAAACAATCATCAAGCATCAAACTTTTCTTAGTATTCAACACACTCATACGAAAGTTTTATTATTAATCTTGCATACCAAGCATATTAGGATTTTAAGCAAATTACCATGCTAATAAGACTCTCAAAATAATCTAAGTGAAGCATGAGAGATCAATAGTTTCTATAAAACAAATACACCACCGTACTCTAAAAGATATAAGTGAAGCACTAGAGCAAAATTGTAAAGCTCAAAAGATATAAGTGAAGCACATAGAGTATTCTATCAAATTCCAAATCATGTATGGCTCTCTCAAAAGGTGTGTACAGGAAGGATGATTGTTGTAAACTAACAAGCAAATACGCAAATCCTAAAAGGCGCTCCAAGCAAAACACATATCATGTGGTGAATAAAAATATAGCTCCAAGTAAAGTTACCGATAGAAGTAGACGAAAGAGGGGATGCCTTCCGGGGCATCCCCAAGCTTTGGCTTTTAGGTGTCCTTAGATTATCTTGGGGGTGCCATGGGCATCCCCAAGTTTAGGCTCTTGCCACTCCTTGTTCCATAGTCCATCAAATCTTTACCCAAAACTTGAAAACTTCACAACACAAAGCTTAAAGTAGAAAACTCGTGAGCTCCGTTAGCGAAAGAAAACAAAAGACCACTTCAAGGTACTATAATGAACTCATTCTTTATTTATATTGGTGTTATACCTACTGTATTCCAACTTCTCTATGGATTATAAACTATTTTATTAGCCGTAGATTCATCAAAATAAGCAAACAACACACGAAAAACAAAATCTGTCAAAAACAGAACAATCTGTAGTAATCTGTAGCTATCGCAAGATCTGGAACCCCAAAAATTCTAAAATAAATTGCTGGATGTGAGGAATTTATCTATTAATCATCTGAAGAATTAACTAAATAGCACTCTCCAAATAAAAATGATAGCAGTTCTCGTGAGTGTTAAAGTTTCTGTTTTTTACAGCAAGTTCAACAAGACTTTCCCCAAGTCTTCCCAACGGTTCTACTTGGCACAAACACTAATTAAACACAAAAAACACAACCAAAACAGAGGATAAATAATTTATTTATTACTAAACAGGAGCAAAAAGCAAGGAATAAAAATGAAATTGGGTTTCCTCCCAACAAGCGCTATCGTTTAACGCCCCTAGCTAGGCATAACAAGCAAGAATAGATCTAGGCATTGCCATAATAGTAAGATAGATTATTAAAACTCATTTCATATTCTCTACGTTCGGCAGCAAGTTTTCTTTGAGGCAAGCAAAAGTAATCAAAAGAACTAAATTTAATGGGACAAAAGTCCCCAAGATCAACCTTGGGAGGTATAGGTTCCTCCTTTGGTCCTTCATAATGCACAACCAATTCATCATTATAAGCATTCTTTTGACAGAACTTTGTGAGCCTATATTCAAGTGAATATCCTAATTCATTATTTTGAATAGCCAAATCATCATTAACTTCAGAAATTCTATCAACTAAAACATTGGTGGGAACCCTTTTTCTAAGATTTTCATTGAAATCAACATAGTCTAGAGATTGAAAACACATTATTTCTTCTTGATCAAAGAGGATAGCCTCTATGGGAGGACGGCAAGCGTCCACCCTATAATGCGCAAAGATTTCTTTGGCTTCTTTTATTATGAATCTAAACTCATGAGCCAAAAAGATAGTAGCGGCACGCTTAACAGAAGAATGCTCAATATTAGAAAATTCCAGAAAAATCCTTTGTATGGAAGGATGCATGTGCATGAATTGCCTTTCAAGTTCAACTACGAGCATGGCAATAGCGTCTGCAAGACTACTAGTTCTGTGAAGGATAGAACTACCCACAGAAGGTAAAGCACCGGCACAAGTAAAGAAATCTTGAATAACTCCTTTTCCAATAATATTACCACTACCAACACGGAATTTTTTTGTATGAAAGATGGTAGGTTCTTTAGCAGGAGCATCAGAATTTTTCATGATATTATAATTGTCCATATCGACAATAATTTCCCCAATTTTAGACATAGATGCAGAAGGTAAAGGACTTGACATAACGACAAGCAAGAAAATTAACACACAAGCAAACAAAAAGCAAACAGGCAAAAAGAGGCAAATAGAGAGGGAGGATAGAGAGAGAGGGCGAATAAAACGGCAAGGGTGAAGTGGGGGAGAGGAAAACGAGAGGCAAATGGCAAATAATGTAATGCGGGAGATAGGGATTGTGATGGGTACTTGGTAAGTTGACTTTTGCATAGACTCCCCGGAAACGGCGCCAGAAATTCTTCTTGCTACCTCTTGAGCACTGCGTTGGATTTCCCCGAAGAGGAGAGGATGATGCAGCAAAGTAGCTTAAGTATTTCCCTCAGTTTTTGAGAACCAAGGTATCAATCCAGTAGGAGGCCACGCACAACTCCTCGTACCTACACAAAAACAATAGCTCAACGCAACCAACGCGCTTAGGGGTTGTCAATCCCTTCACGGTCACTTACGAAAGTGAGATCTGATAGAGATGATAAATAATATTTTTGGTATTTTTGGTATAGAGATGCAAAGTAAAAAGTAAAAGCAAAGCAATAATAAAGTGATGGAGATTGATATGATGAGAAAGAGACCCGGGGCCATAGGTTTCACTAGTGGCTTCTCTCAAGAGCATAAGTATTCTATGGTGGGTGAACAAATTAATGTTGAGCAATTGACAGAATTAAGCATAGTTATAAGAATATCTAGGTATGGTCATGTATATAGGCATCACATCCGAGACAAGTAGACCGAAACGATTCTGCATCTACTACTATTACTCCACTCATCGACCGCTATCTAGCATGCATCTAGAGTATTAAGTTAAAAACAGAGTAATGCCTTAAGCAAGATGACATGATGTAGAGGGATTGTTTCATGCAATATGATAGAACCCCATCTTGTTATCCTCGATGGCAACAATACAATACGTGCCTTTCTGCCCCTTCTGTCACTGGGAAAGGACACCGCAAGATTGAACCCAAAGCTAAGCACTTCTCCCATAGCAAGAAAAACCAATCTAGTAGGCCAAACCAAACTGATAATTCGAAGAGACTTGCAAAGATAACCAATCATACATAAAAGAATTCAGAGAAGATTCAAATATTATTCATAGATAGACTTGATCATACACCCACAATTCATCGGTCTCAACAAACACACCGCAAAAATAAGATTACATCGAATAGATCTCCACGAGAGAGGGGGAGAACATTGTATTGAGATCCAAAAAGAAAGAAGAAGCCATCTAGCTACTAACTATGGACCCGTAGGTCTGAAGTAAACTACTCACACTTCATCAGAGAGGCTTGGATGATGATGCAGAAGACCTCTGTGATCGATGCCACCTCCGGCAGAGCTCCGAAACAGGCCCCAAGATGGGATCTCGTGGATACAGAAAGTTGCGGCGGTGGAATTAGGTTTTTGGCTCCGTCCCCGATCGTTTGGGGGTACGTGGATATATATAGGAGGAAGAAGTACGTCGGTGGAGCTTCGAGGGGCCCATGAGGCAGGGGACGCGCCCTAGGGGGGGCGCCCTCCACCCTCGTGGCTGCCTCATGGCTTTCTTGACAGAGGGTCCAAGTCTCCTGGATCTTATCTGATGAGAAAATCACGTTTCCAAAGGTTTCATTCCGTTTGATATTCCTTTTCTTCGAAACCCTAAAATAGGCAAAAAACAACAATTCTGGGCTGGGCCTCCGGTTAATAGGTTAGTCCCAAAAATAATATAAAAGTGGATAATAAAGCCCAATAATGTCTAAAACAGTAGATAATATAGCATCGAGCAATCAAAAATTATAGATACGTTGGAGACATATCAGTCCACCGCCGCACCGGCCATCCCTCTAGCCCCCCCCCCTGCCGAGCTTTTTCTCCGGGGATCCCCACCCCACCACCCAATGAACGCCCCCAACCGCCGGTGACTGCCAACCAGAGGTCTCACGACTTCGAATACCCACCGACCAATATTTTATTACCATTTCTGTCCTTCATATACATGCTGACAGGTGGGCCCTATGATAATATGCGCTGCTGAATGTGGACCGTTTGACTGGTCAATTGATCGTGTTATCAACAAATTACGGAGCTGTATGGTGAGCCAGTGACCATATGATCACCCTAAAATGTACCCCTATTTTATTAACACAGTATAGACTCAAAGTACCATTTCTTTCTTTCATATACGGGCTGACAGTTGGGCCCCATGATTACGCGCCCCGATGGTGCAACACTAGTTGCGCCGCATGGAACGTTTGACTGGTCAATTGATTGTGTCATCAATAAAATACGAAGTTGTACGGGTGAGCCAGTGAACGTATAATCATGATATGTATTTGTTTAACACGGTACAGACGCAAGGGCTCATATATAGGCGCAAGCACTCACCGCTATAAGCGCACACACGCGAACCCTACCCCTATGAGCACCTTCGGCCAGCATATATGATCTTGAGATTTTACGAAGTCACCATAGGTGCCTCGTAGTCGAGTGGAACGTCTCCTCCCACTGAACGTACATCGCCGGAAAATACTGAAATTAACACAAGATAAATGTGAGCACCGAGACTTTAACCTTGGTGGGCTCAAGAAACCACTGTCCTCTAACCATCCAACCACATGTTGGTTAGCACGACAAAATGTATGTGGTGACCGTGCTGAGCTTATTCTGAAGTCCAATGACCATATCGTGCTTTCACTTCAAATACAATGACTGTAAGTGTCGTCAACAAAATATGGAGCACACATCAAATGCAAAGTCCGTCAGTGTCATCAACAAAATATGGATACGTATCGTGAGCTAGATACCATTGTACTATTGTATATGCTTATTTTATTAGTGGCCGCTTGCATGTGTGGTGTGGTGGGCACATCATTTCTAGTTGTGGTGGGTCAACATGAAGACTCATGGGTCGGTTCCATCCTGCGCCACATATAGGTTGGACCGAGACGTGTTATACGAAGACCCATGTGGAGGACTCGGCGTACAACACGAAGCTACCAGAGTCGCGGAGGACTCTATCCCCACTGGTGATAATCCGACTATATATGATTTGTAACCCTATGCCCTTAGTATGTTATACAAGCTTGGGGGCTAGTTCGTCGATAGTATACACACACGCACAATGCCCGGTATTCACGTGTACTTTGTACACACCCCTATCACTAATATACAGTACCAGGAGTAGGCTCTTTCTTCAACTTCAAGGGTCTGATCCAAACTAGGGTAAAACTTTGCCTCGTATTACCATCCAGCCTAACAGCCAGGGATATCCTACCGAATGATATGATGAAACCATATCTGCCAACTACTAAGGGAGAGGTGTGTCGGGGGGGGGGGGGGGGATGTGTGCGAGAGAGGCCTAAAGATAATGTGTGTGCGGGAGACACGTAGGCACATATATGTGCGTATAGAGGGCTAGTAGAGACCATGCATGTGTATATATGCATGTGAGAGAAATAGTGTTTTCCAACTGAGATTAGTGAAAAGTGTGGTACATAGTAGTCAGAAAGAGAGAGAGAAACAGAGAGAGCATGTGCGTGAGACACCCCAACACCCTGAGAGAGATTGTGAGCATCTGTGAAAGAGAAATGCCGATGCATATAAAGTGTGTGCACTTATGCGTTAGATAGAGAGATATATAATGCGTTTGTGAGAACGGGGCGAGGCATAGTTGATGCGGAGCATCCCACGTTCATCCCCATGTACACTCCGACTACTCTCAAAACCCCAAGTGGACATATGACGAGACCTCAAATATACGCCATTGGACACAAGGTGAACTCGCTCCTCTCCGAACCATCACTTTCTACATGTGAGATATGGCTACTACCTCCAACGTGTGTTCTATGCATGATCAGGTACTTGGAGGAAAGCCACGAAGTCACCACATCCAACGGAATAGCTAGCGAGGACGCCAAGTACAAGGACCAAGAGAAGAAGCTGCGCGAAGCTATAGACACCGGGCGACCGGCCCAGCCCAGATGTCCGGCCCCTGAGGACCCGAGCCGAATCTACAGACGACCGGAGCCACCGGACGTCCGACGACTCCCAGCGCCCGGACGACCGCCAGACACCGGACGTCCGACACTCTCCAGCGCCCGGACGACCGACGCCGACCGGACGTCCAACACCACCTGTCCAGAGTGAAAGCACAAGTGCTCCCTAGGTGGTTTTGGTAATTGATAACAACATATCTCTTGTTGGACTAATACCTTTACCTAGTGTATTTCGGATAAGTTCAACAATGCAGTGGCATGGACTAAAGGTTGTGGGAACCTCTTCAAGATGCTAAGGACAAAGGATTGGCTAAAGCTTCAAGCTCAAGACTCTTCTTTTTATATTTTAGTGATCCAAGATCACATTGAGTCCTTAGGAAAAGCCAATACTATCAAGAAGGGATGAGGTGTTGTTTAATGAGCCTCTTGCTCAAGTGCTTAATGATATGCTCCAAAATCCTCAGCTACTTTTCCATATCCACAAATGACCTAAACCCTAAGCCAAACTCGGTCATACCGATTCTGTCAATCCGGCGCCACTGAGTTTCACTTGTCATTTGCCACTGCCAAACCCTAGCAATTCGGTCCTACTGATAAGGTTCTCGGTCTCACCGAGATGGGCTTGCAAACTCTCTGTTTCCCTTTCGTAACTTTTCGGTCTCACCGAAAGAGCGAATCGGTCCCACCGAGAATGCAAGGTAAACTCCATGTTTCCTTCTTGTAACGTTTCGGTCTCACCGAAAGAGCAAGTCGGTCCCACCGAGTTTTCCTGACCAACTCTCTGGTTAGCTAATTGCCGAACTCGGTCTCACCGAGTTTGTGCGCTCGGTCTCACCGAGATTACGTTATGCCCAAACCCTAACCGAATCGGTCCTACCGAGTTGCATCTCAGTCCCACCGAAATTCCTAACGGTCACTAGGTTTACCATTTCGGTCCGACCGAGTTTGATGATTCGGTCCCACCGAGATTGGAAAACTGTGTGTAATGGTTGGATTTTGTGTGGAGGCTATATATACCCCTCCACCACCTCTTCATTCGAAGAGAGAGCCATCAGAACACATATTCCATTCCAACTCATATGTTCTGAGAAAGAACCACCTACTCATGTGTTGAGACCAAGATATTCCATTCCTACCATATGAATCTTGATCTCTAGCCTACCCCAAGTTGCTTTCCACTCAAATCTTCTTTCCACCAGATCCAAATCCTATGAGAGAGAGTTGAGTGTTGGGGAGACTATCATTTGAAGCACAAGAGCAAGGAGTTCATCATCAACACACCATTTGTTACTTCTTGGAGAGTGGTGTCTCCTAGATTGGCTAGGTGTCACTTGGGAGCCTCCGACAAGATTGTGGAGTTGAACCAAGGAGTTTGTAAGGGCAAGGAGATCGCCTACTTCGTGAAGATCTACCGCTAGTGAGGCAAGTCCTTCGTGGGCGATGGCCATGGTGGAATAGACAAGGTTGCTTCTTCGTGGACCCTTCGTGGGTGGAGCCCTCCGTGGACTCGCGCAACCGTTACCCTTCGTGGGTTGAAGTCTCCATCAACGTGGATGTAGGATAGCACCATCTATCCGAACCACGGGAAAAACATCCGTGTCTCCAATTGGGTTTGAATCCTCCAAAACCTTCCCTTTACATTCTTGCAAGTTGCATGCTTTTCTTTCCGCTGCCTATATACTCTTTGCATGCTTGCTTGATATGTATTGTGTATGGTAAAATTGTGCCCGAACTCCACTTAAACCGAAAAAGCTTAAAAAGTGCAACTTTAGCATTAAGTGTCTATTCCCCCCCCTTTAGACACTCCTTCTTCTAGATCCCACAAGTGGTATCAGAGCTTTGGTCTCCATTGCCTTGGTTTAATCACCATTGGAGGAAGATGGATGTGTCTACTTTAGGGAGTCTTAGACATAGAGTGCCTATTCTTGATGGAGAGTACTTTCATGAGTGGAAAAATGAGATGCTTGTAATCTTCAATCAATATCATTTAAACAAGTATATTGCTAGCCCTTGTGCACCTCATATTGATCCTTTGCATCCTACCCTAGATGAAGATATTGACATGATTCACAATCTTAGAACCATTGAGCTCATCATTAGAGGATTGCCCAAAAATTTGATTGCTAGTTTGCCTACTCTTAATTGTGCCTACACTATATGGAAATTTCTTGAGGCACGATTTCCCGATCATTCCTTGAAAAATTTGGATAAAATTCTCCATGAATCTATTGCCTTGAGTAAGATGAACTCTAGTGATCCTAAGTTTGGTGATTGTCTATTTGAGCTTACCAATCTCAAGCATGCTAAAGGAGATGTTGGAATCATTAGTGATATTATATTTGAAGCTATAAGAATTCATAAAAGTGATCAATTTGATGACCATTTATCTAATGAATTACCCTCTCTAGGAAATGATGAGTCACAAGATCATGATGAACATGGATACTATGATGATGATGATAGTGACTTCGATCTTGACGATGCAATGAAACATTTTGGTCTTACGGCAAATCTTCGGGGATATGCGTCAGGTGGAAAGGAATGGGTTCTTGATAGTGGATGTACTGATCATATGACCGGAGATGAAGAGATGTTCCGTGAGCTTGCTGAAAATAACGGCCCTCAAAAATATGTCACCTTTGGTGATAATTCAAAGGGTAAAGTAGTTGGCCTTGGTAAGGTGGCCATCTCACACGATAGTTCCAGTCAAAATGTCATGCTCGTTGAATCTCTCGGCTACAATTTACTTTCAGTATCTAGACTTGCTGATTTTGGCCTAAATGTTCTATTTACTGAGGTAGATTGCCAAGTGTTTCGTCGAGACAATCATAAAATGTTCTTTACCGGTGTGCGTAGAGGTGATCTTTACATTGTCGATTTCTCTAAAAAGGCACAACCTAAAACTTGCTTCATTGCTAAATCCTCAAAAGGTTGGTTGTGGCATAGATGACTAGGTCACGTTGGCATGAGAAATCTTGACAAGCTTATTAAAGGAAATCATATCCTTGGAGTTAACGATGTCATATTTGATAAGGATAGACTTTGCAGTGCTTGTCAAGCAGGTAAACAGGTTGGAGGAAGGCATCCTGTGAAGAACATCATGACCACAAGGAGGCCACTCGAGCTACTTCATATGGATCTTTTTGGTCCCAACGCCTACAAAATTCTTGGTGGAAATTCTTTTGGTCTTATTATAGTTGATGATTTTTCAAGATTTACGTGGGTGTTCTTTCTTAATGACAAGTCGCAGGTCCAGAAGTTCTTCAAAAACTTCGCTAGGAAAGCCCAAAATCAGTTTGAAGTGAAGATCAAGAAGGTTCGGAGTGATAACGGAACGGAGTTCAAGAACGCAAATGTGGACACCTTTCTTGACGAAGAAGGGATTTCACACGAGTTCTCGGCTACGTACACACCTCAACAAAATGGAGATGTTGAGAGGAAGAACCGGACGCTCATCGAAATGGCAAGAACGATGCTTGATGAATACAAGACGCCAAAGCACTTTTGGGTAGAAGCGGTTGAGACAGCTTGTCACGCAACAAATCGCTTGTATCTTCACAAGCTACTCGGCAAGACAGCATACGAGCTCCTCACCAGTAACAAACCCCAAGTTGGATACTTTCGAGTATTTGGCTCAAAGTGCTACATTCTTGATAAGCATCGTCGTTCAAAGTTTGCTCCTAAATCTCATGAAGGCTTCCTACTCGGCTATGGCTCAAACTCTCACACTTACCGTGTCTACAACAATTTCACCCGAAAGGTTGAAGAGACTGTAGATGTGAAGTTTGATGAATCTAATGGCTCGCAAGTAGAGCAATTGCCAATTGATGTAGGAGACAAAGACCCTTCAGAAGCAATCCAAGACTTGTCCATTGGCAAAGTTCGTCCAACGGAGGTGAAGGAGAGTACGTCATCCGTCCAAGTGGAAGCTTCTACTTCACGACAAGGTGAACCAAGAATCGACATGGAAGCATCCACAAGTGGGACACGCCAAGATGAAGAAGACGAGGAAGTACATCAAGACGAACATCAACAACCTCCTTCCCCACCACGATAAGAGAATGACAACGTCAACAATGAAGATGGCCAAGAAGAAGAACAAGATGAAGAAGATGCTCAATGAAGACCCAAGCAAAAGCTCTCACGAGTTCGAGTAAGAATTGCCAAAGATCATCCCGTCGAGCAAATCCTCAATGATATACAAACCGGGAGAATCACTCGCTCAAAAACTCGTTTAGCTAACTTTTGTGAAAACTATTCATTCATCTCTAGCATTGAACCTATGAAGGTTGAAGAAGCATTGGAAGATCCGGATTGGATAAACGCTATGCATGAAGAGCTACACAATTTTGAGAGAAACCAAGTTTGGACATTTGTTGAGAAGCCCGACAACAACCACAACATCATTGGTACCAAATGGGTGTTTCGCAACAAGCAAGATGAAGATGGACAAGTGGTCCGCAACAAAGCACGTCTCGTCGCCCAAGGGTACACACAAGTCGAAGGTATGGACTATGGTGAGACATATGCTCCCGTTGCTAGACTTGAGTCCATTCGCATCTTACTTGCCTATGCTAATCACCATAATATCACCTTGTACCAAATGGACATTAAGAGTGCTTTTCTAAATGGTGAAATAGAGGAGGAAGTTTATGTCAAACAACCTCCCGGCTTTGTCAATCCTAAGAAACCTAATCATGTTTACAAACTTCACAAAGCTATTTATGGTCTTAAACAAGCTCCTAGAGCATGGTATAAATGCTTGACCAAGTTCCTTATTGCAAGTGGTTTTGAAATTGCTAAAATTGATTCTACTCTCTTCACTAAAAGGGTTAATGGAGAACTATTTGTATGTCAAATCTATGTTGATGATATCATATTTGGTTCAACTAACCCTCTCTTTAGTGAAAAGTTTGGAAAGCTAATGTTAGAGAAGTTTGAGATGTCTATGATGAGTGAACTCAAATTCTTTCTTGGTTTGCAAATCAAGCAAACTAAGGAAGGTACATTTGTCTCTGAAACGAAGTACACCAAGGACTTATTCAAGAAGTTCAATATGCAAGAGTGCAAAGGTATGTCTACACCCATGCCCACTAGTGGACATAATGATTTGACCAAAGATGGTGAACCGGTTGATCAAAAGGTTTATCGTTCTATGATTGGTTCATTACTATACCTATGTGCTTCACGTCCCGATATTATGCTAAGTGTATGCATGTGTGCACGATATCAAGCTGCTCCTAAAGAATGTCATCTTAAGGCTGTGAAAAGAATAGTGAGATACTTAATTCATACACCAAATTTTGGCATTTGGTACCCTAAGAGGTCTTCTTTCGATCTTGTTGGCTATTCCGACTCGGATTATGCCGGAGACAAGGTTGATAGGAAGTCCACTTCGGGTACCTGTCAATTTCTTGGTAGATCCCTTGTGTCTTGGTCCTCCAAGAAACAAAACTCGGTATCCTTATCCACCACCGAAGCGGAATACATTGCCGCTGGTTCATGTTGTGCTCAATTACTTTGGATGACCCAAACTCTTAAAGATTATGGAATTTATGTGAAACATGTTCCACTGCTTTGTGACAATGAAAGTGCTATCAAAATTGGTCATAATCCCGTACAACATTCTCGAACTAAGCATATTGAAGTTCGTCATCATTTCATTCGAGATCATGTTGCTAAGGGTGACATTAATCTTAAGCATGTTCGCACTGACAAGCAATTAGCGGATATATTCACTAAACCACTTGATGAGAAAGTATTTTGCAGGCTAAGAGGAGAATTGAACATCATTGATGCTTCAAACGTAGAGTAGGAACTCCATTGGACACATGCAAGACATGAGCTTATGACTAATCCATGATATATCTCTTATGATGATTATCTTATGTCTTGGATATATTTGTACCTTGCATGTTGTCTAACCCATGTAGGTACTTGGTTGAAACTAATTCCATGGGATTGCGACTCACTCACATCTTGAGCAATCTTTACATCACCAAGTCTCTATACAATGGTGGTTGAAGACAAGAAAGCACAAAACCATTCAAACATATCCTTTGACAAATTCTATGTTGAGCTTCATGATTGTCATTTTTGGATACACAAGTGCTCTTCCTTGCAAGAACTAACCCATGTAGGTAGATGAACTCAAACTCCAAGTGGTGCTCCAAACTCTTGATGGACTACATCAATCTTAAGCACCCACACAAGTTCAACTACATCGGGAAGAACCACTCCACCACCCACGGTATGTTATCCCATCTTTGAGAAGCTTTACTCCAAGACATGAGTCAAAGCAACTCAACAAGATGTGAATACATCAAGATGCTTAAACAAAAAATGGCAACCCCATTTTGAGCTTAAACGATGAGTATGACCTATGATCAAGTGTTCTCACTTGACTCCTAAGTCAATATACTCTAACATAGGTGACTATGTCACCGCCCAACTCTAGATGAAGCTCTTTTGTGTTTTCTTCCACTTCATCTAGATTCTTCTTTTCTTTTCTTTTCTTTTCTTTTTATTCTGCATTTTCCGCATTCAATTCATTGCAAATCTTTGTGAGATCCTGCATGTCTAGTGAGCTGAGGTGACAAGTGTTTTTCTCTATGTGAACTCGGTCTCACCGAATTGTAAGCTTCGGTCCAACCGAATTCCTTCGGTACCACCGAATCATACCACTCGGTGCCACCGACTTCGCAACAGGAAAAACAGTTCGTCACATAACCTATAATTCTTCTGATCCAGCTCCACTTAATGAATCTTGTCCTCTATACGCATCCCAATTTTATTCTTTGCTTTATGCTGAGTCTCAAGGACCAAACCTTTTGGACGGATTCCGGAAGAACCTTCTGGGTAATTGATGTCAAAGGGGGAGAGAGAGATCACATCAAAGCTTATCTCCGGGGAGAAGGAGATCACATCAAAGCACTAAAGGGGGAGAGAACATCTCAAGGATCCCAGATGTCCCAGATAATGTATTAAGGGGGAGAAAGAGATCCCTAGGGGGAGAGACAATACTCAGGGATCCCAGATGCTTGATGATCAAGAGGAGAGATGTCACATGTCTTTTTAGGGGGAAAGACATGTTCATTTGTTTTGTTTCTTTCAGCTCTGATTTTCTATGCCCTATCTTCTCCCAATATCCCACATAAGATTCAGGGGGAGCAAGACACCTATGGGAAAGGAATCAGTCAAATTCATTGCATATCTTTACTCTTGGGGACATGTTGAATTCAATGCAGTACCTAGTACTTACTCTCTACATGTCATCCCAGTCTTGGTATTCTTGTGGTTTCTTCAGTTTACTCTGGCTAGTGGATGTACCTGTGTTATCTAACCTTGTTTGTGCAGGTTCATTTCGTCCTAAGTCAACCAAAGACTACAAGGTAAGTGTATGCATCAAAATCATGAGTATGAGAAGTTCTTGCTTATGTACATACTGTTTGCAAGAAGGACTCATGAGCATGAAGGTATTTTCCTTAATAATCTTTTACTCTGATGCATATGGCCAAGATACATGTAACACATTGCCCACTCTGTCATGGTTATGCCCTCACATGCCTCTATATTTCATATTCACATGAGTGCATACATGTAGGGGGAGCCTATGCTTGTTACATGTCCTTCCAAAGCTTTACTTGCTGTTCTTTATACTTTTATCTAAAGCTTTGATGTATGTTGCCATCAATTACCAAAAAGGGGGAGATTGAAAGCACAAGTGCTCCCTAGGTGGTTTTGGTAATTGATAACAACATATCTCTTGTTGGACTAATACCTTTACCTAGTGTATTTCAGATAAGTTCAACAATGGAGTGGCATGGACTAAAGGTTGTGGGAATCTCTTCAAGATGCTAAGGACAAAGGATTGGCTAAAGCTTCAAGGTCAAGACTCTTCTTTTTATATTTTAGTGATCCAAGATCACATTGAGTCCTTAGGAAAAGCCAATACTATCAAGAAGGGATGAGGTGTTGTTTAATGAGCCTCTTGCTCAAGTGCTTAATGATATGCTCCAAAATCCTCAACTACTTTTCCATATCCACAAATGACCTAAACCCTAAGCCAAACTTGGTCATACCGATTCTGTCAATCCGGCGCCACCGAGTTTCACATGTCATTTGCCACTGCCAAACCCTAGCAATTCGGTCCTACCGATAAGGTTCTCGGTCTCACCGAGATGGGCTTGCAAATTCTCTGTTTCCCTTCCGTAACTTTTCGGTCTCACCGAAAGAGCGAATCGGTCCCACTGAGAATGCAAGGTAAACTCCATGTTTCCTTCTTGTAACGTTTCGGCCTCACCGAAAGAGCAAGTCGGTCCCACCGAGTTTTCCTGACCAACTCTGTGGTTAGCTAATTGCCGAACTCGGTCTCACCGAGTTTGTGCGATCGGTCTCACCGAGATTATGTTATGCCCAAACCCTAACCGAATCGGTCCTACCGAGTTGCATCTCAGTCCCACCGAAATTCCTAACGGTCACTAGGTTTACCATTTCGGTCCGACCGAGTTTGATGATTCGGTCCCACCGAGATTGGAAAACTGTGTGTAACGGTTGGATTTTGTGTGGAGGCTATATATACCCCTCCACCACCTCTTCATTCGAAGAGAGAGCCATCAGAACACATATTCCATTCCTACTCATATGTTCTGAGAAAGAACCACCTACTCATGTGTTGAGACCAAGATATTCCATTCCTACCATATGAATCTTGATCTCTAGCCTACCCCAAGTTGCTTTCCACTCAAATCTTCTTTCCACCAGATCCAAATCCTATGAGAGAGAGTTGAGTGTTGGGGAGACTATCATTTGAAGCACAAGAGCAAGGAGTTCATCATCAACACACCATTTGTTACTTCTTGGAGAGTGGTGTCTCCTAGATTGGCTAGGTGTCACTTGGGAGCCTCCGACAAGATTGTGGAGTTGAACCAAGGAGTTTGTAAGGGCAAGGAGATCGCCTACTTCGTGAAGATCTACCGCTAGTGAGGCAAGTCCTTCGTGGGCGATGGCCATGGTGGAATAGACAAGGTTGCTTCTTCGTGGACCCTTCGTGGGTGGAGCCCTCCGTGGACTCGCGCAACTGTTACCCTTCATGGGTTGAAGTCTCCATCAACGTGGATGTAGGATAGCACCACCTATCCGAACCACGGGAAAAACATCCGTGTCTCCAATTGCGTTTGAATCCTCCAAACCATTCCCTTTACATTCTTGCAAGTTACATGCTTTACTTTCTGCTGCCTATATACTCTTTGCATGCTTGCTTGATATGTATTGTGTATGGTAAAATTGTGCCCGAACTCCACTTAAACCGAAAAAGCTTAAAAAGTGCAACTTTAGCATTAAGTGTCTATCCCCCCCTTTAGACACTCCTTCTTCTAGATCCCACATAGAGCCAAAACGCCGGACGTCCGACATGCACCGGACGACTGGACCCTCGCGAGCCACCGGACGTCCGGTACCTGTCGGACGTCCGACGCCTGTGCGCCCGCCCGTGTGTTGGGCGGAAGCCACTTACCCTTTCATTCGCCTAGACTATATATACTCCTCCACCTCCACCATTTGAAAGTTAGCGTTGTGATAGCTCACTTGAGAGATAGAGCTACGCTCATCCATTACGGATCTACTCCACGAGAGAGACCGCGGCCCCTCTACGGAGAAGATCCCCTTGGATTCAAGACCCCCTCTTGGGTGGCCCCATCAAGACCACCTCACGGAGAAGAACCAGTTACCGTGTATCATCCGTTGTTGACTTTGGATCTTGTATCTCTCTTTGTGTTTCGAGGATCTAGCACATGTGTGATCTATTTCTTGTTGGTTGAGTGTTTCTCTTGTCTTTCCCCTCGTGTTCGTGTTTCTCATTGGGATCCGCTCCTTTCGTGAAAGATCGGCCATCTAGGGTTCCACCCTACATCATCTTGGCATCAGAGCTTAGGTTTATCACGAATTTGGAGCCTCCCCGTTGTGTTTTCTAGCCTAATTTTGTTGTGTTCTTCCCCAAATTCGAAAATCCCCACCAAAAATAGCCCCAATTTTTTTTGTGATTTGTTGGTTTGATGAAGTTTTGTTGATTTTAATCCATGGATTTGCTTGGTTTCGAGTGGATCTAGCATTTCCCCAAATTTCCCCACTTTCTATCCACGAAATCTCATCAATTTTGACCCCAAAATCCCCAAATTCCGCCCAAAATCGCGTCCCGGATCTGAAATCTCGCGTTGACGCCGACCACCAGACGACCGTCACTTTACCGGACGTCCGGAGCCCCTGGAATGACCGGACATCCGTCATCCACAGGACGACTGGAACCCCTAACCCGGATGGAAATTAGCGGATTTCCGAGCTCACCGGACGTCCGGCCACCGGACATCCGTCCATTAGCGGACGTCCGTTACCTGTAGATATCACCTTCGGCTGATTTTTGTTTCGGCCATAACTAATTCGTCCGAACTCGGATTTTGACGTTCTTTAGCTAGTTTTGAAGCTCTTGACATCCCCCTTCCCACAAAAATACAACCAACATGTTTTGACTCCATCAAATTTTGACAATTTTGGCATCTTTTCCTAAGGCTTCCACCACATCATCCACTACACCACCACCGACTTCCGCAACCTAACCAATTTTGTCCCCCATCACATTAGTGGTTGCTTGAGGAGTGATTTGAGTCTCCTAAGGTGTCTAGGCTACTGAGGGACGGTTGCTTCTTCTTCAACCACCACCACCACTTCCGCATAGGCTTGACCACTATACACTTCCGCCACCCCAACTTAACCCAATTTTATTTGTGTTGTGAGTTGTGTCTCCTAAGGTGTTTCGGCTACTTAAGGACCGTGCTTTCAACTCTGGCACCGTGTATAGTCTTCCACCATAACCTCCACTTCCGCATTGCCTAGTGCAACACCACCTCATTCTGCTACCACCATTTGACGTTTGAGATTTTGAGTTCGTGGTTTTTCCGTTTCCTAAGGTGTTTCGGCTACTTAGGGACGAGTCTCCATCATCTTGGTATCTCCATCAAGATCACCGCCACTCATCATCACCGCGGACGGTAACCCCCATATCATCTTAGTATCGTGGTATCCCTCCATTTGTATATTCCCTTGCCATTGCATTCATAACCCCTAGCCCATTTTGTGTTACTTGCCTATCGAGACTAGCCATTTGAGTATTGCCGGCAACGTTACTTATGCACATTAGTGATCTACACCATACATTGCATACATACCATATCATATTGACATCATATCATCTCGTGTGCCAAAAGTTTGTTCCCGCATATACACAATAGCTATCTTGGTTTGTGCATTGTGCAAAAGTGGCCATACAAAAAAATAGAATAAGCTTTTAAGCAAAGAAAAAGAGTGAACAAAGAGCTTGTAAGCAAGTGCCATAGCATCATCCCACATTACACATAAGATTGTCATTTCCGATCATCTTGGATCAAGCCCCGGGAACCATATATACATAGCATACTTGGGATAGAAGTTGTTGCATTTTTGTCTCCTATAGGTTGTGCACAAGTGTCATATCCGCCTATTGAGCAATCGTGCTAGTGTCTCTCTAGAGTTGTGCAACAAGAGCATTTTCCGTGGATTCCACATTTTGAGCTCATCCTTGGTTGTACGACCCCATTTATCTATCCGTGTGTGCATTTCCGTGTGCCACCCATATTGCTATTGGTCTACTTGTTTCACTTGCGAATTTGTGAATCTCTTTCAACATTATTGACTCTTGCTAACATTTTACATCAAATTTTTGTGCCACTATCCTCACCGAGCTCCACCATAAGCCTTACTTGTGTAGGTGTGAGAAACCAACAAGAATTGGTACCAATTGTGCTATTTCCTTGTCCACATTGGAGTGATCGTTGATCCACTTTCAACTTCGGTCAAGGTACATTTGGTATTCGTTCTTCTCTTTCTACCACTCACACTTTTCTCTTGGAGTGATGGATCGGCAAGGCATTTCATCTCCGGTCTTCCACAACAACGACGGTGTGAACAACTACATAACCAATGCGTCAATCTTCGATCTACAACGACAAATGCAAGGCACACAATCAAGATTGCGAGAGCGCATCGAGAACCTCTACATTGACATTCACCACTCCGAAGCGAGGAAAAGGGACTACATCGACAACAAGCTTTCCGCACAAAAGGAGGAGCAAGATGCAAGGATGGAGGAGATTCGGGCCTTGATCAAGTCTACTTCCCCTTCGTCATCTTCAAGGCGGCGACAAGCACATCGATCCTCTTCAGAGCGCCCAAGCGACACAAGCGCAAGACGTCCACGTCCACATCTCCATGGCGACCACCATCACGTTCGTGATCCACCTCGTCATGAATGGCAATTCACCTCCAAGAAACATGTGCAAGACGATGACGAACGACATCTAGTACGAGCTCAGGCACGACAACGACACCATCATCATGATGATGCTCCTAAAGCGCCTTCCTACAAGTCCCAACAAACCCTACTTCACGCAAAGTCCAAACTTCATGAACACAAGAAAAGACCGCGAGACGAGCACCGCCAAGACGGAGCTACGGCTACACCACCCACTTCGGCATCTTCGCCAAGTGCTATCAAGGCATCTTCACCTTTGGACGTACGGCATCTTCGCCTACTTCCTGTGAGTTCACCTACATCGACATCTTCAACTACAAGGCGACCAACTACACGCGAGGGAGACACTTCCATCTTCGGAAGCCCCTCAAGGAAGATGGCCGAGCATGGGAATTTCCCTTTGGTCATGGAGACGAGCTACGAGGTGCCACATCATTTGGGCCTCCAACAACAAGACGGCGACAAGAAGGTCGAGCAAGGGCCATCCCCTTTGACCACGGCGACGAGCACAAACCTCTTCAACAACATGGTACTCCGAGTCAAGCTATGAGACCGCACATGAGACCTTATCTTTGGTCTTCGAGGAGAGTGATGATGTGCCATCTTCGGCCTTCATCCACGGCTATGACCACGACATGATTGAGCATGGAGACATTTGCACCAACATCTCTCCGACAACGACATGTGATGAGATGCCCCAATTGCCATGTGAGGAGAGCCACCACCACATGAGTGACTCCACCACACGTGACATTGAGAGCATTTCCTATGAGAGGATGAGTGTGACCACCACTAGCCCCACACTTGAGAGCATGCCACACATCCTATGTGAGGTTGAGAGCCATTTGTGTGACTCCACCAACCATATGAGTGAGAGCATCCGAGAGGGAGTGAGTGAGCCACAACTGTGAGTGAGGTAGTCGACACGGCATGTGAGGCCACTTTGATTTCTAACGACTTAACCTCTAGTCCTAGTGTGTTTTCTTCTTTGGTGCTAGGTCTCCTACATGACGACATGCCTATCCTCGACGAGTCCATGCCTCCAATGGAGACAACGATGGCCATGGTGGACGATGATGCACCCCCCACATGGTTCCATCAAGATGAAGATGACAACGAGACGATTTTCAACACCTCACCTACAACACATGAGCGACGCTCCAAAGGTAACATAGGTGATGGTACTTCTCTTGTCCCACTAGTGGACTATTTTGCGAATGATTGCTTGCATGATGTTGACACACCTATTCCCATGCTTCATGCTAGTGCGACTTCTTCATGTCATGACTCACCTATTTATGATAAATATGATGATGAGCATGTTTATTTGCCTAGTTGTGATGCTATGCTCCATAGGATATCATGTGAAAATTCTATTGGTCACATCATGTTTGACAATCCATTAACCTTGTCATATGCTATGAGTGAGATATCCCATATTGCATTATTACAATCTCAACATAGTGACTATGCATGCCCCATTACACTAAATCCCATTTGCACTTATGGCATAGATGATGAGATGATGGTCATTGGCTTTTGTTTTTCATGCGATGATATTGCCATGCTTCCTTTACATGATTTGCGCAATTCATCTCATATGCCATGCCATGAAAATTATTGTCTGTCGCATAATTACATCCCTTGTGCGCACCATATGCATTCCATGAATAACAATGCTCTAGATATTTCCCATGATGCATTACACAATTTGAGTCTCCATTATGCTATACATAATAACAAACCTCTCATGATGGATGACATGTTTCTATATCACGCATCTCATTTATTTGAGCATTGGATATTTTGTACTAACCAACACAAGCACGTGCGCATCATGATGGATGATGTGTACATCTACCACGCACACACAATTTTCCTTTTGTCCTTGTTTTGTGTAGGTACTCACGTATCCTCGTCAACCTCTCAATCCCAAGAGTTGACGAAATGAGCTCTTGAGAGCAAAGATGACTTGGGATCCCGTGAACTATCCTTCCCACCATTCTCTTCGCGCAACGACTACACGCATCTCTTTCACTTGGCTCTCACACGGCTATGGGCTATATACTGCTTCTCGCTTCTTGCTCATTTTACCGTGTTCACTTTGCATGCTATGCTTGCTACTATGCCTTTGCCCTGCAATTGTGACCCTTGCTTGCATCTACCCATGATTCACAATTATGTTACTCCTATGTGTATTTGCATGCTTGGTGGAGATCCTTGTTGCTATTACCATGTTTATCATGTGCCTCATGCTATTGATGCTATTTTTCTCATATCTTGCTATCATGCTTGTGCTATGTCATGTGAACTATTCATGCACACTATTTGCACCCATGACATGCTTGCCATGATTTCTTCTAGTATGTTGCATCTTCACACTACTAGCTTGCTTGAATTGATCACCATGATTGCTTGCTTTGTCGCATCACCCATGTTCAACTCTTACTCGCTTTCTTGGGTTGATGACATATATGCTCATGCCTCTCACTTGATACCGCAATTATGCTTATTGATCTTGGAGACTTGGACACATTACTTGTGATGCATGCTTGTTTGATTGAGCCTATTCTATTTGGTTGTTCTCACATCATATAACTCCATAGTATGAAATGCTCCCTTGTCCTTTCTTATGATGAGCATGATGCATCCACTTGTTGGGTATTTTACCGCACGAACGATAGGTTTTCCGCTAACCTCATTTGTTTTTCCGAGTGTTTGTCATGTTCTTTCATGTTGAAGGATTCACAAGGCGATACCGTCATGACACAATTTGGTCATGTGCAGGCATACACGATGTGCAACACGAACATTTGCGAGAATCTCCTAAAGGCGAACTCCCTCCCTTTGAGCCATCCTCAAATATGCATATTTGATGGGTCACTCTTTCATTGTTGTTTCCTTCTTCTTGTCTACATGTTACATCTATTGGATGGAGGACCGACATTGGAGATGGAACCCATGGACCTTCAAGTTGAGGAGCGCTCGGATTTATTGGATGCACCTTCAAACCTCCACTCATGCCACAACATCGAGCATTGGTATACCAACACCTCCATATTTGTTGATTGTGTTCACACATGTCATGCTCGATGGACATATCATACACATGACAAATTTTCATTTTATGCATGGATTGACTCACATCATGATTGCCTTGTTGCATCTTGTATTCCCATGTCATCCATGATATATGAGCTTGTGCATTTCATTAGCAAACTTGTTGTGATATACCTTGATGGCATATTCATACATCATGATCTTATTGCCTACCATCAATTGCATGATCACATCATATTGAGCATCCATTGCCATATTCATGCTTTTGATAAACCGTCTCACTATGACATCATTTTGCACCATGGTTGCATTTATCATATTCTTGCTTTTGCTACCATGAATGTTATCCATACATTTCCATATCTTTTGGATAAGCTTCATGCACCTTGTCATGATCAATCTTGTTGCACGGACTCATTCTTACATGGTGGACACTTTGTGTGCTCTAACCATTGTATTTCCGAGTGTCGTTTGTGTTTTCTCTTTTTGCATGTATGCCACTCTGGCGACACCTTGGAGTACTTGGATTGCGCAACATCTTCCACTCTGTCTAACTACATGTCCGTCCATGACTACCGTTTCCATGGTGATGAGGATCACGATCCGAGGTCGGATCTTTCCCAAGGGAGGGGAGATGATGCGGAGCATCCCACGTTCATCCCCATGTACACTCCGACTACTCTCCAAACCCCAAGTGGACATATGACGAGACCTCAAACATACGCCATTGGACAGAAGGTGACCTAGCTCCTCTCTGAACCATCACTTTCTACATGTGAGATATGGCTACTACCTCCAACGTGTGTTCTATGCATGATCAGGTACTTGGAGGAAAGCCACGAAGTCACCACATCCAACCGAACAGCTAGCGAGGACGCCAAGTACAAGGACCAAGAGAAGAAGCTGCGCGAAGCTACAGCCACCGGACGACGGGCCCAGCCCGAACGTCCGGCCCCTGAGGACCCGACCCGAATCTACGGACGACCGGAGCCACCGGATGTTCGACGACTCCCAGCGCCCGGACGACCGCCAGACATCGGACGTCCGACACTCTCCAGCGCCCGGACGACCGACGCTGATCGGACGTCCGACACCACCTGTCCAGAGCCAAAACGCTGGACGACCGACATGCACCAGACGACCGGACCCTCGCGAGCCACCGGACGTCCGTTACCTGTCGGACGTCTGACGCCTATGTGCCAGCCCGTGTGTTGGGCCGAAGCCACTTACCCTTTCATTCGCCTAGACTATATATACTCCTCCACCTCCACCATTTGAAAGTTAGCGGTGTGATAGCTCATTTGAGAGATAGAGCTACGCTCATCCAGTACGGATCTACTCCACGAGAGAGACCGCGGCCCCTCTACGGAGAAGATCCCCTTGGATTCAAGACCCCCTCTAGGGTGGCCCCATCAAGACCTCCTCAGGGAGAAGAACCGGTTACCGTGTATCGTCCGTTGTTGACTTTGGATCTTGTATCTCTCTTTGTGTTTTGAGGATGTAGCACATGTGTGATCTATTTCTTGTTGGTTGAGTGTTTCTCTTATATTTCCCCTCGTTTTCCCCCTCGTGTTCTTCGTGTTCCTCGTAGGGATCCGCTCCTTTCGTGAAAGATCAGCCATCTAGGGTTCCACCCTACATCAATAGTGCATCTACGTGTAAAAGGCAGTTCTATGTATTAAACTAAAATATAAATGGCATTATTATTTTTGGATGAGATCATGAATTTTGCAAATTGCGTATGGATGAAAATCGGTCTATCAGGCACCCATACTCTGTTGAATTCTAGCATGTGCATGTGTTTATTTCATATTATCGATCCATATGTTTATTTCATATTAGTGAGAGCGGTTTGAAATACAGGCAATGGATGCTTTTGCAATTCATATATAAACATTAATTAGTGCACTCCATGTTGTTAGTGTGAAGCACTTTATACATTTGTCACTTGCATGGATACATTCCAAATTGCTAGCTACGAAATAGAATACATGTCGAATTCAACATAAAGGGGGTTTCGAAGATTCGAATTCATAGGAAGTGCATTCATCTATTTGAACCCGAGATAATGGCATTTGTAAATCAGATGTAAAAGGGGGCATCAATCTTTGTTGTGAGTTTGAACATGCTATATATATATTCATACGCATATCTAACTTTTTTTTGCAACCAAGGAGATTATATCTGGAACCATGCATGAACTGAGGTAAGTTGCATATTTTTTAATATATACTCGTGTACAATGTATATTCAAATGTACCCCCTCCATTCCAAAATAATCGTAGCTTTAGGATTTTCAAGAGTAAAGATTTGTGAAGTTTGACAAATCCTGAAAGTTCAATTCAAGAGAATCGAAAACGTTAATGCTTCTGCTCCCAAATATTGAACGAAGCGCCAAATAGGCCTCTGGTCACCCGAAACCGTGCGAGACTAATGTTTTGGTGGTAGGAAATTACTGTCCTGACTCTGGCCCATGTAGCCTATCGGCCCGGTGTCCAAAGGTCTAAACCGGGGTAGGTTTGTAACTTCATCAAGACATCAGTCTCAACCGCCTCCGAGAAGCATTCATGCGCCGTGGGCGCCTACCCATGCGCTCGGCCAAAATCTATCCCGCCCACATTTGGGGCACCTGACATGACTGTCCTACCCCCAACCCGCAATATGTCCGAAATTTTAGATGGGGGCAAAGTTTGTAACTTTCCGCAAATTTCAAACAAGCGCGTCTCAAACCGAAACATTGTTCCCCCTTAGTTCCCCGCCTCCCTCCGTTTCCCCATTCATACTTTGTGGGCGTGAAAACGCCCTCTCCACCAGCCGCGAAACCCCAGCCTCCTCCGTCCTCCACCCCATAGCGGCCAATCCACCGCCGCCCTCCTCCATCATGCCGGAGCCGGTACCCGACGTCGTCATCCGACGCAACCGCAACGCCCTCAAGGACTTAACAGCTAAAGCCGAGGCAGAACTGCCTCCACGACGCCGACGCCGACATGCGCCGTACCAGAACCACTCCATCCTGCGCCTCACTACTGCGGCTCCACTGTCGCAACCGTCCATCGCACCGGAGCTGTTCCCGCTACGCTGTCGCCCGCCGCCTCGGATCTGCTTCCCCGCCGCCGACAGACGGCCACCGCACCACACTCGACAACTTGGCCATGGGTTCATCCAAGGCTGCACCGTCCTCCACAACTTCTGGTTTTTGGCGAACAACAAGAAGATCATCAGAAAAATAGAAGGAGGAGACAGCACTGCCAGCAGAAACAGGTACTCCTCTTCCCTTATTCGTGCAAATGTTACGTCTCTGCTCACACCATATTCATCCCACGAAAGAAACTAGTTGAGCACTTCTTACTGCATCTTCTTTGTTATACTAAATGCACAAGGTTTCCTCCCTTTTACTATTTCACCTTTGCTAGAGGTCAGTAGCCCGCCTGGATTTCAATTCAGGGTCAGTCGAACCGCAATTAAAAGAAGCAGCACCCGCTTAGGCGCGCGGAGCACCTAGTCCGCCTGTTCCCTGGGGAAGCGGCGCATCGGTGTCTATCATAGGGGTCTAGGGTGCAGGAGCTGCTTGCGCCTGATCTGGAGGTCGGCGGGGCTTGAATGGATGGCCGGGGGGTGCCAAGCACGACGGTGTGATGAGGTCGAGGGGAGGGCGCAGACAGGGGAGGAATACTGGGCCGGTGGTCGCTAGCGTTTCGAGGAAGATCGTCAACATTGACTGGCTGGAGGTAGATGAAGGCGATCTGCCCGTTCTTTGTACATCGGACGGTGCAGAAAAATGGACCGGCCTATTTGCTTTCAGTCGACTGTTACTTTCATAGAATCTTGTAGTAATTTAGTGTGCCATGCATGTTGTAGAGCTATCATATGTCTCCCGTCATTTATTTCTCACCGACCTGCTATCTGCTACCTTTACACTTTACTAATTGTGCACACACTTCACCCATACTCACACTATTGTTTTTTATGCATGGGTATTTCAGACTCTGATGCAGTGTTGATGAATGCAGAAAAGAAAAGACAGAAGTCGCTCCAGTGTAATTCGAAGATAAGCACTAAGCGTTTCAGCGCTCTAATGGGTGCAGTGTCAGAAGTTGGAGACAGTAAACGTAGCTCTGCAGTTGATGATCTCAATTGCCACACACAACCATCCCAGGTGCTTGCTTTAACTTCGCGCTGTCAAATGTGGTTGCATGTTGCATATGGTGTCTAGCTTGTATTGCTTCCAATTTGGTTAAAGTGCATCTGCTTACTTTACACATTATACCTTTGATAATGACATGCCTTCCTGTTTTTGATACATACTACATATGTCTATTAACCATGTTCGTACATCAAGCTAATGCTCTTTTGTATCCCTCGTCAATCACTTATGATGAGACAGTCACCTGAGTGGGTTACTGTGAGACGCCCTACTCGTTTAAAGAGTGCAGTGTCATCCTCCCCACATGATTCTCAAGAAACAGCAAGGCTAAATGAAGATAGTTAACATAGCTCTCTAATTGATCACCGCAATTCCCCCACACCACCATCGTAGGTGCTTGCTCTTACTTGGCAGTGTGATATGTGGTTGCATGTTGCATATGGTGTCTACCTCGTAATGCTTCTAATTAGGGCAAATTACATCTGCTTAGTTAACACATTATACCTGTGAATATGACATGCCTTCCTGTTTTTGGTACATACTACGTCTTTCTATTAACCATGTTCTTACATCAAACTACTTTTCTTGTGTATCCCTCATCAATGCTCCTAATTTGTTAAATTACATCTCCTTAGCTTACGCATTATACATGTGAATATGACACGCCTTCCTATTTTTCGTACATACTACATCTGCCTATCACACCATGTTCTTACATCAAACTACTGTTCTTGTGTATCCTGCGTCTATCGCTTATGATGAGACAGTCACATGCGCGGGTTAATATGAGACGCAATACTCTTAAAAAGAATGCAATTCCATCCTCTCCACATGATTCTCAAGAAACAACAAGCCTAAATGAAGATATTGAACGTAGCTCTGTACCTGAAGACCGCACTTCCCCTACACCACCATCACAGGTGCTGCTCTAACTTCGCAGTGTGATATGTGGTTGCATGTTGCATACGGTGTCTAGCTTGTAATGCTTCTAATTAGGGTAAATTGCATCTGCTTAGTTTACACACTATACCTGTGAATATGACATGCCTTCCTATTTTTGGTACACACTACATCTATGTGTTAACCTTGTTCTTACATGAAACTACTTCTCTTGTGTATCCTGCATCAATCACTTACGATGAGTCACTTTTATTCGTTGCATATTGCATATTATTTCTAGCCTGTTTCCATGTATTGCTTCTAATTTGGTCAAATACATTTGTTAGGGCACCCTTTTAATTTGGCAGAGTGATATTGGTTTCATCTTTCATATGGTTTCTAGCTTGCATCAATTCTAACAAGTTCAAGCACCTTGTGCTTAGTTTACACTTTATACATCATACATGTCAATATGTCACGCTGTCTTGTTTTTCATACATATTCCATCCTCCTATCATGCGTCTTCCTTACATGAAAGTAGTGTTCGTCAGTATCATGCATGAATGAGTTCTAAAGAGCAAATTTTATTCCTTTTTCTCGTGGGTTTGACTTGACAAGGCAAAATCAAGAAAGAGGAAGGAAAAGAGTAAGGAAGGCGATGATGGTGGTCCTCTGCAGCAATGTAAACGGAGCATCTATACCGATTCTCCTTGTACCGATAGTGCATTACAAGGTCCAAGTCATCGCTCCCCTACTCCACCATCCTAGGTGATTGCTCTAACTTGGCAGTGTGATATCTGGTTGCATGTTGCATGTGGTGTCTAGCTCGTATTGCTCCTAATTGGTGTAAACTACATCTTCTTAGCTTACACATGATACATGTGAATATAACACGCTTTCCTGTTTTTGGTAGATACTATATTTGTCTATCACACCATGTTCTTACATGAAACTACTCTTCTTGTGTATCCTGCATCAGTCACATATGATGGGACACCTTTAAGTTGGCAGTGTGATATTGGTTTGTGTCTTGAATATGATTTCTAGCATGTATTGTTTCTAGTTTGATGAACGCCACCTATGACGAGACAGTTTTAACTTGGCAGAGTGATATTGATTGCACCTTCCATATGGTGTCTTGCAGTGTTCCTAATTTGTCGAAGTGCCTTCTGCTTAGTTACCACATCATAGGTGTGAATATGTCAAGCCGTCCATTTTTCCGTACATATTCCATCCTCGTATCATGACTTTGCCTTTCATCAGAGTAGCGTTTGTCAGTATCATGCATGAATGAGTTCCGAAGAGCGAATGATATTCCTTTTTCTTGTCGGTATGACCTCACAATGCAAAATTAATAAAGCTGAAGGAAATTGGCAAGGCATTGGATGATGGTGGTCCTTCCGAGCAACTGAAACGGAGGTTCTCTACAGATTCTACTCCGCCATCCTCCCAACAAGATTCACAAGACAACGCAAGGCTAGATAGTCAACGTAGCTTTGTAGATGATGAGCACATCTCCCCTACTCCACCATCACAGGTGCTTGCTCTAACTTGGCACTATTATATGTGGTTGCATGTTGCATATGATGTCTAGCTTGTATTGCTTCTAACTTTGTTGAATTGCATCTACTTACTTTACACATAATGCCTGTGAATATGACATGTGTTCTTGTTTCTAGATCAGACTACTATTCTTGCATATCCTGCATCAGTCACTTATGATAAGGCACCTTTAAGTCGCCACTGTGATATTGGTTGTGTCTTGCATATGATTTCTAGCATGTACTGCTTCTAATTTGTTGAAATTACATACAGTTTGAACTTGGCAGAGTGATATTGGTTGCATCTTTCATATGGTGTCTAGCTTGCAGTGCTTCTAATTTGTTGAAATGCCTTCTGCTTAGTCACCACATCATAGGTGTGAATATGTCACACCATCCTGTTTTTCATACATATTCCATCCTCGCATCATGTGTTTGCCTTTCATCCGAGTAGTGTTCGTTAGTATCATGCATGAATGAGTTCTGAAGAGCGAATTTTATTCCTTTTTCTTATCGGTTTGACTTCACAATGCAAAATCTTTACAGCTGAAGGAAACTAGTCCGGCAGTGGATGATGGTGGTCCTTCGGAGCAACTCAAACAGGGGGTCTCTACAGATTCTACTCTGCCATCCTCCCAACAAGATTCACAAGACAACACAAGGCTGGACAGTCAACGTAGCTGTGTAGATGATGAGCACATCTCCCCTACTCCACCATCACATGTGCTTGCTCTAACTTGACACTATTATATGTGGTTGCATGTTGCGTATGATGTCTAGCTTGTATTGCTTCTAACTTGAATTGCATATGCTTACTTTACACACAATGCCTGTGAATATGACACATGTTCCTATTTCTAGAACATACATGTACATGATGAGCACATCTCCCATACTCCACCATCACATGTGCTTGCTCGTACTTGGAACTGTTATACGTGGTTGTGTTTTTCGTATGATGTCTAGTTTGTATTGCTTCTGATTATGTTGAATTGCATTTGCGTAGCTTACAACTTATACCTGCAACGATCACTTACCCATAAGACACATTTAACTTGGGACTATGATGTAGGTTGCATCTTGCATTGTCTTCTAGCTTGTACTGCTTCTAATTTCTTGAAATGGCACTTACGACGAGACACTTTTTACCTGATAGAGTGATATTGGTTGCATGTTCATATGGTGCCTAGATTTCATTTCTTATAATTTTGTTGAAATGCCTTCCGCTTACTATTTTTTCGTACATATTCCATCCTCATAGCGTATGTGTGAATATGAAACGCTGTCTTTTTTGTATATATTCCATCCTCCTATCCTTCGCTTGCCTTACATCAAAGTAGTGTTCGTCCGTATCATGCATCAACCAGTTATGTAGAGCTAACTTTATTCATCTTCTTGTGGTTTTGACTTCATGAGGCAATATCAGAAAATAGGAAGGAAAAGAGTAAGTTAGGGGATATTGGTGGTCCTCCGCACCGACGCAAACAGAGACTCTCTAGATTTGCCACTGCTACTGCTAATGAAGTTGAAGTCCCAAGTCTACATGATGAGTTCATCTCCCGTACTCCACCATCGCAGGTGCTTGCTCTAAGTTGACAGTGTGATAATTGGTTTCATGTTGCATATGTTGTCTAGCCTCTATTTGTTCTATTTTGATTAAATTTCACCTGCTGAGTTCATACGTTATACATGTGCATATGACATGGCTTTCTGTGTCTAGAATACACTGCATCTATCTATCGTACCATGTTCTTACATCAAAGTACTGCTGTTGTGTATCCCGCATCAGCCACTCATGATTGGATGCTTTTAACATGGAAATTTGATAGTGGTTGCATCTTGCATTGATTTCTACGTTGCACTGCTTCTAATTTTTCGAATTGCCACTTATGACAAGACACTTTTAACTTGGGAGAGTAATATTTGTTGCATCTTTCATATGGTGTCTAGCTTGCATTACTTCTATTTTCTTGAAAATCCTTCTGCTTAGTTTGCACATCGTAGCCGTGAATATGTCATGCCATCCTGTTTTTCTTACATATTCCATCCTCATACGGTTGTCTTACATCAAAGTATTGCTTGTCTGTATCATGCATCGATGAGTTCTGAAGAGTGATTTTATTCTTTTGTGTTGTGGGTACAGCTTGACATGGCAAAGTCAAAAAAGAGCAAGGAAAATAATATAGTAGGGAGTGCTGTTACTCGTCGGGTGAAACGGAAAAGGTTCTGCCGTCGAGATTCTGCTAGTACTTATAGTGCAGTAGAAGGTCCAAGTCCACCGGCTAAATCTACAAACACAGTATCACCTGCTCCACTAGCTGCAGCATCCACTTCAACTGTACCAGCATCTCAACCAGTTACTCGTTCATTTGCTCCGGAACTGGCCAGTTCCCAAGCTGCCTTCACACCTAACACTACTTCTGAAGCACTACTGACACAACAGGACTTGGCAAGATCAGATGAACCTCATGAGCATCAACACCAATACGGTACCTGACCGAGTCAAGTTGCAATTGCATGCTCCTTTATATGTACTCTCACAGTTTGATGTACACTAACACTTTCGATATTCGTTGTTGAACTAGCACCACGGCGCAAGCGGAAACATGCTTGACAGATTAACAAAATCTAAAGGAGGAAGAATGGAGATCCATTTTGAGGTAGGTTTAAAAAGGCCATGTGATGCTACAGAGTCAGCCAAGTTAGTATCAGAGGCAGCAATTGCCGTTAGGTGTCATGCACGTATCCTCCCAACATGGATCTAGTACAGGAATGAGAAAGACAATACCCAGTTTAACACCTTCCTTGACCATTTATCCGTAAGTAATGTTATTCATCGCAATTAGTAATATTGTCTTGCTCTGTCCCATACTTTCTAGCTTCCTCCTAATAAGACTCACATTCTTTTTTCAACAGATGAGGTTCAAGTTGGATCCGAAAGATGATGCAACTAAACAAGCATGCACTCATGTTTTTCAGTCTACTCTGCGACAGTATCGGTACCACCTTAGAAAATCTCACTTTGAAGGAAAGGGTAACAATGAAATCGCCCAAACATCTCCAGTGGAATATATTACAGATGAAGACTGGACAACCCTCGTTAAACACTGGTCTGATCCAAAGTATCAGGTAGGCTATATGTATTTGATCAGACCACATATTGAACTTGTATTTATGTATGTGCCTTACAAGTGTATCTTCTTCTAGGCTAACTGTTTGAAGAACAAATCCAACCGTTCTAAAGTGAAATTCAAACAGACAACATGATCTCGTAGCTATATTGCACACTGCGAGGCTCTTGTAAATAGCTGCTACTTCATTCTTTTTTTGTGCCATATTATCGTATCTATATTGACTTGTTCCAAATACGAGGAAAGCCCGTGCGGACCAAAAAGAACCTGAACCGAATGCAGTGCAAATCTTCAAGGATTGCCACACCAGCAAGATGAAGGGCATGAGCACACCAGTTCAAGCTGCTGTTGTAAGTCCTTACTCCTCCTGCCTTGAACTGATTGGTACTATGATGTGTTCATTTAACTACTTTGTTTGCAGCCAATGTCAGTTACTCTGTTCACTTTTATTCACAGTTGTCTTAACGTATCATTTCACCTTACATGGTTTAAAAGAGATGAAGGATATTCTTTTGGTCTTGATCTGTAATCTAGTTGTTATGTTCACGTGCGCACACAATGATAAAATAGCCTGTTTGTTTTATATCTGTTTGCCCATGATATGAATGATGTCATACTATGTTCATCCTGCTTTAAACCATGTCTCTTTATCCTTAGATGTCAACGAATGTGAGGAAATGGACAATACAGTAGGCATGCTACATGGACATATGTTCCGAAAGTGATTTTATTATGTAGTTGGCACTACAATACATGCTAATGTATTACAGTAGTTCACCAAAATAAGTTATGTATAAACGTTTAACCTACTTTGTTTGTTTTTGTCTCATTAGTAACTTATCTGGTACACTAATCTACAAGTTCAAACTTTCAGGAAGCTATGGAACAAATGATTGAACAGCCACAACCACCTAAAGGTGATGAGGCTACTACAGGCACAATGTCACCTCTTGCTGGAGTGCATCAGTATCTCTCCACTAACAGTGCAAAAGCACCTTCCTGCGTAATTCTAGGTTGGTTGTCAAGGTAACCTCGTCCAAATCGCCCAGTGAACAAAATCTTCCTGCTAGACAGAGTGATATAGCTGTTCTCCAGACACAAGTCCAATCCCTAATGGAAGTTGTTTTGGAAACAAGAATAGTGGTTGAGAAATGTCGTCAAGATATGAATGGTTTTGAAACCAGACTATCAGACATTTGCTTCGTTGTTCAAGAGCAATGGCGGAAAAAAGGTGGAGATCGTGCTGCTCCATCAGATTCTACAGCCTAAAACATTAGCACTCGGGTCAAATGATCTATGCTTCTACACATCTGATGGTGCTTTTTCTGGAAGGACTGTAAAATTTATGCCAACATGCCTTTTGTTGTATGGTCAGAATTTATTTTGTTGTGATACAACATTTATGATGCTGCCTCAGGCTGTAGTAATTACGACGCTATTTTTGTATAGTGTAGGTTTATCTTAGTAATGTATTCGGCCAAAAGCTTCGTAGGAGCCCAACATGGCAACATTTGTGGGGCCCATTCCAATTGGGCTAAAAACGATTATGGGCCGAAATTGGCATGTAGCCCACTAAAAATATCTGGGCCTAAATCAGCATAAGCTTTCATATTTTTCTGGTAGGCCTGTGCCCATAGTGGGCCTTTAATAGGCCTAAACATAATTTGGGCCCTCAGTAAAAATAGGCCGTTCATAGGTGCAAATATCTCGAGCCCATAAAAAACATGGGCCTTTAATAGACCGAAAGTGAGATTGGGCCCTGATTGTGCCAAATAACCCACTGGACTTAGCAGGCCGAAATGGTGGCCCATTTACGATGCGGATCTTTGACAGGCCGAAATTCGGACGGGCCGTAAATGCGCTGACCTAATACACGGGCCTTTAACAGGCCGGAACTTCGGTCGGGCTAGATTATCGTCATTTTTATATGGGCCATTAATGGACCCGATATGACGTTGGGCCACATATGGCCCATGGTTTACGTCCGGCGTTAACAGGCCAAAAGTGGCCCAAAGGTATAGTGGGCCTCTAACAGGCCGAATGTCAGACATGGCCGAATATGACCCAAATCCTTCACGGTCGTTTATGGGCCGAAAGTTTTGATGGCCTGTAAATGGGCCCAAATGAAGCCGGACCTTTAACAGGCCGGAAATACACCAGGCTGTAATTCGGCCCAATTACTTAGCGGACTGTTAACGGGCCAGAAGTGACCATGAGCCACGTTGATGACAAGTTTAGGACAGGCCATTGACGGGCCGGTTTAACAGAGAATGTTGGGCCTTTAGCTGGGCCGGCCCATTATGGTCTGCAGAATTTTGTGGGCCTTTAGCTGGGCCGGCCCATTGTGGTCTGCAAAATCTTGTGGGCCCTTAGCTGGGCTGGCCCATTATGGTCTGCAAAATCATGTGGGCCTTTAGCTGGTCCGGCCCATTATGGTCCACTAAATTTTGTGGGCCTTTAGCTGGGCCGGCCCATTATGGTTCGCTAAATCTTATGGGCCTTCGGTTGGGCCGGCCTATTTAAACTATGTGGGCCACTTTTGGGACGGTCCATGTGTCAACATATCATAGGCCCATCTCGACCATTGGATGAGTGACACCTGTGCCAACGCGGAGCTGACGCGTGGATCCGTCAGCCAATGAGAGTTTTACACGTGGAAAATCGGCATTGGTCGTGGCTGTTAACGGGTTATCGGATCCAAAATCTGACCCGATAGCTTAACGGCGTTCCGTTAAAGTGGATGCCACGTGTCGGTCACCCTTGACGAAAGCACTTCTGTGATGCGTGATTTATCGTCATGGAAGTGGACACTTCTGTGATGATAATTTTGGCAATGTCATGGAACACTTCTACGACAGCACATGTATGACTATCTTGATTCTGTCATAAAATTTTCATGGATGTTGTCGGTGTTCTAGGAACGGGGGTCCCCAGACTTGCCTGCCTGCGGCCTGCGGCGTGGCTCAAGTGGGGGCCCAGCGCGGCCCATCTTCATCAACATGAGGCTCAAGATCCTCGCGAGGGGCCAAGCCTCGCAAGGCGGACGACACGGCGCATCCTCAAGCACAGCCTCGTCAGGCTGGCTCGTGAGGAGGCGGAGAGTTCAAGGCAGGGTACCTCGCGAGGTGCCCATGACGTAAGCCATGACGACACGGGGCGCCAAGCGGGTGCCAGCGCGCGCAGCGTCCCTCTTCCCTCTTTGGTGCAAAGGGGGCAAGCGTATCAGCGGAGTACCAAGGCATCAGGCAAAGGTTGCCACTTTGGTGCAACGAGACCAAGACCAGGAGGACTACGAGACGGAGGTCACCATGGAGCCCAGCGCGACGTCATCACCAGAGCCTTTGGCAGGCGAAGACTGCTTTTGTCAGGATAGATGTACTCGCCGTCCCCCTTCAAATTAGCCCGCCATTGTTGGATCCCTTCCCGCTCGATATTTGGGGAGAGGACCAGGGCCTCTATAAATAGGACTAGCCACCCACATAGCAAGGGGTTCGATTCCTAGTTGTTCGGCCCGGGATCTGAGAGAGAAAGAGAGAGGGAGGTGACTGAACTCTTCATAGCAGTTCACCACCACATCCAACAACATACCCTCGTGAGGCTGTTCTTCCTTGTATTGCTCATCCACACCAGCCCCAGGAGGCAATCCATCCACCACACACTGGAGTAGGGTATTACACCACATTGGTGGCCCAAACCAGTATAAATCTTGTGTCTTTCGTGCAGTTCTTTTAGTAGTTTAGATCCCATCGAGATGGAGAGGTTGAAGGTGAGATTTCTGCGCGCACCCCAGTGTTCGAACCTTAAGGGTCTGCCGGAACCCGAAATCCGACAATTGGCGCGCCAGGTAGGGGTGCGCCAGAATTCGTCTTCCACCGCTCCGCTCTCCTCCGACCGTCGCATCCATGTCTGACGCTCGTCGAGCCCGCGCCGAGTGCCGGGCCGCCATCGCTTCTCGCGTCGCCCAGACGTCCCCCGCCGCTTGGCGTCCTCGTCGTTCCCCGTCGTCCGCCGTCAACGCCGCCACCGGCCAGGCGGGGGGCGAGCAGCAGGCATCGTCTCAGCACTTGTCCGTACAGCAAGATGGCCGCACCACCACCCCATCACTCGCACCAGCTGGTTCTTCGTCCCGCGCGCTCCGCGCACCCTTGGAGGCTCGAGCTACGCTCCTCGCGGCAAATGAGCTCCTGCACTACCGTCCCGTCGACGATGTCTATGAAGAATGGCTCGGCCGTGTCGCCGAGCTTGTCCGCGCCGCAGGGGGCTCTTCCGCGCCGTCCGTCCCTCTGCGCCGCACTCCGCCCCGCGCGGGCAACGAAGCTCCGGAGGCGCACCAGCCGCCTCCTCTCCAAGAAGATGCCGTGGCTCCAAGGCGACTGGCCCCTGGGCGGAACCCGCTCCGCCAGGCGCCATTGCAACAAGAGCGAAGCTGCCAAGAAATCCCTTGCCCGCAGGGGGCTGCCCGGGCGCTCCCTGCTCCGGCACGCCGTGACCCTGCTCCAGCTCCGGCGCGTCAAGACCTAACCCTGCTCCTAGCTGCAGCGCGTGGGGACCCTCAAGACCAAGCTCTCCACCAACCGAGGCCTTTCGTGGCCACTGCGGGCTGCCACGCCTACACCACTAAGCTGCGCAGTGTCGCGTGGCCCGGCAAGTTGAAGCCCGACCTGCCTCCTCGCTACGACGGCACAACTGACCCCGCGGAATTCCTCCAGCTCTATGTGCTGGGTATCGAGGCTGCCGGCGGGGATGAAAAGGTCATGGTGAACTAGTTCCCCATGGCGCTCAAGGAAGGAGCTCGAACCTGGCTCCTGAATCTGGCTCCAGGCACAATCTCCTCCTGGGACCAGATGCGCGCCCGCTTCATCGCCAACTTCCAAGGTACTCGCGACCGGCCGCCTGCCGTGAGCGACATGCGCCGCATCAAGCAACAACCCGGAGAGACCCTGCAAAAGTACATCCAGCGCTTCAACAGCGCGCGCCTCAAGATCCCCAGGGTGTCAGAGGAGGCCATCATCTCTGCCTTCTCTGACGGCGTGCGTGACGTCAAGATGAAGGAGGAACTGGCGATGCACGAAGACCTCTGCACCTCCCTGGAGCTGTTCAACTTGGCGAACAAGTGTGCCAGGGCTGAGGAGGGACGTCTCTCCCTCCTTGAGCTGCCTGCCGCGGACCCAGAAGAAAAGAAGCCCAAGGCCAAGGACGTGAAGCGCAAGGGGGCTGCCGTGCTCGTAGCCAAGCCAGACACCAAGCGGGGCAAGGATCTGCCCGAACCCTCCAGGGGCAGCCGGTACTGTGTGTACCATGACCTCCACACCCACAACACCAACGAATGTCAAGAGCTCCGCGCCGTATGAGAAGGAAGGATCGGCCGTCGCCCTGACCGTGCTGACCGAGGCTACGACCGGGAAGGAGGAAGAAACCCAGGGCGCTGGGAAGACCGCGGCCCGCGCCAGGGGTGGCGCGACCAGCCTCGCGAGGAGAGCTGGCGGGGCCTGCCTCGCGAGGGGGACTGGAGAGACCAGCCTCGTGAGGACCGCCCTCATGGCAACGTAGGCCTACCTCCGCTGCCGCCTCCACCAAGAAGGAACGAAGACCGCCATCAAGATGATGGGGCTGGGGGCTTCCAGGAGCCGCGCGCGATCGCCCGCATCCTGGGTGGAGCTCAAGCCCCAGCCTCCCAACGCATCTTCAAGCAGTTTGCCCGCGAGGTGAATGCAGCCCTCCCCAAGCTCGATGCAACGCGCCCCCTTAGGTGGTCGGCGTGCCCCATCATGTTCAGCTCGGTAGACCAGCTCAAGTGCGCGACCACTGCAGGAGTCCTCCCGATGCTCTGCTCCCCGGTCATCAGCGACGTGCATGTCACCAAGATCCTCATCGATGGCGGGGCAGGGCTCAACGTCCTGTCCGTGGAAACATTCAACAACCTCCAAGTGCCCTATGATCAGCTCCAGCCGACCAGGCCTTTCTCCGGGATCACCGACGGTTCCACAGTCCCGATAGGGCAGGTCCGCCTCCCTGTCACCTTTGGAGCCCGCAGCAACTACCGCACCGAGCTCATCGACTTCGACGTCGCCCACATCCGCCTGCCGTACAACACCATCCTCGGGTACCCAGCGCTGGCCAAGTTCATGGCCGTGACCCACCACGGCTACAACGTCCTCAAGATGCCAGGAAGTGGCGGCGTCATCACGGTGCCCTGTGAAGAGAGAGATGCAGTGTGTTCCCTGGAGCGAGCCTTTCAGGCCGCGTCGCTAGAAGACCCAGATCGCGGAAGCAGGAGGCTTCCTGAGACCACCCCCAAGAAGAAGAAGACGTCGTCAGGCTCAGCCCCTCAGGAGGCAGGCCCCTCAGGGCCCGTGCCCCCTCAGGAGGGCCCTCCATCCATCGCATAGGAAAGCGCGCCCGGTGCCCTCCTCAGGCAGGGCTCAGGGGCTCTCACCTGGAGGGCCACCGACCTAGCCAGGGTCACGAGGGAGGTGCTTGGGCACCATGTGCAGGCGTGTTTCGCAGCACGTTTCCCTCAGGAGGGAGCCAGGCGAGGAACATCAGACCAGAAAGAGTTCCTTGACAGGGCCATTCAAGAGCTACAGGAGACAAGGATCATGAGAGGTTGCCGCCGCTTGCCAGCCGTGGCCCCACATCCAGGCGAGGATGGTGGGCTGCGCGTCTGCGTCGATGTACCAGGGCTCAATCAGATCGCCGCAATGGAGCACCTCTGGCCCTCGCAAGTGGGGCGCTGCGGAGGTCCACCCCACAGCAATGTTCGCATGCCTTACCGCCTGCCGAGCATGGCTGCGGCGTACCAGCGCCTCATGAGGGGCATCGTGGAGGCTCAGGAAGACAGGCGGTCCGCAGCCTTGGAGGAGATGGAGGCAGCTCGCGAGGTGTCACCAGCGCCTCCGGAGCCTCCCAAGGCCCCGGGGCCTGGGGGCTCGTGAGGATCGGCTTCTGCAGCCCGCCAAGTCTGCTGCACCAATGCCACTACACCGACGACATCCTCAGGTGACGTCTTTCAAGTTCCGCTCTTAGCTGGGAGCACCCTCCCAGGGTTGCATCACTCCCAAGCCGCGTGGGTCCGTCCCCGCGGCATGTATCTGCATTTACCTTTCCGTCGTTAGTTTGCCTTGTTGGGGGCGCCCCTCGGGCTGCGTCATCCCCAAGCCATTCGGGCCAGACCCAGCAGCGTGTATCCCCCTAGCGTTTGTTTCCAACTATGCATTGCCTATCACGCTTAACTGCATGGTGCCCGTCCACGGCATCCTCTCTTCCCATGTCGGCCACTTGCATGTTAAAGGGGGGGGGGTGCCTGAGCATCGCGACTCAGGGCTCTTACCGGCTCTCCAGCCCTCACCCTCTGGCCTTGTTCATGGCATCGCGACCTGGCATACCAGCGATGGCTGAGACAAGCTCGAGGGTCGGGACCCGAGGACGTAGAGTACCGGCATCTAACCAAATTTTGCAGGGACACATCTCAAGATATGGCCCAGTGCCGGGCGCAACCCGCCCAGAGGTAGGGCCTCGGGAGTCCCGCGCTAGCTCACGGGTGCCCAGATACGCCTCGCCTACCCCAACCAGCAAGCTCTTGAGTGACTAACGATCGACTAATGGCCGCTGTGGCAACACCATCTTCTTTCTGTGATGACCCTGCAGGATCCCTGGAGGGAACCGCGCAAGCTGAGGCCCTCACGAGGTTTCCTTCGCCCTCGCCCACGCGAACCGCTTGCACGTTAAAGGGGGGTGCCTGAGCATCGCGACTCAGGGCTCTTATTGGCTCTCCAGCCCTCACCCTCTGGCCTTGTCCACGGCATCGCGACCTGGCATACCAGCGATGGCTGAGACAAGCTCGAGGGCCAGGACCTGATGACGTAGAGTACCGGCATCTAACCAAATTTTGCAGGGACACATCTCAAGATACGGCCCAGTGCCGGGCGCAACCCGCCCAGAGGTAGGGCCTCGGGAGTCCCGCCCTTGCCATTTCGCCTCTCGGCACGGCCAAGTCCATGCGCACCTTGGGCCCGGGGGCTACTGTCAGCGTTCTGGGAACGGGGGTCCCCAGACTTGCCTGCCTACGGCCTGCGACGTGGCTCAAGTGGGGGCCCAGCGCGACCCATCTTCATCAACACGAGGCTCAAGACCCTCACGAGGGGCCAAGCCTCGCCAGGCGGACGACACGGCGCATCCTCAGGCACAGCCTCGTCAGGCTGGCTCGCGAGGAGGCGGAGAGTTCAAGGCAGGGTACCTCACGAGGTGCCCATGACGCAAGCCATGACGACACGGGGCGCCAGGCGGGTGCCAGCGCGCGCAACGTCCCTCTTTCGTCTTTGGTGCAAAGGGGGCAAGCGTATCAGCGGAGTACCAAGGCATCAGGCAAAGGTTGCCACTTCGGTGCAACGAGACCAAGACCAGGAGGACTACGAGACGGAGGTCACCATGGAGCCCAGCGCGGCATCATCACCAGAGCCTTTGGCAGGCGAAGACTGCTTTTGTCAGGATAGATGTACTCGCTGTCCCCCTTCAAATTAGCCCGCCATTGTTGGATCCCTTCCCGCTCGATATTTGGGGAGAGGACCAGGGCCTCTATAAATAGGACTAGCCACCCACATAGCAAGGGGTTCGATTCCTGGTTGTTCGGCCCGGGATCTGAGAGAGAAAGAGAGAGGGAGGTGACTGAACTCTTCATAGCAGTTCACCACCACAGCCAAGAACAGACCCTCGCGAGGCTGTTCTTCCTTGTATTGCTCATCCACACCAGCCCCAGGAGGCAATCCATCCACCACACACTGTAGTAGGGTATTACACCACATTGGTGGCCCGAGCCAGTATAAATCTTGTGTCTTTCATGCAGTTCTTTTAGTAGTTTAGATCCCGTCGATACGGAGAGGTTGAAGGTGAGATTTCCACGCGCACCCCAGTGTTCGAACCTTAAGGGTCTGCCGGAACCTGAAATCCGACAGATGTACATGCATGACAGAAAACGCGACCTACTGTGACAAACACGTATCATCACGGAAGTGTATTTTTTTGGTAGTGTTGATTCATTGCACATCCCAGTACACCACCGGAGGCATTCATATAGAGTCATATTTTGTTCTAAGTATCGAGTTGTAATTCTTGAGTTGTAAGTAAAGAGAAGTGTGATGATCTTCATTATTAGAACATTGTCCCATGTGAGGAAAAAAAAGAGAAGGCCTAAAAAAAGAGAAGGCCCAAAAAAACAAAAAGGAGAAAAGGTCAAATAAAAAAAAGATGGCCCAAAAAAAGAGAGAAAAGAGAGAAGGGACAATGGTACTATCCTTTTGCCACACATGTGCTTCAAAGTAGCACCATGATCTTCATGATAGATAGTCACCTATATTGTCACTTTCATATACTAGTGGGAACTTTTCATTATAGAACTTGGCTTGTATTTTCCAACGACGGGCTTCCTTAAATTGCCCTAGGTCTTCATGAGCAAGCAAGTTGGATGCACACCCACTTAGTTTCTTTTCTAGCTTTCATAAACTTATAGTTCTAGTGCATCCGTTGCATGGCAATCCCTACTCACTCACATTGATAACTATTGATGGGCATCTCCATAGCCCGTTGATACGCCTAGTTGATGTGAGACTATATCCTTCCTTTTTGTCTTCTCCAAAACCACCTTCTATTCCACCTATAGTGCTATGTCCATGGCTCACGCTCATGTATTGTGTGAAAGTTGAATTTTTTGAGAACATCAAAAGTATGAAACAATTGATTAGCTTGTCACCGGGGTTGTGCATGATTTGAATATTTTGTGTGATGAAGATGGGGCATAGCTAGACTATATGGTTTTGTACGGATAAGCTTTCTTTGGCCATGTTATTTTGATAAGACATAATTGTTGGGGAACGTAGTAATTTCAAAAAATTTCCTACGCACATGCAAGATCATGGTGATGCACAGCAACGAGAGGGGAGAGTGTTGTCCACGTACCCTCGTAGACTGAAAGCGGAAGCGTTAGCACAACGCTGTTGATGTAGTCGTACGTCTTCATGATCCGACCGATCAAGTACCGAACGCACGACACCTCCGAGCTCAGCACACGTTCAGCCCGATGATGTCCCTCAAACTCCGATCCAGCCGAGTGTTGAGGGAGAGTTTCATCAGCACGACAGCGTGGTGACAATGTTGATGTTCTACCGACGCAGGGCTTCGCCTAAGCACCGCTACAATGTTATCGAGGTGGACTATGGTGGAGGGGGGCACCGCACACGGCTAAAAGATCAACATGATCAATTGTTGTGTCTATGGGGTGCCCCCTGCCCCTGTATATAAATGAGTGAGGGGGGGGGGGTGCTGCCAGCCAGGGAGAGGGCGCGCCAGGAGGATTCCTACTCCCACCGGGAGTAGGACTCCCCCCCTTCCTAGTTGGAATAAGATTCGGGAGGGGGAAAGAGGAGGGAGAGAAGGAAAGGGGGGGGCGCCGCCCCCCTCTCCTTGTCCTATTCGGATTAGGGGGGAGGGGCGCGCGGCCCAGCCCTGGCCGCCTCTCCTCTTCTCCGTAAAGGCCCACTAAGGCCCATTTACCTCCCGGGGGTTTCGTAACCTCCCGGTACTCCGGTGAAATCCCGATTTCACCCGGAACACTTCTGATATCCAAACATAGGCTTCCAATATATCAATCTTCGTGTCTCAACCATTTCAAGACTCCTCGTCATGTCCGTGATCACATCCGGGACTCCGAACAACCTTCGGTACATCAAAACATATAAACTCATAATATAACTGTCAACGTAACGTTAAGCGTGCGGACCCTACGGGTTCGAGAACTATGTAGACATGACCGAGACACGTCTCCGGTCAATAGCCAATAGCGGAACCTGGATGCTCATATTGGCTCCTACATATTCTACGAAGATCTTTATCGGTCAAACCGCATAACAACATACGTTGTTCCCTTTGTCATCGGTATGTTACTTGCCCGAGATTCGATCATCGGTATCTCAATACCTAGTTCAATCTCGTTACCGGCAAGTCTCTTTACTCGTTCTTTAATAATCATCCCGCAACTAAATCATTAGTTGCAATGCTTGGAAGGCTTAAGTGATGTGCATTACCGAGAGGGCCCAGAGGTACCTCTCCGACAATCGGAGTGACAAATCCTAATCTCGAAATACGCCAACCCAACAAGTACCTTTGGAGACACCTATAGAGCACCTTTATAATCACCCAGTTATGTTGTGACGTTTGGTAGCACACAAAGTGTTCCTCCGGTAAACGGGAGTTGCATAATCACATAGTCATAGGAACATGTATAAGTCATGAAGAAAGCAATAGCAACATACTAAACGATCGGGTGCTAAGCCAACGGAATGGGTCATGTCAATCACATCATTCTCCTAATGATGTGACCCCATTAATCAAATGACAACTCGTGTCTATGGTTAGGAAACATAACCATCTTTGATCAATGAGCTAGTCAAGTAGAGGCATACCAGTGACAATCTGTTTGTCTATGTATTCACACATGTATTATGTTTCCGGTTAATACAATTCTAGCATGAATAATAAACATTTATCATGATATAAGGAAATAAATAATAACTTCATTATTGCCTCTAGGGCATCTTTCCTTCAGTCTCCCACTTGCACTAGAGTCAATAATCTAGATTACACAGTAATGATTCTAACACCCATGGAGCCTTTGTGCTGATCATGTTTTGCTTGTGGAAGAGGCTTAGTCAATGGGTCTGCAACATTCAGATCCATATGTATCTTGCAAATTTCTATATCTCCCACCTAGACTAAATCCCGGATGGAATTGAAGTGTCTCTTGATGTGCTTGGTTCTCTTGTGAAATCTGGATTCCTTCGCCAAGGCAATTGCACGAGTATTGTCACAAAAGGTTTTCATTGGACCCGATGCACTAGGTATGACACCTAGATCGGATATGAACTCCTTCATCCAGACTCCTTCATTTGCTACTTCCGAAGTAGCTATGTACTCAGCTTCACATGTAGATCCCGCCACAATGCTTTGTTTAGAACTACAGCAACTGACAACTCCACCGTTCAATGTAAACACGTATCCGGTTTGCGATTTAGAATCGTCCGGATCAGTGTCAAATCTTGCATCAACGTAACCGTTTACGATGAGCTCTTTGTCACCTCCATATACGAGAAACATATCCTTAGTCCTTTTCAGGTATTTCAGTATGTTCTTGACCGCTGTCCAGTGATCCACTCCTGGATTACTTTGGTACCTCCCTGCTAGACTTATAGCAAGGCACACATCAGGTCTGGTACACAGCATTGCATACATGATATTGCCTATGGCTGAAGCATAGGAAACATCTTTCATTTTCTCTCTATCTTCTGCAGTGGTCGGGCATTGAGTCTTACTCAACTTCGCACCTTGTAACACAGGCAAGAACCCTTTCTTTGCTTGATCCATTTTGAACTTCTTCAAAACTTTGTCAAGGTATGTGCTTTGTGAAAGTCCAATTAAGCGTCTTGATCTATCTCTATAGATCTTGATGCCCAATATATAAGCAGCTTCACCGAGGTCTTTCGTTGAAAAACTCTTATTCAAGTATCCCTTTATGCTATCCAAAAATTCTATATCATTTCCAATCAACAATATGTCATCCACATATAATATTAGAAATGCTACAGAGCTCCCACTCACTTTCTTGTAAATACAGGCTTCTCCAAAAGTCTGCATAAAACCAAATGCTTTGATCACACTATCAAAGCATTTATTCCAACTCCAAGAGGCTTGCACCAGTCCATAAATGGATCGCTGGAGCTTGCACACTTTGTTAGCTCCCTTTGGATCGACAAAACCTTCTGGTTGCATCATATGCAACTCTTCTTCCAGAAATCCATTCAGGAATGCAGTTTTGACATCCATTTGCCAAATTTCATAATCATAAAATGCGGCAATTGCTAACATGATTCGGACAGACTTAAGCATCGCTACGGGTGAGAAAGTCTCATCGTAGTCAATCCCTTCAACTTGTCGAAAACCTTTTGCAACAAGTCGAGCTTTGTAGACAGTAACATTACCGTCAGCGTCAGTCTTCTTCTTGAAGATCCATTTATTCTCAATTGCTTGCCGATCAACCGACAAGTCAACCAAAGTCCACACTTTGTCCTCGTACATGGATCCCATCTCAGATTTCATGGCCTCAAGCCATTTTGCGGAATCTGGGCTCACCATCGTTTCTTCATAGTTTGTAGGTTCATCATGATCTAGTAGCATGACTTCCAGAATAGGATTACTGTACCACTCTGGTGCGGATCTTACTCTGGTTGACCTACGATGTTCAGTAGTAACTTGATCTAAAGTTCCATGATCATCATCATTAACTTCCTCACTAATTGGTGTAGGCGTCACAGAAACTGGTTTCTGTGATGAACTACTTTCCAATAGAGGAGCAGGTATAGTTACCTCATCAAGTTCCACTTTCGTCCCACTCACTTCTTTCGAGAGAAACTCCTTCTCTAGAAAGGATCCATTCTTAGCAACGAATGTCATGCCTTCGGATCTGTGATAGAAGGTGTAGCCAACAGTTTCCTTCGGGTATCCTATGAAGACACATTTCTCCGATTTGGGTTTGAACTTATCAGGTTGAAGTTTTTCACATAAGCATCACAGTCCCAAACTTTCAGAAATGACAACTTTGGTTTCTTGCCAAACCACAGTTCATAAGGCGTCGTCTCAACGGATTTCGATGGTGCCCTATTTAACGTGAATGCGGTCGTCTCTAAAGCATATCCCCAAAATGATAGCGGTAAATCTGTAAGAGACATCATAGATTGCACCATATCTAGTAAAGTACGATTACGACGTTCGGACTCACCATTACGCTGTGGTGTTCCGGGTGGCGTGAGTTGCGAAACTATTCCACATTGTTTCAAATGTAGACCAAACTCGTAACTCAAATATTCTCCTCCACGATCAGATCATAGAAACTTTATTTTCTTGTTACGATGATTTTCAACTTCACTCTAAAATTCTTTGAACTTTTCAAATGTTTCAGACTTATTCTTCATCAAGTAGATATACCCATATCTGCTCAAATCATCTATGAAAGTGAGAAAATAACGATATCCGCCATGAGCCTCAACATTCATCGGACCACATACATCTGTATGTATGATTTCCAACAAATCTGTTGCTCTCTCCATAGTTCTGGAGAACGGCGTTTTAGTCATCTTGCCCATGAGGCACGGTTCGCAAGTACCAAGTGATTCATAATCAAGTGGTTCTAAAAGTCCATTAGTATGGAGTTTCTTCATGCGCTTTACACCGATATGACCTAAACGGCAGTGCCACAAATAAGTTGCACTATCATTATCAAATCTTCATCTTTTGGCTTCAACATTATGAATATGTGTATCACTACTATCGAGATTCATCAAAAATAGACCACTCTTTAAGGGTGCATGGCCATAAAAGATATTACTCATATAAATAGAACAACCATTATTCTCGGATTTAAATGAATAACCATCTCGCATCAAACAAGATCCAGATATAATGTTCATGCTCAACGCTGGCACCAAATAACAATTATTTAGGTATAATACCAATCCCGAAGGTAGATGTAGAGGTAGCGTGCCGATCGCCATCACATCGACTTTGGAACCATTTTCAACGGGCATCGTCACCTCATCCTTTGCTAGTGTTCGCTTAATCCGTAGTCCCTATTTCGAGTTGCAAATATTAGCAACAGAACCAGTATCAAATACCCAGGTCCTACTGCGAGCTCTTGTAAGGTACACATCAATAACATGTATATCACATATACCTTTGTTCACCTTGCCATCCTTCTTATCCGCCAAATACTTGGGGCAGTTTCGCTTCCAGTGACCAGTCTGCTTGAAGTAGAAGCACTCAGTCTCAGGCTTAGGTCTAGAGTTGGGTTTCTTCTCCTGAGCAGCAACTTGCTTGTTGTTCTTCTTGAAGTTCCCCTTCTTCTTCCCTTTGCCCTTCTTGAAACTGGTGGTCTTACTGACCATCAACACTTGATGCTCCTTCTTGATTTCTACCTCCGCAACCTTTAGCATTGTGAAGAGCTCAGGAATTGTCTTATCCATCCCTTTCATATTATAGTTCATCACGAAGCTCTTGTAGCTTGGTGGAAGTGATTGGAGAATTTTGTCAATGACGCTATCATCCGGAAGATTAACTCCTAGTTGAATCAAGTGATTGTAGTACCCACACATCTTGAGTATATGCTCACTGACAGAACTATTCTCCTCCATCTTGCATCTATAGAACTTATTGGAGACTTCATATCTCTCAATCCGGGCATTCTTTTGAAATATTAACTTCAACTCTTGGAACATCTCATATGCTCCATGACGTTCAAAATGTTGTTGAAGTCTGGGTTCTAAGCCGTAAAGCATGGCACGTTGAACTATCGATTAGTCATCAACACATGACTGCCAGGCATTCACAATGTCTGCAGTTGCTGGCGCAGGTGGTACACCTAGCGGTGCTTCCAGGACGTAATTCTTCTAAGCAGCAATGAGGATAATCCTCAAGTTACGGACCCAGTCCGTGTAATTGCTACCATCATCTTTCAACTTTGCTTTGTCAAGGAACTCATTAAAATTCAACAAAACAATAGCACGGGCCATCTATCTATAATCAAGCATAGACAAGCAAGATACTATCAGGTACTAAGTTCATGATAAATTTAAGTTCAATTAATCATATTACTTAAGAACTCCCACTTATAAAGACATCCCTCTAATCTTCTAAGTGATCACGTGATCCAAATCAACTAAACCATAACCGATCATCACATGAAATGGAGTAGTTTTCAATGGTGAACATCACTATGTTGAACATATCTACTATATGATTCACGCTCGACCTTTCGGTCTCAATGTTCCGAGGCCATATCTGCATATGCTAGCCTCGTCAAGTTTAACCTGAGTATTATGCCACTGTTGGGGAACGTAGTAATTTCAAAAAAATTCCTACGCACACGCAAGATCATGGTGATGCACAGCAACGAGAGGGGAGAGTGTTGTCCACGTAGCCTCGTAGACTGAAAGCGGAAGCGTTAGCACAACGCGGTTGATGTAGTCGTACGTCTTCACGACCCGAACGATCAAGTACCGAACGCACGACACCTCCGAGTTCAGCACATGTTCAAGCCGATGACGTCCCTCGAACTCCGATCCAGATGAGTGTTGAGGGAGAGTTTCGTTAGCACGACGACGTGGTGACGATGTTGATGTTCTACCGACGCAGGGCTTCGCCTAAGCACCGCTGCAGTGTTATCGAGGTGGACTATGGTGGAGGGGGCACCGCACACGGCTAAAAGATCAACTTGATCAATTTTTGTGTCTATGGGGTGCCCCCTGCCCCCGTATATAAAGGAGAAAGGGGGGTGCGGCCGGCCAGGGAGAGGGCGTGCCAGGAGGAGTCCTACTCCCACCGGGAGTAGGAATTCCCCCCACTTTCCTAGTTGGAATAGGATTCGGGAGGGGGAAAGAGGAGGGAGAGAAGGAAGGGGGGGGGGGGTGCCGCCCCCCTCTCCTTGTCCTATTCGGACTAGGGGGGAGGGGCGCGCGGCCCAGCCCTAGCCGCCTCTCCTCTTCTCCGTAAAGGCCCACTAAGGCCCATTTACCTCCCCGGGGGTTCCGGTAACCTCCGGGTACTCCGGTAAAATCCCGATTTCACCCGGAACACTTTCGGTATCCAAACATAGGCTTCCAATATATCAATCTTCATGTCTCGACCATTTCGAGACTCCTCGTCATGTCCGTGATCACATCAGGGACTCCGAACAACCTTCGGTACATCAAAACATATAAACTCATAATATAACTGTCATCGTAACGTTAAGCGTGCGGACCCTACGGGTTCGAGAACTATGTAGACATGACTGAGACACGTCTCTGGTCAATAGCCAATAGCGGAACCTGGATGCTCATATTGGCTCCTACATATTCTACGAAGATCTTTATCGGTCAAAGCGCATAACAACATACGTTGGTCCCTTTGTCATCGGTATGTTACTTGCCCGAGATTCGATCGTCGGTATCTCAATACCTAGTTGAATCTCATTACCGGCAAGTCTCTTTACTCGTTCTGTAATACATCATCCCGCAACTAATTCATTAGTTGCAATGCTTGCAAGGCTTAAGTGATGTGCATTACCGAGAGGCCCCAGAGATACCTCTCCGACAATCGGAGTGACAAATCCTAATCTCGAAATACGCCAACCCAACAAGTACCTTTGGAGACACCTGTAGAGCACCTTTATAATCACCCAATTACATTGTGATGTTTGGTAGCACACAAAGTGTTCCTTCAGTAAACGGGAGTTGCATAATCTCATAGTCATAGGAACATGTATAAGTCATGAAGAAAGCAATAGCAACATACTAAACGATCGGGTGCTAAGCTAACGGAATGGATCATGTCAATCACATCATTCTCCTAATGATGTGACCCCGTTAATCAAATGACAACTCATGTCTATGGTTAGGAAACATAACCATCTTTGATCAACGAGCTAGTCAAGTAGAGGCATACTTGTGACAATCTGTTTGTCTATGTATTCACACATGTATTATGTTTCCGGTTAATACAATTCTAGCATGAATAATAAACATTTGTCATGATATAAGGAAATAAATAATAACTTTATTATTGCCTCTAGGGCATATATGTAGGAGCCAATATGGGCATCCAGGTCCCGCTATTGGTTATTGCCTCTAAGTGGGAGTTCTTAAGTAATATGATTAAATTGAACTTAAATTTATCATGAACTTAGTCCTGGTAGTATTTTGCAAATTATGTTGTAGATCAATAGCTCGCGTTGTTGCTTCCCTGTGTTTATTTTGATATGTTCCTAGAGAAAATTGTGTTGAAAGATGTTTGTAGCAATGATGCAGATTGGATTCGTGATCTGAGGTTTATCCTCATTGCTGCACAGAAAAATTATGTCCTTGATGCACCGCTAGGTGACAGACCTATTGCAGGAGGAGATGCAGCAATTGTTGCGACCAGATGACGGATCCCAGGATCCAGACGACGCCACTAATGACTACTACTACCCGGAGGATGCCTACTACTACGTGACGACCGCTGACAACTTGGAGTAGTTAGGAGGCTCCCAGACAGGAGGCCTTGCCTTTTCGATCGTTGCTGCTTTTGTGCTAGCCTTCTTAAGGCAACTTTGTTTAACTCATGTCTGTACTCAGATATTGTTGCTTCCGCTGACTCTTGTGTTTTCGAGCTTATGTATTCGAGCCCTCGAGGCCCATGGCTTGTAATATAAAGCTTGTATTATTTTAATTTGTGTCTAGAGTTGTGTTGTGATATCTTCCCGTGAGTCCTTGATCTTGATCGTACACATTTGCGTGTATGATTAGTGTACGGTCAAATCGGGGGCGTCACAAGTTGGTATCAGAGCCGACTACCTATAGGATCCCCCTTTCCAACTCCTTGGCCGAAGTTGAGTCTAGTCACTGAAAAACATTTACTAACATTGGATGCGTGTCTTACGGGGCCACGTCGCCATATGGGTGGTATTAGGATCTTTTACTCCTCGTCTATACTCTGGGACCCTAATCTCTCTTCTATTCGGGTTAAATGGTTTTACTAACTCGAATAGTATGATCTCGTGATCACATCTGCCCGGAGAGCCCCTTATTTCAGATGATCGCCTGCTGCTTCAGAAGATTCCGAAGATACTCGACTATTTTATCTCGAGACTTTGTGTCTGTTGCCTTTGCAATTCCCTACCCCCGAAATATCCTTATGGATAACTATACACACTTGCCAATCTTACATTCTATCCCATTCTTCTTGTTATTACAATAAGCCCTGAACTGCTCTCCTTTGTTCCGAGAATCCCTTGAGCTTACTGCCTTGCAGTTCCTTGTCACCCGAATGCCCCTACGAATAACTTTGTGCACCTACCGAGTATCCGCTCACCCTCAGTTGATTCATGTACTTCACAAAAGTCTTCGTAATACCATTCGTTCTTGTGAAAATCCTCAACAGACTATTGTTCTTGAAGTTCTTGCTTACTTGCATTATGGTTAATACCATAAGTCTAGTAATATTATTCTCATCCTTTGTCTTTATCATTTTGAGTCTTTTGATACAGTATGTTGCGAATGCTCGCAGTCCTCAATCAGATCCTAGAATCCATCCTTCCAGCACAGACGTCATTTTAACATGTGCTAGATCTCGACCAATCAAATGGCCATCGATTGTACCCCTAAGGCTATTCTACCTATCCATCCCTAATCAGAGCATTGCTTCTGATCCCTTGTCTTGGAATTCTTAATCCCTCTTGCAATTGAGCTTTGAGTTAGTCAGTTGTTTCCATAATCTGATCTCCTTGCATTCTTTCTTCTGCTGGTTAAATATTGATGCTCACATCAGATCCGTTGTGGACCACCAGACCCCTTTTTTCAGATTTTATCCGACAATGTCCTTCATATTCAATAAGCTGGCGAGCCTTTCCCCAGATACATAATGCTTTTGGTAAATTGTATCATCCGCTTTCACAAGCATGCTCTACTATCGAGCTTGTGTTATTATTCTTGTAATTTATGATATATGTTCCTAAGATGCCCCGATGGGTTGAACCTATGCCTTCCCTAATCTGTGTGAACTCGAAAGTTATGCGGATTATACTCTACTGGCTCTCGTCAGATAAAATTTCAATACCACAGCTTCACCAAGAGCGAGAAGTAAAATGAAAGGTTATGCATTGTAGAAGTGGGAGTCGACCCTGAACCTTGTGTTCATGCCCGCGGACGCCGTGTGGGACTTATCATGAAAGCTTCTTGCAAGAATATTTAATCATTTGAATATTCTTCCGTTATCGTAAATTGGATCCCTTGCATTTATGGTCCCGACCATATTTCCTCCTTGATTCCATTTACCAGATAAGTTAAAATACTTATACTCTGCAAATCATTTCCCCCGTCCAACCTCTGCTCGGATTTACCTTCCGGCATTACACCTAGTACTTGATACTGGGAAGTTTTATACCCCATCGCATCATTCCTAGACTGATCGGCTATTTTTTTATTGTGTCAACTTTTAACTGTGCTACCTGGTCCGTATGCCCAGAGCAACTTCCGACGATGAGCTAAGCTTACGTCGATCTTCCTCATCTTATCTTTTCACGTCGAACAACAAGCTTGACTTTGAGCTTGTGTCGAATCCGTGGTTCTCATAGCCTTTCACTTCATCCTCCCTTTTCTGCTCGAGGGCATCTTCATAGAGTTTCTCGACAAACTTGTCTTGATCACCGTAACACTTTGGCTTCTTCAGAGATGTCAATTGAATTCATGGCTAGAAATACCATCCTTGTCTCTCGATGATTTGTGTCAGCATCAACAACATTCTTGTCTTCCCCCCAACACAAACTTGATCATATTGATTTTGGGATTACATCCTTTTTGACATGTCGATGGTTTGCTACTGAGCCCGTCGGCCACACCCTCATCTTTTCCTTGGTAAAATTGTATGACTTTTTCTTAGTTGTTTCCGATGGATCCTTTGTGTTCCCAAGGTCCGACCTTTACCTGATAGCCATGTTAATGCTACCCCGAAGCATGACTGTGGTACTCAAACCTCAACAAGAGCATTGGAAGCGCAATGCTAAGTTTTCTTTATCCAAACACCATTGTATGGGTAATGTCATGAAATTTATGTCCCCTTTCCTAAAGGGATTTCTACAATTATATCCCGTCATGGATATCATGCGCTGCTTGTCCTTGGGAATGATATACCCCCTAAATTATGTGTTTAAACACATTTTCCTATCCATTGTTCTGTTTAGTCTGATAATCACATTCTCCTTTCCATTGTTTGGTTTAAACCTTCTTGAGGTTTATATGATCTAAGCAGTAATAAGTCACTGCTTTTGTAAACACCTCGTTGTATCACTCTGTCAGTAAGACCCTATTACTAATGTTGATGACATTACGGTAGCCACCGATGGACGAGAACTTTGCCTATTGGTCCGTCTCATTCAACGAGCAGGAAAATGGTTCTCTTCATCCCTTGCCCTTGGTACCAACGTTGTTGCCAACATAACTGACCTGCTATCCTCTGACATGCCTTGCTACCATGACTGTGCAATATGTCATCATCCTTCCTACTTTTGAACCACATGGTGGGCCCATAACCCATAGTTCCACAGGATCAAAACCTGACTCTCTTGTCCGTCCCTGTTCCCAAGGTTAATCCTCGTGCTTGGCTTCGTATGTAATTCATGAACCACCTTCCTAGAGATGATCTATTCTGGTACAATGTGCAATACTTATTTCATTGCTCGGAACCCCTTTCACACTCTGTTTCAGGCAACGAAAGATTTCCTGTCCGCTTGAAGCTTGTTATTGCACCTTCTTATTTTGTTGTCGATGACTTCCTTCAATTTCAACTCGAGAGATATTTTAAGCTTCATCCCTTGAGTTAACCGTCCGATGCTCAACTTTGTTAAACTCATCCTTATAGATTATTCCCTCTTATGCTTTCGTAAGTACAGTGAAGATCCTACAGGAAGAACGACAACTTGATCATGATGCATTGATGAAGACAAATGAAGACATCAACACAATGGATCAACCTCTTCGAGAAGAGCAACCAAGAACAAAAGGATCCGTTAGAATTTCATAACCAAAAATTTCCCCTTACTCCACCTCTTGTAGTGGAGGACATTTGTAACGCCCGGATAATCAAGCTACAGTAATCCCCTACTAATGATGCCAAGTCCTCACTGTTACTGTTGCTAATCTCACTTTGATTCAAAACCAATTCAAATTCAATTTTAAAAATAAAGTCAAATAAATTATTTCTCCAAATAGTAAAACAAAAATGTTCGCTGGGTTGAAAATATTCACTAACTAAATGTCATGAGTGAATCAACATCATTTGAGATAGCTACTTTCCCCTGGGAATTAAAGGAGTTCCAACTCAGCATTTTTAAATGCTTTTCCATTTGTGAAAAATCCAAATCAATTCAAACTCCTCCTAAAATTTTGTGGCAGGTGCCAAATATTGTAATGTGTTTATTTGGCCAAGTCCCACATTTTACAGAACCACTTTTGGCAGATCAAATATTGCAAAGCATTTTCTGTAAAAAGAAAAGAGCATTAGAAATAAAAGAAAAAGAAAAGGGGAAACAAGAGAGAGGCCCCCTGCCCCCATGAGCCTCGCGCCCCCCCCCCCCCCGGCGAGGCCAAGCCCATCTTCTCCCCCGGTCGTCTTCTTCTGTTCACCACCGCGCCCGAACAGGAGCTTGCTCCCGTCGAACCGCCTCACCGGCGCCGTCCCGGAGGGGATAAGGCCCCGATGCCTCGGGCTCCCTCCCCACTCGCCCACTTGCCCCTCTCTCCCTCGTTGTTCTCTCCCTCGCACCCCAAATCCCCTCCCCCTCGCATCCGAACGCCACGACCGCCATGGCCGCCGTCGCCCTCGCGGCCACCATCCTCCACGCGCCCTTCCAACATGCATGTTCGCTCCGCCGCCGTCCCCTACACCGCTTGCCACATCAAGTTGGAGCTCGGAGCCCCTGCAGTGACGGTGGCAACTTCATCTTCTTCCTCGGCCACCTCAGATCGCCGCCGCCGTTCGTCGTCATCGAGCCTTCCCCGCGCCCGCTTAGCACATCTGCAGGACCCCTGTGAGCATCTCTCTCCTTCCCCTGACTCCACGCGCTCGATTTTGAGCTCTAGCAACCGATTCGTTGTCAGCTGAAAGCATGCTCCGCCGCTCACCTCGCTGTCGCGGCCACAGCTCAGGTTGCTGGCGTCTGAGCACATCGTCGTGCTCGACGTCTTCGTAGGAGGCCGTAGCACCCACCATCTCTTCCCCTTGTGCCCCCTGCGTCTTTTCCATTGGTGTCGTGCTCTGGTCACTACTGCCGTCGACGCGGCACTCACCTCCGGCCACCCCCAGCTGCTCCCACCCCGCCAGTTAGATGCGGCTCGCTCCGCTCGTTCAGGCGAGCCCAAGCACACCCAAAACCGTCGCCTGTGGCCCGTTTCCGGTGCGATCCGCACACCTCCGTCGTGTTTTTGGTCGTCGGTGGTGAACCACCGCCACTCGCTGACGTGGCACACCTGGGGCCCGCCCCTAGGTCACTACCAGTGGGGCCCAGGGACCCTAGTTGACTGGGTTGACCAGTCAACCCTGCTGACTGGACAACCCCCAGCCACTGATGTGCGGGCCCCACCGCTTTTCCTCGAACTAAAATGTTTCAATAATTAAAACTAATTAGTTTAGCTAATTAGTCCATGACAGGTGGGGCCTACCTGCTAGATATCTTTGTTTAGTTAGTTTTAATACTCTGTTAGTTATCTGTCTATGACATGTGGGTCCCACTAGACCCACTGGTCATTTTGACCAGTCAACCAGTCTGTTGACTGCTGATGTCATCCCCATGCAATGCTGATGTCATAAGTCCAGTTCTGTTAATTTAGATAAATCCAGAAAATGTTTAAATCTTTTAAAATCCATAGTAATTAAATCATAGCTCGGATGAAAATGTTTTCTACATGAAAGTTGCTCAGAGCGACGAGACGAATCTGGATACGCTCTCCGTTCATCCGCCAGTCATCCCTAGCATAGTGAACCTGCAACCATCCCCCTTCGGTTCGTCTGTCCGAAAATGCCAAACTTCAGGGAAACATTCCCGGATGTTCTCCTCCTTCGCCGGTATCGTGTAGCACCGCGTTAGAGCACGCCTAGCACTACGTATCGTCTTGTCATGCTTAGTGATACCTCTGTTTGCTATGTATTTACTGTTTCTTCCCCCTCTTCTCTTCGGTAGACCCCGAGACTGATGATGCTGCTGTGATCGACTACGTCGACGATGACCCCTCTTTGCCAGAGCAACCAGGCAAGCAAACCCCCCTTGAGCATTCCGATATCGCCCATTTCTTTCCTCTCATGCTTGCATTAGAACTGCTACTGCTTTCTGTATGGTCCTACTCTGATGCATAGCCTGTTGTTGTTACCTGCTTTCATACCTTACCTGCTTATCCTAAACTGCTTAGTATAGGTTGGTTAGTGATCCATCAGTGACCCCCACCTTGTCCCAGTTGCCTCGCTTTATGTTCGATGACTCGATCAACGTGATCAACGTCCAGGCCCTGACACCGCACATCACCCCCCTAGTTGTACGACACTACAGAGTTACTATCGAGTGCCGAGGGTGAACCTCATACATCACTCCTAATGAGATCTCTGTAGTGTAGCTATACGGCCGAGGTCATCGAGGGTGATTTCCTCCTTAACCACTTCCGTTACCGCTCTGTCGCGCAACCCATCAAATGGGAACCTCGAGGGTGGATCCTCTTACGTTCACCTTGACGACAACATCAAGTGCAATTCACCGGGGGTGATTCCTCGGGTTTTCTCCTTGGTGTTAGACACACAGTTACTATGGTTACTATGACTTTGCACTGAGCCATGTTACTAAAGACGGGTCGACCCTGAGGGGTACCCACGCGAGCTTAATAGTGAGTGATGTGGAGTCGGGTTGACCTGGAAGGTGCCCGCGAGATAACTACGAGGCGTGGCCGGGCATTCTTAGCCCTTGCCACAAGTACTCGAGACGGGGCAACGGGGTCACATCTTTCGTGAGTCTCTGCTTGTTACCGCGCGTTCCTAATCCACTACGATTTGGATATTTGATCCGAGGGGCCTCTGGCCTGATAGCACTAACCATCACGTGGGCATAGTATGGGCGTCCGTGTCGTATACATCAGCCGAAGCTTAATAGACGTCAGCGATTGAGCGGTGCGCGCCGGGTTGGATTGGTAAGCACCTACCTTGTTGAAGGAGGTAGCTAGGTCTGCTCACCGGCCGCGTACGCAATGTGCAGGAGGTCCTGGGGAGATGGCCCATGACCCCTGGGGGCATAGGTTTAGTCCGGCGTGCTGGCATCTCTATTGAGGCTAGGTCGGGTTGCGGCGTATTGTTTGGCCGAGGCCGGGCATGACCCAGGAAAGTGTGTCCGGCCGGAGTTAATCGAGCGTGGTGGTTAAGTTGGTGCACCCCTGTAGGGAAGAAAACGTCTATCGATAGCCTGTCCTACGGTAACGGACACTTGGAGTTGTATCCCGATCGATACAACTAGAACTGGATACTTGTGATGAGAAATGGATTGTGATGAGACTTGGATATGAGATGATAACTAGATAGTATGGCTTTGGGATTGCTTTCTGGCAGGGAGTCGAGAAAGGATCTCTGGCCAAGGTTGATAACACTTCTACTACTTTACTTTATGCTACTCTACTCCCTCCTGTTGTTGCAAGATGGTGGTTTCCAGAAGATGCTAGTCTTCGATAGGCTAGGCTTTCCCCTTCCCTTCTGGCATTCTGTAGTTTAGTCCACAGATACAACCCATTCCTTTGGTACAGATGCATACTTAGTTTAGATCTAATGTAAGTCTTGCGAGTACTTTGGATGAGTACTCATGGTTGGTTTGCTACGTCTTTTCCCCTATACCCGATTGTTGCGACCAGATGATGGATCCCAGGAGCCAGACGACGCCACTGATGACTACCACTACCTGAAGGATGCCTACTACTACGTGACGACCGCTGACGACTTGGAGTAGTTAGGAGGCTCCCAGGCAGGAGGCCTTGCCTTTTCGAACGTTGCTGCTTTTGTGCTAGCCTTCTTAAGGCAACTTTGTTTAACTCATGTCTGTACTCAGATATTGTTGCTTCCGCTGACTCTTGTGTTTTCGAGCTTATGTATTCGAGCCCTCGAGGCCCCTGGCTTGTAATATAAAGCTTGTATTATTTTAATTTGTGTCTAGAGTTGTGTTGTGATATCTTCCCATGAGTTCTTGATCTTTATCGTACACATTTGGGTGTATGATTAGTGTACGGTCAAATCGGGGGCGTCACAACAAAACTAGTTTAAAGGATTTTGGATGCACAAGTAGTGATCATACTTAGTGCAAAATGAAGGCTAGCAAAAGATTGAGAAGCGACCAACCAAGAAACAAATAATATCATAAGCGAGCATTGAGCATAATTAACACCGAATAATGCACCACAAGTAGGATGTAATTTCATTGCACAACTATTGACTTTCGTGGTTGCATAGGGAATCACTAACCTTAACACCAATATTGCTAATAAAGCGTAATTACTCACCAACATGACTCACATATCACTATCATCATATCTCAAAACTATTACAAAGAATCAAGTTTATTTTGTCCAATGAACTTCATGAAAGTTTTTATTATATCCTTCTCGGATATCTATCACTTTGGAACTAATTTTCATGTTTTGCTTTTGATAAGCTCAAACAAATATAAGTGAAGATCATGAGCATAATATTCCTTTATCTAAAATTAATTTAAGTGAAGGAAGAGAGAATTTCTTCAAAAATACTAAAGCACACCATGCTCAAAAAGATATAAGTGAAGCACTAGAGCAAATGACACACTACTCCAAAAAGATATAAGTGAAGATCAAGCGAGTAGTTAAGTAAATAGGTAACTATTTGAGGACTCTCTCTTACTAAAAAACTTTCATATCTTAGTATTTTTATTAAAACAACAAGAAAAAAATGACATTCTAAGAATATCACACATCATGTGAAGAAGCAAAAACTTAGGCTCAACCGATACTAACCGATAATTGTTGAAGAAGAAAGGCGGGATGCCTATCGGGGCATCCCCAAGCTTAGATGCTTGAGAGTTCTTGAAATATTATCTTGGGATGCCTTGGGAATCCCCAATCTTGAGATTTTGTGTCTCCTTAATTCTTCCCATATCACGGTTTTCCTAAATCTCAAAAGCTTCATCCACACAAAACTCAACAAGAACTCGTGAGATAAGTTAGTATAAACCAATGCAAAAACCTTATCATTCTCTACTCTAGCAAATCACTAAAATTATTATTCAAGATTACATACTAAATGCCTATGCATATTTAATAATCCTATCCTCAAATAGGATCATTAAACAAGCAAACATATGCAAACATAACAACAATCTGCCAAAACAGTACAATCTGTAAAGAATGCAAGAGTATAAATACTTCTTAAACTCCAAAGATTATGAAAATTTACCACACTGTAGAAAATTTATCATAGCTTATTTTGCAAAAAGTTTCAACATTTTATCATATTCTGACTTTTCTATGGAATTTTTGCAACAACGGTAAACTTTCTGTTTTCAAACAGCAACATGCAGACTTGTAAAATAAGCATAGTAAAGGCTATCAGTGCCCCTTTTATTGAAATAAAAGATTCAAAACATTATTCTAAATAACGGCAAGAAAATCCTAACAAAATAAAATGATGCTCCAAGTAAAACTCATATCATGTGACGAATGAAGACATAGCTGTCGGCGTTCTGGGAATGGGGGTCCCCAGACTTGCCTGCCTGCGGCCTGCGGCGTGGCTCAAAAGGGGGCCCAGCGCGGCCCATCTTCATCAACACAAACCCAAGACCCTCGCGAGGAGCCAAGCCTCGTGGGGCGGACGACGTGGAGCTTCCTCAGGCACGGCCTCGTCAGGCTGGCTCATGAGGAGGCGGAGAGACCAAGGCGGGATACCTCACGAGGTGCCTGTGATGCAAGCCATGACGACCAAGGGCGCCAGGCGGTTACCAGCCCGCGCAGTGTCCTCCCTTCCTCTTTGGTGCAAAGGGGGCAAGCGCAGCCGCGGAGTACCGAGGCATCAGGCAAAGGTTGCCATTTCGGTGCAACGAGACCAAGACCAGGAGGACTACGAGACGGAGGTCATCATGGAGCCCGAGACGGCGTCATCACCGGAGCTTTGCGCAGGCGAAGACTACTTTTGTCAGGATAGCTGATACTTGTTGTCCCCCTTCAAATTAGCCCGCCATTGTTGGCTCCCTTCCCGCTCGATATTTGGGAAGAGGATCAGGGCCTCTATAAATAGGACCAGCCACCCACAGAGCAAAAGCGGGGGTAAAAAAAGGAAGAGGCTCTTTAGAGAGGGGTCTCGATCAGAAAGAGAGAGAGAGAAAGGTGACTGAACTCCTCCCAGCAGTTCATCGCCCTAGCCAAGAACAGACCCTCACGAGGCTGTTCTTCCTTGTATTGTTCATCATCATCAGCCCAAGAGGCAATCCACCACACCACACACTTGAGTAGGGTATTACACCACAACGGTTGCCCCAACCAGTATAAACCCTGTGTCTCTTGTGTTGTTCTTTCCATAGTTTAGATCCTAGCAAGGCGGAGGTGTGCAGGTAGGTAGGAGGCGAAATCTCCGCACGCACCCCAGTGTTCGAACCTCAAGGGTCTGCCGGAACCCAAAATCCGACCTTTGGCGCGCCAGGTAGGGGTGCGCCGGAATTCGCCTTCTACCGCTTCGCGCCCCGTCGCGTCGTCATCACCATGTCCGGCGACCAGGCGGGCAACCCAGATCCGAGGGCGGCGTGGCCCGTCTGCGCAGAGCCGCTTGCCTCGGGCGTCCCCGTGCCCCAAGCAGCTCGCGGTCCGCAGGGCGCTGCGGGCCGCGGGTGACGCGGACAGGCTTCGACAGCTCTCACACCCCGGCAGTCGTGGTCGGCAGCAAGGGCCTCCAATCACGCCGCGACCACGACACCGTACACCCGCCGGGAGCAGGCGAACTCGAGGGCGGCGCTCATGGTGGCCCGAGAGCTGCTACAGTGCAGACTGCTAGAGGGCGGCCGCGACGTGCTGCTGGAGCGGGTGGCAGAGCTCCTGGGCTTCGCCGCCTTGGGGGCTCACCCCTTCTGCACCCAGCTCCCATCTCAAGCCCAGGGCGGCCCGTGCGGGGGCTCCGCGGGCTCCAAGGCTACTCCAACACCAGCGAGGCTGTCAGCACTAGACCGGCGGCGGCGCTGCCCCCGCTCCTGGTCGGCGAAGAAGAAGGACTCAACGCGACCCGCGGCCCTAGTGGACAGCCGCACTGCCACCCCACGGTAGGCGCGTTAGGCAGGACCGCGTGGCATGCAGAGCACTACGGCGTGGCCTTCGGGATGACGGCGCCAGAGGAATACGTGCCCCTCATGATGGACCAAGGACACCCACACGAGGGCGAACAAGGCTCGCTCCTCAGCCCAAGCTGGGGGGATGAGGCACCAGAAGCTGAGCTCTTCCAGGAGCCCTGGGACGGTCCCACCGGCCACGCTGGAGGCAGCGATTATCGGGTACTGCTAATTCCTCAAGAACAGGCATACGCTAATCATGGATCGCAGGAGGTGCAGGTCGCCACAGCGAGCAGCTGCCCCGCTCCCACAGTCTCCTACCCCTCCGGAGGAGGGCGCAGGGGGCTGCAGGAGAGGGGCCGGGATCCGACATCACCACCGCGGCGTTCAGAGCAAGGTGTCCTCAGGCGGTAGGCCCTCCGCTGGGGAGGTGCCTCAGGGCCTGCCCCCGGCGGAGGACCCGCGGTCGTCGGGGGAACCGCTGGCGACCGCCCTACCCCATCGGCGGCGGCCTTGTTTCCGGTCGTCGTTGATGGCACTAGTGTGGCGCAAGGCGGGGCCCTCATCTGGCGATATGAAGCAAGGCCAGTACCTGTGAAGAAGGCCCAGTGCCTGTGAAGCTCGCCGCCCCGTGACACTCTCACGTAATAATGAGTGGGGCTGTACATGCCCCGGAGTCTCAGGGGTGCCGGCCTCAGGCCCTGGGGCTCCCTCCCACGCCCAGTGGCAGCACTTAGCTCCGCGCTGGTGAGAAGACGTCCAAGACTAGACTAGGTGCCAGACGCGGCCTTTTGTTTGCTTTCGTTGCTCTTTCCTTTGGTTGTCGCTTTCCCCCGTTGGATTCAAGTTGGATTCAAATTTGAGATTTGCGTGTGTTCGGGGAAGGGGTGCTTAGTCTCGTTCGAGCAATTTCTCGCGTTTTGGTTACCACTTCGCCTCAGCTGCCTCCCCTCGCGAGCCCCTCGCGAGCCGGGTCAGGCCTAGCTTGCGCGCAGCCCAGACAGCCGCCGCCGCATCCTCTTAGGAGGGTGTTTTACTGCAGATCCTACGGATTCAATCAGGGGACACTCAGGACACCACGGCCTCCCACAGGCTACCTCGGGGCCAGCACGGGACCAAGGTAAACTAGCCGACCAGCACGTCGCTTAAGCCAGCCACTTGGGGCGGGCGCATGGGCAATGTAGCGTCTACTAATACGATGAACACAAGTTTTACATGAGGGGCTCCCCCTCCAAAATGCTCTCACAGTCATCAGGCCAAAACCTGAGTTCTATTCATGCAGGGTAAGGAAGCAGGAACGATGCACAATCAGTCGGATGAATCCCCCAATGCGTCCTCGGGAGCACCACCCGAGCCGTTGCTGGCGTCGCTGAACTCGCCATCGCTGCCCGCGTCGCCGCCAGCGGCGTCAAGACCGTTCACCGCGCCGCCCTCGGCCGGAGCCACGATCTCGTCGCCGTTGTCCGAAGCGAAGGCCCTGATAAGAGCATCCACATTGTCTTCCACCCAGTGCGCCAGATCGCCTCGGACGGCTTGGGGGACTGGGGCGATGGCGGCGTCGAAATCGAAGTGGGGATCCATGCACCGGAGATGGCTGAAGATGCAAGAAAAGGCGCGCCCGAGCAGGGCGCGGCTCCTCTCCTCCACCAACCTGTCAGCCCTGATCGACCGCGCCTCCAGCTGCGTCAACACATCAGTGAAGATTTGAAGATTGCCCGCGTAGTTGACCGCGTGCGGCTCGCCGACGGCCTCCTCGCCGATGTTGCCCAAGTCCGCGTTGGCTCTCTCCCGGAGCGTGGTGAGCATGGGGCCGTGCTCATGCTCCAGGATCCGCCGCTGACGTATCTCGTCCGCATTCTGGCGTGCGACGGCCTCAGCTTCCTCCACCCGCTGGCGAAGAAGGAGCACCTCGGCCTGGGAGGTGGTTAACTCACCTTGCGCCACCTCAAGGGCGGCCCGGGAAGCATCGGCCCGCTGCGTCGCCCCCTCCAGCTTGGCCCTCAAGGCGGCAGTCCTGCCTTCAGCATCAGCCCGGATCAACCCCAGCTTCGCTTCGAACTCGTGCTCGAGGTTCAAATGCGCCATCGCCACCCGACGTCCGACTTCCTCCAGGACACGGGCTTCCTGTGCAGCGACATCATCCTCGACCTGCGTCACCAAGCGCTCCCTTGTCTCCAGATGCTCGTACTCGCGGGTACATTCGGCGGCTTCCAGCGTTAGCGCCTCCTCACGCTTCTGGAGCTCTGCTGAGTCGCCAGAGGCCACCTTCATCGACGCGAGGGCTGCCTCGCGTAGCTCCACCTGCTCCTCCAATGAGTGGCACCCGGCCAGGAGCTCCCGAGCCCGCTCTTCAGCCGCCTTTCGCCGCCGGTTGGCTTCCCGGGCCTCCTCAGCGGCCCAAGATCGGGCCTCCCGAGAGGCCACCAATGACGCCTTGGCCTCTGCGTCGTCAAGATCGCACTGACGGCGTGCAAGGGCGATGGCACCCTCCAGCTCGCGCCTCTCTGCAGCCAGGCATAGGCCCTCGGCCTCGAGGCGCGCGTCTTCATCAGCAAGCTCCTCACCAAGCAGGCTCACTGTGTCAACCGCCCTTCGAAGGAATCCTTGGCGGAGAGCGCGACGCTCCCGAGCGCGCTCGAGCATGTCTTCCACACCATCATCTGCCCCAAGCAAGCGCCAGGAGTCACAAATCAGCACTCCCCCTCCAGGCTGGGGGCTGGGGGCTGGCACCCCCACGACGGCCGGGCACGCCACGCCAGAAGCCCGGCCTGGAGCCAGCCCATCCCCAGGTGAAGAGCGCAGGGAGCGCCTCAACCAATCGCAGCCCACGACCAGGCGAGAAGCCCACGACCAGGCGAGAAGCCCACGGCAGGCTGGCTATGCCACGAGAAGGCCCGCGAAGGGGGACCGCGAGGTGTGCGGGGCCACGATATGCCTCGGGACGGTTCGTCTCTTCGATCGCCCTCACCACAAGGGCTCCGTTGCTCGGAGTGCTCGAGGACGGTGGAGGAGGAGAAGCCAAGGGGGACGGCTCCTCAGCCGTCTCCGCAAGCTCGGCTGGAAGGGGCCTGCGGAGCAAGGGTCAATAAAAGTAACAAAAGGATCGGGAGCTGGGAAAGGAGAAGGCTTACTCATCAGTGGCGAAGTACTTCCTATGCTTCAGCAGGCGACAAGGGTAATCGTCGCCCAGGGCCTCCCTTCTCTTCCGGAGAGCCTCGAAGTCCACGCGGAAGTGGCCCAAGAGTTGGGCGCATGGATCAACCTGCGACGAAGACAGAGCGTCAAGGCGATCTGCGGCAGGGGTGCCTGCCTGATGTGTGCTGCCAATCACCTCCCCAAGAGAAGCCGCCGGAGCCTTGGTGGCCCCGGTCGTAGGCGCAGAGGGCAGCTGCTTGTCACCCTCAGCCTCAGCGGCATGGGCCCCGATAACTGCTTCCTCATGAGGCTCTCCCGACGCTGTCACCCCGCCGGGAGCCCCCTCGGCCTCTGGCGCCTCGTGCCTCCCTGCTCCGCTACTTGAGGAAGAGTCACCTTGGCCGACTAGAAGGGCAGTCACCACCACTGGGTTCTCGCGAGGCCCCTGAAGGCCGGCGGGGCGCGGCCCCCACTCATCGAAGATAGGCATCTGCCTCACAAAATCGCCCCCGCTCTGGCAGAGGTACAACAAGGCCCCTCCCTGCTGGATACTGCCAGGGTTGGGGTCCCCCGTCAGGGTCAAGAGCGACGTCCTCAGCACTTCAGGCGTCAGGTCCTCTTCCCGGAGCCACATACGATCATCGCGCCCGCTGAAGGCCCACATCCGGCGGGAGTGGCACTGGAGAGGAGCAACGCGGCGTAGCAGGAACTCCTTCACCACCTTGGGCGCTGTCGCGCCAAGCGACCTCAAGAACACGAAGCGGTGCCAGACGAAGACGAGCCGGGGGCTCTCAAGCGTCTCCTGGCCCCAGCCCGAATTAGGGACAGCAGGTGAAGTTGGCTCCGACAGCAGGGGGTTGGGCACCCCAGCATCCACATACAGCCACCGCTTGCGGAACCAAGCCGCGAGCGGAGGGAGCCTGAAGTCAATCCCAGAGGCCGCCGTCTCACACGCTGCAACGAAGCTCACACACGCCCAGCATTGGGTAGGGTCAACAAGGCGCAGCGAGAAGAAGTGGTGCAGCAAGGCGACCGAAGGAAGGATGCCCATCATAGCCTCGCAAACAAAGGCGAAGACCGAAAGGAGAGTGATGGATTCAGGACCCAGATGCATCATGTGGATCTGATAGTGGGAAAGCACGGCATTGAAGAAATCAGAAAAGGGAGGAACCAGACCCGCCCACAGGGCGTCGGCAAAATACGAGACCTCGGTGGCTATCCTGTCGATGGAGAAGTGGCCCGTCGTCCTCCCGCATTCATTGAAGATGGTGGCCAGAGCCGAGCTGACCTTGCCCAAGCCCTCGGCAGGGGCCGCCAGCGGCGGCGGGCAAGGCGGAGACACGGGTTTCCTCCCTCTTCCCTTCTTCGTCGGAGCCATGGCGATGGGAAAGGGGGGAGGTTCGAGATTGAGTTGAAAACAGAAACCAGAGTTCGAGCGGAGGAAGGACAGAGGGCGCTCGAGCAATAAAAAGGGGAACGGCTGTGTACGACTACGGGTCCGCCTAGCATGGCGCAAAATAAGGAGGGCGTGGGGGAACAGTGCCGCCCACGTCCAATCAACCACCACGCGGCGCCTAAGGCCGCAGGCTGTTAGGGCCCATGATGCTTCGCTCTTGCCCTTCCGCCTCCCTGCACGGCCAAGTCCAGGCGCGCCTTGGGCCCGGGGGCTACTGTCGGCGTTCTGGGAACGGGGGTCCCCAGACTTCCCTGCATGCGGCCTGCGGCGTGGCTCAAAAGGGATTCAACGCGGCCCATCTTCACCAACACAAACCCAAGACCCTCGTGAGGGACCAAGCCTCGCGGGGCGGATGACGTGGAGCTTCCTCAGGCACGGCCTCGTCAGGCTGGCTCATGAGGAGGCGGAGAGACCAAGGCGGGATACCTCACGAGGTGCCCGTGACGCAAGCCATGAAGACCAAGGGCGCCAGGCGGGTGCCAGCCCGCGCAGTGTCCTCCCTTCCTCTTTGGTGCAAAGGGGGCAAGCGCAGCCACGGAGTACCGAGGCATCAGGCAAAGGTTGCCATTTCGGTGCAACGAGACCAAGACCAGGAGGACTACGAGACGGAGGTCATCGTGGAGCCCGAGACGGCGTCATCACCGGAGCTTTGCGCAGGCGAAGACTACTTTTGTCAGGATAGCTGATACTTGCTGTCCCCCTTCAAATTAGCCCGCCATTGTTGGCTCCCTTCCCGCTCGATATTTGGGAAGAGGACCAGGGCCTCTATAAATAGGACCAGCCACCCACAGAGCAAAAGGGGGGGGGGGTAAAAAAGGAAGAGGCTCTTTAGAGAGGGGTCTCAATCAGAAAGAGAGAGAGAGAGAGAGAGAGAGAGAGAGAGAGAGAGAAAGGTGAATGAAATCCTCCCAGCAGTTCATCGCCCTAGCCAAGAACAGACCCTCGCGAGGTTGTTCTTCCTTGTATTTTTCATCATCATCAGCCCAAGAGGCAATCCACCACACCACACACTGGAGTAGGGTATTACACCACAACGGTGGCCCAAACCAGTATAAACCCTGTGTCTCTTGTGTTGTTCTTTCCATAGTTTAGATCCTGGCAAGGCGGAGGGGTGCAGGTAGGTAGGAGGCGAAATCTCCGCGCGCACCCCAGTGTTCGAACCTCAAGGGTCTGCCGGAACCCGAAATCCGACAATAGCTCCAAGTGAGGTTACCGATAATGTTGAAGATGACAGAGGGGATGCCTTCCGGGGCATTCCCAAGGTTAGTTGCTTAGATCTTCCGTGAATATTACCTTGGGGTTCCTTGGTCATCCCAAGCTTAGGGTATTGTCACTCTTTATTCTCCTCATCTCACCCAAACTTGAAAATTTCAATCACGCAAAACTTAACGGAACTTTGTGAGATAGGTTAGTATGATAAAGAGCAAAGCATTTCACTTTTGGTACTATCAAAGACAAGATTCATAATTGTTCTCACACAATGCCTACTTTAGCATATCATTTCCACAATTTATATTGAGCAATATAAGCCATGGAAATTGGAAAACAAGCAAACTATGCATTGAAAACAGAATCTTTCAAAAATAGATCAGTTTGTAGTAATCTGTATTCCAACCATACTTCTGCTACTCCAAAAAATCTGAAAAATAGGAAATCCTGGGTAATTTGTCTATTAATCTTCTGCAAAGAGAATCAGCATTTTATCACTCTTCTGTTAAAAATGAGAATTGTTTTCCTGAGCACAAAAGTTTTAGTTTTTCAGCAAGATCAAATCAACTATCACCGTAAGCCATCCCAAAGCTCTTACTTGGCACTTTATTCAAACAAAAGCAATAAAACATGATTACTACATTAGCCTAATCATGTGAACACACAAAAACAGTAGGGATAAATGTTGGGTTGTCTCCCAACAAGTGCTTTTCTTTAATGCCTTTTAAGCTAGGCATGATGATTTCAATGATGCTTGCATAAAAGTAAAGAATTGAAACATAACAAGGGCATCATGAAACACATGGCAAGGACATTTAAGCCTAACCCACTTCCTATGCATAGGGATTTTGTGAGCAAATAATTTATGGGAGCAACAATCAACTAGCATAGGAAGGCAAAACAAGTGCAACTTCAAGATTTTCAACACAAAGAGAGGAAACTTGATATTATTGCAATATGTAGAAGCATATGTTCCTCCCTCATAGTAATTTTTAGTAGCATCATGAATGAATTCAACAATATAACTATCATATAAAACATTCTTTTCGTGATCTACAAGCATAGAAATTTTATTGCTCTCCACATAAGCAAATTTATTCTCATGAATAGTAGTGGGAGCAAAGTCAACAAAATAACTATCATGGGATTGAAAATAAGAATCATGATGACACGTTTCATGCTTATAATTATTCTGTATAACATATATGTCATCACCATAATCATCATAGATAGCAACTTTGTTATCACAATCAATTGAATCCTCTTCCAAAATAGTGGATTCATCACTAAATAAAGTCATGACCTCTCCAAATCCACTTTCATCAATATAATCATCATAAATAGGAGGCATCCTATCATTATAACAAATTTGCACATCAAATCTTGGGGGACTAAAAATATCATCTTCATCAAACATAGCATCCCCAAGCTTATGGCTGTGCATATCATTAGCATCATGGATATTCAAGGAATTTATACTAACAACATTGCAATAATGCTCATCATTTATACCAAACATTCTATTGAATTGTTCTTCTATCAATTGAGCACAATTTTCCTTTCCATGATTTTCATGAAAGATGTTATAGAGATGAATAATATGAGACAACCTCAATTCCATTTTTTGTAGTTTTCTTTTTATAAATAAACTAGTGATAAAACAAGAAACTAAAAGATTCGATTGCAAGATCTAAAGATATACCTTCATGCACTCACCTCCCTGGCAACGGCGCCAGAAAATAGCTTCGTTGACGGGGTGTGAGTGCCGCTTACCTAACCTCCCCGACAATGGCACCAGAAAAGAGCTTGATGTCTACTACACAACTATATTCTTGGAGACTCGTGTTGGGCCTCCAAGCACAGAGTTTTGTAGGACAGTAGCAATTTTCCCTCAAGTGGATGACCTTAGATTTATCAATCCGTGGGAGGCGTAGGATTAAGGTGGTCTCTCTCAAACAACCTTGCAACCAAATGCAAGAAATCTCTTGTGTCCCCAACACACCTAATACAATGGCAAATTGTATAGGTGCACTTGTTCGGCGAAGAGATGGTGATAAAAGTGTAATATGGATGGTAGAAATATATTTGTATAATCTGAACAAATAAAAACAGCAAGGTAGCAAATAGTAAATGGGTACAAAAACGGTATTGCAATGCTTGAAAATGAGGCCCAATGTCTGTACTTTTGCTAGTGCAATCTCTCAACAGTGCTAATATAATTGGATCATATAACCATCCCTCAAAGTGCAATGAAGAATCACTCCAAAGTTTCTATCTAGCGGAGAACATAAGAAGTTGTAGGGTATGAAACCACCTCGAAGCTATTCTTTCTGATCGATCTATCCAAGAGTTTGTACTAAAATAACACCAAATAATTTCAGATTCATAATGCTCAATCCAACACAAAGAACCTGAAAGAGTGCCCAAGATTTCTACTGGAGAAACAAAAGACGAGAACATGCATCAACCCCTATGCATAGATTACCCCAATGTCATCGCGGGAATCCGCGAGTTGAGTGCCAAAACACATATCAAGTGAATCAATATGATACCCCATTGTCACCACGAGTATTCATATGAAAGAAATATATCAAGTGATCTCAAATCCATAAAAGTATTCAATCTGATAAGAATGAAATCTCAAAGGGAAAAAGTTAATTCATCACAACAAGATAGAGAGGGGAAAACACCATATGATCCGACTATATTAACAAAGCCCGCGATACATCAAGATCATGACATCTCAAGAACACTAGAGAGAGAGAGAGATTAAACACATAGCTACTGGTACAAACCCTCAGCCCCGAGGGTGGACTACTCCCTCCTCATCGTGGTGGCCGCCGGGATGATGAAGATGGCCACCGGAGACTATATTAACAAACGGGGGCTAGATTGGTTTTCGGTGGCTACAGAGGCCTACGGCGGCAGAACTTCTAATCTAGGGTTATTTCTGAAGGTTTCTCTATTTATAGGATTTTTGGCGTTGGTTTCACGCTAAGATGGGCCTCGAGGTGAGCACAACCCACCGGGGCAAGCCAGGCCCACCATGCATGCCCTGGTGGGTTGTGCCCTCCTCGTGGCTCTTCTCGCCCTCCCACAAAGCTTCGGGGGTCTCTTTTGTTTCAAAAAAAACAGTCAAAAGTTTCAGCTCATTTGGAGAACTTTCATTTCTGCACAAAAAACAACACCACGGTAGTTCTGCTGAAAACAACGCCAGTCAGGGTTAGTTCCATGCAAATCATACCAAAACCATATAAATTGTTGTAAACTTGGCATGAATACTTCATAAATTATAGATACGTTCGATATGTATCAAAGTGGGAGTTCATTACTAATTTGATTAATTTGAACTTAATTTATCATGAACTTTGTCCTGATAGTATTTGCAAATCTATGTTGTAGATGAATAGCTCACGATATAGCTCCCTTATTTTTGATATGTTCCTAGAGAAAAATAAGTTGAAAGATGATAGTAGCAATGATGCGGACTGGGTTCGTGATCTGAGGATTATCCTCATTGCTGCACAGAAGAATTATATCCTTGATGCACCGCTAGGTGACATACCTATTGCAGGAGCAGATGCAAACGTTATGAGCATCTGGCAAGCTTGGTATGATGACTACTTAATAGTTTAGTGCACCATGCTTTATGTCTTAGAACTGGGACTTCAAAAATGTTTTGAACGCCATAGAGCATATGAGATGTTCCAAGAGCTTAAATTGATATTTCAGGCTCAAGCTCGGGTTGAGAGGTGTGAGACCTTTATTTTGCCTACAAGATGGAGGAGAATAGCTCAGCTAGTGAGCATGTACTCAGAATGTATGGGTACTACAATCTCTTGAATCAAGTTGGAGTTAATCTTCCAGATAAGATAGTGATTGACAGAGTTCACTGGACACTATCACCAAGCTACTAGAACTTTGTGATGAACTATAATGTGCAAGGGATGACGAAAATGATTCCTGAGCTGTTCGTGATGTTGAAATCGGCGAAGGTAGAAATCAAGAAAGAGCATCAAGTGTTGATGGTTAACAAGACCACTAGTTTCAAGAAAAAGGTCAAGGGAAAGAAAGGGAACTTCAAGAAGAATGGCAAGCAAGTTGTCACTCCCGAGAAGAAGCCCAAAGCTGGACCAAAGCCTGAAACTGAGTGCTTCTACTACAAAGGGACTGGTCACTGCAAGCAGAAATGCCCAAATACTTGGCGGATAAGAAGGATGGCAAAGTGAACAAAGGTATATTTCATATACATGTTATTGATGTGTACTTTACTAGTGTTCATAGTAGCCCCTTGGTATTTTATACCGGTTCAGTTGCTAAGATTAGTAACTCGAAACAGGAGTTGCAATATGAACATAAACCAGTTAAAGGACGAGGTGACGATGTGTGTTGGAAGTGATTCCAAGGTTGATAAGATCACCATCGCATACTCCCTCTACCTTTGGGATTAGTGTTGGACCTAAATAAATGTTAATTGGTGTTTGCATTGAGCATGAACAAGATTAGAACATGTTTATTGCGACATGGTTATTCATTTAAGTTAGAGAATAAGTGTTGTTCTGTTTACATGAATAAAACCTTCTATGGTCATACACCCAATGTAAATGGCTTATTGAATCTCGATCGTAGTGATACACATATTCATAATATTTATGCCAAAAGATGCAAAGTTGATAATGATCGTGCAACATACTTGTGGCACTGCCGTTTAGGTCATAGTGGTGTAAAGCTCATGAAGAAACTCCTGATGGGTTTTGGAATCACTTGATTATGAATCATTTGATGCTTGCGAACCATGCCTCATGGGCAAGATGACTATAACTCCATTCTCTGGAACAATGGAGTGATCTAATGACTTATTGGAAATAATACATACCGATGTATGCGGTTCGTTAAGTATTGAAGCACGCGACGGGTGTCGTTATTTTCTCACCTTCACAGATGATTTGAGTAGATACGGGTATATCTAGTTAATAAAACACAAGTTTGAAACATATGAAAAGTTCAAAGAATTTCAGAGTGAAGTGGAGAATCATCGTAACAAGAAAATAAAGTTTCTACAATCTAATCGCAGAGGCGAATATTTGAGTTACGAGTTTAGCCTTCAATTGAAACAATGTGGAATAGTTTCACAACTTGCGCCCCCTGGAACACCACAGCGTAATGGTGTGTCCGAACGTCGTAACCGTACTTTATTAGATATGGTGCATTCTATGATGTCTCTTATCGATTTACCACTATCATTTTGGAGTTATGCATTAGATATAGCTCCATTCACGTTAAATATGGAACCATCTAAATCCGTTGAGACGACACCGTATGAACTGTGGTTTGGCAAGAAACCTAAGCTGTTGTTTCTTAAAGTTTGGGGTTGCAATACTTATGTCAAAAGGCTTCAGCCTGATAGGCTCGAACCCAAATCGGATAAGTGCGTCTTCATAGGATACCCTAAGGAAACAATTGGGTACACCTTCTACCATAGATCCGAAGGCAAGATCTTTGTTGCCAAGAATGGAACCTTTCTAGAGAAGCAGTTTCTCTCGAAAGAAGTGAGTGGGAGGAAAGTAGAACTTGATAAGGTAATCGTACCTTCTCTCGAATTGGAAAGTAGCACATAAGAGAAATATGTTCCCATGATGCCTACACCAACTAGAGAGGAAGCTAATGATGATGATCATGAAACTTCAAATCAAGTTACTACTGGACCTCGTAGGTCAAACAACGCACGTTCTGCACTAGAGTGGTTTGGTAATCCTGTCCCGGAAGTCATGTTACTAGACCATCGTGAACCTACGAGCTATGAAGAAGCTATGATGATCCCAGATTCCGCCAGATGGTTTGAGGCCATGAAATCTAAGATAGGATCCATGTACGAGAACAAAGTGTGGTCTTTGGTGGACTTGCCCGATGATCGGCAAGCCATAGAAAATAAATGGATCTTCAAGAAGAAGACTGATGTTGATGGTAATGTAACTGTCTACAAAGTTCGACTTGTCGCAAAAGGTTTTCTACAAGTTCAAGGAGTTGACTACGATGAGACTTTCTCACCCGTAGTGATGCTTAACTCCGTCCGAATCATGTTAGCAATTGCCGCATTTTATGATTATGAAATCTGGCAAATGGACGTCAATACTACATTCCTTAATGGATTTCTTAAAGAAGAGTTGTATATGATGCTACCAGAAGGTTTTGTCGATCCTAAAGGTGCTAACAAAGTGTGCAAGCTCCAGCGATCCATCTATGGACTGGTGCGAGCATCTCGGAGTTGGAATATATGCTTTGATGAGGTGATCAAAGCATATGGTTTTATACAGACTTTCGGTGAAGCCTATATTTACAAGAAAGTGAGTGGGAGCTCTGTAGCATTTCTAATATTATATGAAGATGACATATTGTTGATTGGAAATTATATAGAATTTCTGGATTGCATAAAAGGATACTTGAATAAGAGTTTTTCAATGAAAGACCTCGATGAAGCTGCTTATATATTGGGCATCAAGATCTATAGAGATAGATCAAGACGCTCAATAGGACTAACAAAGCACATACCTTGATAAAGTTTTGAAGAAGTTCAAAATGGATCAGTCAAAGAAAGAGTTCTTACCTGTGTTACAAGGTGTGAAGTTGAGTCAGACTCAATGCCCGATCACTGCAGAAGATAGAGAGAAAATGAAAGTCATTCCCTATGCCTCAGCCATTGGTTCTATCATGTATGCTATGCTGTGTACCAGACCTGTTGTGTGCCTTGCCATGAGTTTGGCAAGGGGATACAATAGTGATCCAGGAGTGGATCACTGGACAACAGTCAAAATTATCCTTAGGTAACTTAGAAGACTAATGAAAAGTTTCTCGGTTATGGAGGTGATAAAGAGTTTGTCGTAAAGGGTTACGTTGATGCAAGCTTTGACATGGATCCAGATGACTTTAAGTCTCAATCTGGATACATATTGAAAGTGGGAGCAATTAGATAGAGTAGCTCCATGCAAAGCATTATAGACATAGAAATTTGCAAAATACATACGGCTGTGAATGTGGCAAACCCGTTGACTAAAACTCTCTCACAAGCAAAACATGATCACACCTTTGTACACTTTGGATGTTAATGACATGGCGATGTGAACTAGATTATTGACTCTAGTAAACCCGTTGGGTGTTTTTCACATGGTGATGTGAACTATTGGTGTTAATCACATGGCGATGTGAACTAGATTATTGACTCTAGTGTAAGTGGGAGACTGAAGGAAATATGCCCTAGAGGCAATAATAAAGTTGTTGTTTTATATTTCCTTATTCATGATAAAGGTTTATTATTCATGCTAGAATTGTATTGATCGGAAACCTAAATACATGTGTGAATACATAAACAAACATCGTGTCCCTAGTGAGCCTCTACTAGACTAGCTCGTTGATCAAAGATGGTTAAGGTTTCCTAACCATGGACATGAGTTGTCATTTGATAACGGGATCACTTCATTAGGAGGATGATGTGATGGACAAGACCTATTGGTCAGCTTAGCATAATGATCATTCAGTTTTTTGCTATTTCTTTCTTCATGTCAAATACATATTCCTTCGACTATGAGATTATGCAACTCCCGGATACCGGAGGAATGCCTTATGTGCTATCAAACGTCACAACATAACTGGGTGATCATAAAGATTCTCTATAGGTACCTCCGAAGGTGTTTGTTGAGTTGGCATAGATCGAGATTAGGATTTGTCACTCCGAGTATCGGAGAGGTATCTCTGGGCCCTCTTAGTAATACACATCATAAGCTTGCAAGAAAACAACTAAGGAGTTAGTCATGAGGTGATGTATTACGAAACAAGTAAAGAGACTTGCCAGTAATGGGATTGAACTAGGTGTGAAGATACCGACGATCGAATCTCGGGCTAGTAACATACTGTGGACAAAGGGAATTACGTATGTTGTCATAACGGTTCGACTGATAAAGATCTTTGTAGAATATGTAGGAGCCAATATGAGCACCCAGGTTCCGCTATTGGTTATTGACCGAAGAGGTGTCTCGGTCATGTCTACATAGTTCTCGAACCCGTAGAGTCTGCACACTTAACATTCATTCACGATATAGTATTATATGAGTTATGTGATTTGGTGACCAAATGTTGTTCGGAGTCCCGGATGAGATCACGGACATGACGAGGAGTCTCGAAATGGTCGAGAGGTAAAGATTAATATATATATATATATATATATATATATATATATAAGATGATGGTATTCGGTCACCGGAAGTATTCCGGAGGGTACCGGGTACTTATCGGGTCACAGGAAAGGAGTTTCGGGCACCTCGACAAAGATATGGGCCTTATGGGCCAAGTGAGGGAACACACCAGCCCTAGTGCGCCCCTATAGAGGCCATGCCTATGAGGAGGAGAAGGAAAGAGGGGAGAGCAAGGAAAGTGTGGATTAGGATTCCTACTTCCTTCTCTCCCCCTTCTTTCCTCCCCCCTCGGTTATATATGGAAGGGGGCGCACGCGGCTTGGGAGGGACTCCAAGTAGGATTCCTCCTACTTGGGTGCCTCCTATGGCTGCTCCTCCCTCCCTCCCACCAATATATATGAGGAGGGGCACCTAGCACAGACCAGACAATTGCCTAGCCGTGTGCGGCGCTCGCCCTCCACAGTTTACACCCCGGTCATATTTTTCGCGGTGCTTAGGCAAAGCCCAGCGAGGATCACTTCACCATCACCGTCACCACGCCATCGTGCTGACGGAACTCATCTACTACCTCGACGTCTTGCTAGATCAAGAAGGTGAGGGACGTCACCGAGCTGAACGTGTGCAGAACTCGGTGCCGTACGTTCGGTACTCGATCGGTGGAGCATGAAGAAAGTTCGACTACATCAACCGTGTTGTGAAACGCTTCCGCTTACGGTCTACGAGGGTACGTAGACACACCCTTCCCCTCGTTGCTATGCATCTCCATGGATAGATCATTGCGTGTGCATAGAATTTTTTTCCATGCAACGTTCCCCAAGAAATACATGGTATTTTTTTCAAAAAATTTCTTAAGCTAGAGTTCATTTAAGATAGGATTTCGCAAGAGCACTTTTGGGCGAGGAAAAAATTCATCAGAATTAGTTCATTTCTAGTCTTTATGTAAGTCGAGGTGGAAACAATAAGGCCGTTTTGCAACGCCCAGATTAAATTCATCGGTTCCTGGTCATTGCGTCTAGGATCTAGACTGACTCCATAGACCAACACTAGTCTTTTATGTGCACTTTGTTCTCACCTGTGCGCACCGGGGATCAACTTATAGGGCCGGCCACTCATTCTCAAATTGCTTCAAGTTAAGCACCTTATCTTTGAGTTTCCTTTTAGATGAGCCCTTGAAAAAGAAGGTGCAGGACCTGGAAAAAAATGAGTGGTAGTAACTTCATCTCACAATCGTCCAATCAAAATCAAATAGTAAGTAGTGCACCGCCACCTGTTAACCCCCCCCCCCCACACACACACACACACTGCAAAGCATATTATTCCTCCTCATATGTGACAGTTCTTCCTCCTTCCTCAGAGCTTACCCAACCCTAACCACCTTGCCACCCTTCCCTTCCATCCCCAACACACACACACACACACACACACACACATCTGCAGGACCAGACAACCCTCCGCCCCTGTGATGCCCCCGATTCAATCGTACACTAATCATACACGCAAACATGTACGATCAAGATCAGGGACTCACGGGAAGATATCACAACACAACTCTACAAATAAAATAATTCATACATGCATCATCTTACAAGCCAGAGGCCTCGAAGGCTCCAATATAAAAACTCAATCATAGACAAGTCAGCAGAAGCAACAATATCTGAGTACAGACATAAGTTAAACAAGTTTGCCTTAAGAAGGCTAGCACAAACTGGGATACAGATCGAAAGATGCGCATGCCTCCTGCCTGGGATACTCCTAACTACTCCTGGTCGTCATCAGCGGGCTGCACGTAGTAGTAGGCACCTCCGGTGTAGTAGGAGTCGTCGTCAATGGTGGCATCTGGATCCTGAACTCTAGCATCTGGTTGCGACAACTAGAAAGAAAGAAAAGGGGGAAAAGGGGGGAGAAAGCAACCGTGAGTACTCATCCAAAGTACTCGCAAGCAAGGAGCTACGCTACATATGCATGGGTATATGTGTAAAGGGCCATATTGGTGGATTGAACTGCAGAATGCCAGAATAAGAGGGGGAAAGCTAGTCCTATCAAAGACTACGCTTCTGGCAGCCTCCATCTTGCAGCATGTAGAAGAGAGTAGACTGAAGTCCTCCTAGTAGAATCGCATAGCACAATCCTACCCGGCGATCCTCTCCTCGTCGCCCTGTTAGAGAGCGACCACCGAGTTGTATCTGGCACTTGGAAGGGTGTGTTTTATTGAGTATCCAGTTCTAGTTGTCATAAGGTCAAGGTACAACTCCAAGTCGTCCTGTTACCGAAGATCACGACTATTCGAATAGATTAACTTCCCTGCAGGGGTGCACCACATAACCCAACACACTCGATCCCATTTGGCCGGACACACTTTTTTAGGTCATGCCCGGCCTCGGAAGATCAACAGGTCGCAGCCCTACCTACGCACAATAGAGAGGTTAGCACGCCGGTCTAAATCCAATGGCGCAGGGGTCTGGGCCCATCGCCCTTTGCACACTTGCACGTTGCGAACACGGCCGGAAGCAGACCTAACCTAGCAGGCGTTCCAGTCCAATCCGGTGTGCGCCGCTCAGTTGCTGATGTCACGAAGGCTTCGGCTGATACCATGACGTCGAGTGCCCATAATTGTCCCCGCGTAGATGGTTAGTGCGTATAGGCCAGTAGCTAGACTCAGATCAAATACCAAGATCTCGTTAAACGTGTTATCTTGAAATAACCGCGAACGCCGACCAGGGCCAGGCCCACCTCTCACCTAGGTGGTCTCAACCTACCCTGTCACTTCGCCAGAAAAATCCACTCAGAGGGTCGTCGGGACAAACGTCCTTTCGGACCCAATCCGTGGATCACTCGCGGGTACTCCTATGAGCCGACCTGTCTTTAGTCATCATCAGTATCATATATTATGTATAAGTATATACCCGTGATCAACTCCCGAGTGATCACGACCCGATAGTATAGCATGGCAGACGGACTAGAATGTAGGGCCACTAATGAATTACTAGCAACCTATACTAAGCCTGGAGGATGGCAGGTAAGGTATCAATAGTAGTAGCAACAATGACAGGCTATGCATCAGGATAGGATTAACGGAAAGCAGTAACATGCTACACTACTCTAATGCAAGCAGTATAGAGAAGAGTAGGCGATATCTGGTGATCAAGGGGGGGGGGGGGGGGGCTTGCCTGGTTGCTTTGGCAAGGAGGGGTCGTCAACACCGTAGTCGATCGGGTGTACCAACAGCGGTCTCGGGGTCTACCGGAAAGAAGTAATGGAGGGGGGACACAATTAATAATAGAGTAAACAAAAGCAACACAAAGCATAACATGGCAATGTGCGGTGTTAGGGGTGACCTAACGAAGTATGAGGTGATACCGGTGAAGGAGGGAAACATCCAGGAAAATATCCATGATGTTTCGCTTTTTCGGACAGATGAATCGGAGGGGGAAAGTTGTGTGTTCACTATGCTGGGGATGCGTGGCGGACGAATGGGCTGCGTATCTGGATTCGTCTCGTCGTTCTGAGCAACTTTCATCTGAGCTACGGTTTATTTTATATTAATTTTAAAAGATTTAAATCATTTTTAGGATTTATTTAATTATTTAAATTCAACATTATCCAGAAGAGTGCACTTTGACATCAGCATGATGTCAGCATGACATCAGCAGTTGACCGTTGACCCGGTCAACCTGACAAGTGGGTCCCACCTGTTGGTGACACATTTTAATTAATCATTTTTAGTTAACTTAATCAAGATTAATTAGGGATGGGCCCCACTGTCATTGACTGATTAATTAATTATCAGTAGTTAATTAGGTTAACTAGTTATTAGGTTAACTAAACTTAATTAGTTAATTTAAACAAAATTAATTAAGTAAAATAATTAATCAAAAAATTAATTAGTTGATTATTTTTATTATTACTATTTGTTTTTTAATTCTTTTTTTATCATTCTCGTTTCAGGGGCGCGGGGCCCCTAGTCAGTGGCCCAGAGGGCCATAGCGGGTGCCGGTCAGCGGTTCCAGGCACGGGCGCGGGGTCGCTTGGACACGGGCGCGCGCGGGCAGGTCGGGAGCCACGACACACGGCGAGCGAACCGGAGCAACGAACGGGAAGGCGGCGGTTGTGCGGGCAAGCGTTGCGGGCACGTGGACGCAGCAAGCAGAAGCGGCCAGCGGCAGCAGGCGGGCGAGCCGCGGCAAGCAGCATGCAGCAGGAGAGGCGCCACGGCAGTGGTGGGCTTCGGCGACCACAGCCAGCATGAGGGCATGGCCGGGGCGGCGTGCAGGAGTGGTGAGCGGAGTAAGGAAGCAGCGGCGCGATGATGATGGTGGCCGGAGGCGGCGGGGCGCGTGCGGGCGGCAAGTAACAGCAGCGATGGCGGGAGACGAGCAAAGGGGCAAGCATGGGCGCGGGCGAAGCAAGGCCACGACGGCCTCGGGCTTGCGAATGTGGCGTGGAGCGGCAGGCACGGCGAACGTGGCACGGGCAGGTGGCTGTGGACGTGCAACGACGGGTGTGGTGCGGCGAACGACATAGAGACGGGGGCGAAACGGGGATCGAGGGCGCGCTCACCGGGCCCTGTAGACATGCAACAGTGTGTTCGGGGAGGGATTGACGGCGGCATGCTCTGGCAATGGGGACAGCGTCCTCGGGCACGAGCAGATCCGTCGAAGGAGAGGGGGATGGGAGCGCGAGGTGGCGGGTGACGGAGCCGGCGAGGGAAAGTTGGGGTTGGACAGCCCGACGGGAAGGTCCGACGAACGGCGGGGCGGCGCCGGGCGACGTCGGGCGGCGAGATCGGGATGATCCCGATCTGGATAACGGGAGGCGAGGGGAACGAGCGACGTGGGGGAGTGGGGCGTCGGTGGGTAGGGTTGGTAATGGAGGGGGGTTATGGGGGAGTGGGGACGGGCCGGCTAGATTAGTGGGCTGGCCGGCTGGGTCGTCTGGCCCAGTTGGCCAGGAGTTTTTTTTAATTTATTTTTTTTCTTTTACTTTTACTTTTCTTCTCTTATTGCTTTTCCGTTCTATTAAGTTCTAGTTTTATAAAATACAAAAGTTGTATCTAAAACAACATTAATAACTATGCCACTACCAGAATTAACTTGGCACCTAAAATAAAATAGTTTGAAGTTGTTTACTATTTTAAAAGCAATTAAATAATGGTTTTGCTACTGTTTCATTCATTTTAGAGTACTTAACCATTTCTTAAAAGTGTGGTTTCTCCACCATTATTACCCAGGGATTATTTGTCACAAATAGAACATTTTAGTTTTAGTGCTTGAATTTTTTTGCCGTTTGACTTGATTTTGAATTTTGAATTTGAATGGGATCGAATCACCGGGAGATTAATGACAGTAGCCGAGGTGACGTGGCATCATTAACAGAGGTTCACTGTAGCTTAATTATCCGTGCGTCACAATTCTCCTCCACTACAAGAAATCTCGTCCCGAGATTTAAGAGGGGAGTAAGGGAAAGATGTGGCTACGAAATTCTATCGAGTCTTCTCGGTCTTGGTTGCTCTTCTCGGAGAGGTCGATCCATTACATCGATGCCTTCATTCCTATGCTTCAGGTCATCATGAGGAAGTCATCATCCTTTTCTTTGGGAACTCCAACATACTTATGAATAGGCAAGGGGCAGCTCGGCTACGACAGCAAGCTTACGAGGGAATCAATCTGGGGTTAACCATGAATGAGCATAAGATTATCCCTCGAATTGAAAATATAAAATACATCGAGAGTACGATACGAAGGTACAATGAGAGGGTCCAAGCGGATAGATAGCTGCTCAAAGGCTGACCCAGAGTGAGAAAGGGTTTCAGAGCGGCGAGAGTAAGCATTGCGTCTGATACCAGAATAGAGCAGTAGGAAGGTGGCTCGCGAATTACCTACGAAGCCAAGCATAAGGGATAACTTTGAAGCAGGGATGTACAGGAGATTCAGGTTTCGATCCTGTGGAACTGTGGGTTATGGGCCCACCATGTGGGTTAAAAGTAGGAAGTGTGGTGACGTCTTGCATGATCATGTTAGTTATGTCGGCAACAACCTCGGTACCAAGGGCGAGGGACGAAGAGAACCACTTTCCTACTCGTTAGGACGAGGCGGACCAATAGGCAAAGTTCTTGTCCATCGGTGGTTACCGAAATGTCATCAATCAATAGTAACAGGGTCTTACTGATAGAGTTGTACACCGAGGTGTTTACATAAGCATGAGAATATTGCTGCTTAGATCATATAGATCACCAGAAAGGTTAAACATAACAATGGAAAGAAAAAGGTGATCATCAGATTAAACAGAATGATGGAGAGTAAAATGTGTTTAAACACATTTTTCAGGGGTATATCCTTCACAAGGACAAGCAGAGCATGATATCCATGACAGGATATAACATAGAAAACCATTTGGGTAACGAGAGAGGAAGTTCATGACATTACCCAATCAACGGTGGTTGAATAATTGAGCAAGAAACATTTAGCATTGGGCTTCAAATGTTCTTGTTGAAAATCGGAGTACCACATACATGCTTCGAGATAGCATTGACATGGTCTTCAAGCAAGGTCTTACTTTGGATACACAAAGGATCCATCAGGATCAACTCATAGAATAAGTCTTACAACTTCCTCATGGAAGAATGGCTAACCTTACTGAAAAGGAATCTATAACAATAGGACCTCCGGTCAGGTGTGCTAGGCACGACATCACCTTACAGGGTTACATAAAGACCAATGTGATAACTCTTGGAAATATGTTCCAACCATCATATCTGACTGAGATTCAGATCTGATTGGTGTCAGGATACATCAGACTCAGGATGTCTAAGAAGAAAAGGTGCAACACAAATTGACGAGAAGACATCGTAAGATTCTCAGGAAATGAACAATGGAAGCAGGTTCTGAAACAAGAGTTCATCAGTAAACCAAGGAGAGGATGAGGAGGTGGCTGATAGGCTCAGCAACAAATCATTGAGATTTACATAGGATTGATTTCCACAATTATGTGAACAAGGAAATATCATTTGACAGATCAAATGATATAATGATGTATGCTCGAGGGAAACATACACAACAGAACAACGATAGAAGGGTGCACCCAGGAATCTGGACTAGGTAGCACGATCAATGTTCGAATGATGATTCAATAATCAATAGACTTAGAATGAAACTGTAGACCAATAACTTCAAAGCAATAGGGTTGCTAGAAGTTTAGAATTTACACATCACAGACCATTTGTCGGTATTCCGGTTAGAAACAACACGGAGACCAAGAAATGAACGCAAAAGGCGAGAGATGTTACTATATCAAGAATTCTCAAGAGGTGGTAAAATTACCACGACATTCTTGACATAAAAGGTGGTAACATTCCAAGGTAAAGAAGAACAAATACCAGATAGCAAGGATCTCAAGGTATAACACAAAACACGAATAAGTTTGTGTTGAACGGAAGGCATTAAAGTGGTCGGTGATAACACAAACCATTGAGGGGCGAGGATGGTATTTCTCATCAAGAATTCGATATATATCTTGGAAGAGCTCGGGATGTTGCTGATGACCACGGCACATTTGTCGAGAGATTTCATGAAGATGTAATCGGTCGGCGATGACATCAAGTCAAATGATGGTGCAGCGAAAGTCAAATTGTCACATCCTAACTAGGTTATGCATTAGAGTGTGCATCATGTTTACTTTTATCAGAAATGGAAATGGGGAAAGCAGAACCCCCAGCACCCCCCCCCCCTGAAATCAACTAGGGTTTACTAAAAATAAATTCAATGAACCTGAAATGCCCTTCAGAAATGTTCACCCTCTTTGCCTTGGGTTAGAACCCTTGGGAAAAATGGTGAATATAATTTTAGGTCATCAAAAGGGGCATTGATTTAATTCATAATATTTGAATTTGGGCATTTAAATACTATTAAATAATTTAAATGCTCAAATAATGTTGGAATTATTCTTGGGCCACTGAAATATTTCAGAAAGTGTCCATAAATATTTTCAGGATTTTATAAAATGATTTAGTATTTAAACTAAATCAAAACAGAATAACAGAAATAGAAAATAAAATAAAATAGAGAGAGAGAGTAGGCCAGTGGGCCACTTACCTGGCGCCACCAGCCGGCCCAGCACTGTAGCTGGACGGCCCAGCCCACCAGGCGACGCCAGTTGTCCCCTAGCTGCTGCCAGGAGGACGCCGGGCGCGGTGCGCCGGCACGCGCGCGGCCACCGACGGCCACCTCCTGCTTGCCGCGCCTCCCCTCGACGCCTGGACTCCGCTGTGGACGCCACGCACCCCCTGGCCCCCTCATATCACTCTCCCTCCTCCTCTGTCCTCTCCTCGCAGCACACCCGAGCGCCGCCGTCGCCACCGCACGCTGTAGCCGCAGCCACCGTGCCCCCCCTCGCCTCGTTGTGGTGTCCAAAAGCTCCGCCTCCTCCCTCTGAAGCTCTCCGCCGAGCCACAAGACGCCGGACGCCCTGTGGAACCGCCGTTGCCATCATCCTCCTCCTCGGGCGCCGCCGACCGCCGACTTCGATTCGCCATCGTCAACGCCTCCCCGAGCCCACTGGCCTGCTCAGCAACTCCGCCGTGAGCTCCCCTTCCTCCTCCCCCTAGCCCCGTAGCTCGAGCGCCCCCCTAGCCCTGCCGGCCACCTTGGCCGAGAACTCGGCTCCGCCGTTCATGGCGCCGCCGTGGCCAGGGGCCAGGCCAGCCGCAACCGAGCCCGTCGTCGTGTTCCTGGTGACGCCAGGAACCCGTAGGACCTATCCGCATGCCTCCCCGTGCCTTATAGCCTCGAACCCGAGCTCGCCCGAGCTCCGGCCGCCGCCTCGAGCCTGATTCCGGCGAGCTCCGGCCGCCCCGCAGCCTCCCGTGTGTCCCACTGGATTCGCGCGAGTCTGGGCATCGTGTAGATGAGCTCCACCGCCCGAATGGTCGCCGGAGCGGCGATCCCGAGCTCCTCCGCCGTCTCTATCGTCGCCGGCAACGAGCCGTGGACCAAGTCCGGCGGGTTTGACCCCGCTGACTGCTGACTGGGTGGGCCCAGTTGACCCCCTGGGTCACTGACGTGTGGGCCCCAGGCCACTAATGAACCAGGATTAGGATTAACTTAAATTAGTTAAACTAATGACCCTGACAGGCGGGACCCACTAGTCAGCCTCTCTCCCTGCCCTGTTACACTGACGTGTGGACCCCACACGTCAGGTTTGACTGGGTCAGCCGCCTTTGACCTGCTGACGCAATGCTGTCGTCATGCTGACGCAATATATCCTCTCTGGAATTAAATAACTCAGGAAATTCCAGAAAATACCCAAAAATTCAAAAATTCATAGAAATTCAACCATAACTCCAAATGAGACAAATTATATATGTAAAATTATCAGAAAAATTCAAGGAATCCATCTGTACCATTTTCATGCATGTTTGAACAATGTTTGTCCCCTGTTTTGGACAAAACAAATAAAGGGCATTTAAATAATCATATATGGGGTTGGAATTTGAATCTTGTACTCAAACCAACTCCATTTAAATTATAGCTAGTTGCATTAGCTCAAGACACATCCATATTGCCATGTCATAGCATGCATCATATTGTTGCATATCGTCATGTGTTGATTGTGCTCGGTTGTGTTCTTCGTGGTAGGTTCTGCCTCCGAGGATATTCACGAGTATCCAACTGAAGGGCAGTATCCCGTCACCACTCCATCAGGCAAGCAACCATTGATCATTCCGATACAACCCATGTTCTCGCTCCTGCTCTTGTTTAATGCATTAAGACAACACGATTCAAACTGCTGCGTGCTACGGTAGTTGAACCCTTATCCTCTGCATGACCTGTCATTGCCACAGTAACTAGATGAAACCCACTAGCATGTGTAGGAGTTGATTGAGCCATGTTTTGTGATTCCTACCTTGCTATGCCTGCTATTCTTAGAGTTGTGTCAGGTCTGGTTCATCTGGGTGATGGGCTAGAGTGAAATGCTTGTGCCAGTATTATGTGGGATGTGTTGAACATGTTTTGGTAAAGGTATCGATGAGAGGCCATGTAGGAGTACATGGTGGGTTGTTTCATTGAAGCCGTCCCTAAGAACTGAGTTCTGTATGCGTGAATTAAGATTCAGCTACTACCACACATTGGGCCCTGAAATATGACCCCGCTCGACTTACTGACCCCTCTCGCCTCAGTCCAGGAGTTGCAACTAGTTTCTGGTGTTTGTAGGACATGTGTTGGCGGCCGTGCGTAGCGCTGACCCTAGGGGTGGGCTATATTGCGGTAGATACACCGTGGCACGGTGTACCGAGTCACCCATTTGGTGTCTCGGGAACCCTGTTCACATCGTTTGGGGCCGTTGAGGACACCCCGGCCGGATTTCCTTGCGGATGGAACCTGAATAGGCGATGACCCTGGACTAGAGACTTGTGAGGTTAGTCAGGTCGTGGTCTACACCCACGTCGGTTTTCGCTTGAAGTCTGCCGAGCACATTTCGTGTGCAGACGCTAAGTGGTGGAAACATGTGTGACGAAGTACACCCCTGCAGGGTATAAAACTATTCGAATAGCCGCGTCCGCGGTAAAGGACTACTTGATTGCATATACAGTTCATAGACAAGTTAATGGATACTACTAAAAGACTCAAGATAAGTGTGAGTACCGAGGATGGCCCCCTCACAGGATACGAGGGAGGATCCTCGGTGGAGTATTGTGATGGTGAGTAGTGGACTCGTGTGCGAAAACTATTTTGCTAAAAGATTCCGTAGGATAGCTTAGCCAAGAGTCAAAGCTGGCTTGCTGCATAAACCCCACCACCTTCTTGAGAACGAGCATGTACAGTAGGTTCTGATGTAAGACTTGCTGAGTACTTTTGTACTCATGTTTGCTTATTTATTGTTTTCAGACGACAACACTGCCCCCTCCGATGGGTTTTACGTAGATCTTGACGTCGACGAGTGACTAGACACCCAGGTGGTGATCCAGGCCATGGAGGGCCCTATGTAGATAGACAGGCTTCGAGAAGCCTTCTTTCTTTCTAGAGTCTGTACTCAGACTAGTTGCTTCCGCATGTGCTTGTATGACTGTATGACTTGAGTGTCGGGTCATGTGACCCCTACCTGTATGGATATGTTATGTATGGCTCCCTGGAGCCTTTAAATAAAGTACTTGAGCTGTAGAGTTTTGTTGTGATGCCATGTTGTATGTACCCATATCGAGCATATTGTATGTATGTTTGAAATGCTTGGTATGAGTGGGATCCGACAATCTAGTTGTTTGCCCTTCGCAGCCTTTCTTATGGGGAAATGTAGTCTAGTGCTCCTCGAGCCATAGTAGTCCGCTACAGCCCGGTTCACCGGAGTCCTGCTAGCCCAGCACTACTGTTCAGGACACTTGACTGGCCGGCATGTGTTTCATTTCGTCCCTATGTCTGTCCCTTCGGGGAAATGTCACGCGGTGATCTCCGGAGTCCTGTCTAGCCTGCTACAGCCCGGGATTCCCTGGAGTCCTGCTAGCCCAGTGCTACAGCCCGGATTCACTCGTTGATGACCGACATGTTCGTTGTGATTCATGTATGCCTGTCTCCATAGGTCTGTGCCGCTTTGGGTTCACGACTAGCCATGTCGGCCCGGGTTCTCGGTCATATGGATGCTAGCGACATTGTCATATACGTGAGCCAAAAGGCGCAAACGGTCCCGGGCCATGGTAAGGCGACACCCATGGGATACCGTGCGTGAGGCCGCAAAGTGATATGAGGTGTTACCGGCTAGATCGATGTGGCTTAGAATCGGGGTCCTGACAGCGTTGGCATCAGAGCCGGACTGCCTGTAGGTTCGTTCAGCCAAACTGGTCGATGTCGAGTCTAGAAATGCTTTAGTTATATGTAAGGGAATTGATTGTGGGAGGGAACGTAAGGTTCTTTTACTCCTTTACCCTATGCTTCTGATCTGAGTCATTCTCTTCTCATTCAACGTGGGTTAAGGACTAGGCTCTCTTCTTCTATCAGGTTCACGTGTTACTAATCCGTAGTAGCTCATAGGATTTTTGCTACGAGTTTCAGTCCAGTTTCTACTATTTTAGTATGTGGCTATTTGAATCAGAACCTTGATATGATGCTGTTGAGCGGTATTGTGAACTGTTGTGGATGTCTCAAATCTTTTCTGAGCATTTACAGCCGTTATGCTGCCCAATTTTCCCTAGGAATTCTGATGTCTTTGTCTTGTGGCTGTGTTTTCAGATGGCCAACCAGTCTCAAAATCAAGTGGTTCGCCTGACCAGGTGCCTCGACGTGCCCGGTCATACTGCTATGTTGGTCCGGGTAATGATCGAGACAGGATACCGTTGGTATCCCGAATACACTGTTGAAGAGCAGTTCCGCGACTTTAATCAAAGCCAGTATTTATGCACCGTCAGGATATTTCCTTCCTATCCTGGATCTACCGAGCCCCTTCACTGTTCCTATGGACTCGGAGTTACCATTGAGATGGCTGTGCAGGATGCTGCCTATTCCATGATGACCATCTTGCGAGTCCGGACTGGCCTGCTTCGGAACACTGACTTCCGTTACATGCCAGCTTCACTTCCGGGAGCGCAGGGGTATCTTCAGGCTATCTATGCTGACTCCACTCAGGAGGACTCATTAACTCGTACCACCGCTGAGATGCTCGAAGATAAGGACCGAGAGAATCGGGCCTTGAGGCTGGAGCTCTTCAATACCCGTGCTGATCATTGGGCCACATTGACTCGGTTTGCACCCGCGGTGCAAGCTGGATGTATGGATACCAGGGATCTGTATCCTGTGAGAGCAGCTCTGCCAGACATGGTGGATTGGCGTGATGTGGGAGGCATCACCCCACCCCTTGGTCCCCGCAGGCCACCGTTTGTTGGTCCAAGACCTTATCCCAGCCCTTATGGTCCACAGGCTCCTCAGGACCGTCTGTTTCCGGATGATCACGTTGAACTTCCGGGCTATGGAGGTGACTTCTATGAGGACTACTACGGAGCTATCTGAGTTAGTAGTGGTACCACTAGTATTGTAGTAGTTGTATCTCCACTATCCTGTGTGACTTGTGGAATACGACTTGGTGTGTAATCGATTCTGGAGGTGTAGACAAATAATGTATAGGGACTCGGAATGCCTCCGATGAGATGTAACGTCTACTTTCATAGTTGTACTGTAGCGTGGGCTTGTACTAAACTATGTATGACGAGTATGACCGTTGGTGTATATATGGCAGTTTTATATTACCATGGCATACGAATGAGCATCTCTGCATTCCGCGTTATCCTTTACATTCTGCACTTCCCTGTTAAGTTTGAGCCATCCTTGTCTAAATCGTTGTCTTGTTTTCCTTCTAGGATGGTCAACACCCACGGAAACCCTGCTGCCCCAGAACAGGGGGAAGCCAATGCAGCTAGAGGTGAAAATTTGCCTCACCCGCCTTCCCTGGCCGAAGTGATGTTGGAGGTGGAAAGGAACAAGCGTGAGACCAACCGCCTGTTGGAGCGGATTGAGCAGAACACTGCACGTCACCCACGAAATGCCTTGGTGTCAATCAACGACTTCATCAAGCTGTACCCACCAAAGTTTAACCATTCCGTCGAGCCCCTCGACGCGGATGATTGGCTTCGCAGCATCACCCACAAGCTACGTTCTGCCAACGTAGCTGAAGCCGACAAGGTTACCTATGCTGCTTATCATCTTGAGGGCCCCGCTAGCCATTGGTGGGAAAACTACGAAGCTATGTGCCCGGTCGGCCAAATCACTACCTGGGCTGAGTTCAGCGAGGCTTTCCGTGAGCATCACATTCCGGAAGGTCTCATGGATCGCAAGAGGGAGGAGTTCTGCAACTTCACCCAAGGAAGGCTGACTGTGGATGCATATAGCCGAGAATTTGGGAACCTGTCATGCTATGCTCCTGAAGAGGTTTCTACTGACGCCAAGAAGCAGGCAAGGTTCCGTAAGGGACTTAGCCCTGAGCTTCGCCGCGATCTCCGTCTGCACGAGTGCACATCCTTCCAGAAGTTGGTCAATAAAGCTATCAGCGCTGAGACAGGCCAGATTGATTATGACGCTTCACGCAAGCATTCTCGTGATTTTGGGTCTTCATCCGGCTCTGGAGCTCAGAAGCGCCGGGTGTGGATTCCAAGCACCGCACTGCCACCCAGATTCACCCCGAGGCCATCCTTTGAGGCGCCTCGTCCCAACCAGCAAATTGCACCATCCAAGCCCTATGGTGGCCCCGCTGCTAATGTTGCTCCACGCCCCACTGTGGTAACATGCTTCAAGTGTGGAGAACCGGGTCACTATAGTCGAGAGTGTCCCCAGAACAACCCCAATCAAGCTGGAAAGTCCGTTGGCCGTGGTAAGCCCGCGGGAAAGACTTTCTACGCCAAGCCGGCCACTACTGCACGTGGCCATGTCAACTACGTCTCAGCCGAAGAGGCCCATGAGGATCCCAACGTCGTCCTTGGTATGCTCCTTGTTAACTGCCATCCGGCATCTGTTCTTTTCGATACTGGAGCATCTCATTCATTCATATCCGAGAATTATGCTCGGTTGCATAACACGACATTCTGTGACATGCCTACTTCCATGGTAATTCAAACTTCGGGTTCCAAATGGCAAACTTCTAGGGTAAGCCATGGGAACGAAATTCTTGTCGATAGGCTTGTCTTCCTTGCATCTTTAATAGCTCTCAAGTCCTCCGACATAAACATCGTCTTGGGTATGGACTGGATGTCGGCTCATTGCACCAAGATCGATTGTGCCACTAGAACCGTTCAACTTACTCATCCCTCGGGCAAGATAGTTAATGTCTTAACTCGAGTGGCCAAGCGCCAACTTTACTCTCTCAATGCCAACCCTCTTCCAGACCTTGAGGACGTTCCGGTAGTCCGAGACTTCCCGGATGTGTTTCCGGAAGAACTGCCAGGTGTTCCACCTGACCGGGATGTCGAGTTTGTGATAGACCTTGTTCCAGGAACCGTTCCAATTGCTAGAAGACCCTACAAGATGGCACCCTTAGAACTAGCCGAGCTTAAGAACCAACTCGATGAGTCCTTGAACAAAGGGTTCATCCGTCCTAGCTCCTCTCCTTGGGCTTGCCCCGTCCTCTTCGTCAAGAAGAAGGATGGAACGGATCGAATGGTTGTGGATTACCGACCTGTCAATCTGGTCACCATCAAGAACAAATACCCGCTTCCCAGGATCAACGACCTGTACGATCAGCTCGCTGGATCCTCAGTCTTCTCCAAGATGGATTTGAGGTTGGGCTACCATCAAATCAAAATCAGAAACGGGGACATTCCCAAAACGGCTTTTGTCACTCGTTATGGCCAATACGAGTACACCGTCATGTCCTTCGGGTTAACCAATGCCCCGGCCACTTTCTCCCGGTTAATGAACTCGGTTTTCATGGAGTACTTGGACAAATTCGTCGTAGTATACCTCGATGACATACTCATCTACTCCAAAAATGAAGAGGAACATGCCGAACATCTAAGGCTGGTATTGATGAAACTTCGAGAGCATCGCCTTTATGCCAAATTCTCCAAGTGTGAATTTTGGTTGTCAGAAGTGACCTATCTAGGCCATGTAATCTCTGGTAAGGGTATTGCTGTCAATCCCGAGCGAGTTCAAGCCGTCCATGATTGGACTCCACCTGTTTCGGTCAAGCAAGTTCGGAGTTTCCTTGGCCTAGCGAGCTATTGCCGCCGCTTCGTTGAGAATTTCTCCAAGGTTGCTAAACCTCTAACTGAACTCCTCAAGAAAGATAAAAAGTTCGAGTGGACTCCACAGTGCGAGTTCAGTTTTCAGGAACTGAAAAGACGCCTGACATCTGCTCCCGTACTGGTACCACCAGATTTCTCCAAGGACTTTATTATCTATTGCGACGCCTCGCGACAAGGACTAGGTTGCATACTCATGCAGGATCGTCAGGTAATTGCCTATGCCTCACGACAATTACACCCACATGAGGAAAATTATCCCACACATGATCTAGAGCTTGCAGCTGTAGTCCATGCACTCAAAACCTGGCGACATTACCTTCTCGGTAATCGTTGCGAGATCTTCACCGATCACCAAAGCTTGAAATATATCTTCACCCAACCAGATTTGAATCTCAGGCAAAGACGTTGGGTCGAGTTGATCTCGGATTACGACTTAGGAATAACTTACACCCCTGGCAAAGCCAATGTCATGGCTGATGCACTAAGTCGTAAGTCCTATTGTAACAACCTGATGTTACAACAAAGTCAACCACTTCTCCATGAGGAATTCCGCAAGCTTAATCTTCACATTGTTCCTCAAGGATTCCTGTCTACCCTGGTGGCGAAACCTACCCTTATGGATCAAATCATAGCTGCCCAAAGGCGTGATAAGGGCATATCCCGGATTAAGGAAAACATTGCTAGCGGAGTAGCTAAATGTTTTTCCATGGATGAGCAAGGTGCTGTCCTCTTTGAGAACCGCCTGGTGGTTCCCAAGAACCAACATCTACGCCAGATGATCCTTAAGGAAGCTCATGAATCCCCTCTCACCATTCATCCCGGTAGTACTAAAATGTATCAAGACCTACGCTAGAGGTTTTGGTGGACTAGGATGAAGAGGGAAATTGCTCAATACATTGCTAATTGCGACGTTTGTCGTCGTGTTAAAGCAGAGCATCAACGGCCTGCTGGCACCGTTCAACCTTTGGCTATTCCTGAATGGAAATGGGACAAAATCAGTATGGATTTCATCACTGGATTTCCCAGGACCAAGAGGGGAAATAATGCCATCTTCGTCGTGATCGACCGTCTTTCCAAAGTAGCCCATTTTCTACCTGTTCGAGAGAGTATCACCGCTAGCCAGCTAGCTGACTTATACATCTCCCGAATAGTGTCTCTTCATGGTGTCCCGTTGGAAATTAACTCAGACCGTGGAAGTCTCTTCACCTCTCGATTTTGGGAAAGTTTCCAAAATGCTATGGGAACTCATCTCTCCTTTAGCACCGCCTTCCATCCTCAATCAAGTGGTCAAGTAGAGCGAGTAAATCAAATTCTGGAGGATATGCTCCGAGCTTTTGTTATCTCGTTCGGAATGAGTTGGGAGAAATGCCTTCCATTCGCGGAGTTTGCCTATAACAATAGCTATCAAGCTAGCTTGGGCAAGGCTCCCTTCGAAGTTCTCTATGGACGAAAGTGTCGAACGCCACTTAACTGGTCAGAAACCGGGGAAAGACAACTCTTTGGCCCGGATATGATTCAAGAAGCAGAAGAGCAGGTTCGCGTTATTCGTGAGAAATTGAAAACGGCCCAATCTCGCCAAAAGAGTCAATATGATCGTAAGCATAAGCCTATGACATTTGAAATTGATGAGAAAGCTTACCTTCGGGTTACCCCGTTAAAGGGAACCCATCGCTTCGGTATCAAAGGCAAATTGGCTCCTCGATACATTGGACCCTTTCGCATTATTGCCAAATGAGGAGAAGTTGCCTACCAATTGGAACTACCTCCGCATCTTTCCAGAGTTCACGACGTCTTCCACGTTTCGCAACTCAGGCGTTGCTTCGCGGATCCTATCCGTGGAGTGGACTACGAAACGCTTGATTTACAAGATAACCTTTCTTATCGGGAATACCCCGTTCGTATCCTTGATCAAGCCGAGCGTACCACTCGACGTCATAATATCAAGTTTCTCAAGGTTCAATGGTCACACCATTCCAAGGAAGAAGCCACTTGGGAAAGGGAGGATCGTCTTCGACTCGAGTACCCCGCCTTCTTCCCAGATGATCCTAAATCTCGGGACGAGATTCTTTTGAGTGGGGGTGAGTTGTCACATCCTAACTAGGTTATGCATTAGAGTGTGCATCATGTTTACTTTTATCAAAAATGGAAATGGGGAAAGCAGAACCCCCAGCACCCCCCCCTGAAATCAACTAGGGTTTACTAAAAATAAATTCAATGAACCTGAAATGCCCTTCAGAAATGTTCACCCTCTTTGCCTTGGGTTAGAACCCTTGGGAAAAATGGTGAATATAATTTTAGGTCATCAAAAGGGGCATTGATTTAATTCATAATATTTGAATTTGGGCATTTAAATACTATTAAATAATTTAAATGCTCAAATAATGTTGGAATTATTCTTGGGCCACTGAAATATTTCAGAAAGTGTCCATAAATATTTTCAGGATTTTATAAAATGATTTAGTATTTAAACTAAATCAAAACAGAATAACAGAAATAGAAAATAAAATAAAATAGAGAGAGAGAGTAGGCCAGTGGGCCACTTACCTGGCGCCACCAGCCGGCCCAGCACTGTAGCTGGACGGCCCAGCCCACCAGGCGACGCCAGTCGTCCCCTAGCTGCTGCCAGGAGGACGCCGGGCGCGGTGCGCCGGCACGCGCGCGGCCACCGACGGCCACCTCCTGCTTGCCGCGCCTCCCCTCGACGCCTGGACTCCGCTGTGGACGCCACGCACCCCCTGGCCCCCTCATATCACTCTCCCTCCTCCTCTGTCCTCTCCTCGCAGCACACCCGAGCGCCGCCGTCGCCACCGCACGCTGTAGCCGCAGCCACCGTGCCCCCCCTCGCCTCTTTGTGGTGTCCAAAAGCTCCGCCTCCTCCCTCTGAAGCTCTCCGCCGAGCCACAAGACGCCGGACGCCCTGTGGAACCGCCGTTGCCATCATCCTCCTCCTCGGGCGCCGCCGACCGCCGACTTCGATTCGCCATCGTCAACGCCTCCCCGAGCCCACTGGCCTGCTCAGCAACTCCGCCGTGAGCTCCCCTTCCTCCTCCCCCTAGCCCCGTAGCTCGAGCGCCCCCCTAGCCCTGCCGGCCACCTTGGCCGAGAACTCGGCTCCGCCGTTCATGGCGCCGCCGTGGCCAGGGGCCAGGCCAGCCGCAACCGAGCCCGTCGTCGTGTTCCTGGTGACGCCAGGAACCCGTAGGACCTATCCGCATGCCTCCCCGTGCCTTATAGCCTCGAACCCGAGCTCGCCCGAGCTCCGGCCGCCGCCTCAAGCCTGATTCCGGCGAGCTCCGGCCGCCCCGCAGCCTCCCGTGTGTCCCACTGGATTCGCGCGAGTCTGGGCATCGTGTAGATGAGCTCCACCGCCCGAATGGTCGCCGGAGCGGCGATCCCGAGCCCCTCCGCCGTCTCTATCGTCGCCGGCGACGAGCCGTGGACCAAGTCCGGCGGGTTTGACCCCGCTGACTGCTGACTGGGTGGGCCCAGTTGACCCCCTGGGTCACTGACGCGTGGGCCCCAGGCCACTAATGAACCAGGATTAGGATTAACTTAAATTAGTTAAACTAATGACCCTGACAGGCGGGACCCACTAGTCAGCCTCTCTCCCTGCCCTGTTACACTGACGTGTGGACCCCACACGTCAGGTTTGACTGGGTCAGCCGCCTTTGACCTGCTGACGCAATGCTGTCGTCATGCTGACGCAATATATCCTCTCTGGAATTAAATAACTCAGGAAATTCCAGAAAATACCCAAAACTTCAAAAATTCATAGAAATTCAACCATAACTCCAAATGAGACAAATTATATATGTAAAATTATCAGAAAAATTCAAGGAATCCATCTGTACCATTTTCATGCATGTTTGAACAATGTTTGTCCCCTGTTTTGGACAAAACAAATAAAGGGCATTTAAATAATCATATATGGGGTTGGAATTTGAATCTTGTACTCAAACCAACTCCATTTAAATTATAGCTAGTTGCATTAGCTCAAGACACATCCATATTGCCATGTAATAGCATGCATCATATTGTTGCATATCGTCATGTGTTGATTGTGCTCGGTTGTGTTCTTCGTGGTAGGTTCTGCCTCCGAGGATATTCACGAGTATCCAACTGAAGGGCAGTATCCCGTCACCACTCCATCAGGCAAGCAACCATTGATCATTCCAATACAACCCATGTTCTTGCTCCTGCTCTTGTTTAATGCATTAAGACAACACGATTCAAACTGCTGCGTGCTACGGTAGTTGAACCCTTATCCTCTGCATGACCTGTCATTGCCACAGTAACTAGATGAAACCCACTAGCATGTGTAGGAGTTGATTGAGCCATGTTTTGTGATTCCTACCTTGCTATGCCTGCTATTCTTAGAGTTGTGTCAGGTCTGGTTCATCTGGGTGATGGGCTAGAGTGAAATGCTTGTGCCAGTATTATGTGGGATGTGTTGAACATGTTTTGGTAAAGGTATCGATGAGAGGCCATGTAGGAGTACATGGTGGGTTGTTTCATTGAAGCCGTCCCTAAGAACTGAGTTCTGTATGCGTGAATTAAGATTCAGCTACTACCACACATTGGGCCCTGAAATATGACCCCGCTCGACTTACTGACCCCTCTCGCCTCAGTCCAGGAGTTGCAACTAGTTTCTGGTGTTTGTAGGACATGTGTTGGCGGCCGTGCGTAGCGCTGACCCTAGGGGTGGGCTATGTTGCGGTAGATACACCGTGGCACGGTGTACCGAGTCACCCATTTGGTGTCTCGGGAACCCTGTTCACATCGTTCGGGGCCGTTGAGGACACCCCGGCCAGATTTCCTTGCGGATGGAACCTGAATAGGCGATGACCCTGGACTAGAGACTTGTGAGGTTAGTCAGGTCGTGGTCTACACCCACGTCGGTTTTCGCTTGAAGTCTGCCGAGCACATTTCGTGTGCAGACGCTAAGTGGTGGAAACATGTGTGACGAAGTACACCCCTGCAGGGTATAAAACTATTCGAATAGCCGCGTCCGCGGTAAAGGACTACTTGATTGCATATACAGTTCATAGACAAGTTAATGGATACTACTAAAAGACTCAAGATAAGTGTGAGTACCGAGGATGGCCCCCTCACAGGATACGAGGGAGGATCCTCGGTGGAGTATTGTGATGGTGAGTAGTGGACTCGTGTGCGAAAACTATTTTGCTAAAAGATTCCGTAGGATAGCTTAGCCAAGAGTCAAAGCTGGCTTGCTGCATAAACCCCACCACCTTCTTGAGAACGAGCATGTACAGTAGGTTCTGATGTAAGACTTGCTGAGTACTTTTGTACTCATGTTTGCTTATTTATTGTTTTCAGACGACAACACTGCCCCCTCCGATGGGTTTTACGTAGATCTTGACGTCGACGAGTGACTAGACACCCAGGTGGTGATCCAGGCCATGGAGGGCCCTATGTAGATAGACAGGCTTCGAGAAGCCTTCTTTCTTTCTAGAGTCTGTACTCAGACTAGTTGCTTCCGCATGTGCTTGTATGACTGTATGACTTGAGTGTCGGGTCATGTGACCCCTACCTGTATGGATATGTTATGTATGGCTCCCTGGAGCCTTTAAATAAAGTACTTGAGCTGTAGAGTTTTGTTGTGATGCCATGTTGTATGTACCCATATCGAGCATATTGTATGTATGTTTGAAATGCTTGGTATGAGTGGGATCCGACAATCTAGTTGTTTGCCCTTCGCAGCCTTTCTTATGGGGAAATGTAGTCTAGTGCTCCTCGAGCCATAGTAGTCCGCTACAGCCCGGTTCATCGGAGTCCTGCTAGCCCAGCACTACTGTTCAGGACACTTGACTGGCCGGCATGTGTTTCATTTCGTCCCTATGTCTGTCCCTTCGGGGAAATGTCACGCGGTGATCTCCGGAGTCCTGCCTAGCCTACTACAGCCCGGGATTCCCCGGAGTCCTGCTAGCCCAGTGCTACAGCCCGGATTCACTCGTTGATGACCGACATGTTCGTTGTGATTCATGTATGCCTGTCTCCATAGGTCTGTGCCGCTTTGGGTTCACGACTAGCCATGTCGGCCCGGGTTCTCGGTCATATGGATGCTAGCGACATTGTCATATACGTGAGCCAAAAGGCGCAAACGGTCCCGGGCCATGGTAAGGCGACACCCGTGGGATACCGTGCGTGAGGCCGCAAAGTGATATGAGGTGTTACCGGCTAGATCGATGTGGCTTAGAATCGGGGTCCTGACACAAATAATACTTGAAGAAGAACTCATAAGAAGTTATGCAGTTCCGTGATAATCTCGAGATACCAGAGGGAGTAATACTCGATGACAGATCAAAGTAGAGGTTGGACTGGGGTATTGCTCTACAGAAGACAAGCGCTTAAACTTGAACGTGAAATGGTATTTAAAGGAGAACATGGTCGGAACCATGATTGCAAAAGGCTAGATCCTGGATATAAGATGAACTTATACCAAAGGAATAATTTAATTTAAGAGAAGCTTTAATGATAAGATCTACATCGTGTCCATGGGCATGAACACAAAGTTCAAGGTCGACTCCCACTTCTCCAATGCCTAACCTTTCATTCACTTCTCACTTTCGAAGAAGTTGTAGTGTTGAAATTTTATCTGGCAAAATACCAGAAGTGTATGACTCGTGAAAACTTTCGAGTTCACACAGTTTAGAGAAGGCATATGTTCAACCCATAGGGGCTTCTTAGAAACATATACCACAAGTTTCAAGAGTAAATATCACAAGCTCGAAAGTAGAGCAAGGTTGAGAAAGTAGATGATACAATTTACCAAAGGCATTATGTATCCGAGGGAAGGCTCACACGGTTATTGAATATGAAGGACGCTGTCGGATAAATCCATTAAAGTATCTGCCGGTCCATAACAGAGCTGACGTGAGCATCGGCACACAACTAGAGGAAGTAACAATGCAAAGGCATTGGATTATGGAAACAACTGACTAATCCAGAGCTCAAATGCAAAGGAATTATGATTTTCAAATCAAGGGATCATAAGCAATGTTCTGATTAGGGATGGATAAGTTGAATAGCCTTAGGGGTACAATCGACGACAATTGGATTTGTTGAGAACCAGCTCAAGTTTAAAATGACATCTGAGCCGGAAAGATAATTTAAAAGGATCAACTAATGATTGCATGCATTCGCACTCATGTTGAATCAAAGGGATCAAAATGATGGTGCCTAAGGATACTAACGAATATTGCCAGACATATGAAAAGCATCCACCATGCAAGCAGACAAGTATTGCAGAGCAATAAGCTAGTAAGGATTTTTGGAGGATCGAATAGTATTTCGACGACCATTGTGAAACACATGAACAACTGGGGGATGAGCGGATACTCGATAAGCGCGAGAATTATCTGTAGGGGTATTCAGGTGACAAAGAACAGCAAGGCAGTAAGCTCAAAGGATTATCGAAACAACGACGAGTATTTCGGGGTATCTTGTAATAACAAGACCAACTGGGAATAAAAGTAAAAGCGATAGGTGTAAGTATTTATCCATAGGGATTTTTTGGTGGTAGGGAATTGCAAAAGCAACAAGCACAAGGTATCGAGAAAATATCGGAGAGTATTGTCAGAATCTTCTGTTGAAGCAGTCGATCATCCGTAATGAAAGGGTTCTCTGGCAGGAAGTGGTAACGAGAACCTAGAGTTAGATTTTAGCAAATCATTTAACCCGAATAGAAGAGAGATCAGAGTCCCAGAGTATAGATCGAGGAATAAAAGATCCTAATAACACCCGATGGCGACGTGGGCCCAGGGGCCGCACAACCAAGTTAGTAAAACAATTTTCATCGACTAGACTCAACTTCGGCCAAGGAGTGTGGAAGGGGGATTCCTACAGGCAGTCGGCTCTGATACCAACTTGTGACGCCCCCGATTCAATCGTACACTAATCATACACGCAAACGTGTACGATCAAGATTAGGGACTCACGGGAAGATATCACAACACAACTCTACAAATAAAAAAATTCATACAAGCATCATATTACAAGCCAGAGGCCTCGAAGGCTCGAATACAAGAACTCGATCATAGACGAGTGAGCGAAAGCAAAAATATCTGAGTACAGGCATAAGTTAAACAACTTTGCCTTAAGAAGGCTAGCACAAACTGGGATACAGATCAAAAGAGGCGCAGGCCTCCTGCGTGGGATCCTCCTAACTACTCCTGGTTGTTGTCAGCGGGCTGCTCATAGTACTAGGCACCTCCGGTGTAGTAGGAGTCGTCGTCAACGATGGCGTCTGGATCTTGGACTCCAGCATTTGGTTGCGACAACCAGAAAGAAAGAAAAGGGGGGAAAAGGGGGAGAAAGCAACCGTGAGAACTCATCCAAAGTACTCGCAAGCAAGGAGCTACACTACATATGCATGGGTATATGGGTAAAGGGCCATATCGGTGGACTGAACTACAGAATGCCAGAATAAGAGGGGGAAAGCTAGTCCTATCAAAGACTACGCTTCTGGCAGCCTCCGTCTTGCAGCATGTAGAAGAGAGTAGACTGAAGTCCTCCAAGTAGCATCGCATAGCATAATCCTACTCGGCGTTCCTCTCCTCGTCGCCCTGTTAGAGAGCGACCACCGAGTTGTATCTGGCACTTGGAAGGGTGTGTTTTTATTAAGTATCCAGTTCTAGTTGTCATAAGGTCAAGGTACAACTCCAAGTTGTTCTGTTACCGAAGATCACGACTATTTGAATAGATTAACTTCCACGCAGGGGTGCACCACATAACCCAACACGCTCGATCCCATTTGGCCGGACACACTTTTCTGGGTCATGCCTGGCCTCAGAAGATCAACACGTCGCAGCCCTACCTAGGCACAACAGAGTGGTTAGCACACCGGTCTAAACCCTATGGCGCAGGGGTCTGGGACCATCGCCCTTTGCACACCTGCATGTTGCGAATGCGACCAGAAGCAGACCTAGCCTAGCAGGCGTTCCAGTCTAATCCGGTGCACGCCGCTCAGTCGCTGACGTCACGAAGGCTTCGGCTTATACCACGACGTCGACTGCCCATAACTGTCCCCACGTAGATGGTTAGTGCGTATAGGCCAGTGGCCAGACTCAGATCAAATACCCAGATCTCGTTAAGCGTTTTATTTTGAAGTAACCGCAAACGCCGACCAGGGCCAGGCCCACCTCTCTGCTAGGTGGTCTCAACCTGCCCTGTCACTCCGCCTCCAAGTAACAGTCGGGGGCCGTCGGGAACTCAGGCCCACCACTGTCATGGATGGAGCCACCTGCCCCTTCAGCCCCCAACTCCAAACAGTATCACCGGTAATGTAACAGTGTAAAGAATATAGTATATGCCCGTGATCACCTCCCGAAGTGATCACGACCCAGTAGTATAGCATGCCAGATGGACAAGAGTGTAGGGCCACTGATGATAATCTAGCATCCTATACTAAGCATTTAGGATTGCAGGTAAGGTATCAACAGTTGTAGCCGCAATGACAGGCTATGCATCAGAATAGGATTAACGGAAAGCAGAAATATGCTACACTACTCTAATGCAAGCAGTATAGAGAAGAGTAGGCGATATCTGGTGATCAATGGGGGGCTTGCCTGGTTGCTCTGGCAAGGAGGGGTCGTCAACACCGTAGTCGATCGGGGGTACCGGCAGCGTTCTCGGGGTCTACCGGAAAGAAGTAATGGAGGGGGGACATAATAAATAACAGAGCAAACAAAGCAACACAAAGCATAACATGGCAATGCACGGTGTTAGGGGTGACCTAACAAAGTATGAGGTGATACCGGTGAAGGGGGGAAACATCCGGGAAAATATCCGTGATGTTTTGCTTTTTCGGACAGATGAATCAGAGGGGGAAAGTTGCGTGTTCGCTATGCTAGGGATGCGTGGCGGACGAATGGGCTGCGTATCCGGATTTGTCTCGTCGTTCTGAGCAACTTTCATGTACAAAGTTTTTCCATCCGAGCTACTGTTTATTTTATATTAATTTTAAAAGATTTAAATCAGTTTTAGGATTTATTTAATTATTTAAATTCAACATTATCCAGAACAGTGCATGCTGACGTCAGCATGATGTCAACATGACATCAGGAGTTAACTGTTGACCCGGTCAACCTGACAGGTGGGTCCCACCTGTCGGTGACACATTTTAATTAATCATTTTTAATTAACTTAATCAGGATTAATTAGGGATGGGCCCCGCTGTCATTGACTGATTAACTAATTATCAGTAGTTAATTAGGTTAACTAGTTATTAGGTTAATTAAACTTAATTAGTTAATTTAAACAAAATTAATTAAGTTAATTATTTAATTAATTAGTTAGTTAATTATTTTTATTATTACTATTTATTTTTTAATTCTTTTTTTATCGTTCTCATTTCAGGGGCGCGGGGCCCCTAGTCAGTGGCCTAGAGGGCCATAGCGGGTGCCGGTCAGCAGTCAGCGGTTCCAGGCACGGGCGCCGGGTCACTTGGAACCGGGCACGCGCGGGCAGGTCGGCAGCCACGACACATGGCCAGCGGTTCGGAGCGACGAACGGGAGGGCGGCGGTTGTGCGGGCAAGCGCTGCGGGCGCGTGGACGCAGCAAGCAGAAGCGGCCAGCGGCAGGAGGCGGGCGAGCCGCGGCAAGCAGCATGCAACAGGAGAGGCGCCACAGCAGTGGTGGGGCTTCGACGACCACAGCCAGCGTGAGGGCACAGCCAGGGCGGCATGCAGGAGTGGTGAGCGGAGTAAGGAAGCAGCGGCACGGCGATGATGGTGGCCGGAGGCGGCAGGGCGCGTGCTGGCGGCAAGAAATAGCAGCGATGGCGGGAGACGAGCAAAGAGGCAAGCACGGGCGCGGGCAAAGCACTGCCACGACGGCCTCGGGCGCGGGAATGTGGCGTGGAGCGGCAGGCACGGCGAACGTGGCACGGGCAGGTGGCTGCGGACGTGCAGCGACGGGCATGGTGCGGCGAACGACATAGAGACGGGTGGAGAAACAGGGATCGAGGGCGCGCTCACCGGGCCCTGTAGACGTGCAACAGCGTGCTCGGGGAGGGATTGACGGCGGCATGCTCCGGCGAGGGGGACGGCATCCGCGGGCGCAAGCAGATCCGTCGAAGGAGAGGGGGATGGGAGCGCGAGGTGGCGGGTGACGGTGCCGGCGAGGGAGAGTCGGGGTCGGACAGCCCGACAGGAAGGTCCGACGAACGGCGGGGCGGCGCCTGGCGACGTCAGGCAGCATGATCGGGATGATCCCGATCTGGATCACGGGAGGCGAGGGGAACGAGCGACATGGGGAGTGGGGCGTCGGTGGGTAGGGTTGGGAGTGGAGGGGGGTTATGGGGGAGTGGGGATGGGCCGGCTAGATTAGTGGGCTGGCTGTCGGTGTACTAGAGTCGGGGCACCCTAGTATCCCGAACTTGTGCACGGGCAGTCGGAGCATCCCGCGGCAAGGCTTGCCGGGTGACCGCCAAGGTCCTCCGTGGTTCCTTTTTTGAGCCATTCAAGAACAAAGTATCCAAGCCAAGGAGACAAGACCCCGGCAAGAGGAGCTTGCCGGGAAGGCCAACCAAGGCATCTCAAGAAACTTGCCGCGACGCGCCACGCGTCCCGGCAAGGCCCGGTGAGCAACAAGCTCCCAGACGCGACAAGACAACGACCGCGGCAAGGCGCTTGCCGTAGCAAGCCTCCACTCTGTACCTGCGCTCCAGCACATCCACCAATGTGTCGCTCTGGGACCCTTCCAGGCGTACGTGGCGGGAGGCTATGCAGCCAGCAGTACACGGTGGCAAGCGGCGCTGACAAGATTGCCATCGTGGCGAGCGGTGGCGTCCCGGGCGGTCCCTTTTGCACTATTTAGGCGACACAGACGGGCATTTAATGCCCTTGTCCCCTGCCGTCAGGGTTAGGTATGATACAACTGTAGTAGGTGGCGGTGCCAACCGCAACGCCTTTCCTTTTTTACCCCTGTCTACGTTGCCACCTGTCGGTGACCCCTTGAGCATATAAAAGGAGGCCCATGCGCAACGTAGAGGAGGAGGTCGGCAAAACAGAACACTCACGCTCGGTCTCGTTAGCTGCTGGTGTGTACTATAGCACTCGGCGCTCCCGAGCAAGAACTTAATACCAACCACAAAGCAGGAGTAGGGTTTTACACATCCGTGCGGCCCGAACCTGGGTAAACTGATCGCGTGCTCGTGTGCTTCGCCTCGATCTGCTCTTCGTGCGATCTCGACCCCCCTGCCGAACCAAAAGGGGCTCGGTCCACCGGTCCCATAGGTGTTCGTGGATTAGCACCCCCAACATCTTTGGCACGCCAGGTAGGGGAGCGTCGAGGTTGCGTGAACCTGATCCGGCGTTCGCACGAGCTAAATCTTCATCATCTTCATCGACATGCCGCCGAAGAAGAAGGCTTCGGAGGCGGCTGCTCCATCCGCGCCGAATCCACCATCGCCGGGGCAAACGGCTGGTGGGGTAGACGCCGGCGGAAGAACGGGCGTCGACGAGGGAGCTCATGGTGCTGCCAGGTCCAAGGACAAGGCTGCGCTGCCCATCGGCGGCGCAATCGGCTCCTACAACGACCGGGCGCACTCCAAGACCTCGGCGTCCGTACATGCACCGCGCCCATCCCAGGAGGCGCGGGACCGGCAACATCATGATACTCACGGTACCATACGCTTGCTGTTCCAAGACCAGCATGCACGCCAACATGCTGGCGCGAGCGGGGCACAGTCGCCTGGACAAGATACTGCTCCTTCTAACATGGTTAGAAGTCCGAGCATATCGCCGCCGCCACCCACCACTTCAGCAGAAGCGTTGGCGCGAGCTCAACTGCTCCTAGATTACCCTCCAGCGGCAGACAAGATCGACGACTGGAGGGCCACCATTCAGAGTCTCATCGGCTTTGCCAACGGCGACATTCCACGGCAGCCGAGTACTTCGCAGCCGCGGCAAGTCAGCCAGGCACGAGCCGGTGGCAACAAGACCGGTGGGGGTGCAACCACCATGCACTCTCCGCCCCGAAGGCCAAGACCACCGACTCGCCGGATCCACCACGACAGCGACTCCACCGCTTCATTAGATCCACGAGCTCGTCGCGATCAGCGCCAAGTTCTTCATGAACAACAGCAAGAGGATGCTCGTACTCGCATCGAGCGCCGACGAGAAGCGCGGCGCCAATCAGACCAGCGCGCTGGGCCCTCTGTCGACATACATGCGCCAGGGGAACCAGGCGACTTGCCGTATGCGGTAGGTTGCCCTACGTTTACTCGTGAGCTGCGGCAAGTCCAGTGGCCCAGCAAGAAGAATTTCAAGCCAGACATACGAGAGAAGTACGACGGCAAGTCGCATCCGTCGGAGTTCCTCAGCATCTACACCATCATGGGGCAAGCTCCCGGGGGGCAGGACGACAAGATCCTTGCCAACTACTTCCCACTGGTACTCAAGCCCAACGTCAGGTCCTGGCTCATGCATTTGCTGGACAACTCCATATCCTCCTAGGCAGACCTGTGCCATTAGTTTGTCGGCATCTTTACAGGCGGCCACAAACCTCATGGCCAAGAGAGTGACCTTCACTTGCTCGCCCAGAAGGAAGGAGAGCCCCTGCGCAAATATATTCAAAGATTCAGCTGTGTACAGCACAACATCCCAGATGTCCACCCTGCCGCGGTCATCAGCGTGTTCCATCAGAACGTGCGTAACCGCAGGATGCGGGAGGAGATGGTGATGTGCAAGATCAGAGACGTCAGTGAGCTGTATGCCTTGGCCGACAAGTGTGCACGTGCTGAGGAAGGAAGGAAACTCCCCGGAGAAACTACAGGAGCAGGAGGATCTGACAGCAAGGATGCTGCCCCGGCAAAGAAAAACCGGCGGCGGAACAACAGGAAGAAGAAAGGCAAAGATGTGCTAGTCATTGAGCAGTCCGGCAATGACGGTGGCGCCAAGAAAGCCAAAGTTGGTAGCTCCGGCAAGGAGATTGCCGCATGCACCAACTGCCAGGCTGTGGCGGTCGCCGGCAAGCAGGACGGCACCGACAAGCAGTATTGCAAGATCCACCGCACCAAGGGCCATGTCCTCCAGAGCTGCAAGAAGGCCGAGCAGCTTGTCCAGCAACAAAAAGCTGAATACGAGCGACGCGACAAGGAGAGGGCCCAAGGAGGCACTGGAGAATCCGGCAAGAAGTGCGCCGGCTGGGGAGGACGCCGCGGCAAGGCCAAGCAGCGGCAAGGAGACAGACCTCCCCGTGGCCGCGACAAGGATGAAGATGACGACAACGATGAAGACATGGATGATGTCGAAACCAGTGAGCAGGAGTTCCAGAAAGCCACAGAGGTCTTGTGCGTTGACAGCGGTGCTTCTCTGCATACTTCGCACCGCCAACTCAAGCAGTGGGTGCGGGAAGTCAATGCGGCAGAACCACCTGTCGAGTCACGCAAACTTCTGAAATGGTCCAGCACGCCTATCATCTTTGATATTGAGGACCACCCTGATCGCACAACTGCGGTCGGGTGCTTGCCGATGTTGGTTTCACCAACTATCCGCAACCTCAAGGTCACTAAGATGCTAGTTGACGGCGGGGCTGGCTTGAACCTGATCTCCTCCGCTGTACTCCAGAAACTTCAGATCCCTGACAGCGAGCTTGAAGAGACCGGCACATTCCAAGGAATCAACCCGGGAAGGAGCAAGCCAAAGGGGAAGGTCACGTTGCCGGTAACATTTGGCGGCGAGTTGAACTTCAGGACTGAGAGGGTCACTTTTGACGTTGCCGATTTCCCATTGCCTTACAATGGGATACTCGGCCGTCCAGCACTCGCCAAGTTCATCGCAGCCTCTCACTACGCATACAACATGCTGAAGATGCCAGGCCCGATAAGCATCATCTCTGTCCCTGGCGACAAGAAGGATGCTCTTAACTGTGCTGACAGGATCAATCGGGAAGCGGCAGCCGCAACAGATCGCAAGTCACTTGCCGTTGAAGCTCCCGGGGGGAAGAAGAAGACCAAGTCCGGCAAGAGTTCTGATGCCCACTCTGGCAAGCGCACCTCTTCGGAGTGCTGCGCTACCGTCGAGGACGCACCATCGAGCTCCACCGGCAAGTGTAAGAAGGCAATGGCGGCTCCGCCAGAGACCAAGAAAGTGTCCGCCAAGGAGGAAGGCACTGATGGTACCTTCACCATCAGTGCGACTCTTGACCCTAAATAGGAAAGCGCGCTCATTGCTTTCCTACGGGCGAACATCGACGTGTTTGCGTGGCAACCGTCTGACATCCCCGGTGTTCCCAGGAAAGTAATTGAGCACCACCTTGCCGTTTGTCCTCATGCGTGGCCCGTCAAGCAGAAGGTCAGGAAGCAAGCAGTGGAGCGCCAAGAATTCATCGCAGAAGAGATCAAGAAATTGGAAGCAGCAGGCCTTGTCAGAGGAGTGCTCCATCCTACGTGGTTGGCCAATCTTGTAGTCGTGCGCAAGGCAAACGGCAAAATGGAGGCTTTGTATCGACTTTACCGATGTTAATAAAGCTTGTCCCAAAGACCCATTTCCCTTGCCGCACATTGACCAGATTGTTGACTCCACGGCCGGATGTGACTTGCTTTCATTTCTTGACGCATACTCAGGATACCATCAAATCTTCATGGCAGAAGAGGATGAGGAGAAGACCGCATTCATTACTCCATGTGGCACATTCTGTTTCATACGGATGCCTTTCGGTTTAAAGAATGCTGGTTCAACATTTGCAAGGGTAGTTCATGTCGCTCTTGAGCCACAAATGCACAGAAATGTGGAAGCCTACATGGATGACATAGTGGTCAAGAGCAAGGACAGGGCAACTCTGATTCAAGATTTAGACGAGACCTTTGCAAATCTGCGCAAGATCAACCTCAAGCTCAACCCCGAGAAGTGTGTGTTTGGAGTCCCCTCCGGCAAGCTTCTCGGGTTCTTCGTGTCTCAGCGGGGAATTGAAGCCAATCCCGACAAGATCAAGGCCATTGAGCAGATCGAAGCCCCAAAGCGCGTCAAGGATGTACGAAGACTTGCCGGTTGCGTGGCTGCTCTCAGCAGGTTTATCTCTCGGTCTGCTGAGCGCGCCCTACCGTTTTTCAAAATTTTGAAAAAGGCAGGTCCAATGAAATGGACTTCGGAAGCGGAGGCTGCGCTGCAGGACTTGAAGAGATACCTGTCCTCCACTCAAACACTTCTCGCGCCTAAGCCACAAGAGAAGTTGCTGCTGTATATAGCGGCAACCAATCAAGTGGTTAGTGCTACGTTAGTGGCAGAGACTTAGGCAGATGACGAGCCAACAACCGCGGCAAGCGCATCCAGCGACAAGCAGGGGTCTTCCCCGACAAGCTCTGGTCCCGACAAAGATGGATCTGCATAGGAGATACAGAAGAGAATGGTGCAGTGCCCAGTTTACTTTTTCAGTTCCCTTCTGCAGGGGGCTAGGTCAAGGTACTCTGGTGTGCAGAAATTGCTTTTCGGCCTTCTCATGGCCTCAAGAAAGCTGCGCCATTACTTCCAAGCACAAGAGATCACAGTTGTCACTCGCTTTCCGCTGAAGAGGATACTACAGAATCCAGAAGCGACAGGCAGGATTGTTGAGTGGGCACTGGAACTGTCAAGCTTTGGCCTCAAGTTTGAGAGTGCTTCAACTATCCAAAGCAGAGCATTGGCAGAATTCATAGCAGAGTGGACGCCAACACCAGATGAAGAAATTCCAGAAACGAGCATCCCCGTCAAGGAAGCAAGCAAAGAGTGGCTGATGTACTTTGATGGTGCTTTCTCGCTGCAAGGCGCCGGTGCTGGCATGCTGCTTGTCGCACCCACCGGAGAGCACCTAAAGTACGTAGTCCAGATGCACTTTCCCAAGGACCAAGCGACAAACAATACTGCAGAGTATGAAGGCTTGCTTGCCGGTCTCAGGATCGCGACAGACCTTGGGATTAAGAAGCTCATTGTCAGGGGTGACTCGCAGCTTGTCGTCCGCCAAGTAAACAAGAGTTATCAGAGTCCGTTGATGGAAGCCTACGTTGACAAAGTGAGAAAGCTAGAAGAGCACTTTGACGGCCTGCAGATGGAGCATGTTCCAAGAGCTCAGAACGACATCGCCGATGGCCTGTCAAAGTGCGCCGCACTTAAGTTACCTGTGGAACCAGGGATCTTTGTGCTCAAGCTGACTCGGCCGTCCGTAACGCCGTCAACTGGACAAAGCAAGAAGATGAAGTTGATTTTTGGTGACTATTTTCCGGCAGAGCTTCCCGAAGCCGCTGCCAAGAAGGTCCCCAAGATCAACACCAAGAGTGCTAAGGAGCAGTTTGCTCTGGCAAGCCCTAGGGTTTGTTCCGTTGAAGCAGAGGCTCCCGACAAGTTTTGCTCCGGCAAGCTTGCCGGGGAACGTCAAGCTCCGGCAAAGCCGTAGGTTCTCGCCGTAGAAGCGGATGTTCCTGCAGCAGCAGATATGCCTTTAGTCCTTGTTGTCGAGCCATAAGCTCTAGCATGGGCACAGCTGATTGTCCGTTTCCTTCAGACAGGAGAACTTCCCGAAGAGCAAGAAGAAGCGGAAAGTGTAGCCCGGCAGTCAAGTATGTACCAGTTTGTCGACAACACACTATACAGAAGAAGGCTCAACGGTGTGAAATTGAAGTGTATTCACCGGGAAGATGGACAAAAGCTATTGGCAGAGATACATGGAGGTATATGTGGTCACCACATTGGCGCAAAGGTACTTGCCAGCAAAGCATTCCGACAAGGTTTCTTTTGGCCGACAGCCCTCCAGGATGCAACTGCACAAGTAACCAAGTGTGAAGCGTGCCAGTTCCATTTCAAGCTCTCCAGACGATCCCTTTATCCTGGCCATTTTCGGTCTGGGGGCTCGACATCCTCGGCCCCTTTCCCCGAGCAGTCGGGGGCTTTGAGTACTTGTACGTTGCAATCGACAAGTTCACAAAGTGGCCGGAATTGGAAGCAGTGAGGAAGGTGACAGCACAGTCAGCAGTCAAGTTCTTCAGGTCAATTGTTTGCCGCTTCGGGATCCCTAACAGGGTAATCACCGACAACGGTACGCAATTCACGAGCCGCACCTTCATGCAATACGTCCAAGATCTTGGCGCCAATGTCTGCTTTGCTTCTGTTGCTCACCCGAGAAGCAACGGTCAAGCGGAGAGGGCAAATGCTGAAGTGTTGCGTGGGCTCAAGACAAGAACTTTCGACAGGCTGCAAAAGTGCGGAAGAAACTGGATTGAGGAGCTGCCGGTGGTTCTTTGGTCGATCAGGACGACGCCAAATCGAGCCACTGGCCAGACACCTTTCGCTCTAGTCTATGGAGCAGAGGCAGTTCTCCCTACGGTACTCGTATATGGGTCACCTCGAGTGCTCGCTTATGATGAGCTTGAGCAAGAGCAGCTGCGACTAGATGACGCGCTGCTCCTTGAGGAAGACCGTCTTCAGGCTGCTGTGCGAGCTGCTTGCTACCAGCAAGCTTTGCGCCGCTACCATAGCCGCAAAGTTAACGCCAGAAGTCTCGAGGAAGGAGACCTTGTTCTTCGGCGTGTTCAGTCCACCAAGAATTCCAACAAGTTGACGCCGAAGTGGGAAGGCCCTTACCGGGTGAAACGGGTCACTAGGCCTGGTGCTGTCCGCCTTGAGACCAAAGATGGCATTCCAGTGAGCAACTCCTGGAACATTGAGCATCTTCATAAGTTTTACCCGTAGGGCGCGGTTGCCGGAACCCGTTCCGGCAACCACCTTTTGTACAAGTCTTGCCGCTGATGCATGTAATCCTTTGTACAAAGCCGGGCGCAGACCCCGTGCATAAAGATCATGTGCTCCGCACATCTTGTCAATTTCATGCTTTTCATTTTTTGCATGTGTTATCTGACACTTTGTGCAGCACCTACCCCCGGTAAGCAACAACGAGCCATAAGGCTCCATATCTTTATTTTCTCCTCTTTCTTTTTTTTCTCAAGGAAAGGAAGGTTCCCTCGCACACAAGTTTGCCGGGGGGGAAAGGAGAAGATAACAGTATGGACCAGGCGTCGTTCAAAGGAGTTTCGCCTTACCGGGAAGCAAACAACAGAAAAGATAAGTTGCCAAAGTTTGAGCAATCAGATTTTTTTAAATTTTTAAGTTATTTTCCTTGAACGACCGTACTTTGCATGAAAAACCTGTGCGCGGAGGAACCAACTCGTAGCTAGTTGCGCCCTTACTTTGTTTCGAGTCCGCTCAACAACTTAAGAGAGCTGCGACTAGTTGCGACAAGGTTTCTTGTCGGTAGCGGCACCGCCAGCAGGCTGCTGATGTCCCGCACTCAGCGCTCGCGGCCAAGGTGCCTGCGCCGGCAAGTTCCCTAAAAGCGTAGGGCAAAAACATACAAAGGAAGGAATCGAGTAAAGGAAATAACATTGCAATTATTACCCGAAAAAGAGTTATATTACAAGATAGCTTGTCGCGGCTCTAACAGATTGTTCTCATAACATGACCAGCAGCGACAAGAAAAGAAGAAAACAGGCGGCCTAGTCTACGCGATCTCACTCAACCCTCTTGATCCCGCTCACCTTGTCCACAATGGGCGCGACAAGGGTCTTGAGCGCCTCCAGATCAGCATCCGGCGGTAAGGTCCTGAGGACGTTGGTGAGGTTGAGGCCCGGGTTGCGGAAGGCCACCTTCACCAACACCTTTTGAAGAGCTCCCACGCAGATCTTGCGCGAATCGTCGGCCAGTTGCTTTGGGATCCTCTCCTGGAGTCGCCGGAGGGCCGTCGCCACGCCTTTGAAGAACGAGGTGAGCTTGGCGCTGGGTTGGAGGTTCTCGTCGGAGGGATACCCGAGATCCTCCATCCCCAGCTGCGCTAGCTCCCTGTCGATGTCTGCGGCAACATCCACGAGACCCTCCGTCCAGTGCGCCACATTCTCCCGGAAAGTGCTCTGGGCGGCAGCAGCACTCGCTAGCAGCGCCTTGCCGGCCTTGACCTCCTCCTTCAAGGCCGTCTCCTGCTCCTTGGCGCCATCCAGCGTCTTGGTCAAAGTGGTCAGCTTCAACTCAAGATCTGCGTTGGAGTCCTTGGCGGCGCTAAGCTCCTGGCCCTTCTCGGCGAGACGGGCCTGCAGCTCCGAGTGGCGGTGGGCGTCCTTCTCCTGCTCACGCTTGAGCGCGGCAAGCTCTTCGCCGCTCGCCTTGAAATCGGCCTCCAGCTACGCCAACTTCGTCTCCAGCTCCTTCTTGGCGGCCTCGGCAGCTGCGGCAGCATCCTCTGCTTGCTTGAGGGCTCCGCCAAATGTCCGCTCACACGCGGCAAGCTCCTCCTCGTGGCTGTCGAGGTTGACCTTCCGCTGCACCAACTCGCCCTCCTGCACGGACAGCTTTTCAGCGGCAAGCCGCTGTTGCTCTTCGACTTTAGCCTTCTCGAGGAGGAAGGCCCTCTGCTCCTCGGCAAGCTGCGCCCGCTCCTCTGCCAAAGACCGGAGAGCTTCCTGGTTGTGACCCCGGAGCTCCTCCGCACGCTTGTCGATGTCCGCTCCCGCCTTCGCGACAAGCGCCTCGCGGGATTCCAGCTTGGCTTGCCGGGCGCGGTACAGCGACACCAGCTTCCGCAGCAGCCGCTCCTCCTCAGGCTCGCTGCTGCTGATGCTCGGCGCGTCAACCAGCGCCAGCCCAGTGGAGGCGAGCACCTCTCCGTCAAAGCTCTCTCCTTCGACCGGCGCCCTGGAGCTTGACGCCCAGGGGAGGTTGATGAAGATGCCATCGCCGGCCTTCAAGTAGACGCCTAGCTGGGGCTCTTCGGAGCCCGGCGCTGCAGCAGCGGTGGAGGGATCGGCGGTCGACGTAGCGCCTGGCGCTCCTGCGGCCTCAGGGCCGTCAGTGCGATCGCCAGATCCCCCGCCTGCTCCTGCGGCGGCAGCCTTGGCGGCCTCTGCGCCGGCGGGATCGTCAGCGCCAGCTGCTTCCTCGGCGGCAGCGGTGTCGTCGGCGGCAACCTCGGTCTCCATCGGCTCCGCAGCAGATGGATCTGACAGCCGGAAAAGGGGAGAAGAGTCAAGCAAATATCCAAAAAAAGAAGATCAAAAGAAGAAGAACCCAAGGAAGTTCTGAAGCAAGAAGATTACCTGTGCCAGGTTCTGCAGTCGTGGTCTCCGCCGCCGGGGGGCCGCTGGTGCTATCCCTTGCCGAAGAACCCTCCCTTGCCGGAGACTTCTCCCTTGCTGGTGAGCTCCCTTGCCGGAGACCTCTCCCTTGCCGGAGGACTCTCCCTTGGCATTTCGGGGGCGGCCTCCGGGCGCTCCTGGTGGGGCTGCTCTGCTTCTACACAAACCAACAGTCAGATGTTAGCAAAGCAAGAATCTCCATGCGCGCCCAACAGCGGAGAACGAACCATATACTTACGCTGGGGGCTGCTCTGGAGAACAGTTGCTGGGTCCGGCAAGGTTGTCTCGGACGCATCCCCTGCTATCACGGTGGGTTCGTCCTTGATGATAATCACCGGGGCCTTGGCTCTCTTCGCTGCTCTCTGGGCCAGAGTCCTAAAAAGGAATAAGTTCAGAGTAAAGCAAATGAGATGCAAGACAAAACAGCAAGAATTGAAGAACTACAAGTACAACAAGAGAATCTTACTCTTCTTCTTCTTCCTCATTGGAGCTGAACGCGGAGAAGTCGAAGTCCGGCTCACGTCCGGCGCGAGAAGGTGGAGTAGTAGGTTCCCTTGGCCGCTTGGCGGGAACAGTGGCGGTGGTCTGAGACGACCCCGCTCTGGCTGCTGCCACGGCGTGAGAAGCGGCAGGAGCAGAAGTTGTGGTCCGGGTGGACCCCGCTCCAGTTGCCGCAGCAGCATGAGGCGCTCCCGCGGCAATAGTGCTTGCCGCGGTGGAGCGTGTCGCGCGGCGCGGCGACTGTCGGCTCGCCCGCCGCCTCACTACTTCCCCGGCCTTGCGAAGACGCCTTCTTGGTGGAGCTAGGGGCTCTGCTAGCGGCGAGCTATCTGATGATGAGGAGAAAGAGGAGTTGATCTCCAACGAGCCACTCGTATCCTCGGCGGGCTCGCTCGACTCGATGTCACGCCCGGCAAGCTCTTTCTTGCCGGCAAGCTCCTCTCGCCCGGCAAGCTCTTTCTTGCCGACAAGCTCCTCTCGCTCGGCACGGCTTGCCGCCTCTGCTGCCTCTGCCTCCTCCATGGTGAATCCAAACTCACCCGCAGCTGCGGCTGCCGCCGCCTCTTCCAACCTGGTGGCGATGCGTTTCAACTCCGTATCGGTGGTGTCGCGAGTGAGGCCATTCTTCTCATCGGGGCGGACCGGCACTTCTACCAGGCCATCAAAGAACTCCTGCACGACGTCGTCTGCAGGCTCTTGCCAAGTTGGGACAATTCCATGCGAGTCGCACAGCGGCATCATTGCCCGGATGCGGTCGAGCGCGGAGTTGTTGCACAGCGGAACGACGCCCTGCGGCAACCTGAACACTTTGGGATGCTCAGGGTCGTACTTGAACAGCTCCTGGAGCATCGCGTTGAGCTCCAGAACAGTGAAATTGTAGTTGAGGCCCGGACGCAGCCTCATGATATCCGCCGCATTTTTGAACTCCCAGGCGGGTCTCCTCCGTTCCTACAAGGGGGCAATGCGGCGGCGAAGAAAATCTGTGCCAACAGCGCCTACAGTAAGCCCGGCAAGCCTGAGGATTTGGATCTGGATGATGGCAATCTTCAGCCTGTCGTCTTCCGGGGCCACGTCGCTCCAATCGCTGCCGCGTGCTGCTGGGGTTTGGCGCCGGGCAGTAAACGGCTGCGGGTTCTCCTCGACAATCCAGCACCAGTCTGCTCTCCATTCCTCCCACTTGCCGCGGAACTCTCCCTCCAGATAAGAGTCCTTCTTGCCGGCCCTTGAGATCCAGGCGATTCCGCCAGATAAAGGCTCTCCTCTCTACTCGGGGCATAAAGAAGTGGCGAAAAAGGGCTACGTTGGGATGGACTCCGACAAAGTTTCGCAAAGATGTGCGAAAACTGCCATGGTTAGAACAGCATTGGGGGTGAAATCAAGGAGGCAGAATCCGTAGGTGTTCAGATATCGCAGAAAAACACAGAGAAGGGCGGGCAGAGCCCGCAGTAGAAGAACACGGCAAAGAAGGGATATCCATTTGGAGCCATTTTCCAAGCGGAGGCTGGGAGTACCTTCGTGCTCGGATGCGCTCGCGTCTCCGTCGATCAGAAGAGGTAGTAGTACTCCTTCAGCTCCTTCGCGGCGAGCTTGGGGGGGGGGGGAAGATTGCCCGCTCCTTTCGCAGCGCCGCAAGCCGCTGCACCTCGGTCGACTTCACAGCCTTCCCCTTGTCGGCTTTCGGAGCAATGGCAGAAGTGGTGGAGGAGGTCGACGGTGTTGGTGGTGCTGGTGGCGATGGGGAGCAGGGCGCTGCTCTCTTTTTCAGCTTTGGGAAGACGGGGGAGCGGCGGAGGTTTCCAAGGTTGGAATGGCAACTGGCGAATGGGCGCACTACCCCTGTTTCCCTGCTTATAAAGAGGGAGAGGGCGGACGTTCCGCCTTTCCGAATAAAGAAACCACCCACGATCTCTCCCACGACGCCGCATTCGACGCGTGCCGTTCGGGGAGGGCGCGGTGGATACGGAGAGAGATACGGCGTAACCTAGGCCGCGTGTGTCCGTGCCCTGTTTTGGGCCTAGCCCAACAGCGCTCCGCACCGTGTATGGCCCAGGACCGGGGGCTCCTATTGGTGTACTAGAGTAGGGGTACCCTAGTATCCCGAACTTGTGCACGGGCAGTCGCAGCATCCCGCGACAAGGCTTGCCGGGTGACCGCCAAGGTCCTCCGTGGTTCCTTTTGGAGCCATTCAAGAACAAAGTATCCAAGCCAAGGAGACAAGACCCCGGAAAGAGGAGCTTGCCGGGAAGGCCAACCAAGGCATCTCAAGAAACTTGCCGCGACGCGCCACGCGTCCCGGCAAGGCCCGATGAGCAACAAGCTCCCGGACGTGACAAGACAACGACCGCGGCAAGGCGCTTGCCGCGGCAAGCCTCCACTCTGCACCTGCGCTCCAGCACATCCACCAACGTGTTGCTCTGGGACCCTTCCAGGCATACGTGGCGGGAGGCTGTGCAGCCAGCGGTACACGGTGGCAAGCGGCGCTGACAAGATTGCCATCATGGTGAGCGGTGGCATCCCGGGCGGTCCCTTTTGCACTATTTGGGCAACGCAGACGGGCATTTAATGCCCTTGTCCCCTGCCATCAGGGTTAGGTATGATACAACTGTAGTAGGCGGCGGTGCCAACTGCAACGCCTTTCCTTTTTTACCCCTGTCTACGTTGCCACCTATCGGTGACCCCTTGAGCATATAAAAGGAGGCCCATGCGCAACATAGAGGAGGAGGTCGGCAAAACAGAACACTCACGCTCGGTCTCGTTAGCTGCTGGTGTGTACTGTAGCACTTGGCGCTCCCGAGCAAGAACTTAATACCAACCACAAAGCAGCAGTAGGGTTTTACGCATCCGTGCGGCCCGAAGCTGGGTAAACTGATCGCGTGCTCGTGTGCTTCGCCTCGATCTGCTTTTCGTGCGATCTCCGCCCCCCTGCCGAACCAAAAGGGGCTCGGTCCGCCGGTCCCATAGGTGTTCGTGGATTAGCACCCCCGACATCGGCCGGCTGGGTCGTCTGGCCCAGTTGGCCAGGAGGGTTCTTTTTTTTTAATTTATTTATTTTGTTTTTCTTTTACTTTTCTTCTCTTATTTCTTTTCCGTTCTATTAAGTTCTAGTTTTATAAAATACAAAAGTTGTATCTAAAACAACATTAATAACTATGCCACTACCACAATTAACTTGGCACCTAAAATAAAGTAGTTTGAAATTGTTTACTATTTTAAAAGCAATGAAATAATGGTTTGCTACTGTTTCATACATTTTAGAGTACTTAGCCATTTCTTAAAAGTGTGGTTTCTCCACCGTTATTAGCTAGGGATTATTTGTCACAAATAGAACATTTTAGTTTTAGTGCTTGAAATTTTTTGCTGTTTGACTTGATTTTGAATTTTGAATTCGAATGGGATCGAATCACCGGGAGATTAATGACAGTAACCAAGGTGACGTGGCATCATTAACAGAGGTTCACTGTAGCTTAATTATCCGAGCGTCACAGCCCCACTCCCCTCTAGTTAGGGCATATCCAACGTAGGCTCGCAAATTAGCTTTGTCGCCCGTCCTCGGACAGGGGGATGACCAGTCCACGGATACTGATGCGGGAGCTGACCATCCAACACTGCCTGCATACATTCAACCATAGTTTGAACTAACTGGATGAAATTCATGCAAACACGATGGACCTCATATAAACCAGATGAAATTCATTACATTTTGGACATACTTCCACTAAAAGTGGAACTCGTCTGACTCTGGAGGTATAATTTTGGACATACTTTAACTAATCACCTGGTCTAATGCTGGTTGCGGTGGATCTCCATTCCCATGACATGGCTACCCTCAGTGGCTTCTGCCTCCATGGCCTCCGCCATATCTTCCTTATGTCCGTCTACGCTGCTCAATAGAGTGGCCATGCTTCAACCGAAGGGGAGGAGTGCCTACTCTGCTTTCGTGAAGCTGGTGTGGGGGTCGACGATGGTTTGCGCCGAGCTGGGCAAGACACCGGATGTGTATGTTGGCGACGCGGCGGCGGTGGCCATCGTGGGACCCAAGCAAAGGTAGCCTCCCATGGTCTACTTTTCTTTGGTGTCGGCGGCGGCCATGAATGTGTTGGATGCCTTCCGTCGGCAGGGCGTAGTTCCACCAAATGTTTGCGGTGGATGGCGCAGTCGAAGGCGCGGGAGAAGCGCGACAACACGAAGGCATCCATAGCATCCATGGTGTATGTGCCATCATGCTCCCCTGTCGTGCCCAAGATGCGATTCTATCCCAATCACGTGATGAATTCATGATTGGGCCACAATCGCATTTCGAGCGCATAGCAAGGTGGATATCATTACAACATACCATGTACTGAATAGATGAGAATACAAGATAAAGGCATACATTCGCCACAAGCTACATCATGAATACAACAGTTCATCAATACATAGCAATCATCATACAAAAGAGCAGGATCCGACTACGGATGAAACCAAACGGAAGAAGAAGAACGACATCCACCCTGCTAGTCCCAGGCTCCTGACTTGAAACCTATCCCTTGATCGAATAAGAAGAAGAATTCCAAAAGAAATCAAGCATCGCTCTCATGTTAGTTCATCGCATTACCTGTACTTGCAACTTTTGTTGTAGTAATCTGTGAGCCACGAGGACTCAGCAATCCCATTACCATGGGTATCAAGACTAGCAAAGCTTAAAGGCTATGGAAATGATAATTGGTGAGGTTGCAGCAGCATTAAGCATTGTATGGTGGCTAACTTACGAGTACAAGAGTAAGATAAGAAACTATGCAAACGGTCGCAAACTAGTAATGATCAATAAGTAATCCTGAACTACTTATGTTCAAACATAACCCAACTGTGTTCTCTTCTCGAAAGCATCGGAAAAGAGACAGTCATGGTTACGTATGCAGTTGGTGTATTTTAATTGAGTTTAGTTCAAGTCCACTACAACCGGATATTAAAAATTCCCATATGCCACATAACCGCGGGCACGGCTCTTGAAATTTTAAACCCTGCAGGGGTGTCCCAACTTAGCCCATGACAAGCTCACGATCCGCGGAGACAATCCTCCATCATGGGACATCTGATCAAACTCGGGGTCCCGGTGCACAAGAAATTTCAACAATGGTAAAACAAAACCAGCAAGACCTGCCGACGTGCTGACACCTTGATAGTAGCCACGCGTATCTTGTCTCAGGCCACGATCGGATGGGTCAAGTTACGAGTAAAACCTGTCCTCGAGTTTCCTCGTGGTGTCCCCACAGGTTGCCTGATTTGGACCAACACTCATGAGGATCACTGGCCCGGGGTTGTTAATTAAGTCCTCGGGTGCTAGTCGGTCCCTATGCAAGTTTTACTTGTTATTAGGCAAATGGTAAAACCAAAGTTGGGCCTTGCTGGAAGAGTTTTATTCAAAGCTAACTGTCAAGATGGGCCCACAAACCCTCACCGTGTTAGGGACGCAAAATCAAGGAACATAACACCGGTATGACGAAAACTAGGGCTGCAAGAGTGGAACAAAACACTAGGCAAAAGGATGAGCCTTCCACCGTTTACCAAGTATATAGATGCATTAATTAAATAAGAGATATTGTGATATCCATGTTCCAACATGGGACAACCTGCACCTGCAACTAGCAACGCTATAAGAAGGGCTGAGCAAAGCGGTAACATAGCCAAACAACAATTTTGCTAGGATAGTCAGGTTAGAGGCTATCATGGCAATTTGGGAGGTTTGATAAACAAGTGGTAGGTAGCGCGACATAGCGATAGCATCGAGAGAACTAGCATAGCAAAGATAGTAGTGAGATCCAAGGTGATGGTCATCTTGCCTGAAATCCCGCTAGGATGAAGACCGAATCCATGAAGAAGACAAACCAACGTAGTCGAACAGATCCTCACAATCGCAATGTAACTATCAAGGACAAGCGCAACCGGAAAGAAGCAAACATCATGGTAAACACACAAGCATAAACATGACATGATGCGTCATGGTAGCTGGAACTACGTCAGTATTTCCCTAGAGAGGGAGGGATGATGTAGCACAGCAACTGTAGGTATTTCCCTCAGTTATGAAACCAAGGTATCAAACCAGTAGGAGAACCAAGCAACACAACGTAAGCAGCACATGCACACAAATAACAACACCTCGCAACCCGACGTGTTAAAGGGGTTGTCAATCCCTTCCGGAGTATGGCGCCTCAAGATAGGCAAGTGGACGTGAGGTAAATTGTAGTAGATTGATATATCGAATGCCAAATAAAATAAATAAAGATAAAATACATCAAGGTATTTTTATATTTCTTGGTTTAATATATATGAATAAAAATGCAAAGGAAAAGTAGATCGCAAGGCAAATATATGAGAAAGAAGACCCATGGGCCGTAGGTTTCACTAGTGGCTTCTCTCGAGAAAAATAGCAAACGGTGGGTAAAAAAATACTGTTGGGCAATTGATAGAACTTCAAATAATTATGATGATATCCAGGCAATGATCACTACAAAGGCATCACGTCCAAGATTAGTAGACCGACTCCTGCCTGCATCTACTACTATTACTCCACACATCGACCACTATCCAGCATGCATCTAGTGTATTAAGTTCATGGAAAACAGACTAATGCAATAAGAACGATGACATGATGTAGACAAGATCCGTTTATCTATATGGCAGTAGATATAGATCTCGTCTTTTTATCCTTAGTAGCAACGATACATATGTGTCGGTTCCCTTTCTGTCACTGGGATCAAGCACCGTAAGATCGAACCCACTACCGGGGGATCTCTTCCCATTGCAAGATAAATAGATCAAGTTGGCCAAACAAAACCCAAATATCAGAGAAGAAATACGAGGCTATAAGAGATCATGCGTATAAGAGATCAAAGAAACCCAAATAACTTTCATGGATATAAAAATATATGACTGTTCATAAACTCGAAGTTCATCAGATCCCAACAAACACACTACAAAAGAGTTACATCATATGGATCTCCAAGAGACCATTGTATTGAGAATTCAGCGAGAGAGAGAGAAAGCCATCTGGCTACTAACTACGGACCTGAAGGTCTACAAAGAACTACTCATGCATCATCGGAGAGGCACCAATGGAGGTGGTGAACCCCATCCGAGATGGTGTCTAGATTGGATCTGGTGGTTCTAGACTCTGCGGCGGCTGGATGAATATTTCACCGATGCCTCTAGGGTTTTTGGAATATTGTGGTATTTATAGAGCAAAGAGGCGGTCTGAGGGGCACCCGAGGAGGGCACAACCCACCAGGGTGCTGCTGGGCCTCCTGGCGCGCCCTGGTGGGTTATGCCCCCTTCGAGGCACCCCTAGGTGCAACCGGGACCCATTGCCTTCCTTCTGGCCCATAGAAAATCATTGTAAAGTTTCGTGGCATTTGGACTCCGTTTGATATTGATTTTCTACAATGTAAAAAACATGGAAAAATAGCAACTGGCACTTGGCACTATGTCAATAGGTTAGTACCAAAAAATGATATAAATGACTATAAAATGGTTATAAAACATCCAAGATTGATAAATAAAACAGCATGGAACAATCAAAAATTATAGATACGTTGGAGACGTATCAACATCCCCAAGCTTAACTCCTACTCGTCCTTGGGTAGGTGAGTGATAAAAACAGAATTTTTGATGTGGAGTGTTGTTCATCAAGTCATATCATATTCTTTTCTTTATAGCATGGACATTTGGACTTTTATGTGATTCAAAGCAATAGTCTAGTTTTGACATAATAATTTAGATACTCAAGCATATCAATAAGCAACCATGTCTTTCAAAATATTAACGCTAAAATAAGTTATCCCTAGCCCCGCATTGATCCATTCATGAAACACACTCGAATATTAACTACACTCAATACTTGAGCACGATCATATTGCCTCCTAGTTGGTGCTTTTACGAGAGAGGATGGAGACTCAAATTTCAAAATAAAAATTGCATAAAGTAAAAAAAAGCCCTTCGCAGAGGGAATTAGGGATTTGTAGAGGTGCTAGAGCTCAAAGCAAAAAAATAGAGATAAAAACATTTTGGGATGGATACCATCCCCCCAACGAAAATGACTTAAGAGTCCCCAACACTTTCCATGCTAGATATATCATAGGCGGTTCCCAAGCAGAAAATAAAGTTTATTCCTTTTTCCATGGCTAACCGTATCCAGGGTGCCCTCCATACCAACACTTTCCAAGGAAGTTATTATTTGACAACATAAAGTAAATTTTTTTCATTTCGGGACTGGGCATCCCTAATACCTTTGCCTTACTCTCGTGCAATGACAAGTGAATAAACACTCATCTTGAGAATAACACATCTAGCATGGAAAATATTAGCCACCCCTCACCGCTCCGCGAGCGAAACAAACACACAAAAGAGAAGTTTATTTTGAAAATTAGAGATGGCACATGCAAATTTGCTTAGAACGACAAAAGAATACCGCATATAGGTCAATATAGTGGACTCATGTGGCAAAACTGGATTAAAGGATTTTGGATGCATAAGTAGAGGTCATACTTAGTGCAAAATGAAGGCTAGCAAAAAGATTGAGAAGCGACCAACCAAGAAACGAATAATATCATAAGCAAGCATTAAGTATAATTAACAATGAATAATGCACCACAAGTAGGATATAATTTTCATTGCATGATTATTGACTTTCGTGCATGCATAGGGAATCACAAACCTTAACACCAATATTCCTACTAGAGCACAATTACTCATCAACATGACTCACATATCACATCATCATATCTCAAAACTATTACTAAGAATCAAGTTTATTTTGTCCAATGATCTTCATGAAATTTTCTTTTTCTTTATCCTTCTTGGATATCTATCACTTTGGCACTAATTTTCATGTGTTGCTTTTCATAAGCTCGAACAAATATAAGTTAAGATCATGAGCTTAACAAATTTTCTTTCTCTCAAAATAATTTAAGTGAAGCAAGAGAGAACTTCTTCAAAATTTTACTAACTCTCAAACAAATCTAAGTGAAGCAAGAGAGCATTTCTTCAAAAATATCAAAGCACACCGTGCTCAAAAAGATATAAGTGAAGCACTAGAGCAAGTCCTAGCTCATAAAAGATTTAAGTGAAGCATAGTGCAAAATTCTAACAAGTCATGATGTAATTTTGGTTCTCTCAAATAGGTGTGTCCAGCAAGGATTGATGACTTAAAACACAAAATAAAACAAGCAAATACACATATCATACAAGATGCTCCAAGCAAAACACATATCATTTGACGAATACAAATATAGTCTTGAGTAAAATACCGATAGTTGTTGGAAGAAAGCGGGGATGCCATTCGGGGGCATCCCCAAGTTTAGTTGGTTGCTCATTATTGGATAATAGATTGGGATGCCGGGGCATCCCCAAGCTTAGGCTCTTACATCCATCCTTCATCCATCGTAATATAACCCAAAACATGAAAACTTCAATCACACAAAACTCAACAAAGCCTTCGCGAGATCCGTTAGTATAAGAATAATAAATCACTACTATAAGTGATGTATCAAACCAATTCATATTTTTTTGTATTATATCTACTGTATTTCAACTTTTCTATGGCAAAAACTCATCAAAGAAAACCATAGAGCCATCAAAATAAGCAAACAACACAAAAAAACAGAATCTGTCAAAACAGAACAGTCTGTAGCAATCTGACTATTTCGAATACTTATGTAACTCCAAAAATTCTAAAAAATTAGGACGACCTGCGTAATTTGTATATTGATCTACCGCAATTGTAATGGGTATTTTATCTCTCTCTGGTAAAAACCGAAAATTAATTTCGTGAGCGTAAAAGTTTCTGCTTTTTCAGCAAGATCAAACAACTATTGCCCAAGAAGATCCTAAAGGCTTTACTTGGCACAAACACTAATTAAAACATAAAAAAAACACAATCATAATAGTAGCATAACTGTGCTAACATTCAAGAACATAAAGCAAGAAGCAAAAATAAAATTTATTCATTGGGTTGCCTCCTAACAAGCACTATAGTTTACGCCCTTAGCTAGGCATAAAGCAAGGATCTAAGTTTTGTCATCCTTCTTCTTCTTAATTTTCTTGGGGGTATTTTTATCAGGAGGTTTTGTAAACACAACATAAAACATATTATCCAAAGAAACTTTAGCATCCCTTAGTTGATTTTCATCATAACCCCTTTGATTTTCCACTACAATCCAAGAATAGTGTTGATTAACATTATTAAAAACCTGTTGGATTATATCTAGAACGAGGACCTCCTTTTTAAGATTCTCATCAAAGATCTTATTATCCCCAAGCAAATGCCTTAGTGCATAGTCACTATTGTAAAGAATTTCATCTATCACGGGGTTTTCACGATTCATAGCATAAAAATTAAAGATTTCCCTAGCTTCACGAATTATGTAGTCAAACTCGTTCATAAGAACGAGAGTGGCCAACTTTTTGGATCCACGATTCTTTATTTCGGGAAGCTCAAAAAATAATCTTTGCAAAGTAGGATGAGTACGGATAAATTTGCTTTCAAGTTTCAGAACTAGTGCTGAAATAGCATCCGCATAAGATCTAGTAGTATAGGAGCATCATCAAGACTCAAATTCCCAACACAATTGGAGAATTCTTGGATACGTTCTTTTCCCATAATGTTCCCTTGCCCCAAGATAAAAGTTTTAGCATCCAGATTTCCTGTACGTCCCATCTTAGGAGTCAGGCCATCATCTATTAGTGCCATACCGAAATCACTCATGATTGCAAGCAGAGAATAGGTCTGACAAGAAAATAGTGAACGGAACAAGAGGGGCGAATAAAACGGCAAATTTTTGTGAAGTGAGGGAGAGAAAAACGAGAGGCAAATGGCAAATAATGTAAATTGCAAGGAGATGAGATTTGTGGTTAGGAACCTGGTTATGTTGAAGATCCTCTCCGGCAACGGCGCGAGAAATTCTCCTTGATGGTAGCTGGAACTACGTCGGTATTTCCCTGGAGAGGGAGGGATGATGTAGCACAGCGACGGTAGGTATTTCCCTCAGCTATGAAATCAAGGTATCGAACCAGTAGGAGAACCAAGCAACACAACGTAAGCAGCACCTGCACACAAATAACAACACCTCGCAACCCGACGTGTTAAAGGGGTTGTCAACCCCTTCCGGGGTACGACGCCTCAAGATAGGCAAGCGAATGTGAGGTAAATTGTAGTAGATTGATGGATCGAACGCCAAATAAAATAAATAAAGATAAAACACAGCAATGTATTCTTATATTTTTTGGTTTAATCGATCTGAATAAAAATGCAAAGGAGAAGTAGATCGCAAGGCAAATATATGAGAAAGAAGACCCGGGGGCCGTAGGTTTCACTAGTGGCTTCTCTCGAGAAAAATAGCAAATGGTGGGTAAACAAATTACTGTTGGGTAATTTATAGAACTTCAAATAATTATGACGATATCCAGGCAATGATCATTACATAGGCATCATGTCCAAGGTTAGTAGACCGACTCCTGCCTGCATCTACTACTATTACTCCACACATCTACCGCTATTCAGCATGCATGTAGTGTATTAAGTTCATGGAAAAACGGAGTAATGCAATAAGAACGATGACATGATGTAGACAAGATCCGTTTATCTATATGGCGGTAGATATAGATCTCGTCTTATTGTCCTTAGTAGCAATGATACATACGTGTCGGTTCCCTTTCTGTCACTGGGATCAAGCACCGTAAGATTGAACCCACTACCGGGCACCTCTTCCCATTGCAAGATAAATAGATCAAGTTGGACAAACAAAACCCAAATATCGGAGAAGAAATATGAGGCTATAAGAGATCATGCCTATAAGAGATCAAAGAAACTCAAATAACTTTCATGGATATAAAAAGATATGACTGATCATAAACTCAAAGTTCATCAGATTCCAACAAACACACCGCAAAACAGTTACATCATATGGATCTCCAAGAGACCATTGTATTGAGAATTCAGCGAGAGAGAGAAAGCCATCTAGCTACTAACTACGGACCCGAAGGTCTACAAAGAACTACTCACGCATCATCGGAGAGGCGCCAATGGAGGTGGTGAACCCCATCAGAGATGGTGTCTAGATTGGATCCAGTGGTTTTGGACTCTGTGGCAGCTGGATGAATATTTCATCGACGCCTCTAGGGTTTCCGGAATATTGTGGTATTTATAGAGCAAAGAGGCGGTCCGGGGGGCACCCGAGATGGGCACAACCCACCAGGGCGCGCCTGGGCCTCCTGGTGCGCCCTGGTGGGTTGTGCCCCCCTCGGGGCACCCCTCAAATGCAACCAGGGCCCATTGCCTTCCTTTTGACCCATAAAAAATCTCCATAAAGTTTCGTGGCATTTGGACTCCGTTTGATATTGATTTTCTGGGATGTAAAAAACATAGAAAAAACAACAATTGGCACTTGGCACTATGTCAATAGGTTAGTACCAAAAAATGATATAAAATGAGTATAAATGATTATAAAACATCCAAGATTGATAATAAGACACCATGGAACAATAAAAAATTATAGATATGTTGGAGGCGTAGCAATGCGAAACCAAGTATGATGCATGTCTAGTGGACCTCAATATGCAACGGGTTGCATATTGACGAAACACCACACTCAATTATTTAGTACTCTCTTGTTTAGGTACACAACAATATTAAATGTTGGTTAACATGACAAGAGGTGAAGCATAAGTAAACTAACTATTTAGGTAAGTTTAAATGAGGCCGGAAACATCAAACAACAATTTCGGAAAATCCCCATATGTTAGCAATTTTAAAGCAACAACATTTTTTAAACATTTTAAATGTTGTTATCATGATGCGAATGGCATATGAAAGTTATAAGCAATTTAATAAAAATGTTGATATGAGCATGTTATGAAGCATTTGGTCACCATGGCGGAACAAAAGGGTGCCACAACAACGATAATGGAAATGGTACCACGACAACCTTCCGACGATCCCGAAACTCGTCGAGATGTTGGTGCAAAGAAAGTGTGGATAGACGGATGAAAGTGCAACTATCCCTAGGTGGTTTTGGTAATTCATAACAACATATAGCTCATTGAGCTAATGCTATTCCAAGATGATTATTTCAGGAAAGCTCAATGATTGGCATGGCATGGATGTGAAAGTGGAACCCTCAAAATGCTAAGGAGAAAGGATAGGCTCAAGCACAAAAGCTCAAGACTCTTCATTTTATATTTTAGTGATCCAAGATCACAATGAGTCTTTAGGAAAAGCCAATACTATCAAGGAGGGATGAGGTGTTGCTTGATGAGCCTCTTGCTTCATGTGCTTAATGATATGCTCCAAAATTCTCAGCTACTTTCCCATATCCACAAATGACCTAAACCCTAAGCCAAACTCGGTCATACCGATTCTTTCTATCCGGCGCCACCGAGTTTCACTTGTCATAAGCCACCGCCAAACCCTAGCAATTCGGTCCTACCGATAGGGATCTCGGTCTCACCGAGATGGGGTTGCAAACTCTCTGTTTCCTTTTCGTAACTTTTCGGTCTCACTGAAAGAGCGAATCGGTCCCACCGAGATTGCAATGTAAACTCTGTGTTTCCCTTTTATAACTTTTCGGTCTCACTGAAAGAGCAAATCGGTCCCACCGAGTTTGCCTGACCAAATCTCTGGTTAGCTAATTACCAAAATCGGTCTCACCGAGTTTGTGTAATCGGTCTCACCGAGATTACGTTATGCCCAAACCCTAACAGAATCCCTACCGAGTTGCATGTCAGTCCCACCGAAAATCTCTAATGGTCACTAGGTTTACCTTTTCGGTCCGACCGAGTTTATTGATTCGGTCCCACCAAGATTGCTAGATTGTGTGTAACGGTTGGATTTTGTGTGGAGGCTATATATACCCCTCCACCTCCTCTTCATTCGTGGAGAGAGCCATCAGAACACATACACCATTCCAACTCACATGTTCTTGGAGAGAACCACCTACTCATGTGTTGAGACCAAGACATTCCATTCCTACCATATGAATCTTGATCTCTAGCCTTCCCCAAGTTGCTTTCCACTCAAACCTTCTTTCCACTAGATCCAAATCCTATGAGAGAGAGTTGAGTGTTGGGGAGACTATCATTTGAAGCACAAGAGCAAGGAGTTCATCATCAACACACCATTTGTTACTTCTTGGAGAGTGGTGTCTCCTAGATTGGCTAGGTGTCACTTGGGAGCCTCCGACAAGATTGTGGAGTTGAACCAAGGAGTTTGTAAGGGCAAGGAGATCGCGTACTTCGTGAAGATCTACCGCTAGTGAGGCAAGTCCTTCGTGGGCGATGGCCATGGTGGGATAGACAAGGTTGCTACTTCGTGGACCCTTTGTGGGTGGAGCCCTCCGTGGACTCGCGCAACCATTACCCTTCGTGGGTTGAAGTCTCCATCAACGTGGATGTAGGATAGCACCACCTATCCGAACCACGGGAAAAACATCCGTGTCTCCAATTGCGTTTGAATTCTCCAAACCCTTCCTTTTACATTCTTGCAAGTTGCATGCTTTACTTTCCGCTGCCAATATACTCTTTGCATGCTTGCTTGAATTGTGTGATGATTGCTTAACTTGTCCTAAGATAGCTAAAATCTGCCATGAACTAAAATTGGGAAAAGGTTAAGTTTTTATTTGGTCAAGTAGTCTAATCACCCCCCCTCTAGACATACTTTCGATCCTACAAGTGGTATCAGGACTTTGGTCTCCATTTGCTTTGATCTCCATAGCTTTTGGTGGTCATAGCCTTGGTTTCACAACCTAGGAGAGTATGGCGTCTAGCGAGGGAAATTATCACCGTAGAGGTCCTTACTTTGATGGTACTAATTTTTCTAGTTGGAAGCATAAAATGAAAATGCATATTCTTGGACATAACCCCGCCGTTTGGGCTATTGTGTGTGTTGGTTTGCAAGGTGACTTCTTTGATGGGAGAGAACCAAACCGTGAAGCTACCGCGGATGAGTTGAAGATGTTGCAATACAATGCTCAAGCTTGTGATATTCTCTTCAACGGATTATGCCCCGAAGAATTCAACAAAATCAGCCGCCTTGAGAATGCAAAGGAAATTTGGGACACTTTGATTCATATGCACGAAGGTACTGACTCCGTCAAGGAATCCAAGTTGGATGTGCTTCAAAGTCAACTTGACAAGTTCAAAATGAAGGATGGTGAAGGTGTCGCTGAAATGTACTCTAGGCTTGCTCTCATCACAAATGAGATTGCCGGCTTAGGAAGTGAAGAGATGACCGATAGATTCATCATCAAGAAGATTCTAAGAGCCTTGGATGGAAAATATGATACCATGTGCACATTGATCCAAATGATGCCCAATTACAAAGATCTCAAGCCAACGGAAGTGATTGGAAGAATTGTTGCTCATGAGATGTCACTTAAGGATAAAGAGGAACTTCACAACAAATCAAGTGGTGCCTACAAAGCCTCATGTGAAGCCCCTACATCATCAAGTGAGAAACAAAACTTCAACGAAGAATTGAGCTTAATGGTGAAGAACTTCAACAAGTTCTACAAGAGTAGAAGCAAAGATAGAAGCTTCAAGTCAAGGTCCTACAATGACAAAAGATCTTCTAGTTGAGAGCGAAACTGCTACAACTGTGGAAGACCCGGACACTATTCCAATGAGTGTACGGCTCCCTACAAGAGAAGAGAAGATTCTCCAAAAAGAAGAAGCAAAGATTCACCACCAAGAGAGAGAAGGAGTAGAGATGATCGTTATGAACGAAGATACTCACGGAGAAGCAAGGATTCGGAAAGGAAGGAAAAATCATCAAGGAGCTACACAAAACGAAGACATCAAGCTCATGTTGGTGAATGGGTATCCGGCTCCAACTCCGATAGCCACTCCGAGAGAAGTTATCACTCCGACTCCGAAGATACTCAAGATGAAGGTGTGCCGGTCTAGCACTTGTGTCATCCAACTCCTACGACATATTTTATTCACCAAATGAAGGAATTGGAAGATGCTTCATGGCCAAAGGTCCTAAGGTAACACACCCCGAGTATGTTGATTTTAATAGTGATGAAGATGACTTGTTAGGTGATGATGATTTGCTTGTTGACAACTCTAGTGATGAATCCTATGATGAAATGTCAATTAATCATGCTAATCAAGATAAAACGAATGACAATGATATGGAGAATATTGAGGCTCTAACTAAAGAACTAAACACTCTTAAGTTAGCTCATGAAACTATCTTCGAAGATCATCAAGAACTTTTAAGAGCTCATGAGAAATTACGCTTTGAAAAGCTCAATCTTGAGCAAGAGCATGAGTTTTTAAAAGCAATCAATGATGATCTCCGCAAGAAAAGTTCTTCTTACATTGCCAAGCGTTTACTCTTATCCACTTACATGCCTCAAGTCAAGTCTAGTAACAAGAACAAGAAAGATTCTTCCTCTAGTAGTAACAATAATCATGCTAAATCCAATATTGTTGCTTCTAGTAGTTCTCTTGATTCCACTAATGATTCTCTTAGCCAAGTTACACTTGAGCAAGAAAATAGCTTATTGAAGGGAATTTTAGAGAAAGGAGTGTACAAAAGCCTTGCCGGGAGTAAGCAATTCGAGGAAATTGTGCGCAAGCAAGGAATGCACCGGAAGAATCAAGGTGTTGGTTTTGAATGAAAGTTCAATGCCAATGGAGTTGAGTGGGAAGAAGATCAATACCCCAAGACAAAGTTTGTTCCTCAACAAGAGAAGTATGATACTTCCTTCAAGGGGACACAAGCTCAAGATGATCTTCCACCACAAGACTACAAGCAAAAAGGCAAGGACAAGCTTCAAGAGGAAATTGATGCATTTGAAGAAGCTCCTAAGACCTTAGTCAAGTGGATTCCCAAGACTACTTCAAGTTCCACTTCATCAAGTAAGACTGCAACTCCAAGGATTCCCATCAAGATGATGTGGATCCAAAAGAAGAAGAACTAGAGAGTTCCTAAGGGTGACTCCGTCAACATACTTCACTCTTATCATTTTGGCAAGAACAAGTGCAATCAACTTCCACATCTTGCACTAGTTCAAGGAGTCACAAACCCTCTTGTTGGTAAGACAAGGGACAAGGTAACCTAAAAGTTTTCATGGACATCATCTTGTGTGTGCATCACTCTATGTCTATGGATATCCTTGTTTGTTCCTTGTGGGACTAACCCATGTAGGTATTGAAAGTGCAATTCACTCAAATGGATAGCTCCAAGTGATCTACATCAACATTGAGCATCCACATCTTCAACATCTACATGAAGTCATCATCGACAAAACCCAAGGTTAGTTCATCCCTCTTAGGGGGGATATCACATCTAGGGGGAGCTTTACTCTAAGACTTGAGCTAAAGCAACTCTAAAGATGTGAACACAACAATGCTTTATGTAAAAGTGGTAACCCCACTTGAGCTTAAACGATGAGTATGACCTATGATCAAGTGTTCTCACTTGACTCCTAAGTCAATATACTCATATATAGATGACCTAGTCATTGCAAATTGCTTGATAGATGCTAGAATTGGTTGTGCATGCTTTGTCACATATTTCATTTGCCATCTTATTGTGTGAGCATGTTGGTTGCATATTTTACTCATTCAAGTTCATCCACTTGTTGTTTTGATTGTTTGTCTTTATTTTCTTTTGCCAAGTGGATGGACAAGAATGCCTAAGAACCTCCTCTAGCTATCTATGCTTTTCTCGTCTCAAACTCTATTCATGCTGCATCGCAAAATTTGATCAAGTCAGATTCGAACCACTCTGTGTGAGGAGCGCTCGGAGTCCCCGATTCGTCATAGACTTAAACTTCCAAAACCTCTTTGTGATTCTCGGTCTGACCGATTCCCCACTTTCGGTCCTACCGAGATCATTAAGTTGATCTAAGTTTTTGATCTCGGTGCAACCGATTTGAACTTTTCGATCACACCGAGTTGCAGTACCTGCTCGCAGTTATGCATCTCGGTGCCACCGAGTTGTTCCACTCGGTCACACCGATAGGGTCGGGCTATATATAGTCATGGGCAAAAATTTGGAAATTTCTCCGAACACCTTCGCCCGCGCGATAGCCTGCTCTGCCAACTTGGTCTCCGGATCGTCTCCTCGCCGCCAGCCACCTCCAGTCGCTGGTCTCCGTCGCCATCAATGGGAATTCTGCCCCGCCGTTGCCGCCGTAGCGAGTCTCCGCCGAACTAGGGTATGGACTCGATCTTTGTGCTATTCTCCAATCAGATTCCTAGCACATTGTGATCATCATGATTCTTGCCACGTTTGATAAACTCCTATCCAGTCAATGAACTCGTAGATTAGGTTTAATTCGAAAATTTGAGGGTTAGGTTTCCGCCGAAACCATCTCGGACCCACCGAGTTGAAAAACTCGGTCCCACCGATTTGGCTTATGCCATTGCACAAGTGAGACTCGGTCTGACCGAGAATTACTTATCGGTGTGACCGATTTTGGAATTCTGTGAAACCCTAGCAGTCTCGGTGCCACCGAACCGTGACTCGGTCTAACCGAGTTCACTAGTTTAGGTTCCAAAACTGCTTCGGTATCACCGAGTTTAGAAATCGGTAGATCCGAGATGCTTTCAGTGGGAAAATAAAACTAAGTTTTTAAATTATTCTTTTGCAAAAATCTCTGCATTTTGTGATGCTCATCTACTCTATCTCATCTATAACCTATTCACAGGGTCAGCAGTCAGAGTTTGCATCATGTCAGACCAAAGTGATAGCCAGAACCTGTCAGAACAGCAAGTGCGGCTGAGTGAGGGCACTAGTCCCTCAAGTTCCTTAGATGATGGCAGCAGGAGCACCCCTAGCAATCTGCCTAAAGCTGCCACAAGACAGAGAAAGAAGAGAACCTCAGACTCAGAAGATGAGGATTATGTGGCAGAAGAGGAAGCAACCTCCAAGAGAGTTGAGCCAGCACAGGGTATAAAGCCAGGGTTGAAGTTCAAAAGGCCAGCAGGCAGGCAGCCTATGTCAAAGGCTAGAGCTTCAACTGAGAAGCCCACTCCCATTGAGCCAGTTGCTGCTGAGGGCAAGAAGAGGAAAGAAAGGGTGAAGAAAACTGTAGCCAGAGTGCTTGGCAAAGCTTCCATCATGGAAGATGAGGAGGAAGAAGAAGAGGTGGCTGCACCAGCACCAAAAGCACCCAAGCTGATGGGTGATGCCATAAGATCAAGGGCAGCTGCTTCCAAGGCCAAGCCAGGTCCAAAGCCCAAGCCAAAGAGGAATACAAGAAGCATCCCAGCTGCTGAGAAGAAGCATCCCAGTGCCTGAAGTTGCAGAAGAAGAGGAAGAGAATGTCCTTAGGAAGCTCAATCCCAAGATCCCAGACCACAACGATGCTCATCCTGTGGCTGAGGATATGAAACTCAGGAGAGATTCAGGGCTCCGGAAGTGGAGAGAAGCAGACCCGTATGCTTCAAGGAGAAGGACTGCAATGGACTACAGGTTTCACACCAAGGAGCAGCAAGATTTCTATGAGACTATGCTGCTAGACAAGAAGCCCATTGTCTGCAACATGAGATGGGTCGACTGGCAATACATCAAGGATAACGAAGAGTACTACCCTAGAGTGCAGGACAGCTTCAAGGCGTGTGGAGTAGAGGACTTTGTTGGGTAGAAGCTCACAAAGTGGAATGAGGAACTCATCATGCAGTTCTACTCCATAGCCCATTTTTATCCAAATGGTAGGATAATTTGGATGTCAGAGGGTAAGAGGTACTAGTCTACAGTTGCTGAATGGGCTCAGCTGATTAATGCCCCAAAGGAGCAAGCAGACGACTTGGACGTTTATGCCAAGAAGAAGATGGACCACAACTCTATGTCCAACATGTACAAGGAGATTCCAAATGAAGCACTTGACACTTTCAAGTTTGGCTCAGTACATTATCTTCTATCAGGGCTGCCCACTATCAATTGGATACTAAGGCACACCTTATTGCCCAAGTCTGGAGATCACAAGATGATCAGAGGCCACGCGATCAACTTGCTTCATATCTTTGACGTGCCTCAGAAATTCAAGGTGATGAGCCTAATGGTAGAGACCATTAAGAGGACAGTAGCAGACCAGAAGAGGAGCTGTGGATATGCCCCACAGATTTAGGAGCTCATCAACTCCAAGATGGGCACGGGCATATATTTGTTGGACAAGGAACACCTACCTATCCGTCCGGACTTTCAAGATAATCAAGTGGTCATGACTGAGAATGAGCCATCATCTGCCCAAGCTCAAGCCAAGAAGGAGAAGGCTAGGAAGGAGAAAGCTGCTAAGATGCCTACTCAAGGGGAGGCATCTGAATATTTCCTGAAAACCAAACAAGAGCAGCTTGGTTACTTGATTGCATCCACCCTGCGGATTGAGCAAGGACTAGCCACCCTAACTCAAAACCAGGCAAGCTTAGAGAGGATCATGGAACAAAAGTTCTATGACTTGGATGTCAAAGTGACAGAGATTCAGTCTGCAGTGGAGCAGCTCCAGGATGACATGCAGGAGAGGAGAGGCAAGACTACAACTGATGCCTTTGCCAGAGTGCCCCGTGCTCCGAGGTCGTCTGCAGTGCCAGTTCCTGACACAAGAGCAACCACCTCAGCTCCAGCCGCAGCATCAGCTCCAACTCCAGCATCTACTTCAGCTCCAGCGTCTACTTCAGCATCTACGGAAGCCTTCGTCCTTGGAGTGATCCGGACTCCACAACCACCTGAAGATCAAGCCTGAGTGTCGACTTAGCACTGTGCATTTTCTAGGAACTTTTTGGTAACTTGTTGCCAAAGGGGGAGAAAATGTATAGATCATAGGCTTCGAGAGAGAGTGTTGCTTTTATTCTCTCTTGTTTTATTTGGTGGTTTTTCGAACTTCGTTTGCTTTTGAGTGAGATACTACGTCATTATCTGTGAAACATTGATGATCATGTGTTTGATCATAAGCTACACTCAATGTTTGCTTAATATTTTTATCCTATCCATCTTATGTGATCACTCACTATTCTTGGTGATGAGTGCATGTATTTCATTCTTATCATTTTAAGCGCTCCACCAAGATGTATGTGACATGGAAGAGTAACCCGTGACTCTAACTCTTTGTGCATTTGCAGTCCAAAGAAAATTTTAAATATGCACAAATTTAGGGGGAGCTCTTACTTGTCACATACTTCTCAAAGCGACGATATACTTCATGCTTATTATCTCTTGTCGAAGCTTTGATCTATATGTTGTCATTAATTACCAAAAAGGGGGAGATTGAAAGTGCAACTATCCCTAGGTGGTTTTGGTAATTCATAACAACATATAGCTCATTGAGCTAATGCTATTCCAAGATGATTATTTCAGGAAAGCTCAATGATTGGCATGGCATGGATGTGAAAGTGGAACCCTCAAAATGCTAAGGACAAAGGATTGGCTCAAGCTCAAAAGCTCAAGACTCTTCATTTTATATTTTAGTGATCCAAGATCACATTGAGTCTTTAGGAAAAGCCAATACTATCAAGGAGGGATGAGGTGTTGCTTGATGAGCCTCTTGCTTCATGTGCTTAATGATATGCTCCAAAATCCTTAGCTACTTTCCCATATCCACAAATGACCTAAACCCTAAGCCAAACTCGGTCATACCGATTCTTTCTATCCGGCGCCACCGAGTTTCACTTGTCATAAGCCACTTCCAAACCCTAGCAATTCGTTCCTACCGATAGGGATCTCGGTCTCACCGAGATGGGGTTGCAAACTCTCTGTTTCCTTTTCGTAACTTTTTGGTCTCACCGAAAGAGCAAATCGGTCCCACCGAGATTGCAATGTAAACTCTGTGTTTCCCTTTTGTAACTTTTCGGTCTCACTGAAAGAGCAAATCGGTCCCACCGAGTTTGCCTGACCAACTCTCTGGTTAGCTAATTACCAAAATCGGTCTCACCGAGTTTGTGTACTCGGTCTCACCGAGATTACGTTATGCCCAAACCCTAACAGAATCGGTCCTACCGAGTTGCATGTCAGTCCCACCGAAAATCTCTAATGGTCACTAGGTTTACCTTTTCGGTCCGACCGAGTTTATTGATTTGGTCCCACCAAGATTGGTAGATTGTGTGTAACGGTTGGATTTTGTGTGGAGGCTATATATACCCCTCCACCTCCTCTTCATTCGTGGAGAGAGCCATCAGAACACATACACCATTCCAACTCACATGTTCTTGGAGAGAACCACCTACTCATGTGTTGAGACCAAGACATTCCATTCCTACCATATGAATCTTGATCTCTAGCCTTCCCCAAGTTGCTTTCCACTCAAACCTTCTTTCCACTAGATCCAAATCCTATGAGAGAGAGTTGAGTGTTGGGAAGACTATCATTTGAAGCACAAGAGCAAGGAGTTCATCATCAACACACCATTTGTTACTTCTTGGAGAGTGGTGTCTCCTAGATTGGCTAGGTGTCACTTGGGAGCCTCCGACAAGATTGTGGAGTTGAACCAAGGAGTTTGTAAGGGCAAGGAGATCGCCTACTTCGTGAAGATCTACCGCTAGTGAGGCAAGTCCTTCGTGGGCGATGGCCATGGTGGGATAGACAAGGTTGCTACTTCGTGGACCCTTTGTGGGTGGAGCCCTCCGTGGACTCGCGCAACCATTACCCTTCGTGGGTTGAAGTCTCCATCAACGTGGATGTAGGATAGCACCACCTATCCGAACCACGGGAAAAACATCCGTGTCTCCAATTGCGTTTGAATTCTCCAAACCCTTCCTTTTACATTCTTGCAAGTTGCATGCTTTACTTTCCGCTGCCAATATACTCTTTGCATGCTTGCTTGAATTGTGTGATGATTGCTTAACTTGTCCTAAGATAGCTAAAATCTGCCATGAACTAAAATTGGGAAAAGGTTAAGTTTTTATTTGGTCAAGTAGTCTAATCACCCCCCTCTAGACATACTTTCAATCCTACAACGGAACATGCAAAAGATGGTGGTGTGATTCCGGTTACCGGGTTCCCACGGGTCGACAGCATGGCGAACAAGGAGGAACGTGCAACATACAATTCGGTCATGAACATCGCATACAACATGCATTCGTTCCCGGAAGGTCGTCTCGGCGATTATACCTTTGAAGCGTGCATTTTGAGGCAGAATGAGTTCAATGCGGTGTAGATGGAAGTAGTGGTACACGTCATCGGTAGAGGAAGTAGTGGTTCACGTTTCACAGTCATACACACTCCGTAGATAATCGGGGTCAACAGTAGAGGTACACACATTGTCGGGGTACTTGTCCGTCCGGTCTTGGTGTAGCTGTACAAGGCAAACGTAGTGGTACTAAGCGCCGGTCATCAAGGCACTTGCCGAAATCAAGCATCGCTCTCACGTCGGTTCATCACATTACCTGTACCTGCAACTGTTGTTGTAGTAATCTGTGAGCCACGAGGACTCAGCAATCCCATTACCATGGGTATCAAGACTAGCAAAGCTTAAAGGGTACGGAAAGGATAAGTTGTGAGGTTGCAGCAGCACTAAGCATTGTATGGTGGCTAAGTTACGAGTACAAGAGTAAGATGAGAAACTACACAAACGGTCGCAAACTATTAATGATCAAGAAGTGATCCTGAACTAATTACGTTCAAACATGACCCAACCATGTTCTCTTCTCGAATGCACCTGAAAAGAGACAATCACGGTTACGTACGCGGTTGGTGTATTTTAGTTGAGTTTAGTTCAAGTCCACTACAACCGGATATTAAAAATTCCCATTTGCCACATAACCGCAGGCACGACTCTCGAAAGTTTAAACTCTGCAGGGGTGTCACAACTTAGCCCACGACAAGCTCATGATCCGCGGAGACAATCCTCCATCGCGAGACATCCGATCAAACTCGGGATCCCGGTGCACAAGACATTTCGACAATGGTAAAAAAACCAGCAAGACATCCCGACGTGCCGACACCCTGATAGTAGCCACGCGTATCTCGTCTCAGGCCACGATCGGATGGGTCAAGCTACGAGTAAAACCTGTCCTCGAGGTTCCTCATGGTGGCCCCACAGGTTGCCCGGTTTGGACCAACACTCATGAGGAGCACTGGCCCGGGGTTGTTAATTAAGTCCTCGGGTGCTAGCCGGTCCCTATGCAAGTTTTAGTTGTTATTAGGCAAATGGTAAAACCAATGTTGGGCCTTGCTGGAAGATTTTTATTCAAAGCGAACTGTCAAGAGGGGCCCATAAACCCTCACCGTGTTAGGGATGCAAAATCAAGGAACATAACACCGGTATGACGGAAACTAGGGCGGCAAGAGTGGAACAAAACACCATGAAAAAGGCTGAGCCTTCCACCCTTACAAAGTATATAGATGCATTAATTAAATAAGAGATATTGTGATATCCCATGATATCCATGTTCCAACATGGGAGAACCTACAATTGCACCTGCAACTCACAACACTATGAGAAGGGCTGAGCAAAGTGGTAACATAGCCAAACAACGGTTTTGCTAGGATGGTGGAAAAGGTTAGAGGCTGTCATGGCAATTCGGGAGGCTTGATAAACAAGTAGTTGGTAGTGCGACATAGCGATAGTGATGACCCACGAGTATTGGTGATCAATTATAACTCTTTTCGATGAGTAAGAGTGTCGAACCCAACGAGGAGCAGAAGGAAATGACAAGTGGTTTTTAGCAAGGTAATGTCTGCAAGTGCTAAAACTGTAAGTAGCAGAGTAGTTTGATAGCAAGGTAATTTGTAATGAGAAAGTAATGATAGTAGTAACAAAAGTGCAACAATGTAGCCCAATCCTTTGGAGGCAAAGGACAGGCCAAAACCGTCTCTTATGATAAGCAAAGCGTTCTTGAGGGTACACGGGATTTTCATCTAGTCACTTTCATCATGTTCGCTTAATTCATGTTCGGTACTTTGATAATTTGATATGTGTGTGGACCGGTGCTTAGGTGTTGTTCTTACTTGAACAAACCTCCTACTTATGATTAACTCTCCCGCAAGAATCCACAACTATGAGAAAAGTATTAAGAATAAATTCTAACCATAGCATTAAACTTTTGGATCCAATCGGTCCTTTACGGAATAGCGCATAAACTGGGGCTTGAGCTTCTGTCACTCTCGCAACCCATCATCTAATTGCTACTCCACAACGCACTCCCTTAGGCCCAAATATGGTGAAGTGTCATGTAGTCGAGGTTCACATGACACCACTAAGGGAATCACAACATACATACTAGCAAAATATCGAACACATATCAAGTTCACATGATTACTTGCAACATGATTTCTCCCGTGACCTGATACGTCTCCAACGTATCTATAATTTTTGATTGTTCCATGCTATTATATTATCTGTTTTGGATGTTTAATGGGATTTAATATACCTTTTTATATTATTTTTGGACTAACCTATTAACCAAAGGCCCAATGCAAATTGTTGTTTTTACCTATTTAAGTGTTTTGCAGAAAAGGAATATCAAACGGAATGAAACCTTTGGGAGAGTTATTTTTGGAACAAACGTGATCCAGGAGACTTGAAGTGGACGTAAAGAAAAAAGCGATGAGGCCACAAGGCAGGGAGGCGCTGGAAATGCGTTATATCGACTAGAGGGGAGGGTGAATAGGCGATTTTTATGAAAGTCTTCAAAACATGGAAGTTTTGAAGACAAATGATAGACATGAACCTATTACCATGCAGCGGAAGGTAGACTACACTAGGCAGACCATAGTCAAGTATTCGATGAAGTGAAAGCACAATGACTAATAGCAGCTAGGCAGTAAAGATCAGGTACACAGTGAAGACAAATAGATAATGCAAATAGGTACTGACTTCACAAGAGCCAACTGTAAATAAAGAGATGGGAAGGATAGAACCAGTGTGCGGGATGAAGACAAAGGTTTGGTAGACCAGTTCCAACTGCGGTCACAGTTGTACGTCTGGTTAGGGCGGATAGGTATTTAAACCTGAGGACACACAATCCCGAACACCTAGTCCTGAACAGCAGCTCAAGACACTTAGTCCTCACCGTATTCCCCTTGAGCTAAGGTCACACAGACCTCGCCCAATCACTCTGGTAAGTCTTCAAGGTAGACTTCCAAACCTTCACAGACTTCATTCACCGGCGATCCACAATGACTCTTGGATGCTCAGAACGCGACGCCTAACCGGCTGGAGGATTCATAGTCCTCAAGTGTAATAAGTCTTCAGATCACATAGACAAGATGACTTAAGTGATGCCTAACACTCTTTGGCTCTGGGTGGTTAGGGCTTTATCCTCTCAAGGAATTCTCTCTCAAAGGCTTCAAGGTGGGTTGCTCTCAAATGACAAAAGCCGTGCTTTAACTCTGAGCAGCCAACCGTTTATGGTTATAGGGGGTGGGCTATTTATAGCCACTAGGCAACCCGACCTGATTTGTCCAAAATGACCCTGTGTCACTAAGGAACTGACACGTGTTCCAACGGTCAGATTTCAAACACACACGGCAACTTTACTTGGGCTACAAGCAAAGCTGACTTATCCAACTCTGGACAAGATTTTCTCTCATAGTCTTCCCTCGAAGACATAGGATTTTGGTTAACCATCACTTCAGTCATTCTGACTGGTTCTCTTGGACCCCACTTAACAGTACGGTGGTTCCTATGACTCAACAAGGAAAAACACAGAACGATGAAACTGCTAAGTCTTCGCGCTCCATAGTCTTCACGCGATGTCTTCTCTTGTCATAGTCTTCAATGTGAATGTCTTCACATACCACCTTTGACTTCAATGTCTTCATACATTTTTAGGGGTCATCTCTGGTAGGAAAGCCGAATCAATGAGGGACTTCTACCTGTGTTATCCTGCAATTCTCACAAACACATTAGTCCCTCAACTAGGTTTGTCGTCAATACTCCAAAACCAACTAGGGGTGGCACTAGATGCACTTACAATCTCCCCCTTTTTGGTGATTGATGACAAACTAGTTGAAGTTTTCAACGGGGAATATAATATGTGGAATGTAAAGGATAGGAATTGTCTTCATAAGTTGCAAGGGCTCCCCCTGAAGATGTGCATATAAGTAATTTGCTTTTGGAATGCAAATGCACATGGCAGGTTGTACTTGAGGAGTTCCTCTTCAACTTATGATGACAATTCATCATGCATGAAAAGTATGTGAAGATAATGACATGCATAATGAAAAATGGACGTCTGCAAAATGATCTAAGTGCGGAATTTATCGTCGCACATGCGGAATTTATCATCGCGTCACAGAATAGCAAATAAGTAGCAGATGACCATCGAGTTTAAGTGTTACAACTCAAAGAACCAAATGTATCAAAATGGGAGTTGTAAACGCTAGGCAAAACATAAAGTAACCGCCTATATGCACCCGCTTGAAGACTATCAAACTCATATGCTTCTCCCCCTTTTGTCAGTAAGGACCAAAAAGGTTTGAAGACATAGAGCGTCTACTCGTTCCCATGAGGAGTAGGTGAAGCAGCAGGGTCGTCGGTGTTGTTCGGCGGTGCAGGCGAACTCGGGGCAGTGTCGGTGCGTGCAGAAGTAGGGAGCGGTGAAGTGGCATCGTCTTCGTCCTCGATCACTCTGGCATTCACAGTTGCCGCGGAGGAAGAGAACTCAGAGTCTTCAAGAGACGGAGTTCGTCGCAATACAATCCTTCTTGGAGGTGTAGAGTCAAACTTGAAACGTTCAGAGAAGCCATCCTCTTGAAGATCATCTTCAGAACACATAAGCGTCAGCCCTTTCCATGTACGCCGACAGGTTTCATGGGCAACAAAGGCATTCTTGGTGGCACGATTGCGAATGCAGTTGACATCCACCAAGAGGCTTTGCATTTGGCGCTTCAGCCAGTCATGATGTCTATCCTGTTTCTGATGAAGGGCAACCAGAAGCTCTCGGTCATTGAGAACACGAGATTGCTTCTTGGGCTGTTGGGCAATAGTGCTTTCAGTGGCTTCAGTGAGGGCACGATGAGGTGCACGTGTAGTACCAGCCAGAGGATAAACACGAGTGACTGCTTCAACTCCTTCAATGTTTTGAGAGAAGCTTTGATGGTCAGCATTCTGAAGACTAAGAGGCTCCTTGGCAGGCTCTGGATAGACGGCTTCAACGGACATATCAATGTGAGGCAGAAAGATCCGATGATTGCGAGCAGAGGGCTGATATGAGACAGTTAAGTGTAGTTTGATCAGCCGCATTATCCATGGAGCGTAAAACTTCAAGCCAAAAAGATCAGATCCTGATGCAGCAAGTTGGCGGATGAAGAAGTCTTGTGCATTGAAGCATTTGCCGTGAAGAATATAAAAGACCAAAGTCTTCATTGCACCTTCCAGCTTTGCATGTGGAGAATGTCCTTTGATGGGCCAGAGAGTTCGCCTGATAATGTGATAGATAGTGCGTGGCAGATACTCAAGGTCTTCAATAAAGAACTCCTTAGGATATGCAACATCTGGAGGCAAAGGCTTCATCATGCTAAGCATCTGACTCATGTTTGGTTCAGGCTTCTGAAAGATGCCCTCCATAGCTGCAATGTGAAGCTGACAACCAGGTTCATAAAGATCTCTAGGAGTGGGCAGACCAGTGAGCTCAATGATATCAAAGGCTTTGGCTTCGTGATGAACATTGCCGGTCATCCACTCAAGGACCCAAGTCTTCGGATCTCTGTTGTAACCACGAATGTGAAGAGTGACATAGAATTGGAGCAGCAACTCTTCGTTCCAGTGCTCTTGGTTGGTGACGAAAGGCAACAATTCATACTCTTTGAAGCAATCCAGAGCTTCTTCCAAGCAAGGCAGACCAGTTATGGCTTCAGTGTCAAGAGGCATATGAGGGAAAATGCGACTTTGATTGTACAGAATGCATGAGTAATAACTTCGCTGCGGATAGCTCCAGAACCAATCAGAAGATATTCTTTCCCTTGAGTAGGGGTTCTTGGCGCTATTGAAGAAGGTGTTGTCTGCTTTGAAGCCGTTGACATTAAAGGATCCGGGTGCTGATGCAGGACCTAGAAACCTGGGCAACCTTGGCATTGGCTTCTGTACCTGAGGCCTATGCTCAACGTGATAGTCAAACTGAGGACCAACAACAGGTGCAGGAACATGAGCAGTAGCATCATTGGCTTCACTGACTTCTGGCACATTTGTTGGTGCAGGCTCCACATTTTCTTCAGCCATGACAACGTCATTGGCTTCATTTGTGTTGGTGGTGGCAGCCTCAAGATTCTCAACCTCCACTTGATGAGCTGGAGGGTCGGGCATAGACACGTTCTCCTCGAGAACAGCTTCTTCAGTAATGAGGGGAGTAGGGACACGTTCTTCTTCTTGCGTGTCGTAGGCTGATGCACCCGGAATGCCTTCAGCAGCTTTAGCCTCAGACTCAGAGACATTCATAGTAGGAGTGGCATCTGGAAACACTTGATGTGCAACAGATTGGTGGGGCACTTCTCCTTCTGGAACGCTTGAAAGAGGGACTTGAGACCTAGGTCCTTTGCAAAGCCTGCGTAACGCTGGCGACTCCTCTGGAGACGGAGTTGGCTGGGCTTCAAAGTCATCTTCTTCTTATTGCCGGGGTGGTGTGACTTGTTGTTGTGGGTGATCAGCCCATGATGCATCCTGAGCAATTGGCGTCAGAGGACGACCAATGCTGATGAGTTCGTTGTGCGTAAGCACAGGCGATGATACCAAGTTGTGCTCGATCTGAGGAAGAACTACATCATCTTCAACATTTTCATGGTGACCAATGTCTTCAGCAGCGGTGGGATCAGCTGGTGGAATATCTTCAGCTTCATGAGCCTCTGTGGAAGCAGGCTCATGGACAGTCAGTTGGCGCTCTTGATGTTCAGCGGCAGGGCGAACCATGGAGATAGGTTCAACAACTAAGGGCTCTGTGGGAGCAGCCCGATCCTTCTTGGTCTTGCGCTTCTTCTTGGAGGGAGCAGCAGCAGAGGCTTCAGGATGTTTCCTCTTTCTCGCTTCAGCCTCAACAGTCCTTGTCTTCTTCAGTTCTGAAGCAGTTGACCTGATCTTTGGCTTCGAGCCAGTCATGCTGGCTGGGAAGACAATAGGATGTGCTTCCTGCCTTGGTGCTTCGGGTTCGGCCACAGCTGGCTTCTTCTTCTTCTTCTTGGCAGCCATTCTAGGATCGATGCTAGAATGACCAAGGGCCTTGCGCTTCTCAGCCTCATTGTAGGCTTGCACACTCTTGTCAGCCAGGCTCTTCATGCTCTCACGAGAACCTTGAGCTTCTTCATGCTTCTTGAGAAAGGCTTCTTTGAGCTCGTGCAACATGATCTTGAAATTTTTGACCTCTTGCACGTTGAGCTTGGCCATGTGCTTCTTGAACTGAGCTTTCTCAAAGTCGATCTTTTGCTTCAGTTCAACGATGCGCTAAGCTAGACCTAGCTCTGAAGCAATGGCACCATGGAAGGCGACACTGAGGCCAATTGGAAGCTGCAGATCTTCAAAGCTGAGGTTGGGCGTGTCAAACCACTCATCAATGAAGTTGTGGATGATTGCCACGTCAAAGAGAGGCAAATCATTGAAGATTTCTGCTTCTTCTTTGCTCTTGATCAGTTGCTCAAGAGCGTCATCTGCAAGATCTTCATTGCTGGACAGATCAATAGCATCGTTGCGCAGAATAGCAACAACAGTCAGTTCTTGGCTGGCGTGTTGCAAAGGCATCTTGACTTTCGAGGGCTTGGAGATGCGTGACAAATCTTCAGACTGCACAGTCTTCAGGAGGTGCAGTAGCCAGTGGCTTCGCGCGTGAGATTTTTGGTGCTGAGGCAGGCTTTGAAGCTTTAGGCTGCTTCAGTTTCTTTGGCTTCGGCGGTGCAGGTGCTTCATCAGATTCATCGTCATTTGCAGGCTCATCCACAACTGTCCCTTGAACCATGATATGAGTGATGAGACCTTCCAGGTTGTAGAAGGGACCAACAAGATTGGGTTCAGCTTCGCGGGTGCCATCGGCACGGGGAGCAGAGGGACCAGGGTTGAAGTCTAGTCCCAATGACTTCTTGTTCTGCTTCGCCGAATTCTGGGCAAACTGGAAGTTGTGCTTGAACAGATTGTTGCCATGACACCATAGCAATGACGATGGGTCAGCATCCGCAGGCTGTGGTCCACGGACCATGCAGGGATAGAAGCCTTGTTCAATGGCTTCATCTCTGGACCTGGGTTGAAGATTTCTGTATAGGATGTCTCCCCATGGTCGCTTGATGGCATTCTTCTCAGCATATTCCTTGGTCACAAACCTGTACTTGAACCACTGTTCTGCCCAATATCGTCGAATCCATTGGATTCGTGTCTTGCGCTGATTGTAATCCTCTTCTGGATCTGTCTTGTACAGCTCTGAGAGGTCATCAGGCAGATCTCTTGATGTTTCACCTCGACGCTTTCTGCCACCCTTCCTTACTGATTTCTCTGCAGCCATGAACTTTAAACTGAATGGCTTCAACACGTTCAAAGGCTTCAAAGGCTTTCGCTTGCTGGACAAACAGGAACTGGCTTCGAGAGAATTTGTATGATGCTGTAAGAATTCTGCAAATGAATGCAGACTATGAGAACCAAGGGATTCTCCCACGGACATGTACCTGTGACAGCATTAAGGCGCGAGGGAAGGGGAAGAGGTCATATGCATTCTCAGAAGATTTTGAAGATAAATCAGTTTAGAAGACATTGACCTCATCGTGCGAAGACATTCACTCATAGATAAGGAGTTGGTTCCAGATTTGTACGAATCCACGGATCATTACAAGTGTGGAATCTAACTACTTTGTGAAGCATAAGTGAACATACTAGGCATATTATGAGATGCAGTATGAAATAGATCCAATTTGTGTGAACAGAAACTGCTTGTGGTAGAAAGTGACGAATCTATAGGATCAAAGGGGCCGTAAAAAGGAAGTTTTATTTACCACACGAAGAACTGCTAGACGGAGTGGAAGAGGAGGCCGAGCAGTTCGATCGTCCGTGCCCTAACTTGGCGACGGAGGACACCTATGGCGACGGCGGAGAAGACGATGTCCGCGGCCGGCGTGAAGACAGCGTCGGAGAGGTCGCGGCAGCTAAGCGCTTCGTCGCCGGCGTCGTCGAGGGCTAGCAGTGGCGCTAGGGTTTGTGCAAGAGTGGAAGAAAGGATAATGACTGTGGTGAGGCGTGTATTTATAGGGACAGGGACGGCACAGTGTTATTACACTAGTGCCCCTGGCGATTCACATCTGAAGGACACGTGGCCATCATGCAACATATCGGAGGTTGTTCCACGTTCCCACACATGCCTGGATTGTCGGGTGGTCGTTCCTGTCGGCGTTCTGGGAACGGGGGTCCCCAGACTTGCCTGCCTGCGACCTGCGGCATGGCTCAAAGGGGGGGGGGGGCCAAGCACGGCCCATCTTCATCAACACAGAGCCAAGACCCTCGCGAGGGGCCAAGCCTCGCGGGGCGGACGAGACGGAGCTTCCTCAGGCACGGCCTCATCAGGCTAGCTCGCGAGGAGGCGGAGAGGTCAAGGCGGGGTACCTCACGAGGTGCCCATGACGCAAGCCATGACGACCAAAGGCGCTAGGCGGGCGCCAGCCGCGCAGTGTCCTCCTTTCCTCTTTGGTGCAAAGGGAGTAAGCGCAGGCGAGAGCATCAGGCAAAGGCACCCGTTTCGGTGCAACGAGACCAAGACCAGTCCAACGGCAGGGAGGAAGTCATTGTGGGGCCCAAGCCAGCGTCACCACCAGGGTCCTTGGCAGGCGAAGACCAACTTTAGTCAGGATAAGTGTACCAAATGTTCCCCTTCAAAATGGCCAATTGTTGGCGCCCTTCCCGCTCAATATTTGGGAAGAGGCCCAGGGCCATCGCCTATAAATAGGACCAGCCACCCACAAGGTAGAGAGAGGTTCGAGATCGAGTATCGAGGATCAAGGAGAGAAGATCGAATCAGAGAGAGAGAAGGGTGATTGAACTCCTCCCAGCAGTTCATCGCCCCAGCCAAGAACAGACCCTAGCGAGGCTGTTCTTCCTTGTATTGCTCATCATCATCAGCCCAAGAGGCAATCCACCACACCACACACTGGAGTAGGGTATTACACCACGACGGTGGCCCGAACGAGTATAAACCCTGTGTTTCTTGTGCTGTTCTTTCCTTAGCTTAGATCTTAGCGAGGCGGAGGGGTGGAGGTAGGTAGGAGGCGAAATCTCCGCGCGCACCCCAGTGTTCGAACCTCAAGGGTCTGTCGGAACCAAAAATCCAACATTTGGCGCACTAGGTAGGGGTGCACAGGAGTTTTCCCTTCCGCCACCGCCACGACCTACCTCGCGATGAGTAGCGCGTCGCCCGCTCCGGCCATTGGCGCCAGCACGGGGGCCAGGGGGCTCCGAGCCCTAGCCACAGCCCTACGATGGGTATGGTGGCCGGACAAGTTCAAGCCAACGATGCCGCCGCGCTACGGCGGCGCGACTGATCCGCTGGCCTTCTTGCTGGCATACAAGGAGGCCAACCTCGTAGCTGGAGGTGACAATAGGTTCATGGCCAACTGGCTCCCCATGGCCCCCACCGGCGCTCCGCGCGCATGGCTACTCCACTTGCCGGCAACCTCCATGGCCTCTTGGGAAGAGTCCCGCAGCCTCTTCCCCGCCCATCATGCTACACCAACACCCCCGGTCCTCGCGGCCCTCCTGGGCGGCTCGTAGGCGCCGCCTACAAGTCATCACATCAAGCCGTTCATCCGTCGGGTCAGCGCCGCTTCCACACGGTAGGGGGCTCTCCCGGACCGGGCGGCGCCCAAGGCCGGCCTGACCTTCAGCTCGGAGGACCACCCCTCCAACTCGGCCTGCTCGGGTGCGCTCCCCATGCTGTGCACCCCCACCATCTGCCAGGTGGCCGTCACCAGAACTCTCATCGATGGCGGTGTGGGCCTCAGCGTGCTCTCGGTCGAGGCCTTCAACCTCCTCTGCATACCCCTGGAACGGCTGCAACCCAGCCGGCCCTTCTCAGGCGTTGGGGGCGGATCATCCAGCTCCTTGGGACAGATCCGGCTCCCAGTAACCTTCGACACCTACAACAACTTCCGCACGGAGCTGGTTGACTTCGACATCGCCCCCATCGGCCTCCCCTACAACGCCATCCTCGGCTACCCTGCGCTGGCCCAGTTCATGGCCGCGACGCACCCGACGTACAACCTCATGAAGATGTCCGGGAGCAGCGGTGTCCTCACCGTGCACGGGGACACCGAAGACGCGCTGCGGGTGCTCAAGCTCGCCTTCAAGACGGTGGCGTCGGCACAGCCCGCCGACTCGGAGACCCCCGAGCCCAAGGGGGCTGCACCTGCCAAGAAGAAACAGTTGTTCACCCAAGACAAGGCAGAAACCAAGCAGATACCCGTCGATGAGGACGGATCCACCAATGCCACTTTCACCATAGGCGCAAACCTCGAACCCGAGCAGGAGGAGGCCCTGGTCGGGTTCCTTCGCGCGAACAAGAAGGTATTAGCTTGGGAGCCTGACCAGTTGGCGGGGATGCCTAGGAGTATAATCGAGCATCACCTCAACGTGTGCCCCAACGTGCGCCCTGTGAAGCAGAAGGCAAGGCGGCAGTCCACAGAAAAGCAGGCCTTCATCGTCCAAGAGACCCGCAAATTAGAAGCCGCTGGGGTCATTCGCGAGGTCCGATACCCGGATTGGTTGGCCAACCATGTCGTTGTGCCAAAGAAGGGATGGAAGGAGCGCATGTGTGTCGACTTCACCAACCTCAATAAGGCATGCCCGCAAGATCCGTTCCCGCTCCCCCGCATCGACCAAATCGTCGATTCCACCGCGGAATGCGACCTGCTATGCTTCTTGGATGCCTTCTCTGGGTATCACCAGATCAAGATGGTGGTAGAAGACGTCGAAAAGACAGCCTTCCTAACCCCGTGTGGGGTGTACTGCTACACATGCATGCCATTCGGGTTGCGTAACGCAGGGGTGACCTTTCAACGGCTGATGCACATCACCTTGGGCCCACAGCTCGGGAAGAATGTTGAGGCTTACGTCGATGACATTGTGGTAAAGTCTCGGGAGGCCAGGACCCTGATACAAGACCTGGAGGAAACCTTCGCAAGCCTCAACGCAGTGAACCTATGGCTCAACCCAGAGAAGTGTGTGTTCGGAGTCCCCTCGGGCAATCTCTTGGGTTTCCTCGTGTCCCACCGAGGCATCGAGGCTAATCCGAAAAAGGTCAAGGCAGTCGAGGACATGAGCCCGCAAAGACCCTTAGAGAAATGCAGAAGCTCACTAGGCGCGTGACCGCGCTAGGGTGCTTCATCTCCAAGTTGGGGGAGCGAGCGCTGCCTTTCTTCCAGCTAATGAAGAAAAAGGGGCCCTTTGAGTGGACTGAAGAGGCCGACAAGGCGTTCCAGGATCTCAAGAGATACCTGACCAGCCCACCGGTCATGGTGGCTCCGCGCCCTCAAGGGCCCCTGGTGCTTTACCTCGCCGCCACTCCCTACTCCGCTAGCGCAGCCCTGGTGGCGGTTAGAGAGGAGCGTCGCATCAAAACCATAGCAGCAGCCCGGGACAAGGCAAAACAGGAACAAGGAAGGCCCACAGAAACCACCACCGCGGCTGAGGAGGATCAGCCGCCGCAGAGGAGTGCACCGGAGGCGGGAGAGGCCCCTCTCCCAGATGGCCAGCCTTAGGAGGCCTCATCGCCTCAGGAGGCGCCATGGTCTCCGAAGGGAGCCACCAGCACTGACGCACCCAACCTCGTTGAGCACCCGTGTACTTCGTCAGCACGGTGTTGCGGGACGTGAGGGCACGGTACCCCATGCCTTAGAAGCTTCTCCTCGCGCTACTGGTGGCCTCGCGCAAGCTGCGGCACTATTTTCAGGGTCACCCCATCAAGGTCGTCTTGTCATACCCCCTGGAGAGAGTGCTCAGGAGCCCTAACTCAGCTGGAAGGGTCGCTGAGTGGAACATAGAACTGCAAGCGTTTCAGCTCGAATTCAGCACGACCAGAGTCATCAAGGGAGCAACATTGGCGGATTTTGTGGCAGAATGGACGGAGGCACCAGGCCTCAAGGCCAACGAGGATCGGTCCCTCTCCCCGGGAAGCGAAGCGCCAGAAGGCTGGGTCATGTACTTCGATGGGGCGTTCTCCAGGCATGGCGCTGGGGCTGGGGCGGTGCTTATATCGCCCACTCAGGACAAGCTCTACTACGCTGTGCAGCTCTGTTTCCAGCAAGGTGAAAAGGTCTCCAACAACATAGCGGAGTATGAAGGTTTAATAGCGGGCTTGAAGGCCGCATCTGCCCTGGGGGTGAAACGCCTCACCATCAAGGGCTATTCGAAGCTCCTTGTCAATTTCTCCAACAAGGTGTACGAGCCGAAAGATGAGCACATGGAAGCCTACCTTGAGGAGGTCCGCAGGATGGAGAAGCAGTTCTGGGGGTTGGAATTGCAGCATGTGCCCCGTGGCACCAATCTGGAGGCCGACGAAATCGCCAAACGGGCGTCCAAGCGGTTACGTCAGGAGCCTGGCGTTTTCGAGGAGCGGCTCTTCAAGCCCTCAGCCTCGGGAGGAGCTCCCCCAGCCACCTGCCTCAAGAGCCCCGGCCTGTGGCCCATCCTCAGGAGCACGCCTGCTCCTGACGATGGAACCTCAGGAGGGGTGCTGGATCACGGAGCTCCCGAGTTACTTAACACAAGGGACCCTGCCGGAGAAGGAGGAGGAAGCGGAGCGTGTGGCACGGCAGGCCATGGCATACTGCATCAAGGATGGAGAGCTCTACCGGAAGTGACCAAACGGTGTATCCCTGCACTGCATCTCCAGGGAGCAAGGAAAGGAACTGCTGGAAGATATACACGGCGGACACTGTGGACATCATTCATCATCACGGACCCTCGTCGGCAAGGCGTTCCGCAGTGGGTTTTATTGGCCCGCCGCACTCAATGACGCCGTCGAATTAGTGAAAGCTTGTGAGGCCTGCCAGTTCCACGCCAAGCAGATCCATCAGCCGGCAGGAGGCCTGCAGACTATACCCCTTTCGTGGCCATTCGCAGTCTGGGGGCTGGACATCCTGGGCCCGTTTCCTCGAGCGCCAGGGGGCTACCGCTACCTCTACGTCGCCGTGGACAAATTCACCAAGTGGGCTGAAGTAGAGGCCGTACGCACCATCCCCGCGGGTTCCGCAGTCAAGTTCATCAGGGGCATCGTGAGCCGGTTCGGGGTGCCGAACCGCATCATCACGGACAACGGTTCGCAGTTCACCAGTAACCTTTTCAAAACATACTGTGCTAACCTTGGAACGCAGATATGCTACGCTTCGGAGGCGCACCCCCGAAGCAACGGCCAGGCCGAGCGAGCTAACGCAGAGGTCCTGAGGGGCCTCAAGACCAGGACGTTCAAGAAGAAGCTGGAGGCCTGCGGCACAGGTTGGTCCGACGAGCTTCAGTCCGTGTTGTGGTCCATCCGCACAACCACGACCAAGCCGACTGGAGAGACCCCGTTCTTCCTGGTCTACGGAGCCGAAGCGGTCCTCCCTCACGAGGTCATACGTCGCTCCGCGCGGGTCCTGGCGTTCGATGAGGCGCAGCAGGACGCCATGCGGGGGATGGACCTCGTGCTGGGGGAGGAACGTCGCCGAGAAGCCGCGCTGCGAGCGGCAAGGTACCAACAAGCACTGCGACGATATCACTGCCGCAACATCCGCCCCAGAACTCTCGAGGTAGGAGACCTCGTGCTCAGGCGGGTTCTCTCCAAGGAGGGATTGCACAAGCTCTCTCCCATGTGGGAGGGCCCGTTCAAGGTTGTTCATGTTGCCAGGCCCGGCTCCGTGCGCTTGGAGACTCAGGAGGGGGTGCCGGTCCAGAACGCATGGAACATCCAGCACCTCTGGAGGTTCTACCCCTAAAAAGGCCCATAGCCTGTGAAGAAGGCGAATGCCTGTGAAGCTGTCGCGTTTTGGAAAAGGCCCAGAGCCTGTGAAGAAGGCGAATGCCTGTGAAGCCGCCGCGTTTTGGAAAAGGCCCAGAGCCTGTGAAGAAGGCGAATGCCTGTGAAGCTGTCGCGTTTTGGAAAAGGCCCAGAGCTTGTGAAGAAGGCGAATGACTGTGAAGCCGCCGCGTTTTGGAAAAGGCCCAGAGCCTGTGAAGAAGGCGAATGCCTGTGAAGCTGTCGCGTTTTGGAAAAGGCCCGGAGCTTGTGAAGAAGGCCAACGCCTGTGAAGCTCGCCGCCCATGACACTCTCACGTAATAATGAGTTGGGGCTGTACACGCCCCGGAGTCTCAGGAGCGCCCGCCTCAGTGTAACGCCCTCGATGCGGCTATATCTCCCACATGTCGAAGCATGACTTAGAGGCATAACCGCATTGAAAGCAATGTCTCAAGTGAGGTAATCTTCACACAACCCATGTAATACAATAGAGGAAAAAGATACATAGTTGGCTTACAATCACCACTTCACACATGTACATGAATAAAGCATTACATCATCCAAATACAATCAAGGTCCGACTACGGAACCAAAATAGAAGAAGAACCCCAAATGCGACACGGTCCCCGATCGACCCCAACTGGGCTCCACTACTGATCAACTAGAACGAAACAACACAAAGGTCAAGGTCTTCAACGAGCTCCTCCTGAACTGGGTTGCATCATCTACACGGACTCATCGGCACCTGCAAACTGGTTTTGGAAGTATCTGTGAGCCATGGGGACTCAGCAATCTCGCACCCTCGCGATCAAGACTATTTAAGCTTATGGGTAAGGTAAAAGGTATGAGGTGGAGCTCCAGCAAGCGACTAGCATCTATGGTGGCTAACATACGCAAATGAGAGCGAGAAGAGAAGGCAAAGCACGGTCGATAAAAGTATGATCAAGAAGTGATCCTAAAACAACCTACGTCAAGCATTACTCCAACACCGTGTTCACTTCCCGAACTTCGCCGGAAAGAGACAATCACGGTTACACACGCGGTTGATGTATTTTAATTAAGGTCATCTTCAGGTTTTCTACAACCGGACGTTAACAAATTCCCATCTACCCATAACCGCGGGCACGGCTTTCGAAAGTTCAAATCCCTGCAGGGGTGTCCCAACTTAGCCCATCACAAGCTCTCACGGTCAACGAAGTAATAGACCTCCTCCCGAGACATTCCGATCAGACTCGGTATCCCGGTTCTACAAGACATTTCGACAGGGTAAAACTAAACCAGCAACACCACCCAGATGTGCCAACAAATCCCGATAGGAGCTATACATATCTCGTTCTCAGGGCACACCGGATGAGCCAGACGTCGGGTGGGCCAGCCCAGAGTTGCCCCTGGTAGCTCCGGACATCGCTCAGTTTGGACCAACACTCAGAGGAGCACTGGCCCAGGTGGGTTAAAATAGATGACCCTCAGGAGCGCGACTCCCAAGGGAAAGAAAAGGCTAGGTGGCAAATGGTAAAACCAATGTTGGGCATTGCTGGAGGAGTTTTACTTAAGGCGAACTGTCAAGGGGTTCCCATAATAGCCCAACCGCGTAAGGAACGCAAAATCCGGGAACATAACACCGATATGACGGAAACTAGGGCGGCAAGAGTGGAAGAAAACACCAGGCATAAGGCCGAGCCTTCCACCCTTTACCAAGTATATAGATGCATTAATTAAATAAGATATATTGTGATATCCCAATAAGTAAACATGTTCCCGCAAGGAACAAAATCTCCATGTTCCAACAAGGAACAAAACTTCAATCTTCACCTGCAACTAACAACGCTATAAGAGGGGCTGAGCAAAGTGGTAACATAGCCAAACAACGGTTTGCTAGGACAAGGTGGGTTAGATGCTTGGTTCAACAATATGGGAGGCATGATAAGCAAGTGGTAGGTATCACAGCATAGGCATAGCAAAAGAGCGAGCAACTAGCAAGCAAAGATAGAAGTGATTTCGAGGGTATGATCATCTTGCCTGAGATCCCGCAAGGAAGAAGAACGAGTCCATGAAGAAGACAAACGGGCGTAGACGAACGAATCCTCACACACGATGTTACCGGAACCAACCCGAAGAAGCAAACACCGGAAAGAAGCACACAACATAGTAAACAAACCACACATAAACATGGTATGATATGCGGGATGCGGGATGCGATGCATATGCATGATTTGACAAGGAAGAAATGAACCTGGCCTCAACATGGAAATCCAAGAGTGCCACTAGAAAGATGAGGTGATTTTGGTTGAAATCAATATAAAGATCACCGGAATCGGATTTACGGTTTGGAAATGGCAAGGGATTCAAATATGACCACGTTCTGCGATAAACAGCAAGTAGCCATCTAAATGCAACAAGATTAATATGCTACATCACTCAAACATGGAAAAAAAATACATGGCAGGGATCCACTCATGATGCTTAACAAAAGATGAACACTGAGCTACGGCCAATTCATCCATTAACAGGTTCAAACAAGCATGGCAAAAGTTTAATTGGTAAACAGGTTTCAGACTTAGTGAAATTAACACTTGTCTGGAATTTCAGATCAGGTAGCACTCTTCGGAGCAACAAAACTACATGCTGCAGGACCTGAAGATGGCAAAGTAAAGCCTGGCGTGGAGCTACTCAAAGAGCTTAACAAAAGTCCCTTAGTGACCTTGAGCCAAAAGGGATCAGAAAATACAATTGCAAGCATGTGAACATGGCAAAAACATAATCAGTTCTCAGACTTAGTGAAAACTGGAGCATGCTGAAAATAGATATCAAGTAGGCATGTTTACGAGCTCGATGCACTCACTACAGAGCAACTCATGACAAGCTAAGCATACACCCATTACGAATACACAAAATGCAAGCTAGACATGGCAAGAACAATAACATAGCATGCACGGATCAACTACAACATCCTCGGCAAAATCGCTAACAAGTAGACAATCTGCCCAGATTCACGAAGTAGCAAAAGTAGAGCTCGATTGACTCAAGCTAGGTTGCTCCATAATTGCAAAAAAAAGACATGGATGGATATAGCACTACAAGATTAACAAAACATCCTTACTGATCATCCTCAAAAGAGGCACGGATCACTAGGAAACAACATGAACATATGGCATCATGAGAAAAACAGATCAAGGACTTAGTGGAAATGCTAAGTCCCTGAAATCAGCATTACCAAGTGCCTCACTATGCAAGCTTGTGCTAGTCACCACACACATCACAAAAATACATGGGTTGCACCTCTGGAAAGATGGCAAAACCCTTAACAAAACATATGTAGAACTCATGGGCATATCATGCACACAATAATCATGGCAAAAATGACAAATATCTAAATGGAGCAGCAGATCTGACAATTATCTCAAGTAGCTCTCTTCCAACAGCATTTCGGGCATCAAGATGAACTCAAATGAAAATGATTCAATGAGATGAAATGATGTACTCTCTGAGACGAACATTTTGATATGCTATATGCCTAAAACGAAGCTATAGATGCGGAGTTACGGCATGACGAACATATACCCTCTGAAAACAGATCTAGGGTTTGGCATGGAAACCGAGGATGGTCGGGAGCTCGCCGGAGTGAACTGTTCGCCGGAGAACGCGGTGGCCGGAGATGTCGGGAACTTGGGCCGGCCAGAGCATCTAGGGAGAGGGAGGAGCGCACGGTGGAGCGGCGGTCGCCGGCGCGGTGCGGGCGGCGGTCGCCGGCGAGATAGCGGGCGACGGGCACAGCGTCGATGCGGTCGGGTGGCAGAGCGGCAAACGAGCGAGGCGGCGCGGGCGGCCGATGCCGAAGGGGAAGGCGGCGCGAGCGGGCGCGGGGCGCGGCCCGGACGCGCGGAGGAGGGGGCCGGCCTTGGGCCGAGCGGGCCGGCGGCGGCGGCGGGCGGCGGGCGCCACGTGGCGATCTCTGGTTGGACGCGGGCGGGGTGCGGACATGTCCGGCGCGGGAGCGGACGTGTCCGTCTGTGCGAGAAGGTGGGATCTAGGGTTTTGTCCGCGAAAATGGACGGGGAGGGCATATTTATAGGTAGAGGGAGCTAAGAGAGTCCAAATGAGGTGCGGTTTTCGGCCACGCGATCGTGATCGAACGGCCGAGATGATGGAGGAGGTTTAAGTGGGTTTTGGTCCACTTTGGAGGGGTGTTGGGCTGCAACACACACGAGGCCTTTTCGGTCCCTCGGTTAACCGTTGGAGCATCAAACAAAGTCCAAATGGTATGAAACTTGACAGGCGGTCTACCGGTAGTAAACCAAGGCCGCTTGGCAAGTCTCGGTCCAATCCGGAAATGTTTAATACCCACACACGAAAGAAAGGTAGAAATGACCACCGGAGGAGAACGGAGCGCCGGATTGCAAAACGGACAACGGGGAAAATGCTCGGATGCATGAGATGAACATGTATGCAAATGAAATGCACATGATGACATGATATGCAATGCATGACACGCAAGCAATGACAAGGCAAACAACATCGAATAACTAGACGACACCTGGCACATCGGTCTCGGGGCGTTACACTTAGGCCCTGGGGCTCCCTCCCACGCCCAGTGGCAGCACTTAGCTCCGCGCTGGTGAGAAGACGTCGAAGACTAGATTAGGTGCCGGACGCGGCTTTTTCATTTGCTTTCTATAGTTGGCTTGTTCATCCTCATTCGAAGTTTTATTGAAGCTGCGCCGTCTTTGGCTTGTGGTTTTTCGACTTTTCACTCTCCTGCCTCGATTTCTCTTATGCTAGGCCTCGCGAGGGGGGCAGCCGAGTGCCCTCGCGAGTGTTCCTGTCCTAGTCGTTCAAAGGTTTCGCGACTTGGGTCCATTACAGGAGCACCCCTCCAGTCCGTGCCCCACGGGCACCGCGACACGAACACATGGCCTGGGTCGGTCGCCCCCCACGGCTGGGGCCAGGAACTATCCACGCGCGGGCACGTAGCCGGAAGGCACGATAACGGAAGCAAAACGATGATTAACAGCAATAACCCAAACACGCCCCCGCGGGGCTCCATACTACTGTCTTTTTACGCAGGAAAAAGAAAAAGAAAGAACAAATCAGGCGCAGCTCGCCTCACACCGGCCTGCAGGGAAGACTCAGCTGCCTCCGGGGCTCAGGCAGACTCCCTCTCGCACTTCACCAAGGCGCGACGGCGGGCAGACACGCTACCACCTCCCAAGCAGATACGATGGCATGGAGGCTGACCGCGGCCAGCGCTAGAAGAGTCGCTGCCTGAAGAAGAACCGGAGAAGCTTGGGGAACCCTGAGCGCCGCCAGTCACGCGAGCGCTGTCCTCTCCATCATCGCCGGAGCTGGGTTCCCGGCCGCGGTCGTCGTCCTCAGGGCAGCACCCTACGCAGCGACCATCTTCCCCAAACACCCTCACGTAGAGGGTGGCATCGCCGTCAAACTTGAAGTGCAGGGTGCACCGATGGCTCAGGCCACACGCGCGGGCAAACGTCTGCCAACCGCGGGCCAAGGCCAGGCTCCCGTCTGCGGAGACCTCCAGTGAAGCCCATGAGGCCCGGCTGTAGCAGCCATCAGCCTGGAGCCAGAGGCCGCCCGGGGCGTCGGCCGGGAGCTCGCTGAGGAGGAAGCGAGGAAGTGGAAGCCAGGTGCTAGTTGGCTCTGCCAACCACACAACGAACTCCAGCAGCACCTCTGCAGCGCGAAAGCGCGGCCTAGGGGGACGCGCAACCGAAGCGCGCCCCCCAGCCGCAGCAGTCCGCCCGTCACCATGCTGGAAATCGTCTCCGCGGCCGCGGGGAGCTCCCATGGTGGCCACAGGATGTTTGCAAGGGCGCCCTCGGCCGCGCTTGGGCGGGGGAGAGGCAGGCTCTACCCGGCGAGCCTTCCCCTTCTCTACGGCCGAGAACCTCCTCAACGGGGCCATGAAGAAGAAGGAGAAGCAAGGGGGGATGAACTGGAAGGGCGCGCACCGATCCGTACTTATAGCCGGCGAGGGCCAACCGTCGGCCCCAGTATCGCAGGTAATCATGACCCGCTTTGCATGCAGGGACTTGTCCAATCCGTGCAGTTGCTGAGACGCCATGGGGAAGTGGAGACGCCCACGCCCAATCAACCGCCACGCGGTGCCCAAGGCCGCAGGCTGTTAGGGCCCGTGGCGCTTCGCTCTTGCCCTTCCGCCTCCCTGCACGGCCAAGTCCGGGCGCACCTTGGGCCCGGAGGCTACTGTCGGTGTTCTGGGAACGGGGGTCCCCAGACTTGCCTGCCTGCGGCCTGCGGCGTGGCTCAAAGGGGGGGGGGGGCCAGCACGGCCCATCTTCATCAACACAGACCCAAGACCCTCGCGAGGGGCCAAGCCTCGTGGGGCGGATGACACGGAGCTTCCTCAGGCACGGCCTCATCAGGCTGGCTCGCGAGGAGGCGGAGAGATCAAGGCGGGGTACCTCATGAGGTGCCCGTGACGCAAGCCATGATGACCAAAGGCGCCAGGCTGGTGCCAGCCGCGCAGTATCCTCCTTTCCTCTTTGGTGCAAAGGGAGCAAGCGCAGCGAGAGCATCAAGCAAAGGCACCCGTTTTGGTGCAACGAGACCAAGACCAGTCCAACGGCAGGGAGGAAGTCATTGTGGGGCCCAAGCCAGCATCACCACCAGGGTCTTTGGCAAGCGAAGACCAACTTTAGTCAGGATAAGTGTACCAGATGTTCCCCTTCAAAATGGCCAATTGTTGGCGCCCTTCCCGCTCAATATTTGGGAAGAGGCCCAGGGCCATTGCCTATAAATAGGACCAGCCACCCACAAGGTAGAGAGAGGTTCGAGATCGAGTATCGAGGATCAAGGAGAGAAGATTGAATCAGAGAGAGAGAGAGAGAAAAGGGTGATTGAACTCCTCCCAGCAGTTCATCGCCCCAGCCAAGAACAGACCCTCATGAGGCTGTTCTTCCTTGTATTGCTCATCATCATCAGCCCAAGAGGCAATCCACCACACCACACACTGGAGTAGGGTATTACACCACAACGGTGGCCCAAACCAGTATAAACCTTGTGTTTCTTGTGATGTTCTTTCCTTAGCTTAGATCTTAGCGAGGCGGAGGGGTGCAGGTAGGTAGGAGGCGAAATCTCCGCGCGCACCGCAGTGTTCGAACCTCAAGGGTCTGCCGGAACCCGAAATCCGACAGTTCCCACTTCTCCGGGTTTCAGGTGAAGGAATTAGCATTGAAAGCGGACTTAATGTTTGTCTCTGTATCTTCTGCTGACAAGGACGCATAGAAGACATTCGACAGTTTCAAGAGAATGCATATGATTTGGAGAGACAGAGTTTGAGATGGAAAGCATAGAGAGGTTAGGGTCCGATCACATTCACTTAGTTCAAAAGATTCAACAAGAAGACATAGCTATAAGTGAATGGTGTAGAGGACAGAACACTAGTATATGTATTTATATATGTGAGAAAGGCAATCAAACCAACATAGTGAAGATAATCATGAAGACAAGTTGAGAATGAAGACAAACAAAATGTGAAGACATAGCAAATGTAACGCCATGGGTAAAACACTTCAAACAGAGGAATTTGGTGGTGGTGTTACCCACCGTATAGGAAGTATTAGACCCAGACACGTTGCACAATTATCGTGGCGCTCCGAAGTCAAATTCCACATTAATGTATTCACACTTAGAATGTATGTCTTCATTGATTGAAGATATACTTTACTTCGTGTGTTGCACATCTAGGTCATCAATATGCATAAGTGTTAGGATGTGTGTTTGATCATAGGACATTTGAGGATTCCAAGATATTTAGCTCACACCGTAACTTGCAAAATCTCTTCTCATCCAAGGGCTTGGTGAAGATATCTGCCAATTGCTCTTCAGTGTTGACGTGTATGATATCAATATCTTTCTTCACAACATGATCTCTGAGAAAGTGATGACGAATTTCAATGTGCTTTGTCTTCGAGTGCTGAACTGGGTTGTTGGCGATCTTGATGGCGCTTTCGTTGTCGCAGTAGAGTGGCACTTGCTTCAGATGAATGCCATAGTCTTTGAGTGTTTGCTTCATCCATAGAACCTGAGCGCGGCAAGATCCAGCAGTAATGTATTCAGATTCAGCAGTCGAGAGAGATACACAGTTCTGCTTCTTTGAACACCAACATACAAGTGATCGTCCTAGAAAATGACATGTGCCTGATGTAGATTTGCAATCCACCTTGTCACCAGCATAATCAGCATTCGAGAATCCAACCAGATCAAACTCTGAGCCCTTTGGATACCATAATCCTAGTGTTGGGGTGTAAGCCAAATATCGAAGAATTTGCTTCATAGCTAAGTGATGTGATTCCTTTGGTGCCGCCTGGAATCGAGCACACATGCAAACACTAAGCATAATATCTCGCCTAGATGCACATAGATAAAGTTAAGAACCAATCATGGAGCAGTATACCTTTTGATCAAACTCTTTACCATTGTCGTCGGGACCCAGATGATGTTTGGCTGCCATTGGCATCATGAAGCCTTTGCAGTCTTGCATACCAAATTTCTTCAGGCAATCTTTGAGGTACTTCTCTTGAGATATGAAGATGCCGTTGCGTTGCTGACGTATTTGAAGACCAAGGAAGAACTTCAGCTCACCCATCATGGACATCTGATATTGCTCTTGCATCATATATCCAAACTCTTCACTGTATTTCTGATTGGTGCAGCCCAAGATAATGTCATCCACATATATTTGGCACACAAACAGTTCACCATCATATGTCTTCGTGAAGAGAGTGGGGTCAAGGGAACCATATTTGAAGCCTTTGCTCTTCAGGAAGTATTTGAGTGTGGCATACCAAGCCCGAGGGGCTTGTTTGAGGCCATACAGTGCCTTTGTTGAGCTTGTACACCATGTCAGGATGTTTTGGATCTTCAAAGCCAGGCGGTTGTGCAACATGCACTTCTTCTTCAATCTTGCCATTGAGAAAAGCGCTCTTCACATCCATTTGATATAGAAGTATGTTATGATGATTTGCATAGGCCAGCAGTATGCGTATGGCTTCAAGTCTAGCCACAAGAGCAAATGTTTCATCGAAGTCAATCCCTTCAACTTGAGTGTACCCTTGAGCAACGAGACGAGCTTTGTTTCTAAAAACTTGACTATGCTCATCTTGCTTGTTGCGATATATCCATTTGGTGCTTATTATATTGGGCTTGCAAGGATCAGGACGCTTAACCAGTTCCCATACATTATTCAGCTCAAACTATTGAAGCTCTTCTTGCATAGCTTGAATCCATTCAGGTTCCATGAAGGCTTCTTCAACTTTCTTGGGTTCAGATATTGAGACGAATGCGAAGTGCCCACAGAAATTTGCTAGCTGTGTTGCCCTTGAACGAGTGAGTGGACCTGGTGCATTGATGCTATCAATTATTCTCTCACTCTGTTCTTCATTTGCAACACGAGGATGTACAGGACGAAGATTTTGCTCTTGCTGATCATTGTCATCATTATAGGGATTGTCTTCAAGCTGAGCATTGTCTTCAGGCTGATCAGGTGTGGAGATGATAAGTTCCTCTTCAGGATGAGCTTCAGACGGTATGATTTCTCCAGTTCCCATAAGTTTGATTGATTCACTGGATGGAACTTCATCTAGCACATTTGGTAGGTGCTCTCTTTGTGAGCCGTTCGTCTCATCAAACCGCACATCCACTGTTTCAACCACTTTATAGTGAAAAAGGTTGAAGACTCTGTAGGAGTGTGAATCCTTTCCATATCCAGGCATAAAACCCTCATGTGCTTTTGGTGCAAATTTTAAAGTGTGATGTGGATCCTTGATCCAGCACCTGGCGCCAAATACTTTGAAGTAACTAACGTTTGGCTTCTTGCCAGTAAGGAACTCATAGGATGTCTTTGTTCAGAAGCTTGTGAAGATAAACACGGTTGATGATATGGCATGCAGTATCAATGGCTTCAGTCCAGAACTTTCTTGGAGTCTTGTATTCATCACGCATCGTCCGGGCCATCTCAATAAGTGTTCTGTCCTTGCGTTCGACGATGCCATTCTGCTGTGGCATGTACGGAGCTGAGAATTCATGTGTGATGCCTAAGGTATCAAGATATGTATCTAGGCCAGTGTTCTTGAATTCAGTGCCATTGTCACTTCTGATGTGCTTTATCTTGGTGCCATAGTTGTTCATTGCTCGACTGGCGAAGCGTCTGAAGACATCCTGCACTTCAGTCTTGTAGAGGATTATATGCACCCAAGTATATCTTGAATAATCATCAATAATGACAAAGCCATAGAGACAAGCAGTAGTAGTAAGAGTTGAGTAATGAGTGGGACCGAAAAGATCCATGTGGAGTAGTTCGAAGGGTTGAGTCGTTGTCATGATTGTCTTCGAGGGATGCTTGGCCCTCGTCATCTTTCCTGCATCACAGGCACCGCATAAGTGATCATTCTTGAACTTGACGCCCTCGATGCCTATGACATGCTTCTTCCTTGCAAGGGTGTGGAGGTTCCTCATGCCAGCATGCCCTAGCCTTCGAGGCCAGAGCCAGCATTCAGAAGCTTTTGCTAGAAGACATACTGCAAATTGTGGTCCTGCTGGGAAATCTACCACGTACAAATCATCTTTCCGATACCCTTCAAACACTAGAGACTTGTCAGATTCCATTAGTACAAGGCAACGATATTTTCCAAACATCACAATCATGTTTAAATCGCAAAGCATTGAGACAGACATTAAGTTGAAACCAAGGGATTCAACAAGCATGACTTTATCCATGTGTTGATCCTTTGAGATTGCAACTCTACCTAGACCCAATACCTTGCTTTTACCAGTGTCAGCAAATGTGATGTGACTTTTGTCAGATGGACGTAAAGTTGAGTCAATGAGAAGGCTTCGCTTGTTAGTCATGTGATTTGTACACCCACCATCAATAATCCATTCTGAAGCAGCTGGTGTCGTACCCTACAGTGCAATTAGGGGGATAGGCTTCACGAAGAGAATTGTGAAGCAAAAACATTTGACGAACCAGTGGATTATCAAAGCTTAGATCGAGATTAGGACTGATAGGGCAAGTAGCAAGCGATTCAGGTACAAAGTACATAATAAGACCATTTGGGCATTTGATCTTGCGCCCTACAAGATGTTTAAGGTCCCCAGCAATAGTGTCAGATGATTTTGGTTTTCGGCTGGAGACCTTTCCCTGCAAAAGAGAGTTAAGCTTTCTTAGCCACCCACATCTTCAAGGGTGGCTTCGAACCAATGAGTCTAAGTGCAGCATCTGAGAACTTTGGCTTTGGAGCCCTAGCAAAAAGTCTTGCAGGTGGACAATAGTACTCATAAGAATAAGCAGAATAGTTCTTGGTCTTATGAACATGGCGATTTGATGAAACGTGCTCATATTCATAGGCCCGAGTATGGTTTCCCTGCAAAACATTTGCGTTAGTGCGACTCAGGTGAGTCCTCTGTCTGTATGAAGCCTTTGGACGGTATGAAGCCTGTGGTCTGGGGTTTGTCTTCTTCACCTGTGGTGTCATGATGACATTCATAGGAAGATTCTCCAAACACCTTTTCGGCACCCAGATCTTCTTCATAGGCGGTCCATTCCTGCAGTTAGTACCAATATACCTGGCAAACACTTCACTATTCTGATTCTTAAAAAGTTTATAGTTTGCATCAAAGAATTCATCAATAACAATGGGATTAGCACAAGTGAAGCCAGATAGGGTGGATGGATCCGCTGAAGGTTCCTTTGCAGCAACCCATGTGGTTTTGGGGTACTACTCAGGTTTCCAGTAGGAGCCATCATCATTTATTTTCCTTTCGAACCCAACACCCTCTTTCCTAGGGTTTCGGTTCAGGATCTGCCCTTTGAGGACATCACATAGTGTCTGATGCCCTTTGAGACTTTTGTACATCCCTGTTTCAAGCAGTGTCTTCAACCTAGAATTCTCATCAGCAATAGCAGTGGTATCCTCAACAGAGGGGTTAGTTACCACATCAACAGTTGAAGATATTGCAATAGTGGCAGCGGTAGAACATTAAGCAACAGAAGTAGCGTTATCATGCTCAATGCATTTAAGACATGATGGTTCAAATCCTTCCTGAGCTGAACTGATCTGTTCGGCACGAAGTGACTCGTTTTCCTTTTGAAAATCTTCATGAGCCACTCTCAATTTCTCAAGATCTTGCTTCCTTTGAAGATAATCATAGGAAAGCTTTTCATGAGTTGTTGAGAGCGTTTCATGACGACTTTCAAGTTCCTCATACTTAACATGAAGATTTTTTATGTCTTCAACTAAGGACTGAGATCGAGTCATTTCAGCGTCCAGCAGGTCATCGCTTTTGTCTAACAGCTTTTGAATATGTTCTATAGCTTTCTGTTGTTTAGTGGCAAGGGAAGCAAGTTTTGCATAGCTGGGTCCAAATTCATCAGCAGATTCATCATCACTGGATTCAGATACACAGCATTCAATTACCTTAGCATCTTTTGCCATAAGGCATGATGCAGAAGATGATGATTCTGGTTCGAATGTCATCGCTTCGAGAGATTCCTTAAAGTCCTCAAACCAAGGATCATGACGAGTTCGATGACCTTCATAGACCTCAGAGAGATGGTCCCAGATAAGCTTCGCATGATCAAGATGCATGATATTCCTAAACTGATTTTGAGACAGACAGGAGCAGATGACGTCCTTCGCTGTGAGGTTGAGAAGAGTGTACTTGCGAATGTCATCAGATTCCGCCATCTGGCACAGATCGGTCAGGCCAATCTCAGTGACGGTCCACAGCTCGCTGTTTGTCGCCATGAGGCGCTTCTTCATCATGGCCTTCCACTTAGGATACTCGTGACCGTCAAAGATGGGGCATGACACAGTCTTCATTCCTATGGTCGACATAACTAAAACTCCAGGTGGTTAAACCAAAATCACACAGAACAAGGGAGTACCTCGCTCTGATACCAATTGGAAATGCGTTATATCGACTAGAGGGGCGGGTGAATAGGCGATTTTTATGAAAGTCTTCAAAACATGAAAGTTTTGAAGACAAATGATAGACATGAACCTATTACCATGCAGCGGAAGGTAGACTACACTAGGCAGACCATAGTCAAGTATTCGATGAAGTGAAAGCACAATGACTAATAGCAGCTAGGCAGTAAAGATCAGGTACACAGTGAAGACAAATGGATAATGCAAATAGGCACTGACTTCACAAGAGCCAACTGTAAATAAAGAGATGGGAAGGAGAGAACCAGTGTGCGGGATGAAGACAAAGGTTTGGTAGACCAGTTCCAACTGCGGTGACAGTTGTACGTCTGGTTAGGGCGGGTAGGTATTTAAACCTGAGGACACACAGTCCCGGACACCTAGTCCTGAACCGCAGCTCAGGACACTTAGTCCTCACCGTATTCCCCTTGAGCTAAGGTCACACAAACCTCGCCCAATCACTCTGGTAAGTCTTCAAGGTAGACTTCCAAACCTTCACAGACTTCGTTCACCGGCGATCCACAATGACTCTTGGATGCTCAGAACGCGACGCCTAACCGGCTGGAGGATTCATAGTCCTCAAGTGTAATAAGTCTTTAGATCACACAGACAAGAAGACTTAAGTGATGCCTAACACTCTTTGGCTCTGGGTGGTTAGGGCTTTATCCTCTCAAGGAATTCTCTCTCAAAGGCTTCGAGGTGGGTTGCTCTCAAACGACAAAAGCCGTGCTTTAACTCTGAGCAGCCAACCGTTTATGATTGTAGGGGGTGGGCTATTAATGGCCACTAGGCAACCCGACCTGATTTGTCCGAAATGACCCTGGGTCACTAAGGAACTGACACGTGTTCCAATGGTCAGATTTCAAACGCACACGACAACTTTACTTAGGCTACAAGCAAAGCTGACTTATCCAACTCTGGACAAGATTTGCTCTCATAGTCTTCACTCGAAGACATAGGATTTTGGTTAAGCATCACTTCAGTCATTCTCACTGGTTCCCTTGGACCCCACTTAACAGTACTTCCTATGACTCAACAAGGAAAAACACAGAACGACGAAACTGCTAAGTCTTCGCGCTCCATAGTCTTCACGCGATGTCTTCTCTTGTCATAGTCTTCAATGTGAATGTCTTCACATACCACCTTTGACTTCAATGTCTTCATACATTTTTAGGGGTCATCTCTGGTAGGAAAACCGAATCAATGAGGGACTTCTACTTGTGTTATCCTGCAATTCTCACAAACACATTAGTCCCTCAACTAGGTTTGTCGTCAATACTCCAAAACCAACTAGGGGTGGCACTAGATGCTTTTTACCGGCGCGCCCAGGGGGTAGGCGCGCCCCCACCCTCGTGGGTCCCTCGCATCTCCACCGACGTACTTCTTCCTCCTATATATACCCATATACCCCGAAAACATCCAGGAGCACGACAAAACCCTATTTCCACTGCCGCAACCTTCTATACCCATGAGATCCCATCTTGGGGCCTTTTCCGGCACTCCGCCGAAGGGGGAATCGATCATGGAGGGCTTCTACATCAACACCATAGCCTCTCCGATGATGTGTGATTAGTTTACCACAGACCTTCTGGTCCATAGTTATTATCTAGATCGCTTCTTCTCTCTCTTTGGATCTCAATACAAAGTTCTCCTCGATTCTCTTGGAGATCTATTCGATGTAATTCTTTTTGTGGTGTGTTTTTCGAGATCCGATGAATTATGGGTTTATGATCAAGATTATCTATGAACAATATTTGATTCTTCTCTGAAATTTTTTATGCATGATTTAAATATCTTTGCAAGTCTCTTCGAATTATCAGTTTGGTTTGGCCTACTAGATTGATCTTTCTTGCAATGGGAGAAGTGCTTAGCTTTGGGTTCAATCTTGCGGTGTCCTTTCCTAGTGACAGTAGGGGCAGCAAGACACGTATTGTATTGTTGCCATCGAGAATAAAAAGATGGGGTTTATATCATATTGCTTGAGTTTATCCCTCTACATCATGTCATCTTGCCTAATGCGTTACTCTGTTCTTATGAACTTAATACTCTAGATGCATGCTGGATAGCGGTCGATGTGTGGAGTAATAGTAGTAGATGCAGAATCTTTTCGGTCTACTTGTCACGGACGTGATGCCTATACACATGATCATGCATAGATATTCTCATAATTATTAGTTTTTCTATCAATTGCTCGACAGTAATTTGTTCACCCACCGTAGAATTTGCTATCTTGAGAGAAGCCACTAGTGAAACCTATGGCCCCCAGGTCTATCTTCCATCATATTATATTCATATCAACTTGCTATTTCTATTATCGTTTATTTTGCAATCTTTATTTTCCAATCTATATCATAAAAATACCAAAAATATTTATCTTATTATCTCTATCATATCACACTTTCGTAAGTGACCGTGAAGGGATTGACAACCCCTTTATCGCGTTGGTTGCGAGGTTCTTGTTTGTTTGTGCAGGTACTAGGTGACTTGCGTGTTACCTCCTACTGGATTGATACCTTGGTTCTCAAAAACCGAGGGAAATACTTACGCTACTGTGCTGCATCACCCTTTCCTCTTCAAGGGAAAACCAACGCATGCTCAAGAGGTAGCAAGAAGGATTTCTGGTGCCATTGCCGGGGAGGTTGCATCAAGTCAAGACATACCAAGTACCCATCACAAACTCTTATCCCTCGCATTACATTATTTGCCATTTGCCTCTCGTTTTCCTCTCCCCACTTCACCCTTGCCCTTTTATTCTCCCTCTTTTCTGCTCGCCTCGTTTTCGTTCGCCTCTTTTTTTTGCCTCTTGCTTGCTTGGGTGTTGGATTTTTTGTCACAATGGCTCAAGATAATACTAAATTGTGTGACTTCTCCAATACGAACAATAATGATTTTATTAGCACTCTGATTGCTCCTCTTACCGATGCTGAATTTTGTGAAATTAATACTGCTTTGCTGAATCTTCTCATGAAAGATCCATTTTCTAGCCTTCCTAGTGAAGATGCCCCTACCTATCTAAACAGCTTTGTTGATTTGTGTGATATGCAAAAGAAGAAATATGTGGATAATGATATTGTTCAATTGAAGCTATTTTCATTTTCTCTTAGAGATCGTGCTAAAACGTAGTTTTCCTCTTTGCCTAAGAATAGTATTGATTCATGGAATAAGTGCAAAGATGCTTTTATCTCAAGTATTTTTCTCCCACTAAGATCATCTCTCTTAGAAACGATATTATGAATTTTAAGCAACTTGATCATGAGCATGTTGCACAAGCTTGGGAGAGGATGAAATTAATGATATGTAATTGCCCTACACATGGTTTGAATTTATGGATGATCATACAATTTTTTTTATACTGGATTGAATTTTGCTTCTAGAAATCTTTTAGATTCGGCCACGGGAGGAACTTTTATGGAAATCACTTTAGGAGAAGCTACTAAACTCCTAGATAATATTATGGTTAATTATTCTCAATGGCACACTGAAAGATCTACTAGTAAAAAGGTTCGTGCTATAGAAGAAATTAATGTTTTGAGTGGAAAGATGGATGAACTTACGAAATTGTTTGCTAATAAGAATGTTTCCTCTTATCCTAATGATATGCCTTTGTCTACTTTGATTGAGAATAATAATGAATCTATGGATGTGAATTTTGTTGGTAGGAACAATTTTGGTAACAACACGTATAGAGGAAACTTTAATCCTAGTCCGTTTCCTAGTAACTCCTCTAATAATTATGGTAATTCCTACAACAACTCTTATGGAAATTTTAATAAGATGCCTTCTGATTTTGAGACTAGTGTTAAAGAAATTATGATTTTGCAAAACAATTTTAATGCTTTGCTTGAAGAAAAATTGCCTAAGATTGATGAGTTGGCTAGGAACGTGGATAGAAATCTTGATGTTGATTCTTTGAAACTTAGATCTACTCCACTTAAGCATGATATCAATGAGTCTCTCAAAGCCATGAGAATTTCCATTGATTAGTGCAAAGAAAGAACCGCTAGGATGCGTGCTAAAAAGGATTGCTTTATAAAAGCGTGTTATTCTAGTTTCCATGATAGTAAGGATGAAGATCTAAACGTGATTGATGTGTCTCCTAGTAAATCTTTATTTTGCAATATGAATCTTGATAATGATGGGACTAGAGATGAGTCAACTTTAGCTAAAAAGCATCCCAATGATTTGGAGTTTTTAGATCTTAATGCAAAAATTGGTAAAAGTGGGATTGAAGAGGTCAAAACTTTACATATCAATGAACCCACTATTTTGGATTTCAAGGAATTAATTATGATAATTGCTCTTTGATAGATTGTATTTCCTTGTTGCAATCTGTGTTAAATTCTCCTCATGCTTATAGTCAAAATAAAGCTTTTACCAAACATATCGTTGATGCTTTAATGCAATCTTATGAAGAAAAGCTTGAATTAGAAGTTTCTATTCCTAGAAAAATCTATGATCAGTGGGAACCTACTATTAAAATTAAAATTAAAGATCATGAATGCTTTGCTTTATGTGATTTGGGTGCTAGTGTTTCCACGATTCCAAAAACTTTGTGTGACGTGTTAGGTTTCCGTGAATTTGATGATTGTTCTCTAAATTTGCATCTTGTGGATTTGACTATTAAGAAACCTATGGGAAGGATTAATGATGTTCTTATTGTTGTAAATAGGAATTATGTGCCCGTAGATTTCATTGTTCTTGATATAGATTGCAATCCTACATGTCCTATTATTCTTGGTAGACCTTTTCTTAGAACGATTGGTGCAATTATTGATATGAAAGAAGGAAATATTAGATTCCAATTTCCGTTAAGGAAAGGCATGGAACACTTTCCTAGAAATAAAATTAAATTACCTTATGAATCTAATATGATAGCCACTTATGGATTGCATACCAAAGATGACAATACCTAGATGTACTAGTAGAATACCCGTGCGTTGCTACGGGTTTTTGAAATGTTTTGCTGAAGTTATATAAACATAATGTTACATGTATAGAAAAGATAGTCAATAACGATTTGATGATAATTGAAATATACTTAACTTAACTTGCAATGTAACTTGATTACAGTATAATTTGACCATGTATTGTATACATATAGAGCGGTGATCCAATTATTAATCTTTTACGGATTAAGATATGCTTGATGCGTTTAATATTTTCTCACACAATACAAAAAAATTGTTGTCTTTAGCATACTTTAGCAAGTTTAATAAAAAATTCTTGATCAATTCATAACCGTCCTGCAAAAGTAATATATCTAGTTAGTACAAATATTTCATGTGTAAGGTCAAAAAATGTGCAACAGAGAATACTCAATACGCAAATCGGATGAACCAATTGTTTACCGTCTCACGAGAGCACAAAATCAAAAGAAAATAGCCAAACACATACATGTAATTTCCTAAATCAATAGTATATCTTGAATATAGTGAAAAAAAATAAATGCTTGTAAAATATTATGACAATGAAAAAATTGTCTATCCATATTTGTTCGAATACCAACAAAAAATATACATTGCCATCTAGATATATCCGAATTTCAGCCGGGTCATCCAATTTTGAGTGCATCATTGAATTCTCTCGCAAATCTTTGTAATGTCACTAAATACCTCGGTGTTTCAATCTCTAGCGACTATGATGTATGGATATGATCCATAATATATACACCGTGCATATTTTTGTCGCCGGCATACCATATTTATCGGCCGATGAATGCATATAGAAGATAAATCTACATTTGGTAGCTATTAGAAACCATAAATCATTACAATAATGGACAAGAGACCTTACAAAGTTGCATGACAAGATGTTGTGCTATCAAACAGTGTTGTCAACATCTGAATATTTGGCTTCACGCAGAAATCTCTCCCCTTACAGCTGCCCGTCCATCCGCTCCTGTCCTCGTCGCCTCCTTTCCAAAAACGGCGTCGCCGCATCCTCCTCATGCTTCCATGGCATCGACCGACCCCTCCTCTTCCCACCATCTCGCCTCCCCACCACTGGTCGAGCATGTCCCTTATTGTCCCCATAACCGACCATCTCTCGACAGTGTCACCCACAACCTCCTCTCCCCGCCACGGCATCGCTGACCTCCACCCATGCCGACAACCTCTCGCGCCGCAACATTGGCACTGAGTCCTCGTGCCCACCGATCTGGCATCCTGGTCAATCCAATCCAGCTGGTCTATGCAGAAGGGCTCACCGCTGACGGCGCCCTCGTCGTCTAAATCACGCACAAAGGTGTGACGCCACGAGGAGGGATGGTGCCCTTGTCGTCTACATAGGGCACAACGGTGTGACACGTCGAAGAGGAGGGACAACGCCCTCGTCGTCCACATGCGGCACATCGGTGTGACGCCGCAAGGAGAGACAGCGTCATCGGCGTTTAGATTGGGCACAACAGTGTGACACGACGATGAGGGGCGGCGAGAAGGAACAACACCCTTGTCATCTAAATCATGTCGTGTTTGTTTCCCGCCGTAAATCTTCATCTTGTGTTCCTCATCTCATCTCTGCTCATCACTCGACTTGGCTCTACTCCATGTATCTCTGCTATAGCATGTCATTTTTCATCACATCCAGTATCCCCATTCCATTGCGCATGTCCTACTTCCTCTTTGAATTTTGTCTTCTTCGCACTAACTTTATTTGCTCCGTTGGGACCGTAGATGTCACTTGGCAACAATTAGCAACGCCTTGATGCATCAAATAAATTCAAAATATATGATACAATGAGACAAGGGTTATACAATACGGTGAGATTTATGGCACATCATTGGAAATTCAACGGTGATTGCCGGCTACACACACACCCATAGGCTTCACCTTTAGATTTGACAATTGTGCTACACTACCCTTGTCAGTTCAAACTGGTCGGGTCACCCTGCCTAGATGTATGTGTAGATAAGTAGACATTTTGTTCATAGAATAAAACTGTAAATCTAGGGGAATTTACCTTAGCTTAAACCGCAAGGATGAACCCATCCACGATATTGCTAAGCTAATATACCAATTAGAAACACACAAATGTTTTATTGTTAATCAAAGCTAAGGAAAAATGATCATACAATTTGTAGAGATTTTTCTTATGACAATTTGATGTCATGTCACAAGTTTTGATTTGTAGAGCTGTCGTGAGATAATTTGGTTAGGAAAAGGATCACAAATAAAATATTTTGGTGCCATCAAAATTTTCCAATAAATAAAGAATAATAGAATGCTATATAACAAATTGCTGAATTAAGGAAAACATTAGCTTCACCTTCACATAGAGAAACTTCATTTTACAGTCTTATCTCTAGATGGCTACTAAACTAATCCTGGATCATAGGGACAAAAATATAAAGCCTGACAAGGGCAAAACGCGAGAAGACATCCTACAATCTTACCTACAGATATCGACACACTTTAGGTGTTGCCTCTTTGCTAAAAGTATAGTTAGACATTTTAGAATGACCGACGTCTTTTAGCTCGTAGAATGACAATAACTATTCCGATTGGTGAGTAGGATATTTCCTGGCATCCCACTATGGCCAAGTACAAACTGAAGATAATATCTACATTGAAATAAAGTCGTCATTAAAACACTAAAAACTCAATTGCACATAGGTGCTGACTTGAAAGAATTATTCGAGGGGAAGGTAATATATGTACAATAATTCTGAACCCTAATGCATGAAGAGTTAAAAAGATGTCTATGGAAAATTAGAAACATATACTTTGATGATCCATTTGCCAGTGCCATCCAATCAGGGCCTCATTCGCTAAACCATTTGTTGTTAATATCATTCACATAATTTTCTGTTCACCATCCAAAGCAGCAAAAATAGCTACAGTACATACGGATGATATTAGGTACAATAACCATGCGTGGTTCAACACCACAAATATTTACCAAATCATATGTCAAAGACGGAGAAAGATGTCACAAGCTGCACATTGGAAAACTAATAGGTGGAGAAGACCTACAAGACACCGTTGATAACATGAAACTAACCAAGAAATTTTTGGTCGGTACTTTGAATACCTGTTTCTCGAGTTTGCCTAGATCATGAAGGTAAGAAAGCACACCATCCACAGCACCCACGCACAGGCCACACCCTCTGCCCGTAGCCGCCGGCTCGCGCGCACCCTCAAACTCAAACCTCCACGCGTCTCTACCCACTGGCCTCTGACGCACGCCCCCCTAGTGCTCCGAGTCCGAAGAGATGACTACATAATCCTGAAGATGTTCAAGAATTGTATATTTTTCTAATGCATAAAGAACATCATTCAGAATCTACTGCTGCAAAACTTACACATTCACGACTTTCCCTTTAGTATTTTTTTAAATGCACCTGCTGGTCGCATGAAAACTCAATGAGAACATTGGGCAGGTAAATATCCATCACCACAGCTGATTAGTTTCACTTCTTTCTAGGATTCCATTTTACGCTAGTCCACCAAACACTCTACCAATATCCGCGACAACCCCTATGCTCGCTAAATGAAGGATACTTCACAAATACTCTAAAAAATAAACATAGTTGTCAAATGAAGATATTATTATGTAAATGGAACAACTGGAGAGACTTACGCTCAGGCTGAAAGAGCCATGATCCCACAGGTTTAAATCCATCCGTTCGTGTAAATACCAATGGAATTGATACAATACTTTAATATAGCATTTGATTAACAATAATCAATAAGAGGATTGATGCTTCATTTTTGAATACATGTCTTTAGTTCCTGCATACACACTGGATGGATTGAATTCAGATGAAGATAAAGAAAAAACAATGCACCCTTCCGATGCACATGGCATATCCATTAGAGAATTAGTGGCAGTGGTTAACCTAAAGAGTCTGGAATTACATTACACAAAAAGAGAACAGGGAAATGTGTAAACATCATATCATATAGCTAGAATGCCAAACGTTGCTCCAAACTGAACTGGACTAAACTGGCAGCCATACTGGGCTTGAACTAAACTAAATGACAACTTGAGCTAATTTAATTGGTCCAAAATGATCATTTTATAACTGCATAGGAGATAACCATGGAAATAATTGATAGAGCATAAAAAGGAAAAACAACATTTAGCTTATTGTATGCGTACAAGTGAAAGGATATACAAACAGAATTACCTTTGGGTGCTCAAAACAACTTCGCTTCAATTACTCTATACAATTTGGTTCTGTAAAATGGTGAACATCAGAAGTTTCTTTCTAGTTCTGATACAATAACTCTGCATGAGGTGCTAGCTCCAGTAAAGTATATTTCTAGTTCCAAAACAATTACGCCACTTCCTAGTTTGACGGTATTACAAGTTCACCAAACCGAAATTAATGTAATTTTTTTGCAAGGAAGATCATTCGGTTATAGTGGTGGAAGCCTTGGCAAGTTGTCAATTCACCAGTCACGACTGAGTGAGTTGCCCAACGTAATAAAAAATTATGAAAAAAAAGGAAAATTAATGGTTAGGTACTGAGCCTAGAATAACTTGTCGTTGGCTGGACTGTAGTGAAGCCAATCTCATCCTCTATCAAATCATTGACGACCAAGGTCCTGCAGATCTTGTCACTTGAAAAAATCATGTGCATAGCACGCATATAGGACATTCGTACTTGTCATCATACATGGCCTCTGTGGATCGTCGCCGCATAGCCAACCACACTGTTCTTTCATCATCCATGGCCTTGTGGATCGCCACAGCCTGGATATGGGTTGGTCCATACATGAAGATTATAAGGATGCAAATGATCTCCTCACCTTGTCCAAGATTCTTTAGACAACAAATAAACTTAATGTATGGGATGGTCTATTTGTCCCCAAAATATTGAGATCCAACTTGATCCATTTTCCTTAAGAACTTAATCAGATAAATACTCGACATATCGAAGCATGCAAAATGAAATTCAAGAAGTTTGACCCAGCAATAATGCTCCACCCACACATTTCTTCCACTCTGATTCCTTGATTACCATACCAATGACAAAACTAAGTGCTGCTCATGAACCCCATAAGGTTAAACCACAGTGTAGCAACTTGTGCGAGCAAGGCAGCAACTCTGGAGCACATACTTTCACGTTGACATGCATCAAAGGAAAGAAAATGATCAACATTTGATCTGGAAAATGCCTATTAATTAAGGATGAGAGGGTAAGAAAGCATCAGACTAATATGGTGCAGATATTGATTGGCTTACTATGGTAAATGTAACATTGAAATTGCCATGAAGAAGCTAATAATCTATGGCACAAATTAGATCTCAGTTACAATACAAATTGAGGAGTCTGCTTTGAAATTAATTGGCATAACCTCGAGCAAATATCTCTTCAAAGCCAAATGGTAAGCACATACAGTAGCTAGTAGCAATCAGGCCGGCAGCAAATTTAACAAATAAAAATAGCAGCAGTACCAGAACCACATACCTGTGCACGCAGGTGGAGCTTATTACATGATGAAGCTTAGACTATTACTGCCCAAGCATGACGCATCAATCTGAGGTAGCACACCCAAGTAATAAAAAGTTTTTAACCGTATTGCATCATTAAAAACACAGTAGGAAACGTTCCAGTTCTTGCAATCTAGCATACGACCAGAGAAACGTGTGCGGTTGGACAAAACGACATAAGACGGAAGATGGGAATGAAGCGTTACAGTTTTTTTTAGGTAGTAGAGATAGAGATATGAAGTCAGTTGACAAATCCACCATTACCTGTGTGTAATTGCTGCCGCTGCCGATGTCATTGCGTCATCACCCTAGGAGACGGATGGCCGGTTGGTGCACCTTTGGTAAAGTATCAATCTGATGTCTAGAACAGGAACTGCAAATTTCATAATCTCCGTCAATAAGCTCTTGGATAGTTGCAGTTTCTTTCAGAATGAGAACCTCTGCAGACAACACAATAGTGTCATGTACCTGCATCCTGATATGTCTGAAATTCACGCAATAAAGAATGTTGAACAATCAAAAGATTGTTGTGCGTACTTGTTTGAATATGAGAAAATAAATACAAATTTAAATTATGAAAAGCAAGGCAGCAGACCTCTTTAGAGGAAGGCTACTATTTATTTCTTAACTAAGATACTAAAACTCGAGCAGAAGACACTCTGTAGTTATAAATAGTTATTCCGAATACTTCAAAACCAACCAGAAACAGTAGGACTTGGCACTTGTTCAGCTCTCCATTTCATATGAGAGAACATGTGCCAGTAGAACACTTCAAAAACCAACAAGGAATAGTAGGACTTGGTTATAACTTGATGGATTATTATAGTGGATTGCAAAGCACATTTTAATTGACCATTTCACACATATGCATTTTTATGTACAACAAAATCAGCTCCTAGAAAGAACGGCATTCATGAAGAGTGTCAACGCCATCTTTGTCATTGATTTGTTCTGTTCTCCTTCGGTATTGCTGCAGCTACAGATGAATATGAACGCACGCACTCCATTGTTGGAGTGAGGCCGGGTGGGGTGGGCTTACGATCTGCGCGACGACGAAGGCGAAGCAGAGCCAGAGCCCGGGGCGCTCCTGGAAGCACCAGCGGCGCGACCGGGTGATGAAGATGAGGGCCTGGCTGATGATGCTCACTTGAAGGTAGAGGGCAGACATCATCGCGTCCTTGTTGCCCCTTAGCGAACACACGTGGAACTTCTCCTGCAATTTGGAAACAAACAGGAACATTCAGCATATATTGTCTGTAAAGCAGCACGAGCCACGCCCATAAAATGTCTAGTTTGGAGGGATTAGACATGGCATGGATTGAAACAACACTTACGCTGAAGAAGTCAGTGCTGGTCATGGCGAAGAAGAACACCACGGCCTTCACAGCAAGGTAGGCGCCATAGACGATGCCGGTGATGAAGATGTCTGGCGGCTTCCAACTATCTGGATGTGGGGATGGCTTCACTCTGTCCTTGGAGATAGTCATGATTATGCATGAGTTGAGTAAATCAATCAAACAAATGAGCAATGGACAGGAACATGTTTGGTCGTCTAAAAAAACATGTTTGTTTGGCATAATGAATTTGAGACCCACCATCGTTGAGAATGGCAATGAGCAGGATCATAAACAGCGAGAAATCGAAATTCGAAATCAGCGCGATCAGCATAAACTCCAGCTGCAGTTCAGTTCGACGGCAGAAAATGAATTAAATCAAGTCCAATGTATACCTACCTACCAGTATAGGAATGGTTAATAAGTTCAGAACAGTTTTGACTTACCACTATACGGATAGTTATGGACACCGCGTAAATCTAGTACATTAACAACATAGAAAAGTTCTCCTGCGGCCACTCCACTTGGAAATATGTGATGTTGTTTCCTGCAACACAAAATTATCAAGTTGAGTCACAACATGCGGTCGCAGAATTACGACTAATTGGGTGGCCACCACACCGTCTCACATCACCAGAATTACCATCGTCTTGGTCTTCAGTCTACTTCCCAAAACGCTTCCAAATCCTACTCCTAGAGGATGCAGGAAACAGGTTGTCAATCTCATATCATCATCGGCCAACAACTTTGCTCCCTCCCTTTCCCGATTCTGGTAATTCTGCAACAAAGGAAAGCATAGTAATAAACCATCAAAGACAAAGTTACAACACTGTTTTTAACGCACCAGGGTTGCTCAACGGAAGAAGTGGATCAAAACTCAACACAAGCTGCTTGTCTCAGCGGACAAGGAGAACCCAATGACATTGAGCGAACAAGCCAAGATCACGACGATGTCCGACAGCATGGGCCCGACGGCGGGGGCGGCATCGCGCTGCCATCGATGGGGCAGCCGCCCTGCCGCTGCACCCGGAGCCCACCTCGCCCACCACGCGCCGCACCACCACCACTACCTCTTCTCCATCAAGCAACTCAACATGCTGGGTGCCGCCGCCGTACTGGCCTTCTCGACCACCGTGCCGCTCTCGGAGATTGCCTTTGGCGTCCTGCTCCTCCCCTACCTCCTCCTCCTGGCCACGCCCGCCTACCCGCAGCGCCCCAGGAAGCCCAACCCGTCCGTGCCTGTCTTCCGCGGCCTCGCGCGCCTCCTCTCGCCGCGCACACCGTGGGTGGGTTCCTCGTCGGCGCCGTGCTCCCGGCGCTGTACATCCTCGACGGCCTCCGGTCCGGGGACACCACGGGGATCACCTCCATGGCCCCGCACGCGTTCCTGCTCTCCGCGCAGGTCTTCACCGAGGGGCTCACCACCGCGTTCCCGTGGCGGTTCTCGCTCCCTGTCAGGGCCGCCGTACCGGTCATGTACAACGCGAGCGGGATGTTCGCGGCAGGGGAGTGGCTCCGGCAGGAGATGGTGGGGGCGACTGCGGCGATGGGAAGGGAAGGGGCCGGAGCGGCAGGAGGGTGGGCTGGTCGAGGAGTTCCCCGGCGGCGGCGATGGCGTAGGAAACCTTAGAGGGCAGGAGTCGTCCCTGTACGTGCGGGCGATAGGTTTAGTTTTTTTTATCGCTGGTTAATTTTCGTTGGTTAACCTTGGTAGGTCTTTTTTTGGTCGTATGTGCATGGGTGCGGGTTGGGGGGTTTTTTCGGTTTGTGGTGGCTAAGTTTGAAGGTGGAAGGAGGTATAAAAAAAACCATGGAAGATGGGACTAAAAAAACCCTGGAAGCGAGACTACCAACTGCTCCATTAGGAGTAGAGATTCTTGTTTTTATGCCTAGCTAGGGGCATTAAACGATAACGCTTGTTGGGAGGCAACCAAATTTTATTTTTGTTTCTGTTTAGTAATAAATAATTCATCTAGCTTCTGTTTAGATGTGGTTTTATGTTTTTAATTAGTGTTTGTGCCAAGTAGAACCTTTGGGAAGACTTCGGGGAAGTTTTCGCGATCTTGCTGTAAAAAAGCAGAAACTTTACCGTTCACGAGATTTGCTGCCATTTTTTTTACTGGAGAGTGAGATTAGGTTGATTATTTTTGAAGATGATTAATAGACAAATTCCTCACGTCCACCAATTTATTTCAGAATTTTGGGGGTTACAGAAGTATTTTAAACCTACAGATTACTACAGACTGTTCTGTTTTTGACAGATTCTGTTTTTCGTGTGTCGTTTGCTTATTTTGATGAATCTATGGCTAGTATCAGGGGGTATGAACCATAGATAAGTTGGAATACAGTAGGTTTAACACCAATATAAATAAAGAACGAGTTCATTACAGTACCTTGAAGTGGTGGTTTGTTTTCTTATACTAACGGAGCTCATGAGATTTTCTGTTGAGTTTTGTGTTGTGAAGTTTTCAAATTTTGGGTAAAGATTTGATGGATCTTGGAATAAGGAGTGGCAAGAGCCTAAGCTTGGGGATTCCAAAGGCACCCCAAGGTAAAATTCAAGGACAACCACCTAAGCTTGGGGATGCCCCAGAAGGCATCCCCTCTTTCGTCTTCGTCTATCGGTAACTTTACTTGAGGCTATATTTTTATTCGCCACATGATATGTGTTTTGCTTGGAGCGTCTTGTATGATTTGAGTCTTTGCTTTTTAGTTTACCACAATCATCCTTGCTGTACACACCTTTTGGAGATACACACATGAATCGGAATTTATTAGAATACTCTATGTGCTTCACTTATATCTTTTGAGCTAGATAAAATTTGCTCTAGTGCTTCACTTATATCTTTAAGATCACGGTGGTGGTTTTACTTTACAGAAATTATTGATCTCTCATGATTCACTTATATCATTTTGAGAGTCCTTTAGAACAGCATGGTAATTTTCTTTGGCTATAAAATTAGTCCTAATATGATAGGCATCCAAGATGGGTATATTAAAAACTATCATAAAAAGTGCATTGAATACTATGAGAAGTTTGATACTTGATGATTGTTTTGAGATATGAAGATGGTGATATTAGAGTCATGCTAGTTGAGTAGTTGTGAATTTGAGAAATACTTGTTCTAAAGTTTGTGATTCCCGTAGCATGCACGTATGGTGAACCGTTTTGTGATGAAGTCGGAGCATGATTTATTTATTGATTGTCTTCCTTATGAGTGTTGGTCGAGGAAGAGCGATGGTCTTTTCCTACCAATCTAATCCCCTAGGAGCATGCACGTAGTACTTTGTTTTGATAACTAATAGATTTTTTCAATAAGTATGTGAGTTCTTTATGACTAATGTTGAGTCCATGGATTATACGCACTCTCACCCTTCCACCATTGCTAGCCTCTTTAGTACCGCGCAACTTTCGCCGGTACCATACACCCATCATATACCTTCCTCAAAACAGCCATCATACCTACCTATTATGGCATTTCCATAGCCATTCTGAGATATATTGCCATACAACTTACCACCGTTCCGTTTGTTATGACACACTTCATCATTGTCATATTGCTTTACATGATCATGTAGTTGACATCATATTTGTGGCAAAGCCACATTTATAATTCTTTCATACATGTCACTCTTGAGTCATTGCACATCTCGATACACCACCGGAGGCATTTGAGGGAGTCCTGGACTAAGGGGTCCTCGGGCGTCTGGCCTGTTAGCCATGGGCCGGACTGATGGGCTGTGAAGAACACGAAGACCGAAGATTGCACCCGTGTCCGGATGGGACTCTCCTTGGTGTGGAAGGCAAGCCTGGTGACCGAATATGTAGATTACTTTCTTTGTAACCGACATTATGTAACCCTAGATCCTCCCGGTGTCTATATAAATTGGAGGACTTAGTCCGGAGAGGAGAGATTCATTATCATAGTCATACAGGCTAGACCTCTAGGGTTTAGCCATTATGATCTCGAGGTAGATCAACTCTTGTAATACTCATATTCATCAAGATCAATCAAGCAGGTGTTGGGGAACTTAGTAATTTCAAAAAAATTCCTACACACACACAGGATCATGGTGATGCATAGCAACGAGAGGGGAGAGTGTGTCTACGTACCCTCGTAGACCGAAAGCGGAAGCGTTAGCACAACGTGGTTGATGTAGTCGTACGTCTTCACAGTCGGACCGGTCCAAATAACGAACGCACGGCACCTCCAACTTCAGCACACGTTCAGCTTGATGACGTCCCACGAACTCTGATCCAGCAGAGCTTCACGGGAGAATTCTGTCAGCACAACGGTGTGTTGATGGTGATGATGTTGCTACCGACACAGGGCTTCGCCTAAGCACCGCTACAATATGATCGAGGTGGATTATGGTGGAGGGGGGCACCGCACACGGCTAAGGGATCAATGATCAACTTATGTGTCTAGAGGTGCCCCTGCCCCCGTATATAAAGGAGCAAGGGGGGAGGCCGGCCAGCCCTCTATGGCGTGCCAGGAGGAGGAGTCCTCCTCCTAGTAGGAGTAGGACTCTCCTCTTTCCCACTCCTACTAGGAGGGGGAAAGGAAGGGGGAGAGGGAGAAGGAAAGGGGAGCGTCGCCCCCCTCTCCTAGTCCAATTTGGACCAGAGGGGGAGGGGCGCGCGGCCTGCCGTAGGCCAACCATCTCTCTCTCCACTAAGGCCCATAAGGCCCATTATTTCTCTGGGGGGGTCCGATAGCCCTCGGGCACTCCGGTTTTCTCCGAAATCACCCGGAACACTTCCGGTGTCCGAATATAGTCGTCCAATATATCGATCTTTATGTATCGACCATTTCGAGACTCCTTGTCTTGTCTGTGATCATATCCGGGACCCGGACTACCTTCGGTACATCAAAACACAAAACTCATAATACCGATCGTCACCGAACTTTAAGCGTGCGGACCCTACAGGTTTGAGAACTATGTAGACATGACCGAGACACGTCTCCGATCAATAACCAATAGCAGAACCTGGATGTTCATATTGGCTCCCACATATTTTACGAAGATCTTTATCAATCAAAACCGCATAACAACATATGTTGTTCCCTTTGTCATCGGTATGTTACTTGCTCGATATTCGATCGTCAGTATCTCAATACCTAGTTCAATCTCGTTACCGCAAGTCTCTTTACTCGTTCTATAATGTATCATCCTGCAACTAACTCATTAGTTACAATGCTTGCAAGGCTTATAGTGATGTGCATTACCGAGTGGGCCCAGAGATACCTCTCTGACAATCGGAGTGACAAATCCTAATCTTGATCTATGTCAACTCAACAAGTACCATCGGAGACACCTGTAGAGCAGCTTTATAATCACCCAGTTATGTTGTGACATTTGGTAGCACACAAAGTGTTCCTCCGGTAATCAGGAGTTACATAATCTCATAGTCATAGGAACATGTATAAGTCTTGAAAAAAGCAATAGCAGTAAACTAAAACGATCAAGTGCTAAGCTAACGAAATGGGTCAAGTCAATCACATCATTCTCCTAATGATGTGATCCCATTTATCAAATGACAACTCATGTCTATGGTTAGGAAACATAACCATCTTTGATCAACGAGCTAGTCAAGTAGAGGCATACTAGTGACATTCTATTTGTCTATGTATTCACACATGTATCATGTTTCCAGTTAATACAATTCTAGCATGAATAATAAACATTTATCATGATATAAGGAAATAAATAATAACTTTATTATTGCCTCTAGGGCATATTTCCTTCAGTCTCCCACTTGCACTAGAGTCAATAATCTAGATTACATAGTAATGATTCTAACACCCATGGAGTCTTGGTACTAATCATGTTTTGCTTGTGAGAGAGGTTTAGTCAACGGGTCTGTGTAGGATCGAAAGTATGTCTAGAGGGGGAGTGAGTAGACTACTTGACCAAATAAAAACTTAACCTTTTCCCAATTTTAGTTCTTGGCAGTTTTTAGCTATCTTAGGACAAGTCAAGCAATCATTACACAATTCAAGCAAGCATGCAAAGAGTATATTGGCAGCGGAAAGTAAAGCATGCAACTTGCAAGAATATAAAGGGAAGGGTTTGGAGAATTCAAACGCTATTGGAGACACGGATGTTTTTCCCGTGGTTCGGATAGGTGGTGCTATCCTACATCCACGTTGATGGAGACTTCAACCCACGAAGGGTAACGGTTGCGCGAGTCCACGGAGGGCTCCACCCACGAAGGGTCCACGAAGAAGCAACCTTGTCTATCCCACCATGCCCATTGCCCACGAAGGACTTGCCCCACTAGCGGTAGATCTTCACGAAGTAGGCGATCTCCTTGCCCTTACAAACTCCTTGGTTCAACTCCACAATCTTGTCGGAGGCTCCCAAGTGACACCTAGCCAATCTAGGAGACACCACTCTCCAAGAAGTAACAAATGGTGTGTTGATGATGAACTCCTTGCTCTTGTGCTTCAAAATGATAGTCTCCCCAACACTCAACTCTCTCTCATAGGATTTGGATCTGGTGGAAAGAAGATTTGAGTGGAAAGCAACTTGGGGAAGGCTAGAGATCAAGATTCATATGGTTTGAATGGAATATCTTGGTCTCGACACATGAGTAGGTGGTTCTCACTCAGAACATATGAGTTGGAATGATGTATGTGTTCTGATTTGCTCTCTCCATGAGTGAAGAGGAGGAGGAGGGGTATTTATAGCCTCCACACAAAATCCAACCATTACACACAATTTATCAATCTCGGTGGGACCGAATCAGAAAACTCGGTCGGACCGAAATAGTAAACCTAGTGACCGTTAGGAATTTCGGTGGGACTGACATGCAACTCGGTAGGACCGATTCGGTTAGGGTTTGGGCATAACGTAATCTCGGTGAGACCGATTGCACAAACTCGGTGAGACCGAGTTTGGCAATAAGCTAACCAGAGAGTTGGTCAGGCAAACTCGGTGGGGCCGACTCGCTCTTTCGGTGAGACCGAAAAGTTACAAGAAGGAAACATAGAGTTTACCTTGCATTCTCGGTGGGACCGATTCACTCTTTTGGTGAGACCGAAAAGTTATGAAAGGGAAACAGAGAGTTTGCAAGCCCATCTCGGTGAGACCGAGATCCTTATCGGTAGGACCGAATTGCTAGGGTTTGGCAGTGGTAAATGACAAGTGAAACTCGGTGGCGCCGGAATGAAAGAATCGGTATGACCGAGTTTGGCTTAGTGTTTAGGTCATTTTTGGATATGGGAAAGTGGTTGAGGATTTTGGAGTATATCACCAAGCACATAAAGCAAGAGGCTCATTAAGCAACACCTCATCCCTCCTTGATAATATTGGCTTTTCCTAAAGACTCAATGTGATCTTGGATCACTAAAATATAAAATGAAGAGTCTTGAACTTTTGAGCTTGAGCCAATTCTTTCTCCTTAGCATTTTGAGGATTCCAGTTTCACATCCATGCCATGCCAATCATTGAGCTTTCCTGAAATAATCATCTTGAAATAGCATTAGCTCAATGAACTATATGTTGTTATGAATTACCAAAACCACCTAGGGATAGTTGCACTTTCAATCTCCCCCTTTTGGTAATTGATGACAACATATAGATCAAAGCTTCGACAAATGATAATAAGCATGAAATATATCATCGCTTTGAGAAGTATGTGACAAATAAGAGCCCCCCCTAAATTTGTGCATATTTAAAATTTGCTTTGGACTGCAAATGCAAAAGGAGTTAGAATCATGGGTTACTCTTCCATGTCACATACATCTTGGTGGAGCACTGAAAAATGATAAGATTGAAATACATGCACTCATCACCAAGAATAGTGAATGATCACAAAAGATAGATAGAATAATAATATTTAAGCAAGCATTAAGCAAACATTAAGTGTAGCTTATGATCAAACACATGATCATCAATGTCTCACAAACATAAGGACGTAGTATCTCACACACAAGCAAATAAACTTCGAAAAACCACCAAATAAAACAAGAGAGAATAAAAGCAACACACTCTCTCGAAGCCTATGATCTATACATTTTCTCCCCCTTTGGCAACAAGTTACCAAAAAGTTCCTAGAAAATGCATAGTGCTAAGTCGACGCTCAGGCTTGATCTTCAGGTGGTGGTGGAGTCCGGAGCGCTCCAAGGACGAAGCCTTCAGTAGACGTGGTCGGAGTCGAGGATGAAGTGGATGCTGGAGCTGGTGGAACTAAGGCTGTGGCTGGCGCAGACGTTGTAGCTCTGGTGTCAGCAACTGGCAGTGCAGACGACCTCGGACCTCATGGCACCCTGGCAAAAGCATCAGTCATGGTCCTGCCTCTCCTCTCATTCATGTCCTCCTGGAGCTGCTCCACGGCAGTCTGTATCTCTGTCACCTTGATGTCCAAGTCATAGAACCTCTGTTCCATGATCCTCTCTAAGCTTGCCTGGTTCTGAGTCAGGGTGGCAAGTCCTTGCTCAATCCGCAGGGTGGACGCAATCAGGTAACCAAGCTGCTCTTGTTTGGTTTTCAGGAAGTAATCAGATGCCTCCGCTTGAGTAGGCATCCTGGCAGCTTTCTCCTTCTTCGCCTTCTCCTTCTGAGCTTGTGCATGGACAGATGATGGCTCATTCTCAGTCATGACCACTTGGTTATCTTCAAAATCTGGACGGATGGGCAGGTGTTCCTTATCCAAGAGGTATATGCCCGTGCCCATCTTGGAGTTGATGAGCTCCTGAATCTGTGGGGCATATCCACAGCTCCTCTTCTGGTCTGCTGCTGTCCTCTTGATTGTTTCCACTATGAGACTCATGACTTTGAATTTTTGAGGCACGTCAAAGACATGAAGCAAATTGATCGTGTGACCTCTGATCATATTGATCTCCAGACTTGGGCAATAGGGTGTGCCTCAGTATCCAGTTGATAGTGGGCAGTCCTGACAGAAGATGGTGCACTGAGCCAAACTTGAACGTGTCAAGTGCTTCATTCGGAATCTCCTTGTACATGTTGGACATGGTGTTGTGGTCCATCTTCTACTTGGCATAAATGTCCAAGTCATCTGCTTGCTCCTCTCGGGCATTGATCAACTTCGCCCATTCCTCAACAGTTGATTGGTACCTTGTACCCTGTGACATCCAAGTGATCCTGCCATCCAGGTAGAAGTGTGCTGTGGAGTAGAATTGCATGATAAGCTCCTCATTCCACTTTGTGAGCTTCTGCCCAACAAAGTCTGCCACTCCACACGCACTAAAGTTGTCATATACTCTAGGGTAGTGTTCCTCATTCTCCTTCATGTAGGTCCAGTCGACCCATCTCATGTCACATACAATTGGCTTCTTGTCAAGAAAAACTGTCTCATAGAAATCCTGCTGCTCCTTGGTATGAAATCGGTAGTCCACTGCAGTCCTTCTCCTAGAAGCATACGGATCTGCTTCTCTCCACTTCCTCAGCCCTGAATCTCTCCTAAGCTTCATATCCTCAGCCACAGGATGAGCATCGTTGTGGTCTGGGATCTTGGGCTTGAGCTTCCTAAGGACATGCTCTTCTTCTTCTTCCTCTGCAACTTCAGGCACTGCGGCCTTGTTCTCCTCAGTGGCTGGGATGCTTCTTGTGTTTCTCTTCGGCTTTGGCTTTGGAGCTGACTTGGCCTTGGAAGCAGCTCCCCCTGAATTTATGGCATCTCCCATTAGCTTGGGAGCCTTGGGTGCTGGTGCAGCAACCTCTTCTTCTTCCTCCTCATCTTCCATGATGGAGGCCTTCCCAAGCACTCTGGCCACAGTCTTCTTCACTATTTCTTTCCTCTTTTTGCCCTCAGCAGCAACGGGCTCAATGGGAGCAGGCTTCATAGTTGAAGCTCTAGCCTTTGACATGGGCTGCCTGCCTGCTGGCCTTTTGATTTTCAGGCCTGGCTTTGTGCCTGCTGCTGGCTCAACTCTCTTTGATGTGGCCTCTTCCTCTGCCACATAGTCCTCATCTTCAGAATCTGAGGAACTTGAGGGGCTAGTGCCCTCACTCAACTACACTTGCTGCTCTGAGAGGTTTTGGCTGTTACTTTGGTCTGACATGATGCAAACTGACTGCTGACCCTGTGAATAGATTATAGATGAGATAGAGTGGATGAGCATCACAAAATGCAGAGATTTTTGCAAAAGAATAATTCAAAAACTTAGTTTTAGTTTCCCACTGAGATCATCTCGGATCTACCGATTTTCAAACTCGGTGACACTGAAGCAGTTTTGGCACCAGAACTAGTGAACTCGGTCAGACCGAGTCACAGTTCGGTGGCACCGAGACTGCTAGGGTTTCACAGAGTTCCAAAATCGGTCACACCGATAAGTAATTCTCGGTCAGACCGAGTTTTACTTGTGCAATGGCATAAGCCAAATCGGTGGGACCGAGTTTTTCAACTCGGTGGGTCCGAGATGGTTTCGGCGGAAACCTAACCCTAAAATTTTCGAATTAAACCTAATCTTCGAGTTCATTGACTGGATAGGAGTTTATAAAACGTGGCAAGAATCATGATGATCACAATGTGCTAGGAATCGGATTGGAGAGTAGCACAAAGATCGAGTCCATACCCTAGTTCAGCGGATACTCGCTACGGCGGCAACGGCGGGGCAGAATTCCCGTTGACGGCAACGGAGACCAGCGACTGGAGGCTGCTGACGGCGAGGAGGACGATCCGGAGACCCAGGAGGCAGAGCGAGCTATGCGCGGGCGAAGAGGTTTCGGAGAAATTTCCAAAATTCTGCCCGTCACTATATATAGCCCGACCCTGTCGGTGTGACCGAGTGGAACAACTCGGTGGCACCGAGATGCAAAACTGTATACAGTTATTGCAACTCGGTGTGACCGAGTGGTTCAAATCGGTTGCACCGAGATCGAAAACCTAGATCAACTTAATGATCTCGGTAGGACCGAAAGTATGGTATCGGTCAGACCGAGAATCACAAAGAGGTTTTGGAAGTTTAAGTCTATGACGAATCGGGGACTCCGAGTGCTCCTCACACAGAGTGGTTCGAATCTGACTTGATCAAGGTTTGTGATGCAACATGAATAGAGTTTGAGACGAGAAAAGCATAGATAGCTAGAGAAGGTTCTTAGGCATTCTTGTCCATCCACTTGGCAAAAGAAGATAAAGCCAAACAATCAAAACAACAAGTGGATGTCCTCGAATGAGTAAAATATGCAACCAACATGCTCACACAATAAGATGGCAAATGAAATATGTGGCAAAGCATGCACAAACAATTCTAGCATCTATCAAGCAATTTGCGATGACTAGGTCATCTATATATGAGTATATTGACTTAGGAGTCAAGTGAGAACACTTGATCGTAGGTCATACTCATCGTTTAAGCTCAAGTGGGGTTACCACTTTTACATAAAGCATTGTTGTATTCACATCTTTAGAGTTGCTTTAGCTCAAGTCTTAGAGTAAAGCTTCCCCTAGATGTGATATCCCCCCTAAGAGGGATGAACTAACCTTGGGTTTTGTCGATGATGACTTCATGTAGATGTTGAAGATGTGGATGCTCAATGTTGATGTAGATCACTTGGAGCTATCCATTTGAGTGAATTAGACTTTCAATACCTACATGGGTTAGTCCCACAAGGAACAAACAAGGATATCCATAGACATAGAGTGATGCATACACAAGATGATGTCCATGAAAACTTTAGGTTACCTTGTCCCTTGTCTTACCAACAAGAGGGTTTGTGACTCCTTGAACTAGTGCATGATGTGGAAGTTGATTGCACTTGTTCTAGCCAAAATGATGAGAATGAAATAAGTTGGCGAGTCACCCTCAAGAACTCTCTAGTTCTTCTTCTTTTGGATCCACACCATCTTGATGGGAATCCTTGGAGTTGTAGTCGTACTTGATGAAGTGGAACTTGACGTGGTCTTGGGAATCCACTTGACTAAGGTCTTGGGAGCTTCTTCAAATGCATCAATCTCCTCTTGAAGCTTGTCCTTGCCTTTTTGCTTGTAGTATTGTGGTGGAAGATCATCTTGAGCTTGTATCCCCTTGACAGAGGTGTCATACTTCTCTTGTTGAGGAACAAACTTTGTCTTGGGGTATTGATCTTCTTCCCATTCAACTCCATTGGCATTGAACTTCCGTTCAAAACCAACACCTTGATTCTTCCGGTGCATTCCTTGCTTGCGCACGATTTCCTCGAATTGCTTACTCCCGGCAAGGCTTTTGTATACTCCTTTCTCTATAATCCCCTTCAATAAGCTATTTTCTTGCTCAAGTGTAACTTGGCTAAGAGAATCATTAGTGGAATCAAGAGAACTACTAGAAGCAACAATATTGGATTTAGCATGATCATTGTTACTACTAGAGGAAGAATCTTTCTTGTTCTTGTTACTAGACTTGACTTGAGGCATGTAAGTGGATAATAGTAAACGCTTGGCAATGTAAGAAGAACTTTTCTTGCGGAGATCATCATTGATTGCTTTTAAGAACTCATGGTCTTGCTCAAGATTGAGCTTTTCAAAGCGTAATTTCTCATGAGCTCTTAAAAGTTCTCAATGATCTTCGAAGATAGTTTCATGAGCTAACTTAAGAGTGTTTAGTTATTTAGTTAGAGCCTCAATCTTCTCCTTATCATTGTCATTCGTTTTAGCATGATTAATTGATGTTTCATCAAAGTACTCATCACTAGAGTTGTCAACAAGCAAGTCATCATCACCTAACAAGTCATCTTCATCACTATTAAAATCAACATACTCGGGGTGTGTTACCTTAGGACCTTTGGCCATGAAGCATCTTCCAATTCCTTCATTTGGTGAGTCAAATATGTCGTAGGAGTTGGTTGACACAAGTGCTAGACCGGCAACACCTTCATCTTGAGTATCTTCGGAGTCGGAGTGATAACTTCTCTCGGAGTGGCTGTCAGAGTCGGAGCCGGATACCCATTCACCAACATGAGCTTGATGTCTTCGTTTTGTGTAGCTCCTTGATGATTTTTCCTTCCTTTCCGAATCCTTGCTTCTCCGTGAGTATCTCCATTCATAACGATCATCTCTACTGCTTCTCTCTCTTGGTGGTGATTCTTTGCTTCTTCTTTTTGGAGAATATTCTCTTGTAGGGAGCCGTACACTCATTGGAATAGTGTCCGGGTCTTCCACAATTATAGCAGTTTCGCTCTCGACTAGAAGATCTTTTGTCATTGTATGACCTTGACTTGAAGCTTCTATCTTTGCTTCTACTCTTGTAGAACTTGTTGAAGTTCTTCACCATTAAGCTCAATTCTTCATTGAAGGTTTGTTTCTCACTTGATGATGTGGGGACTTCACATGAGGCTTTGTAGGCACCACTTGATTTGTTGTGAAGTTCCTCTTTATCCTTGAGTGACATCTCATGAGCAACAATCCTTCCAATCACTTCCGTTGGCTTGAGATCTTTGTAATTGGGCATCATTTGAATCAATGTGCACACGGTATCATATTTCCCATCCAAGGCTCTTAGGATCTTCTTGATGATGAATCTATCGGTCATCTCTTCACTTCCTAAGCCGGCAATCTCATTTGTGATGAGAGCAAGCCTAGAGTACATTTTAGCGACACCTTCACCATCCTTCATCTTGAACTTGTCAAGTTGACTTTGGAGCACATCCAACTTGGATTCCTTGACGGAGTCAGTACCTTCGTGCATATCAATCAAAGTGTCCCAAATTTCCTTTGCATTCTCAAGGCGGCTGATTTTGTTGAATTCTTCGGGGCACAATCCGTTGAAGAGAATATCACAAGCTTGAGCATTGTATTGCAACATCTTCAACTCATCCGCGGTAGCTTCACGGTTTGGTTCCCTCCCATCAAAGAACTCACCTTGCAAGCCAACACAAACAATAGCCCATACGGCGGGGTTATGTCCAAGAATATGCATTTTCATTTTATGCTTCCAACTAGCAAAATTAGTACCATCAAAGTAAGGACCTCTACGGTGATAATTTCCCTTGCTAGACGCCATACTCTCCTAGGTTGTGAAACCAAGGCTATGACAACCAAAAGCTATGGAGATCAAGGCAAATGGAGACCAAAGCTCTGATACCACTTGTAGGATCGAAAGTATGTCTAGAGGGGGGGGGTGATTAGACTACTTGACCAAATAAAAACTTAACCTTTTCCCAATTTTAGTTCTTGGTAGTTTTTAGCTATCTTAGGACAAGTCAAGCAATCATTACACAATTCAAGCAAGCATGCAAAGAGTATATTGGCAGCGGAAAGTAAAGCATGCAACTTGCAAGAATATAAAGGGAAGGGTTTGGAGAATTCAAACGCTATTGGAGACACGGATGTTTTTCCCGTGGTTCAGATAGGTGGTGCTATCCTACATCCACGTTGATGGAGACTTCAACCCATGAAGGGTAACGGTTGCGCGAGTCCACGGAGGGCTCCACCCACGAAGGGTCCACGAAGAAGCAACGTTGTCTATCCCACCATGGCCATCGCCCACGAAGGACTTGCCTCACTAGCGGTAGATCGTCACGAAGTAGGCGATCTCCTTGCCCTTACAAACTCCTTGGTTCAACTCCACAATCTTGTCGGAGGCTCCCAAGTGACACCTAGCCAATCTAGGAGACACCACTCTCCAAGAAGTAACAAATGGTGTGTTGATGATGAACTCCTTGCTCTTGTGCTTCAAAATGATAGTCTCCCCAACACTCAACTCTCTCTCATAGGATTTGGATCTGGTGGAAAGAAGATTTGAGTGGGAAGCAACTTGGGGAAGGCTAGAGATCAAGATTCATATGGTTTGAATGGAATATCTTGGTCTCAACACATGAGTAGGTGGTTCTCTCTTAGAACATATGAGTTGGAATGATGTATGTGTTCTGATTTGCTCTCTCCACGAGTGAAGAGGAGGTGGAGGGGTATTTATAGCCTCCACACAAAATCCAACTATTACACACAATTTATCAATCTCGGTGGGACCGAATCAGAAAACTCGGTCGGACCGAAATAGTAAACCTAGTGGCCGTTAGGAATTTCGGTGGGACTGACATGCAACTCGGTAGGACCGATTCGGTTAGGGTTTGGGCATAACGTAATCTTGGTGAGGCCGATTGCACAAACTCGGTGAGACCGAGTTTGGCAATAAGCTACCAGAGAGTTGGTCAGGCAAACTCGATGGGACCGACTCGCTCTTTCGGTGAGACCGAAAAGTTACAATAAGGAAACATAGAGTTTACCTTGCATTCTCGGTGGGACCGATTCACTCTTTCGGTGAGACCAAAAAGTTACGAAAGGGAAACAGAGAGTTTGCAAGCCCATCTCGGTGAGACCGAGATTCTTATCGGTAGGACCGAATTGCTAGGGTTTGGCAGTGGCAAATGACAAGTGAAACTCGGTGGCGCCGGAATGAAAGAATCGGTATGACCGAGTTTGGCTTAGTGTTTAGGTCATTTGTGGATATGGGAAAGTGGTTGAGGATTTTGGAGTATATCACCAAGCACATAAATCAAGAGGCTCATTAAGCAACACCTCATCCCTCCTTGATAGTATTGGCTTTTCCTAAAGACTCAATGTGATCTTGGATCACTAAAATATAAAATGAAGAGTCTTGAACTTTTGAGCTTGAGCCAATTCTTTGTCCTTAGCATTTTGAGGGTTCCACTTTCACATCCATGCCATGCCAATCATTGAGCTTTCCTAAAATAATCATCTTGAAATAGTATTAGCTCAATGAACTATATGTTGTTATGAATTACCAAAACCACCTAGGGATTGTTGCACTTTCAGTCTGCAACATTCAGATCCGTATGTATCTTGCAAATCTCTATGTCTCCCACCTAGACTTGATCGCAGATGGAATTGAAGAATCTCTTGATGTGCTTGGTTCTCTTGTGAAATCTGGATTCCTTTGCCAAGACAATTGCACCAGTATTGTCACAAAAGATTTTCATTGGACCCGATGCACTAGGTATGACACCTATATCGAATATGAACTCCTTCATCCAGACTCCTTCATTTGCTGCTTCCGAAGCTGCAATGTACTCCGCTTCACACGTAGATCCCGCCACGACGCTTTGTCTAGAACTGCTCCAACTGATAGCTCCACCGTTCAATATAAACACGTATCCGGTTTGCGATTTAGAATCGTCTGAATCAGTGTCAAAGCTTGCATCAACGTAACCATTTATGATGAGCTCTTTATCACCTCCATAAACGAGAAACATATCCTTAGTCCTTTTCAGGTATTTCAGGATGTTCTTGACCGCTGTCCAGTGATCCACTCCTGATTACTTTGGTACCTCCCTGCTAAACTAATAGCAAGGCACAGATTAGGTCTGGTACACAACATTGCATACATGATAGAGCCTATGGCTGAAGCATAGGGAACATCTTTCATTTTCTCTCTATCTTCTGCAGTGATCGGGCATTGAGTCTTACTCAACTTCACACCTTGTAACACAGGTAAGAATCCTTTCTTTGCCTGATCCATTTTGAACTTCTTCGAAAATTTGTCAAGGTATGTGCTTTGTGAAAGTCCAATTAAGCGTCTTGATCTATCTCTATAGATCTCGATGCCCAATATGTAAGCAGCTTCACCGAGGTCTTTCATTGAAAAACTCTTATTCAAGTATCCTTTTATGCTATCTAGAAATTCTATATCATTTCCAATCAACAATATGTCATCCACATATAATATTAGAAATGCTATGGAGCTCCCACTCACTTTCTTGTAAATACAGGCTTCTCCAAAAGTATGTATAAAACCATATGCTTTGATCACACTATCAAAACGTTTATTCCAACTCCGAGAGGCTTGCACCAGTCCATAAATGGATCGCTATAGCTTGCACACTTTGTTAGCACCCTTTGGATCAATAAAACCTTCAGGTTGCATCATATGCAACTCTTCTTCCCGAAATCCATTCAGGAATGCAGTCTTTACATCCATTTGCCAAATTTCATAATCATAAAATGCGGCAATAGCTAACATGATTCAGACGGACTTTAAGCATCGCTATGGGTGAGAAGGTCTCATCGTAGTCAACTCCTTGAACTTGTCAAAAACCTTTCGCAACAAGTCGAGCTTTGTAGACAATAACATTACCATCAGCGTCTGTCTTCTTCTTGAAGATCCATTTATTCTCGATGGCTTGCCGATCATCGGGCAAGTCAACCAAAGTCCACACTTTGTTCTCATACATGGATCCCATCTCAGATTTCATGGTGTCAAGCCATTTTGTGGAATCTGGGCTCATCATCGCTTCCTCATAGTTCGTAGGTTCGTCATGGTCTAGTAACATGACCTCCAGAACATGATTACCGTACCACTTTGGTGCAGATCTTACTATGGTTGACCTACGAGGTTCGGTAGTAACTTGATCTGAAGTTTCATGATCATCATCATTAGCTTCCTCACTAATTGGTGTAGGTGTCACATAAACCGGTTTTTGTGATGAACTACTTACCAATAAGGGAGCAGGTACAATTACCTCATCAAGTTCTACTTTCCTCCCACTCACTTCTTTCGAGAGAAACTACTTCTCTAGAAAGGATCCATTCTTAGCAACAAAAGTCTTGCCTTCGGATCTATGGTAGAAGGTGTACCCAACTGTTTCTTTTGGGTATCCTATGAAGACACATTTCTCCGATTTGGGTTCGAGCTTATCAGGTTGAAGCTTTTTCACATAAGCATCGCAACCCCACACTTTAAGAAACGACATCTTTTGTTTCTTGCCAAACCACAGTTCATAAGGAGTCGTCTCAACCAATTTAGATGGTGCCCTATTTAACGTGAATGCAGCTGTCTCTAAAGCATAACCCCAAAACGATAGCGGTAAATCAGTAAGAGACATCATAGATTGCACCATATCTAGTAAAGTACGATTACGATGTTCAGACACACCATTACGCTGTGGTGTTCCGGGCGGCGTTAGTTGCGAAACTATTCCGCATTGTTTCAAATGAAGGCCAAACTCGTAACTCAAATATTCTCCTCCACGATCAGATCGTAGAAACTTTATTTTCTTGTTACATTGATTTTCCACTTCACTCTGAAATTCTTTGAACTTTGCAAATGTTTCAGACTTATGTTTCATCAAGTAGATATACCCATATCTGCTCAAATCATCTGTGAAGGTGAGAAAATAATGATACCCGCCGCGAGCTTCAATATTCATCGGACCACATACATCAGTATGTATGATTTCCAACAAATCTGTTGCTCGCTCCATAGTTCCAGAGAACGGCGTTTTAGTCATCTTGCCCATGAGGCACGGGTCGCAAGTACCAAGTGATTCATAATCAAGTGATTCCAAAAGTCCATCAGAATGGAGTTTCTTCATGCGCTTTATACCAATATGACCAAAACGACAGTGCCACAAATAAGTTGCACTATCATTATCAACTCTACATCTTTTAGCTTCTATACTATGAATATGTGTATCTCCACTATTGATATTCAAAAAGAATAGACCACTCTTTAAGGGTGCATGACCATAAAAGATATTACTCATATAAATAGAACAACCATTATTCTCTGATTTAAATGAATAACCGTCTCGCATCAAACAAGATCCAGATATAATGTTCATGCTTAAGGCTGACACCAAATAACAATTATTCAGGTCTAATACTAATCCTGAAGGTAGATGTAGAGGTAGCATGCCGACTGCGATCACATCGACTTTGGAACCATTTCCCACGCGCATCGTCACATCGTCCTTTGCCAATCTTCGCTTAATCCATAGTCCCTGTTTCGAGTTGCAAATATTAGCAACAGAACCAGTATCAAATACCTAGGCACCACAGCGAGAATTAGTAAGGTACACATCAATAACATGTATATCACATATACCTTTGTTCACCTTGCCATCCTTCTTATTCGCCAAATACTTGGGGCAGTTCCGCTTCCAGTGACCAGTCTGTTTGCAGTAGAAGCACTCAGTCTCAGGCTTAGGTCTAGACTTGGGTTTCTTCTCTTGAGCAGCAACTTGTTTGTCGTTCTTCTTGAAGTTCCCTTTCTTCTTCCCTTTGCCCTCTTTCTTGAAACTGGTGGTCTTGTTAACCATCAACACTTGATGCTCCTTCTTGATTTCTACCACCACAGCCTTTAGCATTGCGAAGAGCTCGGGAACTGTTTTATTCACCCCTTGCATGTTATAGTTCATCATGAAGCTCTTGTAGCTTGGTGGCAGTGATTTAAGAACTCTGTCAATGACACTATCAACAGGAAGATTAACTCCCAGTTGAGTCAAGTGGTTATGGTACCTGTCAAAACCGGCGGATGGTACCTGTCAAAACCGGCGGATCTCGGGTAGGGGGTCCTGAACTGTGCGTCTAAGGCGGATGGTAACATGAGGCAAGGGACATGATGTTTTACCCAGGTTCGGGCCCTCTTGATGGAGGTAAAACCCTACGTCCTGCTTGATTATTCTTGAGAATATGTGTAGTACAAGAGTTGATCTACCACGAGATCGGAGAGGCTAAACCTTAGAAGCTAGCCTATGGTATGATTGTATGTTGTCCTACGGACTAAAACCCTCTGGTTTATATAGACACCGGAGGGGGCTAGGGTCACACAAGGTCGGTTACAAAGGAGGAGATATACATATCCGTATTGCCTAGCTTGCCTTCCACGCCAAGTAGAGTCCCATCCGAACACGGGACAAAGTCTTCAATCTTGTATCTTCATAGTCCAATAGTCCGACCAAAGGATATAGTCCGGCTGTCCGGAGACCCCCCTAATCCAGGACTCCCTCAGTAGCCCCCTGAACCGGGCTTCAATGACGATGAGTCCGGTGCGTAGTGTTGTCTTCGGCATTGCAAGGCGGGTTCCTCCTCCGAGTACACCACGGAAGAATTTGAATACAAGGATAGTGTCCGACCCTGCAAAATAAGTTCCACATACCACCATAGAGAGAATAATATTTCCACAAATCCAATCTGCTGACACGTTTTGGCAGCATGACATCATGCCATGGCCCGGTAATCATTCGAACCGTTTTCCTTAACCAGCCCCGCACATAATGCGAGGCGGTTTCTTGACACGTCTTGTCAAAGCAGAGATCATGTTCCCCTTATTACGGGATTCTCATCAATACGGACATGGGTAACCCAACCGCGCCATCAATTATGGCGCTTGGGGGATAAGCGAGTTTTACCAGGCAAGTGGGGGCGTATAGTTTAGCGCGCCCTTATAAGGGATAAGATCTCACCTTTTTTTCTACCCATGCCTTCTTCCTCCTTGCTCATCCATTCTCGCACACTCGAGCTCCAGCGCCCAAGTCTGCATCCTCCTCCTCAACACTCTCCAAAACATGTCTGGAGCGAGAGGCAAGTGGATGGCCTCCTCCGTCACGGAGGGACACATCAAAAAGTTGCACGGAGCCGGATATTTAGCCGCGGACATCGCGCACCGGCTGCCAGCCGTGGGGCAGGTCATCCCTACCCTAGAACCTCACGAGAGGGTGGTATTCCTCCCCCACTTCGTTCGCGGACTGGGGTTTCCCCTCCATCCATTTGTCCACGGCCTCATGTTCTATTATGGGCTGGACTTTCACGATATGGCCCCGAAGTTCATCCTCAACATCTCAGTGTTCATTGTCATGCGCGAGGCTTTCCTCCGCATCCGGCCCCACTTCGGCCTATGGCTGAAGACCTTCAATATTAAGCCGAAGGTTGTAGGCGGCCAACTAGCAGAATGCAGCGGAGCCATGGTGGAAAAAATGTCCAGCGTTGCATGGCTCGAGGGCTCCTTCATGGAGACCGTAAAGGGGTGGCAATCGGGGTTTTTCTACATCATCGAGCCGCGCGGCACCAACTAGGTGGCGGCCCCCGAGTTTTGATCCGGAATCCCCACGCGGCTCACTTCTTGGAAGGAGAGGGGCCTATCGTGGGGTTCGTCAGTGGAGCTGGATGGACTCCAGAAATGTATCCGGAACATGACAAACAAGAAACTTAAGCTTGTCAACATAGTCCAAGTCATGCTCTTCCACCGGATCCTCCTGTGTCAGCAATGGGATTTCAACTTATGGGAGTTCGATCCGGCCCGGCACCAGACTCTAAGCGAGCTCTTCGACACGACGCACAAAGACGTCTGGGGGTGCTGTTCAAGGGCGCCAAGGTCCCTCCCTCTCTCACCGAGGACCGCGGGCTAAGCGCGAAGCGCCTTGCGAATCCGATAAGTTCTGTACATTTGGTAGGATATTTATTTCCCATAGCTTAACCATGTGCGGGGTCTGAGCTCTCATGCCTTTAACAGGACTGGGTGGAGGCATCGGAGCAGATCGACTGTCTGGCCCCCCTGCAAGAAGACACCGCGTACGCTCTCCTGACAGAGATGCTGACTCCGGATCCTTATAATGTGCCGGAGAAGACCAAGAAGAAGGCCAAGGGAACCCGAAAGAGTTCTCGGTGCCAGGTGGTATCGAACTCATCGTCCGATAACTCCGCGACGCACTCCTCCCACGAAGACGAGGAGGGAGATGAAGATGCTCCCCCTCCAGCCGGGGGAGACAAGAAAAGGAAGGCCGCCCCGACTGGGAAGGCCGAAGGGTCCAAGAAGGGAAGGACTCTTCTTCTGGACTGCTCCACCACCGCCGCCGACGGTGAAGACGAGTGGCTGCTCAGGGCCAAGCCCCTGGCGAAGTCGTAAGTATTCAGATACCAGATTAACTCATAGCATACCTTTGTCGCACTACTTCTCCTAACGCCGAATATGATTATGCAGACCGCCCCAAGCCCATATCGACGTATCCTCGTCGGACGGCTCCTTGGATTCGTCGGATATGGATAGCGATCCACTTCCGACCGCCTCATCCCCTTGCCCTATGGATAATGCCGAGGTATTGTCTCAAGGGGCACCAAGCCGGGGGGAGACAGTCCCGGAGGCACCTCAAGGCGACATTCCGGACTCCAGGAGCAAAGGGAGCAAGGTTCCCGGGGGCTCCAAGTTTGGCTCTCAGCCAAACATCACGCTGTAACCTCCAATGGTTCCGGACTCGGGCAGGCGGCCCCCTTCCATAAGGGGTAAGATGCCCGTGCCGGTGACCTCTGCCCATCCAGAGGCACTGGATGACTTGCTGGGAGCGCTTCGCGGCGCTTCCATCGACGAAGAGCACCGCACTATTATGAGTGCGGTGATCGAGAAGGTACATTCCGCCAAGAGCGGACTGACTGAAGCCTGTGCCAGCCTTCTAACAGGCTTCGAGGCAAGTATTTAAAATATAGCAAAAATATTACCGCATAGACAGTAGCCCCTGATGCTCTCTTTGGTGTTCATGAAGAAAAGCCGAACAGCGGATCAATTAATATCTGCAGGAGCCTAATATAAGTATGTCTATATGTGTATGCAGGCTTTGTTGTTGACCTCTGCCGCACCGACTGCGGAGGTCGCCGTACTGAAGCAGGACCTCGAGGGGTCTGAGAAAGAGCTCGGCCTTGCCAAGAGGCAGCTCGAGGAGAACAAAGGTAAGTAATACCTTGTTTATAGATATATATGTATACAAAAAAGGTGCGATTGCAAAATGACAGGATCATCATGAATTTGCCAGGGGCCACGACCGAAGTGGTGACCCTAAAGCAAGCGCTGTCCGAGGCCGCAAACAAAGCGGCCCAGGAGCACGCCGAGCGAGAAGAGCAAGAGGCACGGGTGGGCGAGGTGCAGCAAGAGCTCCAGGCTCTCGTGACGAAGCACGAGGCTTTGGAGCTTGACTCGAAGACGCGAGAGTCTGAGCTTGCCGCTGCCCTTGAGAGCGCAAAGAATGCCAAGGCGGAAGCCCACAAGGCCCTCCAGGAGATTGAGGTGATGATGAAGATAGTGGCGGGTAAGGCATTCAATATGCAAAGCAAGCATGTGAAAGTAAATTACTTGTTACTTACTCGAGTCCGGAGCTCTCCAGGAGCATTCGCAGATTTGCCCCGCAGCATGTCGGATGCCGCAAGGTTTTACCAGGCCGAGGAGGGAAGCTCGACAAAGAAGCTATTCTGGTCTCAGTATAATGGGACCGAACACCCCATGCCTATGAGCGACCAGCTGAAACAACTGGTCGAGCTGCACATGGCGGCCGAACAGGCCATGAGGGGCCTTATAGTCCGGATGTGGCCTGGCGATGCCCTTCCCAACAGCTACATCAGCCTGGTGAGGTGGCTTGTGGATGCCTGCCCATGGCTAGAAGTCATCAAGCGGTCCGTCTGCATCGAAGGTGCACGCCGGTATTTTGCCCGTGCAAAGGTGCACTAGGCCAAGATGGACGCTGAGAAGCTGGTGAAGGAGGGGCCGCCGCAGGGCAAGGAGCATCGCCACCCCGAGATGTACTATGAGGGTGTCCTGAAGGGTGCCCGTCTTGTAGCGGACGAGTGTGCGAAAGATGTAATATTTGAATGAACTTGCTCGTGTGATCCTGTATTATGAAAACTTGTTCATATGCGCTATGCAACGCTTGTTTGAATTTAAAATATTACCTTATGTTCGGCTTTTTATCTTATCTAAGAGATGGCTAGTCGTCGGCTTCTGCCCCCGTGCCACGAGTGCTGGGGTGTTCGGGATAAACCTGAGCACTCTTGTTCCCATATTTGGGTCCTTCGAGGGAGGTGCTCAGCACAAGGAACAAGGCAATCAGACTATAGTGCTTTATCACTCTCACTTAGCCATAGAATTCTATAATTTTAAATTTTGGCGAAGCCCCCAGTATTCGGAAGGCTGAATTCGGGGCGCTATACACGCCTTAAGCCGGACAAAGCCAACTCCTCACTCTAAGCGGCATAAGTCTTTAGGGACTCTAAACCTCTCGAACAGCGACTAGTCTCTCGCCTTATCATGACAGTCACTTTTAGCTTTCTCTACTGAGGTGCTTAGCCCGGCAGAATCGGGGCACAATCGCAGTAGTTCTCCCAGTGCTACCTTAGCCGATATAGCGGAATGTAAGGTACCAAAACATGGGAGCCGGGAAAACCCAACTATTGACCCAAGACATGATTCGGAGCTGATGCATATAATGCTATAAGTTCGGGGTGCCGCACTGTCTAAAGTGTTCGGACTTCTCACGCCGTATTATGGGGTATGCGTAAGCCCCTAGCGTATTGGCCGTACCAGAGTGTATGGGTGCTGGATGTCATGAATGAACATATGTATATATATATATATATAAAGAAGAATATAGAATGCAATAATAGTCTAGTGCTATGCATTGTTTATTCAAAAAGGGGCGCTAAAGCACAATGATACAAGTGGTGTGATAAGCAAAAATTAGGACTATTTGACGTGTCCCCTCCAAGGGCAAGCTAAGGAATGGTATTAAAGCAAATATTTCACTCGTTATCGTAATCCACCTAGTAGTTTCGTGGTGCGATGTAGCTTTCTGCCCCCTTGGTTGCTGCATCGTGTGTTCGCCATCATACAGCCGGACAGGGTTTCCAGAGATTGAAGTCCTGAAAGAGAGAAAAATAACAAGGTGGGAAGCCCCTAGTGCGGTTAAGACGCGTCTTGGGGCATGCCGTAGTCGTGCCCCCTCCCCACCTATGCCCATGGTATTTTCAATGCGTAGTTATGTGCACGTGGCACGGATTTTACCGTTTGGCCGATACTGGGGTGGGGGCCGATTGCTATGCGAGCTCAGAACGTGCCAGGCAGTCTTGTTGCCGATTACTCCGGGCGCGCTTGAAGGTGTCCGGGTGTTGAATCGCCAAACTGGTGGAGTGCCTTAAGAGGCTACTTTGCGCTTCTGCTGCGAGGGCTGTAGTGTGCTCCTCCATACGGAGAGAGCGCTCTATGTTTCCATTAACTGTGATGACCCCCCGAGGTCCTGGCATCTTGAGCTTAAGGTAGGCATAATGCGGTACCGCATTGAATCTCGCAAATGCGGTTCGCCTGAGCAGTGCATGATAGCCACTGCGGAACGAGACTATATCAAAGATTAACTCCTCGCTTCGGAAGTTATTCGGGGATCCGAAGACCACTTCCAGTGTGACTGAGCCTGTGCAATGGGCCTCTGCACCTGGTATGATGCCTTTGAAGGTCGTTTTTGTGGGTTTGATCCTTGAGGGGTCTATACCCATTTTGCGCACTGTGTCATGATAAAGCAGGTTCAGGCTGCTGCTGGCATCCATAAGGACTCGAGTGAGGTGAAAGCCGTCAATGATTGGGTCTACGACCAGTGCGGCGAATCCGCCATGACGGATACTAGTGGGGTGGTCCCTGCGATCGAAGGTGATCGGCCAAGAGGACCATGGGTTGAACTTTGGAGCGACTGGCTGCAACGCATATACGTCCCTTAGCGCACGCTTCCGCTCCCTCTTGGGGATGTGGGTTGCATATATCATGTTCACCGTCCGCACTTGTGGAGGGAACCTCTTCTGTCCTCCGGTGTTCGGCTGCTGGGGATCCTCCTCGTCATCGCTATGTGACCCCTTATCTTTGTTTTCGGCATTTAACTTGCCGGCCTGCTTGAACACCCAACAATCCCTGTTGGTGTGATTGGCTGGCTTGTCGGGGGTACCGTGTATTTGACACGAGTGGTCGAGTATACAGTCCAAACTGGACGGGCCCGGAGTGCTTCTTTTGAATGCCTTTTTCCGCTGACCGGGTTTAGAGCCTTTGAATCCGGCATTGACTGTCGTGTCCTCGGCATTGTCGCTGTTAATGTGGCGCTTGTGTTCGTTGCGACGTGACCTGCCATTGCCATCCTTGGTATCCGAAGTACCATGGTTCTTTGATATGTTATTGATGCGAGCTAGCCAGCTGTCTTCTCCCGTGCAAAAGCAGGTCATGAGTGTCGTGAGGGCTGCCATAGCTTTCGGCTTTTCCTGGCCAAGGTGCCGGGCGAGCCACTCGTCACGGATATTGTGCTTAAATGCTGCTAGGGCCTCTGCATCCGGACAGTCGACGATTTTATTCTTCTTTGTTAGGAACCATGTCCAGAATTGCCTGGCCGATTCCTCTGGCTGCTGAATTATGTGGCTCAGGTCATCGGCGTCTGGTGGTCGCACATAAGTGCCTTGGAAGTTGTCGAGGAATGCGGCTTCCAGATCTTCCCAACAGTCAATGGACTCTGCTGGCAAGCTGTTGAGCCAATGCCGAGCTGGTCCTTTGAGCTTGAGTGGGAGGTATTTGATGGCGTGTAGATCATCACCACGGGCCATGTGGATGTGCAGGAGGAAATCCTCGATCCATACCGCAGGATCTGTTGTGCTGTCGTATGATTCTATATTTACAGGTTTGAAACTCTCTGGGATTTGATGATCCATTACTTCGTCTGTGAAGCATAGGGGGTGTGCGGCGCCTCTGTACTGGGCAATATCGCGACGCAACTCAAATGAGTCTTGTCCGCTGTGTTCGGCCCGGCCGGATTTACTTTTACTGTATCCGGCGTGATAGTTATCGTCTCGCATAGTGGCATGCCCTGGTGATCTGTAGATCGATCTTGCATGTTTTGCTTTGTCCTCCAATACGTCTCGCAGGTCTAGGATGTTTCCCCATGCCTTGTCATTGTTATTTGAGTGGCGTCGGAGTGCGGGCTGAGCTTTTGGCTAAAATGCCTCTCTATCGCGGCCACGAGGTGGCCGATCAGCCGCATCATATGCTGGAGATATAGGTTTGAGTGCTACCTCCTCCAGTCGGGGTAGCCGCCTACGCTTTGGGTAACTCTTGGAGGGGCGTTCGAGTTTATATTCCTCGGCCGCAAGAACTTCGGTCCATCTGTGAGCTAGCAAATCTTGATCAGCTTGAAGCTGCTGTTGCTTTTTCTTAAGGCTATTTGCCATGGCTATAAGCCAGCGCTTGAAGCGCTCTTGTTCGACGGGATCCTCAGGCACGACGAACTCATCATCGTCGAGGCTTACCTCATCTTTGGAGGGAGGCATGTAATTATCATCCTCCGCCTCTCCATCTGCCACTCTCTCGGGGGGCTGGCTTCTCCATCCTCCTACCCTAAATCTTGCTGGAGGGGATTGTTGTCTTCTTCGGCACTGTCTGGAGTGGTATTATCTCCTGTGCCGGTGTCACCGCTTTTGCTTTGGCGAGACTTAGAGCGGCACCGCTGACGTCGGCGCTTGGGTTGCTTCTTGGAGGGGTCATCCTCTGCTGTCTCGTCGCCATTGCCTTCTTTGGGTATGTCCACCATGTATATATCATATGATGAGGTGGCTGTCCAGTGCCCCATGGGCAGTGGTTCCTCTTCGTCTCCTGCATCGTCGTCCATACCGTCGATGTCTTCGGAGTCAAAGTCGAGCATGTCGGTTAAGTCGTCGACAGTGGCTACTAAGTGGGTGGTGGGTGGTCGACAGTGACATAGTTTGGCCAGGATTCTCCTGACAAGGAGAGAGACCTTAATGAGTTCAGTATGTCACCGAAGGGCGAGTGCTGAAAAATATCCGTGGAGGTCAACCCCATGATTGGCGCCCAATCGGATTTGATAGGCACAGGCGCAGGCGGTTCGGAGTCCGTGGCCGGGGAGGAATCCGGTAATTCGGCGTCACGGCTCTTGTGAAGGGTAAGGTCGATACTTGGCTCGATCGCCGATGAGAGTGCGGCCTCCGTGGCTGGTTCTATCCACCCGCCTATGGAAGGCATCGCTGGCTCCGAATTGAGGGTCGGAGCAGTTGCCGGCGTGATCTCCTGGACACTGTCCGATGGCAGAGCTAAATCATGCTCATCGTGGCCGTGTGGCGCACTAGGCAGGGGCTCGAATCTGTCGAAGATCAAGTCTCCGCAGATATCGGCCGTATAGTTTAAGCTTCCAAACCTGACCTGACGGCCAGGGGCGTAACTCTCGATCTGCTCTAGATGGCTAAGCGATTTGGCCCGCAGTGTGAAGCCGCCGATTTCAAAGATCCGTCCGGGGAGAAAAGTCTCACCCTGGACAGCATCGCCATCGATGATCGAAGGAGCCATCAAGCCTAACGGCGACGACACAGAGGAACTCTCAATGAAAGCACCAATGTCAGTGTCAAAACCGGTGGATCTCTGGTAGGGGATCCCGAACTATGCGTCTAAGGCGGATGGTAACAGGAGGCAGGGGACACGATGTTTTACCCAGGTTCGAGCCCTCTTGATGGAGGTAAAACCCTACGTCCTGCTTGATTATTCTTGAGAATATGTGTAGTACAAGAGTTGATCTACCACAAGATCATAGAGGCTAAACCTCAGAAGCTAGCCTATGGTATGATTGTATGTTGTCCTACGGACTAAAACCCTCCGGTTTATATAGACACCGGAGGGGGCTAGGGTTACACAAGGTCGGTTAAATAGGAGGAGATATACATATCCGTATTGCTTAGCTTGCCTTCCATGCCAAGTAGAGTCCCATTCGGACACGGGACGAAGTCTTCAATCTTGTATCTTCATAGTCCAACAGTCCGGCCAAAGGATATAGTCCGGCTGTCTAGAGACCCCCTAATCCAGGACTCCCTCAGTACCCAAACATTCTGAGTATATGTTCACTCACAGAACTATTCTCCTCCATCTTGCAGCTGTAGAACTTATTGGAGACTTCATATCTCTCAATCCGGGCATTTGCTTGAAATATTAACTTCAACTCCTGGAACATCTCATATGCTCCATGACGTTCAAAACGTCGTTGAAGTCCCGGTTCTAAGCCGTAAAGCATGGCACACTGAACTATTGAGTAGTCATCAGCTTTGCTCTGCTAGACGTTCATAACATCTGGTGTTGCTCCTGCAGTAGGTTTGGCACTTAGCGGTGCTTCCAGGACATAATTCTTCTGCGCAGCAATGAGGATAATCCTCAAGTTACGGACCCAGTCCGTGTAATTGCTACCATCATCTTTCAACTTTGCTTTCTCAAGGAACACATTAAAATTCAACGGAACAACAACATAGGCCATCTATCTACAATAACATAGACATGCAAAATACTATTAGGTACTAAGTTCATGATAAATTAAGGTTCAGTTAATCAAATTATTAAACAACTCCCACTTAGATAGACATCCCTCTAATCATGTAAGTGATCACGTGATCCATATCAACTAAACCATGTCCGATCATCATGTGAGATGGAGTAGTTTTCAATGGTGAACATCAACATGTTGATCATATCTTCTATATGATTCACGTTTGACCTTTCGGTCTCCAGCGTTCCGAGGCCATATCTGCATATGCTAGGCTCGTCAAGTTTAACCCGAGTATTCTACATTTGCAAAACTGGCTTGCACCCATAGTATGTGAACGTAGAGCTTATCACACCCGATCATCACGTGGTATCTCGGCACGACGAACTTTCGCAACGGTGCATACTCAGGGAGAAAACTTGTACCTTGAAATTTAGTGAGAGATCATCTTATAATGCTACTGTCGATCTAAGCAAAATAAGATGCATAAAAGATAAACATCACATGCAATCAATATAAGTGATATTATATGGCCATCATCATCTTGTGCTTGCGATCTCCATCTCCGAAGCAACGTCATGATCACCATCGTCACCGGCGCGACACCTTGATCTCCATCGTAGCATTGTTGTCGTCTCGCCAATTATTGCTTCTACGACTATCGCTACCACTTATTGATAAAGTAAAGCAATTACAGGGCGATTGCATTGCATACAATAAAGCAACAACCATATGGCTCCTGCCAATTGCCGATAACTCGGTTACAAAATATGATCATCTCATACAACAAAATATAGCATCATGTCTTGACCATATCACATCACAACATGCTCTGCAAAACAAGTTAGACGCCCTCTACTTTGTTGTTGCAAGTTTTACGTGGCTGCTATGGGCTGAGCAAGAACCGTTCTTACCTACGCATCAAAACCAAAACGATAGTTTGTCAAGTTAGTGCTGTTTAAACCTTCTCAAGGACCGGGCGTAGCCACACTCGGTTCAACTAAAGTTGGAGAAACTGACACCCGCCAGCCACCTGTGTGCAAAGCACATCGGTAGAACCAGTCTCGCGTAAGCGTACGCGTAATGTCAGTCCGGGCCGCTTCATCCAACAATACCGCCGAACCAAAGTATGACATGCTCGTAAGCAGTATGACTTGTATTGCCCACAACTCACTTGTGTTCTACTCATGCAAATAACATCTATGCATAAACCTGGCTCGGATGCTAGTGTTGGGGAACGTAGTAATTTCAAAAAAATTCCTATGCACACACACAAGATCATGGTGATGCATAGCAACGAGAGGGGAGAGTGTGTCTACGTACCCTCATAGACCGAAAGCGGAAGCGTTAGCACAACGCGGTTGATGTAGTCGTACGTCTTCACGATCCGACCGATCCAAGTACCGAACGCACAACACCTCCGAGTTCAGCACACGTTCAGCTCGATGACGTCCCACGAACTCCGATCCAGCAGAGCGTCACGGGAGAGTTCTGTCAGCATGACGGCGTGTTGACGGTGATGATGTTGCGACCGACGCAGGGCTTCGCCTAAGCACCGCTACGATATGATCGAGGTGGATTATGGTGGAGGGGGGCACCACACACGGCTGAGGGATCAATGATCAACTTGTGTGTCTATAGGTGCCCCCTGCCCCCGTATATAAAGGAGCAAGGGGGGAGGCCGGCCGGCCCTCTATGGCTTGCCAGGAGGAGGAGTCCTCCTCCTAGTAGGACTAGGACTCCCCTCTTTCCAACTCCTACAAGGAGGGGGAAAGGAAGGGGGAGAGGAAGAAGGAAAGGGGGGCGCCGCCCCCCTCTCCTAGTCCAATTCGGACCAGAGGGGGAGGGGCACGCGGCCTGCCCTAGGCCAGCCCTCTCTCTCCACTAAGGCCCATAAGGCCCATTATTTCTCCTGGGGGGGTTCCGGTAACCCTCCGGCACTCTGGTTTTCTTTGAAATCACCCGGAACACTTCCGGTGTCCGAATATAGTCATCCAATATATCGATTTTACGTCTCGACCATTTTGAGACTCCTCGTCATGTCCGTGATCATATCCGGGTCTTCGAACTACCTTCAGTACATCAAAACACAAAAACTCATAATACCGATCGTCACCGAACTTTAAGCGTGCGGACCCTACGGGTTCGAGAACTATGTAGACATGACCGAGACACGTATCCGGTCAATAACCAATTGCGGAACCTCGATGTTCATATTGGCTCCCACGTATTCTACGAAGATCTTTATTGGTCAAAACCGCATAACAACATACGTTGTTCCCTTTGTCATCGGTATGTTACTTGCCCGAGATTCGATCGTCGGTATCTCAATACCTAGTTAAATCTCATTACCGGCAAGTATCTTTGCTCGTTCTGTAATGCATTATCCCGCAACTAACTCATTAGTTACAATGCTTGCAAGGCTTATAGTGATGTGCATTACCGAGTGGGCCCAGAGATACGTCTCCGACAATCGGAGTGACAAATCCTAATCTTGATCTATGTCAACTCAGCAAGCACCATCGGAGACACCTGTAGAGCACCTTTATAATCACCCAGTTAAGTTGTGATGTTTGGTAGCACACAAAGTGTTCCTACAGTAATTGGGAGTTACATAATCTCATAGTCATAGGAACATGTATAAGTCATGAAGAAAGCAATAGCAGTAAACTAAAACTATCAAGTGCTAAGCTGACAAAATGTGTCAAGTCAATCACATCATGCTCCTAATGATGTGATCCCATTTATCAAATGACAACTCATGTCTATGGTTAGGAAACATAACCAGCTTTGATCAACGAGCTAGTCAAGTAGAGGCATACTAGTGACATTCTATTTGTCTATGTATTCACACATGTATCCTGTTTCCGGTTAATACAATTCTAGCATGAATAATAAACATGTATCATGATATAAGGAAATAAATAATAACTTTATTATTGCCTCTAGGGCATATTTCCTTCAGCAGGACGTAGGGTATTACCTCCATAGAGAGGGCCCGAACCTGGGTAAACATCGTGTCCCCTGTCTCCTGTTACCATCGACCTTAGACGCATAGTTCGGGACCCCCTACCCGAGATCCACCGGTTTTGACACCGACATTGGTGCTTTCATTGAGAGTCCCACTATGCCGTCCTCAAAAGGTTCGATGGCCCCTTCAATTGTCAACAATGACGCTGTCCAAGGAGAAACCTTCCTCCTCGGACAGATTTTCGTGTTCGGCGGCTTCGCACTGCGGGCCAACTCGTTTGGCCATCTGGAGCAGATCGATAGATATGCCCCTGGCCATCATGTCAGATTTGGGAGCTTGAACTATGTCGTGGACATCCGTGGAGATTTGATCTTTGCTGGGTTCGAGACCGCGTCGATCGCTCCTGGTCACCGCGATGAACATGACCTAAATATGTCATCGGACCACATTCCAGAGATAGCTCCTGTAACTGCTCTGGCCTTAGATCCGGAGCATACGGCGCCATCTAAGTACTGGAGGTTCAACCCCACCACGGAGGCCACAGATTCCCCGGCGTCGGAGCTGCACATGGACTTATACTCACACAATATTTGTGTCACCGGAACCCCAGACTCGTCTCTGGGTGTAAGTTCCAAACCATGTGAGTCCACGGATGCCGAACTTGATAGTTTATCGATCTTTGAGTTCAGCGCCATAGACATCTTCTAGCACTCACCCTTGGGCGATGTGCTAAGCTCATTAAAGAACCTGTCCTTGACGGGGGACTGAGAGCCGAACTATATCTGGTTCGAACTAGAAGCTAATGACAGGGAATTTCGCTCCCCACCCGCCACCCACTTTATAGCCACTGTCGAAGACTTAACTGACATGCTCGATTACGGCTCTGATGACATCGACGGTATGGACGACGATGCCGGAGAAGAAGAGGCCCAGGACCCGTCATTCACCAGACGTTGGACGGCCACTTCCTCGTACAACGTGTACATGGTGGATGCACCAAAGGAGAATAGCGGCGATGACAAAGAAAATCTAGTTGAGAATAAACCTCCTGAGACACAGCAAAAACGCCGGCATCCTCGGCGCCGCTCTAAGTCATGTCGTTCAAAGGACAACAATACTGGCACCGGAGAAGGCAATACTCCAGACGATGCCGAAAACAATGAAGACCATGCTGAGGTAACATCCGAAAAGGAGGAGCAAGAAAACGGGTAAGCCAGCCCCGACGAACAAGCCAGGCCCAACGACTCGGAGGACGGTAGTTATCATCCGCTCTCTAAGGATGAGGAAAGACTCAGCAACAAAGATTTCATCGTGCCTGAGGAACCTCTCGAGCAGGACCGCTTCAAGCGCCAGCTAATAGCAACTGCAAGGAGCCTGAAAAAGAAGCAGCATCAGCTTCAAGCTGACCAAGACCTGCTCGTCGACAGGTGGACTGACGTTCTGGCAGCCGAAGAATACGGCCTCATACGCCCAACCAAGAGTTACCCAAAACGAAGATTGCTACCTCAGTTCGACGAAGAGGCGTTGGAGCCCATACTTCCCATGCGTAATGCAGCCGACCAAACACTACGCGGTCGGGACAGTGCGGCAGACCGACCACCTCGTGGTTGGGATAGAGCGGCAACTCAAACCGAACAGCAGCCCGCCCCGCCGCCACGAAAAAACAACGACAAAATAGTTCGGGGTCATACACATGACCTCCGACAGACCCTGGATAGTAGAGCAGGATATACCAGATCGATTTACGGATCGCGAGGACGTTCCTCGACACGTGATGATAGCTACCTATTCGGACGTGACAAACCTAGTCATACCCGAGCCGACAACCACAGACGGACTCCATCGGAGCTACGTCGCGACGCGGCTCGATATAGAGGCACCGCACACCCTCTTTGCTTCACCGATGAGGTAATGGATCACGAATTCCCCGAAGGGTTCAAACCCATTAACATTGAATCATATGACGGAACAACTGACCACGCGGTATGGATCGAGGATTTTATTCTCCATGTCCACATGGCCTGCGGACATGACCTCCACGCTATCAAATACCTCCCACTAAAGCTCAAAGGGCCAGCTCGGCACTGGTTAAACAGCCTGCCTGAAAACTCTATTGGCAGCTGGGAGGACTTGGAAGAAGCCTTCCTTGACAACTTCCAAGGTACATATGTCCGGCCACCATACGCCGATGACTTAAGCCACATAGTCCAACAACCTGGAGAGTCAGCCAGGAAATTTTGGACTAGGTTCCTAACCAAAAAGAACCAGATCGTCGACTGTCCAGATGCCAAAGCTCTAGCGGCAACATAGCATCCACAACAAATGGCTCGCCCGCCACCTCGGCCAAGGAAAGCCGAAATCTATGGCAGCCCTCATGACACTTATGACCCACTTTTGTGCGGGTGAGGATAGCTGGCTGGCTCGTAATAAAAATACGGCCAGCGACGCAGGCCCCTCTGAGGCCAAAAATAGCAACGGAAAGCTCTGACATAACAGACACAAACACCGAATCAATGGTAGTAATACCGATGACACTACAGTCAACGCCGGATTCAGCGGCTCCAAGTCCAGCCTGCGGAAGAAACCGTACAAGAGAAACAATCAGGGACCATCCAGCCTGGACCACATACTCGACCGTCCGTGCCAAATCCATGGCACCCCAGACAAACCAGCCAACCATACCAACAGAGATTGCTGGGTTTTTAAGCAAGCCGGCAAGTTAAATGCCGAGAACAAGGAAAAGGGATCACAGAGCGAGGACGATGATGAGGAGCCCCTGCAGCCAAACACAGGGGGACAAAAGAAGTTTTCCCCTTAGGTCAAAACAATGAACATGATATATGTTACACACATACCCAAGAGGGAGCGCAAGCGCGCACTCAGGGACATCTACGCGATAGAGCCAGTCGCCCCAAAATTTAATCCATGGTCGTCATGCCCTATCACTTTTGATCACCGGGATCATCCGACCAGTATCCATCACGGCAGTTCAGCCACACTGGTCCTGGACCCAATATTTGATGGGTTCCACCTGACGCGAGTCCTGATGGACGATGGCAGTAGCCTCAACTTGCTCTATCAGGATACAGTGCGCAAAATGGGCATTCATCCATCACCGATCAAACCCACAAAGACTACCTTCAAAGGAGTCATACCAGGTGTAGAGGCCCGTTGTACGGGCTCAATCACGCACGAGGTTGTCTTCGGATCCCTGGACAATTTCCGAAGCGAGGAGTTAATCTTCGACATAGTCCCCTTTCGCAGTGGCTATCAGGCACTGCTCGGACGGACCGCATTCGCCCGATTCAACGCAGTGCCGCACTATGCTTATCTCAAGCTCATGATGCCTGGTCCATGTGGCATCATAATAGTCAATGGAAATACGGAACGCTCCCTCCGTACCGAAGAGCACACAGCTGCCTTAGCAACAGAAGTACAAAGCAGCCTTCTCAAGCAGAACCTTATTTTGGCTACTGAGCCCTCGGACACCGTCAAAAGGGTCCGAACTACCCTGTAGCAGGACAGCTCGGCTTTTCAGGAGCTAGACTAGCAATTCGGCCTCCGTCTCAGTCATGGTCAAGTAGTGGCATTCACACCACGCGTGCATAACTACGCACTCAAAATTCCATGGGCATCGACGGAGGCATAGCTAATTTATGATCTGTAATTCGGCTAGACCGCCCCGGACACTCATACTTTCACTATTCCCCTTTTTTCCTTTTTTACAGGCCTTTTCTAGTGGCTTGACCATCGACTCTTTTCGAAGGATAAAAACACCAAGACAACAAGAAGCATGGACATACTGGAAATCTCTTAGGTGGTCTCTTTAACGATCCCTGTTACTATCTTCAGGACCCATACGCAGCTCTCTCTTGGTGAAGGCATAGTAAATAGCCTTTCTGCTTATTGCACTACCGGTATAAATGCGCTTTAATGCACCAACGAAATTATAATAGAAACAATTTGCGGCCCAAATTTTCACAGCTCTAGCTTACCACTGGTTCTTCTTTTTCTTTATTTTTGTATTTTCCTTTCTGGTAATTCTATCAGGTAACACCTGTACATCCGGGTGCGTTTCAATTTGCTAGGGGCTCCATAGCACCCCGCACTACGGTAACAAAAGTCCGAACACTTTTTATAAGTATAGTTCGGCACCCTGAATTTAGCATTATATGCATTGGCTTCAAATCATGTCTTTTTTCAATAGTTGGGTTGCCCAGCTCCTGTGCTTGCTACCTTACGTTCCGCTATATCGGCTAAGGTAGTAAAGGGAGAACTAATGCGATTGTGCCTTGGTTTATCCAAAGGAGCACCTCAGTAGAGAAAGCCGAAAACTGACTATCATGATGCGGCGAGAGCCGGTCAACTGTTCGGAGGATGCAAATCGTTGGAGATTTCTTCTGCATCACGCGAAGGATCGGTACTTCCCGATTAGACGCTTGCAGCACTCTAGCTCGGATACTAGGGGCTGCTCCCATGTTTTTATTGTCAAACTCCTATGGCTAAGTGAGGGCGTTAACGCCGCATAGTCTGATTGCCTGGTTCGTTACGCTAAACAACTCCTTCAAGGACCATATAATTGGATCAAGATTGTTTAGATTCCATCCCGAACATCTCTGTACTACCTACGTGGGGGCAGAAGCCGACGACTGGAAAACCCTCAGATTTCAATAACACGGCCGCACAGGAGGAAAATTTTGAAAACATAACAAGCATTATATTGCAAACCCACTTTGTTCTATCATACAAGGTAGAAGGAACTTGAATACATTCATTCAAAGATAGTGTTCTATGCACACTGCGTTGCTACAATGCGAGACCCCTCTAGGACATTTGCAAAATAGCGCTTGGGTGTGCGGTGCTCCTTGCCCTCCGGCGGCCCCTTGGTCAGCTCGACGGCATCCATCTTCGCCCACCACATCTTGCAGTGGGCGAAGGCCATGCATGCACCTTCAATGCAGGCCGATCACTTGACGACATCCAGCCGAGGACAGGCGTTCACCGGCCGCTTCACGAGCCCGAAGTAGCTGCCGGGCATAGCTTCGGCTGGCCATAGCTGGATTATCAAATACTTCATTGCTAGCTTGGCCACCTTATGCAGCTCCACCAACTGTTTCAGCTGATCGATGAAGGGCACGGGATGCTCTGGCGCAAGATACTGTGACCAGAACAATTTCTGCATGGAGCTCCCTTCTTCGGCTCGGAAGAACTCCACGGCGTCGGACACACTGCACGGCAGATCTCCGAAGGCCCCTGGAGAACTTACAATTTGGGTTAGTAAGAAATACTACTTTTTTATATATTTGCTTTGCGTGCTAAACGCCTTACTTGCCGCGATCTTCCTGGCCGCTTGGATTTCCTGGACGGCACCCTGGGCTTCAACTCGGGCCGCTTCCGCGCTTTGACGAGCCTTGGAGAGTTCGGTCTCTCGAGCCGAAACATCGCACTGCAGGGTCTCGTACTTCTTCACCGCGTCCTGGAGCTCTTGCTGGACCTCGTTCAGCCGGGCCTTCAGCTTCTTGCGAGCGGCCTGCTCCTTGACGGCTCTGTCCTCGGCTTCAGCCAGGGCCGTTTTTAGGGCCTCGACCTCGGTCGTCGCCTCTACACATATAATGACACTATGGTCAGTATACATCATTTACTCTTTCCAAATATATCGCAAGCCATTCCATACCTTGTTGGTCTTCCAGCTGCTTCCCTGCATGGCCAAGCTCTTCTTCGGCCCGCTCAAGTTGCTGCTTTAGTCCAGAGACTTGGGCAGTATGAGAAGTCGCGACCAGCAGCGACACCTGCTTATTAACATTATACACAATTGGTTAGTTTCCTGCAAAATTTAATTGAACCTCTGTCCGGCTTGTCTTTCCGAACACCGGACAGTGTCTCAGGGGCTACAATCTATGTGGAGATTTTCTCGGTTAAACGTTGCTTACCTCAAAACCTGCCAGCAAGCTGTTGCAGGCTTCGGTCAGTCCGCTCTTGACGGACTGAACCTTTCAATCACCGTACCCATAAGGATACGGTGTTCTTCCACAATGGAAGCGCCTTGTAGCGCTTGCAACAGATTATCTGGCGCCTCTGGTTGGACATAGGCCGCCGGTGGGACGGACGCGTCTCCTTCTCTTGATGGAGGCTACTTGTCGGACTCCGGGGCCATATGGGTCTCCGGATCCGCTCCCAAAGGGGGGCCGAATCGAGTACGACCCCATCGTCAGTCTCCATGGGGACTTGTTCCCCCATGTGTCCTGCGGCCGAGGTATCACCCTCCGGCACCGCCTTGACGGCCTCCCGAACCTCTCCCTGGCCTGGGAAGGTCCTCCGGGATAGGACCTCGACGTCTCCCTGGGCCTCGAGAGAGTAAGCAGTCGCCGGTGTCTCGCTGGCCATCTCCTTTGAGTCCAACGATCCTCTTGATGAGGATCGCTGGGAGCTGTCATGGGCCGGATGGCAATAGCATAATTAATCATGTCAATACGACCAAGAGGAGAGGTTAGATTTATGGGCATGTACGAGTCTTAGCACTTACGATGCGGCCCGAGGCTTAGTGCGGGGGTGTCGCTCCGGACTGCTGTCGACGTCCCATGCGGAGCTGCCCGCGAGCGGGCCTTTCCCCTTATTGGGCGCCTCTGCCTCCAGAATTGTGAAGGCCACCCTCTTCTTCCTCCCTCCATCATAGGGAGAGTCACTCTTTTCCTCCTCATCGTCGTCGTCTTCGGTGACGAAGGAACGGGTCTTGTCTTCGGACGTCGCGTCCGAAGCGCCCTTGCGGCAGGGGCCACTGCGGACCCCCTTGGCCTTCCCCGTGGCCTTCTTCACCGGCGTCGTATAGGGCGCCAGCACCAGCATCTTCGCTGAACACGGAATGACTGGTTCTTCAGGCAGCGGAGCCGGACACCCGATCTGCTTCGCCCTCTCCATCCAGTCCTGAAGAAGAAATGATAATAATAGCTTAGATATCATCCTTGAAACAAGGAAGTAAGGGATGCGTTAAAATAACATACCTCATTGGAAAGGAGATTGATGTCGTGCCCGCGGTCCAAATCTGTGGCCGGCGGTGTCTCGTTGCCCTTGAAGAGAAACTTCCAGGCGTCTTCGTGGGAAGTTTCGAAGAGCCTCTTCAGGGTATGGTGCTTCTTTGGTTTAAACTCCCATAGAGGGTGGCTTTGGATTTGGCACGGGAGAATCTGGAGAACTAGCATCACCTGGATTATATCAACAAGCTTGATATCCTTGTCTACCATACTTTGAACATGCATCTGCAGCGCTATCAGCTCGTCCGGTGAACACCAGTTCGGGCTCTTCTCGACCCAGGAGGTGAGCCGCATTGGAGCACCGGGGTTGAATTCGGCAGCTGCGGCCCAGTTGGTGCCGCGGGGTTCTGTAATGTAGAACCATTGTTTCTGACATTCCTTGACAGTCTCCACGAAAGTTCCCTTCGGCCAGGAGACATTGGACAACTTACTCACCATGGCTCCTCCGCACTCCGCGTGATGGCCATCCACCACCTTCAGCTTCACGTTGAAGACTTTGAGCCACAGCCCAAAGTGGGGTTGGATGCGGAGGAAGGCCTCACTCACGATGATGAACACCGAGATGTTGAGGAAGGAATTCGGGGATAGATCATGGAAGTCTATCCCGTAATAGTACATCAACCCGCAGACGAAAGGGTGGAGTGGAAACCCTAGCCCACGGAGGAAATGAGGGATGAATACCACCCTCTCGTTGGGCTTCGACGTAGGGATGACTTGTCCCTAGGCCAGAAGACAGTGGGCAATTTCCTTCACCAAGTACCCGGCCGCCCGAAGCTCAGTAATGTCCTTCTCCTTAACGGAGGAGACCATCCACTTGCCTTGGCCTCCGGATCCGGACATGGTTGAGTGCTAACTTGAGTGGGAAGAAGATGAGAACTTGGGCGCTGGAGCTCAAGAGTGGAATTGCAGAGGAAGAGAGAAGGCGTGGGAGAAGAAGGGGGAATCCTTATCCCCTTATAAAGGCAGTGAATATCGAACGCCTCCGCACTCGCCTATTCCCAAGGGCTGTGTAAACAGGCACAGTTGGGTTACCCATGCCCGAATTGATGAAAATCCTGCAATAAGGAGACACAATCTCTGCTTTGACAAGACGTGCCAACGGCAAACGCGTCTCAAAACATGGAGCGGTAAACGAAAAGAGGTTCGAAATTATGACCGGGCAAATGTGATGTCATATTACAAAAATTTGTCAGCGGATTGGACTTGTGGAAAATTATATTCCCTCTACGGTTGTGTGTGGTGCGTGTGTTACAGGTCTGGACACATTCAATACGTCCGAAGACTATCTTGGAGTTCGGAAGGAGGAACCCGCCTTGCAATGCTGAAGACACATCTACACGCCGGATATCTTGTCATTGAAGCCATGTTCAGGGGCTACTGAGGGAGTCCTAGGCTAAGGGGTCCTCGGGCGTCCGACCTGTTAGCCATGGGCCGGTCTGATGGGTTGTGAAGAACACGAAGACTGAAGATTGCACCCGTGTCTGGATGGGACTCTCCTTGGCATGGAAGGCAAGCTTGGCGACCGAATATGTAGATTCCTTTCTTTGTAACCGACCTTGTGTAACCCTAGATCCTCCGATGTCTATATAAACCGGAGGACTTAGTCCGGAGAGGAGAGATTCATTATCATAGTCATACAGGCTAGACCTCTAGGGTTTAGCCATTACGATCTTGTGGTAGATCAACTCTTGTAATACTCATATCCATCAAGATCAATCAAGCAGGACGTAGGGTATTACCTCCATACATTGGGCCCGAACCTGGGTAAACATCGTGTCCCCTGTCTCCTGTTACCATCGACCTTAGACGCACAGTTCGGGACCCCCTACCCAAGATCCATCAATTTTTACACCGACAACATTCATATAGAATCATATTTTGTTCTAGTATCGAGTTGTAATTTTTGAGTTGTAAGTAAATAAAAGTGTGATGGTCATCATTATTAGAGCATTGTCCCAAGTGAGGAAAGGATGATGGAGACTATGATTCCCCCACAAGTCGGGATGAGACTCCGGACTAAAAAAGGGAGAAAGAAAGAGAAGAGAAAAGGCCATAAGAAAAGAGAAGGCCCAAAAAAATGAGAGAAAAAGAGAGAAGGGACAATGCTACTATCCTTTTACCACACCTGTGCTTCAAAGTAGCACCATGATCTTCATGATAGAGAGTCTCCTATGTTGTCACTTTCATATACTAGTGGGAATTTTACATTATAGAACTTGGCTTGTATATTCCAATGATGGGATTCCTCAAAATGCCCTAGGTCTTTGTGAGTAAGTATGGCAATGGGTCGAGTTTGGATCGGGTTGAACAATATTAAATCCATATCCATATCCATGAAGACAATCTTTGTCCATCCACGAAAAAATCCATGGCTGATAAATCGTGTCCATGTCCAAACCCGATGGATATCCATACCCACTAGATATCCATTGGGTCCTCTCAAGACATATAAATTACACATAACACCGTGTTAACATAACCTCCTCCATTCTTCACCTTGTGGCAGGCTAGGCCTCACTTATGCTAAACATCAACTTATGGTAAATCAACATCCACTAACAAGCTAAGATCATTTAGTATTTTTCTAATAGTTGTGAGTGACAAGTCATTTAACAAGGAGATAAAAATAAGGGAAGGGGCGTTGGAGTATGTTACAGAGGGGATTGAATGTCAACTAATAAAAGTTATGACAAAGATTGTGCAATTTCTTTTACATGTTTTAGATAACGAAGTGTAAAATTGCAGTGGGACATGTGACCATGGGGTAGGGATAGCAAATTTTATCCCATTAAGTCACACTATCGGGTCGGGTTTGGATATATCCACGGGAACAAGATTATATCCATGCCCTACCCACGAGCAATCGGGTCGGGTTTGGGCAGCGTCCATGGACACAAAAGCATATCCATACCCTGTCCATTCGGGTCGGATATCCATGGATATCCATGTCCATGGGTAAAATTGCCATCCTTATTCGTTAGCAAGTGACTTGGATGCACCCACTTAGTTCTTTTGTTGAGCTTTCACACACTTATAGCAGTAGTGCATCCGTTGCATGGCAATCCGTACTCACTCACATTGATATCTATTGATGGGCATCTCCATAGCCCGTTGATACGCCTAGTTGATGTGAGACTATCTTCTCCTTTTTGTCTTCTCCACAACCACCATTCTATCCCACCTATAGTGCTATGTCCATGGCTCACACTCATTTATTGCGTGAAGATTGAAAAAGTTTGAGAACATCAAAAGTATGAAACAATTGCTTGGCTTGTCATCGGGGTTGTGCATGATTTAAATATTTTGTGTGGTGAAGATAGAGCATAGCCAGACTATATGATTTTGTAGGGATAACTTTATTTGGTCATGTTATTTTGAGAAGAGATGATTGCTTTGCTAGTATGGCATATGTATTATTATTTTTATGTCAAAATTAAACTTTTGTGTTGAATCTTTCGGATCTGAACATTCATGCCACAATAAAGAAAATTACATTGAGAATTATGCTAGGTAGCATTCCACATCAAAAATTCTATTTTTATCGTTTACCTACTTGGGGATGAGCGGGAATTAAGCTTGGGGATGCTTGATACGTCTCCAACGTATCTATAATTTTTGAATGTTCCATGCTACTATATTATATGTTTTGAATGTTTAATGGGCTTTAATATACCTTTTTATATTATTTTTGGGACTAACCTATTAACCACAGGCCCAGTGCAAATTGTTGTTTTTTTGCCTATTTTAGTGTTTCACAGAAAAGGAATATCAAACGGAATCCAAACGGAGTGAAACCTTCGGGGGAGTTATTTTTGGAACAAACGTGATCCAGGAGACTTGGAGTGGACGTCAAGAAAGAAGCGAGGAGGCCACGAGGCAGGGAGGCGCGCCCCCCACCCTCGTGGGCCCCTCGCAGCTCCACCGACGTACTTCTTCCTCCTATATATACCCATATACCCCCGAAAACATCCAGGAGCACGACGAAGCCCTATTCCACCGCCGCAACCTTTTGTACCCGTGAGATCCCATCTTGGGGCCTTTTCCGGCGCTTCGCCGGAGGGGGAATCGATCACGGAGGGCTTCTACATCAACACCATAGCTTCTCCGATGATGTGTGAGTAGTTTACCACAGACCTTCGGGTCCATAGTTATTAGCTAGATGGCTTCTTCTCTCTCTTTGGATCTCAATACAAAGTTCTCCTCGATTCTCTTGGATATCTATTCAATGTAATTCTGTTTGCGGTATGTTTGTCGAGATCCGATGAATCGTGGGTTTATGATCAAGATTATCTATGAACAATATTTGATTCTTCTCTAAAATCTTTTATGCATGATTTAAATATCTTTGCAAGTCTATTTGAATTATCAGTTTGGTTTGGCCTACTAGATTGATCTTTCTTGCAATGGGAGAAGTGCTTAGCTTTGGGTTCAATCTTGCGGTGTCCTTTCCCAGTGACAGCAGGGGCAGCAAGGCACGTATTGTATTGTTGCCATCGAGGATAAAAAGATGGGGTTTATATCATATTCCTTGAGTTTATCCCTCTACATCATGTCATCTTGCCTAATGCGTTACTCTGTTCTTATGAACTTAATACTCTAGATGCATGCTGGATAGCGGTTGATGTGTGGAGTGATAGTAGTAGATGCAAAATCGTTTCGGTCTACTTGTCGCGGACGTGATGCCTATATACATGATCATGCCTAGATATTCTCATAATTATTCGCTTTTCTATCAATTGCTCTACAGTAATTTGTTCACCCACCGTAGAATTTGCTATCTTGAGAGAAGCCACTAGTGAAACCTATGGCCCCCAGGTCTATCTTCAATCATATAATTTTCATATCAACTTGCTATTTCTATTACCGTTTATTTTGCAATCTTTATTTTCCAATCTATATCATAAAAATACCAAAAAAATTATCTTATTATCTCTATCAGATCACACTTTCGTAAGTGACCATGAAGGGATTGACAACCCCTTTATCGTGTCTGTTGCGAGGTTCTTGTTTGTTTGTGCAGGTACTAGGTGACTTGCATGTTACCTCCTACTGGATTGATACCTTGGTTCTAAAAAACTGAGGGAAATACTTACGCTACTGTGCTGTAACACCCTTTCCTCTTCAAGGGAAAACCAACACATGCTCAAGAGGTAGCATGACCTCAAGAACAGAAGTAACTACTCACAAATGATAATCATGCTCAAGATCAAAGGGGTATTACATAGCATATTGGATCTGAACATTGCTACCTCTTGAGCACTGCGTTGGTTTTCCCCGAAAAGGAAGGGATGATGCAGCAATGTAGCATAAGTATTTCCCTCCGTTTTTGAGAACCAAGGTATCAATCCAGTAGGAGGCTATGCGCGAGTCCCTCATACCTGCGCAAAACAAATAAATCCTCGCAACCAACGCAGATAGGGGTTGTCAATCCCTATAAGGCCACTTATGAGAGTGAGATATGATAGATATGATAAGATAATATTTTTGGTATTTTTATGATAAAGATGCAAAGTAAATAGCAAAGGAAATAACTAAGTAGCAGGAGATTAATATGATGAAGATAGACCCAGGGGCCATAGGTTTCACTAGTGGCTTCTCTCGAGAGCATAAGTATTCTACGGTGGGTGAACAAATTACTGTTGAGCAATTGACAGAATTGAGCATAGTTATGAGAATATCTAGGTATGATCATGTATATAGGCATCACGTCCGAGACAAGTAGACTGACTCCTGCCTGCATCTACTACTATTACTCCACTCATCGACCGCTATCCAGCATGCATCTAGAGTATTAAGTTAAAAACAGAGTAACGCCTTAAGCAAGATGACATGATATAGAGGGATAGACTCATGCAATATGAAGAAAACCCCATCTTGTTATCCTCGATGGCAACAATACAGTATGTGCCTTGTTACCCCTACTGTCACTGGGAAAGGACACCGCAAGATTGAACCCGAAGCTAAGCACTTCTTCCATTGCAAGAAAGATCAATCTAGTAGGCCAAACCAAACTGATAATTCGAAGAGACTTGCAAAGATAACCAATCATACATAAAAGAATTCAGAGAAGATTCAAATATTATTCATAGATAGACTTGATCATAAACCCACAAGTCATCGGTCTCAACAAACACACCGCAAAACAAGATTACATCGAATAGTTCTCCACAAGAGAGGGGGAGAACATTGTATTGAGATCCAAAAAGAGAGAAGAAGCCATGTAGCTACTAACTATGGACCCGTAGGTTTGAGGTAAACTACTCACACTTCATCCGAGGGGCTATGGTGTTGATGTAGAAGCCCTCCGTGATCGATGCCCCCTCCGGCGGAGCTCCGGAACAGGCCCCAAGATGGTATCTCGTGGATACAGAAAGTTACAGCGGTGGAATTAGGGTTTTGGCTCCGTTTCTGATCGTTTGGGGGTACGTAGGTATATATAGGAGGAAGGAGTACGTCGGTGGAGCAACAGGGGGCCCATGAGGCTCGAGGGCGCGCCTGGGGGGGTAGGCATGCCCCCCTACCTGGTGGCCTCCTCTTTTCTTTCTTGACGTAGGTTCCAAGTCTCCCGGGTCTTGTTCGTTGAGAAAATCACGTTTCCGAAGGTTTCATTCCGTTTGGACTCCGTTTGATATTCCTTTTCTTCGAAACCCTAAACTAAGCAAAAAAACAGCAATTCTGGGATGGGCCTCCGATTAATAGGTTAGTCCCAAAAATAATGTAAAAGTGGATACTAAAGCCCAATAATGTCCAAAACAGTAGATAATATAGCATGGAGAAATCAAGAATTATAGATACGTTGGAGACGTATCAAGCATCCCCAAGCTTAATTCTTGCTCGTCCACGAGTAGGTAAATGATAAAAACAGAATTTTTGATGCGGAGTGCTACTTGGCATAATTTTAATGTAATTCATCTCAATTGTGGTATGAATATTCAGATCCGAAAGATTCGAGAGAAATGTTCATATTGACATAAAAATAATAATACTTCAAGCATACTAACTAAGAAATTATGTCTTCTCAAAATAACATGGCCAAAGAAAGTTCATCCCTACAAAATCATATAGTTTAGTCATGTTTCATTTTCGTCACACAAGAATGCTCTCATCATGCACAACCCCGATGACAAGCCAAGCAATTGTTTCATACTTTAGTAATCTCAAACCTAAAAACTTTCACGCAATATATGAGCGCGAGCCATGGACATAGCACTATGGGTGGAGTAGAATATAATGAGGGGGTTATGTGGAGAAGACAAAAAGGAGAAAGTCTCACATTAACGAGGCTAATAAATGGGCTATGGACATGCCCACCGATTGATGTTAATGCAAGGATTAGGGATTGCCATGCAACGGATGCACTAGAGCTATAAATGTATGAAAGCTCAACAAAAGAAACTAGTGGGTGTGCATCCAACTTGCTTGCTCATGAAGACCTAGGGCACTTGAGGAGGCCCATTGTTGAAATATACAAGCCAAGTTCTATAATGAAAAATTCCCACTAGTATATGAAAGTGACAAAACAAGAGACTCTCTATCATGAACATTACAGTGCTACTTTGAAGCACAAGTGTGGCAAAGGATAGTAACATTGTCCCTTCTCTCTTTTTCTCTCATTTTTTTGGGCCTTCTCGCTCTGTCTTTTTTATGGCCTTTCTCTTTTTTTGGGCCTTCTCTTTTTTATGGCGTTTCTCTTTTTTTATATTCCTCACTTGGGACAATGCTCTAGAAAATGATGATCATCACACTTCTATTTATTTACAACTCAATGATTACAACTCGATGGATGCCTCCGGCGGTGTACCGGGATATGCAATGGACCAAGAGTGACATGTATGAAAGAATTATGAACGGTGGCTTTGCGACAAATACTATGTCAACTACATGATCATGCTAAGCAATATGACAATAATGAATGTGTCATGATGAACGGAATGATGGAAAGTTGCATGGCAATATATCTCGGAATGGCTATGAAAATGCCATAATAGGTAGGTATGGTGGCTGTTTTGAGTAAGATATAAGGAGGTTTATGTGTGAAAGAGCATATCATATCACGGGGTTTGGATGCACCGGCGAAGTTTGCGCCAACTCTCAATGTGAGAAAGGGTAATGCACGGTACCGAAGAGGCTAGCAAGGATGGAAGGGTGAGAGTGCGTATAATCCATGGACTCAACATTAGTCATAAAGAACTCACATACTTATTGCAAAAATCTACAAGTCATCAAAAACCTCGATACTACGCACATGCTCCTAGGGGGATAGATTGGTAGGAAAAGACCATCGCTCGTCCCCGACCGCCACTCATAAGGAAGACAATCAAATAACACCTCGTGTTTCAAATTTGTTGCATAACGTTTACCATACGTGCATGCTACGGGACTTGCAAACTGCAACACAAGTATTTCTCAATTTCACAACTACTCAACTAGCACGACTTTGATATTATTACCTCCATATCTCAAAACAATCATCAACCATCAAACTTCTCTTAGTATTCAAAACACTCCTAAGGAAATTTTACTAGCTTTGAATACCTAGCATATTAGGATTTTAAGCAAATTACCATGCTATTAAGACTCTCAAAATAATCTAAGTGAATCATGAGAGATCAATAGTTTTTATAAAACAAATCCACCACCGTGCTCTAAAAGATACACTACAAAAAAAATACACTTCTGTGATGATACGTGTTTGTCATAGTAGGTCACATTTTCTGTCATGCATGTACATCCATGACGATTTTATGACAGAATCAAGATAGTCATACCTATGCTGTCATAGAAGTGTTCCATGACATTACCAAAATTATCATCACGGAAGTGTCCACTTCCATGACGATAAATCCCGCGTCACAGAAGTGCTTTTGTCAAGGGTGATCGACACGTGGCATCCACCGTAACGGAACGTCGTTAAGCTATCGGGTCGGGTTTTGGATCCGATAACCCATTAACAGCCCCGACCAATGGGGATTTTCCACGTGTAAAATCATCATTGGCTGGAGGAAACACGTGTCGGCTCATCGTTGGGACAGATGTCATCCACTCATTGGACAGAAGGCGCCTATGATACGTCGACACGTGGCACGGCTCAACAGAGGCCCATTCATATGAAAAGGCCGGCCCATTTGACTTGGTCAAAAGGTGGCGGGCCGGCCCATGTAAAGCCTGTTAATGGCCTGTTCACATATAGCCCATTTACAGCCCGCTAACCCAAGGCCCGTTACAGCCTATCCGAATTAGGCCCAGTAGCGTCATCTGGGCCACCCAATATGATTCCAGCCTGTTTTCACTTCTGGCCCATGTATGGCCCATGACATCTTTCGGCCCATATGAGGCCCTATGTAACTCTTAGCCTATTAACGGCCCGTGGTGAAACTGGCCCGTAATGAACAGTGTATCACTTTACACCCATTAACGGCCCGTGGTGAAACTGGCCCGTAATGAACAGTGTATCACTTTATACCCATTAACGGCCCGTTATTCCGTTGGGCCGTTTCCAGCCCATGTTATCTTTCGGCCTTCTCAGAGCCCATTTATTCTTGGGCTCATTTCTAGCATTCGTTTACTTATGGCCCGTTACTGTCATTTTCTGCTTGTGGGCCAAATTCAGCCTGTGGTTACAGTCGGCCCGTTTGTGGTCCGTTAATACGTTGGGACGTTTTCATAGCGTCATCAAATACGACCTATTAACGATGTCCCGTTATGGTCGGCCCATGAACGGACGAATCCAACTCTAGCCCGTTTACGACCATAATGCGGTATGTTTGGCCCATGTTTGTCCAATCGATCATACGGCCCGTATAAGGCCCATTGATGATACGGCCCGCAGAAGGCCCATTGTTTCTATGGCCCGTAGAAGGCCCATTGTTTCTACGGCCCGTAGAAGGCCCACTGTTTCTACGACCAGTAGGAGGCCCAGTGTCACTACAGTAAATATTAGCCCATGGTTAATGTGGCCTAGTTTTAAAAAATAGGTTATTGCAGCCACTAGCTAACCGTGGAAAAAGAACTGCAATGACTACAAGCAAACAAATAAACAAGACAACAAGGAAATAAATAAGCAAGCAACTAAAGCTAGGCTATCATGGCTATTACACATATTACATCCACTGGGCATCAAAGTTTGCCACCAATGCAAATATAGGGAACAAAGCAGCATATCATATACACTGGTTGTCAAAGTTGGCGACCAATGTAAATAAACGCCGCAGCAAAACAAATCCAGAACTGAAACCACTTCGGAAGATCTCAAGAAACAATATCCTGGGTACCCATAATGCTGGCAAGATGCTTATCAAGCTTATTAACTTTCTCTTGTTTGGCGCTTAAATTCTCCAGCGCTTGCTGTTGCACCAGAAAATATGCATCTGAATTCTGTAGGCACTTCCTCAGTCCTTCAGCTTCCTGTCGCAGCACATCTGATCGATGTCTTTCAACTTGAAGTTGAGACTCAAGAAGACGAACTGATTCAGGCAGCGAGTTCGAAGAGCTTGTGCCAGCAGTAGTGTCCAGTAACTCGAACACTACATCAAGACATGACTTTTGGGTTCCCTCACTGTCGTCAAGATAGTTTTTATCAGCTTTCTTGGAGACCAATAGGGATGTCTCACTATCTTGAACCTTATCTGCATTACTTCCTTTACAATTGGATAACGCGGTACTGTTCTCCAATATTTTGTCCGCATTCTAAAAGAGAAACAAGCAGACACATCACATGTTTACCATGTTGTATATGAAACTCATTTTGGTAAATGAGTTCAGTAGTAAAGTGGACAGTATAACATCATGAAACAAACATATATCTATGTACCATGGTTACTTTATGGTCTATATCATTCTAGTTTTTGTTGCCAAATCAAGATAGAGACACAGTTCAAATAATATTTGTTCAAGACAAAGCAGAATAGACAGAATATAAGTGTGGGTAACTATAGAGCAATAACAACACTTGTAATGTGCATGACATGAGAACATAACTGTTTATTCAATTGAAACTGAAATCAACATAGAGCAGGTTACAATAGCAAACCAGTTAAAGAAACAGGTTTAAAACATACCTGTTGCGCCATTGGAGTTTCAATTCCATCCTTCAAATTTGAAAATAGTTGGTATGAGAAAATACAGTAATGCAAGAGCAAAGGAGTATGAACCATAGCTACAGAACCTGACCTGAGAACAAATCTTCTCCTCCTTTAAGCATTGAGTTGGGATTCAGAGTGGTGGTCCTCGTGCTTTGGGCACTGCAGTTCCCTTACTAACTACTCGTGTTTGGGTGCTCTGTGGTGGAGACGGTGCTGTGTCAACTGGAACTGGGTTACTATCTGCCGGGGTTGGGGTTAGAAGGGGTGTAGCTGGTTCTCTATCCAACTGGGTAGGGGTACAATCTGCAAGAGTCTAGGTTATGTGTGGTGGATCTGGTCCTTGGGCAAGTACAACCGTGGTTCTATCTGCATCAACTGGTAGCACTATCTTTTCTGAAGACCGTGTTGTTACTCCCTTAGATGATGCCATCACGCTCTCCAATTCAAATGGCTGATAAACAAGAAAAGTAATTGAAAGTATAGACATTGTATGATAGACAAGTGCAATGGATAGTGGGGAATAAAAGAGGGCATGAAATAACTCATATTTATGTTGTCTAACCAAACATGATAGCATGAAACAATTTCACATATATGATGGCTAACTAAACAGGATAGCATGACACAATTTCACATTATGGTGGCTAACTAAAAAAGATGAAAAGACATAGTTAAAAATATGAGACTATGTAAATAGGATGACATGACATAACTATATAATGTGTTTATTAAATAGGTTGGCATCACTACAAAAAAAATACACTTCCATGATGATACGTGTTTGTCACATTAGGTCGCTTTTTTTGTCATGCATGTACATCCATGACAAATTTATGACAGAATCAAGATAGTCATACCTGTATTGTCATAGAAGTGTTCCATGACATTACCAAAATTTTCATCACGGAAGTGTCCATTTCCATGACGGTAAATCGCGCGTCACAGAAGTGCTTTCGTCAAGGGTGACCGACACGTGGCATCCACCTAACGGAACGTTGTTAAGCTATCGGGTCGGGTTTTGGATCCGATAACCCGATAACAGCCCCGACCAATGGGGATTTTCCATGTGTAAAATCATCATTGGCTAGAGGAAACACGTGTCGGCTCATCGTCGGGACAGATGTCATCCACTCACTGAACAAAAGGCGCCTATGATACGTCGACACGTGGCACGGCCCAACAAGTTTAAATGGGCCGGCCCAACTAAAGGCCCACAAGATTTTGCGAACCATAATGGGCTGGCCCAGCTAAAGGCCTACGAGATTTTGCGGACCATAATGGGCTGGCCCAGCTAAAGGCCCACAAGATTTTGCAGGCCATAATGGGCCGGCCTAGTTAAAGGCCCACAAGATTTTTGTGTGCCATAATGGGCCAGCCCAGGTAAAGGCCCACAAGATTCTTGCGGGTCATAATGGGCCGGCCCAGCTAAAGGTTCATGAGATTTCACCGACATTAATGGGCCGGCCCAGCTGTAGGTCCAAAAGATTTGGAGGACCCTAGTAGGACACCCATTAACTGGCTGCCATGTTTTGGGCCAAATGCCAGCCCATATTTAATCCGGTCCATTAATGGCCTGCCACGCTCCGGGCCTAATAGTGGCCCATATGAGATCCTGCCCGTTAAAAGCCTACCACGTTCTGGGCCAAATTACAGCCCAGATCAAGTCCGGCCATTTAAGAGGCTTTGGGCTCAATTATGGCCCATATCAGATTCGGCCCGTCGACTGGACACTATGCTTTTGGGCCCACTTGCTAAAGGCCCACTTAGTAATTCGGCCTCATATTAGTTTTGGCCTATTAAGGGCCCATTTAACATTTCGGCCCTATATTAATTTCAGCCTGTTAAAATCCCGTCATATAGTTGGGCCTAACTACGGCCCGGTTTGCATCCGGCCTGCTCGCAGCCGATATCTGATTGGGCCAAATAAGGACCCAGACAATTTTGGCCTGTTAAAAGCTCGTGATTCGATTCGCACAATCATGGGCCGGGGTTCATTTCGGGCTGCTGCGTAACTAGTAGGAATTAAGAACAAACCTACTCTATACAATAAAGAAATTATGGCATAGTAACTAAGAATAAACCTACACTACACAATAAAGGATTTAAGGTATATTACATCCACTGGGCATCAAAGTTCGCCACCAGTGATCATAAAGCGCAATGAAGAAGCAGATTACAAAAACTGGGCAACATTGCAGCGTAACAAAATAATACTGAACCGACACCACTTCCAAGACAGTTCAAGAAACGTTAGCCTTGTGGGGGAACTGCTGCGCAAGCTGCTGAGCAAGGCTGTGAGACCGACCTAGCATGTCGGTCATAGCTTCCAGGTGTATCTGTTTAGCAATGAGGTTCTCATTGGTGTTCTCTGCAATCTTTCTTAGAGATAGGACTTCAAGTCGAAGTTGTGTTGCAGAATGCCTTTCTGCTAGAACTTGGGACTGAAGAAGTCGAACTGATTCAGACAACGAATTATGTGAGCTTGCCTGACTGTTAGTCTCAAGTAACTTGAACACTGCATCAAGACAAGACTTTGGGGTTGTCTCGCTATCTTCAAGATGTTTTGCCTTCTTTGCTCCAATATATGTTGGGTTTGTCTCATAGCCTTCAGTAGACTTGTGCATGCCATCAGGCATATCACCGGAAAACAAAGCAGAGAGATGACAGGTTTTGCACGTGTACAAACAAAGATGATAACTGTTCTATCAATTCTATCCAATTTCAAATTAGAAAATAAAGAGTATGTTCAAAATATCAATAGCATAATTTGGCATTGTTCATAATGCGGGGACCTTCACCACACTATTGGATTACCATGTCAACATAACAAGCAAAGATGAAGGGCAAAGAAAATCATTGTATCTATTTTGGATAATGTGCATGGCATGTTGTTCATATCATCAGCCACATCAGTAAGATAAAACAAGAGATGACAAGGTGCAAACGTGGGCTGCTTCACCACACACTGGATTATAGATCCAAAAAAACAAGCATACATATAGGGAGTATTAAGTAATGTGCATGGTATGAATAAGGAATTTGGTTTTACAAGTAAAACTTAGAACTTACGGTTCTTATGAACATGCATTTTGGTAGAAACAGCAAACTAAACAGCAGTAAACGATAGGGAGTATGAGCAAATTAAACTGCAGTTGAGGATAAAGGCTTTAGAAGGACTGACTTACATTAACAGTTAACACTGGCTTTATAATGCCCTTCTCCATGGCAAGGGAAGGATAACTCAATAATTTCAGCACATAATCTTCTTCATAAGCATTGCTTATACTCCACATTGTGTAGAGAGTAATTATAGATATGATAATATTGGAAGGGATAGAGGATAATGAAGATAAGATGCAAATTGATTCTACATAATCAACTACCAATCCCTGGAAGTACAAGCGTTACGGGACAAAATGTACTGACAAGAGCAATGGGCTACACTTCTGCACCGGCATTGTCAGTGTATTCTACTTGTTGGTAAGATTAAATATAGATATGATCTTTTTTAGTAAATGGTGGGCGAGGGAGATAAGATGCAGAATGCTACAAAATGAACCAATCCCTCTTCCCATAATACAAGAGTGTTTTGAACACTGGTGTACTATATAAAACGTTATGATATTATGGGACGGAGGGAGTAGCTGTTAATGTGAGTACAGTGATAGACCACGTTCAGTCCTTACAAGAGGACTGTAGAGCTAAACCTCTTCAAAAGCATTGGGTTGATTCTAAATTTATGTAAGAGTCCATATGGATCTTATAATGTCCACCAAATGGACGATTACGAGGCTAACATGTGTAGTGATGCTACATAATCAAACAGCTATGAAAGTAAGTATGGTCATACAGGGCAAGAGGTACTCACAAGAGCAATGCAGTGTGCAGCATAGTTGCGAGATTCTATGGTCCCTTGAGAACGAATGTTCTTCTGCTAACAGTTTTCGTACAAGTGAGACATTAAGGCAAATGCTGAAATGTAGTTCAAATTGTGATGTAATATCATAGACAGTACCTTACGCTCCAGCCGAGACCAATGTGTAACAAGATGATTCCAGTCGTCGTCGGATAAATGTAGCACCGGAGACTTTAAAGAAATTTCATTCAGAGGCTTGCCATCGAAGTGCGCTTGCCTCAGGTAGGAATGATACTTCATCAATGAATGCTTGAAAAGCGCAACCAACCCTTGCTCGTCATCACAATCTAGTTTGCGCCTCGCCTATTTAAAAGAATGAAATCTTGTGTCTTCTGTTAGCAGATACATATGTAGTAATGACCATGAATAACATTATTACGTTACTTATGCGTAAGTTGCGGAGGAAGACTGGAAATTGTTATGTGTCTACGGTATAATCTTTCCATGAAGGAAAGATGCGCACAAAGTTCCTAACAACAACATAAGCTTCGTCTTCTAAACTGGGAAGAAATGGAACATGGGTCCTATTTGCTGCAATTGGGGCTCTCTCTGGTTCGAAAAGGGATTTGGCAACTGGATTTGGTGTACTCTTTGCTGGAATGGGGGTTTTGCGTCGTACAGCTGGTGCTATGTCAACTGGCATAATCATACTGTTTGCTGCAGTTGGGGTCTGCTGAGTTGGGGCATCAGAAATGACTAGTGTAGTAGGGGTAGAGTCTGCTAGAGTTGGGGTATTTTGTGGGTCAGGTGATATTGCAACTACACCTAATGGGCTATTTGATTTATCAGGTGCCACTACCTTTTACAAATACTTTGCTTGTGCTCCTCCACGATCAGCAATCACCCTCTTCCTTTTGAATGTCTGATACACAAGAACAACATTTGAATGGATAAATATGGTATGATGACAAATGGAATATGTACTGAAAATGGATAGGCAGGGGGTATTCACATACACGATGTGTAAACTAAGCTAATGTCAGTTCAATAAAGTAGAAGCAATGCAAAGCATCAGTTGCAAGATATGTGCGAGCAATGTAACCTTGGAAAGTTAGAGCAAGTACCTTGATGGGTGAATAAGATATGGCATCTTCCTCTGACTCCTCCACTAGGGAGCTACATTGACTTAGGTCTCCCTCTAGCTCAGAATCACTGTTAGCATCATATTCTGAGCATGAATCTGTAGGTGGAGAGTGTTTGCATTGCATTGCATCCAGACTTGATTTCAGTCCCTTAATGCCAAGTTTGACAGCCATGGCATTGTTCTGCTTTATTCTTTTCTTGCGTGCAAGCTCATAATCATTATGATGCTGTTCAGAATCTGAGATTCATGGAAACATACAAAGAAGTCAGATTATCTATGGAGTGCATTCCGGTTTCAACTCGGAGAGTGTCTCCCTATAAACCCCTGCATATGCAAAGTTCACCTCCCCAACCATGCTGACTAGACCACACACAGAGATACACACCCGAGCGGCGAACATGCATTTTCAAAACTAATTTAGGAACATTTAGCTGACCAATTAAACAACTCAGTTTTAATAATATCATATTCGTATCTGAACAACTAACCTTGTTTAGCTTGATGGGTGGAGAAGTGTTATTATGAAACGAAGCATGTATTCTGATCGTATAGTGATCATAAAAGGGGGAAACTCTAAGCATATATTTTTTTAGCAAAAGAGGGTTTCCCCTCTAATTTCTATTAAAGAAACCACCACAGAACCAACATGATCAATTAAACCCTAATCATGATCAATTAAACAGTATTATGGTTGTGCCATGGCAGATTTGAAGCTGCAAACTGGAGAAATGATATTTAGCATCCATTGTTTGCTTCGAACGAAGGACTAAATTCTAAGAGCTGAAAAGAAAGTAGACTAACCAAGTTAAGATCTATTTTCTGGTTGAGATCAAAAAGTTGAGGAGATATGAAGTGCCACCTCTCTTGCGGCGCCGTGTAGGCATCGGGGGTGTGATGGCTATCGGTGGCGTTGAAGCAGATTTGCGACAGTAGACAGGTGCATCGAGGGATAAGTCCCATTGCGGTCGAAGAGAAGGTCGTGTGAGCGGCCCCGGCAAAGAGGACGACGGCGCCGATGAAGCGAGAGGACGCGATGCAAGGCTATTGGTCCGTCGCCGTGGATGAGAAACGTCCATCTCTAGCAGTGGACGACGCGGTCTTGGTAGGCGCTCCGACATCGTGGAGGACGGTGGCGATGGATTTGGTGGAGGACGGCGGCGATGGATGGGGTGGCGGACGGAGGCTGGTGTGGGAATGGGGTGTTCTAGCGCGGACGGTGTATGAATGGGAAAATGGAGGGAGACGTACGGGGAACCATGTTTTTGGGACACGCCTGTCTGAAATATAGGAAAGTTATGAACTTATCCCCATTTCAAATTTAGACGTCTCGTCGGTTGGGGATAGGACGGTAATCTCACATCTCACAAATATTTGCCGGTAACTATTTCGGGCGAGGAGAGGGTGTTTTGTCGCCCACGGTTGGCGCCCACGGTGTATGAACGGGGCTGACAGGTAGGGCGGTTGTGTCACGTCTAATGGAAGTTACAATCTGCCCCTATTTAAAATATTAGCCTACGTCTATTTCGGACGAGGAGAGGGTGTTTTACCGCCCACCGTGTATGAATGGGGAATGGAGGGAGAAATAGAGGTCTTTCGGATGAGCTTGAATCAAATGAGTTTTGCCACCCATGTTTGACGCCCACCGTGTCGGAATGGGCTTAGAGGCGGTCGTGTCACGTCTAATTGAAGTTACTAACCTACCCCTATTTAGAGCAGTGGAAATCGGGCCGATGGATTGTCCGTGTAATGGGTAGACAGTAATTTCCATCTCCCAAACACTTGGCTTCGGGCAGCCGATGTGGGAGTGGACATTTTGTTGTTTCTTTCGAATTTTGGGACAATAAGCATCCACGTTTACCCTGGTAACTAAATTTGAATCCATTTTGTATTCCTATATGAATCTTTATAAATCATTCTATGTGTTTTTAAATATCTTCAAAAGGACGACAAAGATGTATTCCACTGTCATATATGAATATGGTTTACAAATGCCGATACTCAAATTCAGAAACTAGAATCTAGTTTAAGGTGAATTCGAATATTTGGAACACTTCATGTCCAACTCAAATGTCACACACAGCATAATGTGTACTCACATTTAGATATGTACACAAGCGATGTATCAAGATTCAAATACCGAGTCAATCAACCAAGAATGTACGGAACTAACAGACATATAAACACTTATAGAGTATATGGATCAATAATATCAACTAACATACATAAGCTAGGCCGTTGTACTTTTTTGGCTACAACAACATCCTTTTTTAGCAAGCATCTTGGCCCTTTCCAATGCGTGCCACTTATGGTCCATCTATACTACTATTGCTGAATGCACATTCAGCCCGATTGGCATATTTGTAGGTCTGGCACAGCAATCCAAATGAAATGCCTTCGAGTCTTATCAATTAATACAGACTTGTGCTCAAATAAAACTACAAACAAAAAAGCAATTATTACATGATCTCTAAAACAAATGGTTTGATTGATTACATGAACAGACAACACAGAGGTTATTCCACTATGGAAAGAACATTTCACCTATGAATTACCAAGTAGGAATTTAATTTCCTTTTTTCCTTCAGGACCTTAACAATCTGGTCAGTCTCAGCTTGCTTTGTTTTGAAATCCACCAAATATTTAATGGTTGTCTTGAGTACTGCTTGTGATTGTGCTGTTTGCTTCCTCAACATGTCAACTTCATCTCTAAGTGCAGAAGCAGAATCTTTTTCTACCACTAGTTTAGCCTCTAGAGCATCAGCAGTTGGCAATTCATAATGCACGATTGGGCCGGTGCCACTGCTATGGGGTGATGCAACGTCCATGGGGACCTCGCTCTTTGATCTTGGGCTAACCTGTTTTGCCATTAAAGTTCTGATTGGATTCAGAAAAGTTGAAGTTAGCAAAACATCTCAACTGGGAGTTATAACAGCAAACTAGTTAAACAAACAAGGAATTAAAGAGTTTCAATTGGATGCTGAAAAGTAGTTATTAACATCATTGTAACCCGCTGTTGCAGCAGCAAAGCAGTTAAACAAACAAGTAGATATTTAAGTTAAGGCAAATAGGTAATTCTTAACAGTAAGTATCAACCACATAGATAGGCGCAGTCTACAATATGATTAACAGGCTATGCCATTATGTAATCAGAAGCAAACTAAATTAAGCCAAGCAACATAATTGAACAATTTTGCAATAAGTGGCTAACTAAAATTCCGAGAAGCAGGTAACTGAAGTTACGCTAGTTCTTTGTACAGGCACACTGCAACTTATTTTTCGCTTACAAGGTTGTACGAAGGAGTCCATGGCATCAATTGCTTGGATACGCAGTCCCAATACTTCTTTCTTCCCACACTGCATGGGTAAGTCGAATGGTTAATCTGGTAAGACGGTGCGTCCTTGATATGTTATATGAGGACGTGTAGTCAGACTAGTTGTAGCCAAACATATCACACTGGCTTTTACTGTATATTTCATGCGATTACTTTTGGCATATCGAGATCTAAGCAATCTACAATAGGATGAAAAGACTGACATCCTTCACATTATTGGCTAACTCAGTTCATAGAAACAAGCAATTCAACCATTTTGTGGGTAAATCAAAAGCGCCACTGGAATATTTTTCACTATCCAATCATACACACAAAAAGGGGCGACGCCACCATAGGGGCTTGTATGGGCGGCCGCCTTAGGTGGCTGGAAAGTGTGCACCTAGTTTGAGTCGTCCAGGTTGGCCCACGCTAGTTTTGTTCGTCCCAACGCACGAGCAGGCAATGTAAAAAATGAAGAAAAATGTTTCAATTTGGATGGGCCAACAACATAAGTGCAAGGCAGGCCCTATAGCAGGCTTGCAGTCCAAACGAGCGCCTCCCATATCAATCGACGCCAGGAAAAATCCCAATTCATTCGCTCCAGCCTCCATTTTGGTTCGCTCCTAACCTAGCCGCCACTGGACAGACCGACACATCACTTCCTCGTGCCCTTGTTGGAGGGCGGTCGCCGGGCTTCAAGCGAACGGAAGGACAAGAAGATGAAGATCCAACCCTGGGTGTAGCCTGCGTGGGAGGTAGCGACGGCAGCACGGGCATGGCATCGAGCTTGCGCAGATGGACAGTCGCAGCTTGCAAGAGTAGCATGCGCAACGAGCAGGTACATCACATCCCTGATTATATTTAATTCAATTATTCAATTTCCGGCCAATAGTTAAAGCTGACAGTGTTGTAAAACTGCTTGTATGTAGGGAATCTATGAGAAAATGAAACGAATTTCTACTTATTTTATAATCCCCCAATCAATACTGAACTGACTGAATCTGATGTATCTAATCAAGTTTCCGGTGCAAACATACAAGCTCATGTTGTTCTTGAGCCTAAAGTGTCTAATGAACAGACTGCTAATGAAGGATTTGATGCAAACATTTTACATGCTCCTGGTGATGAACATATAGTGTCTAATGAGGGATCTAATGCAAGCATTTTGCAAGCTCATTGAAGGATTTAGTGTCTAATGATGATCTACTATGTTGAGAGAGACAGAGATTTGCAGGCATTGATGACAAGCAAATTATAGTGCATTTTCATAGCTTGAGGAAACGTCGAGGCAATCTACCAGAAAGTCCCCGTATCATGACAACATAGCATAAATACTTTTCTAATCTGTTGTTTGAAACTATTGGCATACTTGTGCAGGATAGATATATTGATATGCAGTTTGCGCACTGGTTATACGTGCAATTACACTTTGATATTTTCAGCTAGAGAACGAATAATTCAAGCAGGTACGGACCATGTTTGTAGTCCTTGTACACCATGTTGCATTTTGTGTTTTTTGGTGCTTGCATTATTTAGTGTTTATAATCTGAACTACTTTGGATCATTAGCTGGTTTTCAAAGTGCATGTAGCTTCACATTTCTCAAGTTATGTTGACTTCTGGAGTGCAAGTGCCTTCGTATTTTTTAAGTTAAATGTTCGCCCCTGGTAACTTGAATTCGTGGATCAGCCACTACACACAAATCATACACTAATGCCAGTACGAATTAAATGAAATGCAGGGACTTACGCTAGCTCGTTGTACAGGCTCACTGCAGCTCTGCTTGCGCTTGGGATGTTCCATGTACAAGTCCATGTTACCACTTGCTTGGATGTGCAGGCCTTGTGCTCCTTGCATCCCCCTCTGCATTTTTGACACGGCGAATGGTTGATCAAATAAGAGGAATCGACCTTGATGTTGTACCGGAGGACAGATACTTACAAGGTTATACGGGTGTGCAGGATGTGTACCAGATCCCGTAGCGCCATCATGCTTCGCTAAATTATGGATTTGCTTGTTTCAGATGATATCTCCAGAAGAAATAAGAGTTAAGGTCAGAGTTGCATAGGCGTGTAAGCTAAGAGAGCAGTGAAAGGATATCCAAACATCATCGGAACAGTGCACAAGGGACTGATGTGTGGATACCTAGTTCGGGCCGGCGTTTGGGCATGCTCGCCTAGCTAGAGTGCGGGTCACTTCAGGGCCGTTGAGGGTGATGCACTGGCCTTGGCTGGCCGCGCACGGATGCAGATCTTGAGTGGCAGCGGAGTGCTATGATGCAGTGGACGAGACCATTGGTGAAGCCCCAACGGCCTCGGGGGGCGGAGGTGCGATGATGTGCTCGGTGAAGTAGCCCCGGTGAGCTGGGAGACGGCGTCAGTCAAGCGCACCTGATGCGGTGGAACTCGGTGTCTGTGAGGCACGTCGGTTGCGGCGGCCGACGTTGTCGGTGGACCACCCGGTGCGGTGGACGAGGGCGTAGATGAGGTAGCTCCAGTGCGGTGGTGAAGCACGACCGTCGTCTTCATCATCGTCGTCCGGCACAGAGGTGGGGAACGGTGGGGAAAGAGACGAGACGAGGGGCGATTCGAGGGTTGGCGGCGAATTAGGGATTTGAGCAATCTGGGCGGGGAGGGGACAGTGGAGAAGAGAGATTTTGCAGGGCTGGAATTGGGGTCGCCAGATATTTCAATCCGAAACATGGAAGCGCGAACTTATATTGTCGTCGTCCTTTTTGGGGGGGGAGGGGGGTGGGTGGCTGGGTGCTACGCGTCCGTCCGACACACGCGACCACCCCGGCAGGACTATGCTTCGGTGCCTTAAGGCACCTACCTTTGTGTCCATGACATATGGGCCCAACAGGTGGCTGGCCCACATGTCAGTGACCCAAAGGCAGTTGCCTTTAGGGCACCGAAGCAGCATCCACCCCGACACGACCCTTGTTTGCCTAGTGCGCCTACATTTGAGAATGCAAACGAATCTTCTTTCATTTGCAAACAAATCTGTATGTATTACCATGCCCATGTTTTGCTCGCAATAATTAGTCATTCGAAACGAGATACTCCATCTGTTCACTTTTGTAAGTCGTTTCAGACAACTTAAAATGAACTGTTTTGCACATTGTCTGAAATGTCTTCAAGGTCTTATAAAAGTGAACAGAGGGAGTACTATAAATTAATTAATGAGGAGTTATTTGAAAAAAAAATCGAGACGGTACCGACGCTAACATGGATTAGAGTGTGTGTCACATAATTACTTATTTGAATTAGAGTGTGTGTCACGTAGTTAGTTATTTGAATTAGAGTGTGTGTCATGTAGCGATCTCCAATTCTAACGTGGATTTTGCATTTCACTGTATCCACGCTACTTTTTTAATACAAATTCATATGTATATGATGAGCACCATGGTAGTGAGAAAACTTTTGGATGGATTCAAACATATGACCTACAAAATAGCACAACAAACTGAGTCAATGTCAACTTTTTGAAACTTAGTATGGCACGAATTCGAAATAATTACCCGTATGTCTGGCCCTCGATTCAAATCTTACAATGTACACCAAATTGAAACATCGATATTAAGTCTCTTACTATGTACATTCAAATGTTGTTTTTAGCCCCCCCCCCCCCGCACAAACGCTACATACTTCCTGTATCGGTCAATCTTCCTCTCCTAACAACCTTAGGAAGCTATAGGTTTCCAACACACGTTCATTCTTTCTCTCCATGTTTCGATCTCTAAGTCTCTCAACTACACAACCCCTTTTTCCACTCTGTTACCAAATGTATTTACCTCACACACCCGCCATTGCACCCCATGACGAGCTCTCTCTCTCTCTCTCTCTCCCCCTCTCCCTCTCACCCTCTCGCGCTAAATACATGCATTGCCTATCTAGCCCCCCAACCTCTCGTGCATGCGCACGCACGCACGTTGTATATCTAGGTCACTCCCTCGAGACTGTCTCACTCTTTCTTCTGCACGGCGGGCCACACTCGCTCAATCTCGCTCTCTTTATCTGAGTCTCGTTTAACCTCGTTTTCTTTCACACACAAATGATATATCTCCCTGTTCGGGCCTCGATCGACACACTCTATACTCTCTCACGCAGATTGTCAATCTAGGCCAGTCCATCCAAGCCGCCACCACTCTTTCGACCTCATGGTGGGCCACGCTCACTCAATCTCTCTCTCTCTCTCCGTATGTCTCTATTGACCTCGCTCTTTCTTGGACAAAAACCTATATCACCATGTTTGAGCCCAATTCGACCTATTCACATTGTATACTCTCTCACGCACATCGTCTATCTAGGTCACTCTCTCCAACCCGTCTCACTCTTTCGATCGCACGGCGACCCTATGTGATCGGTTGACCTTGCTTCCTCCCACGCACAAAATATATCTACACGTCTGTGACTGGATCATCTCTCAAGCTCTATCTTACAGCCCTCACCCTTGCCAAAAAGCTCAATCAGACAATATCTCTCCAGAGCATATATATTTGTTCAATGAATGTCGGACCACAGTCACTTTGTCTCTCTGTCTATATGTCTCTCGATTGACCTCGCTTTCTCACATCGTATCTTCCACGCGTTGAAGCTACTACCTCTCCATCCCTCGCAAAGCTGGAGCTATTTACATTGCGAGGGGCACTCCAACCTTGGATTAATTTGTGTAGGCATTTATTCCGGTCGGTTTAGATTATATTTTCGTAGCATTCAGCCCACAACTACTCCAATCACCGTAGCGGGTAATTAAGCTACAGGGAGCACCTAATATGAGCACCGGGGAGCCGTTGGATCGAAGATGCAGCGGCACACACGAGGCCTCAATGTTTTATTTGCAAAAAAACCTTTGGAGAGTTTGGAAATTGCGCATAATTACAAAGACTACTCCCAAGCCATTGGATCTAACTTCCAACGGTGTAAAAACTCGTATCACCAGAGTATCTAAGCTGCGGGGCGGATGTGATATTCTATGATGCTGTCATTTTTGTTTGTAAACTTGCAAAAAAACGTGTAACTCGTGCCGTTACTTGTCTAACCGCGTAAAGTGTTTGTTCAAAAAAACCATCCTACACTGAAATATCGGAACAACACACGGGGGTCCCACTTGTCATTAATCAAATTTGGACCTAAAACTAACAAATCTGAAAGACGAGATTCGAACCGGCAACCTGGACTACAAAGCGTAAGTCGATAGCTTGAAAAAACGAACGGTTGTTGGCTTTGTCCCATAACTTGATTTTATACAGTACTTGCGTTTAGTAGAGTAGAGGGAGTGCCTCGTAAACACGTGCATGACCATTATCTCACTTACTGGTGGGTCCTAGGTCTGCGATCTCAATCTCTCTTCTCTCCATGATCTAACCTTTGCACGGGCAAACACGAAGAGCAGCGCTGGCTTGCCGTGGTGTTATTACAACTAAAAAAACTTGGAAAATAGAAGAATCGCCAAGAACAAGAGACGTTGTGTCTGGTCGAGACGGAGCTAACCACATCTATCCTCCGTGCCACATTTGCATGATGAAGCTGTGTGGCTAGTGGGCTGTTTTCAACCGACTGGCTGGGTCCCGAGGTCGAACCATAGGTACTACGTCTGATACAGTATATTTTTACACGCACATTTTTCCTCCGTGCCGAGACATGGCACACCTACCGCGCGGTTTCGGGGTCCTCGCGGGTGGTGCACGCATATATTCTTCCTGGCGTGGGACGCCCTACTGCGCGTTTTTTGGGTCCTCCTCGGTCGTAGCGCTAAAGCAAGTAAATGAGTCGTCAAATCACGAAAGACCACCTTTCCCGCCTAGTACATCAGTGAAGCACGGTGGCTAGCTAGTTGGGCTAGTTCGACCGATTAGCTAGGCCGCCGCCACATTTGTTTTTTCACCCCTTTTTTTATCTACTTGTCGGCAGATAAATTTAAATATCCACCGCGGCGTTGCTCTGGTGTTTGGGTGCGGCAGGATTTTTAATTTTTTGATTGACGGGAGCAGACGTGGTAGGATTTTTAATTTTTTGATTGACAGGAGCAGGCGCGGCAGCAATTAGTCACGATGACTCCGCCTGTACCCACTGCTCCCTGATGTGAGAAGTCGTCGACTGGTGTTTTACCATGGTGAAAACCAAAAGATTCCCCGCTCCCTCCGCCTTCCCGTAGATTGCATTGCCTTTCAGCCGTTTCGCCCCCTTTGCTTCCTTTCCCCATTGCTTCTACCATGTGCCATGGCGGCGCAGCAGACCACGGAGTCCGACGTGAGGCTCCTAACACAGGAGCTCCATGCCAAGGATGCGGAGCTCCGGGCCAAGGACGTGGAGTTCCGTGAGCTCAAGGAGGAGAGGAGTGCCATGCTCCTCCGTTATGTGTGGGAGTTCACGGAGCTTCAAAAGCGGCAGGCGTCCACCACAAAGATGCTCGAGGCGCCGGCGGCGTTGCTACAGAAAGCGGGAGATACGATAGGCCGTTAGGGGAGCCGGCTGGAGCGCGAGCAGGCGCATCATGACGAGGTCCAGGATCGCCTCAGCCACTTGGTGAACCAAGTTGCCATGCACGTGTTGCGGCTGCGCGATGCCTATCGTCGTGCCAGCGCGATGATGTCGGCCGTCGGGCTAAACCCATTCGACCACCCAGTCGACTTCAATGAGATGCGGCTTCCTGACCTGGTCTCCTTCTTCACCTATATCTCCGAGGAGGTGAGCCGTCTCCGCACGATGGTGGGGGCTGAGCTGGACAAGGAGGGGCTGCGGGCTGCCGTCGCCGTTGCCGGGCGAATCCTTTCAGGGGTCCTTCACCGGAATCCATTCGTGCCATTGGACGTCGTCTTTGACGAGCTGGCTCCCGTCGACCGGGAGCGGGCTCTGCGGGCGGTTGCACCCTGCATCACCAACGTCGTGCGCCTCGAGAAGCAGAGGGACTTCGGTGGTGTTTAGGCGCCCTCTGCATGGGCATGTCCATGTCTCGGCGCAACATGACTGTTGGATCAAACTCAGACGATGCAGATCAGTCACTGTAGCACAAAGCGTGTGGGTGTGTTTGTTTGCATTCTCATCTCAATATAGTTGTTTCCTCTTCGTGTGTTTTTGTCAACCTACTAGTGTGGACTCATGCACCCTTCGTGCACTCTGCCAAACACCCAAAAGTGGGTCGAGAAGGGAACTTTTGCTCCCATCCCGTGCACCCTTCATACACCCTGCCTAACACTATTTGTGCTTCATATGGTTCATGTTTCATGGAGTACTGTAGCACCATACTCTCCGTGCGTTGTGGACCTAGTTCTGTTAACATTGATTTCACCGTCCATTCTCGACCGGGCAGTCGAAAAAGCGGTACTATGTTACATATAGGAGTAGTTGACATGCGCACAACATCATTTGTTATCGTCATATCTTACTACACTAGCGACAAGATTGTCTAGTACTGACAAATGAACCACTGCACATGCCTAGTAGTAGGTGTCGGCGTTCTGGGAATGGGGGTCCCCACACATGCCTGCCTGCGGCCTGCGATGTGGCTCAAAGGAGGCCCAGCATGGCCCATCTTCATCAGCACAAGACTCAAGACCCTCGCAAGGGGGCCAAGCCTCGCGAGGCGGATGACACGGCGTGTCCTCAGGCGCAGCCTCCTCAGGCTGGCTCGTGAGGAGACGGAGATATCAAGGCAGGGTACCTCGCGAGTATTGAGGCATCAGGCAAAGGTTGCCATTTCGGTGCAACAAGACCAGGACCAAGCGGACTACGAGACGGAGGTCACCATGGAGCCCAGCACGGCGTCACCACAGAGTCTTTCGCAGGCGAAGACCAACTTTAGTCAGGATAAGAGTACTTGCTGCCCCCTTCAAATTAGACCGCCATTGTTGGCTCCCTTCCCACTCGATATTTGGTTAGAGGACCAGGGCCCCTATAAATAGGACCGGCCACCCACGTAGCAAAGGGTTCGGTTCGGCATGAGGATCTGACTAGCAAGCAGAGAGAGTAAGTGAGAGAGAGAGAGAGGTGACTGGACTTATCCCAGTAGTTCGTCGCCCTAGCCAAGAACAGACCCTCGCGAGGCTGTTCTTCCTTGTACTGTTCATCATCACCAGCCCCAGGAGGCAATCCATCCACCACACACTGGAGTAGGGTATTACACCACAATGGTGGCCCGAACCAGTATAAATCTTGTGTCCCTTGTGCAGTTCCTTTAGTAGTTTTAGATCTTTGTGAGACGGGGAGGTAGAGGGCGAGATTTCCGCGCGCACCCCTGTGTTCGAACCTTAAGGGTCTGCCGGAACCCGTGAATCCGACATTTGGCGCGCCAGGTAGGGGTGCACCGGAATCCGTCCTCCACCGCTCCGCCCTCCTACGGCCACCGCATCCATGTGCGGCGCCAGTCGGGCTCGCGCCGCCCCAGCGGCCCTCACCGGTGGGCGTTCTCGTCGTCCCCCGCCGCCCGCCGTCAACACCACCACCGGCTCGACGGGAAACGAGCTACAAGCACCACCCCAGCATCCGCCTACGCGACAGAGTAACTGCACCGCGGCACCGACGCCTCCGGTCGTTGCGGCCCTCCTGGGTGGCTCGCAGGCGCCGCCCACAAGTCGCCACGTCAAGCCTTTTGCCCGCCGGGTTAGCACCGCTTCCGCACGGTAGGGGGCTCCCCCGGACCGGGCGGCACGCGAGGTCGATCTGACCTTCAGCTCGGAGGACCACCCCACCAACCCGGTCGGCTCAGGCGCGCTCCCCTTGTTGTGCACCCCCACCATCTGCTAGGTGGCCGTCACCAGAACCCTCATCGACGGCGGCGCGGGCCTCAGCGTGCTTTCGGTCGAGACTTTCAACCTCTTCTGCATACCCCGGGAGCGGCTGCGGACCAGCCGATCTTTCTCGGGCGTCGGAGGCGGATCATCCGACTCCCTGGGACAGATCCGGCTCCCGGTAACCTTCGGCACCTACGACATCTTCTGCACAGAGACGGTCGATTTCGACATCGCCCCCGTCAGCCTCCCTTACAACGCCATCCTCGTCTACCCGACACTGGCCCAGTTCATGGCCGCCACGCACCCGGCGTACAACCTCATGAAGATGCCCGGGAGCAACGATACCCTCACCGTGCGCGGGGACACCGGTGACGCCCTGCGAGTACTCGAGCTCGCCTTCAAGACAGCGGCGTCGGCACAGCCTGTCAACGCGGAGACCCCTGAGCCCAAGGGGGCTGCACCCGCCAAGAAGAAGCAGTTGTTCACCCAGGACAAGGCAGAGACCAAGCAGATACACGTCGACGAGGACGGGTCCTCCAGCGCCACTTTTCACCATAGGTGCCAACCTTGAGCCTGAGCAGGAGGGGGCCTTGGTCAAGTTCTTGCGCGCAAACAAGAAGGTATTTGCTTGGGAGCCCGACCAGCTGGCGGGGATCCCCAGGAGTGTCATCGAGCATCACCTCAACGTGTGCCCAAATGTGCGCCCCATGAAGCAGAAGGCCAGGTGGTAGTCCGTGGAAAAGCAGGCCTTCATTGTTCAAGAAACCCGCAAGCTAGAAGCCGCTGGGGTCATTCGCAAGGTCCGATACCCGGATTGGTTGGCCAACCCTGTCGTTGTGCCCAAAAAGGGGGGAAGGAGCGCATGTGTGTCGACTTCACCAACCTTAACAAGGCATGCCCGCAAGATCCGTTTCCGCTCCCCCGCATCGACCAGATCGTCGATTCCACTGCGGAGTGCGACCTGCTATGCTTCCTAGACGCTTTCTCCGGGTATCACCAGATCAAGATGGCGGTAGAAGACGTCGAGAAGACCGCCTTCTTGACCCCGTGCGGGGTATACTGCTATACATGCATGCCGTTCGGGCTGCGCAACGCGGGGGCAACCTTTCAGCGGCTGATGCACATCGCCTTGGGCCCGCAACTCGGAAAGAATGTCGAGGCCTACGTAGATGACATTGTAGTAAAGTCTCGGGAGGCCAAGACCCTGATACAGGACCTGGAGGAGACCTTCGCGAGCCTCGACGCAGTAAACCTGCGGCTCAACCCGGAGAAATGTGTGTTTGGCGTCCCCTCGGGCAAGCTTTTGGGGTTCCTCGTGTCCCATCGTGGCATCGAGGCCAACCCCGAGAAGGTCAAGGCGGTCAAGGACATGAGCCCGCCGAAGACCCTCAGAGTGATGCAGAAGCTTACTGGGCGCGTGACCATGCTAGGGCGCTTCATCTCCAAATTGGGAGAGCGAGCGCTGCCTTTCTTTCAGCTGATGAAGAAGAAGTGGCCCTTTGAATGGACTGAAGAGGCAGATAAGGCATTTCAATATCTCAAGAGGTATCTGACCAGTCCCCCAGTCATGGTGGCTCCGCGCCCTCAGGAGCCCCTGCTGCTTTACCTCGCCGCCACTCCTTACTCCGCCAGCGCAGCCCTGGTGGCGGTTAGGGAGGAGCGCCAGGTCAAGACCGCAGCGGTAGCCCGAGGCAAGGCAAAACGGGAACAAGGAGAGCCTGCAGAAGCCACGACCGCAGTGGAGGAGGGGCAGCTGCCGAAGAATGTACCGGAGGCGGGAGAGGCCGCACGCCCGGATGGATCGCCTCCCGAGGTCACTTCATCTCGTGAGGCGCCCTCACCTCCCGAGGGCGTCGCGACCGCAGATGCTCTCAGCCTTGTTGAGCACCCGGTCTACTTTGTTAGCACGGTGTTACGGGATGCGAGGGCACGGTACCCAATGCCTCAGAAGCTCCTCCTCGCGCTACTGGTAGCCTCGCGCAAGCTGCATCACTACTTCCAGGTTCATCCCATCAAAGTCGTCTCATCGTACCCCCTGGAGAGAGTGCTCAGGAGCCCTAACTCAGCCGGAAGGGTCGCCGAGTGGAATATAGAGCTGCAGGCGTTTCAGCTCGAGTTCAGCACAACCAGGGTCATTAAAGGGGCAGCATTGGCGGATTTCGTGGCGGAATGGGCAGAGGCGCCAGGCCTCAGGGACAATGAGGATCGGTCCCTCTCTCCGGGGAGCGAGGCGCCGGCAGGCTGGGTCATGTAGTTCGATGGGGCGTTCTCCAGGCACAGCCCGGGGGCTGGTGCGGTGCTGGTATCACCCACTCTAGATAAGCTCTACTATGCCATACAGCTCTATTTCCAGCAGGGTGAAACGGTCTCCAACAACATAGCAGAATATGAGGGACTGATAGCCGGGTTGAAGGCCGCAGTAGCCTTGGGAATAAAACGCCTCACCGTCAAGGGCGACTCGCAGCTCCTAGTCAACTTCTCCAACAAGGTGTACGAGCCGAAGGACGAGCATATGGAGGCCTACCTAGCGAAGGTCCGCAGGATGGAAAAGCAGTTCTAGGGGCTGGAACTGCAGCATGTGCCTCGTGGCACCAATCAGGAGGCCGACGATATCGCCAAGCGCGCGTCCAGGCGGTTATAACAGGAGCCTGGCGTTTTTGAGGAGCGGCTCTTCAAGCCCTCAGCTCTGCCGTCACTGTCAAACACGGCTCAGCCCTTGGAGGAGCTCCCCCAGCCACCTGCCTCGGGAGCTCTGACCTGTGGCCCGGCCTCAGGAGCGCGCCTGCTCCTGGCAATGGAACCTCAAGAGGGTTGTTGGACCACAGAGCTCCAGAGCTACCTGGCACAAGGGACCTTGCCGGAGAGGGAGGAGGAAGTGGAGCGAGTGGCGCGGCAGGCCATGGCATACTGCATCAGAGATTGAGAACTCTACCGAAAGCGACCAAACGATGTACTTCTGTGTTGCATCTCCAGGGAACAAGGAAAGGAACTACTGGAGGACATACACGGCAGAGACTGCGGGCACCACTCATCATCACGGATCCTCGTCGGCAAGGCATTCCGTAGCGGTTTCTATTGGCCCACCGCGCTCAACGACGCAATCGAATTGGTAAAGGCTTGTGAAGCCTGCCAGTTCCATGCCAAGAAGATCCATCAGCCAGCAGGAGGCTTGCAGACCATCCCCCTTTCGTGGCCATTCGCGGTCTGGGGGCTGGACATTTTGGGCCCGTTTCCTCGGGCGCCAGGGGGCTATCGCTACCTCTACGTTGCCGTGGACAAATTCACCAAGTGGGCTGAAGTGGAGGCTGTCCATGCCATCCCTGCGGGTTCCACGGTCAAGTTCATCAAGGGCATCGTAAGCCAGTTCAGGGTGCCGAATCGCATCATCACGGACAACGGTTCGCGGTTCACCAGTAACCTCTTCAAAACATACTATGCTAACCTTGGAACGCAGATATGCTACGCCTAAGTGGCGCACCCCCAAAGCAACGGCCAGGCCGAGCGAGCCAACGCGGAGGTCCTGAGGGGCCTCAAGACCAGGACGTTCAAGAAGAAGCTGGAGGCCTGTGGCAGGGGATGGTACGACGAGCTGTAGTCCGTGCTGTGGTCCATCCGCACCACCGCGACCAAACCGACTGGGGAGACCCCATTCTTCCTGGTCTATGGAGCAGAAGCAGTCCTCCCTCACGAGGTCAGACATCGCTCCGCGCGGGTCCTGGCGTTCGGCGAGGCGCAGCAGGATGACATGCGGGGGATGGACCTCGTGCTGGGGGAGGAACGTCGCCGGGAGGCCGCGCTGCGAGCGGCGAGGTATCAGCAGGCGCTGCGGCGATATCACTGCCGCAACATCTGCCCTAGGACTCTCGAGGTAGGAGACCTCATGCTCAAGCGGGTTCTCTCCAGGGAGGGGTTGCACAAGCTCTCTCCCATGTGGGAGGGCCCGTTCAAGGTTGTTCATGTTTCCAGGCTCGGCTCCGCGCGCTTGGAGACTCAGGAGGGAGTGCCAGTCCAGAATGCATGGAACATCCAGCACCTTCGGAGGTTCTACCCCTGAAAAGGCCCAGAGCCTGTGAAGCTATCGCATTTTGGAAAGGCCCAGAGCCTGTGAAGCTATCGCGTTTTGGAAAGTCCCAGAGCCTGTGAAGCAAGGCGAGTGCCTGTGAAGCAATCGCGTTTTGGAAAGGCCCGGAGCCTGTGAAGCAAGGCCAATGCCTGTGCAGCTCGCCGCCCCATGACACTCTCACGTAATAACGAGTGGGGCTGTAAACGCCCCGGAGTCTCAGGAGCGCCGGCCTCAGGCCCTGGGGCTCCCTCCCACGCCCAGTGGCAGCACTTAGCTCCACGCTGGTGAGAAGACATCGAAGACTAGATTAGGTGCCGGACGCGGCTTTTTCATTTGCTTTCCGCAGTTGACGTGTTCACTTGCATTTGTAGTCTTATTGAAGTTATCGCTGTTGCTGATTTGTGGTTCGTCGATTTTCGCTCCTTGCTTTGGTTTCTCCCGCAAACGACCTCGCGAGGGGTGGTACTCAAACGCCCTCGCGAGCGTTTCTTCTCTAGCCGCTGGAAGGTTTCATGACCCGGGCGCGTTACAAGAGCACCCCTCTAGTCCGTGCCCCTCGGGCACTGCGACGCGCACACAGGGCCTGGGTTGGTCGCCCCCCCGGCAGGGGCCAAAAACTATCTACGCACAGGCGTGTGGTAAAGAGGCGCAAAAATAAGATCAAGGTAATGGCTAAAATGGCGATAATTCCCAACATGCCCCAGCGGGGCTCCATGTAGCTGTTTTGTCTTACACAGGAAACAAAAGGAAAAGGAAAGGACGAGCCCAGCACGGCCCTCCTTACGCCGGCCCGCGGAGGCGACACGGGCTGCCTCCGGGCCTCAGGCGGACTCCCTCTCGCGCTTCACCAGGGCACGGCGGCGGGTGGACGAACCACCACCTCCCAAGCAAGCTCGACGGCGCGGGGGTGGGCTGCTGCCACCGCTGGAGGAGTCGCTTGAGGAAGAGTTGACGAAGCTTGGGGAGTCGCGGACGCCGCCATCCGCGCGGGCGCTATCTCCTCCATCACCATCAGAGCGGGGCCCCCGGACGCGGTCGTCGTCCTCAGGGCAACACCCCGCGCGGCGACCATCTTCCCCAAACACCCTCACATAGAGGGTGGCGTCGCCATCGAACCTGAAGTGCAGAGTACACCGGCGCTCCAGGCCGCGAGCGCGGAAGAACGCCTGCCAGCCAATAGTTAAGGCCAAGCCCCCGCTGGCGGAGACCTCCAGCGCGACCCATGAGGACCTACTGCAGCAGCCCTCCGCTTGGAGCCAGAGGCCGCCAGGGGCGCTGGCCGGGAGTTCACCGAGGAAGCGAGGGAGTGGGAGCCGGGTACTGGTCGGCTCCGCCGACCAGACCACGAACTCTGGCAGCGCCTACACAGCGTGAAAACACGGCCTAGGGGAGCGCGCAACCTAGGCACGTCCCTCGGCCACGGCGGCTCGCCTGCCGCCGCGCTGGGAGCCGTCCCCGTGACCGCCAAACGCTACCGGGGCGGGCACCGGGTGCTTTCGAGGGCGCCCACGACCGCGCTTGGGCGGGGGAGAGGCAGGACCGCCCTGAAGGGCCTTCCCCTTCTCCGTAGCCAAGTACCTCCTCGATGGAGCCATCACACCAAGACGAAGCAAGAACTGGGGGCAGAGGAGAAAGCAAGGAGAGATGGAGTGGAAGGGCACGCGCCGCACAGTACTTATAGCCGGCGAAGGCCAACCGCCGACCTCCACGATCACAGGTAATCATGACACGATTTGCATGCAGGGACTTGTCCACCTCGCGCAATCACCGATGCGTCGTGGGGAAGTCGAGTCGCCCACGTCCCATCAACCGCCACGCGGCGCCCAAGGCCGCAGGCTGTTAGGGCCCGCGGCGCTTCGCCTTTGCCCTTTCGCCTCTCGGCACGGCCAAGTCCATGCGTGCCTCAGGCCCGGGGGCTACTGTCGGTGTTCTGGGAACGTGGGTCCCCAGACTTGCCTGCGTGCGGCCTGCGGCGTGGCTCAAAGGATGCCCAACATGGCCCATCTTCATCAGCACAAGACTCAAGACCCTCGCGAGGGGGCCAAGCCTCGCGAGGCGGATGACACGGCGCGTCCTCAGGCGCAGCCTCCTCAGGCTGGCTCGCGAGGAGACGGAGATATCAAGGCAGGGTACCTCGCGAGGTGCCCGTGACGCAAGCCATGACGATCGAGGATGCCAGGCGGGCGCCAGCGCGCGTAGCGTCCTTCTTTCCTCTTTGGTGCAAAGGGGGCAAGCGCAGCCGCGGAGTATCGAGGCATCAGGCAAAGGTTGCCATTTCGGTGCAACGAGACCAGGACCAAGCGGACTACGAGACGGAGGTCACCATGGTGCCCAGCACGGCGTCACCGCAGAGTCTTTCGTAGGCGAAGACCAACTTTAGTCAGGATACCCTTCAAATTAGCCCGCCATTGTTGGCTCCCTTCCCACTCGATATTTGGGAAGAGGACCAGGGCCCCTATAAATAGTACTGGCCACCCACATAGCAAAGGGTTCGGTTCGGCATGAGGATCTGACTAGCAAGCAGAGAGAGTAAGTGAGAGAGAGAGAGAGGTGACTGAACTTCTCCTAGTAGTTCGTCGCCCCAGCCAAGAACAAACCCTCGCGAGGCTGTTCTTCCTTGTACTGTTCATCATCACTAGCCCCAGGAGGCAATCCATCCACCACACAGTGGAGTAGGGTATTACACCACAATGGTGGCCCGAACCAGTATAAATCTTGTGTCCCTTGTGCAGTTCCTTTAGTAGTTTTAGATCTTTGTGAGACGGGGAGGTAGAGGGCGAGATTTCCGCGCGCACCCCAGTGTTCGAACCTTAAGGGTCTGCCGGAACCCGTGAATCCGACAGTAGGAGCACTCTGTATGTTCAAGTGGCTACCGTGTTTCGCACTCCTCCATTGTAAGAGTGGAAACGCTTGCTGTAATCATTTTTTTCTTCTGAAAAATAGTGGACACGCTCTACCGTGTGGATCCTCCTCCAGCCATGCACTAAATTACTCACTTTCGCCAACGTGTGGGACAGCCAGCATCGGGGTCCACCAGCCATGCACTAAATTACTCCGTAGTAGAGTGACGGTAGACTACCCCGATTGAAGCGCCACAGTAATGCCCAATGAGCCGTCAAATCACAAAAACCCTTCCTTTCTAGCAGTAAGTTGGACGGACGAAGCAACCATCATTTCACTCTTCCCTCTCAGCTTCCTCTCTACCCAACCCTCGCTTCTGCCTCATCTTGTTCCTCATTTCTTCAAGAAAACCCCGACCTGCTTCTGCCATTGTTCTTCTCTCCCAAAGAAGGAAAGGTGAGCGCATCAATGGTGTTGATTCTAGCCAAGGCCCGGTCTTGCAACCCCGAGACTGATCCTATAACTCCCTCTCTTTTCTTCTTTTGGGTTTGTGATTATGGTTTCTTTTCTTTTATTTCTATTTGACAGTTTCTTGATGGACGCTGGAGCACCGGCCGAAGTGATGTCTATGGCTCCGGCCAAAACTGTCGAGGTTCATGGTACGAAGAAGCGCAAGCACCTCGCCGAGACTACCGCAGACAAGCTCAAAGCCATCGCCCTGTCCAAGCCCCTCTTCGGGATCCCTCATTAAGCAAGTCCAGGTAATATCTCTTCTTGACGATCTATTTCTCGATCTTGATCGTGTTTTTTCATCTAACACGAAGTACTAGTACTAGTTGTACAACTTTCTGGGTGATCTTGCATGTGATTTTTGTGTGCCAAATGACGGTTCTAAATTCCTCTTTTGACCAAAACATGCGAGAGGTTGACACTGATTTCTTATAGATTACTTTCAACTACTCCCTCTATCCAAAATTTCTTGTCTTAGATTTTTCTACATACGGATGTATCTAATACTAAAATGTGACTTGATACATCCGTATCTAGACAAATCTAAGACAAGAATTTTGGGATAGAGGGAGTACTTTATGAACATCAATGCTACCTTTTAAGAGGGTATATTTGCCTCAGTAACTTGTGTTATTGATATTGCATGTAATCCCTCTACTCTCGTGCCTTTGAAGACATGTTCTAGTGTCTTTGTTCACTCATTTCTGTGCATATATGTAGTCATATATGGAGTATAATATCGAAAATCATCTTATATTTCTGAACGGAGGTAGTAATAAAATATGGTTTCTATTTGAATTAGAACCAGGTCCGCGGTGGAGATGAAGTTCTCAAAGTCATGCCATGTGAACTGGAATACCTGATGATGAGTTCTACTACTGAACTATCTAGCTGCTGTGTCCTTGTCGCCACGTGTCCTGAACTAGTGTTTTCCTGTAGCATTGTTGTCAGGCGTGTTCTTGAGGCTGTACTTGACCACAACAATTTCCTGGCTGTGCCTTCGATTACGAAGGGTGTGGTTCTTGTAAAGCTTCCCAACAAATCTGATGCGGCCTGTCTTCATCATCATGTTTATGAGTGGAAAGACCACTCTGTTAGGTTCTCCAAGGTTGACAAGATGGTGATGGTGCATGTAGACTTCTCACACTAAGTACATGGCCTAGTCAGTTATGTGGGGTTCATCCCATAGGTCGGTGGCAAAAAATAGTCTGCAGAGTTTAGTTAGTGCAACTTTGCTTGTCTATAGTAAGTACTATTGTTTGGTACTTGATTTGTGTTTGTGAGCCCTGTATTGTTTATTAGTACTGCCGCTTTTGGTGTATGGTCAGTCCTGAGAACGGTCTATGTTAATGTCTATCCACTCAATTCAGTATGTATTGAAGTATCCATATCATTTTTTTTGTGAGGACGGTCTATCAATTATGGTTACACTCCAATATCTGTATGCATTGTAGGGTTTATCGCACCCACCAGGATTTCTAGCCCCATGGATGTTCGGTCCATACGATTTGTCACGACCTTTGGACTATCCTGCTTGTGGGAGTAGGCGGGGCCCCTGCATGCCACGCGTAGTTGGACGATCAATCTTCTGTTTAGTACTTCAACATAGTGATTTCCTGGTAAGGATTCACTCGTGTCACATCAAGTAAATCTTATTGATTTACTGTCTAAATCTTATTGATTTAATGTCATGTTTTCTTTCTTTTCCTGCAATTTTACGATGCAGGTTTTCCCGTGTGACATTCATCACAGAATAAACCGTTTGGTTTGCTCTACGATGGCTATTTTTGCAGGTTTCACTTCTTATGTCGTGTCAGTAACGAAGGCACTGTCCATCACTTATATTACTGGAAAAAAATTGGATCAGTCTGTTGTCTGAGTACAAGCTGAATCCCTATGATGAACTGCAGTTTGGTTTAACAAAAACGCCACAATTAGTCCTTCTCGCGTTTAAAAGAAATGAAGAAAAAAACTGGATCATGGTCACGGATCCTAGTCAAGTTAGAAAGATGATCATAGCAGACCAGACATGATCGCCGCTGTCTCGCACAAATCGAGCACCGACAATTGCTCTAGCACTGACAGCGGCAGTAGCTCAGTCTGATCCAGCTGAGGATTGGGCACCGATCGCATCAGCGGATTAGTTTGATCTACCACAGGATCGGGCATCGACACCGGCACCTGCTCCGACACCGGCACCAGCTCTACAAGGAGCACCATCTCCGGCAGCAGCAGCGACTTCGGCACCTGCACCAACACTTGCACTTGCATCTGCTCTGGCCCGTGCAGTTGCACCGGCAACAGACTGGGCTGCAGTTCGCACTTCATATACCAAAGTCCTTACAAAAACCGACATGTCCACCTTCTTGGTAAGCATTGGCCGCCCAAGTGCTTTGTTCTTTTTTATTTCCATGTTGTTTCACATGATTCACTGTGTTGATCTAACTGTTTGGGTATGTCTTCTTGTTTACAAAAAAAGAATTCCTACAGCAACGAGGGAGTCGGTCAACAATCCGGGCGACCGCGGCCAAGTTTCTCTTACCATGCGCAGCCTTGGTGTGAATGAACCTGCTCAATATATCATAAGTACAAAGGATGGTCGCATGATGATTGATGCTAAAGGATGGTCAAGGTTCAAATCTAAATCATATCTTGCGGTAGGGGATGACGTCAAAATTGAACTTTCTCGGCAAGGAGAGCTGGTCCAAATCAACTTTGAAATTCTTCAGTAGCAGCACGCAACTGCCTAACTGATCTATCCTCCAAGAGATTTTGATGTAATAATCTGGCATGGTGAAACAAGTGTCCTGTGTGTATAAGTAGTACGATAGTATTATTTATCACATGGTATATCATTGATAGAATTGCAACTCTGATTGCTGGTTAGGAACTGTCATTCGATTTCATTCCAATAGCTGCCGTGCTTTATTCAATTTTGTGTATTCGCCTTGCGACAGCATTTAAAACCAGCGTCGTACCGATCGCTTGCAATATGAAAAGCGCTGAGATAGAACACATGGGCCCCCAAACATGCAGGATCGGCCTGCGGCCCAAAGTCCAGAACCTGGTTTCGAGAAGCACTAGCTCAGTGCAGAAGTGGCGTCCTCCTCCTGCTGTGGGTTGGGCGAAGATGAATGTTGATGCTGCATTATCTCACAATGGTGAAAGGGAAGCCCTGGCAGTTGTGAGCCGGGATCATACAGGCTTCTTCCTTGGAGCATCGGCACTGGTGTGCGAAAGTGTTACTGATCCAGAGATCCCAGAGGCAATGGCATGTTGCGAGGGGCTATCTCTGGCTCTTGACTTAAACCTGCAACAAGTTCAGATTAGCACCGATTGTTCAGCAATAGTCAAGCATATCGGAGAGGCATACTTGGGGCCCAGCAAAGTTATTATGGATGAGATCAAGATGAAGAAGAATATGTTCCAAACCATGGAGATCATACATAAAAACGCGAGTGTAATGTTGAAGCGCATGTGCTCGCAAAAGCTGCTACTTCTTTGCCCTGTGGACGCCATCTTTGGCTCACAGGAACCCCCGAAATTATTTGTATACCTATGACTGTTAATCTTCAATAAAGCAGCTTTTATCCCTCAAAAAAATTATGAATATTAATTCTCAGCTGAACCCCCATAATGCACGTGCGTTGCAGAGGGAGTATATTTCTTAGCAAGGTGAGCCTATGATATAAAAGATTTGTATATTTCTTTACAGAGGGAGTATCTCTCTATCAAAAAATATATTTATGTGTAACTAGTTACTCTTGTCTTTATACTTCCTTTCGCTGATATGTGGGGCACCCGGCAATGGGGTCCATGTGTCATATGCACAAATTAGAGTGCACAACTTCACGGTAGACACACCCCGGTCATAGCGCCGCAGTAATGCCCAATGAGCCGTCAAATCACAACCCCACTTTCCAGCTTTACCAGTAAGTTGGACGGATGAAGCGGCAATATTTCATTGGGCCTGAATCCCCTTCTCCCTCGTCTGCTTGTTCAGAGAAAACCCTCTCTCGGCGATTGCATAGGGTTTTCTCATGGAGAACCAGGTACGAATTATTCATCCATCCCCGATAAACCCAAGTCCCTTGGTCGCAGGTAATCCTAGGATGGCAGCCGCCGCCGTTGATGCATTTTTCTTCCTACTGAATCTAGTGTGTTTCATTTGTAGTGCCCGAAGTGCGAGTACCCTACAGGTTTCTGCGCCCTCGGCGAGACGCCACACTTGTTCCTTCTCATCCTAACACAACATTTTGGAACGCGCACAGTATGTTCCTAGAATCCTCTTTTCTATTCGGGAGGGTGGGGGTTTTTTGAACATGCTGTGTTCTCATATTATTTTTCCTGCAGTGTATTATTTGCTTTGCCAGAACACATGTACTCAAGATGCTCGGCCTTGCCATAACTGAATACACTAGTTGAATGGTCACAGTGAAGACAAGCCATGGATATAAGTTCTGAGTTGGGTTCATGAACCAAGAAGATTGCTGCTTTTTTTATGGCCGAACTTGGATAAACTTTCTCAAGTATTACGGACTGAAAGTTGGCGCACGAATGTTGATGGAAATAGCAGAACCTGGTCTCATCTTCACTGCGATCTTCCACCCCGACGTCGTTCCAATTGTTCATCCATGTTAGTTTTGTATCTGGTTCTTGCTTGTTGCCGCGATTACTTCTTAATCCACCTATTCTATCTAACTAATCACAATTTAACTTTAGAAGTAGCAATGAATCTCTCACGAAGATGCTACTTCTAACTAATATTTTCTTATAATTGGTGGCATGTGTAGGTTTTTTCAGAGTTAATCAGTCTGCTCGTTTGTTACTCTGTAATAACTCGGCTGTTACTGATGGCACTGAAGTTGACTGGATCGACATCCATAAGTTCCTACACTTTATTGATCGTCTTGAGGTCCTTGTGGGGCGTTTCAATGGTGGAAGGCCACCTGGGATATGTGTGCCACTGCTGCACTCATTGAACAGGTCCAATTGTGTCGAGAAACTTATGGTATGAGCTGTTTTCTGTTATATATGTTGTTCATAAACTATTGCTTATACACAGTTTTACAGTTGTGATCTTCTTGAAACAGGAACTGCCGAGTTCCATTGTTCCTATACGGATGCCTGACCATGGTCGGGTCAGACTTGCGCTTGGTCACAACATGATGTTTATGTCGACCTACTCAATTCCCCTTGGAGGTGAAAAGATACTTATTCATGGGTGGTCCCAAATAATGAAGGCCCGTCCATCTTGGAGAATAGGACAGAAGATTATGTTCATGCTTTTCCATGGCTCTAAAGCGAATATCCTGTTTATTGACCACGTTGCGAGATGAAGCTGCTTTCAGAAGGTTGTGGATGCGCGGGGTGGCGCTTGGGCCTTGTCCTGGGGCTTGGCGGCCTCACCCTTGGTTAACTGTAGGCAAAGTAGCACTATTCGAGGCGTGCTTTGTACGGTTGAACCTGTATAAGTACTCATACCGATTTCAGCTTTGGTTGTTAAGTGCCCCTGCTGGTTTTAGTTAAGGTTGTTAAGTACTCCTGCTGCTTTTACAGTCTGTCGTGTTTCTTCAGTCCTGTCTTCCTCCAGCCGCCAAAACCAAACCAGCGCCGGTGGGGCCGCCTGCTTCTGCCTCCCACGGCTGGCTGCGCCTCAACGCACACATCGCCGCCCCACCGTCTCCTAAATCGTTAACGCCGATGTCCTCCACGCGCTTTGGTGCGCTCGCCGTGGCGCCGCCCTCTCGCGTTGTCAACATGGTCAACAAACAACAGGAATCGGCAGAAGTACATGGAGAGGATGATAGTAGGGGCCCACCACGTCAGCGTATGGAAAAATAAAATGCTTCCTCCTAGTGTTTTCCTGACATCTGGGACCCACGACATTGTGAGCGTATATAGTCAATAGACAAGAGAACAACACAAGATCGGCTGACACCTGGGACGTAGCTACTCGAGTAGTATTATTTTTGTTTGGTATTGTTGAGACGGAGCAGGGTTTGAACTAGGCTGTGGCCCGTCTAGCCCAGGCTTATATTTTATGTTCACCATGTGACCAGCCCAGCTATTTTTTCTTTGTGAAAATGAGCCCAGTTTATTTTTTCTGAAGAATACCCAATCCAGGCCTACTTATTTTTCTACGCCCTGATGGGCTGCAACTCTTTCAAGACGCCTGCAAATCTTGAAAGTAATATGAAATGGGTTGTAAATATAAAAACAGATGAAAATTGGCAATTACTTTATAATTTCTGAATTTTATTATATTTTCAGATTCCTATTTCACTTGGCATTAACCTAATTTAAATATATCTTCAAAGTACTTTAAATCTAGCTGGACATTTCGGCATTAAAAATAGTTTGGAACCCACAGAAATTTGAGAAATTGGCCCTGGCCAACCAAAAAAAATGACTACAATAAATTGCATAAGAAGTTGCCCTGAGCTATATATAAATTATTAAAAAAAGAGGGAGTGGTCTGACTTGTGGGCCTGTTTAGTTGACGCGTATGCAAGATTTTTTTAGTTATTATATACGTTAACAAACGATTCTAGCAGACGTAACTGTTGGATGTCAATCCAACGGCCGTCGTGTTTCTTCAATCTCTGATCTTCTTGCTCCAGCCGCCAAAGCAGCGCCGACGGGACCGCCTACTCCCGCCTCCCGTGGCCGGCTGTGCTGCCGTGTAGGCCTCAGCGCCCCCTACTACTCCCACCGCTGGCCAGGGCATCCCTCTACTCACCCACACCCCCTGTTATTCTGCGGCGACGGCAGCCTCACACCGCAGCCGAACCGGTGAACGCTCATACTCCTCTCCGCATGGGCATCCAATGCCGCGTCTTCCCCAGCTCCGCGTCGTCCCCTTCCTATGCCTCGCCGTCGTCCACCGCCGTGGTGCTCTCGGCGTGGCGTGGTCAATGTGGTCAACGATCGACTTCCATCGGAAGAGTACTGTACGTGGAGAGGCTGACAGTTGGGTCCACAACAGCCGTAAGGAAGTGCCTCCTTATTACGCGTAAAATAATTATTCCTCCACCTAACAGCGGGGACCCACCGGACGGGCCACCAGTATTTTGCAAAAAAAATTGTTTCCCCCTGACTGCTGGGACCCACCGGACGGGCCACCGTATTTCTCGAAAAAATGGTTCCCGCCGCTGTCCACTCGGACCCACCGGAAGTGCCTCCTTATTACGCATAAAAAAATGAATACTCCCCCAGCTAGCTAGGACCCACCTTGGTGGGAGGCTGACTTGTGAGCCTACTAAGTTGACGGGGATGAAGGGCTTTGTCAACTTAGTTAATATGAATGATTCTAGCTCCAGTGATCATACGATGTCTATCCAACGGCCGTAGTGCTTCTTCAACCTCTGGTCTTCTTGGTCCAGCCGCCCAAAGCAGCGCCGGTCATGCCGCATGCTCCTGCCTCCCGTGGCCGGATGTGCTGCCGCAGAGGCCTCACCGCCCCTACTATTCCCACCGCTGGCCAGGCCCTGTGGCGACGGTAGCCTCACACCGCAGCCGAACCAGTGAACCCTCGTACTCCTCTCCGCGTGGGCTTCCACTGCCGCATCTTCCCCGGCTCCGTGTTGTGCCCTTCCTAGGCCTCGCCATCGTCCACCGCTGTGGTGCTCTCGGCGCGACGTGGTCAATGTGGTCAATGACCGACTTCCATCGAAAGAGTACTGTGCGTGGAGACGCTGACAGCTGGGTCCATGGCCGCAGCAAGGAAGTGCCTCCTTATTACACGCAAAGTAATTATTCCTCCACCTGACAGCGGGGACCCACCGGACAGGCCACCGTATTTTGCGAAAAAACGTTTTCCCCTGACTTCTGGGACCCACCAGCTACATGTTCGCACGCAAGGAAGTGCCTGACAGTCGGGACCCACCTGGTCGAAGTGTACGTAGCGTTGTCATTCTGGTCGCGAACGTGTACGTACATATATACTGGTCGATGTAGAGGCACGCACGTGTCGTAATAGAGGCGCGCACGTAGCATGTACACGTACGTACAACGGCCAGGGTGCAAGAAAGAAAATACGGCCACGTATGTGTACATACGGGCGGGGTCTCGAACGCCTACTCGCGCGTATGTACGGCCAGGGCTCGTGTACATGGCTGGGTCGGAACGGAGAAACAGCATCGTCGTCGTGTTCATGGGGAGGCAACAGAATGCGTCGTGTTCATGGGGAGGCAACGGAATGCGTCGTGTTCATCGGGAGGGCTTGGACGGAACATGCAATGGAAACGAGGCCTGGCGTACCGTAGAACGGAGGAAACGAACTTGTGTTCGACCGGCCATGTTCGAAACGGGATCCTGTTCATCGGGAGGGGTCTGGCGTACCACAAAACGGAGGAAACGGACCTCCTACGGTCGAAATGGAGGTCCTATTGATCGGGAGGGGTGTGGCGTACCGCAAAACGGATGAAACGGACTTGTGTTGGAGCGCTACGGTCGAAATGGGGCTCCTGTTCATCGGGAGGGGTGTGGCGTACCGCAAAACGGGACTCCACGGGATACTGTTCATCTCCACCGTCGACCCTCTCAAGCCTCCACGAGCTACTGTTCATCCACCGTCGACCTCCTCCAGCCACCACCTGTGACTGTTCATCCACGAGCTCCTATTCATCCAGCCTCCACCGCGCGCTACTCCACCGGCTACTGTTCAACCATCCCTCTCCACGGGCTCCTCTTCAACCACCCCTCCACGGGCTACTGTTCATCCTGCCCTCCACTGTCTACTATTCATCCTACCCTCCATGGGGTGGTCCTGTTCATCCAGCCCTCCACGGGGTCCTGTTCATCCAGCCCCAACTGGCTCGATCGATCGGGGTCCTGTTCATCCAGAGGCAACACGATGGGGTCCTGTTCATCCACCGCCACCAGGAACTGTTCATCCAACCCCCCCCCCCATGCAACGCTCACTGTTCATCCAGAGGCAGCATCGATCGGCTTCAGTTAGCAGCATTAGCGAAGGAATCGCTCGATCGGGTTCAGTTAACAGCCATCGATCGATCGCTCGGGTTTAGTAACGCGTAGCCTGCAGTGCAATCGCTCGGGTTCAGTTAGAGTCGAACGCCTCACTCGGGTTCAATTAGAGCCAACGCCTCGCACACACGCACGTACGTGTATGAGAGAAACGCGCATTGCTCGGCCCCCGACCTCCCACCGTAACTGGGAACTCCCTGAAATTTTCCTCGCCCTCACTTCTACCACGGTTTTTTCCGTCATGGACGGCCCAAAGAATGTCATGCAACTGCGTCTCCGGCCCGCCCAGGATGAAAAGCCCATTTTCTGTCATGATTTTTTGTCATAGAAGTAGGAGCCCACCACATCTATGATGATACTGGGTTTTTTCACAATTATCGTCATAGAAGTGTCATATGTATGACAGAAATTTTTTTCGTTCGGCCCAAAATGTCACGGATGTGTCTTTTTTTTGTAGTCCATGCCATAATTCACATACATTCACGGATAGTATGCCATAATTCAAAATATGATGACTGTAAACACTAAACAGGATGAGATGATATAACTATATGATGTCTTTATTAAATGGGTTGCCATGCCATAATTCAGATAGATGATGTGTATGTACTATGTAAACATGATGGCATGATATAATTCAAATATATGATTTATATAGTAAGCAAGTAAGGAGATGGCAATCCATATATGATGTAAAAACTAAGCAATGCAAGACAACATGCATGACATGGGTAATATAACCCTGCCAAGTTTGAGCATAGACCTCAGGGGGGAAATAGGACTGGTCATCAGTCTCTGAATCCTCCTTTGAGGAGCTCTCTGTAACCAGCAAGATGTCTGCTTCAGCAGGTAGCATTGTCTGCTCTGAATACCTTGTTTTCACTCCAGATACTTCCATCACCGCTTCAAATGGCTGATGCACAGGAAGAGTAGTTGAATATACAAACGTTGTCGACAAATGGAACACGTAATACAAAAAAATGATAGCATGATATAATTCACATACATGATGATTGGCTAAACAGCATGGCATTGCATAATTCACATATATAATGCCTTTGCAACAATATAGCATTGTATAATTCACATATATAATGTCTTGCAACAAGATGGCAATGAATAATTCACATATATGGTAATTAGACACTGAACAGGTGGCATTCACACAAAGCATGTCTAAACTAATCAAATGACATAGCAATGCGAGACACCATATGCATGATATAAGCAACATAACCCTGCCAAGTTAGAGCATACACCTCGGGGGGGGGGGGGGTAGGACTGGTCATCTGTCTCTGAATCCTCCTCTGAGGAGCTATCCGTAACCAGCGAGATATGCGCTTCGTCAGATAGCATAGTCTGCTCTGAAGACCTTGTTTTCACTCCAGAATTTGCCATCACTGTGTCAAATGGTTGATGCACATGAAGAGCAGTTGAATGTACTAACATTGTTGACAAATGTAATATGTAACGAAAAAAAGGATGGCCTGATATAATTTACATATAAGATGACTGGCTAAGCAGGATGGCATTGCAAAATTCACATATATGATGCCTGGCTAAACATGATGGCGTTGTATAATTCACATAAATGATGAATAAACTAAACAGATGGCATTCGCACAAAGGATGTCTAAACTAAGCAGATGACATATTTGATGTATAAAGTAAGCAATGCAAGACACCATATGCATGATATAACCAACATCAGCATGCCAACTTAGAGCGAAGACCTCAGGGGGTAAATAGGAGTTGTCTTCTCATTCTGAATCCCCCTCAGAACATATATCTTCCTCTCGATTACAATCCAAAACGCGTGGAGGGGGCTGCCTTTGCGCCTACCATGGAGCGACGTCTGCATGAAATTTTATTGCCACACAAGGCTCGTGTCTTTTGCTCTACATGTTCAGTTCCATTGTTTACAATAACTGTCATGCATAGGAATAAAACATAGTGAGATTATGTAAGGAGCGCATGCAGAAATCCAGAGTGATGGTAGCCACCTGTGGATAGACCCAAAACCAATGATAGCAGGCAGATAATGGATTCAGTTAAAAAATACAGATAATGGCTTCTTTACTGTTTGTTTCCCACCCAACATGAAACTCATAGTAGACACCGGAGATTATCCATATAATAGATAGATACTATTGATAGCGGCCCCGATATGTACCCCACAACCATTTAAAAACTCAAGTTTGACCATTAGTTTGGAGCTGACTCAGAGTCTAATCGGTGAACAGGACGATAAAGTAGCATGTAATGTTAAGCGATGCATAACCCTAAGCAGACATGAAAGAGTGCGACCTCTCTTGCGGACCCGTGTAGTCCTTGAGGTCATCTGCTTGGTTGATGATGGTAATGCAGTTTTCATGGCTGCCAGCGGTGGGGAAGAAGATCTGAGGCAGCGAAAGACAGTCTGGAGGCCGGATCCCTGCTGTGCTAGACCTTTCTGTCGTTGGAGCAGCTGAGCTGGGGTGGACAACGGCACAACAGGAGCAGGACAAACCATGAAAGGTTTTCTTTGACAACTATCTGTTAGAGAAGAAATTCTGTAAGGGCTTGTTTGAATTGGAGGATTCCAACAATGCAGGGATAGGAAATAGACAGGAATAGGATAGGAATGCATGTGCAAAACAGAGAATTTAAAAACACAGGATTTCTGCCAATCTGGGTGTTTGATTCACAACAATTGGAAGATCACATGATGCAAAGAAGCATGGTGAGATTAAGTCAAACCACAAGAAAATGTACGGTTATAATGCTATTATGCTACCATCTCTTAGTCTTGTGCTTCATGAATAGGAATTTGAAAAGGAGGACAAGTGAAAATTAAAATTCCTACGTTTTTTCTTTCAAGGAGACACTAAAGGAACAAATCCGCGTGCTCAGTGGACAATATATATATATATATATATATATATAACATGTAGAATAAAAAAGAGATGCAACAAGTGTACAACCTCTTTGGCGAAGCCATGTCGATCTCCGCGTGATTGGGTTGGCCGGTGAGGATGCTCTGGCTCACTTTGCTGTCGGAGGAGGGGAATAAGATCTTAGGCGTCTGGAGATGGAGCCCGAGGTACTGCTCCGCTGTGATGGAGGGTTTCGTCGTTGGAGCGGCTCCGCTGAGTTGTACGACACCAAGGCTGAAGCAGGACAAGAGAGAGAACGAACAACGTTAACCTGAGTGGAATTCTAATAGCATCGCCAATACATGACGTAAAATACATAACCACAAAGTGCTAGATGTAAAATACACCAGCCGCTCATCTCTGAACTTAACTGTCGAAACTGAACTTGACTATCAAAACTGAACTTAACTAACGAAACTGAACTTAACTGTCAAAACTGAATTTTGCTGTCGAAACTGAACGCACTAGCAAGGTGAGGCTACACATCGGTCGACTGACTTTTTCATCTCTGGTCAGTCGATTTTGCAGCCGTTGGATACGAAATCAAGGGCCTGTGGTTCATCTTCAACCTCCACCCCCCTGAGCCGCCAGCCACCACCGGCCAAACAGCAGCCCCCCGCCGCCCGCGGCCGGTGGTGCGCCGCCCCGCCCGGCCCGAAAACACTCCCCACCGCCGGTCCGCCGCCGCCCCGGCCATCCCTCTAGCCCCCCCCCCCCCATGTCGAGCTTTTTCTCTGGCGATCCCCACGCCACCGCCCCGCCAACGCCCCGCCACCGCCGGCAACCACCGCCCCATCCTGAACCCTAAGATAGATAGTGGGGTACCTCTCCGGTGAGCCCCCCTCCCCGCTGCGGCTGGTTCTTCCTTCACCCTGGCAAGCCCCCCCCACCCCACCCCACCCCCTGAAAATCGACTGACCCAAAAGTCGATTCAGTTGACTGAAGTGTAGCTAAATCGGAGCAACATCGCAAGCAAGAGCAAGAGCGAGAGCAGAAGCGCGAGCAAGAGCAATAGCAAGGGCAGACCAGGCAGGGGACCGAGAGCAAGAGCAGCGCAGCAGCGCGAGTGAGAGCTAAAGCAGCAGCAACTCCTACTGATGTGGACGTCGCCGCTGAGGGAGCGACGCCATGGAGGAAGTGGCCGGCGATGCCGTCGTGGATGGAGTCGCGCCATGTCGGCTCGGGACCGAGCGCCGGCAGCACCGTGAGATCGGATCAAGCAGAAAATGTGGCGATTAGTGTACGACCTCTTTGGTGGCACCGATTAGGCCGCAGCTTCATCTGAGGAAACGGTGATGATGATGCTCTTCCGGTGGTGCAGGTGAAGACGACGGTGTGGGAATGGAGGTGGCACAAAATACGAGGGGAACGTCGGGGCAGCTTCTTGGAGGTGGAGGACGGGGTGGCTGAACCGGCAGGACGATGAGATCGACGACGGATCCTCATCTAGTACGGTGGATGAGGGACGTTGAGGTTTTGCTGTGGACGACGTCGTCGGGGAAGAGGCTCCGGTTGGGTGGCGGATGGAGCAGGATGTGGTGTTTCGTCACGGGTTTTTGCGGCCTCGGTGTACGAATGGGTGGGCGGATGGGATGGCAGTGGGGAACCATGGCTTAGAGACGCGCTTGTCTGAAATGTGGGGTAAGTTACGAAAGTACCGCCACCGATTTGAGGCGGTTCTTTCGGTTTAGGGGTACCACGGGCATTTTGCGTGTCGGGATTTCACAGGAGGTGGGAGTTTTCGTGCGCGTTGTAATTTCGGAATAGCAAGGCGCGGGTTGAGATGGGGGGAGTTGTCGGAGCACAACAAGACAAAGATATATCTTAAATATTTCGGGCTAACAAGGCGCGGGTTGAAATTTCTGGACAAGCCTAACGTGTATTGTACCAAATCAATGCGCACTACAAATGTCATTCAAAACTTTGAATTCATGTTATGTTCAATTAAAATATTTCGCTACGTGTATAATGCATGCAACCTACTACTCAAATGAACGTTTTAGTGCATTCAAACGTATATACTACCGCTTCAATATGAACTAAATTTGAATTTGTTTCTCTATTTGAATAAGATCTACAGTAATGATTGTTGTGAAGTCAAAGCATTTGAATTCGTTTCTATGTTTTAATAAGATCTACAATCATCATTATTGTCAAGTTAAACCATCGTTTGTGTATTATCTTCACAGCACACCACATGATTAGTCTCGAGTTACATATGAACTATGTGTACTATATGAACTCGAACTAGATTTTTTGAATCCACTTTATTTTGATTTCAAATCACATTACATTTCTAGCTCTAGCTAGATCTTCATAATCTAAACCATGTCTCATATGTATAATGTGTTTATCACACTATGTATGGTGCCCCGCCCCCTACGCCTACAAGTATTTAGATGTGAGTTGCGAACACCACACATTACCACAAATTCAAATAAAATGTGAGAATGTTTGATATATAGTATTGTTTAGATTGTTCGATATTTAGTTGTAAGCTGCAAACGCCACACATTATCACAAATTCAAATAAAATGTGAGATTGTTTGATGTATAGTATGGTTTAGATTGTTCGGCATTTAGCTGTGAGTTGCAAACGCCATGCATTATCACATTATGGTATAACATGTGCACAACACGTGTATCACCGCTATATTCATGAATGCAATGTTTAAAACACTATGATCTCCTATTCAAATATATGAATCTGCTTTCATATCAAATTATGATCTTTGTTAGTCTCTTACACCCACACAATCCTCTAACCTTTGTAGCTACCACTAACTTTCTCTCATGCATGCACACGCCCTCCTCGCCCTCCCCCTCCCTCGGCATTCTATACACCGGGCACATTCATTTTTTTCTTTAGGTCGTTCTCCCAGAGTCTCCACAACTCCTTTCCGACACACACCGATCGATAAACCTCTCCGGCGATGCCTGCCTACAACATACACACACACCTTCAATCTCCTCCTTTATGTGTCCTTGCCTCGTGTCTCTCATACGGTCAGACACACGTGTAAACTCTCGCCCCTCTTTTCATCGATCTCACAACCGCACACTCCTCCCCCTATCTAGCTAGTAGTTGGGCCTCTCGCACCACCGCCTAGCTCCATTCTCTCTGTCTATCCGTCTCGCTGGGCCTTATTTGCCTCTAACAAATGGACGTACACCGACCGATCTCTCGCTATACATATAGCTAGCTAGGTCCTTATAACTCGTTTTACCCACACGTCAATTGATCTACCTCATTAGTTGTGTATCTCCCTTCCTCCGACAAACAACAATTGATCTACCGATCTAGTTAGGTTTGCTTACCAAACACATGGTTCCCCTTCATCATCCATGGATGCGTCCCGACAGATCTATCACGAACAGGCACACACAGAAACACATCCCCACTCTTATTGATAACAATGTAGTTCCACCCTCAGTTTGTCTAGTAGGCCTCTCCCACCATCTTCGAGAAGCAACTCCATCACCCATCCAGCACTCTACCCCTCTCCCTCCCACTCCATCCCTCTCTCTCTCTCCTCTCTCTCTCTCTCTCTCTCTCTCTGTCCCATCATATTTCCCGTCCTTCAGTTATGTATGGATGTCGACCGATCTCCCTCAAGACATAGCTGGGTCTCTCCTTCTCAACACATATACGAGTCGTTCTACCTCTATAGTTAGGCCTCTGCCTACCCCTCCCCCACCCCCTCCCCCCACACACACCGATACATTGAGCGCTCTAGTCATGTCTCCTTGCCACACACAAACTTGACATGTGCCCTCTAACGTTCCGGTAGGCCAGTCACCCTATATCTTTGACTTGCACACACACACACAATTTTGATGGCTCTCTTCATCGATCACGCACCCACCCACTTGATCCTCTCTTCGACTCTATCGATAGCTATGACCCCTCCCTCTCTTCTCATGGATTGCCCGACCCTCTATGTATGATATGGATAGGCCTCCATTTCACACGCATTGCATGCAAAATTTTGTTTGAGATGTCATCGACACATATTCCCACAAATAATTCACAAAATCAACCCCCACCCCACCCCCACCCCAAAACAAAAAACACTCACGAACACGGTTTGTATCTCTCACACACACCCACATAGGTGGGGGACGTGCACGAAGAGAAGAGGTGCATGCACGGCGCACGTACTCCCGTCTCTTTCCCAACCACACCCGCGTGGGTACACGGTGGAGCTCATTTCTGTACGAAAAAGGCAGCCCACATGGTAATGTTGCACGTGTACTGGTTGTCCACTTGGTGGAGGGAGGATCGTCTACCACGGGTGAACAAACAAATTGCGACTTGACATGTTATGTTAAAAAAAGAGGCAAACCATGTGGGGTCTACCTTAGAGGCAAGTCTCTATACACTGGAGTACTTTTGATGTGTCCCGTCAACTCACAGAACGAGGAGAAGCTTTCTTAGTACGTCGTCTCCCCCGTTCCTAAATATAAGTCTTTGTAGAGATTTCACCATGAACCACATGCGGATGTATATAGATGCATTTTAAGTGTAGATTCATTCATTTTGTTCCGTATGTAGTGGAATCTCTACAAAGACTTATCTACTAGTAATAGCTAGCCCCCACTACTAGGAATTCTCTATCCTCTCCTTGAGCCACATCATCAAAATTGATGTAGCCGTTAGATGAAGTAAATCAGTCCATAATAGCCGTCTGATCTAGACGTTGAGAGGCGCCGCACTAAGCCACATGCAATCATGTAGAAATATCATGGCACATGCATGTGAGTAGGTTTTAAATCACATCAACATGTCTGCACGCAAGCATGCACCGGTAGCATGCATGTAAGTGAGCTTTTAAGTCCCATTAACATGTCAAAAAGAAAAATATAATCCCATTATGCAGTAGGAGTTGGCTGATCTTTTTTCCTTACGTGGGATCATCTAAATGATGATGGGAGTTTATTTAGTTTGGCTACCACATTTGTCATGCAGTTAGGTGTCGCACGGTGATAGTGTGAGGTGGGCCATGTAATCACTGAGCCTGCGTGTTTTCACTGCTCTTGCACGCCTCCGCTGCAAGAATGGAGAAAATTGTAATCTAGTAGTAGTACCTCCTTTCGCCGAAAGCATGGGACATCCAGCAGTCCTACCACCTCAGTAATAAAGACCAATGAGCCGTCAAATCACATAGAACCAGCAGTAAGTTGGATGGACAAAGCAACCATCACTCTTGCGCCAGTGAGAGGTCGCGTCTGCTCTGCCCGGGCATGAATGCGGCACCGATTCTTTGGAGCGGCGCTGTCCGTTTCAGGAGGGAAGCATGCGCGGGCGATGGAGGGGCTTTGGGTGGGACAGGCTAGTCAGGAGCGGGCATGGCAGCTGTCCGCATGTCCCTACCGGACACGCCCGGAAATGAGAGGATGCACTGACTCTCGCGGCTAAAATCGTACACTACACAACATCTCTCTGTAGGAGTAGGTCGATATGTCGCTCTCTCTAACACACACACACGCACACGCACGCACTTTGGTCCCGTTGCACCTTCTAACATGACTTATTACACCTAGATAGAGGGAGTAGTAAGTATACAAGATATGGTGGCACACTGACTTAAGTCGAATACAAGTGCCCAAAATTTGTGTGCATGTTATAATAAGGATTCACTTAAAATAGTACGTGAGCAAACAAAGGGATCAATTGGACAGTGTTCCCGAGCAGTAGCGAGAGGTGTGAGGTAAGAAACACCGGTGGCGCTTTTAATTTTTCTTATTAATTTGTTTGTTTCACCCTCTGACTGGTGGGACCCAACGTACTATGTGGAGAGAGGTAAGGTGACTAAGGCTGCATTATTTCTGCACCACTGTGGATAGTCTTACCACCAAAGCCACATGACACGATTATGATTGAAATCCCAACGACTCCCACACAGACAAAAAACACGGCATGCTTGTCACACGAATGCAGGAATGTATAAAAGGTTATTTCCCTCTCGTTGAACATAACGGGAGGGTTGTGTAGCTGGTTAGCCTGTTCGCTCATCAAACTTGAGCATAATTTGTGCCAGGAGGATTCTTGGACTGGTCAAAATGTTTTCTAGGGTTTGCACATTTCACACTCTCTCTCCAGTATATATATACACGCTGGAGCGTCAGCGCTTGTAGTTGCTCTCTTCACACTCTCTCGCCCTCTCCCGCTGGAGCCTCAGCGCTTGTACTTGCTCTCTTCACACTCTCTCTCCCTCTCCAGATCTAAACAAGACTTCATTGGCCTCTCTCTCCCCTCACTGCTGCTCAAAGAGCTGGCAGGATCCGTCCGCCGGGAAGGGAAGGAGGCTTAATGATGTCGCTGTCGGCGAGGGACTACCAGTGCAACTATTCACTATCCACCCAGCGGCGGCGCGGGAGGGCCTCCGACCCCTTCTTCTTCGCCGCCGTCCTGTCGCCCACCGAACCACGCCCCAAGAACCTTAAGGTATAATTTACTTACTCCACATGCATTACTCTAGCTGCATGTATACCATGAATCTAGGATGTGGTTCAAAGAGGAAAGGAGTGGGGGGAAGTAGTGGGAAAAGTTGTATATAGCATGAATCTAGGATGTGGTTCAAAGAGGAAATGAAGGGGGAAAGTTGTATAGCATGAATCTAGGACGTGGTTCAAAGAGGAAAGGAATGGGGGAAAGTAGTGGGGAAAGTTGTATCGCATAAATCTAGGACGTGGTTCAAAGAGGAAAGGAAGGGGCGAAAGTACTAGTTCAAAAAGGAAAGGAAGGGACAAGGCTGTAGAGTTTGAGCAGGACTAGATTTGCTGCGCTCACATAGGGAAAGGTGTCTAAAGATAACAAAACTGGGACCAACACAAATATGCTCCTTGGTTGTTTGTTCTTTGTTGCAACAGACTGTGCATGACCACAGTACATCGGTAGATGCACATGGTGCTGGTGCGTCCACTGTCCCGTGCAACTCATTAGCTGTTGTTAATCTAAGGCCCTATTTGGTTAAAAACTCCCTAGTCCCTACATGTTTGGTTCCAGGGACTAAACATGGACTAGAGGTTATTAAATGACATGCTAAAAGACCATGTTACCCCTAGTAATGAACTAATAGAGACAAGGTGTGATGTGTGGCAGGGGCAACTATCGGAAAAAGTCCCAAAAAGACTCCCTCGGGGTCTTCTTTCTTTAGTCCCAAATGCCCACTTTAGTCCCTAAAAGTCCCTCCTCTTTGGTTTAGATGGGACTGACACGGAGTTTTTTTAGTCCCTACACCAAAATGTGCCTGTAAACAAACACCCTCTACTAATGCCGCTGGAAAATTGATGCAATGCCATAGTTAAAAGCAAATTACATGTTTAATGAATTTTATTGTTAATATAATCTCTATGTTAATATTAATCAATGCCACCATTTGAGAAATGCTACTGTCTTGCTTTCTTTCCCATTTAGATAAGGTAGATGCTTCTTTTTCTTGGCTTCTGTGTCATCCACCGTTATTGACCACTAATTGTTTCCTTTGCACACTGTGTAAATAGGGTTATCTACTTCACCTCGTTGCCATTGTGACCTTTTGTTGCACTGCACAGACCACTTTTGTTTTAAGAGTGTTTTTTGCAGTTCAACCAAAACGTCACACCGACAACGTTGCTTGATTGCTTGATCTTAGTGGAACTGCACAAGAGGAGATCTTACTTCCTATCTGTTAAGGCGAATTTGGTTCAGATCTTCTTCTTGTCAGTTGTTTGAATTCCGCATCATGAGAGGTCAGTACTAGCCTTCTTTCACATGATTCTGCAGTGTGCTTTCATATGTTGTGCTACTTGTACGATAATGTTGCTTGATTTTAGTGAACTGCACAAATGGAGACAAGACTTCCAATCTGTATGTGCACCGTAATATCCCATTGAGGTAAGATAAGGATACTTCACAACTGCTGGCCTGTATTTTGCCACTTTCATCAGAAAATTAAGTTTAGTACTATACTTGTGCTCCCTAATTGACATGCCAAATCTTACATTGAAGGCGAAGCTTGTCTGTTATTGGACCAAGTGATGAAGGGGAAGAACAAGTGGAAGAAAAACAAAAATCAACTCCCGGTGCTGTAATGAAGCACTGGAACTGTGATGACACAAGTAATGATATAGTTTTGCATCTTAATTTATTGCTATGGCTGGAACGAGCAATTGTTTTGCCACTGATTTGATGCCACTCTTAATGTAATATGTAATTATGTCTACTTGTGCAAACAGGGATCTTCTTTGAAGATACCATATATTTTAGTGGAACTGCACAAGAAGATGTTGGAAACATTAAACTAATCGAGGAGTATATAGTAAGCATGGCCACCATCGTAGATAGCAACAGATGGTTCCGGAGAAGTGCTTCATCTATATGCTCTACACAATAAGCCTCCTGACAAAGGTTGGTACTCGCCCACTAATCTCATCCATATGATTGAGCTTTGTCATCTCTATTGGTGTTGTGCTACTGTTTAGATACTGTCATGAAAAGGTGGTATTGTCCTTGAGAAGTGCTTCATCTGTGTTGTTTTAAATATTTCCTTTCCTTTTTTTGAGCAAACAGGGATGCTAGCATTTAGTAGTCCTCTTGTCTTTGCACAACAGGATCATCTTCCTCTGAAGAAGAATATGGAGTACGTGAAGTGACTAGTTCCGATTATGCCAGGATGAAAAAGCCCTGTCTATCTTCTCATTAGAAGGAGCAGTTGAAGGATGGTTACATTACTCCCCACAAGACCAAACTAACTTCAGCTCAGAAGGACTGACAAATCTCCATTTTTTTGTTGTGATGCGCGAGTACAATGTTGTTCTAGGATTATTTTTGGTGAGTTCCATTTTTCTAAAAGTGTGCTCTACATGGACAATGTATGTGCCCGTTGAAACTGTCAATTCATAGTACAGTTTGCTTTATACTAATCACTTTTTTGTATTTGTGAAAACAGGGGTGCTCAGCTTGATTTCAATGGGAACTGCACAAAATGTTCATGAATACATCGAATCATTCATTTCCACCACAAGATAGGAGGTGTCGATAAGTTCAAGGCGTTGCAACATATAAGGGCGAAATCATACAAACTACGCGTGAATTTGGTTGATTTTGGTGGAACTGCACAAAAAGAACAGCTGGTTTATGCCATGTCAGTGTCCGAACTGATGGCAAACCCTGCCCATTCCACAATCGTAGGCATTTGATATTTTGGAATGGGACAACCGTGTCAAATTTTGCTCATTGATTTTAGCAAGACATGCATTTGATATTTTCGAATGGGACGCCCTTTGCTGTCAGCAGCGTCGATCAATTTTTTTCTTTATTCTTTAGTTGTGAAGTAAATACTGCCTCTAACATGTGAGTCGCTGAGATGCATAATCATCAATTGTTTTGAATGTTCTCTATGAATTGCCAGGCCTGTATGTTTGATTGCAATGTACAGAAACGCTAAAAAGCTGCTCAGACTCTTTGTACTCCTTTTGTTCCTTTTTACCTCGCACATTGTGAAAGTGCATACTTTTTTGTATAAGATTGGTCAAAGTAGAGATACTTTGACTGTAGACAAAACTTGTATGCAGACTAGAAAGGACCAGAGGGAGTACATGCGAAACTGCTGCAAACGAGGTGATCACCCTGGGAATAATGCTAGTACGTATTGTTTTGAATGTTCATCCAATGCCAGTGATACAGGAATTCGAACAAATGGAATAAATTCATTCATACACGGTCGTATTTCATATAAACATGTCGGATTTCATTACATTTCATACATTCTTCAACTAAAAAGGGGTGCGCTGGAGGTATAATTAATTAACCAAAGCTACCCACCTGTGTCCCGCTGAGCCGAACAGAAGCTTCAGTGACTTAACTGCAGGTGCAGTTGTGTAACTGACATGTGGCCTGTTGGGCCCACATGTTAGTCAGCCAACTGCGCCAGCAGTTAAGTAGAAGCAGTGTTCTTCTCCAGCGCAGCTCTCCGACTCCACGTCGCCGCCAAGAAGCTAATCGGCCGTCAATGGTCAACCCGCCTAGCTTGGCTTCAACCGGAGGGTAGCAGCGGTGGCCTTACTTGGACTCGAGCGACGACGACCTACCGTGTTCTACTCTTCCTCGTTTTCTGTGTGGCGCGGCCTCGTTGGCAGCGGGGCGGGGCCTCGGCGGAGCCGGTGATGTCCTCTGTCTCGTTGCCGGCAGGGTGGGGCCTCAGCTGAGCCGGCGATGTCCTCTGCCTCGTTATTGGCGGGGCGGGGCCTTGGCGGATCCGGCGGTGTCCTCTGCCTCATTGTTGGTGCCACAGGGCCTCGGCGGAGCAGGGCGTCATCGACGCCAGTGGAACTGGGACTCGTCAGAGTCGGCATTGTCCTCTGCCTCGTCCTCGGTCTCGCCAAACAGCGCCTTGCCCGCTTCATCACCCTCTTTGCTAGCCTCTTTGTAGGCGGCCGCAGCCTCTGCCACCTGCATGCGGTACCGCCAGCGCTCGAGGCGGCCCTTGCGGGCGGAGAGGTACAAGTCGAGCAGCGCCTCCTGCTCCGCGGCGATCTGCTCCTCCGCCTACAGGTGCTCCTAGAGGAGGTGGTGGTTGTAGGCGGCGTCGGCCTGCGCCTCCCGGAACTTCTCCTCACGCATCTGCCTCACCCTGTCCATATATTGGGCATGGGCCTCGCTGATGGTCATGGTGCAATGCACCAGCGAGGATGGCACGGAGGAGGGGGTTGGCGCCGGATCATCGACTACCATGTTCTCCATTGGGACGTCGTCGTCCTCCGACTGCCTGTCGGCCAGCCGGTCAGCAGCAATGGCTGCCATCTCCTTGTGGTCCGTCGTCCGCCTGTCCTGAAGAGCGCTGGAGCGCGAGGAAGCCATGGTGGGCAGTAGTGGTGTGGACAGGAGAAAGGGAACGGATGCGGATGACTGCGGCTATGGCCGGCGCAATAGTTTATATAGCAATGGTGGGCGGGCGGAGGGACGGACGTGTGGCGCCGGAGTAGCCGCCTCGGCAACTGCGTATCACTAATGTGGATGGTAGATGGACGGATGGACGACACTTGTGTCGTTTGAAGGCGGCGCAATCGCCTGCATTGGGAAGCGGGGCGGGCGGCGTTGACTGTTTCGGGCGGAAAGCGCGCGCGGGCGAGGAAATGACTTTACTTAGAGAGGATGGCAATGGGGACCCACCAGGTCCATAGCCTCACGTACGCAAGTGCCTCCTTATATATATATATATATATGAAAAACTATAATTTATTTTGCTTCCTCCTGGTTTCCTGACATCACGGTCCCACACCATTGTCAACCTATGTAGTACTCCCTCCTTTCCGGTTTATAGGGCTTATCTCAAAATTTTAGTTTTTCCGTTTTATAAGGCTCAATTTGGTTGTTCCCCATCACATGTTCAGACTTCAAGGTGCATTAAATCATTGCATGCAAGTGTTAAGAGAAAACTGACCGATGCATGCACTTTATGCATGCATGCATTGCAATTAATGCATTCGTAAACATAATTTTTTGAGGAAAACAAGAGCATTAATTGGGTGCTGCAAACTACAAAAAATATTCCACCACTCATCATCTACCTTGGTTGGTGATATTTTTGAATTGAGCCTTATAAAGCGGAAAGGAGGGAGTAGTCAATAAACGAGAGAATTGCACAAGAAGCGGCCGATAGCTACGACCAAACAGCTCAAGCAGTATTTGTGTTTTTTAGGTGTGAGCACTGCAGAGTTTTTCGATATTTAGCCCAGATATTAATTTTTCTCCTCTGAACAACAACGAAAACATCGCTGCAGGTATTAACTGGGCGGGCTGTGGCCCGTCTAGCCCAGGCCAGATATCCAGCCCAGATATTAATTTTTTTCAAGCTGAAAATGGCTAGTCCAGCTATACTTTTTTTAGGAATACCCAGGCAAGGTCAAGTTGTTATTCTCCGCCCCGCTGGGCTGCAAATCTTTCCTAGGAGGCATGCATTAGGCTTAATAAGAAAATGGGCTTTAAGAAATAATAAATGGGATGTAATTATGAAAACTGGGCAGTAACTATAAAAAATGCACCAAACACGTGATTACTTTATAAAATATTATTTTTGGATATTGAAAATTTTAATTTCATTAATTGTTGCGAGCGCAATGTTTCATTGGATTTTTACGTAATATAAATTTATATTGAAATTGTATTTAATCTGACTAGAAATTTCGGGATAAAAATATTTCGGATCCCATCAAAATGTGGGAAATTTTATTGAATTCTGTTTTGAACGGTTGGTTGAAATGGGTTGTACTTTTAACAAACTGTAAATGGGCTGTAGTAAATTCCACTAGAATTCAAAAATGGGCTACACATTCTTACAAATCTCAAATGGGCTATAAGTTCTCTGCCACACACTTCTGGCCTTACTAAGTTGACGCATCCCCTAAAAAAACAGAGCTGACACGTATGCAAGGCTTTGTCATCTTATAGTCAACACACAGTTCTAGCAGCAGTGGCCGTTGGATGTCCATCCAACGGATGCCGTGCTTCTTCTTCAATCTCGGATATTCTAGCTTCACCCGCCCAAAAAATGATTTCTCTCCCTGACATCTGGGGCGCACCGTTTCGAAAGCTGACCTGTGGGCCTACTAAGTTGACGTACCAAGGGCTTTGTCAACTTAGTCAATATAAACAATTCTAGCTGCAGTGACCGTACGATGTCCATCCAACGGCCGTCGTGCTCTTCAACCTCTGGTCTTCTTGCTCCAGTCGCCCAAAGCAATGCCAGTCGTGCCGCCTGTTCCTGCCTCCCGTGGCCGGCTGTGCTGCCGCGGAGTCCTCACCGCCCCCTACTACTCCCATAGCTGGCCAGGCCATCCCTCCACTCACCCACACCCCCTGTTATTCTGCGGCGACGGCAGCGCAGCCGAACCAGTGAACCCTCGTACTCCTCTCCGCGTGTGCATCCACTGCTGCGTCTTCCCCGGCTCCGCGTCGTCCCCTTCCTAGGCCTCGCCGTCGTCCACCACCCTGGTGCTCTTGGTGCGGCATCGTCAACATGGTCAAGGAGCGACTTCCATCGAACGTGGACTATACATGGAGAGGCTGACAACTGGGACCACGGCAGCTGCAAGGAAGTGCCTCCTAATTACGCGCCAAATAATTATTCCTCCACCTGACAACGGGGACCCACCGGACGGGCCACCGTATTTCGCGAAAAAAATGATTTGCCCCCTGACTGCTGGGACCCACGAGCGACATCTTCGCACGCAAGGAAGTGTGTCCAAAAAACGATTGCCCCCCTGACTGCTGGGACCCACCAGGTACATCTTCGCTCGCAAGGAAGTGCCTGACAGTCGGGACCCACCTGGTCGAAGCGTACGTAGCGTTGTCATTCTGGTCATGAACGTGTACGTACATATATACTGGTGGATGTAGAGGCGCACACGTGTTGTAGTAGAGGCGCGTACGTGTCGTAGTAGAGGCGCGCACGTAGCATGTACACGTATATACAGCGGCCAGGGTGCAAGAAATAAAATACGGCCACGTATGTGTACATACGGGCGGGGTCTCAAACGCCTACTCGTGCATACGTACGGCCAGGGCTCGTGTACTTGGCTGGGTCGGAACGGAGAAACAGCGTCGTCGTCATGTTCATGGGGAGGCAACGGAATGCGTCGTGTTCATGGGGAGGCAACGGAATGTGTCATGTTCATCAGGAGGCAATGGAACGCGTGGGAGCCAACCGGCTGGGTCGGAACGGAATGCGTGGTCGTGTTCATCGGGAGGGCTTGGACGGAACATGTGATGGAAACGAGGCATGTCGTACCGTAAAATGGAGGAAACGGACCTCCTACGTTCGGAACGGGGTCCTGTTGATCGGGAGGGGTGTGGCGTACCGCAAAACAGAGGAAACAGACCTCCTACGGTTGAAACGGGGGTCCTGTTGATCGGGAGGGGTGTGGCATACCGTAAAACGGACGAAATGGACCTCCTACAGTCCAAACGGGGGTCCTGTTGATCGGGAGGGGTGTGGCGTACCGCAAAACGGACGAAACGGACCTCCTACGGTCAAAACGGGGGTCCTGTTCATCGGGAGGGGTGTGGCGTACCGCAAAACGGGACTCCACGGGATACTGTTCATCTCCACCGTCGACCTCCTCCAGCCTCCACGGGCTACCGTCGACCTCCTCCAGCCTCCACGGGCTCCTGTTCATCCAGCCTCCACCGCGCGCTACTCCACCGGCTACTGTTCAACCACCCCTCCACGGGCACCCCTCCACCGTCTACTATTCATCCAGCCGTCCACACCACGGGGTCCTGTTCAACCACCCCTCCACGGGCACCCCTCCACCGTCTACTGTTCATCCAGCCCTCCACACCATGGGGTCCTGTTCATCCAGAGGCAACGCCACCGCTCATTGTTCATCCAACCCCCTCCCCCCCCCCGCGCAACGCTCACTATTCATCCAATCGATCGGCTTCAGTTAGCAGCAGTAGCGAAGGAATCGCTCGGTCGGGTTTAGTTAACAGCCATCGATCGATCGCTCGGGTTCAGTAACGCGTAGCCTACAGTGCAATCGCTCGGGTTCAGTTAGAGCCCAAAGCCTCGCTCGGGTTCAGTTAGAGCCAACGCCTCGCACACACGCGCATACGTGTATGAGAGAAACGCGCATCGCTCGGCCCCCGACCTCCCACCGTAACCGGGAACTCGCCAAAATTTTCCTCCCCCTCTCTTCTACCACGGTTTTTTCCATCATGGATGGCCCAAAGAATGTCATGCAGCTGCGTCTCCGGCCTGCCCAGGACGAAAAGCCCATTTTCTGTCATGATTTTTTGTCATAGAAGTAGGAGCCCACCACATCTATGATGATACCGGGTTTTGTCACAATTATCGTCATAGAAGTGTCATATGTATGACAGAAAAAAATTTCATTCGGCCCAAAATGTCATGGATGTGTCTTTCTTTTGTAGTGATATAAGTGAAGTACTAGAGCAAAACTATATAACTCAAAAGATATAAGCGAAGCACATAAAGTATTCTAACAAATTCCAAATCATGTATGGCTCTCTCAAAAGGTGTGTATAGCAAGGATGATTGTGGTAAACTAAAAAGCAAAGACTGAATTAATACAAGACGCTCCAAGCAAAACACATATCATGTGGCGAATAAAAATATAGCTCCAAGTAAAGTTACCGATAGAAGTAGACGAAAGAGGGGATGCCTTCCAGGGCATCCCCAAGCTTTGGCTTTTAGGTGTCCTTAGATTATCTTGGGGGTGCCATGGGCATCCCCAAGCTTAGGCTCTTGCCACTCCTTGTTCCATAATCCATCAAATCTTTACCCAAAACTTGAAAACTTCACAACACAAAACTTAAAGTAGAAAATCTCGTGAGCTCCGTTAGCGAAATAAAATAAAAGACCACTTCAAGGTACTGTAATTAACTCATTCTTTATTTAATTTGGTGTTATACCTACTATATTCCAACTTCTCTATGGTTTATAAACTATTTTACTAGCCATAGATTCATCAAAATAAGCAAACAACACACGAAAAACAGAATATGTCAAAAACAGAACAGTCTGTAGTAATCTGTAGCTAGCGCAAGATATGGAACCCCAAAAATTCTAAAATAAATTTCTGGACGTGAGGAATTTATCTATTAATCATCTGCAAAACGAATTAACTAAATAACACTTTCCAAATAAAAATGACAGCAGTTCTCGTGAGCGCTAAAGTTTCTGTTTTTTTATAGCAAGTTCAACAAGACTTTCCCCATGTCTTCCCAACGGTTCTACTTGGCACAAACACTAATTAAACACAAAAAACACAACCAAAACAGAGGCTATATAAATTATTTATTACTAAACAGGAGCAAAAAGCAAGGAATAAAAATAAAATTGGGTTGCCTCCCAACAAGTGCTATCGTTCAGCGCCCCTAGCTAGGCATAACAAGCAAGAATAGATCTAGGTATTGCCATTTCATATTCTCTATGTTTGGCAGCAAGTTTTCTTTGAGGCAAGAAAAATTAATCAAAAGGGCTAAATTTAATGGGACAAAAGTCTCCAAGATTAACTTTGGGAGGTATAGGTTCCTCCTTTGGTCCTTCATATTGCACAACCAATTCATCATTATAAGCATTCTTGTGACAGAACTTTGTGAGCCTATATTCAAGAGAATATCCTAGTTCGTTATTTCGAATAGCCAAATCATCATTAAGTTCAGAAAGTCTATCAACTAAAACATTGGTAGGAACCCTTTTTCTAAGATTTTCATTGAAAGCAACATAGTCTAGAGATTGAAAACGCATTATTTCTTATTGATCAAAGAGGATAGCCTCTATAGGACGACGGCAAGCGTCCACCCTATAATGTGCAAAGATTTCTTTGGCCTCTTTTATTATGAATCTAAACTCATGAGCCAAAAAGATAGTAGAAGCACGCTTAACAGAAGAATGCTCAATATTAGAAAATTCCAGAAAAATCCTTTGTATGGAAGGATGCATGTGCATGAATTGTCTTTCAAGTTCAACTACAAGCATGGCAATAGCGTCCACAAGACTACTAGTTCTATGAAGGATAGAACTACCCATAGAGGGTAAAGCACCAGCACAAGTAAAGAAATCTTGAATAACTCCTTTTCCAATAATATTACCACTACCAACACGGAATTTTTTTGTATGTGAGATAGTGGGTTTTTTAGTAGGAGCATCAGAATTATTATCGACAATAGTTTCCCCAATTTCAGACATAGAGGTAGAAGGTAAAGGACTAGCCATAACGACAAGCAAACAAACTAACACACAAGCAAACGAAAAGCAAGCGGGCAAAAAGAGGCAAAATAGAGAAAGAGAGGGAGGATAGAGAGAGAGAGAGGGCGAATAAAATGGAAGGGTGAAGTGGGTGAGAGGAAAACGATAGGCAAATGGGAAATAATGTACTGCGGGAGATAAGGGTATGTGGTGGGTACTTGGTATGTTGACTTTTGCTTAGACCTCCCCGGCAACGGCGCTAAAAATCCTTCTTGCTACCTCTTGAGCACTGCGTTGGTTTTCCCCGAAGAGGAAGGGATGATGCAGCAAAGTAGCGTAAGTATTTCCCTCAGTTTTTGAGAACCAAGGTATCAATCTAGTAGGAGGCTACGCGCGAGTCCCTTGTACCTGCACAAAACAAATAAATCCTCGCAACCAACGCAAATAGGGGTTGTCAATCCCTATAAGGCCACTTACGAGAGTGAGATCTGATAGATATGATAAGATAATATTTTTGGTATTTTTATGATAAAGATGCAAAGTAAAATAAAGGCAAAGTAAATAGCAAGGGAAATAACTAAGTAGTAGGAGATTAATATGATGAAGATAGACCCGGGGGCCATAGGTTTCACTAGTGGCTTCTCTCGAGAGCATAAGTATTCTATGGTGGGTGAACAAATTATTGTTGAGCAATTGACAGAATTGAGCATAGTTATGAGAATATCTAGGTATGATCATGTATATAGGCATCACGTCCGAGACAAGTAGACCGACTCCTGCCTGCATCTACTACTATTACTCCATTCATCGACCGCTATCCAGTATGCATCTAGAGTATTAAGTTAAAAACAGAGTAACGCTTTAAGCAAGATGACATGATGTAGAGGGATAGACTCATGCAATATGAAGAAAACCCCATCTTGTTATCCTCGATGGCAACAATACAATATGTGCGTTGCTGCCCCTACTGTCACTGGGAAAGGACACCACAAGATTGAACCCAAAGCTAAGCATTTCTCCCATTGCAAGAAAGATCAATCTAGTAGGCCAAACCAAACTGATAATTCGAAGAGACTTGCAAAGATAACCAATCATACATAAAAGAATTCAGAGAAGATTCAAATATTATTCATAGATAGACTTGATCATACACCCACAATTCATCGGTCTCAACAAACACACCGCAAAAAGAAGATTACATCGAAAAGTTATCCACAAGAGAGGGGGAGAACATTGTATTGAGATACAAGAAGATAGAAGAAGCCATCTAGCTACTAACTATGGACCCGTAGGTCTGAGGTAAACTACTCACACTTCATCTAAGGGGCTATGGTGTTGATGTAGAAGCCCTCCGTGATCAATGCCCCCTCCGGCGGAGCTCCAGAACAGGCCCCAAGATGGGATCTCGTGGATACAGAAAGTTACGGCAGTGGAATTAGGGTTTTGGCTCCGTTTCTGATCATTTGGGGTACGTAGGTATATATAGGAGGAAGGAGTACGTCGATGGAGCAACAGGGGGCCCACGAGGGTGGAGGGTGCGCCTGGGGGGTGTCGGGACCCCGATTCCAGGTCACACCGATCTAGCATGTAACACATCATATCACTTTGTGGCCTCACGCACGGTATTTCCACGGGTGCCACCTTACTTGGCCCGGGACCGTTTGCGCCTTTTGGCTCACGTATATGATAGTGTCGCTAGCATCCATATGACAAAGAACCAGGGCCGACATGGCTAGTCGTGAACCCAAGGCGGCACTAACCCATGGGGACAGGCATACATGAATCAACCTCGAGCATGTCGGTCAACCAGCGTGTGAATCCGGGCTGTAGCACTGGGCTAACAGGACTCCGGTAACCCGGGCTGTAGCAGGCTAGGCAGGACTCCGGATGTCACCGCGTGACATTTCCCCGAAGGGACAGACATAGGAACGAAGTGAAACACATGCCGGTCAGTCAAGTGTCCTGAGCAGTAGTGCTGGGCTAGCAGGACTCCGGTGATCCGGGCTGTAGCGGACTACTATCGCTCAGAAGCACTAGACTACATTTCCCCATATGATAGGCTGCCAAGGATAAACAACTAGATAGTCGGATCCCACACATACCAAGCATTTCAATCATACACACAATATGCTCGATATGTGTGAATACAACATGGCATCACAACATAACTCTACAACTCAAGTATTAATTCATTAGGCTCCGAGGAGCGAGATATTACAAACATGGGTCTCATGACCCAACAATCATAGCATACAATGCAAAGCACATGCGGAAGCTTAACATGTCTGAGTACAGACATCTATAAATGAAAAAGGCTAAGAAGCCTGACTATCTACCAAATCCTGTCGAGGGCACAAGATCGTAGCTGAGGTATCAAGCTAAACGTCGAAGTCCACGCGGAACTACTAGCGAGACTGAAGTCTCTCTCTGCAAAACATAAATTAAGCAAACGTGAGTACAAAGGTACTCAGCAAGACTTACATCAGAACTAAACTACATATGCATCGGTATCAACAAGGGGGGGGGGGGGGGTGGTGGAGTTTAACTGCAGCAAGCCAGCTTTGACTCAGTGGCTAACCTAAACTACGATTGCGAGCAACTCTTTTGAGGTGGCGCACACGAGTCCACATATTCACCATTCAATACACCACTATGGATCCGCTCTCGTCGCCCTACGAGAAGGCCATCCATAGCACTCACGCTTATCTTGCGAGTTTTAGGGTATCCACTTTCACTTGTCTATGAACTATGCAAGGGGTCCAAGTTTCCATATCCGAGGAATCCGGCTATTCGAATAGATAATGATAACCCTGCAGGGGTGTACTTCTTCACACACGCTCTCACCACTTATAGCCCTGTACATGTCATGTACCTCGGCAACCTTCAAGCGGAAACCGGGCGAGGGTGTCGGCCATGGCCTACCTAAACACTTAAGTCTCTAGTCCAGGTTTATCGCCTATTCGGTTCCATCCGCGAGGAGATCTGGCCGGAGTTTCGCTCACAGCCCCAAACGATGTGTGCAGGGTTCCCGAGACACCAAACGGGCGCCCGGTACACCGTGCCACAGTGTATCTACCGCAACATAGCCCACCCCTAGGGTCAGCGCTACGCACGGCCGCCAACACATATCCTACAAACACCAGAAACTAGTTGCAACTCCTGGACAGAGTACTGGGGTGATTAAGAAGCCGAGAGGGTCCATTGGTTTCGGGCCCAATGCGCGGTAGTAACTGTTCATGGATCACATACACAGAACTCAGTTCCTGAGGACGGCTGCAATGAGACAACCCACCATGTACTCCTACATGGCCTCTCACCGCTACCTTTACCAAATCGTGTTCACACACTTAGCTCTCAACAGTAGGACATGTTTACACACCTCCGATTCATCCCCGATGAATCGTACCTGACTCAACTCTAAGCAGTAGCAGGCATGACAACAAACATGAATGAGTAGGCACATCAGGGCTCAAACAACTCCTACTCATGCTAGTGGGTTTCATCTATTTACTGTGGCAATGACAGGTCATGCAAAGGATAAGGGGTTCAACTACCGCAACAAATAACAGATGAATCGTTGTTGTCCTAATGCAGTAAAAGAGAGCAGGAGCGAGAGAGTGGGCTTGTATCGGAATGAACAAGGGGGTTTGCTTGCCTGGCACTTCTGAAGATATCATTGGGTCTTCATCAGTGTCAACGATCACATCATCGGTACAACGTCTATCGAGAGGGGACAAATACCGGCAACAGGAGAAAGAAACACAATCAATGCAATGCACAATATGATGCATGATCATGACATGTCAATATGCTGTGGTTTGAGCTAATGCAACTAGCTATGATTTAAATGAAGTTGGTTTGAGTACAAGATTCAAATTCCAACCCCATATATGATTATTTAAATGCCCTTTATTTGTTTAGTCCAAAACAGAGGACAAACATTGTTCAAACATGCATGAAAATGGTATAGATGGATTCCTTGAATTTTTCTGATAATTTTACATATATAATTTATCTCATTTGGAGTTACGGTTGAATTTCTATGATTTTTCAAAGTTTTGGATATTTTCTGAAATAAATAAATCATTTAAGATTTATTTAAATTCCAGAAAAGGATTACTGCGTCAGCTTGACGTCATGATGATGTCAACAAGTCAACAGGGTGCGTCCGGGTCAAACCTGACCAGTGGGACCCACTGGTCAGTGACTAATTAACTAACTAAAGTTAATTAGAGCCTGGGCCCGCATGTCAGTGTCTATTTAACGTAACTAAGTTAATTAGGACTAACTAAATCTAACACTAATTAAAAAGGGGCCTGGCCCACATGTCAGTGACTCAGGGGTGGTCAACCCCCTGGTCAGCCAGATCAAACTCGCCGGCGGCTTGTCGCCGGCGAGGCCAGACACGGCGGAACGGCTCGGGTTTCGCCCACGGGCGACCAAACTCGCGGCAGAGGGCATCTACGTGCTCCTGGGACTCGCGCGCATCTAGTGGTGCAGACGGAAGGGGCTGGGGCAGCGCGTAACCGCGACGGCGACGAGCCGGGCGGCGGCCGGAGTTCGGCTGTGCAAGGGAAAGCGGCTGCAGCGAGCAAACACGCAAACTAAAGCGCGAGCAAGGCACTACGCGATGCAGCGGTGTCGTTTGGCACGTTGGCGCGACCAAATGGGCATTGGAGCGACGCCGGCGACGAGCCCGAGCGGCGTTGAGCTCGGTCAGTAGGGAGTCGGCAATTTGAGCTTGAAATAATGGCGGGGAGGAGGGGGATTCGGAGCAGGAGCTCACTGGGGTCACGTAGAGCAGCTCGGTGGGCTCGGGGACGGTCTGGAGCCGACGAATTTGACGGAGATGGCCGGCGGTCCCGAGGTTGAAGAAGGCATCGATGGCGGCGCTTCGAGGCGTCCAGCCTCGCGTGAGTCGACGGAGAGGATGAGGTGGACGAGGCAGAGCTCGGGGACGCGTCGGAGAGGTGAGGGGAGCACGGTGGCTGCGGTGGTGCTTGTCGGCGGCGACGGTCTCCGCTCGGGTGGCTGCGGTGCAAGCGCTAGGGAGAGAGGGAGGAAGCAGAGAGGGGGGAGGGAGATGCAGGCGGTGCCGTGGCGCTGCAGAGGGAGTCCAGGGCGATGAGGGGGGGGGGGGGCAGCCAGGCAGGCATGGTGGTGGCGTGGCGAGCTCGGCGGCGTCGCGGTGTCCCTCCTCTGCCTACTGGCAGAGGTAGGCGATGACTGGCAGCGGCGCTGGGCTGGGCCGGCCACTTGGGCTCCAGGTGGGCTGCACAGGTAAGGCCAGATAAGTCCCTCTCTCTCTCTGCTTTTTCTAATTTATTCTGTTTTCTATTTATTTTGCAGTATGTTTTGACTTATTTTAAATACTAAAACACTTTATAAAATTCTGCAAACTTTTATGGGCACTATCTGATTTAAACCAGAGGCCCTCACCAAGTTTCAGAATATTTGGAGCTACCAAATATTTATAGGAATTAGTAGCTCCAATTTAAATAAGTATTGACTTAATTCAAAGGCCCAAATAATTATTTCTGTGAACCCTAAAATATTGGTTTGAATTTTTACCTCTTGCCAATATTTCTAGAGAAAACAGGAACATTTTCTTGGACTTATTTGAAGAGATTTTATCTTGATCATTTTTAAAGGGATTCTGAGGCTTGAAAATTCCTCAATTCAAATTTCATTTGAATTTAAACATGATGCAACCACCAAGCTAGTCCAAGGCCAAAGTAGGGCTAGGGATGTGACAGCTCACCCCCACTAAACAAGAATCTCGGCCCGAGATTCAAGACATGAGGTAAGAAGACAGAGGGAACGCCAATAAAGAATCTTCACGATCCGATTGCCCTTCTCGAAGATGTTGATTCATTGCATCATGTCGATCTTGACATCCTCGCTTTTGAGATCTTCATCCACGCGATGACGACGGAAAGAAACTCAACTAGGATTGAGCTTCTCGAAGATCGAGCTAAACAATATCAACTCGCGGAATGAGATGTTGAAACATCTTAAGTTGAGACACAGAACACATCGAGAGGGATGGAAGAACAACGACGGGGTTTGATTTGTGGGCAGCAATTCCACGCTTAGAAAGATGGTGGATGGTGTCAAGGTGGCGAGGAAATAGTTGCCATGATACCATAATGAGACATCTTAAGGCAGGTGACTCGCAGAAATATTCCCTTAAGTGGCAAAAAGAATTACTTTTGATCCATAAATCATTGAAACTCTTTATACCAGCCTAAGGCAATCACAAACGATCGCGTGAAGGAGCTTGAAGAAATGGTATACTCATACTAGAATGGATGATGTAGACTACCTTGTTGAAGACAACGCAATGGATGATTTGCTTATCATAGGAAATGGATGGGACCCATGGTAAGTCCACTTTTGAAGATGATCCTGAACAAAACTACTGAGGTGCAGGCTGGAACAAAATGCAAATGTTGGGAATGATTCTAGTAATTGGGGAGAAGGTTCACCGGCAAAGGTGATTCCACCAATTGGATGGCTATCGAACAACTGCAAGGACGGAGGCACATTCCAGTTAATGACAACGTCAGAACCTAGTGCCTGAGCGTGCTCTCAAGAACTTGAGCATTTCCATACTCATCAAGGTCTTACCAACATCCATGTCAAGGATCTTGGCAACACAACATGCTACCATGATGAATAAGGGTGGAAGATGCAGATGCAAAGAAAGATAACACTTTCTCAGATTTCACCTTAGCGAAGCCAAGGAAACAAAATCTGGATGATCGACCGAGAGACATTTAGCACTCCGCTCCTAATGTTCTCCTTGATGTACTGGTTACCACGGTCTTGCTTTAAGCATCGGCATAGCCACCAAGTAGTGGTCGGACTTCGGAATACAATAGATCCATAAGGAACAACTTCTGGAGTAAATCCTACGAAATCCTCATGGGAAGGTGGCCAACTTTCTTCAATCGAGATACTACAATAATAGGTCTTCCGGCTGGATGTGTTGGCCACGACATCCACTTTACCGTTTATCGAGGGACCAATATTATGGTTCTTGGAAAATGCTCCAACCATCATATCTGCCTGAGATTCAGATCTGGTTGGTGACAGGATATTCCAGACTCATCGAGTCTAGAAAGGAAAATGAAGGTTTGCAACACAAATCGACGAGACGACGTTGCGAGATTCTCGGGGAATGAACTACGGTAGTAGGCTCCAAAACATGAGCCGGTTCTGCTACAAGCATGTGAACACGTTGTCCTAGACAAGCATGGTCACCTGGTAGTCTTAAAATGAAACACTACCGAGTTCAGGGGGAACCATCAACGAGGATATCGAAGTCCTTGCGTAGGTCTAACCCTTAAGAAGAAACTTCTTCTCCTTGAACAAATCAATCAGTGGCTTGGTGTGCTAGGGATACGTATAGAATGTAGATGATTAGTCTATCAGACCATAGAATACCTCGCACATGCATGACTGACTTGGGATGATTCCAGAGGAAGCAAAAACAAACTTTCTCGAATTCACGGCGGCAACTTACATCAGATGCACATGAATTAGAAGAAGTCACATCTTTCAACCGGACATATGCTTCATGATCGGGACATGAGGGCAATGCTTATAAAGTTTCCAACACTAGCTGGATGTTCAACACATGGAGGAGACAAAATGCCGCTGATGGGCTCAACAGCAACTCATCGGAATTTCCATATCATTGGACTTCCACCACTATGTGAACAATGTGATAGTATTGGTCAGACCAAAGATATAATGGTGTATGCTCGAGGGACAACCGCAAGTAAGACAACATTACGAACATCATTGGTTCTGATTTGATTTGACGATAGCCCACACTCAAATCAAGGTTTGGACAAGATAATAGATACAACAACTGATCACGAGGATCAGTCGATGAATATATCATCTTTCTTCAACACACACACACACAAGGATATCCCTTAGGGATGAGCTAAGTCGGACAAGTTTTCATCTTCCAACTCTCCAAGTTGTTGTTAAGCTTAACCAACTAGCTCAGGGGTATCCAACACAGATTCTTGGAGAAAAATGGTTTATTGAAAAACCAACTTGATCACGAACTCAACATAACGGTCAGATGACAACCTGGTAACACTTCCGAGAAGATATTCGAAAAATCACGAACCACCGGTATGTTACTAAGCTCGAGAACAACCTTGCTTTTCAGGGCAAGATGATATGATCAAAGAGTGAGGGATTGGCACAATCTTAACCCATTGATCGAATTGTGCACCAGAAATATGGACTGGGTAGCACGATCAGTCTTAGAATGATAATTCAATAACCAACACGCTAAGAATGAGAATATTGTCCATTAACTACCAAGCAACGGGGTTGCTAGGAGTATTGATTTCACACACCACGATTCACTTGTCGTCATTCCGGTTGCAACAACACTGAAACCGAGAAATGAACAATGATGGAGAGAGTATCACTGCGTCAAGAATTCATGAGAGAGGTGCAATTCTCACGACGCTCTTGACATAAAGTGGGCAATACTTCAGGGTAGAACAGAACAAAAGCTGGATTGGCATTTTGATCTGCAGAATACAACCACTTTGACCCGATCCCAGAAATGGATGAGGTACTGGAGTTTGTTTCTCCTAGCCATTCTAAAATAGAACGGCTCGACGGATCACAAGAATAAAAGGCACCAATGAACACAAATGAACACATACTCTTGGCTATCTGCTGATAGAGGATGGTCGGAATACAACTGAAGAGGAACAACTCAAGGAACACATAATTTTCTGAGCTGTGGAGGCATAGATTAGTATGTCGAGCAAAGCTCAACATATTTCTTCCAGATAGCCCATGCAGAAAGGTAGAACTGGCAGAGCCACAATATAGAATGGAGAACTCATCAAGAGCACTCTGTCGTGACCTTTTGGTTCAAAAGAACTCCTGCCAAGAATGGTTCATGATAATTGGAAGAAGGATGTACCACGAACCTCGAGGACTATCGCAAAGGTTACTAATATCCTAAAGGAACGAGCAAACACTATCAACATGAAGTAAGTAGGGTGAATCTCGGGTTCAAAACCCAGGAATAGAATGCCTACCAACTAAATGGCATCACGGGATGCTTTCGAGAATGATGGCCAGAATCATCACACTGGGAACACAAAACATGGTTAGATTACTAGGTGGCACTCTAAGACACCTAGGGTCATAATAATAGTTCCAACATAAATGCCGAGGCAACGGAGTACCTCAACTCACCATTTAGTGTGATTAATCTGGCCCAAATGGACATCAGGAACAGGGGAAAGGATTTGCAAATGCATCAGACTATTTAGAAACCTGGGATGACTCGGACAACATAACGGCTATAAATGCTCAAAATGATTTGAGACATCCTGCAAAATGGTGGCATAACCACTCAGAAGCACAAAATCAAGGTTCGAGACCAACTATGAACACACAGAAGTAGTAGAAACTGAACTGGGCTTAAATCCAACAATCTTAGGCAACTACGGTTTAGTAACACGTCATCCTGATAGATAGATGAGAAGGCCTAATTCTTAATCCCCGCAGAAAAGAAGAGGTTGACTCAGATCAGAAGGGCGTGAGAATAAGGAGTAAAAAGAGCCTTACGTTCCCTTCCACAATCAATTCCCTTACATAACTAAAGCATTTCTAGACTCAACTTCGACCAGTTTGGCTTGGTAATCCTACAGGCAGTCAGGCTCTGATACCAACGCTGTCGGGACCCCGATTCCAGGTCACACCGATCTAGCATGTAACACATCATATCACTTTGTGGCCTCACGCACGGTATTTCCACGGGTGCCACCTTACCTGGCCCGGGACCGTTTGCGCCTTTTGGCTCACGTATATGATAGTGTCGCTAGCATCCATATGACAAAGAACCCGGGCCGACATGGCTAGTCGTGAACCCAAAGCGGCACTAACCCACGGGGACAGGCATACATGAATCAACCTCGAGCATGTCGGTCAACCAGCGTGTGAATCCGGGCTGTAGCACTGGGCTAACAGGACTCCGGTAACCCGGGCTGTAGCAGGCTAGGCAGGACTCCGGATGTCACCGCGTGACATTTCCCCGAAGGGACAGACATAGGAACGAAGTGAAACACATGCCGGCCAGTCAAGTGTCCTGAGCAGTAGTGCTGGGCTAGCAGGACTCCGGTGATCCAGGCTGTAGCGGACAACTATCGCTCAGAAGCACTAGACTACATTTCCCCATATGATAGGCTGCCAAGGATAAACAACTAGATAGTCGGATCCCACACATACCAAGCATTTCAATCATACACACAATATGCTCGATATGTGTGAATACAACATGGCATCACAACATAACTCTACAACTCAAGTATTAATTCATTAGGCTCCGAGGAGCGAGATATTACAAACATGGGTCTCATGACCCAACAATCATAGCATACAATGCAAAGCACATGCGGAAGCTTAACATGTCTGAGTACAGACATCTATAAATGAAAAAGGCTAAGAAGCCTGACTATCTACCAAATCCTGTCGAGGGCACAAGATCGTAGCTGAGGTATCAAGCTAAACGTCGAAGTCCACGCGGAACTACTAGCGAGACTGAAGTCTCTCTCTGCAAAACATAAATTAAGCAAACGTGAGTACAAAGGTACTCAGCAAGACTTACATCAGAACTAAACTACATATGCATCGGTATCAACAAGGGGGGGTGGTGGAGTTTAACTGCAGCAAGCCAGCTTTGACTCAGTGGCTAACCTAAACTACGATTGCGAGCAACTCTTTTGAGGTGGCGCACACGAGTCCACATATTCACCATTCAATACACCACTATGGATCCGCTCTCGTCTCTCTACGAGAAGGCCATCCATAGCACTCACGCTTATCTTGCGAGTTTTAGGGTATCCACTTTCACTTGTCTATGAACTATGCAAGGGGTCCAAGTTTCCATATCCGAGGAATCCGGCTATTCGAATAGATAATGATAACCCTGCAGGGGTGTACTTCTTCACACACGCTCTCACCACTTGTAGCCCTGTACACGTCATGTACCTCGGCAACCTTCAAGCGGAAACCGGGCGAGGGTGTCGGCCACGGCCTACCTAAACACTTAAGTCTCTAGTCCAGGTTTATCGCCTATTCGGGTTCCATCCGCGAGGAGATCCGGCCGGAGTTTCGCTCACAGCCCCAAACGATGTGTGCAGGGTTCCCGAGACACCAAACGGGCGCCCGGTACACCGTGCCACAGTGTATCTACCGCAACATAGCCCACCCCTAGGGTCAGCGCTACGCACGGCCGCCAACACATATCCTACAAACACCAGAAACTAGTTGCAACTCCTGGACAGAGTACTAGGGTGATTAAGAAGCCGAGAGGGTCCATTGGTTTCGGGCCCAATGCGCGGTAGTAACTGTTCATGGATCACAGACACAGAACTCAGTTCCTGAGGACGGCTGCAATGAGACAACCCACCATGTACTCCTACATGGCCTCTCACCGCTACCTTTACCAAATCGTGTTCACACACTTAGCTCTCAACAGTAGGACATGTTTACACACCTCCGATTCATCCCCGATGAATCGTACCTGACTCAACTCTAAGCAGTAGCAGGCATGACAACAAACATGAATGAGTAGGCACATCAGGGCTCAAACAACTCCTACTCATGCTAGTGGGTTTCATCTATTTACTGTGGCAATGACAGGTCATGCAGAGGATAAGGGGTTCAACTACCGCAACAAATAACAGATGAATCGTTGTTGTCCTAATGCAGTAAAAGAGAGCAGGAGCGAGAGAGTGGGCTTGTATCGGAATGAACAAGGGGGTTTGCTTGCCTGGCACTTCTGAAGATATCATTGGGTCTTCATCAGTGTCAACGATCACATCATCGGTACAACGTCTATCGAGAGGGGACAAATACCGGCAACAGGAGAAAGAAACACAATCAATGCAATGCACAATATGATGCATGATCATGACATGTCAATATGCTGTGGTTTGAGCTAATGCAACTAGCTATGATTTAAATGAAGTTGGTTTGAGTACAAGATTCAAATTCCAACCCCATATATGATTATTTAAATGCCCTTTATTTGTTTAGTCCAAAACAGAGGACAAACATTGTTCAAACATGCATGAAAATGGTACAGATGGATTCCTTGAATTTTTCTGATAATTTTACATATATAATTTATCTCATTTGGAATTACGGTTGAATTTCTATGATTTTTCAAAGTTTTGGATATTTTCTGAAATAAATAAATCATTTAAGATTTATTTAAATTCCAGAAAAGGATTACTGCGTCAGCTTGACGTCATGATGATGTCAGCAAGTCAACAGGGTGCGCCCGGGTCAAACCTGACCAGTGGGACCCACTGGTCAGTGACTAATTAACTAACTAAAGTTAATTAGAGCCTGGGCCCGCATGTCAGTGTCTATTTAACGTAACTAAGTTAATTAGGACTAACTAAATCTAACACTAATTAAAAAGGGGCCTGGCCCACACGTCAGTGACTCAGGGGTGGTCAACCCCCTGGTCAGCCAGATCAAACTCGCCGGCGGCTTGTCGCCGGCGAGGCCAGACACGGCGGAACGGCTCGGGTTTCGCCCACGGGCGACCAAACTCGCGGCAGAGGGCATCTACGTGCTCCTGGGACTCGCGCGCATCTAGTGGTGCAGACGGAAGGGGCTGGGGCAGCGCGTAACCACGGCGGCGACGAGCCGGGCGGCGGCCGGAGTTCGGCTGTGCACGGGAAAGCGGCTGCAGCGAGAAAACACGCAAACTAAAGCGCGGGCAAGGCACTACGCGATGCAGCGGTGTCGTTTGGCACGTTGGCGCGACCAAATGGGCATCGGAGCGACGCCGGTGACGAGCCCGAGCGGCGTTGAGCTCGGTCAGTAGGGAGTCGGCAATTTGAGCTTGAAATAATGGCGGGGAGGAGGGGGATTCGGAGCAGGAGCTCACTGGGGTCACGTAGAGCAGCTCGGTGGGCTCGGGGACGGTCCGGAGCCGACGAATTTGACGGAGATGGCCGGCGGTCCCGAGGTTGAAGAAGGCATCGATGGCGGCGCTTCGAGGCGTCCGGCGTCGCGTGAGTCGACGGAGAGGATGAGGTGGACGAGGCAGAGCTCGGGGACGCGTCGGAGAGGTGAGGGGAGCACGGTGGCTGCGGTGGTGCTTGTCGGCGGCGACGGTCTCCGCTCGGGTGGCTGCGGTGTGAGCGCTGGGGAGAGAGGGAGGAAGCAGAGAGGCGGGAGGGAGATGCAGGCGGTGCCGTGGCGCTGCAGAGGGAGTCCAGGGCGATGAGGGGGGGGGGCAGCCAGGCAGGCATGGTGGTGGCGTGGCGAGCTCGGCGGCGTCGCGGTGTCCCTCCTCTGCCTACTGGCAGAGGTAGGCGATGACTGGCAGCGGCGCTGGGCTGGGCCGGCCACTTGGGCTCCAGGTGGGCTGCACAGGTAAGGCCAGATAAGTCCCTCTCTCTCTGCTTTTTCTAATTTATTCTGTTTTCTATTTATTTTGCAGTATGTTTTGACTTATTTTAAATACTAAAACACTTTATAAAATTCTGCAAACTTTTATGGGCACTATCTGATTTAAACCAGAGGCCCTCACCAAGTTTCAGAATATTTGGAGCTACCAAATATTTATAGGAATTAGTAGCTCCAATTTAAATAAGTATTGACTTAATTCAAAGGCCCAAATAATTATTTCTGTGAACCCTAAAATATTGGTTTGAATTTTTACCTCTTGCCAATATTTCTAGAGAAAACAGGAACATTTTCTTGGACTTATTTGAAGAGATTTTATCTTGATCATTTTTAAAGGGATTCTGAGGCTTGAAAATTCCTCAATTCAAATTTCATTTGAATTTAAACATGATGCAACCACCAAGCTAGTCCAAGGCCAAAGTAGGGCTAGGGATGTGACAGGGGGGTAGGCGCGCCCCCTACCTCGTGGCCTCCTCTTTTCTTTCTTGATGTAGGGTCCAAGTCTCCCGGGTCTTGTTCATTGAGAAAATCACGTTCCCGAAGGTTTCATTCCATTTGGACTCCGTTTGATATTCCTTTTCTTCGAAACCCTAAAATAAGCACAAAAAACAGCAATTCTGGGCTGGGCCTCCGGTTAATAGGTTACTCCCAAAAATAATATAAAAGTGGATAATAAAGCCCAATAATGTCCAAAACAGTAGATAATATAGCATGGAGCAATCAAAAATTATAGATACGTTGGAGACGTATCAAACATATAATCTTCCACCAAATAAACCATATAGTAATGAACTACAAGATGTAATCAACACTACTAGTCACCCACAAGCACCAATCTATAGTTCCGGTAACAAGATTGAACACAAGAGATGAACTAGGGTTTGAGAGATGGTGTTGTTGAATATGTTGATGGAGATTGCCCTCCCCGAGATGGGAGAGTTGTTGGTGATGATCACGACGATGATTTCCCCCTTCGGGAGGGAAGTTCTCCCGGCGGAATCGTTCCGCCGGAGGGCAAAAGTGCTCCTGCCCAAGTTCCACCTCGAGACAACGGCGCTCCGTCCCGAAAGTCCTCTCCTTATTTTTTTTCTAGGTCAAAACAACCTATATACCAAAAGATGGGCACCGGAGGTGGGCTTGGGTGAGCACAGCCCACCAGGGCGTGTCTGGGCTCCCTGGCGCACCCAGGTGGGTTGTGCCCACCTGGTGGGCCCCCTCTGGTAGTTATTTGCTCAAATATTCCTTAAATAATCCATAAAAAATCTCCGTGAAGTTTCAGCTTGTTTGGAGTTGTGCGGAGTTGGTGGCCTGACGTAGCTTTTCCAGGTCCAGATTTCCAGCTGCCAGAATTCTCCCTCCTTGTGTATACCTTGCATATTATGAGAGAAAAGGCATTAGAATTACAGCAAAAAGCATTATTATGGATAAAAACATTATAAATAATAGTAAGAAAAACATGATGCAAAATGGACGTATCAACTCCCCCAAGCTTAGACCTCGCTTGTCCTCAAGCCAAAACTGAAATCGAAAAACATGTCCACATGCTTAGAGAGAGGTGTCAATAAAAAATACGGACATAGAAGCATCATGTTCATTATTATAACAACAACAAACTTAAACATAAGACTTTTATCATAGACTTCTCATGAATAAGTGATAATTCATCACACAATCGAAGTATAAAGCAAAAACTCTATTAAAAACCAACAAACTATGTTCTCAGTCAATTTTGCAACTACAATTCATCATCTTTTCAGGAAGGGTCACATATCGGAGCCTTTAGGCAAGTCCACATACTCAACCATCATATAGTCTTCTATGATTGCTAACACTCACCACGTACACATGAGCAAAACATTTCAACCGGACACATAGAAAGATAGGGGCTTACAATTTCGCGTCCCAACGTATTCACCTCAAGAGTGATGTCAACAATAATAATTCATGCTATCTATATTCAACTGGATATATGTGCCTAGATGTTTCCTCACCACATGATGCTTGCCAAAGGAGAAAAATAAAAAGGGATAGAAGGAAAACTTTGACTCTTTTCATAAAAGTAAATACGTAAAAGTGAAAGATAGGCCATTCGCAGAGGGAAGCAGAGGTTGCCATGCACTTATTTGCTTGTATGCTCAACCCCTTAGTGCAAAAGAACGTCACGTTGCATTGCCCCTCGTGATAGCGACCTTTATTATGCAGTCTGTCGCTTTTATTCTTCACCATCACAAGTTCGCGCAACGCTCAATTTTCTCTTACACTAAATGATCCCAAACTTTTAGAAGCAATTTTTATTGTCTTTTTGCACCGATGACAACTTATTTGAGGGATATTGCTCAATCCCTAGGTAGGTATGGTGGACACTTGAAAGTAATATTTGGGTTTAAGGGTTTTTGGATGCACAAGTAGTATCTCTACATAGTGCAGAATTTTTGGCTAGCAAAGACTGGGGGCAAGCACCACATGTAAAAGGATCTATGACAATATGACTTCTATGTGAATATAAACAAACATAAACCATTAATTTGTTTTCCTTGTCCAACATCAACAATTTTGGCATATAATATTTTGATGAGGGCTCACAATCACAAAGGATTTCTAGGATAGTATATTTATATGAGAATCTTCTCTTCCCTTATTAATTCTTTCATGAGTTGCATCATTGACTAATGCTATGTTTGTCAATCTCTAATGAAATTTTCTACTTATACGTTTCCTTATGGGGTGTCATCACCTACCATAAGATCAGTATATGATCTTTTCTTCATTTATTTATTTCCTTTCTTTTATTTATTTATTATTTCTTTTCTTTCCTTATTTCTTTCCTTTTATTTGCAACATGGAAGTAAAGAAAGCAAAAACTCAAACTAAACTTTATTATATAACTTGCACACGATTACAAGGATAGATCACTAAGCAAACTCTCAAAGAAGTGATCGAACTAAACTTTTATTCATCTAAAGCAAAAGATCAAACAAAAATAAATAAAAGCAAGAAGATAGCGGGATGATACGATACCGGGGCACCTGCCCCAAGCTTGGTAGAAGCCAATGGGAGTGCCCATACCCGATACTCAGTTCTCTTTTGGTGGTGAGGAAGATGATGGTGATGACGATGACAATTGTGCCTTCAACTTTTTCATATTGTAGTTGAGGAGAGCAATTTCCTCCTTTAAATTATCGACTTCCAACTCCAGCTTCAAGATCTTGTCACATAAATCCCCTTTGCTTTTATGCCTAAAATGAAAAGGAATAGATTGGTTTTTAGACCGGTTAGCTCTCTTCGGGAGAATTGACTTCTTGAACTCCACGTGCATATCCCTAGGTTGAGGTAGAGGAACATCCTCCTGCTCCGAGCTTGAATCATCAATCCTCATCAAGTGAGCATCCTCCTCGTCATCTATAGTTCGACCGTAAGGGGATAGGTCCCCATAGGTCTTTGGGTCAGCAATGAGATGTGAGACATAGCTCTCTCCATCGGAGTCTTGGGATGACATAATTTCAGATCTAACAGGAAAACAACAAGAAAAGAGAGCAGAGGATTTCTCCATGAAACGATGATCAACAGGTTTGGGAAGTATATATAGATTTTTTTATCTTGGGGTACAAGTAATCGGAAGAAAAACGGAGTCTGAAAGGTGTCCCAGGTTGGCACAACCCACCTGGGCGCGCCATGCAAGCCTGGTGCGCCCTGGTGTCTTGTGCCCACCAGGGGACGCTTCCTGGTAGTTTCTTATTTTCTTATTTTTCTAAATATTCCAAAAATGACAAAAATATTTTTGAGGATTTTTCGGAGTCCGTTTTCTTATCGTATCACGTACCTCCTTATTTTCATGATTCTGGAGTGTTCTGGAAGGACTCTTTTATGTGTTCTTCCGGTGTCAAAGTTTGGATAATATTACTTTCAACATTAATGGGCGTACCGGAGATATAATGCTTCATTGGTTGCCCGTTGACAACCTTCGGGTTAGTACCTTTGGAATTATTTATTTTGATGGCTCCAGACCGATAAACCTCCTCGATAACATAGGGGCCTTCCCATTTTGAGAGGAGTTTTCCTGCAAAGAATCTGAAATGAGAGTTGTACAAAAGAACATATTCTCCGACTTTAAAGTTACGCTTTTGGATTCTTTTGTCATGCCATCTTTTAAGTTTTTCTTTGAATAATTTTGCATTTTCATAAGCTTGGGTTCTCCATTCCTCTAAAGAGCTAATATCAAATAACCTCTTTTCACCAGCAAGTTTGAAATCATAAATGAGCTCTTTGATGGCCCAATATGCTTTATGTTCTAACTCAAGAGGCAAATGACAAGCTTTTCCATAAACCATTTTATAAGGAGACATACCCATAGGGTTTTTATATGTTGTTCTATAAGCCCAAAGTGCGTCATCTAATTTCTTGGACCAATTCTTCCAGGACCTATTGACAGTCTTTTACAAAATTCATTTTATTTCTCTATTGCTAAGTTCAACTTGACCACTAGACTGAGGATGATAAGGTGATGCAATTCTATGGTTAACATCATACTTGGCAAGCATTTTACGGAAAGCACCATGAATAAAATGTGAACCACCATCAGTCATTAAATATCTAGGGACTCCAAACCTTGGGGAAATAACATCCTTAAGAATTTTAATAGAGGTGTTGTGATCAACACTACTGGTTGGAATAGCTTCTACCGATTTAGTAACATAATCAACAACAACCTAAATATGAGTATACCCATTAGAGGAAGGAAAAGGTCGTAATCAGATCCCCAAACATCAAATGGTTCAACAGCAAGTGAATAATTCATAGGCATTTCTTGACGCTTACCGATATTACCTATTGTTTGACATTCATCTCAAGATAAGACGAACTTACGGGCATCCTTGAAGAGAGTAGGCAAATAAAATCCAGATTGCAATACCTTGTGAGCAGTTCTATCTCCAGCATGATGCCCTCCATAAGCTTCGGAGTGACCTTTCCGTAGGATTTGTCTGTGTTCATGCTCAGGTACACAATGTCTAATAATACCATCTACTCCTTCTTTATAAAGATGCGGGTCATCCCAAAAGTAATGTCTTAAATTATAGAAGAATTTTTTTTCTTTTGTCGGTATGTAAAGCTAGGTGGTAAATATTTAGCAATAATGTAATTAGCATAGTCAGCATGCCAAGGAGTACTACAAGCAACATTTATTGCAGCTCACTGCTCATCAGGAAAACTATTATCAATAGGTAGTGGGTCATTAGGCACATTCTCAAGCCTAGGTAAATTATCAGCTACTTGGTTCTCAGCTCCTTTTCTATCAATGATATGTAAATCAAATTCTTGTAACAGGCAAACACCACTGCTAAGAATTCTTGTAAGTATAGGTTTAGCATCTTTCTTTTCCATAAGATATTTAATAGTAGCATGGTTTGTGTGAACAATTACTTTGGAATCAACAATATAAGGTCTAAATTTGTCACAAGCAAACACCACTGCTAAGAATTCCTTTTCACTAGTAGCATAATCTCTTTGAGCATTGTCGAGAGTTTTACTAGCATAATGAATAACATTCAATTTCTTATCAACTCTTTGTCCTAGAACAGCACCAACAACATAATCACTAGCATCACACATAATTTCAAAAGGCAAGTTCCAATCAGGTGGTTGAATAATAGGTGCAGAAATTAAGGCTTTCTTGAGTGTTTCAAAGGCTTCTAAACAATTATCATAAAAAACAAAAGGGATATCCTTTTGTAAAAGATTTGTAAGAGGCCTAGAAATTTTAGAAAAGTCTTTGATACATCTCCTATAGAAACCAGCATGACCTAAGAAACTACGAATACCTTTTATATCCTTAGGACATGGCATTTTCTCAATTGCATCAACCTTTTCTTTGTCCACTTCAATACCTCTTTCGGAAATTTTATGACCTAAGATAATGCCTTCATTAACCATAAAGTGGCACTTCTCCCAATTCAAGACAAGATTTGTTTGTTCACATCTCTGCAAAACTCGATCAAGATTGCTTAAACAATCGTCAAAAGACTTCCCATAAACAGATAAATCATCCATGAAAACCTCAACAATCTTTTCACAAAAGTCAGAGAATATAGCAGCCATACATCTTTGAAAAGTAGCAGGTGCATTACATAAACCAAAAGGCATACGTCTATAAGCATAACTTCCAAAGGAACAAGTAAAAGTGGTCATTTCTTGATTAGGTTGAGAAACAGGTATTTGTGAAAAACCAGAGTATCCATCAAGGAAGCAAAAATGTGTGTGCTTAGATAATCTTTCAAGTATTTGATCAATAAAAGGCAGAGGGTAATGATCTTTTCTAGTTGCTTTGTTTAATTTTCTAAAATCAATTACCATTCTATAGCCTGTAACAATTCTTTGTGGAATAAGTTCATTCTTATCATTAGGAACAACAGTTATACCTCCTTTCCTAGGGACACAATAAACATGACTTACCCATCTACTATCAGCTATAGGATAGATTATACCTGCTTCCAGAAGTTTTAATATTTCCGTTCTTACCACTTCTTCCATCTTCGGATTTAACCGATGTTGGTGATCAACAGCGGGTTTAGCATCAGGTTCCATATTAATTTTGTGCTGACATAGAGTGGGAATAATGCCCTTTAAATCATCGAGAGTATATCCAATAGCAGGCTGGTGCTTCCTCGGAACTTTCAATAATCTTTCTTTTTCATGTTCTGAAAGGTTAGCACTAATAATAACAGGATATATCTTCTTTTCAACAAGATAAGAATACTTCAAAGTGTCTGGCAATTGTATTAATTCAAACACAGGATCACCTTTAGGTGGAGGAGGTCCTCCTAGAGTTTCAATAGGAAAATTGTGTTTAATTAGAGGACGTTGTTCAAAGAAAATCTTATTTATTTCATTTCTTTCATGCATATGAAAATCATTTTCATGGTATAGCAAATATTGTTCTAAAGGATTAGTAGGTGGTACAACAATAGAAGCAAGACCAATTAATTCATCCTTACTAGGCAATTCTTTTTCATGAAGCTTTCTACTAAACTTGGAAAAGTTAAACTCATGAGACTCATCACCAAAACTAACACTGACAGTTTGTTTCTCACAATCTATCTTAGCATTAACGGTGTTCAAGAAAGGTCTACCAAAGATAATGGGACAAAAATCATCTTGTGGGCAACCAAGAACAAGAAAAACAGTAGGGTATTTTATTTTCCCACACAAGACTTCAACATCTCTAAAAATCCCAATTGGTGATATAGTGTCTCTATTAGCAAGTTTAATAGTAACATCTATGTATTCTATCTCTGTGGGTGCTATGTCATTCATAATTTCTTGATATAAGGTGTAAGGAATAGAACTAACACTAGCACCTATGTCACATAAACCATGATAACAGTGATCTCCTATTTTAACTGAGATGACGGGCATGCCAACAACAGGTCTATGTTTATCCTTTTTATCAGGTTTGGCAATTCTAGCAGCTTCTTCACAAAAGTAAATAACATGCCCATCCATATCTTATTCCAAGAGATCTTTAACCATAGAAATACTAGGTTCTATTTTAGTTTGTTAATTAGGTTTAGGTGTTCTAATATAGCTTTTTTTACCACAGTTGAAACTTTAGCATGTTCCTTTATCCTAACAAGGAAAGGTGGTTTCTCAATATAAGTAGTAGGAACAACTGGATCAACATTGTAAAGTATAGTTTCTTCTTTAACTGGTACCAGATCTTTGATTTCTTCTTTAATAGGTGGGTGATATTTAAACCACTTCTCTTTAGGGAGATCAACATGAGTAGCAAATGATTCACAAAAGGAGGCTACTATCTCAGAGTCAAGTCCATATTTAGTGCTAAACTTTTGAAAAGCATCAGTATCCATAAAAGATTTAACACAGTCATACTTAAGTTTAATACCTGACTCTTTACCTTTGTTGACTTCCCAATCTTCAGAGTTATGTTTAATTCTTTCCAAAAGATCCCACCGAAATTCAATAGTCTTCTTCATAAAAGAACCAGCACAAGAAGTATCAAGCATGGTTTGATCATTACGAGAAAGCCGAGCATAAAAATTCTGGATAATAATTTCTCTTGAGAGCTCATGATTGGGGCATGAATATCACATTGAGTTAAGCCTCCCCTATCTAGAGTGATACTTTCTCCTTCACGAGGCCAAAAATTATATATATATATATATATATATATATATATATATATATATATAATTCCGATCATGATGAACTAGATGCATAGGATAATTTTTTTAATGGAACTCCAATTTCAAGCGATTCCAATTCCAAGATCCAATATCATCGCATAGCCTATACCATGCCAGTGCTTTACCCTTCAAAGATAAAGGGAAAACCTTCTTCATAACTTCATCTCTGGGTAAACCTGCAAGCTTGAACAATCCACAATTTTGTTCTACATATATCAAGTGCATATCAGGATGTTCGGTCCCATCTCCTGCATAAGGATTAGCTAGCAGTTGTTCTATCATACCCGAAGGAATTTCATATTCAATATTTTCAGTAGGTGCAGTAGGTTGAGGGGTAGCTAATTGTGGTTCCGGTCTAGGTGAAGATACCACGAACAAACCCCTTAAAGGATTGTTTTCCATAGTAACAAGTGACAATAAATTTCAGCACACTATCTAAATGTTTCCTTACCAAAATCTAATTACCAAAGGCGCTTCACTCCCCGGCAACGGCGCCAGAAAATAGCACTGATGACCCACAAGTATAGGGGATTAATTGTAGCACTTTTTGATAAGTAAGTGTGTCGAACCCAACGAGGAGCAGAAGGAAATGATAAGTGGTTTTCAGCAAGGTAATGTCTGCAAGTGTTGAAATTGTAAGTAGCAGAGTAGTTTAATAGCAAGGTAATTTTTAATGCGCAAGTAATGATAGTAGTAAAAAAGTGCAGCAAGGTAGCCCAATCCTTTTGAGGCAAAGGACAGGCCAAAACTGCCTCTTATGATAAGCAAAGCATTCTTGAGGGTACACGGGATTTTCATCTAGTCACTTCCATCATGTTGGCTTAATTTGTGTTCGGTACATTGATAATTTGATATGTTGATGGACCGGTGCTTAGGTGTTGTTCTTACTTGAACAAACCTCCTACTTATGATTAACCCTCCAGCAAGCATCCGCAACTACGAGAAAAGTATTAAGAATAAATTCTAACCATAGCATTAAACTTTTGGATCCAATCGGTCCCTTACGGGATAGCGCATAAACTGGAGCTTAAGCTTCTGTCACTCTCGCAACCCATCATCTAATTGCTACTCCACAATGCATTCCCTTAGGCCCAAATATGGTGAAGTGTCATGTAGTCGACATTCACATGATGCCACTAAGGGAATCACAACATACATACTATCAAAATATCAAACACATATCAAGTTCACATGATTACATGCAACATGATTTCTCCCGTGACCTCTTAAACAAAAGTAACTACTTACAAATGATAATCATGCTCAAGATCAGAGGGGTATTAAATAGCATATCGGATCTGAACATATAATCTTCCACCAAATAAACCATATAGTAATCAACTACAAGATGTTATCAACACTACTAGTCACCCACAAGCACCAATCTATAGGTCCGGTAACAAGATTGAACACAAGAGATGAACTAGGGTTTGAGATGAGATGGTGTTGTTGAAGATGTTGGTGGAGATTGCCCTCCCCAAGATGGGAGAGTTTTTGGTGATGATGATGACGATGTTTTCCCCCTCTGGGAGGGAAGTTCCCCCGGTGGAATCGCTCCACCGGAGGGCAAAAGTGCTCCTGCCCAAGTTCCGCCTCGAGACAGCGGTGCTCCGTCCCGAAAGTCCTCTCCTTATTTTTTTCTAGGTCAAAACTACCTATATACCAAAAGATGGGCACTGGAGGTGGGCATGGGTGAGCACAACCCACCAGGGCGCGCCTGGGCTCACTGGCGCGCCCAGGTGGGTTGTGCCCACCTGGTGGGCCCCCTATGGTAGTTATTTGCTCCAATATAATCCATAAAAGCATTATTATGGATAAAAACATTATAAATAACAGTAAGAAAACATGATGCAAAATGGACGTATCAGATAGCATCGAGACAACTAGCATAGCAAAGATAGTAGTGAGATCCAAGGTGATGGTCATCTTGCCTAAAATCCTGCTAGGAAGAAGACCGAATCCATGAAGAAGACGAACCAACATAGTCGAACTGATCCTCACAATCGCAGCGTAACCGGAAGTATCAAGGAGAAGCGCAACCGTAAATAAGCAAACATTATGGTAAACACAGAAGAGTTGGGGTTCTGGGAACGGGGGTCCCCAGACTTGCCTGCCTGCGGCGTGGCTCAGGCAGGGGTCCCCAGACTTGCCTGCCTGCGGCGTGGCTCAGGCAGGGGCCCAGCGCGGCCCATCTTCATCAGCCCAAGCTCAAGACCCTCGCAAGGGGCCAAGCCTCGCGGGGCGGATGACAGGAAGCTTCCTCAGAGGCAGCCTCATCAGCCAGGCTCGCGAGGAGGCGGAGAGATCAAGGCAAGGGTACCTCGCGAGGAACCCGTGACGCAAGCCATGACGATCGAGACCAGGCGGGCGCCAGGCGGTCGCCGGCCTGCGCAGTGTCCTTGTTTCCCCTTTGGTGCAAAGGGGGCAAGCACAGGCCAAGGCATCAGGCAAAGGTTACTATTCCAGTGCAACGAGACCAAGACCAGCTGGACGGCAGGACGGAGGTCACCGTGGAGCCCAAGACGGCCTCATCGCCAGTGCTTTTGGCAGCCGAAGACCACCTTTGGTCAGGATAACTTGTACTAGATGTTCCCCTTCGAAATGGCCAATTATTGGCGCCCTTCCCGCTCATTATTTGGGGAGAGGCCCAGGGCCTCTATAAATAGAGCTAGCCACCACAGAAGGAGGGGACGGCGGGAATTCTAGTAGAACCATAGCAGAGAGAGAGGAAGAGGCGACTGAACTCACCCTAGTAGTTCATCGCACCAGCTCAAGAACACCTCTCGTGAGGTTGTTCTTCCCATGTACTGTCCATCATCAGCCCCAGAGGCAATCCACCACGCCACACACTGGAGTAGGGTATTACACCACAACGGTGGCCCGAACCAGTATAAACATCGTGTCTCTTGTGTTGTTCATCATTTTCATCTTAGTTCGCACGAGAGGATCGGACGTAGATCGGTAGGGGAGAGATCTCCGCGTGCACCCTAGTGTTCGAACCTCAAGGGTCTGGCAGAACCCGAAACCCGACATTTGGCACGCTAGGTAGGGGTGCGCCAGAGTCCTCCTTCCTCCGCGTCGTGTTCCGCCGCTTCTCCACCCAGATGTCAAGCAACCCAGGTGCCAACGCCAACCGCTGGGTGGCGTGGCCCGCCCACACCGTGTCGCCGTCTCAAGGCAACCTCAACCTTGCGCCTCAGGAAGCTCGCGCTCCGCAGGGCGCTGCGGGGCGCGGGCGGCGCCGCCAGACGCCGCCTGCCCTCACACCATGGCAGGTGCGGGCCGCAGCAAGGGCCTCGAACCATGCTGCTGCCACGGCGCCATACACCCGACGAGAGCAGGCGAACTCCAGGGCCGCGCTCACGGTGCCCCGAGAGCTACTACGGTGCCGCTTGCTGGAAGGCGGCCACGACGTGTTGTTGGAGCGAGTGGCCGAGCTCCTGGATGCTGCCGCCTCGGGAGCGCCCCCTTTCTGCATCCAGCTGCCGCCCCAGATCCAGGACAGGTCGCACGACGGCATTATGCGCGCCCACGCGTTTTCAGGCGGGCCCCAGGGCCGGTCCAGCGCCAACACCTCTGCCGGCACCGGGTGGCAGATCATGCCGGCCCTTTCCTAGGCCAACGAAGGGATGCGCGCCGCGGTCTTTGGCTTCGGCGGACCACCGCGTCATCACAAACAAGGCGACACCCCAAGCCAGACTGTGTGGCATGCGGGGCGCTACAGCAAGGTCCACGAGGTGGTCGCCCCGGAGGCCTATGTACCCCGCATGGTGGATCAAGGGCACGAGCTGGAGAAGGTCATGGCTCGTTCCTCAGGCCCGGTTGGGACGAGGAGGCGCCGGAAGTAGAGCTCTTTCAGGAACCCCAAGAGAGCATCGACAATCGCGCCGACAGCAGCAACTATCGGGTACCACTCATCCCTCAGGAGCAAGCTTACGCTAACCATGGGTCGCAGGAGGTACAGGTCACCGCAGCGGATGGCTACCCCAACGCTGCAGCCTCTTATCCCTCGGGAGGAGGGTGCAGGGGGCTGCAGGAAAGGGGCCGAGATCCGGGCTCACCCTCGCGGCAGTCGGGTCAAGATGTTCTCAGGACGTAGGCCCTCTACCGGGGAGGTGCCCCATGGCCTACCGCCGGCGGAGGACCCATGGTCGTCGGGGGAATCGCTGGCGACCGCTCTACCCCATTGGCGTCGTCCTTGCTTTCGGTCACCATCAATGGTGACAGAGTGAGGCGCAAGGCGGGGCCCTCGTCTAGCGATATGAAGCAAGGCCAGTACCTGTGAAGAAGGCCCAATGCCTGTGAAGCTCGCCGCCCCGTGACACTCTCACGTAATAATGAGTGGGGCTGTACACGCCCCAGAGTCTCAGGAGCGCTGGCCTCAGGCCCTGGGGCTCCCACCCACGCCCAGTGGCAGCACTTAGCTCCGTGCTGGTGAGAAGACGTCGAAGACTAGACTAGGTGCCGGAAGCGGCTTTTTTGCTTTTCTTCTGCCTTTTTGCTTTTTTGCTTCTTCCTTGTCGGCAAGTTTCTTTGGTTTGGATTTAAGTTGGATTTGAGTTTGAAGCTTGCGTGCGTTCGGGGAGGGGGTGTTTAGTCTCGTTCGAGCAATCTCTCGCGTTCTGGTTTCGGATTTACGCCCCAAGCTAGCGTCAGCTGCCCCCCCTCACGAGTCCCTCATGAGACGGGTCGGGCCAGGCACGCCTACAGCCAGGACCACTGTCTCCGCACCCTCTCCGGAGGTCCTCATCACAGGATCAGCAGGTTAATTGAGGGATGCCAGAGGCGTAGCATCCCCCCGCAGGCCCGCTCAGGGCACGCCAGGGCCGGAAGGTAAACGAATCAACCGAACCATCACCGAGCTAGCGACTAAACTCACGCATAACGTTGTGCTCACCAGAGTACGGATTACAAATCTTTACATGAGGGGCCTCCCCTCCCAAAATGTTCTTATATTCTTCAGGGCCAAGCCTGAGTCTTCTTCATGCAGGATAAACTGCGGAGACATGCGGTCAGTCGGACATATCACTCACCACGTCTTCTGGGGCACCCTCGGAAGCATCACTAGCGTCGTCGACATTGTCACCACCGCCGCCAGCATCCCCATCATCGCCAGGATCGTCCACAACGTCGCCTTCATTGGCGCCCACGACCATGCCGTCTTCATCAGATGCGAAGGCCCTGACGAGGGCGTCCATGTTGTCCTCCACCCACCGCGCCAGGTCACCTCGGACGGCAATGGGCACGGGTGCGATGGCAGCGTCGAAGTCGAAGTGGGGGTCCCTGTCCTGCAGATAGCTGAAGACACGGGAGAAGACACGCCCGAGCAAGGCTCGGCTCCTCTCTTCGATAAGCCAGTGGGACCTCTCGGACCGGTTCTCCAGAAGCGTCACCACATCAGTGAAAAATTGGAGGTTGCCGGCATAGTTGACCTCGTGCGGCTCCCTAGCAGCAGCCTCGCAGACATAGCCCAAAGCTGTGTTGGCCCTCTCTTGGAGTGTTTGAAGCATGGGGGCATGCACATGCTCCAGAACCCACCACCGACGGAGCTCGTCCTCACTTTGCTGCGCAACGGCCTCGACGTCATCGACCCTCTATTGAAGAAGAAGCTGATTGGCCCGGGAAGAGGACAGCTCCGCCTGCGCCGCGCCGAGGGCGGCTGCGGAGGAGTCTGCACACCGCGTTGCTTCGGTCAGTTTGGCCCTGAGGGCTGCGGTCCTACCCTCGGCCTCGGCCTTGATCAGCCCCAACCTCGTCCCGTGTTCACGCTCGAGGGCCGAGCGAGCTTCCGCCATGCGGCGATCGACTTCTTCCTGGGCTCGGGCTTCGCGCGCGGCAACGTCATCCTCCACCTGGGCCACTAGGCGCTCCCTCGTCTCCAACCGCTCAAGGTCAAGGTTGCGCTCGGCGGCCTCCAGCGTTAGCACCTCCTCGCACTTCAGAAGCTCCACCCGGTCGACAGAGGCCGCCCCCATCGACTCAAGGGCCACCTGGCGCAATTCCACTTGTTGCTCCAGGGAGTTGCTCCAGGCTTGGAGCTCCCGTGCGCGCTCCTCCGCATCCTTGAGCCGCCGGTCTGCCTCCTGAGCCTCCTCAACGGCCAAGGAGCAGGCCTCCCGCGAAGCTGCCAGCGACGCCTCAGCCTTCGTGTTGTCAAGATCACGTTGATGATGCACGAGGGCTACGGCAACCTTTAGTTTGCACTTCTCCTCAGCAAGGCGCAAACCTTCGGCCTCGAGGCGCGCATCCTCATCAGCAAGCTCTGCCCCGATCCGGCTCACCGCATCCGCCGCCCCCTGGAGGAACTCTTCATGAAGGGAACGGCGCTCCCGAGCACGCGTGAGCACCTCTTCCACATCACCCTCTTCCGCTGGAGCATTCAGAGAGCCCCGGGGCCAGCAAAGGGGGCGGAGCTGCGGGGGCTGGCTCCTGGGTCGACTCAATGGACTCAGCAAGGCGGGACCTGAAGGGCCACGATCAGCCACAAGGATAACAGAGCAAGTGAGCAGGGAAAGAAGAAGGCTTACTCATCCATGGCAAAGTACTTCCTGCGCTTCAACAAGCGGCAAGGGCGGTCGCTGCCGCCAGAGGCCTCCTTCCTCTTGGGAAGGGCCTCGAAGTCTACACGAAACCGACCCAAGTGCCTGGGGCAGGGGTCGGCCTGGGGTGTAGAAGAAGCCTCAGGATTATCAGCACCGGAGCAGTCAGCTTTGGGGGCACCGTCAGGCGTCGCCTCATGAAGAACGGCTGGGGGCTCGGGAGCCCCGGCCTCAGGAGCCGAAGGCCAAAACCCTGCATCAACTGCCGCCCTAGGGCGGGCCTCGGGAGACGCCGCCTTCGAGGCTTCACGCGGCGCCACCACCTCGACATCAGCCACCTCAGCTCCTGCCGGCTCTCTTCCCGCTTTGTCGCCTGGGGAGGGATCATAGTGGGCGGCGGGAGGAGCAAACGACAACTGGGTTCTCGCGTGGCCCCGTGAGGCCAGCCGGGCACAGCCCCCACTCATCAAAGTTGGGCATCTGCTTCACGAAATCGGCCCTGCCGGAACAAAGGTACAGAAGGACGCCACCGCTCCGTAGGCTACCTGGTGAAGGATCACCAGTCAAGACCCGGAGCACCGTCCGCAACACTTCGGGCGCCAAATCCTCCTCCTGAAGCCGCATGCGATCTCCGCGCCCCGCAAAGTCCCACATCCGGCGAGAGTGGCGCTAGAGTGGAGCAATGCGACACAGAAGGAACTCCCTCACCACCTTGGGCGTTGTCACATTATGCGCCCTCAAACTTTCGAAGCGGCGCCAGACGAAAGCTAGCCGGGGGCTTGCGAGCGGTTCATGACCCTAGCCTGGGTTGGGAATAGCAGGCAAGGTCGGGTGCGAGAGCAAGGGGCTAGGCACCCCGACGTCCACGTACAGCCACCGCTCTCTGAACCTGGCCTGAGAAGGCGGAAGGCCGAAGTCAATCCCTAAAGCAGCCGTCTCGGGCACGGCGAAGAAGCTTACACACCCCGAGCACTGAGTGGGATCGCTCAGGCGCAAAGAGAAGAAGTGTCGCAGCAGAGCAACGGAAGGAGGGATGCCTATCATCGCCTCGCACACGAAAGCAAAGACAGCCAAGAGGGTAATGGACTCCGGCCCGAGGTGCATCATGTGGATCTGATAATGGGAGAACACAGCATTGAAGAAAGCAGAAAAGGGCGGAACCAGACCCGCCCATAGGGCATCAACGAAGAATTGGACCTCCGTGACGGTCCTAGCAAGAAAGGCGCGAGATGCGGGCCAAACTGTGGTCCGGCCGCACTCGTTGAAGATGGAAGCGAGGGCGGAGTGGACCTTGTCCAAGGCTTCCGGGTTGAGTATGATTGACCAATCGACAGCGGGGGCCACCGCTGGAGGTGCGCAGGACGAAGGCACGGGCTTCTTCCCCCTTCCCTTCTTTGTCGGCGCCATGGCGTTGGGGAAGGGGAAGAGCTTGAGCCGGATTGGCAACGGAGGTTGGAGCTCGAAGAAGAGGAAAGGTAGGAGGCGAGCGGGCAGCCAAAGGAGGAACAACTGTGTGCAACTACGGGTCCGCTTAGCCGGGCGCGCAGCAAGGCATCGTGGGAAGTGCAGATGCCCATGCCTAATCAACTGCCACGCGGTGCCCAAGGCCGCAGGCTGTTAGGGCCCGCGGCGCTTCGTGCTTGCCCCTTCGCTTCTCTCCTAACCCAAGCCCGCGCGCGCCTTGGGCCCGGGGGCTACTATCGGCGTTCTGGGAACGGGGGTCCCCAGACTTGCCTGCCTGCGGCCTGCGGTGTGGCTCGGGCAGGGGCCCTGCACGGCCCATCTTCATCAGCCCAAGCTCAAGACCCTCGTGAGGGGCCAAGCCTCGCGGGGCGGATGATAGGAAGCTTCCTCAGAGGCGGCCTCATCAGGCAGGCTCGCGAGGAGGCGGAGAGATCAAGGCAAGGGTACCTCGCGAGGAACCCGTGACGCAAACCATGACGATCGAGACCAGGCGGGCGCCAGGCGGTCGCCGGCCTGCGCAGTGTCCTTGTTTCCCCTTTGGTGCAAAGGGGGCAAGCACAGGCCAAGGTATCAGGCAAAGGTTACCATTCCGGTGCAACGAGACCAAGACCAGCCGGACGGCAGGACGAAGGTCATCGTGGAGCCCAAGACGGCGCCCTTCCTGCTCATTATTTGGGGAGAGGCCCAGGGCCTCTATAATAGAGCTAGCCACCAGAAGGAGGGGACGGCGGGAAATCTGGTAGAACCATACCAGAGAGAGAGGAAGAGGCGACCGAACTCACCCTAGCAGTTCATCGCACCAGCTCAAGAACACCTCTCGCGAGGCTGTTCTTCCCTTGTACTGTCCATCATCAGCCCAGAGGCAATCCACCAAGCCACACACTGGAGTAGGGTATTACAGCACAACGGTGGCCTGAACCAGTATAAACATCGTGTCTCTTGTGTTGTTCATCATTTTCAACTTAGTTCGCATGAGAGGATCGGACGTAGATCGGTAGGGGAGAGATCTCCGCACGCACCCCAGTGTTTGAACCTCAAGGGTCTGCCGGAACCCGAAACCCGACAACAAGCATAAACATGACATGATGCGCAACCAAGTATGATGCATGTCCAGTTTAATGATTCATGGCATGGCAAAGTGCAACAAACAACACTACAAATGAAGTGGAGCTCAATATGCAACGGGTTGCATATTGACGAAACACCACATTCAATTATTTAGTACTCTCCTGTTTAGGTACACAACAATATAAAATGTTGGATAACATGGCAAGAGGTGAAGCATAAGTAAACAAACTATTTAGACAAGTTTAAATGAGGCCGGAAACATCAAACAACAATTTCGGAAAATCCCCATATGTCCATTAGCAATTTTAAAGCAACAGCAATTTTTTTAACATTTTAAATGTTGTTATCATGATGCGAATGCCATATGCAAGTTATAAGCAATTTAATGAAAATGTTGACATGAGCATGTTATGAAGCATTTGGTCACCATGGTGGAACGGAAGGGGTGCCACGGCAATGACAATGGAAATGGTGCAATGGCAACCTTCCGATGATCCGGCAACTCATCGAGATGTCGGTGCAAAGAAAGTGTGGATATACGGAACATGCAAAAGATGGTGGGGTGATCCCGGTTACCTGGTTCCCATGGGTCGACGACAAGGCAAACAAGGAGGAACGTGCAATGTACAATTCGGTCATGAACATTGCATACAACATGCATTCGTTCTCGGAAGGTCGTGTCGGCGATTATACCTTTGAAGCGTGCATTTTGAGGCAAAATGAGTTCAATGCGGTGTAGACGGAAGTAGTGGTACACGACATTGGTAGAGGAAGTAGTGATTCATGTTTCGCAGTCATGCACACTCTGTAGATGATTGGGGTCACGACGAGGAACTTGACGTCCACGGGGTCAACAGTAGAGGTACACACATTGTCGGGGTACTTGTCGGTCCGGTCTTGGTGTAGTTCTACATGGCAAACGTAGTGGTACTAAGCGCAAGTCGTCGAGGGACTTGCCGAAATACAAAGAGCTGGTGTGCTGGTTCGGACATCGGTATTGCCGGGGGGGGGGGGTACTTGGCGAATCTGCATAGTCGCACATGGGTCGTTGTACACTTGATGGGTCTGAAAGAGGAACTTGGCGCGTCCAAAATCTTCGGGGATTGTCCTTCACTACAAAAAAAAGACACATCCATGACATTTTGGGCCGAAGGAAATTTTTTTCTGTCATACATATGACACTTCTATGACGATAATTGTGACAAAACCCGGTATCATCATAGATGTGGTGGGCTCCTACTTCTATGAAAAAAATAATGATAGAAAATTTTGTCCTGGGCGGGCCGGAGACGCAGCTGCATGACATTCTTTGGGCCGTCCATGATGGAAAAAACCATGGTAGAAGGGAGGGGGAGGAAAATTTCGGGGAGTTCCCGGTTACGGTGGGAGGTCGGGGGCCGAGCAATGCGCGTTTCTTTCATACACGTACGCGCGTGTGTGCGAGGCGTTGCTTCTAACTGAACCCGAGCGAGGCGTTGGGCTCTAACTGAACCCGAGCGATTGCACTACAGGCTACGGGTTACTGAACCCGAGCGATCGATCGATGGCTGTTAACTGAACCCGATCGAGCGACTCCTTCGCTACTGCTGCTAACTGAAGCCGATCGATGGGATGAACAGTGAGCGTTGCGGGGGGGTTTGGATGAACAGTGAGCGGTGGCATTGCCTCTGGATGAACAGGACCCCGTGGTGTGGTGGAGGGCTAGATGAACAGTAGATGGTGGAGGGGTGCCCGTGGAGGGGTGGATGAACAGGACCACGTGGTGTGGAGGGCTGGATGGACAGTAGATGGTGGAGGGGTGGTTGAACAGTACCCCGTGGTGTGGAAGGCAGGATGAACAGTAGACGGTGGAGGGGTGCCCATGGAGGGGTGGTTGAACAGGACCCCGTGGTGTGGAGGGCTGGATGAACAGTAGACGGTGGAGGGGTGGTTGAACAGTAGCCGGTGGAGTAGCGCGCGGTGGAGGCTAGATGAACAGGAGCCCGTGGAGGCTGGATCAACAGGAGCACGGGGAGGCTGGAGGAGGTCGACGATGGAGATGAATAGTATCCCGTGGAGTCCCATTTTGCGGTACGCCACACCCCTCCCGATCAACAGGACCCCCGTTTCGATCGTAGGAGGTCCATTTCCTCCGTTTTGCGAAATGCCAGACCCCTCCTGATGAACAGGATCCCATTTCGAACGTGGCCGGTCAAACACAAGGCCATTTCCTCCGTTCTGCGGTACGCCAGGCCTCGTTTCCATCACCTGTTCCGTCCAAGCCCACCCGATGAACATGGCGCATTCCGTTGCCTCCCCATGAACACGACGCATTCTGTTGCCTCCCCATGAACACGACGACGATGATGTTTCTCCGTTTCGACCCAGCCATGTAAATGAGTCCTGGCCGTATGTATGCGCGAGTAGGCGTTCGAGACCCTGCCCGTATGTACACATACGTGGCCATATTTTATTTCTTGCACCCTGGCCATTGTACGTACATGTACATGCTATGTGCGCGCCTCTACTACGACATGTGCGTGCCTCTACATCGACCGGTATGTACGTACACGTTCGCAACCAGAATGACAATGCTACGTACGCTTCGACCAGGTGGGTCCCGACTGTCAGGCACTTCCTTGCTTGCGAAGATGTAGCTGGTGGGTCCCAGCAGTCAGGGGGTGAATCGTTTTTTTGCCCGGACGCACTTCCTTGCGTGCGAAGATGTAGCTGGTGGGTCCCAGCAGTCAGGGGGAAATGTTTTTTTCGCGAAATGCGGTGGCCCGTCCGGTGGGTCCCGCTGTTAGGTGGAGGAATAATTATTTTCACTTAATAAGGAGGCACTTCCTTGCTGCGGCCGTGGACCCAGCTATCAGCCTCTCCACGTACACTCCATGTCCGATCGAAGCCGTTCCTTGACCACGTTGACCATGCCGCACCGAGAGCACCAGGGCGGTGGACGACGGCGAGGCCTAGGAAGGGGATGACGCGGAGCCGGGGAAGACGCGGCAGTGGATGCCCACGCGTTGAGGAGTACGAGGGTTCACTGGTTCGCTGCGGTGTGAGGCTGCCGTCGCCGCAGAATAACAGGGGGTGTGGGTGAGTAGAGGGATGGCCTGGCCAGCGGTGGGAGTAGTAGGGGGCGGTGAGGCCTCCGCCGCATCGCAGCCGGCCACGGGAGGCAGGAGCACGAGGCACAACCGGCGCTGGTTTGGGCGGCTGGAGCAAGAAGACCAGAGGTTGAAGAAGCACTACGGCCGTTGGATGGACATCGTACGGTCACTGGAGCTAGAATCGTGCATATTGACTAAGTTGACAAAGCCCTCCGTCCCCGTCAACTTAGTAGGCCCACAAGTCAGCCTCCCACCAAGGTGGGTCCCAGCTAGCAGGGGGTATTCATTTTTTGAGCGTAATAAGGAGGCACTTCTTTGCGTGCAAAGATATAGCTGGTGGGTCCGAGCTGTCAGCGGCGGTAACGCTTTTTTCGCGAAATACAGAGGCCCTTTCGGCGGGTCCCTGATGTCAGGTGGAGGAATCATTATTTTGCGCATAATAAAGAGGCATTTCCTTGCGTGCGGCCGTTGACCCAGCTGTCGGCCTCTCCACGTACAGTCCACTTCAGATGCATGTCGGTCGTTGACCATGTTGACCAGGCCGCACCGAGAGCACCAGGGCGGTGGACGACGGCGAGGCCTAGGAAGGGAACGACACGGAGGCAGGGAAGACTCGGCAGTTGTTTCCCACGCGGAGGGGAGTACGACTGTACGAGGGTTTACTAGTTCGTCTGCCATCGCCAGAGAATAACAGCAGGTGTGGGTGAGTAGAGGGATGGCTAGGCCAGTGATGGGAGTACGATGGGGCGGTGAGGCCTGCGCGGCAGCAGAGCCGGCCGTGGGGAGGAGGGACTAGGCAGTCCCGTCGGCGCCTGTTTGAGCGGCTGGAGCAGGAAGAGCAGAGATTGAAGAAGCACGACGGCTGTTGGATGGCCATCCAACAGTCATTGCTTGTGCGCAACCTTTTTTAGGAAAGCCTCAAATCTGTGGAAAACAGCATACAGCCCATCTGCCATTATTTCTAATAATTTACAGCCCATTTGCTAATTATTAAGGCTTTTTTGGAGCCCATATTCTTTTTGTTAGCATTACAGCCCATATTGTGGCCACGGTTAAAAAATTATACGAAATTTTGCATATTTCGGTGCGGTCCGAACTGTTTTTAATCCCGAAATTTCGACTCACATTCAAACTAATTTTAATAATAAATGTATATCAATATAAAATCCAACAAATTCTCCACGGATACAAACTAATGTAATTTCAAATATCAAAGTGAAGAAAAGATATTTGAAACTAATTGCCGGTTTGATGTGTTTTAAAAATGTACAGCCCATTTCTCATTACTGATGGGCCATTTTCTCGGCCAGCCGAATGAAATCTCTCCTCGTCTTGAAAGATTTGTAGCCCAACAGGCCTGACAAAGCGACTTACTTGGCAAATCACAAAAAAACTTGGTTGTGGCCGTGGACCCAGCTGTCAGGCTCTCCATGTACAGTACTCTTCCGATGGAATGTCGTTGACCACATTGACCATGCCGCGCCGAGAGCACCAAGGCGGTGGACGACGGCGAGGCCTAGGAAGGGGACGACACGGAGCAAGGGAAGACGTGGCAGCGGATGCCCATGCGGAGAGGAGTACGAGGGTTCACTGGTTCGGCTGCGGTGTGAGGCTGTCATCACCGCAGGGCCTGGCTAGCGGTGGGAGTAGTAGGGGGCGATGAGGCCTCATCGGTAGCACAACCGGCCACTGGAGGCAGGAGCAGGCGGTCTCCCCGGCGCTGGTTTGGGCGGCTGGTGCAAGAAGAGCAGCGATTGAAGAAGCAGCAGGACCGTTCGATTCATATCCAACGGTTACTGCTGCTAGAATCATTTGTTGACTAAGTTGACAAACCCTACATACGCGTCAACTTAGTAGGCCCATAGGTCAGCCTCCCAACCGGTGCGCCCTAGATGTCAGTGGGAGGAATCATTTTTTTCACATAATAAGGAGGTAGTTGATTGCGTGTGGCTAGGACAGCGGAGGGAGTAGGGTGGGCCGGGGAAGCCTGCGTGGCATCACAGCGGGCCACAAGAGGAGGGAGCAGGCAGTCCCGCCAGCGCTAGTTTAGGCGGCTGGAGCAAGAAGATCAGAGATTGAAGAAGCACGTCGGCCGTTGGATGGACATCCAACACTAACTGCTGCTAGAATCGTGTGTTCACTGACAAAGCCTTGCGTAAACAAGTCAGCCTCGAAATCTGTGGCGTGTACAGCCCATTTGCTATTATTTTTATAATTTTTACTCATTTTCTAATTCATATGGAATTAATTGCAGCCCGTTTTCCATTTTTAGAATTGCTGGCCATTTTCTGGTCAGTACCAGGGTCAACAAATTAACTAAATATGTGGGAAATTTTGAAAATTCGCAAATTTTTGCTGGGGAACGAAATATTCTTAATCCAAAAATTAATATCCATACTAAAACAAATTTAAAAATAAATTAGTACTATGTCATGTTAAATCCAATGAAATACGTATAAGATATCAGTGAAGAACAAAAACAAAAAAAGAAACTTATATCCCATTTGCTATAATTTTTTTGGAATTTTCAACCCCTTTGGATATTACTTTTAACAAACATTGACCATACTCTTAAGCTAGGCCGGAATGCATCCCTCCTCGTCTTGAAAGATTTGCAGCCCAGTAATTCGGAGAAAACAAATAGGCCTAGCTTGGGTATTCTTCAAAAAGAAATACTGGGCTACCTATTTTCCCAAAGAACTGGTGCATGAGCATTTAGCTTTATTTATTTATTTATTTACTTATTTATGTTTAGGGGACCATGAGCATGTACCTGGGCCGGATTCATGTGAGAGCCTCCCTTCCAGTTAATTATGGGCTTCTCTATTGGGACTTCATCAGTGGGCTGCATGTTATCAACAAGTGGAGAATGTGTTCCGAGTTTCAAAAAAAATGTGTTCCGTACGATAAATAGTATGCGCTACGTACGGTACGGGGCACTAAAGGATCGAACTGTGCAACGACTTCCAAAACATTGTGTTTGTCGTTCTAACAACACATTTATTCAACCAACAGACGAAATATACTACTGATTGTACATTGAAAACAGCAGCAGCAGCAACCAGGGCTGGGGTGCAACAGAAGCAGTTAGCAGGCCAGAAGAGTGAAGACGCAACTCTCTCTTCCAAACCAAACATCAGCCATCATTACAAAAGGGCTACCAAAAAAGAACAAGTGTATGCATCAAACTAAATAAAGATCCTACTACACCAAGTGTACGCATCTAACTAACTGGCTCCGTTAGACGTTACTATTTATTAAGCTGTGGAGATTGGTTGACGGCTTAAACCAGATGGGTGCCTGACGGGGGAAACTCCAGCCAGCAGGTCGAAGTCTGATACTTGCGACCCTCTCTCCTACTTTGGGCTGCAGAGCGTGGCGGCACATATCAGGGTATGGTGCATGCAGAGACGCATGGTACGCTATGTACACACAGTTTTGCCTGATGAACGAAACCGCGCTGCCATCATGATCCTTGCCATCGGTTATCTCTTGGTTAATCGGATAATTCAGTCCGACAAATAGAGAGCGTGTACCAAGGCTACTTACCAGCCTCCAGTCAAAAATTCCTAAAGGCCCAGAGAAACTGGGATCCTACTCAAAGACCTTGCAGTGACTATGATTGTATTCCGCGAAACAACACGTCTGGTACATGCGAACGATCATCAATCTTTCGCCATCGTCTGATCGAGCCAGGAACCACATGCAACTGCCATGCCACTTTTCTTTGAAAGGTTCTAGGATTAGGTAGGGTAGGGACACCAAGTGGCCTACAACATCATATCAAGTTGGAGTCAAATAAAAAAGGGCTCTTGGTTTAGTCAATCTTAAGAACAGCATGTTATGAGCATGAATATTTTTTCAGCAAATGTTGACAGTAATATAAGCAAGCCATCATGATATCATAGGAAAGTAACATACTGCTGTAACAGACGTTTGTAGCGATGACTGGAGTAGGCCAGCAATGCGTCCAGCCATAGAAGGAGTCGATAGCGTAAATGAAGCCATTGTGTTCAATGGCATCAAAGAATCATGGAGGATGTATGATCCTGCGATGGACGTGCAGATTTATCCACTTATCGCAGTGACCTGTCAGATAGGCGAGACCGCGATTGAAGAACGCAATTAGCCTCAATTCTTTATAATTCGCAGATCTTGTGGGCACTTGGCAGATTACAACCTTGAGCAAATCAAACTTGGTATCATGTTGGCTACTGTAAGATTCCGAGTATTCTGGGCCGCGGTGCCAAAGCAGTGCAGTGTTAATCGAAGGAAGGGGGATCAATCGTCGGGTGTAGACCTCCACGAGCATCCAGCTGCCGCGATCGTCGACGAGCACCATCCAAGACGTGTTCATGTCGACCCAGTACATACCGTTAATGTAGTTGAGGCTGACGGGGATCAGATCGCAGTCAAGGGGGTTGACGCTCGCCACCCTACGATCGTTATGCTGCGTGACACGCCATTTCTGAAGATCAGGCGGCATCAGCAAGCAAGGAGCTGGCTTAAAAAGCTCTGGCCTGAGGGCTTTCAGTAAATAGTAGAGCCCCGACGAGCACGCGACGAGCGGCATGGTACTGAGATTGTCCACACGCGAAACAATGAGCTTGATTACCTCTGTGGGGAGCGAATTCCAGCCACTCTTTCGGCGGACGCTGCTCGGTTCTGCCATTGTTAGTGCTTGGGTTTCGGACGAGGGGGGAGGCGCCTTAGCGGGAATGGAAGATTGGACGAGATTATGTGCGGACAAAGATGGAGAAGCGAATATGTGCTGCGGGAAGTGGACATGTGATGATGACTACAGCACGCCACTTGACTTATGAGACACATACCAGCAGCGTAGGGTCATGTCGATGCCAGACAACTTGCTTGAGTGATCATAGTACTGGTACTCCCTACAATGCTATGCCCTAACTTGCTTGAGTAGAGTAGTAGAGTAGGAATCTGCTCTACTACTAGCACCGGAGGAGTAGTATATTCTAATCTAAAATAGTTACAAACTTCAATGCCCGAGCGTGGAACGACTACGAACCATGCTCAAAGACTGTGTCTACATGGTGTTTGGACATGGGCGACAACCTCAACGCCAACGGTGCTGCTCCCGTTGCACCGTATGTGTTTCTGTCCTTCCTGTTCGAAATCATGGTAAAATTCATGTTTCTACTCTGTATCCTACTACTATGCTAGTCCACATGATTAGTTGCGAACGACGACTTCTTCCCCGACCTCGGCAACCTCATCCTCGACGAGATGGGCGACAACATCAACGCCGGCAACCAGTGAGATACAGGGTGTAGGAAGCGGTTTGGGAATTTGCATGCCTTTCTAACCAGTGAGATACTCCGTACAAAGTACGACAGAGAAATAACCACAGAGAAGGAAGCTAAAAGTAAACAATCAAATGAGCATTTTTGCATTTGTTTTGCATTGAATCGTTTCACAAGCTTGACTAGTGCTGTTTTTCTACTTTTACAAAAACCGCATCGTAATGTTAAAACATGCATTTGCACGTACATAAGTAATAGTACTACTCCCTCCGTCTAGGTGTATAAGTCCTCCCTCCTTCTTGGTCACGATGCACAACCGAAGATGACTTATTGGCCTGGATGGAGGGAGTAGCACAGTATGCAAGCATATATCGAGAGAGACGTGTAGTGCGATAGTGGAAAAAAATTACTCATATAGGAGACCAGGTCTCACTGTTAGCAGGCGAGACCCGTCCTGATGGATGACACGTGGCTTTTAAGTGGGGCAGGGGGATGCTTTGTGATTTGTGAATGCCACGTGTCATCCATCAGGATGGGTCTCGCATGATACCTGGTCTCGTAGAATTCTTTTCCTGCGATATTATATAGTAAAGTTTGTGCTATATGCACGTACTTGCAAAATGCGTACGAATACACAAGGTTTCCAAACTTTCCCTTTTACATACTTAATTAAGGACGCTAAAAATTCCTGAACGTTCGGGATTTATCATTTGCGTCCCAAAACTAATGAGATCGCCTTACGAAACAAAAATTATACTCCTCCTAAAAGCCACGACGCTCGCAGGAGCGCTTGCGGCGCGCCATGAGTGCCCTGGTGCGCGGCCGTTTCCCAGCGCGTCGACACAACGCCTCTTCCTCAGCCTCACAACTCGCGAGGTGCTGATTGGCGGCTTGCCGGCGGGCGAGCGCGATCTCACCGGTGTGGTGATCCAGTGCCAACAGGTACTCCTCCTCGCTGGAAGCGTGCACCCGGTCCACATATTGCCAAGCGTAGATGAGGCGCTTGGGCCCGACTGCACTCAGGGCATTGGCATGGGCGTCCTCCGCCACCCTCACGGCCCTCGCACGAGCCTTCTACCAAAGAGCCAATTGCCTGACTCTCTCGGACGCGACATAGGCCTCCCAGGCAGCTTGTTCCGCGGTGCGCTTCTCTTCCTCGGCCTTCTTCTCCGCCTCTATTTTGGCGCGCTCTACTGGAGGCAAAGCCTCCCACAAGGCGACATCCATTTCTTTCCAAAGCTCCTCAAGGCTGGGGGGCTCGGCGGGCGGTGCGGCGTTCTCCTCGTAGCGGGGAGCCGACGCGTCCTCCGGCATGCGTGCTGGCGAGATTGGGAATGCCGACGCGTCCACCTCGATGCGTCGCGGCGAGGAGCGGAACACCGACGCGTCCTCCTCGACTAGTGGCGGTGAGGAACGGAATGGCGACACGTCGCGTAGCGGAGAGGAGCGGAACACCGACGTGTCCTCCTCGACTAGTGGCGACGAGGAACGGAACGGCGACGTGTGACCGTCCGTGCGGTGCAGCGAGGGGCTCCTAGGGCTTGGGAGGGGCGATGCCATGGTGGTCGACGTGAGAGGGAGGGGGAGGAGATAGCGATGAGTGTGAATGTGAGGGGGAGGAGATAGCGATGTCGTGGGAGGCGCAGTATTTATAGCGAGCAATGGCACACCTACGTAAGATATGGACTGAGCTACACTGACTTAACTGCCAGTCCAGTTGCGTCACTGACATGTGGGCCAGACCCCTGTTGGGCCCATATGTCAGTGACCGAATGCACCTGCAATTAAGTAACAGCTACGTGGGCATATTTGTTGGAGTAAATTATGGGGAAGCAAAGGGGTGGAAATATTGCCGGTCACAACGGATTGGACAAGTGTGGGGGGAGGAGAGTCATGCATGCAGATTTTTTCACACGGGGTGGAGTGGTGGGACCACCGGAGGGAGAAGGAGAGTTTAGCAGGCATATTGTTTCCACACATGGAGAGGAAAAAATTTGGAGACGAACGGGCTTCCTGCTGGTATGGGGAACGGTGCATAATAAGTCATCTTGCATGCCGGGCTAGGTATAGTCTCAAGTCATTAAAAACAAACACGCCCCACACATGTTCATATTTCAAGGTGCACTAAATTATTGCATGTGATGATTAAGGCTGGCCATAATGGTGGTATCTTAGCTGGTATCATGCACACGGGAATAGCAAACATGCTGATGTGGCAAAGAATTAAAGAAGAGAGGTGGGTTAGAGTAACTAGAGTTCATGCATGCATTGGTAAACACATTTTTTTTGTAAAGAATGACAGCACTAGTTGAGTACTTTTGCAGACTTCAAAAACTATTCCACAATGTGTCAACATTCACAATGTCAAATCAATATTTTTACACTCATTATAAAACGTAGTTCTTATACTCCCTCCTTCCATCTATATAGGGCCTAATGCATTTTTCGAGGCTAACTTTGACCAAATGTTAGAGCAATAATATATGACATGCAACTTACACAAAGCACATCATCAAATTCGTATGTGAAAGGAGCTTTCAATGATGTAATTTTCACATTATGCATGTCATGTAGTATTAATTTTATCAATAGTCAAAGGCGGTCTTGAAAAACGCAATAGGCCCTATATAGATCGAAGGAAGGAGTACTCATTATAATCAGTACTCCCTCCGTTTAGGTGAGCAAGTCATCTTAGATTGTGCACTGTGACCAAGGAGGTGGGGAAAACGAGAGATCTTAATGTTTATTTGCTAATTAATAGCATTGCATGCAATGAACTAACCACTGCATGTCATGTTTGGTAGTCTCAAGTCATTAAAAGCATGCACACCCACATCTCCTATTGGTTGATATGTCAAGAAACAAGAAACGGGATAGAAGTTAATGCACCGCGCCTAAGTGTTTTGGGAGTATTGTAGATATTGATATTTTTAGTATAAATTTGGTCGTGGGATCTCATTGATGCCTGTCAAAGCGTTGACAGGTCTGCTATGCGTGACCTGAAGATGAAAGCGTTGAGCATCTCGAAGTTGATCAACAATCTTCAATTGTCAAAGATTAGCCGTTAGGCCTATAAGGTGGCACACTTAATCGCTAAGTATAGCTTTGACAATAGATTAGATGGTATTCTTGTAAATAACGTACCGCCCTGTGTGGTTAATATTGTAATTAATGAGTGTACTGGTGTGGCTGGTTAATTAATATAAGGTGGTGTTCAAAAAAAGTATAAATTTGGTCAAACACTTTGCAAACGGTTGAGGGGAGTAAAAAGGACCAGAGGGAGTATCATGCATGCGGAGTAGGCAAAAAAATTGCTTGTCTAAAAAAGGCAAAAAAATTTGCTCATTTATAGCCGGTCGAAGTCTCAAAGGGCGCGACCGCACGAGGGAGGCGAAGGTCGTGGGAGGCGCGGCGTTTGACGGAATTAAGTGAAGTTACATCCACGCGCCGACATGGCGTGCAAACAGGCAGAAGCTATACCGTCAGGCCTACGATATGGGTCTAGTAGACATGACATCTAGTGGGTCCCGCATAGTTCTCGAGAACTCTTTGGGGGCTTGCAGCCGTTTATCCATCGGGAAAGCCAGCAACCCCACGCCATTCGCACGCCCTACTCGTCCCCGTCTTCTACCTTACAACAGTTTGCTCCCAGTCGTCCCGTCCTTTCACATTAGTTCGCTCCCAATTTTTTTTGCGGGGTACAACAGTTCAACTTCTCCTAACCCTCCTCCAAAATCCATGGCCTCCCAAATCTCCATGGTCGCCGTTGAGTACCAGGTTAGAGCCATCACCGGCGATCAGTTCATTGTCATCTACACATGTGGATCCAAGACGGTGAAAGCATGGCTTGCTCGCTTCCTACGCATGTTCAACAGTTCAACGGATGAGTGGGTCGCTGGGCTAGATGTTGAGTACACCACAGTCCTGGGACGAGAGAAGGATCTAAAGGACGAAGAGAGGAAGAAGCCCGTCGTGATCCAGGTTTGCGTACATAACGTTTGCTTGGTCTACCACATATGCCATGCCGACGTTGAGTGCCAGGATTTTAAGAACGTCCTCAAGGACAAAAGAGTGAAATTCGTTACTGTATGCTTTAAGAACGACAGTGATGTCCTGCGTCGGATAGGTCTCGTTGTAGGCCAACCCTTCGATCTCCAGAAGGCAAGCCTGGTGTCCTCCTCTCAACCTTCAATGTTGACCCTGGTAGCAGCCATGATTGATCCTTCGTACGCTAAACTGAAGAAATCTCATCACGAGTTTCATCATGCATGGTAGTCGAAGACATTAGATGAAGATCACATCCTGTACGCAGCAATGGATGCCTACCTTTGTTTAAATATCTACAAGGGTTTGATGAAGAAGCAGAGCCCAGCGTCCGGTTCAAGCAAAGAAGCGTTGGCGAAGAGGAAGAGGAAGAGGGACGAGGACGAAGTCGAGGACGTGGACTCGGACTCCAAGTAGGTGGCAGTACCGTCGCTCATGCTGGTTCTACTGCAGTGTCAAGCGGACTAGTTGCTTATTAGTTTATTTTCAAGGGTGTGTTGTGCTGAGGCCCCAGCAGAACTATGTTTATGTTCTTTCTCGTTATTTGAACTCTTTAGTACGTACAGTAGTACTAGTACTATGTCTTACTACTGTTATTCTTGCAGTTGGTACTACTGCTCATATCTTCGTGTTCCTACTGTACTTAATACGTTCGTACTAGTAGTATAATTTGGGTCAGTCGATTTGTGAAAGAAGTTCGACGGAGCGAAGGAAGAAGACGGCAAAAGAGGTGGAAGAAGCCCTTCTAGCCATCCATGTTGCATCAAACGGCTCACATGAGTCGACTGACCCAAATTGCTCCTTCAGATTGCAGGATCCACATGGCATTCAAGGTCTCGAAGGTAGATTCCGCACCCGGTTTGCGGGCTCGACGCGCGCGTGACCGGCTTCCACCGCGACAGCCACCATGCGCGCCTCCTCCACGCGGGCGGAGACGACAATGACACGCTAGTTCCTCCTTGCCGGCGTGCTGGAGCACGTGCTCGTCCTCCTCTTCATACGCTACGTGCATAGACACGGCTCCACCAGCTGCTCGCGTGCTTGGCAGCGCGGCGGCATCACGAGGAGGGACTTCAGACGACGTGAACGGGCGAGCCTTCGGCTTCATGGCACAGGGATGGCGGCGACACGGCGGTGATGGGCGAGAAATTGTTGGCCGGAGCAGGCAGGCGCCGGCATGCGCAATGGCGGCGGCGGCATATTGATGAGTGCGCGTGTGGGAGCTTACTTTAGTTTTATATATAAGGTTGGTCAAACTTAAAAGAAAACCGTACTAGTACATGTAAGCATTAGACTTAGGCGGTGCTTTTATTAGTTACTGGCTTATGTTCTTGCCATTGTGACCAGCCTTACTGCCACGGCCACGACGGAATCATGTGCAAGCGCGTGAACTGCGGCCGCGCGGTCGATCGAACGGTGCATCACCGTGTCGCACTCGAAGGACATCCAGCGAACCTTTTTGTGTGTGTGAAAACAATCCTCGAATATTACTCAACTTTTTTTCATGTGAAAGTTCTTGACACTGCAATATTTCCATATATTTGAATTTAGCTCCAGTTCATGTTTATTTGGATTTGGACGTTTTAGGTGCGCCCTAGTTTTTTTAATACTGATTTTGTGTCTGTGACTTAGAGAGAACATGTGTATGTGTCCATATGTGTGTTGTGGAAGAAGGGCAATGTGGAGACGGTGTGCGTGTGATACAGACCTAGAGAGGTGTGAATGTGCAAATGATCATGCATGAGTGAGACATAGACAGATGCCGATATGTTGTGTATACATGAGAGAACGGTCTTCTAGTTTACTTGTGTGTGTGTGAGAGAGAGAGAGATAGGGAGAGAGAGACAGAGAGAGGAGCATCCGTAACACAACAACCATCTCTCTTGATTCGTCCGTCCCTCGCACGGTCGCATGAATCACATGCATCAACGCACACATTTTGACACCCTCACCCGGCCCCTGCCCACCTCAAGGCCCGCACAATCTCTTCGTGAATACCCATTTCTCTCCTTAGGTTTGTTTTCTCTCAATATCTGACACACACACACACATGCACACACACACACGCACACACACATAGAGAGAGACACGCAGCACAACACACACACACACACTCCCCCGAGCACACAATTCATCCCCATCCAAGGTTATACGGCGACCACTCTCACTTGTGCTTCTTTGCACCCCCAACATGCACAACACCTCAATCTTCAAAGAGGGCAACGAGCAGATCGAAGACGGCGACCACACCGCGCTAGAGAATGCGGGGTCATTTGGAAGCAGGGTGATGTGACGACGGCTGACTGACTCCTCCCCCCACCCTCTCTCTCTTGCACAAAATTACCAATCCCTCTCTCCCTCGCACAAAATTGTCAATCCCTTAACCCACGAGATCCTTCCCCTCTCGTCCATGTTTTTCCTGCTCTCTCATCAAACATGTTGTCTCTTCTCCTTCCACGTATACAGAATCCAGATGCACACGCATCTCATGTTTATTACATGTATGCATCTTTCTCACAGACCTAACTTCTTCCTCTCTTTTTCTCTCTCTCTATCTCTCTCTCTGTGTCTCGTTAGGTTTGTCTCCTACTCTCTCGTCCACATACATACAATCTTTCCCGCCCTGTCTGCTCCATCTTCAAAAGCTCTCTCTGCACATTTCATTCACACATTGGGATATGTCAAAATGTTGCTTCTATAGTGGCTGATGTAGAGTTATGGTTGTTCTTGTTGCATCCTACAAAGTAATAACTATGAAATGCATTTAGATTCTCATTTGACTGGGATTATGTGAGTTTGAGCATGTTGTGAAGTACTATAGACCTTGTATACATCTTGGGATTCGACAATGATTGTAACTATTGAATTGTATAGACCATTACATTCGAAGTCAATAGCATAATATATTTATTTCACGATTTCAACAAATGATTAGTTCACTACACACTAAGAAAACAAATGTGTACTCCCTCCATTTTTCTTTAAGTCCGCTTATTAGCATTGGTCAAAGTCAAGTTTTGTAAACTCTCAGAAAGCTTATAACAAAAAATATTAACATATACAATAACAAATAAATACCATTAGATTCATTATTGAATGTACTTTCACATCATACATATTTGTTATGGTAAATGTTTATATTTTTCTATAAACTTGGTCAAACTTTAGGAAGTTTGACTTCGGTCAGACCTAATATGCAGAGTTTACTACTACTACTCGCTAGTTGCTTAGCCGAATCACTCAACATGCCACACGGGGAGTCCAGTGTCACAAAATTTTGAGGTCGGCGGGAAAATCTCCCACGACCCTGATTCGAGCAGTGGGAAGTTACCATCATAGCCTTCGGAACAGGCCTATGGATGACGCTTGGTAGGGGGTTGTTTTCGTAACTTCAGGTTCACCCTACCCAGCCAACCCCACCCCGGCACCCAGAGTAGTACACCTGAATACTCCCCAATTTCTATCCCCACCACAAAATAGACTTCTCCACGGCACCATAGCCTTCGTGCTCCTCCCCTTTACATCGGCGCACTCGTCCACCGCAGCGCATCTACCTAATCGACAACCTCGTACGCCGCACTGGAGCCGGTCCACCGTCGTCGTCGTACACGGAGCCTCTTCCCCGGCATCGTCTTCCACGGTCTCGTATCTGCTTCCTGGAAGCCGACGCCAAGCGCAAAAGTACCACCGTCGTGGACAATGAACTGACTCCCATTGCCGACCATGACTCACAGAGGCCGTCGCGACCATCGTTCTCCTCCTTGATTGGTAATGTGTGTATTGAATCACTTAGCAGTACATGTGCAGTTCCAATTTTGTTCATACCTACCCTTCAAATTTCCTGGGTGTTATTGTTCCCGTAAAAGTAATTGGTTATAGCCTCCATTGTCTAACATAATATCAGCTTGTAATTATGCGTCGCTCCTGTATCGTGCTGTGCTTGGGTAGGTTTTTCATCTGCAACCAGTAGTGTGGCAAATGATGGAAATGTTTTTAGAACTAGCAAAATGCCCATGCGTTGCACGCATCAAGATGCATTTGTATGAGTAGTTTATCTTGTTGGAGATGCTCTAACATGGCAGACGAGTGCTTTAATGTTGCCCACAAGATGCGCAAGTATTACTAGTAGTATATCTTTCTTGCCATGTTGAGATTTAAAACCACGAGTGCGAACATGCAGAGGAGCAATGAGGATCAAACACGGGATATTCGGGACATCTTCAAGGAGCGTGGCAAGTTAAAGAGGAGCTGCACCGAACCTGTAAAACGAGCTTTGGTAAGTAACACCCTTTCAATTACTTTCGTGTAGCCTCGTGTTCTTTAATGTGTATATGTTGTAGTTTCTGTTTCTCTTAAGCGTGGTGTTCTTCGATGTGTAATAAGAAGAGTCTTAATCGTCCTAATGCTTTCGTTTTTAGCTTGATGTAGGAAGTGGGTGTTCTCACCTTGTAGTCTGTTTTTATTTATTTATTCCTTTTGAATTCACTTCTCCGAGTTCTGTTTGTCTGGTTTCTACTAAATGGATCTAGGTTGCTCTAAGTATTGATCTAAAAAAGAAGTAACTTCATGTCAGGATGCAGTTCCTGCAAGGAGGGAAGTATGGTCAACCTCGAGATCATGTTTCCAAAATGAGGCTGGATTACACACAAGGTGCCAGTTCCCTAATGATGCTGGATTAGACACAAGGTGCAAATTCACAGATGATGCTGGATTACACACAAGCCAGGTGGAGTCGTCAGCTGTTCGTGTCCTCGTGGCATTAGTAAAGGCTGAAAGAAAGCATGCAGCAGCCCTTGAGAATGTAGCTGAGTTCCTGAAGAAGCGAAAAGAGCAATCAGATGCTCTCTTCACCCAAGCCAAAGAAGAGATGGAAGAAGCCAGAAATAAGCTAGCAGAGGCAGAGCAGGCTAGGCGTCTCCTACTATCTAAAACTGTTGTCAATACAAAATTTCCTTCATAATAGCTAGGTTCAAATGTTTATCCAGTCAGCATGCCTGTTGTGATGTCCGTGCATCTACTGATGTGGCACAAAATGTTTTTTTCGGATCATGTAAGAACAGCAATTACTTTCCAAACAATAACAGACGAAGCATTGGACAAGGTATAGTTCACGCGCAAGCCCGACATCCCAAGTTCAACTTCCACATCAAACTCATGTTCAGAGATATCTGCACATTCATGCATAATGTCCACAACCATGATTCACTTCAAAGCCAAAAAAAATGTGAGGAGAGTTATAAATAAATAAAATCCTCTACTAGTTCCTGCTACTAGTGCAAGCACAATAAGTCAAGACCATGTGTAAATTAATTATATCGTAGTCATTTTTATGTTCTAAAATGCCTGTCGGCTCGCGGAAGGACGTGTTGCTGGCACACGCGCGGATTCAATGAAGGCAGGTGGGGCAGTCTTAAGTTGGTTGCACGCGGCGAGGAGGCGTGCTCAGCCGGGCCTGCAGCGAGTGCGGCCCTCTTGGCCGGCGCGCCGGTTCAATGTCTGTGCTATGAGAGGTTGCGTCCGTGTCAGAGCAATCACTCCCTCCAGTCCTTTTTATTTGGGTATAACAAAATCTCGTTTTCCATTCACATTTTAGTGGTAGGAGTTGTGCGTGTGTGTTTGTGTGAGAGAGAGAGGAGAGGGTAGTCGGGGTTGTCTGATCGGTAAACAAATGAATAATGCCAGTCTGGGATGGAGACGAAAAGGAGACCGCAACAAATGTTGTGTCTACAGGAGAGATAGAGAGAGTAATTTTAGTGGTATGAGTCATATGTAGAGACATATAGGGTGTGTGAGAGAATCCCATAGAGAGAAAGACAAAGTGAAAGACGAGTGGAGACTGTGTGTTTGGCGGTGAAAAAGAAAGCTTAGGTACCGAGTGATACCAGAGAACAGTAGAGACGTGAGAGATAATGAAAACCGTGTAATTTATAATGATAGGGAGAGTGTGACACTTCTCAAGGGAGACGTCGAGAGACCATGTTTGCGAGGATAGGAGCAACATGAAGTGAGCGTGCGGGTGAGCTGGAGAAAAGAGAGTGATAGCTACCTGAAGGAGCATGCATGCGAGAGAGATGGGCGTGAAAGGAGTGAACAAAAAAGGTATTCAAATATTTGAATTCGAGATGATGATACATGTAATCCATACTCGAACCAAAATTGATCTATCAAACATGCATACTCATATGAATTCACGCACATCTATGTTATTTAATATGTAGATATTACTGATCCATACATTTTAGTAGAACATAGTTTGGTTAAAAAATTTCGAATTCAACCTTAAGATTTCGAGATCGTTGTATTTGTAAATCATATTATACATATAAAGGAGCAGAATTCTTTGTTGTGCTTTTGAAAGTATATATATAAAAATGATGTATATATAATGTAATTCCAATTGAAAATGGATCCCGCCCGAAAAAAAATAGAATACAAACGGGATTCGAATTGAGTTGGCACGGTAAACGTGCACTCTACAAAATTTGAACGAAGTGGGGAAAGTCGTAGTAACCGCCCGAAACCAAAATCTACGAGATGGAAATCACTACTGCCTATCCCTGCCACGCAAAGCCTATATGCTGGATTTCTATAGGTTTTGATAGGGGTAGGTTTGTAATTTCACCCAAACGTGACATAACCGCCTCTCACCCGGATTCATACATGGTGGGTGCCAAAACACAGTGTGTCCTCGGCCGAAATCGACTCCCTCCCCGATTCATATTCATACACGGTGGGCGCCAAAAACAAACTCTTGTCGGCAAATATTCGGTGTATGCGAGATTACCGTCCTATCCCCAACCGACTAGTGTTGTTGTGATGTAGTAGAAATTTGAAACGGGGGCTAAGTTTGTAAATTTCCTCGCATTTGAGACAAGCGCGCCCTGAATACATGGTTCCCCCTTCCTCTCTACCTCCCTTTTCCCCATTCGTACTCCGTGGGCGCCAAAACACCCTCTCCACCCCACCCTCCTCCGTCCGCCGCCGTCCGCCACCCCATCCACCGCCGTCCTCCTCCACCATGCCGGAGCTGATACCCCGACGCCGCCGTCCATGACAAGAGATCGACCTCTCTCATCCACGGCTTCGGAACGAGATCCTTGCATCCCGTCCTCTCGCTTCATCCCCACCATCGTCCACCTTGCCGGCACTGCTCCTACAACCGTCTCATCCACCGCACCCCGCCGCCACCGTCTACCCTCCTAGATCTGCTTCCACGCTGCCGACAGCCATCGCTACCGCAGCACCGTCAAATTCTCAGCAGATGCATACACGGCGCCGCACCAGAGGCGGTACTCTTTCGTATCTGCTCAACTTATTTATCGCAACAAGAAAATAGATCGCCACTGCTTTACTCTGATTTCTTGTCTTGGTTGCGAAGTTGCCTTTATCCGGTTTGCACCTTCAGATCCGCCATGGCACGCTCAACACCATACTCGCAATGCTTATGGTTTTCCCCTTTTATATTCCACACTAGTTAAATAACAGTAGACTAAATTTCAAAATTGGGTCAGTCGATTTTTTAGAGCTCGCCGGAGTTCGCCGGTGTGATCGAAGGGGCTCGGGTGGTTGTGGGGCCTCGCCGAACGACAAAAACTGGACGCGGGTGGGGGTTGGGGTGGGGGTGGCGGAGGAATACATGCGGTGGGGGGCGGTGGTCCGGCCGGCGGCCCGTGCGGTGTTCTGTATGGGGAGAATCGGAGATGAGGAAGAAGAAGGGTTAGGAGACGTAGGATCTTCATCCAACCGCCTGAAATGGTTGAAAGACAGCTAGGAGTTGCATTCTTAATGCACTCTGGTTCATCATGTGTGGGCACTGCGCAACCAACATTTTATTATCCAAAATCTGCTTGCTCTTCTTTACCATGTTCCTCTTCCGTTCTTCTTTAATATGTACTCTCTCCGTTCCTAAATATAAGTCTTTGTATAGATTCCACCATGGACTACATATGGAGCAAAATGAGTGAATCTACACTCTAAAATGTACCTGGATACATCTGTATGTGATCCATAGTGGAAATCTCTACCAAGACTTATATATGGAGTATGATAGTAGTACAGTATGTTCCTTGTACTGAAGATGAGCAGGGACATTTGCAGTGTAGAGGTCTATACGGCCGGTTGTGATGGACACTTTGAGCCTCTTTGATTTCGTAGGATCTTGTAAACATAGGAATAGGATTTGTAGTGGCCTGCCCACTTGAATCCTATAAGAATAGCAAGGAAATGCGGGGAGCTGTGTCGTCTTTGAGAGTTACATTGATATTAACAGCACCGCACCTTCACTTGAAGAGAGCTGGTATTCGAAGCCTTTCTAGCCATACTAGCAATACTATCACATATATTCCAGCAAGTTCCACTTTGCTGATTTTACTCTGATGCTTAAGGTTTTCCCGTTATATCTACACTATGATCTGTGTAGCTGCTTTGTGTCGCACTAGTAGCAGTCCACTCTTGAAGCTAAACACTGCAATGACTTACAAAATTGGCACCAAGGCATTGAGTGCCATTCTGGATGCAATGAAACTCATACGCTCCCCACCTGTTGATTCTTGTTCAGAATATGATCCTAATGACTATTCTAACCTCGAGGAGTCAAAGGCAGATGGCCTGTCCTGTTCACCCATCAAGGTGCCTGTTCTAATTTGGCAATGTTTTATTGATTGCGGGTATCTTGCATATGTTGTCTTGCATTTCTTCTACTTTGTTGCACCGCCATCTGCTTAGTTTACTCATCATATATGTCAAGATGCCATGCCCATCCATTATCAATACATATTCCATCTGTCATCATACCATGTTTTTCCACTCAAATGTTGTTCTTGTGCATCAGACATCAAAAAGGAAGAGGGTGATTGCCGAACCTGAAGGAGCACCAGCAAAGTCCTTGAAAAACATGGTGGTGCCAGAGAAATCAGACATCACCCCACTTATATTGGCTGTACAACCAGTGACACAAAATGCAGGACCGACTCTAGTAGACTGTACCCATACTTCGTTGGCCACACCACTAGCCCCACCACACAGGACCTGCACTCCAGCAAAAGGTATACCGATTTCATTTGCCATAGCACCAGCTGTACCACTGAAAAATCCCACTCCAGCAAAAAGTACAACAAGTCCACCGGCCAAACACCTATCCCAATTGTAGAGACGGCCAATTCCTACATATTGGAACCCCATTCCATTTATTCCCAGTTTAAAAGACAATGCTTTCAATGTTGTTAGGGACTATGTGCATATATTCCCATCATGGGAAGATTATTGTGAAGACAAACACCATTTTCAGATCTTCCTGTCCAACTTACGTGTAAGTGCTATTATTCATGGCTATTATTTTCCTGTTTTCTGCTGATTGAACACATCAATGATTTACATTACATTGTTGTAACTAGGCGAGGGTCAATCTGGATAGTCATGACGAGCAAAGCTTGCTTGTGCTTTTCAAGGAAGCATTGCAGCAGTATCGGTGTTACCTGAGGAAATCACACTTTGATGGCAATTCTATAAACAAATTTCTGGTGAAGTCTCCTGTGCTAAATTTAGAAGACATTGAATGGAAAAACCTTGTTATGCACTGGTCTCGTTCCCAGGATGAGGTATTGTCTATGAAATCACATGACAATTTGAACTTCTACTTTTCCGCATGTGCCTTATGGATCTTTTTGCAGGAAATCTGCTCGAAGAAGAATTCCGGTTTGACAAGAACGATAGGATATCTCAAATATGTTGCCCGCTGCTTTGCTCTTATTAGTACCTGTTGTCCTGTATCACTGTACTTGCATACATACCTGGTTCATTATGTGACAGTAGTATGCATGATAGCTTGCTTATCAATTGTTCGCTCCAAATTATCTAATCTATATGAATGGTTACATTAGTGTAGAATATATTGAATGCCAATGTTTTTTTAGCTCTGCATTGTTCTTGTAAGTACATGATGTCCTTTATCAATGTACTTATAATGACAGGTAGTTGTTCATGTACCATCACTCTGCAGCTTATTTTCCTTTGCCCTCCATTTTCTACACATCAGATCTATATTTACTCTTACCATAAGGTTGGTACTGAAGAAGTTTAGATGTCCATTGCTCTTGGTTGTACCTTTTGCCTGTATCGCTGCACTTACATTTATAGCTACTTGGTTATGTAGCAACACTCTTCATCTTATCTTAAATATTCTCCATTTTTCGTATGTTATCACATCTATATTTACTCTTAACAAAATGTAGAATAAAGGCAATGCTTTTGAAGAAGATTCTGTGGTAAACTTCTTGAATTGCCCCCCATCAGCATGGACAAGGCCTTTATAGAGCCTGTCTTCACCAATAATGTAAGTTTGTCCATCTCAAGCCTTCAAACTTTGTTGTATATATTTGGTTAGGCATGACTGCAACAGCTGTTTATTTTTGGTGTTTGCATCAAATTGCTTGTTTAAAGTTTATTATATGTGGTTCATAAACAAAAGTTCGTCCTTTCTCAATTTAAGTTTTCAGTTGTACAACCAAGTTCCTTCTTCTTACCATGTAAATTAAACTATACAGAGCAAGTGATCTTCTTTTGCACTGCATGTATGCTTCTATTCTTCATCTGTAATCCAGTGGTGTGGTGAACCTACCCACTACAACACAATGTCATATTCTGCAATGTCTTAACTATGAAAAATGTCATATCATTCTACTATTATTTAAACCATCTCTTTATTTGCCAATCTGATATGGTATAAATTGACAGCACACTAACCATTGATACTTATGAGTTCTTGATCTGTAATCCAGTGGTGTCGTGAAGCTGCCAACTCCTTCACAATGTCATTTCCTGCCATGTCTTGACCTGAACAATACCATATTGTGTTAATGCAAATTTAAACTGTGTCACTTTATTCGTCGGTAAGAAATGTGATGAATTGTCAGCACTGATGCTTTTATGTGCAAAACCTGTCATCTGTCTGCTTGTTTATCTTTCAGAGTGAGGAAGCTATAAGTGTTGAACAAGCGCAGTCTCATCATCTTGCTCAGCTGCTTGCGCTGTAGCTCCCCAGCAGGGCTAACCTTTCTTGAACTCTATTGAAGTGTTGTCGGTTTTGTAAATTATTTTGTCGGCGTGTTTATTTGCACTGGTGGCGATCTTTGATGCCCAGTGTATGTAATCTGCTGTGTGCTTGTGCTTTATTATCATAGTGGAGAACTTTCATGCCCAGTGGATGTAATATGTCGTAATTTCTTTATTGTATAGTATAGGTTTTTTATTATTCATGATGTTGCAGTTATTTTACTGTATATATATCATGTCTTCGCAGTAAACTGGCCAAACCGTAAAATTACGGTACATAATCGGGCCGTCATGCAATCACGAATTAGGTTGGGCCTGAAACGTGCCGATCAGCTCACGGGTCGGCAGTAGCCCGAAATGAACCCCGACCCATAATTGTGTGAATCAAATCACGGGCTTTTAACAGGCCAAAAAATAGTCTCGGTCCTTGTTTGGCCCAATCAGGTATCGGCTGCGAGCAGGCCGGATGCAAACCGGGCCGTAGTTAGGCCCAACTACATGACGGGCTTTTAACAGGCTAAAATTAACATAGGGCCGAAATGTTAAACGGGCCCTTAGCAGGCCAAAACTAATATCAGGCCGAATTACTAAGTGGGCCTTTAGCAAGTGGGCCCAAAAGCATAGTGTCCAGTTGACGGGCTGAATCTGATATGGGCCATAATTAGGCCCAAAACCTCTTAAAGGGCCGGACCTGATCTGGGCCGTAATTTGGCCGAGAACGTGGTAGACTTTTAACGGGCTAGATCTCATATGGGCCACTATTAGGCCCGGAGCATGGCAGGCCATTAATAGACCGTATCAAATATGGGCCGGCATTTGGCCCAAAACATGGCAGCCAGTTAACGGGCCGGCCTACTAGGGTCCTCAAAATCTTGTGGGCCTACAGCTGGGTCGGCCCATTAATGTCGGCGAAATCTTGTGGGCCTTTAGCTGGGCCGGCCCATTATGATCCACAAGAATTTTGTGGGCCTTTACCTGGGCCGGCCTATTATGGCACACAAAAATCTTGTGGGCCTGTACCTAGGCCGGCCCATTATGGCGTACGAAATCTTGTGGGCCTTTAGCTGGGCCAGCCCATTATGGTCCGCAAAATCTCGTGGGCCTTTAGCTGGGCCGGCCCATTATGGTCCGCAAAATCTTGTGGGCCTTTAGTTGGGCCGGCCCATTTAAACTTGTTGGGCCGTGCCACGTGTCGACGTATCATAAGCGCCTTCTGTCCAGTGAGTGGATGACATCTGTCCCGACGATGAGCCGACACGTGTTTCCTCTAGCCAATGATGATTTTACACATGGAAAATCCCCATTGGTCGAGGCTGTTAACGGGTTATCGAATCCAAAACCCGACCCGATAGCTTAACGGCGTTCCGTTACGGTGGATGCCACGTGTCGGTCACCCTTGACAAAAGCACTTCTGTGACGCGCGATTTATTGTCATGGAAGTGGACACTTCCGTGATGATAATTTTGGTAATGTCATGGAACACTTCTATGACAGCACAGGTATGACTATCTTGATTCTGTCATAAATTTGTCATGGATGTACATGCATGACAAAAAAAGCGACCTACTGTGACAAACACGTATCATCACGGAAGTGCATTTTTTTTAGTGCTTGGACTTGGCAGTGTTAGTCTCCTCGGGTCAACAGTGATGTGCAAGGGCCAGAACGACCGACAGCTTGGGTGGCTCCTCAAGGCCATGGAGACGACGGGCAGCAGGATGCTGCTAGTGCAGGTAGGGCCACGACGAGGACCCGAATGGGTTTAGAAGGAGGTGCTCGCAAGAGGAGCCTCGCGGTGGTGAAGAGGTCGCCGATGGAGAAGATGGCCAAGGAACGGGCGGAGCAGGATCGGCCTGGGTGTGATGCAGCTGCGGGGATCTTGGCAGAGCCGGCCATCCATGGCGGGCCAAGGTCGCCAAGGTCCCTCTCCAAGGGCAGAGAGAGTGCGCTGAGAGAGAGAGAGATGGATACAAGAGGAGAAGGAAGAACGTGGGAAAGAGGCGGGGCCTGGTGCTAGTCCCATGGGCGCTGGCCCCGGTGCCGGTCGTCGAACGCGAGGCGAGGAGGGCCGGCCGTGGAGGACGGCATGGAGGTGCTGTGGCTAAGGCCTGCTCGGGAGGTGGAGGCAATGAGGGATACGGGCGCCACAGGAGGCGAGATCAGGGGCGAAGGGGTCGAGCGGGGCTCTCCCTGACGGCGCGAGGTGGAAGAGACGAAGGCGATCGGGCAGGGGGGGGGGTCAGGCTAGGGTTAAGAGGAGGTTGGATGGGCCTAGGTGAAGATGGGCCGGCAAGGTTGGGCTGCAGCGAGATGGGCTTCTCTCTCTAATCTCCCAGTTCCCTTTTATTTACCGAAAATAGTAAATAGCAAAGAAAGAAAACGATGGAAAGAAAGGGTTGGAGAAAGAATTTGGGCATGGGGTTATTTTCTTGGACTCGCAAAAATACAAGGAATTTGACAAAAATGGCCTAAGGATTTTTACAGGAAGTAAAATCCACACGCGTTGGATTTAACTCAGCAAGTTTGAATTTCGAAACCCATTCAAATGAACTCCAAATAGGTTGATACTATAGGAGGTGACCCTACAAACCAGATGTGATTTATGGGCAGATTTGGAACATTTATGGATGAAGTAAAATTGCAACTCAATTTTACTAAAAGGCCCCAAAGGAAGAATTGAAGTTGAGTTGGATAAAAGGAATTTGAGGAACAGAACAAATGTGTTATGGGTGATTCCAAGCCAATGGAATGGTTTAGTATAGCTCCCTAAGTATTGGGAGGATATGTTATAAAGACAAATCACCATGTGAATTCCCTCGATTAAAATGGATCAAAGATCCATGCAATTTATTTAGCTGAGTTTTAAAAAGGGGTGTGTCGGTGTCAAAACCGGCGGATCTCGGGTAGGGGGTCCCGAACTGCACGTCTAAGGCTGATAGTAACAGGAGGCAGGGGACACAATGTTTACCCAGGTTCGGGCCCTCTCGATGGAGGTAATACCCTACTTCCTGCTTGATTGATCTTGATGATATGAGTATTACAAGAGTTGATCTACCACGAGGTTGTAGAGGCTAAACCCTAGAAGCTAACCTATGATTATGATTGTTCTTGTCCAACGGACTAAACCCTCCAGTTTTTATAGACACCGGAGGGGGCTAGGTTACATAGAGTCGGTTAAAAGGGAGGAGATCTACATATCCGAATTGCCAAGCTTGCCTTCCGCGCAAAGGAGAGTCCCACCCAGACACGGGACGAAGTCTTCAATCTTGTATCTTCATAGTCCAAAAGTCCGGCCAAAGTATATAGTCCGGCTGTTCGAGGACCCCCTAATCCAGGACTCCCTCGGTAGCCCCTGAACCAGGCTTCAATGTCGATAAGTCCGGCGCGTAGATTGTCTTCGGCATTGCAAGGCGGGTTCCTTCTCCGAATACTCCATAGAAGATTTTGAACACAAGGATCGTGTCCGGCTCTGCAACATAAATTCCACATACCACCGTAGAGAGTATATTATTCCACAAATATAATCTGCTGACAACTTTTTATAACGTGACGACCTGCCGTGGCCCGGTCATTACGAACCGTTTTTCCCTACCTTCCACTGCATGTGTTGCGAGGCGGTTTTATTGGCATGTCTTGTCGAAGCAGAGATCATGTTCCCCTTATCATGGGATTCTCATCAATACGGATATGGGTAACCCAACCTTGCCATCAATCGCGGCGCTTGGAGAATAAGCGATTTTATGGGGCAAGTAGGGAGGCGCACAGTTTCTACCACCTTTATAAAGGGACAAGGATTCCTCTTTTTCACCCACGCCTTCTTCTTCCCCTGCCCATCCATTCTCGCGCACTCAAGCTCCAGCACCCAAGTTCTCATTTTCTCCGCAAAGCCATTCCAAACATGTCCGGAGCGGGAGGCAAGTGTATGGTCTCCTTGTTACAGAGGAGAACATTACGAAGCTCCGAGAAGTCGGATACCTAGCCGTAGACATCGCGCACCGGCTCCCAGACGCGGGGCAGATTGTTCCTAGTCCAGAACCCCATGAGAGGGTGGTATTCCTCACCCACTTCGTCCGTGGATTGGGATTTCCCCTCCACCAATTTGTCCGTGGGCTCATGTTCTACTACGGGCTGGACTTCCATGATCTGGCCCCCAATTTCATCCTCAACATCTCGGCGTTTATCGTCGTGTGCGAGGCCTTCCTCCACATCAAGCCCCACTTCGGCCTGTGGCTGAAGACCTTCAACGTGAAACCGAAGGTGGTGGTAGGCCAGCAAGCGGATTGCGGAGGCGCCATGGTGGGCAAAATGCCCAACGTCACTTGGCTCGAAGGCTCCTATGTGGAGACCGTAAAGGGGTGGCAATCGGGGTGGTTCTACATCACCGAGCCGCGCGACACCAACTGGGTGGCGGCCCCTGAATTTTGATCCGACATACCCACGCGGCTCACCTCCTGGAAAGAGAAGGGCCTATCCTGGGGTTCATCGATAGAGCTGACCGGACTCCAGAACTGTGTTAAAAATATGATAAGCAAGAAAATCAAGCTTGTCAATGTGGTCCAGGTCATGCTCTTCCGCCGGATCCTTCCGTGTCAAAGACGAGCATTTAATATGTGGGAGTTCTACCCGGCCAAGCACCAAACGCTGCGAGAGCTTTTCGACACGACGCACAAAGACGTCTGGAAGGTGCTATTCAAGGCCGCCGAGGTACCTCCTCCTCTTACCGAGGATCGCGGACTCAGCGCAAAGCGCCCCGCCAATTCGGTAAGCTCTTTATATCTCATAAGATATTCCTTTCCCCAGTATAATCATGTGAAGGATCTGAGCCTCCATGCCATTTTAACAGGACTGGGTAGCGACAGCGGAGCGGATCGATTGTCTGGCCCCATTGCCAGAAGATCCAGCAAGGGCTCTCTTAACGGAGATGCTGGTTCCGGCGCCCTATGAGGCGCCGGAGAAGAAGGCCAAGAAGAAGGTCGTGGGGACCAGGAAAGGTCTCCGGCGCAAGGTTATATCGGACTCATCGTCCGAAAACACCGAGGCGGACTCCTCCCAGGAAAACGAGGAGGAGGAAGAGGAAAGTTCTCTCCCCCCCAACCGGGGAGGACAAGAAAAGGAAGGTCTCCCCATCTGGGGAGGCCGAAGGGTCCAAGAAGGGGAGGACCCTCCTTCCGGACCACTCCACAACAGCCGCTTACAGCGACGAGGAGTGGTTGCCCAGGGACAAGCCCCTGGTGAAGTCGTAAGTATCCAGATACTATAATAGTTCTGGTATGTTTTGTTTTATTGCTTCTTATCGTGTCAAACATGATCATGCAGTCCATCCAAAGCCCATATCGACGTATCTTCTTCGGATGAGTCTTTGGGCCAGTCGGCGATGAACAACAATTCACTCCCGACAGCCACCTCCCCAGGGCCCACGAACGACATCAAGGTGTTGTCTCAAAGGGCATTGTCAGCGTTTTGGGAATGGGGGTCCCCAGACTTGCCTGCCTGCGGCCCGCGGCGTGGCTGAGCCAGCAGCCGTACGGCCCATCCTCACCAACAAAGCGCCCAAGACCCTCGCGAGGGGCCAAGCCTCGTGAGGCGGACGATGCAAGACCTCCTCTGGAGTGGCCTAGCTAGGCAGGCTCGCGAGGAGCGGAGATAACAAGGCGAGGCGAACCTCACAAGGCTCTCGTGACGTAAGGTGTGACGATCGACACTAGGCGAGTGCCAGGCGGGCGCCAGCGCGCACAGCGTCCTTGTTTCCTCTTTGGTGCAAAGGGGGCAAGCGCAGCCGCAGAGTACCGAGGCCTCAGGCAAAGGTTGCCATTTCGGTGCAACAAGACCAAGACCATGGACTGCAAGACGGAGGTCATCGTGGAGCCCAGAATAGCGTCACCACCAGAACTTTGTGCACGCGAAGACAACTTTTGTCAGGATAGCTTGTACTAGTTGTCCCCCTTCAAATTAGCCCGCCATTGTTGGCTCCCTTCCCGCTCGATATTTGGGAAGAGGACCAGGGCCTCTATAAATAGGACTAGCCACCACCTTAGAGAAAAGAGAGGGACCACCCCCACACACACAAGCTCATCGAGCTCAAGAACGTCTCAACCTCAGGAGGCCGTTATTCCCTTGTATGGTTCATCATCAGCCCAAGAGGCAATCCACCACCACCACACTGGAGTAGGGTATTACACCACAATGGTGGCCCGAACCAGTATAAACCCCGTGTCCTTCTGTGTTGTGAGTTCGTCGAGTTTGTCCGCAAGATCTTAGCGAGCTAGAGCGTAGATCGGTTGGAGGGAAAGACTTCGCGCGCACCCCAGTGTTCGAACCTTAAGGGTTTGCCGAAACCCCACATCCCGACATTTGGCGCGCCAGGTAGGGGTGCGCCGTAGCTTCCCTTCCATCAGTTCGTCACTCCGTCGTCTCCATGTCGGACGCTCGCCGCGCTTGAGCTGAGCGTCGGGCCGCCCTTGCCGCTCGCGTCGCTCAGACAGCTCCCGTCGGTTGGCCGCCTCATCGTTCTCCGTCCCCTGCCACCAACGCTACCACCGGCCCGGTGGGAAACGAGCAGCAGGCGTCCTCGCAACATCCTTCGGTGCAGCAGGACGGCCGCACCGCTACTCCATCACTCACCCCTGCTGGCTCTTCGTCTCACGCGCACCGCGCTCCCATGGAGGCACGGGCCGCGCTCATCGCGGCGAACAAGCTCCTGCGTTACTGCCCCGTCAGCGACGTCTATGAGGAGTGGCTCGACCGCGTCGCTGAACTCGTTTGTGCCGCGGGGGGCTCTCTGGCGCCGTCCCACTCTCTGCCTCCCCCTCAACAGGCCGTGGGCGACGAGATCGTGGCGTGCCTTCACCGCCTCCACCCCAAGACGGTGCCTTCGCGCCAAGGCGCGCGCCTCCGCGGCACGATCCGCCGCTCCCGGCGCCCGCGCTGGAAGAAAGGAGCTGCCAAGAAATCCCGCGGCCGCGAGAAGCTGCACCAGCGCTCCCCGCGCCACCTCGTCAAGACCGCGCGCCGCCTGCAGTGGTACAGCGCGGACCTCGCCAAGACCAAGCTCCGCCCCTGAAGCGGGCCCTGGCAACCATGTCCGGCTGCCGCGCCTTTACCCCTGAGTTGCGTAGCGTTGCCTAGCCAAGCAAGTTCAAGCCACATCTGCCTCCTCGGTATGACAGCACCGCCGACCCCGCGGAGTTCCTGCAGCTCTATGAGTTGAGCATCGAAGCGGCCAATGGCGACGAAAAAGTCATGGCGAACTAGTTTCCCATGGCACTCATGGATGGGGCCCGCTCCTGGCTCCTGAACCTACAGCACGGCTCGATCTCCTCCTGGGACGAGATGCGCGACTACTTTGTCGCCAACTTCCAGGGCACTCGTGACCGCCCACCGGTCGCGGGCGACCTACGCTGCATCAAGCAATAGCCAGGAGAGACCCTCCAGAAGTACATCCAGCGCTTCAACAGCATCCGCCTCAAGATCCCCAAGGTCACGGACGAGGCCATCATCTTCGTGTTTTCCGACGGCGTCCGCGACGTCAAGATGAAGGAAGAGCTTGCTATCCATGAGGAGCTTTGCACATCTCAGGAGCTGTTCAACCTGGCGACTAGGTGCGTAGAGCTAAGGAGGGGCGCCTCTCTCTCCTTGAGCTGCCAGCTGCAGGAGTGGAGGAAAAGAAGGCCAAGGCCAAGGACGTGAAGCGCAAAGAGGCAGTAGTGCTCGCAGCAGAGCCCGACACCAAGCGAGGCAGAGATCAGCTCGAGTCATCCAAGAACGGCCGCCCATTCTGCGCCTTCCACAACCTGAACACCCACAACACCAGTGACTGTCAAGAGCTCAGAGCCATTCGGGAAGGACGCTTCGGCCGACTCCCCGAGCGCAACGACCGCGGCTACGGGCACGGAGGAGGACACGGAGGCAGACGCTGGGACGACCGTGGCCCGTGCCAGGAGTTGCGTGACCGGCCTCGTGAGGACCGCTGGCAGGACCAACCTCGCGAGGGCGCCTGGAGGGACCCACCTCGTGAGGATCGCCCCCAGGGCAATGCTGGTCTTCCCCCGTTGCCGCCGCCATTGAGGAACAACGACCACCACCAGGACGAGGGGGCTGGGGGCTTCCAAGAGCCGCGCGTAGTCGCTTGCATCTTGGGCGCGCTCAGGCCCCAGCCTCTCAGCGCATCTTCAAACAGTTCGCTCGCGAGGTGAACGCGGCGCTCCCCAAGCTCGAGGCCACGCGCCCGCTCCGGTGGTCCCAATGCGCCATCACCTTCAGCTCGGCCGACCAGCTCAAGTGCGCAACCACCGATGGCACACTCCCTATGTTGTGCTCCCCAGTCATTAGCAATGTGCAAGTCACCAAGACTCTCATCGACGGCGGCGCAGGGCTCAACCTCCTATCCGCCGACACGTTCCACAACCTCCAAGTGCCCTATGAGCAGCTCCAGCCAACCAAGCCTTTCTCAGGAGTGACTGTCGGATTTCAGGTTCCGGCAGACCCTTAAGGTTCGAACACTGGGGTGCACGCGGAAATCTCACCTCCAACCTCTCCGTCTCAATGGGATCTAAACTACTAAAAGAACTGCACGAAAGACACAAGATTTATACTGGTTCGGGCCACCGGTATGGTGTAATACCCTACTCCAGTGTGTGGTAGATGGATTGCCTCCTGGGGCTGGTGAGGATGAACAATACAAGGAAGAACAGCCTCGCAAGGCTCTGTTCTTGGCTGTGGTGACGAACCGCTACGAAGAGTTCAGTCACCCTCTCTCTCTCTCTCTGCTTTCTCTCTCTCTCTCTCTCTCGTCCTCGTCCCGGACCGAACGACCAGGAATCGAACCCCTTGCTATGTGGGTGGCTAGTCCTATTTATAGAGGCCCTGGTCCTCTCCCCAAATATTGAGCGGGAAGGGATCCAACAATGGCGGGCTAATTTGAAGGGGTACAGCGAGTACATCTATCCTGACAAAAGCAGTATTCGCCTGCCAAAGGCTCTGGAGATGACGCCGCGTTGGGCTCCATGGTGACCTCCATCTCGTAGTCCTCCTGGTCTTGGTCTCGTTGCACCGAAGTGGCAACCTTTTGCCTGATGCCTCGGTACTCCGCTGATACGCTTGCCCCCCTTGCACCAAAGAGGAAAGAGGGACGCTGCGCGCGCTGGCACCCGACTGGTGCCCCGTGTCGTCATGGCTTGCGTCATAGGCACCTCGCGAGGTACCCCGCCTTGAACTCTCCACCTCCTCGCGAGCCAGCCTGACGACGCTGTGCCTGAGGATGCGCCGTGTCACCCGCCTCGCGAGGCTTGGCCCCTCGCGAGGGTCTTGAGCCTCGTGTTGATGAAGATGGGCCGCGCTGAGCCCCCACTTGAGCCACGCCACAGGCCGCAGGCAGGCAAGTCTGGGGACCCCCGTTCCCAGAACACCGACAGTAGCCCCCGGGGCGTATACAGCCCCGCCCTGACACGTGACCGGCACGGTAGAGCTAGGTGAGGTGTATTTGGGCACCCGTGAGCCAGCGCAGGACTCACGAGGCCCTACCTCTGGGCGGGTTGCGCCCGGCACTGGGCCATATCTTGAGATGTGTCCCTGCAAAATTTGGTTAGATGCCAGTACTCTACGTCCTCGGGTCCCGGCCCTCGAGCTTGTCTCAGCCGTCGCTGGTATGCCAGGTCGCGATGCCATGGACAAGGCCAGAGGGTGAGGGCTGGAGAGCCAGTAAGAGCCCTGAGTCGCGATGCTCAGGCACCCCCCCCCCTTTAACGTGCAAGTAGCCGACATGGGAGGAGAAGATGCTACGGACAGGCTCCATGCGGCTAAGCGTGATAGGCAATGCATAGTTGGAAATAAACACTAGGGGATACACGCCGCCGGGTCTGGCCCGAACGCCTTGGGGATGATGCAGCCCGAGGGGCGCCCCCAACAAGGCAAACTAACGACGGAAAGGTAAATGCAGATACATGCCGCGGGGACGGACCCACGTGGCCTGGGAGTGATGCAACCCTGGGAGGGTGCTCCCAGCTGAGAACGGAACTTGAAAGATGTCACCTGAGGATGTCGTCGGCGTAGTGGCGTCGGTGCAGCAGACTTGACGGGCTGCAGAAGCCGATCCTCACGAGCCCCCAGGCCCCGGGGCCTCCGGAGGCTCCGGAGGCGCTGGTGACTCCTCGCGAGCTGTCTGCACCTCCGCCAGAGCCGCGGAACGCCTGTCTTCCTGAGCCTCCACGATGCCCCTCATGAGGCACTGGTACGCCGCAGCCATGCTCGGCAGGCCGTAAGGCATGCAAACATAGCTGTGGGGTGGACCTCCGCAGCGCCCCACTTGCGAGGGCCAGAGGCGCTCTGTTGTGGCGATTTGATTAAGCCCTGGTACATCGACGCAGACGCGCAGCCCACCATCCTCGCCCGGATGTGGGGCCACGGCTGGCAAGCGGTGGCAACCTCTCATGATCCTCGTCTCTTGTAGCTCTCGAATGGCCTCGTCAACGAACTCTTGCTGGTCTGATCGTCCTCGCCTGGCTCCCTCTCAAGGGAAACGTGCTGCGAAGCACGCCTCCACATGGTCCCCAAGCGCCTCCCCCATGACCATGGCCAGGTCGGTGGCCCTCTAGGTGAGAGCCCCCGAGCCCTGCCTGAGGAAGGCACCGGGCGCGCTTTCCTATGCGATGGATGGAGGGCCCTCCTGAGGTGGCACGGGCCCTGAGGGGCCTGCCTCCTGAGGGACTGAGCCTGTCGACGTCTTCTTCTTCTTGGGGATGGTCTCGGGAAGCCTCCTGCTTCCGCGATCTAGGTCTTCTAGTGACGCGGCCTGAAAGGCTCGCTCCAGGGAACACACTGCATCTCTCTCTTCACAGGGCACCGTGATGTCGCCGCCGCTTCCTGGCATCTTGAGGACGTTGTAGCCGTGGTGGGTCATGGCCATTAACTTGGCCAGCGTTGGGTACCCGAGGATGGCACTGTACGGCAGGCGGATGTGGGCGACGTCGAAGTTGATGAGCTCCGTGCGGTAGTTGCTGCGGGCTCCGAAGGTGATAGGGAGGTGGACCTGCCCGATCAGGATTGTGGAACCGTCGGTGATCCCGGAGAAAGGCCTGGTTGGCTGAAGCTGGTCATAGGGCACTTGGAGGTTGTTGAATGTTTCCACGGACAGGACGCTGAGCCCTGCCCCACCATCGATGAGGGTCTTGGTGACCTGCACGTTGCTGATGACCGGGGAGCAGAGCATCGGGAGGACTCCTGCAGTGGCCGCGCACTTGAGATGGTCTGCCGAACTGAACGTGATGGGGCACGCTGACCACCTGAGGGGGCGCGTTGCTTCGAGCTTGGGGAGTGCTGCATTCACTTCGCGGGCAAACTGCTTGAAGATACGTTGGGAGGCTGGGGCTTGGGCTCTGCCTAGGATGCAGGCGATCGCGCGTGGCTCCTGGAAGCCCCCAGCCCCCTCGTCTTGATGGCGGTCTTCGTTCCTTCTTGGTGGAGGCGGCAGCGGAGGTAGGCATGCGTTGCCATGAGGGCGGTCCTCACGAGGCTGGTCTCTCCAGTCCCCTCACGAGGCAGGTACCGCCAGCGGTCCTTGCGAGGCTGGTCGCGCCACCCCTGGCGCGGGCCGCGGTCTTCCCAGCGCCCTGGGTTTCTTCCTCCTCCCCTGCCGTAGCCCCGGTCGGCATGGTTAGGGCGACGGCCGATCCTTCCTTATCGCACGGGGCGGAGCTCTTGACATTCATTGGTGTTGTGGGTGTGGAGGTCATGGTACACACAGTACCGGCTGCCTCTGGAGGGTTCGGGCAGATCCTTGCCCCGCTTGGTGTCCGGTTCGGCTGCGAGCACGGCAGCCCCCTTGCGCTTCACGTCCTTGGCCTTGGGCTTCTTCTCTTCCGGGTCCGCGGCAGGCAGCTCGAGGAGGGAGAGACGTCCCTCCTCAGCCCTGGCGCACTTGTTCGCCAAGTTGAACAGCTCCAGGGAGGTGCAGAGGTCTTCGTGCATCGCCAGCTCCTCCTTCATCTTGACGTCGCGCACGCCATCAGAGAAGGCGGAGATGATGGCCTCCTCTGACATCCTGGGGATCTTGAGGCGCGCGCTGTTGAAGCGCTGGATGTACTTTTGCAGAGTCTCTCCGGATTGTTGCTTGATGCGGCGCATGTCGCTCACGGCAGGCGGCCGGTCGCGAGTACCTTGGAAGTTGGCGATGAAGCGGGCGCGCATCTGGTCCCAGGAGGAGATCGTGCCTGGAGCCAGATTCAGGAGCCAGGTTCGCGCCCCTTCCTTCAGCGCCATGGGGAACCAGTTCGCCATGACCTTTTCATCACTCCGGCAGCCTCGATGCCCAGCTCATAGAGCTGGAGGAATTCCGCGGGGTCAGTTGTGCCGTCGTAGCGAGGAGGCAGGTCGGGCTTGAACTTGCCGGGCCACCCGACGCTGCGCAGCTCTGTGGTGTAGGCGTGGCAGCCCGCGGTGGCCACGAAAGGCCTCGGTTGGTGGAGAGCTTGGTCTTGAGGGTCCCCACGCACTTCAGCTAGGAGCAGGGCGGGGTCTTGACGTGCCGGAGCTGGAGCAGGGTCGCAGCATGCCGGAGCAGGGAGCGCCCGGGCAGCCCCCTGCGGGCAAGGGATTTCTTGGCAGCTCCGCTCTTGTTGCGATGGCGCCTGGCAGAGCGGGTTCCGCCCTAGGGCTAGTCGCCTTGGAGCCACCGCATCTTCTTGGAGAGGAGGTGGCTGGTGCGCCTCCGGAGCTTCGTTGCCCGCGCGGGGCGGAGTGCGGCGCAGAGGGACGGACAGTGCGAAAGAGCCCCATGCGGCGCGGACAAGCTCAGCGATGCGGTCGAGCCATTCTTCGTAGACGTCATCGACGGGACGGTAGCGCAGGAGCTCGTTTGCCGCGAGGAGCGCAGCTCGAGCCTCCAAGGGTGCGCGGAGTGCACGGGACGAAGAGCCAGCTGGTGCGAGTGACGGAGTGGCGGTGCGGCCGTCCTGCCGCACGGACGGGTGCTGAGACGATGCCTGCTGCTCGCCACCCGCCGGGCCGGTGGCGGCGTTGACGGCGGGCGACGGGGAACGACGAGGACGCACACCGACGGGGGCCGTCTGGGCGACGCGAGAAGCGATGGCGGCCCGGCGCTCGGCGCAGGCTCGACGAGCGTCAGACATGGACGCGGCTCGACGAGAGCGGAGCGGTGGAAGACGAATTCCGGCGCACCCCTACCTGGCGCGCCAAATGTCGGATTTCGGGTTCCGGCAGACCCTTAAGGTTCGAACACTAGGGTGCACGCGGAAATCTCACCTCCAACCTCTCCGTCTCAATGGGATCTAAACAACTAAAAGAACTGCACGAAAGACACAAGATTTATACTGGTTCGGGCCACCGGTATGGTGTAATACCCTACTCCAGTGTGTGGTGGATGGATTGCCTCCTGGGGCTGGTGAGGACGAACAATACAAGGAAGAACAGCCTCGCGAGGCTCTGTTCTTGGCTGTGGTGACGAACTGCTACGAAGAGTTCAGTCACCCTCTCTCTCTCTCTCTCTCTCTGCTTTCTCTCTCTCTCTCTCTCGTCCTCGTCCCGGACCGAACGACCAGGAATCGAACCCCTTGCTATGTGGGTGGCTAGTCCTATTTATAGACGCCCTGGTCCTCTCCCCAAATATTGAGCGGGAAGGGATCCAACAATGGCGGGCTAATTTGAAGGTGGACAACGAGTACATCTATCCTGACAAAAGCAGTCTTTGCCTGCCAAAGGCTCTGGAGATGACGCCGCGTTGGGCTCCATGGTGACCTCCGTCTCGTAGTCCTCCTGGTCCTAGTCTCGTTGCACCGAAGTGGCAACCTTTTGCCTGATGCCTCGGTACTCTGCTGATACGCTTGCCCCCCTTGCACCAAAGAGGAAAGAGGGACGCTGCGCGCGCTGGCACCCGCCTAGTGCCCCGTGTCGTCATGGCTTGCGTCATAGGCACCTCGCGAGGTACCCCGCCTTGAACTCTCTGCCTCCTCGCGAGCCAGCCTGACGAGGCTGTGCCTGAGGATGCGCCGTGTCGCCCGCCTCGCGAGGCTTGGCCCCTCGCGAGGGTCTTGAGCCTCGTGTTGATGAAGATGGTCCGCGCTGGGCCCCCACTTGAGCCACGCCGCAGGCCGCAGGCAGGCAAGTCTGGGGACCCCCGTTCCCAGAACGCCGACAGTGACTGACGGTTCCACCACACCAATAGGGCAAGTCTGCCTGCCTGTCACCTTTGGGGAGCGCAAGATCTACCGCACCAAGCTCATCGACTTCGACGTCGCACACATCCGCCTGTCGTACAATGCCATCCTCGGGTATCCAGCCCTGGCCAAGTTCATGGCAGTCACTCACCACGGCTACAAAGTTCTCAAGATGCCAGGAAGCGGGGGGGTCATCACGGTCCCATGTGAAGAAAGGGATGCGGTGTGCTCCCTTGAGCGCGCCTTCCAAGCCGCGGCAATCGACAACCCTAACAGCAGAAGTGAAGGCCCTCCGGAGACCATCCCCAAGAAGAAGCTACCGCGCCGTGCAGGACCCCAAGAAGATGGCATCGCATCAGGAGCCTCGTCAGGATCAGCACCCGCTCCAAGGGCGCCTCCCTCCACCGCATAGGAAAGCATGCCCGGCGCCCTCCTCGGGCAAGGCTCCGGGGCTCTCTCCAGAATGTATGGTTGCAATTTGTCATAAATGAGCAAACAGGGAAAAAAGATGAAGAAAGGCAATAATAAGCTAACTTTGTGCATTTTTATTTAAATGATACGTCAAAGCGTATGTATTCAAGTAGTGCAATAAGCAAAAATAGGACTATTTGACATGTCCTATCCAAGGGCAGGCTGCGTGTGGGTATGCAAAACAGGTATAGCGATCATTATCAGAGACCACCTGGGGATTCCCTTGTACGTCAAAGCTTCTTGCTTCCTTGGTGTTTCCTTCCTGTGATGGGTCCGATAATCAGGGTATTGGAGAGGGCCTTCAGAGAATAGGGTCCTGAAAGGAAGAAAATGGTAAAGATATATGGGTCCTGAGGCGGTTGAGCCGCATTGTGGGCCGTGCCATAGTCGTGGCTCCGCCTATGCCCATGGTATCTTGAGTGCGTAATTATGGACGCGCGGCGCAAATTTCACCGCTTGACTGGGACTAGGACAGAGGCCAAATTGCTAGGCGAGTTTAGAACATGCCGGGCGATCCTGTTGCAGGGTACTCCGGACTCGCTTGAAGGTGTCCGGGGGCTTTATCGCCGAATTGGCGGTTTGCCTCAGAAGGCTGCTTTGTACTTGTGCTGCGAGGGCCGCAGTGTGCTCCTCCATACGAAGCAAGCATTCTGTGTTTCCATTAACTGTTATAACCCCGCAAGGTCCTGGCATTTTGAGCTTGAGGTATGCATAATGCGGTACCGCATTGAATCTGGCGAATGCGGTTCGTCCGAGCAGTGCGTGATAGCCACTACGGAAGGGGACGATATAGAAGATCAACTCCTCGCTTTGGAAGTTGTCCGGGGATCTGAAGACCACTTTTAGTGTGATTGAGCTCGTGCAACATGCCTCTACACCTGGTATGACACCTTTAAAGGTGGTTTTTGCGGGTTTGATCCTTGAGGGGTCGATACCCATTTTGCGCACTGTATCCTAATAGAGCAGGTTCAGGCAGCTGCCACCGTCCATAAGGACTCGAGTGAGGTGAAATCCGTCGATGATGGGGTCAAGGACCAATGCGGCAGAACCGCCATGACGGATATTGGTAGGGTGGTCCCTGCGATCGAAAGTGATCAGACAAGAAGACCATGGGTTGAACTTTGGGGCGACTGGCTCCATCGCATACACGTCCCTTAGTGCACGCTTCCATTCCCGCTTGGGAATATGGGTTGCGTATATCATGTTCACTGTTTTCACTTGGGAGGAAATTTCTTCTGTTGTCCTGTGTTCGGCGGCCGGGGCTCCTCCTCGTCATCGCTATGCAACCCCTTTTCCTTGTTTTCGGCATTCAACTTGCCGGCATGTTTGAACACCCAGCATTCTCTGTTGGTGTGGTTGGCTAGTTTATCGGGGGTGCTGTGAATTTGGCACGAGCGATCGAGTATGCGGTCCAAACTGGCCGGGCCCAGATTGCTTCTTTTGAACGGCTTTTCCCGCTGATCGGATTTAGAGCCACTGAATCCGGCATTGACTGCCATGTCTTCAGCGTTGTCACCGTTGTTGCGGCGCTTGTGTTTGTTGCGACGTGGCTTGCCGTTGCTATCTCTGGCATCTGAATTGCCAGGATTTTTAGATGTGTTGTTGCTGCGAGCCAGCCAGCTGTCCTCGCCCGCACAAACGCGGGTCATGGGTGTCGTGAGGGCTGCCATGGACTTCGGCTTCTCTCAGCCGAGGTGTCGGGCGAGCCACTCGTCACGGGTGTTATGTTTAAATGCCGCTAAGGTCTCGGCATCCAGACAGTCGATAATTTGGTTTTTTTTTAGTTAGGAACCGAGTTCAGAATTTCCTGGCTGACTCCCCGGGCTGTTGGGTTATGTGACTCAAGTCATCAGCATCCGGTGGTCGCTCATTAGTGCCCTGGAAGTTCTCAAGGAATGCGTCTTCCAAGTTCTCCCGACTGCCAATGGAGTTTGCCGGCAGGCTATTCAGCCAATGCCGAGCCGGTCCTTTGAGTTTTAGTGGGAGGTACTTGATGGCATGTAGATCGTCACCGCGGCCATGTGGATGTGGAGGAGGAAATCTTCAATCCATACCGCAGGATCTGTTGTACCATCATATGATTCAATGTTTACGGGTTTAAACCCTTCTGGGAATTCGTGATCCATTACTTCGTCGGTGAAGCATAGGAGGTGTGCGGCGCCTCTATGCCGGGCTATATCACGACGCAGTTCGTACAAGTCTTGTTTGTTGTATTCGGCCTGGCCGGATTTGCTTTTAGTATATCCGGCGTGACGGTCGTCGTCACGCGTTGGGGCGCGCCCCGTGATCCGTAGATCGATCTTGTATGTCCTGCTTTGTTTTCCAATACGTCTTGCAGGTCCTGCGTGTAGCCCCGGGCCTTGGTGTTTTTGTTTGACTGTCGACAGGGTGCGGGCTAGACTTCGGGCTGATATGCCGCTTTGTCTCGACGACGAGGTGGCCGGTCAGCCGCATCATACGCTAGTAGTTTAGGCTTTAATGCTTCCTCCTCGAGTTGGGGTAGCAACCAACGCTTTGGGTAACTTTTGGTTGGGCGCTCGGGTTTGTATTCCTCGGCTGCCAGGACCTCGGTCCATCTATCTGCTAGCAGATCTTGATCGGCTTGAAGCTGCTGCTGCTTTTTCTTCAGGCTTTTTGCTATGGCTATAAGCCGGCGCTTGAAGCACTCCTACTCGACGGGATCCTCAGGCACGATGAATTCTTCGTCGCCGAGGCTCACCTCGTCTTAGGAGAGGGGCATGTAATTGTCATCCCCTGATTCTCCATCTGTCTCCTGTTCCTTAGGGCTCGTTTGCCCATCCTCCCGCTAGAAGCCTGGCTGGAGGGGATTGTCTTCGTCTTCGGCACTGTCCATAGCGTTATTGTCTCTTGTGCCGGTATCGCTGCTTTTGCTATGGCGGGGCTTAGAGCGGCGTTGATGACACCGGTGCTTAGATTGCTTCTCGAGGGGATTATCCTCCATTGCCTTATTGCCATTGCTTTCTTTCGGGGTGTCCACCATGTATATATCATATGATGAGGTGGTTGTCTAGCACCCTGTGGGCGGTGGTTCCTGTTCTTCTCCTGCATCGTCGTCCATACCGTCGATGTCTTCGGAGCCGAAATCAAGCATGGCGGTTAAGTCATCGGTAGTGGCTATTAAGTGGGTGGTGGGTGGGGAACGAATTTCATCGTCCACTTCCCATTCAAGCCGGACATAGTTTGGCCAAGGGTCTCCTAACAAGGAGAGAGACCTAAATGAATTTAGTACATCGCTCAAGGGCGAGTCCTGAAAGATATCTGCGGAGGTAAACTCCATGATCGGTGCCCAATCAGATTCGATAGGCACGGACGCAAGCGGTTCGGAGCCTGTGGTAGGGGGCGAATCCAAGGGTCCGGTAACATGGGTCTCATAGGAGGTGAAGTCAGTATTCGGCTCTATCGCCGCTGAGTGTGCGGCCTCTGTGGCGGGGTCCATCCACGCGTCCTCGGACGGCACGATTCGCTCCGGATTGGGGGCGGAGTAGCCACAGGTGTGATCTCCCGAACACCGTCCGACGGTAGAGCTAAGCCATGCTCGTCGTGACTGTGCGGCGCACCTGACATGAGCTCGAATCTGTTGAAGATCAAGTCTCCGCGGATGTCGGCAGTATAGTTCAAGCTTCCAAACCTGACCTGATGGCCAAGGGTGTAGCTCTCGATCTGCTCCAGATGGCCAAGCGAGTTGGCCTGCAGTACGAAGTCGTCGAATACGAAGATTTGTTCGGGGAGAAAAACCTCACCCTGGATTGCATCATTGCCGATGATCGAAGGAGACATCAAGCCTTTACGTGACGGCATAGTGGAACTCTCAATGAAAGCACCAATGTCGGTGTCAAAACTGGCGGATCTCGGGTAGGGGGTCCCGAACTGTGCGTCTAAGGCTGATAGTAACAGGAGGCAGGGGACACAATGTTTACCCAGGTTCGGGCCCTCTCGATGGAGGTAATACCCTACTTCCTGCTTGATTGATCTTGATGATATGAGTATTACAAGAGTTGATCTACCACGAGATCGTAGAGGCTAAACCCTAGAAGCTAGCCTATGATTATGATTGTTCTTGTCCTATGGACTAAACCCTCCGGTTTATATAGACACCGGAGGGGGCTAGGGCTACACAGAGTCGGTTACAAGGGAGGAGATCTACATATCCGAATTGCCAAGCTTTCCTTCCATGCAAAGGAGAGTCCCACCCGTACACGGGACAAAATCTTCAATCTTGTATCTTCATAGTCTAACAGTAAGGCCAAAGTATATAGTCCGGTTGTCCGAGGACCACCTAATCCAGGACTCCCTCATGGTGCAAGATGACATGATGCAATGCACATGATGCAAAGATGAATGCAACAAACAAAACAAATCACATGACGAATCTCGGAATCCATGGAAGGTCTTGGGGATATAACTATTAGGTATGACCTGCCCAGGAGGGGTCGGGTCATCCCTATGGCGACTCATCCCAATAAAGCCCAAGAGCATATGGCGGTTCATAGATAAGCTTGATAGAGGTCCCAAACCCGAAGGCGGCTTAAAGCCCATGGATATAAACCGCCATGTATGTAGACTTGTTTTATAAGGTAGGAAAGAAAGGTCACCGAGCCGAATACGTTGCAGGCTGGGGCCCCGAGGTCGGCTCAATTGAGTACGGGTACCGGGTCCCCTTCAGCGGAATTCACGTCTTCATTGGCAAGATCGGCGAACCGGGCCCTGACCGAACATCTGCACCGACATCGTCGAGACGGCTCAGCGTGCGAGACCCGCCCGGGTTCGGCCCGCCATGAATTGTGCCTTCGTGGGGCTTATCCATGGAGCGGAATCTGAGGATAGACCGGCATCTGGTTGTGAGACTGTCATTTACTCTGATGGTGAGTCATCCACTGATGAGACAGAGTCATTGTATCAACTGCCACATGGCCGGCTTGGGGGCTGTTCCGATGGCGACAGTATCTCGGACCCCTGTGAGCCGCCGAACCGGGTTGCAATCTTCATGGCCGGCACACAGCCCGTGTAGCACTCGTCAACGGCAGCAGAGCTGGTTTCCGGGTCAGCAGCGGCAGCGGCTGCCGGGGTAGGAGGCCCTGAGCGCCCACCGGCTCAGGTTTTAACCGACTTACTGGATAAGCTGACAGCTCTGTTAACAGCGGTGGTTAACCCAGCAGATCAAGATCAGCATAACGCGGCGGTCATGAAGTTGCGTGACGATATAGCACATGCCAAAGAGGAGTTAAACACAGAGAACACCAGGATGACCGAGGAACGGGCTGCTTTGGATGCTCAGGCGCAACGAATTCAGTCACAGTCTTACCAGCTCATGCTAGATCAGAATGCTTCAAACGAAGTTATGAGGAGGAGACATCAGACTCGTCTGCCATCGGTTTATGAGGCAAGGAATCTCTTTAACACGCCAGGAGCAGGAATCAGTGACCCGGCAGTAGTAAACCGGGTCGAAGCACCTAGGAAGGGTATGCCGGTTCAGCCACGAACAACAGACCTGCCTTGCCAGAACAATAACCTGCACAGCACATGCCAACGCCAATGGGTCATTATTCTAACCCTTTGGATAACACGATCGCTACGACGTCACGATTGGCAGCTCTCCCGGTTGATGGTGAGTCACCGACGGCGGTTGAGACATGGAGGGCTAGAGAGCATCTTTAGACAGCACTGACTCAGCAGCAGGCTTATTCTTACAGTCAGGACAGGATTCATTCCACCCCTTGCCTGAGTCGGAGTTACAGCAGACGTATTGATGAGCCGGCGGTGTCAAGCAGTGGACGGAACCATAACCCGCCCCGCAGACATAACCCGGTGGGCGGTGGCGCTGATGCTCAGAATGTGGTGGATCAAGGAAGAGCCCGTCGAGAGGCCGAGTTAGCGGCACAGTATGTGGCCCGTCAACCTACTCCGGTTCGTCCAACCACTTCTATGGAGCCGGGTGTAACCTTTAGAAATTTTGGCGTGCCATTCTTAGTACCGGATCTACGTAATAAGTGCCTGCCCAAGGATTTCAAAGGTCCTCGCAAGGTGCCTAACTATACAGCCGATTTAAGTCCTAAGGCGTGGATTGAGAGTTATGAGATGGCCATGGAATTGCTAGATGTCAGCGAGGCTGCATGTGCTAAATATTTCCCACTAGTGTTGGAGGGAATGGCCGGTACTTGGTTGAAGGGGCTCCCAGCTAATTCCATCGGGTCATGGGCCGAGTTAAAGGCCCGATTCATCCAGAACTTCAAAGATACATGTAAACAGCCCATGTCAATTGTGGATCTGGCCTTTTTTGTTCAAGAAGGTGAGTCAACAACCCATTGGGTGCGCCGAGTTTCAACAATCTTGCACTCGTCGGATCGCATCAATGCCGACTCGGCAGTGCTGATGTTGGAGATCAATTGCCGTTTCACGCCCTTGAAGCAGAAACTAGGGCGGCTCAAACGCCATTGCAATGACATGGGGACACTCATGGGGGCTCTGGTTAAGTATGCTAACTCTGATAGTACCAAGGACCCCGGGTCTGATGACGAAAAGCCAGGGAAGGGAAGGAAGAGCAGCAATGCCAAGGGGCAGCAGCATAACCCGGCGAACCAGGGAGGCAACGGTAAGCGCAAGGCTGATAATAGTTTTGACTTTGTGGCTAACACCAATGCATAGAATAACGGTCAGCGTCGTAAGGGTAAACCATCCCCACGGGCCGGAGGATCCGATATCAATCTTGAACAGATGTTAAATCGGCCTTGCCCAAGACATGGTACGAGAGAAAGACCATCCGGGCACCTCTGGAAGGATTGTCATATTATGAAAGAGTACAAGAATTCCAATCTTTTTCATGACAGTCATGGGCCAGGTGGCGGTTCTGGATCCGGCTCTCAAGGTCCGGGTTATGGAGGTGGCGGTTCTAAATCTGGATTCCAAGGAAATCAAGGTAATCACAGCAACCAGGGTGGTTACAACCAACAGAGTAATCAGGGGGGTCAACAGCAGCAGTCTAGTTATCAGAGCAACCCGAAGCAGTTGAATAGTGGACAATATCATGTCTTCACCACTGGCTTATGTAAGCGTGACCAGAAGCTTCATAAGAGAGCAGTTAATGTCATTGAGACGGCGGTTCCCCGTTACTTGCGCTGGTCTGAACAGCCCATTGTGTGGAGTCAGGATGATCACCCGCCCCGGGTTGATAATCCGGGTCACTTGGCTTTGGTGGTTGCACCTCAGGTTGGAGGGTATAAGTTTACCAAGGTACTCATGGACGGCGGGAGCAACATCAATATCCTTTATTATGAAACCTTCCGTCGCATGGGGTTGACTGATAAAAATCTTAAGTCGTCAAACACTGTTTTCCACGATGTGGTGCCTAGTAAATTGGCATACCCAGTTGGTAAGATAGCTCTAGAAGTTGTTTTTGGAGATGATCATGACTCTAGGTCAGAGACATTAACCTTTGAAGTGGTCAAGATCCACAGCCCATATCACGCTCTGTTTGGACGGCCGGCTTATGCCAAGTTCATGGCGCGGCCTTGTTATGTGTATTTGCAGCTCAAGATGTCGAGTCACAACGGAACCACTACAGTTCATGGAAGCCGCAAGATAGCTTTGGAATATGAAGAAGGTGATGCGGCCTATGCTGAGTCAGTTTGTGCAATGGAGGAGTTAAAATTTTACAAGGATAATGTTGATCCGGCAGATATGACATCTTTGAAAAAGCCAACTATAGAGCATGATCCAGTTTTAAAGTTTAAATCAGAAGATGATACCAAGATGGTTGATTTTGTCCCTGGCGATTCATCCAAGCAGTTCACCATCAGTGCTAATCTGGATCCGAAATAGGAAAGCGCGCTCATCGAGTTCATCCGTGAGAACCGGGACATCTTTGCATGGAGGCCTTCAGACATGCGGGGTGTACTGAGAGAACTCGATGAGCACACTCTTAATATTGATCTAAAGTTTAAGCCGGTCAAACAGTTTCTTCGCCGTTTTAATGAGGAGAGACAGAAGGCCATCGGACAGGAAGTAGCCCGGCTCTTGGCAGCTGGGTTTATCATTGAAGTTTCCATCCTGAGTGGTTGGTTAACCCGGTGCTGGTACTTAAGAAGAATGACACTTGGCGTATGTGTGTGGACTACATGGATTTGAACAAGGCTTGTCCGGCTGATCCTTTTGCTCTCCCTCGCATTGATCAGATTATTGATGCTACGGCGGGTTGTGAGCGTTTGAGTTTTTGGATGCTTATTCTGGTTATCATCAGATCAAGATGGCAGTTAAGGACCAGGAAAAGACAGCTTTCATAACTCCCTTTAGAGCCTTTTGCTATGTGTCTATGCCTTTTGGGCTCAAGAGTGCCCGGGCGACTTATCAGAGATGTGTGCAAAATTGCCTTCATAATCAAATTGGGCGTAATGTTCATGCTTATGTGGATGATATTGTGGTGAAATCCAAAGAGAAAGAGATATTGATAGATGATTTGAAGGAAACCTTTGATAATCTCCGGGTTTATAAAATGATGCTTATCCTAGCCAAGTGTGTTTTTGGTGTACCGGCAGGCAAGCTTTTGGGTTTTTTGGTGTCTAACAGAGGCATTGAAGCTAATCCAGAGAAGATCAAAGCCATCACTTCTCTGGCTAAGCCGGCGTGTGTCAATGATGTGGAACGTTTGGCGGGTCATATTGTGGCTTTAAGCCGGTTAGTAGAGAAGGCCATCCCTTTGTATCAGATGATGAAAAAGACAGATAATTTTGCCCGGAGTGATGCCGCTAATGTAGCGTTTGAGGACTTAAAGAAACAGTTGGCTGAGCCGCCCGTGCTTGCTGCCCCTGTTGATAAGGAGCCTTTGTTGTTATATGTGGCTGCTAATAGTCGGGCTGTCAGTGTAGCCATTGTGGTAGAAAGGAAGGAGGCGGGCAAGGAATATCTGGTTCAAAGGCTGGTTTACTATATCAGTGAGGTGCTTATTGAGTCCAAGCAGAGATATCTGCACTGGCAGAAGCTTTTATATGGAGTGTTCTTGGCCAGTCGGAAGCTTAAGCACTATTTTCTGGCTCATCCCATCACTGTGGTTAGCTCTGCTCCTTTGGGAGATATCATCAAAAACAGGGAAGCAACTGGCCGGGTTGCTAAGTGGGCTATTGAGCTTGGACCACACAGGTTAAAATATGTGCCTCACATGGCCATCAAGTCTCAGGCGCTGGTGGATTTCATCAATGATTGGACAGAGCTGCAGATGCCTGAGGAAAAGCCAGATAACACGTATTGGACTATTCACTTTGATGGGTCCAGGCAGTTGGAGGGCTCGGGGGCTGGAGTTGTGCTTGCTTCCCCTCGAGGTGATAAATTTTGTTATGTTCTTCGTTCGATGTTTTCCTTGCACTAACAATGCAGTTGAGTATGAGGCCTTGCTCCATGGTCTTCGGATGGCTAAGGAGATGAATTTAAGCCAGGTTAGGTGCTTCGGCGACTCAGACTTGGTGGCTCAGCAAGTCTCTGGTACTTGGGATTCTAAGGATCCACTCATGGCGGCTTATCGACGAGAGGTGGACGCTATTGCTGGTCACTTCAAGGGTTATCAAGTTGAGCACGTTGATCGGTGGAAAAATGAAGTGGCGGATGCTTTAAGCCGGCTGGGTTCTCAACATAAACCGGTGTTGCCTAATGTTTTTCTTGATGTTTTGCATAACCCATCGGTCAAGCTACCTACAAAGGAGGATTTGGCTATCCCTGACCCGGAGGCTCAGCTGGTGGCGGCTCTTCATGTAATTCTGGATTGGACAGTTCCTTATTTTTCTTATATGACCCGGGGCGAGTTACCTGAGGATGAAACCTTAGCCAAGCAGATAGCCCGGCAGTCTAAGTCAATGACAATTGTTAATGGAGAGTTGCATCATCGCAGTGTCACAGGAGCATTTCAACGTTGTGTTTCTCCAGAGGAGGGCTGTGAGATCCTGCGTGAGATTCATGAAGGAGACTGTGGTCATCATGCTGGTTCAAAATCTCTCATGGCTAAAGCTTTTCGTCATGGATTTTATTGGATAACAGCTCACGCTGATGTGGAGGACCTGGTCAGAAGGTGTGATGGATGTCAGAAATTTTCACGACGAGCTCATGTGCCAGCTCAAGAATTGAGGATGATTCCAATTACTTGGCCATTTGCAGTTTGGGGGCTTGATATGGTTGGACCTTTCAAAAGATCTAAGGATAAGAAGACCCACCATTTGGTGGCGATCGATAAGTTCACTAAGTGGGTAGAGGCAGAGCCAGTCAGTAAGTGTGATGCAGCAACATCGGTTCAATTCATGAAGAAGGTGATCTTCCATTTTGGCTTTCCACACGGCATCATAACAGACAATGGCACTATTCTCTCTAAAGGTGCTATGGAAGAATTTTGTCAATGTGAGCACATCCAGCTTGATGTGTCGTCAGTGGCTCACTCCCAATCTAATGGTCAAGCTAAGAGAGCCAATCAAGAGATCTTGAAAGGCAGCAAGCCCCGGCTTATGGTTTCCCTGCAGAGAACGCTGGGTTGTTGGGTGGAGGAGTTACCTTCCGTGTTATGGAGCATCAATACCACCCCTAACAATTCTATGGGATACACGCCTTTCTTCATGGTTCACGGAGAAGAGGCGGTTCTCCCTAGTGACATCCGTCATGACTCACCTCGTGTGGCGGCTTATGTTGAAGTTGACAATGAAAAGGCACATCAGGAAGCACTTGGCCTGTTGGATGAGGAGCGTGACATTGCGGTGGCTCGTTCAATGATTTACCAGCAAGATATGCTCCGTTACCACAGCCGCCGGGTTAAAACCAGAACTTTCCAAGAAGGTGATCTAGTGCTCCGGCTTATCCAGGATCAGACTAATATGCACAAGTTATCCCAACCTTGGGAAGCACCCTTTGTGGTCAGCAAGAATCTGAACAATGGGTCATATTACCTTATCGATGTTCGAGACCACAAGGACTCACGCACGTCGGAGGAAGAGACCCGTCGGCCGTGGAATATTGCTCATCTTCGGCCTTACTACACTTAAGCCACTGGCTCTGCCAATGTACATATTTTGACAATGTATATATTATGATCAATATAATAAAGCCGGCATCCCTGTTAAAGTAGGGCCTCTATCGTTGTTTCTCTTTAAATAATGAGTTTTTTGGTCACATGGGGGCTTCTGCTTTATACAGCAAAGTTATTATTACCCTTTGATCCGGCTTATAGGCCACACACAAAAAACTTGGGGGCTTGCTTGCCCAGGTCAAAGGGACCAAAGAGAGTCCATTGCAAAAGCACAACTCAAACATAGGTTCCCCTTGAGCACGGCTCAAAATATTGCTTGGGGGCTCTTTTGTTCTAAAGAAGAAGAGTTGCTACAACCCTTGTCATAGGCTTAAAAGCCAGGCTTGGAAGCCAGGTGTATTCACCTAAAACCCCGGGTTATCCTACCTTTTTAACTAAGCCACTCCGCCCAGGTAATCCTGGAAAGACCCGTCGAACATTTGACAAGTCAATCTTATGCAGACCCTGAACTTGTCAAAGTTAAAACGATGATTGGTTAATGTGAGGTCCATCTTATAAGGTTTGTAAACGGTTTAACTCAGTGGCCTGGCAGCCCATGAAAAGCCTCGCTTCTCGTTTGTTTTTCATTCAACGGATTCTTTATTTTTGAGGTTTATTTGATAAAACTTATAAAGGTTGATTGTAAATCACCAGTGTTTATTAACCCGGCCTGGCTTTTGACTATAAGTCGCCCGTATGAGATAACATCCGGTGTTTATTAACCTGGCCTGGTTTTTGACTATAAGTCGCTAGTATGAAATAAAGATAATATCCGGTGTTTATTAACCCGGTCTGGCTTTGTTCATAAGCCGGCAATCTCTGATAATTACCAGTGTTCAAAATCTTGGGTTATCGCCCTTATTGCACTGGCTTGGTAAACCAACAAGTGTGATCAAATATCACAGGTATGACATATTTTTAATCATATATGATTACCATTCAGTCCAGGCTTGGTTATACATTATGATAGTTTCTATTGGGGCGTTATAACCCGTCCAGCAGTAAACCGACAGGACACTTTTCATCTGTTGTATGCAGGAACAGACTCAAAATTGATAATATCATAAAGCATATATGGTATATTTTTGCATAACAGATAAATAGTATCATGAATAGAAAAATATGCACGATGGCATAGCAGAATAAAGTTTTGAAGCTAGCCTATTACAAGGCGCTTGGTGCCCAAAAGGATGATTGTTTGTAAGTCTCGCAATCAGCAGATGATAAACCGGCCCCGGTTCATGAATCTTGGCATGGCTGACTCGAAGGTTGCGATTCATCGCTTGTCGGTTCGTCTTCTCCTCCACCGTCTGGAAGTGGGGTTTGGACCAGTCAAAGCCACGCAAGGCGACGAATTCAGCTTTGTCGTCAATCAGATCAGACGGATCAATATCAGGGGGCGAAAGTGTGCTTACGAATGGGTGGAATTAAACCCATCACTTTATATGAAGGCATCGGCATCTTCTAGTTATCTGCATCGTAACCCGGCTGATACTTGGTGAGGTTGGTCTCTTCGGCAATGATTGTTGCATGTGGGCGAATCTCTTTGACACAAGCAGCAAAGTCTTGTTGGTCAAAAGAGGTTCCATCTTCCTTGAGACTAGGAGACCCGCTAGCTACATCTGTCGGGTCTAGTTCCGGTACCCAAGCTTTGGCATGACTTATGGCTGTTACAGCTCCAGCTCTAGCACAAGACCGTTTGATTTCTTGAAATCTGGTGGGTAAGATGGACAGCTTCTTCAAGACATCACTTAACAGATTTGGTCCTTGAATCGTTGGAGAAATAGTAGCAAGCGTCCGCTGAGCTCCAGTGTATAATTGCTCAACCAAAGTAGAAACCGCCTTGAGTTTCACCAATGTGTCTCGGCTAAGGTTGCTGCTCCTGGGACCTGAAACAAAAGGTGCAAAGATTGGTTAGGTGGCGACTTATAGTATGATGACAAATACTTACTCTGGATAAATAACAAGGTGACTTACCAAAGATTGCAGAAACCATCTGAGACACATGGTTCTTTAAACCGGTGAATTCAGTGGTAACTTCTTACAGAGCCGCCTCTGCTTTCTTAGCATGCTGAATCAGGGCAGTCTTTTCCTTAGCCCAAGCTTCTTTGTCCATAGTAAAACCGATCTTCAATTTTTTGGCTTCAGACACACTAAACTGAAATTTTGATTCAGCCTTTTTGGTCTCAGTCTCTTGAGCCGCCAGCCGGGTCTTAGCCTCGGACAATTGAGTTTCCAATTCTGTGGTAGCAGCCTGCATACAACACAAGTTCGTTAAGTTTCATGGTGGATTACAATAATACAAATCCCAAGTGCTTTGCAAGCAACAACACTTGGCACTTGGGGGCTAATGTCTGTCAACACAATTTTTCAAAAGAATCGGCTTGATACGTCCATTTTGCATCATGCTTTTATATCGATATTTATTGCATTATGGGCTGTTATTACACATTATGTCATAATATTTATGCCTATGCTCTCTTATTTTACAAGGTTTACATAAGGAGGGAGAATGCCGGCAACTGGAATTCTGGGCTGGAAAAGGAGCAAATATTAGAGACCTATTCTGCACAGCTCCAAAAGTCCTGAAACTTCACGGAAGTCATTTTCAAAATATATAAAAAATAATGAGCGCAAGAAGTTCCAGAGGGGGTCCACACCCAGCCCACAAGGGTGGGGGTGCGCCCTACCCCCCTGGGCGCGCCCCCCTGCCTCGTGGGCCCCCTGGTGGCCCTCCGATGCCCATCTTCTGCTATATGGAGTCTTTCGATGAGGAAAAAATCATAAGCCATCTTTCCAGATGAGACTCTGCCGCCACAAGGCGGAACCTTGGCGGAATCAATCTAGGGCTCCGGCGGAGCTGTTCTGCCGGGGAAACTTCCCTCCGGGAGGGGGAAATCATCGCTATCGTCATCACCAATGATCCTCTCATCGGGAGGGGGTGAATCTCCATCAACATCTTCACCAGCACCATCTCCTCTCAAACCCTAGTTCATCTCTTGTATCCAATTCTTGTCTCTAAGTCCGGGATTGGTACGTGTGGGTTGCTAGTAGTGTTAATTACTCCTTGTAGTTGATGCTACTTTGTTTATTTGGTAGAAGATCATATGTTCTGATCCTATATGCATATTAATACCCCTCTGATTATGAACATGAATATGCTTTGTGAGTAGTTACGTTTGTTCCTGAGGACATGGGAGAAGTCTTGCTATTAGTAGTCATGTGAATTTGGTATTCGTTCGATATTTTGATGAGATGTATGTTGTCTCTCCTCTAGTGGTGTTATGTGAACATCAACTACATGACACTTCACCATTATTTTGGCCTAGAGGAAGGCATTGGGAAGTAATAAGTAGATGATGGGTTGCTAGAGTGACAGAAGCTTAAACCCTAGTTTATGCGTTGCTTCGTAAGGGGCTGATTTGGATCCATATGTTTCATGCTATGGTTAGGTTTACCTTAATACTTTTGTTGTATTTGAGGATGCTTGCAATAGAGGTTAATCATAAGTGGGATGCTTGTCCAAGTAAGGGCAGCACCCAAGCACCAGTCCACCCACATATCAGATTATCAAAGTACCGAACGTGAATCATATGATTGTGATGAAACCTAGTTTGACGATAATTCCCATGTGTCCCTGGGAGCGCTTTTCTCTATATAAGAATTTGTCCAGCTTGTCCTTTGCTACAAAAAGGATTGGGCCACCTTGCTGCACTTTATTTACTTTTGTTACTTGTTGCTCGTTACCAATTATCTTATCACAAAACTATCTATTACCTACAATTTCAGTGCTTGCAGAGAATACCTTGCTGAAAACCGCTTATCACTTCCTTCTACTCCTCGTTGGGTTCGACACTCTTACTTATCGAAAGGAATACGATAGATCCCCTATGCTTGTGGGTCATCAAGACTCTTTTTTGGCGCCATTGCCGGGGAGTGAAGCGCCTTTGGTAGGTGGAATTTGGTAAGGAAAAATTTATATAGTGTGATGAAATTTATTATCACTTGTTACTATGGAAAGTAATCCTCTGAGGGGCTTGTTCGGGGTATCTTCACCCCGACTAGTAGAGCAAAGAGTTGCTCCTCAACCTATTGAACCTACTGAAAATGAAAATGTCTACTTTGAGATTCCTTCGGGTATGATAGAAAGACTGCTAGCTAATCCTTTTGCAGGAGACGGAACAATGCATCCTGATGAGCACCTAATATATGTGGATGAAGTTTGTGGATTATTTAAGCTTGCAGGTGTGCCCAAGGATGTTATTAAGAAGAAGGTCTTCCCTTTATCTTTGAAGGGGGATGCATTGACATGGTATAGGCTATGTGATGATATGGTATCATGGAACTACAAACAATTGAAATTGGAATTTTATCAAAAGTTTTATCCTATGCATCTTGTTCATCGTGATCACAATTATATATATATATAATTTTTGGCCTCGTGAAGGAGAAAGCGTCGCTCAAGCTTGGGGGAGGCTTAAATCAATGTTATATTCATGCCCCAATCATGAGCTCTCAAGAGAAATAATTATTCAAAATTTATATGCTCGCCTTTCTGATAACAACCGCACCATGCTCGATACTTCTTGTGCTGGCTCTTTTATGATGAAGACTATTGAATTCAAATGGGATTTATTGGAAATAATTAAACGCAACTCTGAAGATTGGGATCTCGACGAAGGTAAGCAGTCAGGTATGACACCTAAGTTTGATTGTGTTAAATCTTTTATGGATACCGATGTTTTCCGTAAATTTAGCACTAAATATGGACTTGACTCTGAAATAGTAGCTTATTTCTGTGAAACTTTTGCTACTCATGTTGATCTTCCTAGGGAGAAGTGGTTTAAATATCATCCTCCCATAGAAGTAAAAGTAGCTGCACCTATTAAAGTTGAAGAAAAGACTGTCACTTATAATGATCCTATTGTTCCTACTACTTATGTTGAGAAACCACCTTTTCCTGTTAGGATAAAAGATCATGCTAAAGCTTCAACTGTGGTTCGTAAAAGCAATATTAGAACCTATACACCTCCTGAGCAAATTAAAGTTGAACCTAATATTGCTATTGTTAAGGATCTCTTGTCTGATAATATTGATGGGCATGTTATTCATTTCCGTGATGAAACTGCTAGAATTGCTAAACCTTGTGCTAAAGATAAACATAGACCTGTGGTAGGCATGCCTGTTATTTCTGTTAAAATAGGAGATCATTGTTATCATGGATTTTGTGATATGGGTGCCAGTGCTAGTGCTATACCTCATGACTTATACAAAGAAATTATGCATGATATTGCACCTGTTGAGATAGAAGATATTGATGTCACAATTGAACTTGCTAATAGAGATACTATTTCACCAATTGGAATTGTTAGAGATGTTGAAGTCTTGTGTGGGAAAACTAAATACCCTGCTGATTTTCTTGTTCTTGGTTCCCCACAAGATAGCTTTTGTCCCATTATATTTGGTAGACCCTTCTTGAACACAGTTAATGCTAAGATAGATTGCGAAAAGGATGTTGTTACTATTGGTTTAGGTGATATGTCTCATGAATTTAATTTCTCTAAATTTTGTAGACAACACCGTGAAGAGGAATTGCCTAGTAAAGATGAAATTATTGGTCTTGCTTCTATTGCCGTGCCTCCTAGTGATCCTTTAGAACAATATTTGATAGACCATGAAAATGATATGTTTATGAATGAAAGAAGGGAAATAGATGAAGTATACTTTAAATAGGAACCCATCCTGAAACACAATTTGCCTGTCAAAATCCTAGGGGATCCTCCTCCACCCAAGGGCGATCCCGTGTTTGAGCTCAAATCGTTACCTGATACTCTTAAATATGCTTATCTTGATGAGAAAAAGATATATCCTGTTATTATTAGTGCTAACCTTTCAGAGCATGAAGAAGAGAGATTATTGAAAACTCTGAAGAAGCATCGTGTTGCTATTGGATATACTCTTGATGACCTTAAGGGCATTAGTCCCACACTATGTCAACACAAAATAAATTTGGAGAAAGATGCCAAACCAGTTCATGATCACCAACGACGGCTGAATCCTAAAATGAAAGAAGTGGTAAGGAAGGAAATACTAAAGCTCCGTGAGGCAGGTATAATTTATCCCGTTGCTGATAGTCAGTGGGTAAGTCCTGTCCATTGTGTCCCTAAAAAGGGAGGTATTACTACCGTTCCTAATGATAAAAATGAATTGATTTCGCAAAGAATTATTACAGGTTATAGGATGGTAATTGATTTCCATAAATTAAATAAGGCTACTAAAAAGATCATTACCCCTTACCTTTTATTGATCAAATGCTAGAAAGATTATCCAAACATACACATTTTTGCTTTCTAGATGATTATTCTGGTTTCTCTCAAATACCTGCGTCAGCTGACGATCAATCTAGGACCACTTTTACTTGTCCGTTCGATACTTTTTCTTATAGACGTGTGCCTTTTGGTTTATGTAATGCACCTGCTACCTTCCAAAGATGCATGATGGCTATATTCTCTGAATTTTGTGAAAAGATTTGTGAGGTCTTCATGGACGATTTCTCCGTCTATGGATGCTCTTTTGATGATTGCTTAAGAAACCTTGATCGAGTTTTGCAGAGATGTGAAGAAACTAACCTTGTCTTGAATTGGGAGAAGTGCTACTTTATGGTTAATGAAGGTATTGTCTTGGGGCATAAAGTTTCTGAAAGAGGTATTGAAGTTGATAAAGCTAAGGTTGATGCTATTGAAAAGATGCCATGTCCCAAGGACATCAAAAGTATAAGAAGTTTCCTTGGTCACGCCAGTTTTTATAGGAGGTTCATTAAGGACTTCTCAAAAATTTGTCGGCCTCTGACTAATTTATTACAAAAAGATATACCATTTGTTTTTTATGATGATTGCGTAGAAGCATTTGAAATACTTAAGAAAGCATTGATCTCTGCACCTATTGTTCAACCACCTGATTGGAATTTACCCTTTGAAATTATGTGTGATGCTAGTGATTATGCTGTGGGTGTTGTTCTAGGGAAAAGAGTTGATAAGACATTAAATGTTATTCAATATGCTAGTAAAACTCTAGACAATGCTCAGAGAAATTATGCTACTACTGAAAAAGAATTCTTAGCATTTGTATTTGCTTGTGATAAGTTCAGACCTTATATTGTTGATTCTAAAGTAACTATTCACACTGATCATGCTGCTATTAAATACCATATGGAAAAGAAAGATGCTAAACCTAGACTTATTAGAGGGGTTCTCTTGCTACAAGAATTTGATTTGCATATTATTGATAGAAAGGGAGCTGAGAACCCCGTTGCAGACAACTTGTCTAGGCTAGAGAATGTTCTTGATGACCCACTACCTATTGATGATAGCTTTCCTGATGAACAATTAAATGTCATAAATGCTTCTCGTATTGCTCCATGGTATGCTAATTATATTGTTGCTAAATTTATACCACCTAGTTTCACATACCAGCAAAAGAAAAAGTTTTTCTATGATTTGAGACATTACTTTTGGGATGACCCACATCTTTATAAAGAAGGAGTAGATGGTGTTATTAGACGTTGTGTACCTGAGCATGAACAGGAACAGATCCTATGCAAGTGTCATTCCGAAGCTTATGGAGGACACCACGCAGGAGATAGAACTGCACATAAGGTATTGCAATCCGGTTTTTATTGGCCTACTCTCTTCAAGGATGCCCGTAAGTTTGTCTTGTCTTGTGATGAATGTCAAAGAATTGCTAATATTAGTAGACGTCAAGAAATGCATATGAATTATTCACTTGTTATTGAACCATTTGATGTTTGGGGCTTTGATTATATGGGACCTTTTCCTGCCTCTAATGGATATACACATATTTTAGTTGCTATTGATTACGTTACTAAGTGGGTAGAAGCTATTCCAACTAGTAGTGTTGATCATAACACCTCTATTAAGATGCTTAAAGAAGTTATTTTTCCAAGGTTTGGAGTCCCTAGATATTTAATGACTGATGGTGGTTCACATTTTATTCATGGTGCTTTCCGTAAAATGCTTGCTAAGTATGATGTTAATCATAGATTTGCATCTCCTTATCACCCACAGTCTAGTGGTCAAGTAGAATTGAGTAATAGAGAACTCAAATTAATTTTGCAAAAGACTGTTAATAGATCTAGAAAGAATTGGTCCAAGAAACTTGATGATGCATTATGGGCCTATAGAACTACATATAAAAATCCTATGGGTATGTCTCCGTATAAAATGGTTTATGGAAAAGCATGTCACTTACCTCTTGAACTAGAACATAAGGCTTATTGGGCTATTAAAGAGCTCAATTATGATTTCAAACTTGCCGGTGAGAAGAGGTTATTTGACATTAGCTCACTTGATGAATGGAGAACCCAAGCCTATGAGAATGCCAAATTATTTAAAGAAAAAGTTAAAAGATGGCATGACAAAAGAATACAAAAGCGTGAGTTTAATGTAGGTGATTATGTATTGCTATACAACTCTCGTTTAAGATTTTTTGCAGGAAAACTTCTCTCTAAATGGGAAGGTCCTTACGTTATCGAGGAGGTCTATCGTTCCGGTGCCATAAAAATCAACAACTTCAAAGGCACAAACCCGAAGGTGGTGAGCGGTCAAAGAATCAAACACTATATCTCAGGTAATCCTATAAATATTGAAACCAATGTTATTGAAACCGTAACCCCGGAGGAATACATAAGGGACACTTTCCGGAACGTTTCAGACTCCGAAAAGGAATAGGTATGTGGTATGGTAAGTAAACCGACTCCAAAACAGTTCTAATGGCAATTTTCTTCCATTTTGGAATATTTAGAAAAATAGAAAAATAAGAAGCGGTCTGGGAAGGACATGAGGGCTCCACGAGGGTGGAGGCCGCGCCCTACCCCCCTGGGCGCCCCCCTACCTCGTGGGCACCTCGTGTGCTCTCCGGACTCCGTTTTCTTCCATGTTACGTATTTTGGTCGGTAAAAATTCATTATATAATCTCCCGGAGGTTTTGACTCCCGTATCACGCAAATATCTCTCTTCTTTGTTTCGAGCTGTTTTTCTGATAGATCTAAGTCGTCATGTCGTCTTCAAGTGCCCCCAAGGACAAGTTTTTCGAGAAGGTCATCAACCCCTACCTCGCGGAAGTGCTCCAACACCCTCAAACCATTGAGATGCGTGAGGAGGTGCTGCACATCCGTGATGCTGAGGGACCAAGGAGGACCGAAAGCATGGAGACAAGGCTCGAGGCAATGGAGCAACAAGTTTTCATGTGCCAGGAGATGGTGGAACACAGACTCGACACCAACCATATGATGATCGCGGAGTTCACCAACAACCACAAGCCGGATGCCAAGAACATTGGAGAGACCATCTTCAAGCTTAATGAGAAGATCGAGCACCTCCAAGTCCAAATCTATGACCTACAAAACCAAAATTGTGAGTATGAATATAGATTCAAAAGGATGAGTTTGGCTGCAGATTTGAGGATCCAGGAGACTCGGTCATCCTTCTATGATGGCAAGCCTATGCCCTGGAAGAAGGACGACAAGCCTACATCATCAACAACTCCACCCTCCCCACCAACAAAGAAGAATTGAGTATCTGGTATGGGCACTCCCCTTGGCAACTGCCAAGCTTGGGGGAGGTTCCCCGGTATCATATCACTATCACTTTTATCTTTACCGCTTTTCTTAGTTCGATCCTTTTGATAATATTTTGATCTAGTAGAATAAAAGTTCTTAGTATGACCTAGTTGTGAGTTTTGCTTTATGATCCTTCTATGTAATCGAGTCCGTGAGCTATATATAATAAAGATTAGTGTTGAGTCAAGGGCTTGATTATTTTTCCATGATCCTGAGTGAATAAAAGAGAAGAGAAAGAATAAAAAGGGAATAAAAGAGATCATATGAATCTTATGGAGAGTAATGAGCTCACATAGAAAGAGTATGATGAATAAAAGTTATTGAGGGTTGACAAACATAGTTTTGGTCATCGTTGCAATTAATAGGAAGTAATAAAGAAAGAGAGGTCTTCACATATAAATATACTATCTTGGACATCTTTTATGATTGTGAGCACTCATTAAAATATGACATGCTAAAGAGTTGACGTTGGACAAGGAAGACAAGGTAATGAGTTATGTTTTCTTACATCTGAGATAAATTATATTGTCATGGATCATCCAACATGGTTGAGCTTGCCTTTCCCCCTCATGCTATCCAAATTCTTTGCACCAAGCAGAGATACTACTTGTGCTTCCAAACACCCTTAAACCAGTTTTGCCATGAGAGTCCACCATACCTACCTATGGATTGAGTAAGATCCTCCAAGTAAGTTGTCATCGGTGCAAGCAATAAAAATTGCTCTCTAAATATGTATGACTTATTAGTGTGGGAGAAAATAAGCTTTATACGATCGTGTGATATGGAAGAAATAAAAGCGACGAACTGTATAATAAAGGTCCATATCACAAGTGGCAATATAAAGTGACGTTCTTTCACATTAAGATTTTGTGCATCCAACCATAAAAGCGCATGACAACCTCTGCTTCCCTCTGCGAAGGGCCTATCTTTTACTTTCATCTTCTACCTTACATAAGAGTCATGGTGATCTTCGTCTTTCCTTTTTACATTTTATCTTTTGGCAAGCACAACATGTTGGAAAGATCCTGGTATATATGGCTAACTGGATGTGAGTTTTCATGAACTATTATTGTTGACATTACCCTTGAGGTAAAACGTTGGGAGGCAAAACTATAAGCCCCTATCTTTCTCTGTGTCCGATTAAAACTCCATACCCATAAGTATTACGTGAGTGTTAGCAATTGTGAAAGACTATATGGTAGTTGAGTATGTGGACTTGCTGAAAAGCTCTTATATTGACTCTTTCCTATGTTATGATCAATTGCAATTGTTCCAATGAGTGAGATTATAGTTTGTTAGTGGTCAATGAAGTTTATGATTCATACTTGAAAATTGTGATTGAATTATTACTCTAGCATAAGAGATCGTATGACAAGAATTATATAAGTTGTTGTTCTAAGAATGACCATGATGCCCTCATGTCCGTATTTTATTTTTATCGACACCTCTATCTCTAAACATGTGGCATATTTTTCGATTTCGGCTTTTGCTTGAGGACAAGCGAGGTCTAAGCTTGGGGGAGTTGATACGTCCATTTTGCATCATGCTTTTATATCGATATTTATTGCATTATGGGTTGTTATTACACATTATGTCATAATACTTATGCCTATTCTCTCTTATTTTACAAGGTTTACATAAGGAGGGAGAATGCCGGCAGCTGGGATTCTGGGCTGGAAAATGAGCAAATATTAGAGACCTATTCTGCACAGCTCCAAAAGTCCTGAAACTTCACGAAAGTCATTTTCAGAATATATAAAAAATAATGAGTGCAAGAAGTTCCAGAGGGGGGCCAGACCCTACCCACAAGGGTGGGGGCGCGCCCTACCCCCTGGGTGCGCCCCCTGCCTCGTGGGCCCCCTGGTGGCCCTTCGATGCCCATTGTCGGTGTCAAAACCGGCGGATCTCGGGTAGGGGGTCCCGAACTGTGCGTCTAGGCCGGATGGTAACAGGAGGCAGGGAACACGATGTTTTACCCAGGTTTGGGCCCTCTTGATGGAGGTAAAACCCTACATCCTGCTTGATTAATATTGATGATATGGGTAGTACAAGAGTAGATCTACCACGAGATCAAGGAGGCTAAACCCTAGAAGCTAGCCTATGGTATGATTGTTATCTATGGAGTTGATGAAGTTGTCCTACGGACTAAAACCCTTCGGTTTATATAGACACTGGATAGGGTTAGAGTTACATAGAGTCGGTTACAATGGTAGGAGATCTTGAATATCCGCATCGCCAAGCTTGCCTTCCACGCCAAGGAAAGTCCCATCCGGACACGGGACGAAGTCTTCAATCTTGTATCTTCATAGTCCAGGAGTCTGGCTGAAGGTATAGTCCGGCTACCCGAACACCCCCTAATCCAGGACTCCCTCAGTAGCCCGTGAACCAGGCTTCAATGACGACGAGTCCGGCGCGCAAATTTTCTTTGGCATTGCAAGGCGGGTTCCTCCTCGAAGTCCTTCATAGAAGATTGTAAACACCAAGAGTACTGTCCAGCTCTTCAAAATAAGCTTCCACAAATTTCCATAGAGAGAATAATATTAGCACAAATCAAATCTGCTGACGTATTCTGCAGTGCGCCATCACACCACAACCAAGCCCTTTACTCGAATCGTTTTTACTTTTCCTCCTCGGCATGTTTTGCTAGGCGGTTTCCTTGGCACGTCTTGTCAAAGCAGAGATCGTGTACCCTTTTTATGGGATTCTCATCAATACGAACATGGGTAACCCAACCGTGCCATTTATCACGGCGCTCGAGAGGCAAGCGAGTTTTATTAGGTAGGTGGGGACGCATAACCGCATCCGCCTATATAAGGGGATAAGGATCCACCCTTTGTACCTATGCCTTCTTCCTCCCTTGCCTATCCATCTCTCGCGCACCCGAGCTCCAGCGCCCAAGCCCGCACATCCCACCTCGACCTTCTCCAGCAATGTCTGGAGCGGGAGGCAAATGGATGGTCTCCTCCATTACGGAGGGTAAAGTAAAAAAGCTAAGGAAGGCTGGATACCTGTCCAAGGACATCGCGCACCGGCTTCCCGAAGAGGGGCAGCTTATCCCCACCCCAAGGCCCCATGAGAGGGTCGTGTTTCTCCACCACTTCCTCCACAGACTAGGTTTTCCACTCCACCCATTTGTCCGGGGGCTCATGTTCTACTACGGCCTGGACTTCCACGATCTGGCTCCAAACTTCATCCTCAACATCTCGGCGTTTATCGTCGTGTGCGAGGCCTTTCTCCGCGTCCGCCCCCATTTCGGCCTCTGGCTCAAGACCTTTAACGTCAAGCCCAAGGTGGTGCGCGGCAGCCAGGCGGAGTGCGGAGGCGCTATGGCGGGCAAGATGGCCAACGTCCTATGGTTCGAGGGCTCTTTTGTGGAGACCCTAAAGGGATGGCAAGCCGGGTGGTTTTATATCACCGAGCCACGTGATCCAGAATGGACCGCAGCCCCTGAGTTCTGATCCGGACCCCCCACGCGGCTTATGTCCTGGAAAGAGACGGGCCTGTCATGGGGTGACGAGAAAGAGGTGACCAGATTGCAAACATGCATCCAGTCCCTGGTGAACAAGCCAGTCCAGCTTGTTAATATAATCCAGGTTATGCTCGTTCGCCGGATCCTCCCGTGCCAACAACGGGATTTTAATCTGTGGGAGTTCGACCCGGCGCAGCACCAAACCCTCAACAGGCTCTTCGACACGACGTATGAAGACGCCTGGAAGGTGCTATTCAAGGGTGCCGAGGCTCCCGCATCCGCTTCCGAGGACCGCGGATACAGCTCGCAGCGTCACGCTAGCAAGGTATGCCATCTACATCCTTCACAGGATGTTAAGCCTTTTTTCATAGCTTGACACTATGCGGGATCTGAACTCCCTTTCCTGTGACAGGCTTGGCGGGTGATAGCCGAGCCGATTAACTGTCCGGCTCCGCTGCCCGAAGATCCAGCCCCAGCGTTACTGGTGAAGCTGCTGGCCCCGACGCCTTATGTGGTGCCGGAGAAGAAGGTCAAGAAGAAGAAGACCACGGGGACTTGAAAGAGTGCCCGCAACATGGTGGTGTCGGACTCGTCATATGACGAGTCCGAGGCGCCCTCCTCCCGCGAGAACAAGGAGGAGGAAGAAGAAGACTCTCCCTCTCCAGTGGAGGGAGGAGAGAAGAGGAAGGCCGCCCCAACGGGGGAGGCCGAGGGGTCTAGGAAAAGGAAGACCCGTCCGCCGGACTACGCCCGTGATGTCGAAGAGGGCGAGGAGGAGTGGCCGGACAGGGCCAAGCGTCCGGCAAAATCGTAAGTGTTCAGATACCAGAGTAACTCATGATATTCCTTTTGTTGCACAGCTTCCCCTAATGTCGAATATAATCATGCAGCCCGGCCCGGGCCGCACTCAACGAGTCGTCGAGCGGCTCCTTGGATTCATCGGACATGAACTCTGTTCCGCCCGCTGTCTCCCCCCGCACTGCGGATGACGCCGAAGTGGCGTCGCAACAAGCTCTGGGGCAGGAGGAGGTGGTCCTAGAGGAGCCGCAGGGCGACCTCCCGGACCCCAGGAGTGAAGGGGACAAGACCCCCCAGGGCTCCAAGTACGGCCTTAAGCCGGACACCGTGCTGGAATCTTCAACGATTCCGGACCGCGGCAGGCAAACTCCTTCCAAGAGGAGCAAGCCTTCTGAGCCGGCAGCCTCCGTCCAACCGGAGGCGCCGGACAATCTGCTGGAGGTGCTTGAAGGTGCCTCCATCGACGAGGAGCACCGTACTATTATGAGTACGGTGATCCAGAAGGTTCAGTCCGCCAAGAGCGGGCTGAATGAAGCTTGTGCTGGCCTCTTAACAGGCTTTGAGGTAAGTAAAAATATGTAAAAATATTACCGCATAGACAGTAGCCCCTGATGCTCTGTTTGGCGTTCGGAAAGAAAAGTCGAATAGAGGATCTATGAAATTTCGCAGGAGTCTAATAATAAAGAAGTCAATATGCGTATGCAGGCTTCGCTGCTAGCCACCACCGCACTGACTGCAGAGGTGGATACCCTAAAACAGGGACTCGAGCGGTCCAAGCAAGAGCTCGGCCGTGCCAAGCAGCAGCTCGAGGAGAAACAAGGTAAGAAATACCTTATAAAAAGGTGCCTATAGAGAGGTGTGATTGCAAAAAATAACAGGATTGTACTGCTTATTGTAGGGGCCACGACTGAGGTGGCGACCCTCAAGCAGGCGCTGTCTGAGGCCGAAAAGAAAACGGCCGTGGAGCGCACCGAGCGAGAGAAACTTGGGTCTTAGGTTGACGAGGTGCAGCAAGAGCTTCAGGCTCTCATGAAGAAACATGAGAGTTTGGAGCTTGAGTCAAAGACCCAAGCGTCCGAGCTCGCGGCGGCCCTTGAGACTGCCAAGTCTGCCAAGGCCCAAGCCCAAAAGGCTCTCCGAGAGTTGGAGGATATGAAGAAGATAGCAGCGGGTAAGGCATTCTTTATGCAAAGCAGAAACATAAAAGTAAACTACTTGTTACTTACCCGAATCCGGAGTTCTCCAGGGGCCTTCGCAGATCTTCCCCGCAGCGTGTCCGATGCCGCTGCATTCTACCGAGCTGAAGAGGGCAGCTCAACGGAGAAGGTATTCTGGTCTCAGTATGCTGAGGCCGGACACCCTGTGCCCTTGAGCGACCAGCTGAAATAGCTGGTCGAACTCCACAAGGCGGCTGAACAGGCCATGAAGGGCTTCATAGTTCGGCTGTGGCCCAGAGAGGCCTTGCCTGGGAGCTACTTCGGGCTGGTGCGGCGGCTGGTGGAGGCCTGTCCAAGGCTCGAGGTCATCAAGCGCTCCGCCTGCATCGAAGGTGCCCGTAAGGCCCTTGCCCGTGTAAAGGTGCACTGGGGTAAGCTGGGCGGTGAGAAGCTTGTGACGGACGAGCCGCCGCCGGGGAAGGAGCATCGCAAGCCGGAGAACTACTATAAGGATGTTCTTGCAGGTGCCCGCCTTGTGGCAGATGAGTGCACCAAGGATGTAATTTTTGAATGAATTCGCTCGTGTTTATCCTATGCACTGAAAACTTGTTCATATGCGCTAAACAATGCTTATTGAATTTAAAATATTATTTTTTGTGGGGCCGTTTATCAAAAATTGAGAGATGGCCAGTCGTCGGCTTCTGCCCCCATGCCACTAGTGCTGGGGTGTTCGGTGATAAACCTGGGCGCTCTTTTTCCCATGGTTGGGTCCTTCGAGGGAGGCGCTCAGCACGACGAACCAGGCAATCGGACTATAATGCTTGAACACTCTCACTTAGCCATAGAACTTTATAATTTTAAATTTCGGCGAAGCCCCTAGTTCGGAAGACCGAGTTCGGGGCGCTATCCACGCCTTGGCTGGGGTTATCCAGCTCCTCGCTCGAAGCGGCATAAGCCTTTAGGGACTCCAAAAACCTCTCGAACAGCGACCGGTCTCTCGCCTCATCATGACAGTCAGTTTTAGCTTTCTCCACTGAGGTGCTTAACCCAGCTCAACCGGGGCACAATCGTAGTGGTTCTCCTAGTGCTACCTTAGCCGATATAGCGGAACGTAAGGCACCAAAACATAGGAGCCGGGCAAACCCAACTATTGACCCAAATCATGATTCGGAGCCGATGCATATAGTGCTATAAGTTCGGGGTGCCGCACTTGTGAAAGTGTACGGACTTCTCACACCATATTAAAGGGTACTGAAGCCCCTGGCGTACTTGCCATACCACAATGTACGGGTGCAACATGTCATTAATGAACATATATATGAAAAGAGTAATGCAAAAAATAGACAAAAAGCTTGGCATTGTTTATGGAGAGGCTATTTATCAAAGCCGAACGATACAGATGGTGCGGTAAGCAAAAGATATTGGACTATTCAGTATGTCCTGGCCAGGGGCAGGCCGCGGAATTATATATAAAGTAGGTATATCGCTCGTAACAGAGACCACCTGGGAGTTCCATAATGCGGCATGGCTTGTCTGCCTTCCTGGATCTTGCATCGTTTGTGCGGCAATCTAATTGCCGAACAGGTCGTCCGAAGTATGGAGTCCTGAAAGTAAGAAAAAATTAAAAAAAGAATCCGGCGGCCCTTGGTATGTTTTAAGCCGTATTTTGGGCGTGCCGTTATTTTGCCCCTTCCCCTGTGCCCATGGTATTTCAAGGGCGTAGTTATGTACGCGAGGTACTAGTTTCGCTAGGTCGCGAAAGCTGGGGTTGGGGCCGCATTGCTACACTTGCTCGGAGTGTGCCAGGTGGTCCTGTTGTAGGTTACTCCGGGCGCGCTTGGCAGTGTCTGGCTTTTTAATGGCCGGACTGGAGAATTGCCAAAGAAGGCTACTTTGTACCTCCGCTGCGAGAGCCGCCGTATGCTCCTCCGTACGGAGGGAGCGTTCGGTGTTTCCGTTGACCGTGATTACTCCTCGAGGGCCTGGCATCTTGAGTTTGAGATATGCGTAGTGCGGCACCGCATTGAATTTTGCGAATGCGGTTCGTCCGAGCAGGGCATGATAGCCACTGCGAAACGGGACTATATCGAAGATTAACTCTTCGCTTCGGAAATTATCGGGGGATCCGAAGACCACGTCAAGTGTGACTGAGCCTGTACAGTTGGCTTCTACACCTGGTATGACGCCTTTAAAGGTCGTTCTTGTGGGTTTGATCCTTGAGGGGTCTATGCCCATTTTCCCCACTGTGTCCTGATAAAGCAGGTTCAGGCTACTGCCGCCGTCATTGAGGACTCTTGTGAGGTGAAATTCGTCGATGATTGGGTCGAGAACCAATGCGGCGAAGCCGCCATGACGGATGCTAGTGGGATGGTCCCTTCGATCAAAAGTGATCGGGCAGGAGGACCATGGGTTGGACTTCGGGGCGACTGGCTCCATCGCGTATACATCCCGTAGCGCACGCTTCCGCTCCCTCTTGGGAATGTGGGTTGCGTATATCATGTTCACCGTCCGCACTTGTGGGGGAAAACCCTTTTGTCCATTGTTGTTCGGCGGCTTGGGCTCCTCCTCGTCGTTGCTGTGCAGCCCCTTGTCTTTGTTTTCGGCTCTTAACTTGCCTGCCTGCTTGAACACCCAACAATCTCTGTTAGTGTGATTGGCTGGCCTTTCGAGGGTGCCATGTATCTGGCACAAGCGGTCGAGTATTCGGTCCAAACTGGACGGGCCCTGAGTATTCTTTTTGAACAGCTTTTTCTGCTGACCGGATTTATAGCCTTTGAATCCGGCATTGACTGCTGTGTCTTCATTGCTGTCGCTGCTAACGCGGCGTTTTTGCTTATTCCGACGTGTCCTGCCACTTTTGTCCTTGGTATCCGAATTGCCAGGGTTCTTTGATAAGTTGTTACTGCGAGCTAGCCAGCTGTCTTCTCCCGCACAAAAGCCGGTCATGAGTTCGTGAGGGCTGCCATAGATTTCGGCTTTTCCTGTCCCAGGTGCCGGGCAAGCCACTCATCGCGGATGTTATGCTTGAAGGCTGCTAGGGCCTCTGCATCCGGACAGTCGACTATCTGGTTTTTCTTTGTTAGGAACCGTGTCCAGAATTGTCTGGCCGATTCCTCTGGCTGCTGAATTATGTGGCTTAAGTCGTCGGCATCCGGTGGTTGCACGTAAGTGCCCTGGAAGTTGTCGAGGAATGCGGCTTCCAGGTCCTCCCAAGAACCGATTGAGTCTGCTGGCAAGCTGTTAAGCCAATGTCGGGCCGGTCCTTTAAGTTTGAGCGGGAGGTATTTGATGGCGTGTAGATCATCGCCGCGTGCCATGTGGATGTGAAGGAGATAATCCTCGATCCATACCACCGGGTCTGTTGTGCCATCGTATGATTCGATGTTTACGGGTTTGAAACCCTCTGGGATTTTATGCTCCATTACTTCATTCGTGAAGCATAGCGGGTGTGCGGCGCCTCTATACTGGGCTATATCACGACGTAGCTCAGAAGAGCTATGTCTGTTGTGTTCGGCCCGGCCGGATTTGTTGTATCCGGAGTGAAGATCATCGTCATGTGCCGTAGGGCGCCTGCGCGATCCGTAGATCAATCTTGTTTGTCTTGCCTTGTCCTCCAGTATGTCTCGCAGGTCCGGCGCATTTTCCTGTGCCTTAGTTGAGTGGCCTCGGGCATGGCTTGGGTGGAGGGTCGAGAGACCTCTCTGTCGTGGCCGCGAGGTGGTTGGTCTACCATGTCATGCGCTGGTGATGTAGGTGCTTCCTCCTCTGATCGGGGCAGCGGCCTGCGCTTTGGGTAACTCTTGGAGGGGCATTCGAGTTCATACTCCTCGGCCGCAAGGACTTCAGTCCATCTGTCAGCTAGCAAATCTTGGGCAGCTCTGAGCTGCTACTGCTTTTTCTTAAGGCTGCTTGCCGTGGCTAAAAGCCTGCGTCTAAAACGCTCTTGTTCGGCGGGGTCTGATGGTATGACGAATTCGTCGTCATCGAGGCTTGCCTCGTCTTCGGAGGGAGGCATATAGTTATCGTCCTCAACCTCTTGGTCTGCCGCTCTCTTATGAGGGCTGGCTTCTCCATCTTCCTGTGCCGAATCTTGCTGAGGTGGGTGTTCTTCGGCGCTGTCCGGGGTAGTATTATCTCCCGTGCCGGAATCACCGTTTTTGCTTTGGCGCGATTTAGAGCGGCGCCGCTGACGCCGGCGCTTTGTCTGTTTCTTGGGGGTGTCCTCCCCCACTGTTCCATCACCATCTCCATCCTTCAGAGTATCCACCATATATATGTCATATGACGAGGTGGCCTTCCAGCGCCCTATAGGTGCTGGTTCCTGTTCGTCTCCTACATCGTCGTCCATACCGTCGATGTCTTCGGAGCCGAAGTCAAGCATGTCGGTTAAATCGTCGACAGTGGCTACAAAGTGGGTTGTGGGTGGGCTTTGAATTTCTTCGTCGTCCGTATCCCATCCTCGCTGACCGTAATCCGGTCAGGGCTCTCCTGATAAAGAGAGAGACTTAAGAGAATTCAGGATGACGCCTAAAGGCGAGTGCTGAAAGATGTCTGCGGCGGTGAACTCCATTATCGGCGCCCAATCGGATTCGATCGGCAGGGGCGCGGGGGTTTCGGAGTCCGGGGAGGAGTCCGGATCCTCAGGGTCACGGATCATGCAGAGTGCGGGGCTAGCATTTGGCTCGATCGCCTTTAAGATTGCAGCCCCCGAGGTGGCGTCCAACCGCTCGTCCTCCATTGGCGCAATAGGCTCCGAGTTAGAGGTCGGAACCGATGCGTGTGCGGCCTCCAGGACACTACCCGGAGGCAGAGCTAGATCATGCCCCTCGAGATAGTGCGGCGCGCTTGGCCGTGGCTCGAACCCATCAAAGATCAAGTCTCCGCGGATGTCAGCCGTGTAGTTTAAGCTTCCAAACCTGACTTGATGGCCAGGGGCGTAGCTCTCGATCTGCTCCAAGTGGCCAAGAGAATTGGCCCGCAGAGCAAAGCCGCCGAAGACGAAGATCTGTTCGGGGAGAAAAGCCTCACCCTGGACCGCGTCGTTGTTGATGATTAAAGGAGCCATCGGACCTAACAGCGATGACACAGAGGAACTCTCAATGAAAGCACCAATGTCGGGGTCAAAACCGGCGGATCTCGGGTAGGGGGTCCCGAACTGTGCGTCTAGGCCGGATGGTAATAGGAGGCAGGGAACATGATGTTTTACCCAGGTTCGGGCCCTCTTGATGGAGGTAAAACCCTACATCCTGCTTGATTAATATTGACGATATGGGTAGTACAAGAGTAGATCTACCACGAGATCGAGGAGGCTAAACCCTAGAAGCTAGCCTATGGTATGATTGTTATCTATGGAGTTGATGAAGTTGTCCTATGGACTAAAACCCTCCGGTTTATATAGACACCGGATAGGGTTAGGGTTACATAGATTCGGTTACAATGGTAGGAGATCTTGAATATCCGCATCGCCAAGCTTGCCTTCCACGCCAAGGAAAGTCACATCCGGACACGGGACGAAGTCTTCAATCTTGTATCTTCATAGTCCAGGAGTCCGGCTAAAGGTATAGTCCGGCTACCCGAACACCCCCTAATCCAGGACTCCCTCGCCCATCTTCTTCTATATGGAGTCTTTCGATGAGGAAAAAATCATAAGCCATCTTTCCAGACGAGACTCCGCCGCCACGAGGCGGAACCTTGGCGGATTCAATCTAGGGCTCCGGCGGAGCTGTTCTGCCGGGGAAACTTCCCTCTGGGAGGGGGAAATCATCGCCATCGTCATCACCAATGATCCTCTCATCGGGAGGGGGTGAATCTCCGTCAACATCTTCACCAGCACCATCTCCTCTTAAACCTAGTTCATCTCTTGTATCCAATTCTTGTCTCTAAGTCCGGGATTGGCACCTGTGGGTTGCTAGTAGTGTTAATTACTCCTTGTAGTTGATGCTAGTTGGTTTATTTGGTGGAAGATCATATGTTCAGATCCTATATGCATATTAATACCCCTCTGGTTATGAACATGAATATGCTTTGTGAGTAGTTACGTTTGTTCCTGAGGACATGGGAGAAGTCTTGCTATTAGTAGTCATGTGAATTTGGTATTCGTTCGATATTTTGATGAGATGTATGTTGTCTCTCCTCTAGTGGTGTTATGTGAACGTCGACTACATGGCACTTCACCATTATTTGGGCCTAGAGGAAGGCATTGGGAAGTAATAAGTAGATGATGGGTTGCTAGAGTGACAGAAGCTTAAACCCTAGTTTATGCGTTGCTTCGTAAGGGGCTGATTTGGATCCATATGTTTCATGCTATGGTTAGGTTTACCTTAATACTTTTGTTGTAGTTGCGGATGCTTGCAATAGAGGTTAATCATAAGTGGGATGCTTGTCCAAGTAAGAGCAGCACCCAAGCACCGGTCCACCCACATATCAGATTATCAAAGTACCGAACGCGAATCATATGATCATGATGAAACCTAGCTTGACGATAATTCCCATGTGTCCTCGGGAGCGCTTTTCTCTATATAAGAATTTTTCCAGGCTTGTCCTTTGCTACAAAAAGGATTGGGCCACCTTGCTGCACTTTATTTACTTTTGTTACTTGTTGCTCGTTACCAATTATCTTATCACAAAACTATCTGTTACCTACAATTTCAGTGCTTGCAGAGAATACCTTGCTGAAAACCGCTTATCACTTCCTTCTGCTCCTCGTTGGGTTCGACACTTTTACTTATCGAAAGGACTATGATAGATCCCCTATACTTGTGGGTCATCACGGCTCTTTCTAAAGTCCCAAGTGCTTTGCAAGCAATAACACTTGGCACTTGGGGGCTAATGCACATTGCTTGTTTTCTTTCTAACGATGAGCCGGGTGTGTTGTTGACAGTCCCAGCCGACTCATGGGGGCTATGCAGTTAAGTTATGTTCTTTTACACAATGATTAATAGGACCGGCTCATTCATATTGATTAGGCCGGCCCTTGGGGACTATGAATGCAAAGTTATGCTATCATCAGAATCCGGTTTAAAGTTTTTAAACCGGACCTCGCGGGAGTCTAGGACAGAAGCTTGTAAATATTTCAAGTCTACAGATTATTCAAGTTTCTCATAATCAGAAGACTTGGGGGCTGGCAGGATATATATATAAGCCGAATGATGTACCTCATATTTCTGTTGCATTTGTTTAACCATTTCAATCTCCAAGTCACAGCTTGAATGCACTTGACTAACATAGCCAGATAAAACTTCACTAGTACTTAGTTGAGCATAGTGGGAGACATCAAACCTTACTTCCCGTCTTTCCATGACTTCTTGTCTGGCCGAATGTCTCGCTAGTATCGTTGAATTCCCCGTCTCAGTAAAGTTGGTGCCAGTGATTACAACGTCTTCAGCATGAATTTCCGGTGGGTTAACTGAGCTTTATAGTTCAATACTTGACAGATCAATAGTGGTCTCGTCAAAGACAGCTTAGGTATTTCAGGTTGAGTATTGAGAGCAGGATCTTATGGCTGTTCAGGATGTTCTGGTGCAATGGTTGGCTGTTCCGGTTCAGTGGCTTTTGGACCCTCGGCTGGCTTTGTTGCCTTTGCTTTCTTGTTGGGTTTTGCTTGACCGCTAAAAAGAATATTGAACAAGTCAGTATAATGATAAAGATATAAAGGTACAGAAGAAAGATATTTATTATTACCCAGGAGCACTCTTGAAAGCCGGTAGTTGAGTCTGCAATGAGTCGCCAGAGTAGGAACGGGAAATCTCCTGCAAAGATGGAATCAAAATTGAGTGATTAATGAAAGTAACTCGCTAGTAAATACAAGAGTTAAGGTTAAAAAGAACCTCATTTTTCCGTTTCCGAGGAGTGTTTGGTAAACCGGAGGATAAATCTTCATCTCCACCGGCCTGGGTCTGGCGGCGGCTCTCATGTTGTTGTCATTTTAAGAGAAAATTAGGATCTAAATAAGCCAAGGGGTGTGAAAACCTTACTTTCCGGGTTACCCGCCGAAGTTTCTTCCTTGGTAAAGGTTCTGAGTCGGAGGAAATAGTAGTTACCTCTCCTTCGACTGCTTGGCTAGCTCCCATGTCATCCTGGCAATAGTCAGTGTCAATAAGGTTGTTAAAAAACAAGCCAGGAGAGTCAAGGGCTACCTCCAACTCGGAGGCATCATCCAGCTTCAGGAATTCAGAGGCGCTGGGTTTTTTCCTAGACCTCCTACTGGTCTTTTTGGCGGCTCTCGTAGCAGCTTTAGCCTTTTTTGCAGCTTCATGGTCATATTTGGCATCCCAGAAGTCAGATTTAGCCTGTGGAAGGATAACATATTTGAGTTCATGCAATGTTTAAGTGCTGAAGGAAAAATAAATTAAAAGATTTACCTCTGGCGTCGGGTTAAGCTTGCATAAAGGATTCAAACCCACTTTGCTGCAGTCTTTATATTTGCTATTTACAAGCGTGGTTTCCATCTCAACGATGCCCTCTTCAGTAAGTCGTAGAGAGCTATGGCGTAAGGGATCATCTGTTTCTCCGGTATATGTACACATCAAGCCGGATCGGCGGCTTAAGGGTATGATCCGCCATGCAACCCAGCAGCGGATTAAGTCGACTCCAGTTAAGCCATTTCCTAGCAAGGCTTGAACTTTTCTGATTGTAGGGACAAGTTTCTTCCGTTCGGCGGCGGTAAGTTTATCAGGGAGTTGGTACTTTGAGCCGAGATGCTTAGGCCGATAACCCGACAATGGATTTTCATGAGACGGCGAGATATCTTTGCAGTAGAACCATGTTTGGTTCCAGTCTTTGGGATGACTTGGCGGAGCTACTTGAGGGAAGATGGCATCTCATATGCATTGAATAGAAATCCTGCCAAGCTCCAAGATGGGCCCATTTGTGAACTCGTTCTGCTGGTTCAAGTAGAAATACTCTCTGAAAAGCTCAACACTAGGCTCTTCTTGAAGGTATACCTCACAAAAGACTTGGAAGTTACAGATGTTTGATATGGAATTGGGTCCAATGTCTTGTGGATGGAGTTTGAAGAAGTGTGGGATATCTCTGAAGAATTTAGAGACGGGTGGCGAGAAGCCCGGGTTCATATGATTAGTAAATACGATAACTTCATCGTCCTTAGGATGAGGTTTCTCTTCGCCCGGGTCAGGAACACGGTAATGCATCACACTCTTATCTGGCAAATATCCAAAGGTGACAAAATCCTTCAAGGTGTTCTCAGTGACTATGGAGGGAACCCAGTTGCAGGTCATGATTGTTTTGGGTGGCATGGTGAAAGGACAACCTAAAAGACATGAAAGAATTTGCCGGCTTAAGATGATTGGTAAATTTGCAAGTTAACAAGTACAGTGCATGTTCAGAATGGCGACTTAAGCAAGCGCTAATGATATACGAAGTAACAATAAACCGGCAAAATAAGCCGCCATGACTAAAGACATTCAAGATCTACCAAGGCTATAAATTGTAAGTGTTAGGACAAACAGGTTCCACAGGTTGAGGCTACAAATTCAGATCTACCGTTGTTCAGAAAAGAAAATAAACTTGAAACCTACAGAGGCGACAGTGGAAAGGTAGAGGTGCCCTAGAAGAGATTTGTGGCAATGAATATATATTCTAATATCAGAAACAGGTGCTAAAACTACTACCGCGCAAAGATTCATGTGGTTTTCGGATCTAGTCCATGGATTAAAACAAAGAGAAAGAAGGGCGGCGACGAACATCGACGAACACCGATGAAACCTAATGGCAGATCTATGGTGAAGGAAGGAATGACTTACTGATGTCGTTGGGGCAACGGAGTGGCACCGCGGTTCTTTGGTCTGATCAAGGTGATGCAGCGGCTGGAGTTGAGGTCGAGGACGAAGGTTGACGGCGGCGGAGCTCGTGCGAGTCGATGCGTCGCGAGGAGGAAGAAGGCGAGAAGGAAAAGGAGAAGAATGGAAGGTGACTCCGTGGCCCTATTTATAGGCCTGGAAGTACAAATGACAGGCACTGGAATCGAGGAACGGTAAAATGGATATGTGTTGGCAAGGGCACCTCGATTTTCGAAGAGTCGGTAAAGAAAAAGATTTCTTAAGATTTGGATTCTATATAACAGTAATTGCAGGTGACACCATGTTGGATTATCGCAACTTTCGGACGCGACGTCATGGCGGGTTACAATACTTCACAATAAGAGGAGGAGAGATTTTTCGAAGTGTTGAAGATTGACATGAACAAGTTCAAATCAACCTGGGGCCTAATGTTGGGGATATAACTATTAGGTATGACCCGCCAAGGATGGGTCGGGTCATCCCTATGGCGACTCATCTCAATGAAGCCCAAGAGCATATGGTGGTTCATAGATAAGCGTGATAGAGGGCCCAAACCCGAAGGCGGCTTAAAGCCCATGGATATAAACCGCCATGTATGTAGACTTGTTTTGTAAGGTAGGAAAGAAAGGTCTGCCAGCGTTCTGGGAACGGGGGTCCCCAGACTTGCCTGCCTGCGGCCTGCGGCGTGGCTCAAAGGGGGGCCTAGCACGGCCCATCTTCACCAGCACAGACCCAAGACCCTCGCGAGGGGCGAAGCCTCGTGGGGAGGACGACACGGAGATTCCTCAGGCACGGCCTCATCGGGCTGGCTCGCGAGGAGGCAGAGAGATCAAGGCGGGGTACCTCACGAGGTGCCTGTGACGCAAGCCATGACGACCAAGGGCGCCAAGCGGGTGCCAGCCCGCGTAGTGTCCTCCTTTCCCCTTTGGTGCAAAGGGGGCAAGCGCAGCCGCGGACTACCGAGGCATCAGGCAAAGGTTGCCATTTCGGTGCAACAAGACCAAGACCAGGAGGACTGCAAGACGGAGGTCATCGTGGAGCCCAAGACGGCGTCACCACCAGAGCTTTGTGCAGGCGAAGACTACTTTTGTCAGGATAGCTGGTACTAGCTGTCCCCTTTCAAATTAGCCCGCCATTGTTGGCTCCCTTCTTGCTCGATACTTGGGAAGAGGACCAGGGCCTCTATAAATAGGACCAGCCACCCGCAAGATAGGAGCGAGCTGGGAAGGAAGCGGCCAGAGGTTTCTAGGAGAGGGAGAGGTAGAGAGAAAGAGAGAGAGAAAGGTGACTGAACTCCTCCCAGCAGTTCATCGCCCCAGCTAAGAACAGACCCTCGCGAGGCTGTTCTTCCTTGTATTGTTCATCATCATCAGCCCAAGAGGCAATCCACCACACCACACACTGGAGTAGGGTATTACACCACAACGGTGGCCTGAACCAGTATAAACCCTGTGTCTCTTGTGTTGTTCTTCCCATAGCCTAGATCTTAGCATGGTGGAGGGGTGCAGGTAGGTAGGAGGCGAAAGCTCCGCGCGCACCCCAGTGTTTGAACCTCAAGCGTCTGTCGGAACCCAAAATCCGACATTTGGCGCGCCAGGTAGGGGTGCACCGGAGTTTTCTCTTCCGCCACCGCCACGGCCTGCCTCACGATGAGTAGTGCATCGCCTGCTCCGGCCGCCGGTGCCAGCACGGGGGCCAGGGGGCTCCGCGCCCTGGCCCCAGCCCGGCAGCGGGTACGGTGGCCGGACGAGTTCAAGCCAACAATGCCGCCGCGCTACGGCGGCGCGACAGATCCGCTGGCCTTCTTGCTGGCGAGCGAGGAGGCCCTCCTCAAAGCCGGAGGTGACGATAGGGTCATGGCCAACTGGCTCCCCATGGCCCTCACCGGCGCTCCGCGCACATGGCTGCCCCACCTGCCGGCAGCCTCCGTGGCCTCCTGGGAAGAGCCCCGCGGCCTCTTCCCCGCCCATCACGCTACACCAACACCCCCGGTCATCGCGGCCCTCCTGGGCGGCTCGCAGGCGCCGCCTATAGGTCACCACGTCAAGCCGTTCATCCGTCGGGTCAGCACCGCTTCCACGCAGCAGGGGGCTCTCCCGGACCGGGCGGCGCCCAAGGTCGGCCTGACCTTCAGCTCGGAGGACCACCCCTCCAACTCAGCCTGCCCGGGTGCGCTCCCCATGCTGTGCACCCCCACCATCTACCAGGTGGCCGTCACCAGGACTCTCATCGATGGCGGTGCACACCTCAACATGCTCTCAGTCGAGGCCTTCAACCTCCTCTGCATACCCCTGGAACGGCTGCAGCCCAGCTGGCCCTTCTCAGGCGTTGGGGGCGGGTCATCCAGCTCTTTGGGACAGATCCGGCTCCCAGTAACCTTCGGCACCTACGACAACTTCTGCACGGAGCTGGTCGACTTCGACATCGCCCCCATCGGCCTCCCCTACAACGCCATCCTCGACTACCCAGCGCTGGCCCAGTTCATGGCCGCGACGCACCCGGCGTACAACCTCATGAAGATGCCCGGGAGCAGCGGTGTCATCACCGTACACGGGGACACCGGAGACGCGTTGCGGGTGCTCAAGCTCGCCTTCAAGACGGCGGCGCCGGCACAGCCCGCCAACTTGGAGACCCCCGAGCCCAAGGGGGCTGCACCCGCCAAGAAGAAACAGTTGTTCACCCAAGACAAGGCAGAAACCAAGCAGATACCCGTCGATGAGGACGGGTCCACCAATGCCACTTTCACCATAGGCGCCAACCTCGAACCCGAGCAGGAGGAGGCCCTGGTCGGGTTCCTGCGCGCAAACAAGAAGGTATTCACTTGGGAGCCTGACCAGTTGGCAGGGATCCCTAGGAGTGTAATCGAGCATCACCTCAACGTGTGCCCCAACGTGCGCCATGTGAAGCAGAAGGCCAGGCGGCAGTCCACAGAAAAGCAGGCCTTCATCGTCCAAGAGACCCGCAAATTAGAAGCCGTCGGGGTCATTCGCGAGGTCCGATACCCGGATTGGTTGGCCAACCCTGTCATTGTGCCAAAGAAGGGAGGGAAGGAGCGCATGTGTGTCGACTTCACCAACCTCAACAAAGCATGCCCGCAAGATCCGTTCCCGCTCCCCCGCATCGACCAGATCGTTGATTCCACCGCGGAATGCGACCTGTTATGCTTCTTGGATGCTTTCTCTGGGTATCACCAGATCAAGATGGCGGTAGAAGATGTCGAAAAGACAGCTTTCCTAACCCCGTGTGGGGTGTACTGCTACACATGCATGCCATTCGGGCTGCGTAACGCAGGGGTGACCTTTCAGCGGCTAATGCACATCACCTTGGGACCGCATCTTGGGAAGGATGTTGAAGCTTACGTCGATGACATTGTGGTAAAGTCTCGGGAGGCCAGGACCATGATACAAGACCTGGAAGAAACCTTCGCGAGCCTCAACGCGGTGAACCTACGGCTCAACCCAGGGAAGTGTGTGTTCGGAGTCCCCTTGGGCAAGCTCTTGGGTTTCCTCGTGTCCCACCGAGGCATCAAGGCTAACCCGGAAAAGGCTAAGGCGGTGGAAGACATGAGCCCGCCAAAGACCCTCAGAGAAATGCAGAAGCTCACTGGGCGCATGACCGCGCTGGGGCGCTTCATCTCCAAGTTGGGGGAACGAGCGCTGCCCTTCTTCCAGCTAATGAAGAAAAAGGGGCCCTTTGAGTGGACAGAAGAGGCCGACAAGGCGTTCCAGGATCTCAAGAGATACCTGACCAGCCCACCGGTCATGGTGGCTCCGCGCCCTCAAGAGCCCCTGGTGCTTTACCTCGCCGCCACTCCCTACTCCGCCAGCGCAGCCCTGGTGGCGGTTAGAGAGGAGCGTCGAATCAAAACCGCAGCAGCAGCCCGGGACAAGGCAGAACAGGAACAAGGAAGGCCCACAGAAACCGCCACCGCGGCTGAGGAGGATCAGCCGCCGCAGAGGAGGGCACCGGAGGCGGAAGAGGCCCCTCTCCCAGAAGGCCAGCCTCAGGAGGCCCCATCGCCTCAAGAGGCGCCAGGGTCTCCGAAGGGAGCCACCAGCACTGACGCACCCAACCTCGTTGAGCACCTAGTGTACTTCATTAGCATGGTGTTGCGGGATGCGAGGGCACGGTACCCCATGCCTCAGAAACTCCTCCTCACGCTACTGGTGGCCTCGCGCAAGCTGCGACACTATTTTCAGGGTCACCCCATCAAGGTCGTCTCGTCATACCCCCTGGAGAGAGTGCTCAGGAGCCCTAACTCAGCTGGAAGGGTCACTGAGTGGAACATAGAACTGCAAGCGTTTCAGCTCAAATTCAGCACGACCAGGGTCATCAAGGGAGCAGCGTTGGCAGATTTTATGGCAGAATGGACGGAGGCACCAGGCCTCAAGGCCGACGAGGATCGGTCCCTCTCCCGAGAAGCGAGGTGCCAGAAGACTGGGTCATGTACTTCGATGGGGCGTTCTCCAGGCATGGCGCTAGGGCTGGGGTGGTGCTTATATCGCCCACTCAGGACAAGCTCTACTACGCTGTGCAGCTCTGTTTCCAGCAAGGTGAAAAGGTCTGCAACAACATAGCGGAGTATGAAGGTTTAATAGCGGGCTTGAAGGCCGCAGCTGCCCTGGGAGTGAAACGCCTCACCATCAAGGGCGATTCGCAACTCCTTGTCAATTTCTCCAACAAGGTGTACGAGCCGAAAGATGAGCACATGGAAGCCTACCTTGCGGAGGTCCGCGGGATGGAGAAGCAATTTTGGGGGTTGGAGTTGCGGCATGTGCCCCGTGGCACCAATCAGGAGGCCAACGACATCGCCAAATAGACGTCCAGGCGGTTACCTCAGGAGCCTGGCATTTTCGAGGAGCGGCTCTTCAAGCCCTCGGCCCTGCCGTCAATGTCAAACACGGCTCAGCCTCAGGAGGAGCTCCCCCAGCCACTAGCCTCAGGAGCTCCGACCTGCGGCCCGACCTCAGGAGCATGCCTGCTCCTGACGATGGAACCTCAGGAAGGATGCTGGATCACGGAGCTCCGGAGTTACTTAACGCAAGGGACCCTGCCGGAGAAGGAGGAGGAAGCGAAGCGAGTGGCACGCCAGGCCGTGGCATACTGCATCAAGGATGGAGATCTCTACCGGAAGCGACCAAACGATGTATCCCTGCGCTGCATCTCCAGGGAGCAAGGGAAGGAACTGCTAGAAGATATACACGGCGGAGACTGTGGACATCATTCATCATCACGGACCCTCGTCGGCAAGGCGTTTCGCAGTGGGTTTTATTGGCCCTCCGCACTCAATGACGTCGTCGAACTAGTGAAAGCTTGTGAGGCCTGCCAGTTCCACGCCAAGCAAATTCATCAGCCAGCAGGAGGCCCGCAGACTATACCCCTTTCGTGGCCATTCGCAGTCTGGGGGCTGGACATCTTGGGCCCGTTTCCTCGGGTGCCAGGGGGCTACCGCTACCTCTACATCGTCGTGGACAAGTTCACCAAGTGGGCTGAAGTAGAGGCTGTCCGCACCATTCCCGCGGGTTCCGCGGTCAAGTTCATCAAGGGCATCGTGAGCCGGTTTGGGGTGGCAAACCGCATCATCACGGACAACGGTTCGCAGTTCACCAGTAACCTCTTCAAAACATACTGTGCTAACCTTGGAACGCAGATATGCTACACTTCGGTGGCGCACCCTCGAAGCAACGGCCAGGCCGAGCGAGCCAACGCGGAGGTCCTGAGGGGCCTCAAGACCAGCATGTTCAAGAAGAAGCTGGAGGCCTGCGGCAGAGGTTGGTACGACAAGCTTCAGTCCGTGTTGTGGTCCATCCGCACAACCGCGACCAAGCCGACTGGAGAGACCCCGTTCTTTCTGGTCTACGGAGCCGAAGCGGTCCTCCCTCACGAGGTCAGAAGTCGCTCCGCGCGGGTCCTGGCGTTCGACAAGGCGCAGCAGGACGCCATGCGGGGGATGGACCTCGTGCTAGGGGAGGAACGTCGCCGAGAAGCCGCGCTGCGAGCGGCGAGGTACCAACAAGCACTGCGGCGATATCACTGCCGCAACATCCGCCCCAGAACTCTCAAGGTAGGAGACCTCATGCTCAGGCGGGTTCTCTCCAGGGAGGGATACACAAGCTCTCTCCCATGTGGGAGGGCCCGTTCAAAGTTGTTCATGTTTCCAGGCCCGGCTCCGCGCGCTTGGAGACTCAGGAGGGGGTGCCGGTCCAAAACGCATGGAACATCCAGCACCTCCGGAGGTTCTACCCCTAAAAAGGCCAAGAGCCTGTGAAGAAGGAGAATGCCTGTGAAGCTATCGTGTTTTGAAAAAGGCCCAGAGCCTGTGAAGAAGGCAAATGCCTGTGAAGCTATCGCGTTTTGGAAAAGGCCCGGAGCCTGTTAAGAAGGTGAATGCCTGTGAAGCTATCGCGTTTTGGAAAAGGCCCGAAGCCTATGAAGAAGGCGAATGCCTGTGAATCTATCGCGTTTTGGAAAAGGCCCGGAGCCTGTGAAGAAGGCGAATGCCTGTGAAGCTATCGCGTTTTGGAAAAGGCCCGGAGCCTGTGAAGAAGGTGAATGCCTGTGAAGCAATCGCGTTTTGGAAAAGGCCCAGAGCCTATGAAGAAGGCGAATGCCTATGAAGCTGTCGCGTTTTGGAAAAGGCCCAGAGCCTGTGAAGAAGGTGAATGCCTGTGAAGCTATCGCGTTTTGGAAAAGGCCCGGAGCCTGTGAAGAAGGCCAACGCCTGTGAAGCTCGCCGCCCGTGACACTCTCACGTAATAATGAGTTGGGGTTGTACACGCCCCGGAGTCTCAGGAGCGCCGGCCTCAGGCCCTGGGGCTCCCTCCCACGCCTAGTGGCAGCACTTAGCTCCGCGCTGGTGAGAAGACGTCGAAGACTAGATTAGGTGTCGGACGCGGCTTTTCATTTGCTTTCCGCAGCTGGCTTGTTCCTTCTCATTCGAAGTTTTATTGAAGATGTTGCCGTCTTTGGCTTGTGGTTCTTCGGCTTTTTGCTCTCCTGCCTTGATTTCTCTTATGCAAGGCCTCGCGAGGGAGGGCGCAGCCGAGCGCCCTCGCGAGTGTTCCTGTCCTAGTCATTCAAAGGGTTCGCGACCTGGGTCCGTTACAGGAGCACCCCTCCAGTCCGTGTCCCACGGGCACAGCGACACGAACACAGGGCCTGGGTCGGTCGCCCCCCCCCCCCCCCCACGGCTGGGGCCGGGAACTAGCCACACGCGGGCACGTAGCCGGAAGGCACGGTAACGGAAGCAAAACGGTGATTAACAGCAATAACCCAAACATGCCCCCGCAGGGCTCCACACTACTGTCTTTTTGCGCAGGAAAAAGGAAAAGAAAGAACAAATCAGGCGCAGCTCGCCTCACACCGGCCTGTAGGGAAGACTCGAGCTGCCTCCGGGGCTCAGGCAGACTCCCTCTCGCGCTTCACCGGGGCGCGACGGCGGGCGGACCCGCTACCACCTCCCAAGCAGATACGACGGCGTGGAGGCTGACCGCGGCCACCGCTAGAGGAGTCGCCGCCTGAAGAAGAACCGGAGAAGCTTGGGGGACCCTGAGCCCCGCCAGTCACGCGAGCGCTGTCCTCTCCATCATCGCTGGAGCTGGGTTCCCGGCCGCGGTCGTTGTCCTCGGGGCAGCACCCTGCGCGGCAACCATCTTCCCCAAACACCCTCACGTAGAGGGTGGCATCGCCATCAAACTTGAAGTGCAGGGTGCACCGACGGCCCAGGCCATGCGCGGGGGCAAACGTCTGCCAACCGCGGGCCAGGGCCAGGCTCCCGGCTGCGGAGACCTCCGGTGAAGCCCATGAGGCCCGGCTGCAGCAGCCGTCGGCCTGAAGCCAAAGGCCGCCCGGGGCGCCGGCCGGGAGCTCGCCGAGGAGGAAGCGAGGAAGCGGAAGCCGGGTGCTAGTCGGCTCCGCCGACCACACGACGAACTCCGGCAGCACCTCTGCAGCGCGAAAGCGCGGCCTAGGGTGACGCACGACCGGAGCGCGCTCCCCGGCCGCAGCAATCCGCCCGTCACCGTGCTGGAAAGCATCTCCGCGGCCGCGGGGAGCTGCCGTGGTGGCCACAGGATGTTTGCGAGGGCGCCCTCGGCCGCGCTTGGGCGGGGGAGAGGCATGCTCAACCTGGAAAGCCTTCCCCTTCTCCGCGGCCGAGAACCTCCTCGACGGGGCCATGAAGAAGAAGGAGAAGCAAGGGGAGATGAACTGGAAGGGCGTGCGCCGATCAGTACTTATAGCTGGCGAGGGCCAACCGACGGCCCCCACGATCACAGGTAATCATGACCCGCTTTGCATGCAGGACTTGTCCAATCCGTGCAGTTGCTGAGGCGCCATGGGGAAGTGGAGACGCCCACGACCAATCAACCGCCATGCGGCTCCGAAGGCCGCAGGCTGTTAGGGCCCGCGGCGCTTCACTCTTGCCCTTTCGCCTCCCTACACGGCCAAGCTCGGGCACGCCTTGGGCCCGGGGGCTACTGTCGGTGTTCTGGGAACGGGGGTCCCCAGACTTGCCTGCCTGCGTCCTGCGGCGTGGCTCAAAGGGGGGCCCAGCACGGCCCATCTTCACCAGCACAGACCCAAGACCCTCGCGAGGGGCCAAGCCTCGCGGGGCGGACGACGTGGAGCTTCCTCAGGCACGGCCTCATCAGGCTGGCTCGTGAGGAGGCAGAGAGATCAAGGCGGGGTACCTCACGAGGTGCCCGTGACGCAAGCCATGACGACCAAGGGCGCCAGGCGGGTGCCAGCCCGCGCAGTGTCCTCCTTTCCCCTTTGGTGCCAAGGGGGCAAGCGCAGCCGCGGAGTATCGAGGCATCAGACAAAGGTTGCCATTTCGGTGCAACGAGACCAAGACCAGGAGGACTGCAAGATGGAGGTCATCATGGAGCCCAAGACGGCATCACCACCAGAGCTTTGTGCACGCGAAGACTACTTCTGTCAGGATAGCTGGTACTAGCTGTCCCCTTTCAAATTAGCCCGCCATTGTTGGCTCCCTTCCCGCTCGATATTTGGGAAGAGGAACAGGGCCTCTATAAATAGGACCAGCCACCCGCAAGATAGGGGGAGCTTGGAAGGAAGCAGCCAGAGGCAGCTAGGTCGGATTCAGAGAGAAAATCAGAGAGAGAGAGAGAGAGAGAGAGAAGGGTGACTGAAGTCCTCCCAGAAGTTCATCGCCCCAGCTAAGAATAGACCCTCACGAGGCCGTTCTTCCTTGTATTGTTCATCATCATCAGCCCAAGAGGCAATCCACCACACCACACATTGGAGTAGGGTATTACACCACAACGGTGGCCCGAACCAGTATAAACCCTGTGTCTCTTGTGTTGTTCTTTCCATAGCCTAGATCTTAGCATGGCGAAGGGGTGCAGGTAGGTAGGAGGCGAAAGCTCCGCGCGCACCCCAGTGTTTGAACCTCAAGGGTCTGCCGGAACCCGAAATCCGACAAGGTCACCGAGCCGGATACGTTGTATAAGCCGGCCGGGACTCTGTAGGCCGCAGGGCGTCAACCCATGTATATAAGGGGGCGACCCAGCGGCGGCTTAGGACAAGAAACAAGAGATCGAGAGCCGGATCAAGCGTATTCGCTCCCTACTCATCGAAACCCTAGCAATACCACCTACACCTGGATTAGGCTTTTACCTTCACTGTAAGGGGCCAAACTAGTATAACTCCTCGTGTCCTTTGTCCTAATTAACCCATTTAAGCTAACCTCATCGTGATGGCTCCATGACTAAGTCCTCACACTAGGACATCTGTCGTGACAATTCCATGACAGAAGGCATCTGGAGCGCCGGTCTTAGGGCGTCACAACTCTCCTCCACTTATAAGAGATCTCGCCCTGAGATCTAGGGATGAAAACGGAAGGGAAGAGGAAGAGGTAAAATAAGTTGCTTCTTGACAAACGAGTGAAACCAATGGACCTTGAGAGGATAAACAACTTGAAAGAAAGAAGACAATTGAGATAAACGAAGTTGAAAACACTCCTGTAGAAAAGAGAAATAAGGAACATTACAAGAACCTTGTAGGTTGAAAGACATGAAATAAGAGCTTCACGAACCAAAAGAATATGACCACACCGGTATAACGAGATAGCCAAGGAACAAGAATGACCGAATTTGGATAGCACTCCGGTAGACAAGAGAAGGAAAACTTGATAAGATGAAAAGTAATTGAAGAGATGACACAACTCTCCGGTTAAATGGATAAGAAAATAAAAGAACATGATCTTGGCAAAACAAGATGATGGGACGAAGAGAGCAACATCACAATGCCTCCGGTAGAAATGAAAGAATGGAATGAAAAGAACGGAGAAGAAAACAGCATGTTCTACCTCAAATGAATTTGAGAGAATCCTTAAAAAAGAAGGATTGGACGGGGTTGTTGAAGAATCAACAATCAAATGATATACTCCTCGTGGGCTTATGAAAACATCTCAAAACTAGAGGTGAAATTTTTCCACTAATGAAAACAATTGCTTGCTTGAGATCAACGAAGAGATGAAAACTTCTTTTGCCGAGAGGATAGGAGAAAACTTGGATCATTGATAATCACCATAATTAGCAACATTCCCAATGGAGGGCTTTAGGTGAAATCTATAGCAAGATAACCTCCAGTGAAGCAATTATGATGGATTTAAAATACCTCATTCTTGACAACATGTGAATCATAAAACACGAAGCGAAAATTGTCAAGGATGAAATATCACCACCTAAAAAGATAAGATAGAAAGAATTGCACTTCAGATGCTACATGAAGAAAGCTTGAGCTCCAACAAGAATCTTGAAGAACACTCTAAGAATGAATTAAATCCTTGATGAACCACCATGTAGATCCTCCATGAAGAACTCCGGTAATAAAAGAATGACCCAACAATAGGAAAGTTGAAAAGAACAAGATGAAGCCTTGCAATGATTTAGACGGAGCTTCGCGACGAGATAATTGAGAGAGCTTGGAACTCCGGAAAAAATATGAAGCACTTGGGATTTAGAATTTTATTCATCATGAACAAACTCTGGAAGAAGGAATTAAATCTCCTTGAGGAAACAAGAATAAGAATTACGTTATGCTTAACCTTCACCAAATTAAATTGATGACAAGGAACGGTAGGCATGCTACTTATTCTCATTGAAAAAGATTAAGGAGAGATATAGCGCAAACTTGGGAAAGTCTTCAACGAACCACCGGTAGGATTGAAACAACGAATAAATTAATATGAGACCATAGGAAGAGGAATCTTGAATGAACCATCGTAAGAATTGAAGATGGTTGAAGAAAAAGGGACGAATCACCAGGAAGGATTAGGAAACGACGAAAATACTTGAGGGAATTCAGATACGAGAGAACGAAGAGACGACAAGCTGACTAGAGAATACTTGAATGATGCATCGGTAAGATTTGGAGAATGATAGCTGCACGCTGAGAATGAAGAATTATGAAATGATGGCCTTCGGAGGAATGAAATGGAAACAACTCATGAAATGCTTTAGATGGGTATGAAAAGAATTTCTCACGATCGGAACAATTATCAAAGGATGGCATGAAGCTAGAACCACGAATCTTCAAGAGAACGGAGCAAGATTTAGAGAAAAGCTCTTCTTCAGTCTTCAAAAGCTGAGAATGACGACGAGGAACACCACCAAAATTGTTGAGACACTCCGGAATAATGATGAATATTAACATTGAGTCAAAGATGAAAAGAAATTGAAAGCGATCTTGGAGAAGGCATGTGAATGATGAAAATTCATTCTTACGTCAATCTTTGAAAAGAATTTGAGAATAACTTCGGAAAGAATTATAAGTGTCAGGTAAGATCCTGGGAAAAGACCTGTGGGTTAGGGCCCACTCAAAGAAGCTCCGTTGAATGATTTTTAAAGAGAGATTGCACCGATTGAATTAAATGGCTTGAATGAGATAACAACCTCGGAATAGCTTGGCCGGATTAAGAATGGAAATGTGGATCTTCTGAGATATCTTCAACACTCTGGAGCAAATGAATAGCGAGAAGTGAACGATTAAGAGGTGCACCGGCATGAGAAAGCATTTGAAACAAGGAAAGTAATATGATCAACACCGAAAGCTTGAATTGAATCCACCGGAGAAGAAAAAGAACGAAGAATGATGAACTTGTAGACCATCTTCATGATAATCATAGAATAAGAACATTGAAGGAAAGAATGAAGAAATTTCACATCCATAAGGTGGATACTTGATTAAGAAATTTGAGTCCTTGAAAAAAAGGGTGGGACGGCGGGAAAACAAAGAGAACTTCAGATGGATGAAATGAACTCCGTTGATAAAGCTGAGAATTGATCTTGCACATGGTGAAGAAGATTGAATTAGCTTGAAGAGAAGCACGTCGATTGAAAAATATTGACATGACAATCTCGATGATCAAATAGGATTAGTACTCCCATAGAAATATGAGAACACCGCTTAGGAAAAGGTATGGAATCAACGCTTGACATTGAAGCAACTCGAATACCACAAATCAAAACAAAACAAAGGATTGGCTTGGGAAATAAGCCGGAAACAAACATATGATAGAGATTTCGCCCAAAGTGTTCACGGTGAGGCCCCACGGGCATGACGTACAGCGGACATCATGAATGACAAACAAGACGTCCCCGAATCAGCATAGCCAAGGATTCTTTAAGACGCCTCGCGACCACTGTAAATCGACCGTGAAAAATGAACCACTAGACGTTGGACCCCAATTTCAAATCATACATCTGTCGAAAAGAAATCCTGGGTAACTACTTGAGTTCCCACCTATTAACTCCCGAAACTTTCTGGTTATGCAATCCAATGTTGGGGATACGAGGCACAAATATCTCACACAACTAACAAGCCCTACGCTCCAACTGTATCCATCCTTCAACACATAACCAAGAAACCTTCAGAAATTGTGTACCTCAGACCTTCGAAAACATCTGATGTACTAGATGTGGCAATACATCTGATTGCTCTCCCAGTACTGGGTGTCGTCAAACTACTCTCACCACAAAGAGTATAGAAGCGTTTTCGATGTCGGCAACCTCTGGTATTCCGGAACTAAAACGATAAGCACTGTGACAAAAACACCTTGGAGCTCAACTCCCCGGGACACTGCCACAACCCCTAAATGTCAGGAGGTGCCAAGACAGAATCCCCGTCACAATGATATCGCAATGACCCAAAAATACCCGCGTGATCCTAAAAAAATTTGAGTGAAAAAGGATAGAAGAGTGGGAAAACACCTACATCACGAGTCCTCACCAGAGCGACGAAGGGGCTGAGTAAAAAGAATCCCTACTCTCCGATATATAACTAGACTCAAAATAGTTTTTTTCTAGACTCAACAACGGCAGCGGTTCGATCAATCAAGGGGGCTCCTGCGGTCGGTAAGGCTCTGATACCAACTTGTCGCGCCCAAGATGTGATTCTATCCCAATCACATGATGAATTCATGATTGGGGCATAATCGTATTTCGAGCGCATAGCAAGGTGGATATCATTACAACATACCATGTACTAAATAGATGAGAATACAAGATAAAGGCTTACACTCGCCACAAGCTACATCATGAATACAACAGTTCATCAATACATAGCAATCATCATACAGAAGAGCAGGATCCGACTACGGATGAAATCAAACAGAAGAAGAAGAACGAAACCCACCTTGCTAATCCCAGGCTCCCGACTCGAAACCTATCCCTTGATCTAATAAGAAGAAGAACTCCAAAAGAAATCAAGCATCGCTCTCACGTCAATTCATCGCATTACCTGTACCTGCAACTGTTGTTGTAGTAATCTGTGAGCCACTAGGACTCAGCAATCCCATTACCATGGGTATCAAGACTAGCAAAGCTTAAAGGGTATGGAAAGGATAAGTGGTGAGGTTGCAGTAGCCCTAAGCATTGTATGGTGGCTAACTTACGAGTACAAGAGTAAGATAAGAAACTATGCAAACGGTCGCAAACTAGTAATGATCAAAGTGATCCTGAACTACTTACGTTCAAACATAACCCAACCATATTCTCTTCTCAAACGCATCCGAAAAGAGACAGTCACGGTTATGTACGCAGTTGGTGTATTTTAATTGAGTTTAGTTCAAGTCCACTACAACCGGATATTAAAAATTCTCATCTACCACATAACCGCGGGCACGGCTCTTGAAAGTTTAAACCCTGCAGGGGTGTCCCAACTTAGCCCATGACAAGCTCATGATCTGCGGAGAAAATCCTCCATTACGGGACATCCGATCAAACTCGAGATCCCGGTGCACAAGACATTTCAACAATGGTAAAACAAAACCAGCAAGACCTCCCGACGTGCTGACACCCCGATAGTAGTCGCGTGTATCTCGTCTCAGGCCATGATCGGATAGGTCAAGCTACGAGTAAAACATGTCCTCGAGTTTCCTCGTGGTGGCCCCACAGGTTGCCCGGTTTGGACCAACACTCATGAGGAGCACTGGCCCGGGGTTGTTAATTAAGTCCTCGGGTGCTAGCCGGTCCCTATGCAAGTTTTACTTGTTATTAGGCAAATGGTAAAACCAAAGTTGGGCCTTACTGGAAGAGTTTTATTCAAAGCGAACTGTCAAGAGGGGCCCATAAACCCTCACCGTGTTAGAGACACAAAATCAAGGAACATAACACCGATATGACGGAAACTAGGGCGGCAAGAGTGGAACAAAACACCAGGCAAAAGGACGATCCTTCCACCGTTTACCAAGTATATAGATGCATTAATTAAATAAGAGATATTGTGATATCCATGTTCCAACATGGGACAACCTGCACCTGCAACTAGCAACGCTATAAGAAGGGCTGAGCAAAGCGGTAACATAGCCAAACAACGGTTTTGCTAGGATGGTGAGGTTAGAGGTTGTCATGGCAATTTGGGAGGTTTGATAAACAAGTGGTAGGTAGTGCGACATAGTGATAACATCAAGACAACTAGCATAGCAAAGATAGTAGTGAGATCCAAGGTGATGGTCATCTTGCTTGAAATCCCGCTAGGAAGAAGACCGAATCCATCAAGAAGACAAACCAACGTAGTCGAACGGATCCTCACAATCGCAACGTAACTATCAAGGACAAGCGCAACCGGAAAGAAGCAAACATCATGGTAAACACACAAGCATAAACATGACATGATGCGTGATGGTAGCTGGAACTACGTCGGTATTTCCCTAGAGAGGGAGGGATGATGTAGCACAGCGACGGTAGGTATTTCCCTCAGTTATGAAACCAAGGTATCGAACCAGTAGGAGAACCAAGCAACACAACGTAAGCAGCACCTGCACACAAATAACAACACCTCGTAACCTGACGTGTTAAAGGGGTTGTCAATCCCTTCCGGGGTACGGCGCCTCAAGATAGGCAAGTGGACGTGAGGTAAATTGTAGTAGATTGATAGATCAAACGCCAAATAAAATAAATAAAGATAAAATACAGCAAGGTATTTTTGTATTTTTTTGGTTTAATAGATCTGAATAAAAATGCAAAGGAAAAGTAGATCGCAAGGCAAATATATGAGAAAGAAGACCCGGGGGCCGTAGGTTTCACTAGTGGCTTCTCTCGAGAAAAATAGCAAACAGTGGGTAAAAAAATTTACTGTTGGGCAATTGATAGAACTTCAAATAATTATGACGATATCCAGGCAATGGTCATTACATAGGCATCACGCCCAAGATTAGTAGACCGACTCCTGCCTGCATCTACTACTATTACTCCACACATCGACCGCTATCCAGCATGCATCTAGTGTATTAAGTTCATGGAAAAATGGAGTAATGCAATAAGAACGATGACATGATGTAGACAAGATCCGTTTATGTATATGGCGGTAGATATAGATCTCGTCTTTTTATCCTTAGTAGCAACGATACATACGTGTCAGTTCCCTTTCTGTCACTGGGATCAAGCACCATAAGATCGAACCCACTACCGGGCACCTCTTCCCATTGCAAGATATATAGATCAAGTTGGCCAAACAAAACTCAAATATCGGAGAAGAAATACGAGGCTATAAGAGATCATGCATATAAGAGATCAAAGAAACCCAAATAACTTTCATGGATATAAAAATATATGACTGGTCATAAACTCGAAGTTCATCAGATCCCAACAAACACACTGCAAAAGAGTTACATCATATGGATCTCCAAGAGACCATTGTATTGAGAATTCATCGAGAGAGAGAGAGAGAGAGAGAGAGAAAGCCATCTGGCTACTAACTACGGACCCGAAGGTCTACAAAGAACTACTCACGCATCATCGGAGAGGCACCAATGGAGGTGGTGAACCCCATCCGAGATGGTGTCTAGATTGCATCTGGTGGTTCTGGACTCTGCGGCGGCTGGATGAATATTTCACCGATGCCTCTAGGGTTTCTGGAATATTGTGGTATTTATAGAGCAAAGAGGTATTTATAGAGCAAAGAGGCGGTCCGGGGGGCACCCGAGGTGGGCACAACCCACCAGGGTGCTCCTGGGCCTCCTGGCGCGCCCTGGTGGGTTGTGCCCCCCTCGGGGCACCCCCAGGTGCAACCAGGGCCCATTGCCTTCCTTCTGCCCCATAAAAAATCTTCGTAAAGTTTCATGGCATTTGGACTCCGTTTGATACTGATTTTCTACGATGTAAAAACATGGAAAAAAACAGCAATTGACACTTGGCACTATGTCAATAGGTTAGTACCAAAAAATGATATAAATGACTATAAAATGATTATGAAACATCCAAGATTGATAATAAAATAGCATGGAACAATCAAAAATTATAGATATGTTGGAGACGTATCAGCATCCCCAAGCTTAACTCCTACTCGTCCTCGAGTAGGTAAGTGATAAAAACAGAATTTTTGATGTGGAGTGTTGTTCATCAAGTCATATCATATTCTTTTCTTTATAGCATGGACATTTGGACTTTTATGTGATTCAAAGCAATAGTCTAGTTTTTACATAATAATTTAGATACTCAAGCACATTAATAAGCAACCATGTCTTTCAAAATATCAACGCTAAAATAAGTTATCCCTAGCCCATCATCCTCAAACATTGATCCATTCATGAAACACACTCGAATATTAACTACACTCAATACTTGAGCACGATCATATTGCCTCCTAGTTGGTGCTTTTATGAGATAGGATGGAGACTCAAATTTCAAAATAAAAATTGCATAAAGTAAAAGAAAAGCCCTTCGCAGAGGGAATTAGGGATTTGTAGAGGTGCTAGAGCTCAAAGCAAAAAAAATTAGAGATAAAAACATTTTGGGAGGTGCATCCATCCCCCAACGAAAATGACTTAGAGTCCCCAACACTTTCCATGCTAGATATATCATAGGCGGTTCCCAAACAGAAAATAAACTTTATTCCTTTTTCCATGGCTAACCGTATCCAGGGTGCCCTCCATACCAACACTTTCCAAGGAAGTTATTATTTGACAACATAAAGTAAATTCATTTTTTTTTCATTTCGGGACTAGGCATCCCTAATACCTTTGCCTTACTCTCGTGCAATGACAAGTGAATAAACACTCATCTTGAGAATGACACATCTAGCATGGAAAATATTAGCCACCCCTCACTGCTCCGCGAGCGAAACAAACACACAAAAGAGAAGTTTATTTTGAAAATTAGAGATGGCACATGCAAATTTGCTTAGAACGACAAAAGAATACCGCATATAGATAGATATAGTGGAATCATGTGGCAAAACTGGTTTAAAGGATTTTGGATGCACAAGTAGAGGTCATACTTAGTGCAAAATGAAGGCTAGCAAAAAGATTGAGAAGCGACCAACCAAGAAACAAATAATCTCATAAGCAAGCATTAAGTATAATTAACACCGAATAATGCACCACAAGTAGGATATAATTTTCATTGCATGATTATTGACCTTCGTGCATGCATAGGGAATCACAAACCTTAACACCAATATTCCTATTAGAGCACAATTACTCATCAACATGACTCACATATCACATCATCATATCTCAAAACCATTACTAAGAATCAAGTTTATTTTGTCCAATGATCTTCATGACATTTTATTTTTCTTTATCCTTCTTGCATATCTATCACTTTGGCACTAATTTTCATGTGTTGCTTTTCATAAGCTCGAACAAATATAAGTGAAGATCATGAGCTTAACAAATTTTCTTTCTCTCAAAATAATTTAAGTGAAGCAAGAGAGAACTTCTTCAAAATTTTACTAACTCTCAAACAAATCTAAGTGAAGCAAGAGAGCATTTCTTCAAAAATATCAAAGCACACCGTGCTAAAAAAGATATAAGTGAAGCACTAGAGCAAGTCCTAGCTCATAAAAGATTTAAGTGAAGCGTAGTGAGCAATTCTAACAAGTCATGATGTAATTTTGATTCTCTCAAATAGGTGTGTCCAGCAAGGATTGATGACTTAAAACACAAAATAAAACAAGCAAAGACACATATCATACAAGATGCTCCAAGCAAAACACATATCATGTGACGAATAAAAATATAGTCTCGAGTAAAATACCGATAGTTGTTGGAAGAAAGCGGGGATGCCACTCGGGGGCATCCCCAAGCTTAGTTGGTTGCTCATTCTTGGATAATAGCTTGGGATGTCAGGGCATCCCCAAGCTTAGGCTCTTACATCCATCCTTCATCCATCGTAATATAACCCAAAACTTGAAAACTTCAATCACACAAAACTCAACAAAGCCTTCGCGAGATCCGTTAGTATAAGAATAATAAATCACTACTATAAGTGTTGTATCAAACCAATTCATATTTTGTTTTTGTATTATATTTAATGTATTCCAACTTTTCTATAGCAAAAACTCATCAAAGAAAACCATAGAGCCATCAAAATAAGCACACAACACAAAAAAAACAGAATCTGTCAAAACAGAACAGTCTGTAGCAATCTGACTATTTCGAATACTTATGTAAATCCAAAAATTCTGAAAAATTAGGATGACCTGCTTAATTTGTATATTGATCTACTACAATTGGAATGGGTATTTTATCGCTCTCTGGTAAAAAATGAAAGTTAATTTTGTGAGCGTAAAAGTTTCTGCTTTTTCAGCAAGATCAAACAACTATTGCCCAAGAAAATCCTAAAGGCTTTACTTGGCACAACACTAATTAAAACATTAAAAAAACACAATCATAATAGTAGCATAATTGTGCTAACACTCAAGAACATAAAGCAAGAAGCAAAAATAAAATTTATTCATTGGGTTGCCTCCCAACAAGCACTATAGTTCTACGCCCTTAGGTAGGCATAAAGCAAGGATCTAAGTTTTGTCATCCTTCTTCTTCTTAATTTTCTTGGGGGTACTTTTATCAGGAGGTTTTGTAAACACAACATAAAAAATATTATCCAAAGAAACTTTAGCATCCCTTAGTTGATTTTCATCATAACCCCTTTGATTTTCCGCTACAATCCAAGAATAGTGTTGATTAACATTATTAAAAATATGTTGGATTATATCTAGAACGAGGACCTCCTTTTTAAGATTCTCACCAAAGATCTTATTATCCCCAAGCAAATGCCTTAGTGCATAATCACTATTGTAAAGAATTTCGTCTATCACGGGGTTTTCACGATTCATACCATAAAAATTAAAGATTTCCCTAGCTTCACGAATTATGTAGTCAAACTCGTTCATAAGAACGAGAGTGGCCAACTTTTTGGCTCCACGATTCTTTATTTCGGGAAGCTCAAAAAACAATCTTTGCAAAGTAGGATGAGTACGGATAAATTTGCTTTCAAGTTTCAGAACTAGTGCTGAAATAGCATCCGCATAAGATCTAGTAGTATAGGAGCATCATCAAGACTCAAATTTCCAACACAATTGAAGAATTCTTGGATACGTTCTTTTCCCATAACGTTCCCTTGCCCCAAGATAAAAGTTTTAGCATCCAGATTGCCTGTACATCCCATCTTAGGAGTTAGGCCATCATCTGTTGGTGTCATACCGAAATCACTCGTGATTGCAAGCAGAGAATATATCTGACAAGAAAACAGTGAACGGAACAAGAGGGGCAAATAAAACGACAAATTTTTGTGAAGTGGAGGAGAGGAAAACGAGAGGAAAATGGCAAATAATGTAAATTGCAAGGAGATGAGATTTGTGATTAGGAACCTGGTTATGTTGAAGATCCTCTCCGGCAACGGCGCCAGAAATTCTCCTTGATGGTAGCTGGAACTACGTCGGTATTTCCCTGGAGAGGGAGGGATGATGTAGCACAGCGATGATAGGTATTTCCCTCAGTTATGAAATCAAGGTATCGAACCAGTAGGAGAACCAAGCAACACAACGTAAGGAGCACATGCACACAAATAACAACACCTTGCAACCCGACGTGTTAAAGGGGTTGGCAATCCCTTCCGGGGTATGCCGCCTCAAGATAGGCAAGCAGACATGAGGTAAATTATAGTAGATTGATAGATCGAACGCCAAATAAAATAAATAAAGATAAAACACAGCAATGTATTTTTGTATTTCTTGGTTTAATAGATCTGAATAAAAATGCAAAGGAGAAGTAGATCGCAAGGCAAATATATGAGAAAGAAGACCCGGGGGCCGTAGGTTTCACTAGTGGCTTCTCTCGAGAAAAATAGCAAACGGTGGGTAAACAAATTACTGTTGGGTAATTTATAGAACTTCAAATAATTATGACGATATCCAGGCAATGATCATTACATAGGCATCACGTCCAAGATTAGTAGACCGACTCCTGCCTGCATCTACTACTATTACTCCACACATCTACCGCTATTCAGCATGCATGTAGTGTATTAAGTTCATGGAGAAACGGAGTAATGCAATAAAAACAATGTCATGATGTAGACAAGATCTGTTTATCTATATGGCGGTATATATAGATCTCGTTTTTTTATCCTTAGTAGCAACGATACATACGTGTTGGTTCCCTTTCTGTCACTGGGATCAAGCACCGTAAGATCGAACCCAAAACCGGGCACCTCTTCCCATTGCAAGATAAATAGATCAAGTTGGCCAAACAAAAATCAAATATCAGAGAAGAAATATGAGGCAATAAGAGATCATGCGTATAAGGAATCAAAGAAACTCAAATAACTTTCATGGATATAAAAAGATATGACTGATCATAAACTCAAAGTTTATCAGATCCCAACAACACACCGCAAAACAGTTACATCATATGGATCTCCAAGAGACCATTGTATTGAGAATTCAGCGAGAGAGAGAAAGCCATCTAGCTACTAACTACGGACCCGAAGGTCTACAAAGAACTACTCACGCATCATCGGAGGGGCACCAATGGAGGTGGTGAACCCCATCCGAGATGGTGTCTAGATTGGATCTGGTGGTTCTGGACTCTGCGGCGGCTAGATGAATATTTCATCGATGCCTCTAGGGTTTCTGAAATATTTTGGTATTTATAAAGCAAAGAGGCGGTCCGGGGGGGCACCCGAGGTGGGCACAACCCACCAGGGCGCGCTTGGGCCTCCTGGCGCGCCCTGGTGGGTTGTGCCCCCCTCGGGGCACCCCTCAGGTGCAACCAGGGTCCATTGCCTTCCTTCTGACCCATAAAAAATCTCCATAAAGTTTCGTGGCATTTGGACTCTGTTTGATATTGATTTTTTGCGATGTAAAAAACATAGAAAAAAACAGCAATTGGCACTTGGCACTATGTCAATAGGTTAGTACCAAAAAATGATATAAAATGAGTATAAATAATTATAAAACATCCAAGACTGATAATAAGACACCATGGAAAAATAAAAAATTATAGATACGTTGGAGGCGTATCAATGTGAAACCAAGTATGATGCATGTCTAATTTAATGATTCATGGCATGGCGAGGTGTAACAACACTACAAATTAGTGGAGCTCAATATGCAATGGATTGCATATTGACAAAACACCACATTCAATTATTTAGTACTCTCTTGTTTAGGTACACAACAATATTAAATGTTGGTTAACATGACAAAAGGTGAAGCATAAGTAAACTAACTATTTAGATAAGTTTAAATGAGGCCGGAAACATCAAACAACAATTTCGGAAAATCTCCATATGTCCATTAGCAATTTTAAAGCAACAACAAGTTTTTAAACATTTTAAATGTTGTTATCATGATGCGAATGGCATATGCAAGTTATAAGCAATTTAATGAAAATATTGACATGAGCATGTTATGAAGCATTTGATCACCATGGCGGAACGAAAGGGGTGCCACAACAATGACAATGGAAATGGTGCCACGACAACCTTCTGACGATCCGGCAACTCGTCGAGATGTCGGTGCAAAGAAAGTGTGGATATATGGAACATGCAAAAGATGGTGGGGTGATCCCGGTTACCGGGTTCCCACGGGTCGACGGCATGGCAAACAAGGAGGAACGTGCAACATACAATTCGGTCATGAACATCGTATACAACATGCATTCGTTCCCGGTCGTCTCGGCGATTATACCTTTGAAGCGTGCATTTTGAGGCAGAACGAGTTCAATGCGGTGTAGACGGAAGTAGTGGTACACGTCATCGGTAGAGGAAGTAGTGGTTCACGTTTCACAGTCGTACACACTTCGTAGATAATCGAGGTCAATAGTAGAGGTACACATGTTGTCGGGGTACTTGTCCGTTCGGTCTTGATGTAGCTGTACATGGCAAACATAGTGGTACTAAGTGCCGGTCGTCGAGGGACTTGCCAAGTGTTTGTTCGGGCGTCAGTCTTGCCGATGGGTTACTTGGCGAATCCGCGTAGTCGCACACGAGTCGTTGTACACTTGACAGGTCCGAAAGAGGAACTTGGCGCCTCCAAAATCTTCGTCGATCATCCTTGGACTTGGCGGTGTTAGTCTCCTCGGGCCAACAGTGATGTGCAAGGGCCAGAACGACCGACAGCTTGGGTGGCTCCTCAAGGCCATGGAGACGACAGGCAGTAGGAGGCTGCTAGTGCAGGCAGGGCCACCGCGAGGACCCGAAGGGGTTTAGAAGGAGGTGCTCGCGAGAGGAGCCTCGCGATGGTGCAGAGGTCGCTGATGGAGAAGATTGTTAAGGAACGGGTGGAGAAGGATCGGCCTGGGCGTGATGCGGTAGCGGGGAGCTTGGCAGAGCCAGCCATCCATGGCGGTCCAAGGTTGCCGAGGTCCCTGCCCAAGGGCAGAGAGAGTGCGTTGAGAGAGAGAGAGAGAGAGAGAGAGAGATGGATACAAGAGGAGAAGGAAGAACGAGGGAAAGAGGCGGGGCATGGTGCTGGTCCCGTGGGCCCAGCGGCGGCGCCGATCATCGAACGCGAGACGAGGAGGCCCAGCCGCGTAGGACGGCGTGGAGGTGCGGTGGCTAGGGCCTGCTCGGGAGGTGGAGGCTATGAGGGATGCTGGCGCCACAGGAGGCGAGATCAGGGGCGAATGGATCAAGCGGGGCTCTCCCTGACGGCGCGAAGTGGAGGAGACGAAGGGGATCGAGCAGGGTCGGGCTAGGGTTAAGAGGAGGTTGGATGGGCCTACGTGAAGATGGGCCAGCAAGGTTGGGCTGCAGCGAGATGGGCTTCTCTCTCTAATCTCCCACTTCTCTTTTATTTACCGAAAACAGTAAATATCAAAGAAAGAAAATGAGAGAAAGAAAGGGTTGGAGAAAGAATTTGGGCATGGGGGTTATTTTCTTGGACTCACAAAAATACGAGGAATTTGAAAAAAATGGCCGGAGGATTTTTAGAGGAAGTAAAATCCACATGCATTGGATTTAACTCAGCAAGTTTGAATTTTGAAACCCATTCAAATGAACTCCAAATGGGTCGAAACTATAGGAGGTGACCCTACACACCAGATGTGATTTATGGGCAGATTTGGAACACTTATGGATAAAAGGCTCCAAAGGAAGAATTGAAGTTGAGTTGGATAAAAGGAAATTTGAGGAACAGAGCAAATGTGTTATGGGTGATTCCAAGCCAATGGAATGGTTCAGTATAGCTCCCTAAGTATTGGGAGGATATGTTATAAAGAGAAATCACCATGTGAATTCCCTAGCTGAGTTTTAAAAAGGGGTGCAAGATGACATGATGCAATGCACATGATTCAAAGATGAATGCAACGAACAAAACAAATCACACAACGAATCTCGGAATCCATGGAAGACATCTGGAGCGCCGGTCTTGAGGCGTCACATCCCCCATGTGCCGGCATGGAGTAACTGGCCACTCCTGTGCGAGCTGTCTTGGAGCAACGAGTTGTTGCACCAGGGGCTAGCTTGGAGCAGCGGCTTGCTCCTTCGCTTGCCCGTCTGCAGCCACATCCATGGTACTGACGGCCTGGGGCGAGGAGGAAGGTGGAGCAGTGAGTTGCCTAGCTCGTATCAGGCAGGCTTGGCGGGCCACCCAGCCGAATTTTATGCCGTAGAACCCCTCTTCCTGCTCGCGGGATGCCATGGACAGTGTGCAGAATATGGTGCAAGGTGGAGATGGGGAGCAGATGTGTGGTGCGGTCTTGCCCAACGCCTGCCCTATTTAGATAGCGGGCGAACGCGAGGAAACAATCAGCTTTGTGCTTAATGCCGGCCGGCCGGCCACAGTAGGTACCTCGGCACACGCGTTGGTTCAATGAAGGTAGGCGGGGCATTCTGAAGCCGATTAAATGCGGCAAGGAGGCGTGTTCAACCAGGCGCTCGGCCGGCGTGCCACTTCAGTGCTGGAGGTCGTGTCCATTCTGACCAGGCATGAATGCGAAGTTGACACTCTGGAGCGACGCTGACTATTTAGAACGGGAAGGCGCGCAGGTGAGGGAGGTTTTTTTGTAGGCCAGATTAGTCAAACACGGGCATGACTGCTATCCGGACGCCCGCAGAGCCCTCTAGTTTGTCTCTAATTTACAGGGAAATGTGTATCTGGACCGCCAAGTTGATCGATACAGGCCCGCGTTTGTTGGCACATGTCCGGACCGTACGATTTACGGTCGACATCGGAGATGCCCTTAAGTTTCTTTATCGATTTAGCCAAGCTGGGGGCCATGCTGCCTGCCGAGCTGGGATGCGGCCCAAGCTGCCATACCGCTGAATGAGCCTACTTGGGCCACAGGACCCGAGGTGGTGTTTGGCCCAGGTGCAATTGTTTGCTCTCTCCGGACTGAAGATGCCACAGCTCATAATCCATCCGTTGAAGAGAGACGTGCTCAAAAGGCCCTTGCTGATGCCAACCTATCTGGCCTAGGGCTGGTGAATGCCATAACAGAACGCGTATATACCCTTCAGATCGATGAACAAAGAGCTTTCATCAATAAAATCACCTCGCCGCTGTCCACTTCCATCCTGACCCTCCCGGTGCGACACACCTTTGTCCGTCGCAAGCTCAAGAACCACCTAATCGGGGCGATCAAGACACCGAGGCAGAGTGCACGCTTGCTGCGTTTGCAATCCAACTTCTCTTCCTCTAGGAGATCACAGGCAGCAATCTGCGTCAAGCTAGGCTTCGTCAAGCACGAGGCGGACTTCAACGACGACACGCTCCTCGCCTACCTGAACTTCTTCCGCGAGCCCATGCCGCCGGAGAACGTGGCCAAGCTGGCGGCGATCGCCGACGTGTCATCACTGTCGCGGCTTTGCCTCCCGGACACTGAGCTGCAAGCTATCCTTGAGGAGCTCTCCGCCAGGGCTTCTTAAAGCTGCGCTACTCAGGTCTGTTGTTACTCTAGTTTCCATGATTAGTCAAATTCTGAACTTTCGGTCTGTAAGGTGGGCTGCACACTACTGTTGCGCCATTTGCCTCTGTTATGAACTAGTTTGTGTGGATTATGGCTTGCGCTGGCAAGTGAACCCCCTTCTATGGCTTTGCTATGTTATCCAATGAGTGACCAACTTGCTGTTTTTAACTGGAATGTGAGAGGGCTGAATGATAGGGCCAGACGAGCTGCCGCCCGCACGCTCATTGAACGCTTTGCCTGTTCGATTGTATGTCTGCGGGAAATGAAACTTTCGTCCTGCTCGGCTACCGATCGCCTCGAAATTGTAGGCCCACGTTTTGATCACCATGCGGCCCTTGACGTCGATGGAACGCGCGGTGGCATCCTGCTGTGCTGGAGCTCCACTGATTATGCGGCTAGTAGGCTGGATGTGAGAACATACACTGTTACAGCAACCTTCTCTCCCACGGATGGCGGGCACGATTGGTCCGTGACAATGGTATATGGCCCCCATGATGACCAGCGTAAGAACGAGTTCCTCGCAGAGCTTGCCTCAATTCATAATACCATGACCGGCCCGTGGCTCCTCATTGGGGACTTCAACCTCATTACAAACCCGCGGGACAAGAACAACTCAAGAGTTTGCCGGCGTTGGATGAACAAATTTAGACGAACCCTGAACTCCTCGAGCCTCCATGAAATACCTCTAATTGGGCGCAGATTCACTTGGAGCAACGAGCAAGCCACCCCTACCCTAGTGCGCCTTGATCGGGCCTTCTGTAATATTGATTGGGAATTGATCTTCCCTATGGCCAAGCTCCTCCCGCAATCTTCTGCCATATCCGACCACTGCCCGCTTCTATTAATCAACGACAGCATCATCAAGACAAACAAGCGCTTCCGCTTCGAATCATACTGGCAGTTTATTGAGGGGTTTAGAGAGGTGGTGGACCAATCTTGGGCTTTGGACGCTGGATCTTCTTGCCCACTGTCTCGCCTGAATAACAAGTTGTGGCGGCTCAGCAAAGCTCTAAAAGAGTGGAGTAAGAACATTGTGGGGGACATTCAGAAGCAATTCGCGCTGGTAGACGAGCTAATTCTGCAGCTAGACAAAGCGCAAGATCTGCGGGGCCTAACCACGGAAGAGAGCAGTCTACGTGCAAAGCTTAAACCCCGCACTTTGGGACTAGCTGTTCTGATCAAGATCAAGCGGCGATGGAGAAGCATAGTCCTCTGGCTAAAAGCAGGTGACGCCAATACAAAATTCTTTCAGAGGAAAGCTAACGCGCGCCACAAGAGAAACACCATCCATGTGTTGCACGGTCCACAGGGCCCAGTCTCATCGACGGAAGACATGACAAACCTGGCCCATGAGCACTTCACACAGATTTTCGGCACAAACAAGCACAGATCGGGTGCACTCAATTGGGATGAATTGAGCCTTGAACACGTTGATCTTCAGGAGCTCGAGCAAGAATTATCACTCGAAGAAATTAAGAGGGCGGTGGATGCGATCCCGGCAGATAAGGCGCCAGGGCCCGACGGTTTCTCGGGGGGCTTCTTCAAAACCTTCTGGGACACGATCAAGTGGGACCTGCTCGCTGCCCTCCAACAGCTATTCCGAATGGATAGCCGAGGTCTGGATCGTGTCAACCACACACTCCTGGTGCTCATCCCTAGGGCATTGGGTGCAGATGCCTTGGAGAATTTATGCCAATCTCCTTACTTCATAGCATAATCAAAATCTTCTCAAAGATCCTTGCTTTGCGGCTAGCCCCAAAGCTCAACGCCCTGGTGGATCAATGTCAGAGTGTGTTCATCAAAAGCGCAGCATACAAGAGAATTTCCTATACGTCCAGAACACTGCCAGACTCTTCCATAAGTCTAGGAAACCTGCTGTTCTCCTTAAGCTTGACTTGGCAAAAGCCTTCGACTCGATTTCTTGGGCCTATCTCCTGGACATGCTCGAAGCAAGAGGTTTTGGCCAAAGATGGAGGGAATGGATTGCCATGCTATTACGCACGTCCGCGTCGAGGGTCATGATAAACGGACAACAATCAGAGGTCATTCACCACATGTGTGGATTGCGGCAAGGGGACCCCATCTCCCCCTTCCTGGTCATACTTGCAATGGACCCACTTCAAAGAATGATGTCCATGGCCACGGAGCATGGTTTATTATCTAAGCTTCCAGGGCGTCGAAGGTTACCGCGTTGCTCCTTCTACGCGGATGATGTGGCGCTCTTCATGAACCCTTCATGGGTGGACGCTTGCATGATCCGCTTGTTGTTGAACTGCTTCGCGTCGGCCACGGGCCTCGTTACCAACATGGACAAGAGCTCTGCCTTGCCTATTCGCTGCGGCGGCCTGGACCTTCCGCACATTCTGTCGGCGCTAGGGATTCCAATCAAATCTTTCCCAACGACTTATCCTGGCATGCCCCTTTCACTTCGGAATCTGACCAAAGTGGACCTGGACCCCTTCCTCATAAAATTCGGAAACAAGGTCGCTGCCTGGAAGGGTGATTTGATGGCAAAGAGCGGCAGGTTGGTGTTACTGAAGACAGGGCTGACCTCACTGGCAATATATATGATGACCGTGCACAAATTACCAGCCTGGGTGATAAAGCGCATGTCGCAGATTTGTCGTGCCTGGCTCTGGAATGGTGACAATACCTGCAACAGTGGGAATTGCAGGGTGGCCTGGAGCTTGATCTGCCGCCCCAAACATCTTGGTGGCCTGGGTGTCCTAGACATTGCCAAATTTGGTCGGGCTCTTAGGCTACGCTGGCTTTGGTTGGCATAGCAACGTCCGCCGCGACCGTGGGTTAGCTCCCCTCTACCCTGCTACAGTGAGGATAGACAACTCTTCGCAATGGCAACAAATATAACAATCGGAGACGGTCGAACGTCAAATTTCTGGAATGACCGCTGGCTGCATGGATCGTGCCCAAAGACGATTGCCCCATCACTATTCCAGATCTCGATGCGAAAGAACCGCTCAGTCTGGGATGCTCTGAAGAATGAGACATGGTTGCATGACCTATCTAGGGGACTCTCTGAGCATATGGTCTCCGAGCTCACTGAACTAGCTGCACTGCTCGATAATGTAGAGCTGGTTGAGGGCCAAGCTGACACCATTGCCTGGAGGTTTGAACAAAACCAAGAGTTCAGCGCATGCTCGGCCTACCGCTTGCAATTCGTCGGCTCGATCCCCATGGATGGTTACAAATTGATCTGGTCCAGATGGGCCCCTGGCAAGTGCCGGTTCTTCATGTGGACTATCATGCTCGACAGAATTTTGACTGTTGATGCGCTTTTGCGTCGCGGATGGGAAAATGATTACTTCTGCATGCTCTGTGAGCGGAGTTTAGAAACCCCATCTCATCTTCTCATCGAGTGCCCCTGGTCGAACCATTTGGGAGTCCTTCGCCACGCTTGCAAATATGCCTGCTCTCTGCCCGGCAAATTGGACAGGCGACATTAAGTTTGCGCGTTGGATTCAGAGATGCCACGACAACACGGCGAGGGAAAGGAAAAAGGGACTGCTTTCCTTAGTGCACATGATTGCTTGGGAAATTTGGAAGGAGCGGAATCGACGGATCTTCCAAAAGGAATTCTTGACTTTGGAAAGCTTCAGGCGTAAGATTAGGGACGGATCTTCCAAAAGGAATTCTTGACTCTGGAAAGCTTCAGGCGAAAGATTAGGGACGAGATCAGGTTGTGGAATTTGGCAGGTGCTGGGATCCCCTTTGATCCGGGCTGAGCCCCCACCCTCGCTAGCTTCTCTCTTCTTTCTCTTTATTTTCCCTTCTTCTTGCGCTGACTGTCCTGTTTCTGGGACACTTGGACCCCTTTTATACCTTGTTCTCTCTTATGATCAATGAATTTGGCAAGCTTTGCCAACATTCAAAAAAAAAAGATTTAGCAAAACCACTCTGATATACATTTTCAAGGCAGTTGAATGCAACTCATTAGCACATGGCTTTCAAATGACATGACAAGGATTTCAATCTTACGCGTTAGAGATGTATCATTCTTTCTTCAAATGAAAGAGATGTATCATTGCATTCTTCATTTTTGCTCTAGTGCCAGACATCATGTAACCCAGTTGGTACACGTCAAACATTCAGCCTAACATGATAACGTTGTGTTGATGAATTTGGTAGACTGACTGCACGTCCGAAAGACATGGATTGATGAACCAACATAAAGTACAAGCGTTTACAAAGACTGAGCTCTCACTAATGTCAATGCAGAAGCCGGTAGATCAAACGGTGGAGTAACATGACCTTGATGACAGAGTCGGCAGTTCAAATTTATCTCCACCTAGGGCCTCCCAGCCTAATAACCTCCTCGGCACATGAATCATGGTGAAGCCGCCTGGCATCACCGTCATCCTTCTTCTCAGTTACGTCGCCGTACAGGTCTTTCAGCTTAGCTAGGTTGCTCGAGGCAGCAGCAGCCTTCTCTTTGCTTATATCCCCAAATGGACTAGATCGATGCTCATTCCTGCTCCGACTCCGGCTCCTGCTCTTGCTACGACTCCGGCTTCTGCTCCTATGACATGAGCTGGAGTGTCTGTGTCTACTATTGTCACGCTCGCTTCGGTAATCCCTTCTTTCTTCTGAATGCCTGGACCTGTAATAGTCACAATCCCTGCTGTCACGGTCATAATCACGCTCTCTGTCATGGCTTGAACGATCACGCTCTCGGTGACGGCTTGAACGGCCAGTATCTCGGTCATGGCTTGAATGGTCAGTATCTCGGTCACGGCTTGAACGGTCAGTATCTCGGTCACGGCTTGAACGGTTACCTTCTCGGTCGTGACTTGAACGGTCATTGTAAGGCCCCTCCCGACTTACACTGCGACGAAATGGTGAAGATGATCTCCGATGATCATCTTGGGTGACTGTTCGCCGCACTGGGGAAGAATCCCGTGTGGAAGCACGGTGCGGCGCACGCTGTCCAAAAGAAACCGACAGAGAAGCTTTAACAGATGGGGGGCGACGGGCAGTGTCCTCTGATCCGTGGCGACTGTCTCCAGTCACCCCAGACAGCTTGGTAGGCAGCTTCATCTTCTCAAGATTGGTTGTTACTTGACGAACTACTGGAACAGGAACTCTTGGAAGGATACTATCAAAGTAGTACTGCACAAGGAAAACAGAGCAACATGCTGGTCAATATAAAGTTGCAAACATAAAGTCAAATTAGGCGACACAATTCAATCCAATGTTGTGCTATGGCCATTGAGAATCACAAATAAACCTTTAACCAACTATCTATGAATTTGACCCAGCTTCTTGGAAAAGAGAAGAGCATATACTATGAGCAAGCTATGTTGTTGAACCATGACTTGCCTGACTAAGAAATTTGTCCAGCTAGTTCGCATAGTTTCTGAACATATATACAATAAACACAAGATTAAAAACTGTTAACAGCATCAGAAAATGGAAGGTGAGAAGTAGCATGGAGAAATAAACTCATGTAGTATAGTAATCTAGTTCACATGAGAATTAAAAGAATTAGCTACAGGAAGGTGAGCCAATAGAGAAAGGAACAAACATTCTTCAGTTATAACGACATAAACAGGAAAAAAATGCCAAACAAACAAGTGCACTTATTTTTATTCTGAAAGCAAGAACTTGAGATGCAGACCTGTCCAAGTATAAGATCACGCACATATACACCCATGGTTGTCATGCGACCATTAGATCCAGGGGAGAATTCCTGCATCAAGCCAAAAATTATAATTATATGGCTAACTAGCTAATTAGTTAATAATGATGAAATCAAATGGACTCGATATATTTCCTTATTAATTATAAACTTGTATTCCTTGGTTTGTATAGCATGACTTCTGCAATTAGCACATCTTTCTTGAACAAGCTAGTTGCAGGCCATATAGCTCCTCTAATGGATCGTATCCACTTATTATTTGGAAATTAAATGGAAGCTCAATATGGTTATGGTCTTATGGACTTATGAAAGTACATATAACAGCAAAAAACATAAAAGTACAAGAAATATACAAATGAAAACTCAAAAACAGCAATACCTCATCATCCTTCAAGTAGGGCTCATACCATGTCCATAGGATCTTTGGCTCAGCAACATATCGAAGATACAAAAATCCTATCTGCAAAAACAAACACCAATTGGTTATTTAGTAGAAGCCAGCTGATTATCTAACACGATAAATGAAGACAAACAAAAAATGCTCACAAATCCAATGCACAGACTGGTACACTACTGCTTGCAAACTTTGTTCATCCACGTGTCCTAGGACCAAAATCAAGACACAAGGCCATCCAAGAAAGCAAGTCAAATGACTGTTAGTGGTTATAACCAAAATGTAATAAGTGAACGTAAAAAAAATGGAAGAGTTGATTGCTTAGGATAAGTTGATAACACCAGTTTGTCACTGCAAACATACTAACACTTTGTTTTCGTACAACTTTGACATACAACCTAGTGCATGCATTAATCGCAAACAAATATAACGAGTAGAGACAACAACCATGATGCGTGTATTTGTCAAAAGTGACTTATGTCAAAGAAACTTACAGCTCTAATGTATGGGGAGTCAGGATGCTTCAACAAACCATGCATCTGTTTCACAGTAAGCTTCATGGTGAAGAACTTGTAGAGGAGACAAAATGCAGTGGAAGGACCCCTGCAATTGCCAGTCATCCAAGGCTCCACATGATCAACTTGGTTGTAGATCTCGTCAATGACCTCATGATAGGTCTTCATCCTGTAGAGCTCCTTGAAGTAATCAGAAGAAAGAATATTCATACAGAGAACCTTCTCCATCAGCATATCAATGGGCTTCCCTGAAGTCTGTATCTCCATATTTCAGCTAACACAAACCTGGACCAAAAACAGAGGGATCCTCTTATTAGCTTAAAGCCTCAAAGCTTATGTCACATGCAGGTAGTTGAAAAGTATAATATAATGAACCTTTTCCCAAAATACGCGAATATTTGCAGATATATTGCCACCTGAGACAAATGTAGATCAGTCTTTACCTCAAATGACTGAAAATTCATGTGTCCCTTACTAACCATGAAATGCCCAATTAAGCTCTCAAGGTCGACAAATTCTACCATGTTACTATAAGTGTGTCCAACAAGTAATGGCACGCAAGCAAACCTCGAGAGTGGCTGATAGTTTTACCATGTATATAACTCAATTAAGAGAGTCCCCACTGTGATGTCCAGACAACCTGCACTGAGCCTTTTCCACTATCTAGCCTAAGGACTTTCCCCAATAACTTAATCCCTCCAAATCGCTGATGCGAATAAATGCAACCCACCATACACTTGTATTTCTATGGGGCCAAGTAGAACTAGACTAGAACTATCTACACAAAGAATTTTCCATGGCCATTAATCACACAGATTCATCGGAAACCCTATCGTTAACGTACACGATTTCGTCAGAGGACATTCTCGTCTATTCCGCACTTTAATAGCAAAAAAAAGGTCTCAAACTAGTAATCGCCTCTACTTAACTAATAACTGGCGAGATGAATCTATGTACGCAGAGACAGAGAGAGATACTCACACGCAGGATGGCCAACCCTAGGACCTCCTCGGCTTCCAAGACCGCGGGCAGCTCGCGGAGACCCCAAAGCAGACGGGATGACGACGCTCAGTAGAGGATGAACTCGTATCGGCTTCGGCTTCGGCGGCGGGCGAGATGGTTGGGATTCGTCGGTAGCTTGGAGGTCGCCGGAGATGGATGAGGGGGAGGGGAGGGGAGGGTCGGCTGTGGATTTGTGGAGGTGGGAGAGTCGCGTACGACTCGGAATCCAATCATCTATTGGGCTTTTCCAAGCAGCTGATGCCCTTTATTGGGCTCTCCGCGAGGTTTTGCCCGTTACAAGACCAGACTGCATGTTGGGCTCTTTTCCTCTTCTTTTCAAATTGATGGATGAGAGATTTTATCGTTGTTCTTCTTGGTCTCAACTTTTATTATTTTACAAGCAAACATGCCCGTGCGTTGCAACGGAGGACATACAAAAATACATGCTAGCCAAATAAGTATGACTCAATATCCAGACATATGAGTGTCTTCTATTTTAACACGGTGGCTCACCATGTTGCCACATATCTTTCTTCTTTACTCTTGTTGATGATGAACACAATGTTCACATGATCGCAATGCATTCGACGTGGTAAATCCCTAGGCAATGAGCTTGCCACTGCACGACACATTTGCCAATGTCTCGCGCAAGGGACTATTTAAATCTTTAAAAACAAATCTAATCAACCACGAAACTACTCCCAATGCCTAGACATATAAAGACTTTCCAAAAAGTAATCAAATTCTAGACATAAAATATTTCTGAATCGGTGAACAATTTTTCGAATCAACAAACACCTTTTTTAAATTAGGACATCTATAAAAAATCACGAACATTTGTTTTGTTTAGACAAACATTTATTGAAATGCATGATTAGTTTTTGAATTCATGAATATTTTTTGACTCAGCTAACATTTTTTGAATTGATGACTTTTTTAAAAATTGGGGATAAATTTTCGCAAAAAACATTTGATTTTTTGAATATTTTCTAAAATTCCATGCTTTTTTTCCAGATTCACGAATATGTTTTGAATACACAATCATTTTTTTTCAAAATCATGAACATGATTTTAGTTGCCGACATGTTTTTCCAGATTGTGATTTTTTATAATTTTCTAATAGTTTCGTAAAATCACCAACACTTTTTAAAACAACGAAAATTTTATAATTTCCCAAAGATTTTTTTAATTCACTCACATTTTATAATTTCTCTAACATTATTTTATAACTAGAATTTTTTATAATTTGGAATTCTGAAATTAATTTAAAGAAGAAAAACTTAAACATAAATGAGAAAAGAAAAGAAAAGACAAAATAAATAAAAACAAAGGGCGTCATACCCCGTAGGGGGTGGAGGATGTAACACCCTCGATGCGGCTATATCTCCCACGTGTCGAAGCACGACTTAGAGACATAACCGCATTGAAATCAATGTCGCAAGTGAGGTAATCTTCACACAACCCATGTAATACAATAGAGGAAAAAGATACATAGTTGGCTTACAATCGCCACTTCACACAATTACATGAATAAAACATTACATCATTCAAATATAATCAAGGTCCGACTACGGAACCAAAAATAAAAGAAGAACCCCAAATGCGACAAAGGTCCCCGATCGACCCCAACTGGGCTCCACTACTGATCAACTAGAACGGAAACAACACAAAGGACAAGATCTTCATTGAGCTCCTCCTGAGCTTGGTTGCGTTATCTGCACGGACTCATCGACACCTGCAAGCTGGTTTTAGAAGTATCTGTGAGCCACAGGGACTCAGCAATCTCGCACCCTCGCGATCAAGACTATTTAAGCTTATGGGTAAGGTAAAGGTATGAGGTGGAGCTGCAGCAAGCGACTAGCATATATGATGGCTAACATACGCAAATGAGAGCGAGAAGAGAAGGCAAAGCACGATCGATAAAAGTATGATCAAGAAGTGATCCTGGACTACCTACGTCAAGCATAACTCCAACAACCGTGTTCACTTCCCGGACTCCGCCGGAAAGAGACCATCACGGTTACACACGCGGTTGATTCATTTTAATTAAGGTCGACTTCAGGTTTTCTACAACCGGACGTTAACAAATTCCCATCTGCCCATAACCGCGGGCACGGCTTTCGAAAGTTCAAATCCCTGCAGGGGTGTCCCAACTTAGCCCATGACAAGCTCTCACGGTCAACGAAGGAATAGACCTCCACCCGAGACATTTCGATCAGACTCGGTATCCCAGTACAACAAGACATTTCGACAAGGTAAAACTAAACCAGCAACACCGCCCGAATGTGCCGACAAATCCCGATAGGAGCTGCACATATCTCTTTCTCAGGGCACACTCAGATTGTCTTAGGTACGGGTAGGCCAGCCCAGAGTTGCCCCTGGTGGCCACCGGTAGCTGACAGGTGGACCAACACTCAGAGGAGCACTGGCCCGGGGGGGTAAAATAATGATGACCCTTGAGTCTGCAGAACCCAAGGAAAAGAAAAGGCTAGGTGGCAAATGGTAAAACCAATGTTGGGCATTGCTGGAAGAGCTTTACTTAAGGCGGACTGTCAAGGGGTTCCCATTATAGCCCAACCGCGTAAGGGACGCAAAATCCGGGAACATAACACCGATATGACAGAAATTAGGGCGGCAAGAGTGGAACAAAAACACCAGGCATAAGGCCGAGCCTTCCACCCTTTACCAAGTATATAGATGCATTAATTAAATAAGATATATTGTGATATCCCAACAAGTAAACATGTTCCAACAAGGAACAACATCTCCATGTTCCAACAAGGAACAAACTTCAATCTTCACCTGCAACTAACAACGCTATAAGAGGGGCTGAGCAAAGCGGTAACATAGCCAAACAACGGTTTGCTAGGGTAAGGTGGGTTAGAGGCTTGGTTCAACAATATAGAAGGCATGATAAGCAAGTGGTAGGTATCGCAGCATAGGCATAGCAAAAGAGCGAGCAACTAAGCAAGCAAAGATAGAAGTGATTTCGAGGGTATGATCATCTTGCCTGAAATCCCGCAAGGAAGAAGAACGAGTCCATGAAGAAGACAAACGGACGTAGACGAACGGATCCTCACAAACGACGTTATCGGAACCAACCCGAAGAAGCAAACACCAGAAAAGAAGCAAACAACATAGTAAATAAACCACACATGAACATGGTATGATATGCGAGATGCGGTATGCGATGCATATGCATGATATGACAGGAAATGCATGAACCTAGCCTCAACTTGGAAAACCAAGTGTGCCACTGGAAAGATGGGATGAAATCGCTTGAAAACGATATAAAGAATGCCGGAATCGGAGTTACGGTTTGGAAATGGCAAGCGATTCAAATATGACACCGGTCTGCGATTTATAGCAAGTAGGCCTCTAAATGCAATGAGATGAACATGCTACAGCACCCAAACATGGCAACAAAATACATGGCAGGGAAGCATTCAAGATGCTTAACAAAAGTCTAGCACTGAGCCACGGCCAATCATCCATTAAGAGGTTCAAACAAGCATGGCAAAAACGCAAATGGTAAACAGATCTCAGACTTAGTGAAATTAACACTTGTCTGGAATTTCAGATCATGAAGCCCTCTTCGGAGCAACAAAACAACATGCTATAAGACCTGAACATGACAAAGAAGAACATGGCATGGAGCTACTCAACAAGCTTAACAAAAGTCCCTTAGTGACCTTGAGCCAAAAGGGATCACAAAATATACTAACAAGCACACGAACATAGCTAAAACATAATCAGTTTTCAGACTTGGTGAAAACTGGGACGTGCTGAAATATAACTCACGAAGACATGTAAATGAGCTCGATGCACTCACTATGGTGCAAGTCATGGCAAGGCAAGCATACATCCATTAAGAAGGCACAAAATGCTAGCTAGACATGGCAAGAACAATGGCATAATATGCATGGATCAACTACAAAAATATCGGCAAAATCGCAAACAAGTTGACGGTCTGCCCAGATTCACAACGAAGCAAAAGTAGAGCTCGATTGACTCAAGCTAGAGTGCTCCATAATTGCAAGTAAAGACATGGATGGATAGAGCATAACAGGATTAACAAAACTCCTTTACTGATCATCCTCAAAAGAGGCATGGATCACTAGGAAAACAGCATGAACATATGGCATCGTGAACTAAACAATCCCAGACTTAGTGAAAACTACTAAGTCCCTGAAAACAGAGTTACCGGGTGCCTCACTTTGCAAGCTTGCACAAGTCACCACACACATCACAAAAATGCATGGGTTGCACCTCTGGAAAGATAACAAAACCCTTAACAAAACATATGTAGGACTCACGGGCATAATATGCACACAATAATCATGGCAAAAATGACAAAAGTCTAAGATGAACTAGCAGATCTGACAATTAACTCACGAAACCCTCTTCCAACAGCATTTCAGGCATCAAGATGAACTCAAATGAAAATGATGCAATGGAATCAAATGATGTACTCGTCGAGACGAACATTTTGATATGCTATATGTCTAAATCGAAGCTACAGATGTGGAGATATGGCAGGTCAAAGTATGCACAAAAATATGATGGGAGAGGGGGAAAGTCAACCCTAAAATTTCAGATCTCAGATCTGGATCGGGCGGCGCGGATTACAAGGTTCGCCGGACTTCACTGTTCACCGCCGGAGTTCGTGGCGGCCGGAGCTCGGAGACGAGGAAGGAGAGGCCGGGGTGACCGGAGCTCGTCGCCGGAGGAGGAAGGTGCGGGGCGGCGCGCTCCCCGGCGCGGAACGTCGGCGTGGAGCGGCGAGGAGCTGCGGTGGAGCTCGCCGGTGAGGTGGCGGGCGGCGGCGCGGCCACCGGAGCCGGGGAAGAGAGGCGCGAGGCGGCGCGGCTCCCTCAGGCGGCTGGGCGGCGAGTGGCCCGGTCGGGCGGCGGGGCGGGCCGGCGGCGATTTGCCACGTGGCGGGCGCGGAGTGGATGAGGGGCGGCGGCAGACGTGTCCGGCCGGCAAGGACGTGTCCGGCGCGGCGCGGATCTGAGAATTAGGGATTTCGGGGGAGGAAGGAGATCCGAAAAATTGGGGTTTTATTTATAGGCATAGAGGGAGCTAGGAGAGTCCAAAAGAGGTGCGGTTTTCGGCCACGCGATCGTGATCGAACGATCTAGATGATGGAGCAGAGTTTGGTAGGTTTTGGGCCAAATTGGAGGGGTGTTGCGCTGCAACACACACGAGGCCTTTTCGGTCCCTCGGTTAACCGTTGGAGCATCAAACGAAGTCCAAATGGTACGAAACTTGACAGGCGGTCTACCGGTAGTAAACCAAGGCCGCATGGCAAGTCTCGGTCCAATTCGGAAATGTTTAATCCCCACACAAAAGAAAGCTAGAAATAACCACCGGAGGAGAACGAAGCGCCGGATTGCAAAACGGACAACGGGGAAAATGCTCGGATGCATGAGAGGAACACGTATGCAAATAAAATGCACATAATGACATGATATGCAATGCATGACACGCAAGCAATGACAAGGTAACACCAGCGAATAACTGAACGACACCTGGCACATTGGTCTCGGGGCGTTACAGAGGAGGTGTCTAAAAAAGGAGGCAAAAAAATCGGTATTACCAGGATTCAAACTCTGGTCTCCAGGGTAGAAGCAACATGCTCCAGCCACCATACTGGTAGCGTGTCTATGTTTTAGATAGGGTATTACATTATAAAACCACTGAGCATGGCGGCGCCTTTTGAAATAAAAACCGAATCATTTTCTTAACTTGCGGGTGGCACAACGGGTAATTTATAGCTAATCCAGGGACGGTTATTTGGACGGACGACCAAAAGCACTATTTGCTTTATTATTAAGGGTAGACTAGAACAATGCCCGTGCGTTGCAACGGGATATAAATATTATATTTCCACTGTTCCATAATATAAAAACGTCACTTAAAAACATTTTTATATTATGGGACAGAGGGAGTAGTATGGTACCTTGTGATTTATCTGTCTATAATAATGTGATTGTGTAAATAAATGTTCGTCAATTTTTGTGTGTGAATTACTTTATATTTTGATCAGAAGTTTGGTAAGTAAATTAAAGTGAAATTGGTTCCGAACCTAACTAAATTAAGTTGATTGATTATTATACAGGAAATGTTGGACGAAGGGGTGATGAAAAAAAAGGTGAAATGGAAATCTTACGTTCTTTTTAAGTGGTAGAGATAGAGATTATTTTTTTGTTCAAAAAACTTTTATTATTTTTGGAAAAAAAACAAAGTCACAAGTACAACTGTACAAGGCATAAGCAGAGTCGTATAGGCTAACTAGTCGGTTTCCTCGCACCGCTAACACTTGATGCACTTTCGCGGTGTTTGTTTTAGCTTTAGAGAACAAATTCATTTTGAAAAATTTGAATCTGAAACAAACTGTATTTCAAATCAGCTGCAATCTGATTCAGGCTAATTTCCAGTATTGGGCAAAGCACTTCCCGGCGAATTAGCTTTGCCTGCACAGTGAATCTGTAGCTGATACTAGCAAAGTTGAAGGCCGAAGCAAACAAGGTCTTTATTGTGCCCAAATGAAGGCATTCCCGGTAACTCACGAGTCAGATCATGCTCGTGTTGTGGCGGTGACATGTGTAGTATGCATATCAAAATATATATATATAAAAACTGAATTGGAGGTGCTCTTTGCGGTAAAGTGTGTGTGTGCGTGCATATATTTGTAGGGAGACCTCAAATAAATAATTTCTTGTTGGAAATGCTGAAAGGCAGCATGTGACCTCTCCTCCTCCGCGCCGCCCCTAGTGGGCGTCTCGGGGGCAACTCCCCCCTCGCCAGAGTAGCCCCTCTCCCTCCCCTCCCCCCCTCGCCGCCGCATGAGGCTGCCGCCGGGCAAGGCCCATGGCGCAGCCGGGGACTGCGGCGGCGGGGCATGCGCTGCTCTAGTTCACATCGGAGGGTCTTGGATCTGGGGGCGGCCCCCGGCGAGGCCCCTTGTCACCTGCGGTGAGCAGTGGGGTGGGCGCGGTGCCGGTGATCTGGTCGGGTGGCTGGCGGATCTTCGGTGGGCTGGGACCTCGCGTGGCTGCCCTGGTGGCTGGCGGCGTCAGATCTGGCTGCTGGCCATCTTCCCTTGCTCGGTGCGTTTCACCCTCGACGGTCCTTGGCTGTGCAGGCGTCTAGCCTGCCTCTGGGTTGCGGGTGATTCTGGTGGTCGGGATCTAGATTGGGGGAAACCCCTGGTCGGCTCTAGCCGGCCGCGACGACGACGACGTCCGCGGGCGCCGATTTCTTCATGGAGACGTCGGGCAAGGTCCGCCCTTCCACACTCCACCACCTTGCTTCTCGGGTGAAAACCTAACTCCGGTGGGCGGTGGCGGCGTCCTTGGCGCCGTGACCTTCTTGAAGGCGTCGCCTTGAGGGCAGTGTGGTGGCGGGCTCAGTATGGGGTCGGTGACAGCAGCCGAGGATCGAGGGACCAGTGGGCGCCTTTTTTAGTGGAGCGGTGCTTCATCCTACACATTGATGATGGCGAATCTCGGCGGCGTGGTGCAGTGGAGACTCGGTGCCCGATGCGCGGTGATGGACTCGCGCAGGTGGAGGCAGTTGTCTGGCGTCATGATGGTGTCGATGGCAGAGTGGCCTGACAAGGTAGAAGCCTCAATATCTGCTCTAAAGACGGACCTGTGGAAGATGGCAGCGACGACACATATGAGTGCGTCAGACCAGTTTATGCCCTAGACCCAGTATGTGGCTCGGCTGGGGCTTCTGACTTTTGATGATAGGCTTAGGTGAGTAGTCCGGGTATTTGGCCCAGGTAGCACCCCTTCATCATATGGATAGGAGTAGTGGCATATGTTGCAAAGATGGCGGATTCATGCATATTGTTGTAATACTTTGGGAGGTCCTCGAGAATAATCAATAAAGTGGCCGTATGCATCTTCTAGATGCAAAGGCCAGGGGTCATCCTCCTTTTCTAAAAAAAAATATTTGTAGGGTTGAGCGTATGTGTGTATACTGTTGGGGAACGTAGTAATTTCAAAAAAATTCCTACGCACACGCAAGATCATGGTGATGCATAGCAACGAGAGGGGAGAGTGTTGTCTACGTACCAACGCAGACCGACTGCGGAAGCGATCACACAACATAGAGAAAATATTCGTACGTCTTCCCGATCCGACCGATCCAAGCACCGTTACTCCGGCACCTCCGAGTTCTTAGCACACGTTCAGCTCGATGACGATCCTCGGGCTCCGATCCAGCAAAGTGTCGAGGAAGAGTTCCGTCAGCACGACGGCGTGGTGACGATCTTGATGCATTACCGACGCAGGGCTTCGCCTAAGCACTGCAACAATATGATCGAGATGGAATTTGGTGGCAGGGGGCACCGCACACGGCTAAGGAACGATCACCAAGGATCAACTTATGTGTCTATGGGGTGCCCCCTGCCCCCGTATATAAAGGAGCAAGGGAGGAGGGGCGGCCGGCCTAGGAGTTGGCGCGCCAAGGGGAGTCCTACTCCCACCGGGAGTAGGACTCCTTCTTTCCTAGTCCAACTAGGAGAAGGGGGGAAAGGAGGGAAGTGGAGAAGGAAGGGAGAGGTGGGCCGCGCCCCAAATCCCTTGTCCAATTCGGACTGGACTTGGGAGGGGCGCGCGCCACCTCCTGGCTCCTTCCCACTAAAGCCCATTAAGGCCCAATACTCTTCCCCGTATTCCCGTAACTCCGCGGTACCTCCGAAAATACCCGAATCACTCGGAACCTTTCCGATGTCCGAATATAGTCGTCCAATATATCGATCTTTACGTCTCGACCATTTCGAGACTCCTCGTCATGTCCTCGATCTCATCTGGGACTCCGAACTCCTTCGGTACATCAAAACTCATAAACTCATAATATAACTGTCATCGAAACCTTAAGCGTGCGGACCCTACGGTTCGAGAACAATGTAGACATGACCGAGACACGTCTCCGGTCAATAACCAATAGCGGGACCTGGATGCCCATATTGGCTCCTACATATTCTATGAAGATCTTTATCGGTCAGACCGCATAACAACATACGTTGTTCCCTTTGTCATCGGTATGTTACTTGCCCGAGATTCGATCGTCGGTATCCAATACCTAGTTCAATCTCGTTATCGGCAAGTCTCTTTACTCGTTCCGTAATACATCATCCCGCAACTAACTTATTAGTTGCAATGCTTGCAAGGCTTAAGTGATGTGCATTACCGAGAGGGCCCAGAGATACCTCTCCGACAATCGGAGTGACAAATCCTATTCTCGAAATACGCCAACCCAACATCTACCTTTGGAGACACCTGTAATGCTCCTTTATAATCACCCAGTTACGTTGTGACGTTTGGTAGCACCCAAAGTGTTCCTCTGGCAAACGGGAGTTGCATAATCTCATAGTCATTGGAACATGTATAAGTCATGAAGAAAGCAATAGCAACATACTAAACGATCGGGTGCTAAGCTAATGGAATGGGTCATGTCAATCAGATCATTCAACTAATGATGTGACCTCGTTAATCAAATAACAACTCTTTTGTCCATGGTTAGGAAACATAACCATCTTTGATTAACAAGCTAGTCAAGTAGAGGCATACTAGTGACACTCTGTTTGTCTATATATTCACACATGTATTATGTTTCCGGTTAATACAATTCTAGCATGAATAATAAACATTTATCATGATATAAGGAAATAAATAATAACTTTATTATTGCCTCTAGGGCATATTTCCTTCATATACATGAGCAATTGCATTTGTACTGCGTTCAAAAAGATCCATGTAAAACAGAAAACATTTATGTTTGACACGCTCATAACTTGTAGTCTTTTTTTTAACTTGAACGTGTAGTTTATCTTTATCCACGTCATGACACAATTTTTCTTTAGGGTTGTCATGACACAATTCTATTTTTAGAGAAGTCATGACACAGTTCAGGTGTGTCCTCTTTCATCTTCTTTCACCAAAGAAGGTCCTGATTTTCTTTTCTTTTTTCTTTTATTTTGCTTTTTAAGTTTTATTCCATTATTGATATGTTATGAAGCAGCTGAACAAGGCCCCTTCTTCTTTTCTCGTGGAAATGAGTTCTATTCCAAGGTTATAGAGTTACAGTCAAGAGGCAAGAATTCCTTGATACATAGAACCCCTCTACGCAGCCAAATAGCGGTGCTAACAATCTGATATTTTATTTTGACTACGATGAAACTTTCATGGAATATACTTCGGAACCTTTCTTAAGGGTTTGATTTTCAATGCTAGATGACCATATGAAGAGCAGACTAAGAGCATATCCAGCATATCCGTAAAACACCGACCCACAAAACTCATTTACAATTCACGAAGAAATGGATTTGCGGGCCAACACGGGCTGCGGCCGAGCAAACCCCGCGTTCGGGGTCTGCTCGGCCGCAGCCCTACCCTTGTAATAAAAAAATACCCTGAAAATAAAAGTTCTTCAAATGCCTTGAAAATTTAATATGATTTTTTTCTAGAATATTTAAGAATTATTGGCATTGAGAACACATCAGGGGGACCCACCATGTGCCCACGAGGGTGGAGGGCGCACCCACCCCCCTAGGACGCGCCCCCTGCCTCGTGGACCCCACGTGAGCCCCTCCACTTATTCTTGCACCCACACACTCCGTCTTCCTCCAGAAAAAATCATCCACCAGCTCAAACCCGAGTTCTAACTCATCTTACTACCATTTTCGATCTACTTGCTCAAAGCTCCATTCACAAAACTGCTTTGGGGGATTGTTCTTTGGTATGTGACTCCTCCAATGGTCCAATTAGTTTTTGTTCTAGTGCTTTATTTATTGCAAATTTTTGCTGCTTAGGTGACCCTGTTCTTGAGCTTGCATGTCAAATGTATGTGGTCAAAAGTAGTTTTATTGCATTATATGGCCTCTAGGCACTTGTGGGAGTAGTTGCTATCAATCTTGTTGAGTTTGGTTCACTTTTATTTTGAGTTACTAAAAGTTTCAGAAATTTTTCAAAGGAAGAAATATGTCTAGGAAAATGTACCAAGGTGGTTCCTCAATAAAGCAGGCACCTAGGCTCGCTATACCTGAGGCGGACTATGAACTACCGAGGGAAGCTCAAGTGCGGCCTTGCGAATGGCCGTCGGAGGAGTTTATGACCCGTGCAGGCATCAAGGAAGAATTTGACGCATATGTGCGCAATGCTGATCTTGAGAGCTTCGTGACAGATAAGTGCCCGCAATACCACTACCTAACTGATTCCTTTGTGAGAAGGTTCAAATTTACATCCTCGCGCAACTCTCACACTGTTCTATTCGATCTTTATGATAAATCATATACCATGGACCTAGAAGATTTTAATACTGCTTGTAAACTCCCGCACGGGGGCAATGTTAGTGAACCTCGCAAATCTGAATATAAAGACTTTCTTGCTAGTATTACTGTGGGGGAATCTAGGGAAATCACACAAGCTACCATAGGGAGCATTCATTTTCCTTTCATACATTATTTTGCTTTCTTCGTGGGTAGATGCATTAACAGTAAAGATGAGGCTTGTCACATGTGGGTTCCAGCTCTTAGTGTCCTCAAGAGTGCTGTATTAGGTGATAAACAATATAACTTGGGGGCTATTGTTACACGTAGGTTGCATCTTAATAGTTTAAGTGGAGACTTGTTTGGTGGAATCTATGCAACTCGTGTAGCTAATTTTCTTGATATACCCATACATGAGAATGATATTGAGTTGCCTCCTGCTTATCTAGATTATAATGCTATGGTTTGTCATCAGTTTGTTGAGAGGAATGAACAGTTCCCCCAGTACCGACTAATCTTTGACAGACGGCGCACCGTCCATGTTGCTCTCTCTGCTCCTGCTTTCTTTGACTTTCAGACAAAACGGAGATATGTTATAACTAGGGAGGAGGCGAACGAGTACGAGAGGAGGACGGAGGCAGCTCGCCTCCAAGCTGCACCCGTGAGGCAATAGTCGTTGCATCACAGTACGATCCCATCTACAACTTTGGATATCCACCAGGCCAGGCATGGCCCTAGACCAACGGGCCAAAAGCCTAAGCTTGGGGGAGTATGTATCTCTCACCGACATTACATTTATGTTCACACACTCATGCCAGTTGTCGGTGCTCATACTTTTTCATTGTACCATCCATGCTAGTTTATTTTATTTTCCGACATTCTTCTTGTGTGTTTGAAAAACCTTAAGAAAAACATAAAAAATTAGTTTTAGATTTTAGCTAGTTTACTTTCTATGTCTGTAGTAGTAATAATTAAAAAGAAAACCCAAAAAGATTTCTCGTTCTTCTTTTTCTTGTTGGGAGCTTTCCCGTGTAAATAGTTTTATTTCCTTTCTTTTCTTTGGGGGTCGAGAGGAGAAGACCATGATGAAAATGTTGAGTGGCTCTTATATGCATTATTGTTGATCTAACCAGGAGCCCATATTGCCTTGTTTTCTTTCTTGTATTGAATGCTTGCAGATTCCAGCTTAGTCCAATGCACATGCACTATTATTATTATCCACACCGTTCGGTTGTGCAAGTGAAAGGCAATAATGATGATACATGATGAACTTATTGAGATGAGAGAAGCTGGTATGAACTCGACCTATCTTGTTTTTGTAAATATGATTAGTTCATCGTTCCTAATTCAGCCTATTATGAATGAAACATGTTTGCAATGACAATTAGAGATTATAGTTGCTCATGCCATGCTTAATTAGCTAGGAGTTTATAATGGTTTATCTTGCATGCCCACATGCTATTAAAATGGTTGTGATGTGGTATGATAGGGTGGTATCCTCCTTTGAACTATTCGAGTGGCTTGACTTGGCACATGTTCACGCATGTAGTTGAAACAAGATCAACATAGCCTCCATGATATTTATGTTCATGGTGAATTATATCCTACTCATGCTTGCACTCAGTGTTGATTAATTTTAATGCATGTTCATGATTGCTTGTCGCTCTCTAGCTGGTCGCTTCCCAGTCTCTTTCTATCCTCCACTTGTACTAAGCGGGAATACTGCTTGTGCATCCACCTCCGTAAACCCCAAAGTTATTCCATATGAGTCCACCATACCTTCCTATATGCGGTATCTACCTGCCGTTCCAAGTAAATTTGCATTGTCAAACTCTAAACCTTCAAATGAAATTCTGCTTTGTATGCTCGAATAGCTCATGTATCAATTAGTGCTATCTATATGTTCCATGCTAGCCGGGTTATTCTCAAGAGGAGTGGACTCTGCTCCTCACTCACGAGAAAATGGCTGGTAACCGGGATGCCCAGTCCCACGCTCTAACCAAATCAAAATAATTGCAAATAAAACTCCCCCAGGATTGTTGTTAGTTGGAGGCACCAGTTGTTTCGGACAAGCCATGGATTGATGTTTGTTGGTGGTAGGGGGAGTATAAACTTTACCACTCTGCTTGGGAACCGCCTATAATGTGTGTAGCATGGAAGATATCGAGATCTCTCGGTTGTTATGTTGACAATGAAAGTATACCACTCAAAATATTATTTATCTCTATTTCAAAATCGAGCTCTGGCACCTCTACAAATCCCTGCTTCCCTCTGCGAAGGGCCTATCTATTTACTTTTATGTTGAGTCATCATCCTCTTATTAAAAAGCACCAGTTGGAGAGCACCGCTGTCATTTGCATGTATTACTATTAGTTTACATTGAGTATGACTATGAATGGATCTCTTTTACCATGAATTACAATGTTTAGTCAGTCCGTGATCTTAAGAGGTGATCTACATTTATGTTTTGCGGTCTCAGAAAGGGCTAGCGAGATACCATCTTGTTATATCATATTATGATTGTTTTGAGTAAGTGTTGTCATCCAAGATTTATTATTATTGCTCGCTAGTTGATTATGCTATTGATATGAGTAAACATGAGGCCTAAATGTTATTGTGAATATGGTTAGTTCATAATCTTTGCTGAAAACTTGAATGATGGCTTTACATATTTACAACAACAAGATCAAACAGAGTTTGTAAAAGTTTTTATTTATCACTTTCAGTTTGTCAACTGAATTGCTTGAGGACAAGCAAAGGTTTAAGCTTGGGGGAGTTGATACGTCTCCATCGTATCTACTTTTCCAAACACTTTTGACCTTGTTTTGGACTCTAACTTGCATGATTTGAATGGAACTAACCCGGACTGATGTTGTTTTCAGCAGAATTGTCATGGTGTTATTTTTGTGCAGAAATAAAAGTTCTCGGAATGACCTAAAACTTCATGGAGAATATTTTTGGAATATATAAAAAATACTGGCGAAAGAATCAATGTCAGGGGGCCCACACCCTGTCCATGAGGGTGGGGGGCGCGCCCCCCGCCTCATGGGCCCCTTGATGCTCCACCGACCTCAACTCCAACTCTATATATTCACGTTTGGGGAGAAAAAAATCAGAGAGAAGGATTCGTCGCGTTTTACGATACAGAGCCTCCGCCAAGCCCTAATCTCTCTCGGGAGGGCTGATCTGGAGTCCGTTCGGGGCTCCGAAGAGGGGAATCCATCACCACCGTCATCATCAACCTTCCTCCATCACCAATTTCATGATGCTCACCACCGTGCGTGAGTAATTCCATCATAGGCTTGCTGGACGGTGATGGGTTGGATGATATTTATCATGTAGTTGAGTTAGTTTTGTTAGGGTTTGATCCCTAGTGTCCATTATGTTCTGAGATTGATGTTGCTATGACTTTGCTATGCTTAATGCTTGTCACTAGGGCCCGACTGCCATGATTTTAGATCTGAACCTATTATGTTTTCATGAATATATGTGAGTTCTTGATCCTATTTTGCAAGTCAATAGTCACCTACTATGTGTTATGATCCGGTAACCCCGAAGTGACAATAACCGAGACCACACCCGGTGATGACTATAGTTTGAGGAGTTCATGTATTCACTAAGTGTTAATGCTTTGTTCCGGTACTCTATTAAAAGGAGGCCTTAATATCCCATTAGTTTCCAATAGGACCCCACTGCCACGGGAGGGTAGAACAAAAGATGTCATGCAAGTTCTTTTCCATAAGCACGTATGACTATATTCGGAATACATGCCTACATTGCATTGATGAACTGGAGCTAGTTCTGTGTCACCCTATGTTATAATTGTTGCATGAGGAATTGCATCCGACATAATTATCCATCACTGATCCATTGCCTATGAGCTTTTCATATATTGATCTTTGCTTAGTTACTTTTCCGTTGCTACTGTTACAATCACTACAAAACCAATACTATTACTTTTGCCACCGTTACCGTTACTTGCATATTACTTTGCTACTAAATACTTTGCTGCAGATATTAAGTCTTCCAGGTGCGGTTGAATTGACAACTCAACTGTTAATACTTGAGAATATTCTTTGGCTCCTCTTGTGTCGAATCAATAAATTTGGGTTGAATACTCTACCCTCAAAAACTATTGCGATCCCCTATACTTGTGGGTTATCACACACATCCGGTTGACCTTGTTCCGCCGGAGCCAGGGTGGCGAGCTCGGCTATGGCGCGGGAGGACCGCGAGGCTATTTGCTTGTTTTTAACAATAACTAGTGTACTTTAAACCTGCACAATACAAGTTGGAATGGCCATTTGCTTGTTTTCAAATGTTATGCCTGATGCGGTTAACACACCTTTCCACTTCTTTTTTTGCTTAACTAGCGTGCTTAAGCCTGCACACTGAAGCTATCATTTGTAGATTATGTTTTCTACCATGGATATATTTGGTTGATGTTTAGCCTATTGTGCTTAACATGCCTTTATATGTACTCATGTAGGACAATATTGAGAACAGTGTTGTTTTCCATCGAGGTTAGTTTCATCGCATTGCTTATATGTACTCACTATTCAGGATATCGGTAGCTAGTACCATATAGCCTAGGGCTGATAAGGGATTAATCGCGGAATCAAACATTTCACTGAATATATCTATAACCCATTTATCAGTAGGTTAACTAGGGCCATATTTAATATATCTGAGGCTACATAGCAACATGCATTGTACTGAATGACTAAATATGCAATCCCAGGCTACATAGCAACAAGGAAGAGTGTTACCTTAATGTTCTGATGATGTCTAGATATACATGTAATAAAATCTTATATAATGGGGTAGAGGGAGTGTTGTACTACATCATTTTCAATTGTTGTTTAGCTTCTAATATTAACTTGGTGCTTTTAGGTACATATATCATTGCCAAAGTTCCACACTTCGACCCTTTCTGGGGCAATGAGATATTCATGAACCAGCATCAAGTGAGGAAACTGATAAAGATTGTTATTAAAATGGGTCCAAAGACGTCAAACGAACTATTTGTTTACACTTTATGCAAAACAACAGTGAACTGCAGGATGGTAAGTAAGAACCCTGTAGCCTTCTTTTTACTGCCCGTAATGAGTTGTGTTAGATGACAATGTCTGAATCTTTTTTCTTTTGTAGTGGATCCTGAAGCAGTTTACTCAAGATTACCTCTCAAACTACATGATTGGCGGCCGACCATCACAAGGGGTTGGACTAGAGTCCTGCATGCCTTCTGCATCCAGGAGAGCACAATAGGGCCATTCCGCTTCACCTTGTTCAGCAACCGAAATGTCTGTCGCTTCTTTCTTTACCATATGTAATTATACAAGTATATAACCCTGGTTCATCATCCTTTATTTGGTGCTTATGTAATTCTTAAACATATGTACCTGTGAATCGAATAATGCATTGGTTGTTTGAACCTGATGGATATAAATAAAGCTATAGCCTACTTTCAAGTTTAAATTAGGTACAATTTTAAATAGCAGCAATTAAATTAGGGCGAAATTACGGTGTGCGGGTCATTACAGTGCACACGGTTAAGAAAGCACAACGTGTTCGACATACATCATAATCCGACACGGTTCATGGAGAGGAAACGTGTGTAACAATGCACACAGTTGCCGTTTGCAAAGCATGTGTGATGTCAGACACTATCACATACGGTGGGGGGAAACTAAATGTGTGTGATTGTCTACCTATCGTACACGGTTTATAATCATGAACTGTTTGTGATGTGCCAGGCATCGTAAAACTTCTGTGCCTGGAAAACTCTTTTGCCTGTAATCTGCCTGGTTTTAGGTAAAACCACAAAACTCCGACTGCGATGGCAATGCGACACAAACGAGTAGGAAGGATGAAGCGTTTGGGATATTCGAGATATCGGAAACAATTATATAGGGACAATTGTATGCATCAAGGCTCCATATCCCCGACGGTTTCTGGGTCGTGTGGGAAGGACCCCCTATCGCCGTCACTCACTAGGCGACGGTTCCAAATGTCGTCGCGGAAAGGGGTTAAAAACCATTTGTATAGCACTGACGCGTACCAGTGGTTGTCAATATTCTTTTAGGGTGGACCACCCTATTTCAAAATACTGGAACCACAGACATGAGTGAATAGTATTTCTCTGTGTGATCTCTTCCATCATGTGTGGGCAACGAACACTGCATTGTATAGAAGGAAGTGTCATTTCCACCTTTTACATAGACTACGATCTTTTGCATGGAATACAATCTACCTACTTGCTTTGTGTCACACTACCAGCACTCCACACTTGAAGCTAAACATTAAGCCACTCATAATTCCTTAGTTTATTTGTTCAAATACAAATTTGATATGATTATAATGTTCCTACTTCAGTTTTGAAATGTGTGTCTGCCTGTTATAAAGACATAAGAGGTTTGTATTTTTGTGTGTGGTCTGGTCAGTATTGTTGGGGGTGAACTTTGCATATGCAAGGGTTTTTAGGAAGACACTCTTCGAGTTGAATCCGCAATGCATTCCATAGATAATCTGACTACTTTTTATGTTTTCATGAATCTCAGATACTGAACAACATCATAATGATTATGAGCTTGCGCGCATGAAAAGAATAAGGCAGAACAATGCAATGGTTGTCAAACTTGGCATTAAGGGACTGAAATCAAGTCTGGATGCAATGCAATGCAAACGCTCTCCACCTACAGATTCATGCTCAGAATATGATCCTAATAGTGATCCAGAGCTAGAGGGAGACCTAAGTCAATGTAGCTCCCTAGTGGAGGAGTCAGAGGCAGATGCCCTATCTTATTCACCCATCAAGGTGCTTGCTCTAACTTTCCAAGGTTATATTGGTCGCACATATCTTGCAACTGATGCTTTGCATTGCTTCTACTTTGTTGCACTGCCATTAGATTAGTTTACACATTGTGTATGTGAATACGCCCTGCCTATCCATTTTCAGTACATATTCCATCTGTCATCATACCATATTTATCCATTCAAATGTTGTTCTTGTGTATTAGAAGTTTGAAAGGAAGAGGGTGATTGCTGACCGTGGAGGAGCATGAGCAAAGTATTTGGAAAAGGTAGTGACACCTGATAAATCAAATAGCCCATTAGGTGTAGTTGCAATAACACCTGACCCACAAAACACGGCTGAAAGCACAAGTGCTCCCTAGGTGGTTTTGGTAATTAATGACAACATATCTCTTGTTGGACTAACGTTTCTATCTAGTATATTTCAGATAAGTTCAACAATGGAGTGGCATGAACTAAAGGCTGTGGGAAGTTCTCCAAGATGCTAAAGACAAAGGATTGGCTAAAGCTCAAAGCTCAAGACTCTTCATTTTATATTTTAGTGATCCAAGATCACATTGAGTCCATAGGAAAAGCCAATACTATCAAGGAGGGATGAGGTGTTGCTTAATGAGCCTCTTGCTCAAGTGCTTAATGATATGCTCCAAAATCCTCAGCTACTTTCCCATATCCACATATGACCTAAACCTAAAGCCAAACTCGGACCTACCGATTATTTCTATCCGGCGCCACCGAGTTTCATATGTCATAAGCCACTGCCAAACCCTAATCAGTTCGATCTCACCGATGGGATCTCGGTCTCACCGAGATGGGCTTGCAAACTCTCTGTTACCTATTGCAATACTCTCGGTTTCACCAAGATATGCAATCGGTCCCACCGAGTTTGCTTGGCCAACTCTCTGTTTCGCCTATTACCAAAATCGGTCCCACCAAGTTTGAGTAATCGGTCAAACTGAGTTTTGGATTTACCCTAACCCTAGCACATCGGTCCCACCGAGTTGATCCAGTCGGTCCCACCGAAAATCTCTAACGGTCACTAGGTTTACCTTTTCGGTCCGACCGAGTTTGTTGATTCGGTCCCACCGAGATTGGTAAATTGTGTGTAACGGTTGGATTTTGTGTGGAGGCTATATATACCCCTCCACCTCCTCTTCATTCGTGGAGAGAGCCATCAGACTAAGCCTACACTTCCAGCATTCTATTTCTGAGAGAGAACTACCTACTCATGTGTTGAGGCCAAGATACTTCATTCCTACCATATGAATCTTGATCTCTAGCCTTCCCCAAGTTGCTTTCCACTCAAACCTTCTTTCCACCAGATCCAAATCCTATGAGAGAGAGTTGAGTGTTGGGGAGACTATCATTTGAAGCACAAGAGCAAGGAGTTCATCATCAACACACCATTTGTTACTTCTTGGAGAGTGGTGTCTCCTAGATTGGTTAGGTGTCACTTGGGAGCCTCCGACAAGATTGTGGAGTTGAACCAAGGAGTTTGTAAGGGCAAGGAGATCGCCTACTTCGTGAAGATCTACCGCTAGTGAGGCAAGTCCTTCGTGGGCGATGGCCATGGTGGGATAGACAAGGTTGCTTCTTCGTGGACCCTTCGTGGGTGGAGCCCTCCGTGGACTCGCGCAACCGTTACCCTTCGTGGGTTGAAGTCTCCATCAATGTGGATGTAGGATAGCACCACCTATCCGAACCACGGGAAAACATCCGTGTCTCCAATTGCGTTTGAATTCTCCAAACCCTTCCCTTTACATTCTTGCAAGTTGCATGCTTTACTTTCCGCTGCCTATACACTCTTTGCATACTTGCTTGATATGTATTGAAATTATGCCTAAACTCCACTTAAACCAAAAAAGCTTAAAAATTGTAACTTTAGCATTAAGTGTCTAATCACCCCCTCTAGACACATCTACTTCAAGGTCCTACAAGTGGTATTAGAGCCAGGTCTCCATTGCCTTGGTTTAATCACCATTGGAGGAAGATGGATGTGTCTACTTTAGGGAGTCTTAGACATAGAGTTCCTATTCTTGATGGAGAATTGAAAGTGCGTTATATCGACTAGAGGGGGGGTGAATAGGCGATTTTTAAGAAAGTCTTCAAAACGTGGAAGTTATGAAGACAAACAGACTTGAAGCCTATCACTATGCAGCGGAAGGTAGATTACACAACGCAAGCCATAGTCAAATATACAGTACAGTGAAAGCACAAAGACAAATAGCTTCAGTGTAATGAGGATCAGGTTGGAAGAAGTTATGAAGCCAAACAGATCATACAGTCAGGTTGTGAAGACAGAAGATTAAGCAGGCATGCAATAGCTTCACAATGTGTACTGGTAAGTAAAGGGAGGTGAAGATGAAACCAGTGACACGTTGAAGACAATGATATGTTGGACCAGTTCCAGTTGCTGTGACAACTGTACGTCTGGTTGGAGCGGCTAGGTATTTAAACCAAAGGACACCCAGTCCCGGACACCCAGTCCTGAACACGCAGCTCAGGACACCCAGTCCTCACCGTTTTCTCCTTGAGCTAAGGTCACACAGACCCCGCCCAATCACTCTGGTAAGTCTTCAAGGTAGACTCCCAAACGTTCACAGACTTCGTTCACCGGCAATCCACAATTCCTCTTGGATGCTCAGAACGCGACGCCTAACCGTCTGGAGGATGCACAGTCCTCAAGTGTAATAAGTCTTCAGATCACTCAGACAAGAAGACTTAAGTGATGCCCAATTACTCTGGCTCTGGGTGGTTAGGGCTTTTCTCCTCACTAAGGATTTTCTCTCAAAGGCTTCGAGGTGGGTTGCTCTCAAACGACAAAAGCCGTGCACTAAAATCTGAGCAGCCGACCGTTTATGGTTGTGGGGGTGGACTATTTATAGCCACTTGGCAACCCTGACCTGATTTGTCTGAAATGACCCTGGGTCACTAAGGAACTGACACGTGTACTAACGGTCGGATTTTGAACTCTCACGACAACTTTACTTGGGCTACAAGTAAAGCTGACTTGTCTGACTCTGTACAAGATTTTCTCTCATTGTCTTCACTCGAAGACATAGGATTTGAATTAGGCATCACTTCAGTCATCCTGACTGGTTTTCTTGGACCCCACTTAACAGTACGGTGGTTCCTATGACACAACATGAATAAAGTAAAGCTACAAAGGATCTAAGTCTTCGAGTTCCAAAAGCTTCATGGGGAGTCTTCATATGTCATTGTCTTCGACATGAATGTCTTCATGAACCACCATTGTCTTCAATGTCTTCGTATATTTTTGGGGGTCATCTCTGGTAGCTAAACCGAATCAATGAGGGACTTCTACCTGTGTTATCCTGCAATTCTCACAAACACATTAGTCCCTCAACTAGGTTTGTCGTCAATACTCCAAAACCAACTAGGGGTGGCACTAGATGCACTTACAATCTCCCCCTTTTTGGTGATTGATGACAAACTAGTTGAAGTTTTCAACGGGGAATATAATTTGTGAAATTGTAAAGGAATTGTCTTCATAAGCTGCAAGGGCTCCCCCTGAAGGTGTGCATGTTAAGTGATTTGCTTCTGGAATGCAAATGCACACAGCAGGTTGTATTTGTGGGAATCCGCTTCAACTTATGATGACAATCCATCATGCACGTAAAGATATATGAAGATAATGATATGCATAATGAAAAATGGACGTCTGCGAAATGATACGAGTGCGGAAATTATCGTCGTACATGCGGAATTTATCTTCGCAAGAACACAGTGGCAAACATAGTAGCACACGACCATCAAGTTTAAGTGTTACAACTCAAAGAACCAAATGTAGCAAAACGAGAGTTGTAAGCACGAAGCAAAATGCAAAATATAAAGCACCCGCCCATATTATTGACCCGCTTGAAGACTATAAACATCATATGCTTCTCCCCCTTTTGTCAGTGATGACCAAAAAGATTTGAAGACATAGAGTTTTCTATGCGTTCCCAGGCGCAGCAGGGTCGGTGGAGACGTTTGGTGGTGCAGGCGAGCTTGGGGCAGTGACGACGCGCGGTGAAGACATTGGTGGTGATGTGGCGTCGTCTTCCTCCTCAATGATCTTCCCCGTCACGGTGGCAGCAGAGGAAGAGAACTCGGATTCTTCAAGTGAAGGAGTCCCATGCAACACAGCTCGTCTGGGGGGTGTGGAGTCAAACTTGAAATGCTCCTTGAAGCCATCCTCTTGCAATTCAGCTTCAGTGCACATCATAGTGAGGCCTTTCCAAGTGCGGCGACAGGTTTCGTGTGCGACGAAGGCGTTCTTGGTGGCCAGATTCCTGATGCGATTGACGTCTTGCATGAGACTGTGCATCTGCCTCTTGAGCCAGTCGTGATGCCTATCTTGCTTTTGATGCAGAGCCACAAGAAGTTCACGATCAGTGAGTGTATGAGCGCGTTTCTTGGGTCTCTGCCCAGCTTCGCTGTCAGTGGCTTCAGTGGATGCAGGGGCACATGTGGTGCCAGCCATTGGATAGACTCTGGAAATGGCTTCAACACCTTCATCATGTTGAGTGAAGCTTTGGTGTTCTGCATTCTGAAGACTTAGTGGCTGTTTGGCAGGCTCAGGATAAATGGCTTCAGCAGAGGTGTCCACATCGGGTAAGAAGATTCTGTGGTTGCGGGCTGAGGGCTGATATGATATCGCAGAGTGGAGCTTGATTAGCCTCATAACCCATGGAGCATAAATCTTCAGACCAAAGAGATCTGAGCCAGACGCAGCAAGTTGACGTATGAAGAGATCCTGGGCATTGAAGCATTTGCCGTGTAGGATGCAGAAGATGAGAGTCTTCATGGCACCTTCAACCTTGGCATATCGAGAGTGCCCCTTAATGGGCCATAGAGTCCGCCTGATGATGTGATAGATAGTTCTCGGCAGGTACTCTAAGTCTTCAACGAAGAACTCCGTTGGGTAAGGTGCGTCAGAAGGCAATGGCTTCATCATTGAGAGCATCTGACTCATATTCGGCTCAGGTCGCTGAAATATGCTCTCAACTGCTTCAGTATGGAGTTGGCAGCCTTCTTCGAAGTGTTTGCCTGGAGTGGGTAGGCCGGTGAGCTCAATGATATCAAATGCATTGGCTTCATGATGGACGTTGCCGGTCATCCACTCCAGGACCCAAGTCTTCAGATCTCTGTTGTATCCCTTGATGTGCAATGTGGCATAGAACTGAAGCAGAAGCTCTTCGTTCCAGTGCTCTTCATCCGTGACAAACGGCAGCAGGCCAACTTGCTTGAAGCAGTCCAGGGCTTCTTCCAGACCAGGCAGACCAGCAAAAGCTTCAACTTCAAGGCGCTGATGTGGAAAGATACGGTTCTGGTTGTAGAGGACGCAGGAGTAGTAGCTGCGCTGTGGGTAGCTCCAGAACCTATCTGACACAATCTTTTCCCTTGAGTAAGGGTTCTTGGAGCGGTTGAAGAAAGTGTTGTCTGCCCTGAAGCTATTGACATTGAAGGAGCCAGGAGCAGTGACTGGACCTGGGAACCTTGGCAGTCGTGGGAATGGCTTCTGTACCTGGGGCCTGTGCGCAATATGATAATTGAACTGCGGTCCGGCAGCAGATACAGGCACAGAAGGGTCAGAGGCAGTTGCTTCAGTATCTCTTGAAGCTGTTGGTTGGTCTGGCTCCACAAATGCTTCAGTATTATGTGTGGAAGCCGCAGTGGTGTCAGCCTCCTTGAGAATTTCTTCTTGCTGGTGAGGGGGAGATGGAGCTTGAGGTTCTTCATGTTCTTCTGCTTGTGCTTCGGCTGATGCAGCCGGAATGTCGTCAGCAGTCTGAGCCCTTGGTCCTCTGCGAAGCCTACGGAATGCAGGCGACGCAGGTGGAGCTGCAGTGGGCTGGGGCTCATCCTCTTCCTCTTGTGGGCGATCTGCCCACGATGCATCTTGTGTGATTGGCGTTAGGGGATGGCCAATGCTGAGCAATTCACTCGATTCGAGCTGAGGAAGGACTGCATCATCTTGTACATTGTCTTGGAGACCAATGTCTTCAGCAGCGGTGGGGTCGGCTGCTGGAATGTCTTCATCATGCCGAGCCTCGGTGAGAGCAGGCTCATGGACGGTCATCTGACGATCTTCATTAGGACGGCGAACGGAAAGGGGTTCAACTATCAAGGGCTCTGTGGGAGCAGCCCGAGACTTCTTGGACTTGCGCTTCTTGGTGGTGGGGTCTGAAGGAGAGGCTTCAGAGTGTTTCCTCTTCCTTGCTTTAGCTTCGGCTATCCTTGTCTTCTTAAGCTCTGAAGCGGGTGAGCGCTTTGGCTTCGAGCTAGGCTTGGCGGTGGGGAAGACAATTGGAATAGCTTCTTGGCGTGGGGCCTCTTCTTCAGCCACGGTGGGCGTCTTCTTTTTCTTGGCGGCCATCCTGGGGTCGATGCCGGGACGCCCAAGTGCCTTTCGCTTCTCGGCCTCATTGTAGGCCTGTACGCAGAGATCAGCCAAATTCTTCATGCGCTCGCGTGAGCCCTGAGCCTCTGCACGTTTCTGCATGAAGTTTTCCTTCAGCTCATGCAGCATGACCTTGAAGTCTTTGATCTCTTGGACGCTGAGCGTGGCCATATTCTGCTTAAACTGAGCCTTTTCAAAATCTATCTTTTGCTTCAATTCCACGATGCGCTGGGCAATAGCGAGTTCTGAAGCGATAGCTCCTTGGAAGGCTACGCTGAGGCCAATGGGCAGCTGCAGATCATCAAAGCTGATGTTGGGCGTGTCAAACCACTCATCTATGAAGTTGTGGATGATTTTTGCATCGAACAGAGGCAGATTGTTGAAGATTTCAGCCTCCTCCTTGCTCTTGATGAGCTGCTCAAGAGCGTCATCACCAAGATCTTCGTCACTGGACAGATCAATGGCTTCGCAGCGAAGAACGACAGCGACAGTTAGCTCTTTGCTGGTGTGTGGCTGTGGTTTCTTTGCTTCTTGAGGCTTGGAGACTCTTGATAAGCCTTCAGACTGCACACTGGCTTCAGGAGGTGCAGTGGCCAATGGCTTCGCTTTGGAGATCTTGGGGGAGGCGACTGGCTTGGAAGCTTTTGGCTTCTTCTTCATCTGCTTCGGCTCTGGGGCAGCAGGAGCATCATCAGACTCAGTGTCTGCTGGAGGGTCGTTCACGGCAGTCCCTTGGACTATAATGTGAGTGATGAGGCCGTCGAGATTGGCAAATGGCCCGATGACATTGGGATTAGCGTCGCGTGTGCCATCTGCCCTTGGTCTGGAGGGACCAGGGTTGAAGTCCAATCCAAACTCCTTCTTGTTTTGCTTCGCAGAGTTCCTGGCAAATTGGAAGTTGCGCTTGAACAGAGTGTCATCGCGACACCAGAGAAGGGACGATGGATGTGCATCAGCTGGCTGTTGTCCCCTGACCATGCATGGAAAGAAACCTTGAGCAATGGCTTCGTCTCTGGTTCGGGGTACGAGATTCTTGTACAAGGCATCTCCCCATGGCCGCTTGATGGCGCACTTCTCTGCATATTCTTTGGTGACGAAGCGGTATAGGAACCACTGCTCTGCCCAGTACCTGCGAATCCATTGGATTCGTGTCTTGCGCTGAGCATAGGTTTCTTCAGGATCTGTTTGGTACGTTTCTGCCAAATCTTCAGGCAGATCCTTTGATGTGTCACCCCGTCTCTGTCTGCCTCCCTTCCTTGATGGTTTCTAGGATGCCATGAAGCTTAACTTGGAAGACTTCAAAAGCTTCAAAGGCTTCAAAGCTTTCAAAGGCTTCAAAGGCTTCCTTTTGCTTGACCAACAGGAACTTGCTTCAGGTGAATTGATGTGACGCTGTAGGAATTCTGCAAATGAATGCAGACTATGAGAACCAAAAGATTCTCCCACGGACATGTACCTGTGACAGCATTAAGGTGCGAGGGAAGGGGAAGAGGTCATATGCATTCTCAGAAGATTTTGAAGATAAATCAGTGTAGAAGACATTGACCTCATCATGCGAAGACATTCACTTTATAGAAAAGAAGTTGGTTCCAGATTTGTACGAACCCATAGATCAGTACAAGTGAGGAATCTAACTACTTCATGAAGAACAAGTGAATATGCTAGGCAAGCTATGAGATTCAGACAAGAGGAATGAAACTTGAAGGAATAGAAACCTCTTTTGGCAGAAAGTGATGGATCAATAGGATCAAAAGAGGCTGTAAAAAGCTTGTTATTTACCAGACTTGGAACTGCTAGACGAGAAGAGAGGTGAGGACGAGCAGTTCGATCCTCCGTGCCCGAACTTGGCGACGGAAGACACTTAGGACGACGGCGGAGAGACTGGTGTCCGCGGTCGGCGTGAGAACAGCGTCGGAGAGGTCGCAGTAGTGAAGCACTTCGTCGCCGGCGTCGTTGCGAGTTAGCGGTGGTGCTAGGGTTTGTGCGAGGGAGGAAGAAGAGATAATGACCGCAGTGAAACGTGTACTTATAGGGATATGGGCGGCACTGCGCTATTACTCAGGTGCCCCTGGCGATTCGCATCTGATCAGTACGTGGCCAGCATGCGGAATTGTGGGGGCAGTTTCACCCCACGCACGCCTGGTTTGTCGGGAGACGTTCCTACTTCTCCGGAATTCTAGTTGATGGAAAAACATTAAAAGCTGTTTTAAAGTTTGTCTCTGTGTCTTCTTCTGACAAGGATGCAGTGAAGACATTCGACAGTTTCAATAGAGTGCATATGACTTGGAGAGATAGAGTTTGAGGTAGGAAGCATGGAGAGGTTAGGGTCCGATCACATTCACTTAGTTCAAAAGATTCAGACAAGAAGACATAGCTATAAGTGAATGCTGTGGAGGACAGAACACCAGTACATATATAATCAACATAGTGAAGATAATCATGAAGACATGTTGAGATTGAAGCCAAACCAAATGTGAAGACATAGCAAATGTAACGCCATGAGTAAAACACTTCAAGCAGAAAAATTTTGGTGGTGGCGCTACCCACCGTATAGGAAGTATTGGACCCAGACACGGCGCACAATTATCGTGGCGCTCCGAGGTCAAATTCCACGTTAATGTATTCACACTTAGAATGTATGTCTTCATTGATTGAAGATATACGTTACTTTGTGTGTTGCACATCTAAGTCATCATCATGCATAAGTGTTAGGATGTGTGCCTGATCACAGGACATTTGAGGATTCCAAGATATTTAGCTCACACCGTAACTTGCAAAATCTCTTCTCATCCAAGGGCTTGGTGAAGATATCTGCCAATTGCTCTTCAGTGTTGACGTGTATGATATCAATGTCTTCCTTTGTAACATGATCTCTGAGAAAATGATGACGAATTTCAATGTGCTTTGTCTTCGAGTGCTGAACTGGGTTGTTGGCGATCTTGATGGCGCTTTCGTTGTCGCAGTAAAGTGGCACTTGCTTCAGATGAATGCCGTAATCCTTGAGGGTTTGCTTCATCCATAGAAGCTGAGCGCAGCAGGATCCAGCAGCAATGTATTCAGATTCAGCAGTGGAGAGAGATACACAGTTCTGCTTCTTTGAAGACCAACAGACAAGAGATCGGCCCAGGAAATGACATGTGCCTGATGTGGACTTCCGATCAACCTTGTCACCAGCGTAATCAGCGTCCGAAAATCCAACCAGATCAAACTCTGAGCCCTTTGGATACCATAACCCTAGAGTTGGTGTGTGAGCCAAATATCGAAGAATTCGCTTCACTGCTAAGTGATGCGACTCCTTTGGTGCCGCTTGAAACCGAGCACACATGCAAACACTAAGCATAATATCTGGCCTAGATGCACATAAATAAAGCAAAGAACCAATCATGGAGCGGTATACCTTTTGATCGAACTCTTTACCATTGTCGTCAGGACCCAGATGATGTTTGGCTGGCATTGGTGTTGTGAAGCCTTTGCAATCTTGCATACCGAACTTCTTCAGGCAGTCTTTGAGGTATTTCTCTTGAGATATGAAGATGCCATTGCGTTGTTGCCTTATCTGAAGACCGAGGAAGAATTTCAGCTCCCCCATCATAGACATCTGATATTGCTCTTGCATCATATATCCGAACTCCTCACTGTACTTCTGATTGGTGCAGCCGAAGATAATGTCATCCACGTATATTTGGCACACAAACAGTTCACCATCATATGTCTTTGTGAAGAGAGTGGGATCCAGGGAACCAGGTATGAAGCCTTTGCTCTTCAGGAAGTATTTGAGTGTATCATACCATGCCCGAGGGGCTTGTTTGAGGCCATATAGTGCCTTTTTGAGCTTGTACACCATGTCAGGATGTTTTGGATCTTCAAACCCAGGTGGTTGCGCAACATACACTTCTTCTTCAATTTTGCCATTGAGGAAGGCACTTTTTACATCCATTTGATACAGAATTATGTTGTGATGATTTGCATAGGCCAGCAGTATACGGATGGCTTCAAGTCTGGCCACAGGAGCAAATGTTTCGTCGAAGTCGATGCCTTCCACTTGAGTATATCCTTGAGCAACGAGACGAGCCTTGTTTTTGACGACTTGGCCATGCTCATCTTGCTTGTTGCGGTATATCCATTTGGTGCCTATTATGTTATGCTTCCGTGGATCAGGACGCTTAACTAACTCCCATACATTGTTCAGCTCAAATTGTTGAAGCTCTTCTTGCATAGCTTGAATCCATTCAGGTTCCATAAAGGCTTCATCAGTTTTCTTGGGTTCTGTGATTGAAACAAATGCGAAGTGTCCGCAGAAGTTTGCCAGTTGAGTTGCCTTTGAACGAGTCAGTGGACCAGGTGCATTGATGCTATCAATTATTCTGTCAATTTGCACTTCATTGGCAACACGAGGATGTAGGGGTCGAAGACTTTGCTCTTGCTGATCTACGTTGTCATGGGGAGGAATGTCTTCAGGCTGAGCATTGTCTTCATGTGGATCAGGAGCTGAGATGATAAGTTCTTCTTCAGGACGAGCTTCAGAAGGTATAATTTCTCCAGTTTCCATTAGCTTGATTGATTCACTGGCTGGAACTTCATCTAGTACATCTGGTAGTTGCTCTCTTTGTGACCCATTGGTCTCATCAAACCGCACATCCACTGTTTCAACCACTTTGTAGTGAAAGAGATTGAAGACTCTGTAGGAGTGCGAATCCTTTCCATATCCAAGCATGAAGCCCTCATGTGCTTTTGGAGCAAATTTTGCTGTGTGGTGAGGGTCCTTGATCCAGCATCTCGATCCAAATACTCTGAAGTAACTTACATTTGGCTTCTTGCCAGTCAGAAGTTCATAAGATGTCTTGTTCAGCAGCTTGTGAAGATACACACGGTTGATAGTATGGCATGCAGTGTCAATGGCTTCAGTCCAGAATTTTCTTGGTGTCTTGTACTCATCTAACATTGTTCTGGCCATCTCAATGAGTGTTCTGTTCTTGCGTTCGACGATGCCATTCTGTTGTGGCGTGTATGGAGCTGAGAATTCATGAGTGATGCCCAATGTATCAAGATATGTGTCAAGGCCGGTGTTCTTGAATTCTGTGCCATTGTCACTTCTGATGTGCTTTATCTTGGCGCCATAATTGTTCATTGCCCGATTTGCAAAGCGTCTGAAGACATCCTGCACTTCAGTCTTGTAAAGGATTATGTGCACCCAAGTATATCTAGAGTAATCATCAACAATGACGAAGCCATAGAGGCAAGCAGTAGTGGAGAAAGTTGAGTAGTGGGTAGGACCGAAGAGATCCATGTGAAGCAGTTCGAAGGGTTGAGTAGTGGTCATGATTGTCTTTGAAGGATGTTTTGCCCTTGTCATCTTCCCAGCTTCACAGGCACCGCATAAGTGATCTTTCTTGAACTTGACGCCCTCGATGCCTATGACATGCTTCTTCTTAGCAAGGGTGTGGAGGTTCCTCATGCCAGCATGCCCAAGTCTTCGATGCCAAAGCCAGCATTCTGAAGCCTTTGCGAGAAGACAAACTGCAAGCTGTGGCCCTGCTGAGAAATCTACCACGTACAAATCATCTTTTCGATACCCTTCAAACACTAGAGACTTGTCAGATTCCATTAGTACCAGACAGCGATATTTTCCAAAGATTACAATCATGTTTAAATCGCAAAGCATTGAGACAGACATTAAGTTGAAGCCAAGGGATTCAACAAACATGACTTTATCCATGTGTTGATCCTTTGAGATTGCAACTCTACCTAGACCCAGTACTTTACTTTTACCAGTGTCAGCGAATGTGATGTGGCTCTTGTCAGATGGACGTAAGGTTGAGTCCATAAAGAGACTTCTCTTGCCAGTCATGTGATTTGTACACCCGCTGTCAATAATCCATACTGAAGACTCCGAAGTTACTGGTGTCGTACCCTACAGTGCAGTTAGGGGGATAGGCTTCACCAAGAGTGTTGTGAAGCAAAAACATTTGACGAACCAGTGGATTATGAAAACTGAGATCCAGGTTAGGACAAGCAGGGAGAGTAGCATGCGATTCAGATATGAAATACATAGTGATGCCATTCGGGCATTCGATCGTGCGCCCCACGAGTTTTTTAAGGTTCCCAGCAATAGCATCAGAAGATTTTGGTTTTGTGCTGGAGACCTTTCCCTGCAAAAGAGAGTTAAGCTTTCTTAACCACCCACATCTTCAAGGGTGGCTTAGAAGCAATAAGTCTAAGTGCAGCATCTGAGAATTTTGGCTTTGGAGCCCTACCAAACAGTTTAGCAGGTGGGCAATAATACTCATAAGAATAGGCAGAATAATTTTTGGTCATATGAGAATGACGGTTTGAAGAACTGCTCTCATAAGCCTGAGCATGGTTTCCCTGCAAAGCATTTGTGTTAGTGCAACTCAGATGAGCCCTCTGCCTGTATGAAACCTTTGGACCATATGAAGCCTTTGGTCTGAGGTTTGTCTTCTTCATGTGAGGTGTCATGAGGACATTCACAGGAAGATTCTCAAGACACGTTTTTGGAACCCAGATCTTCTTCATAGGCGGTCCATTCCTGCAGTTAGTACCAATGTACCTGGCAAATACTTCACCATTCTGATTCCTAAACAGTTTATAGTTTGCATCAAAGGATTCATCAATGATAATTGGATTAGCACAAGTGAAGCCAGATAGATTGGATGGATCTGATGAGGATTCCTTTGCAGCAACCCATGTGGTTTTGGGGTACTGCTCAGGTTTCCAGTGAGAGCCATCTGCATTAATTTTCCTCACGAACCCAACACCCTCTTTGCTAGGGTTTCGGTTCAGAATCTGCTTCTTGAGGACATCACATAGTGTCTGATGTCCTTTGAGACTTTTGTACATCCCTGTTTCAAGCAATGTCTTCAACCTAGCATTTTCATCAGCAATAGCAGTGGTATCCTCAGCAGAGGGGTTAGTTACCACTTCAACAGTTGAAGATATTGCAACAGCAGTAGCAGTGGAACATTCAGCAACAGAAATAGCATTATCACGCTCAATGCATTTAAGGCATGGTGGTTCAAATCCTTCCTGAGCAGAACTGATCTGTTCGGCTCGAAGTGACTCGTTTTCCTTTTGAAGATCTTCATGATCCGCTCTCAACTTCTCAAGATCTTACTTCTTCTGAAGATAATCATAGGAAAGCTTTTCATGAGTAGTTGAGAGAGTCTCAAGACGATCTTCGAGTTCCTGATACTTAACATGAAGATTTTTTATGTCTTCAATTAAGGATTCAGAACGAGTCATTTCAGCACCCAACAGATCATCGCTTCTGTCTAACAGTTTTTGAATATGTTCCATGGCCTTTTGTTGTTCAGTTGCAATTTTGGCAAGTGTTTTGTAACTGGGTTTTGTATCACAACCAGAGTCATCGTCACTAGATGTTTGTGTTGGGGAACGCAGTAATTTCAAAAAATTTCCTACGCACACGCAAGATCATGGTGATGCACAGCAACGAGAGGGGAGAGTGTTGTCTACGTACCAACGTAGACCGACTGCGGAAGCGATCACACAACGTAGAGGAAGTAGTTGTACGTCTTCTTCCCGATCCGACCGATTCAAGCACCGTTACTCCGGCACCTCCGAGTTCTTAGCACACGTTCAGCTCGATGACGTTCCTCGGGCTCCGATCCAGCAAAGCGTCGAGGAAGAGTTCCGTCAGCACGACGGCGTGGTGACGATCTTGATGTACTACCGACGCAGGGCTTCGCCTAAGCACTGTAACGGTATGATCGAGGTGGAATTTGGTGGCAGGGGGCACCGCACACGGCTAAGGAACGATTAACTTGTGTGTCTTGGGGTGCCCCCTGCCCCCGTATATAAAGGCCAGGGGCAGGGGGTTCGGCCGGCTAGGAGGGAGGCGCAGGGGGGAGTCCTACTCCCACCGGGAGTAGGACTCCTCCCCTCCAATCCTATTCCAACTAGGATTCTTGGGGGGGAAGGAGAAAGAGGGGGCCGGCCCACCTTTCCTAGTCCTATTAGGACTTGGGAAAGGGGGGGGGGGGGGCGCCGGCCAGGTGTGGGCTGCCTCTTCTCTCTTTTCCACTAAGGCCCAATAGGCCCATTTACCTCCCGGGGGGGTTCCGGTAACCCTCCCGGTAATCCGGAAAAATCCCGATTTCACCCGGAACGCTTCCGGTGCCCAAACATAGGCTTCCAATATATCAATCTTTACGTCTCGACCTTTTCGAGACTCCTCGTCATGTCCGTGATCTCATCCGGGACTCCGAACAACCTTCGGTACATCAAAATGCATAAACTCATAATAACTGTCATCGTAACGTTAAGCGTGCGGACCCTACGGTTCGAGAACAATGTAGACATGACCGAGACACGTCTCCGGTCAATAACCAATAGCGGGACCTGGATGCCCATATTGGCTCCTACATATTCTACGAAGATCTTTATCGGTCAGACCGCATAACAACATACGTTGTTCCCTTTGTCATCGGTATGTTACTTGCCCGAGATTCGATCGTCGGTATCCAATACCTAGTTCAATCTCGTTACTGGCAAGTCTCTTTACTCGTTCCATAATACATCCTCTCATAACTAACATCTTAGTTATTATGCTTGCAAGGCTTATGTGATGTGTATTACCGAGAGGGCCCAGAGATACCTCTCCGACAATCAGAGTGACAAATCCTAATCTCGAAATACGCCAACCCAACATCTACCATTGGAGACACCTGTAGTACTCCTTTATAATCACCCAGTTACGTTGTGACGTTTGGTAGTACCCAAAGTGTTCCTCCGGTAAACGGGAGTTGCATAATCTCATAGTTACAGGAACATGTATAAGTCATGAAAAAAGCAATAGCAACATACTAAACGATCGGGTGCTAAGCTAATGAAATGGGTCATGTCAATCAGATCATTCAACTAATGATGTGACCTCGTTAATCAAATAACAACTCTTTGTTCATGGTTAGGAAACATAACCATCTTTGATTAACGAGCTAGTCTAGTAGAGGCATACTAGTGACACTCTGTTGGTCTATGTATTCACACATGTATTATGTTTCCGGTTAATACAATTCTAGCATGAATAATAAACATTTATCATGATATAAGGAAATAAATAATAACTTTATTATTGCCTCTAGGGCATATTTCCTTCAGTCTCCCACTTGCACTAGAGTCAATAATCTAGATTACACAGTAATGATTCTAACACCCATGGAGCCTTGGTGCTGATCATGTTTTGCTCGTGGAAGAGGCTTAGTCAACGGGTCTGCAACATTCAGATCCGTATGTATCTTGCAAATCTCTATGTCTCCCACCTGGACTAAATCCCGGATGGAGTTGAAGCGTCTCTTGATGTGTTTGGTTCTTTTGTGAAATCTGGATTCCTTTGCCAAGGCAATTGCACCAGTATTGTCACAGAAGATTTTCATTGGACCCGATGCACTAGGTATGACACCTAGATCGGATATGAACTCCTTCATCCAGACTCCTTTGTTCACTGCTTCCGAAGCAGCTATGTACTCCGCTTCACATGTAGATCCCGCTATGACGCTTTGTTTAGAACTGCACCAACTGACAGCTCCACCATTTAAAGTAAACACGTATCCGGTTTGCGATTTAGAATCGTCCGGATCAGTGTCAAAGCTTGCATCAACGTAACCTCTTACGGTGAGCTCTTTGTCACCTCCATATACGAGAAACATATCCTTAGTCCTTTTCAGGTACTTCAGGATGTTCTTGACCGCTGTCCAGTGATCCACCCCTGGATTACTTTGGTACCTCCCCGCTAAACTTATAGCAAGGCACACATCAGGTCTGGTACACAGCATTGCATACATGATAGAGCCTATGGCTGAAGCATAGGGAACATCTTTCATTTTCTCTCTATCTTCTGCAGTGGTCGGGCATTGAGTCTGACTCAACTTCACACCTTGCAATACAGGCAAGAACCCTTTCTTTGCTTGATCCATTTTGAACTTCTTCAAAATCTTGTCAAGGTATGTGCTTTGTGAAAGTCCAATTAAGCGTTTTGATCTATCTCTATAGATCTTTATGCCTAATATGTAAGCAGCTTCCCCGAGGTCTTTATCGAAAAACTTTTATTCAAGTATCCCTTTATGCTATCCAGAAATTCTATATCATTTCCAATGAGTAATATGTCATCCACATATAATATCAGAAATGCTACAGAGCTCCCACTCACTTTCTTGTAAATACAGGCTTCTCCAAAAGTCTGTATAAACCCAAATGCTTTGATCACACTATCAAAGCGTTTATTCCAACTCCGAGATGCTTGCACCAGTCCATAAATGGATCGCTGGAGTTTGCACACTTTGTTAGCTCCTTTTGGATCGACAAAAACCTTCTGGTTGCATCATATACAACTCTTCTTCCAGAAATCCATTCAGGAATGCAGTTTTTACATCCATTTGCCAAATTTCATAATCATAAAATGCGGCAATTGCTAACATGATTCTGACAGACTTAAGCATCGCTACGGGTGAGAAAGTCTCATCGTAGTCAACTCCTTGAACTTGTCGAAAACCTTTTGCGACAAGTCGAGCTTTGTAGACAGTAACATTACCATCAGCGTCAGTCTTTTTCTTAAAGATCCATTTATTCTCTATTGCTTGCCGATCATCGGGCAAGTCAACCAAAGTCCAAACTTTCTTCTCATACATCGATCCCATCTCAGATTTCATGGCTTCAAGCCACTTTGCGGAATCTGGGCTCACCATCGCTTCTTCATAGTTCGTAGGTTCATCATGATCTAGTAGCATGACTTCCAGAACAGGATTACCGTACCACTCTGGTGCGGATCTTACTCTGGTTGATCTACGAGGTACAGTAGTATCTTGATCTAAAGTTTCATGATCATCATCATTAACTTCCTCTCTTATTGGTGTAGGTCTCACAGAAACAGTTTTCTGTGATGTACTATTTCCCAATAACGGAGTAGGTACAGTTACCTCGTCAAGTTCTACTTTCCTCCCACTCACTTCTTTCGAGAGAAACTTCTTCTCAAGAAAGTTTCCGAATTTAGCAACAAAAGTCTTGCCTTCGGATCTGTGATAGAAGGTGTATCCAATAGTTTCCTTTGGATATCCTATGAAGACACACTTCTCCGATTTGGGTTCGAGCTTATCAGGTTGAAGCTTTTTCACATAAGCATCGCAGCCCCAAATTTTAAGAAACGACAACTTTGGTTTCTTGCCAAACCATAGTTCATAAGGCGTCGTCTCAACGGATTTAGATGGTGCCCTATTTAACGTGAATGCGGCCGTCTCTAAAGCATAACCCCAAAATGATAGCGGTAAATCAGTAAGAGACATCATAGATCGCACCATATCTAGTAAAGTACGATTACGACGTTCGGACACACCATTACGTTGTGGTGTTCCGGGTGGCGTGAGTTGCGAAACTATTCCACAATTTTTCAAATGTACACCAAACTCGTAACTCAAATATTCTCCTCCACGATCAGATCGTAGAAACTTTATTTTTCTTGTTACGATGATTTTCAACTTCACTTTGAAATTCCTTGAACTTTTCAAATGTTTCAGACTTATGTTTCATTAAGTAGATATACCCATATCTGCTTAAATCATCTGTGAAGGTGAGAAAATAACGATATCCGCCACGAGCCTCAATATTCATCGGACCACATACATCGGTATGTATGATTTCCAATAAATCTGTTGCTCTCTCCATAGTACCGGAGAACGGTGTTTTAGTCATCTTGCCCATGAGGCACGGTTCGCAAGTACCAAGTGATTCATAATCAAGTGGTTCCAAAAGCCCATCAGCATGGAGTTTCTTCATGCGCTTTACACCGATATGACCTAAACGGCAGTGCCACAAATAAGTTGCACTATCATTATCAACTCTGCATCTTTTGGCTTCAACATTATGAATATGTGTATTACTACTATCGAGATTCAATAAGAATAGACCACTTTTCAAGGGTGCATGACCATAAAAGATATTACTCATATAAATAGAACAACCATTATTCTCTGATTTAAATGAATAACCGTCTCGCATCAAACAAGATCTAGATATAATGTTCATGCTCAACGCTGGCACCAAATAACAATTATTTAGGTCTAATATTAATCCCGAAGGTAGATGTAGAGGTAGCGTGCCGACCGCGATCACATCGACTTTGGAACCGTTTCCCACGCGCATCGTCACCTCGTCCTTTGCTAGTGTCCGCTTATTCTGTAGTCCCTGTTTCGAGTTGCAAATATTAGCAACAGAACCAGTATCAAATACCCAGGTGCTACTGCGAGCATTAGTAAGGTACACATCAATAACATGTATATCACATATACCTTTGTTCACCTTGCCATCCTTCTTATCCGCCAAATACTTGGGGCAGTTCCGCTTCCAGTGACCAGTCTGCTTGCAGTAGAAGCACTCAGTTTCAGGCTTAGGTCCAGACTTGGGTTTCTTCTCTTGAGCAGCAACTTGCTTGCCGTTCTTCTTGAAGTTCCCTTTCTTCTTCCCTTTGCCCTTTTTCTTGAAACTAGTGGTTTTGTTAACCATCAACACTTGATGCTCCTTCTTGATTTCTACCTCCGCAGCTTTCAGCATAGCGAAGAGCTCGGGAATAGTCTTGTTCATCCCTTGCATATTATAGTTCATCACAAAGCTCTTGTAGCTTGGTGGCAGTGATTGGAGAATTCTGTCAATGACGCAATCATCCGGAAGTGTAACTCCCAATTGAATCAAGTGATTATTATACCCAGACATTTTGAGTATATGCTCACTGACAGAACTGTTCTCCTCCATTTTGCAGCTATAGAACTTATTGGAGACTTCATATCTCTCAATCCGGGCATTTGCTTGAAATATTAACTTCAACTCCTGGAACATCTCATATGCTCCATGACGTTCAAAACGTCGTTGAAGTCCCGGTTCTAAGCCGTAAAGCATGGCACACTGAACTATTGAGTAGTCATCAGCTTTGCTCTGCCAGGCGTTCATAACTTCTGGTGTTGCTCTTGCAGCAGGCCTGGCACTCAGCGGTGCTTCCAGGACGTAATTCTTCTGTGCAGCAATGAGGATAATCCTCAGGTTACGGACCCAGTCCGTGTAATTGCTACCATCATCTTTCAACTTAGCTTTCTCAAGGAACGCATTAAAATTCAACGGAACAACAGCACGAGCCATCTATCTACAATCAACATAAACAAGCAAGATACTATCAGGTACTAAGTTCATGATAATTTTTTAAGTTCAGTTAATTTACTTAAGAACTCCCACTTAGATAGACATCCCTCTAATCCTCTAAGTGATTACGTGATCCAAATCAACTAAACCATAACCGATCATCACGTGAGATGGAGTAGTTTTCAATGGTGAACATCAATATGTTGATCATATCTACTATATGATTCACGCTCGACCTTTCGGTCTCCGTGTTCCGAGGCCATATCTGTATATGCTTGGCTCGTCAAGTATAACCTGAGTATTCCGCGTGTGCAACTGTTTTGCACCCGTTGTATTTGAACGTAGAGCCTATCACACCCGATCATCACGTGGTGTCTCAGCACGAAGAACTTTTGCAACGGTGCATACTCAGGGAGAACACTTCTTGATAATTTAGTGAGAGATCATCTTATAATGCTACCGTCAATCAAAGCAAGATAAGATGCATAAAAGGATAAACATCACATGCAATCAATATAAGTGATATGATATGGCCATCATCATCTTGTGCTTTGTGATCTCCATCTCCGAAGCATCGTCATGATCATCATCGTCACCGGCGCGACACCTTGATCTCCATCGTAGCATCGTTGTCGTCTCGCCAATCTTATGCTTCCACGACTATCACTACCGCTTAGTAATAAAGTAAAGCATTACATCGCGATTGCATTGCATACAATAAAGCGACAACCATATGGCTCCTGCCAGTTGCCGATAACTCGGTTACAAAACATGATCATCTCATACAATAAAATCAGCATCATGCCTTGACCATATCACATCACAACATGCCCTGCAAAAACAAGTTAGACGTCCTCTACTTTGTTGTTGCAAGTTTTACGTGGCTGCTACGGGCTTAAGTAAGAACTCATCTCACCTACGCATCAAAACCACAACGATAGTTCGTCAAATAGACTCCGTTTTAACCTTCTCAAGGACCGGGCGTAGTCACACTTGGTTCAACTAAAGTTGGAGAGACAGTCTTCCGCAAGCCATCTGTGTGCATAGCACGTCGAGGGAACCGGTCTCGCGTAAGAGTACGCGTAAGGTTGGTCCGGATCGTCTCGTCCAACAATACCGCCGAACCAAAGTATGACATGCTGGTAGGCAGTATGACTTGTATCGCCCACAACTCACTTGTGTTCTACTCGTGCAAATAACATCAAACCATAAAAACCTAGGCTCTGATACCACTGTTGGGGAACGCAGTAATTTCAAAAATTTTCCTACGCACACGCAAGATCATGGTGATGCACAGCAACGAGAGGGGAGAGTGTTGTCTACGTACCAACGCAGACCGACTGCGGAAGCGATCACACAACGTAGAGGAAGTAGTTGTACGTCTTCTTCCCGATCCGACCGATCCAAGCACCGTTACTCCGGCACCTCCGAGTTCTTAGCACACGTTCAGCTCGATGACGTTCCTCGGGCTCCGATCCAGCAAAGCGTCGAGGAAGAGTTCCGTCAGCACGACGGCGTGGTGACGATCTTGATGTACTACCGACGCAGGGCTTCGCCTAAGCACTGTAACGGTATGATCGAGGTGGAATTTGGTGGCAGGGGGCACCGCACACGGCTAAGGAACGATTAACTTGTGTGTCTTGGGGTGCCCCCTGCCCCCGTATATAAAGGCCAGGGGCAGGGGGTTCGGCCGGCTAGGAGGGAGGCGCAGGGGGGAGTCCTACTCCCACCGGGAGTAGGACTCCTCCCCTCCAATCCTATTCCAACTAGGATTCTTGGGGGGGAAGGAGAAAGAGGGGGCCGGCCCACCTTTCCTAGTCCTATTAGGACTTGGGAAAGGGGGGGGGGCGCCGGCCAGGTGTGGGCTGCCTCTTCTCTCTTTTCCACTAAGGCCCAATAGGCCCATTTACCTCCCGGGGGGGTTCCGGTAACCCTCCCGGTAATCCGGAAAAATCCCGATTTCACCCGGAACGCTTCCGGTGCCCAAACATAGGCTTCCAATATATCAATCTTTACGTCTCGACCTTTTCGAGACTCCTCGTCATGTCCGTGATCTCATCCGGGACTCCGAACAACCTTCGGTACATCAAAATGCATAAACTCATAATAACTGTCATCGTAACGTTAAGCGTGCGGACCCTACGGTTCGAGAACAATGTAGACATGACCGAGACACGTCTCCGGTCAATAACCAATAGCGGGACCTGGATGCCCATATTGGCTCCTACATATTCTACGAAGATCTTTATCGGTCAGACCGCATAACAACATACGTTGTTCCCTTTGTCATCGGTATGTTACTTGCCCGAGATTCGATCGTCGGTATCCAATACCTAGTTCAATCTCGTTACTGGCAAGTCTCTTTACTCGTTCCGTAATACATCCTCTCATAACTAACATCTTAGTTATTATGCTTGCAAGGCTTATGTGATGTGTATTACCGAGAGGGCCCAGAGATACCTCTCCGACAATCAGAGTGACAAATCCTAATCTCGAAATACGCCAACCCAACATCTACCATTGGAGACACCTGTAGTACTCCTTTATAATCACCCAGTTACGTTGTGACGTTTGGTAGTACCCAAAGTGTTCCTCCGGTAAACGGGAGTTGCATAATCTCATAGTTACAGGAACATGTATAAGTCATGAAAAAAGCAATAGCAACATACTAAACGATCGGGTGCTAAGCTAATGAAATGGGTCATGTCAATCAGATCATTCAACTAATGATGTGACCTCGTTAATCAAATAACAACTCTTTGTTCATGGTTAGGAAACATAACCATCTTTGATTAACGAGCTAGTCTAGTAGAGGCATACTAGTGACACTCTGTTGGTCTATGTATTCACACATGTATTATGTTTCCGGTTAATACAATTCTAGCATGAATAATAAACATTTATCATGATATAAGGAAATAAATAATAACTTTATTATTGCCTCTAGGGCATATTTCCTTCAGTCTCCCACTTGCACTAGAGTCAATAATCTAGATTACACAGTAATGATTCTAACACCCATGGAGCCTTGGTGCTGATCATGTTTTGCTCGTGGAAGAGGCTTAGTCAACGGGTCTGCAACATTCAGATCCGTATGTATCTTGCAAATCTCTATGTCTCCCACCTGGACTAAATCCCGGATGGAGTTGAAGCGTCTCTTGATGTGTTTGGTTCTTTTGTGAAATCTGGATTCCTTTGCCAAGGCAATTGCACCAGTATTGTCACAGAAGATTTTCATTGGACCCGATGCACTAGGTATGACACCTAGATCGGATATGAACTCCTTCATCCAGACTCCTTCGTTCACTGCTTCCGAAGCAGCTATGTACTCCGCTTCACATGTAGATCCCGCTATGACGCTTTGTTTAGAACTGCACCAACTGACAGCTCCACCATTTAAAGTAAACACGTATCCGGTTTGCGATTTAGAATCGTCCGGATCAGTGTCAAAGCTTGCATCAACGTAACCTCTTACGGTGAGCTCTTTGTCACCTCCATATACGAGAAACATATCCTTAGTCCTTTTCAGGTACTTCAGGATGTTCTTGACCGCTGTCCAGTGATCCACCCCTGGATTACTTTGGTACCTCCCTGCTAAACTTATAGCAAGGCACACATCAGGTCTGGTACACAGCATTGCATACATGATAGAGCCTATGGCTGAAGCATAGGGAACATCTTTCATTTTCTCTCTATCTTCTGCAGTGGTCGGGCATTGAGTCTGACTCAACTTCACACCTTGCAATACAGGCAAGAACCCTTTCTTTGCTTGATCCATTTTGAACTTCTTCAAAATCTTGTCAAGGTATGTGCTTTGTGAAAGTCCAATTAAGCGTTTTGATCTATCTCTATAGATCTTTATGCCTAATATGTAAGCAGCTTCCCCGAGGTCTTTATCGAAAAACTTTTATTCAAGTATCCCTTTATGCTATCCAGAAATTCTATATCATTTCCAATGAGTAATATGTCATCCACATATAATATCAGAAATGCTACAGAGCTCCCACTCACTTTCTTGTAAATACAGGCTTCTCCAAAAGTCTGTATAAACCCAAATGCTTTGATCACACTATCAAAGCGTTTATTCCAACTCCGAGATGCTTGCACCAGTCCATAAATGGATCGCTGGAGTTTGCACACTTTGTTAGCTCCTTTTGGATCGACAAAAACCTTCTGGTTGCATCATATACAACTCTTCTTCCAGAAATCCATTCAGGAATGCAGTTTTTACATCCATTTGCCAAATTTCATAATCATAAAATGCGGCAATTGCTAACATGATTCTGACAGACTTAAGCATCGCTACGGGTGAGAAAGTCTCATCGTAGTCAACTCCTTGAACTTGTCAAAAACCTTTTGCGACAAGTCGAGCTTTGTAGACAGTAACATTACCATCAGCGTCAGTCTTTTTCTTAAAGATCCATTTATTCTCTATTGCTTGCCGATCATCGAGCAAGTCAACCAAAGTACAAACTTTGTTCTCATACATGGATCCCATCTCAGATTTCATGGCTTCAAGCCACTTTGCGGAATCTGGGCTCACCATCGCTTCTTCATAGTTCGTAGGTTCATCATGATCTAGTAGCATGACTTCCAGAATAGGATTACCGTACCACTCTGGTGCAGATCTTACTCTGGTTGATCTACGAGGTACAGTAGTATCTTGATCTAAAGTTTCATGATCATCATCATTAACTTCCTCTCTTATTGGTGTAGGTCTCACAGAAACAGTTTTCTGTGATGTACTATTTCCCAATAACGGAGTAGGTACAGTTACCTCGTCAAGTTCTACTTTCCTCCCACTCACTTCTTTCGAGAGAAACTCCTTCTCAAGAAAGTTTCCGAATTTAGCAACAAAAGTCTTGCCTTCGGATCTGTGATAGAAGGTGTATCCAATAGTTTCCTTTGGATATCCTATGAAGACACACTTCTCCAATAGTGAGTGGTGCGTGTGTTTACCTTGGCACCACGTGCCATGAAGCAGTAGGTGGGAGTAGAGTCGTCCTTGTCATTTGCATCGGTGATGGTGATGGAGTCATTTTCTTCAGTGTTGAAGATGGACTTGGCGACATAGGCTGTAGCCAAACTTGCAATGCCTGAATCAGACTCCTCTCAGACTCTACCTCTGCCTCCTCAGAAGCGGACTCCTCCTCTGAATCCATTTCCTTGCCAACAAACGCACGAGCCTTGCCAGATGAACTCTTCTTGTGTGATGAAGACTTTGAGGAAGACTTGGACGAAGACTTTGAGTATTTCTTCGTCTTCTTATCGTCAGGGTCATATTCCTTGATCTTCTTCTTCTTTCTGTTCTCATTGTCCCACTGTGGGCATTCAGAGATGAAGTGTCCAGTTTTCTTGCATTTGTGACAAGTTTTCCTCTTGTAGTCATGCGCAGAAGCTTCATCATTCCTTGAGCTTGATCGTGAAGACTTTCTGAAGCCTTTCTTCTTGGTGAATTTCTGGAACTTCTTCACTAGCATTGCAAGTTCCCTTCCAATGTCTTCAGGATCATCAGAACTGCTGTCAGATTCCTCTTCAGATGATGACACAGCTTTTGCCTTCAAGGCACGAGTTCGCCCATAGTTTGGACCGTAGATATCTCTTTTCTCAAAAAGCTGAAACTCATGTGTGTTGAGCCTCTCAAGTATGTCAGACGGATCGAGTGTCTTGAAGTCTGGACGTTCTTGAATCATCAGGGCTAGAATGTCAAATGAACTGTCAAGTGATCTTAGCAGCGTCTTGACGATTTCATGTTTGGTGATCTCAGTGGCGCCGAGGGCTTGAAGCTCATTTGTGATGTCAGTGAGCCGGTCAAATGTGTGCTGGACATTCTCATTGTCATTTCGCTTGAAGCGGTTGAAGAGATTGCGAAGAACACTGATTCTCTGATCTCTCTGGGTTGAGATGCCTTCATTGACCTTGGAGAGCCAGTCCCAGACCAGCTTGGATGTCTTCAAGGCACTCACACGGCCGTACTGTCCCTTGGTCAGATGACCACAGATAATATTCTTGGCAGTGGAGTCCAGTTGAGTGAACTTCTTGACATCAGCAGCAGTGACACCTTCTCCAGCCTTGGGAACGCCGTTTTCGACGACATACCATAGGTCGACGTCAATGGCTTCAAGATGCATGCGCATCTTATTCTTCCAGTAGGGATATTCAGTTCCATCGAAGACGGGGCACGCAGCGGAAACTTTAATTATCCCTGCAGTCGACATAGCTAAAACTCCAGGTGGTTAAACCGAATCACACAGAACAAGGGAGCACCTTGCTCTGATACCAATTGAAAGTGCGTTATATCGACTAGAGGGGGGGTGAATAGGCGATTTTTAAGAAAGTCTTCAAAACGTGGAAGTTATGAAGACAAACAGACTTGAAGCCTATCACTATGCAGCGGAAGGTAGATTACACAACGCAAGCCATAGTCAAATATACAGTACAGTGAAAGCACAGAGACAAATAGCTTCAGTGTAATGAGGATCAGGTTGGAAGAAGTTATGAAGCCAAACAGATCATACAGTCAGGTTGTGAAGACAGAAGATTAAGCAGGCATGCAATAGCTTCACAATGTGTACTGGTAAGTAAAGGGAGGTGAAGATGAAACCAGTGACACGTTGAAGACAATGATATGTTGGACCAGTTCCAGTTGCTGTGACAACTGTACGTCTGGTTGGAGCGGCTAGGTATTTAAACCAAAGGACACACAGTCCCGGACACCCAGTCCTGAACACGCAGCTCAGGACACCCAGTCCTCACTGTTTTCTCCTTGAGCTAAGGTCACACAGACCCCGCCCAATCACTCTGGTAAGTCTTCAAGGTAGACTCCCAAACCTTCACAGACTTTGTTCACCGGCAATCCACAATTCCTCTTGGATGCTCAGAACGTGACGCCTAACCGTCTGGAGGATGCACAGTCCTCAAGTGTAATAAGTCTTCAGATCACTCAGACAAGAAGACTTAAGTGATGCCCAATTACTCTGGCTCTGGGTGGTTAGGGCTTTTCTCCTCACTAAGGATTTTCTCTCAAAGGCTTCGAGGTGGGTTGCTCTCAAACGACAAAAGCCGTGCACTGAAATCTGAGCAGCCGACCGTTTATGGTTGTGGGGGTGGACTATTTATAGCCACTTGGCAACCCTAACCTGATTTGTCCGAAATGACCCTGGGTCACTAAGGAACTGACACGTGTACTAACGGTCGGATTTTGAACTCTCACGGCAACTTTACTTGGGCTGCAAGTAAAGCTGACTTGTCTGACTCTGGACAAGATTTTCTCTCATTGTCTTCACTCGAAGACATAGGATTTGAATTAGGCATCACTTCAGTCATCCTGACTGGTTTTCTTGGACCCCACTTAACAGTACGGTGGTTCCTATGACACAACATGAATAAAGTAAAGCTACGAAGGATCTAAGTCTTCGAGTTCCAAAAGCTTCATGGGGAGTCTTCATATGTCATTGTCTTCGACATGAATGTCTTCATGAACCACCATTGTCTTCAATGTCTTCGTATATTTTTGGGGGTCATCTCTGGTAGCTAAACCGAATCAATGAGGGACTTCTACCTGTGTTATCCTGCAATTCTCACAAACACATTAGTCCCTCAACTAGGTTTGTCGTCAATACTCCAAAACCAACTAGGGGTGGCACTAGATGCACTTACAAGAATATTTTCATGAGTGAAAAAATGAGATGCTTGTAATCTTCAACCAATATCATTTGAATAAGTATATTGCTAACCCTTGTGCACCTCATATTGATCCCTTGCATCCTACCCTAGATGAAGATATTGACATGATTCGCAATCTTAGAACTATCGAGCTCATCATTAGAGGATTGCCCAAAAATTTGATTGCTAGTTTGCCTACTCTTAATTGTGCCTATACTATATGGAAATTTCTTGAGGAACGATTTCCCGACCATTCCTTGAAAAATTTGGATGAAATTCTCCATAAATCTATTGCCTTGAGTAAGATGAACTCTAGTGATCCTAGTTTTGGTGATTGTCTATTTGAGCTTACCAATCTCAAGCATGCTAAAGGAGATGTTGGAATCATTAGTGATATTATATCCGAAGCTATAAGAATTCATAAAAGCGACCACTTTGATGATCATTTATCTAATGAATTACCCTCTCTAGGAAATGATGAGTCACAAGATCATGATGAACATGTATACTATGATGATGATGATGATAGTGACTTTGATCTTGATGATGCAATGAGACACTTTGGTCTTACGGCGAATCTTCGGGGATATGCGTCAGGAGGAAAGGAATGGGTTCTTGATAGTGGATGTACTGATCATATGACCGGAGATGAAGAGATGTTCCGTGAGCTTGCTGAAAATGACGGCCCTCGAAAATATGTCACCTTTGGTGATAATTCAAAGGGTAAAGTGGTTGGCCTTGGTAAGGTGGCCATCTCACATGATAGTTCCATTCAAAATGTCATGCTCATTGAATCTCTCGGCTACAACTTACTTTCAGTATCTAGACTTGCTGATTTCAGTTTGAATGTCCTATTTACTGAGGTAGATTGCCAAATGTTTCGTCGAGACAATCATAAAATGGTCTTTACCGGTATACGTAGAGGTGATCTTTACATTGTCGATTTCTCTAAAAAGGCACAACCTAAAACTTGCTTTATTGCTAAATCCTCAAAAGGTTGGTTGTGGCATAGACGACTAGGACACGTTGGCATGAGAAACCTTGACAAGCTTATTAAAGGAAATTATATCCTTGGAGTCAACGATGTCATATTTGATAAGGATAGACTTTGCAGTGCTTGTCAAGCAGGTAAACAGGTTGGAGGAAGGCATCCCGTGAAGAACATCATGACCACAAGAAGGCCACTCGAGCTACTTCATATGGATCTCTTTGGTCCCAACGCCTACAAGAGTCTCGGTGGAAATTCTTTTGGTCTAGTTATAGTTGATGATTTTTCAAGATTTACATGGGTGTTCTTTCTTAGTGACAAGTCGCAGGTCCAGAAGATCTTCAAAAACTTCGCTAGGAAGGCCCAAAATCAGTTTGACGTGAAGATCAAGAAGGTTCGGAGTGACAATGGAACGGAGTTCAAGAATGCAAATGTGGACACCTTTCTTGACGAAGAAGGGATTTCACACGAGTTCTCGTCTACGTACACACCTCAACAAAATGGAGTTGTTGAGAGGAAGAACCGGACGCTCATCGAAATGGCAAGAACGATGCTTGATGAATACAAGACGCCGAAGCACTTTTGGGCAGAAGCGGTTGAGACAGCTTGTCACGCAACAAATCGCTTGTATCTTCACAAGCTACTCAGCAAGATGGCATACGAGCTCCTCACCGGTAACAAACCCCAAGTTGGATACTTTCGAGTATTCGGCTCAAAGTGCTACATTCTTGATAAGCATCGTTGTTCAAAGTTTGCTCCTAAATCTCATGAAGGTTTCCTACTTGGTTATGGCTCAAACTCTCACACTTACCGCGTCTACAACAATTTCACCCGAAAGGTTGAAGAGACAGTAGATGTGAAGTTTGATGAATATAATGGCTCGCAAGTAGAGCAATTGCCAATTGATGTAGGAGACAAAGACCCTTCAGAAGCAATCCAAGACTTGTCCATTGGCAAAATTCGTCCAACAGAGGTGAAGGAGAGTACTTCATCCGTCCAAGTGGAAGCTTCTACTTCACAACAAGGTGAACCAAGAATCGACACGGAAGCATCCACAAGTGGGACACACCAAGATGAAGAAGACAAGGAAATGCATCAAGACGAACATCAACAACCTCCTTCTCCACCACGACAAGAAAACGACAATGTCAACAATGAAGAAGGCCAAGAAGAAGAACAAGATGAAGAAGATGTTCAACGAAGACCCAAGCAAAAGCTCTCACGAGTTCGAGCAAGAATCGCCAAAGATCATCCCGTCGAGCAAATCTTCAATGATATACAAACCGGGAGAATCACTCGCTCAAAAACTCGTTTAGCTAACTTTTGTGAAAACTATTCATTCATCTCTAGCATTGAACCTATGAAGGTTGAAGAAGCATTGGGAGATTCGGATTGGATAAACGCTATGCATGAAGAGCTACACAACTTTGAGAGAAACCAAGTTTGGACATTGGTTGAGAAGCTCGACAACAACCACAACATCATTGGTACCAAATGGGTGTTTCGCAACAAGCAAGATGAAGATGGACAAGTGGTTCGCAACAAAGCACGTCTCGTCACCCAAGGGTACACACAAGTCGAAGGTATGGACTATGGTGAGACATATGCTCCTGTTGCTAGACTTGAGTCCATTCGCATCTTACTTGCCTATGCTAATCACCATAACATCACCTTGTACCAAATGGACATTAAAAGTGCTTTTCTAAATGGTGAAATAGAGGAGGAAGTTTATGTCAAACAACCTCCCGGCTTTATCAATCCTAAGAAACCAAATCATGTTTACAAACTTCACAAAGCTCTTTATGGTCTTAAACAAGCTCCTAGAGCATGGTATAAATGCTTGACCAAGTTCCTTATTGCAAGTGGTTTTGAAATTGGTAAAATTGATTCTACTCTTTTTACTAAAAGGGTTAATGGAGAACTACTTGTATGCCAAATTTATGTTGATGATATCATATTTGGTTCAACTAACCCTCTCTTTAGTGAAAAGTTTGGAAAGCTAATGTTAGAGAAGTTTGAGATGTCTATGATGAGTGAACTCAAATTCTTTCTCGGTTTGCAAATCAAGCAAACTAAGGAAGGTACATTTGTCTCTCAAACGAAGTACACCAAGGACTTATTCAAGAAGTTCAATATGCAAGAATGCAAAGGTATGTCTACACCCATGCCTACTAGTGGACATAATGATTTGACCAAAGATGGTGAACCGGTTGATCAAAAGGTTTATCGCTCTATGATTGGTTCATTGTTATACCTATGTGCTTCACGTCCCGATATTATGCTAAGTGTGTGCATGTGTGCACGATATCAAGCTGCTCCTAAAGAATGTCATCTTAAGGCCGTAAAAAGGATAGTTAGATACTTAATTCATACACCAAACTTTGGCATTTGGTATCCTAAGAGGTCTTCTTTTGATCTTGTTGGCTATTCCGACTCGGATTATGCTGGAGACAAGGTTGATAGAAAGTCCACTTCGGGTACTTGTCAATTTCTTGGTAGATCTCTTGTGTCTTGGTCTTCCAAGAAACAAAACTCGGTGTCCTTATCCACCGCCGAAGCGGAATACATTGCCGCTGGTTCATGTTGTGCTCAATTACTTTGGATGACCCAAACTCTTAAAGATTATGGGATCTATGTGAAACATGTTCCACTGCTTTGTGACAATGAAAGTGCTATCAAAATTGGTCATAATCCTGTACAACATTCTCGAACTAAGCATATTGAAGTTCGTCATCATTTCATTCGAGACCACGTTGCTAAGGGTGACATTAATCTTAAGCATGTTCGCACCGATAAGCAATTAGCGGATATATTTACTAAGCCACTTGATGAGAAAGTGTTTTGCAGGTTGAGAGGTGAATTGAACATTATTGATGCTTCAAACTTGGAGTAGAAACTCCATTGGATACATGCAAGACATGAGCTTATGACTAATCCATGATATATCTCTTATGATGACTATCTTATATCTTGGATATATATTTGTATCTTGCATGTTGTCTAACCCATGTAGGTGCTTGGTTGAATCTAATTCCATGAGATTGCGACTCACTCACATCTTGAGAAATCTCTACATCACCAAGTCTCTACACGATGGTGGTTGAAGACAAGGAAGCACAAAACCATTCAAACATATCCTTTGACAAATTCTATGTTGAGCTTCATGATTGTCATTTTTGGATACACAAGTGCTCTTCCTTGCAAGAACTAACCCATGTAGGTAGATGAACTCAAACTCCAAGTGGTGCTCCCAACTCTTGATGAGCTACATCAACCTTGAGCACCCACACAAGTTCAACTACATGAGCAAGAACCACACCACCGCCCAAGGTATGTTATTCCATCTTAGAGAAGCTTTACTCCAAGACATGAGTCAAAGCAACTCAACAATATGTGAATACATCAAGATGCTTAAACGAAAAATGGTAACCCCATTTTAAGCTTAAACGATGAGTATGACCTATGATCAAGCGTTCTCACTTGACTCCCAAGTCAATATACTCTAACATAGGTGACTATGTCACCGCCCAACTCTAGATGAAGTTCTCTTGTGTTCTTTTTGTGTTATTGCATTTGTCTCATGCATGTTTATTTTTCTTTCTCTTTTTCAACTTCATCTAGATCCTTCAGCTTCTTCTCTTTTCCTTTTGTTTTTGTTCTGCATTTTCTGCATTTAATTCCTTGCAAATCTTTGTGAGATCCTACATGTCTAGTGAGCTGAGGTGATAAGTGTTTTTCTCTGTGTGAACTCGGTTTCACCGACTTGTAATCTTCGGTTCAACCGAATCTTTTCGGTACCACCGAAACATGCCACTCGGTGCCACCGACTTTGCAACAGGAAAAACAGCTTGCCCCTTGTTCTATATTTCTTCTAATCCAGCTCTACTCAATGAATCTTGTCCTCTCCAAGCATCAAAGTTTTATCCATTGCTTTGTGCTGAATCTCAAGGACCAAACCTATACGACGGATTCCAGAAAGCCCTTCTTGGAAATTGATGTCAAAGGGGGAGAGAGAGATCACATCAAAGCTTGTAGGAGAGAGAGATCACATCAAGAGAAAAAAGTCTCAAGGACCAAACCTACAAGAGAGAAAGTATTAAGGGGGAGAAAGAGATTTCCAGGGGGAGAGAAAATACTCAAGGATCCCAGATGCTTGATGTTCAAGAGGAGAGATGTCACATGTCTTTTTAGGGGGAAAGACATGTTCATATGTACCCTTCAGCTCTGATTTTCTGTTCCCTATCTTCTCCAAATATCCCATGTAAGATTCAGGGGAAGCAAGACACCTAAGGGAAAGAAATCAGTCAAATTCATTGCATATCTTTACTCTTGGGGACATGTTGAATCCAATATAGTGCCTAGTACTTACTCTCTACATGTCATCCCAGTCTTGGTATTCTTGTGGTTTCTCTTGTTTGCTCTGGCTAGTGGAGGTACCTGTGTTATCTAACTTTGTTTGTGCAGGTTCATTCCATCCTAAGCCAACTCAAGACTATAAGGTAAGTATATGCATTAAAATCATGAGTATGAGGAGTTCTTGCTTATGTACATACTGTTTGCAAGAAGGACTCATGATCATGAAGGTATTTTCCTTAATAATCTTTTGCTCTGATGCATATGGCCAAGATACATGTAACACATTGCCTACTTTGTCATGATTATGCTCTCACATGCTTCTATATTTTATATTCATATGATTGCATACATGTAGGGGGAGCCTATGTTTGTTACATGTCCTTCCAAAGCTTTACTTGATGTTCTTTATATCTTTATCTAAAGCTTTGATGTATGTTGCCATCAATTACCAAAAAGGGGGAGATTGAAAGCACAAGTGCTCCCTAGGTGGTTTTGGTAATTAATGACAACATATCTCTTGTTGGACTAACGTTTCTATCTAGTATATTTCAGATAAGTTCAACAATGGAGTGGCATGAACTAAAGGCTGTGGGAAGTTCTCCAAGATGCTAAGGACAAAGGATTGGCTAAAGCTCAAAGCTCAAGACTCTTCATTTTATATTTTAGTGATCCAAGATCACATTGAGTCCATAGGAAAAGCCAATACTATCAAGGAGGGATGAGGTGTTGCTTAATGAGCCTCTTGCTCAAGTGCTTAATGATATGCTCCAAAATCCTCAGCTACTTTCCCATATCCACATATGACCTAAACCTAAAGCCAAACTCGGACCTACCAATTATTTCTATCCGGCGCCACCGAGTTTCATATGTCATAAGCCACCGCCAAACCCTAATCAGTTCGGTCTCACTGATGGGATCTCGGTCTCACCGAGATGGGCTTGCAAACTCTCTGTTACCTATTGCAATACTCTCGGTTTCACCGAGATATGCAATCGGTCCCACCGAGTTTGCTTGGCCAACTCTCTGTTTCGCCTATTACCAAAATCGGTCCCACCAAGTTTGAGTAATCGGTCAAACCGAGTTTTGGATTTACCCTAACCCTAGCACATCGGTCCCACCGAGTTGATCCAGTCGGTCCCACCGAAAATCTCTAACGGTCACTAGGTTTACCTTTTCGGTCCGACCGAGTTTGTTGATTCGGTCCCACCGAGATTGGTAAATTGTGTGTAACGGTTGGATTTTGTGTGGAGGCTATATATACCCCTCTACCTCCTCTTCATTCGTGGAGAGAGCCATCAGACTAAGCCTACACTTCCAGCATTCTATTTCTGAGAGAGAACTACCTACTCATGTGTTGAGGCCAAGATACTTCATTCCTACCATATGAATCTTGATCTCTAGCCTTCCCCAAGTTGCTTTCCACTCAAACCTTCTTTCCACCAGATCCAAATCCTATGAGAGAGAGTTGAGTGTTGGGGAGACTATCATTTGAAGCACAAGAGCAAGGAGTTCATCATCAACACACCATTTGTTACTTCTTGGAGAGTGGTGTCTCCTAGATTGGCTAGGTGTCACTTGGGAGCCTCCGACAAGATTGTGGAGTTGAACCAAGGAGTTTGTAAGGGCAAGGAGATCGCCTACTTCGTGAAGATCTACCGCTAGTGAGGCAAGTCCTTCGTGGGCGATGGCCATGGTGGGATAGACAAGGTTGCTTCTTCGTGGACCCTTCATGGGTGGAGCCCTCCGTGGACTCGCGCAACCGTTACCCTTCGTGGGTTGAAGTCTCCATCAATGTGGATGTAGGATAGCACCACCTATCCGAACCACGGGAAAACATCCGTGTCTCCAATTGCGTTTGAATTCTCCAAACCCTTCCCTTTACATTCTTGCAAGTTGCATGCTTTACTTTCCGCTGCCTATACACTCTTTGCATACTTGCTTGATATGTATTGTGAATGTTGAAATTATGCCTAAACTCCACTTAAACCGAAAAAGCTTAAAAATTGCAACTTTAGCATTAAGTGTCTAATCACCCCCCTCTAGACACATCTACTTCAAGGTTCTACAACGGCCCCAACTCTAGCAGACTCTAGCCCTACTACACTGGTCATCTCTGATGCCCCTCAGCAGACCCCAACTGCAGCAAACAGTATGATGATGCCAGTTGACATAGCACCAGCTCTACGACGCAGAACCCCCATTCCAACAAAGAGTACACCAAATCCAGTTGCCAAATCCCTTTTCGAACCAGAGAGAGCCCCAATTGCAGCAAATAGGACCCCCGTTCCATTTCTTCCCAGTTTAGAAGAAAAAACTTATATTGTTGTCAGGAACTTTGTGCGCATCTTTCCATCATGGAAAGATTATACCGCAGACACAGAACAATTTCCAGTCTTCCTCCGCAACTTACACATAAGTAATGTACTAATGTTATTCATGGTAATTACTGCATATGTTTCTACTGACAGAAGACACAAGATTTCATTCTTTTAAATAGGCGAGCACCAAACTAGATTGTCAAGACGAGCAAGGGTTGGTTGCGCTTTTCAAGCACTCATTGATGAAGTATCGTTCCTACCTGAGGCAAGCACACTTCGATGGCAAGCCTCTAAATGAAATTTCTGTAAAGTCTCCGGTGCTACATTTATCAGACAGTGACTGGAATAATCTTGTTACACATTGGTCTCGTCTGCAGTGTAAGGTACTGTCTATGATATCACATCACAATTTGAACTACATTTCTGCATCTGTCTTAACGTCTCACTTGTATGAAAAATATTTGCAGAAGAACATTCATTCTCAAGGGACCACAGAATCTCGCAACTATACTGCACACTGCATTGCTCTAGTGAGTACCTCTTACCCTGTATGACCATACTTACTTTCATAGCTGGTTGATTATGTAGCATCACTACACATGTTAGCCTCGTTATCGTCCATTTGGTGGACATTATAAGATCTATATGGACTCTTACATAAATTTAGAATCAACCCAATGCTTTTGAAGAGGTTTAGCTCTGCAGTCCTCTTGTAAGTACTGAACATCGTCTATCATTGTACTTACATTAACGGCTACTCCCTCCGTCCCAGAATATAAGAACATTTTGCATAGTACACCAGTGTTCAAAACACTCTTATATTATGGGAAGAGGGATTGGTTCATTGTGTAGCATTCTACATTTTATCTCCCTCGCTCGCCATTTACTAAAAAATATTAGATCTATATTTAATCTTACCAAAAAGTTGAATACACAGACATGCCAGTGTAGAAGTGTAGCCCATTGCTCTTGTGAGTACATTTTGTCCTGTAATGCTTGTACTTCCGGAGATTGGTAGTTGATTATGTAGCATCAATCTACATCTTATCTTCATTATCCTCTATCCCTTCTAGTGTTATCATATCTATAATTACTCTCTACAAAGTATAGAGTACATGCAATGCTTATGAAGAAGATTTTGTGCTGAAATTCTTGAGTTATCCTTCCCTTGACATGGAGAAGGGCGTTGTAAAGCTGGTGTTAACTGTTAATGTAAGTCAGTCCTTCTAAAGCCTTTATCCTCAACTGCTGTTTAATTTGCTCATACTCCCTATTGTTAACTGCTGTTTAGTTTGTTGTTTCTATCAAAATGCATGTTCGCAACAACCGTAAGTTCCAAGTTTTACTTGTAAAACCAAATTCCTTATTCATACCATGCACATTACTCAATACTCCCTATATGTATACTTATTTTTGTGGATCTATAATCCAGTGTGTGGTGAAGCAGCCCGCGTTTGTGCCTTGTCATCTCTTGTTTTATCTTACTGATGTGGCTGATGATATGAACAACATGCCATGCACATTAACCAAAATAGATACAATGATTGTCTTTCCCTTCATCTATGCTTGTTATGTTGACATGGTTATTCAGTAGTGTGGTGAAGCTCCCCGCATTATGAACAATGCAAAATTATGCTATTGATATTTTGAACTTACTCTTTATTTTCTAATTTGAAATTGGATGCAATTGACAGCACAATTATCATCTTTGTTTATATACATGCAAAACCTGTCATCTCTCTGCTTGTTTCAGGGTGATATGCCTAATGGCATGCACAAGTTTGCTGAAGGTTGTGAGATAAACCCAACATACATTGCAGCAAAGAAGGCAAAACATCTTGAAGATAGCGAGACAACCCCAAAGTCTTGTCTTGATGCAGTGTTCAAGTTACTTGATACTAGTAGTCAGACAAGCTCACAGAATTCGCTGTCTGAATCAGTTCGACTTCTTCAGTCCCAAGTTCTAGTAGAAAGGCATTCTACAACTCAACTTCGACTTGAAGTCCTATCTCTAAGAAAGATTGCGGAGAACACCAATGAGAACCTCATTGCTAAACAGCTACACCTGGAAGCTATGACCGACATGCTAGGCCGGTCTCACAGCCTTGCTCAGCAGCTTGCGCAGCAGTTCCCGCGCAAGGCTAACCTTTCTTGAACTGTCTTAGAAGTGGTCTTGGTTCAGTATTATTTTGTTACGCTGCAATGGTGCCCAGTTTTTTGTAATCTGCCTCTTCGTTGCGCTTTATGATCACTGGCAGGGAACTTCAATGCCTAGTGGATTTAATATACCATAAATACTTTATTGTATAGTGTAGGTTTATTCTAAGTTACTATGCCGTAATTTCTTTATTGTATATAGTAGGTTTGTTCTTAATTCCTACTAGTTACTGCCATCATTCACTATCTGAAAAAAATCTAATGTAGTCGACCGAGCCGAAACATTCGCCTCTAACGGGCCTGCCTTTTAGCGGGCCACAATTGGGCCGGCCTGCAACTTTCTTGGGCATTAAAGGCCATTGGGGCCTTCACACTTCGCGCTAGGCCCACAACTTACACGGGCCTATAATTAGCCTAAAGTTTAGTTGGGCCTTTAGTGGACCCAACGCTTAGTTGGGCCCATGTAGCTTTGGGCCATTAACAGGCTGAATATTCTGCTAGCTTGTTATGGCCCAGAAGAAACCATGAGCCTTTAGCAGGCTGAAATGCATGTTGGGCCTCAATTTTCACTAGACGTCGACGAGCCTTCAATAGGCTGAAATGTAGACCGGACCTTTTTTGGCCCAGTTATATGATGGGCCATTACTAGGCCGAAACATATCTCGGGCCTTAGTTGGCCCATTGATATCATGGGCCTTTAAGAGGCTGAAAGCTTAGTACATGCATCAACGGGCCGAATTATACGACATGCCTTTAACAGGCCCAAAGTCACAATGGGCTGAACTGTTGCCACCTTTATCACAGGCCGTTAGAGGGCCGGATGTCGCGTCAGACCATATATGGCCCATGGGTAGCACCGGCCATTCCCAGGCCGAAAGACACACCGGGCTGAAATGGGCCCATGTCTACATCGGGCCTCTAATAGGCCAAAATGTCACTGCGACGTAATTGGGCCCAAATATTCAGCAAACAATTAACGGGCCAAATCTGGCTTCGGGCCGCGAATGGGCCATGTTTAAACATGTTGTTATTGGGCTGGCCCACTAGTACCTAAGTAAATACCACGGGCCTTTGACTGGGCCGGCCTTTTTAACCTATATGGGCCTCTATTGGGCCCTGTCATGTGTCGACGAATCATAGGCGCCTTCTGTCCAATGAGAGGATGACATCTGTCCCAACAGTGAGCTGACACGTGGTTCCTCTGGCCATTGAATATTTTACACATGGAAAATCCCCATTAGTCTGGGCTGTTAACGGGTTTTCGGATCCAAACCGGAACCCGATAGCTTAACGGTGACCCGTTACGGTGGATGCCACGTGTCAGTCACCCTTGACGAAAGCACTTCTGTGACGCGCGATTTATCGTCATGGAAGTGGACACTTCCATGATGATAATTTTGGTAATGTCATGGAACACTTCTATGACAGCACAAGTATGACTATCTTGATTTTATCATAAAATCATAATGGATGACAGAAAACATGACCTACTGTGACAAACAGGTATCATCAAGGAAGTGTATTTTTTTGTAGTGATCACTGAATAAGATATGTTTGATTCCTTGCAATAGTTTTGCGATATAGAGATGGAATATGTGGGAGGTACTAGTAAACAGTTGTGGTTAGTAAAAATATTGGTGTTAAGGTTTGTGATTCCTGAAGCATGCACATTAGTCTATCGTTATGCTATGAAGTTGGAGCATGATTTATTATTGATTGTCTTCCTTATGGGTGGCGGTCGAGGACGAGCAACGGTATTTTCCTACCAATCTATCCCCCTAGGGGCATGCGTAGTAGTACTTTGCTTCGAGGGCTAATAAACTTTTGCAATAAGTATATGAGTTCTTTATGACTAATGTGAGTCCATGGATTATACACACTCTTACATTTTCGCAATTTGCTAGCCTCTACGGTACCGTGCATTGTCCTTTCTCACCTCGAGAGTCAGTGCAAACTTCGCAGGTGCACCCAAACCCTGTGATATGATATGCTCTATCACACATAAGCCTTATTATATCTTCCTCAAAACAACCACCATACCTACCTATTATGGCCTTTCCACAGCCATTCCGAGATATATTGCCATGCAACTTCCACCGCTTCCATTTTGATAACTTGAGCATTTATTGCCATATTGTTTTGCATGATCATGTAGCTGACATAGTATTTGTGGCTCAACGACCATTCATCATTTTTATGCATGTTACACTAGATCATTGCACATCCTGGTATTGCCAGAGGCATTCATATAGAGTCATATTTTGTTACAGGTACCGAGTTGTAATATTGAGTTATAAGTAAATAGAAGTGTGATGATCATCATTATTCATTTTTAGAGCATTGCCCCAGTGAGGAAAGGATGATGGAGACTATGATTCCCCCACAAGTCGGGATGAGGCTCCAGACGATGAGAGAAAAAAAGAAAAAAGAAAAAAAGAAAAAGAAAAAGAAAGAAAGAAAAGAAAGAAAAGAAAGAAAAAAAGAAAAAAGAGAGAGGGGGGGGGGGGCATGCTAGTTCCACACTTGTGCTTCAAAGTAGCACCATGTTTTTCATATGGAGAGTCTCCTATGTTGTCACGTTCTTATACTAGTGGGAATTTTTCATTATAGGGTTAGATGCACACCCACTTAGTTTTCATATTGATCTTTCATACACTTATAGCTCTTAGTGCATTCGTTGCATGGTAATCCCTACTCCTCGCATTCATATCAATTGATGGGCATCTCCATAACCCGTTGGTTAGCCGCGTCGATGTGAGACTTTCTTACTTTTTTTGTCTTCTCTATATTTACCCCTATCATCATACTCTATTCCACATATAGTTCTATATCCATGGCTTGCGCTCATGTATTGCGTGAGGGATGAAAAAGTTGAAGCGCGTTAAAAAGTATGAACCAATTGCTCGGCTTGTCATCGGGGTTGTGCATGATAAATACTTTGTGTTAAGAAGACAGAGCATGACAAGATTATATGATTTTGTAGGGATAGCTTTCTTTAGCGTTGATATTTTTAAAGACATGATTCTTTGTTGGGATGCCTGAGTATTGATATCTTTATGTCAAATTATAGACTATTGCTTTGAATCACTGATGTCTTATTATTCATGCCATGATTAGATATATAATCAAGATTATGCTAGGTAGCATTCCACATCAGAAATTATCTTTTTTTACCATTTACGTACTCGAGGACGAGTAGGAATTAAGCTTGGGGATGTTGATACATCTCCGTCGTATCTATAATTTTTTATTGTTAACTTTTTATATGATTATTGAACTAACCTATTCATCTAGTGCCCAGTGCCAGTTCCTGTTTTTTTTAATGTTTTTTGTTTCCCAGAAAATCCATGTCAAACGAAGTCTAAACACGATAAAAATTTATAGAGAATTATTTTGGAATATATGTGATTTTTGGGAGGTGGAATCAACGCAAACGGGGGCCCATAGTGCCAACAACCCACCAAGGCGCGCCACAGGCCCCAAGCGCGCCAAGGTGTCTTATGCTCACCTTGTAGGTCGGTTTTCGGCCAGATCTGGGGGTAGAAACAGAAGGGAACAGAGAGGGAGATCCAATCTCGAAGGGGCTCCTGCCCCTCTGCCACCATGGAGGCCATGGACCAGAGGGAGAACTCTCCTCCCATCTAGGGGGGAGGCCAAGGAAGAAGAAGAAGGAGGGGGCTCTCTCCCCCTCTCTCCCGGTGGCGCCAGAGTGTCGGCAGGGCAAGGATCGTGACGGTGATCTACATCAACAATCGTGCTACCGTCAACACCAACTTTCTCCCCCTCTATGCAGCGGTGTAACACCTCTTCTCTCCGCTGTAATATCAACTTAAACATGGTGCTCAACTCCATATATTATTTCCCAATGATATATGGTTATCCTATGTTGTTTGAGTAGATCCGTTTTGTCCTGTGGGTTAATCGTGATCTTGGTTGGTATGATTGTATATTTTATTTATGGTGCTATCCTACGTTGCCCTACGTCTCACACAAACGTGGGGGATCCTCGCTGTAGGGTGTTGCAATATGTCCATGGTTCGCTTATGGTGGGTTGCGAGAGTGACAAAAGCTTAAACCTGAGTAAGTGGGGTATGGCGTATGGGAGTAAAGAGGACTTGATACTTAATGTTATGGTTGGGTTTCATGACCTTAATGATCTTAAGCAGTTGCAGATGCTTGCTAGAGTTCCAATCATAAGTGCATATGATCCAGGTAGAGAAAATATGTTAGCTCATGCCTCTCCCTCATATAGAATTGCAAGAATGATTACCGATACTTGTTATCGGTTGCCTATGGACAAATGACTTTCTTGTTGACAAAAGCTATCCACTTTTATCATCTTGCAATTTATTTGTAGTTTTATTCTCGCAAAGTACTCGTAGATTTATTCTTGCCAAATAGTTTCATACTTGTTCTAGGTAAAGCAAACATCAAGTGTGCGTAGAGTTGTATCGGTGGTCGATAGAACTTGGGGAATATTTATTCTACCTTTAGCTCCTCGTTGGGTTCGGCACTCTCGTTTACCAAAGAAGGTTACAAACGATCCCCTATACTTGTGGGTTATCAGTTTGCTACTTTGATATGTGGGTGGACCGGTGCTTAGGTGCTGTTCTTACTTGAACAAACCTCCTACTTATGATTAACCCCCTCGCAAGCATTCGCAACTACGAGATAAGTATTAAGATAAAATCTAACCATAACATTAAACTTTTGGATCCAAATCGGCCCCTTACAAAATAGCGAATAAACTAGGGTTTAAGCTTCTGTCACTCTAGCAACCCATCATCTAATAACTACTCCACAATGCATTCCCTTAGGCCCAAATATGGTGAAGTGTCATGTAGTCGACATTCACATGACATCACTAAGGGAATCACAACATACATATCATCAAAATATCGAACACATATCAAGTTCACATGATTATTTGCAACAAGATTTCTCCTGACCTCAAGAAAAAAAGTAACTACTCACAAACGATAATCATGCTCAAGATCAGAGGGGTACTAAATAGCATAATGGATCTGAACATATAATCTTCCACCAAATAAAACATATAGTAATCAACTACGAGATGTAATCAACACTACTAGCCACCCACAAGCACCAATCTACAGTTCCGGTACAAAGATTGAACACAAGAGATGAAATAGGGTTTGAGATGAGATGGTGTTGTTGAAGATGTTGATAGAGATTGCCCCCCCCCCAAGATGGGAGAGTTGTTGGTGATGATGATGACGATGATTTCCACCTCCGGGAGGGAAGTTCCCCCGACGGAATCGCTCCGCCGGAGGGAAAAAGTGCTCCTGCCCAAGTTCTGCCTCGAGACGACGGTGCTTCATCCCGAAAGTCCTCTTCTTATTTTTTCTAGGTCAAAATGACTTATATACCAAAAGAGGGGCACCGGAGGTGGGCCAAGGAGGGCACAACCCACCAGGGCGCGCTTGGGGGGCCTCGCGCGCCTAGGTGGGTTGTGCCCACCTGGTGGGTTCCTCCGGTAGTTATTTCCTCTTTTTTATATATTGCAAAATAATTCTCCGTAAATTTTCAGCTCATTTGGAGATGTGTATAATAGGTAACTCTGACATAGCTTTTCCAGGTCCAGAATTCCAGTTGCCAGCATTCTCCCTCTTTGTGTAAACCTTGCACATTATGAGAGAAAAGGCATTAGAAATACTCCAAAATGCATTATTATCCATAATATAAATAAAAGTAGGAAAACATGATGCAAAATGGACGTATCTACTCCCCCAAGCTTAGACCTTGCTTGTCCTCAAGCGAAAACCAAAATAAAAAAACATGTCCACATGCTTAGAGAGAGAGAGGTGTCGATAAAAACAAAATACGGACATAGAAGCATCATGTATATTATTATAACAGTAACAAACTTTATCATAAAGCTTTATCATAGAACTTTCATCATATAACTTCTCATGAACAAGTAACAATTGATCACAACATCGAAGTATAAAGCATAAACTCTATTGAAAGCCAACAAACTATGTTCTTAATCAAGTTTGCAACTACAATTCATCATCTTTTCAGGAAGGGTCGCTTATCGAAGTCTTTTGGCAAGTCCACACACTCAACCATCATATAGTATTTTATGTTTGCTAACACTTACCGCATACACATGAGCAAAAAGTTTTAACCAGACACATAGAAAGATAGGGGCTTGGAGTTTCGCCTCCCAATGTATTCACCTTAATGGTGATGTCAACAATAATAACTCATGATCATCCATATCCAACTGGATATATGTGCCTAGATCTTTCCTCACCACATGATGCTTGCAAAAGAGAAAATAAAAAGGAATAGGGAAGAATACTTTGACTCTTACATAAAAGTAAATATAAAAAAGTAAAAGATAGGCCCTTCGCAGAGGGAAGCAGAGGTTGCCATGCGCTTTTTGGTTGTATGCTCAATCTCTTAGTGCAAAAGAACGTCACATTATATTGCCCCTTGTGATAGCAACCTTTATTATGCAGTCTATTGCTTTTATTATTTTGCCATCACAAGTTCGTACAATGCTCAATTTTCTCTTACACTAAATGATCTAACACATTTACAAGCAATTTTTATTGCCTTATTGCACTGTTGATAACTTACTTGAAGGATCCTACTCATTCCATAGGTAGGTATGATGGACTCTCAAAACAAGATTTGGGTTTAAGGGTTTTTGGATGCACAAGTAGTATCTCTACTTAGTGCGGAATTTTTGGCTAGAAAAGATATTGGGCAAGCACCATATGTTAAAGGATCTATGACAATATAACTTCTATGTGAATATGAACACACATAAATCATTATGTTGTCTTCCTTGTCCAACATCAACAATTTTGGCATATAATATTTTGATGGGGGCTCACAATCATAAAAGATGTCCAAGATAGTGTATTTGCATGTGAATCTTCTCTTCCCTTATTAATTCTTTCATGAATTGCATCATCGACCAATGCTATGGTTGTCAATCTCCAATAAATTTTACCACTTATACTTTTCCTTATCTGATGTCATTACTTACCATAAGATTCAGATGATCTTTTACATTTATTTTCCTTTCTTCCTATTGGAACATAAAAGTAAAGAAAGCAAAACTCAAACTAAACTTTATTATATATCTCGCACACGATTACAAAGGTAGATCACTAAGCAAACACTCGAAGAAAGATCAAACTAAACTTTTATTCAACTAATTCAAAATATAACTAAAGATCGAACTGAGATAAATAAAGGCAAAGATAATGGTGGTGATACGATATCGGGCACCTCCCTCAAGCTTGGCACAAGCCAAGGGAGTGCCCATACCATGAACTCAAGTCTCCTTTGGTGGTGAAGAAGGAGGTGGTGGTGATGAGGTAGTAGCGAATTTGTCCTTCAGGCTCAAAAGATACTCCAATCTATGGATGACGCTCCGGAGGGCAATGATGTGCTCTTGCAATAGAATATTTTCACGAGTAAGATATTTATTTTGCACATGAACCATTCCGATGACCTAAAAAGCTTCAATCTCGGTGGGGGCAAGATGATCATAATAAGGTTCAAGGGTATCTTCTTCCTCTGCGGGAAAAGCTTACTCTACTACTGGCGCTTGGTCTCCAATAGCTTCCTTGCTCTTGTACCCCTTGAAGGCTTCCTTTGGTTCTTCTCCCTTTAGTTCTATCTTCATCAACCAAGCATATTCTTTTGCGTTGTTGGAGGAGGGAGAAGACATGATGCCTGGCCTGAAAAACTCTGACAGAAAAATAGCAAGAAAGAAGAACAAAAGATTTCTTCGTGATACAGTGGTCAAAAGGTTTGGGGGGTATATAAAGATTTTTTTTATCTTGGGAAACAAGCAAACGGGAAAAAACGGAGTCCGGAAGGTAATCAAGGTGGGCACAACCCACCTGGGCGCACCTGGCTTGTGCCCACTAGGGTTGCCTTCCTGGTTGTTTCTTATTTTCCTAATTAATGTAATATTCCAAATCTAAAAATATTTTTGCGGATTTTTCGGAGTCCGTTTACTTACTGTATCATGTACCTCCTCTTTTTTCATGATTCCGGAGTGTTCCGGAAGGATTCCTATACTAGATAATATCATGCGCGTTGCTACGGGATATTAGTGTGACAAAGAGCTTAAAGGAGAACGACACTTTAAGGATAGAGTAAGAGAGAAAAAAACTATAGAAGATGGCTTGCATGGAATGCAACAATGAAATCACATTTCTCAGTATGATCAGTTTGTGGCCAAACTTGTACATGGTCTTAGTATTTTATGGGATGGTCAAAGGTAGTATTGGAAGGGAGAGACAATGTAAAGAAGACAATGCAAGCTAGTGTGCTGCTAATACAAACATATTAGCAAACAATTTGTTTCAGTAAGTACACTAATCATAGAATGGAAAGAAGGAAATAACATGGCCATTTGGGGAATCTGACATAATATATGCAAAGGTACATCTGCAATACAAATTGCTTGTCTGCACCTTGAATGCATTCCTAACTTAATATTTCTCGGGCACATGACTTCAATCGACTTACAATATATCAAGCACCCAGATTATAAAACGAATATGTGACAGTATGTGCTAAAAACAGTACAAAGGAAGCCATGGTATAATTAGGGCTAGGGTTGTAGGCTCTTTCTCCCCACAACATCTGGATATGCAACAGAGGAATCATCATGTGTTTTGAGGAGTATATAGGTGGAGCATCCAGGTGTCGGCCAATCGAACGTCCTATCCATGGTGACACAACATGATAACCTGATCGTGTAGGTTATAGAAATCAGACAGATATGTGAAGAAAACATAGCAAGAGACGAGGAAGACACACATGCACGTACTATTGTGTCACAAGATGCTTTGGTAGAGGGCGGGCAAGATGGTCCAGATCGAGAAGTGCATGGTGTTAGGAAATAAACCATGATGCATGCATCGCGTGATGTCAATTGGATAGATTAGTCGTTGCTAATGCAAGTCATTAGGAGTCCAGCGAGGAGCTGCATGCATTAAGCCAGTCCGTGGCCATCCTGCTACACCACTTCTCGTGGATCATATGTGTGGGTGCGCGTGGATCTCGTAGTGCATGAGTGTTGCTCGTGCAGAAGTGGTTAGAGGTCCTGCATGTGTGCGTGCAGTGAAGACATGGCCAGGTTGTTGGTTTAGCCGGTGTGTGTGCTAGGCTATATAAGCCGATGTAATCATCTTGTTCATAGAGGCATAGAGCCGAGTGGAATACATAGGAGAAAAAGGCCAGCATTCGTCGCTGGGGGCATCTGTTGCCGGACGGGCTTTCGTCGCCTGGCAAACTAGCGTGACTCGTATTCTTCTTCGTTGTTCATTGATCCTCGGCTCCAACAGCTAGCTAGGCATTAGCAACGCCATCAACGGTGGCGATGGCGCCTCCTCATCCGATTGAGTTCACATGGTCGACGACATGTAGCACCTTGCTCCCTCGTCTGTCCCCATCATCTATGGCACCGACGTGGTCGACAGACACATGCATGTGTTGATCTGTGTTCAGGGCAAGAGAATGCACAAGGGATCTTCCCAAATGAACATTGCAGTCTATATATCTTTCCAACCCTCGATTGTCCCACTCCGAAATGAAAATATAGAGAAACGAAATCATGAGACAAATCAACCTCCTAACTCACTAAATCGGTCAAATTTAACTCCTCCAATATGGCAATATCGCCTGACGGTGGCAAGAAGATCACCTGGTGGAGGCTTGGCAAGGCGATGGCTAGTGAATGCTAAGAAAGGAGATGTAGCTGGTATTCAGTTTATGAGGATTGTACGGGGAGGATTTCATCCTATGGATATATGGTTGTGTTTTATATAGGAAGAACCAAGGAAGAGGAAGAGACATGCATGTTATTGGAAGGGGAAGGGAAGAATTCGTCACAAAGAAGCTTGTTGGTGGCTAGACAGCTCATATTGCCCCGGGTCTTCATCATCTAATAATGGGCTGCATGTTGGCTGGAGTAATGGACTGCATGCGCATAGTTGCTAGTTTGTAGAGCAACCAAAACTGAACGGGCGTAACTGAAACGGTTCGCAGAAAAATGGGAATCAGAAGGATTAGCCAAATGGAGGGTTTTTTTGCGGGGAAGCCAAGTGGAGGGTTAGTGCTGATGTGGCTATAGGAGAATGGATGCTGATGTGGATAGGCTGCATGCTTAGTTAAATAGGTTAGTGGGGATGAACTATTTAGGTATTATAGATGTGTTCCTCCGGTGTCATGGTTTGAATAATATCGCTTTCAACATTAATAGGTGTACCTGAGGTATAGTGTTTTATTCTTTGTCCATTGACAACCTTTGGGTTGGTACCTTTGGCATTATTTATTTTGATAGCTCCAGAACGATAAACTTCTTCGATAATATATGGTCCTTCCCATTTGGAGAGAAGTTTTCCTGCAAAGAGTCTAAAACGAGAGTTGTATAAAAGAACATATTCTCCAACTTTGAATTCCCGCTTTTGGATTCTTTTGTCATGCCACCTTGAACTTTTTCTTTAAATAACTTGGCATTTTCATAGGCTTGGGTTCTCCATTCATCTAATGAGCTAATATCAAATAACCTCTTTTCACCGGCAAGTTTGAAATCATAGTTGAGTTCTTTGATTGCCCAATAAGCTTTATGTTCTAACTCGAGAGGCAGATGACAAGCTTTTCCATAAACCATTTTATAAGGAGACATGCCCATATGATTTTTATAAGCTATTCTATAAGCCCAAACTGCATCATCCAATTTCTTAGACCAATTCTTTCGGGACCTATTAACAGTTTTTTGCAGTATTATTTTTATTTCTCTATTGCTAAGTTCGACTTGACCACTAAACTGGGGATGATAAGGTGATTCAATTCTATGGTTGAAATCATATTTAGCATGCATTTTATGGAAAGAACCATGAATAAAGTGTGAACCACCATCAATCATTAAATATCTAGGGACTCCAAACCTTGGGAAAATAACTTCTTTAAGCATTTTCAATGGAAGTGTTATGATCAGCACTACTAATTGGAATAGCTTCTACCCACCTAGTACCATAATCAACAGCAACCAAAATATGGGTATACACATTAGAGGAAGGAAAAGGTCCCATGTAATCAAAACCCCAAACATCAAATGGTTCAACAGCAAGAGAATAATTCATAGGAATTTCCCGACGCTTACCGATATTACCAATTCTTTGACATTCATCACAAGATAAAACAAACTTACGGGCACCCTTGAAGAGAGTAGGCCAATAAAAAGCAGATTGTTGTACCTTATGAGCAGTTCTATCTCCCGCATGGTGTCCTCCATAAGCTTCGAATGACATTTCCATAGGATTTGTCCCTGTTCATGCTTAGGTACACAACGTCTAATAATACCATTTACTCCTTTTTATACATACGTGGGTCATCCCAAAAGTAATGTCTTAAATCATAGAAGAATTTTTTTTCTTTTGTTGGTATGTGAAACTAGGTGGTATATATTTAGCAACAATATAATTAGGATAGTCAGCATACCAAGGAGTGTGTTTTTGACAGAAAAAATAGTAGGGGGGGGGGGAACCCCTACTGTATTATCATATATCTATATAAATGGGGGGTTTACATAGACATATGGGCTACTTTTTACAGCAAACTTTGCAACCACACTTTGGTGGAGGATGCCCAATCGGCTCAAACTAAACTAGGGGGCTATACAATAGAAGTACAAAAGTTGATCAGAGCAGCTCTATGTGCTGCCTTAATCCTATGTTGCAGTAAGGACATATCTTCTTTGAATCGTTCCAGCCACGAAGCAACACTGGGAGTCAGTCCTCTGAAGTGTTTGTTGTTTCTCTCCTTCCAAATAGTCCATGCCGCGGTCAAGAATGTTTCATAGAATAATGAGTTCGGCCAGACCTCTTTTGTCATTCGGAGGAGATCTAGGCGGCAAAGGAAGGTTGGCCAAACCAAGTTAAGTTTAGCCCTGCAGCTCTGACTAAAGGGGCAGGCGAAGATCATGTGATCGATCGTCTCCTCAATGTGCTGGTTGCATAGAATGCAGTTGAAGTTGTTGCCAATATTGTAATGTCTCCTCTTTAACATGCTGCGTGTGTTGAGTCTGTCATGAAACAAGAGCCAACCAAAAACTTTGATTTTCATAGTGCACTTAGATTTCCAGAGTTGACTGAACGCCTGATGCGACACCCCATCCCTGAAGTAGTTGTTGTGGTAGTCTTTTGATTTGTAGATTGTGGTGCCCCAAGAGTAGTACCAAACATCATGCAAAGATGTCGAAGGAGAGGTCCATGTAGGGTGTGAATGGATATCCTAGATCTCAGCAAGCGCCTGAGGTGAGACCGGGAGTTGAAAGGTTGCATGTATGTCCGTAGTGGCCATTGTGTCAGCGACCGACAAATCCTCTTGCATGGCAAATGAGAAGGCACGTGGGTGTGAGGTTTGAAGTACCTCTTCTCTCCAAAGATCTTTCCAAAAGAGGGTTGACGTGCCATCCACTAGTTGAACCCGAGAGATTCCATGAAAGATGGGGGTCAGCTTAAAAATGTCCTTCCACCAGAACGAGCCAACTGGGTCCACAGCGTGTGGAATTTTGCCCTCATAGTAATTTTCCCAAATAAGGTTGACCCAAGGCACATCAAGTCTGTTAAAGAATTTGTGAAGAAATTTTAGCAGCAAAGCCTCATTGTGAATTTTTAGGTTGATCACTCCTAACCCCCCTTTCTTCTTGGGTCGGCAGACCAAATCCCAGGCGGCTAAAGAGTTACACTTCTCGCCCTGTTCCGTTTTCTTGGTCTAGAGACATCTGCGCCTGACCTTATCAATGATCTCAATAAGCTTGGGGGGAACTTGAGAGTGCACATGGCGAACACTAGAAGAGAAGTGACCGAAGCATTCAGCCAAGATAACTTGCCTCCATACGACATCATTGCAATGGTGGGTATCAGTTGTCTTTCCAATCTGCTAACCAAAGGCATGAACTCTTGGATCGTAGGTCTGGTGGCACCCAGTGGGAGGCCGAGGTAGGTGAACGACATCGATCCAACTGTACAGCCAAATACTCTAGCAAGATTGGTTGTGGTAGATGCATCAAGATTAATGGGGATCATCGTGGATTTGTGAAAGTTGATCTTGAGGCCAATGGAGGAAGCATAATCAGACAGAATCTGCTTAACTAGGGTGGCTTGTCGGGTGCATGTAGGGAGCACAATGAGCGTGTCATCAGCGTATTGAAGAACTGGATAGTCAGTCTGCCCGATGCAAGGAAATGGTAATTCGAGCCTGCCCTGTCTGAAAGCATCATTAATTGCTGCTTGAAGTAATTCTGCTGCAAGAACGAAAATTAACGGTGAGAGCGGGTCCCCTTGTCTGGCCCCACATCTACAAGGGAATTGGCGGCCATGCACGCCGTGAAGGAGGACTGATGATCGACCAGAGGAGAAGAGGCAGTTAATCCAGGAGATCCATCGATCGTTGAAGCCCATATGACGCATTATGTTAATCATAGGTTCATGCGCAACTGTGTCAAACGCCTTGGCAAAATCGAGCTTGAGAAGAATGATCTCCCGACCATACACATGGCATTGATGAATGTAGTGGTATGCCCATGCAAGGCAATCTTGGATGGTTTGTCCTTTAAGGAAGCCATATTGGTTGTGGTGTACCAGTTGTAAGATTATGCGTTGCAGTCGGTTGGCTAGGAGCTTCGTCAATAGTTTCAGACATCAATTAAGCAAGGTGATCGGTCTGTAATCATTGACTAATGCGGGCGCTTTGACCTTCGGGATCAGGGTAATGAGACCATCATTAATGCCGGTGATGTCAAGAGTTCCAACATAAAATTGTGAGCAAAGCGAGTAAAAATCATGTTTGATGATTGGCCAACACGCTTTGAGAAAAGCTCCACTGAAACCATCAGGTCCAGGGGCACGATCAGGCAGCATTTCCTTGACGATACCATCGATTTCTTCCGGAGTGAACGGCTCAGTGAGGAGGTCTAAATTAGTTGCTCGTTGGATCATGGAAGGCAAATCAAACTTCATATCACATTGAGCCGTGGTCCCCAACCTGGTTTTGTATGTGGAGTGTAAGAGTGCTTCTTTACCAGGGTGATCTTCAATCACACGGTCATCCTCAGTGCGGAAAGAGGCAATGTTGTTCTTGCGATATCTTTCTGTGGCAATCGCTTGGAAAAACTTTGTGTTCTCATCTCCAAACTTGATCCAGCATATGGTGCAACGCTTTTTCCAGTAAAGCTTCTGGTATTTAAGCAACCTGATAAGATGAACCTTAAGGATGTTTCTGAAGTTTGTTTCTGGTAATGTGAGGCAACATTTGTTTTCTAGTTCATCTAATTCAGGGAGGACCTCATTACAATTAGCGATCGCAATAGTTAGCCGGGAAATATGCTTACTCCAAACCTTAAGGGCGTGACGAAGTGCTTTGAACTTGTGACTAAGCACAACCGCAACATTTTTGTGATCTACTAGTTTGTCCCAGACCTGTTGCACCACATCCATAAACCCAGGGTGTAAAATCCAGTACGATTCAAAACGAAAGAGCTTACTTTGAGGGATCTTGGTTTCAATGGAAACCACGCAGGGTATATGATCTGAAACTGGCTTGTCGAGGGGTTTGACTAGGGTTTTAGGGTATGAATATGTCCAGTGTAGAGAGGTGAGGAACCAATTTATTTGTTCAAGAAGTGGATCAAGTTGCATGTTACTCCGCGTATAAGATCTACCTTGGACCGGAATTTCAATGAGTTGTTGTTTGCGGATGATGTCATTGAATGTGATCATGTCAGATAGGTTTCCCCCAGGTTTGTTGCGGTTATCAGGAGCTTGCATGTAGTTAAAATCGCCAAGGAACAACCAATCATGAGAATTAGGGATCTGGACATCATACAACCAGGAGGTAAACACAATATGATCATCACCCGTACATGGGTCATAGACATTAGCGAGCGACCAGGTCTGCGACGATTGAGTACTGACAAAACTGACGACTAACACAAAGACGTCAGAAAACATAACCGTACCCGCAAATAAAGCACTTTTCCAAACAGTAAGGATACCACCAGATGATCCACAGGAAGGAACAAAAGCAAAGCGATTGAATTGTTTAGGGAAACAAGTTTTGAGGAACGCAAAAGAAACTTCAGGCATTTTGGTTTCCTGTAAACACACCACCGCACATCCACTGGTGCTGATGGCATTAAAGAGGGCCAATTGCTTCTTCTCCGAGTTGAGACCTCTGATATTCCAAGACAACACGTTCCAGCATCGCAGAGGTGACATGGTAGAGGCAGAAATCACTCCATGGAGGAAGAGGCCACCTGCCCCTGATCATCAGAAGGACTAGCAGCCAGAGAGGTAGCAAGCAAAGCTTTAGAGGTTAATTCTTCTTCAGGAATGGCACATCTGTTGACACCAATCTCTTGCAGTGTGGACACTGGGGTTTGAGGAGGGACTGCATCATCAACCCTAGGTGCATTGCTGGAGGATCCAATCGAGGGCATGATACGAGGCTTAACCTTGGAGGAAGACACACGTGTATCTTTAGGAGCATGAGTCTTAAATCCATTAAACTTGTTAGAGCACTGGCTACGCCTGACCTCGGAGGTGGAAATAGGAGCTGACACCCGAGCACGCCTGGATCTTGATCCATTAAGAGCAGGTGGAACCCCAATGTGAGTTAGTTCAGATGCAGAGTTCAGTTCAGAAGCACCAATGCTAGCATCGATAGCAGGTTCAGAAACTTCCCCAAGGTTCAGGTTATTGCCAACATTGATTGCCCCTTCATTGGATTCAGAGATCTCCTCAATGATCACAGATGAGGGAGTGAGCCTAGCATGATTGGCAGATTGCATCTGGGCGATGTGAAGTCCTGCAGCATCCTGAGAAACTCTAACCTCCACAGCAACAGAAGTGTTTCTCATACCAAATCCCACTCTCCAAGGGCCAATAGTAGCAATGGCCGGATGCAGTGCATTGTAGATGAAGCTGCTAAGATGCTGCCTGGGGATGGGATTATGCAGAAGTAAAGCCAAGAGTTCATCCCCATTTGCAGACAGCCCTAAACGAATGCCCTGAGAGTGAACATCCACTGTGATAGACCGAGAGTCAACAACTTCCTCAACCTCCAAGATAGCAACATCCAAAGCAGGCAGTTGTTCCAGATCAGACCGGGGAGAACTAGAATTTTCAGAAACAGTGATAGAGTTATTCCATGCCTGGAAAGCATTATCTATGAGATTATGTTCAAGCACCAGTCCATGTTGGACAGTCAGACCCCGCACAGCCAGCCATGCCTGATAATTCACCAAATGAGGGGGCATTGGAGGCAGCTGCACAGGTTGAAGAGCTGGGCATTGCCCCCAACCCCCATTGTCTTGCACGTTATGAGCCGACCCATGATCAACATTGTTGCCTGCTGGCGGCTCACCATTCTGAACCAACCAATTGTGTACTTGCTGCTAGTATAACTGCTCCGCCATGAGCTCAGGACCAAACTGGGGATGGGGATTGCTAACTAGAGGTGGTGGTTCTTCTCCAGCAGGTAGCACCTCAGGCAACAGGCCGTTCCAGTCATTGCTACGCAGTATGGTGACCTGCACAGTCCAACAGTCCCGCGCGCCACCAAGTTGCCACACAACGAAACTCTTGGGGATCAGGTTGAGGTGGATGGCTCGAGCTTTGATTAGCATATACCTACGATCCTGACGCGGATTGTACCAAGAAACCAACGAGCCATAGCCTGCCAATGCTTCGATGATGTAATAATCGATTTGATAATCATATGGGAATCCAAAAAACATCAGCCAGACCTCCGGACCAAACGAGGTAGTGCACCTATTGAGCGCTTCATTGTGAGGAACAAATGAGATAAACAGATCTTCAGACTCTAACTCAATAGGGGTGGCCACAACAGTATCTCTTAAGAACGAATCCGCAAACCCAAATATTCCAATCCCGAGTGGATGATCACTGACCTCCGTGGTGAACAGCTGCAACTCGTGAAGCACCGCGACGATCTGGTTGCGGATGATAGCTCTGCTATGCGGAGGCACATACTTACTGGATTACGCAATGGCCAGGTAGTCATGGTTGAGCGGAGCAATGGGGCCAACCACCATACCGCTGCGCACCAGGCGATCCGCCGGGCCGGTCTCAACGGCGAACCCCAGCGGGAGGAAGGGGACGGGATTGAGGGGGTAGTTGGCCATGGTTGATGGAGAGGAGGAATGGAGTGGCTGCAATGTTGACGGGACAGGGCAGAGCGAGGGCTTTTGGGATTTCGAGGTGGAAGATGGAGCGTGAGGGGGGGGGGGGAACAGGGCGGCTGTAAATCTTTGACAACCCACCTCCACCTCTTTTGAAATTTCAGCTTATTGCAAGCTGTCACCTCATGGCCGTAGAAGCCGCATACAGCACAACAAATGGACAGTCTGGATTGATAGATAGACTTGTGGGCAAAAGTGGGTGCTCCAGAAGATCCGGTAGGATTGATTACGGTGTTGCTGATTGATGGAACTTGACCATTAATATGAGAAGCAATGGCATGCTTGGGGCAATTAAATGTTTTGTGATCAGGACCGGAGCACTTAATGAAAATGAGCCTAGCCTCGCAGCTAATCCGGGTATGCCCCCATTGAAGGCATTTGGAGCATAAGGCAGCCCAATTAGTGGCAAGATTCTCAATTTCTTGAAGCGAGTAACGTGCCCGAGCCAAATCCTCCTTGTGTTGCGCCTTGAGCCTGGGTGGCCAAATATCATGTGGAGGGGCATATTTGAATGCCGAATTCAGAAAACTTAGAGGAAGCGGGGCATAAGGCAAATTCAAAGGACAATTAAACTCCCCTATAGCAAGATATTCAATGACATGATTATCCTCGAATTGCTCCTCAGCCAAATAATGGTGCATTAATGCATTGCGATTATTGCCCTGAGCCAAAATTACGCCCGATTTTTGGACCAAAGGAAAAGAACCAAATTGAATATGAAAATATCTTGTGAGAAACATTTATTGCAGCCTGATACCAAGGAGTGTTGTGAGAAACATTTATCGTAGCTAATTGTTCATCAGGAAAACTATCATCAATAGGTTGTGGGCCATCAAGAATATTTTCTAACCTAGACAAGTTGTCAGCTACGGGGTTCTCTGCTCCTTTCCTATCAGTGATATGTAAGTCAAATTCTTGTAACAAGAGAACCCACCTAATGAGTCTAGGTTTAGCATCTTTCTTTTCCACAAGATATTTTATAGCAGCATTATCGGTATCAACAATTACTTTGGAATCAACATTATAAGATCTGAATTTATCACAAGCAGACACAACTACTTAAAATTCTTTTTCAGTAGTAGCATAATTTCGTTGGGCACTGTCTAGAGTTTTACTAGCATAATGGATAACATTTAATTTTAATCAACTCTTTGTCCTAAAACAGCACCAACAGCATAATCACTAGCATCACACATAATTTCAAAAGGCAAGTTCCAATCAGGTGGTTGAACAATAGGTGCAGTAGTTAAGGCTTCCTTAAGTGTTTCAAAGGCTTATGCACAATCATCATAAGAAAAATGGAACATCCTTTTGTAAAAGATTTGTAAGAGGCCAAGAAATTTTAGATAAGTCATTAATAAACCTCCTATAGTAACCAGCATGACCGAGAAAACTACGAATACCTTTAACATCTCTAGGACATGGCATTTTCTCAATTGCATCAACTTTAGCTTTATCCACCTCAAACCTCATTCAGAAATTTTATGTCCCAATTCAAGACAAGATTAGTTTGGTCACATCTCTACAAAACTCGATCAAGGTTGCTTAAGTAATCATCAAAAGAAGTTCTGTAAACGGAAAAGTCATCCATAAACACCTCAACAATCGTTTCACAAAAATCAGAGAATATAGCAATCATACATCTTTGAAAGGTAGCACGTGCATTGCATAAACCAAAAGGCATACGTCTATAAGCATAAGTTACATAAGGACAAGTAAAGGTGGTTTTCTCTTGTCAGGTTGTGAGACATGTATTTGAGAAAAAACCAGAATATCCATCAAGAAAACAAAAGTGTGTGTGCTTAGATAATATTTCTAGCATTTGATCAATAAAAGGCAAAGGGTAATGATATTTTCTAGTTGTTTTATTTAATTTTCTAAAATCAGTTACCATTCTATAGCCAGTAACAATTCTTTGTGGGATAAGTTCATTTTTATCATTAGGAACAACAGTAATACCTCCCTTCTTAGGGACACAGTGAATGGGACTTACCCATCTACTATCAGCTATGCGATAGATTATACCTACTTCCAGAAGCTTTAATATTTCAGTTCTTACCACTTCTTTCGTCTTAGGATTCAAACATCGTTGATGATCAACAACGGGTTTAGCATCAAGTTCCATATTAATCTTGTGCTGACAGAGAGTGGGACTAATGCCCTTAAGATCATCAAGAGTATATCCAATAGTGGTCGGTGCTTCTTTATAATTTTCAATAATCTTTCTTCTTCATGTTCTGAAAGGTTAGCACTAATAATAATAGGATATATCTTTTCCTCATCAAGATAAGCATATTTCAAAGTGTCAGGCAATTTTTTTAATTCAAACACAGGATCACCTTTAGATGGAGGAGGACCTCCTAGATTTTCTAAAGGAAAATTGTGTTTAAGCAGAGGTCCTTGTTCAAAGAAAATTTTATCTATTTCATTTCTTTCATGCATATGCATATCGTTTTCATGGTCTAGCAAATATTTTTCTAGTGGATCAGTAGGAGGCACAGCGATAGAAGCAAGACCAATTATTTCATCCTTACTAGGTAATTATTTCTTATGAAGTTGTCTATTAAACTTGGAGAAATTAAATTCATGAGACTCATAACACTGACAGTTTGTTTATGACAATCTATAGTAGCATTGACAGTGTTCAAGAAAGGTCTACCAAAGATAATGGGGCAAAAGTCATCTTGTAGGGAACCAAGAACAAGAAAATCAGCAGGATATTTTATTTTCCCACACAAGACGTCAACATCTCTAACAATCCCAAGTGGTGTGATAGTGTCTCTATTAGCAAGTTTAATAGTAACATCTATGTCTTCTATTTCAGCGGGTGCTATCTCATTCATAATTTCTTGGTATAAGGTAAAAGGAATAGCATTCACACTAGCACCCAAATCACATAAACCATGATAACAATGGTCTCCTATTTTAACTGATACAATAGGCATGCCAACAACGGGTCTATGTTTATCTTTTCAGCGGGTTTGGCAATTCTAGCAGCTTCATCACAGAAGTAAATAACAGGCCCATCAATGTTTTCTACTAGGAGATATTTAACCATAGCAACACTAGGTTCTACTTTGATTGGTTCAGCAAGTTTATGTGCTCTAATATTACTTTTGTGAACCACAGTTGAAACCTTAACATGTTCCTTTATCCTAACAGGGAAAGGTGGTTTTTCAATATAATCAGTAGGAACAACTGGGTCAATATTGTAAATAATAGTTTCATATTTAGCTATGACCGGTTCTTTTGTTTCTTATTTAAGAGGGGGGGGTCATATTTGAACCACTTCTCCTTAGGGAGGTCAACGTGAGTAGCAATGATTCAAAAAAAGAGGCTACTATCTCAGAGTCAAGTCCATATTTATTGCTAAACTTTTGAAATGCATCGGTATTCATAAAAGATTTAACACAACCAAAGTCAAGCTTAATACCTGACTCTTTACCTCCATTGAGTTCCCAATCTTCAGAGTTGCATTTAACTCTTTCCAAAAGATCCCACCTGAATTCTATAGTCTTCTTCATAAAAGAACTAGTACAAGAAGTATCGAGCATGGATTGATCATCACGAGAAAGTCGAGCATAAAAGTTCCGAATGATAAATTCTCTCTAGAGCTCATGATTGGGGCATGAATATAACATTGAATTAACCCTCCCCCAAGATAGAGAGATACTTTCTCCTTCCCAAGGAAAAAACTTATATATGTAATTCCGATCACGATGAACTAGATGCATAGGATAATGTTTTTGGTGAAATTTCCATTTCAATCGATTCCAGTTCCAGGATCCAATATCATCGCATAGCCCATACCATGCCAATGCTTTTCCCTTCAAAGATAAAGGGAAAATCTTCTTCTTAGCTTCATCTCCAGATAAACCTGCAAGATTAAATAGTCCACAAATTTCATCCACATATATCAAGTGGATATCATGATGTTTGGTTCCATCTCCTCCATAAGGATTAACTTGCAGTTGTTCTATCATACCCGAAGGGATTTCATAACCAGTATTTTCAGTAGGTGCAGTAGGTTGAGGGGCAAAAAATGTGGTTCCGGGATACCCCGAACAAACCCCTCAAAGGATGATTCTCCATAGCAACAAGTGACAATAAATTTCAGCACATAGTAATAATTTTTCCTTACCAATTTCCACTTACCAAAGGCGCTTCACTCCCCGACAACAACACCAGAAAAGAGCCTTGATTACACACAAGTATAGGGGATCAATTGTAGTCCTTTCGATAAGTAATAGTGTTGAACCCAACTAGGAGCATAAGGAAATGACAAGTGGTTTTCAACAAGGTAATCTTTGCAAGCACTGAAATTATAAGTAACGAGTAGTTTGATAGCAAGATAGTTTGTAACGAGCAAATAATGGTAACGGTAAATAAAGTGCAGCAAGGTAGCCCAATCCTTTGGAGGCAAAGGACAGGCCAAAACAGTCTCTTATAATAAGCAAAGCATTCTTGAGGGTACACGGGAATTCCATCTAGTCACTTTCATCATGTTAGTTTGATTTGTGTTCGCTACTTTAATAATTTGATATGTGGGTGGACCAGTGCTTAGGTGTTGTTCTTACTTGAACAAACCACCTACTTATGATTAACCCCCTCGCAAGCATCCACAACTACGAGAAAAGTATTAAGATAAAATCTAACCAAAGATGTTGATGAAGATTGCCCTCCCCAAGATGGGAGAGTTGTTGGTGATGATGGCGATGATGATTTACCCCTCGGGGAGGGAAGTTCCCCTGGCAGAATCGCTCCGCTGGAGGGCAAAAGTGCCCCTGCCCAAGTTCTACCTCGAGACGGCGATGCTTCATCCCGAAAGTCCTCCTTATTTTTTCTAGGTCAAAATGACTTATATACCAAAAGAGGGGCACCAGAGGTGGGCCGACGAGGGCACAACCCACCAGGGCGCACCTGGTGGGCCTCCTCCGGTAGTTATTTGCTCCAGTATTTTTATATATTGCAAAAAAATCTTCGTAAATTTTTAGCTCATTTGGAGATGTACAGAATAGGTAACTCTGACGTAGCTTTTCCAGGTCTAGAATTCCAGCTGCAAGTATTCTCCCTCTTTGTGTAAACCTTGCACATTATGAGAGAAAAGGCATTAGAAACGCTCCAAAAAGCATTATTATCCATAAAAACATTATAAATAATAGTAGGAAAACATGATGCAAAATGGACGTATCAAGGCTAAATTTTCCGTAACTGGGGACACGGCTAATCAATTAGGTTTTAAACCTCTGCAGAGGTTTGTACACTTTACCCGCAAGCTTCGGTTCCTCCCTTTTCGTCCTCGCACTTCAGATCGTTTGGGAACAAGACGATCGAAACATGGTCTTCCGAAGAGTTCCTCTGACCACTGTCCGGTGCCCATCCAATCCTACCGTAGTTGTACATCTGCTAGCACCATTCCAACTAGAGTCACCACTAGGGTCAAACAAGCTAGAGCCCATAGTGACTTGTAGTTGCACAGGTAATCTTCCGGGCATGAAGTATTCTTCCGTGTCTTTGAGTCTGGGTGGAACTTTCCTCATTAGTACTGGCCTACTCCAGCTCACTAGGTCATCTAGTGGGTACTCCTGGGTGCCTCACAACCAGTCCACCTAGTAGTGTGTATTGAAGTATTGTCTCGAGTCTTGAAGGCTTGACATCTTGAAGATGCAGGCCTTGAAGATGCCATCATGAAGTTGTCATCATTGACGTAGAGTCCTCCTTCTCACAGCACTCTCGGGCACTCATATCGAACCCTGCCTACTATAGCGTAGCACTAAAACTATATAATGTCCCGTGGCTTGATAACAGGGATATTGGTTCCAACCTCATGCATTCTACTCAACTACAAGAATTCAGTAATACTACTAGAGGAAAATGGTGAAAGGGTGATACTACATGCAAATAAAACATAGGTATGAAATGCATGGTCAAAGTGAACTTGCTTGGTATTACTTGATGAAGATCATCGCTCTCACAATCCTTATAACAATACTATTCATACTCCAGACAATCTATAGAGTTCAAAGAAAATCACAAATAAATATACAACACTCAAATAACACTTAACAACAAAGAACCAAATAAAACTCCAAATAATAGTAGCATAACAGTCAGTATTGATTTTCTACAGGCTAATAGGATCACAACGCAAAAGGAATCAATTTATTTGGATCAAAGGTTTGGAAAATATGGCCTCCGGGAAATTCAAATTCAAAATAAATTTGGACATTGTGAAAAAGTGCTACGTCTTGAGCTTGCGTTGGTTTTCCCCGAAGAGGAACGGATGATGCAGCAGAGTAGCGTAAGTATTTCCCTCAGTTTTTGAGAACCAAGGTATCAATCCAGTAGGAGCCCATGCTCAAGTCCCTCGTACCTGCACAAAGCGATAGCTACTCGCAACCAACACGATTAGGGGTTGTCAAGCCCTTCACGGTCACTTACGAGAGTGAGATCTGATAGATATAATAATTTTTTGGTATTTTTGGTATAAAGATGCAAAGTAAAAAGTAAAGGTAAAGTAAAAATCAAAGCAAGATTAAAGTAATGGAGATTGATATGATGAGAATAGACCCGGGGGCCATAGGTTTCACTAGTGGCTTCAAGAGCATAAGTATTCTACGATGGGTGAACAAATTACTGTTGAGCAATTGATAAAATTGAGCATAGTTATGAGAATATCTAGGCATGATCATGTATATAGGCATCATGTCCGTGACAAGTAGATCGAAACGATTCTGCATCTACTAATATTACTCCACTCATCGACCGCTATCCAGCATGCATCTAGACTATTAAGTTAAAAACAGAGTAACGCCTTAAGCAAGATGACATGATGTAGAGAGATAAATTCATGCAATATGAAATAAACCCCATCTTGTTATACTCGATGGCAACGATACAATACGTGCCTTGCTGCCCCTTTTGTCACTGGGTAAGGACACCGCAAGATCGAATCCAAAGCTAAGCACTTCTCCCATGGAAAGAACTACCAATCTAGTTGGCCAAACCAAACGGATAATTCGAAGAGACTTGCAAAGATAACCAATCATACATAAAAGAATTCAGAGAAGATTCAAATATTATTCATAGATAGACTTGATCATAAACCCACAATTCATCGGTCTCAACAAACACATCGCAAAATTTTTTTTACATCAAATAGATCTCCACAAGAGAGGGGGAGAACTTTGTATTGAGATTCAAAGAGAGAGAAGAAGCCATCTAGCTACTAACTATGGACCCGAAGGTCTGAGGTAAACTACTCACACTTCATCGGAGAGGCTATGATGATGTAGAAGCCCTCCGTGATGACGACACTCTTCCGGCGGAGCTCCGGAACAGGCCCCAAGATGGGATCTCGTGGATACAGAAAGTTGCGGCGGTGGAATTAGGTTTTTGGCTCCTGTTCTGATCGTTTGGGGGTACGTGTGTATATATAGGAGGAAGAAGTACACCGGAGGAGCAACGAGGGGCCCACGAGGCAGGGGGGCGCGCCCCCCACCCTTGTGACCGCCTCTTTTATTCCTTGGAGCAGGGTCCAAGTCTCCTGGATCACGTTCGGTGAGAAAATAACGTTCCCGAAGATTTCATTCCGTTTGGACTCCGTTTGATATTCCGTTTATCCGAAACACTGAAATAGGCAAAAAAAACAACAATTCTGGGCTGGGCCTCCGATTAATAGGTTAGTCCCAAAAATAATATAAAAGTGGAAAATAAAGCCGAATATAGTCCAAAACAATAGATAATATAATATGGAGCAATCAAAAATTATAGATACATTGGAGACGTATCAGGCATCCCCAAGCTTAATTCCTGCTCATCCTCGAGTAGGTAAATGATAAAAAGAGAATTTTTGATGCGGAGTGCTACTTGGCATAATTTCAATGTAAATCTTCTTAATTGTGGTATGAATATTTAGATTAGAAAGATTCAAGACAAAAGTTTATATTGACATAAAAAATAATAATACTTCAAGCATACCAATAAAGCAATTATGTCTTCTCAAAATAACATGGCCAAAGAAATTTATCCCTACAAAATCATATAGTCTGGCTATGCTCCATCTTCACCACACAAAGTATTTAAATCATGCACAACCCCGATGACAAGCCAAGCAATTGTTTCATACTCTAACTTTTTCAAAACTTTTTCAATCTTCACGCAATACATGAGCGTAAAGCAATTATGTCTTCTCAAAATAACATGGCCAAAGAAAGTTATCCCTACAAAATCATATAGTCTGGCTATGCTCCATCTTCACCACACAAAGTATTTAAATCATGCACAACCCTGATGACAAGCCAAGCAATTGTTTCATACTCTAACTTTTTCAAAACTTTTTCAATCTTCACGCAATACATGAGCGTGAGCCATGGATATAGCACTATAGGTGGAATAGAATGGTTGTTGTGGAGAAGACAAAAAGGAGAAGATGGTCTCACATCAACTAGGCACATCAACGGGCTATGGAGATGCCCGTAAATAGATATCAATGTGAGTGAGTAGGGATTGCCATGCAACAGATGCACTAGAGCTATAAGTATATGAAAGCTCAAAAAGAAACTAAGTGGGTGTGCATCCAACTTGCTTGCTCATGAAGACCTAGAACAATTTTTGAGGAAGACCATCATTGGAATATACAAGCCAAGTTCTATAATGTAAGATTCCCACTAGTATATGAAAGTGATAACATGAGAGACTCTCTACTATGAAGATCATGGTGCTACTTTGAAGCACAAGCGTGGTAAAATGATAGTAACATTGTCCCTTCTATCTTTTTCTCTCATCATTTTTTTATTTTGGCCTTTTCTCTTTTTTTATGGCCTCTTTTTTGGGGGCTTCTTTGGCCTCTTTATTTATTTATTTTTCGCCCGGAGTCTCATCCCGACTTATGGGGGAATCATAGTCTCCATCATTCTTTCCTCACTGGGACAATGCTCTAATAATGATGATCATCACACTTTTATTTTTCTTATAACTCAACAATTTCAACTCGATACTTAGAACAAAATATGACTCTATGTGAATACATCCGGCGGTGTACCGGGATATGCAGTGTGACAATGAGAAATGTGTCATGAACGGAACGGTGGAAAGTTGCATGGAAATATATCTCGGAATGGCTATGGAAATGCCATAATAGGTAGGTATGGTGGCTGTTTTGAGGAAGGTATATGGTAGGTGTATGATACCGGCAAAAGGTGCGTGGTATTAGAGAGGCTAGCAAAGGTGGAGGGGTGAGAGTGCGTATAATCCATGGACTCAACATTAGTCATAAAGAACTCATATACTTATTGCAAAAATCTAGAAGTTATCAAAGCAAAGTATTACACGCATGCTCCTAGGGGAATAGATTGGTAGGAAAAGTCCATCGCTCGTCCCCGACCGCCACTCATAAGGAAGACAATCAATAAATAAATCATTCTCCGACTTCATCACATAACGGTTCAGCATACGTGCATGCTACGGGAATCAGAAACCTTAACACAAGTATTCTTTAAATTCATAACTACTCAACTAGCATGACTTTAATATTATCACCTCCATATCTCAAAACAATTATCATGCTTCAATCTTTTCTTAGTATTCAACACACTCAAAAGAAAGTTTCACAAATCTTGAATACCAAGCATATTATTATTTAGCAAATTACCATGCTATTAAGAGACTCTCAAAATAATTTAAGTGAACCATGAGAGATCAATAGTTTCTTTAAAACGAATCCACCACCGTGCTCTAAAAGATCTAAGTGAAGCACATATTGCAAAATTATAACGCTCAAAAGATATAAGTGAAGCACATAGAGCAAAACTACTTAGCTCAAAAGATATAAGTGAAGCACATAGAGTTTTCTATCAAATTTTAATTCATGTATGGCTCTCTAAAAAGGTGTGTACAGCAAGGATGATTGTGGCATACTAAGACACAAATACACAAATAATACAAGACGCTCCAAGCAAAACACATACCATGTTGGTGAATAAAAATATAGCTCCAAGTAAATTACCGATGGAAGTGGACGAAAGAGGGGATGCCTTCTGGGGCATCCCCAAGCTTTGACTTCTTGGTGTCCTTGGATTATCTTGGGTGTTCCATGGGCATCCCCAAGCTTAGGCTCTTGCCACTCCTTGTTCCATGATCCATCAAAAGAATTCACCCAAAACTTGAAAACTTCACAACACAAAACTCAAAATAGAAAACTCGTGAGCTCCGTTAGCGAAAGAAAACAAAAGACCACTTCAAGGTACTGTAATGAACTCATTATTTATTTATATTGGTGTTAACCTACTTTATTCCAACTTATCTATGGATTATAAACTATTTTAATAGCCATAGATTCATTAAAATAAGCAAACAACACACGAAAAACAGAATCTGTCAAAAACAGAACAGTCTGTAGTAATCTGTAGCTAGCGCAAGATCTGGAACCCCAAAAATTCTAAAATAAATTGCTGGACGTGAGGAATTTATCTATTAATCATCTTCAAAAATAATTAACTAAATATCACTCTTCAAATAAAAATTACAGCAGTTCTCGTGAGCGCTAAAGTTTCTGTTTTTTACAGCAAGTTCAACAAGACTTTCCCCAAGTCTTCCCAACGGTTCTACTTGGCACAAACACTAATTAAACACAAAAAAACACAACCAAAACAAAGGCTAAATAATTTATTTATTAATAAACAGGAGCAAAAGGCAAGGAATAAAAATAAAATTGGGTTGCCTCCCAACAAACGCTATCGTTTAACGCCCCTAGCTAGGCATAAAAGCGAGGATAGATCTAGGTAGTGCCATCTTTGGTAGGCAATTCTTCAATTAGGCATCTACCATCTTTAGGAATTTCTTTCTTTTTATTAATTATTAAACTTTTAGGCACAATATCAAAAAATTCATTTGTAATAAATGGTTCCTTAATGATAGCAAAAAGATCGGGATGAACACTTATAGATTTAAGATCCGCAGTTTCCTTACTAGATGATTGACCCTTATTTTTAGGAACATACATAAGCTTGGAAATTTTAGTAGGAGGACTTGGAGTATTCTTTACGAAAGAAAAAATGGTTCCCAAATTTGTAATGATACCCTCAAGTTTATCAATTCTCGTAGAATCTAAGTTCATTCTCTCATTAACTATGGGTTCTTTTTCCTTAATATTTTTCAAAGTCATTCCTACCTTAGATCCATATTGAGTAATTTGATTGTGGATCTTTTTATCTAGATTTTCAATTGATTCAACAGTAGCAACTTTATTTTTGATAATTTCAAGTCTTTGCATAACATGCTCCAAAGTTAACGTGGTTCCATTAACTAAAAGAGGTGGTGAGCCAAATAAATTTAGCATAGCATTATAAGAATCAAAAGTATGGCTACCCAAGAAATTCCCTCCGGTAATGGTATCGAGGATATATATATACCAAGGATTAACACCTACATAAAAATTGCAGAGAAGAACTAAGGTAGATTGCTTCCTGGTAGATCGATTTTGAGCATTGCAAATTCTATACCAAGCATCTTTTAGATTTTCTCCCTCCCTTTGTTTAAAATTTAGAACTTCAATCTCGGGAGACAACAGAGAAGATATGAGACTAGTCATGACGGCAAGCAAACAAGAGCGAACGGGCAAAATAGGCAAATAGAGAGGGAGGATAGGGAGAGAGAGGGCGAATAAAACGGCAAGGGTGAATTGGGGGGAGAGGAAAACGAGAGGCAAATGGAAAATAATGTAATGCGAGAGATATGGATTGTGAGGGGTACTTGGTATGTTGACTTTTTGCGTAGACTCCCCGACAACGGCGCCAGAAATCCTTCTTGCTACGTCTTGAGCTTGCGTTGCACTACAAGAAATATGTCAACTTGTGACCTTCTGTTAGTGACCCTGGAAGAATTGGTCATAGATCTATGACCATTTCAGACCAATTGGTCAAAAGTTGTTCGGGGGGCTCCAAAACCTAAACTATAACGACCATTTTGGTCAGAAAGGTCATAATTTCCTTACACGAAATGGTCATAAAGCAGATAGCACTGGTCTGCTGCCTTATTTCTAGCTGATCATGACCAATACAGATGGTCATAACCTTGTAAATTGTGGTGGGTTGCTATTGGTAGGCACCACCTCATCAATTTTGCCTATGTGTCATGTCCATGTGGCAGTTTTTGCCCTAGGTTGTGAAGCAACCTATATTTCTGTCATTCCCAAAATTCCCAAAAAAATCTCATAAATTCTTTGGGTCATATCTTCATCAAATATGTAAAAATCCTTCCTTGCCTAGTTCAAAACTAATTCAACAATATTCATTTTCCTATTCTATTCACGACATCACTTTATGAAGGAAGTGCTATTTATATATTCTTGATTGCCCTCGGAATTTTTGGGCACTCTTTCCTATCCAAATCATTACCACATGGCAAAATTCAGCTCCACTTGCCTAGTAAATCTTCCTCGGCAAATTTCCAAAGTTTTTGTCCACCTAGAAGCATTGTGAAGGAAGTACCTTTTTTATATATCCAAATGACATGAAATTTATACAGTTTCTTCATATGCCCAAATTATCACCCTCCTCCAAATTGCAGCTCAGGCAAATTATCTATGTGAGCCCAGGTTCAATTTATATTTTATGGCCAAATTGGCACGTTGCAAAGCAAGTGTTATCTAGACCCCTCCTATTAACCTCAAACTATTTGGGCACTCTTCCATATCCAAATCATTTCCACATGATAATATTCAGCTCCATTTTCCTGGTCAATCTTTCTCAGGAAATTTTCAAAGTTTCTACCTCGAGAGAAGCTTTGTGAAGTAAGTACTAGCTAGGCTTACCCAAATGATCTGAAAATCTACCAAGGCATAACCATACCTAGGTAACTTACCTACGCCAAATTTGAGCTCATTTCATTCATCCAATTTCTCTCACTAGTTTTCCCAAGTTTCTGTCCATAGAAGAGCATTGTGAAGGAAGTACCACTTTGGCATGTCCAAATGGTATCAATTTTCTACGGTTCTTTCCAATGCCCAAATAACCATCCTCCACCAAATTTCAGCTCAATCCATTCATTATTTTGAGCCCAGCTTCAACATTCATATTTCTGTCCAGTGTGGTACTTTGCAAAGCAAGTACCACCTAGGATCCTCCTTTTGATCTGAAAATTTGCGAAGACATTCTTCTTAGTAGATGAGCATCCTCAACAAAAACTCACACCCATTGGCCATGTGCATTTCCCGTACCGCTAATCAAACATTTGGCTGCTAATTCATGTTTGAGCATCGATCGGTCTCCTCGTGAGAATCTTATGTTGTAATTTTCTTCCTAGAACCTACCTGGGGAGTGCCCAACCCACTAGAAATGCCTAGGCTGCCCAGAACACATGGCAACGCCACGGTCACACGGTGACCACGCGTCGGGCATGCGAGTTTACGCGCTCTAGAGTTGGAGGCCTTGGCCACCGCTCAAACCTCGACGTATCGCCATCAAACCAAGTATTTATGATTAAATAGGTACTTATGTAACTATAAATGATTTTTGGAAAAAATAAATAGTAAACTATGAGGCAGCTGCAGTTCAAATTTGACCCGCTTCCTACTGAATCGGCGGGAATTTGTCTTTTTCACCAGAGGTGGATCAAAACTTTTGACGCCCAACATTTTTGTCAATTGTGCATTAAATATGGCCTACTATTTTATAAAAATGATTTGGTCCATTTTTGCAACAATTATTTGGGAGGTCCTTCACAAAAAAACCTCCTTTTGGGCACTCGAAAAATGGAAAATGGTTTTTTCGTCCAAAGAAAATGAAAACTTCCTTAGGCAACATTGTTTGCCATTCCAATATACACCCTTGTGCACAATATGGGATCATTTGAACAAATTATGCCATGAATGTGGCCATAAGATTGATCATTTGGCTTGAAAGCCATTGATCTCCACACGTGATAGCTCGTTTTTGAGAACACTTTTTAAAATAATTGCCGTATTACAAGTTTGTTATTTTTCCTAGGAACTTGGCCACATATAATGACACAATGCGAAGGTTTCCCAATTTTTTGAATTTTTTTGAATTTTTTATGTCCGTTTCAAAATGCGGTCAAAACAGCGGGAATGACCGTTCTTAGCTAGTGGTTGAATCTTGGAATTTTTTTGGTGTTTCTATGATTAAATAGATACTTATGTACCTAGAAATGATTTTTGGAAAAAATGAAGAGCAAACTACAAGGCAGCTACAGTTCAAATTTGACCCGCTTCCAGCTGAATCAGCGGAAATTTGTCTTTTTCATGAGAGGTGGATCAAAACTTTTTACACTCAGCCATTTGGTCAATTGTGAATCAAATATGGCCTAGTATTTTATAAAAATGATTTGGTCCAATTTTGCAACAAATATATGGTAGGTCCTTCACAAAAAGAACCCAATTCGGGCACTCGGAAAATGGAAAATGAATTTTCCGTGCAAAGAAAATGAAAAATCCTTTAGTCAACATTGTTTGGAATTCCAAGATGCACCCTTGTGCACAATATGAGATCATTTGAACAAACTATGCCATGAATGTGGCCATAAGATTGATCATTTGGCTTGAAAACCCTGAATCTTCACGCATGATAGCTCATTTTTGGGAACACTTTTTAAAAATAATTGCCGTATTACAAGTTTATTATTTTTCTTGGAAACTTGGTCACATATAATGACACAATGCGAAGATTTTCCAATTTTTTGATTTTTTTTGAATTTTTTATGCCTGTTTCGAAATGCGAGCAAAACGGTGGGTTTGACCGTTCCTAGCTAGTGGTTGAATCTTGGAATAATTTTGATGTTTCTCTGATTAAATAGACACTTATGTACCTAGAAATTATTTTTTGAAAAAATAAAGAGCAAACTATGAGGCAGCTGTAGTTCAAATTTGACCCGCTTCCTACTGAATCAGTGGGAATTTGTCTTTTTCACCAGAGGTGGATCAAGGCTTCTGACACCCAACCATTTGGTTAGTTGTGAATCAAATATGGCCTAGTATTTTAGAAAAATGATTTGGTCCAATTTTGCAACAAATATATGGTAGGTCCTTCACAAAAAGAACTCAAGTTGAGCACTCAAAAAATGATTAAAAATAGCTAGAAAGATAAAAAATGCATGAAAATTTGTGATCATCCATAAAATGTGGTCTAACTTGAGTGATAAATCTAGTTGAGACATTTTGGAAAATATTTTTGATAGTTGCTTCACAAAACCTCCTAGTTTTAGTACTTAGAAACTATTTCAAATCATACATTTTCTGAACCAATGAGAGCACTTCCCACGGATCACCCCAATGTAGCCGATCTGAACCGTCCACATCCGACCGATCCAATGGCTCTCACTCACCTCTCAGGTCTCTCTCTCCCTAACCCAAACCCTAGCAGCCCCCTCTCCTCGCTCCATCCAGATCTCTCTCCCGCGCCGCCGCCTGTCTCCTCCTCCCTCGTCCTCATCTCATCGCCGCCGTCGTCACCTCCTCCCCATACCTAAGCTCCTTCTGTGACGTGCCCTGATTGAATCAATCCCTCTCCCCTCTCCTCCCAATCCCGATCTAGTCCTCTCCCCGCTGCTCCAACCCACCCACCGAACTGATCCCGATTCTCCTCCGGTCAAGACCTTCTCCCCCCCGATTCCCCCCAATCCCAACGCCACCGATGACATCCATCCATCCACAACTCTCCCTCCTGCCATGGGGATGGATGAGGAGTTCCTCGCCCCTCAACCACCCATGGATGGATGTGGACGGGGCCAGGACGGTGCCGGCGCTGGATCTGCACCCACCTGCGTCTCAACGGGGCAGCACAACGGAGTGCGCGACTGCGACGCCGCCCTCGCCGGGATGCCACCACCACACGCCTGAGCCATGGAAGACGAGGAGGAGTGCCTCCCTCCATCGTACGAGACGCCATCATGGAATCCAAGAGGGAGAGGAGGAGCATGGAGGTGTCCCTCCCACCCACCCTACTGACGACCGACGCCATGGAGGTGTCCCTTCCCTCCCCTCCCCTCCCCTCCCCTCCTCTGGTTCTTCTTGATTAGATATGATCTGATTCATGAAGGGGGTTTGTGCAGGCTATCACCATGGTAAGCCGAGGTGCTGTGGGTGTCGAGGAAGACGATGGTTCGGGTGTGATAGTGAAGAGAGGATAGTGTGCAGAGGGGGAGGATGTCGGTTCATCCCCCTGTCCGAGGTGCTGCTTAGATTACTCAAGGGTAAAATCATCCAACCTGTCCCAGTTTGGCTGCTTGGTCCACTCTAGCTCCATTCCGGCCTCGGTGTCCAGTGATTTAATTTGTGGTTGCATAGTAGCATCAACATTGTGTGCTAATGTTTAGCACAAATGATGTACATACGGTGTGTATTTTTCTTCAGTCATAGAAGTTAGAATAGCATCTTCACTGTAGTTCTACTTGCAACTCAACTAAACAGCAGCACAGTTCGAATACTTGATAGGCTTTACACTAATACATACTTTACATGTTCAAGCAAATCCGATGTGAAACTGGTCATCTTGTTCATGCAAATCCAGACACTCTAATGCATTATCTTGTATTGTATTAGTATGATAAGTATGTGTTAGGTTTGTCCAGTCCATCAATGTCGGTAAATGTGTTGTGGTCTATGCATGTGTATAGATTTTTTATTTTGTTGGCTATTGCAACACTTGGATTATTTATTAATATAACCCAGTAGCGATGCTTCCATTTTAACACATGTACTAGTGTGCTAAAACTACTACTGTACCTGCTTCTTCTTAGCCTGAGTAGTACATCAGGCTTGCATTAACTTGTGTTAATTGTATTAACTTGTAGCCTGGTCATTGCAATCATCTTGTGTAGTCTATCAGAATCCATTCTCTTGCTCTTTTTCTTGTACTGTATGTCATCCATTGTTCAAACCTGTTGGTAAGTTCTTGTAGTGTGTCGCTCTGTTCAGAAGTGCATTTTTATTTTAGGATTTGCTTCCTGTGTGGTACTGGATGGCTGAGTATTAAAATAATTTGGTTACTATCGGAAGCACTTTAATTCTATGGAATTAAACTTTGAGAAGCATGCATGCATACATACATACATACACATATATATATATATATATATGTGTGTGTGTGTGTGTGTGTGTGTGTGTGTGTGTGTGTTCAATTTGTCTGGACTACGTGATGGCATCCTATGATTTTGTTTAACAACTTTTGTATTATCTTCTTATTTCTCTTGTCCTTGTGCAGCAGGATTTGATTCTGTACAAGGGGTTCATCGTGCCAGGCTCCTCTTTTTTGATGCTTCCATGCAACGGTGGTGGCGATGGTGCTGTTTGGCATCGGCTACAAAAACACCCTGCCATGTCATGTCAATCAAGTTAATTATATGTCGCTCTTTTCTTGTTCTGCTTCATACATACATGCATATGTGATGCTCCCTGCCTCCCTGCCTGCTACATCTCCGCTTGCATAAATAGAAGAGAAGAAAGAAACACTCAGCTTAAAATAATTGTAATGAGCAGCACATGCCTTTCATTTTACAAGATGGTCATTGTATCATGATAACTAGATCATGTCTATGCCACATACAAATCATTGAGTAGTGTTCCTGATGCTGATGGCATGTTACCTTGAATAATAATGTTGACAGGAGCATTTTGGTTGCACGTTTGCGACTTCTTGCTTGAATCCCAAAGTTTCAGATCAACGTGGGGTTCAATGTTTTCTTTCCATTCTTATTGTCCGTCTTAGATCATTCCCAGTTCACTGAATCAAGTTGCTTGACCTACCTATCAGGCTAGCTCACATAGCTGTATCTGCCGTGTCCTTTCCAGTTGGACATGCGCAAGCTATGTTTTTACATAAGCTCATTTGAAAATCACATACTAGTAGCATTAAAGTTTAGTGCAATAGTTGTCTGTCAACGTTCAATGCCAGCTGCAAAATTCAGTTATGCACAAGCACCATTTAGTAGTAGCATAGGTATATAGCATTCATTTAGCGGCAGAAAAATCCAGTTCATTTTACTCGCTGCTCTCTTTGGCATTTACAGTCTTGGACTCTCTGGCTGCTCCTCCTCTGGCCAATGGTGAAGCGCCGACGAGGCCAGCAGCAAGGCAATGCGGCGGGATCGTGCTCCCGTGATCGTCTGAGGCGCATGCTCTGCTGCTCAAGGTACGATTACCTGTTGATTCCATGGTCTTGATGTTTTTCTCCTACATGGTTCGGAAGGTGAATCTGCCATTTGAGAAGTCGGACTGTTTAGGGAATTTCTGTGACGATGATGATGTTGTGCTGGGCAGAGGATGTGAAACATTTAGACCGCTGTGGCCTTTCCGGTCTTTGATGAACTAAAATTGAGCTTTTTAAAACTGATGCCTAGCATGCTATCAACGTTTTTTTGTTCCTCATCTAGAGATGCAGCTCTCTGTGTTGGTTTGATATAATGTAGAGGAGTTGCATGTGAATCGTTTGTCAGCTGAGCATATGATGTTACAAGGAGATGCTACTGAGATTTAGGTCGTTGAAGTATCTTAAACCGAGCTTTTTTAAAACTAATGCTTGGTTGATCTAGTTCTAGTATATTAGTTGGCTGTGAGAGTCTACTATTGTTGGTGCTGTGTTGTCATTTCTTTTTACGACATTGAAGAATAAAAAGGATAAGCATTTCTCCAGCCAATGTCTGAAGTAGCTGCTGATGTGTAGTCATCGGCTGGACCTATGCATTTCATCAGAAGTCAGATATAGCTTGGACTATACTTCTGAATAGAATTGAAATTTTCTCTTTCGTTTATTTATCTTCAATTCTTTGGATCAAACGACTCTCTTGAACACATGTTCGTTAGTGTGGTGATGGTTAAACAACTACAGCAGATCAACGTTTTTTTTGCATTTTTTCATTTCTCAACCTTGGATAGTTTGCCAAAATTAAACCCTTAGATTCGTTACCATTCCTTTGATAATAATTTGTTGAGGTCGCTAAGTATTTTTGAGCAGTAATAAACATGGCTCTTTCATGTTGCAACCCAATAGGAGCACCCCTATTTGTCTGCGTAATACACATATCTGCTCTGCTGCTCTTAGTTTTAACTAGCCAACGCAAGGATGATGCCAACCATCGATGTTAGATTTATTATCCATGTTGAAGTGTAGAGCAACAACAGGTTAACGCGTTTTATTTGCCCTATGCAATTCTGTTGTTTTATATGCCCTTTCTAGTATTGTACAAACTGATGCAAGCTGATGCATTCCAGGCATAAACAAATTATTCTATAAGATCTCTAAACTGATGCAAACTTAGCAGTAGCAGTAGTATACTTCAGGAAGTTCTGTTCATTATACTAATGCCTCAGCAATAGTATACTAGTGTTGCTACGGTTATCCATACTTCATTATTTTGTTATCCATACTCCTAGATGCTTGTGCATCTGTTTATTATTCTGTTCATTATTCTTTTCCTACTTGTTTATGCTAGAAGATATTGCTTTCATTGGCAGCCATGATAACATAATTTCCTCTCTTCTACAGGAGCTCTAGGCTGAAGAAGTTCGAAGAAGGGAACACTTCATCTTTGTAGCTAGTTTTATCTTCCTGGGTGTTTTATGTTCCTGGGTGTTTACTTCATAGATGTTCCTGGGTGTTCCTGGGTGTTTACTTCAGAGATGTTTCTGGATGTTCCTGGGTGTTTACACTTCCTGGGTGTTCTAAATTCCTGGATGATGTGAACTAGCACATGATTGTAATATATATAATATACTCATATTGGTCGCCATTTATGAAAATTTGTGTGATTGAAATATTGGAAATGTTGATTATTTATTGTTTTTTGAGGATCAGATCATTAATTGCTGATACATCAAAATGAAACAAATACTATTTGGGCCCTAAAAAGGCACAAATCAAACAATTCAGGAAAATGAACAAAATCGCTTAAAAATCAATTGTGAAAAGCTGAAGGCCAAGAAAATAAATAGGCCTAGGCCCAAAAATGAGAAGGCTTAATTGTTGGGCTTGGCCCATCTACCTAGCCAAAATTAATATGAGAAAAAACACAAATAGGCCGAATTGTTGGGCTAGGCCCATGTAGAAAATCGAATTGGACCGGGCTGAATCTTGTGCCACGTCAGATTGCCACGCTGGATGCCTACGTGGCCTGGGGAGGTTGCTAGTGACCAAAATGCCACAGTAGACGTATTTTGGTCATAAACGTCTATGACCATTCCAGAAGAAAGGTCGCTATAGTCAGTTTACGATGGCCAGCTTTTGACCTTATGTTTTTGGTCACAAAAAGGTTACAAATGGAAATTTGTGACCATTCAGTGACTAATAGTGGTGGTCACAAGTTGACATATTTCTTGTAGTGTTGGTTTTCCCCGAAGAGGAAGGGATGATGCAGCAGAGTAGCGTAAGTATTTCCCTTAGTTTTTGAGAACCAAGGTATCAATCCAGTAGGAGCCCACGCTGAAGTCCCTCGTACCTGCACAAAGCGATAGCTACTCGCAACCAACACGATTAGGGGTTGTCAAGCCCTTCACGGCCACTTACGAGAGTGAGATCTGATAGATATAATATTTTTGGTATTTTTGGTATAAAGATGCAAAGTGAAAACTAAAGGCAAAGTAAAAAAGCAAAGCAAGATTAAAGTAATGGAGATTGATATGATGAGAATAGACCCGGGGGCCATAGGTTTCACTAGTGGCTTCAAGAGCATAAGTATTCTACGGTGGGTGAACAAATTACTGTTGAGCAATTGACAGAATTGAGCATAGTTATGAGAATATCTAGGCATGATCATGTGTATAGGCATCACGTCCATGACAAGTAGATCGAAACAATTCTGCATCTACTACTATTACTCTACTCATCGACCGCTATCCAGCATGCATCTAGAGTATTAAGTTAAAAACAGAGTAACGCCTTAAGCAAGATGACATGATGTAGAGAGATAAATTCATGCAATATGAAATAAACCCCATCTTGTTATCCTCGATGGCAACGATACAATACGTGCCTTGCTGCCCCTTCTATCACTGGGTAAGGACACCGCAAGATCGAACCCAAAGCTAAGTACTTCTCCCATGGCAAGAACTACCAATCTAGTTAGCCAAACCAAACGGATAATTCGAAGAGACTTGCAAAGATAACCAATCATACATAAAAGAATTCAGAGAAGATTCAAATATTATTCATTGATAGACTTGATCATAAACCCACAATTCATCAGTCTCAACAAACACATCGCAAAAAGAAAATTACATCGAATAGATCTCCACAAGAGAGGGGTAGAACTTTGTATTGAGATTCAAAGAGAGAGAAGAAGCCATCTAGCTACTAACTATGGACCCGAAGGTATGAGGTAAACTACTCACACTTCATCGGAGAGGCTATGATGATGTAGAAGCTCTCCGTGATGACGGCCCTCTTCCGGCGGACCTTCGGAACAGGCCCCAAGATGGGATCTCGTGGATACATAAAGTTGCGGCGGTGGAATTAGGTTTTTGGCTCCTATTCTGATCGTTTGGGGGTGCGTGTGTATATATAGGAGGAAGAAGTACGCCCGAAGGAGCAATGAGGGGCCCACGAGGTAGGGGGGCGCGCCCTAGGGGGGCCACCCTCGTGACCGCCTCTTTTGTTCCTTGGAGCAGGGTCCAAGTCTCCTGGATCATGTTCGGTGAGAAAATCACGTTCCCGAAGATTTTATTCTGTTTGGACTCCGTTTGATATTCCGTTTATCCGAAAGACTGAAATAGGCAAAAAAACAGCAATTCTGGGCTGGGCCTCCAGTTAATAGGTTAGTCCCAAAAATAATATAAAAGTGGAAGATAAAGCCCAATATAGTCCAAAACAGTAGATAATATAGCATGGAGCAATCAAAAATTATAGATACGTTGGAGACGTATCAAAAAGTATTGCAAGATAGAAGGGGTTTGAATAATGGTTCAATGTCTAAAACGAACTACTAGATTTGGATATACATCTCATAAGATAAGACGAAGCTCGGATTGAAATATGTCAAAACTCTGTCATGGCCGTGTTTACTTATGCATCAGAATATTATCACTATAGCAAGATGTAATCTAATGAAAGCTAACACTAATGTTGTCCATGGAGAGATTTCTTCGAGATGAACCCGGTACAATTGGTTTCATCGAAAGCAGAGCTCTGGTTCAAAAGTTCTGATCAAATGATGGTTTGAGCTAGATTTGAAGTTGAATAAATTTGATTGGCTCAATCTCCAAAGTACATGTCACAAGGAGTATTTTGCAAAAAGAATCACTTAAATTGGAGTTACGGTTAAAAAGTTGGAGGGTTTTAAAGTTTAGAGGCTGTTGTGAAAAAATCCAGGGACTAGTCACTGGACACGTCTCGCAATACTAATCGCTGAAGAACGTTCGCTACTAAGCATATACGATGGATGGCCATAACTTAAAGAAAACAGTTCAATCTAACACAAAAAAACTTAAGTTCTAATCTAACCCAACGTCTATGATCGGACGATCAGGGATGGACGAAGCTTAGCACAGGTGGCAGCCGGCATCGGCGTTGAAGAAGATTGCGGTGTGGTGGATCTTCTCAATGTGGGCGATGTCCCTCAGGATCTTCGGGGGCGGGGAGGAACACGACGAGGCCCGTCACATATCTGCGAAGGTGATGGTGGTGTTTGCATCGTCGGGAGCGTCCTGTGGTGACAACGGACAATGGCTGCAGCACCGAGCGGCACCGGCGAGATCTGGGAGATGTTGGGAAGCTCGATTCTAGGCACGTCTGCAAGGGAGAAGAGGTCTGGGAGACGTGATGTCGGGAGATAGAAATAAAAAGGTCGACGATGAGGCTCAGAGAGGCTTACTGTTGCCGGAATCAGGCGGCAATGGAGCTCTGGGCAGATAACTTAGGTGAGTTCGAGGCAGAGCCCTAGGGCATGAGAGATTGAGGTTTTCACGTAAATCGGATGAGCAGATGGAGGGCATTATTTATAGGGAGGCCCGTGTGCATGCGGGACAACGAATGGATCGAATCGGATGAGATTTTGGATCAGGATACGACCGTGAAGAACACAAAAGAGATAGAGGAAGGGGATGACATGTGGGCCAGACCTGTCGATGACAGTGGTGACGAGCGAGAGAGAGGAGAGGGGAGCGGTTGGCCGGGGCGGAGGGTTTTCGGTGCGCTCGTGGGATGAGATGGGCCGTGTGATACGTCTCCAACGTATCTATAATTTTTTATTGTTCCATGCTATTATATTATCTATTTTGGATATTTTATATGAATTTATATGCTATTTTATATTATTTTTGTGACTAACCTATTAACCTAGAGCCTAGTGTTAGTTTCTGTTTTTTCTTGTGTTTGACTTTTATAGAAAGGGAATATCAAACGGAGTCCAAACAGAATAAAACTTTACGATGATTTTTTCTTGGACCAGAAGACTTGGAGAGAGGGCCAGAAGAGTCCTGAGGAGGCCACAAGCCCTTGGGGTGTGCCCCAGGAGGGGCACCCCTGGCTTGTGGGCCCCTCGGGAGTCCCCTAACCCTAATTCCAGCTCTATATATTCTCAAATATTCCCCAAACATTAGAAGCATTCACCAAAATACTTTTCCGCCACCGCAAACCTCTCTTCTCGTGAGATCCCATCTTGGAGCCTTTTTTGGCACTCTGCCGGAGCGGGATTCAATCACGGAGGGCCTCTACATCAACCTTGCTACCCTTCCGATGAAGCATGAGTAGTTTACCATAGACCTAAGGGTCCATAGCTAGTAGCTAGATTGCTTCTTCTCTCTCTTTGATCTTCAATACAATGTTCTCCTCGATGTTCTTGGTGTTCTATCCGATGTAATCTTCTTTTGCGGTGCGTTTGTTGAGATCTGATGAATTCTGGATTTATGATCAAATCATCCATGAATATTATTTGAGTCTTCTCTGAACTCGTTTATTCATGATTAAGATATCTTTGTATTTCTCTTCGAACTATCAGTTTGGTTTGGCCAACTAGGTTGGTTTTTCTTGCAGTGGGAGAGGTGCTTAATTTTGGGTTCAATCTTGAGGTGTCCTCACCCAGTGTGTCGATGCAACAAACCCTGGGTCCATTGTCCAGACCATGCATAGGCCTAAGATCAATATCCAAGACCAGGCCGAGCACAAGAGATCGGTTCTTTGAAGAATCAGTGTAGATCAAGAGGACCAGGTCAAACCGGAGAAGCAAGATATCACTGAGGGAAAAAACACCATAGCCGGGCAGGCGAGCCTGGCGAGGAAGAGGTTGCCCCGAAGGCAAACCACCAAACTGCCCCGGCAGGCCTGCCGGGCATAACAGAGGTGAACTACCCCGCCAAGGCTTCACCGCTCCACCTCACAGCGACGTAGGTCGCCTAACGGTGCGGTGTCAAGCCCCCGAGTGACTAAGTGGTTGTTTCTTGCCACATGGCAGCCACTTCCTACATGAATCATCTCCAAATGACACCCGTCCTGAGACATGTCAAGCAAGCAGGCGCGAAGCTAGCAAAATATCCCCGTAAGGCTTACCAGGCACGCGGTGATGTGACACTAAGCAGCGCATTTAATGCACTCTATCCACTTGCAGAGTTAGGTATGATAGCACTGTTTACTATCTAATCAGTGCATAATGAATGATTTGCCACTGTGGTAACCCCTTGATCCATAAAAGGAGGCCCATGGCACCCATAGAAAGGATTCAGACCTTTGTACACTCATACACGTGTAGCTGCTCTCGCTCCGACGCAACCCTGCCAGGCTATAGTGTTGTGTTTCCACCACAATCCACCATCAATCCACCAAAGCAAGGGTAGGGTTTTACGCCTCATGGTGGCCCAAACCTAGGTAAAATCGTCCGCGTGATCTCTGTCGTGTTGTGCTATGCTTCTCCGCACTTTGTGCAACGTGCTCATCCCCCGTCGAACCACAAAAGGGCTCATGGCCCCATAGGTGGTCGTGGTTTCCCATGACATCTTTGGCGCGCCAGGTAGGGGGATCGCTTGCACGAACCCGAGATCGTGCGCAACGCATTATCTTTATCACCATTTCCTTCATCGATGGCTCCGTCAACTATGGCGCCCAAGAAGAAGCCTGGTGCCATAGCTCACCCGTCCACCTCAAAGGCCCCGCCGCCCACGACCACCGACGCCGCGGGGGCTGAAGGACGCATGGGGATGTGGACCCTGTGGGGGACGTGGTCGATGTAGGCGGCGTTGTTACCACCTCCCCTGCAGCCAGAACACGAGCGGGAGGCACCAGAGAAGGACAGCACCAACAACACCTTAGCGACCAAGCTCCAGGAGGTACGGGTAGAGAGATTATTCCTTCTACACCTCTCCGCCCAGCCGAGGGGCATAGCCACAGCGGTGGCACTCGCTCTGGGGCAAATCGCAATCCCCCGACCGCCACCGATGCGGGTGCGGCCGCAGGATATGTGCCACCCCCGAAGCAAGCCGACCCAACCAATGCACCTAACAGAGCCGCTGATCCACAAGTGCTTCCACCTCGTCACCATGCCATCCAAGTGGCGGGCTCACGGCGGTGGGAGCCCAGCGCGCCCACTACCGGCACCATCAGGAGCCAAGCAACACTATGATCTACATCATCATCACCCATGCCAAGCACCGCTTCGGAGGCTATGGCGCGGGCCCAGCTGCTGCTGAGATTTTCGTAGGTAGCCGATCAGATAGATGAGTGTAGAGCCACCATTCAAAGCCTAATTGGCTTCACCGAGGTGGGAGGATCGCCGTGAGCTGGCCCGCCACGACCTCTCCAAGCGACGACGGCAGCCCACGCCGCTGGCCGTGCGGGAGGGACCACCCCCACAATGCAATTCCCTCCACGGCAACCAGCACGAGGGCCGCACGACCAAGAGCTCGACGATGTCTCGATGGCTTCATACGACCCTCGAGCACGTCAAGGCCAACTGTGGGCCCCGGAAGACAGGCAGAGGGAAGGCGCGTGCATCACCATCGAGCGATGCCACAACAACCACCGCCAGTCCGATGGGCGCGATGGACCCAACATCGACGAGCCCGGGCTCGGCGGGGGAGGGTACCTGCCTTTTGAGGCTGGGTGCCCCGCCTTCACCCGTGAGCTGCAGCAAGTCCGTTGGTCGTCCTCCCGCACGTTCAAGCCAGAGATACCAGAGAAGTATGATGGTTGATTGAACCCGGCAGAGTTCTTGAGCATGTACACCATTGCTGTTCAAGCTGCCGAGGGAAGAGATGAGAAGGTTTTCGCCAACCACTTCCCTTTGGAACTTAAGACAAACGTGAGGTCTTGGCTGATGCACTTGTCGGAGAACTCCATTTCGACCTGGGCTGACTTGTGCCATGAGTTCGTTGGCGCCTTCACGGGCGGCCATCAAGAACCAGGACAGCCCGGCGATTTGCAGCTTCTCCCGTAGAAGGAAGGAGAGACTCTGCTGAAGTACATGCAGAGATTTAGCCGAGTCCACAGAAATATTCTAGACATCCACCCGACAGCTGTGATAGCTGCGTTCCAGTCCAACATGCGCAATCATCGGATATGTTCTAAGATGAACATTCAATTGCCCAAGACTGTGAAGGAGCTTTACACCTAGGTGGACAAGTGTGCTCGGGTGGAGGAGGGGAGGAAGCTCCCTGGAGAAGAGGATGGCGTCGACATGGACTCAGAGGATGATGACGAGGCCACCAGTTAGAAGAAGAAGAACAAGAAGCACAACAAAAGGCGTAATGATAAGGCGGTAATGACCGTTGAAGGACCGGGCATGCCTAGTACCGGCAAGAAGGCTAAGGCCAAAGCTACCGGCAAGGAAGTTGCCGCGTGCACTGATTGCTGGGAGGTTGCGTCTGCCGAGAAAGCTGGGAAAGGTGATGGGTCATACTGCAAGATCCACCGGACCAAGGGCCACGATGTTCAGGAGTGCCATCAAGTCGAACAACTCATCAAAAAGCAGAGGCCTGAGTATGAGAAGCGAGATAAGGAGAAAGGTCAGAATGGCACTAGCGGGAAGAGCCGAGGCGGCGAAGTGAGCCGCCCCGGCAAAGCCCCTCGGAATCAGGGAAAACCGGCCAAGGGCCATGGGAAAGATGATTGCAACGATGAGAGTGATGGAGGATATGAAGAGGAAACCAGCGAGCGGGAATTCCAGAAGGCCACTGATGCCTTGTGTATTGACGGGGGTGCGTCTCTGTACTCCTCTCACCGCCAACTTAAACAGTGGGCGCGTGAAGTCAATGTCGTGGAACCAGCCTGACTGCACCACTGCGGTAGGGTGCTTGCCGTTGTTGGTATCACCAACAATCTGCAACCTCAAAGTCACAAAGATGTTGGTTCATGGCGGGGCCAAGTTGAATCCGATTTCTCCGAGGGTCATCAGCAAACTTCAAATAGCAGAGGAAGAACTTGAGGATACTGGCACATTTAAAGGAGTCAACCCCGGCAGGAATCGTCCTAAAGGTAAGGTCACGTTGCCGGTGACATTTGGGGGAGAGTTGAATTACTGGACTGAGAAGATCGTTTTTGATGTGGTCGACCTCCCCCTGCCATACAATGGAACCCTTGGTGGCCTAGCTCTGGCCAAATTCATGGCGGCATCCCACTATGCCTACAACACCTTGAAGATGCCAGGGCCGGTGGGCATCATTTCCATTCCATTAGACGAGAATTACACAAAAAATTGCATGGACAAGATGTACCGGGACGCAGTCGCGGTAGAGGCCGCTGAGGTCACTGTTCCCGCCAAGGAAAGCAAGAAAAAGAAGAGAGGTAGCAAGGATGCCAGCAAGGAATTCGGGAAATGTGTCTCGGAGAGCATCACACCCGTTGATGACTTGTCGGAGAGTTCCGACAGCAATAGATCCAAGGCTGCTACACTCGCTGTGAAAAAGGTCCCGGTAGGGCTGGCTGGTGCTGATGGTACTTTCACTATTGTGCCACCCTCGATGACAAATAGGAAAGTGCGCTCGTTGCCTTCCTACGGGCGAATATCAATGTGTCTGCCTGGCAACCATCCGATATCCCCAGCGTTTCCAGGGAGGTAATCGAGCACCACCTTGCTATCTGCCCACATGCCCGACCCGTCAAGCAGAAGTTCCGAAAGCAAGCCTTAGAGCGGCAATAGTTCATTGCTGAGGAAATCAAGAAACTTGAGGCAGTTGGTTTGGTCAAATGAGTACTACATCCAACATGGTTAGCGAACCATGTGGTGGTGCGCAAGGCTAATGGGAAATGGAGGTTGTGCATATATTTTACGGATCTGAACAAGGCATGCCTGAAGGACCCATTTCCCTTACCGCGCATTGATCAGATTGTGGATTCAACTTCCGAGTGTAATTTGCTCTCTTTTCTGGATGCATACTCAGGATACCATCAGATCTTCATGTCCAAGGAAGACGAAGAGAAGACCTCGTTCATCCCCCCATGTGGCACACACTGCTTCGTGCGAATGCCTTTTGGGTTGAAGAGCACCGGATCCACTTATGCCAGTGCAGTCCAGATTGGTTTTGAGTCACAGTTGCACAAAAACATTGAAGCCTACATGGATGATATTGTGGTCAAAACCAAGGACAGATCAACCCTCATTTAGGACTTAGAAGATACATTTGCTAATCTGCGCAAGATCAACTTGAAGCTAAACCCCGAGAAATGTGTTTTTGGCGTTCCTTCTGGCAAGCTACTTGGTTTCTTTGTATCCCATCGCGGGATAGAGGCCAACCCCGATAAGATCAAGGCTATTTAGCAGATTCAGGCACCCAAGACAGCTAAAGATGGGAGGCGTTTGACTGGATGTGTTGCTGCGCTTAGCAGGTTCATTTCCAAGTCTGCCGAGCGCGCCTTGCCGTTCTTCAAAATCTTGAAGAAGGCAGGACCCATGGAGTGGACCCGAGAGGCAGAGGCTGCACTACAAGATTTGAAAACCTACTTGTCCTCTGTGCCCACTTTAGTTGCTCCCAAACCACAAGATCCATTGCTGCTATACCTGGTGGCAACTAATCAAGTGGTTAGTGCGACTCTAGTGGCGCAGCGGGAAGTGGAAGAAGTGGCAGCCCCAGACAGTGCCCCATCCGGGGAAGAAAGTGAGCACACCTCGGCAATGTCAGATGCAGATCAAGTCGGAAAGGAGCAAGGCAGCGGAGACAGCCCCAAGGACGCGACAAGGAATAAGGTGGTGTAGCGCCCAGTGTACTTTGTCAGCTCCCTGTTACAGGGGCTAGATCCAGTTACTCTGGCATGCAAAAGTTAATCTTTGGCCTTGTCATGGCCTTAAGGAAACTGTGCCACTACTTCCAAGCCCACGAGATCACGATTGTCACCCGCTTTCCTTTGCAACGGATACTCTAAAACCCTAAGGCTACCGGCAGGATAGTGGAGTGGGCTTTGGAGTTATGCAGCTTTGGTTTAAAATTTGAGAGCACATCAAATATCCAGAGCAGAGCATGGCAAAGTTTATTGCAGAATGGACGCCAACTCCCGATGAAGAAATATGGGAGACAGTTATCCCCGGCAAGGAAGCGCCCCAAGAATGGATCATGTATTTTGATGGTGCTTTCTCCCTACAAGGTGCAGGGGCTGGTGTGCTTCTCGTTGCTCCTGAGGGAGTTCTGGATTACGGGGTCCTCAGGCGTCCGGGCTATGCGACATGGGCCGAACTAATGGGCCGTGAAGATACAAGATATAAGACTTTCCCCCGTGTCTGGATGGGACTCTCCTTTGCATGGAAGGCAAGCTTGGCGTGCGGATATGAATATTCCTTTCTCTGTAAGCCCACTCTGTACAACCCTAGCCCCCTCCGGTGTCTATATAAACCGAAGGGTTTAGTCCGTAGAGGCAATCATAATAACATAGGCTAGACATCTAGGGTTTAGCCATCACGATCTCGTGGTAGACCAACTCTTGTAACCCATATACTCATCAAAGTCAATCAAGTAGGACGTAGGGTGTTACCTCCATCAAGAGGGTCCGAACCTGGGTAAACATCATGTCCCCTGTCTCCTGTTACCATCGATCCTTAAACGCACAGTTCGGGACCCCCTACCCGAGATCTGCTGGTTTTGTCACCGACAATGGTGCTTTCATTGAGAGTTCCTCTGTAGTGTCAACCTAAGGAATGGCTCGTCATCAATGACAGTATCACTTCCGAAGGAGCCCTAATTCCAGGGCAAACCCTCCGGCTTGGCGATTCACTCTGGGTGCCCGTCCGGCCTTTAAGCCAAAGGCAACCCCCAAGTCGCCGAAAATCCCCTTCGCATTAGCCTCGAATATTCCGAGAAGATGGACCCGACAGATCTATCGTCTTTGAACGAACTGCTAGATTGCATCGCCACCGTAGGAGTCTCAATTGACTATGATCGGATCGGGCTTAAACCCAATCAGAGAGAAATTAAATCTCCGCCGGTCACCCATCAGGTAGAGGTTGTGGAGGAACAGGCTGGCAATAACTCCTCTCCTACATTGAGAACCAACTATGTTCGGATTTCCGAACCCAGAGAACCGGACACCCACCCTCGAGAGGACAGTCCCTGTCCTCCAAACACAAAATTGGGTGTTAAGCCTAAGAATTCCCCGGACACTCCGGATCCTGGGCTGGTAACCTCGGAAATTCATCAAGCTCCGGACTCCACGGTGGGTCAAGGTGCGAATTTGAACCCGCCCACCCACCACAAGCAATATTCTCCAAGCAACTCTGGCTCTCCGGACATATGCGACCTAATGTATGTGCGGCAATAGCCTCGAGAAACAGTTCATCACTTTTGGGCTAGATTCCTCGTTAAAAACAAGATAAAGGACTGCCGCAACAATGACGCAATTTCAGTATTTCGCAACAACTGTACGGAGGAGGGAATCCTTAATGCCCTCAATCGTCGTCGTGTCCTGCACTTCGCAGATTTGGCACGCATAGTACAGAAGTACTATGCAATGGAAAGCACCTGAAAAACTCAGACAGCCCGATGGGAACCGCAGGCCTTTAAGCCATCTCCCGGACGGGCAAAAATGGTGCACCCTCACAGGGAACCTAACCACCATACCGTGGAGAAGAAATTCAAGCCCTTTACGGGACACAGAACTGTCTTCGAAGAATGGCTCGACAGACCCTGTCAAATACATACGACGCCAAATACCGAACCAACTCACTGCCTACGAGCATGTTGGATACTCCGGCAGGTGGCCAAGAGCGGTGAGGGTATCCTTGCTGTCGGCGTTCTAGGAACGGGGGTCCCCAGACTTGCCTGCCTGCGGCCCATGGCATGGCTAAGCCAGCAGGCCGTACGACCCATCTTCACCAACAAAGCATCCAAGACCCTCGCGAGGGTCCAAGCCTCGCAAGGCGGACGACGCAAGACCTCCTCTGGAGTAGCCTAGCCAAGCAGGCTCACGAGGAGCAGAGATATCAAGGCGGGGCAAACCTCACGAGGCCCTCGTGACGTGAGCCATGACGCACGACACCAGGCGGGCGCCAGGCGGGCGCCAGCGCACGCAGCGTCCTTGTTTCCTCTTTGGTGCTAAGGAGGCCAGCGCAAGCGAATAGTATCGAGGCATTAGGCAAAGGTTGCTATATTGGTGCAAAGAGACCAAGACCAGGAGGACGACAAGATGGAGGTCATCATGGAGCCCGAGACGGCGTCACCACCAGAGCTTTTCGCAGGCGAAGACCACTTTTGTCAGGATAGCTTGTACTAGCTGTCCCCCTTCAAATTGGCCCGCCGTTGTTGGCTCCCTTCCCGCTCGATATTTGGGAAGAGGACTAGGGCCTATATAAGTAGAGTTAGCCACCATAGTAGAGGATCTCCTCGGATGGCACATCATCTCATCTTAGCTTGATCCAACCCGATCAAGAGCCTACTCACAAGAACACCTCAACCACAGGAGACAGTTCTTCCCTTGTACTGTTCATCATCAGCCCTAGAGGCAATCCACCACCACACTGGAGTACGGTATTACACCACAACAGTGTCCCGAACTAGTATAAACCTCGTGTCTTTCTGTGTTGCGAGTTCGTCGAGTTCATCCGCGAGATCTTAGCAAGCTAGGGCGTAGATCGGTGTGAAGGAAAGACTTCATGCGCACCCCAGTGTTCGAACCTTAAGGGTTTGCCGAAACCCCACATCCGACATTTGGTGCACCGGGTAGGGGTGCGCTGTAGCTTCCCTCCCATCAGTTCGTCACTCTGTCGCTCCGTCATCTCCATGGCGGACGCTCGCCGTGCTCGAGCTGAGCGTCGGGCTGCCCTCACCGCCCGCGTCGCTCAGACGGCTCCCGTCGGCGGGCCACATCGCCATTCTCTGTCTCCCACCGCCAACGCTTCCACCGGCCTGGCGTGAACGAGCAGCAGGCGTCCTCGCTGCATCCTTCGGTGTGGCAGGACGGCCGCACCGCCACTCCATCGCTGACCCCTGCCGGTTCTTCGTCTCACGCGCACCGTGCTCCCATGGAGGCACGGGCCGCGCTCCTCGCGATGAACGAGCTCCTGTGCTACCGCCTCGTCGACGACCTCTACGAGGAGTGGCTCGAGCACGTCGCCGAGCTCGTCCGCGCCGCAGGGGGCTCTCCGGCGTCGTCCCACTCTCTGCCTCCCCCTCAACCAGCCGCAGGCGACGGGGCTCGTGGCGTGCCTCCACCACCTCTGCCCCAAGCGCCTTGGCACCAAGGTGCACGGCTCTGCGGCATGATCTACCGCGCCTGGCGCCCGCGTGCGAAGAGAGAAGCTACCAAGAAATTCCGCGGCCGTGAGAAGCTGCACCTGCGCTCCCCGCACCACCTCGTCAAGACCGCGCACTGCCCGCAGCGGTGCAGCGCGGACCTCGTCAAGACCAAGCTCCACCTCCAAAGCAGGCCCCGGCAACCACGGCTGGCTACCGCGCCTTCACCCCCGAGCTGCGTAGCGTCACCTGGCTGGGCAAGTTCAAGCTGGATCTACCCCCTTGCTATGACGGTACCGCTGACCCCGCGGAGTTCCTGCAGCTCTATGAGCTGAGCATCAAAGCGGCCAACGGCGACGAAAAGGTCATGACGAACTAGTTTCCCATGGCTCTCAAGGATGGAGCTCGCTCCTGGCTCCTGAACCTGCAGCACGGCTCGATCTCCTCCTGGGACGACATGCGCGACTGCTTCGTCGCCAACTTCCAGGGCACTCGCGACCGCCCACCGGCCGTGGGTGATCTACACCGCATCACGCAGCAGCCAAGAGAGACCCTCCAGAAGTACATCCAATGCTTCAACAACACCCGCCTCAAGATCCCCAAGGTCACGGACGAGGCCATCATCTCTGCGTTATCCGACGGTGTCCGTGATGTCAAGATGAAGGAAGAGCTCGCCATCCATGAGAAGCTCTGCACATCTCAGGAGCTGGTCAACCTGGCGACCAAGTGCGGAAGAGCTGAGGAGGGGCGCCTCTCTCTCCTTGAGCTGCTAGCCGTGGGCGCGAAGGAGAAGAAGGCCAAGGCCAAGGACGTGAAGCGCAAGGAAGCAGTTGTGCTCGCAGCGGAGCCCGACATCAAGCGGGGCAGAGATCAGCCCGAGTCATCCAAGAACGACCGACCGTTCTGCGCCTTCCACAACCTGAACACCCACAACACCAGTGACTGTCAAGAGCTCAGAGCTATACGCGAAGGATGCTACGGTCGACGCCCCGAGCGCAACGACCGGGGCTACGACCACGGAGGAGGACATGGAGGCGGACGCTGGGACGACCGTGGCCCGCGCCAGGAGTGGCGTGACCGGCCTTGTGAGGACCGCTGGCAGGACCAACCTCGTGAGGGCGCCTGGAGGGACCCGCCGCGTGAAGATCGCCCCTAGGGCAACGCCGGTCTTCCCCCGCTGCCGCCACCAAGAAGGAACGACGACCACCACCAGGACGAGGGCGCTGGGGGCTTCCAGGAGCCGCGTGCGATCGCCTGCATCTTGGGCGGCGCCCAGGCCCCAGCCTCTCAGCGCACCTTCAAACAGTTCACTCGCGAGGTGAACGTGGCGCTCCCCAAACTCGAGGCTACGCGCCTGCTCAGGTGGTCCCAATGCGCCATCACTTTCAACACGGCGGATTAGCTCAAGTGCGCAGCCACCGCTGGTGCCCTCCCTATGCTGTGTTCCCCAGTCATCAACAATGTGCAGGTCACCAAGACCCTCATCGACGGCAGCGCAGGGCTCAACGTCCTGTCCGTCGACACATTCGACAACCTCCAAGTGCCTTATGAACAGCTGCAGCTCACAAAGCCTTTCTCAGGAGTGACTGACGGCTCCACCACACCGATAGGACAGGTCCGCCTGCCTGTCACCTTCGGGGAGCGCAAGAACTACCGCACCGAGCTCATCGACTTCGACGTTGCGCATATCCGCCTGTCGTACAATGCCATCCTTGGGTATCCAGCCCTGGTGAAGTTCATGGAAGTCACTCATCACGGCTATAATGTTCTCAAGATGCCAGGAAGCGGAGGAATCATCACGGTCCCGTGTGAAGAGAGGGATGCGGTGTGCTCCCTCGAGCGCGCCTTTCAAGCCGCAGCAACCGACGACCCCAACAGCAGAAATGAAGGCCCTCTGGAGGCCATCCCGAAGAAGAAGCAGCCATGCCGTGCAGGACCTCAGGAGGATGGTGTCGCGGCAGGAGCCTCGTCAGGACCAACGCCCGCTCCAGAGGCGCCTCCCTCCATCGCATAGGAAGGCGTGCCCGGCGCCCTCCTCAAGCAGGGCTCGGGGGCTCTCTTCTGGAGGGCCTCGGACCTTGCCAACCTTGCGAGGGAGGCACTTGGGCACCACTTGGAGGCGTGCTTCGTGGCACGTGTCCCTCAAGAGAGCACAGGGTAAGGAGTGCCCACCACTCAGGAGTTTATCACCAAGACCACCCAGGAACTACAAGAAGCAAGAGCCATGCGCGGCGACAGCCACCCACGAGGCGCAGCTCCGCATCCTGGCGAGGATGCTGGGCTGCGTGTCTACATCGACGTCCCAGGGCTCAATAGAGCCGCATCTCAGGAGCATTTCTAGCCTTTGCGTGTGGGCCGCTGCGAGGGCCCGCCGCACAGCTATGTTTGTATGCCTTTTGGCTTGCCGAGCATGACGTCGGCCTATCAGCGCAACATGCGACGTGTCCTGGCAGCTCAGGAAGCCAGGTACCACGCCGTTCTGGAGGAGATGGAGACGGTCTTCAGGGAACCTCCCGAGCCCCCAGAGCCTCCTGAGGCTCAGGGTTCTGGCGGCTCATGAGGAGTCATTTCTTCAACGCACGCCTTCAGCTGCACCAACTCTACTTCGTCTACAGAACCAGGTGACATCTTCCAAGCTCGTTTAGCTAGGAGCGCCCCTCGGGCTGCATTATTCCTAGGCCGCGTGGGTCCGTCCCTGCGGCATGTATCCCTTTTGCTTATGTCTTTAGCTTACCTTGTTGGGGGCGCCCCTCGGGCTGCATCATCCCCAAGCCGCTCGGGCCGGACCCGGTGGCATGTATCTTCCTGCATTTATCCAAGCTGATTTGCCTTCCCTGCTTAACCTGCCCACGGTTATGTCGGCGTTCTGGGAATGGGGGTCCCCAGACTTGCCTGCCTGCAGCCTGCGGCGTGGCTCAAAGGAGGCCCAGCATGGCCCATCTTCATCAACACAAGACTCAAGACCCTCACGAGGGGCCAAGCCTCGCGGGGCGGACGACACGGCGCATCCTCAGGCACAGCCTCCTCAGGCTGGCTCGCGAGGAGGCGGAGAAATCAAGGTGGGGTACCTCGCGAGGTGCCCATGACGCAAGCCATGACAACTCAGGGCGCCAGGCGGGCGCCAGCGCGCGCAGCGTCCTTCTTTCCTCTTTGGTGCTAAGGGGGCAAGCGCAGCCGCGGAGTACCGAGGCATCTGGCAAAGGTTGCCATTTCGGTGCAACAAGACCAAGACCAGGCGGACTACGAGACGGAGGTCACCATGGAGCCCAGCACGGCGTCACCGCAGAGCCTTTCGCAGGCGAAGACCAACTTTAGTCAGGATAAGTGTACTAGATGTTCCCCTTCAAATTAGCCCGCCATTGTTGGCGCCCTTCCCGCTCAATATTTGGGAAGAGGCCCAGGGCCTTTGCCTATAAATAGGACCGGCCACCCACGTAGCAAGTGATCGGTTGGTTGGTTCGTCTGGTTCGCAAGTAGAGAGAGTGAGTGAGAGAGAGAGAAGGGTGACTGAACTCCTCCTAGCAGTTCTTTGTCCCAGCCAAGAACAGACCCTCGCGAGGCTGTTCTTCCTTGTATCGTTCATCATCATCAGCCCCAAGAGGCAATCCACCCACCACACACTGGAGTAGGGTATTACACCACAACGGTGGCCCGAACCAGTATAAACCTTGTGTCTCTCGTGCAGTTCTTTTAGTAGTTAGATCTTTGTGAGACGGGGAGGTAGAGGGCGTGATCTCCGCGCGCACCCCAGTGTTCGAACCGTAAGGGTCTGCCGGAACCCGTGATCCGACATTTTGCGCGCCAGGTAGGGGTGCGCCGGAATCTGCCTTCCTACTGCTCCGCCTCCCGTCACATCGTCATCACCATGTCCGGCGACCAGGCGGGCAACCAAGGTCCATGGGCGGCATGGCCCACCTGCGCGGAGCCGCCCGCCTCGGGCGACCCCGCGCCCCAGGCAGCTGATGGTCCGCAGGGTGCTGCGGGCCGCGGGCAGGCCTCCGCAACCCTCACACCGCGGCAAGAGCGGTCGGCAGCAAGGGCCTCCAATCACGCCGCAACCACGACACCGTACACCCGCCGGGAGCAGGCGAACTCAAGGGCCGCGCTCACGGTGGCCCGAGACCTGCTGTGGTGCAGACTGCTGGAGGGCGGCCATGACGTGTTGCTGGAGCGAGTGGCGGAGCTCCTGGGCTTCGCCGCCTCGGGGGCTCACCCTTCTCCACCCAGCTCCCATCTCAAGCCCAGGGCGACCCGCGCGGGGGCTCTGCACGCGCCCGCGGACTCCAAGGCTACTCCGACGCCAGCAAAGCTGTCAGCACCGGACCGGCAGCGGCGTTGCCCCCGCCCCGCGAAGAAGAAGGACTCGACGCGACCCGCGGCCCCGGAGGGCGGCCGCGCTGCCACCCCACGGTAGGCATGACAGGTGGGACCGCGTGGCATGCGGGGCATCACGGCGTGGCACTCGGGATGGCGGCGACGGAGGAATACGTGCCCCTCATGCTGGACCAAGGACACCCTCAGGAGAGCGGACAAGGCTCGCTCCTCAGCCCAAGCTGGGGGGACGAGGCAGTGGAAGCTGAGCCCTTCCAGGAGCCCAGGGACGAACCCGCTCGCCATGCTGGAGGCAACAATTATCGGGCGCCGCTAACTCTTCAGGGGCAGGTATACGCTAACCATGGATCGCAGGAGGTGCAGGTCGCCGCGGCAAGCAGCTGCCCCGTTCCCACAGTCTCCTACTCCTCGGGAGGAGGGCGCAGGGGGCTGCGGGAGAGGGGCCGGGATCCGACATCACCACCGCGGCGTTCGGAGCAAGGCGTCCTCAGGAGGTAGGCCCTCTGCTGGGGAGGTGCCTCAGTGCCTGCCCCTGGCAGAGGACCCGTGGTCGTCGGGGGAACCGTTGGCGACCGCTCTACCCCATCGGGCGGCGTCCTGGGTTCCGGTCGTTGCTGATGGCACTAGAGTGTGGCGCAAGGCGGGGTCCTCGTCTGGCGATATGAAGCAAGGCCAGTACCTATGAAGAAGGCCCAGTGCCTGTGAAGCTCGCCGCCCCGTGACACTCTCACGTAATAATGAGTGGGGCTGTACACGCCCCGGAGTCTTAGGGGTGCCGGCCTCAGGCCCTGGGGCTCCCTCCCACGCCCAGTGGACAGCACTTAGCTCCGCGCTGGTGAGAAGACGTCCAAGACTAGATTAGGTGCCGGACGCGGCCTTTTTTGTCTGCTTTCATTGCCTTTTCCTTTGGTTGTGACTTTTCCCTTGCTGGATTTAAGTTGAATTCGAATTTGAGCTTTGCATGTGTTCGGGGAAGGGGTGCTTGGTCTCGTTCGAACCGTTTCTCGCGTTCTGGTCACCGCCTCGCCACAGCTGCCTCCCCTCGCGAGTCGGGCCGGGCCTAGCTCTAGCACGGCCCAGACCACCGCTGTCGCTCCCTCGCGAGGTGACCTTCTGGTACTTGCGGAGGCTGTCTTCTCATGAAAAGGCCCAGAGCCTGTGAAGCAAGGCGAGTGCCTGTGAAGCAATCGTGTTCTAGAAAAGGCCCAGAGCCTGTGAAGCAAGGCGAGTGCGTGTGAAGCCACCGCGCTTAGGAAAAGGCCCAGAGCCTGTGAAGAAGGCAAATGCCTGTGAAGCTCTCGCGCTTAAGGAAAAGGCCCAGAGCCTGTGAAGCAAGGCGAGTGTCTGTGAAGCTATCGTGTTCTAGAAAAGGCCCATAGCCTGTGAAGCAAGGCAAGTGCCTGTGAAGCCACCGCGCTTAGGAAAAGGCCCAGAGCCTGTGAAGAAGGCGAGTGCCTGTGAAGCTCTCGCGCTTAAGGAAAAGGCCCAGAGCCTGTGAAGCAAGGCGAGCGCCTGTGAAGCTCACGCGACCAGGAAAAGGCCCAGAGCCCGTGAAGAAGGCCAATGCTTGTGAAACTCCCCGCCGGCGATACTCACGTATCCAATGGATTCAACTAAAGAACGCCAAGGGCGTCACGTCCTCCCACAGGCTGCTTCGGGGCTTGCGCGAAACAAAGGTAAACCAGCCAGCCACCAGGCGCGGGCGCTCGTGCAATATGACAACTATTAATATGCTGAACACAGGTTGTACATGAGGGGCTTCCCCTCCCAAAATGCTCTCACAAGCCATCAGGACAAAAACCTGAGTTCTATTCATGCAGGGTGGAAAAGACAGGAGCGATACACACTCAGTCAGACCAATCCCCCAATGCGTCCTCGGAAGCACCTCCCGAGCCTTCGCTGGGGTCGCCGAATTCGCCATCGTCGTCTGCGTCGCTGCTAGCGGCGTCAGGGCCGCTCGCCGCGCCGCCACCGTCAGCACCCACGATCACGTCGTCACCGTCCGAAGCGAAGGCCCTGACAAGGGCATCCGCATTGTCTTCCACCCAGTGCGCCAGGTCACCTCGGACGGCCTAGGGGACTGGGGCGATGACATCGTCAAAATCGAAGCGGGGATCCGTGATCAGATGACTGAAGACATGGGAGAAGGCGCGCCCGAGCAGGGCGCGGCTCCTCTCCTCCACCAACCTGTCGGCCCTGGCCGACCGCGCCTCCAGCTGCGTCACCACGGTAGTGAAAAACTGAAGGGTGCCAGCATAGTTGGCTGTGTGCGGCTCGGCAACAGCCGCCTCACAGATGTTGCCCAAGGCTGCGCTAGCCCTCTCCCGGAGCGTAGCGAGCATGGGGCCGTGCATGTGCTCCAGGACCTGCCGCTGAGATATCTCGTCCACGTTCTGGCGCGCGACGCCTTCAGCCTCCTCCACCCGCTGACAAAGACGGAGCACCTCGGCCTGGGAGGCGGCCAACTCCTTTTGTGATGCCTCAAGGGCGGCCCGGGAGGCATCGCCCCGCCGCATCACCTCATCCCGTTGGGCCCTCAGGGCCGCGGTTCTGCCCTCGGCTTCGACCCGGATCATCCCCAGCTTCCCCTCGAACTCACGCTCGAGGCCTTGGCGTGCCTTCGCCACCCGACGACAAACCTCCTCTAGGACACGCGCTTCCCGCGCAGCGACATCGTCTTCCGCCTGCATCACTAGGCGCTCCCTCGTCTCCAGCCGCTTGTACTCGCGAGTGCGTTCAGCGGCTTCCAGCGTAAACGCTTCTTCACGCCTCTGGAGCTCGGCTGGGTCGCCGGAGGCCACCCGCATCGACGCAAGGGCCAGCTCGTGCAGCTCTACTTGCTCCTCCAGTGAGTGGCACCGGGCCAGGAGCTCGCGAGCCCACTCCTCCGCTGCCTCTCGCCATCGGTCAGCTCTCCGGGCCTCCTCGGTGGCCTGGGATCGGGCCACTCGAGAGGCCTCCAGCGACGCCTTCGCCTCTTCATCGTCAAGATCACGCTGACAACGCGCGAGGGCGATGCGGCCTCCAGCTCGCACCTCCCTGCAGCCAGGCGCAGGCCCTCGGCCTCCAGGCGCGCGTCTTCGTCAGCAAGCTCCTCCCCAAGCAAGTTCACCGCGTCGGTCGCTCTTTGAAGGAACCCTTGGCGGCGAGCGCGGTGCTCCCGGGCACGCCCAAGCATGTCTTCCACACCATCATCTGCCCCAAGAAAGCGCCGGGGGCCGCGAACCATCGTTCCTCCTCCGGGCAGGGGGCTGGGGGCCGGCGCCCTCGCGACGGCCGGGCGCGCCGCACCAGAAGCCCGTCCTGGGGCCAGCCCGTCTCCAGATGAAGGGCGCAGGAGGCGCCCCAACCAGTCGCAGTCCCCGATCAGACGAGAAGCCCACGGCAGACTGGCTATTCCCCGAGAGGGCCCGCGAAGGAAAATCATGGGGAATGAAGGGCCGCGGTGCACCTCGGGATGATCTACCCCTTCAGACGCCCTCACCACAAGGGCAGAGCTGCTCGGAGTATTTGAGGACAGCAGAGGGGGCAAAGCCAAGGGAGGCGGCACCTCTGCTACCTCCGCGAGCTCGGCCGAAAGAGGCCTGCGGAGCAAGGATCAGTGAAAGCAACAAGAGGTTCAGGAGTCAGAGAGGAAGAAGACTTACTCGTCAATGGTGAAGTACTTCCTGCGCTTCAGCACGCGACAAGGGGAGTCGTCCCCCAGGGCCTCCCTTTTCCTCCGGAGGGCCTCAAAGTCCACGCGGAAGCGGCCCAAGAGAAGAGCGCAAGGATCAACCTGCGGCGGAGACGGAGCATCAGAGCGATCCGCGTCAGGGGCGCCTGCGTGGCGCGTGCCACCAATCACCTCGCCAGAAGACGCGGCTGAGGGCTCCAAGGCCCCAGCCCCGGGCACTGGGATCGGCTGCTTGCCATCTTCAGCCACAGCAGCACGGGCCCTAGGAGCCGTCCCCTCGCGAGCATCACCCGGCGCTGCCATCTCATCAGGAGCCCCCTTGGCCTCCGGCGCCTCCTGCCTCCCTGCTCCGCCACTTGAGGAGGAGCCGCCTTGGCCGGTTGGAGGGGCAGTCACCACCATTGGATTCTCGCGAGGTCCCTGGAGGCTGGCGGGGCGCAGTCCCCACTCATCAAAGACAAGCATCTACTTCACGAAGTCGGCCCTGCTCTGGCAGAGATACAGCAAGGCCCCTCCCTGCCGGACATTGCCGGGATTGAGGTCCTCGGCCAAGGTCAAGAGCGTCGACTTCAGCACCGCAGGAGCCAGGTCCTCTTCCTGGAGCCTCATGTTATCCTCGCGCCCACGGAAGGCCCACATCCAGCGAGAGTGGCGTTGCAGGGGAGCGACACGGCACAACAGAAACTCCTTCACCACTTTGGGCGCTGTCACGCCGAGCTTCCTCAGGAGCATGAAGCGGGTCCAGACAAAGACGAGCTGGGGGCTCTTGAGCGTCTCCTGGCCCCAACCCGAATTGGGGACAGCAGGCGAGGTCAGCTCCGATAGCAGGGGGCTGGGCACCCCTGCGTCCACGTACGACCACCGCTCGCGGAACCCAACCGCGGGCAGGGGGAGTTTAAAGTCGATCCCAGAAGCTTCGGTCTCAGGCTCGGCAGCAAAGCTCGCGCATGCCCAGCATTGGGAAGGGTCGACTAGGCGCAGCAAGAAGAAGTGGTGCAGCAAGGCAACCGAAGGAGGGATGCCCACCATGGCTTCGCAAATGAAGGCAAAGACCGAAAGGAGGGTGATGGACTCAGGGTTTAGATGCATCAACTGGATCTGATAATGGGAGAGCACGGCATTGAAGAAATCAGAGAAGGGGGGAACCAGACCCGCCCACAAGGCATCGGTGAAACATGGGACCTCAGTTGCTATCCTGTTGATGGAGAAGTGGGACGCGGGCCAGGCCGTCGTCCTCCCACACTCATTGAAGACGGTGGCTAGGGCCAAGCTGTCCCTGCCCAGGCACTCTTGATTGAGTACGGTCGACTGGCCGACGGCAGGGGCCACCGATGGCGGCGCATGAGACGGAGGCGTGGGTTTCTCCCCTCTCTCCTTCCTCGTCGGAGCCATGGCGATGGGAAGGAGGGGGAAGATTCGAGATCGGATTGGAGGCGGGAGCCGGCGTGCGAAGGAAGGAAGAACAGGCGACGCTCAAGCAACAGGAAGGGGAGTGGCTGTGTGCAACTACAAGTCCGCCTGGCAGGGCGCAGAATAAGGGGGCGTGGGGGGAACAGTGCCGCCCACGTCCCATCGACCACCATGCGGCGCCCAAGGCCGTAGGCTGTTAGGGCCCGCGGCGCTTCGCCCTTGCCCTTTCGCCTCTCAACACGGCCAAGTCCATGCGCGCCTTGGGCCCGGGGGCTACTGTCGGCGTTCTGAGAACGGGGGTCCCCAGACTTGCCTGCCTGCGGCCTGTGGCGTGGCTCAAAGGAGGCCCAGCATGGCCCATCTTCATCAACACAAGACTCAAGACCCTTGCGAGGGGCCAAGCCTCGCGGGGCGGACGACACGACGCATCCTCAGGCTGGCTCGCGAGGAGGCGGAGAAATCAGGGCGGGGTACCTCGCGAGGTGCCCATGACGCAAGCCATGACGACTCAGGGCGCCAGGCGGGCGCCAGCGCGCGCAGCGTCCTTCTTTCCTCTTTGGTGCAAACGGGGGAAGCGCAGCCGTGGAGTACCGAGGCATCAGGCAAAGGTTGCCATTTCGGTGCAACGAGACCAAGACCAGGCGGACTACGAGACGGAGGTCACCATGGATCCCAGCACGGCGTCACCGCAGAGCCTTTCGCAGGCGAAGACCAACTTTAGTCAGGATAAGTGTACTAGATGTTCCCCTTCAAATTAGCCCGCCATTGTTGCCGCCCTTCCCGCTCAATATTTGGGAAGAGGCCCAGGGCCTTTGCCTATAAATAGGACCGGCCACCCACGTAGCAAGGGATCGGTTGGTTGGTTCATCTGGTTCGCAAGTAGAGAGAGTGAGTGAGAGAGAGAGAAGGGTGACTGAACTCCTCCTAGCAGTTCTTTGCCCCAGCCAAGAACAGACCCTCGCGAGGCTGTTCTTCCTTGTATCGTTCATCATCATTAGCCCCAAGAGGCAATCCACCCACCACACACTGGAGTAGGGTATTACACCACAACGGTGGCCCGAACCAGTATAAACCTTGTGTCTCTCGTGCAGTTCTTTTAGTGGTTAGATCTTTGTGAGACGGGGAGGTAGAGGGCGTGATCTCCGCGCGCACCCCAGTGTTCGAACCTTAAGGGTCTGCCGGAACCCGTGATTCGACAGGTTATCACCTGCTCGATCATCGCCTCCCACGGGGCCTCCTCCAGGCACGTCGCTGGTGCATGGGTCCGTCCCTGCCACGTCGACAAATCTGAGCAGTCGAGCTCTAGCTAGCGGCACGCCCCGCGCATGTCACCTCACCAGACCCTCAGTGCCTTCACTACATCCGGACCAACCAGCGGCAGGCTGACGCCTGTAACGGCAAACCATGTTCTTCTTGTGCCTGTTCACAGGGACCCCGCAGGAAGAATAGCAGGTGGCACCGCGAGTCTCCTTTTCTCTCGTGCAATTCGCTTGCGCGTCAAAAGGGGGGCTCCTGAGCATCGTGACTCAGGAGCTCTTACTGGCTCTCCAGCCCTCACCCCCTGGCCTTGAGCACGGCATCATGACCTGGCATACCAGCGGCGGCTGAGCTTGCTCGAGGGCCGGGACCTGAGGACGTAGAGCACTAAGGAGAGCATGAGGGGAGGGAAACTCGTATGGGCCGGCCTAGCTATGCTGCATGAGTAGACGCGAAGCCCTAGCGCAACGTCAGGAGTCGCCACGAGATCAACAAGATAAGTCCCGCACTCGGATCGGCTAAATGTTTGGGCCTAATGGTCACCCATGCCTTACCGCAACCCTGTTGCGTCCACGTCAACTCCCTTTCTCGCCTTACCATGGCTGCTTGAGCACTAAGGGGGACCTCCTGAGCACCGCGCCTCAGGGGCTCTTACTGGACCTCGGGCCGCACACCTCCTGGCCTTGACCACGGCACACAACCTGGCATACCAGCGACGACTGTAGCCTGCCTGGGGACCGGGACCTGTCGGCGTAGAGCAACAAGCTATCGCGAGGAAAGAAAGGGGGGACTGAGCCTTAACGGGACATGTGTTCACCAAAATCTCATAACAAGGAAGATAAGCACAAAAGACATTACGGACCATTACATGCCCCCATGGGGTAATTCATGATTCATCGCATGAAACAAAAGCCGATACTAAGGGGAATCCTATCTACATCCTTCCGTGGTGGACACCATCATCAATAGTGGGCCACGGGAGGCCAGCGCCAACCCCATCCAGATCAGCGCCAGCGATGGCTGGACGCCGCAGCTCCGCTCCGAGCGCGGCGAGAGCTCGGGGGCACGTAGCTATCATCGCTCATCTCCGGAGTCTCATAGAGCTCAGGAGAGCTGCTGGACTCCCAAGGGCTGCTGCTGCTGGAGTGGCCGCGAGCGGGACGCGCGTCAGCCTCACGCTCCTCTCTGGAGCAGCACTCTAGGCGGCGGCTGACACGTCTCCGTCGTATCTATACTTTTTGATTGTTCCATGCCAATATTATTTAACTTTCATATACTTTTTGGCAACTTTTTATATTATTTTTGGGACTAACATATTGATCCAGTGCCCAGTGCCAGTTACTATTTGTTGCATGTTTTTTGTTTCGCATAATATCCATATCAAACGGAGTCCAAACGGAATAAAACTTGACGGAGATTTTTTTTGGAATATATGATTTTTGGGAAGAAGAATCCACGCGAGACGGTGTCCGAGGGGGGCATGAGGTAGGGGGGCGCGCCCCAGGGTGTCAGGCACGCCCCTGACCCTCGTGGCCACCCCGTAAGGCAGTTGGAGCCCTTCTTTCGCCGCAAGAAAGCTAATTTCCAGATAGAGGTCGTGTTAAAAAATTTCAGCCCAATCAGAGTTACGGATCTCCGGGAATATAAGAAACGGTGAAAGGGAAGAATCTGAGAACGCAGAACTAGAGAGAGACAGAGAGATAGATCCAATCTCGGAGGGGCTCTCGCCCCTCCCACGCCATGGATGCCATGGACCAGAGGGGAAACCCTTCTCCCATCTAGGGAGGAGGTCAAGGAAGAATAAGAAGGAGGGGGCTCTCTCCCCCTCGCTTCCGGTGGCACCGGAGTGCCACCGGGGGCCATCATCATCACCGCGATCTTCACCAACAACTTCACCGCCATCATCACCAACTCTTGCCCCCTCTATGCAGAGGTGTAACCTATCTCTTATCCGCTGTAATCTCTACTTAAACATGGTGCTCAACGCTATATATTATTTCCCAATGATGTATGGCTATCCTATGATGTTTGAGTAGATCTGTTTTGTCCTAATGGCTATTTGATGATCGTGATTGGTTTGAGTTGTATGTTTTATTATTGGTGCTGTCCTATGGTGCTCTCTGTGTCGCGCAAGCATGAGGGATTCCCGCTGTAGGGTTTGCAATATGTTTATGATTTGCTTATGGTGGGTGGCGTGTGTGACAAAAGCACAGACCCGAGTAAGTAGATTGTTTGCGTATGGGATAAAGGGAACTTGATGCTTTAATGCTATGGTTGGGTTTTACCTTAATGAATCTTTAGTAGTTGTGTATGCTTGCTAGAGTTCCAATCATAAGTGCATATGATCCAAGTAGAGAAAGTATGTTAGCTTATGCCTCTCCCTCAAATAAAATTGCAATAATGATTACCGGTCTAGTTATCGATTGCTAGGGACAAATAACCTTCTTGTTGACAAAAGCTCTTTACTAAAACTAATTTAGTTGTGTCTTCATCTAAACAGCCCCTACTTTATATTTACTTGCTCTTTATTATCTTGCATACCTATCCAACAACACCTACAAAGTACTTCTAGTTTCATACTTGTTTCCGGTAAAGCGAACGTCAAGTGTGCGTAGAGTTGTATCGGTGGTCGATAGAACTTGAGGGAATATTAGTTCTACCTTTAGCTCCTCGTTGGGTTCGACACTCTTACTTATCGAAAGAGGCTACAGTTGATCCCCTATACTTGTGGGTTATCAAGACCTTTTTGTGGCGCCGTTGCCGGGGAGCAATAGCGCGGGGTGAATATTCTCGTGTGTGCTTGTTTGCTTTATCACTAAGTAATTTTTATTTGTTGTTTTTAGCTGTTTTCTATCTTTAGTTATGGGTAGGAAACGCAAAATATATGGGTAGGAAACGCAAAATACCAAAAAAAATAGTTGTGCCTACTGAAGCAATGGTTGAAGAACCAATCAAAATCTATCACACTGCTGAAGCTTATTACTTGGATCATCTTCGATCCCTATGTGCTCGTGCTGAAACCCCAACTAGCTTAGTTGAGGGCAAATCCTTAGATGAGCATGCTTGTTATGTGCGACACCGTATATCTGAAAAAGGGAAACTATTATGGGGTCAAATTCAACGTTTGCAATGCTATGCTTGGAATTTATGTGAAATATATGATTATACTTGTTGTTCTGAAGACCCTAAGAAACACCTCCCTATCAATGTGAGTTTAGTAATAATGGAATTGTATCTTCGTATGCTAAGGGTGTTTATAATTACTATGATGTTCAACAAATTGAAGAATTTGTTGCTTTTCAGGGTGCTTTTGAAATTGCTTCTTTGATTGAAAAGTATGATGCTACTCTTCACAAATCTGAAAATTTTGCCATACTTGAATATTGTTATGAGAATTATGCTTCTAATGCTTATGTTAAACAATATATTGAGGAATACTCTGCTGTCCAAGAAGAGACTAATATTTTGCAGGAGTCTATGGAAGAAGAAATTGATGAAACTGTGAGCTCATTGGATGAAAAATATGAGGAAGAGAGCGAAGAACAAAAGGAGGAAGAGCGGATTAGCTACCCGTGCCCACCTTCTAATGAGAGTAACTCTTCAACTCATACATTGTTTAATTCCCCTTCGTGCTTACCGAAGGATGATTGCTATGATGATTGTTATGATCCTGTTGATTCTCTTGAAATATCCCTTTTTGATGATGCTTGCTATGCTTGTGGCCAAGATGCCAATATGAATTATGCTTATGGAGATGAACTTGCTATAGTTCCTTATGTTAAACATGAAATTGTTGCTATTGCACCCACACATATAGTCCTAATATCTTTTTGAATTCTCCCGACTACACTATATTGGAGAAGTTTGCACTTATTAAGGATTATATTGATGGGTTGCCTTTTACCGTTGAACATGATGATTTTGATGAATATAATATGCATGTTCTTGCTGCTCCTACTTGCAATTATTATGAGAGAGGAACTATATCTCCACCTCTCTATGCTTCCCACATGATAAAATTGCAAGAAACTGTTTATACTATGCATTGGCCTTTACTAGGTGTGCATGAATTGTTCTTTTATGACATGCCGATGCATAGGAAGAGAGTTAGACTTCGTCATTACATGATATATGTTACCTTGTGCTCACTACTAAATTACAAATCATTGTTAATTAAAATTGGCTTTGATATACCTTGGGATCCGGGTGGATTCATTACTTGAGCACTATATGCCTAGCTTAATGTCTTTAAAGAAAGCACTGCCAGGGAGACAACCCGGAAGTTTTAGAGAGTCATTTATTTCTGTTGAGTGCTTTCATATAGTTTAAAAACAACAAAAATAAAGAGGGGAACCCAAAACTTTTCAAAAAGGAAAGTGAAAGTGAGAAAGGCAAGCACTGTTGAAGTGGGAGAGCTCCTTGAACTTTGTTCATGCTCACGACAACTTTGTGAATCTTAATTACAGAAACCTTTCAACAAAAATAATTATCCCCTTGTACAATTTCATTGTATTATAAAAAATAATGTGCCAAGGTTTGCCTTTAGGATGTTTACATTTGCTTGATGGTTTGTACGGTGCAGGACAGAAACTTTGGCTGTAGTGCGCGATTTTACATTTATAGCTGGAACGCCAAATGGTTCTGATTCTTTTTGCGCTGTCTTCATATACAAATTTTTTATTGTTCCTAATTTTGGTAGAATTTTTCAAGTATCATAAGTATGTTGAATGTTCAGATTGCTATAGACTGTTCTGTTTTAGACAGATTCTGTTTTTGATGCATAGTTTGCTTGTTTCGATGAACCTATCAATTTATATTAGTGGATTAAGCCGTGAAAAAGTTATATTACAGTAGACACAATGCAAAAACAAAATATGAATTGGTTTTCAACATTACTTAGAGTAGTGATTTGCTTTATTATACTAATGGATCTTACCGAGTTTTCTGTTGAAGTTTTGTGTGGATGAAGTGTTCGATGATTGAGAAGGTTTCGATGTGAGAAGAAGGAAGAGAGGCAAGAGCTCAAGCTTGGGGATGCCCGAGGTACCCCAAGTAAATATTAAAGGAGACTCAAGCGTCTAAGCTTGGGGATGTTGGGGAGGCATCCCCTCTTTCTTCAACAAATATCGGTATGTTTTTGGATTTGTTTTGTTCATGCGATATGTGCAAGTCTTGGAGCATCTTTTGCATTTAGGTTTTTTTTATGCACCATGCTGGTATGAGATGGTCCTTGGTTGATTTATAGAATGCTCTTTACACTTCACATATATCTTTTGAGTATGGCTTTATAGAATGCTTCATGTGCTTCACTTATATCATTTGAAGTTTGGATTGCCTGTTTCTCTTCACTTAGACAACCGCCATTTGTAGAATGCTCCTTTTCTTCACTTATACTTGTTAGAGCGGGGGCATATCTTTTGTAGAAAGAATTAAACTCTTGTGCTTCACTTATATCTATTTAGAGAGATGACAGGAACTGGTCATTCACATGGTTAGTCATAAAATCCTACATAAACTTGTAGATCGCTGAATATGATATGTTTGATTCCTTGCAATAGTTTTGCGATATAAAGATGGTGATATTAGAGTCATGGTAGTCGAGTAATTGTGAAATTGAGAAATACTTGTGTTGAGGTTTGCAAGTCCCGTAGCATGCACGTATGGTGAACCGTTATGTAACGAAGTCGGAACATGAGGTGTTTATTGATTGTCTTCCTTATGAGTGGCGGTCGGGGACGAGCGATGGTCTTTTCCTACCAAAATATCCCCCTAGGAGCATGCACGTAGTACTTTGTTTCGATGACTAATAGATTTTTGCAATAAGTATGTGAGTTCTTTATGACTAATGTTGAGTCGATGGATTATACGCACTCTCACCCTTCCACCATTGCTAGCCTCTCTAGTACCGCGCAACTTTCGCCGGTACCATAAACCCACCATATACCTTCCTCAAAACACCCACCATACCTACCTATCATGGCATTTCCATAGCCATTCTAAGATATATTGCCATGCAACTTCCATCATCATCATATACATGACTTGAGCATTTATTGTCATATTGCTTTGCATGATCGTAAGATAGCTAGCATGATGTTTTCATGGCTTGTCTGTTTTTCGATGTCATTGCTATGCTAGATCATTGCACATCCCGGTACACCGCCGGAGGCATTCATATAGAGTCATCTTTGTTCTAGTATCGAGTTGTACAATCGAGTTGTAAATAAATAGAAGTGTGATGATCATCATTCAATAGAGCATTGTCCCAAAAAAAGAGAAAGAAAGGCCAAATAAAAAAGAAAGGACAAATAAAAGAGAAAGGACAAATAAAAAAGGGAAGGCCAAATAAAAAAGAAAGGCCAAATAAAAAAAGAAAAAAAATTAAAAGGGACAATGCTACTATCCTTTTACCACACTTGTGCTTCAAAGTAGCACCATGATCTTCATGATAGAGAGTCTCCTATGTTGTCACTTTCACATACTAGTGGGAATCTTTCATTATAGAACTTGGCTTGTATATTCCAATGATGGGCCTCCTCAAGTGCCCTAGGTCTTCGTGAGCAAGCGAGTTGGATGCACACCCACTAGTTTCTTTTGTTGAGCTTTCATACATTTATAGCTCTAGTGCATCCGTTGCATGGCAATCCCTACTCACTCACATTGATATCTATTGATGGGCATCTCCATAGCCCATTGATAAGCCTAGTTGATGTGAGACTATCTTCTCCTTTTTGTCTTCTCCACCATCATATTCTATTCCACCTATAGTGCTATGTCCATGGCTCACGCTCATGTATTGCGTGAAAGTTGAAAAGGTTTGAGAACGTCAAAAGTATGAAACAATTGCTTGGCTTGTCATCGGGGTTGTGCATGATGTGAATATTTTGTGTGGTGAAGATGGAGCATAGCCAGACTATATGATTTTGTAGGGATGAGCTTTCTTTGGCTATGTTATTTCAATAAGACATAATTGCTTGGTTGGTATGCTTGAAGTATTATTGTTTTTATGTCAAAGGATAGACTATTGCTTTGAATCACTTGTGTCTTAATATTCATGCCATGATTAGACATATGATCAAGATTATGCTAGGTAGCATTCCACATCAAAAATTATCTTTTTTATCATTTACCTACTCGAGGACAAGCAGGAATTAAGCTTGGGGATGCTGATACGTCTCCGTCGTATCTATAATTTTTGATTGTTCCATGCCAATATTATTCAACTTTCATATACTGTTTGGCAACTTTTTATATTATTTTTGGGACTAACATATTGATCCAGTGCCCAGTGCCAGTTCCTGTTTGTTGCATTTTTTGTTTCGCAGAATATCCATATCAAACGGAGTCCAAACGGAATAAAACTTGACGGAGATTTTTTTGGAATATATATGATTTTTGGGAAGAAGAATCCACGCGACACGGTGTCCGAGGGGGGCACGAGGTAGGGGGGTGCGCCCAAGGGTGTCAGGCGCGCCCCTGACCCTCATGGCCACCCCGTAAGGTGGTTGGAGCCCTTCTTTCGCCACAACAAAGCTAATTTCCGGATAGAGATCGTGTTAAAATTTCAGCCCAATCGGCATTACGGATCTCCGGGAATATAAGAAATGGTGAAAGGGAAGAATCTGAGAACGCAGAACCAGTGAGAGACAGAGAGATAGATCCAATCTCGGAGGGGCTCTTGCCCCTCCCACGCCATGGAGGCCATGGACCAGAGGGGAAACCATTCTCCCATCTAGGGAGGAGGTCAAGGAAGAAGAATAAGGAGGGGGGCTCTCTCCCCCTCGCTTCCGGTGGCACCGGAGTGCCATCGGGGGCCATCATCATCACCGCGATCTTCACCAACAACTTCACCGCCATCATCACCAACTCTTCCCCCCTCTATGCAGCAGTGTAACCTCTATCTTACCCATTGTAATCTCTACTTAAACATGGTGCTCAACGCTATATATTATTTCCCAATGATGTATGGCTATCCTATGATGTTTGAGTAGATCTGTTTTGTCCTAATGGTTATTTGATGATCGTGGTTGGTTTGAGTTGTATGTTTTATTATTGGTGCTGTCCTATGGTGCTCTCCGTGTCGCGCAAGCCTGAGGGATTCCCGCTGTAGGGTTTGTAGTATGTTTATGATTTGCTTATGGTGGGTGGCGTGAGTGACAGAAGCATAGACCCGAGTAAGTAGATTGTTTGCGTATGGGATAAAGGGGACTTGATGCTTTAATGCTATGGTTGGGTTTTACCTTAATGAATCTTTAGTAGTTGCGGATGCTTGCTAGAGTTCCAATCATAAGTGCATATGATCCAAGTAGAGAAAGTATGTTAGCTTATGCCTCTCCCTCAAAAAAAATTGCAATAATGATTACCGGTCTAGTTATCGATTGCTAGGGACAAATAACCTTCTTGTTGACAAAAGCTCTTTACTAAAACTAATTTAGTTGCGTCTTCATCTAAACAGCCCCTAATTTATATTTACTTGCTCTTTATTATCTTGCATACCTATCCAACAACACCTACAAAGTACTTCTAGTTTCATACTTGTTTCTGGTAAAGCGAACGTCAAGTGTGTGTAGAGTTTTATCGATGGTCGATAGAACTTGAGGGAATATTTGTTCTACCTTTAGCTCCTCGTTGGGTTCGACACTCTTACTTATCGAAAGAGGCTATAATTGATCCCCTATACATGTGGGCTATCAGCGGCCCTCAGCATCGAAGACCTTGAAGAAGAGCATGGAGACGCCGTCGTACTCGAAGTGGATCGTGAGGGCGCCCCTCACACGACAGACCCGCACGATCTCACCCTAGCCGTGAGTCATGAAGATCTTGCTGGTGTGGACCGCTTTGATCTCCGCTCCGGTCGCCGGAGCGCTACAGCCAGAGCTCGAGAGGCCCCCTTGGCGGCATCACGTCGGAGAAGAACTGTGGGAAGTGGATCCAGGAGCTTGGAGGCATCGGCGCCCACAACACCAACTCACGCGAGGAGTCCGCAGCGTGAACTCCAGGGGCGACGGCACGCGTCGCCATGGCGTGGCGACCCCGGATGCGGCGTGGGCGGCGCTGCTCGTCACTTCGTCCTCTCGAGCCCTCGGCTCGGGCGTACGAGGGCAGCGAGTACCCCGGAGGAGGCCGCTCGCAACAAGGCCTCAACACCACTTGCATTGCCGCTTCATCACGACAATGGATCGACCTTTTCTTCGGTGGAAGGGGCCCTGGATCATCACGGGGAGCCTTTCCTTTCTCTTCAGTAAAAAACTTTCTGATGGGCGCCATTGTTGTCAACAGTGGAGCAAGGAGGAAGAAGCAAGCAAGCGAGGAAGAGATGGGCAACGGGGGCTCCGCCCCCTCCCCAGTTATAGCAAGAGAAGGCCAACCGACGTCTCCTACGATCGCAGGTAATGACAGTTTTCCTTGCATGTCGCAGGGACTTGTCAAGTCGTGCAGCTGCCGAGGTAGCATGGGGAAGCGGAGACGCCCACGTCCAATCAACCGCCACGCGTCAACCAAGGCTTTGGGGGCCCGTGGCGCTCCGAATTTGGCCCTTGGCTTCGCGACGAAGCCAAGCCCGAGCGCACCTTGGGCCCGGGGGCCATTGTCGGCGTTCTGGGAATGGGGGTCCCCAGACTTGCCTGCCTGCGGCCCACGGCGTGGCTAAGCCAGCAGGCTGTACGGCCCATCTTCACCAACAAAGCATCCAAGACCCTCGCGAGGATCCAAGCCTCGCGAGGCAGATGACGCAAGACCTCCTCTGGAGTAGCTTAGCCAGGTAGGCTCACGAGGAGCGGAGATATCAAGGCGGGGCAAACCTCACGAGGCCCTCGTGACGTGAGCCATGACGCACGACACCAGGCGGGCGCCGGGCGGGCGCCAGCGCGCGCAATGTCATTGTTTCCTCTTTGGTGCTAAGGAGGCCATCGCAGGCGAAGAGTACCGAGGCATCAGGCAAATGTTGCTATATTGGTGCAACTAGACCAAGACCAGGAGGACGGCAAGACGGAGGTCATCGTGGAGCCCAAGACGACGTCACCACCAGAGCTTTTCACAGGCGAAGACCACTTTTATCAGGATAGCTTGTACTAGCTGCCCCCCTTCAAATTGGCCCGCCGTTGTTGGCTCCCTTCCCGCTCGATATTTGGGAAGAGGACCAGGGCCTATATAAGTAGAGTTAGCCACCATAGTAGAGGATCTCCTCAGATGGCACATCATCTCATCTTAGCTTGATCCAACCCGATCAAGAGCCTACTCATAAGAACACCTCAACCTCAGGAGGCAGTTCTTCCCTTGTACTGTTCATCATCTGCCCTAGAGGCAATCCACCACCACCCTGGAGTAGGGTATTACACCACAACGGTGGCCCAAACCAGTATAAACCTCGTGTCTTTCTGTGTTGCGAGTTTGTCGAGTTTGTCCACGAGATCTTAGCGAGCTAGGGCGTAGATCGGTGGGAAGGAAAGACTTCGCGCGCACCCCAGTGTTCGAACCTTAAGGGTTTGCCGGAACCCCACATCTGACACTCGCCAATACTACACCAGAAAAGTACTCTTCGGAACACGATCCCGAAGTACTCACAGTCTTCGGGACCTTCTCATCAAATAATCGACGCAAACGGGCACTTCGCGACCTTGCCGAAGTCTGCCATGTAGCAACAGTAAACCCTTGGAATGTTACAGCAATTACTTTTAATGCCAATGACGAACCAAGATCCCACTCAGTCCGAGCTGTCGGCGTTCTGGGAACGGGGGTCCCCAGACTTGCCTGCCTGCGGCGTGGCTCAAAGGAGGCCCAGCATGGCCCATCTTCATCAACACAAGACTCAAGACCCTCGCGAGGGGCCAAGCCTCGCGGGGCGGACGACACGGCGCATCCTCAGGCGCAGCCTCCTCAGGCTGGCTCGTGAGGAGGCAGAGAAATCAAGGCGGGGTACCTCGCGAGGTCCCCATGACGCAAGCCATGACGATCGAGGGTGCCAGGCGGGCGCCAGCGCGCGCAGCGTCCTTCTTTCCTCTTTGGTGCAAAGGGGGCAAGCGCAGCCGCAGAGTATCGAGGCATCAGGCAAAGGTTTCCATTTCGGTGCAACGAGACCAAGACTAGGAGGACTACGAGACGGAGGTCACCATGGAGCCCAGCACGGCGTCACCACAGAGCCTTTCGCAGGCGAAGACCAACTTTAGTCAGGATAAGTGTACTAGATGTTCCCCTTCGAATTGGCCAATTGTTGGCGCCCTTCCCGCTCAATATTTGGGAAGAGGCCCAGGGCCTTTGCCTATAAATAGGACCGGCCACCCACGTAGCAAGGGGTTCGGTTCGTTCGGTTCGATCTCAACTAGACGGTCGACAAGGGAGAGAGAGTAAGAAAGAGAGAGAGAGAGAGGTGACTGAACTCCTCCTAGTAGTTCATCACCCCAGCCAAGAACAGACCCTCGCGAGGCTGTTCTTCCTTGTATTGTTCATCATCATCAGCCCGTGGAGGCAATCCATCCACCACACACTGGAGTAGGGTATTACGACGGTGGCCCGAACCAGTATAAATCTTGTGTCTCTCGTGCAGTTCTTTTAGTAGTTTAGATCTTTGTGAGATGGGGAGGTAGGGGGCGTGATCTCCGCGTGCACCCCAGTGTTCGAACCTTAAGGGTCCGCCGGAACACGTGAATCCGACATTTTGGCGCGCCAGGTAGGGGTGCGCCGGAATCTGTCCTCCACCACTCCGTTCTCCTCCGACCGTCGCGTCCATGTCCGACGCTCATCGGGCCCGCGCCGAGCGCCGGGCCACCATCGCTTCTCGTGTCGCCCAGACGGCCCCCGTCGGTGGGCGTCCTTGTCGTTCCCCGTTGCCCGCCGTCAACACTGCCACCGGCCCGGCGGGGGGCGAGCAGCAAGCGTCGTCTCAGCATCCATCCGTGCGCCAAGACGGCCGCACCGCTACTCCATCGCTCGCACCAGCCGGTTCTTCGTCCCCCGCGCTCCGCGCGCCCTTGGAGGCTCGAGCTGCGCTCCTCGCGGCAAACGAGCTACCGCACCTTGAAAGTGCAACTATCCCTAGGTGGTTTTGGTAATTCATAACAACATATAGCTCGTTGAGCTAATGCTATTCCAAGATGATTATTTCAGGAAAGCTCAATGATTGGCATGGCATGGATGTGAAAGTGGAACCCTCAAAATGCTAAGGACAAAGAATTGGCTCAAGCTCAAAAGTTCAAGACTCCTCATTTTTATATTTTAGTGATCCAAGATCACATTGAGTCTTTAGGAAAAGCCAATACTATTAAGGAGGGATGAGGTGTTGCTTAATGAGCCTCTTGCTTTATGTGCTTAGTGATATGCTCCAAAATCCTCAACCACCTTTCCATATCCACAAATGACCTAAACCCTAAGCCAAACTCGGTCATACCGATTTTGTCAATCCGGCGCCACCGAGTTTCACTTGTCATTTGCCACTGCCAAACCCTAGCAATTCGGTCCTACCGATAAGGTTCTCGGTCTCACCAAGATGGGCTTGCAAACTCTCTGTTTCCCTTTCGTAACTTTTCGGTCTCACCGAAAGAGCGAATCGGTCCCACCGAGAATGCAAGGTAAACTCTATGTTTCCTTCTTGTAACGTTTTGGTCTCACCGAAAGAGCAAGTTGGTCCCACCGAGTTTGCCTGACCAACTCTCTGGTTAGCTAATTGCCGAACTCGGTCTCACCGAGTTTGTGTGATCGGTCTCACCGAGATTACGTTATGACCAAACCCTAACCGAATCGGTCCTACCGAGTTGCATCTCAGTCCCACCGAAATTCCTAACGGTCACTAGGTTTACTATTTCGGTCAGACCGAGTTTTCTGATTCGGTCCCACCGAGATTGGTAGATTGTGTGTAATGGTTGGATTTTGTGTGGAGGCTATATATACCCCTCCACCACCTCTTCATTCGAAGAGAGAGCCATCAGAACACACACATCATTCCTACTCATATGTTCTGAGAAAGAACCACCTACTCATGTGTTGAGACCAAGATATTCTATTCCTACCATATGAATCTTGATCTCTAGCCTACCCCAAGTTGCTTTCCACTCAAATCTTCTTTCCACCAAATCCAAATCCTATGAGAGAGAGAGTTGAGTGTTGGGGAGACTATCATTTGAAGCACAAGAGCAAGGAGTTCATCATCAACACACCATTTGTTACTTCTTGGAGAGTGGTGTCTCCTAGATTGGCTAGGTGTCACTTGGGAGCCTCCGACAAGATTGTGGAGTTGAACCAAGGAGTTTGTAAGGGCAAGGAGATCGCCTACTTCATGAAGATCTACCGCTAGTGAGGCAAGTCCTTCGTGGGCGATGGCCATGGTGGAATATACAAGGTTGCTTCTTCATGGACCCTTCGTGCGTGGAGCCCTCCGTGGACTTGCGCAACCGTTACCCTCCATGGGTTGAAGTCTCCATCAACGTGGATGTAGGATAGCACCACCTATCCGAATCACGGGAAAACATCCGTGTCTCCAATTGCGTTTGAATCCTCCAAACCCTTCCTTTTACTTTCTTGCAAGTTGCATGCTTTACTTTCCGCTGCCAATAAACTCTTTGCATGCTTTCTTGAATTGTGTGATGATTGCTTGACTTGCTCTAAGATAGCTAAAATCTGCCAAGAACTAAAATTGGGAAAAGGCTAAGTTTTTAATTGGTCAAGTAGTCTAATCACCCCCCTCTAGACATACTTTCGATCCTACAAGTGGTATCAGAACTTTGGTCTCCATTTGGCTTGATCTTCATAGATTTTGGTGGTCATAGCCTTGGTTTCACAACCTAGGAGCGTATGGCGTCTAGCGAGGGAAATTATCACCGTAGAGGTCCTTACTTTGATGGCACTAATTTTGCTAGTTGGAAGCATAAAATGAAAATGCATATTCTTGGACATAACCCCGCCGTATGGGCTATTGTTTGTGTTGGCTTGCAAGGTGAGTTCTTCGATGGGAGGGAACCAAACCGTGAAGCTACCGCGGATGAGTTGAAGATGTTGCAATACAATGCTCAAGCTTGTGATATTCTCTTCAACGGATTGTGCCCCGAAGAATTCAACAAAATCAGCCGCCTTGAGAATGCAAAGGAAATTTGGGATACTTTGATTGATATGCACGAAGGTACCGACTCCGTCAAGGAATCCAAGTTGGATGTGCTCCAAAGTCAACTTGACAAGTTCAAGATGAAGGATGGTGAAGGTGTTGCTGAAATGTACTCTAGGTTTGCTCTCATCACAAATGAGATTGCCGGCTTAGGAAGTGAGGAGATGACCGATAGATTCATCATCAAGAAGATCCTAAGTGCCTTGGATGGGAAATATGATACCGTGTGCACATTAATCCAAATGATGCCCAACTACAAAGATCTCAAGCCAACGGAAGTAATTGGAAGGATTGTGGCTCATGAGATGTCACTCAAGGATAAAGAGGAACTTCACAATAAATCAAGTGGTGCCTACAAAGCGTCATGTGAAGCCGCCGCATCATCAAGTGAGAAACAAAACTTCAATGAAGAATTGAGCTTAATGGTGAAGAACTTCAACAAGTTCTACAAGAGTAGAAGCAATGATAGAAGATTCAAGTCAAGGTCCTACAATGACAAAAGATCTTCTAGTTGAGAGCGAAACTACTATAATTGTGGAAGACCCGGACACTATTCCAATGAGTGTACGGCTCCCTACAAGAGAAGAGAAGATTCTCCAAAAAGAAGAAGCAAAGAATCTCCAGTAAGAGAGAGAAGGAGTAGAGATGATCGTTATGAACGAAGATACTCACGGAGAAGCAAGGACTCGGAAAGGAAGGAAAAATCATCAAGGAGCTATACAAAACAAAGACATCAAGCTCATGTTGGTGAATGGGTATCCGGCTCCGACTCCGACAGCCACTCCGAGAGAAGTTATCACTCCGACTCCGAAGATACTCAAGATGAAGGTGTTGCCGGTCTAGCACTTGTGTCAACCAACTCCTACGACATATTTGACTCCCCAAATGAAGGAATTGGAAAATGCTTCATGGCCAAAGGTCCTAAGGTAACACACCCCGAGTACGTTGATTTTAATAGTGATGAAGATGACTTGTTAGGTGATGATGATTTGCTTGTTGACAACTCTAGTGATGAGTACTATGATGAAACATCAATTAATCATGCTAAAACGAATGACAATGATAAGGAGAAGATTGAGGCTCTAACTAAAGAACTAAACACTCTTAAGTTAGCTCATGAAACTATCTTCGAAGATCATCGAGAACTTTTAAGAGCTCATGAGAAATTACGCTTTGAAAAGCTCAATCTTGAGCAAGAGCATGAGTTCTTAAAAGCAATCAATGATGATCTCCGCAAGAATAGTTCTTCTTACATTGCCAAGCGTTTACTTTTATCCACCTACATGCCTCAAGTCAAGACTAGTAACAAGAATAAGAAAGATTCTTCCTCTAGTAGTAACAATGATCATGCTAAATCCAATATTGTTGCTTCTAGTAGTTCTCTTGATTCCACTAATGATTCTCTTAGCCAAGTTACACTTGAGCAAGAAAATAGCTTATTGAAGGGAATTATAGAGAAAGGTGTTTACAAGAGCCTTGCCGGAAGTAAGCAATTCGAGGAAATTGTGCGCAAGCAAGGAATGCACCGGAAAAATCAAGGTGTTGGTTTTGAACGAAAGTTCAATGCCAATGGAGTTGAATGGGAAGAAGATCAATACCCCAAGACAAAGTTTGTTCCTCAACAAGAGAAGTATGACACTTCTTTCAAGGGGACACAAGCTCAAGATGATCTTCCACCACAAGACTACAAGCAAAAAGGCAAGGACAAGCTTCAAGAGGAGATTGATGCATTTGAAGAAGCTCCTAAGACCTTAGTGAAGTGGATTCCCAAGACTACTTCAAGTTCCACTACATCAAGTATGACTACAACTCCAAGGATTCCCATCAAGATGGTGTGGATCCAAAAGAAGAAGAACTAGAGAGTTCTTGAGGGTGACTCCGCCAACATACTTCACTCTTATCATTTTGGCAAGAACAAGTGCAATCAACTTCCACATCTTGCACTAGCTCAAGGAGTCACAAACCCTCTTGTTGGTAAGACAAGGGACAAGGTAACCTAAAGTTTTCATGGACATCATCTTGTGTGTGCATCACTCTATGTCTATGGATATCCTTGTTTGTTCCTTGTGGGACTAACCCATGTAGGTATTGAAAGTGCAATTCACTCAAATGGATAGCTCCAAGTGATCTACATCAACATTGAGCATCCACATCTTCAACATCTACATGAAGTCATCATCGACAAAACCCAAGGTTAGTTCATCCCTCTTAGGGGGGATATCACATCTAGGGGGAGCTTTACTCTAAGACTTGAGCTAAAGCAACTCTAAAGATGTGAATACAACAATGCTTTATGTAAAATTGGTAACCCCACTTGAGCTTAAACGATGAGTATGACCTATGATCAAGTGTTCTCACTTGACTCCTAAGTCAATATACTCATATATAGATGACCTAGTCATCGCAAATTGCTTGATAGATGCTAGAATTGGGTGTGCATGCTTTGCCACATATTTCATTTGCCATCTTATTGTGTGAGCATGTTGGTTGCATATTTTTCTCATTCGAGGACATCCACTTGTTGTTTTGATTGTTTGGCTTTCTTCTTTTGCCAAGTGGATGGACAAGAATGCCTAAGAACCTCCTCTAGCTATCTATGCTTTTCTCGTCTCAAACTCTATTCATGCTGCATCATAAAACTTGATCAAGTCAGATTCGAACCACTCTGTGTGAGGAGCGCTCGGAGTCCCTGATTCGTCATAGACTTAAACTTCCAAAACCTCTTTATGAATCTCGGTCTGACCGATACTCCATTTTCGGTCCCACCAAGTTCATTAAGTTGATCTAGGTTTTCGATCTCGGTGCAACCGATTTGAACTTTTCGGTCACACTGAGTTGCAATAACTGCACACAGTTTTTCATCTCGGTGCCACCGAGTTGTTCCACTCGGCCACACCGACAGGGTCGGGCTATATATAGTGACGGGCAAAATTTTGGAAATTTCTCCGAAACCTCTTCGCCTGCGCGATAGCCTGCTCTGCCTTCGTGGTCTCCGGATCGTCTTCTCGTCACCAGCAGCCTCCAGTCGCTGGTCTCCGCCGCCGTCAACGGATTTCTGCCCCGCCGTTGCCGCCGTAGCGAGTCTCCGCCAAACTAGGGTATGGACTCGATCTTTGTGCTATTCTCCACTCCGGTTCCTAGCACATTATGATCATTATGATTCTTGCCACGATTGAAACACTCCTATCCAGTCAATGATCTCGTAGAATAGGTTTAATTCGAAAATTTTAGGGTTAGGTTTCCGCCGAAACCATCTCGGACCCACCGAGTTGAAAAACTCGGTCCCACCGATCTGGATTTTGCCATTGCACAAGTGAAACTCGGTCTGACCGAGAATAACTTATCGGTGCGACTGATTTTGGAATTCTGTGAAACCCTAGCAGTCTCGGTGCCACCGAACTGTGACTCGGTCTGACTGAGTTCACCAGTTCTGGTGCCAAAGCTGCTTCGGTGTCACCGAGTTTGAAAATCGGTAGATCCGAGATGCTTTCTGTGGAAAACTAAAACTAAGTTTTTGAATTAATCTTTTGCAAAAATCTCTGCTTTTTGTGATGCTCATCCACTCTATCTTATCCATAATCTATTCACAGGGTCAGCAGTCAGTTTGCAACATGTCTGATCAAAGTGACAGCCAGAATGTGTCTGAGCAGCAAGTTGTGATGAGTGAGGGCACTAGCCCCTTAAGCTCTTCTGATGATGGCAGCAGGAGCACCCCCAGCAACCTGCCTAAGGCTGCCACACGTCAAAGGAAGAAGAGAACGTCTGATTCTGAGGATGAAGACTATGTGGCAGAGGAAGAGGCCACATCAAAGAGAGCTGAACCAGCTCAAGGAACCAGGCCAGGGCTGAAGATCAAAAGGCCAGCAGGCAGGCAGCCCATGTCAAAGGCTAGGGCTTCAACTATGAAGCCTGCTCCCACTGAGCCCGTTGCTACTGAGGGCAAGAAGAGGAAAGAAAGAGTAAAGAAGACTGTAGCCAGAGTGCTTGGGAAGGCCTCCATCATGGTCGATGAGGAAGAAGAAGAAGAGGTTGCTGCACCAGCACCCAAGGCAGCCAAACTCATGGGAGATGCTATAAGGTCAGGAACAGCTGCATCCAAGCCCAAGGAAGCACCTAAGGCTGCATCTAAGCCTAAGAGTGCACCAAAGAGAAATACATGAAGCATCCCAGCTGCAGAAAAGAACAAGGCCCCAATGCCTGAAGCTATTGAAGAAGAGGAAGAGAGTGTCCTTACGAAGCTCAAGCCCAAGATCCCAGACCACAACGATGCTCATCCTGTGGCTGAGGATATGAAGCTCAGGAGAGATTCAGGGCTGAGGAAATGGAGAGAAGCAGATCCGTATGCTTCTAGGAGAAGGACTGCCGTGGATTATAGATTTCATACCAAGGAGCAACAGGATTTCTATGAGACTGTCTTGCTTGACAAAAAGCCAATCGTTTGTGACATGAGATGGGTCGACTGGACCTACATCAAGGACAATGAAGAGCACTACCCCGGTGTATTTGACAGCTTTAGTGCATGTGGAGTTGCAGACTTTGTTGGGCAGAAGCTCACAAAGTGGAACGAGGAGCTGATCATGCAATTCTACTCCACATCACACTTTTATCCGGATGGCAAGATCACATGGATGTCTGAGGGTACAAGGTACCAATCCACTGTGGAAGAATGGGCGAAGTTGATCAATGCCCCAGAGGAGCCAGCTGATGACTTGGACATCTATGCCAAGAAAAAGATGGATCACAACTCCACGTCCAACATGTACAAGGAGATCCCAAATGAAGCGCTTGACACGTTCAAGTTTGGCTCAGTGCACTATCTGCTCTCAGGATTGCCTACGATCAACTGGATCCTTAGGCACACCCTTCTGCCCAAATCTGGAGATCACAAGATGATCAGAGGTCACGCGATCAACTTCCTTCATGTATTTGACGTGCCTCAGAAATTCAAGGTCATGAGTCTCATTGTTGAAACAATCAAGAGGACAGCTGCAGACCAGAAGTGGAGTTGTGGGTATGCCCCACAGATTCAGGAGCTCATCAACTCCAAGATGGGCACGGGCGTGTATTTATTGGATAAGGAACACCTGCCCATCCGTCCAGATTTTGAGGATAACCAAGTGGTTATGACTGAAAATGAACCCTCATCTGCACATGCACAAGCTTAGAAGGAGAAGGCGAGGAAGGAAAAGCTGCCAGGATGCCTACTCAAGCAGAGGCATCTGATTACTTCTTGAAGACCAAACAAGAGCAGCTCGGTTACCTGATAGCATCCACCCTGCGTATTGAGCAAGGACTTGCCACCCTGACTCAGAACCAGGCGAGCCTAGAGAGGATCATGGAACAGAGATTCTATGACATGGACATCAAGGTGACAGAAATACAGACCACCGTGGAGCAGCTTCAGGAGGACATGAATGAAAGGAGAGGCAGGACCACAACTGATGCTTTTGCCAGGGTACCACGAGGTCCGAGGTCGTCTGCACTGCCAGTTGCTGACACTAGAGCCACAACGTCTGCACCAGCTACAACCTCCGTTCCACCAGCTCCAGCATCCACTTCAGCCTCGACTCCGACCACTTCTACTGAAGGCTTCGTCCTTGGTGTGCTCCGGACTCCACCACCACCTGAAGATCAAGCCTGAGCATCGACTTAGCACTATGCATTTTCTAGGAACTTTTTGGTAACTTGTTGCCAAAGGGGGAGAAGATGTATAGATCATAGGCTTCGAGAGAGAGAGAGTTGCTTTTCTCTCTTGCTTTATTTGGTGGTTTTTCGAACTTTGTTTGCTTGTGTGTGAGATACTACGTCCTTATGTTTGTGAGACATCGATGATCAAGTGTTTGATCATAAGCTACACTTAATGTTTGCTTAATGCTTGCTCAAATATTATCTTTCTATCTATCGTTTGTGATCATTCACTATTCTTGGTGATGAGTGCATGTATTTCAATCTTATCATTTTTTGAGCGCTCACCAAGATGTATGTGACATGGAAGAGTAACCCATGATTCTAACTCCATGTGCATTTGCAGTCCAAAGCAAATTTTAAATATGCAAAAATTTAGGGGGAGCTCTTATTTGTCACATACTTCTCAAAGCGACGATATATTTCATGCTTATTATCATTTGTCGAAGCTTTGATCTATATGTTGTCATCAATTACCAAAAAGGGGGAGATTGAAAGTGCAACTATCCCTAGGTGGTTTTGGTAATTCATAACAACATATAGCTCATTGAGCTAATGCTATTCCAAGATGATTATTTCAGGAAAGCTCAATGATTGGCATGGCATGGATGTGAAAGTGGAACCCTCAAAATGCTAAGGACAAAGAATTGGCTCAAGCTCAAAAGTTCAAGACTCCTCATTTTTATATTTTAGTGATCCAAGATCACATTGAGTCTTTAGGAAAAGCCAATACTATTAACGAGGGATGAGGTGTTGCTTAATGAGCCTCTTGCTTTATGTGCTTAGTGATATGCTCCAAAATCCTCAACCACCTTTCCATATCCACAAATGACCTAAACCCTAAGCCAAACTCGGTCATACCGATTTTGTCAATCCGGCGCCACCGAGTTTCACTTGTCATTTGCCACTGCCAAACCCTAGCAATTCGGTCCTACCGATAAGGTTCTCGGTCTCACCGAGATGGGCTTGCAAACTCTCTGTTTCCCTTTCGTAACTTTTCGGTCTCAGCGAAAGAGCGAATCGGTCCCACCGAGAATGCAAGGTAAACTCTATGTTTCCTTCTTGTAACGTTTCGGTCTCACCGAAAGAGCAAGTCGGTCCCACCGAGTTTGCCTGACCAACTCTCTGGTTAGCTAATTGCCGAACTCGGTCTCACCGAGTTTGTGTGATCGGTCTCACCGAGATTACGTTATGACCAAACCCTAACCGAATCGGTCCTACCGAGTTGCATCTCAGTCCCACCGAAATTCCTAACGGTCACTAGGTTTACTATTTCGGTCATACCGAGTTTTCTGATTCGGTCCCACCGAGATTGGTAGATTGTGTGTAATGGTTGGATTTTGTGTGGAGGCTATATATACCCCTCCACCACCTCTTCATTCGAAGAGAGAGCCATCAGAACACACACATCATTCCTACTCATATGTTCTGAGAAAGAACCACCTACTCATGTGTTGAGACCAAGATATTCTATTCCTACCATATGAATCTTGATCTCTAGCCAACCCCAAGTTGCTTTCCACTCAAATCTTCTTTCCACCAAATCCAAATCCTATGAGAGAGAGTTGAGTGTTGGGGAGACTATCATTTGAAGCACAAGAGCAAGGAGTTCATCATCAACACACCATTTGTTACTTCTTGGAGAGTGGTGTCTCCTAGATTGGCTAGGTGTCACTTGGGAGCCTCCGACAAGATTGTGGAGTTGAACCAAGGAGTTTGTAAGGGCAAGGAGATCGCCTACTTCATGAAGATCTACCGCTAGTGAGGCAAGTCCTTCGTGGGCGATGGCCATGGTGGAATAGACAAGGTTGCTTCTTCGTGGACCCTTCGTGGGTGGAGCCCTCCGTGGACTTGCGCAACCGTTACCCTCCGTGGGTTGAAGTCTCCATCAACGTGGATGTAGGATAGCACCACCTATCCGAACCACGGGAAAACATCCGTGTCTCCAATTGCGTTTGAATCCTCCAAACCCTTCCCTTTACTTTCTTGCAAGTTGCATGCTTTACTTTTCGCTGCCAATAAACTCTTTGCATGCTTGCTTGAATTGTGTGATGATTGCTTGACTTGCTCTAAGATAGCTAAAATCTGCCAAGAACTAAAATTGGGAAAAGGCTAAGTTTTTAATTGGTCAAGTAGTCCAATCACCCCCCCTCTAGACATACTTTCGATCCTACAACAGCGCGCGCCTCAAGATCCCCAAGGTGTCCGAGGAAGCCATCATCTCGGCCTTCTCTGATGGCGTGCGCGACGTCAAGATGAAGGAGGAGCTGGCGATGCATCAAGACCTCTGCACCTCCCTGGAGCTGTTCAACTTGGCAAACAAGTGCGCCAGGGCTGAGGAGGGACGTCTCTCCCTCCTCGAGCTGCCTGCTATGGACCCAGAAGAGAAGAAGCCCAAGGCCAAGGACGTGAAGCGCAAGGGGGCTGCCGTACTCGCAGCAGAACCAGACACCAAGCGGGGCAAGGATCTGCCCGAATCCTCCAGGGGCAGCCGATACTGTGTGTACCACGACCTCCACACCCACAACACCAACGAATGTCAGGAACTCCGCACCGTGCGAGAAGGAAGGATCGGCCGTCGCCCTGACCGTGCTGACCGGGGCTACGGCCGAGGAGGAGGAAGAAACCCAGGACGCTGGGAAGATCGCGGCCCGTGCCAGGGGTGGCGCGACCAACCTCTCGAGGACCGCTAGCGGAACCTGCCTCGTGAGGGAGACTGGAGGGATCGGCCTCGTGAGGATCGCCCTCATGCCAACGCAGGCCTACCTCCGCTGCCGCCTCAGCCAAGGAGGAACGAAGACCGCCATCAAGACGAGGGGGCTGGGGGCTTCCAAGAGCCACGCGCAATCACCTGCATCCTGGGCGGAGCTCAAGCCCCAGCCTCTCAACGTATCTTCAAGCAGTTTGCCCGTGAAGTGAATGCAGTTCTCCCCAAGCTCGAAGCAACGCGCCCCCTCAGGTGGTCGGCGTGCGCCATCACGTTCAGCTCAGCAGACCAGCTCAAGTGCGCGGCCACGGCAGGAGTCCTCCCGATGCTTTGCTCCCCAGTCATCAGCAATGTGCTGGTCACCAAGACCCTCATCGATGGCGGGGCAGGGCTCAACGTCCTGTCCGTGGAAACGTTCAACAATCTCCAAGTGCCCTACGACCAGCTTCAGCCAACCAAGCTCTTCTCCGGAATCACCGACGGTTCCACAGTCCCGATTGGGCAGGTCCGCCTCCCTGTCACCTTCGGGGCCCGCAGCAACTACCGCACCGAGCTCATCGACTTCGACGTCGCCCACATCCGCCTGCCATACAACGCCATCCTCGGGTACCCAGCGCTGGCCAAGTTCATGGCCGTGATTCACCACGGCTACAACATCCTCAAGATGTCAGGAAGCGGCGGCGTCATCACGGTGCCCTGTGAAGAGAAGGATGCAGTGTGTTCCCTGGAGCGAGCCTTTCAGGCCGCGTCGCTAGAAGACCCAGATCATGGAAGCAGGAGGCTTCCTGAGACCACCCCCAAGAAGAAGAAGACATCGTCAGGCTCGGCCCCTCAGGAGGCAGGCCCCTCAGGGCCCGTGTCTGCCCAGGGGGACCCCCCATCCATCGCATAAGAAAGCGCGCCCAGCGCACTCCTCAGGCAGGGCTCGGGGGCTCTCACCTGGAGGGCCACCGACCTAGCCAGGGTCACGAGGGAGGCGCTTGGGCACCATGTGGAGGCGTGCTTCGAAGCACGTTTCCCTCGAGAAGGAGCCAAGCAAGGAAGGTCAGACCAGCAGGAGTTCGTTAACAAGGTCATTCAAGAACTACAGGAGTCAAGGATCATGAGAGGGCGCCGCCGTCTACCAGCTGTGGCCCCACATCCAGGCGAGGATGGTGGGCTGCGCGTCTGCGTCGATGTACCAGGGCTCAATCAGATCGCCACGACGGAGCGTCTCTGGCCCTCGCAAGTGGCGCGCTGCGGGGGTCCACCCCACAGCTATGTTCGCATGCCTTACGGCCTGCCGAGCATGGCCGCGGCATACTAGCGCCTCATGAGGGGCATCATGGAGGCTCAGGAAGACAAGCGTTCCGCGGCCCTGGCGGAGATGAAGACAGCTCGCGAGGAGTCACCAGTGCCTCCGGAGCCTCCCGAGGCCCCGGGGCCTGGGGGCTCGTGAGGATCAGCTTCCGCAGCCCACCAAGTCTGCCGCACCAACGCCACTTCGCCGACGACATCCTCAGGTGACATCTTTCAAGCTTCATTCCCAGCTGGGAGCACCCTCCCATTGTTGCATCACTCCCAGGCTGTGTGGGTCCGTCCCTGCGGCATGTATCCCCTTTTATTTTTCGGTCGTTAGTTTGCCTTGTTGGGGGCGCCCCTCGGGCTGCATCATCCCCAAGCCGCTCGGGCTAGGCCCACCGGCGTGTATCTCCCTCGCGTTTATTTTCAACTATGCATTGCCTATCACGCTTGATTGCTTGATGCCTGTCTGCGGCATCCCTTCTTCTCCATGTCTGCCACTTGCATGTTAAAGGGCGGGTGCCTGAGCATCGCAACTCAGGGCTCTTACTAGCTCTCCAGCCCTCACCCTCTGGCCTTGTCCACGGCATCGTGACCTAGCATACCAGCGACGGCTGAGAGAAGCTCAAGGGCCGGGACCCGAGGATGTAGAGTACCGGCATCTAATCAAATTTTGCAGGGACACATCTCAAGATACGACCCAGTGCCAGGCGCAACCCGCCTAAAGGTAGGGCCTCGTGAGTCCCGCGCTGGCTCACGGGTGCCCAGATACACCTCACCTAGCCCTACCGTGCCGGCCACGTGTTAGGGCGGGGCTGTACACGCCCCGGGGGCTCCTCCCAGAGGGGAGCCCCCTCCCACGTACCAGTGGAAGCACCATGCTCCGCGCTGGCTGACGACACTACCGAGGAGCGGCTATGCCCGTACACATAGGGAAGCGCTATGCTCCGCGCTGGTGATAAACAACTGGGGGTGGCCTCCGGGCCGCATTAACCTCAGGGAGCCCAGAGCTCAGTGGCTAGCCCCATCGCAACGCCTCCCCTCGGGAGTGCTGCGCGAGGGGGCTAGGCATGGGGGCTACGACTGGGTCATGCCCAGACGTACGCCGCCCAGCCAGGGCCCTCGGGCCTGGTTCGTCGCGCGTCTCTCCCTGAGCGGAGCCAAGGTATGAAGGCCATTTGCGCGTCAAGGGGGACCCCTGAGCATCGCGACTCAGGGGCCTAACTGGTCCCGTAGCCCCTCACTCCTTAGTTCCGAAGGCTATGCTGGGTGAGGTACGCGCGGGGCCGGGCTCTGCAGACGTAGAACGGTAGCCCCGCTTACATTGCACCTCATCACCCGCTGTTTGCGCGTCAAGGGGGGCTCCTGAGCATCGCGACTCAGGAGCCTAACTGGCTCTGTAGCCCCTCACTCCTTAGTTCCGAAAGGCTATGCTAGGTGAGGTACGCGCGGAGCCGGGCTCTGCAGACGTAGAACGGAAGATACACCTACATCGCGCCTCCCTACTTGTTGTTCGCATGCCAAGGGGTTCTCCTGAGCATCGCGACTCAGGAGCCTAACTTGTCACGTAGGCCCTCACTCCTTTGGTCCCGTCCTGGTTTCCGGTCGGGGCTAATGCTGGGTGAGGCACGCGCGGGGCCGGGCTCTGCCGGCATAGAACACGAGCAAGTAGGGAAGAAAAACATAAAATTCAAGGAACTTAAAAGCAAATATTACAGTCCATACTGTCGTCTCAACATGAAATGCAAGTTTAAATGCCTCCCCGAGGCGTGATGCATGTGCAGGAATTGAAAGAAGAACAGGGATGGAACGGAGTCACTCGTCGGCGGTGAAGCTGTGCGGAGTGGCTTCGCCTCGTGGAGCAGCAGGGCCGGCAGCGCCTTGCTTTGGCTTGGTGCTGAAGGCCCGGAACTTCCCCAGTAGCGCCTCCATGCGCCCCTTCACGGCTTCGACAGCGGCGGCAGCACCCTCGCTGCTCACCGGTTCCAGCAGGCCGTCGAGGTCGACGTTGGGATCACGAAGGTAGATGTGGGCGAAGACCCGCGTCAGCGCAGCAAAAGACAGGACGCGCGCCTCGGCCTCGGCCGTGGGGCCGATGCCAAGGGCGACGTCCCCAAGGGCCTTAACCAGGAAAGGAAGCAGCTTGGCGGGGCCGTCACCATCACCGGCTAGCGGGCTGTCCAGGCCGCTCTCGTAAAGCGTCTTAAGCAAAGCACGGGCGTCTTTCTCCATGTCCGCGAAGGCCACGCGATCCTCGGCAAGAACCTTGGCCTTGCTGTCCAGCTCGACCCTCGTCGCCTCCAGCTCCTCCCCCAGCGCACTTAGGCGGTCGCGACGCTTCTTGAGCTTGGCCTCCCGGCCCTCGACGGCCGCCTCGCGAGCCTTCATGCCTTCTTCTTGTTCCTGGCGAAGACGAACCTCCTCCGCGAGCTGGTCCCGCAGGCCTTGCAGCTCGCCCTCCAGCGCCTTGCAACGACCGCGAACTTCAACCACCTCTCCCAGGGCCGCGTCTCGGGCAGCCTTCGCCTCGAGGGTGGCCTCCCTCTCTCCGTCACAGGCCATTGAGGCCTGAACCAATGCCGCTCGAATCGAAGCATCAGAATGAATCCACCCCGAAGCCAGTTCCAGGCGCCCGGCCACCAGGCGAGGGTCGGCGCCGAGAAGATCCTGCCGCAGCCGGTCCAGTTCAGAAACGGCACGCTCCAAGATGGAAGAAGGAGGCGGAGAAACATCGGTGCACCCCAAGACAATAGGAGGAGTTGGGGAAGCAACGGTCAGTGGAAAGGGAGGACAAAGTAGCGGCGGCAAGGCCGCAGTGTCCCGAGGCGGAGTCCGCTGCGCCTCCACAGCCGTAGCTGCGGCGCCAGACGAGGGCGCCTCGGGAGTCGTTGGAGCCATGGGGGCTGGGCCCGCCCCAGCCAGCTCAGCCAAGCCTCGCAAGGATGAGCGGGCAGGAGAGGCCCGCACGTCACGATCTCCCGCCCCTGCAGGCGAAGGCGTCGCCCCAGATGGGACCTCGGGGGCTCTGTTCGGCTTCTTCGCCGCTGGCGCCAGCGTATTCAAGAGAAGCAATCATCAAGCCTCGTCGGCGGAACGAGAAACAAAATATCAAGGATCAAGCACTTACAGGTCATCGCCGGTGAGCTCGGGCAGCCTCCGGCCCAACTTGAAGCCTGGAAGCCAGCTGGAAGGGTCAACCCCGGAAGCAGAAGGCACGTCTACGGACTGCCTCGGGGCAGGGGGAGACCCGCGGGAGATCAGCCCGGTCCTGTCCTTCTTCGGGATCGAGGGCGAGCTCCTGCTACCCAACACGTCATCGTCATCATCGTTATCATCGCTCGGCGAAAGGCGGAGAGTACGGGACCTGTGCCAGGGGAGGGGAGCCCTCGACTCTCCATCGGTCGCCCCAGACTTGGGCCCCTCTCCCCGCTCCTCTTCGTCCTCCTCCTTGCTGGAGTCGCCGGAGGGCACATCCACCTGTCCTTCGGAAGCCACCACGGGCACGAGCCCGTCCCCGTTAAAAACAGGCATGGACTTCACCACCTTCTCCCAGTCGGCGCGAAGGAACAAGGGCTTGGGAGCGCCCTTCAACCTCGCCACCTCGCCCCGACCAGAGATTAGAGAACCGCGGTCACATCCTCTTCGTCCACAGCCTCGGGGCTCGGATGAGGCCTCCACATAGGAGGAGAGTACCGCCGGAGTGGAGCCAGCTGGTGCTCCAGGAACTCCTTCAGCAGCGACGCACCGGTCAACTTCGCCGCCGCCATGTTGGCCGGCCTCAGGTCCGCGTCCATCTTCTCCAACACCAGTTTCACGCGGGGGTCCGTGAGCTCCGCTCGGCACCAGTCGCTGGAGCTCACGGGCTGCTCCGCGGGCAAGATCAGCCGAGGGTGGATGCGCCCAGCATCTACCAAGACCCACTTGCTCCTGAAGCCCTCAATCCTCTTCCCGGGATTCGAGATGGCAATGGTGCCGCCGTACGCGACGAAGCCCGCGCACGTAGAAAGAGAGCTGCCGGGGACCCGGAGGGAGAAGTAGTGGCGTAGCAAGGCCACCGAAGGCTGCACCCCTACGTGGGCCTCGCAGTAGTAAGCGAAGATCACCAGGAGAAGGACAGAGTTGGGGTGGAGATGTAGAGCCTGCAAGTTGTAATGGTGGAGGACAGAGAAGAAGAACTCGGAGAAGGAAGGCACCAGGCCCGCAGCAATGGAGCTTGCAAAGAGAGGATAAAAGGTGCTCCCTCGGCCCTCAGGGGTGGCGGAGCCGACCTTGAACACCTCCATCCCGTTGATGCCCTGCGCCGCCGCCATCCGGTGCAGCCGGGAAAAACTCGCCTTGGACACATTCGGTGAGTCCAGAGCAGGAGAATACCAAGCTTTGGCCGGAGGCTGGCGAGGCGCCATGGCTTCCTAAGGTCGCGCAGCTGGAGTAGATCTGGAAGTTTGGAGGAAGAAAGGGAAGGCGCAAGAAAGGGGATCTGAGCAGCGACTGGAGAGAGCAAAAGGCGAAGTCTGGGCAGATGCCGCTCCTTTACCAACCTGCGCGGTTGCTGAAGCACTCGCATCCAATCAACCGCCAAGCGGCGCCCAAGGCCACAGGCTGTTAGGGCCCGCGGCGCTTCACCCTTGGCCCTTTCGCTTCTCGGCACGGCCAAGTCCATGCGCGCCTTGGGTCCGGGGGCTACTGTTGGCGTTCTGGGAACGGGGGTCCCCAGACTTGCCTGCCTACGGCCTGCGGCGTGGCTCAAAGGAGGCCCAGCATGGCCCATCTTCATCAACACAAGACTCAAGACCCTCGCGAGGGGCCAAGCCTCGCGGGGCGGACGACACGGCGCATCCTCAGGCGCAGCCTCCTTAGGCTGGCTCGCGAGGAGGCGGAGAAATCAAGGCGGGGTACCTCGCGAGGTGCCCATGACGCAAGCCATGACGATCGAGGGTGCCAGGCGGGCGCTAGCGCGCGCAGCGTCCTTCTTTCCTCTTTGGTGCAAAGGGGGCAAGCGCAGCCGCGGAGTACCGAGGCATCATGCAAAGGTTGCCATTTCGGTGCAACGAGACCAAGACCAGGAGGACTACGAGACGGAGGTCACCATGGAGCCCAGCACGGCGTCACCATGGAGCCTTTCGCAGGCGAAGACCAACTTTAGTCAGGATAAGTGTACTAGATGTTCCCCTTCGAATTGGCCAATTGTTGGCGCCCTTCCCGCTCAATATTTGGGAAGAGGCCCAGGGCCTTTGCCTATAAATAGGACCGGCCACCCACATAGCAAGGGGTTCGGTTCGTTCGGTTCGATCTCAACTAGACGGTCGACAAGGGAGAGAGAGTAAGAAAGAGAGAGAGAGAGAGAGGTGACTGAACTCCTCCTAGTAGTTCATCACCCCAGCCAAGAACAGACCCTCGCGAGGCTGTTCTTCCTTGTATTGTTCATCATCATCAGCCCGTGGAGGCAATCCATCCACCACACACTGGAGTAGGGTATTACACCACGATGGTGGCCCGAACCAGTATAAATCTTGTGTCTCTCGTGCAGTTCTTTTAGTAGTTTAGATCTTTGTGAGACGCGGAGGTAGGGGGCGTGATCTCCGTGCGCACCCCAGTGTTCGAACCTTAAGGGTCTGCCGGAACCCGTGAATCTGACACGGGCACCAGCCGCTCTGGTCCTCAACCCAATTGTGGACGGTTTTCGGCTCACTAAAGTGCTAATGGACGGTGGCAGCAGACTGAACCTCATCTACGAGGACACGCTCAATAAAATGCAAATGGAGAGGAGTCGGATTGAGCAGAGCAATACATCCTTTAGGGGAATCATTCCCAGCAGAGAAGCAAGATGCTGGGGGGAAATTAAGCTGGATGTGGTATTCGACACACCAGAAAACTATAGGTCCGAAGAGATAATCTTCTAGGTGGCTCCTTTAATAGCGGATATCATGCCCTGTTAGGGCGAGATGCATTCACACGCTTTCAAGCTATACCTCATTACGCGTATATGAAGCTCAAAATGCCCAGGCCCAATGGTGTTATCACTATCTCTAGTGATCCGGACATAGCACTCCGCCCCGAAAATAAAACCGCATCCCTGGCCCTTGAGGCATTGTCCGAAGCCCTAGCGGGCAAGGAACTCGCCGCACTACGTTCCACAGTGGATAGGGATGACGTAATTCTTGACAAAAGGCCCAAATCCACCTCTTTGAAGCCAGCTGACGAGATAGTCAAATTTCAAGTCCACCCGATGGATCCCAAGAAAACAGTTTGCATTGGGGCGCAGTTGAACCTGACGGTCGACGCTGCATTACGCGCGTTCTTGCGTGAGAATTGGGACATCTTCGCCTGGAACCCCTCAGATATGCCAGGAATGCCACGCGCCCTGGCCAAACATAGTCTCAATATACTGAAGGGATACAAGCCGGTCAAGCAAATGCTCCGGCGATTTTCCGAACCCAAACGACAGGCTATGGGGGAGGAGCTGGCCAAACTACTCAAAGCCGAGTTTATCAAAGAGATCAAACATCCGGATTGGCTAGCAAACCTGGTCATGGTACCAAAGAAGGATAAATCCTGGCGCCTGTGTGTCGATTTCAAAGACCTTAACAAGGCCTGCCCTAAGGACCCCTTCCCACTACCTCGCATCAACCAGATTATCGATGCAACCGTGGGACACGATTCACTGTGTTTCCTCGACGCATACTCCGGATACCATCAAATTAAGATGAAGGACTCCGACCAAGCCACAACGGCATTCATCACCCCGTATGGGCCTTTCTGCTTCAACACTATGCCTTTCAGGCTCAAAAATGTCGGCGCCACTTACCAATGCATGATTCAAACGTGCCTGGAATAAACATCGGCAAGACTGTGGAGGCATATGTAGATGACGTAGTCATTAAAACCAAGCATGTGAATCATTGGTGGATGACTTACGCCTCACATTCGACAACCTCCGAACATATGACATAAGGCTCAATCCAGAAAAGTGTGTTTTCGGCGTTCCCGCCGGCAAACTACTCGGGTTTATTGTCTCCAATAGGGGAATCGAAGCAAACCCAGCCAAAATTCAAGCCTTGTCACAATTGGCAACACCAACCGACCTGAAGCAGGTCCAAAAACTAGCTAGGTGCGTGGCAGCCTTGAGCCACTTTATCTCCAGATTAGGAGAAAAGGTGTTGCCACTATATCGCCTGGTCCGACGCACCGACCACTTTGTGTGGACGGATGCTGCAATAGCCGGGCTGGAGGAAATAAAAACTTTGCTAGCAAGCAACCCCATCCTGGCCGCACCAAACATCGGTGAACTAATGCTGCTTTACATATCGGCAACTCACCAGGTGGTGAGTGCGGTGCTCGTCGTTGAATGACAAGAGGAAGGACATAAATTCCCACTCCAGAAACCAGTATATAACGTATCGACGGTCCTCACACCATGAAAATCCCGATACCCGCATTATCAGAAGATAGCATATGCGGTCTTTATGGCATCCCCCAAGCTATGGCACTACTCCCAAGAATACTCAAGCACGATGGCTTCCGAAGTACCACTCAATGATATTATAAACAACCGGGATGCCACCGACAGGATTGCCAAATGGGCCATTGATCTCCTACCATATGAAATAACATACAAACCACGCCGAGCCATTAAATCTCAGGTGTTGGCTGACTTCGTCGCCGAATGGACTGAGGCCGAACTCCCTAAAGAACACGACACGTATTCCAACTGGGTGATGCACTTTGACGGCTCTAAAATGTTAGCCGGACTGGGGGCTGGTGTTGTCTTGACACCCCCACAGGAGACACAGTTCGTTACATGCTCCAAATACTGTATATAGACTCTAACAATGCAGCCGAATGCGAAGCCCTATTGCACGGTCTCCGAATGGCTGTCTCCATGGGCATACAACGCCTTGAGGTGCGCGGGGATTCCAACCTCGCAATATCCCAAATAAACGGAGACTTCGGCGTAAAAGATGTGAAGATGGCGGCCTACCGCAACGCCGTACTCCAAATATCAGCTCGGTTCTTGGGTCTCGAGTTTCATCACGCGGCTCGAGAGAGTAATCAAGCCGCGGACATCCTTGCTTGCATGGGTGCTATACACGACCCCGTCCCACCTAATACCTCTGTGGAAAGGCTCTTCAAGCCATCCGTTGTGTGGCAGGACGAGAACAGGAGCACCGACCAGGAGCCGATCATACACCCCCGATTCCGAACACAGTCCCGATATCATCGGGGGCTCATGCACTGAAATAACACCATCGGCCCACGAAATTATGGAAATAATTGCCCCATGGACCAAGCCTTTCCTTGCCTACCTCTCTAGGAATGAGCTCCCTTAGGATCAGACTAAGGCCCGTCGCATCGTCTAATGCTAGAAAGCCTACAAAGTTCATGAAGGAGAACTATACAAGAAAAGTACTAGCGGGGTACTTCAACGATGTATCTCCAAAGACGAGGGACGACAGCTCTTGGCTGAAATACACGCTGGTCTTGGCGGCCATCATGCCGCAGCCCGGGCCCTTGTAAGTAAATCCTTCCGCACGGGTTTCTTTTGGCCCATAGCCCGAGAAGATGCACAAGACCTCGTGCAGCGCTCCATTGGATGCCAGCTTTTTGCTAACCAAAGCCACATGCCGCCTACCACCCTCCGAACAATCCCCATTACTTGGCCCTTTGCGGTCTGGGGGCTCGATATGGTCGGACCTCTTAAAGGGGTAAGCCATAAGAAGAAATACTTGTTGGTAATGGTCGACAAGTTCACTAAGTGGATAGAAGATAAACCAGTTAAAACGGTTGAAGCCAGATTGGTGATAGACTTCATATCCGGCGTCGTACACCGTTACGGTGTCCCGCACAGTATTATTACTGACAGCTGCTCTAACTTTACAGCCGACGAGGTGAAAACTTGGTGCGCCAACTTGGGCATCAAGCTTGATTACGCCTCCGTATACCACCCTCAGACAAACGGTCAGGTCGAACAGGCTAACAACATGATAATGAGCGGCATCAAACCCAGACTAGTGCGATCTCTACAAGAATCAGACAAACACAGGGTCGAGGAATTGGGTTTCGTACTCTGGGGGTTGTGGACCACGCCCAATCGCACAACCGGATATACAACCTTTTTCATGGTGTACAGTGCAGAGGTAGTCTTACCTTGCAACATTATTCATGACTCACCTCGAGTGTGCATGTATGAAGAGAGAGAAGCCGAGCTCGATCGACAGGACGACCTGGACGGCCTTGAGGAGGAGCGCGATGTGACGAAGGCCTGTTCCACATTCTATCAACAGCAGGCTCGACGATACCAAAGCAAAGAAGTACGGGCAAAGACCTACAATGTTGGTGAACTAGTTTTACGCCTACCAGAAAAGAAAAAGGACAAGCTCAAGCCCAAATTGGAGGGGCCCTTCATTATAGATGAAGTTCTCACTAGAGGAGCCTATCATCTTCGCAATGCTTCGGACAATTGCTTGGAGCCAAACCCATGGAACACCGCAAGGCTCCGAAGATTCTATGCCTAAGTCCGCACATATACCTTTTTTCTCGCTCTGTCTTTTCTCATTTTTACAGTTTTTCCCTTTTTTCCTCATTTCTATACGACTTCTAGTTCGTGTTTGGATAAACCGTACACATGAAGTGTACTTACCCCACAATACCTGGGGGCTTCTTTTCACAAGAAGCTTATTCTTGTTATTATTTTTCGAGCATCAAGCTCACCATATATATGTGTCATCTATCCATATATGTCTTTTGTTCACCATTATATGCACCTTTATGACTTAAGTTTTTGCCAAGCTGGGTTGCCTGGCTCCTGTGCTTATTCCCTACATTCTCGTTTTTTCGGCTAGGGCATAAAGGGAGCACCTCTGCGATTGTTACAGCCGGGTCATCCGGACATGTACCTCAGACAGGTGAAGTCGAAAGCTAGCGTTCTTAAGGGAATGATTGGTCGGTGAGTAAAAGACGAACTGCCCTCATGGCACTACAAAACCCCAGAGTATAAACGCATACTGTGATTTTTCAGAATCACAGCTTCGGTATGCACAAAGAACCGCATACCAGCCTAGGGAAAGGAACCCTTAACGGAACTATTCTCTCTGGAAGACGTTTCTTACAATCAAATGTAATATAACATAACTCCCCGAATACAACTTGTCTGTTCAAGCAATGATGATCGGACTACCTGGTTTCCGAACATACTTTGGTGTTTACCTATGGTACAGTATTCGGAAACACTCCTAACCTAGGGTTTTCGGAGGTCGAAGCAGAAAGTCTGCCATGACAATCGTCTTACAAATTCGGCTGGAGACAAGTTTGTTGACAAAAGTACATTGCCACTTAGACTCAAAAACTTCTTCTTCCTCTAGACCCTCTAACACACTGTCTAGTTTACAATCTTGTTGGGAGAACTTGGCGGCCACCTTCACTTGGGAGTACACCAGGCTGACCGGAATTTCCTGTCCGTAGGATACTCAAGGTCCGACCTGGGCCATATGATTGGGATCAAGTCCGGTGTACCGTGTCTTTACCATGGCCCAGGCTTCCCGAGCACCTTCTCGGCATGCCGATATCTTCCATAGCCCAAAACGGCGCTGAGCTCCCTTGAATAAATTCACAAGGTCCCCCATACTTCCTAGAGGAGAATCGGCTGGCCATAAAGCCTTAGCAATGCTTCTCATCGCCTTCCGTGCTCGCTCATGCACCTTGGAAAACACTTGTAGCAGGTCGCCTTGAAATCCAGACACCTCTTCTTCAGGTCGCCCAGTCAACATACCTACAGACATACAACTTGTTAGGATTCGCATCAGCGAACTATACGACAATAAGTTAAAAGACATACTGAATATGCCGCCTCTCAGCTGGGTGTTGGCGTCCTGCAGCTTGTTCTTCCCGTCCCTGGTCCGTGTTAGTACACGTTGACCAGCGGCCTCTTGCCTTTCGGCATGTTCTTTGTCCTCCTGCGCGACCTTCAGTTTCTCTTCCAGCTGCGCCGCCGATCCTGCCATTGTAAAATGAAACTATGCTCATTTGCATACACATGATTGGCATATGATTATTTTTCCGGACAGAAGGGAACATTACCAATCGGTGCCTCCTTGGACTTCTTCAGTTCGGCAGTAGCAGCAGTCAGCTGCGTCCGACACTGCTCCATCTCCCGAGATAGCACGCTGTTCTTCTCCGTGAGTACCCGATTACACATAGATCCTTAAAATCAGTTGCTTCAACTGTTTTCAAGTCTTGGGGGCTACCGGTATATGGATATTAAATCTACATGAAATGATCTTACTCGCATATCCTTTGAAAGCTGGCGAGTGGCCCCAGCAAGCCCATCGCGAGCAGCTCGGATGTATGTGTCTGCCGAACTAAAGGCATTAAATGCCTCTTCGATAAAGGTAGGATCGCGCATGGCAGCCCTCCGACGCTGATGGTTCATGGCACTCTCCACCTCGGAGTTGGTGACAAATACATTGTCCGAATCGTCGGAGAGAGGACAGTCTGGCATGGCACCTGTATCGACTCCAGCCCTAGAGGCAGGGTTCGGGGTCGGATTGACGGACGTGTGTCCGACGAGGTATCCGGACATAGTCCGGTGAGTGCTCTTCCTGAAATATGGGGGAGGAGAAAAACGTCATAGTTCGGTATGCTTGCCGCAGGGCGTATAAAAGGTCGTACCTTTTTGATGAAGGACGAATCTTGGAAGAATCGCCGTCCGCCTTTCTTTTTGAAGATCCTCCTTGTGTTGGTGTACCCTTTTTAAGGGACGATCCCGATGCGGCGTGGCAAGACGAGCGCCACCCCTTTGAAGCATGAGACAGTGCAGCGGGTGAGGCACAATGGGAAGACTCGTTTGGAGGAGATGCTCCCTGGGCACTTACATGGGAAGACGGAAGGAGGCCAGGGTAATCGGCTTCGATGGCCACTTCTGTGTCGTGATAGCTCGCCTGATAGAAGACCCCCTCCTTGAGCTCCTCGGATATATCCGGATCCTCCTCAAATTCGGGATCCAGGTCCCGATTATGGTCCTCCGGCTGCGGAGCGGGGCTATAGATCCCCATAGTAGCCTTTCTCCATTCCTGGTAAAAATGGTTGGGTTAAGATTGACTAATTATGACTTAGAAATAAGATTAAGTGAGGTATTGGATTGAAACCTTACCCAGCTAGGGGGGTTGTACATGGAAAAGCCATCTCGACACTTGAGGCGAGTGAATTCTTCTTTCCCCCCTTTGTAAAGATCAACCAACATGGCGGCCAGGGCGGTGAAGTTATCCGGACCCTTGCGCCCATAGCGGGATGTATCATCCTCCCTGTTGTAGTTCCACATGGGGAGTCCTCTGGATTGGAGTGGTTGGAAACCGTGCGTTATGGAAATCGCCATGACTTCAATTATGGACAGGCCGGATTGGGCGAGTACCTTTATCTTGTCCATTAACTTCTTAACTTTCACACTTTCCTCCTCCTCGAGGCTTCGGGGGCGCCAGCTGTGGCGTTTCTTTAATGGACTATTGGAAAATTCAGGTAGGCCACTTCGGATTGGGTCCGAAAGAACGACGTCTTCAATATAGAACAACTCCGAGGGCCACTCCTCGGATGCCTTCTTTGGAGTGCCGGGAAGGTATCCTCTTCCGGCTAGGCGCCATACTTCGGCGCCGCCCACCTCAAATATGGATCCCTTTTGGGAGCGAGGTACGAGGTAGAAAAGCTTTCTCCATAGCTTGAAATGGGCCTCGCAGCCTAGGAATAGCTCGCAGAGAGCAACAAAACCAGCGATGTGCAGAATGGAGCCTGGCGTGAGATTATGTAGTTGAAGGCCATAGTACTCCAGGAGACCTTGGAGGAAAGGATGGATTGGAAATCCAACGCCTCTTAGGAGAAAGGAAACGAAACATACTCGCTCCCTTTCTGAAGGGTTTGGGAAATTTTCCGCCAGGGATTCCCTAGTAAAGGAGGTTAATCCTGCCTGAACGGGGACTAGATCCGTAGGGGGAGATATCCCTGCATCTGGAGCTTGGTCAGCTGGGCGTGGGATACAGAACAACTCTCCCAATCGCCTTTTTGCGAATCGTGGGGGAGAGAAGAAGAACTGGGAGCATTGGGCAGGTTTGCGTGGTTTCTTGTGACAAGCTCTAAGGATTTTCCGCCTGGTGTGGAATGGCATCTGAGATTCAACCTCCTTAAATAGACGCCTTCCTTACACGGCCCGGGTGTTATGTGTAAAAATTCTTGGACCCTTCATATTCGTATGACACGTGGGAGCTAGAGTGGTGATGGCGCAGAAGCCGAAGGATATAACATTTAATGTGAAGCCGAAGACCAAAGACCGAAGATGTAGATCCGAATACAGTCCTTTGGTTCGGATGCTTGGAGATCTACGGGTGAGGAATCTGCCTTGCAATGCCGAAGACAATTTGCACGCCGGACACGTCGTCATTGAAGACTAGTTTGGGGGCTACTGAGGGAGTCCTGGATTACGGGATCCTCGGGCGTCCAGGCTATGCAACATCGGCCGGACTAATGGGTCGTGAATATGCAAGATATAAGACTTTCCCCCGTGTCCGGATGGGACTCTCCTTTGCATGGAAGGCAAGCTTGGCGTGCGGATATGAATATTCCTTTCTCTGTAAACCGACTCTGTACAACCCTAGCCCCCTCCGGTTTATATAAACTGGAGGGTTTAGTATGTAGAGGCAATCATATCACATAGGCTAGACATCTAGGGTTTAGCCATCACGATCTCGTGGTAGATCAACTCTTGTAACCCCTATACTCATCAAAGTCAATCAAGTAGGACGTAGGGTATTACCTCCATCAAGAGGGCCCGAACCTGGGTAAACATCATGTCCCCTGTCTCCTGTTACCATCGATCCTTAGACGCACAGTTCAGGACCCCCTACCCGAGATCTGCCGGTTTTGACACCGACAACTCCCACTGGGGAACACCTGGAGTACATCGTCCATATGCATTTTCCCTGGGAGAAAGCTACCAACAATACTACAGAATACGAAGGGCTCCTTGCCAGGCTCAGAATTGCAACAGAATTGGGAATCAGGAAGCTGATCATTCGCGGGGACTCACAGCTTATGGTGAGACAAGTCAACAAGGATTACCAAAGTCCATTGATGGAGGCATGCATTGAGGAAGTGAGAAAGTTGGAGGAGCACTTTGATGGATTGCAAACTGAGCACGTACCCCGTGCGGAAAATAACATTGTTGATCATCTGTCAAAGCGCACTGCGCAAAAGCTCCCTATGGAACCAGGAACTTTTGTTCTCCATCTAATTCAACCCTCCGTATCCTTGGCAACAATGGTCCAGAAGAGGAGGAAACTAGACTCCGGCAAGCCTCTCCCGGTAGAACCTCTCAAGGCTCCTGGCAGGGAGCTTGACGGGAACAACTCCCCTTCAATTGCTGAGCCGCCCCCTCCCACCAGACCACCAGTCCCCGCGGTCGAGGGATGTTCTCCTATGAAGGAGGAGGTTCCGCTGGTCCTCGTTGGCGAGCCTCAGGCTCCAACTTGGGCACGTCACATAGTCCATTTCCTCCAAACTGGAGAACTTCCCAAAGAGCAAGAAGAAGCTGAAAGGGTAGCCCAAAGGGCCAATATGTATCAGTTCGTGGATGCCACACTGCATAGAAGAAGGCCCAACGGTGTGAAATTGAAGTGCATATGCTGGGAAGAAGGAAAGGAACTGCTGGCGGAGATACACAAAGGCATGTGCGGCTCACACATCGGATCAAGCGCTCTGGTTGGAAAAGCCTTCGAGCAAGGATTTTACTGGTCCAAAGCCCTCCAAGATGCAGTTGAGCTGGTCACTAAATGTGAAGCCTGCTAGTTCCATTCCAAGGACATCCATCTGCCTACCCAAACTCTTCAAACAATCCCTTTGTCGTGGTCGTTTTTGGACTGGGGGGTCAACATCTTGGGCCCTTTCCCCCGTGCTACCGGGGGTTTTGAATTCTTGTTCGTTGCAATCGACAAGTTTACAAAGTGGTTGGAAGTAGAACCGTGAGATAGGTGACTTCTCAGTCAGCTATCAAGTTCTTGAAAGGATTGGTCTGCCGCTTTGGAGTCCCTACCCAGATCATCACTGACAATGGCACCCAATTCACAAGTCGCGCCTTCATCCAATACGTTCATGCCTGATACGTCTCCAACGTATCTATAATTTTTGATTGGTCCATGCTATTATATTATCTATTTTGGATGTTAATGGGCTTTATTTTACACATTTATATTGTTTTGGGACTAACCTACTAACCGGAGGCCCAACCCAAATTGCTAGTTTTTTGCCTATTTTAGAGTTTCGCCGAAAAGGAATATCAAACGGAGTCCAAACGGAATGAAACCTTCGGGAACATGATTTTCTCAATGAACGTGATCTAGGAGACTTGGAGTGGGCGTCAAGAAACAATCAAGGAGGCCACGAGGCAGGGGGCGTGCCTACCCCCTGGGCGCGCCCTCCACCCTCGTGGGCCCCTCATTGCTCCACCGACGTACTTCTTCCTCCTATATATATCCACGTACCCCCCAAACATCTAGGAGCACCATGAAAACCTAATTCCACTGCCGCAACCTTCTGTTCCCGAGAGATCCCATCTTGGGGCCTTTTCCGGAGCTCCGCCGGAGGGGGCATTGATCACGGAGGGCCTCTACATCAACTCCATGGCCTCTCCGATGATGTGTGAGTAGTTTACTTCAGACCTTCGGGTCCATAGCTAGTAGCTAGATGGATTCTTCTATCTATTTGGATCTCAATACAAAGTTCATCTCGATTCTCTTGGAGATCTATTCGATGTAATCTTTTTTTGCGGTGTGTTTGTCGAGATCCGATGAATTGTGGGTTTATGATCAAGTTTATCTATGAACAATATTTGAATCTTCTCTGAATTCTTTTATGTATGATTGGTTTATCTATGCAAGTCTCTTTGAATTATCAGTTTGGTTTGGCCTACTAGATTAATCTTTCTTGCAATGGGAGAAGTGCTTAGCTTTGGGTTCAATCTTGCGGTGTCCTTTCGCAGTGACAGCAGGGGCAGCAAGGCAAATATTGTATTGTTGCCATCGAGGGTAAAAAGATGGGATTTATATCATATTGCATGAGTTTATCCCTCTACATCATGTCATCCTACTTAAAGCATTACTCTGTTCTTATGAACTTAATACTCTAGATGCATGCTGGATAGCGGTCGATGTGTGGAGTAATAGTAGTAGATGCAGAATCATTTCGGTCTACTTGTCGCGGACGTGATGCCTATATACATGATCATACCTAGATATTCTCATAACTATGCTCAATTCTATCAATTGCTCGACAGTAATTCGTTTACCCACCGTAATACTTATGCTCTTGAGAGAAGCCACTAGTGAAACCTATGGCCCCCGGGTCTATCTTCCATCATATTAATCTTTCAACACTTACTTATTTCTATTGCCGTTTATTTTACTTTGCATCTTTATTTTTCCTTATCATAAAAATACCAAAAATATTATCTTATCATATCTATCAGATCTCACTCTCATAAGTGACCATGAAGGGATTGACAACCCCTTTATTGCGTTGGTTGCAAGGTTCTTATTTGTTTGTGTAGGTGTGTGGGACTCGAGCGTGATCTCCTACTGGATTGATACCTTGGTTCTCAAAATTGATGGAAATACTTACACTTACTGCATCACCCTTTCCACTTCAAGGGAAAACCAACGCAGTGCTCAAGAGGTAGCAAGAAGGATTTGTAGCACCGTTGCCGGGGAGATTCGCGCCAAGTCAAGTCAAGATTTGACTCCCGACAATGAGCCATTTCTGGCACCATTGCCGGAGAGTCTATGCACAAGTCAAGACATACCAAGTACCCATCACAAACTCTTATCCCTCGCATTACATTATTTGCGATTTGCCTCTCTTTTTCCTCTCCCCCACTTCACCCTTGCCATTTTATCCGCCCTCTTTTCCTCTCGTCCTCTCTTTCTATTTGTCTCCCTCTTTCTTTTGATCCTCGCACTTTCTGTCGTTATGTCTAAAATTGGGGAAATTATTGTCGATATGGACAATAATAATAACATGGAAAGTTCTGATGCTCCTACTGAAGAACCCCCTATCTTACATACAAAAAAATTCCGAATCGGTAGTGGTAATATTATTGGAAAAGGAGTTATCCAAGATTTCTTTACTTGTGCCGGTGCTTTGCCTTCTATGGGTAGTTCTGTTCTTCATAGAACTAGTAGTCTTGCGGACGCTATCGCCATGCTTGTAGTTGAACTTGAAAGGCAATTTATGCACATGCATCCTTGCATACAAAGGATTTTCCTAGAAGTTTCTAATATTGAGCATTCTTCTGTTAAGCATGCCGCTACTATATTTTTGGCTCATGAGTTCAGATTTATAATAAAAGAAGCCAAAGAAATCTTTGCGCACTATAGGGTGGACGTTGCCCGTCCTCCCATAAAGGCAATCCTCTTTGATCAAGAGGAAATAATGCGCTTTCAATCTTTAGACTTTGTTGCTTTTAATGAGAACCTTAGAAAAAAGGTTCCTACCAATGTTCTAGTTGATAGATTTCCGAAATTAATAATGATTTTGCTATTCGAAATAATGATCTAGGATATTCTCTCGAGTATAGGCTCATGAAGTTTTGTCAAAAGAATGCTTATAATGATGAATTGGTTGTGCAATATGAAGGGCCAAAGGAGGAACCTATACCTCCCAAAATTGATCTTGGGGACTTCTGTCCCATTAAATTTAGCCCTTTTGATTAATTTTGCTTGCCTCAAAGAAAACTTGCTGCTGAACATACAGAATATGAAATGAGTTTTTGTGATCTATCCTATTATTATGGCAATACCTAGATCTATCTTCGCTTTTATGCCTAGCTAGCGGCGTTAAACGATAGCGCTTGTTGGGAGGCAACCCAATTTTGTTTTTATTTATTGCTTTTTGCTCCTGTTTAGTAATAAATAATTTATCTAGCCTCTATTTTGGTTGTGTTATTTTTTGTTTAATTAGTGTTTGTGCCAATTAGAACCGTTGGGAACACTTGGGGAAAGTCTTTTTGATCTTGCTGTAAAAAATAGAAACTTTAGCGCTCACGAGAATTGCTGCCATTTTTATTTGGAAAGTGATATTTAGTTAATTATTTTTGAAGATGATTAATAGATAAATTACTCACGTCCAGCAATTTATTCTAGAATTTTTGGGGTTCCATAAGTGGTCGGAACCTACAGATTACTACATACTGTTCTGTTTTTGACAGATTCTGTTTTTCTTGTGTTGTTTGCTTATTTTGATGAATCTATGGCTAGTAAAAGAGTTTATAAACCATAGAGAAGATGTAATACAGTAGTTTTAACACCAATATAAATAAATAATGAGTTCATTACAGTACCTTGAAGTGGTGTTTTGTTTTCTTTCGCTAACGGAGCTCACGAGATTTTCTATTTAAGTTTTGTGTTGTGAAGTTTTCAAGTTTTGAGTAAAGATTTGATGGATTATGGAACAAGGAGTGGCAAGAGCCTAAGCTTGGGGATGCCCATGGCACCCCAAGGTAAAATACAAGGACACCAAAAAGCCTAAGCTTGGGGATGCCCTAGAAGGCATCCCCTTTTTTGTCTTCGTTCATCGGTAACTTTACTTGAAGCTATATTTTTATTCGCCACATGATATGTGTTTTGCTTTGAGCGTCTTGTATGATTTGTGTCTTTGCTTTTTATTTTACCACAATCATCCTTGCTGTACACACCTTTTGAGAGAGACTCACATGATTTGAAATTTATTAGAATACTCTATGTGCTTCACTTATATCTTTTGAGCCATATAATTTTTGCTCTAGTGCTTCACTTATACCTTTTAGAGCACGACGATGGTTTTATTTTATAGAAATAGTTGATCTCTCATGCTTCACTTATATTATTTTTAGAGTCCTTTATAACAACATGGTAATTTGCTTTTAGGAATAATATAAAAACTTTTATAGAAGTGCATCGAATACTATGAGAAGTTTGATGCTTGATAATTGTTTTGAGATATAGAGATGGTGATATTAGAGTCATGCTAGTTGAGTAATCGTGAATTTGAGAAATACTTGTGTTGAAGTTTGTGATTTCTGTAGCATGCACGTATGGTGAACCATTATGTGACGAAGTCGAAGCATGATTTATTTATTGATTGTCTTCCTTATGAGTGGCGGTCGGGGACGAGCGGTGGTCTTTTCCTACCAATCTATCCCCCTAGGAGCATGCGCGTAATACTTTGTTTTGATAACTAATAGATTTTTGCAATAAGTATGTGAGTTCTTTATGACTAATGTTGAGTCCATGGATTATACGCACTCTCACACTTCCACCATTGCTAGCCTCTCTAATACCGCGCACTTTTCGTCGGTATCATACACCCACCATATACCTTCCTCAAAACAGCCACCATACCTACCTATTATGGCATTTCCATAGCCATTCCGAGATATATTGCCATGCAAATTTCCACCGTTCCATTATTATCACACGCTTCATCATTGTCATATTGCTTGCATGATCATGTAGTTGACATCGTATTTGTGGCAAAGCCACCGTTCATACTTCTTCATACATGTCACTCATGCATCATTGCACATCCCGGTACACCGCCGGAGGCATTCACATAGAGTCATATTTGTTCTAAGTATCGAGTTGTAATTTTTGAGTTATAAGTAAATAAAGTGCGATGATCATCATTATTAGAGCATTGTCCCAAGTGAGGAAAGGATGATGGAGACTATGATTCCCCCACAAGTCGGGATGAGACTCCGGACGAAAATAAAAAAAGAAAAAGAAAGAGAAAGGCCATAAAAAAGAGGAGAAGGCCCAAAAAAATGAGAGGAAAAGAGAGAAGGGACAATGCTACTATCCTTTTTCCACACTTGTGCTTCAAAGTAGCACCATGATCTTCATGATAGAGAGTCTCCTATGATATCACTTTCATATACTAGTGGGAATTTTTCATTATAGAACTTGGCTTGTATATTCCAATGATGGGCTTCCTCAAAATGCCCTAGGTCTTCATGAGCAAGCAAGTTGGATGCACACCCACTTAGTTTCTTTTGTTGAGCTTTCATATACTTATAGCTCTAGTGCATCCGTGCATGGCAATCCCTACTCACTCACATTGATATCTATTAATGGGCATATCCATAGCCCGTTGATATGCCTAGTTGATGTGAGACTATCTTCTCCTTTTTGGTTTCTCCACAACCACCATTCTATCCCACATATAGTGCTATATCCATGGCTCACGCTCATGTATTGCATGAAGATTGAAAAATTTTGAGAACATAAAAAGTATGAAACAATTGCTTGGCTTGTCATCGGGGTTGTGCATGATTTAAATAGTTTGTGTGGTGAAGATGGAGCATAGCCAGACTATATGATTTTGTAGGGATAAATTTCTTTGGCCATGTTATTTTGAGAAGACAAAATTGCTTAGTTAGTATGCTTGAAGTATTACTATTTTTATGTCAATATTAAACTTTTATCTTGAATCTTTCGGATCTGAACATTCATGCCACAATAAAGAAAAATTACATTGAGAAATATGTTAGAAAGCATTCCACATCAAAAATTCCTTTTTATCATTTACCTACTCGAGGACGAGCAGGAATTAAGCTTGGGGATGCTTGATACGTCTCCAACGTATCTATAATTTTTGATTGGTCCATGCTATTATATTATCTATTTTGGATGTTAATGGGCTTTATTTTACACTTTTATATCAATTTTGGGACTAACCTACTAACCAGAGGCCGAGCCCAAATTGTTGTTTTTTTTGCCTATTTTAGTGTTTCGCCGAAAAGGAATATCAAACGGAGTCCAAATGGAATGAAACCTTCGGGAACGTGATTTTCTCAACGAACGTGATCCAGGAGACTTGGAGTCGGCGTCAAGAAACAATCGAGGAGGCCACGAGGCAGGGGGGTGCGCCTAACCCCTGGGCGTGCCCTCCACCCTCATGGGCCCCTTGTTGCTCCACTGACGTACTTCTTCCTCCTATATATATCCACATACACCCCAAACATCTAGGAGCACCACAAAAACCTAATTCCATCACCGCAACCTTCTGTACCCGAGAGATCCCATCTTGGGGCCTTTTCCGGAGCTCCACCGGAGGGGGCATTGATCACGGAGGGCCTCTACATCAACTCCATGGCCTCTCCGGTGATGTGTGAGTAGTTTACTTCAGACCTTCGGGTCCATAGCTTGTAGCTAGATGGATTCTTCTCTCTCTTTGGATCTCAATACAAAGTTCTCCTCGATTCTCTTGGAGATCTATTCGACGTAATCTTCTTTTGCGGTGTGTTTGTCGAGATCCGATGAATTGTGGGTTCATGATCAAGTTTATCTATGAACAATATTTGAATCTTCTCTGAATTATTTTATGTATGATTGGTTTATCTTTGCAATTCTCTTCGAATTATCAGTTTTGTTTGGCCTACTAGATTGATCTTTCTTGCAATGGGAGAAGTGCTTAGCTTTGGGTTCAATCTTGCGGTGACCTTTCCCAGTAATAGCAGGGGCCGCAAGGCATGTATTGTATTGTTGCCATAGAGGATAAAAAGATGGGGTTTATATCATATTGCATGATTTTATCCCTCTACATCATGTCATCTTACTTAAAGCATTACTCTGTTCTTATGACCTTAATACTCCATATGCATGCTGGATAGCGGTCGATGTGTGGAGTAATAGTAGTAGATGCAGAATCGTTTCGGTCTAATTGTCGTGGACGTGATGCCTATATACATGATCATACCTAGATATTCTCATAACTATGCTCAATTCTATCAATTGCTCGACAATAATTCATTTACCCACCGTAATACTTACGCTCTTGAGAGAAGCCACTAGTGAAACCTATGGCCCCCGGGTCTATCTTCCATCATATTAATCTTCCAACACTTAGTTATTTCTATTGCCATTTATTTTACTTTGCATCTTTATTTTTCCTTATCATAAAAATACAAAAAATATTATCTTATCACATCTATCAGATCTCACTCTCGTAAGTGACTGTGAAGGGATTGACAACCCCTTTATCGCGTTGGTTGCGAGGTTCTTATTTGTTTGTGTAGGTGTGTGGGACTCGGGCGTGATTTCCTACTGGATTGATACCTTGGTTCTCAAAAATTGAGGGAAATACTTACGCTACTTTACTGCATCACCCTTTCCTCTTCAAGGGAAAACCAACGCAGTGCTCAAGAGGTAGCAATGCCCTCCGAAGCAAGATCTCATTTGCCTCTATTGCACATCAAAAGAGCAATGGGCAAGATGAGAAGGCAGACACTAATGTGTTCCAAGGACTCAAGACGAGAACATTTGATAAGCTGCAGAAGTGCGACAGGTGATGGATCGACGAGCTGCTGATGGTTCTTTAGTCCCTTCACCAAATCGAGCTATCGGGCAGACTCCCTTCTCCCTAGTCTATGGGGAAGAAGTAGTTCTCCCCAAGGAACTCATTTACGGGTCACCTCGAGTGCTTGTCTACGATGAAGTAGCGCAAGAACATCACAGGCGTGACGACGCTGAGCTTCTTGAGGAGAACCATCTCCGGGCTGCTATGCGTGTTGCATGCTATCAGCAAGCCCCGCGTTGCTATCACAGCCGCAGGGTTCATGCCCGGTGTTTTGAGAAAGGCGACCTTGTCCTTAGGCGCGTTCAGTCTGCCAAGGGTACAAAGAAGTTGACGCTGAAGTGGGAAGCCCCTTACCGGGTAGTACGAGTCACCAGACCTAGCGAAGTCCGTCTAGAGGCCGAAGATGGCATTCAATTACGAAACTCATGGAATATTGAGCTTCTCCGCAAGTTATACCCGTAAGGCGCGGCTGTCGGCCTGCCTCTGTTGCATGTAACCCCTTGTACAAAGCCAGGCGCAAATCCTAAGCAACAGAGAAATAAATGAAGCGCTGGGGGCTGACAAATTGCATGAATGCATAAGCATATCATGAGCATTGCATGTTCATGTAGATAAGATTGCATCTGGCATCATTTTCATCTGCATACACTGTAGGCTCCCGCCATGGACTTGGTCCCAAGGAGGAGATGAGAACACGAGCCTACATTCCAATCCCCGACAAGACAGACAGATAAGTCTTTTCTTTTATCCATACATGATTCTGCAAGCACAGACATGTGCATAAGAAAACCCTGCCACCTTCAAAACTTAGGTGCTCCCATCCCTTAACTCGAATGTTGCTTCGGTAAGGATGGTCGCAGTGGCTGAGGGAGTCCTGGATTAGGGGGTCTCCGGACAACCGAACTATATCCTTTGGCCGGACTGTTGGACTATTAAGATAAAAGATTGAAGACTTCGTCCCGTGTCTGGATGGGTCTCTACTTGGTGTGGAAGGCAAGCTAGGCAATACGGATATGGATATCTCCTCCTTTGTACCCGACCTTGTGTAACCCTAGCCCCCTCCGGTGTCTATATAAATCGGAGGGTTTTAGTCCGTAGGACAACATACAATCATACCATAGGCTAGCTTCTAGGGTTTAGCCTCTCTGATATCATGGTAGATCAACTCTTGTAATACTCATATCATCAAGAACAATCAAGCAGGGCGTAGGGTTTTACCTCCATTAAGAGGGCCCGAACCTGGGTAAACATCGTGTCCCTTGCCTCCTGTTACCATCCACCTTAGACGCACAGTTCAGGACGCCCTACCCGAGATCCGCCGGTTTTGACACCGACATTGGTGCTTTCATTGAGAGTTCCACTGTGTCGTCACCATAAGGCTTGATGGCTCCTTCGATCATCGCTAGCGATGCGGTCCTGGGTGAGGCTTTCCTCCCCGGACAGATCTTCATATTCGGCGGCTTTCCATTGCAGGCCAATTCGCTTGGCCATCTGGAGCAGATTGAGAGCTATGCCCCTGGCCATCAGGTCAGATTTGGAAACTTGAACTACATAGCCGACATTCGCGGAGACTTGATCTTTGATGGATTCGGGCCCATGTCGGACGCGCCATACAGTCTTGACGAGCATGACGTAACTCTGCCGTCGGACAGTGTTCGGGACATCGCATCCGCAGCTACTCCGTCCATCAATCCGGAGCAAGTCGCGCCATCCGAGAGCAGAGGGATGGACCCTGCCATGGAGTCCGCACTCTCAGTGGCGATAGAGCTGGATACTGACTTCACCCCCTATGAGAGCCGTGTCGCCAAACCACTGGATTCATCTCCGGCCACGGACTCCGAGCTGCTCATATCCATGCACGTCGAGTCCGACTGGGCGCCGATCATGGAGTTCACCTCCGCGGACATCTTTCAGCACTCACCCTTTGGGGATGTGCTAAATTCATTAAGGTCTCTCTCCCTGTCAGCAGAACCTTGGCCGATCTATGTCCGGCTAGAATGGGATGCAGACGACGAAGAAATTCGCTGCCCACCGACCACCCACTTAGTAGCCACTGTCGACGACTTAACCGACATGCTCGACTTCGGCTCTGAAGACTTCGACGGTATGGACGACGAGGCCGGAGACGAACAGGATCCACCGCCCTTGGGGCACCGGACCGCCACCTCATCATATAATATATACATGGTGGACACCCCCAAAGAAGCCAGTGGCCATGAGAAGGCGGAGGATGACCCCTCCAAGAAGCAACCCAGGCACCGACATCAGCGGCGCCACTCTAAGTCCCGCCACAGCAAGAGCAATGATACCGGCACATGAGATAATAACACTCCGGATAGCGCCGAAGACAACAAGAATCCCCTCCAGCATGGTGCAGGGCTAGAGGACGAACAAGCTAGCCCCCTAGAGCAGGCAGCAGATGGAGAACCGGAGGAGGACAATTACATGCCTCTCTCCGAAGACGAGGCAAGCCTTGACGATGACGAGTTTATCGTGCCTGAGGACCCCGTCGAGCAAGAGCGCTTCAAGCGCCGACTTATGGCCACGACAAGTAGCCTAAAGAAGAAACAACAGCTTCAAGCTGATCAAGACTTGCTAGCAGACAGATGGACCGAAGTCCTTGCGGCCAAGGAGCATGAACTCGAGCGCCCGTCCAAGAGTTACCAAAAATGCAGGTTGCTATCTCACCTCAAGGAGGAAGCATTGAAACCTCATTCACCAATGTACAATGCGGCTGATCGTCCACTACGTGGCCGAGCTAGAGAGGCGTTTCAGCCTAAAGTTCAGACCGCACCCCGACGCCACTCAGTCAAAAATACTAAGGCCTGGGGCAACACAGAGGACCTGCGAGACATCTTGGACAGTAAGGCAAAAATCACAAGGTCAATATACGGGACACGAGCACGTGCGCCCACACGGGACGATGATCGTCGCATTGGATACACCAAGAGTAAATCCGGCCGGGCCGAATACAGCAGACAAGACTCATACAAACTACGTCGGGATATAGCCCGGCACAGAGGCGCCGCACACCCCCTATGCTTCACTGATGAAGTTATGAATCATGAATTCCCGGAGGGTTTCAAACCCATAAATATCGAATCATACGACGGCACAACAGATCCCGCTGTATGGATTGAGGATTTCCTCCTTCACATCCACATGGCTCGCGGTGACGATCTACATGCCATCAAGTACCTCCCACTAAAACTCAAAGGACCAGCTTGACATTGGCTGAATAGCTTGCCAGCAGATTCTGTTGGCAGTTGGGAGGATTTGGAAGATGCATTTCTTGACAACTTCCAGGGCACTTATGTGCGGCCACCGGATGCTGATGACTTGAGCAACATAACCCAACAGCCAGGGGAATCATCTAGACAATTCTGGACACGGTTCCTGACTAAGAAAAATCAAATTGTAGACTGTCCGGATGCAGAAGCCCTAGAAGCATTCAAGCATAACATCCGTGATGAGTGGCTCGCCCGCCACCTCAGCCAGGAGAAGCCGAAATCTATGGCAGCCCTCACAACACTCATGACTCGCTTTTGCGCGGGCAAGGACAGCTGGCTGGCTCGCAGCAACAACACATCAAGGAATCCGGATACCTCAAATACCAAAGACGTTAACGGTAGGCAGTGTCGTAATAGACCAAAATGCCGCAATAACGGCGATAACACCGAAGATACGGCAGTCAATGCCAGAGGCTCTAAATCCGGTCAGCGGAAAAAGCCATTTAAAAGAAATACTCCGGCTCCGTCCAGTCTGGATCGCATACTGGACCTCTCATGTCAAATCCATGGCACCCCTGACAAGGTGGCCAATCACACCAACAGAGAATGCTGGGTGTTCAAGCAGGCCGGCAGGTTAAATGCCGAAAACAAGGACAAGGGGTTGGATAGCGATGACGAGGAGGAGCCCCAGCCGCCGAACCCAGGAGGACAGAAGGGGTTTCCCCCACAAGTGAAGACAGTGAACATGATATACGCAACCCACATTCCCAAGAGTGAGCGGAAGCATGCACTAAGGGACGTCTACGTGATGGAGCCCGTCGCCCCGAATTTCAACCCATGGTCTGCTTGTCCGATCACCTTCGATTGCAGGGACCACCCCACTAGCATCCGTCATGGCGGATCCGCCGCACTGGTCCTTGACCCCATCATTGACGGATTTCACCTCACTCGAGTCCTTATCGACGGTGGCAGCAGTCTGAACCTGCTTTATCAGGATACAGTGCGAAAATGGGTATCGATCCCTCAAGGATCAAACCCAGCAAAACCACCTTTAAAGGCGTCATCCCAGGTGTAGAGGCTCACCGCACAGGCTCAATCACACTGGAAGTGGTCTTCGGATCACCGGATAACTTTCGAAGTGAAGAGTTAATCTTCAACATCGTCCCGTTTTGCAGTGGCTATCATGCACTGCTCGGACGGACAGCATTTGCAAAATTCAACACAGTGCCACATTACGCATACCTCAAGCTCAAGATGCCAGGACCCCGTGGGGTCATAACAGTAAATGGAAACACAGAACACTCGCTCCGTACAGAAGAGCACACTACGGCCCTTGCAGCAGAGGCACAAAGCAGCATGTTCATGTAGACCACTCATTCGGCGTTACAGCCCCCGAACACCTTCAAGCGAGTCCGGAACAATCTACAACAGGATCGCCTAGCGCGATCAACGCTCGCCTAGCAATTTAGCCCCCGTCCCAGTCCCAGTGCAGCGATGAAATTCGTGCCGCGCGTACATAACTACACATTGAAAAAACCATGGACATAGGCGGGGGCACAATTAGGACACGCCTCGCATTGTGGCTTAACCACACCGGGGGCTGTATACCTTTGACATTCCTTTTCTCTTTCAGGGCCTAACTCTTTGGAAGCCCTTTCCGGCAGTCCGATTGCCGGACACATTCCGAAAGCAACAACCAAGGCGGCAAGAAGCTAGGATGAACACAGGAACCGCCAGGTGGTCTCTAGTAATACTTGATATACCCGCTATTCACTATTTATGCATAGCTTGCCTTGGGATAGGACATTTCAAATTGTCCTACTTTATGCTTATTGCACTACTTGTACCAGTACACTTCGATGTATTATTCAAATAACAATGCATATTATTAATCTGTAATTGCATTATTTAAGTTTTTCTCTTTCTCTTATATGTCCATTTACGACATTCCGCACCTGCACACTCGGGTGCGGTCAGTACGCCAGGGGCTCTCGTTTACCCCTTAATATGGCGCAAGAAGTCCGAACACATTCGACAGTGTGGTACACCGAACTTATAGCATTATATGCATCAGCTCCAAATCATGTCTTGGGTCAAATGTTGGGTTGCCCGGCTCCCATGCTTTGGTACCTTATGTTCCGCTATATCGGCTAAGGTAGCGGTGGGAGAACTACTGCGATTGTGTCCCGGTTCTTCCGGATGAGCACCTCAGTAGAGAAAGCCAAGAACTGACTGTCATGGTAAGGCGAGAAACTGGTCGCTGTTCGAGAGGTCTCAAGTCCTTAAAGAATTTTTCCGCTTTGGGCGAGGAGTCGGCCTTGTCCGGCTTAGGCGTGTATAGCAGCCCAAATTCGGCCCTCCGAATACCAGGGGCTTTGCCAAAAATTTAAAATCATAGACTTCTATGGCTAAGTGAGAGTGATAAAGCATTATAGTCCGATTGCCTGGTTCGTTGCGCTGAGCACCTCCCTTGAAGGACCCAAAATTGGGGTAAAGAGTGTTCAGATTTACCCCGAACACCCCAGTACTAGTTACATGGGGGTAGAAGCCGACGACTGGCCAACTCTCAGATTTTATAAACGGCCGCACAGAAGGTAATATTTTAAATTAAGAAAGCGTCGCATGGCGCAAAAGAACTCGTTTCATATTACAGGATCACATGGGCATTTTCATTCAAAGATTACATCCTTGGCACACTCATCTGCCACTAAGCGGGAACCCTTCAGGATGCTCTCATAGTAATTCTTGGGGCAGCGATGCTCCTTGCTCTTCGGTGGCCCCTCCTTCACAAGCTTCACGGTGTCCAGCTTCGCCTAGTGCACCTTCGCCTGGGCAAAAGCCCTGCGTGCACCTTCGATGCAGACGGACCGCTTGATGACCTCAAGCCGTGGCCAGGCTTCCACCAGCCGCCTCACTAGACCGAAGTAGCTGCCAGACAGGGGCTCGCCAGGCCACATCCGGACTATAAGTCCCCCCATGGCTTGTTCAGCCGCCTTGTGAGGTTCGACCAACTGCTTCAGCTGGTCGCTCAAGGACACAGGGTGTTCGGTCCAAGTATACTGAGACCAGAACAACTTCTCCGTTGAGCTCCCCTCCTCAGCCCAGTAAAACTCCGCGGCATCCAGCACACTGCGGGGAAGATCTGCAAATGCTCCTGGAGAGCTCCAAACTCGGGTAAGAAAAAGGAAAGTCTCCTTCACATGCTTGCTTTGCATATTGAATGCCTTACCCGCTGCTATCTTCTTCGCCGCATCAATCTCCTGGAGGGCCTTGTTGGCTTCGATCTTGGCGCTCCGGGCGCTTTCAAGCACCTGCGTGAGCTCGGACTCTCGCGTCTTGGAGTCAAGCTCCAAGGACTTGTGCTTTTTGGCGAGAGCCTCGAGCTCTTGCTGCACCTCGCCCACTCGGGCTTCTTGTCTCTCCCGTTCAATGCGTTCTTTGGCCGCTTTGTCTTCGGCCATGGACAACGCCTTCCTCAGGGTCTCCACCTCGGTCGTGGCCCCTGAAAAATTCATGATGATCCTATTAATTTACACCAAACTTCTTTTTAACTATATAAACTAGGGTATATCTTACCTTTGCTCTCTTCGAGCTGCCCCTTGGTAAGGCCGAGCTCGTCCTCGGACCGCTTCAGGGCCTGCTTCAGCGCAGAGACCTCCGTAGTACATGCGGCAGCGGCCAGCACGGAAGCCTGCACATACACATAGACATACTCTAATTAGACTCCTGAGTTATCATTTGATACTCTATTCGTCTTTTCTTCGCAAATGCCGAACAGAGCATCAGGGGCTACTATCTATGCGGTAATATTTTTATATTTTGAATGCTTACCTCAAAGCCTGTTAGGAGGCTGGCGCAAGCTTCGGTCAGTCCATTTTTGGCAGACCGAACCTTCTTGACCACCGCACTCATGATAGTGCGGTGTTCTTCATCGATGGAAGCGTTGTGAAGCGCTTCCAGCAAGTTGTCCGATGCCTCTTGTTGGACAGAGGACACTGGCACGGATGGTTGGCCCCCCTTAATGGGGGACCGCCTGCCGGAGTCCGGAACCATTGAAGGTTGCGGCGTAGTGTCTGGCTGTGGCCCGAACTCGAAGCCCGTAGGAGCCTCGCTCCCTTGGTACTCAGGGTCTGGGAGGTCATAGTGAGGCACCCCCAGGATCACCTCCCCTTGGGTCGGTGCCTTTTGAGACACCACCTCAGCATTGTCCGTAGGGCGAGGGGTGGAAGTCGCTGGAGGAGAACCGCTATTCATATCCGACGAGCCCAAAGAGCCGCTCGACGAGGGTACGTCGAGATGAGCTCAGGCCAGACTGCATAATCATGTTCGGCATGAGCAAAGGCAGTACAATAAAACATAACATGAAGTACTATGGTGTCCGGACACTTACGACTTCGCTAGGGGCTTGTCCCTGGATAGCCACTCGCCGCCGCTGTCGGCGGCCGTCGTGGCACAGTCCAGAGGGAGGGTCGTTCCCTTCTTGGACCCTTCGGCCTTCCCGGATGGGTCGGCCTTCCTTTTCTTGTCTCCCCCGGCTGGGGGGGGGGAATTTTCTCATCCTCCTTGTTTCCGTGGGAGGAGTGCGCGTCGGACTATCGAACGATGAGTCCGATAGAACTACCTTGCGCCGGAGACCCTTTCGGGTCCCCGCGGCCTTCTTCTTGGCCGTCTTTTCTAGTACCTCGTAAGGTGCCAGAGTCAGCATCTTCGTTAGAAGAGCGTTTGCAGGATCTTCGGGCAGGGGGGCTGGGTAATCAAGCTGCTCCGCTGTCTTTATACAGTCTTGTTAATGACATGAAAGCTTAGATCCAACACATAACCAAACCAGGGCACATAAATACCCTGGGAGATATAAAAGCCTATCGGATGGGCGCGGCGCTTTGCGCTGAGTCCGCAGTCCTCGGTGAGGGAGGGAGGCATCTCGGCACCCTTGAACAGCACCCTCCAGACGTCCTCGTGCGTTGTGTCGTAGATATCTCACAGCATCTAGTGCTGGGCCGAGTCAAACTCCCACAAAACAAATGCCCGTCGTTGGCACGGAAGGATCCGGCGGAAGAGCGTAACTTGGACCAAGTTGACGAGTTTAATTTTCTTGTTCGTCATGTTCTGGATGCAGGTCTGGAGTCCAGTCGGCTCTACCAAAGAACCCCAAGTCAGGCCCTTCTTTTTCCAGGAGGTGAGCCGCGTGGGGAATCCGGATCGAAATTTGGGGGCCGCCACCCAGTTGGAGTCGCGTGGCTCGGTGATGTAGAACCACCTCGATTGCCACCCCTTTATGGTATCCACGTAGGTACCCTCGAGCCAGGTGACATTGGGCATCTTGCCCACCATGGCGCCTCCACACTCTGCTTGCTGGCCACCCACCACCTTCGGTTTGACATTGAAGGTTTTCAGCCATAGGCCGAAGTGGGGCCTGATGCAGAGGAAGGCCTGGCACACGATGATAAACGCCGTGATGTTGAGGATGAAGTTGGGGGCCAGATCATGAAAATCCATCCCGTAGTAGAACATGAGCCCGCGGACAAATGGGTGGAGAGGAAATCCCAGTCCGCGGACGAAATGGGTAAGAAAAACTACCCTCTCATGGGGTTCGGGCGTGGGGACGATCTGCCCCGCATTCGGCAGCCGGTGCGTGATATTCGCAGCTAGGTACCCGGCTCCCCGTAACTTTTTGATGTTTTCCTCCGTGACGGAGGAAACCATCCACTTGCCTCCTGCTCGAGACATGCCTGGAGTGGTTTGAGAAGAAGAACGCGAGCTTGGGCGCTAGAGCTCGAGTGTGCGGGAATGGGTAAGCGAGAAGGAAGAAGGCGTGGGTGTAAAAAGTAAATCTTTGTCCCTTTATAAGGGCAGAGGAGGCGATGAGTCTCCCCACTTGCCTGGCAAAACCGCTTATTCCCTAGGCACCGCAATTGATGGCGCAGTTGGGTTACCCACGTCCGTATTGATGAGAATCCCGTGATAAGGGGAACACTATCTCTGCTTTGACAAGACGTATCAATAAATCCGCCTCGCGATATGTGTGGAGCTGGTTGAGAAAAAGCGCTTCGAATAATAACCGAGCCATGAAGTGATGTCATACTATCAAAACATGTTAGCAGATTAGATTTGTGGAAGTATTATTCTCTCTACGGTGGTATGTGGAACTTATTTTGCAGGGTCGGACACTATCCTTGCATTCAAACTCTTCCATGGTGTATTCAGAGGAGGAACCCGCCTTGCAATGCCTAAGACAACACTGCATGCCGGACTCATCGTCATTGAAGCCTAGTTCAGGGGCTATTGAGGGAGTCCTGGATTAGGGGGTCTCCGGACAGCCGGACTATATCCTTTGGCCGGACTGTTGGACTGTTAAGATACAAGATTGAAGACTTCGTCCCATGTCCAGATGGGACTCTACTTGGCGTGGAAGGCAAGCTAGGCAATACGGATATGGATATCTCTCCTTTGTAACTCACCTTGTGTAACCCTAGCCCCCTCCTGTGTCTATATAAACCGGAGGGTTTTAGTCCGTAGGACAACATACGATCATACCATAGGCTAGCTTCTAGGGTTTAGCCTCTCTGATCTCGTGGTAGATCAACCCTTGTAATACTCATATCATCAAGAACAATCAAGCAGGACGAAGGGTTTTACCTCCATCAAGAGGGCCCGAACCTGGGTAAACATCGTGTCCCCTACCTCCTATTACCATCCACCTTAGACGCATAGTTTGGGACCCCCTACCGGAGATCCGCCGGTTTTGACACCGACAGTGGCCTTTGGAGAAAAAGGTCTGGTGGGGGGCTGATCCCTCTTTAAGTTTTGTGCCCGGCAAGCCTAACTCCGCGCCAACGAACTGAGGGTACTAGCAGGATAACCTGCCAGAGGAAACTTGTTTACTTAAAAGTATAGATGCATCCCACCTCTGCATGGACACATTACATGCACAAGTCCCCGACAAGGCTTATCTTTTTCATTAATATGCTCATCAACAAGTACAAATCTTATAGAACACAAACATGGATAAAAGAGATTATATAATTTGAACTAAAGTATGTCAAGTGCCTATAGATTTTAGATTGAAAAAGATAAGTGCCCTGTGATGCCCTTTCTTGTCCCTCTCCTCCTAGGCATTTGGGTAGGAGGTGAAGAGGGCAAAAGGGGAGCCTAGGCAAAAGCTCAGCCTGACCCTGTCGGGCTCCAGGAGAGGTAGCCAGACAAGGCTAGGAAGGCGCGGGCGAAGATGATGGTGAAGAGATCGGCGGAGGTGACCCGTCAACTGCCACCACCAGGGCCGGCAGGGCACGGCAGGGCGAACAAAGTTGCAGCCCACGAGGAAGCTTGCCGGGGCCCAACTGGAAGGCTGCTGGAGGAGCCCCGGGGCACCAGCCCCACCCCTGGACCCAACTCCCCGACAAATCACCATGCCGGAGAGGAGATGCAGGTGCAGATGATGGTGCCGCTGCCTAACGGTGACGGTGCAGCTGGTGCTCAGCCGGAGTCAGAGTCGTCGCCCTCCCGGCCGATGCCTTCATCATCGTCGTCATTGTCTGCCTCATCCCTATCGCTCGAGGAGGAGCTCTCGTCATCAGTCGAGCTCTCCGCGCAGCACCCTAAGCGAGCACCTAAGCTCCCAAAAACCTTGACGAAAAGGAAATTAGCCTCCATTAACTTAAAATGGAGGATGTGACCTTAAGACAAGCTATGGGCGCGGGCAAAGGTCTTCCAACCACGGTGGAAGTACATGACATGAGGGGCAAGGAAATCTACATCCACCCGTATGCTGCCATTCCCACAACCCCTCATGTGCAGTTTCAACGCCCGCGGCCGTTCGAGCTCCATCTCCCTTGTGAATGGGGTGGGGAGAAGGAGGCAGCCGTGCGGAGGCTTGTACAGCCTAATAACAAACTCCAAGGGATGGTCTCCAACATGGCCTTCCATCAGGGGAGGAACGTCCGGTGGGGGCACGATCGGGGCACCACCCCGTCCTCCTCGACTCCGTACACCACGACGACCTCGACCGCGCCCCCTCCTGCCTCCTTTCACAACGGGCTCCGCCCCCGCATCTTCGGAGGGAGGAGGGAGGCGCTGTCGAGCGGAAGTTCCCATCACTGGTGGAGCAACGCCCGACCCCTGACCTTCACCATGATAGGCAAAGACTACGACAAGAATGGAGGGAGGAGGAGGTGCAGGAAAACATCTCGCCTCGCATCCCCTATTATAGCCGAGTGGGGGAGGAGGATCAGATTTTTTTCGTGGAGGTTGCCACCCCGTTCGACTAGTCCGGCTCCTCCTTGCCATTAACGGCTCAAGGAATCAAGGCTGGCCCTCTGCTCCAATCCACGGCGCCTGGCTTTCTACCATGGCACCCATTCTCGTACCCTCCTCATCCGCCACCAACCCCGCGCAATGCATGCAGTACACGTGGCAGAAGCGCTTAGGCGGGAAGGATAGTGGGGTGGCAGTTACCACCCCCTGAACATGGGACATGGGTACCCCGCAAGTCGTGGCCCATTATTTCCCCCACTGCAATTGGCGCTACGCGACGCACGGGAGAACCGGAAATTGACCTGAGCTCAGGTTAATGAAGAAGAAAAGAAAATTTCAAAGGACAAGCAACTACTTCCCTTTCGCCTGTGCACTGGGTAGGGCCTACCCCGACGACGCCCGGTAGCACGTTTGGACCAGGCCCGAGGGCTCCTGTCGGTGCAACAAACCCTGGGTCCGTTACCCAGACCGTGCACATTCCTAAGATCAACATCCAAGACCAGGCCAAGCACAAGATATCAGTTATTTGAAGAATCAGGGTGCAGATCAAGAGGACCAAGTGAAACCAGAGAAGCAAGATATCACTAAGGGAAAAACTTCCCTTGTCGGGCAGGCGAGCCTGGCAAGGACAAGGTTGCCCCGAAGGCAAACCACCAGACCACCCCGGCAGGCCTACCGGGCACAACAGAGGTGAACTACCATGCCAAGGCTTCCCTGCTCCACCTCACAGTGACACAGGTCGCCAATCAGTGCGGTGTCAAGCCCCCAAGTGACTAAGTGGTTGTTTCTTGCCACATGGCAGCCACTTCCTATAGGAATCATCTCCAAATGACACCCGTCCTGAGATGTGTCAAGCAAGCAGGCGCGAAGCTGCCAAAATAGCCCGGCAAGGCTTACCGGGCACGCTGTGATGTGACACTAAGCGGCACTTTTAATGCGCTCTGTCTGCCTCCAGACTTAGGCATGATATCACTGTTTGCTATCTAATCAGTGCATAATGATTGATTTGCCACCGTGGTAACCCATTGATCTATAAAACGAGGCCCATGGCAACCATAGAAAGGATTCAGACCTTTGTACACTCATACTCGCATAGCTACTCTTGCCCCGACGCAACCCTGTCGGACTAGAGCGTTGCATTTCGACCACAATCTACCATCAATCCACCAAAGTAGGAGTAGGGTTTTACGCCTCACGGCAGCCCGAACCTGGGTAAAATCGATTGCGTGATCTCTGCCATGTTGTGCTACGCTTCTACGCTCTTTGTGCAACATGCTCATCCCCCAGCCGAACCACGAAGGGGATCATGGCCCCATAGGTGGACGTGGTTTCCCATGACACAGTGACAGTGTGGGTAGCGATGCATGTATTGTATTGTTTCCATCAAGGATAAAAAGATGGGGTTTATATCACATTGCTTGAGTTTATCCCTCTACCTCATGGCATCTTAGTTAAACTGTTGCTCTGTTCTTATGAACTTAATACTCTAGATGCAGGAAGGAGTTGTTCGATGTGTGGAGTAATAGTAGTAGATGCAGAATCGTTTCAGTCTACTTTGTCACGGACGTGATGCCTATATTCATGATCATTGCCTTAGATATCGTCATAACTATGCGCTTTTCTATCAATTGCTCAACAATAATTTGTTTACCCACCGTATGTTTTCTTTTAAGAGAGAAGCCCCTAGTGAAACCTATGGCCCCGGGTCTATTTACCTTCATAGAGTTTCAGATCTATAAACCAAAAAAAAAACCCAAATACCTTGCTGCAATTTATTTATATTTACTTTAGTTTGCTCTTTTATTTATCTTTTATACCTATGTCTATTAGATCTCAATCTTGTTCGTTATGAAGGGATTGACAACCCCTTTTTTGCATTGTGTGCAAGTGTTTGTTAGTTTGTGCAGGTGCATATATTGGAGACTTGCCTGTGCCTCTTACTGGATTGATACCTTGGTTCTTAACTGAGGGAAATACTTATCTCTACTTTGCTGCATCACCCTTTCCTCTTGAAGGGAAAAATCAACGCAAGCTCAAGAAGTAGCAGGAAGAATTTCTGGCACCGTTGCTGGGGAGGTTCTACACCAAGCCTACCAAGTACCCATCATAAACTCTCATCTCTTGCACTTACATTATTTGCCATTTGCCTCTCGTTTTCCTCTTCCCCGCTTCTAAAACGTTTCCAGAAAAATACAAAAATATTTGCCTTTTTATTCGCCCTTCTTTTGTTCATCTTTTTTCTTGCTTGTGTGTTAGATTGCTTGCTTGTCCTTATGACTCAACCCAAGAGATTTGATCCTTACTATAGGAAGTTGGAAGAAATTGAAAATAATGCAAAAAGTTTTATGTCCTTACGATTTGAGAAATATAGTTTCTTTAGGAACGAACTTAAGGAACAAAAAACTATGATGGAATATATTAATAAAGAGCTTGATGATGTTGCTAAAGAAATAAATGGTCTTAAATCTCAATTCACTCATATTGAAAATTTAGTAGGCCAAATTTCCGATAAGCAAACCACTTTGGTAAATAAGATGGCCGCTAAACCGGAGTTTTTATATAATGATGAAGATCTTAAAGTGATTGGTGTGACTCCTATTGAATCTTAGTTTGCTAATATAAATCTTGATAAAGATGGGACTAGAGATGAGTCAACTTTAGCTAGAAGGCATCCCAATAATTTTGAGGGTGAAGATCTTAATGAAAAAATGATAAAACTGGGATTGGAGAGGTCAAAACTTTAAGTAGTGATGAACCCACTCTTTTGGATTTCAAGGACTTTAATTGTGATAATTGTTATTTTATAGATTGTATTTCCTTGTTGCAATCCATTCTTAATCCACCTCATGCTTATAATCAAAATAAAGCTTTTACTAAACATATTGTTGATGATATCACCACAAAAAAATACACTTCCGTGATGATACGTGTTTGTTATAGTAGGTCACCATTTCTGTGATGTATGTGTACATCCATGATGATTTTATGACAGAATCAAGATAGTCATACATGTGCTATCGCAAAAGTGTTCCATGACAATACCAAAATTATCATCAGGAAGTGTTCACTTCCATGACGATAAATGACGCGTCACGGAAGTGCTTTCGTCAAGGGTAATTGACACGTGGCATCCACCATAACGGGTCTCCATTAAGCTATTGGGTCCGATTTTGGATCCGATAACCCGTCAACAGCCCAGACCAATGGGGATTTTCCATGTGTAAAATTCTCATTGGCCAGAGGAAACACGTGTCAACTCGTCATTGGGTCAGATAGTATCCTATGATATGCCGACACATGCGTCATCCCACCACTGGCCCATTTAGCTTACAAAGGCCGGCCCGTTTGACTTGGTCAAAAGTTAGCGGGTCGGCCCATGAAAAGCCTGTTAATGGTCTGTTCGCAAATAGCCCATTTTACAGCCCAGTAACTGACGGCCCGTTAGTGCTAATAACTCACAAGTATAGGGGATCGCAATAGTTTTCGAGGGTAGAGTATTCAACCCAAATTTATTGATTCGACACAAGGGGAGCCAAAGAATATTCTCAACTATTAGCAGCTGAGTTGTCAATTCAATCACACCTGGAAACTTCATATCTGTAGCAAAGTATTTAGTAGCAAAGTAATATGATAGTAGTGGTAACGGTAGCAAAAGGTAATGATAGCGAAAGTAATGTTTTTGGTATTTTGTAGTGATTGTAACAGTAGCAACAGAAAATTAAATAAGCGGAGAACAATATATGGAAAGCTCATAGGCAATGGATCGGTGATAGAGAATTATGCCGGATGCGGTTCATCATGTAACAGTCATAACCTAGGGTGACACAGAACTAGCTCCAATTCATCAATGTAATGTAGGCATGTATTCCAAATATAGTCATACGTGCTTAGGGAAAAGAACTTGCATGACATCTTTTGTCCTACCCTCCCGTGGCAGCGGGGTCCTAGTGGAAACTAAGGGATATTAAGGCCTCCTTTTAATAGAGTACCGGACCAAAGCATTAACACATAGTGAATACATGAACTCCTCAAACTACGGTCATCACTGGGAGTGGTCCCGATGATTGTCACTTCGGGGTTGCCGGATCATAACACATAGTAGGTGACTATAGACTTGCAAGATAGGATCAAGAACTCACATATATTCATGAAAACATAATAGGTTCAGATCTGAAATCATGGCACTCGGGCCCTAGTGACAAGCATTAAGCATAGCAAAGTCATAGCAACATCAATCTCATAACATAAATGGATACTAGGGATCAAACCCTAACAAAACTACCTTGATTACATGATAAATCTCATCCAACCCATCACCGTCCAGCAAGCCTACGATGGAATTACTCATGCACGGCGGTGAGCACCATGAAATTGGTGATGGGGGAAGGTTGATGATGACGATGGCGACAGATTCCCCTCTCCGGAGCCCCGGACGGACTCCAGATCATCCCTCTCGAGAGGTTTTAGGGCTTGGCGGCGGCTCCGTATCGTAAAACATGATGAATCCTTCTCTCCTATTTTTTTTCTCCCTGAAAGCAAATATATAGAGTTGGAGTTGAGGTCGGAGGAGCTCCAGGCGGCCCACGAGGTAGGGGGCGCACCCAGGGGGGCAGGCGCGCCCCCCACCCTCGTGGCTAGGTTGTGGGCCCCCTGGTATTCATCTTTTGCAAGGATTTTTTATTATTTCCAAAAAGACGTTCCATGAATTTTTAGGTCATTCCAAGAACTTTTGTTTCTGCACATTGATGTCTACTACACAATCTTCTTCTTGTAGACGTTGTTGGGCCTCCAAGTGCAGAGGTTTATAGGACAGTAGCAAATTTCCCTCAAGTGGATGACCTAAGGTTTATCAATTTGTAGGAGGCATAGGATGAAGATGGTCTCTCTCAAGCAACCCTACAACCAAATAACAAAGAGTCTCTTGTGTCCCCAACACACCCAATACAATGGTAAATTGTATAGGTGCACTAGTTCGGCGAAGGGAAGGTGATACAAGTGGTATATGGATAGTAGATAATAATTTTTGTAATCTGAAAATATAAAAACAGCAAGGTAAGTAATGATAAAAGTGAGCGTAAACGGTATTGCAATGCGTTGAAACAAGGCCTAGGGTTCATACTTTCACTAGTGCAAGTCCTCTCAACAATAATAACATAATTGGATCATATAACTACCCTTAACATGCAACAAAGAGTCACTCTAAAGTCACTAATAGCAGAGAACGAACGAAGAGATTATGGTAGGGTATGAAACCACCTCAAAGTTATTCTTTCCAATCAATCCGTTGGGCTATTCCTATAAGCATCACAAACAGCCCTAGAGTTTGTACTACAATAACACCTTAAGACACAAATCAACCAAAACCCTAATGTCACCTAGATACTCCAATGTCACCTGAAGTATCCGTGGGTATGATTATACGATATGCAACACACAATCTCAGATTCATCTGTTCAACCAACACATAGAACCTCAAAGAGGGCCCCAAAGTTTCTACCGGAGAATCACGACGAAAACGTGTGCCGACCCCTATGCATAGGTTCATGGGCGGAACCCGCAAGTTGATCACCAAAACATACATCAAGTGAATCACGTGATATCCCATTGTCACCACAGATACGCACGGCAAGACATAAATCAAGTGTTCTCAAATATTTAAAGACTCAATCTGATAAGATAACTTCAAAGGGGAAACTCAATCCAGTACAAGAGAGTAGAGGGGGGAGAAAACATCATAGGATCCAAATATAATAGCAAAGCTCTCGATACATCAAGATCGTATCACCTCAAGAACACGAGAGAGAGAGAGAGAGAGATCAAACACATAGCTACTGGTACATACCCTCAGCCCCGAGGGAGAACTACTCCCTCCACGTCATGGAGAGGACCGGGATGAGGAAGATGGCTGTCGGTGTCAAAACCGGCGGATCACGGGTAGGGGGTCCCGAACTGTGCGTCTAAGGCGGATGGTAACAGGAGGTAGGGGACACGATGTTTTACCCAGGTTCGGGCCCTCTTGATGGAGGTAAAACCCTACATCCTGCTTGATTTATTCTTGATGATACGAGTATTACAAGAGTTGATCCACCACGAGATCGGAGAGGCTAAACCCTAGAAGCTAGCCTATGGTATGATTGTATGTTGTCCTACGGACTAAAACCCTCCGGTTTATATAGACACCGGAGGGGGCTAGGGTTACACAAGGTCGGTTACAAAGGAGGAGATATACATATCCGTATTGCCTAGCTTGCCTTCCACGCCAAGTAGAGTCCCATCCGGACACGAGACGAAGTCTTCAATCTTGTATCTTCATAGTCCAACAGTCCGGCCAAAGGATATAATCCGGCTGTCCGGATACCCCCTAATCCAGGACTCCCTCAATGTCCACCAAACCAGGCTTCAATGACGACGAGTCCGGCGCAGTGTTGTCTTCGGCATTGCAAGGCGGGTTCTTCTCCATATTTCGAACGTTTGTAAAGTAGTGTCCGGCCCCATAAATGTTTGGACCTCTTGGCTTCTGTGCCCAATAAGGGCTATTTTCCTCGCATCGAATGAATACGAGGCGCCAGGGTATTTTTACATTCCCCCCCCTAGCCAGATAAATAAATTGTCTATTAAAAGGACGGGGATTCTCAGATCCGATCCACACCATCCTCCCCCAGCGAGAATCCATCAGAGCATGCTTCGGAAATATCCATTCCAGCATGGCCGACCTCCGTAGCTCCTCCTCCCGCCCCGTAGCCCTAAGCCCGGTGATTGGGAGAGGTGTTCCGTCCCACACAGTCGATTAATCGAACTGCAGACTAAGGGATTCCTCCCTGTAGCATACATGGTGCCCGTTCGAGCCGGGCTTGCCACCTACAATGGCGGGGAGCAAGCGGAGAGCTTCCCCAGTCCCTCTATGGGGGAGCGGGTCTGCCTTGTTCCCTATTTATTAAGGGGACTTGGATTTCCAATTCATCCGTTCCTCCGCGGGCTCCTGGAGTTCTACGGCCTCCAACTACACAATTTCACCCCTGCCTCCATTCTACAAATCGCCGGCTATGTTGCTCTCTGCGAGTTGTTCCTGGGCTGCGAGGCTCACTTCGGGCTGTGGAAAAGGCTATTTTGCCTCGTCCCTCGCACACAGAGGGGGTCACTTTATCAAGTGGGCGGAGCCGAAATATGGCGTATCACCGGTATCGGATACCTGTCCGGTACCCCGAAGAAGTCGTCCGAAGACTGGCCTTCGGAATGGTTTTATATGGAGGACGTTCCCCTTCCGGACCCTGTTCGGCGGGGTCTTCCTGAGTTCAACAATGCCCCTCTGAAGAAACGCCGAAGTTGGCGCCCACGGAGCCCCCAGGTGGATGACAATGGAGAAGTCCTCTATCTGATGAACCGAATTAAAGCACTGGCTCAATCAGGATTGACAGTAATCGAAGTTATGTCGGTTTGCATAATGCGGGGAGTGCAACCACTTCAATATCGTGGGCACCCCTTGTGGTGTTTTAACAGGGCGGATGATGCCACCCGCTGCGGGCGTAAGGGTCCGGACAGTGCTGCCGCTTTAGCAAAAAATTTGTCCGAATTGTTCAAGGGAGAGGAAGAGGAGTTCACCCGCATCAAGCCACGGGATGGATTCTCCATGTACAATCCTCCAAGCTGGGTAAGTTATATCTCCTTACTCCCATTTTCCCGCATTCTTTGTCGTAAATATTCACCTTGCCACTTTGCGGCAGGAACTGCGAAAAGCCATAAAGGAGGTCAGCAGCCCTTCTCCACAACCAGAGGACCGTGGCCGGGCCCTCGACTCCAGACTCGAAGAAGATTCGGTTATATTCGTGGAGCTGATAGACCGGCAGTTCTATTAGTTAAGCTGTGATGATGCCATGGTGGCCATTACAGCCGACTATCCCGGACTACTTCCTGCATCGCACGTAAGAAAACCAAAAAAATCCCAACTCCAAAAACTAGGATCCCTTGTTAGACACTTCACCTACCATATACATATGGCGTTTTTACAGGGAAGGCATTTGGGACGCCCTACCGAACCCGCGGCAACTCGCCAACAGGAGGCACCGAGGCCGGGCAGGCCAAAAAGGAAGGCGGTCAGGACGGAGACGCCGACGCAAAGGTATAATAGAAACCCCGCTCCGTGGTTGTCGTCTTTCTCAAAATGTAACGATGCCCATGTTTCTTTAACAGGAAAAACGCTCGCCGGAATATGTCCGGCGACGTTGCTAATCACGCTTCCACCAGTCGGGCGCCAGGACCGGACATAGAGGCGGAAGCCGATATGGGGCGGGCGCCGGATAATCCCCCTACAGAGGACGCAGATAGATTATCCGCTACAAACTCAGAAGTGGAAAGCGCCATGAATCATAGGCGCCGTCGGGCCGTACTCCGCGACGCTTGTTTCTCACCAGAGGCATTTGATGCCTTCAATTCTGGAGAGGCGTACCTCCGTGCTGCTCAAGATGGTCTAGCCAGAGCCACAGATTAGTATGTAAAGGATGTACAGGTAAGTAAATCTGACGATTTATATGTATCGGTAGCCCGTGAGACTTGAAACAGTTAGCATAACTGATTTAAGGATCATCTTTATTGTGCAGGTTCTTACAGAGAAGAATACTAGGCTGTCACAAGAGCTAGAGGAATGCAAGACCCAACTGCGGGCCGCTGTTGCCGTATTGAAGGAACCAAAAAAGTCCGCCGCTGGTAACATTTACTTTAAAGAATGTTGGTTTCCATAGAGTGTGCGGCGTGGCTGCAGATCTAACAATAGATGTTGCAGATGAATCCGGAGAAAATCTGGAGGACCAGCATGTCATGCGACAGCTAGAGGCAGGCAAACGCATGCCGACTAAGGTTAGGCGGGAGAAAAACAATCTCCAAGACGCCAATATCAAGCTGAGCGTGGAACTAAAAGACGTTCGAGCCCAGCTTGCAGACTCCGAAAGGAGAATAAGCGGCTTCGATGCGGCATTTTCAGTAAGTGCTTGAATGAATCCTTTTGAAGGAGTTCGACGAAGAAGCCAACTAACAACGTTATGTCTGTAGGTATGCTGACGGGTCATCCCGCGGAGGAAATGCTTGGTCTGTGGGTGATCTTCTATCCAAGCTCTCACATCTGCACGAACAAGTTCGGCAGGTGATGCAAGGTGTTGCCCAGGCCTTGTGGCCATCCGTCTCCCTGCTAGAAGGAGTTGCAGAGCTTACGGAGAAGCTCAAGGGAGCGCGGCGGCGCTTCCGATTATGGAAGATATCGGCCTGCCGTCAAGGTGCCAGAGAAGCCTGGGCCATGGTGAAGACGCGGTATACCAAGGCTGACCCAAATCACATGGCCGAGGTCGGACCTATGGGGCCCAACGGAAAAGAGATCCCCGTTAGCTTAGTTTATGGGCAAGTAGAATTAGCCGCAAAGTATTCCCAACAGGATTGTAGGCTAGACCGCATGTTGGATGGTATAGAAGAGGAATTTAGTCAGTCTGCATGACTATGTAATTAAAGTGACATGTATAATGCCTTCTAGCTGGATTGTAGATCATTTGTCTTGGCGGACCTTTTCGCTTCAACCTCGGGACCCGATAGTCCGGAGTGTATCTAAATACCCGCTCAGTTATATAAGAACCGGGGTATGCGTGGAGACCAGGCGTAGGGGTCATTAGTGCTTGAACGGACAAGTGCCCAACTAGTTAGGTTATATTACATGGGTAGTAAGAAACATCTTCCAGGGAGAATAGTTCCGTTAAGGGTTCCTTTCCCTGGGTACACATGCCCTAAGGTGCATGTCCGGACTGCGATAAGAAACGCAGGAAAAAACATCTGGGGCAGATATGGAAAATAAGTAAAAATCATCTTTTGTTCACCAACTGAATATTCCCATAAGAACGCTAGCTTTCGGCTTCACCCAGTCTGAGGTACACATTCGGCTGACCCGGCAGTAACAATCGTAGAGGTGCTCCCCTTATGCCCTAGCCGAATTAACGAGAACGTAGGGCATAAATACAAGAGCCAGGCAACCCAGATTGGCCAAAACTTAAGTCATATCGATGCATATAATGGCAAAAAAAGGTACATGCGGAAGCGTAACACATGTGCGGGGCACGAGGCCCAGATAAATAATTAAGCTTCTGTGAAAGAAGCCCCCATGTATGATGAGCGCGACTAGCGCATCTATAATGTGCAAGCGAGGCACAAGTTGGCGTTTGAAGGCCTAGAGAAGGAATAAAAGAAAGAGAGAAAGAAAGAAAAACAAGGCAGATAATGTATATACAAAAAATGGACAGAGGAAGGAGACGAACATAGAGTCCGGCGCTAGGCGTAGAATCTTCGGAGCCTGGGCGCGTTCCATGGGTTCGGTTCGAGTCGATTATTCGATGCATCCCGCAGATGGTATGCCCTACCGGTCAGAACTTGGTCAATAATGAAGGGACCTTCCCATTTGGGCTCGAGCTTGTTCTTTTTCTTATCCGACAGGCGTAGAACTAATTTGCCAACGTTATAAGTTTTGGCCCGTACTTCTCTGCTTTGGTATCTGCGAGCCTGTTGCTGATAAAATGCGGAATAAGCTTTTGCCACATCGCGCTCCTCCTCCAGGGTGTCCAGACTGTCCTACGATCAAGCTCGGCTTCTCTTTCTTCGTACATGCGCACTCGAGGTGAGTCATGAATTATGTCACAAGGCAAGACTGCCTCTGCGCCGTACACCATAAAGAAGGGTGTATATCCGGTACTATAGTTCGGCGTGGTCCGCAGCCCCCAGAGTACGAAGTCGAGCTCCTCTACCCAGTGTGTGTTAGACTCCGTGAAGGACCGCACTAGCCTGGGTTTAATGCTGCTCATTATAAGACGGTTTGCTCGCTCAACTTGGCCATTGGTTTGTGGGTGATAGACTGAAGCATAATCGAGGTTGATGCCCATTTTGCTGCACCAGAGTTTTACCTCATCGGCCGTGAAGTTCGTGCCGTTGTCAGTGATGATGCTATGGGGGACGCCATAACGGTGTACGACCCCGGATATGAAGTCTATCACCGGTCCGGATTCGGCTGTTTTGACAGGTTTGGCTTCTATCCATTTGGTGAATTTATCTACCATGACCAGTAAGTATTTTTTTCTTGTGGGTTCCCCCTTTAAGGGGTCCAACCATGTCAAGCCCCCAGACCGTGAAGGGCCATGTAATGGGGATGGTTTGGAGGGCGGTGGGTGGCATGTAGCTTTGATTTGCAAAAAGCTGGCAACCGGCGCAGTGTTGGACCAAGTCATGTGCGGAAGGCCTTGCTTACAAGAGCTCGGGCTGCGGCGTGGTGACCGCCGAGTCTGGCGTGAATTTCGGCCAAAAGGTTCTGCCCTTCCTCTTCGGAGATGCACCTTTGAAGGACTCTGGTAGTGCTTTTTTTATACAGTTCTCACTCATGGACCCTGCAGGCTTTAGATCGCCGCACTATGCAGCGTGCCTCATTTTGGTCCTCCGGAAGTTCCTGCCTAGTTAGGTAGGCCAGGAATGGTTCTGTCCACGGGGCTATGATGGCCATTATTACGTGGGCTGAAGGTGTTGTTTTGGTGGCAGAGCCTCCGATTATGTCAGAGTGTTCGGTATCGAGTGTTGTGGCCGGGTCCGGACTAATATTTCCGGTGTCCCCCTCCATACCACGGATGGCTTAAACAACCTCTCTATGAAGATATTGGGGGGACCGCATCGTGTTTTGCGCCGATGCGGGCGAGGATATCCGCCACCTGATTGTTTTCCCGAGCCACATGGTGAAATTCGAGCCCCTCGAACCGAGCTGACATCTTTACGATGGCGTTACGATAGGCCCCCATCTTCGGATCCTTGGCATCAAAGTCTCCATTTATTTGGGATATTGCAAGGTTCGAATCCCCACGCACCTCCAGGCGCTGAATGCCCATGGAAACTGCCATCCGAAGACTATGTAACAGGGCTTCGTATTCGGCTACATTGTTGGAGTCTGTATATAGTATCTGCAGTACGTATTGAACTGTATCTCCGGTTGGGGACATCAGGACGACGCCAGCCCCCAGTCCAGCCAGCATTTTGGAGCCGTCGAAGTGCATAATCCAATTGGAGTATGCACCGTACTCTTTAGGGAGTTCGGCTTCCGTCCATTCAGCGACAAAGTCGGCCAATACGTGTGATTTAATGGCTCACCGAGGTTTGTATGTTATGTCGAATGGGAGGAGCTCGATGGCCCATTTGGCAATCCGGCCCATGGCATCGCGGTTGTTAATAATATCATTGATTAGCACCTCTGAGGCTACTGTAATCGAACACTCTTGAAAGTAGTGTCGCAGTTTCTAGGATGCCATGAATACCGCATAGGCTATCTTTTGATAATGTGGGTACTGTGATTTGCATGGAGTGAGGACGGTGGATACATAATATACCGGCTTTTGAAGAGGGAATTTATGTCCGTCCGCTTCTCATTCAACGATGAGCACTGCGCTTACAACTTGATGAGTTGCCGCAATGTATAATAGCATTGGTTCGTCGATGTTTGGCGGGGCCAGGATTGGGTTGGTTGCCAGTATGGCTTTTATTTCTTCCAATCCGGCTGTGGCAGCGTCCGTCCACTCGAAGTGTTCGGTGCGCCGAAGGAGGCGATAAAGGGGTAATGCCTTTTCTCCTAAGCGGAAGATAAAGCAGCTTAGAGCCGCCACACATCCAGTTAACTTCTGGATTTGTTTGTGGTCTGTTGGGGTAGCCAACTATGACAAAGCTCGGATTTTGGCCGGACTAGCTTCAATACCTCTACTGGAGACAATGAAACCCAGGAGCTTTCCGGCTGGTATGCCGAAAATGCATTTTTCCGGATTGAGCTTGATGTCGTATGTTCGGAGATTGTCGAATGTGAGCCTCAAGTCGTCTATCAAAGAGTCGACGTGTTTGGTTTTGACGACCACATCGTCTATGTATGCCTCTACTGTTTTGCCGATTTGTTTCTCCAGACATGTCTGAATCATGCGCTGATATGTTGCGCCGGCGTTTTTGAGCCCAAAAGGCATTGTGTTGAAACAGAAGGGACCGTATGGTGTGATGAATACCGTTGCGGCTTGGTCGGACTCCGCCATCTTGATTTGGTGGTAACCGGAGTATGCGTCGAGGAAACACAATGACTCATGTCCTGCAGTAGCATCAATAATTTGATCGATGCGGGGGAGAGGGAAGGGATCCTTTGGGCAAGCTTTGTTGAGGTCCTTGAAATCGACACAAAGGCGCCATGATTTATCCTTCTTTGGTACCATCACTAGGTTTGGTAGCCAGTCCGGGTGTTTTATTTCTCTGATGAATCCGGCCTCCAATAACTTGGCTAGTTCCTCTCCCCTGACCTGTCTCTTAGGTTCGGAGAATCACCGAAGAGCTTGCTTGACCGACTTGAATCCCTTTAGGATATTGAGGCTATGCTCGGCCAGCCTGCGTGGGATTCTTGGCATGTCTGAGGGATGCCAGGCGAATATGTCCCGATTCTCGCGCAGGAACTCTCGTAGTGCGGCGTCAATGGCGGGGTTTAACTGTGCCCCGATGGAGGCTGTTTTTGTAGGGTCCGCTGGGTGGACTTGGAATTTGACTATTTCATCCGCTGGTTTAAAAGAGGTGGACTTGGATCTCTTGTCGAGTATCACGTCGTCCCTGTCCACTGTGGAGTGTAGCATGGTTAATTCCTCAGCCGAGAGGGCTTTGGAAAATGCCTCGAGGGCTAGCGCGGCTGTTTTGTTTTCGGCGCGGAGTGCTGTGTCCGGATCACTGGCGAGAGTGATGATTCCGTTGGGCCCGGGCATTTTGAGCTTCATGTACCCATAATGGGGTACGGCTTGGAAGATCGTGAACGCCTCACGTCCTAAAAGGGCGTCGTATCCACTTTTGAACGGGGCCACTTGAAATGTAATTCCTTCGGACCTATAGTTCTCTGGCGTACCGAATACCACATCTAGTGTGATTTTCCCAGCGCATTGTGCCTCCCGACTCGGTATGATTCCTCTGAAGGATGTGTTGCTTTGCTCAATGCGGTTCCAGTCTATTTCCATTTTTTTGAAGAGTTTCCTCATAGATGAGGTTTAATCCGCTTCCGCTGTCCATTAGTACCTTGATGAGTCAAAAGCCGTCCACGATTGGACTGAGGACTAGTGCAGTTGGTGCTCGGGCTGTTCGGAATTTAGGTTCGTCACTGGCATTGAAGGTAATTGCCGTGTCACTCCATGGATTTATTGCTGCTACGTGGCAGATTTCGGCCATGCCGCGGAGTGTTCGCTTGCGCCTATTATTTAACGCGAGGGTCTCAAAAACTGTGAACACCGTATTGTTATCCACAGGATGGTGCTCTATGGCATTTGGGATAAGAAGATCCTCACCGCTTTTGGCCACCTGCCAATGTATCCAATATGCTCTAAGGCTGTGTGTTGGTATTGTATCCGCTGTGCTATGAATTTTGCAGGGTCCGTTAAGCCATCCCTCCAATACGGTTCCGTGCCCTGTAGAGGGTTTTTGCTTCTTTGTAATAAACTCGGGTGTCTTATGATAGTGCACCCTTTTACCTCGGACTGGGTGCGTATACGGAGCCGGATTATCCAAAAATTTCGTTTCGGTTTTCCAGGCACTTTCCATCTCACAGTACTTTTGTACTATGGACGCCAAGTCGGCGAAGCGTGATATGTCACGGCGACTTATGGCGTTAAGGATTCCCTTGTCCGTGTAGTTATTGCAGAAAAGTGAGACTACGTCTTCCTCGCGGCAGTCCTTAACCTTGTGCATCACAAGGAGGAATCTGGCCCAATAATGATGTATTGTTTCATGGGGCTCTTTCCTGATGTGGGAAAAATCGTTTATGTCTGGGTGGGTGGGTGGATTTGAGTCCGGACCCCTACCCGATCTGAGACCCAGGGGCCGAGGGGTTTCCGATCTTGGAAGTTCGGATTCCGGTATGTTGCCCGATGAGTCTTCCTCCCTTTGATCAGGTTTAAGCCCAATCCGATCATAGTCCGTAGTGACTCCCAAGGCGGCGATGTGGTCCAAGAGTTTGTTTAGGGGGGAGAGCTCCATTGGATCCATCTGCTCGGCGAATTCCGAGCCGACGTGGAGGCTATTTTTGATGACCCGAGAAGTCATCGTCGGTGCAGCGGCCCAACAGGTAGTCATGACGAAACTGCCTAGCCGGAGAGTTTGGCCGATAGCTAGAGCTCCCCCGGCGGTAATTTTGTTTTTAACAACGAGATGAGGCATCCTTCCTTACGGCGACGTCACAGAGGAACTCTCAATGAAAGCACCAATGTCGGTGTCAAAACCGGCGGATCTCGGTAGGGGGTCCTGAACTGTGCGTCTAAGGCGGATGGTAACAGGAGGTAGGGGACACGATGTTTTACCCAGGTTCGGGCCCTCTTGATGGAGGTAAAACCCTACGTCCTGCTTGATTTATTCTTGATGATACGAGTATTACAAGAGTTGATGTACCACGAGATCGGAGAGGCTAAACCCTAGAAGCTAGCCTATGGTATGATTGTATGTTGTCCTACGGATTAAAACCCTCCGGTTTACATAGACACCAGAGGGGGCTAGGGTTACACAAGGTCGGTTACAAATGAGGAGATATACATATCCGTATTGCCTAGCTTGCCTTCCATGCCAAGTAGAGTCCCATCCGGACACGACACGAAGTCTTCAATCTTGTATCTTCATAGTCCAACAGTCCGGCCAAAGGATATAATCCGGCTGTCCGGATACCCCCTAATCCAGGACTCCCTCAATGGCCACCGGAGAAGGATTCCCCCTCCGGCAGGGTGCCAGAACGGGTCTAGATTGCTTTTCGGTGGCTACGGAGGCTTCTAGCAGTGGAACTCCCGATCTATTGTGCTCTCTGGTAGTTTTAGGGTATACAGAGATATATAGGCGGGAGAACTACGTCAGGGGGCCATGAGGGGCCCACGAGGGTGGAGGGCGTGCCCGGAGGGGGTGGGCTCGCCCCCTACCTCGTGGCCTCCTCGAAGCTTCCTTGACTTAGACTCCAAGTCTCCTGGGATGCTTTCCTTCCAAAAAAGAGTTCCGTGAAGTTTCAGGTCAATTGGACTCCGCTTGATTTTCCTTTTCTTCGAAACCCTAAAATAGGCAAAAAAACAGAAATTGGCACTGGGCTCTGGGTTAATAGGTTAGTCCCAAAAATAATATAAAAGTGTATAATAAAGCCCATAAACATCCAAAACAGTAGATAATATAGCATGGAGCAATCAAAAATTATAGATACGTTGGAGACGTATTAGCATCCCCAAGCTTAATTCCTGCTCGTCCTCGAGTAGGTAAATGATAAAAATAGAATTTTTCATGTGGAGTGCTACACGGCATAATTTCAATGTAATTCTTCTTAATTGTGGTATGAATATTCAGATCCAAAAGATTCAAGATAAAAGTTCGTATTGACATACAAATAAAATACTTCAAGCATACTAACTAAGCAATTATGTCTTCTCAAAATAACATGGCCAAAGAAAGTTCATCCCTACAAAATCATATAGTTTAGTCATGCTCCATTTTCGTCACACAAGAGTGCTCTCATCATGCACAACCCCGATGACAAACCAAGCAATTGTTTCATACTTTAGTAATCTCAAACCTATAAACTTTCACGCAATACATGAGCGCGAGCCATGGACATAACACTTTGGGTGGAATAGAATAATGAGGGGGTTATGTGGAGAAGACAAAAAGGAGAAAGTCTCACATCAACGAGGCTAATCAATGGGCTATGGAGATGCCCACCGATTGATGTTAATGTAAGGAGTAGGGATTGCCATGCAACGGATGCACTAGAGTTATAAATGTATGAAAGCTCAACAAAAGAAACTAAGTGGGTGTGCATCCAACTTGCTTGCTCATGAAGACCTAGGGCACTTGAGGAGACCCATTGTTGGAATATACAAGCCAAGTTCTATAATGAAAAATTCCCACTAGTATATGAAAGTGACAAAACAAGAGACTCTCTATCATGAAGATTATGGTGCTACTTTGAAGCACAAGTGTGGCAAAGGACAGTAGCATTGTCCCTTCTCTCTTTTTCTCTCATTTTTTTATTTGGGCCTTTTTTATGGCCTTTCTCCTTTTTTTAAATCCTCACTTGGGACAATGCTCTAGAAAATGATGATCATCACACTTCTATTTATTTACAACTCAATGATTACAGCTCGATACTAGAACAAAGTATGACTCTATATGAATGCCTCCGGCGGTGTACCGGGATATGCAATGAACCAAGAGTGACATGTATGAAAGAATTGTGAACGGTGGCTTTGCCACAAATACTATGTAAACTACATGATCATGCTAAGCAATATGACAATGATGAATGTGTCATGATGAACGGAATGGTGGAAAGTTGCATGGCAATATATCTCGGAATGGCTATGGAAATGCCATAATAGGTAGGTATGGTGGCTGTTTTGAGGAAGATATAAGGAGGTTTATATGTGACAGAGCGTATCGTATCACGGGGTTTGGATGCACCGGCGAAGTTTGTGCCAACTCTCAATGTGAGAAAGGGCAATGCACGGTACCGAAGAGGCTAGCAAGGATGGAAGGGTGAGAGTGCGTATAATCCTTGGACTCAACATTAGTCATAAAGAAATCACATACTTATTGCAAAACTCTACAAGTCATCAAAAACCTCGGTAGTACGCGCATGCTCCTAGGGGATAGATTGGTAGGAAAAGACCATCGCTCGTCCCCGACCGCCACTCATAAGGAAGACAATCAAATAACACCTCATGTTTCAAATTTGTTACATAACGTTTACCATACGTGCATGCTACAGGACTTGCAAACTTCAACACAAGCACTTCTCAAATTCACAACTACTCAACTAGCACGACTTTGATATTATTACCTCCATATCCCAAAACAATCATCAAGCATCAAACGTCTCTTAGTATTCAATGCACTCATAAGAAAGTTTTTACTAATTGTAGGATCGAAAGTATGTCTAGAGGGGGGGTGATTAGACTACTTGACCAATTAAAAACTTAGCCTTTTCCCAATTTTAGTTCTTGGCAGATTTTAGCTATCTTAGAGCAAGTCAAGCAATCATCCCACAATTCAAGAAAGCATGCAAAGAGTTTATTGGCAGCGGAAAGTAAAGCATGCAACTTGCAAGAATGTAAAGGTAAGGGTTTGGAGGATTCAAACGCAATTGGAGACACGGATGTTTTCCCGTGGTTTGGATAGGTGGTGCTATCCTACATCCACATTGATGGAGACTTCAACCCACGGAGGGTAACGGTTGCGCGAGTCCACAGAGGGCTCCACCCACGAAGGGTCCACGAAGGAGCAACCTTGTCTATTCCACCATGGCCATCGCCCACGAAGGACTTGCCTCACTAGCGGTAGATCTTCACGAAGTAGGCGTTCTCCTTGCCCTTACAAACTCCTTGGTTCAACTCCACAATCTTGTCGGAGGCTCCCAAGTGATACCTAGCCAATCTAGGAGACACCACTCTCCAAGAAGTAACAAATGGTGTGTTGATGATGAACTCCTTGCTCTTGTGCTTCAAACGATAGTCTCCCCAACACTCAACTCTCTCTCATAGGATTTGGATCTGGTGGAAAGAAGATTTGAGTGGAAAGCAACTTGGGGAAGGCTAGAGATCAAGATTCATATGGTAGGAATGGAATATCTTGGTCTCAACACATGAGTAGGTGGTTCTTTCTCAGAACATATGAGTAGGAATGATGTATGTGTTCTGATGGCTCTCTCTTCGAATGAAGAGGTGGTGGAGGGGTATATATAGCCTCCACACAAAATCCAACCGTTACACACAGTTCTCCAATCTCGGTGGGACCGAATCATCAAACTCGGTCGGACCAAAATGGTAAACCTAGTGACCGTTAGGAATTTCGGTGGGACTGAGATGCAACTCGGTAGGACCGATTCGGTTAGGGTTTGGGCATAACGTAATCTCGGTGAGACCGATCGCACAAACTCGGTGAGACCGAGTTCGGCAATTAGCTAACCAGAGAGTTGGTCAGGCAAACTCGGTGGGACCGACTTTCTCTTTCGGTGAGACCGAAACGTTACAAGAAGGAAACATGGAGTTTACCTTGCATTCTCGGTGGGACCGATTCGCTCTTTCGGTGAGACCGAAAAGTTACGAAAGGGAAACAGAGAGTTTGCAAGCCCATCTCGGTGAGACCGAGAACCTTATCGGTAGGACCGAATTGCTAGGGTTTGGCAGTGGCAAATGACAAGTGAAACTCGGTGGCGCCGGATTGACAGAATCGGTATGACCGAGTTTGGCTTAGGGTTTAGGTCATTTGTGGATATGGAAAAGTGGTTGAGGATTTTGGAGCATATCACTAAGCACATAGAGCAAGAGGCTCATTAAGCAACACCTCATCCCTCCTTAATAGTATTGGCTTTTCCTAAAGACTCAATGTGATCTTGGATCACTAAAATATAAAATGAAGAGTCTTGAACTTTTGAGCTTGAGCCAATTCTTTGTCCTTAGCATTTTGAGGGTTCCACTTTCACATCCATGCCATGCCAATCATTGAGCTTTCCTGAAATAATCATCTTGGAATAGCATTAGCTCAATGAGCTATATGTTGTTACGAATTACCAAAACCACCTAGGGATAGTTGCACTTTCAATCTCCCCCTTTTTGGTAATTGATGACAACATATAGATCAAAGCTTCGACAAATGAGAATAGGCATGAAGTATATCGTCGCTTTGAGAAGTATGTGACAAATAAGAGCTCCCCCTAAATTTGTGCATATTTAAAATTTGCTTTGGACTGCAAATGCACATGGAGTTAGAATCATGGGTTACTCTTCCATGTCACATACATCTTGGTGGAGCGCTCAAAAATGATAAGATTGAAATACATGCACTCATCACCAAGAATAGTGAATGATCACAGACGATAGATAGAATGATAATATTTAAGAAAGCATTAAGTGAACATTAAGTGTAGCTTATGATCAAACACATGATCATCGATGTCTCACAAACATAAGGGCATAGTATCTCACACACTAGCAAACAAAGTTCGAAAAACCACCAAATAAAGCAAGAGAGAAAAGCAACACTCTCTCTCTCGAAGCCTATGATCTATACATCTTCTCCCCCTTTGGCAACAAGTTACCAAAAAGTTCCTAGAAAATGCATAGTGCTAAGTCGACGCTCAGGCTTGATCTTCAGGTGGTGGTGGAGTTCGGAGCACGCCAAGGACGAAGCCTTCAGTAGAAGTGGTCGGAGTCGAGGCTGAAGTGGATGCTGGAGCTGGTGGAACGGAGGCTGTAGCTGGTGCAGACGTTGTGGCTCTAGTGTCAGCAACTGGCAGTGCAGACGACCTCGGACCTCGTGGTACCCTGGCAAAAGCATCAGTTGTGGTCCTGCCTCTCCTTTCATTCATGTCCTCCTGAAGCTGCTCCACGGCGGTCTGTATTTCTGTCACCTTGATGTCCATGTCATAGAATCTCTGTTCCATGATCCTCTCTAGGCTCGCCTGGTTCTGAGTCAGGGTGGCAAGTCCTTGCTCAATACGCAGGGTGGACGCTATCAGGTAACCGAGCTGCTCCTGTTTGGTCTTCAAGAAGTAATCAGATGCCTCTGCTTGAGTAGGCATCCTGGCAGCTTTTTCCTTCCTCGCCTTCTCCTTCTGAGCTTGTGCATGTGCAGATGAGGGTTCCTTTTCAGTCATAACCACTTGGTTATCCTCAAAATCTGGGCGGATGGGCAGGTGTTCCTTATCCAATAAATACACGCCCGTGCCCATCTTGGAGTTGATGAGCTCCTGAATCTGTGGGGCATACCCACAACTCCTCTTCTGGTCTGCAGCTGTCCTCTTGATTGTTTCCACAATGAGACTCATGACCTTGAATTTTTGAGGCACGTCAAATACATGAAGCAAGTTGATCGCGTGACCTCTGATCATCTTGTGATCTCCTGATTTGGGCAGAAGGGTGTGCCTAAGGATCCAGTTGATCGTAGGCAATCCTGAGAGCAGATAGTGCACAAAGCCAAACTTAAACGTGTCAAGCGCTTCATTCGGGATCTCCTTGTACATGTTGGACATGGAGTTGTGATCCATCTTTTTCTTGGCATAGATGTCCAAGTCATCAGCTTGCTCCTCTGGGGCATTGATCAACTTCGCCCATTCTTCCACAGTGGATTGGTACCTTGTACCCTCAGACATCCATGTGATCCTGCCATCCGGATAAAAGTGTGCTGTGGAGTAGAATTGCATAATCAGCTCCTCGTTCCACTTTGTGAGCTTCTGCCCAACAAAGTCTACAACTCCACATGCACTAAAGCTGTCAAATACACCGGGGTAGTGCTCTTCATTGTCCTTGATGTAGGTCCAGTCGACCCATCTCATGTCACAAACTATTGGCTTCTTGTCAAGCAAAATAGTCTCATAGAAATCTTGTTGCTCCTTGGTATGAAATCTGTAATCCACGGCAGTCCTTCTCCTAGAAGCATACGGATCTGCTTATCTCCATTTCCTCAGCCCTGAATCCCTCCTGAGCTTCATATCCTCAGCCACAGGATGAGCATCGTTGTGGTCTGGGATCTTGGGCTTGAGCTTCCTAAGGACACTCTCTTCCTCTTCTTCAATAGCTTCAGGCATTGGGGCCTTATTCTTTTCTGCAGCTGGGATGCTTCGTGTGTTTCTCTTGGGTGCACTCTTAGGCTTAGATGCAGCCTTAGGTGCATCCTTGGGCTTGGATGCAGCTGTTCCTGACCTTATAGCATCTCCCATGAATTTGGCTGCCTTGGGTGCTGGTGCAGCAACCTCTTCTTCTTCCTCCTCATCGACCATGATGGAGGCCTTCCCAAGCACTCTGGCTACAGTCTTTTTCACCCTCTCTTTCCTTTTCTTGCCCTCAGCAGCAACGGGCTCAGGGGGAGCAAGCTTCACAGTTGAAGCCCTAGCCTTTGACATGGGCTGCCTGCCTGCTGGCCTTTTGATCTTCAGCCCTGGCTTGGTTCCTTGAGCTGGTTCAGCTCTCTTTGATGTGGCCTCTTCCTCTGCCACATAGTCTTCATCCTCAGAATCAGACGTTCTCTTCTTCCTTTGATGTGTGGCAGCCTTGGGCAGATTGCTGGGGATGCTCCTGCTGCCATCATCAGAAGAGCTTGAGGGGCTAGTCCCCTCACTCATCACAATTTGATGCTCAGACACATTCTGGCTGTCACTTTGATCAGACATGTTGCACACTGACTGCTGACCCTGTGAATAGATTATGGATAAGATAGAGTGGATGAGCATCACAAAAAGCAGAGATTTTTGCAAAAGATTCATTCAAAAACTTAGTTTTAGTTTTCCACAGAAAGCATCTCGGATCTACCGATTTTCAAACTCGGTGACACCGAAGCAGTTTTGGCACCAGAACTGGTGAACTCGGTCAGACCGAGTCACAGTTCGGTGGCACCGAGACTGCTAGGGTTTCATAGAATTCCAAAATTGGTCGCACCGATAAGATATTCTCGGTCAGACCGAGTTTCACTTGTGCAATGGCAAAAGCCAGATCGGTGGGATCGAGTTTTTCAACTCGGTGGGTCCGAGATGGTTTCGGCGGAAACCTAACCCTAAAATTTTTTAATTAAAACTATTCTACGAGATCATTGACTGGATAGGAGTGTTTCAATCGTGGCAAGAATCATAATGATCACAATGTGCTAGGAATCGGAGTGGAGAATAGCACAAAGGTCAAGTCCATACCCTAGTTCGGCGGAGACTCGCTACGGCGGCAACGGCGGGGCAGAAATCCATTGACGGCGGCGGAGACCAGCGACTGGAGGCTGCTGGCGACGAGAAGACGATCCGGAGACCACGAAGGCAGAGCAGGCTATCGCGCGGGCGAAGAGGTTTCGGAGAAATTTCCAAAATTTTGCCTGTCACTATATATAGCCCGACCCTGTCGGTGTGACCAAGTGGAACAACTCGATGGCACCGAGATGCAAAACTGTGTGCAGTTATTGCAACTCGGTGTGACCGAAAGGTTCAAATCAGTTGCACCGAGATCGAAAACCTAGATCAACTTAATGAACTCGGTAGGACCGAAAATGGAGTATCGGTCAGACCGAGATTCATAAAGAGGTTTTGGAAGTTTAAGTCTATGACGAATCGGGGACTCCGAGCGCTCCTCACACAGAGTGGTTCGAATCTGACTTGATCAAGTTTTGTGATGCAGCATGGATAGAGTTTGAGACGAGAAAAGCATAGATAGCTAGAGGAGGTTCTTAGGCATTCTTGTCCATCCACTTGGCAAAAGAAGAAAGCCAAACAATCAAAACAACAAGTGGATGTCCTCGAATGAGTAAAATATGCAACCAACATGCTCACACAATAAGATGGCAAATGAAATATGTGGCAAAGCATGCACAACCAATTCTAGCATCTATCAAGCAATTTGCGATGACCAGGTCATCTATATATGAGTATATTGACTTAGGAGTCAAGTGAGAACACTTGATCGTAGGTCATACTCATCGTTTAAGCTCAAGTGGGGTTACCACTTTTACATAAAGCATTGTTGTATTCACATCTTCAGAGTTGCTTTAGCTCAAGTCTTAGAGTAAAGCTCCCCCTAGATGTGATATCCCCCCTAAGAGGGATGAACTAACATTGGGTTTTGTCGATGATGACTTCATGTAGATGTTGAAGATGTGGACGCTCAATGTTGATGTAGATCACTTGGAGCTATCCATTTGAGTGAATTGCACTTTCAATACCTACATGGGTTAGTCCCACAAGGAACAAACAAGGATATCCATAGACATAGAGTGATGCACACACAAGATGATGTCCATGAAAACTTTAGATTACCTTGTCCCTTGTCTTACCAACAAGAGGTTTTGTGACTCCTTGAACTAGTGCAAGATGTGGAAGTTGATTGCACTTGTTCTTACCAAAATGATAAGAGTGAAGTATGTTGGCGGAGTCACCCTCAAGAACTCTCTAGTTCTTCTTCTTTTGGATCCACACCATCTTGATGGGAATCCTTGGAGTTGTAGTCGTACTTGATGTAGTGGAACTTGAAGTAGTCTTGGGAATCCACTTCACTAAGGTCTTAGGAGCTTCTTCAAATGCATCAATCTCCTCTTGAAGCTTGTCCTTGCCTTTTTGCTTGTAGTCTTGTGGTGGAAGATCATCTTGAGCTTGTGTCCCCTTGAAAGAAGTGTCATACTTCTCTTGTTGAGGAACAAACTTTGTCTTGGGGTATTGATCTTCTTCCCATTCAACTCCATTGGCATTGAACTTTCGTTCAAAACCAACACCTTGATTCTTCCGGTGCATTCCTTGCTTGCGCACAATTTCCTCGAATTGCTTACTTCCGGCAAGGCTCTTGTAAACACATTTCTCTATAATTCCCTTCAATAAGCTATTTTCTTGCTCAAGTGTAACTTGGCTAAGAGAATCATTAGTGGAATCAAGAGAACTACTAGAAGCAACAATATTGGATTTAGCATGATCATTGTTACTACTAGAGGAAGAATCTTTCTTATTCTTGTTACTAGTCTTGACTTGAGGCATGTAGGTGGATAAAAGTAAACGCTTGGCAATGTAAGAAGAACTATTCTTGTGGAGATCATCATTGATTGCTTTTAAGAACTCATGCTCTTGCTCAAGATTGAGCTTTTCAAAGCGTAATTTCTCATGAGCTCTTAAAAGTTCTCGATGATCTTCGAAGATAGTTTCATGAGCTAACTTAAGAGTGTTTAGTTCTTTAGTTAGAGCCTCAATCTTCTCCTTATCATTATCATTCATTTTAGCATGATTAATTGATGTTTCATCATAGTACTCATCACTAGAGTTGTCAACAAGCAAATCATCATCACCTAACAAGTCATCTTCATCACTATTAAAATTAACGTACTCGGGTGTGTTACCTTAGGACCTTTGGCCATGAAGCATCTTCCAATTCCTTCATTTGGGGAGTCAAATATGTCGTAGGAGTTGGTTGACACAAGTGCTAGACCGGCAACACCTTCATCTTGAGTATCTTCGGAGTCGGTGTGATAACTTCTCTCGGAGTGGCTGTCGGAGTCGGAGCCGGATACCCATTCACCAACATGAGCTTGATGTCTTTGTTTTGTATAGCTCCTTGATGATTTTTCCTTCCTTTCCGAGTCCTTGCTTCTCCGTGAGTATCTTCGTTCATAACGATCATCTCTACTCCTTCTCTCTCTTGGTGAAGATTCTATGCTTCTTCTTTTTGGACAATCTTCTCTTCTCTTGTAGGGAGCCGTACACTCATTGGAATAGTGTCTGGGTCTTCCACAATTATAGCAATTTCGCTCTCGACTAGAAGATCTTTTGTCATTGTAGGACCTTGACTTCAAGCTTCTATCTTTGCTTCTACTCTTGTAGAACTTGTTGAAGTTCTTCACCATTAAGCTCAATTCTTCATTGAAGTTTTGTTTCTCACTTGATGATGTGGGGGCTTCACATGACGCTTTGTAGGCACCACTTGATTTATTGTGAAGTTCCTCTTTATCCTTGAGTGACATCTCATGAGCAACAATCCTTCCAATTACTTCTGTTGGCTTGAGATCTTTGTAGTTGGGCATCATTTGGATTAATGTGCACACGGTATCATATTTCCCATCCAAGGCTCTTAGGATCTTCTTGATGATGAATCTATCAGTCATCTCTTCACTTCCTAAGCCAGCAATCTCATTTGTGATGAGAGCAAGCCTAGAGTACATTTCAGCGACACCTTCACCATCCTTCATCTTGAACTTGTCAAGTTGACTTTGGACCACATCCAACTTGGATTCCTTGACGGAGTCGGTACCTTCGTGCATATCAATCAAAGTATCCCAAATTTCCTTTGCATTCTCAAGGCGGCTGATTTTGTTGAATTCTTCGGGGCACAATCCGTTGAAGAGAATATCACAAGCTTGAGCATTGTATTGCAACATCTTCAACTCATCCGCGGTAGCTTCACGGTTTGGTTCCCTCCCATCAAAGAACTCACCTTGCAAACCAACACAAACAATAGCCCATATGGCGGGGTTATGTCCAAGAATATGCATTTTCATTTTATGCTTCCAACTAGCAAAATTAGTGCCATCGAAATAAGGACCTCTACGGTGATAATTTCCCTCGCTAGACGCCATACTCTCCTAGGTTGTGAAACCAAGGCTATGACCACCAAAAGCTATGAAGATCAAGCCAAATGGAGACCAAAGCTCTGATACCACTTGTAGGATCGAAAGTATGTCTAGAGGGGGGTGATTAGACTACTTGACCAATTAAAAACTTAGCCTTTTCCCAATTTTAGTTCTTGGCAGATTTTAGCTATCTTAGAGCAAGTCAAGCAATCATCACACAATTCAAGCAAGCATGCAAAGAGTTTATTGGCAGCGGAAAGTAAAGCATGCAACTTGCAAGAATGTAAAGGTAAGGGTTTGGAGGATTCAAATGCAATTGGAGACACGGATGTTTTCCCGTGGTTCGGATAGGTCGTGCTATCCTACATCCACGTTCATGGAGACTTCAACCCACGGAGGGTAACGGTTGCGCGAGTCCACGGAGGGCTCCACTCACGAAGGGTCCACGAAGAAGCAACCTTGTCTATTCCACCATGGCCATCGCCCACGAAGGACTTGCCTCACTAGCGGTAGATCTTCACGAAGTAGGCGATCTCCTTGCCCTTACAAACTCCTTGGTTCAACTCCACAATCTTGTCGGGGGCTCCCAAGTGACACCTAGCCAATCTAGGAGACACCACTCTCCAAGAAGTAACAAATGGTGTGTTGATGATGAACTCCTTGCTCTTGTGCTTCAAACGATAGTCTCCCCAACACTCAACTCTCTCTCATAGGATTTGGATCTGGTGGAAAGAAGATTTGAGTGGAAAGCAACTTGGGGAAGGCTAGAGATCAAGATTCATATGGTAGGAATGGAATATCTTGGTCTCAACACATGAGTAGGTGGTTCTTTCTCAGAAGATATGAGTAGGAATGATGTATGTGTGCTGATGGCTCCCTCTTCGAATGAAGAGGTGGTGGAGGGGTATATATAGCCTCCACACAAAATCCAACCGTTACACACAGTTTTCCAATCTCGGTGGGACCGAATCATCAAACTCAGTCGGACCGAAATGGTAAACCTAGTGACCGTTAGGAATTTCGGTGGGACTGAGATGCAACTCGGTAGGACCGATTCGGTTAGGGTTTGGGCATAACGTAATCTCGGTGAGACCGATCACACAAACTCGGTGAGACCGAGTTCGGCAATTAGCTAACCAGAGAGTTGGTCAGGCAAACTCGGTGGGACCGACTTGCTCTCTCGGTGAGACCGAAACGTTACAAGAAGGAAACATGGAGTTTACCTTGCATTCTCGGTGGGACCGGTTCGCTCTTTCGGTGAGACCGAAAAGTTACGAAAGGGAAACAGAGATTTTGCAAGCCCATCTCGGTGAGACCGAGAACCTTATCGGTAGGACCGAATTGCTAGGGTTTGGCAGTGGCAAATGACAAGTGAAACTCGGTGGCGCCGGATTGATAGAATCGGTATGACCGAGTTTGGCTTAGGGTTTAGGTTATTTGTGGATATGGAAAAGTGGTTGAGGATTTTGGAGCATATCACTAAGCACATAGAGCAAGAGGCTCACTAAGCAACACCTCATCCCTCCTTAATAGTATTGGCTTTTCCTAAAGACTCAATGTGATCTTGGATCACTAAAATATAAAATGAAGAGTCTTGAACTTTTGAGCTTGAGCCAATTCTTTGTCCTTAGCATTTTGAGGGTTCCACTTTCACATCCATGCCATGCCAATCATTGAGCTTTCCTGAAATAATCATCTTGGAATAGCATTAGCTCAATGAGCTATATGTTGTTATGAATTACCAAAACCACCTAGGGATAGTTGCACTTTCACTAATCTTGTATACCTAGCATATTGGGATTATTTAAGAAAATTACCATGCTATTTAAGACTCTCAAAATTAGCTAAGTGAAGCATGAGAGATCAATAGTTTCTATAAAACAAATCCACCACCGTGCTCTAAAAGGATATAAGTGAAGCACTAGGGCAAATGACAAACTACTCCGAAAGATATAAGTAAAGATCAATGAGTAGTCGAATAATTATGCAACTATGTGAAGACTCTCTAACATTTAATAATTTTAGATCTTGGTATTTTATTCAAACAGCAAGCAAAGAAAAATAAAATGACATTCTAAGAATACCAAACATCATGTGAAGAAGCAAAAACTTAGGATCAACCGAAACTAACCGATGGTTGTTGAAAAAGAAAGGTGGGATGCCAACCGGGGCATCCACAAGCTTAGACGCTTGAGACTTCTTGAAATATTATCTTGGGATGCCTTGGTCATCCCCAAGCTTGAGCTTCTGTGTCTCCTTAATTCCTCTCATATCACGGTCTCCCTAAATCTCAAAAGCTTCATCCACACAAAACTCAACAAGGACTCGTGAGATAAGTTAGTATAAATCAATGCAAAAACCTTATCATCCTCTACTGTAGCAAATCACAAAAATTATTATTCAACATTGCATACTAAATGCCTCTGCATATTTAATAGTCCTATCCTCAAATAGAATCATTAAAGAAACAAACATATGCAAACAATGCAATCATAACAACAATCTACCTAAACAGGACAGTTTGTAAAGAATACAGCTAGATCCATACTTCCCTAACTCCAAAAATTATGAAAGAAAATTATCACTGTAGTAAATTCATCAGATCTTAGTATTAAAAAGGTCTCAACATTTTATCACGTTCTGACTTTTCTAGGGAATTATTGCAACAGCGGTAAACTTTCTGTTTTCAAACAGCAACATGTGGACTTCTAAAATAAGCATAGTAAAGGCTATCAATGCCACTTTTATTGTAAAAATATTCAGAACATTGTTCTAAATAATAGTAATAAAATTCTAACAAAATAAATTGACGCTCCAAGCAAAACACATATCATGTGGCGAATAAAAATATAGCTCCAAGTAAAGTTACCGATGAACGAAGACGAAAGAGGGGATGCCTTCCGGGGCATCCCCAAGATTAGGCTCTGGGATATCCTTGAATATTACCTTGGGGTGCCTTGGGCATCCCCAAGCTTAGGCTCTTGCCACTCTTTATTCCATAGTCCATCGAATCTTTACCCAAAACTTGAAAACTTCACAACACAAAACTTAACAGAAAACTCGTAAGCTCCGTTAGTATAAGAAAATAAATCACCACTTCAAGGTACTGTAATGAACTCATTATTTATTTATATTGGTGTTAAACCTACTGTATTCCAACTTCTCTATGGTTTGTAAACTCTTTTACTAGCCTTAGATTCATCAAAATAAGTAAACAACACAATGAAAACAGAATCTGTCAAAAACTGAACAGTCTGTAGTAATATATATCAAACGTATACTTCTGGAACTCATAAAATTCTCAAATAAATTTCTGGACGTGAGGAATTTATCTATTAATCACCTGCAAAAATAATTAGCTAAATAACACTCTCCAAATAAAAATGGCAGCAATTCTCGTGAGCGCTAAAGTTTCTGTTTTTTACAGCAAGATCAACAAGACTTTCCCCAAGTCTTCCCAACGGTTCTACTTGGCACAAACACTAATTAAAAGCATAAAACCACATCTAAACAGAGGCTAGATGAATTATTTATTACTAAACAGGAACAAAAAGCAAGGAACAAAAAATAAAATTGGGTTGCCTCCCAACAAGCGCTATCGTTTAACGCCCCTAGCTAGGCATGATGATTTCAATGATGCTCACATAAAAGATAAGAATTGTAACATAAAGAGAGCATCATGAAGAATATGACTAGCACATTTAAGTCTAACCCCCTTCCTATGCATAGGGATTTTGTGAGCAAACAACTTGTGGGAACAATAATCAACTAGCATAGGAAGGCAAAACAAGCATAACTTCAAGATTTTCAACACATAGAGAGGAAACTTGATATTATTGCAATTCCTACAAGCACATATTCCTCCCTCATAATAATTTTCAATAGCATTGATACATCTCCAATGTATCTATAATTTTTGATTGCTCCATGCTATATTATCTACTGTTTTGGGCAATATTGGGCTTTATTTTCCACTTTTATATTATTTTTGGGACTAACCTATTAACTGGAGGCCCAGCCCAGATTTGCCGTTTTATGCCTATTTCAGTGTTTCAAAGAAAAGGAATATCAAACGGAGTCGAAACGGAACGAAATCAACTGGAGCAGTTATTTTTGGAAGGAAACCTACCGGATAGACTTGGACCCTACGTCAGAAGATGAAGGAGGAGCTCACGAGGGTAGGGGCGTGCCCAACCCCCCTAGGCGCACCCCCTGCCTCGTGGCCCCCCCTTCGGTCCACCGACGTACTCCTTTCACCCATATATACCTACGTATCGTAAAACTTCTAGAACAAAGATTAGATCGGGAGTTCCACCACCAAAAGCCTCCGTAGCCATCAAAAACCAATCTAGACCCATTCCGGCACCCTGCCGGAGGGGGCAATCCTTCTCCGGTGGCCATCTTCATCATCCCGGTGCTCTCCATGATGAGGAGGGAGTAGTTCTTCCTCGGGGCTGACGGTATGTACCAGTAGCTATGTGTTTGATCTCTCTCTCTCTCTCGTGTTCTTGATTTGGCACGATCTTGATGTATCACGAGCTTTGCTATTATAGTTGGATCTTATGTTTCTCCTCCCCTCTTCTCTCTTGTAATGAATCGAGTTTCCCCTTTGAAGTAATCTTATCGGATTGAGTCTTTAAAGATTTGAGAACACTTCATGTATGTCTTGCCATGGATATCTGTGGTGACAATGGGATATCACGTGATTCACTTGATGTATGTTTTTGTGATCAACTTGTGGGTTCCGCCCATGAACCTATGCATAGGGGTTGGCACATGTTTTCGTCGTGATTCTCTGGTAGAAACTTTGGGGCACTCTTTGAGGTCCTATGTGTTGGTTGAATAGATGAATCTGAGATTGTGTGATGCATATCGTATAATCATACCCACGGATACTTGAGGTGACATTGGAGTATCTAGGTGACATTGGGGTTTTGGTTGATTTGTGTCTTAAGGTGTTATTCTAGTACGAACTCTAGGGTTGTTTGTGACACTTATAGGAATAGCCCAACGGATTGATTGGAAAGAATAACTTTGAGGTGGTTTCGTACCCTACCATAATCTCTTCGTTCGTTCTCCGCTATTAGTGACTTTGGAGTGACTCTTTGTTGCATGTTGAGGGATAGTTATGTGATCCAATTATGTTAGTATTGTTGAGGGAACTTGCACTAGCGAAAGTATGAACCCTAGGCCTTGTTTCCTAGCATTGCAATACCGTTTACGCTCACTTTTATCACTTGCTACCTTGCTGTTTTTATTATTTCAGATTACAAAAACCTTTATCTACCATCCATATACCACTTGTTTCACCATCTTTTCGCCGAGCTAGTGCACCTATACAATTTACCATTGTATTGGGTGTGTTGGGGACACAAGAGACTCTTTGTTATTTTGTTGCAGGGTTGCTTGAGAGAGACCATCTTCATCCTACGCCTCATACGGATTGATAAACCTTAGGTCATCCACTTGAGGGAAATTTGCTACTGTCCTACAAACCTCTGCACTTGGAGGCCCAACAACGTCTACAAGAAGAAGGTTGTGTAGTAGACATCAAGCTCTTTTCTGGCGCCGTTGCCGGGGAGGTTAGCGATTGAAGGTATATCTTTAGATCTTGCAATCGAGTCTTTTAGTTTCTTGTTTTATCACTAGTTTAGTTTATAAAAGAAAATTACAAGAAAAATGGAATTAAGTTTGTCTCATACGCTTCACCTTTTTAATATCTTTCGTGAGTATGATGGAAAGGATAATTGTGCTCAAGTGCTAGAAGAAGAAATCTATAAAATGTTTTGCACTAAATATTTGAATGATGAGCATGATTGCAATGTGTTAGTATGAATTCCTTGAATATCCATGATGCTAATGATATGCAAAGCCACAAGCTTGGGGAAGCTATGTTTAATGAAGATGATATTTTTTGTCCCCCAAATTTTGATGTGCAAATTTATTATGATGAAAGCATGCCTCCTATCTATGATGATTATTGTGATGACACGTATGCTTTAAAGAATAAAGGTAACCATGAAATTTGTCATCTTGGTCTTAATTTTCAATCACATGATAGTTATTCTGTTGAGTTTGCTCCCACTACTATTCATGAGAAGAATTTTGCTTACGTGGAGAGTAGTAAATTTTCTATGCTTGTAGATCATGAAAATAATGCTTTAGGTGCAGGTTATATTGTTGAATTCATTCATGATGCTACTGAAAATTATTATGAGGGAGGAACATATGCTCGTAGGGATTGCAATAATATCAAGTTTCCTCTCTATGTGCTTAAAGTTTTGAAGTTATGCTTGTTTTGCGTTCCTATGCTAGTTGATTATTGCTCCCATAAGTTGTTTGCTTGCAAAATCCCTATGCATAGGAAGTATGTTAGACTTAAGTGTGCTAGTCATATTCTTCATGATGCTCTCTTTATGTTTCAATTCTTATCCTTTATGTGAGCATCATTGAAATCATCATGCCCAGCTAGGGGCGTTAAACGATAGCGCTTGTTGGGAGGCAACCCAATTTTATTTTTATTCCTTGCTTTTTGTTCCTGTTTAGTAATAAATAATTCATCTAGCCTCTTTTTATATGCGGTTTTATGATTTTAATTAGTTTTTGTGCCAAGTAGAACCTCTGGGAAGACTTGGGTGAAAGTCTTGTTGATCATGCTGTAAAAAACAGAAACTTTAGCACTCACGAGAACTGCTGCCATTTTTATTTGGGGAGTGATATTTAGTTAATTATTTTTTCAGATGATTAATAGATAAATTCCTCAGGTCCAGCAATTTATTTGAGAATTTTATGAGTTCCAGAAGTATACGTTTGATTCAGATTACTACAGACTATTCTGTTTTTGACAGATTCTGCTTTTCATGTGTTGTTTACTTATTTTGATGAATCTATGGCTAGTAAAAGAGTTTATAAACCATAGAGAAGTTGGAATACATTAGGTTTAACACCAATACAAATAAAGAATGAGTTCATTACAGTACCTTGAAGTGGTGATTTATTTTCTTATACTAACGGAGCTTACGAGTTTTCTGTTAAGTTTTGTGTTGTGAAGTTTTCAAGTTTTGGGTAAGGATTCGATGGACTATGGAATAAGGAGTGGCAAGAGACTAAGATTGGGGATGCCCAAGGCACCCCAAGGTAATATTCAAGGACAACCAAGAGCCTAAGCTTGGGGATGCCCCGGAAGGCATCCCCTCTTTCGTCTTCGTCCATCGGTAACTTTACTTGGAGCTATATTTTTATTCACCACATGACATGTGTTTTGCTTGGAGCATCAATTTATTTTGTTAGGATTTTCTTGCTGTTATTTAGAACAATTTTTTTCATCTTTTATTTCAATAAAAGTGGCATTGATAGCCTTTACTATGCCTATGTTACAAGTGTACATGTTGCTGTTTGAAAACAGAAAGTTTACCGCTGTTGCAATAATTCCCTAGAAAAGTCAGAATGTGATAAAATGTTTAAACCTTTTGAATATTAAGCTATGATAAATTTACTACAGTGTTAATTTTATTTCATAATTTTTGGAGCTAGGGAAGTATGGATGTTGCTGCATTCTTTACAGACTATCCTGTTTAGGCAGATTGCTGTTATGTTTGCATTGTTTGCATATGTTTGCTTCTTAATGATTCTATTTGAGGATAGGACTATTATGTATGCAGAGGCATTTAGTATTCAATGCTGACTAATAATTTTAGTCATTTTCTACAGTAGAGTATGATAAGGTTTTTGCAATGGTTTATACTAACTTATCTCACGAGTCCTTGTTGAGTTTTGTGTGGATGGAGCTTTTGAGATTTAGGGAGACCGTGATATGAGAGGAATTAAGGAGACACGAAAGCTCAAGCTTGCGGATGCCCAAGGCATCCCAAGATAATATTTCAAGAAGTCTCAAGCATCTACTCTTGGGGATGCCCCGGTTGGCATCCCACCTTTCTTCTTCAACAATTATCGGTTAGTATCGGTTGATCCTAAGTTTTTGGTTCTTCACATGATGTTTTCTATTCTTAGATGTCATTTTCTTTTTCTTTGCTTGCTGTTTGAATAAAATACCAAGATCTGAAATTCTTAAATGTTAGAGAGTCTTCACATAGTTGCATAATTATTTGACTACTCATTGATCTTCACTTATATCTTTCGGAGTAGTTTGTTGTTGCTCTAGTGCTTCACTTATATCCTTTTAGAGCATGGTGGTAGTTTTATTTTGGAGAAATAGATGAACTCTCATGCTTCACTTAGATTATTTTGAGAGTCTTAAATAGCATGGTAATTTTCTAAAAATCCTAATATGCTAGGTATTCGAGATTAGTAAAAATTTCTTATGAGTGTGTTGAATACTAAGAGAAGTTTGATACTTGATGATTGTTTTGAGATATGAGGATGGTAATATTAGAGTCATGCTAGTTGAGTAGTTGTTAATTTGAGAAATGCTTGTGTTGAAGTTTGTGATTCCCGTAGCATGCACGTATGGTGAACCGTTATGTGATGAAATCGGAGGATGATTTATTTATTGATTGTCTTCCTTATGAGTGGCGGTCGGGGACGAGCGATGGTCTTTTCCTACCAATCTATCCCCCTAGGAGCATGCGCATAGTACTTTGTTTCGATAACTAATAGATTTCTGCAATAAGTATGTGAGTTCTTTATGACTAATATTGAGTCCATGGATTATACGCACTCTCACCCTTCCACCATTGCTAGCCTCTCTAGTACCATGCAACTTTCGCCGGTACCATAAACCCACCATATACCTTCCTCAAAACAGCCACCATACCTACCTATTATGGCATTTCCATAGCCATTCCGAGATATATCGCCATGCAACTTTCCACCGTTCTGTTTATTATGACACGCTTCATCATTGTCATATTGCTTTGCATGATCATGTAGTTGACATCGTATTTGTGGCAAAGCCACCGTTCATAATTCTTTCATACATGTCACTCATGAATCATTGCACATCCCGGTACACCGCCGGAGGCATTCATATAGAGTCATATCTTGTTCTAAGTATCGAGTTCTAATTCTTGAGTTGTAAGAAAAATAAAAGTGTGATGATCATCATTATTAGAGCATTGTCCCAGTGAGGAAAGGATGATGGAGACTATGATTCCCCCATAAGTCGGGATGAGACTCTGGACGAAAATAAATAAATAAAAGAGGCCAAAGAAGCCCAAATAAAAAAGAGAAAAGAAAGAGGCCAAAAAAAGAGAAAGGCCCAAATAAAAAAATTATAAAAATAAAAAAATGAGAGAAAAAGAGAGAAGGGACAATGCTACTATCCTTTTACCACACTTGTGCTTCAAAGTAGCACCATGATCTTCATGATAGAGAGTCTCTCATTATGTCACTTTCATATACTAGTGGGCATTTTTCATTATAGAACTTGGCTTGTATATTCCAATGATGGGCTTCCTCAAAATGTCCTAGGTCTTCGTGAGCAAGCAAGTTGGATGCACACCCACTAGTTTCTTTTGTTGAGCTTTCATACACTTATAGCTCTAGTGCATCCTTTGCATGACAATCCCTACTCACTCACATTGATATCTATTGATGTGCATCTCCATAGCCCGTTGATACGCCTAGTTGATGTGAGACTATCTTCTCCCTTTTTGTCTTCTCCACAACCACCATTCTATTCCACCTATAGTGCTATGTCCATGGCTCACGCTCATGTATTGCGTGAAGATTGAAAAAGTTTGAGAACATTAAAAGTATGAAACAATTGCTTGGCTTGTCATAGGGGTTGTGCATGATTTAAATATTTTGTGTGGTGAAGATAGAGCATAGCCAGACTATATGATTTTGTAGGGATAACTTTCTTTGGCCATGTTATTTTGAGAAGACATGATTGCTTAGTTAGTATGCTTGAAGTATTATTATTTTTATGTCAAAATGAACTTTTGTCTTGAATCTTTCAGATATGAATATTCATATCACAAGTAGGAAGAATTACATTGAAATTATGCCAACTGGCATTCCACATCAAAAATTATCCTTTTTATCATTTACCTACTCGAGGACGAGCAGGAATTAAGCTTGGGGATGCTTGATACGTCTCCAACGTATCTATAATTTTCGATTGCTCCATGCTATATTATCTACTATTTTGGGCAATATTGGGCTTTATTTTCCACTTTTATATTATTTTCCTTATAGCTCTACTGTTTTATGCCTATTTCAGTGTTTCGAAGAAAAGGAATATCAAACGGAGTCGAAATGGAACGAAATCAACTGGAGAAGTTATTTTTGGAAGGAAACCTACCGGATTTTTGGAAGGAGGAGCTCACGAGGGTAGGGGGCACGCCCACCCCCCTAGGGCGCGCCCCCTGCCTCGTGGCCCCGCCTTCGGTCCACCGACATACTCCTTCACTCATATAAACCTACGTATCGTAAAACTTCCAGAACAGAGATTAGATCGGGAGTTCCGCCGCCAGAAGCCTCCGTAGCCACCAAAAACCAATCTAGACCCGTTCTAGCACCCTGTCGGAGGGGGCAATCCTTCTCCTGTGGCCATCTTCATCATCCCAGTGCTCTCCATGACGAGGAGGGAGTAGTTCTTCCTCGGGGCTGAGGGTATGTACCAATAGCTATGTGTTTGATCTCTCTCTCTCTCTCTCGTGTTCTTGATTTGGCACGATCTTGAAGTATCGCAAGCTTTGCTATTATAGTTGGATCTTATGTTTCTCCTCCCCCTCTTCTCTCTTGTAATGAATCGAGTTTCCCCTTTGAAGTAATCTTATCGGATTGAGTCTTTAAAGATATGAGAACACTTGATGTATGTCTTGCCGTGGATATCTGTGGTGACAATGGGATATCACGTGATTCACTTGATGTATGTTTTGGTGATCAACTTGCGGGTCGGCACATGTTTTCGTCGTGATTCTCCGGTAGAAACTTTGGGGCACTCTTTGAGGTCCTATGTGTTGGTTGAATAGATGAATCTGAGATTGCGTGATGCATATCGTATAATCATACCCACGGATACTTGAGGTGACATTGGAGTATCTAGGTGACATTAGGGTTTTGGTTGATTTGTGTCTTAAGGTGTTATTCTAGTATGAACTCTAGGGCTGTTTGTGACACTTACAGGAATAGCCCAACGGATTGATTGGAAAGAATAACTTTGAGGTGGTTTCATACCCTACCATAATCTCTTCGTTCGTTCTCCGCTATTAGTGACTTTGGAGTGACTCTTTGTTGCATGTTGAGGGATAGTTATGTGATCCAATTATGTTAGTACTGTTGAGGGAACTTACACTAGCGAAAGTATGAACCCTAGGCCTTGTTTCCTAGCATTGCAATACCGTTTACGCTCACTTTTTTCACTTGCTACCTTGCTGTTTTTATTATTTCAGATTACAAAAACCTTTATCTACCATCCATATACCACTTGTTTCACCATCTCTTCGCCGAACTAGTGCACCTATACAATTTACCATTGTATTGGGTGTGTTGGGGACACACGAGACTCTTTGTTATTTGGTTGCAGGGTTGCTTGAGAGAGACCATCTTCATCCTACGCCTCATACGGATTGATAAACCTTAGGTCATCCACTTGAGGGAAATTTGCTACTGTCCTACAAACCTCTGCACTTGGAGGCCCAACAACGTCTACAAGAAGAAGTTTGTGTAGTAGACATCAAGCATCATGAATGAATTCAACAATATAACCAGCACATAAAGCATTCTTTTCATGATCTACAAGCATAGAATTTTTATTACTCTCCACATAAGCAAACTTCTTCTCATGAATAGTAGTGGGAGCAAACTCAACAAAATAACTATCATGTGAGGCATAATCCAATTGAAAGCTAAAATCATGATGGAAAGTTTCATGGTTATCATTATTCTTTAAAGCATACGTGTCATCACAATAATCATCATAGATAGGAGGAATGCTTTCATCATAATAAATTAGCTCATCAAAACTTGGGGGACAAAAAATATCATCTTCATCAAACATAGCTTCCCCAAGCTTGTGGCTTGCATATCATTAGCATCATGGATATTCAAAGAATTCGTACTAGCAACATTGCAATCATGCTCATCATTCAAATATTTAGTGCCAAACATTTTATAGATTTCTTCTTCTAGCACTTGAGCACAATTATCCTTTCCATCATACCCACGAAAGATATTAAAAAGATGAAGCGTATGAGGCAAACTTAATTCCATTTTTGTAATTTTTCTTTTATAGACAAAACTAGTGATAAAACAAGAAACTAAAAGACTCGATTGCAAGATCTAAAGATATACCTCCAGGCACTCACCACCCGGCAAAGGCGCCAGAAAAGAGCTTGATGTCTACTACACAACCTTCTTCTTGTAGACGTTGTTGGGCCTCCAAGTGCAGAGGTTTGTAGGACAGTAGCAAATTTCCCTCAAGTGGATGACCTAAGGTTTATCAATCTGTAGGAGGCGTAGGATGAAGATGGTCTCTCTCAAGCAACCCTGCAACCAAATAACAAAGAGTCTCTTGTGTCCCCAACACACCCAATACAATGGTAAATTGTATAGGTGCACTAGTTCGGCGAAGAGATGGTGATACAAGTGGTATATGGAAAGTAGATAATAGTTTTTGTAATCTGAAAATATAAAAACAGCAAGGTAACTAATGATAAAAGTGAGCGTAAACGGTATTGCAATGCGTTGAAACAAGGCCTAGGGTTCATACTTTCACTAGTGCAAGTCCTCTCAACAATAATAACATAATTGGATCATATAACTATCCCTCAACATGCAACAAAGAGTCACTCCAAAGTCACTAATAGCGGAGAACGAACGAAGAGATTATGGTAGGGTACGAAACCACCTCAAGGTTATTCTTTCCAATCAATCCGTTGGGCTATTCCTATAAGTGTCACAAACAACCCTAGAGTTCGTACTAGAATAACACCTTAAGACACAAATCAACCAAAACCCTAATGTCACCTAGATACTCCAATGTCACCTCAAGTATCCGTGGGTATGATTATACGATATGCATCACACAATCTCAGATTCATCTATTCAACCAACACATAGAACCTCAAAGAGGGCCCCAAAGTTTCTATCGGAGAATCATGACGAAAACGTGCGCCAACCCCTATGCATAGGTTCATGGGCGGAACCAGCAAGTTGTTCACCAAAACATACATCAACTGAATCACGTGATATCTCATTGTCACCATAGATACGCACCACAAGACATACATCAAGTGTTCTCAAATCTTGAAAGACTCAATCCAATAAGATAACTTCAAAGGGGAAACTCAATCCATTACAAGAGAGTAGAGGGGGGGAGAAAACATCATAGGATCCAAATATAATAGCAAAGCTCGGGATACATCAAGATCGTATCACCTCAAGAACATGAGAGAGAGAGAGATCAAACACATAGCTACTGGTACATACCCTCAGCCCCGAGGGAGAACTACTCCCTCCTCGTCATGGAGAGCACCGGGATGATGATGATGGCCACCGGAGAAGGATTCCCCCTCCGACAGGGTGCCGGAACGGGTCTAAATTGGCTTTCGGTGGCTACGGAGGTTTCTGGCGGTGGAACTCCCGATCTATTGTGCTCTCTGGTAGTTTTAGGGTATATGGAGATATATAGGCGGAAGAAGTACGTCAGGGGGGCCACGAGGGGCCCACGAGGGTGGAGGGCACGCCCAGAGGGGGTGGGCGCACCCCCCTACCACGTGGCCTCCTTGAAGCTTCCTTGACGTAGACTCCAAGTCTCCCGGGATGCTTTCCTTCCAAAAATGAGTTCCGTGAAGTTTCAGGTCAATTGTACTCCATTTGATTTTCCTTTTCTTCGAAACCCTAAAATAGGCAAAAAAACAGAAACTGGCACTCGGCTCTGGGTTAATAGGTTAGTCCCAAAAATAATATAAAAGTGTATAATAAAGCCCATAGACATCCAAAACAGTAGATAATATAGCATGGAGCAATCAAAAATTATAGATACGTTGGAGACATATCACACATAAATAACACCATGGCAATTCTGCTGAAAACAGTGTCAGTCTGGGTTAGTTCCATTCAAATCATGCAAGTTAGAGTCCAAAACAAGGGCAAAAGTGTTTGGAAAAGTTGATACGACGGAGACGTATCAACTCCCCCAAGCTTAAACCTATGCTTGTCCTTAAGCAATTCAGTTGACAAACTGAAAGTGATAAAGAAAAACTTTTACAAACTCTGTTTGCTCTTGTTGTTGTAAATATGTAAAGCCAACATTCAAGTTTTCAGCAAAGATTATAAACTAACCATACTCACAATAACGCTTAGGTCTCATGTTTACTCATATCAATGGCATAATCAGGTAGCAAGCAATAATAATAAATCTCGGATGACAACACTTTCTCAAAACAATCATAATATGATATAACAAGATGGTATCTCGCTAGCCCTTTCTGAGACCGCAAAACATAAATGCAGAGCACCTTTAAAGATCAAGGACTGACTAGACATTGTAATTCATGGTAAAAGAGATCCAGTCAAGTCATACTCAATGTAAACTAACAGTAATGAATGCAAATGACAGCGGTGCTCTCCAACTAGTGCTTTGTAATAAGAGGATGATGACTCAACATAAAAGTAAATAGAGGCCCTTCGCAGAGGGAAGCAGGGATTTGTAGAGGTGCCAGAGCTCGGTTTTGAAATAGAGGTGAATAATATTTTGAGCGGTATACTTTCATTTTCAACATAACAACCAAGAGATGGCGATATCTTCCATGCTACACACATTATAGGAGGTTCCCAAATAGAATGGTAAAGTTTATACCCCCCCCCCTCCACCAACAAGCATCAACCCATGGCTTGCTCGAAACAACGAGTGCCTCCAACTAACAAGAGTCTCAGGGGGAGTTTTGTTTGCAATTATTTTGATTTAGTTTGCATAAAGCATGGGACTGGGCATCCTGGTGACTAGCCACTTTCTCGTGAGTGAGGAGCGGAGTCCACTCCTCTTGAGAATAACCCGCCTAACATGGAAGATACAGACAACCCTACTTGATACACGAGCTATTCGAGCATACAAAACAGGATATTTATTTGAAGGTTTAGAGTTTGGCACATACAAATTTACTTGGAACGGCAGGTAGATACCGTATATAGGTAGGTATGGTGGACTCATATGGAACCACTTTGGGGTTTATGGAATTGGATGCACAAGCAGTATTCCCGCTTAGTACAAGTGAAGGCTAGCAAAAGATTGGGAAGCGACCAGCTAGAGAGCGACAATAGTCATGAACATGCATTAAAATTAATCAACACCGAATGCAAGCATGAGTAGGATATAATCCACCATGAACATAAATATCGTGAAGGCTATGTTGATTTTGTTTCAACTACATGCGTGAACATGTGCCAAGTCAAGTCACTTAAATCATTCAGAGGAGGATACCACCCTATCATACCACATCACAACCATTTTAATAGCATGTTGGCACGCAAGATAAACCATTATAAGCTCCTAGCTAATTAAGCATGGCACAAGAAACTATGATCTCTAATTGTCATTGCAAACATGTTTATTCATAATAGGCTGAATCAGGAACGATGAACTAATCATATTTACAAAAAACAAGAGAGGTCGAGTTCATACCAGCTTTTCTCATCTCAATAAGTTCATCATATAATCATCATTATTGCCTTTCACTTGCACGACCGAACGACATGGACAATAATAATAATAATAGTTCACGTGCATTGGACTAAGCTGGAATCTGCAAGCATTCAATAAATAGGAGGAGACAAGGCAATATGGGCTCTTTTGTCAGATCAACAATAATGCATATAAGAGCCACTTCAACAATTTAATTATGGTCTTCTCCTATCGACCCCCAAAGAAAAGAAAAGAAATAAAACTATTTACACGGAAAAGCTCCCAACAAGCAAAAGGAAGAACATGAAATCTTTTTGGGTTTTCTTTTTAATTACTACTACAAGCATGGAAATTAAAACTAGCTAAAAGCTACAACTATTTTTTTTGTTTTTCTTAAGGTTTATTAAACACATAGGAAGAAAGCATAAAAAGGAAATAAACTAGCATGGGTGATACAATGAAAAAGTATGAGCACCGACATCTAACAATGAGTGTGTGAACATAAATGTAATGTCCGAGAGAAATACGTACTCCCCAAAGCTTAGGCTTTTGGCCTAAGTTGGTATTGGCCACGGCTGGCCTGGCGGATATCCAAAGTTGTAACTAGGGTCGTACTGCGATGCAGCAGTCATTGCATCGTGGGCTGCAGCTTGGAGGTGAGCTATCTCAGCTCTCGTCTTATACTCTTCCGCCTCCTCGCTGGTTATAAAATATCTCCTTTTTGCCTGAAAGTCAAAGAAAGTAGAAGCAGGGAGAGCGACATGATAGGTGCGTCGTCTGTCAAAGATTAGTTGGTACTGGAGGAACTGATCGTTCCTCTCAACAAACTGATGATGAACCATAGCCTCATAATCCAAATAAGCAGGGGGCAACTCAATATCATCTTCACATATGGTTATACCAAGAAAATTAGCTATGCGGGTTGCATAAATTCCACCAAAGAAATCTCCATTAAATCTATTAAGATGCAACCTACGTGCAACAATAGCTCCCAAATTATAAGATTTATCTCCTAACACAGCACTCCTAAGAATACTGAGGTCTGGGACACACATGTGACATGCTTCATCTTTACCATTGATGCATCTACCTATGAAGAGAGCAAAATAATGTATAGTAGGAAAGTGAATGCTCCCTATGGTAGCGTGTGTCATATCTCTAGATTCCCCCACAGTTATACTAGCAAGAAAATCTCTAAATTCAGATTTGCGAGGTTCCTAACACTACCCCATTGTGGAGGTTTGCAAGCAATGGTAAAATCCTCTAAGTCCATCATATAAGATTTTTCATAAAGATCAAACAGGACAGTTGGAGAATTGAGTGAAGATGAAAATTCAAACCTCCTTACAAAGGAACTAGTGAGATAGTGGTACTGGCGGCACTTTTCCTCCTTGAAGCTCACAAGATCAGCGTTACGCAAATATGCGTTAAATTCTTCCTTGATTTCCGCTCGATCCATAAAGTCCTCTGAAGGCCATTCACAAGACCGCACTGGAGCGTCCCTTGGTGGCTCATCATCAACGTCACGCATTGCAAGCCTGGGTTCTTGTTTCCTTGAAGAGACACCTTGGTACACTTTCCTAAACATATTTCTTCCTCTGAAAAATTTCTGAAATTTTTAGTAACTTAAAATAAAAGTGAACCAAGCTCAACAATCTTGATAGCAACTACTCCTACAAGTGCCTAGAGCCTATATCATGCATCAAAACTACTTGGAATCATATAAATTTGACATGCAAGCTCAATAATAGGGTCACCTAGGCAGCACAAATTTGCAATGAATAAAGCACTAGAACAAAAACTAATTGGACCAATGGAGGAGTCACATACCAAGGAACAATCCCCCCAAGCAGTTTTGTGGGAGGTGCTTTGAGCAAGGAGATCGAAAATGGCAGCAAAATGAGGTTGGACTCGGGTTTGAACTGGATAATTGTGTTTGTGGGAGGAAGAAGGAGTGTGTGGGTGCAGGAATAAGTGGAGGAGGGCCTCCATGGGCCCACGAGGCAGGGGGCACGCCCAGTGGGTAGGGCCCGACCTCCACCCTCGTGGCCAGGTGGATGCCCCCCTGTTGTGTTCTCAGTGCCAAATATTCTCAAATATTCCAGAAAAAATCATATTTAAATTTCAGGGCATTTGGAGAACTTTTATTTTCGGGGTATTTTTATATTGCACAGATAATTCAGATAACAGACAGAAAATACTATTCTTATTTTACTTAATATAAATAACAAAAAGTAAAAGGAGGTTACAGAGAGTTGTGTTTTCTAAATTCATCCATCTCATTATCATCAAAAGGAATCCACTAACAAGGTTGATCAGGTCTTGTTAACAAACTCATTCCGAATAACATGGAACCGGAGAATTTTCGAATAACACAAGGTTACCTCAACGGGGATATGCACATCCCCAACAATAAGAATATCATATTTCTTCTTGACAGTCGGAAGAGGAAATTCAAAACCTCCAAAAATAATCAATGGAATTTTTCCAATGGAATTAATATTGTGGGCTTGAGGTTGTTTCCTCAGAAAGTGTACCGTATGCTCATTACCATTAACATGAAAAGTGACATTGCCTTTGTTGCAATCAATAACAGCCCCTGCAGTATTCAAAAAGGGTCTTCCAAGAATAATGGACATACTATCGTCCTCGGGAATATCAAGAATAACAAAGTCCGTTAAAATAGTAACGTTTGCAACCACAACAGGCACATCCTCACAAATACCGACAGGTATAGCAGTTGATTTATCAGCCATTTGCAAAGATATTTTAGTAGGTGTCAACTTATTCAAATCAAGTCTACGATATAAAGAGGGAGGCATAACACTAACACCGGCTCCAAGATCACATAACACAGTTTTAACATAGTTTCTTTTAATGGAGCATGGTATAGTGGGTACTCCTGGATCTCCAAGTTTCTTTGGTATTCCACCCTTAAAAGTATAATTAGCAAGTATGGTGGAAATTTCAGCTTCCGGTATCTTTGTTTTATTAGTAACAATTTCTTTCATGTACTTAGCATAAGGATTCATTTTAAGCATATCAGTTAATCGCATACGCAAAAAGATAGGTCTAATCATTTCAGCAAAGCACTCAAAATCCTCATCATCCTTTTTCTTGGATGGTTTGGGAGGGAAAGGCATGGGTTTCTGAACCCATGGTTCTCTTTCTTTACCATGTTTCCTAGCAACAAAGTCTTTCTTATCATAACATTGATTCTTTGATTGTGGGTTATCAAGATCAACAGCAGGTTCAATTTCTATATCATTATCATTGCTAGGTTGAGCATCAACATGAACATTGTAATTAACATTATTGCTAGTTTCAGGTTCATTACCAGATTGTGTTTCAGCATCAAAAATAGAAATATCATTTGGATTCTCAGGTGTTTCAGTAATAGGTTCACTAGAAGCATGCAAAGTCCTATCATTTTTCTTTTTCTTCCTTTTAGAAGGACTAGGTGCATCTATATTATTTCTTTGAGAATCTTGCTCAATTCTCTTAGGGTGGCCTTCAGGATACAAAGGTTCCTGAGTCATTCTACCAGTTCTAGTAGCCACTCTAACAGCATAATCATTATTCTTACTATTCAATTCATTGAGCAAATCATTTTGAGCTTTAAGTACTTGTTCTACTTGAGTAGTAACCATAGAAGCATGTTTACTAATAAGTTTAAGTTCACCTTTGACATTAGCCATATAATCACCCAAGTGTTCAAGCATATCAGCACTGCGTTTTAATTCTCTACCAAAATAAGCATTGAAGTCTTCTTGCTTAACCATGAATTTATCAAACTCATCTAAGCATGGGCTAGCAAACTTAGTAAATGGGATTTCAGCTTTATCATATCTATAGAGAGAATTTACCTTTGCTACCTGTGTCGGGTTATCAAGACCATGTATTTCTTCAATAGGAGATGGGTTAAAATTATGCATTTCTTCAACAGGCGGTAAATTAAAACCATGTATTTCTTCAATAGGAGGTAAATTCTTAACATCTTCAGCTTTAATACCCTTTTCTTTCATGGATTTCTTTGCCTCTTGCATATCCTCAAGGCTGAGAAATAGAACACCTCTCTTCTTCGGAGTTGGTTTATGAATAGGCTCAGGAAGTGTCCAATTATTTTCATTAGTCAACATGTTATTTAATAGAATTTCAGCTTCATCCGGTGTTCTTTCCCTGAAAACAGAACTAGCACAACTATCCAGGTAATGTCTGGAAACATCAGTCCATTATAAAAGATATCAAGTATTTCATTTTTCTTAAGAGCATGATCAGGCAAAGCATTAAGTAATTGGAGAAGCCTCCCCCAAGCTTGTGGGAGACTCTCTTCTTCAATTTGCACAAAATTATATATATATATATCCCTTAAAGCAGCTTGTTTCTTATGAGCAGGGAAATATTTAGCAGAGAAGTAGTAAATCATATCCTGGGGACTATGCACACAATCAGCATCAAGAGAATTAAACCATATCTTAGCATCACCCTTTAATGTGAACGAAAATATTTTAAGGATATAAAAGTAGCGAGTTTTCTCATCTTTAGTGAACAGGGTGGCTATATCATTTAATTTAGTAAGATGTGCCACAACAGTTTCAGATTCATAGCCATAAAAAGGATCAGATTCAACCAAAGTAATTATATCAGGATCAACAGAGAATTCACAATCCTTATGAGTAACACAAATAGGCGAAGTAGCAAAAGCAGGGTCAGGTTTCATTCTAGCATTAAGGGATTGCTGCTTCCATTTAGCTAATAACCTCTTTAGATCATATCTATCATTGCAAGCTAAAATAGCTCTAGCAGATTCTTCATCCAGAACATAACCCTCAGGAACAATAGGCAATTCATATTTATTAGGGGGAGAGTCTTCATCATCACTTTCATCAATATTATCAGTTTCAATAATTTCATTCTCTAACCCTAGCAAGTTGTTCATCAAGAAATTCACCAAGTGGCATAGTAGTATCAAGCATAGAAGCAGTTTCGTCAAAAGTATCATGTATAGCAGAAGTGGCATCATCAATAACATGCGACATATCAGAATCAATAGCAGAAGCAGGTTTAGGTGTCGCAAGCTTACTCAAAACAGAAGGTGAATCAAGTGCAGAGCTAGATGGCAGTTCCTTACCTCCCCTCGTAGTTGAGGGATAAATCTTGGGTTTTGGATCTCCCAAGGTCTTCATAATGATAAGCAGATATAAATCCCAAGTGACTCAAAGAATAGAGCTATGCTCCCCGGCAACGGCACCAGAAAATAGTCTTGATAACCCACAAGTATAGGGGATCGCAATAGTTTTCGAGGGTAGAGTATTCAACCCAAATTTATTGATTCGACACAAGGGGAGCCAAAGAATATTCTCAAGTATTAGCTGCTGAGTTGTCAATTCAACCACACCTGGAAATTTAATATCTGCAGCAAAGTATTTAGTAGCAAAGTAATATGATAGTAGTGGTAATGGTAGCAAAAGGTAATGATAGCGAAAGTAATGTTTTTGGTATTTTGTAGTGATTGTAACAGTAGCAACGGAAAAGTAAATAGGCAAAGAACAATATATGGAAAGCTCGTAGGCAATGGATCGGTGATAGAGAATTATGCTGGATGCAGTTCATCATGTAACAGTCATAACCTAGGGTGACACAGAACTAGCTCCAATTCATCAATGTAATGTAGGCATGTATTCTGAATATAGTCATACGTGCTTAGGGAAAAGAACTTGCATGACATCTTTTGTCCTACCCTCCCATGGTAGCGAGGTCCAAGTGGAAACTAAGGGATATTAAGGCCTCCTTTTAATAGAGTACCGGACCAAAGCATTAACACATAGTGAATACATGAACTCCTCAAACTACGGTCATCACCGGGAGTGGTCCCGATTATTGTCACTTCGGGGTTGCCGGATCATAACACATAGTAGGTGACTATAGACTTGCAAGATAGGATCAAGAACTCACATATATTCATGAAAACATAATAGGTTCAGATATGAAATCATGGCAGCCCTAGTGACAAGAATTAAGCATAGGAAAGTCATAGCAACATCAATCTCAGAACATAGTGGATACTAGGGATCAAACCCTAACAAAACTAACTCGATTACATGATAAATCTCATCCAACCCATCACCGTCCAGCAAGCCTACGATGGAATTACTCACGCACGGCGGTGAGCATCATGAAATTGGTGATGGAGGAAGGTTGATGATGATGATGGCGATGGATTCCCCTCTCCGGAGCCCCGAACGGACTCTAGATCTGCCCTCCCGAGAGGTTTTAGGGCTTGGCGGCGGCTTCGTATCGTAAAATGCAATGAATCCTTCTCTCCTATTTTTTTATCCCCGAAAGCAAATATATAGATTTAGAGTTGAGGTCGGAGGAGCTCCAGGGGGCCCACGAGGTAGGGGCGCGCCCCCACCCTCGTGGCTAGGGTGTGGCCCCCCTGGTCTTCATCTTTTGCAAGGATTTTTTATTATTTCCAAAAAGACGTTCCGTGAAGTTTCAGGTTGTTCCGAGAACTTTTGTTTCTACACATAAATAACACCATGGCAATTCTGCTGAAAGCAACGTCAGTCCGGGTTAGTTCCATTCAAATCATGCAAGTTAGAGTCCAAAACAAGGGCAAAAGTTCTTGGAAAAGTAGATATGACGGAGACGTATCAAGGGCCTTCCTGAAATCTGCCCAACAACGTCATGTGGGCCGTCGAATATAACACCAGCCTATTTCACTTTCGGCCCATGTATGGCCCACGACATCTTTCGACCCATATGAGGCCTTTCGTAACTTTAGGCCCTCTAGTGGCCCACGGTGACTCTAGCCCATAATGAACAATAAATTTCTTTGTACCCATTAACGGCCCATGATTCACATGGGCCGTTTCCAACCCGTATTAGCTTTCGGCCTACTAACGGCCATACGTTCTTGGGCTTCTTTCTGTCCCTCGATTACTTCTGGCCTGTTACTGGCATGTTCTCCTAATGGGACAAATTCAACCCGTGGCAAGAATCGACCCGTTTGTGGCCTGTTAACCCGTTGCGCCGTTTCCAGCCCGTCCTATATTCTGGCCCATTAACGACCCATTATGCCTGTGATAGAATTAAGCCTTTGCTGTCCTCCGGCCTGTTAACGGCTCATTACCATGTTGGGCCAATACCAATTACGCCCGTTTGCAGCCCATGTGGACCCATTTATCCAACGGCCCGAGGCCCACCGATTCTATGGCCCGTTGGAGGCCCATTTATCCGACAGCCCATAGGAGGCCCGTGGATCCTATGGCTTGTAGTAGGGTCAAGGTTACCATGGTCCGTATATGGCCCATCGTTGTTGCGGCCACTAGGAAACTAGTGAAAAAGAAGACTAGGAAATAAATAAGCCCGAAACTAACGCCATTGTTGAGGAAATCGTTAACTGGTAGCTGCTCGGTTGGCTAGCGAGTAGGGGATTAATCGGCTAATCGGCAAGTTAATCAGCCATTTAATCAATTAATCGGACGATTTTTTGGTTTATCGGCTACTCGGTGACCCTATGAGTAGGGATTAATCGGCAAGTTAACTGGTTAATCGGATGAATTCTTGAACAGGGTCTAACGCTATGCTATTAAGGCGATTGCACAGATTACATCCACTAGGCATCAAAGATCGCCACCAGTGCAAATATAGGGAACATCCTACACTATACAAAAATGGGTTGTTGTTTTCTTCAGCCGGTGGCTACATGTTAAGAACAAATTTTGTATCACAACAAATCAAATTACATCCATAAAACAAAAGGAAGTTTGGCATAAAAGTTAACAGTATGGCAGATAAATGCACCACCAGAAGTTCAGAAGCTCGGTTCATTTGACCTGACTTTTACATTTTCATGGTGTATTGTCCGATGGAGCACCCTTCGCCTTCATTTCTCCTAGGCTCCTGAACAACATAGCAAATGTCTGATAGTTTGGTTTCAAAAACAAGCATATCTTGACGACATCGAACAATGTCTATCCTTGTTTCATAAAGGGTCTCTGTTAGGGAATGGACTTGTGTCTCGAGCGCAGATATAACATTGTTTTGAGCTTGCATATATTGATCATGAGGCTGTTTGGACGAGATTGCCTTAACAACCAACCCAGTATTACGCAGGAACGTGCTTTTCACACTGTTAGTGGACAGGTACTGGCCCACTGCAGCAAGAGGTGACATGGTGGTTGCCTCGTCACCTTCAGAAGGTGGCGGTTCCACCATTTTTTTCATAGCTTACTGAAAAGTTGAGTTTTTACATTAGTAGTACCAGAAAAGAAGATATTAAGGAGGCAACAAAACCAAACAAGAAAGGTTTGGTCTATATACAGAAATTATTCTGGTGAACCCATGTAAGATATTACTTGTATTTTACTGCAATGTACATAAAAAACCATGTTCCAAACATATGACCATGTACCATGGCTAATGTATTGTCTATTTCTTCACATTATATTGACAGCTAAGGATAAAGAGACAAAGTTTATAATGCCGTAAGCATAGTATGACATCATTCATATCACAAAACAACTGAGAATAGACAAACATGCAATTGTAACGTTGTGTGGGCAAGTCCAGCAAGGAACTAGATTACAGATCAATATCAAAGGAACATCACTCCTCTCTTTTAAACCTTGTAAGGTGCAATGATACGCTAAGACAATTGTGTATAAAATTGAAAAGAGTAATAGACATTGGCTGCAAACCATGCTGTTCAACGCACAAGTCAGAGTGAGTAGTAGTTAAAAGGCATGGGGATTAAGGACTTACAACAGCGGCTTTGACTGGTGTAGTCATGCCCTTCGTCTTGCTGGTGTGACAGTCCTTGAAGATCTCCACAGCATTTGGTTCATGTACTTTTTGGTCCTTGCGGGCTTTCCTCTGCATTTGGAACAAGTCAATATAGATCTGATAATGTGGTACAGTGAAAAGAGTGAAACAACAGCTAACTACAAGAGCCTCGAAGTGTGCAATATAGCTATGAGATCCTCTCGTCTGTTGGAATTTCACTTTCGTACGGTTGGCCTTGTTCTTTGGATCAGACCAGTGTTTAACGTGTGAGGCCTTGTTCTTTGGATTTGTGAGGCACATGCATAAATAGGACTTCAACATGTGATCTGATCACATATATATAATTTACCTGATACTTTGGATCAGACCAGTGTTTAACGAGGCCTCTCCAGTCTTCATCCGATATATTTTCCACTGGAGATGATTGGGCAAGTTCACTATTAGCCTTGCCTTCAAAGTGAGTTGTCCTCAAGTTATACTGATACTGTCGCAGAGTAGACTTGAAAACATGGGTGCAAGCTTGTCTAGTTGCATCCACTTGGCTATCCAACTTGAACGTCATCTGTTGAAAATTATGCGAGTCTCATTATCAGCAACCTAGAAAGTATGGGACAGGGCAAGACGATATTACTAGTTTCCATACATAACCAAACTTATAGATAAATGGTCCAGGAAGGTGTTGAATTGGGTTTCGTCTTTGTCATTCCTATACTGAATCCATGTTGGGAGGATACGTACATGACACCTAACAGCAACCACTGCCTCTGATACTAACTTGGCTGACTCTATAGCATCACATGGCCTTTTTAAACCTGCCTCAAAACGGATCTCCATTCTTCCTCCTCTAGAATTAGTTAACCTATCAAGCACTATCACTGATGTTTGTTTCCTCTTGCGCCTAGGTACTAGTCCAACAACGAACATAGGAAGTGTTAGTGTACATCAAACTGTGAGACTACATATAAATATGCATGCAACTGTAACTTGACTCCAGCAACTACCTTCTTGCTGTTGAAGCTCACAAAGTTTATCTGATCTTGCCAACTCGTCTTGTGTCAAGAGTGCTTCGGAAGTAGTGTCAGGTGACGAGGGAGCTTGGGAACGTGCTGCTAGCTGGGTTGACAAACGAGGAACTCGTGCAGCTGGTGGTACTGTGGAAGGTGTTGCAACAACCAGGGTTGTCTCTGCTTGTTTGGTGGCACCTATTTGTTTCTGTTTGGCTTGTTCTGCGGCTCATGTAGCATGGGATACCCTGTTTGTACAATTTCCCGTTGGACTTTGACCTTCTATTGCACCATCAGTACCAGCAGAATCTGCAGGATTCTTCCTGTTCACTTTCCGTGTGTCCTTAGTACTAACACCATCCCCTGTCATTCTCTGTCCCTTCCTCTTTCTCTGTGCCATGTTAAGTCAAGCTGACAAGAAAAAGGAATAATAATTTAGTTCTTCAGAACAAATTGATGCGTGATACAGACGAACTGAACTTTGATGTTAGACAACCACATGATAGGAGGATGTAATATGTACGAAAAACAAGACGACATGAGATAACCAGAACTATGATGTGTAAACTAAGCAAAATACATTTCACTAAATTAGAAGCAATGCAATGGAAGGTAGACACCATATGAAATATGCTACAAATATCGCTCTGCCAAGTTAACAGTGTCTCGTCATAACTAGTGTTTAAACAAATGTGAAGAAGTACAAGAAATAAATCATATGCATGATGCAAAAAACATCACACTAGCAAGTTAAAGGTCTCTCGTCATTAGTGCCATTGCATATTCATAGCTTATGATGTGTAAACTAAGGAGAAGGCATTTCAACAAATTAGAAGCAATGAAATCTAGACACCATATGAAAGATGCAATGAATATCACTCTGCCAAGTTAAAATTGTCTCGTCATAAGTGCCATTTCAACAAATTAGAAGTAGTACAAGCTAGAAAAGACTGTGAGATGTAACCTATATCACACTACCAAGTCAAATGTTTCTTATGATAAGTGATTGTCGCAGGTTACACAACAATAGTACTTTTATGTAAGAACATGGTGTGATAGATAGATATTGTATGTTCTAGAAACAGGAACACGTGTCTTAGTCACAAGTATACTGTGTAAAGTAAGAGATGGAATTCAACTAAATTTGAAGCAATACAAGCTAGACATCATACATAACATGCAACCACATATAATAGTGCCAAGTTAGAGGGAGCACTTGTGATGGTGCACTAGGGGAGACGTTGAAAGCACAAGTGCTCCCTGGGTGATTTTGGTAATTAATGTCAAGATATCTCTTGTTGGACTAATACTTTTATCTAGTATATTTCAGATGAGTTCAACAGTGGAGTGGCTTGGACAAGGGGATGTGGAACCCCTTCGAAATGCTAAGGACACAAGATTGAAAAAAGCCTCAAATGCTCAAGACTCTACATTTTCATTTTAGTGACCCAAGATCACATTGAGTCCATAGGAAAAGCCAACACTATTAAAAGGGGATGAGGTGTTGCTTAATGACTTGCTTGCTCAAAGTGCTTAGTGATATGCTCCAAAGCCCTCAACCACTTTCTCATTTCCACATATGTCCCAAACCAAAAGTCAAACTCGGCCCCACCGATTTGATCTATTCGGCGCCACCGAGTTCACTTGACATAGCCACTGTCAGAAACGCTGATCAGTTCGATCTCACCGATGGGATCTCGGTCTCACCGAGATGGGCTTGCAAACTCTCTGTTGCCTGTTGCAATTATTTCGGTCTCAACGAGATATGCAATCGGTCCCACTGAGTTTGCTTGACCAACTCTCTGTTTTGCTTATTACCAAAATCGGTCCCACTGAGTTTGTGTAATCGGTCAAACCGAGTTGAGGTTTTACCCTAACCCTAGCACATCGGTCCCACCGAGTCAATCATATCAGTCCCACCGAAAATCCTAACGTTCACATTTTGAGCTAAATCGGTCTGACCGAGTTTCATAATTCGGTCCCACCAAGTTTGGTAAATTGTGTGTAATTGCTAGATTTTGTGTGGAGGCTATATATACCCCTACACCCATCCTCCATTTGTGGATAGAGCCATCAGAACGTGCCTACACTTCCAACATTCATTTTCTGAGAGAGAACCACCTACTCATGTGTTGAGACCAAGATATTCCATTCCAACCACAAGAATCTTGATCTCTAGCCTTCCCCAAGTTGGTTTCCACTCAAATCATCTTTCCACCAAATCCAAATCAGTGAGAGAGAGTAGAGTGTTGGGGAGACAATGATTTGAAGCACAAGAGCAAGGAGTTCATCATCAACACACCGTCTATTACCTTTTCGAGAGTAGTGTCTCCTAGATTGGTTAGGTGTCACTTGGGAGCCTCTGTCAAGATTTTGGAGTTGAATCAAGGAGTTTGTACGGGCAAGGAGATCGCCTACTTCGTGAAGATCTATCCAAGTGAGGCAAGTCCTTCATGGGCGATGGCCATGGTGGGATAGACAAGGTTGCTTCTTCGTGGACCCTTCGTGGGTTGAAGTCTCCATCAATGTGGATGTACGATAGCACGACCTATCGAAACCATGCCAAAAGTCTCCGTGTCTCCAATTGCGTTTGCACACTCCAATCCCATCCATTTACTTTCTTGCAAGTTGCATGCTTTACTTTCCGCTGCTCATATACTCTTGCCATGCTTGCTTGAAATGTATTGTGAATGTTTAAACTTGTGCTAAAACTCCACCTTAACTTAAAGAATTTAAAAACTTCTGTTTTTCTTTGTTGAGGGTCTAATCACCCCCCCCTCTAGACACCTCTTCTCAATCCTACAATTTGTATCAGAGCATTGGTCTCCATTGCTTTGGTTTAGTCACCATTGTAGGAAGATGGATGAGTCTACTTTGGGGAGTCTTAGACGTAGAGTGCCTATACTTGATGAAGAGTTCTTTCATGAGTGGAAAAATTGAGATGCTTGATATTTTCAATGAATATCACTTGAACAAGTACATTACTACCCCTTGTGCACCCCTTGTTGACCTCTTGCATCCTACCCTTGATGAGTCTATTAATATGATCTATAATCTTAGAACTGTCAATTTAATCACTAGAGGATTACCTAGAAACTTGATTGCTAGCTTGCCTGCTCTTGATTGTGCCTACACCATATGGAGATTTCTTGAGGAACGATTTCCAAACTATTCCTTGCAAAACTTAGATGAGATTCTTCATAAGTCTATTGCTTTGAGTAAGATGAATTCCAATGATCCTAAGTTTGGTGATTGTCTATTTGAGCTTACTAACCTCATGCGTGCCAAAGGAGATGTTGGAATCATTAGTAATATCATCTTTGAAGCTATTAGAATTCATAAAGACGAACATTGTGATGATCATTTATCTAATGAATCACTCTCTCTAGGAGTTGATCAATCACAAGATGATGTTGAACATGGATACTATGATGAGGATGATGATAGTGACTATTATCTCGATGAGTCTATGAGACATTTTGTTCTTATGGCTAATCTTCGCGGCTACATGGCTGGTGGAAAGGAATGGGTCCGTGATAGTGGATGTACCGATCACATGACCGGAGACAAGGATATGTTTCGTGAGCTTGCTAAAAACAATGGCCCTCAAAAGTATGTTACTTTTGGTGAAAACTCAAAGGGTAAGGTGGTTGGCCTTGGTAAGGTGGCCATCTCACATGATAGCTCCATACAAAATGTGATGCTCATTGAATCCCTTGGCTATAATTTACTTTTTCATATCTAGACTTGCTAACTTTGGTTTCAATGTCCTATTTACTGAAGTAGATTGCCAAGTGTTTCGTAGAGATAATGATAATATGGTCTTTACCGGTTTACGTTGAGGTGATCTATACATTGTTGACTTCACTAAAAAGGCTCAACCTAGAACTTGCCGAATTGCTAAATCCTCTAAAGGCTGGTTGTGGCATAGAAGGTTAGGTCATGTGGGCATGCAAAGTCTTGAGAAGCTTATTAAAGGTGATCATATCCTTGGAGTGAAAGATGTTATTTTTGACAAGGATAGATTGTGCGGTGCTTGTCAAGCAGGAAAACAAGTTGGAGGAAGTCACCCCGTGAAGAACATCATGACCACGAGAAGACCGCTCGAGCTACTTCGTATGGATCTCTTTGGTCCCAATGCCTTCAAAAGTCTCGGCGGAAACTCATTTGGTCTAGTCATAGTCGATGATTTTTCAAGATTTACGTGGGTGTTCTTCCTTGATGATAAATCACAGGTCCAAAAGATCTTCAAGAACTTCGCTAGGAAGGCCCAAAATCAATTTGAAGTGAAGATAAAGAAGGTTCACAGTGACAACAGAACGGAGTTCAAGAACGCAAATGTGGATACCTTTCTTAACGAAGAAGGGATTTCACATGAGTTCTCGGCTACGTACACGCCTCAACAAAATGGAGTTGGTGAGAGGAAGAACTGGACTCTTATTGAGATGGCGAGAACAATGCTTGATGAGTACAAGACTCCAAAAAACTTTTGGGCGGAAGCGGTTGAGACAGCTTGTCATGCAACAAATCGCTTGTATCTTCATAAGCTACTCGGCAAGACGGCATACAAGCTTCTCACCGGTAACAAACCCCATGTTGGATACATTCGAGTATTCGGCTCAAAGTGCTATATTCTTGATAAGCATCATCGTTATGGATTTGCTCCTAAATCTCATGAGGGTTTCCTACTTGGTTATGGCTCAAACTCTCACACTTACCGTGTCTACAACAATTTCACCCTAAAGGTTGAAGAGACGGTAGATGTGAAGTTTGATGAATCTAACGGCTCGCAAGTAGAGCAATTGCCAATTGATGTAGAAGACAAAGACCCCTCGGAAGCAATCCAACACTTGTCTATTAGCAAGATTCGTCCAATGGAGGTGAAGGAGAGTACCTTGTCCATCCAAGTGGAAGCTTCTACCTCACGACAAGGTGAACCAAGAGTTGACACGAAGGCATCCACAAGTGGGACACACCAAGATGAAGAAAACGAGGAAGTACACCAAGATGAACCTCATGAACCTCCTTCTCCACCTTGACAAGAGAATGACAACATCAATAATGAAGAAGACCAAGAGGAAGAACAAGATGATGAAGAAGATGTTCCTCCCCGACCCAAACAGAAGCTCCCACGAGTTCGAGCAAGAGTTTCACGAGACCATCCCATCGAGCAAATCTTCAATGATATCCAAACCAGGAGAATCACTCGCTCTAAAACTCGTTTGGCAAATTTTGTGAACATTATTCATTCATCTCTAGCATTGAACCTATGAAGGTTGAAGAAGCACTAGAAGATCCGTATTGGATAAATGCCATGCATGAAGAGCTACACAACTTTGAGAGGAACCAAGTGTGGACATTGGTTGAGAAGCCCAACAACAACCACAACATCATCGGTACCAAATGGGTGTTTCGCAACAAGCAAGACGAAGATGGACAAGAAGTTAGCGACAAAGCACGTCTCGTCACCCAAGGCTACACTCAAGTCGAAGGTATGGACTATGGTGAGACATATGCCCCCGTTCCTCGACTTGAGTCCATCCACATCTTACTTGCCTATGCTAATCACCATGATATTACCTTGTACCAAATGGACATTAAAAGTGGTTTTCTAAATGGTGAAATTGAGGACGAAGTTTATGTTAAACAACCTCCAGTCTCTGTTAATCCTAAGAAACCTGACCATGTTTACAAACTTCACAAAGCTCTTTATGGTCTTAAACAAGCTCCTAGAGTGTGGTATAAATGCTTGACCAAGTTCCTTATTGAAAAAGGCTCTGAGGTTGGAAAGATATATTCTACTCTTTTTACTAAGAGGGTTAATGGTGAATTATTTGTGTGCCAAATTTATGTTGATGATATCATATTTTTTTTCAACTAACCCTCATTTTAGTGAAAAGTTTGGAAATCTAATGTCGGAGAAGTTTGAGATGTCTATGATGAGTGAACTCAAGTTCTTTCTTGGCTTGCAAATCAAGCAAACTAAGGAGGGTAACTTTGTTTCCCAAACAAAGTATACTAAGGACTTATTCGAGAAGTTCAACATGCAAGAATGCAAAGGTATGAATACACCCATGCCTACTAGTGGACATCTTGACTTGACCAAGGATGGCGAGCCGGTTGACCAAAAGGTTTATCGCTCTATGACTGGTTCATTGTTATATCTATGTGCCTCCGGTCCTGATATTATGCTAAGTGTGTGCATGTGTGCATGATATCAAGCGGCCCTAAATAATGTCATCTCAAGGATGTAAAAAGGATAGTGAGATACTTAATTCACACATCAAATTTTGGCAATTGGTATCCTAAGAGGTTTTCTTTTGATCTTGTTGGCTATTCCGACTAGGACTATGCCGGAGACAAGGTTGATAGAAAGTCCATTTTGGGTACTTGTCAATTTCTTGGTAGGTCTCTTGTGTCTTGGTCCTCCAAGAAACAAAACTCGGTATCCTTATCTATTGCCAAAGCGGAATACGTTGCCGCCTGTTCATGTTGTGCTCAATTACTTTGTATGACCCAAACTCTTAAAGATTATGGCATCTATGTGAAACATGTTCCATTGCTTTGTGACAATGAAAGTGCTATTAAGATTGCTCATAATCACATGCAACATTCTCGAACTAAGCATATTGAAGTTCATCATCATTTCATTCGAGATCATGTTGCCAAAGGGGACATCGATCTTAAGCATGTTCGTACTGATAAGCAATTGGTGGATATATTCACCAAACTGCTTGATGAGAAAGTATTTTGCCGTTTGAGAGGTGAATTGAACATCATTGATGCCTCAAACTTGGAGTAGAAACTCCATTTGGATACATGCAAGGCATGAGCCTTTAACTAATCCTCGATATTTCTCTTATGATGATGATCATATGTCTTGGATATATTTGCACCCTTGCATGCTATCTAACCCTTGTAGGTACTTGGATGACTCTAAATCTATGAGATTGCAAAACACTCACATCTTGAGCAATCTCTACATACCAAGTCTCTACAATATGGTGATTGAAGACAAGGAAGCATGAAACCCTTCAACATATCCTTTGACAATTCTTCTATATCAAATTTCATTTGGTACCAAATCTCACAATTGTCAACTTGGATACACAAGTGCTCTTCCTTGCAAGACTAACCCATGTAGGTAGATGAACTCAAACTACAAGCGGTGCTGCCAACTCTTGATGAGCTACATCAACCTTGAGCATCCCACACAAGTTCAACTACATGATCAAGATCAACACCACCACCCAAGGTATGTTATTCCATCTTAGAGAAGCTTTACCCCAAGTCATGGGTCAAAGCAGCTCAACGAGATGTGAATACATCAAAATGCTTAAACGAAAAATGGTAAACCCATTTTGAGCTTAAACGATGAGTATGACCTACGATCAAGTGTTCTCACTTGACTCCTTAGTCAATATACTCAAACATAAGTGACTTTGTCACCGTCCATTTTTAGATGAAGTTCTCTAGTGTTTCTTTGAGTTCTTGCATTTGTCTCCTGCATATTTTTCCCCTTCTTTAATCAAAAAAACTTCATCTAGATCTTTTTATTTTCTCTGTTCGTTTCTGCATTCCCTGCATCCAATTAATTGCAAATCTTTCAGTTAATTCCTTGCAAATCTTTGTGAGATCTTATTTGCCTAGTGAGCTGAGATGACAACTGTTTCCTCTCTATATTGAACTCGGCCTCACCGGTTTGTATTTTTCGGTCTAACCAAACTACTTCAGTGCCACCAAAGAAAACAACTCGGTGTTACCAATTTCAATGCTGAGAAAACACTTTGCCATTTGCATCCTTCATACTCGTTCCAGCTCCACTCAATGAATCTTGTTCTCTACCTACATCAAATTCTATATGCTCCTTTGTTTTGTGACTCAAGGACCAAACCCTTTCGACTCACATTCCAGAAGACCCTTCTTGGAAATTAATGTCAAAGGGGGAGAGAGATCACATCAAAGGGGGAGACTGCTCAATCAGATCAAAGGGAGAGAGACCCCAGATGCTTGGTATTCAAGAGGAAAGAAGTCACATGTCTTTAAGAGGGGAAAGGCATGTTAGTATGTGTTATGACTGTGTTGTTATGTTTTTCTCTGGTTTTCGTTTCCCTATCTTCTCCCATTTTCCATATAAGATTCAGGGGGAGAAAGACATCTAAGGAAGGAAATCTTCGGATTCATTGCATATCTTTACCTCTTTGGGGACATGTCTATACTTAAATAGAGTATCTAGAACTCACTTTCAACATGTCATCCCAATCTTGGTACTCTTGTGGTTTACTGCTTGCTCTGTTCAGTAGATGTTTCTGTGTTATCTAACCTTGTTTACTCAGGTTCATCTTTTTCAAAGCCAGCTCAAGACCACAAGGTAAGTATATGCATCACACTCATGTGCATGATGATTTCTTCCTACTGTACATATTGTTTGCAAGGACTCATGAACAATAAGGTATATTTCCTACATCTACATCATTTGCTCAGATGCATATAGCCAAGATACATGTAACTCATTGCTTGCTCTGTCATGCGTATGCATTCGCATGCTCTTATATTCAATATTTACATGAATGCATACATGTAGGGGGAGCCTATGCATGTTACATGTCCTTCCAATGCTTTACTTGATATTCTCTATATCCTTATCTAAAGCTTTGATGTATGTTGTCATCAATTACCAAAAAGGGGGAGATTGAAAGCACAAGTGCTCCCTGAGTGATTTTGGTAATTAATGTCAAGATATCTCTTGTTGGACTAATACTTTTATTAGTATATTTCAGATGAGTTCAACAGTGGAGTGGCTTGGACAAGAGGATGTGGAACCCCTTCAAAATGCTAAGGACACAATATTGACAAAAAGCTCAAATGCTCAAGACTCTACATTTTTATTTTAGTGATCCCAGATCTCATTGAGTCCATAGGAAAAGCCAATACTATTAAAAGGGGATGACGTGTTGCTTAATGGCTTGCTTGCTCAAAGTGCTTAGTGATATGCTCCAAAGCCCTCAACCACTTTCTCATTTCCACATATGTCCCAAACCAAAAGTCAAACTCGGCCCCACCGATTTGATCTATGCAGCGCCACCGAGTTCACTTGACATAGCCACTATCAGAAACGCTAATCAGTCCGGTCTCACCGATGGGATCTCGGTCTCACCGAGATGGGCTTGCAAACTCTCTGTTGCCTGTTGCAATTATTTCGGTCTTAGCGAGATATGCAATCGGTCCCATCGAGTTTGCTTGACCAACTCTCTATTTTGCTTATTACCAAAATCGGTCCCACCGAGTTTGTGTAATCGGTCAAACCGAGTTGAGGTTTTACCCTAACCCTAGAACATTGATCATATCGGTCCCACCGAAAATCCTAATGTTCACATTTTGAACTAAATCAGTCTGACCAAGTTTCATAATTCGGTCTCATCGAGTTTGGTAAATTGTGTGTAACGGCTAGATTTTGTGTGGAGGCTATATATACCCCTTCAACCATCCTCCATTTGTGGAGAGAGCCATCAGAACGTGCCTACACTTCCAACGTTCATTTTCTGAGAGAGAACCACCTAGTCATGTGTTGAGACCAAGATATTCCATTCCAACCACAAGAATATTGATCTCTAGCCTTCCCCAAGTTGGTTTCCACTCAAATCATCTTTCCACCAAATCCAAATCAGTGAGAGAGAGAGTTGAGTGTTGGGGAGACTATCATTTGAAGCACAAGAGCAAGGAGTTCATCATCAACACACCATCTATTACCTTTTGGAGAGTGGTGTCTCCTATACTGGTTAGGTGTCACTTGGGAGCCTCTGTCAAGATTGTGGAGTTGAACCAAGGAGTTTGTACGGGCAAGGAGATTGCCTACTTCATGAAGATCTACCCAGGTGAGGCAAGCCCTTTATGGGTGATGGCCATGGTGGGATAGACAAGGTTGCTTCTTCGTGGACCCTTCGTGGGTGGAGCCCTCGGTGGACTCACGCAACTGTTACCCTTCGTGGGTTGAAGTCTCCATCAACATGGATGTACGATAGCACCACCTATCGGAACCACGCTCCAATCCCATCCCTTCACTTTCTTGCACACTCCAATCCCATCCCTTCACTTTCTTGCAAGTTGCATGCTTTACTTTCCGCTGCTCATATACTCTTGCCATGCTTGCTTGAAGTGTATTGTGAATGTTTAAACTTGTGCTAAAACTCCACCTTAACTTAAAGAATTTAAAAACTGCTACTTTTCTTTGTTGAGGGTCTAATCCCCCCTCTAGACACCTCTTCTCGATCCTACAGACGTGCTCATCATCAACACGGCTAAGTTGAGTGTCTATGCATGTGTTGTGTTGCAAATCATCTTCGGGGGTTGGAGGAGTAGAACCGGTAGAGGCCCTCCGTTTGGAAGGAGCACCTTTATCCGTTGCCTTGCTAACTTCCTTCCGCTTTATTGATTTTGAATTGTCAAGTAAAACCAACAAGAAAAAGGAATAAAATCCACTCTTCAGAACTCATTTGTGCATGATACCGACAATCACTACTTTGATGTAAGGCAAACACATGATACCAGGATGGAATATGTATGAAAAACAGGACGGCATGGCATATTCACAATTGTTTGTGTAAACTAAGCAGAAGCCATTTCAACAAATAAGAACCAATGCAAGCTAGACACCGTATGCAACATGCAAGACAATATCACACTGCCAAGCTAGAGAAAGCACCTAGGATGCCGGTTTCGCCGGAAGACTGCCATCAGTACCTGTCTTATTTTTTTTCCTTCCCGCTTCTTAGTTTTATTGCCTTGTCAATTCAAACACACAAGAAAAATGAATAAAAATTCGCTTTTCCGACTCATTGATGCAGGATGCTGATGAGCACTACTTTAATGTAAGGCGACCGCATGATAGGACGATTGAATGTGTAACAAAAAAGGACATCATTGCATATTCACAGCTATGATGTGTAAACTAAGGAGAAGGCATTTCAACAAATTAGAAGCAATGAAAGCTAGACACCATATGAAAGATGCAACGAATATCACACTACCAAGTTAGAACTGTCTCGTCATAAGTGCTATTTCAACAAATTAGAAGTAGTACAAGCTAGAAAAGAATGCGAGATGTAACCTATATCACACTCCCAAGTCAAACGTGTCTTATGATAAGTGATTGTTGCAGGTTACACAATAGTAGTACTTTGATGTAAGAACACGGTGTGATAGACAGATAATGTATGTTCTAGAAATGGGAACACATGTCTTATTCACAAGTATAATGTGTAAAGTAAGCAGATGGAATTCAACAAAATTAGAAGCAATACAAGCTAGACATCATACATAACATGCAACCACATATAACAGTGCCAAGTTAGAGGGAGTACCTGTGATGGTGCACTAGGGGAGACATTCTCATCATCAACACAGCTACGTTGAGTGTCTATGCATGCGTTGTCTTGCAAATCATCTTGGGGGGTTGGAGGAGTAGAATCTGTAGAGGCCCTCCGTTTGGAAGGAGCACCGTTATCCACTGCCTTGCTAACTTCCTTCCGCTTTATTGATTTTGAATTGTCAAGTGAAACCAACAAGAAAAAGAAATAAAATTCACTCTGCATAACTCATTCATGCATGATACTGGCAATCACTACTTTGATGTAAGGCAAACACATGATACCAGGATGGAATACGTATGAAAAACAGGACGGCGTGGCATATTCACAACAGTTTGTGTAAACTAAGCATAAGCCATTTCAACAAATAAGAATCAATGCAAGCTAGACACCACATGAAAGATGCAACCAATATGACTCTGCCAAGTTAAAAGCGTCCCATCATAAATAGCATTTCAACAAATTAGAAGCAGCACATGCTATAAATCATATGAAAGATGCAACTAATATCGCACTGCATATACTAAAGGTGTCTCATCATATTGATTGATGTGGGATACAAAAAAACAATAGTTTTATGTAAGGACATGCTTAATAGACAGATGTACTATGTACTAAAAATAGGAAGGCATGTCACATTAACAGGTATAATGTATAAACTAGGCAGAATAGCACATGCAGTTTAACCACATTGGAAGAATTACAATCAAGACACCATATGCAACATGCAACCACATATCACGCTGCCAAGTTAGAGCAAGCACATGCGATGCTCGTGTAGGGGAAATGCGGTAATCAACAAAGCTACATTCACTATCTTCATCTAGCCTTGCTGTTTCTTGAGAGTCATGTGGGGAGGCTGACGTTGCATTCTTTAAATGAGGATCTTTACTCACAGTAGTCCACTGGCCTGACTGCCTCATCATAAGTGATTGATGAGGGATACACAAGAACATTAGTTTGATGTAAGAACATGGTTAATAGACAAATGTACTGGTATGTGCCAAAAACAGGAAGGCGTGTCATATTCAAACGTATAATGTGTAAGCTAAGCATATGCAATTTAACCAAATTGGAAGCAATACAAGCTAGACATCCGGCTGGAGTGGTGAGCATGACCATCTAGGACCTGAGAGCCTGGTGGGAGGCGGGCTGCTTCGCCACCATCGTGGCTTTTTAGTTGGCTTCCAGGTGATGACTGTCAATGTTGGGCTTGTCACTAGCTCGGCTAGTGCCCTAACTAGCTATTTGTCTTCTGGTGCTCCCGGGATGGTGGTTCATGTAAAAAATATATTCCCTTATCTTAATAAAGACCAACTTTGGCCTTTCGAATACAAGCTAGACACCATATGCAACACGCAACCACATATGACACCGCGAAGTTAGAGCAGGCACCTGGGATGGTGGTTCATTATGAGCGAGATCATCAACTCTAGAGCTATGTTTACCGTTTCCATCTCCTGACACTACACCCTTTAAAGTGCTGAAACGTGTCTGGCCTAGCCGCGTACGAAGCTGGAGCGACTTCTCTCTTTTTTTCTGCTTCTGTTAAGGCAGAGTCTGAAATAACCTTGCATAAAAACATAATAGTGAGAGTATTGGTGAAGTGTGTGCAGAACTAGTGCACTGTAAAAGTAGCAGATAGCAGGTGGCTGAAAAATAAATGACAGGATACATATGATAGCTCTACAACATTGCATGGCAAACAAAATTAGATTCTACTCCGTATGATTTTGTAATATATGAGCACAGGGATGGCTGGGAAATGCAGGTACTCCTCCAGCACACCACCACATGTGGTCCTATCAAAATAACAGTCGACTGAAAATAAATAGGCCAGCCAATTTTTTTATGAATCGTCCGATCTATAAGGAATGGACAGATGGCCTTCGTCTACCACCTGCTAGTCATTGTTGACGATCTTTCTCGAACCGCCAGCAACCACCGACCCAGACCCTTGCCTCCGCCGCCCCGCCCTCCCCTCGACCTCACACCACCACCGTGCTTGGCAGCACCCCCGGCTATCCCTTTAATCCCGGCCGACCTCCAGATCGGGCGCCAGCAGCTCTAGGCCCCACACGCCCCTAAGATAATCACCGAGGCACTGCTTCCTTGGCATAATAGGTAGACTAGCGCCTGTTACACCGGGGAATGCTTCCTTTAATTGGGAATCAACTGACTAGGAATTCAAATCCAGGGGGCGACGGACCTCTAGCTAAGGTGAAATAGTATATGAGGAGAAACCTTGTGCACCGCGAGTTACTAGGAACATCTAGTATCAATAAGAAGCGGTCAACTAGCGTCTTCTGTGGGATGCATACCATGCAAGCAGACACGTAAGATTTGAACGAATAAGGGAAGAGGGGTACCATTTCCGGTTGCCAGTGTTGTGTCCACCATATGTCACAGCGATTTTCTTCTTTTTGCTGGGGGAACCGATGTTTTGGAGGAGGGTGCAACCTTGGAGGAACCCATAGCCAAATTGTTGACTGTGTTGCTGTGGCCGTATGTCGATGGATGGGAAGCAGATCTGAGGTGGCGAAGGATGGCATAGCAGGAACAGCTCCGATGCGGTGGACGGTGGCAAAGTTGGAGTGGCAACAGTGAGGCGTAGGACGGCGTGGTTGAACTGGCTCGGGTACGGACAGCTCGGCCTCGGCTTCAACTACTAGCCATGGAGGGCGTTGCAGTTGAGGTTGTGGTGGACGACAACGTCGGGGTATCAGCTCCGGTGTGATGGAGGAGGGCGGCAGTTGATGGGTGGGATGGGGTGGCGGACGGAGGACGTCGGGGTTTCGCGGCTGGTGGAGAGGTAGTTTTGGCGCCCATAGAGTACGAATGGGGAATCAGACACGGGGCAGGGGTGGGGGGAGCTAAGAGAGAACCATGTTTCCGTCTGGAACGCGCTTGTTTTTGGCTTTTTTGAACAGATGGGACACACTTGTTTAAAATTTGGGGAAATTACAAACTTTGCCCCCCTCTTAAGTTTCGGACCTACTGCGGGTCGGGGGTAGGATGGTAATCCCAGGTGTCCCAAATAGTGGGCGGGAGCAATTTCGGCCGCGCGCATGTGTGCTTAGGCGGCCATTGTGTATGAATGTTTTTCGGAAGCGGTTGTGTGGCGTCTAGACGAAGCTACAAACCTACCCCGGTTTAGACCTTTGGACGTCGGGCCGGTAGGTTTCACGTGTCGGATTTAGAAAAGTAATTTCCTTCTACTACCAAACATTGGTCTCACACGGTTTCGGGCGAGTTGAGGCTCTTTTGGCACTTCGTTTGAAATTTTGAAACAGAAGCATTCACGTTTAGAGTACTCCGAAACATTGAGGTTTGACCTAAATAGACAACGTTAAATTTGACCTTGTATATATGTTTGGAAACCTCATTAAATTATCCACTTCTTTTTGAAATTTTTACACTTGAAAATCATATAACTGCGATTATTTTGGAATGGAGGAGCTAAATTTGAATCTATTTTGTACATGACTATATATGCTATTATGTACAAAAGCAGAGCAAAGATTGGTGCCCCCATAATTTAGGTATGATTTACAAATGCCATGATATTGAATTCAAAAAATTGAATGGACTTCATGTTGAATTTGAATTTTTTAAACCACCTTAAGTTGAATTCAAATGTATGCTAGTTCATAGCTAGCTATTTATAATGTTCATTGTGTAACTTTCGTATGTATAATGTGGTTTACACACACAACATGAACTATACTCACGTTTATATTTGATTGCTAAAGTGATGCATTGTATGGAGTTCAAAATACTAACTATGTGGATCAATTATGTCAAATTATAACATAGACATGCTCGAATTCGATAGAATCTAGATGTCTGATGGATCAATGACCGTTCCTTACGCGAATTGCAAATATCATGATCCCATCCTAATATTTGGATACAATTTATATTTTTAATCAATATGTACATCAGTCTTTTATGTGTAGTTTCACTCCATCGGTGGTTTCTCACACATGCTCACACACTCTCTCCCGAGGTGTCTTTCTCGCAGACATGCTCTCGATATATAAGCCTCCCTCCCTCTCATAACCATTTACGACTGTTTTCACTAACCTTTATCACAAGCACTCTTCCTCTCACAAACATACATACGCACAATCCCCATCGACCCTTTCTATATACATAGACCTGCCCACGTGTCTCCCGTATGCACATTATCTTTAGGCCTGTCTCTCACGCATTGTCTCAAACCTCTCTTCCTAATCGACGAGTATGATTCTAGCATAGAATTTTGTAGGATGTCCCTTAAAGTTAGGTTGGATGAATAGTAATATCAGAGATAAGGGGTTACCTTAGTCCGAGGACCTAGGGTTACAAATCCTAGCCAGCTTTGTCAGTGGACACAAAGTCCTTCACGATTCTGCTATCTTTGTCTTGTAAGACTAGTCATCCATGGGTCTCCCTAAATGCGTCACGGGACAACCAATGTGGCGCAGGATGAAACAGTACCAAGGGCCTCACCTAGGCCCACCGAACCTCACGCGGTGACACACCCTCTGCCCCCAGATCTCATTATCTTCTCACACCCAGACATACCAACACAGACACCACAAAAAAATTCTCCTCGTGCCTCTATCCCCTCCCCCTTGCATATACACACTCAAGGGCATCTCCCGCCGTGACATCATATTCATCTCTCTCTCTAGACCTCTCTCATTTCTCATTCTATCTCTCCCACGCCCCCTCCCCCCGCCGGCCCCTCTATCCATGCCCCTCTCGAATACGTAATACACACATACCACTCTAGGCCCTGCCAAATACATCAACTACATGTTCACACATGTTACATCACATACCCCATTGATCTAAAAAGCCCTCTTTTCACATTTATTTCACATACAACATTCCTTTTGAACAAACTGTGGCCACAAAATATTTTAGAATTTCTACATATATACAACATTACAAAGTTATATGGAGGAGTATGAACACTAATTTGCATTGCATGGTGCCCACAATGATATTTATTCTGCACTGTGAATTTTTATATTTTTATACTATATATAAAGTTAGTCATAATAAAGAGAAACGAAGAGCATCTCTCTCTCCATCGCATACACCCCCTCTACGCCCCTTTCACATACGCACACAAACTATCTCCAGGTCCTCTAAAAGTACGCCCCCAGCACATTCACGCATGTTTCATCTTTCTCTCGCGATATATACAGTGACGATCATTGTATTTGAAGCGAAAGCACGATACATACATTGGACTTTAGAATCCACTCATTACGGTCACCATTTATGTTTTGTGGTTATTATACAGTCATGGGCTCACCGTACAGCTCTGTATTTGCTCAAGACACGACTAGTTCACCAGCTAAACGCTCCACATGGCACCTCTAGTGTTGTATCACATTATCTCACTACCATTGGACCCACCTGTCGGCTTGTATCTACTCTACATCTACATCTACACTCTTATAACTACACTCTTATAAAAACAGAGTTGGTGATGATGGTGTGCCTGCCATCCTGCAATATAGGGCGTCTGATTTATATCTGGCGAATAGGAAGGAAACTATGGCAATTTTGCAAAAAGATACCCACACACCTCTCCACATTTGCAAATAAGGCCTTCCCTCGTTCATACTTTTCTCTCACAAGATAAACTAGTCATACAAATGCATCTTGATGTTATGTGCAACGCACGGGCATCTTGCTAGGAAGAATGAAACAAACGACAAAAAAATATTGGACGGTGGTTCGAAGTCATGACCTCGGGCACAGCGGACAAGGTGGCCTTGTATTGGTATGCTGAGCCGTCTGTTTTAACACACAAGAGCTGGTGTGGTGATTATACACACATGCACGCATGCACACGAACTGCATGCACGCAACACTCACATGAACACGTGCAGCCACGCACACACGCAACACTCACACGTAGACACGTAGCCACACACGCACGCAACACTCACACACACACGCACGCACGCATGCATGCACACACCACACGACCAACACACACTCTCACACTCAAGTGCTTAACCTACACGTGCATGTGCACACATCAGGCCCTAGCAGACACATACACAAGTAGGTGATTCCCGCACATGGGTTGGAGTCTTGTCGCGCCTGCGTAAATTTGTCTTTATCTGACATTTTTCCTATGAGAACTGACAGGTGGGGCCACAAGGAATGTGGTCAATTTAACTAGTCAATATGGTGCCACGCAGACTATTTGGCCCGTCAACAGAGTGCAATCCGATGTTGAACGGTGAGCAAGTGACCGTATAATCACCGCAAAATGTATATAGTGACTGTAATGAGCGTATTCTGAAGTTCGGTGACCGTACTATGCTTTCTCTCTGTAGGCCCTCCAAAACTACATCTCTACACGTTCTAGCATGTTACAGCTAACAACTATGCAATACAACACTACTACTACACTCTAACACAATAAATCATATGTGCTTTTAGTTTTACTAGATATCATATTGTTACTTAATTATTCTGTTTGCATACATTGAAATTGCCTTTGAAATGTATGGCCAGTATCATCTACCGCGCGGGAAAAATCCCGCCCTTTCCTGTTTAATCGGGTTTGTATCGATGGGTCGTGCGAAACAGCAAAACTATAGTCCTATATAGTACAAGTGACAGTTCACTGGGCCGCCGTGTCGTGTACTCCTCCGTCGTAAGAGTGGAGAGCTCGCTTTCATAAATGTTCTAGTCCCTTTCGCCGACATGTGGGACATCAAGCTACCGGGTCCACGTGCCATACCGAAATACACTGCAGAGCAGCAGGGGTGAAGCACCCCAGTCATGGCACCGGCGTAGTAATGAGCAATGGGGCGTAAAATCACAAAGCCGCACCTTTCCCGCAGTTAAGTTGGAGGGACGAAGTAATAATAATGCTAGTAAAAAAAGAAGTTGGAGGGATGAAGCAACCATCATTTCACTCGTTGCTGAATCCGCTTCTCCTTCATCTTCTTCAAGTTAACCACATGTTGCTTCTGCCGTTGTTATGCCTCATGTGGGACGCGGATCGGCTTGGTAAAGCACTGCCACATGGGACCGCATGTTAGCTAACCGCCAGGCCAACGTCCTCTAAAAATAAGAAACCTCCCGGCCATTCGCGCGGCAAAATCACCTCCTTTTTACTAATCTTGATTCTATAATTTTTTAGATCAATATAATTGAGACTTGTATAGATAGCACACAGGAGGAAAACCAAGTGGTACGGTTAAGGGCATCGACAATGTGTAGCCAAATGTGAAAATAGCTTTTGTCATCGATGGGAACCATTGTGGACGGTGTTGCCAAAGCCAAAAAGATGGAACCGAAGCTCCCTGATTGATTGAAGGAATAGAAAAATGCAACGTCTCTCCTCTTTCTCCCGTGCTTGGACGCATGTACAGTATAGAGCATAGAGTCTACTCCCCTGTCCGTTCTATCACAAATCACAAAGCAGTGAGGCATCAAATCACAAAGCACGGACGAAGCAACCATCATTTCACTCTTCACTGACTCTGCTTCTCCATCGTCTTCTTGGAGAAACCACCTCACCGCACTAAGCTGGACGAACGACGCTATTGTGTACTAGTAGTACTAGTACATTTGCGTGCCCTCTGGTTCAACGGACTTCCTAGATGCAAATAAGGCAGTTGCCTCGGCTTGTAGGTGGCACTTGCGAATGACTTACCGTGGTCTCCCTCAATGGTGTTCTCCGCCGATCGCACTTCGCCAAACCACAACGTTCGAGATATCGTCGATGTCACCGCAATATGGAAGGAAGTCAAATAGTTACTACCTCCATTCTTTGTACACAAGGATAGTATATCAAAATTACAATTTGCAAAAGGCCACTAACGCTAATCGAGGCAAAATTGATGGGGTTTGCCTCGTACTAGCAACCAAGGACATTAAGATACCCATGCATGCATGCAGAAGTGAGAAGGTTTGTTTGCATGGCGCTGCATTAATCAAGCAATGAGGAGTGAGATGGTTAGCTCTTTGGGCTTTGGAGAAAAAAATACACATTAATTGACATGTCAAACAAGGATTTGTATCGATTAATTCCTCGAAGGAAAACCCCGCCTTTCTTTTTTAACACTAGTACTCCTCGTACGTACTTACTTATCCTGTTTGGGTCTAGGCCTTGCATTGCCATAATTCGCCATACATTTTTGCCAAGCTTGCCTAAAGTTTTCAAAATGAAAAGGAGGTACACTTGCGCACGGCTGTCGTGGTCGCACCGCACCCCCACACGGTCGCTCCTGCACGTCGTGGTCGCACCGCACCCTCACACAGTCGCTCCTGCTCGCCCAAACCCAACGAAGCGAATGCACCTCACCGACATGTGCTACCGCTGACAGATAATTTTCGTTCATACATTATGTTTATCCAACTGCATGTTGGGGTGGATCCGTACGGCCCGTGCGGTGGTTTGTTGGGGAAGAAGAAGAGGTGAGGAAGAAGGGTTAGGAGACGCAGGATATTCATCCAACTGCATGAAATGGTAGACTGACCCAAATGATGAGAGTCAGGCGACTTGCATAACAATATATGTTTTTACACAGCAAAAGATCCCTAAAAACAACATAAATAAAAACTATCACTGCTCACGGAACGAGACGGCCTCGTTGTCTTTGGCTGCCGACGTGAACCAGCCATAGCTGCCGACGTGTGTCTCCGCACCGTGGTTGTCCTCGGCCTCCAGCTACTCGTTCACGCGGAGCATGCGGGCGCTCTGCACGGACGAGAGCACCGCCCGGTTCAAGTTGAGGACGTCCGGTTCCACCTGCAGGAGGGCCTCGATGGTAGCGACATCTGCGCGCTCCGCATCGAGTTGAGCCTCCGCTGCCCGGTTCAAGTTGAGGACGTCATGTTCCGCCTGCAGGAGGGCCCCGATGGCAGCGGCATCCGTGCACTCCGCGTCGAGTTGAGCCTCCACCGCCCGGTTCAAGTCCAGGACGTCCGGTTCCACCTGCAGGAGGGCCTCAATGGCAGTGGCATCCATGTGCTCCGTGTTGAGTTGAGCCTCTGTCGCCCGGTTCACATCCACGACATCCGGTTCCGCCTGCAGGAGAGCCTCGATGGCAGCGACATGCGCGTGCTCCGCGTCGAGTTGAGCCTCTACCTCCCAGTCCTCCTTTAGTATCGCTAGGTTGAACCGCTGGTCCACCTGCACCATGGGGGACCCGGACGCCGACACGGAGTCGACATCCATCGTCTCACACCCATCGAGGGCCTTCTACGCCACGATCTCTGCCATGAACATTGGATCGGCTTCCTCCTCCTCGTAGCTTGGCTCCAGAGAACTCGGGGATTGGGCCGCCGCAAAATGAGCTTGGGAACGTTGGTCTGTGGTGCCGACCACCGCCGTGATTTCTGCGCAGCGCTCTGGTGTCATCATCTTGTAGTACGTGATCTTGCGGCACACCATGGCTTTCCGGTGAACTAGGGGACGCTTGATGCGGGCTAGGGGACCGAAAGGTGGGGCAATGGGCTGGAGAGGAGGTGTGTTTTGGGGGCAGTGGCTGGCGCAGGCCGAGCAGCGAAGGTTCTGGTGTGAATAGTGGTTCCGGCCGAGCAGCGAAGGTCAATCGGTTTGACTGTACATCTCTCTTGTCGCGTTCGCGTTGCACCGTGGCATGCTGGACCCTCCACGTTGTTCACCGAATGGAACGCGCTTCGTCTTGTATTTTTGCTCTCTTGTGGGACTGCAATTAAGAGCAAACCGACATTGTCGGTGTTCTGGGAATGGGGGTCCCTAGACTTGCCTGCCTGCGGCGTGGCTCAAGTGGGGGCCCAGCGCGGCCCATCTTCATCAGCTCAAGCTCAAGACCCTCGCGAGGGGCCAAGCCTCGTGGGGCAGATGACCGGAAGCTTCCTTAGAGGCAGCCTCATCAGGCAGGCTCGCGAGGAGGCAGAGAGATCAAGGCAGAGGTACCTCGCGAGGAGCCCGTGACGCAGGCCATGACGATCGAGACTAGGCGGGCGCCGGCCTGTGCAGTGTCCTTGTTTCCCCTTTGGTGCAAAGGGGGCAAGCACAGGCCAAGGCATCGAGCAAAGGTTACCATTCCGGTGCAACGCGACGAAGACCAGCAGAGCGGCAGGACGGAGGTCACCGTGGAGCCCAAGATAGCGTCATCACCAGTGCTTTTGGCAGCTGAAGACCACCTTTGGTCAGGATAACTTGTACTAGATGTTTCCCTTCAAAATGGCCAATTGTTGGCGCCCTTCCCGCTCATTATTTGGGGGAGAGGCCCAGGGCCTTTATAAATAGAGCTAGCCACCACAGAGTAGAGGGGGGACATCTAGAGATCTGGTAGAGCCCTAGCAGAGAGAGAGAGGCGACTGAACTCACCCAAACAGTTCATCACACCGGCTCAATAACACCTCTCGCGAGGCTGTTCTTCCCTTGTACTGTTCATCGTCAGCCCCTGAGGCAATCCACCACACCACACACTGGAGTAGGGTATTACACCACAACAGTGGCCCGAACCAGTATAAACCTCGTGTCCCTTGTGTTGTTCGTTGTTTCCAGCCTAGATCATGCGAGGAGATTGGACGTAGATTGGTAGGAGAGAGATCTCCACGCGCACCCCAGTGTTCGAACCTCAAGGGTCTGCCGGAACCCGAAATCCGACATTTGGCGCACCAGGCTGGGGTGCGCTGGAGTCCTCCCTCCTGACGACCCGCTCTCCCCCAACATCGCATTCCGCCCTCATGGCGGACAACGCGCCGCCCGCTCCAGCAACGAATGCCGGCACTGGGGCCAGGGGGCTCCGGGCCTTGGCCCCCACCTTGCGATAGGTGCAGTGGCCACGCAAGTTCAAGCCCGAGATGCCGCTGCGCTACAACGGCGCGGTGAGCCTGATGATTTTCCTGCTGGCGTACGGGGAGGCCGTCCTCAGAGCCTGGGGCGATGACCGGGTGATGGCCAACTGGTTACCCATGGCCCTCACCGGTGTCCCGCGCGTGTGGCTCCTCCACCTGCCGACGGCTTCTGTCACCTCCTGGGAGGAGCTGCGTGACCTCTTCCTCGCCCGTTTTGCCGCACCAGCACTGCCCGTCATCGCAGCTCTCCTGGGTGGCTCCCAGGCACCACCCTCTAGCCATCACTTCAAGCCATTAACCCGCCGGATTAGCACCGCCTCCAAGCGCCGAGAACCCCCCCCCCCCCGACTGGGTGGCGCCCGAGGCCGATCTAACCTTCGACTCGGAGGATCACCCCTTCAACCCCATCGGTTCGGGCGCGCTCCCGATGCTGTGCACTCCCACCATCTGCCAAGTGGCCATCACCAGGACCCTCATCGATGGCGGTGCCGACCTCAACGTGCTCTCTGTGGAGGCCTTGCCTCCTCCACGTGCCGCTGGAGCGGCTCCAACCCAGCAGGCCTTTCTCGGGCATCGGAGCCGGGTCCACCGCCTCCTTGGGACGGATCCGCCTCCCAGTGACCTTCGGCACCTATGACAACTTCCGCATGGAGCTAATCGACTTCAACATCGCCCCCATCAGCCTCCCCTACAATGCCATCCTCGGCTATCCGGCCTTGGCTCGGTTCATGGCAGCAACTCACCCGACGTACAACCTCATGAAGATGCCTGGGAGCAGCGGCGTCCTCACCATGTCAGGAGACACAAGGGATGCGCTGCAGGTGCTCCAGCTTGTTTTTAGGGTGGCCGCGGTGGCGCAGCCCACTAGCACCGACGCCCTTGAGCCCAAGGCGGCTGCGCCAGCTAAAAAGAAGCAGCTATTCACCCAAGACAAGGCGGAAACCAAGCAGGTACCAGTCGATGAGGACGGGTCCACTGACGCCACCTTCACCATAGGGGCCAACCTCGAGCCCAAGCAAGAGAGGGCCCTGGTGAGGTTCCTGCATGCGAACAAGATGGTGTTCGCGTGGGAACCTGATCAGTTAGAGGGGGTCCCAAGGGATGTGATTGAGCATAACCTCAACGTGTGCCCCAATGTGCGCCCCGTGAAGCAGAAGGCGAGGCGGCAGTCCACTGAGAAACAGGCTTTCATTGTTCAAGAGACCCCGAAGCTATGGGCGACAGGAGTTATCTGCGAGGTCCGCTACCCTGATTGGCTGGCTAATCCGGTCATTGTGCCAAAAAAGGGAGGAAAGGAGCGCATGTGTGTCGACTTCACCAACCTCAACAAGGCCTGCCCGCAGGATCCATTTCTGCTCCCCCGCATTGACCAGATAGTCGACTCCACCGCAGAGTGTGACCTATTGTGCTTCCTAGATGCCTTCTCGGGCTATCACCAGATCAAGATGGCGGTAGAAGACGTGGAAAAGACGGCTTTCCTGACCCCGTGTGGAGTGTACTGCTATACGTGCATGCCATTTGGGTTGCGCAATGCAGGCGCGACCTTTCAGCAGCTGATGCACATCGCCTTAGGCCAGCAGCTCGGGAGGAACGCTGAAGCTTACATCGATGACATTGTGGTGAAGTCTCGTGAAGCAAGAACCCTGATACAGGACCTGGAAGAAACCTTTGCGAGCCTCAACGAAGTGGACCTACGGCTCAACCCGGGGAAGTGCATGTTTGGAGTCCCCTCGGGCAAGCTCCTGGGTTTCCTCGTGTCCCACAGGGGCATTGAGGCCAACCCGGAGAAGGTCAGGGCAGTCGAAGACATGAGCCCGCCAAGGACCCTCAGAGAAATGCAGAAGCTCACCGGGCGTGTAACCGCGTTGGGGCGCTTCATCTCCAAGCTGGGGGAACGAGCGCTGCCCTTCTTCAAGCTGATGAAGAAAAAGGGCCCCTTCGAATGGACTGAAGAGGCCGACAAGGCATTCCAAGACCCCAAGAGGTACCTTACCAGCCCACTAGTGATGGTAGCTCCGCGTCCTCGGGAGCCCCTGGTGCTCTACCTTGCGGCCACCCCCTACTCCGCTAGCGCAGCCCTGGTGGCGGTCAGGGAGGAGCGCTGTGCCAAGGCCGCATCGACCGTCAGAATTGAAGCAAAGCAGAGCCAGGAGGGCCTCGCGAAGGCCGCAACCGCAGCCGGAAAGGAATAGCCGCAGCAGGAGAACGCACCCGGAGCAGGAGAGGCCTCTTCAGGCGACCAAGCGCTGGGACCTCCGTCGTCTCAAGAGACGCCTCGACCTCTGGAGGACGCAAGCTGCGCCAGCACCCTCAACCTCGTCGAGCATCCCGTGTACTTCGTCAGCACGGTGGTACGGGACGCAAGGGCACGGTATCCCATGACTCAAAAACTCCTCCTCGCGCTACTAGTGGCCTCACGCAAGCTGCACCACTACTTCCAGGGCCATCCCATCAAAGTCGTCTCAGCATACCCCTTGGAAAGAGTGCTCAGGAGCCCCAACTCAGCTGGAAGGGTTGCTGAATGGAACATTGAACTACATGCATTTCAGCTAGAATTCAGTACGACCAGAGTCATTAAGGGAGCCGCACTTGCGGATTTCATGGCAGAATGGGCAGAAGTGTCGGGTCTCAAGGCAGGCGAAGACCGATCACTTTCCCCGGGAAGTGAAGCACCGGACGGCTGGGTCATGTACTTCGATGGGGCGTTCTCCTGACACGGTGCGGGAGCTGGCGCAGTGCTCATATCCCCTACCCAAGACAAACTCTACTACGCCGTACAACTTTGCTTCCAGCACGGAGAAATGGTCTCCAACAACATAGCGGAGTACGAAGGCCTGATAGCAGGCTTGAAGGCCGCAATTGCCTTAGGGGTGAAGCGCCTCATCATCAAGGGTGATTCACAGCTCCTCGTCAACTTCTCCAACAAGATATACAAGCCAAAGGACGAGCACATGGAGGCCTACCTCGCTGAGGTTCGTAAGATGGAGAAACAGTTCTGGGGGCTGGAGTTGCAGCATGTGCCTCACGGCACCAATCAGGAGGCTGATGACGTTGCCAAGAGGGCATCTAGGCGGCTGCCTCAGGAGCCAGGCGTCTTCGAGGAGCAGCTCTTCAAACCCTCGGCGGTGCCGCCACTGTCGAGCACGGCGCAACCAAGGGAGGAGCTCCCTCAGCCGCCCGCCTCAGGAACCCCGGTCTGCGGCCTGGCCTCAGGGGCACGCCTGCTCCTGGCGTTGGGGCCTCAGGAAGGGTGTTCTATCCCGGAGCTCAAGAACTACCTGATGCAAGGGACTCTGCCGGAGAACGAGGAGGAAGCGGAGCGTGTGGCGCGGCAGGCCACAACTAATTGCATCAAGGATGGAGAGCTCTACAGGAAGCGACCAAATGACGTGTCCCTACGTTGCATCTCCCGAGAGCAAGGGAAGGAGCTGCTGGCAGACATACATGGTGGAGACTGCGGGCACCACTCGTCGTCACGAATCCCCGTCGGCAAGGTGTTCCATAGTGGATTCTACTGGCCCACGGCGCTCAACGACGCTGTTGAGCTGGTGAAGGCTTGTGAGGCCTGCCAGTTTCATGCTAAGCAAATCCATCAGCCTGTGGGAGGTCTACAGACTATACCCCTCTCATGGTCGTTCGCAGTTTGGGGGCTGGACATTCTGGGCCCGTTTCCTCGGGCGTGTAAGTGCATCTAGTGCCACCCCTAGTTGGTTTTGGAGTATTGACGACAAACCTAGTTGAGGGACTAATGTGTTTGTGAGAATTGCAGGATAACACAGGTAGAAGTCCCTCATTGATTCGGTTTTCCTACCAGAGATGACCCCTAAAAATGTGTGAAGACATTGAAGTCAATGGTGGTATATGAAGATATTCACATTGAAGACTATGACAAGAGAAGACAGCACATGAAGCCTATGGAGCTCGAAGACTTAGATCTTTCATAGTTCTTTTCATTTGTGTTGAGTCATAGGAACCACCGTACTGTTAAGTGGGGTCTAAGAGAACCAGTCAGAACGACTGAAGTGATGCCTAAACAAAAAAACCTATGTCTTTGAGTAAAGACTACGAGAGCAAATCTTGTCCAGAGTCGGACAAGTCAGCTTTGCTTGTAGCCCAAGTAAAGTTGCCGTGTGGGTTTGAAATCTGACCGTTGGAACACGTGTCAGTTCCTTAGTGACCTAGGGTCATTTCGGACAAATCAGGTCGGCTTGCCTAGTGGCTATAAATATCCCACCCCCTACAACCATAAATGGTTGGCTGCTCAGATTCAGTGCACGGCTTTTGTCGTTTGAGAGCAACCCACCTCGAAGCCTTTGAGAGAGAGAATACCTAGCGAGGATAAAGCCCTAACCACCCAGAGCCAGAGAGAATTGGGCATCACTTAAGTCTTCTTGTCTGAGTGATCTGAAGACTTATTACACTTGAGGACTGTGCATCCTCCAGTCGGTTAGGCATCGCGTTCTGAGCATCCAAGAGACATTGTGGATTGCCGGTGAACGAAGTCTGTGAAGGTTTGGGAGTCTACCTTGAAGACTTACCAGAGTGATTGGGCGAGGTCTGTGTGACCTTAGCTCAAGGAGAATACGGTGAGGATTGGGTGTCCTGAGCTGCGTGTTCAGGACTGGGTGTCCGGGACTGTGTGTCCTAAGGTTTAAATACCTAGCCGCTCCAACCAGACGTACAGTTGTCACAGCAACTGGAACTGGTCCAAGAAATCATTGTCTTCAACGAGTCACTGGTTTCTCTTCACTTCCCTTTACTTACTGGTACTCGTTGTGAAGTCATTGCATGTTTGCTCTATCTTTTGTCTTCACAACGTGAATGTATGTTCTGTTTGGCTTCATAATATCTTCCTACCTGATCCTTATTACACTGCAGCTATTTGTCATTGTGCTTTCACTCTATTGAATACTTGAACATGGCTTGCCTAGTGTAGTCTACCTTCCGCTGCATAGTAGTAGGCATATCTCTACTGTTTGTCTTCATAACTTCCACGTTTTGAAGACTTTCATAAAAATCGCCTATTCACCCCCCTCTAGTCGATATAACGCACTTTCAATTGGTATCAGGGAAAGGTGCTCCCTTGTTCTGTGTCATTCGGTTTAACCACCTGGAGTTTTAGCTATGTCGACTGCAGGGATAATTAAAGTCTCCGTTGCGTGCCCCGTCTTCGATGGAACTGAATATCCCTACTGGAAGAATAAGATGCGCAAGCATCTTGAAGCCATTGATGTCGACCTATGGTATGTCATTGAGAACGGCGTTCCCAAGGCTGGAGAAGGTGTCACTGCTGCCGATGTCAAGAAATTCGTTCAACTGGACTCTACTGCCAAGAATATCATTTGTGGTCATCTGACCAAAGGACAGTATGGCCGTGTCAGTGCTTTGAAGACATCCAAGCTGGTCTGGGACTGGCTCTCCAAGGTCAGCGAAGGCATCTCAACCCAGAGAGATCAGAGAATCAGTGTCCTTCGTAACCTCTTCAACCGCTTCAAGCGAAATGACAATGAGAATGTCCAGCACACATTTGACCGACTCACTGACATCACAAATGAGCTTCAAGCCCTCGGCGCCACTGAGATCACCAAACATTAAGTCGTCAAGACGCTGCTGAGATCACTTGATAGGTCGTTTGACATCCTAGCCCTGATGATTCAAGAACGTCCTGATTTCAACCAAGACACTCGATCCGTCTGACATACTTGAGAGGCTCAACACACATGAGTTTCAGCTTTCTGAGAAAAGAGATATCTACGGTCCAAACTATGGGCGAACTCATGCCTTGAAGGCAAAAGTTGTTTCCTCATCTGAAGAAGAATCTGACAGCAGTTCTGATGATCCTAAAGACATTGTAAGGGAACTTGCAATGCTTGTGAAGAAGTTCCAAAAATTCACCAAGAAGAAAGGCTTCAGAAAGTCTTCATGATCAAGCTCAAGGAATGATGAAGCTTCTGCTCATGACTACAAGAAGAAAACATGCCACAAGTGCAAGAAAACTGGACACTTCATCTCTGAGTGTCCACAGTGGGACAATGAGAACAGAAAGAAGAAGAAGAGCAAGGAATATGACTCTGACGACAAGAAGAAGAAGAAATACTCAAAGTCCTCTTCCAAGTCTTCCTCAAAGTCTTCATCACACAAGAAGAGCTCATCTGGCAAGGCACGTGCGTTTGTTGGCAAGGAAATGGACTCAGAGGAGGAGTCCGCTTCTGAGGAGGCGGAGGTGGAGTCTGATTCTGGCATTGCAAGTCTGGCTACAGCATACGTTGCCATGTCCATCTTCAACACTGAAGACAATGACTTCACCGCCGACACCGATGCAAATGACAAGGACTACTCTACTCCTTCCTATTGCTTCATGGCACGCAGTGCCAAGGTAAACACACGCACTACTCACTATCAAACATCTAGTGACGATGACTCTGATTGTGGTTCAAAACCCAGCTACAAAACACTTGCTAAAATTGCAACTGAACAATAGAAAGCTATGGAACATATTCAAAAACTGTTAGACAGAAGCGATGATCTATTGGGTGCTGAAATGACTCAATCTGAATCCTTAATTGAAGACATAAAAAATCTTCACGTTAAGTATCAGGAACTTGAAAGTCGTCATGATACTCTCTCAACAACTCATGAAAAGCTTTCCTATGATTATCTTCAAAGGAAGCAAGATCTTGAGAAATTGAGAGCGGCTCATGAAGATCTTCAAAAGGAAAACGAGTCACTTCGCGCCAAACAGATCAGTTCCGCTCAGGAACGATTTGAACCACCATGTCTTAAATGCATTGAGCGTGATAATGCTACTTCTATTGCTGAATGTTCCACTGCTACTGCTATTGCAATATCTTCAACTGTTAATGTGGTAACTAACCCCTCTGCTGAGGATACCACCGCTATTGCTGATGAGAATGCTAGGTTGAAGATATTGCTTAAAACAGGGATGTACAAAAGTCTTAAAGGGCATCAAACATTATGTGATGTCCTCAAGAAGCAGATTCTGAACCGAAACCCTAGGAAAGAGGGTGTTGGGTTCGTAAGGAAAATGAATGCAGATGGCTCTTACTGGAAACCTGAGCAGTACCCCAAAACCATGTGGGTTGCTGCAAAGGAACCTTCAGCAGATCCATCCAATCTATCTGGCTTCACTTGTGCCAACCCCATTATCATTGATGAATCCTGTGATGCAAACTATGTACTGTTTAAGAATTAGAATGGTGAAGTGTTTGCCAGGTACATTGGTACTAACTGCAGGAATGGACGGCCTATGAAGAAGATCTGGGTTCTGAAAAGGTGTCTGGAAAATCTTCCTGTGAATGTCTTCATGACACCTCACATGAAGAAGACAAACCTCAGACCAAAGGCTTCATACGGTCCAAAGGCTTCATACAGATAGAGGACTCACCTGAGTCGCACTAACGCAAATGTTCTGCAGGGAAACCATACTCAGGCATATGAATATGAGAGCGGTTCATCAAACCGCCATGTTCATATGACCAAGAACTATTCTGCCTACTCTTATGAGTACTATTGTCCGCCTGCTAGACTGTTTGCTAGTGCTCCAAAGCCAAAATTCTCAGATGCTGCACTTAGACTTATTGCTTCTAAGCCACCCTTGAAGATGTGGGTGGCTAAGAAAGCTTAACTCTCTTTTGCAGGGAAAGGTCTCCAGCAGAAAATCAAAATCTTCTGACGCTATTGCTGGGGACCTTAAACATCTTGTAGGGCGCAAGATCAAATGCTCGAATGGCATTACTATGTACATCGTTCCTGAATCACATGCTACTCTCCCTATTAGTCCTAATCTGGATCTAAGTTTTCATAACCCACTGGTTCGTCAAATGTTTTTGCTTCACAATTCTCTTCGTGAAGCCTATCCCCCTAACTGCACTATAGGGTACGACACCAGCGTCTTCAGAATGGATTATTGACAGTGGGTATACAAATCACATGACTGGCAAAAGAAGCCTTCTTATGGACTCAACCTTACGTCCATCCAACAAGAGCCACATCACATTTGCTGACACTGGTAAAAGTAAGGTATTGGGTCTAGGTAGAGTTGCAATCTCAAGGGATCAACACATGGATAAAGTCATGCTTGTTGAATCCCTTGGCTTCAACTTAATGTCTGTCTCAATGCTTTGCGATTTGAACATGATCGTAATATTTGGAAAATATCGTTGCCTGGTACTAATGGAATCTGACAAGTCTCTAGTGTTTGAAGGGTATCGGAAAGATGATTTGTATGTGGTAGATTTCTCAGCAGGGCCACAACTCGCAGTATGTCTTCTGGCGAAAGCTTCAAAATGCTGGCTTTGGCATCGGAGGCTTGGGCATGCTGGCATGAGGAACCTCCACACCCTTGCGAAGAAGAAGCATGTCATAGGCATTGAAGGCGTCAAGTTCAAGAAAGATCACTTATGCGGTGCCTGTGAAGCAGGGAAGATGACGAGGGCCAAACATCCCTCGAAGACAATCATGACCACTACTCGACCCTTCGAACTGCTTCACATGGATCTTTTTGGTCCCACTCACTACTCAACTTTTACCACTACTACTTGCCTCTATGGCTTTGTCATTGTTGATGATTACTAAAGATATACTTGGGTGCACATAATCCTTTACAAGACTGAAGTGCAGGATGTCTTCAGACGCTTCGCCAATCGAGCTATGAACAATTACGGCACCAAGATAAAGCACATCAGAAGTGACAATGGCACTGAATTCAAGAACAGTGGACTTGATACATATCTTGATACCTTGGGCATCACACATGAATTCTCATCCCCGTAGACGCCACAGCAGAATGGCGTCGTCGAATGCAAGAACAGAACACTCATTGAGATGGCCAGAACAATGCTAGACGAATACAAGACTCCAAGAAAATTCTGGCCTGAAGCCATTGACACTTCATGCCATACAATCAATCGTGTTTATCTTCACAAGCTTCTGAACAAGACATCTTATGAACTCCTAACTGGCAAGAAGCCAAATGTCAGTTACTTCAGAGTATTTGGCGCAAGGTGCTGGATCAAGGACCCACACCACACCTCAAAGTTTGCACCAAAAGCACATGAGGGTTTTATGCTTGGATATGGAAAGGATTCTCACTCCTACAGAGTCTTCAATCTCTTTCATTACAAAGTGGTTGAAACAGTGGATGTGTGGTTCGATGAGACCAATGGGTCACAAAGAGAGCAACTGCCAAATGTGCTAGATGAAGTTCCATCCAGTGAATCAATCAAGCTAATGGGAACTGGTGAGATTATACCTTCTAAAGCTCATCCTGAAGAAGAACTTATCATCTCAGCACCTGATCCACATGAAGACAATGCTCAGCCTGAAGACATTCCTCAGCAAGAGCAAAGTCTTCGCCCTTTGCCCTGTACATCCTCGTGTTGCCAATGAAATGCAGATTGAGAGAATAATTGACAGCATCAATGCACCTGGTCCACTCACTCATTCAAGGGCAACTCAGCTGGCAAATTTCTATGGGCACTTCGCATTTGTCTCAATTACAGAACCCAAGAAAGTTGAAGAAGCCTTCATGGAACTTGAATGGATTCAAGCTATGCAAGAAGAGCTTCAACAGTTTGAGCTGAATAATGTATGGGAACTGGTTAAGCGTCCTGATCCATGCAAGCACAATGTAATAGGCACCAAATGGATATACCGCAACAAGCAAGATGAGCACGGTCAAGTTGTCAGAAACAAAGCTCGTCTCGTTGCTCAAGGATATACTCAAGTGGAAGGCATTGACTTCGATGAAACATTTGCTCCTGTGGCTAGACTTGAAGCCATACGTATACTGCTGGCCTATGCAAATCATCATAACATACTTCTATATCAAATGGATGTGAAGAGTGCCTTTCTCAATGGCAAGATTGAAGAAGAAGTATATGTTGCACAACCGCCTGGCTTTGAAGATCCAAAACATCCTGACATGGTATACAAGCTCAAAAAGGCACTGTATGGCCTCAAACAAGCCCCTCGGGCCTAGTATGACACACTCAAATATTTCCTGAAGAGCAAAGGCTTCATACCTGGTTCCCTAGACCCCACTCTCTTCACGAAGACATATGATGGTGAACTGTTTGTGTGCCAAATATATGTGGATGACATTATCTTCGGCTGCACCAATCAAAAGTACAGTGAAGAGTTTGGATACATGATGCAAGAGCAATATCAGATGTCCATGATGGGGGAGCTGAAGTTCTTCCTCGGTCTTCAAATATGACAACAATGCAACGACATCTTCATATCTCAAGAGAAGTATCTCAAAGAGTGCCTGAAGAAGTTTGGTATGCAAGACTGCAAAGGCTTCACAACACCAATGCCAGCCAAACATCATCTGGGTCCCGACGACAATGGTAAAGAGTTCGATCAAAAGGTATACCGCTCCATGATTGGTTCTTTGCTTTATTTATGTGCATCTAGGCCAGATATTATGGTTAGTGTTTGCATGTGTGCTCGATTTCAAGCGGCACCAAAGGAGTCGCATCACTTAGCTATGAAGTGAATTCTTCGATATTTGGCTCACACCCCAACTCTAGGATTATGGTATCCAAAGGGCTCAGAGTTTGATCTGGTTGGATTCTCGGATGCTGATTATGCTGGTGACAAGGTTGATCGGAAGTCTACATCAGGCACATGTCACTTTTTGGGACGATCACTTGTATGTTGGTCTTCAAAGAAGCAGAACTGTGTATCCCTCTCCACTGCTGAATCTGAATACATTGCTGCTGGATCTTGCTGCACTCAGCTTCTGTGGATGAAGCAAACTCTCAAGGACTATGGAATTCATCTGAAGCAAGTGCCACTTTACTACGACAACGAGAGTGCCATCAAGATTGCCAACAACCCATTTCAGCACTCGAAGACAAAGCACATAGAAATTCGTCATCACTTTATCAGAGATCATGTTGTGAAGGAAGATATCGATATCATACACGTCAACAATGAAGAGCAATTGGCAGATATCTTCACCAAGCCCTTGGATGAGAAGAGATTTTGCAAGTTACGGTGTGAGCTAAATATCCTAGAATCCTCAAATGTCCTGTGATCAGGCACACATCCTAACACTTATGCATGTTGATGACTTAGATGTGCAACACACGAAGTAACGTATATCTTCAATCAATGAAGACATACATTCTAAGTGTGAATACATTAATGTGGAATTTGACTTTGGAGCACCACGATAATTGTGCGTCGTGTCTGGGTCTAATACTTCCTATACGGTGGGTAACGCCACCACCAAATGTTCTATTTTGAAGTGTTTCACTCATGGCGTTACCTTGCAATGTCTTCACATTTGGTTTGGCTTCAATCTCAACATGTCTTCATGATTATCTTCACTATGTTGATTGTATAGATATATATATACTAGTGTTCTGTCCTCTACAGCATTCACTTATAGCTATGTCTTCTTGTTTGAATCTTTTAAACTAAGTGAATGTGATCGGACCCTAACCTCTCTATGATTTCTATCTCAAATTCTATCTCTCCAAGTCATATGCATTCTATTGAAACTGTCGAATGTCTTCTCTGCTCCCTTGTCAGCAGATGACACAGAGACAACCTTTAAGTCTGTTTTCAATGCTCATTCATCCACATGAAATCCGGAGAAGTAGGAACGACCACCCGAAAATCCAGGCGTGCGTGGGACGTGGAACAAACCCCAAAATTCCGCATGATGGCCACGTGTTACTCAGATGCGAATCGCCAGGGGCACCTGTGTAATAGTGCAGTGCCGCCCCTGTACCTATAAATACACAGTCACAGCGGTCATTATCCCTTCTTCCACCCTCGCACGAACCCTAGCGCCACCGCTAGCCCTCGACAACGCCGGCGACGAAGCGCTTCGCTGCCGCAACCTCTCCGACACCGTCTTCACGCCAATCACGGACATCGTCCTCTCCGCCGTCGTCGTAGGTGTCCTTCGTCGCCAAGTTAGGGCACGGAAGATTGAACTACTCGGCCTCATCTCCCACTTCGTCTAGCAGTTCTTAGTGTGGTAAATAAAACTCCCTTTTTATAGCACTGTTGATCCTATGGATTTATCACTTTCTACCACAAGCAGTTTCTGTTCACACAAGTTAGATCTCCCTCATACTGCATCTCATAACATGCCTAGTATATTCACTTGTGCTTCACAAAGTAGTTAGATTCCTCACTTGTACTGATCTGTGGATTCGTAGAAATCTGGAACCAACTCCTTATCTATGAGTGAATGTCTTCGCATGATGAGGTCAATGTCTTCTAAACGGAATTATCTTCAAAATCTTCTGAGAATGCATATGACCTCTTCCCCTTCCCTCGCACCTTAATGTTGTCACAGGTACATGTCCGTGGGAGAATCCTTTGGTTCTCATAGTCTGCATGCATTTGCAGAATTCTTACAGCATCACATAAATTCTCCTGAAGCCAGTTCCTGTTGGTCCAGCAAGAGAAAGCCTTTGAACGTCTTGAAGCCTTTCAAGTTAAAGTTTATGGCTTCAGAGAAAGCAGCAAGGAAGGGGGGCAGACAGCGTCGTGGCGGCACATCCAGAGATTTGCCAGATGAACTCGCAGAAATGTACAAGACAGATCCTGAAGAGGATTACAGTCAGCACAAGACCCGAATCCAATGGATTCGATGATATTGGGCAGAACAATGGTTCAAATACCGCTTCATAACCCAAGAGTATGCTAAGAAAAGCACCATCAAAAGACCGTGGGGGGACATCCTGTACAAGAATCTTCTACCCAGGTCCAGAGATGAAGCCATTGCCCAAGGCTTCTATCCATGCATGGTCTGTGGGCCACAGCCTGATGATGCACATCCGTCGTCACTACTCTGGTGTCGTGACGACAATCTGTTCAAGCGCAACTTCCAGTTTGCCCAAAACTCAGCAAAGCAGAACAAGAAGAAATTTGGGTTAGACTTCAACCCTGGTCCCTCAGCACCAAGGGCAGATGGCACACGAGAAGCAGAACCCAATGTCATTGGTCCTTTCGCCAACCTTGAAGGCCTCATCACCCGCATCTTAGTTCAAGGGACTGCAGTGAATGAGCCTCCAGCTGACACTGAATCCGAAGAAGCTCCTGCAGTGCTGAAACCAAAGAAGGTGAAGAAGACTCAAGCTTCACAGCCTGCCCCTTCACCGAAAATCTCAAGGGCGAAGCCACTGGCAACTACACCTCCTGAAGACAGTGTGCAGTCCGAAGACTTATCCCGCATCTCCAAGCCCCTGAAGAGCAAGATGCCTCAGCCACACACCGACCAAGAGCTTACAGCTGCTGCCATTCTGCGCAATGATGACATTGATCTATCAAGTGACGAAGATCTCACAGATGACGCTCTTGAGCAACTCATCAAGAGCAAAGAAGAGGCAGAAATCTTCAATGTTCTGCCACTCTTTGATGTCACAATCATTCACAACTTCATTGATGAATGGTTTGACACGCCAAACATCAGCTTCGATGATCTGCAGCTACCCATTGGCCTCAATGTCACCTTCCATGGCGCCATTGCTTCAGAACTAGCCATCGCCCAGCGCGTAGTTAAGCTGAAGCAGAAGATTGACTATGAAAAGGCTCAGTTCAAGAAGCATATGGCCAAGCTCAGCATGCAAGATGTGAGGAACTTCAAGATCATGCTGCACGAGCTCAAGGAAGCCTTTCTGAAGAAACGTGCAGAAGCTCAGGGTTCGCGTGAGCGCATGAAGACTCTGGCTGACAGATGTGTGCAAGCCTACAATGAGGCTGAGAAGCGCAAGGCACTTGGGCGTCCTGGCATCGACCCCAGGATGGCTGCAAAGAAGAAGAAGAAACCTGTTACAGCTGAACCCGATGCACCAAGGCAGGAAGCAGTTCTGATTGTCTTCCCCACAAGAATGACTGGCTCGAAGCCAAAAAGCCGGTCAACAGCTTCAGAGCTCAAGAAGACGAGGACTGCTGAGGCTGAAGTGAGGAAAAGGAAATATCCTGAAGCCTCTCCTACTGCCCCCTCCAAGAAAAAGAGAAAGACCAAGAAAGATAGGGCTGCTCCCACAGAGCCCTTGGTTGTTGAACCCATTTCCATGGTTCACCCCGACGTCAAACCACAAGAACGCCAACTGACCATCCATGTGCCTGCTTTCACAGAGGCCCGTGGAGCTGAAGACATTCCAGCAGCTGATCCCATCACTGCTGAAGACATTGGTCAACATGACAATGTAGAAGATGATGTAGTCCTTCCTCAGCAAGACAACAACGAACTCATCAGCATTGGCCGTCCATTGACGCCAATTGCCCAGGATGCCTCATGGGCGGATCGCCCACAAGAGGAAGAAGACAATGAGGCCCAGCCCACTCAAACCCCACAGGCGTCGCCCACGTTGCGCAGGCTTCGCAAAGGTCCAAGGCCTCAAGTCTCTGCTGAAGACATTCCGGCTGCATCAGCCGAAGAAGAAGAAGTACCACAAGTCCACCAAGAAGCAGTTCTTACAGAGAACGTGCTTGTGTCCGACCCTCCAGCTCGTCATGTGGAGGATGAAAATCGTGTGGCTGCCACAACTAACAATGAAGCTAATGTGGAGCCCTCACCACCAAAAGCATCAGAAGACAGCGAAGCCACTGATCCTGACTTCTGTTCCTGAGTCTGCTGCCGGTCCCCAGTTCGACTATCATGTTGAGCACAGGCCTCAGGTACAGAAGCCAATCCCACGACTGCCAAGGTTCCCAGGTCCTGCATCAGCACCTGGCTCCTTCAACATCAATGGCTTCAGGGCAGACAATACATTCTTCAATAGCTCCAAGAACCCCTATTTAAGGGAACGGATTTCATCAGATCGGTTCTGGAGCTATCCTCAGCGAAGTTATTACTCATGCATACTCTACAACCAAGGCCGCATCTTCCCACACAAGCGCCTTGACGTTGAAGCTATAGCTGGTCTGCCCTGCCTAGAAGAAGCTTTGGATTGCTTCAAGCAAGTTGGACTGCTGCCATTCATAACTGACCAAGAGCATTGGAATGAAGAGCTGTTGCCCCAATTCTATGCCACACTCCACATCCGTGGGTACAACAGAGATCCGAAGACTTGGGTCCTGGAGTGGATGACCGGCAATGTTCATCACGAAGCCAATGCATTTGACATCATTGAGCTCACTGGCTTGCCCACTCCTGGCAATCTCTTCGAGCAAGGCTGTCAGCTACATATTGAAGCTATTGAGAGCATCTTTCAAAGGCCTGAACCTGATATGAGTCAGATGCTCAGCATGATGAAGCCATTGCCCCAAGATGCTGCTTATCCCACATCGTTCTTCGTTGAAGACCTTGAGTATCTGCCAAGAACCATCTATCACATCATCAGGCGGACTCTCTGGCCCATTAAAGGACACTCTCCAAATGCCAAGATTGAGGGTGCAATGAAGACTTTGATATTCTATATCCTTCATGGCAAATGCTTCAATGCACAGGACTTCTTCATACGCCAACTTGCTGCATCAGGCTCTGATCTGTTTGATTTGAAGTTCTATGCCCCTTGGGTAATGCGGCTGATCAAACTTCACTCTGCTATCTCGTATCAGCCCTCAGCCCGCAACCATCGTATCTTCTTGCCTGATGTGGATACCTCTGCTGAAGCCATCTATCCTGAGCCTGCCAAGCAACCTCTAAGTCTTCAGAATGCAGAACACCAGAGCTTCACTCAAAACATTGCAGGAGTTGAAGCAGTCTCTCGGGTGTATCCGTTGGCTGGCACTACACGTGCACCACGCCCTGCTTCCACTAAAGCCACTAATAGCACAGCTGCTCCAAGACCCAAGAAGCGCACTCATGTTCTCAACGACCGAGAGCTTCTTGTGGCTCTACATCAGAAACAGGATAAGCATCATGACTGGCTGAAGCGTCAGATGAAAAGCCTCTTGGTGGATGTTAATCGCATTTGCAATCTTGCCACCAAGAATGCTTTCGTTGCCCATGAAACCTGTAGCCGCACATGGAAAGGACTCACGATGATGTGTTCTGAAGCTGATCTTCAAGAGGATGGCTTCACAGAGCGATTCAAGTCTGACTCCACACCTCCTCGAAGGGCTGTGCTGTGAGGAACTCCATCGCTTGAAGACTCTGAGTTCTCTTCCTCTGTTGCAACAGTAACTGCCAGAGTTATCGAGGATGAAGATGATGCTACCTCACCGCCACCTTCTTCAGCACCGCCAAACACCACCAACGACCTTGCTGCTCATGGGAACGAGTAGAAGCTCTATGTCTTCAAACCTTTTTGGTCCTTACTGACAAAAGGGGGAGAGGCATATGGGGTTGATAGTCTTCAAGCGGGTCCATATGGGCGGGTGCTTTATATTTTGCTATATTTTGCTTCGTGCTTACAACTCTCGTTTTACTTCATTTGATTCTTTGAGTTGTAACACTAAAACCTCGATGGTTGTCTGCTACTTGTTTGTCACCTTGTTTTGCGAAGATAAATTCCGCATGTGCGACGATAAATTCCGCACTTAGATCATTCTGCAGACGTCCATTTTTCCATTATGCATAACATTACCTTCATATACTTTTACATGCATAGTGGATTGTCATCATAAGTTGAAGTGGATCTCCACAAGTACAACCTGCCATGTGCATTTGCATTCCAAAAGCAAATTACTTATATGCACATCTTCAGGGGGAGCCCTTGCAACTTATGAAGACAATTCCTTATCCTTTACAATTTCACAGATTATATTCCCCGTTGAAAACTTCAACTAGTTTGTCATCAATCGCCAAAAAGGGGGAGATTGTAAGTGCATCTAGTGCCACCCCTAGTTGGTTTTGGAGTATTGACGACAAACCTAGTTGAGGGACTAATGTGTTTGTGAGAATTGTAGGATAACACAGGTAGAAGTCCCTCATTGATTCGGTTTTCCTACCAGAGATGACCCCTAAAAATGTGTGAAGACATTGAAGTCAATGGTGGTATATGAAGATATTCACATTGAAGACTATGACAAGAGAAGACACCACATGAAGCCTATGGAGCTCGAAGACTTAGATCTTTCGTAGTTCTTTTCATTTGTGTTGAGTCATAGGAACCACCATACTATTAAGTGGGGTCCAAGAGAACCAGTTAGAACGACTGAAGTGATGCCTAAACAAAAAAACCTATGTCTTCGAGTGAAGACTATGAGAGCAAGTCTTGTCCAGAGTCGGACAAGTCAGCTTTGCTTGTAGCCCAAGTAAAGTTGCCGTGTGGGTTTGAAATCTGACCATTGGAACACGTGTTAGTTCCTTAGTGACCTAGGGTCATTTCGGACAAATCAGGTCGGGTTGCCTAGTGGCTATAAATAGCCCACCCCCTACTACCATAAATGGCTGGCTGCTCAGATTCAGTGCACGGCTTTTGTCGTTTCAGAGCAACCCACCTTGAAGCCTTTGAGAGATAGAATACCTAGCGAGGATAAAGCCCTAACCACCCAGAGCCAGAGAGAATTGGGCATCACTTAAGTCTTCTTGTCTGAGTGATCTGAAGACTTATTACACTTGAGGACTATGCATCCTCCAGCCGGTTAGGCGTCGCGTTCTGAGCATCCAAGAGACATTGTGGATTGCCGGTGAACGAAGTCTGTGAAGGTTTGGGAGTCTACCTTGAAGACTTACCAGAGTGATTGGGCGAGGTCTGTGTGACCTTAGCTCAAGGAGAATACGGTGAGGACTGGGTGTCCTGAGCTGCGTGTTCAGGACTGGGTGTCCGGGACTGTGTGTCCTAAGGTTTAAATACCTAGCCGCTCCAACCAGACGTACAGTTGTCACAGCAATTGGAACTGGTCCAACAAATCATTGTCTTCAACGAGTCACTGGTTTCATCTTCACTTCCCTTTACTTACTGGTACTCGTTGTGAAGTCATTGCATGTTTGCTCTATCTTTTGTCTTCACAACGTGAATGTATGTTCTGTTTGGCTTCATAATATCTTCCTACCTGATCCTTATTACACTGCGGCTATTTGTCATTGTGCTTTCACTCTATTGAATACTTGAACATGGCTTGCCTAGTGTAGTCTACCTTCCGCTGCATAGTAATAGGCATATCTCTACTGTTTGTCTTCATAACTTCCACGTTTTGAAGACTTTCATAAAAATCGCCTATTCACCCCCCCTCTAGTCGATATAACGCACTTTCAGGGTGTCAGGGGGCTATCGCTACCTCTACGTCGCCATGGACAAGTTCACCAAGTGGGCTGAGGTGGAAGCCGTCCACACAATCCTGGCAGGCTCTGCGGTCAAGTTCATCAAGGGCCTCGTGAGCCGATTTGGGGTGCCCAACCGCATCATCACCGACAACGGTTCACAATTCACCAGTAATCTCTTCAAAACGTATTGTGCTAACCTTGGAACGCAGATATGCTACGCTTCGGTAGCACACCCCTGGAGCAACGGCCAGGCCAAGCAAGCCAACGAGGAGGTCCTGAGGGGCCTCAAAGCCAGGACCTTCAAGAAGAAGCTGGAGGCCTGTGGCAGGGGCTGGTACGACAAGCTCCAGTCTGTGTTGTGGTCAATCCGCACCACTGCGACGAAGCCGACTGGCAAGACCCTGTTCTTCCTCATCTACGGGGCAGAGGCTGTTCTCCCTCACGAGGTCAGGCGTCGCTCCACACGGGTCCTGGTGTTCGGCGAGACGCAGCAGGACGCCATGCGGGGGACGTATCTCGTGCTGGGGGAGGAACGCCGTCGAGAAGCCACACTGCGAGCGACAAGGTATCAACAGGCGTTGCGACGATACCACTGCCGCAACATCCGCCCAGAACTCTTAAGGTAGGGGATCTCGTGCTTAGACGGGTTCTCTCCAGGGAGGGGCTGCACAAGCTCTCTCCCATGTGGGAGGGCCCATTCAAGGTTGTTCATGTCTCCAGGCCTGGCTCCGCGCGCTTGGAGACCACGGAGGGGGCACCCATCCAGAACGTGTGGAACATTCAACATCTTCGGAGGTTCTACCCCTGAGCGAGGCCTAGCGCCTAGGAAAGGCCCGGTGCCTGTGAAGAAGGCAAATGCCTGTGAAGCTGCCGTGTTTTGGGAAAGGCCCGGTGCCTGTGAAGAAGGCAAATGCCTGTGAAGCTGCCGTGTTTTGGGAAAGGCCCGGTGCCTGTGAAGAAGGCAAATGCCTGTGAAGCTGCCGTGTTTTGGGAAAGGCCTGGTGCCTGTCAAGAAAGCAAATGCCTGTGAAGCTGCCGCATTTCGGGAAAGGCCCGGTGCCTGTGAAGAAGGCCAATGCCTGTGAAGCTCGCCGCTCGTGACACTCTCACATAACAATGAGTGGGGCTGTACATGCCCCGGAGTCTCCGGAGTGCCGCCCTCAGGCCTCGGGGGCACTCGCCCATGCCCAGTGGCAGCACTTAGCTCCGCGCTGGTGAGAAGATGTCGAAGACTAGAATAGGTGCCGGACGCGGCTTTTCAATTTGCTTTCTGCAGTTGGCTTGTTTATTCCCGTTTGAAGTTTTATTGGAGCTGTTGGCGTTCCCGGCTTGTGAATCTTTATCTTTTTCACTCGCTTGCCTCGTTTTCTCTCGCACAAGTCTCGCGAGGGAGGTTCACGGGCGCCCTCGCGAGTGTTTTCAGCCCCGGTCGTTTGGAGCTTTCCTATCCGAGTCCTTTGCGGGAGTACCCCTCCTAGTCTGTGCCCCACGGGCAACGCGACACAAGCGCAGGACCTGGGCCGATCGCCCCCACAACCAAGACCGGAAGTTACCCCTCCTACTAATCCTTGCAGGGCACGAAGTGCATGGCGAGGCCATGGCCTCGGGAGGCGAGGACCGCGTCAAGCCTCACCGAGCTAAAATAATTCCCGCACATGGGTGCACGGTGCGGAAACACAGCGCAGAAATAGCGGAAGCGGCGCGATGGTTAATAGCAGCAGTTCTAACACGCCCCCCCCCCCCCCGGGGCCCTATACTACCTTCTATTTCTGCGCAGGAAAAGAAGAAAAACAAAATGGACGCGGTCCGTCCTGCACCAGCCCATGGCGAAGGTTCGAGCTGCTCCTGGGGCTCAGGCGGATCCCTCCTCTCGCTTCACCGGGGCGCGATGATGGGCTGACCCGCTACCTTCACCCAGGCGGGCGCGGGGGCTGGTCACGGCCATCGCTGGAGGAGCTGCTGCCTGAGAGGGAGTCGCCGAAGCTTAACGAACCCCGAGCACCGCCGCCTGTGTGCCTGTCGCCGTCTTCATCCTGGTCGGTACCGGGGCTGGGCAGGTGTCCACGGTCGTCGTCTTTGGGGCAACACGCAACACGGCGACCGTCTTCCCCGAACACCCTCACGTAGAGGGTGGCGTCGCCATCGAACTTGAAGTGCAGGGTGCACCGCCGATTCAGGCCATGCGCGCGGGCAAATGTTTGCCAGCCGTGGGTCAGGGCCCCATTCCCAGAGACGAAGACCTCCAGCGAAGCCTAGGAGGCCCTACTGCAGCAGCCGTCTGCCTGGAGCCAGAGGCCGCACCGGGCGCTGGTCGGCAGTTCACCTACAAAGAAACGGGGGAGCTGGAGCCGGGTGCTGGTTGGGTCCGCCGACCACACGACGAACTCCGGCAGCACCTCCGCAGAGCGAAAGCGCGGCCTAGGGGGCGCGCAGCCACGACGTACCCCCCATAGGCAACCGGGCGCTCACCACCGTGCAGGGAACCGCCTCCATGGCCGCGGGAGGCCACTACGGGGACCGTGGAATACTTGCGAGGGCGGCCTCGGCCGCGCTTGGTCGGGGGGGTCAGGCCCTGCCTGAGGGGCCTTTCCTTTCTCCGCGGCCGAGAATCTCTTTGGAGCCATGGGAATGACGAGTAGCCAAGAAGAAGAGAAGGAGCAGCAGGAAGGGATGCACTGAAGGGGCTCGTGCAGCCCCGTACTTATAGCCGGAGGAGGCCAACCGCCGAGCACCATGATCGCAGGTAATCATGACCAATTTCTCTGCATGCAGGGACTTGTCAAGTCGTGCGGTCGCCGATGCATCGTGGGGAAGCGCATACGCTTATGTCCAATCAATCGCCATGCGGCGCCCAAGGCCACAGGCTATTGGGGCCCACGGCGCTTCGTGCTTGCCCCTTTGCTTCCCTGCTAGGCCAAGCCCGGGCGCGCCTTGGGCCCGGGGGCTACTGTCGGCGTTCTGGGAACGGGTCCCCAGACTTGCCTGCCTGCGGCCTGCGGCGTGGCTCAAGTGGGGGCCCAGCGCGGCCCATCTTCATCAGCTCAAGCTCAAGACCCTCGTGAGGGGCCAAGCCTCGCGGGGCCGACGACCGGAAGCTTCCTCAAAGGCAGCCTCATCAGGCAGGCTCGTGAGGAGGCAGAGAGATCAAGGCAGCGGTACCTCGCGAGGAGCCCGTGACGCAAGCCATGACGATCGAGACGAGGCGGGCGCCGGCCTGCGCAGTGTCCTTGTTTCCCCTTTGGGGCAAAGGGGGCAAGCACATGCCAAGGCATCGGGCAAAGTTTACCATTCCGGTGCAACGAGACCAAGACCAGCAGAGCGGCAGGACGGAGGTCACCGTGGAGCCCAAGACAACGTCATCAACAGTGCTTTTGGCAGCCGAAGACCACCTTTGGCCAGGATAACTTGTACTAGATGTTCCCCTTCAAAATGGCCAATTGTTGGCGCCCTTCCCACTCATTATTTGGGGGAGAGGCCCAGGGCCTTTATAAATAGAGCTAGCCACCACAGAGTAGAGGGGGGACATCTAGAGATCTGGTAGAGCCCTAGCAGAGAGAGAGAGAGGCGACTGAACTCACCCAAACAGTTCATCGCACCGGCTCAAGAACACCTCTCGCGAGGCTGTTCTTCCCTTGTACTGTTCATCGTCAGCCCCTGAGGCAATCCACCACACCACACACTGGAGTAGGGTATTACACCACAACAATGGCCCGAACCAGTATAAACCTCGTGTCCCTTGTGTTGTTCATTGTTTCCAGCCTAGATCACGCGAGGAGATTGGACATAGATCGGTAGGGGAGAGATCTCCGCGCGCACCCCAGTGTTCGAAAATCAAGAGTCTGCCGGAACCCGAAATCCGATAGACGTCCCCCCTCCCCCGCTCGCGTCATTTATACTACCACCCCCTCCGTTTTATGCGGAGTAAATAAAAACAGAGAGAGTATACTATGGATGAGGATCCTTTGACGTGGCCGAACCCATTGAGTAACTGACATGCGGGGCCTAGCAAGCATGGGGTCCGCCAGTAAGTGGCCGAAAGGGAGGGTAAGGTAGGGATACCTACGTCAGAGGATTCACTTCCACTACTACTCCCTCCTTCCATCTACAGGGCCTAATGCGTTTTTTGAGGCTAACTTTGACCAAATGTTAGAGTAATAATATATGACATGCAACTTACACAAAGCATACGGTCAAATTCATATGTGAAAGGAGCTTACAATGATATAATTTTCACATTATACATCTCATGTACTATTAATCTTGTCAATAGTCAAAGGCGGTTTTGAAAAATGCATTAGAGCATGGTTAATAATATACCCAACCAATGGCTATAAGGAACTGCCATGTCATCTATAGCCATCATCTATATGCACTCATACAATAGTCTCGGCTATAAGGTTGGCTATTTCCTGCAAAAAAAGTTGGCTATTGTATTAGTACTTTTTCCCATCTCCTCTCTATCTCTTTCTTCATATTTATTGTATTTACCTAGTAATGCGTATATAGCTAGGCTCTTGCATGAGAGCTTACTCGCCTTACTTTTTCACATCTCTCTCCTTCACATTGGCAAAAGTGCCATGTAAGTTGGCTCTTAGTAGTAGAATGGCTATTAGGTTGGCTCTAACCATTTAATATTTGCATGAGCAAGGTATATGATTGGAAGAGAGTTGCATGCATACTATTTTTTCTTGATCTATGAGCAAGGTATATGATTGGAAGAGCCCGATTCACTCTCTCTCCTCTCTTCTCACTCCTCCAAGTAGGATTTTAATGACATGACAAGTCTTATAGCCTGCTGACTAGGCCTTATTAGACTTGCTCTTAGGCCCTATATAAATGGAAGGAGGGATTACTATGAGCACTTCTGTGACGCCCCGAGACCGATGCTAGAGAAGACTTCCATATGTTCCAGGTTTCGCCGTGTGTTTCATTTGTGCCTGCCCTTTTATTTTTTGCATTGCATCATGTCATCATGCCATTAAATTTTTCCAACTCACTTAAATAAATTGCATGGATCTCTGATCCATTTAATCGAGAGAGTTCACATGGTGAAATTCTCTTTATAACATATGAAAGTCTCCTACTATTATTAGGGAGCTATTATAAATATTCCATTTTTTCAGAATCACCCATAACACAATTGCACTACTCTTCAACTCTTTTTTACCTGACTCAACCTCCTATCCTTCCTTTTCGACCTTTTAAGTTAAATTGCAAATTAAGTTGCAATTTTACTTTCGCCATTAATGTTCATCTTGTGCCCATAAATCATATCTATTATGTAGGCACATCCTATAAAAATTTAAGCACATTTGGGTTTGGTTTGGTTAGGTTATAAATTTAAACATGTTCGGACGCCCTGAGACTGATGCTCGAGAAGACTTCCATATGTTCCGGGTTTCGCCGTGTGTTTCATTTGTGCCTGCCCTTTTATTTTTTGCATTGCATCATGTCATCATGCCATTAAATTTTTCCAACTCACTTAAATAAATTGCATGGATTTCTGATCCATTTAAATCGAGGGAGTTCACATGATGAAATTCTCTTTATAACATATGAAAGTCTCCTACTATTATTAGGGAGTTATTATAAATATTCCATTTTTTCAGAATCACCCATAACACAATTGCACTACTCTTCAACTCTTCTTTTACCTGACTCAACCTCCTATCCTTCCTTTTCGACCTTTTAAGTTAAATTGCAAATTGAGTTGCAATTTTACTTTCGCCATTAATGTTCATCTTGTGCCCATAAATCATATCTATTATGTAGGGCCATCCTATAAAAATTTAAGCCCATTTGGGTTCGGTTTGGTTAGGTTATAAACTCATGCATGCTTGGATTAAATTCGAACATGTTCAAATTTATAGTCTGTAAAATCCTCACACCACTTTTCTTTAATTGACCATATTCCAAGGACTCCAGAACTATTTTTTGTCTCTCCCTAATTACACTGCTACCTCTCTGTCCATTTATGCAAGTTCTATTTATATCTTATAAATGGATAAGGAGAGACAACAGAGGGGGAGAGTTCTAGCCGAGGCCCAGTTTTCTCTCCGTGCAGCACCACAGCCCACTTGGGCCTCCCCACTCTAGCCAGTCCAGCCCAGTCGCACATATAGCCAACCCTAGCCGCCAGGGAGCGGGCTCCCTCGATCCCATCTCCCTCTCCCTTCGTTCTCCTCCTGCGCCGCCAGAGACACGCACGTAGGCGCATCCTCTCCTTCCCTCGACCCCCACTCTCTCCCTCTCCTCTCGCTCGAGCCGTCCTCCAGCCACTCTCGCGCGCCCGTGCTCCCGAGCCCCCTCGTCCAGGAGCTCCACGAGGAGAGGAGCAACAACGCCCGAGCATCGGCTTCGCCCGCTGCTTCTCTGGATGCCGCGCCTCAGCGAGCTCCTCCGTCCCCTCCTCCGCCATTTCCCCTGTCGGGCTCCTCTTCCTCCGCGCCGTCTTCGTCGAGCACCAGGAGCTCGACCTCGAGCCTCTCCATGTGCGCCCGCACCCATGCTTCACTCCTGAAGGCATGCAACCGCCCCGAGCTCCCTTGCCTCGCTTGCCTCCACCCGGAGCCGCGCCTACGACGGGATCCATGTCATCCGGCCTGTCCCGCCTCCTGCAGACCTCCTCGTCGCCATGCCAAGTTGCTGCTGCCGCTGCTGCTTCACCGGTGAGCACAGGCCGCCGCCGCGTTGCCTTGCCTTCGCCTCCCGGCTTCGTCCGCATCCTGCTCAACCCTGTGGACGTCTAAATCCATATGCTTTAAATGGATAAGAGAGATATGGATTTTTCGCTCCCTTTTCCTTCTGCTTGGACACGAAGAGATATGAAATATTTGACTAAGACTAGATTTCATTCCACTTTCCTATTTCTGAACAACAACTTATGTTAAAGTATCTCTACGATGGCCATGTACGCCTATGACTGTGTACCTCCACAACCATTGGTTATGCCAAGATCGACTACGCGGGTTCGCTAAGTACCCCACCGGCAAGACTTCATACCGAAACGACAAGTCCTCTCTGAACCTTGTATGACTACTGTCGCAAGAACGAGACTGATAAGTTCGAATGACCCCAAATACCTCTTCAAAACGACCGAGTACCATTACCGTCGGACGCTCGAACGACTACAGGACGAAACGTCAAGTTCCTCGATGAACCGTGTACGACTACTGTTTCCCGTGGATTCACCTAAGTACCACAAAATGGACGACCCTACAAGTTCAACTACAGTTGACGTGTACGACTATCGTCGCCTCGGAGATGTTGGGTTCATCAAGTTCCTCTTCGAAAAAGTACCACTACTTCCACGACGATACAAGAACAACTACCCTCGTTGAAGGCCGTGAAGTGAACAACTACCGTCGACGTGTACGACTACTTCGTGAACGTGTACCCGACGACCCCGGAGACCTATGTTGCACCAAGTACCCCCCTCGTTAACCCGAACATCTACAGGAAAACGTGTACCACTACCGTCGAGGACCGATGGTACCACTACTTCTACTACCATCGTGGAATGACTACTTCCTCTACTTCCCTCGACGAACCCGAACCATCCCGTTTGCACGCTTCGAAGGTATAACCACCGAGACGACGCCCGTGAACGAATGTTGAGTCTTGTATGAAATGCTCGCATTTGCACCGTGCCCGACATGTGTCTTGCATGTTCCCCGTTGCCATACCATCGTCTCATGGGACACCCGTTAACCGGGATCACCCCACCATCTCTAACTCGTTCCACACATCCGCACACTTGTTCTTTTCACCGGCATCTCTATCGAGTTACCAGAACCGATATGTTGCCGTGGCATCATTTTCGGATTCGTTGCCGTGGCACCCCTTCCGTTTCCGCCACGATGACAAATGCTTCATATCATGCTCATGGCAAAATTTTCATAAAATTGCATAAGCTTGCATATGCCATCCGCATCATGATAATAACATTTAAAATGTTTAAAATTGTTGTTTGCTTTAATTTGCTAAATGCATATGGGGATTTACCAGAATTGTTGTTTGTTATTTCCGGCCTCATTTAAACTTGCCTAAATGTTTAGTTTACTTATGCTCCACCTCTTGCCATGTTTAACCAACATTTAATATTGTTGAGTACCTAATCGAGAGTGAACTAAATAATGGAATGTGGTGTTTTGTCAATATGCATCCTGATGCATATTGAGCTTCACTTAACTTCTAGTGTTGTTCGTGCACTTTGCCATGCCATGCATATTTAAACCGGACATGCATCATACTTGATTGTGCATCATGCCATGTTATGTGGTGGTTGTTTACTATGTTGTTTGCTTCTTTGGGTTAGTTCCGTTAACGTCGCATTTGTGAGGATCCGTTCGACTACGTCCGTTTGTCTTCTTCATGGACTCGTTCTTCTTCCTTGCGGGATTTCAGGCAAGATGACCATACCTTCAAAATCACTTCTATCTTTGCTTGCTAATTGCTCGCTCTATTGCTATGCCGCGCTACCTACCAATTGCTTTTTCATGCCTACCATATTGCCATGTCAAGCCTCTAACCCACCTTTCCTAGCAAACCGTTGTTTGGCTATGTTACTGCTTTTGCTCAGCCCCTCTTATAGCGTTGCTAGTTGCAGATGAAGCTGAAGTTTGTTCCATGTTGAAACATGGATATTGTTGGGATATCACAATATCTATTATGTTAATTAATGCATCTATATACTCGGTAAAGGGTGGAAGGCTTGGCCTTATGCCTAGTGTTTTGTTCCACTCTTGCCGCCCTAGTTTCCGTCATACCGGTGTTATGTTCCTTGATTTTGCGTTCCTTACGCGGCTGGGTTATAATGGGAACCCCTTGACAGTTTGCCTTGAATAAAACTCCTCCAGCAAGGCCCAACCTTGGTTTTACCATTTGCCACCTAAGCCTTTTCCCCTCGGGTTTCTGAAGCCCGAGGGTCATCTTTATTTTAAACCCCCGGACCAGTGCTCCTTTGAGTGTTGGTCCAAACTAGAGCCCCTTGCAGCGCCATCTTGGGGAAACTTGAGGGTTGGTTTTAGTTGTACGGACTGATCATCTGATGTGCCCTGAGAATGAGATATGTGCAGCTCCTATCGGGATTTGTCGGCACATTCGGGCGGCTTTGCTGGTCTTGTTTTACCATTGTCAAAATGTCTTGTAACCGGGATTCCGAGTCCGATCGGGCCTTCCTGGGAGAAGGAATATCCTTCGTTGACCGTGAGAGCTTGTGATGGGCTAAGTTGAGACACCCCTACAGGGTTTTGAACTTTCGAAAGTCGTGCCCGCGGTTATGGACAGATGGGAATTTGTTAATGTACGGTTGTAGAGAACTTGACACTTAACTTAATTAAAATGCATCAACCGCGTGTGTAGCCGTGATGGTCTCTTCTTGGCGGAGTCCAGGAAGTGAACACGGTTCTTGTGTTATGCTTGAACGTAAGTAGTTTCAGGATCACTTCTTGATCATTTATAGCTTCTTGATCGTGCTTTGCTTCTCTTCTCGCTCTCTTTTGCGTAAGTTAGCCACCATATGTGCTAGTGCTTTCTGCAGCTCCACCTCACTACCCTTTCCTGCCCTTAAGCTTAAATAGTCTTGATCGCGAGGATGTGAGATTGTTGAGTCCCCGTGACTCACAAATACTTTTAAAACAGTTGCAGGTCCTATGATACTAGTGCAGGTGACACAACCGAGCTCAAGCGGGAGCTCAATGAAGAGATTTTTGTTGTGGTGTTTCATTTCCTTTTGATCAGTAGTGGAGCCCAATTAGGGTGATCAGGGATCTAGCATTTGGGGTTGTCTTTATTTTGGTTCCGTAGTCGGACCTTGATTGTATTCTGGATGATGTAATGTTATATTTATGTATTGTGTGTGGTGGCGATTGTAAGCCAACTCTTTATCTCTTTCTTATTCAGTACATGGGATGTGTAAAGATTACCCCTCTTGCGACATGCCTACTGTGCGGTTATGCCTCTAAGTCGTGCTTCGACACGTGGGAGATATAGCCGCATCGTGGGTGTTACAAGTTGGTAATCAGAGCCTTCCCCGACTTAGGATCCCCCTGCTTGATCAAATCACTGACGTTGTTGAGTCTAGAACAAAATGTTTTGAGTCTTAGGATTATATATATATATATATATATTAGAGAGTAGTATTCTTTTTACTCCTCAGTCCCTTCGTCGCTCTGGTGAGGCCTCCTGACGTAGAGTTTTGACTCTTCTCTTCTCAAATTTCATGTTTTTTTGTAGGATCACGCGGGTATCTTGGAATCGTTCCGATGGTTTTGTGACGAGAACATTGTTCTTGGTGCCTCCTGACATTTAGGGGGTGTGGCAGTGTCTCGGGGAGTTGAGCTCTGAGGTGTTTTCGTCACAATTTTGTCGTTGCAGTTCTGGAATACCTGAGTTCGCCAACATCGAAAATCTCTTTTATGCAGTTGTTGGTGAGATAATCTCGACGCCACCCAGTACTGGGGCGGGAGTTTTGGAGTATTGCCATAACTCGTATAATGGATGCTTTTCGAGGGTTGAGGTAAACGATTTCCGAAGGTTTCTTGGTTATGTTTTGAAGGATGGATACAGCTGGATGTAGGTATTGCTAGTTTCGGGTGAGATATTATGCTTCCCCTGTATCCCCAACACCTGATTGCATAACCAGAAAGTTTCGGGAGTTTATAAGTGGGAATTCAAGTAGCTCCTAGAATATCTTTCCAACAGACACATGATACGATATGGGGTCTATCATATTTTGTTTCGGCTTACTTTGCAAGCCAATCCTTTGTTTTTGTTTTGATTGTGGTATTCGAGTTGCTTCGAAGTCAAATGTGGATTCCATACCTTTTCTAAGTGGTGTTCTTATATTCCTATGTGAATTATAATCCTTCTTGATCATCGAATTTTTCATATCAATTTCTTCTCAACCGACGTGCTTCTCTTCAAGTTAAGCCGATCCATTCAACATCGCAAGATCATTTATCACTTCTTTTCAACGGTGTTTGTTTCATCCATCCCAAATTGCCTTTGTTTTCCCGCCCTCCCACCCTTTTTCTTCAAGGACTCAGATTTCTCAATCATGCATCCTTTTATTTGTGAGAAGTCTCTTCATTCTTTTCTTTCAATGTTCTTATCCGGTGATTTCCCATGAATATGCTCTACAGTTTCAAGTTCATCATTCTTCGTTCTATTTCTCCTCCGGTGGATTCAATTCAAGCTTTGTCAATCATATCCTTTTCTTGTTTCAAATGTTTTCTCATGCCGGTGCACCTCTTAATCACCCACCTCTCGCTTTCCATTTGTTCCAGAGTGCTGAAGATATCTCAGAAGTTTTGTGTCTCCATTATCAATCCGTTCAAGATACCTCGAGGTTGTTATCTCATTCAAGCCATTTAATTCAACCGGTGCAATCTCTCTTTTCAAGTAATCCTTCCAACGGTGTTTCTTTTGAGTGGGCCCTAACCCACAGGTCTTTTCCCAGGATTTTACCCGACTCTTCAATTTTCCCCGAGTTATTCTCAAATTCATTTTAAGGTTTGACGTAAGAATGATTCATCATCAGTCAAATGCCTTCTCCAAGATCTTTCGAATTCTTTTCACCATTGGATCAACCTTTCTATTTGTCATCCCAGAGTGTCTAAACAATTCTTGATGTTGTTTCTTGTCGTCATTCTCTGTATTTGAAGACCGAAGAAGATTTTTCTCTCAATCTTGCTCCATTCTCTTCAAGATTCATGGTTCTAACTTGTCACCATCCTCTCATAATTGTTTTTGATTGTGGGAATTCTTTTCACCCATCCGGAGCAGTTCAGGAGTCTTTTTAGTCTGACTCTCTAGAGGCCATCATTTCGGGTTTATTCATTCTCAGCTTTTAGCTCTCGTTCTCCAAATCTTACCGGTGCATCGCTCAAGTATTCTCTAGTCAGTTCATGATCTCTTCGTTTCACTTGTATCTAAATTTCTTCAAGTATCTTCATTCGTTCTCTAATTCTCCCCGGTGTTTCCTTATCTTTTCTTTGTTCATTTTCAATTCTTACGGTGGTTCAATTCAAGATTTTCTCTTCCTTCGTTATCATTTCAATTTATTCGTTGTTTCAATACTACCGGTGGTTCATTGAGTTTACGTTATATCTATCTTAATCCTTCTACGAGAATAAGTAGTATGCCAAATCCGTTGCTTGTCATCAAGTTAAGTTGATGAAGGATAAACATACAGTAAATCTTATTCTTGTTTTCTTTGAGGTGATTCTATTCCTTATTCCGGATTGGTTCATCATATCACATTCTCGGTTAGAGATGCTTTATCTTTTCTTTTCCCGGAGTTCCAAGCTCTCTCAATTATATCACCACGGAGATTCATCTAATCATTGCAAGGATTCACCTTGTGTTTTCAACTTCTCTTTCCTTTCGTTTGATCATTCTTTTATTACCAGAGTTCTTCATGGAGGCTCCACATGAGGGTTCATCAAGGATTTAATTCCTTCTTGAAGTGTTCATCGAGATTCGTTTGAGGAGTTCAAACATTCTTCATCTTACATTTCTAAGTGCAGTTCAATACCTTCTCCCTTATCTTTTGAGGTGATGTTATGTCATTTTGATAGTTTTCTTCATGTTTCATGATCGACAAGTTGTTCGAAATGACATATCTTAAATCCATCATTTTCAGTTCATTCAGGACACCTTTTCAACCCATCAATCCCTTTATTGGAGTTATATTGGGTTATATTTCACCTAAAGCTTTCCCTAAGGATTGTTGCCAATTTTGGTGCTTATAAATGACCCAAGTTCTTCATTTATCCTCCCGGTGATATAACCTTCTCGTCTCCTTGTTCATATCAATCCAATCTATTGTTTCCATTAGTGGCAGAATTTCACCTCATAATTTCGAGATGTTTTCCATAAGCCCACTACAAGCTTATTCTTTTCGTTGTTGATTTTCCAACAACACCGTGCAATCCTTCTTTGCAAGGATGCTTTTCAAGCTCATTTGTGATAGAAGTTGGCCTTTTCTTCTCCATTCTTATTCCAATGATATATCTTTTATTCTCCCTTCCGTAGGCATTGTGATGTTGCTCTTTTCTATCATCATCTCGAATTGCGAGGATCATGGTATTTCCGTGCTTATGCATTTAACCGGAGTGTCGTGCCCTCTATTCAAGTGTCTTCTCATCTTGTCAAGTTCACGACTCTAATTCCTTCCATTTGCAGTCGGAGTGCTGCCCAAATTATATCATTCTTTTTCGTTCTCTATCTTGTTTTAACCGGAGTGTTGTGTCTATCATTCCTCTTCTAACCGGGACTATCATCCAAGTGCTTTCATTTTGCCAAGTTCATATTCTTTACCTTCCATTTCCAACCGGAGTGTTGTCGTAATTGATCTTTATCATTCCTTGTACATCTCGTTCTAACCGGAGTGCTTTCTTGTACTTCTTGTCCATTGCAACCTTTTTTCTTATGTCTTTCAACCTACAAGGTTCTAGTAATTTTCCTTGTTCCTCTTTTCTAATGGAGTGTTTTCAACTTTGTGCATCTTTGTTGTATTCTTTCATTAAATTTGTTCAACCTCTCAAGGTTCTTTGGTTTCACTCATTTGTCAAAGAAGCAACTTTGTTTTACCTCTTCCTCTTCCGTTTTCTCTCTGGTGCCATTCTAGATCTCGGGACAAGATCCTCTCGTAGTGTTGGAGTATTGTGAAGCCCCGAGACCGATGCTCGAGAAGACTTCCATATGTTCCGGGTTTCGCCATGTGTTTCATTTGTGCCTTCCCTTTTATTTTTTGCATTGCATCATGTCATCATGCCATTAAATTTTTCCAACTCACTTAAATAAATTGCATGGATTTCTGATCCATTTAAATCGAGGGAGTTCACATGGTGAAATTCTATTTATAACATATGAAAGTCTCCTACTATTATTAGGGAGCTATTATAAATATTCCATTTTTTCAGAATCACCCATAACACAATTGCACTACTCTTCAACTCTTCTTTTACCCGACTCAACCTCCTATCTTTCCTTTTCGACCTTTCAAGTTAAATTGCAAATTCAGTTGCAATTTTACTTTCGCCATTAATGTTCATCTTGTGCCCATAAATCATATCTATTATGTAGGGCCATCCTATAAAAATTTAAGCCCATTTGGGTTCGGTTTCGTTAGGTTATAAATTCATGCATGTCTGGATTAAATTCGAACATGTTTAGATTTATAGTCTGTAAAATCCTCACACCACTTTTCTTTAATTGACCATATTCCAAGTGAAGGAAATATGCCCTAGAGGCAATAATAAAGTTGTTATTTATTTCCTTATATCATGATAAATGTTTATTATTCATGCTAGAATTGTATTAACCGGAAACATAATACATGTGTGAATACATAGACAAACAGAGTGTCACTAGTATGCCTCTACTTGACTAGCTCGTTAATCAAAGATGGTTATGTTTCCTAACCATGAACAAAGAGTTGTTATTTGATTAACGAGGTCACATCATTAGTTGAATGATCTGATTGACATGACCCATTCCATTAGCTTAGCACCCGATCGTTTAGTATGTTGCTATTGCTTTCTTCATGACTTATACATGTTCCTATAACTATGAGATTATGCAACTCCCGTTTACCGGAGGAACACTTTGGGTACTACCAAACGTCACAACGTAACTGGGTGATTATAAAGGAGTACTACAGGTGTCTCCAATGGTAGATGTTGGGTTGGCGTATTTCGAGATTAGGGTTTGTCACTCCGATTGTCGAAGAGGTATCTCTGGGCCCTCTCGGTAATACACATCACATAAAGCCTTGGAAGCATAATAACTAAGATGTTAGTTATGAGATGATGTATTACAGAACGAGTAAAGAGACTTGCCAGTAACGAGATTGAACTAGGTATTGGATACCGACGCGAATCTCGGGCAAGTAACATACCGATGACAAAGGGAACAACGTATGTTGTTATGCGGTCTGACCGATAAAGATCTTCGTAGAATATGTAGGAGCCAATATGGGCATCCAGGTCCCGCTATTGGTTATTGACCGGAGACATGTCTCGGTCATGTCTACATTGTTCTCGAACCGTAGGGTCCGCACGCTTAACGTTACGATGATAGTTATTATGAGTTTATGCATTTTGATGTACCGAAGGTTGTTCAGAGTCCCAGATGTGATCACGGACATGACGAGGAGTCTCGAAATGGTCGAGACGTAAAAATTGATATATTGGAAGCCTATGTTTGGACATCGGAAGTGTTCCGGGTGAAATCGGGATTTTACCGGAATACCGGGAGGGTTACCGGAACCCCCCGGGAGGCAAATGGGCCTATTGGGCCTCAGTGGAAAAGTGAAAGGGGCTGCCCACAAGGGCTGCGCGCCTCCCCCCTTCCCTAGTCCTATTAGGACTAGGAGAAGGGGCCAGCCCCCCTCTTTCTCTCTTCTCTTTGGAGAATCCTATTAGGAATAGGATTGGGGGGGGGGGGGGGTCCTACTCCCGGTAGGAGTAGGACTCCTCCTGCGCCCCTCTCCCTGGCCGGCCGAACCCCTCCCCCTACTCCTTTATATACGGGGGCAGGGGGCACCCCATGGACAGACAAGTTGATCATTGTTGATCGTTCCTTAGCCGTGTGCGGTGCCCCCTGCCACCAAATTCCACCTCGGTCATATCGTTGTAGAGCTTAGGCGAAGCCCTGCGTCGGTAGTACATCAAGATCGTCACCACGCCGTCGTGCTGACGGAACTCTTCCTCGACGCTTTGCTGGATCGAAGCCCGAGGATCGTCATCGAGCTGAACGTGTGCTAAGAACTCGGAGGTGCCGGAGTAACGGTGCTTGGATCGGTCGGATCGGGAAGAAGACGTACGACTACTTGCTCTACGTTGTGTCAACGCTTCCGTTGCGATCTACAAGGGTACGTAGATCAGACTCTCCCCCTCGTTGCTATGCATCACCATGATCTTGCGTGTGCGTAGGAAAATTTTCGAAATTACTACGTTCCCCAACAGTGGCATCCGAGCCTAGGTTTTATGGTTTGATGTTATTTGCACGAGTAGAACACAAGTGAGTTGTGGGCGATACAAGTCATACTGCCTACCAGCATGTCATACTTTGGTTCGGCGGTATTGTTGGACGAGACGATCCGGACCAACCTTACGCGTACTCTTATGCGAGACTGGTTCCCTCGACGTGCTATGCACACAGATGGCTTGCGAAAGACTGTCTCTCCAACTTTAGTTGAACCAAGTGTGGCTACGCCCGGTCCTTGAGAAGGTTAAAACGGAGTCTATTTGACAAACTATCGTTGTGGTTTTGATGCGTAGGTGAGATGAGTTCTTACTTAAGCCCGTAGCAGCCATGTAAAACTTGCAACAACAAAGTAGAGAACGTCTAACTTGTTTTTGCAGGGCATGTTGTGATGTGATATGGTCAAGGCATGATGCTGATTTTATTGTATGAGATGATCATGTTTTGTAACCAAGTTATCGGCAACTGGCAGGAGCCATATGGTTGTCGCTTTATTGTATGCAATGCAATCGCGATGTAATGCTTTACTTTATTACTAAGCGGTAGTGATAGTCGTGGAAGCATAAACGACAACGATGCTACGATGGAGATCAAGGTGTCGCGCCGGTGACGATGGTGATCATGACGGTGCTTCGGAGATGGAGATCACAAGCACAAGATGATGATGGCCATATCATATCACTTATATTGATTGCATGTGATGTTTATCCTTTTATGCATCTTATGTTGCTTTGATTGACGGTAGCATTATAAGATGATCTCTCACTAAATTATCAAGAAGTGTTCTCCCTGAGTATGCACCGTTGCCAAAGTTCGTCGTGCCCAGACACCACGTGATGATCGGGTGTGATAAGCTCTACGTCCATCTACAACGGGTGCAAGCCAGTTTTTGCACACGCAGAATACTCAGGTTAAACTTGACGAGCCTAGCATATGCAGATATGGCCTCGGAACACAGAGACCGAAAGGTCGAGCATGAATCATATAGTAGATATGATCAACATGACGATGTTCACCATTGAAAACTACTCCATCTCACGTGATGATCGGTTATGGTTTAGTTGATTTGGATCACGTGATCACTTAGAGGATTAGAGGGATGTCTATCTAAGTGGGAGTTCCTAAGTAATTTGATTAACTGAACTTAAACTTATCATGAACTTAGTACCTGATAGTATCTTGCTTGTTTATGTTGATTGTAGATAGATGGCTCGTGCTGTTGTTCCGTTGAATTTTAATGCGTTCCTTGAGAAAGCAAAGTTGAAAGATGATGGTAGCAATTACATGGACTGGGTCCGTAACCTGAGGATTATCCTCATTGCTGCACAGAAGAATTACGTCCTGGAAGCACCGCTGGGTGCCAGGCCTGCTGCTGGAGCAACGCCAGATGTTATGAACGTCTGGCAGAGCAAAGCTGATGACTACTCGATAGTTCAGTGTGCCATGCTTTCCGGCTTAGAATCGGGACTTCAACGACGTTTTGAACGTCATGGAGCATATGAGATGTTCCAGGAGTTGAAGTTAATATTTCAAGCAAATGCCCGAATTGAGAGATATGAAGTCTCCAATAAGTTCTATAGCTGCAAGATGGAGGAGAACAGTTCTGTCAGTGAGCATATACTCAAAATGTCTGGGTATAATAATCACTTGATTCAGATGGGAGTTAATCTTCCAGATGATTGCGTCATTGATAGAATTCTCCAATCACTGCCACCAAGCTACAAGAGCTTCGTGATGAACTATAATATGCAAGGGATGAACAAGACTATTCCTGAGCTCTTCGCAATGCTGAAAGCTGCGGAGGTAGAAATCAAGAAGGAGCATCAAGTGTTGATGGTTAACAAAACCACTAGTTTCAAGAAAAAGGGCAAAGGGAAGAAGAAGGGAAACTTCAAGAAGAACAGCAAGCAAGTTGCTGCTCAGGAGAAGAAACCCAAGTCTGGACCTAAGCCTGAAACTGAGTGCTTCTACTGCAAGCAGACTGGTCACTGGAAGCGGAACTGCCCCAAGTATTTGGCGGATAAGAAGGATGGCAAGGTGAACAAAGGTATATGTGATATACATGTTATTGATGTGTACCTTACTAGAGCTCGCAGTAGCACCTGGGTATTTGATACTGGTTCTGTTGCCAATATTTGCAACTCGAAACAGGGACGACGGAATAAGCGGACGCTAGCAAAGGACGAGGTGACGATGCGCGTGGGAAACGGTTCCAAAGTCGATGTGATCGCGGTCGGCACGCTACCTCTACATCTACCTTCGGGATTAATATTAGACCTAAATAATTGTTATTTGGTGCCAGCGTTGAGCATGAACATTATATCTGGATCTTGTTTAATGCGAGACGGTTATTCATTTAAATCAGAGAATAATGGTTGTTCTATTTATATGAGTAATATCTTTTATGGTCATGCACCTTTGAAGAGTGGTCTATTCTTGTTGAATCTCGATAGTAGTGATACACATATTCATAATGTAGAAGCCAAAAGATGCAGAGTTGATAATGATAGTGCAACTTATTTGTGGCACTGCCGTTTAGGTCATATCGGTGTAAAGCGCATGAAGAAACTCCATACTGATGGGCTTTTGGAACCACTTGATTATGAATCACTTGGTACTTGCGAACCGTGCCTCATAGGCAAGATGACTAAAACACCGTTCTCCGGTACTATGGAGAGAGCAACAGATTTATTGGAAATCATACATACCGATGTATGTGGTCCGATGAATATTGAGGCTCGTGGCGGATATCGTTATTTTCTCACCTTCACAGATGATTTAAGCAGATATGGGTATATCTACTTAATGAAACATAAGTCTGAAACATTTGAAAAGTTCAAGGAATTTCAGAGTGAAGTTGAAAATCATCGTAACAAGAAAATAAAGTTTCTACGATCTGATCGTGGAGGAGAATATTTGAGTTACGAGTTTGGTGTACATTTGAAAAATTGTGGAATAGTTTCACAACTCACGCCACCCGGAACACCACAGCGTAATGGTGTGTCCGAACGTCATAATCGTACTTTACTAGATATGGTGCGATCTATGATGTCTCTTACTGATTTACCGCTATCGTTTTGGGGTTATGCTTTAGAGACGACCGCATTCACGTTAAATAGGGCACCATCAAAATCCGTTGAGATGACGCCTTATGAACTATGGTTTGGCAAGAAACCAAAGTTGTCGTTTCTTAAAGTTTGGGGCTGCGATGCTTATGTGAAAAAGCTTCAACCTGATAAGCTCGAACCCAAAGCAGAGAAATGTGTCTTCATAGGATACCCAAAGGAAACTGTTGGGTATACCTTCTATCACAGATCCGAAGGCAAGACATTCGTTGCTAAGAATGGATCATTTCTAGAGAAGGAGTTTCTCTCGAAAGAAGTGAGTGGGAGGAAAGTAGAACTTGACGAGGTAACTGTACCTGCTCCCTTATTGGAAAATAGTACATCACAAAAAACTGTTTCTGCGACACCTATACCAATTAGTGAGGAAGCTAATGATGATGATCATGAAACTTCAGGACAAGATACTACTGAACCACGTAGATCAACCAGAGTGAGATCCGCACCAGAGTGGTACGGTAATCCAATTCTGGAAGTCATGCTACTAGATCATGATGAACCTACAAACTATGAAGAAGCGATGGTGAGCCCAGATTCCGCAAAGTGGCTTGAGGCCATGAAATCTGAGATGGGATCCATGTATGAGAACAAAGTATGGACTTTGGTTGACTTGCCCGATGATCGGCAAGCAATTGAGAATAAATGGATCTTCAAGAAAAAGACTGACGCTGACGGTAATATTACTGTCTATAAAGCTCGACTTGTCGCAAAAGGTTTTCGACAAGTTCAAGGGGTTGACTACGATGAGACCTTCTCACCCGTAGCGATGCTTAAATCCGTCAGAATCATGTTAGCAATTGCCGCATTTTATGATTATGAAATATGGCAGATGGATGTCAAAACTGCATTCCTGAATGGATTTCTGGAAGAAGAGTTGTATATGATGCAACCAGCAGGTTTTGTCGATCCAAAGGGAGCTAACAAAGTATGCAAACTCCAGCGATCCATTTATGGACTGGTGCAAGCATCTCGGAGTTGGAATAAATGCTTTGATAGTGTGATCAAAGCATTTGGCTTTATACAGACTTTTGGAGAAGCCTGTATTTACAAGAAAGTGAGTGGGAGCTCTGTAGCATTTCTGATATTATATGTGGATGACATATTGCTGATTGGAAATGATATAGAATTTCTGGATAGCATAAAGGGATACTTGAATAAAAGTTTTTCGATGAAAGACCTCGGGGAAGCTGCTTACATATTAGGCATAAAGATCTATAGAGATAGATCAAGACGCTTAATTGGACTTTCACAAAGCACATACCTTGACAAGATTTTGAAGAAGTTCAAAATGGATCAAGCAAAGAAAGGGTTCTAGCCTGTGTTACAAGGTGTGAAGTTGAGTCAGACTCAATGCCCGACCACTGCAGAAGATAGAGAGAAAATGAAAGATGTTCCCTATGCTTCAGCCATAGGCTCTATCATGTATGCAATGCTGTGTACCAGACCTGATGTGTGCCTTGCTATAAGTTTAGCAGGGAGGTACCAAAGTAATCCAGGAGTGGATCACTGGACAGCGGTCAAGAACATCCTGAAATACCTGAAGAGGACTAAGGATATGTTTCTCGTATATGGAGGTGACAAAGAGCTCACCGTAAGAGGTTACGTTGATGCAAGCTTTGACACTGATCCGGACGATTCTAAATCGCAAACCGGATATGTGTTTACTTTAAACGGTGGAGCTGTCAGTTGGTACAGTTCTAAACAAAGCGTCGTAGCGGGATCTACATGTGAAGCGGAGTACATAGCTGCTTCGGAAGTAGCAAACGAAGGAGTCTGGATGAAGGAGTTCATATCCGATCTAGGTGTCATACCTAGTGCATCGGGTCCAATGAAAATCTTTTGTGACAATACTGGTGCAATTGCTTTGGCAAAGGAATCCAGATTTCACAGAAGGACCAAACACATCAAGAGACGCTTCAACTCCATTCGGGATTTAGTCCAGGTGGGAGACATAGAGATTTGCAAGATACATACGGATCTGAATATTGCAGACCCGTTGACTAAGCCTCTTCCACGAGCAAAACATGATCAGCACCAAGGCTCCATGGGTGTTAGAATCATTACTGTGTAATCTAGATTATTGACTCTAGTGCAAGTGGGAGACTGAAGGAAATATGCCCTAGAGGCAATAATAAAGTTGTTATTTATTTCCTTATATCATGATAAATGTTTATTATTCATGCTAGAATTGTATTAACCGGAAACATAATACATGTGTGAATACATAGACAAACAGAGTGTCACTAGTATGCCTCTACTTGACTAGCTCGTTAATCAAAGATGGTTATGTTTCCTAACCATGAACAAAGAGTTGTTATTTGATTAACGAGGTCACATCATTAGTTGAATGATCTAATTGACATGACCCATTCCATTAGCTTAGCACTCGATCGTTTAGTATGTTGCTATTGCTTTCTTCATGACTTATACATGTTCCTATAACTATGAGATTATGCAACTCCCGTTTACCGGAGGAACACTTTGGGTACTACCAAACGTCACAACGTAACTGGGTGATTATAAAGGAGTACTACAGGTGTCTCCAATGGTAGATGTTGGGTTGGCGTATTTCGAGATTAGGGTTTGTCACTCCGATTGTCGAAGAGGTATCTCTGGGCCCTCTCGGTAATACACATCACATAAAGCCTTGGAAGCATAATAACTAAGATGTTAGTTATGAGATGATGTATTACGGAACGAGTAAAGAGACTTGCCAATAACGAGATTGAACTAGGTATTGGATACCGACGATCGAATCTCGGGCAAGTAACATACCGATGACAAAGGGAACAACGTATGTTGTTATGCGGTCTGACCGATAAAGATCTTCGTAGAATATGTAGGAGCCAATATGGGCATCCAGTTCCCGCTATTGGTTATTGACCGGAGACATGTCTCGGTCATGTCTACATTGTTCTCGAACCGTAGGGTCCGCATGCTTAACGTTACGATGACAGTTATTATGAGTTTATGCATTTTGATGTACCGAAGGTTGTTCGGAGTCCCAGATGTGATCACGGACATGACGAGGAGTCTCGAAATGGTCGAGACGTAAAAATTGATATATTGGAAGCCTATGTTTGGACATCGGAAGTGTTCCGGATGAAATCGGGATTTTACCGGAATACCGGGAGGGTTACCGGAACCCCCCCGGGAGGCAAATGGGCCTATTGGGCCTCAGTGGAAAAGTGAAAGGGGCTGCCCACAAGGGCTGCGCGCCTCCCCCCCTTCCCTAGTCCTATTAGGACTAGGAGAAGGGGCCGGCCCCCCTCTTTCTCTCTTCTCTTTGGAGAATCCTATTAGCAATAGGATTGGGGGGGGAGTCCTACTCCCCGTAGGAGTAGGACTCCTCCTGCGCCCCTCTCCCTGGCCGGCCGAACCCCTCCCCCTGCTCCTTTATATACGGGGGCAGGGGGCACCCCATAGACAGACAAGTTGATCATTGTTGATCGTTTCTTAGCCGTGTGCCGTGCCCCCTGCCACCAAATTCCACCTCGGTCATATCGTTGTAGAGCTTAGGCGAAGCCCTGCGTCGGTAGTACATCAAGATCGTCACCACGCCGTCGTGCTGACGGAACTCTTCCTCGACGCTTTGCTGGATCAGAGCCCGAGGATCGTCATCGAGCTGAACGTGTGCTAAGAACTCAGAGGTGCCGGAGTAACGGTGCTTGGATCGGTCGGATCGGGAAGAAGACGTACGACTACTTCCTCTACGTTGTGTCAACGCTTCCGTTGCGATCTACAAGGGTACGTAGATCAGACTCTCCCCCTCGTTGCTATGCATCACCATGATCTTGCGTGTGCGTAGGAAAATTTTCGAAATTACTACGTTCCCCAACACCAAGGACTCCAAAACTATTTTTTGTCGCTCCCTAATTACACTGCTACCTCTCTGTCCATTTATGCAAGTTCTATTTATACCTTATAAATTGATAAGGAGAGACAACAGAGGGGGAGAGTTCTAGCTGAGGCCCAGTTTTCTCTCCGCGCAGCAGCACAGCCCACTTGGGCCTCCCCACTCTAGCCAGTCCAGCCCAGTCGCACCTATAGCCAACCCTATCCGCGAGGGAGCGGGCTCCCTCGATCCCATCTCCCTCTCCCTTCGTTCTCCTCCTACGCCGCCAGAGACACGCACGCAGGTGCATCCTCTCCTTCCCTCGACCCCCACTCTCTCCCTCTCCTCTCGCTCGAGCCGTCCTCCAGCCACAGGACCCCGTGCGTCCGTCCCACTGCTGGACCTCCTCCCCTCCCCCCCCCCCCCCCCGCGTCTTCGTCTCGCCAGAGCTTCCTGCAGCCTCGCACGCCCGTGCTCCCGAGCCCTCTCGTCCAGGAGCTCCATGAGGAGAGGAGCAATAATACCCGAGCATCGGCTTCGCTCGCTGCTTCTCTGGATGCGCGCCTTAGCAAGCTCCTCCGTCCCCTCCTCCGCCAGTTCCCCTGTCGGGCTCCTCTTCCTCTGTGCCGTCTTCATCGAGCACCAGGAGCTCGACCTCGAGCCTCTCCACACGCGCCTGTACCCATGCTTCGCTCCTGAAGGCATGCAACCGCCCCGAGCTCCCTTGCCTCGCTTGCCTCCGCCCGGTGCCACGCCTTCAACAGGGTGTTGGGAAACGTAGTAATTTCAAAAAAAATCCTACGCACACGCAAGATCATGGTGATGCATAGCAACGAGATGGGAGAGTGTTGTCTACGTACCCTCGTAGACCGAAGCGGAAGCGTTGATGCAACGTAGAGGAAGTAGTCGTACGTCTTCCCGGTCCAACCGATCCAAGCACCGTTACATCGGCACCTCCGAGTTCTTGGCACATGTTCAGCTCGATGACGCTCCCCGGGCTCCGATCTAGCAAAGCTTTGAGGAGGAGTTCCGTCAGCACGACGGCGTGGTGACGATCTTGATGTTCAACCGTCGCAGGGCTTCGCCTAAGCACCGCTACAATATGACCGAGTTGTAATATCGTGGAGGGGGGCACCGCACACGGCTAAGGAACGATCACGAAGATCAACCTGTGTCTATGGGGTGCCCCCTGCCCCCGTATATAAAGGAGTGGAGGAGGGGAGGGCCGGCCCTCTCTATGGCGCGCCCTAGGGGAGTCCTACTCCCACCGGGAGTAGGATTCCCCCTTTCCTAGTCCAACTAGGAGTCCTTCCATGTAGTAGGAGTAGGAGACAAGGAAGGGGAAGGGAGAAGGGAAGGAAGGAGGGGGTGCAGCCCCTCCCCCTAGTCCAATTCGGACTAGGCCTTGGGGGGCGCGCGGCCTGCCCTAGGCAGCCCCTCTCTCTTTCCCGTATGGCCCAATAAGGCCCAATACTTCTCCCCCCCCCCCGTATTCCCGTAACTCCCCGGTACTCCGAAAAATACCCAAATCACTCGGAACCTTTCCAATGTCCGAATATAGTCGTCCAATATATCGATCTTTACGTCTCGACCATTTCGAGACTCCTCATCATGTCCCCGATCTCATCCGGGACTCCAAACTCCTTCGGCACATCAAAACTCATAAACTCATAATATAACTGTCATCAAAATCTTAAGCGTGCGGACCCTACGGTTCGAGAACAATGTAGACATGACTGAGACATGTCTCCGGTCAATAACCAATAGCGGGACCTGGATGCCCATATTGGCTCCTACATATTCTACGAAGATCTTTATCGGTCAGACCGCATAACAACATACGTTGTTCCCTTTGTCATCGGTATGTTACTTGCCTGAGATTCGATCGTCGGTATCCAATACCTAGTTCAATCTCGTTACCGGCAAGTCTCTTTACTCGTTCCGTAATACATCATCCCGCAACTAACTCATTAGTTGCAATGCTTGCAAGGCTTAAGTGATGTGCATTATCGAGAGGGCCTAGAGATACCTCTCCGACATTCGGAGTGACAAATCATAATCTCAAAATATGCCAACCCAACATGTACCTTTGGAGACACCTGTAGAGCTCCTTTATAATCACCCAGTTACGTTGTGACGTTTGGTAGCACACAAAGTGTTCCTCCGGCAAACGGGAGTTGCATAATCTCATAGTCATAGGAACATGTATAAGTCATGAAGAAAGCAATAGCAACATACTAAACGATCGGGTGCTAAGCTAATGGAATGGGTCATGTCAATCAGATCATTCAACTAATGATGTGATCCCGTTAATCAAATAACAACTCTTTGTCCATGGTTAGGAAACATAACCATCTTTGATTAACGAGCTAGTCAAGTAGAGGCATACTAGTGACACTCTGTTTGTCTATGTATTCACACATGTATTATGTTTCCGGTTAATACAATTCTAGCATGAATAATAAACATTTATCATGATATAAGGAAATAAATAATAACTTTATTATTGCCTCTAGGGCATATTTCCTTCAGTCTCCCACTTGCACTAGAGTCAATAATCTAGATCACGTCGCCATGTGATTTAACATCAATAGTTCACATCTTTATGTGATTGGTTCACATCTCCATGTGACTAACACCCAAAGGGTTTACTAGATTCAATAATCTAGTTCACATCGCTATGTGATTAAGACCCAAAAAGTGATCATGTTTTGCTTGTGAGAGAAGTTTAGTCAACGGGTCTGCCACATTCAGATCTGCATGTATTTTGCAAATTTCTATGTCAACAATGCTCTGCATGGAGCTACTCGAGCTAATTGCTCCCACTTTCAATATGTATCCAGATTGAGACTCAGGGTCATCTGGATCAGTGTCAAAACTTGCATCGACGTAACCCTTTACGACGAACCTTTTGTCACCTCCGTAATCGAGAAACATATCCTTATTCCAGTAAGGATAATTTTGACCGCTGTCCATTGATCTACTCCTAGATCACTATTGTACTCCCTCTCTTAACACAGTGTATGGTATACAATAGATCTGGTACACAGCATGGCATACTTTATAGAACGTATGACTGAGGCATAGGGAATGACTTTCATTCTCTTTCTATCTTCTGCCGTGGTCGGGCTTTGAGTCTTACTCAACTTCACACCTTGTAACACAGGCAAGAAACTTTTTCTTTGATTGTTCCATTTTGAACTACTTCAAAATCTTGTCAAGGAATGTACTCATTGAAAAAACTTATCAAGCGTCTTGATCTATCTCTATAGATCTTGATACTCAATATGTAAGCAGCTTCACCGAGGTCTTTCTTTGAAAAACTCCTTTCAAACACTCCTTTATGCTTTGCAGAATAATTCTACATTATTTCCGATCAACAATATCTCATTCACATATACTTATCAGAAATGTTGTAGTGCTCCCACTCACTTTCTTGTAAATACAGGCTTCACCGCAAGTCTGTATAAAACTATATGCTTTGATCAACTTATCAAAGCGTATATTCCAACTCCGAGATGCTTGCACCAGTCCATAAATAGATCGCTGGAGCTTGCATATCTTGTTAACACCTTTAGGATTGACAAAACCATCTTGTTGCATCACATACAACTCTTCTTTAATAAATCCATTAAGGAAAGCAGTTTTATTTATCCATTTGCCAGATTTCATAAAATGCGGCAATTGCTAACATGATTCGGACAGACTTAAGCATAGATATGATTGAGAATCTCTCATCGTAGTCAACACCTTGAACTTGTCGAAAACCTTTTGCGACAATTCTAGCTTTGTAGATAGTAACACTACTATCCGTGTTCGTCTTCCTCTTGAAGATCCATTTATTATCAATGGCTTGCCGATCCTCGGGCAAGTCCACCAAAGTCCACACTTTGTTCTCATACATGGATCCTATCTCAGATTTCATGGCCTCAAGCCATTTATTGGAATCTGGGCTCATCATCGCTTTCTCATAGTTCATAGGTTCGTCATGATCAAATAACATGACCTCCAGAATAGGATTACCGTACCACTCTGGTGCGGATCTCACTCTGGTTTACCTACGAGATTCGGTAGTAACTTGATCTGAAGTTACATAATTATCATCATTAGCTTCCTCACTAATTGGTGTAGTAATCACAGGAACAGATTTCTGTGATGAACTATCTATTATTTAATTAAAATGATAGGCAAACAAGCCACCACATGCGGCCACATAGATTAAATTATCTTGATCGTTAATTTTATGTATTGACGGCTGAGATTAAAACATGAAAGCGTTACGTAAGAATATAATACATGTACATATAGCAGAACATGCCACGTTGAAGTATTGCACATAGGTTTCAAAGAAATAATATAGTAGAAAAAGAACTTCCCATCGATGGATCAATGATAAGCGAAAAAAATATTAGTCTAACCTAAACAAATAGGGAGCCTATTATTAATAGACAAGGACAACCACCTCATGTGAGGAAGGTTCCAGATCTGGAACAAATACACACAAATAAAACAAGTATGATTTTCACACGGTGCACAAGTCTGATTTGCACACGGTGTTGGCATCTGATTTGCAGCAGGTCTCGGCCACCACAACCCAAGACACCTAAAACTATATCAATAAGTACACACGGACGCCCAAGTACCCACCAAACAATTAGAAGCCAACGACCACGACGACTTGAACACGTCACACGCGACTCAACGTCCAGACGAAAAAGCCACCTCCAGCCGCTTCACTCCACGCCCGACATAGTCACGCGAAAGCACGCTTGACGCCCCACCAAGCGACGCCTGCTCCAATCTAAGTCGAAAGAATTGACGCCAAAGTACTTCTGGCCTGAATCATCAGATTTGGTAATTGTTATTTCACAAGCTTACTTTTTATGGATAGAATCTTCATAAATACTATATCAATTGATAAATTGTTCCCTGTTATTTTTGAAGATATAAGTGTTGGGGAACGTAGCAGAAATTCAAAATTTTCCTACGTCTCACCAAGATCTATCTATGGAGAGACTAGCAACGAGTAGAAAGAGAGTTCATCTACATACCCTTGTAGATCGCTAAGCGGAAGCGTTCAAGTGAACGGGGTTGATGGAGTCGTACTCGTCGTGATTCAAATCACCGATGACCAAGTGCCGAACGGACGGCACCTCCGCGTTCAACACACGTACAGCCCGGTGACGTCTCCCACGCCTTGATCCAGCAAGGAGAGAGGGAGAGGATGAGGAAGACTCCTTCCAGCAGCAGCACAAAGGCGTGGTGGTGATGGAGGAGCGTGGCTATCCTGCAGGGCTTCGCCAAGCACCACAGAAGAGGAGGGAGAGAGAGATGCAGGGCTGCACCAAACGAGAGATCTAATCGCGTGTTGTGGGCAGCCCCTAGGCCTCATATATATAGGGGAAGGGGAGGGCTGCGCCCCCTCTAGGGTTTCCCACCCCTAGGGGGGCGGCAGCCCTAGATGGGATCCAAAGGGGCGGCCAAGAGGGGAAAGAGGGGAAGGAACCCACTAGGTGGGCCTTAAGGCCCAACTGGACTAGGGTTTGCCCCCTCCCACTTATCCTTGCGCCTTGGGCCCCTTGTGGGGGGCGCACCAGCCCTCCTAGGGGCTGGTCCCCTCCCACACTTGGCCCACGCAGCCTTCTGGGGTTGGTGGCCCCACTTGGTGGACCCCTGGGACCCTCCCGGTGGTCCCGGTACGTTACCGATAAACCCCGAAACTCTTCCGGTGTCCAAAACAGGACTTCCCATATATAAATCTTTACCTCTGGACCATTCTGGAACTCCTCGTGACGTCCGGGATCTCATCCGGGACTCCGAACAACATTCGGTAACCACATACTAACTTCCTTTATAACCCTAGCGTCATCGAACCTTAAGTGTGTAGACCCTACGGGTTCGGGAGACATGCAGACATGACCGAGACGTTCTCCGGTCAATAACCAACAGCGGGATCTGGATACCCATGTTGGCTCCCACATGTTCCACGATGATCTCATCGGATGAACCACGATGTCAAGGACTTAATCAATCCCGTATACAATTCCCTTTGTCTATCGGTACGATACTTGCCCGAGATTCGATCGTCGGTATCACGATACCTTGTTCAATCTCGTTACCGGCAAGTCTCTTTACTCGTTCCGCAGCACATCATCCCGTGATCAACTCCTTGATCACATTGTGCACATTATGATGATGTCCTACCGAGTGGGCCCAGAGATACCTCTCCGTTTACACGGAGTGACAAATCCCAGTCTCGATTCGTGCCAACCCAACAGACACTTTCAGAGATACCCGTAGTGTACCTTTATAGCCACCCAGTTACGTTGTGACGTTTGGCACACCCAAAGCACTCCTCCGGTATCCGGGAGTTGCACAATCTCATGGTCTAAGGAAATGATACTTGACATTAGCAAAGCTTTAGCATACGAACTACACGATCTAGTGCTATGCTTAGGATTGGGTCTTGTCCATCACATCATTCTCCTAATGATGTGATCCCGTTATCAACAACATCCAATGTCCATGGTTAGGAAACCGTAACCATCTATTTATCAACGAGCTAGTCAACTAGAGGCTTACTAGGGACATGGTGTTGTCTATGTATCCACACATGCATCTGAGTTTCCTATCAATACATTTATAGCATGGATAATAAACGATTATCATGAACAAGGAAATATAATAATAACTTATTTATTATTGCCTCTAGGGCATATTTCCAACAGTCTCCCACTTGCACTAGAGTCAATAATCTAGTTCACATCGCCATGTGATTAACATTCACAGGTCACATCGTCATGTGACTAACACCCAAGAGTTTTAGGTTTGATCATGTTGCTTGTGAAAGAGGTCTTAGTCAACGGGTCTGAACCTTTCAGATCCGTGTGTGCTTTACAAATCTCTATGTCATCTCCTAGATGTAGCTGCCACGTTCTATTTGGAGCTATTCCAAGTAACTATTCTACTTGGAGCTATTCTAAATTGTTGCTCCATTATACGTATCCGGTATCTCTACTCAGAGCTATCCGGATAGGTGTTAATCTTGCATCGACGTAACCCTTTACGACGAACTCTTTTACCACCTCCACAATCGAGAAAATTCCTTAGTCCACTAGTTACTAAGGATAACTTTGACCGCTGTCCCGTGATCCATTCTTGGATCACTCTTGTACCCCTTGACTGACTCATGGCAAGGCACACTTCAGGTGCGGTACACAGCATAGCATACTGTAGAGCCTATGACTTAAGCATAGGGGACGTCCTTCGTCCTTTCTCTCTATTCTGCCGTGGTCAAGCTTCATACCTTACAACTCAGGCAAGAACTCCTTCTTTGACTGATCCATCTTGAACACCTTCAAGATTACGTCAAGGTATGTGCTCATTTGAAAGTACCATTAAGCGTTTTGATCTATCCTTATAGATCTTGATGCTCAATGTTCAAGTAGCTTAATCTAGGCTTTCCATTGAAAAACACTTTCCAAAATAACCCTATATGCTTTCCAGAAATTCTACGTCATTTCTGATCAACAATATGTCAACAACATACATTCATCAGAAATTCTATAGTGCTCCCACTCACTTCTTTGGAAATACAAGTTTCTCATAAACTTTGTATACACCAAAATCTTTGATCATCTCATCAAAGCATACATTCCAACTCCGAGATGCTTACTCCAGTCCTTAGAAGGATTGCTGGAGCTTTGCATACTTATTAGCATATTTCAGGATTGACAAAACCTTCCGGTTGTATCACATACAACCTTTCCCCATAAATCATTGAGGAAACAATGTTTTGACATCTTATCTGCAAGATTTCATAAATAGTGCAGTAACTGCTAATATAATTTCAACAGACTTTTAGCATCGCTACAGGTGAGAAAGTCTCATCGTAGTCAACTCCTTGAACTTGTCGGAAAACATCTTAACGACAAGTCGAGCTTTCTTAATGGTGATACTTACCATCATTGTCCGTCTTCCTTTTAAAATCCATCTGTACTCAACAGCCTTACGACCATCAAGTAGTTCTTCCAAAGTCTACACTTTGTTTTCATACATGGATCCTCTCTCGGATTATATGGCCTCGAGCCATTTATCGGAATCTGGGCCCACCATCGCTTCTCCATAGCTCGTAGGTTCATTGTTGTCTAGCAACATGACTTCTAAGACAGGATTACGTACCACTCTGAAGTAGTACGCATCCTTGTCATCCCACGAGGTTTGGTAGTGACTTGATCTGAAGTCTCATGATCACTATCATAAGCTTCCACTTCAATTGGTGTAGGTGCCACAAGAATAACTCTTTGTGCCCTTCTATACACTAGTTGTAGTGACGGTTCAATAACCTCATCAATTCTCCACCATCCTCCCACTCAATCCTTCGAGAGAAACTTTTCCTCGAGAAAGGACCCGATTCTAGAAACAATCCCTTATTGCTTTCGAATCTGAGACAGGAGGTATACCCAACTGTTTTTGGGTTGTCCTATGAAGATGCATTTATCCGCTTTGGGTTCGAGCTTATCGGCCTGAAACTTTTCCACATAAGCGTCGCAGCCCCAAAATTTTAAGAAATGACAGCTTAGGTTTCTCTAAACCATAGTTCATACGGTGTCATCTCATCGGAATTACGTGGTGCCCCTTTTAAAGTGAATGTGGTTGTCTCTAATGCCTAACCCATAAATTATTGTGGTAATTCGATAAGAGACATCATGGTATGCATCATATCCAATAGGGTGCAGTTATGATGTTCGGACACACCATCACACTATGGTGTTCCAGGCTGTATCAGTTGTGAAACAATTTCCACAATGTCTTAATTCTGTGCCAAACTCGTAATTTAGATATTCATCTCTATGATCATATCATAGATATTTCATCCTCTTGTCACGACGATCTTTCAACTTCACCTTGAAATTACTTGAACCTTTCAATAATTCAGACTCGTGATTCATCAAGTAAATATACTCCACATCTACTTAAATCATCTGTGAAGTAAGAACATAACGATATCCACTACATGCCTCAGCACTCATTGGACTGCACACATCAAAATGTATTACTTCCAACAAGTTGCTTTCTAGTTCCATTTGACTGAACCCGAGGCTTTCAGTCATCTTGCCCATGTGGTATGATTTGCATGTCTCAAGTGATTCAAAATCAAGTGAGTTCAAACGGTCCATTTGCATGGAGTTTCTTCATGCATAAACACCAATAGACATGGTTCGCATGTCTCAAACTTTTCAAAAATGAGTGAGCCCAAAATTCCATCAACATGGAGCTTCCTCATGCATTTTATACCGATATGACTTACGTGGCAGTGCCACAAGTAGGTGGTACTATCATTACTATCTTTTGGCATGAACATGTGTATCACTACGATCGAGATTCAATAAACCATTCATTTTAGGTGTAAGACCATTGAAGGTATTATTCAAATAAACAGAGTAACCATTATCCTCCTTAAATGAATAACCGTATTGCGATAGACATAATCCAATCATGTCTATGCTCAACGCAAACACCAATCTCGATGGTAGAGGGAGCGTGCGATACTTGATCATATCAACATTGGAAACACTTCCAACACATATCGTCAGCTCACCTTTAGCTAGTCTCCGTTTATTCCGTAGCTTTTATTTCGAGTTACTAACATTTAGCAACCGAACCGGTATCTAATACCCTGGTGCTACTAGGAGTACTAGTAAAGTACACATTAACATAATGTATATCCAATATACTTCTATCGACCTTGCCAGCCTTCTTATCTACCAAGTATCTAGGGTAATTCCGCTCCAGTGGTTGTTCCCCTTATTACAGAAGCACTTAGTCTCGGGTTTGGGTTCAACCTTGGGTTTCTTCATTAGAGCAGCAGCTGAATTGCTGTTTCATGAAGTATCCCTTTGTGCCCTTGCCCTTCTTGAAACTAGTGGTTTCACCAACCATCAACAATTGATGCTCCTTCTTGATTTCTACTTTTGTGGTGTCAAACATCACGAATATCTCAAGGATCATCATATATGTTCCTGATATATTATAGTTCATCACGAAGCTCTAGCAGCTTGGTGGTAATGACTTCGGAGAAACATCACTATATCATCTGGAAGATCAACTCCCACTCGATTCAAATGATTGTTGTACTCAGACATTCTGAGCACAAGCTCAATAATTGAGCTTTTTCTCCTTTAGTTTGTGGGCTAAGAAAATCGTCGGAGGTCTTATACCTCTTGACTTGGGCACGAGCCTGAAATCCCAATTTCAGCCCTCAAAACATCTCATATGTTTCGTGACGTTTCAAAACACGTCTTTGGTGCCTCAACTCTAAACCATTTAACATTACCGAACTATCATGTAGTCATCAAAACGTGTATGTCAGATGTTCGCAACATCCACAGACCACGTTCGAGGTTCAGCACACTGAGCGGTGCATTAAGGACATAAGCCTTTTACTGTTTGCATAATTGCTACTATCAACTTTCAACTAATTTTTCTCTAGGAACATATCTAAACAGTAGAACTAAAGCGCGAGCTACGACATAATTTGCAAAATCCTTTTTGACTATGTTCAGGATAATTAAGTTCATCTTATGAACTCCCACTCAGATAGACATCCCTCTAGTCATCTAAGTGATTACATGATCCGAGTCAACTAGCCCGTGTCCGATCATCACGTGAGACGGACTAGTCAACGTCGGTGAACATCTTCATGTTGATCGTATCTTCTATACGACTCATGCTCGACCTTTCGGTCTTCTGTGTTCCGAGGCCATGTCTGTACATGCTAGGCTCGTCAAGTTAACCCTAAGTGTTTTGCATGTGTAAAACTGTCTTACACCCGTTGTATGTGAACGTAAGGATCTATCACACCCGATCATCACGTGGTGCTTCGAAACGACGAACTTTAGCAACGGTGCACAGTTAGGGGAGAACACTTCTTGAAATTTTTATGAGGGATCATCTTATTTACTACCGTCGTTCTAAGCAAATAAGATGTATAAACATGATAAACATCACATGCAATCAAATAGTGACATGATATGGCCAATATCACATTGCTCCTTTTGATCTCCATCTTCGGGGCTCCATGATCATCATTGTCACCGGCATGACACCATGATCTCCATCATCATGATCTCCATCATCGTGTCTTCTTGAAGTTGTCACGTCATCTATTACTTCTACTACTACAGCTAACGGTTAGCAATAAAGTAAAGTAATTACATGACGTTTAAGTTGACACGCAGGTCATAAATAAATAAAGACAACTCCTATGGCTCCTGCCGGTTGTCATATTCATCGACATGCAAGTCGTGATTCCTATTACAAGAACATGATCAATCTCATACATCACATATATCATTCATCACATCCTTTGGCCATATCACATCACATGGCATACCCTGCAAAAACAAGTTAGACGTCCTCTAATTGTTGTTTGCATGTTTTACGTGGCTGCTATGGGTTCCTAGCAAGAACGTTTCTTACCTACGCAAAGACCACAATGTGATATGACAATTGCTATTTACCCTTCATAAGGACCCTTTTCATCGAATCCGATCCGACTAAAGTGGGAGAGACAGACACCCGCTAGCCACCTTATGCAACTAGTGCATGTCAGTCGGTGGAACCAGTCTCACGTAAGAGTACGTGTAAGGTCGGTCCGGGCCGCTTCATCCCACAATGCCGCCGAATCAAGATAAGACTAGTAACGGCAAGCATATTGAACAAAATCAACGCCCACAACTACTTTGTGTTCTACTCGTGCATAGAATCTACGCAATAGACCTAGCTCATGATGCCACTGTTGGGGAACGTAGCAGAAATTCAAAATTTTCCTACGTATCACCAAGATCTATCTATGGAGAGACTAGCAACGAGTAGAAAGAGAGTTCATCTACATACCCTTGTAGATCGCTAAGCGGAAGCGTTCAAGTGAACGGGGTTGATGGAGTCGTACTCGTCGTGATTCAAATCACCGATGACCAAGTGCCGAACGGACGGCACCTCCGCGTTCAACACACGTACAGCCCGGTGACGTCTCCCACGCCTTGATCCAGCAAGGAGAGAGGGAGAGGATGAGGAAGACTCCTTCCAGCAGCAGCACAACGGCGTGGTGGTGATGGAGCGTGGCTATCCTGCAGGGCTTCGCCAAGCACCACAGAAGAGGAGGGAGAGAGAGATGCAGGGCTGCACCAAACGAGAGATCTAATCGCGTGTTGTGGGCAGCCCCTAGGCCTCATATATATAGGGGAAGGGGAGGGCTGCGCCCCCTCTAGGGTTTCCCACCCCTAGGGGGGGCGGCAGCCCTAGATGGGATCCAAAGGGGCGGCCAAGAGGGGAAAGAGGGGAAGGAACCCACTAGGTGGGCCTTAAGGCCCAACTGGACTAGGGTTTGCCCCCTCCCACTTATCCTTGCGCCTTGGGCCCCTTGTGGGGGGCGCACCAGCCCTCCTAGGGGCTGGTCACCTCCCACACTTGGCCCACGCAGCCTTCTGGGGTTGGTGGCCCCACTTGGTGGACCCCCGGGACCCTCCCGGTGGTCCCGGTACGTTACCGATAAACCCCGAAACTCTTCCGGTGTCCAAAACAGGACTTCCCATATATAAATCTTTACCTCCGGACCATTCCGGAACTCCTCGTGACGTCCGGGATCTCATCCGGGACTCCGAACAACATTCGGTAACCACATACTAACTTCCTTTATAACCCTAGCGTCATCGAACCTTAAGTGTGTAGACCCTACGGGTTCGGGAGACATGTAGACATGACCGAGACGTTCTCCGGTCAATAACCAACAGCGGGATCTGGATACCCATGTTGGCTCCCACATGTTCCACGATGATCTCATCGGATGAACCACGATGTCAAGGACTTAATCAATCCCGTATACAATTCCCTTTGTCTATCGGTATGATACTTGCCCGAGATTCGATCGTCGGTATCACGATACCTTGTTCAATCTCGTTACCGGCAAGTCTCTTTACTCGTTCCGCAGCACATCATCCCGTGATCAACTCCTTGATCACATTGTGCACATTATGATGATGTCCTACCGAGTGGGCCCAGAGATACCTCTCCGTTTACACGGAGTGACAAATCCCAGTCTCGATTCGTGCCAACCCAACAGACACTTTCAGAGATACCCGTAGTGTACCTTTATAGCCACCCAGTTACGTTGTGACGTTTGGCACACCCAAAGCACTCCTCCGGTATCCGGGAGTTGCACAATCTCATGGTCTAAGGAAATGATACTTGACATTAGCAAAGCTTTAGCATACGAACTACACGATCTAGTGCTATGCTTAGGATTGGGTCTTGTCCATCACATCATTCTCCTAATGATGTGATCCCGTTATCAACGACATCCAATGTCCATGGTTAGGAAACCGTAACCATCTATTGATCAACGAGCTAGTCAACTAGAGGCTTACTAGGGACATGGTGTTGTCTATGTATCCACACATGCATCTGAGTTTCCTATCAATACATTTATAGCATGGATAATAAACGATTATCATGAACAAGGAAATATAATAATAACTTATTTATTATTGCCTCTAGGGCATATTTCCAACAATAAGAATATGGCATACAAGAAGTTGAGCGACTTAACTACAAGGGGACAGAATTGGAATATTCAAGTGAAAGTAATGTGAATGTGGGATTCAGTGAATCCTACGACCGATGAGCTTATTAGCCTAGATATGATACTGATGGATGAGCAGGTTTGTTTTCTAATATATTAAATTAGAATTTTTCTGTCAGATGCAGCAACTTACTAACCCTATTTGATTCTTTTAACAGGGTGAAACAATCCATGCTACTATCTGGAAGAATCTTATAGACACTTTTAGATCAAAGATCAATGAAAAGTCTATTTATGCATTCAGCAATTTTTAGGTCGTGGAATCCACAAAATATAGGCCAGTGAGCAATGAAATTAAAATATTTTTTGCATACAATACAAAGGTAAAGGAAATAAAAGGATCTTTGGAAGTTTTCCTGGAATATTGCTTAGAGTTTGCTACCATGGACACACTAGAAGAAAGGGCGAAAAAAGATACACAATGCTCAGGTATGTTTATGGATGTAACTACGACCTCCAAATAATAGATATTTCTAATTTTTATATCACTATAATCTCCAAATATGCAGATGTCATTGGACTACTAACTCAAATGAAGCCAGTGGAGACAAGAAAAACAAAAAGGAACCCACAACCTTCATATATCCGTGAGATTGAAATCCTAATGCCAGAGTAAGTGCATATGCATGTCTCAAATTTAACTAAACCTCCCCCATGTGGTTAGCACTAACTTCTTAGATTATATTCTTTAGGGGTGATAAAATCAGAATCACGTTGTGGGGAAAGTTTGCTTATTTTTTGACCGAGGATGTAATCGGCAGCCAAACTGTCCTTATTATCACATCAACGATGGTGCAGAGATTCAATGGTAAGTGCATAAATCTTACATGCTATTCTTATCATTTACAAATTCTAACTGAATGATTAAATAGGTTTGTGCCTAAAGTCAACGAGTGCCACAAGGATATATATAGATCTGGATATACCAGAAACACAAGAACTTCTTGATAGGTATGAAACACCACCAATTTATATTTTTTCACTCATAATTACTGAGTCAGGTTGATTAAAGGTTGTATATTCTTACTTACTTCATACATGTGCAGCAACTCAGCCGAAGAAACCTTACCAAAGATGGGCAGTATAGATAGAAGTAATCAAGGAACACTAGAAGAACAAATTTTTTATAGGAGGAGAACATTAGAAGAACTTACTACAATGAGGCACGGAAACCAGTCAGACCAGGTAATGCATCAAAATTCCAATAAATGATATCATCAATCTCCGTGATACATGATAAGACCTGCATGGACAATTCATTTAATATTAGTTACAATGAAACCATATTGTGCTTATATATGCCTCTTAATCCCACACCCCACCCAAATGCTAATGTTTTTTTTGGATTTTGTGTTCACCGTCATAGCTACAGTGGATCGTTTGCAAGAAGATATTCAATGGTGGTACATGTCATGTGATAAGTGCCACAAATTGGCTACCAAGGAAACCGACAATTATTATTGCAAGAGTTGTGGTATATGTCCAGAAAAGGTCACACCACGGTAAGCATATTATATTACTAAAATATGAAAAAAAATGTTATATTATATTTACTCTCCACTAACAGGAATCGTATGTTAGGTACCGTGTTCGACTCCAAATTAGTGACCATACATCTACTGCAAGTTGCACTTTATTTACACTTTATTTGATGAGGAGGCTGCAAGATTGCTTAATACATCTGCATCTAAGTTGCTGGACACACAGGATGGGAAATCGGAAGAAGCGCCAAAGATTATTCAACAATTATGTGGAAAAAGACTCATATTTAGATTCAAGCTCAATGATAATAATCTCACATTTGGCACACAAAACTATGCCGTAAAAAGAACATTTGTGCCTGATGATAGGCTTGAGATGCTCTATTTGGACAATAAAGCTGAGGAGGTAAAGCTGCATTAACTTTTTACCATTTTCAAAATTCCTTAACTAATTCATCTTATATATGTTTCACAGGAATTGATGGATGATGAGGTGGACACTATGTTAATGAAGAAGAAAAACATGCCAGATAGAAAGGTGATTGATTCTTTTTAACAATATACACACTTCAGATTTTAGAGATGTGTCTAATTTTCAAAATGTTTATGTTTGCAGTCACAGAATAATAATGTTTCATCTGGCAAACTTTCATGTGAACTGGTGCCTGTGAAAGAGGAGCCACATGACAGCAATGGGACAACATTAAATAAAGATAAGCGTCAAGACAAAATACCATCGTCATCACGTGAGCTCCGCAGTGGCACTAAAAGGAGACTGAGATCTGTTGTAATATCAGATGAGTCAGAGGATGAATGCACTAAGACGAATATGCCTGAAAAAAAGGAAAAAGGTGTTTGCGGGAACAAGAAACATGTTAAAGCAAAGCCAAAAATACAGTGCTGGAAGATGAAGATGAAGTACCGAAATCAAAGGCCAGGAGAAAAAGGATGTTATCCAGATAATTAGTGGATCAGTAGCTTATGAAATAAATAGGGCGACTGTCTATTTGTATCGACCAAGATAAGTAATAGTATTTGACTGACATCAACAATGATAAGAAGGATACTTATTAGATTAAGGGTGTGGACGTTACCAATATTCTTAGTTTAAAACAGATTGATAACTTTCTTCATGTAGTTTCCTTTATGCACATGCTATTTTAGGCAAATCTTTATGAGGCCAACGCAATAGATAGGAACATACTACAAGAACAAACTTTCGCACATTAGGATTTAATTCACAGTTTGAAGAAACTATACTTTGGCAAACCTATATAACACCAACACAATAGAGAGGAACATACCTTGCTTCATCAGAAACTTAATAGCACGACTGGATATAAGCAAATCAATGGCGTCTTGCTGACACAAGTGAGCTACTCAACAAACCTATAACAAAATTAATATCCAAGGTGACAGATTAGCACACAGAAGGTAAGGACTTTGCAGTTTAATAAAATAATTGACACATATGAACCAACTTGCGGTTCATAAGGCCCTTTTTAAGAGAAAAGGCATAATTTCTTGCAAAGAACAAATTAAAAATACATGGAGTACAATACTGCTATGGATAAAGTACAAGAAATAATTTTCAGATGGCACTTACAGTTAGTAGTAGCCCGATCGCAAGAACAATGAGATAGTATTGGCCTGACAACAAGAACAATGAGGAGGCCAGCATCACATGGTCGTCAGCTGCTATTTGTATTCTTTAGATGTCAGATCTAATAACTCACTCAGCAGTTGACTCGGTGATTTCCCTCGCAGCCTCCTCCACTGGGCCAAACTACAACACCTCTGCCATAGACCTCTAGCCGTAGGCCAAGAAGAGGTCATCAACTTGGCCGAAACTTGAGAACGCACTGCCGGACTCAACGAGGTCGTCGAGGATCCACATCATCGAGAATGCGACGAATGCATCCGTGCACCCTGCTCAACGGCAAACTGCGCCAGTACCTACATGAAAGGAAATAGGAAGGAATGAATCAACCATGATGGTTTTGGAATCAATTTGGTGATGGCAAGCAAAGAGATCTTCATCAGCCGACTAATGGAAGAGGTGGTGCTTGCGGATGGATAAGGATGCTGGAAGGGAACGACTGAGCTGAGAGATTTTTTATTATGACCTGTACTATACGGGATGGTCAAAACTGACATGGGCTTGATTATAAAAAAAATACTAACATGGGCCTGCATCAAAACTGCTGGGCCTGAATACGCTCCATAAGTGGGGTACGTAAAGTTGGTTTGGAATTTATCTATCGACGGTATACCGTCCCCTTCAATAAAAAACTATAGTATACCGTAATCGTTAAGAACTCGGTTCCTACTCCTTATCGAATAGGCTGATCTGAGCACATGTTGGCGTGCTGCCCTTATATAGCTGAACATACACTTCAATTAACCAAGGGATCCAATCATCTAGACTTTTGGATCATTGACCCGTCTCTAAAACTAAACAAGATTAGTCAGAATCGACAGATTAAATCGCTGGAAAAACTTGCACAGGAATCAGGCTTGCCAGACATCAGACTAGAAGGTACGTGGAAAACTACCACTATCAGCAATTCAAAGCAACCTCATGAATTTTTTTATTCATTATTACATTGCTTTAAATTTAGGCATATAATACTGACACACAGACTCATAAATTCATGGCAGCAATAGAAAGATATGCTCTAATAATTTGGTACATGGTACAAAATATTTCCTAGTATCACTACAGGATTTGCTTTGCAGCAAACATAAATTACAACAATAATTAATCAGCAGAAGCATGTGAAGCTTTACAAAAAAAAACAATGGCCAGAATACACTAGCATGTATATCAACGACATTTTTCTATCTTCATGTAATGACTATTTTTTGTAGTTCTAACATATACATTTGAAATATTCCCCTTTCTAAATATTACAAAACCTAATAATTCTACGTATAGTGCTAAAAATGATTTGAGAGTACTTTGCCATAGTCATTCCCGTGGAGCAACTGTCGTGCACTGAGAAACAACCACACTGTCACACCAATAATGCCATACGCTGCAGTTCAAACCACACAGCACAATAATCCTAAAAGCATGATTGATAGGAATTATAGGTAGTTGCTACATGCAGCCATCATCTCTTATTTAGTGCATATATTTTTAGTTTTTTTACCACATTATGCATAAAGTACCTTTCAAATATATTATACTATATTGCTAAAAGAATATTAAATGCAGAAATGAAGGGACAGTATACGTCAAAATCAGGAGGCCGACTTACAAAAGAAGCTAGAGAAGCTATTATCAGGAGGAACCAACAACTACAAGAAAAAAGGAGTAAGAGATGCAGGAATACACAGGAAACAAACAATAAAAAAGAAGAAGATGCTTCACGGAAGAGAAAGGGACAAATCAAAGAAATAAGAGATGTCAAGCGTTCAAGGAGAAATGGGAGGGACGACCTTGAAAGCAACATCATAGAAACAAGCAGCAACACTACGTCCAGAAGTTGTTATAGCACGATATGGAACTTTGGAAAGCCAACATATAGATGTGAACATTGCAATGCAATACTATGGTGTGAAGAAAGGTTAAATTCTCATAAAGGAACCAAAAAACCTTCTTTCGGAATTTGCTGCAAACAAGGTAAAATTGACCTGCCAAACATAGCATATCCTCCACCTTATCTCGCTGGACTATTAACAGGTCAAGGAAGTGATGCAACAAACTTCAGAGAAAATATCAGGTCATACAACTCAATGTTCTCATTCACGTCAATGGGAGGAGCTGTTGACAAAGAAATAAACAAAGGCAAAGGACCATATGTTTTTAGACTGCATGGCCAGAACTACCACCATATCGGAAGTCTACTACCTGAAGAAGGTAACAAACCTCGATTTGCCCAGCTATACATCTATCAGATAGAAAATGAGGTCCAAAACAGGATAGATGCTTCAAGATGCAATGATAAAAAATCAACGGTGGACACTGCCATTGTAAAAAAAACTACAAAATATGCTTGATGAGAACAACATCCTCGCAAAATCTTTCAGAATGGCAAGAGATAGATTCAAAGAAGAAGACTACCATGATTACACACTTCGGATACTTGGGAAAAGGAATGGAACACACAACCTTCCATCTGCATCGGAAGTTGCAGCATTGGTTGTGAGAGATCCAACCGGAGAGAGCGAAGGACGAGACATCGTTGTCGAGTACAAAAATATGGAACCTCACAGAATATCAGAAATCCATCCGAAATTCATGTCGATGCAATACCCGATGTTGTTTCCATATGGAGAAGACGGCTTCAAGCTTGAAATACCTTACAAGCGAAGAAAAGAAGGTGACAACAGCAGGAAATATGTAACTATGCTGGACTACTACGCATACTACCTACAGCAAAGACCTGACCAAGGAATGTCGCTGCTAACGTGTAGACATCTATCGCTGCAATTTTGGGTAGACGTTTACACATGCATTGAGCAAAACAGACTAAACTGGATCAGGAATAATCAAGGGAAGCTACAAACTGAACTTTATAGTGGACTGCAGGACGCGATTGAGCGAGGGGACACTAGAACTGAGCAGGTTGGAAAGAGGATAATTGTACCTTCATCTTTTACAGGAGGCAGAAGATACAAGGCACAGAACTTGCAAGACGCTTTTGCAATATGCCGTTGGGCTGGATATCCAGACCTGTTTATAACATTCACATGCAATGCAAAGTGGCCCGAGATCCAATACATGTTAGATGAAGCAGGAGGAGGCCTAAATCCAGCCGACCGGCCAGATATTGTTGATCGAGTATTCATGATAAAACTGAAGGAGCTAATGAGAGACATCGTTGTGAAGAAACACTTTGAAGAAACAATAGCAAGTAAGATCAGTTGACTACCCATCTTAACTAATAGCATCTAAATTTTCAATATTGTAGCACACCATGGCCTTTGTCTATTTAATAAAATTCTTCTGAAATGTAATAAAATGAAACTATATATTCAATCAATGCAGTTATCTACACAATAGAGTTCCAGAAGAGGGGACTCCCACATGCGCACATACTGGTATTCCTCAAAGAGAATTACAAGTGCAAAGGACCATCAGAAATCGACCAAATAATCAGTGCGGAGATACCAGACAAAGATGTCGATCCGAACGGATATGCAGCTGTTGAGAATTTCATGATGCACGGGCCTTGCGGAGAGGCAAATACAAAATCGCCATGCATGACAGACAACAGATGTACTAAACACTTCCCAAAAGGATACAATGTCAATACCACAATCGATGAGGATGGATTTCCCGTATATAGAAGGCGAGACAATGGAAGGAAGATCAAAAAGGGAGGAGCAGTGCTCGACAACAGATTTGTAGTGCCGTACAACAGAAACCTTTTGGTCAAATTCCAAGCTCACATAAACGTTGAGTGGTGCAACAGGTCCAGGTCAATCAAGTACCTATTTAAGTGCATCCATAAAGATGACGACCAAGTAACAGCCTTACTAAAGGAAAGGGATGCCACAAACGACTATGATGAAATCAAGAAATACCTAGAGATGAGATACATATCAACAACCGAAGCATGCTGGCGGATATTCCAGTTCGATCTTCACCATCGTGATCCATCAGTCGAGAGACTGCCATTCCACATTGAAAATGAGCAGCAAGTTATTTTTCCAGACTCGACTAACATTGAGAGGATAGTAAGAAGACCAGGATCCACAAGTACTAAGTTCACTGAGTGGATGGAGGCAAACAAAATATATGAGGTTGGAAAAGAATTAACCTACGCAGAATTCCCATCAAAATTTGTATGGAAAAGCGAAAGCAAAACTTGGGAGGAGCGGAAAAGGGGCTTTGCGATTGGAAGAATGTACTATGCACACCCTGCAAGTGGCGACCGATATTATATGAGAATGCTTCTAAACACCAAGAAAGGATGCACATCATTTGAGGATATTAGAACAGTTAATGGAGTTGTTCACACAACATATAAATCAGCATGCCAAGCACTTGGATTTCTTGATGACGACAGTGAGTGGATTGAATGCATCAATGAAGCATCAAGCTGGGGATCCGGGACACAATTACGACAGCTATTCACCACAATTTTATGCCATTGTGAGGTGACTAGCCCAAATATGTTGTGGGGTTCAACATGGGAGGCACTGTCTGAAGATATCCAGTACAAAAGGAGGATTATCCTAAACTATCCTACACTGCAGCTCACTGATTCACAGAAAAAAGCATATGATTTGATCGAGATAGAGAAACTAATGAGGCAAGAAGGAAAGACACTAAAAGACTATCCAGACATAGAACTACCAAATGCTACAGAACTTGAACAACTTGGGAACAGAATGATAAATGAAGAACTTAGCTATGACATGGAGGCACTAAAGAGTGAGCACCAAAAAATAATAAACAATCTTAACCACGACCAGAAAATGGCTTTTGATGCAATAATGGAATCAGCTGAGAGGGGACTTGGAAAACAAATATTTGTGGAAGGCTACGGTGGCACAGGGAAAACCTATCTATGGAAGGCAATTACAACGAAGCTACGATCAGAGGGAAAGATAGTGCTTGCAGTAGCATCATCTGGCATTGCAGCTTTGCTGCTCCAAGGTGGAAGAACAGTGCACTCAAGATTCCACATTCCAATAAATATCACGGAAGAATCAACATGTGAAATAAAACAAGGCTCACATTTGGCTGAACTGGTAAAGAAGACCTCAGTGATACTGTGGGACGAGGCTCCTATGGCAAACAAACACTGCTTCGAGGCCCTAGACAAAAGCCTTAGGGATATTCTAAGGTTCACAAACCAAAATAGTGATGAAAGGCCATTTGGTGGCATGACAGTTGTGCTAGGGGGCGACTTCAGACAAATACTTCCAGTGATAACAAAGGGAAAGAGAGAGCACATAGTAAATGCCTCAATCAAAAGGTCATACCTATCGAAGCACTTTGAAATATTTAGACTAACTGAAAACATGCGGCTGAAGTGCCTATCAGAAGATCCAATACAAAGGCAAAATGTGGCTGAATTTGCAGAATGGATATTACAAATTGGCGACGGAAAACAAACAAACGATGAAGGAGATTATTCGGTAAGAATACCTAAAGACATAATTCTACATAAAGGAGAAGACCCCAAAGAAGAGATAGTCAAAAGCACGTACCCAAACTTGCAAAAAAAACTACCGTGACCATGAATTTCTCGAAGAAAGAGCAATACTATGCCCAAGGAATGAAACGGTTGAGAAGATAAATGACTACATAATGAGCCAAATACAAGGTGAAGAGGTGACATACCTAAGCTTGGACACTGTATGCAAGGCAACAATGAAGTACAACACAATGGATAATATGTGTCCAACGGAGTTCCTTAACAAGATGACCTTCCCAGGAATTCCAAACCACGAGCTTAAATTGAAGGTAGGTTTGCCGGTGATGCTCCTACGAAACATCAATCAAGCGGCAGGTTTATGCAATGGCACAAGAATGACTATCACACAGCTGGGAAACAGGTACATTGAGGCACAAATAATCACAGGAACACATGTCAGTGACAAGGTATACATACCTAAAATCATTATGTCACCAAGCGACTCAAAGTGGCCCTTCGTGCTGAAAAGAAGGCAATATCCTCTATCAGTTTGTTTTGCAATGACAATAAATAAAAGCCAAGGTCAATCCCTAAACAAGGTGGGCCTATATTTGCCTAAGCAAGTGTTCTGCCATGGGCAACTATATGTGGCATTATCAAGAGTCACAAACAGAGAAGGATTAAAGGTGCTGATTGACGACAAAGAGTGCCCAAGCGAATATAGCGCAAAGAATATAGTATACAAAGAGATCTTCTAATTCTTTGATATTCAAACAAATGCATACGAGACCAAATAATAATGATTATAAACAATACAATGTATGTTTCAAAAGCATGAGTTCCGCGTGTTCGGTATATGGCCGGAAACACTGTATACAAAAGGATATTATAGATTCGATTTCTTATTATTTCATAAGCAAGAAATAAGAACATGACAATGCATAGTATTATTGCCATACACTTATTTCATGCATAGAGAGTGTGCACATGTACCTTACTTTCTATATGGGAAAAAGATTTAAAATTTTATTACAAATTCAGAATAATAACCACTCGAATAAACATGATTCTCAGAAATCTTATTAGACAACAAGATTCTATAAGATAAGAAAGCATCTGTGTAGCTAATTAAGACGCCTTGCATTTGTGTGTGCACCATATAACATTGTGTGTGTTAAGCATATAGCATAGCCTCTACATGGTAATTAAGACGCAAGATGCCAACAAGAAAACTAGCCACACGTAAATCACTGAACTTGAAAACATAACCTGCAGCTAGACAAAAGCATATCTCGCATTAAGCAGATGCTTTTGCTACATAGCTCAGTAAAATTGCATGTAAACCTCCTTTTATTACTGTCAATCAATAATTAGATGCAAGGGTCTCTTGCTAGGTTTAGATTTAATTCAAGCAGATCCATATGTTTGCTTTACTGTGTTCTCAACTTCAGAATTCAGAGAACAAGTATAAGTTTACTTCTCCACACAGAAGGTTGTGGCATGATTTCTGAATTCACACAAAAAGTTTTTAGCAATGGAAAGATAAAATATTATTCTGATTTCTAGAACACTCAACTTCACAAAAACTTATATGGTTGCAATAACACTTACATTTGGTAGAAGTCCGGGCAGCAGGAGGCCGACACCTGATCCGCACCCCATGTCCGGGTCTAGGCAAAAAAGGGCCACCAACATTATCTCCTCCAAGCAGGGTACACCATCTTCACTAGAGATTGGGTACATCATCTCCCCATGGACAGGCAGGGCACTCAAATTTGGGGCAGCGGCCTCCATTTCTTTTTTCCCATTAAGGACGAAGGAAAGAAGGAACTGTGTTTTTCCCCTCTGCTAGAAACTAAGGAGAGGGGTACATTCAGGAAAAAATTGGTAAATGAAATTACGATGAACATTATGCAAAGCAATAGGCGAATGAGACAGCACAAAGCGATTCATACCTGTCAGCATGTCCGCAGCCTAAGACGACAGGAACGACACACAGAAGATGGCCCCTGAACCCAACGACACAACCATATGTCCCAGCGGCAATGAACTACATAGGCAAAAGTGAGATGCCGCATCGCTGGTGGGTGACGCCAGATCCGCAGTGCATGTCCTGGCCTCGGCAAAAAATGGCCACAAAGATCACCTCCTCCAAGATTTGGCCATGGATGGGCAAGCAAATCAAACTGCTACAATAGCTACACTTGCGAATTGGTAGAGCATCTCCCCATGGAGGGCAGGGTACTCAGATTTGGAGCAGCAGCTTCAATTTCTCTTTCCCCTTGCAATTTGTTACAGCATCGCCCCATGGACGGGTAGGGCACTCAGATTTGGGGCAGAATGACCCATGGAAGGGCCGCCTCAGTTTCTTTTAGGCGCATTGTTTTCCTCTAGCACAACTAAGAAGGAGCAGCGTACATCTCTTCAAAAGAAAAGAAAAAAGACGTGCACATTTCTTCTTAAAAAACATGGTGGGATGGGAAGCACGTTACACAATTTCTTTTTTAAATGATGAAAGACGTGTTACATAGTTTTGACTAAATAAACTGAGACGGGTAAAAAATAAAGATGCAACTTCATATTTCGTTTCTGATACGATTGGGTCCATTTGCTTCGTAAATTCATAAAAAATAAAACGATCATTACCATATATTTTTACAAGAAAAAAAGTAAATGGACTAAAGATCAAACATATAACAGATACATAATTTAAAAAACAATGCATATGTAAAGTTATTAAATAAAATACATGAGAAGCCACCAAAAAAACAATACTCATCCGTTCACTTTTATAATTTGTTTCAAACAAGTGAGTGTTGTTTTGCATAATGTCTAAAACATCTACAAAGCCTTATAAAAATGAACAAAGGAAGTAATTTAAATATTACGTGACTGTTACAAGAAAAAATCAACATATTTTACAAAAACTATATACAGATCATTTATCAAAAATATAAAATAGATCAAATCTATATTACATTGCCAACACCATTCACAATTTTCTATTTCTTCATCAACTTAAAATAAGGTGTGTGTCAATAACTACGGGACTCTCATCACATATGACCTTATGCCAAGGAAATAAAACCAACCGGACAGATTAGTTATTTTCCGTGATAAAGCTCAAATCACCATGATTAAGTGTACATTTCGTTTCTCAGGGAAGCAAGATGAATGACATAATAAACATACCTTCTTTGGGATGATAATAGTTATTTAAAATGCACCAAACGGTGTAGTTTCCTAAAAAAAGACCAGCATATGTCATCCTGTTATGTTAAATACCTTTAAATAAAAAAACTGAAAAAGGGAAAACAACAAATAATAAAAAATAACATTAAACTTTATAAAAACATTAAACAAGTGTTAAATAAACAAGAAAAATACAAAATATATAAAAATTAATCTAGCCGTGCAAATGCGCGGGTACACCCGCTAGTTTTCCAATAAGGGAGAAGGTACAATTACCTTATCAAGTTGTCTACTTTCCTCCCACTCACTTCTTTCGAGAGAAACTCCTTCTCTAGAAAGGATCCATTCTTAGCAACGAATGTCTTGCCTTCGGATCTGTGATAGAAGGTGTACCCAACTGTCTCCTTTGGGTATCCTATGAAGACATATTTCTCCGATTTGAGTTTGAGCTTATCGAGATGAAACTTCTTCACATAAGCATCGCAACTTCAAACTTTAAGAAATGACAGCTTAGGTTTCTTGCCAAACCATAGTTCACACGGTGTCGTCTCAACGGATTTAGATGGTGCCCTATTTAATGTGAATGCAGCTGTCTCTAATGCATAACCCCAAAATGATAGTGGTAGATCGGTAAGAGACATCATAGATCGCACTATATCTAATAAAGTACGGTTATGACATTCGGACACACCATTACACTATGGTGTTCCAGGTGGCGTGAGTAGTGAAACTATTTCACATTGTTTTAATTGAAGGCCAAACTCGTAACTCAAATATTTTACCTCTGCGATCATATCGTAGAAACTTTTATTTTCTTCTCACGATGATTTTCCACTTCACTCTGAAATTCTTTGAACTGTTCAAATATTTCAGACTTATGTTTCATCAAGTAGATATCCCCATATCTGCTCAAATCATCTGTGAAGGTCAGAAAATAATGATACCTGCTGTAAGCCTTAATATTCATCGGACCACATACATTAGTATGTATGATTTCCAACAAATCTGTTGCTTGCTTCATTGTTACGGAGAACGGCGTTTTAGTCATCTTGCCCATAAGGCATGGTTCGCAAGCATCAAGTGATTCATAATCAAGTGATTCCAAAAGCCCATCAGCATGGAGTTTCTTCATGCGCTTTACACCAATATGACTTAAACGGCAGTGTCACAAATAAGTTGCACTATCATTATAAACTTTGCATCTTTTGGTTTCAATATTATGAATATGTGTATCACTACGATCGAGATCCAACGAACTTGTTTCATTGGGTGTATGATCATCGAAGGTTTTATTCATGTAAACAGAACAACAATTATTCTCTGACTTTAATGAATAACCGTATTGCAATAAACATGATCAAATCATATTCGTGCTTGTCGGGGTACGCAGCCACGGGTAGCCCAGCCGGCATCCCCTGGCCCCTCAGAAAAAATTGTGAGCCCTTCCGGCTCATAAGAAGACTCAAGACTTGGGCCGGCTCCCCCCTAGCCGGCTGACTTCCTGGCCGGCTTGGGGGGCGGCCCGCTCCTTTTTACCCCCGCAAAGAAAACTATGGAGGGCCGGCTACGGCAGGGCCGGCTATGGAAGGCCGGCTATAGACGGCCGGCTATCGCTGGGCCGGCTCCGATAAAGCAGTCAACGCCGTACCCGCGATGTACGCGTCCACTCTGTGATGATGAAGCGGGGCGTGGCTACAGTGGAGCCTGCCACCCCCAAAACCCGGAGCACGCCTGGTACAGCGCGTCGTGCGGGCAGCTGCGGCCCGCCCGGCGCGGCACTGTAGCCACGGTGGCTTTGACGCCGTCCATGACGGGCCACCAGCGTGGCCCCCGAGGCGGTGGGCCCCTTCGGGCAGAGAGATGCCGAAGGCCGCCACACCCCCTCTCAAGCCGGCAAGACAGAGGGCCGGCTTGGCGTAGCCGGCCTGCCGCCTTCCTCGAAGGAGACGCCCACTAAGGAGACAGGGTGCGGCGGGGCTACAGTAATCGCCCGCCAAGGCGGCGCTGCTGTAGCCACGCTTACACCGACCAAGCCTGCGCCAACTAACACGGAGCAACAGCAACCAGCCGCCGACTAGGCCCTGGCCCGTGGGGCCGGCCTGTCGACCCAGGAGCCGGCAGTCGGCGGGACCCACCAGCCGGCGGGCCCCAGAAGCCGACGGAGAAGCCGGCGAACATAGCCACAGACAGCTGGGCCCAGTGCCCAGTCGGATTACCATTGTACCCCCGGGGGGTAGGCCTATATAAACCCCCCGGTGCACCCATGCAAAGGGTTGGACTCTCTCTCTAGACTTAGACGCATACAAGGAGAAGAAGCAAGCTGAGCTAAGCCCTTCCTCCTCCTTCCACCCAAAACAGCTCAAGGAGCATTGTAGCCACCTGTGAACTTAGTAACCATGCGGAGCCCCCGCAGAGCAGCAGTAGGGGTGTTATCTCCCCGGAGAGCCCTGAAGCTGGGTAAGATTCGCCGGCGTGCATGCCTACGCCTCATCCCGTTTCCAGGCACCGGCGACGTTCTTTTGGCCCCCGCAATGATAAGCCACCCGTTGGCATATGTTGATCCTACCACCCGACATTTGGCGCCCACCATGGGGCCAGGTGCACCGTCGTCCGGAGACTTGTTCTGGACGGGAACCCTTTTCCTCCCTCGCGGGCGCAGCCAGCCTAGCTCGCCCGATGGCGCATGCCGCGACGCGCTGCACGGCGTCGCCGACGTCTGCGCGGCTAGCGGCCTCGCCAGCCTCTTCGACAATGCCCGCCTCTCCGACGAGCTCGCCGCCAATGCGGGCGCATGTCAGCTCGCCAACCTCCTCAGCCAGCTCCACGTCTCCGGCGAGCCCGCTGCGGACTTGGAGTCGGTTGGCTCCACCGACCCGATGCCCGTCGATTCCGACGCGGAATCCTACGACACCTTCCCCACCAACGTCACGGTCTACAACGACCCGCTCCCTCCGGCTGGCGATCGCGATTCTGACGCCCCCGAGGTGATGGTTATCGGCCTCGACGGCCCGGCCGACGAGGGCGCCCGCGACTCCCCGCGCGCGACAGCCCAAGACTTGTCCGTCCCCCTTCCGGCTGACGCCAGCGACGAAGTTCTGGAGGCACGCCGCCTCGCTCTCCTCGCGGAGGGCCGGCGGCTGGCCTCCGTGAGACGCCTCACCGAGGCCTACCAGCGCGAAGCTGATCGCGCCGCCTTCGGCACGCCGGCTCCGGCTGGACCTAGCCGGGCCGGCGCCGTCAGGCAATGCGGCGCCGTCATCACCGACACGCTCGGCGTGGATCGCCCGGTCTATGCCACCCCGCTCGAGAACCTGCGCGCCGCCCAGGCGGCCATCGACGAGCTAGACGGCTTGGAAGCCGAAGATCTCCCCCATATGACGCGGCGCATCCAGCAGCTGATCGACGCGGCCGCACGACGGCACGAGGCCGACGCCTGCGCGGGGAGCCCGCCCCCGCGCCGCGAACACGGCGCGACCTCCCGGTCGCCGACTACCAGCTACACCCGCGCGCGGCGCGAGAAAGAACCGGCTCCCAGCCGAAGCCGGACCCAAGTCTCCATCGAGCGAGACGCGGACGGCCGCCCCCGAGCCATGGAATGGCGGGGCACCCCGCCTCCGCCTCGAACCCGCAGAGAAAGATATCCTACCCCGCCTCCCGTGGCTCACCCGACTCTCAGCGGCCGGCTTGGTCGCCGGGAGGGAATCGGCGAAAACGACGCCCGCCACCGGATCGACCGTCTGGCCCGATCTCTGGCGCTGGAAGAAGAGGATGATGTCGGTCCGCCTTGCTTCGGCCCCCGCATCCGCAACGAGCCCTTCCCCAAAGGGTTCTTGCTCCCAAGAGACACGCCTAAGTACAACGGCTCGGTGAAGCCGGAAGACTGGCTGACCGACTACTCCACGGCCGTCAGCATCGCCAATGGCAACCGGCGCGTTGCCGTAAAATACGTGCCCCTCATGCTGCAGGGCACGGCGCGGACGTGGCTTAACAGCCTTAAGCCGCTCAGCATCAACAGCTGGGTAGACTTCACTGAAGCCTTCGTTCGCAACTTCACCAGCACCTACAAGCGGGCCCCCAAGCCCAGACAGCTCTCCCTGTGTGTACAGGGCCCAGCCGAGTCCACTCGCGACTACCTGACGCGCTGGGCCGAGCTCCGCAACTCCTGTGAGGGGGTGCATGAGGTGCAAGCCATTGAATACTTCACCGCCGGGTGCCGAGAGGGCACCCTCCTCAAGCACAAGCTTCTCTGCGATGAGCCGACTACCCTCGACGAGCTCCTAAACATCGCCGACAAGTACGCCACCACTGACTCCTCGATGAAGACCGAGCTCCGGGTGGACGCATCCGGAAAGGTACTCAATCCGGCACCCAAAGCGCCGGCTGGAGACGGCGGCCGACGCCAACACCAGAACGATCAAAAACGCAGGGGCCCTGCGCCGCCTCCCGCCAGCCAGCAGGTGGCCACGGTCGAACATGCGTCGCCTGAAGGGCGGCCTGCGCCCAAGAAGCCAAAGGGTGGCCGGCCGGCTTGGCAGCCGGCCTTCTCCTACGAGCAAACCCTTGATGCCCCGTGCAAATTCCATAGCGGCGCGAAGCCGTCCAACCACACGACCCGCAAATGCAACTGGCTCGCCCGAATCTCGAAGGGCGAAGGGCTCACACCGACTCCGTCTGCCGGCCTGCCGCCGCCGGCTCCGCCGCCCAAAGCCGCCCGGCCCGCGGTCGACGCCGTGCAGGACGAGTTCCCCGACGAGCAAGCGTCTTATGTCATCTTCACGAGCCAGCCCGAAGACCGGCGCAGCAGGCGCCGAGAGCAACAGGAGGTCAACATGGCCGCTACCAGCCCAGCCGGCCACATGCACTGGTCGGAGAAACCCATTAGCTGGAGCCGGGCCGACCACCCGGAGGTGATGCCCTCCCCCGGGTCCTATGCATTGGTCCTGGAGGCCACCCTCGCTACTGATACGCGCGCCGCACGCTTCTCCTGCGTGCTGATCGACGGCGGAAGCAGCATCAACATCCTGTACCACGACACCATGGAGAAGCTGGGCGTCAAGGCCAAACAACTTGCGCCGACTCGAACGGTGTTCCACGGCATCGTGCCCGGACTATCCTGCGCCCCCGTCGGCAAGCTCAAGATCGATGTACTCTTTGGGGGCAAGGATCATTTTCACCGAGAAGCAATCTGGTTCGAGGTGGTGGACCTGGATAGCCCTTATCATGCCTTGCTTGGCCGACCCGCCTTGGCCAAGTTCATGGCGGTCCCCCACTATGCTTACCTCAAGATGAAGATACCAAGCTCTAAGGGCGTCATCACCATCGCCGGCGACTACAAGAAGTCCGCCGACTGCGCCGCGGCCAGCAGCCGGCTGGCCGAATCCCTTGTGATCGCGGCCGAGAGGAAGACGCTGGACCGGGTCGTGGCCCTGGCCAGCAAGCAGTTAAACCAACCCGCCGACTCCAAGGAGTATGATGCCCAAGGATCTTTCCAGCCGGCCAAGGAGACCAAGAAGATACAGCTCGACCCCGAGCACCCCGAGAGGTTCGCCGTCATTGGGGCGAGCCTGGATAGCAAATAGGAAGGCGAGCTCGCTGATTTCCTCCGTGAGAATCGGGATATCTTTGCATGGTCCCCCAAAGACATGCCGGGTGTTCCGAAGGATTTCGCCGAGCACAAATTGCACGTGCGGGAGGATGCCAAACCAGTCAAACAGCCCCTCCGCCGACTGTCAGAAGAGAAGAGAAGGATCGTAGGGGAGGAGATAGCCCGGCTCCTTGCAGCCGGCTTCATCATGGAAGTTTTCTTCCCGAATGGCTCGCGAACCCAGTTCTCGTGCTGAAGAAGAATAACAAGTGGCGCATGTGTATAGATTACACGAGCCTCAACAAAGCCTGCCCAAAGGATCCCTTCGCCCTGCCCAGGATCGATCAAGTAATAGACTCCACAGCCGGATGCGAGCTGTTGAGCTTTTTGGACGCCTACTCGGGATACCACCAGATCAAGCTGGACCCGGATGACCAGCTGAAAACCGCTTTCATCACGCCGTTTGGGGCCTTCTTCTACCTGACCATGACGTTCGGCCTGAGGAATGCCGGCGCCACGTTTCAGCGTTGCATGCAGAAGTGCCTCCTCACGCAGCTCGGCAAGAACGCCCACGTTTACGTGGATGATGTTGTGGTGAAGACGGAGAAGCATGGCACCCTGCTGGAAGACTTGAAGGAAACATTCGAGAACCTGCGCCGGTTCCGAATCAAGCTCAACCCAGAGAAATGCGTGTTCGGAGTGCCAGCCGGCCAGCTCCTAGACTTCCTGGTCTCTGAACGCGGCATAGAGTGCAACCCTGTGAAGATCAAAGCCATCGAGAGGATGGCGGTCCCAACCAAGCTCAGAGAGATCCAGAAGTTCACCGGGTGCCTGGCCTCCCTTAACCGCTTCATCAGCCGGCTCGGAGAAAAGGCTCTCCCCCTCTACCGCCTCATGAAGAAGAGCACTCACTTCGAGTGGAACGACCAGGCCGACCAAGCTTTCCACGAGCTGAAGAAAATGCTGTCCACGCCGCCTGTCCTGGCGGCACCGACTGAGAAGGAGCCCATGCTCCTATATATTGCCGCCACCAGCCGGGTGGTCAGCACCGTCATTGTGGTCGAACGCCCCGAAGAAGGCCGCGCCCAGCCGGTGCAGAGACCGGTCTATTACCTGAGCGAGGTGCTGTCCACCTCAAAACAAAATTACCCGCACTATCAGAAGATGTGCTACGGCGTGTACTTAGCCGCCAAGAAGCTGAAGCCGTACTTTCAAGAGCACCCCATCACGGTCGTATGCACTGCCCCGCTTGCCGACATCATAGGCAGCCGGGACGCATCCGGCCGGGTGGCCAAATGGGCCATCGAGCTGGCCCCCTACACCATCTTCTACCAACCCCGCACCGCCATCAAGACGCAAGCGTTGGCCGACTTCCTCGTCGACTGGGCCGAGACCCAGTACTTACCACCGGCGCCCGACTCCACCCATTGGCGCATGCACTTTGACGGATCAAAGATGCGCACCGGCTTGGGAGCCGGCGTCGTCCTTACTTATCCAAAGGGCAACAAGCTCAAATACACGCTACAGATCCACTTCGCCGCCTCCAACAACGTAGCCGAGTACGAGGCGCTCATACACGGGCTCCGGCTGGCCAAGGAGCTTGGTATTCGCCGGATCCTGTGCTATGGCGACTCGGATTTGGTGGTGCAGCAGTCTTCTGGCGACTGGGACGCCAAGGACGCGAACATGGCGAGCTACCGTTTCCTAGTACAGCAAATCAGCGGATACTTCGACGGATGTGAGTTCCTCCACGTGCCGCGGGCCGACAATGAGCCAGCTGACGCCCTGGCTCGAATAGGATCCACGCGGCAAGCAATACCAGCCGGCGTCGCCCTGCAGCGCCTCCTCAAGCCTTCAATCAAGCCGTCTCCGGAGTCCGACTCCATTTTCGTGCCGCCTAATCCCGAGGGGGCCGGGTCCGGCTCGAAGAATCAAGCAGCCGGCCCGGGGACTTCAATATTCGGCTCAGGAACTGCCGCACCTGGCCCGGGGACTACAGCAGCCGGCCCGGGGGCTGCAGTAGCCGGCCCGGGGACTTCTTCAGTACAGGAAGCGGCGGCCGACTCCAGCGCTGCACTGCCCAACCCACCCACCCTGGTGGCTCTGGCCACATTGGTGGCTGAGGAGGTCGCCGCCCCATCATGGGCCCAAGCCATCCGCAACTTTCTGGTGAACCATGACCTGCCGGCTGACAAAAACGAAGCAAGACAAGTCCAGCGCCGGGCTGGAGCATACACCATCATCAACAGAGAGCTTGTCAAGCACAGTGCCACCGGAGTCTTGCAGCGATGCGTCGAGCAGGAGAAGGGCATCGCGATCCTCAGGGATATACACCAAGGAGAATGCGGCCATCACGCCGCATCAAGGTCACTGGTCGCCAAAGCTTTCCGCCACGGTTTCTTCTGGCCGACTGCTTTGGACGACGCCAAAGAGCTAGTCAAACACTGCAAAGGCTGCCAGCTTTTCAGCTCGCAGCAACACATGCCGGCTTCGGCACTCAAGACCATTCCCATCACCTGGCCCTTTGCCGTCTGGGGGTTGGATATGGTGGGCCCATTTAAGACGGCGCGCGGCGGCATGACTCATTTGCTCGTCGCCGTTGACAAATTCACCAAGTGGATCGAGGCGAAGCCGATCAAGAAGCTAAATGGGCCGACTGCAGTGACGTTCATTGCAGATATAACAACCCGGTACGGTGTACCGCACAGCATCATCACCGACAACGGCACGAATTTTGCCAAAGGTGCCCTGGCACGGTTCTGCGCTGCGCAAGGTATCCGGCTGGACCTTGCGTCAGTCGCCCACCCACAGTCAAACGGCCAAGTGGAGCGAGCAAACGGCCTCATTCTGTCCGGCATCAAGCCTCGACTGGTCGTACCCCTGGAGCGTTCAGCCGGCTGCTGGCTCGATGAGCTGCCGGCTGTCCTATGGAGTCTGCGCACTACTCCGAACAGATCAACCGGCTTCACTCCCTTCTTCCTTGTATATGGTGCCGAGGCGGTCATCCCAACAGACATCGAGTTCGACTCACCTCGGGTAACCATGTACACGGAAGCGGAAGCCAAAGAAGCACGAGAAGACGGCGTCGACCTGCTGGAAGAGGCCCGGCTGTTAGCCCTCAGCCGGTCCGCCATCTACCAGCAGGGTCTGCGCCGCTACCATAGCCGGAGGGTCCGCCCAAGATCCTTCCAGGAGGGCGACCTTGTGCTCCGGCTGATCCAGCGAACAGCCGGCCAGCACAAGCTCGCAGCCCCCTGGGAAGGCCCCTTCATCATCAGCAGAGCCTTGGGCAACGACGCCTACTACCTCATCGACGCGCAGAAGCCGAAGGCACGCAAGAGAGACGACTCCGGCAAGGAGTCGGAGCGACCATGGAACGCAAATCTCCTTCGGAAGTTTTACAGTTAAAACGCAGTACGTGTTATGCCCACTTTTGTATTTAGTATGAACAGTAGGCTCCCCGAGAAAGACTCGGGGACTGCCACCCTTTACCTTATGAATGAAAGTTATCATGCGCATGATTTTACCTCTTCATTTATTCCGTCCGGTACCGGGTCCGACGAGTCGGCCCGGGGACTGGCCGGCTAGAGTTATATTCAGAGCCCTACCCGCAGTCAGACAAGTAATGCGCCGACACCCAGGCTTGGCTCTTGCCGAAATCGCAGCTCGAAGAACCGACTGCCCGACTGGCAGGAGCCACCAGCCGGAAAGGGTGCGCACATGAAAAACGGCTAGGGACCAAACAGGCTCGCATATATAGCAAAGGCCGGCTTGCTGCCGCCCGCCGACCGACTACCAGAGTAGCCGGCCGGCCGGCTTACATCCAGTCTACTTCAAATCCAAGAAAACTCAAGTACTTGCCTTCCCAAAGAGGGAAGGCGGCAAAGGAAAGAGCCTAAGGACAAAAAGTACACTTGGATGAACGCCAACACATGCATATATTAATATATTACACAAAAAACCTCTAGAGAGGTCGACATTCAGCATTGTTCGATATACACCCAGTGGGTGGAATTGCAGAAACTTAAACTTGTCCAAAAAGAAAGACAGGGACGAAACGAAAGGCAGCTCAAGCCGGCAGGGCCGCAGACGAGCTGGATTAGGCGGCGGAGGTAGTCGCGCCGGCTGAAGGAGCGGCCGACTGACGAACCTCGGCTTGATCGTCGCCTCCGGCAGAGGGCGCGCTCCTGCGCGGCTCGTTGCTAGAGGCACGATCGGCTGGGGGACGGTCGGCCGCCCCACCAGTCGGCTCGGCGTCTTCGCTGTCCTCCTCCTCGTCGTCTTCGCCCTCGTCGCTAGAGGCGATCTCTTCCGCCGAGTCTTCGCCGTCCGCCGGGTTCAGCCCGAACCATTCCTCCGGCTGGGCGGCGCCACCGTCGTTAAGCTCCGGCGCGAGGACGCTGGTGTCGGTGCACTCGGCGATCGTCGAGGCGCGCTGCGCGATCGCCGGCCGCACCTCCTCCAGTTCGGCGTCGGCTTCCGACCGCCACGTCCGCAGCTGGTCCAGGCTCAGCCCTGGGTACCACGCGCGGACGAACTCCAGCGCGCGCCCGGCTCCAAGACGGGCCGCGGACGCCTTCCAGGCCTCGAAGCGGCCGACTGCGACCTCGAGCCAGTCGGCCGTCCGGCTTGGGGTCCGGGGAATTGCCTGGCCGGGCCAGAGCGCGGCCAGCATCGTCGCCCCGGCGCGCTGGAGTCGACGGAGCAACCGGTGGGCCGGCTGCAGCCGCGCCTGGACGGCGATAAGCTGCTCCGACAATGTTCGGTTCGCATCCGGCGGAATCACGACCCCGGCTTGACGACGCTCCTCGCGGTAGGCTTCGATGGCTTGGGCGGCTAGGACAGACTGGCCGGGGAAGTACTCTGCGCAAGACAGCAAACACAAGTCAAAACAAAACCAAAGGCAGCCGGCGATTGGAAGAAGAGCGAGGAAGACAGCCTACCGTCAATAAGATCCTCGACCCGGCCGAAGCCTTCTTCCAATGCCCGCCGCGTCTCGGCCCAGCTCGCCTCCCTGGCCCCGAACTCCGCCCTCAGGGTAGCCTCGTCGTCCTGCGCTTTTTGCAGGGCCGCCTTGTGGCTCCTCTCCTGGTCGGCCAGTTTCGTTGCCAGGCGGTCGCGCTCTTGAGCCAGATCAGCGTACTCGGCGTCCTTGGCACGAAGAGCGGCCTGCACCACGCCGAGTTCCCTCCGCAAGTCGGCGTTGGCCTCTGCTCGAGCAAAAAAATAAAGAGAAAAATCAGCAAAGGGAAAGTCGTCAAGAAAGATCCGACCCGACTGCACTGCAGTCGGCCCGGATCTCGGGGACTACACCCAGTGGGTGCGCTGTCGCGCCCCCACGAGAAGTTAACCACGACAAGACACTTACGCCGGCTGCTGGCGAGGTCTTCGGTCCTCCGGCTTAGCTCCCGAGCCTGGGAGTTGAAGGCGGCCGCGCGAGAGTTGTGATAATCCTGAAGATCAGAAAAAACAGTCAGCATAGTCGTCTAGTAAGATCCGACCCGACTGAGCTGCAGTCGGCCCGGATCTCGGGGACTACACCCAGTGGGTGCGCCAGCGCGCCCCCACGGAAAAAACTCAAAGGACCAGAGCGGTCAAGGAGCGAAGACTTACCCGGATGGCAGACCGCGTCGACAGAAACTCCTGAGTAAATTGCCTCAGGAGGCCGGCCTGCGCCTGCAACCGGCTGCGAAGCCCTTGGGCCGCGACGTTCAGCTCGCCGCTCCCTCCGCTGGGAGTCCACCCGGACGTGGCGGAGCTGGCCGCCTCCAGGGCATCCGCCGTCCGCTCGGCTCCCGCGGCTCGGCGCGTGTCCGGCGGGGCCGTGCCCCCTCCGGCGGGCCGGTCCGCCGCCGGCTCGATCTCGAGGCCGGCTCCGGCCTCGGGTGTGGCCCGGGCCGGCTCCTCCGGCACTGCCGATGATCGGCCGCCTTCGCCTGCTCCAGCTAGCGCTGCCGGCGGCGTCCTCTCGGCGGATCCCTCGACGGCCTCGCCCCTCTGCACCGGCGGCTGCTCGGGAATAATCCCCTCCGCCGTGGGCAGAGGGACGTCCGGATCCAAGGTCTGGAGGGGGATGGCGAGCAGCGGAGTCTGGCTGCGCACGCTTTCCACCTCCGCCTCCACGGCCGCCCGCTCCGATGGAGCCTCAGCCGCTGCGCTCGCCCGCCCTGGCGCCGTTTGGGCGGCCTCTCGCTCCGCCGTTGCCCGCTCGGCCGCCTCCATCTCCCGGCGTGCCTCGCGTGCGTTGCGCTGCGTGGCTGCGTCAAGTTCGGCGCGGGGGTCCACTCGGTGGGACCTTGAAGAGGCGGCACTCGGCCCGACCACGGAGCCGGCTGGGCCCCTCTCGAGGGAGAGCGGCGCCCTGCTCAGGAAATCAGAAAACATTCAAGGAAAGAAAACTTCAGAATAACAAGCACGCAGGCGGCTACTAGACTTACGCGGAAACTGACGGGGGTTTCTTCACCGCCTTCCGAAAGCGGGCTGCCTTCGCCGCCGCCTCCTCGCGCTTCGTGGCCGCGGCGGAGGCCTTCGGTTTCTTCGGCCGGCTCCCGAAGAGCGGGAGCGCGGCCCGGCGTTTTCCCTTCCCGCCGCCGGCAGTCGGCATGGCGGACGAGCTCGCGCTGCGGCAGTCGGTTGCCGACTGGCGGCGAGGGAGTTCTCCGGCTTCGAAGTCGTCCGGCCAGTCGTCGAAGCTGGCCGAGAGCCCGGTGCCGCCAAGCTCGACGGCACCCCCCGTGGCGGCGTCCTCCATGGCGACGGCGGAGAGATCCGGATCGTCAGGGTCATCCTCCGTGCGATCCGGGGCGTACTCGCGGTCGACTCCGGCTGCCCCGGCCGGCAGCGGGAGGAGAGGATTCTGATAAAGGAAAAGAGAAAAGGGGTCGCCTGGTCAGAGGCCGGCTATCCCAAGCCGGCAGACGGCGAGGGGAAAGGCTTACCACAGGCGGAGGCTGGGCGCGGGAGTACGGCGCCTTGCCGAACTGCCACTCGTCGGTGAGCTTCAAGTTGGCGACGTAGTTCGCCATCAGAGCCACCTCGGCGTGCGGCATCTCCCAGGTGCTCAGCCGGCTGGGATCGAACCGGCCGCTCATCTGGCACATCAGGTGCGGCCGGCTTTGGAGAGGCAAGATCCGGCGCTCGACGAAGGCGGTTACCAAGTCGGACGCAAGCAGACCCTCCGATTGGATCATCACCCGAAGCCGGGAGATGGAAGCGTTCCCCGCTGGAGAAAGGGACTTCGACCGGTAGCCCCAGGTCCGCCGCTTCCCAGTCGGCGGGCCGGCTACGTAAGCCGGCAGGTTGACGTAGTCGCCGTGCCGGGCGACGTTCTTGACGTAGAAGTAAGACTTTTGCCACAGCTTGACCGACTGGATCAGAGGAATGTGGGGGAAGGGGTTGTCGTCGCTGGCCCTCTTCATCGCGATGAGGGCGCCGCAGGGAGCCGGCACGCCGGCGGAGACGGTGCCGAGCTTGTTCTGGAACAGTTCGGCCCAGAGCTCCAGCGTCGGCAGCACCCCCAAGTACCCTTCGCAGAGCGTGACGAAGGCCGAGAGTTGGAGCACCGCGTTGGGCGTGACGTGATGCGGTTGAAGATTGTAGAACTCGAGGAACGATCGCATGAAACTGCTCGCCGGAAAGCCGAAGCCCCGGAGGAAGTGCGCGCGGAAGACGACGCGCTCGCCTTCCTCCGGCGCCGGCGAGACCTCCTTCGCGGGCGCTAGGCGCACCTGCACGAGGTCGGCGGAGGGCAGACGTCGGGTCTGGCGGAGGAACTCGATGTGCTCGTCGTGGACGTTGGACCCGTCCCACGAGCTCGACAAGGCCAGCGACATGGCGACGTGGGAGGGCTACGGCGCGAAGCGGTGTCGAGCAAGAAGAAGAGCAGGAAGAAGAAGAGCGGGGGGATGGGGAGCGAGCGGGCCCGTGCCTCTCCCCCTCCCCTCTTACTTGTAGGCGCGTGCGCCGGAGGCGAGGAGGCGCGGCGTGGGGGGTCGGGGGATCAATCGTGCACATCTCCCCCACGCTCGCGTCATTTACGCGCCTTGATGGCGCAGGGTAACGGCCGCAGGGAGGCGAGCGGCCCCCTCGGGCCATAGAAGATCTGCGCCCGGGCCGAGGCCGGGGAGTGGCGGGCCCAGGCCTGCGGCGGCGTCCCGTCGCGCGCGTGCGACGGCAGGATTTCCCCGCCACGTGGCTCGTTGTGGGGCCCGCGGCCGGCCCGCGGGTCAACCACGGTCGCCCTAATAAAGAAAAGTGTTCCGAGGCCGGCGGCGACAACGCAGTTGGCCCTGCACGGTATGAAGCCGGCCTAGCTTCCCGTCCGTTCATCTGCCGCGAAGCTCGCCCGCCTTCGGGGACTACTGTCGGGGTACGCAGCCACGGGTAGCCCAGCCGGCATCCCCTGGCCCCTCAGAAAAAATTGTGAGCCCTTCCGGCTCATAAGAAGACTCAAGACTTTGGCCGGCTCCCCCCTAGCCGGCTGACTTCCTGGCCGGCTTGGGGGGCGGCCCGCTCCTTTTTACCCCCGCAAAGAAAACTATGGAGGGCCGGCTACGGCAGGGCCGGCTATGGAAGGCCGGCTATAGACAGCCGGCTACCGCTGGGCCGGCTCCGATAAAGCAGTCAACGCCGTACCCGCGATGTACGCGTCCACTCTGTGATGATGAAGCGGGGCGTGGCTACAGTGGAGCCTGCCACCCCCAAAACCCGGAGCACGCCTGGTACAGCGCGTCGTGCGGGCAGCCGCGGCCCGCCCGGCGCGGCACTGTAGCCACGGTGGCTTTGACGCCGTCCATGACGGGCCACCAGCGTGGCCCCCGAGGCGGTGGGCCCCTTCGGGCAGAGAGATGCCGAAGGCCGCCACACCCCCTCTCAAGCCGGCAAGACAGAGGGCCGGCTTGGCGTAGCCGGCCTGCCGCCTTCCTCGAAGGAGACGCCCACTAAGGAGACAGGGTGCGGCGGGGCTACAGTAATCGCTCGCCAGGGCGGCGCTGCTGTAGCCACGCTTACCCCGACCAAGCCTGCGCCAACTAACACGGAGCAACAGCAACCAGCCGCCGACCAGGCCCTGGCCCGTGGGGCCGGCCTGTCGACCCAGGAGCCGGCAGTCGGCGGGACCCACCAGCCGGCGGGCCCCAGAAGCCGGCGGAGAAGCCGGCGAACATAGCCACAGACAGCTGGGCCCAGTGCCCAGTCGGATTACCATTGTACCCCCGGGGGGTAGGCCTATATAAACCCCCCGGTGCACCCATGCAAAGGGTTGGACTCTCTCTCTAGACTTAGACGCATACAAGGAGAAGAAGCAAGCTGAGCTAAGCCCTTCCTCCTCCTTCCACCCAAAACAGCTCAAGGAGCATTGTAGCCACCTGTGAACTTAGTAACCATGCGGAGCCCCCGCAGAGCAGCAGTAGGGGTGTTATCTCCCCGGAGAGCCCTGAAGCTGGGTAAGATTCGTCGGCGTGCATGCCTACGCCTCATCACGTTTCCAGGCACTGGCGACGTTCTTTTGGCCCCCGCAATGATAAGCCACCCGTTGGCATATGTCGATCCTACCACCCGACAGTGCTCAACGCAAAAACCAAATAACACCTATTTAGGTTCAACACTAATCCCGAAAGTATAGGGGAGTGTGCGATGATGATCATATCAATCTTGGAACTACTTCCAACACACATCGTCACTTCACCCTTAACTAGTCTCTGTTTATTCTGCAACTCCTGTTTTGAGTTACTACTCTTAGCAACTGATCCAGTATCAAATACTGAGGGGTTGCTATAAACACTAGTAAAGTACACATAAATAACATGTATATCAAATATACTTTTGTTCACTTTGCCATCCTTCTTATCCGCCAAATACTTGGGCTAGTTCCGCTTCCAGTGACCAGTCCCTTTGCAGTAGAAGCACTTAGTCTCAGCCTTAGGACCAAACTTGGGCTTCTTCACTTGAGCAGCAACTTGCTTGCCGTTCTTCTTGAAGTTCTCGTTCTTCCTTTTGCCCTTTTCTTGAAACTAGTGGTCTTGTCAACCATCAACACTTGATGTTTTTCTTGATTTCTACCTTCGTTGATTTCAGCATCACGAAGAGCTTGGGAGTTGTTTCCGTTATCCCTTTCATATTATAGTTCATCACGAAGTTCTACTAACTTGGTGATGGTGACTAGAGAATTATGTCAATCACTATCTTATCTGGAAGATTAACTCCCACTTGATTCAAGCGATTGTAGTACCCAGACAATCTGAGCACATGCTCACTAGTTGAGCGATTCTCCTCCATCTTTAGCTATAGAACTTGCTCGAGACTTCATATCTCTCAACTCGGGGATTTGCTTAAATTTTAACTTCAACTTCTTGGAACATCTCATATGGTCCATGACGTTCAAAACGTCTTTGAAGTCCCGATTCTAAGCCGTTAAGCATGGTGCACTAAACTATCAAGTAGTCATCATATTGAGCTAGCCAAATGTTCATAACGTCTGCACCTGCTCCTGCAATAGGTCTGTCACCTAGCGGTGCATCAAGGACATAATTCTTCTTTGCAGCAATGAGGATAAACCTCAGATCACGGATCCAATCCGCATCATTGCTACTAACATCTTTCAACACAATTTTCTCTAGGAACATATCAAAATAAACACAAGGAAGCAACAACGCGAGCTATTGATCTACAACATAATTTGCAAAATACTACCAGGACTAAGTTCATGATAAATTTAAGTTCAATTAATCATATTACTTAAGAACTCCCACTTAGATAGACATCCCTCTAATCCTCTAAGTGATCACGTGATCCAAATCAACTAAACCATGTCCTATCATCACGTGAGATGGAGCAGTTTCATTGGTGAACATCACTATGTTGATCATATCTACAATATGATTCACGCTCGACCTTTCGGTCTCCGTGTTTCGAGGCTGTAAGTGCATCTAGTGCCACCCCTAGTTGGTTTTGGAGTATTGACGACAAACCTAGTTGAGGGACTAATGTGTTTGTGAGAATTGCAAGATAACACAGGTAGAAGTCCCTCATTGATTCGGTTTTACTACCAGAGATGACCCCTAAAAATGTACGAAGACATTGAAGACAATGGTGGTATATGAAGATATTCACATTGAAGACTATGACAAGAGAAGACACTATGTGAAGCCTATGGAACTCGAAGACTTAGATCCTTCGTAGTTCTATTTCATTTGTGTTGAGTCATAGGAACCACCGTACTGTTAAGTGGGGTCTAAGAGAACCAGTCAGAATGACTGAAGTGATGCCTAATTCAAAACCTATATCTTCGAGCGAAGACTATGAGAACAAATCTTGTCCAGAGTCGGACAAGTCAGCTTTACTTGTAGCCCAAGTAAAGTTGTCGTGTGAGTTTGAAATCTGATCGTTGGTACACGTGTCAGTTCCTTAGTGACCCAGGGTCATTTCGGACAAATCAGGTCGGGTTGCCCAGTGGCTATAAATAGTCCACCCCCTACAACCATAAACAGTTGGCTACTCAGATTTCAGTGCATGGCTTTTGTCGTTTGAGAGCAACCCACCTCGAAGCCTTTGAGAGAAAATTCCTAGCGAGGAGAAAAGCCCTAACCACCCAGAGACAGAGTAAATTGGGCATCACTTAAGTCTTCTTGTCTGAGTGATCTGAAGACTTATTACACTTGAGGACTGTGCATCCTCCAGCCGGTTAGGCGTCGCGTTTTGAGCATCCAAGAGAAATTGTGGATTGCCAGTGAACGAAGTCTGTGAAGGTTTGGGAGTCTACCTTGAAGACTTACCAGAGTGATTGGGCGAGGTCGGTGTGACCTTGGGTCAAGGAGAAAACGGTGAGGACTGGGTGTCCTGAGCTGCGTGTTCAGGACTGGGTGTCCGGGATTGTGTGTCCTTTGGTTTAAATACCTAGCCGCTCCAACCAGACGTACAGTTGTCACAGCAACTGGAACTGGTCCAACAAATCATTGTCTTTAGCGTGTCACTGGTTTCATCTTCACTTCCTTTTACTTACTGTTACACATTGTGAAGCCATTGCATGCTTATTGTATCTTCTGTTTCCACATCATAACTGTATGATTTGTTTGGCTTCGTAACTTCTTCCTACCTGATCCTTATTACACTGCAGCTACTTGTCTTGTGCTTTCACTCTATTGAATACTTGACCATGGCTTGCCTAGTGTAATCTAACTTCCGCTGCTTAAGTGATAGGCATATCTGTACTGTTTGTCTTCATAACTTTCATATTTTGAAGACTTTCATAAAAATCGTCTATTCACCCCCCCTCTAGTCGATATAACGCACTCAAAGTCTTCTTCCAAGTCTTCCTCAAAGTCTTCATCACACAAGAAGAGCTCAATTGGCAAGGCTCGTGCGTTTGTTGGCAAGGAAATGGATTCAGAGGAGGAATCCGCTTCTGAGGAGGCAGAGGTGGAGTCTGAGGAGGAATCTGATTCTGGCATTGCGAGTCTGGCTACAGCTTACGTCACCAAGTCCATCTTCAACACTGAAGACAATGACTTCATCACCAACACCGTTGCAAATGACAAGGACGACTCCACTCCTACCTACTGCTTCATGGCACGCGGTGCCAAGGTAAACACACGCACTACTCACTATCAAACATCCAGTGACGATGATTCTGATTGTGATTCAAAACCCAGCTACAAAACACTTGCTAAAATTGCAACTGAACAACAGAAGGCCATGGAACATATTCAAAAACTGTTAGACAGAAGCGATGATCTGTTGGGTGCTAAAATGACTCGGTCTGAATCCTTAATTGAAGACATAAAAAATCTTCATGTTAAGTATCAGGAACTTGAAGATCGTCACGATACTCTCTCAACAACTCATGAAAAGCTCTCCTATGATTATCTTCAAAGGAAGCAAGATCTTGAGAAATTGAGAGCGGCTCATGAAGATCTTCAAAAGGAAAACGAGTCACTTCGCGTCGAACAGATCAGTTCCGCTCAGGAAGGATTTGAACCACCATGCCTTAAATGCATTGAGCGTGATAATGCTACTTCTGTTGTTGAATGTTCCACTACTACTGCTGTTGCAATATCTTCAACTGTTGAAGTGGTAACTAACCCCTTTGCTGAGGATACCACTGCTATTGCTGATGAGAATGCTAGGTTGAAGACATTGCTTGAAACAGGGATGTACAAAAGTCTCAAAGGACATCAGACATTATGTGATGTCCTCAAGAAGCAGATTCTGAACCGAAACCCTAGGAAAGAGGGTGTTGGGTTCGTGAGGAAAATTAATGCAGATGGCTCTTACTGGAAACCTGAGCAGTACCCCAAAACCACATGGGTTGCTGCAAAGGAATCCTCAGCAGATCCATCCAATCTATCTGGCTTCACTTGTGCTAATCCCATTATCATTGATGAATCCTTTGATGCAAACTATAAACTGTTTAAGAATCAGAATGGTGAAGTATTTGCCAGGTACATTGGTACTAACTGCAGGAATGGACCGCCTATGAAGAAGATCTGGGTTCCAAAAACGTGTCTGGAGAATCTTCCTGTGAATGTCCTCATGACACCTCACATGAAGAAGACAAACCTCAGACCAAAGGCTTCATATGGTACAAAGGCTTCATACAGGTAGAGGACTTACCTGAGTCGCACTAACGCAAATGTTTTGCAGGGAAACCATGCTCAGGCATATGAGAGCGGTCCTTCAAACCGTCATGTTCATATGACCAAGAACTATTCTGCCTATTCTTATGAGTACTATTGCCCGCCTGCTAGACTGTTTGCTAGGGCTCCAAAGCCAAAATTCTCAGATGCTGCACTTAGACTTATTGCTTCTAAGCCACCCTTGAAGATGTGGGTGGTTAAGAAAGCTTAACTCTCTTTTGCAGGGAAAGGTCTCCAGCAGAAAACCAAAATCTTCTGACGCTATTGCTGGGGACCTTAAAAATCTTGTGGGGCACAAGATCAAATGCCCGAATGGCATCACTATGTATTTTGTACCTGAAACGCATGCTACTCTTCCTATTAGTCCTAACCTGGATCTACGTTTTCATAACCCACTAGTTCGTCAAATGTTTTTGCTTCACAATTCTCTTCGTGAAGCCTATCCCCCTAACTGCATTGTAGGGTACGACACAAGCGCCTTCAGAGTCTTCGGAATGGATTATTGACAGTGGGTGTACAAATCACATGACTGGCAAAAGAAATCTTTTTATGGACTCAACCTTACGTCCATCCAACAAGAGCCACATCACATTTGCTGACACTGGTAAAAGTAAGGTATTGGCTCTAGGTAGAGTTGCAATCTCAAAGGATCAACACATGGATAAAGTCATATTTGTTGAATCCCTTGGCTTCAACTTAATGTCTGTCTCAATGCTTTGTGATTTGAACATGATTGTAATTTTTGGAAAATATCGTTGCCTAGTACTAATGGAATCTGACAAGTCTCTAGTGTTTGAAGGGTATCGGAAAGATGATCTGTATGTGGTAGATTTCTCAGCAGGGCCACAGCTTGCAGTATGTCTTCTAGCAAAGGCTTCAGAATGCTGGCTTTGGCATCGGAGGCTTGGGCATGCTGGCATGAGGAACCTCCACACCCTTGCGAAGAAGAAGCATGTCATAGGCATCGAGGGCGTCAAGTTCAAGAAAGATCACTTATGCGGTGCCTGTGAAGCAGGGAAGATGACAAGGGCAAAACATCCTTCGAAGACAATCATGACCACTACTCGACCCTTCGAACTGCTTCACATGGATCTCTTTGGTCCCACTCACTACTCAACTTTTTCCACTACTGCTTGCCTCTATGGCTTTGTCATTGTTGATGATTACTCTAGATATACTTGGGTGCACATAATCCTTTACAAGACTGAAGTGCAGGATGTCTTCAGACGCTTCGCAAATCGGGCTATGAACAATTATGGCGCCAAGATAAAGCACATCAGAAGTGACAATGGCACTGAATTCAAGAACACTGGCCTTGATACATATCTGGATACCTTGGGCATCACACATGAATTCTCAGCTCCGTACACGCCACAGCAGAAAGGCGTCGTCGAACGCAAGAACAGAACACTCATTGAGATGGCCAGAACAATGCTAGATGAGTACAAGAGTCCAAGAAAATTCTGGCCTGAAGCCATTGACACTGCATGCCATACAATCAACCGTGTTTATCTTCACAAGCTTCTGAACAAGACATCTTATGAACTTCTAACTAGCAAGAAGCCAAATGTCAGTTACTTCAGAGTATTTGGCTCAAGATGCTGGATCAAGGACCCACACCGCACCTCAAAATTTGCACCAAAAGCACATGAGGGCTTTATGCTTGCATATGGAAAGGATTCGCACTCCTGCAGAGTCTTCAATCTCTTTCACTACAAAGTGGTTGAAACAGTGGATGTGCGGTTCGATGAGACCAATGGTTCACAAAGAGAGCAACTGCCAGATGTGCATGGTCAAGTTGTCAGAAACAAAGCTCATCTCGTTGCTCAAGGATATACTCAAGTGGAAGGCATTGACTTCGATGAAACATTTGCTCCTGTGGCCAGACTTGAAGCCATCCGTATACTGCTGGCCTATGCAAATCATCATAACATACTTTTATATCAAATGGATGTGAAGAGTGCCTTTCTCAATGGCAAGATTGAAGAAGAAGTGTATGTTGCACAACCACCTGGGTTTGAAGATCCAAAACATCCTGACATGGTTTACAAGCTCAATAAGGCACTATATGGCCTCAAACAAGCCCCTCGGGCCTGGTATGACACACTCAAATACTTCCTAAAGAGCAAAGGCTTCATACCTGGCTCCCTAGATCCCACTCTCTTCACGAAGACCTATGATGGTGAACTGTTTGTGTGCCAAATATATGTGGATGACATTATCTTCGGCTGCACCAATTAGAAGTACAGTGAGGAGTTCGGATATATGATGCAAGAGCAATATCAGATGGCTATGATGGGGGAGCTGAAATTCTTCCTCGGTCTCCAGATACGGCAACAACGCAATGGCATCTTCATATCTCAAGAGAAGTATCTCAAAGATTGCCTGAAGAAGTTCGGTATGCAAGACTGCAAAGGCTTCACAACACCAATGCCAGCCAAACATCATCTTGGTCCTGACGACAATGGTAAAGAGTTCGATCAAAAGGTATACCGCTCCATGATTGGTTCTTTGCTTTATTTATGTGCATCTAGGCCAGATATTATGCTTAGTGTTTGCATGTGTGCTCGATTTCAAGCGGCACCAAAGGAGTCGCATCACTTAGCAGTGAAGCGAATTCTTCGATATTTGGCTCATACCCCAACTCTAGGATTGTGGTATCCAAAGGGCTCAGAGTTTGATCTGGTTGGATTCTCGGATGCTGATTATGCTGGTGACAAGGTTGATCGGAAGTCTACATCAGGCACATGTCACTTTCTGGGACGATCACTTGTATGTTGGTCTTCAAAGAAGCAGAACTGTGTATCCCTCTCCACTGCTGAATCTGAATACATTGCTGCTGGATCTTGCTGCGCTCAGCTTCTGTGGATGAAGCAAACCCTCAAGGACTATGGCATTCAACTGAAGCAAGTGCCTCTTTACTGCGACAACGAAAGCGCCATCAAGATCGCCAACAATCCAGTTCAGCACTCGAAGACAAAGCACATTGAAATTCGTCATCACTTTCTTAGAGATCATGTTGCAAATGAAGATATTGATATCATACACGTCAACACTGAAGAGCAATTGGCAGATATCTTCACCAAGCCCTTGGATGAGAAGAGATTTTGCAAGTTACGGTGTGAGCTAAATATCTTGGAATCCTCAAATGTCCTGTGATCAGGCACACATCCTAACACTTATGCATATCGATGACTTAGATGTGCAACACACAAAGTAACGTGTATCTTCAATCAATGAAGACATGTATTCTAAGTGTGAATACATTAATGTGGAAATTGACTTTGGAGCGCCACGATAATTGTGCGCCGTGTCTGAGTCTAATACTTCCTATACGGTGGGTAACGCCACCACCAAACGTTCTATTTTTTGAAGTGCTTCACTCTTGGCGTTACCTAGCAATGTCTTCACATTTGGTTTGGCTTCAATCTCTACATGTCTTCATGATTATCTTCACTATGTGGATTATATATATATATATATATATATATATATATATATATACTAGTGTTCTGTCCTCTACAGCATTCACTTATAGCTATGTCTTCTTGTTTTGAATCTTTTGAACTAAGTGAATGTGATCGGACCCTAATCTCTCCATGCTTTCTATCTCAAATTCTATCTCTCCAAGTCATATGCATCCTATTGAAACTGTCGAATGTCTTCTCTGCGTCCTTGTTAGTAGAAGACACAGAGACAAACTTTAAAACCGTTTTCAATGCTCATTCATCCACAAGAAATCCGGAGAAGTAGGAACAACCACCCGACAATCCAGGCGTGCGTGGGATGTGGAACTGCCCCCGAGACTCCGCATGATGGCCACGTGCTGTTCAGATGCGAATCGCTAGGGGCACCTATGTAATAGCGCAGTGCAGCCCCTGTGACTATAAATACACACTCACCGCGGTCATTATCTCCTTCTCCTTCTTCCTCCCTCGCACGAACCCTAGCGCCACCACTAGCTCTCGACGATGCCGGTGACGAAGCGCTTCACCGCCGCAACCTCTCCGACGCCGTTTTCATGCCGACCGCGGACATCACTCTCTCCACCGTCGCCGTAGGTGTCTTCCGTCGCCAAGTTAGGGCACGGAGGATCGAACTGCTTGGCCTCATCTCCCACTCCGTCTAGCAGTTCCAAGTGTGGTAAATATAACCTCTTTTTACAGCCTCTTTTGATCCTATAGTTCGGTCACTTTCTGCCATAAGAAGTTTCTATTCACACAAGTTAGATCTGTCTCAGTTTGCATCTCATAACTTGCCTAGTATATTCACTTGTGCTTCATGAAGTAGTTAGATTCCTCACTTGTACTGATCTATGGGTTCGTACAAATCTGGAACCAACTTCTTTTCTATAAGTGAATGTCTTCGCACGATGAGGTCAATATCTTCTAAACTGATTTATCTTCAAAATCTTCTGAGAATGCATATGACCTCTTCCCCTTCCCTCGCACCTTAATGCTGTCACAGGTACATGTCCGTGGGAGAATCTTTTGGTTCTCATAGTCTGCATTCATTTGCAGAGTTCTTACAGCGTCACATCAATTCTCCTGAAGTCAGTTCCTGTTGGTCCAGCAAAAGAAAGCCTTTGAACGTCTTGAAGCCTTCCAAGTTAAGCTTCATGGCTGCAGAAAAACCAACAAGGAAGGGTGGCAGAAAGCGTCGAGGGGAAACATCAAGAGATCTGCCCGATGACCTCTTAGAGCTGTACAATACAGATCCTGAAGAGGATTACAATCAGCGCAAGACACAAATCCAATGGATTCGACGCTATTGGGCGGAGCAATGGTTCCAATACCGCTTCGTCACCAAGGAGTACGCTGAGAAAAGCGCCATCAAGAGACCATGGGGAGACGTACTATACAAAAATCTCGTGCCCAGGTCTAGAGACGAAGCCATTGCTCAAGGCTTCTATCCATGCATGGTCAGAGGACCGCAGCCTGCTGATGCTCATCCGTCATCACTACTCTGGTGTCGTGACGACAATCTGTTCAAGCGCAACTTCCAGTTTGCCTAGAGGTCAGCGAAGCACAACAAGAAGAAATTGGGTTTAGACTTCAACCCTGGTCCCTCCGCACCAAGGGCAGATGGCACACGTGAGGCCGACCCCAATATCATCTGTCCATATGCAAATCTTGAGGGCCTCATCACCCGCATCTTAGTCCAAGGGACTGCCGTCAATGACCCTCCTGCTGACTCTGAATCTGATGAAGCGCCTGCTACACCGAAGCCAAAGCAGGCAAAGAAGCCAAAAGCTTCAAAGCAGACCCCTTCACCCAAAATCTCAAGGGCGAAGCCATTGGCAACTGCACCTCCTGAAGCCAGTGCGCAGTCTGAAGACTTATCTCGAGTCTCCAAGCCCCAGGAAGCAAAGAAGCCTCAGCCACACATAGGCAAAGAGCTCACAGCTGCTGCCATTCTGCGCAGCAAAACCATTGATCTGTCCAGCGACGAAGATCTTGGAGATGACGCTCTTGAGCAGCTCATCAAGAGCAACAAGGAGGCTGAAATCTTCAACAATCTGCCTCTGTTTGATGTAGCAATCATCCACAACTTCATCGATGAGTGGTTTGCTACACCAAATATCAGCTTCGATGATCTGCAGCTGCCCATTGGCCTCAGCGTCGCCTTCCAAGGCGCTATTGCTTCAAAACTTGCAATTGCCCAGCGCATTGTTGAACTGAAGCAGAAAATTGATTTTGAAAAGGCTCAGTTCAAGCAGAATATGGCCAGGCTCAGCGTCCAAGAAATCAAGGACTTCAAGATCATGTTGCACGAGTTAAAGGAAAACTTTCTGAAGAAGCGTGCAGAAGCTCAGGGTTCGCGGGAGCGAATGAAGACTCTGGCTGATCGCTGTGTGCAGGCCTACAATGAGGCTGAGAAGCGCAAGGCACTTGGGCGTCCCGGCATCGACCCCAGGATGGCCGCGAAGAAGAAGAAGAAGAAGCCTGATGTGCCTGAACCAGAGGCACCAAGACAAGAAGCTGCTCTGACTGTCTTCCCCACTGCTACAACTAGCTCGAAGCCAAAGAGCCGGTCAACTGCTTCAGAGCTCAAGAAGACACGGACAGCCAAAGCTGAAGCAAGGAAGAGGAAACACTCTGAAGCCTCTCCTTCTAACCCCACCAAGAAGAAGCGCAAGATCAAGAAAGCTCGGGCTGCTCCCACAGAGCCCTTGATAGTTGAACCCCTATCTGTCATCTACCCTGACGCAGATCGTCAGCTGACAGTTCATGAGCCTGCTCCCACAGAGGCTCCTGAAGCTGAAGATATTCCAGCAGCCGACCCCATCGCTGCTGAAGACATTGGTCATCAGGACAATGTACAAGATAATGCAGCCCTTCCTCAGCTTGAGACAAGCAAACTGATCAGCATTGGTCGTCCTGTGACGCCAATCGCACAAGCTGCATCATGGGAAGATCGCCCACAAGAAGAAGAATCTGAGGCCTAGCCCACTCCAACTCCAAAGGCGTCGTCTGCATTCCGCAGGCTTCGCAAAGGACCACGGCCTCAAGATTCGGCTGAAGAAATTCCGGCTGCATTAGCCGAAGATACTAAAGAAGCACCACCAGAACCCACTTCCCCGCTCCACCAAGAACCAGTTCTCCAGGAGAATGTGCCTGCGTCTGCCCCTCCAGCTAGTCAAGTGGAGGCGGAAAATATGGAGGCTGCCACCACCAACCTTGAAGCCAATGTGGATCCCTCCCCAACAACAGCTTCCGAAGACACTGAAGCTACTGCTCCTGACACTTCTGCGCCTGAGTCCGCGGCCGGTCCACAATTCAACTATCATGTTGCGCACAGGCCTCAGGTTCAGAAGCCGCTCCCACGACTACCAAGGTTCCCAGGTCCTGCATCAGCTCCTGGCTCCTTTAATGTCAATAGCTTCACAGCAGACAACACGTTTTTCAACAGCTCCAAGAACCCTTACTCAAGGGAACGGATTGTATCAGATAGGTTCTGGAGCTATCCACAACGCAGCTATTACTCATGCATCCTATACAACCAAGGCCGCATCTTCCCGCACAAGCGCCTTGAGGTTGAAGTTGTTGCTGGTCTGCCCGGCCTGGAAGAAGCACTGGATTGCTTCAAGCAAGTGGGTTTGCTGCCGTTCATCACAGATGAAGTGCACTGGAATGAAGAGCTTCTGCTTCAATTCTATGCCACTCTTCATATCAAAGGCTACAGCAGAGATCCGAAGACTTGGGTCCTGGAGTGGATGACCGGAAATGTCCATCATGAAGCCAATGCATTCAATATCATTGAGCTTACCGGCCTGCACACTCCTGGCGAATTCTTCGAAGAAGGCTGCCAATTACATGCTGAAGCAATTGAAAGCATATTCCAGAGGCCTGAACCAAATATGAGTCAGATGCTTTCAATGATGAAGCCATTACCCCATGATGCACCCTATCCAACTGAGTTCTTCATTGAAGACTTAGAGTACCTGCCTAGAACCATATATCACATCATCAGGCGGACTCTCTGGCCCCTCAAGGGACACTCTCCACATGCCAAGGTTGAGGGTGCAATGAAGACTCTCATATTCTACATCCTTCATGGCAAATGCTTCAATGCACAGGACTTCTTCATACGCCAGCTTGCGGCATCCGGCTTAGATTTATTTGGCTTGAAGTTTTATGCTCCTTGGGTTATGCGGCTGATCAAGCTTCATTCTGCGATTTCATATCAGCCCTCAGCCGTCAACCATCAGATCTTCTTGCCAGATGTGGACACCTCTGCTGAAGCTATATATCCTGAGCCTGCCAAGCAACCATTAAGTCTTCAGAATGCAGAACACCAAAGCTTCACTCAGAATGATGACGGTGTTGCAGCCATCTCCAGAGTTTATCCGTTGGCTAGCACCACACGTGCACCTGCATCTACTGAACCCACTGACAGCCCAACTGATCAGCGACCCAAGAAGCGGACTCGTGCCCTCAATGACCGAGAGCTTCTTGTGGCTCTTCACCAAAAGCAGGACAGGCATCACGACTGGCTCAAGAGGCAGATGAAAAGCATCATGGAGGACGTCAATCGTATCAGGAATCTTGCAACCAAGAATGCATTTGTTGCACACGAAACCTGTCGCTGCACTTGGAAAGGACTCACGATGATGTGTCCTGAAGCTGAACTTCAAGAGGATGGCTTCACAGAGCGCTTCAAATTTGACTCCACACCTCCTCGAAGGGCAATGCTTCGCAGAACTCCATCACTTGAAGATTCGGAGTTCTCTTCCTCTGCTGCCATCATAACTGCCAGGATTATCGAAGAAGAAGACGACGCTACATCACCTCCACCTCCTTCAGCACGCGTCGAATCTGCACCAAGCTCGTCTGCACCGCCAAACGCCTCCACCGACCCTGCTGCGCCTGGGAACGCGTAGAAAACTCTATGTCTTCAAACCTTTTTGGTCATCACTGACAAAAGGGGGAGAAGCATATGATGTTTATAGTCTTCAAGCGGGTCACTATGGGCGGGTGCCTTTATATTTTGCTACATTTTGCTTCGTGCTTACAACTCTCGTTTTGCTACACTTGGTTCTTTGAGTTGTAACACTTAAACTCGATGGTTGTCTGCTACTTGTTTGCCACTATGTTTTTGCGAAGATAAATTCCGCATGTACGATGATAATTTCCGCACTTATATCATTCCGCGGACGTCCATTTTTCATTATGCATGTCATTCTCTTCATATACTTTTACATGCATGGTGGATTGTCATCATAAGTTGAAGTGGATTTCCACAAGTACAACCTGCCATGTGCATTTGCGTTCCAGAAGCAAATTACTTATATGCACATCTTCAGGGGGAGCCCTTGCATCTTATGAAGAAAATTCCTTTACAATTTCACAAATTATATTCCCCGTTGAAAACTTCAACTAGTTTGTCATCAATCACCAAAAAGGGGGAGATTGTAAGTGCATCTAGTGCCACCCTTAGTTGGTTTTGGAGTATTGACGACAAACCTAGTTGAGGGACTAATGTGTTTGTGAGAATTGCAAGATAACACAGGTAGAAGTCCCTCATTGATTCGGTTTTACTACCAGAGATGACCCCTAAAAATGTACGAAGACATTGAAGACAATGGTGGTATATGAAGATATTCACATTGAAGACTGACAAGAGAAGACACTATGTGAAGCCTATGGAACTCGAAGACTTAGATCCTTCATAGTTCTATTTCATTTGTGTTGAGTCATAGGAACCACCGTACTGTTAAGTGGGGTCTAAGAGAACCAGTCAGAATGACTGAAGTGATGCCTAATTCAAAACCTATATCTTCGAGCGAAGACTATGAGAACAAATCTTGTCCAGAGTCGGACAAGTCAGCTTTACTTGTAGCCCAAGTAAAGTTGTCGTGTGAGTTTGAAATCTGATCGTTGGTACACGTGTCAGTTCCTTAGTGACCCAGGGTCATTTCGGACAAATCAGGTCGGGTTGCCCAGTGGCTATAAATAGTCCACCCCCTACAACCATAAACGGTTGGCTACTCAGATTTCAGTGCATGGCTTTTGTCGTTTGAGAGCAACCCACCTCGAAGCCTTTGAGAGAAAATTCCTAGCGAGGAGAAAAGCCCTAACCACCCAGAGACAGAGTAAATTGGGCATCACTTAAGTCTTCTTGTCTGAGTGATCTGAAGACTTATTACACTTGAGGACTGTGCATCCTCCAGCCGGTTAGGCGTCGCGTTTTGAGCATCCAAGAGAAATTGTGGATTGCCAGTGAACGAAGTCTGTGAAGGTTTGGGAGTCTACCTTGAAGACTTACCAGAGTGATTGGGCGAGGTCTGTGTGACCTTGGGTCAAGGAGAAAACGGTGAGGACTGGGTGTCCTGAGCTGCGTGTTCAGGACTGGGTGTCCGGGATTGTGTGTCCTTTGGTTTAAATACCTAGCCGCTCCAACCAGACGTACAGTTGTCACAGCAACTGGAACTGATCCAACAAATCATTGTCTTTAGCGTGTCACTGGTTTCATCTTCACTTCCTTTTACTTACTGTTACACATTGTGAAGCCATTGCATGCTTGTTGTATCTTCTGTTTCCACATCATAACTGTATGATTTGTTTGGCTTCGTAACTTCTTCCTACCTGATCCTTATTACACTGCAGCTACTTGTCTTGTGCTTTCACTCTATTGAATACTTGACCATGGCTTGCCTAGTGTAATCTAACTTCCGCTGCTTAAGTGATAGGCATATCTGTACTATTTGTCTTCATAACTTTCACGTTTTGAAGACTTTCATAAAAATCGTCTATTCACCCCCCTCTAGTCGATATAACGCACTTTCAGAGGCCATATCTGCATATGCTAGGCTCGTCAAGTTTAACCTGAGTATTCTACGTGTGCAAAACTGGCTTGCACCCATTGTAGATGGACGTAGAGCTTATCACACCCGATCATCACGTGGTGTCTGGGCACGACGAACTTTGGCAACGGTGCATACTCAGGGAGAACACTTTTATCTTGAAATTTAGTGAGGAATCATCTTATAATGCTACCGTCAATCAAAGCAAGATAAGATGCATAAAAGATAAACATCACATGCAATCAAAATATGTGACATGATATGGCCATCATCATCTTGTGCCTTTGATCTCCATCTCCAAAGCATCGTCATGATTTCCATCGTCACCGGCATGACACCATGATCTCCATCATCTTGATCTATATCAATATGTCGTCACATGGTCGTCTCGCCAACTATTGCTCTTGCAACTATTGCTATCGCATAGCGATAAAGTAAAGCAATTATTTGGCGCTTGCATCTTATGCAATAAAGAGACAACCATAAGGCTTTTGCCAGTTGCCGATAACTTCAACAAAACATGATCATCTCATACAACAACTTATATCTCATCACATTTTGACCATATCACATCACAACATGCCCTGCAAAAACAAGTTAGATGTCCTCTACTTTGTTGTTGCAAGTTTTACGTGGCTGCTACGGGCTTAAGAAAGAACCAATCTTACCTACGCATCAAAACCACAACGATAGTTTGTCAAGTTGGTGCTGTTTTAACCTTCGCAAGGACCGGGCGTAGCCACACTCGGTTCAACTAAATTTGGAGAAACTGACACCCGCCAGCCACCTGTGTGCAAAGCACGGCGGTAGAACCAGTCTCGCGTAAGTGTACGCGTAATGTCGGTCCGGGCCGCTTCATCCAACAATACCGCCGAACCAAAGTATGACATGCTGGTGAACAATATGACTTATATCGCCCACAACTCACTTGTGTTCTACTCATGCATATAACATCAAACCATAAAAACGTAGGCTCGGATGCCACTGTTGGGGAACGTAGTAATTTCAAAAAAAATCCTACGCACACGCAAGATCATGGTCATGCATAGCAACGAGATGGGAGAGTGTTGTCTACGTACCCTCGTAGACCAAAGCGGAAGCGTTGATGCAACATAGAGGAAGTAGTCGTACTCCGGCACCTCCGAGTTCTTGGCACACGTTCAGCTCGATGATGCTCCCCGGGCTCCGATCCAGCAAAGCTTCGAGGAGGAGTTCCGTCAGCACGACGGCGTGGTGACGATCTTGATGTTCAACCATCGCAGGGCTTCGCCTAAGCACCGCTACAATATGACCGAGGTGAAATATCGTGGAGGGGGCACCGCACACGGCTAAGGAACGATCACGAAGATCAACCTGTGTCTATGGGGTGCCCCCTGCCCCCGTATATAAAGGAGTGGAGGAGGGGAGGGCCGGCCCTCTCTATGGCGCCCTAGGGGAGTCCTACTCCCACCAGGAGTAGGATTCCCCCTTTCCTAGTCCAACTAGGAGTCCTTCCATGTAGTAGGAGTAGGAGACAAGGAAGGGGAAGGGAGAAGGGAAGGAAGGAGGGGGCGCAGCCCCTCCCCCTAGTCCAATTCGGACTAGGCCTTGGGGGGGCGCGGCCTGCCCTAGGCAGCCCCTCTCTCTTTCCTGTATGGCCCAATAAGGCCCAATACTTCTCCCCCCGTATTCCCGTAACTCCCGGTACTCCGAAAAATACCCGAATCACTCGGAACCTTTCCGATGTCCGAATATAGTTGTCCAATATATCGATCTTTACGTCTCGACCATTTCGAGACTCCTCATCATGTCCCCGATCTCATCCGGGACTCCGAACTCCTTCGGTACATCAAAACTCATAAACTCATAATATAACTGTCATCAAAACCTTAAGCGTGCGGACCCTACGGTTCGAGAACAATGTAGACATGACTGAGACACGTCTCCGGTCAATAACCAATAGCGGGACCTGGATGCCCATATTGGCTCCTACATATTCTACGAAGATCTTTATTGGTCAGACCGCATAACAACATACGTTGTTCCCTTTGTCATCGGTATGTTACTTGCCTGAGATTCGATCGTCGGTATCCAATACCTAGTTCAATCTCGTTACCGGCAAGTCTCTTTACTCGTTCCGTAATACATCATCCCGCAACTAACTCATTAGTTGCAATGCTTGCAAGGCTTAAGTGATGTGCATTACCGAGAGGGCCCAGAGATACCTCTCCGACATTCGGAGTGACAAATCCTAATCTCGAAATACGCCAACCCAACATGTACCTTTGGAGACACCTGTAGAGCTCCTTTATAATCACCCAGTTACGTCGTGACGTTTGGTAGCACACAAAGTGTTCCTCCGGCAAACGGGAGTTGCATAATCTCATAGTCATAGGAACATGTATAAGTCATGAAGAAAGCAATAGCAACACACTAAACGATCGGGTGCTAAGCTAATGGAATGGGTCATGTCAATCAGATCATTCAACTAATGATGTGATCCTGTTAATCAAATAAAAACTCTTTGTCCATGGTTAGGAAACATAACCATCTTTGATTAACGAGCTAGTCAAGTAGAGGCATACTAGTGACACTCTGTTTGTCTATGTATTCACACATGTATTATGTTTCCGGTTAATATAATTCTAGCATGAATAATAAACATTTATCATGATATAAGGAAATAACTAATAAGTTTATTATTGCCTCTAGGGCATATTTCCTTCACGGGGTCCATCTCATCCGGCCTATCTCGCCTCCTGCAGACCTTCTCGTCGCCATGCCAAGCTCCTGCTGCCGCTGCTGCTTCACCGGTGAGCATAGGCTGCCGCCGCGTTGTCTTGCCTTCGCCTCCCGACTTCATCCGCGTCCCGCTCAACCCTGTGGACGTCAAGTACCTCTACGATGGCCCGGTACGCCTATGACTGTGTACCTCCACAACCATTGGTTATGCCAAGATCGACTAGGCGGGTTCGCCAAGTACCCCACCGGCAAGACCGATGCCCGAACGACTTCATACCGAAACAACAAGTCCTCTCCGAACCTTGTATGACTACCGTCGCAAGAACGAGACCGGCAAGTTCGAATGACCCCAAGTACCTCTTCGAAATGACCGAGTACCATTATCGTCGGACGCTCGAACGACTACATGCCGAAACGTCAAGTTCCTCGATGAACCGTGTACGACTACTGTTTCCCGTGGATTCACCTAAGTACCACGAAATGGACGACCCTACAAGTTCAACTACAGTTGCCGTGTACGACTACCGTCGCCTCAGAGATGTTGGGTTCATCAAGTTCCTCTTTGGAAAAGTACCACTACTTCCACGACGATACGAGAACAACTACCCTCGTTGAAGGCCGTCAAGTGAACAACTACCGTCAACGTGTACGACTACTTCGTGAACGTGTACCCGATGACCCCGGAGACCTATGTTGTGCCAAGTACCCCCCTCGTTAACCTGAACATCTATAGGAAAACATGTACCACTACCGTAGAGGACCGATAGTACCACTACTTCTACTACCATCGCGGAACGACTACTTCCTCTACTTCCCTCGACGAACCCAAACCATCCCCTTTGCACGCTTCAAAGGTATAACCACCGAGACGACACCCGTGAATGAATGTTGAGTGTTGTATTAAATGCTCGCGTTTGCACCATGCCCGACATGTGTCTTGCATGTTCCCCGTTCCCATACCGTCATCTCATGGGACACCCAGTAACTGGGATCACCCCACCATCTCTAACTCGTTCCACACATCCACACACTTGATCTTTTCACCGACATCTCTATCGAGTTACCGGAACCGATATGTTGCCGTGGCATCATTTTCGGATTCATTGCCGTGGCACCCCTTCCATTTCCGCTACGATTATAAATGCTTCGTATCATGCTCATGGTAACATTTTCATAAAATTGGATAAGCTTGCATATGCCATCCGCATCATGATAATAACATTTAAAATGTTTAAAATGGTTGTTTGCTTTAATTTGCTAAATGCATATGGGGATTTACCGGAATTGTTGTTTGTTATTTCCGGCCTCATTTAAACTTGCCTAAATGTTTAGTTTACTTACACTCCACCTCTTGCCATGTTTAACCAACATTTAATATTGTTGAGTACCTAATCGGGAGTGAACTAAATAATGGAATGTGGTGTTTTGTCAATATGCATCCCGATGCATATTGAGCTCCACTTAACTTGTAGTGTTGTTTGTGCACTTTGCCATGCCATGCATATTTAAACCTGACATGCATCATACTTGATTGTGCATCATGCCATGTTATGTGATGGTTGTTTACTATGTTGTTTGCTTCTTTCCGGTGTTGCTTCTTCGGGTTAGTTCCGTTAATGTCGCGTTTGTGAGAATCCATTCGACTACGTCTATTTGTCTTCTTCATGGACTCGTTCTTCTTCCTTGCGGGATTTCAGGCAAGATTACCATACCCTCGAAATCACTTCTATCTTTGCTTGCTAGTTGCTCGCTCTATTGCTATGCTGCGCTACCTAACACTTGCTTTTTCATGCCTCCCATATTGCCATGTCAAGCCTCTAACCCAACTTTCCTAGCAAACCGTTGTTTGGCTATGTTACTGCTTTTGCTCAGCCCCTCTTATAGCGTTCCTAGTTGCAGATGAAGCCAAAGTTTGTTCCATGTTGGAACATGGATATTATTGGGATATCACAATATCTATTATGTTAATTAATGCGTCTATATACTCGGTAAAGGGTGGAAGGCTCGGCCTTATGCCTGGTGTTTTGTTCCACTCTTGCTGCCCTAGTTTCCGTGATACCGGTGTTATGTTCCTTGATTTTGCGTTCCTTACGCGGTTGGGTTATAATGGGAACCCCTTGACAGTTTGCCTTGAATAAAACTCCTCCAGCAAGGCCCAGCCTTGGTTTTACCATTTGCCACCTAAGCCTTTTCCCCTCGGGTTTCCGGAGCCCGAGGGTCATCTTTATTTTAAACTCCCGGGCCAGTGCTCCTTTGAGTTGGTCCAAACTAGAGCCCCTTGCAGCGCCACCTCGGGGAAACTTGAGGGTTGGTTTTAGTTGTACGAACTGCTCATCCGGTGTGCCTTGAGAACGATATATGTGCAGCTCCTATCGGGATTTGTCGGCACATTCGGGCGGCTTTGCTGGTCTTGTTTTACAATTGTCGAAATGTCTTGTAACCGGGATTCCGAGTCTGATCGGGTCTTCCTCGGAGAAGGAATATCCTTCATTGACCGTGAGAGCTTGTGATGGGCTAAGTTGGGACAACCCTGCAGGGTTTTGAACTTTCGAAAGTCATGCCCGCGGTTATGGGCAGATGGGAATTTGTTAATGTCCGGTTGTAGAGAACTTGACACTTAACTTAATTAAAATGCATCAACCGCATGTGTAGCCGTGATGGTCTCTTCTCGGCGGAGTCCAGGAAGTGAACACGGTTCTTGTGTTATGCATGAACGTAAGTAGTTTCAGGATGACTTCTTGATCATTTATAGCTTCTCGGTCGTGCTTTGCTTCTCTTCTCGCTCTCTTTTGCATAAGTTAGCCACCATATGTGCTAGTGCTTGCTGAAGCTCCACCTCACTACCCTTTCCTACCCTTAAGCTTAAATAGTCTTGATCGCGAGGGTGTGAGATTGCTGAGTCCCCGTGACTCATAGATACTTCCAAAACAGTTGCAAGTGCCTATGATACCAGTGCAGGTGACGCAACCGAGCTCAAGCGGGAGCTTGATGAAGACCTTTTCGTTGTGGTGTTTCGTTTCCTTTTGGTCAGTAGTGGAGCCCAGTTTGGGTAATCAGGGATCTAGCATTTGGGGTTGTCTTTATTTTGGTTCCGTAGTCGGACCTTGATTGTATTCTGGATGATGTAATGCTATATTTATGTATTGTGTGAAGTGGCGATTGTAAGCCAACTCTTTATCTCTTTCTTATTCAGTACATGGGATGTGTAAAGATTACCCCTCTTGCGACATGCCTACTATGCGGTTATGCCTCTAAGTCGTGCTCCGACACGTGGGAGATATAGCCGCATATTCGGTGTTACAAGTTCATACTCTACTACAGATGTTGTCAGTACTCCACTAGTACTATTGGATAGGGAGCTTCAAAAAGTTACTATTGGACTAGCTATACGTGGCGAAATCCTAGTAGGAAGAGCATGTGCGAGAACAAGCACATTCACGTGGTTGAAAACAAATTGGAAACCATCTCTTATTGAATACAAATCTAGGTGTACTTACGAATCTAACAATATTGATTGGGCGTTGTCGAATGTTGATACTTTTTCTGTTAGTTTGATCAAAGTAGAGATACTTTGACTACTCAAAAAACTTATATGTAAACTAATCCCTCTGTTCCTAAATATAAGTATTTTTAGATATTGCAATTAGAGACTACATACGGAGCAAAATGAGTGAACCTACACTCTAAACTATGCCTATATACATCTATACGTAGTCCATAGTGAAATCTCTAAAAAGACTTATATTTAGGAACAGAGGGAGTAGAAAGGATCTGTATTGAATACCCTTTATATATGATACGCGGATGCTATGATCACCGGTTTAAAATTTTGAATCCGACTTAGGTATCACACATGCACCCACTCATTTTCTCTTGATTTCATCTCGGGGTCCGGAGATCGATTGAAAGAGGACTAGGGTGGGTACAATACGTTTGTTTCGCTTATGAACATACAATATACTCCCTCTGATCCCCACAGACCCCCCCCCCCCCCCCGCGGGTCATTTCTATCATAGAAACAGACCAAACCTTTATGTCCTTGCACGACACGCAATTGATCTCTCAACATCAATCGATATCGTGAAGATGTGTCAGGGCATTAACCAAATGGGATGTCAAAACTAAGACGGGAAGCGACACGTAGTGGAGGCAAAGTGAAAATTTAAACAAACCGTTTGTTTGTATGCATGTCGGACAAATTACAACATTGGAAATACAAGCATGGTCTAGGCCCACATGCGAATGATACTCGGCAGAATGTTCAAATGATGCATGCGGGAGGATGGACTCGACCGGAGGGCGGCATGATCGATGGAGAAGAGGGCTGGAGAGGAATGATGAATAAGCAACACCGCATGATTATACTTGAACGGCTCAAATAAACAATAAGTTGTCTCATTTTCCCTTCCGTCTTGGTCACGGAGTAAGATACTCCCTTTGTTTTTATTTACTCTGCATATTAGGTTTGACTGAAGTCAAACTTCATAAAATTCGACCAAGTTTATAGAAAACTAGCAAGATGCCCGTGCGTTGCATGGAACATCAAGATCATGTGGGAGAAAAGGATTAACGAGGGAAGGCCTTATCTGCAAATGTGGAGAGGAGTGCGGGTAAATTGTCATAGTTTCCTTCCTATCCGTTAGATATAGATCGGATGGCCTATATTGCGGGATGGCAGGAACACCATCATCACAAACTCTGCTTTTTTATGTACACTAGAAATATGCCCGTGCGTTGCACGGAACATCAAGATGCATTTGTATGAGTAGTTTATCTTGTGGGAGAAAAGAACGAATGAGGGAAGGCCTTATTTGCAAATGTGGAGAGGGGTGTGGGTATCTTTTTGCAAAATTGCCATAGTTTCCTTCCTATTCATCAGATATAAACCGGACGGACTCTTATAAAAACAGAGTTGGTGATGATGGTGTGCCTGCCATCCTGCAATATAGGCCGTCCGATTTATAATTGACGGATAGGAAGGAAAGTAGGGCAATTTTGCAAAAAGGTACCCACACACCTCTCCACAATTGTAAATAAGGCCTTCCCTCGTTCATCCTTTTCTCTCACAAGATAAAGTAGTCATACAAATGCATCTTGATGTTACGTCCAACGCACGGGCATCTTGCTAGTAAGAGTAGAAATATGAACATTTACAATAGCAAATATATATGATGTGAAAGTATATTCAATAATGAATCTAATGGTATTGATTTGTTATTGTATATGTTAATATTTTTGTCTATGAACTTTGTGAAAATTTACAAAGTTTGACTTTGAGCAAAGCTAAAATGCGGAGTAAATAAAAACAAAGGGAGTATGCAGGGACTAGTAGTTACTACTGTCGGAACATGGTAAGTTGGACCCCTAAATGTGGGCACGGACCGGGAACACCTCAATTATTCTTTCAAACAGTCGGACACCTACATTTAGCATACCATCCAGCTACTTAATCAAGTGTTACGCTTCACTACTTGAAAAGGAAAAGGGTGGCACCGTACCCAAAACCACCACACTTGGGGCTAGGGTAACAACTTGGTACTGTACCACATTTGAACCAGGGCACAAAAACCATGTTCTGCGCCTAATGCACAAGGCGGAGCACCGACGCTCGAATATGGCCGGGAAAAGAGGGAAACGAACATGTGGGGCACACCTGTCAGGACGACGTAGCGCAGACTAGTCCAATGGAGGAGCTGGCCCACGACTTCCTCGCCACCGACAACCGTTCATGTGGGTTGTGGGGGCCAGCAATGTGGCACAACTCCAGCAATGCCTCAGGACAGGGCGACCGCGGTGACTGACACGCTCATCGTCGTTGGACACGGTCGGTTTCGGTGTGCCAAGGGTGGCGTAAGCGCTATGGCACGACCAGCAGATCAATATCCGGCTCGTCGAGGATGCACAGGGTGCCGAAGTGCGCGCGCGCCGCGACGCGTCCACGGAGTGGTGTAGCGCGGCCAACTACATCCCCGGGACCTGAGACCATGCCGGGTCATCTTGCTTTTCAATGACATGTGGGGTCGCATGTAAGCAAAGGGCATCTCCAACTTTGCCACGACCGTAGCTGACTACCCTGGCACACCAAAAACCCTCGTCCCTCACGCCATCACGCGGTGCGTCATTCCTAGCCAGCGGCAGCTGCCCGCATTCATTCCGTCTGTCCATATGTCATCGTTAAGAGGCTCAGTGCCCGAGGAACAAACTCCGGCAACTTAATGACATGCCCGGACGCTTTGGCCTCACCGGAATGCGCTACTTAAAGCGGCAATGCCCAGCTAACTCCACACCATAGCGCATCGTCCTGCTACCTGGCGCCACATCCGCCATGACCGCGAGCATGAACGCTCTGCGGGAGAGCTTTGTCTTCGGGCATGTAGCTCGAGGTCGCCGCCCTCGCCCAAGTCGCCGCTCGTGATGCAATAGCGGCGTAGACGGACGCGGACTCGACCGCACAAGCGGTGGCCACGATGGCGGCCGATGACGGGGGCACCGTCAGCCACGCGTCCTACTTGCCGCCGTCCAACGTCCAACACAGCCGAGGTCGGGGACTCCTCCGAGGATGAGTAGGGCATGGGAGGCGGCAGGGCATGGTGTGCCAACTGGCCGGTCCGTCTCCTGTGTTCTACTCTTCCTCGTCGGAGACTGCACCTTTGTCTTGAACCCAGCCCCTGTACATGGAGATCGCAGATGGAGGACGTCGGTCACCACCGTAGAATAGGTTTAGTGTCAGGTTTCTTTTATTTTTCTGTCCTATAAAAGTTTGAAATGTAATGAAAATCTGCCGTGTTTGCATTAATCTCGGCCGGTGTATATGAGCTTTCACAACAAAATAGTATATTGTAGGAGTACTAGCAAGATGCCCATGCATTGAACGGAACATCAAGATCTTGTGGGAGAAAAGGATGAACGAGGGAAGGCCTTATCTACAAATGTGGAGAGGAGTGCGGGTAAATTGTCATAGTTTCCTTCCTATCCATTAGATATAGATCGGACGGCCTATATTGCAGGATGGCAGGCACACCATCATCACCAACTCTGCTTTCTATTCTAATTGAACCGATACAAAGCTAACATGCAAAGTAAATAAACACATAGGGTCTACATACACAATTTATCTTAGGCACTCCAATAGTACATCCACTACACATTCACGCATTTCACATCTTTCTACATCTACGGGAACCTACGAAAGGGTTAACGTAAATTGTCTCTCTCTCTCCTCCCTGATTTTCATGGTGGTGGGCCCCTCCCTCCCCCCAATCTACAATCAATAGCTCACACATTTCACATTACGTTAATTACGTATCTGGGATTACGTAGGTGTAGCATTACGAGTCCAAAAAACCCAACTAAGCCAACCTCCTAGCATATCGCGCGGGAAAAGACACGGCCGCGCCGTTTTAGTCGGGATTACCGGATTACTAGTAGCAGTATCGATGGATCGTGCGAAGCACCAAGTTTTTTTTTAGGGGGCGAAGCACCTAGTTTAAAAGGAAAAAAGGGTACACTCACAACACCCTGTCGCGGTCGCATTGCACCCCACACACGTTCGGTCCTGCACACGGCTCATGCAAACGGAACGCGCTTCGGCTTGCCTCTTCACTGACACGTGGTACTGCACTTGGAGAAACTGACCATGTGCCAAACTGCCCTTGCCCACCGCGCGAACCACCCCCCCCCCCTCCCCAAAAAAATTCCCCCCAAATCCCAAATTCATCCGCCCTCGGCCAACTAGCCAATAATATTCCCCAAACCCCCCTTCCCCCCGCCCCCTCCACTCCACTCGCTCCGCCAAAGCCTCCCTCCCTGCCGTGTCGATACGTCGGCGCCACGGTTCATCGAGGGGATGCACGGCGATCCTCTCTCTCCCACAGTATGCTCTCGTAGACTGCCGTCCTCGAGCCGCGCCGCCACCGCTGGCGACGTTCTTGTGGAGGCGCACGGCGGTCAATGCCACCACCGCTGGCAACGTTCATGTGGAGATGCACGACGGTCAGCTTCTCCCACGGTACACGCATTCTAAACTGAGGCCCCGTGCATGTAGGTGTAGTGCTGAATGTTAGCTGATAGACGTTGCTAATCTCACTGTTTGCCGAAGTAGTTTACAGTCAATATGCTCTGCTTAAGAAGCTTCCTTGCCCTGTTCTATACTCAATCTGCTTAGTTGAGATGGCATGCCAGGCCCGATTAGTTCCTAAAATATCCTGCCATATATTTATTGTGACATAGCTTGCCATGGTCTAGTAGCCAATCTGTTAGGTGAAATAGTTCTACACTATTTTATACTCGATCTTTGTTTGATGGCTCTGTGCTCGGCCTCATTGACTGCTGAAATAGCCTGCCATAATTTAGCACTCAAATCTGTTTGCTGAATTAGCTTTAATATATTTCATTACTTAGATCTGCTCATCCAAATATCTTGCCATAGCTTTAGACATCGACCTAGGTATTTTTTTCTACACTTCATAAAAAAGCATATATGTTTTTCCTGTAATATCTAGTAGAAGAACCAATTTGTATGTCTCATAGATGGACAGGACTTGGATAACTTCTGCTCGAAGATTCTCCGCTGCATATGTCGAGGGGGTTGAAAACTTCATGTACTTTATCAGAGTTGAGTACGGTGGTCCAAAATCAGATGTGCTCTGCCCGTGTAGCAGTTTTATGAATTCAGTTACAAGACCCCAGTCAACTATGCAAAATCATCTACACGTGTATGCGATATACTAGGTGGGTTCATCATGGTGAAGCTGTGAACGTCAATGTTACTGACTATGTGGAAGAAGCAGATCACCATCTTGATTTGCCTGATGCTTAGGTGGAAGAGGAGGAGGAGGAGGAGGTGGTGGAGCCAGTGAGTTTGACCAACATTGAAACAATGCTGAGAAATGCTCGTGCATTTCATGAACTTTCACCTGCAGAAGAAAAACTGTGGGCTCGCATGTTGGAACAATGCAATGTGGCTGTCACCCCAGGAAATAAGCTATCCGTATTCTTAGCTATGGTCACCTTTCTTCAGGTGAAGACATCTGAGCGGATGACCAACAAATCATTCGATGCGATGTTGGCTGCTTTATGCAAATATTTCCCAGATGCGTTTGAGCTGCCACACACCTACAGTAAAATGAAGAATTGCGCCTTCATGTAGTTGGAATTGGAAATGATATGATCCATGTTTGTAAGAATAATTGTGTTCTGTTCCAGAAGGATTATGCCAACTTAAGTGAATGCCCGAAATGCAAATCATCAAGATGGAAAGATGGCGATGCTGTGAAGAGGATTCCTCATAATGTTTTGAGACATTTTCCAATCATACCAAGATTGCAGAGGTTGTTTCATGATGCTGAAACAAGAGAGGATGTACTATGGCATTCTAGGAACCAGGAGTACAGAGATCTGAATGTAATGAGCCATCCATCTCATGGTAGTGACCGGAAAAGCTTCAATCAGAAACACAAAAAGTTTGTTGCTGACCCGAGAAACATTAGACTTGGCTTAGCTTCAGATGGATTTAACCCATTTGGCCACCAGAGCGCCACATATAGCAAGTGGACAGTGCTTGTTATCCCTTACAACATGCCTCCAAATGTCGCACCACAGAATCAAACTACATGATGTCCTTGCTCATCCTAGGTCCAAAAAGTCCTGGAAAGGATTTTGATTTGTTCATGGAGCCTCTTATGGAGGAACTTCAATAGCTATGGAGGGGTGTTCTCACTCGAGACCTATATAGCATCCCACCAGATGATTTCTTTCTGCGTGTTGTCATAATTTGGTGCATCCATGATTATCCAGCTTTGGGCACTATGTCAGGGCAAACGACACATGGTTACAATGCATGTGTTTGCTATGACAGGAATCCGCTATCATACGCAATACTTAGCAAGATCTGTTACATTGGACACCGTCGTTTCCTAGCCAAGGCCAAGCCGCGTCCTACAAAATACCGAAGACATGTGTTCAATGCAAAGCATGAAAACCGCGATGCACCAAAGAGGCTCACTGCTGATGAGTTGCAATTGGAATTAGAGAAGGTCAGGCATATTACACCAGGAAACCATCCTGGTAATGGTAGCGAGAAACGGAAGCGTGGCAGGGCAGACGAGAGATTATTGTTTACCCGCAGGTCCACTTTGTGGGACTTGGAGTATTGGAAAGATTTGGATCTGCGGCATAATCTTGATGTGATGCACATCGAGAAAAATATATGTGACAGCATTATCGGCACACTTCTTAATATTGAAGGCAAGACGAAAGATACCTTAAAATCCAGGATTGATTTGACACACCTGGGTATCAGAAAGGATTTGCAGGTGGAAGATGAAGGTAAACCACGTGATATGGCACCAGCTGTGTACGTCTTGAACAAGGTAAAAAGAAAAGAATTCTGCGAGGTCCTGTCACGTGTGAGATTCCCACATGGATTTGCTTCCAACCCTGAAAGGAGAGTTAGTGCAGATGGAAACAAGGTACAAGGGTTGGAAACTCATGACTACCACATCCTACTTCAAAGGGTTTTACCTGTTCTCCTTAGAGGATTGGGCCGCCCTGACTTATACAAAGCAGTTGCAGAGTTGGGACAATTCTTTAGGGAACTCTGCAGTAGAAATATCAGGGTAGATGCTTTGGAGCGTCTTAGAGACAAGATACCAACTATCCTATGCGACCTTGAGAAGATACATCCTCCAGCCTTTTTTGATGCGATGGCGCATTTGGTTGTTCATCTACCTGATGAGGCACTACTTAGAGATCCAGTATAGTATGGCTGGATGTACCCTATTGAAAGGCAGCTAGGCACTTTCAAGGGCTATGTTAGGAACAGATCTAGACCCGAGGGTTCCATTGTAGAGGCCTACATTGCTACAGAAGCGTTGACAATCTGCTCAAAATACATTGAAACAGCTGATCAACTTAGCAAAGAGGTGGGTGAAGACAATCCCGGGCTCAATGTTTTCAATTATTCTGTTCGAGTTACAGGGAAGAGTCGACAAGAGGACAAACCTAAAGATTTCGACAAAATGGTTTGGTGTGTGCTGAATAACTGTCCTGAGATACTACCTTATATCAAGTAAGTGCTAAGTACTGCAGCTTATACATCATAATATACTAAACTTGCAGCACATTCTTATATATTTAAATGTTTGACGCCATCACTATGTTGTGCAACATCTACAAAAAGGAGTTACTGCGGCAAAATCCAAGAAACATTGACAAACAGGTTATGGCAGGCTTTGCGAAATGGTTCAAGAGCCATGTAAACTTTTGAATTGCACTATCAATTTTCTTAATATATTGAGTACATAAGATGATCAGCTAGTCTATTTTCTAACCATAGGTTAAGAAGATGCGGGAGGATGGGCAGGCAGTTGATGATGCCCTTTAATCACTAGCAATGGGTCCTGATACTCGGGTAAGATATTATGAATCTTGCTTTGTTGGAGATGTGCGCTACAACACCCTTGAACACGATGAAGGCAGGAAGACACAAAACAGTGCCATCATGAGCACGGATACGTACGACAGAGAGACAACTGAAATGTATGCTAGCATAACAGACATTATTCAGTTGCAGTATATTTCCAGTTTCGAGGATCATCGGTGTGTGGTTTTGTTGTGCTGTCATTGGTATAACCTGTTTTCTAGGATCGCAAAACCCAGAGCTGATGATTATTTCAAATCCATCAATGTCAAGGCGGCGTACCAGACCAATGAGCCTTTTATTTTGGCAAACCAAGCAACATAGATATTTTTCTTGGAAGATACATTTGCACGTAGCGATGACTGGAGAGTATTGCAAAGGTTGAGCAGAGGGATTCGTTTAATGAAGTTTCACAACAAGATGATGCTTACACTACTCCCGATGTACAAGATTCCACAGATGTTCCTAATATCTTTGAGAACCATCACGTCAATGACGCTGGTGAAAAGATTACCTGTCGTGCTGTGGACATACAAGAGTTGATCCAGAAGAAGCCAATGTTCGAGGACATTGAGGATGAAGAAGAAGATGACGCTCTGGGAATTATGATTCAGACTGATACACATGGCGAAGATGTTGATGCTGCTGCAGATGATGATTACATTGTTTTTGTCATATTTGTCTGTCAGAAGACGTTTTTTGATCTACTATGTGAAATTGTGTTTGCTATGACAACTGAAACCTGACGAACGTGTTGTTTAGTATTTTGCTGTGATAACATCACTTGTTATGTATGTTCATTTGTGTTTGGTGATTGTATGACGAGTAAAACATGATGACATTGTTGTTTAGTTGTACTCATATTTGGTTGTGAAACTTGAGTTTGATGACATAGTTTGCTGTTGGACTGCAATTTGCTCGACTTCTTTGAATGGGAACAAAGCTGACCCGATAGGGCCTCTGCTAATTTATTTATTTATTATCAAAAGGGCCTATGCTATTTATTTATTTATGAGCAAAAGGGGATAACCCTCGATTTCTGTTAATAGAAATCATTAGATGTTCACAACACTATGCCCAGCCTGCTACACAGGTTTCATTCATTACTAGTTTCAGCAAAGTGCTCATGTCATAGCCACTGAATACATCACGAGTGCTACATACACTGCAAATAAAGAGACAATCATCCTACAGAGCACATCAATTTTGCCCATTATCTTCACAAGCTCTTTCATCTCCTCATTGTTGTCAAGGCTGTTTAGCAGCTGTTGCTTGGCCATGATAAGAGGAACTGCATCTTTAACCTTCTGCTCTTCATCTTCCTCTTCTGTCGTTCCTTCAGTTACTTGTCCAACACCCCAACCTGCTGGTATTCGGATTCCTCGGCTAACTAAGTAATCAACGTAGTTGCATTCCCCCACATCAGCAACTTCCCAGATATACAAATCACATGACTCTTCCCTTTTCTACACGAATCAAATTGGAAGATCATCAACCAAACTATAAAAAAAATCAGTAACTGAAAGCAGCAGAACAACACTTAAACATATTATTACCCCATGATTCGGGCATTTGTAGAAGACTCGGCCAGGGTTGAGGATTGTGGTTGAGACACGACGGATGACTCTGTGTGATTTGTAGCCGTGGCACCACACCAACGGCAGCGGGTTGCGATGAGCAACCGGCTGCGGTGTGTGTGTTGGCAAGGGTGTGATGAGACCCACAGGCGATGGTACGGGTGGCGACTTGGCACATATCTGGTTGTTGCCTGCTGAAGAGCAGGTGGACGAGCAGCCAGCGGACATGGTTGTTGCGGCCATAGCTTCTGATGCTAGGCAGGGTAAGTAGAGAAGAGGAGAAGCGAACATTGGATATGTCAGTTTCATTACTTGCAGAGTAGCATAGCACCATATATAGTCATATTCTAGGTTTGGATTCGAACCACGAATAGGAGCACATCTCTCTTTTTTCTAAAACTCAACAATGTCTGTTTACTGGTACACTAGCTTGTTCTGTACGCCTTCTCAAGTCTTTGATTTCCTTTTTTTGCGAGGAAGGAAGGAGGACAAAATTGAGAGTTCCCGGGACTCGAACCCAAGACCTCTCAGTTGAAAACCAAGGGTGCTAGACACTTATGTGGCGCCCGTGGGAGGAGGACGGGAGACGAATGCTTTTTCCTCGTAGTTTTAGTTGTGAGCAAGATTGAACGGTCGCAGTTTCGGGAATGTTATCACGTGAATGAGCCCAGTTTTTCTTTTCTTCCTACATATATATATATATATATATATATATATATATATATATATATATACACACACACACACATAAACACTATTCTGATCACGGGATTAGAATAATATTCTGATCACAACCTGACCTGCCCCACTAGTAGTACGTTGAACTTCCCTGTGAACTAGGTTGAACTTCCGCCAACATTGCCCAAATGGGGCTTGCGATATACCGTTGGAAAGCTATGGACACCAATATCATGACCCAACTTAAATTTTTGGCAAAATATAAGCAGTTTAAGAGCAGTTTTAAAAACCGTTTTTTCTTCACACAAAAAACATGAATCGTATTTTCGATCGCATTTCTAAACCGTTTATCGGAATGAGGCATATAATATGGCGTTGGAAAGCTGCTGCAAAACCTCTCCTTCCACATGTTGAAAGTTTTCTCTAATTCCCTATGGTTAAAGAGTAATTTCAAAAAATGTAAAATTTCGTAAACCGAACAGCTGAGTTCGTTTTTTCAATGTCATTTCTAAACAGCTAATCCAATGGAGGCATATGATACGGCGTTGGAAAGCTTATGAAAATGCGCTACTTTTTCATATTGAAAGATTTTTTCTAATTTTGAATGGTTTAAGAGTAATTCAGAAAATGGTCCAAGTCCTACCGAGTTCGTATTTTCGAACTAATTTTTTAACCGTGCGTCCGAATGCAGCAAATGATATGGTGTTGGAAAGCTTGAACAAATGCGAAAATTTTTGGTATGTATTGTTTCTCCCTATTCTTTACGGTTTTAAGTTAGTTTCGAAAATGGCGAAAAACGTATTTTCGCCGTAATTTCTACAAACTTTATCGGAATGGGGCAAATAATATACCGCTGAAAAGCTACGGAAAATGCGAAACTTTTTCATGTTCATGGTTTTCTCTGATTCCTAGCCGTTTTCAAGTAATTTCGAAAACGGTGGGATCATGCGTTCTGCCTTTATCGCAAAACAGATTCTTCGAAAATGCACCGCGTGAAGAACCTGAACTTCTCGGTGCGTGTACCTGAACTTCACTCTGTTTTTCACGTGATTTTTTTGCGTGTAGCTATCCATCCACTGCTAGTAGCTCTCCATCCATTCACCAGAATTGAGCAGGTGATATACCGATGGAAAGCTGTTGTAAACACGCAACTTTCCCGTGTTGATCATATTTTCATACTCGCGATGATTTTAAAAGTTTTTCACCTAAAATTCATTCAGCGTAGTAGTTGAACTTCCTGCTCTTTTCACGTTGAACTTCTGTGACGTATTTTTGTTTGTAATTTTCTCATCCATTTCGTCAGTGTTACACAAATAATATTCCTTTTGTACAAACGTCTCTCACAATAATTTTTTAACTTTCTCCGACCGAGGACTTGAAACTTACACAAATGATATTCCTGTAGTTTTGAGGTAAATTAGAAAATGGCGAGATCATGATTTCTGCGTTCATCGCGAACGGAAATGCACTGCGTGAAGTAGTTGAACTTCTGGGGCATGTCTGTTTGAACTTCACTCTGTATTTGACGTGCTGTTTTTTGCACTGGGTGAAGTAGTTGAACTTCTGGGACATGTCTGTGTGAACTTCACTCTGTTTCACTTTATTGTATTTTTCTTATATGAAATACACACCGTGTAGTACGAGAACTTCCGGTTGTTATCACTTTTGAACTTCTCTCTGGTTTGAGAGAATTATTTTAAAACACAAAACTACATTTTTATGTATTTTGGACATCTAAATACATGGTGAACCTCTCTCACAAGAATTTTTTGAACTTTTCCTCGCCGAGCACTTGAACTTCTAGCAACCATTTTTTCCGTTTATGAGTTGTTTTTAAAAGTGCAAAAAATGGCGTTGTGTTTTTATTTTTTGAACAGGTAAATCCTAGGTTTTAATAAACTCCGAACTTCTGTGTTTTTTCAATTTGAACTTCACCTTTTTATATTTTGATTAAAGAATTGTATTCGATTTTTATACGAAAAAAATTGAGCATGGAAATACAAGATGAACCTCTCTTGCAAGGATTTTTAAACCTCCCGGACAGAGCACTTGAACTTCTTTCAACAAATATTTTAAGATTTTTATTTTTCTATACTTTTATTCTCACTTGAAATGCATTCCTTTGCAGTACTTGAACTTATCGTTGTTTTCATTATGAACTTCTTTCAACAGGTAAGAATTTTTCGAATACATCAAAACGTGTTTTAAATGATATACATGAAAATTTTAAACCGTTCATCAAAATGTGGCACACAATATACCCGGTGGAAAGCATCTGAATCACAGCAAGTTTTTCATGTAGACAGGTGTTACAGATTTGTTGCCGTTTGAGAGCAGTTTTTAAAATGGCAAAACAACGATGTTTTTTGCTTTTTTTCAACATGTAAATGAATGACAGACGTCTCGCACATAAATTTTTAACTATGGAGGATCACATGAACTTCTTCCAACAAACCTTTAAGCTCTTTGTTTTCTATTCATGTATTCTTACGTCAAATGCATTCCGTGTGGTAGTTGAACTTCCCAATGTTTTCACCTTGAAATTCTGTCATGCATTTTTGTTCAACCTCTCTCACAAGAATTTTTGAACTTTTCTTGGCCGAGCACTTGAACTTCTGTCAACAAAATTTTTAGACTTTGCCTTTTTATTCTTTTTCTCTCATATGAAATGCACACCATGCAGTACATGAACTTCTGGCAGTTATGAAACCGAACTTCTCTCTATTTCGCTTTAGTAACAGAAAAGGTCTGAGTTTTTTATATACATCGAACCTCTCTAACCTTTTTATTTGAATTTCTTTGTGTACTTTTTAGAAATATGAAAATTGGAGTTTTGTTAGAAACATCGAACTTCTTCGTTATTTTCAATTGAACTTATTGGTTTTATTCTTTAGTAATTGAAAATCCGAATTTCTTAAATAAATATCAAACTGCTAGGCTTTTTCCAATTGAACTTCTTCATTATTTTCGATTGAACTTATTGGTTTTTTTCTATAGTAACCGAAAAAATCGAGGTTTCAAATATAATATCAAACTCCTCCATTTTTTAAATTTGAACTTCTTCATTTTATTTCTTTTTAGTAATGGGAAAAAAATTCTAGGTTTATAATAAACATAGAACCGCTCATCAATTTTAAGTTGAACTTCTAGCTTTCTTTATAAATTAGAGAAGATCCAATGAAATCCATGTGAATTGTTTGAACTTTTTTGTTTGTCATTTTCTTTGACCTCTCCATTTTTCTTAATTTTGAATGTTCAGAGTTAACAAGTCCATTTATACATGAACTTCTCGATGATAGGTCCCCGACCGGCTCAAGTTTTATGCATTCGTATATATAAAAAAGGAAAGACAAGTAGAAAAAAATGTTGCGTTCTTATGGACACCACTAACACTTTTTGTGAGCACATTATTCCACTGTAAATTTTTGCATAATTTTTGCCGCAAAAAATTGCGTTTTTTGTCATTGCCAACATCAAGTAGCATAACTTGATTTTTTTTTTCTGATGGAATTATACTAATTGAACTGCCACGGGTTTTTTTGTTGAACTGCTACTGCATGATGGCACAAAATCATTTCTTGTGCGCTCCCGTGTATACGCGCAACACACGAAGCATCAACATTCACATAAATGAACTTCTATCATTGGTATTTTTGAACCTTTTTTGCATTCTATGTATAATAAAATTTCTACTGTCACCACACAGAGAGTCTTGATCGGAGGCGAAATCTTCAAGAAAAAACTGATTAGCGCTCTCGTCGGCCACAAATGTCTCTATCTCTCTTCATAAAACACAAGGTTTGATACACAAGAACAATTAACACTCCACGACATTGATGCATTTTTGGAAATAAACCTGTGAAACTAAAATCAACGGACTAAAACACCATCTTTTGCACCTGCACATAGAGCCGAACTTCAGAACATGTGCATGCGTGCTCGGTCGATGCACTAACGGAGCAAAGTGCATGCGTGCTGGAGGAGGGCGCGTCATAGCAGAGGGCAGGTCGCACCAGAGGGGAGGGCAGGCCATGCCGGAGCGAAGTGAAGGTCGCACCAGAGTGGTGAACCTCTCTCACACAGAGGCGGAGGGAATGGAAGGCCACGAATGGCGGCGCGCGTCGCCGGGTGCTGTCGTCGTCGGGATCTCGGGCTGCCGCTGTAGGGATCATGGCGCGCGGGGGTTGAATCATGGAGCGCAAATGCTTGCCGCGGCGGGCGCACGGAGAAGGTGCGGGCGGCGCGAGGTGGCACTCATCGGCGTCGCGGCACGGCCGCAGTGGCGAGATCCATCGGTTGGGCGCACGGCCGCGGCGACGGGATACGACAGTTGGGGGCAGGGCCACGACGACGGGATCCGGTCATTTGAGGTGGGGCAGGCCATGGGAGGCGCTTGGAGGTGAGGATGGGGGCGCGGCGGCGGGGTTCTCTGTGGAGGGCATGCGCGGGCGTGGGGATCGGGGATCTGGGGAGGTGGCTCGGTGCGGGGCATGCGGGAGTGGCCGGGGAGGGAGGCAGTGGTGGCTTCGCGGGTCGGGAAGGGAGGCGGCGGTGGCTACGCGGGGGGGGAGGAAGGCGGTGGCCGCGCCAGCAAGGGAGGGAGGCGGCGGTGGCCGAGCCGACCAAGGAGGGAGGCGATGGTGGCGGCGTGATGCAGATTGTAGGAGAGGGGAGATGGGATCGGGGAGGAGAGGGGATCGTGGGGTGAGTGGTCAGGGGTGGGTGGAGATTGTTTTTTCTTTTTTTTCATCCACTGTAGCGATTCGGGACTTCGGGAGCATCCGTCGCCTCCTATATAGCACTGATTGTGATCCAAATAACTATTCTAATCCTGGAATTAGAATAGTGTTTATATATATATATATAAACACTATTCTGATCACGGGATCAGAATAATATTCTGATCACAACCTGACCTGCCCGCTAGTAGTACGTTGAACTTCCGTGTGAACTAGGTTGAACTTTCGCCAAAATTGCCCAAATGGGGCTTGCGATATACCGTTGGAAAGCTATGGACCCCAATATCATGACCCAACTTAAAGTTTTGGCAAAATATAAGCAGTTTAAGAGCAGTTTTGAAAACCGTTTTTTCTTCGCACAAAAAACGTGACTCGTATTTTCGATCGCATTTCTAAACCGTTTATCGGAATGAGGCATATAATATGGCATTGGAAAGCTGCTGCAAAACCTCTCCTTCCACATGTTGAAAGTTTTCTCTAATTCCCTATGGTTAAAGAGTAATTTGAAAAAACGTAAAATTTCGTAAACCGAACAGTTGAGTTCGTTTTTTCGATGTCATTTCTAAACGGCTAATCCAATGGAGGCATATGATATGGCGTTGGAAAGCTTATGAAAATGCGCTACTTTTTCATCTTGAAAGTTTTTTTCTAATTTTGAATGGTTTAAAAGTAATTTGGAAAATGGTCCAAGTCCTACCGAGTTCGTATTTTCGAGCTAATTTTTTAACCGTGCGTCCGAATGCAGCAAATGATATGGCGTTGGAAAGCTTGTACAAATGTGAAACTTTTCTATATATATTGTTTCTCCTAATTCATTACGGTTTAATGTTAGTTTTGAAAATGGCAATAAACATATTTTCGCCGTAATTTTTACAAACTTTATCGGAATGGGGCAAATAATATACCGCTGAAAAGGTAAGAAAAATGTGAAACTTTTCATGTTCATGGTTTTCTCTGATTCCTAGCCATTTTCAAGTAATTTCGAAAATTGTGAGATCATTCATTCTGCCTTTATCGCGAAACAGATTCTTCGAAAATGCACCACGTGAAGAACCTGAACTTCTCGGCGAATGTACCTGAACTTCACTCTGTTTTTCACGTGATTTTTTTGCTCGTAGCTCTCCATCCACTGCTCGTAGTTCTCCATCCACTCACCGGAATTGAGCAAATGACATACCATTAGAAAGCTGCTGTAAACATGCAACTTTTCTGTGTTGATTGTTTTTTCATACTCGTGATGATTTTAAAAGTTTTTCATCCAAAATTCATCCACTTTAGTAATTGAACTTCCTGCTGTTTTCAGTTGAATTTCTGTGACATATTTTCGTTTGTAATTTTCTCATACATCATCAGTGTTACACAAATGATATTTCTTTTGTACAAATCTCTCTCACAATATTTTTTTTAACTTTCTCTGACGAAGGACTTGAACTTGTAACAACAAAACTTTTAGTGTTTGCTTTTTTATTCTTTTTTTAATACAACATGCACACCGTGTAGTACATGAACTTCTGGCAGTTATCAACCTGAACCTCTCTCAGTTACATGAAAATATTTGAGTTTTTTAATGAATTTTTCATCTGATTTTTCTTAATTTTTTTATGAATTTTGAAGCGCTCTATTTTTAATAGTTGAACTTCTTGTTATTTTATTTTTGGACTTCTTATTTCCATTCTTTAATAACGAGGAAAATCTGAGTTTTCTATAATCATCGAACTTCTACATCTTTTTAATATGGCCTTCCTGGTTTTATTTCTTAATCTTTTTTTTGAAATTTTGAAGCGTTATATTATTAAAAGTTGAACTTCATGTTTTTTATTTTTGAACTTCTTGTTTCCATTCTTTAATAACGAGGAAAATCTAAGTTTTCTATAATCATCGAACTTCTCCATATTTTTAATATGGACTTCCTGGTTTTATTTATTAATTTTTTTATGAAATTTTGAAGCGCTCTATTATTAAAAGTTGAACTTCCTATTATTTTAATTTTTGAACTTCTTGTTTCATTTTTTTAATAAGGATGAAAATCTGAGTTTTCTTTAATAAAAAGAATTTTTGAACTTCCGAGGGAAGAGCACTTGAACTTCTAGCAACAAATTTTAAACTTTGCCTTTTTTATTCTTTTTTCACATACGAAATGCACATCATGTAATACATGAACTTCCGATAGTTATCAATTTGTACTTCTCTGTGTTTCGGTTTAAAAAATGAGAAAATTCTTTTAAAACTTTTTTTAGGTTTTTCTTTTCTTATTTGAACTTCTTCATTTTATTATTTAGTAACGATTAAACATCTAAGTTTTTTTACCTTCGAACTTTTTTTACTTTGAACTTCTTAGAAAAATATGGTTTTACATAAGCAAACATTTTTCAAGGATTTTTAAATTTGAACTTCTAGTTTTTTTTACCTTCTCAGTTATTTGAAAATGAACTTCTAGGGTTGTGAGATTTAAACTTCTACATTTTTTTGACCTCTCGGTTATTTCAATTTTTCTAGTTTTTAATCCATTTTTTATAAACTTTTTTTGGACTGCTTTGTTATTTTGAGTTGGCCTTCTCTCTTATCTTTTTAGAAACGAGGAAAATCTAACTTTTAAATTTTTTGGTTATTTTTTAGAAATGAGAAAAATCCATTTTTTTAATGAGCATTGAACTGCACTATTATTTTAATTTGACCTTCTTGATTTTACTTTCTAGAAATATGGAAAATTTATTTCTTTACGTAGACATCAAACTAATGTGTTATTTCTTTTACAAAAGGAAAATTTAATTACTATTAAATTTATTTATTTCACATTGTAAATATTGTTTCCGGAGGTTTCAACCAAAAATATTTGGCTTTTGCATTTAAACTGATCATATGAGCAAACACCGAAAAGAGCACACTCAATGTTTAGATGAACTTTTTCTCTCGTAGCTGTACATGAACCTTATTTCGTTTGCACTTGACCTATTTGGGGAAACAAACAGAATGAAACATATGAAGCCTCTGTCAAATGAACATACAAAATAGTAATAAAAAATCGCACTTTTCTCCATAAACATTTTTTTCTTGAACTTTGGTCTATGCTACAGAGGGATTTCAGGGGGAGGGATTATATGATTTGGTCGTTAGTACATAGGAAAGAGGAGTTTGACCACCGTGGACTGCTGCTCGCGATGGAATCGGCCTCCTAGACGCTGCAGGGCTGGACTGAGCACCCTTTGCGCTGGAGGTTTGGGCGCTGGAGGTTGGGTGTGGGAGCCAACGCCGAAGTAAGGGGCGGCGGTGGTGCCAGATGTTGGGCCTGGAGCAGCAACCTAGGGAGGTTGGGGCAGGCAAGGGGATGCCAAAGGTTAGCGTGGGGTGGTAGGTGGGCGGGAAGGAATCGCTGCCCCTGACAGCGGCGGCAGGCAACGGGCGGCGGATCTCCACGGCAGGAGGCCGGGCAGCGCGCAGGGATGACCCATGTTGAAAGAGCGGAGGTGGTGCGGAGTAGTCGGGTCCCCGGGGTGGTGGTTGCGACGTCGGGGAAGAAGCACAGAGGGAGGTGGGGATGGGCCGTAGCAGGTGTTGGAGGTCGTGGGAGCGCGTCTCCGGTGGCATTTGCCTGTGGAGGGAAGAAGGTCGTGGTGGCCGTTGGAGGAAGGTCGCGGCGGCAGGTGGAGCAAGTTCGCGCTCATGGAGGCAGCCCAATCCGGAGCGAGGGATGGACGTGGCGGCGCGATCCATGGTGAGGGACGGTGGAGGCGGCTTGATCCGGGAGGGGCGAGGGATGGTGGAGGCAGTGAGGGGCGAGGGACGGTGGAGGCGGCCCGATCCGGGGGGAGGGATGGTGGCGGCGGCGCGATCCGCGGCGAGGGATGGTGGCGGCGCCGATTGGGGGCGGTGGCGCGTTCCGTGCGGCGGCGGCGACGGTTGGGGCGGTGGAGCTTCCTACCCGGGTTGGGGGGCGCCAGATCGGAGATGGGGACGATGGGGTGGGTCGTGGGGATCGGTTCGGGTTGATGGTGGGTAGGTGGGCTTTTTTCGTTCTCGGGAGTTCGGGAGGATTAGAATAGTGTTGTCCAAATAGTTATTCTAATCCCAGGATTAGAATAGTGTTGTCCAAATAGTTATTCTAATCCCAGGATTAGAATAGTGTTGTCCATATATATATATAATATAAAGTATGCTACTTGGTGTCAGCTTAGTCAACAAACGATTGTGCGAACCTTGACCGTTGGATTGACATTCAACGTTTGTCGTGTTTCTTCAGTGTCTTCTTCCTCCAGCCGCCAAAGCCAAACCAGCGCCGGAGGGACCTCCTGCTCCCGCCTCCCACGGCTGGCTATGCTACCGTGCACGCATCGTGGACACATCGCAGCCTAAAACTCTGCGCATCTTCCCAGGCTCCTGTTTGTTCCCGTCCGAGGCCTCACCATCGTCCTCCGCCTTGGTTCGCTTGCCGCGGCACCGCCCTCCGGTGTTGTCAACATGGTCAACAATCGAGAGGAATAAGGGGATGACAGTACATGGTCAGGATGACAGTAGGGACCCAGCAGCGCATGAAGTAATTTTGTTTTTTTGGATGGAGAAGGGTATCAACTAGGTTGTTCGGGAGGTGTGGCCCATCTAGCACATGACCAGCCCAGTTTGTTTTTTTCCTTTCTAAAAATGGCTAGCCTTGCTATTTTCTTTTTTGCAAAATAACCAATGTAGGCCTACTTGTTTTTCTACGCCCTGCTGGACCGGAAATCTTTCAAGACGAGGAGGGATGCATTCTGCCCAGAAATTGGGCTATAAGTAATAAGAAATGGGCCATAAGTAATATTAAATGGGCTGTAAAATTAAAAAAAAATACAGCAAACAGGCAAATGGTTCCAAAATACTTTTTCTTTCGGATTTTGATATTTAAAGTTTCATTGTTTTTGTGTGGGTAAAATTTCATTGGATTCAAATTAAGGTATGTTTAGTTTTTAAATTAATTTGAATCTGGCTAGAAATTTTGGGTTGTATGCTGTTTGGGACAGATTTGAAGGCTGACTTGTGGGTCTACTAGGTTGATTTGTATGAAAGGCTTTGTCAACTTAGTCCACAAACAATTCTAGCAGCACTGACCGTTGGATGTTAATCCAACGGTCGTGCTGCTTCTTCAATATCTGATCTTCTTGCTCCAGCAACCCAAACCAGCATCGGTGGGACTGCCTACTCCCGCCTCCCTTGGTCGGCTGTGTTGCTGCACAGGCAGCACCGCCCCACCCTACACCATTGCTGGCCAGGCCATTCCTCTACTCACCCACACCTCCTATTATTTTCTGGCGACGGCAGCCGGACCAGAAACCCTCGTACTCCGCACCGCGTGAGCAACCACTGCCGAGTCTTCCCTGGCTCCATGTCGTTCCCTTCCTAGGCCTCGCCGTCATCCACCGCCCCGGTGCTCTCGGCGCGCGGTGGTGAACGTGGTCAACGAACAACATCCATCGTACATGGACTGTACGTGGAGAGGCTGACAGTTGGGTCCACGGCTGCACAAAAGGAAATGCCTCCTTATTACATGCAAAATAATGATTCCTCCACCTGACATCTGGGACCCACCGGAAGGGCCTCTGTATTTCTTGAAAAAAAACGTCCCCCTGCTGATAGGTCGGACCCACCAGCTATATCTTTGCACGCAAGGAAGTGCCTCCTTATTAGCACAAAAAATGAATACTCCCCTGGTATCTGGGACCCAGCATAGTGGGAGGCTAACATGTGGGCCTACTAAGTTGACAGGATAGAGGGCTTTATCAACTTAGTCAATATGAATGATTCTAGCTCCAGGACCATACGATGTCCATCCAACGGCCGTAGTGCTTCTTCAACCTCTTGTCTTCTTGCTCCAGCCGCCCAAACCAGCGCTGGTCGTGCCGCCTGCTCCTGCCTCCCGTGGCCGGCTGTGCTGCCGCGGAGGCCTCACCGCCCCCTACTACTCTCACCGCTGGCCAGGCCCTGCGGCGACGGCAGTCTCACACCGCAGTCGAACTAGTGAACCATCATACTCCTCTCCGCGTGGGCATCTAGTGCCGCGTCTTCCCCGGCTCCGTGTCGTCCCCTTCCTAGGCCTCGCCGTCGTCCACCACCTTGGTGCTCTCGACGCGGCATGGTCAATGTGGTCAACGAACGACTTCCATCGGAAGAGTACTGCACGTGGAGAGGCTGACAGTTGGGTCCACGGTCGCAGCAAGGAAGTGCCTCCTTATTATGCGGAAAATAATGATTCCTCCACCTGACAGCAGGGAACCACCAGGCGGGCCACCGTATTTCGTGAAAAAAAAATTCCCCCCCTGACTGCTGGGACCCACCAGCTATATCTTCGAACGCAAGGAAGTGTGTCCATATTACGGGCAAAAAAATGATTCGCCCCTTGACTGCTGGGACCCATCAGCTACATCTTCGCATGGAAGGAAGTGCCTGACAGTCGGGACCCACCTGGTCGAAGCGTACGTAGCGTTGTCATTCTGGTTGCGAACGTGTACGTACATACTGGTCAATGTAGAGGCGCGCACGTGTCATAGTAGAGGCGCGCACGTGTCGTAGTAGAGGCGCGCACGTGTCGTAGTAGAGGCGCGCATGTAGCATGTACACGTACGTATAGCGGCCAGGGTGCAAGAAAGAAAATACTGCCACGTACGTACATACGGGCAGGGTCTCGAACGCCTACTCACGCATACGTACGGCCAGGGTCGTGTACATGGTTGGGTCGGAACGGAGAAGCTGCGTCGTTGTCGTGTTCATGGGGAGGCAACTGGCTGGGTCCAAACATAATGCGTCGTCGTGTTCATCGGGAGCCAATCGGCTTGGACGGAATAGCCGATGGAAACGAGGCCTGGCGTACCGCAGAACGGAGGAAACGGCCTTGTGTTCACCTGGCCACGATCGAAACCGGATCCTGTTCATCGGGAGGGGTCTGGCATACTGCAAAACAGAGGAAACGGACCTCCTATGGTGGAAACAGGGTCCTGTTGATCGGGAGGGGTGTGGCGTACCGCAAAACGGAGGAAACGGACTTGTGTTGGAGCGCTACGGTCGAAACGGGGATCCTGTTCATCGGGAGGGGTGTGGCATACCGCAAAACAGGACTCCACGGGATACTGTTCATCTCCACCGTCGACCTCCTCCAGCCTCCACGGGCTACTGCTCATCCACCGTCGACCTCCTCCAGCCTCCACTTGCAACTGTTCATCCACGGGCTCCTGTTCATGTAGCCTCCACCGCGCGCTCCTCCACCGGCTATTGTTCAACCAGCCCTCTCCACGGGGTCCTGTTCAACCACCCCTCCACGGGCTACTGTTCATCCAGCCCTCCACCGGCTACTGTTCAACTAGCCCTCCATGGGGTCCTGTTCATCCAGCCCTCCACGGGGTCCTGTTCATCCACCGGCTTGATCGATTGGGGTATTGTTCATCCAGCGGCAACGGCCTCTACTACCACGGGGTCCTATTCATCCAACCCCCACAAGGAACTGTTCATCCAAACCCCCCAATAACGCTCACTGTTCATCCAGAGGAAGCATCGATCGGCTTCAGTTAGCAGCAGTAGCGAAGGAATCACTCAGTTCAGTTAACAGGAAGGGATCGATCGCTCGGGTTCAGTAACGTAGCTAGTTCAATCACTCGGGTTCAGTTAGAGCCCAACTCCTCGCTCGGGTTCAGTTAGAGCCCAACGCCCCGCACACACGCGCGTACGTACGAGAGAAACGCGCATCCCTCGGCCCCTGACCACCACCGTAACCGGGAACTCCCCGATATTTTCCTCGTCCTCGCTTCTACCACGGTTTTTTCCGTCATGGACGGCCTAAAGAATGTCATGCAGCTGTGTCTTCGGCCCGCCCAAGACGAAAAGCCCATTTTCTATCATGATTTTTTGTCATACAAGCAGGAGCCCACCACATCTATGATGATATCGGGTTTTGTCACAATTATCGTCATAGAAGTGTTATAAGTATGACAGAAAAAAATATCGTTCAACCCAAAATGTCACGGATGTGTCTTTTTTTGTAGTGTTTAGTATCGCCAGGTTGAACCGCTGGTCCGCCTGCACCATGAGGGACCCGGACACCGGCATGAAGTCGACATCCATCGTCTCATACACATCGGGGACCTTCTGCGCCGCGACCTCCACCATGAACATTGGATCGGCTTCCTCCTCCTCGAGGATTGGCCCGCCGCAAAGTGAGCTTGGGAACGGAGGTCTGTGGCACCGACCGCCGCCGCAATTTCTGCGCAGCGCTCCGGCGTCAGCAACTTGTAGTACGTTATCTTGCGGCGCACCGTGGCTTTCCGGCGAACTAGGGGACGCTTGATGTGGGCTAGGGGATCAAAAGGTGGGGGATTGGACTGGAGAGGAGGTGTGGTTTTGAGGCAATGGCTGGCGTAGGCCGAGCAGCGAAGGTTCTGGTGTGAATAGTGGTTTTGGTGACGACCGGTCAATCAGTTTTGACTCTACACCGCTCTTGTCGCGTTCGCGTTGCACCCCGGGACGTTGGACCCTCCACGTCACTCACCGAATGGAACGTGCTTCGTCTTGCGTTTTTGCTCGCTTGTTGGACCGCAGTTGAGACTAAACTGACGTCCCTCCCCCTCCCCCGCACACATCATTTATACTACTACTCCCTCTATTTTATGCAGAGTAAATCAAAACAGAGGGAGTATACTACGGATGAGGATCCCCTGACGTGGCCGAACCCATTGAGTAACTGACATGCGGGGCCTAGCAAGCATGGGGCTCGCTAGTAAGTGACCGAAGGGGCGGTAAGGTAGGGATACCAATGTCACATGATCTACTTCCACTACTACTCCCTCCTTCCATCTATACAGGGCCTAATGCGTTTTTCGAGGCTAACTTTGACCAAATGTTAGAGTAATAATATATGACATGCAACTTACACAAAGCATACAGTCAAATTCATATCTGAAAGGAGCTTCCAATGATATAATTTTCACATTATACATCTCATGTACTATTAATCTTGTCAATAGTCAAAGGCGGTTTTGAGAAATGCATTAGAGCATGGTTAATAATGTAGCCGGTTGTTGGCTATAAAGAGATGCCACCTCACTTAGAGCCATCATAAAAATACTCATATAAGCAATTAATCTTTACATGGTTAAGTAATAGGATGGCTCTTAGAATGGCTATTAGGTTGGCTCTAAGCATTTAATATTTGCATGAGCAAGGTATATGATTGGAAGAGAGTTGCATGTATACTATTTTTTCTTTATTGGAAGAGAGTTGCATGAGCAAGGTATATGATCTAAGTGCCCACTTCACTCTCTCTCCTCTCTTCTCACTCCTCCAAGTAGGATTTTAATGACATGGCAAGTCTTATAGCCTGTTGACTAGGCCTTATTAGACTTGCTCTTAGGCCCTATATAAATGGAAGGAGGGAGTACTATGAGCACTGCATACTCTACTATAGATGTTGTCAATACTCCACTAGTACTATTGGACATGGAGCTTAAAAAAGTTACTATTGGACTGGCTATACGTGGAGAAATCCTAGTAGGAAGAGCATGTGCGAGAACAAGCACATTCACGTGGTTGAAAACAAATTGGAAACCATCTCTGTTTGTATACAAATCTAGGAGTCCGTACGAATATAACAATATTGATTGGGCGTTGTTGAATGTTTATACTTTTTTCTGTAAGTTTGATCAAAGTAGAGATACTTTGACTACACATAAAACTTATATGTAAACTAGAAAGTTTCGGAGGGAGTATATTGTACATTCAAAAGTGAAACGAACATTGAATACCCTTTATATATGATTTGCGGATGCTATGATCACCGGTTCAAAATTTTGAATCCGCCTTAGGTATCACACATGCACCCACTCGTTCTCTCTCGATTTCATGCCGGGGTTTGGAGATTCATTGATAGAGGACTAGGGTGGGTACAATACGTTCGTTTCGCTTATGAACGTACAATATACTCCCTCCAATCCTTTCTAGTTTACATATAAGTTTTATGTGTAGTCAAAGTATCTCTACTTTGATCAAACTTATAGAAAAAAAGTATCAACATTCAACAAAGCCCAATCAATATTGTTAGATTCATATGTACTCCTAGATTTGTATTCAAACAGAGATGGTTTCCAATTTGTTTTCAACCACGTGAATGTGCTTGTTCTCGCGCATGCTCTTCCTACTGGGATTTCGCCACGTATAGCCGGTCAGACCCCCCCCCCCCCCCCCGGGGGGGGGGGGTCATTTCTATCATAGAAACAGACCAAACATTTATCTCCTTTCATGACACGCAGTTGATCTCTCAACATCAATCGATCTCGTCAAGATGTGTCGGGGCATGTACTGAATGGGATGTCAAAACTAAGATGGGAAGCGACATGTAGTGGAGGCAAAGTTAAACTTTAAACGAACCATTTGTTTGTATGCATGTCAAACAAATTACAACATTGGAAATACAAGCATGGTCTAGGCCCACATGCGAATGATACTCGGTGGAATGTTCAAATGAGGCATGCGGGAGGATGGAGTCGACCGAAGGGCGGAATGATCGATGGAGAAGACGGTCGGAAAGGAATGAGAAATAAGCAATGCCACATGATTATACTTGAACAGCTCAAATAAACAATAAGTTGTCTCGTTTCCATTTCGTCTTGGTCACAGGGTAAGATACTCCCTCTGTTTTTATTTACTCTTCATATTAGGTTTGATTGAAGTCAAACTTTATAAAATTTGACCAGATTTATAGAAAACTAGCAAGATGCCCGTGTGTTGCACGGAACATCAAGATCTTGTGGGAGAAAAGGATGAACGAGGGAAGGCCTTATCTGCAAATGAGGAGAGGAGTGTGGGTAAATTGTCATAGTTTCCTTCCTATCCGTTAGATATAGATCATACGGCCTATATTGCAGGATGGCTGGCACACCATCATCACCAACTCTGCTTTTTATAAGAGTAGAAATATGAACATTTACAATAGCAAATCTATATGATGTGAAAGTATATTCAATAATGAATCTAATGGTATTGATTTGTTATTGTATATGTTATTATTTCTGTCTATAAACTTTGTCAAAGTTTACAAAGTTTGACTTTGAGGAAAGCTAAATGCGGAGTAAATAAAAACAGAGGGAGTACGCAGGGACTAATATAGTTACTACTGCCAGAAAATGGTAAGTTGGACCCCTAAATGCGGGCTCGGACCGGGCACACCTCAATTATTCCTTCAAACAGTCGGACACCTACATTTAGCACACCATCCGGCTACTTAATCAAGTGTTATGCTTCACTACTTGAAAAGGAAAAGGGTGGTACCGTACCCAAAACCACCACACTTGGGGCTAGGGTAATAACTTGGTACTGTACGACATTTGAACCAGGGCACAAAACCACCTGATCTGCGCCTAATGCGCAACGCGGAGCACTGACGCTCGAATTTGACCGGGAAAACAGGGAAACCGACATGTGGGGCACACCTGTCGAGACAACGTGGCGCGGACTAGTCCAATGGAGGAGCTAGCCCACGACCTCCTCGCCACCGGCAACCGTTCATGTGGGTCGTGGGGGCCAGCAACGTGACGCGGCTCCAGCATCGCCTCTGGGCACAACGACCACGGCGAGCGACACGCTCATCGTCGCTAGACACGGTCAGCTTCAGTGTGCCGAGGGTGGCGTTAGCGTTGTGGCACGACCAGCAGATCAACACCCGACTCGTCGATGATGCACGGGGCACCGAAGTGCGCGCGCAGCATGCGTCCACGGAGTAGTGTAGCGCGGCCAACTGCATCCCCAGGACCTGAGACCATGCCGGGTCGTCTTGCTTTTTCAATGACATGTGGAGATCGCATGTGAGCAAAGGGCATCTCGAACGTTGCCACGACCATAGCTAACTAGCATGACACACCAAAAACCCTCGTCCCTCGCGCCGTCGTGTGGTGCGTTCCCAGCCAGTGCCAGCTGCCCGCATTCATGACGTCCATCCATATGCCGTCGTTAAGAGGCTCGGTGCCCGAGGAACCAACTCCGGTGACTTAATGATGCACCCGGACTCTTGGCCTCACCGGAATGCACTACTTAAAGTAGCAACGCCCAGCTAACCTCCACACCATAACACATCGTCCTGCTACCTGGCACCACATCCGCCATGACCGCGAGCGCGACCTTTCTGCGGGAGAGCTCGTCTTCAGGGATGAAGCTCGGGGTCGCCGCCCTCGCTCAAGTCGCCGCTCGCGACACAATAGTGGTGTAGCCGGACACGGACACGGCCACACAAGCGATGGCCACGCTGGCGGCCGACGACGGGAGCACCGTCAGCCACACGTCCTACTTGCCGCCGTCCAATGTCCGGCACCGCCGAGATCGGGGACTCCTCCGAGGATGAGTAGAGCATGGGAGGAGGCGGGGCATGGTGTGCCAATTGGTCGGTCCATCTCCCGTGTTCTACTCTTCCTCGCCGGAGACTGCACCTTCACTTCACGGGTCTTGAACTCCGCCACCGTACATGGAGATCGCAGATGGAGGATGTCGGTCGTCGTTGTAGAATAGGTTTAGGGTCGGGTTTCTTTTATTTTTCTGTCCTATAAAAGTTTGAAATGTAATGAAAATCTGCCGTGTTTGCATTAATCTCGACCGGTGTATATGAACTTTCACAATAATATAGTATATTGTAGGAGTACTAGCAAGATGCCCGTGCATTGCATGAAACATCAAGATCTTGTTGGAGAAAAGGATGAACGAGGGAAGGCCTTATCTGCAAATGTGGAGAGGAGTGCGGGTAAATTGTCATAGTTTCCTTCCTATCCGTTAGATATAGATCGGACGGCGTATATTGTAGGATGGCAGGCACACCATCATCACCAACTCTGCTTTTTATTAGAGTATATAGATATATAGATAGATAGATAGATAGATAGATAGATAGATAGATAGATAGATAGATAGATAGATAGATAGATAGAGATATGGAATGATGTTTCGTTTTTGTGTGTATAAACTTAGAAGGTTTGAACCGGGACAAAGCTAACATGGGAAGTAAATAAACACATAGGGTCTACATACACAATTCACGCATTTCACTTCTTTCTACATCTACGGGAATGTCGGAGTAATTGGACATGGATACCAAGAAGACGACAAGATGATATTTCAAGACATCGGGGCTAGCAAAGCCCCTCAGTCCGACTGCGCCAACCAGCCGACTGCCGACTGCGCCAACCAGCCGGCTGCCGACTGCACCAACCAGCCGGCTGCCGACTGCGCCAACTAGCCGGCTGCCGACTGCAGCCCGACAAGACCCCGACGAGACGGCCATACCGCGGACAAGACAACCATACCGCGGCGCCATCATCTACAGTGTACCGTGTCCCCTGGGTACTGATTTATAAAGTACCCTAGGGGACAAGCATGACATGCACCATGCCACTAGCTATGCCTACATAGCTTGGCTTGTAAGCTACCCAAGGTAGCTTACATCCAACGCCACCACCATTTAGCTTAGGTAGCAAGCTAGCTCCCATTATATATAGCAACCATCCATCCATCCACCAGACACGCATGCATCCATGCTCATTCACGGTGGAGCTCTCTCATGCCCTCAAGCTAGCTAGCTCATACACACATATGAGGCCTATACAAAGCCGGATGCCTATGGCACTGAGCTTAGATACAGCTCTAGGAGCGACTCTGTACCAGATATACCAGATATACTCAGACATGTAGGAGTAGGGGTGTTATCTCTCCGGAGAGCCCCGAACCTGGGTAAACTACCGCGTGCTACTCGCATACCCGCTCCCGGTCCTATCAGCATCAGTCCTACCCACACACTAAGCCCTTGTGGCATCTGTCGACTCGCAAGCCCCCTGTGAGAAATACCACGATAGTTGGCGCCCACCGTGGGGGGTACTACTACTATGCTACCACGCTGCTGCTGGTTTCGCTGTCCGGGCGGGACCCTTTTTTCTTCATCGCCTCCGCCGCGGCGTCGCGCCGTCTCTCCAGTAGCGGTCTGGGGCTCGACGTCGACACGCCACCGGAATGGCCGCGAGAGACGGCGCGCCCTCGTCGTTGGCCTCGCCCTCTTCGTCACGACCGTTGCGACGCCAGTCATCTGTCCGCGTGCGAGGCCTCACTTCGGTTAGCCATGTCCATCCCTGCATCATTCGCGTCTGCTCCCCCTGCGTTGCGCCTTGCTTTGGCCAAAACACGGGTTCGCTCCTCCACATACCATCTACAATCAAGCTAGATGCTAGTCAACCATGGTCAAGATACAACCCATATAATGGCCAGATATATCCCATACACTACCCGTACAAACACTGACCATGCCCAAACAATGGCTTTGGTTTGCTGCTGCTATCTCCACGCTGCTCAGTGCTCACTCTGCTCCGCGTGTTCCGCCTGGAACCATCGCGGCCGTGGGAAAATCCAGTAGCACCGGTGCCGCGTACCTAGCTCCTCCGCCTCCCTGCTCCTTCTGAGCAGTTGCTGGCCACGAGCTCCTCCCGCGCCTGGCCTCCCTGCGTTGCCAGCTCCTGCTCCGCCCCGCAACCAACTTCAGCAGCGGCACTCCATGCTGCGCGACGCCTTCTCCGAGCGTGTGCGTCGCTCGGCCCCTGCTCGCGGCGTCCGGCTGCACCCCCGCCTGCCGTTTGCTGGTGCGTCCCCATGACCGCGCACCCTGCCGGTGCCGGGTCCGCTTGCCGCTTCTCGCCCGGGCCGGCTCCGCGCTTGGCCACGCGCCTCTCCGGCCGGGTTTGCTCGCCGCCCTTTGCCCGAGCCAGCCGCCTGGGCAGTCCTGCGCCCGACTTCGCCCTCGCGCCGGCTGCCCGGTTCCCAGCCGCCGGTGGCCCATCGCCCGGACTCTGACTCCTCCGCCCTGCCGCTCCCACGGACGCGCGTCCGCTGCGCTGCGGACTGCCGCGTCGTCCCCTGCTCCCGCGAGCACCTCCACGGCCGCGCGCCCGCGAGCCACCCCCGCTCCCTCCGTGCGTTCGCATCATTGCGGGCTGACTGCTCCGCGTCCCGCCCGCCGACTGGAAGCTCCAGCCGGCTTTGCCTCGTTGACCGCAAGCCCGCGTCACTTCACCGGCTCGCCGCCCGCGCGTGTCCCGGTGCCGGCTATTGCAGCGTCCCCTGCCGGCTTCGCCCGTGCACCCCCGTCGGGTTCGCCTCGCCCGGCCGGCCTCCGCGTGCCGGTTGGCCGCATCGCCGCCCCGCCGGGTCTGCCTCGCCCGGCTGGCTGCGCCGCCTCCCCGTGCGCGGGTTCCGCGCCCCCGCCTACGCCGTGTCCGGCCCTCCCGCCGGGTCGCTGCGCCTGGCTGGCCGACTCCGCGCGCTACCCGGCCCCGTGCCGGCTCGGCCTCGCTGCTGTATCCGGTCGTCTCGCCGGCTCCGCCCCGCTCGCCGGCTCCGCGCCCGGCCCTGCTCCGCTCCTCCACGCCTGCCGGATCCCCGCGGCTGCCTCGCCCCTGCCTTCGGCCTCCTCCACGCCTGCCGGGTCGCCGCGTCCGCCGGCCGACTCCCGCGCCCGGCTTCCCCGCAACCCGGCCTCGAGCCGGCTCTGCCCGCCTACCCGGCCGCCTGCCGGCTTCCCCGCAACCCGGCCTCGAGCCGGCTCGGCCTCGCCGACGCACCCGGCCGTCTCGCCGGGTCCACGGCCGCCTCGCCCTGCCTCCGGCCTCCTCCCGCGTGGCCGACTCCCCCGCACCGCCTCCGTGGCTGCCGCTCCGTACCGCCGGGTCGCCGCGTCCACCAGCCGGCTCCCGCGCCCCCACTGGCCGGCTCGCCGTCCCACGATGGCTCCGCCTCCGACCCGGCAACCGGGTCCGCCCCCGTGCGGGCTCTGCCTCCAGGAGGTCGGCTCGCCGCTCCGGCTGTCCGCTGCCGCTACGCCCACGCGGTCCGGCCTCAGCTCCCCACTCCGCGCGCGCCGGCTCGACGCACCCTGCCTCCTCCCCAGGCCTGCCGGGTCGCCGCGCCCGCCCCGCCCTGTGGCCGACTCCCTCGCCTCCGCCTCCTGAGCCACCCGCTCGCCGGCTCCGCTCCGACGAGCCACCCCGGCCCGGCCGGCTCCGGGTGGCCGCCCCATGCCCGGCTGCGGCGCCTCCGCCTCCTGGTGGCCGCTGCTCCAGGCCGGCCCCTGCGCCCTCTCGTTCTGCTGCGTGTTGGAAGCAGCGGCGAAAAGAAAAAGAGAAGAGTCGGGCCGACTGCCCACAGCCGACTAAAAAAAGGGGGGTGACCGGGTGAGATGGCCGGATGCCCATGGCCGATTGGAAAGAAAGAAAAAATGTATGTGTGCGTCCGACCGCTGGCTGCTTGTCCGTCTGCAAAGAGCCCGACTGTTGTGTCGGGGTCCGCCCACCCGGCCGGAAGAAGAAGAAGACAAAGTAGTTGCCAGAAGATTCGACCCGACTGCTTAGCAGTCGGCCCGAATCTCGGGGGCTACACCCAGCGGGTGCGCTGACGCGCCCCCGCGAAGAAGAAGACAAAGTAGTTGCCAAAAGATCCGGCCCGACTGCTCAGCAGTCGGCCCGAATCTCGGGGGCTACACCCAGCGGGTGCGCTGACGCGCCCCCGCGTAGAAGAAGACAAAGTAGTTGCTGGGAGATCCGGCCCGACTGCTCAGCAGTCGGCCCGAATCTCGGGGGCTACACCTAGTGGGTGCGCTGACGCGCCCCCACAGAAGATTGCAGACAAGAGAAGAGTTTTGTCCGGCTGCTAGCAGCCGGCAGAAGAGAAAAAGAAGAAAAAGGGCGTTGCAAGATGCCTCACCGCCTGGCCGGTCGGGCCTGACCGGCCGGGACCCCCTTCGAGCACCCGGGGGCTCGAAGGCTACACTCAGCGGGTGCGCCGACGCGCTCCGCGAGCGCCGAGTCGCGCCAGCTGTCTTCAATGACTGCGACTACACGAAAATCAATGTGAGCTCCTCGCCCGCATATTTTTGCATCACGCAAGCACGAATAACCCTGAGCGATGCTCGGGTGCTATCTCCGCATTTTTTATGATAGTAGCATCACTGTTCGCCCCGGCGCCAGCCAGAGTTGGCTCGGAGGCTGGTCGCTTGGCCTGAGACGTTAGTTCCCACAGACGGCTTAATACCGTGCGCGGTACCAAAGGCCCACTCTTAGTCACAGACCGCAGAGCGGCTGTCCGACTAGCAAGAGTGAACGCTGGAGGCCACCCATGCGAAAAACGCCCGGGAAGAAAAACGGATCAGGCGATCCGGCCATTTTCTTTTACAAGTATCTACTCGATTGAATCTGCTCCTAGACTCTGAGTACTGTACACTCCACTTCGCGGCCCACTCTTAGCCACAGACCGCAGAGCGGCTGTCCGGCGAGCGAGAGCACAAGCCAAAAAGCGGAGGTAACACGATAAAGATTAAGGGGGCTCGGACGAAGCCGAGTCGGCACCCTCCGCATAAAACTTGCAATGCTAAAAGCAAGCATATGATATATTTGCGTGGACTAACTTTGTCCTTTTTTATGATCATTTCCATGAACATTTGCCAAAAAACCTCCGCCCAACTTTGCCAAGTTGACCGGAGGCTTGGGGGCTACTGTCGGAGTAATTGGACACGGATACCCCGAAGACGGCAAGATGATATTTCAAGACATCGGGGCTAGCAAAGCCCCTCAGTCCGACTGCGCCAACCAGCCGGCTGCCGACTGCGCCAACCAGCCGGCTGCCGACTGCAGCCCGACAAGACCCCGACGAGACGGCCATACCACGGACAAGATAACCATACCGCGACGCCATCATCTACAGTGTACCGTGTCCCCTGGGTACTGATTTATAAAGTACCCTAGGGGACAAGCATGACATGCACCATGCCACTAGCTATGCCTACATAGCTTGGCTTGTAAGCTACCCAAGGTAGCTTACATCCAACGCCACCACCATTTAGCTTAGGTAGCAAGCTAGCTCCCACTATATATAGCAACCATCCATCCATCCACCAGACACGCATGCATCCATGCTCATTCACGGTGGAGCTCTCTCATGCCCACTAGCTAGCTAGCTCATACACCCATATGAGGCCTATACATAGCCAGATGCCTATGGCACTGAGCTTAGATACAGCTCTAGGAGCGACTCCATACCAGATATACCAGATATACTCAGACATGTAGGAGTAGGGGTGTTATCTCTCTCTGGAGAGCCCCGAACATGGGTAAACTACCGCGTGCTACTCGCATACCCGCTCCCGGTCCTATCAGCAGCAGTCCTACCCACACACTAAGCCCTTGTGGCATCTGTCGACTCGCAAGCCCCCCGTGAGAAATACCACGACAGGGAACCTATGAAAGGGTTAACGTAAATTGCCTCTCTCTCTCCTCCCTGATTTTCATGGTGGTGGGCCCCTCCCTCCCCCCAATCTACAATCAACAGCTCACATGTTTCACATTACGTTAATTACGTAACTGGGATTACGTAGGTGTAGCATTACTCGTCCTAAAAACCCAACTAAGCTGAGCTCCCAGCATATCGCGCGGGAAAAGACCCGGCCGCGCCGTTTTAGTTGGGATTACTGGATTACTAGTAGTAGTATCGATGGATCGCGTGAAGCACCAAGTTTTTTTTGAGGGGGCGAAGCACCAAGTTTAAAAGGAAAAAAGGCGGTACACTCACAGCACCCCTATCGCGGTCGCATTGCACCCCACACACGCTCGGTCCTGCACACGGCTCACGAAATCAGAACGCGCTTCGGCTTGCCTCTTCACTAACATGTGGGACTGCACTTGGAGAAACCGACCATGCGCCAAACTCCCCTCGCCCACCGCGCGAAAATCCCCCCCCCCCCAAAATTCCCCCCAAATCCCAAATTCAACCGCCCTTCGGCCAACTAGCCAGTAATATTTCCCAAACCCCCCTCCCCCCCGCCCCCTCCAGTCCATTCACTCCGCCAAAGCCGCCCTCCCCGCCGTGCCGATACATCAGCGCCGCGGTTTGTCGACGGGATGCATGGCGATCCTCTCACTCCCACAGTACGCTCTTGTAGACTACCGTCCTCTAGTCGCGTCGCCACCGCTGGCGATGTTCTTGTGGAGACGCACGGCGGTCAGCGCCGCCACCGCTAACGACGTTCGTGTGGAGACGCATGGCGGTCAGCTTCTCCCACGGTACGCACATTCTAGACTGAGGCCCCGTGCATGTCTGTGTAGCGCTGAATGTTAGCTGATAGACGGTGTTAATCTCACGGTTTGCCGAAGTAGTTTACAGTCAATATGCTCTGCTTGAGAAGCTTCCTTGCACTGTTCTGCACTCAATCTGCTTAGCTAAGACGGCATGCCGAGCCCGATTAGTTGCTAAAATATCCCGTCTTATATTTATTGTGACGAAGATTGCCATGGTTTAGTAGCCAATCTGTTAGGTGAAATAGCTCTACACCGTTTTATACTCGATCTTCGTTGCTGAGATGGCCTTCGATAGTTCGATGGATGTGTGCTCGGCCTCATTGACTGCTGAAACAGCCTGCCATAATTTAGCACTCAAATATGTTTGTTGAATTAGCTTTACATATATTTCATTACTTAGATCTGCTCGTCCAAATATCTTGCCAAAGCTTTACACATTGACCTAGGTATTTTTTATAGACTTCATAAAAAAGCATACATGTTTTTCCTGTAATATCTAGTAGAAGAACTAATTTGTATGTCTAATAGATGGACCGGACTTGGATAACTTCTGCTCTAAGATTCTCCGTTGCATATGTCGAGGGGGTTGAAAACTTCATGAACTTTATCAGAGCTGCGTACGGTGGTCCAAAATCAGATGTGCTCTGCCCGTGTAGCAGTTGTATGAATTCAGTTACAAGACCTCAGCTATGCAAAATCATCTACACGTGTATGGGATATACTAGGTGGGTTCATCATGGTGAAGATGTGAACGTCAATGTTACTGACTATGTGGAAGCAGCAGATCACCATCTTGATTTGCCTGATGCTTAGGTGGAAGAGGAGGAGGAGGAGGTGGTGGTGGTGGAGCAAGTGAGTTTGACCAACATTGAAACAATCCTACGAAATGCTTATGCATTTCTTGAACTTTCACCTGCAGAAGAAAAACTGTGGGCCCGCATGTTGGAATAATGCAATGTGGCTGTCACCCCAGGAAATAAGCTATCAGTATTCTCAGCTATGGTCACCTTTCTTCAGGTGACGACATCTGAGCGGATGACCAACAAATCATTCGATGCGATGTTGGCTGCTTTACGCAAATCTTTCCTAGATGCGTTTGAGCTGCCACACACCTATAGTAAAATGAAGAATTTCCTTCGTGTAGTTCGAATTGGATATGATATGATCCATGTTTGTAAGAATAATTGTGTTCTGTTCCGGAAGGATTATGCCAACTTAAATGATGCCCGAAATGCAAATCATCAAGATGGAAAGATGGCGATGCTGTGAAGAGGATTCCTCGTAATGTTCTGAGACATTTTCCAATTATACCAAGATTGTAAAGGTTGTTTCATGATGCTGAAACAAGAGGGGATGTACTATGGCATTCTAGGAACCAGGAGTACAGAGATCAGAATGTAATGAGCCAACCATCTCATGGTAGTGATTGGAAAAGCTTCAATCAGAAACACAAAAAGTTTGTTGCTGACCCGAGAAACATTAGACTTGGCTTAGCTTTAGATGGATTTAACCCATTTGGCCACCAGAGCGCCACATATAGCATGTGGCCAGTGCTTGTTATCCCTTACAACATGCCTCCAAATGTCGCACCACAGAATCAAACTACATGATGTCCTTGCTCATCCCAGGTCGAGAAAGTCCTGGAAAGGATTTTGATTTGTTCATGGAGTCTCTTGTGGAGGAACTTCAATAGCTATGGAGGGGTGTTCTCACTCGAGACCTATATAGCAGCCCACCAGATGATTTCTTTCTGCGTGCTGTTATAATTTGGTGCATCCATGATTATCCAGCTTTGGGCACTATGTCAGGGCGAACGACACATGGTTACAATGCATGTGTTCACTGTGACAGGAATCCGCTGTCATACACAATACTTAGCAAGATTTGTTACATTGGACACCGTTGTTTCCTTGCCAAGGACAAGCCGCGTCCTACAAAATACCGAGGACATGTGTTCAATGCAAAGCATGAAAACCGTGATGCGCCAATGAGGCTCACCGCCGATGAGTTGCAACTGGAATTAGAGAAGGTCAGGCATATTACACCGGGAAACCATCCTGGTAATGGTAGCGGGAAAAGGAAGCATTGCAGGGCAGAAGAGAGATTATTGTTTACCCGCAGGTCCACTTTGTGGGACTTGGAGTATTGGAAAGCTTTGGATCTACGGCATAATCTTGATGTGATGCACACCGAGAAAAATATATGTGACAGCATTATCGGCACACTTCTTAATATTGAAGGCAAGACAAAAGATACCTTAAAATCTAGGATTGATTTGACACACCTGGGTATCAAAAAGGATTTGCAGGTGGAAGATGAAGGTAAACCATGGGATATGGCACCAGCTGTGTACGTCTTGGACAAGGTAAAAAGAAAAGAATTCTGCGAGATCTTATCACGTGTGAGATTCCCACATGGATTTGCTTCCAACCCTGAAAGGAGAGTCGGTGCAGATGGAAACAAGGTACAAGGGTTGAAAACTCATGACTGCCACGTCCTACTTCAAAGGGTTTTACCTGTTATCCTTAGAGGATTGGGCCGCCCTGACTTATACAGAGCAGTTGCAGAGTTGGGACAATTCTTCGGGGAACTCTGCAGTAGAAATATCAGCGTAGATGCTTTGGAGCGTCCTAGCGACAAGATACCAACTATCCTATGCGATCTTGAGAAGATATATCCTCCAGCCTTCTTTGATGTGATGGTGCATTTGGCTATTCATCTACCTGATGAGGCACTACTTAGAGGTCCAGTACAGTATGGCTGGATGTACCCTATTGAAAGGCGGCTAGGCACTTTCAAGGGCTATGTTAGGAACAAAGCTAGACCCGAGGGTTCCATTGCAGAGGCCTACATTGCTATAGAAGCGTTGACATTCTGCTCGAAATACATTGAAACAGCTGATCAGCTTAGCAAAGAGGTGGGTGAAGACAATCCCGGGCTCAATGTTTTTGATTATTCTGTTTGAGTTACAGGGAAGAGTTGACAAGAGGACAAACCTAAAGATTTGGACAAATGGTTTGGTATGTGTTGAATAACTGTCCTGAGATACTACCTTATATCAAGTAAGTGCTAAGTACTGCAGCTTATACATCATAATCTACTAAACTTGCAGCACATTCTTATATATTTAGATGTTTGCCGTGATCACTATGTTGTGCGGCATCTACAAAAAGGAGTTACTACTGCAAAACCCAAGAAACATTGACAGACTGGTTATGGCAGGATTTGCGAAATGATTCAAGAGCCATGTGAGCTTTTGAATTGCACTGTCAGTTTTTTTAATATATTGAGTACATAAGATGATCAGCTTGTCTATTTTATAACCATAGGTTAAGAAGATGCGAGAGGATGGGCAGGCAGTTGATGATGCCCTTTACGCATTAGCAATGGGTCTTGATACTCGGGTAAGACATTATGAATCTTGCATTGTTGGAGATGTGCACTACAACACCATTGCATGCGACAAAGGTAGGAAGACACAAAACAGTGCCATCATGAGCATGGATACGTATGGCAGAGAGACAACCGAAATGTATGCTAACATAATAGACATTATTCAGTTGCAGTATATCTCCAGTTTTGAGGATCATCGGTGAGTGGTTCTATTGTGCTGTCGTTGGTATAACCTGTTTTCTAGGATTGCAAAACCCAGAGCTGATGACTATTTCAAATCCATCAATGTCAAGGCGGCGTACCAGACCAACGAGCCTTTTATTTTGGCAAAACAAGCAACATAGATATTTTTCTTGGAAGACACATTTTCACGTAGCGATGACTGGAGAGTATTGCAAAGGTTTGAGCAAAGGAATTCGTTTAATGAAGTTGCACAACAAGATGATGCTTACACTGCTCCCGATGTACAAGATTCCACGGATGTTCCTAATATCTTTGAGAACCATCACGTCAATGACGCTGGCGAAAAGATTGCCTGTCGTGTTGTGGACATACAAGAGTTGATCAAGAAGAAGAGAACGTTCGAGGACATTGAGGATGAAGAAGAAGATGACACTCTGGGAATTGCGATTCAGACCGATACACATGGCGAAGATGTTGATGTTGTTGCTACGGATGATGATTAGATTGCTTTTGTCGTATTTGCCTGTCAGAAGACGTTTTTTATCTACTATGTGAAATTGTGTTTGCTATGACAACTGAAACCTGATGAACGTGTTGTTTAGTATTTTGCTATGAGAACATCACTTGTTATGTATGTTGATTTGTGTTTGGTGATTGTGTGACGACTAAAACATGATGACATTGTTGTTTAGTCGTACTCATATTTGGCTGTGAAACTTGAATTTGATGACATAGTTTGCTGTTGGACTGAAATTTTCTCGACGTCTTCGAATGGGAACAAAACTGACCCGACAGGGCCTCTGCTAATGTATTTATGGGACAATTCCATTTCTCCACCTAACTTGAGGCCACACCTGGCATTTGCCCCTAAATTTCAAGTATGCTCAAAAATACCCCTCTTCCGTCAAGTGTCCTTATAGAAATGCCCCTCCATGCCGTTTCCGTCTGGTCAAGGGCCTTTGACCGTCTCTGAAAAATTCCTTGGACATTCTTGCCCCTACCTCCATTTGTCATTTACATATAGTACCCAACCTGAAAAAATAAAAATAAAAACTCTCTCTGCAACTTACATGTGGGACCCAAAAAGTGAAAAAAAAAACTCTCCCTCCTCCCCTCTCTCTGTTTCTGGATGCAACCACAGTAGCTCGCCGTCGGCGAGCAGTAGCAGCGGGCAGCAGAAGGGCGCTGCAGCAACCTTCACACACCGTCTCCTGCTCGAGCACACCTGTTCTGTGCCGAAAGTCCACGCAACCACCTAGGATCAGTCCTCCCTTGTCCATTCATATGTGCCGTCGCCGGCGTAGTTCGCGGCCAGAGTCAACTCCAAGCTCAGAAAAAACACATGTTAAGTTTGCCTCTGCCTATAGAGTGTTACCTCTGAATGAATTGAATGGAGGTGCCACAAATCGTCACCATGGTCTTCATCTTCTCCGCCACCGGTGATGCTCCACCGCGCCCTGGTCTCCTCGGCTATGCTCTCCCTTCCTCGTCTGAGCATGTCCTCGAGTTCCTGGTGATCCCTTGGCCATTTTGCCCTCTTTTCAGAGCCTCCCCAAGCCAATTAGCGCCTCCCCACCTAGCGCCGCCGCTCGCCGCCGCCGGAGATCATAGTTGTCATGGTTTGTGAAGGTCCCGCATCCTACTATCGTGCCTGATAAGTCCGTCATGGCCCCATTGAGCTCAAGAGCTCCTTGAACCCCCCCCCCCTCCTTGCGTGCTCCCGTGCCATCTAGTGCGTCGTCGGCGTGCTGCACACTCGCCGAATGTGCCCGTGTGAGATTAAATTAGGGCTAAACACATTTACTATTTCTTAACCAATATAGAGTAGTTAGTATTTCAGACGCTGACCAGTGGGCTCCCTTCCAATAATCTGGTAAATAACATTTTACATAATAAAGAAACAACAACGTGTGGTCCCATCTGTCAGGAGGGGCAAAAATGTCTGAAAATGTCTCGGAGACGGTCAAAGGCCTTTGACCATACGAAAGATGTATGAAGGGGCATTTCTATAAGGACACTTGATGGAAGAGGGGTATTTTTGAGCATACTCAAAAATTAGGGGCAAATGCCAGGTGTGGGCTCAAGTTAGGGGGAGAAATGGAATTGTCCCTTTATTTATTTATTCCCAAGCGGGCCTCTTTTATTTATTTATTTATTTATGAGCAACAGGGGATACCCCCCATTTCCGTTAATAGAAATCATTAGATGTTCACAACACTACGCCCAGCCTGCTACACAAGTTTCATTCATTACTAGTTTCAGCAAAGTGCTCATGTCATAGCCACTGAATACATCACGAGTGCTACATACACTGCAAATAAAGAGATAATCATCCTACAGGGCACATTGATTTTGCCCATTATCTTCACAAGCTCTTTCATCTCCTCATTCCTGCCAAGGCCATTCAACAGCTGTTGCTTGGCCATGATCAGAGGAACTGCATCTTTAACCTTCTGCTCTACATCTCCCTCTTCTGTCATTCCTTCAGTTACTTGTCCAACACCCGAACCTGCTGGTATTGGGACTCCTCGGCTAACCAAATAATTAGTGTAGTTGCATTCCCCCACATCAGCAACTTCCCAGAAATACAAATCACACGAATCTTCCCTTTCCTGCACGAATCAAATTGGAAGATCATCAACCAAACTATTAAAAAATCAGCAAGTGAAAGCAGCAGAACAACACTTAAACATATTATTACCCCATGATTCGGGCATTTGTAGAAGACTCGGCCGGGGTTGAGGATTGTGGTTGACATGCAATGGATGATTTTGTGTGATTTGCAGCAGTGGCACCACACCAACGACATCAGGCTGTGATGAGCAACCGGCTGCGGCATGTGTCAGCGGGGGTGTGATGAGACCCACAGGCGATGGTACGGGTGGTGACTTAGTGCATATCTGGTTGTTGCCTGCTCAAGAGTAGGTGGACGAGCATCCTGCAAACATGGTTGTTGCGGCCAGAGCTTCTGATGCTAGGCAGAGTAAGTAGAGAAGAGAAGCGAATGTTGGATACGTCAGTTTCATTACTTGCAGAGTAGCATAGCACCATATATAGTCGTAGTCTAGGTCTGGATTCGAACCAGCTATAGGAGCACGTCTCTCTTTTCTCTAAAACTCAGCAACGTCTCTTTACTGGTACACTAGCTTGTTTTGTACGCCTTCTCAAGTCTTTGTTTTTCTTTCTTTTTTGCGAGGAAGGAAGGAGGACAAAATTGCGAGTTCCCAGGACTCGAACCCAGGACCTCTCGGTTGAAAACCAAGGGTGTTAGTCACTTATGTGGCGAACGTTCCCTCGAAGGAGGACGGCAGACAAACGCATTTTCCTCGTAGTTTTAGTTGTGATGTAAGATTGAACGGTCGCAGTTTCGGGAATGTTATTAGGTGAACGAGCCCAGTTTTTCTTTTCTTCCTATATATAAAAAATTATGCTACTTGGTGTCGTCTTAGTCAACAAACGATTGTGCCAATCTTGACCGTTGGATTGACATTGAACGTCTGCCATGTTTCTTAAGTCTCTTCTTCCTCCAGCCTCCAAAGCCAAACTAGCACTGGCGGGACCGCCTGCTTCTGCCTCCCATGGCTGGCTGTGCTACCGTGCACGCATCCTTGCCACATCGCACCCTAAAACTCTACACATCTTCCCCGGCTCCTGTTCGTTCCCGTCCGACGCCTCGCCATCATCCTCTGCCTTGGTTCGCTTGCCGCGGCGCCGCCCTCCGGTGTTGTCAACATGGTCAACAACCGAGAGGAATAAGGAGATGATTGTACATGGTGAGGATGACAATAGGGACCTAGCAGCACGCACATTAATTTTGTTTTTTCGGGATGGAGAAGGGTATCAATTGGGTTGTGCGGGAGCTAGGGCCCGTCTAGCCCAGGCTTTTATTTCATAAGTTTACCACATGACCAGCCGAGTTTGTTTTTTTCCTTTCTGAAAATGGCTAGCTTGGCTATTTTGTTTTTTGCAGAATAACCAACGTAGGCCTACTTGCTTTTTTATGCCCTGCTGGGCCAGAAATCTTTCAAGACGAGGAGGGATGCATTCGGGCTTACCCAAAAAATGGCCTATAAGCAATAAGAAATGGGCTATAAGTGATAACAAATGAGCTGTAAAATGAAAAAAAATACAACAAACACGCAATTAGTTCCAAAATACTTTTTTCTTTCGGATTTTGATATTTTAAATTTCACTGTTTTTGTGCGGGTAAAATTTCATTGGATTTAAATTAAGGTATGTTTAGGTTTTAAATTAATTTGAATATGTCTAGAAATTTCGGGTTGTATGCTGTTTGGGATAGATTTGGAGGCTGACTTGTGGGTCTACTAGGTTGACGTGTATGAAAGGCTTTGTGAACTCAGTCCACAAACGATTCTAGCAGCAGTGACCATTAGATGTCAATCTAACGACAATCGTGCTTCTTCAGTCTCTGATCTTCCTGCTCCAGCCGCCCAAACTAGCGCCAGCGGAACCACGTGCTCCCTCCTCCCGTGGCCAGCTGTGCTGCCGGGCAGGCCTCACGGCCCCACCATACTCGCATCCCTGGCCTGGCTATCCCTCTACTCACCCACACCTCCTGTTATTTTTCGGTGATGGCAGCCGAGCCAGTCAACCCTCGTACTCCTCACCACGTGGGCAGCCACTGTCGTGTCTTCCCCGGCTCCGTGTCATTCCATTCGTAGGCCTCGCCGTCGTCCATCGCCCTGGTGCTCTCGACGCGGCATGGTCAACGTGGTCAATGAACAACATCCATTAAAAATGGACTATATGTGGAGAGGCTGACAACTGGGTCCACGGCCGCACACAAGGAAATGCCTCCTTATTATGCGCAAAATAATGATTCCTCCACCTAACAGCTAGGACCCACTGGAAGGGCCTCTGTATTTCGCGAAACAAATGTTGCCCCCGTTGACAGCTCGGACCCACCAACTATATCTTCGCACGCAAGGAAGTGCCTCCTTATTATGCACAAAAAATGAATACTCCCCCTGCTAGCCGGGACCCACCATATGGGAGGATGACTTGTGGGCCTACTAAGTTGACGCGGATGGAGGGCTTTGTCAACTTAGTCAATATGAACGATCTAGATCCAGTGACCGTACGATGTCCATCCAATGGCCGTAGTGCTTCTTCAACCTCTGGTCTCCTTGCTCCAGCCACCCAAACCAGCGCCGGTCGTGTCGCCTGCTCCTGCCTCTCGTGGCCGGTTGTCCTGCCACGGAGGCCTCACCGCCCCTACTACTCCCACCGCTGGCCAGGCCATCCCTCTACTCACCCACACCCCTTGTTATTCTGCGGCGACGGCAGCCTCACACCAAAGTCGAACCAGTGAACCCACGTACTCCTCTCCGCGTGGGCATCCACTACCGCGTCTTCCCCGGCTCCGCATCGTCCCCTTCCTAGGCCACGCCGTCGTCCACTGCCTTGGTGCTCTCGGCATGGCGTGGTCAATGTGGTCAATGAACGTCTTCCATCGGAAGAGTATTGTACATGGAGAGCCTGACAGCTGGGTCCACGGCCGCAGCAAGGAAGTGCCTCCTTATTACACGGAAAATAATGATTCCTCTACCTGACAGCAGGGACCCACCAGTTGGACCACCGTATTTCACAAAAAAACATTTCCCCCTAACTGCTGGGACCCACCAGCTACATCTTCGCACGCAAGGAAGTGCCTGACAGTTGGCACCCACCTGGTCGAAGCGTACGTAGCATTGTCATTCTAGTCGCAAACATGTACATACATACGATCCATCTGTTTGTAGGCTGCAGCGATGAACCGTGGCCGTGTAAGGAAGGGCACGTGTCGTAGTATAGGCGTGCACGTGTCGTAGTAGAGGCGTGCACATACCATGTACACATACGTACTGACAGGGTGCAAGAAAGTAAATACGACCATGTACGTACATACAAGCGAGGTCTCGAACGCCTACTCACGCATACGTACGGCTAGGGCTCGTGTACATGGCTGGGTCAGAACGGAGATACTAGGTCATCGTCGTGTTCATCGGGAGCCAACCGGCTTGGACGGAACAGCCGGTCGAAACGAGGCCTGGCATACCGCAGAACGGAGGAAACGGCCTTGTGTTCGACCGGCCACAGTCGAAACGGGATCCTGTTCATCGGGAAGGGTCTGGCGTACTGCAAAACAGAGGAAACGGACTTCTCTTAGACCTCCTATGGTCGAAACGGGGTCTTGTTGATCGGGAGGGGAGTGGCGTACCGCAAAACGAAGGAAACAGACTTGTGTTGGAGCGCTACGGTCAAAACGGGGGTCTTGTTCATCGGGAGGGGTGTGGCGTACCGCAAAACGGGACTCCACGGGATACTGTTCATCTCCACCGTCGACCTCCTCCAGCCTCCACGGGCTACTGTTCATCCACCGTCGATCTCCTCCAGCCTCCACCTGCGACTGTTCATCCATGGGCTCCTGTTCATCCGGCCTCCACTGCTCCTCCACCGGCTACTGTTCAACCAACCCTCTCCACGGGGTCCTGTTCAACCACCCCTCCATGGGCTATTGTTCATCCAACCCTCCACCGGCTACTGTTCAACCAGCCCTCCATGGGGTCCTGTTCGTCCAGCGCTCCACAGGTCCTATTCATCCACCCCCAACCGGCTCGATCGGGGTCCTTTTCATCCAGCGGCAACGGCCTCTACTCTACCACGGGGTCCGGTTCATCCAACCCCCCACCCACCGGGAACTGTTCATCCACCCCCAACAACACTCACTGTTCATCAAGAGGCAGCATCGATCAGCTTCAGTTAGCAGCAGTAGCGAAGGAATCACTTGGGTTCAGTTAATAGCGAGGGATCAATCAGGGTTCAGTAACGTAGCTAGTGCAATCACTCAGGTTCAGTTAGAGCCCAATGCCTCGCGCGGGTTCATTTAGAGTGCAATGCCTCGCACACACGCACGTACGTGTACGAGAGAAACACGCAAACCTCCGTGCATCGCTCGGCGCTGACAACCCACCGTAACCGGGAACTCCCCAATATTTTCCTCTCCCTCGCTTCTACCATGGTTTTTTCCGGCATGGATGGCCCAAAGAATGTCATGCAGCTGCGTCTCCAGCCCGCCCAGGACGAAAAGCCCATTTTCTGTCATGATTGTTTGTCATAGAAGTAGGAGCCCACCACATCTATGATGATACCAGGTTTTTTCACAATTATCATCATAGAAGTGTCATAAGCATGACATGAAAAAAATCATTCAGTCCAAAATGTCACGGATGTGTCTTTTTTTGTAGTTATGATGAAATCGTTTGTAGAAAGACTTGAGGTAGTTTCTATCCCTACAAAGCTTTATGATGAGTGGGAACCTACTATTAAAATTAAAATTAAATATTATGAGTGTAATGCTTTGTGTGATTTGGGTGCTAACGTTTCCACTATTCCGAAAACTTTATGTGATGTGCTAGGTTTCCATAAATTTGATGATTGCTCTTTGAATTTGCATCTAGCGGATTCCACTATTAAGAAACCTATGGGAAGGACTAATGATGTTATTATTTTTGCAAATATAAATTATGTTCCTATAGATTTTATTGTGCTTGATATAGATTGCAAGCCTTCATGTCCTATTATTCTTGGTAGACCTTTCCTTAGAACGATTGGTGCAATTATTGATATGAAAGAAGGAAACATTAGATTTCAATTTCCGTTAAGGAAGGGCATGGAACATTTTCCAAGAAATAAAATTAAGTTGCCATATGAATCTATTATGATGGCTACTTATGAATTGCATACCAAAGATGACAATACCTAGATCTATGTTTTATGCCTAGCTAGGGGCGTTAAACAATAGCGCTTGTTGGGAGGCAACCCAATTTTTATTTCATGTTTTTTTGTTTTTTGCTATATTTTTTCAATAAATACACATTATACCTCTTTAGTAATTATGTATTGGTGTTTTAATTAGAGTTTGAGCCAAGTAAGACCTTTGGGATGGTCTATGGTGATAGTTGATTTGATCTTGCTGAAAAACAGAAACTTTTCTGTCCAGTAGCAGAATTGTTTAAATTCACAGAAGGGAGATAAAATTCTGAATTTCCTACACAAGATTGATATAAAAATTTCATGTGTTTTCCAAAATTTTCAGAACTTTGGAGTTACAGAATTATATGAAGTTTCCACATTACTACAGACTGTTCTGTTTTTGACAGATTCTGTTTTCTATGTGTTGTTTGCTTATTTTGATGGATCTATGGGTAGTATCTAGGGGTATGAACCATGTATAAGTTGGAATACATTAGATATTACATCAATATAAATTTAGAATGAGTCCACAAAAGTACCTAAAGTGGTGATTTATTTTATTATACTAACGGATCTTATGAGTTTTCTGTTGAGTTTTGTGTTGTGAAGTTTTCAAGTTTTGGGTAAAGATTTGATGGACTATGGGATAAAGAGTGGCAAGAGCCTAAGCTTGGGGATTCCCAAGGCACCCCAAGGTAATATTCCAGGACAACCAAGCATCTAAGCTTGGATATGCCCCGGATGGCATCCCCTCTTTCATCTTCAATCCATTGGTAAATTTACTTGAGGCTATATTTTTATTCACCACTTGATATGTGTTTTGATTGGAGCGTCTGGTATGATATGAGTCTTTGCTTTTTACTTTGCCACAATAATCCTTGTTGTGCACATCTTTTGAGAGGGACACGCTTTAATCGTGAATTTATTAGAATACTCTATGTGCTTCACATATATCTTTTGAGCTAGGTACTTTGCTCTAGTGCATCACTTATATCTTTTTAGAGCATGGTGGTGGCTTTATTTTATAGAAATTATTGAACTATCATGCTTCACTTATATTATTTTGAGTCTTTAAACGGCATGGTAATTTGCTTGGGCATCCAAGAGGTATATAATAAAAACTTTCTTATAAGAGCGTTGAATATATGAGAAGTTTGATTCTTTGCATTTGTTTTGAGATATAAAGATGGTGATATTAGAGTCATGCTAGTGAGTAATTGTGGATTGGTAGAAATACTTGTGTTAAAGTCTGTTATTCCCGTAGCATGCACGTATGGTGAACCATTATGTGATGAAGTCAGAGCATGATTTATTCTTTGATTTTCTTCCTTATGAGTGGCGGTCGAGAAGAGCGATGGTCTTTTCCTACCAATCTATCCCCCTAGGAGCATGTGCGTAGTACTTTGTTTTGATGGCTAATAAATTTTTGCAATAAGTATGTGTGTTCTTTATGACTAATGTTGAGTCCATGGATTATAAGCACTCTCACCATTCCACCATTGCTAGCCTCTCTAGTACCGCGCAACTTTCACCGGTGCATTAAACCCACCATATACCTTCCTCAAATAAGCCACCATACCTACCTATTATGGCATTTCCATAGCCATTCCGAGATATATTGCCATGCAACTTCCACAGTTCCGTTTTATTATGACACATACCATCATTCTCATATTGCTTTGCATGATCATGTAGTTAGCATAGTATTTGTGGCTTGGCCACCTTTCATATTTTTTATACATGTCACTCTTGATCATTGCACATCCCGGCATACTGCCGGAGGCATTCATATAGAGTCATATTTTATTCTAGTATCGAGTCATAATTCTTGAGTTGTAAGTAAATAAAAGTGTGATGATCATCATTATTAGAGCATTGTCCCATATGAGGAAAGGATGATGGAAGCTATGATTCCCTCACAAGTTGGGATGAGTCTCCAGACTTTAAAGATAATAAAAGAGGCCAAAGAAGCCCAAATAAAAAAGAGGCCAAAGAAGCCCAAACAAGAGAGAGGGAGAGAGGGGCCAGTGTTTCTATCCTTTTTCCACACTTGTGATTTGAAATAGCACCATGTCCTTCATGATAGAGAGTCCTATTTTGTCACTTTCATATATTAGTGGGAATTTTTCATTATAGAACTTGGCTTGTATATTCCAATGACGGGCTTCCTCAAATTGCCCTAGGTCTTCATGAGCAAGCAAGTTGTATGCACACCCACTTAGTTTATTTTTGAGCTTTCATACACTTGTAGCTCTAGCGCATCCGTTGCATGGCAATCCCTACTCACTTGCATCGATATCAAATGATGGGCATCTCCATAGCCCATTAATGTGCCTAGTTGATGTGAGACTTTCTCCTTCCCTTTCGTCTTCTCCACAACCACCATATCCTATTTCACCTATAGTGCTATATCCATTGCTCATGCTCATGTATTGCATGAAACTTGAAAAAGTTTGAGAGCACCAAAAGTATGAAACAATTGCTTGACTAACACCGGGGTTGTGCATGATGAAATACTTTTATGTGATGAAGATGGAGCATAGCCAGACTATATAATTTTGTAGGGATAACTTTCTTTGGCCATGTTATTTTGAGAAGACATGATTGCTTTATTAGTATGCTTGAAGTATTATTGTTTTTATGTCAATATTAAGCTTTTGTTTTGAATCTTATGGACCTGAATATTCTTGCCACAATAAAGAAGATTGCATTGATAAATATGTTAGGTAGTATTTCACATAAAAAATCTGTTTTTATCATTTACGTACTCGAGGACGAACAAGAATTAAGCTTGGGGATGCTTGATACGTCTCCATCATATCTATAATTTTTTATTGTTCCATGCTATTACATTATCTGTTTTGGATGTTTTATATGCATTAATATGTTATTTTATATTATTTTTGGGACTAACCTATTAACCTAGAGCCCAGTGCCAGTTTATGTTTTCCCTTGTTTTTGAGTTTTACAAAAAGGAATATCAAACAGAGTCCGGACGGAATAACACTTTATGATGGTTTTTCTTGGACTAGAAGGCAACTAGAAGACTTGGAGAGATGGCCATAAGAGTTCCGAGGAGGCCACAAACCCTCAGGGTACGCCCCAGGGGCAGGGCCTGGCTTATGGGCCCCTCGAGAGTCCCCTAACCCTAATTCCAGCTCTATGTATTCTCAAATATTCCCCAAACATCAGAAGCGTCCAAATTTTTCGCCGCCACAATCCTCTGTTCCTGTGAGATCCCATCTTGGGGCCTTTTCTGGCACTCTGTCGGAGGGGGATACGATAACGGAGGGCCTCTACATCAACCTTGTTGCCCTTCTGATGAAGCATGAGTAGTTTACCACGGACCTAAGGGCCCATATCTAGTAGCTAGATGGCTTATTCTCTCTCTTTGATCTTCAATATAATGTTCTCCTCGATGTTCTTGGAGTTCCATCCGATGTAATCTTCTTTTGTGGTGCATTTGTTGAGATCTGATGAATTGTGGATTTATGATCAGATTATCAATGAATATTATTTGAGTCTTCTCTGAACTCTTTTATGCATGATTAAGATATCTTTGTATTTCTCTTCGGACTATTGTTTTGGTTTGTCCAACTAGATTGGTTTTTCTTGCAATGGGAGAGGTGCTTAGTTTTGGGTTCAATCTTGTGGTGTCCTCACCCAGTGACAGTAGGGGTAGTGAGGCATGTATTGTATTGTTGCCATCAAGGATGAAAAGATGGGGTTTATATCATATTGCTTGATTTTATCCCTCTACATCATGTTATCTTACTTAAAGCGTTGCTATGTTCTTATGAACTTAATACTCTAGATGCAGGCAGGAGTCGGTCGATGTGTGGAGTAATAGTAGTAGATGCAGAATCGTTTCGGTCTACTTGTCACGGACGTGATGCCTATATTCATGATCATTGCCTTAGATATCGTCATAACTAGCGCTTTTCTATCAATTGCTCAACGGTAATTTGTTTACCCGCCGTATGTTTTCTTTCAAGAGAGAAGCCTCTAGGGAAACCTATGGCCCTCGGGTCTATTTTACATCATATAGTTTCAGATCTATAAACCAAAAAACCCAAAAATACCTTGCTGCAATTTATTTATATTTACTTTAGTTTGCTCTTTTATTTATCTTTTATACCTATCTCTATTAGATCTCACTCTTGTTCGTGACCGTGAACGGATTGACAACCCCTTTTCCGCGTTGTGTGCAAGTGTTTGTTAGTTTGTGCATGTGCATATATTGGAGACTTGCTTGTGCCTCCTACTGGATTGACACCTTGGCTCTTAACTGAGGGAAATACTTATCTCTACTTTGCTGCATCACCCTTTCCTCTTCAAGGGAAAAATCAACGCAAGCTCAAGAAGTAACACCGCGCTGCTGCGCCTCGCTAGCACTGCCAGCTTTAAAACAACAACTTTTTTTAAATAACATAGAAAAGAAAAGTCAAAAAGAAACAAATAAAATAAAAATGATATATAGGGATATAATATATAAAATTTTGAGAAAAACATTTCCTACAACATGAAATATTTTTCAAGTTCAAATAAAATCTACTAAAATTCAAAAAAGTCAAAGATTGCGGTTGTGGCAATAAAACCCAATAAAAATCAATTTTAAATATACCAAAATGATTTCAAATTTATTTTTCTCCATTTTTTTGTTGAAGGGAATCATGTTACCCTATTTTGCATATATTTTAATTTTGGAGAAAATAAGTTGAATAAAAGCCAAATAAGTCCTAATTGGTTTTGAATTTGAAATTCAAATCACTTTCAAATATTTTCTGTTTTCCCTTGGCCAAAATATTTTAATTGCCTTTGAATATTTGAAGTGTCATATTACTTCTTTCTTTTTGAACATTTCCAGAGTTTGTGAAATTTGGAAATTCAAATAGCCCCAAATTGAAAGTGGGTTTCAAAATACCTTCAAAGGGACTTTCAATTTGATTCTTTTAAACTTCTCCTATTTCATATAATTTGAAGAAGTCATTTTATCCTTCTCTGGTTTGAACACATTTCAAATGAAATTTAAATCATTTTGAAATCCCTTTTCATTTCTTTAAATGGAAGAAGTCATATCATCTTCACTCTAGCGTTTGTGATGAAATGAATTTGAATTCATTGAAACTAGATGCAAGAATGAAAGTTTTGGGGAAGTCCTTTTATTCCCTCTCATTCGACATTCAAAAAGTTTCAAATTCCGCTCAATTTCACACAATCAATTCACACAACATTCAAACAAACAGTCATAAATAAAACTTTAACATTCCAAAATTTATAATTTTGGGATGTTACAGTGGTACGTCCGTTTTGCATCATGCTATTATGTTGATATTTATTGCATTATGGGCTGTTATTTCACATTATGGTACAATACTTATGCCTTTTCTCTCTTATTTTACAAGATTTACACGAAGAGGGAGAATGCCAGCAGCTGGAGTTCTGGACTGGAAAGGAGCAAATCTGAGATACCTATTCTGCACAACTCCAAATGTCCTGAAACTTTACAAAGAACTATTTTGGAATATATAAAAAATATTGGGCGAAGAAACAATAGAAGGGGACCCACCAGGTGGCCAAAAACCTGGGGGCGCACCTCCAGGGCTTGTGGGCCCCCTGGCCATCGTCTGGTGCCCATCTTCTGCTATATGGAGGGTTTTGACCTAGAAAAAAAAGAAGAAGACTTTCGGGACAAAGGGCCGCCGTCTCGAGGCAGAACCTGGGTGGAAGCAATCTAGGGCTCCGGCGGAGCTATTCTGTCGGGGAACCTTCCTTCCCGAAGGGGGAAATTGAATGCATCGTCATCACCAATGATCCTCTCATCGAGGGAGGCTCAATCTCCATCAACATCTTCATCAGCACCATCTCCTCTCAAACTCTAGTTCATCTCTTGTATTCAATCTTTGTCCCAAAACATCAGATTGGTACATGTGGGTTGCTAGTAGTGTTGATTACTCTTTTTAGTTGATGCTAGTTGGTTTATTTGGTGGAAGATCATATGTTCAGATCCTTAATGATATTAAATTCCCCTCCGATCTTGAACATGAACATGCTTTGTGAGTAGTTACGTTTGTTCCTGAGGACATGGGAGAAGTCTTGTCATAAGTAATCATGTGAATTTGGTATTTGTTCGATTTTTTGTTGAGATGTATGTTGTCTTTCCTCTAGTGGTGTTATGTGAACGTCGACTACATGACACTTCACCATGATTTGGGCCTAGGGGAAGGGATTGGGAAGTAATAAGTAGATGATGGGTTGCTAGAGTGACGGAAGCTTAAACCCTAGTTTATGCGTTGCTTCGTAAGGGGCTGATTTGGATCCATATGTTTCATGCTATGGTTAGATTTATCTTAATTCTTCTTTCATAGTTGCAAATGCTTGCGAGAGAGGTTAATCATAAGTAGGAGGCTTGTCCAAGTAAGGACAACACCCCAGCACCGGTCCACCCACATATCAAATTATCAAAGTAACGAACACAAGGAATATGCTTAAAAGAAGACATTACGACATCAAAGATGATCATGATTGCATCCTATGTGGCCCACGCATTGAAGAAACTATTGAGCACCTATTCTTTGAATGTTAATTCAGCCAACTTTGTTGGGCCAGGCTGGGTTTATCGTGGCCGCAAGGAGGAACGAGACTCCACAATACTACTACAGCCAAGGATTGATGGTCCCAACCACTATTTATGGAGGCATTCTTGTTGGCAGCCTAGAGCATTTGGAAGGAACATAATAACAAACATTTCAGAGGGATAGCGCCATCCAGAGACTCCTGGTTAAAGAGATACAAAGAAGACTACTCGCTCCTAACCTATAGGGTTAAGGAGAAACATAAACACCTTATTCCCGCTCTGCTAGACACCTTGTATTAATTCAACCCCCCCCCCCCAAATGGGGTGGTTGTAAATCACAATGTAAAGTTGATACTTTTACTTTATTAATTTAATTGTAGTAGGAGGTGCTCCTACTATTTCAGGTTCAAAAAAATAATCTGAGCATGATGAAAACTAACTTGACAATAATTCCCATGTGTCCTTGGGAGCGCTTTGCTTTATACTAAGATTTCGTCCAGGCTTATCCTTTGCTACAAAAAGGATTGGGCCACCTTGCTGCACCTTTTCTACACTTGTTACTTGTTACCCTTTACGAATTATCTTATCACAAAACTATCTATTACCGATAATTTCGGTGCCCGCGGAAAATACCTTGCTAAAAACCGCTTATTATTTCCTTCTGCTCCTCGTTGGGTTCGACACTCTTACTTATCGAAAGGATTATGATTGATCCCCTATACTTGTGGGTCATCATACAATAACCTTGGTTCTTAACTGAGGGAAATACTTATCTCTACTATACTGCATCATCGTCTCCTCTTTGAGGAAATCCCAACGCAACTCACAAGTAGCAGTTGTTGGGGAACGCAGTAATTTCGAAAATTTTCCTACGCACACGCAAGATCATGGTGATGCATAGCAACGAGAGGGGAGAGTGTTGTCTACGTACCAACGCAGACCGACTGCGGAAGCGATCACACAACGTAGAGGAAGTAGTCGTACGTCTTCTTCCCGATCCGACCGATCCAAGCACCGTTACTCCGGCACCTCCGAGTTCTTAGCACACGTTCAGCTCGATGACGTTCCTCGGGCTCCGATCCAGCAAAGCGTCAAGGAAGAGTTCCGTCAGCACGACGGCGTGGTGACGATCTTGATGTACTACCGACGCAGGGCTTCGCCTAAGCACTGTAACGGTATGATCGAGGTGGAATTTGGTGGCAGGGGGCACCGCACACGGCTAAGGAACGATCTCAAGGATCAAGTTGTGTGTCTTGGGGTGCCCCCTGCCTCCGTATATAAAGGTTGGAGGGAGGGGGGCTGGCCGGCCAAAGAGGTGTAGGCGTAGGAGGAGTCCTACTCCTACCGGGAGTAGGACTCCCCCCTCCAATCCTAGTCCAACTAGGAAACCTTCAAAGGGGAGAGAGAGAGAGGTGGCCGGCCCCTCTCCTAGTCCTAATAGGACTAGGGAGAGGGGGGGAGGCGCAGCCCTATGTGGGCTGCCCTCTCACCTTTCCACTAAGGCCCATGTTGGCCCATTTGGCTCCATGGGGGTTCCGGTAACCCTCCCGGTAATCCGGTAAAATCCCGATTTCACCCGGAACACTTCCGATGTCCAAACATAGGCTTCCAATATATCAATCTTTACGTCTCGACCATTTCGAGACTCCTCGTCATGTCCGTGATCACATCCGGGACTCCGAACAACCTTCGGTACATCAAAATGCATAAACTCATAATAACTGTCATCGTAACGTTAAGCGTGCGGACCCTGCGGTTCGAGAACAATGTAGACATGACCGAGACACGTCTCCGGTCAATAACCAATAGCGGGACCTGGATGCCCATATTGGCTCCTACATATTCTACGAAGATCTTTATCGGTCAGACCGCATAACAACATACGTTGTTCCCTTTGTCATCGGTATGTTACTTGCCCGAGATTCGATCGTCGGTATCCAATACCTAGTTCAATCTCGTTACTGGCAAGTCTCTTTACTCGTTCCGTAATACATCATCTCACAACTAACATCTTAGTTATAATGCTTGCAAGGCTTATGTGATGTGTATTACCGAGAGGGCCCAGAGATACCTCTCCGACAATCGGAGTGACAAATCCTAATCTCGAAATACGCCAACCCAACATCCACCATTGGAGACACCTGTAGTACTCCTTTATAATCACCCAGTTACGTTGTGACGTTTGGTAGTACCCAAAGTATTCCTCCGGTAAACGGGAGTTGCATAATCTCATAGTTATAGGAACATGTATAAGTCATGAAGAAAGCAATAGCAACATACTAAACGATCGGGTGCTAAGCTAATGGAATGGGTCATGTCAATCAGATCATTCAACAAATGATGTGACCTCGTTAATCAAATAACAACTCTTTGTTCATGGTTAGGAAACATAACCATCTTTGATTAACGAGCTAGTCTAGTAGAGGCATACTAGTGACACTCTGTTTGTCTATGTATTCACACATGTATTATGTTTCCGGTTAATACAATTCTAGCATGAATAATAAACATTTATCATGATGTAAGGAAATAAATAATAACTTTATTATTGCCTCTAGGGCATATTTCCTTCAGTCTCCCACTTGCACTAGAGTCAATAATCTAGTTCACATCGCCATGTGATTTAGCAGCAATAGTTCACATCACCATGTGATTAACACCCATAGTTCACATCGTCATGTGACCAACACTCAAAGGGTTTACTAGAGTCAGTAATCTAGTTCACATATCTATGTGATTAACACCCAAAGAGTACTAAGGTGTGATCATGTTTTGCTTGTGAGATAATTTTAGTCAACGGGTCTGTCACATTCAGATCCGTAAGTATTTTGCAAAATTCTTTGTCTATAATGCTCTGCACGGAGCTACTCTAGCTAATTGCTCCCACTTTCAATATGTATCCAGATTGAGACTTTAGATTCATCTGGATCAGTGTCAAAAACTTGCATCGACGTAACCCTTTACGACGAACCTTTTTGTCACGTCCATAATCGAGAAACATATCCTTATTTCACTAAGGATAATTCTGACCGCTGTCCAGTGATCTACTCCAAGATCACTATTGTACTCCCTTGCCAAATCAGTGCAGGGTATACAATAGATCTGGTACACAGCATGGCATACTTTATAGAACCTATGAATGAGGCATAGGGAATGACTTTCATTCTCTTTCTATCTTCTGCCGTGGTCGGGCTTTGAGTCTTTACTCAACTTCACACCTTGTAACACAGGCCAGAAACTTTTTCTTTGACTGTTCCATTTTGAACTACTTCAAAATCTTGTCAAGGTATGTACTTATTGAAAAACTTATCAAGCGTCTTGATCTATCTCTATAGATCTTGAAGCTCAATATGTAAGCAGCTTTACCGAAGTCTTTCTTTGAAAAACTCCTTTCAAACACTCCTTTATGCTTTACAGAATAATTCTACATTATTTCCGATCAACAATATGTCATTTACATATACTTATCAGAAATGCTATAGTGCTCCCACTCACTTTCTTGTAAATACAGGCTTCACCGCAAGTCTGTATAAAACTATATGCTTTGATCACACTATCAAAGCGTTTATTCCAACTCCGAGATGCTTGCACCAGTCCATAAATGGATCGTTGGAGTTTGCACACTTTGTTAGCTCCCTTTGGATCGACAAAACCTTCTGGTTGCATCATATACAACTCTTCTTCCAGAAATCCATTCAGGAATGCGGTTTTTACATCCATTTGCCAAATTTCATAATCATAAAATGCGGCAATTGCTAACATGATTCTGACAGATTTAAGCATCGCTACGGGTGAGAAAGTCTCATCGTAGTCAACTCCTTGAACTTGTCGAAAACCTTTTGCGACAAGTCGAGCTTTGTAGACAGTAACATTACCATCAGCGTCAGTCTTTTTCTTGAAGATCCATTTATTCTCATTTGCTTGCCGATCATCGGGCAAGCCAACCAAAGTCCAAACTTTGTTCTCATACATGGATCATATCTCAGATTTCATGGCCTCAAACCATTTCGTGGAATCTGGGCTCATCATCGCTTCCTCATAGTTCGCAAGTTCGTCATGGTCTAGTAACATGACTTCCAGAACAGGATTACCGTACCACTCTGATGCGGATCTCACTCTGGTTTACCTACGAGATTCGGTAGTAACTTGATCTGAAGTTTCATGATCATCATCATTAGCTTCTTCATTAACTGGTGTAGGTCTCACAGAAACCGGTTTCTGTGATGTACTACTTTCCAATAAGGGAGGAGGTACGGTTACCTCATCAAGTTCTACTTTCCTCCCACTCACTTCTTTCAAGAGAAACTCCTTCTCCAGAAAGTTTCCGAATTTAGCAACAAAAGTCTTGCCTTCGGATGTGTGATAGGAGGTGTACCCAACAGCAACTTTTGGGTATCCTATGAAGACATATTTCTCCGATTTGAGTTTGAGCTTATCGAGATGAAACTTTTTCACATAAGCATCGCAACTCCAAACTTTAAGAAACGACAGCTTAGGTTTTTTTTGCCAAACCATAGTTCACACGGTGTCGTCTCAACGGATTTAGATGGTGCCCTGTTTAACGTGAATGTAGCTGTCTCTAATGCATAACCCCAAAACGATAGTGGTAGATCGGTAGGATACATCATAGATTGTACTATATCCAATAAAGTATGGTTATGACGTTCGGACACACCATTATGCTGTGGTGTTCCAGGTGGCGTGCGTAGTGAAACTATTTCACCTTGTTTTAACTGAAGACCAAACTCGTAACTCAAATATTTGTCTCCGCGATCATATCGTAGAAACTTTTACTTTCTTGTCACGATGAACTTTCACTTTACTCTGAAATTCTTTGAACTTTTCAAATGTTTCAGACTTATGTTTCATCAGGTAGATATCCCCATATCTGCTCAAATCATCTGTGAAGGTCAGAAAATAATGATACTTGCTGCAAGCCTTAATATTCATCGGACCACATACATCAGTATGTATGATCTTCAACAAATCTGTTGCTTGCTTCATTGTTCCGGAGAACGGCGTTTTAGTCATCTTGCCCAAAAGGCACGGTTCGCAAGCATCAAGTGATTCCAAAATCCCATCAGCATGGAGTTTCTTCATGCGCTTTACACCAATATGACCTAAACGGCAGTGCTACAAATAAGTTGCACTATCATTATTAACTTTGCATCTTTTGGTTTCAATATTATGATTATGTGTATCACCATGATCGAGATCCAACGAACAATTTTCATTGGGTGTATAACCATATAAGGTTTTATTCATGTAAACAGAACAACAATTTATTCTCTTACTTTAATGAATAACCGTATTGCAATAAACATGATCAAATCATATTCATGCTCAACGCAAAAACCAAATAACACTTATTTAAGTTCAACACTAATCCCGAAATTATAGGGAGTGTGCGATGATGATCATATCAATCTTGGAACTACTTCCAACACACATCGTCACTTCACCCTTAACTAGTCTCTGTTTATTCTGCAACTCCTGTTTCGAGTTACTAATCTTAGCAACTGAACTAGTACCAAATACTGAGGGTTTGCTATAAACACTAGTAAAGTACACATCAATAACATGTATATCAAATATACTTATGTTCACTTTGCCATCCTTCTTATCCGCCAATCACTTGGGGTAGTTCCGCTTCCAGTGACCAGTCCCTTTGCAGTAGAAGCACTTAGTCTCAGGCTTAGGATCAGACTTGGGCTTCTTCACTTGAGCAGCAACTTGCTTGCCGTTCTTCTTGAAGTTCCCCTTCTTCCCTTTGCCCTTTTCTTGAAACTAGTGGTCTTGTCAACCATCAACACTTGATGTTTTTCTTGATTTCTACCTTCGTTGATTTCAGCATCACGAAGAGCTTAGGAATTACTTTTTTCATCCCTTGCATATTATAGTTCATCACGAAGTTCTACTAACTTGGTCATGGTGACTAGAGAATTCTGTCAATCACTATCTTATCTGGAAGATTAACTCCCACTTGATTCAAGCGATTGCAGTACCCAGACGATCTGAGCACATGCTCACTAGTTGAGCGATTCTCCTCCATCTTTTAGCTATAGAACTTGCTGGAGACTTCATGTCTCTCAACTCGGGTATTTGCTTGAAATATTAACTTCAACTCCTGGAACATCTCATATGGTCCATGACGTTCAAAACGTCTTTGAAGTCCCGATTCTAAGCCATTAAGCATGGTGCACTTAAACTATCAAGTAGTCATCATATTGAGCTAGCCAAACGTTCATAACGTCTGCATCTGCTCCTGCAATAGGTCTGTCACCTAGCGGTGCATCAAGGACATAATTCTTTTGTGCAGCAATGAGGATAAACCTCAGATCACGGATCCAATCCGCATCATTGCTACTAACATCTTTCAACACAATTTTCTCTAGGAACAATCAAAAATAAACACAGGGAAGCAACAACGCGAGCTATTGATCTACAACATAATTTGCAAAATACTACCAGGACTAAGTTCATGATAAATTTAAGTTCAATTAATCATATTACTTAAGAACTCCCACTTAGATAGATATCCCTCTAATCCTCTAAGTGATCACGTGATCCAAATCAACTAAACCATAACCGATCATCACGTGAGATGGAGTAGTTTTCAATGGTGAACATCATTATGTTGATCATATCTACTATATGATTCACGCTCGACCTTTCGGTCTCCGTGTTCCGAGGCCATATCTGTATATGCTTGGCTCGTCAAGTATAACCTGAGTATTCCGCGTGTGCAACTGTTTTGCACCCGTTGTATTTGAACGTAGAGCCTATCACACCCGATCATCACGTGGTGTCTCAGCACGAAGAACTTTTGCAACGGTGCATACTCAGGGAGAACACTTCTTGATAATTTAGTGAGAGATCATCTTATAATGCTACCGTCAATCAAAGCAAGATAAGATGCATAAAAGGATAAACATCACATGCAATCAATATAAGTGATATGATATGGCCATCATCATCTTGTGCTTGTGATCTCCATCTCCGAAACACCGTCATGATCACCATCGTCACCGGCGCGCCACCTTGATCTCCATCGTAGCAACGTTGTCGTCTCGCCAATCTTATGCTTCCATGACTATTACTACCGTTTAGTAATCTAGTAAAGCATTACATCGCGATTGCATTGCATACAATAAAGCGACAACCATATGGCTCCTGCCAGTTGCCGATAACTCGGTTACAAAACATGATCATCTCATACAATAAAATCAGCAGCATGCCTTGACCATATCACATCACAACATGCCCTGCAAAAACAAGTTAGACGTCCTCTACTTTGTTGTTGCAAGTTTTACGTGGCTGCTACGGGCTTAAGTAAGAACTCATCTCACCTACGCATCAAAACCACAACGATAGTTCGTCAAATAGACTCCGTTTTAACCTTCTCAAGGACCGGGCGTAGCCACACTTGGTTCAACTAAAGTTGGAGAGACAGTCTTCCGCAAGCCATCTATGTGCAAAGCACGTCGAGGGAACCGGTCTCGCGTAAGAGTACGCGTAAGGATGGTCCGGATCGTCTCGTCCAACAATACCGCCGAACCAAAGTATGACATGCTGGTAGGCAGTATGACTTGTATCGCCCACAACTCACTTGTGTTCTACTCGTGCAAATAACATCAAACCATAAAAACCTAGGCTCGGATGCCACTGTTGGGGAACGCAGTAATTTCGAAAATTTTCCTACGCACACGCAAGATCATGGTGATGCATAGCAACGAGAGGGGAGAGTGTTGTCTACGTACCAACGCAGACCGACTGCGGAAGCGATCACACAACGTAGAGGAAGTAGTCGTACGTCTTCTTCCCGATCCGACCGATCCAAGCACCGTTACTCCGGCACCTCCGAGTTCTTAGCACACGTTCAGCTCGATGACGTTCCTCGGGCTCCGATCCAGCAAAGCGTCGAGGAAGAGTTCCGTCAGCACGACGGCGTGGTGACGATCTTGATGTACTACCGACGCAGGGCTTCGCCTAAGCACTGTAACGGTATGATCGAGGTGGAATTTGGTGGCAGGGGGCACCGCACACGGCTAAGGAACGATCTCAAGGATCAAGTTGTGTGTCTTGGGGTGCCCCCTGCCTCCGTATATAAAGGTTGGAGGGAGGGGGGCTGGCCGGCCAAAGAGGTGTAGGCGCAGGAGGAGTCCTACTCCTACCGGGAGTAGGACTCCCCCCTCCAATCCTAGTCCAACTAGGAAACCTTCAAAGGGGAGAGAGAGAGGTGGCCGGCCCCTCTCCTAGTCCTAATAGGACTAGAGAGAGGGGGGGAGGCGCAGCCCTATGTGGGCTGCCCTCTCACCTTTCCACTAAGGCCCATGTTGGCCCATTTGGCTCCCGGGGGGTTCCGGTAACCCTCCCGGTAATCCGGTAAAATCCCGATTTCACCCGGAACACTTCCGATGTCCAAACATAGGCTTCCAATATATCAATCTTTACGTCTCGACCATTTCGAGACTCCTCGTCATGTCCGTGATCACATCCGGGACTCCGAACAACCTTCGGTACATCAAAATGCATAAACTCATAATAACTGTCATCGTAACGTTAAGCGTGCGGACCCTGCGGTTCGAGAACAATGTAGACATGACCGAGACACGTCTCCGGTCAATAACCAATAGCGGGACCTGGATGCCCATATTGGCTCCTACATATTCTACGAAGATCTTTATCGGTCAGACCGCATAACAACATACGTTGTTCCCTTTGTCATCGGTATGTTACTTGCCCGAGATTCGATCGTCGGTATCCAATACCTAGTTCAATCTCATTACTGGCAAGTCTCTTTACTCGTTCCGTAATACATCATCTCACAACTAACATCTTAGTTATAATGCTTGCAAGGCTTATGTGATGTGTATTACCGAGAGGGCCCAGAGATACCTCTCCGACAATCGGAGTGACAAATCCTAATCTCGAAATACGCCAACCCAACATCCACCATTGGAGACACCTGTAGTACTCCTTTATAATCACCCAGTTACGTTGTGACGTTTGGTAGTACCCAAAGTATTCCTCCGGTAAACGGGAGTTGCATAATCTCATAGTTATAGGAACATGTATAAGTCATGAAGAAAGCAATAGCAACATACTAAACGATCGGGTGCTAAGCTAATGGAATGGGTCATGTCAATCAGATCATTCAACAAATGATGTGACCTCGTTAATCAAATAACAACTCTTTGTTCATGGTTAGGAAACATAACCATCTTTGATTAACGAGCTAGTCTAGTAGAGGCATACTAGTGACACTCTGTTTGTCTATGTATTCACACATGTATTATGTTTCCGGTTAATACAATTCTAGCATGAATAATAAACATTTATCATGATGTAAGGAAATAAATAATAACTTTATTATTGCCTCTAGGGCATATTTCCTTCAGCAGTTGCTAAGATCTCCGAGTCACCACAATCCGATATCTTATTCTTGAAGAACAGGAAACTAGTCCATAATTTCCGAATGGCTTCCTCATATTGTTGTTTTATGTCGATTAGATCCCAAACATAGGGAGGTCCTGAATTACTCGGGCAGTATCCGATGTGGGGTTGGGTGGGACTAAAAAATTCAATCCCGGCCGCTCGTAGGCTTAAAGCTCCAGTGAGACTATACCTTAAAGGGCCTGCTGATGATGAGCCGACCAAATTGGTTTTGAGATCCGAGTCCTTGGCTCCCCATGACTGGCTAAAGTTATGGTCATCTGTTACCTGGCACTTCGGATCTTAGTTCTCTTCCATATAGAGTTTTTTGGCCGAAGTGGGAGAAAGAGAGCAAGGCTCGGAGGTTAATTCTAAGTCATCATGCCACGACTCTTGATGAAGGAGGTGTGATCCTTTAGCAGGAGATTCAGGCACGGAGACCATGCCATGAATTCCTTAATCGTTAACCGACACATCCATCGATCTCTTTTGATCACACATCAAGGCTCTCAATGAAAAGCACCAATGTCGGTACTACAATCAGCGGATCTCGAGTAGGGAGGCCCAAGTTTTGGATCTTGGATCGATGGGTAATAGGAGATGAAGGAGATAATGTTTACCCAGGTTCGGGCCCTCTCCAAGAGGTAAAACCCTACATCCTGCTTTCATGATGATGTACAAAGTACATGCTTGATCTACCTCGACATCGTACGTTGTGTTCTAACCCTAAGGCGAGTAATTGTGATCGTATCTCTAAGGACCTAACCCCTCATCTTATATAGGTATTGGGGGTGTCTAAGGATACACATGGTCGGTTGCCGACTAGGGAAACACATGCCAATAGCCGAAGCAATCCTTGGGGTACACATCAAGTCTTCGGCAGGGTCCATATTAATCACGCCAAGGTTCGAGGCTTCCGGAGTCCTTCCTTATGAGATCGGCGAAGAGTCTCTTGTGTCCCCAACAAACCCAATATAATGGTAAATTGTATAGGTGCACTAGTTCAGCGAAGAGATGGTGATACAAGTGTAGTATGGATCGTAGATATAGGTTTTTGTAATCTAAAAATATAAAAACAGCAAGGTAACTAGTAACAGAAGTGAAAAACGGTATTGCAATGTTTGAAAACAAGGCCTAGGGTTCATACTTTCACTAGTGCAAATTCTCTCAACAATGATAACATAATTGGATCATATAACAATCCCTCAACGTGCAACAAAGAATCACTCCAAAGTTTCTATCGGAGAACATAGGACGAAAACGTGCATCAACCCCTATGCATAGATTAACCCAATGTCACCTTAGGAATCCGCGAGTTGAGTGCCAAAACATACATCAAGTGAATCAATAGAACATCCCATTGTCACCACAGATATCCCATCGCAAGACATACATCAAGTGTTCTCAAATCCAATACTCAATCCAACATAACAAAACCTCAAAGAGGAAGACTCAATTCATCACAAGAAGGTAGAGGGGGAGAAACACCATATGATCCAAATATAGTAACAAAGCTCGCGGTACATCAAGATCATGCCAAATCAAGAACACGAGAGAGAGAGAGAGATCAAACACATACCTACTGGTACATACCCTCAGCCCCAAGGGTGAACTACTCCCTCCTCGTCATGGAGACCGCTGGGATGATGAAGATGGCCTTCGGTGATGGTTTCCCCCTCCAATAGGGTGCCGGAACAGGCTCCCGATTGGTTTTTCATGGCTACATAGGCTTGCGATGATAGAACTTCCGATCTAGGGTTCTTTTCGGGGGTTTATGTATTTATAAGAATTTTTGGCGTCGAAAACAGGTCAGGGGGTGCCCGAGGGGCGCACAAGCCTTCAGGGTGCGCCCTGGAGGCTTGCGGCCTCCTCGGGACTCTTCTGGCCTAGCTCTGTTGCCTTGGGGGGTCTCTTTTGGTCCATAAAAAATCATCGTAAATTTCCAGCCCATACCGATAATTTTTATTTCTGAACAAAAAATGACACCACGGTAGTTCTGCTGAAAACAACGTCAGTCCGGGTTAGTTCTAATAAAATCATACCAAAACCATATAAAATTGTTGTGAACATGGCATGAATACTTCATAAATTATAGATATGTTGGAGACGTATCAGTACCCCTTAGTCCAGGACACCATCACATAGGCTTTTGGTTGAGCAATCACTTCAACAATTGTCTTTGTATCACCTCGACCCCACTTAACAGTGCGGTGGTTCCTATGACTCAATAAACAGAAAATGAAACCTACAAAGAAGTGAAGTCTTTGTGCTCCAATGTCTTCACTCATTATCTTCAAAGGCAACCATTGACTTCAATGTCTTCAGACATTTTTAGGGGTCGGCTTCTATAGTTAAACCGAATCTTCAAGGACTTCTATCTGTGTTATCATGTGAATCTCACAAACATATTAGTCCCTCAACCAAGTTTATCGTCAATACTCCAAAATAACAAAGAGGTGACACTTGATGCACTTACACAGTGACTATGTATTCTCATTAACTATCACTTTGTCTGCACTTTTGTGACATTTTTGCCTTAGTTCGGTGTATTATTTCTAGTTTTAGACTTTCAATCTCATTAGATGTACGTATATGCGCCCTGGCAGGAAAAAAAAACTTGATAATGGTGATTTATAGTTCGTGGCAAATTGATAGCAACATATTTCTCAAGTTCATTTTTTTGAATTGATCAAATCGCAAGTTTAAGATTTTTCTATACAATAGATTTTTCAAGTTTTGCCATGGAAAAAATGCAATGTTTGTTTGCCTTGCCAAATTTTGCAAAGTTCGTGGCAATTTTTCATCTCTGTCCTTGTTCATAAACAATGGCAATTGCTCTATATGACAACATTCATGTGATTTGCCATGACACTTTTTTCATCTAAAAACATGGCAAACTTGCCATGGCAAACTTAAGATGTTTTTGGCAAATGTAACGGGGCATGCATGGCAATTGTAGTTCACGGGGCATGGCAAAAATACTTTTATTCACAACCAAAAGTGGGCTTTTTATACTTTTTCTTGACATGACAACTTTACTTTTAATGACATGTCAAATTTTACTTTTTTTGACATGACAAATTTATTGTATAGAGCATGGCAATTTTCATTTAAATACGAAGGAAAATTTACATTTCCAGAACATGATAAATTATAATATGTAGCATGGCAAATATACTTGTGCAGCCATGGCAATTTTTAATTTATTTCCATGGCAAAATTACACCATTTTTGCCATGGCAAATTTAATCCATTTTTGCCATGGCAAAATTTACTCCATTTTTTTGCCATGACATACTTTTAATGACATGTCAAAGTTTACTTTATTTTTGCCATGGCAAATTTATTGTAAAGAGCATGACAATTTTACATTTTCCGGAACTTGGCAAATTTTTACTATGTAGCATGGTAAATATACTTGTGTTCCCATGGTAATTTTTAATTTATTTTTCCATGGAAAAATGTAATCCATTTTTGCCATGGCAAAGTTTACTCCATTTTTTGCCATGACAAAAATACTTTCACAAGAGGCACGGCTGTGCCTCACATAACTGGAAAAAAACGTGTTTCTTTTCTTTTCTTGCTTTCACAAGAGTCATGGTTTTGCTTCTGTAAGAGGCACGCCCGTGCCTCTCGGAAAAGGAAAAGAGCCGTGTTTTTTTTGCCATGGCATTTATTTTGCTTCCGCAAGAGGCACGGCTGTGCCTCACATAACTGGAAAAAAACGTGTTTCTTTTCTTTTCTTGCTTTCACAAGAGTCACGGTTTTGCTTCTGTAAGAGGCACGCCCGTGCCTCTCGGAAAAGGAAAAGAGCCGTGTTTTTTTTGCTTTCGCGAGAGGCACTATTGTGCTTCTGCGAGAGCCACGCCCGTGCCTCTCGGAAATAAAAAACGTTCTTTTGCTTCCACGAGAGACATGGTTTTGCTTTATGAGAGGCACGACCGTGCCTCTCGAAAACGAAAGAAATGTGTTTACATTTTTTTTCCGCGAGAGGCACGGTCGTGCCTCTCGGAAACAAGCGTTTTCTTTTTTCTTCCGCAAAAGGCGTGGTTTTCTCGCCCGGCTTTTTTTGTCTGTTTTTTTGAGAAAAAAAATTTGTCAAACCCTATGAACATGAGATCTAGTTTTGAAGATCTCGAAACGAGAAATTTAATGATGAAAGGGGTTCGAGATTTGGACGCATGGTTTAAGAAATAAAATGTTTGAATAAACGAATCTATGGAAAAAAGAAAAATTTACAGTGTGCCACTTGTCGCAATCTAGAGAGGATGGAGTGACCTTGGAGTACTCCTCAAACTAGTCACGGTGGGAGTAACTTCAGCAGTAACATCGAGTCCAACTCAGCATATTTACTTATGTGGCAATGAGTTAATGAGGAGAGAGGTAGTAGTAGTAACTTAGTTAGTTACTGTAACATCACATGTCCCGATGCAATATGAGTCTATAATTTAATAAATGAAGCTATGCATGTTACCACACTTATGTTACTATCCACTATGAAGGTAGTAACATAGTCTAGAAATATGTGTATGTTATTAATGTATGTTACTCTCCATTATGGCTAGTCTCAATTAATAATCTCGCTCGGCTCTTTTCGATGTTCGATCTGGCTCTTCCTTTCCCCGACCGTTCGGGAGATATCGACGTCCTTTATTTAAGCCAAGTGTGTCTTGCAACGATTTATTTTTATCTCAAACGGTGTGCTTTACTTTTTATCACAAGAAGAAGAGAGGGTGTGTACAGTCCTTGGTTTGAGCAGATCCGCCATGCACGTCTGTCTGCACACTTTGTGTGCTGGGCTTTGGCTTGTTGCCGTGGTTGAACCAGACAGGACAGGATCCCCTAGCTGTGGACGGCCTTGCATGCACTTGTCTCCTTTCCTTCCTTCCTCCCCACGCGGGAAATCTTGGCATCATGCTATGCTGCTGCAGCCGATCCGCCCGACGCAGACGATGCAGATGCGCGGCAGTGTAAGTCATACGTACACAACTGTAGGCAACAAGTTGGCGTGTTGTGGTGGTGTAGGCCGCTTCCGTGCACAACGGAAAGCCTACCTAGCCCGGAGACCCGTCAGGCCTTGTCCAGCTAGCTGCGGCCGTTGAATCGAACGGAGTTCAGTTCAGATAGCCTCTTCTCATCTCCGGGCTAAAAGTGATTATGCTGATGCGTCGTAGCTGCCGTTTTGATTGATTAAATAAGTAATTGCTAATGCTCAATCAGCCGAGATTTTACACGAATTATTGTTGGGATAAATGCACGTCCTGCGTTCATCGTCGAGCCAAAATAGAGTGATCCCGTGGTGTTCCCTTCCACTCCCGGCAATCTTATTTCGTACTGTACTACATAAAGTGAAAGTGGTAGTAGTATAGCTAGCAGAAGACGGAGCTTTTGCTTTGTGTCAGGAGGAGGCCACTCGAGTGGTCTTGCTGTTGCCTTGCTGTGTTGGCTTTGAGAGGAAGCAGACAAGCAATGCCAGGAACCTGGCTGAAGGAACACCACTCGGCCGGCCCCCGGATCACACACCCTGCGCCGGCCGGCCATGCGGCGCCTAGCGGACAAGGTGACCAGCGCCACTCGCCCCCAGAGACGCAGGAAGGCAAAGGAAAAAAAGGCGTTGCTTTTCTTTTACGGTGCACTGCAGCACTGGATGGAGGCGCTTCGACAGGATAGCCGCTCTCGGCCTTGTACTCCGATCACCGTCGTGCGGCATGTGATGCGTGCAAATATGTCGGGGCACTGCATTTGAGCGCCTAAACGGCATTCCCGGTGGCTTTTACGTGCATGCACCTTGGCCTAATATGGCTGATGGTATCACATGCGTGTCACTTCATTCCAAAGTTCGGTTTTCTATGGAGCCCAGCTAGTTTAGTAGATATAGCGTTTTTGTTTTGACAAATGGAGAGAGTAGATTGTTGGCAAGTACTATTAGTTCCAGCAGTACTGAGTGGTGAGCTATCTCTCAAAAACAATGAACAATATAGATAGATAAATCTTACCGCTGACACGCTGTAAAATCGGCGAAGGTAACTACTAGGAGTACAGACAAGGCCAAAGCAGTGGGTCCCACAGGTAAAAGAGAAAAGGAAAGAGAGGAGTCGAGGTTGGTACTAGCTGGAGGCGGAGGGTGGACGGCGTCGCTCTCGCGCAAAGCGTGCGGGCGAGGAGGGCAGAGGAGGGAAGCCGATTCGATTCCGGCAGCGGCAGGCCCGAATGGAAAGCGAAAGCAAAGGCGAGATGCTGGAATTTAATTAGGTAAAACCGGGCGGGTGGGGGACACGTCGCCGACAGCCCGGCGACACCCACGTGCTCCCGGCTTTATCGCCTTGTCCCCCCTCCCGTACGCTTTCGCCGCTGGTACACGCCTTTGCCGGATCGGTGATGGAGGGCACCGGGCCGTCGGATCGGGATCGGGCGGCGCGGCGGGGCCGAGTGGACCTGCAGGGTGGCCAACCGGCAGCCCGGGCCCACGCATGAAAAACGGGCGGCACGAACGTTAATGCTGCACCACCCCCACACCCCACCGCTGGATGGATGGACAAGGACGATGATGACCCGATTTCTCTGTTTCTTTTATTTACAATTACAAAAAAATATAAAAATATCCCCGTGGGAATGGGGATTGCGTTTGGAGAAATCCAAGGAGGTGCGAATTTACGTTATGGACCCCCGCAACTCGGAGGGATGGATCAAAGTCGATATGTCTTGGACTGGAATGCAAATATCAGTTGGAACTGGCATCGCGATGAAAAATTGTGGGTAAAACCCAAGGTCACGAGCAGAGCTCCGAGTGTCAGAGCGCCAATGGCCGACACGTAATTAAACCCCCTCGACGACCGGTAGACCGCACCCACCTATAACCTCCTCTCCTCTCCGCCCCACCTCGCAGAGCCGCCGCCTGTGACCGACCGGAGAGCCAGACGACAAACCGAGCCCACCGCACCAGCACCAGCACCAGCACCAGCACCAACTCCTCCTCCTCCTCTTGCGCGGCTGCAGCTGCCGGCCATGTCGGTGGAGACGGAGCGGAGCTCCACGGAGTCCTCCGCCGCCTCGGGCCTCGACTTCGAGGACACCGCCCTCACCCTCCGCCTCCCCGGCTCCGACCCCGACCGCAAGCGCGCCTCCACCTCCGACCCCGACTGCCCCTCCCCGACCGCCGCCGCCTCCGACTCTCCCCCTTCCCCCAAGTACGCGCGCGTGCCTTGCCTTCTCTCGCTCCTTCCGTCTGAAATTTGGCGCCCATGCTTTTTGAGCTGACATGGTCTCGCTGTGCAGGGCGCAGGTGGTGGGCTGGCCACCGGTGCGGTCGTTCCGGAAGAACGCCCTCGCGGCCGCGGCCTCGTCCAAGACCAAGTTCGTCAAGGTGGCCGTCGACGGCGCGCCCTACCTGCGCAAGGTCGACCTCAAGGCTTACGCGGGCTACACAAGTTCTGCCTCCTACGACCAGCTCCTCGCCACGCTCCAGGACAAGTTCATCTCCCACCTCACCGTCCGTGAGTGCACCGCAGCGACATGCCATGCCTGTGTCTGTGTGTTAGCTACGTGTTGCTCTCTCGTGGGTTCTGACGATTTAACTGTGGGTGCAGGCAAGCTTGGGAACGAGGAGATGAAGCTCGTGGACGCGGTGAGCGGGACGGAGTATGTGCCGACGTACGAGGACAAGGACGGCGACTGGATGCTCGTCGGAGACGTCCCCTGGAGGTGAATTTTTTGGGCCTTTTGTGCTATTTTTCAGTTAAAATCCGCATGCGGCTGCATCTCGTGTTGCTCGTGAGCTATGTCCTGTTGTTTAAGTTCATATATACACTGCTGAATTAGGGTCATGGGTTGAATCGCTAACTGATCAGGTGCTATAGCATCTCAGGTTCAGAAATCTGGATGGTTTGGTGATCGTACGCTGTTAGTTTCAGTTTATCTTTGCTTGAGAAACTATTAATTTGGGTTTAATGAGTTGTTGATCTGGTAGTGATATATAAGTAACTCGGACCCGGGGGCTGAACATGAAAATTTCTTACACTGTACCAAGGGATCACGAGATTGCTCCTGGTTTTCACTACTATCTGTAGGATCCATACCAATTGTTCTTAGTCTGTATATTTTGTATGAGTCGTGGATCCTGCTAGTTAAACAGAAATCTCAGAAAAACTTAAAAGAGATGTAAAATGATTAGCGGCGAGTGATGCTCATAAATTAATTTCACATGCGTGAATTCAGCTGTTCAGTTTCTCGGACATGATTAGGGTTGAAACTAGTGTAGGAGCACTGATGTTTGTTTCTGACAGCAAGCCATTTTCCTTACTTTCAAACTCACAGAAGACAGAAGTGCTGATTGTCTCTTGTGGAAATGGATCTTCTTACCATCCTGTGCTGTTTCATGTGTAATGTGAATTGAATGGCTTAGGGAAACTGGACAATAACTGAGAATTGTGCCTACCAGCTCTAGTTTTGGCCACATTTTCCTCCAGACTTTTGTATCTATTAGCCATGCCTCACTTACAGGAGTGCGCTCTTTAATTCATTTTCCACAGTGTACTCTTATTGTATTAGGAGGGCTCAACAAACTTTCTGTTTGAGAAGAAATTAACAAGTTGAACTTTGCTGCATCTTACCACTATCAGATAACCATGTGCTAAATATAAAAGAATTTGGTTGCTTGTTATTAGATTTCGGGCTTCATTATGATTCTGTAAAAGGTTGGCTCTAATATGGTACTGATCTGCTATTATTGACCTGCAGAATGTTTGTGGAAACCTGTCAGCGCATTCGTCTCATGAAAAGCTCTGAGGTCGTCAATCTAGGTACACATAACTCCTCTGACCTTGTTTTTCAGACTAGTGGAACTTATTGTTTTTGTTGTAGTTCAACTCAATATCACTGGATAAATCTGACTGCTCTCTTCTACCTGCAGCACCAAGAGCTGGTCGGTGAGGCACAATCCTTGCTCCTTTTTCTACAGACCGCTTCAGTGGAAGAAATGTCTTTGCTCAGTGAGGTTCTTCCGCAAGTTTCCGAGAGAGAAATGTGTACAGCCATCTCTACTTTTTGCCCAGCACGCTATTGAGTTCAGAAAGTGTCGTAGCTTGTAATTCCACTACCAGTCAGTCAGTAGTATCTACATGTAAGATGGAGAGGTTGTGATGCTTCAGAAATACACCTACAGTTCGTTCTTGAAAAATAAGACTGCAGTCCCTGTTCTCCCGAGCTGCTTGCTACTGGAGCATGGGTTTGTGTAACTTTATGCAAGTGAGGCACCTGGTACAAGAGTCATATAATGCGTCAATTTTCCTACAAGTTTTGTGCTGCGATTTTGCTATATTATGTACTCCTTCCGTTATTCTGCAGGCACGGATGAGGGAGGTCAACATCCAACGCTAGCCGTATATATTTTCATAATAACTCAAACCAATCGAATGAAATTTGTGCAAACACGACTCGTCGGTGAGCTTGGGGCGGCGGAAGGTGGTGGTGCCACAGCAGGGCTTCCCGGCGGCCGCCTGACACTCACGGATGATCCTCTCTGCCTCCTCCTATGCTGTGCACAGTGCGGCCGCGTCCATCGAGGACGTGGGCTGGGGAAGAGAGCGGCGGTCGTTAGAGGCGTCGTCGTTGGCGGCGGAGGCGATCTCGGTGAGGGACCATTCCTCGCAGTACCTGGCCATCTCCTTGCTGAGGCGGCGGAGACGGCGCCTGGCCGTCTCCGACGGCATCATGGTGCGGTCCAGGGCCTAGGCATACGCCAGGTCTGGGTCTGCTGCGATGTGTGGTGGTGGGACGTCGGAGTCCGTGAACTGGGATCGACGTGCGACGTTGCGCCTATCCCGCCGGCGCTGCTCTAGGTCGGCGTACTCCTACGCTTGTTGGGGAACGTAGTAATTTTGAAAATTTTCCTACGCACACGCAAGATCACGGTGATGCATAGCAACGAGAGGGGAGAGTGTTGTCTACGTACCAACGCAGACCGACTGCGGAAGCGATCACACAACGTAGAGGAAGTAGTCGTACGTCTTCTTCCCGATCCGACCGATCCAAGCACCGTTACTCCGGCACCTCCGAGTTCTTAGCACACGTTCAGCTCGATGACGATCCTCGGGCTCCGATCCAGCAAAGCGTCGAGGAAGAGTTCCGTCAGCACGACGGCGTGATGACGATCTTGATGTACTACCGACGCAGGGCTTCGCCTAAGCACTACAACGGTATGATCGAGGTGGAATTTGGTGGCAGGGGGCACCGCACACGGCTAAGGAACGATCTCAAGGATCAACTTGTGTGTCTTGGGGTGTCCCCTGCCTCCGTATATAAAGGTTGGAGGGAGGGGGCCGGCCGGCCAGAGAGAGGGAGGCGCAGGGGGAGTCCTACTCCCGGTCCTACTAGGACTCCCCCCTCCAATCCTATTCCAACTAGGACTCTCAAGGGGGAAAGGAGAGAGAGGGGGGCCGGCCCCTTCTCCTAGTCCTACTAGGACTTGGGGAAGGGGGGGCGCGCGGCTAGGCTGTGGGCTGCCCCTTTTCTCTTTTCCTCTAAGGCCCAATAGGCCCATTAGTCTCCCGGGGGGTTCCGGTAAAATCCCGATTTCACCCGGAACACTTCCTATGTCCAAACATAGGCTTCCAATATATCAATCTTTACGTCTCGACCATTTCGAGACTCCTCGTCATGTCCGTGATCTCATCCGGGACTCCGAACAACCTTCGGTACATCAAAATGCATAAACTCATAATAACTGTCATCGTAACGTTAAGCGTGCGGACCCTACGGTTCGAGAACAATGTAGACATGACCGAGACACGTCTCCGGTCAATAACCAATAGCGGGACCTGGATGCCCATATTGGCTCCTACATATTCTACGAAGATCTTTATCGGTCAGACCGCATAACAACATACGTTGTTCCCTTTGTCATCGGTATGTTACTTGCCCGAGATTCGATCGTCGGTATCCAATACCTAGTTCAATCTCGTTACCGGCAAGTCTCTTTACTCGTTCCGTAATACATCATCTCACAACTATCATATTAGTTGTAGTGCTTGCAAGGCTTATGTGATGTGCATTACCGAGAGGGCCCAGAGATACCTCTCCGACAATCGGAGTGACAAACCCTAATCTCGAAATACGCCAACCCAACATTTACCATTGGAGACACCTGTAGTACTCCTTTATAATCACCCAGTTACGTTATGACGTTTGGTAGTACCCAAAGTGTTCCTCCGGTAAACGGGAGTTGCATAATCTCATAGTTATAGGAACATGTATAAGTCATGAAGAAAGCAATAGCAACATACTAAACGATCGGGTGCTAAGCTAATGGAATGGGTCATGTCAATCAGATCATTCAACTAATGATGTGACCTCGTTAATCAAATAACAACTCTTTGTTCATGGTTAGGAAACATAACCATCTTTGATTAACGAGCTAGTCAAGTAGAGGCATACTAGTGACACTCTGTTGGTCTATGTATTCACACATGTATTATGTTTCCGGTTAATACAATTCTAGCATGAATAATAAACATTTATCATGATATAAGGAAATAAATAATAACTTTATTATTGCCTCTAGGGCATATTTCCTTCAGTCTCCCACTTGCACTAGAGTCAATAATCTAGATTACACTGTAATGATTCTAACACCCATGGAGCCTTGGTGCTGATCATGTTTTGCTCGTGGAAGAGGCTTAGTCAACGGGTCTGCAACGTTCAGATCCGTATGTATCTTGCAAATCTCTATGTCTCCCACCTGGACTAAATCCCGGATGGAGTTGAAGCGTCTCTTGATGTGTTTGGTCCTTTTTGTGAAATCTGGATTCCTTTGCCAAGGCAATTGCACCAGTACTGTCACAGAAGATTTTCATTGGACCCGATACACTAGGTATGACACCTAGATCGGATATGAACTCCTTCATCCAGACTCCTTCGTTTGCTGCTTCCGAAGCAGTTATGTACTCCGCTTCACATGTAGATCCCGCTACGACGCTTTGTTTAGAACTGCACCAACTGACAGCTCCACCGTTTAAAGTAAACACGTATCCGGTTTGCGATTTAGAATCGTCCGGATCAGTGTCAAAGCTTGCATCAACGTAACCTCTTACGGTGAGCTCTTTGTCACCTCCATATACGAGAAACATATCCTTAGTCCTTTTCAGGTATTTCAGGATGTTCTTGACCGCTGTCCAGTGATCCATTCCTGGATTACTTTGGTACCTCCCTGCTAAACTTATAGCAAGGCACACATCAGGTCTGGTACACAGCATTGCATACATGATAGAGCCTATGGCTGAAGCATAGGGAACATCTTTCATTTTCTCTCTATCTTCTGCAGTGGTCGGGCATTGAGTCTGACTCAACTTCACACCTTGTAACACAGGCAAGAACCCTTTCTTTGCTTGATCCATTTTGAACTTCTTCAAAATTTTGTCAAGGTATGTGCTCTGTGAAAGTCCAATTAAGCATTTTGATCTATCTCTATAGATCTTTATGCCTAATATGTAAGCAGCTTCCCCGAGGTCTTTCATCGAAAAACTTTTATTCAAGTATCCCTTTATGCTATCCAGAAATTCTATATCATTTCCAATCAGCAATATGTCATCCACATATAATATTAGAAATGCTACAGAGCTCCCACTCACTTTCTTGTAAATACAGGCTTCTCCAAAAGTCTGTATAAAGCCAAATGCTTTGATCATACTATCAAAGCGTTTATTCCAACTCCGAGATGCTTGCACCAGTCCATAAATGGATCGCTGGAGTTTGCATACTTTGTTAGCTCCCTTTGGATCAACAAAACCTTCTGGTTGTATCATATACAACTCTTCTTCCAGAAATCCATTCAGGAATGCAGTTTTGACATCCATCTGCCATATTTCATAATCATAAAATGCGGCAATTGCTAACATAATTCTGACGGACTTAAGCATCGCTACGGGTGAGAAGGTCTCATCGTAGTCAACCCCTTGAACTTGTCGAAAACCTTTCGCGATAAGTCGAGCTTTATAGACAGTAATATTACCGTCAGCGTCTGTCTTTTTCTTGAAGATCCATTTATTCTCAATTGCTTGCCGATCATCGGGCAAGTCAACCAAAGTCCATACTTTGTTTTCATACATGGATCCCATCTCAGATTTCATGGCTTCAAGCCACTTTGCGGAATCTGGGCTCACCATCGCTTCTTCATAGTTCGTAGGTTCATCATGATCTAGCATCATGACTTCCAGAACTGGATTACCGTACCACTCTGGTGCGGATCTCACTCTGGTTGATCTACGTGGTTCAGTAGTATCTTGTTCTGAAGCTTCATGATCATCATCATTAGCTTCCTCACTGATTGGTATAGGTGTCGCAGAAACAGTTTTCTGTGATGTACTATTTTCCAATAAGGGAGCAGGTATAGTTACCTCGTCAAGTTCTACTTTCCTCCCACTCACTTCTTTCGAGAGAAACTCCTTTTCTAGAAAGTTTCCGAATTTAGCAACAAAAGTCTTGCCTTCGGATCTGTGATAGAAGGTGTATCCAATAGTTTCCTTTGGATATCCTATGAAGACACATTTCTTCGCTTTGGGTTCGAGCTTATCAGGTTGAAGCTTTTTCACATAAGCATCGCAGCCCCAAACTTTAAGAAACGACAACTTTGGTTTCTTGCCAAACCATAGTTCATAAGGTGTCGTCTCAACGGATTTTGATGGTGCCCTATTTAACGTGAATGCGGCCGTCTCTAAAGCATAACCCCAAAACGATAGCGGTAAATCAGTAAGAGACATCATAGATCGCACCATATCTAGTAAAGTACGATTACGACGTTCGGACACACCATTACGCTGTGGTGTTTCGGGTGGCGTGAGTTGCGAAACTATTCCACAATTTTTCAAATGTACACCAAACTCGTAACTCAAATATTCTCCTCCACGATCAGATCGTAGAAATTTTATTTTCTTGTTACGATGATTTTCAACCTCACTCTGAAATTCTTTGAACTTTTCAAATGTTTCAGACTTATGTTTCATTAAGTAGATATACCCATATCTGCTTAAATCATCTGTGAAGGTGAGAAAATAACGATATCCGCCACGAGCCTCAATATTCATCGGACCACATACATCGGTATGTATGATTTCCAATAAATCTGTTGCTCTCTCCATAGTACCGGAGAACGGTGTTTTAGTCATCTTGCCTATGAGGCACGGTTCGCAAGTAACAAGTGATTCATAATCAAGTGGTTCCAAAAGCCCATCAGTATGGAGTTTCTTCATGCGCTTTACACCGATATGATATAAACGGCAGTGCCACAAATAAGTTGCACTATCATTATTAACTTTGCATCTTTTGGCTTCTACATTATGAATATGTGTATCGCTATCTTCGAGATTCAACAAGAATAGACCACTCTTCAAAGGTGCGTGACCATAAAAGATATTACTCATATAAATAGAACAACCATTATTCTCTGATTTAAATGAATAACCGTCTCGCATTAAACAAGATCCAGATATAATGTTCATGCTCAACGCTGGCACCAAATAACAATTATTTAGGTCTAATATTAATCCCGAAGGTAGATGTAGAGGTAGCGTGCCGACCGCGATCACATCGACTTTGGAACCGTTTCCCACGCGCATCGTCACCTCGTCCTTTGCTAGCGTCCGCTTATTCCGTAGTCCCTGTTTCGAGTTGCAAATATTAGCAACAGAACCAGTATCAAATACCCAGGTGCTACTGCGAGCTCTAGTAAGGTACACATCAATAACATGTATATCACATATACCTTTGTTCACTTTGCCATCCTTCTTATCCGCCAAATACTTGGGGCAGTTCCGCTTCCAGTGACCAGTCTGCTTGCAGTAGAAGCACTCAGTTTCAGGCTTAGGTCCAGACTTGGGTTTCTTCTCCTGAGCAGCAACTTGCTTGCTGTTCTTCTTGAAGTTTCCCTTCTTCTTCCCTTTGCCCTTTTTCTTGAAACTGGTGGTTTTGCTAACCATCAACACTTGATGCTCCTTCTTGATTTCTACCTCCGCAGCTTTCAGCATTGCGAAGAGCTCGGGAATAGTCTTGTTCATCCCTTGCATATTATAGTTCATCATGAAGCTCTTGTAGCTTGGTGGCAGTGATTGGAGAATTCTGTCAATGACGCAGTCATCTGGAAGATTAACTCCCATCTGAATCAAGTGATTATTATACCCAGACATTTTGAGTATATGCTCACTGACAGAACTGTTCTCCTCCATCTTGCAGCTATAGAACTTATTGGAGACTTCATATCTCTCAATTCGGGCATTTGCTTGAAATATTAACTTCAACTCCTGGAACATCTCATATGCACCATGACGTTCAAAACGTCGTTGAAGTCCCGATTCTAAGCCGTAAAGCATGGCACACTGAACTATCGAGTAGTCATCAGCTTTGCTCTGCCAGACGTTCATAACATCTGGCGTTGCTCCAGCAGCAGGCCTGTCACCCAGCGGTGCTTGCAGGACGTAATTCTTCTGTGCAGCAATGAGGATAATCCTCAGGTTACGGACCCAGTCCGTGTAATTGCTACCATCATCTTTCAACTTTGCTTTCTCAAGGAACGCATTAAAATTCAACGGAACAACAGCACGAGCCATCTATCTACAATCAACATAAACAAGCAAGATACTATCAGGTACTAAGTTCATGATAAGTTTAAGTTCAGTTAATCAAATTACTTAAGAACTCCCACTTAGATAGACATCCCTCTAATCCTCTAAGTGATCACGTGATCCAAATCAACTAAACCATAACCGATCATCACGTGAGATGGAGTAGTTTTCAATGGTGAACATCGTTATGTTGATCATATCTACTATATGATTCACGCTCGACCTTTCGGCCTCAGTGTTCCGAGGCCATATCTGTATATGCTTGGCTCATCAAGTATAACCTGGGTATTCTGCGTGTGCAACTGTTTTGCACCCGTTGTATTTGGACGTAGAGCTTATCACACCCGATCATCACGTGGTGTCTGGGCACGACGAACTTTGGCAACGGTGCATACTCAGGGAGAACACTTCTTGATAATTTAGTGAGAGATCATCTTATAATGCTACCGCTAATCAAAGCAAGATAAGATGCATAAAAAGATAAACATCACATGCAATCAATATAAGTGATATGATATGGCCATCATCATCTTGCGCTTGTGATCTCCATCTCTGAAGCACCGTCATGATCACCATCGTCACCGGCGCGACACCTTGATCTCCATCGTAGCATCGTTGTCGTCTCGCCAATCTTATGCTTCCACGACTATCACTACCGTTTAGTAATAAAGTAATTTCGAAAAATTTCCTACGCACACGCAAGATCATGGTGATGCATAGCAACGAGAGGGGAGAGTGTTGTCTACGTACCAACGCAGACTGACTGCGGAAGCGATCACACAACGTAGAGGAAGTAGTCGTACGTCTTCTTCCCGATCCGACCGATCCAAGCACCGTTACTCCGGCACCTCCGAGTTCTTAGCACACGTTCAGCTCGATGACGATCCTCGGGCTCCGATCCAGCAAAGCGTCGAGGAAGAGTTCCGTCAGCACGACGGCGTGATGACGATCTTGATGTACTACCGACGCAGGGCTTCGCCTAAGCACTACAACGGTATGATCGAGGTGGAATTTGGTGGCAGGGGGCACCGCACACGGCTAAGGAACGATCTCAAGGATCAACTTGTGTGTCTTGGGGTGTCCCCTGCCTCCGTATATAAAGGTTGGAGGGAGGGGGCCGGCCGGCCAGAGAGAGGGAGGCGCAGGGGGAGTCCTACTCCTACCGGGAGTAGGACTCCCCCCTCCAATCCTATTCCAACTAGGACTCTCAAGGGGGAAAGGAGAGAGAGGGGGGCCGGCCCCTTCTCCTAGTCCTACTAGGACTTGGGGAAGGGGGGGTGCGCGGCTAGGCTGTGGGCTGCCCCTTTTCTCTTTTCCTCTAAGGCCCAATAGGCCCATTAGTCTCCCGGGGGGTTCCGGTAACCCTCCCGGTATTCCGGTAAAATCCCGATTTCACCCGGAACACTTCCTATGTCCAAACATAGGCTTCCAATATATCAATCTTTACGTCTTGACCATTTCGAGACTCCTCGTCATGTCCGTGATCTCATCCGGGACTCCGAACAACCTTCGGTACATCAAAATGCATAAACTCATAATAACTGTCATCGTAACGTTAAGCGTGCGGACCCTACGGTTCGAGAACAATGTAGACATGACCGAGACACGTCTCCGGTCAATAACCAATAGCGGGACCTGGATGCCCATATTGGCTCCTACATATTCTACGAAGATCTTTATCGGTCAGACCGCATAACAACATACGTTGTTCCCTTTGTCATCGGTATGTTACTTGCCCGAGATTCGATCGTCGGTATCCAATACCTAGTTCAATCTCGTTACCGGCAAGTCTCTTTACTCGTTCCGTAATACATCATCTCACAACTATCATATTAGTTGCAGTGCTTGCAAGGCTTATGTGATGTGCATTACCGAGAGGGCCCAGAGATACCTCTCCGACAATCGGAGTGACAAACCCTAATCTCGAAATACGCCAACCCAACATTTACCATTGGAGACACCTGTAGTACTCCTTTATAATCACCCAGTTACGTTGTGACGTTTGGTAGTACCCAAAGTGTTCCTCCGGTAAACGGGAGTTGCATAATCTCATAGTTATAGGAACATGTATAAGTCATGAAGAAAGCAATAGCAACATACTAAACGATCGGGTGCTAAGCTAATGGAATGGGTCATGTCAATCAGATCATTCAACTAATGATGTGACCTCGTTAATCAAATAACAACTCTTTGTTCATGGTTAGGAAACATAACCATCTTTGATTAACGAGCTAGTCAAGTAGAGGCATACTAGTGACACTCTGTTGGTCTATGTATTCACACATGTATTATGTTTCCGGTTAATACAATTCTAGCATGAATAATAAACATTTATCATGATATAAGGAAATAAATAATAACTTTATTATTGCCTCTAGGGCATATTTCCTTCAACGCTGCCATGGCGCTTCGGGTGACGACGACGAGGAGCTGCCGCGAAGATAGTGCAGAATGCGCCCGTGTGCGCCTTGGGCAGCGGCGAGCGGTGCTTCTCCTTGACGCGGTGGCGGCGAGGAGTGCTCCACCTTGACGAGGTGGCGCGGCAGCGGCGAGAGCTGCTCTTTCTTCACGACGCATTGGGGTGGCAGCGAGAGCCGCTCTTCCTTGACGCAACGTCGACTTGGAGGCCGCTGCTACGGGATGGCGGGGAGCGTGGTGGGGATGCCGGTATTGGGGAACGCAGTAATTTCAAAAAATTCCTTACGCACACGCAAGATCATGGTGATGCATAGCAACGAGAGGGAAGAGTGTTGTCCATGTACCCTCGTAGACCGTAAGCGGAAGTGTTATGACAACGCGGTTGATGTAGTCGTACGTCTTCACGATCGACCGATCCTAGTACCGAACGTACGACACCTCCGCGATCTGCACACGTTCAGCTCGGTGACGTCCCATGAACCCACGATCCAGTAGAGCTTTGAGGGAGAGTTCCGTCAGCACGATGGCGTGATGACGGTGTTGATGAAGCTACCGACGCAGGGCTTCGCCTAAGCACCGCTACGATATGACCGAGGTGGATTATGGTGGAGGGGGGCACCGCACACAGCTAAAAGATCAATGATCAACTAGTGTGTCTATGGGGTTCCCCTGGCCACGTATATAAAGGAGTGGAGGAGGGGGGAGGGCTGGCCCTCCTATGGCGCGCCCTGGGGAGTCCTACTCCCGCCGGGAGTAGGATTCCCCCCTTCCATGTAGTAGGAGTAGGAGAGAAGGAAAGGGAAAAGAGAAGAGAAGGAAGGAGGGGGAGCCGCCCCTCCCCATATTCAAATTCAGACTAGGCCTTGGGGCGTGCGCAGCCTCCTCTCTCTCTCTCTCCCTTAAATCCTAATAAGGCTCATATACTCCGCGGTGAATTCCTGTAACTCTCTAGTACTCCGAAAAATATCCGAATCACTCAGAACCTTTCCGATGTCCGAATATAGTCGTCCAATATATCGATCTTTACTTCTCGACCATTTCGAGACTCCTCGTCATGTCACCGATCTCATCTAGGACTCCGAGCTACCTTCGGTACATCAAAACACATAAACTCATATTACCGATCATCACCGAACGTTAAGCGTGCGGACCCTACGGGTTCGAGAAGTATGTAGACATGACCGAGACTCGTCTCCGGTCAATAACCAATAGGGGAACTTGGATGCTCATATTGGCTCCTACATATTCTACGAAGATCTTTATCGGTCAAACCGCATAATAACATACGTTGTTCCCTTTGTCATCGGTATGTTACTTGCCCGAGATTCGATCGTCGGTATCTCAATACCTAGTTCAATCTCATTACCGGCAAGTCTCTTTACTCATTCCGTAATACATCATCCCGCAACTAACTCATTAGTTGCATTGCTTGCAAGGCTTAAAGTGATGTGCATTACTGAGAGGGCCTAGAGATACCTCCCCGACAATCGGAGTGACAAGTCCTAATCTCGATCTATGCCAACTCAACAAGTACCATCGGAGACACCTTTAGAGCACCTTTATAATCACCCAGTTACGTTGTGATGTTTGGTAGCACACAAAGTGTTCCTCCGGTATTTGGGAGTTGCATAATCTCATAGTCATAGGAACATGTATAAGTCATGAAGAAAGCAATAGCAATATAGTAAACCATCAAATGCTAGGCTAACAGAACGGGTCAAGTCAATCACATCATTCTCTAATGATGTGATCCCGTTAATCAAATGACAACTCATGTCTATGGCTAGGAAACTTAAGCATCTTTGATTCAACGAGCTAGTCAAGTAGAGGCATATTAGTGACACTCTGTTTGTCTATGTGTTCACACATGTACTAAGTTTCCGGTTAATACAATTCTAGCATGAATGATAAAAATTTATTATGATATAAGGAAATATAAATACCAACTTTATTATTGCCTCTAGGGCATATTTCCTTCAGTCTCCCACTTGCACTAGAGTCAATAATCTAGTTCACATCGTTTATGTGATTTAACACCAATAGCTCACATCTTCATGTGATTAGTTCACATCTCCATGTGACTAACACCCAAAGGGTTTACCAGAGTCGATAATCTAGTTCACATCGCTAGGTGATTAACACCCAAAGAGTGATCATGTTTTGCTTGTGAGAGAAATTTAGTCAACGGGTCTGCCACATTCAGAGTCGTATGTATTTTGCAAATCTTCTATGTCTACAATGCTTTGCACAGAGCTACTCTAGCTAATTGCTCCCACTTTCAATATGTATCTAGATCGAGACTTAGAGTCATCCAGATTGGTGTCAAAGCTTGCATCGACGTAACTCTTTACGGCAAACTCTTTGTCATCTCCATAGCCGAGAAACATTTCCTTATTCCACTAAGGATATTTTTGACCCCTGTCCAGTGATCCACTCCTGGATCACTATTGTATCCTCTTGCCAAACTTATGGTGAGGTACACAATAGGTCTGGTACACAGCATAACATACTTTGTAGAACCTATGACTGAGGCATAGGGAATGACTTTTCATTATCTTTCTATTTCCCGCAGTGGTCGTGTTTTGAGTCTTTACTCAACTTCACACCTTGCAACACAGGCAAGAATTCCTTCTTTGACTGTTCCATTTTGAACTACTTCAAAATCTTGTCAAGGTATGTACTCATTGGAAATATATCAAGCGTCTTGATCTATCTCTATAGATCTTGATGCTCAATATGTAAGTAACTTCACCGAGGTCTTTCTTTGAAAAACTCCTTTCAAACATTCCTTCACGCTTTCTAGAAAATTCTACATTATTTTCGATCAACAATATGTGATTCACATATACTTATCAGAAATGTTGTAGTTCTCCCACTCACTTTCTTGTAAATATAGGCTTCACCGCAAGTCTGTATAAAACCATATGCTTTGATCACTTTATTAAAGCATATATTCCAACTCCGAGATGCTTGCACCAGTCCATAGATGGAGCCTGCTCACTTTGTTAGCACCTTTAGGATCGACAAAACCTTTTGGTTGCATCATATACAACTCTTCTTTGAGAAATCCATTAAGGAATGCAGTTTTGACATCCATTTGCCAAATTTCAGAAAATGCGGCAACTGCTAACATGATTCGGACAGACTTTTAAGCATCGATACGAGTGAGAAAATCTCATCGTAGTCAACACCTTGAACTTGTCGAAAACATTTCGTGACAATTCGAGCTTTGTAGATAGTAATACTACTATCAGCGCATGTCTTCCTCTTGAAGATCCATTTATTCTTAATGACTCACCGATCAACGGGCAAGTCAATCAAAGTCCATACTTTGTTCTCATACATGGACCCCATCTCAGATTTCATGGCCTCAAGCCATTTTGCGGAATCTGGGCTCATCATCGCTTCCTCATAGTTTGTAGGTTCGTCATGGTCTAGTAACATGACTTCCAGAACAGGATTACCGTACCACTCTGGTGCGGACCGTACTCTGGTTGACCTACGAGGTTCGGTAGTAACTTGATCTGAAGTTTCATGATCATCATCATTAGCTTCCTCACTAATTGGTGTAGGAATCACTGGAACTGATTTCTATGATGAACTACTTTCCAATTCCGGAGAAGGTACAATTACCTTATCAAGTTTTACTTTCCTCCCACTCACTTCTTTCGAGAGAAACTCCTCTAGGAAGGATCCATTCTTAGCAACAAAATATCTTGCCTTCGGGTCTGTGATAGAAGGTGTACCCAACAGTTTCTTTTGGGTATCCTATGAAGACGCACTACTCCGATTTGGGTTTGAGCTTATCAGTTTGAACCTTTTTCACATAAGCATCACAACCCCAAACTTTTAAGAAATGACAGTTTTGGTTTCTTGCCAAACCATAGTTCGTATGGTGTCATCTCAACGGATTTAGATGGTGCCCTATTTAACGTGAATGCAGTTGTCTCTAATGCATGACCCCAAAACGATAGCGGTAATTAGTAAGAGACATCATAGATCGCATCATATCTAGTAAAGTGCGATTACGACGTTCGGACACACGATTACGCTGTGGTGTTCCAGGTGGCGTGAGTTGCGAAACTATTCCACATTGTTTCAAATGAAGACCAAACTCGTAACTCAAATATTCTCTTCCACGATCAGATTGTAGAAACTTTATTTTCTTGTTACGATGATTTTCCACTTCACTCTGAAATTCTTTGAACTTTTCAAATGTTTCAGACTTATGTTTCATCAAGTAGATATACCCATATCTGCTCAAATCATCCGTGAAGATCAGAAAATAACGATACCTGCCGCGAGCCTCAACACTCATCGGATCGCATACATCAGTATGTTTTATTTCCAATAAGTTAGTTGCTCGCTCCATTGTTCCGGAGAACTGAGTCTTAGTCATCTTGCCCATGAGGCATGGTTCGCAAGCATCAAGTGATTCATAATCAAGTGATTCCAAAATCCCATCAGCATGGAGTTTCTTCATGCGCTTTACACCAATATGACCTAAACGGCAGTGCCACAAATAAGTTGCACTATCATTATTAACTTTGCATCTTTTGGCTTCAATATTATGAATATGTGTATCACTATGATTGAGATCCAATAAACCATTTTCATTGGGTGTATGACCATAGAAGGTTTTATTCATATAAACAGAACAACAATTATTCTCTAACTTAAATGAATAACCGTATTGCAATAAACATGATCAAATCATATTCATGCTCAACGCAAACACCAAATAACACTTATTTAGGTTCAACACTAATCCCGAAAGTATAGGGAGTGTGCGATGATGATCATATCAATCTTGGAACTACTTCCAACACACATCGTCACTTCACCCTTAACTAGTTTCTGTTCATTCTGCAACTCCCGTTTCGAGTTACTACTCTTAGCAACTGAACCAGTATCAAATGACGAGGGGTTGCTATAAACACTAGTAAAGTACACATCAATAACATGTATATCCAATATACCTTTGTTCACTATGCCATCCTTCTTATCCGCCAAGTATCTAGGTCAGTTCCACTTCCAGTGACCATTTCCTTTGCAGTAGACGCACTCAATTTCAGGCTTGGGTCTAGCTTTGGGATTCTTCACGGGAGTAAAAACTTGCTTTCCATTCTTATTGAAGTTCCCTTTCTATCCATTTGCCCTTTTCTTGAAACTAGTGGTCTTGTCAACCATCAACACTTGATGCTCTTTCTTGATTTCTACCTTTGTCGATTTCAGCATCATGAAGAGCTTGGGAATCGTTTCCGTTATCCCTTGCATATTATAGTTCATCACGAAGTTCTAGTAACTTGGTGACAGTGACTAGAGAACTTTGTCAATCACTATCTTATCTGGAAGATTAACTCCCGCTTGATTCAAGTGATTGTAGTACTCAGACAATCTGAGCACATGCTCACTGTTTGAGCTATTCTCCTCCATCTTGTAGGCAAAGTACTTGTCAAAGGTCTCATACCTTTCGACATGGGCATGAGTCTGAAATACTAATTTCAACTCTTGGAACATCTCATATGCTCCGTGGCGTTTCAAAACGTCTTTGAAGCCCCGATTCTAAGCCGCAAAGCATGGTGCACTAAACTATCAAGTAGTCGTCATATCGAGCTTGCCAAATGTTCATAACGTGTGCATCTGCTCCTGCAATAGGTCTGTCACCTAGCGGTGCATCAAGGATATAATTCTTCTGTGCAACAATGAGGATAATCCTCAGATCACGGATCCAATCCGCATCATTGCTACTAACATCTTCCAACTTATTTTTCTCTAGGAACATATCAAAAATAAACAAGGAGCTACATCGCAAGCTATTGCTCTACAACATAGTTATGCAAATACTATCAGGACTAAGTTCATGATAAATTAAAGTTCAATTAATCATATTACATAAGAACTCCCACTTAGATAGACATCCCTCTAGTCATCTAAATGATCACGTGATCCAAATCAACTAAACCATGTCCGATCATCACGTGAGATGGGGTAGTTTTCAATGGTGAACATCACGCTGTTGATCATATCTACTATATGATTCATGCTCGACCTTTCGGTCTCTAGTGTTCCGAGGCCATATCTGCATATGCTAGGCTCGTCAAGTTTAACCCGAGTATTTCTGCGTGTGCAAAACTCGATTGCACCCTTTGTATGTGAACGTGGAGCTTATCACACCCGATCATCACGTGGTGTCTCGGCACGACGAACTTTCGCAACGGTGCATACTCAGGGAGAACACTTGTACCTTGAAATTTAGTGAGAGATCATCTTATAATGCTACCACCGAACTAAGCAAAATAAGATGCATAAAGGATAAACATCACATGCAATCAAAATATGTGACATGATATGGCCATGATCATCTTGCGCCTTTAATCTCCATCTCCAAAGTACCGTCATGATCTCTATCGCCACCGGCATGACACCATGATCTCCATCATCTTAATCTCTATCAACGTGTCGTCACATGGTCGTCTCACCAACTATTGCTTTTGCAACTATTGCTATCACATAGCGATAAAGTAAAGCAATTATATGGCGCTTGCATATTATGTAATAAAGAGACAACCATAAGGCTCATGCCAGTTGCCGATAAATTTAACAAAACATGATCATCTCATACAACAATTTATATCTCATCACGTCTTGACCATATCACATCACAACATGCCCTACAAAAACAAGTTAGGCGTCCTCTACTTTGTTGTTGCAAGTTTTACGTGGCTACTACGGGCTGAGCAAGAACCATTCTTACCTACGCATCAAAAACCACAACGTAGTATAGTGATTGCTTTTTGATCTTCAGAAAGAACCCTATTCATTGAAACTGATTCAACTAAAGTTGGAGAAGCAGATACCCACTAGTCACCTGTGTGCGAAGTACGGCAGTAGAACCAGTCTCGCGTAAGCGTACGCGTAATGTCGGTCTGGGCCGCTTCATCCAACAATACCGCCGAATCAAGAGTCAACTAGTGACGGCAAGCAATATGTATAGACCCACGCCCACAACTCCTTTTGTGTTCTACTCGTGCATATAACATCTATGCACAGACCTGGCTCTGATACCACTATTGGGGAACACAGTAATTTCAAAAAAAATCCTACACACACGTAAGATCGTGGTGATGCATAGCAACGAGAGGGGAGAGTGTTGTCCACGTACCCTCGTAGACCGTAAGTGGAAGTGTTATGACAACACGGTTGATGTAGTCGTACATCTTAACGATCGACCGATCCTAGTATCGAACGTACGGCACCTCCGTGATCTGCACACGTTCAGCTCGGTGACGTCCCACGAACTCATGATCCAGTAGAGCTTCGAGGGAGAGTTCCTTCAGCACGACGGCGTGATGACGGTGTTGATGAAGCTACCGACGCAAGGCTTCACCTAAGCACCGCTACGATATCATCGAGGTGGATTATGGTGGAGGGGGGCATCGCACACGGCTAAAAGATCAATAATCAACTTGTGTGTCTATGGGGTGCCCCCTGGCCACGTTGATACGTGTCCAACGTATCTATAATTTTTGATTGCTCCATGCTATTATATTATCTATTTTGGATATTAATGGGCTTTATTATACACTTTTATATAATTTTTGGGACTAACCTATTAACCAGAGGCCCATCCCAAATTGTTGTTTTCTTGCCTATTTCAGTGTTTCGAAGAAAAGGAATATCAAACGGAGTCCAAACGGAATGAAACCTTCGGGAGAGTTATTTTTGGAACGGAAGCAATCCAGGAGACTTGGAGTATACATCAGGCAATCAACATGGCGGCGACAAGGCAGGGGGCGCGCCCACCCCCCTGGGCGCACCCTCCACCCTCGTGGGGCCCTCGTTGCTCCCTCGACGTACTTCTTCCTCCTATATATATATATCCATATACCCCCAAACATCGAAGACAAGAAGAGATTGGGAGTTCCGCCGCCAGAAGCCTCCGTAGCCACCGAAAACCAATCTAGACTTGTTCCGGCACCCTGCCGGAGGGGGGAATCCCTCTCCGGTGGCCATCTTCATCATCCCGGCGCTCTCCATGATGAGGAGAGAGTAGTTCACCCTCGGGGCTGAGGGTATGTACCAGTAGCTATGTGTTTGATCTGTCTCTCTCTCTCTCGCGTTCTTGAGGTGGTACGATCTTGACATATCGCGAGCTTTGCTATTATAGTTGGATCTTATGATGTTTCTCCCCCTCTACTCTCTTGTAATGGATTGAGTTTTCCCTTTGAAATTATCTTATCGGATTGAGTTTTTAAGGATTTGAGAACACATGATGTATGTCTTGCATGTGATTATCTGTTGTGACAATGGGATATCACGTGACCCACTTGATGTATGTTTTGGTGATCAACTTGTGAGTTCCGTGACCTCGTGAACTTATGCATAGGGGTTGGCACACGTTTTCGTCTTGACTCTCCGGTAGAAACTTTGGGGCACTCTTTGAAGTTCTTTGTGTTGGTTGAATAGATGAATCTGAGATTGTGTGATGCATATCGTATAATCATACCCACGGATACTTGAGGTGACATTGGAGTATCTAGGTGACATTAGGGTTTTGGTTGATTTGTGTCTTAAGGTGTTATTCTAGTACGAACTCTATGATAGATTGAACAGAAAGAATAGCTTCGTGTTATTTTACTACGGACTCTTGAATAGCTCGATCAGAAAGGATAACTTTGAGGTGGTTTCGTACCCTACCATAATCTCTTCATTTTTTCTCCTCTATTAGTGACTTTGGAGTGACTCTTTGTTGCATGTTGAGGGATAGTTATATGATCCAATTATGTTATTATTGTTGAGGGAACTTGCACTAGTGAAAGTATGAACCCTAGGCCTTGTTTCAACGCATTGCAATAGCGTTTGTGCTCACTTTTATCATTAGTTACCTTACTGTTTTTATATTTTCAGATTACAAAAACCTCTATCTACCATCCATATTGCACTTGTATCACCATCTCTTCGCCGAACTAGTGCACCTATACAATTTACCATTGTATTGGGTGTGTTGGGGACACAAGAGACTCTTTGTTATTTGGTTGCAGGGTTGTTTGAGAGAGACCATCTTCATCCTACGCCTCCCACGGATTGATAAACCTTAGGTCATCCACTTGAGGGAAATTTGCTACTGTCCTACAAACCTCTTCACTTGGAGGCCCAACAACGTCTACAAGAAGAAGGTTGTGTAGTAGACATCAAGCTCTTTTCTGGCGCCGTTGCCGGGGAGGTTAGCGCTTGAAGGTATATCTTTAAATCTTGCAATCGAATCTTTTAGTTTCTTGTTTTATCACTAGTTTAGTTTATAAAAGAAAACTACAAAAAATGGAATTGAGTTTGCCTCATATGCTTCATCTTTTTAATATCTTTCATGAGAACGATGGAAAGGAAAATTTTGCTCAAATGCTAGAAGAAGAAGTCTATAAAATGTTTGGCACTAAATCTTTGAATGATGAGCATGATTGCAATATTGTTAGTATGAACTCTTTGAATATCCATAGTACTAATGATGATTGCACTAGGCATGATGAAAATACCTCTTGTAAGCATGTCATTTTTTGTGGAGTGCATAGAGTTTGCAAGTACATACCAAACATGGAAGATAGATTTTGCAAGAGGCATAAGTATTTGGAAACTAAATAGTTGCAAGAGAGGCTAGATGTTAGTGCTGAAAAATTAAAATATCTTAGCCATACTTGTGAACTTTGCAATGAACATGGTGATTTAAATATCAAATGCAAATTGTTTCATGATCGAATCGTGTCCAAAAACTGTGATGACTTGATTTCCCTTGCACATCATAATGAACTTAGTTTGCTTTTGGTTTATGAAGAAATGAAATGTCAAACTAAGCTTATTCCAGAATATAACCACAAGAAATTCCTCGATATTGATCTAGAAGAAATTTATATGTATTGTGCGGTGAATTGCATTGAAAATCCTTATATTGCGAATTACATAAAGAAAAGAAAACCAATAGAGGATGAAGAGAATACTAATGAAAGGGAATATGCTTCCCAATATCCTCCTATTATTTCTTATGATGAATCAGGTAATGAGGAGGAGCCTTCTATTCAACCAATCTCATTAATAAGGAGCTCCAAAAAGAGGATTGAACTCACACATGATGTGAAGAAGAAAAAGAAAAGACGGAGAAGCAAAGGTAGAAAGGTATCTCTCCCAATGATGTTGCTCCTATTACTCATTGTGATGATGATAATTGCTATACTATTGGTGCCATCCATACTATTAATGATGAGAGTGATTATGCTTATGATATGAAAAGGCCCAAGCTTGGGGATGCTATGTTTGATGAAGATGATATTTTTGAGAATATATTTGCTGCAATTAATGTTTGTCCCAAGCTTGGGGATGCTACGTTTAATGAAGATGATATTTTTAGTCTCCCAAGTTTTGATATGCAAATTTATAATTATGATAGCATGCCTCCTACTTATGATGATTATATTGATGAAAGTGGGTTTGGAAGAGTGTCAACTTTAGGAAGTAATGATCCCACTATTTTGGAGGATGTTGAATCTTATCTTGACAATTACGGAAGTGGATTTGGAGAGGTCATGACTTTATTTAGTAATGATTCCACTATCTTGGAAGAGGTTTCAATCGATTAGTATGAGAACAAAGTTGCTGCTTATGATGATCATTGTGATGACACTTATGCTATAAAAAGTAGTGATGATTATATTTATAAAACTTGTCATGATTATGATTACCCTTTTTCTAAACATTACTCCTTTAATGTGGAAGCAATTTATAGTATTTGAGTCTCTTATGATACTCCCACTATTCCGATTGAGAAGAATTTTGTTTCTGTGGAGAGTAGTAAATTTTCTATGTTTGTAGATCATAGATTCATCAAAATAAGCAAATAACACCAATATGAATCGGCAAGCTGGCAAGCTCTGGCTTGATCGGCTTCATCAAAATAAGAAAATAACACATAGATTCCGATCGCCCCTCCGATACTACTCATAGATTCATCAAAATAAGCAAATAACACATAGAGAACAGAATCTGTCAAAAAAGAACAGTCTGTAGTAATCTGTAGGTTTCGAATACTTCTGTAACTCCAAAAAACCTGAGAAATTAGGAAGTCCTAGGCAATTTGTATAACGATCTACTGCAGTTGGAATTGGTATTTTATCTCTCTCTTGTAAAAAATGAAAATTATTTTCGTGAGCGCATACTTTCTGTTTTTATCAGTACGATCAAACAACAATCACCCAAGAAGATCTTAAAGGATTTACTTGGCACAAACACTAATTAAAACAAAAAAAACACAATCATAACAGAAGCTAGATGAATTATTTATTACTAAACAGGAACAAAAAGCAAAGAACAAAAATAAAGTTGGGTTGCCTCCCAACAAGCGCTGTCGTTTAACGCCCCTAGCTAGGCATGATGATTTCAATGATGCTCACATAAAAGGTAAGAATTATAACATAAAGAGAGCATCATGAAGAATATGACTAGCACATCTAAGTCTAACCCACTTCCTATGCATAGGGATTTTGTGAGCAAACAATTTGTGGGAACCATAATCAACTAGCATAGGAGGGCAAAACAAGCATAACCTCAAAAATTCTTCTCTTTCGGAATAGTGGGAGGAGATGATCCCCGCGCAAGCTGGCAAGCTCTGGCTTGATCGGCTTCTCAGGGGCGCACACGCGGCAACGCATACATGAAGCGGCGGCAGCATGTCTCGAGTGACCACATGGGGATGAGGACCTCCGAACACACATCAGTACGGTACCTCGATTTTGGTCAGCGAATTTTACCCCGTCATCGCTGTCGAACATGTTTTGTTTTTCCTAACTATTCGGTTAGCTCCCAAAACTATTGCACACATAATATTTTCTGTTGTTTTGCAATGCATTATTTTTGCAGGGTTATTTTGTCGACACTTGGGCACGACATCGGTCTAGCCGGCGTCTTGCCGTCACTGAGGTTGGCCGACCTGTGTCGACATCGCCGCGCCACAACACCATCATACCATCGAGCTAGCCTCAACGCTCAGGCCATATTACCAAACCTTTTTTTTGCTTCGCATAAATTAATCATGCACCTTTTTCATTATTATTATTATTTCTTGGTTGCACTATGTTGTGCGTGAAGGCAATCTATTTAGGTTGGGACGCGCCAACACCTCGGCAAGCCGATGTCTTCATCCCGCCTGCGTCGGCCAAGTCATTGCGTCGCGTCAACGCGTGCCCCTGTAATCGACTTCGACTGCGTCACGCGGTCACTTCGGCAAGCCGACGTCGTCGTCCCAATCGGCATAAATCGGCTCGCGTGATCTTGTTGGTCAAATTGCCATACCGACATGTTCGGTTGCCTCGGGGACTTCGGCATCGTTGAAAGAGTTCTACCTCATCGAGTGTTCGGCACACGGGCCAAATTTCTTTTATTACTCACTTTGCATAAATTATTAATTACGCAACAAATTTTTTTATTACTATTATCTCCGGCTCGCACTATTTTCTGTGCACAGGTAAACGATCCGGCTTGGGTAGCTCTGTCACCTCGGCGTACCGACGTACCACGTCACCTCGGTTGGACCGGGGGTTTCGCCATCACTTCATTAACCCATGCCCGGGACTTCGGTGGCATACTGCCGGCCTGCTCCGTCGCCTTGGTCGGACTAGGGGTTCCACCTCGCCGCACTGGCCGTACTATGTCGCCACATCGGAGTGCCGAGATCTTCGCTCCCCCTCCTCGGGACTAGCTTGGGGACTGGAACCTTGTCCCGCATCAAGCTCGGACCGCGTCAGCAACACCGAGCACATTAACCAGCTAAACCGCTTTCATGCTAAAAAAATCAGTTTTATATTTTGTTCGGTTCGACCAAGCATTATACTTTTTTGGCAAAAATTTATTTGTGAAAAAAACCCTTGTCAAAACTTTGTTTGTGACACACAAACTCACATACCCCGTTTACTTGGGGCCTTCCTTTATGAAGCCTCTCCTCTTGCAAATGATTATACTTGTACAACTTCGTTCCTTGTTCGTGTATTACGCCACAATATGCATCATGTTGACTTAAGCGATTTACAAGCTAGGTTGCCTTGCTCCTGTGTTTACCCCTACGTTCCCGATTGTTCGGCTAGGGAGTAAAGGGAGCACCTCTGCGGTTGTCACGATCGGGTCATCCGAGCCGGACCTCAGTCTGGGAGAAGCCGAAAGCTAGCGCTCTTATTGTTTTCAATTATGCTCGGCACACAAGTGAACTCATGAGTACAAAAAAAATCTATTGCACAAGTCTCATAGTAACAATGAGCACCGAAGAAAGGTATTGGTGGGGGTACTATTTTCTTCGAAGATGCTTCTTACACTTTGTCAGTAATATAGCATAAGTTCCCTGAGTGCGCTTTGTCTGTTACAGCCTTATGGCCTGATTGCCTAGTTATCGGAAACACCGTTGATATTCTTGATAGGTGGAGTACATAACACTTTTCGGTCCTTGACCAAAGAGGGAGAAGCCGACGGTCGGTTAAGACGCGTTTAAAGTTCACGTGAACACAGATATGATACAAGTACTTTGGTACATACGATCATTATACATAAAAATTCTTTTACCCAAGTCACTTGGGGGCTCTTAAATTTATATGAGCCGTTTTTATAATAAATGATTTCTTCCTAGTTGTTGCAAAGTCTTTTTCTATCAATCCTTTTTCGACGCGAGTGTGTGGTCAATAGCCGGGGAGCATAATTTCTCTCTCAAAGCCGCTAGAATTTAGTTTGCTAAATTGGCCTAACGAGAAGTACCCCGCCTTAGGGATAGGAGGTTGAGGCCGTAGGCCGACCCGCTTGAAGTCTTGAGATAGGATGTGTCATATTAAAGCACGACATAAGCACTTTTTTTTTCTAAAACCAATTGGCACCGAACACTTGATCTTGTTCGGACGTCAAGTTTTTACTAACGTTTTTTGGTTTTCCAAGCTTATGGCACTTTTTGTGTGTTTCGAACATAAGTCTCGTAGTGCAGCACCGGACACCTTTAGAGATTCGGCAAAAACATTCTCGGACACTACTATATATGCATTGGTTTCGAATTGTGTCACTGGTCAATAGTTGGGTTGCCCGGCTCCTGTGCTTGCCTCCTACGCTCCGCTTTGTTCGGCTAGGTGTGCAAAGGGAGAACCACTGCGATTGTGCTTCCAGCTCGCATGGTTAAGCACCTCAGTGGAGAAAGCCAAAAACTGACTGTCATAATAAGTGTAAACTGGTCAGCGATCCGATGACTATGTTAAATGACGGGCCGTTCATAACATTGGCTGAAGTGTTTATGGCTTTACCTCGGATGTCGCCGAACACTAACCGGGGGCTCATAGCTAGCTTCCCCAGTTTAAAGCTCCTATGACTAAGTGAAAGTTATAAAGCCCGCATATCTGATTGCCTCGTTTCCGCTAACACAACCGCCTTCGGGCACAGAGACGTCGGCTAAGGGTTCTCTTGTTATTGCGAAAACACCCTGCGTAGTATCTACAAAGGGGTAGAAGCCGACGATGAGTCACTTTCAACTGATAAACTGTCACAATGGTGTCAAAATAATGATGTGAAGTACTTGGATACATAAAATCATTACACATAATCTGTGATTTTACTCTGGATATCGATCTCGGCCACCCATGCCCACATTAAGGCTCGGGGGCTACTGGGCTTTGCGCTCATTATTTACAAAAATTAAAGGGGCACATCGATCCCCTGATCTGGTGTTGCCACCCGACCAGTGTCTCGGGGGCTACTGCATTGCCTCTTCAATGCAAAAAATTCAAAGGGCTCAGTGTTCGGCTTGATCGAACTATGGGAAAGCGCGTCTTCGGAAAACAATAAGTACCATCTGGACTTATCCGGCATCAAGCTAATATATCACGGCGACTTCTCACGACCCTCTCTCAGGGGCCCGTCCGCTGATCATTATTATTTCTAATATATTACACTGCATTTTTATTCATATGTATGCTGCCGGGCTAGGAGTTGATCCTCATGCCGATTTCGCGCCTCGACCTGAGTCTGAGGGGCTACTGGGAACAACGGTTTTATGCTTGCCTTTAGGTGCATCTCGGGTTTTAGACTAATACACACCTTGAGGGCTATTGGATATACATCGACAGAGAATAAACTGCACCAGTTAAAAATATTCACAAAAAATCAGCCCGCGGTCGGGGTGGTGCACCACCTTGGAAGCAGTCCGGCATAAAGCTTGGGCGGTAGCGGCTAGCTCCATAGAGGGCATTTCCGGCATTAAACTCGGCTAAACTCCTTCAACTTTTTTGGACCAAGATGATCTATGGCATCTTAGATATAGTCTGGCGTTGGAGTTTGGACACAGTCCGCCTTTGGAGCTCGGATACATTTCGGCGTTGGAGCTCGAAAGTAGTCCGACATTGATGCTCGGCTGCAAAAGATACCTCGAATGCAGTCCAACATTAGAGCTCGGACGCAAGAGGACACTGCCTCCCGGGAACAACTCCAAACCCGAGGTGTGGCATAAAAATAACAAGGCATTGATAAAGGCCGGAAACTTAAGGGGGCTCCTCGGATACCCGACGTGTAAACTCTTTGGATTCACTTTGGCGATCCTCAAGATCGAAGATGGAAAGATTTGTTGAACCAGTTTTCAAGACCGACGACCGAAGATGAAGAACAATTCGGAAGAATCGAGGAGCGTCCCCGACTTGAAGACCGGTTCAGGGGGCTACTGACGGTGTCCTGGACTAGGGGGTACTCACCACGTCGTCTCCCGATCAGTTAGATTGGGCCGAGGACCCCATGGCCGCATACTCGTGGGCCAGTTCGGACAACCCGTGCCGCATACAAGGAAGACTCCACAAGTCTTGGCGCCCAAGACAAGGACTCTCCTGAACCCTAGGCCTCCGGTGTCTTATATAAATCGAGGCCAAGCTAGTCAATAGACAATCTCATATTCATTAGATCAGTCTCGTGGTAGACATATGTACTCTGTACTATATCCATATGAATACAATCAAAAGCAGGACGTAGGGTTTTACCTCCATCAAGAGGGCCCGAACCTGGGTAAAATCCCGTGTCCATGTTACCATCTCTCCAAGACGCCTAGCTTAGGACCCTTACTAAGAGATACACCGGATATTGAACCGACATTGGTGTTTTTATTGAGAGCCTCTTGGGTGATCGATGCGGATTGATGGGATGATCAGGTGATATTTTTCAATTACATGTGTTCTGTATAAACTGTCTTTATTATAAATTATGACCACTGTCTTGGGATATCCTGTTCACAATCAAATCAAGATCATACGAAAAGTGTAAGACCTCTGATAATACGGCAGATCCGATCTCCGCTGTTGCAGCGTCGACGTGCTGTGGAGGTGTCGGAAAAACGGGCATGGATGCAATAGAAAATCCATCAGGCGGCGCCATGGCCAAGGAGCCACCCTGGACCAGTAGAGCTCATGCGTGGCAACTATGCACATCGGCCGATCAAATCAGCCTGACGGAATGCACGCACTGGGGAGATCCTTTTCCTTACCTTCTTTACCTGGCCGCCAGTCGTCTGCTACCTCTTGCTAAAAAGTGCATGAACCTAGAATCTTACTGCTTCACGTAATTGAGTACTAGTATGCTAATCCAATTGCCTACTAGTTTTGCACTACAGTGTCCTGGACGTGGTTGGATCTAGTAATCCAAAATACTACCTCGCGCAGAAAGGAAAGAGAACGAGAATCTTTTCATGGCAGTTCTTACTTGTTTTGTACAGGCCATTGCCTTTTATTTGTTTTGGCAGATCAGAATTGTGAAAATTGGGCAGTACTCCGGATTCGAGAAGTGCCAGCCTTGTACTAGTGTTTCATCAGCATCTAGATGTGGATTTTTTGTCCGCAGTCTGACGGACGCCGTATCTGCAACCAGATTTGCCCTATAAAGAGTGTGCGGTACTAGTCCGATGAGTTCAGGCTTTTTCACCTTGAATTTCAGCGCCTCGCTACTCGAACAGAAATATCATGTTCTATTTTTTAAGTTACCTACACAGTATATATTAAATACACGCTGGATATTGTTTTGCTGGTTCGCATAATTTTTTCTGTGTAGACCTTTAGCGACCGATCTAAAATTTGGTCCGTCGACACAGTGGCCCCATCCGGACATAAAGTCACAGGAGGAGATGATCCCTGCGCAAGATGGCAAGCTCTGGCTTGATCGGCTTCTCAGGGGCGCACGCGCAGCAACACATACATGAAGCGGCGGCAGCGCACGCGCAGCAACACATACATGAAGCGGCGGCAGCACGTCTCGAGCGACCACATGGGGATGAGGACCTCCGAACACACATCAGTACGGTATCTCGATTTTGGTCAGCGAATTTTAGTAATTCAGATCAGCCCCGTCATCGCCGTCGAACAGGTTTTGTTTTTCCTAACTATTCGGTTAGCTCCCAAAATTATTGCACACAGTATATTTTCTGTTGTTTTGAAATGCATTAATTTTGCAGGGTTATTTTGTCGACACTTGGGCACGACGTCAGTCTAGCCGGCGTCTTGCCGTCACTGAGGTTGGCCGACCTGTGTCGACATCGCCGCGCCACAACGCCATCATACCATCGAGCTAGCCTCAACACTTAGGCCATATTTACCAAATCTTTTTTTTACTTCGCATAAATTAATTATGCACCTTTTTCATTATTATTATTTCTTGGTTGCACTATGTTGTGCGTGCAGGCAATCTATTTAGGTTGGGACGCGCCAACACCTTGGCAAGCTGATGTCGTCGTCCCGCCTGTGTCAACCAAGTCATTGCGTCGCGTCAACGCGTGTCCCTGTAATCGACTTTGACTGCGTCACGCGATCACTTCGGCAAGCCGACGTCGTCGTCCCAATCGGCATAAATCGGCTCGCGTGATCATCTTGTTGGTCAAATTGCCATACCGACATGTTCGGTTGCCTCGGGGACTTCGGCATCGTTGAGAGAGTTCTACCTCATCGAGTGTTCGGCACACGGGCCAAATTTCTTTTATTACTCACTTTGCATAAATTATTAATTACGCAGCAAATTTGCTTTATTACTATTATCTCCGGCTCGCACTATTTTCTGTGCACAGGTAAACGATCCGGCTTGGGTAGCTCTGTCACCTCGGTGTACCGACGTATCACGTCACCTCGGCTGGATCGGGGGTTTCGCCATCACTTCATTAACCCACGCCCGGGACTTCGGTGTCATACTGCCGGCCTGCTCCGTCGCCTCGGTCGGACAGGGGGTTCCACCTCGCCGCACTGGCCGTACTATGTCGCCACTTCGGAGTGCCGAGATCTTCGCTCCCCCTCTTCGGGACTGGCTTGGGGACTGGAACCTTGTCCCGCATCAAGCTCGGACCGCGTCAGCAACACCGAGCACATTAACCAGCTAAGCCGCTTTCATGCTAAAAAAATTCAGTTTTAAATTTTGTTCGATTCGACCAAGCATTATACTTTTTTGGCAAATAGTTGTTTGTGAAAAAAACCCTTGTCAAAACTTTGTTTGTGACACACAAACTCACATACCCCGTTTACTTGGGGGCTTCCTTTATGAAGCCTCTCCTCTTGCAAATGATTATACTTATATGGCTTCTTTCCTTGTTGGTGTATTAGGCCACAATATGCATCATGTTGACTTAAGCGATTTACGAGCTGGGTTGCCTCGCTCCTGTGTTTACCCCTACGTTCCCGATTGTTCGGCTAGGGAGTAAAGGGAGCACCTCTGCGATTATCACGATCGGGTCATCCGAGCCGGACCTCAGACTGGGAGAAGCCGAAAGCTAGCGCTCTTATTGTTTTCAATTATGGTCGGCACACAACTGAACTCATGAGTACAAAAAATCTATTGCACAAGTCTCATAGTAACAATGAGCACCGAAGAAAGGTATCGGCGGGGGTACTATTTTCTTCGAAGATGCTTCTTACACTTTGTCCGTAATATAGCATAAGTTCCCTGAGCGTGCTTTGTCTGTTACAGCCTTATGGCCTGATTGCCTGGCTATCGGAAACACCGTTGATATTCTCGACAGGTGGAGTACATAACACTTTTCAGTCCTTGACCGAAGAGGGAGAAGCCGACGGTCGGTTAAGACGCGTTTAAAGTCCGGGTGAACACAGATATGATACAAGTACTTCGGTACATACGATCATTATATATAAAAATTCTTTTACCCAAGTCACTTGGGGGCTCTTAAATTTATATGAGCCGTTTTTATAATAAATGATTTCTTCCTAGTCGTTGCAAAGTCTTTTTCTATCACTCGTTTTTCGACGCGAGTGTGTGGTCAATAGCCGGGGAGCCTAATTTCTCTCTCAAAGCCGCTAGAGTTTAGTTTGCTAAATTGGCCTAACGAGAAGTACCCTGCCTTAGGGATAGGAGGTTGAGGCCGTAGGCTGACCCGCTTGAAGTCTTGAGATAGGATGTGTCATATTAAAGCACGACATAAGCACTTTTTTTCTAAAACCAATTTGCACCGAACACTTGATCTTGTTCGGACGTCAAGTTTTTACTGACGTTTTTTGGTTTTCCAAGCTTATGGCACTTTTTGTGTGATTACATCATAAGTCTCGCAGTGCAGCGCCGGACACCTTTAGAGATTCGGCAAAAACATTCTTGAACACTACTATATATGCATTGGTTTCGAATTGTGTCTTTGGTCAATAGTTGGGTTGCCCGGCTCCTGTGCTTGCCTCCTACGTTCCGCTTTGTTCGGCTAGGTGTGCAAAGGGAGAACCACTGCGATTGTGCTTCCAGCTCGCATGGTTAAGCACCTCAGTGGAGAAAGCCAAAAACTGACTGTCACAATAAGTGTAAACTGGCCAGTGATCCGATGACTATGTTAAATGACGGGTCGTTCATAACATTGGTCGAAGTGTTTACGGCTTGACCTCGGATGTCGCTGAACACTAACCGGGGGCTCATAGCTAGCTTCCCCAGTTTAAAGCTCCTATGACTAAGCGAAAGTTATAAAGCCCGCATATCTGATTGCCTCGTTTCCGCTAACACAACCGCCTTCGGGCACCGAGACGTCGGCTAAGGGTTCTCTTGTTATTGCGGAAACACCCTGCGTAGTATCTACAAAGGGGTAGAAGCTGACGATGGGCCACTTTCAACTGATAAACTGTCGCAATGGAGTCAAAATAATGATGTAAAGTAATTGGATACATATTATCATTACACATAATCTGTGATTTTACTCTGGATATCGATCCTTAATTCGGTCACCTGTTCCCACATTAAGGCTCGGGGGCTACTGGGCTTTGCGCTCATTATTTACAAATATTAAAGGGGCACATCGATCCCCTGATCTGGTGTTGCCACCCAACCAGTGTCTCGGGGGCAACTGCATTGCCTATTCAATGCAGAAAATTCAAAGGGCTCAGTGTTCGGCTTGACCGAACTATGGGAAAGCGCGTCTTCAAACAACAATAAGTACCATCTGGACTTATCCGGCATCAAGCTAATATATCACGGCGACTTCTCATGAGCCTCTCTCAGGGGCACGTTCGCTGATCATTGTTATTACTAATATATTACACTGCATTTTTATTCCTATGTATGCTGCCGAGCTAGGAGTTGATCCTCATGCCGATTTCACGCATCGACCAGAGTCTCACGGGCTACTGGGAACAACGGTTTTATGCTTGCCTTCAGGTGCATCTCGGGTTTTAGACTGATACACACCTTGAGGGCTACTGGGTATACATCGGCAGAGAATAAACTGCAGCAGTTAAAAATATTCACAAAAAATCAGCCCGCGGTCGGGGTGGTGCACCACCTTGGAAGCAGTCCGGCATAAAGCTCGGGCGGTAGCGGCTGGCTCCATAGAGGGCATTTCCGGCATTAAGCTCGGCTAAACTCCTTCAACTTTTTTTGGACCAAGATGATCTATGGCATCTTCGATATAGTCCGGCGTTGGAGCTTGGACACAGTCCGACGTTGGAGCTCGGATACATTTCGGCGTTGGAGCTCGAAAGCAGTCCGACATTGTTGCTCGGCTGCAAAAGATACCTCGAATGCAGTCCGGCGTTAGAGCTCGTACGCAAGAGGACACTGCCTCCCGGGAACAACTCCAAACCCGAGGTGTGGCATCAAAATAACAAGGCATTGATAAAGGCCGGAAACTTAAGGGGGCTCCTCGGATACCCGACGTGTAAACTCTTCGGATTCACTTTGGCTCTCAAGATCGAAGATGGAAAGATTTGTTGAACCAGTTTTCAAGACCGACGACCGAAGATGAAGAACAGTTCGGAAGAATCGAGGAGCATCCCCAACTTGAAGACCGGTTCAGGGGGCTACTTACGGTGTCCTGGACTAGGGGGTACTCACCACGTCGTCTCCCGATCAGTTAGATTGGGCTGAGGACCCCATGGCCGCATACTTGTGGGCCAGTTCGGACAACCCCTGCCGCATACAAGGAAGACTCCACAAGACTTGGCGCCCAAGACAAGGACTCTCCTGAACCCTAGGCCTCTGGTGTCTTATATAAACCGAGGCCAGGCTAGTCAATAGACAATCTCATATTCATTAGATTAGTCTCGTGGTAGACATATGTACTCTGTACTACACCCATATGAATACAATCAAAAGCAGGACGTAGGGTTTTACCTCCATCAAGAGGGCCCGAACCTGGGTAAAATCCCGTGTCCATGTTACCATCTCTCCAAGACGCCTAGCTTAGGACCCTACTACGAGATACGCCAGATATTGAACCGATAGACACCAAAAGGCCTAAGCTTGGGGATGCCCCGGAAGGCATCCCCTCTTTCGTCTTCGTTCATCGGTAAGTTTACTTGGAGCTATATTTTTATTCGGCACATGATATGTGTTTTGCTTCGAGCGTCATTTTATTTTATTTTGTTTTGCTTGCTGTTTGAATAAAATACCGAGATATGAAATTCTTAAATGTTAGAGAGTCTTCACATAGTTGCATAATTATTCGACTACTCGTTGATCTTCATTTATATCTTTCGGAGTAGTTTGTCATTTGCTCTAGTGCTTCACTTATATCCTTTTAGAGCACGGCGGTGGTTTTATTTTGAAGAAATAATTGATCTCTCATGCTTCACTTATATTATTTTGAGAGTCCTTTAGAACAACATGGCATTATAAAAACTTTCATATAAGTGCATTGAATACTATGAGAAGTTTGATACTTGATAATTTTTTTGAGATATGGTGATGGTGATATTAGAGTCATGCTAGTTGAGTAGTTGTGAATTTGAGAAATACTTGTGTTGAAGTTTGTGATTCCCGTAGCATGCACGTATGGTGAACCGTTATGTGATGAAGTCGGAGCCTGATTTATTTATTGATTGCCTTCCTTATGAGTGGCGGTCGGGACGAGCGATGGTCTTTTCCTACCAATCTATCCCCCTAAGAGCATGTGTGTAGTACTTTGTTTCGATAACTAATATATTTTTGCAATAAGTATGTGAGTTATTTATGACTAATGTTGAGTCCATGGATTATACGCACTCTCACCCTTCCACCATTAGCATCTCTAGTACCGCACAGCTTTCGCCGGTAGCATAAACCCACCATAGACCTTCCTCAAAACAGCCACCATACCTACCTATTATGGCATTTCCATAGCCATTCCGAGATATATTGCCATGCAACTTTCCACCGTTCCGTTTGTTATGACATGCTTCATCATTGTCATATTGCTTTGCATGATCATGTAGTTGACATCGTATTTGTGGCAAAGCCACCACTCATAATTCTTTCATACATATCACTCATGAGTCATTGCACATCCCGGTACACCGCCGGAGGCATTCACATAGAGTCATATTTTGTTCTAAGTATCGAGTTGTAATTCTTGAGTTGTGAGTAAATAAAGTGTGATGATCATCATTATTAGAGCATTGTCCCAAGTGAGGAAAGGATGATGGAGACTATGATTCCCCCACCAGTCAGGATGAGACTCTGGACGAAAAAAGAGAAAGGCCATAAAAAAGGGGAGAAGGCCCAAAAAATGAGAGAAAAAGAGAGAAGGGACAATGCTACTATCCTTTTACCACACTTGTGCTTCAAAGTAGCACCATGATCTTCATGATACAGAGTCTCCTATGTTGTCACTTTCATATAATAGTGGGAATCTTTCATTATAGAACTTGACTTGTATATTCTAATGATGGGCTTCCTCAAAATGCCCTAGGTCTTCGTGAGCAAGCAAGTTGGATGCACACCCACTTAGTTTCTTTTGTTGAGCTTTCATACACTTATAGCTCTAGTGCATTCATTGGATGGCAATCCCTACTCACTCACATTGATATCTATTGATGGGCATCTCCATAGCCCGTTGATATGCCTAGTTGATGTGAGACTATCTTCTCCTTTTTTGTCTTCTCCACAACCACCATTCCATTCCACCATAGTGCTATATCCATGGCTCACGCTCATATATTGCGTGAAGATTGAAAAAGTTTGAGAACATCAAAAGTATGAAACAATTGCTTGCCTTGTCATCGGGGTTGTGCATGATTTAAATATTTTGTGTGGTGAAGATGGAGCATAGCCAGACTATATGATTTTGTAGAGATAACTTTCTTTGGCCATGTTATTTTAAGAAGACATAATTGCTTAGTTAGTATGCTTGAAGTATTATTATTTTTATGTCAATATTAAACTTTTATCTTGAATCTTTCAGATCTGAACACTCATGCCACAATAAAGAAAAATTACATTAAGAAATATGTTAGAAAGCATTCCACATCAAAAATTATTTTTTATCATTTACCTACTCGAGGACGAGCAGGGATTAAGCTTGGGGATGCTTGATACGTCTCCAACGTATCTATAATTTTTGATTGCTCCATGCTATTATATTATCTATTTTGGATGTTAATGGGCTTTATTATACACTTTTATATTATTTTTGGGACTAACCTATTAACCGTAGGCCCAACCCAAATTGTTGTTTTCTTGCCTATTTCAGTGTTTCGAAGAAAAGGAATATGAAACGGAGTCCAAATGGAATGAAACCTTCGGGAGAGTTATTTTTGGAACGGAAGCAATCCAGGAGGCTTGGAGTATACGTTAGGCAATCAACGAGGTGGCCACGAGGCAGGAGGGGTGCGCCCACCCCCCTGGGCACGCCCTCCACCCTCGTGGGCCCCTCGTTGCTCCACCAACGTACTTCTTCCTCCTATATATATATCCATATACCCCCCAAACATCGAAGACGAGAAAAGATCAGGAGTTTCACCGCCAGAAGCCTTCGTAGCCACCGAAAACCAATCTAGACCAGCTCCGGCACCCTGCCGGAGGGGGAAATCCCTCTCTGGTGGCCATCTTCATCATCCCGGCGCTCTCCATGACGAGGAGGGAGTAGTTCACCCTCAGGGCCGAGGGTATGTACCAGTAGCTATGTGTTTGATCTCTCTCTCTCTCGTGTTCTTGAGGTGGTACGATCTTGATGTATCGCGAGCTTTGCTATTATAGTTGGATCTTATGATGTTTCTCCCCCTCTACTCTCTTGTAATGGATTGAGTTTTCCCTTTGAAGCTATCTTATCAGATTGAGTCTTTAAGGATTTGAGAACACATGATGTATGTCTTGCATGTGCTTATCTGTGGTGACAATGGGATATCACGTGATCCACTTGATGTATGTTTTGGTGATCAACTTGTGAGTTCCGTGACCTCGTGAACTTATGCATAGGGGTTGGCACACATTTTCGTCTTGACTCTCCGGTAGAAACATTGGGGCACTCTTTGAAGTTCTTTGTGTTGGCTGAATAGAGGAATATGAGATTGTGTGATGCATATCGTATAATCATACCCACGGATACTTGAGGTGACATTGGAGTATCTAGGTGACATTAGGGTTTTAGTTGATTTGTGTCTTAAGGTGTTATTCTAGTACGAACTCTATGATAGATTGAACGAAAAGAATAGCTTCATGTTATTTTACTATGGACTCTTGAATAGATCGATCAGAAAGGATAACTTTGAGGTGGTTTCGTACCCTACCATAATCTCTTCGTTTGTTCTCCGCTATTAGTGACTTTGGAGTGACTCTTTATTGCATGTTGAGGGATAGTTATATGATCCAATTATGTTATTATTGTTGAGGGAAATTGCACTAGTGAAAGTATGAACCCTAGGCCTTGTTTCAACGCATTGCAATACCATTTGTGCTCACTTTTATCATTAGTTACCTTGCTGTTTTTATATTTTCAGATTACAAAAACCTTTATCTACCATCCATATTGTGACTTGTATCACCATCTCTTCGCCGAACTAGTGCACCTATACAATTTACCATTGTATTGGGTGTGTTGGGGACACAAGAGGCTCTTTGTTATTTGATAGCAGGGTTGTTTGAGAGAAACCATCTTCATCCTACGCCTCCCACGGATTGATAAACCTTAGGTCATCCACTTGAGGTAAATTTGCGACTTTCCTACAAACCTCTGCACTTGGAGGCCCAAAAAGGTCTATAAGAAGAAGGTTGTGTAGTAGACATCACACGTATATAAAGGAGTGGAGGAGGGGGAGGGCTGGCCCTCCTATGGCGTGCCCTGGGGAGTCCTACTCCCACCGGGAGTAGGATTCCCCCCTTCCATGTAGTAGGAGTAGGAGAGAAGGAGAGGGAAAAGAGAAGAGAAGGAAGGAGGGGGCACCGCCCCCTAGTTAAATTCGGACTAGGCCTCGAGGGGGCGTGCAGCCTCCTCTCTCTCTTTCCCTTAAAGCCCAATAAGGCCCATATACTCCCCGGTGAATTCCCGTAACTCTCCCGTACTCCGAAAAATACCCGAATCACTCGGAACCTTTCCGATGTCCGAATATAGTCGTCCAATATATCGAACTTTGCGTCTCAACCATTTCGAGACTCCTCATCATGTCCCCGATCTCATCTGGGAGTATGAACTACCTTCGGTACATCAAAACACATAAACTCACATTACCGATCGTCACCGAACGTTAAGCGTGCGGACCCTACGGGTTCGAGAACTATGTAGACATGACCGAGACTCGTCTCCGGTCAATAACCAATAGCGGAACCTGGACGCTCATATTGGCTCCTACATATTCTATGAAGATCTTTATTGGTCAAACCGCATAACAATATACGTTTTTCCCTTTGTGATTGGTATGTTACTTGCCCGAGATTCGATCGTCGGTATATCAATACCTAGTTCAATCTCATTACCGGCAAGTCTCTTTACTCGTTTCGTAATACATCATCCCGCAACTAACTCATTAGTTGCATTGCTTGCAAGGCTTAAAGTGATGTGCATTACCGAGAGGGCCCAGAGATACTTCTCCAACAATCGGAGTGACAAATCCTAATCTCGATCTATGCCAACTCAACAAGTACCATCGGAGACACCTGTAGAGCACCTTTATAATCACCCATTTATGTTGTGACGTTTGGTAGCTTGGTAGCTCACAAAGTGTTCCTCCGGTATTCGGGAGTTGCATAATCTCATAGTCATAGGAACATGTATAAGTCATGAAGAAAGCAATAGCAATATAGTAAACGATCGAATGCTAAGCTAACGAAATGGGTCAAGTCAATCACATCATTCTCTAATGATGTGATCCCGTTAATCAAATGACAACTCATGTCTATGGCTAGGAAACTTAACCATCTTTGATTCAATGAGATAGTCAAGTAGAGGCATACTAGTGACACTTTGTTTGTCTATGTATTCACACATGTACTAAGTTTCCTGTTAATACAATTCTAGCATGAATAATAAACATTTATCATGATATAAGGAAATATATATAACAACTTTATTATTGCCTCTAGGGCATATTTCCTTCAGCCGGCTCCAGCTTAACAAGGAGGAGCGCCCCGATGACGGAGCCGAGACGTTGGTGTGGACGATGGAGCGATGGAGAATCAACTCCATCTGCTCCTTGAACTCCGCATCGGTGGCGGCGTAAACCTGGCCCGGCACTGCTAGCGCGGACTGCGGCGGTGGCTGCCGGTCCTCCTCATCGCCGTAGGAGATGACGATCTCTGCCCGCATTGATTCACCACCATTCGACGAGGACGACGGCCCCAGAGTTCGTGGGTGGCGTCTCCATGAGCCGCCAGATCCCACACCAGAACCGCCTGCCGGCGCAGACGTCCAGGACTTTCCCATCGTTGGGGATGTGAAGGGGGTGTGATGAAGAGGAGGAGGAGGGGAAGGAGGAGGATGCGACATGGACACCGCCAAATAGCCGCGGCCAGGACATGCGAAGGGCCGGCTAGCCGCTTCAATGCGGTGTAGCGGCCGGAGTTGGTTCCTCGAGAACTTGCGCCTGCATTGAAGTGGCGACTGCCGACCAGCCGCGTCGGTCAGCGCCACCCTCCCTACCTCCGGTCACATCGCGACATCAATGTCGTCCTCCTCGTGCTCTGGGCCGGCATGAATGCGGCGCAGTAAGCGGTGGGTGCATTGGAGGAAAAGCGTGGGAGGAGCGGATGACGGGGTTTTGGTGGGCCAGGGCGGTCAGAAGCGGGCTTGGGAGTGGTATGGACTCCCACCCCCCCCCCCACTTTTTTCTCCGGTTTGCGGGAGAAATCGCGTCTGGACTGCTTCGCAGACCGATACAGGTCGGTGTTGGACAGCTTCCGCGGTCTGAACGGTTGCGGGAGGTTTACGGGTCCACCTTGGAGATGCCCTAATTGTATGCTTGCTTTTGCTACTGCGTGCAACTAATTTCTGCGTAGGTTATGTAACATACAATGAAAGGGAAGGTTGACAGATGAGTTGTTATTGCAGTTCTGTAAAAATCTTCCCCTAAAATCTAGTTTTCCAATTAAATGTACAAATGGCATATGCATGTCAATTCTATCAACATAGTAATTCAAAACAACGTTATTCCAACACACATAATTCAACATTATTTGGAGCCACAATATATGAAATATGATTGAAAACTGAAAACCAAATTTGAACACAAATAATGTTCCAAATCATTCAAAGTAAATAAAGTACGAAGGAGTTCATTGACCAAGAAGCGACCACAAATGCTCAATAAGATCGTCATGAAGTTGTTCATTCCCCCCTCTGTTTTCAATCATGCGATGCATCTCAAGAAATTTCTCAAGTCGCCGTTGATCCCTCTGTGGACCAACTTTGTTCCCCTCATTCTGATAGTGATAGTCTGGTGGCTATTTCAACACATGCAGTCATGATGCACCACACATCCTTTTGGGGTCAGAATTGTGCAAAACCATGAACAATGGCAAAGCGTGCTTGCATAACCTCAAATGACCGCTCAACATCCTTCCTACATTCTTATTAACGCCTTGCAAAGTGAATTCTCTTGTTAACTTGAGGATTTGATATTATCTTCACAAAAGTAGGCCATGATGGATATATGCCATCAACAAGAGAATAGCTCATGTTGCATCCCATTTGTCGAAGTCGATTCCAGCAGATCTCGGGTAGGGGTCCCGAACTAGTTGTCTTGATGCGATGGTAACAAAGACACGTGATTTACCCAGGTTCATGCTCTCCTAGGAGATACAATCCAACGTCCTGCTTGTGTTGTATTGATTTGGGATGGAGTACAAAGTACAAGTTGGTCTACCACGAGATCGTTTTGTGTCATCTACGAGCCCTACCCCCTCATTTATATATGTACCAGGTGGTCTAGGGTTACAATTAGGTCGGCTACGTAGAAGGTAAATGTGTTGTAGACGACCTCCTAATCTTGGAGTATGCGCCTAGTCTTCGGGAGCATCCCTTTGACGTGCCTTGGGTCGCCTTGATGTGGTCCACTAGGGAACTAACGTGGGGATGGATTTCCTAGCCCACCTATCTAGGAGATGACGTGGCAAGTGACCCCTAATCTGGGACACCGTCACTAGCCCCTGAAGCAATCTTCAAATCAGAGGCACTCCTTGGATCTTCCCAAGATGTTCTGCTTCTTTGGCCGTCGATCATGAAAACTAGTTCAATGAATTCTCCCTGTGTCTGACTTCTTGTTCGTCCAAGCTTATCTGAAGAGTTTTCATGCCCTCCTTGTTTTCTCACAAGTGTCTCGTTGATCTCAAATTGCGCTCACTCTCCAACTCACCTGGTCAAGAGGCGTCTTCTTTATGACAGTCAGGACCATGTGTGAGTGTGGGTTAGGGCTCACCATCGCCTAGTCCCATAAAAAAGTGGTTGTGGGCTTCGAGGCATATAATAATCAGCCGTCGGTTGAGGGAGTCCTGGGCTAAGGGGTCCTCGGGTGTCCGATCTATTGGATATGGGTCGGACTGATGGGCCATAGGGATACAAAGACCGAAGACTCTACCTGTGTCCGGATAGGACTCGCCTTGGCGTGGAAGGCAAGCTTGGCGTTTACTATTAAGATTCCTTTCTCTGTAACCGACCTTGTGTAACCCTAGATCCCTCTTGTGTCTATATAAACCGGAGGGCTAGGTCCGTAGATACCCCCGAATAATCATAGCATGACTAGACTTTTAGGGTTTAGCCATTATGATCTCGTGGTAGATCAACTCTTGTAATACTCATATTCATCAAGATCAATCAAGCAGGAAGTAGGGTATTACCTCCATAGAGAGGTCCCGAACCTGGGTAAACATTGTGTCCCCCGTCTCCTGTTACCATCGATCCTAGACGCACAGTTCGGGACCCCCTACCCGAGATCCGCCGGTTTTGACACCGACATTGGTGCTTTCATTGAGAGTTCCACTGTCCCGTCCTCAAAAGGTTTGATGGCTCCTTCAATCATCTACAACGATGTTGTCCAAGGGGAAGTCTGTTGGAAATATGCCCTAGAGGCAATAATAAATTGATTATTATTATATTTCCTTGTTCATGATAATCGTTTATTAAACATGCTAGAATTGTATTGATAGGAAACTCAGATACATGTGTGGATACATAGACAACACCATGTCCCTAGTAAGCCTCTAGTTGACTAGCTCGTTGATCAATAGATGGTTACGGTTTCCTGACCATGGACATTGGATGTCGTTGATAACGGGATCACATCATTAGGAGAATGATGTGATGGACAAGACCCAATCCTAAGCCTAGCACAAAGATCGTGTAGTTCGTTCGCTAAAGCTTTTCTAATGTCAAGTATCATTTCCTTAGACCATGAGATTGTGCAACTCCCGGATACCGTAGGAATACTTTGGGTGTGCCAAACGTCACAACGTAACTGGGTGACTATAAAGGTGCACTACGGGTATCTCCGAAAGTGTCTATTGGGTTGGCACGAATCGAGACTGGGATTTGTCACTCCGTGTGACGGAGAGGTATCTCTGGGCCCACTCGGTAGGACATCATCATAATGTGCACAATGTGAAAGGAGTTGATCACGGGATGATGTGTTACGGAAAGAGTAAAGAGACTTGCCGGTAGCGAGATTGAACAAGGTATCGGGATACCAACGATCGAATCTCGGGCAAGTATCATACCGATAGACAAAGGGAATTGTATACGGGATTGATTAAGTCCTTGACATCGTGGTTCATCCGATGAGATCATCATGGAACATGTGGGAGCCAACATGGGTATCCAGATCCCGTTGTTGGTTATTGACCGGAGAACGTCTCGGTCATGTCTGCATGGTTCCCGAACCCGTAGGGTCTACACACTTAAGGTTCGATGACGCTAGGGTTATAAAGGAAGTTTGTATGTGGTTACCGAATGTTGTTCGGAGTCCCGGATGAGATCCCGGACGTCACGAGGAGTTCCGGAATGGTCCGGAGGTAAAGATTTATATATAGGAAGTCCTGTTTTGGTCACCGGAAAAGTTTCGGGGTTTATCGGTAACATACCGGGACCACCGGGAGGGTCCCGGGGGTCCACCAAGTGGGGCCACCATCCCCGGAGGGCTTCATGGGCCAAGTGTGGAAGGGGACCAGCCCCAGGTGGGCTGGTGCGCCCTCCCACAAGGCCCAAGGCGCAAGGGAAGAGGAGAGGGGGCAAACCCTAGGGCAGATGGGCCCTAAGGCCCATCCTGGTGCGCCTCCCTCTCCCCCTCCCCCTTGGCCGCCTCCCTTAGATGGGATCTAGGCTGGCCGCCACCCCTAGGGGTGGAAACCCTAAAGGGGGCACAGCCCCTCCCGTTACCCTATATATACTTGGCATAGGGGCTGTCCAATACACGCGATTTGATCTGTCTCGTTGGTGCAGCCCTCCCTCTCTTTCTCCTCATATTCCGTGGTGCTTGGCGAAGCCCTGCTGGATTTCCACGCTCCTCCACCACCACCACGCTGTTGTGCTGCTGCTGGATGGAGTCTTCCTCAACCTCTCCCTCTCTCCTTGCTGGATCAAGGCATGGGAGACGTCACCGGGCTGTACGTGTGTTGAACGCGGAGGTGCCGTCCATTCGGCACTAGGATCTCCGGTGATTTGGATCACGATGAGTACGACTCCATCAACCCCGTTCACTTGAACGCTTCCGCTTAGCGATCTACAAGGGTATGTAGATGCACTCTCCTTCCCTCGTTGCTAGATTACTCCATAGATTGATCTTGGTGATGCGTAGAAAATTTTGAATTTCTGCTACGTTCCCCAACAGTGGCATCATGAGCTAGGTCTATTGCGTAGATTCTATGCACGAGTAGAACACATAGTAGTTGTGGGCGTTGATTTTGTTCAATATGCTTACCGTTACTAGTTCAATCTTGATTCGGCGGCATTGTGGGATGAAGCGGCCCGAACCTACCTTACACGTACACTTACGTGAGACCGGTTCCACCGACAAACATGCACTAGTTGCATAAGGTGGCTAGCGGGTGTCTGTCTCTCCCACTTTAGTCGGATCAGATTCAATGAAAAGGGTCCTTATGAAGGGTAAATAGCAATTGGCATATCATGTTGTGGTTTTTGCGTAGGTAAGAAACGTTCCTGCTAGAAACCCATAGCAGCCACGTAAAACATGCAAACAACAATTAGAGGACGTCTAACTTGTTTTTGCAGGGTATGCTATGTGATGTGATATGGCCATGAAGAATGTGATGAATGATATGTGATGTATGAGATTGATCATGTTCTTGTAATAGGAATCACGACTTGCATGTCGATGAGTATGACAACCGGCAGGAGCCATAGGAGTTGTCTTTATTTATTTATGACCTACGTGTCAACTTAAACGTCATGTAATTACTTTACTTTATTGCTAAAGCGTTAGCCATAGTAGTAGAAGTAATAGATGACAAGACAACTTCAAGAAGACACGATGATGGAGATCATGATGATGGAGATCATGGTGTCATGCCGGTGACAACGATGATCATGGAGCCCCGAAGATGGAGATCAAAAGGAGCAAAATGATATTGGCCATATCATGTCACTATTTGATTGCATGTGATGTTTATCATGTTTATACATCTTATTTGCTTAGAACGACGGTAGTAAATAAGATGATCCCTCATTAAAATTTCAAGAAAGTGTTCCCCCTAACTGTGCACCGTTGCGACAGTTCGTTGTTTCGAAGCACCACATGATGATCGGGTGTGATAGATTCTAACGTTCACATACAACGGGTGTAAGACAGATTTACACACGCGAAACACTTAGGTTGACTTGACGAGCCTAGCATGTACATACATGGCCTCAGAACACAAGAGACCGAAAGGTCGAGCATGAGTCGTATAGAAGATACGATCAACATGAAGATGTTCACCGATGTTGACTAGTCCGTCTCACATGATGATCGGACACGGCCTAGTTGACTCGGATCATGTAATCACTTAGATGACTAGAGGGATGTCTATCTGAGTGGGAGTTCATAAGATGAACTTAATTATCCCGAACATAGTCAAAAGGATTTTGCAAATTATGTCGTAGCTCGCGCTTTAGTTCTACTGTTTAGATATGTTCCTAGAGAAAAATTAGTTGAAAGTTGATAGTAGCAATTATGCGGACTAGGTCCGTAAACTGAGGATTGTCCTCATTGCTTCATAGAAGGCTTATGTCCTTAATGCACCGCTCAGTGTGCTGAACCTTGAACGTCGTCTGTGGATGTTGCGAATATCTGACATACACATTTTGATAACTATGTGATAGTTCAGTTAAACGGTTTAGAGTTGAGGCACCGAAGACGTTTTGAAACGTCATGAAACATATGAGATGTTTCGAGGGCTGAAATTGGGATTTCAGGCTCGTGCCCACGTCAAGAGGTATAAGACCTCCGACAATTTTCTTAGCCTACAAACTAAGGAGAAAAGCTCAATTGCTGAGTTTGTGCTCAGATTGTCTGAGTACAACAATCATTTGAATTGAGTGGGAGCTGATCTTCCAGATGAGATAGTGATGTTTCTCCGAAGTCATTACCACCAAGCTGCTAGAGCTTCGTGATGAACTATAATATATCAGGGACATATATAATGATCCTTGAGATATTCGCGATGTTCGACACCACAAAAGTAGTTTCAAGAAGGAGCATCAATTGTTGATGGTTGGTGAAACCACTAGTTTCAAGAAGGGCAAGGGCAAGAAGGGATACTTCATGAAACGGCAATTCAATTGCTGCTCTAGTGAAGAAACCCGAGGTTGAACCCAAACCCGAGACTAAGTGCTTCTATAATAAGAGGAACAGCCACTGGAGCAGAATTACCCTAGATACTTGGTAGATGAGAAGGCTGGCAAGGTCGATAGAAGTATATTGGATATACATTGTGTTGATGTGTACTTTACTAGTACTCCTAGTAGCACCAGGGTATTAGATACCGGTTCGGTTGCTAAGTGTTAGTAACTCGAAATAAAAGCTACGGAATAACCGGAGACTAGCTAAAGGTGAGCTGACGATATGTGTTGGAAGTGTTTTCAATGTTGATATGATCAAGCATCGCACGCTCCCTCTACCATCGAGATTGGTGTTTGCGTTGAGCATAGACATGATTGGATTATGTCCATCGCGATACGGTTATTCATTTAAGGAGAATAATGGTTACTCTGTTTATTTGAATAATACCTTCAATGGTCTTGCACCTAAAATGAATGGTTTATTGAATCTCGATCGTAGTGATACACATGTTCATAAGATAGTAATGATAGTACCACCTACTTGTGGCACTGCCACTTAAGTCATATTGGTATAAAACGCATGAAGAAGCTCCATGTTGATGGATTTTTGGGCTCACTCATTTTTGAAAGGATTGACACATGCGAACCATGTTTGTTGGTAGATATGCATGAAGAAACTCTATATAGATGGATCGTTTGGACTCACTTGATTTTGAATGACTTGAGACATGCAAATCATACCACATGGGCAAGATGACTGAAAGCCTCATTTTCAGTACAATGGAACTAGAAAGCAACTTGTTGGAAGTAATACATTTTGATGTGTGCAGTCCAATGAGTGCTGAGGCATGTAGTGGATATCGTTATGTTTTTACTTCACAGATGATTTGAGTAAATGTTGAGTATATTTACTTGATGAATCACGAGTCTGAATTATTGAAAGGTTCAAGTAATTTCAAGGTGAAGTTGAAAGATCGTCGTGACAAGAGGATAAACTATCTATGATATGATCATAGAGATGAATATCTGAATTACGTGTTTGGCACAGAATTAAGACATTGTGGAAATTGTTTCACAACTAATACAGCCTGGAACACCATAGTGTGATGGTGTGTCCGAACATCATAACTGCACCCTATTGGATATGATGCATACCATGATGTCTCTTATCGAATTACCATGATAGTTTATGGTATAGGCATTAGAGACAACCACATTCACTTTAAATAGGGCACCACATAATTCCGATGAGATGACACCGTATGAACTATGGTTTAGAGAAACCTAAGCTGTCATTTCTTAAAAGTTTGGGGCTACGACGCTTATGTGAAAAGTTTCAGGTTGATAAGCTCGAACCCAAAGCGGATAAATGCATCTTCATAAGACACCCAAAACAGTTGGGTATACCTCCTGTCTTAGATCCGAAAGCAATAAAGGATTGTTTGTAGAATCGGGTCCTTTCTCGAGGAAAAGTTTCTCTCGAAAGAATTGAGTGGGAGGATGGTGGAGACTTGATGAGGTTATTAAACCGTCTCTTCAACTAGTGTTTGGCAGGGCACAGGAAGTTGTTCCTGTGGCACCTACACCAATTGAAGTGGAAGCTTATGATAGTGATCATGAAACTTCAGATCAAGTCACTATCAAACCTTGTAGGATGACAAGGATGCGTACTACTTCAGAGTGGTACGTAATCCTGTCTTGGAAGTCATGTTGCTAGACAACAATGAACCTACAAGCTATGGAGGCCCGGATTCCGATAAATGGCTCGAGGCCATATAATCCGAGAGAGGATCCATGTATGAAAACAAAGTGTAGACTTTGGCAGAACAACTCGATGGTCGTAAGGCTGTTGAGTACAGATGGATTTTAAAAGGAAGACGAACAACGATGGTAAATGTCACCATTAAGAAAGCTCGACTTGTTGTTAAGAAGTTTCCCGACAAGTTCAAGGAGTTGACTACGATGAGACTTTCTCAATCGTAGCGATGCTAAGAGTCTGTTGGAATTATATTAGCGATTACTGCACTATTTATGAAATCTTGCAGATAGGATGTCAAGACATTGTTTCCTCGACGATTTTCTTGAGGAAAGGTTGTATGTGATACAACCGTAAAGTTTTGTCAATCCTAAAAGATGCTAATAAGTATGCAAAGCTCCAGCAATCCTTCTAAGGACTGGAGTGAGTATCTCGGAGTTGGAATGTATGCTTTGATGATGATCAAAGAAGTTTTGGGTGTATACAAAGTTTATGAGAAACTTGTATTTCCAAAGAAGTGAGTGGGAGCACTATAGAATTTCTGATGAATATATGTTGTTGACATATTGTTGATCTGAAATGACGTAGAGTTTCTGGAAAGCATATAGGGTTATTTGGAAAGTGTTTTTCAATGGAAAGCCTGGATTAAGCTACTTGAACATTGAGCATCAAGATCTATAAGGATAGATCAAAACGCTTAATGGTACTTTCAAATGAGCACATACCTTGACATGGTCTTGAAGGTGTTCAAGATGGATCAGTCAAAGAAGGAGTTCTTGCCTGAGTTGTAAGGTATGAAGTTAAGACTTAAAGCTCGACCACGGCAGAATAGAGAGAAAGGACGAAGGTCGTCCCCTATGCTTAAGACATAGGCTCTACAGTATGCTATGCTGTGTACCACACCTGAAATGTGCCTTGCCATGAGTCAGTCAAGGGGTACAAGAGTGATCCCAGAATGGATCACAGGACAACGGTCAAAGTTATCCTTAGTAACTAGTGGACTAAGGAATTTTCTCGATTATGGAGGTGGTAAAAGAGTTCATCGTAAAGGGTTACGCCGATGCAAACTTTGACACTAATCCAGATTATTCTGAGTAGTAAACTGGATTCGTATAGTAGAACAGTTATTTGGAATAGCTCCAAATAGAACGTGGTAGCTGCATCTAGGAGATGCCATAGAGATTTGTGAAGCACACACGGATCTGAAAGGTTCAGACCCGTTGACTATAACCTCTCTCACAAGCATAACATGATCAAACCTAGAACTCTTGGGTGTTAGTCACATGGGGATGTGACCTTGAGTGTTAATCACATATCGATGTGAACTAGATTATTGACTCTAGTGCAAGTGGGAGACTGTTGGAAATATGCCCTAGAGGCAATAATAAATTGATTATTATTATATTTCCTTGTTCATGATAATCGTTTATTATCCATGCTAGAATTGTATTGATAGGAAACTCAGATACATGTGTGGATACATAGACAACACCATGTCCCTAGTAAGCCTCTAGTTGACTAGCTCGTTGATCAATAGATGGTTACGGTTTCCTGACCATGGACATTGGATGTCATTGATAACGGGATCACATCATTAGGAGAATGATGTGATGGACAAGACCCAATCCTACGCCTAGCACAAAGATCGTGTAGTTCGTTCGCTAAAGCTTTTCTAATGTCAAGTATCATTTCCTTAGACCATGAGATTGTGCAACTCCCGGATACCGTAGGAATACTTTGGGTGTGCCAAACGTCACAACATAACTGGGTGACTATAAAGGTGCACTACGGGTATCTCCGAAAGTGTCTGTTGGGTTGGCACGAATCGAGACTGGGATTTGTCACTCCGTGTGACGGAGAGGTATCTCTGGGCCCACTCGGTAGGACATCATCATAATGTGCACAATGTGATCAAGGAGTTGATCACGGGATGATGTGTTACGGAACGAGTGAAGAGACTTGCCGATAACGAGATTGAACAAGGTATCGGGATACCGACGATCGAATCTCGGGCAAGTATCGTACCGATAGACAAAGAGAATTGTATACAGGATTGATTAAGTCCTTGACATCGTGGTTCATCCGATGAGATCATCGTGGAACATGTGGGAGCCAACATGGGTATCCAGATCCCGCTGTTGGTTATTGACCGGAGAACGTCTCGGTCATGTCTGCATGGTTCCCGAACCCGCAGGGTCTACACACTTAAGGTTCGATGACGCTAGGGTTATAAAGGAAGTTTGTATGTGGTTACCGAATGTTGTTCGGAGTCCCGAATGAGATCCCGGACGTCACGAGGAGTTCCGGAATGGTCCGGAGGTAAAGATTTATATATGGGAAGTCCTGTTTTGGTCACCGGAAAAGTTTCGGGGTTTATCGGTAACGCACCGGGACCACCGGGAGGGTCCCGGGGGTCCACCAAGTGGGGCCACCAGCCCCGGAGGGCTTCACGGGCCAAGTGTGGAAGGGGACCAGCCCCAGGTGGGCTGGTGCGCCCTCCCACAAGGCCCAAGGCGCAAGGGAAGAGGAGAGGGGCCAAACCCTAGGGCAGATGGGCCCTAAGGCCCATCCTGGTGCGCCTCCCTCTCCCCCTCCCCCTTGGCCGCCTCCCTTAGATGGGATCTAGGCTGGCCGCCACCCCTAGGGGTGGAGACCCTAAAGGGGGCGCAGCCCCTCCCCTTTCCCTATATATAATTGGCCTAGGGGCTGTCCAATACACGTGATTTGATCTCTCTCATTGGTGCAGCCCTCCCTCTCTTTCTCCTCATATTCCGTGGTGCTTGGCGAAGCCCTGCTGGATTGCCACGCTCCTCCACCACCACCATGCCATTGTGCTGCTTCTGGATGGAGTCTTCCTCAACCTCTCCCTCTCTCCTTGCTGGATCAAGGCATGGGAGACGTCACCAGGCTGTACGTGTGTTGAACGCGGAGGTGCCGTCCGTTCGGCACTAGGATCTCCGGTGATTTGGATCACGACGAGTACGACTCCATCAACCCCGTTCACTTGAATGCTTCCGCTTAGCGATCTACAAGGGTATGTAGATGCACTCTCCTTCCCTCGTTGCTAGATTACTCCATAGATTGATCTTGGTGATGCATAGAAAATTTTGAATTTCTGCTACGTTCCCCAACAAAGTCTCCCTCCCCAGACAGATCTTCGTGTTCGGCAGCTTCACACTGCAGGCCAACTCGCTTGGCCATCTGGAGCAGATCGAAAGCTACGCCCCTAGCCACCAGGCCAGATTTGGAAGCTTCAACTACATCGTGGATATCCGTGGAGACTTGATCTTCAACGGATTTGAGACCACGACATCCGCTTCCAGTCACCACGATGAACATGACTTAGATCTGTCATCGGGCCATACCCAGGAAATTGAACCTAAAACCGCACTGGCCTTAGATCCGGAGCAGGTCGCGCCATCCAAGGACAGGAAGCTCCACCCCACCATGGAAGCCGCAAACCCCACGGTGTTGGAGCCGCACACGGACTTAACTTCGAGTAACATCTGTGTCACCGGAGCTACGGACTCGTTTCCGGTTATAAGTTCCGAACTATGTGTGTCCGCGCATGTCAAACATGACTGGTCATCGATCGCCGAATTCAGCGTCGCAGACATCTTCCGGCACTCGCCTTTGGGCGACGTGCTAAACTCGTTAAGAGCACTATCTTTAGCGGGAGGCTTACAGCCGAATTATGTCCGTCTCAAACCGAAGGCTGATGATGGAGAATTTCACTTCCCACCCACCGCCCACTTCATAGCCACTGTCGAAGACTTAAGTAACATGCTTGATTACGGCTCCGATGACATCGACGGTATGGACGACGATGCCAGAGAAGAAGAGGCCCAGAACCCACCGTTCACCGGACGCTGGACGGCCACTTCCTCGTATGATGTGTACATGGTGGATGCACCAAAGGAGAATAGCGATGATGATAAGGAAGATCTAGCTGAGGATAAACCTTCCGAGACACAATCAAAGCACCGGCGTCAGCGGCGCCGCTCTAAGTCACGCCGCAGTAAAGATAGCAACATCAACACGGGAGAAGATAACACTCCGGAAGGTGCCGAAGACAACGAAGACCCCGTTGACGCAGCTACTGAACAGGATGAACGGGAGGATGGGCAGGATAGCCCTGGTAAACAGGCCACACATGAAGACTCGGAGGACGGTAGTTATCTTCCACTATCCGAGGATGAGGCGAGCCTCGGCACTGAGGATTTCATCGTGCCTGAGGAACCTCTTGAACAAGAGCGCTTCAAGTGCCAGCTAATAGCCACTGCAAGGGGCCTGAAGAAGAAGCAGCAGCAGCTTCAAGCTGACCAAGGTCTGCTCAATGATAAATGGACTGATGTCCTAGCAGCTGAAGAATACGGCCTCAAGCGCCCAGCCAAAAGTTACCCGAAGCGCAAATTGCTACCACAGTTCGACGATGAGGCGCTGGAACACATACCACCATCGTGCAATGCGGCTGACCGACCACCACATGGTCGGGATAAAGCGGCAACTCAAGCCGAATACTAGCCCGCCCTGCCTCATCACAAAGGCAGAGGTAAATCAACTCATGGTCATACATATGACCTTCAACAGGACCTGAACAATAAAGTAGGACATACCAGATCGATCTACAGATTGCGAGGACGTGCCCCGACACGCGACGACGGCCATCTATTCGGACGTGACAAACCTAGTCATGCGCGGGCTGAAAGCCGCAGACGGACCCCATCATACTTACGTCGCGATACAACCCGATATAGAGGCTCCGCACACCTCGTTGCTTCATAGACGAAGTCATGGAACATGAATTCCTAGAAGGGTTCAAACCCGTGAATATAGAATCCTACGATGGAACCACAGACCCCGCGGTATGGATTGAAGACTTCATTCTCCTTATTCATATGGCTCGCAGCGATGACCTCCATGCCATTAAATACCTCCCCCTCAAACTCAAAGGACCAGCCCGACATTGGTTGAGCAGTCTGCCCGAAAATTCTATCGGCAGCTGGGAGGACTTGGAAGAAGCCTTCCTTGATAACTTCCAAGGTACATATGTTTGACCTCCGGACGCTGATGACTTAAGCCATATAGTTCAACAGCCTGGAGAGTCCGCCAGGAAATTTTGGACTAGGTTCTTAACTAAAAAGAACTAGATCATCGACTGTCCGGATGCCGAAGCCCTAGCAGCCTTTAAACACAGCATCTGCGACAAATGGCTCGCCCGTCACCTTGGCCAAGAGAAACGAAAGTCCATGGCAGCCCCCACGGCACTCATGACCCGCTTTTGTGTGGGCGAGGATAGTTGGCTGGCCCGTAGCAAAAACAATGCAAGCAACGCCAGCACCCTTGAAGCTAAAAATAGCAACGACAAGTCTTGATGCAACAGATACAAGCATCGAAACAACAATGACAACACCGAGGATACGATGGTCAATGCCGGATTCAGTGGCTCTAAGCCCGGTCAGCGGAAGAAGCCGTTCAAAAAGAACAATTCGGGCCCATCCAGCTTGGACCACATACTTGATCGTCCGTGCCAGATTCACGGCAACCTAGACAAACCACCCAATCATACCAATAGAGATTGTTGGGTTTTTAAACAGGCCGACAAGTTAAATGCTGAAAGCAAGGGTAAGGGATCGCAAAGCAAGGATGACGACGAGGAGCCCCCGCCGCCGAACATAGGGGGACAGAAGAATTTTCCCCCTCAGGTCAAAATGGTGAACATGATATACGCCACCCACATCCCCAAGAGGGAGCGCAAGCGCGCGCTCAGGGACGTCTACACGATCGAGCCAGTCGCCCCAAAATTTAATCCATGGTCGTCATGCCCGATCACTTTTGATCGCCGGGATCATCTGACTAGTATCCGTCACGGCGGTTCAGCCGCACTAGTCCTAGACCCAATAATTGATGGGTTCCTCCTGACGCGAGTCCTGATGGACAGTGGCACAGCCTCAACGTGCTCTATCAGGATACAGTGCACAAAATGGCATTAACCCATCACGGATCAAGCCCACAAAGACTACCTTTAAGGGAGTCATACCGGGCGTAGAGGCCCGCTACATGGGCTCAATTACACTAGAGGTTGTCTTCGGATCTCCGGACAACTTCCGAAGTGAGGAATTAATCTTCGATATCGTCCTCTTTCGCAGCGGCTACCACACACTGCTTGGACGAACCGCATTTTCTCGATTCAATGCGGTGCCACACTACGCTTATCTCAAGCTCAAGATGCCCGGACCATGCGGCGTCATAACAGTTAATGGAAACATGGAACGCTCCCTCCGCACTGAGGATCACACCACTGCCTTAGCGGCAGAGGTACAGGGTGGCCTTTTCAAGCAGAACCTCAATTCGGCGGCCGATTCCCCGGACACTGCCAAGAGAGTTCGAATCATTCTACAGAAGGAAAACTCATCTTCTCAAGAGCTCGACTAGCAATTTAGCCTCCGTCCCAGTCCTGACGAAGTGGCGGAAATTGTACCACGCGTACATAATTACGCACTAAAAGTACCATGGACACGGATGGAGGCACAATCAGCTTGTGATCCGCAATACGGCTCGACCGCCCCGGACACACATAATTTCAGTATTTCCTTTTTTCCTCCTTTTCACAGTCCTTTACTATCAGCTTGACCACCGACTCTTTTTGAAGGATAAAAACACCAAGGCGACAAGAAGCATGGACGTACTGGGAATCTTTAGGTGGTTTCTTTAACGACCCCTCTCACCTGTTTTCAGGACCCACACGCAGCCCTCCCTTGGTTGGGGCATAGTAAATAGCCTTCTACTTATTGCATTATTTGTATAAATGCGCTTTAACGCACCAATGAAATTATCATAGAAACAGTTTGTGGCCCAAATTTTACGACCCTAGCTTACCCCTTGTTCTTCTTCTGTTTCCCTTTTGTCTTTTCTTTTTTGGTAACCTTATCAGATAACACCCATACACTTTGGTGCATTTCAATTTGCCAGGGGCTTCATAGTGCCCCATAGCATGGCAACAAAAGTTTGAACACTTTTACAGTACATTTCGGCACCCCGAATTTAGCACTAGATGCATTATCTCTGAATCATGTCTTTGGTCAATAGTTGGGTTGCCCGGCTCCTGTGCTTACTACCTTACGTTCCGCTATATCGGCTAGGGTAGTAAAGGGAGCACTATTGCGATTGTGCCCTGGTTTACCCAAGTGTGCACCTCAGTAGAGAAAGCCGAAAACTGACTGTCATGATGCGGCGAGAGCCGGTCAGCTCTTCGGAGGTCTCAAATCCTTAGAGATTTTTCCCGCATTACGCGAGGGATCGGTACTTACCTGATCAAGTGTTTATAGCATCCTAGTCCGGATACTAGGGGCTGCGCCTATATTTCTATCTGTCAAACTCCTATGGCTAAGTGAGGGTGCTAAACCCGCATAGTCCGATTGCCTCGTTCGTCGCGCTAAATACCTCCTTCAAGGACCAATCAATTGGATCAAGAGTGTTTAGATTACATCTTGAACACCCCCGTCTTTCCTACGTGGGGACAGAAGCCGACGACTGGCCAACTCTCAGATTTCACATAACACGGCCGCACAGGAGGATAATTTTTTTAACTAAACATCATATTACATAACAATTTTGTTTCATCATACAGGGCAAAGACAACATGATTGTATTCATTCAAAAATAATGTCTTGCGCACATTGCGTCGCTACAATGCGTGACCCCTCCAGGACATCTGCAAAATACCGCTCGGGTGTGCGGTGCTCCTTGCCCTCTGGCGGCCCCTCGGTTGTCAGCTTGACGGCGTCCATCTTCGCCCACCACTGTAGTATCGAAAGTATGTCTAGAGGGGGGGTGATTAGACTACTTGACCAAATAAAACTTATCCTTTTCCCAATTTTAGTTCTTGGCAGATTTTAGCAACTTTGGACAAGTCAAGCAATCTTAACACAATTCAAGCAGGCATGCAAAGAGTATATGAGCAGCGGAAAGTAAAGTATCCAACTTGCAAGAATGTAAAGGGAAGGGTTTGGAGGATTCAAACGCAATTGGAGACACGGATGTAGGCGATCGCCCACGAAGGACTTTCCTCACTAGCGGTAGATCTTCAAGAAGTAGGCGATCTCCTTGCCCTTACAAACACCTTGGTTCAACTCCACAATCTTGTCGGAGGCTCCCAAGTGACACCTAGCCAATCTAGGAGACACCACTCTCCAAGAAGTAACAAATGGTGTGTTGATGATGAACTCCTTGCTCTTGTGCTCGGTGGCGCTGGATAGACCGAGATCCCTATCAGTGAGACCGATTTGCCTAGGGTTTGTGGTAGTGGCTATGACATATGAACTCGGTGGCGCTGGATAGAAAGAATCGGTGGGGCCGAGTTTGACTTTTGGTTTAGGTCATATGTGGATGTGAGAAAGTAGTTGAGGGCTTTGGACCATATCACTAAGCATTTTGAGCAAGAGCCTCATTAAGCAACAGCTCATCCCTCCTTGATAGTATTGGCTTTTCCTAAAGACTCAATGTGATCTTGGATCACTAAAATGGAAAATGTAGAGTCTTGAGCTTTGAGCTTGAGCCAATCCTTTTGTCCTTAGCATTTTGAGGGGTCCACTTTTCTCATCCATGCCATGCCAATCATTGAGCTTTCCTGAAATATTAATCTTGAAATAACATTAGCTCAATGAGCTATATGTTGTTAGGAATTACCAAAACCACCTAGGGATAGTTGCACTTTCAATCTCCCCCTTTTTGGTAATTGATGACAACATATAGATCAAAGCTTTGACAAATGATAATAAGAGTGAAAAACATTGTCGCTTTGAGAAGTATGTGAAAAGCAAGAGCTCCCCCTAAATTTGTGCATAGTTTGATATTTGCTTTGGACTGCAAATGCACAATGAGTTAGGATCATGGGTTACTCTTCCATGTCACATACATCTTGGTGGAGTGCTCAAAATGATAATAATTAAATACATGCACTCATCACCAAGCAAAGTGAATGATCATATGGGGATATAAAAGGATAATGTCATCCAACAAGCATTAAGGTAGCATATGATCAAACACATGATCATCCAAGTATCACACAAAAGCATAAAATATCTCAAACAAGCAAATAACAAAGTTCAACCACCAAAAACAAGAAGAGAGAACAAAGAGCAACACACTCTCTCTCTCTCTCTCAGCCTATGATCTATACATTTCTCCCCCTTTGGCAACAAGTTACCAAAAAGTTCATAAAAATGCATAGTGCTAGATCGACTCTCAGGCTTGGTCTTCAGGTGGTGGTGTAGATAAAACTCCAAGGATGAAGGCATCAGTTGATGTAGATGGAGCTAGTGGAGTGGGTGTTGGAGCTGGTGGCACTGAAGCTGTAGCTGGTGCAGATGAAGTTGCTCTGGTGTCCGTAACTGGCACTGCAATAGATCTCTGTCCTCTAGGCACTCTAGCAAAAGCATCAGTGGTAGACTTGCCCTTCTTCTCCTGCACTTCATCCTAAAGTTGCTCAACAACTAACTGTATCTCAGTGACCTTCACATCTAAATCATAGAACTTATGCTCCATGATCCTCTCCAAGCTCTCCTGGTTTTGAGTCAGGGTGGCCAATCCCTTCTCAATCCTCAGAGTGGAGGCAATCAAGTAGCCAAGCTGATCTTGCTTGCTCTTTAGAAGATACTGAGATGCCTCATCAATGGTTGGCATCTTTGCAGCCTTTTCAGTCCTTGCCTTCTCCCTCTTTTCTTGTGCTTGCACAGAAGATGGTTCATTCTCATCCATCACCATAGTGTTGTCCTCAAAGTGTGGGTAGATGGGCATATGTTCCTTGTCCAAGAGATATGTGCCAGTGCCCATCTTGGAGGTGATTAGCTCCTGGATTTGTGGGGCATACCCACAACTTCTCTTCTGATCTGCATCTGTCCTCTTTATGGTTTCCACAATTAGGCTCATGACTTTGAACTTTTGAGGCACATCAAATATGTGAAGTAGGTTAATTGCATGGCCTCTGATCATCTTGTGATCACCTGACTTTGGCAATAGAGGGTGCTTGAGGATCCAGTTGATTGTTGGCAAACCTGACAGAAGGTTATGTACTGATCCAAATTTTTGTGTCTCAAGAGCAGCATCTGGGATCTCTTTGTACATATGTGCCATGGTGTTGTGATCCTTCTTCTTCTTGGCATAGATATCCAAGTCATCTTCATTCTCCTCAGGAGCATTGATCAATTTTGCCCATTCTTCAACTGTTGACTGATACCTAGTACCTTCAGACATCTAGACAATCCTTCCATCTGGGTAGAAATGAGCTATGGAGTAGAACTGCATAATAAGCTCATCATTCCACTTTGTGAGCTTCCGCGCCACAAACTCATCAACTCCACATGCCTTGAAGCTGTCATATACACCAGGGAAGTGATCCTCATTTTCCTTAATGAATTTCCAATCAACCCATCGCATGTCACACACTATGGGCTTCTTGTCAAGTAAAACAGTCTCATAGAAGTCCTGCTATTCCTTTGTGGCATATGGATCAGACTCTCTCCATAGCCTCAATCCGGAATGCTTCCTGATTTTCATATTCTCTGCAACTGGGTGTGCATCATTGTGATCTGGAATTTTGGGCTTCAACTTCCTCAAAACAACAGAATCAACTTCCTCTTCTTCTTCAGCAGCTTGAGGCACCGGGGCCTTGTTCTTCTCCTCAGTAGGGATGTTCCTAGTGTCCTCTTGGGTTTTGGCTTTGGAGCTGGCGCGGCAGTCTTAGGAGCAGTTTTGGGCTTAGATGGAGTAGCCCCTACCTTAATTGCATCTCCCATAAGCTTTTGAGCTTTGGGTGCTGGTGCTGCATCCTCTTCCTCTTCTTCAGAATCTCTCATAATTGATGATCTGCCAAGCACTCTGGCAGTGGTCTTCTTGACCCTTTCCTTCCTTTTCTTCTCTGCCACAACCTGTTCTTTGGGTGCAGATCCCAAAGTTTCTTGAGTGGATGATCTGGCCTTTGACATAGGAACTCTCTTGGCAGGAACCTTTGCCTTCACTCCTGACTTAGTGGCAGCAGCTGTGCCATGTTCCTTTTTCACGACTTTCCTCTTTGAGGTGTCCTCTTCCTCAACATCCACGTAGTCCTCATCCTCAGAATCTGAGGTTCTCTTCTTTCTGGTCCTAGTGGCTGCCTTAGGCAAGTTGCTGGGTGTACTCCTGCTTCCCTCATCAAAGCTGCTAGAGGGACTAGTGCCCTCACTTATGTGAACTTGCTCCTCAGACTTGTTCTAACTGTCACTCTGATCTAACATGATGCAAACACTGATAGCAGACCCTGTGAATAGATATAGATGAGGTAGAGTAGATGAGCATCACAAAGTACAGAGGTTTTGCAAAAGAATGAGTTAAAAACTTAGTTCTAGTTTTCCACAGAAAGCATTTCGGATCTACCGATTTGAAAACTCGGTGATACCAAAGCAGCTTTTGGAACCTAAACTAGTGAACTCAGTCAGACCGAGTCACAAGTCGGTGGCACCGAGATTGGTACGGTTTCACAAAGAATTGAACTCAGTCACACCGATTTGCAATTCTCGGTCAGACCGAGAATCACATGTGCAATGGCCTTAGCCAAATCGGTGGAACCGATTTCAACAACTCGGTCGGTCCGAGATGATTTCGGCGGAAACCTAACCCTAAATTTCCAATCCACAACTAAACTACAGAGTGATTTCGCTGGATAGAGTGATCTCAATCGTGGCAAGATACATGGCAAAACAACGTGCTAGGAATTGGAGTGAGATTAGCACAAGGATCAAGTCCATACCCTAAGTGCAGCGATGGACCTGCTACGCCGGCAACGGCGGAGACGATTTCCGTTGACGGCGCCGGAGACTAGCGGCGGGAGGCAGCTGGCGATGAGGAGGACGATCCGGAGACCCAGGGAGACCCAGGGGCACGCGGGCGAAGGGGTTCGGAAATTTTTCCAAATTTTGGCCCGAGGATATATATAGCCTGACCCTGTCGGTGTGACCGAGTGGAACAACTCGGTGGCACCGAGATTCATAACTGCAAGCAGTTACTGAAACTCGGTGTGACCGAAAACTTCAAATCGGTTGCACCGAGATTAAAAATCTAGATCGACTTAGTGATCTCGGTATGACCAAAATGGATGAATTCGTTAGACCGAAACGCACAAAGAAGTTTTGGAAGTTTAAGTCTATGACGAATTGGGGACTCCGAGTGCTCCTCACACAGAGTGGTTCGAATCTGACTTGATCAAACTTTGTGATGTAGCATGAATAGAGTTTGAGACAAGAAAAGCATAGATAGCTAGAGAAGGTTCTTAGGCATTCTTGTCCATCCACTTGGCAAAATAAAAAGGAGCCAAACAATCAAAACAACAAGTGGATGTCCTTGAATGAGTAAATCATGCAACCAACATGATCACACAATAAAATGGCAAATGAAATATGTGGCAAAGCATGCACAACCAATTCTAGCATCTATCAAGCAATTGGCGATGACTAGGTCATCTATATATGAGTATATTGACTTAGGAGTCAAATGAGAACATTTGATCACAGGTCATACTCATCATTTAAGCACAAGTGGGGCTACCACTTTTACATGAAGCGTTGTTGTGTTCACACCATTAGAGTTGCTTTAGCTCAATTCTTAGAGTAAAGCTCCCCCTAGATGTGAGATCCCCCCTAAGAGGGATGAACTAACCTTGGGTTTTGTTGACGATGACTTCATGTAGATGTTGAAGATGTGGATGCTCAATGTTGATGTAGATCATTTGGATCAATCCTTGGGAGTGAGTTGCACTTTCAATACCTACACGGGTTAGTCCCACAAGGAACAAACAAGGATACCCATAGACATAGAGTGATGCACACACAAGATGATGTCTATGAAAAGCATTAGGTTACCTTGCCCCTTGTCTTACCAACAAGAGGGTTTGTGACTCCTTGAACTAGTGCAAGATGTGGAAGTTGATTGCACTTGTTTTTGCCAAAATGATAAGAGTGAAGTATGTTGGCGGAGTCACCCTCAAGAACTCTCTAGTTCTTGTTCTTCGGGATCCACATCATCTTGATGGGAATCCTTGGAGTTGCAGTCGTACTTGATGAAGTAGAACTTTATGTAGTCTTGGAAACCCACTTGACCAAGGCCTTGGGTGCTTCTTGAAATGCATCAATTTCCTCTTGAAGCTTATCATTGCCTTTTTGCTTGTGGTCTTGTGGTGGAAGATCATCTTGAGCTTGTGTCCCTTTGAAGGAAGTAGGATCATACTTCTCTTGTTGAGGAACTAACTTCGTCTTGTGGTATTGATCTTCTTCCCACTCAACTCCATTAGCATTGAACTTTCGTTCAAAACCAACACCTTGGTTCTTCCGGTGCCTTTCTTGCTTGCGTACAATTTCCTCGAATTGCTTACTCCCGGCAAGGCTCTTGTAAATACCTTTCTATATAATTCCCTTCAATAAGCTATTTTCTTTCTCAAGTGTAACTTGGCTAAGAGAATCATTAGTGGAATCAAGAGAACTACTAGAAGCAACAACATTATATTTAACATGATTATTGTCACTACTAGAGGAAGAATCTTTCTTGTTCTTGTTACTAGACTTGACTTGAGGCATGAAAGTGGATAAGAGTAAACGCTTGGCAATTTAAGAAGAACTTTTCTTGCGAAGATCATCATTGATTGCCTTTAAGAACTAATGCTCTTGCTCAAGGTTGAGCTTTTCAAAACATAATTTCTCATGAGTCCTTAAAAGTTCTCGATGATATCCTAAGATAGTTTCATGAGCTAACTTAAGAGTGTTTAGTTCTTTAGTTAGAAACTCAATCTTCTCCTTATCATTGCCATTCGTTTTATCTTGATTAGCATGATTAATTGACGTTTCATCATAGTATTCATCACTAGAGTTGTCAACAAGTAAATCATCATCACCTAACAAGTCATCTTCATCACTATTGAAATCAACATACTCGGGGTGTGATTCCTTTGGGCCTTTAGCCATGAAGCATCTTCCAAGTCCTTCATTTGGTGAATCAAATATGTCATAGGAGTTGGTTGACACAATTGCTAGACCGGCAACACCTTTATCTTGAGTATATTCGGAGTCGGAGTGATAGCTTCTCTCGGAGTGATTGTCGGAGTCGGAGCCGGATACCCATTCACCAACATGAGCTTGATGTCTTCGTTTTGTGTAGCTCCTTGATGACTTGTCCTTCCTTTCCGAATCCTTGCTTCTCCGGGATGTTCTTCGTTCATAACAATCATCTCTACTCATTCTCTCTCTTGATGGTGATTCTTCTCTTCTACTTCTTATTTTAGGAGAATCTTCTCTTCTCTTTTAGGGTGCCGTACACTCATTGGAATAGTGTCCAGGTCTTCCACAGTTGTAGCTATTTCGCTCTCGACTAGAAGATCTTTTGTCATTGTAGGACCTTGACTTGGAACTTCTCTCTTTGTTTCTACTCTTGTAGAACTTGTTGAAGTTCTTCACCATTAGGCTGAATTCTTCATTGAAGATTTGTTTCTCACTTGATGATGTGGGAGCTTCACATGAGGCTTTGTAAGCACCACTTGACTTATTATGGAGCTCCTCCTTATCCTTGAGTGACATCTCAGGAGCAACAATTCTTCCAATGACTTCCGTTGGCTTGAGATCTTTCTAATTGGGCATCATTTGGATCAATGTGCATACGGTATCATATTTTCCGTCCAAAGCTCTTAGGATCTTCTTGATGATGAATGTGTCGGTCATCTCTTCACTTCCTAAGCCGGCGATCTCATTTGTGATAAGAGTAAGGCTAGAGTACATTTCAGCGACACCTTCACCATCCTTCATTTTGAACTTGTCAAGCTGACTTTGAAGCACATACAACTTGGATTCCTTGACGAAGTCGGTACCTTCGTGCATATCAATCAAAGTATCCCAAATTTCCTTTGCATTCTCAAGACGGCTGATTTTGTTGAATTCTTTAGGGCACAATCCGTTTAAGAGGATATCACCAAGCTTGAGCATTGTATTGCAGCATCTTCAACTCTTGCGCGGTAGCTTCACGGTTTGGTTCTCTCCCATCAAAGAATTCACCTTGCAAGCCAATACACACAATAGCCCATACGACGGGGTTATGTCCAAGAATATGCATTTTCATCTTATGCTTCCAACTAGCAAAATTAGTACCATAAAAGTAAGGACCTCTACGGTGGTAATTTCCCTCGCTAGACGCCATACTCTCCTAGGTTGTGAAACCAAGGCTATGACTACCAAAAGCTATGGAAATCAAAGCAAATGGAGACTTGTAGGATCGAAAGTGTGTCTAGAGGGGGGGGGGTGATTAGACTACTTGACCAAATAAAACTTATCCTTTTCCCAATTTTAGTTCTTGGTAGATTTTAGCAACTTTGGACAAGTCAAGCAATCTTAACACAATTCAAGCAAGCATGCAAAGAGTATATGAGCAGCGGAAAGTAAAGCATGAAACTTGCAAGAATATAAAGGGAAGGGTTTGGAGGATTCAAACGCAATAGGAGACACATATGTTTTTGTCGTGGTTCCGATAGGTGGTGCTATCGTACATCCACGTTGATGGAGACTTCAACCCACGAAGGGTAATGGCTGCGCGAGTCCACGGAGGGCTCCACCCACGAAGGGTCCATGAAGAAGCAACCTTGTCTATCCCACCATGGCCATCGCCCATGAAGGACCTGCCTCACCAGCGGTAGATCTTCACGAAGTAGGAAATCTCCTTGCCCTTAAAAACTCCTTGGTTCAACTCCACAATCTTGTCGGAGGCTCCCAAGTGACACCTATCCAATCTAGGAGACACCACTCTCCAAGAAGTAACAAATGGTGTGTTGATGATGAACTCCTTGCTCTTGTGCTTCAAATGATAGTCTCCCCAACACTCAACTCTGTCTCACAGGATATGGATTTGGTGGAAAGAAGATTTGAGTGGAAAGCAACTTGGGGAAGGCTAGAGATCAAGATTCATATGGTAGGAATGGAATATCTTGGCCTCAACACAAGTGTAGGTGGTTCTCTATCAGAAAAAGTAAGTTGGAAGTGTAGGTCCGTTCTGATGGCTCTCTCCATGAATGAAGAGGAGGTGGAGGGGTATATATAGCCTCCACACAAAATCTAACCGTTACACAAAACTTGCCAATCTCGGTGGGACCGAATTGATAAACTCGGTCGGACCGATTCAGCAAATCTAGTGACCGTTAGGATTTTCGGTGGGACCGACATGCAACTCGGTAGGACCGATATGGTTAGGGCATAACGTAATCTCGGTGAGACCGATTATGCAAACTCGGTGAGACCGATTTTGGTAATAAGCTAACCAGCGAGTTGGTCAGGTAAACTCGGTGGGACCGATGCGCTCATTTCGGTGAGACCGAAATGTTACGAAAGGGTAACAGAGAGTTTACATTGCAATATCGGTGGGACCGATCGCTCATCTTGGTGAGATCGAAACGTTACGAAGGGAAATAGAGAGATTACAATCCCATCTCGGTGAGACCGAGATCCTTATCAGTGAGACCGATTTGCCTAGGGTTTGTGGCAGTGGCTATGACATCTGAACTCGGTGGCGCCGAATAGAAAGAATCAGTGGGGCCGAGTTTGACTTTTGGTTTAGGTCATATGTGGATGTGAGAAAGTAGTTGAGAGCTTTGGAGCATATCACTAAGCATTTTGAGCAAGAGCCTCATTAAGCAACACCTCATCCCTCCTTGATATTATTGGCCTTTCCTAAAGACTCAATGTGATCTTGGATCACTAAAATAGAAAATGTAGAGTCTTTAGCTTTGAGCTTGAGCCAATCCTTTTGTCCTTAGCATTTTGAGGGGTCCACTTTTCTCATCCATGCCATGCCAATCATTGAGCTTTCCTAAAATATTAATCTTGAAATAGCATTAGCTCAATGAGCTATATGTTGTTAGGAATTACCGAAACCACCTAGGGACAGTTGCACTTTCAACCACACCTTGACGCGGGCGAAGGCCATGCACGCCCCTTCAATGCAGGCTGATCGCTTGATGACGTCCAGCCGAGGACATGCGTTCACCAGCCGCTTCACGAGTCTGAAGTAGCTGCCGGGCATAGCTTCGGCTAGCCACAGCCGGATTATCAAATCCTTCATGGCCAGTTCGGCCACCCTATGCAGCTCCACCGGCTGTTTTAGCTGATCGGTGAAGGGCACGGGATGCTCTGGCGCAAGATACTATGACTAGAACAACTTCTTCGTCGAGCTCCCTTCTTCGGCTCGGAAGAACTCTGCAGCGTCGGACACACTAGGTGGCAGATCTGCAAATGCCCCTGGAGAGCTCTGAATCCGGGTTAGTAGGAGATATTTCTTCTTCACATGCTTGCTTTGCATACTAAATGCCTTACCCGCTGCAATCTTCTTGGCCTCCTGGATCTCCTGGAGGGCACCCTGGGCTTCAACCCGGGCCGCTTCCGCTCTTTAGCGAACATTTGAGAGTTCGGCCTCTTGAGCCGAAACATCTCCCTCCAAAGCCTCATACTTCTTCATAGCATCTTGGAGCTCTTGATGGACCTCGTTCAGCCGGTCCTTAAGCTTCTTGCGAGCGGCCTGCTCCTTGACAGCTTTCCCCTCGGCTTCAGCCAGGGCCTTTTTCAGGGCCTCGACCTCGGTCGTCGCGCCTACACATATCATAACACTACAGTTAGTACACATAATTTATTTTTTCTGAATAGATAGCGAGTCACTACATACCTTGCTAGTCCTCCAACTGCTTCCTTGCCTGGCCGAGCTCCTCTTTGGCCCGCTCCAGTTTCTGCTATAATCCGGAGACTTCGGCAGTGTGAGAGGCCGTGGCCAGCAGCGATTGCTGCTTATTCAAATCAGACACAGTTTGGTTAGCTTCCTACGAAATTTAATTGATCCTCTACCCGACTTTTCTTTCCAAACACCGGACAGTGTCTCAGGGGCTACTGTCTATATTGCGATTTTCTTGGTTAAACATTGCTTACCTCAAAACCTGTCAGCAGGCTGCTGCAGGCTTCGGTCAGTCCACTCTTAATAGACCGAACCTTCTCAATCACCGTACCCATAAGGATACGGTGTTCTTCCACAATGGAAGCGCCTCATAGCACTTCCAATAGATTATCCGGCGTCTCTGGTTGGAGAGAGGCCGCCAGCGGGACGGGCACGCCTCCTTCCCTTGAAGGAGGCTGCTTGTCGGACTCCGGGGCAGTATGGGTCTCCAGATCCATTCTCAGAGGGGGGCCGAATTGAGCACGACCCCCATCGTCAGTCTCCATGGGGGCCTGTTCCCCCATGTGTCTGGTGGCCGAGGTGTCGCCCTCCGGCGCTGCCTTGACGGCTTCGCGAACCTCTCCTTGGCCTGGGAAGGTCCTTTGGGACAACACCTCGTCGTCTCCCTTGGCCTTGGGAGAGTAAGCGGCCGACGGTGTCTCGCTGGTCATCTCCTTTGAGTACAACGAGCCTCTTGATGAGGATCGCTGGGAGCTGTCATGGGATGGACTACAAGGACATGGTTAAACCATATAAAATACCATAAGGTGGAAATGCCGAATAAATGGACGTGTACGGGTTCTTAGCACTCATGATGTGGCCAGGGCTTATTTCGGGGGCGTCGCTCCGGACTGCTGTCGACGTCCCATGCGGAGCTGCCCACGAGTGGACCTTTCCCCTTCTTGGGAGCCTCTGCCTCCAGAATTATGGAGGCCGCCGAAAGGATTGATATGGTTGACTAGGGGGGAGGGGGGTGAATAGGCAACTAACAATTTTTAGCTTTTCTTTACCAAATTAAACTTTGCAATAAATTAGGTTGTCTAGATGTGCAACTAGGTGAACAACCTATATGATGCAACAACAACGAACACACAAGCAAGCAAGAGAAGTAACGCTAATAAGCTTGCACAAGTAAAGGTGAGAGATAACCAAGAGTGGACCCGGTGAAGACGAGGATGTGTTACCGAAGTTCCTTCCTTTTGAGGGGAAGTACGTCTCCGTTAGAGCGGTGTGGAGGCACAATGCTCCCCAAAAAGCCAGTAGGGCCACCGTATTCTCCTCACGCCCTCACACAATGCGAGATGCCGTGATTCTACTATTGGTGCCCTTGGAAGCGGTGACCGGACCTTTACAAACAAGGTTGGGGGTATCTCCACAACTTAATCAGAGGCTCCCAACAACACCACGAAGCTTCACCACAATGGACTATGGCCCCGTGGTGACCTCAACCGTCTAGGGTGCTCAAACACCCAAGAGTAACAAGATCCGCTAGGGATTGGTGGGGGATTCAAATTTCTCTTGGTGGAAGTGTAGGTCGGGGCCTTCTCAACCAATCCCGAGCAAATCAACAAGTTTGATTGGCTAGGGAGAGAGATCGGGCGAAAATGGAGCCTAGAGATGGAAGAGGTAGTCAACTAGAGGAAGAAGACACCCCTTATATAGTATAAGAACAAAACCAACCGTTATCCACCAACTCAGCCTGCGTAGCGCGGTACTATAGTACTAGAGGCACGGTACTACCGCAGGGGCACGCGGTACTATCGCCCATGCAGTAGAGACCAGCCCAGCCCAAAATGCACTACGGCAGAGGGCAGCAGTACTGCTGGCGCGGTACTACCGCGCCCCCTTGCGGTACTACCGCAAGGCAGGAACTGTCCAGATATGGGAAGGCACAAATATAATAAATTACATCTGTGGCTACTTCCGCTAAGTTGGAGTCGATGCAAAAACCCGACACGGTAGTACCGTAAGCCAGCAGCGGTACTACCACACTAGGCGAGGATGATTTTTTTTTCATCCGCCCCTTACTGCCGCATACTTGCGGAACTACGCCAGATACCACGGTACTACCGTGCCCAGTGCGTGGTACTACCATGATGGGTGTCACGCACTAGGGAGGGGGTGACAATATCTGGACTCCAGCCATAGTACTACCGCTTGCCAGGAAGCGGTACTACCATGGGCACTTGTGGTACTACCGCACCGGCGGACGGTACCACCGCAAGGGCCTGCGGTACTACCGCTCAATGGAGCAGTACTACCGCACACCCTAGTTCAGCAAGCACAAGCAATATTTGCATAGACAAGGAGAACAAAGGATGCTCCAAAGGCTAGAAGAAAAGGAGGTACAAAGGAAGATGTGTACGTGATGAATCCACCCACCCTTCCCAACGTGGACCCCCTCTTAATAGTACGGCTTCCCTACGACTCAATACCACCGAAAAGAAACGAAGAGAAATGCCGTCTTCCATAGCCTTCGAGGGGAACCAAATCATCTTGTGTAGTCAATATATATATATATGAAATATTCTATGCACATGATTAGTCCGCAAAAGTATTTTCATCAATCACCAAAACCAACTAAGGGATAAAATGCCCTTACAATCTCCCCCTTTTTGGTGGATTGATGACAACACGGGATTTGCACAAGAGTATAATGCAAAGAGCAAGGGCAAACCCCAAGTCTCTAAAATATAGATGGGCTCCCCCTAGATGTGTGCTATCTTGATGGTTGCTTTGGACTGCATGACACACATACTAGGATCAACACTCCCTCTATATTTTATAGACATGGCATATCTTGCAATAGGGCTAAAACTAAGCAAGATAGGAAATAGCATAATGAAATAAGCACAAGATAGAATAAGCTCACTACGATACGATAGAGTGCATATGTCTTAGACCATATGATAGAAGGATTCACAAGCACAAACCAAAGCAAACCAAAGCAAACGACATAAACGAAGTTCAACTGACCCAAACACGACACAACTCGCAAATCCTACTTTCTCTCCACCTTTGGCATCGAGACGCCAAAATGGCAGAGAGGACACCTACAACAGAAGGGGTGGCTCAAGCTGAGTGGTCACTCGCACGCTCCCCGTCAGGCTCAACAGTTGGGACGGACTCTTCCTCAGACTCTGTCCAGTGATAACCCTGCTTGGCGATCCATTCTGCCTCTGGGGTGACGTCCTCCTCTGACCCGTTGGAGATGTTCTCGCCGAAGGTCCTGAAAATCCGCTTGTCGTGGCGGCGAGTCTCCTTGGAAGCCACATGGGTCTTGTGCTGCCCCTTTGCTTGCATACAGAACAACATCTTCATCTTGTTCTTCAGTCGCTTAACCCAAGATGGCTCAGAAGTGGGAGGGGTGTAACCCTCAGAGTTGTCCTCGTCTGCTGCCTCCTCCTCATGCTCATCTGCACCCACGTCCATGTTAGCTGCGGCATCAGCATGAGAGGTAGTGTTGGCCCACTGAGTCTTGATACGGAGGTTGATGGGCTCATGCCGGATCCAACTAGGGGCCTCAAAATCATCCTGACGGTAGAGCTTCTCCCAAGTTGCTGAGATCAACTAAAACAGATAAGGTCCATAGATGGGGACCTTGCAGTTGTAGACCGCAAACCGAAGCTCATTCCACATGATATGTGTGACATCAAGTGGTAGTGTCTGAGAGTTGCGAGCATCTGCATACAGGAGCATCATATCCACAAGATAGGCATGTACCTTGTCCTTGTCCCCAATGCGTGGGAAGAGAGAGTTGCGGAAGATCTGGTGCATGATGTCAAGAAAGGAGTTGAGTACCCAAGTTGTCTTGTTATTGGAAAGTTTCTTCTCCACATAGAAGGGCAAAAGCTTGTTCTTGTTCGCAGACTCGGAATTGGCATGAGGGCGAACACCTTGGGGTGTGGCGAGCCCCTCATCCGGAACCCCAAGCAAAGTCATGAATTCCTTCCAAGTAGCAGTCAGCTGCCGACCATTGGTCATGCAAGTCATGGCCCTGTCCTCATTGGGATGAAAATGCACTGAGGCAAAGAACTGAGCAACGATCTCAGGATCAAAGTCTTTGTGGAATGAGATGATATGCTCAATGCCAAATTGCTCCACGAGGTCTAAAGCCTCACCAAAGTACCCCCGATGCTTCTCTTGCCTCATGTGATGCATGTTGATCCACTTCACCTCCACATAGGTGTTTTGCTTGGCCTTGATGACATCTAGATAGATGAGATTCTGCTACTTGGTCCAGAATAGCTCATTCCCTCGAAAGTTGGCATGAGGGTTTCCATATGGATTGATCTTCCTCCGAGCGATGAACTCAGCAAGCGGTATCTCATCCATACCCATGGTGGGTTCCTTCTCTTTGGTGGCGGTGGTCTTGGTTCTGCTTTGGGGGGGGATTGGAGCCCTCTGCTGCCTCTGAGTTGCGCATACACTTGGATCCCGTGTTACGGCTTGGATTGGAGCAGCGAGCCGGAGCACCTGAGCCACCACCTAAAACACACACCACAAAACAAACACGCACGAAACGCGAGAAGGATCAACACAAAGACCACAAAAAATGGGTGAAACAAGTAGACATAGTATGTGAGAAGTGCCACAAGAGGGATTTGAGACAACAGTAGTAGCGTGTGTTGCGTCATGTGTGGTAGTACCGCTCCGAGGAGCGGTAGTACCGGCGACGCGGTAGTACCGCACTAGCAGGGCGGTACTACCGGACGCACGGTAGTACCGCACCTGAAGAGCGGTAGTACCACATGGTTGCAGATCCGTAATGGCCATGGAGATCTGAGCACAACCGTGTCAACACGTGGTACTACGGTCGATCAAATCCATCACGGGACAACTAAAGCAAGTACCATCACCACACAAAACCACTCTCCTATATCCGACTCTTGCAAAGATTTGGCCTAAAATCTCACGAACAACTTGCATCTCCCCAAGACCTAAAAACAACAAGACAAACAAGAAAAATGAAGGGATTGGGGAGAAACCTTGATCCATGGCAAGAGGGAGTGGCGGGGAACGATCCCACCGGTTGGAATCCGAGGAGAGCGGCCGGAGAAGGAGATCCGGCAAGGACCTCCGGCGTCGTTCTTGAGCGAGAAAGAGAGAGAGAGAGACGGAGTGGGGAGAGAGACGAATGGGTATGGGGGAGTTAGAACCCCCTGCCCGTATTTAACCCCCACGCCCTTCGACCGCATGGTAGTACCGCAAGTCATTGCAGTAGTACCGCCTCGGGCGGAAGTACCGCACCGTGGCTTTAGTACCACTTCCCCAGGCGGCAGTAAAAAATTTCTGCCGCGATGGGTGCGGACGTACCGTGCCTCCTCACGCGGTAGTACCGCACGTCATTGCGGTAGTACCGCCTGGACGGAAGTACCGCACCGAGGCCGTAGTACCACTCCCCCAGGCGGCAGGTTTTTTCTGCCGCGCCGGGTGCGGAAGTACCACGCGCTCCCCTCGCGGTAGTACCGTGAGCTCAAGAAAAAGCAGTTTCAACCAACCGAGAGAACAACGAAGCATTGAACCTTCAAGCGAAAGACCACACCAACGAGCTAACACACAGGACACCAGAAGCACAAGCTCAGTACAAAGGAGGAGAAGCAAGAGACAACACAGACCAAAAACGAGACACAAACTCTCCAAGGAGAGGGCGGTGGCCGGAGCCACCTATGTTTGAGTCAATTGGTATGGCACCGCGAAGAATTATCCTGGGACCCATGACCAAAACTCGTCTTTGAAGCACAAGTACCATAAAAAATGGCTAATGTGAAAGAGTTGATCGCTTTATGCATAATGGGGGAGGGAGAGTTCATTGAGAGAACAACACTCCCCCTATGTCCATGCCTACACCTAGATTAGATAACAAGTTGAGTGAGGTGGCGTGTGCAAGGGTTCAAGCAACATTGCTCGAATCAATGATATTTAGCTCATGCCTTAGCTCGCGAAATCTTGTTTCATCCAAAGGATTCATGAAAATATCTACGAGGTTATCATGGGTGTTGACGTAGTTAAGCTCGATCTCCCCTCGCCTAATGTGATCCCGGATAAAGTGATACCGAATCTCAATATGCTTCGTCTTGAAGTGTTGCACCGGGTTGAGAGAAATCTTGATGGCACTTTCATTGTCACACCAAAGAGGCACTTTGTCACAAATGACACCGTAATCCTTTAAAGTTTGCCTCATCCATAAGAGTTGTGCACAACAACTACCGGCAGCCACATACTCTGCTTCCGTGGACGAGAGAGATACGCAACTTTGCTTCTTGGAAGACCAACTCACCAAAGAGCAACCAAGAAATTGGCACCCTCCAGAAGTGGACTTCCTATCCACTTTGTCTCCCGCCCAATCCGAGTCTGAATAACCTACAAGCTTGAAGTTTGCTCCCCTTGGGCACCATAAGCCAAAGTTTGGGGTATGAGCCAAATATCGAAGATTCGCTTGACCGCCTGATATGTCCATTTTGCATCATGCTTTTATATCGATATTTATCACATTATGGACTGTTATTTCACTTTATGTCAAATACTTATGGCTATTCTCTCTTATTTTACAAGGTTTACACAAGGAGGGAGAATGCCGGCAACTGGAATTCTGGTCTGGAAAAGGAGCAAATATTAGAGACCTATTTTGCGCAAATCCAAAAATCCTGAAACTCCACAGAATGTCTTAAAAGAAATAAAGAAAAATCCATGCGAAAGATGAAGGCCAGGGGGCCCACACCCTTCTCACGAGGGTGGGGGGCGCGCCCCCCCTAGGGTGCGCCCCCTACCTCATGGGCTCCCTGGTGGCTCTCTGATGCCCATCTTCTCCTATATGAGGTCTTTCGATGAGAAAAAAATAAGAAGAAATTTTTCGGGACGAGACTCCGCCGCCACGAGGCGGAACCTTGGCGGATCCAATCTAGAGCTCTGGCAGAGCTGTTCTGCCGGGGAAACTTCCCTCCGGGAGGGGGAAATCATCACCATCGTCATCACCAACGCTCCTCTCATTGGTAGAGGGCAATCTCCATCAACATCTTCACCAGCACCATCTCATCTCCAAACCCTAGTTCATCTCTTGTATCCAATTCTTGTCTCAAAGTCCGGGATTGGTTCTATTAGGTTGCTAGTAGTGTTGATTACTCTTTGTAGTTGATGCTAGTTGGTTTAATTGGTGGAAGATCATATGTTCAGATCCTATATGCATATTATTACCCCTCTGATTATGAACATGAATATGCTTTGTGAGTAATTACGTTCGTTCCTGAGGACAAAGGAGAAGTCTTGCTATGAGTAGTCATGTGAATTTGGTATTCGTTTGATATTTTGATAAGATGTATGTTGTCTAGCCTCTAGTGGTGTTATGTGAACGTCGACTACATAACACTTCACCATTATTTGGGCCTAGAGGAAGGCATTGGGAAGTAATAGGTAGATGATGGGTTGCTAGAGTGACAGAAGCTTAAACCCTAGTTTATGCATTGCTTCATAAGGGGCTGATTTGGATCCACATGTTTCATGCTATGGTTAGGTTTACCTTAATACTTTTGTTGTAGTTGCGAATGCTTGCAATAGAGGTTAATCATAAGTGGGATGCTTGTTAAAGTAAGAACAGCACCCAAGCACACCCACATATCAAATTATCAAAGTATCGAACGCGAATCATATGAACATGATGAAAACTAGCTTGACGATATTCCCATGTGTCCTCGGGAGCGCTTTTCCTATTATAAGAGTTTGTTTCGGCTTGTCCTTTGCTACAAAAGGATTGGGCCACCTTGCTGCACTCTATTTACTTTTGTTACTTGTTGCTCGTTACAATTTATCCTATCACAAAACTATCTGTTACCACTTATTTCAGTACTTGCAGAGAATACCTTGCTGAAAACCGCTTATCATTTCCTTCTGCTCCTCGTTGGGTTCTACACTCTTACTTATCAAAAGGACTACGATAGATCCCCTATACTTGTGGGTCATCAAGACTCTTTTCTGGCGCCGTTGCTGGGGAGTGTAGCGCCTTTGGTAGGTGGAATTTGGTAAGGAAAAATTTATATAGTGTGCTGAAATTTACTGTCACTTGTTACTATGGAAAGTAATTCTCTAAGGGGCTTGTTCGGGGTATCTTCACCCCGTCCAGTAGAGCAAAGGGTTGCTCCTCAACCTATTGAACCTATTGAAAATGAAATTCCTTATGAGTATCCTTCGGGTATGATAGAAAAACTACTAGCTAATCCTTTTACAGGAGATGGAACAAAGCATCCTGATGAGCACTTAATATATGTGGATGAAGTTTGTGGATTATTTAAGCTTGCAGGTATACCCGATGATGTTGCTAAGAAGAAGGTCTTCCCTTTATCTTTGAAGGGAGACGCATTGATATGGTATAGGCTATGTGATGATATGAGATCGTGGGACTATAAAAGATTGAAGCTGGAATTTCATCAAAAGTATTACCCTATGCATCTTGTTCATCGTGATCACAATTATATATATAATTTCTGGCCTCACGATGGAGAAAGCATCGCTCAAGCTTGGGGGAGGCTTAAATCAATGTTATATTCATGCCCCAATCATGAGCTCTCAAGAGAAATAATTATGCAAAGTTTTTATGCTCGGCTTTCTAAAAACTATCGCACCATGCTCGATACTTCTTGTGCTGGCTCTTTATGATGAAGACTATTGAATTCAGATGGAATTTATTGGATAGAATTAAACGCAACTCTGAAGATTGGGACCTCGACGAAGGTAAGGAGTCAGGTATGACACCTAAGTTTGATTGTGTTAAATCTTTTATGGACACTGACATTTTCCGTAAGTTTAGCACTAAATATGGACTTGACTCTGAGATAGTAGCTTCTTTCTGTGAATCTTTTGCTACTTATGTTGATCTCCCTAAGGAGAAGTGGTTTAAATATCATCCTCCCATAGAAGTAAAAGTAGCTGCACCTATTAAAGTTGAAGAAAAGACTGTCACTTATAATGATCCTATTGTTCCTACTTCTTATATTGACAAACCACCTTTCCCTGTTAGAATAAAGGATCATGCTAAAGCTTCAACTGTTGTTTGTAAAAGCAATATTAGAACTTATACACCTCCTGAGAAAGTTAAAGTAGAACCTAATATTGCTATTGTTAAAGATCTCTTGTCTCCTAATATTGATGGGCATGTTATTCAGTTCGAAGGCACTACAAAAAGACACATCCATGACATTTTGGGCCGAACGAATTTTTTTCCTGTCATACATATGACACTTCTATGACGATAATTGTGACAAAACCCGGTATCATCATAGATGTGGTGGGCTCCTACTTCTATGACAAAAAGTCCTGACAGAAAATGGGCTTTTCGTCCTGGGCGGGCCGGAGACACAGCTGCATGACATTCTTTGGGCCGTCCATGGCGGAAAAAACCATGGTAGAAGCGAGGGGGAGGAAAATTTCGGGGCGTTACCGGTTATGGTGGGAGGTCGGGGGCCGAGCGATGCGCGTTTCTCTCGTACACGTACGCGTGTGTGTGCGAGGCGTTGGCTCTAACTGAACCCGAGCGAGGCGTTGGGCTCTAACTGAACCCGAGCAATTGCACTGCAGGCTATGCGTTACTGAACCCGACCGATCGATCGATGGCTGTTAACTGAACCCGATCGAGCGATTCATTGGCTACTGCTGCTAACTGAAGCCGATCGATGGGATGAACAGTGAGCGTTGCCGGGGGGGGGGGGGGGTTGGATGAACAGTGAGCGGTGGCCTTGCCTCTGGATGAACAGGACCCCGTGGTGTGGTGGAGGGCTGGATGAACAGTAGACGGTGGAGGGGTGCCCATGGAGGGGTGGTTGAACAGGACCCCGTGGTGTGGAGGGCTGGATGAACAGTAGACGGTGGAGGGGTGGTTGAACAGTAGCCGGTGGAGTAGAGCGCGGTGGAGGCTGGATGAACAGGAGCCCATGGAGGCTGGAGGAGGTCGACGGTGGATGAACAATAACTCGTGGTGGCTGGAGGGGGTCGACGGTGGAGATGAACAATATCCCGTGGAGTCCCGTTTTGCGGTACGCCACACCCCTCCCGATGAAAAGTACCCCCGTTTCGACCGTAGCACTCCAACACAAGTCTGTTTCCTCCGTTTTGCAGTACGCCACACCCCTCCCGATCAACAGGACCCCCGTTTCGATCGTAGGAGGTCCATTTCCTCCGTTTTGCGGTACGCCACACCCCTCCCGATCAACAGGACCCCCATTTCGATCGTAGGAGGTCTGTTTCCTCTGTTGTGCGGTACGCCAGGCCTTGTTTCCATCGCCTCTTCCGTCCAAGCCCTCCCGATGAATACGACCACACATTCCGTTGCCTCCCCATGAACACGACGATGACGCTGTTTCTCCGTTCCGACCCAGCCATGTACACGAGCCCTCGTCGTACATATGCGCGAGTAGGCGTTCGAGACCCCGCCCGTATGTACACATACGTGGCCGTATTTTCTTTCTTGCACCCTGGCCGCCTCTACTACGACACGTGCGTGCCTCTACATCCACCAGTATATATGTACGTACACGTTCGCGACCAGAATGACAACGCCACGTACGCTTCGACCAGGTGGGTCCCGACTATCAAGCACTTCCTTGCCTACGAAGATGTAGCTGGTGGGTCCTAGCAGTCAGGGGCGAATCGTTTTTTTGCCCGGACGCACTTCCCTGCGTGCGAAGATGTAGCTGGTGGGTCCCAGCAGTCGGGGGGCTGGTGGGTCCTAGCAGTCAGGGGGGCGAATCGTTTTGTTTTTTTTGCCCAGACGCACTTCCTTGCGTGTGAAGATGTAGCTAGTGGGTCCCAGTAGTCAGGGGGGCGAATCGTTTTTTTGCCCGAACGCACTTCCTTGCGTGCGAAGGTGTAGCTGGTGGGTCCCAGCAGTCAGGGGGAGACATTTTTTTCGTGAAAACGGTGGCCCGTCTGGTGGGTCCCTGCTGTTAGGTGGAGGAATCATAATTTTCCGCATAATAAGGAGGCACTTCCTTGCTGCCGCCATGGACCCAGCTGTCAGCCTCTCCACGTACAGTCCACGTCCGATGGAAGTTGTTCCTTGACCACGTTGACCACGCCGCGCCGAGAGCACTAGGGCAGTGGACGAGGGCGAGGCCTAGGAAGGGGACGACACGGAGGCAGGGAAGACTCGACAGTTGTTTCCCATGCGGAGGGGAGTACGACTGTACGAGGGTTTACTGGTTCGTCTGCCATCGACGGAGAATAACAGCAGGTGTGGGTGAGTAGAGGGATGGCTAGGCTAGCGATGGGAGTATGGTCGGGCGGTGAGGCCTAGGTAGCACAGCCGGCCGCGAGGAGGAGGGAGCAGGCAGTCCTGCCGGCGCTTGTTTGAGTGGCTGGAGCAGGAAGAGCATAGATTGAAGAAGCACGACGGCCGTTGGATGGACATCCAACAATCAGTGCTTGTGCGTCAACCTTTTTTTTAGGAAAGCCTCAAATCTATGGAAAACAGCATACAGCCCATCTGCCATTATTTATAATAATTTACAGCCCATTTGCTAATTCTTAAGGTTTTTTTTGGAGCCCATATTCTTTTTGTTAGCATTGCAGCCCATATTGTGGCAACGGTTAAAAAATTATACGAAATTTTGCATATTTCGGTGCGGTCCGAATTGTTTTTAATCCCGAAATTTCGACTCACATTCAAACTGATTTTAAAAATAAATGTATGTCAATATAAAATCCAACAAATTCTCCACGCATAAAAATTAATATAATTTAAAATATTTAAATGAAAAAAAGATATTTGAAACTAATTGCCGGTTTGATGTGTTTTAAAAATGTACAACCCATTTCTCATTACTGATGGGCCATTTTCTCGGCCAGCCGAGTGAAAGCTCTCCACGTCTTGAAAGATTTGCAGCCCGACAGGCCTGACAAAGCAACTTACTTGGCGAATCACAGAAAAACTGGGTTGTGGCCATGGACCCAGCTGTCAGCCTCTCCATGCACAGTACTCTTCCGATGGAAGTCGTTCCTTGACCATGTTGACCACGCCGCGCGGAGAGCACCACGGCGGTGGATGACGGCGAGGCCTAGGAAGGGGATGACGCAGCAGTGGAAGCCCGCGCGGAGAGGACTACGAGGGTTCACTGGTTCGGCTGCGGGGTGAGGCTGCCATCACCGCAGGGCCTGGCCAGCGGTGGGAATAGTAGGGGGCGGTGAGGCCTCTGCGGCAGCACAGCCGGCCTGGGGAGGCAGGAGCATGCGGCACGACCAGTGCTGCTTTGGGCGGCTGGAGCAAGAAGACCAGAGGTTGAAGAAGCACTACGGCCGTTGGATGGACATCGTACGGTCACTGGAGCTAGAATCATTCATATTGACTAAGTTGACAAAGCCCTTCGTCCCCGACAACTTAGTAGGCCCACAAGTTAGCTTCCCAGCAAGGTCGGTCCCAGCTAGCCGGGGAGTATTCATTTTTTGTGCGTAATAAGGAGGCACTTCCGGTGGGTCCGAGCTGATAGCGGGGGGAACATTTTTTCATGAAATACGGTGGCCCGTCCGGTGGGTCCTAGCAGTCAGGGGGAAACAATTTTTTTCGCAAAATACTGGTGGCCCGTCCGGTGGGTCCCTACTGTCAGGTGGAGGAATAATTATTTTCCACGTAATAAGGAGGCACTTCCTTGCGGCTGCCGTGGACCCAACTATCAGCCTCTGCACGTACAGTACTCTTCCGATGAAAGTCGATCGTTGACCATGTTGACCACGCCGCGTCAAGAGCACCAGGGCGATGGAGGACGGCGGGGACTAGGAAGGGGACGACTCGGAGCCGGGGAAGACGCAACAGTGGATGCCCACGCGAAGAGGACTACGAGGGTTCACTGGTTCGGCTGCGGTGTGAGACTGCCGTCGCCGGAGGGCCTGGCCAGCGGTGGGAATAGTAGGGGCGGTGAGGCCTTTGCGGCAGCACAGCCGGCCAGGGGAGGCAGGAGCATGCGGCACGACCAGCGCTGCTTTGGGCGGCCGGAGCAAGAAGACCAGAGGTTGAAGAAGCACTAAGGCCGTTGGATGGACATCGTACAGTCACTGGAGCTAGAATCGTTCATATTGACTAAGTTGACAAAGCCCTTCGTCCCTGACAACTTAGTAGGCCCATAAGTCAGCTTCCCAGCAAGGTGGGTCCCAGCTAGCCGGGGGAGTATTCATTTTTTGTGCGTAATAAGGAGGCACTTCCGGTGGGTCCGAGCTGACAGCGGGGGGAACGTTTTTTCACGAAATACGGTGGCCCGTCCGGTGGGTCCCAACAGTCAGGGGGAAACGATTTTTTCGCAAAATACTGGTGGCCCGTACGGTGGGTCCCTGCTGTCAGGTGGAGGAATAATTATTTTCCACGTAATAAGGAGGCACTTCCTTGCGGCTGTCGTGGACCCAGCTATCAGCCTCTGCACGTACAGTACTCTTCCGATGGAAGTCGGTCGTTGACCATGTTGACCACGCCGCGTCAAGAGCACCAGGGCGGTGGACGACGGCGGGGACTAGGAAGGGGACGACTCAGAGCCGGGGAAGACGCAGCAGTGGATGCCCACGCGAAGAGGAGTACGAGGGTTCACTGGTTTGGCTGCGGTGTGAGGCTGCTGTTGCCGCAGATTAACAGGGGGTGTGGGTGAGTAGAGGGATGGCCTGGCCAGCGGTGGGAGTAGTAGGGGGCGGTGAGGCCTCTGCGGCATCACAGCCGGCCACGGGAGGCAGGATGACGCGGCACGACCGGCACTGGTTTGGGCGGCTGGAGCAAGAAGACCAGAGGTTGAAGAAGCACTACGGCCGTTGGATGAACATCTTACGGTAACAGGAGCTAGAATCGTTCATATTTACTAAGTTGACAAAGCCCTCCGTCCCCGTCAACTTGGTAGGCCCACAAGTCAGCCTCCCACTATGCTGGGTTCCAACTGGCAGGGGGAATATTCATTTTTTGTGCGTAATAAGGAGGCACTTCCTTGCGTGCGAAGATAGCTGGTGGGTCTGACATGTCAGCGGGGGGCACTTTATTTCGCGAAATACAGAGGCCCTTCCGGTGGGTCCCAGATGTCAGGTGGAGGAATAATTATTTTGCGCGTAATAAGGAGACATTTCCTTGTTTGTGGCCGTGGACCCAGCTGTCAGCCTCTCCACGCACAGTCTACTTCCGATGGCGTCGTTCGTTGACCACGTTGACCACGCCGCGCCGAGCGCATCCAAGGTGGTGCACGACGGCGAGGCCCCGGACAGCAACGACCCGGAGATGGGAAGACGCGGGAGTAGAGTCGCAGAGGGAGAGGTGTAAGAGGGTTAACTGGTTCTAGTGCGGTGTGGTTCGGCAGTCGGTGGAGAAGAACAGGAGGTGTGGAGGGGTGGAGGGATGGCCTGGCCAACGGTGGAGTAGTGCTTCATAGCGAAGCGTGCTAAGCAGAGCTGCTAGCAGCAGGAGGTGGGAAGTGGTCCCGGCGGCGCTGGAGGAAGAAGGCGAGAGATTGAAGATGGATGCCTGTCGTTGGATGTAAATCCAATGGCTAACATGTCAGAATCATTTGTTGACTAAATTGACAACGACTTGCATTGGCTTCGGCCTATTGGCCCACATTTCAGCCTCCAAAAATGAGGCACGTATTCAACCCATTTTTTCAGAATTTACAGTCTTTTTTTGTGCGGTAGAATTTACAGTCAATTTGATCTTTTTTTTAATTACAGCCATTAGCTGGGCTAGGTGAACAAATAATGTAGCGTCCATGCGGCCCGTTTATTTTATTTCCTAAAAAATTATAGGCCATTTGCACTTTCTCGAAATACATGATTTTGCTGGGCTGATTCTAATTATAATGTTGGGTTGGGCCAACAATGTTATCAAAAAATAAAAAGGGGCTGAGCATTTTGTTATAAATATATTTAAATAATAAGTGATATTATTACATTCGTCCTTAAATCTTACCAAGCTTTTGTACACAATCACTAGGATTTTCGTGCCAAAACAATCCAGGATTTTATTTGTTAAGAAATTATTTTTATAAGTTAATAAGATGTGGGATATTGTTTTCTTACATATGTAAGTAGTCCCTCCGTCCGGAAATACTTGTCATCAAAATGGATTAAAGGAGATGTATCTAGACGTATTTTAGTTCTAGATACATCCCTTTCCATCCATTTTGATGACAACTATTTTTGGACGGAGGGAGTATCTGTTAAATATATGATGACAATAAAAATAATATATAATAACATATGAAATATTTTTTTTAGAAAAACAGGGAGCATCTCCCCGGTTCCATTGCTGACAACGAAACCACAACATATTCTGATACAGCAGCTCAAAGAGCAGTTCGAAAGCAAAGGTAGAAAAGCTACAAACTAGGGGGGGGGGGGGTGGATGAACAAGTTCTCTGAATAACACAAATCACCCGAGCGGTGCCAAAGGCAGAGCGGATAGAGCACTCAAATGACACAAGGAGGGTGCAACGAAGCCTTCATGGTCTTCAGCCGAGGGGCCGTGTCAGCCTGCGGCGACCAGTAAGCAAGCGGAGAGACCGGGCTGGAAGGCGTAGCATGGTGGATGTCCCTCTTTTTCGGCGCTAGGTGCCCATCATCTTCATCAGAGATCTTGAGACGAGCACACGGGTCCAGCCCCATAGCAGGTCGAGCCTTGTTCAGCCACAAGTGATCGCCAACGGTTTCTGGAGGGATCTTGTTAGGGTTTCCACGAAGCTCATCAACTTGTCCTTGTCCGATCTAGAGGAGAGAATCGCCCAGTTCCTCACCATGTTCCTAATCAACCTCAAGACCCGCGGAATGGAAATCCAGGAGGTGTTACTGAAAATCATAGTATTTCTATATTTCCATAGGCACCAAAGGACAGCTGAGCTAATGGTGTTTAAAACTGAGCACTTTTTGGTAGCAATCCAGAATCTGGCAACATATTCGAAGGATGAGCCAATCTGACTAGAGAAATATTCCTCAATGTGGGCCCAGAGATGTTTAGCAACTATATATTCAAAAATAGGTGAGAACAAGACTCTTGTTCCAAGCAGTAAACACAATCAAGGGGTTTGATGATGTGTCTCTTCCTAAGGTTATCCCTAGTCATCAATTTGTTTTTGGAGAGAAGCTAGAGAAATACATGAATTTTAGGGGGAACTCTCAATTTCCAGACAACAGGGATAAACACGGGTTGAACCCCTCTAAAGTTGAGAACATGATAGAGGGAGCTGGAGGAATACTTCCCCTTATTGTCCAGCTGCCAAATCAGGGCATCCGGCTCGGCAGTAAAGGTAATGCTTTTGTTAAAGAGAGTTTTAGGCATTGACCGTCCCAAACTTCATTGACACTTTTGTTAAGCTCATTGCGGACAGAGTAAATAGACCAAAATTGGACTGCTAGGGGGGATGTGCCAAACCAACTATCTTCCCAGAACCTGGTTCTGCTCCCATCCTCTATGGTCCATCTGTAGCCAAATTTCACAGCATGCATAATAGATTTTAATCCTTTCCAGAATCTAGAGGTCTTAGGGTTGGAGGAAAGGACAAAAATATTGAGTTTATTTCCTAGGTATTTATGAGCAATAAGAAGCTTCCAGGGTTTTAGGTCTTCCTCATATAATCATTTAATCCAAGACCCTAGAAGACAGATGTTAATTTCTTGGAGGTTAGGTATGCCTAGGCCTCCAAAATATTTTTTCATAAAGACTAGGGCCCAATTAGCAAGGTGTAGCTTCCTATTTCCCTCAAAATCATTCCACAAGAAATGAGACATCTGAGAATTGATGAGGTTCACTGCCCATTTAGGGAACTTGAAGAAGGAGAGGAGATACACTGGAATGCTAGCCAAACAAGCTTGTATAAGGATCAATCTACCTCTGTAAGAGAGAATTTTGCCCCTCCACCCAGCAATCCTTTTATTGATTTTATCCAGAAGGGGTTGGATATCCTCTCTCCTCAGTTTATCATAGTGGAGAGGGATACCTAGGTACTTAATGGGGAAGTTATGTTTATTACATACTAGAATAGAGAGGAAGTCAGCTAACTCCTGATCATCCATGTTGATAGGGATGAGTTCACTTTTAGAGTAGTTGATTCTCATGCCTGAGACTTGTTCAAACCAGGTTAAAACAGTTTTCAGATTGCTAGCATGTGTGGAGTCATTGTCTAAGAAAAGGATAGTATCATCTGCATATTGAAGGCAGATGATGCCACCATGGCAGACCTCAGGACAGAGCCCTGCAATCAGACTATGATGAGCAGCTTTGCTCAGCGTTTTAGTAAGAACATCCACTACTAAATTAAACAAAAGCGGGGAGATGGGGTGACCTTGCCTAAGGCCTTTACCAGCAAGGAAAAAAAATCATTTTCACAGTTATTTAACTTGACCCCAACAGACCCCCCATGAGTAAGTTGCTGGATCCAACTCTCCTCTATGAAAGACTTGGAAAAGATCTAAGAGATCATTTTTCACCAAGTCCCAAAAATGCTGGTAAAACAAGAAGGGAATCACATAAGGACCAGGAGCCCCATCAGGATAAGAGCTAAAAATGGCTTCCTTCACCTCTGTCTCTGAAAAAGGGGCTTCTAGGAGCTCATTTTCAGCAGGAGAGACTTTTTCAAAAGCAGAGAAAAAATGTTTTGTAGAGAGAACCCAGAAGGATTTTCTTTATTAAACAGGTCTTTGTAGAAGTCACTAGCCACTTTCAGCATCTCATCTACCTTAGTAACAGGGCCATTAGGGCCATCATGGGAGTGAATGAGGGTTTTCCTCCTCCTCTGGTTAGCTACTGCATGGAAGTAAGCAGTATTTCTATCACTTCCAACATATCTAGCAGAACTGTGGGTTTTCCTTCTGACAGGGAAATTCTCAACTTTATGGGTAACCATTTTACAGATAAAACAACTCTTGGGCTTGACACATTTATCCAAATGATGCCCTGGTTCCCCACAGTTGTAGCAGATCACCTCAGAGTATGCCATAAGGCCCAAAGCAGGGGCAGGAGCAGTTTTCTGGATGTCCTATCTCTTCTTTTGCTGATTCTTGCCTTGAGATTTCCCACTAATCTGAGAGTCAGAACCACCAGCAGATTGATATTGGGCAATTACAGCAGCCTGCCCAGATTGTGCCCCCATTTGGGGGGAGGTGGGCCGTACCACTGCCCAACCGGCGCTCCCCCCATTGTGATAGGGGAAATTCATCGGAGTTCCTGGTTCCTGCTCATCCTCCAGCCAGATGTTGTCACTCAGGAAGCAGAAATAACCACCAGACAACTCAATTGAAGCAGATTGTAAGCCTAATTTCAATCTTCTGCAGGTTTGGGGGAGAGATAAGGTAGGGGACCCACCTGCTCCGGCTCCGGTAGCGTGCTGGTGGGCAGGAGTCCAGTCAAGCATTCCCATCTCACAGCATGGCGTGGATCTCCTGAATTCACTTCTCCTTTCGCCCAACAAACGAACGCAATCGGCGGCTCACTGGGGTGGGGCATCCTGTGCTTCTTCGAGAAATCTCCTTCGAAGTAGATCCGCAGGGCTAGATTCAGCAGCTCCCAATCCATATGATTGCACATCCAAGCATACCTGTGCGAGTGAGAGAACGGATTCGGTCCCTCCTCGGCTTCCTCCCTCGCAGCTTCCTCCTCTGCTTCCCTCCATTCGCGCGTGCACTGGGTCTAGGAGAGAGCATCGTCACGGATCCGCATCGCCCGCTCCCTCCATCTCCTCCCTCGAGTCCCCCGCAGCACCGCCGGCGCGACGGAGTCGAGCGGCTGGAGCATCCGCGGGAAGGCTTTGTAGACATGTGGGAGATGCATCTTGTACATCTGCCTCTCTTCCAGCCATTCCCCCGTGGATAAGGCCGGCGACTCCATGGGGCGCGCGAGCGGACTTGCTGAGGGGGGCAGGCGCGCCCGGAGTCAGGAGGCGGGGGGTGGCGGCGAGATCTATATGCCAATTACTCCCTCCTTTTCGGTTTATAGGGCTCAATTCAAAAATCTCACCAACCAAGGTAGATGATGAATGGTGGAATATTTTTTGTAGTTTGCAAAAGCACCGAATTAATGCACTTGTTTTCCTCAAAAAATTATGTTTATCAATGCATAAATTGCAATGCATGCATGCATAAAGTACATGCATTGGTCCATTTTCTCTTAATACTTGCATGCAATGATTTAATGCACCTTGGAATCTGAACATGTGATGGAAAACAACCAAATTGAGCCTTATAAAATTGAAAAACTAAGATTTTGAGATAAGCCCTATAAACCGAAAAGGAGGGAGTATGTGAACTAAACAGTCAACATATAAAATAATTTAAATATATATAATATAGTTAGAAGGGAAACATAAGTTGGACCTGGCGTTCCTATTCTTATATAGAGAAATAGAACATACCTCTGCGTTTTCTTCAAAAAAATACATAAATTGGGCTACCAAAAATAAAACCTCGGATGGGAGGTCCATAGGCCGGTCGATACATGATGGCCCTAAGAAAATACAAATAGGCCTATGGACCTCCTATCCGAGGTCGTGGGCTGCGCATGTTAAAAATGAAAGCCTAGACGGGGCAGCCCAAAACCACGTCCAACACTTGCCAAAACTTTGTCCCTTGTTTTCTCTGTGTTTCCCACACTCGACATTGTGTGGGCATTTTGACTGTGCATCATATGAAGATGTGCTATGCATGAATGTTGATCATCATGATGTTAACTGGCTGGTAGTTCCATTTTCGACCATGAATAAAACTTCCAACATGATGTTAACCCTGTTTGAAAAGGCCGTGTTAATATAAATGCTCTGCCTCTGAAAGTTGCAGTTTCTTATCTGAAACTGAACTTGCAGTTTCTAATCTGAAACTGAAACTTGCAGTTTCTTCTCTGAGAATCACATTGTCTGCACTTTTATACTCCTATGAAACTACATTTTTAAGTGCTAAAAATAGGTCTCTAGAATTCATAAAATACTTCATATGCTCAATACTGCAAATCTGAAATTCAAAAGACATTCATATCTGAAAGTACTCTCAAAATACACAACACAAAACACAATTCACAACCTGCAAATACTGATAACCCTAAGCTCCTCCTGACAATTCACAACCTGCCCGACTATTGGGCTGGGGGGGGGGGCAGCCCCCTCCTATTCCTCAGCGACAGACAGCCGCCCCGTGAGACGATGTGAACGACGAGGGAGACGATGGCGGGGAAGAGTCGTCGGGCCAAGTGCTTTTCTCCTCTTGAAGTTGGGTTCGGTCGACGAAGACTCCACCGGCTCGCTCTGGCAGGACACCCTCACAAACGGCACCCTGTAGATGCTCGATCCTTCAATCTCTGGTGGATGCTCCATCTGGGATCGATACTCCCACCACCGCTCCCTCATGATCAGATTCGGTGAATCTATTTGCTCCATGGCCCAGAGGAGCAGCTCTATGTACTCCGGCGCGACTCCCTCCGGGAGTATCGCCGCCTTTTCGCTCTGTTGCAGGGTCGCCGTCTGCGATCCTCACGTATCGGTTGTACTCCTCCATCGATCTACTTCTCCACAGCACCTTCACTCGCCGGCGGCAGTTTTTGAATGGAAGAGGAGAGGAGCAGCGCTGGTTTTGGATTAGAACGGGAGAGGAGCGATGCTGGTTTTGGACTGGAACATGAGAGGAGGGGCGGTGGTTTTGAAATGGAAGAGGAGAGGAGCGGCGCTGCATTTAGATTGGGAGACTAGTTAATGTGGGTCGCTTTCTTAATTGAAGGGTAAATTGATTTTTATTTTGATCCAGTCAGAGCGCGCCGGCCCTCTCGTCCAATCCTAAATCGCTGCCGCACGCTCCTCTCCCTCTTCTCCATTGCAAAACCACCTCCTCTCCTCTCCATCATCTCCATTCCAAAACCACCGTCTCGCCTCTCCCTCTTCTCTATTGCAAGACCATCGTGTCTCCTCCGTTTTCTAGACGCTTTGCTCCATGGTGCGGGCGCAATCCATGGATACAAAATTAGTATACTGTATACTATTTAAAAGTCAAGGCGGGGCTTTTCCTGCGCGGTAGGCGGCGGGACAGTTCCGCCTAGTCGGTTCGACAAAGACACAAGAAGACGAGGGAGTAGGCTGCTGCAAACGTAGGGCTGTGTGATTTGACAGCGAGTTACTGCTGGACAGGTGGGGCCCCGTGATTTGACTTGCCATTATCATTTTAACTGTGGCGCTACGACCGGCGTGAGTCTCCCAGATTCCTGATCACCTCCATACATGTGCCTCTCCCAATGCTCCACCATGTAGTAGAGGCTGGCTCTTGCATGAGAGCCCTCTTCTCCACTTTTTCCTTGCCTCTCTTTCCTCCACATATGCAAAAATGCCATGTAAAGCGCACTATTGTACTTACTTTTACTTGCTCCTACAGGTGCTTAAGCTTGCCACATAGGCATAAAGTCTGATGTGGCAAGTTAATCAAGAAGAGAGAGACTAGTTTGGTGACCCAAGGAAGAAACGGTGCTAAGCGCGTGTACCTAGGTGAAAAGACAATTTTGAGTCTATAGCTAATTAAATGGAGCAAACTTAGCAACACCATTTCATTGGAAGAGGTCACTCCTTGGCAAATGCAATAAATACACACGCTTACTATCACCGTTTCTTCCTTGAGTACGAAGAAAGAGAAAGAGAGGAGTAACAAAAAATACACTTATAGCCAACCTTGTTGTAGTATGAGTGACTAAGTGATGACTATGTATGACATGCCAACATCAGATAGCCTAACGCACCGTGTTAGATCTCCAAGGGCGCAACCACGCGAGCGACGCCACGGTCGTGGTAGGTGCGACCATGATACGGGCTGCTGGCAGCCCTTGGATCTGAGATCAAACGGTCGCATGCTAAGTTGCTGAAAATTTGCAGAATAACCCTCCATGATAGGATATTCACCCATAGGTCTAGAATCACGCCATGCAACCGTTCGATCTCGGATCCAAGGGCTCTCGGAAGCCCGTATCATGGGAGAATGGAAAGCCACTACCCTGCCATTTGCACGCTGGCAGTTCGCTCCTACTCGTCCCCGCACGTCCTTCAATACTACGGCGGTTCGCTCCTAGTCATCCCGTCCATTCACATTACGGCAGTTCCACTAATCCTAACCCTCCTCCCAAATCCATGGTGTCCCAAATCTCCATGATCGGCGGTGAGTACAAGGTTAGAACCATCACCGGCGATGAGTTCGACGTCATCTACACCCGTTCTTCCGCGGTGGTGAAAGGATGCCTTTCTCCCTTTAGACGCATGTTCAAAAACTCAGATGATGAGTGGGTCGCTGGGCTAGATGTTGAGTACACCACAGTCCTGGGACGAGAGAAGGATCTAAAGGACGAAGAGAGGAAGAAGCCCGCCGTGATCCAGGTTTGCGTGCATGACTTATGCTTGGTCTACCACATATGCCATGCCGATGTTGAGTGCCAGGATTTTAAGGACTTCCTCGGGAGCAACCTAGTCAAATTCATTACTGTAGACTTTGGTAACGACAAAGAAATCCTGGGTCGGATAGGCCTCGTTGTAGGCAACCCCTTTGACCTCCAGAAGAATCGGCTGGTGCCCTCTCGTCAGCCTTCATTGCTGACCCTGGTAGGAGCCATGGTTCATCCTTCGTACGGTAAACTGGTGAAACCTCCATACACGTTTCATCATCATGCATGGCAGCGGAATGTACTAGATATAGACCACATCCAGTACGCTACAATGGATTGCTACCTTTCCTTCAATATCTACAAGGGTTGGATGAAGAGCAACAGCCAAGTGTGCGGTTCAAGCAAAGAAGTATCGGCCAAGAGGAAGAGGGACAAGGACGAAGTCGAGGACGTGGATGAGGACTCTGAGTAAGGTGGCAGTGTCATTGCTCATGGTGGTTCTAATGCAGTGCCTACCGGAACAGTCGCAAAGTTTAATTTCAGGTGTGCTTAATTTAATTTGAGGGGTGTGTTGTGTTGAGCCCCCAGCAGAACTATGTTATGTTTCTTCTCGTTACTTTAACTCTTCAGTACGTATACTAGTATTTCTTACATTTCATATTTTAGTTGGTATAGTACTACCACTCGTTTCTTCACATTATATACGTACAATATATATGGCCAACATCATATAGCCAACAGTTTAGTTGTCAAAGAATTTCAGGGTGCTTAGTTTTGTCAAAGAATTCCAGGATGCTTAGAGGGTGCTTGGATCCAAGGGACTTATTTTAGTCTGACTAAAAATAGTCTCTTTAAGAGGCTAAAGTTCCAAGAACCCCTGACTAAAGAGGGGCTAAAACTAGTCTTGAGACTAATTTTTTTAGTCAGGGGTACCCCTACTAAAATGTGGATTAGTCCTCTCTCTACTCATTTAACTCCTCTCCTTTAACACAGGCGAGTTCTGGATTGGAGGGTTTGGAGGATAATAAATGCTCATTAACTTGATTTTAGCCTTTTTAGTATTTGGATCCAAGCATGGGTGAGGCTAGCATGTTTTAGTCCCACTACTTTTAGTCATGGGACTAAAACGTATCCAAGCACCCTCTTAGTTTTATTTGAGGGGTGGGTTGTGCTGGACACCATTATTGTGACTAGCCTTTTTAATATCACTATATGCATAATTTGGCGACGAGCGCTCTCTATATGTACCACCTTTTTTTAATTTCAAGTTTTGCTCCATGGCGCAATCCATCAATACTACTGCTGTACAAAAGTATACATTTTTTAAAAGGCTAGAGGGCGGGGCAGTCTAGCTTGGTCGGTTTCACGAGAGGCGAGGGCCTTTGTGATTTGATGGCTCATTACTGCTGGAAGGTGGGGCCTTGTGATTTGACTGCTCGCATAAATGCACCGACGACCTGATCGAGGAGGAGCAAAGAACCGTGCGGTATACTCAAGTTTTCCACTGTAGTAGTACTGCGACGGAGGAGCACGAAACACGGCAGCCCAGTGCCATATGGCGATAAAAATGATCTAATTTGCTAGTCATCTCATTGTTAGCATTGTTCTATTCATTCCCTCAAAAAAAAACATTGTTCTATTCAGGCCTCACAGAGAACGTGACACGTGCGGCGAAACACCCGAAGCAAAAGATGAAACACAGGAGCAAAAGAAGAAGGAAGATTATCACCCCAGATGATCTAATTCGCCGCAGAGTCGTAACTGCGTCTTCATCGCCTGCACGACCTCCATCTCCTTGCGCGTCTCCTCTGCCATCTTCATCATTGTGTCCATGACGTGGCATTTCTCAACACGAGCCTTCATCATCTGTTCCACGGCCATATTACGTACCTTGACAGCAGCCGGGTGCTTGATGCGGAGCTTCGCCAACTCTTCCTTCTGTTCCATGGCGAGGGCCTGCAGCATCTTCATTGAGGAACTACTATTCTCATGCAGCTTCTTCCAGCCGGCGTTCTTCTCCTTCAACAGGTCGATCTCGTGGCAGAGATTCGCATTGTCCTCCCGAAGTCACAGGATTTCGTCGGTCGCCTTCTTCTCTGAGGCAATGCTCTTCTTCAGCAGCATCACCAAGCCGGCGGTCAACTCCCCCTGCTGATTGAGCTCAGTGGGCATGTTGTCGAGGCTCTCCTTTAGCAACTCCATCAAGCCTTGGATGAACTCCTTCTGCTTATTGAGTTGATCGGGCATGCCATCGAGGGATAACGACTCTAGATCCGCCGGCTCGGCATGTTCGCCTCCACGGCTAGGGCGCTCCTGGGAGCCATCGCCTGCACATGAAACTTTCAATGTCTCTACGTGGCGGCGAGCCCTCTCTTTTTTTCCGCAGCCTTGGTTGCCGCTCCCTTGTTACGAGTAGTTCTCGACCTAGAGCTCCGCTCACCGGCCATGGCAACGACGGACGAAGAAGAAGCACTTATGAGGAAGAAAGGTAGAGTGATTTTCAGTTAGGTAGTTCCCCTTTTTATAACCTAAGTACTAGCACTAGTACTAATACCTGCATAGTGGGAACACGTTCAGGTTTGGTACATACTACTAGTAGGTGTGAGCAGGCTTTTGAATGTGATGGGAACAAGGTAAAGATTAATTGATGGTTTTGGTTTCGAGGCCCGAAACGGCTCCCGATGAGTTTAGCGGAACATAAATTTCAAGTACTGCACTTCCCAAATGCGTAAATATTGAGTAGTATGTTACTGTCAAAAATTGGCACAAAATATGAAGGAGACCAATGGAAGTACTACTAGCAACCCATGATTTAACTACTCGCATGCGCGCAGTGGAGTAATAATGTCTTTCTTCCGCCCTCACGTCCACTCAATTTGCATGCGCTGTATTAATCGACCATCAATGAAGTGAACGACTTTACACGCGTCAAATTATCACATGGGGTGGATCTTGGTACAAAATTGCGTCCGCCCGTGTACCCATGTGTGCGTGCGAGGAATGAGTGCGTGCACATCTTCGCTTCGTCCATGTACCGCCAGTATGGCTCAGGGAGGACGAGTACATTCTTCTGGAACCAGCAACACATCACTGTGATCAATCCACGCAAGGAGGCCGCGACAACGCCTACACATGTGCCACGTGGCTTCATGAACTGTAAGAGAGACACTGTGTAGCGTGCCATTGGTATTCTAGTTTACGTGTTTTGCACAAACTCGAAATACTAGTAAGGTACACGTGCATTGCACGCATCAGATTTTGCAACCAAATTATGAATAAATACCACACTATAGCATGTAAGCTCTGAGTCATATATGCCTGATGTAGCCCTTCATTTAATTCTTATAGTTCATCTCATTCAAAATCAATTAGTTTTTATAAAAAAGCTAAGAACGCGGGAATAGGAAAAACATGGGATTATAGTGGAATGTCGTCTTGAATCCTACAGGATTGTACGAGTGTTTGATTGTGCATAGAAAAAACGCAGAATTCTTTCAAAGAGTTTTGAGTGGATGGGATGTTTCCTATGAAATCTAGTGCAAATGAATCATATGGAAAAATTCCTATGGTTTACAATCCTACGAATCAAACAACCAAGATAGGAAAAATTCCTAATGATTAGAATCCTCCAAAATTGCTTTGAGAATCCTTTGAATCAAAGAAGCCCTTAATATATTTTATGATTCATGGAATTGTGCGTTGTAAAACATAAAGTAAAAACAAATAATGGCAATTCAACTAGAAAAAAAGTTTGGGCAGTTATGATACGGAAGAATCTAGAACAAAAGAGAACCATTGTTGTTTTGAGGTTTGTGCATTATGCTTAAGTTCAACCATGGAGTCTGCTAGATTTTACATGTGGCAAAATCCGGTGGGTGGGCTAGAAGATGGTGCGAGGGGCCGAGTGGAGGGAGACTATGAAGGAATGCACAAGTGGAGATCAATATTAAGAGAGAGGGGGCGAACACGTGCGCTGATGCGCGCAGTGGCGGAGCCATGAAAAATAAATGAGCTAGGGGGCCAAGCATTGCCAATCCTTTACGAGGAGGGTCAATTCATGAACTTAAACCATTTTTAGCAGCAATTGTCTAATGATCACATTCATATTAGCCTTGATATATAATGATGTTAGGGGGGGAGGGGGCAGGGCCCTTACTGCCCCCTGTCTTTGCCATTGTGCACGCGTCTGAGAGATGAAGAGGAAGGCATGGATGAGGAGAGGGGGACGTTGGATACATAATTAATGTGGGTGAATTAGCTATATATGTTAATCCTATATAGAGAGATATAGATTGATCGATGTGGACGTGGGAAAGAGGGTGAGACCTCACTGGATATATCGATTGATCGATCTGTGTGGAAAACTATGAAAGACCTAGCTATATACACACATACATAGAGGAACATCGATCGTTGCGCATGCACGCATGAGAGATAAAGAATGCCCGATATGATGGAGAGGGGGATGTGTGTTGGTGTGTGCCTTCATGGGAGACCGACCTGAAGAAAAAGATTGCATGCCTGCGATGGATAATGCCGACTGGTAGTGTGTGTGCATGCATGCACGAGAGAAAGTTAGTGGTACAATTAAAGAGAAGACTACTGTGTGGGTGTAAAAGAATAGCTGAATAGGTGAGGTCAAAATCAATGTAAAGTTGAATTCAAATATTTGAATAAGAGATCCTGATGTTTGAAACCCATGCATGCATGAATATAACGGAGATCTGCGCGGTGTGGTTTGGAAACGAGCATGTTGTAATGTATACACATTGAACAAGGTCAGACTGATTTGAATTTGAGATACCGATGGCACACATCATTTGGCCACGTCACATCCGTGCATGGACACACTGTTCTAATTGGAGATGATGGGCGGCTTTTGCATCACATATTTATATCTATACCCATATATGTTTATATTATATATATTTTATATTGTGTGCGGGTAACTTTAACTTTGAAAGATGGTCGTTGAATAAGGCGAATCCGATGGTCCAAAGATGGCAAATTTGAGCACTACTGGCCGTTGGATATCATCCAGATTCCACCAGATTTCGCCACATGTATAATCTAGAAGACTCCATGGTTGAACTTAAGCATAATGCACAAACATCAAAACATAAGCACTTCTTATTTGTTCTAGAATCTTCTGTATCAGAATTGCCCAAATGTTTTTCTACATGATTTGCCATTATTTGTTTTTACTTTATGTCTTACGACGCACAATTCCATGAATCTTAAAATAGATTAGCTTTCTTATAAAAACTAGATGATTTTGAATGAAATGAACTATAAGAATTAAACAAACATCTACATCATGCATACATGACTCAAAGCTTGCATGCTATAATGTGGTATTTATTCATAATTTGGTTGCCAAATCTCATGCGTGCAATGCACGTGTACCTCACTCTGGTCTAAATGGTGTTTGTGTGTGTTGTGCGTGTTGAGGTGCAAATTGTCTTTTTTTGGGTACACGTTAAGCTTGTTCTTCCGAAATTTCAAGCCGCGCCTTGTTATGCCGAAAATTCAAGCTAGCGTCTCTGTCTATCGTGCTGCGAAACTCCCGCCTCTTCAACCTGCGCCTTGTTAGCCCGAAATATTTAAGATATATCTTTGTCTCGTTGTGCTCCGACAACTCCCTCCATGTCAACCCGCGCCTTGCTATTCCGGAATTACAACGCGCGCGAAAACTCCCACCTCCTGTGAAATCCAGACACGCGAAATGCCCGTGGTACCCCTGAACCGAAAGAACCGCCTCAAATCGGTGGGGGTACTTTCGTAACTTACCCACATTTCGGACAAGCGCGTCTCTAAGCCATGGTTCCCCACTACCATCCCATCTGCCCACCCATTCGTACACCGAGGTCGCGAAAACCCGCGACAAAACCCCACACCCTGCTCCGTCCGACACCCAGCCGGAGCCTCTTCCCTGACGACGTCGTCCATAGCAACACCTCAATGTCCCTCATCCACCGTACCAGATGAGGATCCATCGGTGATCTCATCATCCCGCCGGTTCAGCCACCCCGTCCTCCACCTCCAAGGAGCTGCCCCGACGTTCCCCTCGTCTTTCGCGCCACCTCCATTCCCACACCACTATCTTCACCTGCACCATCGGAAGAGCATCATCATCACCGTTTCCTCGGATGAAGCTGCGGCCTAATCGGCACCACCAAAGAGGTTGTACACTAATCACTGCATTTTCTTCTTGATTCGATCTCACGGTGCTGCTGACGCTCGGTCCCGAGCCGACACGACGCGGCTTCATCCACGGCGGCGTCGCCGGCCACTTCCTCCACAGCGGCGTCGCCGGCCACTTCCTCCACGGCGTCGCTCCCTTGGCGGCGATGCCCACATCAGTAGGACCTACTGCTGCTTTAGCTCTCGCTCGCGTTGCTGCTCTGCTCTTGCTCTCGGTCCCCTGCTTGGTCTGCTCTTGCTATTGCTCTTGCTCGCGCTGCTGCTCTCGCTCTTGCTTGCGATGCTGCTCCGATTTAGCTACACTTCAGTCGACTGAATCGACTTTTGGGTTAGTCGATTTTCAGGTGGTGGGGGGGGGGGGGGGTGGGCTCGCCGGGGTGAAGGAAGAAACAGCCGCAGCGGGGAGGGGGGCTCGCCGGAGAGATACCCCACTATCTATCTTAGGGTTCAGGATGGGGGCGGTGGTTGCCAGCGGTGGTGGGGCGTTGGCGGGGCGGTGGCATGGGGATCGCCAAAGAAAAAGCTCGGCACGCGGTGGCCTAGAGGGATGGCCGGGGCGGCGGTGGACCGGTGGTGGGGAGTGTTTTCGGGGCGGGCGGGGCGGCGCACCGCCGGCCGTGGGTGGCGGGGGGCTGCTGTTTGGCCGGCTCAGGGGGGTGGAGGTTGAAGATGAACAGTAGGCCCTTGATTAAGCAGAGATGAAAAAGTCAGTCGACCGACGTGTAGCCTCACCATGCTAGTGCGTTCAGTTTCGACAGCAAAATTCAGTTTCGACAGCAAAATTCAGTTTCACAGCAAAATTCTGAAGGAAATATGCCCTAGAGGCAATAATAAAGTTATTATTTATTTCCTTATATCATGATAAATGTTTATTATTCATGCTAGAATTGTATTAACCGGAAACATAATACATGTGTGAATACATAGACCAACAGAGTGTCACTAGTATGCCTCTACTAGACTAGCTCGTTAATCAAAGATGGTTATGTTTCCTAACCATGAACAAAGAGTTGTTATTTGATTAACGAGGTCACATCATTAGTTGAATGATCTGATTGACATGACCCATTCCATTAGCTTAGCACCTGATCGTTTAGTATGTTGCTATTGCTTTCTTCATGACTTATACATGTTCCTATAACTATGAGATTATGCAACTCCCGTTTACCGGAGGAACACTTTGGGTACTACCAAACGTCACAACGTAACTGGGTGATTATAAAGGAGTACTACAGGTGTCTCCAATGGTAGATGTTGGGTTGGCGTATTTCGAGATTAGGGTTTGTCACTCCGATTGTCGGAGAGGTATCTCTGGGCCCTCTCGGTAATACACATCACATAAGCCTTGCAAGCACTGCAACTAATATGTTAGTTGTGAGATGATGTATTACAGAACGAGTAAAGAGACTTGCCGGTAACGAGATTGAACTAGGTATTGGATACCGACGATCGAATCTCGGGCAAGTAACATACCCATGACAAAGGGAACAACGTATGTTGTTATGCGGTCTGACCGATAAAGATCTTCGTAGAATATGTAGGAGCCAATATGGGCATCCAGGTCCCGCTATTGGTTATTGACCGGAGACGTGTCTCGGTCATGTCTACATTGTTCTCGAACCGTAGGGTCCGCACGCTTAACGTTACGATGACAGTTATTATGAGTTTATGCATTTTGATGTACCGAAGGTTGTTCGGAGTCCCGGATGAGATCACGGACATGACGAGGAGTCTCGAAATGGTCGAGACGTAAAGATTGATATATTGGAAGCCTATGTTTGGGCACCGGAAGCGTTCCGGGTAAAATCGGGATTTTTCCGGATTACCGGGAGGGTTACCGGAACCCCCCGGGAGGCAAATGGGCCTATTGGGCCTTAGTGGAAAAGAGAGAAGAGGCAGCCCACAAGCCTAGCCGGCGCCCCCCTTTCCCAAGTCCTAATAGGACTAGGAGAGGTGGGCCGGCCCCCTCTTTCTCCTTCCCCCCAAGAGTCCTAGTTGGAATAGGATTGGAGGGGAGGAGTCCTACTCCCGGTGGGAGTAGGACTCCTCCCTGCGCCTCCCTCCTAGACGGCCGAACCCCCTGCCCCTGGCCTTTATATACGGGGGCAGGGGGCACCCCAAGACACACAACTTGATCCTTGAGATCGTTCCTTAGCCGTGTGCGGTGCCCCCTGCCACCAAATTCCACCTCGATCATACCGTTACAGTGCTTAGGTGAAGCCCTGCGTCGGTAGTACATCAAGATCGTCACCACGCCGTCGTGCTGACGGAACTCTTCCTCGATGCTTTGCTGGATCGGAGCCCGAGGAACGTCATCGAGCTGAACGTGTGCTAAGAACTCGGAGGTGCCGGAGTAACGGTGCTTGGATCGGTCGGATCGGGAAGAAGACGTACGACTACTTCCTCTACGTTTTGTGATCGCTTCCGCAGTCGGTCTGCGTTGGTACGTAGACAACACTCTCCCCTCTCGTTGCTGTGCATCACCATGATCTTGCGTGTGCGTAGGAAAATTTTCGAAATTACTGCGTTCCCCAACAGTGGCATCCGAGCCGAGGTTTTATGGTTTGATGTTATATGCACGAGTAGAACACAAGTGAGTTTTGGGCGATACAAGTCATACTGCCTACCAGCATGTCATACTTTGGTTCGGCGGTATTGTTGGTTGAGACGATCCGGACCAATCTTACGCGTACTCTTACGCGAGACCGGTTCCCTCGACGTGCTTTGCATATAGATGGCTTGCGGAAGACTGTCTCTCCAACTTTAGTTGAACCAAGTGTGACTACGCCCGGTCCTTGAGAAGGTTAAAACGGAGTCTATTTGACGAACTATCGTTGTGGTTTTGATGCGTAGGTGAGATGAGTTCTTACTTAAGCCCGTAGCAGCCACGTAAAACTTGCAACAACAAAGTAGAGGACGTCTAACTTGTTTTTGCAGGGCATGTTGTGATGTGATATGGTCAAGGCATGATGCTGATTTTATTGTATGAGATGATCATGTTTTGTAACCGAGTTATCGGCAACTGCCAGGAGCCATATGGTTGTCGCTTTATTGTATGCAATGCAATCGCGATGTAATGCTTTACTTTATTGCTAAGCGGTAGTGATAGTCGTGGAAGCATAAGATTGGCGAGACGACAATGACGCTACGATGGAGATCAAGGTGTCGCGCCGGTGACGATGGTGATCATGACGGTGCTTCGGAGATGGAGATCACAAAGCACAAGATGATGATGGCCATATCATATCACTTATATTGATTGCATGTGATGTTTATCCTTTTATGCATCTTATCTTTCTTTGATTGACGGTAGCATTATAAGATGATCTCTCACTAAATTATCAAGAAGTGTTCTCCCTGAGTATGCACCGTTGCAAAAGTTCTTCGTGCTGAGACACCACGTGATGATCGGGTGTGATAGGCTCTACGTTCAAATACAACGGGTGCAAAACAGTTGCACACGCGGAATACTCAGGTTATACTTGACGAGCCAAGCATATAAAGATATGGCCTCGGAACACGGAGACCGAAAGGTCGAGCGTGAATCATATAGTAGATATGATCAACATATTGATGTTCGCCATTGAAAACTACTCCATCTCACGTGATGATCGGTTATGGTTTAGTTGATTTGGATCACGTGATCACTTAGAAGATTAGAGGTATGTCTATCTAAGTGGGAGTTCTTAAGTAAATTAACTGAACTTAAAATTATCATGAACTTAGTACCTGATAGTATCTTGCTTGTTTATGTTGATTGTAGATAGATGGCTCGTGCTGTTGTTCCGTTGAATTTTAATACGTTCCTTGAGAAAGCAAAGTTGAAAGATGATGGTAGCAATTACACGGACTGGGTCCGTAACCTGAGGATTATCCTCATTGCTGCACAGAAGAATTACGTCCTGGAAGCACCGCTGAGTGCCAGGCCTGCTGCAAGAGCAACACCAGAAGTTATGAACGTCTGGCAGAGCAAAGCTGATGACTACTCAATAGTTCAGTGTGCCATGCTTTACGGCTTAGAACCGGGACTTCAACGACGTTTTGAACGTCATGGAGCATATGAGATGTTCCAGGAGTTGAAGTTAATATTTCAAGCAAATGCCCGGATTGAGAGATATGAAGTCTCCAATAAGTTCTATAGCTGCAAGATGGAGGAGAACAGTTCTGTCAGTGAGCATATACTCAAAATGTCTGGGTATAATAATCACTTGATTCAATTGGGAGTTACACTTCCGGATGATTGCATCATTGACAGAATTCTCCAATCACTGCCACCAAGCTACAAGAGCTTTGTGATGAACTATAATATGCAAGGGATGAACAAGACTATTCCCGAGCTCTTCGCAATGCTGAAAGCTGCGGAGGTAGAAATCAAGAAGGAGCATCAAGTGTTGATGGTTAACAAAACCACGAGTTTCAAGAAAAAGGGCAAAGGGAAGAAGAAGGGGAACTTCAAGAAGAACGGCAAGCAAGTTGCTACTCAAGAGAAGAAACCCAAGTCTGGACCTAAGCCTGAAACTGAGTGCTTCTACTGCAAGCAGACTGGTCACTGGAAGCGGAACTGCCCCAAGTATTTGGCGGATAAGAAGGATGGCAAAGTGAACAAAGGTATATGTGATATACATGTTATTGATGTGTACCTTACTAATGCTCGCAGTAGCACCTGGGTATTTGATACTGGTTCTGTTGCTAATATTTGCAACTCAAAACAGGGACTACAGAATAAGCGGACACTAGCAAAGGACGAGGTGACGATGCGCGTGGGAAACGGTTCCAAAGTCGATGTGATCGCAGTCGGCACGCTACCTCTACATCTACCTTCGGGATTAATATTAGACCTAAATAATTGTTATTTGGTGCCAGCGTTGAGCATGAACATTATATCTGGATCTTGTTTGATGCGAGACGGTTATTCATTTAAATCAGAGAATAATGGTTGTTCTATTTATATGAGTAATATCTTTTATGGTCATGCACCCTTGAAAAGTGGTCTATTCTTATTGAATCTCGATAGTAGTAATACACATATTCATAATGTTGAAGCCAAAAGATGCAGAGTTGATAATGATAGTGCAACTTATTTGTGGCACTGCCGTTTAGGTCATATCGGTGTAAAGCGCATGAAGAAACTCCATACTGATGGGCTTTTGGAACCACTTGATTATGAATCACTTGGTACTTGCGAACCGTGCCTCATGGGCAAGATGACTAAAACTGCGTTCTCCGGTACTATCGAGAGAGCAACAGATTTATTGGAAATCATACATACCGATGTATGTGGTCCGATGAATATTGAGGCTCGTGGCGGATATCGTTATTTTCTCACCTTCACAGATGATTTAAGCAGATATGGGTATATCTACTTAATGAAACATAAGTCTGAAACATTTGAAAAGTTCAAGGAATTTCAGAGTGAAGTTGAAAATCATCGTAACAAGAAAATAAAGTTTCTACGATCTGATCGTGGAGGAGAATATTTGAGTTACGAGTTTGGTGTACATTTGAAAAATTGTGGAATAGTTTCGCAACTCACGCCACCCGGAACACCACAACGTAATGGTGTGTCCAAACGTCGTAATCGTACTTTACTAGATATGGTGCGATCTATGATGTCTCTTACTGATTTACCGCTATCATTTTGGGGTTATGCTTTAGAGACGGCCGCATTCATGTTAAATAGGGCACCATCTAAATCCGTTGAGACGACGCCTTATGAACTGTGGTTTGGCAAGAAACCAAAGTTGTCGTTTCTTAAAGTTTGGGGCTGCGATGCTTATGTGAAAAAGCTTCAACCTGATAAGCTCGAACCCAAATCGGAGAAGTGTGTCTTCATAGGATATCCAAAGGAAACTATTGGATACACCTTCTATCACAGATCCGAAGGCAAGACTTTTGTTGCTAAATTCGGAAACTTTCTTGAGAAGGAGTTTCTCTCGAAAGAAGTGAGTGGGAGGAAAGTAGAACTTGACGAGGTAACTGTACCTACTCCATTATTGGGAAATAGTACATCACAGAAAACTGTTTCTGTGAGACCTACACCAATAAGAGAGGAAGTTAATGATAATGATCATGAAACTTTAGATCAAGATACTACTGTACCTCGTAGATCAACCAGAGTAAGATCCGCACCAGAGTGGTACGGTAATCCTGTTCTGGAAATCATGCTACTAGATCATGATGAACCTACGAACTATGAAGAAGCGATGGTGAGCCCAGATTCCGCAAAGTGGCTTGAAGCCATGAAATCTGAGATGGGATCCATGTATGAGAACAAAGTATGGACTTTGGTTGACTTGCCCGATGATCGGCAAGCAATTGAGAATAAATGGATCTTTAAGAAAAAGACTGACGCTGATGGTAATGTTACTGTCTACAAAGCTCGACTTGTCGCAAAAGGTTTTCGACAAGTTCAAGGAGTTGACTACGATGAGACTTTCTCACCCGTAGCGATGCTTAAGTCTGTCAGAATCATGTTAGCAATTGCCGCATTTTATGATTATGAAATTTGGCAAATGGATGTAAAAACCGCATTCCTGAATGGATTTCTGGAAGAAGAGTTGTATATGATGCAACCTGAAGGTTTTGTCGATCCAAAGGAAGCTAACAAAGTGTGCAAACTCCAGCGATCCATTTATGGACTGGTGCAAGCATCTCGGAGTTGGAATAAACGCTTTGATAGTGTGATCAAGGCATTTGGATTTATACAGACTTTTGGAGAAGCCTGTATTTACAAGAAAGTGAGTGGGAGCTTTGTAGCATTTCTGATATTATATGTGGATGACATATTACTGATTGGAAATGATATAGAATTTCTGGATAGCATAAAGGGATACTTGAATAAAAAAAATTCGATGAAAGACCTCGGGGAAGCTGCTTACATATTAGGCATAAAGATCTATAGAGATAGATCAAAACGCTTAATTGGACTTTCACAAAGCACATACTTTGACAAGATTTTGAAGAAGTTCAAAATGGATCAAGCAAAGAAAGGGTTCTTGCCTGTGTTACAAGGTGTGAAGTTGAGCCAGACTCAATGCCCGACCAATGCAGAAGATAGAGAGAAAATGAAAGATGTTCCCTATGCTTCAGCCATAGGCTCTATCATGTATGCAATGCTGTGTACCAGACCTGATGTGTGCCTTGCTATAAGTTTAGCAGGGAGGTACCAAAGTAATCCAGGAGTGGATCACTGGACAGCGGTCAAGAACATCCTGAAATACCTGAAAAGGACTAAGGATATGTTTCTCGTATATGGAGGTGACAAAGAACTCACCGTAAGAGGTTACGTTGATGCAAGCTTTGACACTGATCCGGACGATTCTAAATCGCAAACCGGATACGTGTTTACTTTAAACGGTGGAGCTGTCAGTTGGTGCAGTTCTAAACAAAGCGTCATAGCAGGATCTACATGTGAAGCGGAGTACATAGCTGCTTCGGAAGCAGCAAACGAAGGAGTCTGGATGAAGGAGTTCATATCCGATCTAGGTGTCATACCTAGTGCATCGGGTCCAATGAAAATCTTCTGTGACAATACTGGTGCAATTGCCTTGGCAAAGGAATCCAGATTTCACAAAAGAACCAAACACATCAAGAGACGCTTCAACTCCATCCGGGATTTAGTCCAGGTGGGAGACATAGAGATTTGCAAGATACATACGGATCTGAATGTTGCAGACCCGTTGACTAAGCCTCTTCCACGAGCAAAACATGATCAGCACCAAGGCTCCATGGGTGTTAGAATCATTACTATGTAATCTAGATTATTGACTCTAGTGCAAGTGGGAGACTGAAGGAAATATGCCCTAGAGGCAATAATAAAGTTATTATTTATTTCCTTATATCATGATAAATGTTTATTATTCATGCTAGAATTGTATTAACCGGAAACATAATACATGTGTGAATACATAGACCAACAGAGTGTCACTAGTATGCCTCTACTAGACTAGCTCGTTAATCAAAGATGGTTATGTTTCCTAACCATGAACAAAGAGTTGTTATTTGATTAACAAGGTCACATCATTAGTTGAATGATCTGATTGACATGACCCATTCCATTAGCTTAGCACCCGATCGTTTAGTATGTTGCTATTGCTTTCTTCATGACTTATACATGTTCCTATAACTATGAGATTATGCAACTCCCGTTTACCGGAGGAACACTTTGGGTACTACCAAACGTCACAACATAACTGGGTGATTATAAAGGAGTACTACAGGTGTCTCCAATGGTAGATGTTGGGTTGGCGTATTTCGAGATTAGGGTTTGTCACTCCGATTGTCGGAGAGGTATCTCTGGGCCCTCTCGGTAATACACATCACATAAGCCTTGCAAGCACTGCAACTAATATGTTAGTTGTGAGATGATGTATTACAGAACGAGTAAAGAGACTTGCCGGTAACGAGATTGAACTAGGTATTGGATACCGACGATCGAATCTCGGGCAAGTAACATACCGATGACAAAGGGAACAACGTATGTTGTTATGCGGTCTGACCGATAAAGATCTTCGTAGAATATGTAGGAGCCAATATGGGCATCCAGGTCCCGCTATTGGTTATTGACCGGAGACGTGTCTCGGTCATGTCTACATTGTTCTCGAACCGTAGGGTCCGCACGCTTAACGTTACGATGACAGTTATTATGAGTTTATGCATTTTGATGTACCGAAGGTTGTTCGGAGTCCCGGATGAGATCACGGACATGACGAGGAGTCTCGAAATGGTCGAGACGTAAAGATTGATATATTGGAAGCCTATGTTTGGGCACCAGAAGCGTTCCGGGTAAAATCGGGATTTTTCCGGATTACCGGGAGGGTTACCGGAATCCCCCGGGAGGCAAATGGGCCTATTTGGCCTTAGTGGAAAAGAGAGAAGAGGCAGCCCACAAGCCTAGCCGGCGCCCCCCCTTTCCCAAGTCCTAATAGGACTAGGAGAGGTGGGCCGGCCCCCTCTTTCTCCTTCCCCCCCAAGAGTCCTAGTTGGAATAGGATTGGAGGGGAGGAGTCCTACTCCCGGTGGGAGTAGGACTCCTCCCTGCGCCTCCCTCCTAGCCGGCCGAACCCCCTGCCCCTGGCCTTTATATACGGGGGCAGGGGGCACCCCAAGACACACAACTTGATCCTTGAGATCGTTCCTTAGCCGTGTGCGGTGCCCCCTGCCACCAAATTCCACCTCGATCATACCGTTACAGTGCTTAGGCGAAGCCCTGCGTCGGTAGTACATCAAGATCGTCACCACGCCGTCGTGCTGACGGAACTCTTCCTCGACGCTTTGCTGGATCGGAGCCCGAGGAACGTCATCGAGCTGAACGTGTGCTAAGAACTCGGAGGTGCCGGAGTAACGGTGCTTGGATCGGTCGGATCGGGAAGAAGACGTACGACTACTTCCTCTACGTTTTGTGATCGCTTCCGCAGTCGGTCTGCGTTGGTACGTAGACAACACTCTCCCCTCTCGTTGTTGTGCATCACCATGATCTTGCGTGTGCGTAGGAAAATTTTCGAAATTACTGCGTTCCCCAACAAATTCAGTTTCGACAGTTAAGTTCAGTTTTGACAGTTAAGGTCAGAGATGAGCGGCTGATGTATTTTACATCTAGCACTTTGTGGTTATGTATTTTACGTCATGTATTGGAGATGCTATTAGAATTCCACTCAGGTTAACGTTGTTCATTGTGTCTCTTGTCCTGCTTGAGCCTCGGCGTCATACAACTCACCGGAGCTGCTCCAACGACGAAACCCTCCATCACAGCGGAGCAGTACCTCGGGCTCCATCTCCAGACGCCTAAGATCTTCTTCCCCTCCTCCGACAGCCAAGTTAGCCGGAGCATCCTCACCGGCCAACCCAATCACGCTGAGATCGACATGGCTTCGCCAAAGAGGTTCTACACTTGTAGCATCTCTTTTTTACTCTACATGTTATATATATTGTCCACTGAGCACTCGTAGTAACGGGAAATACGATTATTTTATCCTACTATATGACAAGCAGTGAGGTACCAGGCAACTTAGCTATCCGTGATGGACTCTCTTGAATGCCATCATTATTTATCTCTGTGCGTTTCAGCTGTGCATTTGTCAGTGGGCCTGGGAGTTGAGCTAGTATGGCAGTGGCCTGGGTCCAAAGTAATAGAAGTAGCACAAAAACATTTTTTAGTGTAGGATTTTCCTTGCTCAAGCCTGCCTACTAGAATCGCCAGTGCTTGAAAGGAAAAGTGAATGAAAAACATCGGAATTAGAAAGTTTCCTATGGTACTACTTTTCATGAATTTGGTGCAAAGGAATGGAGCAAAGGAAAACTGTAGGATTTGTTCCTTTAGTGTATCCTTGAAAGAAAATCCGTAGGAATCCTAATTTCCACTTCTCCTCCTTTTCATATTCCTATTCATCAAGCACAAGACTAAGAGATAGTAGCATAATAGCATTATAACCGTACATTTTCTTGTGGTTTGACTTAATCTCACCATGCTTTTTTGCATCCTGTGATCTTCCAATTGTTGTGAATCAAACACCCAGATTGGCAGAAATCCTGTGTTTTTAAATTCTCTGTTTTGCACATGCATTCCTATTCTATTCCTGTCTATTTCCTATCCCTGCATTGTTAGAATCCTCAAATTCAAACAAGCCCTTACTCAATTACTTCTGTTACAGATATGTGTCAAAGAAAACCTTGTGTGGTTTGTCCTGCTCCTGCGGCGCTATGTTCCACCCCAGCTCAGCTGCTCCAACGACGAAAGGGTTCACCACAGCAGGGATCCGCTCTCCAGACTATCTTTCGCCGCCTCAGATCTTCTTCCCCGCCACCGGCAACCACGGCAACTGCATTACCATCATCAACTGAGCAGATGACCTTGAGGACTACACGGGTCCGCAAGAGAGGTCGCACTCTTCCGTGTCTGCTTACGTTATGCGTCGCTTAATATGATGACATGCTACATTATCGTCGTGTTCACCTATTAGACTCCGAGTCAGTTCCAAACTAATGCTGAAACTTGAGTTTTTAAATGGTTGTGGGGTACATATTGGGGCAACAATCAGTACTATCTGTCTACTATCTGGTTAATCTCCGGTGTCTACTATGAGTTTCATGTTGGGCGCAAACAAACATTAAAGGAGCCATTATCTGTATTTTTTAACTAAAGCTATTATCTGCCTGCTATCATTGGTTTTGGGTCTATCCATAGTTTGCTACCATCACTCTGGATTTGTGCATGCACTCCTTACATAATCTCACTATGTTTTATTCCTATGCATGCCAGTTATTGTACACAATGGAACTGATCATGTAGAGCAAAAGAGACGAGCCTTGCGTGGGAATAAAATTTCATGCAGACGTCGTTCCATGGTGGGCGGAAAGGCAGCCCCCCTCCACCCATTTCGGATCGTAATCAAGAGGAAGATAACTATTATGAGGGGGATTCAGAAGGAGAAGACCACTCCTATTTACCCCATGAGGTCTTCTCTCTAACTTGGCATGTTGATGTTGGTAATATCATGCATATGGTGCCTTGCATTGCTTACTGTATACATTAAAGATGTCATATGCTTAGTTTAGACATGCTTTGTGTCAATGCCATCTGTTTAGTTTTTTTATCGTATATGTGAATCATGCAATGCCATCTTGTCTAGCCAGGCATCATATATGTGAATTTTGCAATGCCACCCTGGTTAGCCAGTCATCTTATATGTGAATTATATCATGCCATCATTTTTTATTACGTGTTAAATTTGTCAATAATTTTAGTACATTCAATTAATCTTCCTGTGCATCAGCCATTTGGCACGGTCATGGAAAAATCTGGAGTGGAAACAAGGTCTTCAGAGCAGACAATGCTATCTGACGAAGCGCATGTCTTGCTGGTTACCGATAGCTCCTTAGAGGAGGATTCAGAGACAGATGACCAGTCATATCCCCCCCCGAGGTGCATGCCCTAACTTGGCAGGGTTATGTTGCTCATATCGTGCGTATGGTATCTTGCATTGCTATGTCATTTGCTTGGTTTAGACATGCTTTGTGTGAATGCCACCTGTTTAGTGTCTAATTACCATATATGTGAATTATGCAATGCCATCTTGTTGCAAGACATTATATATGTGAATTATGCAATGTTATCTTGTTGCAAGGCATCATGTATGTGAATTATGCAATGCCATGCTGTTTAGGCAAGCGTCATATATGTGAATTATATCATGTCATCCTTTTTTTGTATTTCTCATTGCTTTTGTCGACAATGTTTGTATATTCAACTGCTCTTCCTATGCATATGCTATTTGAATTGGTGATGGAGAAATCTGGAGTGAAAACAAGGTCTTCAGGGCAGACAATGCTACCTGCTGAAGCAGATATCTTGCTGGTTACAGATAGCTCTTCAGAGGAGGATTCAGAGGCAGATGACTAGTCCTATTATCCCCCTGAGGTGTATGCTCAAACTTGGTAGGGTTATATTACTCATATAATGCATATGTTGTATTGCAATGCTTAGTTTTTACATCATATACACAATATTGAATGCCATCTCCTTAGTTGACACATCATATATGTGATTGCCCTCTGGTCACTTCCTTAGTATATAAATCATATATTTGAATTATGTCATGCTATAATGTTTACATAGACATCATGTATCTGAATTATGGCATGCGAACCCATTTTCTAAAGACATAATATAGTTATATCATCTCATCCTGTTTACATAGTCATCATATTAAATTATGTCATTCTATCCGTGAATTATATCATGCCATCATGTTTCCATCGACGACATGTTTGTGATTTATGGCATGCCAACCACTTTAATAGACACATCGTATAGTTATATCATGTCATCCTGTTTACATAGTCATCATATTAAATTATGTCATTCTATCTCTGAATTATATCATGCCATCATGTTTCCATCGACGGCATGTTTGTGATTTATGGCATGCCAACCACTTTAATAGACACATCGTATAGTTATATCATGTCATCCTGTTTACATAGTCATCATATTTTGAAGTATGTCATTCTATCGTGTTTAGTTAGCCATCATACATGTGAAATTGTGTCATGCTATCCTGTCTAATTAGCCATCATATATGTGAAATTATGTCCTGCTATTCTGTTTGCTTAGACAACATAAATGTGAATTATTTCATGCCCTGTTTTCTTCCCTACTATCCATTGCACCTGTCTATCTTACAATGTCTGTACATTCAATTACTTTTTCTTGTTTATCAGCCATTTCAATTGGAGGGAGTGATGGCAGTATCTGTGGGAGTAAAAACACGGTCTTCAGAAAAGACGTGCTACCTGTCGATGCAGGTAGAACCACGGTTGTACTTGCCCAAAAACCAGCCCCACCACACATAACCCACACTCATGCAGATTGTACCCCTACCCAGTTGGACAGAGAACCAGCTACACCCCTTCTAACCCCAACCCCAGCAGATAGACACCCAGTTCCCGTTGACATAGCACCGTCTCCACCACGGAGCACCCAAACACGAGCAGTTAGTAAGGCAACTGCAGTGCCCAAATCACAAGGACCACCACTCTGAACCCGAAGTCAACGCTTAAAGCAGAAGAAGAATTGTTCTCAGGTCAGGTTCCATAGCTATGGTTCATACTACTTTGCTCTTGCATCACTGTATTTACTGATACCAACTAATTTCAAATTTGAAGGATGCAATTGAAACTCCAATGGCGCAACAGGTATGTTTTAAACCTGTTTCTTCAACGTGTTTGGCTGTTTGCTATTGTAACTTGCTCTATGTTGATTTCAGTTTCAATTGAATTAACAGTTATGTTCTCATGCCATGCACATTACAAGTGTTATTATTGTCGTGTAGTTTCCCACACTTATATTCTGTCTATGCTGCTTTGTCTTAAATAGATATGATTCGAACTGTATCTATCTTGATTCAGCAACATAAACTAGAATGATATAGACCATACAGTGACCATACTACATAGATATATGTTTGTTTCATGCTGTTATCCTGTCCACCTTACTACTGAACTGGTAAACCTGAGATGTGTTTGTTTGTTTCTCTTTTAGAACGCAGATAAAGGAAGTAATGCAGATAAGGTTCAAGATAGTGAGACATCCCTGTTGGTCTCCAAGAAAGCTGATAAAAACTATATTGAAGACACTGAGACAACCCCAAAGTCCTGTCTTGATTTAGTGTTCGAGTTATTGGCTACCACTGCTGGCACCAGCTCTTCGAACTCGTTGCCTGAATCAGTTTGGCTTCTTGAGTCTCAACTTCAAGTTGAAAGACATCGATCAGATGTTATGCGTCAGGAAGCCGAAGGACTGAGGAAGTCCCTGCAGAATTCAGATGCATACTTTCTGGTGCAACAACAAGCGCTGGAGGACTTAAGCGCCAAACAAGAGAAAGTTAATAAGCTTGCTAAGCATCTTGCCAACATTATGGGTACCCAGGATATTGTTTCTTGAGATCTTCTGAAGTGGTTTCAGTTCAGGACTTGTTTTGCTGCGGCGTTTATATGCTGCTGTGTTCCCTATATTTGCACTGGTGGCGAACTTTAATGCCCAGTGGATGTAATATGTGTAATAGCCATGATAGCCTAGTGTAAGTTTCTTGCTTATTTATTTCCTTGTTGTCTTGTTTATTTGTTTGCTTGTAGTCAGTGCAGTTCTTTTTCTGCGGTTTGCTAGTGGCTGCAATAACCTATTTTTTAAAACTAAGCCACAATAACCATGTGCTAATATTTACTGTAGTGACACTGGGCCTCCTATGGGCCGTAGAAACTGTGGGCCTTCTACGGGCCGTATAAACAGTGGGCCTTCTATGGGCCGTAGAAGCAGTGGGCCTTCTACGGGCCGTATAAACAATGGGCCTTCTATGGGCTGTATCATCAATGGGCCTTCTACGGGCCGTATCATCAATGGGCCTTATACGGGCCGTATGATCGATTGGCCAAACATGGGCCGATCAGACCGCATTCTGGCCATAAACGGGCTAGAGTTGGAACCGTCCGTTCATGGGCCGACCATAACGGGCCATTGTTAATAGGCCGTATTTGATGATGCTATGAAAACGGCCCAACTATTAATGGACCACAAATGGGCCGACTATAACCACGGGCTGAATTTGGCCCACAAGCAGAAAATGATAGTAACGGGCCGTAAGTAAACGAATGCTGAAAATGAGCCCAAGAATAAATGGGCTCTGAAGAAGGCCGGAAGATAACATGGGCTAGAAACGGCCCAATGGTATAACGAGCCGTTAATGGGTATAAGGTGATACACTGTTCATCACGGGCTAGTTTCACCACGGGCTGTTAACGGGTGTAAAGTGATACACTGTTCATTATGGGCCATTTTCACCACGGGCCGTTAATAGGCCAAGAGTTACATAGGGCCTCATATGGGCTGAAAGACGTCATGGGCCATACATGGGCCAGAAGTGAAAACGGGCTGGAATCATATTGGATGGCCTAGATGACGCTACTGGGCCTAATTCGGATAGGGCGTAACGGGCCTTGGGTTAGCGAGCTGTAAATGGGCTATATTCGAATAGGCCGTTAACGGGCTTTTCATGGGCCGGTCCACCAGCTTTTGACCAAGTCAAATGGGCCGGCCCGCCAGCTTTTGACCAAGTCAAATGGGCCGACCTTTACACAAGAATGGGCCTCTGTTGGGCCGTGCCACGTGTCGACGTATCATAGGTGCCTATCTGACCCACTGACGAGCTGACATGTGTTTCGTCCGGCCAATAAGAATTTTACATGTGGAAATTTCCCATTGGTCGGGGTTGTTAACGGGTTATCGGATCCAAAACCCGACCCGATAGCTTAACGGTGTTCCGTTACGGTGGATGCCACGTGTCGGTCACCCCTGACGAAAGCACTTCTGTGACGCGCGATTTATCGTCATGGAAGTGGACACTTCCGTGATGATAATTTTGGTAATGTCATGGAACACTTCTACGATAGCACAGGTATGACTATCTTGATTCTGTCATAAATTTGTCATGGATGTACATGCATGACAAAAAGCGACCTACTGTGACAAACACGTATCATCACGGAAGTGTATTTTTTTGTAGTGAGGTGAAACTGCTAGAATTGCTAAACCTTGTGCTAAAGATAAACATAGGCCTGTGGTAGGCGTGCCTGCTATTTATGTTAAAATAGAAGATCATTGTTATCATGGCTTATGTGATATGGGTGCTAGTGCTAGTGTTATACCTCATGACTTATACAAAGAAATTAAGAATGAAATTGCACCTGTTGAGTTAGAAGATATTGATGTCACAATTAAACTTGCCAATAGATATACTATTTCACCAATAGGAATTGTTAGAGATGTTGAAGTCTTGTGTGGGAAAACTAAATATCTTGCTGATTTTCTTGTTCTTACTTCCCCACAAGATAGCTTTTGTCCCATTATATTTGGTAGACCCTTCTTAAATACTGTCAATGCTACCATAGACTGCACTAAGAATATTGTTACTGTTGTCTTGGATGATATGGTTCATGAGTTTAATTTCTCTAAATTTAGTAAACAACATCGTGAGGAAGAATTACCTAGTAAGGATGAAATTATTGGTCTTTCTTCTATTGCCGTACCTCCTAGTGACCCTTTAGAACACTATTTGCTAAACCATGAAAATGATATATTCATGAAAGAAAGAAGGGAAATAGATGAAGTATTCTTTAAACAGGAACCTATTCTGCATCACAACTTGCCTGTTGAAATTTTAGGGGATCCTCCTCCACCTAAGGGTGATCCCGTGTTTGAGCTTAAACCTTTGCCTGATAATCTTAAATAAGAAGATATATCATGTTATTATTAGTGCTAACCTTTCAGAGCATGAAGAAGAAAGATTATTGAAAACTCTGAAGAAGCATCATGCTGCTATTGGATATACTCTTGATGATCTTAAGGGCATTAGACGCACTCTATGTCAACATAAAATAAATTTGGAAGCAGATGCCAAACCAGTTCGTGATCCTCAACGACGTCTGAATCCTAAAATGAAACAAGTGGTAAGAAAAGAAATACTCAAGCTTCTGGAGGCAGGTATAATCTATCCCGTTGCTGATAGTGAGTGGGTAAGTCTTGCCCATTGTGTCCCTAAGAAGGGAGGTATTACTGTAATTCCTAATGATAAAGATGAATTGATTCCACAAAGAATTATCACAGGTTATAGGATGGTAATTGATTTCCGCAAATTAAATAAAGCTACTAAGAAAGATCATTACCCCTTACCTTTTATTGATAAAATGCTAGAAAGATTATGCAAACATACACATTACTGCTTTCTAGATGGTTATTCTGGTTTCTCTCAAATACCTGTGTCGGCTAGAGATCAATCAAAGACTACGTTTACATGCCCTTTTGGTACTTTTTCTTACAGACGTATGCCTTTTGGTTTATGTAATGCACATGCTACCTTTCAAAGATGCATGATGGCTATATTCTCTGACTTTTGTGAAAAGATTTGTGAGGTTTTCATGGACGACTTTTCCGTCTATGGTTCCTCTTTTGATGATTGCTTGAGCAATCTTGATCGAGTTTTGCAGAGATGTGAAGAAACTAATCTTGTCTTGAATTGGGAAAAGTGCCACTTTATGGTTAATGAAGGTATTGTCTTGGGGCACAAGGTTTCTGTAAGAGGTATTGAAGTTGATAAAGCCAAGGTTGATGCTATTGAAAAGACGCCATGTCCCAAGGACATCAAAGGTATAAGAAGTTTCCTTGGTCACGCCGGATTTTACAGGAGGTTCATTAAGGACTTCTCAAAAATTTCTCGGCCTCTGACTAATTTATTGCAAAAAGATATACCATTTGTCTTTGATGATGATTGTGTAGAAGCATTTGAAATACTTAAGAAAGCATTAGTCTTTGCACCTGTTGTTCAGCCACCTGATTGGAATTTACCCTTTGAAATTATGTGTGATGCTAGTGACTATGCTATGGGTGCTCTTCTAGGGCAAAGAGTTGATAAGAAATTAAATGTTATTCATTATTCTAGTAAGACTCTAGACAATGCTCAAAGAAATTATGCTACTACTAAAAAAGAGCTTTTAGCAGTTTTATTTGCTTGTGATAAGTTTAGATCTTATATTGTTGATTCTAAAGCAACTATTCAAACAGATCATGATGCTATTAAATATCTTATGGAAAAGAAAGATGCTAAACCTAGACTTATTAGATGGGTTCTCTTGCTACAAGAATTTGATTTGCATATTGTTGATAGAAAGGGAGCTGAGAACCCCATTGCAGACAACTTGTCTAGGTTTGAAAATATTCTTGATGACCCACTGCCTATTAATGATAGCTTTCCTGATGAACAATTAAATGTTATAAGTACTTCTCGTAGTACTACATGGTATGCTGATTATGCTAATTATATTGTTGCTAAATTTATACCACCTAGCTTCACATACCACAAAAGAAAAAGTTCTTCTATGATTTGAGACATTACTTTTGGGATGACCCACATCTGTATAAAGAAGGAGTAGATGGTGTTATTAGACGTTGTGTACCTGAGCATGAACAGGAATAGATCCTACACAAGTGTCATTCCGTGTCTTATGGAGGACGCCACGCTGGAGATAGAACTGCACATAAGGTATTGCAATCTGGTTTTTATTGGCCTACTCTCTTCAAGGATGCTCGTAAGTTTGTCTTGTCTTGTGATGAATGTCAAAGAATTGGTAATATTACTAGATGTCAAGAAATGCCTATGAATTCTTCACTTGTTATTGAACCGTTTGATGTTTGGGGTTTTGATTATATGGGACCTTTTCCTGCCTCTAATGGATACACACATATTCTAGTTGCTGTTGATTACGTTACTAAGTGGGTAGAAGCTATTCCAACTAGTAGTGCCGATCATAACACTTCTATTAAAATGCTTAAAGAAGTTATTTTCCCGAGGTTTGGAGTCCTTAGATATTTAATGACTGATGGTGGTTCACACTTTATTCATGGCGCTTTCCGTAAAATGCTTGCTAAATATGATGTTAATCATAGAATTGCATCTCCTTATCACCCACGGTCTAGTGGTCAAGTAGAGTTGAGCAATAGAGAGCTAAAATTAATTTTGCAAAAGACTGTTAATAGGTCTAGAAAGAATTGGTCCAAGAAACTTGATGATGCATTATGGGCTTATAGAACTGCATACAAAAATCCTATGGGTATGTCTCCGTATAAAATGGTCTATGGAAAAGCATGTCACTTACCTCTCGAACTAGAACATAAGGCATACTGGGCTATTAAAGAGCTCAACTATGATTTTAAACTTGCCGGTGAAAAGAGGTTATTTGATATTAGCTCACTTGATGAATGGAGAAACCAAGCTTATGAAAATGCCAAGTTGTTTAAAGAAAAAGTTAAAAGATGGCATGACAAAAGGATACAAAAGCGTGAGTTTAATATAGGTGATTATGTATTGCTATACAACTCTCGTTTAAGATTTTTTGCAGGAAAACTTCTCTCTAAATGGGAAGGCCCCTATGTTATCAAAGAGGTCTATCGTTCCGGTGCCATAAAAATCAACAACTTCGAGGGCACAAATCCGAAGGTGGTAAACGGTCAAAGAATTAAACATTATATCTCAGGTAATCCCATAAATGTTGAAACCAATATTATTGAAACCGTAACCCCGGAGGAATACATAAGAGACACTTTCCAGAACGTTTCAGACTCCGAAAAGGAATAGGTATGTGGTATGGTAAGTAAACTGACTCCAAAACAATTTTTAAGGCAATATCTCTTCATTTTGGATTATTTAGAAAAATAGAAAAATAAGTAGCAGTCCGGGAAGGACACGAGGGCCCCACGAGGGTGGTGGGTGCACCCTACCCCCCTGGGCACGCCCCCTACCTCGTGAGCACCTCGTGTGCCTTCCGGACTCCGTTTTCTTGCACATTACGTATTTTGGTTGGTACAAATTCATTATATATTCTCCCGAAGGTTTTGACTCCCGTATCACGCAAAAACCTCCTGTCTTTGTTTTGAGCTGTCCCGTTGTAGATTAAATCAACATGTCTTCCCAGGATTCGAAAGGAGAAAGCTATGTGGATGATTACTTAGCAAATCCAAAGGTCTATGGAGATGTGGAACATAATGGATGGACCGCGGAGGAAGAAGAGGACTATGAACCCAAGGAGAAGGAGGAGACGAGCTTAGATGAAGATCAAGCACCATTACCTCAACCTGGGGACATGCACGTGGAGTTCAAAAAGTCAAGTCTCCCTGATAGGGTAAAGAAACCCAAGTTCGAATTTATCCCTTTTCGTCTCTTGCAGGAAAATAAGCAGGACCTATGCAAAAAGATATTAACCCTAGAGTGGGAAATTGATGATCTGAGGGATCAAAATGCCGTCCTCAAGCGCAAATTAAGGGAGAAGACTAAGCCATCAACTAAGCCAACAACACCTCCACCTTCTTCACCAACAAAGGAGATATAATCACATGGGTACGGGCACTCCCCTTGGCAACTGCCAAGCTTGGGGGAGGTGCCCCGGTATCATATCACAATCACAACTCCTATCTTTACCGTTTTTCTTAGTTCGATCCTATTAATAATATCTTGATCTAGTAGAATAAAGTTTATGGCATGATCTAGTTTTGAGTTTTTCTTTATGATCTCTCTATGCAATCGAGTCCGTCAGCTATATATAATAAAGATTAGTGTTTAGTCAAGGGCTTAATTATTTTGCCATGATCTTGGGTGAATAACAGAAAAGAGAAAAGAAAAAAAAGAAAAAAAAGTTCATATTGATCTTATTGAGAGTAATGACTTCACATAGAAAGAGTATGATGATTAAAAGTTGTTGGGAGTTGGCAGACATAGCTTTGGTCATTGTTGCAATTAATAGGAAGTAATAAGGAAAGAGAGGTTTTCACATATAGATATATTATCGTTGACATCTTTTATGATTGGGAGCACTCATTAAAATATGGCATGCTAAAGAGTTGATGTTGGACAAGGAAGACAACGTAATGAGTTATGTATTTCTTATATCTGAGATAAAGTATGTTGTCATGGATCCTCTAACTTGTTGAGCTTGCCTTTCCCCCTCATGCTAGCCAAATTCTCAGCACCAAGTAGAAATACTACTTGTGCTTCCAAATACCCTTAAACTAGTTTTGCCATGAGAGTCCACCATATCTACCTATGGATTGAGTAAGATCCTTCAAGTAAGTTGTCATCGGTGCAAAGCAATAAAAATTGCTCTAAATATGTATGATTGATTGGTGTGGGAGAAATAAGCTTTATACGATCTTGTGATGTGGAAGTAATAAAAGCGACGGACTACATAATAAAGGTTCATATCACAAGGGGCAATATAAAGTGACGTTCTTTCGCATTCAGATTTTATATATCCAACCATAAAAGCGCATGGCAACCTCTGCTTCCCTCTGCGAAGGTCCTATCCTTTATTATTATCTTCTACCTTATGCAAGAGTCAGGGTGATCTTCACCTTTTCTTTTTTATTTTATCCTTTGGCAAGCTCAGCATGTTGGAAAGAACATGATATATATATATATATCTAATTGGATGTAGGGGAGCATGAACCATTATTGTTGACATTACCCTTGAGGTAAAAGGTTGTGGGCCAAAACTATAAGCCCCTATCTTTCTCTGTGTCCGATTAAAACTCCGTAACCACAAGTATCGCGTGAGTGTTAGCAATTATGGTGGACTAAATGATAGTTGAGTATGTGGACTTGCTTTTTAGCTCTGACATAGACTCTTTCCGATGTTATGATAAATTGCAATTGCTTCAATGACTGAGATTATAGTTTGTCGGAGCCCAATAAGGTTTATGATTTATACTTTTGCATTGTGAATAGATCATCACTTGAACATAAGTAATCATATGACAAAATCTATATATGTTGCTGTTATGAGAATAATCATTATGCCTTCATGTCCGCATTTTATTTTTATCGACGCCTCTACCTCTAAACATGAGGACATATTTATTGTTATCAGCTTTTCGCTTGAGGACAAGCGAGGTCTAAGCTTGGGGGAGTTGATACGTCCATTTTGCATCATGCTTTTATATCGATATTTATCGCATTATGGACTGTTATTTCACTTTATGTCACAATACTTATGGCTATTCTCTCTTATTTTACAAGGTTTACACAAAGAGGGAGAATGCCGGCAGCTGGAATTCTGGTCTAGAAAAGGAGCAAATATTAGAGACCTATTCTGCGCAACTCCAAAAGTTCTGAAACTCCACGGAACGTCTTAAAAGAAATAAAGAACAATCCACGCCAAAGATGAAGGCCAGGGGGCCCACACCCTTCGCACGAGGGTGGGGGCGCCCCCTACCTCGTGGGCCCCCCTGGTGGCTCTCCAATGCCCATCTTCTCCTATATGAGGTCTTTCTATGAGAAAAAAAATAAGAAGGAACTTTTCGGGACGAGACTCCACCGCCACGAGGCGGAACCTTGGCGGATCCAATCTAGAGCTCCTATAGAGCTGTTCTGCCAGGGAAACTTCCCTCCGGGAGGGGGAAATCATCACCAACGCTCCTCTCATCGGGAGAGGGTAATCTCCATCAACATCTTCACCAGCACCATCTGATCTACAAACCCTAGTTCATCTATTGTATCCAATTCTTGTCTCAAAGTCCGGGATTGGTGCTAGTAGGTTGCTAGCAGTGTTGATTACTCTTTGTAGTTGATGCTAGTTGGTTTAATTGGTGGAAGATCATATGTTTAGATCCTATATGCATATTATTACCCCTCTGATTATGAACATGAATATGCTTTGTGAGTAATTACGTTCATTTCTGAGGACATGGGAGAAGTCTTGCTATGAGTAGTCATGTGAATTTGGTATTCGTTTGATATTTTGATAAGATGTATGTTGTCTAGCCTCTAGTGGTGTTATGTGAACGTCGACTACATAACACTTCACCATTATTTGGGCCTAGAGGAAGGCATTGGGAAGTAATAAGTAGATGATGGGTTGCTAGAGTGACAGAAGCTTAAACCCTAGTTTATGCGTTGCTTCGTAAGGGGCTAATTTGGATCCACATGTTTCATGCTATGGTTAGGTTTACCTTAATACTTTTATTGTAGTTGCGGATGCTTGCAATAGAGGTTAATCATAAGTGGGATGCTTGTTCAAGTAAGAACAGCACCCAAGCACCGGTCCACCCACATATCAAATTATCAAAGTATCGAACGCGAATCATATGAACGTGATGAAAACTAGCTTGACGATATTCCCATGTGTCCTCGGGAGCGCTTTTCCTATTATAAGAGTTTGTTTCGGCTTGTCCTTTGCTACAAAAGGATTGGGCCACCTTGCTGCACTCTATTTACTTTTGTTACTTGTTGCTCGTTACAATTTATCCTATCACAAAACTATCTGTTACCACTTATTTCAGTACTTGCAGAGAATACCTTGCTGAAAACCGCTTATCATTTCCTTTTGCTCCTCGTTGGGTTCGACACTCTTACTTATCGAACGGACTACGATAGATCCCCTATACTTGTGGGTCATCACTGCCACAAAGTGACTTTCCTTAGGTGCGGCTTGAAACCGTGCACAAATTCCCACACTCAACATGATATCCGGTCTAGATGCACAAAGGTAAAGCAAGGAGCCAATCATGGAGCGATATACCTTTTGATCCACCGCTTTACCATTGGGATCAATGTCAAGTTGGCACTTGGTGGGCATGGGAGTGGAAGCCGGCTTGACATCACTTAGCTTGAATCTCTTGAGCATGTCTTGAGTGTATTTGGCTTGGTTGATGAAGGTTCCTTCTCTCCTTTGCTTCACTTCAAACCCGAGAAAGAACTTCAACTCTCCCATGGAAGACATCTCGAACTTTGAGGTCATGAGAGCGCTAAATTCCTCATTAAAAGCTTTGTTAGGGAACCAAAGATAATATCATCAACATATAATTGGCACACAAACAACTCCCATTTGTCATTCTTAGTAAAAAGAGTGGGGTCGATTAGCCCAACTTCAAAACCACGATCTTGCAACAACTCGGTAAGGTGGTCATACCATGCTCGTGGGGCTTGTTTAAGGCCATAGAGTGCCTTATCGAGTTGATACACATGATCGGGAAAGGAGGGATCCTCGAACCCGGGGGGTTGCTTGACGTATACCAATTCATTAATCGGACCATTAAGGAAAGCACTCTTCACATCCATTTGTTGTAACTTAAAGTTATGATGAGAAGCATATGCAATCAACATGCAAATGGATTCAAGACAAGCAACGGGGGCAAAGGTTTCACCGTAGTCGATACCCTGAACTTGGGAGTAGCCTTGTGCTACCAAACGAGCATTGTTGCGAATGATAATCCCATGAGCATCTTGCTTGTTCTTGAATATCCACTTGGTTCCAATGACATTGTGGTTCTCCGTTGGCCTTGGCACCAATCTCCACACTTTGTTGCACGCAAAGTTGTTGAGTTCTTCATGCATGGCATTGAGCCAATCTGGATATTTAAGCGCCTCATAGACCTTTTGGGGTTCAACACAAGAGACAAACGCGTGATGTTCACAATAGTTTGCTAATTGTCTACGCATGCTTACCCCCTTTCTTAAGCTTCCAAGCACTTTTGTCGTGTGGTGATCCTGGGTGGAGAGCTTGGAAGCAATCTTGGCGGCACGACGCTCCAATTCCTCCTCGGGGGTGAGACGAAGAGTGATCACTTGATCTTCTTGAGCATCGTCTTGAGCTTCTTCTTGATCTCGAGGAAGCTCTTGATCTTGAACTTGCTCGGAGGAGAGAACTTGGCCTTGGGCATCACTTGATGTTACAACACCATCTTGAGATTGACCTTGCCCTTGGTCTTGCTCTTGAGGTTGAGGGCCTTCACTTTGTTCTTTGGAAGCGTGTGGGTCTTCGGTTGGTGAAGGTTCCACTTGAGTGGAACATTGTCCTTCTCCTTCGGCCACAAGGGGTTCCTCAATGGGTAGGATATGACCAACACCCATTCTTCTTATGGCTTGGGGAGGAATTTCATCACCTACATCACAAGTACCACTTTGCTCCACTTGGGAGTCGTTATTCTCATGAAACTCCACGTTACACGTTTCCTCAGTAAGTCCCGTGGACTTATTGAGAACACAGTAAGCATGAGAGTTTGTAGCATAACCAACAAATATGCCCTCATAAGCTCTAGCCTCAAATTTAGACAAACGAACACCTTTCTTGAGAATGAAACACTTACACCCGAACACCCGGAAGTACTTGAGGTTGGGCTTGTTACCGGTGAGTATCTCATATGGAGTCTCGTTCAAGCCTTTGCGGAGGTAGAGCCGATTAGATGCATGACACGCGGTGTTGATGGCTTCGGCCCAAAAGTTGTAGGGAGACTTGAACTCCGCCATCATGGTCCTTGCCGCATCCATCAACGTATGGTTCTTCCTTTCTGCTACACCATTTTGTTGAGGAGTATAAGGTGCGGAATATTGATGCTTGATTCCCTCATCACTCAAAAACTCATCCAAGGTGTAGTTCTTGAAGTCGGAGCCGTTGTCACTTCTTATAGTCAAGATCTTTGTATTGTGTTGTCGTTGAGCTTCATTTGCAAAGTCGATGACGGTTTGTTGGGTCTCGCTCTTCCTCTTGAAGAAATATACCCAAGTGTATCTTGAATAGTCATCCACAATCACCAAGCAATACTTTCTACTGCCAAGACTGTCAAAGGATGGAGGCCCGAAGAGATCCAAATGAAGGAGCTCCAAAGGCCTCTTCGAGTAGATGATAGTCGTGGGAGGGTGAGCCTTCTCATGTAGCTTTTCTTCGATGCAAGCACTGCAAGCACGATCTTTGGCAAAACTAACATTTGTTAGTCCACGGACATGGTCCCCCTTGAGAAGACTTTGCAAAGATCTCATATTGACGTGGGCGAAACGGTGATGCCAAAGCCATCCCATGTCAACTTTAGCCATTAGGCATGTCGCGGTCTTAGTGGGTCGCTTCGAAAAGTTAATCACATAGAGACCGTTCTCGACATGCCCAACAAAGGCTACTTTAAGAGTCTTGCTCCACAAGAGGGCCACGGTATCAATATCAAAGAAAGTGGCAAAGCCCATGAGTGCTAGTTGACGAACAGAAAGTAAATTGTATGCAAGGGACTCAACAAGCATGACCTTCTTGATCGTAAGATCATGAGAAATGAGAACTTTACCGAGTCCCAATACCTTAGAGGACGAGGCATCACCCCACTCGACGTTGGTGGGCATGGATGGAATCTTTTGCACTTCCACCACCGAGTCCTTACTTCCGGTCATATGATTAGTAGCCCCACAATCGAGCAACCATGATCCCCCACCAGAAGAAAACACCTACAAGAGATCAATGCTTGGTTTTAGGTACCCATTTTGTAATGGGTCCTTTGATGTTAGTGAAAGGATCGAGAGGAGGTGTCTAGAGGGGGGGGGGGGTGATTAGACACTAAGTGCCAAAAGTTGCAGTTTTTAATATTCTTAAGTTTAAGTGGAGTTTAAGAACAAGTTTAACAAACACAATACATATCAAGCAAGCATGCAATGAGTATATGAGCAGCGGAAAGTAAAGCATGCAACTTGCAAGAATGTAAAGAGAAGGGTTTGGAGTATTCAAATGCAATTGGAGACACGGATGTTTTTGTCGTGGTTCCGATAGGTGGTGCTGTCGTACATCCACGTTGATGGAGACTTCAACCCACGGAGGGTAACGGTTGCGCGAGTCCACGGAGGGCTCCACCCACAAAGAAGCAACCTTGTCTATTCCATCACGGCCATCGCCCACGAAGGACTTGCCTCACTAGCGGTAGATCTTCATGAAGTAGGCGATCTCCTTGCCCTTACAAACTCCTTGGTTCAACTCCACAATATTGTTGGAGGCTCCCAAGTGACACCTAGCCAATCTAGGAGACACCACTCTCCAAGAAATAAAAAATGGTGTGTTGATGATGAACTCCTTGCTCTTGTACTTCAAATGATAGTCTCCCCAACACTCAACTCTCTCTCACAGGATTTGGATTTGGTGGAAAGAAGATTTGAGTGGAAAGCAACTTGGGGAAGGCTAGAGATCAAGATTCATATGGTTGGAATGGAATATCTTGACCTCAACACAAGTGTAGGTGGTTCTCTCTCAGAAAATGTGTATTGGAAGTGTAGGTATGTTCTGATGGCTCTCTCCACGAATGAAGAGTGGGTGGAGGGGTATATATAGCCTCCACACAAAATCTAACCGTTACACACAATTTGCCAAACTCGGTGGGACCGAATGGTTAAACTCGGTCGGACCTGTAAGTGCATCTAGTGCCACCCCTAGTTAGTTTTGGAGTATTGACGACAAACCTAGTTGAGGGACTAATGTGTTTGTGAGAATTGCAGGATAACACAGGTAGAAGTCCCTCATTGATTCAGTTTAGCTACCAGAGATGACCCCCAAAAATGTATGAAGACATTGAAGACAATGGTGGTTCATGAAGACATTCATGTCGAAGACAATGACATATGAAGACTCCCCATGAAGCCTTTGAAACTCGAAGACTTAGATCCTTCGTAGTTTTGCTTATTCATGTTGTGTCATAGGAACCACCGTACTGTTAAGTGGGGTCCAAGAAAACCAGTCAGGATGACTGAAGTGATGCCTAATTCAAATCCTATGTCTTCGAGTGAAGACAATAAGATAAAATCTTGTCCAGAGTCAGACAAGTCAGCTTTACTTGCAGCCCAAGTAAAGTTGCCGTGAGAGTTCAAAATCCGACCGTTTGTACACGTGTCAGTTCCTTAGTGACCCAGGGTCATTTCGGACAAATCAGGTCAGGGTTGCCAAGTGGCTATAAATAGTCCACCCCCACAACCATAAACGGTTGGCTGCTCAGATTTCAGTGCACGGCTTTTGTCGTTTGAGAACAACCCACCTCGAAGCCTTTGAGAGAAAATCCTTAGTGAGGAGAAAAGCCCTAACCACCCAGAGCCAGAGTAATTGGGCATCACTTAAGTCTTCTTGTCTGAGTGATCTGAAGACTTATTACACTTGAGGACTGTGCATCCTCCAGACGGTTAGGCGTCGCGTTCTGAGCATCCAAGAGGAATTGTGGATTGCCGGTGAACGAAGTCTGTGAAGGTTTGGGAGTCTACCTTGAAGACTTACCAGAGTGATTGGGCGGGGTCTGTGTGACCTTAGCTCAAGGAGAAAACGGTGAGGACTGGGTGTCCTGAGCTGCGTGTTCAGGACTGGGTGTCCGGGACTGTGTGTCCTTTGGTTTAAATACCTAGCCGCTCCAACCAGACGTACAGTTGTCACAGCAACTGGAACTGGTTCAACATATCATTGTCTTCAACGTGTCACTGGTTTCATCTTCACCTCCCTTTACTTACCAGTACACATTGTGAAGCCATTCTTAATCTTCTGTCTTCACAACCTGACTGTATGATCTGTTTGGCTTCATAAGTTCTTCCAACCTGATCCTCATTACACTGAAGCTATTTGTCTCTGTGCTTTCACTGTACTGTATATTTGACTATGGCTTGCGTTGTGTAATCTACCTTCCGCTGCATAGTGATAGGCTTCAAGTCTGTTTGTCTTCATAACTTCCATGTTTTGAAGACTTTCTTAAAAATCGCCTATTCACCCCCCCTCTAGTCGATATAACGCACTTTCAATTGGTATCAGAGCAAGGTGCTCTCTTGTTCTGTGTGATTCGGTTTAACCACCTGGAGTTTTAGCTATGTCGACTGCAGGGATAATTAAAGTCTCCGCTGCGTGCCCCGTCTTCGATGGAACTGAATATCCCTACTGGAAGAATAAGATGCGCATGCATCTTGAAGCCATTGACGTCGACCTATGGTATGTCGTCGAAAACAGCGTTCCCAAGGCTGGAGAAGGTGTCACTGCTGCTGATGTCAAGAAGTTCACTCAACTGGACTCCACTGCCAAGAATATTATCTGTGGTCATCTGACCAAGGGACAATACGGCCGTGTGAGTGCCTTGAAGACATCCAAGCTGGTCTAGGACTGGCTCTCCAAGGTCAATGAAGGCATCTCAACCCAGAGAGATCAGAGAATCAGTGTTCTTCACAATCTCTTCAACCGCTTCAAGCGAAATGACAATGAGAATGTCCAACACACATTTGACCGGCTCACTGACATCACAAATGAGCTTCAAGCCCTTGGCGCCACTGAGATCACCAAACATGAAATCGTCAAGACGCTGCTAAGATCACTTGACAGTTCATTTGACATTCTAGCCCTGATGATTCAAGAATGTCCAGACTTCAAGACACTCGATCCGTCTGACATACTTGAGAGGCTCAACACACATGAGTTTCAGCTTTCTGAGAAAAGAGATATCTACGGTCCAAACTATGGGCGAACTCGTGCCTTGAAGGCAAAAGCTGTGTCATCATCTGAAGAGGAATCTGACAGCAGTTCTGATGATCCTGAAGAGATTGGAAGGGAACTTGCAATGCTAGTGAAGAAGTTCCAGAAATTCACCAAGAAGAAAGGCTTCAGAAAGTCTTCACGATCAAGCTCAAGGAATGATGAAGCTTCTGCGCATGACTACAAGAGGAAAACTTGTCACAAATGCAAGAAAACTGGACACTTCATCTCTGAATGCCCACAGTGGGACAATGAGAACAGAAAGAAGAAGAAGAGCAAGGAATATGACTCTGACGATAAGAAGACGAAGAAATACTCAAAGTCTTCGTCCAAGTCTTCCTCAAAGTCTTCATCACACAAGAAGAGTTCATCTGGCAAGGCTCGTGCGTTTGTTGGCAAGGAAATGGATTCAGAGGAGGAGTCCGCTTCTGAGGAGGCAGAGGTGGAGTCTGAGGAGGAGTCTGATTCAGGCATTGCAAGTTTCGCTACAGCCTATGTCGCCAAGTCCATCTTCAACACTGAAGACAATGACTCTATCACCATCACCGATGCAAATGACAAGGACGACTCTACTCCCACCTACTGCTTCATGGCACGTGGTGCCAAGGTAAACACACGCACCACTCACTATCAAACATCTAGTGACGATGACTCTGGTTGTGATTCAAAACCCAGTTACAAAACACTTGCTAAAATTGCAACTGAACAACAAAAGGCCATGGAACATATTCAAAAACTGTTAGACAGAAGCGATGATCTGTTGGGTGCTGAAATGACTCGTTCTGAATCCTTAATTGAAGACATAAAAAATCTTCACGTTAAGTATCAGGAACTCGAAGATCGTCTTGAGACTCTCTCAACTACTCATGAAAAGCTTTCCTATGATTATCTTCAGAAGAAGCAAGATCTTGAGAAGTTGAGAGCGGATCATGAAGATCTTCAAAAGGAAAACGAGTCACTTCGAGCCGAACAGATCATTTCTGCTCAGGAAGGATTTGAACCACCATGCCTTAAATGCATTGAGCGTGATAATGCTATTTCTGTCGCTGAATGTTCCACTGCTACTGCTGTTGCAATATCTTCAACTGTTGAAGTGGTAACTAACCCCTCTGCTGAGGATACCACTGCTATTGCTGATGAAAATGCTAGGTTGAAGACATTGCTTGAAACAGGGATGTACAAAATTCTCAAAGGACATCAGACACTATGTGATGTCCTCAAGAAGCAGATTCTGAACCGAAACCCTAGCAAAGAGGGTGTTGGGTTCGTGAGGAAAATTAATGCAGATGGCTCTTACTGGAAACCTGAGCAGTACCCCAAAACCACATGGGTTGCTGCAAAGGAATCCTCATTAGATCCATCCAATCTATCTGGCTTCACTTGTGCTAATCCAATTATTATTGATGAATCCTTTGATGCAAACTATAAACTGTTTAGGAATCAGAATGGTGAAGTATTTGCCAGGTACATTGGTACTAACTGCAGGAATGGACCGCCTATGAAGAAGATCTGGGTTCCAAAAACGTGTCTTGAGAATCTTCCTGTGAATGTCCTCATGACACCTCACATGAAGAAGACAAACATCAGACCAAAGGCTTCATATGGTCCAAAGGGTTCATACAGGCAGAGGGCTCATCTGAGTTGCACTAACACAAATGCTTTGCAGGGAAACCATGCTCAGGCTCATGTGAGCGGTTCTTCAAACCGTCATTCTCATATGACCAAAAATTATTCTGCCTATTCTTATGAGTATTATTGCCCACCTGCTAGACTGTTTGCTAGGGCTCCAAAGCCAAAATTCTCAGATGCTGCACTTAGACTTATTGCTTCTAAGCCACCCTTGAAGATGTGGGTGGTTAAGAAAGCTTAACTCTCTTTTGCAGGGAAAGGTCTCCAGCTCAAAACCAAAATCTTCTGATGCTATTGCTGGAGACCTTAAAAAACTCGTGGGGCGCACGATCAAATGCCCGAATGGCATCACTATGTATCTCATATCTGAATCGCATGCTACTCTCCCTTTTTGTCCTAACCTGGATCTCAGTTTTCATAATCCACTGGTTCGTCAAATGTTTTTGCTTCACAACACTCTTGGTGAAGCCTATCCCCCTAACTGCACTGTAGGGTACGACACCAGTAACTTCGGAGTCTTCAGTATGGATTATTGACAGCGGGTGTACAAATCACATGACTGGCAAGAGAAGTCTCTTTATGGACTCAACCTTACGTCCATCTGACAAGAGCCACATCACATTCGCTGACACTGGTAAAAGTAAAGTACTGGGTCTAGGTAGAGTTGCAATCTCAAAGGATCAACACATGGATAAAGTCATGTTTGTTGAATCCCTTGGCTTCAACTTAATGTCTGTCTCAATGCTTTGCGATTTAAACATGATTGTAATCTTTGGAAAATATCGCTGTCTGGTACTAATGGAATCTGACAAGTCTCTAGTGTTTGAAGGGTATCGAAAAGATGATTTGTACGTGGTAGATTTCTCAGCAGGGCCACAGCTTGCAGTTTGTCTTCTCGCAAAGGCTTCAGAATGCTGGCTTTGGCATCGAAGACTTGGGCATGCTGGTATGAGGAACCTCCACACCCTTGCTAAGAAGAAGCATGTCATAGGCATCGAGGGCGTCAAGTTCAAGAAAGATCACTTATGCGGTGCCTGTGAAGCTGGGAAGATGACAAGGGCAAAACATCATTCGAAGACAATCATGACCACTACTCAACCCTTCGAACTGCTTCACATGGATCTCTTCGGTCCTACTCACTACTCAACTTTCTCCACTACTGCTTGCCTCTATGGCTTCGTCATTGTGGATGATTACTCTAGATATACTTGGGTGCACATAATCCTTTACAAGACTGAAGTGCAGGATGTCTTCAAACGCTTTGCAAATCGGGCAATGAACAATTATGGCGCCAAGATAAAGCACATCAGAAGTGACAATGGCACAGAATTCAAGAACACCGGCCTTGACACATATCTTGATACATTGGGCATCACTCATGAATTCTCAACTCCATACATGCCACAACAGAATGGCATCATCGAACGCAAGAACAGAACACTCATTGAGATGGCCAGAACAATGTTAGATGAGTACAAGACACCAAGAAAATTCTGGACTGAAGCCATTGACACTGCATGCCATACTATCAACCGTGTGTATCTTCACAAGCTGCTGAACAAGACATCTTATGAACTTCTGACTGGCAAGAAGCCAAATGTAAGTTACTTCAGAGTGTTTGGATCGAGATGCTGGATCAAGGACCCTCACCACACAGCAAAGTTTGCTCCAAAAGCACATGAGGGCTTCATGCTTGGATATGGAAAGGATTCACACTCCTACAGAGTCTTCAATCTCTTTCACTACAAAGTGGTTGAAACAGTGGATGTGCGGTTTGATGAGACCAATGGGTCACAAAGAGAGCAACTACCAGATGTACTAGATGAAGTTCCAGCCAGTGAATCAATCAAGCTAATGGGAACTGAAGAAATTATACCTTCTGAAGCTCGTCCTGAAGAAGAACTTATCATCTCAGCACCTGATCCACATGAAGACAATGCTCAGCCTGAAGACATTCCTCCCCATGACAACGTAGATCAGCAAGAGCAAAGTCTTCGACCCCTACATCCTCGTGTTGCCAATGAAGTGCAAATTGACAGAATAATTGATAGCATCAATGCACCTGGTCCACTGACTCGTTCAAAGGCAACTCAACTGGCAAACTTTTGCGGACACTTCGCATTTGTTTCAATCACAGAACCCAAGAAAACTGATGAAGCCTTTATGGAACCTGAATGGATTCAAGCCATGCAAGAAGAGCTTCAACAATTTGAGCTGAACAATGTATGGGAGTTAGTTAAGCGTCCTGATCCACGGAAGCATAACATAATAGGCACCAAATGGATATACCGCAACAAGCAAGATGAGCATGGCCAAGTCGTCAGAAACAAGGCTCGTCTCGTTGCTCAAGGATATACTCAAGTGGAAGGCATCGACTTCGACGAAACATTTGCTCCTGTGGCCAGACTTGAAGCCATCCGTATACTGCTGGCCTATGCAAATCATCACAACATAATCCTGTATCAAATGGATGTAAAAAGTGCCTTCCTCAATGGCAAAATTGAAGAAGAAGTGTATGTTGCACAACCACCTGGGTTTGAAGATCCAAAACATCCTGACATGGTGTACAAGCTCAAAAAGGCACTATATGGCCTCAAACAAGCCCCTCGGGCCTGGTATGATACACTCAAATACTTCCTGAAAAGCAAAGGCTTCATACCTGGTTCCCTGGATCCCACTCTCTTCACAAAGACATATGATGGTGAACTGTTTGTGTGCCAAATATACGTGGATGACATTATCTTCGGCTGCACCAATCAGAAGTACAGTGAGGAGTTCGGATATATGATGCAAGAGCAATATCAGATGTCTATGATGGGGGAGCTGAAATTCTTCCTCGGTCTTCAGATAAGGCAACAACGCAATGGAATCTTCATATCTCAAGAGAAATATCTCAAAGACTGCCTGAAGAAGTTCGGTATGCAAGATTGCAAAGGCTTCACAACACCAATGCCAGCCAAACATCATCTGGGTCCTGACGACAATGATAAAGAGTTCGATCAAAAGGTATACCGCTCCATGATTGGTTCTCTGCTTTATTTATGTGCATCTAGGCCAGATATTATGCTTAGTGTTTGCATGTGTGCTCGGTTTCAAGCGGCACCAAAGGAGTCGCATCACTTAGCAGTGAAGCGAATTCTTCGATATTTGGCTCACACACCAACTCTAGGGTTATGGTATCCAAAGGGCTCAGAGTTTGATCTGGTTGGATTTTCGGACGCTGATTACGCTGGTGACAAGGTTGATCGGAAGTCCACATCAGGCACATGTCATTTCCTGGGCCGATCTCTTGTCTGTTGGTCTTCAAAGAAGTAGAACTGTGTATCTCTCTTCACTACTGAATCTGAATACATTGCTGCTGGATCCTGCTGCGCTCAGCTTCTATGGATGAAGCAAACCCTCAAGGATTATGGCATTCATCTGAAGCAAGTGCCACTTTACTGCAACAACGAAAGCGCCATCAAGATCGCCAACAACCCAGTTCAGCACTCGAAGACAAAGCACATTGAAATTCGTCATCATTTTCTCAGAGATCATGTTACAAAGGAAGACATTGATATCATACACGTCAACACTGAAGAGCAATTGGCAGATATCTTCACCAAGCCCTTGGATGAGAAGAGATTTTGCAAGTTATGGTGTGAGCTAAATATCTTGGAATCCTCAAATGTCCTGTGATCAGGCACACATCCTAACACTTATGCATGATGATGACTTAGATGTGCAACACACAAAGTAACGTATATCTTCAATCAATGAAGACATACATTCTAAGTGTGAATACATTAACGTGGAATTTGACCTCGGAGCGCCACGATAATTGTGCGCCGTGTCTGGGTCCAATACTTCCTATACGGTGGGTAGCGCCACCACCAAAATTTTTCTGCTTGAAGTGTTTTACTCATGGTGTTACATTTGCTATGTCTTCACATTTGGTTTGGCTTCAATCTCAACATGTCTTCATGATTATCTTCACTATGTTGATTATATATGCACTGGTGTTCTGTCCTCTACAGCATTCACTTATAGCTATGTCTTCTTGGCTGGATCTTTTGAACTAAGTGAATGTGATCGGACCCTAACCTCTCCATGCTTCCTACCTCAAACTCTATCTCTCCAAGTCATATGCACTCTATTGAAACTATCGAATGTCTTCACTGCATCCTTGTCAGAAGAAGACACAGAGAAAAACTTTAAAACGGCTTTTAATGTCTATCCATCAACTAGAATTCCGGAGAAATAGGAACCTCTCCCGACAAACCAGGCGTGCGTGGGGTGAAACTGCCCCCACAATTCCGCATGCTGGCCACGTACTGATCAGATGCGAATCGCCAGGGGCACCTGAGTAATAGCGCAGTGCCACCCATATCCCTATAAGTACTCGTTTCACTGCGGTCATTATCTCTTCTTCCTCCCTCGCACAAACCCTAGCACCACCGCTAACTCGCAACGACGCCGGCAACGAAGTGCTTCACTACTGCGACCTCTCCGACGCCGTTCTCACGCCGACCGCGGCCACCAGTCTCTCCGCCGTCGTCCTAAGTGTCTTCCGTCGCCAAGTTCTGGCACGGAGGATTGAACTGCTCGGCCTCACCTCTCTTCTCGTCTAGCAGTTCCAAGTCTGGTAAATAACAAGCTTTTTACAGCCTCTTTTGATCCTATTGATCCATCACTTTCTGTCAAAAGAGGTTTCTATTCCTTCAAGTTTCATTCCTCTTGTCTGAATCTCATAACTTGCCTAGCATATTCACTTGTTCTTCATGGAGTAGTTAGATTCCTCACTTGTACTAATCTGTGGGTTCGTACAAATCTGGAACCAACTTCTTTTCTATAAAGTGAATGTCTTCGCATGATGAGGTCAATGTCTTCTACACTGATTTATCTTCAAAATCTTCTGAGAATGCATATGACCTCTTCCCCTTCCCTCGCACCTTAATGCTGTCACAGGTACATGTCCGTGGGAGAATCTTTTGGTTCTCATAGTCTGCATTCATTTGCAGAATTCCTACAGCGTCACATCAATTCACCCGAAGCAAGTTCCTGTTGGTCAAGCAAAAGGAAGCCTTTGAATCCTTTGAAACCTTTGAAGCCTTTGAAACTTTTGAAGCCTTCCAAGTTAAGCTTCATGGCATCCGAGAAACCATCAAGGAAGGGAGGCAGGCAGAGACGGGGTGACACATCAAAGGATCTACCTGCAGATTTGGCAGAAACGTACCAAACAGATTCTGAAGAAACCTATGCTCAGCGCAAGACACGAATCCAATGGATTCACAGGTACTGGGCAGAGCAGTGGTTCCTATACCGCTTCATCACCAAAGAATATGCAGAGAAGTGCGCCATCAAGCGGCCATGGGGAGATGCCTTGTACAAGAACCTCGTACCCCAAACCAGAGACGAAGCCATTGCTCAAGGTTTCTTTCCATGCATGGTCAGGGGACAACAGCCAGCTGATGCACATCCATCGTCCCTTCTCTGGTGTCGCGATGACACTCTGTTCAAGCGCAACTTCCAATTTGCCCAGAACTCTGCGAAGCAAAACAAGAAGGAGTTTGGATTGGACTTCAACCCTGGTCCCTCCAAACCAAGGGCAGATGGCACACGCGACACTAATCCCAATGTCATCGGGCCATTTGCCAATCTCGACGGCCTCATCACTCACATTATAGTCCAAGGGACTGCCGTGAACGACCCTCCAGCAGACACTGAGTCTGATGATGCTCTTGCTGCCCCAGAGCCAAAGCAGATGAAGAAAAAGCCAAAAGCTTCCAAGCCAGTCTCCTCCCCCAAGATCTCCAAAGCGAAGCCATTGGCCACTGCACCTCCTGAAGCCAGTGTGCAGTCTGAAGGCTTATCAAGAGTCTCCAAGCCTCAAGAAGCAAAGAAACCACAGCCTCACACCAGCAAAGAGCTAACTGTCGCTGCCGTTCTTCGCTGCGAAGCCATTGATCTGTCCAGTGACGAAGATCTTGGTGATGACGCTCTTGAGCAGCTCATCAAGAGCAAGGAGGAGGCTGAAATCTTCAACAATCTGCCTCTGTTCGATGCAAAAATCATCCACAGCTTCATAGATGAGTGGTTTGACACGCCCAACATCAGCTTTGATGATCTGCAGCTGCCCATTGGCCTCAGCGTGGCCTTCCAAGGAGCTATCGCTTCAGAACTCGCTATTGCCCAGCGCATCATGGAACTAAAGCAAAAGATAGATTTTGAGAAGGCTCAGTTTAAGCAGAACATGGCCACGCTCAGCGTCCAAGAGATCAAAGACTTCAAGGTCATGCTGCATGAGCTGAAGGAAAACTTCATGCAGAAACGTGCAGAGGCTCAGGGTTCACGCGAGCGCATGAAGAATTTGGCTGATCTCTGCGTACAGGCCTACAACGAGGCCGAGAAGCAAAAGGCACTTGGGCGTCCCGGAATCGACCCCAGGATGGCCGCCAAGAAAAAGAAGACGCCCACCGTGGCTGAAGAAGAGGCCCCACGCCAAGAAGCTATTCCAATTGTCTTCCCCTCCGCCAAGCCTAGCTCGAAGCCAAAGCGCTCACCCGCTTCAGAGCTTAAGAAGACAAGGATAGCCGAAGCTAAAGCCAGGAAGAGGAAACACTCTGAAGCCTCTCCTTCAGACCCCACCACCAAAAAGCGCAAGTCCAAGAAGTCTCGGGCTGCTCCCACAGAGCCCTTGATCGTTGAACCCCTTTCCGTTCGCCGTCCTAATGAAGATCGTCAGATGACCGTCCATGAGCCTGCTCTCACCGAGGCTCAGCGTGATGAAGACATTCCAGCAGCCGACCCCACCGCTGCTGAAGACATTGGTCTCGAAGACAATGTACAAGATGATGCAGTCCTTCCTCAGCTCGAATCGAGTGAATTGCTCAGCATTGGTCGTCCCTTGATGCCAATCACACAAGATACATCGTGGGCAGATCGCCCACAGGAGGAAGAGGATGAGCCTCAGACCACTGCAACTCCACCAGCGTCGCCTGCATTCCGTAGGCTTCGCAAAGGTCCAAGGGCTCAAGCTACTGACGACATTCCGGCTGCATCAGCCGAAGACAATGAGAAAGCACCACAGGAACCCCAAGCTCCAACTCCTCCACCCCAACAAGAGGCTGTTCTCCAGGAGAACGTGCCTGAGTCTGTTCCTCTCACTGCACGTATTGAGGATGAAAACATTGAGGTTGCCACACACAATGCTGAAGACAATGTGGAGCCCTCTCCGACAATAGCTTCAGAACATACTGAAACTGCTGACCCTGAACCTTCTGCACCAGAGTCTGCTGCCGGTCCGCAATTCAACTATCACATTGCGCACAGGCCTCAGGTTCAGAAGCCAATTCCACGACTGCCAAGGTTCCCAGGTCCTGCATCAGCTCCTGGTTCCTTCAACATCAACAGCTTCAGGGCAGATAACACGTTCTTCAACAGCTCCGTGAACCCTTATTCAAGGGCACAGATTGCATCAGATAGGTTCTGGAGCCATCAACAGCGCAGCTACTATTCATGCATTCTATACAACCAAGGCCGCATCTTTCCCCACCAGCACCTTGAGGTTGAAGCTGTTGCTGGTCTGCCTGGTTTGGAAGAAGCCATTGATTGCTTCAAGCAAGTGTGTCTACTGCCGTTCATCACTGACGAAGAGCACTGGAACGAAGAGCTTATGCTTCAATTCTATGCCACTCTGCATATAAAAGGCTACAACCGAGATCCGAAGACATGGGTCCTGGAGTGGATGACAGGAGATGTCCATCATGAAGCCAAAGCTTTCGACATCATTGAGCTTACTGGCCTTCCCACTCCTGGCGAATTCTTTGAAGAAGGATGCCAACTCCATGCTGAAGCAACTCACGTGCCCCTGCATCCACTGAAGCCACTGACAGCGAAGCTGCACAGCGACCCAAGAAACGTGCCCGTACGCTCACTGATCGTGAAATTCTTGTGGCTCTCCACCAAAAACAAGATAGGCATCATGACTGGCTCAAGCGGCAGATGAAAAGCATCATGAAAGACGTCAATCGCATCCGAAATCTGGCAACCAAGAATGCATTCGTCGCACACGAAACCTGTCGCCGCACTTGGAAAGGCCTCACAATGATGTGCCCAGAAGCTGATCTTCACGAGGATGGCTTCAAAGAGCATTTCAAGTTTGATACCACACCTCCCAGAAGAGCAGTGATGCGAAGCACACCATCTCTTGAAGATTCGGATTTTTCTTCTTCTGCTGCCACAGTATCTGCCAAGATCATTGAAGAAGAAGACGACGCAACATCACCACCGATGTCTTCAGCGCGCGTCATCACTGCACCACCAAACGCCTCCACCGACCCTGCTGCGCCTGGGAACGCATAGAAAACTCTATGTCTTCAAACCTTTTTGGTCATCACTGACAAAAGGGGGAGAAGCATATGATGTTTATAGTCTTCAAGCGGGTCAATAATATGGGCGGGTGCTTTATATTTTGCATTTTGCTTCGTGTTTACAACTCTCGTTTTGCTACTTTTGGTTCTTTGAGTTGTAACACTTAAACTTGATGGTCGTCTGCTACTATGTTTGCCACTGTGTTCTTGCGAAGATAAATTCCGCATGTACGACGATAATTTCCGCACACTTATCATTTCGCAGACGTCCATTTTTCATTATGCATATCATTATCTTCATATATCTTTACATGCATGATGGATTGTCATCATAAGTTGAAGCGGATTCCCACAAATACAACCTGCTGTGTGCATTTGCATTCCAGAAGCAAATCACTTAATATGCACATCTTCAGGGGGAGCCCTTGCAGCTTATGAAGACAATTCCTTTACAATTTCACAAATTATATTCCCCGTTGAAAACTTCAACTAGTTTGTCATCAATCACCAAAAAGGGGGAGATTGTAAGTGCATCTAGTGCCACCCCTAGTTAGTTTTGGAGTATTGACGACAAACCTAGTTGAGGGACTAATGTGTTTGTGAGAATTGCAGGATAACACAGGTAGAAGTCCCTCATTGATTCGGTTTAGCTACCAGAGATGACCCCCAAAAATGTATGAAGACATTGAAGACAATGGTGGTTCATGAAGACATTCATGTCGAAGACAATGACATATGAAGACTCCCCATGAAGCCTTTGAAACTCGAAGACTTAGATCCTTCGTAGTTTTGCTTATTCATGTTGTGTCATAGGAACCACCGTACTGTTAAGTGGGGTCCAAGAAAACTAGTCAGGATGACTGAAGTGATGCCTAATTCAAATCCTATGTCTTCGAGTGAAGACAATAAGAGAAAATCTTGTCCAGAGTCAGACAAGTCAGCTTTACTTGCAGCCCAAGTAAAGTTGCCGTGAGAGTTCAAAATCTGACCGTTTGTACACGTGTCAGTTCCTTAGTGACCCAGGGTCATTTCGGACAAATCAGGTCAGGGTTGCCAAGTGGCTATAAATAGTCCACCCCCACAACCATAAACGGTTGGCTGCTCAGATTTCAGTGCACGGCTTTTGTCGTTTGAGAGCAACCCACCTCGAAGCCTTTGAGAGAAAATCCTTAGTGAGGAGAAAAGCCCTAACCACCCAGAGCCAGAGTAATTGGGCATCACTTAAGTCTTCTTGTCTGAGTGATCTGAAGACTTATTACACTTGAGGACTGTGCATCCTCCAGACGGTTAGGCGTCGCGTTCTGAGCATCCAAGAGGAATTGTGGATTGCCGGTGAACGAAGTCTGTGAAGGTTTGGGAGTCTACCTTGAAGACTTACCAGAGTGATTGGGCGGGGTCTGTGTGACCTTAGCTCAAGGAGAAAACGGTGAGGACTGGGTGTCCTGAGCTGCGTGTTCAGGACTGGGTGTCCGGGACTGTGTGTCCTTTGGTTTAAATACCTAGCCGCTCCAACCAGACGTACAGTTGTCACAGCAACTGGAACTGGTTCAACATATCATTGTCTTCAACGTGTCACTGGTTTCATCTTCACCTCCCTTTACTTACCAGTACACATTGTGAAGCCATTCTTAATCTTCTGTCTTCACAACCTGACTGTATGATCTGTTTGGCTTCATAAGTTCTTCCAACCTGATCCTCATTACACTGAAGCTATTTGTCTCTGTGCTTTCACTGTACTGTATATTTGACTATGGCTTGTGTTGTGTAATCTACCTTCCCCTGCATAGTGATAGGCTTCAAGTCTGTTTGTCTTCATAACTTCCACGTTTTGAAGACTTTCTTAAAAATCGCCTATTCACCCCCCCTCTAGTCGATATAACGCACTTTCAGGACCGATTCAGCAAACCTAGTGACCGTTAGGATTTTCGATGGGACTAAGATGCAACTCGGTAGGACTGATATAGTTAGTGTTAGGGCATAACGTAATCTTGGTGCTATCGATTACACAAACTCGGTGGGACCGATTTTGGTAATAAGCTAACCAGAGAGTTGGTCAGGCAAACTCGGTGAGACCGATTACACAAACTCGGTTGGACCGATTTTGGTAATAAGCTAACCAGAGGGTCAGCATTGTAATCTTGTTAGTACCAATTGCTCAAACTCGGTGAGACCGATTTTGGTAATGGACATACACAGAGAGATTACAATCCCATCTTGGTGAGACCGAGATCCCTATCGGTGAAACCGATTTGCTAGGGTTTGTGGCGGTGGCTATGACATCTGAAACTCGGTGGCGCCGGATAGATAGAATCGGTGGGGCCGAGTTTGACTTTTGGTTTAGTTCATATGTGGATGTGGGAAGGTAGTTGAGGATTTTGGAGCATATCACTAAGCACTTTTAGCAAGCAAGCCATTAAGCAACACCTCATCCCCTCTTGATAGTATTGGCTTTTCCTATAGACTCAACGTGATCTTGGATCACTAAAATAGAAAATGTAGAGTCTTGATCTTGAAGCTTGAGCCAATCCTTTGTCCTTAGCATCTTGAAAGGGTTCCACATCCTCTAGTCCATGCCACTCCATCGTTGAACTTATCTGAAACATACTAGGTAAAAGTGTTAGTCCAATAAGAGATATGTTGACATTAATTACCAAAACCACCCAGGGAGCACTTGTGCTTTCAATCTCCCCCTTTTTGGTAATTGATGACAACATACATCAAAGCTTTAGATAAATATATAGAGAATAGCAAGTAAAGCTTTGGAAAGACATGTAACATGCATAGGCTCCCCCTACATGTATGCAATCATGTGAATATTGAATATAGGAGCATGTGAATGCGTAAACATGACAGAGTAAGCAATGTGTTACATGTATCTTGGCTATATGCATCTGAGCAAATGATGTGAATGTGAGAAATGTACCTTCATGCTCATGAGTCCTTCTTGCAAACAGTATGTACATCAGCAAGAACTTGTCATTCACATGACTGTGATGCATATACTTACCTTGTGGTCTTGAGTTGGCTTAGGATGGGATGAACCTGCGCAAACAAGGTAAAATAACACAGATACACCTACTGACCAGAGCAAGCAAGAGAAACCACAAGTGAACCAAGACTGGGATGACATGTAGAGTGAGTACTAAGTACCACATTGGATATAGACATGTCCCCAAAGGTAAAGATATGCAATAAAATCAGAGATTTCCTTCCCTTAGATGTCTTGCTCCCCCTGAATCTGCATGGGATATTGGGAGAAGATAGGGAACAGAAAATCAGAGCAACAAAAAAGAAACAACAAAGCTTGAGCTAAAGCAAGCAACCAAACATGTCTTTCCCCTCTTAAAGACATGTGACATCTCTCCTCTTGAACACCAACCATCTGGGTTCTTTGATGATATTACTTTCTCCTAGTTGAGAAACTCTCTCCCCCTGAGTATTCTCTCTTTCCCCCCCTATAGGAAGGTTTAAGCTTTGATGTGATCTCTCTCTCCCCCTTTGACATCAATTTCCAAGAAGGGCTCTTCCGGACATGTGATACAAATGAGTTGGTCCTCGAGTCACAGAGAAAAGCAGCATGTCTAATATGATGCTGGTAGAGGACAAGAATCATTGAGTGGAGCTGGAGCAAACAGAAATCAGGAATAAGTGGCAAGTTGGTTTTCCTGTGGTGGAATCGGTGACTCCGAGTTGTGTGCTTCGGTTGCACCAAAAGATTTTTGTTGGGCCGAAGAGAACAAACCGGTGTGACCGAGTTCATTAGAGTGAAACCACTTGTCACCTCAGCTCACTAGACAAGTAAAATCTCACAAGGATATGCAAGGAATTTACTGAAAGATTTGCAATGAATCGGATGCAGAAAATGCAGAACAAAAAGGAAAGAAAAGAAACTAAAAGTTCTAGATGAATTTTTTTTGAAAAGGGAAACAAATATGCAAGAGACAAAAGCACGGAGAGACACACGAGAACTTCATCTAGAGATGGTCGGCGACAAAGTCACCTATGTTAGAGTATATTGACTTAGGAGTCAAGTGAGAGCAGTTGATCATAGGTCATACTCATTGTTTAAGCTCAAAATGGGGTTACCATTTTTCGTTTAAGCCTTTTGATGTATTCACATCTTGTCGAGTTTCTTTGACTCATGACTTGGAGTAAAGCTTCTCTAAGATGGAATAACATACCTTGGGTGGTGGTGTTCATCTTTCTCATGTAGTTGAACTTGTGCGGGTTGCTCAAGGTTGATGTAGTTCATCAAGGGTTGGGAGCACCACTTGGAGTTTGAGTTCATCTACCTACATGGGTTAGCTTTGCAAGGAAGAGCACTTGTGTATCCAAAATGACAATCATGAGACTCAACATAGAATTTGCCAAAGGATATGTTTGAATGGTTTCATGCTTCCTTGTCTTCAACCACCATTGTGTAGAGACTTGGTGATGTAGAGATTGCTCAAGATGTGAGTGAGTTGCAATCTCATAGATTTAGATTCAACCAAGTACCTACACGGGTTAGATAACATGCAAGGTACAAATATATCCAAGACATATGAATAGCATCATAAGAGAAATATCGAGGATTAGTCGTAGGCTCATGCCCCGCATGTATCAAATGGAGTTCCTACTCCAAGTTTGAAGCATCAATGATGTTCAAATCACCTCTCAACCTGCAAAACACTTTCTCATCAAATGGTTTAGTGAATATATCTGCCAATTGCTTATCGGTGCGAACATGCTTAAGGTTAATGTCCCCTTTTGCAACATGATCTCGAATGAAATGATGACGAACTTCAATATGCTTAGTTTGAGAATGTTGCACGGGATTGTGAGCAATCTTAATAGCACTTTCATTGTCACATAGCAATGGAACATGTTTCACATATATCCCATAATCTTTAAGAGTTTGGGTCATCCAAAGTAATTGAGCACAACATGAACAAGCGGCAATGTATTCCGCTTCAGCGGTGGATAAGGATACCGAGTTTTGTTTCTTGGAAGACCAAGACACAAGAGATCTACCAAGGAATTGACAAGTACCTGAAGTGGATTTTCTATCAACCTTGTCTCCGGCATAGTCTGAATCGAAGTACACAACAAGATCAAAAGAGGACCTCTTAGGATACCAAATGCCAAAATTTGGTGTATGGATTAGGTATCTCACTATCCTTTTCACAGCCTTAAGATGACACTCTTTAGGAGCAGCTTGATATCGTGCACACATGCACACACTTAGCATAATATCGGGACGAGAGGCACATAGATATAACAATGAACCAATCATAGAGCGATAAACCTTTTGATCAACCGGTTCACCATCTTTTGTCAAACCAAGATGTCCACTAGTAGGCATGGGTGTAGTCATACCTTTGCATTCTTGCATATTGAACTTCTTGAATAAGTCCTTGGTGTACTTCATTTGAGAGACAAAGGTACCTTCCTTAGTTTTCTTGATTTGCAAACCGAGAAAGAATTTGAGTTCACTCATCATAGACATCTCAAACTTCTCCGACATTAGCTTTCCAAACTTCTCACTAAAATGAGGGTTAGTTGAACCAAATATGATATCACCAACATAAATTTGGCACACAAATAGTTCTCCATTAACCCTTTTAGTAAAAAGAGTAGAATCAATTTTACCAATTTCAAAGCCTTTTTCAATAAGGAACTTGGTCAAGCATTTATACCATGCTCTAGGAGCTTGTTTAAGACCATAAAGGGCTTTGTGAAGTTTGTAAACATGATTAGGTTTCTTAGGATTGAAGAAGCCGGGAGGTTTCTTAACATAAAATTCCTCCTCGATTTTGCCATTTAGAAAAGCACTTTTAATGTCCATTTGGTACAAGGTGATATCATGGTGATTAGCATAAGCAAGTAAGATGCGAATGGACTCAAGTCTAGCAACGGGAGCATATGTCTCACCATAGTCCGTACCTTCAACTTGTGTGTAGCCTTGGGCGACGAGACGTGCGTTGTTGCGAACCACTTGTCCATCTTCATCTTGCTTGTTGTGAAATACCCATTTGGTACCAATGATGTTGTGGTTGTTGTCGGGCTTCTCGACCAATGTCCACACTTGATTTCTCTCAAAGCTGTGTAGCTCTTCATGCATAGCGTTTATCCAGTCCGGATCCTCCAATGCTTCTTCAACCTTCATAGGTTCAATGCTAGAGTTGAATGAGTAATGTTCACAAAAGTTAGCTAAAAGAGTTTTAGAGCGAGTGATTCTCCCGATTTGGATATCATTGTAGATTTTCTCGACGGGATGATCCTTAGCAATTCTTGCTTGAACTCGTGAAAGATTTTGCTTGGGTCGGGGTGGAACATCCTCTTCATCTTGTGCTTCTTCTTGGCCTTCTTCATTGTTCACATTGTCGTTCTCTTGTCGTGGTGGAGAAGGAGGTTGTTGATGTTCATCTTGGTGCACTTCCTCGTTTTCTTCATCTTGGCGTGTCCCACTTGTGGATGCTTCCGTATCAACTCTTGGTTCGCCTTGTCGTGAGGTAGAAGCTTCCACTTGGACGGACGAGGTACTCTCCTTCACTTCCGTTGGACGAATCTTGCCAATGGACAAGTCTTGAATTGCTTCCGAAGGGTCTTTGTCTCCTACATCAATTGGCAATTGCTCTACTTGCGAGCCGTTAGATTCATCAAACTTCACATCTACCGTCTCTTCAACCTTTCGGGTGAAATTGTTGTAGACACGGTAAGTGTGAGAGTTTGAGCCATAACCAAGTAGGAAACCTTCATGAGATTTAGGAGCAAATTTAGAATGACGATGCTTATCAAGAATGTAGCACTTTGAGCCGAATACTCAAAAGTATCCAACTTGGGGTTTGTTACCGGTGAGGAGCTCGTATGCCATCTTGCTGAGTAGCTTGTGAAGATACAAGCGATTTGTTGCACGACTAGCTGTCTCAACCGCTTCCGCCCAAAAGTGCTTTGGCGTTTTGTACTCATCAAGCATCGTTCTTACCATCTCAATAAGAGTCCGGTTCTTCCTTTCAACAACTCCATTTTGTTGAGGTGTGTACGTAGCCGAGAACTCGTGTGAAATCCCTTCTTCGTCAAGAAAGGTGTCCACATTTGCGTTCTTGAACTCCGTTCCGTTGTCGCCCCGAACCTTCTTGATCTTCACGTCAAACTGATTTTGGGCCTTCCTAGCGATGTTTTTGAAGATCTTTTGGACCTGCAATTTGTCATCAAGAAAGAACACCCACGTAAATCTTGAAAAATCATCAACTATGACTAGACCAAATGAGTTACCACCGAGACTCTTGTAGGCATTTGGACCAAAGAGATCCATGTGAAGTAGCTCGAGTGGTCTTCTTGTGGTCATGATGTTCTTTGCGAGGTGACTTCCTCCAACTTGTTTCCCTGCTTGACAAGCACTACAAAGTCTATCCTTGTCAAATATGACATCTTTTATTCCAAGGATATGATCACCTTTAATAAGCTTATCAAGATTTTGCATACCAACATGACCTAGTCTTCTATGCCACAACCAGCCTTTAGAATATTTGGTAATTAAGCAAGTTCTAGGTTGAGCCTTTTTAGTGAAATCAACAATGTAAAGATCTCCTCTATGTATACTGGTAAAGACCATTTTATGATTGTCTCTACGAAACACTTGGCAATCTACTTTAGTGAATAAGACATTGAAACCGAAATCCGCAAGTCTAGAAACTGAAAGTAAATTGTATCCAAGGGATTCAATGAGCATGGCATTTTGTATGGAGCTATCATGTGAGATGGCCACCTTACCAAGGCCAACCACCTTACCCTTTGAATTATCACCAAAAGTGACATATTTTCGAGGGCCGTCGTTTTCAGCAAGCTCACGGAACATATCTTTATCTCCGGACATATGATCAGTACATCCACTATCAAGGACCCATTCCTTTCCTCCAGCCATGTAGCCGCGAAGATTTGCCATAAGACCAAAATGCCTCATTGCATCGTCAAGATCATAGTCACTATCATCATCTTCATCATAGTATCCATGTTCAACATCATCTTGTGATTGATCAATTCCTAGAGAGGGTAATTCATTAGATAAATGACCATCACAATGTTTACCTTTATGAATTCTAATAGCTTCGGATATGATATCACTAATGATTCCAACATTTCCTTTAGCACGCATGAGATTGGTAAGCTCAAGTAGACAATCACCAAAGCTAGGATCACTAGAGTTCATCTTACTCAAGGCAATAGACTTATGGAGAATTTCATCTAAATTTTTCAAGGAATAATCTGGAAATCGTTCCTCAAGAAATCTCCATATGGTGTAGGCACACTTGAGAGTAGGCAAACATCTAGTCAAGTTTCTAGGCAAGCCTGTAATGATGAGCTCAACAGTTCTAAGATTGCGAATCATGTCAATATCTTCATCTAGGGTAGGGTGCAAAGGATCAACATGAGGTCCACAAGGGCTAGTAATGTACTTTTTCAAATGACATTCATTGAAAATCTCAAGCATTTCATTTTTCCACTCATGAAAATACTCTCCATCAAGAATAGGCACTCTATGTCTAAGACTCCCCAAAGTAGACACATCCATCTTCCTCCAATGGTGTTTAAACCAAGGCAATGGATACCAAAGCTCTGATACCAATTGAAAGGATCGAGAAGAGGTGTCTAGAGGGGGGGGGGGGTGATTAGACACTAAGTGCCAAAAGTTGCAGTTTTTAATATTCTTAAGTTTAAGTGGAGTTTAAGCACAAGTTTAACAAACACAATACATATCAAGAAAGCATGCAATGAGTATATGAGCAGCGGAAAGTAAAGCATGCAACTTGCAAGAATGTAAAGAGAAGGGTTTGGAGTATTCAAACGCAATTGGAGACATGAATGTTTTTGTCATGGTTCCGATAGGTGGTGCTACCGTACATCCACGTTGATGGAGACTTCAACTCGCGGAGGGTAACGGTTGCACGAGTCCACGGAGGGCTCCACCCACGAAGAAGCCACCTTGTCTATTCCATCACGGCCGTCGCCCACGAAGGACTTGCCTCACTAGCGGTAGATCTTCACGAAGTAGGCGATCTCCTTGCCCTTACAAACTCCTTGGTTCAACTCCACAATCTTGTTGGAGGCTCCCAAGTGACACCTAGCCAATCTAGGAGACACCACTCTCCAAGAAGTAACAAATCGTGTGTTGATGATGAACTCCTTGCTCTTGTGCTTCAAATGATAGTCTCCCCAACACTCAACTCTCTCTCACAGGATATGGATTTGGTGGAAAGAAGATTTGAGTGGAAAGCAACTTGGGGAAGGCTGGAGATCAAGATTCATATGGTTGGAATGGAATATCTTGACCTCAACACAAGTGTAGGTGGTTCTCTCTCAGAAAATGTGTGTTGGAAGTGTAGGTATGTTCTGATGGCTCTCTCCATGAATGAAGAGTTGGTGGAGGGGTATATATAGCCTCCACACAAAATCTAACCGTTACACACAATTTGCCAAACTCGGTGGGACCGAATGGTTAAACTCGGTCGGACCGATTCAGCAAACCTAGTGACCGTTAGGATTTTTGGTGGGACTGAGATGCAACTCAGTAGGACTGATATAGTTAGGGTTAGGGCATAACGTAATCTTGGTGTGACCGATTACACAAACTCAGTGGGACCGATTTTGGTAATAAGCTAACCAGAGAGTTGGTCAGGCAAACTCGGTGAGACTGATTACACAAACTCGGTGGGGCCGATTTTGGTAATAAGCTAACCAGAGGGTCTGCATTGTAATCTCGGTAGTACCGATTGCTCAAACTCGGTGAGACTGATTTTGGTAATGGACATACACAGAGAGATTACAATCCCATCTCGGTGAGACCGAGATCCCTATCAGTGAAACCGATTTGCTAGGGTTTGTGGCGGTGGCTATGACATCTGAAACTCGGTGGCGCCGGATAGATAGAATCGGTGGGGCCGAGTTTGACTTTTGGTTTAGGTCATATGTGGATGTGGGAAGGTAGTTGAGGATTTTGGAGCGTATCACTAAGCACTTTGAGCAAGCAAGCCATTAAGCAACACCTCATCCCCTCTTGGTAGTATTGGCTTTTCCCATAGACTCAATGTGATCTTGGATCACTAAAATAGAAAATGTAGAGTCTTGATCTTGAAGCTTGAGCCAATCCTTTGTCCTTAGCATCTTTAAAGGGTTCCACATCCTCTAGTCCATGCCACTCCATTATTGAACTTATCTGAAACATACTAGGTAAAAGTGTTAGTCCAAAAAGAGATATGTTGACATTAATTACCAAAACCACCCAGGGAGCACTTGTGCTTTCAGTTAGTAACAAGGGTCTTAGGAACCCAAATAGACCATTCAATGTACTCATAAGGAGAACCAACAAATTTGGCATAAACATGCCCATCTCTAGCACGGCACAACACATAAGAAGGGTTAAAGTCGCCGGCTTTGTTGGGAATGGAAGCGTTGCCCTTCTTGGCACCACTACCCCTCACGAAGTTCTTCTCTTATCCTTAGTAGCACCCTCTCCCTCCTTCACAAAGGTTTGCTTGAGGGGAGGATGTCGTTTGGCCTTGTCATTCTTCTTCTTGTTCTTGGACTTGGGCACGTACCCAATCCCTTCCTTGGTCACAACTCCCTTTTGGTTGGTCAAAAGGTCGGTGAGGTTCTTCTCGCCTTGTATGCAAGACACAAGACCTTTCTCAAGTTGTACCTTTAGCTTAGCGTTCTCCTCAACAAGATGCACATGCTCACAACATGGGTTAGTAGCATTTGCATTATCAATTAACATCATACGAGGAAAAGTGGCTTTATGCCTGTTTAGCTTTACTTGAAGTTGATTGAGGGAGTCCTGGATTAGGGGGTGTCCGGATGGCCGGACTATACCTTCAGCCGGACTCCTGGACTATGAAGATACAAGATTGAAGACTTTGTCCCGTGTACAGGAGGACGGAGAAGCCAGCCCTCATGAGAGAGCGGCAGACAGAGAGGTCGAGGGCGATAATTATATGCCTCCCTCCGAAGATGAGGCAAGCCTCGATGACGATGAATTCGTCGTGCTAGAGGATCCCGTCAAGCAAGAGCGTTTTCAACGCAGGCTTATGGCCACGGCAAGAAGCCTCATGAAAAAACAGCAACAACTTAGAGCTGATCAAGATTTGCTAGTCGACAGATGGACTGAAGTCCTTGCGGTCGAAGAGCATAAACTCGAATGCCCCTCCAAGAGCTACCCAAAGCGCAGGTTGCTACCCCGACTAGAGGAGGAAGCACTTAAACCTACATCACCAGCAATTGATACGGCCGACCGGCCACCTCGTGGCCGCGACAGAGAGGCCTCTCGGCCCTCCACTCAAGCCGCACCCCATACCAAGGCACGGGAAAATGCGCCAGACCTGCGAGATATGTTGGAGGACAAGGCAAGGCAAACAAGATCGATCTACGGATCGCGTGGGCGCCCCACGACTCGAGACGGTAATCGTCACGCCGGACACAAATCCGGTAGGGCCGAACACAATAGACAAAGCTCATTGGAGCTACGTCGTGATATAGCCCAATACAGAGGCGCCGCACACCCACTATGCTTTACAGACGAGGTAATGGATCATCAAATCCCCGAGGGTTTCAAACCCGTAAACATCGAATCATATGATGGCACAACAGATCCTGCGGTATGGATCGAGGATTATCTCCTTCATATCCACATGGCCCGCGGCGATGATCTCCACGCCATCAAATACCTCCCACTCAAGCTTAAAGGACCAGCTCGGCATTGGCTTAACAGCTTGCCAGCAGGATCAATCGGTTGTTGGGAGGACCTGGAAGCCGCATTCCTCGACAATTTCCAGGGCACTTATGTGCGACCACCAGACGCCGATGACCTAAGCCACGTAATTCAGCAGCCGGAGGAATCGGCCAGGCAATTCTGGACACGGTTCCTAACAAAGAAAAATCAAATAGTCGACTGTCCGGACGTAGAGGCCCTAGCAGCCTTCAAGCATAATATCCGTGATGAGTGGCTTGCCTGGCACCTTGGACAGGAAAAGCCGAAATCTATGGCAGCACTCACGACACCCATGACCCGCTTTTGCGCGGGAGAAGACAGCTGGCTTGCTCATAGCAACAATATGACCAAGAACCCTGGTAATTCGGATACCAGGGACAGTAGTGGCAGGTCGCGTCGCAACAAGCAGAAGCACCGCATTAACGGCGATAATGCTGAGGATATGTCAGTTAATGCCGGATTCAGAGGCTATAAATCTGGTCAGCGGAAAAAGCCATTCGAAATAAATCCTAGGGGCCCGTCCAGTTTGGACCGAATACTCGACCGCTTGTGCCAGATACATGGCACCCCCGAAAAGCCGGCCAATCACACCAACAGGGATTGTTGGGTGTTCAAGCAGGCAGGCAAGTTAAATGCCGAAAATAAAGACACGGGGCTGCATAGCGATGACGACGAAGAACCCCGTCCGCCGAACAACAGTGGGCAGAAGGGTTTTCCCCCACAAGTGCGGACGGTGAACAAGATATACGCAACCCACATCCCCAAGAGGGAGCGGAAGCACGTGTTAAGGGACGTATACGCGGTAGAACCAGTCGCCCCAAAGTTCAACCCATGGTCCTCCTGCCCGATCACCTTCGATTGAAGGGACCATCCCACTAGCACCTGTCATGGCGGATTCGCCGCATTGGTTCTAGACCAAATCATTGACGGATTTCATCTCACTAGAGTCCTTATGGACGGCGGCAGCAGCCTAAACCTGCTTTACCAGGATACAGTGCGGAAAATGGGCATAGATCCCTCGAGGATTAATCCCACCAAAACGACCTTTAAAGGCATAATACCAGGTGTAGAGGCCAACTGTACAGGCTCAGTCACACTTGGAGTGGTCTTCGGATCTCCGGATAATTTCCAAAGCGAGGAGTTAATCTTCAACATAGTCCCATTCCGCAGTGGCTATCACGCACTGCTCGGGCGAACCGCATTCGCCAAGTTCAACGCGGTACCACACTACGCATACCTTGAGCTCAAGATGCCAGGCCCTCGAGGAGTAATTACGGTCAATGGAAACACCGAACGCTCTCTCCGAACGGAGGAGCACACGACGACCCTTGCAGCGGAAGTACAAAGTAGCCTCTCCAGGCAGTTCTCCAGTCCGGCCATTAAATGTCCAGACACCGTCAAGAGCGCCCGGAGTAACCTACAACAAGACCACCTGGCACGTTCCGAGCAGGCGTAGGAATGCGGCCCCAACCCCAGCCCTCGCAAAAATGCGACACCAGTACTTCGCGTACATAACTACGCTCTAGAAATACCATGGGTACAGGGGGAGGGGCACCATCGCGGCACGGCCGAAACACGGCTTAAACCGCACCAGGGGCTGCCGATTTTTTAATTTTCTCTTACTTTCAGGACTCTAGTCTTCGGAAGGCCTGTTCGGCAGTTCAATTGCCGCACAAACGAAGCAAGAACCAGGGAAGCAGACAAGCCATGCCGCATTACGGAACTTCCAGGTGGTCTCTATCACGAGCAGTATACCTGTTTCGCATACTATTCCGCAGCCTACCCCTGGAATGGACATGTTAAATAGTCCAACCTTTTTCTTATCGCATTATTTGTATCGTTCTGCTTTGATCGCAGCCCTTTTTAATAAACAATGCAAATCTTTTGTCTCTCTTTGCATTACCTTTTTTTACAAATATATGCTCCCTAACGACATGTTGCACCCGTACACTTTGGTACGGCCAATATACGCCAGGGGCTTTAGTACCCCTCAATATGGTGTGAGAAGTCCGAACACTTTAACAAGTGCGGCACCCCGAACTTATAGCATTATATGCATTGGCTCCGAATCATGTCTTGGGTCAATAGTTGGGTTTGCCTGGCTCCTATGTTTTGGTGCCTTATGTTCCGCTGTGTCGGCTAAGGTAGCACTAGGAGAACTACTGCGATTGTGCCCGAGTTGAGCTGGGTCGAGCACCTCAGTACAGAAAGCTAAAACTGACTGTCATGATGAAGCGAGAGCTAGTCGCTGTTCGAGAGGTTTTTCGAGTCCCTAAAGACTTATGCCGCTTAGAGCGAGGAGTCGGCTATGTCCGGCCAAGGCGTGGATAGCGCCCGAACTCGGTCTTCCGAATACCAGGGGCTTTGCCGAAATTTAAAATTATAGAATTCTATGGCTAAGTGAGAGTGTTCACGCATTATAGTCCAATTGCCTTGTTCGCTATGCTGAGCGCCTCCCTCGAAGGACCCAAACATGGGAAAAAGAGCGCTCAGGTTTATCCCCGAACACCCCAGCACTAGCGGCATGGGGACAGAAGCCGATGACTTGCCATCTCTCAGAATTGATAAACAGCCGCACAGAAGGTAATATTTTAAATTCCAGCAGCATTGCTTAGTGCATATGAACAAGTTTTCAGCGCACAGGACAAAACGAGCGAGTTTTACTCAAAAATTACATCCCTGGAACATTCATCCGCCACAAGGCGGGCACCCTTCAGAACATCCGTATAATAATTCTCGAGCTTGCGATGCTCTTTCCCCAGCGGTGGCCCGTCTTCACAAGCTTCTCAGCATCTAGCTTGCCCCAGTGCACCTTAGCACGGGCAAGGGCCCTACAGGCACCTTCAATGCAGATGGAGTGCTTGATGACTTCGAGCCTTGGACAGGCCCCACCAACCGCCGCACCAGCCCGAAATAGCTCCCAGGCAGAGCCTCTCCAGGCCACAACCAAACTATGAGGCCCTTCATGGCCTGTTCGGCCGCCTTGTGGAGTTCGACCAGTTGCTTCAGCTGGTCGCTCAGGGGCACGGGGTGTCCGGCCTCAGCATACCGAGACCAGAACACCTTCTCTGTCGAGCTGCCCTCCTCGGCTCGATAGAATACGGGGCGTCGGACACGCTACGGGAAGATCTGCGAACGCTCCTGGAGAGCTCCGGATTCAGCTAAGTAACAAGTAACTCACGTTTATGTGTTTGCTTTGCATAAAGAATGCCTTACCCGCCGCTATCTTTTTCACCTCATCCAACTCCCGGAGGGTCTTCTGGGATTCGGCCTTGGCAGACTTGGCATTTTCAATAGCCATCGCGATCTCGGACGCTCGCGTCTTTGAGTCAAGCTCCAAACTCTCATGTTTTTTCATGAGAGCCTGGAGCTCTTGCCGCACCTTGCCAACCTGGGCCTCATACTTCTCCCGCTCGGTGCGCTCCGTGGCCCCCCTCTTCTCGGCCTCGGACAGCGCTTGCTTAAGGGTCGCCACCTCAGACGTGGCCCCTACAATAGCCAAGATAATCCTGTCATTTCTTGCAATTGCACCTTATATATATATATATTTAAAACAAGGTATTTCTTACCTTCCTTGTCCTCGAGCTGCTTCTTGGCACGCCCGAACTCTTGCTTGGATTGCTCGAGGTTCTGCTTTAGCGTGTCCGCTTCCGCAGTCAGTGCGGCGGATGCTAGCAGAGAAGCCTGCATACGCATATTGACTCCTTTTTGTTAGACTCCTGCGAATTCCACTTGATCCTCTATTCGGCTTTTCTTCTCGAACGCCAAACAGAGCATCAGGGGCTACTGTCTATGTGGTAATATTATTTACACATTCTTTACTTACCTCAAAGCCTATTAAAATGCGAGCACAAGCTTCAGTCAGTCCGCTCTTGGCGGACTGAACCTTCTGGACCACCGCACTCATAATGGTGCGGTGCTCCTCGTCGATGGAGGCACCTTTGAGCACCTCCAACAGATTGTCCGGCGCCTCTGGTTGGACGGGGGTCACCGGCATGGTGGGCTTGCTCCTCTTCGAAGGAGGTCGCCCGCCGGACTCTGGAATCCTTGAAGGTTCCGGAGCGGTGTCCGGCCTAGGGCCGGACTTGGAGCCCTGGGGGGTTTTATCCCCTTTACTCCTGGAGTCCGGGAGGTCGCCCTGCGGCGCCTCCAGGACCACCTCCTCCTGGCTTGGAACCTGTTGGGAGAATACTTCGGCGTCGTCCATAGGGCGGGGGAGGCGACCGTCGGAAGCGAATTCACATCCAACGAGTGCAATGAACCGCTCGATGACGCGTCGAGCCGGTCTTTGGGTGGGCTGCATAATCATATTCAACAAAAGGGAAAGCTGTGCAATAAAGGAATACTATGAATTACTCTGGTATCCGGATACTTACGATTTCGCTAGGGGCTTGGCCCTGAGCAGCCACTCCTCTCCGCCATCGTCGGCGTCGGTGGAGTAGTCCGGAGGAAGGGTTTTCCCCTTCTTGGACCCTTTGGCCTCCCCAGTGAGGGTGGCCTTCCTTTTCTTCTCTCCCCCCGCTGGAGGGGGAGAGGTCTCTTCTTCCTCCTCCTCTTCTTCACGGGAGGAATGCGCCTTGGAGCCGTCGGATGATGAACACGACACCTCCTGGCGCCGGGCACTTTTTCGAGTCCCCGTGGCCTTCTTCTTCGGCACCACATAGGGTGCCGGAACCAGCAGCTTCGCCAAGCGGGCATCGGCTGGGTCTTCCGGCAAAGGAGTCGGACAGTCGATCTGTCCGGACTTCGCCTGCCTAAGCTGTCAAAGGTAAGGGGGCTTAGATCCTGCATAGAGTTAAACTATGAAAAACTAATACCCTGTAAAAGGTACAAACAATTTACCGCGCTAGCGTGACGCTGCGCGCTGAATCCGCGATCCTCGGTAGCGGATGTGGGAGCCTCGGCGCCCTTGAAAAGCACCTTCCAGGCATCTTCATACGTCATGCCGAAGAGCCTGCTCAGAGTTCGGTCCTGCGTTGGGTTGAACTCCCGCAGATTGAAGGCCCGTTGTTGACACGTGAGGATCCGGTGGATGAGCATGACCTGGACTACGTTGACAAGCTTGAGCTGCTTGTCCACCAGGGTTTGGATGCATGTTTGCAGTCTAGTCACCTCTCCTTTGCTGCCCCACGGCAGGCCTGTCTCTTTCCAGGACGTGAGCCGCGTTGGGGGTCCGGACCGGAACTCGGGGCTGCGACCCACTCAGGGTCGGGCGGCTCGGTGATGTAAAACCACCCCGATTGCTACCCCTTCAGGGTCTCCACAAAGGAGCCCTCGAGCCATAAGACGTTGGGCATCTTGCCCACCATGGCGCCTCCGCACTCCGCCTGGTTGCCGCGCACCACCTTCGGCTTGACATTGAAAGTCTTGAGCCATAGGCCGAAATGGGGGCGGATGCAGAGGAAAGCCTCGCACACGACGATAAACGCCGAGATGTTGAGGATGAAGTTTGGGGCCAGATCATGGAAATCCAGGCCGTAGTAGAACATGAGTCCCTGGACGAATGGGTGGATAGGAAAGCCCAGTCCACAGAGGAAGTGGGGAAGGAACACTACCCTCTCATGGGGCCTTGGGGTGGGGAGGAGCTGCCCCTCTTCGGGAAGCCGGTACGCGATGTCGTTAGACAAGTATCCGGCCTTCCTTAGTTTTTTGATGTGTCCCTCCGTGACGGAGGAGACCATCCACTTGCCTCCCGCTCCGGACATGGCTGGAGAAGGTTGAGGTGGGGAGTGCGGATTTGGGCGCTGGAGCTCGAGTGCGCGAAAATGGATAGGCAAAGGAGGAAGAAGGCATAGGTGAAAAGGTGGATCCTTATCCCCTTATATGGGTGGACGCAACTACGTGTCCCCACCAGCCTGGTAAAGCTTGCTTATCTCCATGCACCGTAATCAATGGCACGGTTGGGTTACCCATGCCCGTATTGATGAGAATCCCGGAATAAGGGGACACGATCTCTGCTTTAACAAGACGTGCCAAGGAAACCGCCTCGCATGACACGCTGAGGTGGGATAATAAAATGATTCGAATAAAGGCTTGGCCATGGTGCGTCACACTATGGAATATGTCAGGAGATTAGATTTGTGTAAATATTATTCTCTCTATGGCAATACGTGGAAACTTATTTTGTAGAGCCGGACACTATCTTTGTGTTCAAAATCTTCTATGAAGTACTTGGAGGAGGAACCCGCCTTGCAATGCCGAAGACAATCTGCGCGCCAGACTCGTCGTCATTGAAGCCTGGTTCAAGGGCTACTTAGGGAGTCCTGGATTAGGGGGTGTCCGGATGGCCGGACTATACCTTCAGCCGGACTCCTGGACTATGAAGATACAAGATTGAAGACTTCGTCCCGTGTCCGGAAGGGACTTTCCTTGGCGTGGAAGGCAAGCTTGGCGATACGGATATGTAGATCTCCTACCATTGTAACCGACTTTATGTAACCCTAAACCTCTTCGGTGTCTATATAAACCATAGGCTAGCTTCTAGGGTTTAGCCTCTCCGATCTCGTGGTAGATCTACATTTGTACTACCCATATCATCAATATTAATCAAGCAGGACGTAGGGTTTTACCTCCATCAAGAGGTCCCGAACCTGGGTAAAACTTCGTGTCCCTTGCCTCCTGTTACCATCCGGCCTATACGCACAGTTCGGGACCCCCCTACTCGAGATCCGCCGGTTTTGACACCGACATTGATCATGAGACTCTTTGACGCTAGCATGAGCACCCTTCAATACATTGTGAGCCTTGTCAAGTAGATCAAACTCCTCTTTGAGTCTAGCAAGATCAACCCCAAGCTTGTCCTTCTCGGAATTTAGCACAGGAGAGACAACAAGAGCATAATCAAAATCTTTCTTTAACTTAGCATGATCGACGTTGTGTGACTCCTCAGGAGCCAAACGAAGACTACGCACTTCCTCAAGAGCATTCTAAAGATCCGAAATCTCATCGGCATAGTCACGACTATGCCCCTCCATCTTGGAATAGTATCTTCTTGAGCCTCGATCATGTCATTGGCTTCACCAAGTTGTTCCAAGAGAGCAACAAAATGCTTCTTGGATTTACCCTTGAGTTTATCGATAAAGGACTCCAACTCATTTTCCTCCACATTGTATCCCTCATGTTCATCAATGCAATCCGTCAAGGAAGGATTATCAATGATGGTAGTTTTGATGTTGGGGGTTACCTTGTTGGTGGCTTTAGCCATGAGGCACTTGGCGGTGATGTTCTCATTGGGTGAGTTGAAGAGAGACACTTGTGGAGTTTTTGCAATGGCAACGGAGACCATGGCAACCAACTCACCATCTTCATCATCATCCTCATGGTACTCTTCTTGAACCACCAACGCCTTGTGAGGGATCTTCTTGGGAAAGTTGCTCTTGTTGGGGAAAGACTTGGCTTTGTCCCTTCGGATGAGCTTGCCACCATTGTCTTTGCTCTTCTCATATGGACATTCCGCAACAAAATGGATCACATTGCCACAATTGTAGCAAGTCCTCACACGTTGCTTGCTCTTCATGCCACTTGAGTTTTTCTTGTTGAAGTTTGGCCTTGAGTTCTTCTTGCTCCACAATTGCCTTGAAGCAAGTGCCATGTGTTCATGATAGGCATACTTTGTATCTTCGGGGTTGCTTTCCTCTTCTTCCTCTTCTTCTTCTTCTTCAACACAAACCTTGGCCTTCAATGCAAGGTTGGGCTTCTTTGCCCTTTGAGAGCGAAGCACCGCATTGTCGGCGGTCTTGTCCAAGATGTTCATAGCCACAAACTCATCCAACACTTCACTTGAGGTCAAGGTGTGGAAGTCGGGCCTTTGACGAATGACGGAGGACATGGCCTTGTGGTAAGGCATCATTGCTTTGATGAATTTGCACTTGATCCAATTGTCATCCATGTCCTTGCTCCCATGATCTCGGAGTGAGACCGCGAGTTTGGTTACTCTCCGATAAAGCTCACGAGGTTCTTCATCTTCTTTCATAGCAAACTCATCTGCTTAATCTTGCACTACTTCATAGTTGGAGCGTTGAATGCTTGCGCTTCCCCAGTAGAGAGAGACAACACAAAGCCATGCATCTTTGGCCAAGGAGAATGGCCGAAGATGAGGTAGATCTTCGGGTGGAATTACATCTTGGATGATGAAGAGAGCATTCTCATTGAATTGATTATCCGCGGCTTCTCGAGGAGTGAAGTTGCTTGGGTCATGCAGATAGAAACCTTCTTCAATGATTCTCCAAAGATTAGTATTCACATGATTTAAATGACGCTTAAAGCGATAAACCCAAGAATCAAAGTCCTCATTTTTCACAATCTTAGGGGGAGGACCGGCATGATTCAAATGAGTGGAAGGAATCAGTCCACCATAAACAAGTGGTGGTTCCACATGGGCAAAGATGCCGGTGCCATTTTTACCACTAGAAGAAGGAGCCTTTTCACTACTAGCTTCCCCCTTGTCGGAGTTAGCATCGGTCACCTTGTCGGTGGGATCACCCACTTTCAACGGTGCGGTGGATAGTTTAAGCCCTTCAATGAATTTAGTAAACATGCTTTCAACCTCGGTCGTCATGGAGGTTTTCAATGTCTCCAAGGCCACATTGAATTCCTCACGAGAGACCAAGGTTCCCCCATCGCCCATAGATGAGATCGGATTCACACCGGAGTGTTCCTCCACACCATCTATAGTATCAACCATACTCTTCAGATGGTAAAGTCCTTAGTAAAGAGACGAGGCTCTGATACCAATTGAAAGGATCGATATGGTTGACTAGAGGGGGGGTGAATAGGCAACTAACAATTTTTAGCTTTTCTTTACCAAATTAAACTTTGCAATAAATTAGGTTGTCTAGATGTGCAACTAGGTGAACAACCTATACGATGCAACAACAACGAACACACAAGCAAGCAAGAGAAGTAACGCTAATAAGCTTGCACAAGAAAAGGTGAGAGATAACCAAGAGTGGACCCGGTGAAGACGAGGATGTGTTACCGAAGTTCCTTCCTGTTGAGGGGAAGTACGTCTCCGTTGGAGCGGTGTGGAGGCACAATGCTCCCCAAAAAGCCACTAGGGCCACCGTATTCTCCTCACGGCCCCACACAATGCGAGATGCCGTGATTCCACTATTGGTGCCCTTGGAGGCGGCGACCGGACCTTTACAAACAAGGTTGGGGGTATCTCCACAACTTAATCGGAGGGTCCCAACAACACCACGAAGCTTCACCACAATGGACTATGGCTCTGTGGTGACCTCAACCGTCTAGGGTGCTCAAACACCCAAGAGTAACAAGATCTGCTAGGGATTGGTGGGGGATTCAAATTTCTCTTGGTGGAAGTGTAGATCTGGGCCTTCTCAACCAATCCCGAGTAAATCAACAAGTTTGATTGGCTAGGGAGAGAGATCAGGCGAAAATGGATCTTAGAGCATTAATGGAGCTTAGAGATGGAAGAGGTAGTCAACTAGAGGAAGAAGACACCCCTTATATAGTATAAGAACAAAACCAACCGTTATCCACCAACTCAGCCTGCGCAGCGCGGTACTACGATACTAGAGGCGCGGTAGTACCGCAGGGGCACGTGGAACTACCGTAGGGCCTCGCGGTACTACCGCCCATGCAGCAGAGACCAAACCAGCCCAAAATGCACTACGGCAGAGGGCGGCAGTACTGCTGGCGTGGTACTACCGCGCCCCCTTGCGGTACTACCGCAAGGCAAGAACTGTCTAGATATGGGAAGGCACGGATATAATAAATTACATCCGTGGCTACTTCCGCTGAGTTGGAGTCGATGCAAAAACCCGACACGGTAGTACCATAAGCTAGCAGCGGTACTACCACGCTAGGCGCGGATGAATTTTTTTTCATCCGCCCCTTACTGCCGCATACTTGCGGAACTACGCCAGATACTACGGTACTACTGTGCCTAGTATGCGGTACTACCGTGATGGGTGTCACCCACTAGGGAGAGGGTGATAATATCTGGACTCCGGCCACAGTACTACCGCTTGCCAGGAAGCGGTACTACCATGGGCACTTGCGGTACTACCGCACCGGCGGATGGTACTACCGCTCAAAGGAGCAGTACTACCGCACGCCCTAGTTCAGCAAGCACGAGCAATATTTGCATAGACAAGGAGAACAAAGGATGCTCCAAAGGCTAGAAGAAAAGGAGGTACAAAGGAAGATGTGTACGTGATGAATCCACCCACCCTTTCCAACGTGGATCCCCTCTTAATAGTACGGCTTCCCTACGACTCAATACCACCGAAAAGAAACGAAGAGAAATGTCGTCTTCCATAGCCTTCAAGGGGAACCAAATCATCTTGTGCTTTAGTCAATATATATCTGAAATATTCGATGCACATGATTAGTCCGCATAAGTATTGTCATCAATCACCAAAACCAACTAAGGGATAAAATGCCCTTACAGCCGCTCTCTTCTTCCTCCCCCCATCAGGGGGAGAATTGCTCTCCTCCTCCACCTCATCGTTGTCGTCTTCGGCGGTGGAGGAGAGGGTCCTGTCTTCGGACGTCACGTCTGAAGCGTCCTTGCGGTGGGGGCCACTCCGGACCCCCTTGGCCTTCCCCTTGGCCTTCTTTTCCGGCGCCTTATAGGGCGCCGACACCAGCATCTTTGCTAAACGCGGGATGACTGGTTCTTCAGGCAGCGGAGCCGGACACTGGATCCGCTTCGCCCACTCCATCCATTCCTGAAGAAGCAATGATAATAAAAGCTCAGATATCATCCTTGAAACAAGCGAGTAGAGGATGTGTTAAAAATAACATACCTCGTTGGCGAGGTGGTTAATGTCGTGCCCGTGGTCCGAGTCTGTGGCCGGCGGTGTCTCGTTGCCCTTGAAGAGCAACTTCCAGGCGTCTTCGTGAGTGGTTTCTAAGAGCCTCTTCAGGGTATGGTGCCTCTTTGGATTGAACTCCCATAAAGGGCGACTTCAGCTTTGGCACGGGAGAATCCGGTGAACTAGCATCACCTGGATTACATCGACGAGCTTGATATCTTTGTCCACCATGCTTTGAACACGCGTCTGCAGCGCCATCAGCTCATTTGACGAACACCAGTTCGAACTCTTATCAACCCAGGATGTGAGTCGCATGGGAGCACCGGAGTTGAATTCGGCAGCTGCGGCCCAGGTGGCGCCTCGGGGTTCTGTGATGTAGAACCATTGTTTGTGCCATTCCTTGATAGTCTCCACGAAACTGCCTTTTGGCCAGGAGAAATTGGTCAGCTTGCTCACCATGGCACCTCCGCACTCCGCGTGCTGGCCATCCACCACCTTCGGCTTCACGTTGAAGACCTTGAGCCACAGCCTGAAGTGCGGATGGATGCGGAGGAAGGCCTCACACACGATAATGAATGCTGAGATGTTGAGGAAATAGTTCGGGGGTAGATCATGGAAGTCTAGCCCATAATAGAACATCAACCTGTGGACGAAAGGGTGGAGTGGAAACCCTAGCCCGCGGAGGAAATGGCGGATGAATACCACCCTCTCGTTGGGCTTCGGTGTGGGGATGACTTGCCCCTGGGCTGGAAGACGATGGGTGATTTCCTTCGCCAGATACCCGGCCACCCGGAGCTCAGTAATGTCCTTCTCCTTGACGGAGGAGGCCATCCACTTGCCATGACCTCCGGATCCGGACATGGTTGAGTGCTTGCTCGAGTGGGAAAAAGATGAGAACTTGGGCGCTAGAACTTGGAAGGGCAGAGGAAGAGAGAAGGCATGGGAGAAGAAGGGGGAATCCTTATCTCCTTATAAAGGCAGTGAATATCGAACGCCTCCCCACTCGCCCCAAAACTCGCCTAGTCCCAAGGGCTGTGTAAACGGCACGGTTGGGTTACCGATGCCCGTATTGATGAGAATCCCGCAATAAGGGGACACGATCTCTACTTTGACAAGACATGCCAATGGAAACCGCATCTCGAAGCACGGAACGATGGACAAAATGGTTCGATATAGTGACCGAATAGACGTGATGTCATCTTGCAAAAAGTTGTCAGCAGATGGGACTCGTGAAATATTATATTCCCTGCGATTGTGTGTGGTACTTGTGTTGCAGATCTGGACACCTTCGTTTTATCTGAAGACTATCTTGGAGTATTCGGTAAGTGTAACCCACCTTGCAATGCCGAAGACAATATGCGCACCAGACACATCATCATTGAAGCCTGGTTCAGGGGCTACTGAGGGAGTCTTGGGCTAAGGGGTCCTCGGGTGTCCGATCTATTGGATATGGGCCGGACTGATGGGCTGTAAGGATACAAAGACCAAAGACTCTACCCATGTCCGGATAGGACTCTCCTTGGCGTGGAAGGCAAGCTTGGTGTCAACTATGAAGATTCCTTTCTCTGTAACCGACCTTGTGTAACTCTAGATCCCTCCTGTGTCTATATAAACCGGAGGGCTAGGTCCATAGATACCCCCGAATAATCATAGCCTGACTAGACTTTTAGGGTTTAGCCATTATGATCTCGTGGTAGATTAACTCTTGTAATACTCATATTCATCAAGATCAATCAAGCTGGAAGTAGGGTATTACCTCCATAGAGAGGGCCCGAACCTGGGTAAACATTATGTCCCCCGTCTCCTATTACCATCGATCCTAGACGCAACGTTCGGGACCCCCTACCCGAGATCCGACGGTTTTGACACCGACATCGGTCCCTTTGATCTTCACGCATGATGCACGTGAAACAAACAGATTTAATGTGTCGTGGCCCAGGTGCGACGCCGCTGTATCGCAAATTACTTTCACATATAAAGGATGTGTGGTTTCAAGGTGAAGATTTTGCATGCAGCTCACTCCTCTCCCTTATCTTTTTCCTTGAGCTATGCCGCCCCTATCCTTCTCTTACCTTAGCGCCCTTTCCTGCTTCCGCCAATGGTCGGCAATCATTCACAGAGAAGATCCAGGAGCGACAGTTCGGCATCGTGGCCAACTCTGTTGAGGGAGGATGGAAGCATTGCACTTCTCTCAAGGTCAACTGGACCGACTTTCTACAATCAGCTATCTGTCAGCACCGGACGTAGTATATGTGTGCCCGGGGTTGGTCGCCATCGGTGATGACATCTTCCAAGAATCCACGCCCAACCCCCAAGAGATCAAGCGGGTATGCTTCGTTACTTTCCTCCTTATGGGTTTGGTATTTCCAATGCACCCTTTTCTATGAGGCCTTTTCCACTTTTACCACATCCAACTGCATCATATTTCCCCAAACTCCATCCTTCACAAAGCGTGCTTTGTCATGTTATGTGTGGCCTTCGTCGGATGTGCATCATACTTCGGCTTCTGGTGTAGATACTTTTGTGTCCAACCACACTACAGGGGCGAGATGTTGTCTGTTTGTGGGGGCATTGTTATCTACAGGTTGGCCTATTTCGGGTACCTTGACGACTTTAATGTTATTGTGAATATGATTAGTTCATAATCTTTGCTGAAAACTTGAATGCTGGCTTTACATATTTACAACAAGATCAAACAAAGTTTATAAAAGTTTATCTTTATCACTTTAAGTTTGTCAAATGAATTGCTTGAGGACAAGCAAAGGTTTAAGATTGGGGGAGTTGATACGTCTCCATCGTATCTACTTTGCAAACACTTTTGACCTTGTTTTGGACTCTAGCTTGCATGATTTGAATGGAATTAACCCAGATTGACGTTGTTTTCAGCAGAATTGCCATGGTGTTATTTTTGTGCAGAAATAAAAGTTCTCGGAATGACCCAAAACTTTACAGAGAATATTTTTGGAATATATAAAAAATACTGGCAAAAGAATCAACATCAGGGCGCCCACACCCTGTCCACGAGGGTGGGGGCACGCCCCCTGTCTCGTGGGCCCCCTGAGGCTCCACCGACCTCAACTCCAACTTTATATATTCATCTTTGGGGAGAAAAAAATAAGAGAGAAGGATTCATCGCGTTTTAGGATACGGAGCCGCCGCCAAGCCCTAATCTCTCTCGGGAGGGCTGATCTGGAGTCTGTTTGGGGCTCCATAGAGGGGAATCCATCGCCATCGTCATCATCAACCTTCCTCCATCACCAATTTCATGATGCTCACCGCCGTGCGTGAGTAATTCCATCATAGGCTTGCTGGACGGTGATGGCTTGGATGAGATTTATCATGTAATGGAGTTAGTTTTGTTAGGGTTTGATCCCTGGTATCCATTATGTTCTGAGATTGATGTTGCTATGACTTTGCTATGCTTAATGCTTGTCACTAGGGCCCGAGTGCCATGATTTCAGATCTTAACATATTATATTTCCATGAATATATGTGAGTTCTTGATCCTATCTTGCAAGTTAATAGTCACCTACTATGTGTTATGATCCGGTAACCCCGAAGTGACAATAATTGGGACCACTCCCGGTGATGACTATAGTTCGAGGACTTCATGTATTCACTAAGTGTTAATGCTTTGTTCCGGTACTCTATTAAAAGGAGGCCTTAATATCCCTTAGTTTCCGATAGGACCCCGCTACCACGGGAGGGTTGGACAAAAGATGTCATGCAAGTTCTTTTCCATATGCACGTATGATTATATTCGGAATACATGCCTACATTACATTGATGAATTGGAGCCAGTTCCGTGTCACCCTATGTTATAACTATTACATGAGGAATCATATCTGACATAATTATCCATCACTGATCCATTGCCTATGAGCTTTTCACATATTGATCGTTGCTTAGTTACTTTTCCATTGCCATTGTTACAATCACTACAAAACCAATACTGTTACTTTTGCCACTGTTACCGTTACTTCCATATTACTTTGCTACTAAATACTTTGCTTCAGATATTAAGTCTTTCAGGTGCGGTTGAATTGTCAACTCAACTGTTAATACTTGAGAATATTCTTTGGCTCCCCTTATGTCGAATCAATAAATTTGGGTTGAATACTCTACCCTCGAAAACTGTTGCGATCCCCTATACTTGTGGGTTATCAAGATGCCCGAGGACGACAACATGTCGATGATCCTTGGTAGACCCTTTTTGAATACTGCAGGGGTTGTTATTGATTGCAATAAAAGCAAGGTCACTTTTCATATCAATGGTAAGGAGCATACAATGCACTTTCTGAAGAAACAATTCCAAGTGAATGGTATTAATGTTATTGAAAAAACTTCGACCATCACTATTACAATTTTTCAACTACCTCTACCTACTGCCAAAAATAAATATGAAATGCTTATTGTTGGGACATTCATATCCCCGTTGAGGTAACTTAGTGTTCTACGAAAGTTCTTCGGTTTCATGCTAATAGAAGGTGGTTGTTAATAAGACTTGATCAACCTTATTAATTAATCATTTTTGAGAGGTATGAAGTTGATGAATTTAGTAATCACTACCTTCCATCCTTACCTTTTGTTTTCTGTTTTTATTAGTTAAATAAAATAAAATGCCATGTTTTGTCTGTTTTCTGAATTTCTTGTGCAATAAAAAATGACCCCAAAATAAAAGTTCTGAGAATGCTCTGAAAATTTAATATGATTTTTCTGAATATTTCTGATTTTTTGTTGCAAATAACGTCAGAGGGGCGGGTGCACCAGGTGGGCACAACCCACCTGGGCACGCCAGCACCCGCAGGCGCGCCCTGGTGGGTTGTGGTCCCCATGTGGGACCCCTCACTTACCTATTCATCCCATGTCATCACCTACCTCCAAAAAAATCACCATTGCTCTCTCTTTCGTGTTCTCGCTCTCAAACTCGCGGATTTTGATCTCTTTGCTCGAAGCTCCGTTCTCGAAACTGTTTCGAGGGATTGTTGCTTGGTATGTGACTCCTCCGTTGGTCCAATTAGTTTTCTGCTTTAGTGATTTATATTTTGAATAATTAACTACTCTTGGTGCTGCTGTAGATGAGCTTGCATGTTGAATTCTTAGAGTCTAAGTAGTTTGAATGATTGATATGGCCTCTATGCATCCCTATGAGTAGTTACTATCAATCTTGAGAAGTTTTGTTGACAAATTTTTGTGACCCAATTTTTTTTAGAAAATTGTACGCAAATATGATGAACCTCTTTGGAAGGAGTTCTTCGAGGAGGAGGTCTTTGGAGGCATCTTCTAGTAGCAGCTCCGTTCGTCGGTCTTATGTTGAACCAAGTGAAAATTCCATACGAGATGCCACCACCAAATCATGTTTATGGCCATGCAATGATTAAATGGTGCGTGTAGGTCTTAAAGAAGAATTTCAGCAATATGTTCACAATGCCGAGCTCGGTCCCTACATTTCAGATAAGTGCAACCAACACCTCAACCTCACAAAATCATTTACTAAAGAATTTAAATTCCATACTCGTGAGTCTAGGGTGTCGTTTAAACTGTATGACAATCCATTTACCATACATCTAGAGAGATTTTCTTACCACTGCAAAATTCCATTTTGGGGCTTGCTAGACGAACCACCTAGATTTGAGTATGAAACATTCTTGACTAGCCTCTGCTATGGTGAGACTAGAGGAGTGACACAAGGTAGAATAAAGAGCATTCATTTTCTCTCAATTCAATATTTGCAATATTTAATAGAAAATGCATTATAGGCAAACAAGATTGTAGTACACTTTGTGCTCCAGACTTGAGCCTCATACGCACCGCTCTCACCGGTGACAAAAGTTATAACCTTCACTACAAAAAAAAAGACACATCCGTGACATTTTGGGCCGAATGATTTTTTTGTTATACATATGACACTTCTAGGACGATAATTGTGACAAAACCCGGTATCATCATAGATGTGGTGGGCTCCTACTTCTCTGACAAAAAATCATGACAGAAAATGGGCTTTTCGTCCTGGGCGGGCCGAAGACGCAGCTGCATGACATTCCTTGGGCCGTCCATGACGGAAACAACCGTGGTAGAAGCGAGGGCGAGGAAAATTTCGAGGAGTTCCCGGTTACGGTGGGAGGTCGGGGGCCGAGCGATGCGCATTTCTCTCATACACGTACGCGCGTGTGTGCGAGCTGTTGGCTCTAACTGAACCCGAGCGAGGTGTTGGGCTCTAACTGAACCCGAACGATTGCACTGCAGGCTACGCGCTACTGAACCCGAGTGATCGATCGATGGCTGTTAACTGAACCCGATCGAGCGATTCCTGCGCTACTGCTGCTAACTGAAGCCGATCGATTGGATGAACAGTGAGCGTTGCAGGGGGGGGGGTTGGATGAACAGTGAGTGGTGGCGTTGCCTCTGGATGAACAGGACCCCGTGGTGTGGTGGAGGGCTGGATGCACAGTAGACGGTGGAGGGGTGCCCGTGGAGGGGCGGTTTAACAGGACCCCGTGGTGTGGAGGGCTGTATGAATAGTAGATGGTGGATGGGTGGTTGAACAGTAGCCGGTGGAGTAGCGCGCGGTGGAGGCTGGATGAACAGGAGCCCATGGAGGCTGGAGGAGGTCGACGGTAGCCCATGGAGGCTGGAGGAGGTCGACGGTGGAGATGAACAATATCCCGTGGAGTCCCGTTTTGCGGTACGCCACACCCCTCCCGATGAACAGGACCCCCGTTTCGACCGTAGGAGGTCCGTTTCGTCCGTTTTGTAGTACTCCACACCCCTCCCGATCAACAGGACCCCCGTTTCAACCGTAGGAGGTCCGTTTCGTCCGTTTTGCGGTACGCCACACCCCTCCCAATCAACAGGACCCCCGTTTTGACCGTAGGAGGTCCATTTCGTCCGTTTGGCGGTACGCCACACCCCTCCCGATCAACAGGACCCCTGTTTCGACCGTAGGAGGTCCGTTTCCTCCGTTTTGTGGTACGACAGTCCCCTCCCGATCAACAGGACCCCGTTCAGGCCTCGTTTCCGTTCTGTCCAAGCCCTCCCGATGAACACGACCACGCATTCCGTTCCGACCCAACCGGTTGGCTCCCACGCGTTCGGTTGGCTCCCACGCGTTCGGTTGGCTCCCACGCGTTCTGTTGCCTCTGGATGAACACGACGCATTCCGTTGCCTCCCCATGAACAGGACGCATTCCGTTGCCTCCCCATGAACACGACGACGACGATGTTTCTCCGTTCCGACCCAGCCATGTACACGAGCCCTGGCCGTACGTATGCGCGAGTAGGCGTTCGAGGCCTCGCCCGTATGTACACATACGTGCCCGTATTTTCTTTCTTGCACCCTAGCCGCTGTACGTACGTGTACATGCTAGGTGCGCGCGTCTACTACGACACGTACGCGCGGATACGTCTCCAACGTATCTATAATTTTTGATTGCTCCATGCTATATTATCTACTGTTTTGGGCAATATTTGGCTTTATTATCCACTTTTATATTACTTTTGGGACTAACCTATTAACCGGAGGCCCATCCCAGATTTGTTGTTTTATGCCTATTTCAGTGTTTTGAGGAAAAGGAATATCAGACGGAGTCGAAACGGAACAAAATCAACTGGAGAAGTTATTTTTGGAAGGAAAGACACCCGATTGACTTGGACCCCACGTCAAGGAAGGAACGAGGTGCTCACGAGGGTGGGGGGCGCGCCCCCTGTCTCATGGGACGCTCGTGGCTCCTCTGACGTACCTCATGCACCCATATATACCCACGTGACCTATAACTTCGAGAATGCAACATAGATCGGGAGTTCCGCCGCCAGAAGCCTCTGTAGCCACCAAAAACCAATCTAGACCCGTTCCGGCACCCTGCAGGAGGGGGCAATCCTTCTCCGGTGGCCATCTTCATCATCCCAGCGCTCTCCATGACGAGGAGGGAGAAGTTCTCCCTCGGGGCTGAGGGTATGTACCAGTAGCTATGTGTTTGATCTCTCTCTCTCTCTCTTGTGTTCTTGAGATGATACGATCTTGATGTATCGCGAGCTTTGCTATTATAGTTGGATCTTATGTTTCTCCTCCCCCTCTTCTCTCTTGTAATGAATCAAGTTTCCCCTTGAAGTAATCTTATCGGATTGAGTCTTTAAATACTTGAGAAAACTTGATGTATGTCTTGTCGTGGATATCTGTGGTGACAATGGGATATCATGTGATTCACTTGATGTATGTTTTGGTGACCAACTTGCGGGTTCCACCCATGAACCTATGCATAGGGGTTGGCACACGTTTTCGTCGTGATTCTCCGGTAGAACTTTGGGGCACTCTTTGAGGTCCTTTGTGTTGGTTGAATAGATGAATCTGAGATTGTGTGATGCATATCGTATAATCATGCCCACAGATACTTGAGGTGACATTGGAGTATCTAGGTGACATTAGGGTTTTGATTGATTTGTGTCTTAAGGTGTTTTTCTAGTATGAACTCTAGGGCTGTTTGTGACAGTTATAGGAATAGCCCAACGGATTGATTGGAAAGAATAACTTTGAGGTGGTTTCGTACCCTACCATAATCTCTTCGTTTGTTCTCCGCTATTAGTGACTTTGGAGTGACTCTTTGTTGCATGTTGAGGGATAGTTATGTGATCCAATTATGTTAGTATTGTTGAGGGAACTTACAGTAGTGAAAGTATGAACCCTAGGCCTTGTTTCCTAGCATTGCAATACCATTTATGCTCACTTTTATCACTTGCTACCTTGCTGTTTTTATTATTTCAGATTACAAAAACTATTATCTACCATCCATATACCACTTGTATCACCATCTCTTCGCTGAACTAGTGCACCTATACAATTTACCATTGTATTGGGTGTGTTGGGGACACAAGAGACTCTTTGTTATTTGGTTGCAGGGTTGCTTGAGAGAGACCATATTCATCCTACGCCTCCTATGGATTGATAAACCTTAGGTCATCCACTTGAGGGAAATTTGCTACTGTCCTACAAACCTCTGCACTTGGAGGCCCAACAACGTCTACAAGAAGAAGGTTGTGTAGTAGAGATCAAGCTCTTTTCTGGCGCCGTTGCCGGGGAGGTGAGTGGTTGAAGGTATATCTTTAGATCTTGCAATCGAGTCCTTTAGTTTCTTGTTTTATCACTAGTTTAGTTTATAAAAGAAAACTATAAAAATGGAATTGAGTTTGTCTCATACGCTTCACCTTTTTAATATCTTTTGTGAGTATGATGGAAAGGATAATTGTGCTCAAGTGCTAGAAGAAGAAATCTATAAAATGTTTGGCACTAAATATTTGAATGCTGAGCATGATTGCAATGTTGTTAGTACGAATTCTTTGAATATCCATAATACTAATGATGATTGCACTAGTTATGATGAAAATGCCTCCTATAAACATGTCAATTTTTGTGGAGTAGACTGGGTTTGCAAGTACACACCAAATAGGGAAGATAGATATTGCAAGAGGCATAAGTACTTAGAAACCAAATTGTTGCAAGAAGAGCTAGATGAATGTGCTGAAATATTCAATATTTTCCGTGCTCCTTGTGAACTTTGCAATGAACATGGTCATTTAAAGCTCCAATGCTATTTGTTTCATGATCAAGTCGTGTCCAAATATTGTGATAATTTGATTACCCTTGAGCATCATAAAGAGCTTAGCCTTCTTTTGGTTTATGAAGAAATGAAATGTATAACTGAGGATATTCCAAAATTTGCCCTTGATAAAGTTCTTCATTTTGATCTAGAGAATATTTATATGTATTGTGCGGTGAATTGGATTGAAAATCCTTATATTGCCAATTACATAAAGAAAAGAAAACAAATAGAAGATGAAGAGAATACTAACGAAAGGGAAGAGACTTCCCAATATCCTCCTATTATTTCTTATGATGAATCAGGTAACGAGGAGGAGCCTCCTATTCAACCAATCTCATTAATAAGGAGCTCCAAAAAGAGAATTGAACCCACGCATAATGTGGTGAAGAAGAAGAAAAGAAAAAGGAAGAGAGGTAAAAAGATATCTCTCCCAAATAATGCTGCTCCTATTACTATTGTGCCTCATGAAAATATAATTGTGGAAGATAATGATACTTCTTATGATCTTGAAAATCTTTTTGGCACTTGCTTGGAAGAATATAATAATTTCTATACTATTGGTGCTATCCATGCTATTAATGATGAGAGTGATTATGCTTATGATACGAAAAGGCCCAAGCTTGGGGAAGCTATGTTTGATGAGTATGACATATTTGAGAATATATTTGCTGCAATTAATGTTTGTCCCAAGCTTGGGGATGCTACGCTTAATGAAGATTATATTTTTAGTGCGCGCCTCTACAACCACCAGTATATATGTACGTACACGTTCGCGACCAGAATGACAACGCTACGTACGCTTCGACCAGGTGGGTCCCAACTGTCAGGAACTTCCTTGCCTGCGAAGATGTAGCTGGTGGGTCCCAACAGTCAGGGGGGCGAATCGTCTTTTTTTGTCCGAACGCACTTCCTTGCGTGTGAAGATGTAGCTGGTGGGTCCCAGCAGTCTGGGGGAAACTTTTTTTTCCTGAAATACAATGGCCCATCCGATGGGTCCCAGCTGTCAATTGGAGGAATCATTATTTTCCGCGTAATAAGGAGGCACTTCCTTGCTGCGGCCGTGGACCCAGCTATCAGCCTCTCCACGTATAGTCCACGTCCGATGGAAGTCGTTCCTTGACCACGTTGACCACGCCGTGCCGAGAGCACCAGGGCGGTGGACGACGGCGAGGCCTAGGAAGGGGACGACGGGGAGCCGGGGAAGACACGGCAGTGGAAGCTCGCGCGGGGAGGAGTACGAGGGTTCACTGGTTCGGCTGCCGTGTGAGGCTGCTGTCGCCGCAGGGCCTGGCCAGCGGTGGAAATAGTAGGGGCGGCGAGGCCTCCGCGGCAGCACAGCCGGCCACGGGAGGCAGGAGCATGCGGCACGACCGGCGCTGCTTTGGGCGGCTGGAGCAAAAGAAGACCAGAGGTTGAAGAAGCACGACGGCCGTTGGATAGACATCATACGGTCACTGCAGCTATAATCGTTTATATTGACTAAGTTGACAAAGCCCTTGGTACGTCAACTTAGTAGGCCCACAGGTCAGCTTCCGAAAAGGTGCGCCCCAGATGTTGGGGGGAGGAATCATTTTTTGGGCGGGTGAAGCTAGAATATCCGAGATTGAAGAAGAAGCACGGCATCCATTGGATGGACATCCAACGGCCACTGCTACTAGAACCGTGTGTTGACTATAAGTTGACAAAGCCTTGCATATGCGTCAACTCTGTTTTTTAGGGGACGCGTCAGCTTAGTAAGGCCAGGAGTGTGTGGCAGAGAACTTATAGCCCATTTGAGATTTGTAAGAATGTGTAGCCCATTTTTGAATTCTAATGGAATTTACTACAGCCCATTTACAGTTTGTTAAAAGTAAAGCCCATTTCAACCAACCGTTCAAAACAGAATTCAATAAAATTTCCCACATTTTGATGGGATCTGAAATACTTTTATCCCGAAATTTCTAGTCAGATTAAATACAATTTCAACATAAATTTATATTACATAAAAATCCAACGAAACATTACGCTCGCAACAATTAATGAAATTAAAATTTTCAATATCGAAAAATAATATTTTATAAAGTAATCATGTGTTTGGTGCATTTTTTTATAGTTACTGCCCAGTTTTTATAATTACATCCCATTTATTATTTCTTAAAGCCCGTTTTCTTGTTAAGCCTAATGCATCCCTCCTAGGAAATATTTGCAGCCCAGCGGGCCGAGAATAACAACTTGACCTTGCCTGGGTATTCCTAAAAAAAGTATAGCTGGGCTAGCCATTTTCAACTTGAAAACAAATTAATATCTGGGCTGGATATCTGGCCTGGGCTAGAAGCGCCACAGCCCGCCCAGTTAATACCTGTAGCGATGTTTTCGTTGTTGTTCAGAGGAGAAAAATTAATATCTGGGCTAAACATCGAAAAACTCTGCAGTGCTCACACCTCAAAAATACAAATACTGCTCGAGCTGCTTGGTCCTAGCTGTCGGCTGCTTCTTGTGCAATTCTCTCGTTTATTGACTACTCCCTCCTTTCCGGTTTATAAGGCTCAATTCAAAAATCTCACCAACCAAGGTAGATAATGAGTGGTCGAATATTTTTTGTAGTTTTCAAAAGCACCCAATTAATGCTCTTGTTTTCCTCAAATAATTATGTTTACGAACGCATTAATTGCAAGGCATGCATGCATAAAGTGCATGCATTGGTCAGTTTTCTCTTAATACTTGCATGCAATGATTTAATGCACCTTGAAGTCTGAACATGTGATGGGAAACCACCAAATTGAGCCTTATAAAATGGAAAAACTAAAATTTTGAGATAAGCCCTATAAACCGGAAAGGAGGGAGTACTACATAGGTTGACAATGGTGTGGGACCGTGATGTCAGGAAACCAAGAGGAACCAAAATAAATTATAGTTATATATATATATATATATATATAATAAGGAGGCACTTGCGTACATGAGGCTATGGACCTGGTGGGTCCCCAATGTCATCCTCTCCAAGTAAAGCCATCCCCTCGCCCGCGCGCGCTTTCCGCCCGAAACAGTCAGCGCCGCCCTCCCCACTTCCCGGTGTAGGCGATCGCTCTGCCTTCAAACGACACAAGTGCCGTCCGTCCATCCACCTACCGCCCACATTAATGATACACGGTTGCCGAGGCGGCTACTCTGGCGCCACATGTTCGTCCCTCCGCCCGCCAACCATTTCTATATAAACTACTGCGCCGGCCATAGCCAGAGTCATCCGCATCCGTTCCCTTTCTCCTGTCCACACCACTACTGCCCACCATGGCTTCCTCGCACTCCAGCGCTCTTCGAGACGGGCGGACGACGGACCATAAGGAGATGGCATCCATTGCTGCCGACCGGCTGGCCGGCAGGCAGCCGAAGGACGACGACGTCCCAATGGAGAACATGGTAGTCGACGATCCGGTGCCGACCCCCTCCTTCGCGCCATCCTCGCCGGTGCATTACACCATGACCATCAGCGAGGCCCGTGCCCAATATATGGATAGGGTGAGGCAGATGCGTGAGGAGCAGATCCGGGAGGCGCAGGCCGATGCCGCCTACAACCACCATCTCCTCGAGGAGCACCTGTAGGCGGAGGAGCAGATTGCCGCGGAGCGGGCGGAGCAGGAGGCGCTGCTCGACTCATACCGCTCCGCCCGCAAGGGCTAGCTCGAGTGCTGGCGGTACCACATGTAGGTGGCGGAGGCTGCGGCCGCCTACAAAGAGGCTATCAAAGAGGGCGATAAAGTGGGCGAGGCACTGTTTGGCGAGACCAAGGACGAGGCAGAGGACAATGCCGGCTCCGACGAGTCCCCGCTCTGCTGGCGTCGACGAGGCCCTGCTCCGCTGCGGCCCCGCGGCGCCAACAACGAGGCAGAGGACACTGCCGGCTCTGCTGACACCCTGCCCCGCCAACAACGAGGCAGAGGACACCGCCGGCTCCGCTGAGGACCCGCCCCGCCAACAACGAGGCAGAGGACATCGCCGGCTCCGCCAAGGCCCCGCCCCACTGCCAATGAGGCCGCGCCACATAGAAAACGAGGAAGAGTAGAACACGGTAGGTCGCCGCCGCTCGGGTCCAAGTAATGCCACCGCTGCTACCCTCCGGTTGAAGCCAAGCTAGGCGGGTTGACCATTGACGGTCAGTTAGCTTCTTGGCGGCGACGTGGAGTCAGAGAGCTGCGCTGGGGAAGAGCACTACTTCTACTTAACTGCTGGTGCAGTTGGCTGACTGACACGTAGGCCCAACAGGCCACATGTCAGTTACGCAACTACACCTATAGTTAAGTCACTGAAGCTTCTGTTCGGCTCAGCGGGACACAGGTGGGTAGCTTCTGTTAATTAATTATACCTCTAGCGCACCCCTTTTTAGTTGAAGAATGTATGAAATGTAATGAAATCCAGCATGTTTATATGAAATCCGACCGTGTATGAATGAATTTATTTCGATTAGTTCGAATTCATGTATCACTGGCATTGGATGAACATGCAAAACAATACGTACTAGCATTATTCCCAGGGTGATCACCTCGTTTGTAGCAGTTTCACATGTACTCCCTCCGGTCCTTTCTAGTCTACATACAAGTTTTGTCTGCAGTCAAAGTATCTCTACTTTGACCAATCTTATACAAAAAAAGTATGCACTTTCACAATGTGCGAAGTAAAAAGGAACAAAAGGAGTACAAAGAGTTTGAGCAGCTTTTTAGTGTTTCTGTACATTGCAATCAAACACAGAGGCCTGGCAATTCATAGAGAACATTCAAAAAAATCGATGATTATGCATCTCAGCGACTCACATGTCAGAGGCAATATTTACTTCACAACTAAAGAATAAAGAAAAAAATTGATCGACGCTGCTGACAGCAAAGGGCGTCCCATTCGAAAATATCAAACGCATGTCTTGCTAAAATCAATGAGCAAAAAATGACAAGGTTGTCCCATTCCAAAATATCAAATACCTACGATTGTGGAATGGGCAGGATTTCCCATCAGTTCGGACATTGACATGGCACCTCGTGCTAAATAAACCAGCTGTTCTTTTTGTGCAGTTCCACCAAAATCAACCAAATTCACACGTAGCATGTATGATTTCACCCTTATATGTTGCAACGCCTTGAACTTATCGGCACCTCCTTTCTTGTGGTGGAAATGAATGATTCAATGTATTCATGAACATTTTGTGCAGCTCCCATTGAAATCAAGCTGAGCACCCCTGTTTGCACAAATACAAAAAATTGATTAGTATAAAGCGAAATGTATTATGAATTGATAGTTTCAACAGGCACATATATGGTCCATGTAGAGCACACTTTTAGAAAAATGGAACTCACTAGAAAGAACCCTAGAACAACATTGTACTCGCGCATCACAACAAAAAGATGGAGATTTGTCAGTCCTTCTGAGCCGAAGTTAGTTTGGTCTTGTGGGGAGTAATGTAACCATCCTTCAACTGCTCCTTCTGATGAGAAGATAGACAGGGCTTCTTCATCCTGGCATAATCGGAACTAGTCACTTCACGTACTCCATATTCTTCTTCAGAGGAAGATGATCCTGTTGTGCAAAGACAAGAGGACTACTAAATGCTAGCATCCATGTTTGCTCGAAAAAAAGGAAAGGAAATATTTAAAACAGCACAGATGAAGCACTTCTCAAGGACAATACCACTTTTTCATGACAGTATCTAAATAGTAGAACAACACCAATAGAGATGACAAAGCTCAATCATATGTATGAAATCAGTGGGCGAGTACCAACCTTTGTCAGGAGGCTTATTGTGTAGAGCATACAGATGAAGCACTTCTCCGGAACCATCTGTTGCTATCTACGGTGGTGGCCATGCTTACTATATACTCCTCGATTAGTTTAATGTTTCCAACATCTTCTTGTGCAGTTCCACTAAAATATATGGTATCTTCAAAGAAGATCCATGTTTGCACAAGTTGAGATAACTACATATTACATTAAGAGTGGCATCAAATCAGTGGCATTGCTTGTTCCAGCCATAGCAATAAATTAAGATGCAAAACTATATCATTACTTGTGTGATCACAGTTCCAGTGCTTCATTACAGCACTGGGAGTTGATTTTTGTTTTTCTTCCGCTTGTTCTTCCCCTTCATCACTTGGTTCAATAACAGACAAGCTTCACCTTCAATGTAAGATTTGGCATGTCAATTAGGGAGCACAAGTATAGTACTAAACTTAATTTTCTGATGAAAGTGGCAAAATACAGGCCAGCAGTTGTGAAATATCCTTATCTTACCTCAATGGGATATTACGGTGCACATACAGATTGGAAGTCTTGTCTCCATTTGTGCAGTTCACTAAAATCAAGCAACATTATCGTACAAGTAGCACAACATATGAAAGCACATTACAGAATCATGTGAAAGAAGGCTAGTACTGACCTCTCATGATGCGAAATTAATACAACTCACAAGAAGAAGATCTGAACCAAATTCGCCTTAACGGATAGGAGGTAAGATATCCTCTTGTGCAGTTCCACTAAGATCAAGAATTCAAGCAACGTTGTCGGTGTGACATTTTGGTTGAACTGCACAAAACACTCTTAAAACAAAAGTGTTTTGTGCAATGCAACAAAAGGTCACAATGGCAATGAGGTGAAGTAGATAACCCTGTTTACACAGAGGTGCAAAGGAAACAATTAGTGGTCAATGACGGTGGATGACACAGAAGCCAACAAAAAGAAGCATCTACCTTATCTAAATGGGAAAGAAAGCAAGACAATAGCATTTTCTCAAACGTTGGAATTGATTAATATTAACATAGAGATTATATTAACAATAAAATTCGTTAAACATGTAATTTGCTTTTAACTGTGGCATTGCATCAATTTTCCAGCGGCATTATTAGAGGGTGTTTGTTTATAGGGACATTTTGGTCTAGGGACTAAAAAAACTCCGTGTCAGTCCCATCTAAACCAAACAAGAGGGACTTTTAGGGACTAAAAGTGGACATTTGGGACTAAAGAAAGAAGACCCCGAGGGAGTCTTTTTGGGACTTTTTCCAACAGTTGCCCTGCCATGCATCGCACCTTGTCTCTATTAGTTCATTACTAGGGGTAACATGGTCTTTTAGCATGTCATTTAATAACCTCTAGTCCATGTTTAGTCCCTGGAACCAAGCAGGTAGGGACTAGGTAGTTTTTAACCAAACAGGGCCTTAGATTAACAACAGCTAATGAGTTGCACGGGACAGTGGACGCACCAGCGCCATGTGCATCTACCGATGTACTGTGGTCATGCACAGTCTGTTGCAACAAAGAACAAACAACCAAGGAGCATATTTGTGTTGGTCCCAGTTTTGTTATCTTTAGGCATCTTTCCCTATGTGAGCGCAACAAATCTAGTCCTGCTCAAACTCTACAGCCTTGTCCCTTCCTTTCCTTTTTGAACTAGTACTTTCACCCCTTCCTTTCCTCTTTGAACCACGTCCTAGATTTATGCGATACAACTTTCCCCACTACTTTCTCCCATGCCTTTCCTCTTTGAACCACGTCCTAGATTCATGCTATACAACTTTCCCCCTTCATTTCCTCTTTGAACCACGTCCTAGATTCATGCTATATACAACTTTTCCCACTACTTTCCCCCACTCCTTTCCTATTTGAACCACGTCCTAGATTCATGGTATACATGAAGCTAGAGCAATGCATGTGGAGTAAGTAAATTATACCTTAAGGTTCTTGGGGCATGGTTTGGTGGGCGACGAGACGACGGCGAAGAAGAAGGGGTCGGAGGCCCTCCCGCGCTGCCGCTGGGTGGAAAGTGAACAGCTGCGCCGGTAGTCCCTCACCGACGGCGACTGCGTTAAGCCTCCTTCCCTTCCCAGTGGACGGATCCTGCCCGCACTTTGAGCAGCAGTGAGGGGAGAGATAGGCCAACGAAGTCTTGTTTAGATCTGGAGAGGGCGAGAGAGTGTGAAGAGAGAAACAACTCCCTCTATTCCAAATTACTCATCGAAGAAATGGATGTATCTAGAACTAAAATACATCTAGATACATCCATACCTGCGACAAGTAATTCAGAACGGAGGGAGAGGGCGAGAGAGTGTGAAGAGAGCAACTACAAGTGCTGAGGCTCCAACGTGTATATATATACTGGAGAGAGAGTGTGTAGCGTGCAAACCCTAGAAAACATTTTGACCAGTCAAAGAATCCTCCTGGCACAAATTATGCTCAAGTGTAGTTATCGAACCTGAGATCTCAAGTTAGAAGGTGCAATGGGACCAAGGTGCGTGCATGTGTATGTGTTTGTGTGTGTGTGTGTGTGTGTTTAACAGCATGTGTGTGTTAGAGAGAGCGACAGATCGACCTACTCCTATAGAGAGATGTTGTGTAGTGTACAATTTTAGCCGCGAGAGTCGGTGCATCCTCTCGTTTCCGGGCGTGTCCGATAGGGACATGCGGACAACTGCCACGCCCGCTCCTGACCAGCCAGGCCCACCCAAAGCCCCTCCATCACCCGCGCGCGCTTCCCGCCCGAAACTTTCCACGCCGCTCCAAAGAATCGGTGCCACATTCATGCCCGGGCAGAGCGAACGCGACCTCTCACTGGCGCAAGAGTGATGGTTACTGCTGGGTCTATGTGACTTGACGGCTCATTGGTCTTTATTACTGAGGTGGTAGGACTGCTGGATGTCCCACGCTTTCGGTGAAAGGAGGCACTACTACTAGATTATAATTTTCTCCGTTCTTAAGGGGAGGCGTGCAAGAGCAGTCAAAACACGCGGGCTCAGTGATTACATGGCCCACCTCACACTATCACCGTGTGACACCTAACTCTTTACATAGTACTCCCTCCGTTCCTAAATATTACTAGATGAGTCCCCGCGCGTTGCCGCGGAATAGCGATATATCTCTCTGCGCAAAATTATCAATTTCATAGAACTAAAAAAACTCTACAACCGCATGACAATTGTGGTAGCCAAACTAAATAAACTCCCATCATCATTTAGATCATCCCACGTAAGGAAAAAAGATCAGCAACTCCTACTGCATAATGGGATTATATTTTTCTTTTTGACATGTTAATGGGGCTTAAAAGCTCACTTACATGGATGCTACCGGTGCATGCTTGCATGAAGACATGTTGATGTGATTTAAAACCCACTCACATGCATGTGCCACGGTATTTCTGCATGCTTGCATGTGGCTTAGTGCGGAGCCTCTCAACGTCTAGATCAGATGACTATTATGGACTGATTTACTTCATCTAACGGCTACATCAATTTTGATGATGTGGCTCAAGGAGAGGATAGAGAATTCCTAGTAGTGGGGGCTAGCTATTACTAGTAGATAAGTCTTTGTAGAGATTCCACTACATACGGAACAAAATGAATGAATCTACACTTAAAATGCATCTATATACATCCGCATGTGATTCATGGTGAAATCTCTACAAAGACTTATATTTAGGAACGGGGGAGACGGCGTACTAAGCAAGCTTCTCCTCGCTCTGCGAGTTGACGGGACACATCAAAAGTACTCCAGTGTATAGAGCCTTGCCTCTAAGGTAGGCCTCACATGGTTTGCCTCTTTTTTTAACATAACACGTCAAGTCGCAATTTGTTTGTTCACCCGTGGTAGACGATCCTCCCTCCACCAAGTGGACAACCAGTACACGTGCCAAATTACCACGTGGCCTGCCTTTTTCATACAGAAATGAGCTCCATAGTGTACCCGCGCGGGTGTGGTTGGGAAAGAGACGGGAGTACGTGCATCGTGCATGCACCTCTTCTCTTCGTGCATGTCCCCCACCTACGTGGGTGTGTGTGAGAGATACAAACCCCATTCGTGAGTGTTTTTTGTTTTGGGGTGGGGGTGGGGTGGGGGTTGATTTCGTGAATTATTTGTGGGAATATGTGTCGATGACATCTCAAACAAAATTTTGCATGCAATGTGTGTGAAATGGAGGCCTATCCATATCATACATAGAGGGTCAGGCAATCCACGAGAAGAGAGGGAGGGGTCATAGCTATCGATAGTCGAAGAGAGGATCAAGTGGGTGGGTGCGAGATCAATGAAGAGAGCCATCGAAATTGTGTGTGTGTGTGTGCAAGTCAAAGATATAGGGCGACTGGCCTAACGGAACGTTAGAGGGCACATGTCAAGTTTGTGTGTGGCAGGGAGACATGACTAGAGCGCTCGATGTATCGGTGTGTGGGGGGGGTGGGGGGAGGGGTAGGTAGAGGCCTAACTATAGAGGTAGAACGACTCGTATATGTGTTGAGAAGAGAGACCCAGCTATGTCTTGAGGGAGATCGGTCGACATCCATAAATAACTGAAGGACGGGAAATATGATGGGACAGAGAGAGAGAGAGGAGAGAGAGAGGGAGGGAGGGGGAGGGAGAGGGGTATAGTGCTGGATGGGTGATGGAGTTGCTTCTCGAAGATGGTGGGAGAGGCCTACTAGAAAAACTGAGGGTGGAACTGCAATGTTATCAATAAGAGGTGGGGATGTGTTTCAGTGTGTGCCTGTGCGTGATAGATCTGTCGGGACGCATCCATGGATTATGAAGGGGAACCATGTGTTTTGTAAGCAAACCTAACTAGATCGGTAGATCAATTGTTGTTTGTCGGAGGAAGGGAGAGACACAACTAATGAGGTAGATCGATTGACGTGTGGGTAAAAACGAGTTATAAGGACCTAGCTAGCTATATGTATAGCGAGAGATCGGTCGGTGTACGTCCATTTGTTAGAGGCAAATAAGGCCCAGAGAGACGGATAGACAGAGAGAATGGAGCTAGGAGGTGGTGCGAGAGGCCCAACTACTAGCTAGATATGGGGAGGAGTGTGTGGTTGTGAGATCGATGAAAAGAGGGGCGAGAGTTTACACGTGTGTCTGACCGTATGAGAGACATGAGGCAAGGACACATAAAGGAGGAGATTGAAGGTGTTGAAGGAAATATGCCCTAGAGGCAATAATAATGTTATTATTTTATTTCCTTATATCATGATAAATGTTTTTATTCATGCTAGAATTGTATTATCCGGAAACATAATACTTGTGTGAATACATAGACAAACCAAACGTCACTAGTATGCCTCTACTTGACTAGCTCGTTAATCGAAGATGGTTATGTTTCCTAACCATAGACATGTGTTGTCATTTGATTAACGGGATCACATCATTAGGAGAATGATGAGATTGACATGACCCATTCCATTAGCTTAGCGCCCGATCGTTTAGTATGTTGCTATTGCTTTCTTCATGACTTATACATGTTCCTATGACTATGAGATTATGCAACTCCCATTTACCGGAGGAACACTTTGTGTGCTACCAAGTGTCACAACGTAACTGGGTGATTATAAAGGAGCTCTACAGGTGTCTTCAAAGGTGAATGTTGGGTTGGCATATTTCGAGATTAGGATTTGTCACTCCGATTGTCGGAGAGGTATCTCTGGGCCCTCTCGGTAATGCACATCACATAAGCCTTGCAAGCATTACAACTAATGAGTTAGTTGCAAGATGATGTCTTACGAAACGAGTAAAGAGACTTGCCGGTAACGAGATTGAACTAGGTATTGAGATACCGACGATCGAATCTCGAGCAAGTAACATACCAATGACAAAGGGAACAACGTATGTTGTTATGCGGTCTAACCGATAAAGATCTTTGTAGAATATGTAGGAGCCAATATGAGCATCCAGGTTCCGCTATTGGTTATTGACTGGAGACGTGTCTCGGTCATGTCTACATTGTTCTCGAACCCGTAGGGTCCGCACGCTTTTAGGTTTCGATGAAAGTTATATTATGAGTTTATGAGTTTTGATGTACCGAAGTTAGTTCGGAGTCCCGGATGTGATCACGGACATGATGAGGAGTCTCGAAATGGTCGAGACATAGAGATTGATATATTGGACGGCTATATTCGGACACCGAAAGTGTTCCGGGTGATTTCGGAGAAAACCGGAGAGCCGGAGGGTTACCGGAACCCCCCCCCCCCCCGAGAGAAGTAATGGGCCATATGGGCCTTAGTGGAGAGAGAGAGAGGGGAAGCCAAAGGTGGGCCGCGCGCCTCCTCCCCCTTGGTCCGAATTGGACTAGGAGAGGGGGGGGGGGGCGCCCCCTTTCCTTCTCCCTCCCCACTTCTTTCCCCCTCCTAGTAGGAGTCCTACTCCTACTAGGAGGAGGACTCCTCCTTGGCGCGCCATAGGGGCCGGCCGGCCTCCTCCCCTTGATCCTTTATATACGGGGGCAGGGGGCACCCCTAGACACACAAGTTGATCCACGTGATCATATTCTTAGCCGTGTGCGGTGCCCCCTTCCACCATAATCCTCGATAATATTGTAGCGGTGCTTAGGCGAAGCCCTGCGACGGTAGTACATCAAGATCGTCACCACGCCGTCGTGCTGAGAGAACTCTTCCCCGACGCTTTGCTAGATCGGAGTCCGGGGATCGTCATCGAGCTGAACGTGTGCTAGAACTCGGAGATGCCGTAGTTTCGGTGCTTGATCGGTCGGGCCGTGAAGACGTACGACTACATCAACCGCGTTGTCATAACGCTTCCGCTGCCGGTCTACAAGGGTACGTAGGTCACACTCTTCCCTCGTTGCTATGCATCACCATGATCTTGCGTGTGTGTAGGAAAATTTTGAAATTATTACGTTCCCCAACAGTGGCATCCGAGCCTAGGTTTTATGTGTTGATGTTATATGCACGAGTAGAACACAAGTGAGTTGTGGGCGATATAAGTCATACTGCTTACCAGCATGTCATACTTTGGTTCAGCGGTATTGTTGGACGAAGCGGCCCGGACCGACATTACGCGTACGCTTACGCGAGACCGGTTCTCCCAACGTGCTTTGCACAAAGGTGGCTAGCGGGTGACAGTTTCTCCAACTTTAGTTGAACCGAGTGTGGCTACGCCCGGTCCTTGCGAAGGTTAAAACAGCACCAACTTGACAAACTATCGTTGTGGTTTTGATGCATAGGTAAGATTGGTTCTTGCTTAAGCCCGTAGCAGCCACGTAAAACTTGCAACAACAAAGTAGAGGACGTCTATCTTGTTTTTGCAGGGCATGTTGTGATGTGATATGGTCAAGACATGATGCTAAATTTTGTAACCAAGTTATCGGCAATTGGCAGGAGCCATATGGTTGTCGCTTTATTGTATGCAATGCAATTGCGCTGTAATGCTTTACTTTATCACTAAGTGGTAGCGATAGTCGTGGAAGCATAAGATTGGCGAGACGACAACAATGCTACGCTGGTGATCAAGGTGTCGCGTCGGTGACGATGGTGATCATGACGGTGCTTCGAAGATGGAGATCACAAGCACAAGATGATGATGGCCGTATCATATCACTTATATTGATTGCATGTGATGTTTATCTTTTATGCATCTTATCTTGCTTTGCTTGACGGTAGCATTTTAAGATGATCTCTCACTAATTATCAAGAAGTGTTCTCCCTGAGTATGCACCGTTGCGAAAGTTCTTCGTGCTGAGACACCACGTGATGATCGGGTGTGATAGGCTCTACGTTCAAATACAACGGGTGCAAAACAGTTGCACACGCAGAATACTCAGGTTATACTTGACGAGCCAAGCATATACAGATATGGCCTCGAAACACAGAGACCGAAAGGTCGAGCGTGAATCATATAGTAGATATGATCAACATAGTGATGTTCAACAATGAAACTACTCCATCTCACGTGATGATTGGACATGGTTTAGTTGATTTGGATCACGTAATCACTTAGAGGATTAGAGGGATGTCTATCTAAGTGGGAGTTCTTTAGTAATATGTTTAATTGAACCTAAATTTATCATGAACTTAGTACCTGATAGTATCTTGCTTGTTTATGTTTAATTGTAGATAGATGGCCCGTGCTGTTGTTCCGTTGAATTTTAATGCGTTCCTTGAGAAAGCAAAGTTGAAAGATGATGGTAGCAATTACACGGACTGGGTCCGTAACTTGAGGATTATCCTCATTGGTGCGCAGAAGAATTACGTCCTGGAAGCACCGCTGGGTGCCAGGCCTGCTGCTGGAGCAACACCAGATGTTATGAACGTCTGGTAGAGCAAAGCTGATGACTACTCGATAGTTCAGTGTGCCATGCTTTACGGCTTAGTATCGGGACTTCAACGACGTTTTGAACGTCATGGAGCATATGAGATGTTCCAGGAGTTGAGTTAATATTTCAAGAAAATGCCCGGATTGAGAGATATGAAGTCTCCAATAAGTTCTATAGCTGCAAGATGGAGGAGAATAGTTCTGTCAGTGAGCATATACTCAAAATGTCTGGGTATAATAATCACTTGATTCAATTGGGAGTTAATCTTCCAGATGATTGCGTCATTGACAGAATTCTCCAATCACTACCACCAAGCTACAAGAGCTTCGTGATGAACTATAATATGCAAGGGATGAATAAGACTATTCCTGATCTCTTCGCAATGCTCAAAGCTGCGGAGGTAGAAATCAAGAAGGAGCATCAAGTGTTGATGGTCAACAAGACCACTAGTTTCAAGAAAAAGGGCAAAGGGAAGAAGAAGGGGAACTTCAAAAAGAACAACAAGCAAGTTGCTACTCAAGAGAAGAAACCCAAACCTGGACCTAAGCCTGAAACTGAGTGCTTCTACTGCAAGCAGACTGGTCACTGGAAGCGGAACTGCCCCAAGTATTTGGCGGATAAGAAGGATGGCAAGGTGAACAAAGGTATATGTGATATACATGTTATTGATGTGTACCTTACTAATGCTCGCAGTAGCACCTGGGTATTTGATACTGGTTCTGTTCCTAATATTTGCAACTCGAAACAGGGACTATGGATTAAGCAAAGATTGGCTAAGGACGAGGTGACGATGCGCGTGGGAAATGGTTCCAAAGTCGATGTAATCACAGTCGGCACGCTACCTCTACATCTACCTTCGGGATTAGTATTAGACCTAAATAATTGTTATTTGGTGCCAGCGTTAAGCATGAACATTATATCTGGATCTTGTTTGATGCGAGATGGTTATTCATTTAAATCAGAGAATAATGGTTGTTCTATTTATATGAGTAATATCTTTTATGGTCATGCACCCTTAAAGAGTGGTCTATTCTTATTAAATCTCGATAGTAGTGACACACATATTCATAATGTTGAAGCCAAAAGATGCAGAGTTGATAATGATAGTGCAACTTATTTGTGGCACTGCCGTTTGGGTCATATCGGTGTAAAGCGCATGAAGAAACTCCATACTAATGGGCTTTTGGAACCACTTGATTATGAATCACTTGGTACTTGCGAACCGTGCCTTATGGGTAAGATGACAAAAACACCGTTCTCCGGTACTATGGAGAGAGCAACAGATTTGTTGGAAATCATACATACAGATGTATGTGGTCCGATGAATGTTGAGGCTCGTGGCGGATATCGTTATTTTCTCACCTTGACAGATGACTTAAGCAGATATGGGTATATCTACTTAATGAAACATAAGTCTGAAACATTTGAAAAGTTCAAAGAATTTCAGAGTGAAGTTGAAAATCATCATAACAAGAAAATAAAATTCCTATGATCTGATCATGGAGGAGAATATTTGAGTTATGAGTTTGGTGTACATTTGAAACAATGTGGAATAGTTTCACAACTCACGCCACTCGGAACACCACAGCGTAATGGTGTGTCCGAACGTCGTAATCGTACTTTACTTGATATGGTGCGATCTATGATGTCTCTTACTGATTTACCGTTATCGTTTTGGGGATATGCTCTAGAGACAGCCGCATTCACGTTAAATAGGGCACCATCAAAATCCGTTGAGATGACGCCTTATGAATTGTGGTTTGGCAAGAAACCAAAGTTGTCGTTTCTGAAAGTTTGGGGCTGCGATGCTTATGTGAAAAAGCTTCAACCTAATCGGAGAAATGTGTCTTCATAGGATATCCAAAGGAAACTATTGGATACACCTTCTATCACAGATCCGAAGGCAATACTTTTCTTGCTAAATTTGGAAACTTTTTGGAGAAGGAGTTTCTCTCGAAAGAAGTGAGTGGGAGGAAAGTAGAACTTGACGAGGTAACTATATCTGCTCCCTTATTGGAAGGTAGTACATCACAGAAACCTGTTTCTGTGACACCTACACCAATTAGTGAGGAAGCTAATGATAATGATCATGAAACTTCAGAACAAGATACTACTGAACCTCGTAGATCAACCAGAGTAAGATCCACGCCAGAGTGGTACGGTAATCCTGTTCTAGAAGTCATGCTACTAGATCATGATGAACCTACGAACTATGAAGAAGCGATGGTGAGCCCAGATTCCGCAAAATGGCTTGAAGCCATGAAATCTGAGATGGGATCCATGTATGAGAACAAAGTATGGACTTTGGTTGACTTGCCCAATGATCGGCAAGCAATTGAGAATAAATGGATCTTCAAGAAGAAGACTGACGCTGACGGTGATGTTACTGTCTACTAAGCTTGACTTGTCGCAAAAGGTTTTCGGCAAGTTCAAGGGATTGACTACGATGAGACCTTCTCACCCGTAGCGATGCTTAAGTCTTTCCGAATCATGTTAGCAATTGCCGCATTTTATGACTATGAAATTTGGCAAATGGATGTCAAAACTGCATTCCTGAATGGATTTCTGCAAGAAGAGTTGTATATGATGCAGCCGGAAGGTTTTGTCGATCCAAAGAGAGCTAACAAAGTGTGCAAGCTCCAGCGATCCATTTATGGACTGGTGCAAGTCTCTCGGAGTTGGAATAAACACTTTGATAGTGTGATCAAAGCATTTGGTTTTATACAGACTTTTGGAGAAACCTGTATTTACAAGAAAGTGAGTGGGAGCTCTGTAGCATTTCTGATATTATATGTAGATGACATATTACTAATCGGAAATGATATAGAATTTCTGGATAGCATAAAAGGATACTTGAATAAAAGTTTTTCAATGAAAGACCTCGGTGAAGCTGCCTACATATTGGCCATCAAGATCTATAGAGACAGATCAAGACGCTTAATTGGACTTTCACAAAGCACATACCTTGACAAAGTTTCAAAACGGATCAAGCAAAGAAAGGATTCTTGCTTGTGTTACAAGGTGTGAAATTGAGTAAGACTCAAAGTCCGACCAATGCAGAAGATAGAGAGAAAATGAGAGATGTTCCCTATGCTTCAGCCATAGGCTCTATCATGTATGCAATGCTGTGTACCAGACCTGATGTATGTCTTGCTATAAGTCTAGCAGGGAGGTACCAAAGTAATCCAGGAGTGGATCACTGGACAACGGTCAAGAACATCCTGAAATACCTGAAAAGGACTAAGGATATCTTTCTCATATATGGAGGTGACAAAGAGCTCATCGTAAATGGTTACGTTGATGCAAGCTTTGACACTGATCCGGACGATTCTAAATCGCAAAGCAGATATGTGTTTACATTAAACGGTGGAGCTGTCAGTTGGTGCAGTTCTAAACAAAGCGTTGTGGCGGGATCTACATGTGAAGCGGAGTACATAGCTGCTTCGGAAGCAGCAAACGAAGGAGTCTGGATGAAGGAGTTCATATCCGATCTAGGTGTCATACCTAGTGCATCGGGTCCAATGAAAATATTTTGTGACAATACTGGTGCAATTGACATGGCAAAGGAATCCAGATTTCACAAGAGAACCAAGCACATCAAGAGACGCTTCAATTCCATCCGGGATCTAGTCCAGGTGGGAGACATTGAGATTTGCAAGATACATACGGATCTGAATGTAGCAGACCCGTTGACTAAGCCTCTTCCACGAGCAAAACATGATCAACACCAAAGCTCCATGGGTGTTAGGATCATTACTGTGTAATCTAGATTATTGACTCTAGTGCAAGTGGGAGACTGAAGGAAATATGCCCTAGAGGCAATAATAATGTTATTATTTTATTTCCTTATATCATGATAAATGTTTATTATTCATGCTAGAATTGTATTATCCGGAAACATAATACTTGTGTGAATACATAGACAAACCAAACGTCACTAGTATGCCTCTACTTGACTAGCTCGTTAATCGAAGATGGTTATGTTTCCTAACCATAGACATGTGTTGTCATTTGATTAACGGGATCACATCATTAGGAGAATGATGAGATTGACATGACCCATTCCATTAGCTTAGCACCCGATCGTTTAGTATGTTGCTATTGCTTTCTTCATGACTTATACATGTTCCTATGACTATGAGATTATGCAACTCCCGTTTATCGGAGGAACACTTTGTGTGCTACCAAACGTCACAACGTAACTGGGCGATTATAAAGGAGCTCTACAGGTGTCTTCAAAGGTGAATGTGGGGTTGCCGTATTTCGAGATTAGGATTTGTCACTCTGATTGTCGGAGAGGTATCTCTGGGCCCTCTCGGTAATGCACATCACATAAGCCTTGCAAGCATTACAACTAATGAGTTAGTTGCAATATGATGTATTATGAAACGAGTAAAGAGACTTGCCGGTAACGAGATTGAACTAGGTATTGAGATACCGACGATCGAATCTCGAGCAAGTAACATACCGATGACAAAGGGAACAACGTATGTTGTTATGCGGTCTGACCGATAGAGATCTTCATAGAATATGTAGGAGCCAATATGAGCATCCAGGTTCCGCTATTGGTTATTGACCGGAGACGTGTCTCGGTCATGTCTACATTGTTCTCGAACCCGTAGGGTCCGCACGCTTAAGGTTTTGATGACAGTTATATTATGAGTTTATGAGTTTTGATGTACCGAAGTTAGTTTGGAGTCCCGGATGTGATCACGGACATGACGAGGAGTCTCGAAATGGTCGAGACATAAAGATTGATATATTGGACGGCTATATTCGGACACCGGAAGTGTTCCGGGTGATTTCGGAGAAAACCGGAGAGCCGGAGGGTTACCGGAACCCCCCCCCCCCGGGAGAAGTAATGGGCCATATGGGCCTTAGTGGAGAGAGAGTGGGGCAGCGAAAGGTGGGCCGCGTGCCTCCTCCCCCCTTGTCCGAATTGGACTAGGAGAGGGGGGGCGGCGCCCCCCTTTCCTTCTCCCTCCCCACTTCTTTCCCCCTCCTAGTAGGAGTCCTACTCCTACTAGGAGGAGGACTCCTCCTTGGCGCGCCATAGGGGCCGGCCGGCCTCCTCCCCTTGATCCTTTATATACGGGGGCAGGGGGCACCCCTAGACACACAAGTTGATCCACGTGATCATATTCTTAGTCGTGCGCGGTGCCCCCTTCCTCCATAATCCTCGATAATATTGTAGCGGTGCTTAGGCGAAGCCCTGCGACGGTAGTACATCAAGATCATCACCATGCCGTCGTGCTGAGAGAACTCTTCCCCGACGCTTTGCTGGATCGGAGTCCGGGGATCGTCATCGAGTTGAACGTGTGCTAGAACTCGGAGGTGCCGTAGTTTCGGTGCTTGATCGGTCGGGCCGTGAAGACGTACGACTACATCAACCGCGTTGTCATAACGCTTCCACTGTCGGTCTACAAGGGTACATAGGTCACACTCTTCCCTCGTTGCTATGCATCACCATGATCTTGCGTGTGCGTAGGAAAATTTTGAAATTACTACGTTCCCCAACAGGTGTGTGTGTGTGTGTGTATGTTTTAGGCAGGCATCGTTGGAGAGGTTTATCGATCGGTGTGTGTCCGAAAGGAGTTGTGGAGACTCTGGGAGAACGACCTAAAGAAAAAAATGAATGTGCCCAGTGTATAGAATGCCGAGGGAGGGGGAGGGCGAGGAGGGCATGTGCATGCATGAGAGAAAGTTAGTGGTAGCTACAAAGGTTAGAGGATTGTGTGGGTGTAAGAGACTAACAAAGATCATAATTTGATATGAAAGCGGGTTCATATATTTGAATAGGAGATCACAGTGTTTTAAACATTGCATGCATGAATATAGCGGTGATACACGTGTTGTGCACATGTTATACCATAATGTGATAATGCATGGCGTTTGCAACTCACAGCTAAATGCCGAACAATCTAAACCATACTATACATCAAACAATCTCATATTTTATTTGAATTTGTGATAATGTGTGGCGTTTGCAGCTTACAACTAAATATCGAACAATCTAAACAATACTATATATATCGAACATTCTCACATTTTATTTGAATTTGTGGTAATGTGTGGTGTTTGCAACTCACATCTAAATATTTGTAGGCGTAGGGGCCGGGGCACCATACGTAATGTGATAAACACATTATACATATGATACATGGTTTAGATTATGAAGATCTAGCTAGAGTTAGAAATGTAATGTGTCTTCAAATCAAAATAAAGTGGATTCAAAAAATATAGTTCGAGTTCATATAGTACACATAGTTCATATGTAACTCGAGACTAATCATGTGGTGTGCTGTGAAGATAATACACAAACGATGGTTTAACTTAACAATAATGATGATTGTAGATCTTATTAAAACAAAGAAACGAATTCAAATGCTTTGACTTCACAACAATCATTACTGTAGATCTTATTCAAATAGAGAAACGAATTCAAATTTAGTTCATATTGAAGCGGTAGTATATACGTTTGGAATGCACTAAAACGTTCATTTGAGTAGTAGGTTGCATGCATTATACACGTAGCGAAATATTTTAATTGAACATAACATGAATTCAAAGTTTTGAATGACATTTGTAGTGCGCATTGATTTGGTACAGTACACATTAGGCTTGTCCGGAAATTTCAACCCGCGCCTTGTTAGCCCAAAATATTTAAGATATATCTTTGTCTCATTGTGCCCCGACAACTCCCTCCATCTCAACCCGCGCCTTGCTATTCCGAAATTACAACACGCGCGAAAACTCCCACCTCCTGTGAAATCCCGACACGCGAAATGCTTGTGGTACCCCTGAACTAAAAGAACCGCCTCAAATCGGTGGGGGTACTTTCGTAACTTACCCCACATTTCGGACAAGCGCATCTCTAAGCCATGGTTCCCCACTGCCATCCCATCTGTCCACCCATTCATCCACTGAGGCTGCGAAAACCCGCGACGAAACCCCACACCCTGCTTCGCCCGCCACCTAGCCGGAGCCTCTTCCCCGACGACGTTGTCCACAGCAACACCTCGACGTCCCTCATCCACCGTACCTGATGAGGATCCGTCGTCGAACTCATCGTCCCGCCGGTTCAGCCACCCCGTCCTCCACCTCTAAGGAGCTGCCCAGACGTTCCCCTCGTCTTTCACGCCACCTCCATTCCCACACCGCCATATTCACCTGCACCACCAGAAGAGCATCATCATCACCATTTCCTCGGATGAAGCTGCGGCCTAAATGGCGCCACCAAAGAGGTTGTACACTAATCACCGTAGTTTCTTCTTGATTCGATCTCACGGTGCTTCCGGCGCTCGGTCCCAAGCCGACACGGCGCGACTCCATCCACGGTGGCGTCGCCGGCCACTTCCTCCACGGCGTCGCTCCCTCGGCGGCGACGTCCACATCAGTAGGAGCTGCTGCTGATTTAGCTCTCGCTCGCTCTGCTGCTCTGCTCTTGCTCTCGATCCCCTGCCTGGTCTGCTCTTGCTATTGCTCTAGCTCGCGTGGCTGCTCCCGCTCTTGCTCTTGCTTGCGATGCTGCTCCAATTTAGCTACACTTCAGTCGACTGAATCGACTTTTGGGTCAGTCGATTTTCAAGGGGTGGGGGGGAGCTCGCCGGGGTGAAGGAAGAACCAGCCCCAGCGGGGAGGGGGCTCGCCGGAGAGGTACCCCACTATCTATCTTAGGATTCAGGATGGGGGCGGTGGTCGCCGGCGTTGGCGGGGCGGTGGCGTGGGGATCGCCGGAGAAAAAGCTCAGCACAGGTGGGCCTAGAGGGATGGCCGGGGCGGCGGCGGACCGGCGGTGGGGAGTGTTTTTGGGGCGGGTGGGGTGGCGCACCGCCGGCCACGGGCGGCGGGGGGCTGCTGTTTGGCCGGTGGTGGCTGGCGGCTCAGGGGGGTGGAGGTTGAAGATGAACCAAAGGCCCTTGATTTCGTACCCAACGGCTGCAAAATCGACTGACCAGAGATGAAAAAGTCAGTCAACCGACGTGTAGCCTCACCTTGCTAGTGTGTTTAGTTTCAACAACAAAATTCAGTTTCAACAGCAGAATTCAGTTTCGAGGGTTAAGTTCAGTTTCGAAAGTTAAGTTCAGTTTCGACAGTTAAATTCAGTTTCGACAGTTAAGTTCATAGATGAGCGGCTGATGTATTTTACATCTAGCACTTTGTGGTTATGTATTTTACGTCATGTATTGCAAATGCTATTAGTATTCTACTCAGGTTAACGTTGTTCGTTGTCTCTCTTGTCCTGCTTCAGCCTCGGCATCATACAACTCACCGGAGGTGCTCCAACGATGAAACCCTCCATCACAGCGGAGCAGTACCTCGGGCTCCATCTCCAGATGCCTAAGATCTTCTTCCCCTCCTCCGACAGCAAAGTCAGTCGGAGCATCCTCACCGGCTAACCCAATCACGCTGAGATTGACATTGCTTCACCAAAGAGGTTGTACACTTGTTGCATCTCTTATTTACTCTACATGTTATATATATTGTCCACTGAGCACACAGATTTGTTCTATTAGTGTATCCTTGAAAGAAAAAACGTAGGAATTTTAATTTTCACTTGTCCTCCTTTTCAAATTCCTATTCATGAAGCACAAGACTTAGAGATAGTAACATAATAGCATTATAACCGTACATTTTCTTGTGGTTTGACTTAATCTCACCATGCTCCTTTGCATCCTGTGATCTTCCAATTGTTGTGAATCAAACACCCAGATTGGCAGAAATCCTATGTTTTTAAATTCTCTGTTTTGCACGTGCATTCCTGTTCTATTCCTGTCTGTTTCCTATCCCTGCATTGTTGGAATCCTCCAATTCAAACGAGCCCTTACATAATTACTTCTCTTACAGATAGTTCTCAAAGAAAACCTTGTGTGGTTTGTCCCGCTCCTGCTGCGCCGTCGTCCACCCTAGCTCAGCTGCTCCAATGACAGAAGGGTCCAGCACAGCAGGGATCCGGCCTCCAGACTGTCTTTCGCCTCCTCAGATCTTCTTCCCCGCTGCTGGCAGCCATGAAAACTGCATTACCATCATCAACCGACTAGATGACCTCGAGGACTACACGGGTCCGCAAGAGAGGTCGCACTCTTTCGTGTCTGCTTACGTTATGCCTCGCTTAATATTACATGCTACTTTATCGTCCTGTTCACCGATTAGACTCTGAGTCAGCTCCAAACTAATTGTCAAACTTGAGTTTTTAAATGGTTGTGGGGTACATATCAGGGCCGCTATCAATAGTATCTATCTACTATCTGGGTAATCTCCGGTGTCTACTATGAGTTTCATGTTGGGTGGGAAACAAATAGTAAAGAAGCCATTATCTGTGTTTTTTAACTGAAGCCATTATCTGCCTGCTATTATTGGTTTTGGGTCTATCCACAGGTTGCTACCATCACTCTGGATTTATGCATGCACTCCTTACATAATCTCACTATGTTTTATTCCTATGCATGACAGTTATTGTAAACAATGGAACTGAACATGTAGAGCAAAAGATACGAGCCTTGCGTGGCAATAAAATTTCATGCAGACGTTGCTCCATGGTAGGCGCAAAGGCACCCCCCGTCCACGCATTTCGGATTGTAATCGAGAGGAAGATATCTGTTCTGAGGGGGATTTAGAAGGAGAAGACAACTCCTATTTACCCCCTAAGGTCTTCGCTCTAACTTGGCATGCTGATGTTGGTATATCATGCATATGGTGTCTTGCATTGCTTACTTTATACATCAAATATGTCATCTACATAGTTTAGACATCCGTTGTGTGAATGCCATCTGTTTAGTTTATTCATCGTTTATGTGAATTATGCAACGCCATCTTGTTTAGCCAGGCATCATATATGTGAATTTTGCAATGCCATCCTGCTTAGCACATCATCTTATATATAAATTATATCAGGCCATCCTTTTTTTCGTTACATATTACATTTGTCAACAATGTTATTACATTCAACTGATCTTCGTGTGCATCAGCCATTTGACATGGTGATGGCAAATTCTAGAGTGCAAACAAGGTTTTTAGAGAAGACTATGCTATCTGACGAAGTGCATATCTCGCTGGTTATGGATAGCTCCTCAGAGGAGGATTCAGAGACAGATGACCAGTCCTATTCCCCCTGAGGTGTATGCTCTAACTTGGCAGGGTTATGTTGCTCATATCGTGCGTATGGTGTCTCGCATTGCTATGCCATTTGATTAGTTTAGACATGCTTTGTGTGAATGCCACCTGTTCAGTGTCTAATTACCATATATGTGAATTATGCATTGCCATCTTGTTGCAAGACATTATATATGTGAATTATACAAGCCTATCTTGTTGCAAAAGCATTATATATGTGAATTATGCAATGCCATGCTGTTTAGCCAATCATCATGTATGTGAATTATATCATGCTATCATTTTTTTGTATTACGTGTTCCATTTGTCAACAACGTTTGTATATTCAACTACTCTTCCTGTGCATCAGCCATTTGAAGCGATGATGGAAGTATCTGGAGTGAAAACAAGGTATTCAGAGCAGACAATGCTACCTGCTGAAGCATACATCTTGTTTGTTACAGAGAGCTCCTTACAGGAGGAATCAGAGACTGATGACCAGTCCTATTTCCCCCCTGAGGTCTATGCTCAAACTTGGTAGGGTTATATTACCCATGTCATGCACGTTGTCTTGCATTGCTTAGTTTTTACATCATATATGGATTGTCATCTTCTTACTTGCTTACTATATAAATCATATATTTGAATTATATCATGCCATCATGTTTACATAGTACATACACATCATCTATCTAAATTATGGCATGTCAATCCATTTAATAAAGATATCATATAGTTATATCATCTCATCCTATTTAGTGTTTACAGTCATCATATTTTGAATTATGACATTCTATCCGTGAATGTATGTGAATTATGGCATGCCAACCTATTTAATAAACACATTATATAGCTATGTCATGTCATCCTGTTTACATAGTCTCATATTTTGAACTATGTCTTCCCATCATTTTTAGTTAGCCATCATAATGTGAAATTGTGTCATGCTATCCTGTTTAGTTAGCCATCATAATGTGAAATTGTGTCATGCTATCCTGTTTAGTTAGCCATCATATATGTGAAATTGTGTCATGCTATCCTGTTTGGTTAGACAACATAAATATGAATTATTTCATGCCCTCTTTTATTCCCCACTATCCATTGCACCTGTCTATCATACAATGTCTATACTTTCAATTACTTTTCTTGTTTATCAGCCATTTGAATTGGAGAGCGTGATGGCAGTATCTAAGGGAGTAACAACATGGTCTTCAGAAAAGATAGTGCTACCAGTCGATGCAGATAGAACCACGGTTGTACTTTCCCATGGACAAGATCCACCACACATAACCTAGACTCTCGCAGATTGTACCCCTACCCAGTTGGACAGAGAACCAGCTACACCCCTTCTAACCCCAACCCCGGCAGATAGTAACCCAGTTCCAGTTGACACAACACCGTCTCCACCACAAAGCACCCAAACATGAGCAGTTAGTAAGGGAACTGCAGTGCCCAAAGCACGAGGACCACCACTCTGAATCCCAACTCAACACTTAAAGGAGAAGAAGATTTGTTCTCAGGTCAGGTTCTGTAGCTATGGTTCATACTCCTTTGCTCTTGCATTACTGTATTTACTCATACCATGTAGCGACGAGACCTCAAACAGTCTGATCTCTGTGCTCCGGTGTCATCCCTGAATCAGTAATGCTGACACCACACAGTACTCGGAGGATTTATAGTAGATAGCAATCACACACTTATTACATCAAGTGTCTCAAAGGAGAACTTATTACAATAAATATGGCTTAAGGCCATCTAATAACGATAACAACGGAAGGCTTGGAAGATAAGTGAGTCCATCAACTCCAACGGCATCACTGAGTATAGAACCACGACCTAAAACTCCTTAATCGTCGTCTGAAAAGTCTACAACATTAACGTTGCAGCCCGAGAACGGGCCAGCACATGGAATATGCTGGCAAGGTAACACATAGAGAGTAATGAAATGAAACAACTATACTATATGCATATTTGGCTGGTGGAAAGCTCTATGGTTACAGTTTTGCGTAAAGCCAATTTTCCCCTACTTCAAAGGAATAAAATTAATTACTATCATGGTGGTTGTTAAACATTGAGAATGGTTGATAGCATTCTCAATCCCAATTAAGCATCATCATTAAACAAACCCATCAAAATTATCTTTAGAGTAACATGTTGAGATTCACATGATAATCCAGGTACTAGATACTCAAGATGTCCATAACCGGGGACACGGCTAACCATGATTAGTTTATTACACTCTGCAGAGGTTTGCACACTTTTCCCCACAAGACTCGATCGCCTCCGTTGGATTTCTCGCACTGCATGGTGTTTGAGAAACGGATGACCGAGACATAGTCTTTCAGAAGCGCTAGCACCTTATGTTGGATAGACCGGTACACCTACTTTCCCCTACATCTGCTAGTCTACCCTGTAAGAGTTCGCACGACTTAATCAACTATGCCAGAGCCCATAGTGGCTTGTGGCTGCACACGGAAGTTTTTAGTATGAATAATCTCATGATCCCTTTGAGCCCGGGTGGCGGTCCAAAAGAAAAATAGGCAAGTCCTGATAGAAACCAGGTGCCTCAATCCACCCAGATGTGTGTTTAAGTTGCCACCTTAGATAAACCATTAATCAACAATCTCACATCTGTCATGGATATCACTCACCCAATCCACGTCTACTAGCATAGCATGGCATAGTAAGCAAACGTAGAAATAACTCCCAAAGGTTTGATAATAAACAGGTAATAGGTACTACCTCATCTACTTCCCATCCCACAATTTAATTAGATCCTAATCATGCAATGTGTGAGGATTGATCTAATGCAATAAAACTGGGTTGTAGAAAAGGTATGATCAAAGTGTTACTTGCCTTGCTGATGATCCACGAAACCTAGAGATTCGAAGTAACAGGCGGCGCACTTCGGGTATTCTATCGCAGACAAACAAACAAGCGTACAATAAGTACTCATCTAATGCACAGGTAAAACACAAATAGAAGATCTAACCAGAAAGTTCAACTTAAGAACCCTGGTTTGCAAAAAGAATCAAATCGAACGAAGCAAAAGAAATCAAACGGCGAAAGAAAACAACTTCGTTCTAGTAATCTGGATCTAAGTCAAATTTTACAGTAGCAAAAACTTGTTTAAGTTGATTATTCGTAAAGAGGATTTGAAGACAAAACTCCAGGCGCTTGAATCGCCTGATTCCGATAAACGAGCAAAAAGTTATACTAAAACGAAAATTGGATCAGAAATCGCGATCAGAAAATAACCGCGGAAATCCGACGAAAAAGGAAAACGACGAACGGAATATATATATATATATATATATATTTATATTTATCTTTAAAAAAACTGCACGGAAATCGAGGCGCGGTGGCGAACCTCGAATGGCGTGCGGCTTCGGCGGCGGCTGGGCGGCGGCTAGGGTTAGGGCGGCGGTGGCGGGCTGGTTCGGCTCGGGCCTCGGGCGCGCTATATAAAGGCCCCGGCCAGGCGGAGTCCTGGCCGAGTACGGCCCAAAGTCGGTTTCATTTTTTTATATAATTGCGCTTGGAAGAAAAATAAAAAGAAATACTAAACGGACTCCAAAATCATGAAATAAATTTTTCCGGGTTTCTAAAATCGAGCCCGATAAAGTGAATATTTATTTGGGCCCAAACTACAACTTTGAAAAACGCATATTTTTCCTAAATTCAAATAAAAATACCGCAAAACTCCGAAATAAATCTTATTTGATTTTTTATTAAATCCTCAATATTTCTATATTTTGGGAAAGTCATTTTATTCCCTCTCTCACATCTTTGTAATAGAAATAATTAACGATAAAATAAATAAAATCAAATGATCCTGTTCACAAAATTTGAGAAAACTCAAATATGTAAATAATGAAATCCCCAACTCTCTCCGTGGGTTCTTGAGTTGCTTAGGATTTTCTAGGATCAAAACCAAAAGCAAAATAAAATATGATATGCATGATGATCTAATGTATAACATTCCAAATTGAAATTTTGGGATGTTACATACCAACTATTTTCAAATTTGAAGGATGGAATTAAAACTCCAATGGCGCAACAGGTATGTTTTAAACCTGTTTCTTTAACTGGTTTGCTGTTGTAACCCGCTCTATGTTGATTTCAGTTTCAATTGAATAAACAGTTATGTTCTCATGTCATGCACATTACAAGTGTGTTGCTCTATAGTTACCCACACTTATATTCTATCTATTCTGCTTTGTCTTGAACAAATATTATTTGAATTGTGGCTTTATCTTGATTTGGCAACAAAAACTAGAATGATATAGACCATAAAGTGACCATGGTACATAGATATATGTTTGTTTCATGTTGTTATCCTGTCCACATTACTACTGAACTCATTTACCAAAATGAGTTTCATATACAACATGGTAAACATGTGATGTGTCTGCTTGTTTCTCTTTTAGAATGCAGACAAAATATTGGAGAACAGTACCGTGTTATCCAATGGTAAAGGAAGTAATGCAGATAAGGTTCAAGATAGTGAGACATCCCTGTTGATCTCCAAGAAAGCTGATAAAAACTATCTTGACGACAGTGAGGGAATCCAAAAGTCCCGTCTTGATGTAGTGTTCGAGTTACTAGCCACTACTGCTGGCACAACTTCAAGTTACTGGCCCTGTCGGTCTTCGAACTCGCTGCCTGAATCAGTTCGTCTTCTTGAGTCTCAACTTCAAGTTGAAAGACATTGATCAGATGTGCTGCGATAGGAAGCTGAAGGACTGAGGAAGTCCCTGCAGAATTCAGATGCATATTTTCTGGTGCAACAGCAAGCGCTGGAGGATTTAGGCGCCAAACAAGAGAAAGTTAATAAGCTTGCTAAGAATCTTGCCAGCATTATGGGTACCCAGGATATTGTTTCTTGAGATCTTCTGAAGTGGTTTCAGTTCTGGATTTGTTTTCCTGCGGCGTTTATTTGCGCTGGCCACCAACTTTGACAACCAGTGTATATGATATGATGCTTTGTTCCCTATATTTGCACTGGTGGCGAACTTTGATGCCCAGTGGATGTAATATGTGTAATAGCCATGATAGCCTAGCGTTAGTTGCTTGCTTATTTATTTCCTTGTTGTCTTGTTTATTTGTTTGCTTGTAGTCATTGTAGTTCTTTTTCCGCAGTTAGCTAGTGGCTGCAATAACCTATTTTTTAAAACTAGGCCACAATAACCATGGGCTAACATTTACTGTAGTGACACTGGGCCTCCTACTGGCCGTAGAAACAGTGGGCCTTCTACGGGCCATAGAAACAATGGGCCTTCTACGTAGAAACAATGGGCCTTCTGCGGGCCGTATCATCAATGGGCCTTATACGGGCCGTATGATCAATTGGCCAAACATGGGCCAAACAGACCGCATTATGGTCGTAAACGGGCTAGAGTTGGAATCGTTCGCTCATGGGCCGACCATAATGGGCCATCGTTAATAGGCCGTATTTGATGACGCTATGAAAACGGCCCAACGTATTAATGGACCACAAACGGCCGACTGTAACCATGGGCTGAATTTGGCCCACAAGCAGAAAATGACAGTAACGGGCCGTAAGTAAACAAATGCTGGAAATGAGCCCAAGAATAAATGGGCTCTGAGAAGGCCGAAAGATAACATGGGCTGGAAATGGCCCAACAGAATAACGGGCCGTTAATGGGTATAAAGTGATACACTGTTCATTACGGTCCAGTTTCACCATGAGCCGTTAATGGGTGTAAAGTGATACACTGTTCATTACGGGCCAGTTTCACCATGGGCCGTTAATAGGCCAAGAGTTACATAGGGCCTCATATGGACCGAAAGACGTCATGGGCCATACATGGGCCAGAAGTGAAAACGGGTTGGAATCATATTGGGTGGCCCAGATGACGCTACTGGGCCTAATTCGGATAGGGCGTAACAGGCTTGGGTTAGGGAGCTGTAAATGGGCTCTATGCGAACAGACCATTAACAGGCTTTACATGGGCCAGCCCACCACCTTTTGACCAAGTCAAACAGGCCGACCTTTTCACAGGAATGGGCCTCTGTTGCGCCGTGCCATGTGTCGACGTATCATAGGCGCCTTCTATCCAATGAGTGGATGACATCTGTCCCAACAATGAGCCGACACGTGTTTCCTCCAGCCAATGATGATTTTACATGTGGAAAATCCCCATTGGTCGGGGCTGTTAACGGGTTATCGGATCCAAAACCCGACCCGATAGCTTAACGGCATTCCGTTACAGTGGATGCCACGTCTCGGTCACCCTTGATGAAAGCACTTCTGTGACGCGGGATTTATCGTCATGGAAGTGGACACTTCCGTGATGATTATTTTGGCAATGTCATGGAACACTTCCACGACAGCACAGGTATGACTATCGTGATTCTGTCATAAACTCGTCATGGATGTACATGCATGACAGCAAACGCCACCTACTGTGACAAACACGTATCATCACGGAAGTGTATTTTTTTGTAGTGCTTGGAGCGATTGTTGCAGGCAGGTTGCAACACAACGCTGGTACTGGATATTTTTATGATGTAATTTATACCAGACGCTTAGCAAGAGAGCTGGGTGTTTCACCTTGGCCTTATGACCCCATCCTACCCACACAGTTCTTGGACTTTGATGCTATGAAACTATTTGAAATATGACCTAGAGGAAGTAATAAAATAGTTATCATTATATTTCCTTGTTCATGATAATTTTCTATTATTCATGATATAATTGTATTAACCGGAAACCGTAATACATGTGTGAATACATAGATCATGACATGTCCCTAGTGAGCCTCTAGTTGACTAGCTCGTTGATCAATAGATGGTTGTGGTTTCCTGACCATGGACATTGGATGTCATTGATAATGTGATCACATCGTTAGGAGAATGATGTGATGGACAAGACCCAATCCTAAACATAGCACAAGATCGTGTAGTTCGTTTGCTAGAGCTTTTCTAATGTCAAGTATCATTTCCTTCGACCATGAAATTTTGCAACTCCCGGATACCGTAGGAATGCTTTGGGTGTATCAAACGTCACAATATAACTAGGTGGCTATAAAGGTGCACTTCAGGTATCTCCAAAAGTGCCTATTGGGTTGGCATGAATCGAGACTGGGATTTATCACTCCATATGACGGAGGGGTATCTCCGGGCCCACTCGGTAATGCATCATCATAATGAGCTCAATGTGACTAAGGAGTTAGTCACGAGATCATGCATTACGGAACAAGTAAAGTGACTTGTCGGTAATGAGATTGAACGAGGTATGGGAATACCGATGATCAAATCTCGTGCAAGTAACATACCGATGGACAAAGGGAATTGTATACATGATTGATTGAATCCCCGACATCATGGTTCATCCGATGAGATCATCATTGAACATGTGGGAGCCAACATGGGTATCCAGATCCTGCTGTTGGTTATTGGCTGGAGAGATATCTCGGTCTTGTCTGCATGGTTCCCTAACCCATCGGGTCTACACACTTAAGGTTCGGTGACGCTAGAGTTGTTATGGGAAATTTTATGTGGTTATCGAAAGATGTTCGGAGTCCTGGATGAGATCCCGGACATCACGAGGAGTTACGGAATGGTACGGAGGTGAATATTTATATATGGGAAGTCCAGTTTCAGTCCCCGGAATGGTTTCAGGGGTTATCGGCGGGTGGGGCTACCTGCCCTAGAGGACTTAATGGCCTGAATATGGGAGGGAACCAGCCCCCTAGTGGGCTGGTGCGCCCCCAAGGGCCCAAGGCGCCTAGGGTTGGAAACCGTGGGGGAGGGGGCGCCTCCCACCTTGCTTGGGGGGCAAGTCTCCCCTCCTGGCCGCCGCCCCCCTCTAGATGCATCTAGGGGGTCCGGCCCCTGATACGTCTCCAATGTATCTATACGTCTCTTGGATGCCTTATAATCATTTATATCATTTTTTGGTACTAACCTATTGACATATTGCCAAGTGCCAGTTGCTGTTTTTTCCATGTTTTTTACATCACAGAAAATCAATATCAAACAGAGTACAAATGCCATGAAACTTTACAGAGATTTTTTATGGACCAGAAGGAAGATGTTGGGCGTTGGTTGCACCTGGGGGAGTCCCAAGGTGGGGACAACCCACTAGGGCGCGCTAGGAGGCCCAGGCGTGCCCTTGTGGGTTGTGACCACCTCGGGTGCCCCCCTGTAACATCCCAGAATTCTAAATTTTGGAATGTTATATTAAATAAAGGATTATGAATGTTTGTTTGATTGTTGTGTGATCGATTGTGTGAAATTGAGTGGAATTTGAATCTTTTTGAAAGTTGAACGAGAGGGAATAAAAGGACTTTCCCAAAACTTTCATCTTGCATTTTGATCACCATGAATTCAAATTTATTTCATCACAAAACCCTAGAGTGAAGATAACATGACTTCTTCCTTTTAAAGAAATCAAAAGGGGTTTGAAATGATTTGAATTCCATTTGAGATATTCAAATATAGAAACTTTAAGAAACTCAATGAGTTCATGAGGGAAGATAAAATGACTTCTTCAAATTCGAAGAAAGACAGTTGGAAGTTTTGAAGGAATAATTTGGAGGTCACTTTGAAGTTATTTGAAACTCATTTTCCATTTGAAGTTGTTTGAAATGCCAAATTCAAATCCAATTGGGAGTTATTTGGGTTTCTATTCAAACTATTTTTCTCCTAAAAATAAATAAATGGAAATAAGGGTAAAATGATTCTTTTAATAGAAAATTAGGAGAAAATAAAGTTGAAATCATTTTGGTTTTTAAAAAATGTTTTTATTCATTTTAAATGCAAAACTAGCACTGTTTGTCTTTTATGATTTATGTGGAATTTCGTTGAACTTGAAAAATAGTCCATCTTATTCGGGGTATTTTTCTGAACATTTTGGTATATAATACGCCTACGTAAAATGTTTACTTATTTTCCTATATTGAAGATTTTCTTTGCGTAAAAAATAACACGCACACACACCGCAGCACCTGGACCGAAACCACTTCGGCCCAGGAGAACCCGCGCGCAGGCCCAGCCAACCGCTAGCCAGAGCTGGCCCACGACCACATCAAGCCGCGCCAGGCCAGGAGCACCGCGGCCTGCTCCCAGCGCCCGTAGGCCATCGCCTCGCACTCCCGACGTCTCCCTCTCGCTCGCACGCAGCCGCCGCTGCCAGGTGGGCCCCGCTGCCCAGGCCATCGTCTTCAACCACCCGCTTACCCCGCACAGGAGAAGCAGCACACTCACCGGCCGCCTCGCTCGGGATAAACCTTATCCGCAGCTCCCGAGCTCCCTGCTCGCGCCTATAAAACCCCCAGGAGCCCGTCTCTCCATTCAGCCACTTCGCTAGCCCTCTCACCACTCGTAGCCGCCGTCCCGTTGTTTCGCATCTCACCGGAGCCGGAGCTTCTCGTCGTCGTTTTCGTCGCCTTTGGCACATCCGAACCCTCTTATTCACTGTCAATCAACTTGCCTTCCACCCCGCGTCATTTTGACATGTTTTTGCCACCCAGGTCACGCCGGAGGCGCCGTCCCGATGACCTGCATCCTCGCCAGAGCACAGAGCCGCCGTCCCCGCATAACACAACCCCGACGTCCCCGACGCGAGCCGCCTCCATCACTAGACCGCCCACCTTGTGCCCGTACATCCGTCATCTTCCCCACCGCCCCGTCCACCGCCCGATGCCTGCGCCACCATCTCCTCTTCGTCGTTGTTGCTACCATGAGCTAACCCCTCCTTTCCGTTTAGTTTTTTTAGATCGGTTAACCTTGGTTTTAGGCTGGTTGTAATGGGGAGTATCATATACTAATATAATGGGGAGTTACTGGCCTTCTCCTAAGCCGTAGCTCCGATTGATGTGATTCTTTTTGCATCGTGTCACCGTAGCCAAACCCTACCACTTAGACCATTGTCACGATACTTTTTGCACAATTAGTATCTATCCATGATAGTTTTATTACTATGCCAAGTATGCACGATAGATCACATCATGGCTTTGCACCTTATGTCACTTATTGTTAGCACTTAGTATATTTTCATGCAAGTTAAGTGCGTTGGATCTTCACTTGGTTTTTCCAAGTATTTTCATGTTGCATGTTATTTGATTCTCTGAAATGATTGCTTATGTGAATGCAATGTTTGACTTTATAGATTTTCATCGGAGAGTGACGAATAGTTCTATTAAGTAAAATTCGGAGAGCGATATAATCTTCGTCAACTATTACCAGGCAAGCTCACATTTGATCATTCCTTCAATTTCCTATGTTTTATATTATGCACTTAGTCATCTTGTGGTAGGATTGCATGGTAGGATTTATTGTTACCAGATGGCTATGCCGTTACCTAGTAGTTCATCTGAGGTAGGTCTGATCTATACATCCTTGTCACCGTTGTGTAAGTTTATCTTTGCCTCGCTAAATGTAGACGTGGTTTGGAAGCGAACATGGTGAGACATGAGTGACAAAGTAGTAATCAGGACCAAGACTTGTAAATGAACTACCTGGGCGGTATGTGGTTTGAATGGTGGCGAAGTACAGTGGGAGCATGCATGGTTAATCGATGGTGGTGCACCACTAGTGGTCGGCCGCCCAGGCTCAAAGAGATCAATCGTATTCTCATGTCTAGAAGCTTACGTGTGCAGCCACAAGCCAATATGGGCTTTGGATTAGTTGAGTAATTAGTGTGACCCCTTCCGGGATGGGCTAGCAGATGTAGAATGAGTAGGTGTACCGGCCTATCCATGGGTTAAAGGGAAATACTTTCGAAAGACTATGTCTCGGTCATCCTGTTCTCAAACACCAGGCAGTGCGAGAATTTGAAGGGAGGCGATCGAGTCTTGTGGGGAAAAGTGCACAAACCTCTGCAGAGTGTCAAAACCTAATCGGTTAGCCGTGTCCCCAGTTATAGACAACTTGAGCATCTAGTAGTGAAAATGTTGGGAGATCTCATCACTCTTAATTAAACAGTTGGGTTTTAAATGAAACTTTGGAAATGGATTGAGTTAGGTTTGCCAACTCATCCTATGCTACACTGTAGTGGTAGAATAATATCTTTTATTCTAGGGAAAAACTAGCTTTATGCAAAAACTAAACTTAGAGCTTCCACCAGCCAAATTGCATGTACAAATAGGTTCTTTATTCTTATGATGTGACTTGCCAGTACATTCAATGTACTGACCTGCAAAGCTGCAACGTCTTATGTTGCAGGAATTTCTACCACGATTAAGAGCTAGGTTGTAGGGTTACGGTCTACACTCAACTTGCCATTGGTGTTGATGGGACTCCACACCCTTATGTTTGTTTCCGCTGAGATTTATGAGGTATATATCAGTTTTACGTTATTTATACATGTGATTGCACTTTGATATATACATTGATGTACTGTGTGTGCCAGCATACCGATCCAGGGATGGCACAAATACACAGAGGCTTGACCATTTGAGGTTGGGTCGCTACAGAGATGGTATCAGAGCACATGTTGACTGTAGGACGTGACCCTAGAAACTGGAAATCCCTTAGGAAACGATTTCTCTAAAACTTTATTTTCAAAAAGATTCTTTACCTCTCTTCTTTTCTGAGGTTTATCAAATCTTTCCTTTTAACTCAAATAGTTAGACAATACCACTTTTCCCTTTGACCACAAGGAGGATCAACTGATGAGACCACTCCGAGAAGGCCAAGATATCAGACTTCACCATCACTAGAAGAATTGAAGCTACAAGAGTTGAAGCCTCTGAAGAATTTGAAGACACCGAAGAATTCCAAGATTTATATGACCTTTAGAAGTCCAAACCCTTGTTGTATACTCACGTTAGATGCAATGATTTGTGAGCTGTCATATTTGGTGTGTGTTTTCCGACAGCAACAAATAAAACTTAGTTTCAAAACTATATTGTTTGTATTGTGTGTATCTCTCTCTATCCCTCTTATCTCATCCCAAAACCCTTGGACCCAATCGATGATGAATGAAGATGGACATGTATTCTCTGGACCGATTACTCAGTTGGAGGCAGAGCTATGGATTCAAAACATGGAGAGTCACTTTAGGAGGAATTTGGTTGCAAGTAAGTATGAGGTTCAATATGCTCTTCAGTACTTTACAAAAAGTGCTGCAACCTGGTGGAAAATGCATCATGCCATACAAGGATGTAATGGAGCAAAAACTTGGGAGGAATTGAAGAAGACTCTATTTGTATCCCGTATTATCCGGAAGCATGCTGGTAACCTGATGAAGGAACCTTGTGCCTGCAAGATGTGTGGAGAAATAGGACATACCCATGAGGAACACAAGGATGGATGCCCTCATTATGAAGGAAATCACAGAGCTGAAGAATGCTCAACTAGGCATGTTACTTGTTTCTTGTGTGAAGGAACTACACACTACCCTGCCCAATGTCATATTTATCCCAAGGTACAAGAAATTAGCAAGCAGCAGAAGGGAGCAATGAAAGAAGCCCTCAGGGAAAGTTCAAAAGAACCTGTGATGAAGGAAGATGTTGACGACCCTGATGGAGAAGGCCTAACCAGATTTTACCCCAATGCCTGCTATTCAGGTGGAGATGAAGTACATTTTTCACAGTATTGCATGAAACAAAGCCAAGAGTATCTGGGAGACTTCCCTACAGAAGAAGTGGAGTTTGATCCACAAGAGATAGAAGAATTGATCGGAACGAAGAAGTCGAGGAAGAGAAGGAGCATGTATCCCCAGAACAACCCAATTTCTGCAGAAAAGGACCCGAGTCATATCACTTGTTACAGGTGCAAGGATTTAGGTCATTATGCTAGCAAATGCCCAGAAAGGAAGCCAAGAACCCAAGGAGCCAAGATAACCACCAGGAAGCCCTTGGATTTGTCTGAAGTCATTGGTTTACGCTGCAACGGAGTAGGACATTTTTCCAGAGAATGTTCAGACCCGAGGAAAGCTTTGAGCAGAGTAGTTGAGATCTTGATATTGGAATAAAGCAAATATTTTATTTTCGTTGGGGATGTTGAGTTGAGTTATGAAATGGAAATTGTAATAGCTCGTGAAGCAATAAAAGTTGATAAGTCTGAAATCTCATATGAGGTGTCATGAGTTCTTAGTTGATTTTGAGTGCCTCCGTCACTATGTCACCCAGACTTAAACCTTGAACCCATGGACAAGCTGACCCAAACCTTTCCCCAAAAATAACCACATTTCACCCGAGGAAATAGATACATTATCCTGAGTACCCCTTCTATCTTATACCTGCAGATGACAGCCCTTTACGAGTCTTTTCTCAAGGGCCCAGAAACGATCATGCCCCTGACTAGTGATCATCATTACCCCAAAATCCTGAAGGACATGAAGAAGAATATTCATCTTGAAGGAGATGCAGTCTACAAAGGTTATCCTTTCATGGAGAAGGGAGTTGTACTTTGGTACATGGAGGTGCACCTCCATGGTGTGAAGGGAGTTTTCCCAAAGACTATGGGACAATACTTTTCCATTTCTCGAGTACCACGAGCAACATTCTTCGACTTTGTTCGTGAAGCTGCTATGGAAGCCATACGTCCAATTGGAGAAATAATTGAAGCAAGACTCCATCACACTCAGGAATACCTAAGAGAGGTGCATGCAGAGATGAAGCTCATGGCCACCACGATGAAGCAAAACATTGATTATTGTAAGGACCACATCGCACAATCCTAGTGGGACCGAAGCATCTTCAAGAAGGGCAAATGAATAAAGATGGAAGTAATGCTTGACCATACCAAACTATGTAATAGACTACTTTTGAAATTTGAGTTTTGAGTAGTGGTTAAGGATGTAATAAAGGATTTGATATGAAGGGAATATGAATTATGGATGAACCAGTACATTTTATTTTAATGGTAATACCCTGTGTGAACACTAGACCGATGGAAAAGGAAAATGTATTCCACAGAGTGGAGTCTGGACAAAATGAGTTGGAGTTTTGTTTTAGTTATGATGGTTACCCCAAGAGTAGGAAGGAATGAAGTGCTATTGGATTTAAAGGAGATGTAATTTGGTTTATGGAACAATAGTAACTCCAAGGATGAGTTAAAGATATACAATTGTTGAAGTGGGCCCATAACCCACATGACCCAGGATTCAGAAAGGAGCAAGCACAACCTTGTTGCAAGAAGAATTCTGGAAGAAGATGTGATTTCATCAGCAGACGTTTCATAGGAAGTTAGTGAAAGTGCGTTATATCGACTAGAGGGGGGGGTGAATAGGCGATTTTTATGAAAGTCTTCAAAACGTGGAAGTTATGAAGACAAACAGAGTGAACAAGCCTATCACTATGCATTGGAAGGTAGATTACACAACACAAGCCATGGTCAAGTATACAATATAGTGAAAGCATAGTGACTAATAGCTTCAGTGTAATGAGGATCAGGTTGGAAGAAGTTATGAAGCCAAACAGATCATACAGTCAAGTTGTGAAGACAGAAGATAAAGCAAGCATGCAATAGCTTCACAATGTGTACTGGTAAGTAAAGGGAGGTGAAGATGAAACCAGTGACACGTTGAAGACAATGATATGTTGGACCAGTTCCAGTTGCTATGACAACTGTACGTCTGGTTGGAGCGGCTAGGTATTTAAACCAAAGGACACACAGTCCCGGACACCCAGTCCTGAACACGCAGCTCAGGACACCCAGTCCTCACCATTTTCTCCTTGAGCTAAGGTCACACAGACCCCGCCCAATCACTCTAGTAAGTCTTCAAGGTAGACTCCCAAACCTTCACAGACTTCGTTCACCGGCAATCCACAATTCCTCTTGGATGCTCAGAATGCGACGCCTAACCGTCTGGAGGATGCACAGTCCTCAAGTGTAATAAGTCTTCAGATCACTCAGACAAGAAGACTTAAGTGATGCCCAGTTACTCTGGCTCTGGGTGGTTAGGGATTTTCTCCTCACTAAGGATTTTCTCAAAGGCTTCGAGGTGGGTTGCTCTCAAACGACAAAAGCCGTGCACTGAAATCTGAGCAGCCAATCGTTTATGGTTGTAGGGGTGGACTATTTATAGCCGCTTGGCAACCCTGACCTGATTTGTCCGAAATGACCCTGGGTCACTAAGGAACTGACACGTGTACTAACGGTCGGGTTTTGAACTCTCATGGCAACTTTACTTGGGCTGCAAGTAAAGCTGACTTGTCTGACTCTGGACAAGATTTTCTCTCATTGTCTTCACTCGAAGACATAGGATTTGGATTAGGCATCACTTCAGTCATCCTGACTGGTTCTCTTTGACCCCACTTAACAGTACGGTGGTTCCTATGACACAAGATGAATAAAGTAAAACTACGAGGAATCTAAGTCTTCGAGTTCCAAAGGCTTCATGGGGAGTCTTCATATGTCATTGTCTTCGACATGAATGTCTTCATGAACCACCATTATCTTCAATGTCTTCGTACATTTTTAGGGGTCATCTTTGGTAACTAAACCGAATCAATGAGGGACTTCTACCTGTGTTATCCTGCAATTCTCACAAACACATTAGTCGCTCAACTAGGTTTGTCGTCAATACTCCAAAACCAACTAGGGGTGGCACTAGATGCACTTACAATCTCCCCCTTTTTGGTGATTGATGACAAACTAGTTGAAGTTTTCAACAGGGAATATAATTTGTGAAATTGTAAAGGAATTGTCTTCATAAGTTGCAAGGGCTCCCCCTGAGGATGTGCATATAGGTGATTTGCTTCTGGAGCAAGAATGCACATAGCAGGTTGTATTTGTGGGAATCCACTTCAACTCATGACGACAATCCATCATGCATGTAAATATATAAGAAGATAATGGTATGCATAATGAAAAATGGACGTCTGCGAAATGATATAAGTGCGGAAATTATCGTCGTACATGTGGAATTTATCTTCGCAAAAACACAGTGGCAAACATAGTAGCAGACGACCATCAAGTTTAAGTGTTACAACTCAAAGGACCAAATGTAGCAAAACCAGAGTTGTAAGCACGAAGCAAAATATAATAAAGCACCCGCCCTTATTATTGACCCGCTTGAAGACTATAAACATCATATGCTTCTCCCCCTTTTGTCAGTGATGACCAAAAAGGTTTGAAGACATAGAGTTTTCTATGCGTTCCCAGGCGCAGCAGGGTCGGTGGAGGCGTTTGGTGGAGCTGGCGAGCTTGGTGTAGTGACGACGCGCACCGAAGAAGGTGGTGGTGATGTAGCATCGTCTTCTTCCTCAATGATTTTTCCCGTCACTGTGGCAGCAGAGGAAGAGAACTCGGATTCTTTAAGAGACGGAGTCCCACGCAACACAGCTCTTCTAGGGGGTGTGGAGTCAAACTTGAATCTCTCTTTGAAGCCATCCTCTTGCAGTTCGGCTTCAGTGCACATCATTGTGAGGCCTTTCCAAGTGCGTCGACAGGTTTCATGTGCGACAAAGGCATTCTTGGTGGCCAGATTCCTGATGCAATTGACGTCTTTTATGATACTGCGCATCTGCCTTTTGAGCCAGTCGTGATGCCTATCTTGCTTTTGGTGCAGAGCCACAAGAAGTTCACGGTCAGTGAGTGTACGAGCGCGTTTCTTGGGTCACTGTGCAGCTGTGCTGTCAGTGGCTTCAGTTGATGCAGGGGCACGGGTGGTGCCAGCCATTGGATAGACTCTGGAAATGGCTTCAACACCTTCATCATGCTGAGTGAAGCTTTGGTGTTCTGCATTCTGAAGACTTAGTGGCTGTTTGGCAGGCTTAGGATAAATAGCTTCAGCAGAGGTGTCCACATCAGGTAAGAAGATTCTGTGGTTGCGGGCTGAGGGTTGATATGATATTGCAGAGTGGAGCTTGATGAGCCTCATAACCCAGGGAGCATAAATCTTTAGACCAAAGAGATCTGAGCCAGACGCAGCAAGTTGACGTATGAAGAGATCCTGGGCATTGAAGCATTTGCCGTGCAGGATGCAGAAGATGAGAGTCTTCATGGCACCTTCAACCTTGGCATATCGAGAGTGCCCCTTAATGGGCCATAGAGTCTGCCTGAGGATGTGATAGATAGTTCTAGGCAGGTACTCTAAGTCTTCAACAAAGAACTCCATCGGGTAAGGTGCGTCAGAAGGCAATGGCTTCATCATTGAGAGCATCTGACTCATGTTTGGCTCAGGTCACTGAAATATGCTCTCAACTGCTTCAGCATGGAGTTGGCAGCCTTCTTCGAAGAGTTCGCCTGGAGTGGGTAGGCTGGTGAGCTCAATGATATCAAATGCATTGGCTTCCTGATGGACGTTGCTGGTCATCCACTCCAGGACCCAAGTCTTCGGATCTTTGTTGTAGCCCTTGATGTGCAATGTGGCATAGAACTGGAGCAGAAGCTCTTCGTTCCAGTGCTCTTCATCCGTGACAAACGGCAGCAGGCCAACTTGCTTGAAGCAGTCCAGGGCTTCTTCCAGACCAGGCAGACCAACAAAAGCTTCAACTTCAAGGCGCTGATGTGGAAAGATACGGCCTTGGTTGTAGAGGACGCAGGAGTAGTAGATGCGCTGTGGGTAGCTCCAGAACCTATCTGACACAATCTTTTCCCTTGAGTAAGGGTTCTTGGAGCGGTTGAAGAAGGTGTTATCTGCCCTGAAGCTATTGACATTGAAGGAGCCAGGAGCGGTGGCTGGACCTGGGAACCTTGGCAGTCGTGGGATTGGCTTCTGTACCTGGGGCCTGTGCGCAACATGATAGTTGAACTGTGGTCCGGCAGCAGACTCAGGCACAGAAGGGTCAGAGGCAGTAGCTTCAGTATCTCTTGAAGCTGTTGGTTGGTCGGGCTCCACAAATGCTTCAGTATTATGTGTGGCAGCCGCAGTGGTGTCAGCCTCCTTGAGGACTTCTTCTTGTTGGTGTGGGGAAGATTGAGCTTGAGGTTCTTCATGCTCTTCTGCATGTTCTTCGGCTGATGCAGCCGGAATGTCATCAGCAGTCTGAGCCCTTGGTCCTTTGCGAAGCCTACGGAATGCAGGCGACGCTGGTGGAGTTGCAGTGGGCTGGGGCTCATCCTCTTCTTCCTGCAGGCGATCAGCCCATGATGCATCTTGGGTGATTGGCGTCAAGGGACGACCAATGCTGATCATTTCGCTCGTTTCAAGTTGAGGAAGGACTGCATCACCTTGCACATTGTCTTGGAGACCAATGTCTTCAGCAGCATTGGGGTCGGCTGCTGGAATGTCTTCAGCATACGGAGCCTCTGTGAGAGCATGCTCATGCACGGTCAGTTGACGATCTTCATGAGGAAAGCGAACGGAAAGGGGTTCGACTATCAAGGGCTCTGTGGGAGCAGCCCGAGACTTCTTGGTCTTGCGCTTCTTGATGGTGGGGTCTGAAGGAGAGGCTTCAGGGTGTTTCCTCTTCCTTGCTTTGGCTTCGGCTGTCCTTGTCTTCTTTTGCTCTGAAGCGGTTGAGCGGTGCTTTGGCTTCGAGCCAGGCTTGGCAGTGGGGAAGACAATCGGAACAGCTTCTTGTTGTGGGGCCTCTTGTTCAGCCATAGTGGGCTTCTTCTTTTTCTTAGCAGCCATCCTGGGGTCGATGCCGGGACGCCCAAGTGCCTTTCGCTTCTCGGCCTCATTGTAGGCCTGCACGCAGAGATCAGCCAAATTCTTCATGCGCTCGCGTGAACCCTGAGCCTCTGCACGTTTCTGCATAAAGTTTTCCTTCAACTCGTGCAGCATGACTTTGAAGTCTTTGACTTCTTGGACGCTGAGCGTGGCCATGTTCTGCTTGAACTGAGCCTTTTCAAAATCTATCTTCTGCTTCAGTTCCACTATGCGCTAGGCAATTGCGAGTTCTGAAGCAATAGCTCCTTGAAAGGCTACGCTGAGGCCAATGGGCAACTGCAGATCATCGAAGCTGATGTTGGGTGTATCAAACCACTCATCAATGAAGTTGTGGATGATTGCTGCATCGAACAGAGGCAGATTGTTGAAGACTTTAGCCTCCTCCTTGCTCTTGATCAGCTGCTCAAGAGCGTCATCGGCAAGATCGTCGTCACTAGACAGATCAATGGCCTCGCAGTGAAGAACGGCAGCGGTAGTGAGCTCTTTGCTAGTGTGTGGCTATGGCTTCTTGGCTTCTTGAGGCTTGGAGACTCGTGATAAGTCTTCAGACTGCACACTAGCTTCAGGAGGTGCAGTGGCCAATGGCTTCGCTCTGGAGATCTTGGGAGAAGCGGCTGGCTTGGAAGCTTTTGGCTTCTTCTTCATCTGCTTCGGCTCTGGGGCAGCAGGAGCATCATCAGACTCAGTGTCTGCTGGAGGGTCGTTCACGGCAGTCCCTTGGACTATAATGCGAGTGATGAGGCCTTCGAGATTGGCAAATGGCCCGATGACATTGGGATTTGCATCGCGTGTGCCATCTGCCCTTGGTTTGGAGGGACCAGGGTTGAAGTCCAACCCAAACTCCTTCTTGTTTTGCTTCGCAGAGTTCTGGGCAAATTGGAAGTTGCGCTTGAACAGAGTGTCATCGCGACACCAGAGAAGGGATGACGGATGTGCGTCAGCTGGCTGTTGTCCCCTGACCATGCATGGAAAGAATCCTTGAGCAATGGCTTCGTCTCTGGTTCGAGGTACGAGATTTTTGTACAAGGCATCTCCCCATGGCCTCTTGAGGGCGTACTTCTCTGCATATTCCTTGGTGACGAAGCGGTAATGGAACCACTGCTCTGCCCAATATCTTCGAATCCATTGGATTCGTGTCTTTCGCTGACCATAGTTCTCTTCAGGATTAGTTTGGTACATTTCCGCCAAATCTTCAGGCAGATCTTTAGATGTGTCACCACGTCTCTGTCTGCCTCCATTCCTTGATTGTTTCTCGGTTGCCATGAAGCTTAACTTGGAAGGCTTCAAGAGATTCAAAGGCTTCAAAGGCTTCCTTTTGCTTGACCAACAGGAACTGGCTTCGGGTGAATTAATGTGACGCTGTAGGAACTCAGACTTGGAACTGCTAGACGAGATGAGAGTTGAGGCCGAGCAGTTCGATCCTCCGTGCCCTAACTTGGCGACGGAAGACACCTAGGGCGACGGTGGAGAGACTGATGTCCGCTGCCGGCGTGAGAACGGCGTCGGAGAGGTCGCGGCAGTGAAGCACTTCGTCGCCGGCGTCGTTGAGAGTTAGCGGTGGCGCTAGGGTTTGTGCGAGGGTGGAAGAAGAGATAATGACCGCAGTGAAACGTGTATTTATAGAGATATGGGCGGCACTGCGCTATTACTCAGGTGCCCCTGGCGATTCGCATCTGATCAGTACGTGGCCAGCATGCGGAATTGTGGGGGCAGTTTCACCCCACGCACGCCTGGTTTGTCGGGAGTAGTTCCTACTTCTCCGGAATTCTAGTTGATGGAAAAACATTGAAAGCTGTTTTAAAGTTTGTCTCTGTGTCTTCTTCTGACAAGGATGCAGTGAAGACATTCGACAGTTTCAATAGAGTGCATATGACTTGGAGAGATAGAGTTTGAGGTAGGAAGCATGGAGAGGTTAGGGTCCGATCACATTCACTTAGTTCAAAAGATTCAACCAAGAAGACATAGCTATAAGTGAATGCTATAGAGGACAAAACACTAGTACATATATAATCAACATAGTGAAGACAATCATGAAGACATGTTGAGATTGAAGCCAAACCAAATGTGAAGACATAGCAAATGTAATGCCATGAGTGAAACACTTCAAGTAGAAAATTTTTTGGTGGTGGCGCTACCCACCGTATAGGAAGTATTGGACCCAGACACGGCGCACAATTATCGTGGCGCTCCGAGGTCAAATTCCATGTTAATGTATTCACACTTAGAATGTATGTCTTCATTGATTGAAGATATACGTTACTTCGTGTGTTGCACATCTAAGTCATCATCATGCATAAGTGTTAGGATGTGTGCCTGATCACAGGACATTTGAGGATTCCAAGATATTTAGCTCACACCATAACTTGCAAAATCTCTTCTCATCCAAGGGCTTGGTGAAGATATCTGCCAATTTCTCTTCAGTGTTGACGTGTATGATATCAATGTCTTCCTTTGCAACATGATCTCTGAGAAAATGATGACGAATTTCAATGTGCTTTGTCTTCGAGTGCTGAACTGGGTTGTTGGCGATCTTGATGGCGCTTTCATTGTCGCAGTAAAGTGGCACTTGCTTCAGATGAATGCCATAATCCTTGAGGGTTTGCTTCATCCATAGAAGCTGAACGCAGCAGGATCCAGCAGCAATGTATTCAGATTCAACAGTGGAGAGAGATACACAGTTCTGCTTCTTTGAAGACCAACAGACAAGTGATCGGCCCAGAAAGTGACATGTGCCTGATGTGGACTTCTGATCAACCTTGTCACCAGCGTAATTAGCGTCCGAGAATCCAACCAGATCAAACTTTGAGCCCTTTGGATACCATAACCCTAGAGTTGGGGTGTGAGCCAAATATCGAAGAATTCGCTTCACTGCTAAGTGATGCGACTCCTTTGGTGCCGCTTGAAACCGAGCACACATGCAAACACTAAGCATAATATATGCTCTAGATGCACATAAATAAAGCAAAGAACCAATCATGGAGCGGTATACCTTTTGATCGAACTCATTACCATTGTCGTCAGGACCCAAATGATGTTTGGCTGGCATTGGTGTTGTGAAGCCTTTGCAATCTTGCATACCGAACTTCTTCAGGCAGTCTTTGAGATATTTCTCTTGAGATATAAAGATGCCATTGCGTTGTTGCCGTATCTGAAGACCGAGGAAGAATTTCAGCTCCCCCATCATAGACATCTGATATTGCTCTTGCATCATATATCCGAACTCCTCACTGTACTTCTGATTGGTGCAGCCGAAGATAATGTCATCCACGTATATTTGGCACACAAACAGTTCACCATCATATGTCTTTGTGAAGAGAGTGGGATCCAGGGAACCAGGTATGAAGCCTTTGCTCTTCAGGAAGTATTTGAGTGTATCATACCAGGCCCGAGGGGCTTGTTTGAGGCCATATAGTGCCTTTTTGAGCTTGTACACCATGTCAGGATGTTTTGGATCTTCAAACCCAGGTGGTTGTGCAACATACACTTCTTCTTCAATTTTGCCATTGAGGAAGGCACTTTTTACATCCATTTGATATAGGATTATGTTGTGATGATTTGCATAGGCCAGCAGTATACGGATGGCTTCAAGTCTGGTCACAGGAGCAAATGTTTCATCGAAGTCAATGCCTTCCACTTGAGTATATCCTTGAGCAACGAGACGAGCCTTGTTTCTGACGACTTGGCCATGCTCATCTTGCTTGTTGCGGTATATCCATTTGGTGCCTATTATGTTGTGCTTCCGTGGATCAGGACGCTTAACCAACTCCCATACATTGTTCAGCTCAAATTGTTGAAGCTCTTCTTGCATAGCTTGAATCCATTCAGGTTCCATAAAGGCTTCATCAATTTTCTTGGGTTCTGTGATTGAAACGAATGCGAAGTGTCCGCAAAAGTTTGCCAGTTGAGTTGCCCTTGAAAGAGTCAGTGGACCAAGTGCATTGATGCTATCAATTATTCTGTCAATTTGCACTTCATTGGCAACATGAGGATGTAGGGGTCGAAGACTTTGCTCTTGCTGATCTATGTTGTCATGGGGAGGAATGTCTTCAGGCTGAGCATTGTCTTCATGTGGATCAGGTGCTGAGATGATAAGTTCTTCTTCAGGACGAGCTTCAGAAGGTATAATTTCTCCAGTTACCATTAGCTTGATTGATTCACTGGCTGGAACTTCATCTAGCACATCTGGTAGTTGCTCTCTTTGTGACCCATTGGTCTCATCGAACCGCACATCCACTGTTTCAACCACTTTGTAGTGAAAGAGATTGAAGACTCTCTAGGAGTGTGAATCCTTTCCATATCCAAGCATGAAGCCCTCATGTGCTTTTGGAGCAAATTTTGAGGTGTGGTGAGGGTCCTTGATCCAGCATCTTGATCCAAATACTCTGAAGTAACTTACATTTGGCTTCTTGCCAGTCAGAAGTTCATAAGATGTCTTGTTCAGCAGCTTGTGAAGATATACACGGTTGATAGTATGGCATGCAGTGTCAATGGCTTCAGTCCAGAATTTTCTTGGTGTCTTGTACTCATCTAACATTGTTCTGGCCATCTCAATGAGTGTTCTGTTCTTGCGTTCGACGATGCCATTCTGTTGTGGCGTGTATGGAGCTGAGAATTCATGAGTGATGCCCAATGTATCAAGATATGTGTCAAGGCCGGTGTTCTTGAATTCTGTGCCATTGTCACTTCTGATGTGCTTTATCTTGGCGCCATAATTGTTCATTGCCCGATTTGCGAAGCGTCTGAAGACATCCTGCACTTCAGTCTTGTAAAGGATTATGTGCACCCAAGTATATCTAGAGTAATCATCAACAATGACGAAGCCATAGAGCCAAGCAGTAGTGGAGAAAGTTGAGTAGTGAGTGGGACCGAAGAGATCCATGTGAAGCAGTTCGAAGGGTTGAGTAGTGGTCATGATTGTCTTCGAAGGATGTTTTGCCCTTGTCATTTTCCCAGCTTCACAGGCACCGCATAAGTGATCTTTCTTGAACTTGACGCCCTCGATGCCTATGACATGCTTCTTCTTCGCAAGGGTGTGGAGGTTCCTCATGCCAGCATGCCCAAGTCTTCGATGCCAAAGCCAGCATTCTGAAGCCTTTGCGAGAAGACAAACTGCAAGCTGTGGCCCTGCTGAGAAATCTACCACGTACAAATCATCTTTTCGATACCCTTCAAACACTAGAGACTTGTCAGATTCCATTAGTACCAGACAACGATATTTTCCAAAGATTACAATCATGTTTAAATCGCAAAGCATTGAGACAGACATTAAGTTGAAGCCAAGGGATTCAACAAACATGACTTTATCCATGTGTTGATCCTTTGAGATTGCAACTCTACCTAGACCCAGTACCTTACTTTTACCAGTGTCAGCGAATGTGATGTGGCTCTTGTCAGATGGACGTAAGGTTGAGTCCATAAAGAGACTTCTCTTGCCAGTCCTGTGATTTGTACACCCACTGTCAATAATCCATTCTGAAGACTCTGAAGTCACTGGTGTCGTACCCGACAGTGCAGTTAGGGGGATAGGCTTCACAAAGAGTGTTGTGAAGCAAAAACATTTGACGAACCAGTGGATTATGAAAACTTAGATCCAGGTTAGGACAAGTAGGGAGAGTGGCATGCGATTTAGGTATGAAATACATAGTGATGCCATTCGGGCATTTGATCTTGCGCCCCACAAGATTTGTAAGGTCCCCAGCAATAGCATCAGAAGATTTTGGTTTTGTGCTGGAGACCTTTCCCTGCAAAAGAGAGTTAAGCTTTCTTAACCACCCACATCTTCAAGGGTGGCTTAGAAGCAATAAGTCTAAGTGCAGCATCTGAGAATTTTGGCTTTGGAGCCCTAGCAAATAGTCTAGAAGGTGGGCAATAGTACTCATAAGAATAGGCAGAATAGTTTTTGGTCATATGAGAATGACGGTTTGAAGAACCGCTCTCATATGCCTGAGCATGGTTTCCCTGCAAAACATTTGTGTTAGTGCGACTCAGATGAGTTCTCTGCCTGTATGAAGCCTTTGGACCATATGAAGCCTTTGGTCTGAGGTTTGTCTTCTTCATGTGAGGTGTCATGAGGACATTCACAGGAAGATTCTCAAGACACGTTTTTGGAACCCAGATCTTCTTCATAGGCGGTCCATTCCTGCAGTTAGTACCAATGTACCTGGCAAATACTTCACCATTCTGATTCCTAAACAGTTTATAGTTTGCATGAAAGGATTCATCAATGATAATTGGATTAGCACAAGTGAAGCTAGATAGATTGGATGGATCTGCTGAGGATTCCTTTGCAGCAACCCATGTGGTTTTGGGGTACTGCTCAGGTTTCCAGTAAGAGCCATCTGCATTAATTTTCCTCACGAACCCAACACCCTCTTTCCTAGGGTTTCGGTTCAGAATCTGCTTCTTGAGGACATCACATAATGTCTGATGTCCTTTGAGACTTTTGTACATCCCTGTTTCAAGCAATGTCTTCAACCTAGCATTTTCATCAGCAATAGCAGTGGTATCCTCAGCAGAGGGGTTAGTTACCACTTCAACAGTTGAAGATATTGCAACAGCAGTAGCAGTGGAACATTCAGCAACGGAAATAGCATTATCACGTTCAATGCATTTAAGGCATGGTGGTTCAAATCCTTCCTGAGCAGAACTGATCTGTTCGAATCGAAGTGACTCATTTTCCTTTTGAAGATCTTCATGATCCGCTCTCAACTTCTCAAGATCTTGCTTCTTTTGAAGATAATCATAGGAAAGCTTTTCATGAGTAGTTGAGAGAGTTTCAAGACGATCTTTGAGTTCCTGATACTTAACATGAAGATTTTTTATGTCTTCAATTAAGGATTCAGAACGAGTCATTTCAGCACCCAACAGATCATCGCTTCTGTCTAACAGTTTTTGAATATGTTCCATGGCCTTCTGTTGTTCAGTTGCAATTTTAGCAAGTGTTTTGTAACTAGGTTTTGAATCACAATCAGAGTCATCGTCACTAGATGTTTGATAGTGAGTAGTGCGTGTGTTTACCTTGGCACCACGTGCCATGAAGCAGTAGGTAGGAGTAGATTCGTCCTTGTCATTTGCATCGGTGATGGTGATGGAGTCATTGTCTTCAGTGTTGAAGATGGACTTGGTGACATAGGCTGTAGCCAGACTCGCAATGCCTGAATCAGACTCCTCCTCAGACTCCACCTCTGCCTCCTCAGAAGCGGACTCCTCCTCTGAATCCATTTCCTTGCCAACAAACGCACGAGCCTTGCCAGATGAACTCTTCTTGTGTGATGAAGACTTTGAGGAAGACTTGGACGAAGACTTTGAGTATTTCTTCGTCTTCTTATCGTTAGAGTCATATTCCTTGCTCTTCTTCTTCTTTCTGTTCTCATTGTCACACTGTGGACACTCAGAGATGAAGTGTCCAGTTTTCTTGCACTTGTGACAAGTTTTCCTCTTGTAGTCATGCGCAGAGGCTTCATCATTCCTTGAGCTTGATCGTGAAGACTTTCTGAAGCCTTTCTTCTTGGTGAATTTCTAGAACTTCTTCACTAGCATTGCAAGTTCCCTTCCAATGTCTTCAGGATCATCAGAACTGTTGTCAGATTCTTCTTCAGATGAGGACACAGCATTTGCCTTCAAGGCACGAGTTCGCCCATAGTTAGGGCCGTAGATATGTCTTTTCTCAGAAAGCTAAAACTCATGTGTGTTGAGCCTCTCAAGTATGTCAGACGGATCGAGTGTCTTGAAGTCTGGACGTTCTTGAATCATCAGGGCTAGGATGTCAAATGAACTGTCAAGTGATCTTAGCAGCGTCTTGACGATTTCATGCTTGGTGATCTCAGTGGCGCCGAGGGCTTCAAGCTCATTTGTGATGTTAGTGAGCCGGTCAAATGTGTGCTGGACATTTTCATTGTCATTTCGCTTGAAGCGGTTGAAGAGATTGCGAAGAACACTGATTCTCTGATCTCTCTGGGTTGAGATGCCTTCATTGACCTTGGAGAGCCAGTCCCAAACCAGCTTGGATGTCTTCAAGGCACTCACACGGCCGTACTGTCCCTTGGTCAGATGACCACAGATAATATTCTTGGCAGTGGAGTCCAGTTGAGTGAACTTCTTGACATCAGCCACAGTGACACCTTCTCCAGCCTTGGGAACGCCATTTTCGACGACATACCATAGGTCGACGTCAATGGCTTCAAGATGCATGCGCATATTATTCTTCCAGTAGGGATATTCAGTTCCATCGAAGACGGGGCACGCAGCGGAGACTTTAATTATCCCTGCATTCGACATAGCTAAAACTCCAGGTGGTTAAACCGAATCACACAGAACAAGGGAGCACCTTGCTCTGATACCAATTGAAAGTGCGTTATATCGACTAGAGGGGGGGGTGAATAGGCGATTTTTATGAAAGTCTTCAAAACGTGGAAGTTATGAAGACAAACAGAGTGAACAAGCCTATCACTATGCAGCGGAAGGTAGATTACACAACACAAGCCATGGTCAAGTATACAATATAGTGAAAACACAGTGACTAATAGCTTCAGTGTAATGAGGATCAGGTTGGAAGAAGTTATGAAGCCAAACAGATCATACAGTCAAGTTGTGAAGACAGAAGATAAAGCAAGCATGCAATAGCTTCACAATGTGTACTGGTAAGTAAAGGGAGGCGAAGATGAAACCAGTGACACGTTGAAGACAATGATATGTTGGACCAGTTCCAGTTGCTGTGACAACTGTACGTCTGGTTGGAGCGGCTAGGCATTTAAACCAAAGGACACACAGTCCCGGACACCCAGTCCTGAACACGCAGCTCAGGACACCCAGTCCTCACCGTTTTCTCCTTGAGCTAAGGTCACACAGACCCCGCCCAATCACTCTGGTAAGTCTTCAAGGTAAACTCCCAAACCTTCACAGACTTCGTTCACCGGCAATCCACAATTCCTCTTGGATGCTCAGAATGCGACGCCTAACCGTCTGGAGGATGCACAGTCCTCAAGTGTAATAAGTCTTCAGATCACTCAGACAAGAAGACTTAAGTGATGCCCAGTTACTCTGGCTCTGGGTGGTTAGGGATTTTCTCCTCACTAAGGATTTTCTCAAAGGCTTCGAGGTGGGTTGCTCTCAAACGACAAAAGCCGTGCACTGAAATCTGAGCAGCCAACCGTTTATGGTTGTAGGGGTGGACTATTTATAGCCGCTTGGCAACCCTGACCTGATTTGTCCGAAATGACCCTGGGTCACTAAGGAACTGACACGTGTACTAACGGTCGAGTTTTGAACTCTCATGGCAACTTTACTTGGGCTGCAAGTAAAGCTGACTTGTCTGACTCTGGACAAGATTTTCTCTCATTGTCTTCACTCGAAGACATAGGATTTGGATTAGGCATCACTTCAGTCATCCTGACTGGTTCTCTTGGACCCCACTTAACAGTACGGTGGTTCCTATGACACAAGATGAATAAAGTAAAACTACGAGGAATCTAAGTCTTCGAGTTCCAAAGGCTTCATGGGGAGTCTTCATATGTCATTGTCTTCGACATGAATGTCTTCATGAACCACCATTATCTTCAATGTCTTCGTACATTTTTAGGGGTCATCTCTGGTAACTAAACCGAATCAATGAGGGACTTCTACCTGTGTTATCCTGCAATTCTCACAAACACATTAGTCCCTCAACTAGGTTTGTCGTCAATACTCCAAAACCAACTAGGGGTGGCACTAGATGCACTTACAGTTAGTAAACCCGAGAGTTGTGAAGAAACGATAGAGGTTTTGTTTGGCTTGCAGAACCAATGGATTTATCCGGACCTAGTTCATGGAGAAGAGAAGTTCTGCAATGCTTGTGAGGATGCCCAAGTGCTAGAATGCGTTATTCACTATTTGCATATGTGGTAATGATTCAAGTATGGGATGGATTGGCCCCCATACCAAAGACTTCTATCATGAGCTATCATATGTTGATGGAAAATCAGATAGCTTTAAAACGCTAGAAGAGTGTCGACACGATAAACCAAAAGCCTTAGAATGGGAGGATGATGGAAACCCTGTACAAGCACCTGTTGCCAATCGTAGGTTATGCGGTGAGGTTCAACCCAGACCCATTTTCTGCAAGAGAACCAGTAATCGTCGACCACCATGAGATTTTCGATAGTTGTTTAGCATTCACGACAGCCTGACAGCTAAGAAGACCCATACTCGGAAGGACCTTATTTGATGCAAGGACTCCAGATTTTGAGGAAAGGGTCATGCCCTTACCTAAAGAGCCTTAAAGAAAAGAGTTACTCCGGGGAGTATGAGAAGACCGACACCATCAACCCAAAGGGCGGAGTATTGAGTTTTGTTGGAACCATAACCATGCTTCTAAGGGTGGTAGCACCCCATACCTTGTGTTGATGAATGGATTTTCAAGGAGACCCTCCAAACCTAACCTTATTTCTAGCCTCTCCGAATCTCGAGGACGAGATTCATTTTAAGGGTGGTAGTTTGTAACATCCCAAAATTCTAAATTTTGGAATGTTATATTAAATAAACGATTATGAATGTTTTTTTGATTATTGTGTGATCATTGTGTGAAATTGAGTGGAATCTAAAACGTTTTGAAAGTTGAATGAGAGGGAATAAAAGGACTTTCCCAAAATTTTCATCTTGCATTTTGATCTCCATGAATTCAAATTTATTTCCTCACAAAACCCTAGAGTGAAGATAATATGACTTCTTCCATTTAAAGAAATAAAAAGGGGTTTGAAATGATTTGAATTCCATTTGAGATATTCAAATATAGAAACTTTAAGCAACTCAATGAGTTCATGAGGGAAGATACAATGACTTCTTCAAATTTGAAGAAAGAGAGTTGGAAGTATCGAAGGAATAATTTGGAAGTCACTTCGAAGTTATTTGAAACTCATTTTCCATTTGAAGTTGTTTGAAATGCCAAATTCAAATCCAATTGGGAGTTATTTGGGTTTCTATTCAAATTATTTTTCTCCTAAAAATAAATAAATGGAAATAAGGGTAAAGTGATTCCATTTAATAGAAAATTAGGAGAAAATAAATTTGAAATCATTTCGGTTTAAAAAAATGTTTTTATTGATTTTAAATGCAAAATTAGCACTGTTTGACTTTTATGATTTATATGGAATTTAGTTGAACTTGAAAATTAGTTCATCTTATTCGGGGTATTTTTCTGAACATTTTGGTATATAATACGCCTACTTAAAATGTTTACTTATTTTCCTATATTGAAGTTTTTCTTTCCGTAAAAAATAACACGCATGCACACCGCACCACCTGGACCGAAACCACTTCGGCCCAGGAGCACCCGAGCGCAGGCCCAGCCAACCGCTGGCCAGAGCCGGCCCACGGCCACATCAAGCCGCGCCAGGCCAGGAGCACCGCGGCCTGCTCCCAGCGCACGGAGGCTATCGCCTCGCATGCCTGACGTCTCCCTCTCGATCGCACATAGCTGCCGCTGCCAGATGGGCCCCGCCGGCCAGGCCATCGTCTTCAACCTCCCGCTTTCGCCACGTGGGATAAGCAGCACACTCGCCGGCCGCCTCGCTCGGGATAAACCATATCCGCAGCTCCCGAGCACCCTGCTCGCGCCTATAAAACCCCCAGGAGCCCCTCTCTCCATTCAGCCGCTTCGCTAGCCCTCTCACCACTCATAGCCGTCGTCCCGTTGTTTCATATCTCGCCGGAGCCGGAGCTTCTCGTCGTCGTTTTCGTCACCGGTGGCACATCCGAACCCTCTTATTCCCTGTCAATCAACTTGCCTCGCCATCCCGCGTCATTTTGACATGTTTTTGCCACCCAGGTCTCGCTGGAGGCGCCGTCCCGACGACCTGCATCCTCGCCAGAGCATAGAGCTGCTGTCCCCGCATAGCACGACCCTGACGTCCCTGACACAAGCCGCCTCCACCAACAGACCGCCCACCTTGCGCCCGTCCCATCCGTCATCTTCCCCGCCGCCGAGGAGCACCGCAGCCGCCGCCCCGGCCACCGCCCGACGCCTGCGCCAGCGTCTTCTGTTCGTCGTCGTTGCCACCATGAGCTAACCCCCCCTTTCCGTTTAGTTTTTTAGATCGGTTAACCTTGGTTTTAATTTAACCATGCAGTTTTATTTTAAACCGATGTCATTTTTTTAGTTAGCCGCCGCTGTTTTGCTTAAGGTCCGAGCGTCCGCTGTATAAGCTATGCGGCGAACACCTTCCGTCCACTAGGAATTTGCCATGTGTCAGGGACCTGTTTGCGATAGTTTTCTTCACTGTTTAGTCCCTGTAATTAGCATATTAGTCCCTAAACTTAGAATAACCACAACTTTTTACCCGTAGGTCCAAATTCGATGAAACAAGTGGCAAAGTGTTCGTCCCGAATAGCTGTATCCAGGGAACCAACTTTGAAAACTTTTGGCCAAATTCAAATTTGAATTTATTCAGGTTTGAATTTAAACTTCAACTGGCCTTCTCCTAAGCCGTAGCTCCGATTGATGTGATTCTTTTTGCACCGTGTCACCGTAGCCAAACCCTACCACTTGGACCATTGTCACCATACTTTTCGCATAATTAGTATCTATCCATGATAGTTTTATTACTATGCCAAGTATGCATTATAGATCACATCAGAGTTTTGCACTTATGTCACTTATTGTTAGCACTTAGTATATTTTCATGCAAGTTAAGTGTGCTGGATCTTCAGTTGGTTTTTCCAAGTCTTTTCATGTTGCATGTTATTCTCTGAAATGATTGCTTATGTGAATGCAATGTTTGACTTTATAGATTTTCATCGGAGAGTGACGAATAGTTCTATTAAGTAAAATTCTGAGAGCGATATAATCTTCGTCAACTATTACCAGGCAAGTTCACATTTGGTCATTCCTTCAATTACCTATGTTTTATATTATGCACTTAGTACTTTTGTGGTAGGATTGCATGGTAGGATTTATTGTTGCCAGATGGCTATGCCATTACCTAGTAGTTCATTTGAGGTAGGTCTGATCTATACATCCTTGTCAGCCTCGTGTAAGTTTATTTTTGCCTCGCTAAATGTAGACGTTGTTTGGGAAGCGAACATGGTGAGACATGAGTGACAAAGTAGTAATCGGGACCAAGACTTGTAAATAAACTACCTCGGCGGTATTTGGTTTGAATGGTGGCGAAGTACACTGGGAGCATGCATGGTTAATCCATGGTGGTGCACCACTAGTGGTCGGCCACCCAGGCTCAAAGAGATCAATTGAATTCTCATGTCTAGAAGCTTACGTGTGCAGCCACAAGCTAATATGCGTCCTGGCTTAGTTGAGTAGTAGTGTGACCCGTTCCAGGATGGGCTAGCGGATGTAGAATGAGTAGGTGTACTGGCCTATCCGTGGGTTAAGGGGAAATACTTTTCAAAGACTATGTCTCGGTCATCCTGTTCTAAAACACCAGGCAGTGCGAGAATTTCAAGGGAGGCGATCGAGTCTTGTGGAGAAAAGTGCGCAAACCTCTACAGAGTGTTAAAGCCTAATCGATTAGCCGTGTTCCTAGTTACGTACAACTTGAGCATCTAGTAGTGAAAATGCTGGGAGATCTCATCACTCTTAATTAAACAGTTGGGTTTTAAATGAAACTTTGGGAATGGATTGAGTTGGGTTTGCCAACTCATCCTATGCTACACTGTAGTGGTAGAATAATATCTTTTATTCTAGGGAAAAACTAGCTTTATGAAAAAACTAAACTTAGAGCTTTCCACCACCCAAGTTGCATGTACAAATAGGTTCTTTATTATTATGATGTGACTTGCCAGTACATTCAATGTACTGACCTACAAGGCTGCAACGTCTTATCTTGCAGGAATTTCTACGACGAGTAAGAGTTACGTTGTAGGGTTACGGTCTACACTCAACTTGCCGTTGGTGTTGATGGGACTCCACATCCTTATGTTTGTTTCCACTGAGATATACGAGGTATATATATATATCAGTTTTTCGTTATTTATACATGTGATTGCACTTTGATATACACATTGATGTACTGTGTGTGCCAGCATACCGATCCAGGGATGGCATAGATACACAGAGGCTTGACCGTTTGAGGTCGGGTGGCTACACCCCCGGACTGCCCCTTTGCTCTATAAATACCCCAATATTTCCATAACCCTAGGGGAGTCAACGAAATATTCATCCAGCCGCCGCAGAGTCCAGAACCACCAGATCAAAATATTCATCCAACCGCCGCAGTGACAGAAAGGGAACCGACACGTATGTATGGTTGCTACTAAGGATAAAAGGATGGGATCTATATCTACTGCCATAGATAAACGGATCTCATCTACATCATGTCATCGTTCTTATTGCATTACTTTGTTTTTTCATGAACTTAATACACTAGAGGCATGCCGGATAACGGTCGATGTGTGGAGTAATAGTAGTAGATGTAGGCAGGAGTCGGTCTACTAATCTTGGACGTGATGCCTATGTAATGATCATTGCCTGGATATCATCATAATTATTTGAGGTTCTATCAATTGCCCAACAGTAATTTCTTTACCCACCATTTGCTATTATTCTCGAGAGAAGCCACTAGTGAAACCTGGGGCCCCGGGGTCTTCTTTCTTATATATTTGCCTGTGCGATCTATTTTTCTCTTGCGTTTATTCAGATCTATTAAACCAAAAATACAAAAATTCTTTGCTGCACTTTATTTTATTTATGATCTATTTATTCAATTAATCACAACTTTCCCCCGTCCACGCACCATTTGAGGCGCCGTTACCCGAAAGGCATTAACAACCCCTTTAACATGTCTTATTGCGAGGTGTTGTTATTTGTGTGCAAGGGCTGTTTACGTTGTGTTGCTTGGTTCTCCTACTGGTTCGACAACCTTGGTTTTATATCTGAGGGAAATACCTACCGCCTCTGTGCTGCATCATCCCTTCCTCTTTGGGGAAATACCACCATAGCTTCAAGCGACATCAAAAGGAATTTCTGGCACCGTTACCAGGGAGGATCTTCAACATAACCAGGTTCCTAATCACAAAACTCATCTCCTCGCAATTTATATTATTTGCCATTTGCCTCTTGTTTTCCTCTCCCCCACTTCACAAAAATTTTCCGTTTTATTCACCTCTCCTTTCCGTTCTCCATTTTCTCGCCAGATCTATTGTTTGCTTGCAATCATGAGTGATTTCGATATCGCACCAACAGATGATGGACCGACTCCTAATATTGGACGTACAGGCAATCTGGATGCTAAAAAAATTATCTTGGGGGCAAGGGAACGTTATGGGAAAGGAACGTATCCAAGAATTTTTCAATTGTGTTGGAAATCTAAGTCTTGTTGATACTCCTATACTTAAAACTACTAGATTTTATGCGGATGCTATTTCAGCACTAGTTCTGAAAGTTGAAAGTAAAGTTATTCGTACTCATCCTACCTTGCAAAGATTGTTTTTAAGCTTCCGGAAATAAAGAATCTAGGGCTAAAAAGTTGGCCACTCTCGTTCTTATGAACGAGTTTGACTACATAATTCCAGAAGCTAGGGAAATCTTTGATTTCTATGGTATGAATCGTGAAAAACCCACGAGAGATGAAATTCTTTACAATAGTGACTATGCACTAAGGAATTTTCTTGGGGACAATAATATCTTTGATGAGAATCTTAAAAAGGAAGTCCCCCTTTCTAGATATAATCCAACAAGTTTTAATAATGTTAATCAACACTACTCTCGGATTGTTGCGGGAAATCAAAGGGGTTACGATGAAAACCAACTAAGGAATGCTAAAGTTTCCGAGGATAATATGTTTTATGTTTTGTTTACAAAACCTCATGATGGAAACACCTCTAAGAGAACTAAGAAGAAGAAGGATGGCAAAACTTAGATCCTTGCTTTATGCCTAGCTAAGGCCGTAAAACTATAGCGCTTGTTGGGAGGCAACCCAATGAATAAAATTTATTTTTGCCTTTTGCTTCCTGTTTTTGAGTGCTAGCACAATTATGCTACTGTTATTATTGTGTTTATTGTGTTTTAATTAGTGTTTGTGCCAAGTAAAGCCTTTAGGATCTTCTTGGGTGATAGTTGTTTGATCTTGCTGAACAAAACAAAAAGCTTTGCGCTCCCGAAAATACTTTTCATTTTTACCAGAGAGCGATAAAATACCCATTCCAATTGCAGTAAATCAATATACAAATTTCTCAGGTCGTCCTAATTTATCAGAGTTTTTGAGTTACAGAAGTATTCAAAATAGTCAGATTGCTACAGACTGTTCTGTATTGGCAGATTTTGTTTTCTTTGTGTTGTGTGCTTATTTTGATGGCTCTATGGTTTTCGTTAATGAGTTTTTCCGTAGAAAAGTTGGAATACAGTAGATATAATACAAAAACAAAATTTGAATTGGTTTGATTCAACACTTATAGTAGTGATTTATTATTCTTATACTAAGGGATCTCACAAAGGCTTTGTTGAGTTTTGTGTGATTGAAGTTTTCAAGTTTTGGGTTATCTTACGATGGATGAAGGAAGGATGTAAGAGCCTAAGCTTGGGTATGCCCTGACATACCAAGCTATTATACACGAATGAGCAACCAACTAAGCTTGGGGATTCCCCCGAGTGGCATCCCCGCTTTCTTCCAACAACTATCGGTATTTTACTCGAGACTATATTTTTATTCGTCACATGATATGTGTTTTGCTTAGAGAGTCTTGTATAATATGTGTCTTTGCTGTTTTATTTTGTATTTTAAGTCATCAATCCTTGCTGGAGACACCTATTTGAGAGAGCCAAAATTATATCTTGACTTGTTAGAATTGCTCTTTGTGCTTCACTTAAATTTTTTATGAGCGATGGACTTGCTCTAGTGCTTCACTTATATCTTTTTGAGCACGGTGTGCTTTGTTATTTTTGAAGAAATGCTCTCTTGCTTCACTTAGATTTATTTGAGAGTTAGTAAAATTTTGAAGAAATTCTCTCTTGCTTCACTTAAATTATTTTCAGAGAAAGAAAATTTGTTATTATCATGATCTTCACTTATATTTGTTTGAGCTTATGAAAAGCAACACATGAAAATTAGTCCCAAAGTGATAGATATCCAAGAAGGATAAATCAAAAAAAGAAAAAAAATTCATGAAGATCATTGGACAAAATAAACTTGATTCTTAGTAATAGTTTTGAGATATGATGATGTGATATGTGAGTCATCTTGATGAGTAATTATGCTTTAGTAAGAATATTGGTGTTAAGGTTTGCAATTCCCTATGCATGCACGAAAGTCAATAATCATGCAATGAAATTATATCCTACTTGTGGTGCATTATTCGGTGTTAATTATGCTTAATGCTTGCTTATGAGATTATTCATTTCTAGGTTGGTCGCTTCCCAATCTTTTTATTAGTACTACTATGAGCACTGCATACTCTAGTACACATGTTGTCAGTACTCCACTAGTACTATTGGACAGGGAGCTTAAAAAAGTTACTATTGGAATGGCTATACGTGGCAAAATCCTAGTAGGAAGAGCATGCGCAAGAACAAGCACATTCACGTGGTTGAAAAAAATTTTGGAAACCATCTCGAGTACAAATCTAGGAGTACTTAGGAATGTACCGATATTGATTGGCCATTATCGAATGTTGATACTTTTTTGATCAAAGTAGAGATACTTTGACTACAAATAAAACTTATATGTAAACTAGAAAGGATAGGAGGGAGTATATTGTACGTTCAAAAATGAATCAAACATTGAATACCCTTTATATATGATTTGCGGATGCTATGATCATTGGTTCAAAATTTTGAATCCGCCTTAGGTATAACACATGACCCCACTCATTCTCTCTTGATTTAATCCCGGGGTTCAGAGATCGATTGAAAGAAGACTAGGGTGGGTACAATACGTTCATTTCACTTATGAACGTACAATATACTCCCTCTGATCCCCTCCGTTTGTTTGAATGCATGTCAGGCAAATTACAAAACATTGGAAATACAAGCATGGTCTATGCCCACATGCGAATGATACTCGGCAGAATGTTCAAATGAGGCATCCGGGAGGATGGACTCGACCAGAGGGCGACATGATCAATGCAGAAGAGGGTTGGAGAGGAATGAGAAATAAGCATACGCCACATGATTATACTTGAACGGATCAAATAAACAATAAGTTGTCTCGCTTGGCCTACACAGTGAAAGGCCTAATGCGCAACGCGTAGCACTGACGCTCGAATATGGCCGGGAAAACAGGGAAACCGACATGTGGGGCACACCTGTCGGGACGACGTAGCGCAGAGTAGTCCAATGGAGGAGCTGGCCCATGACCTCCTCTCCACCGGCAACCGTTCATATGGGTCATGGGGGCCAACAACATGGCGCAGCTCTAGCACCGCCTCCGGACACGGCGACCGTGGTGAGCGACACGCTCATCGTCGCTAGACACGGTTGGTTTCAGTGTGCCGACGGTGGCGTTAGTGCGGTGGCACGAACAACAATATGTTTGGTTTGTGCCCAAGGTTGCCCCATCAAAGCATTGGGTAGCCAAAATTTTGGTTGAGGTTTTGGTTGCCCATGATTTGGCCGACATTGGCAAGAAAGATGAACTAGAGTTGGCTAGAGTTCATTGGCATGGCAAAAAGTGGCAACCATCCAAACAAAGACCAATCTTTGGGTCATGACCAAAATTTTGGTAAGGTGCACTTTGGCAATAATCCAAACACACCCCAACACCTGGCTCGTCGAGGATGCACGGGGCGTCGGGACACATCCGCGGAGTGGTGCAGCGCGGCCAACTGCATCCTCAGGACCTGAGACCATGTCGGGTCGTCTTGCTTTTTCAATGACATGCGAGGATCGCATGTAAGCAAAGGGCATCTCCAACGTTGCTATGACCGCAGCTGACTACCCTGGCACACCAAAAACCCTCATCCCTCGCGCCGTCGCTTGGTGCGTTCCCAGCCGACGCTAGCTGCCCGCATTCATGTCGTCTGTCCATATGCCGTCGTTAAAGGCTCGGTGCCTGAGGAACCAACTCCGGTGACTTAACGACGCACCAGGACGATTGGCCTCACCGGAATGCGCTACTTGAAGCACCAACGCCCAGCTAACCTCCACACCATAGCGCATCGTCCTCCTACCTGGCACCACATCCGCCATGACCGCAAGCGCGAATGCTCTGCGGGAGAGCTTGTTTTCGGGGATGAAGCTCGAGGTTGCCGCCCTCGCTCAAGTCTCCTCTCGCGATGCAATAGCGGCGTAGCCAGACGCGGACGCGACCGCACAAGCGGTGGCCACGCTGGCGGCCGACGACGGGAGCCCTGTCAGCCACGTGTCCTACTTGTCGCCGTCCAACGTCCGGCACCGCCGAGGTCGGGGACTCCTCCTAGGATGAGTAGGGTATGGGAGGAGCCAGGGCATGCATGGTGTGCCAATTGGACGGTCCGTATCCTGTGTTCTACTCTTCCTCGGCGGAGACCGCACCTTTACTTCACGGGTCTTGAACCCTGCCCCATACATAGAGATCGCAGATGAAGGATGTCGGTCGCCGCCGTAGAATAGGTTTAGGCTCGGGTTTATTTTATTTTTCTGTCCTATAAAAGTTCGAAATGTAATGAAAATCTGCCATGTTTGCATTAATCTCGGCCGGTGTATATGAAATTTCACAATAATATAGTATATTGTAGGAGTACTAGCAAGATGCCCGTGTGTTGCACGGAAGATCAAGATCTTGTGGGAGAAAAGGATGAACGAGGGAAGGCCTTATCTGCAAATGTGGAGAGGAGTGCGGCTAAATTGTCATAGTTTCCTTCCATTCCGTTAGATATAGATCGGACGACCTATATTGCAGGATGAAAGGCACACCATCATCACCAACTCTGCTTTTTTTGACTATTTACTGCAAGGCAATAGCCTCACAGTCCTTTATTAAATAAATAACAGAGTATTAGTTACAACTTTAAAAAATTACAAGAAAGGAGAAATACTTACAAAAGAAAACTATGTAAGGTCAGCTATCCAAGAAGCTAAACTATCCCTATATTTACATCTAATCCTGTGAGACAGAAGAGAGATGTCATGTATAAAGTTTCTTCTCCAAGATCTAAATGAAGGTTGCTCATTCCTGAAAATTTTCCCATTCCTTTGTGTCCAAATATTCCAAGTAGCAGTGAAAACCACCTCAGAGAAGAAAGGGTGTCCAAAATCCTTCCTAGCTGCTTGAGCCATATCATATGTGGTTTGGTTTGGTTGCGCAGTCCAAGAAATCCCAAGATAGTTCCAAACCCTTTGGCTATAATTGCAAGCAAAGAAAAGATGAGCCCGATCCTCATGTTGAGCAAGATTGCAAAGCACACAAGTATCATCCTGGATGATCCATTGCCTTCGTTGCATCATATCTCTGGTGTTCAAACGATCCATTAACAGAAGCCAACCGAAAACTTTTACCTTTAGCGTGCATGAACTCTTCCAAATCCACTTGAAAATAGGATCCACAACTAGATGTGAGAAGTAAAAATCATAGTATATCTTTGCCATGTAATCACCAGATTTGGAAGGCCACTTCCAAATGTCCTTGATCTCACCATTCAAATCGACCAAAGGCAGGAGGGTTTGTAATTGCGTGAGCTCTGAAAATGCCTCCTGCAATAGTGGCAGATGAAAGTGATCCAAGATGTCAGGCCGCACAAAAAACTCTTTGACTGTGATTGCATTGTCCATAGCAAAGGAGTGGAGTCTTGGGAAAGAGTCCTGCAATAAGACAGCATGATTTCCCAGTTGCCAACGATCAAGCCAAAAGAGTACCGTATCACCAGCATGAACTTGAGGAACCGCTAGATTGGAGAATTTTGGGAATAAACGCATAATATCATGCCACAAAAATGAACCACGGACCCTGGAGCTTTGGGGTGGTGATGATGCATAATAGGTGTCCCAGATTAGAGAAACCCAAGGCACGTCCACTTTGTTGAAAAACTTGAATAGGTGCTTAATAAGCAAAGCGTCATTTTGGATAGTCAAGTTGAGAACACCCAAACCTCCAAAACCCTTAGGACGACAGACTTGATCCCAAGCAGCCAAAGATTGGCGTGGGTTATCCGTGTTACCCCTCCACAGGCACTACCTCATGATCCTCTCTAGCTGCTGAATAATGCCCTTTGGAAGAGATAAAGTGCACAAAAAATATATTGGCATGGAGCACAACATGGACTGAACAAGTTGCAATCGGCATCCTTGATTAAGCAAGCATGAAGAGGTAGATAAACGGCGCTCGATGCGATCCACCAGAGGCATCAGCTCATAAATGGTGGGCCCAGAAGTTCCCATGGGCAAACCAACATATGTGAAAGGCCTCGTGCCAACGTCACAACCCAGCAAAGAGGCCACTTTGGCACCTTCTTCATCACTCATGTTTATCGGAATGAGTGAAGATTTGCTAAAATTAACTCGCAAGCCAGTTGACTCTGCAAAAGTTACTAGCATCTCCTTGAAAGGAATGAGCTGATCATAAACCGCAGGCAGTACAATTAATGTGTCATCAGCATACTGCACTATTGGGTAATCATTGGAGTTGGTTGGGATTGGCAGAGAAAGGATGTTCCTAGTGCACATATCATTGACAATAGACTGCAATAAATCTACTACAATCACAAAGAGCAACAGTGATAGAGGGTCACCTTGGCGCACTCCCATTCTACAAACAAAATGCTTCCCTGGCACGCCGTTGAGAAGTACAGAAGAAGATCCTGTGGACAAAATAGAATTGATCCACCCAGTCAACCTGGAATCAAAACCCTTGCATTGCAAAATTTTGAGAATTAGATCATGCTCAATTGTATCAAAGGCTTTCGTGAAATCCAGCTTGAGTAGAACGATGGGACGCTTGGAAGCTTTGCATTGATGTATACACTCGAAACACCAGGCTAACAATCTTGGATTGAACGACACCGAAGAAAACCATATTGATTGCGGTGAATGCATCTCAGAATCACTTTCTGAAGACGGTTAGCAAGCAGCTTTGTCAAAAACTTCAAGCATGTGTTGGTCAAAGAGATTGGCCGGAAGTCTCCGAGAACTTTAGGGCTTAACTTCTTTGGTATAAGAGTAATTAATGAGTTGTTTAGACATTCCAAATTACATTTCCCCTCATAGAATTCCTTGACAAGTTGCATGAAATCCTCCTTGAGAATTGACCAACACCTCTTTAAGAACAGCCCAGAGAAGCCGTCGGGGCCGGGGGCACGGTCAGGTGGCATGTTCTTAATGACAGCATCAACCTTGGAATCAGTGAAGGGCTGAGACATATCCTGAAGGCCATCAACTCTTGCAATTAATGTGCCCAAATCGAAACCCATGCGGATTCCTTTTGCATTGCCCATTCTTTGATTAAAATCTGACCAAAACATGCTGGCAAGCTGTTGGTGATCCGAAACCACATCACCATCAGAATTCCTGAGTGATGAGATAGTGTTTCTCCTATACCTTTCCGTGGCCATGGCATGATTTTTTTGGAGTTTTCCTCGCCAACTTTAATGTTACGTTTGGTACAACGCTGTTTCCAATAAACATACTGCCAATGAAGAATATCTTCCAAATGCAATTTCACAATTCGCCTGAAATTAAACTCAGGCCTTGATAAAGACATGATCTCCTCCAGCCCATCAAAATATAGAATGACCTTGTTCCAATCAGCAATTAATGCCTTAATTGTCGACAAACTCATGTGCCATTTCTTGAGTACATACCTTAGCGCTTTGAATTTAGAGGAAATACTTAGGGCAGCCGATTGTCTTACCACAGGTTTGTTCCAAACATGAGCCACACAATCAAAGAAACCAGGCAAGTCAATCCAATAATTCTCAAAGCGAAATTTTTTAGCTTTAGGAATGACAGTAGCAATCGAGACGACGCATGGGACATGATCAGAAGCCGTGCGAGCCAGTGGCAGAAAAAGTGTGTTAGGATGATCAATGGTCCATGCAACTGAAGTAAAAAACTAGTCGATCTGTTCCAGTAATGGATTAGATTGCATATTCGACCAGGTAAACTGTCGGCCTTTAATTGGTAGCTCAATGAGACCCATGTGTCCAATTACTTCATTAAACAGAAAAATGTCACTGACATTACCCCCAGGCAGGTTTATGTTCTCCAACGAACGCATGAAATTGAAATCACCCAACAACAACCAATTATCATCACAGTTAATATCAAGATTATATAACCATTGCACGAAATCATCCCGGGTCGGGCCCTGGCACAGACCATAAACTGACCCGAGAGTCCAAATTTCAGAAGTGTGCTTAGATTGGAATTCCATAATGATGCCAAAATGCCTTGCCTCAATTAACTTTCCTTCAAAGAAGGAAGAATTTCCTAATGAACCTATGGTCAATATGCATGCATTTCATTTCTTGCAGACAGACAACCGAACAACCACTTTCGTCAATCTTCTGCTTAACTGCTAATTGTCGTGCTTCAGAATTAAGACCACACACGTTCCAACATAACACCTTCCAATCTCTAAACCCTGTCTGATTCATTACAAACCAAAATAGAAAGCAGAAGCAAAAGTAGATCATGCAATGACCTACACCGACCCACTAAACAGGAAGGAAATATCCTAAACAGGAAACAGAAGAACAGATAGATGGCGTTTAAATAGGTACGCCATAAACCATTGTGCCATCCAGTGGAGCTAAACATCAGAATCCTTGCTGCTGGTGGATGTAGCAGGATCAGCCTCAAGCTTGTCCTTGGAGATCTTCTCAGGTGCGATTCGCAGAAGTGCTCCAATATGCTGAAGATCAAAAATTGGCGTTGGCTGAGGCACTGACATTCTCTCCTCCGACTGGACTGAGCTTGTTCGAAGCTTCTTGAAGGTGGACTGATTGTTGCCTTGCTTGAGGCCTCTGCTTGGAGATTTATGATAGCCATCCCGTAATGCACTTAGACGTGCACTGCGGCGCACCTCAGAGTCAACCACAACCTTAGTAACCTTAGCAGATTTTGGCTTACGGCCACGTTTGGTACTGACGTCTGGCATTGCAGAGAACTCAAAGGACTCACTGAAAGGCTCAGAGAGGTCATCAAAGCCATCAAAGCATAACGCCCGAGCAACAAGCCTTTTAACTGGAACTACCTGACAAGGAAAGCATGGAGTTGGATCAGGTGCAGGCAGCAAAGAGAAGCTGACATCTTTCCCATCGAAGCAGATACCCCATGAGCTCTTGGACAGAAGCAGAGAGCACAGATTAGTCTTGAACACATACTTTGGAATCTCAGTAGAAAAGATAGCTGGCATGAACTTGCAGAACGAGCGCTGCCACTGCATCTCTGGCGGAATTACTGGGCCAAAAACAATGAGGACTTGTCCAACATGGAGAGGAGGCTGTATCGGTGCACCAGGATGCTGCAGAATCGCTAAGTTCTCCTCGGGCTGCTGATCATTAACAGAATCATTTGACACCTCCAAAATAATAGATTCCTGTGACTGATTCCCATCCACTTGGTTTTCCTCTACAATCTCTTGCTGCATATTAAGGTTATCTTGATGAACCTCCTGGTGATGTGGCTCATGCTCCTGTAGAGGAGGTGACAGCTCATCCCAACCGATCTCAGGAAATTCAGGCATAACCCAATTATGGTTATTAAACTACAGATGCCCAGGGAGTGGATGAGGGTTGCCATCAAAGGGCATCGGGTCCTCGTCCGGTGGCAAGATATCGGCAAAATCAGTAGAGAAGATGTAAATCAGAGCAGACCAAGAAATGCGAGAACCACCAAAATTAGCAAACTCCCGATAGACCACATCACGCGACACCAATGTCGTTGCCGGAAAAGAAACGTATGCCAGGGTACGAACAAGTAACGGATCGTCCTGATGCCAGTGATGGAAACGACCAAAGGTACTGATTGCATCGATAATGTACCGAGTGCGCCGATAATCCAGAGGAATCCCAACAATCATAACCCAAGCCCTACGAACACCCTGAATAGCTCTGAAATTGATTCCTTCATCATGCGGCAAAAATCTAACAAATTTGTTATTATCCAGCTGAAACGGGGGGTGATCAACTAGGGCCTGCCTAGCAACAGGACTGCGGAAACGGAGGAGACCCACACCTTGGATCCATGGTTGAGAATCAAGAACAGCGCAGCCAAGATTGTTAACGACAAAATCACTAACCATGTTTCTGAAGATAGCGACTTCTTCAGGCAGAGGAGCTAGTCCGACGATGGCAATGGCGTATTCCTCATGCTGCCGATCCGGAGCCACGGCAGGAGAGTAAAAAGTGCGCGGCAGCCGCCGTGGGCCACCATCAATGATCTCGAACCCCGGCGGCACGAGAGGCGTGGGATCAAGAGCGAAGGTAGCCATAGCAGAGAGCGCCTCGGAAGGTGGCAGCGACAGAGCCGCAGCAAATGAAGCGGATAAGGAGGTCGGTGGTGTCGATGTAGGTGGTGGTGGTGTGATGGGCGGTGGCTCGGCAGGCAATGGTGGAGGCGATGATGGTGTTGCAAGCGCGATGTGACTTGGCAAAGACTCAGCGTGGCTAGTAGCGAGGGAAACCGAGGCGTCAGGCGAGGAAATCTCAGCTGACCAGCCCGGGGAAGTAGGATTGACCCGCAGGACCCACTTGTAAGTCGGGGAATGCACAGCGTCGGAGCATCCTCTTGCACGGTGGCCCAGGCGAGAGCATCTACGGCATCGAATTGGACTGGTGCACTAATTGGTGTAGTGCAGCATCGATAAACAATTCTGACGTTTCGAAACCTTGACCAAAATATCATCAATGAGATCATTAAATTGAGCAGCCTTCTCAGAAATATCCGAAAGATGGTTCCCCATAACAGCCGTGGGAGAAATTTCAACTGAGGCACGAGAAAAATCTAAAATATCCTGAGACTGATGGGCCAGATGCTGGGCCGTGGAACAATCGACGAAGGCAGCAGAACCATTAAAAGAGTCATGTTGGGATGGGGACCCAAACTGGGCCATGCATCCATGTTGGGCTGGAGAGTCTGGTGCAACGTGTTCAGGTGCGACAGAAACATGTGATGGTGCATGCTCAATTCGAACCAACTGGGTGGGAGTAGATCCGAAACTAGCGGCGGGGCTTCTCGCAGGGACGTTGATCATTCCGAAAGAGATGGGTGGCGTCGCCACGGTCCACTGGAGATCATTCGCCGGCGGCGAGGGCAAGATATATCTGTCGCGAGGATGCACGACGTAGCCGGCCTCCGATACCGTATCAACCAAAGACTGAGAAGCAGGGTACCTATAACCCTTGCAAGCAGGATATTGCTGGAACGTTGCAAAAGAAAGCTTCTTTCGCAAAGATGAATTCGATCTAAAAGATGATCTAGCCAGAGGATTATGCATGGCTAGCAACCCCAAAGTGGCACATTTCTTAGAAGGACTCACTAGAATCCATTCAGCATCGCACTCTTTTTCCAGATCTTAAATTCACGGACCCAATTAGGACCACCATTTCCCCAAAGATGGAAATAGCATTTGAATTGTGGGCACGCAAATGACCTCAACTAGAGAATGCAGAGACCAACTTGCTTGCAAGAGACCAGAAAGGAGAATACCTTGTCATGGATGATTTGCACCGAAAATTCAATAGCAGATCCCCCAATCGCTGATTCCAAGGCAGCCGCCACAGAATCGTCATTAAGACGGAATAAATGCTTGCTGAAAGACACCACCATAATGAAATGGCCCGTGTCATCCGTGGAATGAATAGATCTCCAACAATGATTGAAAACCTTGTCCGCAAAAATGGCGCCCACAGAAAAATCCAAGTCCAACGTTGATCCACCAGAAGAACCCATATGAGATGGGTATATGCTTGTGGAGCAGAAGCCGCCGGAGCAGATGGGCGGAGGAGAAACACAAATCACTGACTAGAAGAGTAGATCGCTGGGGGTGGGAGGGGTGGGTGGGTGGATAGCCATTTACACATGTATTATGTTTCCGGTTCAACTCTGCTTTTTATTAAACCGAGACAAAGCTAACATGTGAAGTAAAATAAGCACATAGGGTCTATACATACAAAATTTATCTTAGGCACTCCAATAGTACGCCCACTACACATTCACGCATTTCACATCTTTCTACATCTACGGGAACCTATGAAAGGGTTAACGTAAATTGCCCCTCTCTCTCCTCCCCTGATTTTCATGGTGGTGGGCCCCTCCCTCCCCCCAATCTATAATCAACAGCTCACATGTTTCACATTATGTTAATTACGTAACTGGGATTATGTAGGTGTAGCATTACTCGTCCTAAAAAATCCACCTAAGCCAACCTCCCAGCATATCGCGCGGGAAAAGACCCGGTCGCGCCATTTATTCGGGATTACCTGATTACTAATAGTAGTATCGATGGATCGCGCAAAGCAACAAGTTTTTTTTGAGGGGGTGAAGCACCTAGTTTAAAAGGAAAAAAGGCGGTACACTCACAACACCCCTGTCGCGGTCGCATTGCACCCCACACACGTTCGGTCCTGCACACGGCTCACGCAAACCGAACGCGCTTCGGTTTGCCTCTTCACTGACACGTGGGACTGCACTTGGAGAAACTAACCATGCGCCAAACTCCCCCTGCCCACCGCGTGAAAATCCTCCCCACCCAAAAATTCCCCCCAAATCCTAGATTCAACCGCCCTTCGGCCAACTAGCCAGTAATATTCCCCAACCCCCCATCCCCCTCCACTCCATTAGCTCCGCCAAAGCTGCCCTCCCCGCCATGCCAATACGTTGGTGCCGCAGTTCATCGAGGGGACGCACGGCGATCCCGTAGCTCCCATAGTACGCTCGCGTAGATTGACGTCCTCTAGCCGCGCCGCCACCGCTGGACATGTTCTTGTGGAGGTGCACGGCGGTCAGCACCGCCACCACTTGCGATGTTCGTGTGGAGATGCACGATGGTCAGCTTCTCCCACGGTACGTGCATTCTAGACTGTGGCCCCGTGCTTGTCGGTGTAGCGCTGAATGTTAGCTGATAGACGTTGTTAATCTCACTGTTTGCCGAAGTAGTTTACAGTCAATATGCTCTGCTTAAGAAGCTTCCTTGCCCTATTCTGCACTCAATCTGCTTAGATGAGATTGCATGCCAAGGCCGATTAGTTGCTAAAATAACCTGCCATATATTTATTGTGACGTAGATTGCCATGGTCTAGTAGCCAATCTGTTAGGTGAAATAGCTCTACACCATTTATACTCGATCTTCGTTGCTGCGATGGCCTTCGATAGTTCGATGGCTGTGTGCTCGGCCTCATTGACTGCTGAAACAGCCTGCCAAAATTTAGCACTCAAATCTGTTTGCTGAATCAACTTTACATATATTTCGTTACTTAGATCTGCTCGTCCAAATATCTCGCAATAGCTTTAGACATCGACCTAGGTATTTTTTCTGGACTTCATAAAAAAACATATATGTTTTTCCTGTAATATCTAGTAGAAGAACTAATTTGTATGTCTAACAGATGGACAGGACTCGGATAACTTTTGCTCGAACATTCTCCGCTGCATATGTCGAGGGGGTTGAAAACTTCATGAACTTTATCAGAGCAGAGTACGGTGGTCCGAAATCAGATGTGCTCGAAGATTCTCCATTGTATGAATTCAGTTGCAAGATCCCAGTCAATTGTGCAAAATCATCTACACTTGTATGGGATGTCGGTCACATATACTAGGTGGGTTCAGCATGGTGAAGCTGTGAACGTCAATGTTATTGACTATGTGGAAGCAGCAGATCACCATCTTGATCTACCTGATGCTTAGGTGGAAGAGGAGGAGGAGGAGGAGGTGGTGGCGGAGCCAGTGAGTTTGACCAACATTGAAACAATGCTACGAAATTCTCATGCATTCTGTGAACTTTAACCTGCAGAAGAGAAATGGTGGGCCTGCATGTTGGAACAATGCAACATGGCTGTCACCCCAGGAAATAAGCTGTCAGTATTCTCAGCTATGGTCACCTTTATTCAGGTGAAGACATCTGAGCAGATGACCAACAAATCATTCGATGCGATGTTGGCTGCTTTCCACAAAGCTTTCCCAGATGCGTCTGAGCTGCCACACACCTACAGTAAAATAAAGAATTTCCTTCGTGGAGTTGGAATTGGATATGATATGATCCATGTTTGTAAGAATAATTGTGTTCTGTTCCGGAAGGATTATGCCAACTTAAGTGAATGCCGGAAATGCAAATCATCAAGATGGAAAGATGGCGATGGTGTGAAGAGGATTCCTCATAATGTTCTGAGACATTTTCCAATTACACCAAGACTGTAGAGGTTGTTTCATGACGCTGAAACAAGAGAGGATGTACCGTGGCATTCTAGGAACGAGGAGTACAGAGATCAGAATGTAATAATCCATCCATCACATGGTAGTGAGTGGAAAAGCTTCAATCAGAAACACAGAAAGTTTGCTGCTGACCTGAGAAACATTAGACTTGGCTTAGCTTCAGATGGATTTAATCCATTTGGCCACCAGAGCGCCACATATAGCATGTGGCCAGTGCTTGTTATCCCTTACAACATGCCTCCAAATGTATGCACCAAAGAATCAAACTACATGATGGCCTTGCTCATGCCAGGTCCAAAAAGTCCTGGAAAGGATTCTGATTTGTTCATGGAGCCTCTTGTGGAGGAACTCCAACAGCTATGGAGGGGTGTTCTCACTCGAGACCTATATAGCAGCCCACCAGCTGATTTATTTTTGCGTGCTGTTATAATTTGGTGCATCCATGATTATCCAGCTTTGGGCACTATGTCAGGGCAAACGACACATGGTTACAATGCATGTGTTCACTGTGACAGGTCCGCTGTCATACAGAATACTTGGCAAGATCTGTTACATTGGACACCGTTGTTGACTTTCCAAGGACAAGCCGCATCTTAGAAAATACCGAAGACATGTTTTCAATGCAAAGCATGAAAATCGTGATGCGCCAAAGAGGCTCACCGCCGATGAGTCGCAAGTGGAATTAGAGAAGGCCAGGCATATTACACCAGGAAACCATCCTGGTAATGGTAGAGAGAAAAGGAAGCGTGGCAGGATAGAAAAGAGATTATTGTTTACCCGCAGGTCCACTTTGTGGGACTTGGAGTATTGGAAATATTTGGATTGGTGGCATAATCTTGATGTGATGCACATCGATAAAAAATATATGTGAAAACATTATCGGCACACTTCTTAATATTGAAGGCAAGACAAAAGATACCTTAAAATCTAGGATTGATTTGACACACCTGGGTATCAGACAAGATTTGCAGGTGCAAGATGAAGGTAAACCACATGATATGGCACCAGCTGTGTACGTATTGGACAAGGTAAGAAGAAAAGAATTCTGCGAAGTCCTGTCACGTGTGAGATTCCCACATGGATTTGCTTCCAACCCTGAGAGGAGAGTCAGTGCAGATGGAAACAAGGTACAAATGTTGAAAACTCATGACTGCCATGTCCTACTTCAAAGGGTTTTACCTGTTATCCTTAGAGTATTGGGCCGCCCTGACTTATACAGAGCAGTTGGATACTTGGGACAATTCTTCAGGAAACTCTGTAGTAGAAATATCAGTTTAGATGCTTTGGAGCATCTTAGGGACAAGATACCAACTATCCTATGCGACCTTGAGAAGATATATCCTCCAGCCTTCTTTGATGTGATGGTGCATTTGGCTGTTCGTCTACCTGATGAGGCACTACTCAGAGGTCCAGTATAGTATGGCTGGATGTACCCTATTGAAAGGCGGCTAGGCACTTTCAAGGGCTATGTTTGGAACAGAGCTAGACTAGAGGGTTCCATTTCAGAGGCCTACATTGCTACAAAAGCGTTGACATTCTGCTCAAAATACATTGAAACAGCTGATCAGCTTAGCAAAGAGGTGGGTGAAGACAATCCCGGGATCAATGTTTTCGATTATTCTGTTAGAGTTACAGGGAAGAGTCGACAATAGGACAAACCTAAAGATTTGGACAAAATGGTTTGGTATGTGTTGAATAACTGTCCTGAGATACTACCTTATATCAAGTAAGTGCTAAGTACTGCAGCTTATACATCGTAATCTACTAAACTTGCAGCACATTCTTTTATATTTAGATGTTTGATGCGATCACTATGTTGTGCAGCATCTACAAAAAGGAGTTACTACCGCAAAATCCAAGAAACATTGACAAAATGGTTATGGCAGGATTTCGAAATGGTTCAAGAGCCATGTAAGCTTTTGAATTGCACTGTCAGTTTTTTTAAATATATTGAGTACATAAGATGATCAGCTTGTCTATTTTCTAACCACAGGTTAAGAAGATGCGGGAGGATGGGCAGGCAGTTGACGATGCCCTTTACTCACTAGCAATGGGTCCTGCTACTCGGGTAAGACATTATGAATCTTGCGTTGTTGGAGATGTGCGCTACAACACCCTTGCACGAGACGAAGGAGGGAAGACACAAAACAGTGCCATCATGAGAACGGATATGTATGACAAAGAGACAACCGAAATGTATGCTAAGATAATAGACGTTGTTTAGTTGCAGTATATCTCCAGTTTCGAGGATCATCAGTGTTTGGTTCTGTTGTGCTGTCGTTGGTATAGCCTATTTTCCAGGATCGCAAAACCCAGAGATGATGATTATTTCAAATCCATCAGTGTCAAGGTGGCATACCATACCAACGAGCTTTTTATTTTGGCAAATCAAGCAACACAAACATTTTCTTGGAAGACACATTTGCACGTAGCGATGACTGGAGAGTATTGCAAAGGTTTGAGTAGAGGAATTCATTTAATGAAGTTGCACAACAAGATGATTCTTACACTGCTCCTGATGTAGAAGATAACAAAGATGTTCCTAATATCTTTGAGAACCATCATGTTAATGACGCCGGTGAAAAGATTGCCTGTCGTGCTGTGGACATACGAGATTTGAGCAAGAAGAACCCAACGTTCGAGGACGTTGAGGACGAAGAAGAAGATGACACCGTGGGGAATTACGATTCAGACTAATACACATGGCGAAGATGTTGACGCTGCTGCTGCGGATGATGATTTCATTGCTTTTGTCGTATTTGCCTGCCAGAAGACGTTTTTTATCTACTATGTGAAATTGTGTTTGCTATGACAACTGAAACTTGATGAACATGTTGTTTAGTATTTTCCAGTGAGAACATCACTTGTTATGTATGCTGATTGTATGACGACTAAAACATGATGACATTGTTGTTTAGTTGTACTCAGATTTGGCTGCTAAACTTGAATTTGATGACATAGTTTGCTGTTGGACTGTAATTTGCTTGACTTCTTCGAATGAGAACAAAGCTGTCCCGACAAGGCCTCTGCTAATTTATTCATTCATTACCAAAAGGGCCTCTGCTATTTATTTATTTATGAGCAAAAGGGGATACCCCTTATTTCTATTAATAGAAATCATTAGATGTTCACAGCACTACGCCCAGCCTGCTACACAGGTTTCATTGATTACTAGTGTCAGCAAAGTGCTCATGTCATAGCCACCGAATACATCACGAGTGCTACATACACTGCAAATAAAGAGACAACCATCCTATAGAGAACATCGATTTTGCCCATTATCTGCACAAGCTCTTTCATCTCATTCCTGTCAGGCCGTTCAGCAGTTGTTGCTTGGCCATGATCAGAGGAACTGCATCTTTAACCTTCTGCTCTGCATCGTCCTCTTCTGCCGTGCCTTCAGTTACTTGTCCAACACCTGAACCTGCTGGTATTGGGATTCCTCGGCTAACCAAATAATCAGCATAGTTGCACTCCCCCACATCAGCAACTTCCTAGAAATACAAATCACACGAATCTTCCCGTTTCTGCACGAATCAAATTGGAAGATCATCAACCAAACTATTAAAAAAATCAGCAACTGAAAGCAGCAGAACAACACTTAAACATATTATTGCCGCATGATTTGGGCATCTGTAGAAGACTCGGCCAGGGTTGAGGATTGTGGTTGAGACGCGACGGATGACTCTGCGTGATTTGTAGAAGTGGCACCACACCAACGGCAGCGGGTTGCGATGAGCAACCGGCTGCGGTGCACGTGCCGGCGGGGGTGGGATGAGACCCACAGGCGATGGTACGGGTGGCGACTTGGCGCATATCTGGTTGTTGCCTGCTGAAGAGCAGGTGGACGAGCAGCCATCGGACATGGTTGCTGCGGCCAGAGCTTCTGATGCTAGGCAGAGTAAGTAGAGAAGAGGAGAAGCGAATGTTGGATATGTCAGTTTCATTACTTGCAGAGTAGCATAGGACCATATATAGTCATAGTCTAGGTTTGGATTCAAACCAGCTACAGGAGCACGTCTCTCTTTTTTCTAAAACTCAGCAATGTCTCTTTACTGGTACACTAGCTTGTTCTGTACGCCTTCTCAAGTCTTTGATTCCTCCATCTGACATCTGGGACCCACCGGAAGGGCCTCTATATTTCGCAAAAAAATGTGCCCCTCGCCGATAGGTCGGACCCACCAGCTATCTTCGCACGCAAGGAAGTGCCTCCTTATTATGCACAAAAAAATGAATACTCCACCTGCCAGCTGGAACCCAGCATAGTGGGAGGCTGACTTGTGGGCCTACCAAGTTGACAGTGATGGAGGGCTTTGTAAACTTAGCCAATATGAACGATTCTAGTTCCAGTTATCGTACGATGTTCATCCAACGGCCGTAGTGCTTCTTCAACCTCTGGTCTTCTTGCTCCAGCCGCCCAAACTAGCGCCGGTCGTGCCTCGTGCTCCTGCCTCCTGTGGCCGCCTATGATGCCGCAGAGGCCTCACCACCCCTATGACTCCCACCGCTGGCTAGGCCATCCCTCTACCCCCGGCAAGACCCTTTGCCCGGGACGACTGCAATGGCACGGCAAGACCCTTGTCGGGCCCCCGGCAAGACCCTTGCCGAGGGCATCAGCAAGGCCACTGCCAGGCCCGCGCCATCGAAGACTCCACCACCGTCCCCAAGCAGCTGCAGCTCAACCAGCTGGGCAGGCACCTGCGTGGCGACGGGCGGCCCCTACACTGACTCAGCAAACACCTGTGTAGCGGCATGCAACCCTTCATGAAGTCTCCACCACCATGCCAGCCCAGCAGCCAGCCAACATGGCGCCGCGATGCCTCATCAGCTCGGACGCGTGTCGAGGCCAGGAGAGGTGACGACGGCTGGGACATGCTTCCCTGGCATCCCCGATAAAGGAAGGAGGGCATGTCAGCAGCACATTAAATGCGTTTGTTCGACAGTCCCAGAGGATAGGCTCATCGACTACAGACCATTCCAGCTCCTGTGTGCCATTGTGGCAACCCCTTTTTTCCTATAAAGGAGGCCCGAGGTGACCAGGGGAGGGATTTGGCTCTTTTGGGCAAGTTACGGCCCGTAGCTAGCTCAAGAACACAAGAACACTCAAATACATCCACCAAAGCAGGACTAGGGTATTATGCATCTTCGTGGCCCGAACCTGGGTAAACGGTCCGTGTGCTTCCTTTCAGACCCGCTCTTTGCACAACCTCGTGCTTGCCTACTGTAGAAGGGATCCCAGTGACCCCATAGGTGTCGTTCCCACCGACATATCTGGCACGCCAGGTAGGGGGCGCAGTTGTGAGAATCTGGTCTGATCGGGGCAGCGGCTTCATCATGGCCGTCGTTCCAAGGAAGAAGACGACCGAGCTTGGCAGCACCATCTGCGGATGCGGTGGATGCCCGTGCTATGATAGAAAAGCTAAGTCGTGTGAAACTTTAAGCAATTTCTTTTTATATATATGGTTATTATCCTCGAAGGTCCTGCCCTGTGTATGGAAAACCTACACGCAAAGGGGCCCTTCCGCAATTGGCAACGCCCTTGTTCTGTTTTGAGTCCTCTCAACAGCTCAAGCGGTCGCGTCGAGAGTGGCAGGGTAGCCTTCCGCAATTGGCAACGCTCTCGATTCTGACTCGAGTCAAGCTCGACAGTTCGAGTGGCCGCGTTGAGAGCGGTAAGGTGGTTCGCTCGGCAGCAAGCACACCCGTCAGGCCGTTGGGGATCCATCCCCAAGGTGCCGCCCTGGGTTTACGCGCCGGCGAGCCTACCTGATTAATGTAGGGTCGACATACAAATGGGGATCAAACAAGACAATAACATGCATCGTTTTCAAAAGTACTGCAGATTTATATTACATCAATTGTTGCTACGGTTCTAACTAAAGATATAAATTGTCTTGGCCATGAACCTACAACAGCAATGAGAAACGGGGTGCCTAATCCCGGTGCTGGCCCTCCACCCTCTCGATTCCTCCGATGCGGCTGATGATGGGCTTGATACGCTCCTTGAGCGTCGCGAGGTCTGCATCCTCCGGCAAGCTCTCCAGCGCGGCATCAAAGTCGAGGTTGGGGTTCCAGTGCACCACCTTGGTGAGAACCTTGGTCATGGAACCCCGGCAGAGCTTTCGGGCCTCATCGGCTAGAGAGGGCGCCCTGTTGGAGTGGAGCTACTCCAGGGCCCCGAGGACGCCCTCGAAGAAGATGGTCAGCTTGGCGTTGGGGCTCCCGTTGCGCTCCGGGGTATACCTCACATTTGGCATCCCCATGGTAGCCAACTGCATGGTGATCCTGCCAGCGACATCTCCTAGGCGGCTGATCCAGCGGTTCTCGCCTTCCACAAACTCCTTGTGGTTGGCGGCTTCATTTTTATGCAGTTGCCTCTCAGCCTCCAGATCCTTGGACAGGGTCCCCTCCCAGGTTTTGGCCTCTGAGAGCATCCCCTTGAGACCCTCCAGCTTCAGCTTGAGGTTGTCGGATTTCGGGTTCCGGCAGACCCTTAAGGTTCGAACACTGGGGTGCACGCGGAGATTACGCCATCTACCTCCCTGCCTCGCAAGGATCTAAACTACTCAAAGAACTGCACAAGGGGCACAAGATTTATACTGGTTCGGGCCACTGTTGTGGTGTAATACCCTACTCCAGTGTGTGGTTGGTGGATTGTATCTTGGGGCTGATGATGATGGATAATACAAGGAAGAACAACCTCGCGAGGGTCTGCTCTTGGTTGGGGTGATGAACTGCTAGGAGGAGTTCAGCCACACTTCCCTTTCTCTCTCTCTTACTCTTACTAGCCAACCGAACCAAAAGCTCGAACCCCCTGCTGCGTGGGCGGCTGGCCCTATTTATAGAGGCCCTGGTCCTCTTCCCAAATATTGAGCGGGAAGGGAGCCAACAACGGCGGGCTAATTTGAAGGGGGACAGCAAGTATCAACTACCCTGACAAAAGCAGTCTTCGCCTGCGCAAAGCTCTGGTGATGACGCCGTCTTGGGCTCCACGGTGACCTCCGTCTTGTAGTCCTCCTGGTCTTGGTCCTGTTGCACCGAAACGGCAACCTTTGCTTGATGCCTCGGTACTCCACGGCTGCGCTTGCCCCCTTTGCACCAAAGAGGAAGGAAGGACGCTGCGCGCACTGGCACCCGCATGGCGCCCTGAGTCGTCATGGCTTGCGTCACGTGCACCTCGCGAGGTACCCTGCCTTGATCTCTCTGCCTCCTTGCGAGCCAGCCTGACGAGGCCATGCCTGAGGAAGCTCCGTGTCGTCCGTCTCGCGAGGCTTGACCCCTCGTGAGGGTCTTGAGTCCTGTGTTGATGAAGATGGGCTATGCTGGGCCTCCTTTGAGCCACGCCGCAGGCCGTGGGCAGGCAAGTTTGGGGACCCCCGTTCCCAGAACGCCGACAGTAGCCCCCGGGCCCAAGGCGCGCCTGGACTTGGCCGTACCGAGAGGCGAAAGGGCAAGGGTGAAGTGCCGCGGGCCCTAACAGCCTGCGGCCTTGGGTGCCGCGTGGCGGTTGATGGGACGTGGGCGTCTCCACTTCCCCATGACGCCTCGGTGATCATGCGAGTTGGACAAGTCCCTACATGCAGATCGTGTCATGATTACCTGTGATCGTGGAGGCCAGCGGTTGGCCTTCGCCGGCTATAAGTACGGGGCTGCGTGTGCCCTTCCAGTCCATTCCTCCTTGCTTGTCCTTCTTCTTCATGGCCCCGTCGAAGAGATTCTCGGCCCACGAGAAGGGGAAGGCTTGCAGGGTTGAGCCCGCCTCTCCCCCACCCAAGCGCGGCAGAGGGTGCCCTCACAAGCACCCTGTGGCCACCGCAGTGGCTCCCCGCGGCCGTGGTGGTGATCCTCAGCACAGCGACGGGCGGGTTGCTGCAGCCGGGGGGTGCGCTCCGGCTGCGCGTCCCCCCAGGCCGCGCGTTCGTGCTGTTCAAGTGCTGCCTGAGTTCGTCGTGTGGTCGATGGAGCCGGCCAGCACCCGGCTCCCGCTTCCTTGCTTCCGCCTAGGCGAGCTCCCGGCTGGCGCCCCGGGCGGCCTCTGGCACCAGGCCGACGGCTGTTGCAGCCGGGCATCATGGGTCTCCCTGGAGGTCTGCGCGGCCGGGAGCCTGTGCCTGGCCCGCAGTTGGCAGACGTTTAACTGTGCGCGTGGCCTGGGCCGCCGGTGCACCCTACACTTCAAGTTCGACGGCGACGCCACCCTCTACATGAGGGTGTTTGGGGAAGATGGTCGCCGCCTGGGGTGTTGCCCCGAGGGTGGCGACCGCGGCTGGGAACCCAGCTCTGGTGATGATGGAGGGAGCAGCGCTCACGCGGCTGGCGGCGCTTGGAGTTCCTCAAGCTTCTCTGGTTCTTCTTCAGACGGCGACTCCTCCAGCGGCGACCGCGATCGGCCCCCACGCCGCCGCGCCCTGGTGAGGCGCGAGAGGGAGTCCGCCTGAGCTCCGGAGGCAGCTCGTGCCTTCCTCGCGGGCCGGTGTGAGGCGAGCCGCGCCGGATTTGTTCTTCCTTTTCCCTTTTTCCTGTGTAACAAAGACAATAGTGCGGAGCCCCGCGGGGGCGTGTTTGGGTTAATTCTGTTAATCATCATTTTGCTTTCATTACCGTTCCTTCCGGCTATGTGCCTGAGCATGGATAGTTCTCGACCCCGACCATGGGGGGGGCGACAGACCCAGGCCCTTTGTTTGTGTCGCGATGCCCGTGGGGCACGGACTGGAGGGGTGCTCCTGTAAGGGGCCCAGGTCGCGAACTCTTTGAACGACTAGGATAGGAACGCTCGCGAGGGCGCTCAGCTGCCCCCCTTGCGTGGCCTTGCGCAAGAGAAATCGGGGCAGGAGAGCGAAAATCCGAAGAACCGCAAGCCAAAAATGGCAACAACTTCAATGAAACTTCAAATCAGAAGGAACAAGCCAACTGCGGAAAGCAAATGAAAAGCCGCGTCCGGCACCTAATCTAGTCTTTGACGTCTTCTCACCAGCGCGGAGCTAAGTGCTGCCACTGGGCGTGGGAGGGAGCCCCAGGGCCTGAGGTCGGCGCTCCCGAGACTCCGGGGCCTGTACAACCCCAACTCATTATTACGTGAGAGTGTCACGGGCGGCGAGCTTCATAGGCATTGGCCTTCTTCACAGGCTCCGGGCCTTTTCCAAAACGCGACAGCTTCACAGGCACTTGCCTTGCTTCACAGGCTCTGGGCCCTTTTCAGGGGTAGAACCTCCGGAGGTGCTGGATGTTCCATGCATTCTGGACCAGCACTCCCTCCTAAGTCTCCAAGCGCGCGGAGCCGGGCCTGGAAACATGAACAACCTTGAACGGGCCCTCCCACATGGGAGAGAGCTTGTGCAGTCCCTCCCTGGAGAGGACCCGCCTGAGCACGAGGTCTCCTACCTCAAGAGTCCTGGGGCGGATGTTGCGGCAGTGATATCGCCGCAACGCTTGCTGATACCTCGCCGCCCGCAGCGCGGCCTCCCGGTGGCATTCCTCCCCAAACACGAGGTCCATCCCCCGCATGGCGTCCTGCTGCGCCTCGTTGAACGCCAGGACCCGCGCGGAGCGACGTCTGACCTCGTGAGGGAGGACCGCTTCCGCTCCGTAGACCAGGAAGAATGGGGTCTCCCTAGTCGGTTTGGTCGCGGTGGTGCGGATCGACCACAACACGGACTGAAGCTCGTCGTACCAACCTCTGCCACAGGCCTCCAGCTTCTTCTTGAACGTCCTGGTCTTGAGGCCCCTCAGGACCTCCCCGTTGGCTCGCTCGGCCTGGCCGTTGCTTCGGGGGTGCGCCACTGAGGCGTAGCATATCTGTGTTCCAAGCTTAGCACAGTATGTGTTGAAGAGGTTACTGGTGAACTGCGAACCGTTGTCTGTGATGATGCGATTCGGCACCCCGAACTGGCTTACGATGCCCTTGATGAACTTGACCGCGGAGCCCGCAGGGATGGCGCGGACAGCTTCCACTTCGGCCCACTTGGTGAATTTGTCCACGGCAACGTAGAGGTAGCGATAGCCCCCTAGCGCCCGAGGAAACGGGCCCAAGATGTCTAGCCCCCAGACTACGAATGGCCACGAAAGGGGAATAGTCTGCAAGCCTCCTGCTGGCTGATGGATCTGCTTGGCGTGGAACTGGCAGGCTTTACAGGCTTTCACTAGTTCCACGGCATCATTGAGCGCGGTGGGCCAATAAAACCCACTACGGAACGCCTTGCCGATGAGGGTCCGCGATGACGAATGATGTTCGTAGTCTCCGCCATGTATGTCTTTCAGTAGCTCCTTCCCTTGCTCCCTAGAGATGCAGCGCAGGGATACATCGTTTGGTCGCTTCCCGTAGAGCTCTCCGTCTCTGATGCAGTTATCCGTGGCCTGGCGTGCCACTTGCTCCGCCTCTTCCTCCTTCTCCGGCAAGGTCCCTTGCGTCAAGTAGCTCCGGAGCTCCGTGATCCAACATCCCTCCTGAGGTTCCATCGTCAGGAGCAAGAACGCTCCGGAGGCCGGGCCACAGGTCAGAGCTCCTGAGGCAGGTGGCTGGGGGAGCTCCTCCAAGGGTTGAGCCGTGTTTGACAATGACGACAGAGCTGAGGGCTTGAAGAGCCGCTCCTCGAAAATGCCAGGCTCTAGGGGTAACCGTCTAGACGCGCGTTTGGCGATATCGTCGGCCTCCTGATTGGTGCCACGGGGCACATGCTGCAATTCCAACCCCCAGAATTGCTTCTCCATCCTGCGGACTTTTGCAAGGTAGGCTTCCATGTGCTCATCCTTCGGTTCATACACCTTGTTGGAGAAGTTGACAAGGAGCTGCGAATCGCCCTTGATGGTGAGGCATTTCACTCCCAGGGCGGCTGCGGCCTTCAAGCCTGCTATTAAACCTTCATACTCCGCTATGTTGTTGGAGACCTTCTCGCCTTGCTGGAAACAGAGTTGCACGACGTAGTAGAGCTTGTCCTGTGTGGGTGATATAAGCACCGCCCCAGCTCCAGCGCCATGTCTGGAGAACGCCCCATCGAAGTACATGACCCAGCCTTCTGGCGCCTCGCTTCCCGGGGATAGGGACCGATCCTCATCGGCCTTGAGTCCTGGCGCCTCCGTCCACTCTGCCACAAAATCTGCCAACGCTGCTCCCTTGATGACCCTGGTCATGCTGAATTCGAGCTGAAATGCTTGCAGTTCTATGTTCCACTCAGCGAGCCTTCCAGCTGGATTAGGGCTCCTGAGCACTCTCTCTAGGGGGTACGACGAGACGACCTTGATGGGGTGACCCTGAAAATAATGCCGCAGCTTGCGCGAAGCCACCAGTAGCGCGAGGAGGAGCTTCTGAGGCATAGGGTACCGTGCTCTTGCATCCCGCAGCACTGTGCCGACAAAGTACACTGGGTGCTCGACGCGGCAGAGTGCATCAGTGCTGGTGGATCCTTCCGGAGACCGTGCCGCCTCTTGAGGCAATGAGGCCTCCTGAGACTGGCCATCTGGAAGAGGGGCCTCTTCCGCCTCTGGTGTGTCCCTCCGCAGCGGCTGATCCTCCTCAGCTGCGGTGGTGGTTTCTGTAGGCCTTACTTGTCCCTGTTCTGCCTTGTCCTGGGCTGCTACTGTGGTTTTGACTCGGCGCTCCTCTCTGACTGCCACCAAGGCTGCGCTGGCGGAGTAAGGCGTGGCGGCGAGGTAAAGCACCAGGGGCTCCTGAGGGCGCGGTGCCACCATGACCGGTGGGCTGGTCAGGTATCTCTTGAGATCCTGGAACGCCCTGTCGGCCTCTTCAGTCCACTCGAAGGTCCCCTTTTTCTTCATTAGCTGGAAGAAGGGCAGGGCTCGTTCTCCTAACCTGGAGATGAAGCGCCCTAGCGCAGTCACGCGCCCCATGAGCTTTTGCATTTCTGTGAGGGTCCTTGGCGGGCTCATGTCTTCCACCACCTTGATCTTCTCTAAGTTAGCCTCGATGCCCCGGTGGGACACGAGGAAACCCAAGAGCTTGCCCGAGGGGACTCCAAACACACACTTCTCTGGGTTGAGCCGTAGGTTCACTGCGTTGAGGCTCGCGAAGGTTTCCTCCAGATCCAGGATCAAGGTCCCGGCCTCCCGAGACTTTACCACGATGTCATCGACGTAAGCTTCAACATTCTTCCCAAGCTGCGGGCCCAAGGTGATGTGCATCAGCCGCTGGAAGGTCGCCCCTACGTTACGCAGCCCGAATGGCATGCACGTGTAGCAGTATACCCCACACGGGGTCAGGAAGGCCGTCTTCTCGACGTCTTCTACCGCCATGTTGATCTAGTGATACCCAAAGAAGGCGTCCAGGAAGCATAACAGGTCGCATTTCGCAGTGGAATCGACGATCTGGTCGATGCGGGGAAGCCGGAATGGATCTTGCGGGCATGCTTTGTTGAGGTTGGTGAAGTCGACACACATACGCTCCTTCCCTCCCTTCTTTGGCACAACGACAGGGTTGGCCAACCAATCTGGGTATCAGACCTCGTGGATGACCCCAGCGGCCTCTAATTTGCGGGTCTCCTAGACGATGAAGGCCTGCTTTTCTATGGACTGCCGCCTGGCCTTCTGCTTCACAGGGCGCACGTTGGGGCACACGTTGAGGTGGTGCTCGATTACACTCCTGGGGATCCCCGCCAACTGATCCGACTACCAAGCGAACACCTTCTTGTTAGCACGCAGGAACCTGACCAAGGCCTCCTCCTGCTCGGGTTTGAGGTGGGCGCCTATGGTGAAAGTGGCGTTGGTGGACCCGTCCTCATCGACGGGTATCTGCTTGGTTTCCGCCTTGTCTTGGGTGAAGAACTGCTTCTTCTTGGCGGGCGCAGCCCCCTTGGCCTCGGAGGTCTCCAAGTCGGCATGCTGTGCCGATGCCGCCGTCTTGAAGGCGAGCTTAAGCGCCCGCAGCGCGTCCCCGGTGTCCCCGTGCACAGTGAGGACACCGTTGCTCCCGGGCATCTTCATGAGGTTGTACGCCGGGCCGGTGGCGGCATTGACGGCGGGCGACGGGGAACGACGAGGAGGTCCGCCAACGGGCGCCGTCTGGGCGACGCGAGAAGCGATGGCGGCCCGGCACTCGGCGCGGGCCCGACGAGCGTCAGACATGGATGCGATGGTCGGAGGAGAACGGAGTGGTGGACGACGAATTCTGGCGCACCCCTACCTGGCGCGCCAAATGTCGGATTTCGGGTTCCGGCAGACCCTTAAGGTTCGAACACTGGGGTGCGCGCAGAGATTACGCCTTCTACCTCCCCGCCTCGCAAGGATCTAAACTACTCAAAGAACTGCACAAGGGGCACAAGATTTATACTGGTTCGGGCCACCGTTGTGGTGTAATACCCAACTCCAGTGTGTGGTTGGTGGATTGTCTCTTGGGGCTGATGATGATGGATAATACAAGGAAGAACAGCCTCGCGAGGGTCTGCTCTTGGTTGGGGTGATGAACTGCTAGGAGGGGTTCAGCCACCCTTCCCTTTCTCTCTCTCTCTCTTACTCTTACTAGCCAACCGAACCAAAAGCTCGAACCCCCTGCTACGTGGGTGGCTCGCCCTATTTATAGAGGCCCTTGTCCTCTTCCCAAATATTGAGCAGGAAGGGAGCCAACAATGGCGGGCTAATTTGTAGGGGGACAGCAAGTATCAACTACCCTGACAAAAGCAGTCTTCGCCTGCGCAAAGCTCTGGTGATGACGCCGTCTTGGGCTCCATGGTGACCTCCGTCTCGTAGTCCTCCTGGTCTTGGTCCCATTGCACCGAAACGGCAACCTTTGCCTGATGCCTCGGTACTCCATGGCTGCGCTTGCCCCCTTTGCACCAAATAGGAAGGAAGGACGCTGCGCGCGCTGGCACCCGCCTGGCGCCCTGAGTCGTCATGGCTTGCGTCACGGGCACCTCGCGAGGTACCCTGCCTTGATCTTTCCGCCTCCTTGCGAGCCAACCTGACGAGGCCGTGCCTGAGGAAGCTCCGTGTCGTCTGTCTCGCGAGGCTTGACTCCTCGCGAGGGTCTTGAGTCTTGTGTTGATGAAGATGGGCCATGCTGCGCCTCCTTTGAGCTACGCCGCACACCGCACATAGGCAAGTCTGGGGACCCCCGTTCCCAGAACGCCGACATAGGTCTTTGATGGACTTGTTGACCTCGGAAAGCTGCCCAGCCTTGTCAAGGACTGCACCCTGTGCCTCAACCAGGGCACCGTTTAGCGTGTCCTTCTCCTCGGATAGCTTCAGATCCTGATCCTTCAGCCCGTCCCGCTCCACCTCTAGCTCCTTCACCTTGCTGGCGTGGGCTAGAGCCTAGGCATTGAGTGCGTCCCTGTGCCTCTGCTCCAGCTCCTGGGTCCGCTGCATGACGAGCTTCTCCACCTCCTCGTCCTTGCTGCGGAGCGTTGCGGCAAGCTTTTCCTCACGTGCGGCAAGGTCCTCCTCCTGGGAGTTCAACGCGGCCTGATGCTGGGCTCGAGTGGCCTCGGCTTCGGCGGCCAGGTTCTTCGCCATCTCCTGGGCCTTCTCAATGTCGTCCCGCTCCATGGTGAGCTCCACCTCGCGCTTGGCCAGCTTGCCCTGGGCGGCCTTCAGCTCCTCGCAAGCTTGGCGGAACCAAGATTTCGCCTTGGCAACGCGTCCCTTGAGGTCCTCTTCCGCCTTGTCCACCGTTGCCATCCTGGACTTGGCCTTGTCCAGGCGGGCGCGGTGGAGTGCTTGGAGCTTCCGAAAGCTGGTGCCCATGGCCTGGAGAAGCCGCTCCTCCTGAGATCCATCACCGCCGATGCTTGGCTCGTCGACGACCTCAAGCCCGACGGCGGCAAGCACCTCCTCGTTGAACACCTCTCCCTCGATGGGCGCCCAGGAGCTCGACGCCTATGGAAGGCAGACGAAAAGGTCATTGCTCACCCTTAGATATGTTGGGGAACGTAGTAATTTCAAAAAATTTCCTACGCACACGCAAGATCACGGTGATACATAGCAATGAGAGGGGAGAGAGTGATCTACGTACACTTGTAGACCGACAGCGGAAGCGTTAGCACAACGCGGTTGATGTAGTCGTACATCTTCACGGCCCGACCGATCAAGCACCGAAACTACGACACCTCCGAGTTTTAGCACACATTCAGCTCGATGACGATCCCCCGACTCCGATCCAGCAAAGTGTCGGGGAAGAGTTCCGTCAGCACGACGGCGTGGTGACGATCTTGATGTTCTACCGTCCCAGGGCTTCGCTCAAGCACCGCTACAATATTATCGAGGATTATGGTGGAAGGGGGCACCGCACACGGCTAAGAATACGATCATGTGGATCAACTTGTGTTTCTAGGGGTGCCCCTGCCCCCGTATATAAAGGAGCAAGGGGAGGAGGCCGGTCGGCCCTATAGGCGCGCCAAGGAGGAGTCCTCCTCCTAGTAGGAGTAGGACTCCTACTAGGAGGGGGAAGGAAGTGGGGACGGAGAAGGAAAGGGGGGCGCCGCCCCCCCTCTCCTAGTACAATTCGGACCAGGGGGAGGAGGCGCGCGGCCTACCCTAGCTGCCCCTCTCTCTCTTCACTAAGGCCCATATGGCCCATTACTTCTCCCGGTAGGGTTCCGGTAACCCTCCGGCTCTCCGGTTTTCTCCGAAATCACCCGGAACACTTCCGGTGTCCGAATATAGCCGTCCAATATATCAATGTTTATGTCTCGACCATTTTGAGACTCCTCGTTATGTCTGTGATCACACCCGGGACTCCGAACTAACTTCGGTACATCAAAACTCATAAACTCATAATATAACTATCATCGAAACCTTAAGCGTGCGGACCCTACGGGTTCGAGAACAATGTAGACATGACCGAGACACGTCTCTGGTCAATAACCAATAGCGGAACCTGGATGCTCATATTGGCTCCTACATATTCTACAAAGATCTTAATCGGTCAGACCGCATAACAACATACGTTGTTCCCTTTGTCATCGGTATGTTACTTGCCCGAGATTCGATCGTCGGTATCTCAATACCTAGTTCAATCTCGTTACCGGCAAGTCTCTTTACTCGTTTCGTAATACATCATCTCGCAACTAACTCATTAGTTGCAATGCTTGCAAGGCTTATGTGATGTGCATTACCGAGAGGGCCCGGAGATACCTCTCCGACAATCGGAGTGACAAATCCTAATCTCGAAATACGCCAACCCAACATGTACCTTTGGAGACACCTGTAGAGCTCCTTTATAATCACCCAGTTACGTTCTGACATTTGGTAGCACACAAAGTGTTCCTCCGGCAAATGGGAGTAGCATAATCTCATAGTCATAGGAACATGTATAAGTCATGAAGAAAGCAATAGCAACACACTAAACAATCTGGTGCCAAGCTAATGGAATGGGTCACGTCAATCACATCATTCTCCTAATAATGCGATCCCGTTAATCAAATGACAACACATGTCTATGGTTAGGAAACATAACAATCTTTGATTATCGAGCTAGTCAAGTAGAGGCATACTAGTGACGTTTAGTTTGTCTATGTATTCACACAAGTATTATGTTTCCGGATAATACAATTCTAGCATGAATAATAAACATTTATCATGATATATGGAAATAAAATAATAACATTATTATTGCCTCTAGGGCATATTTCCTTCAGTCTCCCACTTGCACTAGAGTAAATTATCTAGATTACACAGTAATGATTCTAACACCCAGGGAGCTTTGGTGCTGATCATGTTTTGCTCGTGGAAGAGGCTTAGTCAACGGGTCTGCAACATTCAGATCCGTATGTATCTTGCAAATCTCTATGTCTCCCACCTGGACTAGATCCCGGATGGAATTGAAGCGTCTCTTGATCTGCTTGGTTCTCTTGTGAAATCTGGATTCCTTTGCCAAGGCAATTGCACCAGTATTGTCACAAAAGATTTTCATTGGACCCGATGCACTAGGTATGACACCTAGATCGGATATGAACTCCTTCATCCAGACTCCTTTGTTTGCTGCTTCCGAAGCAGCTATGTACTCCGCTTCACATGTAGATCCCGCCACAATGCTTTGTTTAGAACTGCACCAACTGACAGCTCCACCGTTTAATGTAAACACGTATCTGGTTTGCGATTTAGAATCGTCCGGATCAGTGTCAAAGCTTGCATCAACTTAACCATTTATGATGAGCTCTTTGTCACCTCGATATATGATAAACATATCCTTAGTCCTTTTCAGGTATTTTAGGATGTTCTTGACCGCTGTCCAGCGATCCACTCCTGGAATACTTTGGTACCTCCCTGCTAGACTTATAGCAAGACACTCATCAGGTCTGGTACACAGCATTGCATACATGATAGAGCCTATGGCTGAAGCATAGGGAACATCTTTCATGTTCTCTCTATCTTCTGCATTGGTCGGGCATTGAGTCTTACTCATTTTCACACCTTGTGACATAGGCAAGAATCCTTTCTTTGCTTGATCCATTTTGAACTTTTTCAAAAACTTTGTCAAGGTATGTGCTTTGTGAAAGTCCAATTAAACGTCTTGATCTGTCTCTATAGATCTTAATGCCCAATATGTAAGCAGCTTCACCGAGGTCTTTCATTGAAAAACTCTTATTCAAGTATCCCTTTATGCTATCCAGAAATTCTATATCATTTCCGATTAGTAATATGTCATCTACATATAATATCAGAAATGCTACAGAGCTCCCACTCACTTTCTTGTAAATACAGGCTTCTCCAAAAGTCTGTACAAAACCAAATGCTTTCATCACACTATCAAAGCGTTTATTCCAACTCCGAGAGGCTTGCACTAGTCCATAAATGGATTGCTGGAGCTTGCACACTTTGTTAGCTCCCTTTGGATCGACAAAACCTTCCGGCTGCATCATATACAACTCTTCTTCCAGAAATCCATTCAGGAATGCAGTTTTGAGATCCATCTGCCAAATTTCATAATCATAAAATGCGGGAATTGCTAACATGATTCGAACAGACTTAAGCATCGCTACCGATGAGAAGGTCTCATCGTAGTCAATCCCTTGAACTTGTCGAAAACCTTTTGCGACAAGTCGAGCTTTGTACACAGTAACATTACCGTCAGCATCAGTCTTCTTCTTAAAGATCCATTTATTCTCAATTGCTTGCCGATCATTGGGAAAGTCAACCAAAGTCCATACTTTGTTCTCATACATGGATACGATCTCATATTTCATGGCTTCAAGCCATTTTGCGGAATCTGGGCTCACCATCGCTTCTCCATAGTTCGTAGGTTTATCATGATCTAATAGCATGACTTCCAGAACAGGATTACCGTACCACTCTGGTGCGGATCTTACTCTGGTTGATCTACGTGGTTCAGTAGTATCTTGTTCTGAAGTTTCATGATCATCATCATTAGCTTCCTCACTAATTGGTGTAGGTGTCACAGAAACTGGTTTCTGTGATGTACTACTTTCCAATAAGGGAGCAGGTACAGTTACCTCATCAAGTTCTACTTTTCCTCCCACTCACTTCTTTCGAGAGAAACTCCTTCTCTAGAAAGTTTCCGAATTTAGCAACAAAAGTTTTGCCTTCGGATCTGTGATAGAAGGTGTATCCAGTAGTTTCCTTTGGATATCCTATGAATACACATTTCTCCGATTTGGGTTTGAGCTTATCAGGTTGAAGCTTTTTCACATAAGCATCGCAACCCCAAACTTTCAGAAACGACAACTTTGGTTTCTTGCCAAACCACAGTTCATAAGGCGTCGTCTCAACGGATTTTGATGGTGCCCTATTTAACGTGAATGCGACTGTCTCTAGAGCATAACCCCAAAACGATAGCGGTAAATGAGTAAGAGACATCATAGATCGCACCATATCAAGTAAAGTACGATTACGATGTTCGGACACACCATTACGTTGTGGTGTTCCGGGTGGCGTGAGTTGCGAAACTATTCCGCATTGTTTCAGATGTACACCAAACTCGTAACTCTAATATTCTCCTCCACGATCAGATCATAGGAATTTTATTTTCTTGGTACAATGATTTTCAACTTCACTCTGAAATTCTTTGAACTTTTCAAATGTTTCAGACTTACGTTTCATTAAGTAGATATACCCATATCTGCTTAAGTCATCTGTCAAGGTGAGAAAATAAAGACATCCGCCACGACCCTCAATATTCATTGGACCACATACATCTGTATGTATGATTTCCAATAAATCTGTTGCTCTCTCCATAGTACCGGAGAATGGTGTTTTCGTCATATTACCCATAAGGCACGGTTCGCAAGTGTCGGCGTTCTGGGAACGGGGGTCCCCAGACTTGCCTACCTGCGGCCTGCGGCGTGGCTAAAAGGAGGCCCAGCATGGCCCATCTTCATCAACACAAGACTCAAGACCCTCGCGAGGGGCCAAGCCTCGTGGGGCGGACGACACGGCGCATCCTCAGGCGCAGCCTCCTCAGGCTGGCTCGCGAGGAGGTGGAGAGATCAAGGCAGGGTACCTCGCGAGGTGCCCATGACGCAAGCCATGAAGATCGAGGGTGCCAGGAGGGCGCCAATGCAAGCAGCGTCCTTCTTTCCTCTTTGGTGCAAAGCGGGCAAGCGCAGCCGCTGAGTACCGAGGCGTCAGGCAAAGGTTGCCATTTCGGTGCAACGAGACCAAGACCAGGAGGACTACGAGACGGAGGTCACCATGGAGCCCAGCACGACGTTACCACAGAGCCTTTGGCAGGCGAAGACCAACTTTAGTCAGGATAAGTGTACTAGATGTTCCCCTTCGAATTGGCCAATTGTTGGTGCCCTTCCCGCTCAATATTTGGGGAGAGGCCCAGGGCCTTTGCCTATAAATAGGACCAGCCACCCGCATAGCAAGGGGGGTGGGTTCGGTCGGTTCGCAAGCAGAGAGAGAGAGAGAGAGGGAGAGAGAGAGAGAGAGAGGGGGGGGTGACTGAACTCCTCCCAGCAGTTCATCACCCCTGCCAAGAACAGACCCTCGCGAGGCTGTTCTTCCTTGTATTGTTCATCATCACCAGCCCCAGGAGGCAATCCACCAACCACGCACTGGAGTAGGGTATTACACCACAACGGTGGCCCGAACCAGTATAAATCTTGTGTCTCTTGTGCAGTTCTTTCAGTAGTTTTAGATCTTTGCGAGACGGGGGGGTGGGGGGCGGTGGGGTAGAAGGCATGATCTCCGCGCGCACCCCAGTGTTCGAACCTTAAGGGTTTGCCGGAACCCGTGATCCGACATTTGGTGCGCCAGGTAGGGGTGCGCCGGAATCTGTCTTCCACCACTCCGCTCTCCTACGACCGCCGCATCCATGTACGGCGCCAGTCGAGCTCGCGTCGCCCCGCCGGCCCTCGCCGGTGGGCGTTCTTGTTGTCCCCCGTCGCCCGCCGTCAACACCGCCACCGGCCCAGCGGGGAACGAGTGGCAAGCACCCCCCAGCATCTGCCTACGCGGCGGAGTAGCTGCACCGCAACATCGACACCTCCCGTCGTTGCGGCCCTCTTGGGCGGCTCGCAGGCGCCGCCCACGAGTCGCCACGTCAAGCCTTTTGCCCGCCGGGTTAGCGCCGTTTCCGCACGGCAGGGGGCTCCTCCGCACCGGGCAGAGCCCGAGGCCGGTCTGACCTTCAGCTCGGAGGACCACCCCACCAACCTGGTCGGCTCGGGGGCGCTCCCCCTGTTGTGCACCCCCACCATCTGCGAGGTGGCCGTCACCAGAACCCTCGTTGACGGCGGCGCAGGCCTTAGCGTGCTTTCGGTCGAGACTTTCAACCTCCTCTGCATACCCCGGGAGCGGTTGCGACCCAGCCGATCTTTCTCGGGCGTCGGGGGCGGATCATCCGACTCCCTGGGACAGATCCGGCTCCCGGTAACCTTCGCCACCTACGACAACTTCCGCACGGAGATGGTCGACTTCGACATCGCCCCCATCGGCCTCCCTTACAATGCCATCCTCCGCTACCCGGTGCTGGCTCAGTTCATGGCCGCCACGCACCCGGCGTATAACCTCATGAAGATGCCCGGGAGCAGCGGCACCCTCGCCGTGCACGGGGACACCGGGGACGCCCTGCGAGTACTCAAGCTCGCCTTCAAGACGGCGGCATCGGCACGCCCCATCAACGCGGAGACCCCTGAGCCCAAGGGGGCTGCGCCCGCCAAGAAGAAGCAGTTGTTCACCCACGACAAGGCAGAAACCAAGCAGATACCCGTCGACGAGGACGGGTCCTCCGGTGCCACCTTCACCATAGGCGCCAACCTTGAGCCTGAGCAGGAGGAGGCCTTGGTCAAGTTCCTGCGCGTGAATAAGAAGGTATTTGCTCGGGAGCCCGATCAGCTGGCGGGGATCCCCAAGAGCGTCATCGAGCATCACCTCAACGTGTGCCCAAATGTGCGCCCCATGAAGCAGAAGGCCAGGCGGCAGTCCGTGGAGAAGTAGGCCTTCATTGTCCAAGAGACCCGCAAGCTAGAAGCCGCTGGGGTCATTCGCGAGGTCCGATACCCAGATTGGTTGGCCAACCCTGCCGTTGTGCCCAAGAAAGGGGGAAGGAACGCATGTGTGTCGACTTCACCAACCTCAACAAAGCATGCCCGCAAGATCCGTTTCCACTCCCCCGCATCGACCAGATCGTCGATTCCACTGCGGAGTGCGACCTGCTATGCTTCCTGGACGCCTTCTCCGGGTATCACCAGATCAAGATGGCGGTAGAAGACGTTGAGAAGACTGCCTTCTTAACCCCGTGCGGGGTATACTGCTATACATGCATGCCGTTCGGGCTGCGTAACGCAGGGGCAACCTTTCAGCGGCTGATGCACATCACCTTGGGCCCGCAACTCGGAAAGAATGTCGAAGCCTACGTTGATGACATTGTAGTAAAATCTCGGGAGGCCAAGACCCTGATACAAGACCTAGAGGAGACCTTCGCGAGCCTCGACGCAGTAAACCTGCGGCTCAACCCAGAGAAATGTGTGTTTGGCGTCCCCTCGGGCAAGCTTTTGGGATTCCTCGTGTCCCATCGTGGCATCGAGGCCAACCCCGAGAAGGTCAAGGCGGTCGAGGACATGAGTCCGCCATAGACCCTCTGAGAAATGCAGAAGCTCACTGGGCGTGTGACCGCGCTAGGGCGCTTCATCTCCAAATTAGGGGAGCGAGCGCTGCCTTTCTTTCAGCTGATGAAGAAAAAGGGGCCCTTTGAATGGACTGTAGAGGCAGATAAGGCGTTTCAAGATCTCAAGAGGTACCTGACCAGTCCCCCAATCATGGTGGCTCCACGCCCTCAAGAGCCCCTGTTGCTTTACCTCGCTGCCACTCCCTACTCCGCCAGCGCAGCCCTGGTGGCGGTTAGGGAGGAGCGCCAAGTCAAGACCGCAGCGGCAGCCCGAGGCAAGACAAGACGGGAACAAGGAAAGCCTGCAGAAGCCGCAACCGTAGTTGAGGAGGGTCAGCTGCCGAAGAATGCACCGGAGGCAGGAGAGGCCGCACGCCCGGATGGTCCACCTCCTGAGGCCACGTCATCTCATGAGGCGCCCTTACCTCCCGAGGGCGCCGCGACCCCAGATACTCTTAGCCTTGTTGAGCATCCCGTCTACTTTGTTAGCACGGTGTTACGGGACGCGAGGGCACGGTACCCAATGCCTTAAAAGCTCCTCCTCGCGCTACTGGTAGCCTCACGCAAGCTGCGTCACTACTTCCAGGCTCATCCCATCAAAGTCGTCTCGTCGTACCCCCTGGAGAGAGTGCTCAGGTGCCCTAACTCAGCCGGAAGGGTCGCCGAGTGGAACATGGAACTGCAGGCGTTTCAGCTCGAGTTCAGCACAACCAGGGTCATTAAAGGAGCAGCGTCGGCGGATTTCATAGCGGAATGGGCGGAGGCACCAGGCCTCAGGGACAACGAGGATCGGTCCCTCTCTCCGGGGAGTGAGGCGCCGGAAGGCTGGGTCATGTACTTCGATGGGGCGTTCTCCAGACACGGCGCGGGGGCTGGTGCGGTGCTGATATCACCCACTCAGGATAAGCTATACTATGCCATACAACTTTGTTTCCAGCAAGGTGAAAAGGTCTCCAACAACATTACAGAATATGAGGGACTGATAGCCGGGTTGAAGGTGCAGTAGCCCTGGGAGTGAAACGCCTCACCGTCAAGGGCGACTCGCAGCTCCTAGTCAACTTCTCCAACAAGGTGTACGAGCCTAAGGACGAGCATATGGAGGCCTACCTGGCGGAGGTCCGCAGGATGGAAAAGCAGTTCTGGGGGCTAGAGCTGAAGCACGTGCCCCGTGGCACCAATCAGGAAGCTGACGACATAGCCGGACGGGCATCCAGGCGGTTGCCGCAGGAACCCAGCGTCTTCGAAGAGCGGCTCTTCAAACCCTCAGCACAGCCAACATTATCAAACACCGCTCAGTCTCGAGAGGAGCTCCCCCAGCCGCCAGCCTCGGGAGCCCCGGTCTGTGGGCCGACCTCAGGAGCACGCCTGCTCCTGACGATGGAACCTCAGGAGGAGTGCTGGATCACAGAACTCCAGAGTTATTTAACGCAAGGGGCCCTACCGGAAAAGGAAGAGGAAGCGGAGCGTGTGGTGCGGCAGGCCACGGCATACTGCATCAGAGATGGAGAACTTTACCGGAAGCGACCAAACGGTGTATCTCTGTGCTGCATCTCCAGGGAGCAAGGAAAGGAACTACTGGAGGACATACACGGCGGAGACTGCGGACACCACTCATCATCACGGACCCTCGTCGGCAAGGCATTCCGTAGCGGGTTCTATTGGCCCACCGCGCTTAACGACGCAATCAAATTGGTAAAGGCTTGTGAGGCCTGCCAGTTTCATTCCAAGCAGATCCACCAACCGGCGGGGGACCTGCAGACAATACCCATCTCGTCTCCATTCGCAGTTTGGGGGTTGGATATTCTCGGCCCGTTCCCTCGGGCGCCAGGGGGCTACCGTTACCTCTATGTCGCCATTGAGAAGTTCACCAAATGGGCAGAAGTGGAGGCTGTCCGTACCATCCCCGCTGGCTCCGCGGTCAAGTTCATCAGGGGTATCGTGAGCCGGTTCGGGGTGCCGAATCACATCATCACAGACAACGGTTCGCAGTTCACCATTAATCTCTTCAAAACATACTGTGCTAACCTTGGGACGCAGATATGCTATGCTTCGGTGGCACACCCGCGAAGCAATGGGCAGGCCGAACGAGCCAACGCGGAGGTCTTGAGAGGCCTCAAGACCAGGACATTCAAGAATAAGCTGGAGGCCTACGGCAGAGGTTGGTACGATGAGCTCCAGTCTGTGTTGTGGTCCATCCGCACAACCGCAACCAAACCAACTGGGGAGACCCCGTTCTTCCTGGTCTATGGAGCCGAAGCAGTCCTTCCTCACGAGGTCAAGCATCGCTCCGCGCGGGTCCTAGTATTCGACGAGGCGCAGCAGGACGCCATGCGGGGGATGGACCTCGTACTAGGGGAGGGACGCCGCCGGGAAGCCGCGCTGCGAGCGGCAAGATACCAACAGGCGCTACGACGATATCATTGCCGCAACATTCACCCCAGGACCCTCGAGGTAGGAGACCTCGTACTCAGGCGGGTTCTCTCTAGGGAGGGGAAGCACAAGCTCTCTCTCATGTGGGAGGGCCCGTTCAAGGTTGTTCATGTTTCTAGGCCAGGCTCCGTGCGCTTGGAGACTCAAGATGGGGAGCCGATCCAGAACGCGTGGAACATCCAGCACCTCCGGAGGTTCTACCCCTAAAAGGCCCAGAGCCTGTGAAGCAAGGCGAGTGCCTGTGAAGACCTTCCCTTTTTGGAAAAGGCCCAGAGCCTGTGAAGCAAGGCGAGTGCCTGTGAAGACCTTCCCTTTTTGGAAAAGGCCCAGAGCCTGTGAAGCAAGGCGAGTGCCTGTGAAGACCTTCCCTTTTTTGGAAAAGGCCCAGAGCCTGTGAAGCAAGGCGAGTGCCTGTGAAGCTATCCCTTTTTGGAAAAGGCCCAGAGCCTGTGAAGCAAGGCGAGTGCCTGTGAAGCTATCGCGTTTTGGAAAAGGCCCGGAGCCTGTGAAGCAAGGCCAATGCCTGTGAAGCTCGCCGCCCCGTGACACTCTCACGTAATAATGAGTGGGGCTGTACACGCCCCGGAGTCTCAAGAGCACCGGCCTCAGGCCCTGGGGCTCCCTCCCACGCCCAGTGGCAGCACTTAGCTCCGCGCTGGTGAGAAGACGTCGAAGACTAGACTAGGTGATGGACGCGGCTTTTTCATTTGCTTTCCGCAGTTGACGTGTTACTTGCATTTGAAGTCTTATTGAAGTTGTCGTTGTTGCTGATTTGTGGTTCGTCGATTTTCGCTCCTTGCTTTGGTTTCTCTCATAAACGACCTTGCGAGGGATGGTACTCAAACGTCCTCGCGAGCGTTTCTGCTCTAGCCGCTGGAAGGTTTCATGGCCCGGGCACGTTACAGGACCACCCCTCTAGTCCGTGCCCCTCGGGCACTGCGACGCGCACACAGGGCCTGGGTCGGTCGCCCCCCTGCAGGGGTCAAAGGCTATCTACGCACAGGCGTGTAGTTAAGAGGCGCAAAAATAAGATCAAGGTAATGGCTAAAACGGCAATAATTCCCAACTCGCCCCAGCGGGGCTCCATGCACCTGTTTTGTCTTACATAGGAAACAAAAGGAAAAGGAAAGGACGAGCCCGGCGCAGCCCTCCTCACATCAGCCCGCGGAGGCGACCCGGGCAGCCTCCGGGCCTCAGGAAGACTCCCTCTCGCGCTTCACCGGGGCACGACGGCGGGCGGACGAGCCATCACCTCCCAAGCAAGCTCGACGGCGCGGGGGTTGACTGGGGCCACCGCTGGAGGAGTTGCTTGAGGAAGAGTTGATGAAGCTTGGGGAGTCTCGGGCGCCGCCATCCGCACGGGCGCTATCTCCTCCATCACCGTCGGAGCGGGGCCCCCGACCGCGGTCGTCGTCCTCAGGGCAACACCCCGCGCGGCGACCATCTTCCCCAAACACCCTCACATAGAGGGTGGCGTCGCCGTCAAACCTGAAGTGCAGGATGCACCGGCACCCCAGGCCGCGAGCGCGGGCGAACGCCTGCCAGCCACGAGTTAAGGCCAAGCCCCCATTGGCGGAGACCTCCAGCGCGGCCCACGAGGACCTGCTGCAGTAGCCCTCCGCCTGGAGCTAGAGGCCACCAGGAGCACCGGCTGGGAGTTCACCAAGGAGGAAGCGAGGGAGTTGGAGCCGGGCGCTCGTCGGCTCCGCCGACCAGACGACGAACTCCGACAGCACCTGCGCAGCGCAAAAGCGCGGCCTGGGGGAGCGCGCGACCCAGGCGCGTCCCTCGGCCACCGCGGCTCGCCCGCCGCCGCGCTGGGAGCCGCCACCATGACCACCAAACGCTACCGGGGCGGCCACCGGATGCTTCCGAGGGCGCCCACGACCGCGCTTGGGCGGGGGAGAGGCAAGATCGACCTGGAGGGCCTTCCCCTTCTCCGCAGCCGAGTACCTCCTCGATGGAGCCAACACACCAAGGCGGGGCAAAGATTGAGGCAAAGGAGAAAACAAGAAGAGATGGACTGGAAGGGCACACGCCGTGCCGTACTTATAGCCGGCGAAGGCCAACTACCGGCCTCCACGATTACAGGTAATTACAACACGATCTGCATGCAGGGACTTGTCCAACTCATGCGATCACCGAGGCGTCGTGGGGAAGTGGAGACACCCACGTCCCATCAACCATCACGCGACGCCTAAGGCCGCAGGCTATTAGGGCCCGCGGCGCTGCGCCCTTGCCCTTTTGCCTCTCGGCACGGCCAAGTCCATGCGCGCCTTGGGCCCGGGGGCTACTGTCGGCGTTCTGGGAACGGGGGTCCCCAGACTTACCTGCCTGCGGCCTGCGGCGTGGCTAAAAGGAGGCCCAGCATGGCCCATCTTCATCAACACAAGACTCAAGACCCTCGTGAGGGGCCAAGCCTCGTGGGGCGGATGACACGGCGCATCCTCAAGCGCAGCCTCCTTAGGCTGGCTCGCGAGGAGGAGGAGAGATCAAGGCAGGGTACCTCGCGAGGTGCCCATGACGCAAGCCATGACGATCGAGGGTGCCAGGCGGGCGCCAGCGTGCGCAGCGTCCTTCTTTCCTCTTTGGTACAAAGGGGGCAAGCGCAGCCGCTGAGTACCGAGGCGTCAAGCAAAGGTTGCCATTTCGGTGCAACGAGACCAAGACCAGGCGGACTACGAGAAGGAGGTCACCATGGAGCCCAGCACGACATCACCACAGAGCCTTTGGCAGGCGAAGACCAACTTTAGTCAGGATAAGTGTACTAGATGTTCCCCTTCGAATTGGCCAATTGTTGGCGCCCTTCCCGCTCAATATTTGGGGAGAGGCCCAGGGCCTTTGCCTATAAATAGGACCAGCCACCCGCATAGCAAGGGGGGTGGGTTCGGTCGGTTCGCAAGCAGAGAGAGAGAGAGTGAGAGGGGGGGGGGGTGACTGAACTCCTCCCAGCAGTTCATCGCCCCAGCCAAGAACAGACCCTCGCGAGGCTGTTCTTCCTTGTATTGTTCATCATCACCAGCCCCAGGAGGCAATCCACCAACCACACACTGGAGTAGGGTATTACACCACAACGGTGGCCCGAACCAGTATAAATCTTGTGTCTCTTGTGCAGTTCTTTCAGTAGTTTTAGATCTTTGCAAGACGGGGGGTGGGGTAGAAGGCGTGATCTCCGTGCGCACCCCAGTGTTCGAACCTTAAGGGTCTGCCGGAACCCGTGATCCGACAGCAAGTACCAAGCGATTCATAATCAAGTGGTTCCAAAAGTCCATCAGTATGGAGTTTCTTCATGCGCTTTACACCGATATGACCCAAACGGCAGTGCCACAAATAAGTTGCACTATCATTATCAACTCTGCATCTTTTGGTTTCAACATTATGAATATGTGTGTCACTACTATCGAGATTTAATAAGAATAGACCACTCTTTAAGGGTGCATGACCATAAAAGATATTACTCATATAAATAGAACAACCATTATTCTCTGATTTAAATGAATAACCGTCTCGCCTCAAACAAGATCCAGATATAATGTTCATGCTTAACGCTGGCACCAAATAACAATTATTTAGGTCTAATACTAATCCCGAAGGTAGATGTAGAGGTAGCGTGCCGACCGCGATCACATCGACTTTGGAACCATTTCCCACGCGCATCGTCACCTCGTCCTTAGCCAATCTTCGCTTAATCTGTAGTCTCTATTTCGAGTTGCAAATGCTAGCAATAGAACCAGTATCAAATACCCAGGTGCTACTGCGAGCATTAGTAATAACATGTATATCACATATACCTTTGTTCACCTTGCCATCCTTCTTATCCGCCAAATACTTGGGGCAGTTCTGCTTCCAGTGACCAGTCTGCTTGCAGTAGAAGCACTCAGTTTCAGCCTTAGGTCCAGGTTTGGGTTTCTTCTCTTGAGTAGCAACTTGCTTGCTGTTCTTTTTGAAGTTCCCCTTCTTTTTCCCTTTGCCCTTTTTCTTGAAACTAGTGGTCTTGTTGACCATCAACACTTGATGCTCCTTCTTGATTTCTACCTCCGCAGCTTTCAGCATTGCGAAGAGCTCGGGAATAGTCTTATTCATCCCTTGCATATTATAGTTCATCACGAAGCTCTTGTAGCTTGGTGGCAGTGATTGGAGAATTCTGTCAATGATGCAATCATCTGGAAGATTAACTCCCAATTGAATTACGTGATTATCATACCCAGACATTTTGAGTATATGCTCACTGACAGAACTGTTCTCGTCCATCTTGCAGCTATAGAACTTATTGGAGACTTCATATCTCTCAATCCGGGCATTTGCTTGAAATATTAACTTCAACTCCTGGAACATCTCATATGCTCCATGACGTTCAAAACATCGCTAAAGTCCCGATTCTAAGCCGTAAAGCATGGCACACTAAACTATCGAGTAGTCATCAGCTTTGCTCTGCCAGACGTTCATAACATCTGGTGTTGCTCTAGCAGCAGGCCTGGCACCCAGCGGTGCTTTCAGGATGTAATTCTTCTGTGTAGCAATGAGGATAATCCTCAAGTTACGGACCTAGTCCGTGTAATTGCTACCATCATCTTTGAACTTTGCTTTCTCAAGGAACGCATTAAAATTCAACGAAACAACAACACGGGCCATCTATCTACAATCAAACATAAACAAGCAAGATACTATCAGGTACTAAGATCATGATAAATTTAGGTTCAATTAATCATATTACTAAAGAACTCCCACTTAGATAGACATCCCTCTAATCCTCTAAGTGATTACGTGATCCAAATCAACTAAACCATGTCCGATCATCACGTGAGATGGAGTAGTTTCATTGGTGAACATCACTATGTTGATCATGTCTACTATATGATTCACGCTCGACCTTTCGGTGTCCGTGTTCCGAGGCCATATCTATATATGCTTGGCTCGTCAAGTATAACCTGAGTATTCTGTGTGTGCAACTGTTTTGCACCCGTTGTATTTGAACGTAGAGCCTATCACACCCGATCATCGTGGGGTGTCTCAGCACGAAGAACTTTCGCAATGGTGCATACTCAGGGAGAACACTTCTTGATAATTAGTGAGAGATCATGTTAAAATGCTACCGTCAATCAAAGCAAGATAAGATGCATAAAACATAAACATCACATGCAATCAATATAAGTGATATGATATGGCCATCATCATCTTGTGCTTGTGATCTCCATCTTCAAAGCACCGTCATGATCGTATCGTCACCGGCGAGACACCTTGATCACCATCGTAGCATCGTTGTCGTCTCGCCAATCTTATGCTTCCACGACTATCGCTACCGTTTAGTGATAAAGTAAAGCATTACAGCGCAATTGCATTGCATACAATAAAGCGACAACCATATGGCTCCTGCCAGTTGCCGATAACTTGGTTACAAAACATGATCATATCATACAATAAAATTTTAGCATCATGTCCTGACCATATCAGATCACAACATGCCCTACAAAAACAAGTTAGATGTCCTCTACTTTGTTGTTGCAAGTTTTACGTGGCTGCTACGGGCTTAAGCAAGAACCAATCTTACCTACGCATCAAAACCACAATGATAGTTTGTCAAGTTGGTGCTGTTTTAACCTTCGCAAGGACCGGGCGTAGCCACACTCGGTTCAACTAAAGTTGGAGAAACTGTCACCCGCTAGCTACCTTTGTGCAAAGCACGTCGGGAGAACCGGTCTCGCATAAGCGTACGCGTAATGTAGGTTCGGGCCGCTTCGTCCAACAATACCGCCGAACCAAAGTATGACATGCTGGTAAGCAGTATGACTTATATCGCCCACAACTCACTTGTGTTCTACTCGTGCATATAACATCAACACATAAAACTAGGCTCTGATACCACTGTTGGGGAACGTAGTAATTTCAATAAATTTCCTACGCACACGCAAGATCATGGTGATGCATAGCAACGAGAGGGGAGAGTGTGATCTACGTACCCCTGTAGACCGACAGCGGAAGCGTTAGCACAACACGGTTGATGTACTCGTACGTCTTCACGGCCCGACCAATCAAGCACCGAAACTATGGCACCTCTGAGTTTTAGCAAACGGAGCAAGGGGAGGAGGCCGGCCGGCCCTATAGGCGCGCCAAGGAGGAGTCCTCCTCCTAGTAGGAGTAGGACTCCTACTAGGAGGGGGAAGGAAGTGGGGAGGGAGAAGGAAAGGGGGGCGCCGCCCCCCCTCTCCTAGTCCAATTCGGACCAGGGGGAGGAGGCACGCGGCCTACCCTGGCTGCCCCTCTCTCTCCACTAAGGCTCATATGGCCCATTACTTCTCCCGGTAGGGTTCCGGTAACCCTCCGGCTCTCCGGTTTTCTCCGAAAACACCCAGAACACCTCCGGTGTCCGAATATAGCCGTCCAATATATCAATCTTTATGTCTCGACCATTTCGAGACTCCTCGTTATGTCCGTGATCACATCCGGGACTCCGAACTAACTTTGGTACGTTAAAACTCATAAACTCATAATATAACTGTCATCGAAACCTTAAGTGTGCGGACCCTACGGATTCGAGAACAATGTCGACATGACCGAGAAACGTCTCCGGTCAATAACCAATAGCGAAACCTAGATGCTCATATTGACTCCTACATATTCTACGAAGATCTTTATCGGTCAGACCGCATAACAACATACGTTGTTCCCTTTGTCATCGGTATGTTACTTGCCCGAGATTCGATCGTTGGTATCTCAATACCTAGTTCAATCTCGTTACCGGCAAGTCTCTTTACTTGTTTCGTAATACATGATCTCGCAACTAACTCATTAGTTGCAATGCTTGCAAGGCTTATGTGATGTGCATTACCGAGAGGGCCCACAAATACCTCTCCGCCAATCGGAGTGACAAATCCTAATCTCGAAATACGCCAACCCAACATGTACCTTTGTAGACACCTGTAGAGCTCCTTTATAATCACCCAGTTACGTTGTGACATTTGGTAGCACACAAAGTGTTCCTCCGGCAAATGGGAGTTGCATAATCTCATAGTCATAGGAACATGTTTAAGTCATGAAGAAAGCAATAGCAACACACTAAACGATCTGGTGCTAAGCTAATGGAATGGGTCATGTCAATCACATCATTCTCCTAATAATGCGATCCCGTTAATCAAATGACAAAACATGTCTATGGTTAGGAAACATAACCATCTTTGATTAACGAGCTAGTCAAGTAGAGGCATACTAGTGACGTTTAGTTTGTCTATGTATTCACACAAGTATTATGTTTCCGGATAATACAATTCTAGCATGAATAACAAACATTTATCATGATATAAGGAAATAAAATAATAACATTATTATTGCCTCTAGGGCATATTTCCTTCAAGATACCTGCCGCAGCTAGAGGTAGTGGAGGAGGAAGGCTGGTCATCAGCCACCTCCTCCTCGGCAGTGGATTTGCCGGCCTCCCCGGTAGGTCGCATGCCGGCCTCCTCAGCGGTAGCCTTGCCGGGCTCCCCGGCAGGCCCCTTGGCGGCGTCCTCAGAAGCGCCCTTGGCGGCCTCCTTGGCGGTGATCTTCTCGGCCTCTGCCTCGGCGGCCTTGGCGACCTCCTCGATGACGGTGTCTATGTCCTCCTGGCCCGCCAACGGAGGATCTGGATATCAAGAAGGGGATAAAGCAAAGACAAGACCAAGAATCAGAAAGAAGAAGAAAGGGCAGGGATGAGAGGCAAATGATGTACCCATGCCAAGCTGGGAAGAAGTAGCCCCTTCCTCGCCAACATTCGGCGCCGAGGAGGAGCCGCCGGCGCTCAAGTACTCCTCCTCCTCCTCCGTGTGCATGGGCTCGGTGCTTGACGCCCTTGCCGGGGACGCTGCTCGGGGCGGCGTGGTCGATGGGCGCGGTGCGTCGGGGGTAGCTCTCAGTGGCTCCTCCTGCTGCTGCCCTCCTCATGTGATCTCAGCAAAGTCAACGCCAGTGACTCACACCCCCAACACACACGTCGACGAGGAGCGAGTGACGAACTTACGCTGGGGGCTGTGCCGGGGGCTGCTCTCCGGGCTAGTCCCCACCACCAGTGGCGCCCTTGAGGTGCTCGCTGAGGGCTGGCCGCCCGCCGAAGAGCTAGCCCACTTCACCCTCTGGGCTAGTGTCTCCGCATCCCGGCCAAGATGAAGATAAGTCAAGAAAAGAAGCACGGCCCGAAGGGACGGAGATGACAAAAGTCGACGCACTTACTCACCCTCCGCTTCTTCTTCCGCTGCCATCCTCTTCCTCCTCGGCTAAGAGACCCGAGGTCGTAGAAGACCTCCGTGTCATCACCTGCAGGAGGAGGGGAAGCAGGTGGAGTTGGGGAACACTTGGACAACGAAGGGGCAACTGCTTTCTTCTTTGCCACCGCGGCCTTCACCGCCTTCCCCGCCGTCGCGGCCCTCGTCTGACGCATGGGCGCCTCTAGGGTTTGTTGCGGTTGTGCGGCCCTGCCGGACCGGACCGGCTCTCCGGAGACGGCCCGCCGCAATACACGCCCTTTTCCCGCGGTTGGGGGCTCGATAACTTCAGCCTCCTCCTCGAACGGCTCGTCGTCATCTTCGATAAGGAGGACCCCGGTGCCGGCGCTGCTGGCTTCCCCAGCGGACTCCGCTCACTGGGCGAGCTCCTTCTCCTCTGCGGTCTCCACGGCTTTGTACTCCATGCCTCCGGCGTTGCCAGCCTCCTTGGCGACCTCCGCCTCCGCCGCCCTGGCCGTGACGTAGTCCAGCTCCGCCTGGGTGGTGTCCTGGACGAGCCGCGGCTCGTCACGGATGTACTTCCCCTCCAGGGTGTCAAAGAACTCCTGTACTTGATCCTCCGGCGGCTCGGCCCAATTTGGGACGTGGCCGTGCGTGTTGAACTCCGGCATCATGGCGATAATGTCGTTTCGGCACGAGTTATTGCTCAGTGGGACCACCCCTGCCGGCAACCCCAACAAGGGCCCCTTGGCGACCTTGCCGGCCTTCGCAACCTTGCCGGACCACTCGGCCTCGCCGTCGCGGTTCACGTCAAGCTGGAAGAGCCACTGGCAGAAGTGAGCATGCGCCAACACTGTGAAGTTGTGGTTCAGGCCAGGGCGGAGCCGCATGATGTCCGCCGCATTGCTGAAGAGCCAGGCCGGCCTCCCCTTGTTATGGAGCAGAGCGATTCGGTGGCAGATGAAATCCGCCCCGATCCTCTCAAGGGTGAGCCCGGTCTCGGTGAGGCGAAGAATTGGTGGTGGCGACTGTGAGCTTCACATCATCGGCATCGACATTGCTCCAGTCGTTTCCGCGAACCAGCGGCGCCTGGCGAACCCGGCAGAATTCTTGTGGATTCTCCTCCTCAATAAAACACCACCGGCCCCGCCACTCCTCCCACCTCTCCTTCTCAGCGCCCTCCGGGTATGTCCCCTTGGACCTTGGGATCCAGGCGACACAACCAAAGATGGTGCCCCCCTTCTCGATCCGAGAGAAGAAGTAGTGGAGGAAGATTGCCGTGTTGGGATGCACCCCGGTGAAACCCTCATAGAGGTGCACAAAAAGAGCCATGCACGCCACGGCATTTGGAGTAAAACCCAGAAGGTGGAAGCTGTAGGTGTGCATGACGTCATTGAAGAAATCAGAGAAGGGGGGACAGAGGCCGCAGGAGAAGTAATCGACGAAGAATGGGTACCGATTGCGGCCGGCTTTGGCAAAAGCGGCGGGGATGACGCGCGTGGCTGGATGCCCCGTCGTCTCGCCCCCCGTCTTGCACCCCATAGGTGTTTGAAGTAGTCCCGGAGTTCGACCACGTCGACCGTCGATGGAAAGTAGGCGTGCTACGTCCGCCACACCGCCAACTTGCTCTCCAGCGGCTCCTTCTCCCCGGTGTCCTTGGCCGCCCTCTTGCCTCTGCTGGTTTTGGGTGCCATGGCAGTTGAGGAGCACAAAGGCGCGACGTGAGAAGGGGCCAAAGCTTGGAAGGAAGGATAAAGGGATGACGGTTCCAAGATTTAAGATGACGCAGGGGGTAAATGAGCAGCGCACCCGCAGTTATTCCTTTTTACGGGGAAGGCGCGGGCCACCTCTTTAGCATGATGTGACGCATGCGTGCGGAAACCGCCCCACGCATGACCCCCACGTCACGCATGACCCTCCACGTCGCACGTCCAACGCAGGTCATGGGGAAGAGTAGGGAATGAGAAGTTACTACGGTAAAATCCGCCCCACCTGCCCGCGCACCGTTCTGGGCCTAGTCCAACAACGCGGCGCGGTTATGTGTGGCCCAGGCCCGGGGGCTCCTGTCGGTGTACAAAAGTAGGGGCTCTTCTTTTGACCCCTTTACTCGTGCATGGGCAGTCAGAGCCGTGCACCACGACCACACTTAGTAGGGCAGAGGAGGGAAGCCGGAGAGAAGCCGAAGCACGAGACAACCAAGGCAACGCCAAGACCAGAAGCGCAGGAGAGCAAGAGGGCGAGGTGGACTCCCTCGGCAAGATCCTTGCCGAGGCAGCCTCCGCAGCCCCGACAAGAGCCTTGTCGGGGCAACTTGCCCAACACTAGCAGAGCGAGCCACCCTTGAGCCCACAGGCTCCAACCAAACCAACTACATTGGAGCCAAGGTTCGGGAGGCGCCTCTGTGGTGGCATGCAAATCTTCGTCAAGATGATAAACATGTGAGATTAGATGAGGACCAGAAGGCGGTGACCCTCGGTGTGATCCTAGCCGAGGAAATCCACAAGACCCCCAGAAAGACCCATTGCTGGGGAGGACTGCAACGCCACGGCAAGACCCATGTCAGGCCGCCGGCAAGACCTATGCCGAGGGCATCAGCAGGGCCACTGCCAGGCCCGCGCCAGCCAAGACGCCACCACCGTCCCCAAGCAGCTGCTAGCTCAACCAGCTGGGCAGGCACCTGCGTAGCGACGGGCGGCCCCTACACCGACACAGCAAACACCTGCATGGCAGCATGCGACCCTTCATGAAGGCTCCACCACCGTGCCAGCCCAGTAGCCAGCCAACGTGGCGTCGCGATGCCTCATCATCTTGGACGCGTGTCGAGGCTAGGAGAGGCGGCGACGGCTGGGACGTGCTTCTCTGGCGTCCCCGATAAAGAAAGGAGGGAACATCAGCAGCACATTAAATGCATTTGTCTGACGGTCCCAGAGGATAGGCTCATCGAGTGTAGACCTTTCCACCTCCTATGTGCCACTGTGGCAACCCCTTTTTCCTATAAAAGGAGGCCCGAGGCGACCAGGGGAGGGATTCGGCTCTTTTGGGAAAGTTACGCCCGTACCTAGCTCAAGAACACAAGAACAGTCAAATACATCCACCAAAACAGGACTAGGGTATTACGCATCTTCGCGGCCCGAACCTGGGTAAACGATCCGTGTGCTTCCTGTTAGACCCGCTCTTTGCACAACCTCGCGCTCGCCTACCGTAGAAGGGATCCCAGTGACCCCATAGGTGTCGTTTCCACCGACAGAGAGGCTGACAGCTGGGTCCACGGCCGCAGCTGGGTCCAAGCCACAACCGAGTTTTTTGTGATTTGCCAAGTAAGTCGCTTTGTCACGCCTGTTGGGCTACAAATCTTTCAAGACGAGGAGAGCTTCATTTGGCTGGCCAAGAAAATGGCCTATCAGTAATGAGAAATGGGTTGTACATTTTTAAAACACATCAAACCGGCAATTAGTTTCAAATTTCTTTTTTTCATTTTGAGATTTTAAATAGCATTGATTTTTATGCGTGGAAAATTTGTTGGATTTTATATTGATATAGATTTATTTTTAAAATCAGTTTGAATGTGACTCAAAATTTCGGGATTAAAAATAGTTCAGACCGCACCGAAATATGCAAAATTTTGTATAATTTTTTAACCGTGGCCACAATATGGGATGTAATGCTAACAAAAAGAATATGGGCTCAAAAAAAACCTTAAGTATTAGCAAATGGGATGTAAATTATTACAAATAATGGCAGATGGGTTGTATGTTGTTTTCCACAGATTTGAGGCTTTCCTAAAAAAAGGTTGACGCACAAGAAGTGAATGTTGGATGTCCATCCAACGGCCGTCGTGCTTCTTCAATCTCTGCTCTTCCTACTCCAGCCGCTCAAACAAGCGCAGGTAGGACTGCCTGCTCCATCCTCCCCGCGGCCGGCTGTGCTACCGCACAGTCCTTACCACCCCACCATACTCCCATCGCTGGCCTAGCCATCCCTCTACTCACCCACACCTGCTTTTATTCGTCGGTGACGGTAGAAGAACTAGTAAGCCATCGTACAGTCGTGCTCCCCTCCACGTGGGAAACAGCTGCTGAGTCTTCCCTGGCTCTGTGTCATTCCCTTCTTAGGCCTCGCCATTGTCCACCGCCCTGGTGCTGTCGGCGCGGCCTGGTCAATCTGGTCAACGACCAACATGCATCTGAAGTGGACTGTACGTGGAGAGGCTGACAGTTGGGTCCATGGCCGCATGCAAGGAAATGCCTCATTATTACACACAAAATAATGATTCCGCCACCTGACATCTGGGACACACCAAATGGGCCTCTGTATTTCATGAAAAAACGTTACCGCCGCTAACAGCTCAGACCCACCAGCTATATCTTCGCACACAAGGAAGTGCCTCCTTATTATGCACAAAAAATGAATACTCCCCCTGCTAGCTGGGACCTATTATAGTGCGAGGCTGACTTGTGGGCCTACTAAGTTGACGGGGACGGGGGGCTTTGTCAACTTAGTCAATATGCACAATTCTAGCTCCAATGACCGTACAATGTCCATCCAACGGCCGTATTGCTTCTTTAACCTCTGGTCTTCTTGCTTCAGCTGCCCAAACCAACGTCGGTCGTGCCTCGTGCTCATACCTCCCGTGACCGGCTGCGATGCCGCGGAGGCCTCACCGCCCCCTACTACTCCGACCACTGGCCAGGCCATCCCTCTACTCACCCACACCCCCTGTTATTCTGCGGCGACGGCAGCCTCACACCACAGCGAACCAGTGAACCCTCATACTCTACGTGTGGGCATCCACTGCCGTGTCTTCCACGGCTCCACGTCGTCCCCTTCCTAGGCCTAGCCATCATCCACTACCCTGGTGCTCTCAGCGGCGTGGTCAACGTGGTCAACGAACGGCTTCCATAGGACGTGGACTATATGTGGAGAGCCTGACAGTTGGATCCACGGCCGCAGCAAGGAAGTGCCTCCTTATTAGGCGGAAAATAATGATTCCTCCACCTGACAGCAGGGATCCACCGGACGGGCAACCATATTTCTTGAAAAAAACGTTTCCTCCCTGACTGCTGGGACCTACCAGCTACATCTTCGCACACAAGGAAGTGCGTGCGAGCAAAGAAACGATTCGCCCCCTTGACTGCTAGGACCCACCAGCTACATCTTCGCATGCAAGGAAGTGCCTAACAGTCGGGACCCACCTGGTCGAAGCGTATGTAGCATTGTCATTCTAGTCGCGAACGTGTACGTACATACTAGTCGATGCAGATAGTAGAGGCGCGCATGTAGCATGTACACGTACATACAGCGGCCAGTGTGCAAGAAAGAAAATACGGCCACATGCGTACATACGGGCAGGATCTCGAATGCCTACTCGTGCATACGTACGGCCAGGGCTCATGTACATGGCTAGGTCGGAACGGAGAAACACCGTCGTTGTCGTGTTCATGGGGAGCCAACCGGCTAGGTCGGAACGGAATGCATCGTCGTGTTCATTGGGAGGGCTTGGACGGAACAACCGATGGAAACGAGGCCTGGCGTACTGCAGAACGGAGGAAACGGCCTTGTGTTTGACTGACCATGTTCGAAACGGGATCCTGTTCATCGGGAGGGGTCTGGAGTACCGCAAAACAGAGGAAACCGACTTGTGTTGGACCTCCTATGGTCGAAACGGGGTCCTGTTGATCGGGAGGGGTGTGGCGTACCACAAAACGGAGGAAGCGGACTTGTGTTGGAGCGCTACGGTCGAAACGAGGGTCCTGTTCATCGGGAGGGGTGTGGCGTACCGCAAAACGGGACTCCACGGGATACTGTTCACCTCCACCGTCGACCCCCTCCAGCCTCCACGGGCTCCTGTTCATCCACTGTCGGCCTCCTCCAGCCTCCACCTGCGACTGTTCATCCATGGGCTCCTGTTCATCCAACCTCCACCGTGCGCTACTCCACCGGCTACTGTTCAACCAGCCCTCTCCACTTGCTCCTATTCAACCACCCCTCCACTGGCTACTGTTCATCCATCCCTCCACTGTCTACTGTTCATCCAGCCCTCCATGGGGTGGTCCTGTTCATCCTGCCCTCCACGGGGGCCTGTTCATCCATCCCCAACCAGCTCGATCGATCGGGGCCTATTCATCCAGAGGCAACACCACGGGCTCCTGTTCATCCACCCCCACCGGGAACTGTTCATCGAAACCCCCCCCCCCCCCCAGCAACGCTCACTGTTCATCTAGAGGCAACATCGATCAGCTTCAGTTAGCAGCAGTAGCGAAGGAATCACTCGGGTTCAGTAACCCGTAGCCTGCAGTGCAATCGCTCGGGTTCAGCTAGGGCCCAACGCCTCGCTCGGGTTCAGTTAGAGCCCGACTCCTCGCACACATGCGCGTACGTGTAGGAGAGAAACGTGCATTGCTCGGCCCCCGACCACCCACCGTAACCGGGAACTCCCCGAAATTTTCCTCGCCCTCGCTTCTACCATGGTTTTTCCGTCATGGACGGCCCAAAGAATTTCATGCAGCCGCATCTCCGGCCCGCCCAGGATGAAAAGCCCATTTTCTATCATGATTTTTTGTCATAGAAGTAGGAGCCCACCACATCTATGATGATACCGGGTTTTGTCACAATTATCGTCATAGAAGTGTCATAAGTATGACAGAAAAAAATTTCGTTCAGCCCAAAATGTCACAGATGTGTCTTTTTTTGTAGTGTTATGACTTGTTTATTTCAGTTCTTCACAATGTGATTCTCTATATGTGCAACTATTGGTCGTGTAGTTCAATTTCATCAATAACAATTTCAACTATACCACTATGAATTACGATATTTGGTTGCTATTAAGGATATTGCAGTTAACATGCCTTTTCATTTTTCAATTGTTGTTTAGCAACATGCATTGTACTGAATGACTAAATATGCAATCCCAGGCTACATAGCAACAAGGAAGAGTTTTATCTTAATGTTCTGATGATGTCTAGATATACATGTAATAAAATCTTATATAATGGGATGGATGGAGTGTTGTACTACATCATTTTTCAATTGTTGTTTAGCTTCTAATATTAACTTGGTGCTTTTAGGTACATGTATCATTACCAAAGATCCACACCTCGACCCTTTCTGCATATGGGGCAATGAGATATTCATGAACCAACATCAAGTGAGGAAACTGATAAAGATTGTTATTAAAATGGGTCAAAAGATGTCAATTGAACTATTTGTTTACACTTTATGCAAGACAACAATGAACTGCAGGATGGTAAGTATGAACACCGTAGCCTTCTTTTTACTGCCCGTAATAAGTTGTGTTAGATGACAATATCTGAATCTTTTTTCTTTTGTAGTGAATACTGAAGCAGTTTACTCAAGATGACCTCTCAAACTACATGATTGGCGGCCGTATATCACAAGGGGTTTGACTAGAGTCATTGTGGGATCGAAAGTATGTCTAGAGGGGGGGGGGGTGATTAGACTACTTGACCAAATAAAAACTTAACCTTTTCCCAATTTTAGTTCTTGGTAGATTTTAGCTATTTTAGGACAAGTCAAGCAATCATCACACAATTCAAGCAAGCATGCAAAGAGTATATTGGCAGCAGAAAGTAAAGCATGCAACTTGCAAGAATGTAAAGGGAAGGGTTTGGAGAATTCAAACACAATTGGAGACACGGATGTTTTCCCGTGGTTCGCATAGGTGGTGCTATCCTACATCCACGTTGATGGAGACTTCAACCCACGAAGGGTAACGGTTGCGCGAGTCCATGGAGGGCTCCACCCACGAAGGGTCCACGAAGTAGCAACATTGTCTATCCCACCATGGCCATCGCCCACGAAGGACTTGCCTCACTAGCGGTAGATCTTCACGAAGTAGGCGATCTCCTTGCCCTTACAAACTCCTTGGTTCAACTCCACAATCTTGTCGGAGGCTCCCAAGTGACACCTAGCCAATCTAGGAGACACCACTCTCCAAGAAGTAACAAATGGTGTGTTGATGATGAACTCCTTGCTCTTGTGCTTCAAATGATAGTGTCCCCAACAGTCAACTCTCTCTCATAGGATTTGGATCTGGTGGAAAGAAGGTTTGAGTGGAAAGCAACTTGGGAAGGCTAGAGATCAAGATTCATATGGTAGGAATGGAATATCTTGGTCTCAACACATGAGTAGGTGATTCTCTCTCAGAACATATGAGTTGGAAGTGTATATGTGTTCTGATGGCTCTCTCCACGAATGAAGAGGAGGTGGAGGGGTATATATAGCCTCCACACAAAATCCAACCGTTACACACAATTTATCAATCTCGGTGGGACCGAATCAACAAACTCGGCCGGACCGAAAAGGTAAACCTAGTGACTGTTAGAGAATTTCGGTGGGACTGACATGCAACTCGGTAGGACCGATATGGTTAGGGTTTGGGCATAACGTAATCTCGGTGAGACCGATTACACAAACTCGGTGAGACCGATTTTGGTAATTAGCTAACCAGAGAGTTGGTCAGGCAAACTCGGTGGGAGCGATTTGCTCTTTCGGTGAGACCGAAAAGTTACAAAAGGGAAACATAGAGTTTACATTGCAATCTCGGTGGGACCGATCCGCTCTTTTGGTGAGACCGAAAAGTTACGAAAGGGAAACAGAGAGTTTGCAATCCCATCTTGGTGAGACCGAGATCCCTATCGGTAGAACCGAATTGCTAGGGTTTGGCAGTGGCTTATGACAAGTGAAACTCGGTGGCGCCGGATAGAAAGAATCGGTAGGACCGAGTTTGGCTTAGGGTTTAGGTCAAATGTGGATATGGGAAAGTAGTTGAGGGTTTTTGGAGCATATCACTAAGCACATGAAGCAAGAGGCTCATTAAGCAACACCTCATCCCGCCTTGATAGTATTGGCTTTTCCTAAAGACTCAATGTGATCTTGGATCACTAAAATATAAAATGAAGAGTCTTGAGCTTTTGAGCTTGAGCCAATCCTTTGTCCTTAGCATTTTGAGGGTTCCACTTTCACATCCATGCCATGCCAATCATTGAGCTTTCCTGAAATAATCATCTTGGAATAACATTAGCTCAATGAGCTATATGTTGTTATGAATTACCAAAACCACCTAGGGATAGTTGCACTTTCAATCTCCCCCTTTTTGGTAATTGATGACAACATATAGATCAAAGCTTCGACAAATGATAATAGGCATGAAATATATCGTCGCTTTGAGAAGTATGTGATAAGTAAGAGCTCCCCCTAAATTTGTGCATATTTAAGATTTGCTTTGGACTGCAAATGCACAAAGAGTTAGAGTCATGGGTTACTCTTCCATGTCACATACATCTTGGTGGAGTGCTTAAAATGATAAGAATGAAATACACGCACCCATCACCAAGAATAGTGAATGATCACATAAGATAGATAGGATAATAGCATTAAGCAAGCATTAAGTGTAGCTTATGATTAAACACATGATCATCAATGTCTCACAGATAATGACATAGTAACATAGTACTCAAGCACTCAAAAGCAAACAAAGTTCGAAAAACCACCAAATAAAGCAAGAGAAAAAAAGTAACACTCTCTCTCGAAGCCTATGATCTATACATTTTCTCCCCCTTTGGCAACAAGTTACCAAAAAGTTCCTAGAAAATGCATAGTGCTAAATCGACACTCAGGCTTGATCTTTAGGTGGTGGTGGAGTCCGGAGCACTCCAAGGACGAAGCCTTTTGTAGACGTGGTCGGAGTCGAGGCTGAAGTAGTCACTGGAGCTGGTGGAACTGAGGCTATAGCTGGTGCAGAAGTGGTGGCTCTGGTGTCAGCAACTGGCACGGTAGACGACCTCGGACCTCGTGGCATTCTAGCAAAAGCATCAGTTGTAGTCTTGCCTCTCCTCTCCTGCATGTCATCTTGGAGCTGCTCTACTGCAGTTTGAATCTCTGTCACCTTGATATCCAAGTCATAGAATCTTTGTTCTATGATCCTCTCTAGGCTTGCCTGGTTCTGAGTTAGGGTGGCTAATCGTTTCTCAATCTGCAGGGTGGATGCAATCAGGTAACCAAGCTGCTCTTGTTTGGTTTTCAAGAAATATTCAAATGCCTCCTCTTGAGTTGGCATCTTGGCAGCTTTCTCCTTCCTGGCTTTCTCCTTCTTGGCTTGTGCTTGGGCAGACGATGGCTCATTCTCAGTCATGACAACTTGATTATCTTCAAAGTCTGGACGGATGGGCAGGTGTTCCTTGTCCAATAAGTATATGCCCGTGCCCATCTTGGAGTTAATGAGCTCCTGAATTTATGAGGCATACCCACAGCTCCTCTTCTGGTCTGCTGCAGTCCTCTTGATGGTCTCTACCATGAGGCTCATCACCTTGAACTTCTGTGGCACATCAAAGATATGTAGCAAATTGATCGCATGGCCTCTAATCATCTTGTGATCACCTGACTTGGGCAACAAGGTGTGCCTCAGTATCCAATTGATGGTTGGCAGCCCTGACAGAAGATAGTGTACTGAGCCAAACTTGAAAGTGTCAAGTGCTTCATTTGGAATCTCCTTGTACATGTTTGACATTGAGTTGTGGTCCATCTTCTTCTTGGCATAGATATCCAAGTCATCTTCCTGCTCTTCCGGGGCATTGATCAGCTGAGCCCATTTAGCAACTGTAGACTGGTACCTCGTACCCTCAGACATCCAAACAATTCTCCCATCTGAATAAAAATGTGCGGTGGAGTAGAACTGCATGATGAGTTCCTTGTTCCACTTTGTGAGCTTCTGCCCAACAAAGTCCTCTACTCCACAAGCCTTGAAGCTGTCCTGCACTCCAGGGTAGTACTCTTCGTTGTCCTTGATGTATTGCCAATCAACCCATCACATATCACATACTATTGGCTTCTTATCTAGCAGTACTGTCTCATAGAAGTCCTGCTATTCCTTGGTGTGAAATCTGTAGTCCACAGCAGTCCTTCTCCTTGAAGCATACGGGTCTGCTTCTCTCCACTTCCGGAGGCCTGAATCTCTCCTGAGCTTCATGTCCTCAACCACAGGATGAGCATCGTTGTGGTCTGGGATCTTGGGCTTGAGCTTTCTAAGAACTTGCTCTTCATCTTCTTCTGCAGTCTCAGGCACTGGGGCCTTGTTCTTCTCAGCAGCTGGGGTGCTTCTTGTATTCCTCTTTGGTTTTGGCTTTGGAGCTGGTTTGGCCTTGGAAGCAGCTGCCCCTGATCTTATGGTATCACCCATCAGCTTGGGTGCCTTTGGTGCTGGTGTAGTCACCTCTTCTTCTTCCTCCTCATCTTCCATGATGGAAGCCTTTCCAAGCACTCTGGCTATGGTCTTCTTGACCCTTTCCTTTCTTTTCTTGCCTTCAGCTGCAACTGGCTCTATGGGAGTGGGCTTCTCAGTTGAAGCTCTGGCCTTTGACATAGGCTGCCTGCCTGCTGGCCTTTTGAACTTTAACCCTGGCTTTGTGCCTTGAGCTGGCTCAACTCTCTTGGAAGTTGCTTCCTCTTCTGCCACATAATCCACATCCTCTGATTTTGAGGTTCTCTTCTTTCTCTGTCTTGTGGCAGCTTTTGGCAGGTTGCTAGGAGTACTTCTGCTGCCATCATCTGAAGAACTTGAGGGACTAGTGCCCTCACTCATCTGCACTTGCTGCTCTGACAAGTTCTGGCTATCACTTTGATCAGACATGTTGCAAACTCTGACTGCTGACCCTGTGAATAGGTTATAGATGAGATAGAGTGGATGAGCATCCCAAATGCAGAGATTTTTGCAAAAGAATAATTCAAAAACTTAGTTTTAGTTTCCCACTGAAATCATCTCGGATCTACCAATTTTTAAACTCGGTGATACCGAAGCAGTTTTGGCACCTGAACTAGTGAACTCGGTCAGACCGAGTCACAGTTCGGTGGCACCGAGACTGCTAGGGTTTCACAAAGTTCCAAAATCGGTCACACCGATAAGTAATTCTCGGTCAGACCGAGTCTCACTTTTGCAATGGCATAAGCCAAATCGGTGGGACCGATTTTTTAAACTCGGTGGGTCCGAGATAGTTTCGGTGGAAACCTAACCCTAAAATTTTCGAATTAAACCTAATCTATGAGTTCATTGACTCGATAGAAGTGTTTCAAATGTGGCAAGAATCATGATGATCACAATGTGCTAAGAATCAGAATGGGGAATAACACAAAGGTCGAGTCCATACCCTAGTTCGGCGGAGACTCGCTACGGCGGCAACGGCGGGGTTGATTCCCGTTGACGGCGATGGAGACCAGCGAGTGGAGGCGTCTGGCGGCGAGGAGACGATCCGGAGACCACGTTGGCAGAGCAGGCTATCGCGTGGGTGAAGGGGTTTGGAGAACTTTCCAAAATTTTGCCCGTGACTATATATAGCCCGACCCTGTCGGTGTGACCGAGTGGAACAACTCGGTGGCACCGAGATGCAAAACTGTGTACAGTTGTTGCAACTCGGTGTGACCGAATGGTTCAAATCGGTTGCACCGAGATAGAATACCTAGATCAACTTAATGATCTCGGTAGGACTGAAAGTAGGATATCGGTCAGACCGAGAATCACAAAGAGTTTTTGAAAGTTTAAGTCTATGATGAATCGGGGACTCCGAGCGCTCCTCACACAAAGTGGTTTGAATCTGACTTGATCAAATTTTGTGATGTAGCACGAATAGAGTTTGAGACGAGAAAAGCATGGATAGCTAGAGGAGGTTCTTAGGCATTCTTGTCCATCCACTTGGCAAAAGGAAATAAAACCAAACAATCAAAACAACAAGTGGATGTCCTCGAATGAGTAAAATATGCAACCAACATGCTCACACAATAAGATGGCAAATAAAATATGTGACAAAGCATGCACAACCAATTCTAGCATCTATCAAGCAATTTTTGATGACTAGGTCATCTATATATGAGTATATTGACTTAGGAGTCAAGTGAGAACACTTGATCATAGGTCATACTCATCGTTTGAGCTCAAGTGGGGTTACCACTTTTACGTAAAGCATTGTTGAGTTCACATCTTTAGAGTTGCTTTAGCTCAAGTCTTAGAGTAAAGCTCCCCCTAGATGTGATATCCCCCCTAAGAGGGATGAACTAACCTTGGGTTTTCTCGATGATGACTTCATGTAGATGTTGAAGATGTGGATGCTCAATGTTGATGTAGATCACTTGGAGCTATCCATATGAGTGAATTGCACTTTCAATACCTACATGGGTTAGTCCCACAAGGAACACACAAGGATATCCATAGACATAGAGTGATGCACACACAAGATGATGTCCATGAAAACTTTTAGGTTACCTTGTCCCTTGTCTTACCAACAAGAGGGTTTGTGACTCCTTGAACTAGTGCAAGATGTGGAAGTTGATTGCACTTGTTCTTGCCAAAATGATAAGAGTGAAGTATGTTGGCGGAGTCACCCTCAAGAACTCTCTAGTTCTTCTTCTTTTGGATCCACACCATCTTGATGGGAATCCTTGGAGTTGTAGTCGTACTTGATGAAGTGGAACTTGACGTGGTCTCAGGAATCCACTTGACTAAGGTCTTAGGAGCTTCTTCAAATGCATCAATTTCCTCTTGAAGCTTGTCCTTGCCTTTTTGCTTGTAGTCTTGTGGTGGAAGATCATCTTGAGCTTGTGTCCCCTTGAAGGAAGTATCATACTTCTCTTGTTGAGGAACAAACTTTATCTTGGGGTATTGATCTTCTTCCCACTCAACTCCATTGGCATTGAACTTTCGTTCAAAACCAACACCTTGATTCTTCCGGTGCATTCCTTGCTTGCGCACAATTTCCTCGAATTGCTTACTCCCGCCAAGGCTTTTGTACACTCCTTTCTCTATAATTCCCTTCAATAAGCTATTTTCTTGCTCAAGTGTAACTTGGCTAAGAGAATCATTAGTAGAATCAAGAGAACTACTAGAAGCAACAATATTTGATTTAGCATGATCATTGTTACTACTAGAGGAAGAATTATTCTTGTTCTTGCTACTAGACTTGACTTGAGGCATGTAAGTGGATAAGAGTAAACGCTTGGCAATGTAAGAAGAACTTTTCTTGCGGAGATCATCATTGATTGCTTTTAAAAACTCATGCTCTTGCTCAAGATTGAGCTTTTCAAAGCGTAACTTCTCATGAGCTCTTAAAAGTTCTCAATGATCTAAGCTAAGGAAATTTCGCCTCCTACCTACCTGCAGCCCTCCGCCTCGCTAAGATCTAAGCTAAGGAAAGAACAACACAAGAAACACAGGGTTTATACTGGTTCGGGCCACCGTTGTGGTGTAATACCCTACTCCAGTGTGTGGTGTGGTGGATTGCCTCTTGGGCTGATGATAGTGAGCAATACAAGGAAGAACAGCCTCGCGAGGGTCTGTTCTTGGCTGGGGCGATGAACTGCTGGGAGGAGTTCAATCACCCTTCTCTCTCTCTCTCTGATTCGATCTTCTCTCCTTGATCCTCGATACTCGATCTCGAACCTCCCTCTACCTTGTGGGTGGCTGGTCCTATTTATAGGCAATGGCCCTGGGCCTCTTCCCAAATATTGAGCAGGAAGGGCGCCAACAATTGGCCATTTTGAAGGGGAACATCTCGTACACTTATCCTGACTAAAGTTGGCCTTCTCCTGCCAAAGACCCTGGTGGTGACGCTGGCTTGGGCCCCACAATGACTTCCTCCCTGCCGTTGGACTGGTCTTGGTCTCGTTGCACCGAAACGGGTGCCTTTGCTTGATGCTCTCCCCTGCGCTTGCTCCCTTTGCACCAAAGAGGAAAGGAGGACACTGCGCGGCTCGCGCCCGCCTGGCGCCTTTGGTCGCCATGGCTTGCGTCAAGGGTACCTCGTGAGGTACCCCGCCTTGATCTCTCCGCCTCCTCGCGAGCCAGCCTGATGAGGCCGTGCCTGAGGAAGCTCTGTGTCGTCCGCCCCGCGAGGCTTGGCCCCTCGCGAGGGTCTTGGGTCTGTGTTGATGAAGATGTGCCGTGCTGGGCCACCCTTTGAGCCACGCTGCAGGCCGCACGCAGGCAAGTCTGGGGACCCCCGTTCCCAGAACGCCGACAGTAGCCCGCGGGCCCAAGGCACGCCCGGACTTGGCCGTGCAGGGAGGCGGAAGGGCAAGAGTGAAGCACCGCGGGCCCTAGCAGCCTGCGGCCTTGGGCGTCGTGTGGCAGTTGATTGGAAATGGGCGTCTCCTCTTCCCCATGGCGCCTTGGCAACTGCACGGATTGGACAAGTCCCTGCATGCAAAGCGGGTCATGATTACCTACGATTGTGGAGGTCGGCAGTTGGCCTTCGCCGTCCATAAGTACGGAACGGCGCGCGCCCTTCCAGTCCATCCCTTCTTGCTTCTCCTTCTTCCCGGTCCTTGCTTCGCCTTGCCGCGATGGCACCGATCCGCCGGTTCTCGACGGCAGAGAAGGGAAAGGCTCCCCGAGAGGAACCAGACCCGCTCCCGCCAAAGAAACGGCTTGCCCTCGGCGGCCGGGATGAGGGGGCCCATCAGGTGGTGCCGAGGCCTTGGTGCGAGCGGCCACCACCGGGGTTCTCGCTTCCCTTGTACGCCCACATCGAGGGCCCTGAAGGAGCTGATGCTTATCACCACGGGCGGCGCCGCCGGGTCACGAAGGTGTGGGTCGTCCCCCCTGGGGTCCACACCGAGGGCTACTCCCGAGAGTTCGTGTTTCACGCCGCCATGCCTCCTCGGTCTTGGATTCGCCTTCCTCCCTTCTTCGCCTCCATCATCCCGCAGGGAGAACTCCTAGAGCTTTGGCTGCAGCATGCCGGTTGCAGCACCCTCGCGACCGAGGCAGAGGTCGCGGTCGTTGCCCCAGGCGAGGTCTTCATGGCTCGAGGCTGGAGCGAAGTCGCCCGGGTTTGAAGGACAAGAGGCGCCTTCGCGATCCACTTGGAGTACGACGGTGCTTCCATGATGTTCTTCAAGGTCTTCGACGGGAACGGGCGCCGGCTGGAGTGCTGCCCTAGGAGAGGTGGTAGGGACCCTGCTACGGCGAGGACTGGGCCCGCTGACCGCTCCCTTGGCGGCTCCTCAGGCGGTGGAGGTGTCGGAGGTTCCAGTGACTCCAGCGAGCTCTTCGCGACTCCAGAGACGAGCGACGACAGCTACGAGCCCCCGAGCCGGCTCCGCTCCTGGAGCAGGGCGGGCTCGTAAGGTGCCTGTGATCCTGTTTTGTTAATATAGCCCTTGTCGTAGAATTGTGCGAGTTTCTCACTCCGTCTTAGCTCAATTCTCCCTTTCGAACCTCATGAGGGCTTGGTGCTCTACACCGACAGGTCCCAGTCCCAAGGCGGCTTCAGCCGTCGCTGGTATGCTAGGTCGCGATGCCGTGGTCAAGGCCAGGAGGTGAGCGACCCGGGGTCTGGTAAGAGCCCCTGAGTCGCGATGCTCAGGAGGTCCCCTTTGGCGCTCAAGCAGCCGTCGTTCGGTGAGAAAGGAGAGTGGCGTCGCTAACACGGGATTGTATTAGGTGCAGGGATGGTGCGACGGTAGGTGGTGCTTCCGGGTGGTGACTTATCTCGAGAATCAGGGGCCGCTCTCTGGTGTGTTGCCGGGTCTGTGCATCGGCAGGCGTGAAGTTGCTCGGCGAGGACCTCACGTGTCCCTCCCCTCTCGCCTTTGCTCCCCTTTCTGCTCTACGTCCTCGGGTCCCGGCCCTCGAGCGAGTCCAAGCCGTCGCTGGTATGCCAGGTCGCGATGCCATGGACAAGGCCAGAGGGTGAGGGCTGCAGAGCTAGTAGGAGCCCTAAGTCGCGATGCTCAGGCACCCCCCCTTTAACGTGCAAGCGGTTCGCGCGGATGAGAGTGAAGGAGACACCGCAAGGGCCTTGCCTGACGCAGCTCCTTTAGGAGATCATGTAGACCCATCATAGAAAGAACGAGGGGTTGCCATGACAATTGACAGTCAGCCGTTGGTTGCTTCCGAGGGGCGATGAGGCACTGAAGGCTTGACGAGGTGGCGCCATGCGGGGCTGCCGCGGCCAGAGCTCAGCCATTCAGGTTTGCCGGCGTTGCAGGGACGGACCCATGCGCAAGCGTCATGCCGTTTGGGAGCAGTTTCGTCAGTTGGCGTCAGTTGAGCGGGCAACTAGGTCAAACACATTAGCCGAGAAGGAGTGGATTCATTCAAATAGATGCTGGGAAGGGGGACATCACTGGGTAAGGCCCGAGCGACTTGGGGGATGATGCAGCCCGAGGGGGCCCCCAACAAGGTAAGCTAACAACATGGAATAAAAGGGATACATGACGAAGGGACAGACCCACGTGGCCTGGGAATAATGCAGCCCTGGGGGGGCGCTCCCAGCTGGAAGTGAAACTTGAAAGATGTCACCTGATGATGTTGAGGACGAAGGGGTGTTGGTGTAGCAGACTCGGTGGGCTGCGGAAGCCGATCCTCACGACCCCCAGGCACAGGGGCCTCGGGAGGCTCCGGAGGCGCTGGTGGCTCCTTGCGGACCATCTCCATCTCCGCCAGGGCTGCGGAACGCCTGGCCTCTTGTGCCTCCATGATGCCCCTCATGAGGCGTTGGTACGTGGCAGCCGCGTTCGGCAAGCCGTAAGGCATGCGAACGTAGCTGTGGGGCGGACCTCCGCAGCGCCCCACTCGCGAGGGCCAGAGGCGCTCTAGAGAGGCAACTCGATTGAGCCCTGGTATGTAGATGCAGACACGCAGCCCACCATCCTCGCCTGGATGGGGAGCCACTGCAAGTAGGCGGCGGCCGCCTTTCATGACTCTTGACTCCTGTAGCTCCTGAATGGCGTGGCTGATGAACTCCTGAGGGTCTGGCTCTCCTTGCCTTACTCCTTCTTGAGGGAAACGTGCTTCGAAACACGCCTCCATGTGGTGCCCAAGTGCCTCCCTCATGACCTTAGCCAGGTCGGTGGCCCTCCAGGGGAGAGCCCCCGAGCCCTGCCTGAGGAGGGCATCGGGCGCGCTTTCCTATGCGATGGAAGGAGGTTCCCCCTGGGCAGGCGTGGGCCCAGAGGGGCCTGCCTCCTGAGGGGCCGGGCCGGATGATGTCTTCTTCTTCTTGGGGGCGGTCTCGGGAAGCCTCCTGCTTCCGTGATTCGGGTCTTCCAGTGACGCAGCCTGAAAGGCTTGCTCCAGGGAACAAAACGCGTCCTTCTCTTCACAGGGCACCGCGATGACTCCGCCACTTCCTGGCATCTTGAGGACATTGTAGCCGTGGTGAGTTATGGCCATGAACTTGGCCAGCGCTGGGTACCCAAGGATGGCATTGTACGGCAGGCGAATGTGAGCGACGTCGAAGTCGATGAGCTCGGTGTGGTAGTTGTCGCGTGCCCCGAAGGTGACAGGGAGGCGGACCTGCCCAATCAGGACCGTGGAGCCGTCGGTGACTCCGGAGAAAGGCTTGGTTGGCTGAAGCTGGCCGTAGGGCACTTGGAGATTGTTGAATGTTTCCACAGACAGGACGTTGAGCCCTGCCCCGCCGTCGATGAGGGTCCTGGTGACCACCACGTTGCTGATGATTGGGGAACAAATCATCGGGAGGACTCCGGCTATAGCCGCACACTTGAGCTGATCTGCTGAGCTGAACGTGATGGCGCACGCCGACCACCTGAGAGGGCGCGTGGCTTCGAGCTTGGGGAGGACTTCATTCACTTCGCGGGCGAACTGCTTGAAGATGCATTGAGAGGCTGGGGCTTGAGCCCCGCCCAGGATGCAGGCGATTGCGTGCGGCTCCTGGAAGCCCCCAGCCCCCTCGTCCTGGTGGCGGTCCTCGGTTCTCCTTGGATGCGGCGGTAGCGGAGGGAGGCCTGCGTTGCCTTGCGGGCAATCCTTGCGAGGCTGATCCCTCCAGTCTCCCTCGCGAGGCGGGTCTTGCCAGCGATCCTCGCGAGGTTGATCGCGCCACCCTTGGCGCGGGCCACGGTCTTCCCAGCGTCCTACATTCCTTCCTCCTCCTCGACCGTAGCCCCGGTCACCGCTGTCGGGGCGACGACCGATCCTTCCTTCTCGCACGGCTCGTTGCTCTTGACATTCATTGGTGTTGTGGGTGTGGAGGTCGTGGTACACATAGTACCGACTGCCCTTGGAAGGTTTGGGCTGATCTCTGCCCCGCTTGGTGTCTAGTTCTGCCGCGAGCACGGCAGCCCCCTTGCGCTTCACATCCTTGGCCTTAGGCTTCTTCTCTTCTGGGTCTGCGGCAGGCAGCTCGAGGAGGGAGAGACGCCCTTCCTCATCCCTGGCGCACTTGGTTGCCAAGTTGAACAGCTCCAAGGAAGTGCACAGGTCTTCATGCATCGCCAGCTCCTCTTTCATCTTGACATCACGCACGCCGTCAGAGAAGGCTGAGATGATGGCCTCCTCGGTCACCTTGGGAATCTTGAGGCGTGCGTTGTTGAAGTGCTGGATCTACTTCTGCAAGGTCTCTCCGGGTTATTGCTTGATGCGGCGCATGTCGCTCACGGCGGGTGGCCGGTCGCGAGTACCTTGGAAGTTGGCAATGAAGCGGGTGCGCATCTTGTCCCAGGAGGAGATCGTGCCTGGTGCCAGGTTCAGGAGCCAGGTGCGGGCCCCATCCTTGAGCGCCATGGAAACCAGTTTGCCATGACCTTCTCGTCTCCGTTGGCAGCTTCGATGCCCAGCTCATAGAGCTGGAGGAACTCCGTAGGGTCGGCCGTGCCGTCGTAACGAGGAGGCAGGTCTGGCTTGAACTTGCCGGGCGACGCGACGCTGCATAGCTCAGTGGTGAAGGCACGGTAGCCTGCTGTGGCCATGGGAGGCCTTGGGTGACGGAGAGCTTGGTCTTGCATGTCCCCACGCGTTGCAGCTGGGAGCAGCGCGGGGTCTTGGCGTGCGGGAGCAGGAGCATGGTCGCGACATGCTGGAGCAGGGATCGCCCGAGCAGCTTCTTGCGGGCGAGGGACTTCTTGGCAGCTCTGCTCTTGCCGCGCTGGCACCTGACAGAGCGGGTTCCACCCAGGGGCCACGCGCCCTGGAGCCATGGCGCCTTCTTGAGGAGGAGGCGGCCGGGGCGCCGCCGGAGCCTCGTCGCCTGCGCGGGGCGGGGTGCGGTGCAGCGGAACAGATGGCGCAGGAGAGCCCCCTGCGGCGCAGACGAGCTCGACGACGCGGTCGAGCCATTCTTCGTAGACGCCGTCGACAGGACGGTAGCGCAGGAGCTCGTTTGCCGCGATGAGCGCAGCTCGAGCCTCCATGGGTGCGCGGAGCGCGCAGGACGAAGAACCAGCTAGGGCGAGCGAGGGAGTAGCGGTGCGGCCGTCTTGCCACACGGACAGATGCTGAGACGACGCTTGCTGCTCGTCCCCCGCCGGGCCGGTGGTGGCGTTGACGGCAGGTGACGGGGAACGGCGAGGACGCCCGCCGACAGGAGCTGTCTGGGCGACGCGGGAAGCGAGAGAGGCCCGGCGCTCGGCACGGGCCCGACGAGTGTCAGACATGGACGCGATGGTCGGAGGAGAACGGGGTGGTGGAAGACGAATTCCGGCGCACCCCTACCTGGCGCGCCAAATGTCGGATTTCGGGTTCCGACAGACCCTTGAGGTTCTAACACTAGGGTGCACGCGGAGATTTCTCCTCCTACCTACCTGCACCCCTCTGCCTCGCTAAGATGTAAGCTAAGGAAAGAACAGCACAAGAAACACAGGGTTTATACTTGTTCGGGCCACCGTTGTGGTGTAATACCCTACTCCAGTGTGTGGTGTGGTGGATTGCCTCTTGGGATGATGATGATGAGCAATACAAGGAAGAACAGCCTCACGAGGGTGTGTTCTTGGCTGGGGCGATGAACTGCTGGGAGGAGTTCAATCACCCTTCTCTCTCTCTCTCTCTCTCTGATTCGATCTTCTCTCCTTGATCGTCGATACTCGATCTCGAACCTCCCTCTACCTTGTGGGTGGCTGGTCCTATTTATAGGCAATGGCCCTGGGCCTCTTCCCAAATATTCAGCGGGAAGGGTGCCAACAATTGGCCATTTTGAAGGGGAACATCTGGTACACTTATCCTGACTAAAGTTGGTCTTCGTCTGCCAAAGACCCTGGTGGTGACGCTGGCTTCGGCGCCACAATGACTTCCTCCCTGCCGTTGGACTGGTCTTGGTCTCATTGCACCGAAACGGGTGCCTTTGCTTGATGCTCTTGCCTGTGCTTGCTCCCTTTGCACTAAAGAGGAAAGGAGGACACTGCGCGGTTGGCGCCCGCCTGGCGCCTTTGGTCGTCATGGCTTGCGTCACAGGCACCTTGTGAGGTACCCTGCCTTGATCTCTCCGCCTCCGCGCGAGCCAGCCTGATGAGGCCGTGCCTGAGGAAGCTCCATGTCGTCCACCCCACGAGGCTTGGCCCCTCGCGAGGGTCTTGGGTCTGTGTTGATGAAGATGGGCCGTGCTGGGCCCCCCTTTGAGCCATGCCGCAGGCCGCAGGCAGGCAAGTCTGGGGACCCCCGTTCCCAGAACGCCGACAAACTGAACTTGTTCTGTCTTTGTAAATATTTTTAACCTAGTATCCATGATTCAGCCTATTATGATCAAACATGTTTGCAATGAAAATTGGAGATTATAGTTTCTCATGCCATGCTTAAATAGCTAGGAGGGGATAATGATTTATCTTGGATGTCAACATTGCGTTAAAATGATTGTGATGTAGTGTGATGATATGTTATCATCCTTTGAATGTTTCGAGTAGTTGACATGGCACGTGCTCATGCATGTGGTTGAATCAAAACCAACTGAGGGAGTCGTGGACTAAGGGGTCCTCGGACGTCCGGCCTATTATTTATGGCCCAGACCGATGGGCTATGAAGACATGAAGCCCGAAGACTGCACCATGTCCGGATTGGACTCTACTTGCCATGGAAGGCAAGCCTGGCGACCGGAGATTCCTTCTTATTTAACCGACTCCATGTAAACCCTAGACCCCCCTCGGTGTCTATATAAACCAAAGGGGATAGTCCAGAAAGGACAACACATATACTCATTACCATATTCATAGGCTAGACTTCTTGGGTTTAGCCATTACGATCTCGTGGTAGATCAACTCTTGTTATACTCATATTCATCAAGATCAATCAAGCAGGAAGTAGGGTATTACCTCCATAGAGAGGGCCCAAACCTGGGTAAACATCGCGTCCCCTGTCTCCTATTACCATCGATCCTAGACGCACAGTTCGGGATCCCCTACCCGAGATCTGCCGGTTTTGACACCGACATTGGTGCTTTCATCGAGAGTTCCACTGTGCCGTCGGCAGAAGGATCGATGGCCCCTTCGATCGTCAATAATGACGCTGTCCAAGGAGGAACCTTCCTCCCCGGACATATCTTCGTATTCAGCGGCTTAGTACTACGTGCCAACTCGCTTGGCCATCTGGAGCAGATCGACAGCTACGCCCCTAGCCACCAGGTCAAATTCGGAAGCCTGAATTACGTTGTGGACATCCGTGGATATTTCATCTTCAACGGATACGAGACTGTGGCAACCGCTCCCCATCGCCTCGATGAACTTGGCCTAAACCTGTCATCGGTCCGAACCCAGGAGATAGCTCCTGTAATAGCTCTGGCCTTAAATCTGGAGCAGATCAAGTCGCCCGAAGACGGGAAGCTCGACCCAGTCACGAGGGCTACCGATTCCGCAGCGCTAGAGCCGCACGCAGATTCCACTACATACAGTGTCCGCATCAACGGAACCTCGGACTCGCCTCCGATGTCGAACTTCGAACCCTGCGAGCCCGCTTATACCTAACTCGATCGGTTATCGATCCTCAAGTTCAGCACCGCAGATGTCTTCCAACACTCGCCCATGGGTGACATACTATAGTCGCTAAAATACCTATCACTGGCAAGCGACCCGCCGCCGAACTATGTTCGGTTCAAACTTTCTGCGAAAAATGGAGAATTTTGTTTCCCACATGCCACCCACTTCGTAGCCACTGTTGAAGGCCTAACCAACACGCCCAACCCCGGCCCTGAAGACATCGACGGTTTGGACGACGATGAGGGGCAAGGCCAGAGCTTATTACCCGCTCGACACGGGAAGACCACTTCCTGGTATGATATGTGTATAAAAGACACACCTCACGGCGCTCTCGAGGATGACAAGAAGGATCCGGTTAGGAACAAACCGCCTGGTACACAGTCCGGAAATCGTCACCCTAGGCCACATCGCCCAAGAGAAAACACTGCCAACACCAGAGAAGACGACACCCCGGATGACACAGACCTTGCCGAGGTAGAATCAGAGCAGGATGAACAGGAAGGCGGGCAGGATAGCTCTGATGAACAGACCACATATGGGGACTCGGACGGCGGTAATTATGTCCCACCGTCCGAGGAGGAGGAGATCCTCAGCGACGAAGACTTTATCCTGCCCAAGGAACCTCTCGAGCAGGAACGCTTTAAACGCCAGCTTATAGCCACTGCAAGCAGCCTAAGAAAGAAGCAGCTGCAGCTTCAAGCAAGCCATGATTTTCTCAATGATAGATGGACCGAGGTCTTGGCCGCCAAATAACACGGCCTTCGTAACCCAATCAAAAGCCACCCAAAGAATAGGTGGCCCTCTCAATACGATGGCAGGGCGATGGAGCCCATACCACCATCGAATAAGGCGGCAAGTCGACCACAGTTTGGTCCAGTCAAAGTAGCAGCCCAAACGAAGCACCATACCAACCCATCTGGCCGTCAAAACAAAACAGCTCGGAGGAATACCCACGATATCAACCAATACACTGAGGGTAGAGCAGGACGTACACGATCGACGTACAGATCACGAAGATATATCCCGACCGACGATGATGGTATCCTATTCAGACGCTATAAAGCCAACCATGCCCGGGCCGTACACCGTAAACGGAACCCGCCGGAGGTGCTTCATAGTGTGGGCCAACATAGAGGTGCTGCACACCCTCTCTGCTTCACTAATGAAGTAATGGAGCATGAATTCCCAGACGGGTTTAAACCCATTAACATCGAATCATACGATGGAACAACAGATCCCGCGGTATGGATCGAGGATTACCTCCTTCATATTCACATGGCCCGTGGAGACGACCTCCACGCCATTAAATACCTACCTCTCAAGCTTAAAGGGTCAACTCGGTACTGGCTAAACAGTTTGCCAGAAAATTCCATTGGCAACTGGGAAGATTTGGAAGACGCCTTTCGAGGCAATTTCCACGGAACATATGTCCGGCCATTATACATCAATGACTTAAGTCACATTGTCCAGGAGCCCGGCGAGTCAGCCAGGGAGCTCTGGACCAGGTTCTTAGTCAAGAAGAACCAATTGTCGACTGTCTGGACGCAGAAGCCCTTGCGGCCTTCAGACACAGCGTCCAGGACAAATAGCTAGCGCGTCACCTTGGCCAGAAAGGACCCAAATCCATGGCTGCCCTTACCGCTCTAATGGCCCTCTTCTGTGCGGGTGAAGACAACTGGCTGGCTTGTAAAAGCAACGATGCCAGCAGCCCGGGCACCTCCGAAATCCGAGATGGCAACGGCAAGCCACGAAAAACCGAACACAATAGTCGCAGTAATATACGTGACACAGCGGTGAACGCCGGATTTCACAATCCGAAGCTCGGTCAACGCAAGAAGCCACTAAAGGCAAACCAGGATGGACGATCCACCCTCGACAGGATATTGGACCGACCTTGTCAGATTCACGGTTAACCTGTTATGCTAGCTAATCATACCAACCGAAACTGTTGGGTCTTCAAGCAGGCAGGCAAGCTTAACGCTGGTCACAAGGGGAGGAGGCCACCACGCGATAAAGAAGATGGATCGCCTCACCAGCAGAACGCCAGGGGCCAGAAACAGTTTCCCTCCGACGTTCGACTACTCCGAGAACGTGAATAGCAGTCCGTCTTCTGCCACCCACGTACTCTACTGGCAAAATTTGCACCACGCGCACATCACTACGCACTCAAGAAACTATGGGCATCGGCGGAAGCATAATACGGAAACCCTGCAAGCATTCCCGTAACATTTTCTATCTGCTTACTTTATTTTTATGTATCATCCCTGAATAACAGGTGACCATTCGGACAGCATCTACGACGGACTCGATCGGAGTCCGGATCCGTACGCTCACCTAGGGGCTACTTCCGTTAAGGATTCCCCTCCCCGAGGACGGGCAACACAAACGTGTGATAGGAGGTCCAAAAATAACTTTTTGTGGACCGCACTCTTTATTCCGAGCCTGTACTATGCCCTCTTTCCTCTGATCCCGACCCCGTGCATATCAAATAGCCGGGTCCGCGGTCTTTTATTATTATCATTATTATTATTATTATATATGGAAATTTATGATTAGCACATCACTCCGTTCTCAGTAAGTCTCATCCGAACTGATCTTCCATACTCTTTTAAGTACGGCCTTAACGGCATACCCTGCCAGGGGCTCGACATGGGAATGAATGAGCTGCCAATAAAAGTCCGAACATCTCTATAGCGTACTTCGGCGTTGCAAGTTTGGCCTTATATGCATCAGCTCCGAATCATTGTCTTGGGTCAATAGTTGGGTTGCCCGGCTCCTGTGTTTGCTACCCTACGTTCCGCCCTATCGACTAGGGTAGTAAAGGGAGAACTACTACGATTGTGCCCTAGCTTAGACCGGATGAGCACCTCAGTAGAGAAAGCCGAAAACTGACTGTCATGATGCGGCGAGAGCTGGTCAACCACTTGACGACTTGTTGGAATCCTTAGTGATTCTCCATGTAACACGAAGGATCTTTTTCAGATCAGATATGCAAGGCACCACACGCCGCATACACACCAGGGGCTATGTCATAGCCCCACCATAGAACTCCTATGGTTAAGTGAAAGTGTTAACGCCTTATAGTCGGATTGCCTGGTTCGCCACATTATCACCTCCTTCATGGACCAAGATATTGGATAAAGAGTGATTAAATGCTTTTCCGAACACCCCCATACTTCCTACGAGGGGGCTGAAGCCGACGACTGGAAAACTTCCAGATTATATTCAAACAACCGCACAGGAGGAATTCAAGCTTTTGAGCAAAACACAAATATGTTAACTATAAAGTTTTCTTTTACAATCATCATACACCTCACTTGAACATTATGATTTTCGAACATTGACCCTCTATCAAGTGGGCGGCCTCCAGGACGTCTTCAAAGTAACTCTCCGGTTCCGAACGGTCCCTGCCCCGGGCGGACCCTTCGTAGCAACGTCGGCGGCCTTCATCTTTCCCCAAAATGTCTTGACTTGGGCAAGGGCCATCCGTGCACCTTCAATGCACGTCGATCGCTTCTCTGCATTGATTCGGGGCACCACGTCGACAAGCTTCCGCACCAAACCGAAATAACTACTCGGTGCAGGCTCGGTTGGCCATAGCCAGATTATAACATCCTTCATGGTAGCGCCAGATACCCTATGAAGTTCAGCCCATTGCGGCATCTGCTGATTAAGCAGCAGCGGGCGCTTAGATGCACCGAACTGTGACCCCAAAAGCTTCTCTGTCGCATATCCAGCTCGCACTTGGTAATACCGTGCTGCATAGGAAGAAATCTTCGGCAAGTCCAAATACTCGTCCGGAGAACTCCACACTTGGTTCAGCTGAGAATAGTCCGGGTCGCCGAACTTAGTCTGCAGCAGAAAAGGCTATCCAGACACTATCTCTTTCGCCTGCCGAACCTCCTCACGGAGTGCTTAGGACTCTGATTGCTCTGCTCTTGCCTCCTGTCGGGCCTGTTCCAGTTCAGCTTTTGCTGTAGTTCGGCCACTTCCGTACTTTGGGCAGCCACAGGAGGGGCAGCAACTTGTATTTCAAATTAAACCAAGGTTAATACCTAAGCATATCTCTTTGATCCTCCGATCCCTTCCTTCGGAAGACAATTCGAGTCTCAGGGGCTACTGCATTTACAACAGGTGCATTCTGTCAATAAAATTCAATTGACAAAATTACATCACAAACCTCAAAACCTCCCAGAAGGCTCGTAAAAGCCTCGTTCAATCCACTCTTTGCGGATAGAATCCTTTTAACCACCGTAGCCATCAAAGTATGGTGCTCTTCTGAAAGGGATGTTCATCGTAGCAAGTCCGTCAGTGGCTCCGACACACTTTGGTCTTCGGAAACCGCCGCCGAAGTACGGCCTTCCCGTGAAGGATCCCGCCTACTTACTCCCAGAATCGTCTCCGGCTGTAAACCGAACGGTTCTGGTTCTCCAGTCTTCATCCTGGAACCTCGAGTGATAGAGGTGCCGCCTTCACGTAACGCCTTCTCCGTTTCTTGTATCACTTGGTGTTCGGGTGGAGCCCTTCGGGACGATACCTCGGTATCATCCCCCCTATCGGGCGTTGGGGCCGAAGAAGGCGTATCACTCTCCATCATCTCCGGAAGAAGATCTCTCGAGGAGGAGAATGATTGAGAAGCACCAGGCGTTAACCTACATGGATGAACATATATCGGATGATTGCTTCACTAATAGGAAAATAATGAGGTGCTCCAGCCACGCTTATGTTTTGCCGTGAGGTTCATCCTCGTCATCATTCGCCCGGCCCAAGCCGCTCGATGACGGTGTTTTCCCTTCTTGGAAGGCTTCCCCTCCTGACCTTCAGAGGCGGCCCTCTTCTTGCCTTGGAAGGCGCCCTCTGCACTTTTGCCCTTGTGTAAAAGGGTTTAGGTTTCCCCAAATGCGGCCACCTGGTATGGTGTCGGTACCAGTATCCTTGTCAGCAGGTCGGTCGCAGGGCCTTGGAGAAGAGGCGCCGGACACCAGATCAGCACCGCTTTCTTTATCTAGTCCTGTACAGGGATGGATTGTTCAATATCTTGTTAAGAGATACCTGAATGGAAGGTGCTCGGATACCAATACTTACCGAAGTGTATGGATGAATGCAGTCGAGGCCGACATCTTCAGTGGTGTCCGGCCATTGCTCTCGTTCCCCGAAATATAATTTCCACATTCCTTCATGCGTAGTGCCGAAGAAGTGTTGTAGGGTCCGCTGCCCTTCTAGGTTAAACTCCCACATACGAAGAGGACGCCGCTGACATGGTAGGATCTGAAGGACTAGCATTATTTGAACGATGTTCACAAGATCGATGCCCTTCTCGATAAGGCTTCGGATGCGACTTTGCAGAGTCTGTACTTCATTGACGGATCCCCAGTCCAATCCCTTGTTGACCCATGAAGCAAGCTGAACTGGAGGGCCGGGTCGAAATGCAAGTGTAGCCGCCCACTTGGAGCTCCGCGACTCGTTGACATAAAACCACCCCTGCTGCCACAAGTCTGAAGATTTGGCGAAAGATCCTTCAGGCCAAACCGCGCCGGCCAGTTTGCCTATTATGACGCTGCTGCACTCTGCCTGCTCCTCCTCTACCACCTGCGGCCTCACATCAAAGGTCTTGAGCCACAAGCCGAAGTGCGGAGGAGTCCAGAGTAAGACCTCACACGTGACGCTAAATGTTGAGATGAGGAGAATAGAGTCCGGGGTCAGATCGTGAAAATCAAGCGCATAGTAGAACATGAGCCCCCGGACGAAGGGGTTAAGCGTGAACCCTAGCCCGTGAAGGAAGTGAGACACAAATACAACCCTCTCGCCAGATCTGGGGGTCGATATGATTTGCCCTTGCGTCGTAAGCCGATGAAAGATTTTCGAGGTTAGGTACCTCGCTACGCGAAGCTCCGCAATGTCCTCCTCTGTGACAGAAGAAGCCACCCACCGGCCCTGACGGTTGGATCCGGACATGACTAAGGCTGGTGGTGATTGGAACCCGAGGGTTGGAACTTGGGGTAGCTAGGGTTGATGAAGGAGCAAGCGCAAGGGAAGAAGAAGAGACAGGCTCTCTATAAAAAGGCCTCGGATATTGGGCGTCTCTCCTAGGGTCTCTAAACTTACCTATCACCAAGGAGTTGTAAATAGGGGACGATAGGGTTACCCACGCCCGCATTAATGAAAATCCCGTAAATAAAGGGACACGATCTCTGCCCAGACGAGGCGTGCCAGTAAAACCGCACCCCGAGATGTGGGGCCGCTCGCTAGTTGACAGTTGGAAATAGCAACCAGGCAGGCACTATGTGACGTCATAAACAATTATCAACAAGTTGAGCTCGTGGGATATTATATTCTCTACACACAGGTCCGGATATACTCACTTCGCTCGAAGACTGTTCTGGTGTTTGGAAGGCGGGAACCTCCCGCCTTGCAATGCCGAAGACAAATCTGCGCGCCGGACTCCTCGTCATTGAAGCCAGGTTCAGGGGCTACTGAGGGAGTCCTGGACTAAGGGGTCCTCGGACATCCGGCCTATTATCTATGGCCCGGACTGATGGGCTGTGAAGACATGAAGCCCAAAGACTGCACCGTGTCCATATTGGACAATACTTGGCGCGGAAGGCAAGCCTGGCGACCGGAGATTCCTTCTTATGTAACCGACTCCATGTATACCCTAGATCCCCTTGGTGTCTATATAAACCGAAGGGGATAGTCCGGAAAGGACAACACATATACTAATTACCATATTCATAGGCTAGACTACCAGGGTTTAGCCATTACGATCTCGTGGTAGATCAACTCTTGTAATACTCATATTCATCGAGATCAATCAAGCAGGAAGTAGGGTATTACCTCCATAGAGAGGGCCCGAACCTGGGTAAACATCGTGTCCCCTGTCTCCTCTTACCATCGATCATAGACGCACAGTTCGGGACCCCCTACCCGAGATCCACCGGTTTTGACACCGACACCAACATAGCCACCATGATATTTATGTTCGTGGTGTTTATATCCTACTCATGCTAGTATCCAATGTTACTTATGCATAATGCATGTTCATGACCCTTTTTGCTCTCTAGCTGGCCGCTTCCCAATCTATTTGCTAGCCTTCGCTTGTACAAAGTGGAAATACTACTTGTGCATCAAAATCCTAAACCCAAGTTGTTTGAGATGAGTCCACCATACCTACCTATATGTGGCATTACCCTACCGTTCTAAGTAAATATGCATGTGCCACCTCTAAAAACTTCAAATAAATATCCCTTTTATGTGCCTGGATTGTTCATAGAGCGACAGGAGGTAGTCGGTATCTTCCATGCTAAGCGGGTTATTCTCATGATGAGTGTTTATTCACTCATCCTTGCACCAAAGGGGTGGTGATAGGGATTCCTAGTCCCGAATTCAAATTGCAAATAATTAAACAGAACTCCCCCATGACTGATGTTGGTATGGACGGTACCCGTGGATTCGGTTAGCCGTGGAGTGTATTTTTGGTGGAGGGGGAGTAAACCTTTACTTTATCGCTTGGGAACCGCCACTAATGTGTTTAGCATGGAAGATATTGATAACTAATGGTCGCCAAGTAAACGGGAAGGATGCATTCCCCAAAATTTCATTTACCTCTATTTTAAAAACTAAGCTTTGGCACCGCTGCATATCCTTGGTTTCCTCCGTGAAGGGACTATCTATTTAATTTTATATTGAGTCATCACCATCTCAAATAAGCACTATATTCTGAGAGCACTATTGTCATCCGCATGCATTATGTATAGTTAATGTTGGATGCATCATGACTGGATCTTTTCTACCATGAATTACAATGTTTAGTCACTACTTGAACTGTGCAGGTGCTCTGCATTTATGTTTTGCGGTCTCGGAAAGGGCTAGCGAGATACCACTATTGTCATTTTATATCATGGTTGTTTTGACAAAGTGTTTTTTGAGAAACTACTGCAGAACTTGGCTCCATAGCCTTGCTTTATTTCATTGAAATAACATATATACAAATGTACATAGCCCATGAAGGGCTGATAAAAAGGAAAAAAAGTACAACACGTACCTTGTGGGGGTAAGTAGGCTATCCACCTAAACAAGTCATCTCTATACCTAGGTTTAACCCTGTGTGTTATCAAGAGATGTCATGAATGAAAGTAGATCTCCATTGATTGAAAGAAGGCCTTTCATTTCTAAAAACCTTCCCATTGCGAACAGTCCAAATGTTCCAGCAAGCTATAAAAACCAACTCAGTAAAGAAGGGTTTAGCAAAATCTCTTGTTGCTTGCATCACAGTCTCAATCTGATCCTCCCATGGAGGCTAATAGATCCGCAGGTAATTCCATACTCTATGGATAAACCTGTAGTTAAAAAATAAGTGGTCCTTGTCCTCCCTATAGCTCCCAAGGCAGAGCACACAAGCAGGGGAGTCATAAACATTCCAATGCCTCCTTAGCAACATCTCTTGTGTGTTGAGCCTATCCATAATCATCATCCATGCAAAGACCTTGATTTTCATGGTACAAGAGGAGGCCCAAATTCATTTGAGCAGGGGATTAGGGATGACATTACGGTGAACATAAGTATAGTAACTCTTGGCTTCATACTGCTTTCCAGTATGTTTTAACACCCAACAATCAGGTTCAGAGGCGTTTAGCTGAATGTTTTGCGCCATCTGCTATAGGCTAATCAGCTCCTGATGAGCTTGTTGATATAGTGGGAGATGAAAAAGAGTCTCCCACTGCTGACAATCCATGAAATACTTTACTGAAGCAGGGTGTCAATGGCATATGAGAATAATCTGGCAAATCTTTGCTTCAATGGAACCACAGAATTGTCCAACTGCCAATTATCATCCCATAAAAACATAGTTTCTCCCAGATTAACTTGAACACATGTAAACTCTCTGAACTTATCCATTAGCTTGCAAACACCCCCCACCAGAAGGAACCACATTTTTTAGTAGCATGTGGTACTCTATAATGGTAATATGAATTCAATATTACGTTAACCCAAGGAACATTCTTCTTATTAAAGAACTTGTGCAAATGTTTCATCAGAAGAGCATAATTTTGATCACCTAGATTCATGATACCTAATCCCCCTTTATTTTTGGGTTTTCACACCAAATCCCAAGCTGATAGAGCAGGTGCTTTATCATTGCCATTCCTTCTCCGCAGACACTGCCTTTGTATCCTCTACAGTTTCTTTAAAATTCCAGGTGGTAGTTCCAAGTCACAGAGAAAGAATATGGGTAGAGAGGATAGAGAAGAATTAAGATATTGCAATCTACCACCTTGGGATAGGAAACTTGAACTAGCAGAAAGTTTTGTTTCCATGCTATCCACCACTGGCATTAGATCCATGATTTTGAGCCTCAAAATTTCCACTAGTAATCCAGTGTATGTGAAGGGCAGAGTTCCAACCTTACAACCAAAAGAATCGGCCAGCCTATCCATTTCCACTTCATCAACATTTATGGGTAGCATAGATGACTTATGATAATTTATATGAAGCCTTGTGGACTATGAGAACTACAGCAAGATGCATTTAAGAGCCAACAGTTCACCCTCCTCAGCAGGCAAGATGATCAATGTATCATCAGCATAATGAACTATTGGGTAGTCAGGATCATGGTTGGGGATAGATAGTTGCAAAATTCCTTTGTGCAACAAATCATTAACAACAAACTGTAATGTATCAGCAGCCAGTACAAACAACAAAGGGGAGAGGGGATCTCCCTGCCTAACCCCTTTTTACAAGCATAGTGCTTGCCTGGTACTCCATTAACCAAAATAGAGGAAGTACCATTTGAGAGAAATTGTTTTACCCACATTATCCATTTCTCAGGGAAGCTTTTCTAATAGATGGCACTCATGGTCCAAATAATCAAAAGCCTTTTCAAAATCTAATTTCAAGATAATAATTTTCCTTTTAGACTGTTGGCATTGGTGTAAATATTCCAATGTCCAAGCTACACAGTCTTGGATTGTCCTTGACTTAATAAAAACATACTGGTTTTTATGTATACATCACATAATTACCAACTGGAATCTGTCAGCAGCCATTTTTGAAATGAACTTTAAACCCATACTGGTCAAGGATATTGTTCTAAAGTCATTAACGGATTCAGGAACAACCACCTTTGGAATGAGTGTAATATATGATCCATTTATGTTCTCCAACTTAGTTGTGCCCTCATGAAAAGCCTTTGTAGCTCATAAAATTCATGGCAAATAATTGGCCAACACTTCTTGAAGAAGAGCCCATTAAAACCATCAGGTCCAGGTGCTCTATCTATTGACATCCTCTTCATAGTTAGGTCCCTTTCATCTTTCTCAAAAGGTTTTACAAGAACATCCTGACCCTCAATTGGTTTTATCAAAGCTGCTGGATCCAAAGTCATGTTTATCCCTCTGGCAGTACCCATTTTGTTCTTAAAGTGGACCAGAAGGCACATGCAATCTGTATATGATCCTTGGTGACTGTTCCATCCTCCAGTTTGATATAAGCCACTGAGTTCCTTCGATATCTTTCTGTAGCCATAGCATGAAATAATTTGGTGTTTTCCTCCCAAAACTTGATTGACCTGATAGTGCATCTTTTCCTCCAATAAAGATATTGCAGGGGGTAAAAGTTTTTCTATATGTAATTTTACAATCTTTCTGAAGTTTAACTTGTGTCTAGACAAAGGCCTTAGTTCCTCAAGCTCATCTAATAAAAGAATGACCCTTGTGCACTTCTGAATTAACTACTTCATTTTTTAGAGACCCATCAGCCACTTTTTCAGGTCCTGCCTCAAGGTTTTCAATTTGTCAGCAATTATATCTGAGATATGTGTTTTGTGAGTGTTTCTTCCAGGATTTATGCACACACTCCATAAAACCCTCAAGCTCCACCCAGTGATTCTCAAAACGAAATAGATTACACTTGGGGACGCTGGTGCTTATAACTACCACACATGACACATGGTCAGAAGCAGTTTTTGCTAAGGGTAGAACTGGTCTTGCAGGGTATAGAGTTGTCCAAGTTGCTGTGGTGAAGAACTAGTCTAATTGGTCAAGAAGAAGAGTGTCCTGCATATTATACCAAGTGTACTTTCTCCCCTTAATTGGCAACTCAATCAGCCCCAGGTGACCGATTATGTCATTAAAGATAAACATATCATTAGGATCACACTAGACATGTTTCTGTTAGTGGTGTATCTAAAGTAATTAAAATCACCTAACAGAAGCCAGTTATCATCCACAGGGATGTGAAGATTATATAGCCAATCCATAAAATCTTCTCTATCCTGTCCTACACAGGGACCATAAACTGAGACTAAAGTCCAAACCTTCCATTATGCATAGATGTAAATCTTATGATAACACCAAACCGTCTGAGCTTAATCAAGGTGCCTGAGAACATAGCTGAATCCCACAGAACCACAATACCACCAGATGGACCCACTAAGGGACTATATGCAAAGTTATCAAATCTTCTAGGGAAAAAAGATCTTATAGTAAGATGATCCATATGCTGCATTTTAGTTTCTTGGAGACAAACCATAGAGCATTGACTTTCATCAATTTTCTGACTGACAGTACCTTGTCGATTATCAGAATTTAGCCCACACAGATTCCAACAGAGAACACGCCAATTTCTACTTCTAATATGATTACTATCCATAAAGATAAACAAAAGTAGTATTAAAAACCATGTAGACACATAGTGTGCTACAATACAAGCCAAACTAGAGTAGGTGCATATCACAAATTACAGTTCCACTAAAGAAATAAAAACAACCAAGATAACTAGCAAATTTGAGGGCTTGCCACACCCAATCCACAAGAGGAGATTTATTCATTTGGAACTGATGAGGAAGGCTGCATCACTAGGTCTGCCATAAGCAGGTCCACCGTAAGCTACTCCGGAGTAATCTACAAGTTTGCTCCCATCCTTTGAAGAACCTTGATTGGAGTTTTAGGTGGAATCTGCTGTCGGATTCCGGGTTCCGGCAGACCCTTAAGGTTCGAACACTGGGGTTCGCGCGGAAATCACGCCTTCTACCTCCCCGTCTCACAAAGATCTAAACTACTAAAAGAATCGCACAAGAGACACAAGATTTATACTGGTTCGGGCCACCATTGTGGTGTAATACCCTACTCTAGTGTGTGGTGGATGGATTGCCTCCTGGGGCTGGTGATGATGAACAGTACAAGGAAGAACTGCCTCGCGAGGGTCTGTTCTTGGCTGGGGTGATGAACTGCAGGGAGGAGTTCAGTCACCTCTCTCTCTCTCTCTCTCTCTCTCTCTCTCTCTCTCTACTTGCTAGCCGGACCAACCAACTCTGCGAACCGAACCCTATTCTCCAATCTACCAACTGATCGGCCCCTTGCTATGTGGGTGACCGGTCCTATTTATAGGCAAAGGCCCTGGGCCTCTTCCCAAATATTGAGCGGGAAGGGCGCCAACAACTGGCCAATTTGAAGGGGAACATCTAGTACACTTATCCTGACTAAAGGTGGTCTTCGCCTGCGAAAGACTCTGCGGTGACGCCGTGCTGGGCTCCATAGTGACCTCCGTCTTGTAGTCCGCTTGGTCCTGGTCTCGTTGCACCGAAATGGCAACCTTTGCCTGACGCCTCGGTACTCTATGGCTGCGCTTTTCCCCTTTGCACCAAAGATGAAAGAAGGACGCTTCGCACGCTGGCGCCCGCCTGGCACCCTCGATCGTCATGGCTTGCGTCACGGGCACCTCACGAGGTACCCTGCCTTGATATCTCCGTCTCCTCATGAGCCAGCCTGAGGAGGCTGCGCCTGAGGATGTGCCGTGTCGTCCGCCTCGCGAGGCTTGGCCACTCACGAGGGTCTTGAGTCTTATGCTGATGAAGATGGGCCATATTGGGCCCCCATTTGAGCCACGCCGCAGGCCGCAGGCAGGCAAGTCTGGGGACCCCCGTTCCCAGAACGCCGATAGTAGCCCCCGGGCCCAAGGCGCGCATGGGCTTGGCCGTGCTGAGAGGCGAAAGGGCAAGGGCGAAGCGCCGTGGGCCCTAACAGCCTGCGGCCTCAGGCGCCGCGTGGCGGTTGATGGGGCGTGGGCGGCACTGTTCCCCCCACGCCCCCTTATTCTGCGCCCCGTCAGGCGGACTTGTGGTTGCACACAGCCGCTCCCCTTCTTGTTGCTCGGGCGTCTCCTACTCTTCCTTCTTCGCATGCCGGCTCCCGCCTCCAATCCAATCTCAAATCTTCCCCCTCATTCCCATCGCCATGACGCCGACGAGGAAGGAGAGAGGGGAGAAATTCTCGCCTCTGTCTTGTGTGCCACCATTGGTGGCCCTCGTCGTCGGCCAGTCGATCGTACTCAACCAAGAGTGCCTGGGCAGGGACAGCTTGGCCCTGGCCTCCGTCTTCAATGAGTGCGGAAGGACGATGGCTTGGCCCGCGTCCCACTTCTCCATCAACAGGATAGCAACCGAGGTTCCATGTTTCACCGACGCCTTGTGGGCGGGTCTGGTTCCCCCCTTCTCCGATTTCTTCAATGCCGTGCTCTCCCATTATCAGATCCACTTGATGCATCTAAGTCCTGAGTCCATCACCCTTCTTTTGGTCTTCGCCTTTGTTTGCGAAGCCATGGTGGGCATCCCTGTTGGGGAACGCAGTAATTTCAAAAATTTTCCTACGCACACGCAAGATCATGGTGATGCACAGCAACGAGAGGGGAGAGTGTTGTCTACGTACCAACGCAGACCGACTGCGGAAGCGATCACACAACATAGAGGAAGTAGTCGTATGTCTTCTTCCCGATCCGACCGATCCAAGCACCGTTACTCCGGCACCTCCGAGTTCTTAGCACACGTTCAGCTCGATGACGTTCCTCGGGCTCCGATCCAGCAAAGCGTCGAGGAAGAGTTCCGTCAGCACGACGGCGTGGTGATGATCTTGATGTACTACCGACGCAGGGCTTCGCCTAAGCACTGTAACGGTATGATCGAGGTGGAATTTGGTGGCAGGGGGCACCGCACACGGCTAAGGAACGATCTCAAGGATCAAGTTGTGTGTCTTGGGGTGCCCCCTGCCCCCGTATATAAAGGTTGGAGGGAGGGGGCCTGGCCGGCCAAAGATGAGGAGGCGCAGGAGGAGTCCTACTCCTACCGGGAGTAGGACTCCCCCCTCCAATCCTAGTCCAACTAGGAAACCTTCAAAGGGGAGAGAGAGAGGTGGCCGGCCCCTCTCCTAGTCCTAATAGGACTAGGGAGAGGGGGGAGGCGCAGCCCTATGTGGGCTGCCCTCTCACCTTTCCACTAAGGCCCATGTTGGCCCATTTGGCTCCCGGGGGGGTTCCGGTAACCCTCCCGGTAATCCGGTAAAATCCCGATTTCACCCGGAACACTTCCGATGTCCAAACATAGGCTTCCAATATATCAATCTTTACGTCTCGACCATTTCGAGACTCCTCGTCATGTCCGTGATCTCATCCGGGACTCCGAACAACCTTCGGTACATCAAAATGCATAAACTCATAATAACTGTCATCGTAACGTTAAGCGTGCGGACCCTACGGTTCGAGAACAATGTAGACATGACCGAGACACGTCTCCGGTCAATAACCAATAGCGGGACCTGGATGCCCATATTGGCTCCTACATATTCTACGAAGATCTTTATCGGTCAGACCGCATAACAACATACGTTGTTCCCTTTGTCATCGGTATGTTACTTGCCCGAGATTCGATCGTCGGTATCCAATACCTAGTTCAATCTCGTTACTGGCAAGTCTCTTTACTCGTTCCGTAATACATCATCTCATAACTAAAATCTTAGTTATTATGCTTGCAAGGCTTATGTGATGTATATTACCGAGAGGGCCCAGAGATACCTCTCCGACAATCGGAGTGACAAACCCTAATCTCGAAATACGCCAACCCAACATCTACCATTGGAGACACCTGTAGTACTCCTTTATAATCACCCAGTTACGTTGTGACGTTTGGTAGTACCCAAAGTGTTCCTCCGGTAAACGGGAGTTGCATAATCTCATAGTTATAGGAACATGTATAAGTCGTGAAGAAAGCAATAGCAACATACTAAACGATCGGGTGCTAAGCTAATGGAATGGGTCATGTCAATCAGATCATTCAACTAATGATGTGACCTCGTTAATCAAATAACAACTCTTTGTTCATGGTTAGGAAACATAACCATCTTTGATTAACGAGCTAGTCAAGTAGAGGCATACTAGTGACACTCTGTTGGTCTATGTATTCACACATGTATTATGTTTCCGGTTAATACAATTCTAGCATGAATAATAAACATTTATCATGATATAAGGAAATAAATAATAACTTTATTATTGCCTCCAGGGCATATTTCCTTCAGTCTCCCACTTGCACTAGAGTCAATAATCTAGTTCACATCGCCATGTGATTTAACAGCAATAGTTCACATCACCATGTGACTAACACCCATAGTTCACATCGTCATGTGACCAACACTCAAAGGGTTTACTAGAGTCAGTAATCTAGTTCACATATCTATGTGATTAACACCCAAAGAGTACTAAGGTGTGATCATGTTTTGCTTGTGAGATAATTTTAGTCAACGGGTCTGTCACATTCAGATCCGTAAGTATTTTGCAAAATTCTTTGTCTATAATGCTCTGCACGGAGCTACTCTAGCTAATTGCTCCCACTTTCAATATGTATCCAGATTGAGACTTTTAGATTCATCTGGATCAGTGTCAAAAACTTGCATCGACGTAACCCTTTACGACGAACCTTTTTGTCACGTCCATAATCGAGAAACATATCCTTATTTCACTAAGGATAATTCTGACCGCTGTCCAGTGATCTACTCCTAGATCACTATTGTACTCCCTTGCCAAATCAGTGCAGGGTATACAATAGATCTGGTATACAGCATGACATACTTTATAGAACCTATGGCCAAGGCATAGGGAATGACTTTCATTCTCTTTCTATCTTCTGCCGTGGTCGGGCTTTGAGTCTTACTCAACTTCACACCTTGTAATACAGGCAAGAACTCTTTCTTTGACTGCTCCATTTTGAACTACTTCAAAATCTTGTCAAGGTTTGTATTCATTGAAAAAACTTATCAAGCGTCTTGATCTATCTCTATAGATCTTGAAGCTCAATATGTAAGCAGCTTCACCGAAGTCTTTCTTTGAAAAATTCCTTTCAAACACTCCTTTATGCTTACAGAATAATTCTACATTATTTCCGATCAACAATATGTCATTCACATATACTTATCAGAAATGTTGTAGTGCTCCCACTCACTTTCTTGTAAATACAGGCTTCACCGCAAGTCTGTATAAAACTATATGCTTTGATCAACTCATCAAAGCGTATATTCCAACTCCAAGATGCTTGCACCAGTCCACAGATGGATCGCTGGAGTTTGCACATTTTGTTAGCACCTTTCGGATTGACAAAACCTTCTGTTGCATCATATACAACTCTTCTTTAATAAATCCATTAAGGAATGCAGTTTTGTTTATCCTTTTGCCAGATTTCATAAAATGCGGCAATTACTAACATGATTCGGACAGACTCGAGCATAGATACGAGTGAGAAGCTCTCATCGTAGTCAACACCTTGAACTTGTCGAAAACCTTTTGCGACAATTCTAGCTTTGTAGATAGTAATCCTACTATCAACGTCCGTCTTCCTCTTGAAGATCCATTTATTCTCAATTGCTTGCCGATCATGAGGCAAGTCAACCAAAGTCCATACTTTGTTCTCATACATGGATCATATCTCAGATTTCATGGCTTCAAGCCACTTTGCGGAATCTGGGCTCACCATCGCTTCTTCATAGTTCGTAGGTTCATCATGATCTAGTAGCATGACTTCTAGAAAAGGATTACCATACCACTTTGGCGCGGATCTTACTCTGGTTGATCTACGAGGTTCAGTAGTATCTTGTTCTGAAGTTTTAGATCATCATCATTAGCTTCCTCACTAACTGGTGTAGGTGCCACAGAAACAGTTTTCTGTGTTGTGCTACTTTCCAACAAGGGAGCAGGTACAGTTACCTCGTCAAGTTTCTACTTTCCTCCCACTCACTTCTTTCGAGAGAAACTCCTTCTCCAGAAAGTTTCCGAATTTTAGCAACAAAAAGTCTTGCCTTCGGATCTGTGAGAGAAGGTGTATCCAATAGTTTCCTTTGGATATCCTATGAAGACGCACTTCTCCGATTTGAGTTTGAGCTTATCAGGATGAAACTTTTTCATATAAGCATTGCAACTCCAAACTTTAAGAAACGACAGCTTAGGTTTCTTGCCAAACCATAGTTCACACGGTGTCGTCTCAACGGATTTATATGGTGCCCTATTTAATGTGAATGCAGCTGTCTCTAATGCGTGACCCCAAAAACGATAGTGGTAAACCGGTAAGAAACATCATATATTGCACTATATCCAATAAAGTACGGTTATGACGTTCGGACACACCATTATGCTGTGGTGTTCCAGGTGGCGTGAGTAGTGAAACTATTTCACATTGTTTTAACTGAAGACCAAACTCGTAACTCAAATATTTGTCTCCGCGATCAGATCGTAGAAACTTTATTTTCTTGTCACGTTGATTTTTCACTTCACTCTGAAATTCTTTGAACTTTTCAGACTTATGTTTCATCAAGTAGATATACTCATATCTGCTCAAATCATTTGTGAAGATCAGAAAATAATGATACCTGTCGTGGACCACATACATCAGTATGTATGATTTCCAACAAATCTGTTGCTCGCTCCAATGTTCCGAAGAACAGAGTCTTAGTCATCTTGCCCATGAGGCATGGTTCGCAAGCATCAACTGATTCATAATCAAGTGATTCCAAAAACCCATCAGCATGGAGTTTCTTCATGTGCTTTATACCAATATGACCTAAACAGCAGTGCCACAAATAAGTTGCACTATCATTATTAACTTTGCATCTTTTGGTTTCAATATTATGAATATGTGTATCACTAAGATCGAGATCCAATGAACTATTTTCATTGGGTGTGTAACCATATAAGGTTTTATTCATGTAAACAGAACAACAATTTATTCTCTTACTTTAATGAATAACCGTATTGCAATAAACATGATCAAATCATATTCATGCTCAACGCAAAAAAAACAAATAACACTTATTTAGGTTCAACACTAATCCCGAAAGTATAGGGAGTGTGCGATGATGATCATATCAATCTTGGAACCACTTCCAACACACATCATCACTTCACCCTTAACTAGTCTCTGTTTATTCTGCAACTCCCGTTTCGAGTTACTAAACTTAGCAACTGAACTAGTATCAAATACTAAGGGTTTGCTATAAACACTAGTAAAGTACACATCAATAACATGTATATCAAATATACTTATGTTCACTTTGCCATCCTTCTTATCCGCCAATCACTTGGGGTAGTTCCGCTTCCAGTGACCAGTCCTTTTGCAGTAGAAGCACTTAGTCTCAGGCTTAGGATCAGACTTGGGCTTCTTCACTTGAGCAGCAACTTGCTTGCCGTTCTTCTTGAAGTTACCCTTCTTCCCTTTGCCCTTTTCTTGAAACTAGTGGTCTTGTCAACCATCAACACTTGATGTTTTTCTTGATTTCTACCTTCGTTGATTTCAGCATCACGAAGAGCTTGGGAGTTGTTTCTGTTATCCCTTGCATATTATAGTTCATCGCGAAGTTCTACTAACTTGGTGATGGTGACTAGAGAATTCTGTCAATCACTATCTTATCTGGAAGATTAACTCCCACTTGATTCAGGCGATTGTAGTACCCAGACGATCTGAGCACATGCTCACTAGTTGAGCGATTCTCCTCCATCTTTTAGCTATACAACTTGCTGGAGACTTCATGTCTCTCAACTCGGGTATTTGCTTGAAATATTAACTTCAACTCCTGGAACATCTCATATGGTCCATGACATTCAAAACGTCTTTGAAGTCCCGATTCTAAGCCGTTAAGCATGGTGCACTAAACTATCAAGTAGTCATCATATTGAGCTAGCCAAACGTTCATAACGTCTGCATCTGCTCCTGCAATAGGTCTGTCACCTAGCGGTGCATCAAGGACATAATTCTTCTGTGCAGCAATGAGGATAAACCTCAGATCACGGATCCAATCCGCATCATTGCTACTAACATCTTTCAACACAATTTTCTCTAGGAACATATCAAAATAAACACAGGGAAGCAACAACGCGAGCCATTGATCTACAACATGATTTGCAAAATACTACCAGGACTAAGTTCATGATAAATTTAAGTTCAATTTAATCATATTACTTAAGAACTCCCACTTAGATAGACATCCCTCTAATCCTCTAAGTGATCACGTGATCCAAATCAACTAAACCATAACCGATCATCACGTGAGATGGAGTAGTTTTCAATGGTGAACATCGTTATGTTGATCATATCTACTATATGATTCACGCTCGACCTTTCGGTCTCCGTGTTCCGAGGCCATATCTGTATATGCTTGGCTCGTCAAGTATAACCTGAGTATTCCGCGTGTGCAACTGTTTTGCACCCGTTGTATTTGAACGTAGAGCCTATCACACCCGATCATCACGTGGTGTCTCAGCATGAAGAACTTTTGCAACGGTGCATACTCAGGGAGAACACTTCTTGATAATTTAGTGAGAGATCATCTTATAATGCTACCGTCAATCAAAGCAAGATAAGATGCATAAAAGGATAAACATCACATGCAATCAATATAAGTGATATGATATGGCCATCATCATCTTGTGCTTGTGATCTCCATCTCCGAAGCACCGTCATGATCACCATCGTCACCGGCGCGCCACCTTGATCTCCATCGTAGCAACGTTGTCGTCTCGCCAATCTTATGCTTCCATGACTATTACTACCGTTTAGTAATCTAGTAAAGCATTACATCGCGATTGCATTGCATACAATAAAGCGACAACCATATGGCTCCTGCCAGTTGCCGATAACTTAGTTACAAAACATGATCATCTCATACAATAAAATCAGCATCATGCCTTGACCATATCACATCACAACATACCCTGCAAAAACAAGTTAGACGTCCTCTACTTTGTTGTTGCAAGTTTTACGTGGCTGCTACGGGCTTAAGTAAGAACTCATCTCACCTATGCATCAAAACCACAACGATAGTTCGTCAAATAGACTCCGTTTTAACCTTCTCAAGGACCGGGCGTAGTCACACTTGGTTCAACTAAAGTTGGAGAGACAGTCTTCCGCAAGCCATCTATGTGCAAAGCACTTCGAGGGAACCGGTCTCGCGTAAGAGTACGCGTAAGGTTGGTCCGGATCGTCTCAACCAACAATACCGCCGAACCAAAGTATGACATGCTGGTAAGCAGTATGACTTGTATCGCCCACAACTCACTTGTGTTCTACTCGTGCATATAAAATCAAACCATAAAACCTAGGCTCGGATGCCACTGTTGGGGAACGCAGTAATTTCAAAATTTTTCCTACACACACGCAAGATCATGGTGATGCACAGCAACGAGAGGGGAGAGTGTTGTCTACGTACCAACGCAGACCGACTGCGGAAGCGATCACACAACGTAGAGGAAGTAGTCGTACGTCTTCTTCCCGATCCGACCGATCCAAGCACCGTTACTCCGGCACCTCCGAGTTCTTAGCACACGTTCAGCTCGATGACGTTCCTCGGGCTCCGATCCAGCAAAGCGTCGAGGAAGAGTTCCGTCAGCACGACGGCGTGGTGACGATCTTGATGTACTACCGACGCAGGGCTTCGCCTAAGCACTGTAACGGTATGATCGAGGTGGAATTTGGTGGCAGGGGGCACCGCACACGGCTAAGGAACGATCTCAAGGATCAAGTTGTGTGTCTTGGGGTGCCCCCTGCCCCCGTATATAAAGGTTGGAGGGAGGGGGGCTGGCCGGCCAAAGATGAGGAGGCGCAGGAGGAGTCCTACTCCTACCGGGAGTAGGACTCCCCCCTCCAATCCTAGTCCAACTAGGAAACCTTCAAAGGGGAGAGAGAGAGAGGTGGCCGGCCCCTCTCCTAGTCCTAATAGGACTAGGGAGAGGGGGGGGAGGCGCAGCCCTATGTGGGCTGCCCTCTCACCTTTCCACTAAGGCCCATGTTGGCCCATTTGGCTCCCGGGGGGGTTCCGGTAACCCTCCCGGTAATCCGGTAAAATCCCGATTTCACCCGGAACACTTCCGATGTCCAAACATAGGCTTCCAATATATCAATCTTTACGTCTCGACCATTTCGAGACTCCTCGTCATGTTCGTGATCTCATTCGGGACTCCGAACAACCTTCGGTACATCAAAATGCATAAACTCATAATAACTGTCATCGTAACATTAAGCGTGCGGACCCTACGGTTCGAGAACAATGTAGACATGACCGAGACACGTCTCCGGTCAATAACCAATAGCGGGACCTGGATGCCCATATTGGCTCCTACATATTCTACGAAGATCTTTATCGGTCAGACCGCATAACAACATACGTTGTTCCCTTTGTCATCGGTATGTTACTTGCCCGAGATTCGATTGTCGGTATCCAATACCTAGTTCAATCTCGTTACTGGCAAGTCTCTTTACTCGTTCCGTAATACATGATCTCATAACTAACATCTTAGTTATTATGCTTGCAAGGCTTATGTGATGTATATTACCGAGAGGGCCCAGAGATACCTCTCCGACAATCGGAGTGACAAACCCTAATCTCGAAATACGCCAACCCAACATCTACCATTGGAGACACCTGTAGTACTCCTTTATAATCACCCAGTTACGTTGTGACGTTTGGTAGTACCCAAAGTGTTCCTCCGGTAAACGGGAGTTGCATAATCTCATAGTTATAGGAACATGTATAAGTCATGAAGAAAGCAATAGCAACATACTAAACGATCGGGTGCTAAGCTAATGGAATGGGTCATGTCAATCAGATCATTCAACTAATGATGTGACCTCGTTAATCAAATAACAACTCTTTGTTCATGGTTAGGAAACATAACCATCTTTGATTAACGAGCTAGTCAAGTAGAGGCATACTAGTGACACTCTGTTGGTCTATGTATTCACACATGTATTATGTTTCCGGTTAATACAATTCTAGCATGAATAATAAACATTTATCATGATATAAGGAAATAAATAATAACTTTATTATTGCCTCTAGGGCATATTTCCTTCAATCCCTCCTTCGGTTGCCTTGCTGCGCCACTTCTTCTCACTGCGTCTTGTCGACCCTTCCCAACGCTGGGCATGCATGAGCATTGCTGCCGAGCCTATGATCGAGGCCTTAGGGATTGACTTCAAACTCCCCCAGCCCGCGGTTGGGTTCCGCGAGCGGTGGTTGTATGTGGACGCAGAGGTACCCAACCCCCTTCTATCGGAGCCGACCTCGCCTGCTGTCCCCAATTCGTGTTGGGGCCGGGAGACGCTCAAGAGCCCCCGGTTCGTCTTCGTCTGGAGCCGCTTCACGCTCCTGAGGAAGCTTGGCGTGACAGCGCCCAAGGTGGTGAAGGAGTTTCTGTTGTGCTGCGTCGCTCCCTTGCAGCGCCACTTTCGCCGGATGTCGGCCTTCCATGGGCGCGAGGATAACATGAGGCTCCAGGAGGAGGACCTGGCTCCAGCAGTGCTGAAGTCGACGCTCTTGACCGTAGCCGGCGACCTCAACCCCGGCAACGTCCGGCAGGGAGGGGCTTTGCTGTATCTCTGCCAGAGCAGGGCCGACTTCATGAAGCAGATGCCTGTCTTCGATGAATGGGGACTGCACCCGGCCGGCCTGCAGGGACCTCGCGAGAACCCGATGGTGGTGACTGCCCTTCCAACCGGCCAAGGCGGCTCCTCCTCAAGTGGCGGAGCAGGGAGGCTGGAGGCGCCTGGGGCCGAGGGTGCCCCTGATAAGGTGGCAGCGCCGGGTGGTGCTCGCGAGGGGCCAGCTCCTGAGGCCCGTGCCGCTGTGGCTGCAGGTGGCAAGCAGCCGCTCCCAGCGCCCGGGGCTAAGGCCTTGGAGGCCCCAGCCGCGTCTTCCGGTGAGGCAATGGAAGGCATGCGCCGGGCAGGCGCCCCTGACGCGGACCGCTCTGATGCTCCGTCCTCGCGGCAGGATGATCCTTGCGCTCTTCTCTTGGGCCGCTTCCGCGTGGACTTTGAGGCCCTCCGGAGGAAGAGGGAGGCCCTAGGTGATGACTTCCCTTGTCGCGCGCTGAAGCGCAGGAAGTACTTCGCTGCTGACGAGTAAGTACTCTTTCTCTCTGGCTCCTGATCCCCTTGTTGCTTCTGCTGATCCTGATTCTGCAGGCCCCTCCCGAATGAGCTCACAGAAGTCGCCGAGGTGCCGCCTCCCTTAGCTTCGTCCCCTCTACTGTCTTCAAATGCTCCGAGCAGCTCTGCCCTGGTGGTGAGGGCGTCTGAAGGGGCGGACCATCCCGAGGTGCACCGTGGCCCGTCATTCCCCGTGATTCTCCTTCATGGGCCCTCTCAGGGAATAGCCAGCCTGCCGTGGGCTTCCCGTCTGGTCGGGGACTGCGACTAGTTGAGGCGCCTCCTGCGCCCCTCATCTGGAGACGGGCTGGCCCTAGGCCGGGCTTCCGGCGCGACGCGCCTGGCCATTGCGAGGGTGCCAGCACCCAGCCCCCTGCCCGGAGGAGGAACAATGATCCGCGGCCCCCGGTGCTTGCTTGGGGTGGATGACGGTGTGGAAGATGTGCTTGAGCGCGCCCGGGAGCGCCGCGCCCGCCGCCAAGGGTTCCTTCGAAGGGCGGCTGACGCGGTGAACTTAATTGGGGAGGAGCTCGCTGACGAAGACGCGCGCCTGGAGGCCGAGGGCCTGCGCCTGCCTGCAGGGAGGCACGAGCTGGAGGCCGCCATCGCCCTCGCGCGCCGTCAGTGCGATCTTGATGATGAAGAGGCGAAGGCGTCACTGGAGGCCTCTTGAGTGGCCCGAGCCCAGGCCACCGAGGAGGCCCAGAGAGCTGATCGATGGCGAGAGGCAGCGGAGGAGCGGGCTCGCGAGCTCCTGGCCCGGTGCCACTCACTAGAGGAGCAAGCGGAGCTGCATGAGCGGGCCCTTGCGTCGATGCGGGTGGCCTTTGGCGACCCAGCCGAGCTCCAGAGGCGCGAAGAAGCGTTGACGCTGGAAGCCGCTGAATGCACTTGCGAGTATGAGCGGCTGGAGACGAGGGAGCGCTTAGTGACGCAGGAGGAAGACGATGTCGCTGCGCGGGAAGCGCGTGTCCTGGAGGAGGTTTGTCGTCGGGTGGCGACGGCGCCCCAAGGCCTCGAGCATGAGTTCGAGGGGAAGCTGGGGATGACCCGGGTCGAAGCCGAGGGCAGAACCGCAGCCCTGAGGGCCCAACGCGATGAGGCGACGCGGCTGGTCGACGCCTCCCGGGCCGCCCTCGAGGCGGCGGCTAAGGAGCTGGCTGCCTCCCAGGCCGAGCTGCTCCGTCTTTGCCAGCGGATGGAAGAGGTCGGGGCCGTCGAGCGCCAGAACACCGACAAAATACGCCAGCGGCGGGTCCTGGCGCACGCGCACGGCCCCATGCTCACCACGCTCAGGGTGAGGGCTAATGCAGCCTTGGGCAACATCTGCGAGGCAGCCGTCCGCGAGCTGCACACGATTAACTATGCTGGCAACCTGCAGTTCTTCACCGCCGTGGTAACTATGGAGGCTCGGTCGGTCAGGGCCAACAGGTTGGTGGAGGAGAGGAGCCGCGCCCTGCTCGGGCGCGCCTTTTCCCGCGTCTTCAGCCATCTCCGGAACATGGATCCCCACTTTGACTTCGACGCCGCCATCGCCCCAGTTCCCCAGGCCGTTCGAGGCGACCTGGCGGAATGGGTGGAGAACAACGTGGATGCTCTCGTCCGAGCCTTCACTTCGGATGACGACGACGTGGTCGTGGCTGTCGATGAAGGCGGCGTGCTGGATGGCCCCGACGCCGCTGGTGGTGACGCAGACGACGAGGGCGGATTCAGTGATGCCAGCGACAGCTCGGGAGGCGCCCCCGAGGATGCGTTGGGGGATTTGTCAGACTAACCATGTACTTCTCCTTTCTTTTACCCTGCATGAATAGAACTCAGGTGTTTGGCCTGACGGTCGTGAGAGCATTTTTGGGAGGGGAAGCCCCTCATATAAAAACTTGTGTCCAGCGTATCAGTAGTAGTCAAATCGCACGCACGCCTGACGGTGGGCTGGTTTACCTTTGCCCCACGCTGGCCCCGAGGCGGCCTGTAGGAGGGCGCGACACCTTGGGTTCTCTCTAGTTCGGTCCTCAGGATGTGAGATCGTTGCCAGTGAAAAACTTCATAGGCATTGGCCTTCTTCACAGGCTCTGGGCCTTCTCCTGAGCGTAATGACTTCACAGGCACTCGCCTTGCTTCACAGGCTTCGGGCCTTTTCCTTAGCGCGATAGCTTCACAGGCACTCGCCTTGCTTCACAGGCTCTGGGCCTTTTCCTTAGCGCAAGGGCTTCACAGGCACTCGCCTTGCTTCACAGGACCTGGGCCTTTTCCTTAGCGCGAGGGCTTCACAGGCACTCGCCTTGCTTCACAGGCTCTGGGCCTTTTCCTTAGCGCGAGGGCTTCACAGGCACTCGCCTTGCTTCACAAGCTCTGGGCCTTTTCGTTAGCGCGAGGGCTTCACAGGCACTCGCCTTGCTTCACAGGTTCTGGGCCTTTTCAAACAGGGCAACCTCCGTAGGCACCCGAAAAATCCTCCCGAGGGGGAGCAACAACGGCAGTCTGGGTTGCGCACGAGCCAGACCTGATCCGACTCGCGAGGGGCTCACGAGGGGAGGCAACTGTGACGAAGCGGTAACCAGAACGCGAGAAATGGCTCGAGTGAGAATAAGCACCCCTTCCCCGAACACACGCAAATCTGAAGTTCGAATCCAACTTAAATCCAGCGGGGAAAGCAACAGCCAAAGGGAAAGGCAACGAAAAGTAGACAAAAAGCCGCATCCGGCACCTAATCTAGTCTTGGACGTCTTCTCACCAGCGCGGAGCTAAGTGCTGTCCACTGGGCGTGGGAGGGAGCCCCAGGGCCTGAGGCCGGCACCCCTGAGACTCCGGGGCGTGTACAGCCCCACTCATTATTACGTGAGAGTGTCACGGGGCGGCGAGCTTCACAGGCACTGGGCCTTCTTCACAGGTACTGGCCTTGCTTCATATCGCCAGACGAGGGCCCCGCCTTGCGCCACACTCTAGTGCCATCAGCAATGACCGGAACCCAGGACGCCGCCCGATGGGTTAGAGCGGTCGCCCGCGGTTCCCCCGACGACCACGGGTCCTCTGCCAGGGGCAGGCCCTGAGGCACCTCCCCAGCAGAGGGCCTACCTCCTAAGAACGCCTTGCTCCGAACGCTACGGTGGTGATGTAGGATCTTGACCCCTCTCCCGCAGCCCCCTGCGCCCTCCTCCCGAGGGGTAGGAGACTGTGGGAGCGGGGCAGCTGCTTGCCGTGGCAACCTGCACCTCCTATGATCCATGGTTAGCATATACCTGCCCTTGAAGAGTTAGCGGTGCCCGATAGTCGTTGCCTCCAGCGTGGCCAGCGGGTTCGTCCATGGGCTCCTGGATGGGCTCAGCTTCTACTGGCTCGTCCCCCCAGCTCGGGCCGAGGAGCGAGCCTTGCCTGCTCTCGCGAGGGTGTCCTTGGTCCAGCATGAGGGGCATGTATTCCTCCGTCGCTGTCATCCCGAATGCCACGCCGTGATGCCCCGCATGCCACGCGGTCCCACCTGCCGTGCCTACTGCGGGGTGGAAGCGCGGCAGCCTTCCGGGGCTGCGGGTCGCGTCGAGTCCTTCTTCTTCGTGGGCTGGGGGCGGAGGCAGCGCCGCCGCCGGTCCGGTGCTGGCGGCTCCGCTGGCGTCGGAGTAGCCTTGGAGTCCGCGGGCACGCACGGAGCCCCCGCACGGGCCGCCCTGGGCTTGAGATGGGAGCTGGGTGGAGAAGGGGTGAGCCCCCGAGGCGGCAAAGCCCAGGAGCTCCGCCACCCGCTCTAGCAGCACGTCATGGCCACCTTCCAGCAGTCTGCACCGCAGCAGCTCCCGGGCCACCGTGAGCGCGGCCCTTGAATTCGCCTGTTCTCGGCGGGTGTACGGCGTCGTGGTTGCGGCGTGATTGGAGGCGCTTGCCGCCGACCGCGCTTTCCGCAGTGTGAGGGTCGCGGAAGCTTGTCCGCATCGCCCGCGGCCTGCAGCACCTTGCGGGCCGCGAGCTGCCTGGGCCGCGGGGCCGCCCGAGGCGGGCGGCTCCGCACAGGTGGGCCACGCCGCCCATGGACCTTGGTTGCCCGCCTGGTCGCCGGACATGGTGATGACGATGCGAAGGGAGGCGGAGCCGAGTGGTGGAAGACAGATTCCGGCGCACCCCTACCTGGCGTGCCAAATGTCGGATTCCGGGTTCCGGCAGACCCTTAAGGTTCGAACACTGGGGTGCGCGCGGAAATCACGCCTTCTACCTCCCCATCTCACAAAGATCTAAACTACTAAAAGAATCGCACAAGAGACACAAGATTTATACTGGTTCGGGCCACCATTGTGGTGTAATACCCTACTCTAGTGTGTGGTGGATGGATTGCCTCCTGGGGCTGGTGATGATGAACAGTACAAGGAAGAACTGCCTCGCGAGGGTCTGTTCTTGGCTGGGGTGATGAACTGCTGGGTGGAGTTCAGTCACCTCTCTCTCTCCCTCTACTTGCTAGCCGGACCAACCAACTCTGCGAACCAAACCCTATTCTCCAATCTACCAACTGATCGACCCCTTGCTACGTGGGTGACCGGTCCTATTTATAGGCAAAGGCCGTGGTCCTCTTCCCAAATATTGAGCGGGAAGGGCGCCAACAACTGGCCAATTCGAAGGGGAACATCAAGTACACTTATCCTGGCTAAAGGTGGTCTTCGCCTGCGAAAGACTGTGCGGTGACGCCGTGCTGGGCTCCATGGCGACCTCCGTCTCGTAGTCCGCTTGGTCCTGGTCTCATTGCACCGAAATGGCAACCTTTGCCTGACGCCTCGGTACTCCGCGGCTGCGCTTGCCCCCTTTGCACCAAAGAGGAAAGAAGGACGCTGCGCGCGCTGGCGCCCGCCTGGCACCCTCGATCGTCATGGCTTGCGTCACGGGCACCTCACGAGGTACCCTGCCTTGATATCTCCGTCTCCTCACGAGCCAGCCTGAGGAGGCTGCGCCTGAGGATGCGCCGTGTCGTCCGCCTCGCGAGGCTTGGCCCCTCGCGAGGGTCTTGAGTCTTGTGCTGATGAAGATGGGCCATGTTGGGCCCCCATTTGAGCCACGCCGCAGGCAGGCAAGTCTGGGGACCCCCGTTCCCAGAACGCCGACATCTGCCTTGCATGAGGTTCCTCCTCCATGGAATGTGGCTGTGCAGCAGTAGCATGTGTCTCCTCCCCCAAAGGTTTAGACTTGAGCTTCTTCTTCCTTGGCTGAGGCATTGGCAGCTCTTGCAAAGTAGGCTTAAAACCATCTCGCATTATAGAGCCACGAGTGCATCTTCTCACACTTGTATCTACCACAGGTACCAGAGCTTTCTTTCTCTTGATGGTCCCGCGAGTTTGTTGGGCATAGAAAGAAAATTGCTCTTCAGTATGAGCCCGAGAGGGAAGAACCTCCTTAGTTGCTACAGTTATTATGAACAGAGCTCTTGCCATAGGCCTGACGACACTGGTCATTGGTGGCTCCTCAGAAACCATCAGGTTCTCATCCAAAGTGAGTTGCAAAGGAATTGGAAACTCTAGTTCGAAGGCATCCTCCCATGATCTTTTGGGCTTGAGCTGCATGAACCATAGGTAAGAAGCTTCTCAATTGCTCTCCTCCATATCATCTTAGTGGGCAGAGGTAGTCCACAAGGAACCATAGGTAATGGAATCTCCACGGGAGCAGCTGGCCAAACATGAGGTACATATATATGGCACAATGGACAAATCATTGTTAACTGCCACCTCATCATCATTGACAGGTGTCTCCACCTCCATGACATCAACCGAGCCTGCATGACGCATGTTGCCACTAGATTCAGACTCAAAAACTTGAGAATTATCAAGCACCATGGAAATTAGATCTTGCGTTGGTGGCATTTGATCCTGCTGCTGAATTTCATCTTCCTCACCCCAAACCGCAAGGCCCCAACCGTGTACTGGTGGCGGAAAAGGAACTGGATTCTCATTCCACCCAAGAGCTGGAAAAGGTGGAAGGGAAAAGTTGTGGGAGTCAGGGATGAAATCACCAGGAAATGGGTAAGGATCGCGATTTAAAGGCATTGGGTCTTCATCCGGCGGCATCTGAGCAGCCCAATTAGCCCCCAGAATATACAGAGGTGTAGTTCTAGACACCCTGGACCCGCCCCAAGCTGCATATTTAGAAAATACTACATCCCTCGGAACCAGTATATCTTCGGGAAAATATGCAAAAACAATGGTGCGCACGAGGTAAAGATCGTCACTGACCCAATGCTGAAAAGTACCAAAAGTATTGACTGTAGCACGGATATTCTGAGTATTACAGAAATCAAGTGGTATTCCTAAGAATATGAGACATCCACCCCGAAAACCCTGAGCACCAAGAAATCCAATCCCCTCATCATGCTTGAAGAAATGCACAAATCGATCATTACCCAGGGGTTGCGGATCTTGTTGCATTAACATGAATCTAACTACAGCATCATGAACCTCAAACAATCCCACACCACAAATCCAACGTTGTGCTAACCTAACCAAGTGTCCTCTTTGCCCTAAGAAATCCACCACTTCCTCTCTAGCTTGCCCAATCTGATCTGGAGGGGGAACTAGCATTACCTCTGCCACCATGAAAGCTTCATGATAGCGCACGATTGGGCTCGGTGGCGTGATGAAGGTCCGAGGGAGGCGAGCTTCACCTCTGTCGATGATGTGGTTGTTGGGGGACGTAGTATTTCAAAAACATTCCTACGATCACACAAGATCAATCTAGGAGTATCATAGCAATGAGCAGGGAGAGTATCCACATAGCCTCATAGACCGAAAGCGGAAGCGTTTAGTAACGCGGTTGATGTAGTCGAACGTCTTTGCGATCGAACCGATCCCAGTACCGAACGTGCGGCACCTCCCTGTTCAGCCCACGTTCAGCTCGATGAAGTCCCTCGAGCTCTTGATCCAGTTGAGGACGAGGGAGAGTTCCGCCAGCACGACGGCGTGGTGACAGTGATGATGAAGTTACTGGCGCAGGGCCTCGCCTAAGCACTATGACGATATGACCGAGGTGTGTAACTGTGCAGTGGGGCACCACACACAGTTAAGAGAAAGTTGTGTGTCTTTGTGGTGCCCCATCCCATGTATATAAAGGGGGGAGGTGAGGTGGCCGGTCCAAGGGGGCGTGCCATGGTGGGAGTCCTACTTGGACTCCGGGTCCATGTTGGATTCGGTCCCCCCCCTTTCCTAGTCCAAGTAGGACAAGAAGGGAAGGAGGAAAGGAAGAGAAGGAAGAAGGGGGGCGCTGCCCCCTCCCCATGTCCAATTCGGACTGGGCAAGAGGGGTGCGCACCACCTCTGGCCGGCCCTCTCTCTTTTCCACTAAGGACAATGGTGGCCCATTAACTTCTCGGGGGGTTCTGGTAACCCCCGGTACTCCGAAACTTATCTGAAACGACCCGAACAATTCCGGTGTGCGAATGTAGCCTTCCAATATATGAATCTTTATGTCTCAACCATTTAGAGACTCCTTGTCATGTCTGTGATCTCATATGGGACTCCGAACAAACTTCGGTTCATCAAAACACGAAACTCATAATACAAATCATCATCGAACTTTAAGCATGCGGACCCTACAGGTTCGAGAACTATGTAGACATGACCGAGAGATATCTCCGGTCAATAACCAATAAAGGAACCTAGATGCTCATATTGGCTCCTACAAATTCTATGAAGATCTTTATCGGTCAAACCGCATAACAACATACGTTGTTCCCTTTGTCATCGGTATGTTACTTGCCCGAGATTTTATCGTCGGTATCATCATACATAGTTCAATGTCGTCACTGGAAAGTCTGTTTACTCGTTTCATAATGCATCATGCCGTAGATAACACATTAGACACATTGCTTGCAAGGCTCACAGTGATGTGCATTACCGAGAGGCCCCAAAGATACCTCTCCGATACACAGAGTGACAAATCCTAATCTCGATCTATGCCAACTCAACAAACACCATCGGAGACACCTGTAGAGCATCTTTATAATCACCCAGTTACGTTGTGATGTTTGATAGCACACAAGGTGTTCCTTCGGTATTCGGGAGTTGCATAATCTCATAGTGTGAGGAACATGTATAAATTATGAAGAAAGCAATAGCAGAAAAACTAAACGATCATTATGCTAAGCTAACGGATTACCTTATCCATCATACCATTCTCTAATGATGTGATCCCATTCATCAAATTACAACACATGTCTATGGCTAGGAAACTTAACCATCCTTGGTTAAAGAGCTAGTCAAGTAGAGGCATACTAGGGACACTCTGTTTGTCTATGTATGCACACATGTACTAAGTTTCTGGTTAATACAATTCTAGCATGAATAATAAACATTTATCATGATATAAGGAAATATAAATAATAACTTTATTATTGCCTCTAGGGCATATTTCTTTTGGTCTCCCACTTGCACTAGAGTCAATAATCTAGATTACATAGTAATGATTCTAACTCCAATGGAGTCTTGGTGTTGATCATGTTTTTCTCGTGAGAGAGGCTTAGTTAACAGGTCTACAACATTCAGATCCGTATGTATCTTGCAAATGTCTATGTCTCCATCCTTGACTTGATCGAGGATGGAATTGAAGCGTCTCTTGATGTGCTTGGTTCCCTTGTGAAATCTGGATTCCTTTGCCAAGGCAATTACACCAGTATTGTCGCAAAAGATTTTCATTGGACCCGATGCACTATGTATTACACCTAGATCGAATATGAACTCCTTCATCTAGACTCCTTCATTTGCTGCTTTCGAAGCAGCTATGTACTCTGTTTCACACGTAGATCCCGCCACGACGCTTTGCTTAGAACTGCACCAACTGACAACTCCAGCATTCAATAAAAATACGTATCGAGTTTGTGACTTAGAGTCATCCGGATCAGTGTCAATGCTTGCATCAACGTAACCATTTATTATGAGCTCTTTGTCACCTCCATAAACGAGAAACATATCCTTAGTCCTTTTTAGGTATTTTAGGATATTCTTGACCGCTGTCCGGTGATCCACTCCTGTATTACTTTGGTACCTCCCCGCTAAACTAATAGCACGGCACACATCAGTTCTGGTACATAGAATTGCATACATGATAAAACCTATGGCTGAGGCATAGGTAATGACTTTCATTTTCTCTCTATCTTCTGCAGTGGTCGGCCATTGAGTCTGACTCAACTTCGCACCTTGTAACATAGGTAAGAACCCGTTCTTTGACTTATCCATTTTGAACTTCTTCAAAACTCTATCAAGGTATGTGCTTTGTGAAAGTCCAATTAAGCATCTTGATCTATCTCTATAGATCTTGATGCCCAATATACAAGCAGCTTCATCGAGGTCTTTCATTGAGAAACTCTTATTCAAGTATCCTTCTATGTTATTCAGAAATCCAGTATCATTTCCGATCAACAATATGTCATCCACATATAATAGTTGAAATGCTACAGAGCTCCCACTCACTTTCTTGTAAATAAAGGCTACTCCAAAAGTGTGGATAAAACCATATGCTTGACCAGTCCATAAATGGATCGCTAGAGCTTGCACACTTTGTTAGCACCTTTTGCATCGACAAAACCTTCTAGTTGCATCATATCCAACTCTTCTTTAAGATATCCATTAAGGAACGCAATTTTGACATCCATTAAGATATCCAGTCCATAAATGGATCACTAGAGCTTGCACACTTTGTTAGCACCTTTTGGATCGGAAAAACCTTCTGGATGCATCATATACAACTCTTCTTTAAGATATCCATTAAGGAATGAAGTTTTGACATCCATTTGCCAAATTTCACAATCATAAAATGCAGCAATTGCTAACATGATTTGGACAGACTTAAGCATCGCTACGTGTAAGAAGGACTTATCGTAGTCAACTCCTTGAACTTGTCGAAAACCTTTCGCAACAAGTTGAGCTTTGTAGAGAGTAACATTACCGTCAGTGTCAGTCTTCTTCTTGAAGATCCATTTATTCTCTATTGCTTGCTGATCATCGGGCAAGTCAACCAAAGTACACACTTTGTTCTCATACATGGATCCCATCTTATATTTCATGGCCTCAAGCCATTTTGCGGAATCTGGGCTCATCATCGCTTCCTCATGGTTCGTAGGTTCATCATGGTCAAGTAATTTGACCTCCAGAACAGGATTACCGTACCACTCTAGTGTGGATCCTACTCTGGTTGACCAACGAGGTTCAGTACTAACTTGATCAGAAGTTTCATGATCATCATCATTAGCTTCCTCACTAATTGGTGTAGGATCACTGGAACTTATTTCTATGATGAACTACTTTCCAATAAGGGAGAAGGTGCAGTTACCTCATCAAGTTCTACTTTCCTCCCACTCACTTCTTTCGAGAGAAACTCCTTCTCTAGAAAGGATCCATTCTTAGAAATGAATATCTTGCCTTCGAATCTATGATAGAAGGTGTACCCAACAGTCTCCTTTGGGTATCCTATGAATACAAATTTCTCCAATTTGTGTTCGAGCTTGTCAGGTTGAAGCTTTTTCACATAAGCATCACATCCCCAAACTTTAAGAAATGACAACTTGGGTTTCTTGCCAAACCGAAGTTCATATGGTGTCGTCTCATCGGATTTCGATGGTGCCCTATTTAACTTGAATGCAGCTGTTACTAAAGCATAATCGCAAAACCATAGCGATAAATCAGTAAGAGACATCGTAGATCGCACCATATCTAAAAAGTTGTGCTTACGATGTTCGGACACACAATTACGCTGAGGTGTTCCAGGTGGCGTGAGTTGCAAAACTATTCCACATTGTTTCAAATGAAGACCAAACTCATAACTCAAATATTCACCTCCACGATCAGATCGTAGAAACTTTATTTCCTTGTTATGATGATTTTCCACTCCACTCTGAAATTCTTTGAACTTTTCAAATGTTTCAAACTTATGTTTCATTAAGTAGACATAGCCATATCTGCTCAAATCATCTATGAAGGTCAGAAAATAACGATACCCGCCACGAGCATCAACACTCATGGGATCGCATACATCAGTATGTATTATTTCCAATAAGTCTGTTGTTGGCTACATTGTTCCGGAGAACGGAGTCTTAGTTATCTTGCCCACGAGACATGGTTCACAAGCATCAAGTGATTCCAAAAGCCCATCAGCATGGAGTTTCTTCATGCACTTTACACCAATGTGACCTAAACGGCAGTGCCACAAATAAGTTGCACTATCATTATAAAACTTGTATCTTTTGACTTTAATACTATGAATATGTGTATCACTACTATCGAGATTCAATAAAAATATACCACTCATCAAAGGTGCATGACCATAAAAGATATTACTCGTCTAAATAGAACAACCTTTATTCTCTGATTTAAATGAATAACCGTCTCGCATCAAACAAGATCCAGATACAATGTTCATGCTTAACGCTGGCACCAAATAACAATTATTCAAGTCTAAAACTAATCTCGAAGGTAGATGTAGAGGTAGTGTGCCGACGGCGATCACATCGACTTTGGAACCATTTCTGTAACGGCTCGAGACCGATCTACCAGGTGTCCTCCAGTTATTCACTGTTGTTGTGTGGTCATTGCTTGCGTGTCATGCATTGCATGTCATGTCATCATGTGCATTTCAATTGCATACGTGTTCGTTTCATGCATCCGAGCATTTTCCCCGTTGTCCGTTTTGCATTCCGGCGTTCCGTTCTCCTCCGGTGGTCATTTCTACCTTCTTCTCGTGTGTGGGGGTTAAACATTTCTGGATTGGACCGAGACTTGCCAAGCAGCCTTGGTTTACTACCGGTAGACCGCCTGTCAAGTTTCGTACCATTTGGACTTCGTTTGACGCTCCAACAGTTAGCCGAGGGACCGAGAAAGCCTCGTGTGTGTTGCAGCCCAACACCCTTCCAAAGTGGCCCAAAACCCACCAATCCATCATCTAGAGCGTTCGATCACGATCGCGTGATCGAAAAACGCACCTCATTGGGACTCTCCTAGCTCCCTCTACCTATATATATGTGCTCCCCTCCCGAAATTCGCGGATGAACCCTAAAAACTCCTCCCCTCGCGCCGCCGGACATGTCCGTTCCGCCACCGGACATGTCCGCTCGTCCGGCCACCTGACCCCGGCCAACCGCCGGCTGCCACCTCAGCGCCGCCGCCTCCCTCCACCTATCCCGCACCGCCACGTCACCGCGCCTGGCCTCCGGCTCCTCCCCGCGGCGCCGCGGCCCCGCGGGCCCGAGGCCGGCCCGCCCGGCCCGAGTTGCCCGCGCCCCACGCCCGAGCCGGATCTCGCGTCCCGCCGCCGCCAGAAGCGCCCCGCCGCCGCCACCGTGAGCTCCGGCCGCCGCGCGCCGCCCTGCCGCCGATCTGCTCTGCCGCTCCCCGCTGCTGCTCCGGTCGTCGTCCCCTGCGAGCGCCGCCTCGCCTCTATCGCCGTTCGCCGTGCACCTCCGCCGACTCCGGCCGGACCTGCTCAACCACCCGCCGGCCTCTTCGCCTCCCGACGCTCGCCGGAGTCCACCTTGCCACCGGAGCCGCCGGATCTTCGCCGGAGATGGCCGCCTCGCCAGAGATCGAGTCCGGTCAGATCTGGAACCGGGTGGGATCAGACCAAACACCGGTGTGTCCCGGTTCCCTCCATCCCGGAACTCTTCGTCCGCCCGTTGACTTTTCTCGCGGGGTAATATTTTCACTAAGTCCCTGAGATTGCCATGTTCCATATGCCCATGTTCATCGTGCCGTAAATTTGCATCCGTAGTGTCGGCGTTCTGGGAACGGGGGTCCCCAGACTTGCCTGCCTGCGGCCTGCGGCGTGGCTCAAAGGAGGCCCAGTGCGGCCCATCTTCATCAGCACAAGGCTCAAGACCCTCGTGAGGGGCCAAGCCTTGCGAGGCGGACGACACGGAGCTTCCTCAGGCGCAGCCTCATCAGGCTGGCTCGCGAGGAGGCGGAGATATCAAGGCGGGGTACCTCGTGAGGTGCCCATGACGCAAGCCATGACGATCGAGGGTGCCAGGCGGGCGCCAGCGCGCGCAGCGTCCTTCTTTCCTCTTTGGTGCAAAGGGGGCAAGCGCAGCCGCAGAGTATCGAGGCATCAGGAAAAGGTTGCCATTTCCGTGCAACGAGACCAGGACCAAGCGGACTACGAGACGGAGGTCACCATGGAGCCCAGCACGACGTCACCGCAGAGCCTTTCGCAGGCGAAGACCAACATTAGTCAGGATAAGCGTACTAGATGTTCCCCTTCAAATTAGCCCGCCATTGTTGGCTCCCTTCCCGCTCGATATTTGGGAAGAGGACCAGGGCCTCTATAAATAGGGCCGGCCACCCACGTAGCAAGGGGTTGGGTTGGTTCATTCGGTTCGCAAGAAGAGAAAGAGAGAGAGGGCGACTGAACTCCTCCCAGCAGCTCGTCTCCCCAGCCAAGAATAGACCCTCGCGAGGCTGTTCTTCATTGTATCGTTCATCATCACCAGCCCCAAGAGGCAATCCATCCACCACACACTGGAGTAGGGTATTACACCACAATGGTGGCCCGAACCAGTATAAATCTTGTGTCCCTTGTGCAGTTCCTTTAGTAGTTTACATCTTTGTGAGACGGGGAGGTAGAGGGCGTGATCTCCGCGCGCACCCCAGTGTTCGAACCTTAAGGGTCTGTCGGAACCCCTGAATCCGACATTTGGCGCGCCAGGTAGGGGTGTGCCGGAATCTTTCCTCCACCACTCCGTTCTCCTCCAGCCGTCGCGTCCATGTCCGATGCTCGTCGGGCCCGCGCCGAGCGCCGGGCCGCCATTGCCTCTCGTGTCGCCTAGACGGCCCCCGTCGGTGGGCGTCCTCATCGTTCCCTGTCGCCCGCCGTCAACGCCGCCACCGGCCCGGCGGGGGGCGAGCAGCAAGCGTCGTCTCAACATCCGTCCGTGCACCAAGACGGCCGCACCGCTACTCCATCACTCGCACCAGCCGGTTCTTCGTCCCGCGCGCTCCTCGCGACAAACGAGCTCCTGCCCTACCACCCCGTCGACGACGTCTATGAAGATTGGCTCGACCGCGTCGCCGAGCTTGTCCGCACCGCAGGGGGCTCTTCCGCGTCGTCCGTTCCTCTGCACCACACCCCGCCATGCGCGGGCAACGAAGCTCCAGAGGCGCACCAGCCGCCTCCTCTCCAAGAAGATCCCATGGCTCCAAGGCGCCTGGCCCCTGGGCGGAACCCGCTCCGTCAGGTGCCAGCGCAACAAGAACGGAGCTGCCAAGAAGTCCCTCGCCCGCAAGGAGCGGCCAGGGCACTCCCTGCTCCGGCACGCCGCGACCCTGCTCCAGCTTCGGCACGCCAAGACCCCGCTCTGCTCCTAGCTGCAGTGCGTGGGGACCCTCAAGACCAAGCTCTCCACCAGCCGAAGCCTTTCGTGGCCACCGCAGGCTGCCGCGCCTACACCACTGAGCTGCGTAGCGTCGCGTGGCCCGGCAAGTTCAAGCCAGACCTGCCTCCTCGCTACGACGGCACAACTGACCCCGCAGAGTTCCTCCAGCTCTACGAGCTGGGCATTGAGGCTGCCAGCGGGGATGAAAAGGTCATGGCGAACTGGTTCCCCATGGCGCACAAGGAAGGAGCTCGAACCTGGCTCCTGAATCTGGCTCCAGGCACGATCTCCTCCTGGGACCAGATGCGCACCCGCTTCATCGCCAACTTCCAAGGTACTCGCGACCGGCCGCCCGCCATGAGCGACATGCGCCGCATCAAGCAACAACCCGGAGAGACCCTACAAAAGTACATCCAGCGCTTCAACAGCGCGCACCTCAAGATCCCCAAGGTGTCCGAGGAAGCCATCATCTCGGCCTTCTCCGATGGTGTGCGCGACGTCAAGATGAAGGAGGAGCTGGCGATGCACGAAGACCTCTGCACCTCCTTGGAGCTGTTCAACTTGGCGAACAAGTGCGCCAGGGCTGAGGAGGGACGTTTCTCCCTCCTCGAGCTGCCTGCCGTGGACCCAGAAGAGAAGAAGCCCAAGGCCAAGGACGTGAAGTGCAAGGGGGCTGCTGTACTCGCCGCAGAACCAGACACCAAGCGGGGCAAGGATCTGCCCGAGCCCTCCAGGGGCAGCCGGTACTGTGTGTACCACGACCTCCACACCCACAACACAAACGAATGTCAAGAAATCCGCGCCGTACGAGAAGGAAGGATCGGCCGTCGCCCTGACCGTGCTGACCGGGGCTACGGCCGAGGAGGAAGAAGAAACCCAGGACGCTGGGAAGATTGCGGCCCGCGCCAGGGGTGGCTGGACCAACCTCGCGAGGACGGCTGGCGACACCTGCCTCGCGAGGGTGACTGGAGGGACGCAGGCCTACCTCCGCTGCCGCCTCAGCCAAGGAGGAATGAATACCGCCATCGAGACGAGGGGGCTGGGGGCTTCCAGGAGCCGCGCGCCATCGCCTGCATCCTGGGCGGAGCTCAAGCCCCAGCCTCTCAACGTATTTTCAAGCAGTTTGCTCGCGAAGTGAATGCAGTTCTCCCCAAGCTCGAAGCAACACGCCCCCTCAGGTGGTCGGCGTGCGCCTCATGTTCAGCTCAGCAGACCAGCTCAAGTGCACGGCCACGGCAGGAGTCCTCCCGATGCTTTGCTCCCGAGTCATCAGCAACGTGCTGGTCACCAAGACCCTCATCAATAGTGGGGCAGGGCTCAACGTCCTGTCCGTGGAAACATTCAACAATCTCCAAGTGCCCTACGACCAGCTTTAGCCAACCAAGCCTTTCTCCGGAATCACCGACGGTTCCACAGTCCCGATCGGGCAGGTCCGCCTCCCTGTCACCTTCGGGGCTCGCAGCAACTACCGCACCGAGCTCATCGACTTCGACGTCGCCCACATCCTCCTGCCGTACAACGCCATCCACGGGTACCCAGCGCTGGCCAAGTTCATGGCCGTGACTCACCACGGCTACAACGTCCTCAAGATGCCAGGAAGTGGCGGCATCATCACGGTGCCTTGTGAAGAGAAGGACGTAGTGTGTTCCCTGGAGCGAGCCTTTCAGGCTGCGTCGCTAGAAGACCCAGATCGCGGAAGCAGGAGGATTCCTGAGACCAGCCCCAAGAAGAAGAAGACATCGTCAGGCTCAGCCCCTCAGGAGGCAGGCCCCTTAGGGCCCGTGTCTGCCCAGGGGGACCCCCCTTCCATTGCATAGGAAAGCTCGCCCGGCGCCCTCCTCAGGCAGGGCTCGGGGGCTCTCACCTGGAGGGCCACCAATGTAACGCCCTCGATGCGGCTATGTCTCCCACCTGTCGAGGCACGACTTAGAGACATAGGCGCATTGAAAGCAATGTCGCAAGTCGGGAATCATTACACAACCCAAGTACATATATAATATAAAGGGGGGATAATAATAATAGTTGGCTTACACTCGCCACGTCACATCAGGGTACATAAATAACATTCATCATCCAAACACTCATGGCCCGACTACGGTGCCAAAATAGAAAAGACCCCCAACAAGCGACTAAAACCCTGAATCGAACCCCGAATAGGCACCACTACTGAAAATCAGGAAAAGAAACATAGTATCGCTGAGAGTCCTCGTCGTACTCCCACTTCAGCTCGAACGCGCCATCCGAAGGAGTATCATCGGTCCCTGCATCTGGTGTAATAGTAATCTGTGAGCCACAAAGGACTCAGCAATCTCACACCCTCGCGATCAAGACTATTTAAGCTTAATAGGTAGGGAAGGGGTAATGTAAGTGGAGCTGCAGCAAGCGACTAGCATATATGGTGGCTAACTTATTCGCAAAGTAGAGTGAGAAGAGAAGGCAAAGCACGAGCGGAAACTACATAGAGCAGACTACGCAAACATAACTCCAACGCCATGTCCACTTCCCGGACTCCGCCGAGAAGAGGCCATCACGGCAACACACGCAGTTGATTCATTTTAATTAATTAAGTTCAAGTTGTCTACAACCGGACATTAACAAATTCCCATCTGCCCATAACCGCGGGCACGGCTTTCGAAAGATCAATCCCTGCAGGGGGGTCCCAACTTAGCCCATAACAAGCTCTCACGGTCAACGAAGGAATAGACCTCCACCCAGGACCCACCAATCAGACTCGGTATCCCGGTACAACAAGATGATTCGACAGGTCAAAACTAGTCCAGCAACACCGCCCGAATGCGCCGACAAATCCCGATAGGAGCTGCACATATCTCTTTCTCAGGGCACACTCAGATTGTCCAAACTTCCGGTAGACCAGCCCAGAGTTGCCCCTGGTGGCCACCGGCGGCTGACGTTCCGGACCAACACTCAGAGGAGCACTGGCCCGTGGGGGGCTAAAATAAAGATGACCCTCGGGCTCCGGAAACCCAAGGGAAAAAGGAGGTAGGTGGCAAATGGTAAAGCCAATGTTGGGCATTGCTGGAAAAGCTTTAATCAAGGCGAACTATCAAGGGGTTCCCATTATAGCCCAACCGCGTAAGGGACGCAACAATCCGGGAACATAACACCGATATGACGGAAACTAGGGCGGCAAGAGTGGAACAAAACACTAGGCGAGAGGCCGAGCCTTCCACCCTTTACCAAGTATATAGATGAGTAAAGATAACATAGCAATATAGTGATATCCCAACAAGTAAATAAATGTTCCAACAAGGAACGGCTCCAATCTTCACCTGCAACTAACAACGCTATAAGAAGGGCTGAGCAAAGCGGTAACATAGCCAATCAATGGTTTGCTAGGACAAAGGTGGGTTAGAGGCTCAATCACGGAAATTGGGAGGCTGACAAGCAAGTGGTAGGCATCGTAGCATTGGCAAAGCAAAAGAGCGAGCAAACTAGCATAGCAAAGATAGTAGTGATTTCAAGGGTGTGATCATCTTGCCTGCACAGTTGTCAGAATTGACTGGATCCTCAAAAGCAAACTCAACGGGCTCCTCGTTAGCAAACTCATCTCCCGGCTCTACCCAACAACACAAACAAGCAACAAGGATACAATCAACCACGTGCAAGGGCAAGCAATAATATGCAAAGATGATATGCTATGCGGGATGCGATGCGGGATGCAAAAATGCAACATGTAACAGGAAATGCATGAACCTGGACTCAACTTGGAAAACCAAGTGTGCCACTGGATAGAGGGGAAGAAATCCCCTTAAAACGATATAAAGATCATGGCAATCGGAGCTACGGTTTACAAATGGCAAGCGTTTTACTAAACGAACCGATCTGCGATTTACGGCAAGTAGGCTCCTAAATGCAACAAAATGAACTTGCTACAGCCACCCAACATGAAAACAAATTGCATGGCAGTGATGTACTCATCAAGCTTAACAAATCATCAGGACCGAGGCATAGGCAAATTCATCCATTAAGGGCTTCAAACAAGCATGGCAAAACTGAATAAGCAAAACAGATTTCAGACTTAGCGAAATTAACGCTAGCCTGAAATTTCAGACCACGATGCTCTCTTCGGAGCAGCAAAACGACATGAAGGAAAACCTCAACATGGCAAGTAAGAGCATGGCATGGAGCTACTCAACAAGGTTAACAAAACACCCAAAATGACCTGGGGCCAAAAGGGTTCACAAAATACTCTACCGAGCACACGAACATCGATGAAACACAATCAGTTTTCAGACTTGGTGAAAACTGGGACATGCTGAAATAATAACTCACGGAGGCATGTAAACGAGCTCGACGCTCTCTCTACGGTGCAAGTCATGGCAAGGCAAGCATATATCCATTAAGAAGGCACAAAATGCTAGCTAGACATGGCAAGAACAATGGCATAGCATGCATGGACCACTAGCAATCACTCCGGCAAAATCGCAAAAGAGTTCACGATCTGCCCAAAACAGCAACTATCCAAAAGTTGAGCTCGATTGAGTCAACCTAGAGTACTCCAACATAACAAGTAAAGACATGGATGGATTAAGCACAACAAGCATAACAAATCGCTCTTACTGATCATCCTCAAAAGAGGCATGAATCACTAGGAAACAAGCCGGACATATAGCATCGTGAACTAAAACTAAGTCCCTGAAATGAGTAATCTCAGGTAGCCCTCTTTGCAAGCTTGCACAAGACGACACACACATCCTAAAAATACATGGAAGGAACCTCTGGAAAGAATACAACATGCTTAACAATTCATCCCAAAGGGGCACAGGCATATCATGCACGGATTAAACATGGCAAAAATGACAAAAGTGCATGTTGAACTAACGGATCTGCAATTTAACTCAACATGCCTCCTTCCAACAGCATTTTGGGCAACAAGATGACCTCAAATGCAAATGATGCAATGGAATGAAATGATGTACTCGTCGAGACGAAGATTTTGACATATCATATGCCCAAATCGGAGCTACGGATGCAAGGATATGGCAGGTCAAAGTAGCAAGAAAAATTAGGGTTAGGGGATGCAAAGTCAACCCGAAACGGATCTGGATCTGGGATCCGGCGGTTACTGTAGCGGCGCGCGAACCGAGGTTCGCCGGAGTGGCTACCGGAGCCGAAGGAGAGGCGGGGCCGGCCGGATCGGGCCTTGGGCGCCGCGATGGCGAGGTCCGGGCGGCGGGGCGAGGCCGCGGCGGCGGTGGTGCCGACTGGCGACGAGGACGGAGGGGAGCGGCGCGGTGGCCGGCGATGCGGCGGCTCGCCGGAGAGGCGCACGGCGGCGGGGCGGCGGCCGGACGCGGGGAAGATGGCGGCGGGGCGCGCAGGATGAAGGCGGCGGCGGCTCAGGCCTCGGGGGCTCTCCCCGGGCCGAGCGGGCTTCGGCGGCGACGCGGGCAGGCGGCCACGTGGCGCTCGGTGATTGGACGTGGGGCGTCGGCGGACGTGTCCGGTCAGGTGGCGGACAAGTCTGTCGGTGGCGGGGAGATGTTTTTTTTAGGGTTTGGACGGGGGAGAAGAAGAGATCCGAATGGGGGGTATAAATAGGCATAGAGGGAGCTAGGAGTGTCCAAATGAGGTGCGGTTTTCGCCCACACGATCGTGATCGAACGACCGAGACGATGGAGCTGAGTTTGGTGGGTTTTGGGCCAAAATGGAGGGGTGTTGGGCTGCACACACACGAGGCCTTTTCGGTCCCTCGGTTAACCGTTGGAGTATCAAACGAAGTCCAAATGACCCGAAACTTGACAGGCGGTCTACCGGTAGTAAACCAAGGCCGCATGGCAAGTCTCGGCCCAATCCGGAAATGTTTAATCCCCACACACGAAAGAAAGCTAGAAATGGCCACCGGAGGAGAACGAAGCGCCGAAATGCAAAACGGACAACGGGGAAAATGCTCGGATGCATGAGATGAACATGTATGCAAATGCAATGCACGTGATGACATGATATGAGATGCACGAAAACAAAAACAACACACGGAGACAAAGACCCGAACCCGAGAATTAAATATAACTTAATGCCGGAAACGGCAAGAGTTGGAGTACAATTGGGGAAGGTTACATATGGGGCGTTACAACACTCCACCACTACGAAAAGATCTCGTCCCGAGATCTAGGACTGAAAGAACTCCGGGTACTCAGAACGGAGGTGATCCTCGCATTCCTAGGTAGCTTCACGGTCGGAATGGTGTGACCACTTTACTTTGAGAAACTTGATTGACTTATTGCGAGTTTTGCGTTCAGTCTCTTCAAGGATTGCAACTGGGTGCTCACGGTAGGAGAGATCTTCTTGGAGCTCAATGTCCTCGAAGTTGACGGTGCGCTCAGGCGTCTTGAAGCACTTTCGGAGTTGCGAGACGTGGAACACATCATGAACATTGGCAAAGGTTGCAGGAAGCTCGAGTTGATAGGCGAGGTCGCCTCTCTTGCTGACGATCTTGAAAGGCCCGACGTATCTGGGGGCGAGCTTCCCTTTGATACCGAAGCGACGAGTCCCTTTCATAGGAGAGACGCGGAGGTAGACATGATCTCCGATCTCAAAGGCCAAATCACGGTGCTTGCTGTCATAGTAGCTCTTCTGACGAGACTGGGCTGCTTTGAGGTTATCACGAATGACCTTGCACATTTCTTCTGCCTCTGTGATCAGGTCGTTACCCAGCAGCTGACGTTCACCGGTTTTAGACCAGTTGAGAGGTGTACAGCACTTCCTACCGTACAGAATTTCAAACGGGGCATTGCCGGAACTTGCTTGGAAACTGTTGTTGTACGAGAATTCAGCATAAGGAAGACAGTCCTCCCACTTCATGCCGAAGGAGATAACACAAGCCCTGAGCATATCTTCAAGAATCTGGTTGACACGCTCGACTTGACCGCTTGTTTGAGGATGGAAAGCAGTGCTGAAGCGAATGCTGGTGCCCATGGCCTTCTGAAAAGAATCCCAGAACTTGGAGGTAAAGATGCTACCATGGTCCGAAGATATCACTTGAGGAATACCGTGCAGAGAGACAATAGGAGAGGTGTAGAGCTCCGCCAATTGAGCTGCAGTGATTGACTCTTTGATAGGCAGGAAATGAGCCACTTTGGTCAGCTTGTCGATGACAACGAATATAGCATCATTGCCGCACTTGGACTTAGGAAACCCAGTCACAAAGTCCATTTCAATGTGGTCAAACTTCCATTCTGGAATGGCGAGAGGTTGGAGGAGACCTGCTGGCTTTTGGTGTTCTGCTTTCACTCTTCTACAGACATCACATTCATTCATGAATTGAGCGATCTCGCGCTTCATTCGAGTCCACCAATAAGTTTGCTTCAGGTCTTGATACATCTTCGTGCTCCCAGGGTGGATGGAGAGGAGAGAGTTGTGAGCCTCATTCATGATCACTTTACGAAGTTCACCTTTGGCCAGAACAATTCGATCCTCGAAGAAGAGAGTGTCCTTGTCATTAAGTCGGTAGCACTTGTACTTGGACCGACTCTTTGCAATACCAATCTTCACCTTTTTCACCATAGCATCAAGGAGCTGGGCTTGGCAAATCTGGTCTTCCAAGGTAGGAGAAACTTGAAGGTTGGCAAGGAAACCTTGAGGAACAACTTGCAGATTAAGTTTGCGGAAGGCTTCACAAAGCTCGGGTTGATAAGGCTTGAGAATCAGACTATTGCAATATGCTTTTCTGCTCAAAGCGTCAGCAATCACATTAGCCTTGCCTGGAGTATACTCGATACTTGGATTGTACTCTTGAATCATTTCGACCCATCGAGTCTGCCTGAGGTTGAGATTAGGCTGAGTGAAGATGTACTTGAGACTTTTGTGATTAGTGAAAATGTCCACTTTCCTTCCCAAGAGAAGATGTCTCCAGGTCAACAATGCGTGCACAACTGCCGCCAACTCGAGATCATGAGTGGGGTAGTTCTTCTCATTTGGCTTCAACTGGCGAGAGGTATAAGCAACAACTTTCTTCTCTTGCATCAGTACTGCACCGAGACCTTGGAGAGAGGCATCACAAAAGACCTCGTACGGCTTGGCTTCATCAGGCGGAGTTAGAACTGGAGCAGTGATCAATTTCTCTTTCAAAGTGTTGAAAGCAACATCACACTCCGGAGACCAAACGTACTTGACGTGCTTCTGAAGAAGATTTGAGAGAGGCTTCGCGATCTTGGAGAAGTTTTCAACGAATCTTCGGCAATAACTTGCAAGACCGAGGAAGCTACGGAGTTGCTTCACATTCTGAGGAGGTTCCCAATTAACGATTGCAGACACCTTCTCAGGATCCACGGAAATGCCCTTGGCAGAGATAATATGGCCAAGATAAAGAACCTCATTGAGCCAAAACTCACACTTGGAGAACTTGGCGTAGAATTGGTGTTCCCTTAGCTTGTCAAGAACCAAACGCAAGTGTTTGGCATGATCTTCCTTGTTCTTCGAGAAAACCAGGATATCATCGAGATAGACCAAAACAAAGTCGTTGGTGTAGGGGTTGAAGATGAAGTTCATCATGTGAGAGAACGTCGGAGGAGCATTGGCGAGGCCAAAAGACATAATAGTGTATTCATATGACCCATAGCTTGTTCTGAACGCCGTATTTGGAATATCTTGTTCACGAATGCGAATTTGATGATAACCCATACGGAGATCAAGCTTGGAGAATACTTGGGCACCCTTGAGTTATTCGAATAGCTCATTAATGTTGGGAAGTGGATATTTGTTCTTGATGGTCTTCTTGTTCAATGGACGATAATCAACACAGTCAGTCCGTTCCATCCTTCTTCTTCACAAAAAGAACACCACAACCCCACGGAGAAGTACTAGGCCGAATGAGACCCATTCTTTCTTGCACATCGAGCTGTTTCTTCAACTCCTTCAACTCTTCGGGGCCAAGCTTGTAAGGCCGTTTACACACCGGTTCCGTACCGGGCTCAAGTTCAATAACGAATTCAACAGGCCGGTTTGGAGGCATGCCTGGGAGTTCTTCAGGGAAGACATCTTGATACTCACAAACAACCGGAATCTGCGAAATAGCATCCAATTCACCCTTCTCATTGAGAGAGAATAACCGGATGGTATTATCCCGAGCAGCAAAAACAATTACTTCCTCAGACGAATGAGTCAGTTGAATCTGCTTGGCTGCACAATCCAGCTGAGCTTTATGTTTAGAGAGCCAGTCCATCCCAAGAATGAGGTCGATATCAGAATTGCCAAGAACCATTGGAGAAGCCAAGAACATGAATTCACCCAACATGATGGAAATATCCGGAATCTCCTGATTGGCGAGCAAACATTTACCCGGAGATACCACTACTAACGGACTATGCATCGCTTGGGAAAAGAACTCATGCTTAGATGCAAAAGGCTTCGAGATGAAACAATGCGATGCACCTGTGTCAAAAAGAACTTTTGCAGGAATATCATTAACAGGAAGGTTACCCATGATCACATCCGACGAATCCTCTGCCTGAGCTGCATTCACCATATTGACCTTGGCATGCTTGGGATTATGCTTGACCACAGCTGTACCTGCCGATCTGACAGGAGGAGGAGGAGGAATACGCCTCTGGTTGAAACACTTGTTGGCGTAGTAACCCTTCTGTTGGCACTTGTTGCACGTGACCTCTAAGAGCGGACGATGGTACGGAGCACTCGATCTTGGAGCTTGAGACGAAGTCTTGTTCTGAAAGCCTGGGTTGGGTGGGTGGGATGAACCACTGCCACCTTTGCTCTTCTGTTGATACGGCTGACGGAACGGAGGAGGAGGAAGCCAATACTTCTGCTGCTTGGTCACTTGAGTAGAGGACGAAGACATAGTATCTCTGACTCGCTTCCTGGAAGCATCACACCTGAGCTGAGCAGCCTCTTGCTTCAGTGCCATGTTGTAGAACTCATCGTATCTCAGCGGCTCGAAGAGGACAAGAGTGAGCTGAATTTCTTCACGAAGACCACCCCTGAACTGATAGATCATGCTCTTCTCATCAGGAACATCCTGCTTGGCAAAACGGGCGAGCTTCTGGAACAACTTGTTGTAGTCATAGACAGACAAAGAGCCTTGCTTCAGATTACGGAATTCTTCACGTTTGCTTTCAGTCACACTTTGAGGAATGTGATGAGCGCGGAAATCACGACGAAAATCATCCCAAGTGATCAAACGTCCACCTCTGGAATCCCGGTACTGCTGAAACCACTCTGCGGCCTGATCCTTGAGCTGGAAAGACACGAACTTGACGAAATCTTCAGGTCTGACATTGCTACATTCAAAATGCTTTCCCAGATTGACTAACCAATCATCAGCATCGGTAGCCTCAACGCAGTTGCTGAACGTCTTTGGACCATTTGCGAGGAACTAATGCAGAGTTGCAAACTGGTTCTGGTTGTTGCCTTGATTCGCTTGACTGCTTTGATTCCGCTCTTGGATGATTTGCATGATCAGCTGAGTATTTGCATTAGTAGCAGCCACCACAGCCTGCCATGCTTCCGGAGGAGGCGGAGGTGGCGGAGGATCTTGATTCTGGTTCTGACTGGTGCTCTTAGCGGGAGCCATCCTGAAGAGGTTGACCACCATTAGCACACAAATAGAGAAATATAGAAGGTGAATCCAACGGAATGAAAATTGCAACATAAAGTCTTCACACCCGAACAAAATGAACGAATGCACTTCTCTTGAAGTGGTCACATATTCCTAAATTGCGAAGCCACGAAGAATCAGGTAGAAGAGGTACATCAACGAGGGATGGAATCAACATATGACGTCGAAGAAGAACGAATACCACAACTCGAAATAAAACCAAGGGTTGGCTTGCGGAATAAGCCGGAACAAACACATGACAGAAATTTCGTCCGAAGTGTTCGTGGTAGGACCTACACGGGCTCGACCGTACAGCACCATCATGTACAAGGCAGTGCACATGACATACGAAGCGTCCCCGAGTCAGCATAGCCAAGGACTCTTTAAGACACAACGAGGCCACTGTAAAATCGACCGTGAATAGGCGAACCACTAGACGTCGAACCCCAATTTCATACCACACATCTGTTGGAAAGATATCCTAAGGCTACTTGAATTCCCACCTATGAAACTCCCGAAACTTTCCGGTTATGCAATCAGGTGTTGAGGATACAGGGGAAGCATAATATCTTACCCAAGCTAGCAAATCCTACATCCAGCTGCATCCATCCTTCAACACATAACCAAGAAACCTTCGGAAACCATCTATCCCAACCTTCGAAAAGCATCCGTTATACAAGTTATGGCAATACTCCCGAACTCCCGCCCCAGTACTGGGTGGCGTCGAGGTTATCTCACCAACGAACTGCATAAAAGAGATTTTCGATGTCGCGCACATATCTCAAGTATGCCAGAATTGCAACGATAGAATTATGATGACAACACCTCAGAGCTCAACTCCCCGGGACACTTCCACTAAACCCCTGACAGGAGGCACCAAGACAGCATTCTCATCATAAGCCATCGGAACAAAACTAAGATACTCGCGTGATCCTAAAAATTTTTTTTAGTGAAATTTGAGAAGAGAAGAGTGAAAACTCTACGTCAGGATGCCTTACCAGAGCGATGAGGAGACTGGGAAGTAAAAAGAATTCCTAAGCTCTCCGATATATAATTCCTAAGGACTCAAAACATTTTTCTAGACACAACTCGGCTGCTAAAAACGATCAAGCAATGGGGCTCCTAAGGTCGGGGAAGGCTCTGATTACCAACTTGTAACGCCCTCAATGCGGCTATGTCTCCCACGTGTCGAGGCACGACTTAGAGACATAGGCGCATTGAAAGCAATGTCGCAAGTCGGGAATCATTACACAACCCAAGTACATATATAATATAAAGGGGGGATAATAATAATAGTTGGCTTACACTCGCCACGTCACATCAGGGTACATAAATAACATTCATCATCCGAACACTCATGGCCCGACTACGGCGCCAAAATAGAAAAGACCCCCAACAAGCGACTAAAACCCTGAATCGAACCCCGAATAGGCACCACTACTGATCATCAGGAAAAGAAGCATAGTATCGCTAAGAGTCCTCGTCGTACTCCCACTTCAGCTCGAACGCGCCATCCGGAGGAGTATCATCGGTCCCTGCATCTGGTGCAATAGTAATCTGTGAGTCACAAAGGACTCAGCAATCTCGCACCCTCGCGATCAAGACTATTTAAGCTTAATAGGTAGGGAAGGGGTAATGTAAGTGGAGCTGCAGCAAGCGACTAGCATATATGGTGGCTAACTTATTCGCAAAGTAGAGCGAGAAGAGAAGGCAAAGCACGAGCGGAAACTACATAGAGCGGACTACGCAAACATAACTCCAACGCCGTGTCCACTTCCCGGACTCCGCCGAGAAGAGGCCATCAAGGCAACACACGCAGTTGATTCATTTTAATTAATTAAGTTCAAGTTGTCTACAACCGGACATTAACAAATTCCCATCTGCCCATAACCGCGGGCACGGCTTTTGAAAGATCAATCCCTGCAGGGGGGGTCCCAACTTAGCCCATAACAAGCTCTCACGGTCAACAAAGGAATAGACCTCCACCCAGGACCCACCGATCAGACTCGGTATCCCGGTACAACAAGATGATTCGACAGGTCAAAACTAGTCCAGCAACACCGCCCGAATGCGCCAACAAATCCCGATAGGAGTTGCACATATCTCTTTCTCAGGGCACACTCAGATTGTCCAAACTTCTGGTAGGCCAGCCCAGAGTTGCCCCTGGTGGCCACCGGCGGCTGACGTTCCGGACCAACACTCAGAGGAGCACTGGCCCGTGGGGGGCTAAAATAAAGATGACCCTCGGGCTCCGAAAACCCAAGGGAAAAAGGAGGTAGGTGGCAAATGGTAAAACCAATGTTGGGCATTGCTGGAAAAGCTTTAATCAAGGCGAACTATCAAGGGGTTCCCATTATAGCCCAACCGCGTAAGGGACGCAACAATCCGGGAACATAACACCGATATGACGGAAACTAGGGCGGCAAGAGTGGAACAAAACACTAGGCGAGAGGCCGAGCCTTCCACCCTTTACCAAGTATATAGATGAGTAAAGATAACATAGCAATATAGTGATATCCCAACAAGTAAATAAATGTTCCAACAAGGAACGGCTCCAATCTTCACCTGCAACTAACAACGCTATAAGAAGGGCTGAGCAAAGCGGTAACATAGCCAATCAATGGTTTGCTGGGACAAAGGTGGGTTAGAGGCGCAATCATGGCAATTGGGAGGCTGACAAGAAAGTGGTAGGCATCGTAGCATTGGCAAAGCAAAAGAGCGAGCAAACTAGCATAGCAAAGATAGTAGTGATTTCAAGGGTGTGATCATCTTGCCTGCACAGTTGTCAGAATTGACTGGATCCTCAAAAGCAAAGTCAACGGGCTCCTCATTAGCGAACTCGTCTCACGGCTCTACCCAACAACACAAACAAGCAACAAGGATACAATCAACCACGTGCAAGGGCAAGCAATAATACGCAAAGATGATATGCTATGCGGGATGTGATGCGGGATGCAAAAATGCAACATGTAACAGGAAATGCATGAACCTGGCCTCAACTTGGAAAACCAAGTGTGCCACAGGATAGAGGGGAAGAAATCCCCTGAAAACGATATAAAGATCATGGCAATCGGAGCTACGGTTTAGAAATGGCAAGCGTTTTACTAAACGAACCGATCTGCGATTTACAGCAAGTAGGCTCCTAAATGGAACAAAATTAACATGCTACAGCCACCCAACATGAAAAAAAATTGCATGGCAGTGATGTACTCATCAAGCTTAAAAAATCATCAGGACTGAGGCATAGGCAAATTCCTCCATTAAGGTCTTCAAACAAGCATGGCAAAACTGAATAAGCAAAACAGATTTCAGACTATTGCAATATGCTTTTCTGCTCAAAGCGTCAGCAATCACATTAGCCTTGCTTGGAGTATACTCGATACTTGGATTGTACTCTTGAATCATTTCGACCCATCGAGTCTGCCTGAGGTTGAGATTAGGCTGAGTGAAGATGTACTTGAGACTTTTGTGATTAGTGAAAATGTCCACTTTCCTTCCCAAGAGAAGATGTCTCCAGGTCAACAATGCGTGCACAACTGCCGCCAACTCGAGATCATGAGTGGGGTAGTTCTTCTCATTTGGCTTCAACTGGCGAGAGGTATAAGCAACAACTTTCTTCTCTTGCATCAGTACTGCACCGAGACCTTGGAGAGAGGCATCACAAAAGACCTCGTACGGCTTGGCTTCATCAGGCGGAGTTAGAACTGGAGCAGTGATCAATTTCTCTTTCAAAGCGTTGAAAGCAACATCACACTCCGGAGACCAAACGTACTTGACGTGCTTCTGAAGAAGATTTGAGAGAGGCTTCGCGATCTTGGAGAAGTTTTCAACGAATCTTCGGCAATAACTTGCAAGACCGAGGAAGCTACGGAGTTGCTTCACATTCTGAGGAGGTTCCCAATTAACGATTGCAGACACCTTCTCAGGATCCACGGAAATGCCCTTGGCAGAGATAATATGGCCAAGATAAAGAACCTCATTGAGCCAAAACTCACACTTGGAGAACTTGGCGTAGAATTGGTGTTCCCTTAGCTTGTCAAGAACCAAACGCAAGTGTTTGGCATGATCTTCCTTGTTCTTCGAGAAAACCAGGATATCATCGAGATAGACCAAAACAAAGTCATTGGTGTAGGGGTTGAAGATGAAGTTCATCATGTGAGAGAACGTCGGAGGAGCATTGGCGAGGCCAAAAGACATAATAGTGTATTCATATGACCCATAGCTTGTTCTGAACGCCGTCTTTGGAATATCTTGTTCACGAATGCGAATTTGATGATAACCCATACGGAGATCAAGCTTGGAGAATACTTGGGCACCCTTGAGTTATTCGAATAGCTCATTAATGTTGGGAAGTGGATATTTGTTCTTGATGGTCTTCTTGTTCAATGGACGATAATCAACACAGTCAGTCCGTTCCATCCTTCTTCTTCACAAAAAGAACACCACAACCCCACGGAGAAGTACTAGGCCGAATGAGACCCATTCTTTCTTGCACATCGAGCTGTTTCTTCAACTCCTTCAACTCTTCGGGGCCAAGCTTGTAAGGCCGTTTACACACCGGTTCCGTACCGGGCTCAAGTTCAATAACGAATTCAACAGGCCGGTTTGGAGGCATGCCTGGGAGTTCTTCAGGGAAGACATCTTGATACTCACAAACAACCGGAATCTGCGAAATAGCATCCAATTCACCCTTCTCATTGAGAGAGAATAACCGGATGGTATTATCCCGAGCAGCAAAAACAATTACTTCCTCAGACGAATGAGTCAGTTGAATCTGCTTGGCTGCACAATCCAGCTGAGCTTTATGTTTAGAGAGCCAGTCCATCCCAAGAATGAGGTCGATATCAGAATTGCCAAGAACCATTGGAGAAGCCAAGAACATGAATTCACCCAACATGATGGAAATATCCGGAATCTCCTGATTGGCGAGCAAACATTTACCCGGAGATACCACTACTAACGGACTATGCATCGCTTGGGAAAAGAACTCATGCTTAGATGCAAAAGGCTTCGAGATGAAACAATGCGATGCACCTGTGTCAAAAAGAACTTTTGCAGGAATATCATTAACAGGAAGGTTACCCATGATCACATCCGACGAATCCTCTGCCTGAGCTGCATTCACCATATTGACCTTGGCGTGCTTGGGATTATGCTTGACCACAGCTGTACCTGCCGATCTGACAGGAGGAGGAGGAGGAATACGCCTCTGGTTGAAACACTTGTTGGCGTAGTGACCCTTCTGTTGGCACTTGTTGCACGTGACCTCTGAGAGCGGACGATGGTACGGAGCACTCGATCTTGGAGCTTGAGACGAAGTCTTGTTCTGAAAGCCTGGGTTGGGTGGGTGGGATGAACCACTGCCACCTTTGCTCTTCTGTTGATACGGCTGACGGAACGGAGGAGGAGGAAGCCAATACTTCTGCTGCTTGGTCACTTGAGTAGAGGACGAAGACATAGTATCTCTGACTCGCTTCCTGGAAGCATCACACCTGAGCTGAGCAGCCTCTTGCTTCAGTGCCATGTTGTAGAACTCATCGTATCTCAGCGGCTCGAAGAGGACAAGAGTGAGCTGAATTTCTTCACGAAGACCACCCCTGAACTGATAGATCATGCTCTTCTCATCAGGAGCATCCTGCTTGGCAAAACGGGCGAGCTTCTGGAACAACTTGTTGTAGTCATAGACAGACAAAGAGCCTTGCTTCAGATTACGGAATTCTTCACGTTTGCTTTCAGTCACACTTTGAGGAATGTGATGAGCGCGGAAATCACGACGAAAATCATCCCAAGTGATCAAACGTCCACCTCTGGAATCCCGGTACTGCTGAAACCACTCTGCGGCCTGATCCTTGAGCTGGAAAGACACGAACTTGACGAAATCTTCAGGTCTGACATTGCTACATTCAAAATGCTTTCCCAGATCGACTAACCAATCATCAGCATCGGTAGCCTCAACGCAGTTGCTGAACGTCTTTGGACCATTTGCGAGGAACTAATGCAGAGTTGCAAACTGGTTCTGGTTATTGCCTTGATTCGCTTGACTGCTTTGATTCCGCTCTTGGATGATTTGCATGATCAGCTGAGTATTTGCATTAGTAGCAGCCACCACAGCCTGCCATGCTTCCGGAGGAGGCGGAGGTGGCGGAGGATCTTGATTCTGGTTCTGACTGGTGCTCTTAGCGGGAGCCATCCTGAAGAGGTTGACCACCATTAGCACACAAATAGAGAAATATAGAAGGTGAATCCAACGGAATGAAAATTGCAACATAAAGTCTTCACACCCGAACAAAATGAACGAATGCACTTCTCTTGAAGTGGTCACATATTCCTAAATTGCGAAGCCACGAAGAATCAGGTAGAAGAGGTACATCAACGAGGGATGGAATCAACATATGACGTTGAAGAAGAACGAATACCACAACTCGAAATAAAACCAAGGGTTGGCTTGCGGAATAAGCCGGAACAAACACATGACAGAAATTTCGTCCAAAGTGTTCGTGGTAGGACCTACACGGGCTCGACCGTACAGCACCATCATGTACAAGGCAGTGCACATGACATACGAAGCGTCCCCGAGTCAGCATAGCCAAGGACTCTTTAAGACACAACGAGGCCACTGTAAAATCGACTGTGAATAGGCGAACCACTAGACGTCGAACCCCAATTTCATACCACACATCTGTTGGAAAGATATCCTAAGGCTACTTGAATTCCCACCTATGAAACTCCCGAAACTTTCCGGTTATGCAATCAGGTGTTGAGGATACAGGGGAAGCATAATATCTTACCCAAGCTAGCAAATCCTACATCCAGCTGCATCCATCCTTCAACACATAACCAAGAAACCTTCGGAAACCATCTATCCCAACCTTCGAAAAGCATCCGTTATACAAGTTATGGCAATACTCCCGAACTCCCGCCCCAGTACTGGGTGGCGTCGAGGTTATCTCACCAACGAACTGCATAAAAGAGATTTTCGATGTCGCGCACATATCTCAAGTATGCCAGAATTGCAACGATAGAATTATGATGACAACACCTCAGAGCTCAACTCCCCGGGACACTTCCACTAAACCCCTGACAGGAGGCACCAAGACAGCATTCTCATCATAAGCCATCGGAACAAAACTAAGATACTCGCGTGATCCTAAAAATTTTTTTAGTGAAATTTGAGAAGAGAAGAGTGAAAACTCTACGTCAGGATGCCTTACCAGAGCGATGAGGAGACTGGGAAGTAAAAAGAATTCCTAAGCTCTCCGATATATAATTCCTAAGGACTCAAAACATTTTTCTAGACACAACTCGGCTGCTAAAAACGATCAAGCAATGGGGCTCCTAAGGTCGGGGAAGGCTCTGATTACCAACTTGTAACGCCCTCAATGCGGCTATGTCTCCCACGTGTCGAGGCACGACTTAGAGACATAGGCGCATTGAAAGCAATGTCGCAAGTCGGGAATCATTACACAACCCAAGTACATATATAATATAAAGGGGGGATAATAATAATAATTGGCTTACACTCGCCACGTCACATCAGGGTACATAAATAACATTCATCATCCGAACACTCATGGCCCGACTACGGCGCCAAAATAGAAAAGACCCCCAACAAGCGACTAAAACCCTGAATCGAACCCCGAATAGGCACCACTACTGATCATCAGGAAAAGAAGCATAGTATCGCTAAGAGTCCTCGTCGTACTCCCACTTCAGCTCGAACGCGCCATCCGGAGGAGTATCATCGGTCCCTGCATCTGGTGCAATAGTAATCTGTGAGTCACAAAGGACTCAGCAATCTCGCACCCTCGCGATCAAGACTATTTAAGCTTAATAGGTAGGGAAGGGGTAATGTAAGTGGAGCTGCAGCAAGCGACTAGCATATATGGTGGCTAACTTATTCGCAAAGTAGAGCGAGAAGAGAAGGCAAAGCACGAGCGGAAACTACATAGAGCGGACTACGCAAACATAACTCCAATGCCGTGTCCACTTCCCGGACTCCGCCGAGAAGAGGCCATCAAGGCAACACACGCAGTTGATTCATTTTAATTAATTAAGTTCAAGTTGTCTACAACCGGACATTAACAAATTCCCATCTGCCCATAACCGCGGGCACGGCTTTTGAAAGATCAATCCCTGCAGGGGGGGTCCCAACTTAGCCCATAACAAGCTCTCACGGTCAACAAAGGAATAGACCTCCACCCAGGACCCACCGATCAGACTCGGTATCCCGGTACAACAAGATGATTCGACAGGTCAAAACTAGTCCAGCAACACCGCCCGAATGCGCCAACAAATCCCGATAGGAGTTGCACATATCTCTTTCTCAGGGCACACTCAGATTGTCCAAACTTCTGGTAGGCCAGCCCAGAGTTGCCCCTGGTGGCCACCGGCGGCTGACGTTCCGGACCAACACTCAGAGGAGCACTGGCCCGTGGGGGGCTAAAATAAAGATGACCCTCGGGCTCCGAAAACCCAAGGGAAAAAGGAGGTAGGTGGCAAATGGTAAAACCAATGTTGGGCATTGCTGGAAAAGCTTTAATCAAGGCGAACTATCAAGGGGTTCCCATTATAGCCCAACCGCGTAAGGGACGCAACAATCCGGGAACATAACACCGATATGACGGAAACTAGGGCGGCAAGAGTGGAACAAAACACTAGGCGAGAGGCCGAGCCTTCCACCCTTTACCAAGTATATAGATGAGTAAAGATAACATAGCAATATAGTGATATCCCAACAAGTAAATAAATGTTCCAACAAGGAACGGCTCCAATCTTCACCTGCAACTAACAACGCTATAAGAAGGGCTGAGCAAAGCGGTAACATAGCCAATCAATGGTTTGCTGGGACAAAGGTGGGTTAGAGGCGCAATCATGGCAATTGGGAGGCTGACAAGAAAGTGGTAGGCATCGTAGCATTGGCAAAGCAAAAGAGCGAGCAAACTAGCATAGCAAAGATAGTAGTGATTTCAAGGGTGTGATCATCTTGCCTGCATAGTTGTCAGAATTGACTGGATCCTCAAAAGCAAAGTCAACGGGCTCCTCATTAGCGAACTCGTCTCACGGCTCTACCCAACAACACAAACAAGCAACAAGGATACAATCAACCACGTGCAAGGGCAAGCAATAATATGCAAAGATGATATGCTATGCGGGATGTGATGCGGGATGCAAAAATGCAACATGTAACAGGAAATGCATGAACCTGGCCTCAACTTGGAAAACCAAGTGTGCCACAGGATAGAGGGGAAGAAATCCCCTGAAAACGATATAAAGATCATGGCAATCGGAGCTACGGTTTAGAAATGGCAAGCGTTTTACTAAACGAACCGATCTGCGATTTACAGCAAGTAGGCTCCTAAATTGAACAAAATTAACATGCTACAGCCACCCAACATGAAAAAAAATTGCATGGCAGTGATGTACTCATCAAGCTTAAAAAATCATCAGGACTGAGGCACAGGCAAATTCCTCCATTAAGGTCTTCAAACAAGCATGGCAAAACTGAATAAGCAAAACAGATTTCAGACTTAGCGAAATTAACGCTAGCCTGAAATTTCAGACCACGATGCTCTCTTCGGAGCAGCAAAAAGACATGAAGGAAAACCTGAACATGGCAAGTAAGAGCATGGCATGGAGCTACTCAACAAGTTTAACAAAACACCCAGAATGACCTGGGGCCAAAAGGGTTCACAAAATACTCTACCGAGCACACGAACATCGATGAAACACAATCAGTTTTCAGACTTAGTGAAAACTGGGACATGCTGAAATAATAACTCACGGAGGCATGTAAACGAGCTCGACGCTCTCTCTACGGTTCAAGTCATGGCAAGGCAAGCATATATCCATTAAGAAGGCACAAAATGCTAGCTAGACATGGCAAGAACAATGGCATAGCATGCATGGATCACTAGCAATCACTCCGGCAAAATCGCAAAAGAGTTCACGATCTGCCCAAAACAGCAACTATCCAAAAGTTGAGCTCGATTGAGTCAACCTAGGGTGCTCCAACATAACAAGTAAAGACATCTATGGATTAAGCACAACAAGCATAACAAATCACTCTTACTGATCATCCTCAAAAGAGGCATGGATCACTAGGAAACAAGCCGGACATATAGCATCGTGAACTAAAACGGCCCAGACTTAGTGATTTTCACTAAGTCCCTGAAATCAGTAATCTCAGGTAGCCCTCTTCGCAAGCTTGCACAAGACAACACACACATTCTAAAAATACATGGAAGGCACCTCTGGAAAGAAGACAACATGGTTAACAATTCATCCCAAAGGGGCATAGGCATATCATGCACGGATTAAACATGGCAAAAATGACAAAAGTGCATGTTGAACTAACGGATCTGCAATTTAACTCAACATGCCTCCTTCCAACAGCATTTTGGGCAACAAGATGACCTCAAATGCAAATGATGCAATGGAATGAAATGATGTACTCGTCGAGACAAAGATTTTGACATATCATATGCCCAAATCGGAGCTACGGATGCAAGGATATGGCAGGTCAAAGTAGCAAGAAAAATTAGGGTTAGGGGATGCAAAGTCAACCCGAATCGGATCTGGATCTGGGATCCGGCGGTTACTGTAGCGGCGCGCGAACCGAGGTTCGCCGGAGTGGCTACCGGAGCCGAAGGAGAGGCGGGGCTGGCCGGATCGGGCCTTGGGCACCGCGGTGGCGAGGTCCGGGCGGCGGGGCGAGGCCGCGGCGGCGGTGGTGCCGACCGGCGACGAGGACGGAGGGGAGCGGCACGGTGGCCGGTGATGCGGCAGCTCGCCGGCGAGGCGCACGGCGGCGGGGCGGCGGCCGGACGCGGGGAAGATGGCGGCGGGGCGCGCGGGATGAAGGCGGCGGCGGCTCGGGCATCGGCGGCTCTCCCCGGGCCGAGCGGGCTTCGGCGGCGGCGGCTCGGGCCTCGGGGGTCATTTTGGGCGAAATTGGAGGGGTGTTGGGCTGCAACACACACGAGGCCTTTTCGGTCCCTCGGTTAACCGTTGGAGTATCAAACGAAGTCCAAATGACCCGAAACTTGACAGGCGGTCTACCGATAGTAAACCAAGGCCGCATGGCAAGTCTCGGCCCAATCCGGAAATGTTTAATCCCCACAGACGAAAGAAAGCTAGAAATGGCCACCGGAGGAGAACGAAGCGCCGGAATGCAAAACGGACAACGGGGAAAATGCTCGGTTGCATGAGATGAACATGTATGCAAATGCAATGCACGTGATGACATGATATGAGATGCACGAAAACAAAAACAACACACGGAGACAAACACCCGAACCCGAGAATTAAATATAACTTAATGCCGGAAACGGCAAGAGTTGGAGTACAATTGGGGAAGGTTACATATGGGGCATTACAACCGACCTAGCCAGGGTCACGAGGGAGGCGCTTGGGCACCATGTGGAGGCGTGCTTCGAAGCACGTTTCCCTCGAGAAGGAGCCAGGCAAGGAAGGTCAGACCAGCAGGAGTTTGCTAACAAGGCCATTCAAGAACTACAGGAGTCAAGGATCATGAGAGGTTGCCACCGCCTACCAGCTGTGGCCCCACATCCAGGCGAGGATGGTGGGCTGCGCGTCTGTGCCGACGTACCAGGGCTCAATCAGATCGCCACGATGGAGCGCCTCTAGCCCTCGCAAGTGGGGCGCTGCGGGGGTCCACCCCACAGCTATGTTCGCATGCCTTACGGCCTGCCGAGCATGGCTGCGCGCGTACCAGCGCCTCATGAGGGGCATCATGGAGGCTCAGGAAGACAGGCGTTCTGCGGCCTTGGCGGAGATGAAGACAGCTCGCGAGGAGTCACTAGTGCCTCCGGAGCCTCCCGAGGCCCCGGGGCCTGGGGGCTCATGAGGATCGACTTCCGTAGTCCATCGAGCCTGCTACACCAATGCCACTTCGCCAATGACATCCTCAGGTGACATCTTTCAAGCTTCATTCCCAGCTGGGGGCACCCTCCCAGGGTTGCATCACTCCCAGGCCGCGTGGGTCCGTCCCTACGGCATGTATCCCCTTTTATTTTCCGGTCGTTAGTTTGCCTTGTTGGGGGCGCCCCTCGGGCTGCATCATCCCCAAGCCGCTCGGCGTGTATCTCCCTCGTGTTTATTTCCAACTATGCATTGCCTATCACGCTTGATTGCTTGATGCCTGTCCACGGCATCCTTTCTTCTCCATGTCGGCCACTTTCACGTTAAAGGGGGGGTGCCTGAGCATCGCGACTCAGTGCTCTTACTGGCTCTCCAGCCCTCACCCTCTGGCCTTGTCCACGGCATCGCGACCTGGCATACCAGCGACGGCTGAGACAAGCTCGAGGGCCGGGACCCGAGGACGTAGAGTACCGGCATCTAACCAAATTTTGCAGGGACACATCTCAAGATACGGCCCAGTGCCAGGCGCAACCCGCCTAGGGGTAGGGCCTCGTGAGTCCCGCGCTGGCTCACGAGTGCCCAGATACACCTCACCTACTCCAACCAGCGAGCTCTCGAGCGACTAACGATCGACTAATGACTGCCATGGCAACCCCATCTTCTTTCTGTGATGAATCTGCAGGATCCTTGGAGGGAACTGCGCTAGCGGAGGCCCTCATGGAGTTCCCTTCACCCTCGCCCGTGCGAACCGCTTGCACGTTAAAGGGGGGGGGGCGCCTGAGCATCGCGACTCAGGGCTCTTACTAGCTCTCCAGCCCTCACCCTCTGGCCTTGTCCATGGCATCGCGACTTGGCATACCAGCGACGGCTGAGACCAGCTCGAGGGCCAGGACCCGAGGACGTAGAGTAGAAAGGGGAGCAGAGGCGAGGGAGAAGGGGTGCGTGAGGACCTCGCCGAGCAACTCCTTCCCAACTACCCCACGGACCCGGCGATGCGCTGGGGCCGATCCCCGATCCTCAAGATAAGTCACCATCCAAAGCACTGGCTACCATGGCACCACCCCCGCACCTAAAGCAATTCCGTACTAGCAACATTGCTTCCCTTTCTCACCGAGCGACGGCTTCTTGGGCGCCAAAGGGGACCTCCTGAGCATCGCGACTCAGGGGCTCTTACTGGACCCCGGGTCGCTCACCTCCTGGCCTTGACCACGGCATCACGACTTGGCATACCAGCGATGGCTGACGCCGCCTTGGGACTGGGACCTGTCGACGCAAAGCACCAAGCCCTCGCAAGGTTCGAAAGGGAGAACTAAGCTATGACGAAATCAGCAACTCATACAGCTCCATAGCAAAGGTCATGTATTAACAAACGGGACTACAAGCACCTTACAAGCCCCCGTGGGGCGCATTTCGATTCCTCGCAAGGAGCGGATCCTAAGGGGTGCTAACTACACGAGCTCCTGCAAAAGATGCCATCATCAACAGTGGGCCGTCAGGCGCCGGCGCCAACCCCATCCAGATCAGGGTCGGCGACGGCCTGACGAGCCCGCCCTGCTCCGGGAGCGGCGCCGACTCGGGGGCTCGTAGCTGTCGTTGCTCGTCTCTGGATTCGCGAAGATTTCACTAGAGGCGCTGGACCCTCCGGCGCCTCCACCAAGGGAGCGGTCGGCGGGCCTAGCCCTCACCAGGGCAAGGTCCTGGCCACCTCTCCCGAAGCAACACTCCAGCCGGCGCCCGTTCGCGTCGAAGACCTTAAAGAACATCACCGCAGCGCCATCATAGTCCAGGTGGACCGTGAAGACGCCCCTCTCCATGCAAACCCGGGCAATCTCTCTCCAGCCGCGGGACAAGTAGACCTCGCCCGGGGCAGCGACCACGACCTCAGCCTCGGTCGCAAGGGCGCTGCAGCCGGCGTGCTGCAGCCAGAGCTCCAGGGGCCCTCCTGGAGGGATGATGGAGGCGAAGAAGGGAGGCAGATGGATCCAAGACTGGAGAGGAACAACGACGTGGAGCATGAACTCTTGGGAGGAGCCCTCGGCATGGACTCCAGGAGGAACAACCCACGCCTTCACGACCCGACGGCGCCTGCGACGACGTCGACCACGGAGATCAGAAATCGACACCTTCGGGGCCCTCGATGTGGGCATACAAGGCAAGTGCGAACCCCGGCGGAGCCCGCTCGCACCGAGGCCTCGGCTCCACCTGACGGTCTTCCTCGCCCCGGCTGCAAAGGGCGAGCCGTTTCTTCGGCGGGAGCGGGTCTGGCCCCTCTCGAGGAGCCTTTCCCTTCTCCGCTGCTGAGAACCGGCGGATCGGAGCCATCGCAGCAAGACGGAACAATGATCGGGAAGAGGGAGAAGGCAGGAGGAATGGACTAGAAGGGCACGCACAGCTTCGTACTTATAGCCGGCGAAGACCAACCGCCGGCCTCCACGATCACAGGTAATCATGACACGATTTGCATGAAGGGACTTGTCCACCTCGCGCGGTCACCAAGGCATCGTGGGGAAGTGGAGACGCCCACGTCCCATCAACCGCCAAGCGGCGCCCAAGGCCGCAGGCTGTTAGGGCCCGCGGCGCTTTGCCCTTGCCCTTTCGCCTCTCAGCACGGCCAAGTCCATGCGCGCCTTGGGCCCAGGGGCTACTGTCGGCGTTCTGGGAACGGGGGTCCCCAGACTTGCCTACCTTCGGCCTGCGGCGTGGCTCAAAGGAGGCCCAGCACGGCCCATCTTCATCGGCACAAGGCTCAAGACCCTCGCGAGGGTCCAAGCCTCGCGGGGCGGATGACACGGCGCATCCCCAGGCACAGCCTCCTCAGGCTGGCTCGCGAGGAGGCAGAGGAATCAAGGCGGGGTACCTCGCGAGGTGCCCATGACGCAAGCCATGACGATCGAGGGTGCCAGGCGGGCGCCAACGCGCGCAACATCCTTCTTTCCTCTTTGGTGCAAAGGGGGCAAGCGCAGTCGCAGAGTACCGAGGCATCAGGCAAATGTTATCATTTCGGTGCAACGAGACTAGGACCAAGCAGACTACGAGACGGAGGTCACCATGGAGCCCAGCACGACGTCACCGCAGAGCCTTTCGCAGGCGAAGACCAACTTTAGTCAGGATAAGCGTACTAGATGTTCCCCTTCAAATTAGCCTGCCATTGTTGGCTCCCTTCCTGCTCGATATTTGGGAAGAGGACCAAGGCCTCTATAAGTAGGGCCGGCCACCCACGTTGCAAGGGGTTTGGTTGGTTCATTCGGTTCGCAAGAAGAGAGAGAGAGAGGGGTGGCTGAACTCCTCCTAGCAGCTCATCGCCCCATCCAAGAGCATACCCTCACGAGGCTGTTCTTCCTTGTATCGTTCATCATCACCAGCCCCAAGAGGCAATCCATCCACCACACACTGGAGTAGGGTATTACACCACAATGGTGGCCCGAACCAGTATAAATCATGTGTCCCTTGTGCAGTTCCTTTAGTAGTTTAGATCTTTGTGAGACGGGGAGGTAGAAGGCGTGATCTCCGCACGCACCCCAGTGTTCGAACAGTCAGGGTCTGCCGGAACCCCGTGAATCCGACATTTGGCGCGCCAGGTGGGGGTGCGCCGGAATCTTTCCTCCACCACTCTGTTCTCCTCCAACCGTCGCGTCCATGTCCGACGCTCGTCGGGCCCGCGCCGAGCGCCGGGCCGCCATCGCCTCTCGTGTCGCCCAGACGGCCCCCGTCGGTGGGCGTCCTCGTCGTTCCTCGTCGCCCGCTGTCAACTCCGCCAACGGCCCGGCGGGGGGCGTGCAACAAGCGTTGTCTCAGCATCCGTCCGTGCGCCAAGACGGCCGCACCGCTACTCCATCACTCGCACCAGCCGGTTCTTCGTCCCGCGTGCTCCGAGACCTCACCCTCTGGCCTTGTCCACGACATCGCGACCTGACATACCAGCGACGGCTGAGACAAGCTCGAGGGCCGGGACCCGAGGACGTAGAGTACCGGCATCTAACCAAATTTTGCAGGGACACATCTCAAGATACGGCCCAGTGCCAGGCGCAACCCGCCTAGAGGTAGGGCCTCGTGAGTCCCGCGCTGGCTCATGGGTGCCCAAATACACCTCACCTAGCCCTACCGTGCCGGCCATGTGTCAGGGCGGGGTTGTACACGCCCCGGGGGCTCCTCCCGGAGGGGAGCCCCCTACCACGTACTAGTGGAAGCACCATGCTCCGCGCTGGCTGACGACACTGCCGAGGAGCGGCTATGCCCGTACACATACGGAAGCGCTATGCTCCGGGCTGGTGATAAACAACTGGGGGTGGCCTCCGGGCCGCGTGAACCTCAGGGAGCCCAAAGCTCAGTGGCTGGCCTTATCGCAACGCCTCCCCTCGGGAGTGCCGCGCGAGGGGGCTAGGCACGAGGGCTACGACTGGGTCACGCCCAGACGTACGCCGCCCAGCCAGGCCCCTCAGGCCTGGTTCGCCACGCGTCTCTCCCTGAGCGGAACAAGGTATGAAGGCCGTTTGCGTGTCAAGGGGAACCCCTGAGCATCGCGACTCAGGGGCTTAACTGGTCCCGTAGCCCCTCACTCCTTAGTTCCGAAAGGCTATGCTGGGTGAGGTACACGCGAGGCCGGGCTCTGTAGACGTAGAACGGCAGCCCCACTTACATCGCACCTCATCACCCGCTGTTTGCGCGTCAAGGGGGGCTCCTGAGCATCGCGGCTCAGGAGCCTAACTGGCTCCGTAGCCCCTCACTCCTTAGTTCCGAAAGGCTATGCTGGGTGAGGTACGCGCGGAGCCGGGCTCTGCAGACGTAGAACGGAAGATACACCAACATCGTGCCTCCCTACTTGTTGTTCGCACGCCAAGGGGGACTCCTAAGCATCGCAACTCAGGAGCCTAACTTGTCACGTAGCCCCTCACTCCTTTGGTCCCGTCCTGGTTTCCGGTCGAGGTTAATGCTGGGTGAGGCACGCGCGGGGCCGGGCTCTGCCGGCGTAGAACACAAGCAAGTAGGGAAGAAAAACATAAAATTCAAGGAACATAAAAGCAGATATTACAGTCCGTACTGTCGTCTCAATACCAAACGCAAGTTTAAATGCCTCCCCAAGGCGTGATGCATGTGCAGGAATTGAAAGAAGAACAAGGATGGAATGGAGTCACTCGTCGGTGGTGAAGCTGTGCGGAGTGGCTTCGCCTCATGGAGCACCAGGGCCGGCAGCGCCTTACTTTGGCCTGGTGCTGAAGGCCCGGAACTTCCCCAGCAGCGCCTCCGCGCGCCCCTTCACGGCTTCGACAGCGGCGGCAGCACCCTCGCCGCTCACCGGTTGCAGCAGGCCGTCGAGGTCGGCGTTGGGATCACGAAGGTAGATGTGGGCGAAGACCCGCCTCAACGCAGCAGAAGACATGACGCGCGCCTCGGCCTCGGCCGTGGGGCCGATGCCAAGGGCGACGTCCCCAAGGGTCTTAACCAGGAAAGGAAGAAGCTTGGCGGGGCCGTCACCATCACCGGCTAGCGGGCTGTCCAGGCCGCTCTCGTAAAGCGTCTTCAGTGAAGCGCGGGCGTCTTTCTCCATGTCCGCGAAGGCCACGCGATCCTCGGCAAGAACCTTGGCCTTGCTGTCCAGCTCGACCCTCGTCGCCTCCAGCTCCTCCCCCAGCGCACTTAGGCGGTCGTGACGTTTCTTGAGCTTGGCCTCCCGGCCCATGATGGCCGCCTCGCGAGCCTTCATGCTTTCTTCTTGTTCCTGGCAAAGACGAACCTCCTTCACGAGCTGGTCCCACTGGCCTTGCAGCTCGTCCTCCAGCGCCTTGCAACGACCGCGGACTTCAACCACGTCTCCCAGGGCCGCGTCTCGGGCAGCCTTCGCCTTGAGGGTAGCCTCCCTCTCTCCGTCACAGGCCGTTGAGGCCTGAACCAACGCCGCCCAAATCGAAGCGTCAGAGCGAGTCCAGCCCGAAGCCAGTTCCAGGCGCCCGGCCACCAGGCGAGGGTCGGCGCCGAGAAGATCCTGCCGCAGCCGGTCCAGTTCAGAAACGGCATGCTCCAAGATGGAAGAAGGAGGCGGAGAAACATCGGTGCGCCCCAAGACAACAGGAGGAGCCGGGGAAGCAACGGTCAGTGGAACGGGAGGAGAAAGTAGCGGCCTCGAGGCCGCAGTGTCCCGGGGCGGAGTCCGCTGCGCCTCCACCGCCGTAGCAGCGGCGCCAGACGGGGGCGCCTCGGGAGTCGTTCGAGCCATGGGGGCTGGGCTCGCCCCAGCCAGCTCAGCCAAGCCTCGCAAGGATGCGCGGGTAGGAGAGGCCCGCGCATCACGATCTCCCTCCACTGCAGGCGAACGCGTCGCCGCAGATGGGACTTCGGGGGCTCCCTTCGGCTTCTTCGCCGCTGGCGCCAGCCTATTCAAGAGAAGCAATCATCAAGCCTCGTCGGCGGAACGAGAAACAAAAGGATCAAGCACTTACGGGTCATCGCCGACGAGTTCGGACAGCCTCCGGCCCAACTTGAAGCCTGACAGCCGGCTGGAAGGGTCAGCCTCGGAAGCAGAAGGCGCGTCTGCGGACTGCCTCGGGGCAGGGGCAGACCCGCGGGAGATCAGTCCGGTCCTGTCCTTCTTCGGGATCGAGGGCGAGCTGCCGCTACCCAACACGTCATCATCATCATCATCATCATCATCATCATCATCATCATCATCATCATCATCATCATCATCATCATCACTCATGCGGAGAGCACGGGACCTGCGCCAGGGGAGGGGAGCCCTCGACTCTCCATCGGTCGCCCCAGAGTCAGGCCCCTCCCCCCGCTCCTCTTCGTCCTCCTCCTCGCTGGAGTCGCCGGAGGGCACGTCCACCGGTCCTTCGGAGGCCGTCACGGGCACGAGCCCGTCCCCGTTAAAAATAGGCATGGACTTCACCACCCGCTTCCAGTCGTCGCGAAGGAACAAGGGCTTGGGAGCGCCCTTCAACCTTGCCACCTCGCCCCCGACCAGAGATTGCAGAACCGCGGTCACATCCTCTTCGTCCATAGCCTCGGGGCTCGGATGAGGCCTCCACATTGGAGGAGAGTACCGCCGGAGTGGATCCAGCTGGTGCTCCAGGAACTCCTTCAGCAGCGACGCACCGGTCAACTACGCCGCCGCCATGTTGGCTGGCCTCAGGTCCGCGTCCATCTTCTCCAACACCAGCTTCGCGCGGGGGTCTGTGAGCTCCGCTCGGCACCAGTCGCTGGAGCTCACCGGCTGCTCCGCGGGCAAGATCAGCCGAGGGTGGATGCGCCCGGCATCTGCCAAGACCCACTTGCTCCTGAAGCCCTCAATCCTCTTCCCGGGATTCGAGATGGCAATGGTGCCGCCATACGCGATGAAGCCCACGCACGCAAAAAGAGAGCCGCCGTTTTCCAGGAGAGAGCAAAAGGCAAAGTCTGGGCAGATGCCGCTCCTTTACCAACCTGCGCGGTTGCTAAAGCACCCACGTCCCATCAACCGCCACGCGGCGCCCAAGGCCGCAGGCTGTTAGGGCCCACGGCGCTTTGCCCTTGCCCTTTCGCCTCTCAGCACAGCCAAGTCCATGCCCGCCTTGGGCCCAGGGGCTACTGTCAGCGTTCTGGGAACGGGGGTCCCCAGACTTGCCTGCCTGCGGCCTGCGGTGTGGCTCAAAGGAGGCCCAACACGGCCCATCTTCCTTAGTACAAGGCTCAAGACCCTCGCGAGGGGCCAAGCCTCGCGGGGCGGACGACACGGCGCATCCCCAGGGGCAGCCTCCTCAGGCTGGCTCGCGAGGAGGCGGAGGAATCAAGGCGGGGTACCTCGCGAGGTGCCCATGACGCAAGCCATGACGATCGAGGGTGCCAGGCGGGCGCCAGCGCGCGCAGCATCCTTCTTTCCTCTTTGGTGCAAAGGGGGCAAGCGTAGCCACAGAGTACCGAGGCATCAGGCAAAGGCTGCCATTTCAGTGCAACGAGACCAGGACCAAGCGGACTACGAGACGGAGGTCACCATGGAGCCCAGCATGACGTCACCGCAGAGCCTTTCGCAGGCGAAGACAAACTTTAGTCAGGATAAGCGTACTAGATGTTCCCCTTCAAATTAGCCCGCCATTGTTGGCTCCCTTCCTGCTCGATATTTGGGAAGAGGACCAGGGCCTCTATAAATAGGGCCAGCCACCCACGTAGCAAGGGGTTCGGTTGGTTCATTCGGTTCGCAAGAAGAGAGAGAGAGAGAAGGGTGGCTGAACTCCTCCTAGCAGCTCATCGCCCCAGCCAAGAACAAACCCTCGCAAGGCTGTTCTTCCTTGTATCGTTCATCATCACCAGCCCCAAGAGGCAATCCATCCACCACACACTGGAGTAGGGTATTACACCACATTGGTGGCCCGAACCAGTATAAATCTTGTGTCCCTTGTGCAGTTCCTTTAGTAGTTTAGATCTTTGTGAGACGGGGAGGTAGAGGGCGTGATCTCCGCGTGCACCCTAGTGTTCAAACCTTAAGGGTCTGCCAGGACCCATGGATCCGACATTTGGCGCGCCAGGTAGGGGTGCGCCAGAATTTGCCTTCCTACCGCTCCGCCTCCCGTCGCATCGTCATCACCATGTCCGGCGACCAGGCGGGCAACCAAGGTCCATGGGCGGCGTGGCCCACCTGCGCGGAGCCGCCCGCCTCGGGCGGCGGCGTGGCCCACCTGCGCGGAGCCGCCCGCCTCGGGCGGCCCCGCGCCCCAGGCAGCTCGCGGTCCGCAAGGCGCTGCGCGCCGCGGGCGACGTGGACAGGCCTCCGCAACCCTCACACCGCGGCAAGGGCCTCCAATCATGCCGCAACCGCGATGCCGTACACCCGCCGGGAGCAGGCGAATTCAAGGGCCGCGCTCACGGTGGCCCGGGAGCTGCTGCGATGCAGACTGCTGGAGGGCGGCCACGACGTGCTGCTGGAGCGGGTGGCGGAGCTCCTAGGCTTCGCTGCCTCGGGGGCTCACCCCTTCTCCACCCAGCTCCCATCTCAAGCCCAGGGCGACCCGCGCGGGGGCTCCGCATGCGCCCACGAACTCCAAGGCTACTTCGACGCCAGCGAAGCTGTCAGCACCAGGCCGGCGAAGAAGAAGGACTCGACGCGGCCCGCGGCCCCGGAGGCGGCCGCGCTGCTACCCTGCAGTAGGCACGACAGGTGGGACCGCGTGGCATGCGTGGCATCACGGCGTGGCATTCGGGATGACGGCGACAGAGGAATACGTGCCCCTCATGCTGGATCAAGGACACCCTCGCGAGAGCAGGCAAGGCTCGCTCCTTGGCCCAAGCTGGGGGGACGAGGCAGTGGAAGCTGAGCCCTTCCAGGAGCCCATGGACGGACCCGCTGGCCACGCTGGAGGCAATGACTATTGGGCACCGCTAACTCTTCAGGGGCAGGTATATGCTAACCATGGATCGCAGGAGGTGCAGGTCGCCGCGGCAAGTAGCCGCCCCGTCCCTACAGTCTCCTGCCCCTCGGGAGGAGGGCGCAGGGGGCTGTAGGAGAGGGGTCAGGATCCTACATCACCACCGCGGCGTTCGGAGCAAGGCGTTCTCAGGAGGTAGGCCCTCTGCTGGGGAGGTGCCTCAAGGCCTGCCCCTGGCAGAGGACCCGTGGTCGTCGGGGGAACCGCTGGCGACCGCTCTACCCCATCGGGCGGTGTCCTGGGTTCCGGTCGTTGCTGATGGCACTAGAGTGTGGCGCAAGGCGGGGCCCTCGTCTGGCGATATGAAGCAAGGCCAGTACCTGTGAAGAAGGCCCAGTGCCTGTGAAGCTCGCCGCCCCGTGACACTCTCACATAATAATGAGTGGGGCTATACATGCCCTGGAGTCTCAGGGGTGCCGGCCTTAGGCCCTAGGGCTCCCTCCCACACCCAGTGGACAACACTTAGCTCCGCGCTGGTGAGAAGACGTCCAAGACTAGATTAGGTGCCGGACGCGGCCTTTTGTTTTCTTTTTGTTGCCTTTCCCTTTGGCTGTTTCTTTCCCCCACTGGATTTAAATTGGATTCGAATTTGAGATTTGCGTGTGTTCACGGAAGGGGTGCTTATTCTCGCTCGAGCCATTTATCGCGTTCTGGTTACCGCTTCGTCACAGCTGCCTCCCCTCGCGAGCCCCACGTGAGTCGGATCAGGCCTGGCTCATGCGCAACCCAGACTACCGTTGTTGCTCCCTCTCGGGAGGATTTTCAGGTGCCTGCGGAGGTTGTCCCGTTTAAAAAGGCCCAGAGCCTGTGAAGCTATCGCGCTAAGGAAAAGGCCCAGAGCCTATGAAGCAAGGCGAGTGCCTGTGAAGCTATCGCGCTAAGGAAAAGGCCCAGAGCCTGTGAAGCAAGGCGAGTGCCTATGAAGCCCTCGCGTTAAGGAAAAGGCCTAGAGCCTGGGAAGCAAGGCGAGTGCCTGTGAAGCTATCGCGCTAAGGAAAAGGCCCAGAGCCTGTGAAGCCCTCGCGTTCTGGAAAAGGCCCAGAGCCTGTGAAGCAAGGCGAGTGCCTGTGAAGCTCTTGCGTTCTGGAAAAGGTCCAGAGCCTGTGAAGCAAGGCGAGTGCCTATGAAGCTCATTGCGTTAGGAAAAGGCCCGGAGCCTGTGAAGCAAGGCGAGTGCCTGTGAAGTCACTGCATCAGGAGAAGGCCCGGAGCCTGTGAAGAAGGCCGACGCCTGTGAAGTTTTTCATCAACAACGATCTCACGTCCTGAGGACCCAACCAGAGAGCACCCAAGGCATCGCGCCCTCCTGCAGGCCGCCTCGGGGCCAGCATGGGGCAAAGGTAAACCTGCCCACCGTCAGGCACGCACGCAATTCGACTACTACTGATATGATGGACACAAGTTTTTATATGAGGGGCTTCCCCTCCCAAAATGCTCTCACGACCATCAGGCCAAACACCTGAGTTCTATTCATGCAGGGTAAAAGATAGGAGAAGTACATGGTTAGTCTGACAAATCCCCCAACGCATCCTCGGGGGCGCCTCCCGAGCTGTCGCTGGCATCACTGAATTCGCCCTCGTTGTCTGCACCACCACCAGCGGCGTCGAGGCCATCCACCACACCGCCTTCGTCGGCAGCCACGACCACGTCATCGTCATCCGAAGTGAAGGCCCGAACGAGAGCATCCACGTTGTTCTCCACCCAATCCGCCAGGTCGCCTCGGACGGCCTGGGGAACTGGGGCGATGGCGGCGTCAAAGTCGAAGTGGGGATCCATGTTTCAGAGATGGCTGAAGACACGGGAAAAGGCGCGCCCGAGCAGGGCGCGGCTCCTCTCCTCCACCAACCTGTCGGCCCTGACCGACCGAGCCTCCAGCTGCGCTACCACGGCAGTGAAGAACTGCAGGTTGCCGGCATAGTTAATCATGTGCGGCTCACCCACGGCTGCCTCACAGATGTTGCCCAAGGCTGCGTTAGCCCTCACCCTGAGCGTGGTGAGCATGGGGCCGTGCGCGTCCTCCAGGATTCGCCGTTGGCGTATTTTGTCGGCATTCTGACGCTCAACGACCTCAGCCTCTTGCATCCGCTGGCGAACACGGAGCACCTCGGCCTGGGAGGCGGCCAGCTCCTTTTGCGCTGCCTCAAGGGTGGCCCGGGAGGCGTCGACCAGCCGCGTCGCCTCATCCCGTTGGGCCCTCAGGGCTGCAGTTCTGCCCTCGGCTTCGACCCGGATCATCCCTAGCTTCCCCTCGAACTCACGCTCGAGGCCTTGGCGCGCCGTCGCCACCCGACGACAAACCTCCTCCAGGACACGTGCTACCCGCGCAGCGACATCGTCTTCCTCCTGCATCACTAAGCGCTCCCTCGTCTCCAGCCGCTCGTACTCGCAAGTGCGTTCAGCGGCTTCCAGCGTCAACGCTTCTTCGTGCCTCTGGAGCTTGGCTGGGTCGCCAAAGGCCACCCGCATCGACGCAAGGGCCCGCTCACGTAGCTCCGCTTGCTCCTCTAGTGAGTGGCATCGGGCCAGGAGCTCGCGAGCCCGCTCCTCCGCTGCCTCTCGCCATCGATCAGCTCTCCGGGCCTCCTCGGTGGCCTGGGATCGGGCCACTCAAGAGGCCTCCAGTGACGCCTTCGCCTCTTCATCATCGAGATCGCGCTGACGGCGCGGGAGGGCGATGGCGGCCTCCAGCTCACGCCTCCCTGCAGCCAGGCGCAGGCCCTCGGCCTCCAGGCGCGCATCTTCGTTAGCAAGCTCTTCCCCAAGCAAGTTCACCGCGTCGGTCGCTCTTCAAAGGAACCCTTGGCGGCGAGCACGGCGTTCCCGGGCGTGCTCAAGCACGTCTTCCACACCATCATATGCCCCAAGCAAGCGCCGGGGGCCGCAAATCATCGTCCCTCCTCTTGGCAGGGGGCTGGGGGCTGGCGCCCTCGCGATGGCCGGGCGCATCGCACCAGAAGCCCGGCCTAGGGCCAGCCCGTCTCCAGATGAAGGGCGCAGGAGGCGCCTCAACCAGTCGCAGCCCGCGACCAGAGGAGAGGCCCATGGCAGGCTGGCTATGCGAAGAGAGGGCCCACGAAGGAAAATCGCGGGGAATGAAGGGCCGCGGTGCACCTCGGGATGGTCCACCCCTTCAGACGCCCTCACCACAAGGGCAGAGCTGCTCGGAGCGTTTGAGGACGGTAGAGGGGGCGAAGCCAAGGGAGGCGGCACCTCTGCAACTTCCGCGAGCTCGGCCGGAAGAGGCCTGCGGAGCAAGGATCAATGAAAGCAACAAGAGGATCAGGAGCCAGAGAGAAAGAGGACTTACTCGTCAGTGGCGAAGTACTTCCTGCGCTTCAGCACGCGACAATGGAGGTCATCACCCAGGGCCTCCCTCTTCCTCCGGAGGGCCTCAAAGTCCACGCAGAAGCGGTCCAAGAGAAGAGCGCAAGGATCAACCTGCCGCGAGGATAGAGCATCAGAGCGGTCCGCGTCAGGGGCGCCTGCCTGGCGCGTGCCATCCATCACCTCGCCAGAAGATGCGGCTGGGACCTCCAAGGCCTCAGCCCTGGGCATCGGGAGCGGCTGCTTGCCACCTTCAGCCGCAGTGGCAAGGGCCTCAGGAGCTGTCCCCTCGCAAGCGTCACCCGGCGCTGCCACCTCATCAGGGGCACCCTCGGCCTCAGGCGCCTCCTGCCTCCCTGCTCCGCCACTTGAGGAGGAACCGCCTTGGCCGGTTGGAAGGGCAGTCACCACCATTGGGTTCTCGCGAGGTCCCTGGAGGCCGGCTGGGCGCAGTCCCCATTCATCGAAGACAGGCATCTGCTTCACGTAGTCGGCCCTGCTCTGGCAGAGATACAGCATGGCCCCTCCCTGCCGGACGTTGCCAGGGTTGAGGTCCCCGACCAAGGTCAAGAGCGTCGACTTCAGCACCGCGGGAGCCAGGTCCTCCTCCTGGAGCCTCCTGTTATCCTCATGCCCACGGAAGGCCCACATTCGGCGAGCGTGGCGCTGCAGGGGAGCGACGTGGCACAGCAGAAACTCCTTCACCACTTTGGGCGCTGTCACGCCGAGCTTCCTCAGGAGCATGAAGCGGGTCTAGACGAAGACGAGCCGGGGGCTCTTGAGCGTCTCCTGGCCCCAACCCGAATTGGGGACAGCAGGCGAGGTCGGCTCCGATAGCAGGGGGCTGGGCCCCCCTGCGTCCACATACAACCACCGCTCGCAGAACCCAACCGCGGGCTGGGGAAGTTTGAAGTCAATCCTAGAGGCCTCGGTCTCAGGCTCGGCAGCAAAGCTCACGCATGGCCAGCGTTGGGAAGGGTCGACAAGACGCAGCGAGAAGAAGTGGCGCAGCAAGGCAACCGAAGGAGGGATGCCCGCCATGGCTTCACAAACGAAGGCGAAGACCGAAAGGAGGGTGATGGACTTAGATGCATCAAGTGGATTTGATAATGGGAGAGCACGGCATTGAAGAAATCGGAGAAGGGGGGAACCAGACCCGCCCACAAGGCACCGGTAAAACATGGGACCTCGGTTGCTATCCTGTCAATGGAGAAGTGGGACACGGGCCAGGCCCTCGTCCTCCCACACTCGTTGAAGACGGAGGCCAGAGCCAAGCTGTCCCTACCCAGGCACTCTTGGTTGAGTACGGTCGACTGGCCGGCGACGGGGGTCACGGATGGCGGCGCACAAGATGGAGGTGTGGATTTCTCCCCTTTCTCCTTCCTCGTCGGAGTCATGGCGATGGGAAGGAGGGGGAAGATTCAAGATTGGATTGGAGGCAGGAGCAGGCGTTCGGAGGAAGGAAGAGCAGAAGACGCCTGAGCAACAAGAAGGGGAGCAGCTGTGTGCAACCGCAAGTCCGCCTGACAGGGCGCAGAATAAGGGGGCGTGGGGGGAACAGTGCCGCCCACGTCCCATCAACCACCACGCGACGCCCAAGGCCGCCGGCTGTTAGGGCCCGCGGCACTTCGCCCTTGCCCTTTCGCCTCTCAGGATGGCCAAGTCCATGCGCGCCTTGGGCCCGGGGGCTACTGCGGCGTTCTGGGAATGGGGGTCCCCAAACTTGCCTGCCTGCGACCCGCGGCGTGGCTCAAAGGAGGCCCAGTGCGGCCCATCTTCATCAGCACAAGGCTCAAGACCCTCGCGAGGGGCCAAGCCTCGCGAGGCGGACGACATGGAGCTTCCTCAGGCGCAGCCTCATTAGGCTGGCTCACGAGGAGGCAGAGATATCAAGGCGGGGTACCTCGCGAGGTGCCCATGACGCAAGCCATGACGATCGAGGGTGCCAGGCAGGCGCCAGCACACACAGCGTCCTTCTTTCCTCTTTGGTGCAAAGGGGGCAAGCGCAGCCGCAGAGTACCGAGGCATCAGGCAAAGGTTGCCATTTTGGTGCAACAAGACCAGGACCAAGCGGACTACGAGATGGAGGTCACCATGGAGCCCAGCACGACGTCACCGCAGAGCCTTTCGCGGGCGAAGATCAACTTTAGTCAGGATAAGCGTACTAGATGTTCCCCTTCAAATTAGCCCGCCATTGTTGGCTCCCTTCCCGCTCGATATTTGGGAAGAGGACCAGGGCCTCTATAAATAGGGCCGGCCACCCACGTAGCAAGGGGTTGGGTTGGTTCATCCTCCCAGTAGTTCGTCTCCCCAGCCAAGCACAGACCCTCGCGAGGCTGTTCTTCCTTGTATCGTTCATCATCACCAGCCCCAAGAGGCAATCCATCCACCTCACACTGGAGTAGGGTATTACACCACAATGGTGGCCCGAACCAGTATAAATCTTGTGTACCTTGTGCAGTTCCTTTAGTAGTTTAGATCTTTGTGAGACGGGAAGGTAGAGGGTGTGATCTCCGCGCACACCCCAGTGTTCGAACCATAAGGGTCTGCCGGAACCCGTGAATCTGACACGTAGCTCCGTTTTGGGCATATAGCATATCAAAATGTTCGTCTCCGAGAGTACATCATTTCATATCATTGCATCATTTTCATTTGAGTTCATCTTGATGCCCGAAATGATGTTAGAAGAGTGCTACTTGAGATAATTGTCAGATCTGCTACTCCATTTAGATATTTGTCATTTTTTGCCATGATTATTGTGTGCATGATATGCCCATGAGCTCTACATATGTTTTGTTAAGGGTTTTGCCATCTTTCCAAAGGTGGAACCCATGTATTTTTGTGATGTGTGTGGTGACTAGCACAAGCTTGCGAAGTGAGGCACTTGGTAAGGCTGATTTCAGGGACTTAGCATTTCCACTAAGTCCTTGGACTGTTTATCTCATATGGCCATATGTTCATGTTGTTTCCTAGTGATCCGTGCCTCTTTTGAGGATGATCAGTAAGGATGTTTTGTTAATCTTGTAGTGCTCTATCCATCCATGTCTTTGTTTGCAATTATGGAGCACCCTAGCTTGAGTCAATCGAGCTCCACTTTTGCTACTTTGTGAAACTGGGCAGATTGTTTACTTGTTAGCGATTTTGCCGAGGATGTTGTAGTTGATCCGTGCATGCTATGTTATTGTTCTTGCCATGTCTATCTTGCATTTTGTGTATTATTGATGGGTGTATGTTTAGCTTGTCATGACTTGCTCCGTAGTGAGTGCATCGAGCTTGTAAACATGCCTACATGATATCTGTTTTCAGCATGTTCCTGTTTTCACTAAGTCTGAAAACTGATTATGTTTTTGCCATGTTCACATGCTTGCAAATGTATTTTGTGATCCCTTTTGGCTCAAGGTCACTAAGGGACTTTTGTTAAGCTCTTTGAGTAGCTCCATGCCATGCCTTGCTTTGCCATGTTCAGGTCCTGTAGCATGTAGTTTTGTTGCTCCAAAAAGTGCTATCTGATCTGAAATTCCAGGCTTGTGTTAATTTCACCAAGTCTGAAATCTGTTTACCATATGCATTTTTGCCATGCTTGTTTGAACCTGTTAGTGGATGTATTGGCCGTAGCTCAGTGCTAGTCTTTTGTTAAGCATCATGAATGGATCCCTGCCATGTATTTTGATGCTGTGTTTGGGTGCTGTAGCTTGTTCATCTCATTGCATTTAGATGGCTACTTGCTGTAAATCGCAGATCGTGGTCATATTTGAATTGCTTGCCATTTCCAAACCGTAACTCCGATTCCGGTGATCTTTATATCGATTTCAACCGAAATCATCTCCTCTTTCCAGTGGCGCTCTTGGTATTTCCATGTTGAGGCCAAGTTCCATCATTCCTTGTCAAATCATGCATATGCATCGCATACCGCATCTCGCATATCATACCATGTTCATGTGTTGGTTGTTTACTATGTTGTGTGCTTCTTTCCGGTGTTGCTTCTTCGGTTTGGTTCCGATAACGTCGCGTTGTGAGTAACCGTTCGTCTACGTCCGTTTGTCTTCTTCATGGACTCGTTCTTCTTCCTTGCGGGATTTCAGGCAAGAGGATCATACCCTCGAAATCACTTCTATCTTTGCTTGCTTAGATGCTCGCTCTATTGCTATGTTGCGATACCTACCACTTGATATATGATGCCTCCCATTGCCATCTCAAGCCTAGCAATAGAGCGAGCAACATATAGCAAGTGGTAGGTATCGCGACATAGCAATAGAGCGAGCAACTAGCAGGCAAAGATAGAAGTGATTTCAAGGGTATGGTCATCTTGCTTGAAATCCCGCAAGGAAGAAGAACGAGACCATGAAGAAGACAAACGGACGTAGTCGAATGACTCCTCACAACTCTAGAACGAAACTGAAGCTAACGAGAGAAGCAACCCGAAAAGAAGCAAGCAACAAAGTAAACAACCATCACATAAACATGGCATGATGCACAATCAAGTATGATGCATGTCTGGTTTATAGAGGCATGGCATGGCAAAGTGCACAAATAAAACAACAAGTTAAGTGGATCTAAATATGCAACGGGTTGCTTATAGATGAAACACCACATGACTTATTTAGTTCTCTCTCGGTTATGTACTTAACAAAATTAAATGTTGTTAAACATGGCAAGAGGTGAAACAAGACTAAAATACACAGCTAGGCATTTTAAATGAGGCCGAAAACATCAAACAACAATTCCGGTAAATCCTCATGTGCATTTAGCAATTTAAAGCAAACAACAATTTTAAACATTCTTGATGTTGTTACCATGATGTGGATGACATGTGCAAGTTTTATGCAATTTTTAATAAAAGTTGACAAGAGCATATTATGAAGCATTTGTCCCCGTGGTGGAAAGAAAGGGTGCCATGGCGATGAATCCGAAAATGATGCCACGGCACCATATCTGTTCCGGTAGCTCACTGAGATACCAGTGCAAAGGAAGTGTGAGGGGAGCGTGTCATGCATGGATGGTGGGGTGATCTCGGATACCGAGTTCACACGGGTCGACGACGGTGCCAAGCAAGGGAAACAACTAATGTTCACGGGAGGATACAACATCCAAACATGCATCTCAAACAACACATGCATTCATTCACGGGCGGTCGTCTCGGGGTTATACCTTCGAAGCGTGCAATCAGGACGGTTCTCGTTCGGTGCAAAGTAGAGGAAGTAGACGTTCTCGGGACGTTCGTAGTGGAAGTAGTTGTTCTTGTCTCATAGTTGTTTGAGATGTGATGACCCTCGGGAGCGCGAATCCCCAGGGAAAAATAGGTGGTGGTGAGGCAAATGGTAAAACCAAGGTTGGGCCTTGCTGGAGGAGTTTTATAAAAAGCGAACTGTCAAGGGGTCCCCATAACACCCAACTGTGTAAGGAACGCAAAATCAAGGAACATAACACCGGTATGACGGAAACTAGGGAGGCAAGAGTGGAACAAAACACCAGGCATAAGGCCGAGCCTTCCACCCTTTACCAAGTATATAGATGCATTAATTAAATAAGATGTATTGTGATATCCTAACAATATCCACGTTCCAACAAAGAACAAACTTCATCTTCACCTGCAACTAGCAACGCTATAAGAGGGGCCGAGCAAAGCGGTAACATAGCCAAACAACGGTTTGCTAGGAAAGGTGGGTTAGAGGATTGACATGGCAATGGGAGGCATGATATAGCAAGTTCTAGGTATCGCGACATAGCAATAGAGCGAGCAACTAGCAAGCAAAGATAGAAGTGATTTCAAGGGTATGGTCATCTTGCCTGAAATCCCGCAAGGAAGAAGAATGAGACCATGAAGAAGACAAACGGACGTAGTTGAACGAATCCTCACAACTCCAGAACAAAACCGAAGCTAACAAGAGAAGCAACCCGGAAAGAAGCAAGCAACAAAGTAAACAACCATCACATAAACATGGCATGGTGCACAATCAAGTATGATGCATGTCCGGTTTAAAGAGGCATGGCATGGCAAAGTGCACAAACAAAACTACAAGTTAAGTGGATCTCAATATGCAACGAGATGCTTATTGATGATACACCACATGACTTATTTAGTTCTCTCTCGGTTATGTACTTAACAAAATTAAATGTTGTTAAACATGGCAAGAGGTGAAACAAGACTAATATACACAGCTAGGCATTTTAAATGAGGCCGGAAACATCAAACAACAATTTCGGTAAATCCTCATGTGCATTTAGAAATTTAAAGCAAACATCAATTTTAAACATTCTTGATGTTGTTACCATGATGCGGATGACATGTGCATGTTTTATGCAATTTTTAATAAAAGTTGACAAGAGCATATTATGAAGCATTTGTCCCCGTGGTGGAAAGAAAGGGTGCCATGGCGATGAATCCGAAAATGATACCACGACACCATATCGGTTCCGGTAGCTCACGGAGATACCGGTGCAAAGGAAGTGTGACGGGAGCGTGTCATGCACGGATGGTGGGGTGATCTCGGATACCGAGTTCCCACGGTTCGACGACGATGCCAAGCGAGGGAAACAACTAATGTCCACAGGAGGATACAACATCCAAACATGCATATCAAACAACACATGCATTCATTCATGGGTGGTCGCCTCGGGGTTATACCTTCGAAGCGTGCAATCAGGACGGTTCTCGTTCAGTGCAAAGTATAGGAAGTAGACGTTCTTGGGACGTTCGTAGTGGAAGTAGTTGTTCTCGTTTCATAGTTGTTTGAGATGTGATGACCCTCGAGAGTGCGACTCCCAGGGAAAAATAGGTGGTGGTAAGGCAAATGGTAAAACCAAGGTTGGGCCTTGCTGGAGGAGTTTTATTCAAAGCGAACTGTCAAGGGGTCCCCATAACACCCAACCGTGTAAGGAACGCAAAATCAAGGAATATAACACCGGTATGACGGAAACTTGGGCGACAAGAGTGGAATAAAACACCAGGCATAAGGCTGAGCCTTCCACCCTTTACCAAGTATATAGATGCATTATTATATATGATGTATTGTGATATCCCAACAATATCCACGTTCCAACAAGGAACAAACTTCATCTTCACATGCAACTAACAACGCTATAAGAGGGGCTGAGCAAAGCGGTAACATAGCCAAACAATGGTTTGCTAGGAAAGGTGGGTTAGAGGCTTGAGATGGCAATGGGAGGCATGATATAGCAAGTGGTATGTATCGCGGCATAGCAATAGAGCGAGCAACTAGCAAGCAAAGATAGAAGTGATTTCGAGGGTATGGTCATCTTGCTTGAAATCCCGCAAGGAAGAAGAACGAGACCATGAAGAAGACAAACGGACGTAGTCGAACGACTCCTCACAACTCTAGAACGAAACTGAAGCTAACGAGAGAAGCAACCCAAAAAGAACCAAGCAACAAAGTAAACAACCATCACATAAACATGGCATGATGCACAATCAAGTATGATGCATCTCTGGTTTATAGAGGCATGGCATGACAAAGTGCACAAACAAAACAACAAGTTAAGTGGATCTCAATATGCAACGGGTTGCTTATTGATGAAACACCACATGACTTATTTAGTTCTCTCTCGGTTATGTACTAAACAAAATTAAATGTTGTTAAACATGGCAAGAGGTGAAACAAGACTAAAATACACAGCTAGGCATTTTAAATGAGGCCGGAAACATCAAACAGCAATTCCGGTAAATCCTCATGTACATTTAGCAATTTAAAGCAAACAACAATTTTAAACATTCTTGATGTTGTTACCATGATGTGGATGACATGTGCAAGTTTTATGCAATTTTTAATAAAAGTTGACAAGAGCATATAATGAAGCATTTGTCCCGGTGGTGGAAAGAAAGGGTGCCATGGCGATGAATCCGAAAATGATGCCACGGCACCATATCTGTTCCGGTAGCTCACTGAGATACCAGTGCAAAGGAAGTGTGAGGGGAGCGTGTCATGCATGGATGGTGGGGTGATCTCGGATACCGAGTTCACACGGGTCGACGACGGTGCCAAGCAAGGGAAACAACTAATGTTCACGGGAGGATACAACATCCAAACATGCATCTCAAACAACACATGCATTCATTCACGGGCGGTCGTCTCGGGGTTATACCTTCGAAGCGTGCAATCAGGACGGTTCTCGTTCGGTGCAAAGTAGAGGAAGTAGACGTTCTCGGGACGTTCGTAGTGGAAGTAGTTGTTCTTGTCTCATAGTTGTTTGAGATATGATGACCCTTGGGAGCGCGACTCCCCAGGGAAAAATAGGTGGTGGTGAGGCAAATGGTAAAACCAAGGTTGGGCCTTGCTGGAGGAGTTTTATTCAAAGCGAACTGTCAAGGGGTCCCCATAACACCCAACCGTGTAAGGAACGCAAAATCAAGGAACATAACACCGGTATGACGGAAACTAGGGCGGCAAGAGTGGAACAAAACACCAGGCATAAGGCCGAGCCTTCCACCCTTTACCAAGTATATAGATGCATTAATTAAATAAGATGTATTGTGATATCCTAACAATATCCACGTTCCAACAAGGAACAAACTTCATCTTCACCTGCAACTAGCAACGCTATAAGAGGGGCCGAGCAAAGCGGTAACATAGCCAAACAACGGTTTGCCAGGAAAGGTGGGTTAGAGGCTTGAGATGGCAATGGGAGTCATGATATAGCAAGTGGTAGGTATCGCGGCATAGCAATAGAGCGAGCAACTAGCAAGCAAAGATAGAAGTGATTTTGAGGGTATGGTCATCTTGCCTGAAATCCCGCAAGGAAGAAGAACGAGACCATGAAGAAGACAAACGGACGTAGTTGAACGAATCCTCACAACTCCGGAACGAAACCGAAGCTAACAAGAGAAGCAACCCGGAAAGAAGCAAGCAACAAAGTAAACAACCATCACATAAACATGGCATGGTGCACAATCAAGTATGATGCATGTCCGGTTTAAAGAGGCATGGCATGGCAAAGTGCACAAACAAAACTACAAGTTAAGTGGATCTCAATATGCAACGAGATGCTTATTGATGATACACCACATGACTTATTTAGTTCTCTCTCGGTTATGTACTTAACAAAATTAAATGTTGTTAAACATGGCAAGAGGTGAAACAAGACTAATATACACAGCTAGGCATTTTAAATGAGGCCGGAAACATCAAACAACAATTTCGGTAAATCCTCATGTGCATTTAGCAATTTAAAGCAAACAACAATTTTAAACATTCTTGATGTTGTTACCATGATGTGGATGACATGTGCATGTTTTATGCAATTTTTAATAAAAGTTGACAAGAGCATATTATGAAGCATTTTTCCCTGTGGTGGAAACAAAGGGTGCCATGGCGATGAATCCGAAAATGATACCACGACACCATATCGGTTTCGGTAGCTCACGGAGATACCGGTGCAAAGGAAGTGTGACGGGAGCGTGTCATGCACGGATGGTGGGGTGATCTCGGATACCGAGTTCCCACGGTTCGACGACGATGCCAAGCGAGGGAAACAACTAATGTTCACAGGAGGATACAACATCCAAACATGCATATCAAACAACACATGCATTCATTCATGGGTGGTCGCCTCGGGGTTATACCTTCGAAGCGTGCAATCAGGACGGTTCTCATTCAGTGCAAAGTAGAGGAAGTAGACGTTCTCGGGACGTTCGTAGTGGAAGTAGTTGTTCTTGTTTCATAGTTGTTTGAGATGTGATGACCCTCGAGAGTGCGACTCCCAGGGAAAAATAGGTGGTGGTAAGGCAAATGGTAAAACCAAGATTGGGCCTTGCTGGAGGAGTTTTATTCGAAGCGAACTGTCAAGGGGTCCCCATAACACCCAACCGTGTAAGGAACGCAAAATCAAGGAATATAACACCGGTATAACGGAAACTTGGGCGGCAAGAGTGGAATAAAACACCAGGCATAAGGCTGAGCCTTCCACCCTTTACCAAGTATATAGATGCATTAATTAAATAAGATGTATTGTGATATCCCAACAATATCCACGTTCCAACAAGGAACAAACTTCATCTTCACATGCAACTAACAATGCTATAAGAGGGGCTGAGCAAAGCGGTAACATAGCCAAACAATGGTTTGCCAGGAAAGGTGGGTTAGAGGCTTGAGATGGCAATGGGAGTCATGATATAGCAAGTGGTAGGTATCGCGGCATAGCAATAGAGAGAGCAACTAGCAAGCAAAGATAGAAGTGATTTTGAGGGTATGGTCATCTTGCTTGAAATCCCGCAAGGAAGAAGAACAAGACCATGAAGAAGACAAACGGACGTAGTCGAACGACTCCACACAACTCTAGAACGAAACTGAAGCTAACGAGAGAAGCAACCCGAAAACAACCAAGCAACAAAGTAAACCACCATCACATAAACATGGCATGATTCACAATCAAGTATGATGCATGTCTGGTTTATAGAGGCATGGCATGACAAAGTGCACAAACAAAACAACAAGTTAAGTGGATCTCAATATGCAACGGGTTGCTTATTGATGAAACACCACATGACTTATTTAGTTCTCTCTCGGTTATGTATTTAACAAAATTAAATGTTGTTAAACATGGCAAGAGGTGAAACAAGACTAAAATACACAGCTAGGCATTTTAAATGAGGCCGGAAACATCAAACAACAATTCCGGTAAATCCTCATGTACATTTAGCAATTTAAAGCAAACAACAATTTTAAACATTCTTGATGTTGTTACCATGATGCGGATGACATGTGCAAGTTTTATGCAATTTTTAATAAAAGTTGACAAGAGCATATTATGAAGCATTTGTCCCCGTGGTGGAAAGAAAGGGTGCCATGGCGATGAATCCGAAAATGATGCCACGGCACCATATCGGTTCCGGTAGCTCACTGAGATACCAGTGCAAAGGAAGTGTGAGGGGAGCGTGTCATGCATGGATGGTGGGGTGATCTCGGATACCGAGTTCACATGGGACGACGACGGTGCCAAGCAAGGGAAACAACTAATGTTCACGGGAGGATACAACATCCAAACATGCATCTCAAACAACACATGCATTCATTCACGGGCGGTCGTCTCGGGGTTATACCCTCGAAGTGTGCAATCAGGAAGTTTCTCGTTCGGTGCAAAGTAGAGGAAGTAGACGTTCTCGGGACGTTCGTAGTGGAAGTAGTTGTTCTTGTTTTATAGTTGTTTGAGATGTGATGACCCTCGGGAGCGCGACTCCCCAGGGAAAAATAGGTGGTGGTGAGGCAAATGGTAAAACCAAGGTTGGGCCTTGCTGGAGGAGTTTTATTCAAAGCGAACTGTCAAGGGGTCCCCATAACACCCAACCGTGTAAGGAACGCAAAATCAAGGAACATAACACCGGTATGACGGAAACTAGGGCGGCAAGAGTGGAACAAAACACCAGGCATAAGGCCGAGCCTTCCACCCTTTACCAAGTATATAGATGCATTAATTAAATAAGATGTATTGTGATATCCTAATAATATCCACGTTCCAACAAGGAACAAACTTCATCTTCACCTGCAACTAGCAATGCTATAAGAGGGGCCGAGCAAAGCGGTAACATAGCCAAACAACGGTTTGCTAGGAAAGGTGGGTTAGAGGATTGACATGGCAATGGGAGGCATGATATAGCAAGTGCTAGGTATCGCGACATAGCAATAGAGCGAGCAACTAGCAAGCAAAGATAGAAGTGATTTCAAGGGTATGGTCATCTTGCCTGAAATCCCGCAAGGAAGAAGAATGAGACCATGAAGAAGACAAACAGACGTAGTTGAACGAATCCTCACAACTCCGGAACGAAACCGAAGCTAACAAGAGAAGCAACCCGGAAAGAAGCGGCAACAAAGTAAACAACCATCACATAAACATGGCATGGTGCACAATCAAGTATGATGCATGTCCGGTTTAAAGAGGCATGGCATGGCAAAGTGCACAAACAAAACTACAAGTTAAGTGGATCTCAATATGCAACGAGATGCTTATTGATGATACACCACATGACTTGTTTAGTTCTCTCTCGGTTATGTACTTAACAAAATTAAATGTTGTTAAACATGGCAAGAGGTGAAACAGGACTAATATACACAGCTAGGCATTTTAAATGAGGCCGGAAACATCAAACAACAATTTCGGTAAATCCTCATGTGCATTTAGCAATTTAAAGCAAACAACAATTTTAAACATTTTGATGTTGTTACCATGATGCGGATGACATGTGCATGTTTTATGCAATTTTTAATAAAAGTTGACAAGAGCATATTATGAAGCATTTGTCCCCATGGTGGAAAGAAAGGGTGCCATGGCGATGAATCCGAAAATGATACCACGACACCATATCGGTTCCGGTAGCTCACGGAGATACCGGTGCAAAGGAAGTGTGACGGGAGCGTGTCATGCACGGATGGTGGGGTGATCTCGGATACCGAGTTCCCACGGTTCGACGACGATGCCAAGCGAAGGAAACAACTAATGTTCACAGGAGTATACAACATCCAAACATGCATATCAAACAACACATGCATTCATTCATGGGTGGTCGCCTCGGGGTTATACCTTCGAAGCGTGCAATCAGGACGGTTCTCATTCAGTGCAAAGTAGAGGAAGTAGACGTTCTCGGGACGTTCGTAGTGGAAGTAGTTGTTCTCGTTTCATAGTTGTTTGAGATGTGATGACCCTCGAGAGTGCGACTCCCAGGGAAAATAGGTGGTGGTAAGGCAAATGGTAAAACCAAGGTTGGGCCTTGCTGGAGGAGTTTTATTCAAAGCGTACTGTCAAGGGGTCCCCATAACACCCAACCGTGTAAGGAACGCAAAATCAAGGAATATAACACCGGTATGAAGGAAACTTGGGCGGCAAGAGTGGAATAAAACACCAGGCATAAGGCTGAGCCTTCCACCCTTTACCAAGTATATAGATGCATTAATTAAATAAGATGTATTGTGATATCCCAACAATATCCACGTTCCAACAAGGAACAAACTTCATCTTCACATGCAACTAACAATGCTATAAGAGGGGCTGAGCAAAGCGGTAACATAGCCAAACAATGGTTTGCTAGGAAAGGTGGGTTAGAGGCTTGAGATGGCAATGGGAGGCATGATATAGCAAGTGGTAGGTATCGCGGCATAGCAATAGAGCGAGCAACTAGCAAGCAAAGATAGAAGTGATTTCGAGGGTATGGTCATCTTGCTTGAAATCCCGCAAGGAAGTAGAACGAGACCATGAAGAAGACAAACGGACGTAGTCGAATGACTCCTCACAACTCTAGAACGAAACTGAAGCTAACGAGAGAAGCAACCCGAAAAGAACCAAGCAACAAAGTAAACAACCATCACATAAACATGGCATGATGCACAATCAAGTATGATGCATGTCTGGTTTATAGAGGCATGGCATGACAAAGTGCACAAACAAAACAACAAGTTAAGTGGATCTCAATATGCAACGGGTTGCTTATTGATGAAACACCACATGACTTATTTAGTTCTCTCTCGATTATGTACTTAACAAAATTAAATGTTGTTAAACATGGCAAGAGGTGAAACAAGACTAAAATACACAGCTAGGCATTTTAAATGAGGCCGGAAACATCAAACAACAATTCCGGTAAATCCTCATGTACATTTAGCAATTTAAAGCAAACAACAATTTTAAACATTCTTGATGTTGTTACCATGATGTGGATGACATGTGCAAGTTTTATGCAATTTTTAATAAAAGTTGACAAGAGCATATTATGAAGCATTTGTCCCTGTGGTGGAAAGAAAGGGTGCCATGGCGATGAATCCGAAAATGATGCCACGGCACCATATCGGTTCCGGTAGCTCACTGAGATACCAGTGCAAAGGAAGTGTGAGGGGAGCGTGTCATGCATGGATGGTGGGGTGATCTCGGATACCGAGTTCACACGGGTCGACGACGGTGCCAAGCAAGGGAAACAACTAATGTTCACGGGAGGATACAACATCCAAACATGCATCTCAAACAACACATGCATTCATTAACGGGCGGTCGTCTCGGGGTTATACCTTCGAAGCGTGCAATCAGGACGGTTCTTGTTCGGTGCAAAGTAGAGGAAGTAGACGTTCTCGGGACGTTCGTATTGGAAGTAGTTGTTCTCGTTTCATAGTTGTTTGAGATGTGATGACCCTCGGGAGCGCGACTCCCTAGGGAAAAATAGGTGGTGGTGAGGAAAATGGTAAAACCAAGGTTGGGCCTTGCTGGAGGAGTTTTATTCAAAGCAAACTGTCAAGGGGTCCCCATAACACCCAACCGTGTAAGGAACGCAAAATCAAGGAGCATAACACCGGTATGACGGAAACTAGGGCGGCAAGAGTGGAACAAAACACCAGGCATAAGGCCGAGCCTTCCACCCTTTACCAAGTATATAGATGCATTAATTAAATAAGATGTATTGTGATATCCTAACAATATCCACGTTCCAACAAGGAACAAACTTCATCTTGACCTACAACTAGCAACGCTATAAGAGATGCCGAGCAAAGCGGTAACATAGCCAAACAACGGTTTGCTAGGAAAGGTGGGTTAGAGGATTGACATGGCAATGGGATGCATGATATAGCAAGTGCTAGGTATCGCGACATAGCAATAGAGCGAGCAACTAGCAAGCAAATATAGAAGTGATTTCAAGGGTATGGTCATCTTGCCTGAAATCCCGCAAGGAAGAAGAACGAGACCATGAAGAAGACAAACGGACGTAGTTGAACGAATCCTCACAACTCCGGAACGAAACCGAAGCTAACAAGAGAAGCAACCCGGAAAGAAGCAAGCAACAAAGTAAACAACCATCACATAAACATGGCATGGTGCACAATCAAGTATGATGCATGTCCGGTTTAAAGAGGCATGGCATGGAAAAGTGCACAAACAAAACTACAAGTTAAGTGGATCTCAATACGCAACGAGATGCTTATTGATGATACACCACATGACTTATTTAGTTCTCTCTCGGTTATGTACTTAACAAAATTAAATGTTGTTAAACATGGCAAGAGGTGAAACAAGACTAATATACACCGCTAGGCATTTTAAATGAGGCCGGAAACATCAAACAACAATTTCGGTAAATCCTTATGTGCATTTAGCAATTTAAAGCAAACAACAATTTTAAACATTCTTGATGTTGTTAGCATGATGCGGATGACATGTGCATGTTTTATGCAATTTTTAATAAAAGTTGACAAGAGCATATTATGAAGCATTTGTCCCCGTGGTGGAAAGAAAGGGTGCCATGGCGATGAATCCGAAAATGATACCACGACACCATATCGGTTCCGGTAGCTCACGGAGATACCGGTGCAAAGGAAGTGTGACGGGAGCGTGTCATGCACGGATGGTGGGGTGATCTCGGATACCGAGTTCCCACGGTTCGATGACGATGCCAAGCGAGGGAAACAACTAATGTTCACGGGAGGATACAACATACAAACATGCATCTCAAGCAACACATGCATTCATTCATGGGTGGTCGCCTCGGGGTTATACCTTCGAAGCGTGCAATCAGGACGGTTCTCGTTCAGTGCAAAGTAGAGGAAGTAGACGTTCTTGGGACGTTCATAGTGGAAGTAGTTGTTCTCGTTTCATAGTTGTTTGAGATGTGATGACCCTCGAGAGTGCGACTCCCAGGGAAAAATAGGTGGTGGTGAGGCAAATGGTAAAACCAAGGTTGGGCCTTGCTGGAGGAGTTTTATTCAAAGCGAATTGTCAAGGGGTCCCCATAACACCCAACCGTGTAAGGAATGCAAAATCAAGGAATATAACACTGGTATGACGGAAACTTGGGCGGCAAGAGTGGAACAAAACACCAGGCATAAGGCTGAGCCTTCCACCCTTTACCAAGTATATAGATGCATTAATTAAATAAGATGTATTGTGATATCCCAACAATATCCACGTAGCAACAAGGAACAAACTTCATCTTCACCTGCAACTAACAACGCTATAAGAGGGGCTGAGCAAAGCGGTAACATAGCCAATCAACGGTTTGCTAGGAAAGGTGGGTTAGAGGATTGACATGGCAATGGGAGGCATGATATAGCAAGTGGTAGGTATCGCGACAGAGCAATAGAGCGAGCAACTAGCAAGCAAAGATAGAAGGGATTTCAAGGGTATGGTCATCTTGCCTGAAATCCCGCAAGGAAGAAGAACGAGACCATGAAGAAGACAAACGGACGTAGTCGAACGAATCCTCACCACTCCGGAACGAAACCGAAGCTAACAAGAGAAGCAACCCGGAAAGAAGCAAGCAACAAAGTAAACAACCATCACATAAACATGGCATGGTGCACAATCAAGTATGATGCATGTCCGGTTTAAAGAGGCATTGCATGGCAAAGTGCACAAACAAAACTACAAGTTAAGTGGATCTCAATATGCAACGAGATGCTTATTGATGATACACCACATGACTTATTTAGTTCTCTCTCGGTTATGTACTTAACAAAATTAAATGTTGTTAAACATGGCAAGAGGTGAAACAAGACTAATATACACAGCTAGGCATTTTAAATGAGGCCGGAAACATCAAACAACAATTCCGGTAAATCCTCATGTGCATTTAGCAATTTAAAGCAAACAACAATTTTAAACATTCTTGATGTTGTTACCATGATGCGGATGACATGTGCAAGTTTTATGCAATTTTTAATAAAAGTTGACAAGAGCATATTGTGAAGCATTTGTCCCCGTGGTGGAAAGAAAGGGTGCCATGGTGATGAATCTGAAAATGATGCCAGGGCGCCATATCGGTTCCGGTAGCTCACTGAGATACTGGTGCAAAGGAAGTGTGACGGGAGCATGTCATGCACGGATGGTGGGGTGATCTTGGATACCGAGTTCCCATGGTTCGACGACGATGCCAAGCGAGGGAAACAACTAATGTTCATGGGAAGATACAACATCCAAACATGCATCTCAAACAACACATGCATTCATTCATGGGTGGTCGCCTCGGGGTTATACCTTCGAAGCGTGCAATCAGGACGGTTCTCGTTCAGTGCAAAGTAGAGGTAGTAGACGTTCTCGGGACGTTCGTAGTGGAAGTAGTTGTTCTCGTTTCATAGTTGTTTGAGATGTGATGACCCTCGAGAGTGCGACTCCCAGGGAAAAATAGGTGGTGGTGAGGCAAATGCTAAAACCAAGGTTGGGCCTTGCTGGAGGAGTTTTATTCAAAGCAAACTATCAAGGGGTCCCCATAACACCCAACCGTGTAAGGAACGCAAAATCAAGGAACATAACACCGGTATGACGGAAACTTGGGCGGCAAGAGTCGAACAAAACACCAGGCATAAGGCCGAGCCTTCCACCCTTTACCAAGTATATAGAAGCATTAATTAAATAAGATGTATTGCGATATCCCAACAATATCCACATTCGAACAAGGAACAAACTTCATCTTCACCTGCAACTCGCAACGCTGTAAGAGGGGCTGAGCAAAGTGGTAACATAGCCAAACAACGGTTTGCTAGGAAAGGTGGGTTAGAGGCTTGACATGGCAATGGGAGGCATGATATAGCAAGTGGTAGGTATCGCGACATAGCAATAGAGCGAGAAACTAGCAAGCAAAGATAGAAGTGATTTCGAGGGTATGGTCATCTTGTCTAAAATCCCGCAAGGAAGAAGAACGAGACCATGAAGAAGACAAACAGACGTAGTCGAACGAATCCTCACAACTCCAGAATGACACCGAAGCTAACGAGAGAAGCAACCTGGAAAGATGCAAGCAACAAAGTAAACAACCATCACATAAACATGGCATGATGCACAATCAAGTATGATGCATGTCCGGTTTAAAGAGGCATGGCATGGCAAAGTGCACAAACAAAACTACAAGTTAAGTGGATCTCAATATGCAACGGGTTGCATATTGACGAAACACCACATGAATTATTTAGTTCTCTCTCGGTTATATACTTAAGTAAATTAAATGTTGTTAAACATGGCAAGAGGTGAAACAAGACTAAAATACACAGCTAGGCATTTTAAATGAGGCCGGAAACATCAAACAACAATTCCGGTAAATCCTCATGTGCATTTAGCAATTTAAAGCAAACAAGAATTTTAAACATTCTTGATGTTGTTACCATGATGCGGATGACATGTGCAAGTTTTATGCAATTTTTAATAAAAGTTGACAAGAGCATATTATGAAGCATTTGTCCCCGTGGTGGAAAGAAAGGGTGCCATGGCGATGAATCCGAAAATGATGCCACGACACCATATCGGTTCCGGTAGCTCACGGAGATACCGGTGCAAAGGAAGTGTGACGGGAGCGTGTCATGCACGGATGGTGGGGTGATCTCGGATACCGAGTTCCCACGGGTCGACGTTGGTGCCAGGCGAGGGAAACAACTAATGTTCACGGGAGGATACAACATCCAAACATGCATCTCAAACAACACATGCATTTATTCACGGGCGGTCATCTCGGGGTTATACATTCGAAGCGTGCAATCAGGACGGTTCTCATTCGGTGCAAAGTAGAGGAAGTAGACGTTCCCGGGACGTTCGTCGTGGAAGTAGTTGTTCTCGTTTCATAGTTGTTTGAGATGTGATGACCCTCGGGAGCGCGACTCCCCAGGGAAAAATAGGTGGTGGTGAGGCAAATGGTAAAACCAATGTTGGGCCTTGCTGGAGGAGTTTTATTCAAAGCAAACTGTCAAGGGGTCCCCATAACACCCAACCGTGTAATCAACGCAAAATCAAGGAACATAACACCGGTATGACGGAAACTATGGCGGCAAGAGTGGAACAAAACACTAGGCATAAGGCCGAGCCTTCCACCCTTTACCAAGTATATAGATGCATTAATTAAATAAGATGTATTGTGATATCCCAACAATATCCACGTTCCAACAGGGAACAAACTTCATCTTCACCTGCAACTAGCAACGCTATAAGAGGGGCTGAGCAAAGCGGTAACATGGCCAAACAACGGTTTGCTAGGAAAGGTGCGTTAGAGGCTTGACATGGCAATGGGAGGCATGATATATCAAGTTGTAGGTATCGCGACATAGCAATAGAGCGAGAAACTAGCAAGCAAAGATAGAAGTGATTTCGAGGGTATGGTCATCTTGCATGAAATCCCGCAAGGAAGAAGAACGAGACCATGAAGAAGACTAACGGACGTAGTCGAACGAATCCTCACAACTCCGGAAAGAAACCGAAGCTAACGAGAGAAGCAACCCGGAAAGAAGCAAGAAACAGAGTAAACAACCATCACATAAACATGGCATGATGCACAATCTAGTATGATGCATGTCCGGTTTAAAGAGGCATGGCATGGCAAAGTGCACAAACAAAACTACAAGTTAAGTGGATCTCAATATGCAACGGCTTGCATATTGATGAAACACCACATGACTTATTTAGTTCTCTCTCGGATATGTACTTAACAATATTAAATGTTGTCAAACATGGTGTCAGTGTCAAAACCGGCGGATCTCGGGTAGGGGGTCCCGAACTCTGCGTCTAGGCCGGATGGTCATAGGAGGTAGGGGACGCAATGTTTTACCCAGGTTCGTTCCCTCTCGATGGAGGTAAAACCCTACGTCCTGCTTGATTAATATTGATGATATGGGTAGTACAAGAGTAGATCTACCACGAGATCAGAGAGGCTAAACCCTGGAAGATAGCCTATGGTATGATTGTATGTTATGGTTGTTGTCCTATGGACTAAAACCCTTCGGCTTATATAGACACCGGAGAGGGTTAGGCTTACACAAGATCGGTTACAAAGGAGGAGATATCCATATCCGCATTGCCTAGATTTCCTTCCACGCCAAGTAGAGTCCCACCCGGACACGAGACGAAGTCTTCAATCTTGTATCTTCATAGTCCAACAGTCCGGCCAAAGGATATAGTCCGGCTGTCTGGAGACCCCCTAATCCAGGACTACCTTAGTAGCCCTTGAACCAGGCTTCAATGACGACGAGTCCGGCGCGCAGTATCGTCTTCGGCATTGCATGGTGGGTTCCTTCTCCGAATACATCACAGAAGAATTTGAATACGAGGATAGTGTTCGACCCTGCAAAATAAGTTCCACATACCACCGTAGAGAGAATAATATTTTTGCAAATCTAATTTGCTGACTTGTTTTGACAGCATGACGTTATGTCATGGCCTGGTGATTATTCGAACCGTTTCCTTTAACTAGCCCCGCACAGAACGCGAGGCAGTTTTTCGACACGTCTTGTCAAAGCAGAGATCGTGTCCCCTTATTACGGGATTCTCATCAATACGGGTGTGGGTAACCCAACCGTGCCATCAATTACGGTTCTTGGGGAATAAGCGAGTTTTACCAGGCTAGGGGACGCTTGGTTTCGTCTGCCCATATAAAGGGATAAGGATTCACCTTTCGATCCACGCCTTCTTCCTCCTTTGCTCATCCATTTTCGCACACTCAAGCTCTAGCGCCCAAGTCCGCACTTCCCACCTCAACCTTCCCCCACCATGTCCAGAGCGGGAGGCGGGTGGATGGTCTCCTCCGTCATGGAGGAAGACATCAAGAAGCTGAGGAGAGCCGGATACCTACCCGACGACATCGCACACCGGCTCCCAGATGAGGGGCAGCTCATCCCCACCCCCAGGCCCCATGAGAGGGTAGTATTCCTCACCCATTTCCTCTGTGGACTGGGATTCCCTCTCCACCCATTTGTCCGGGGGCTCATGTTCTATTACGGCCTGGATTTCCACGATCTGGCCCCGAACTTCATCCTCAACATCTCGGCGTTTATCGTCGTGTGCGAGGCCTTCCTCCGCATCAAGCCTCACTTCGGCTTATGGTTGAAGACCTTCAATGTCAAGCCGAAGGTTGTGGGCGGCTGCCAGGCGGAGTGCGGAGGCGCCATGGTGGGCAAGATGCCCAACATAACATGGCTCGAGGGCTCCATTGTGGAAACCATAAAGGGGTGGCAATCGGGGTGGTTCTACATCACCGAGCCGCGCGACCCTGCATGGGCAGCGGTCCCAGAGTTCCGATCTGGCATCCCCACGCGGCTCACCTCCTGGAAAGAGAAGGGCTTGTCCTGGGGTAGTTTGAGAGAGCTGACCGGACTCCAAACATGTATTCAAAACATGGTGAACAAGAAGCTCAAACTTGTCAACATGGTCCAGGTCATGCTCCACCGCCGGATCCTCCCATGGCAAGAATGGGAGTTCAACTTGTGGGAGTTCGACCCGGTGCAGCACCGAACTCTGAACAGGCTCTTCAACACAACTTACGAAGACGCCTGGAGGGTGCTGTTCAAAAGCGCCGAGGTCCCCCCTCCCATTACTGAGGATCACGGATTCTGCGAAGCGCCAAGCCAGTGCAGTAAGCTGCTTTACCTTTCACAGGATACTTATTTCTTATAGATTGACTCCATGCGGGATCTAAACTCATGTACCTTTGACAGGACTGGCAGGAGACGGCCAGACAGATCGATTGTCCGGCTCCTTTGCCCGAAGGCCCAGCAGACGCTCTTCTGGCGAAGATGCTGACTCCAGCCCCTTATACGGTGCCAGGAAGACCAAGAAGGCCAAGGGAACCCGAAAGAGTTCCCGACACCAGGCGTCGTCAGACTCTCCGTCCGATGACTCTGCGGTGCACTCCTCCCCCCAAGATGAGGACGAAGAAGAAGATGCTCCTCTTCCAGCTGGGGGAGATAAGAAAAGGAAGGCCGCCGCAACTGGGGGCCGAAGTGTCCAAGAAGGGAAGGACTCTCCTTCCGGAAAGTTCCACCACCGCCGACGAAGGCAAAGACGAGTGGTTGCCCAGGGCCAAGCCCCCGGAGAGATCGTAAGTATTCGGATACCAGAGTAACTCATAGCATTCCTTTGTCGCACTGCTTTCCCTAACGCCGAACATGATTATGTAGGCTGCCACGAGCCAGTATTGATGTATCATCAGACGGCTCCCTGGGCTTGTCGAACATGGATAGCGATCCAGTCCCGACCACCACCTCCCCTCATCCTGCCGATGACACCGAGGTGCTGTCTCAAGAGGCACCGGATTGAGGGGAGACAGTCCCAGAGGTGCCTCAAGGCGACCTTCCGGACTCCGGGAGCCAAGGGGACGGGGCCCCTGAGAGCCCCGAGTTCGGACCTCAGCTGAACACCGCGCCGGAACCTCCAGTGGTTCTAGGCTCGGGTAGGCGGCCTCCTTCTAAGAGGGGCAAGACGCCTATGCTAGTGATCTCTGTCCATCCAGAGGCGCCGGACAATCTGTTGCAGCGCTTCCATCGACGAGGAGCACAGTACTGTTATGAGTGCGGTTGTCCAGAAGGTTCAGTCTGCCAAGAGCGGGTTGACTGAAGCCTGTGCCAGCCTTCTAACAGGCTTTGAGGTAAGTGTTTCAAAATGTAGTAGAAATATTACTGCATAGACAGTAGCCCCTGATGCTTTGTTCGGTGTTCACAAAGAAAAGCCAGACAGAGGATCAAATAATATCGCAGGAGTCTAATATAAGTATGTCAATATGCGTATGCAGGACTCGCTGCTGGCGTCCGCCGCACTAACTGCCGAGGTTGCCGTACTGAAGCAGGACCTCGAGGGGTCCAGGAAAGAGCTCGGCCTTGCCAAGAGGCAGCTTGAAGAGAACAAGGGTAAGTAATACCCTGTCTATAGATATGTATATATAAAAGAAGAAGCGATTGCAAAATGAGAGGGTCATCGTATATTCGCTAGGGGCCACGACCGAGGTGGCAACCCTGAAGCAAGCGCTAACCAAGGCCGAAGATAACACAGCCAAGGAGCGCACCGAGCGAGAGAACCACGAGGCTCGGGTGGGCGAGGTGCAGCAAGGGCTCCAGGCTCTCGTGGCTAAGCATGAGGCGTTGGAGCTTGACTCAAAGACGCGGGAGTCTGAGCTTGCTACGGCCCTCGAGAGCCCAGAAGTGCCAAGGTTGAAGCCCAAAGGGCCCTCCAGGAGACCGATATAATGAAGAAGATAGCGGCGGTTAAGGCTTTCTATATGCAAAGCAAGCATGTAAAAGTAAATTACCGATTACTTACCCGAATCTGAAGCTCTCTAGGAGCATTCACAGATTTGCCCCGCAGCGTGTTCGATGCCGCACAATTTTACCAGGCCGAGGATGGAAGCTCAACGGAGAAGCTGTTCTGGTCTCAGTATGCTGAGGCCGAACACCTGGTGCCAATGAGCGACCAGCTGAAGCAGATGGTCGAGCTACATAAGGCGGCCGATCAGGCCATCAAGGGCTTTATAGTCCGGTTGTGGCCTGGCGACGCCCTTCCGAACAGCTTCTTCGGCCTGGTGAGGCGGCTTGTGGATGCCTTTCTGCGGCTGGAGGTCGTCAAGCGATCTGTCTGCATTGAGGGTGCACGCCGGGCTTCCGCCCGTGTGAAATTGAAGTGGGTCAAGCTAGACGCCGTGAAGCTGATCAAGGAGGGGCCGCCGGAGGGTAAGGAACACCGCCACCCCGAGATGTACTATGAGGGTGTTCTACCGGGTGCCCGTCTCATAGCGGATGAGTGTTCAAAAGATGTAATATTTGAGTGAGACTTGCTCGTTTTATCCTGTATTTATGAAAACTTGTTTCATATGCGCTATGCAATCTGAGAGATGGCTAGTCCTCGGCTTCTGCCCCCATGCCACGAGTGCTGGGGTGTTCGAGATAAATCTGAGCACTCTTGTTCCCATATTTGGGTCCTTCGAGGGAGGTGCTCAGAACAACGAACAAGGCAACCGGACTAATAATGCTTTATCACTCTCACTTAGCCATAGAATTGTATAATTTTAAATTTTGGCGAAGCCCTTGGTATTCGGAAGGCCAAATTCGGGGCGTGATACACGCCTTTAAGCCGGACAGGGCCGGCCCCTCTCCCTAAGCGGCATAAGTCTTTAGGGACTCTAAAACCTCGCCGAACAGCGACCAGTCTCTCGCCTTATCATGACAGTCAGTTTTAGCTTTCTCTACTGAGGTGCTAAGCCCGGCAGAACCAGGGCACACTCACAGTAGTTCTCCTAGCCCTACATTAGCTGATGGAGCGGAACGTAAGGTACCAAAACATAGGAGCCGGGCAAACCCAACATTTGACCAAAGACATGATTCGGAGCTGATGAATATAATGCTATAAGTTAGGGGTGCTGCACTTGTGAAAGTGTTCGGACTTTCCACACCATATTGTGGGGTACGTAAGCCCCTGGTGTATTGGCCGTACCAAAGTGTACGGCTGCAAGGCGTCATTAATGAACACACACACACACATATATATATATATATATATATATATATATATATATATAACAAGAATGCAATAATAGTCGTAATGTCATGCATTGTTTATTCAAAAAATTGCGTTAAAGCAGAGTGATACAGATAGTGTGATAAGCAAAGAGTAGGACTATGTCCCTTCCAAGGGCAAGCTGAGGAATGATATGAAATCGAATATTTCGCTCATTACTGCAATCCAGCTGGGAATTCCGTGATATGACGTAGCTGGTTGCCTCCTTGGTTGCTGCATCATGTGTTCGGCAATAGTGCTGCCGGACAGTGTTTCCAGAGATTAAGGTCCTGAAAAAAGAGAAAATTTACAAAACGGGAAGCCCCTAGTGCGGTTTAAGCCGCGTCTTGGGGCATGCCGCAGTTTTGCCCCCACTCCCACCTATGCCCATGATATTTTTAGTGCGTAATTATGTACATGTGGCACGAGTTTTGCCGTTGGGCTAGGATTTGGGTGGGCGCCGTATTGCTACGCGAGCTCAGATCGTGCCAGGCGGTCATTTTACCGATTGATCCGAGCGCGCTTGAAGGTGTCCGGGCTTTGAAGCGCCGAACTGGTTGATTGCCTTGAGAGGCTACTTTGCGCTTCTGCTGCGAGGGCTGCGATGTGCTCCTCTGTTCGAAGAGAGCGATCTATGTTTCCAATGACTGTAATAACTCCGCGAGGTCCTGGCATATTGAGCTTGAGGTATGCATAATGTGGCACCGCATTGAATCTAGCAAATGCGGTTCGCCCGAGCAGCGCATGATAACAACTGCGGAACGGGACTACGTCGAAGATTAACTCTTCGCTTCAGAAGTTATCCGGGGATCCGAAGACCACTTCCAGTTTAATTGAGCCTGTCCAATGGGCCTCTACACCTGGAATGACGCCTTTAAAGGTCGTTTTTGTGGGTTTGATCCTTGAGGGTTCTATACCCATTTTGCGCACTGTGTCCTGATAAAGCAGGTTCAGGCTGCTACCGCCATCCATAAGGACTCGAGTGAGGTGAAATCCGTCAATGATTGGATCTAGGACCAGTGCGGCGAATCCGCCATGACGGATACTAGTGGGGTGGTCCCTGTGATCGAAGGTGATAGGACAGGAGGACCAAGGGTTGAATTTGGGGTGACCGGCTCCAATGCATATATGTCCCTGAGCGCACGCTTCCGCTCCCTCTTGGGGATGTGGGTTGCGTATATCATGTTCACCGTCCGCACTTGTGGGGGAAACCTCTTCTGTCCTCCGGTGTGTGGCTGCCGTGATTCCCCCTTGTCATCGCTATGCGGCCCCTTGTCTTTGTTTTCGGCAAGCAACTTGTCGGCCTGCTTGAACACCCAACAATCCCTGTTGGTGTGATTGGCTGGCTTGTCTAGGGTTCCGTGTATTTGACACGAGCGATCGAGTATACGGTCCAAGCTGGACGGACCCGGCGTACTTTGTTTGAATGGCTTTTTCCGCTGACCGGGTTTAGAGCATATGAATTCGGCATTGACTGCCATATCCTCGGTATTTTCACTGTTAATATGGCGCTTATGTTTGTTGCGACGTGACCTGCTATTGCCGTCCTTCGTATCCGGGGTACCATGGTTCTTTGATATGTTATTACTGCGAGCCAGCCAACTGTCTTCTCCCGCACAAAAGCGGGTCATGAGCGTCGTGTGAGCTGCCATAGATTTCGGCTTTTCCTCACCAAGGTGCTGGGCTAGCCACTCGTCTCGGATGTTGTGTTTGAAAGCCGCTAAGGCCTCTGTATCCGGACAGTCGACGATTTGATTTTTCTTTGTAAGGAACCGAGTCCAGAATTGCTTGGCCGACTCTTCTGGCTGTTGAATTATGTGATTCAAGTCATCGGCGTCTGGTGGCCGCACATAAGTGCCCTGAAAGTTGCCGAGGAATGCGGCTTCCAGATCCTCCCAACAACTAATGGAGTCTGCTGGCAAGCTGTTAAGCCAACGCCGCGCTGGTCCTTTGAGCTTTAGTGGGAGGTATTTGATGGCGTGTAAGTCATCACCGCGGGCCATGTGGATGTGGAGGAGGAAATCCTCGATCCATACTGCAGGATCTGTTGTGCCGTCATATGATTCAATATTTACAGGTTTGAAACCTTCTAGGAATTGATGTTCCATTAGTTCGTCTGTGAAGCATAAGGGGTGTGCGGCGCCTCTGTATTGGGCTATATCACGACGCAGCTCGAATGGGTCTTGCTCGCTGTGTTCGGCCCGGCCGGATTTGCTTTTACTGTATCCGGCATGACGTTTATCATATCGCAGAGTGGTGCGCCTTCGTGATCCGTAGATCAATCTTGCATGCTTTGCTTTGTCCTCCAATATGTCCCGCAGGTCTGGCGTTTCTCCCCAGGCCTTTTTATGTGAATGGCATTGGGGTGGAGGCTGAGTTTTTGGATGGAATGCCTCTCTTCGCGGCCACGAGGTGGCCGATCAGCCGTATCATACGCTTCTTCCTCCAGTCGGGGTAGTAACCTGCACTTTGGGTAATTTTTGGAGGGGCTCTCGAGTTTATATTCCTCGGCCGTGAGGACTTCAGGCCATTTGTCAGCTAGCAGATCTTGATCAGCTTGAAGCTGCTGCTGCTTTTTCTTGAGGCTATTTGCCATGGCCATAAGTCGGCGCTTGAAGCGCTCTTGTTCAACGGGATCCTCTGGTACGGCGAATTCATCGTCGCCGAGGCTTGCCTCGTCTTTGGAGGGGGGCATGCAATTGTCATCTTCCTCCTCTCCGTCTGCCGCTCTCTCAGGAGGGCTGGCTTCTCCATCCTCCTGCTCTAAATCTTGCTGGAGGGGATTGTTGTTGCCTTCGGCACTATCCGGAGTGTTATTATCTCCTGTGCCGGTATTACCACTTTTGCATTGGCGGGACTTAGAGTGGCGCCGCTGACGTCGACGCTTGGGTTGCATCTTGGAGGGGTCATCCTCCGCTATCTCATCGCCATTGCCTTCTTTGGGTGTATCCACCATGTATATGTCATATGACGAGGTGGCTTTCCAGTGCCCTATAGTGATGGTTCATGTTCGTCTCCTACATCGTCGTCCATACCGTCAATGTCTTCGGGGTCGAAGTCGAGCATGTCGGTTAAATCATCGACAGTGGCTACGAAGTGGGTGGTGGGTGGGCGTCAAATTTCTTCGTCGTCCGCATCCCAATCCTGTTGGCCATAGTCCGGCGAGTGCTCTCCTGACAAAGAGAGAGACCTTAGTGAATTCAGAATGTCGTCGAAGGGCGAGTGCTGAAAGATATCTGCGGCGGTGAATTCCATGATCGGCGCCACATCGGATTCGATTGGCAGGGGCGCGGGCGGTTCGGAGTCCGGAAAAGAGTCCGGCACCTTGGAGTCATGGACTTCGCAGAGGATTAGGCTGGTGTTCGGCTCGATCGCCGTTGAGACTAGAGCCCCTGAGGTGATGTCTAGCCACCCGTCCTCGATTGGTACAGTTGGCTCCGAGCAAAGGGTCGGAGCTGATGCGGGCGTGGCCTCTGAGGTACTGTTCAGCGGCAGAGCTAGGTTATACCCATCATGACAGTGCGGCGCGCCCGGCTGCGGCTCGAATCCGTCGAAGATCAAGTCTCCGCGGATGTCGGCCGTGTACTTGAAACTTCCAAATCTGACCTGATGGCCAGGGGCGTAGCTTTCAATCTGCTCCAGATGGCCGAGCGAATTAGCCCGCAGTGCAAAGCCGCCGAATACGACGGTCTGTCCGGGGAGAAAAGTCTCACCCTGGACTGCATCGTTGTTGATGATCGGAGGAGCCATCGAGCCTAACGGCGATGACACAAAGGAACTCTCAATGAAAGCACCAATGTCGGTGTCGAGTGGTAGGTGCGACATATGCCAACGGGTGGCTTATCATTGTGGGAGCCAGTAAAACATCTCCTGTGCCTGGAAACGGGATGAGGCGAAGACATGCACGCCGGCGAATCTTACCCAGCTTCGGGGCTCTCTGTGGAGATAACACCCCTACTGCTGCTCTGCGGGGTCTCCGCATGATCACTAGATGAACAAGTAGCTACACGATGCTCCTAGAGCTGTTTGGTGAGAGGAGGAAGAAGGGCACGAGTCGCTTGCTTCTTCTCCTTGTGTGGTGTCTAGAACTAGCAGGGATCAACCCTTTGCATGGGTGCCCCGAGGGGTTTATATAGGCCTACCCCCCGGGGGTACAATGGTAATCCAACTAGGCGCGGGGCCCAGCCGTCTGTGACTGCGCTCACCGGCTTCTGCGCCGACTGCTGGGGCCCACTGGCTGGTTACTGTTGCTCAATCCTGGTGATGAGGGCGTCGTCGAGGTAGGCGTGGCTACAGTGCCGCCGTCCGGCAGGTGATCACTGTAGCCTCACCACATCTTGTCTCCTTAAGGGGGGCATCTGGCCGGCTATGGAGAGCCGGCTTTGTCTTGGGCCGACTGGGGGATGCACGGCCGCCTCCGGGAGTCTCTCTGCCCTAAGGGGCCCTTTGCCCGTGGGCCGTACTGGTAGTCCGTCGTGGATGACATTAGGGTCAACATGGCAACAGTGCCGCAACGGACGGGTCATGGCCACCCGTACGGCGCACTGCGCCAGTCGTGCTTCTGGATTCGGGGGTGGCTGGCTTCACTGTAGCCACACCCAGTCACATCACCGTTAAGGGGATGCAAACTTTTAGGGTACGGTCTTGAACACTTTGTGGGAGCCGGCTTCTCGGAGTCGGCCTTCTCGCGGCCGGCTTCTCGAAGCCGGCCCTCCCGTGGCTTTCTTCATGAGGGCTAAAGTCGGGCCGCCTTCCGATAGCCGGCCTGGGAGACAGCCAGCAAGGGGAAGGCGGCCCACGTCTTGGATCCTCGAGAGCCGGATGGGCTCGTAATTTTTCAGAAGGGCCAGGGGAAGCCAGTTTGGCTACCCATGGCTATTTACTCTGACAGTAGTCCCCGAAGCTGATCGAGATTCGAGGCTGGTAAAGGGACGAAAAGCTTGGTCAGCTTCCTATCCTGAGGGGCCGGCTTTGCTGATGTGTGCCGACTTCGGAGAGCTCCGTTTCTTGCGGGCGGGAACGCGGTCGACCCGCGAGCTGACCGCAGGCTTTTCCGCGTGCCACGTGGCAGTGAAACTCTGCCAGCGCACGCGCGCGACGAGACGCCGTTGTAGGCCCGGGCCCGCCACTCCTAGGCCTCGGCCTGAGCGCGGATCTTCTGCGGCCCACACGGACCACTCGCCTTCTCACGGCGATTTTATTACGCCATTAGGGCGCAATAATCGCGGGACGTGGGGGAGTGGGTACAGTTGATCCCCACGTTCCCCCACGCCGCGCCTCCTCGGCTCCGCCGTGCGGTCTATAAGTAGGGGGAGGAGGGCGAGCGGCAGAGGCTTCACACGCTCTCCCTCACTTCACCCCCTCTCGCCTTCATTCTTCTTCTTCTCGTCGCCGCAGCCACCCACCGCCGCACCGTTCCGCCGCCGCATCGCCTCGCTTCCATGGCGCTATCGAGCTCATGGGATGGCTCCAACGTCCAAGAGGACCACGTCGAGTTCCTCCGCCAGACGCGGCGCCTGCCCGGCGAGAGATTCGTGCGGGTCCGTCGAGCGCCGGAGAACGATGTTTCGCCCCGGAGGAGGGCGAGCGGGTTATCTTCCGCTCGCACTGCCTGCGCGGCTTCGGCCTTCCGGCGAGCGGGTTTCTCCGTTCCTTCCTCGAGTTCTACAACCTTCAGCCGCATCACCTCACGCCCAACATGGTGATGCTGCTGTTGGCCTTCGTCACCCTCTGTGAAGGTTTCCTTGGGGTCCTCCCCACGCTTGAACTCTGGGGGGAATTCTTCCAGAGAAAACTCGACACCATCGTCGTGGGCGTGCCCGCCCCCTGCGGGGCCTATATCGCCATGAGGCGGTCGGGCGAGAACAACCCGTTCCCGCCCATCCCACTGATCCAGTCGGTGAAGATCTGGCAGAAGACGTACTTCTACGTGAAGAACGTCGCCCAGCAAGGCGACTACATCAACCTGCTAGCTTACGTAGCCGGCCCGCCGGCTGGAAGGCAAGCCTCGTGGAGCTTCTGGGCCCGGTCATTGTCTCAAGCCGGGAACGCAGCCGTCTCCCGGCTTCGGGTGATGATCCAGTCGGAAGGACTGACCAGAGCCGACTTGGTGGCCGCCTTCGTGGAGCGTCGGGTACTTCCTCTTCAAAGCCGGCCTCACATGATTTGTCAGATGAGCGGCCGCTTCGACCCATGTCGGCTGAGCACCAGGGAAATGCCTCATGCTGAAGTGTCGTACATGGTGAATTACATCTCCAACTGCAAGCTCGCCGAGGACTGGCGATAGGGCAAGGCGCCGTATTCTCGCGCCAACCCTCCGCCCGTGGTAGGTTTTTCCTTCTTTTCTCCTATTGGTGGCCGGCCTTATGAGAGCCGGCTTCTGATTAGTTGGTTCTCCCCTAGCAGAATCCTCTCCTTCCGCCGACGACTAGAGCCGCAGGGGTAGAGCGCCAGCTTGTCCCCAACCGCGCGGTGGGCGACGCCGATGACCCGGACTTGGGAGCAACCGCCATGGAAGACGTCGTCGTGGGGGAGAGCTCCGAGCCCGGAGGCGCAGGGCTCACGGCCGGCTTCGAAGACTGGCCCGATGATGCCGAGGTCGAAGCCGCCCCGCACCGCCAGCCGGCACCTGATCACCAAGGCGCGAGCTCATCCGCTGCGCCGGCTGCTGGCGACGGCAGCCAGAAGCGCCGGGCCATGTCGATCCTCTTCGGCAGCCGGCCAAAGAAGTCCAACGCTTCCACAGCGGCGACCAAGCGAGATGAGGCGGCTGCTGTCAGATTCATGGGTTCCGGCAGACCCTTAAGGTTCGAACACTAGGGTGCGCGCGGAGATCACGCCTTCTACCTCCCCGTCTCACAAAGATCTAAACTACTAAAGGAACTGCAGACGAGACACAAGATTTATACTGGTTCGGTCCACCATTGCGGTGTAATACCCTACTCCAGTGTGGGGTGGATGGATTGCCTCCTGGGGTTGCTGATGATGAACAATACAAGGAAGAACAGCCTCGCGAGGGTCTGTTCTTGGCTGGGGTGATGAACTGCTAGGAGGAGTTCAGTCACCTCTCTCTCTCTCTCTCTCTCTCTCTCTTTCTTACTCTCTCTCCCTTGTCGACCGTCCTGGGGGTTACTTGCTATGTGGGTGGCTGGTCCTATTTATAGGCAAAGGCCTTGGGCCTCTCCCCAAATATTGAGCGGGAAGGGCGCCAACAATTGGCCAATTCGAAGGGGAACATCCAGTACACTTATCCTGAGTAAAGTTGGTCTTCGCCTGCGAAAGGCTCTGCGGTGACGCCGTGCTGGGCTCGATGTGACCTCCGTCTCGTAGTCCGCCTGGTCTTGGTCTCGTTGCACCGAAATGGCAACCTTTGCCTGATGCCTCGGTACTCCGCGGCTGCGCTTGCCCCCTTTGCACCAAAGAGGAAAGAAGGACGCTGCGCGCGCTGGCGCCCGCCTGGCACCCTCGATCGTCATGGCTTGCATCATGGGCACCTCGCGAGGTACCCCGCCTTGATTCCTCCGCCTCCTCGCGAGCCAGCCTGAGGAGGCTGCGCCTAAAAATGCGCCGTGTCGTCCGCCCCGCGAGGATTGGCCCCTCGCGATGGTCTTGAGTCTTGTGTTGATGAAGATGGGTCATGCTGGGCCTCCTTTGAGCCACGTCGCAGGCCGCAGGCAGGCAAGTCTGGGGACCCCCGTTCGCAGAACGCCGACAGTAGCCCCCGGGCCGAAGGCGCGCATGGACTTGGCCGTGCCGAGAGGCAAAAGGGCAAGGGCGAAGCGCCGCGGGCCCTAACAGCCTGCGGCCTTGGGCGCTGCGTGGTGGTTGATGGGACGTGGGCGGCATTGTTCCCCCCACGCCCCCTTATTCTGCGCCCCACCAGGCGGGCTTGTAGTTGCACACAGCCACTCCCCTTCCTATTGCTTGAGCGTCCCCTGTTCTTCCTTCCTTCGCACGCCGTCTCCCGCCTCCAATCCGATCTCGAATCTTCCCCCTCCTTCCCATCGCCATGGCTCCAACGAGGAAGGAGAGAGGGGAGCAACCCATGTCTCCGTCTTGTGCGCCACCATCGGTGGTCCCTGCCGTCGGCCAGTCGACTGTACTCAATAAAGAGTGCCTAGGCAGGGACAGCTTGGCCCTGGCCACCGTCTTCAATGAGTGTGGGAGGACGACGGCCTGGCCCGCGTCCCACTTCTCCATCAACAGGATGGCAACCGAGGTCCCATGTTTTACCGACGCCTTGTGGGCGGGTCTGGTTCCCCCCTTCTCCGATTTCTTCAATGTCGTGCTCTCCCATTATCAGATCCACTTGATGCATCTAAGTCCTTAGTCCATCACCCTCCTTTCGGTCTTCGCCTTCATTTGCAAAGCCATGGTGGGCATCCCTCCTTCGGTTGCCTTGCTGCGCCACTTCTTCTCGCTGCGTCTTGTCGACCCCTCCCAATGCTGGGCGTGCGCGAGCTTTGCTGCCGAGCTTGAGACCGAGGCCTCTGGAATTGACTTCAAACTTCCCCAGCCCACGGTTGGGTTCCCCGAGCGGTGGTTGTACGTGGACGCAGGGGTGCCCAGCCCCCTGCTATCGGAGCCGACCTCACCTGCTGTCCCCAATTCGGGTTGGGGCCAGGAGACACTCAAGAACCCCCGGCTCGTCTTCGTCTGGACCCGATTCACGCTCCTGAGGAAGCTCGGCGTGATAGCGCCCAAAGTGGTGAAGGAGTTTCTGTTGTGCCGCGTCGCTCCCCTGCAGCGCCACTCTCGCCCGATGTGGGCCTTCCGTGGGTGCAAGGATAACATGAGGCTCCAGGAAGAAGACCTGGCTCCTGCGGCGCTGAAGTCGACGCTCTTGACTTTGGCCGGGGACCCCAACCCCGGCAACATCCGGTAGGGAGGGGCCTTGCTGTATCTCCGCCAGAGCAGGGCCGACTTCATGAAGCAGATGCCCGTCTTTGATGAGCGGGGGCTGCGCCTCGCCGGCCTCCAAGGACCTCGCGAGAATCCAATGGTGGTGACTGCCCTCCCAATCAGCCAAGGCGACTCCTCCTCAAGTGGCGGAGCAGGGAGGCAGGAGGCGCTTCAGGCCGAGGGGCCCCCGATGAGGTGGCAGCGCCGGGTGACGCTCGCGAGGGGACAGCTCCTGAGCCCCGTGCCACTGCGGCTAAAGGTGGTAAGCAGCCGCTCCCGGTGCCCGGGGCTGAGGCCTTGGAGGCCCCAGCCGCGTCTTCTGGCGAGGTGATGGACGGCACACGCCAGGCAGGCGCCCCTAATGCGGACCGCTCTGATGCTCCGTCCTCGCCGCAGGTTGGTCCTTGCGATCTTCTCTTGGGCCGCTTCCGCGTGGACTTTGAGGCCCTCCGGAGGAAAAGGGAGGCCCTGGGTGACGACTTCCCTTGTCGCCTGCTGAAGCGCAGGAAGTACTTCACCACTGAATCTCTTGTTGCTTTCACTAATCCTTGCTCCACAGGCCTCTTCCGGCTGAGCTCATGGAGGTAGCAGAGGTGCCGCCTCCCTTGGCTTTGCCCCCTCTACCATCCTCAAATGCTCTGAGCAGCTCTGCCCTTGTGGTGAGGGCGTCTAAAGGGGTGGACCATCCCGAGGTGCACCGCGGCCCTTCATTCCCCACGATTTTCCTTCATGGGCCCTCTTGGGGAATAGCCAGTCTGTCGTGGGCTTCTCGTCTGATCGGGGACTGCGACTGGTTGGGGTGCCTCCTGCGCCCTTCATCTGGAGACGGGTTGGCCCTAGGCCGGGCTTCTGGTGCGACGCGTCCGGCCATAACGAGGGCACTAGCCTCCAGCCCCCTGCCCAGAGGAGGAACGATGATTCGTGGCCCCCTGCGCTTGCTTGGGGCGGATGATGGTGTGGAGGACGTGCTTGAGCGTGCCCAAGAGCGCCGCGCTCGCCACCAAGGGTTCCTTCGAAGAGCGACCGACGCGGTGAACTTGCTTGGGGAGGAGCTTGCTGACGAAGACGCGCGCCTGGAGGCCGAGGGCCTGCGCCTGGCTGTAGGGAGGCGCGAGCTGGAGGCCGCCATTGCCCTCGCCCGTCATCAGCGCGATCTTGACGATGAAGAGGCGAAGGCGTTGCTGGAGGCCTCTCGAGTGGCCCGATCCCAGGCCACCGAGGAGGCCCGGAGAGCTGACCGATGGCGAGAGGCAGCGGAGGAGCGGGCTCGCGAGCTCCTGGCCCGGTGCCACTCACTAGAGGAGCAAGTGGAGCTGCGTGAGCTGGCCCTTGCGTCGATGCGGGTGGCCTCTGGCAACCCAGCTGAGCTCTAGAAGCGCGAAGAAGCGTTGATTCTGGAAGCCGCTGAACGCACTCGCGAGTACGAGCGGCTGGAGACGAGGGAGCGCCTAGTGACGCAGGTGGCAGACGATGTCACTGCGTGGGAAGCGCGTGTCCTGGAGGAGGTTTGTCATCGGGTGACGACAGCGCGCCAAGGCCTCGAGCGTGAGTTCGAGGGGAAGCTGGGGATGATCCGGGTTGAAGCCGAGGGCAGAACCGCAGCCCTGAGGGCCCAACGGGATGAGGCGACGCGGCGGGTTGATGCCTCCCGGGCCGCCCTTGAGGCAGCGCAAAAGGAGTTGGCCGCCTCCCAGGCCGAGGTGCTCCGTCTTCGCTAGCGGATGGAAGAGGCTGAGGCCGTTGAGCGTCAGAATGCCGACGAAATACGCCAGCGGCGAGTCCTGGAGCACGCGCACGGCCCCATGCTCACCACGCTCAGGGTGAGTGCTAACGCAGCCTTGGGCAACATCTGTGAGGCAGCCGTCGGTGAGCCGCACACGATTAACTATGTAGGCAACCTGCAGTCCTTGACCGCTGTGGTAACGCAGCTGGAGGCTCGCTCGGTCAGGGCCGACAGGTTGGTGGAGGAGAGGAGCCATGCCCTGCTCGGGCGTGCCTTTTCCCGTGTCTTCAGCCATCTCCGGAACATGGATCCCCACTTCGACTTTGACGCCGCCATCGCCCCAGTTCCCCAGGCCGTCCGAGGCGACCTGGCGGATTGGATGGAGAACAATGTGGATGCTCTCGTCCGAGCCTTCACTTCGGATGACGACGACGTGGTCGTGGCTGCCGACAAAGGCGGTGTGTGGTGGATGGCCTTGACGCCGCTGGTGGTGGCACAGACAACGAGGGCGAATTTAGTGATGCCAGCGACAGCTCGGGAGGCGCCCCCGAGGGTGCGTTGGGGGATTTGTCAGACTAACCATGTACTTCTCCTGTCTTTTAACCTGCATGAATAGAACTTAGGTGTTTGGCCTGACGGTCGTGAGAGAATTTTGGGAGGGGAAGCCCCTCATATAAAAACTTGTGTCCATCATATCAGTAGTAGTCAAATTGCGCGCGTGCCTGACGGTGGGCTGGTTTAACATTGCCCCATGCTGGCCCCGAGGCGGCCTGCAGGAGGGCGCGACGCCTTGGGTGCTCTCTAGTTGGGTACTTAGGATGTGAGATCGTTGCTGATGAAAAACTTCACAGGCGTTGGCCTTCTTCACAGGCTCTGGGCCTTCTCCTGAGCGTAATGACTTCACAGGCATTCACCTTCTTCACAGGCTCCGGGCCTTTTCCTAACGCAGTGACTTCACAGGCACTCGCCTTGCTTCACAGGCTCAGGGCCTTTTCCTAACGCAATGACTTCATAGGCACTCACCTTGCTTCACAGGCTCCGGGCCTTTTCCTAACGCAACGACTTCACAGGCACTCGCCTTGCTTCACAGGCTCCAGGCCTTTTCCTAAACGCAAGAGCTTCACAGGCACTCGCCTTGCTTCACGGGCTCTGGGCCTTTTCCAGAACGCAAGACCTTCACAGGCACTCGCCTTGCTTCACAAGCTCTAGGCCTTTTCCAGAACGCGATAGCTTCACAGGCACTCGCCTTGCTTCACAGGCTGCGGGCCTTTTCCCAAACGCAAGAGCTTCACAGGCACTCGCCTTGCTTCACAGGCTCTGGGCCTTTTCCGGAACGCGATAGCTTCATAGGCACTCGCCTTGCTTCACAGGCTCTGGGCCTTTTCCAGAACGCGATAGCTTCACAGGCAATCGCCTTGCTTCACAGGCTCTGGGCCTTTTCAGAACGGGGCAACCTCCGCAGGCACTCGAAGATCTTCCCGAGAGGGCGCAACAGCAGCAATTCAGGTCGCGCACGAGCCAGGCCTGACCGGACTCACGAGGGGCTCTCGAGGGGAGGCAGCTGTGGCGAAGTGGTAACCAGAACGCGAGAAATGGCTCGAGCGAGAATAAGCACCTCTTCCCCCAACACACTCAAATCTCAAATTCAAATCCAACTTAAATCCAGCAAGGGGAAAGCTACAGCCGAAGGGAAAGGCAACGAAAAGCAGACAAAAAGCCGCCGTCCGGCACCTAATCTAGTCTTGGACGTCTTCTCACTAGCGCGGAGCTAAGTGCTGTCCACTGGGCATGGGAGGGAGCCCCAGGGCCTGAGGCCGGCACCCCTGAGACTTCGGGGCATGTACAGCCTCACTCATTATTACGTGAGAGTGTCACGGGGCGGTGAGCTTCACAGACACTGGGCCTTCTTCACAGGTACTGGCCTTGCTTCATATCGCCAGACGAGGGCCCCGCCTTGCGCCACACTCTAGTGCCATCAGCAACGACCAGAACCTAGGACGCCGCCCGATGGGGTAGAGCGGTCGCCAGTGGTTCCCCCGACGACCACGGGTCCTCTGCCAGGGACAGGCCCTGAGGCACCTCCCCAGCAGAGGGCCTACCTCCTGAGAATGCCTTGCTCCGAACGCCGCGGTGGTGATGTCGGATCCCGCCCCCTCTCCTGCACCCCCCTGCGCCCTCCTCCCGAGGGGTAGGAGACTGTGGGAACGGGGCAGCTGCTTGCTGCGGCGACCTGCACCTCCTGTGATCCATGGTTAGCATATACCTGCCCCTGAAGAGTTAGCGGTGCCCGATAATTGTTGCCTCCAGCGTGGCCGGCGGGTTCGTCCCTGGGCTCCTGGAAGGGCTCAGCTTCCACTGCCTCGTCCCCCCAGCTTGGGCCAAGGAACGAGCCTTGTCTGCTCTCGTGACGGTGTCATTGGTCCATCATGAGGGGCACGTATTCCTCCGTCGCCGTCATCCCGAATGCCACGCCGTGATGCCCCGCATGCCACGCGGTCCCTCCTGTCATACCTACTGCGGGGTGGCAGTGCGGCGGCCCTCCGAGGCCGCGGGCCGCGTCGAGTCCATCTTCTTTGCGGGACGGGGGCGGGGGCAGCGCCGCCGCCGGTCCGGGGCTGACACCTTCACTGGCGTCGGAGTAGCCTTGGAGTCCGCGGGCGCGTGCGGAGCCCCCGCGCGGGTCGCCCTCGGCTTGAGATGGGAGCTGGGTGGAGAAGGGGTGAGCCCCCGAGGTGGCGAAGCCTAGGAGCTCCGCCACTCGCTCCAGCAGCACGTCGTGGCCGCCCTCCAGCAGTCTGCACCGCAGCAGCTCCCGGGCCACCGTGAGCGCGGCCCTTGAATTCGCCTGCTCCCGGCGGGTGTACGGCGTCGTGGTTGCGGCATGATGGGAGGCCCTTGCCGCCGACTGCGCTTGCCGCGGTGTGAGGGTTGCGGAGGCCTATCCGCGTCGCCCGCGGCCCGCAGCGCCCTGCGGACCGCGAGCTCCCTGGGGCGTGGGGCCGCCTGAGGCGGGCGGCTCCGCGCAGGTGGGCCACGCCGCCCATGGACCTTGGTTGCCCGCCTGGTCGCCGGACATGGTGATGATGATGCGACGGGAGGCGGAGCGGTAGGAAGGCAAATTCCGGCGCACCCCTACCTGGCGCGCCAAATGTCGGATTCATGGGTTCCGGCAGAACCTTAAGGTTCGAACACTGGGGTGCACGCGGAGATCACGCCTTCTACCTCCCCGTCTCACAAAGATCTAAACTACTAAAGGAACTACACACGAGACACAAGATTTATACTGGTTCGAGCCAGCATTGCGGTGTAATACCCTACTCCAGTGTGGGGTGGATGGATTGCCTCGTGGGGCTGGTGATGATGAACAATACAAGGAAGAACAGCCTCGCGAGGGTCTGTTCTTGGCTGGGGTGATGAACTGCTAGGAGGAGTTCAGTCACCTCTCTCTCTCTCTCTTTCTTACTCTCTCTCCCTTGTCTACCGTCCTAGGGTTACTTGCTATGTGGGTGGCTGGTCCTATTTATAGGCAAAGGCCCTGGGCCTCTCCCCAAATATTGAGCGGGAAGGGCGCCAACAATTTGCCAATTCGAAGGGGAACATCCAGTACACTTATCCTGACTAAAGTTGGTCTTCGCCTGCGAAAGGCTCTGCGGTGACGCCGTGTTGGGCTCCATGGTGACCTCCGTCTCGTAGTCCGCCTGGTCTTGGTCTCGTTGCACCGAAATGGCAACCTTTGCCTGATGCCTCGGTACTCAGCGGCTGCGCTTGCCCCCTTTGCACCAAAGAGGAAAGAAGGACGCTGCGCGCGCTAGCGCCCTCCTGGCACCCTCGATCGTCATGCCTTGCGTCATGGGCACCTCGCGAGGTACCCCACCTTGATTCCTCTGCCTCCTCACGAGCCAGCCTGAGGAGGCTGCGCCTGAGGATGCGTCGTGTCGTCCGCCCCGCGAGGCTTGGCCCCTCGCGAGGGTCTTGAGTCTTGTGTTGATGAAGATGGGCCATGCCAGGCCTCCTTTGAGCCACGCCGCAGGCCGCAGGTAGGCAAGTCTGGGGACCCCCGTTCCCAGAACGCCGACAGCTGCGAAGGCGGCCCGTTTCCGCAAGGCGGTGAAGCAGCCGCAGGCAATCTCAGCGTAAGTCGCCGAATGCTTGGACGCATATTTTTTGTTGTTCTTTTCGATTGAAAAACTCTTCTAAACCTTTCTTTGCTCGCCGGACAGGGCGCCGCTTTCCCTTGAGCGAGGTCCGGGCGGCTCCGTAGTCGGGCCGACTGGAGGGTCTTCAGGCTCCCGCCGCGTGGACCCTCGCGCTGACCTCAGGGAGGCCACGGAGCGGAAAGCTCGTGAAGCGAGGGAGGAGCGGGAGGCGGAGCAGCGAAGGGCCGCCCAGGCGGCAAAGAAGCGGGCCGATGCAGCAGCCAAGGCCCGGGCGGAGGCGGCAGCTGTGGAGACGGTGGCAGAGGCTTCGCTCAACCAGCCTCTGCTGCTCGCCATTCCCCTCCGCGCTGCGGCCCCCAACATCCCATTGCCCCCGTCGGAGGAGGTCGACCAAGGGCCGCTGGCGATGGAGAGGAGGGAGGTCCAAATGGCCTCCGTGGAAGGAATGCTGCAGACGGCGCCGGCTGGAGCGGGCCAAGGCGGCCAATCTGCCGCGGCGCCAGAGCAGCCGGCCGGCGGTGAACTGGCAGCAGGAGCCAGCCTCGAGGTGCAGCCGGCAACGCGCCGAAGGGTGGGGGGAGGCGCCGCCGCGCCGTAGCCGCACTGAGTTACGGGTGCCGGCCAGACGGCGGAGGCCTTCGAGGTGGCCAGCACCGCCATATCCGAGTGGACTCCCAGCGGGGGGACGGGCGAGCTGAACGTGGCGGCCCAAGAGGTTCAGAACCGGCTTCAGGCCCAGGCCACCTCACTGCAGCAGTACACCCAAGAATTCCTAGTGACACGGGCCATCATCCGGGTGAGTCTCCAGCCTTGTTTGATTTGTTTTCTTGATTTCTTCCGTGGGGGCGCGTCAGCGCACCCACTGGGTTTAGTCCCCGAGTTCCGAGTCGGCTACTGCGCAGGCGGCTCGGAACTTACTAGGTCCTGACAACCATCTCATACCCGCCTCCTGTCCGTCCTTTCAGGAGTATCATAACCTCCGTGCTGCCGCCTTCAACTCCCAGGCTCAGGAGCTGGGACGAAGAACTGAAGACCTGGTCAACAGCCGGAGTGCGTCCTTGTTTTCGTTCATCTCCTGTGGGGGCGCGTCAGCGCACCCACTGGGTGTAGTCCTTGAGATTCGGGCCGACTGCTGAGCAGTCGGGTCGGATCTTTCCTGACGACTTCTTCCTCATTGGTTTTTCTTTTGTCTTTCGTGCTTGCAGGGGCCAATGCCGACTTGACGGGGCAGCTTAGCGAGGCGCAGGCCGCCCTTTGCGTCAAGGAAACCGAGCACGCCGCCTTGGTCCTAGAGTGTGACCGCCTGGCCAAGAAGCTGGCTGACCAGGAGGAGAGCCACAAGGCGGCCCTGAAGAAAGCGCAGGATAGCGAAGCCGCCTTGAAGGTCGAGTTCGAGACTGAGGCGGCGGGCTGGGCTGAGACCAGGCAAGCGCTGGATGAAGGCTTCGGTCGTATTGAGGACTTAATCGACGGTAAGCCGCCTTCCTCGCTCCTTGCCTGGCCCTTGCCACTTGATTTTTGCTCTGACTTGTGCTGCTTTTTATTCTTTGTGCAGACTACTTCCCCGGCTACTCCGCCTTCGCCGCCCAAGCCATCGAGGCCCATCGCGAAGCGCGTCGTTAGGCGGGGGCCGACATCGCGCCGGACGTGAATCGGACACTTGAGGAGCAGCTCTTGGCGGTCCAAGCGTGGCTGCAGCCGGCTCGTCATATGCTTTGCCGCCTCCAACGCGCCGGGGCGCAGGTGCGGGCCGCCCTCTGGCCCGGCGAGATGATTCCCCGCACCCGAGCTGGACAGCCGACTGGCTGGAGGTTGCGGTTGGCCGCTTCGAGGCCTGGAAGGCGTCGGTGGCCCGGCTTGGAGCTGGGCGGGCGTTGGAGTTCGTCCGAGCTTGGTATCCAGGGCTGAACCTGGACCAACTGCGCACCTGGCGGCTGGAGGCCAACGCAAAGCTGGAGGAGGTGCGGCCGGCTATTGCTCAGTGCGCTTCGATGATCGCCGAGTGCACCGACATCAGCATCTTTGCACCTGAGATAAATGATGACGGCGTCGCCCAGCCGGAGGAGTGGTTCGGGCTGAACCCGGCGGCGGGCGAGGACTCGGCAAAGGAGATCGCCTCCAGCGACAAAGGCGAAGACGACGAAGAAGACGAAGGCGGAGACGTCGAGCCGGCCGGTGGAACAGCCGGCCAGCCTCAGTTTGACCGTGCCTCTAGCAACGAGGCACGCACAAGCGCGCCCTCTGCGGGAGGCGGTGATCAAGCCGAGGTTCGCCAGCCGGCCACTCCTCCAGCCGGCACAGCCGTCTCCACCGACCAGCCCGGCTTGTCAGTCGCTCCGCTGGCTTAATCTGCCGTCCTTGTTTTTTCCTGTTTGTTGCCTTCCGAACAATTTTATTAAGCTTTCGCAGTTCCACCCATTGGGGGTGTATCCAAACTATGTTGAATGCTGGCCTCTTGGAGGTCTTTTATGTAAATATTATCGTGTGGATGTTTGGTTTCCCTTCAGGTGTGCTTTTTATCCTTAGGCTTTTTCCTTTGCCGCCTTCCCCTTTTGGGGAGGTAAGTACTCGAGCTTTCTTGGATTGAAGTGAAGTGAATGGAAGCCGGCCGGCCGGCTACTCTGGTAGTCGGTCGGCGATAGGGGGCAAGCCGGCTTTCGTTATATTAGTTCGTTAGTCCCTAGCCATTTTTCGTGTGGGCATCCTTTCCTGCTTTTAACTCTCGCCAGTCGGACAGCCGGTTCTTCAAACTGCGACTTTTGGTCGAGAGAAAGCTTGGGTTCCAGCACGCTACTTGTCTGACTGCGGGTAGGACTTCTAATATAACTCTAGGCGGCCAGTCCCCAGGCCGACAAGTCGAACCCGGTGCCGGACGAAGAAAAAGTGAAAGTAATGACAAGGTCATAAGCATGATGTTCTTCATTCATAGATAAAAGATGGCAGTCCCCGAGCTCTCCTGGGGGGCCTATTGTCTCATACTTAGTACAAAAGTTAGCATGATACATACTGCATTTCAACTGTAAAATCTTCGGAGGAGGTTGGCATTCCATGGTCGTTCCGACTCCTTGCCGGAGTCGTCTCTCTTGTGTGCCTTGGGCTTCTGCACATCGATTAGGTAGTAGGAGTCATTGCCTAGAGCTCTGCTGATGACGAAACGGCCTTCCCAAGGGGCCAAGAGCTTGTGTTGGCCGGCTGTTCGCTGGATCAGCCGGAGCACAATGTCGCCCTCTTGGAAGGATCTTGGCCTGACCATCCGACTGTGGTAGTGGCGCAAATCCTGTTGGTAGATGGCAGACCGGCTAAGGGCTAACAGCAGGCCCTCTTCCAGCAGGTCGACGCCGTCTTCTCGTGCTTCCTTGGCCTCCGCCTCTGTGTACATGGTTACCCGAGGCGAGTCGAACTCGATGTCGGTTGGGATGACCGCCTCGGCACCATATACTAGGAAGAAAGGAGTGAAGCCGGTTGACTTGTTTGGAGTAGTGCGCAGACTCCAGAGGACAGCCGGCAGCTCATCGAGCCAACAGCCTGCTGAACGCTCCAGTGGTACGACCAGTCGGGGCTTGATACCGGAAAGGATGAGGCCGTTGGCTCGCTCAACCTGGCCATTTGACTGCGGGTGGGCGACGGACGCTAAGTCCAGCCAGATACCTTGCGTTGCGCAGAAACGTGCCAAGGCTCCCTTGGCAAAATTCGTGCCATTGTCGGTGATGATGCTGTGTGGCACGCCGTACCGAGTTGTTATATCTGCAATGAATGTCACAGCAGTCGGCCCATTCAGCTTCTTGATCGGTTTTGCCTCAATCCACTTGGTGAATTTGTTCACGGCGACGAGCAAATGTGTCATGCCGCCGCGCGCCGTCTTGAATGGGCCCACGATGTCCAGTCCCCAAACGGTGAAGGGCCAAGTTAGGGGAATGGTCTTGAGTGTTGAAGATGGCATGTGTTGCTTGGAGCTGAAGAGTTGGCACCCTTTGCAATGTTTAACCAACTCTTTGGCATCATCCAAAGTAGTCGGCCAAAAGAAACCATGGCGGAAGGCCTTGGCGACAAGTGATCTTGAGGCCGCATGGTGGCCGCATTCTCCTTGGTGGATGTCTCTGAGGATTGCAATACCCTTCTCTTGCTCGACGCATCGCTGGAGGACTCTAGTGACACTGCGCTTGACGAGCTCTCTGTTGACGATTGTGTATGCTCCGGCTCGGCGTTGGACTTGTCTTGCTTCCGTCTCGTCAGCCGGCAGATCTTGGTTTATTAGGAAGTTGAGGATGGACTGAGCCCATGACGGAGCTGCGACTTCTTCTATTGCCAGTGTTGCTACTGTGACCAGGGCGGGCGGGCTGGGTGGTGAAATGCTGGAGTTGGCCGCCGGCTGTTGTGTTGGTGCAGTCCTCGGGCCGAATAACACAATCCCCGAGCCGGGTGTGGAAGTCCCCGGGTCGGGCTTAACTGCGGGAGTCCCCGAGCCGGCTACTGAAATCCCCGGGCCGACTATTGAAGTCCCCGAGTCACCTGCTCGGTTCTTCGAGCCGGAGCCGGCCGCGTCAGGGTCAGGCGGCACGAAAATGGAGTCGGACTCTGGAGACGGCTTGATGGATGGCTTGAGGAGGCGTTGTAGAGAGACACCGGTTGGTATTGCATGCCGAGTGGAGCCTATTCGAGCCAGGGCATCGGCCGGCTCGTTGTCGGCTCGCGGTACGTCGAGGAACTCGCATCCTTCGAAGTACCCACTGATTTGCTGAACCAGGAAGCGGTAGCTTGCCATGTTTGCGTCCTTGGCGTCCCAGTCGCCGGCTGATTGCTGGACCACCAAGTCCGAGTCGCCATAACATAGGATCCGGCGAATGCCGAGTTCTTTGGCAAGTCGGAGCCCGTGTATGAGCGCCTCGTACTCGGCTACATTGTTGGAGGCGGCAAAGTGAATCTACAGCGTGTATCTGAGCTTGTCGCCTTTGGGAGAGGTGAGGACGACGCCGGCACCCAAGCCGGTGCGCATCTTGGACCCGTCTAAGTGCATGAGCCAATGAGTGGAGTTAGGAGCCGGCGGCAGGTACTGGGTCTCGGCCCAGTCGACGAGGAAGTCGGCCAGTGCTTGGGACTTGATGGCGGTGCGGGGCTGGTAGAAGATTGTGTAAGGGGCCAACTCGATGGCCCATTTCGCCACCCGGCCGGATGCATCCCGGCTGCCTATGATCTCGGCCAGCGGGGCGGTGCATACGACCGTGATGGGCTGCTCTTGAAAGTAGGGCTTCAGCTTCTTGGCGGTGAAGTACACGCCATAACACATCTTTTGGTAGTGCAGGTAGTTCTGCTTCGAGGCGGACAGTACCTCGCTCAAATAGTACACCGGCCTCTGGACCGGTTGGGCTCGGCCCTCTTCTAGTCGTTGGACTACGATGACGGTGCTGACCACCCGGCTGGTTGCAGCAATGTGGAGGAACATGGGCTCTTTCTCAGTCGGGGCCGCCAGGACAGGCGGTGTGGCCAGCGCCTTCTTCAGCTCGTGAAAATCTTGGTCGGCTTGGTCATTCCATTCGAAGTGCGTGGTCTTCTTCATAAGGCGGTAGAGAGGGAGGGCTTTCTCTCCGAGCCGGCTGATGAAGCGGTTCAGGGAAGCCAAGCATCCAGTGAACTTCTGGACGTCCCGCAGCTTGGTGGGGATCGCCATTCTCTCAATGGCCTTGATCTTTACCGGGTTGCATTCGATGCCGCGTTCGGAGACCAGGAAGCCTAGGAGTTGGCCAGCTGGCACTCCGAACACGCATTTCTCGGGATTGAGCTTGATTTGGAATCGGCGCAGGTTCTCCAATGTTTCTTTGAGGTCTTCCAGCAAGGTGCCTTGCTTCTCCGTCTTCACCACAATGTCATCTACGTAGACGTGAGCATTTCTGCCGAGTTGCTTGAGGAGGCACTTTTGCATGCAACGCTGAAAAGTGGCACCGGCATTGCTCAAGCCGAATGTCATAGTCAGGTAGCAGAAGGCTCCGAAGGGCGTGATGAAGTCGGTCTTCAGGCGGTCAGCCGGGTCTAACTTTATCTGGTGGTATCCTGAGTAAGCATCCAAGAAACTCAACAGCTCGCATCCGGCCGTGGAGTCTATCACTTGGTCAATCCTTGGCAGGGCAAAGGGATCTTTAGGGCAGGCCTTGTTGAGGCTCGTGTAGTCTATGCCCATGCGCCACTTGTTGTTCTTCTTTAGCATGAGGACCGGGTTGGCAAGCCATTCTGGAAAGAAAACTTCCATAATGAAGCCGGCTGCCAGAAGCCGGGCTATCTCTTCTCCCACAATCCTTCTTTTTTCTTCCGACAGTCGGCGGAGGGGTTGTTTGACTAGTTTTGCATCTTCTCGGACGTGCAGTTTGTGCTTGGAGAATTCCTTCGGAACACCCGACATGTCCTTGGGGGACCATGCGAAGATATCCCGATTCTCACGGAGGAAATCGGCGAGCTCGCCTTCCTATTTGCTGTTCAGGCCTGCCCCGATGATGGCAAACCTCTCGGGGTGCTCGGGGTCAAGAGGTATCTTCTTCGTCTCTTTGGCCGGCTGGAAAGATCCTTGGCCATCATACTCCTTGGGGTCGGGGGACAGGACCGGCTGCTTGCCGGCCATGGCCACGACATGGTCCAACACCTTCTTCTCTTCGGCAATCACAAGGGACTCGGCCAGCCGGCTGCTGGCGGCAGCGCACTCGGAGGACTTCTTGGTGCTCGGCATCTTCATCTTGAGGTATGTATAGTGGGGAACCGCCATGAACCTGGCCAAGGCAGGTCGGCCAAGCAACACATGGTAGGGGCTCTCCAGGTCCACCACTTCAAACCAGATCGCCTCCCGGCGGAAATGCTCCTTGTCCCCAAAGATTACATCAATCTTGATCTTGCCAATGGGGGCACAGGATAAGCCAGGTATGATGCCATGGAACACTGTCCGAGTAGGCATGAGTTGCTTCGTCTTGACATTCAGCTTCTCCAGGGTGTCACGGTACAAGATGTTGATGCTGCTCCCGCCGTCTATCAACACACGGGAGAAACGGGCGGCGCGTCTATCCGTTGCAAGGGTGGCATCTAGAACCAGTGCATAAGAGCCGGGAGACGGCATCACCTCTGGGTGGTCGGCCCGGCTCTAGCTGATAGGTTTTTCTGACCAATGCATATGCTCGGCGGGGTTGGCAGCGACCATGCTGGCTTCCTGGTGCTCTCGGCGTTTGCCGCGCCGGTCTTCGGGCAGGCTTGTAAAGACGATATAGGCTGCATGCTCGTCGGGCAACTCATCATGCACGGCTCCGACTGCGGGCCGAGCGGCAGGCGGCGGCGGAGCTGGAGGCGGCGGGCCGGCAGGCGGAGGCGGTGAAAGCCCTTCGCCTTTGGAGATTCGGGTGAGCCAACGGCACTTCCGGGTTGTGTGGTTGGACGGCTTCGCGCCGCTGTGAAATTTGCACGGGGCATCGAGGGTTTGCTCGTAGGAGAAGGCCGGCTGCCAAGCCGGCCGGCCGCCCTTGGGTTTCTTGGGCGCGGGCCGCCCTTTGGGCGACACATCTTCGACTGTGGCCACCTGCCGACTGGCGAAAGGCGGCGCGGGGCCCTTGCGCTTGCGATCGTTCGGGTGTGGGCGTCGGCCGGAATCCCCTGCCGGCGTCTTGGGCGCCGGGTTGAGTACTTTCCCGGACGCGTCTACCCGGAGCTCAGTCTTCATCCAGGAGTCGCTGGTGGCTTACTTGTCCGCTATGTCCAGAAGCTCGTCAAGGGTAGTCGGCTCGTCGCAGAGAAGCTTGTGCTTGAGGAGGGTGCCTTCTCGACACCCGGCGGTGAAGTATTCTATGGCCTGCACGTCGTGCACCCCCTCGCAAGAGTTGCGGAGCTCGGCCCAACGCGTGAGGTAGTCGCGAGTAGACTCGGCAGGGCCTTGTACGCACAAGGAGAGCTGTCTGGGCTTGGGAGCCCGCTTGTAGGTGCTGGTGAAGTTGCGGACGAAAGCTTCCGTGAAATCTAGCCAGCTGTTGATGCTGAAGGGCTTGAGGCTGTTGAGCCAGGTCCGCGTCGTGCCTTGCAGCATGAGGGGCACGTACTTCACGGCAACGCGCCTGTTGCCGTTGGCTATGCTAACTTCCCTGGAGTAGTCGATCAACCAATCTTCCGGCTTCATGGTGCCGTTGTACTTGGGCGTGTCTCTTGGGAGCGAGAACCCTTTGGGGAAAGGCTCGTCGCGGATCCGGGGGCCAAAACAAGGCGGACCGACATCGTCTTCTTCTTCCAGCGCCAGGGATCGCGCCAGGCGGTCGATCCGATGGCAGGCGTCGTTCTCGCCGACTCCTTCGCGGCGACCTAGTCGGCCGCTGAGAGTCAGGTGCGCCACAGGCGGCAGGGTGGGATATCTCTCTCCACGGGGCCGAGGCGGAGGCGGGTCGCCCCGCCATTCCACGGCCCGGGGATGGCCTTCTGCGTCATGCTTGATGGAGATTCGGGTCCGGCTTCGGGTGGCAGTCGGCGCTTTCTCGCGCCGTGCGCGGGTATTGCCCGTAGTCGGCGTCCGGGACGTCGCGCTATGATCTCGGCGTGGGGGAGGGCTTTCTGCGCGGGCGTCGGCTTCGTGCCGCCGCGCGGCCGCATCGATTAGATGCTAGATGCGTCTGGTCATGTGGGGGAGTTCTTCGGCCCCCAATCCTTCTAGCTCGTCTACGGCCGCCTGGGCGGCACGCACGTTCTCGAGTGGAGTGGCATAGACTGGGCGGTCGACCCCCAGCGTGTCGGCGATGACAGCGCCGCGCTGCCTGACAACACCGGCCCAGCTCGGCCAGCCTAGAGCCGGCGTGCCAAAAGCGACGCGGTCGGCTTCGCGCTGATGGGCTTCAGTGAGGCGTCTTATGGAGGCCAGCCTCCGGCCCTCCGCGAGGAGAGCGAGGCGGCGCGCCTCCAATGCTTCGTCATCGGCATCAGCCGGGAGCGGGATGGACAAGTCGTGGACCGCCGCGTGCGAGGCATCGTGGGCGCTCTCGTCAGCAGTGCCGCCTTGGCCGATGACCATCACCTCGGTGGTGACAGCGTCGCAGCCATCGGTCCCGGGAAGCGGGTCATTGTAGATCGTGACATTGGTGGGGAAGGTTTCGAGCGAGGCCGTGTCGGAGTCGACAGGCATTGGGTCTGTGGAGCCAACCGACTCCAAGTCCACAGCAGTGTAACGGCCCAAGACCGATGTGCCAGGTGTCGTTCAGTTATTCGTTGTTGTTGCGTTGTCATTGCTTGCGTTTCATGCATTGCATATCATGTCATCATGCGCATTTCATTTGCATACATGTTCATCTCATGCATTCGAGCATTTTCCCCGTTGTCCGTTTTGCATTCCAACGCTTCGTTCTCCTCCGGTGGTCATTTCTACCTTTCTTTCTTGTGTGGGGATTAAACATTTCCGGATTGGACCGAGTCTTGCCAGGCGGCCTTGGTTTACTACCGGTAGACCGCCTGTCAAGTTTCGTACCATTTGGACTTCGTTTGATACTCCAACGGTTAACTGAGGGACCGAAAAGGCCTCGTGTGTGTTGCAGCCCAACACCCTTCCATTTTGGCCCAAAACGCACCTAACTCTGCTCCATCATCTCGGTCGTTCGATCACGATCGCTTGGCCAAAAACCGCACCTCATTTGGACTCTCCTAGCTCCCTCTATCTATATATATGTGATCCCCTCCGAAATATTCGCGGTACAAACCCTAGATCTATCTTCCCCGTCGCCGCCGGATGAAAAACCCGCAGCCCGGACATGTCCGCTCCGCCCTCCACCTCACCCGGGCCAATCGGCGGCCGCCACGTCAGCTCCCCCGCCCCTCTCCTCCACTCGCGCGTCGCCACCTGTCCACCGCCGCCGTCCCCGCGCCGCCGGACCCGCGGAGCCCGTGGCCGGCCCGCCCGAGCCGCCCCGGGCCAGATCCGCACCGCCGCCGCCTTCCTCCTCCAGCCTGACACGCGCCGCCCGCCGGTCGCCGGAGTTCGCGCCTGCCCCGCGGCCCGTGACGCGCCGCGCCGCCCGCCGGTCGCCGAAGTTCGCGCCCGCCACGCATCTTTGTCACCTCGCCGCCTTGGAGCTTCGCTCGTCGCCAGCTGACCTTGCCGTCGCCGGGAATGGGGCCCCCGCGGCCAGATCCACCCGGATCCGGTGCAGCAGCGCTGCCCCGGCACCTCCCCACGCCGGCAGCCGACATCGCCGCCTCTCTCCTCCCCGATCCAGGTGGGGATCGGGAGGAGGACGACCCTCCGCGTGGGCCGGTCCAGCTTCCCGGCCAGCGCAGCGCCGAGTCCAGGCCCAGCTCGCCCCGCGCCCCCGCATCTAGCCCAGCTCCATCTCCAGCCGGCCCCGACGGCCTACCTCAGCTGCCTCCCCGCATGGGCCGAAGCTCCCAGGCCCAGATCGCGCGCCCCGCCTCGGCCTGCCTTCCCGTCCTTCCCGGGCCATGGCCCAGGGTGAGCCGCCCCAGCGCCCCCTCCTCTTGTTATGTTTTTTCCTGCTGCTGGGCTAAGCCAGATTCGGCCTGTGATGTTGTTTTCAGCGTCTGGACGATTTTGTTTATTATCCAGAGTGTGTTGTTTTACTGATTAGACCCTCATGTTCATGCATTTAATAACCCATGAACCGTGCATCGGATTAAAATGATTTATATATGAAACTTGCTCAGAATTTTGTGTAGATTAATTATATCCAACTTTCATCTATGTTTGAAATGCTTAAAATGTTGTTTGGTTAAATTTGCTCCTATGCCATGTTAAAATGATTTAATTCATAACTAATTAACCGTAGCTCCGATTCTAATAAACTTTATATGTAAACGGGGTAGAATTTTGTCTAGTTTATCATCGTGACCTTTATTTGCATGTTTAACAACTCTAAAATAATGTTTAGGGCAGAACAGTACCAAACCTTAAATTATGCATATGAGGATTTTCTGGAATTGTTGTTCGTTGCTTCCGGCCTCATTTAAACTTGCCTAGATAGGTAGTTTTGTTGTGCTTCACCTCTTGCCATGTTAATCAACATTTAATATTGTTGGGTACATAACCGAGAGAGAACTAAATAATTGACGTGGTGTTTCGTCAATATGCAACTCGTTGCATATTGAGCTCCACTTTATTTGTAGGATTCTTTGTGCATTTTGCCATGACATGCTTCATTTAAACCGGACATGCATCATACTTGATTGTGCATCATGCCATGTTGATGTGTTGGTTGTTTACTATGTGGTGTGCTTCTTTTCCGGTGATTGCTTCTTTGGGTTGGTTCCGGTAACGTCAAGTTTGTGAGGATCCGTTCGACTACGTCCGTTTGTCTTCTTCATGGACTCGTTCTTCTTCCTTGCGGGATTTCAGGCAAGATGATCATACCCTCGAAATCACTACTATCTTTATTATGCTAGTTTGCTCGCTCTTTTGCAATGCCAATGCTATGATGCCTACCACTTGCTTGTCAGCCTCCCAAATTGCCATGTCAAACCTCTAACCCACCATGTCCTAGCAAACCGTTGATTGGCTATGTTACCGCTTGGCTCAGCCCCTCTTATAGCGTTGTTAGTTGCAGGTGAAGATTGAAGTTTGTTCCTTGTTGGAACATGGAGTTGTCGTTCCTTGTTGGGACATTTATTTACTTGTTGGGATATCACTATATAACGTATTTAATTAATGCATCTATATACTTGGTAAAGGGTGGAAGGCTCAGCCTTATGCCTGGTGTTTTGTTCCACTCTTGCCGCCCTAGTTTCCGTCATATCGGTGTTATGTTCCCGGATTTTGCGTTCCTCACGCGGTTGGGCTATAATGGGAACCCCTTGACAGTTCGCCTTAAGTAAAGCTTTTCCAGCAATGCCCAACATTGGTTTTACCATTTGCCACCTAGCCTTTTCTTTTCCCTTGGGGGTCGCACACCCAAGGATCATCTTTATTTTAACCCCCCCCCCCCCCGGGCCAATGCTTCTCTAAGTGTTGGTCCAACTGAGCGATCTCCGAGGCTACCAGGGGCAACTCTGGGCTGGCTTACCCGACGTCTGGCTCATCTGAGTGTGCCCTGAGAAAGAGATATGTGCAGCTCCTATCGGGATTTGTCGGCACATTCGGGCGGTGTTGCTGGTTTAGTTTTACCCTGTCGAAATGTCTTGTTGTACTGGGATACCGAGTCTGATCGGAATGTCTCGGGTGGAGGTCTATTCCTTCGTTGACCGTGAGAGCTTGTCATGGGCTAAGTTGGGACACCCCTGCAGGGATTTGAACTTTCGAAAGCCGTGCCCGCGGTTATGGGCAGATGTGAATTTGTTAACGTCCGGTTGTAGAAAACCTGAAGTTGACCTTAATTGAAATGAATCAACAGCGTGTGTAACCGTGATGGTCTCTTTCCGGCGGAGTCCGGGAAGTGGACACGTTTGTTGGAGTTATGCTTGATGTAGGTAGTCCAGGATCACTTCTTGATCATGCTTTTATCGACCGTGCTTTGCCTTCTCTTCTCGCTCTCATTTGCGTATGTTAGCCACCATATATGCTAGTCGCTTGCTGCAGCTCCACATCATACCTTTTACCTTACCCATAAGCTTAAATAGTCTTGATCGCGAGGGTGCGAGATTGCTGAGTCCCCGTGGCTCACAGATACTTCCAAAAACCAGCTTGCAGGTGCCGATGAGTTCGTGCCGGTGATGCAACCAAGCTCAGGAGGAGCTCGATGAAGACCTTGTCCTTTATGTTGTTTCGTTCTAGTCGATCAGTAGTGGAGCCTAGTTGGGGTCGATCAGGGACCGTGTCGCATCTGGGGTTCTTCTTTTATTTTGGTTCCGTAGTCGGACCTTGATTGTACCTGTTTGATGTAATGTTTATTCATGTAATTGTGTGAAGTGGCGATTGTAAGCCAACTATGTATCTCTTTCCTTATTATATTACATGGGTTGTGTGAAGATTACCTCACTTGCGACATATGCCTTCAATGCGATTATGCCTCTAAGTCGTGCCTCGACACGTTGGAGATATAGTCGCATCGAGGGTGTTACAAGTTGGTAATCAGAGCCTTCCCCGACCTTAGGAGCCCCCACTGATTGATCGTTTTTAGCGGCCGAGTTGTGTCTAGAAAAATGTTTTGAGTCTTCTAGGAATTATATATCGGAGAGTTTAGGAATTCTTTTTACTCCCCAGTCTCCTCATCGCTCTGGTAAGGCATCCTGACGCAGAGTTTTGACTCTTCTCTTCTCAAGTTTCACTAAAAAAAATTTAGGATCACGCGGGTATCTTGGAATCGTTTCGATGGTTTTATGATGAGAACATTGTCTTGGTGCCTCCTGTCAGGAGTTTAGTGGAAGTGTCCCGGGGAGTTGAGCTCTAAGGTGTTGTCATCATAATTTTATCGTTGCAATTCTGGAATACCTAAGTTTAGTACGCCGACATCGAAAATCTCTTTTATGCAGTTCGTTGGTGTGATAACCTCGACGCCACCCAGTACTGGGGCGGGAGTTCGGGAGTATCGCCATAACTTGTATAATAGATGCTTTTCGAAGGTTGAGGTAGACGATTTCTGAAGTTTTCTTGGTTATGTGTTGAAGGATGGATACAGCTCGATGTAGGATTTGCTAGTTTGGGTGAGATATTATGCTTCCCCTGTATCCCCAACACCTGATTGCATAACCGGAAAATTTCGGGAGTTTCATAGGTGGGAATTCAAGTAGCTCTTAGGATATCTTTCCGACAGATGTGTGATACGAAATTGGGGTTCGACGTCTAGTGGTTCGCCTATTCACGGTCGATTTTACAGTGGTCTTGTTGTGTCTTAAATAGTCCTTGGCTATGCTGACTCGGGGACGCTTCATATGTCATGTGCACTGCCTTGTACATGATGGTGCTGTACGATCGAGCCCGTGTAGGTCCCACCACGAAAACTTTGGATGAAATCTCTTTCATATCTTTGTTCTGGCTTATTCCGCAAGCCAATCCTTATGGTTTTGTTTTGAGTTGTGGTATTCGAGTTGCTTCAATGTCAAGTGTTGATTCCATACCTTCCCCAAATGGTGTTCTCATACTCCAATGTGAATACTAATCCTTCTGGATAATCGAGATTGTCATGCCAATTTCTTTCAAACCGGCGTGTTTCTCTTCAAGTGGATCCGATCATTTCAACTCCCGCAAGATCAATTATCAGTTCTTCTCAACGGTGTTTGTTTCATCCGTCTCCAAGTTACTTTTGTTTTCCCTCCCACCCAACCCTTTTCTTCAATGATTCAGATTTCCTATACAAGTATCCTTTTATTCATGTGAAGTCTCTCCATCCTTTTTCCATCAATATTCTTATCCGGTGTTTCTCATGAAGATTTTAACGGAGTTTCTAGTGCACCATTATTCATTCTTTCTCTTCTCCGGTGGATTCAAATCAAGCTTTCGGTGTTGATCTCATATCCCTTTTTCCTCATTTCAAATATCTTCTCTTGACGATGCACCTCATTATCATTCACTTCTCACTATTCAATTATTCCAGAGTGTTCAAGATATCCGGAAGATTCGTGTTTCCACTCTACTTTCATTCAAGCTCTTTCGAGGATGTTCCCTCATTCAAGCCATTTAACTCAACCGGTGCAACCTCTCTTTTAAATCATTTCAACGGTGTTTTCTTTTGAGTGGGCCGTAACCCACAGGTCTTTTCCTAGGATCTTACCTGACTCTTCTTATTCTCGCGGAGTTAGTCTCAAATTCATTTCACAGTTTGACGTAAGAATGAATTGACATCAGTCAAATGTTTTTTCTCCAAGATCTGTCAAATTATTTCATCGTTGGTTCAACCTTTATAATTTCATTCGAAGTGCCTCAAACAATTCTTGGTGATGTTTCTCATCATCATTCTCAGATTTTGAAGACCGAAGAAGATTTTCTCTTAATCTTGCTTCATTCTCTTCAAGATTCGTGATTCTAGCTTGTTGCCATCCTCTCGTAATTGTTTTGATCGTGAGAATTCATTTCACCTATCCGGAGAAATTTAAGAGTCTTCTCAGTTTGTTATCCGGAGTCCATCAAGTCAGGTTTATTCATTCTCAGCTTTCACTTATCATTCTCCAATCTTACCGGTGCAGCGTTCAAGTGATCTCTAATCGGTCCATGATCTATTATATTCACTTGTATCTAAATTCTCTCAAGCATCTTCGTCCATTTGCTAATCCTTCCCGGTGTTTCCTTATCTTTACTTTGTTCATAATCAATTCTTCCGGTGGTTCGTTCAAGATTTCTCTTCCTTTCTTATCATATCAATTTTATTCGTTGTTTCAACCATTCCGGTGGTTCGTTCAACACCTTCCCAAGTCTGATGTTATATCTCTCTTAATCTTTTCTACAAGAATAAGTAATATGCCAAATCCGTTGATTGTCATCAATTTAAATTAGTGAAGGATAAGCATAATGTAATTCTTACTCTTGTTTCATCCAAGTGATTTAATTCCTTATGCCGGAGGTTCATCAAAATTCTTGATTTCTTTTGTTTCATCTTCTCTTCCCGCAATTCCAAGCTCTCTCAATTATATCATCACGAGGATTCATCTAAATCATTACAAGGATTCACCTTATGTTCTCAACTTCTCTTTCTTTTGTTCATTCTTTTATTTCCGGAGTTCTTCATGGAGGTTCTACATGTTGGTTCATAAAGGATTTAATTCTTTCTCGAAGTTTTCATCGAGATTCTTTTCTAAGGAGCTCAAGTATTCTTCATCTTGCAATCCGGAGTGCAATTCTTTCTACGATATTACCGGAGGTGGTATCGTGTCATTCTTGATAATTTGAGTTCATGTTTTCATGATTCACATGCTATCAAGATTGGGATATTTTAAATCCATCAACCTATTCGTTGGAATTGTCTTGGGTTATATTTCACCTAAAGATTTCCCTAAGGATTGATGCTATCTATGGTGTTTATAAATGACCCAAGTTCTTCTTTTATCCTCCCGGTGAAATAAGTTTCTCGTCTCTTTGTTCTTATCAATCCAATTCTTTTCCCGTGAGTGGCAGGTTTTTCATCTCTTAATTTGAGAGGTATTCCATAAGACCATATCAAGCTTATTATTTTCGTTGTGGGTTTTCCAACAACTCCGTTCTAGCTTATGTTGTAACCGTGCTCTCTCAAGATATTGTTTTCCTTCGTTCACTCCATTCCATTCTTACTTTTGTTCTGGAGGCATTGTGATGTTCATGTTTTCAACCCATCATCTCGTTTTGTCAAAGATCATGATCTTTCCATGCCTATACTTTTATCTGAGTGTTGTGTCCTCTTTACAAGTATCCTCTCATCTTGTCAAGTTCAATTCCTTCCATTTACAGACAGAGTGCTGTCCAAATTATATCACTCTTATTCCTTCCCTATCTTGCTTAACCGGAGTATTGTGCCCCTTTGTTCAAGTTCTTTACGCCTTATCAAGTCTTGCATCCCTTTCTCAACCAGAGTGTCGTGTTTTCATTTGAGCTCTCTCATCTTATCAAATTTTGACTCCCTTCTCAACCGGAGTGCGGTCTGAGATCTTTCTTACCCCTTGTTCCATTCATTCAATAGTTCCGGTGGCAGTGCGTTGTGATTTCATCAAGTATCTTCTCATCTTATCAAGACCTTATTCAATTCTTTTTCTTTCCAACCGGAGTGCTGCCCGAATTTGGCCTTCCTTGATCCCCTTCCTTAACCGGAGTGTTTTCAATATATATCTTCCCTTCAACCTCAAGGTTTTTTCGCAATGTTCTTTCTTCCTTTTTTCTAAATGGCTGTTTTTGACCTTGTTCACCTTCGTTGAATTCTGTCTCGAATGTATTCAACCTCTCAAGGTTGTGGTTTCACTCGTTTGTCAAAGAAGCAACTTAGTTTTACCTCTCCTCTTTTCTATTCCATTGTTTTCCTCCGGTGCCATTCTAGATCTCGGGACGAGATCCTCTAATAGTGGTGGAGTGTTGTAACGCCCCGAGACCGATGTGCCAGGTGTCATTCAGTTATTCGTTGTTGTTGCGTCGTCATTGCTTGCGTGTCATGCATTGCATATCATGTCATCATGCGCATTTCATTCGCATACATGTTCATCTCATGCATTCGAGCATTTTCCCCGTTGTCCGTTTTGCATTCCGGCGCTTCGTTCTCCTCCGGTGGTCATTTCTACCTTTCTTTCTTGTGTGGGGATTAAACATTTCTGGATTGGACCGAGTCTTGCCAGGCGGCCTTGGTTTACTACCGGTAGACCGCCTGTCAAGTTTCATACCATTTGGACTTCGTTTGATACTCCAACGGTTAACCGAGGGACCGAAAAGGCCTCGTATGTGTTAGAGCCCAACACCCTTCCATTTTGGCCCAAAACCCACCTAACTCTGCTCCATCAACTCGGTCGTTCAATCATGATCGCGTGGCCAAAAACCGCACCTCATTTGGACTCTCCTAGCTCCCTCTATCTATATATATGTGATCCCCTACGAAATATTCGCGGTACAAACACTAGATCTATCTTCCCCGTCGCCGCCGGACGAAAAACCCGCAGCCCGGACATGTCCGCTCTGCCCTCCACCTCACCCGGGCCAATCGGTGGCCGCCACGTCAGCTCCGCCGCCCCTCTCCTCCACTCGCGCGTCGCCACCTATCCACCGCCGCCGTCCCCGCGCCGCCGGACCCGCGGAGCCCGTGGCCGGCCCGCCCGAGCCGCCCCGGGCCAGATCCGCACCGCCGCCGCCTTCCTCCTCCAGCCCGACGCCGTGACGCCCGCCGATCGCCGGAGTTCGGGCCTGCCCTGCCGCCCGAGACGCGTCGCGCCGCCCGCCGGTCGCCGGAGTTCGCACCCGCCATGCATCTTTGTCACCTCGCCGCCTTGGAGCTCCGCTCGTCGCCAGCTGACCTTGCCGTCGCCGGGAATGGGGCCCCCGCGGCCAGATCCGCCCGGATCCGGTGCAGCAGCGCCGCCCCGGCACCTCCCCACGCCGGTAGCCAACATCGCCGCCTCTCTCCTCCCCGATCCAGGTGGGGATCGGAAGGAGGACGACCCTCCGCGTTGGCCGGTCCAGCTTCCCGACCAGCGCAGCGCCGAGTCCAGGCCCAGCTCGCCCGCGCCCCCGCATCCAGCCCAGCTCCGTCTCTAGTCGGCCCCGACGGCCTACCTCCGCTGCCTCCCCGCATGGGCCGAAGCTCCCAGGCCCAGATCGCGCGCCCCGCCTCGGCCTGCCTTCCCCTCCTTCCCGGGCCATGGCCCAGGGTGAGCCGCCCCAGCGCCCCCCTCCTCTTGTTATGTTTTTTCCTGCTGCTGGGCTAAGCCAGATTCGGCCTGTGATGTTTTTTCAGCGTCAGGACGATTTTGTTTATTATCCAGAGTTCGCTGTTTTACTGATTAGACCCTCAAGTTCATGCTTTTAATAACTCATGAACCGTGCATCGGATTAAAATGATTTATATATGAAACTTGCTCAGAATTTTGTGTAGATTAATTATATCCAACTTTCATCTATGTTTAAAATGCTTAAAATGCTGTTGGGTTAAATTTGCTCCTATGCCATGTTAAAATGATTTAATTCATAACTAATCAACCATTGCTCCGATTCTAATAAACTTTATATGTAAATGGGGTAGAATTTTTCTAGTTTATCATGGTGACCTTTATTTGCATGTTTAACAACTATAAAATAATGTTTAGGGCAGAACAGTACCAAACCTTAAATTATGCATATGAGGATTTTCCGGAATTGTTGTTCGTTGCTTCCGGCCTCATTTAAACTTGCCTAGATAGGTAGTTTTGTTGTGCTTCACCTCTTGCCATGTTAATCAACATTTAATATTGTTGGGTACATAACCGAGAGAGAACTAAATAATTGACGTGGTGTTTCGTGAATATGCAGCTCGTTGCACATTGAGCTCCACTTAATTTGTAGGATTGTTTGTGCATTTTGCCATGACATGCTTCATTTAAACCGGACATGCATCATACTTGATTGTGCATCATGCCATGTTGATGTGTTGGTTGTTTACTATGTGGTGTCCTTCTTTTCCGGTGATTGCTTCTTCGGGTTGGTTCCGGTAACGTCGAGTTTGTGAGGATCCATTCGTCTACGTCCGTTTGTCTTCTTCATGGACTCGTTCTTCTTCCTTGCGGGATTTCAGGCAAGATGATCATACCCTCGAAATCACTACTATCTTTGCTACGCTAGTTTGCTCGCTCTTTTGCTATGCCAATGCTATGATGCCTACCACTTGCTTGTCAGCCTCCCAAATTGCCATGTCAAACCTCTAACCCACCATGTCCTAGCAAACCATTGATTGGCTATGTTACCGCTTGGCTCAGCCCCTCTTATAGCGTTGTTAGTTGCAGGTGAAGATTGAAGTTTGTTGCTTGTTGGAACATGGAGTTGTCGTTCCTTGTTCGGACATTTATTTACTTGTTGGGATATCACTATATAACGTATTTAATTAATGCATCTATATACTTGGTAAAGGGTGGAAGGCTCGGCCTTATGCCTGGTGTTTTGTTCCACTCTTGCCGCCCTAGTTTCCGTCATATCGGTGCTATGTTCCCGGATTTTGCGTTCCTCACGTGGTTGGGCTATAATGGGAACCCCTTGACAGTTCACCTTAAGTAAAGCTTTTCCAGCAATGCCCAACATTGGTTTTACCATTTGCCACCTAGCCTTTTCTTTTCCCTTGGGGGTCGCGCGCCCAAGGGTCATCTTTATTTTAACCTCCCCCCCCGGGGCCAGTGCTACCAGGGGCAACTCTGGGCTGGCTTACCCGACGTCTGGCTCATCTGAGTGTGCCCTGAGAAAGAGATATGTGCAGCTCCTATCGGGATTTGTCGGCACATTCGGGTGGTGTTGCTGGTTTAGTTTTACCCTATCGAAATGTCTTGTTGTACTGGGATACTGAGTCTGATCGGAATGTCTCGGGTGGAGGTCTATTCCTTCGTTGAGCGTGAGAGCTTGTCATGGGCAAAGTTGGGACACCCCTGCAGGGATTTGAACTTTCGAAAGCCATGCCCGCGGTTATGGGCAGATGGGAATTTTTTAACGTCCAGTTGTAGAAAACCTGAAGTTGACCTTAATTAAAATGAATCAACAGCGTGTGTAACCGTGATGGTCTCTTTCCGGCGGAGTCCGGGAAGTGGACACGGTTGTTGGAGTTATGCTTGACGTAGGTAGTCCAGGATCACTTCTTGATCATGCTTTTATCGACTGTTCTTTGCCTTCTCTTCTCGCTCTCATTTGCGTATGTTAGCCACCATATATGCTAGTCGCTTGCTGCAGCTCCACATCATACCTTTTACCTTACCCATAAGCTTAAATAGTCTTGATCGTGAGGGTGCGAGATTGCTGAGTCCCCGTGGCTCACAGATACTTCCAAAAACCAGCTTGCAGGTGCCGATGAGTCCGTGCCGGTGATGCAACCAAGCTCAGGAGGAGCTCAATGAAGACCTTGTCGTTTATGTTGTTTCGTTCTAGTCGATCAGTAGTGGAGCCCACTTGGGTCGATCGGGGACCGTGTCGCATCTGGGGTTCTTCTTTTATTTTGGTTCCGTAGTCGGACCTTGATTGTAGCTGTTTGATGTAATGTTTATTCATGTAATTGTGTGAAGTGGCAATTGTAAGCCAACTATGTATCTCTTTCCTTATTATATTACATGGGTTGTGTGAAGATTACCTCACTTGCGACATATGCCTTCAATGCGATTATGCCTCTAAGTCGTGCCTCGACACGTGGGAGATATAGTCGCATCAAGGGTGTTACATGCAGGCTCGCCGGAGACATGGAGCTGGCCGAGGAAGTTGACGAGGTGGTTGGTGCCCGCATCGGAGGCAAGCTTGTCGGAGATGAGGGTCTTGTCGAGGAGATCGGCGAGGCTGCTCGCCACGCAGATGTTGGTGACGCCTTGCAGCGCGTCGTGGCAAGCGCCATCGGGCGTGTCGGGCTGGCTACGCTCGCTGGGGAGGAAGAGGGTTCCCGTCCAGAATAGGTCTCCGGACGACGGTGCACCTAGCCCCATGGTGGGCGCCAAATGTCGGGTGGTAGGTGCGACATATGCCAACAGGTGGCTTATCACTGTGGGAGCCAGTAAAACATCGCCGGTGCCTGGAAACGAGATGAGGCGAAGACATGCACGCCGGCGAATCTTACCCAGCTTCGGGGCTCTCCGTGGAGATAACACCCCTACTGCTGCTCTGCGGGGTCTCCGCATGATCACTAGATGAACAAGTAGCTACACAATGCTCCTAGAGCTGTTTGCTGAGAGGAGGAAGAAGGGCACGGCTCGCTTGCTTCTTCTCCTTGTGTGGTGTCTAGAACTAGCAGGGATCAACCCTTTGCATGGGTGCCCCGGGGGGTTTATATAGTCCAAGCCCCCAAGGGTACAATGGTAATCCGACTAGGCGCGGGGCCCAGCCGTCTGTGACTACGCTCGCTGGTTTCTGCGCCGACTGCTGGGGCCCGCCGGCTGGTGGGTCCCGCCGGCTGGTTACTGTTTCTCAATCCTGGTGACGAGGGCGTCGTCGAGGTAGGCGTGGCTACAATGCCGCCGTCCGGCAGGTGATCACTGTAGCCTCACCGTGTCTTGTCTCCTCAAGGGGGGCGTCTGGCCGGCTATGGAGAGCCGGCTTTGTCTTGGGCCGACTGGGGGATGCACGGCCGCCTCCGGGCGTCTCTCTACCCGAAGGGGCCCTCCGCCCGTGGGCCGTACTGGTAGTCCGTCGTGGATGACATCAGGGTCAACATGGCAACAGTGTCGCGCCGGACGGGTCATGGCCACCCGTACGGTGCACTGTGCCAGTCGTGCTTCAGGATTCGGGGTTGGCAGGCTTCACTGTAGCCACACCCAGTCACATCGCCGACAGTCAAGAGGGCCAGGGGAAGCCAGTTTGGCTACCCATGGCTATTTACTCCGACAGTCGGTGTCAAAACCGGCGGATCTCGGGTAGGGGGTCCCGAACTGTGCGTCTTAGCCGGATGGTAACAGGAGGCAGGGGACACAATGTTTTACCCATGTTCGGGCCCTCTTGATGGAGGTAAAACCCTATGTCCTGCTGGATTAATATTGATGATATGGGTAGTACAAGAGTAGATCTACCACGAGATCAGAGAGGCTAAACCCTAGAAGCTAGCCTATGGTATGATTGTATGTTATGGTTGTTGTCCTACGGACTAAAACCCTTCGGCTTATATACACACCGGAGAGGGTTAGGGTTACACAACGTTGGTTACAAAGGAGGAGATATCAATATCCGTATTGCCTAGCTTGCCTTCCACGCCAAGTAGAGTCCCACCCGGACACGAGACGAAGCCTTCAATCTTGTATCTTCATAGTCCAATAGTCCGGCCAAAGGATATAGTCCGGCAGTCCGGAGACCCCCTAATCCAGGACTTCCTCACATGGCAAGAGGTGAAACAAGACAAAAATACACAGCTAGGCATTTTAAATGAGGCCGGAAACATCAAACAACAATTCCGGTAAATCCTCATGTGCATTTAGCAATTTAAAGTAAACAACAATTTTAAACATTCTTGATGTTGTTACCATGATGCGGATGACATGTGCAAGTTTTATGCAATTTTTAATAAAAGTTGACAAGAGCATACTATGAAGCATTTGTCCCCGTGGTGGAAAGAAAGGGTGCCATGACGATGAATCCGAAAATGATGCCACGACACCATATCGGTTCCGGTAGCTCACTGAGATACTGGTGCAAAGGAAGTGTGATGGGAGCGTGTCATGCACGGATGGTGGGGAGATCTCGGATACCGAGTTCCCACGGGTCGATGACGGTGCCAAGTGAGGGAAACAACTAATGTTCATGGGAGGATACAACATCCAAACATGCATCTCAAACAAAACATGCATTCATTCACTGGCGGTCGTCTCGGGGTTATACCTTCAAAGCGTGCAATCAGGACGGTTCTCGTTCGGTGCAAAGTAGAGGAAGTAGACGTTCTCGGGACATTCATAGTGGAAGCAGTTGTTCTCGTTTCATAGTTGTTTGAGATGTGATGACCCTCGGGAGTGCAACTCCCGAGGGAAAAATAGGTGGTGGTGAGGCAAATGGTAAAACCAAGGTTGGGCCTTGCCGAATGAGTTTTATTCAAAGTGAACTGTCAAGGGGTCCCCAAAACACCCAACCGTGTAAGGAACACAAAATGAAGGAACATAACACCGGTATGACAGAAACTAGGGCGACAAGAGTGGAACAAAACACCAGGCATAAGGCCGAGCCTTCCACCCTTTACCAAGTATATAGATGCATTAATTAAATAAGATGTATTGTGATATCCCAACAATATCCACGTTCCAACAAGGAACAAACTTCATCTTCACCTGCAACTAGCAACGCTATAAGAGGGGCTACGCAAAGCGGTAACATAGCCAAACAACAGTTTGCTAGGAAAGGTGGGTTAGAGGCTTGACATGGCAATGGGAGGCATGATATAGCAAGTGGTAGGTATCGCGACATAGCAATAGAGCGAGCAACTAGCAAGCAAAGATAGAAGTGATTTCGAGGGTATGGTCATCTTGCCAGAAATCCCGCAAGGAAGAAGAACGATACCATGAAGAAGACAAACGGACGTAGTCGAACGAATCCTCACAACTCCGGAATGAAACCGAAGCTAACGAGAGAAGCAACCCGGAAAGAAGCAATCAACAAAGTAAACAACCATCACATAAACATGGCATGATGCACAATCAAGTATGATGCCTTTCCGGTTTAAAGAGGCATGGCATGGCAAAGTGCACAAACAAAACTAGAAGTTAAGTGGGTCTCAATATGCAACGAGTTGCATATTGACGAAACACCACATGAATTATTTAGTTCTCTCTCGGTTATGTACTTAAGAATATTAAATGTTGTTAAACATGGCAAGAGGTGAAACAAGACTAAAATACATAGCTAGGCATTTTAAATGAGGCCGGAAACATCAAACAACAATTCCGGTAAATCCTCATGTGCATTTAGCAATTTAAAGCAAACAACAATTTTAAACATTCTTGATGTTGGCTACCATGATGCGGATGACATGTGCAAGTTTTATGCAAATTTTAATAAAAGTTGACAAGAGCCTATTATGAAGCATTTGTCCCCGTGGTGGAAAGAAAGGGTGCCATGGCGATGAAACCGAAAATGATGCCATGACACCATATCAGTTCCGGTAGCTCACGGAGATACCGGTGCAAAGGAAGTGTGCACGGATGGTGGGGTGATCTCGGATACCGAGTTCCCACGGGTCGATGATGGTGCCACGCGAGGGAAACAACTAATGTTCACGGGAGGATACAACATCCAAACATGCATCTCAAACAACACATGCATTCATTCACGGGCGGTCATCTTGGGGTTATACCTTCGAAGCGTGCAATCGGGACGATTCTTGTTCGGTGCAAAGTAGAGGAAGTAGACATTCTCAGGACGTTCGTAGTGGAAGTAGTTGTTCTCGTTTCATAGTTGTACACACTCCATAGGTGTTCTGGGTCACAACGAGGAACTTGCTGTCCACGGGGTCTTCGAGGGTTGACGATAGTGGTACTCAGTCGTTTCGAAGAGGTACTTCGCGAGATGCATGGGATGGTAGTTGTACACGGTCATCGTCGGAAATAAAGGTACACACGAAGGTAGTCGAACTTGACGATTTCGTTACACGGGTCTTCGGCGACATTAGTGGTACGCGTTTCATAGCCGTTCGGGTCATTGTTAGAGGAACTTGATGAAACCCAAGGCGATGATAGTTGTACATGGTCCACAAGTCGTCGATCGTTCGTGGTCCGACTTGCGGGTCTTGCCGACATGAAGGGTTACTTGGCGTTTTCGTGTACCCAAACTTGAGGGCACCGACATCGTGGTACTTGGCGTCCATGGGTACTTGACAAAGATGAAATGGAACGCAACGGTTATAGTGGTACATGGCATCCAGGGGCTTCGCGGGTCATCCTGTACTTTGGCGTTTGGTGCGGTGGTCGTCCGTGTGCCGTAAGTCATTATACTTGCTGATCTTGGTGAATCCAAGGATCTCGGATGCATCCATGGTACTCCCTGATGGCGAGGGAGATGGCTGCAGATCGACGGAACTTGGCGCCTCGATGAAGAGCAGCTGCAGCGAGCGGCTCCAGGAGAGGGACTTGCTTGGCAAAGGTCATGGAGGCAGGGTCGGCCGAAGCTTCGAGCTCGGCGTTCATGGTAGGACGACGAGGAGGCCAGAGGAGGAGGGCCATGGAGGAGGCGCAGGAGTCCTGCCAGCGAGGAGAAGCAGAGGTTGCAAGGCGGCGGAGGTCGCCGACGGAGGGACCGGAAACGGGGGTGCGTGGCCGTGGGGATCGGGCTCCCTCTTCTGTGCGTGGTGACGGCCTGAGGAATGAGAGGAGGCAAAGTCGGGGATCGAGGACGATCCCGATCGGGACAAGTGGCTGACGGCGGAGTGGGGAACGAGAGGGAGAGATCGAGAGGGGGTCGGAGCTAGGGTTAGGAGGGAGTGGCCTAGAGGTTGGATGGGCTGGCCTAGGTTCTGGCCCTGTCACACCCTGCATTTTGTAACTCTTCATTTGCATTAATAAAGCATGAAAATTTGGACCAACAAAAACTTTTGCATTATTTGACTTTTATTTGGAGTTGGTTTTCTCTCTGTGCTTTTCAAGTGCTCTTTAAAGTCAACACAACTCCACCCCCTATACTTCATCTCCTTGCCCCAAACTTCTGCCCAATGATCATGCCATGTGTATAGAGCAATATAGTATTTTCTTACAAAAATAATTTGGCCAAATAGTATTTTCAAAAATTAGTTTTTCCAAAAACCCCTGGATTGAGGGTTGCACTTCAAGTACCTGATTTGGGGTATGAAAACTATTTCAAAAGGTATATTTGAAACCTATTAGATATAGGATTCCCATAAATCCCAAAAATATAATTTTAAAAGTTATTTTCCTATTTTATTTAAAGGATTTTTCTTAAGGCCAGAAATGGTCTTTAATAGGGAAAAATTATTTTATTATATTAAAAATATTTGAGAAAATTTAGGGAAACTCAGTGGACATATATTTCCCATATATAAGAGTTTCAACGCATGGTCATGTTCAAAATATTGGGCAAAACCTCCCAAAACCATTTCTGCTCATTTCAAGGATTTGAAATATTTCTACAGGAATTATTTTTATAAATATCGAAGAAAAATCTAGCAAGTAAGAAATGCATATTGTGATGATCTTGCAAAGCCTCACTTCAATCAAGGTCATTTTGGTCCACCAAAATGCCCCATAACCCTTTCTGTTCAGAACCAGATTTGAGCAAGTTTGTACTATCAACTTTCTATCCATGACCCCAACTTTTGTGAGCATGTTCATATGACCAAATGATGACACTACACCAAGTGCTGCATCAAGGAGAATGGTTTTGCATGACTAAATCTACACAAACCCCTTTCTGTTGATTTCTAGGGTTTACAAAAGTTGCATTGGCTACTTTGCCCAAATGAGCTCAAATTTGGTGGCACACCCTATTTCTAAGTGTCATTCCATCATGTTAAGTATCATGGCAATTGGAGTTCATTTTCTTGCCCAAACCCTTATCAAACACCTTCTGCCATTTTACAAAAACCACTGTTTTGACCCCTTCCACTATTCTTGGTAAGCTCAACTTTTTACCAGAGCTTAATCTAGTCACCTTATACCTCCATTAGCAATGGCAAGACCTCACATCAATTATTTGGGGGGTGAAACCCTCACTTTCTCTCTCTGGACAGCCCATTTCCACTCTTCTTCTTCTTCTCTCCTCACTCCAATGGCCATCCATGGCATCCTATGCTCTCTCCCCTTTCTTTACTCCTCCCTAGAGCTACCAAACATGCTTGGACGTGCCCACTTTGCCAAAAAAATGCCATGCCGACCATTTGCATGCTCTGGAGGGCGCTACAGTGCTCTCCTGCACTGTAGCCGCCCCCTGCCAAGCACACCCGGCCACCTCGGGCCTCCCCCTCACGCCAGTCGATGCGCCTCGACGTCCGCAACACGGCAGCTGGTCGGCCCCCTCCTCCTTCTCTCTCTCCTGCCCCTGCTCGCACGCGCACCATGGCCACCCGAGAGCTCCAATGAGCGAGCTCACACGCGCGGCGTCTCTGACCCTTCCCCGCTCCCTCTCTTCTTCCCCTAGGCGTAGTCGACCCCCACGAACACCCCAGACACAGTCGAACAGGCCCCCGTGAACCGTGGCGACGGCAACGAGCTCGCCGGTGCACAAGTCCATGGTGGACCATCGCGCGGCTATATAAGCCCGCCCCGGGCCGCTCCAGTGGCATTCGCCTCCTTCTCACACCCCCGAGAGCGTGCCCGCACCACCCAGTCAACCCTGGAGAGCTTCTATGCTCGGGATCGACCGGAGCTCCACCGCCTCGGGTCGCCATCGATCTAGAGGTCCGGGCTCTCTCCACCCCCGCTCTCACTCGATCTTGAACCGCAGGAGCCCATTGACCATTTCCCCCTTGTTTCCCCTCTCTGTAGCCACCGGAATCGGCCGGAACCATCAACGCCCGACGCTCCTCCGCCGCAAACCTCGTCGCCGGCGAACCATTGCACCCCGGCGACCAACTCCGGCACCACCCGAATGGCGACACGACGAGGAGTCCAGCGGTGCCATCAGCTCACCTCGCCGCGCCCGGAAACGTCACCGGTGAGCTCGCCGCCCCTCCGACCCAGGGTTGACGATGACAGCCGTGGGGCCCGTCCGTCAGCCTCATGCCCTGACGCCTGGGCCCCACCCGTCAGGTTTAAAATGCACGCGCGCGCACCGGTTCGCTGCGTCGGCTGAAGGCGTATTTTGCCTTTACGCCTTCGACGTTGCAGCCTCGTGTGGGCTGAATCCCTTCTGGGCCTGCTGCACTGTGGCCCTTCTGGCCCAGTTGCACAGTGTTGCTTTTCCTTTTTCTTTTTTCTTTTTCTGGGAACTTGCAAAAATTCCACAGGATTAAATATTAATCCAAATGCAATAATTCCAACTCCCACATTTTTCTAGAAATCCCACCTATTTAATGGTGTAGCTTTCATAAATATCCACCAAACTTTTCTGAACTGTTCAAATTTAAATTCAAATTTGAGCATTTATATTCCCCTCTGAAAATCCATTTCTCCTATTATACAACTCCAAATCCAAAACTAGGAATTTTCCCCTTCTTAGTTTTCCACCTAGTATTTTATAAAAATTAGTTGACATTTTTCTGAGCACTTTGGTTTTTCTGTTTTATTATTGCCTTATTTTTCTCGTTATTATTTTGTGACGATAGATTGTGTTGCTGACGAAGGGGTTGGACCAGAAGACTTTGAAGACCCAGAAGACCTTGTTGAGCCAGGCAAGCAGCCCTTTGACCATGACTATGAAACCCTTTTATGCATTTCATATAGCACTTTATTATTGTTGCATCGGAATCATGATGAGAGGGTAGCCCCTCTGGTGGGTTGCCTTCATCTCCTCCTTGTTGGTAATTGCTTTGCGCATGACCCTACCTCCTTATGAGGGTTATGCCGAGGAAATAGTTAGGATGCTAGGTAGTGCTTCGAAATAGGGATGGGAATATGCATGGTGATGGAGACAAAGTATTTTGAAAGGACTTTTCGAAAACCCTGTCGGGTGCCACTTATGTCCGAGGGAGACAATGAGTTGGGTAGCCACTTGATGACGAAGTGGAGTACCAAGGAAACTGTGTGTGTTGTTTTCAAAAACGGATTTGTTTAAGTTGCGACCGTTATTCCAACCTTACATGCGCAACCACTCTACCCATATATGGGAAAGGGCATTATTGATTACCTAGGCCGGTACTAGCTTGGAGCCCGCATTACTAGTGACGGGGGAGAGTTGGTGCTCTCTCTCGGGACGGGGTCGTGCCAGGTAGGGCGGCCATGACTGTTTTCACAGGGCACCGGATACACCGTTGTGTCCCCTCTCGGATGTTACGATCTCGAGTGAGTCTCGTATGATGTGCATCATGAGGATACGGAACAACGAGTGGACTCCTTGTTAGTGTCGTCTAGGGAAATATAGTGATCGGGTGCTTACCCCGGGTACTTGAGGTACCGCGGGTCGTGGATGACACGGTAGTTCCCCGGATCTTGTGGGTAAAGTGTGCAACCGCTACAGAGTGTAAAACTATTCGAATAGCCGTGTCCACGGTCCAGGACAGTTGGGTAACCGCTCTTGGGCTACGTCCACATGTTTTCAAACCAGTGTGAGTGTTTGGATAAGTGGGAAGAACCACTCGGGTCAAGTCAAAGGACTTGACATGATTGAGTTGGGTTGGTGCCCACTCTATTTATGTTGATACCACTACTCGGGTCAAGTCAAAGGACTTCACATGATTGAGTTGGGTTGGTGCCCACTCTATTTATGTTGATATCTGTAACCTGTCCTTATGGTTACTTGAATTCTCCTGATGCATGTCTTACAAGTTGTTGAACATGTCATTGCACTCGAAAACTAGCTTTCCGCAGAAATTTACCTATATCATGCATTGTTGTACCTTGAACCAAAACATGGGTTGCTTGCGAGTACATTCAAAGTACTCATTGGCTTGCCACTGGTTATTTAATTGGCCAGGCATGGAAGAACAGGAGTTCGAAGAAGAGTTCTTTGAAGACGAACATGCGAACTAGGACGTTTCCTAGTCAGAATGCCTGTAGGGTTAAGGCAGGTGGCATGGGTTCTACTTATCGACGAAGATTTCCGCTGCTTATGTTTCATTTGATGTTCAGCCCTTAAGGCTTTATCTATGTAAGACTTGACCATAATGGTCATAATTTGTGTAAGATGGTATGTATGGATGTAAGACTCTTGTTATTCAGCTTCTGTGTGTTCAATGAGCATTGATCTCTGGGATCACTGTACACGTGCATTCGGTGGTCTCGACTTATGAGTCGGGGTCCCCACAAAGCTGGTATCAGAGCCATCCTGACTGTAGGAAGCCTTAGTTAGCGTGGGCGTTAGTTAGTTTGAGACCATCTAAACTTCTCTTCTTTTCTAAAGCTTACCCCACCCAAGATATTTTCCCTTATTGACCTCTCCCATTCAACCTTTGTAGATGGCTGCCGTACCTGAAGACTTCCTGACCACAGGATTTCCCGTGCTTCTCGAGGATAGCCTCAAGAAGTGCCAGTACCACCGAGCCCCCATTTTCACCTACCATGAGCATTGGATCAATGACACAAAGACGGAGTATCATGTGGAAGTGATCGTGAAGGCCAATGACTCTCCAACAAGATGGTTTTTCGAGGGACCCCAGATGGCAACACTAGTCCTTGCCGTCGAGACAGCAACCCTCAAGGCACTCACCTGCCTCCGAGACCTTCTTCCAGAGATGGCAGACGAGTTGGCAACCCGTTTCTTGCCTTATCGGAAGGAAGGTGAGGATGAGAGCAGTGCACCAGCTCCACCATTAGAAGAAGGACTTCCACTCCGATTCCAGACCTACTTCAGCCTTTGTGCTGATAGTTTGGCACAACGCTTGGCCTCGGAATCGATGGAGCTCCGAAAGGAACTTCATGAGACCAAGGCACTTCTTCGCCAACCACAAGAGAAGACGGATAGGATCAAGAAGGAAGGTGCTCCCCCTGGTCAACCCGCAATCGCATACAGAGGCGGAAGACCCCCAAAGGATGGAGAACCACCACAGCAACACTGCATGAGCGCCAAGGAATACCGCAAGCTCTTCACACCACTGGCAAAGCAACGCCGTGTTGAGCTCCTCCACTTCCCCACCCCTTCAAGTGAAGAGGAAAGTCAGGCCACCGATGACGAGGACGAAGACCCAGAAGAGCCAGACTACGCGACCGAGCATTCCACCACTTAGGCACCATTCGCAACCCGGCTATGCCCGTTAGTGACCCCTACGGTAGGATAGGTCGTGTACCCCTATGTGAAGTCGAGTCCTTGTAATGGTTCATATGAAACCATGTAGTACTGTGTTTGCTTTGATGTGTTTGATGGACGTCGTACTTTCCTTCGGGAACTTGTAAGCGACTACATCACCCATTTGTATTTTAATGTATGTGTTTGGCCTTTTGGCCCTTGCATGAAAACAATTAGTGTCATACCAACCCCCTTACTAGGCGTCCCATCTATATTGCTTTCCTCATCTTTCCCAATCATGAGACCTTGACCACTCCAACAGGATGCCTGTTGTAACTCGTACCAGTACCTCTACCCACCAGCAAGAAGCCGAAGAAGGAGCCAGTCAGGACCAAACCCAAGGACATGCTCCACTACCGCCACCACCTCCAAGCATGGACATGGCTCAGCTTCTCCAAGCCTTCCGAGAGGAAAGCCAAGCCAACACCGCAGCCCTCCAGATGATTGCTCAAGCTGTCAACCGCCAGCCGGCGGGAAACGGCAATGGATGTTCCACATTGGTGGAGTTCAAGAAGCATGCACCACCCACCTTCATCGAGAATGCTGAACCCCTGGATGCAGACGACTGGGTCCGCACCATTGAGGATCTGCTGGAACTAGTTGGATGCACTGAGGACCGTGAGAAGGTGGCATATGCTGCTCACTGTCTCGGGGGAACTGCTAGAGCTTGGTGGGATGGATTCAAGGCCATGCATGTTGAGCGAAACATCACTTGGAATGACTTCAAGGCAGAATTCCGCAAGGCCCACATTCCTTCCGGAATCATGGCCATCAAGAAGCGTGAGTTCTGAGCCCTGAAGCAAGGTAGTAGCACTGTCAAGGAGTACATGCAGAAGTTCAGTGTTCTCTCAAGGTATGCCCCTGAAGATGTCAGCACTGATGCTGCCAAAAGGGAGCGCTTCATGGAAGGCCTTAACCAGACTCTGTAGTACTCGCTTGTTGTGTGTGACTGCCCAACCTTCCCTGATCTGGTGAACAAGGCACTCATGCTTGAGGACAAGCGACGTGCTTTGGATGACACCCGTAAGCGCAAGATGATCAGCAAGGGTAGCTCCAGCAACCAGAAGCCTCGCCCGTGGCAGCCAGCCCCGGTCAAGCCAACCAATCAGCAGCCAAGAGCTCCTGCACCCTGCACCAACTATCCACCTCAGCAGTATGCCAACCCCAGGCCAGCTTACAACAACCCCAATAACAATGCTGGCAAGAGCAGCAACCCCAATCAAGTCACTTGCTTCGGATGTGGTCAGGCAGGACACTACTCCAAGAATTGCCCCAACAAGATGCCCGACGCACCGCGCCCCAATGCGCAGAACCCAGGACAAGGCCGTGGAATGCCACCAAGGAACCAAGCTCCCCGCAACCTGCCCAACAACGGCAAGGGTCGTGTGAATCATGGCACTACAGAAGAAGCCCGGGAAGACCCGGACGTTGTGCTGGGTACGTTCCTTGTCAACTCAGCACCTGCAACTGTCTTGTTTGATTCTGGAGCCACGCATTCATTTGTCACCCAAAAGTTTGCATTAAAAAGTGGCATGACCCCTACACCCCTGAATAACCCTATGGTGGTACAAACCCCCGGAGCAGAGATGAGAGCCAAGATAGGATGTAAAGGAGTCGGGATTGTCATTAATGGGGTAGACTTCCTAGCAGACCTTATCATCTTAAGATCGCAAGGCTTGGATGTGATCTTAGGAATGGATTGGCTCATCAAGCACCAAGGCTTGTTAGATTGTGCTAACCGGACTGTCACTGTGACCAATGACCAAGGAGTCGAAGTTAAATTTGCCTCCAACCCCTCCTCTGCTCAAGCCAACCAAGTCAACTCTTTGTCAGAAGTTGGATTGGAGCAAGTGCCGGTAGTATGCGAGTACCCCGATGTCTTTCCTGATGAGCTACCGGGAATGCCTCCTGACCGAGACATTGAGTTCATCATCGAGCTCATACCCGGAGCAGGACCCATCTATAAGAAGCCTTATAGAATGGGATCGGAAGAGTTAGTAGAATTGAAGAAGCAACTGGAAGAGCAGTTGAGGAAGGGATTTATCCATCCTAGTGCCTCCCCTTGGGGATCACCTGTTCTGTTTGTGACAAAGAAGGACGGTACCATCCGCTTATGCATTGACTACCGCTCCCTCAATGAAGTTACAATAAAAAACAAGTATCCACTTCCCAAGATTGAACATCTGTTTGATCAACTCAATGGAGCCAAGGTGTTCTCGAAGATTGATCTCAGATCTGGGTACTACCAGCTGAAAATCAGACCCCAAGATATTCCGAAGATGGCATTTGTAACCAGATATGGCCTGTATGAGTGCACGGTCATGTCCTTTGGATTGACCAATGCCCCAGCTTACTTCATGTATCTCATGAATAAGGTCTTCATGGAATATTTGGACAAGTTTGTCGTTGTCTTCATTGATGACATTCTTGTCTTCTCGAAGACGGAAGAAGAGCACGAGCAACACTTGAATATGGTCCTAGACAAGCTTCGAGAGCACTAACTGTATGCCAAGTTCGGCAAGTGCGAATTTTGGCTGCGCGAAGTTGGATTCTTGGGTCATGTTTTGACTGAAGAAGGATTGTCGGTCGATCCCACTAAGATTCAAGCCGTGACTGAATGGCAATCCCCAACCAATGTGAAGGAAGTCAGAAGCTTCCTCGGACTCGCGGGATATTACCGCAAGTTCATTGAAGGATTCTCAAGCATTGCACGACCCATGACTCAGCTCTTGAAGAAGGACAAGAAGTTTGAATGGACGCCGAAGTGTGAAGAAAGCTTCCAGGAGCTGAAGAAGAGATTGACCACCGCCCCAGTTCTGGCCACACCAGATATACACAAGGAGTTTGTGATATATTATGATGCGTCAAGAACCAGACTGGGAGGTGTTCTGATGCAAGAAGGCGGAGTCGTAGCTTACCTTTCAAGGCAACTACGGCCTCATGAAGAGAACTATGCTACTCATGACCTCGAGTTGGTAGCTGTAGTTCATGCCCTGAAAACATGGCGACATTACCTCCTGGGGAAGCGGTGTGAGATATACACGGATCACAAAAGTCTGAAGTATATTTTCACTCAGAAGGAATTGAACATGAGGCAGAGAAGGTGGCTAGAGTTGATCAAGTATTATGACCTCAGTGTTCAATACCACCCTGGAAAGGCTAATGTGGTAGCAGATGCATTAAGCAGGAAGGCTTGTTCCTTGAATGCTATGCTTAAGGAAAGGCTACTCGCCTTGTATGAGGAACTTGAAAGCTTTGGGTTGGAACTGGTTGCACCAGGATTCTTAGCCAACCTTGAAGTCAAGCCTACCCCGATGGATGATATTAAGGAAGGTCAGAAGGGACACGAAAGTATTGAAGGCATCAAGAGGAAGATCAAGGCAGGCAAGGCCCCATGATTCTCAGAGGATGAGCAAGGAATTGTGTGGTTTGGAAATCGCATTTGCGTACCCAACAAGATTGAGCTCAAGAACTTGATCTTGCAAGAAGCTCATGACACCCCGTATTCCATCCACCCCGGAGGAACCAAGATGTATCAAGACCTGAAGGAAAGATTCTGGTGGCATGGCATGAAGAGAGAGATAGCACTTTCGTCTCTAAGTGTGACATATGCCAAAGGGTCAAAGCTGAACATCAGCGGCCCGTTGGATTGTTACAGTCTCTCAAGGTGCCTGAATGGAAATGGGATAAAGTCGGAATGGACTTCATCACTGGATTACCCAGGTCAAATAAGGGACATGACTCCATCTGGGTCATAGTCGACCATTTGACCAAAGTAGCCCATTTCATTCCTGTCAAAACGACTTACAAGGGAAATAAGCTAGCCAGCCTCTACATCAAAAAAATCGTAAGCCTTCATGGTGTTCCCAAGGAGATTGTGTCAGACCGAGGAACCCGGTTTACCTCAAGGTTCTGGAAGAAGTTCCAAGAGGCCATGGGGACCAAGTTGTCCTTCAGCACTACTTTCCACCCACAGACTGGAGGTCAGACAGAACGAGTGAATCAGATACTCGAAGACATGATCCGAGCCTGTGTCTTAGCATATGGAGCTAGGTGGGAAGATTGCCTCCCTTTCACCGAGTTCTCCTACAACAACAGTCATCAGTCAAGCCTCCAGATGGCACCATTTGAGGTGTTGTATGGGCGCAAATGCCGCACACCCCTCAATTGGTCAGAACCCGGAGAGGGACTAGTCTTTGGGCCCGATATCCTCCGTGAAGGAAAAGAGCAAGTCCAGCTTGTCAGAGAGTGTTTGAAGACTGCCAAGTCAAGGTAGAAGAGCTACGCTGACTCTCGTCGGAGAGACATGACCTTCCGAGTTGGAGACCATGTCTATCTCCGGGTCACACCTCTCAAGGGAACCCAGCGCTTCCATGTCAAAGGAAAACTCGCACCAAGATACATCGGCCCCTTCAATATCACTGACCGATGAGGGGGAGTGGCTTACCAGTTGGAACTTCCACCTGAACTATCTGATGTGCACAACGTATTCCACGTGTCACAACTTCGGAAGTGTCTCCAGGTCCCAGGCAAGCCTAATCTTTACAAGGACGTCGATCACCAAGCCATTGACCTTCAGCCTGATTTGACTTACCGTGAGAGGCCCATCTATATTTTGGATGAGGCTGAGCATTGCACTCGAAGCCGCACTATGAAATACTTCAAGGTCCAGTGGAGCAACCACGCTGAAGCAGAAGCAACCTGGGAACGTGAAGACTACCTTAGATCCGAGTTTCCGTATCTCTTTAAAGCCTAGTTTAGGAATCTCGGGGATGAGATTCTTGTAAGGGGGGTAGGTCTGTCACAAACTGCATCTTGTAACTCTTCATTTGCATTAACAAAGCATGAAAATTTGGACGAACAAAAACTTTTGCATTATTTGGCTTTTATTTGGAGTTGGTTTTCTCTTTGTGCTTTTCAAGTGCTCTTTAAAGTCAACACAACTCCACCCCCTATACTTCATCTCCTTACCCCAAACTTCTGCCCAATGATCATGCCATGTGTATAGAGCAATATAGTATTTTCTTACAAAAATAATTTGCCCAAATAGTATTTTCAAAAATTAGTTTTCCAAAAACCCCTAGATTGAGGGTTGCACTTCAAGTACCTGATTTGGGGTATGAAAACTATTTCAAAAGGTATATTTGAAACCTATTAGATATAGGATTCCCATAAATCCCAAAAATATAATTTTAAAAGTTATTTTCCTATTTTATTTAAAGGCTTTTTCTTAAGGCCAGAAATGGTCTTTAATAGGGAAAAATTATTTTATTATTTTAAAAATATTTGAGAAAATTTAGGGAAACTCAGTGGTCATATATTTCCCATATATAAGAGTTTCAACACATGGTCATGTTCAAAATATTGGGCAAAACCTCCCAAAACCATTTCTGCTCATTTCAAGGATTTGAAATATTTCTACAGGAATTATTTTCATAAAAATCCAAGAAAAATCCAGCAAGTCAAAAATGCATATTGTGATGATCTTGCAAAGCCTCACTTCAATCAAGGTCATTTTGGTCCACCAAAATGCCCCATAACCCTTTCTGTTCAGAACCAAATTTGAGCAAGTTTGTACTACCAACTTTCTCTCCTTGACCCCAACTTTTGTGAGCATGTTCATATGACCAAATGATGACACTACACCAAGTGGTGCATCAAGGAGAATGGTTTTGCATGACTAAATCTACACAAACCCCTTTCTGTTGATTTCTAGGGTTTACAAAAGTTGCATTGGCTACTTTGCCCAAATGAGCTCAAATCTGGTGGCACACCCTATTTCTAAGTGTCATTCCTTCATGTAAAGTATCATGGAAATTGGAGTTCATTTTCTTGCCCAAACCCTTATCAAACACCTTCTGCCATTTTACAAAAACCACTGTTTTGACACCTTCCACTATTCTTGGTAAGCTCAACTTTTTACCAGAGCTTAATCTAGTCACCTTATACCTCCATTAGCAATGGCAAGACCTCAGATCAATTATTTTGGGGTGAAATCCTCACTTTCTCTCTCTGGACAGCCCATTTCCACTCTTCTTCTTCTCTCCTCACTCCAATGGCCATCCATGGCATCCTATGCTCTCTCCCCTTTCTTTACTCCTCCCTAGAGCTACCAGACATGCTTGGCCGTGCCCACTTTGCCAAAAAATGGCATGGCGGCCATTTGCATGCTGTGGAGCGCGCACTGTAGCCACCCCCTGCCAAGCACACCCAGCCACCTCGGGCCTCCCCCTCACGCCAGCCGATGCGCCTCGACGTCCGCAACATGGCAGCTCGTCGGCCCCCTCCTCCTTCTCTCTCTCCTGCCCCTGCTCCCACGCGCACCATGGCCGCCCGAGAGCTCCAATGAGCGAGCTCACACGCGCGGCGTCTTTGACCCTTCCCCGCTCCCTCTCTTCTTCCCCTAGGCATAGTCGACCCCCACGAACACCCCAGACACACTCGAACAGGCCCCCGTGACCCGTGGCGACGGCAACGAGCTCGCCGGTGCACAAGTCCACGGTGGACCATCGCGCGGCTATATAAGCCCGCCCCGGGCCGCTCCAGTGGCATTCGCCTCCTTCTCACACCCCCAAGAGCGCGCCCGCACCACCCAGTCAACCCCGGAGAGCTTCTGTGCTCGGGATCGACCGGAGCTCCGCCACCTCGGGTCGCCATCGATCCAGAGGTACGGGCTCTCTCCGCCCCCGCTCTCACTCGATCTTGAACCGCAGGAGCCCACCGACCATTTCCCCCTTGTTTCCCCTCTCTGTAGCCATCGGAATCAGCCGGAACCATCAACGCCCGACGCTCCTTCGCCGCAAACTTCGTCGCCGGCGAACCCTTGCACCCCGGCGACCAACTCCAGCACCACCCGAACGGTGACACGACGAGGAGTCCAGCGGTGCCATCAGCTCACCTCGCCGTGCCCGGAAACGTCACCGGTGAGCTCGCCGCCCCTCCGACCCAGGGTTGACGACGACGGCCGTGGGGCCCGTCCGTCAGCCTCATGCCCTAACGCCTGGGCCCCACCCGTCAGGTTTAAAACACACGCGCGCGCGCACCGGTTCGCTGCGTCGGCTGAAGGCGTATTTTGCCTTTACGCCTTCGACGTGGTAGCCTCGCGTGGGCTGAATCCCTTCTGGGCCTGCTGCACTATGGCCCTTCTGGCCCAGTTGCACAGTGCTGCTTTTCCTTTTTCTTTTTTCTTTTTCTGGGAACTTGCAAAATTTCCACAGGATTAAATATTAATCCAAATGCAATAATTCCAACTCCCACATTTTTCTAAAAATCCCACCTATTTAATGGTGTAACTTTCATAAATATCCATCAAACTTTTCTGCACTGTTCAAATTTAAATTCAAATTTGAGCATTTATATTCCCCTCTGAAAATCCATTTCTCATATTATACAACTCCAAATCCAAAACTAAGAATTTTCCTCTTCTTAGTTTTCCACCTAGTATTTTACAAAAATGAGTTGACATTTTTCTGAGCAATTTGGTTTTTCTATTTTATTATTGCCTTATTTTTCTCGTTATTATTTTGCGACCATAGATTGCGTTGCTGATGAAGGGGTTGGACCAGAAGACTTTGAAGACCCAGAAGACCTTGTTGAGCCTGGCAAGCAGCCCTTCCATGACTATGAAACCCTTTTTATGCATTTCATATAGCACTTTATTATTGTTGCATCGGAATCATGATGAGAGGGTAGCCCCTCTGGTGGGTTGCCTTCATCTCCTCCTTGTTGGTACTTGCATTGCGCATGACCCTACCTCCTTATGAGGGTTATGCCAATGGAAATAGTTAGGATGCTAGGTAGTGCTTCGAAATAGGGACGGGAATATGCATGGTGATGGAGACAAAGTATTTTGAAAGGACCTTTCGAAAACCCCGTCGGGTGCCACTTATGCCCGAGGGAGACAATGAGTTGGGTAGCGACTTGATGACGAAGTCGAGTACCAAGGCAAGTGTGTGTGTACTTTTCAAAAACGGATTGGTTTATGTTTCGACCGTTATTCCATCCTTACATGCGCAACCACTCTTCCCTTATATGGGAAAGGGCATTATTGATTAACTATGCCGATACTAGCTTGGAGCCTGCATTACTAGTGATCGGGGAGAGTTGGTGCTCTCTCTCGGGACGGGGTCATGCCAGGTAGGGCGGCCATGACTGTTTTCACAGGGCACCGGATACACCGTTGTGTCCCCTCTCGGATGTTACGATCTCGAGTGAGTCTCGTATGATGTGCATCGTGAGGATACGGAACAACAGTGGACTCCTTGTTAGTGTCGTCTAGGGAAAGATAGTGATCGGGTGCTTACCCCGGGTACTTGAGGTACCGCGGGTCATGGATGACACGGAAGTTCCCCAGATCTTGTGGGTAAAGTGTCCAACCTCTGCAGAGTGTAAAATTATTCGAATAGCCGTGTCCACGGTCAAGGACAGTTGGGTAATAGCTCTTGGGCTATGTCCACATGTTTTCAAACCAGTGTGAGTGTTTGGATAAGTGGGAAGAACCACTCGGGTCAAGTCAAAGGACTTGACATGATTGAGTTGGGTTGGTGCCCACTCTATTTATGTTGATACCACTACTCGGGTCAAGTCAAAGGACTTCACATGATTGAGTTGGGTTGGTGCCCACTCTATTTATGTTGATATCTGTAACCTGTCCTTATGGTTACTTGAATTCTCCTGATGCATGTCTTACAAGTTGTTGAACATGTCATTGCACTCGAAAACTAGCTTTCCGCAGAAATTTACCTATATCATGCATTGTTGTACCTTGAGCCAAAACATGGGTTGCTTGGGAGTACATTCAAAGTACTCATTAGCTTGCCACTGGTTATTTAATTGGCCAGGCATGGAAGAATAGGAGTTTGAAGAAGAGTTCTTTGAAGACGAACATGCGAACTAGGACATTTCCCAGTCAGAATGCCTGTAGGGTTAAGGCAGGTGGCATGGGTTCTACTTATCGATGAAGATTTCCGCTGCTTATGTTTCATTTGATGTTCAGCCCTTAAGGCTTTATCTATGTAAGACTTGACCATAATGGTCATAATTTGTGTAAGACAGTATGTATGGATGTAAGACTCTTGTTATTCAACTTCTGTGTGTTCAGTGAGCATTGATCTCTGGGATCACTGTACACGTGCATTTGGTGGTCTCGACTTATGAGTCGGGGTCCCCACAGGCCCATTTTAGTGGGACTGGAAAAAGGCCGGGAGGCCTGCTCGGCTGACCAAAACAAAAAAAGAAGGGGGGTTTTCTTTTCCATAAATCAGAAAAGAAAGAGGAAAAGAGAAGAGGAGGCAAGGGATTTGTATGGAGGAGCAAACAACCTAAATTGCCAGAGATGGCATGCGAGAACTTTGACATATTATCAAAGCTCCACAACTAGGTTGGGGTAAAATGAGAAAGATCAATGATTTAAATATTTTCGAACCGAAGAGATTTAAAATGCAAGTTTGTTTTGGGTTGATTCCAAATAAATGGAATACTTTGTTATAGCTCCCTAGATATTGGGAGGATAAGTTATAAAGAGAATTCCCCATGTGCATTCCCTCGATTCAAAAGGATCAAAGATCCACACGATTTATTTTTTTGAGTTGCAAAGATTAATGACATGATGGCATGATGACATGATGTAATGCAAAAATAAAAGAGCAAGCACAAATGAAACACACGGTGATCACGAAAATATGGAAGCCTTCTGTAGCGTCGGTCTCGGGGTGTCACAACACTCCACCACGACAAGAGGATCTCGTCCCGAGATCTAGGATGGCACCGGGGAAACAGAAGAGGTACAACTAAGTTGTTTCTTTGAAAAACGAGTGAAACCAAAGAACCTTAAGAGGTTGATAAACTTGAAAGAAAGAATACAATGAAGATGAACAAAGTTGAAAACACTCCGTTAGAAAAGAGGAACAAAGAACATTACTAGAACCTTGTAGGTTGAAAGACATAAGAAAAGTGTTACAATGGACAAGAAGTAGATGCAAGCACTCTGATTGAAACGAGATGTACAAGGAATGATAAGGATCAATTATGAAAACTCTCCGGCTGGGAATGTAAAGCATAGATTATGAACTTGGCAAAATTATAGCACTTGGATGAGACTCCGGTTAGAAGAGGAATGATAGACACAACACTCCGGTTAAAACAAGATAGAGAAGTAATAAGAATGATATAAATTGGACAACACTCCGATTGTAAATGGAAGGAATAGAACATGATCTTGACAAGATGAGAGGATACTTGAAAAGAGGACATGACACTCCGGTTGAATGGGTAAGCATGAAAAGAACATGGTCCTCGCAATCCAAGATGATGAGTGAAAAGAGCAACATCACAATGCCTCCGGAACGAAAGAATAGAAGTTAGATCCTTGGAAAGGAAAGAGTTGGGAAGAAAATGACATCTTCTACCACAATAGAATTTGAAAAGCATCCTTAAAAGAAGGATTGAACGGAGTTGTTGAAAAAAAAATCAACCACGAAAATAATAAGCTGCTTGTGGGCTTATAAAAACATCTCAAACTTGAGGTGAGATTCTGCCACAAACGGAAACAAGATTTGATTGCGAGCTAGAAAAGATAGAAAGCTTATTCCACCGAGGTGATAAGGATAAAACTTGGATCATAGATAATCACCACAAAGAGCAACATTCCCAATGGAAGGCTTTAGGTGAAATCTATACCAAGATAACTCCAAGGAAGAAAATGATGGGTTTAAATACCTCATTCCTGACAATTTGCGAATCATGAAACATGAAAGAAATTGTCAATAATGACATAACACCACCGCAAGAGACAAGATAGAAATAATTGCAATTTGGAATGCAAGATGAAGAATGCTTGAACTCCTAAAAAAACATGTGTTGAACACCATGTTTATCTGAGAGTATAGCTTGGCGGATCTTAACTTCGAGAGAAATCTTGAGGACAAATGAAGAATGAAAGGAATCCTTGATGAGCCACCATGTTGAACCTCCATGAAGAACTCCTATAAGAAGTGAAGGATGAAAAGAATAAGATTGAGGCCTTGCAATGATTTAGATGGATCTTTGTGATGATATAATTGAGAGAGAGCTTGGAACTCCAGGAAAGGAAAAGGTGAAACAATTGAAACCGAGAATTTGATGAACCTCCAGAATAAGGAATTGAATATACTCGATGAAACAGGAATAAGAGTTACATTATTCTTATCCTTCACCAATTTAAATTGATGGCACACAATGGATTTGGCATACTACTTATTCTCATAAAAAGAATTAAGATAGATATAGCGCAAACTAGGGAAGGTCTTCAGCGAACCACCGGCAGGATTGAAACAATGAATAAATTGATACGATAACGAAGGAAGAGAAATCTTGAAGGAACCACCATAATAATTGAAAATGAACATAGCAAAGGCACAATTCACCGAGAAGAATTATAAAAAGAACGAAGAAACATGAGGGAATTTGGATACATGAGAACGAATAGATCACGAGCTGATTATAGAATATTTGAATGATGCACCGGTAAGATTTGGAGAACAATAGCTAAAAGCTGAGAATGAATAAACCCAAAATGATGGCCTTCGGAGAACCAAACTAAAAAGAATGTTGAATTTCTCTGGATAGGTAAAAAGAATTCTCACAATCGAAACCAATTATGATGGCATCAATCTAGAACCATGAATCTTCGAGAGAACGGACCAAGATTTGAGAGAAACTCTCTTCTTCGGTATTCAAATGTTGAGAATGACGAGGCGAAACACCAACGAGAGTTGTTGAGATACTCCAGGATGAATATTAGAAAGGTTGAACCAATGATGAAAAGAATTTGAAAGATCTAGGAGAAGGACATATGACTGATGATAATTAATTCTTACGTCAAATTTTGAAAAGAATTTTTTAGAGTAACTCCGGGAAAATAAGATGAGTTAGGTAAGATTCTAGGAAAAGACCTATGGGTTAGGGCCCACTCAAAAGATACGCCGTTGAACGATTACTTGAAAAGGAGATTGCACCGGTTTAATTAAATGGCTTGAATGAGATAACAATCTCGAAAGAGCTTGAACGAATGCAGAGTGGAAACACGAATCTTCGAGATATCTTAAGCACTCCCGAACAATTGAATAGCGAGAAGTGAATGATTAAGAGGTGCACTGGCATGAGAAAACATTTAAAACAAGGAAAAGAATATGATCAACAAAGCTTGGATTGAATCCATCGGAGAAGAAAAAGAATGAAGAATTATAGACTCGAAGCTCTGTTAGTATCGTCCTGAGAATCACCGGATAAGAACATTGAAAGGAAAGAAAGAAGAGACTTCACATCAATAAAATGGATACTTGATTAAGAAATCCGAGTCCTTGAAGAAAAGGGTGGGAGGGCGGGAAAACAAAGGCAACTTGGGACGGATGAAACAAACAACGTTGAGAAGACTTGAGTTGATCTTGCAGATGTTGAAAAAGATTGGATCCACTTGAAGAGGAGCACTGTGATTGAAAGGATTGACATGACAAACTTGATGATCAAGAAGGATTAGTATTCACATAGGAATATGAGAACACCGCTTAGGAAAGGTATGGAATCAACACTTGACATTGAAGCAACTTGAATACCACAACTGAAAACAAAACAAAGAATTGGCTTGCAAAATAAGCCAGAAACAAACATAAGATAGACCCCATGTCGTAGCATGTGTCTGTTGGATAGATATTCTAGGAGCTACTTGAATTCCCACTTATAAACTCCCGAAACTTTCTGGTTATGCAATCATGTGTTGGGGATACAGGGGAAGCATAATGTCTCACCCAAAACTAGCAAATCCTACATCCAGCTATATCCATCCTTCAACACATAACTAAGAAACCTTCGAAAATCATTTACCTCAACCTTCGAAAAGCATCCGTTATACGAGTTATGGCAATACTCCCGAACTCCCGCCCCAGTGCTGGGTGGCGTCGAGGTTATGTCACCAACAACTGCATAAAAGAGATTTTCGATGTCGACGAACTCAGGTATTCTAGAACTGCAACGATAAAATTGTGACGACAACACCTTGGAGCTCAACTCTGGGGACACTGCCACAACCCCTAAATGTCAGGAGGCACCAAGAACAATGTTCTCGTCACAAAACCATCAGAACAATTCCAAGATACCCGCGTGATCCTAAAAAAAAATTCGTGAAATTTGAGAGAAGAGTCAAAATTCTACGTCACGAGGCCTCACCAGAGCGACGAATAGACTGGGGAGTAAAACGAATCCTACTCTCCGATAAATATAATCCTAAGACTCAAAACATTTTGTTCTAGACTCAACAATGTTAGCGATTCGATCAAGCAGGGGGCTCCTAAGTCGGGGAACGCTCTGATTACCAACTTTTTACACCCATGATGCGGCTATATCCCCCACGTGTCGGGGCACGACTTAGAGGCATAGCCGCATGGTAGGTTTGTCGGAAGAGGGGTAATCTTCACACATCCCATGTACTGAATAAGAAAGGGATAAAGAGTTGGCTTACATTCGCCACTTCACACAAGTTAAACATACATCATCCAGAAAACAATAAAAGGTCCGACTATGGAACCAAAATGAAAGAAGACAACCCCAAATGCTAGATCACTGATCGTCCCAACTGGGCTCCACTATTGATCAACCGGAAGCAAAAACAACACAACAAACAAGATCTTCATCGAGCTCCCACTTGAGCTGGGTTGCGTCACCTGCACTGGTATCATCGGCACCTGCAACTGTTTTGTAAGTATCTGTGAGTCACGGGGACTCAGCAATCTCACACCCGCGAGATCAAGACTATTTAAGCTTATGGGTAGGATAGGGAAGTGAGGTGGAGCTGCAGCAAGCACTGGCATATATGGTGGCTAACTTACGCAAATAAGAGCGAGAAGAGAAGCAATGCAACGGTCGTGAACTAGAAATGATCAAGAAGTGATCCTGAAAATACTTACGTTCAAGCATAACAAAAGAACCAAGTTCACTTCCCGGACTTCACCGAGAAGAGACCATCACGGCTACACACGTGGTTGATGCATTTTAATTAAGTTAGGTGTCAACTTCTCTACAACCGGACATTAACAAATTCCCATCTGCCACATAACCGCGGGCACGACTTTCAAAAGTTAAAAACCCTGCAGGGGTGTCCCAACTTAGCCCATCACAAGCTCTCACGGTCAACGAAGGATGTTCCTTCTCCCAGGAAGACCCTATCAGACTCGGAATCCCGGTTACAAGACATTTCAACAATGGTAAAGCAAGACCAGCAAGACCGCCCGATGCACCGACATCCCGATAGGAGCTGCTCATATCTCGTTCTCAGGGCAACACCGGATGAACAATACGTACAACTAAAACCAACCCTCAAGTTTCCTCAAGGTGGCGCTGCAAGTGGCTCTATTTTGGACCAACACTTAGAGAAGCACTGTCCCAGGGGGTTAAAATAAAGATGACCCTCGAGAGCGCGACTCCCTAGGGAAAAATAGGTGGTGGTGAGGCAAATGGTAAAACCAAGGTCGGGCCTTGCTGGAGGAGTTTTATTCAATGTGCACTGTCAAGGGGTCCCCATAACACCCAACCATGTAAGAGATGCAAAATCAAGGAACATAACATCGGTATGATGGAAACTAGGGTGGCAAGAGTGGAACAAAACACCAGGCATAAGGCCGAGCCTTCCACCCTTTACCAAGTATATAGATGCATTAATTAAATAAGATGTATTGTGATATCCCAACAATATCCATGTTCCAACAACGAACAAACTTCATCTTCACCTGCAACTAGCAACGCTATAAGAGGGGCTGAGCAAAGCGGTAACATAGCCAAACAAAGGTTTGCTAGGAAAGGCGGGTTAGAGGCTTGACATGGCAATATGGGAGGCATGATATAGAAAGTGGTAGGTATCGCGACATAGCAATAGAGCGAGCAACTAGCAAGCGAAGATAGAAGAGATTTCGAGGGTATGGTCATCTTGCCTGAAATCCCGCAAGGAAGAAGAACGAGTCCATGAAGAGTACAAACGGACGTAGTCGAATGAATCCTCACATCTCCGGAACGAAACCGAAGCTAACGATAGAAGCAACCCGGAAAGAAGCAAGCAACAAAGTAAACAACCATCACATAAACATGGCATGATGCACAATCAAGTATGATGCATGTCCGGTTTAAAGAGGCATGGCATGGCAAAGTGCACAAGCAAAACTACAAGTTAAGTGGATGTTAATATGCAACGAGTTGCATATTGACGAAACACCACATGACTTATTTAGTTCTCTCTCGGTTATGTACTCAACAATATTAAATGTTGTTAAACATTGCAAGAGGTGAAACAAGAGTAAAATACACAGCTAGGCATTTTAAATGAGGCCGGAAACATCAAACAACAATTCCGGTAAATCCTCATGTGCATTTAGCAATTTAAAGCAAACAACAAATTTAAACATTCTTGATGTTGTTACCATGATGCGGATGACATGTGCAAGTTTTATGCAATTTTTAATAAAAGTTGACAAGAGCATATTATGAAGCATTTGTCACCGTGGTGGAAAGAAAGGGTGCCACGACGATGAATCCGAAAATGATGCAACGTCACCATATCGGTTCCGGTAGCTCACGGATATACCGGTGCAAAGGAAGTGTGACGGGAGCGTGTCATGCACGGATGGTGGGGTGATCTCGGATACCAAGTTCCCATGGGTCGACGACGGTGCCAAGCGAGGGAAATAACTAACGTTCACGGGAGGATACAACATCCAAACATGCATCTCAAACAACACATGCATTCATTCACGGGCGGTCATCTCAGGGTTATACCTTCGAAGCGTGCAATCGGGGCGGTTCTCGTTCGGTGCAAAGTAGAGGAAGTCGACATTCTCAGGACGTTCGTAGTGGAAGTAGTTGTTCTCGTTTCGTAGTTGTACACACTCCGTAGGTGTTCGGGGTCACAACGATGAACTTGCCGTCCGCGGGGTCTTCGAGGGTCGACAGTAGTGGTACTCTGTCGTTTCGAAGAGGTACTTCGCGACATGCACGGTATGGTAATTGTACATGGTCATTGTGGGAAGTAAAGGTACACATGAAGGTAGTCGAACTTGACGATTCCGTTACACGGGTCTTCGGAGATAGTAGTGGTACGCGTTTCGTAGCCGTTCGGGTCATCGTTAGAGGAACTTGACGAAACCCAAGGCGACGGTAGTTGTACATGGTCCACGAGTCGTCGATCGTTCGGGGTCCGACTTGCAGGTCTTGCCGACAAGAAGGGGTACTTGGCGTTTTCATGTAACCGAACTTGAGGGGCACTCACATCGTGGTGATACGTCTTCGTCGTATCTATAATTTTTGATTGTTCCATGCCAATATTCTACAACTTTCATATACTTTTGGCAGCTTTTTATACTATTTTTAGGACTAACATATTGATCCAGTGCCTGTTCCTGTTTGTTGCATGTTTTTTGTTTCGCAGAATATCCATATCAAACGGAGTCCAAACGGGATAAAAACTGACGGAGATTTTTTTTTGGAATATATATGATTTTTGGGAAGAAAAATCCACGCGAGACAGTGCCCAAGGTGGCCATGAGGCAAGGGGGCGCGCCCCTGACCCTCATGGGCCACCCGTAAGGCGGTTGATGCCCTTCTTTTGATGCAAGAAAGCTAATATCCGGATAGAGATCGTGTTAAAATTTCAGCCCAATCCGAGTTACGGATCTCCGGGAATATAAGAAACGGTGAAAGGGAAGAATGTGGGAACGCAGAAACAGAGAGAGACAGAGCGACATATCCAATCTCGGAGGGGCTCTCGCCCCTCCCGTGCCATGGAGGCCATGGACCAGAGGGGAAACCCTTCTCCCATCTAGGGAGGAGGTCAAGGAAGAAGAAGAAGGAGGGGGGCTCTCTCCCCCTCGCTTCCGGTGGCCATCATCATCACCGAGATCTACACCAACACCTCTGCCATCTTCACCAACATCTCCATCACCTTCCCCCCTTATCTACAGCGGTCCACTATCACTTAACCCGCTGTACCCTCTACATGAACAAGGTGCTTTATGCTTCATATTATTATCCTATGATGTCTGAGTAGATTTTCGTTGTCCTATCGATGGTTGATGAATTGCTACGATTGATTTAATTTGCTTGTGGTTATGTTGCTGTCCTTTGGTGCCCATCATATGATTGCGCGCGTTGATTACACCATAGGGTTAGTTGTACGTTGATAGGACTATGAATTGGAGGGCAAGAGTGACAGAAGCTTTAACCTAGCGTACAAATTGATGCATACGGGATTGAAGGGGGCCAATATATCTTAATGCAGTGGCCTCTCCCACATAATACTTGCTATCGGTCTAGTAAAGTAGCAAATTGCTTAGGGGAAATTTCGCAACTCCTACCACCACTTTTCCACACTCTCTATAGTTACTTTATTTCTTGTTTACTTACAACAGCCCCTACTTTTTATTTACGTACTCTTTATTGTCATGCAAACCTATCCAAGAACACCTACAAAGTACTTCTAGTTTCATACTTGTTCTAGGTAAAGCGAATGTCAAGCGTGCGTAGAGTTGTATCGGTGGTCAATAGAACTTGAGGGAATATTTGCTCTACCTTTAGCTCCTCGTTGTGTTCGACACTCTTACTTATCGAAAACTGTTGCGATCCCCTATACTTGTGGGTTATCAAGACCTTTTTCTGGCGCCGTTGCCAGGGAGCAATAGCGTGGGGTGAATATTCTCGTGTGTGCTTGTTTGCTTTATCACTAAGTAATTTTTATTTGCTGTTCTTAGTTGTTTTCTATGTTTAGTTATGGGTAGGAAACGCAAAATACCAAAAGAATCAGTTGTACCTACTAAACCAATGGTTGAAGAACCACTCAAAATCTATCACACTGCTGAAGCTTATTACATGGATCATCTTCAATCCCTATATGCTCATGCTGAAACCCCAACTAGCTTAGTTGAGGGCAAATCTTTAGATGAGCATGATTGTTATGTGCGACACCGAATATTTGAAAAAGGGAAAACTTTAATGGAACAAATTCATCGTTTGCAATATGATTATACTTGGAATTTATGTGAAATATATGATTATACTTGTTGTTCTGAAGACCCTAAGAAACACCTTCCCTACCAATGTTTGTTTAGTGATAATGGAATTGTATCCTCCTATGCTAAGGGTGTTTATATTTACTATGATGTTCAACAAATTGAATAATTTGTTGCTTTTAAGGGTGCTTATGAAATTGCTTCTTTGATTGAAAAGTATGATACTACTCTTTACAAATCTGAAAATTTTGCCATACTTAAATATTGCTATGATAATTATGCTTCTAATGCCTATGTTGAACCATATATTGAGTACTACTCCGCTGTCTGAGAAGAGACTAATATTTTGTAGGAGTCTATGGAAGAAGAAATTGATGAAACTGTGAGCTCATTGGATGAAAAAGATGAGGAGGAGAGCGAAGAACAAAAGGAGGAAGAGCGGATTAGCTACCCGTGCCCACCTTCTAATGAGAGTAACTCTTCAACTCATACATTGCTTAATTTCCCTTTGTGCTTACCGGAGGATGATTGCTATGATGATTGTTATGATCTCGTTGATTTTTTTGAAATATCCCTTTTTGATGATGCCTGCTATGCTTGTGGCCAAGATGCCAATATGAATACGCTTATGGAGATGAACTTGCTATAGTTCCTTATGCTAAACATGAAATTGTTGCTACTGCACCCATGCATGATAGTCATATTATCTTTTTGAATTCTCCCAACTACACTATATCGGAGAAGTTTGCACTTATTAAGGTTTATATTGATGGGTTGCCTTTTACTACTGCACATGATGATTTTGATGAATATAATATGCATGTGCTTGCTGCTCCTACTTGCAATTATTATGAGAGAGGAACTATATCTCCACCTCTCTATGTTTCCAATACAACAAAATTGCAAGAAACTGGTTATACTATGCATTGGCCTTTACTTTGTGTGCATGAATTGTTCTTTTATGACATGCCTATGCATAGGAAGAGAGTTAGACTTTGTCATTACATGATATATATTACCTTGTGCTCACCACTAAATTACAAATCATTGTTAATTAAAATTGGCTTTGATATACCTTGGGATCCGGGTGGATCCATTACTTGAGCACTATATGCCTAGCTTAATGGCTTTAAAGAATGCGCTGCTAGGGAGACAACCCGGAAGTTTTAGAGAGTCATTTATTTCTGTTGAGTTCTTTTATATAGTTTAAAAACAACAAAAATAAAGAGTGGAACCCAAAACTTTTTCAAAAAGGAAAGCGAAAGTGAGAAAGACAAGCATTGTTGAAGTGGGAGCTAGCCTTGAACTTTGTTCATGCTGGCGGAAACTTTGTGAATCATGATTACAAAAACTTTTCAAAAAAAATAATTATCCCCTTGTACAATTCCATTGTATTATAAAAATAATGTGCCAAGGTTTGCCTTTAGGGTGTTTACATTTTCTTGATGGTTTGTACGGTGCAGGACAGAAACTTTGGCTGTAGTGCACGATTTTACATTTTTTGCTGGAATGTCGAATGGTTCTCATTCTTTTTGCACTATCTTCCAATACAAATTGTTTATTTTTTATAATTTTGGTAAAAATTTAAAGTATCAGAAGTATGGTGAATGTTCAGATTATTACAGACTGTTCTGTTTTAGACAGATTCTGTTTTTGACGCATAGTTTGCTTGTTTTGATGAAACTAGCGATTTATATCAGTGGATTAAGCCATGGAAAAGTTATATTACAGTAGACACAATGCAAAAAACAAAATATCAATTGGTTTGCAATAGTACTTAGAGTAGTGATTCGCTTGATTATACTAACGGATCTTACCGAGTTTTCTGTTGAAGTTTTGTGTGGATGGAGTGTTCGATGATCGAGAAGGTCTTGATGTGAGCAGAAGGAAGAGAGGCAAGAGCTCAAGCTTGGGGATGCCCGAGGCACCCCAAGTAAATATTCAAGGAGAGTCAAGAGTCTAAGCTTGGGGATGCCCCGGAAGGCATCCCCTCTTTCTGCAACAAGTATCGACATGTTTTCGGATTCGTTTCGTTCATGTGATATGTGCAATCTCTCAGCGTCTTTTGCATTTAGTTTTCATTTTTCTTTTATGCACCATGCTGGTATGATATAGTTACTGGTTGATTTATATAATTCTCATTGCACTTCACTTATATCTTTTGAGTATGGCTTTATAGAATGCTTCATGTGCTTCGCTTATATCATTTGAAGTTTGGATTGCCTGTTTCTCTTTACATAGAAAACCGCCATTTGTAGAATGCTCTTTTGCTTCACTTATATTTTTTAGAGCGTGGGCATATCTTTTTTAGAAAGAATTAAACTCTCTTGCTTCACTTATATCTATTTAGAGAGATGGCAGGAACTGGTCATTCACATGGTTATTCATAAAATCCTACATAAAACTTGTAGATCTTTGAATATGATATGTTTGATTCCTTGCAATAGTTTTGCGATGTAAAGATGGTGATATTAGATTCATGCTAGTGGGTAGTTGTGGATTGTAGAAATACTTGTGTTGAGGTTTGTGATTCCCGTACCATGCACGTATGGTGAGCCGTTATGTAACGAAGTCGGAGTATGATTTATTTATTGATTGTCTTCCTTATGAGTGGCAGTCGGGGACGAGCGATGGTCTTTTCCTACCAATCTATCCCCCTAGGAGCACGTGCGTAGTACTTTGTTTCGATGACTAATAGATTTTTGCAATAAGTATGTGAGTTCTTTATGTCTAATGGTGAGTCCATGGATTATACGCACTCTCACCCTTCCACCATTGCTAGGCTCTCTAGTATCGCGCAACTTTCGCCGGTACCTTAAACCCACCATATATCTTCCTCAAAACAGCCACCATACCTACCTATCATGGCATTTCCATAGCCATTCCGAGATATATTGCCATGCAACTTCCATCATCATCATATACATGACTTGAGCATTCATTGTCATATTGCTTTGCATGATCGTAAGATAGCTAGCATGATGTTTTCATGGCTTGTCCGTTTTTTGATGTCATTGCTACGCTAGATCATTGCACATCCCGGTACACTGCCGGAGGCATCCATATAGTCATACTTTGTTCTAGACATTGAGTTGTAAGTAAATAAAAGTGTGATGATCATCATTATTAGAGCATTGCCCTAGTGAGGAAAGGATGATGGAGACTATGATTCCCCCAAGTCGGGATGAGACTCCGGACTTTACAAAAAAATTAAAGAGGCCAAAGAAGCCCAAAAAAAGAGGCCAAAGAAGCCCACCAAGAGAAACAAAAACAAATAAACAAATAAAAAATGAGAGAAAAAGAGAGAAGGGGCAGTGCTACTATCCTTTTTCCACACTTGTGCTTCAAAGTAGCACCATGTTCTTCTCCACCATCATATTCTATTCCACCTATAGTGCTATGTTCATGGCTCATGCTCATGTATTGCATGAAAGTTGAAAAGGTTTGAGAATGTCAAAAGTATGAAACAATTGCTTTGCTTGTCATTGGAGTTGTGCATGATGTGAATGTTTTGTGTGGTGAAGATGGAGCATAGCCAGACTATATGATTTTGTAGGGATAACTTTCTTTGACCATGTTATTTTGAAAAGACATGATTGCTTTATTATTAGGCTTGAAGTATCATTGTTTTTATGTCAAATGATAGACTATTGCTTTGAATCACTCGTATCTTAATATTCATGCCATGATTAGATTACATGATCAAGATTATGCTAGGTAGCATTCCACATCAAAAATTATCTTTTTTATCATTTACCTACTCGAGGATGAGCAGGAATTAAGCTTGGGGATGCTGATATGTCTCCGTCGTATCTATAATTTTTGATTGTTCCAAGCTAATATTCTACAACTTTCATATACTTTTGGCAACTTTTTATACTATTTTTGGGACTAACATATTGATCCAGTGCCTAGTGCCAGTTCCTGTTTGCTGCATGTTTTTCGTTTCGCAGAATATCCATATCAAACGGAGTCCAAACGGGACAAAAACTGACGGAGATTTTTTTGGAATATATATGATTTTTGGGAAGAAAAATCCACGCGAGACGGTGCCCGAGGTGGCCACGAGGCAGGGGGCACGCCTGCCCCGTGGGCGCGCCCCTGACCCTCGTGGGCCACCCATAAGGCGGTTGATGCCCTTCTTTCGCCGCAAGAAAGCTAATATCCGGATAGAGATTGTGTTAAAATTTCAGCCCAATCGGAGTTACAGATCTCCTGGAATATAAGAAACAGTGAAAGGGAAGAATGTGGGAACGCAGAAACACAGAGAGACAGAGAGACAGATCCAATCTCGGAGGGGCTCTCGCCCCTCCCGTGCCATGGAGGCCATGGACCAGAGGGGAAACCCTTCTCCCATCTAGGGAGGAGGTCAAGGAAGAAGAATAAGGAGGGGGGCTCTCTCCCCCTCGCTTCCGGTGGTACCAGAGTGGCACTGGGGGCCATCATCATCACCGCGATCTACACCAACACCTCCGCCATCTTCACCAACATCTCCATCACCTTCCTCCCTCTATCTACAGCGGCCACTCTCCTGCAACCCGCTGTACCCTCTACTTGAACATGGTGCTTTATGCTTCATATTATTATCCAATGATGTGTTGCCATCCTATGATGTCTGAGTAGATTTTTGTTGTCCTATCAGTGGTTGATGAATTGCTATGATTGATTTAATTTGCTTGTGGTTATGTTGCTATCCTTTGGTGCCCATCATATGATTGCCCACGTGGATCACACCATAGGGTTAGTTGTATGTTGATAGGACTATGTATTGGAGGGAAAGAGTGACAGAAGCTTCAACGTAGCATGGAAATTGATGCATACGGGATTGAAGGGGACCAATATATCTTAATGCTATGGTTTGGTTTTACCTTAATGAACATTAGTAGTTGCGGATGCTTTCTAATAGTCCCAATAATAAGTGCATAGAATTCCAAGTCAGGGATGACATGCTAGCAGTGGCCTCTCCCACATAATACTTGCTATCGGTCTAGTAAAGTATTCAATTGCTTTGGGCAATTTCGCAACTCGTACCACCACTTTTCCACACTCGCTATAGTTACTTTATTGCTTCTTTACTTACAACAGCCCCTACCTTTTATTTACGTACTCTTTATTATCTTGCAAACCTATCCAACAACACCTACAAAGTACTTCTAGTTTCATACTTGTTCTAGGTAAAGCGAACGTCAAGCGTGCATAGAGTTGTATCGGTGGTCGATAGAACTTGAATATTTTCTCTACCTTTAGCTCCTCGTTGTGTTCGACACTCTTACTTATCAAAAACTGTTGCGATCCCCTATACCTGTGGGTTTTCACGTGGTACTTGGCGTCCATGGGTACTTGACAAATACGAAATGGAACGCAATGGTTGTAGTGGTACATGGCGTCTTGGGGCTTCATGGGTCATCCTGTACTTTGGCGTTCGGTGCGGTGGTCGTCCGTGTGCCGTAACTCGTTGTACTTGCCGATCTTGGTGAATCCAAGGATCTCGGTGGCGGCCATGGTACTCCTGATGGCACTGAGGTGGTCTAGGAGCAGCCGCAAGGGTGTCGGGGAGGTGATGGCCGTGGTAGGACTGCTCGAGGTAGCAGCGGGCTGGTGAGGAGTTGGACGCCGATGGCCGGATGCGCGGCGACATGGTGGAGCAAGGCAGGGGCTCCGCTCCGGTGCTGTTGTTGATGCCGGCAGCACAAGCAAGGTAGGGAGATGACGTGGCGCTCTTGGGGTCCCTTGCCTGCGAGCACAGGGGCGCGCGATGCTGTCCCTCGAGCAGAACGCTGGCGAGGAGGAAGGGCGCGAGGGAGATGGCTGCAGATCGACGGAACTTGGCACCTTGATGAAGAGCAGCTGCAGCGAGCAGCTCCAGGAGAGGGACTTGCCTGGCAAAGGTCATGGAGGCGGGGTCGGCCGAAGCTTCAAGCTCGGCGTCCATGGCAGGACGACGAGGAGGCCGGAGGAGGAGGGCCATGGAGGAGGTGCAGGAGTCCTGCCAGCAGGGAGAAGCAGAGGCTGCAAGGTGGCGGAGGTCGCGGACAGAGGGACCGGGCACGGGGGTGCGTGGCCATGGGGATCAGGCTCCCTCTTTTGTGCGTGGTGACGGCCTGAGGGAGGAGACGAGGGAAAGTGGGGGATCGAGGACAATCCTGATCGGGACAAGTGGCTGGCGGCGGAGTGGGGAACGAGAGGGAGAGATCAAGAGGGGGTTGGGCCTAGGGTTAGGAGGGAGTGACCTCGAGGTTGGATGGGCTGGCCTGGGTTCTGGCCATTTTGGTGGGACTGGAAAAAGGCCGGGAGGCCTGCTCAGCTGACCAAAAAAAGAAGGGGGCTTTTCTTTTCCATAAATCAGAAAAGAAAGAGGAAAAGAGAAGAGGAGGCAAGTGATTTATATGGAGGACCAAACAACCTAAATTGCCAGAGATGGCATGCGAGTACTTTGATATATTATCAAAGCTCCACAACTAGGTTGGGGTAAAAGGAGAAAGATCAATGATTTAAATATTTCGGAACAGAAGGGATTTAAAATGCAAGTTTGTTTTGGGTTGATTCCAAATAAATGGAATACTTTGTTATAGCTCCCTAGATATTGGGAGGATAAGTTATAAAGAGAATTCGCCATGTACATTCCCTTGATTTAAAAGGATCAGAGATCCACACGAGTTATTTTTTTTGAGTTGCAAAGATTAATGACATGATGGCATGATGACACGATGCAATGCAAAATAAAAGAGCAAGCACAAATGAAACACACGGTGATCACAAAAATATGGAAGTATTCTGAAGCGTCGGTCTCAGGGTGTCACAGTAATGCACGACAGAAGCACAAAGGTAAGACCAATTTTCGGATTGGCACCAAATGACTTGATTTAGTTTGGGCGTAAAGTTTTTACTAAATTTTTTTGGGTTTTCAAGCCTATGGCACTTTTAAACTATTTGTTTGTTTCCATCATAAGTCTCGTAGTGCAGCGCTGGACACATTTAGAGATTCGGCACAAATATTCTCGGATATTGCTATATATGCATCGGTTTCGAATTGTGCCTTTGGTCAATAGTTGGGCTGCCCGGCTCCTGTGCTTGCCTCCTATGTTCTGCTTTGTTTGGCTAGGTGTGCAATGGGAGAACCACTGCGATTGTGCTTCCAGCTTGATTGGTTAAGCACCTCAGTGGATAAAGCCGAAAACTGACTGTCACAATGGGCGTAAACTAGTCAGCGATCCGACGATGGTATCAAACTATAGATCGATACTGATTACCACGTGTTAAACGATGGGCCTTTCATAATATTGCCCGAAGTGATAATGGCTAGACTTCGGTCGGTTCCGAACACTAACCGGGGGCTCGTAGCTAGCATCCCCAGTTTAAAGCTCCTATGACTAAGTGAAAGTTATAAAGCCCACATATCTGATTGCCTCATTTCTGCTAACACAACCGCCTTCGGGCACCGAGACATTGGCTAAGGGTTTTCTTGTTATTGCGGAAACATCCTCTGTAGTATCTACAAGGGGGTGGAAGCCGACGATGGGCCACTTTCAAGTGATAAACGGTCGTAACAGAGTCAAAATAAATATATCATTGGCGTTCATATTTTATATACGAGGGCTACCTTCCGTAATCATCATTATAAAGCCATAAATATGCATCAATTTGACTTAAGATTTTGGACAAGCTGGGTTGCCTAGCTCCTGTGCTTACTCCTACTTTCCCGATTGTTCCGCTATGCGGTAAAGGGAGCACCTCTGTGATTGTTACTATCGGGTCATCCGAGTTCGTACCTCAAACTGGGTGAAGCCGAAAGCTAGCGATCTTAAAGGATATAATTGGTCGACAAGGACGGAAGTGAAAATTTTGGTTCATTAATACCATAAGAGTTCAAGAAATTTCCCCGAACTAAATCCTCAATATTTTCCTCCAACATTGATCGGAAGTGAGGTTTCATGATCATGATCAGCATGACAACCCAAAGAAAGGAACCGATAGCGGGATTATTTTCTTTGGAAGATGTTTCATATCTCTCTACGTACCTTTGTTTATAAAACCGTATGGCTGGATTGCCTTGTTTTCCATAAATCGTTGCCCTTATAACGGCTTTATAAAGTAGGAAAAACACTCCCCGGCTTTTGGCCGAGGAAGTTGAAGCCGATGGTCGGTCAACAAAGTTTTGCACAATGCGGATCCAAGCATTAATGATGTAAAGTACCTGGATACGTAGAATCATTACACATAATTTGTGATTTTACTCTGGATATTGATCCTTAATTCGGCCACCCGTGCCCGCATTAAGGCTCGGGGGCTACTGGGCTTTGGGCTTATCATTCACTAATATTAAAGGGGCGTATCGATCCCCTGATCTGGTGTTGCCACCCGACCAATGTCTCGGGGGCTACTGCATGGCCTAGTCAATGCAGAAAATTCAAAGTGCTAAGTGTTCAGCTGTACCAAACTATGGGTAAACGTGTCTTCGGATAACAATAAGTACCATCTGAGACTTATCCGGCATCAAGATAATATATTATGGCGACTTCTCAAAACCCTCTCTCAAGGGCCCGTCTGCTGATCACTATTACCTCTAATATATTACACCACATTTCTATTCCTATGTATGCTGCCGAGCTAGGAGTTGATCCTCAGGCCGATTTCACGACCTGAGTCTCAGAAGCTACTAGGATCAACGGTTTCATATTTCTCCTTCAAGTGCATCTCGTATTTTAGGCCGACAGACACCTTGAGGGCTACTGGCCATACATCTCATCAGCAAATAAATTTATACGCATCAGAAATAAAATCCGCAAACAATCAGCCCATGACCGAGGTGCTGAGCCACCTCGGAAGCAGTTCGGCATATAAGTCAGATGCAAGTGGTTGGCTCCTTAGAGAGCATTTCGGGCATTAAGCTCGGTTAAAACTTTTACAAGACCAAGGTAATCTATGACACCTCGGATACAGTCCAACGTTGGAGCTCGGATACATTCCGGCGTTGAAGCTCGAAAGCGGTCTGGCGTTGCTGCTCGGCTACAGAAGATACCTCGAATGCAGTCCGGCGTTGGAGCTCGGACGCGAGAGGACACGCCGCATGTGAAACACTTCAAACCCGAGGTGGGCATAAAAATAACAAGACATTGATAACGACCGATAACTTAAAGGGCTCCTCGGATACCCAACGTGTAAACTCTTCGGAATTACTTTGGATATCCTCAAGATCGAAGATGAGAAGATATGTTGAACCAGTTTTCAAGACCGATGGCCGAAGATGAAGAACAGTTCGGAAGAATCGAGGAGCATCCCCAACTTGAAGACCGGTTCAGGGGGCTACTGACGGTGTCCTCGACTAGGGGGTACTCACCACGTCGACTCCCGACCAGCTGGATCGGGCCGAGGACCCCCATAGCGGTTCACACATGGGCCACTTCAGGCAGCTCATGCCGCACACAAGGAAGATTCCACAAGACTTGATGATCAAGACAAGGACTCCTCTCCACCAACGTATTCGACTAGGACTCTTGTTATCCTAGGCCTCCGGTACATTATATAAGCCGAGGATAGGCTAGTCGCTAGATTATGATGACATTATTCATCATACCCTTAGGTTTTAGACCACAACTTATGATCTCGAGGAAGAGAAACTCTGTACTTGATACTCCATCAATATAAACAAGAGCAGGACGTAGGGTTTTACCTCCATCAAGAGGGCCCGAACCTAGGTGAAACATCGTCTCCTTCGTTCCTGTTACCATTGATCTGAGAATCCACAGCTCGGGACCCCCTACCCCAAGATCTGCCGGTTTTGACACTGACAACGGTGATGATGAAGTTACGGGCGCAGGGCTTCGCCTAAGCACTACGACGATTTGACCGAGGTGTGTAACTGTGGAGGGGGGCACCGCACACGGTTAAGAGAAACTTGTGTGTCTTTGGGGTGCCCCCTCCCACGTATATGAAGGGGGGGAGGAGTGGCCGGCCCTAGAGCGGCACGCCATGGGGGGAGTCCTACTTGGTCTCCCGGTCCAAGTAGGATTCGCCCCCCTTTCCTAGTCCAAGTAGGAGAAGAAGGGAAGGAGGAAAAGAAGAGAAGGAAGGAGGGGTGCACCGCCCCCTCCCCTTGTCCAATTTGGACTGGGCAAGGGGGGTGCGCGCCACCTCTGGCCGGCCCTCTCTCTTCTCCACTAAGGCCCATTGTGGCCCATTAACTTCTGGGGGGGGGGGGGGTTCCGGTAACCCCTGGTACTTCGAAACGACCTGAACCATTCCGGTGTACGACCATTTTGATACTCCTAGTCATGTCCGTGATCTCATCCGGGACCCCGAAAAAACTTTGGTTTATCAAAGCACGAAACTCATAATACGAATCATCATCAAACATTAAGCGTGCGGTCCCTATGGGTTCGAGAACTATGTAGACATGACCGAGACATATCTCCGGTCAATAACGAATAGCGGAACCTGGATGCTCATGTTGGCTCCTACATATTCTACGAAGATCTTTATTGGTCAAACCACATAACAACATACGTTGTTCCCTTTGTCATCGGTATGTTATTTGCCCGAGATTCAATCGTCGGTATCGTCATACCTAGTTCAATCTCGTCACTGGCAAGTCTCTTTACTCATTCCGTAATGCATCATCCCGTGGCTAACTCATTAGACACATTGCTTGCAAGGCTCATAGTGATGTGCATTACCGAGAGGGCCCAGAGATACCTCTCCGATACATGGAGTGACAAATGCTAATCTTGATCTATGTCAACTCAACAAACACCATCGGAGACACCTATAGAGCATCTTTATAATCACCCAGTCATGTTATGACATTTGATAGCACACGTGACTTGCATAATAAAAACGATCTTTACAAGGTGTTCGTCTAGTATTCGGGAATTGCATAATCTCATAGTCTGAGGAACATGTATAAGTTATGAAGAAAGCAATAGCAGAAAAACTAAACGATCATTATGCTAAGCTAACGGATTTCTCTTGCCCATCACATCATTCTCTAATGATGTGATCCCGTTCATCAAATGACAACACATGGCTATGGTTAGGAAACTTAACCATCTTTGATTAACGAGCTAGTCAAGTAGAGGCATACTAGGGACACTCTGTTTGTCTATGTATCCACACATATAAAGTTTCCAGTTAATACAATTCTAGCATGAATAATAAACATTTATGATGATTTAAGGAAAGATAAATAACAACTTTATTATTGCCTCGAGGGCATATTTCCTTCAGTGGTGCCCACACTACAAAAAAAGACACATCCGTGACATTTTGGGCCGACCGAATTTTTGTTTGTCATACTTATGACACTTCTATGACAATAATTGTGACAAAACACGGTATCATCATATACGTGGTGGGGTCCTACTTCTATGGAAAAAAATCATGACAGAAAATGGGCTTTTCGTCCTGGGTGAGCCGGAGACGCAGCTGCATGACATTCTTTGGGTCGTCCATGACGGAAAAAACCGTGGTAGAATCGAGGGCGAGGAAAATATCAGGGTGTTCCCGGTTACGGTGGGTGATCGGGGCCGAGTGATGCGCATTTCTCTCGTACATGCACGCGCGTGGGTGCGAGGCGTTGGGCTCTAACTGAACCTGAGCGAGGCGTTGGGCTCTAACTGAACCCGAGCGGTTGCACTGCAAGCTACGCGTTACTAAACCCGAGCAATCGATCGATGGCTGTTAATTGAACCCGATTGAGCGATTCCTTCGCTACTACTGCTAACTGAAGCTGATCGATGCTGCCTCTGAATGAACAATGAGTGTTGCTGGGGGGGGGGGGTTGGATGAACAGTTCCTGGTGGGGGTGGATGAAGAGCACCCCATGGTGTTGCCTCTAGATGAACAGGACCCCGATCGATCGAGCCGGTTGGGGCTGGATGAACAGGACCCCTTGGTGGGCAGGATGAACAGGACCACCCCGTGGAATGCTGGATGAACAGTAGACGGTGGAGGGTTGGTGTAGGATCGAAAGTATGTCTAGAGGGGGGGTGATTAGACTACTTGACCAAATAAAAACTTAACCTTTTCCCAATTTTAGTTCTTGGCAGATTTTAGCTATTTTAGGACAAGTCAAGCAATCATCACACAATTGAAGCAAGCATGCAAAGAGTATATTGGCAGCGAAAAGTAAAGCATGCAACTTGCAAGAATGTAAAGGGAAGGGTTTGGAAAATTCAAACGCAATTGGAGACACGGATGTTTTTCCCGTGGTTCGGATAGGTGGTGCTATCCTACATCCACGTTGATGGAGACTTCAACCCACGAAGGGTAACGGTTGCGCGAGTCCACGGAGGGCTCCACCCACGAAGGGTCCACGAAGAAGCAACATTGTCTATCCCACCATGGCCATCGCCCACGAAGGACTTGCCTCACTAGCGGTAGATCTTCACGAAGTAGGCGATCTCCTTGCCCTTACAAACTCCTTGGTTCAACTCCACAATCTTGTCGGAGGCTCCCAAGTGACACCTAGCCAATCTAGGAGACACCACTCTCGAAGAAGTAACAAATGGTGTGTTGATGATGAACTCCTTGCTGTTGTGCTTCAAATGATAGTCTCCCCAACACTCAACTCTCTCTCATAGGATTTGGATCTGGTGGAAAGAAGATTTGAGTGGAAAGCAACTTGGGGAAGGCTAGAGATCAAGATTCATATGGTAGGAATGGAATATCTTGGTCTCAACACATGAGTAGGTGGTTCTCTCTCAGAACATATGAGTTGGAAGTGTAGATGTGTTCTGATGGCTCTCTTTACGAATGAAGAGGAGGTGGAGGCGTATATATAGCCTCCACAGAAAATCCAACCGTTACACACAGTTTTCCAATCTTGGTGGGACCGAATCAACAAACTCGGTCAGACCGAAATAGTAAACCTAGTGACCGTTAGTGATTTTTGGTGGGACTGACATGCAACTCAGTAGGACCGATTTTGTTAGGGTTAGGGCATAACGTAATCTCAGTGAGACCGATTACACAATCTCGGTGACACCGATTTTGGTAATGATCTAACCAGAGAGTTGGTCAGGTAAACTCGGTGGGACCGATTTGCTCTTTCGGTGAGACCTAAATGTTACAAAAAGGAAACACTGAATTTACATTGCGATCTCGGTGGGACTGATCCGCTCTTTTGGTGAGACCGAAAAGTTACAAAAGGGAAACAGAGAGTTTGCAATCCCATCTCGGTGAGACCGAGATCCCTATCGGTAGAACCGAATTGCTAGGGTTTGGCAGTGGCTTATGACAAGTGAAACTCGGTGGCGCCGGATAGAAAGAATCGGTAGGACCGAGTTTGGCTTAGGGTTTAGGTCATATGTGGATATGGGAAAGTAGTTGAGGGTTTTTGGAGCATATCACTAAGCACATGAAGCAAGAGGCTCATTAAGCAACACCTCATCCCTCCTTGATAGTATTGGCTTTTCCTAAAGACTCAATGTGATCTTGGATCACTAAAATATAAAATAAAGAGTCTTGAGCTTTTGAGCTTGAGCCAATCCTTTGTCCTTAGCATTTTGAGGGTACCACTCTCACCATCCATGCCATGCCAATCATTGAGCTTTCCTGAAATAATCATCTTGGAATAGCATTAGCTCAATGAGCTATATGTTGTTATGAATTACCAAAACCACCTAGGGATAGTTGCACTTTCAATCTCCCCCTTTTTGGTAATTGATGATAACATATAGATCAAAGCTTCGACAAATGATAATAAAAATGAATTACATCGTCGCTTTGAGAAGTATGTGATAAGTAAGAGCTCCCCCTAAATTTGGGCATATTTAAGATTTGCTTTGGACTGCAAATGCACAAAGAGTTAGAGTCATGGGTTACTCTTCCATGTCACATACATCTTGGTGGAGCGCTTAGAATGATAAGAATGAAATACATGCACTCATCACCAAGAAAAGTGAATGATCACATAAGATAGATAAGATAATAGCATTCACCAAGCATGCATAAGTGTAGCTTATGATCAAACACATGATCATCAATGTCTCACAAGCATATCAAAGTATCTCGACCAAAAGCAAACAAAGTTTGAAAAACCACCAAACAAAGCAAGAGAGAAAAGCAACATTCTCTCTCGAAGCCTATGATCTATACATTTTCTCCCCCTTTGGCAACAAGTTACCAAAAAGTTCCTAGAAAATGCATAGTGCTAAATCGACACTCAGGCTTGATCTTCAGGTGGTGGTGGAGTCCGGATCACTCCAAGGACGAAGGCTTCCATAGACGTGGTTGGAGTTGGAGCTGAAGTAGATGCTGGAGCAGGTTGGGCTGGTGCTGTGCCTGGAGCTGAGGCGGTTGCTCTTGTGTCAGGAACTGGCACTGCAGATGACCTCGGACCTCGTGGCACTCTGGCAAAGGCATCAGTGGTTGTCTTCCCTTTCCTCTCCTGCATGTCATCTTGGAGCTGCTCCACTGCAGTCCGAATCTCTGTCACCTTGATATCCAAGTCATAGAACTTTTGTTCTACGATTCTCTCTAGGCTTGCCTGGTTCTGAGTTAGGGTGGCCAGTCCTTTATTAATCCGCAGGGTGGATGCAATCAAGTAACTGAGCTGCTCTTGCTTGTTCTTCAAGAAGTACTCAGATGCCTCCTCTTGAGTTGGCATCTTGGCAGCTTTCTCCTTTATTGCCTTCTCCTTCTTGGCTTGTGCATGGGCTAAAGATGGTTCATCTTTGGTCATCACAACTTGGTTGTCCCCGAAATCTGGATAGATAGGCAAATGTTCCTTGTCCAACAAGTATGTGTCTGTGCCCATTCTTGAGTTAATCAACATCTGGATCTGAGGGGCATATCCACAGCTCCTCTTCTGATCTGCTGCAGTCCTGTTGATAGTCTCTACCATGAGGCTCATGACTTTGAATTTCTGAGGCACATCAAAGATATGTAGCAAGTTAATGGCATGACCTCTGATCATCCTGTGATCTCCAGACTTGGGCAAAAGTGTGTGCCTAAGGATCCAGTTGATGGTTGGCAGCCCTGACAGAAGATAATGCATAGACCCAAACTTGAAGGTATCAAGTGCCTTGTTTGGAATTTCCTTGTACATATTTGACATAGAGTTATGATCCATCTTCTTCTTGGAATAGACATCCAAGTCATCTTCATTTTCCTCTGGGGCATTGATAAGCTATGCCCACTCAGCAACTGTTGATTGGTACCTTGTACCTTCAGACATCCAAACAATCCTCCCATCTGGATAAAAATGTGCTGTGGAGTAGAACTGCTTGATAAGCTCCTCATTCCACTTTGTGATCTTCTGCCCAACAAAGTCTGCTACTCCACATGCCTTGAAGCTGTCCTGCACTCCAGGGCAGTGCTCTTCATTCTCCTTGATATATTCCCAGTTGACCCATCTCATATCACATACAATTGGCTTCTTGTCTAACAAGACTGTCTCATAGAAGTCCTGCTGTTCCTTAGCGTGGAACCTGTAGTCAACAGCAGTTCTTCTCCTTAAAGCATATGGATCTGCTTCTCTTCACTTCCTCAGCCCTGAGTCTCTTCTGAGCTTCATATCCTCAGCCACAGGCTGAGCATCATTGTGGTCTGGGATCTTGGGCTTGAGCTTTCTCAGAACATGCTCTTCATCTTCTTCAGCAGCTTCAGGCACTGGGGCCTTGTTCTTCTCAGCAGCTGGGATGCTTCTTGTATTCCTCTTTGGTTTTGTCTTTGGAGCTGGCTTGGCCTTGGAAGCAGTTGCCCCTGATATTATGGCATCGCCCATCAGCTTCGGTGCCTTAGGTGCTAGTGCAACAACCTCTTCTTCTTCCTCTTCTTCCACGATGGAAGCCTTTCCAAGCACTCTGGCTATGGTCTTCTTGACCCTTTCCTTCCTTTTCTTTCCTTCTGCGGCAGCCTCTTCAGGCTTTTCAGGAATTTGAGTTGAGGCTCTGGCCTTTGGCATAGGCTGCCTGCCTGCTGTCCTTTTGACCTTCATCCCTGGCTTTATGCTCTGTGCTGGGCCATATTCTTTCTTGAGCATAGTTCTCTTTGATGTGGCTTCCTCTTCCTCTGCCACATAATCTTCATCCTCAAAATCTGAAGTTCTCTTCTTTCTTTGTCTTGTGGCAGCTTTTGGCAGGTTGCTAGGGGTGCTCCTGCTGCCATCATCTAAAGAACTGGAGGGACTAGTGCCCTCACTCATTTGCACTAGCTGCTCTGACAAATTCTGGCTATCACTTTGGTCTGACATGATGAACAAGCTGACTGCTGACCCTGTGAATAGTTTATAGATGAGGTAGAGTGGATGAGCATCACAAAATACAGAGGTTTTTGCAAAAGAATGATTCAAAAACTTAGTTTTAGTTTCCCATAGAAAGCATTTCGGATCTACCGATTTTTAAACTCGGTGATACCGAAGCAGTTTTTGGAACCTAAACTAGTGAAGTCGGTCAGACTGAGTCACAGTTTGGTGGCACCGAGACTGCTAGGGTTTCACAAAGTTCCAAAATCAGTCACACCGATTAGTAATACTCGGTCAGACCGAGTCTCACTTGTGCAATGGCATAAGCCAAATCGGTGGGACCAAGTTTTTCAACTCGGTGGGTCCGAGATGGTTTTGGCGGAATCTTAACCCTAAAATTTTCAAATCAAACCTAATCTACGAGTTCATTGACTGGATAGAAGTTTATCAAACATGGCAAGAATCATTATGATCACAATGTGCTAAGAATCGGATTGGGGAATAGCACAAAGATCGAGTCCATACCCTAGTTCGGCGGAGACTCGCTATGGCGGCAACGGCGGGGTTGATTCCCGTTGACAGCGACGGAGACCAGCGACTGGAGGCGGCTGGCGGCGAGGAGACGATCCGGAGACCACGTTGGCAGAGCGAGCTATCATGCGGGCGAAGGGGTTCGGAGAAATTTCCAAATTTTTCCCCGTGACTATATATAGCCCGACCCTGTCGGTGTGACCGAGTGGAACAACTCGGTGGCACCGAGATGCAAAACTGTATACAGTTGTTGCAACTCAGTGTGACCGAATGGTTCAAATCGGTTGCACCGAGATCAAAAACATAGATCAACTTAATGATCTCGGTAAGACCGAAAGTGGGGTATCGGTCAGACCGAGAATCACAAAGAGGATTTGGAAGTTTAAGTCTATGACGAATCGGGGACTCCGAGTGCTCCTCACACAGAGTGGTCCGAATCTGACTTGATCAAATTTTGTGATGTAGCATGAATAGAGTTTGAGACGAGAAAAGCATAGATAGATAGAGGAGGTTCTTAGGCATTCTTGTCCATCCACTTGGCAAAAGGAAATAAAGCCAAACAGTCAAAACAACAAGTGGATGTCCTCGAATGAGTAAAATATGCAACCAACATGCTCACACAATAAGATGGCAATTGAAATATGTGACAAAGCATGCACAACCAATTCTAGCATCTATCAAGCAATTTGCGATGACTAGGTCATCTATATATGAGTATATTGACTTAGGAGTCAAGTGAGAACACTTGATCATAGGTCATACTCAGCGATTAAGCTCAAGTGGGGTTACCACTTTTACATAAAGCATTGTTGTGTTCACACCTTTAGAGTTGCTTTAGCTCAAGTCTTAGAGTAAAGCTCCCCCTAGATGTGATATCCCCCCTAAGAGGGATGAACTAACCTTGGGTTTTGTCGATGATGACTTCATGTAGATGTTGAAGATGTGGATGCTCAATGTTGATGTAGATCACTTGGAGCTATCCATTTGAGTGAATTGCACTTTCAATACCTACATGGGTTAGTCCCACAAGGAACAAACAAGGATATCCATAGACATAGAGTGATGCACACACAAGATGATGTCCATGAAAACTTTTAGGTTACCTTGTCCCTTGTCTTACCAACAAGAGGGTTTGTGACTCCTTGAACTAGTGCAAGATGTGGAAGTTGATTGCACTTGTTCTTGCCAAAATGATAAGAGTGAAGTATGTTGGCGGAGTCACCCTCAAGAACTATCTAGTTCTTCTTCTTTTGGATCCACACCATCTTGATGGGAATCCTTGGAGTTGTAGTCGTACTTGATGAAGTGGAACTTGAAGTGGTCTTGGGAATCCACTTGACTAAGGTCTTAGGAGCTTCTTCAAATGCATCAATTTCCTCTTGAAGCTTGTCCTTGCCTTTTTGCTTGTAGTCTTGTGGTGGAAGATCATCTTGAGCTTGTGTCCCCTTGAAGGAAGTATCATACATCTCTTGTTGAGGAACAAACTTTGTCTTGGGGTATTGATCTTCTTCCCACTCAACTCCATTGGCATTGAACTTTCGTTCAAAACCAACACCTTGATTCTTCCGGTGCATTCCTTGCTTGCGCACAATTTCCTCGAATTGCTTACTCCCGGCAAGGCTTTTGTACACTCCTTTCTCTATAATTCCCTTCAATAAGCTATTTTCTTGCTCAAGTGTAACTTGGCTAAGAGAATCATTAGTGGAATCAAGAGAACTACGAGAAGCAACAATATTGGATTTAGCATGATCATTGTTACTACTAGAGGAAGAATCTTTCTTGTTCTTGTTACTAGACTTGACTTGAGGCATGTAAGTGGATAAGAGTAAACGCTTGGCACTATAAGAAGAACTTTTCTTGTGGAGATCATCATTGATTGCCTTTAAAAACTCATGCTCTTGCTCAAGATTGAGCTTTTCAAAGCGTAACTTCTCATGAGCTCTTAAAAGTTCTCGATGATCTTTGAAGATAGTTTCATGAGCTAACTTAAGAGTGTTTAGTTCATTAGTTAGATCCTCAATCTTCTCCTTATCATTGTCATTCGTTTTATCTTGATTAGCATGATTAATTGATGTTTCATCATAGTATTCATCACTAGAGTTGTGAACAAGCAAATCATCATCACCTAACAAGTCATCTTCATCACTATTAAAATAAACATACTTGGGGTGTGTTACCTTAGGACCTTTGGCCATGAAGCATCTTCCAATTCCTTCATTTGGTGAGTCAAATATGTCGTAGGAGTTGGTTGACACAAGTGCTAGACCGGCAACACCTTCATCTTGAGTATATTCGGAATCAGAGTGATAACTTCTCTCGGAGTGGCTGTCGGAGTCGGAGCCAGATACCCATTCACCAACATAAGCTTGATGTCTTCATTTTGTGTATCTCCTTGATGATTTTTCCTTCCTTTCCGAATCCTTGCTTCTCCGTGAGTATCTTCGTTCATAACGATCATCTCTACTCCTTCTCTCTCTTGGTGGTGATTCTTCTCTTTTGCTTCTTCTTTTTGGAGAGTCTTCTCTTCTCTTGTAGGGAGCCGTACACTCATTGGAATAGTGTCTGGGTCTTCCACAATTGTAGCAGTTTCGCTCTCGACTAGAAGATATTTTGTCATTGTAGGACCTTGACTTGGAGCTTCTATCTTTGCTTCTACTCTTGTAGAACTTGTTGAAGTTCTTCACCATTAAGCTCAATTCTTCATTGAAGTTTTGTTTCTCACTTGATGATGTAGGGGCTTCACATGAGGCTTTGTAGGCACCACTTGATTTGTTCTGAAGTTCCTCTTTATCCTTAAGTGACATCTCATTTGCAACAATTCTTCCAATTACCTCCGTTGGCTTGAGATCTTTGTAATTGGGCATCATTTGGATCAATGTGCACACGGTATCATATTTTCCATCCAAGGCTCTTAGAATCTTCTTGATGATGAATCTATCGGTCATCTCTTCACTTCCTAAGCCGGCAATCTCATTTGTGATGAGAGCAAGCCTAGAGTACATTTCAGCGACACCTTCACCATCCTTCATTTTGAACTTGTCAAGTTGACTTTGAAGCACATCCAATTTGGATTCCTTGACGGAGTCGGTACCTTCGTGCATATCAATCAAAGTGTCCCAAATTTGCTTTGCATTCTCAAGACGGCTGATTTTGTTGAATTCTTCGGGGCACAATCCGTTGAAGAGAATATCACAAGCTTGAGCATTGTATTGCAACATCTTCAACTCATTCGCGGTAGCTTCACGGTTTGGTTCTCTCCCATCAAAGAAGTCACCTTGCAAACCAACACACACAATAGCCCAAACGGCGGGGTTATGTCCAAGAATATGCATTTTCATTTTATGCTTCCAACTAGCAAAATTAGTACCATCAAAGTAAGGACCTCTACGGTGATAATTTCCCTCGCTAGACGCCATACTCTCCTAGGTTGTGAAACCAAGGCTATGACCACCAAAAGATATGGAAATCAAAGCAAATGGAGACCAAGGCTCTGATACCACTTGTAGGATCGAAAGTATGTCTAGACGGGGGTGATTAGAGTACTTGACCAAATAAAAACTTAACCTTTTCCCAATTTTAGTTCTTGGCAGAGTTTAGCTATTTTAGGACAAGTCAAGCAATCATCACACAATTGAAGCAAGCATGCAAAGAGTATGTTGGCAGTGGAAAGTAAAGCATGCAAGTTGCAAGAATGTAAAGGGAAGGGTTTGGAGAATTCAAACGCAATTGGAGACACAAATGTTTTTCCCATGGTTCGGATAGGTGGTGCTATCCTACATCCACGTTGATGGAGACTTCAACCCATGAAGGGTAACGGTTGCGCGAGTCCACGGAGGGCTCCACCCACGAAGGGTCCACGAAGAAGCAACATTGTCTATCCCACCATGGCCATCGCCCATGAAGGACTTGCCTCACTAGCGGTAGATCTTCACGAAGTAGGCGATCTCCTTGCCCTTACAAACTCCTTGGTTCAACTCCACAATCTTGTCGGAGGCTCCCAAGTGACACCTAGCCAATCTAGGAGACACCACTCTCCAAGAAGTAACAAATGGTGTTTTGATGATGAACTCCTTGCTCTTGTGCTTCAAATGATAGTCTCCCCAACACTCAACTCTCTCTCATAGGATTTGGATCTGGTGGAAAGAAGATTTGAGTGGAAAGCAACTTAGGGAAGGCTAGAAATGAAGATTCATATGGTAGGAATGGAATATCTTGGTCTCAACACATGAGTAGGTGGTTCTCTCTCAGAACATATGAGTTGGAAGTGTAGATGTGTTCTGATGGCTCTCTTTACGAATGAAGAGGAGGTGGAGGGGTATATATAGCCTCCACACAAAATCCAACCGTTACACACAGTTTTCCAATCTCGGTGGGACCGAATCAACAAACTCGGTCAGACCGAAATAGTAAACCTAGTGACCATTAGAGATTTTCGGTGGGACTGACATGTAACTCGGTAGGACCGATTTTGATAGGGTTAGGGCTTAACGTAATCTCGGTGAGACCATTTACACAAACTCGGTGAGACCGATTTTGGTAATGATCTAACCAGAGAGTTGGTCAGGTAAACTCCGTGGGACAGATTTGCTCTTTCGGTGAGACCGAAATGTTACAAAAAGGAAACACTGAATTTACATTGCAATCTCGGTGGGACCGATCTGCTCTTTCGGTGAGACCGAAAAGTTACGAAAGGGAAATGGAGAGTTTGCAATCCCATCTCGGTGAGACCGAGATCCCTATCGGTAGAACCGAATTGCTAGGGTTTGGCAGTGGCTTATGACAAGTGAAACTCGGTGGCGCCGGATAGAAAGAATCGGTAGGACCAAGTTTGGCTTAGGGTTTAGGTCATATGTGGATATGGGAAAGTAGTTGAGGGTTTTTGGAGCATATCACTAAGCACATGAAGCAAGAGGCTCATTAAGCAACACCTCATCCCTCCTTGATAGTATTGGCTTTTCCTAAAGACTCAATGTGATCTTGGATCACAAAAATATAAAATGAAGAGTCTTGAGCTTTTGAGCTTGAGCCAATCCTTTGTCCTTAGCATTTTGAGGGTTCCACTCTCACCATCCATGCCATGCCAATCATTGAGCTTTCCTGAAATAATCATCTTGGAATAGCATTAGCTCAATGAGCTATATGTTGTTATGAATTACCAAATCCACCTAAGGATAGTTGCACTTTCAGTTGGATGAACAGTAGCCCGTGGAGGGGTGGTTGAACAGGAGCCCTTGGAGAGGGCTGGTTGAATAGTAGCCGGTGGAGTAGCGTGCAGTGGAGGCTGGATGAACAGGAGCCCGTGGATAGTCGCAGGTGGAGGCTGGAGGAGGTCGACGGTGGATGAACAGTAGCCCGTGGAGGCTGGAGGGGGTCGATGGTGGAGATGAACAGTATCTCGTGGAGTCCTATTTTGCGGTAGCCCCACCCCTCCCGATGAACAGGGCCCCCGTTTCGACCGTAGCGCTCCAACACAAGTCCATTTCCTCTGTTTTGCGGTACGCCACACCCCTCCCAATCAACAGGACCCCCGTTTCGACCGTAGGAGGTCCGTTTCCTCCGTTTTGTGGCATGCCAGACCCCTCCCGATGAACAGGATCCCGTTTCAAACATGGCCGGTCGAACACAAGGCCGTTTCCTCCATTCTGTGGTATGCCAGGCCTCGTTTCCATCGGCTGTTTCATCCAAGCCCTCCTGATGAACATGATGACACATTCCGTTCTGACCCAGCCGGTTGGCTCCCCATGAACACGACGACGACGTAGTTTCTCCGTTCCGACCCAGCCATGTACACGAGCCCTGGCCATACGTATGCGCGAGTAGGCGTTCGAGACCCTGCACGTATGTACATACGTGGCCGTATTTTCTTTCTTGCACACTAGCCATTGTACATATGTGTACATGCTACGTGCGCGCCTCTACTACGACACGTGCGTGCATCTACATCGACTAGTATGTACGTACACGTTCGCGACCAGAATGACAACGCTACGTACGCTTCGACCAGGTGGGTCCTGACTGTCAGGCACTTCCTTGCGTGCGAAGATGTAGCTGGTGTGTCCCAGTAGTCAGGGGGGCGAATCGTTTTTTGCCCGGATGCACTTCCTTGCGTGCGAAGATGTAGCTGGTGGGTCCCAGCAGTCAAGGGAAACGTTTTTTTCAGGAAATACGGTGGCCCGTCCGGTGGGTCCCCGCTGTCAGGTGGAGGAATAGTTATTTTGCGCGTAATAAGGAGGCACTTCCTTGCTACGGCCGTGGACCTAGCTGTCAGCCTCTCCACGTACAGTCCATGTCCGATGGAAGCCGTTCCATGACCATGTTGACCATGCCACGCCGAGAGCACCAGGGCAGTGCACGACGGCGAGGCCTAGGAAGGGGACGGCGCGGAGCCGGGGAAGATGCGGTAGTGGATGACCACGCTTAGAGGATTATGAGGGTTCACTGGTTTACTGCGGTGTGAGGCTGCCGTAGCCGCAGAATAACAGGGGGTGTGGGTGAGTAGAGGGATGGCCTGGCCAGCAGTGGGAATAGTAGGGGGCGGCGAGGCTTCCGCTGCAGCACAACTGGCCACGGGAGGCAGGAGCATGCGGCACGACCGACGCTGCTTTGGGCGGCTGGAGCAGGAAGACCAGAGGTTGAAGAAGCACTATGGCCGTTGGTTGGACATTGTACGGTCACTGGAGCTAGAATCGTTCATATTGACTAAGTTAACAAAGCACTCCGTCCCCGTTAACTTAGTAGGCCCACAAGTCAGCCTCCCACCAAGGTGCGTCCCAACCAGCAGGGGGAGTATTCATTTTTTTGTGCGTAATAAGGAGGCGCTTCCGGTGGGTCCGAGCTGACAGCGGGGGGAACGGTTTTTTTGCGAAATATGGTGGCCCGTCCGGTGGGTCCCAGCAGTAAGGGGGGACATTTTTTCACCAAATACGGTGGCCCGTACGGTGGGTCCCCGCTCTCAGGTGGAGGAATAATTATTTTGCGCGTAATATGGAGGCACTTCCTTGCTGCGGCGGTGGACCCAGCTGTCAGCCTCTCCACGTACAGTCCACGTCCGATGGAAGCCGTTCCTTGACCAAGTCGACCACGTCGCGTCGAGAGCACCAGGGTGATGGACGATGACGAGGCCTAGGAAGGGGACGACGCGGAGCCGGGGAAGACGCGGCAGTGGAAGCCTGCGCGGAGAGGAGTATGAGGGTTCACTAGTTCGGCTGCGACGTGAGGATGCCATCGTCGCCGAATAATAGGGGGTGTGGCTGAGTAGATGGATGGCCTGGCCAGCGGTGGGGGTAGTAGGGGCGGTGAGGCCTCTGTGGCATCACATCCGGCCACGGGAGGTAGGAGCAAGCGGCACAACCGGCGCTGGTTTGGGCGGCTGGAGCAAGAAGACCAGAGGTTGAAGAAGCACTACGAGCGTTGGATGGACATCGTATGCTTACTGGAGCTAGAATCGTTCATATTAACTAAATTAACAAAGCCCTCCGTCCCCGTCAACTTAGTAGGCCCACAATTCAGCCTACCACCAACGTGGGTCCCAGCTAGCAGGGGGAGTATTCATTTTTTTCTGCGTAATAAGGAGGCACTTCCGGTGGGTTCGAGTTGACAACGGGGGGAACGTTTTTTTCGCGAAATACGGTGACCCGTCCGGTGGGTCCCAACAGTCAGGGGGAAACATTTTTTCGCAAAATATGGTGGCCCGTCCGGTGGGTCCCTGCTGTTAGGTAGAGGAATCATTATTTTCCGCGTAATAAGGAGGCACTTCCTTGCTGCGGTTGTGGACCCAGCTGTCAGCCTCTCCACGTACAGTGTTGTTTCGATGGAAGTCGTTCCTAGCACGTTGACCACGCCGCATTCCATTGCATGCATGCATCCATGGGCGTGGTGCGCCCCCACTGTCAGCCTCTCACGTACTGTCATCTTCCGGTGACTCTCGGTTATTCACCATGTTGACCACACCGTGCCGACCGCACCAAAGGCCGGTGGACGATGGCGAGGCCCCACACTGGAACGACCCGGAGATGGGGAAGACGGGGCAGTGGAGTCGCAGATGGAGAGGAGTGGGAAACTTGACTGGTTCGGGTGCATGGCAGCACAGCCGCGGTGCCGCCCACGGGAGACAGGAGCAAGAACAGAGGTTGAAGAAGGAGCATGGCTGTTGGATTAACATCCAATGGTCCAGCTGCTAGAATCATTTGTTGATTAAGTTGACAAAGCCCTGCGTAAACGTCCTCTTAGTAGGCCCACAAGTCAGCCACAAAATCTGACGGGTCCCATCTGTCAATGGGAGAAATAATTTTTTTCGCATAACAAGGAGGCACTTCCTTCAGTGCGAAGATACAGCCGGTGGGTCCTAGCTGTCAGGTGGAGGAAACATTTTTTCCATCTTAATAAGGAGGAACTTTCCTTGCGTGCGACCATGGACCTCGTGGGTCCCAGCCGTCAGGCTCTCCACGTATAGTCCTCTTCCGATGACTCTCGTTTGTTGACCATGCCGCGCCGAGCGCAGCGAGGTGATGGACGACGGTGAGGCCTTGGACGGGAATGACTCGGAGATGGGAAGACGCGACAGTGGAGTCACAGATTGAGTGGAGGAGAAGGGTTATAACTGGTTCTGGTGCGGCGTGGCACTGCAATCGGTGGAGAATAACAGAAGGTGTGGAGGGGTGGAGGGATAGCCTGGCCGACGGCGGGGTAGCGCTTCGCAGCGATGCGTGCTAAGCAGAGCCACAAGCCGCCGGAGGCCGGACCAGGCGGTCCCGGCAACGCTAGAGGAAGAAGACGAGAGATTGAAGGTGCTTGCTGACCAAGTTGACAACGCCTTGCGTTGGCTTCGACCTATTAGCCCACATGTCAGCCTGCAAAAATGTGGCATATATTTAACCCATGTTTTCTAGAATGTACATTCCATTTGCTGGGCTGGGTGAACAAATAATTTCACATCAATGCGGCCCATTTATATTATCTAAGAAATCCTAGCCCATTTGCACTTCCTTCAAATACACGAATTAGCTAGGCTCGTTATATATATAATGTTATGTTAGAAGGAGCAATTGATATCAAAAATAAACCGGAGAGGCACATTTTTTATATACATAATTAACAAATTAGCGAGTTATTGCTCACAATAAAAATGAGCGCGTTATTATTACATTGGTCCTTAAAATCTTCACAAGCTTTTGTACGCAATCACCAGGATTTTCCTTGCGTGTGAGTCAAAAACAACCAGGATTTTCATTGCCAACTTCTGTTAAACATTTACTTTTATAAGTTAATAACACGTGGGATGTTTTTATAATGTTATATAAGTCTCTATAAAATATACGATAATAGTTATAATATAGATATATATAATGTGGTTAAAAAATACATTGGGCTGCCGATCTTTAAGAAAAAGCCCATAGGCCGGTATGGACCTCAAAAAATAAGTTGAAACCACTGTCACCGTATGTCGTGGGCTACGCATGTTAAATACAAAACCTAGGCCTAGCTGATACTTGTTCTCCCTCTGGAAAAAATGATATCAGATCCCCGAGCGAACTAGATTACAGAGGGGGCCGGCGGCACGACTGAAGAAGCACATCAGGACCGATTTTTTTCCTTCAGGGATGGCTCTCGATGGCGTTTTTTTACTTGCCTCCGCCCCATACAACTTGTATTTTTAGCCTCCCAGTCCGTGGTGGACCAGCAGCCCATTTGCTGGGCGGGCCAACCTACAGAAACCAGCACTTGATTTTTCATCAAGCCCCCAAAACAATGTAGTACTATGTTTGTTTTGAGGCCGAAAACATTACGGCAGGGGTTGAGCGGGGGGGGGGGGCAAGACAGAGCAAAAAGATTAAAAAGAGTTGATTCGCCGTTGCTATCCTAACAAAGCAGGTGCAATTCTTCTCGACAAGAAGGTGTGCCGTTGACACCCACACGTCACATACCCCACAGTAGGCATACTAACAAGTTCATACCTAGGCACAACAGAAAAGGTAAACATTCATATCAAACTCAGGTTCACAGGACATGTTCATATTCATAGCCAACATTCACTATCAACAACTCAAAAGATTCATATATAGACAAGTTCAGCATGTATATGGATCCAAATGATTGATAGATCACACAACAATATTCATAGATAATTCACAATAAGATTCAGATATACACATGTTCAGTATGTTTATGCATCCAAATGATTGAGATCACAGCTAATATGATCCATGGACGAACTTTAATTACCTAGGGTACAAACTGGTAAATGGTGTTTGGTCGGAGGTACTTCTTGCTAAAATTAATGCTTTACGAGTGAACTTTCATGTACATAAGAGGCAACACAGACAATCCGGACTTTTCTTGTAGGTTTATCCTCAAATAGTTGCCTCGTGCCGAGGGAGGTTTGAGAAACTTGGCCACTACTTTCATTCAACTAGTTTACTGGCTCATCTTGGTCCTGTAGCTCGCCAAAATTCTACATTGCAAAATTCTACATTGCAGACTGGTAAATGGTGTTCAGTCGGAGGTACTTCTTGCTAAAATTAATGCTTGTATGAGTAAACTTTCGAGTACATAATAGGCAGCACAGACAATTGTAGGTTTATCCTCAAATAGTGTCTTCGTGCCGAGGGAGGTTTGAGCAACTTGGCCACTACTTTCATCCAACTAGTTTACGGACTCATCTTGGTCTTGTAGCTCGCCAAAATTCTACATTGCAGACGAGAAAGGAGGCGGTTGAGAAAATGAACCACCCAAGTTTTTTGTGCAGTTCAACTGAAATGGAGCATCCCTGGCGTGCAGACTGATTAAGTGCCAGATGAATATACGCGTCAACCAACTTGTCTGGAATCTTTAGACTCCATGCCATACAGTTCGCTACCATATCTGCCGATAACCGAAAGGCACAAGTTGGGACCAAAGACTGGACTATGTTTTTTTGGGCTACGCACCAAGCAATATTTTTAGCGTTCACTCTCCTAATACTTGGAGTTTGACAAATGATTGACGCCGGTTGATACTCGAATGACTATAGGCACTTCTTGTCAACATCGATGCTTGTCTGAGTGAACTTTGGAGTACATAGCAACAACATAAGTATCTGTCCATCTAATATTTTTGTGCAGTTCTACTAAAATCACCCAATGGAATGATTAGCCTGCGAGTTCAGGCTCCAAGTTACTCCTTTATAAAATCGGCAAATAGTAGCACAATACCAAATTACCAATACATGACAAGCACAATAATCAGGATAAAGACCAGTACCAACCTGTGTGAGGTAGCATATCAATTACTTTTCCTTTGACTGGAAGCCGAGATAAGCTAAGCTACTGACAGCAAAGGAAGAAAGCAGGCCCAGATTAGCGACTGACAGGAAAGGATGGAAGCTGTCGAGGCAATGAAGCACCCAAAGTTTTTGTGCAGTTCCACCAAAATTGAGCATCCCTGTTGGCACATATATTGAGAGAGTGAGATTACTCTAATAGTGGGACTAGTTGATGAAACATACACTAACAAATAGAAGCACCCTCATTATCTTAATGGGTAAAGTTAGCAACATAGTAGTCTTGCTTAAAGAGAGGTATTAGTTTATTTAATTAGTGCCAATTAGCTCAACACTCAAAGAATTGCCATGTATCATAGGTTGCAAAACTTTAACGTGCAAAGATAAAGGAGTTTCTCATGACAGTAGCACGATACAAATAGAGATGACAAGAAACTAATATGGATGAAGGCCTTAGGCCCATACCAACCCGAGGAAAAAAGCTTATTCATGTAGCCCCATGAGAGATGATAAAGCACTCACTAGAATCACTCAATATATATATTTTTGTGCACTCCAAATGTTTGGTTGAAATCACTCTTGTTTACCAGTGCTGAGATTATATCGACAGATTATCAAGAACTTCTAGCAGAATTAAAGCACAGGCTGGGATACAGTTCATTGTATTTTCTTGTGTATTTCCACTAAAATGTATGATTGGGACAACATGATCCCTGTTTACACAAGTAGGAACAAGGTGAAACCTTCATTATCTTAGTGAGAAAGGATAGAAATACATTAGCATATTACTCTAATAGTAGCATCAAATTCATGATGGACAATATGCAAAACATTGCCTCATTGAACCAATGGCAATAAATTGACATGCAAAAATATAGCACTATTATGTCATGACACGAATAATATTCCCTCCCTGCTCCACCACATGATTCACCTCCATAGACAAACATACACACGTACATGATTCAGCATAGGATGCTACTAAATATTTGTTTAACTCCAACAGGAAAATTAGGCAGCAATTAATTAGTGGTACTTAAGTACTCCTAATTTATTAAGTGAGACAACAGAAGTGGAAGGGCTCCCTGGAGGATCGTCTCACATGTAAGGTAGTCGTTGCCGGAGCCCTTGAATGGCCTCGACTGAGGCCTCTGGCTTTAGCAAGATCACCTTGGCACTATTTATTCTTCTTCTTCTTCTTCTTCCTCTTCATGCTCTGTTTCTCATTCTCCTCACCAGTTGGCGAAACCAAGTACATGATTGGCCTTCCATTTCAGAATTGGTTTTGTCAGTGAGGGAGTACAAGTGGACTAGTAAAAAATAGCATTATTTTCTCATGGCAGTCACAAAATAGAGATGAACACATGCATTAAATATCATTCTTACCTAAAGGAAGGTCAAGGTGCCAATATGGATGATGAGGATTGGAACACAGATCTCCCTTTGTGCAGTTCCACCGAAATGAACCAACTGTTCCATTCTGACATTCCAGTTAAAAAGCACAAAAGTCACTGCTTTTAAGAGGACCTTTTAAGAAGAGTTTTGTGCAGTGCACCAAAAAGTCACAACAGCAACCAGGTGAAATGGATATCCCTGTTTACACAAAAAGCTACAAAGGAAACAGTCAGAGTCTCAAACAATTACAGGCAAAACATTTGGCTAAACTTGTGATGGCTTATAATAGTGGCATGGCTTCATGTTTACCAGGGGCATTAGATTAAGAACAACTAAATATTTGGTATAAGGGCAAGGGAGAGTGGGTGCACCAGCAGTCCAGCACCATGTACCTAAACAGGGGCATAAAGTGGTGGTTCATAGTTTGTTGCCCCGAGAAACAAACATCTAAGAAACATATCTGGGTTGGTCCCATTTTTTTCATTCTAGCCACCTACTCCTATGCGTGGATAGAAAATCTAGTCCTGTGGTCATGTCACTATGTTCAACATTACCCCTATATTTCCTTTTTCGACCAAGAGACCGGTTGGATGACCAGTTTGTACTACTTTCACCCCCTTTCCTTCCTGTTTGTACCAAGTCCGATGCACAATGTTTGGTTCTAGGACTAGTATTGCCATATTTTGCCACACATTTTTGCCAACCTTGCCTAAGTTTAGGGGCTATTTGGTTCTAGGCCTAGTATTGCCATATTTTGCCACACATTTTTGCCAACCTTGCCTAAGTATAGGGGCCGTTTGGTTCTAGGACTAGGAGTGCCACATTTTGCCATACAATGTTGCCAAACTTGCCTAAGGTTAGTTCTTCAAAATGAGAGCCACAAGTTGGCAAGCCTAAGGGAATCTTGCCACATTTTTTATGTGCATGCCATGTGGGGCCTAAGTGTGGCTTGCCTAAAGTGTGGCTTGAACCAAACACCCACTAAATTGGCCAAACTTGCCTAAGGTTAGTTCTTCAAAATGAAAGCCACAAGATGGAAAGCCTAATGGAATCTTGCCACACTTTTTGTGTGTATCCCATGTGGGGCTCAAGTGTGGCTTGAACCAAACGCTCACCTAAGTTAGTCAAACTTGCCTAAGCTTAGGTGCGGCAACCTTTGGCAAAGTCAGTCAAAAACCAAACAACCCCTTCTTGTTTGAACCAAGTACAAGATTCGACTCCATGAACTAGATTTACCTCTAACAATAGAAAAAAATAGGTGACGTTGGACCATTCGATCGAGAGGAGCTGAGAGGTAGAAAATGATGCACATGCAGCGACGTAGCAAGCTGGGGAAGTAGAGCTAAGGCAGTTTTGAAGGAAGATATACCTGAAGGTCGTCGGGATGTGGATAGGTGGTCGACGGGAGGCCGGATCCGCCCACACTAGGGCAACGACGGAGGGATCGGAGGACCTCCTACGCCAGTGCTCGGCCAGAGATAACGTTGCGGCCGGCAGTGGGTCTCCTCCCTCGCTGTCGACGACGGCCTAAACGCCGCCCCTCCTCCCCTTCACCGGTGGAGGGGGGTACGTCTAGATCTGTAACCGGCGGTGAGGATAGAAAGACAGTGTTTTTTGAAGGGAGAAAGATAGTGTTACCACCCCTATCTTGTTTAGATCTGGAGAGGACGAGAGTGTGTGAATAGAGCAACCCTAGCAATCAAGCGCGGAGGCTCCAACCTATATATATGTAGTGGACTAGATTTCCTTTTTCACTCCATCAAAACAATCGTTTAAAATTGTGTACTACATGCTAGGTCGCCGTTTTTATAGTTGTTGATTGTTTTTTGAGATAGCTACCCGCTTGTTCCAAGTGGTGTTACGGTGTGCCAGGTCACACTTTGTATCGTTCAAGTCTGGTACAAGTCCCTCCATTAAATGAACAACCACCCCCTCATAAAAATTGTGAACAAGCCCATGGCTAAAATTATCGGAAACGTGGGTTGCCCCAACATGCATTATTATTTATATTTTCAACTCCCTCCATTCCTAAATATAAGTCTTTTTATTAGCCACACCTAAGACAAGATTTTTTTATTAGCAGGGAACCCCACATGTCATAGACACAAAAAGTGTGGCAAGATTCCCTTCGGCAAGCCAAAGTGTGTCTAACAATTTCAGAAACTCAAGTTAGGCAAGTGTGGGAAAAATAATGTGGAACATAAGACAAACATAGTCAAAATCCAAACAGCCCCGTAATTTTTTGTGACATGCATGAAAATTTGGTTAGTTAAATTTATAGTCAAAATTTGGCAAGGTACATCAAATAAACACATGCAGGTATCAAAAGGGAAGTCACGGCATGCATGCATGCATGCGTTGTACTTCCTCTGTTTCCAAATATAAGTCTTTTTAGAGATTGCAACAAGTGACTACATACGAAGCAAAATGTGTTTACATACATCCGTATGTAGTAGTCCATTTGAAATGTGTAAAAAGACTTATATCGAGTGCAGTGCTTTGATGTGTCGCATCAACTCGTACAAGACCGAGAAGTTTGATCAACGCCCCCTCCATCGCGGACTGAGCTCTGGTGCCTTAACTGCACCTGCCTTTGGCTGCATGACAGGTGGGCCAACCACCTGTTGGGCCCACCTATCATAGACGCAAAGGCGGGAGCAGTAAGTCGATGAAGTTTCGTCCCTCCCTCGCGCATGAGCGTGGTGGCTGGCGTGCCCCTATCTTGACCATATGAGCATGTAGACTAGAGTCACCAGGATGACAGGTAGGGCTAGAAGATTATTTTAATCAAAAAAATATAGCATCGAGCCGACCCCAACGAAGCTTACAGTCACGGTACACGCTATCCTAGACTACTCTACACATGAAACTGCCACACGAGCGTCCAGGCTGTGCTTGGCTCTTCGCCTCTTTGGGAGTACTACTGCAGTGGCCATTTGACACCGATTGAACTACTGCATGTCCACCGCGTATGGGAGGGAGAGTGTGTAGCGAACAAAAGCTTCTCCTAGTCCTGCCAGCCACCATGCTCATGGGCGAGGGAGGGATGCAGCTTCATTGCCTTACTGCTCCTGCCTTTGCGTCCATGATAGGTGGGCCCAACAGGTCGGTGGCCCACCTGTCATGCAGCCAAAGGCAGGTGCGGTTAAGGTGAGAGGGCGTTGTAGTAATCAAACTTCTTAGTCTTGTACGAGTTGACGCGACACGTCAAAGCACTACACTCGATATATTTCAATAATTTGCGTTTACTGATGCATTAATTACAATGCATGCATGCATGCATGCCGTGACTCTCCTTTTGATACTTGCATGTGTTGATTTAATGCACCTTGAAGTAGTATGAATATGTGACGGTAAAGCTTTGTAATGCCCCGGCCCTAATAAAGCGAGAGATGGTTGTGCACGAGGAGGGCGAGATCATGCAGACGGAACAGGACCCGACGATGGAGCTCTCCATGGTCTCGATGGACCTCACCTTGCTCCACTGCCCCTTGTGCCTCCGCCCCTTGAAGCCTCCAGTGTATGAGGTTCGAATACACCTCGTCCGTTCGGCTGATCGAGCAAGGTGCATGTTTATTGATTAATGTGTTGTTCGATTGATTTGTGCAGCGCAAGGGAGGGCACCTCTCTTGCGTGGACCGCCGCATCGAGCATCCCGGGAACCAGCGGGAGTGCCAGAAGTGCGAGCGTGGCGGTGGCTTCGTCGTGCGGAACACGGTGGTGGACGCCGTCCTCTCCTCGGTGAGGGTGGAGTGCCCGTATGAAGGTTGTGGGCTCTACGTCACTTACCACAAGCTCGCCGATCACCAGAGCGTGTGTCCACCCGCGCCCTGCAAATGGCCCGTGCCCGTCTGCGGCTACGATGTCCCGCCGCCGGTGCTCTCCCACCACATCAGCACCATGCATCCCATGCCCGTGCACAAGATCCAGTATGGCAAGGCGCTCCAGCTGCAAGTGCCACTGCCGGAGCCACATCTCTTGCTGTTCATGGAGGAGGACACCACGCGTTTTTCTTGTTCAGCGGTGTGGTCGACATCGGTGCGCCTATCGCCGTGTCAGTCGTCTACATCAGAGCGGGGGCGTCCCCACTGCCACACTACGTGGCCAAGCTGTGGGCGAACGGCCCGCCGGGGGAGGCCAAAGGCAGGACCGACGCCGTCAAGGTGGAAATGGAGGTGACAAGCAGCAGGGATCCCGGTGACGTCGCCGTGTAGGAGCTGACCTTCCTCACAGTTCCACCCAAGCTGGTGGCCGGGGCTAAGCTGGTGTCCCTCCACATTCAGATTGACAAGCTCACGTCCTAAATTATTCTACAATGCCTTCTTCTTATCTTAGTAATATGCTAATATAGGGGTTAGCTCGGTCTACTTTAGCTTAAGAGATGGTGGGTTTTGGTGGCGATGCAGCAATTACCTTGACATCAGATCAACAGTGAAAGTAATTTTGAACAGTCGAATGACTATTTTGTGTCTGTTGGATATAATGATCCTTTGGGTAAGAAGTAACATCTTATATGCTTTTTTTTGAAACGGAACATCGATACTAGTATAATTTTTGTTGACATGCACTAACATTTTCGAAACAAATGTCGAGCTGTAGCTAGAAGGGCAGTTGGGACACGGCATCGGCCCATACCATGGTGACCCCCAATTGGGACGCACCGACTATGGATTTTCACCCTTGCCAATGTCGACCGCGTCTACGCACAACATTGTTCCCTTCCCCCAGCTGCGAGATCAGGCCGGATATGTGACCAGCGGTGTGAACACCGTCGTTCTATGCTTGTGAAGAGAGCAACCCAAGCAAGAAGGCTTGTAGCTTAGGCTCCTGCTAGTGTATATATAGTGGTTTTCTTTTTCTCTCCATATCAACCATTTTATATTGCGTACGTGTCGTTGAAGAGTGAAATGATGGTTGCTTCTTCCGACTAACTTACTGTGTGATTTGACTGCTCCTTTAGTGGCCCATACATGTACTCCCCCTACGTGTATGCAACAATCACACGTACACATGGACGCAAAAACGCGCACGACGCCCTAATGCATGCATGTCCAAGCACACGACGGAACACACACGATCACGCTCAAGTGCTCGACCTACACGTGCATGCACACACATACTCAGCCAGGGTGAGCTAGTGACCGTATAAACACCAGAAAATGTATATATTGAGTGTAATGAGCGTATTATGAAGTCCACTGACCATATTTTTACAAATATACAATGACAGATAGTGTACTTATCTCGTTTGAAATTAAGCCATATTAACCAGAGAGGAGGCAGTATGGACTAGCATTACTTTGCTATGTCCCGTCAACTTGCCGAACAAGGAGAAGCTTGCAGGACGGGAGAAGCTTGCGCGCGGTGGCTCGCAGGACAAGGAGAAACTTTTGACTAATGCAAGCTCTCCTTCGCTCAGGCAGTGGATGTGCAACAGTTAATTCGGTGTCAGTTTGCCAGAAGCATACACTGTACTAGTACTATTATTGTTGCACTTCCCGAAGAGGCGAACAGCCAAGCGCAAAGTTTACTAGTGCTAGTAATACTACTATAGTCTATAGAGGTATGTACTTGTAACACCCCGAGACCGTTGCGCTAGGTGTCTTCCAGTTATTCGTTGTTGTTGCATTGTCATTTGTTTGCGTTTAATGCATTTCATATCATGTCATCATGTGCATCGTATCTGCATACGTGTTCGTCTGATGCATCCGAGCTTTTTCCCCATTGTCAGTTTTGCATTCGGGCACTCCTATGTCCTCCGGCGCCCTCCTTTTGCCTCTTTTCATGTGTGGGTGTTAACAGTTCTCGGATTGGACCGAGATTTGCTGAGCGGCCTTGGTTTACCACCGGTAGACCGCTTGTCAAGTTTCATGCCATTTGGAGTTCGTTTGATACTCCAACGGTTAACGAAGGAACCGTAAAGGCCTCGTGTGTGTTGCAGCCCAACACCCCTCCAAAGTGGCCCAAAAACCCATCCAAACCCCCTCCATCCTCTCGGCTGTTCGATCACGATCGCGTGGCCGAAAACTGCACTCCATTTGGACTCCCCTAGATCCCTCTACCTATATAAACTTCATCTCCCTCGAAATTTCGGGCAAAACCACCCCTAACCCTTGCGTTCTTCCTCCTCCCCACGCCGAACATGTCTGCGCCGCCACCAGACATGTCCAGCCGCCGCCCCCGCGCCAATCTGGAGCCGCCACCTATCCCGCTGCCAACCTCCCACCGTTGCGGCCTGCGCAGCCCGAGTCAGGCCCGCGGGCCCGGATTTGCTCCGCGCCGGCGCGTCTCCCGGCCTGCTCACCTCGCCGCCGCCATGCGCCGCCCGCGCCCGACCTCGCCGCCTCCGCCGTGCTCCACCATCGTGCCGGCCCGCCGCCTCCCGCGTGCGAGCTCGCCTTCCGCCGGAGTTTTCCCAGCGCCTCTCTTTGCCGGATCCGGTGACCCCAAGGCTAGATTGAGATCCTCCGGCCAACTTCGGCAAGATCTCGTCGGGGTGGACGAGATCCACCCGCTCCTCAAACCAAACGCCCCCCCTCCCGCGTCCCGATCCGCTCCGTCCCGGGTTCATCTCGCCCCGTTGACTTTTTCGTGAGGTGAAAATCCACTAAGTCTTTTTCCCCCTCATGTTTTCAGGCCCTATTCATCATGTCATGACTCCTCCTCCGTAGCTCCGATTCGTGCATATGATATATCGAAATGTTCGTTAGGATGTCCTCTTCATTTTGTTCCATTGCACCATGCTTCTTTGAGTCCATCTTGATTCCCTACTTACTGTTGCAAGAGTGTTTCATAATGTTAGGTGTTGTTTCTTATCAGTTTATGAGCATTTGTCGTTTTTGCCATGATTATTGCGTGCTGCATATGAGCATGAGCTGTACATGTGTTTTGGGCTATGCCATGCCATCTTTACATGGGTGTATGCCATGTATTTTTGTGATCAATGTGGTGACTAGCTCAAGCATGCAAAGTAGCTCTCATGATGTTGCTCATTTCAGGGACTTAGAATTCGTCTAAGTCATTTCCCTGATGTTATTTTTATGCCATGTATTCATGTTGCTACAGAGTGATCCATGCCTCTTTTGAGCTTGTTCAATGGGGATGATTTTGAGATATTTTTATGTTCTATCCATCCATGTCTTTGTTTGCACTTATGGAGTGTCCTAGCATGACTCAATCTTGCTCTACTTTTGCTAAAAAATGTTCCTGGCAGATTATTTACGTGTTAATCAATTTTGCCAAGGTTGTTGTAGTTGATCCATACATGCTATGAGTTTGTTCTTTCTTTGGTTAGCTTTATGATCATGTCTTCTTGCTGGGAGTATGCTTAGCTTGTCATGCAATGCCTTGTGTTGAGTGCATCATGCTCGCAAACATGCCTATGTAGTTCTATTTATGCCATGTCCAGTTTTCTGCTAAGTCTGAATCTGTTAACGATACTTGCTATGTTACATGGGTGCCATCATGTTTTCTGTGCAATTTTGGCTTATGGTCGTAAGGAACTTTTGTTATATGCTTTGAGTAGTTTCATGCCAAGCCTTGTATTGCTATGATCTGATCATGTAGCATGTTGTTATCTTGCTCTAAACATTGCTTCCTGATGTTAATTCCTGGCATGTTGTTGTTTCACCAAGTCTGAGATGATGTTATCTTTTTCCCTTTTGCCATGCTTATTTGAATCTGCTCTTGTGTGACTGAGCCGTAGCTCAATGTTCATCTTTTTTCAAGCATCTTGAGTGGATCACTACCATGTGCTTTGTTGCTATGTTGGAGTACAGTAGCTTAGTTTCTTGTTCCATTCTAGATGGCATCGTGCTGTTAATCGCAGAATTGTGCCATTATTGTTTTGCTTGCCATTTCCAAACCATGCATCTGATTACGGTGATCTTTATATCAATTTCGACCGAAATCATATCATCTTTCCAGCGGCACACTTGGTTTGCCAAGTTGAGGCCTGGTTCAACCTTTTCCTTCCGGAGCTCGCATATATATTGCATATCACATCCCGCATATCATACCATGTTTTGCATCATGTTGCTTGTGCATTGCACCGTGGTTGATTTTTGTTCCCTTTGCTTGTGTTCTTGCCTTGGGTAGATCCGGGAGACGAATACGTGATCGAGGAACCCGTTGAGTACGCTTATGAGGATCAAGCTTTCATCAACTCTGAGTTCATTTCAGGCAAGATGACCATACCCTCGAAATCACTTCTATCTTTGCTTGCTAGTTGCTTGCTCTTTTGCTATGCTGCAATACCTACCACATGCTTTATCATGCCTCCCATATTGCCATGTCAAGCCTCTAACCCACCTTTCCTAGCAAATCGTTGTTTGGCTATGTTACCGCTATTGCTCAGCCCCTCTTATAGCATTGTTAGTTGCAGGTGAAGATTGGAGTTTGTTCCTTGTTGGAACTTGGATATTTTGTTGGGATATCACAATATATCTTATTTACTTAATGCACCTATATACTTGGTAGAGGGTGGATGGCTCGGCCTTATGCCTGGTGTTTTGTTCCACTCTTGCCGCCCTAGTTTCTGTCATACCAGTGTTATGTTCCTTGATTTTGCGTTCCTTACATGGTTGGGTTATAATGGGAACCCCTTGACAGTTCGCCTTGAATAAAACTCCTCCAGCAAGGCCCATCCTTGGTTTTACCATTTGCCACCTAAGCCTTTTTTCCTTGGGTTCTGCAGACTCAAGGGTCATCTTTATTTAATACCCCAGGCCAGTGCTCCTCTGAGTGTTGGTCCAAACTAGAGCCCCGTGTAGGGCCATCCCTTGGCAACTTGTGTTACGTCGGCTCCTTGTAGGATCGAAAGTATGTCTAGAGGGGGGGGGGTGATTAGACTACTTGACCAATTAAAAACAAAGCCTTTTCCCAATTTTAGTTCCTAGCAGATTTTAGCTATCTTAGAGCAAGTCAAGCAATCATCACGCAATTCAAGCAAGCATGCAAAGAGTTTATTGGCAGATTTTACCTATCTTAGAGCAAGTCAAGCAATCATCACACAATTCAAGCAAGCATGCAAAGAGTTTATTGGCAGCGGAAAGTAAAGCATGCAACTTGCGAGAATGTAAAGGTAAGGGTTTGGAGGATTCAAATGCAATTGGAGACACGGATGTTTACCCGTGGTTCGGATAGGTGGTGCTATCCTACATCCACGTTGATGGAGACTTCAACCCACGGAGGCTAACGGTTGCACGAGTCCACAGAGGGCTCCACCCACGAAGGGTCCACAAAGAAGCAACCTTGTCTATTCTACCATGGCCATCGCCCACGAAGGACTTGCCTCACTAGCGGTAGATCTTCACGAAGTAGGCGATCTCCTTGCCCTTACAAACTCCTTGGTTCAACTCCACAATCTTGTCGGAGGCTCCCAAGTGACACCTAGCCAATCTAGGAGACACCACTCTCCAAGAAGTAACAAATGGTGTGTTGATGATGAACTCCTTGCTCTTGTGCTTCAAATGATAGTCTCCCCAACACTCAACTCTCTCTCACAGGATTTGGATCTAGTGGAAAGAAGATTTGAGTCGAAAGCAACTTGGGGAAGGCTAGAGATCAAGATTCATATGGTAGGAATGGAATATCTTGGTCTCAACACATGAGTAGGTGGTTCTTTCTCAGAACATATGAGTAGGAATGGAATATGTGTTCTGATGGCTCTCTCTTCGAATGAAGAGGTGGTGGAGGGGTATATATAGCCTCCACACAAAATCCAACCGTTACACACAGTTTTCCAATCTCGGTGGGACCGAATCATCAAACTCGGTCGGACCGAAATGGTAAACCTAGTGACCGTTAGGAATTTCGGTGGGACTGAGATGCAACTCGGTAGGACCGATTCGGTTAGGGTTTGGGCATAACGTAATCTTGGTGAGACCGATCGCACAAACTCGGTGAGACCGAGTTCGGCAATTAGCTAACCAGAGAGTTGGTCAGGCAAACTCGGTGGGACCGACTTGCTCTTTCGGTGAGACCGAAACGTTACAAGAAGGAAACATGGAGTTTACCTTGCATTCTCGGTGGGACCGATTCGCTCTTTCGGTGAGACCGAAAAGTTATGAAAGGGAAACAGAGAGTTTGCAAGCCCGTCTCGGTGAGACCGAGAACCTTATCGGTAGGACCGAATTGCTAGGGTTTGGCAGTGGCAAATGACAAGTGAAACTCGGTGGCGTCGGATTGACAGAATCGGTATGACCGAGTTTGGCTTAGGGTTTAGGTCATTTGTGGATATGGAAAAGTGGTTGAGGATTTTGGAGCATATCACTAAGCACATAGAGCAAGAGGCTCATTAAGCAACACCTCATCCCTCCTTAATAGTATTGGCTTTTCCTAAAGACTCAATGTGATCTTGGATCACTAAAATATAAAATGAAGAGTCTTGAACTTTTGAGCTTGAGCCAATTCTTTGTCCTTAGCATTTTGAGGGTTCCACTTTCACATCCAAGCCATGCCAATCATTGAGCTTTCCTTAAATAATCATCTTGAAATAGCATTAGCTCAATGAGCTATGTGTTGTTATGAATTACCAAAACAACCTAGGGATAGTTGCACTTTCAATCTTCCCCTTTTTGGTAATTGATGACAACATATAGATCAAAGCTTCGACAAATGATAATAGGCATGAAATATATCGTCGCTTTGAGAAGTATGTGACAAATAAGAACTCCCCCTAAATTTGTGCATATTTAAAATTTGCTTTGGACTGCAAATGCACAAGGAGTTAGAATCATGGGTTACTCTTCCATGTCACATACATCTTGGTGGAGCGCTAAAAAATGATAAGATTGAAATACATGCACTCATCACCAAGAATAGTGAATGATCACAAACGATAGATAGAATGATAATATTTAAGCAAGCATTAAGCAAACATTAAGTGGAGCTTATGATCAAACACATGATCATCAATGTCTCACAAACATAAGGGCATAGTATCTCACACACAAGCAAACAAAGTTCAAAAACCACCAAATAAAGCAAGAGAGAAAAGCAACACTCTCTCTCTCTCTCTCTCGAAGCCTATGATCTATACATCTTCTCCCCCTTTGGCATCAAGTTACCAAAAAGTTCCTAGAAAATGCATAGTGCTAAGTCGACGCTCAGGCTTGATCTTCAGGTGGTGGTGGAGTCCGGAGCATGCCAAGGACGAAGCCTTCAGTAGAAGTGGTCGGAGTTGAGGCTGATGTGGATGCTGGAGCTGGTGGAACGGAGGCTGTAGCTGGTGCAGACGTTGTGGCTCTGGTGTCAGCAACTGGCAGTGCAGACGACCTCGGACCTCGTGGCACCCTGGCAAAAGCATTAGTTGTGGTCCTGCCTCTCCTTTCATTCATGTCCTCCTGAAGCTGCTCCACGACGGTCTGTATTTCTGTCACCTTGATGTCCATGTCATAGAATCTCTGTTCCATGATCCTCTCAAGGCTTGCCTGGTTCTGAGTCAGGGTGGCAAGTCCTTGCTCAATATGCAGGGTGGACGCTATCAGGTAACCGAGCTGCTCCTGTTTGGTCTTTTAGAAGTAATCAGATGCCTCTGCTTGAGTAGGCATCCTGGCAACTTTTTCCTTCCTCGCCTTCTCCTTCTGAGCTTGTGCATGTGCAGATGAGGGTTCATTTTTAGTCATAACCACTTGGTTATCCTCAAAATCTGGGCGGATGGGCAAGTGTTCCTTATCCAATAAATACACGACCGGCCCATCTTGGAGTTGATGAGCTCCTGAATCTACGGGGCATACCCACAACTCCTCTTCTGGTCTGCAGCTGTCCTCTTGATTGTTTCCACAATGAGACTCATGACCTTGAATTTCTGAGGCACGTCAAATACATGAAGCAAGTTAATCGCGTGACCTCTGATCATCTTGTGATCTCCAGATTTGGGCAGAAGGGTGTGCCTAAGGATCCAGTTGATCGTAGGCAATCCTGAGAGCAGATAGTGCATAGAGCCAAATTTGAACATGTCAAGTGCTTCATTCGGGATCTCCTTGTACATGTTGGACATGGAGTTGTGATCCATCTTTTTCTTTGCATAGATGTCCAGGTCATCAGCTTGCTCCTCTGGGGCATTGATCATCTTCGCCCATTCTTCCATAGTGGATTGGTACCTTGTACCCTCAGACATCCATGTGATCCTGCCATCCGGATAAAAGTGTGCTGTGGAGTAGAATTGCATAATCAGCTCCTCATTCCACTTTGTGAGCTTCTGCCCAACAAAGTCTGCAACTCCACATGCACCAAAGCTGTCAAATACACCGGGGTAGTGCTCTTCATTGTCCTTGATGTAGGTCCAGTCGACCCATCTCATGTCACAAACGATTGGCTTCTTGTCAAGCAAAACAGTCTCATAGAAATCTTGTTGTTCCTTGGTATGAAATCTGTAATCCACGACAGTCCTTCTCCTAGAAGCATACGGATCTGCTTCTCTCCATTTCCTTAGCCCTGAATCTCTCCTGAGCTTCATATCCTCAGCCACAGGATGAACATCGTTGTGGTCTGGGATCTTGGGCTTGAGCTTCCTAAGGACACTCTCTTCCTCTTCTTCAATAGCTTCAGGCATTGGGGCCTTGTTCTTTTCTGCAGCTGGGGTGCTTCGTGTGTTTCTCTTGGGTCCACTCTTAGGCTTAGATGCAGCCTTAGGTGCATCCTTGGGCTTGGATGCAGCTGTTCCTGACCTTATAGCATCTCCCATGAGTTTGGCGGCCTTGGGTGCTCGTGCAGCAACCTCTTCTTCCTCTTCCTCCTCATCGACCATGATGGAGGCCTTCCCAAGCACTCTGGCTACAGTCTTTTTCACCCTCTCTTTCCTTTTCTTGGCCTCAGCAGCAATGGGCTCAGTGGGAGCAGGCTTCACAGTTGAAGCCCTAGCCTTTGACATGGGCTGCCTGCCTGCTGGCCTTTTGATCTTCAGCCCTGGCTTGGTTCCTTGAGCTGGTTCAGCTCTCTTTGATGTGGCCTCTTCCTCTGCCACATAGTCTTCATCCTCAGAATCAGACGTTCTCTTCTTCTTTTGACGTGTGGTAGCCTTGGGCAGATTGCTGGGGGTGCTCCTGCTGCCATCATCAGAAGAGCTTGAGGGGCTAGTGCCCTCACTCATCACAATTTGCTGCTCAGACACATTCTGGCTGTCACTTTGATCAGACATGTTGCAAACTGACTGCTGACCCTGTGAATAGATTATGGATAAGATAGAGTGGGTGAGCATCACAAAAAGTAGAGATTTTTGCAAAAGATTAATTCAAAAACTTAGTTTTAGTTTTCCACAGAGAGCATCTCGGATCTACCGATTTTCAAACTCGGTGACACCGAAGCAGTTTTGGCACCAGAACTGGTGAACTCGGTCAGACCGAGTCACAGTTCGGTGGCACCGAGACTGCTAGGGTTTCACAGAATTCCAAAATCGGTCGCACCGATAAGTTATTCTCGGTCAGACCGAGTTTCACTTGTGCAATGGGAAAAGCCAGATCGGTGGGACCGAGTTTTTCAACTCGGTGGGTCCAAGATGGTTTCGGCGGAAACCTAACCCTAAAATTTTCGAATTAAAACTATTCTACGAGATCATTGACTGGATAGGAGTGTTTCAATCGTGGCAAGAATCATAATGATCACAATGTGCTAGGAATCGGAGTGGAGAATAGCACAAAGATCGAGTCCATACCCTAGTTCGACGGAGACTCGCTACGGCGGCAACGGCAGGGCAGAAATCCGTTGACGGCGGCGGAGACCAGCGACTGGAGGCTGCTAGTGGCGAGAAGACGATCCGGAGACCACGAAGGCAGAGCAGGCTATCACGCGGGCGAAGAGGTTTCGGAGAAATTTCCAAAATTTTGCTCGTCACTATATATAGCCCGACCCTGTCGGTGTGACCGAGTGGAACAACTCGGTGGCACCGAGATGCAAAACTGTGTGCAGTTATTGCAACTCGGTGTGACCGAAAAGTTCAAATCGGTTGCACCGAGATCAAAAACCTAGATAAACTTAATGAACTCGGTAGGACCAAAAATGGAGTATCGGTCAGACCAAGATTCATAAAGAGGTTTTGGAAGTTTAAGTCTATGATGAATCGGGGACTCCGAGCGCTCCTCACACAGAGTGGTTCGAATCTGACTTGATCAGGTTTTGTGATGCAGCATGAATAGAGTTTGAGACAAGAAAAGCATAGATAGCTAGAGGAGGTTCTTAGGCATTCTTTTCCATCCACTTGGCAAAAGAAGAAAGCCAAACAATCAAAACAACAAGTGGATGTCCCCGAATGAGTAAAATATGCAACCAACATGCTAACACAATAAGATGGCAAATGAAATATGTGGCAAAGCATGCACAACCAATTCTAGCATCTATCAAGCAATTTGCGATGACTAGGTCATCTATATATGAGTATATTGACTTAGGAGTCAAGTGAGAACACTTGATCGTAGGTCATACTCATCGTTTAAGCTCAAGTGGGGTTACCACTTTTACATAAAGCATTGTTGTATTCACATCTTTAGAGATGCTTTAGCTCAAGTCTTAGAGTAAAGCTCCCCCTAGATGTGATATCCCCCCTAAGAGGGATGAACTAACCTTGGGTTTTGTCGATGATGACTTCATGTAGATGTTGAAGATGTGGATGCTCAATGTTGATGTAGATCACTTGGAGCTATCCATTTGAGTGAATTGCACTTTCAATACCTACATGGGTTAGTCCCACAAGGAACAAACAAGGATATCCATAGACATAGAGTGATGCACACACAAGATGATGTCCATGAAAACTTTAGATTACCTTGTCCCTTGTCTTACCAACAAGAGGGTTTGTGACTCCTTGAACTAGTGCAAGATGTGGAAGTTGATTGCACTTGTTCTTGCCAAAATGATAGGAGTGAAGTATGTTGGCGGAGTCACCCTCAAGAACTCTCTAGTTCTTCTTCTTTTGGATCCACACCATCTTGATGGGAATCCTTGGAGTTGTAGTCGTACTTGATGTAGTGGAACTTGAAGTGGTCTTGGGAATCCACTTTACTAAGGTCTTAGGAGCTTCTTCAAATGCATCAATCTCCTCTTGAAGCTTGTCCTTGCCTTTTTGCTTGTAGTCTTGTGGTGGAAGATCATCTTGAGCTTGTGTCCCCTTGAAAGAACTGTCATACTTCTCTTGTTGAGGAACAAACTTTGTCTTGGGGTATTGATCTTGTTGCCATTCAACTCCATTGGCATTGAACTTTCGTTCAAAACCAACACCTTGATTCTTCCGGTGCATTCCTTGCTTGCGCACAATTTCCTCGAATTGCTTACTTCCGGCAAGGCTCTTGTAAACACCTTTCTCTATAATTCCCTTCAATAAGCTATTTTCTTGCTCAAGTGTAACTTGGCTAAGAGAATCATTAGTGGAATCAAGAGAACTACTAGAAGCAACAATATTGGATTTAGCATGATCATTGTTACTACTAGAGGAAGAATCTTTCTTATTCTTGTTACTAGTCTTGACTTGAGGCATGTAAATGGATAATAGTAAACGCTTGGCAATGTAAGAAGAACTATTCTTGCGGAGATCATCATTGATTGCTTTTAAGAACTTATGCTCTTGCTCAAGATTGAGCTTTTCAAAGCGTAATTTCTCATGAGCTCTTAAAAGTTCTCGATGATCTTCGAAGATAGTTTCATGAGCTAACTTAAGAGTGTTTAGTTCTTTAGTTAGAGCCTCAATCTTCTCCTTATCATTGTCATTCATTTTAGCATGATTAATTGATGTTTCAACATAGTACTCATCACTAGAGTTGTCAACAAGCAAATCATCATCACCTAACAAGTCATCTTCATCACTATTAAAATCAACGTACTCGGGGTGTGTTACCTTAGGACCTTTGGCCATGAAGCATCTTCCAATTCCTTCATTTGGTGAGTCAAATATGTCGTAGGAGTTTGTTGACACAAGTGCTAGACCGGCAACACCTTCATCTTGAGTATCTTCGGAGTCGGAGTGATAACTTCTCTTGGAGTGGCTGTCGAAGTCGGAGCCGGATACCCATTCACCAACATGAGCTTGATGTCTTCGCTTTGTATAGCTCCTTGATGATTTTTCCTTCCTTTTCGAGTCCTTGCTTCTCCGTGAGTATCTTCGTTCATAACGATCATCTCTACTCCTTCTCTCTCTTGGTGGAGATTCGTTGCTTCTTCTTTTTGGAGAATCTTCTCTTCTCTTGTAGGGAGCCGTACACTCATTGGAATAGTGTCCGGGTCTTCCACAATTATAGCAGTTTCGCTCTCAACTAGAAGATCTTTTGTCATTGTAGGACCTTGACATGAAGCTTCTATCTTTGCTTCTACTCTTGTAGAACTTGTTGAAGTTCTTCACCATTAAGCTCAATTCTTCATTGAAGTTTTGTTTCTCACTTGATGATGTGGGGGCTTCACATGACGCTTTGTAGGCACCACTTGATTTATTGTGAAGTTCCTTTTTATCCTTGAGTGACATCTCCTAAGCAACAATCCTTCCAATTACTTCCGTTGGCTTGAGATCTTTGTAGTTGGGCATCATTTGGATTAATGTGCACACGGTATCATATTTCCGATCCAAGGCTCTTAGGATCTTCTTGATGATGAATCTATCGGTCATCTCTTCACTTCCTAAGCCGGAAATCTCATTTGTGGCGAGAGCAAGCCTAGAGTACATTTCAGCGACACCTTCACCATCCTTCATCTTGAAATTGTCAAGTTGACTTTGGAGCACATCCAACTTAGATCCTTGACGGAGTCGGTACCTTCCTGCATATCAATCAAAGTATCCCAAATCTCCTTTGCATTCTCAAGGCGGCTGATTTTGTTGAATTCTTCGGGGCACAATCCGTTGAAGAGAATATCACAAGCTTGAGCATTGTATTGCAACATCTTCAACTCATCCGCGGTAGCTTCACGGTTTGGTTCCCTCCCATCAAAGAACTCACCTTGCAAACCAACACAAACAATAGCCCATACGGTGGGGTTATGTCCAAGAATATGCATTTTCACTTTATGCTTCCAACTAGCAAAATTAGTGCCATCGAAATAAGGACCTCTACGGTGATAATTTCCCTCGCTAGATGCCATACTCTCCTAGGTTGTGAAACCAAGGCTATGACCACCAAAAGCTATGGAGATCAAGGCAAATGGAGACCAAAGCTCTGATACCACTTGTAGGACCGAAAGTATGTCTAGAGGGGGGGGTGATTAGACTACTTGACCAATTACAAACTTAGCCTTTTCCCAATTTTAGTTCTTGCCAGATTTTAGCTATCTTAGAGCAAGTCAAGCAATCATCACAAAATTCAAGCAAGCATGCAAAGAGTTTATTGGCAGATTTTACCTATCTTAGAGCAAGTCAAGCAATCATCACACAATTCAAGCAAGCATGCAAAGAGTTTATTGGCAGCGGAAAGTAAAGCATGCAACTTGCGAGAATGCAAAGGTAAGGGTTTGGAGGATTCAAACGCAATTGGAGACACGGATGTTTTCCCGTGGTTCGGGTAGGTGGTGCTATCCTACATCCACGTTGATGGAGACTTCAACTCACGGAGGGTAACAGTTGCGTGAGTCCACGGAGGGCTCCACCCACGAAGGGTCCACGAAGAAGCAACCTTGTCTATTCCACCATGGCCATCGCCCACGAAGGACTTGCCTCACTAGCGGTAGATCTTCACGAAGTAGGCGATCTCCTTGCCCTTACAAACTCCTTGGTTCAACTCCACAATCTTGTCGGAGGCTCCCAAGTGACACCTAGCCAATCTAGGAGACACCACTCTACAAGAAGTAACAAATGGTGTGTTGATGATGAACTCCTTGCTCTTGTGCTTCAAACAATAGTCTCCCCAACACTCAACTCTCTCTCATAGGATTTGGCTCTGGTGGACAGAAGATTTGAGTGGAAAGCAACTTGGGGAAGGCTAGAGATCAAGATTCATATGGTAGGAATGGAATATCTTGGTCTCAACACATGAGTAGGTGGTTCTTTCTCAGAACATATGAGTAGGAATGGAATATGTGTTCTGATGGCTCTCTCTTCGAATGAAGAGGTGGTGGAGGGGTATATATAGCCTCCACACAAAATCCAACCGTTACACACAGTTTTCCAATCTCGGTGGGACCGAATCATCAAACTCGGTCGGACCGAAATGGTAAACCTAGTGACCGTTAGGAATTTCGGTGGGACTGAGATGCAACTCGGTAGGACCGATTCGATTAGGGTTTGGGCATAACGTAATCTCGGTGAGTCGGATCGCACAAACTCGGTGAGACCAAGTTCGGCAATTAGCTAACCAGAGAGTTGGTCAGGCAAACTCGGTGGGACCGACTTGCTCTTTCGGTGAGACCGAAACGTTACAAGAAGGAAACATGGAGTTTACCTTGCATTCTCGGTGGGACCGATTCGCTCTTTCGGTGAGACCAAAAAGTTATGAAAGGGAAACAGAGAGTTTGCAAGCCCATCTCGGTGAGACCGAGAACCTTATCGGTAGGACTGAATTGCTACGGTTTGGCATTAGCAAATGACAAGTGAAACTCGGTGGCGCCGGATTGACAGAATCGGTATGACCGAGTTTGGCTTAGGGTTTAGGTCATTTGTGGATATGGAAAAGTGGTTGAGGATTTTGGAGCATATCACTAAGCACATAGAGCAAGAGGCTCATTAAGCAACACCTCATCCCTCCTTAATAGTATTGGCTTTTCCTAAAGACTCAATGTGATCTTGGATCACTAAAATATAAAATGAAGAGTCTTGAACTTTTGAGCTTGAGCCAACTCTTTGTCCTTAGCGTTTTGAGGGTTCCACTTTCACATCCAAGCCATGCCAATCATTGAGCTTTCCTGAAATAATCATCTTGAAATAGCATTAGCTCAATGAGCTATATTTTGTTATGAATTACCAAAACCACCTAGGGATAGTTGCACTTTCACTCCTGTACGCTTAGCTTATCCGGTGTGCCTTGAGAACGAGATATGTGCAGCTCCTATCGGGATTTGTCGGCACAGTGGGTGGTCTTTGCTGGTCTTGTTTTACCATTGTCGACATGTCTTGTAACCGGGATTCCGAGTTTGATCGGGACTTCCTGGGAGAAGGAATATCCTTTGTTGATCGTGAGAGCTTGTGATGGGCTAAGTTGGGACACCCCTGTAGGTTTTTGAACTTTCGAAAGCCGTGCCCGCGGTTATGGGCAGATGGGAATTTGTTAATATCCAGTTGTAGAGAACTTGACAATTAACTTTATTAAAATGCATCAACCGTGTGTGTAGCCGTGATGGTCTCTTCTCGGCGGGGTCCGGGAGGTGAACACGGTTTTGGAGTTATGCTTGAACATAAGTAGTTTCAGGATCACTTCTTGATCACTCTAGTTCACGACCGCTGATTCGCTTCTCTTCTCGCTCTTATTTGCGTATGTTAGCCACCATATATGCTAGTGCTTGCTGCAGCTCCACCTCACTACCCTTTTTCCTACCCAAAAGCTTAAATAGTCTTGATCGCGAGGGTGTGAGATTGCTGAGTCCCCGTGACTCACAGATTACTTCAAAAACCAGTTGCATGTGCCGAGGCTGCCAGTGCAGGTGACGCAACCGAGCTCAAGGAGGAGCTCGATGAAGATCGTGTTCACTGTGTTGTTTCGTTTCCAGTTGATCAGTAGTGGAGCCCAGTCGAGGCGATCGGGGATCTATCGCATTTGTGGTTGTCTTTATTTTGGTTCTGTAGTCGGACCTTGTTTGTATCTGGATGATGTAATGCTATTAATGTATTGTGTGAAGTGGTGATTGTGAGCCAACTCTTTATCCCTTTCTTATTCCGTACATGGGATGTGTAAAGATTACCCCTCTTGCGACATGCCTACTATGCGGCTATGCCTGTAAGTCATGCTCCGACACCTGGGAGATATAGTCCCATCGTGGGTGTTACAAGTTGGTAATCAGAGCCTTCCCCGACTTAGGAGCCCCCTACTTGATCGAATCGCTGGCATTATTGAGTCTAGATGTTTTGAGTCTAATAGGATTATATATATATATATATCAGAGAGTAGGATTCTTTTTACTCCTCAGTCCCTTTGTCGCTCTGGTGAGGCCTCCTGACGTAGAGTTTTGAGTCTTCTCTCGTCAAATTTCACAAAAAAATTAGGATCACGCGGGTATCTTGGAATCGTTCCGATGGTTTTGTGATGAGAACATTGTTCTTACTGCCACCTGACATTTAGGGGTTGTGGCAGTGTCCCGGGAAGTTGAGCTCCGAGGTGTTGTCGTCACAATTTTATCGTTGCAGTTCTGGAATACCTGAGTTTTGCCGACATCGAAAATCTCTTTTATGCAGTTGTTGGTGAGATAACCTCGACACCGCCCAGTACTGGGGCGGAAGTTCGGGAGTATTGCCATAACTCGTATAACAGATGCTTTTCGAAGGTTGAGGTAAATGATTTCCAAAGGTTTCTTGGTTATGTGTTGAAGGATGGATATAGCTGGATGTAGGATTTGTTAGTTTTGGGTGAAATATTATGCTTCCCCTGTATCCCCAACACCTAATTGCATAACCAGAAAGTTTTGGGAGTTTATAAGTGGGAATTCAAGTAGCTCCTAGGATTTCTTTCCGACAGATGCCTGATATAAGATTGGGGTTCGACGTCAAGTGGTCTGCCCATCCATGGTTGGTTTTATAGTGGTCTCGTTGTGTCTTAAAGAGTCCTTGGCTATGCTGACTCGAGGACGCTTCGTATGTCATGTGCACTGCCTTGTACATGATGGTGCTGTATGATCGAGCCCGTGTGGGCCCCACCACTAAAACTTCGGACAAAATCTCTATCATATGTTTGTTTCTGGCTTATTTTGCAAGCCAATCCTTTATTTTTGTTTTCAGTTGTGGTATTCGAGTTGCTTCAGTGTCAAGTGTTGATTCCATACCTTTCCTAAGTGGTGTTCTCATATTCCTATGTGAATGCAAATCCTTCTTGATCTTCGAGTTTGCCATCTCAATTTCTTCTGAACCGGTGTGTCGCTCTTCAAGTGGATCCGATCATTTCAACATCCGTAAGATCAATTCTAAGTTTTTCTCAACGGTATCTGTTTCATCCGCACCAAGTTGCTTTTGTTTTCCCGCCCTCCCACCCTTTCTTTTTCTTCAAGGACTCAGATTTCTCAATCAACTATCCATTTTATTGATGGGAAATCTCTTCATTTTTTGTTTCAATGTTTTACCCGGTGTTTCCTATGAAGATTCTAACGCAGCTTCAAGTTCATCATTCTTCGTTCTCTTTCTTCTCCGGTGGATTCAATTCAAGCTTTGTCGATCATATCTTTTCCTCGTTTCAAATGTTTTCTCAAGCCGGTGCTGTTGGATCACGGGTTCCGGCAGACCCTTAAGGTTCGAACACTGGGGTGCGCGTGGAGATTACGCCTTCTACCTCCCCGTCTCGCAAAGATCTAGACTACTGAAAGAACTGCACAAGAGACACAAGGTTTATACTTGTTCGGGCCACCGTTGCGGTGTAATACCCTACTCAATTGTGGGGCTGGTGGATTGCCTCCTGGGCTGGTGATGATGAACAATACAAGGAAGAATAGCCTCGCGAGGGTCTGTTCTTGGCTGGGGCGATGAACTGCTAGGAGGAGTTCAGTCACCCTTCTCTCTCTCTCTCTCTCTCTGATTTCGATCCAATGCCTCTTTTTGATGCCCCCCTTCCCTGGGGGTGGCTAGTCCTATTTATAGGCAAAGGCCCTGGGCCTCTTCCCAAATATTGAGCGGGAAGGGTGCCAACAATTGGCCAATTCGAAGGGGAACATCTAGTACACTTATCCTGACTAAAGTTGGTCTTCGCCTGCCAAAGGCTCTGTGGTGACGCTGTGCTGGGCTCCATGGTGACCTCCGTCTCGTAGTCCTCCTGGTCTTGGTCTCGTTGCACCGAAATGGCAACCTTTGCCTGATGCCTCGGTACTCCGCGGCTGCGCTTGCCCCCTTTGCACCAAAGAGGAAAGAAGGACGTTGCGCGCGCTGGCGCCCGCCTGGCACCCTCGATCGTCATGGCTTGCGTAATGGGCACCTCGCGAGGTACCCTGCCTTGATCTCTCCGCCTCCTCGCGAGCCAGCCTAAGGAGGCTGCGCCTGAGGATGCGCCGTGTCGTCCGCCCCGCGAGGCTTGGCCCCTCGCGAGGGTCTGGAGTCTTGTGTTGATGAAGATGGGCCGCGTCGGGCCCCCATTCAAGCCACGCCGCAGGCTGCAGGCAGGCAAGTCTGGGTACCCCCGTTCCCAGAACGCCGACAGTAGCCCCCGGGCCCAAGGCGCGCCCGGACTTCGCCTTGCTGAGAGGCGAAAGGGCAGGGGCGAAGCGCCGCGCGCCCTAATAGCCTGCGGCCTTGGGCGCCGCGTGGCGGTTGATTGGACGTGGGCGGTACCGTTCGCCCACGCTCCCTTATTTTGCGCCCTGCTAGGTTGCCCCGCAGTTGTACACAGCCACCCCTCTTCCTGTTGCTCGAACATCCCTTGTTCTTCCTCCCTTCGAACTTCGACTCTCACCTCCAATCCCATCTCACACTTCCCTTCTCTTGTCCACCGCCATGGCTCCGACGAAGAAAGAGAAAGGGAAGAAGCCCGCGTCTCCATCTCGCCCGCCGCTGTCGGTGGCCCCCACCATCGGCCGCTCAATCATACTCAATCGGGAGTGCCTGGATAAGCTCAGTCCAGCCCTGGCCTCCATCTTCAACGAGTGTGGGAGGACGACGGCCTGGCCTACGTCTCACTTCCCCACTGACAGGATAATCACCGAGGTTCATTACTTTGCCGATCCCTTGTGGGCGGGTCTGGTTCCCCCCTTCTCCGATTTCTTCAACGCCGTCCTCTCCCATTACCAGATCCGCATGATGCATCTGGGTCCTGAATCCATTGCGCTCCTCTCGGTCTTTGCATTTGTCTGCGAGGCGCTGATGGGCATCCCTCCTTCTGTTGCCTTGCTGCGCCATTTCGTCTCTTTGAGCCTTGCCGACCCCACTCAATGCTCGGCGTGAAGGAAATATGCCCTAGAGGCAATAATAAAGTTATTATTTATTTCCTTATATCATGAGAAATGTTTATTATTCATGCTAGAATTGTATTAACCGGAAACATAATACATGTGTGAATACATAGACCAACAGAGTGTCACTAGTATGCCTCTACTAGACTAGCTCGTTAATCAAAGATGGTTATGTTTCCTAACCATGAACAAAGAGTTGTTATTTGATTAACGAGGTCACATCATTAGTTGAATGATCTGATTGACATGACCCATTTCATTAGCTTAGCACCCGATCATTTAGTATGTTGCTATTGCTTTTTTCATGACTTATACATGTTCCTGTAACTATGAGATTATGCAACTCCCGTTTACCGGAGGAACACTTTGGGTACTACCAAACGTCACAACGTAACTGGGTGATTATAAAGGAGTACTACAGGTGTCTCCAATGGTAAATGTTGGGTTGGCGTATTTCGAGATTAGGATTTGTCACTCTGATTGTCGGAGAGGTATCTCTGGGCCCTCTCGGTAATACACATCACATAAGCCTTGCAAGCATAATAACTAAGATGTTAGTTATGAGAGGATGTATTACGGAACGAGTAAAGAGACTTGCCAGTAACGAGATTGAACTAGGTATTGGATACCGACGATCGAATCTCGGGCAAGTAACATACCGATGACAAAGGGAACAACGTATGTTGTTATGCGGTCTGACCGATAAAGATCTTCGTAGAATATGTAGGAGCCAATATGGGCATCCAGGTCCCGCTATTGGTTATTGACCGGAGACGTGTCTCGGTCATGTCTACATTGTTCTCGAACCGTAGGGTCCGCACGCTTAACGTTACGATGACAGTTATTATGAGTTTATGCATTTTGATGTACCGAAGGTTGTTCGGAGTCCCGGATGAGATCACGGACATGACGAGGAGTCTCGAAAAGGTCGAGACGTAAAGATTGATATATTGGAAGCCTATGTTTGGGCACCGGAAGCGTTCCGGGTGAAATCGGGATTTTTTCGGATTACCAGGAGGGTTACCGGAACCCCCCCGGGAGGTAAATGGGCCTATTGGGCCTTAGTGGAAAAGAGAGAAGAGGCAGCCCACACCTGGCCGGCGCCCCCCCCCCCCCCTTTCCCAAGTCCTAATAGGACTAGGAAAGGTGGGCCGGCCCCCTCTTTCTCCTTCCCCCCCAAGAATCCTAGTTGGAATAGGATTGGAGGGGAGGAGTCCTACTCCCGGTGGGAGTAGGACTCCCCCCTGCGCCTCCCTCCTAGTCGGCCGAACCCCCTGCCCCTGGCCTTTATATACGGGGGCAGGGGGCACCCCAAGACACACAAGTTAATCGTTCCTTAGCCGTGTGCGGTGCCCCCTGCCACCAAATTCCACCTCGATCATACCGTTACAGTGCTTAGGCGAAGCCCTGCATCGGTAGTACATCAAGATCGTCACCACGCCGTCGTGCTGACGGAACTCTTCCTCGACGCTTTGCTGGATCGGAGCCCGAGGAACGTCATCGAGCTGAACGTGTGCTAAGAACTCGGAGGTGCCGGAGTAACAGTGCTTGGATCGGTCGGATCGGGAAGAAGACGTACGACTACTTCCTCTATGTTGTGTGATCGCTTCCGCAGTCGGTCTGCGTTGGTACGTAGACAACACTCTCCCCTCTCGTTGCTGTGCATCACCATGATCTTGCGTGTGCGTAGGAAATTTTTTGAAATTACTGCGTTCCCCAACAGTGGTACCAGAGCCTAGGTTTTTATGGTTTGATGTTATTTGCACGAGTAGAACACAAGTGAGTTGTGGGCGATACAAGTCATACTGCCTACCAGCATGTCATACTTTGGTTCGGCGGTATTGTTGGACGAGACGATCCGGACCAACCTTACGCGTACTCTTACGCGAGACCGGTTCCCTCGACGTGCTATGCACACAGATGGCTTGCGGAAGACTGTCTCTCCAACTTTAGTTGAACCAAGTGTGACTACGCCCGGTCCTTGAGAAGGTTAAAACGGAGTCTATTTGACGAACTATCGTTGTGGTTCTGATGCGTAGGTGAGATGAGTTCTTACTTAAGCCCGTAGCAGCCACGTAAAACTTGCAACAACAAAGTAGAGGACGTCTAACTTGTTTTTGCAGGGCATGTTGTGATGTGATATGGTCAAGGCATGATGCTGATTTTATTGTATGAGATGATCATGTTTTGTAACCGAGTTATCGGCAACTGGCAGGAGCCATATGGTTGTCGCTTTATTGTATGCAATGCAATCGCGATGTAATGCTTTACTTTATTACTAAGCGGTAGTGATAGTCGTGGAAGCATAAGATTGGCGAGACGACAACGATGCTACGATGGAGATCAAGGTGTCGCGCCGGTGACGATGATGATCATGACGATGCTTCGGAGATGGAGATCACAAAGCACAAGATGATGATGGCCATATCATATCACTTATATTGATTGCATGTGATGTTTATCCTTTTATGCATCTTATCTTGCTTTGATTGACGGTAGCATTATAAGATGATCTCTCACTAAATTATCAAGAAGTGTTCTCCCTGAGTATGCACCGTTGCAAAAGTTCTTCGTGCTGAGACACCACGTGATGATCGGGTGTGATAGGCTCTACGTTCAAATACAACGGGTGCAAAACAGTTGCACACGCGGAATACTCAGGTTATACTTGACGAGCCAAGCATATACAGATATGGCCTCGGAACACGGAGACCGAAAGGTCGAGCGTGAATCATATAGTAGATATGATCAACATATTGATGTTCACCATTGAAAACTACTCCATCTCACGTGATGATCGGTTATGGTTTAGTTGATTTGGATCACGTAATCACTTAGAGGATTAGAGGGATGTCTATCTAAGTGGGAGTTCTTAAGTAAATTAACTGAACTTAAAAAAGTATCATGAACTTAGTACCTGATAGTATCTTGCTTGTTTATGTTGATTGTAGATAGATGGCTCGTGCTGTTGTTCCGTTGAATTTTAATGCGTTCCTTGAGAAAGCTAAGTTGAAAGATGATGGTAGCAATTACACGGACTGGGTCCGTAACCTGAGGATTATCCTCATTGCTGCACAGAAGAAATACGTCCTGGAAGCACCGCTGAGTGCCAGGCCTGCTGCAAGAGCAACACCAGAAGTTATGAACGTCTGGCAGAGCAAAGCTGATGACTACTCAATAGTTCAGTGTGCCATGCTTTACGGCTTAGAACCGGGACTTCAACGACGTTTTGAACGTCATGGAGCATATGAGATGTTCCAGGAGTTGAAGTTAATATTTCAAGCAAATGCCCGGATTGAGAGATATGAAGTCTCCAATAAGTTCTATAGCTGCAAAATGGAGGAGAACAGTTCTGTCAGTGAGCATATACTCAAAATGTCTGGGTATAATAATCACTTGATTCAATTGGGAGTTACACTTCCGGATGATTGCGTCATTGACAGAATTCTCCAATCACTGCCACCAAGCTACAAGAGCTTTGTGATGAACTATAATATGCAAGGGATGAACAAGACTATTCCCGAGCTCTTCGCTATGCTGAAAGCTGCGGAGGTAGAAATCAAGAAGGAGCATCAAGTGTTGATGGTTAACAAAACCACTAGTTTCAAGAAAAAAGGCAAAGGGAAGAAGAAAGGGAACTTCAAGAAGAACGGCAAGCAAGTTGCTGCTCAAGAGAAGAAACCCAAGTCTGGACCTAAGCCTGAAACTGAGTGCTTCTACTGCAAGCAGACTGGTCACTGGAAGCGGAACTGCCCCAAGTATTTGGCGGATAAGAAGGATGGCAAGGTGAACAAAGGTATATGTGATATACATGTTATTGATGTGTACCTTACTAATGCTCGCAGTAGCACCTGGGTATTTGATACTGGTTCTGTTGCTAATATTTGCAAGTCGAAACAGGGACTACAGAATAAGCGGACACTAGCAAAGGACGAGGTGACGATGCGCGTGGGAAACGGTTCCAAAGTCGATGTGATCGCGGTCGGCACGCTACCTCTACATCTACCTTCGGGATTAATATTAGACCTAAATAATTGTTATTTGGTGCCAGCGTTGAGCATGAACATTATATCTGGATCTTGTTTGATGCGAGACGGTTATTCATTTAAATCAGAGAATAATGGTTGTTCTATTTATATGAGTAATATCTTTTATGGTCATGCACCCTTGAAAAGTGGTCTATTCTTATTGAATCTCGATAGTAGTAATACACATATTCATAATGTTGAAGCCAAAAGATGCAGAGTTGATAATGATAGTGCAACTTATTTGTGGCACTGCCGTTTAGGTCATATCGGTGTAAAGCGCATGAAGAAACTCCATGCTGATGGGCTTTTGGAACCACTTGATTATGAATCACTTGGTACTTGCGAACCGTGCCTCATGGGCAAGATGACTAAAACACCGTTCTCCGGTACTATGGAGAGAGCAACAGATTTATTCGAAATCATACATACCGATGTATGTGGTCCGATGAATATTGAGGCTCGTGGCGGATATCGTTATTTTCTCACCTTCACAGATGATTTAAGCAGATATGGGTATATCTACTTAATGAAACATAAGTCTGAAACATTTGAAAAGTTCAAGGAATTTCAGAGTGAAGTTGAAAATCATCGTAACAAGAAAATAAAGTTTCTATGATCTGATCGTGGAGGAGAATATTTGAGTTACGAGTTTGGTGTACATTTGAAAAATTGTGGAATAGTTTCGCAACTCACGCCACCCGGAACACCACAACGTAATGGTGTGTCCGAATGTCGTAATCGTACTTTACTAGATATGGTGCGATCTATGATGTCTCTTACTGATTTACCGCTATCATTTTGGGGTTATGCTTTAGAGACGGCCGCATTCACGTTAAATAGGGCACCATCTAAATCCGTTGAGACGACGCCTTACGAACTATGGTTTGGCAAGAAACCAAAGTTGTCGTTTCTTAAAATTTGGGGCTGCGATGCTTATGTGAAAAAGCTTCAACCTGATAAGCTCGAACCCAAATCGAAGAAGTGTGTCTTCATAGGATATCCAAAGGAAACTATTGGATACACCTTCTATCACAGATCCGAAGGCAAGACTTTTGTTGCTAAATTCGGAAACTTTCTTGAGAAGGAGTTTCTCTCGAAAGAAGTGAGTGGGAGGAAAGTAGAACTTGACGAGGTAACTGTACCTACTCCGTTATTGGGAAATAGTACAGCACAGAAAACTGTTTCTGTGAGACCTACACCAATAAGAGAGGAAGTTAATGATGATGATCATGAAACTTTAGATCAAGATACTACTGTACCTCGTAGATCAACCAGAGTAAGATCCGCACCCGAGTGGTAAGGTAATCCTGTTCTGGAAGTCATGCTACTAGATCATGATGAACCTACGAACTATGAAGAAGCGATGGTGAGCCCAGATTCCGCAAAGTGGCTTGAAGCCATGAAATCTGAGATGGGATCCATGTATGAGAACAAAGTTTGGACTTTGGTTGACTTGCCCGATGATCGGCAAGCAATAGAGAATAAATGGATCTTTAAGAAAAAGACTGACGCTGATGGTAATGTTACTGTCTACAAAGCTCGACTTGTCGCAAAAGGTTTTCGACAAGTTCAAGGAGTTGACTACGATGAGACTTTCTCACCCGTAGCGATGCTTAAGTCTGTCAGAATCATGTTAGCAATTGCCGCATTTTATGATTATGAAATTTGGCAAATGGATGTAAAAACTGCATTCCTGAATGGATTTCTGGAAGAAGAGTTGTATATGATGCAACCAGAAGGTTTTGTCGATCCAAAAGGAGCTAACAAAGTGTGCAAACTCCAGCGATCCATTTATGGACTGGTGCAAGCATCTCGGAGTTGGAATAAACGCTTTGATGGTGTGATCAAAGCATTTGGGTTTATACAGACTTTTGGAGAAGCCTGTATTTACAAGAAAGTGAGTGGGAGCTCTGTAGCATTTCTGATATTATATGTGGATGACATATTACTCATTGGAAATGATATAGAATTTCTGGATAGCATAAAGGGATACTTGAATAAAAGTTTTTCGATGAAAGACCTCGGGGAAGCTGCTTACATATTAGGCATAAAGATCTATAGAGATAGATCAAAACGCTTAATTGGACTTTCACAAAGCACATACCTTGACAAGATTTTGAAGAAGTTCAAAATGGATCAAGCAAAGAAAGGGTTCTTGCCTGTATTGCAAGGTGTGAAGTTGAGTCAGACTCAATGCCCGACCACTGCAGAAGATAGAGAGAAAATGAAAGATGTTCCCTATGCTTCAGCCATAGGCTCTATCATGTATGCAATGCTGTGTACCAGACCTGATGTGTGCCTTGCTATAAGTTTAGCAGGGAGGTACCAAAATAATCCAGGGGTGGATCACTGGACAGCGGTCAAGAACATCCTGAAGTACCTGAAAAGGACTAAGGATATGTTTCTCGTATATGGAGGTGACAAAGAGCTCACCGTAAGAGGTTACGTTGATGCAAGCCTTGACACTGATCCGGACGATTCTAAATCGCAAACCGGATACATGTTTACTTTAAACGGTGGAGCTGTCAGTTGGTGCAGTTCTAAACAAAGCGTCATAGCGGGATCTACATGTGAAGCGGAGTACATAGCTGCTTCGGAAGCAGCGAACGAAGGAGTCTGGATGAAGGAGTTCATATCCGATCTAGGTGTCATACCTAGTGCATCGGGTCCAATGAAAATCTTCTGTGACAATACTGGTGCAATTGCCTTGGCAAAGGAATCCAGATTTCACAAAAGAACCAAACACATCAAGAGACGCTTCAACTCCATCCGGGATTTAGTCCAGGTGGGAGACATAGAGATTTGCAAGATACATACGGATCTGAATGTTGCAGACCCGTTGACTAAGCCTCTTCCACGAGCAAAACATGATCAGCACCAAGGCTCCATGGGTGTTAGAATCATTACTGTGTAATCTAGATTATTGACTCTAGTGCAAGTGGGAGACTGAAGGAAATATGCCCTAGAGGCAATAATAAAGTTATTATTTATTTCCTTATATCATGATAAATGTTTATTATTCATGCTAGAATTGTATTAACTGGAAACATAATACATGTGTGAATACATAGACCAACAGAGTGTCACTAGTATGCCTCTACTAGACTAGCTCGTTAATCAAAGATGGTTATGTTTCCTAACCATGAACAAAGAGTTGTTATTTGATTAACGAGGTCACATCATTAGTTGAATGATCTGATTGACATGACCCATTTCATTAGCTTAGCACCCGATCGTTTAGTATGTTGCTATTGCTTTTTTCATGACTTATACATGTTCCTGTAACTATGAGATTATGCAACTCCCGTTTACCGGAGGAACACTTTGGGTACTACCAAACGTCACAACGTAACTGGGTGATTATAAAGGAGTACTACAGGTGTCTCCAATGGTAAATGTTGGGTTGGCGTATTTCGAGATTAGGATTTGTCACTCTGATTGTCGGAGAGGTATCTCTGGGCCCTCTCGGTAATACACATCACATAAGCCTTGCAAGCATAATAACTAAGATGTTAGTTATGAGAGGATGTATTACGGAACGAGTAAAGAGACTTGCCAGTAACGAGATTGAACTAGGTATTGGATACCGACGATCGAATCTCGGGCAAGTAACATACCGATGACAAAGGGAACAACGTATGTTGTTATGCGGTCTGACCGATAAAGATCTTCGTAGAATATGTACGAGCCAATATGGGCATCCAGGTCCCGCTATTGGTTATTGACCGGAGACGTGTCTCGGTCATGTCTACATTGTTCTCGAACCGTAGGGTCCGCACGCTTAACGTTACGATGACAGTTATTATGAGTTTATGCATTTTGATGTACCGAAGGTTGTTCGGAGTCCCGGATGAGATCACAGACATGACGAGGAGTCTCGAAAAGGTCGAGACGTAAAGATTGATATATTGGAAGCCTATGTTTGGGCACCGGAAGCGTTCCGGGTGAAATCGGGATTTTTCCGGATTACCGGGAGGGTTACCGGAACCCCCCCGGGAGGTAAATGGGCCTATTGGGCCTTAGTGGAAAAGAGAGAAGAGGCAGCCCACACCTGGCCGGCGCCCCCCCCCTTTCCCAAGTCCTAATAGGACTAGGAAAGGTGGGCCGGCCCCCTCTTTCTCCTTCCCCCCCAAGAATCCTAGTTGGAATAGGATTGGAGGGGAGGAGTCCTACTCCCGGTGGGAGTAGGACTCCCCCCTGCGCCTCCCTCCTAGCCGGCCGAACCCCCTGCCCCTGGCCTTTATATACGGGGGCAGGGGGCACCCCAAGACACACAAGTTAATCGTTCCTTAGCCGTGTGCGGTGCCCCCTGCCACCAAATTCCACCTCGATCATACCGTTACAGTGCTTAGGCGAAGCCCTGCGTCGGTAGTACATCAAGATCGTCACCACGCCGTCGTGCTGACGGAACTCTTCCTCGACGCTTTGCTGGATCGGAGCCCGAGGAACGTCATCGAGCTGAACATGTGCTAAGAACTCGGAGGTGCCGGAGTAACGGTGCTTGGATCGGTCGGATCGGGAAGAAGACGTACGACTACTTCCTCTACGTTGTGTGATCGCTTCCGCAGTCGGTCTGCGTTGGTACGTAGACAACACTCTCCCCTCTCGTTGCTGTGCATCACCATGATCTTGCGTGTGCGTAGGAATTTTTTTGAAATTACTGCGTTCCCCAACACGGCGTGCGTGAGCTTCGTCGCCGCGCTTGAGACCGCGGCCTCGGGTATTGACTTCAAGCTCCCTCCACCTCCAGCTGGGTTCCATGAGCGGTGGTTGTACGTCGATGTTGGGGTGCCCAGCCCTCGGCTGGCGAAGCCAACTTCGCCTGTCGTACCTAATTCACGCTGGGGCCAGGAGACACTTAAGAGCCCCCGGCTGGCCTTCGTCTGGCGCCGCTTCACGTTCTTGAGATCGCTCAATGTGACAGCGCCCAAGGTGGTGAAGGAGTTCCTGCTGCGCTGCATTGCCCCTCTCCAGCGCCATTCTCGTCGAATGTGGGCCTTCAGCGGGCGTGGTGATCACATGAAGCTTCAGGAAGAAGACTTGACGCCCGCGGCGCTAAGGACGGTGCTCTTGGTCCTGACTAGCGACCCCAACCCCGGCAATATCTAGCGGGGAGGAGCTCGTCTGTACCTCTGCCAGAACAGGGATGACTTCATGAGGCAGATGCCCTTCTTTGACGAGTGGGGGCTACGTCCAGTCGGCCTCCAAGGGCTTCGCGGGAACCCTGTGGCGGTGACTGCCCTTTCGGTTGGTCCGGGTGAGTCCTCCTCGAGTGGTGGAGCAGGGAGGCAGGAGACAGTGGGAGTCGAGAGAGCTACTGACGAGGTGGCCGCACCTGGCGGTGCTCTTGATGGGGCAGCTCCTGAGGCCCGTGTTGCCGAGGCTGCGGGTGAGGTGCGGCCGCTTCCGACGCTCAGGGCCGAGGTTCCTGAGCCCCCGGCCGTGCCTTCTGGTGAGGCAACTGCCTGTGCGCGTCAGGCATGCGTCCTCGACGCAGGTCGCCTTGGTGCTCCGTCGTCCTCGCAGATTGATTCCTGTGCACCTCTCCTGGGCCGCTTTCGTGTGGACTTTGAGGCCCTCCGGAGGAAAAGGGAGGCCCTGGGTGATGACTTCCCTTGTCGCGTACTGAAGCGCAGGAAGTACTTCGCCACTGACGAGTAAGCCTTCTTCCTCTCTGGCTCCTGATCCTCTTGTTGCTTTTACTGATTCTTGCTCCGCAGGCCCCTTCCGGCCGAGCTCGCGGAAGCAGCAGAGGTGCCGCCTCCCTCGGCTTCGCCCCCTCTACCGTCCTCAAATGCTCCGAGCAGCTCTGCCCTTGTGGTGAGGGCGTCTGAAGGGGTGGACCATCCCGAGGTGCACCGCGGCCCTTCATTCCCCGCGATTTTCCTTCGTGGGCCCTCTCGGGGAATAGCCAGTCTGCCGTGGGCTTCTCGTCTGGTCGGGGACTGCGACTGGTTGAGGTGCCTCCTGTGCCCGTTAACTTGAGACGGGCTGGCCCTAGGCCGGAGTTCTGGTGCGGTGCGCCCGGCTATTGCGAGGGCGCCAGCCCCCAGCCCCCTGCCCGGAGGAGGAACGATGATTCGCGGCCCCCGGCGCTTGCTTGGGGCGGATGATGGTGTGGAAGACGTGCTTGAGCGCGCCCGGGAGCGCCGCGCTCGCCGACAAGGGTTCCTTCGAAGAGTGACCGACGCGGTGAACTTGCTTGGGGAGGAGCTTGCTGACGAAGACGCGCGCCTGGAGGCCGAGGGCCTGCGGCTAGCCGCAGAGAGGCGTGAGCTAGAGGCCGCCATTGCCCTCGCGCGTCAACAGCGCGACCTCGATGACGAAGAGGCGAAGGCGTCGCTGGAGGCCTCCCGAGCGGCCCGATCTCGGGCCGCTGAGGAGGCCCGGGGAGCAGACCAACGGCGAGAAGCAGCAGAAGAACAGGCTCGGGAGCTCTTGGCCCAGTGCCACTCATTAGATGAGCAAGCGGAGCTGTGCGAGGCAGCCCTTGCATCGATGAAGGTGGCTTTTGGCGACCCGGTTGAGCTTCGGAAGCGCGAGGAAGCGTTGGTGCTGGAAGCCGCCGAACGCACCCGTGAGTACGAGCGGCTGGAGAAGAGGGAGCGCCTAGTGACGCAGGCGGAAGACGATGTCGCTGTGCGGGAAGCGCGTGTCCTGGAGGAGGTTTGTCATCGGGTGGCGACGACGCGCCAAGGCCTCGAGCGTGAGTTTGAGGGGAGGCTAGGGATGATCTGAGTCGAAGCCGAGGGCAGAACCGCAGCCCTGAGGGCCCAACGGGATGAGGCGACGCGGCGGGTCGACACCTCCCGGGCCACCCTTGAGGCAGCACAAAAGGAGTTGGCCGCCTCCCAGGCCGAGGTGCTCCGTCTTCGCCAGCGGATGGAAGAGGCTGAGGGCGTCGCGCGCCAGAACGTGGACGAGATATGTTAGCGGCAAGTCCTGGAGCACGTGCACGGTCCCATGCTTGCCATGCTCCGGGAGAGAGCTAGCGCGGCCTTGGGCAACATCTGTGAGGCGGCTGTTGGCGAGCCGCACACAGCCAACTATGCTGGCAACCTTCAGTTCTTCACTGCCGTGGTGACGCAGCTGGAGGCGCATTCGACAAGGGCCGGTAGGTTGGTGGAAGAGTGGAGCCACGCGCTGCTCGAGCGCGCCTTCTCCCGTGTCTTCAGCCATCTCCTGATCATGGATCCCCGCTTCGATTTTGACGCTGTCATCGCCCCAGTCCCCCAGGACGTCCGAGGTGACCTGGCGCACTGGGTGGAAGACAGCGTGGATGCCCTTGTCAGGGCCTTCGCTTCGGACGACGATGACGTGATCGTGGCTGCTAACGAGGGCGGCGCGGCGAGCGGCCCTGACGCCGCTGGCGGCGACGCAGACGATGATGGCGGATTCGGCGACCCCAGTGAAGGCTCGGGAGGTGCTTCCGGGGACGCATTGGGGGATTGGTCCGACTGAATGTGTATCGCTCCTGTCTTTTTCACCCTGCATGAATAGAACTCAGGTTTTTGCCCTGATGGCTTGTGAGAGCATTTTGGGAGGGGAAGCCCCTCATATAAACCCATGTTCAGCATATTAATAGTTGTCATATTGCACGAGCGCCCGCGCCTGGTGGCTGGCTGGTTTACCTTTGTTTCGCGCAAGCCTCGAAGCAGCCTGTGGGAGGGCGTGACGCCCTTGGTGTTCTTTAGTTGAATCTGTTGGATACGAGAGTGTCGCCGACATGGAGTTTCACAAGCGTTCGCCTTCTTCACAGGCTCTGGGCCTTTTCCTGAACGTGTGAGCTTCACAGGCTCTGGGCCTTTTCCTGAGCGCGATGACTTCATAGGCATTCGCCTTCTTCATAGGCTCTGGGCCTTTTCCTAAACGCAACGACTTCACAGCACTCGCCTTGCTTCACAGGCTCTGGGCCTTTTCAGAACTTGAGGGCTTCACAAGCACTCGCCTTGCTTCACAGGCTCTGGGCCTTTTCTAGAACACGATAGCTTCACAGGCACTCGCCCTGCTTCACAGGCTCTGGGCCTTTTCAGAATGCGAGGGCTTCACAGGCACTCGCCATGCTTCACAGGCTCTGGGCCTTTTCAGAACGCGAGGGCTTCACAGGCACTCACCTTGCTTCACAGGCTCTGGGCCTTTTCAGAACGCGAGGGCTTCACAGGCACTCGCCTTGCTTCACAGGCTCTGGGCCTTTTCCAGAATGGGGCAACCTCCACAGGCACCCGAAGATCCTCCCGAGAGGGAGCAACAGCAGCAATTTAGGTCGCGCACGAACCAGGCCTGACCGGACTCGCGAGGGGCTTGCGAGGGGAGGCAGCTGTGGCGAAGCGGTAACCAGAACACGAGAAATGGCTCGAGCGAGAATAAGCACCCCTTCCCCAAACACATGCAAATCTCAAATTCGAATCCAACTTAAATCCAGTGAGGGAAAAGCTACAACTAAAGGGAAAGGCAACAAAAAGCAGGCAAAAGGCCGCGTCCGGCACCTAATATAGTCTTGGATGTCTTCTCAGTAGCACGGAGCTAAGTGATGTCCACTGGGCGTGGGAGGGAGCCCCATGGCCTGAGGCCGGCACCCCTGAGACTCCGGGGCGTGTACAGCCCCACTCATTATTACGTGAGAGTGTCACGGGGCGGCGAGCTTCACAGGCACTGGGCCTTCTTCATAGGTACTAGCCTTGCTTCATATCGCCAGACGAGGGCCCCGCCTTGCGCCACACTCTAGTGCCATCAGCAACGACCAGAACCCAGGACGCCGCTCGATGGGGTAGAGCGGTCGCCAGCGGTTCCCCCGACGACCACGGGTCCTCTGCCAGGGGCAGGCCTTGAGGCACTGTAACGCCCCGAGACCGATGTGCCAGGTGTCATGCAGTTATTCGGTGTTGTTGCCTTGACAGTTGCTTGCATGTCATGCATTGCATATCATGTCATCATGCGCATTTCATTTGCATACATGTTCGTCTCATGCATCCGAGCATTTTCCCCGTTGTCCGTTTTGCAATCCGACGCTTCGTTCTCCTCCGGTGGTCATTTCTAGATTTCTTTCGTGTGTGGGGATTAAACATTTCCGGATTGGACCGAGACTTGTTATGCGGCCTTGGTTTACTACCGGTAGACCGCCTGTTAAGTTTCGTATCATTTGGACTTCGTTTGATACTCCAACGGTTAACCGAGGGACCGAAAAGGCCTCGTGTGTGTTGCACCCCAACACCCCTCCAATTTGGCCCAAAACCCACCAAACTCTGCTCCATGTCCTAGAGCGTTCGATCACGATCGCATGACCGAAAACCGCACCTCATTTGGACTCTCCTAGCTCCCTCTACCTATAAATATGTGCTCTCCTCCGAATTTTTCGCGCAGTCCATACCCTAGCTTCGTCCTCCTCGCGCCCGGACAAATCTTCCTCGCCGTCGGACATGTCCGCGCGCCGCGCCGGACCAATCCCCGCCTGCCACGTCGCCCAACCCCGCCGCCGGTCAACGCGTCCCGTCGCGGGCCTGGGAAACCCGGATCGGGCCCTCCCGGCCCGAATCGCCGCCGCCAGGCTCCCTCGCCCCGCGCCGCCAAGATCCGCCCCTGCCCGCCGGATCCCGCAGCCGCGCCTCTCGCCGGCGCATCGTCCGACGTCACCGGAGCCGCATGCCGGTCGTCTTGGCTCGCCTCGCCTCGCCGGTGCACCGCCGCACCACCGTCCAACGTCGCCGGCGCCGCCGCCTTCATCCGCCACCACCGCGCTCGTCTCCGGTCGCCAGCCTCGACCACCGGCGTCCTCCCCGCCCTCTTCTCCGACGATCCCGGCGACCTCGGTTCCCGTGCATGAACAGTGCCAGATCCAGATCCGGAATTCACGGTTGACTTTTTCTCTCCTAACCCTAATTTTTTATGCTATCTTTGACTGCTCATATCTCCGCATCCGTAGCTCCGTTTTGGACATATGATATATCAAAATCTTCGCCTCGACATGTACATCATTTCATTCCATTGCATCATTTGCATTTGAGTTCATCTTGATGCCCGTATTGCTGTTAGAAGGAGGCATCGTGAGTTAAATTGCAGATCCGTTAGCTCATCATTGACTTTTGTCATTTTTGCCATGATTGTTGCGTGCATGATATGCCTGTGCCCCTTTGGGATGAATTGTTAAGATTTTTGTATTCTTTCCAGAGGTGACACCCATGCATTTTTAGGATGTGTGTGGTGTCTTGTGCAAGCTTGCAAAGGGGGGCACCTGAGTAATCTGTTTTTAGGGACTGTGATTTTCACTAAGTCTGGGATGCTTTAGTTCATGATGCCATATGTTCGGCTTGTTTCCTAGTGATCCGTGCCCCTTTTGAGTATGATCAGTAAGGGACATTTGTTAATCTTGTTATGCTCTATCTATACATGGCTTTGCTTGCTATGTTGGAGCACCCTAGGTTGAGTCAATCGAGCTCAACTTTTGCATCGTTGTTAATTTGGGCAGATCGTGAACTCTTTTGCGATTTTGCCGATGCTATTGTTAGTGACCCATGCATGCTATGCCATTGTTCTTGCCATGCCTAGCTAGAATTCTGTGCCTTCTTTATGGATATATGCTTGCCTTGCCATGACTTGCACCGTAGTGAGTGCGTCGAGCTCGTTTACATGCCTCCGTGAGTTATAATTTCAGCATGTCTAAGTTTTCACTAAGTCTGAAAACTGATTGTGTTTCATCTATGTTCGTGTGCTCGTTAGAGTATTTTGTGAACCCTTTTGCCCCCAGGTCACTTTGGGTGTTTTGTTAAGCTTGTTGAGTAGCTCCATGCCATGCTCTTACTAGCCATGTTCAGGTTATGTTTCATGTTGTTTTGCTGCTCCGAAGAGAGCATCGTGGTCCGAAATTTCAGACTAGTGTTAATTTCACTAAGTCTGAAATCTGTTTTGCTTATTCAGTTTTGCCATGCTTGTTTGAACCTCTTAATGGATGAATTTGCCCGTGGCTCAGTCATAGTGATTTGTTAAGCATCTTGTGTACATCCCTGCCATGTATTTTGTTTTCATGTTCGGTAGCTGTAGCATGTTCATTTCGTTGCATTTAGGAGCCTACTTGCTGTAAATCGCAGATCGGTTCGTTTCGTAAAACGCTTGCCATTTCCAAACCGTAGCTCCGATTCCTATGATCTTTATATCGTTTTCAGGTGTTTTCTTCCCCTCTATCCAGTGGCACACTTGGTTTTCCATGTTGAGGCCAGGTTCATGCAATTCGTGTCACATCTTGCATTTCGCATACCGCATCGCATCCAGCATCTCACATATCATACCATGTTCATGTGTTGGTTGTTTACTATGTTGTGTGCTTCTTTTCCGGTGATTGCTTCTTCGGGCTGGGTCCGGTAACGTCGAGTTTGTGAGGACCCGTTCATCTTCGTCTGTTTGTCTTCTTCATGGACTCGTTCTTCTTCCTTGCGGGATTTCAGGTAAGATGATCATACCCTCGAAATCACTACTATCTTTGCTACACTAGTTTGCTCGCTCTTTTGCTATGCCAATGCTACGATGCCTACCACTTGCTTGTCAGCCTCCCAAATTGCCATGTTCAGCCTCTAACCCACCATTGTCCTAGCAAACCGTTGATTGGCTATGTTACCGCTTTGCTCAGCCCCTCTTATAGCGTTGTTAGTTGCAGGTGAAGATTGAAGTTTGTTCCATGTTGGAACATGGAGATGTTGTTCCTTGTTGGAACATGTTTTACTTCTTGGGATATCACTATATATCTTATTTAATTAATGCATCTATATACTTGGTAAAGGGTGGAAGGCTCGACCTTATGCCTGGTGTTTTGTTCCACTCTTGCCGCCCTAGTTTCCGTCATATCGGTGTTATGTTCCCGGATTTTGCGTCCCTTACGCGGTTGGGCTATAATGGGAACCCCTTGACAGTTCGCCTTAAGTAAAGCTTTTCCAGCAATGCCCAACATTGGTTTTACCATTTGCCACCTAGCCTTTTTTTCCTTGGGGGTCGCGCGCCCAAGGGTCATCATTATTTTAACCCCCCCGGGCCAATGCTTCTCTAAGTGTTGTTCCAACTGAGCGATGTACGAGGCTACCAGGGGCAACTCTGGGCTAGCTTACCCAACGTCTTGCTCATCCGGTGTGCCCTGAGAAAGAGATATGTGCAGCTCCTATCAGGATTTGTCGGCACATCTGGGTGGTGTTGCTGGTTTAGTTTTTACCCTGTCGAAATGTCTTGTTGTACTGGGATACCGAGTCTGATCGGAACGTCTCGGGTGGAGGTCTATTCCTTCGTTGACCGTGAGAGCTTGTCGTGGGCTAAGTTGGGACACCCTGCAGGGATTTGAACTTTCGCTAGCCGTGCCCGCGGTTATGGGCAGATGGGAATTTGTTAACGTCCGGTTGTAGAAAACCTGAAGTCGACCTTAATTAAAATGAAACAACCGCGTGTGTAACCGTGATGGTCTCTTTCCGGCGGAGTCCGGGAAGTGAACACGGTTGTTGGAGTTATGCTTGACGTAGGTAGTCCAGGATCACTTCTTGATCATACTTTTACCGACCGTGCTTTGCCTTCTCTTCTCGCTCTATTTTGCGTATGTTTAGCCACCATATATGCTAGTCGCTTGCTGCAGCTCCACCTCATACCTTTACCTTACCCATAAGCTTAAATAGTCTTGATCGCGAGGGTGCGAGATTGCTGAGTCCCTGTGGCTGACAGATACTTCCAAAACCAGTTTGCAGGTGCCAATGAGACCGTGCAGATGATGCAACCATGCTCAGGAGGAGCTCGATGAAGATCTTGTCCTTTGTGTTGTTTTGTTCCAGTAGATCAGTAGTGGAGCCCAGTTGGGGTCGATCGGGGACCTTTGTCGCATTTGGGGTTCTTCTTTTATTTTGGTTCCGTAGTCGGACCATGAGTGTATTTGATTGTTGTAATGTTTATTCATGTAATTGTGTGAAGTGGCGATTGTAAGCCAACTATGTATCTCTTATTCGTTATTATATTACATGGGTTGTGTGAAGATTACCTCACTAGCGACATATCCCTTCAATGCGATTATGCCTCTAAGTCGTGCCTCGACACGTGGGAGATATAGTCGCATCGAGGGTGTTACAAGTTGGTAATCAGAGCCTTCCCCGACCTTAGGAGCCCCCACTGATTGATTGTTTTTAGCGGCCGAGTTGTGTCTAGAAAAATGTTTTGAGTCAATTAGGAATTATATATCGGAGAGCTTAGGAATTCTTTTTACTTCCCAGTCTCCTCATCGCTCTGCTAACGCATCCTGACGTAGAGTTTTGACTCTTATCTTCTCAAATTTCAGTAAAAAAAATTTAGGATCACGCGAGTATCTTGGATTTGTTCCGATGGCTTATGATGAGAACACTATCTTGGTACCTCCTATCAGGGGTTTAGTGGAAGTGTCCCGGGGAGTTGAGCTCTGAGGTGTTGTCGTCATAACTTTATTGTTGCAATTATGGAATACTTGAGATATGTTCGCGACATCGAAAATCTCCTTTATGCAGTTTGTTGGTGAGATAACCTCGACGCCACCCAGTACTGGGGCGGGAGTTCGGGAGTATCGCCATAACTTGTATAACGGATGCTTTTCGAAGGTTGAGGTAGATGGTTTCCGAAGGTTTCTTGGTTATGTGTTGAAGGATGGATACAGCTGGATGTAGGATTTGCTAGTTTGGGTGAGATATTATGCTTCCCCTGTATCCCCAACACCTGATTGCATAACCGGAAAGTTTCGGGAGTTTCATAGGTGGGAATTCAAGTAGCTCTTAGGATATCTTTCCGACAGATGTATGATATGAAACTGGGGTTCGACGTCTAGTGGTTTGCCTATTCACCGTCGATTCTACAGTGGTCTCGTTGTGTCTTAAAGAGTCCTTGGCTATGCTAACTCGGGGACGCTTCGTATGTCATGTGCACTGGCTTGTACATGATGGTGCTGTACGTTCGAGCCCGTGTAGGTCCCACCACGAAAACTTCGGATGAAATCTCTATCATATGTTTGTTCCGGCTTATTTCGCAAGCCAATCCTTTTGTTTTTATTTTGAGTTGTGGTATTCGAGTTGCTTCGAAGTCAAGAGCTGATCCCATACCTTTCCTAAATGGTGTTCTCATACTCCGATGTGAATACTAATCCTTCTCGATCATCGAGTTTGTCTTTTCAAATTCTTTTCAACCGGCGTGTTTTCTCTTCAAGTGGATCCGATCATTTCAACATCCGTAAGATTCAATCTCAGTTTTCTCAACGGTGTTTGTTTCACCCGTCTCCAAGTTGCCTTTGTTTTTCCCGCCCACCCACCCTTGTTTTCTTCAAGGACTCAGATTTCTTATTCAACTATCCATTTTATCGATGGAAGTCTCTCCTTCTTATCCGGTGTTTCTTATGAAGATTCTAACGGAGCTTCTAGTTCATCGTTCTTCGTTCTTTTTCTTCTCCGGTGGATGCAAGCCAAGCCTTGTGGATCATATCCTTTTTCCTCGTTCAAATACCTTCTTATCCCGGTGCACCTCATAGTCATCCACCTCTTGCTATTTAATTGTTCCGGAGTGCTCGAGATATCTCGAAGATTCGTGTTTTTCACTCTGCTTTTGTTCAATATCTTTCGAGGATGTTATCTCATTCAATCCATTTAAATTCAACCGGTGTTATCTCCTTTTCAAGTAAATCGTTCTATGGTATTTCTCTTGAGTGGGCCCTAACCCACAGGTCTATTCCCAGGATCTTACCTGACTCTCCTTATTCTCCCGGAGATATCCTTAAAAATTCTTTTCGAAGTTTGACGTCAGAATGATTTATCATCAGTCAAATGTTTTCTCCAAGATCTTTCAAATTCTTTTCATCATTGACTCAACCTCTTCGTTTTGATTCCTCCGGAGTGTCTAAATAATTCTTGGTGGTGCTTCTTGTTGCCATTCTCATCATTTGAAGACCGAAGAAGACTTTTCCTCCATATCTATTTGTTCTCACTGAGATTCGTGATTCTAGCTTGTTGCCATCCTCTCGTAATTGTTTTGATCATGAGAATTCTTTTCACCCATCCGGAGCAATTTAGGAGTCTCTTCAGTTTGATTCTCCGAAGGCAATCATTTCGGGATTATTCATTCTCAGCTTTCAGCTATCATTCTGCAATTTTACCGGTGCTTCGTTCAAGTGATCTCTAATCGGTCCATGATCTATTATATTAAACTCCATCTAAATTCTCTCAAGCATCTTCGTCCATTTGCTAATTTTTCCCGTTGTCCCTTTGTCTTTTCTTCGCTCATTTTCATTTCTTATGGTGGTTCGTTCAAGATTTCTCTTCCTTTCTTATCATATCAATTTTATTCGTTGTTTCAACCCTTCCGGCGGTTCGTTCAATACCTTCCCAAGTCTGATGTTATATCTCTCTTAATCTTTTCTACAAGAATAAGTAATATGCCAAATCCATTGATTGTCATCAATTTAAATTGGTGAAGGATAAGCATAATGTAATTCTTACTCTTGTTTCATCCAAGTGATTTAATTCCTTATGCCGGAGGTTCATCAAAATTCTTGATTTCTTTTGTTTCATCTTCTCTTCCCGCAATTCCAAGCTCTCTCAATTATATTATCACGGAGATCCATCTAAATCATCGCAAGTCTTCACCTTGTGTTTCCAACTTCTCTTTCATTTCTTTTGATCATTCCTTTGTTTACCAGAGTTCTTCATGGAGGTTCTACATGATGGTTCATCAAGAATTAATTTCCTTCTCCAAGATTTTCACCGAGATTCTTTTCTAAGAAGCTCAAGTTTTCTTCACCTTGTAATCCGGAGTGCATTCTTTCTTCCGTATTATTGAAGGTGGTATTACATCATTCTTGATAATTTGAATTCATGTTTCTTGATTTACATGTTGTCATGAATGAGATATTTCAAATCCATCAATCTCTTCGTTGGAATTATCTTGGGTTATATTTCACCTAAAGCCTTCCCTTAGGATTGTTGCTAATTATGGTGCTTACAAATGACCCAAGTTCTTCTTTTATCCTCCCGGTAATACAGCTTTCTCGTCTCTTTGTTCTTATCAATCCAATTCTTCTTCCCGTGAGTGGCAGGTTGTCACCTCATAATTTGAGATGTATTCCATAAGACCATACCAACCATATTATTTTCGTTGTGGGTTTTCCAATAACTCCGTTCTAGCTTCCGCTGTAACCGTGCTCTCTCAAGATATTGTTTTCCTTCGTTCACTCCAATCCATTCTTACTTTTGTTCCGGAGGCATTGTGATGTTCATCTTTTCAACCCATCATCTCGTTTTGTCAAAGATCATGATCTTTCCATGCCTATACTTTTATCTGAGTGTTGTGTCCTCTTTACAAGTATCCTCTCATCTTGTCAAGTTTAATTCCTTCCATTTACAGACGGAGTGCTGTCCAAATTATATCACTCTTATTCCTTCCCTATCTTGCTTAACCGGAGTATTGTGCCCCTTTGTTCAAGTTCTTTTCGCCTTATCATGTCTTGCATCCCTTTCTCAACCAGAGTGTCGTGTTTTCATTTGAGCTCTCTCATCTTATCAAATTTTGACTCCCTTCTCAACCGAAGTGCGGTCTGAGATCTTTCTCACCCCTTGTTCCATTCATTCAATAGTTCCGGTGGCAGTTTGTTGTGATTTCATCAAGTATCTTCTCATCTTATCAAGACCTTATTCAATTCTTTTTCTTTCCAACCGGAGTGCTGCCCGAATTTGGTCTTCCTTGATCCCCTTCCTTAACCGGAGTGTTTTCAATATATATCTTCCCTTCAACCTCAAGGTTTTTTTTTTGAAATGTTCTTTGTCCCTCTTTTCTAACGGAGTGTTTTCAACTTCGTCATCTCCGATGTATTCTTTTCTCGATTTGGCTTAACCTTTTCATGGTTCGTGGTTTCACTCATTTGTCAAAGAAGCAACTTAGTTTTACCATTTCTCTTTCTCTTCCGTTTGTCCCTCCGGTGCCATTCTAGATCTCGGGACGAGATCCTCTTGTAGTGGTGGAGTGTTGTAACGCCCCGAGACCGATGTGCCAGGTGTCGTGCAGTTATTCGTTGTTGTTGCCTTGCCAGTTTCTTGCATGTCATGCATTGCATATCATGTCATCATGCGCATTTCATTTGCATACATGTTCGTCTCATGCATCCGAGCATTTTCCCCGTTGTCCGTTTTGCAATCCGGCGCTTCGTTCTCCTCCGGTGGTCATTTCTAGCTTTCTTTCGTGTGTGGGGATTAAACATTTCCGGATTGGACCGAGACTTGTTATGCGGCCTTGGTTTACTACCGGTAGACCGCCTGTCAAGTTTCGTATCATTTGGACTTCGTTTGATACTCCAACGGTTAACCGAGGGACCGAAAAGGCCTCGTCCGTGTTGCAGCCCAACACCCCTCCAATTTGGCCCAAAACCTACCAAACTCTTCTCCATGTCCTAGAGTGTTCGATCACGATCGCGTGGCCGAAAACCACACCTCATTTGGACTCTCCTAGCTCCCTCTACCTATAAATATGTGCTCTCCTCCGAATTTTTCGCGCAGTCTATACCCTAGCTTCGTCCTCCTCGCGCCCGGGCAAATCTTCCTCGCCGTCGGACATGTCCGCGCGCCGCGCCGGACCAATCCCCGCCTGCCACGTCTCCCAACCCCGCCGCCGGTCAACGCGTCCCGCCGCGGGCCTGGGAAACCCGGATCGGGCCCTCCCGGCCCGAATCGCTGCCGCCAGGCTCCCTTGCCCCGCGCCGCCAAGATCCGCCCCTCCCTTCCGGATCCCGTGGCCGCGCCTCTCGCCGGCGCATCGTCCGACGTCACCGGAGCCGCATGCCGGTCGCCTCGGCTCTCCTCGCCTCACCAGTGCACCACCGCACCACCGCCCAATGTCGCCGGCGCCACCGCCTTCATCCGCCGCCACCGCGCTCGTCTCCGGTCGCCGGCGCCAGCCGCCGCCTCGCCGGCGTCGACCACTGGCGTCCTCCCCGCCCTCTTCTCCGATGATCCCGGCGACCTTGGTTCCCGTGCAGGAACAGTGCGAGATCCAGATCCGAAATTCACGGTTGACTTTTTCTCCCCTAACCCTAATTGTTTATGCTATCTTTGACTGCTCATATCTCCGCATCCGTAGCTCCGTTTTGGACATATGATATATCAAAATCTTCGCCTCGACATGTACATCATTTCATTCCATTGCATCATTTGCATTTGAGTTCATCTTGATGCCCGTATTGCTGTTAGAAGGAGGCATCGTGAGTTAAATTGCAGATCCGTTAGCTCATCATTGACTTTTGTCATTTTTGCCATGATTGTTGTGTGCATGATATGCCTGTGCCCCTTTGGGATGAATTGTTAAGATTTTTGTATTCTTTCCAGAGGTGACACCCATGCATTTTTAGGATGTGTGTGGTGTCTTGTGCAAGCTTGCAAAGGGGGGCACCTGAGTAATCTGTTTTTAGGGACTGTGATTTTCACTAAGTCTGGGATGCTTTAGTTCATGATGCCATATGTTCGGCTTGTTTCCTAGTGATCCGTGCCCCTTTTGAGTATGATCAGTAAGGGACATTTGTTAATCTTGTTATGATCTATCCATACATGGCTTTGCTTGCTATGTTGGAGCACCCTAGGTTGAGTCAATCGAGCTCAACTTTTGCATCGTTGTTAATTTGGGCAGATCGTGAACTCTTTTGCGATTTTGCCGATGCTATTGTTAGTGACCCATGCATGCTATGCCATTGTTCTTGCCATGCCTAGCTAGAATTCTGTGCCTTCTTTATGGATATATGCTTGCCTTGCCATGACTTGCACCGTAGTGAGTGCGTTGAGCTCGTTTACATGCCTCCGTGAGTTATAATTTCAGCATGTCTCAGTTTTCACTAAGTCTGAAAACTGATTGTGTTTCATCTATGTTCGTGTGCTCGTTAGAGTATTTTGTGAACCCTTTTGGCCCCAGGTCACTTTGGGTGTTTTGTTAAGCATGTTGAGTAGCTCCATGCCATGCTCTTACTAGCCATGTTCAGGTTATGTTTCATGTTGTTTTGCTGCTCCGAAGAGAGCATCGTGGTCTGAAATTTCAGACTAGTGTTAATTTCACTAAGTCTGAAATCTGTTTTGCTTATTCAGTTTTGCCATGCTTGTTTGAACCTCTTAATGGATGAATTTGCCTGTGGCTCAGTCGCAGTGATTTGTTAAGCATCTTGTGTACATCCCTGCCATGTATTTTGTTTTCATGTTCGGTAGCTGTAGCATGTTCATTTCGTTGCATTTAGGAGCCTACTTGCTGTAAATCGCAGATCGGTCGTAAAACGCTTGCCATTTCCAAACCGTAGCTCCGATTCCTATGATCTTTATATCGTTTTCAGGTGTTTTCTTCCCCTCTATCCAGTGGCACAGTTGGTTTTCCATGTTGAGGCCAGGTTCATGCAATTCCTGTCACATCTTGCATTTCACATACCGCATCGCATCCAGCATCTCACATATCATACCATGTTCATGTGTTGGTTGTTTACTATGTTGTGTGCTTCTTTTCCGGTGATTGCTTCTTCGGGTTGGGTCCGGTAACGTCGAGTTTGTGAGGACCCGTTCATCTTCGTCCGTTTGTCTTCTTCATGGACTCGTTCTTCTTCCTTGCGGGATTTCAGGCAAGATGATCATACCCTCGAAATCACTACTATCATTGCTATGATAGTTTGCTCGCTCTTTTGCTATGCCAATGCTACGATGCCTACCACTTGCTTGTCAGCCTCCCAAATTGCCATGTTCAGCCTCTAACCCACCATTGTCCTAGCAAACCGTTGATTGGCTATGTTACCGCTTTGCTCAGCCCCTCTTATAGCGTTGTTAGTTGCAGGTGAAGATTGAAGTTTGTTCCATGTTGGAACATGGAGATGTTGTTCCTTGTTGGAACATGTTTTACTTGTTGGGATATCACTATATATCTTATTTAATTAATGCATCTATATACTTGGTAAAGGGTGGAAGGCTCGGCCTTATGCCTGGTGTTTTGGTCCACTCTTGCCGCCCTAGTTTCCGTCATATCGGTGTTATGTTCCCGGATTTTGCGTCCCTTACGCGGTTGGGCTATAATGGGAAACCCTTGACAGTTCGCCTTAAGTAAAGCTTTTCCAGCAATGCCCAACATTGGTTTTACCATTTGCCACCTAGCCTTTTTTCCCTTGGGGGTCGCGCACCCAAGGGTCATCATTATTTTAACCCCCCCCCGGGCCAGTTCTTCTCTAAGTGTTGGTCCAAGTGAGCGATGTCCGAGGCTACCAGGGGCAACCCTGGGCTGGCTTACCCAACGTCTTGCTCATCCGGTGTGCCCTGAGAAAGAGATATGTGCAGCTCCTATCAGGATTTGTCGGCACATCTGGGTGGTGTTGCTGGTTTAGTTTTACCCTATCGAAATGTCTTGTTGTACTGGGATACCGAGTCTGATCGGAACGTCGCGGGTGGAGGTCTATTCCTTCGTTGACCGTGAGAGCTTGTCGTGGGCTAAGTTGGGACACCCTGCAGGGATTTGAACTTTCGCTAGCCGTGCCCGCGGTTATGGGCAGATGGGAATTTGTTAACATCCGGTTGTAGAAAACCTGAAGTCGACCTTAATTAAAATGAAACAACCGCGTGTGTAACTGTGATGGTCTCTTTCCGGCGGAGTCCGGGAAGTGAACACGGTTGTTGGAGTTATGCTTGACGTAGGTAGTCCAGGATCACTTCTTGATCATACTTTTACCGACCGTGCTTTGCCTTCTCTTCTCGCTCTATTTTGCGTATGTTTAGCCACCATATATGCTAGTCGCTTGCTGCAGCTCCACCTCATACCTTTACCTTACCCATAAGCTTAAATAGTCTTGATCGCGAGGGTGCGAGATTGCTGAGTCCCTGTGGCTCACAAATACTTCCAAAACCAGTTTGCAGGTGCCGATGAGACCGTGCAGATGACGCAACCAAGCTCAGGAGGAGCTCGATGAAGATCTTGTCCTTTGTGTTGTTTTGTTCCAGTAGATCAGTAGTGGAGCCTAGTTGGGGTCGATCGGGGACCTTTGTCGCATTTGGGGTTCTTCTTTTATTTTGGTTCCGTAGTCGGACCATGAGTGTATTTGATTGTTGTAATGTTTATTCATGTAATTGTGTGAACTGGCGATTGTAAGCCAACTGTGTATCTCTTATTCCTTATTATATTACATGGGTTGTGTGAAGATAACCTCACTTGCGACATATGCCTTCAATGCGATTATGCCTCTAAGTCGTGCCTCGACACGTGGGAGATATAGTCGCATCGAGGGTGTTACAGGCACCCCCCAGCAGAGGGCCTACCTCCTGAGAACGCCTTGCTCCGAATGCCGCGGTGGTGATGTCGGATCCCGGCCCCTCTCCTGCAGTCCCCTGTGCCCTCCTCCCGATGGGTAGGAGACTGTGGGAGCGGGGCAGCCGCTTGCCGCGGTGACCTGCACCTCCTGCGATCCATGGTTAGTGTATACCTCCCCCTGAAGAGTTAGCGGTGCCTGATAATTGTTGCCTCCAGCGTGGCCAGCGGGTTCGTCCCGGGGCTCCTGGAAGGGCTCAGCTTCCATTGCCTCGTCCCCCCAGCTTGGGCTGAGGAGCGAGCCTTGTCCGTTCTCGTGAGGGTGTCCTTGGTCCATCATGAGGGGCACGTATTCCTCCGTCGCCGTCATCCCGAGTGCCACGCCGTGATGTCCCGCATGCCACGTGGTCCCACCTGTCATGCCTACTGCGGGGTGGCAGCGCGGCTGCCCTCCGGGGCCGCGGGTCGCGTCGAGTCCTTCTCCTTCGCGGGCCGGGGGCGGGGGCAGTGCCGCCGCCGGTCCGGTGCTGACAGCTTCGCTGGCGTCGGAGTAGCCTTGGAGTCTGCGGGCGCGTGCGGAGCCCCCGCGCGGGTCGCCCTGGGCTTGAGATGGGAGCTGGGTGGAGAAGGGGTGAGCCCCCGAGGCGGCGAAGCCCAGGAGCTCTACCACTTGCTCCAGCAGCACGTCGTGGCCGCCCTCCAGCAGTCTGCACCGCAGCAGCTCTCGGGCCACCGTGAGCGCGGCCCTTGAATTCGCCTGCTCCCGGCGGGTGTACGGTGTCGTGGTTGCGGCGTGATTGGAGGCCCTTGCCGCTGACCGCGCTTGTCGCGGTGTGAGGGTTGCGGAGGCCTGTCCGCGTCACCCGCGGCCCGCAGCGCCCTGCGGACCACGAGCTGCCTGGGGCGCGGGGTCGCCCGAGGCGGGCAGCTCTGCGCAGGTGGGCCATGCCGCCCATGGACCTTGGTTGCCTGCCTGGTCGCCGGACATGGTGATGTAGATGCGACGGGAGGCAAAGCGGTAGGAAGGCAAGTTCCAGCGCACCCCTACCTGGCGCGCCAAATGTCAGATCACGGGTTCCGGCAGACCCTTAAGGTTCGAACACTGGGGTGCACGCGGAGATTATGCCTTCTACCTCCCCGTCTCGCAAAGATCTAGACTACTGAAAGAACTGCACAACAGACACAAGGTTTATACTGGTTCGGGCCACCGTTGCGGTGTAATACCCTACTCCAGTGTGTGGTTGGTGGATTGCCTCCTGGGGCTGGTGATGATGAACAATACAAGGAAGAACAGCCTCGCGAGGGTCTGTTCTTGGCTGGGGCGATGAACTGCTAGGAGGAGTTCAGTCACCCTTCTCTCTCTCTATCTGATTTTGATCCAATGCCTCTTTTTGATGCCCCTTCCCTGGGGGTGGCTAGGCCTATTTATAGGCAAAGGCCCTAGGCCTCTTCCCAAATATTGAGCGGGAAGGGCGCCAACAATTGGCCAATTCGAAGGGGAACATCTAGTACACTTATCCTGACTAAAGTTGGTCTTCGCTTGCCAAAGGCTCTGTGGTGACGCCGTGCTGGGCTCCATGGTGACCTCCGTCTCGTAATCCTCCTGGTCTTGGTCTCGTTGCACCGAGATGGAAACCTTTGCCTGATGCCTCGGTACTCCGCGGCTGCGCTTGCCCCCTTTGCACCAAAGAGGAAAGAAGGACGCTACGCGCGCTGGCGCCCGCCTGGCACCCTCGATCGTCATGGCTTGCGTCATGGGCACCTCGCGAGGTACCCTGCCTTGATCTCTCCACCTCCTCGCGAGCCAGCCTGAGGAGGCTGCGCCTGAGGATGCGCCGTGTCGTCCGCCCCGCGAGGCTTGGCCCCTCGCGAGGGTCTTGAGTCTTGTATTGATGAAGATGGGCCGCGCCGGGCCCCCATTTGAGCCACGCCGCAGGCTGCAGGCAGGCAAGTCTAGGGACCCCCGTTCCCAGAACGCCGACAGGTGCACTTCTTAATCATCCACTTCTCATTATTCAATTGTTCCGGAGTGCTGAAGATATCTCAGAAGACTCACGGATACATTCTCTATCCATTCAAGTTATTTCGACGTTGTTATCTCATTCAAGCCATTTAATATTACCGGCGCATTATCTATTTTAAATCGTTCAACGGTGTTTCTCTTGAGTGGGCCCTAACCCACAGGTCTTTCCCAGGATCTTACCTGACTCTTCTCATCTTTTCCGGAGCTATTCTCAAATTCATTTCAAAGTTTGACATAAGAATGAATTATCATCAGTCATATGTCTTTCTCCAAGATCCTTCATATGCTTTCATCATTGGTTCAACCTTTTTAATTTTCATTCCAGAGTGCCTCAACAATTGATGGTGGTGTATATCATCATCATTCTCAAGATTTGAAGACCGAACAAGGTTTTCCTCCAGATCTTGCTCCATTCTCTTCAAGATTCATGGTTCTAGCCTTATGACATCCTCTCATAATTATTTCCGATTGTGAGAATTATTTCCACCTATCCGGAGCAATTCAGGAGTATTTTCAGTTTGATTATCCGGAGGCCATCAATTCAGGTTTATTCATTCTCAGCTTTCAGTTATCAATCTCCAAATCTTACCGGTGCATCATTCAAGTATTCTCTAATCAGTTCATGATCTCTTCGTTCTCATGTATCTAAATCCCAACAAGTATCTTCACTTGTTTTTTCCAGTTCTTCCCGGTGATTGTTGCCTTTGCTATTTTTCATTTTCAATTCTTACGGTGGTTCGTTCAAGATTTCTCTTATCAATTCATTCGTTGTTTCAGTTCTACCGGTGGATCATTGAAGACCTTCTCAAGTTGCGCTATATCTATCTTAATCCTTTCTACGAGAATAAGTAGTATGCCAAATCCGTTGCTTGTCATCAATTTAAATTGATGAAGGACAAGCATAATGTAATTCTTATTCTTGTTTCATCCAAATGATTCAATTCCTGTTTTTGGAGCGGTTCATCATATCACATTCTCGGTTCGAGATGCTCTATCTTTTCTTTTCCAAGAGTTCCAAGCTCTCGCAATTATATCACCATGGGGATTCATCTAAATCATTGCAAGGATTCACCTTGTGTTTTCAACTTCTCCTTCATTCCGTTTGATCATCCTTTTGTTACCGGAGTTTTTCATGGAGGCTCTACATGAGGGTTCATTAAGGATTTAATTCCTTCTCGAAGCGTTCGTCAAGATTCTTTTCAGAGGAGCTGAAGTATTCTTCATCTTGCAATCCGCAGTGCAATTCTTTCTACCTTATCTTTTGGGGCGGTGTTATGTCATTCTTGATATTTTCCCTTCATGTTTCATGATTCACAAGTTTTCAAGAGTGACATATCTAAAATCCATCATTTTCTCTTCATTCAAGACATCTTTTCAGTCCATCAATCTCTTCATTGGAGCTATGTTGGTATAGATTTCACCTAAAGACTTTCATTGGGAATGTTGCATTATGGTGCTTATCTATGATCATATTTCCGCTTCTCATCTCGATGAAGGAGTTTTCATCTCCTTGTTGATATCAATCCAATCTTTTGTTTTCCGTCAGTGGCAGAAATTTCACCTCAGAGTTTTGAGATGTTCTCCATAAGCCCACTACAAGCTTATCCTTTTTGTTGTTGTTAATCCAACAACTCCGTTCTAGCATTTATTGTAAGCGTGCTCTACCAAGATCTTGTTTTCTCCCTCGTTCATTCCATTCAGTCCTCTCATTTCTTTCAGAGGCATCGTGATGTTGCTCTCTTCAACCCATCTTCTTGTTTTGTCAAGATCATTTTCTTTCCTTTACTTATCCATTTAACCAGAGTGTTGTGTCCTCTGCTCAAGTTATTTCATCTTATCAAGTCTTGCATCTCTTTTCAACCGGAGTGCTGTCTGAATTTGCTCTTATTAGTTCCTCTTTTCTAATGGAGATTGTCAACTTCGTTCATCTTCGTTGTATTCTTTTCTCGAAGTTGTTCAACCTTTCAAGATTCTTTGGTTTCACTCATTTGTCAAAGAAGCAACTAAGTTTTAACTCTTATCTTCCTCTTCCTTTTCCCTCCGGTGCCATCCTAGATCTCGGGACGAGATCCTCTCGTAGTGGTGGAGTGTTGTAACACCCCGAGACCATTGCGCCAGGTGTCTTCCAGTTATTCGTTGTTGTTGCCTTGTCATTTTTTTGCGTGTCATGCATATCATATCATGTCATCATGTGCCTCGCATCTGCATACGTGTTCTTCTCATGCATCTGAGCTTTTTCCCCGTTGTGCATTTTGCATTCCGGCACTCCTATGTCCTCCGGCGCCCTCCTTTTGCCTCTTTTCCTGTCCGGGTGTTAAACGTTCTCGGATTGGACCGAGATTGCCAAGAGGCCTTGGTTTACCACCGGTAGACCGCCTATCAAGTTTCGTGCCATTTGTAGTTCATTTGATACTCCAACGATTAACCGAGGAACCGTAAAGGCCTCGTGTGTGTTGCAGCCCAACACCCCTCCAAAGTGGCCCAAAAACCCATCCAAACCCCCTCCATCCTCTCGGCCATTCGATCACGATCGCGTGGCCGAAAACTGCACTCCATTTGGACTCCCCTAGCTCCCTCTACCTATATAAACTTCCTCTCACCCAAAATTTCGGGCAAAACCACCCCTAACCCTAGCTTTCTTACTCCTCCCCGTGCTGGACATGTCCGTGCCGCCACCGGACATGTCCAGCTGCCGCCCCCGCGCCAATCTGGAACCGCCACCTGTCCTGCTGCCAACCTCCCACCGTCGCGGCCCGCGCAGCCCGAGTCAGGCCCATGGGGCCGGGATCTGCTCCGCGCCAGCGTGCCTCCCGGCTCGCTCGCCGCGCCGCCGTGCTCCGCCCACGCCCGATCTCGCCGCCTCCGCCCTGCTCCGCCACCATGCCGGCCCGCCGCCTCCGCCGCCTACCGTGCGCGAGCTCGCCTCCCGCCGGAGTTTTCCCCGCGCCTTAGGGCATCGTTTAGACTTTGGGTTTTGTTTAGATTAAAAGTTCGCCATAGCTGCAACTTCTCGTACTTCGCTTGTGTCCAACGACCAGACCAAGACGTCACAGAACCCCACATTGATCAATAAAGCTTTCCTCTTATATTCGCAATATCCAGATTGCAATCTCAGTTTCTTGCTTGTTCTTCGTTTGCTTGCAGGAAACAGACCCTCGTGGTCAGGTTGATCGTGCTCCGGCGTGGTCAATAACCCTCGGAAGTTGGTTTAGCGATTGCTAAGGCGCGACGTCTTGCACGTTCATAGTCGGATCGTCAAGGTCGACTCCCACAGAAAACGATAGCCACCATCTCATCGAAACATCGGGACACCTTTGCCTCTATCACTCTCTTCGCCGGATCCGGCGACCCCAAGGCCGGATCGAGCTCCTCCGGCCAACTCCGGCGATATCTCGTCGGGGTGGACGAGATCCACCCGCTCCTCGAACCAAACGGGCTCCCCGCGTTCCGATCCGCTCCGTCCTGGGTTCATCACATCCCGTCGACATTTTTGCGAGGAGAAAATCCACGAAGTCTTTTTCCCCCTCATGTTTCCAGGCCCTATTCATCATATCATAACTCCTCATCCATAGCTCCGATTCGTGCAGATGATATATCGAAATGTTCATTAGGATGTCCTCTTCATTTTGTTCCATTGAACCATGCTCTACATATGTCATGCCATGATTATTGCGTGCATATGAGCATGAGCTCTACATGTGTTTTGGGATATGTCATGCCATATTTACAGGGGTGTATGCCATGTATTTTTGTGATCAATGTGGTGACTAGCACAAGCATGCAAAGTAGCTCTCGTGATGTTACTGATTTCAGGGACTTAGAATCCTTCTAAGTCATTTCCCTGATGTTATTTTTATGCCATGTATTCATGTTGCTACAAAGTGATCCATGCCTCTTTTGAGCTTGTTCAATAAGGATGATTTTGAGATATTGTTATGTTATATCCATCCATGTCTTTATTTTCATTTATGCATTGCCCTAGCATAACTCAATCTTGCTCTACTTTTGTTATAAAATGTTCCTGGCAGATTGTTTACATGTTAATCAATTTTGCCAAGGTTGTTGTAGTTGATCCATACATGCTATGAGTTTGTTCTTTCTTTGGTTAGCTTTACAATCATGTCTTCTTGCTGGGAGTATGCTTAGTTTGTCATGCAATGCCTTGTGTTGAGTGCATCGAGCTCGCAAACATGCCTACGTAATTCTATTTATGCCATGTCCAGTTGTCTGCTAAGTCTGAATCTGTTAACGAAACTTGCTATGTTTACATGGGTGCCATCATGTTTTCTGTGCCCTTTTCAGTTATGGTTAGTAAGGAACTTTTGTTTATATGCTTTGACTAGTTTCATGCCATGCCTTGTATTTCTATGATCTGATCCTGTAGCATGTTGTTATCTTGCTCTAAACATTGCTTCCTGATGTTAATTCCTGGCATGTTGTTATTTCACCAAGTCTGAGATGCTGTTATATTTTGCCCTTTTGCCATTCTTGTTTGAACCTGCTCTTGTGTGATTGAGCCGTAGCTCAGTGTTCATCTTTTTTCAAGCATCTTGAGTGGATCATTTCCATGTGCTTTGTTGCTATGTTGGAGTGCAGTAGCTTAGTTTCTTGTTCCATTCTAGATGGCATCGTGCTGTTAATCGCAGAATTGTGCCATTATAGTTTTGCTTGCCATTTCCAAACCGTGCATCCGATTCCGGTGATCTTTATATTGATTATGACCGAAATCATCTCATCTTTCCAGTGGCACACTTGGTATGCCAAGTTGAGGCCTGGTTCAACCTTTACCTTCCGGAGCTCGCATATGCATTGCATATCACATCCCGCATAGCATACCATGATTTGCATCATGTTGCTTGCGCATTGCACCGTGGTTGATTGTTTTTCCCTTTGCTTGTGTTCTTGCCTTGGGTAGAGCCGGGAGACGAATACGTGATCGAGGAACCTGTTGAGTACGCTTACAAGGATCAAGCTTTCGTCAACTCTGAGTTCATTTTAGGCAAGATGACCATACCCTCAAAATCACTTCTATCTTTGCTTGCTAGTTGCTCGCTCTTTTGCTAAGCTGCGATACCTACCACATGCTTTATCATGCCTCCCATATTGCCATGTCAAGCTTCTAACCCACCTTCCCTAGCAAACCGTTGGTTGGCTATGTTACCGCTTTTGCTCAGCCCCTCTTATAGCGTTGTTAGTTGCAGGTGAAGATTGGAGTTTGTTCCTTGTTGGAACTTGGATATTTTGTTGGGATATCACAATATATCTTATTTACTTAATGCACCTATATATTTGGTAAAGGGTGGAAGGCTCGGCCTTATGTCTGGTGTTTTGTTCCACTCTTGCCGCCCTAGTTTCCGTCATACCGGTGTTATGTTCCTTGATTTTGCGTTCCTTACGCGGTTGGGTTATAATGGGAATTCCTTGATAGCTCGCCTTGAATAAAACTCCTCCAGCAAGGCCCAACATTCGTTTTACCATTTGCCACCTAAGCCTTTTTCCCTTGGGTTCTGCAGACTCAAGGGTAATCTTTATTTAAACCCTCGGGCCAATGCTCCTCTCAGTGTTGGTCCAAACTAGAGCATCGTGCAGGGCCATCCCTTGGCAACTTGGTTTACATCGGCTCCTGTACGCTTAGCTTATCTGGTGTGCCTTGAGAACGAGATATGTGCCGCTCCTATCAGGATTTGTCAGCACAGCGGGTGGTCTTGCTGGTCTTGTTTTACCATTGTCGAGATGTCTTGTAACCGGGATTCCGAGTCTGATCGGGTCTTCCTGGGAGAAGGAATATCCTTCGTTGACCGTGAGAGCTTGTGATGGGCTAAGTTGGGACACCCCTGCAGGGTTTTGAACTTTCGAAAGCCGTGCACGTGGTTATGGGTAGATGGGAATTTGTTAATATCCGGTTGTAGAGAACTTGACACTTAACTTAATTAAAAATGCATCAACCGCGTGTGTAGCCATGATGGTCTCTTCTCGGCGGGGTCCGGGAGGTGAACACGGTTTTGGAGTTATGCTTGAACGTAAGTAGTTTTAGGATCACTTCTTGATCACTCTAGTTCACGACCGCTGCTTCGCTTCTCTTCTCGCGCTTATTTGCGTATGTTAGCCACCATATATGCTAGTGCTTGCTGCAGCTCAACCTCACTACCCTTTTTCCTACCCAAAAGCTTAAATAGTCTTGGTTGTGAGGGTGTGAGATTGCTGAGACCCCGTGACTCACAGATTACTTCCAAAACCAGTTGCAGGTGCCGAAGATACCAGTGCAGATGATGCAACCGAGCTCAAGGAGGGGCTCGATGAAGATCGTGTTCGTTGTGTTGTTTTGTTTCCAGTTGATCAGTAGTGGAGCCCGGTCGGGGCGATCGGGGATCTAACACATTTGGGGTTGTCTTTATTTTGGTTCTGTAGTCGGAGCTTGTTTGTATCTGGATGATGTAATGCTATTTATGTATTGTGTGATGTGGCGATTGTAAGCCCACTCTTTATCCCTTTCTTATTACATACATGGGATGTGTAAAGATTACCCCTCTTGCGACATGCCTACTATGCGGCTATGCCTCTAAGTCGTGCTCCCACACGTGGGAGATATAGTCGCATCGTGGGTGTTACAGTACTATACTAGTACTAGGAACCAGATGGAGGAGCGTCTGCACTCTTATTATATTTTTAAAATGTGATAAAGCAATCTTCAACACATTTGGTTCTCTTCGAGGGTTCTCGCATGTGATAATTGAAGTTGATTGCATGGAACACTCGCCACAATTCTCGCTTAATTCTGGCTCATATCCTGTTACAAATAGGAGCACTCAGTAATATTTCCTCTTTTTTTGTTATTCAGTATGTAAATAGGTCAGCAAACATCATCTTTGTGCGAACCGTGCTTGCTGCACTTTGAATGTGGTAGAGAGCTGGCTTGATGAAACACCTCGCTTCCTACTTCTCTTTTTGCGCGGTACCTCGCTTCCTAGTGACCAGTATCTTGGCTGATCGTCCTAAGAATGCTTATATATGAATAAAGCTCTCTCATTTACCCTCAAAAAAGATTAAGCCATATTAACTGGAAAGGAGGGAGTATGGACTAGCACTACTTGTTGGTGTGTCCTGTCAACTCGCAGAACAAGGAGAAGCTTGCAGGACAAGGTGAAGCTCGCTTACGCCTTTTGACTAATGCAACGTACCCTCGCCCAGGAGGTGGACATGCATCAGTTCATTCGATGTCAGATTACCAACGGCATACACTGTACTACTACCTCCGTCCGGGTTTTTAGGTCCGGCCTACCGAAACACCAGGACCAAGGCAACTGCATGCAAGTGTTTAGGCAGTAATTAAGTCTGCCGATTTATGTGACTACATGAATGTGTTTAACTGTAATTGGTCGAACACCCTCTCGGCCATAAATGCCTCGCGCATGCACTGGCTGGCCTCAGGCGCGCATGTAGGCATCCTTCCCCATGTGTGGACTGCGGCTGCGTGGCTCTGCCTATCCAATGGGATGGATGAATGCACCATTGATTGTGCATGGGAAATATTAAGCGGCCTTGAATTAACGGACGTGCTTTCATTGCTCATCGGGACTAAAAATCCTAGACGAAGGTAGTAGTACCGAACATGCGGAGTACCATCATTGTTCGACTTCACAAAGAGGTGAAGAGCCAAGCGCAAGGTTTAGTAGTACGAGTAGTACTACTACTAGAACCGCATGGTGGATCCTCTGTACTCTTATTTTTTTTAATCTCTGATAAAGTACACACTTATTCCGGAGAAGGGCGGAAAACGGCAGTCCAATATGTAATGATGATATCTATCAACCATGCTCGAATATATCTTGGCCTCCATGCAAGCCCGTCTGTGTGTTCTCACTCCTCATCTCTCTCAAGGAACGACTGGTTGGCCATTTTGCCTTCAATTGAGATTGGTTTGCTCACACTCCGGTCCCACATGTCAGTGATATGCCAAGAGGAGTTGCGTTGACCGACTGGCCATACGTGTACTTGGTTTTCCACCTTCATACTACTTCTCCCTCCGTCACAGTTTATAGGGCGCGCTTCATTATGATGCATTTCTCTCAAGGCATTTCCACCACCAGAGAGACTTTAGTCGTGTTTGGTTTAATGCTCAATTAATTAGGGCGTGGTAACTGCAATTTTCTCTCAATGTAGTACTACGGAGTGGAGTAAGTGCATGCATGTGTGTACCCGGGGTGGAAGCACTGCATGCATGTGTGTACGCATTATTACCTCTAGTAATAGACGCCATGCTATAACTACCAATGCTATTTTTCAGGTCGATCGCTAGTCACCTTGGTCCCAGAGATTTTCTCTTTTTCTGAAGCGCGCTCTATAAACAGTGACGGATGGAGTAGTATGAGCAAATTCAAAGAAGAGCGTATTGATGGTTGCTTCTTCCAAGCAACTTACAGTGGGAAAGGTGGGGCTTATGATTTGACTGCTCATTACTCACTATTAATGTGGCGCAACAACCGATCTGAATCTTCCATGCGGCTGTGCACTACCCCTCGGTTCTTAAATATACTCCAGATTATTTGTCTTTCTAGAGATTTCAACGAGTGACTACTCAAATATTTGTCTTTTTAGTAGTATTACATACGGATGTATATAGACATATTTTAGAGTGTAGGTTCACTCATTTTTCTCCGTATGTAGTCACTTGTAGAAATCTCTAGAAAGACAAATGTTTAGGATCGGAGGGAGTACACATACGAAGCAAAATGAGTGAATCTACACTCTAAAATATTCCCATTTGAAATTTGTAAAAAGACAAATATTTAGGAACGAAGGAGTATAATTTTGAGCATGGCACATGGATCCGGATGCCGAAGAGGCTTCTGGCAATGCTATGAAGCTTCCAACATTTGTTTACATAATTGACGTAGTATACAAATAATTTTCCAGCGACATGAAATTGTACAATGGTGTGAGCTTTCAGCTTTTGTGAAGTGTGTCTTGCCATCGATGCTCTTTCGGAAACAATAAAAAACTAACATCCTTGCTAATCAGAGCTAATATTTACATCACAACTGAAGACAAAGTTGTTAGAAGGTGTTAAATTAAAATTTATCCATGCTTTCATTGGCAGCAACGTCCCCCCAGCTCTATGTAAATCAACAAGGCATGTTGGGAAAAAATGTAGTTGTTTCGAGCATGCAACATTCTGATCATTTTGTGCAGTTCCACTAAAATAGAGCTGAGCGTCCCTGTTCCAAAGATATTAAGTGTGATTACGATAATAGAGGACTGCTGATGAAACAATAAACACACAAATAGAAGATGGTCACCTTTGCAGTCTCTCTTAAGACTAACTAGTTGGAGAAGATTAGGCTCGGAGTTGGATGAGGAGGATAGAGCAAAACCAATCTCCCTTTGTGCAGTCGCACTACAATGTAGAGACGTTGCCCGTGTGACATTTTGGTAGAACTACACAAAACACTCTTAAGAAAAAAGTGATTTGTGCAGCTCACCAAAAGGTTGCGATAGCAACAAGGTGAAATGGATAGCCCTGCTTGCAAAAAAGAGGTAATGGACAATAATAGTTGATGACACATGCGACGACAAAAAAGAAGCATATTCCTTGTCCTAAGGGAAGATAACAACATGGTTGTGTTTGTCTAAAACGGTGTGAGGACGAGATTGTAATATGGAAAGTACGCTGGACGAGCTATGTTTTGGGCAAAGAACTATGGGTGATCCAAATGCAGCCTTGTGTGAGATACTCTGAAGAGAGACAAACCAGGCAGGGAGGCTCCATTGTATTTAGTGGAGCGGACTACCTTTTTGTCCATAAAAATCGCTTTATATTCTGTGTACGTGCCATTGAGCGATATAACTTTATTTAAAAATAACGCGCCAACGCATGAAGTCGAACTTTGTTTCGTGCACGCACAGTACACAACCTCCGTAGGTAAACAACCACTACACGCGTTCAAATTAGCACGTGGGCTGCCATTTCATACAGAAATGAGCTCCACCATGTACCCGCACGGGTGTGGCTGGGCAAGAAGCGTGAGTACGTGCACGATCACCTATTCACTTCTTGTATACGTACACCACCTACGTGGGGTTGTGTGAGAGAGATAAAAACATAGAGAGATATAGTGTGTGTGGGTTCGTGAGAGATTTGGGGGGGGGGCGTCAATCAAAAAATGTAACATATGCAATGTGTGTGAAATAGAGTCTTGGATATATCATATATATATAGAGGGGTGATTCACGAGAAGAGAGTGTAGGTAGCATCGACTTGAGGTGTCCATAGAATCAAAGAGAGGGATGATGTGTGTGTGTGCGCGCGCGGTCGATAAAGAGTGCCATCGAATTTGTGAGTGCCCATGTCAAAGATATAGAGTCGCTGGCCTACTAGAACGAGAGAGGGGACATGTGCAGTTTGTCTCTGTGGCATGGATACCTACCTACAGTGCTCGACTATCAGTGTGTGGTGGGGGGAGGGAGGCCTAAATAACTATAGAGGTCCAATGGCTGGTATATGTGTTGAGGAGGAGAGAGGCCTACCTCATGTATTAAGGGAGATCGATCAGCATCCATGCATATGTGTAGGAGAGGAATAAGGTTGGGAGAGAGACAGAGCTAGAGTGTTGGAGGGGGTGGTAGTGGATTTGCTTCTAACAAATGGTGGGATAGGCTTGCTAGACAACCGGAGGGCAGGCCTGCAATATCAATAAGAGAGGGGATGGCTGCCTGTCTGTGCACATGCGTGTGAGAGACGGGTCACGAGGCATGCACGAATGATGAGGCGGGACGATATGGCTATGGTAAGCTGACATAACTACATAGGAAGATCAATCATCCTTTGTTAGAGAAAGGAGAGACATAACTTGTGAGGTACGTCGATCGATGCGGGGGAATAGTTAAAGTTGACCTAGGTATATGTTGGGAGATCGATCGGTATACATGCATGTGTGTCTTAGAAGCAAATGAGGCACGGGGAGAAAGATAGAGAGAGAGAAGCATGCATTAGGAGATGGTGCGAGAGTCATACTATATCGAGGGGGAAGGAGTGTGCGAGTACGAGATCGATGAAAAGAGTGGTGGGAGTGAGGCATGGACGGTGATAAGAGAAGAGGGGAAGCTTGTGTTTGTGCTAGGCACACCTGGCTAGAGAGGCATATCGATGATGTGTGCCATAAAGAAGGAGCTGGGGGGCCTACACACACCGTGGGTGAACGACCTAAAGTGAAAAGATGAATTTGCGTGATGGAGCTAGAGAATGCTGAGGGAGGGTGTCGGTGTCAAAACCGGCGGATCTTGGGTAGGGGGTCCCGAACTGTGCGTCTAAGGCAGATGGTAACAGGAGGCGGGGGACACGATGTTCACCCAGGTCCGGGCCCTCTTGATGGAGGTAATACCCTACGTCCTGCTTGATTGATCTTGATGATATGAGTATTACAAGAGTTGATCTACCACGAGATCATAGAGGCTAAACCCTAGAAGCTAGCCTATGGTATGATTGTTGTTCTCCTACGGACTAAACCCTCCAGTTTATATAGGCACCGGAGGGGGCTAGGGTTACACAGAGTCGGTTACAAGGGAGGATATCTACATATTCGTATTGCAAAGCTTGCCTTCCACGCCAAGGAAAGTCCCATCCGGACACGGGATGAAGTCTTCAATCTTGCATCCTCATAGTCCATCAGTCCGGCCAAATGATATAGTCCGGCTGTCCGGAGACCCCCTAATCCAGGACTCCCTCAGTAGCATGAGTACGGCTCTGCAAAACTAGTTCCACATACCACCATAGAGAGAATAATATTTCCACAAATCTAATCTGCTCACACGTTCAGCAACATGACATCATGTCATGGCCCGGTCGTTATTCGAACCGTTTTTCTCAACCAGCACTGTACATGTTGCGAGGCGGTTTTCTCGACACGTCTTGTTGAAGCAGAGATCGTGTCCCCCTTATTACGACATTCTCATCAATACGGACGTGCGTAACCCAATCATGCCCATTGGTATGACTCCTTGATTTTAGGCAAGTCCCAAACGGCCATGAGGAGGACACTTGATATTCACCCTCTTTATAAAGAGGCCAAGGCCTGTCCTTTTTTCCTTCTCATACTCAATCGAATCCTTCCCCCGCCTCGAGTTCCAACACCCAAGGATCAGGTTAGGCGCTTCCGACCTTCAACCATGTCCGGATCCAACCTTCAAGGTCGGTGGATGCCTTTCTCTGTCACACAGGAAGACATCAATATGCAAAGAGAGGCCGGGTATTTGACCGGCGAAATCTGGCACAGGCTGCCCACTCCCGAACCTGGCGAGAGTGTTGTATTCATCTCTCACTTCCTCCGAGGGCTAGGCCTCACTCTGGATCCCTTTGTTAGGGGGCTCATGTTTTATTATGGGCTGGCTTTCCATGACCTGGCCCCGGATTCCCTCCTTCACATCTCGTCGTTCATCATCATATGTGAGGCCTTCCTCCACATTACCCCACACTTCGGCCTGTGTTTCAAGACTTTCAATGTGAAGCCGAAGATGATCGAGGGCGACACGCAGAGTGCGGAGGTTCCGTAATAAGCAAAAATGCTGATTTTCCATGGCCTGAGGGTTCCTTGTCGGAGGTGCCCAGTTTATGGCAACGGGAGTAGTTTTATATCATAGCTCCTCGAAGTACCAAGTGGGTAGCAACCCCTGCCTTTCGCTCGGGCCCCCACCAAAACTAACGTCATGGATCAACAAGGGGCTGGACTAGGGGCCAGTAAAGGATGTGTCGATATTGCAGAGTCGCATCCGAGATCTCCTCGAGAGAGATGTCAGCCTGGTCACGGTGATGCAAGTCATGCTAGTTCGTCGAGTCCCGCCTTGCAAACGTCGACCCCTCCGTATGTAGGAATTCAACCCGGAAGGACCGCGAACAATTCAGCACTTCCTCGGCATGACGGTCGAGGAGATGTACAAATTGTTCTTCGGACCACAAATAAAGTGTCTGAACACCATCGAGGATGCGGGTCTGAGCTGTAATGGCCCAGATGCCCAAGTAAGTAATCCCGTGGCCGAACACGCTGTCTTTTAATTTATCATAACATCATTCTAAAAAGTCGCTCTTTAACCAGGACTAGGTAACAAAGGCGAAGATGATTAGGTGTTTGGCCCCCCTTCCCAAAGGCTCAGTAAATCCACTACTAGCCAGAATGCCCGAGCCGGCGCCTTATCAAGCGCCCTCAGGGGAAGATAAAGGGGGGAGTAAAGAGGCTGAAAGCAGGCCTCGCTCATTATTCATCCAAACCAGGGAGAAGAATCTGAAATTCCCTCTCCCCAAGGAAGGAAGAGGACCACCTCTGAAGACCCGGAAACAAAGGTTTCCAAACGGGGGAAGAAATCTTCGCCTCGGAGGGAACCCTTGCCGCACAGTGCCCACAAGGCGATCAGCCCTCTACCAACCTGTAAGTAAACAAAAAGTACTTAATAGTAAAAATATCCTACATTACTTCTGAACACAATAACCGAAGCATATATCTTGTAGTTCGGATCGTAGCCCTTCTCGACAGAGTTCATCTTCGGGGGATCTTCTTCCGGAGATGATGGAGAGCGAAACACCTCCCCTTGCCACCCCGCCTTATGAGGCGAGCGACCATGAAGTGTCATCGCAGAGGGTTTCTCCTGATCCACCAAGGCCAGAGGGTAATCCTTCGGCCACCCAAAGTCCTCAGTATTCGGCTCCTAAAGAGAGCAACAGAAAGAGTCCGGAACCATTCGGTGTGCGATCAGGCGCACTGAGGGATCTTCTGGAGCAAGCGGCCATCTCAGAAGCACATCATACGCTAATGGGTATGGTGATTGAGAGGATTTCATTTGCCGAAAGCGGGTTGGATGAAGCTTTTATGAGTCTGCTGAAAGGCTTTGAGGTACGTGAAATAGTGTATGTTTTTGACAGCACTGCACACGTTAGGTGTGCCCTATGCAGATAGCAGCCCCTGAGACTCTGGTTGCCAATGAGAACGGCGACAAACAGAGGATAATAGTCTCAGGTAATAATCAGGCCGCCTTCATGTGCATGTGGCTGAAGGTCTGGTGGCTATCCGTACTGGTGAGTTTGCCAAGCTAAAGCGGCAAATTGATGCGGCAGATGCCGACATCACACTTGTGAACAAGTGGCTCGACGAGGCACGGGGTATGTGATTTCTCCGGTCATCAACACATAGAAAGAGGAGCATGATGCTAGTATCTTTAATATGTTGTGACAGCAGATGGAGCTGCCGCCGTGGAGACCCTTCGGGCGGAACTTGCCCGAGCCAAGGAACAAGCCAGGAATAGTGATGGGGCCGCTCTAAAGGCGGTCGAAGAGCTGAGGGCCGAATAGGCTGCGCATTGCCGAAGCAAGGAAAAAATAGCCAAGATGGCCGTTGAGTTGAAAGATGCCACCGAACGTTACCAACTTCTTGAAAAAGAAAGCCGAGCGAAGGCAAGAGACCTGGAGAAGGCCATGGTAGCAGCCAAGGAAGCCCGTTCGAAAATCAGAGCGGCGAAGGAGGAGCTGCGTCAAGCTGGAGATATCACGGCTGGGAAGCCCTTTTTGTTGCGGATGAAGTTCGGAGATCCGAAGTATGCCCCTCTTGATCAACTATGGAGTTCTGCAGACGCATACGTGGATTTGGCAGCAAGTGCTACTGACGCGGCCGAGTACTTCAAGGATCAAAAATATCGTGAAGTGGAAAAGCTGTTCTGGTCACAGTTCCATGTTCCAGTGCGTCCGCTGCTATTGAATGAGCGAATGGCCGAGTGGGCCGAGCTCCATAGGTTGTCCGGGCTTTCCATGAGGTCTGTTGTGGATCATCTGTGGCCGGAAGGGCCAAGGCCAAATAGTTATTTTAGTTTAGTGCAAAAATTCCTTGGTGTTGTGCCGCACATCGACGCTATGAAGAGGTCGGCGTGCATAGAGGGTGCGCGTATGGCACTTGCCTGTGTCAAAACATACTGGGCAGAGATGGACGCCACCGCTATTGCAACCCCGAGTTCGGCCGTAGGCTGAGTATCTGCCAAGCACTACTTTGAAGAAGTCCTTGAAGGTGCTCGTTCAATAGAGGCGCAGTGCTCGAAGAATATAATGTTCTAGTGACATGTACTCCCATTGTAAAAACAATGTTTTATTGAATTATAAAGGCTGTGTTTATACTTTTGCCTGAAAGTATTATGATGCCTCCTGTGCGGCCGTTTATGTATATATGTATATAACCTGAAAGTTTGCAGTCGTCGGCTTCAGCCCCCACGCATATAATGCGGGGGTGTTTGCAAAAAACGCGTATTCACACTTGATCCAACGTCTTGGTCCATTAAGGAGGTGGTAGCACAGCGAATGAGGCAATCAGACTATATTGCTTTAAAACTTTCACTTAGCCATAGGAGTTTGATGGTGGGACTACTATATAGCCCCTGGTACCTCCGCGCTCACCCATGTATGGTGCGCGTACGTACATCACAAGGAAATGGCCCTTTGTTAATGTGGAGGAATCACGAAGATTCTGCTAAGTCATCGAGTGGTTGACCAGTCTCGCGCTTTATCATGCAGTAAGTTTTCGGCTTTCTCTACTGAGGTGCTCATCCGGATGAACCAGGGCACAATCGCAGTAGTTCTCCCGGTGCTTCCTTAGCCGATAGAGCGGAACGTAAGGTAGCAAAATGCAGGAGCTGGGCAAACCCAACATTTGACCAAAGACATGATTCGGAGCTGATGCATATAAGTCCAAACTCGCGATGCCGAACACTCCCTAAGGTATTCGGTCTTTATAACATATGCCGGGCTGAACAATGCCCTTAATAATAAACCCCGACTGTCCAGGTACGTGCAATATTCTGACGTGGCGAAATGCCAATAACGTCAGCATCCTTCGCGGTTGTATTGAGTATCCGGAGGATGTGAATAACAAGAGACGGTAAAAAAGGTTTACGCAGGGTCTTAATCTAAAAATAAACCTTTGAGCGGGTCCCTGTTGCACGTCTGTGCCTGTGTCTCCGTTGTGCCGTGTCCTGGACAGGTGCAACACGATTGTCATCTGTAAAAGAGAAGAACTTAGGTGAAAGTTGTCATGCCAAAAAATTGGTTATTCTCGATAAACCATTAAAATTCAAGATAAGTCAAGTTGATCCAAACTAGCCCTGATTAAATGCAGGAAGCCCCTGGTACCGTCTATGAGGGTTTAACCATCAAACCGATCTCAGGTATATCTAGTGATGCACCGGACTCGTCGAACCGTGTCCGCGGTCTTGACGACCTGTCATTTATTCTGGTTGGTGAGGTCGTCTAGTGCTCGGCTGTTAAAGCCGCCTCATGTTCTTCCATGCATAGAGAACGCTCAATATTTCCACTAACTATGATGGTGCCACGTGGACCAGTCATCTTAAGCTTAAGAGAAGTGTAATGTGGTACCGCATTAAAACGAGCGAAAGATGTTCTTCCGAGTAGTGCTTGATAGCCACTTCGGAAAGGAGCAATGTCGAAGTCTAACTTCTCACTTCGGTAGTTGTCGGGTGAGCCGAATACAACCTCTAGTATTACAGAGCCCGTGGAGCGGGCCTCTGGGCCTGGTATTACTCCCTTGAAGGTAGTATTACTGTGACTGATTTTTGTCGGGTATATCCTCATTTTGCAGACTGTGTCCGGATATATGAGATTTAGACCATTGCCGCCGTCCATAAGGACTCGTGTGAGATGGTATCCGTTTATTATTGGGTCTAACACCAAGGCAGCCAATCCTTCACGCTGGATGCATGTCGGGTGATCCCTGTGATCAGAAGTGATCGGGCAGGCCAACCAGGGGTTGAACTTAGGGGTGACGGGCTCTTCGGCGCGTATGTCTCGGAGTGCATGTTTGCTTCTCCTCTTTGTCACGTGGATCATGTTTACTGTTTTAACCTCTCGTGGGAATTTTTTCTGTTCTCCAGTGCTTTGCTGGCGAGGTTCGTCCTCGTCTTCGCTTAGTGTCTCCCTCCCCTTGTGTTCGGCGTTTAGCTTACCGGCCTGCTTGAAGACACAGCATTCTCTGTGGGTGTGATTTGCAGGTTTATCGGGGGTGCCATGAATCTGACGTAGTTTGTCTAGAATCTTGTTTACGCCGGACGGTCCATCTCTGCTGCCTTTGAAAGGCTTTTTACGCTGTCCTGGTCGAGAGCCCCTAAATCCGGCATTTACCGCCATATTATCTAGGATGTCTTCTTTATTTCGACGCTTTCTTTTATTGCGTCATGGTTTTCCATTGCCATCCCTGACTTCGGATGTGCTTGGGTCGCTGGTGCTACGGCGGGCTAACCAGCTATCTTCGCCCGTGCAACAGCGGGTCATGAGGCCTGTCAGGGCTGCCATCGTTCTTGGTTTTTCTTGGCCGAGCTGTCTGGCGAGCCATTCATCTCGGACGCTGTGCATGAAAGCCACTAAGGCTTCGGCGTCCGGACAATCGATGATTTGGTTCTTCTTAGTGAGAAACCTGTTCCAAAGCTTTCGGGCTGACTCTCCGGGCTGTTGAATTATATGACTTAAATCGTCTGCATCCGGAGGTCGGACATTGGTCCCTTGAAAATTTTCCCGAAAAGCATCCTCGAGCTCCTCCCAACTTCCAATTGAGTTTTCGGGGAGGCTTTTCAGCCAGTGCCGAGCTGGTCCTTTAAGCTTGAGGGGTAAGTACTTGATGGCGTGGAGATCGTCTCCACGAGCCATATGGATATGGAGGATAAAGTCCTCGATCCAGACCCCTGGGTCTGTTGTCCCGTCATACGCCTCTATGTTCACTGGTTTGAATCCTTCTGGAAATTCATGGTCCAGCACCTCATCGGTGAATTATAGGGGGTGAGCGGCACCCCTGTATTTGGATGTATCATGGCGTTCGGACGGTTGTAGTATTCGGTTTTGATTTTGTGCCGAAGCGCGCTTCCTAGATCCATAGATGGATCTGTTCATACTAGATTTTTGGCGCAAGTCCTCACGTAGATCTTGTGTGGACTTATGTGCGGCCTTGTTAGCCGCTCTATTGTGGCCACAAGGTGGTTGATCCGGACGGTTGGCCATTTTATTTTTCGGCTGTGTGGGCTCTAAGGCCTCATCGTCGAATTCAGGTAATAGCTTGTGCTTTGGATAGCTCTTTGTGTGGTAACTACCACCATACTTTTCTTCGTTGTCGAGCACTTTGTTCCACCTGCTGTTTAGCGTATTTTGTGCGGCCCAAAGCCTTTGCTTCTGCTTCTTCAGACTCCTCGTTGTGGCAATAATCCTGCTGCAGAGGTTCTCTTGTTCCAAGTGCCTTTCCGGGATGATGTGTGCATCTTCGTCCGGACTGTTTTCCTCCCCAGAGGGGGGTTGAAGAGGTTTATCCGTGGCGTCGCCGTGTTCGGACATCGGATCCGTACTATGTTCGCCGTTTGCAGTTTCATCGTGCTCTACCGCCGGGTCAATGTGGTCGCGTTTCCTCTGGAGTCGACTGGAGTGTTATCTTCTCTTGCGCTGTTATCGCTGTTTTTGCCGAGGCGGGATTTCGGGCGACGCCTACGCTGACGCTTTGTTTGCTTCTTGGAGGGCTCATCCTCCGCTGTCTTGTCGCCATTGCCTTCTTTAAGTGTATCCACCATGTATATGTCATGTGATGAAGTGGCTGTCCAACGCTCTGAGGGCACTGGTTCCTGTTCCTCTCGTGCATCGTCGTCCATGCTGTCGATGTCTTCGGAGTCGAAATCAAGCATGTTGGTTAAATCATCCACAGTGGCTACTAAGTGGGTGGTGGGTGGGCAGCGGATTTCTTTGTCGTCCGCATCCCCTTTTAGCCGGACATAGTTCGGCCAAGGTTCACCTAACAAGGAGAGAGACCTTAATGAGTTTAGCATGACGCCAAAAGGCAAGTGCTGAAAGATATCCACGGAGGTAAACTCCATGATCGGTGCCCAATTGGATTCGATAGGCACGGACGCAGGAGGCTCGGAGCCTATGGCCGGGGATGAATCCAATGGTTCGACAACACGGCTCTTGCAAGGGGTGAAGTCAGTATTCGGCTCTATCACCACTGAGAGTGCGGCCTCCATGGCATGGTCTATCCACCCATCCTCGGATGGCGCACTTTGCTCCGGATTGAGGACCGGAGTAGTTGCAGATGCGATATCACGAACACTGTCCGACGGCAAAGCTAGATCATGATCGTCGTGATCGTGCGGCACACCTGACATGGGCTCGAATCTGTCGAAGATCAAATCTCCGCGGATGTCGCAATGTAGTTTAAGTTTCGGAACCTGACCTGATGGCAAGGGGCGTAGCTCTCGATCTGCTCCAGATAGCCAAGCGAGTTGGCCCGCAGTGCGAAGCCACCGAATATGAAGATCTGTCCGGGGAGGAAAACCTCACCCTGGACCGCATTGTTACCGATGATCGAAAGAGCCATCAAGCCTTACGGTGACGGCATAGTGGAACTCTCAATGAAAGCACCAATGTCAGTGTCAAAAACGGCGGATCTCGGGTAGGGGGTCCCGAAATATGCGTCTAAGGCGGATGGAAACAAGAGGGGGACACGATGTTTACCCAGGTTCGAGCCCTCTTGATGGAGGTAATACCCTGCGTCCTGCTTGATTGATCTTGATGATATGAGTATTACAAGAGTTGATCTACCACGAGATTGTAGAGGCTAAACCCTAGAAGCTAGCCTATGGTATGATTGTTGTTGTCCTACGGACTAAACCCTCCGGTTTATATAGACACCGGAGGGGGCTAGGGTTACACAGAGTCGGTTACAAGGGAGGAGATCTACATATTTGTATTGCCAAGCTTGCCTTCCACGCCAAGGAAAGTCCCATCCAGACATGGGACGAAGTCTTCAATCTTTTATCTTCATAGTCCAATAGTCCGGCAAAAGGATATAGTCCTGCTGTTTGGAGACCCCCTAATCCAGGACTCCCTCAGAGGGTGAGAGGGATGCGGGCGTGTGCATGCACGAGAGAAAGTTAGCGCTAGCTAGCTACAAAGATAAGACGATTTTGTGGGTGTAAAAGACGAATAAAGATCATACTTCATTATAAAAAGCGAATTCGGATATTTGAAGAATTTATCATAGTGTTTTAAACCGATGCATGTGTGAATATATATAACGGTGATACACATGGTGTGGTTATGAACATGTTATACTACATATAATATATTTTATCTATACTCTTATAAAAAAAGAGTTGTTGATGATGGTGTGCCTGCCATCCTGCAATATAGGTCGTCCGATTTATATTTGACGGATCGGAAGGAAACTATGGCAATTTTGAAAAAAAGATACCCACACCCCTCTCCATATTTGCAAATTAGGCCTCCCCTTGATCATGTTGATGTTCTGTTGAACGCATGGGAATCTTGCTAGTACTACGTTAATATATAGAACATTGATCATAATTTGGGATAATGTGTGGCTTTTGCAGCTCAGGTCTAAAATACTTGTCATAATGTAGGGGGCGGGGCACTATACTATGTGTCATAAACACATTGTACACGTATGGAACATGGTTTAGATTATGAATATATAGTTAGTACATCAATTGTACTATTATTTGGAATCAACATCAAGTGTATTCAAAAAATAGAATTCGAGTTCATGTAGTACACATAGTTCATATCTATCTCTATAATAATCAAGTGGTGTGTTATTAAGGGAATAGACGAATGATGGTTGAAGTTGGCAACAATCATGATTGTAGATTCTTATTGAAATAGAGAAATGAAATCAAATTCAGTTCGAATTGCAGCGGTAGTATAGACATTTGGAATGCACTAAAATGTTGGTATCAGTAGGTTACATGCATTATACAGCAAGCAGAAAATATTAATTGGACATTACATGGATTCATACTCCCTCCTTCCATCTATATATGGCGTAATGCGTTTTTTAAGACCGCCTTTGACTATTGACAAGATTAATAGTTCATGACAAGCACAATATGAAAATTATATCATTGAAAGAACCTTTCATAGATGAATTTAACGGTGTGCTTTGTGTAAGTTGCATGTCATATATTATTGCTCTAATATTTCGTCAAAGTGAGCATCGAAAAACGCATTAGGCCCTATATAGATGGAAGGGGGGAGTAGCTTTGAAAGCATTATATAGTAAGACGGGGCAAGACTCTCTCTTTGTGTGGTGTGAATATTTTTATTTTTTCATTTTCTTTTTGGTTGAGGGAAGTGCGAATTGATTTGGTATGTACAAGTACATTATTACATGTTAGGCTTGTCCCTAAAATTCAACCCGCGCCTTGTTATATCCCAAAAATTCAGATATCGTGCTCCCAAAACAGACGCCTTCACAACCCGCGCCTTGCTATCCTGAAATTGCACGGGAAAACTCCCTCCAGCTGCCAAATCCCGACACGCGAAATGCCCCTTCTAATCCTGAGCCAAAAGGGCCGCTAGTTCAAATCGGTGGGTGGTACTTTTGTAACACACCCTACATTTTGGACAAGCGCGTCCCTAAGTCATGGTTCACCCCCTCCCATCGCCTCCTTTTTGCCATTCGAAATCCCAGGCTGCCATAACCTCTCCGCTCCAGCTACGAAACCCCACCCTACTCCGTCCGCCACCTCACCGCTGCCCAGCTGGAGCCTCTTCCCCGACGACTTCGTCCACCGCAATAGCTCGACGTCCCTCGTCCACCTCCCCAGATGAGGATCCGTCGTCCATCCCATCGTCCCGCCGGTTCAGCCGCCCCGTCCTCCACCTCCAAGGAGCTGCTCCGACGATCGCCTTATCTATTGCGGCTGCTCCATCCCCACAGCACCACCTTAACCTGCTCCACCGGAACCGCAGCATCCTCACCGGCTCCTTGGACGAAGCCGAGGCCTACTCGACGCCACCAAAGAAGTTGTGCACTCATCGCATCACATCTTCTCCTTAGCTCGACCTCCCGGCACCGACGGTGCTCCATCCCGCACCCCTATGGAGTGGCTACCTTGAAGCCGGCGCCGCGGGTGACATCCCCACGCCGGCTTTCCCCCAGTGCGAGGCCCCTTTGGTGGCGGCGTCCATACCAGCCGGATCTGCTGCTGCTGCTCCGGCTCTCGCTCACTCGCTCACGCTGCTGCTGCTGCTCTGGCTCTCGCTCGATGGCTCGCTCGCCCAGCTGCTGCTGCTCCGGCTCTCGCTCACTCGCGCTGCTGCAGCTACTCTCCCCCTCGCTTGTGCTGCTGCTCTGCTCCGATTTAGCTACACTTCAGTCGACTGAATCGACTTTTGGGTCAGTCGATTTTCAGGAGGTGGGGGGCTCGCCGTAGTTAAGGAAGAACCACCCGCAGCGGGGACGGGGGCTTGCCGGAGAGGTACACCACTATCTATCTTAGGGTTCAGGGTGGGGGGCGGGAGGGGGGCTATAGGGATGGCCGGGGCGGCGGCGGACTGGCGGTGGGGAGTTGTTTCGAGGCGGCGAGACGGCGCTGCGGCCAGCGGTTCGGCCGGTGGTGGCTGGTGGCTCAGGGGGATGTAGGTTGAAGATGAACTGCAGGCCCTCCCTAAACTACATGTCAAGTGCCTCTCTGCTACCATTGCGTTCAGTTTCAACATTAACATTCAGATTCCATAGTAAATTTCATTTTCAATAGTTAAGTTCAAAGTCAATAGTTTTTACCTCATCTGTTGTAGTCAGGTGGTTTTTGGTGATGTAAATTTTACATCTATTTTACATCATCTATTGGAGCTGCTATTAGAATCCCACTTGAGATTGACGATGTCCATCTTGTGCTGCTTCAGCCTTGACGTCTTATGGCTCACCAGGGCTGCTCCAACGACAAAACGATCCATCACAACAGAGCAGTGCCCTGGACGTCGTCTACAGATTCCTCAGATCTTCCTCCAAACCTCTGACAGCCACCTCTACCTCAACTGCTTCAGCGAATAACCCAATGATGCTAAGGTCGACACGGCTACGGCAAAGTGGTTGTACACATGTTGCATCACTTATTACTATACATTCATGTCGATCCATTAGGGCTATTTTGGTTCGAAGGAAAAACATAGCAATAGGGAATTTTCCAATGGCACTCTACTATTATTCATGCATTTTGTTGAAAGGAATGAAGCAAAACATCCACCTGGACCTACTTTTCAAAATCCTATGCATGAAAAAAAGACCAAGTGCATTAGTGGCAGAATAACATTCTAACTGTACATGCTTTCATATGGTTTCACTTTATTTTGGCCATGTTTCTTTGCATTCCTCTACTCTTCCAATTCCTGTAAACCAAACACTCAAGTTGACAGAAATCCTGTGTTTACAAATGCTCTGTTTACCATGTGCATTCCTATCCTATTCCGGTATTTTTCCCATCCCTGCATTTTTAGAATCATGCAAGCCAAATGAGCCCTTACAGAATTACTTCAGTTACAGGTAGGTGTCGAAGGGAACTTTGTGTGGTTTGTCCTGCTCCTACCGCGACGTCGTCCACCTCAACAGAGCTGCTCCATCGACAGAAACATCCACCAACCAGACATCACTACTCATGACCGTATTTTGCCGCCTCAGATCTCCTTCCCTGCCGCCAATATCCACCGCGACGGCATCACCATCATCGACTCAGCAGATGAACCTGAGGAGTGCACGGGTCCACAAGAGAGGTCGCACTCTTTTGTTTCTACTTATGTTATGCATTGCTTAAAAATACCTGCTACTTTATCATCCTGTTCACCACTTGGACTCCAAGTCAGGTCCAAATTAATGTTCATACTTGTTGGGGATATTATTATCAGCCAAGACACGCCTAGGAGGGGCCGGGTCAGCCCCAATGGCGGGTTACGCAAGAAGCCCAGTAAACATCTAAGATCGTAGTTTATTAAGTATTATAGAAGGCCCGAGGGCCTGAAGGCGGTTTAAGGCCTGATATTATGAACCACCATATGTAAAGAAAGGCATGTAAAGAAAATCACCGACCCGGACACGATTATGAGCCGATCGGGACTCTGTAGGCCACCAGGCGTCAACCCATGTATATAAGGGGACGACCCGGTGGCGTCTTAGGACAAGAGACAAGAAATCGATAACCAAGCCAGCGAGTTGAGCCTCTTGGAGATCAAAACCCTAGCAATACCAAACCCAACTAGACGTAGGCTTTTACCTTCATCGTAAGGGGCCGAACTAGTATAAAAACTCTCTCGTGTCCTTTGTCCCGATTAACCCCTTTAAGGTTCCTAGTGTGATGGCCCTACGACTAAGTCCTTGCTCTAGGACATCCGCCGTGACAATTCCACGGCAGTTGGCGCCCACCATGGGGCCAGTGCACGGTGGATTTGAATTCTTGAAGGGCAGCTTCGAAGGGCTCAAGGGATACGCTGTGGGCCGGATGACCAAGAGTCGTCGCGGCAAGCTCTACATCGATGATGAAGGCTGGGGACCCGAGGCCGGCTCAATAGAGTACGGGTACCGGGTCCCTTTCGGCGAAATTCACGTTTTCATCAGCCGGATCAGCGATTCGGGCCCTGAGCCGGACGTCTACACCAACCTCATCGAAACGGCTCAGTGTACAAGGACCGCCCGTGTTCAATCTATCGTGAAGCATGCCTTCGTAGGCTGCATCCACGATGGTGAATACTCTGAAGGATCGGTGGAGGGCAGTGAGACGGGCGTCTGTTCTGACACTGCATCATCAACAAGCGAGACGGACTCTTTGTACCAACTACAAGATGGCATGCTCGGGGGCTGTTTCGATGGCAGCAGTATTCCGGACCCCCTTGAGCCGCCGAATTGGGCTGGAGTCTTCATGGTAGGGACACAGCCTGGGCAAAATTCTACCGCAGCGGCAGCAGCGGCTACCAGGTCACCTGCAACCGGGTCAGGAGACCCTGCGCGCCCCTCGGCTCAGTTTCTAATGGATCTCATGAATAAACTAAGAACTATGTTAACCGCCGTGGTAGAGTCGGCGGATAAAGCCCAGCACGACACAGAGGTGGCACGTGTGCGTGAGGAGATGGTGGAAGCTAAGGAAAATCTAACTGCAGAGGAAACCCGGATGGCGGCAGAACGATTGGCTTTGGATGCTCGTGCTCAACAACTTCAAGAGGAGACTTTTCGGCTCTTGGTGGACCTTAATGCATCAAACGAAGTCATGAGGAGGAGGCATCAGAAAACTCAATCACGTCTACCTCTGACGCTTGATCCGAGGAACCTGTTCCATACACCCGGGGCCGGGGGGAGCAACCCGCCAGAGACAAACCGGGTGCACCGGTTCAGCCACGTGCCCTAGAGCCACTTCATATCATTACCGCTCCACCTAATTACGTGCCAACACCGCCAGCTCACTTCTCCAACCCTTTGGAAAACCTCATCGCAGCGTCGGCTCGTTTGGCGGCTCTCCCATTGGAAGGCGGCTCACCAGCAGCAATTGAAACACGAAGGGTCAGAGAACTTCTTCAAACGGCTCTGGCGCAGCAGGATGCGTACTCCTACAGTCGAGACAGGATCCACTCAACTCCTCGCCCAAGCCGGAGTCCGAGTTACAGTAGGCATATGGAGTCCTTAGACTTGTCAAGCAATGCTCAATGTCACAACCGGCCATACAGGCATGAGCCGGTGCGGGCTGGAGCCCTTAACTTGGCGGATCAGGAGAGGATTCGTCAAGAGGCGGAATGAGCAGCTCAAATGGCAGCAAATTAGGGGGCTCATCAAACCTTTCCAGCTTATCCAGCGACCTCGGTTGAGGCAGGAGTGGCCACAAGAACCGGAGGTGTGCCTTGCTTGGTGCCGGCCATATGCAATGAGCGTTTGCCAAAGGACTTCAAGGGGCCTCGTAAAGTGCCTAATTACACGGCTGACCTACAGTCGGGGGCTTGGATTGAGAGTTACGAGATGGCTATGGAATTGTTGGAGGTCAGTGATGCTTCAATGGCCATGTATTTCACCATGATGTTAGATGGAACAACTCGTACTTGGTTAAAGGGATTGCCACCCAATTCTATCGGCTCATGGGCGGAGTTGAAAGCCCGGTTCATCCAGAAGTTTAAGGACACGTGTGAATAGCCTATGTCGATTGTGGACCTGACCAATTGCAAGCAAGAGGATGGTGAATCCACAACCCATTGGGTGCGCCGGGTCAAGGAGATAATACATTCATCTGATAAGATGGATGCCGGTTCAGTAGTTTTAATGTTGGAGAAAAATTGCCGTTTAGAACCTCTGAAGCAGAAGCTGGGGCGGCTCAAGCATGACCGTAATGACATGGGAACATTGATGGCGGCTCTCGTCAAGTATGCTAATTCTGATACTACCAAGGACCCAGTGTCTGACGAAGAACAGGCAACGAAGGGAAAGAAGAACCAGCATAACCCGGCGAATCAGGGAGGTAATAAACGTAAGGCTGATGATTTTGTTGCTAACACTAATGCACAGGGTGGTAATCAATGGCGCAAGGGCAGACAGCCCCCTCGGTTGGGCGGGTTAGGTCCCACCCTTGAGCAGTTGTTAAATGAACCTTGTCCAAAGCACGGCACCCGGGAGAAGCCAGCCACCCACCTATGGAAAGATTTTACGATCATGAAGGCATTTAAAAATTCAAACACGTTCGATGGAGGTCACAGCCCAGGTGGCGGTTCAGGAGGAGGCGGTTTCCACGGCCCGGGCGCTGGTTTAGGCAGAGGAGGTTTTCACGGTGAAGGTTATCCTGGTCACCAAGGAGGATATAATCAGCAACCCGGTCAAGGTAATGAACAACAGCAATCCGGTTATCAGAGCAACCCGAAGCAGCTGAGTAGTGGGCAATACCATGTATTTACCACTAGTTTATGTAAGAGGGACCAGAAACTTCACAAGAGGGCCGTCAATGCCGTTGAGCCGACGATTTCACGTTATCTACGTTGGTCCGAACAGCCTATTGTGTGGAGCAGAGAGGATCGCCCACCCCGGGTTGATAATCTGGGTCACTTGGCCTTGGTAGTGGCGCCTCAGGTTGTTGGATACAACTTTACTAAGGTACTTATGGATGGAGGCAGCAGCATCAACATCCTCTATTATGAGACATTTCGCCGGATGGGATTGACTGATAAAAATCTTAAACAATCCAACACTGTTTTTCATGGTGTGGTACCTGGTAAGTCGGCATACCCAGTTGGTAAGATTGAGCTGGAAGTAGCCTCTGGGGATGAGTATGACTCCAGAGTGGAAAAATTAACCTTTGAGGTCGCTAAGATCAAGAGCCCATATCTTGCTCTACTTGGGCGGCCGGCTTATGCCAAGTTCATGGCTTGGTCGTGTTACATGTATTTGCAGCTCAAGATGCTGGGTCATAAAGGCACCATTACAGTACATGGGAGCTGGAAGATAGCTTTGGAGTGTGAAGAAGGTGATGCTGCCTATGCTGAATCTGTTTGTGCAACAAAGGAGTTAAAATTTTACAAGGATCATGTTGACCCGACAGACATGATGTCATTAAAGAAACCAACAACAGAGCATGAGTCGGAGTTGAAATTCAAATCATCTGATGACACTAAGATGGTTGACTTTATGCCTGGCGACTCATCCAAACAGTTCATCATCAGTGCAAACTTGGATCCGAAATAGGAAAGCGCGCTCATCGAGTTCATCCGTGAGAACCGGGACATCTTCGCATGGAAACCTTCAGACATGCCGGGTGTCCCGAGGGAACTCGCTGAGCACACTCTTAATATTGATCCAAAGTTCAAGCCTGTCAGACAGTTTCTTTGGCGGTTCAATGAAGAAAGGCGCAAGGCCATTGGAGAAGAGGTGGCCTCGCTCTTGGCAGCCGGGTTCATTGTGGAGGTCTTTCACCCCGAATTGTTAGCTAACCCGGTGCTTGTACTCAAAAAGAATGGCACCTGGCGTATGTGTGTGGATTACACCGATTTGAACAAAGCTTGTCCGGCTGATCCTTTTGCTCTCCCCCGTATTGATCAGATCATTGATGCTACGGCAGGTTGCGCACTTTTGATTTTCTTGGATGCTTATTCTGGTTATCATCAGATTAAGATGGCGGTAAAGGATCAGGAGAAGACAACTTTTATTACTCCCTTTGGAGCTTTTTGCTATGTGTCTAGGCCTTTTGGGCTTAAGAGCGCCCAGGCGACTTACCAACGGTGTGTGCAGAATTGTCTTCGCGATCATATTGGGCGCAATGTTCATGCTTACGTGGATGATATAGTGGTAAAATTCAGGAAGGAGGAAACCTTGGTCACAGATCTGAAAGAGACTTTCGATAATCTTTGGATCTACAAAATGATGCTTAACTCGGCCAAGTGTGTTTTTGGAGTACCAGCTGGCAAGCTCTTTGGTTTTCTGGTGTCCAACCAAGGCATTGAAGCTAACCCAGAGAAAATCAAAGCAATTACATCTTTAGCCAAACCAACGTGCATCAATGATGTTCAGCGGCTGGCGGGTCGTGTCACGGCCTTGAGCCGGTTCATAAGCCGGTTAGGGGAGAAGGCAATGCCTTTGTACCAGATGATGAAGACAACAGAAGCTTTTATTTGGAGTGATGCTGCAAATACTGCTTTTGAGGATCTGAAGGCACAGCTTGCTCAGCCGCCGGTTCTTGCTGCTCCAGTTGAAAAAGAGCCGCTGTTATTATATGTGGCCGCTAACTCACGGGCTGTTAGTGTGGCTATTGTGGTGGAGCGCAAGGAGGCCGGCAAAGAACATCAGGTTCAACGGCCAGTTTACTACGTCACTCAGGTGTTGATTGAATCCAAGCAACGATATCCGCATTGGTAGAAACTCGTATATGGGGTATTCATGGCAAGCCGGAAGCTTAAACATTTTTCCAGGGTCACCCGATCACGGTGGTCAGCTCTGCTCCATTGGGAGACATCATTCAAAACAAAGAAGCCACTGGGCGAGTCGCCAAGTGGGCAATTGAGCTTGGGTCTCATGGCTTGAAGTATGTGTCGTGTACTGTGATCAAATCTCAAGCACTGCTTGATTTCATCAATGACTGGACTGAGATGCAGATGCCAGAAGAGAAACCAGACAACACGTATTGGACTATTCATTTTGATGGGTCCAGGTAGTTGGAAGGCTCTGGGGCGAGAGTTGTGTTAGCTTCTCCGCAAGGTGACAAATTTTGTTATGTGTTACGGTTGATGTTTCCTTGCACTAACAACACTGCAGAATATGAAGCCTTGCTCCATGGTCTTCGAGTGGCGAAAGAGATGAGTTTGAGCCGGGTCAGATGTCTTGGCGACTCAGATCTAGTGGTTCAACAGGTATCTGGCAAGTGGGATTCCAAGGACCCTCTCATGGCGGCTTATCGCCGGGAGGTTGATGCCATTGCAGGACATTTTAAAGGTTATCAGGTGGAGCACATTGACCCTCGAAAGAACGAGGCGGATGATGCCTTAAGCCGTATGGGGTCTCAGCGTAAGCCGGTGCCACCTAACGCCTTTTTGGATGTTTTGCATAACCCCTCTGTCAAGTTGCCCACAGAAGAAGATTTAGCTGTTCCTGACCCGTAGGCGCAGTTGGTGGCGGCTCTTCATGTCATGCCAGATTGGACAGTCCCGTTTTTGGCTTACATTACCCGGGGAGAGTTGCCAGCAGATGAGACTTTGGCTTGATAGATAACCCGGCGGTCTAAGTCAATGTCGATTTCGGATGCAGCATTATACCATTGCAGTGTCTCTGGAGCATATCACGGTGCATTTCCCCTAAAGAAGGTCAAGAAATACTTCGTGAGATCCATGAAGTTGATTGTGGTCATCATGCCGGGTCTAAATCTCTGGTGGCCAAGGCTTTTCGTCCTAGTTTTTACTGGTTGATGGCTCACGCTGATGCAGAAAATCTGGTCAGTAGATGTGATGGATGTCAAAAGTTTGCACGACGGGCGCATGTGCCAGCTCAGGAGCTCCGGATGATCCCAATCACTCGGCCGTTTGCGGTCTGGGGGCTTGACATGGTGGGGCCTTTCAAAAGGTCCAAGGATAAAAAGACACATCTCTTGGTGGCAGTTGATAAATTCACTAAGTGGGTTGAGGCGGAGCTAGTGAGTAATTGTGACGCAGCCACGGCGGTTCAGTTCATGAAAAAGGTGATCTTCCGTTTTGGTTTTCCACACAGCATTATCACTGACAATGGCACTAACCTATCCTAAGGAGCTATGGAGGAGTTTTGTCAACGTGAACACATCCGGCTTGATGTTTCTTCTGTAGCTCATCCTCAATCCAATGGTCAAGCTGAGAGAGCCAATCAGGAAATTTTGAAAGGTATAAGACCCCAGCTTATGGTTCCCTTACAGCGAAGCCGGGTTGTTGGGTAGAGGAATTACCCTCGGTGTTATGCAGTATCAACACAACACCTAACAGGTCGACAGGTTACACACCTTTTTTCATGGTTTATGGAGCAAAAGCAGTGTTGCCTAGTGACATCCGTCATGACTCGCCCCGTGTGGCGGCTTATGTTGAAGCTTATAATGAGCAAGCAAGACAGGATGCACTTGACTTGTTGGATGAAGAAAGAGACTTAGCAGCGGCCCGGTCAGAAATTTATCAACAGGACCTGCGCTGAAGCCACAGCTGCCGCGTTAAGTCCAAGACTTTTCAGGAAGGCGACTTGGTGCTCCGGCTCATCCAGGATCTATCAAATGCACACAAGTTATCCCCACCTTGGGAAGGACCCTTTGTGGTCAGTAAGAAGTTAAACAACGGTTCATATTACCTCATTGACGTTCGAGAGCATGCAGACTCACGTAAGTCAGAGGAGGAGACCCGCCGACCGTGGAACATTGCTCAACTTCGGCCATACTACAACTGAGCTACCGGTTCTCATCATGTACATACTTTAACATTGTATATACCATGTTAAGCAATAAAGTAAGACCATCAGTCTCTTTTCTTTTCAAAGATTATGCATCTTTGTTATTTCTTATTTTTCAAATGACTATTAAGGAGCTGATCATATTTGAATCAGATTTACCCTTTTTTGTCCGGCTTATGATCGTATTCGAATCTAGCTGCAATCTCATGGTCACTTGGGGGCTTCTTGTTCAAACATAGGTCGTATTCGAACCAAAGAGAATGTAGCTAGCGTAACCCTCTTGATCGGCTCAAGGCCAAACTCACTTGGGGGCTTATTTGATCGTATTTGAATCATAGCTTAACCCCTCTTGAGTCTGACTTGGATCGTATTCGCATCAGGGTCGTTAAAAACCTCTCAAGGTCATTTGGGGGCTTCCTGTTCAAACATAGGTCGTATTCGAACCAAAGAGAACATAGTTGTCGGTACCCTCTTGATCGGCGCAACGCCAAAGCCACTGGGGGCTATATGGTCGTATTCGAACCTTACTTAACCCCTTTGGTCCGGTTTACAGATCGTATTCGAATCAAAAACCCCCACCTTTTGAGTACAAGATAAGATTATGCTTATTATTTGTTGCTTGTCTTTTAGTTTTTTGTTGTTTCAATATTACAAACAATTATCCCAGGCTTCCCCACCGGCTCAACTATTTGACAACACAGCCGCCCGGGTCGTTCACACCGGCGGCTTACAGATCAAAAGGTGCAACCTACCAAGGTATAGAGGTTATTGGTTTCTCATAGAGATTGAATTATTAAAATTCATCACCCGGGTTATTTAAACCGGCCGTCTAAGGATCCAAAGGGACAAGGTATGGTTATTACTTATACGCACTTACTTGTTGTGTTAACTATAGAGTTAGTTTCATCCCTTGTCCTTTATTTATATCTGTCTCTATTTCCTATTGTGGAAAATGTATTGGCTATAAATTGGGTGTTTTAAGCCATTTGGTTCTAAGCCGCCAGGCCAGTCTTTTCTTTGTATTTACAGGCAACAGAGTTCAAACATTGCAGAGGCAAACATTAAATGTGATACATACATAGGCATCAGGAAACACAGAAGTCACATAAAAGTATTTTATGCGCGATGGCATAAGCAGAACATACGGTGTTTAAACAACTAAGTAATTACAAGGCTTTATAAGCCCATGAAGATGATCATTGTTCCTCCCTCGCCGGTTCACCACCTTCTGTTCGCTGGAAGTTGGGTTTTGAACAATCAAAACCATTCACGCCGACAAATTCGGCTTCGTCGTCGATCAGGCCGACCGGGTCAACTTCCGGGGCAAATGTGTCTTCTCTCACCGGTGGGATCAAGTCTGTTACATTAGATGAGGGAGTGGCCATCTTCTTATTCTCACTATCAAAACCCGACTGGTATTTATCAACATTGGTGTCGTCTCCAAGGGTAGTTGCCTGAGGCTGGACTCCGTGCACGCAAGCCATGAAGTCATCCTGATCAAAAGGAGACCCGTCTTCCTTCACGGTGGGATAACCTCTTGACATGTCCGCCGGGTCTAGGTCTGGCACCCAAGCCTTGGAGCGGCTCAGGGCAGTCAAAGCTCTGGCTCACGCGCAGGAGCGTTTTACTTCTTGAAACCCGGCAGGATGGACAGTTTCTTCAGAACGTCGCTGAGCCGATTAGGTCCTTGATTATCAGAAGAGATGGTGGCCAGAGCCCGCTGTGCGCCAATATATAATTGTTCAACCAAAGTATATACTGCCTTCAGTTTAATCAACGGGTCTTGGCTCAGATTTTTGCTTCGAGGGCCTGCATAAATTTTACACTCAAAGTTAGTTGGCGGATTATACTTCGGATCGGCAAAAAGCACACAAAAGTTGAAGTCAGACGGCTTACCAAATAGAGCGGCTACCATCTGAGACATCCGGCCCTTTGACCCATTCAACTTTGTTGAAATAACTTTCAGAGCTGTTTCGGCAGTCTCAGCACGTTGGGTCAATAGAGCTTTTTCCTCTGCCCAAGTTTTCTCCTTGGCAGCAAAGCTGGTCTTTAAATTTTCCGTGGCAGAGAGACTTATCTTCAGTTTGGAGTTAGCAGATTTAAGTTCTGTCTCCTGACGAGCTTGCCGAGTCTTCGCATCAGTCAGTTGAGAGTTCAATTCAGATAAGGCATTCTGCAAAACATTCAGATGAGTCAATATTTAGTTTCAAAGTTCAAAAATCAAGATTCAAGTCTCAAGTACTTTACAAAAACCACTTGACACTTGGGGGCTAATGTATGCCAAATCAAATTTCTACGACTCTACAGACATATTTAAGTCCCAAGTACCTTACAAAGTAACAATACTTGGCACTTGGGGGCTAATGTATGTAGTTCAGCAAGTTTATCAAGGTTAAGCCGGAGTATTAAGTGCTTTTAATACGGTCTCAAAACTATTTAAAGTACCGGTTCATTTATGATCAAAATAAGCCGGTCCTTGGGGGACTATAGGTGGGGCGAGAGTTCTATTAAAGTTAAGAAAAGATTCAAAGGTAAAGGTCTCGGCCTATATTTTAAAGTCTACAGGTTATTCCGGATCTCTCATAATCTGAAGACTTGGGGGCTGAAGGAATACAGATAAGCCGGAAAACCGTACGTCATACTTTAACTGCGGCTGCTTGACCATCTCAATCTCAGAGTCGCGGCTGGAGTGTACATGGTTGAGATAGCCATACAAAATGTCATTGGCATTGAGATGGTCATAGTTGGCAACGTCAAAGCGAACTTTTTGCCTCTCCAAAGCCTCTTGTTTGGCTGTACACCGAGCCAGCACGGTTAGGTTCCCCGGTTTAATGAAGCGGCTCCCAGTAATCTAAACATCTGGTGCAGAAGAAGACGGCGGGTTGGCTGAGCTTGACGGTCCGGCTGTGGAAGGATTCAAAGTGGTCTCATCAAATGATGGCTCAAGAGGATATACTTCAGTGTCAACAGGCGGATCTTCTGGAGTATCAGTTAATGGAGAAGACGGCCTAGCCGGGTCTGATGCCAGCACCGGCGGGTCTTCCGCCGGCTTAGCTGCCTTTGCTTTCTTGGATTTAGCTTGGCCACTAAGAAAAAATGTTGCAGGGTTATTAGTATAAAGGTACAATTGAACAACCCGAAAGAAAAGGAGGATTTCTGATTACTCGGGAGCAGTCTTGAAAGCTGGGAATTGCGTCTGCGATGAGTCGGCAGAAGAGAGATACACCTCCTAAAAGGATAAAATAGAGTTAAAAGAAATACAGGGAGAAGAATCTATTAAACAGAGTTAAAAACAGAAATAAGTAAACCTCATTCGGACGTTTTTGAGGGGTCTGTTGAAGAACGATAGCCGGTTCATCTTCAATCCCAGCTTGACGGCGGCTTTCATGTTGCTGCTTTTTCAAACGAAAGTTGGGATCCAAGTGAGCTAAAGGGTTAGAAAACCTTACTTTATGGATCACTCGTCGAACTTTGTGTCTTGGTAAGGGCTCCGAGTCGGAGGAAATGATAGTTACCTCTGCTTCCCCGGCCTGACTAGCCCTAGTGTCATCCTGGAAATGACCAGTGTCAATAAGATTTTTAAAAAAATTGGCCAAGGGAATCAAGGGCTACCTCTGAATCAGACGTGTCATCTAGCTTCATCAAATCTTCAGTAGTTGTCTTCTTTTTCTTCTTCGACTTCCGGGTCGTTTTCTTGGCATTCATGGCGGCGGCTTTCGCTTTCTTGGCAGCCTCGTGGTCATATTTCACTTTCCAAAAGTCAGAATTGTCCTGTAGACAGGCAAAGCCAAGATGAAAGATCAGTGCTAAACAATACGGCTGGGCAAAATACAAACGAGAAGAAATCAGAATATCCTTACTTCTGGCACCAGGTTAAGCTTACAGAAGGGATTTAACCCAACAATACTACAGTCTTCATATTTCCCATTCACCAAAAGGTTTGACATTGAGACAATGTCTTCTTCCGTTAATTGAACCAGGATATGACGAAGAGAGTCGTCTGGGCCTCCCCCATATTCATACATCAACTTTGATCGACAGCTTAATGGAATAACCCGCCAGGAGATCCAGCAACGGGTCAGATCAACTCCAGTCAACTCGTTCCGTAACAGAGCATTGATCTTTTTGATGGATGGCATTAATCTCTTGCGTTCAGCAACAGTGAGTTTATCCGGAAGTGTGAACTTGAAGTCAAGACGATCGGGGCGGTAACCCGGCAGTGGCTTCTCGTCTGCTGGTGAGATGTCCTGAAAGTAGAACCAAGTTTGGTTCCAGTCCTTTGGGTGACTTGGTAAGACTATGAGAGGGAATACATCACCCTACCGGCGCTGAATTGAGATGCCTCCAAGCTCTAAGCTAAGGCCGTTGGCGCACTCGTTCTTCCGGTTCAGATTAAAGTATTCTCTAAACAGCTCTACGGCCGGCTCTTGCTGAAGATACACCTCACAGAGCACTTGGAAGTTGCAAATATTAGATATGGAATTGGGCCCGATGTCCTGAGGATGGAGTTTGAAAAAGTGAAGGACCTCTCTGAAGAACTTTGAGCCGGGCGGTGAGAAGCTACGGTTCATGTGGTCAGTAAAAACAATTACTTCACCGTCTTTTGGATTGGGTCGTTCTTCTTCCGGGTCAGGGGCACGCTAAGACATGACGCCTTTTGATGGCAGAAATCCTATCATGAAGAACTCTTTTAAACGTTCCTCAGTTATGGTTGAGGGAACCCAATTACAGATGGTTGGTGTTTTGGACGGCATGATGTGCAAGGAACTGAAAAAAGCAACATGCCGGTTCAGTTTAACGATCAGATTAACAGTTAAGGGATGACGATGCAAAAACAAGTAACGACGGCTTAACTAAGGGCTAATGACATATAAGGAAAAGAAAGCCGGTGCGGTAAGCCGCCATGATTATAGATTCTTTCAGAAAGTGGATTCAGCTAAGTATTGGGACAAACAAGTTTCCCAAAATGGTTGATATTGTTTCAGATCAAATGGATGCTCAAAATGGAAAAAATTCTAGACCCCAAAATACAGTTCAAATGAGTTCACCAGATCTAAACATAGCTCTTGTACCAGAAAAAGGAGTCTGCTAATATCAAAAGGAGGCACCAAACAGTTACTGCATGAACATACATCTCTTTTGGATCAGAAAGAGGAGGCAGTACAAGAACTATGAAGAACTATGAGGAACTACGAAGAACACACAGGAGCTTGGAAACCCTAATGAAGATCTGAGGCATGATGGAAAGAAAACTTACGGTTGCATGTCTACTATGGAGGTTGCCGCGGTTTTCTCTGGATCGGTTCAGGTCGATGCAGCGGCCAGAGTCGACGACGGAGGTGAGGCGCGGCGGTGGCGAAGCTCGAGCAGCGGCAGGGTCGTGAGAGGAAGAAGACAGAGAGAGAGAGAGAAGAATGAGGAAGGCCGGGGCGAGCCTATTTATAAGGAAAGATGCGAACAGACGGGCGCGAAAATCAAGGGAGAACCAAATAATGGTTATCTAGCTATATAGGCGCCTCGATTCTCGTGAAACATTAAAGATGAAAGATCCGTTGGAAGATGACGCCATGAAAATCTTTTGCGTTTTCAAGAGATGACGTCACGATGGGTTACAAAGGAATTTTACTAAAGATAAGAAGATGGACTTTTTTGGCTAAGTATGGAAGATTGACAAAGAACAAAGTTCAAAGTCAACCTGGGGCCTAATGTTGGGGATATTATTAGCAGCTGAGACCCATCCAGGAGGGGCCGGGTCAGCCCCAATGGCGGGCTACGCAAGAAGCACAGTAAACGTCCAAGATTGTAGTTTATTAAGTATTATAGAAGGCCCAAGGGCCTGAAGGCGGTTTAAGGCTTGATATTATGAACCGCCATATGTAAAGAAAGGCATGTAAAGAAAGTCACCGAGCCGGACACGATTATGAGTCGGCCGGGACTCTGTAGGCCACCAGGCGTCAACCCATGTATATAAGGGGACGACCCGGTGGCGGCTTAGGACAAGAGACAAGAAATCGATAACCAAGCCGGCGAGTTGAGCCTCTTGGGGATCGAAACCCCAGCAATACCAAACCCAACTAGGCGTAGGCTTTTACCTTCATCGTACGGGGCCGAACTAGTATAAAAACTCTCTCGTGTCCTTTGTCCCGATTAACCCCTTTAAGTTTCCTAGTCCGATGGCCCTACGACTAAGTCCTTGCTCTAGGACATCTGCCGTGACAATTCCACGACAATACATGAGTTCTAAATTAGTTGTGGGGCACATATCAAGGAAGCAATGAATAGTATCTCTGTCTAATATCTGTGTCACACCCTAGTTAGTTCAGGCATTAGAGTGTGCATCATGTTTAAATTCCTCTTAAATTTGAAATGGGGAAGACAGAACCCCCAACACCCCCTGGAAACAACTAGGGTTTACTACAATTATTTTCAATGAACCTGAAATGCCCTTCTAAAAAGTTCACCCTCTTTGTCTTGGGTTAGAACCTCTGGCAAAGTTGGTGCACAATTTTCTAGGTCAATAGAAGGTCATTGAATTAAATCATAAGTATTTGATTTTGGGCATTTAAATGCTATAAAATAATTTAAATGCTCAAATAATTCTAGAAATAAATGTTTGCTATTGGAAATATTCTAAATAGAGCCCACAATTATTTTCAGGATTTTTGGAAACGTTTTAGTATTTTTAATAAAGCCCAACAGTTGCAGTTAAATAGAAAAACAGAAACAAATCAAAAAAGAGAGAGAGGGGGAAACCACCTGGGCCTTAGCTGTGCTGGCCCAGCCCACCTGGCTCGGCCCAGCCGACTGGCCTTGCCAGTCATCCTCCTCCTCCCGCCAGGAGGACGAGGAGCGCGTGGCCGGCGCCCGCGGCCACACGCCGGCCACCTCCTGCTTCTGCCGACACCCTGGAGACGTCTAGGGATGCCACGCCGACCCCCACGTCCCCCTCTCATCCTCCCTCACTCTCCCCCTCGTCTACCTCACCCTCTCCCGCGATGGCCCAGCGCGATCCTCGCCGCCGTTCGTCGTAGTTGCCACCAGAGCCACCCCCTCGCCTCCCCGATATGCCCGTTAGCTCCACGCTGCCGTCCTCAACCTCTCCGTCGACCCACGCAAGCTCGGACGACCCCAAGAGGACGTGGTGACCTTCTTCCCCGTCCACGGCCGCCGGATGCCGTCGATCCATTCGTCGGCCTCAAGACCCCCCCGAGCTCGCTGACCCCCTCTCCGACCCCGCTATGAGCTCCTCTTCCTCTCCCCCTAGCTCCCGTGCTTGTTTGGCCCCTATAGTCGCCACTTCCACCACACCCGAAAGCTCCCCGCCGGCGGCCATGGCGCCGTCGTGGCTAGAGCCACAGTGGCTCGAAGCCAAGCTCACCGTTGTGCTCAGCGCAGCACCAGGAGCCCGTAGCCACTACCAGCTCCTTCTCCCATGCACCGTAGCATCGAACCGAACCCCGTCCGAACTCCGGCCACCGCTGTCGAGCTCGCCGGCGTCGTTTCCGGCATCCCCGTGTCCAACCACTTGCACCACTGGATGCGGCAGCTCCCCAGCTACGTGTAGCACGTCTCCACCGGCGATTTGGTCACCGGAGGACCAAATCCAAAGCTCTCCGCCATCTCGGCCTCGCCGGCGGCTCAACGCCGGAGGGATTAGCCCCGCTGACCAGGGGTTTGACCCCAGTTTGACTCCATCTGAGACACTGATGTGTGGGGCCGGCTTCTAACTAATTTAGATTAGTTTAAATTAGAGCTAATCACTCCGTTAGAGGTTAATGACGTCGTTAACTAGCCCTCTCTCACTGACATGTGGGCCCAGAGCCTAACTAACCTAGTTTAGTGCTAACTAAACACTAACCAACTCTGTTAGTTAGCTGAGAGACTGACAGAAGGGACACACCAGTCAGGTTTGACCTGGGCTGGCGCCTTTGACCCGCTGATGTCACAGTGATGCAGTGCTGATGCATTAATTCAATTTCTGGATTTATTCATTAATAGGAAATTCCAGAAAATAATCAAAACTTCTAAAATCATAGAAAATCAACCATAGCTCCAAATGCAAAGATTTATATATGAAAAATGATCAGAAAAATTCAATCTATCCATCTGTAATGGTTTCATGCATGACAAAACAAGTTACCTTGCTGTTTAAACAGAATAAGGTAATGCACTAATAAGGCCATGTTTAATGAGCTAATATTTGAATCTTTGATTCAAATGAGTTCATTCCCTTCTGTTTTAGCTTGCATTAGGCCAAGACACTTTCATCTTGCCATCTCATAGCATGCATCATATTGTTGCATATTGCCATGTGTTGATTATGTTCAGTGTGTCTTTTGTGATAGGTTTTGCCTCCGAGGATAATCCCGAGTATCCGTCTGAAGGGAAGTACCCTACTACCACTACAACAGGCAAGCAACCCATCGATCATTCCGATACAAAACCATGTTCTCACTTCTGCTCTTGTTTACTGCATTAAGACAACGCGATTCAAACTTCTGTGTGTTACGGTAGTTGAACCCTTATCCTCTGCATGACCTGTCATTGCCACAGTAACTAGATGAAACCCACTAGCATGTGTAGGAGTTGATTGAGCCATGTATGTGATTCCTACCTTGCCATGCCTGCTATGCTTAGAGTTGTGTCAGGTCTAGTTCATCTGGGTGATGGGCTAGAGTGATATGATATGTCGGTAATGTGAGGAATGTGTTGAACATGTTTTGGTAAAGGTATCGATGAGAGGCCATGTAGGAGTACATGGTGGGTTGTTTCATTGAGACCGTCCATAAGAACTGAGATATGTATGCGTGATTTAAGATTCAGCTACTACCACACATTGGGCCCTGAAATATGACCCAGCTTGACTTACTGACCCCTATCGCCCTTTGTCCAGGAGTTGCAACTAGTTTCTAGTGTTTGTAGGATATGTGTTGGCTGCCGTGCATAGCGCTGACCCTAGGGGTGGGCTAAGATGTGGTAGATACACTGTGGCCGGGTATGCCGGGCGCTCGTTTGGCATCTCGGGACCCTGTACACATCATTTGGGGCCGTTGAGGACACCCCGGCCGGATTTCCTTGCGGATGGAACCTGAATAGGCGATAAACCTGGACTAGAGACTTGTGAGGTTAGTCAGGTCGTGGTCTACACCCACGTCGGTTTTCGCTTGAAGTCTGCCGAGCACATGTCGTGTGCAGACGCTAAGTGGTGGAAACATGTGTGACGAAGTACACCCCTGCAGGGTATAAAACTATTCGAATAGACGCGTCCGTGGTAAAGGACTACTTGGTTGCCTATACAGTTCATAGACAAGTTAATGGATACTACTAAAAGACTCAAGATAAGTGTGAGTACCGAGGATGGCCCTCTCGTAGGATGACGAGGGAGGATCCCCGGTGGAGTATTGAGTTGGTGAGTAGTGGACTTGTGTGCGAAAACTGTTTTACTATTGGAGTTCCGTAGGATAGCTTAGCCAAGAGTCAAAGCTGGCTTGCTGCAATAACCCCACCACCTTCTTGAGAATAAGCATGTATAGTAGGTTCTGTTGTAAGACTTGCTGAGTACCCTTGTACTCATGTTTGCTTAATTACTGTTTTCAGACGACAACACCGCCCCTCTGATGGGTTCTACGTAGACCTTGACGTCGACGAGTGACTAGCCACCCAGGTGGTGATCCTGGCCATGAAGGGCCCTATGTAGATAATCAGGCTTCGAGAAGCCTTCTTTCTTTCTAGTGTCTGTACTCAGACTAGTTGCTTCCGCTTGTGCTTGTATGAGTGTATGACTTGAGTGTCGGGTCATGTGACCCCTATCTGTATGAACATGTTATCTATGGCTCTCTGGAGCCTTTAAATAAAGTACTTGAGTTGTAGAGTTTTGTTGTGATGCCATGTTGTATGTACTCATATCGGGCATATTGTGTGTATGATTGAAATGCTTGGTATGAGTGGGATCCGACAATCTAGTTGTTTATCCTTGGCAGCCTTTCTTATGGGGAAATGTAGTCTAGTGTTCCTCAAGCCATAGTAGTCCGCTACAGCCCGGTTCACCGGAGTCTTGCTAGCCCAGCACTATTGTTCAGGACACTTGACTGGCCGACATGTGTTTCACTTCGTTCCTATGTCTGTCCCTTCGGGGAAATGTCACGCGGTGACTTCTGGAGTCCTGCCTAGGCTGCTACAGCCCGGGTTCCCCGGAGTCCTGTTAGCCCAGTGCTACAGCCCGGAATCACTCGCTGATGACCGAGATGCTCGATGTGATTCATGTATGCCTGTCTCCATAGGTCAGTGCCGCTTTGGGTTCATGACTAGCCATGTCGCCCCGGGTTCTCTGTCATATGGATGCTAGCGACACTATCATATACGTGATCCAAAAGGCGCAAACGGTCCCGGGCCATGGTAAGGCGACACCCGTGGGATACCGTGCATGAGGCCGCAAAGTGATATGAGGTGTTACCGGCTAGATCGATGTGGCTTGGAGTCGGGGTCCTGACAATCTGGTTCACCTAGGGTATGCTATGTTGTTCACCTTGGGTGCGAAACAAATAGTAAAGCAATCATCATCTGTCTTTTTATTCAATTGAAGCAATCATCAGCCTGCTATCATTATTTTTGGATCCATCCACTGGTTGTTACCATCACTCTAAATTTCTGCATGCTCTCCTTACATAATCTCACCATATTTTTTCGTATGCATGTTAGATATTGTACACAGTCATGCTGAACATGTAGATAAAAAGAGAAGAATTTTGCGCGGTAATACAATGTCACGCAGACATCGCTCCATGGTGGGTTCAATGGCAAACCCTCCCCACCACTCTCCAAATTGTAATCCAGAGGAAGATATCTGTTCTGAGGCAGATTCAGATGCCGCTGACCACTCCTATTTACCCCCCAAGGTGTTTGCTCTACCTTGGCATGATGATGTTAGTCATATCATGCATATGTTGCCTTGCAGTGCCTAATTTTGACATCATATATGTCATCTGCTTAGTTTAGACATATTCTGTAATGCCACCTGTTTAGTTTCTATATCATATATGGGAATTATGCAGTCTCATGTCTTTTAGCCAACCATAATATATGTGAAATGTGTAATGCCATCCTGTTTAACTAGGCATCATATATTTAAATGATATCTTTCCCATCCTTTTCTTCATTACATTTCCATTTGTCGTCAATGTTTGTACATTAAACTACTCTTCCTGTGAATCAGCCAGTTGGGTGGGAGATTGAAAAATCTAGAGTGAAAACAAGGCCTTCAGAGCAGACAGTGCTACCTGTCGAAGTGGATCTCTTGTTGGGTCCCAATAGCTCCTCAGAGATGGATTCAGAGACAGATGACCAGTCCTATTCCCCCACCGAGGTGTATGCTCTAACTTGGCACAGTTATACTACTCATATCATGCATATGGTGTCTTGCATTGCATAGTTTAGACATCATATACACATATTCAACACCATGTTCTTAGTTCAGACATCATATATAATGTCCTCTGTTTAGATTATAAATCACATATGTGAATTAATGATGCGATCCTGATTACTTAGATAACATGTAGGTGAATTATGTCATGCGACCCTGTTTAGTTATTCATCATATCTTTGAATTATGTTATGCTATGCTATCCAGTTTAGATAGACATCATATATGTGAAATTATGTCATGCTATCCGTTTTAGTTAAAGAATATACATGTCAACTATTTCATGCCCTCTTTTTCCACGCTATCTATTGCATCTGTCTCTCATACAATGTATGTACATTCAACTATGTGTCTTGTTTATCAGCCATTTGAATTGGAGCGGGTGATGCCAGCATCTAGCGGACTAAAAACATGGTCTTCAAATAAAACAATGCTACCTCTTGGTGGAGATAGCACCCCGCTTGTACATGCACGAGAACCAGCCCTACCACACATAACCCAAACTCTCGTAGATTGTAACCCTACTACGATGGACAGAGAACCAGCTAAAACAGTGCTACCTCTTGGTGGAGATAGCACCCCGGTTGTACATGCACGAGCACCATCCCTACCACACATAACCCAAACTCTCGCAGATTGTACCCCTACTGCGATGGACAGAGAACCAACTTCACCCAATCTAATCCCAACCCCAGTAGATAGTAACCCAGTTCCTATTGACACAGGACCATCTCCATCACAGAGCTCCCAAACAAGAGCAGTTAGTAAGGCAGCTCCAGTGAACAAAGGGCCAGTACTACCATGCCAAACCCAAACTCCACCAGTTAGTACACCTATTCCTATGGAGGAAGCACAACTAGCTACTCATAGTTTAGCATCTATCGCATTTGATGTTGTTAAATCATATGTGCGTACCTTCCCATCTTGGAAATATTATCCTGAAGTTGAAGGAAAATGTCAGTTGCAGGTGTTTGTCCAGCAGTTATGTGTAAGTAATGTTATTCATGGAAATTACTTTGCTTTGTCCCATACATCCTACCTCCATGATGGTTATAATACATCAAATTTTCCCATTTTTCTCTATAGAGAAGGACCAATTTGGAAACTTAGGATGAGGTAACCTGTGCTAATACCTCTGCTATCTTCAAGAATGCTTGGTGGCAGTATCGGAATTACCTGAAAAAAAACGTACTTCACCGGCAAAGAAAGTCATCAAATTCCCTTACGTTCTCCTGAGACACATTTACTGTATGATGACTGGGAATGCCTCGTTCTATACTGGTCCCAAACCAAGAATGTGGTAAGGTCTATGAGCTCATTTTCTATTTTAAGTACTATATTCTTGCGTCTTATTGTACTCTGTTCATGTAGAACAAGTGCCTAAACCTGAAGAACAACTGTTCTAATTTAAGATTCCATTGCTATCATAGTTCAAAAAAGCGCTAGGCGTTAATTGTGTGTTTTGCCACCGCCTTGCGCTGTACTAACCAAAGCGCATGCTTATGCGTAGTTATGCACAGATTGAGCGTAGTTATGCGCAATGCGTTTTGCCAACGCCTAGAGCCTAGGGACGCTTAAGCGCTCGCTTAGGCGCGCCTTTTTTAACTATCATTGCCATCATGCATACTTCTTTGCTCTTGTATCACTGTATTTACTCATACAAACTTATTCTTAAATTGAAGGATCCAATCGAAACTCCAATGGCACAGCAGGTATGTTCACGCATGTTTCTTTAACAGGCTTGCTCTTATCAATAGCTCTGTTGATTTCAATTTCAATTGTGTATACAGTTGACTTCTCATATCATGCACATTACTAGCATCACAACAGAGCCAATAGTGTTGTTGTACATGTAGACCCGTGGTACCCATCTGAAATCTTGTTGTGCCGTCTAGTTTCCCACGCTTTGTATTCTTTCATTGCTACTTTGTCTTGAACTGATATGATTTGAACCGTGTCTCTATTTTGATTGGGCAAGACAATGCAGTGAGCATAGGACATAGATATATGTTTGTTTAATGTTTTTATTATGTACTAGTACTTGGCAATAGAAGACTTGGTAGTTTAATCCTGTCCACCTTACTAATGAACTGGTTCACCGAAATGAGTTTCATATACTAGTACATGCTAAACCTGTTATGTGTCAGCTTGTTTCTTCTTTTAGAATGCCGGTAGAATATTGGGGAAGAGTGCCTTATTAAGCAATGGTAAAGGAAGTAATGCAGATAAGATTCAAGATAGTGAAACATCCTTGTTGGTCTCCAACAAAGCTGATAAAACAGCTAAGGAAGACTATCTCGAAGACAGTGAGACAACCCAAAGTCCTGTCTTGGTTTAGTGTTCGAGTTACTGGCCACTACCGCTTGCACAAGCTATTCAAACTCACTATGTGAATCAGTTCGGTTTCTTGAGTCTCAACTACAAGCTGAAAGACATCAATCAGTTGTGCTGCGACAAGAAGCGGAAGGACTGCGGAAGTCCCCGGAGCATACAGATGCATACTTTCTGGTGCAACAGCAAGCGTTGGAGGATTTTAGCGCCAAACAGGACAAAGCTAATAAGCTTGCTAAGCTTATTGCCAGCATGGTGGATACCACGTTTCTTGAGCTCTTCTGAAGTTGTTTCAGTTATGCTCTTGTTTTGCTGCCAGGTTTATTTGCACTGGTGGCCAATTTTGACGGCCAGTTTATGTAATATGCTGCTTTGTTCCCTATATTTGCACTGGTGGCAAACTTTGATGCCCACTGGATGTAATATGTGTAATAGCGGTAATAGGCTAGCGTTAATAGCTTTCTTATTTATTTCCTTATTGTCTTGTTTAGTTGTTTTCTTGTAGTCACTGTAGTTCTTTTTCTGTGTTTTTCTAGTGTCCACAATAACTTATTTTTGGAAACTAGGCCAAAATAATCATCGCAACACTCGGACTGTTGTAACCATGGGCCTCCTACGGGCCGTATGATCCATGGACCTTCTACGGGACGTAGGATCCATTGGCCTTCTATACGGGCCGTAGGATCATGGGCCTTCTACGGGCAGTACGATCCATGGGCCTTTTACGGGCCGTAGGATCCATGGGCCTTCTATGGGGCATATCATCATTTCGCCAATCATGGGTCATACTATTAGTGGATAATAATGGGCCGTTAATAGGCCGTCTTTGATAACTCTATGAAAATGGCCCAACGTATTAATGGGCCGACTGTAACCACGAGCTGAATTTGGCCCACAAGCAGAAAAGGACAGTAACAGGCCGTAAGTAACCGAATGCTGGAAGTGAGCCAAAGAATAAATGTGCCCTGAGAAGGCCGAAAGATAACATGGGCTGGAAACGGCCCAATGGAATAATGGGCTCTTAATGAGTATAAAGTGCTACACTATTCATTACGGGCCAGTTTTACCACAGGCTGTTAAGGGGCCGAGGGTTATTAAGGGCCTCATATAGGCCAAAAGACGTCATGGGCCATACATGGGCCAGAAGTAAAAACGGGCTGGAATTATATTGGACGTCCCAGATGACGCTACTGGGCCTAATTCGGATAGGCTGTAAACTGGCCCTAGGATAGCGGGTTGTAAATGGGCTATATGCAAAGAGGACGTTAACAGGCTTGCCGTGGGCCGGCCCACCACCTTTTGACCAACTCAAACAAGCTAGCCTTTTCACAGGAATGGGCCTCTATTGGGCCGTGCCACGTGTCGACGTATCATAGGCGCTTTGGGTCCAATGAGTGGATGACATCTGTCCCAACGGTGAGCCGACACGTGTTTCCTCCAGCCAATGATGATTTTACACGTGGAAAATCCCGATTGGTCGGGGCTTTTAACAGGTTATCGGATCCAAAACCAGACCCGATAGCTTAACGGTATTCCGTTACGGTGGATGCCACGTGTCGGTCACCCTTGACGAAAGCACTTCTATGACATGCGATTTATCGTCATGGAAGTGGACACTTCCGTGATGATAATTTTGGTAATGTCATGGAACACTTCTATGACATCATAGGTATGACTATCTTGATTCTATCATCAATTTATCATGGATGTACATGCATGACAGAAAACGTGACCTACTATGACAAACACGTATCATCACGGAAGTGTATTTTTTTTGTAGTGCCAGCAGGCACATAGCACATGGGGCCGAGCTCGAAAACAACCATCGGAGGCGGTGGAGAGCTTGGCAATGGTGGAGACGACGATGGCGTAGAGGGTGGTGTCTTTGGTTGGGGGTTGATGGAACTAGGCTCTGCCAGAGCTGGCTCAGAACTCGAAGCGTCCCGCTGGGGAACCGACAAGGTATCAATTAGGCTGGTGGAGTGGACCGAAATATCTGGGATTTTTGGTTTCCAAAACCACCCTTGCTCCTTAGAAATTCGGTTGCAATATTTCCTAGAATGACCCACACGAGGGCAAGCCAGACATGATTTTCTAGACGTACATTGAGCTGCAAAGTGGCCCTTCCTGAAGCATTTCTAACACGTAAGCACTTGGTCCACCATGTCACTGACCATGCCCCCAAATTCGTCCTGTGCATCTTGTGTTGATGGGCCGTCAATATGTTGATGCAATGAATGTGCCTCACCAGTTTGGGCCGGAGAAGATTCTGGCCGCTCCACTCGGTTGAAGGTGCAACAATCCTGCTCGAAACATCCTCCTGAGGCAGATTCGACGTATGATCTGATTTGAGATCATGCAAGCCTGCCGCATTGACATCGAGCGTACCAATAGATATCGGCGACGAGGTGACAATACACTAAAGATCAGGCGGTGGTGTGCGATGAATGATCACATGTTCATGAGCAGGCAAATCATAACCCGCATCTAAAGTGGTGTCAATGCATGTCTGGCTGGCAGCATATCTATAACCTCTACAAGCATCATAATTTCAAAACATAGCAAAGGATAATTTCTTTCTAGTAGCAGATGGAGCATGAAAAGATGACTTAGTAGGAGGTTTATGCATTGCAATCATCCCCAGAGCTGCACGCCCTTTAGAAGGACTAACTAAGATCCATTCAGCATCGCATTCCTTCTTCCAAATGTGAAATTCCTGGGCCCAATTTTCACCGCCTCTCCCCCAAAGATGAAAATAGCATTTATATTGTGCACAAGGAAACGATCTTAAATTATTGATGAAAAATCCAACTTGCCTGCAGGAGACATTGAAAGAGAAGACCTTGTCCTTAATATGAGAGACCCGAAGATCCACCGCAGATCCACCAATGGCTGCCTCCAAAGCAGCCACCACAGAAAACTCATCAAGATGAAAATCATGCCTGTTGAAAGACACGATCAAAGTGAAAGATCCCATGCCCTCCATGGGATGCACCGTGAGACCAGTAGATATCAAAAACCTCTTCTGCGAAAGCCAAACCCATGGAGAAGTCCAAGCCAAGGGTGGATCTTCCATCATATCCCATGAGATGGGTATGAGATGGGAGATCAGAGAACGGCAGAGAGATTTGTTGGAGAGAAAACTCAGATTAGTGGGTGATGGTGGAGATTGCCGGAGAGCCATGGTTGTCGCCGTGGGGTGGTGGGAGAGCCATTTTTTTGTTGGGAAACTGCTTAGCTTGTGTTTTGACAAACTATTGGCATTTGAGATATCTTATTATTGCTCACTAGTTGATTATGCCATTCATATGAGTTAACATAATTTTTAAGAGTTATTGTCGACATGGTTAGTCCTGATCTTTGCTGAAAACCTAGCTGCTACTTAAGCTTATTTATGTAAACAAGAGCAACATAGTTCATAAAAGTTTTTCTTTTTCAATTTCAGTTTATCAATTGAATTGCTTGAGGACAAGCAAAGATTTAAGCTTGGGGGAGTTGATATGTCTCCGTCGTATCTACTTTTCCTAACGCTTTTCCTCTTATTTTGGACTCTAATTTGCATGATTTGAATGAAACTAACCCGAACTGACGCTGTTTTCAGTAGAACTACCATGGTGTTGTTTTTGTGCAGGAATAAAAGTTTCGAATCCCTATTAAAAGGAGGCCTTAATATCCCTTAGTTTCCATATGGACCCCGATGCCACGGGAGGGTAGGATAAAAGATGTCATGCAAGTTCTATCCATAAGCATGTATAAAAATTTACGGCATACATGCCTACATTATATTTATGAACTAGAGCTAGTGTCGTATCGCCCTAGGATATGACTGTTATATGATGAATATCATCCAACAAATTCACCGATCCAATGCCCACGAATTTCCCTTATATTTTTCTCGTTAAGTTACAACTGCTACTATTACCATTACACTTTCTACAAAGTCATTGCTACCACTGTTACTGTTACCATTGCTATCGCTACTACTATCAAAACTATCATTATCAGAGTTGGGGTTCCGCAGACCCTTGAGAGGTTCGAACAGTGGGGTGCGTGCAAAGAACTCCCTCTTCCCAACCTGTCGGCTCAACGATTCTATAGCCTAGCCCGACGAACCCAAGGGACAAGAGACACAGCAGTTTATCCTAGTTCGGGCCACCTTGCGGTGTAATACCCTACTCCAGCTTTGTGGCGGATTGCCTCGAGGGGCTGAGGATGAACTAGTACAGTGGATGAACAACCTCAGGAGGTGAGGTGTTCTTGAGCTCGATGAGCTAGTGGGTGTGTGGATGATCTCCCTCTCTACGGTGGTGGTTAGGTCCTATTTATAGTAGCCTTGGTCCTCTTCCTAAATGTAGGCGGGAAGGGATCCCACAACTACCAAATTCAAAGGGAGACAACTAGTACAAGTTATCCTGACAAAAGTAGTCTTCGCCTGCAAAGGCTCTAGCGGTGACGCTGTAGTGGGCTCCACGATGACCTCCGTCATGTCGTCCTGACGTTATTGGTCTTGTTGCACCGATATGGAAACCTTTGCTTGATTCCTCGGGACTCCGCGCCTGCGCTTGCCTCCTTATCACCAAAGAGGAAACTGGTACACTGCGCCCGCTGGCGCCCGCCTGGCCTTGGTCGTCATGGCTCACGTCATGTGAACCTCGTGACGTGCACCTTGCATTGATATCTCCACTCCTCGAGAGCCAGCCTAGTGAGGCCGCCCCCCATGGAGGTCCTGGTGTCATCCTCCTTGCGAGGCTTGGCCCCTCGCGAGGGTCTTGGATTTTTGTTGCTGAAAGTGGGTCGTACCAGGCCGTCGATGGAGCCATCCCGTGGGCCGCAGGCAGGCCAGTACGGGTACCCCCATTCCCAGGATGCTGACAGTAGCCCCCGGGCCCAAGGCGCGCTCGAACTTGGCTTCGAGGCGAAGCCAAAGGGCAAGTGCGGAGCATTGCGGGCCCCAACTGCATGTGGCCTTGGTCGACGCGTGGCGATCAATGCAACGTGGACGCCCCCACTTCCCCATGCAGCCTTGATATTCATCGGGCTCAGCGCTGCCGCCACCGGCTCACCTCATGATTCATTGCTTGCCGCACGCTTCCTTGGCTCCTCCACCTTCTCAGCTCTCCCCTATCGACATGGCGCCAAGGTTGGCGAAGAAAAAGAAGGTGAAGAGCCGCGCTCTAGCCGAATCTCCACCGGCCTTCGAGCCCGCCCTCGAGCGGTCAACGGTGGTCAACCGGGAGATGCTAGACAAGATCCGTCCGGCGCTCGCCGCCAATTCCAACAAGTGGAACGCGACAGTGGCTTGGCCTGCTTCCCGCGCCATGGTCGACATGGCGGCCACTTAGATCCCCATTCATCTCCATGCCGTCTTGGCAGGATTGATTCCCCCTTTTCCGATTTCTTCAACGCCATAATCTCGCATTACCAAGTCCATGCGTTGCACCAAGATTCCCAATGAATCCCTCTCCTCGCCGTCTTTGCCTTCGTCTGCGAGGCCATGGTGGGCATTGTTACCTCTGTGGCCTTGTTCCGCCATTTTTTTCGCTTCACCAGACCGATGCCCGCTAGTGCTCAGGGTGCATGACCTTCCAGGCTGTGGTGGCGACGGCCGGCTCAGGAATCGACTTCTAGCTCTTGCCGGTGGTACATGGATTCCGGAAGCGATGGGTGTTCATGGATGTCGGCGTGCTAAACTCCCTGCTCTTGCTCCCCCGGGCGCCGGCTGAACCCAGCTCCGGATGGGGGCACACGAAGCTCGTCGACCCTCCGCTTGCCCACGTTTGGTGCCGGCTGGCCAGGTTGAAGGAGCTTGGGGTGACGGTGCCCATGGAGGTGAAGGAGTTCGTCCAGTGCCACATCACTCCGCTCCAGCGCCACTCTCAACGGATGTGGACCTTCGCCGGCAACAGGGGCCCCATGAGGCTCCATGTGCATGTGCTTCCTTCCGAGGCTCCACGCACGGTGCTCGAGCTTCTGACTGGCGACCTTGCGCCAACCATGCTTCCGAAGGAGGGCTACCTCTTGTACTGTTGCTCAAACAAAGAGGTGTTCGTGAGGCAGATGCACCTCTTCGATGAGTGGGGGTTGTGCCCGGCTGAGCTTGAGGGGCCCCGCGAGAACCCTATCCTTGTGGTCCCCTGCCTGTCGTCCTTGCGGCACACGCCCCAGAGGTGGACGCTGGGGGCGGGTATAGCCCGGTGCTATCGGGGTGGCTGCTGACGGAGCACCGCAGCCTAGCTCTCCTAAGATGGCAGACCCCAAGGCGCTAGAGAGCCGTCCTGAGGGGGCGATCAAAGACTTGGCGCGATCCGGGGCTCCAGAGGTCGCCGCCCCTGAAGCTCGGGGAAGCAGTCCTGGAGAGCTGATGCAGCCCGGGGCTCCCGAAGTCAGCACTCCAGATGCTCCGCAGCTCGCCCCAGAAGCTAACGGCCGTGCCCCGAGCTTCGGCCAGCTACGCCTGAACTTTGAGGCACTCCACAAGAGAAGGGGGCCTCCCTGCCGCAGTGTTGACGCGTACCGGCCGCTGAAGTAGAGGAAATACATAGCCATAGATGAGTAAGTACCTCTTCTTTGCATTTTTCTGCGTGTTGCACCCTCTCCTGGCAGTGGCCCCTCAGGATCCCTTCATCTGCGGCAGCGAGATCTCCTGAGGGGCGGCTTCCCCCCATCCTTGGCTTGTCCCTGATCTTGAGCTCCCCCCACCAGGCCACCGTGCAGGGTGTAGGGCTTATCCGGGAGGCAGGCGTGCCGATGGGAGGCCTTGAGCTTGCGTTCCTGTCATCCTCCTTCTTGGTGCGCCCTGGGGTGGTGAAGGTGTGCCGAGGGCTCCTCCGCTAGTCGTCTCCGGTGACTGGATGATCCTAGCCCTGGCTTCATCTTTGAGCAGCGAGGCCACGCTACTCAGTACCTCCGCCGAGGCCCGAGGGGTGGCAAGGAAAGTGCCAGTTTCCAGCCCTCCGCCTGTGGTAGGCCGGCCACCTCAAGCCTCCCCCATAACCCCCGGCGTAAAGGATGGACTCGGTCATGCGCTGGAGCTCGCGCGTAGGCGCGATGTTGTACGCCATGGACTCTTCCAGGAGGCGATGGGTGCACTGAGCTGACTCGGGGATGAGCTTGTCAACGTCGACGCCCGCCATGAAATGGAGGGCCTTCGGCTGGCAGATGAATGGCATCAATTGATGGTAGCCATCAACCTCGGGCACCTTCAGCATGAGCGCGCCACTGCGAAGGCCAAGGTGTCCCTTGTGACCTCACGCGAGGCCTGCATCCGGGCCTTGGAGGAGGCCGGGGTAGCGGACCATCGCCGCAAAGCTGCCGAAGAGCGTGAATGAGAACTCCTGGCCGTGAATGCTACCCTCGAGCAGTGGATTGAGGCATGCAGGGCCGTCTTGATCTCGATGAGGGGAGCGTCTTCCGAAGAGGAGGAGATCCAGAAATGCGAGGAGGTGCTGATGTTGGAGGCATCGGAGCGGAGCCTTGAGTTGGAGCGGCTGGAGACGAGGGAGCGCCAGGTGGCCATGGCCAAGGACGCCGTCACCGTGCGTGAAGCCAGGATCCAGGATGAGGTTGACCGGAGGGTGGAGGAGGCCCAAGTAGATCTTGTCGATGAGCACCACCTGGCGCTGGTGTTCTTGGAGACTAAGGCTAAGGGCAGGCTCACCACCGTTAGGACGAGACAATGAATCCCAGTAGCTTTCCGGCTGGTATGCTGAAAACGCATTTTTCCGGATTAAGCTTGATGTCATATGTTCGGAGGTTGTCGAATGTGAGCCTCAAGTCGTCTACTAGAGTTTCGACATACTTGGTTTTAACGACCACGTCATCCACGTATGCCTCCACTGTTTTGCCGATCTGGTTTGCCAGACATGTCTGAATCATGCGTTGATATGTTGCACCGGTGTTTTTGAGCCCGAAGGGCATTATGTTGAAGCAGAATGGGCCGTATGGTGTGATGAATGTCGTTGCGGCTTGGTCTGGCTCTGCCATTTAAATTTGATGGTAACCGGAGTATGCATCGAGGAAACACAATGAATCGTGTCCTGCGGTAGCATCGACGATTTGTTCGATGCGGGGGAGGGGGAAGGGATCCTTTGGGCAGGCCTTGTTAAGGTCCTTAAAATCGACGCACAAGTGCCAGGATTTGTCCTTCTTTGGTACCATCACCAGGTTTGCTAGCTAGTCCAGATGTTTTATGTCCCTGATTAATACGGCCTCCAATAGCTTGGCTAGTTCCTCTCCCATTGCTTGTCTCTTAGGCTGGGAGAAACGTCGAAGAGCCTGCTTGACTGGCTTGAATCCTTTTAGGATATTTAGGCTGTGCTCAGCCAGCCTGCATGGGATTCCTGGCATGTCTGAAGGGTGCCAGGCAAAAATGTCCCAGTTCTCACGTGGGAACTCTCGCAGTGCGACGTCGACATCAGGGTTTAATTGTGCCCCGATGGAAGCTGTTTTTGTAGGGTCTGTTTGATGGACTTGGAATTTGACTATTTCGTCCACCGGTTTAAAGGAGGTGGACTTGGATCTTTTATCGAGTATCACATCATCCCTGTTCACCATGGAGCGTAGCGCAGTTTGTCGGCGCTCTCGAACGGGGGTCCCAAACTTGCCTGCCTGCGGCCTGCGGCGTGGCTCAAAGGGGGGCCCAGCACGGCCCATCTTCACCAGCACAGACCCAAGACCCTCGCGAGGGGCCAAGCCTCGCGGGGCAGATGATGCGGAGCTTCCTCAGGCACAGCCTCATCAGGCTGGCTCGCGAGGAGGTGGAGAGATCAAGGCGGGGTACCTCAGGAGGTGCCCGTGATGCAAGCCATGACGACCAAGGGCGCCAGGCGGGTGCCAGCCCGCGTAGTGTCCTCCTTTCCCCTTTGGTGCCAAGGGGGCAAGCGCAGCCACGGAGTAGCGAGGCATCAGGCAAAGGTTGCCATTTTGGTGAAATGAGACCAAGACCAGGAGGACTGCAAGACGGAGGTCATCGTGGAGCCCAAGACGGCGTCACCACTAGAGCTTTGTGCAGGCGAAGACTACTTTTGTCAGGATAGCTGGTACTAGCTGTCCCCTTTCAAATTTGCCCACCATTGTTGGCTCCCTTCCCACTCGATATTTGGGAATAGGACCAGGGCCTCTATAAATAGGACCAGCCACCCGCAAGATAGGGGGGAGCTTGGAAGGAAGCACCCAGAGGCAGCTAGGTCGGATTCAGAGAGAAAATTAGAGAGAGAGAGAGAGAGAGAGAGAGAGGGAGGGAGAGAGAGGGGTGACTGAACTCCTCCTAGCATTTCATCGCCCCAGCTAAGAACAGACCCTCGTGAGGCCGTTCTTCATTGTATTGTTCATCATCATCGGCCCAAGAGGCAATCCACCACACCACACACTTGAGTAGGGTATTACACCACAACGGTGGCCCGAACCAGTATAAACCCTGTGTCTCTTGTGTTGTTCTTTCCATAGCCTAGATCTTAGCGTGGCGGAGGGGTGCAGGTAGGTAGGAGGCGAAAGCTCCACGCGCACCCCAGTGTTCGAACCTCAAGGGTCTGCCGGAACCCGTAATCCGACATTTGGCGCACCAGGTAGGGGTGCATCGGAGTTTTCTCTTCCGCCACCGCCACGGCCTGCCTCGCAATGAGTAGCGCGTCGCCCGCTCCGGCCGCCGGCGCCAGCACGGGGGCCAGGGGGCTCCGCACCCTGGCCCCATCCCGGCAGCGGGTACGATGGCCGGACGAGTTCAAGCCAACGACCCCGCCGTGCTATGGCGGCGCGACAGATCCGCTGGCCTTCTTGCTGGCGAGCGAGGAGGCCCTCCACAAAGCCGAAGGTGACGATAGGGTCATGGCCAACTGGCTCGCCATGGCCCTCACCGGCGCTCCACGCACATGGCTGCCCCACCTGCCGGCAGCCTCCATTGCCTCCAGGGAAGAGCCCCGCAGCCTCTTCCCCGCCCATCACGCTACACCAACACCCCCGGTCGTCGCGGCCCTCCTGGGCGGCTCACAGGCGCCGCCTACAGGTCACCACGTCAAGCCGTTCATCCGTCGGGTCAGTGCCGCTTCCACATGGCAGGGGGCTCTCCCGGACTGGGCGGTGCCCAAGGGCGGCCTGACCTTCAGCTCGGAGGACCACCCCTCCAACTCAGCCTGCTCGGGTGCGCTCCCCATGCTGTGCACCCCCACCATCTGCCAGGTGGCCATCACCAGGACTTTCATCGATGGTGGTGCGGGCCTCAGCGTGCTCTCAGTCGAGGCCTTCAACCTCCTCTGCATACCCCTGGAACGGCTGCAGCCCAACCGGCCCTTCTCAGGCGTTGGGGGCGGGTCATCCAACTCTTTGGGACTGATCCGGCTCCTAGTAACCTTCGGCACCTACGACAACTTCCGCACGGAGCTGGTCGACTTCGACATCGCCCCCATCGGCCTCCCCTACAACGCCATCCTCGGCTACCCAGCGCTGGTCCAGTTCATGGCCGCGACGCACCCAGCGTACAGCCTCATGAAGATGCCCGGGAGCAGCGGTGTAATCACCGTACACGGGGACACCGGAGACGCGCTGCGGGTGCTCAAGCTCGCCTTCAAGAGGGTGGCGCCGGCACGGCCCGCCAACTTGGAGACCCCCGAGCCCAAGGGGGCTGCACCCGCCAAGAAGAAACAGTTGTTCACCCAAGACAAGGCAGAAACCAAGCAGATACCCGTCGATGAGGACGGGTCCACCAATGCCACTTTCACCATAGGCGCCAACCTCGAACCCGAGTAGGAGGAGGCCCTGGTAGGGTTCCTGTGTACAAACAAGAAGGTATTCGCTTGGGAGCCTGACCAGTTGGCAGGGATCCCTAGGAGTGTAATCGAGCATCACCTCAACGTGCGCCCTGTGAAGCAGAAGTCCAGGCGGCAGTCCACAGAAAAGCAGGCCTTCATCGTCCAAGAGACCCGCAAATTAGAAGCCGCCGGGGTCATTCGCGAGGTCAGATACCCGGATTGGTTGGCCAACCCTGTCGTTGTGCCAAAGAAGGGAGGGAAGGAGCGCATGTGTGTCGACTTCACCAACCTCAACAAAGCATGCCCGCAAGATCCGTTCCCGCTCCCCCGCATCCACCAGATCATCGATTCGACCGCGGAATGCGACCTGTTATGCTTCTTGGATGCTTTCTCTGGGTATCACCAGATCAAGATAGCGGTAGAAGACGTCGAAAAGACAGCTTTCCTAACCCTGTCTGGGGTGTACTGCTACACATGCATGCCATTCGGGCTGCGTAACGCAGGGGCGACCTTTCAGCGGCTAATGCACATCACCTTGGGCCCGCAGCTTGGGAAGAATGTTGAAGCTTACGTCGATGACATTGTGGTAAAGTCTCGGGAGGCCAGGATCCTGATACAAGACCTGGACGAAACCTTCGCGAGCCTCAACGCGGTGAACCTATGGCTCAACCCAGAGAAGTGTGTGTTCGGAGTCCCCTCGGGCAAGCTCTTGGGTTTCCTCGTGTCCCACCGAGGCATCGAGGCTAACTCGGAAAAGGTCAAGGCGGTGGAAGACATGAGCCCGCCAAAGACCCTCAGAGAAATGCAGAAGCTCACTGGGTGCGTGACCATGCTGGGGCGCTTCATCTGCAAGTTGGGGGAACGAGCGCTGCCCTTCTTCCAGCTAATGAAGAAAAAGGGGCCCTTTGAGTGGACAGAAGAGGCCGACAAGGCGTTCCAGAATCTCAAGACATACCTGACCAGCCCACCGGTCATGGTGGCTCCGCGCCCTCAAGAGCCCCTGGTGCTTTACCTCGCCGCCACTCCCTACTCCGCCAGCGCAGCCCTGGTGGCGGTTAGAGAGGAGCGTCGAATCAAAACCGCGGCAGCAGCCCGGGACAAGGCAGAACAGGAACAAGGAAGGCCCACAGAAACTGCCACCACGGCTGAGGAGGATCAGCCACCACAGAGGAGGGCACCGGAGGCGGAAGAGGCCCCTCTCCCAGAAGGCCAGCCTCAGGAGGCCCCATCGCCTCAAGAGGCGCCAGGGTCTCCGGAGGGCGCCACCAGCACTGACGCACCCAACCTCGTTGAGCACCCAGTGTACTTCGTCAGCACGTTGTTGCGGGATGCGAGGGCACGGTACCCCATGCCTCAGAAGCTCCTCCTCGCGCTACTGGTGGCCTCGCGCAAGCTGCGGCACTATTTTCAGGGTCACCCCATCAAGGTCGTCTCGTCATACCCCCTGGAGACAGTGCTCAGGAGCCCTAACTCAGCTGGAAGGGTCGCTGAGTGGAACATAGAACTGCAAGCGTTTCAGCTCGAATTCAGCACGACCAGGGTCATCAAGGGAGCAGCGTTGGCAGATTTTGTGGCAGAATGGATGGAGGCACCAGGCCTCAAGGCCGATGAGGATCGGTCCCTCTCCCTGGGAAGCGAGGCGCTAGAAGGCTGGGTCATGTACTTCGATGGGGCGTTCTCCAGGCATGGCGCTGGGGCTGGGGCGGTGCTTATATCGCCCACTCAGGACAAGCTCTACTATGATGTGCAGCTCTGTTTCCAGCAAGGTGAAAAGGTCTCCAACAACATAGCGGAGTATGAAGGTTTAATAGCAGGCTTGAAGGCCACAGCTGCCCTGGGAGTGAAACGCCTCACCATCAAGTGCGATTCGCAACTCCTTGTCAATTTCTCCAACAAGGTGGACGAGCCGAAATATGACCACGTGGAAGCCTACCTTGCGGAGGTCCGCAGGATGGAGAAGCAATTGTGGGGGTTGGAGTTGCAGCATGTGCCCCGTGGCACCAATCAGGAGGCCGACGACATCGCCAAACGGGCATCTAGGCGGTTACCACAGGAGCCTGGCGTTTTCGAGGAGCGGCTCTTCAAGCCCTCGGCCCTGCCGTCAATGTCAAACATGGCTCAGCCTCGGGAGGAGCTCCCCCAGCCACCAGCCTTAGGAGCTCCGACCTGCGGCCCGGCCTCAGGAGCACGCCTGCTCCTGACGATGGAACCTCAGGAAGGATGCTGGATCACGGAGCTCCAGAGTCACTTAATGCAAGGGACCTTGCCGGAGAAGGAGGAGGAAGCGGAGTGAGTGGCACGCCAGGCCACGGCATATTGCATCAAGGATGGAGAGCTCTACCGGAAGCGACCAAACGATGTATCCCTGCGGTGCATCTCCAGGGAGCAAGGGAAGGAACTGCTGGAAGATATACACGGCAGAGACTGTGGACATCATTCATCATCACGGACCCTCATCGGCAAGGCGTTCCGCAGTGGGTTTTATTGGCCCTCCGCACTCAATGACGCCGTCGAACTAGTGAAAGCTTGTGAGGCCTGCCAGTTCCACGCCAAGCAAATTCATCAGCCAGCAGGAGGCCTGCAGACTATACCCCTTTTGTGGCCATTCTCAGTCTGGGGGCTGGACATCTTGGGCCTGTTTCCTTGGGCGCCATGGGGCTACCGCTACCTCTATGTCGCCGTGGACAAGTTCACCAAGTGGGCTGAAGTAGAGGCTGTTCGCACCATTCCGGCGGGTTCCACGGTCAAGTTCATCAAGGGCATCGTGAGACGGTTTGGGGTGCCAAACCGCATCATCACGGACAACGGTTCGCAGTTCACCAGTAACCTCTTCAAAACATACTGTGCTAACCTTGGAACGCAGATATGCTACGCTTCGGTGGCGCACCCCTGAAGCAACGGCCAGGCCAAGCGAGCCAACGCAGAGGTCCTGAGGGGCCTCAAGACCAGGACGTTCAAGAAGAAGCTGGAGGCCTGCGGCAGAGGTTGGTACGACGAGCTTCAGTCCGTGTTGTGGTCCATCCGCACAACCACGACCAAGCTGACTGGAGAGACCCCGTTCTTCCTGGTCTACGGAGCCGAAGCGGTCCTCCCTCATGAGGTTAGACGTCGCTCCGCATGGGTCCTAGCGTTCGATGAGGCGCAGCAGGACGCCATGCGGGGGATGGACCTCGTGCTGGGGGAGGAACGTCGCCGAGAAGCCGTGCTGCGAGCGGCGAGGTACCAACAAGCGCTGTGGCGATATCACTGCCGCAACATCCGCCCCAGAACTCTCGAGGTAGGAGACCTCGTGCTCAGGCGGGTTCTCTCCAGGGAGGAGCTGCACAAGCTCACTCCCATGTGGGAGGGCCCGTTCAAAGTTATTCATGTTTCCAGGCCCGGCTTCACGCGCTTGGAGACTCAGGAGGGGGTGCTGGTCCAGAACGCATGGAACATCCAGCACCTCTGGAGGTTCTACCCCTAAAAAGGCCCAGAGCTTGTGAAGAAGGCGAATGCCTGTGAAGCTATCGCATTTTGGAAAAGGCCCGGAGCCTGTGAAGAAGGCGAATGCCTGTGAAGCTATCGCGTTTTGGAAAAGGCAAGGAGCCTGTGAAGAAGGCGAATGCCTGTGAAGCTATCGCGTTTTGGAAAAGGCCCAGAGCCTGTGAAGAAGGTGAATGCCTGTGAAGCTGTCGCGTTTTGGAAAAGGCCCAGAGCCTATGAAGAAGGCGAATGCCTGTGAAGCTGTCGGTTTTGGAAAAGGCCCGGAGCCTGTGAAGAAGGCGGAAGCCTGTGAAGCTATCGCATTTTGGAAAAGGCTCGGAGCCTGTGAAGAAGGCGAATGCCTGTGAAGCTATCGCGTTTTGTAAAAGGCCCAGAGCCTGTGAAGAAGGCGAATGCCTGTGAAGCTGTCACGTTTTGGAAAGGGCCCGGAGCCTGTGAAGAAGGCGAATGCCTGTGAAGCTATCGCGTTTTGGAAAAGGCCCGAAAGCCTGTGAAGAAGGCCAACGCCTGTAAAGCTCGCCACCCGCGAACTCTCACGTAATAATGAGTTGGGGCTGTACACGCCCCTGAGTCTCAGGAGCACCGGCCTCAGGCCCTGGGGCTCCCTCCCACGCCCAGTGGCAGCACTTAGCTCCGCGCTGGTGAGAAGACATCGAAGACTAGATTAGGTGCCGGACGCGGCTTTTCATTTGCTTTCCGCAATTGGCTTGTTCCTTCTCATTCGAAGTTTTATTGAAGATGTTGCCGTCTTTGGCTTGTGGTTCTTCGGCTTTTTGCTCTCCTGCCTCAATTTCTCTTATGTAAGGCCTCGCGAGGGAGGGCGCAGCCGAGCGCCCTTCCGAGTGTTCCTGTCCTAGTCGTTCAAAGGGTTCGCGACCTGGGTCCGTTACAGGAGCACCCCTCTAGTCAGTGCCCCACGGGCACAGCGAAACGAACACAGGGCCTGGGTCGGTCGCCCCCCACGGCTGGGGCCGGGAACTACCCACGCGCGGGCACATAGCCAGAAGGCACGGTAACGGAAGCAAAACGGTGATTGACAGCAATAACCCAAACACGCCCTTGCGGGGCTCCACACTACTATCTTTTTGCGCAGGAAAAAGGAAAAGAAAGAACAAATCAGGCACAGCTCGCCTCACACCGGCCTGCAGGGAAGACTCGAGCTGCCTCCGGGGCTCAGGCAGACTCCCTGTCGCGCTTCACCGAGGCATGATGGCGGGCGGACACGCTACCACCTCCCAAGCAGATACGACGGCGTGGAGGCTAATCGCGGCCACCGCTAGAGGAGTCGCCGCCTGAAGAAGAACCGGAGAAGCTTGGGGGACCCTGAGCGCCGCCAGTCACGCGAGCGCTGTCCTCTCCATCATCGCCGGAGCTGGGTTCCCGGCCACGGTTGTTGTCCTCGGGGCAGCACCCTGCGCGGCGACCATCTTCCCCAAACACCCTCACGTAGAGGGTGGTATCGCCGTCAAACTTGAAGTGCAGGGTGCACCGATGGCCCATGCCATGCGTGCGGGCAAACGTCTGCCAACCGCGGGCCAGGGCCAGGCTCCCAGCTACGGAGACCTCCAGTGAAGCCCATGAGGCCCGGCTGCAACAGCCGTCGGCCTAAAGCCAGAGGCCGCCCGGGGCGCCGGCCGGGAGTTCGCCAAGGAGGAAGCGAGGAAGCGGATGCCGGGTGCTAGTCGGCTCCGCCGACCACACGACAAACTCCGGCAGCACCTCTGCAGCGCGAAAGCGCGGCCTAGGGGGACGCGCGACCAGAGCGCGCCCCCGGCCGCAGCAATCCGCCCATCACCGTGCTGGAAAGCATCTCCACGGCCGCGGGGAGCCGCCGTGGTGGCCACAGGATGTTTGCGATGGCGCCCTCGGCCGCGCTTGGGTGGGGGAGAGGCATGCTCAACCTGGCAAGCCTCCCCCTTCTCCGCGGCCGAGAACCTCCTCGACGGGGCCATGAAGAAGAACGAGAACCAAGGGGAGATGAACTGGAAGGGCGCACGCCGATCAGTACTTATAGCTGGTGAGGGCCTACCGACGGCCCCCACGATCACAGGTAATCATGACCCGCTTTGCATGTAGGGACTTGTCCAATCCGTGCAGTTGCCGAGGCGCCATGGGGAAGTGGAGACGCCCACGACCAATCAACCGCCACACAGCGCCCAAGGTCGCAGGCTGTTAGGGCCCTCGGCGGTTCGCTCTTGCCCTTTCGCCTCCCTGCATGGCCAAGCCCGGGCGCGCCTTGGGCCCGGGGGCTACTGTCGGCATTCTGGGAACGGGGGTCCCCAGACTTGCCTGCCTGTGGCCTGTGGCGTGGCTCAAAGGGGGGCCCAGCACGGCCCATCTTCACCAGCACAGACCCAAGACCCTCGCGAGGGGCCCAGCCTCGCGGGGCGGACAACGCGGAGCTTCCTCAGGCAGGGCCTCATCAGGCTGGCTCGCGAGGAGGTGGAGAGATCAAGGAGGGGTACCTCAGGAGGTGCCCGTGATGCAAGCCATGAGGACCAAGGGCGCTAGGCGGGTGCCAGCCCTCGTAGTGTCCTCCTTTCCCCTTTGGTGCCAAGGGGGCAAGCGCAGCCGCGGAGTACCGAGGCATCAGGCAAAGGTTGCCATTTCGGTGCAACGAGACCAAGACCAGGAGGACTGCAAGACGGAGGTCATCGTGGAGCCCAAGATGGCGTCACCACTAGAGCTTTGTGCAGGCGAAGACTACTTTTGTCAGGATAGCTGGTACTAGCTGTCCCCTTTCAAATTAGCCCACCATTGTTGGCTCCCTTCCCACTCGATATTTGGGAATAGGACCAGGGCCTCTATAAATAGGACCAGCCACCCGCAAGATAGGGGGGAGCTTGGAAGGAATCACCCAAAGGCAGCTAGGTCGGATTCAGAGAGAAAATTAGAGAGAGAGAGAGAGAGAGAAGGGTGACTGAACCCCTCCCAGCAGTTCATCGCCCCAGCTAAGAACAGACCCTCGCGAGGCCGTTCTTCCTTGTATTGTTCATCATCATCAGCCCAAGAGGCAATCCACCACACCACACACTGGAGTAGGGTATTACACCACAACGGTGGCCCGAACCAGTATAAACCCTGTGTCTCTTGTGTTGTTCTTTCCATAGCCTAGATCTTAGCATGGCGGAGGGGTGCAGGTAGGTAGGAGGCGAAAGCTCCACGTGCACCCCAGTGTTCGAACCTCAAGGGTCTGCCAGAACCCGAAATCTGACACAGTTAGTTCCTCGGCCGCTAGGGCTTCGGATAGTGCCTCGAGGGCCAGTGCGGCTGTCTTATTTTCAGCGCGGAGTGCTATGTCCGGATCACTAGCAAGAGTGATGATTCCATTGGGCCCGGGCATTTTGAGCTTCATGTACCCGTAATGGGGTATGGCTTGGAAGATTGTAAATGCCTCCTGCCCTAGTAGAGCATGGTATCCGCTGCTGAACGGGGCCACTTGGAATGTAATTTCTTCGGACCTGTAATTATCCGGCGTGCCGAATACCACATCTAGTGTGATTTTCCCAGCACAGCGTGCTTCCCGACTTGGGATGATTCCTCTAAAGGTTGTGCTACATTGCTCAATGCGGCTCCAATCTATTTCCATCTTTTGAAGAGTTTCCTCATAGATGAGGTTTAATCCGCTGCCGCCATCCATGAGTACCTTGGTGAGTCGAAAGCCGTCCACGATTGGACTGAGGACCAGTGCGGCTGGTGCTCGGGCTGTTCGGAATTTGGGTTCCTCACTGGTATTGAAGGTAATAGCCGTGTCACCTCAATGATTTATTTCTGCTATGTGGCAGATTTCGGCCATGCTGCGGAGTGTTCGCTTGCGTCTATTATTTGACGCGAAGGTCTCAAAGACCGTTAACACTGTATTGTTGTCCACGGGATGGTGCTCTGTGGTTTTTGGGAGGAGTTGATCCTCACCACTTTTGGCCAACTGCCGGAGTATCCAACATGCTCTAAGGTTGTCAATTGGTATTGCATCCGCCGTACTATGAATTTTGCAGGGTCCGTTGAGCCATCCCTCTAGTATGGTTCCTTGCCCCGTAGAGGTCTTTTGCTTTTTGGTAGTTAACCCAGGTGTATTGTGATAATGCACCCTTTTATTTCAGACTGGGTTTGTATTCAGGGCTGGATTATCCCAATATTTTATTTCGGTTTTCTAGGCACTTTCCATCGCACAGTTCTTTCGTACTATGGACACCAAGTCGGCAAAGCGTGTAATTTCGCGGCGAATTATGGCATTGAGGATTCCCTTGTTCGTGCAATTATTGCAGAAGAATGAAATTGCGTCTTCCTCGCGGCAGTCCTTTATCCTGTTCATGACTAGGAGGAATCTGGCCCAGTAATGGTGTACTGTTTCTTCGGGCTCTTGCCTAATTTGGGATAGATCGCGTATGTTTGGGTGGGTGGGTGGAATTGAATCCGAATCCTCACCCGATCTGAGACTCAGGGGCCAAGGAGTTTCCGAACTCGAAAGTTTGGATTCTTGGATGTTTTCCAATAAATCTAGCCTGCTGCCTGATTCTAGGTTCAGGCCTTTAGTGAAGTCCCCCCCTCCGCGGGAATCCGGACATAGCTAGTCCTTAAGATAGATGAAGGGTTGCCGCATTGTTCCTCCACCACTGCAACGTGATGGGTGACCTGGGGAGAGTTAATCTCTCTCAGATCGGGTTTAGGCCCAATCTGATCGTAGTCTGTAGCGACTCCCAGGGCGGCGAAGCGATCCAAGAGCTCGTTCAGGGAAGAGAGCTCCATAGGATCTAACTGCTCGGCGAGTTCCGAGTTGACGTGAAGATTGCTTTTGATGACTCGAGAAGTCATCATCGGCGTAGCGGCCGAACAGGCGGTCATAAGAAAACCCCCTAGCCGGAGAGTTTGGCCGATAGCCAAAGCTCCCTCAGCGATAGTGTCGTATTTAAACGGGACGAGACATCCTTCTTGGTGGCGACGGCACAGCGGAACTCTCAATGAAAGCACCAATGCCGGTGTCAAAACCGGTGGATCTCGGGTAGGGGGTCCCGAACTGTGCGTCTAGGCCGGATGGTAACAGGAGGCAGGGGACACGATGTTTTACCCAGGTTCGGGCCCTCTTGGTGGAGGTAAAACCCTACGTCCTGCTTGATTAATATTGATGATATGGGTGTTACAAGAGTAGATCTACCACGAGAGCAGAGAGGCTAAACCCTAGAAGCTAGCCTATGGTATGATTGTATGTTATGATTGTTGTCCTACGGACTAAAAACCCTTCGGTTTATATAGACACCGGAGAGGGTTAGGGTTACACAAGGTCGGTTACAAAGGAGGAGATATCCATATACGTATTTCCTAGCTTGCCTTCCACGCCAAGTAGAGTCCCATCCGGACACGAGATGAAGTCTTCAATCTTGTATCTTCATAGTCTAGCAGTCCGACCAGTGGAGATAGTCCGGCTGTCCGGAGACCCCCTAATCCATGACTCCCTCACGGGACAATGTCGACGGCCAGCGTGGAGCATGGTGCTTCCACTTGGACGTGGGCGGGAGCCCCCAAGGGTGAGGGGCAGCACAATGGAGACTCCAGGGTGTGTACATCCCCACTCATTATTACGTGAGAGTGTCACGAGTGGAGACCTTCACAGGCGTGAGCCTTGCTTCATATCGCCTGACGAGGGACCCGCCTTGCGCCTCCGCCGACCACCGTTGGGGCGTCTGGAAACCAAGACGAGACCAAGGGGCAAGGGGGACGTTGGCGGCACAATCGGCGACCACGGGCCCTCTGCCAGGGGGGGAGGGCTCGATAGTGCCTCCCCCGGCAGAGGACCTACCTCCGTGTGACGCCTTACTCCGTGCGTCGCAAGGGGGGTCTGTGTCCGGCCCCGCCCATGTAGCCCCCAATGCGCCAGTCCTGCCGGGAGCGAGGGCACCGCGTCGGGGTCTCCGACCGTTGTCGTGGCCTGGTTCACCTGCGGTCCAGGTTAGCGTAAGCATGTCCCTCGGGTATCGGCCATACCCTGTGGTTGTTGTCATCAAAGGGTTTGGCGAAGCTTCCAGGCAACTCATGGAAAGCCCCGACCTCCAGCGAATCTCCTGCCCAACTCGGCTCGGGCAACGAGCTGGGGTCTTCCTCAGGCGTGTACTCCAGGCCCATCATGCGGGGCACGTACACATATGGGGCGGCTGGAGCGGAGCCTTCGCTTGGGTGCCCCACACCTTGGACTTCCGGGACTTGCGCCTAGCCCTGGTGGCCGCGGGACGATGCCCCAGCGCGGCCCCGTAGGGGACCGCCAGAGCTTGCCCCAGCCGCAGGCATTGCAGTTGCGGCCGGATGAACTGCGCCAAGGGTCGTGTTGTCACGGTCGAATCCTTCGGGTGCTCCGTGGGGCGCACGGGCACGTTGGGGCCTAGCACACGCCTCTGTGACCACCTGAGGGGTGAATGAGGAGAGGAAAGGCACCGCACCCCTACAGGCGGCATTGAGCAGTTCGGTGACCCACTCCAGCAGGGCATCATGGCCGCCCTCCACCAAGTTACAGCGCAGTAGCTCTCGCGCCACGATGATCATGGCTCGCATGTTTTCCTGCTCTCGATGACTGTGCGGTGCCGTAGTTGCGGCATAGCCCGAAGACCATGTGGGCGGGTGGCGCTAGGCAAGGGCGGGTGGTGCTAGGCGAGGGCGGGTGGCGCCGGCCCAGGCGAAGACTACAGGTGAGGGTGGGTGGCGCTGGCATGTGCCGCCCGCGTCTGGTGGAGTTTGGTGGTGTACGGGCCGCCTGGAGCGCAGAGTGGAGGTCTTCCTGGGCGGACAACATTGCCTGGACGGGCCAAGCGGCATGAGCCCTCTGATCGTCAGCCATCAGGGTTGTCGGCTGGCTGGAAGAAGAAAGGCCCCGATGCACCCCTACCTGGCGTGCCAAATGTCGGATTCGGGGTTCCGTAGACCCTTGAGAGGTTCGAACACTGTGGTGCATGCGAAGAACTCCCTCTTCCCAACCTGCCGGCTCAACGATTCTACACCCTAGCTCGACGAACCCAATGGACAAGAGACACAACAGTTTATCCTAGTTCGGGCCACCTTGCGGTGTAATACCCTATCCAGCTTTGTGGTGGATTTCCTCGAGGGGCCGAGGATGAACTAGTACAGTGGATGCACAGCCTCGGGAGGTGAGGTGTTCTTGAGCTCGATGATCTGGTGTGTGTGTGGATGATCTCCCTCTCTACGGTGGTGGCTAGGTCCTATTTATAGTGGCCTTGGTCCTCTTCCCAAATGTAGGAGGGAAGGGATCCCACAATGGCCAAATTCAAACGGAGACAACTAGTACAAGTTATCCTGACAAAAGTAGTCTTGGCCTGCAAAGGCTCTGGCGGCGATGCTACATTGGGCTTCGCGATGACCTCCGTCCTGTCATCCTGGTGGTCTTTATCTTGTTGCACCATTATGGAAGCCTTGGCTTGACTCCTCGGGACTCAGAAACATTCCAATGCCTCCTTAGTAGCATATCTTTTGTGTTGAGCCTATCCATAATCATCATCCATGCAAAGACCTTGATTTTCATGGTACAAGAGGAGGCCCATATTCATTTGAGCAGGGGATTAGGGATGACATTACGGTGAACATAAGTGTAGTAACTCTTGGCTTCATACTACTTTCCAGTATGTTTTAACACCCAACAATCAGGTTCAGAGGCATTTAGTTGATTGTTTTGCACCATCTGTTGTAGGCTAATCAGCTCCTCATGAGCTTGTTGATATAGTGGGGGATGAAAAAGAGTCTCCCACTACTGACAATCCATGAAATCCTTAACTGAAGCTAGGGTGTCAATGGCATATGAGAATATTCTGGCAAATCTTTGCTTCAATGGAACCATAGAATTATCTAACTACCAATTATCATCCCAGAACAACACAGTTTCTCCCAGATTAACCTGAACACATGTAAACTCTCTAAACTTATCCATTAGCTTGCAAAGATCCCCCACCAGAAGGAACCACATTTTTAGTAGCATCTGGTACTCTATCATGGTAATATGAATTCCATATTAAGTTAACCCAAGGAACATTCTTCTTATTAAAGAACTTGTGCAAATGTTTCATCAAAAGAGCATCATTTTGAACACCCAGATTCATGATACCTAACCCCCCTTCGTTTTTGGGTTTGCACACCAAATCCCAGGCTGCTAGAGCAGGTGCTTTATAATTGTTATTCCTTCTCCGCAGACACTGCTTTTGTATCCTCTGAAGTTGCTTTAAAATTCCAGGTGGTAGTTCCAAGCCGCGGAGAAATAATATGGGTAGAGAGGATAGAGCAGAATTAAGATATTGCAACCTACCACCTTGGGCTAGGAAACTGGAACTAGCAGAAACTTTTTTTCCATGCTATCCACCACTGGCATTAGATCCATGATTTTGAGCCTCGTAATTCCCACTAGTAATCCCGGGTATGTGAAGGGAAGAGTTCCAACCTTACAACCAAAAGAATCAGCCAGCATAGCCATTTCCACTTCATCCACATTTATAGGTAGCATAGATGACTTATGATAATTTATATGAAGCATTGTGGACTGTGAGAACTACATCAAGATGCTTTTAAGAGCCAATAGTTGACCCTCCTCAGCAGGCAAGATGATAAATGTATCATCAACATAGTGAACTATTGTGTAGTCAGGATCATGGTTGGGGATAGGTAGTTGCAAAATTCCTTTGTGCAACAGATCATTAACAATAGACTGTAATGTATCAGCAGCCAGTACAAACAACAAAGGGGAGAGGGGATCTCCCTGTCTAACCCCTTTTTACAAGCAAAGTGCTTGCCTGGTACTCCATTAACCAAAATAGAGGAAGTACCATTTGAGAGAAATTGTTTTGCCCACATTATCCATTTCTCAGGGAAGCTTTTCTGACAGATGGCCCGCATGCTCCAGATAATCAAAAGTTTTTTCAAAATCTAATTTCAAGACAACAATTTTCCTTTTAGACTGATGGCATTGGTGTAAATATTCCAATGTCCAAACTACACAGTCTTGGATTGTCCTTGACTTAATAAAACCATATTGGTCTTTATGTATACACTTCATAATTACCATGTGGAATCTGTCAGCAGCCATTTTTGAAATGAACTTTAAACCCATACTGGTTAAGGATATTGGTCTAAAGTCGTTAACAGATTCAGGAACAACCACCTTTGGTATGAGTGTAATATAGGATCCATTTATGTTCTCTGACTTAGCTGTGCCTTCATGAAAAGCCTTAGCCAGCTCCTAAAATTTATGGCAAATAATTGGCCAACACTTCTTGAAGAAGAGCCCATTAAAACCATCAGGTCCAGGTACTCTATCTATTGACATCCTCTTCATAGTTAGGTCCCTTTCATCTTTCTCAAAAGGTTTTACAAGAACATCCTGACCCTCAATTGGTTCTATCAAAGCTTTTGGATCCAAAGTCATGTTTATCCCTCTGGCAGTACCCATTCTATTCTTAAAAGTGGACCAGAAGGCACCTGCAATCTGTATATGATCATTGGTGACATTTCCATCCTCTAGTTTGATCTAAGCCACTGAGTTCCTGCGATATCTTTCTGTAGCCATAGCATGAAATAATTTGGTGTTTTCCTCCCAAACCTTGATTGACCTGATAGTGCATCTTTTCCTCCAATAAAGATATTGCAGGTGTAAAAGTTTTTCCATATGTAATTTTACAATCTTTCTGAAGTTGAACTCGTGTCTATACAAAAAGGCCTTAGTTCCTCAAGCTCATCTAATAAAAGAATGACCCTTATGCACTTATGAATTAACTACTTCATTTTTGAGAGACCCATCTGCCACTTTTTCAGGTCCTGCCTCAAGGTTTTCAATTTGTTAGCAATTATATCTGAGATATGTGTTTTGTGAGTGTTTCTTCCAGGATTTATGTACACACTCCATAAAACCCTCAAGCTCCACCGAGTAATTGTCAAAACGAAATAGATTACACTTGGGGACGCTGGTGCTTATAACTACCACAGATGGCACATGGTCAGAAGCAGTTTTTGCTAAGGGTAGAACTTATCCTGCAGGGTACAGTGTTCTCCAAGGTCTATGGTGAAGAGCTAGTCTAATTGCTCAAGAAGAAGAGTGTCATGCATATTAGACCAAGTGTACTTTCTCCCCTTAATTGGCAAGTCAATCAGCCCCAGGTGACCGATTATGTCATCAAAGATAAACATATCATTAGGAACACACCAGGCATGTTTCTGTTAGTGGTGTATCTAAAGTAATTAAAATCACCTAACAGAAGCCAGTTATCATCCACAGGGATGTGAAGATTATATAGCCAATCCAAAAAATCTTCTCTGTCCTGTCCTACATAGGGACCATAAACTGAGACTAAAGTCCAAACCTTCCATTATGCATAGATGTAAATCTTATGATAACACCAAACTGTTTGAGCTTAATCAAGATGCCTGAGAACATAGCTGAATTCCACAGAACCACAATACCACCAAATGCACCCACTGAGGGACTATATGCAAAGTTATCAAATCTTCTAGGGCAAAAAGATCTAATAGTAAGATGATCCATATGCTGCATTTTAGTTTCTTGGAGACAAACCACGGAGCATTGGCTTTCATCAATTTTCTGACTGACAACACCTTGCCCATTATCAGAATTTAGCCCACGCACATTCCAATAGAGAACACGCCAATTTCTACTACTAATATGATTACTATTCATAAAGATAAACAAAAGTAGTATTACAAATCATGTAGACACATAGTGTGCTACACTACAAGCCAAACCAGAGTAGGTGCATATCACAAATTACAGTTCCACTAAAGAAATAAAAACAACTAAGATAACTAGCAAATTTGAGGGCTTGCCACACCCAATCCAGAAGAGGATATTTATTCAGTTGGAACTGATGAGGAAGGCTGCATCACCGGGTCTTCCATAAGCAGGTCCACTGTAAGCTTCTCTGGAGCAATCTCCAAATCTGCTCCCATCCTTTGAAGAACCTCGATTGGAGTTTCAGGTGGAATCCTCCTCCATGGGGATGTGGCTGTGCAGCAGTAGCATGGGTCTCCTCCCCCAAAGGTTTAGACTTGGGCTTCTTCTTCCTGGGCTGAGGCATTGGCAGCTCTTGCAAAGTAGGCTTAAAACCATCTCGCATTATAGAGCAATGAGTGCATCTTCTCACACTTGTATCTACCACAGGTACTAGAGCTTTCTTTCTCTTGATGGTCCCGCGAGTTTGTTGTGCTAAGAAAGAAATTTGCTCTTCAGTATGAGCCTGAGAGGGAAGAACCTCCTTAGTTGCTACAGTTACTATGAACAGAGCTCTTGCCACAGGCCTGATGACACTAGTCATTGGTGGCTCCTCAGAAACCAAGAGGTTCTCATCCAAAGTGAGTTGCAAAGGAGTTGGAAACTCCAGTTCGAAGGCATCCTCCCATGATCTTTTGGGCTTGAGCTGCATGAACACTGGATTTCGTACAGGAGCAAGAATTCCAACAGTAAGAAGCTTCTCAAATGTCCTCCTCCATATCATCTCAGGGGGCAGAGGTAGTCCACAAGGAACCATAGGTAATGGAATCTCCATAGGAGCAGCTGGCCAAACATGAGGTACATATATATGGCACAATGGCCAGATCATTGTTAACTGCCACCTCGTCATCATTGATAGGTGGCTCCACCGCCATGACATCATCCGAGCCTGCATAACGCATGTTTCCACTAGATTCAAACTAAAAAACTGCAGAATTATCAAGCACCATGGAAATCAGATCCTGCGTTGGTGGCATTTGATCCTGCTGCTGAATGTCATCTTCCTCACCCCAACCCGCATGGCCTCAACCGTGTACTGGTGGCGGCAAAGCAACTGGATTCTCATTCCACCCAAGAGCTGGAAAAGGTGGAAGGGCAAAGTTGTGGTTGTCAGGGCTGAAATCACTAGGAAATGGGTAAGGATCGCGATTTAAAGGCATTGGGTCTTTATCCGGCGGCATCTGAGTAGCCCAATTAGCCCCCAGAATATACAGAGGTGTAGTCCTAGAGACCCTGGACCCGCCCCAAGCTGAATATTTATAAAATACTACATCCCTCGAAACCAGTATATCTTTAGGAAAAGATGCAAATACAATGGTGCGCATGAGGTAAGGATCGTCACTGAGCCAATGCTAAAAAGTACCAAAAGTATTGACTGTAGCATGGATATTCTGAGTATTACAGAGATCAAGTGGTATTCCCAAGAATATGAGACATCCATCGAAAAAGCCCTGAGCACCAAGAAATCCAATCCCCTCATCATGCTTGAAGAAACGCACAAATCGATCATTACCCAGGTGTCGGCGTTCTGGGAATGGGGGTCCCCAGACTTGCCTGCCTGCGGCGTGGCTCAAAGGGGGGCCCAGCATGGCCCATCTTCATCAACACAGAACCAAGACCCTCGCAAGGGGCCAAGCCTCGCGGGGCGGACGACACGGAGCTTCCTCAGGTACGGCCTCATCAGGCTGGCTCGCGAGGAGGCGGAGAGATCAAGGCGGGGTACCTCACGAGGTGCCCGTGATGCAAGCCATGACGACCAAGGGTGCCAGGCGGGCGCCAGCCCGCGCAGTGTCCTCCTTTCCTCTTTGGTGCAAAGGGAGCAAGCGCAGGCGAGAGCATCAAGCAAAGGAACCCGTTTCGGTGCAACGAGACCAAGACCAGTCCAACGGCAGGGAGGAAGTCATTGTGGAGCCCAAGCGAGCGTCACCACCAAAGCCTTTGGCAGGCGAGGACCAACTTTAGTCAGGATAAGTGTACCAGATGTTCCCCTTCAAAATGACCAATTGTTGGCGCCCTTCCTGCTCAATATTTGGGAAGAGGCCCAGGGCCTTTGCCTATAAATAGGACTAGCCACCCACAGGGTAGAGGGATCGAAATCGGAGAGAGAATCGAGAAGAGAGAGAGAGAGAAGGGTGACTGAACTCCTCCTAGCAGTTCATGCCCTAAGCCAAGAACAGACCCTCGCGAGGCTGTTCTTCCTTGTATTGCTCATCATCATCAGGCCAAGAGGCAATCCACCACACCACACACCGGAGTAGGGTATTACAGCACAACGGTGGCCCGAACCAGTATAAACCCTGTGTCTCTTGTGCTGTTCTTTCCATAGCTTAGATCTTAGCGAGGCGGAGGGGTGCAGGTAGGTAGAAGGCGAAATCTCCGCGCGCACCCTAGTGTTCGAACCTCAAGGGTCTGCCGGAATCAGAAATCCGACATTTGGCGCGCCAGGTAGGGGTGCACCGGAGTTTTCCCTTCCGCCACCGCCACGACCTGCCTCGCGATGAGTAGCGCGTCGGCCGCTCCGGCCGTCGGCGCCAGCACGGGGGCCAGGGGGCTCCGAGCGCTGGCCCCAGCCCTGGAACGGGTACGGTGGCCGGACAAGTTCAGGCCAACGACGACGCCGCGCTACAGCGGCGCGACTGATCCGCTGGCCTTCTTGCTGGCGTACGAGGAGGCCATCCTTGAAGCTGGAGGTGACGATAGGGTCATGGCCAACTGGCTCCCCATGGCCCTCACCGGCGCTCCGCGCGCATGGCTGCTCCACCTGCCGGCAGCCTCCATGGCCTCTTGGGAAGAGCTCCGCAGCCTCTTCCCCGCCCACCACGCTACACCAACACCCCTGGTCATCGCGGCCCTCCTGGGCGGCTTGCAGGCACTGCCTACAAGTCACCACGTCAAGCCGTTCATCCGCCGGGTCAGTGCCGCTTCCACGCGGCAGGGGGCTCTCCCGGACCGGGCGTCGCCCAAGGCCGGCCTGACCTTCAGCTCGGAGGACCACACCTCCAACTCGGCCTGCTCGGGTGTGCTCCCCATGTTGTGCACCCCCACCATCTGCTAGGTGGCCGTCACCAGAACTCCCATCGATGGCGGTGCGGGCCTCAGCGTGCTCTCGGTTGAGGCCTTCAACCTCCTCTGCATACCCCTGGAACGGCTGCAACCCAGCCGGCCCTTCTCAGACGTTGGGGGCGGATCATCCAGCTCCTTGGGACAGATCTGGCTCCTAGTAACCTTCGGCACCTACAACAACTTCCGCACGGAGCTGGTCGACTTCGACATCGCCCCCATCGGCCTCCCCTACAACACCATCCTTGGCTACCCAGCGCTGTCCTAGTTCATGGCCGCGACGCACCCAGCGTACAACCTCATGAAGATGCCCGGGAGCAGCGATGTCCTCACCGTGCACGGGGACACCAGACACACGCCGCGAGTGCTCAAGCTCGCCTTCAAGACGGCGGCGTCGGCACAACCTGCCCACTCGGAGACCCCCGAGCCCAAGGGGGCTGCACCCACCAAGAAGAAACAGTTGTTCACCCAAGACAAGGCAGAAACCAAGCAAATACCCGTCGATGAGGACGGCTCCACCAATGCCACTTTCACCATAGGCACCAACCTCGAGCCCGAGTAGGAGGAGGCCCTGGTCAGGTTCCTACGCGCAAACAAGAAGGTATTCTCTTGGGAGCCTGACCAGTTGGCAGGGATCCCTAGGAGCGTAATCGAGCATCACCTCAACGTGTGCCCCAACGTGCGCCCTGTGAAGCAAAAGGCAAGGCGGCGGTCCTTAGAAAAGCTGGCCTTCATCGTCCAAGAGACCCGCAAACTAGAAGCCATTGGGGTCATTCGCGAGGTCCGATACCCAGATTGGTTGGCCAACCCTGTCGTTGTACCAAAGAAGGGAGGGAAGGATCCCATGTGTGTTGACTTCACCAACCTCAACACGGCATGCCCGCAAGATCCGTTCCTGCTCCCCCGCATCGACCAGATCATCGATTCCACCGCAGAATGCGACCTGCTATGCTTCTTGGATGCCTTCTCTGGGTATCACCAGATCAAGATGGCGGTAGAAGACATCGAAAAGACAGCCTTCCTAACCCCGTGCGGGGTGTACTGCTACACATGCATGCCATTCGGGCTGCGTAACGCAGGGGTGACCTTTCAGCGGCTGATGCACATCACCTTGGGCCCGCAGCTCGGGAAGAATGTTGAGGCTTACGTCGATGACATTGTGGGAAGTCTCAGGAGGCCAGGACCCTGATACAAGACCTGGAGGAAACCTTTGCGAGCCTCAACGCAGTGAACCTGCGGCTCCACCCAGAGAAGTGTGTGTTCGGAGTCCCCTCGGGGAAGCTCTTAGGTTTCCTCGTGTCCCACCGAGGCATCGAGGCTAACCCAGAAAAGATCAAGGCGGTCGAGGACATGAGCCCGCCAAAGACCCTCAGAGAAATGCAGAAGCTCACTGGGCGCGTGACCGTGCTAGGGCGCTTCCTCTCCAAGTTGGGGGAGCGAGCGCTGCCCTTCTTCCAGCTAATGAAGAAAAAGGGGCCCTTTCAATGGACTGAAGAGGCCGACAAGGCGTTCCAGGATCTCAAGAGATACCTGACGAGACCTCCGGTCATGGTGGCTCCGCGCCCTCAAGAGCCCCTGGTGCTTTACCTCACCGCCACTCCCTACTCCGCCAGCACAGCCCTGGTGGCGGTTAGGGAGGAGCGTCAAATCAAAACCACAACAGCAGCCTGGAACAAGGCAAAACAGGAACAAGGAAGGCCCACAGAAACCGCCACCGCGACTGAGGAGGATCAGCCACCACAGAGGAGTGCACCAGAGGCGGAAGACGCCCCTCTCCCAGATGGCCAGCCTCAGGAGGCCTCATCGCCTCAGGAGGCGCCATGGACTCCGGAGGGCGCCACCAGCACTGATGCACCAAACCTCGTTGAGCACCCAGTGTACTTCGTCAGCATGTTGTTGCGGGACGTGAGGGCACGGTACCCCATACCTCAGAAGCTCCTCCTCGCGCTACTGGTGGCCTCGCACAAGCTGCGGCACTATTTTCAGGGTCACCCCTGGAGTGAGTGCTCAGGAGCCCTAACTCAGCTGGAAGGGTCGCTGAGTGGAACATAGAACTGCAAGCGTTTCAGCTCGAATTCAGCACGACTAGAGTCATCAAGGGATCAGCATTAGCGGATTTTGTGGCAGAATGGACGGAGGCACCAGGCCTCAAGGCCGACGAGGATTGGTCCCTCTCCCCGAGAAGCGAGGCGCCAGAAGGCTGGGTCATGTACTTCGATGGGGCATTCTCCAGGCATGGCGCTGGGGCTGGGGCGGTGCTTATATCGCCCACTCAGGACAAGCTCTACTACACTGTACAACTCTATTTCCAGCAAGGTGAAAAGGTCTGCAATAACATAGCAGAGTATGAAGGTTTAATAGCGGGCTTGAAGGCCGCAGCTGCCCTGAGGGTGAAACGCCTCACCATCAAGGGCGATTCGAAGCTCCTTGTCAATTTCTCCAACAAGGTGTACGAGCCAAAAGATGAGCACATGGAAGCCTAACTTGCGGAGGTCCGCAGGATGGAGAAGCAGTTCTGGGGGTTGGAGTTGCAGCATCTGCCCCTTGTCACCAATCAGGAGGCCGACGACATCGCCAAACGGGCGTCCAGGCAGTTACCTCAAGAGCCTGGCGTCTTCGAGGAGCGGCTCTTCAAGCCCTCAGCCCTGCCGTCATTGTCAAACACGGCTCAGCCTCGGGAGGAGCTCCCCCAGCCACCTGCCTCAGGAGCCCCAGTCTGTGGCCCGGCCTCAGGAGCATGCCTGCTCCTAACGATGGAACCTCAGGAGGGGTGCTGGATCACGGAGCTACGGAGTTACTTAACACAAGGGACCCTGCCGGAGAAGGAGGAGGAAGTGGAGCGTGTGGCACGGCAGGCCACGGCATACTGCATCAAGAATGGAGAGCTCTACCGGAAGCGACCAAGCTATGTATCCGTGCACTGCATCTCTAGGGAGCAAGGAAAGGAACTGCTGGAAGATATACACGGCGGAGACTGTGGACATCATTCATCATGATGGACCCTCATAGGCAAGGTGTTCTGCAGTGGGTTTTATTGGCCCACTGCACTCAATGACGCCGTCGAACTGGTGAAAGCTTGTGAGGCCTGCCAGTTCCACGCCAAGCAGATCCATCAACCGGCAGGAGGCCTGCAGACTATACCCCTTTCGTGGCCATTCACAGTCTGGGGGCTGGACATCCTGGGCCCGTTTCCTCGGGCGCCAGGGGGCTACCGCTACCTCTACGTCGCCGTGGACAAGTTCACCAAGTGCGCTGAAGTAGAGGCCGTCCGCACCATCCCCGCGGGTTCCGCGGTCAAGTTCATCAGGGGCATTGTGAGTTGGTTCGGGGTGCCGAACCGCATCATCACAGACAACGGTTCGCAGTTCACCAGTAACCTCTTCAAAACAAACTGTGCTAACCTTGGAACGCAGATATGCTACGCTGCGGTGGCGCACCCCCGAAGCAACGGCCAGGCCGAGCGAGCCAACGCCGAGGTCCTGAGGGGCCTCAAGACAAGGACGTTCAAGAAGAAGCTGGAGGCCTGCGGCAGAGGTTGGTACGATGAGCTTCAGTCCGTGTTGTGGTCCATCCGCACAACCGCGACCAAGCCGACTGGAGAGACCCCGTTCTTCCTGGTCTACGGAGCCGAAGCGGTCCTCCCTCACGAGGTCAGACGTCGCTCCGCGCGGGTCCTGGCGTTCGACGAGGCACAGCAGGACGCCATGCGGGGGATGGACCTCGTGCTAGGGGAGGAACGTCGCCGAGATGCCGCGCTGCAAGCGGCGATGTAACAACAAGCACTGCGACGATATCACTGCCGCAACAACCGCCCCAGAACTCTCGAGGTAGGAGACCTCGTGCTCAGGCGGGTTCTCTCCAGGGAGGGACTGCACAAGCTCTCTCCCATGTGGGAGGGCCCGTTCAAGGTTGTTCATGTTTCCAGGCCCGGCTCCACACGCTTGGAGACTCAGGAGGGCGTGCCGGTCTAGAACGCATGGAACATCCAGCACCTCCGGAGGTTCTACCCCTAAAAAGGCCCAGAGCCTGTGAAGAAGGTGAATGCCTATGAAGATTATCCTTTTTGGAAAAGGCCCAGAGCCTGTGAAGAAGGCGAATGCCTGTGAAGATTATCCTTTTTGGAAAAGGCCCAGAGCCTGCGAAGAAGGCGAATGCCTGTGAAGATTATCTTTTTTGGAAAAGGCCCAGAGCCTGTGAAGAAGGCGAATGCCTGTGAAGATTATCCTTTTTGGAAAAGGCCCAGAGCCTGTGAAGAAGGCGAATGCCTATGAAGATTATCCTTTTCGGAAAAGGCCCAGAGCCTGTGAAGAAGGCGAATGGCTGTGAAGATTATCCTTTTTGGAAAAGGCCCAGAGCCTGTGAAGAAGGCGAATGGCTGTGAAGATTATCCTTTTTGGAAAAGGCCTAGAGCCTGTGAAGAAGGCGAATGCGTGTGAAGCTGTCGCGTTTTGGAAAAGGCCCAGAGCCTGTGAAGAAGGCGAATGCCTGTGAAGCTGTCGCGTTTTGGAAAGGGCCCGGAGCCTGTGAAGAGGGCAAATGCCCGTGAAGCCTGCTTCCCCCAAGAAAGGCCCGGAGCCTGTGAAGCTCGCCGCCCGTGACACTCTCACGTAATAATGAGTTGGGGCTGTACACGCCCCGGAGTCTCAGGAGCGCCGGCCTCAGGCCCTGGGGCTCCCTCCCACGCCCAGTGCCAGCACTTAGCTCCGCGCTGGTGAGAAGACGTTGAAGACTAGATTAGGTGCCGGACACAGCTTTTTCATTTGCTTTCCACAGTTGGCTTGTTCATTCTCATTCGAAGTTTTATTGAAGCTGTTGCTGTCCTTGGCTTGTGGTTCTTCGACTTTTCACTCTCCTGCCTTGATTTCTCTTATGCAAGGCCTCGTGAAGGGGGCAGCCAAGCACCCTTGCGAGTGTTCCTGTCCTAGTCATTCAAAGGTTTCACGACCGGGGTCCATTACAGGAGCACCCCTCCAGTCCGTGCCCCACGGGCACCATGACACGAACACAGGGCCTGGGTCGGTCGCCCCCCCACGGCTGGGGCCGGGAACTATCCACGCGCAGGCACGTAGCCGGAAGGCACGATAAAGGAAGCAAAGCGATGACTAACAGCAATAACCCAAACAAGCCCCCATGGGACGCGTCTTTCATTCCTTGCAGGGAACAGATCCTAAAAGGACGCTAACTACACGCGCCCTTGCAAAATACGCCATCATCAATAGTGGGTCGTCAAGCACCGACGCCAACCCCATCCAGATCAGAGTTGGCGACAGCCTAACGAGCCTGCCCTGCTCCAGGAGCAGTGCTGGCTCAAGGGCTCGTAGCTATCGTCACTCATCTCCGGAGTCGCGAAGAGCTCGCCGGAGTCGCTGGAAGCTCCGACGCCTCCGCCGCCTGAGGAGCCGCCAAGGGAGCGGTCGGCGGGCCCAGTCCTCGCTGTAGCAGGGTCCCAACCACCTCTCTCGGGGCAGCACTCCAGCCGGCGCCCATTCGCATCGAAGACCTTGAAGAACATGACCGAAGCACCGTCGTACTCCAAGTGGATCGCGAAGGCGCCTCTTGTCCTGCAAACTCGGGCGATTTCGCTCCAGCCTCGAGTCATGAAGACCTCGCCCGGGGCAACGACCGCGACCTCTGCTCGGTCGCAAGGGTGCTGCAACCAAAGCTCCAGGAGTTCTCCCTGCGGGATGATGGAGGCGAAGAAGGGAGGAAGGTGAATCCAAGACTGAGGAGGCATGGCGGTGTGGAGCACGAACTCTCGGGAGGAGCCCTCGGTGTGGACCCCGGGGGGGACGACCCACACCTTCGTGACCCATCACCGCCGACGGCGGCGCCGCCCGTGGCGATCGGCATCGACTCCTTCAGGGCCCTCGATGTGGGCATACAAGGGACGCGGGAACCCCGGCGGTGGCCGCTCGCACCAGGGCCTCGGCACCACCTGATGGGCCCCCTCGTCCTGGCCACGGAGGGCAAGCCATTTCTTCGGCGGGAGCGGGTCTGGTTCCTCTCGGGGAGCCTTTCCCTGCTCTCCTGCCAAGAACCGGTGGATCGGAGCCATCGCAGCAAGATGGAGCAAGGACCGGGAAGAAGGAGAAGCAAGAAGGGATGGACTAGAAGGGCACGCGCCATTCCGTACTTATGGCCGACGAAGGCCAACCGCCGACCTCCACGATCGCAGGTAATCATGACCCGCTTTGCATGCAGGGACTTGTCCAATCCGTGCAGTTGCCGAAGCGCCGTGGGGAAGTGGAGACGCCCACGTCCAATCAACCGCCACGCGGCGCCCAAGGCCGCAGGCTGTTAGGGCCCGCGGAGCTTCGCTCTTGCCCTTTCGCCTCCCTGCACGGCCAAGTCCGGGCGCGCCTTGGGCTCGGGGGCTACTGTCGGCGTTCTGGGAACGGGGGTCCCCAGACTTGCCTGCCTGCGGCCTGTGGCGTGGCTCAAAGGGGGGCCCAGCACGGCACATCTTCATCAACACAGACCCAAGACCCTCGCGAGGGGCCAAGCCTCGCGGGGCGGACGACACAGAGCTTCCTCACGCACGGCCGCATCAGGCTGGCTCGTGAGGAGGCGGAGAGATCAAGGCGGGGTACCTCACGAGGTGCCCGTGACGCAAGCCATGACGACCAAGGGTGCTAGGCGGGCGCCAGCCCGCGCAGTGTCCTCCTTTCCTCTTTTGTGCAAAGGGAGCAAGCACACGCGAGAGCATCAAGAAAAGGCACCCGTTTCGGTGCAACAAGACCAAGACCAGTCCAACGGCAGGGAGGAAGTCATTGTGGAGCCCAAGCCAGCATCACCACCAGAGCCTTTGGTAGTCGAGGACCAACTTTAGTCAGGATAAGTGTACCAGATGTTCCCCTTCAAAATGGGCAATTGTTGGCGCCCTTCCCGCTCAATATTTGGGACGAGGCCCAGGGCCTTTGCCTATAAATAGGACTGGCCACCCACAGGGTAGAGGGATCGAAATTGGAGGGAGAATCGAGAAGAGAGAGAGAGAGAGAGAGAGAGAGAGAAGGGTGACTGAACTCCTCCTAGCAGTTCATCCCCTCAGCCAAGAACAGACCCTCGCGAGGCTGTTCTTCCTTGTATTGCTCATCATCATCAGCCCAAGAGGCAATCCACCACACCACACACTGGAGTAGGGTATTACAACACAACGGTGGCCCGAACCAGTATAAACCCTGTGTCTCTTGTGCTGTTCTTTCCATAGCTTAGGTCTTAGCGAGGTGGAGGGGTGTAGGTAGGTAGAAGGTGAAATCTCCACGCGCACCCCAGTGTTCAAACCTCAAGTGTCTGCCGGAACCCGAAATGCGACACCAGGGTCTGTGGAGCTTGTTGAATTAACATGAATCTAACTGCAGCATCACAAACCTCAAACAATCCCACACCACAAATCAAAGGTTGTGCTAACCTAACCAAGTGTCCTCTTTGCACTAAGAAATCCACCACTGCCTCTCTAGTTTGCCCAATCTGATCTGGATGGGGAACTGGCATTACCTCCGCCACCATGAAAGCTTCATGATGGCGCACGATCGGGCTCGACGGCATGATGAAGGTCCGAGGGAGGCGAGCTTCACCTCCGTCGATGATGTGGTTGTTGTGGAACGTAGTATTTCAAAGCATTTCCTATGATCACACAAGATCTATCGAGGAGAAGCATAGCAACGAGCAGGGAGAGTGGGTCCACATACCCTCGTAGACCGAAAGCGGAAGCGTTTAGTAACGCGGTTGATGTAGTCGAACGTATTTGCGATCCAACCGATCCAAGTACCGAACATGCGGCACCTCCGTGTTTAGCACATGTTCAGCTCGATGACGTCCCTCGAGCTCTTCATCTAGTTGAGGACGAGGGAGAGTTCCGCAAGCACGATGGCGTGGTGACAGTGATGATGAAGTTACTAGCGCAGGGCTTCGCCTAGGAACTACACCGGTATGACCGAGGTGTGTAACTGTGGAGGGGGGCACCGCACACAGTTAAGAGAAAGTTGTGTGTCTTTGGGGTGCCCCCTCCCATGTATATAAAGGGGGGAGGAGAGGTGACTGGCCCTAGGGGGCGCGCCATGGTGGGAGTCGTACTTGGACTCTGAGTCCAAGTAGGATTCGGTCCCCCACCCCCTTTCCTAGTCCAAGTAGGAGAAGAAGGGAAGGAGGAAAGGAAGAGAAGGAAGAAGGGGGGTGTTGCCCCCTCCCAATGTCCAATTCGGACTAGGCAAGGGGGGTGCGAGCCACCTCCGGCCGACCCTCTCTCTTCTCCACTAAGGCCCATCGTGGCCCATTAACTTCCTAGGGGGTTCTGGTAAGCCCCGATACTCCGAAACTTATCTGAAACGACACGAACCATTCCGGTGTTTGAATGTAGCCTTCCAATATATGAATCTTTATGTCTCGGCTATTTAGAGACTCCTCGTCATGTCTGTGATCCCATCCGAGACTCCGAACAAACTTCGGTTCATCAAAACACGAAACTCATAATACAAATCGTCATTGAACGTTAAGCGTGCGGACCCTACGGGTTCGAGAACTATGTAGACATGACCGAGACATATCTTCGGTCAATAACCAATAGCGGAACCTGGATGCTCATATTGGCTCCTACATATTCTACGAAGATCTTTATCGGTCAACCCGCATAACAACATATGTTGTTCCCTTTGTCATCGGTATGTTACTTGCCCGAGATTTGATCGTCGGTATCATCATACCTAGTTCAATCTCGTCACAGGCAAGTCTCTTTACTCGTTTCGTAATGCATCATCCCATGGTTAACGCATTAGCCACATTGCTTGCAAGGCTCATAGTGATGTGCATTACCGAGAGGGCCCAAATATACCTCTCCGATACACGGAGTGACAAATCCTAATCTCGATCTATTCCAACTCAACAAACACCACGGGAGACACCTCTAGAGCTCTTTATAATCACCTAGTTACGTTGTGACATTTGATAGCACACAAGGTGTTCCTCTGGTATTCGGGAGTTGCATAATCTCATAGTCTGAGGAACATGTATAAGTTATGAAGAAATAAATAGTAGAAAAACTAAACGATCATTATGCTAAGCTAACGGATTGGTCTTGTCCATCACACCATTCTCTAATGATGTGATCCCGTTCATCAAATGACAACACATGTCTATGGTTAGGAAACTTAACCATCTTTGATTAACGAGCTAGTCAAGTAGAGGGATACTAGGGACACTCTGTTTGTCTATGTATCCACACATGTACTAAGTTTCTGGTTAATACAATTCTAGAATCAATAATAAACATTTATCATGATATAAGGAAATATAAATAACAACTTTCTTATTGCCTCTAGGGCATATTTCTTTAGTCTCCCACTTGCACAAGAGTCAATAATTTAGATTACATAGTAATGATTCTAACACCCATGGAGTCTTGGGGTTGATCATGTTTTTCTCGTGAGAGAGGCTTAGTTAATGGGTCTGCAATATTCAGATCCGTATGTATCTTGCAAATCTGTATGTCTTCCTCCTTGACTTGATCGTGGATCGAATTGAAGCGTCTCTTGATGTGCTTGGTTCTCTTGTGAAATCTGGATTCCTTTGCCAAGGCAGTTACACCAGTATTGTCACAAAAGATTTTCATTAGACCCGATGCACTAGGTATTACACCTAGATCGAATATGAACTCCTTCATCCAGACTCCTTCATTTGTTGCTTCCGAAGCAGCTATGTACTCCGCTTCACATGTAAATCCCACCATGACGCTCTACTTAGAACTGCACCAACTGATAGGTCCACCATTCAATAAAAATACATATCGAGTTTGTGACTTAGAGTCATCCGGATCAGTGTCAATGCTTGCATTGACGTAACCATTTACGACGAGCTCTTTGTCACCTCCATAAGCGAGAAACATATCCTTAGTCCTTTTCGTGTATTTTAGGATGTTCTTGACCGTTGTCCAGTGATCCACTCCTGGATTACTTTGGTACCTCCCTGCTAAACTAATAGCAAGGCACACATCAGTTCTGGTACACAGAATTGCATACATGATAGAACCTATGGCTGAGGCATAGGGAATGACTTTCATTTTCTCTCTATCTTCTACAGCGGTCGGCCATTGATTCTGACTCAACTTCACACCTTGTAACACAAGCAAGAACTCTTTCTTTGACTGATCCATTTTGAACTTCTTCAAAACTCTATCAAGGTATGTGCTTTGTGAAAGTCCAATTAAGCGTCTTGATCTATCTCTATAGATCTTGATGCCCAATATACAAGCGGCTTCACCGAGGTCTTTCATTGAGAAATTCTTATTCAAGTATCCTTTTATGTTATTCAGAAATTCAGTATCATTTCCGATCAACAATATGTTATCCACATATAATAGCAGAGGTGCTACAGAGCTCCCACTCACTTTCTTGTAAATAAAGGCTTCTCCAAAAGTGTGTATAAAACCAAATGCTTGACCAGTCCATAAATGGATTGCTGGAGCTTGCACACTTTGTTAGAACCTTTTGGATCAACAAAACCTTCTGGTTGCATCATATACAACTCTTCTTTAAGATATCCATTAAGGAACGCAGTTTTGACATCCATTAAGATATCCAGTCCATAAATGGATCGCTGGAGCTTGCACACTTTGTTAGCACCTTTTGGATCGGCAAAAATCTTCTGGATGTATCATATACAACTCTTCTTTAAGATATCCATTAAGGAATGAAGTTTTGACATCCATTTGCCAAATTTCACAATCATAAAATGCGGCAATTGCTAACATGATTCAGACAGACTTAAGCATCGCTGCGGGTAAGAAGGACTCATCGTAGTCAACTCCTTGAACTTGTCGAAAACCTTTCACAACAAGTTGAGCTTTGTAGACAGTAACATTGCCATCAGCGTCAGTCTTCTTCTTGAAGATCCATTTATTCTCTATTACTTGCTGATCATCGAGCAAGTCAACCAAAGTCCACACTTTGTTCTCATACATGGATCCCATCTTAGATTTTATGGCCTCATGCCATTTCGCGGAATCTGGGCTCATCATTGCTTCCTCATAGTTCATAGCTTCGTCATGGTCAAGTAACTTGACCTCCAGAACAGGATTACCGTACCACTTTGGTGCGGATCTTACTCTGGTTGACCTATGAGGTTCAGTAGTAACTTGATCAGAAGTTTCATGATCATCATTAGCTTCCTCACTAATTGGTGTAGGAATCACTGGAACTGATTTCTGTGATGAACTACTTTTCAATAAGGGAGAAGGTACAGTTACCTCATCAAGTTCTACTTTCATCCCACTCACTTCTTTCGAGAGAAACTCCTTCTCTAGAAAGGATACATTCTTAGCAACGAATATCTTGCCATCGGATCTATGATAGAAGGTGTACCCAATAGTCTCCTTTGGGTATCCTATGAAGACACATTTCTCCGATTTGGGTTCAAGCTTATCAAGTTGAAGCATTTTCACATAAGCATCACAGCCCCAAACTTTAAGAAACGACAACTTGGGTTTCTTGCCAAACCACAGTTCATATGGTGTCATCTCAACAGATTTCGATGGTGCCCTATTTAACGTGTATGTAGCTATCTCTAAAGCATAACCCCAAAACCATAGCAGTAAATCAGTAAGAGACATCATAGATCGCACCATATCTAATAAAGTGCGGTTACGATGTTCGGACACACCATTACGCTGTGGTGTTCCAGGTGGCGTGAGTTGCGAAACTATTCCACTTTGTTTCAAATGAAGACCAAACTCATAACTCAAATATTCACCTCCACGATCAGATCATAGAAACTTTATTTCCTTGTTATGATGATTTTCCACTTCACTCTGAAATTCTTTGAACTTTTCAAATGTTTCAAACTTATCTTTCATTAAGTAGATATACCCATATCTCCTCAAATCATCTGTGAAGGTCAGAAAATAATGATACCCGCCGCGAGCATCAACACTCATTGGATCGCATAAATCGGTATGTATTATTTCCAATAAGTCTGTTGCTAGCTACATTGTTCCAGAGAATAGAGTCTTAGTCATGTTGCCCATGAGGCATGGTTCGCAAGCATCAAGTGATTCATAATCAAGTGATTCCAAAAGCCCGTCATCATGGAGTGTCTTCATGCCCTTTACACCAATATGACCTAAACGGCAGTGCCACAAATAATTTGCACTATCATTATAAAACTTGTGTAAGTGCATCTAGTGCCACCCCTAGTTGGTTTTGGAGTATTGACGACAAACCTAGTTGAGGGACTAATGTGTTTGTGAGAATTGCAGGATAACACAGGTAGAAGTCCCTCATTGATTCGGTTTAGCTACCAGATATGACCCCTAAAAATGTACGAAGACATTGAAGACAATGGTGGTTCATGAAGACATTCATGTCGAAGACAATGACTTATGAAGACTCCCCATGAAGCCTTTGGAACTCGAAGACTTAGATCCTTCGTAGTTTTAATTTATTCATGTTGTGTCATAGGAACCACCGTACTATTAAGTGGGGTCCAAGAGAACCAGTCAGGATGACTGAAGTGATGCCTAATTCAAATCCTATGTCTTCGAGTGAAGACAATGAGAGAAAATCTTGTCCAGAGTCAGACAAGTCAGCTTTACTTGCAGCCCAAGTAAAGCTGCCGTGACAGTTCAAAATCCGACCGTTAGTACACGTGTCAGTTCCTTAGTGACCCAGGGTCATTTCGGACAAATCAGGTCAGGGTTGCCAAGCGGCTATAAATAGTCCACCCCTACAACCATAAACGGTTGGCTGCTCAGATTTCAGTGCACGGCTTTTGTCGTTTGAGAGCAACCCACCTCGAAGCCTTTGAGAGAAAATCCTTAGTGAGGAGAAAAGCCCTAACCACCCAGAGCCAGAGTAATTGGGCATCACTTAAGTCTTCTTGTCTGAGTGATCTGAAGACTTATTACACTTGAGGACTGTGCATCCTCCAGACGGTTAGGCGTCGCGTTCTAAGCATCCAAGAGGAATTATGGATTGCCGGTGAACGAAGTCTGTGAAGGTTTGGGAGTCTACCTTGAAGACTTACCAGAGTGATTGGGCGGGGTCTGTGTGACCTTAGGTCAAGGAGAAAACGGTGAGGACTGGGTGTCCTGAGCTGCGTGTTCAGGACTGGGTGTCCGGGACTGTGTGTCCTTTGGTTTAAATACCTAGCCGCTCCAACCAGACATACAGTTGTCACAGCAACTGGAACTGGTCCAACATATCATTGTCTTCAACGTGTCACTGGTTTCATCTTCGCCTCACTTTACTTACCAGTACACATTGTGAAGCTATTGCATGCTTGCTTTATCTTCTGTCTTCACAACTTGACTGTATGATCTGTTTGGCTTCATAACTTCTTCCAACCTGATCCTCAGTACACTGAAGCTATTTGTCTCTGTGCTTTCACTGTATTGTATATTTGACTATGGCTTGCGTTGTGTAATCTACCTTCCGCTGCATAGTGATAGGCTTGTTTACTCTGTTTGTCTTCATAACTTCCACGTTTTGAAGACTTTCATAAAAATCGCCTATTCACCCCCCTCTAGTCGATATAACGCACTTTCAATTGGTATCAGAGCAAGGTGCTCCCTTGTTCTGTGTGATTCGGTTTAACCACCTGGAGTTTTAGCTATGTCGACTGCAGGGATAATTAAAGTCTCCGCTGCGTGCCCCGTCTTCGATGGAACTGAATATCCCTACTGGAAGAATAAGATGCGCATGCATCTTGAAGCCATTGACGTCGACCTATAGTATGTCGTCGAAAACGGCATTCCCAAGGCTGGAGAAGGTGTCACTGCGGCTGATGTCAAGAAGTTCACTCAACTGGACTCCACTGCCAAGAATATTATCTGTGGGCATCTGACCAAGGGACAGTACGGCCGTGTGAGTGCCTTGAAGAAATCCAAGCTGGTCTGGGACTGGCTCTCCAAGGTCAATGAAGGCATCTCAACCCAGAGAGATCAGAGAATCAGTGTTCTTCGCAATCTCTTCAACCGCTTCAAGCGAAATGACAATGAGAATGTCCAGCACACATTTGACCGGCTCACTGACATCACAAATGAGCTTCAAGCCCTCGGCGCCACTGAGATCACCAAACATGAAATCGTCAAGACGCTGCTAAGATCACTTGACAGTTCATTTGACATCCTAGCCCTGATGATTCAAGAACGTCCAGACTTCAAGACACTCGATCCGTCTGACATACTTGAGAGGCTCAACACACATGAGTTTCAGCTTTCTGAGAAAAGAGATATCTACGGCCCAAACTATGGGCGAACTCGTGCCTTGAAGGCAAAAGCTGTGTCCTCATCTGAAGAAGAATCTGACAGCAGTTCTGATGATCCTGAAGACATTGGAAGGGAACTTGCAATGCTAGTGAAGAAGTTCCAGAAATTCACCAAGAAGAAAGGCTTCAGAAAGTCTTCACGATCAAGCTCAAGGAATGATGAAGCCTCTGCGCATGACTACAAGAGGAAAACTTGTCACAAGTGCAAGAAAACTGGACACTTCATCTCTGAGTGTCCACAGTGGGACAATGAGAACAGAAAGAAGAAGAAGAGCAAGGAATATGACTCTGACGATAAGAAGACGAAGAAATACTCAAAGTCTTCGTCCAAGTCTTCCTCAAAGTCTTCATCACACAAGAAGAGTTCATCTGGCAAGGCTTGTGCGTTTGTTGGCAAGGAAATGGATTCAGAGGAGGAGTCCGCTTCTGAGGAGGCAGAGGTGGAGTCTGAGGAGGAGTCTGATTCAGGCATTGCGAGTCTGGCTACAGCCTATGTTGCCAAGTCCATCTTCAACACTGAAGACAATGACTCCATCACCATCACCGATGCAAATGACAAGGATGAATCTACTCCTACCTACTGCTTCATGGCATGTGGTGCCAAGGTAAACACACGCACTACTCACTATCAAACATCTAGTGACGATGACTCTGATTGTGATTCAAAACCCAGTTACAAAACACTTGCTAAAATTGCAACTGAACAACAAAAGGCCATGGAACATATTCAAATACTGTTAGACAGAAGCGATGATCTGTTGGGTGCTGAAATGACTCGTTCTGAATCCTTAATTGAAGACATAAAAAATCTTCATGTTAAGTATCAGGAACTCGAAGATCGTCTTGAGACTCTCTCAACTACTCATGAAAAGCTTTCCTATGATTATCTTCAAAGGAAGCAAGATCTTGAGAAGTTGAGAGCGGATCATGAAGATCTTCAAAAGGAAAACGAGTCACTTCGAGCCGAACAGATCAGTTCTGCTTAGGAAGGATTTGAACCACCATGCCTTAAATGCATTGAACGCGATAATGCTATTTCTGTTGCTGAATGTTCCACTGCTACTGCTGTTGCAATATCTTCAACTGTTGAAGTGGTAACTAACCCCTCTGCTGAGGATACCACTGCTATTGCTGATGAAAATGCTAGGTTGAAGACATTGCTTGAAACAGGGATGTACAAAAGTCTCAAAGGACATCAGACATTATGTGATGTCGTCAAGAAGTAGATTCTGAACCGAAACCCTAGGAAAGAGGGTGTTGGGTTCGTGAGGAAAATTAATGCAAATGGCTCTTACTGGAAACCTGAGCAGTACCCCAAAACCACATGGGTTGCTGCAAAGGAATCCTCAGCAGATCCATCCAATCTATCTGGCTTCACTTGTGCTAATCCAATTATCATTGATGAATCCTTTGATGCAAACTATAAACTGTTTAGGAATCAGAATGGTGAAGTATTTGCCAGGTACATTGGTACTAACTGCAGGAATGGACCGCCTATGAAGAAGATCTGGGTTCCAAAAACGTGTCTTGAGAATCTTCCTGTGAATGTCCTCATGACACCTCACATGAAGAAGACAAACCTCAGACCAAAGGCTTCATATGGTCCAAAGGCTTCATACAGGCAGAGGACTCATCTGAGTCGCACTAACACAAATGTTTTGCAGGGAAACCATGCTCAGGCATATGAGAGCGGTTCTTCAAACCGTCATTCTCATATGACCAAAAACTATTCTGCCTATTCTTATGAGTACTATTACCCACCTGCTAGACTGTTTGCTAGGGCTCCAAAGCCAAAATTCTCAGATGCTGCACTTAGACTTATTGCTTCTAAGCCACCCTTGAAGATGTGGGTGGTTAAGAAAGCTTAACTCTCTTTTGCAGGGAAAGGTCTCAAGCACAAAACCAAAATCTTCTGATGCTATTGCTGGGGACCTTACAAATCTTGTGGGGCGCAAGATCAAATGCCCGAATGGCATCACTATGTATTTCATACCTGAATCGCATGCTACTCTCCCTACTTGTCCTAACCTGGATCTAAGTTTTCATAATCCACTGGTTCGTCAAATGTTTTTGCTTCACAACACTCTTCGTGAAGCCTATCCCCCTAACTGCACTGTAGGGTACGACACCAGTGACTTCAGAGTCTTCAGAATGGATTATTGACAGTGGGTGTACAAATCACATGACTGGCAAGAGAAGTCTCTTTATGGACTCAACCTTACGTCCATCTGACAAGAACCACATCACATTCGCTGACACTGTTAAAAGTAAGGTACTGGGCCTAGGTAGAGTTGCAATCTCAAAGGATCAACACATGGATAAAGTCATGTTTGTTGAATCCCTTGGCTTCAACTTAATGTCTGTCTCAATGCTTTGCGATTTAAACATGATTGTAATCTTTGGAAAATATCGTTGTTTGGTACTAATGGAATCTGACAAGTCTCTAGTGTTTGAAGGGTATCGAAAAGATGATTTGTACGTGGTAGATTTCTCAGCAGGGCCACAGCTTGCAGTTTGTCTTCTCGCAAAGGCTTCAGAATGCTGGCTTTGGCATCGAAGACTTGGGCATGCTGGCATGAGGAACCTCCACACCCTTGCAAAGAAGAAGCATGTCATAGGCATCGAGGGCGTCAAGTTCAAGAAAGATCACTTATGCGGTGCCTGTGAAGCTGGGAAGATGACAAGGGCAAAACATCCTTCGAAGACAATCATGACCACTACTCAACCCTTCGAACTGCTTCACATGGATCTCTTCGGTCCCACTCACTACTCAACTTTCTCCACTACTGCCTGCCTCTATGGCTTCGTCATTGTTGATGATTACTCTGGATATACTTGGGTGCACATAATCCTTTACAAGACTGAAGTGCAGGATGTCTTCAGACGCTTCGCAAATCGGGCAATGAACAATTATGGTGCCAAGATAAAGCACATTAGAAGTGACAATGGCACAGAATTCAAGAACACCGGCCTTGACACATATCTTGATACATTGGGCATCACTCATGAATTCTCAGCTCCATACACGCCACAACAGAATGGCATCGTCGAACGCAAGAACAGAACACTCATTGAGATGGCCAGAACAATGTTAGATGAGTACAAGACACCAAGAAAATTCTGGACTGAAGCCATTGACACTTCATGCCATACTATCAACCGTGTATATCTTCACAAGCTGCTGAACAAGACATCTTATGAACTTCTGACTGGCAAGAAGCCAAATGTAAGTTACTTCAGAGTATTTGGATCAAGATGCTGGATCAAGGACCCTCACCACACCTCAAAATTTGCTCCAAAAGCACATGAGGGCTTCATGCTTGGATATGGAAAGGATTCGCACTCCTACAGAGTCTTCAATATCTTTCACTACAAAGTGGTTGAAACAGTGGATGTGCGGTTCGATGAGACCAATGGGTCACAAAGAGAGCAACTACCAGATGTGCTAGATGAAGTTCCAGCCATTGAATCAATCAAGCTAATGGGAACTGGAGAAATTATACCTTCTGAAGCTCGTCCTGAAGAAGAACTTATCATCTCAGCACCTGATCCACATGAAGACAATGCTCAGCCTGAAGACATTCCTCCCCATGACAACGTAGATCAGCAAGAGCAAAGTCTTCGACCCCTACATCCTCGTGTTGCCAATGAAGTGCAAATTGACAGAATAATTGATAGCATCAATGCACCTGGTCCACTGACTCGTTCATGGGCAACTCAACTGGCAAACTTTTGCGGACACTTCGCATTCGTTTCAATCACAGAACCCAAGAAAATTGATGAAGCCTTTATGGAACCTGAATGGATTCAAGCTATGCAAGAAGAGCTTCAACAATTTGAGCTGAACAATGTATGGGAGTTGGTTAAGCGTCCTGATCCACGGAAGCATAACATAATAGGCACCAAATGGATATACCGCAACAAGCAAGATGAGCATGGCCAAGTCGTCAAAAACAAGGCTCGTCTCGTTGCTCAAGGATATACTCAAGTGGAAGGCATTGACTTCGATGAAACATTTGCTCCTGTGGCCAGACTTGAAGCCATCCGTATACTGCTGGCCTATGCAAATCATCACAACATAATCCTGTATCAGATGGATGTAAAAAGTGCCTTCCTCAATGGCAAAATTGAAGAAGAAGTGTATGTTGCACAACCACCTGGGTTTGAAGATCCAAAACATCCCGACATGGTGTACAAGCTCAACAAGGCACTATATGGCCTCAAACAAGCCCCTCGGGCCTGGTACGATACACTCAAATACTTTCTGAAGAGCAAAGGCTTCATACCTGGTTCCCTGGATCCCACTCTCTTCACAAAGACATATGATGATGAACTGTTTGTGTGCCAAATATACGTGGATGACATTATCTTCGGCTGCACCAATCAGAAGTACAGTGAGGAGTTCGGATATATGATGCAAGAGCAATATCAGATGTCTATGATGGGGGAGCTGAAATTCTTCCTCGGTCTTCAGATACGGCAACAACGCAATGGCATCTTTATATATCAAGAGAAATATCTCAAAGACTGCCTGAAGAAGTTCGGTATGCAAGATTGCAAAGGCTTCACAACACCAATGCCAGCCAAACATCATTTGGGTCCTGACGACAATGGTAAAGAGTTCGATCAAGAGGTATACTGCTCCATGATTGGTTCTTTGCTTTATTTATGTGCATCTAGGCCAGATATTATGCTTAGTGTTTACATGTGTGCTCGGTTTCAAGCGGCACCAAAGGAGTCGCATCACTTAGCAGTGAAGTGAATTCTTCGATATTTGGCTCACACACCAACTCTAGGGTTAAGGTATCCAAAGGGCTCAGAGTTTGATCTGGTTGGATTTTCGGACGCTGATTACGCAGGTGACAAGGTTGATCGGAAGTCCACATCAGGCACATGTCACTTTCTGGGCCGATCACTTGTCTGTTGGTCTTCAAAGAAGCAGAACTGTGTATCTCTCTCCACTGCTGAATCTGAATACATTGCTGCTGGATCCTGCTGCGCTCAGCTTCTATGGACGAAGCAAACCCTCAAGGATTATGGCATTCATCTGAAGCAAGTGCCACTTTACTGCGACAACGAAAGCGCCATCAAGATCGCCAACAACCCAGTTCAGCACTCGAAGACAAAGCACATTGAAATTCGTCATCATTTTCTCAGAGATCATGTTGCAAAGGAAGACATTGATATCATACACATCAACACTGAAGAGCAATTGGCAGATATCTTCACAAAGCCCTTGGATGAGAAGAGATTTTGCAAGTTACGGTGTGAGCTAAATATCTTGGAATCCTCAAATGTCCTGTGATCAGGCACACATCCTAACACTTATGCATGATGATGACTTAGATGTGCAACACACGAAGTAACGTATATCTTCAATCAATGAAGACATACATTCTAAGTGTGAATACATTAATGTGGAATTTGACCTCGGAGCGCCACGATAATTGTGCGCCGTGTCTGGGTCCAATACTTCCTATACGGTGGGTAGCGCCACCACCAAAAATTTTGTCTGTTTGAAGTGTTTCACTCATGGCATTACATTTGCTATGTCTTCACATTTGGTTTGGCTTCAATCTCAACATGTCTTCATGATTGTCTTCACTATGTTGATTATATATGTACTGGTGTTCTGTCCTCTACAGCATTCACTTATAGCTATGTCTTCTTGTTTGAATCTTTTGAACTAAGTGAATGTGATCGTACCCTAACCTCTCCATGCTTCCTACCCCAAACTCTATCTCTCCAAGTCATATGCACTCTATTGAATATGTCGAATGTCTTCACTGCATCCTTGTCAGAAGAAGACACAGAGACAAACTTTAAAACAGCTTTCAATGTTTTTCCATCAACTAGAATTCCGGAGAAGTAGGAACAACTCCCGACAAACCAGGCGTGCGTGGTGTGAAACTGCCCCCACAATTCCGCATGCTGGCCACGTACTGATCAGATGCGAATCGCCAGGGGCACCTGAGTAATAGCGCAGTGCCACCCATATCTCTATAAATACACGTTTCACTGCGGTCATTATCTCTTCTTCCACCCTCGCACAAACCCTAGCGCCACCGCTAACTCTCAACGACGCCGGCGACAAAGTGCTTCACTGTCGCGACCTCTCCGACGCCGTTCTCACGCCGACAGCGGACATCAGTCTCTCCGCCGTCGCCCTAGGTGTCTTCCGTCGCCAAGTTAGGGAACGGAGGATCAAGCTGCTCAGCCTCAACTCTCATCTCGTCTAGCAGTTCCAAGTCTGGTAAATAACAAGTCTTTTTACAGCCTCTTTTGATCCCATGGCTTCATCACTTTCTGCCAAAAGAGGTTTCCATTCACACAAGGTTCATCCCTCTCAAGCAAAAGGAACCCTTTGAAGCCTTTGAATCTCTTGAAGCCTTCCAAGTTAAGCTTCATGGCAACCGAGAAACAATCAAGGAAGGGAGGCAGACAGAGACGTGGTGACACATCTAAAGATCTGCCTGAAGATTTGGCAGAAATGTGCCAAACTGATCCTGAAGAGAGCTATGGTTAGCGAAAGACACGAATCCAATGGATTCGAAGATATTGGGCAGAGCAGTGGTTCCACTACCGCTTCGTCACCAAGGAATATGCAGAGAAGTACGCCCTCAAGAGGCCATGGGGAGATGCCTTGTACAAAAATCTCGTACCCCGCACCAGAGACGAAGCCATTGCTCAAGGCTTCTTTCCATGCATGGTCAGGGGACAACAGCCAGCTGACGCACATCCGTCATCCCTTCTCTGGTGTCGCGATGACACTCTGTTCAAGCGCAACTTCCAATTTGCCCAGAACTCTGCGAAGCAAAACAAGAAGGAGTTTGGGCAGATGGCACACGCGACGCAAATCCCAATGTCATCGGGCCGTTTGCCAATCTCGAAGGCCTCATCACTCGCATTATAGTCCAAGGGACTGCCGTGAACGACCCTCCAGCAGACACTGAGTCTGATGACGCTCCTGCTGCCCCGGAGCCGAAGCAGATGAAGAAGAAGCCAAAAGCTTCCAAGCCAACCGCTTCTCCCAAGATCTCCAGAGCGAAGCCATTGGTCACTGCACCTCCTGAAGCAAGTGTGCAGTCTGAAGACTTATCAAGAGTCTCCAAGCCTCAAGACGCCAAGAAGCCACAGCCACACACTAGCAAAGAGCACACTGCCACTGCCGTTCTGCGCTGCGAGGCCATTGATCTGTCTAGTGACGACGATCTTGCCGATGACGCTCTTGAGCAGCTAATCAAGAGCAAGGAGGAGGCTGAAATCTTCAACAATCTGCCTCTGTTCGATGCAGCAATCATCCACAACTTCATTGATGAGTGGTTTGATACACCCAACATCAGCTTCGATGATCTGCAGCTGCCCATTGGCCTCAGCGTAGCCTTTCAAGGAGCTATTGCTTCAGAACTCGCAATTGCCCAGCGCATAGTGGAACTGAAGCAGAAGATAGATTTTGAAAAGGCTCAGTTCAACCAGAACATGGCCACGCTCAGCGTCCAAGAAGTCAAAGACTTCAAAGTCATGTTGCACGAGTTGAAGGAAAACTTTATGCAGAAACGTGCAGAGGCTCAGGGTTCACGCGAGCGCATGAAGAATTTGGCTGATCTCTGTGTGCAGGCCTACAATGAGGCCGAGAAGAGAAAGGCACTTGGGCGTCCCGGCATCGACCCCAGGATGGCCGCTAAGAAAAAGAAGAAGCCCACTGTGGCTGAACAAGAGACCCCACAACAAGAAGCTGTTCCGATTGTCTTCCCCACTGCCAAGCCTGGCTCGAAGCCAAAGCACCGCTCTACCGCTTCAGAGCAAAAGAAGACAAGGACAGCCGAAGCTAAAGCAAGGAAGAGGAAACACTCTGAAGCCTCTCCTTCAGACCCCACCATCAAGAAGCACAAGACCAAGAAGTCTCGGGCTGCTCCCACAGAGCCCTTGATAGTCGAACCCCTTTCCGTTCGCTTTCCTCATGAAGATCGTCAACTGACCGTGCATGAGCCTGCTCTCACAGAGGCTCCGCATGCTGAAGACATTCCAGCAGCCGACCCCAATGCTGCTGAAGACATTGGTCTCCAAGACAATGTGCAAGGTGATGCAGTCCTTCCTCAGCTCGAAACGAGCGAAATGATCAGCATTGGTCGTCCCTTGACGCCAATCACCCAAGATGCATCATGGGCAGATCGCCCGCAGGAGGAAGAGGATGAGCCCCAGCCCACTGCAACTCCACCAACGTCGCCTGCATTCCGTAGGCTTCGCAAAGGACCAAGGGCTTAGACTGCTGACGACATTCCGGCTGCATCAGCCGAAGAACATGCAGAAGAGCATGAAGAACCTCAAGCTCAATCTTCCCCACACCAACAAGAAGAAGTCCTCAAGGAGGCTGACACCACTGCGGCTGCCACACATAATACTGAAGCATTTGTGGAGCCCGACCAACCAACAGCTTCAAGAGATACTGAAGCTACTGCCTCTGACCCTTCTGTGCCTGAGTCTGCTGCCCGACCACAGTTCAACTATCATGTTGCACACAGGCCCCAGGTACAGAAGCCAATCCCACGACTGCCAAGGTTCCCAGGTCCAGCCACTGCTCCTGGCTCCTTCAATGTCAATAGCTTCAGGGCAGATAACACCTTCTTCAACCGCTCCAAGAACCCTTACTCAAGGGAAAAGATTGTGTCAGATAGGTTCTGGAGCTACCCACAGCGCAGCTACTACTCCTGCGTCCTCTACAACCAAGGCCGTATCTTTCCACATCAGCGCCTTGAAGTTGAAGCTTTTGTTGGTCTGCCTGGTCTGGAAGAAGCCCTGGACTGCTTCAAGCAAGTTGGCCTGCTGCCGTTTGTCACGGATGAAGAGCACTGGAACGAAGAGCTTCTGCTCCAGTTCTATGCCACATTGCACATCAAGGGCTACAACAGAGATCCGAAGAGTTGGGTCCTGGAGTGGATGACCGGCAACGTCCATCATGAAGCCAATGCATTTGATATCATTGAGCTCACCGGCCTACCCACTCCAGGCGAACTCTTCGAAGAAGGCTGCCAACTCCATGCTGAAGCAGTTGAGAGCATATTTCAGCGACCTGAGCCAAATATGAGTCAGATGCTCTCAATGATGAAGCCATTACCTTCTGACGCACCTTACCCAACGGAGTTCTTCATTGAAGACTTAGAGTACCTGCCTAGAACTATCTATCACATCATCAGGCGGACTCTATGGCCCATTAAGGGGCACTCTCGATATGCCAAGGTTGAAGGTGCCATGAAGACTCTCATCTTCTGCATCCTGCACGGCAAATGCTTCAATGCTCAGGATCTCTTCATACGTCAACTTGCAGCGTCTAGCTCAGATCTCTTTGGTCTGAAGATTTATGCTCCATGGGTTATGAGGCTCATTAAGCTCCACTCTGCCATATCATATCAACCCTCAGCCCGCAACCACAGAATCTTCTTACCTGATGTGGACACCTCTGCTGAAGCTATTTATCCTGAGCCTGCCAAACAGCCACTAAGTCTTCAGAATGCAGAACACCAAAGCTTCACTCAACATGATGAAGGTGTTGAAGCCATTTCCAGAGTCTATCCAATGGCTGGCACCACACGTGCCCCTGCATCAACTGAAGCCACTGACAGCACAACTGCACAGAGACCCAAGAAACGCGCTCATACACTCAGTGATCGTGAACTTCTTGTGGCTCTGCACCAAAAGCAAGATAGGCATCACGACTGGCTCAAGAGGCAGATGCGTAGTATCATGCAAGACGTCAATCGCATCAAGAATCTGGCCACCAAGAATGCCTTTGTCGCACATGAAACCTGTCGACGCACTTGGAAAGGCCTCACAATGATGTGCACTGAAGCCGAACTGCAAGAGGATGGCTTCAAAGAGAGATTCAAGTTTGACTCCACACCCCCAGAAGAGCTGTGTTGCGTGGGACTCCATCTCTTGAAGAATCCGAGTTCTCTTCCTCTGCTGCCACAGTGACAGGAAAAATCATTGAGGAAGAAGACGACGCTACATCACCACCACCTTCTTCGGCGCGCGTCGTCACTGCACCAAGCTCGCCAGCTCCACCAAACGCCTCCACCGACCCTGCTGCGCCTGGGAACGCATAGAAAACTCTATGTCTTCAAACCTTTTTGGTCATCACTGACAAAAGGGGGAGAAGCATATGATGTTTGTAGTCTTCAAGCGGGTCAATAAAAAGGGCGGGTGCTTTATTATATTTTGCTTCGTGCTTACAACTCTCGTTTTGCTACATTTGGTTCTTTGAGTTGTAACAGTTAAACTTGATGGTCGTCTGCTACTATGTTTGCCACTGTGTTTTTGCGAAGATAAATTCCGCATGTACGACGATAATTCCGCACTCTTATCATTTCGCAGACATCCATTTTTCATTATGCATATCATTATCTTCTTATATCTTTACATGCATGACGGATTGTCATCATAAGTTGAAGTGGATACCCACAAATACAACCTGCTGTGTGCATTCGTGTTCCAGAAGCAAATCACTTATATGCACATCCTCAGGGGGAGCCCTTGCAGCTTATGAAGACAATTCCTTTACAATTTCACAAATTATATTCCACGTTGAAAACTTCAACTAGTTTGTCATCAATCACCAAAAAGGGGGAGATTGTAAGTGCATCTAGTGCCACCCCTAGTTGGTTTTGGAGTATTGACGACAAACCTAGTTGAGGGACTAATGTGTTTGTGAGAATTGCAGCATAACATAGGTAGAAGTCCCTCATTGATTCGGTTTAGCTACCAGAGATGACCCCTAAAAATGTACGAAGACATTGAAGACAATGGTGGTTCATGAAGACATTCATGTCGAAGACAATGACTTATGAAGACTCCCCATGAAGCCTTTGGAACTCGAAGACTTAGATCCTTCGTAGTTTTAATTTATTCATGTTGTGTCATAGGAACCACCGTACTGTTAAGTGGGGTCCAAGAGAACCAGTCAGGATGACTAAAGTGATGCCTAATTCAAATCCTATGTCTTCGAGTGAAGACAATGAGAGAAAATCTTGTCCAGAGTCAGACAAGTCAGCTTTATGTAGCCCAAGTAAAGCTGCCGTGACAGTTCAAAATCCGACCGTTAGTACACATGTCAGTTCCTTAGTGACCCAGGGTCATTTCGGACAAATCAGGTCAGGGTTGCCAAGCGGCTATAAATAGTCCACCCCTACAACCATAAACGGTTGGCTGCTCAGATTTCAGTGCACGGCTTTTGTCGTTTGAGAGCAACCCACCTCGAAGCCTTTGAGAGAAAATCCTTAGTGAGGAGAAAAGCCCTAACCACCCAGAGCCAGAGTAATTGGGCATCACTTAAGTCTTCTTGTCTGAGTGATCTGAAGACTTATTACACTTGAGGACTGTGCATCCTCCAGACGGTTAGGCGTCGCGTTCTGAGCATCCAAGAGGAATTGTGGATTGCCGGTGAACGAAGTCTGTGAAGGTTTGGGAGTCTACCTTGAAGACTTACCAGAGTGATTGGGCGGGGTCTGTGTGACCTTAGCTCAAGGAGAAAACGGTGAGGACTGGGTGTCCTGAGCTGCGTGTTCAGGACTGGGTGTCCGGGACTGTGTGTCCTTTGGTTTAAATACCTAGCCGCTCCAACCAGACGTACAGTTGTCACAGCAACTGGAACTGGTCCAACATATCATTGTCTTCAACGTGTCACTGGTTTCATCTTCGCCTCCCTTTACTTACCAGTACACATTGTGAAGCTATTGCATGCTTGATTTATCTTCTGTCTTCACAACTTGACTGTATGATCTGTTTGGCTTCATAACTTCTTCCAACCTGATCCTCATTACACTGAAGCTATTTGTCTCTGTGCTTTCACTGTATTGTATATTTGACTATGGCTTGCGTTGTGTAATCTACCTTCCACTGCATAGTGATAGGCTTGTTTACTCTGTTTGTCTTCATAACTTCCACGTTTTGAAGACTTTCATAAAAATCGCCTATTCACCCCCCCTCTAGTCGATATAACGCACTTTCAACTTGTATCTTTTGGCTTTAATACTATGAATATGTGTATCACTACTATCAAGATTCAATAAAAATATACCACTCATCAAAGGTGCATGACCATTAAAGATATTACTCATCTAAATAGAACAATCATTATTCTCTGATTTAAATGAATAACCGTCTCGCATCAAACAAGATCCAGATATATGTTAATGCTTAACGTTGGCACCAAATAACAATTATTCAAGTCTAAAACTAATCTTGAAGGTAGATGTAGAGGTAGTGTGCCGACGGCGATGACATCGACTTTGGAACCATTTCCCACGCGCATCGTCACCTCGTCCTTACCCAATCTTCGTTTAATCTGTAGCCCCTGTTCCATGTTGCAAATATGAGCAACAGAACTAGTATCAAATACCCAGGCGCTACTACGAGCATTAGTAAGGTACACATCAATAACATGTATATCAAATATACCTTTCACTTTGCCATCCTTCTTATCCGCCAAATACTTGGGGCAGTTTTGCTTCCATCAATAACATGTATACTTGTGGGTTTATGATCAAGTCTATCTATGAACAATATTTGATTCTTATCTGAATTCTTTTATGTATGATTTGTTATCTTTGCAAGTCTCTTTGAATTATCATTTTGGTTTGGCCTACTAGATTGATCTTTCTTGCAATGGGAGAAGTGATTAGCTTTGGGTACAATCTTGCGTTGCTCGATCCCAGTTAAAGAAAGGGAAACGACATGTATTGTATTGTTGCCATCGAGGATAAAAAGATGGGGTTTATATCATATTGCTTGAGTTTATCACTCTACATCATGTCATCTTGCCTAATGTGTTACTCTATTCTTATGTACTTAATACTCTAGATGTATGCTGGATAGCGGTCGATGTGTGGAGTAATAGTAATAGATGCAGGCAGGAGTCGGTGTACTTGTCACGAACATGATGCCTATATACATGATCATGACTAGATATTCTCATAATTATTCACTTTTCTATCAATTTCTCGACAGTAATTTGTTAACCCGCCGTAATACTTATGCTATCTTGAGAGAAGCCACTATTGAAACCTATGGCCCCCGGGTCTATTCTCCACTATATTAATCTCCTATCAACAAGTTATTTCTAGTACCGTTTATTTTGCTATTTTTACTTTTAATATTTATCATAAAAATACCAAAAATATTATCTTATTGTCTCTATCTGATCTCACTCTCGTAAGTGACCGTGAAGGGATTGACAACCCCTTTATCGCATTGGTTGCAAGGTTCTTATTTGTTTGTGTAGGTACAAGGGACTTGCGTGTGGCCTCCTACTAGATTGATACCTTGGTTCTCAAAACTAAGGGAAAGACTTACGCTTCTTTGCTGCATCACCCTTTCCTCTTCAAGGGAAAACCAACGCAGTGCTCAAGAGGTAGCACCAATTATGGCATTTCCATAGCCATTCTGAGATATATTGCCATGCAACTTTCCACCGTTCCATTTATTATGACATGCTTCATCATTGTCATATTACCTTGCATGATCATGTAGTTGACATCGTATTTGTGGCAAAGCCATCAATCATAAATCTTTCATACATGTCACTCTTGATTCAGTGCACATCCCGGTACACCGTCGGAGGCGTTCATATAGAGTCATATTTTGTTGTAGTAGCGAGTTGTAATTTTTGAGTTGTAAGTAAATAAAAGTGTAATTATCTTCATTATTAGAGCATTGTCCCATGTGAGGAAATAAAAAGGACAAAAAAGAGAAGGCCCAAAAAAACAAAAAAAAACAAAAAAATGAGAGAAAAAGAGAGAAGGGGCAATGCTACTATCCTTTTTACCACACTTGTGCTTCAAAGTAGCACCATGATTTTCATGATAGAGAGTCTCCTATGTTGTCACTTTCATATACTAGTGGGAATTTTTCATTATAGAACTTGGCTTATATATTCCAATGATGGGCTTCCTCGAAATGCCCTAGGACTTTGTGAGCAAGCAAGTTGGATGCACACCCACTTAGTTTATTTTGTTCAGCTTTCACACATTTATAGCTCTAGTGCATCCGTTGCATGGCAATCCCTACTCCTCACATTGACATCAATTGATGGGCACCTCCATAGCCCATTGATTAGCCGCGTCAATGTGATACTTTCTCATTTTTTGTCTTCTCCACACAACCTCCATCATCATATTCTATTCCAGCAATAGTGCTATGTACATGGCTCGCGCTCATGTATTGCGTGAAAGTTGAAAAAGTTTGAGAATACTAAAGTATGAAACAATTGCTTGATGGGAGCATTTTGTGTGACAAAAATGAAGCATGGCCAAACTATATGATTTTGTCGGGAAGAGCTTTCTTTGGCTATGTTATTTTGAGAAGACATAATTGCTTGGTTAGTATGCTTGAAGTATTATTGTTTTTATGTCAATATTAAACTTCTGTCTTGAATCTTTCGGATCTGAACATTCATGCCACAATAAATAAAATTACATTGATCAATATGCCAGGTAGCAGTCCACATCAAAAATTCTGTTTTTATCATTTACCTACTCAAGGACGAGCGGGAATTAAGCTTGGGGATGCTTGATACGTCTCCAACGTATCTAAAATTTTTTATTGTTCCATGCTATTATATTATCAATCTTGGATGTTTTATATGCATTTATATGCTATTTCATATGATTTTTGGGACTAACCTATAAACCTAGAGCCCAGTGCCAGTTTATGTTTTTTCCTTGTTTTTGAGTTTTACAGAAAAGGAATACCAAATGGAGTCCAATTGACGTGCCATTTTTTGGTCTTTTTTTATGGACCAAAAGAAGCCCCCGAAGTAAAAGAGTTGGGCCAGAAGAGTCCTAGGCCGTCCACGAGGATGGGGGGCGCACCCTACCCCCCCCCCCCCCCCGGCGCGGCGCCCTATCTCGTGGACGACTCGGGCACCTCCCTGACTTGTTCCCGACGCCAAAAATTCCTATAAATACTGAAAGCTCCAGAAAATAACCAAGATTGGGAGTTCCGCCGCCGCAAGCCTTTGTAGCCACCGAAAACCAATCTAGACACGTTCCGGCACCCTGCCGAAGGGGGGAATCCCTCTCCGGTGACCATCTTCATCATCCCGGCGCTCTCCATGACGAGGAGGGAGTAGTTCACCCTCGGGGCTGAGGGTACGTACCAGTAGCTATGTGTTTGATCTCTCTCTCTCTCGTGTTCTTGATTTGGCACGATCATGATGTATCGCGAGCTTTGCTATTATAGTTGGATCTTATGATGTTTCTCCCCCTCTACTCTCTTGTACTGGATTGAGTTTTCCCTTTGAAGTTATCTTATCGGATTGAGTCTTTAAGGATTTGAGAACACTCGATGTATATCTTAAATGTGCTTTCTATGGTGACAATGGGATATTCACGTGATCCACTTGATGTATGTCTTGGTGATCAACTTGCGAGTTCCGTGACCTCATGAACTTATGCATAGGGCTTGGCTCACGTTTTCGTCTTGACTCTCCGGTAGAAACATTGGGGAACTCTTTGAAGTTCTTTATGTTGGTCGAATAGATGAATCTGAGATTGTGTGATGCATATCGTATAATCATACCCATGGATACTTGAGGTGACATTGGAGTATCTAGGTGACATTAGGGTTTTGGTTGATTTGTGTCTTAATGTGCTATTCTAGTACGAACTCTAGGATAGACTGAACGGAAAGAATAGCTTCGTGTTATTTTACTACGGAATCTTGAAGAGATCGATCAGAAATGATACCTTTGAGGTGGTTTCGTACCCTACAATAATCTCTTCGTTTGTTCTCCGCTATTAGTGACTTTGGAGTGACTCTTTGTTGCATGTTGAGGGATAGTTATATGATCCAATTATGTTATTATTGTTGAGAGAACTTGCACTAGTAGAAGTATGAACCCTAGATAGGCCTTGTTTCAATGCATTGCAATAACGTTTTCGCTCACTTTTATCATTAGTTACCTTGCTCTTTTTATATTTTCAGATTACAAAAACCTATATATACCATCCATATTGCACTTGTATCACCATCTCTTCGCCGAACTAGTGCACCTATACAATTTACCATTATATTGGGTGTGTTGGGGACACAAGAGACTCTTCGCTATTTGGTTGCAGGGTTGTTTGAGAGAAACCATCTTCATCCTACGCCTTCCACGGATTGATAAACCTTAGGTCATCCACTTGAGGGAAATTTTCTACTGTCCTACAAACCTCTACACTTGGAGGCCCAACAACGTCTACAAGAAGAAGGTTGTGTAGTAGACATCAAGCTCTTTTCTGGCACCGTTGCCGGGGAGGTTAGTGCTTGAAGGTATATGTTTAGATCTTGAAATCGAATATTTTTGTTTCTTGTTTTATCACTAGTTTAGGCTATAAAAAAACTACAAAAAATGGAATTAAGTTTGCCTCATGTGCTTCATCTCTTTAATGTCTTTCTTGAAAATAAGCATTCTGATAATTGTGCAAAAGTGTTAGAAGAAGAATGTATTAAAATGTTCGGCACTAAATCTTTGGATGATGAGCATGATTGCAATGTTGTTAGTATGAGTTCTTTGAATATCCATGATGCTAATGACATGCAAAGCCACAAGCTTGGGGATGCTATGTTTGATGAAGATGATATTTTTTGTCCCCCAAGTTTTGATGAGCAAATTTATTTGTATGATAGCATGCCTCCTATTTATGATGATTATATTAACAAAAGTGGGTTTGAAAGAGTGTAAACTTTAGGAAGTAATGATCCCACTATTTTGGAGGGTGTTGAATCTTATTGTGATAATTATGAAAGTGGGTTTGGAGAGGTCATGACTTTAGTTAATGTTAATCCCACTATCTTGGAAGAGTGTCAACTTTGCATACATGTGGTCGTGTTAAGAATATGTTTTGTGATAGCTATATTATTGAATTTGCTTATTATCCTACATGTAATTATTATGAGGGAGAAACATATGCACTTAGGAATTGCAATATTATCAAGTTTCCTCTCTATGTGTTGAAAATCTTGAAGATTTGCTTGTTTTACCTTCCTATGCAAGTTGATTCTTGTTCCCACAAGTTGTTTGCTCACAAAATCCCAATGCATAGGAGATGGGTTAGACTTAAATGTGCTAGTCATATTCTTCATGATGCTCTCTTCATGTTTCAATTCATATCTTTTATGTGAGCATGATTGAAATCATCATGCCTAGCTAGGGGCGTTAAACGATAGCGCTTGTTGGGAGGCAACCCAATTTTATTTTTGTTCTTTACTTTTTGTTCCTTTTTAGTAATAAATAATTTATCTATCCTATGTTATGATTGTGTTTTTTATGTTTCAATTAGTGTTTGTGCCAAGTAAAGCCTTTAAGATCTTCTTGGGAAATAGTTGTTTGATCTTGCTGTAAAAAACAGAAAGTTTGCACTCACGAAAATAATTATCATCTTTTACCAGAGAGCGATATAATACACATTACAATTGCAGTAGATCAATATACAAATTGTCCTGGTCATCCTTATTTTTCAGAATTTTTGGAGTTACATAAGTATTCGAAACCTCCAGATTGCAATAGACTATTCTGTTTTTTACATATTCTATTTTCTATGTGTTGTTTGCTTATTTTGATGAATCTATGAGTAGTATCGGAGTGTATGAATCATAGAGAAGTTGGAATAAAAGTAGAGATTACACCAATTTGAATTTAGAATGAGTTCACAACAGTACAAATGGTGATTTATTTTCTAATACTAATGGAGCTTACGAGTTTTCTGTTCAGTTTTGTGTTGTGAAGTTTTCAAGTTTTGGGTAAAGATTCGATGGACTATGGAATAAGGAGTGGCAAGAGCCTAAGATTGGGGATGCCCAAGGCACCCCAAGGTAATATTCAAGGACAACCAAGAGCCTAAGCTTGGGGATGCCCCGGATGGCATCCCCTCTTTCGTCTTTGTTCATTGGTAACTTTACTTGGAGCTATATTTTTATTCACCACATGATATGTGTTTTGCTTGGAGCGTCATTTTATTTTCTTTTGTTGTGCTTGCTGTTTGAATAAAATACCAAGATATGAAATTCTTAAATGTTAGAGAGTCTTCACATAGTTGCATAATTATTCAACTACTCATTGATCTTCACTTATATCTTTCGGAGTAGTTTGTCATTTGCTCTAGTGCTTCACTTATATCTTTTAGAGCACGACGGTAGTTTTATTTTGAAGAAATAGATGAACTCTCATGCTTCACTTATATTATTTTGAGAGTCTTTTAGAACAGCATGGTAATTTTCTTTGGTTATGAAACTAGTCCTAATATGATGGGCATCCAAAATGGGTATAATAAAAACTTTCATATAGCAAAAGTAGGGCACCGGAGGCTTGCCAGGGGGCCCACAAGTCACAGGGGCGCGCCCAGGGGGTAGGGCGCAGCCCCAGGCATGTGGCCTCCTGGTGGGTCCCCTCTGGTATTTTCTTCGCGCAATATTTTTTATATATTCCAAAATAATTCTCTATAAATTTTCAGGACATTTCGAGTTGTGCAGAATAGGTCTCTCAGATTTGCTCCTTTTCTAGTCTAGAATTCCAGCTGCCGGCATTCTCCCTCTTCATGTAAACCTTATAAAATAAGATAGAAAAGGCATAAGTATTGTACCAAGATAGGTAATAACAGTCCATTATGCAATAAATATCAATAGAAAATCATGATGCAAAATGGACGTATCAACCCCCCCCCCCAAGCTTAGACCTCGCTTGTCCTCAAGAGAAAACCAAAATCGATAATCATGTCCACATGTTTAGAGATAGAGGTGTCAATAAAATAAAATACGAACATGAGTGTTGGGAATCATTGCATGGAAAACAAAAAAATGTACGCACACGCAATGATCTATCCATGGAGATGCATAGAAACAAGGGGGAGAGTGTGTCTATGTACCCTCATAGACCGTAAGCGTAAGCATTTCTCAACGCGGTTGATGTAGTCGAACTTCTTCGCGCTTCAACAGATCAATTACCGAACGCATGGAACCTCCGCGTTCTGCACACGTTCAGCTCGGTGACGTCCCTTGCCTTCTTGATCCAGCAAGACGTCAAGGTAGTAGATGAGTTCCGTCAGCACGACGACATGGTGACGGTGATGGTAAAGTTATCTCCGCAGGGCTTCGCCTAAGCACTATGAAAATATGGTCGGGGTGTAAATGGTGGAGGGGCGCGCCGCACACGGCTAACAATTGTCTTGGTGTGCTTGGGTGCCCCTCCCACATATATATCAGTGGGAGGGGGAGGGAGCAGCCATGAGGGCGCCCCAAGTAGGCTGAATCCTACTTGGGGTCCTCTTCAAGTGGCACCCCCCTTTCCTTATTTGTCAGAGGGGGAAGGAAAGAGGGGGAGGGGGAAGGAAGGGGGAATCCTATTCCCTTTCTTTCCTTTCCTACTTCCCCTTTCCTTGTCCACCTTAGCCGGCCCATATGGGGGCGCACCAGCCTCTTGTGGCTGGTGTGTTTCCCTTCTTTGCCCATAAGGCCCATATATTTTGCCAGGTGTGGCGGGAACCCCTTCCGGTGACCCGATAAGTACCCTGTACCCCCCGAAACAATTCCGATGTCCGAATACTATCGTCCTATATATCAGTCTATACCTCGCAACCATTTAGAGACTCTTTGTTATGTCCGTCATCTCATCTGGGACTCCGAACAACATTCGGTCACCAAAACTACTGGAATCAGCTTCTTTGTCGTCCGCCATGGCGGACGGCAAAGGCATGGATCACAAACGGCAAAGGCCGTCCGCTAGCAGATGGCAAAATGTCCGGATGAACACCTGCCAGCAAAGGTCTTCTTTGCCATCCGCTTCCTTCAAATGGACGGCAAAGGATTTTGTCGTCCGCCATCCGAGGCCAGCAGACGGCAAAGACAACGAACGACAGTGCGGTGGCATGAGAGCCGTTAGGGGGTTAACGACGCTCTTTGCCGTCTGCCAGCGGACGGCAAAGCGTCAAAGCTCTTTGCCGTCCGCTGACAAATGGGAAAGAGCTCAGCTAGACAGTACTGGGAAGCTGCCACGTGGCCAGCTATGCCGTCCGCTGGCGGACGGCAAAGTGATTTGAATCTTTGCCATCCGCTGGTGGATGGCAAAGTGACCAAATAGGCAGCTAGTGTTCCCAGGTTTTATAGGTAGCTGCCACGTGTCCTCTTTGCCGTCTGCTAGCGAACGGCAAACAGGCTAGATATCCCCTATTTTTATTTGAATCCATTTAATTACACAGGAATTCACACATTTATATATATTTTTTTTCACATGCACAGAAGACATATGATGTATCCAACACATAGCTCCATCCATGACAACATACATACATAATGAAGGAAATAGAGTTCCATCCATACATGTTACAGTAACATCACAATGTTCATCCAACACATTGTTCCATGCATCCATATAACAAGTTCCATATTTTTCATCGATACAAACGAAAAAAAGAAAAGGGAAACAAGCACTCCATCCATGCAAGCTTCCATATAGTGAATTAAATCTGCAAAATGGGAAACAAGAAAGTTAGAAGAAGAAGACTAGAATCGGAAGAAGAAGAAGAAGAAGAAGAAGAAAATGAAGAAGAAGAAGAAGAAGTAAGCATACTTAGGTAATGGAGGTAACCTAGCTAATTGTGCCATTTTTTAGTGAACTAAGCATATTATGCCATTTTTGACCTAACTAAGAGAACTTCTTCTTCTAAGTTCTTCTTCTTCTTTTCTTCTTCCTATTCCTTCTTTTCTTCCTCTTCCTTGATTTTCTTCATCTTATTATGTCATTTGCGGAGTAAATAGGCTAATTTATGCCATTTTTAAGAAGAAAATGAAGAAGAAGAAGAAGAAGAAGAAGTAAGCATACTTAGGTATAAAGGAGGTAACCTAAGCTAATTGTGCCATGTTTGAGTGAACTAAGCATATGATGCCATTTTTGACCTAACTAAGCATATTATGAGATATAACTTAGAGCTTACTTCATTTTGGAGAAGAAGAAGAAGAAGAAGAAGAAGAAGAAGAAAACTACAAGAAGAAGAATAAGAAGAAGAAGAAGAAGAAGAAGAAGAAGAAGAAGACTAGAAGAAGAAGAAGAAGAAGAAGAAGAAGAAGAAGAAGAAGAAGAAGAAGAAAAAGACTAGAAGAAGAAGAAGTTCTTCTTCTTCTTTTCTTCTTCCTATTCCTTCTTTTCTTCCTCTTCCTTCTTTTCTTCCTCTTCCTTGATTTTCTTCATTTTATTATGTCATTTGTGGAGTAAATAGGCTAAATTATGACATAAATAGACTAAATAGCTAAATGAGAAGAAAAATGGCATTTTGAGCTTACCTGCTAATTATGTCATTTTTGACCTAACTAAGCATATTATGCCATTTTTATATAACTTAGAGCTAACTTCATTTTGGAGAAGAAGAAGAAGAAGCAGAAAACTAGAAGAAGAAGAAGAAGAAGAAGAAGAAGAAGAAGAAGAAGACTAAATAGGCTAAATTATGTCATAAATGGACTAAACACGATAAATAAGAAGAAAAATATTGTTATCACGGAGGTGTAGGAATGGTCGAGGCTGCGCCAGTGCCAGATGGAGGTGAAGGACCGGTCGGGGTTCCGGCATTGGCAGAAGGAGTGGTCGATGCTTGTCAGGAGCCATGCTGCACCGAAGATCATTTCCAATAATGCCTCGTTAGCAAGTTCTCAAACTGAAATGTGAATAGTAGTAAGCAACGACCATTCAAATCAAACTCACTGTGGTTGCCGGAGCAATCTGGGGCATCGGCGGAGGGGCCTGACCATTTTTCTTGCACATGGTCTGCACATTTGGTTCTCACGAGTCAGTCATATTAGATTGTAATGTGAACATTACGTGCATGATTGGGCTAATATGCACGAGAAACGTACCACGATGAGCTCGTGTAGGGCCCGGTTAGTGTTGTCGTTCCGGTTCCTCTCGTCCTCCAACAGCTTAGCCGTCCTCTCCTCCATCTCCCTCTCCCTCTTCGCGGCCTCCCGTTGTGCCTCCCTTTTTGCCTCCTTCACAAGCTCCTTCGTCTTCAATCTCTCTTTCTCAATAATAGCCTACAACACACCACTCCTCGTTAGCATTGTAATCATCGACGGACGCACACACAATGTAATGGAGGAAAGGTGAGAGAGTCCGTATAACTAACCGCCATGGCGATCTCTACGGGCCGTGCACGACGCGTTATCTTAGGATCAGAGCTACTCACGCACTTCTTGATCTGCGGGAGAGTCTCAGGACAACGTATCAGTCCATCACCAATGGCTTGAGAGCCATGGGACCTCCCGGCACCAGATATCATCACCAGCTCTGTATCAAAAGGATCCTGGCTCGGGTTAAAGTCCTCCCCTTTCCTCGCCTCCCCCTCGTCTCTATACCTCACAAGCTTGTGGTGGGAGGTCTTGTTGGTGAAGCTCTCTAGATCATCTAGGTCAGACTCTGTGAATGGCTTGGCCTTCTTGTACGGGGCCATATGGGCCATGCCATAGAGGTCGAACAGACCTGGCACAGGCTTCTTGTGGTAGTGCGCCTGAGAGAGAGGAACAAAATATTAGTTAAGGGCTCAAGCTAGCATGAAGAATAATATTGCTATGTAAATATGTCAATTTGGGGCTAAGAAAGGTTATTATGTCATTTTCGAGGAAAATAAGCTAAGTTTAGGTCATTTTCGAGGTAACCAAGATTATTATGCCATTTTTTACCAAATTATGCTAATTATGTCATTATTGAGCTATCCAAGGTTATTATGTCATTTTAGAGCTAACTATAGCATATTAAATCATTTCGGAAGGGATAAATGCTAGCATGAAGAATGAATTACATGAATCATGTAGCAAACCACATACTCAGTTATCCCCGTACTCAAACAGGTTGGAGCTCCCTTGATGGTGTGGCACACCTTCCATTTGGTCGCGCTTATCCTTGGCCCTTTGGTGTTCGACTTTCCATTGGGGAGAGCACCACACATGCACCAACGCTTCCCAACAGTCCATCTTATCCACACACCATCTCGGGGGCACCTAAATGAGTCAATAGAAATTTTAGCGCTACGCCTATGAACCATACTCAAGAAAACTAAGTTCAAGGCCTTAAGAATAGGTAATTACCAACATGTACTTCTCCTTACTCAGAAACTTGCCGCGACACTTCTGCTTGCTCCTCCTAAAACCCTTCGAGGCGTAGTAGTCTCAAACGGCCTCCACCCGAGCCTCGTGCCTTAAGTTCTGAAGTAGGCGCTTGCACTCGTTTTTGACAACCATACACGCGGCCTCTCCTGCTCTCCCTCTGAAACCCTGTAGAAGGTCTACAATCAAATAAGACAACACTGATTAGTACAATCACTAGGTAGTGTTGATTTTTAATTCCGTAAAGGAGAAATTACCCAAAACCGACGGAACACAATGTCGGCCACCATCTCGCACAAACACCGTCGACCCTCTCCTCCGGCGGGGCCAGGGAAAACGAGTACAGCTCCCAGGTCAGTGCTAGCTGTGGACCCTGACCCTCACCGTGCAACGTGACCCACCAAGGGAAGTGCTGCCGGCAAAGCACACCAAGGACCTAGTTGGGCCTACGGGCACCACGGGGGCGTACCCAGCCCCTGCAGTATGACAAGGCCTACGCATTAGATATTAATTTGAAGGAACATGAAGGCGAAAGTTTAAAAAATAGTAAATGCACTTACTTCAACCCTTTAGGCGCAATCAACCACCTCTGGTCGGGGGTCGTCGGCACGGGCGGGAGCTTTGTAGAGCCACACTTGTAGACCTTCTTGCCCTTCTCAACCAGCTCGTCGTCGTTGTAGCTATCATCTGAAAAGGTGTCCTCACTACCATCCTCCGGGCCACTAGCCTCCGGAGTCTTGTGGCCCGAAGACCCCGTGACCGGAGTCTTCTGGGACGAAGACCCCATGACCGGAGTCTTCTGGGATGAAGACCCCATGACCAGAGTCTTCTGAGACAAATACTCTGGGACCGGACTCGCGTGGGGCGAAGGATCGGCAACCCGAGTCTGGTGGGGGGAAGGATCAGCGATCGGAGGCTCATGGACCGGAGTCCGAGACGGATCCACCTCAGACGGAGCACTCCTGTGGTCAGGTGAATCAGCTGAGGGTGGCGGCGAGGAAGGCGTAACAGCCTTCCTACCTCTCCCGCTCCCACGTCCACCTCTAGCAGGCTTCTTCGTCCTCCCCCGACCTCTCCCAGCCGAAGAAGAAGCACCCGCCACAGTTGTCTGCATACTGTCTAGCAGCACTCTCCGGAGGGGCTGGGCTAGAATAATGAAACCACCCCTCCCAGTAGCGCTCCCAGGAGGATCGGGGCGCTCTGGACCCTTGCCCACCATCCTGTCAACACCTGCAATGACAAAAAGTAAACGAAATTAGTATAACATAAAAAGATTTGGATACCTGACATGAACATAATAATATGTATATAATTTAAGTGTATCATAATCATGATCATAATAAAAAATACACCCAATCAACACAAATATATATGGGGTTGGGGTGTGGTGTTAGGGTGTCAGGGTGTTGGGGTTGGGGTGTCAGGGTGTCAGGGTCGGGGTGTGGTGTCGGGGTGTCAGGGGTCGGAGGTGAGGGTGGGTGTGGTGTCAGGGTGTCGGTGGTCGGGGTGTCAGGTGTCGGGGTGTCGGTGGTCGGGGTCGGGGTGTCGTGTCAGGGTCAGGGTGTTAGGGTGTCACGGTTGGGGTGTGGTGTCAGGGTGTCGGTTGCTCGGGGGTCGGGGTCGGGCTGTGGTGTCAGGGTGTCGGGGGTCGGGGTCTGGGTGTCGTGCCGAGGTGTCGGGGGTCGGGATCTCTTTTTTCCTTTTCTTCTTCTTCTCCTCCTCTCCTCTTTCTTCTTCTTCTTCTTCTTCTTCTTCTTCTTCTTCTTCTTCTTCTTATTCTTATTCTTTCTCCTCCTCCTCCTCCTCTTCTTGTTCTTCTTCTTCTCCTTTTTCCTCTTCTTCTTCTTTTCTTCTTTCTTCTTCTCCCTCCTCCTGTTCCTCCCTCCTCTCCTTCTACTTCTTCTTCTAAACTAAAACTAAAACTAATCTAAAATAAAATTAACTAAAATAAACTAAAACTAATCTAAAGTAAACTAAAACTAATCTAAAATAAACTAAAACTAATCTAAAATAAACTAAACTAAAACATAAACTAAAATAAAGAAACAAAAAGAAACTAATTAAACAAAAAAGGGGGAGGAGCTCACCTGGTGGAGGGGGAGGCCGGACGGCTGCGGCGGCCGCTTGAGGAGGTGGCGACCCGGTGGAGGGGGAGGTCGGACGGCCGCAGCGGGTTGCGGCAGGGACGGAGACGGGGCGGGGACGGCTGCGGCGTGGCTGCCTGACGTGGAAGAGGCGGCGGGGCCGTGGTGGAGGTTGGGGAGGGGTGCGGGGCAGCGGGGCGGCTGGCTACGCCGGACGCGGTCGACGGTGGCCCGGGCCGGTGTGGGTGGGGGATGGCGACGGAGGGGAGGGGGCGGGGGCGGGGCGACATTGAAGGGGCGGCGCGGGTGCGGTGGAGGTCAGGGGGCTGCAGGGGAGGGGTGCGGGGCGGCCGGCTACGGCAGACGGGGTCGGCAGCGCCGGCGGGGGTGTGGGTGGGGAGAAATGAGAGAGTGGAGAGAAGAGAGGGGGGCGGGACGACCGTTAACGTACCCGCCTCTTTGCCGTCAGCCAACGGTCGGCAAAGAATCTTTGCCGTCCGCTTGTGGCCGGCAAAGAGGTGGGTCCGGTGGGCTTGAGTTTGTTAAACAATAACTGGACCCACCCACCTCTTTGTCATCTGCTAGCGGACGACAAAGATTCTTTACTATCAGCCAGCGGACGGCAAAGAACGGGCTGATGGCAAAGACTTTGTTTGGCATCAGCCACATCTTTGTCGTCCGTTTTCTTGTGGCCAACGGCAAAGACCGTCTTTGCTGTGAGCAAGTGAACGACAAAGAATGGGCAGACGGCAAATAAGCTAATTCTGGTAGTGTATATCTTCATCGAACGTTAAGCGTGCGGACCCTACAGGTTCGAGAACTATGTAGACATGACTGAGACACCTCTTAGGTCAATAACCGATAGCGGAACCTGGATGCCCATATTGGCTCCAACATATTCTACGGAGATCTTTATCGGTCAAACCGTTATGACAACATACGTAATTCCCTTTGTCCATCGGTATGTTACTTGCCCAAGATTCGATCGTTCGTATCTTCATACCTAGTTCAATCTCGTTACCGGAAAGTCTCTTTACTTGTTCTGTAATACATCACCTCATGGCTAACTCCATAGTCATTTTCTTGTAAGCTTATGATGTGTATTACCGAGAGGGCGCAGAGATATCTCTCCGATACACGGAGTGACAAATCCTAATCTTGATCTATGCCAACTCAACAAAAACCTTCGGAGATACCTGTAGACCATCTTTATAATCACCCAGTTACATTGTGATGTTTGATAGCATACAAGGCATTCCTCCAGTATCCGGGAGTTGCATAATCTCATAGTCGAAGGAATATGTATTTGACATGAAGAAATCAATAGCAATAAAACTGAACGATCATTATGCTAAGCTAGCGGATGGGTCTTGTCCGTCACATCATTCTCCTAATGATGTGATCCTGTTATCAAATGACAGCACATGTCTATGGTTAGGAAACCTTAACCATCTTTGATCCACGAGCTAGTCTAGTAGAGGCTTACTAGGGACATGGTATTTTTTATGTATTCACACATGTATTTAAATTTCCGATCAACACAATTCTAGCATGAATAATAAACCTTTAGCATGAATAAAGAAATATAAAATAATAATAAAAATTATTGCCACTAGGGCATATTTCCCTTAGTCTCCCACATGCTCTAGAGTCAATAATCTAGTTCACATCACCATATGATTTAACACCCATAGTTCACATCGCCATGTGACCAACACCCAAGGAGTTTACTAGAGTCAATAATCTAGTTCACATCGCCATGTGATTTAACACCCAAAGAGTATTAAGGAGTGATCATGTTTTGCCAGTGAGAGAAGTTTAGTCAACGTGTCTGTCACATTCAGATCCATGTGTATTTTTGCAAATTTCTATGTCTAGAAAGCTCTGTATGGAGCTACTCTAGCTAATTGCTCCCACTTTCAATATGTATCCAGATTGAGACTTAGAGTCATCTGGATCGGTGTAAAAGCTTGCATCGATGTAACCCTTTACGACGAACTCTTTGTTACCTCCATAACCGAGAAACATTTCCTTAGTCCTCTTTAAGGTACCTAAGGATAATTTTGACCGTTGTCCAGTGATCTACTCCTGGATCACCATTGTACCCCCTTGCCAAACTCATGGCTAGGCACACAGTAGGTCTGATACACAGCATGGCATACTTTATAGAACCTGTGGCTGAGGCACAGGGAATGAATTTCATTCTCTCTCTCTATCTTCTTTAGTGCTCGGGCTTTGAGTTTGACTCAAGTTCACACCTTGTAACACAGGCACGAATCCTTTCTTTGACACATCCATTTTGAATTTCTTCAAAACTTTATCAAGGTATGTGCTTTGTGAAAGTCCAATTAGTCATCTTGATCTATCTCTATAGATCTTGATGCCCAATATGTAAGCATCTTCACCAAGGTCTTTCATTGAAAAATTCTTATTCAAGTATCCTTTTATGCTATCCAGAAATTATGTATTATTTCCAATCAAGAATATGTCATCCACATATAATATTAGAAATGCTATAGAGCTCCCACTCACTTTCTTGTAAATACAGGCTTCACCAAAAGTCTGTATAAAACCATATGCTTTGATCACCTCATCAAAGCGTATATTCCAACTTTGAGATGCTTGCACTAGTCCATGGATGGATCGTTGGAGCTTGCACACTTCGTTAGCACCTTTAGGATCGACAAAACCTTCTGGTTGCATCATATACAACTCTTCTTTAAGAAATCCATTAAGGAATGCAGTTTTGACGTCCATTTGCCAAATTTCATAATCATAAAATGCAACAATTACTAACATGCGGACTAACTTAAGCATCGCTATGGTTCAGAAGGTCTCATCGTAATCAACCCCTTGAACTTGTAGAAAACCTTTCACGACAAGTAGAGCTTTGTAGACCGTGACATTACCATCAGCGTCAGTCTTCTTCTTGAAGATCCATTTATTCTCAATGGCTTGCCGATCATCAGGCAAGTCCACCAAAGTCCATACTTTATTCTCATACATGGATCCTATCTCAGATTTCATGGCCTCAAGCCATTTATCGGAATTTGGGCTCATCATAGCTTCTTCATAGTTCGTAGGTTCACCATGGTCTAGTAAAATGACTTCCATGACAAGATTACCGTACCACTCTGGTGCGGAACATGCTTTGTTCGACCTATGAGGTCCGGTAGTAACTTGATTTGAAATTTCATGATCATCATCATTAGCTTCCTCTCTAGTTGGTGTATGCATCACGAGAACGAATTTATCTGATGTGCTACTTTCCAAATTGATAGAAGGTACAATTAGCTCATCAAGTTGTACTTTCCTCCCACTCACTTCTTTCGAGACAAACTCGTTCTCTAGAAAGGTTACATTCATGGCAACAAAGATCTTGCCTTCGGATCTGTGGTAGAAGGTGTGCCAAATTGTTTCCTTAGGGTACCCTACGAAGATGCACCTCTCCAGTTTGGGTTCGAGCTTATCAGGTTGACATCCTTTGACATAAGTATCGCGAGCCCAAACTTTAAGAAACGACAGCTTAGGTTTCTTGCCAAACCGCAGTTCATATGGTGTCATCTCAACGGATTTAGAAAGTGCCATATTTAACATGAATGCAGCTATGTCTAATGCATAACTAGAAAACGATAGTGGTAAATCGGTAAGAGGCGTCATAGATCGCACCATATCTAATAAAGTACGGTTACGACGTTCAGACACACCATTACGCTATGGTGTTCCAGGTGGCATGAGTTGTGAAACTATTCCACATTGTTTTAAATGAAGGCCAAACCCGTAACTCAAATATCTACCTCCGCGATCAGATTGTAGAAACTTTATTTTCTTATTACGATGATTCTCCACTTCACTTTGAAATTATTTGAACTCAAATGTTTCAGACTTATGTTTCATTAAGTAGATATACCAGCCAAATGTCTGCTCAAATCATATGTGCAGGTCAGAAAATAACGATACCTGCCGCATGCCTCAGCACTCATCGGACCGCATACATCGGTACGTATTATTTCCAGTAAGTCATTGGCTCGCTCCATTGTTCCAGAGAACAGAGTTTTAGTCACCTTGCCTACGAGGCATGGTTCGCAAGTATCAAATGATTCATAATCAGGTGATTCCAAAAGTCCATCTACATGGAGTTTCTTCATGCGCTTTAAACCAATATGACCTAAATGGCAGTGCCACAAATATGTTGCACTATCATTATCAACTTTGCATCTTTCGGCATCAATATTATGGATATGTGTATCACCATAATCGAGATTCAACAGAAATAGACCACTCTTCAAGGGTGCATTACCATAAAAGATATTACTCATATAAATAGAACAACCATTATTCTCTGATTTAAATGAATAATTGTCTCGCACTAAACAAGATTCAAATATAATTTTCATGCTCAATGCTAGCACCAAATAACAATTATTTAGGTCTAAAACTAATCCCGAAGGTAGATGTAGAGGTAGCGTGCGACGGTGATCTCATCGACCTTGGAACCATTCTCGACGCGCATCGTCACCCTGTCCTTAGCCAATCTTCATTTAATCCATAACTCTTGGAACATCTTATATGCTCCATGACGTGCAAAACATCTTTGAAGTCCCGGTTCTAAGCCATAAAGCATGGCACACTGAACTATAGAGTAGTCATCAGATCGAGCTTGCCAGACGTTCATAACATCAACTTCTGCTCCTGCATGAGGCCTCCCGTGGTTCTAGCGATTTTAATCGGGAGGGTCCTTACGGTTTGATTTCTAGTGATTTGATGTTGGCACTCCCGTGGGTTTTTGGATAGGTTATTTTTGCGGTTTTGAAATTTGCCCTCTGGTCATTTTAGTTGTCGAAAGGGAGTTGCCAGATGATTTCCAAAGGGAGTGCGGACGTGTTGTAATATTGTGTAGATGATTTTATGCTTCAGACGAATTTGTTTGTTCATTATTTTTAGATCATCTAATGGTCGTCGTACAAGCTGGACTTCTGCTTTGTCATACCTGAACTTCTTCTTTTCCATCGTTGGATCCAGTCGGGGCTGGGGCGACTCGGGATCGGGATCGGGGGAGGATCAGGTGGATCCTATGGGTCTGTCCGGGTTTTTGTGCTGGACTTGTGCATTGTCATACCTGAACTTCTTCTTTCCTTTCATTGCAAGATAATGCAGCAAGTCCTTTGTATCAAAAACCCTTACTAGATTTCTTCTGCAATTTGTTGTAGCTAGTGTGTAAGTGTGGAGCTGTACCACGGGCACATGCATCCTATTTTCCCTTAGTCTATGTTTTGGTATAGTTTTTTGATCATCCACTATCTTCAGTAGGATCTGGACTTCTCTTTTTTATTAATGGTTGAACTTCTGGTTTTCCAGATTGCATTACACAATTGCAAGGCGAAGCTGCATGGTGCTCTGTATTTTCTTTGTTTGGTTTTCTTTCTAATTTTAATTCTTCAGATGTTCTTTTTATACTTTTGTCTCATGAGCAATCATGGGATTAGCCCAAGTATGCATGCACTTTTTCCAGATCATCTAAGGGTCTTTGTAGAAGTTGAACTTCTATGTTGTTCATACGTGAACTTCTGCTATTCCTTCTTTTGCAAAGTAATAAAGCAAGTCCTCTGTATTTCTTTCTTTTTAATGTTACTTTTCATTCTTTGCATTGCTTTGAATTTTTTTTAACTTAGTCCCATGAACAGCCATGGAATTGGGCGACAGATATGCATATTTTTTTTATTTTTTCTAGTATGTTTTTGTACATATAATAGTTGTTGTTCTTCACTGAATAACTATCCAGAACTTCTATGTGATAATCGGTTTTAACAAGTTAATTTGAGGTTTTACAAAACCCCAAACTTCTATATCTTCACTACTTGAACTTCTTAATTATAATTTTGTTTGTTATTTTTGGATTTAAATATTTGTAGACATTGAAATAAGCATTACGCGTATTGACAAATGCGGTAACGCGAGGCTGAGCAGGGGGGAGGGGGAGGGACCCCCCTCCCCTCCCCCTGCGAGGCCGAGACAGGAACGAGCCGGAGCAGGCGATGACGCGGCGTGCCGCGTCGTCGCATGCGAAGGCGAGTCCGTCACATCCGTGACCCCACTATCTATCTTAGGGTTTTTAGGGTTTAGGGTGCGTGCGGTCGGGATGGAAACAGAATAACCGCATTGTGTCCTGTCAAGTCCTAGCTCTCAGCAATGCGGTAGCGTGAGGCCGAGCAGGGGGGAGGGGGAGGGCCCCCATCCCCTCCCCCTAGGAGGCCGAGACAAGAATGAGCCGGAGCAGGAGACGACGCGGCATGCCGCGTCGTCGCATGCGGAAGCGAGTCCGTCACATCCGTTACCCCACTATCTATCTTAGGGTTTTTAGGGTTTAGGGTGCGTGCGGTGGGGGTGGAAACAGAATAACCGCATTGCGTCCTGTCAAATCCTAGCGCGCAGTAATGCGGTAGCGCGAGGCCGAGTAGGGGGAGGAGTGTCGGGACCCCCCACCCCTCCCCGTGCGAGGCCGAGACAGGAATGAGCCGGAGCAGGCGACGAAGCGGCGTGCCGCATCGTCGCAAGCGGAGGCGAGTCCGTCACACTCGTGACCCCACTATCTATCTTAGGATTTTTAGTGTTTAGGGTGCGTGTTTTAGTTAGATATGAACTTCATCTTTTTTTGTACTTGAACTTCTTCTTTTTGTTTCTTAGGGTTTACTTATTCATATGCCTTTAGTTCTTTCATTAGAGTACTTGAACTTATGTTCTTCATTTTTTGAACTTCTTTCTCTTGTTTTTTTAGGTGCATATTTATGTATGTATTTTTCTTCCTTTGGTAGTGTATTTGCCATCTATTTTTGGTTTTAAGAATATCAACAGTGTTGTTGTGTGATCTTATCTCGCTATAATAGATGCATTCAAATGGTGCATTCATTTATCTATAGATGTATTTACTTTTTTAGCTATTGGGGGGTAAAACTGTAATTTCACCTGCGTTGCAAGTCGCACGACAGAGAGGCATTAAGTGACCATCTCCCTCGCCACCACCTATCAGAAAACCCCTCTCCCCCTGTCGCTCACTCTCTCCACCCTCTCCGTTGCTCCGCTGCCTTCGTCGCCTACAACTCCCCCCGATTTCTCCGGCCCTGTCCCCTACCCTCGTGAGTGGAGTAACCAACGCACGCCCCTACTCCTATTTCTCCCCCACGCCCCGCTCTCCCTCGGCCAGCCCGCTCTCTCCTGCTCCAAAGCAAGGGCGGCAACTGCCTGCGTGGTTGCAAGGTGCGCGTGGCATCGTGGGGAGTTGAAGAACTGCCACAGATTCGTGCGTGCGGGTGTTGTTTCGAGAGGTACAAATGCTGCCCCCCTAATGCTTGCTTTTAGTTTCACCAGATCTGTCGAGGCCTGCATGTTTCTTCTGTGTGCTCTCGCATCTGCCTCCTTCCCCCTTCTTCTAATGGTTTGGTGGTAGATTAGGTAGGGTTCTTGTGTGTGTGGTGGTTGGATTTCATCCCCCTGTGGTTAGATTTTTTTGTGAGATGCTTGTGTGTGCTATTTGTCCCTTCAGACTTGTTTGGATTTCATTTCCCCTTTGTTGATTTTAGCAGTCAGATGCATGTAAGAGAGGGTGTGGTGTGATGGATGTTTGATGCTGGATCTGATGTATCTAATTGCATTAGTGTTGTGGATTTCGAAGTCTAGATTATGTCTGTGACATTCTAGTTAGTTTATGGATACATTTTTTGTTGTGCTTGCCTAGATGTGCTACTGTTCATCCTTTTATACTTGTTGGTATGTTCTGGTTGTTTCATCCTAGGGTTTGATTCAGTTTCTTTTTGTATTTTGTTGTATGATTTTGTACTTGCTAACTATATGCAATCAATCACGTGTTTTAGCATGTTGTTCTAGTGTTTGGAGTTGCATTCATCAAGGTGGTTGTGTTGTCATGGCTTCAAAACCTTCTCCAGATATCTTAATGTAGTTGTATCTTGTATTTCAAATAGCATTGTTCTTATATATGTCTGCCCATATCTTCACTTAGTATTCATGTTGGATTGCCATTCTTCATAGTGTGAACTTGTAGGACAGGTTATGTGTATGCTTTTTACCATTAGTTTGAATCAGTAGAGTGTTGCTTAATTTGTAGTTGATGATTTGCAGGTGAAACTATGTCACCAAGTGTTGTTGGAGTTCCCAAAATTTTCATATTTTTAGTGTATATCTTTGCTTTTTTGTTATCGTGTTCATGGTATTGATATTTAGTTTTCCTGTGAAATACTATTTGTGGTCATGCTACATCTTTTTTATGTGCTACCTGCTTGGGTCACATAGTTGAACTTCTGGTTTTAATTATTGTTTGTTTACACTAGTAGAAAAAGGGTCCAATGTGAAGCACATTAGTGCCGGTTTGAATTTGAGCCGGCACTAATGTGACCATTAGTGCCGGTTCCAACGGCTAGGCGGGCGGGCATCATTAGTACCGGTTCGTGGGAAACCTTTAGTACCGGTTCATGCCAAATACCGGTACTAATGAGTCCAGTGCGGCTGTGGTCAGGCTGGGGCCCCCACGAAGACCTTTAGTACCAGTTCATGGGATGAACCGGTACTAGAGTTTCTTAGTAAGCTGATTTTTAGTCCCACCTCGCCAAGAGAGAGGCAGTATGAGCGGTTTATAAGCCGTGAGTGCAGAGACAATGACGAAGAGGCGAAATGCTCACCTGCACGTTGATTAGCTTCAAGCCTTTCGGAATAGCATAGATTACACTGAGCTATGTGCAGTGCAGTCTACACTATTCCGAAAGGCTTGAAGCAAATTAACCAGCATTGCACCTCTTTTTTATTTTTAATAAGTTATTTGAACTCCAGACTTCTTTTGTGTTCAGTATGCAGCATTCAAAGTGACGTCATCAATTTTCAACATGTTTTGACATCATTTGTTGTTTTTCGGTCATTTACCTAATTGTTTAGAGAGCTAAATGACCGTGAAATTGAAAATCACTAAAAAATGAATTCTAAAAATGTTGAAAATTGGCATGGTATCATCATTTCACCCGCATAGCATGTGCGAAAGAGTAGAGAGGGTCACGGCAAAAAGTGGACGCACTTCGTGTACAAACTGGACAAACTCTTTCGGAGTATCAGGGTTTCGGACAAGAACTCATCTGTTACACGGGCACTTCAATGTTTTTTAGACTTATTTGAACTTCGGACTTCTTTTGTGTTCAGTATGCAGCATCAAAGAAACTTCATCAATTTCCAACATGTTCTGACATCATTTGTTGTTTTTTTGGTCATTTACCTAATTGTTTAGAGAGCTAAATGACCGTGAAATTGAAAATCACTACAAAATGAACTCTGGAAATGTTGAAACTTGGCATGGTATCATCATTTCACCCGCATAGCATGTGCGAAAGACTAGAGAGGGTCATGGCAAAAACTAAATGCACTTCGTGTACAAACTGGACAAACTCTTCCGGAGTATGAGGGTTTCGGACGAGAACTCATCTCTTACACGGGCACTTCAATGTCTTTTAGACTTATTTTAACTCCGGACTTCTTTTGTGTTCATTATGCAGCATTCAAAGCGACGTCATCAATTTCCAACATGTTCTGACATCATTTGTTGTTTTTTGGTCATTTACCTAATTGTTTAGAGAGCTAAATGACCGTGAAATTGAAAATCACTACAAAATGAATTCCGAAAATGTTGAAACTTGCAATGGTATTATCATTTCGGAGTATCAGAGTAGAGAGGGTCACAAAAAAACTACTCAAAAATAAATAGAAGAAAATAAATAAAGCAGAAAAGAATAAAACTATATAAAAAATTACTCAAAAATAAATAGAAGAAAATAAATAATGCAGAAAAGAAAAAACTATATAAAAAATTACTCAAAAATAAATAGAAGAAAATAAATAATGCAGAAATGAAAAAACTATATAAAAAATTTGTTGGGGCGCTGTGCAGTGGGCCTGCCAGACCTAGGGTGTGCAAATGCAGGCCCAGAAGGGCGAGCAGACTCACAGGGCAGCGCGCCCTAGTTAGGCCCAGAAGACAGTTATATAGAGAAGCTCGAAGGAGCAGCAGCGGCTGGGTTTATAAACCAGTGCGGCTGCCCTTCCCTCGGCGAGGTGGGACTAAACATTGTGCACCGCCGGTGGCAGCGCACAACCATCAGTATCGGTTGGTGGCTCCAACCGGTACTAATGATTGGGCCTTTAGTACCGGTTCGTGGCATGAACCGGCACTAAAGGGGCCGTTTCCCGCCCCTTGGCCTGGCAAAAATTGGCCTTTAGTACCGGTTGGTGGCTCCAACCGGTACTAAAGGCCCCTCCTATATATATGCACTTACGAAAAATTCAGTTTCATCAACCACTTCTTTCTCGATCCAATTTCTTCGCCGCGCCCGTCGCCCATCGGGCGCCGCCCTCGCCGCCCCGCCGCCTGTAGTCGCCATCACCGCTGTCGCCCCCGCCACCCGTCGTCGCCATCACCGCCGCCGTCACCGCCGTCGCCCCCGTCACCCGTCGTCGCCGTCACCGCCGTCGCCCCCGCCGCCCGTCGTCGCCGCCTCGCCCACCGCCCGTCACCGTCGCATCGGCCGCCGCCGCCCGTACGCCGCCGCCCCCTGCTCGTACACACACACATACACACACACACACACATACACACACACACATACACACACACATACGTAGATAATAATGTTAGAATGTTAATGTTAGCTAGATGAATTATATGGAAAATATGTTAAATATTAATGTCAATTTTAGATGAATTAACTAGATATTAATTAGGTATATATTTGAGATTTGAAGTAGTTAAATTAATATAACTAATTTATTTTTAGTATGAAAATTAATAGAACAAGTTTATTTTTAGTACGAAAATTTAGGTATATGAGATTTGATGATCTAATCAAAATATTACTATATAGAACTACCTACTTTATTTTAGTAAGAAATTAATAGAACTAGTTTATTTTTAGTAAATGCTTAGTTGAATTAATAGAACTAGTTTATTTAGTTGAATTAACAGAACTATTAAGTGTTTAATGTTTCACCTATATATGAACATATGTTAATTTCATTATCTAATTAACATTTTATTATATGGAACTAGCTACCTTATCTTTAGTAAGAAAATTAATAGAACTAGTTTAGTTGAATTAGTTGAACTAGTTAGTTGAATTAGTTCAATTAATTAGGTATATTTTTCGTAAGTGCTTAGTTGAATTAGTTCAATTAATTAGTTGAACTAGTTGAATTAACAGAATTAGTTGAATTGATAGAACTAATAAGTGTTTAATGTTTCACCTATGAACATAGGAATGTCGTCTGACGACGAACACGATTTCATTATGTGCGAATACTGCGAAGACCAGCGCAGCCTGTGCGGCAGAAATTTTCTAGTTGATGATAGACGCTTCAGCATGAAGCTGGATGAGAACTTCGAAGTGGATACAGTAAGTCACAACGACAAGTCTTTTTTCGTAATTAAGCATGACTTATGCTTCATTTTCTTCAGCTTTTAATTTTAATTTTTCACTATTCTACTAGCGTATCCCCTGCCATGCACGAATTTTTGTCTTGGATAAGATAGGTTTCAGTCCTAACGAAACTATGAAGGTAAAAAGAGTTTACTTGAAGACCGAGCATGGTTATACCTTCAACGTCAAATTATACAATGCAGACACATACACCTATTTTGAATGCAAAACTTGGCAAGCACTATGCAAGGTTTATGCATTTGAGCCTGATATGGTTATCACCTTTGATATTCGTCCGGAAGATGATATTGAAGGTAATAGAGACATCTGGGTCGATGTGCAGACGCCTCCAGTTCTACCATTATGTGAGTTTCTCAACCATTTTTATGTCTTTGATATATGAGATTATTTGAACCAGTTGAATAATTAATAGATCTCAATTTATATTGACAGCTTACTTCCAATCAAGCAAACATGTCCGGCGCTTGTTAGACAGGACCGTCCACTATCCCGGGGCTGAACTAAACTGCGAGGAGACAAGTCATTATGTTTAATGGCTTGAGGATCTTGATGCTGTCAAGACAAATTTCTTTCCTGCACTTAGAAATGTTAGTACTCAAAACGTGCGACCAATAGTGTTCATACTGAACTACGGTCACACATATTTAGGAAAGATGGTAAGATTTCTACTATTTCTCCTCAGTGCATCTTTTGCATACATTATTTTTTTAAGCTAAACTTCATTGCTAAGTATGTTACTATGCGATGTTCTTCAACAGGGACTCCCGATGAATGTTGTGCCTGATTGGATCGAGACTAAAGGTACCATGAATATTGTTAGCTTACGGCCAAGATATCCTACAATGCACTTTAGTGCATTCAGGATTTCTAATAGCGAGGAATGCTTAATAGTAAAAGACTGGAGCAAAATTGTGAACGATCACAGAGAAGTACTAGGGGGCAGCAATCAGAAGCGCAACCCACGATTAGGAGACAGGTTCATCTGCATGCTCCAATATGATGAATCAGCAAAGCTATACCTGTTCTATGCTATTTTACCTGAGAGAGAGCAGCAGGAGTGATTAATTAGCTAGTTCATGCTCTTAGTACTTGTCCTCTCATGTCCGTGTTCTTCGTCCTGAACTTAATCTCAAAGAGTGATTTTCTTTTGTGGTGTTATGAACGCTTATAATATCATTACCATGTTGAACTCGATGATATCTTTGCTATGAAAACCGTTGGTGATGATATATATGATGCAAGAGTTTTTAATTATATTAATATGATGATGATGAGTTATTATATCATTTATGAAAGAAACTGCATATTAGTTTCAACTGGATGGATTCTAGCTAAGTGATCAAGTATATGCCATATCCATATTACCTCGATCACTTAAGTAGGTGATCAAGTATATATAATATGGATATGACATATACTTGATGACTTAGCTAGGATCCACCATCCAGTCAAACTAATCTGCGATACATTCACCTAATGATTTAACAACTCATTATAATGTAAAACAATCACTAAATTAAATTGAAAACACAAAATTAAATTAAAAATAAAAAATGAAACCAAAACACACCCAAACATTTACTACCGTTGGTGTTACCAACCGGTACTAATGTCCTACGCGCCCACGGAGCTGGCTCGTGCCACGTGGTTGCCCTTTAGCACCGGTTCGGGCTGAACCGGTACTAAAGGGGGGGGGCCTTTAGTGCCCACAATTTAGTGCCGGTTATGGAACCGGCACTAAAGGCCCTTACGAACCGGTGCTATTTCCCGGTTCTGCACTAGTGTTATAATGTAATTTGGTTGAACTTCTGTTATGCACATTTTGTTTTACTGCTTTGTTATATATCGTTGAACTTATGGACATTCATGACATATGTAGTAGCCTCCCTGGTGTAGATTGTTTTTATATTTACTATGTAGATTTTAGTTTTTTGTTGTGTTTACTGCTTTGTTAGGTATTGTTGAACTTTTGGGTATTGGACATTGTTGTCAAAGTAGAAGTCCCTTTAGTGTAGGGTTGCACATTAGAACTCAATTGCCTTTTTACTTGCATTTTTTGTAGTTGGTGATGAGTTTAATAGTTCTACAAAATGCCTGCGATCAAGATGGAGCTTCAGAAGTTAATACTGATGCTCCAATATCTGATGCGGCTAAATCACCCATGATCCCTTTGACTGTGATTGCCGAGGTTGCTTTGAGCCTTGAGAATTTTTCAAGCCTCGAGGATCTTGCTTCTTCAGCTCTTGCTTCACCTAATATGTGAAACCCCTTTTTCTTTTCATTTTAAAGTCTTGAGCCATGTTTTTTTAGCTTGTTCATGTCGGTTGTTTTTGTTTTTGTTCCTGACTTTTTTATTTTTTCTTTGATATTTTGTGTTCTTTGCATATGTGTCCACATAGGAGGAAGCTATGAACACCATCAATGATGTTTTATCTGAGTTGGGTTTATAAGAAACCCCTGCTGCTGCTGATGAGGGGGCTCCGTCAGTCAAAGGTTGTGATTCCGTTCCGGATCCTTTGTGCTCTCTTCAGATGTCAGAGACGCAGTCGCAGTCTGTTGATGACACTGAACCTGTCACGCAACCTGAGGATGTGCCTCTTTAGCTTCTTGTGGAGGACCAACGTAAGAGGAAGAAGCAAGAAGATTTTGACAAGAAGAGGGCGGTCCGCCTTGAGAAAGGTTCTGATGTTCCTGGATCTGTTCATGCGGCTGGGCTCACAGTTGGGGAAGACGTGTCGTGTGGTACTGATGGCATGATTGTCCCTGTTAAGAAGAAAATCAAGAATACCACTGCAAGGAAGCATGTAGTTGGTGGATTTACTCCTTGGAGGAGCCCACGTGTTTCAAGGCCACTTGCTGAAGATGAAGGGCTAGGCCTCGGTGGTACGCCACGCCGTAGTCCTCATGTGCTTGCCACTGCCCCGCCTACACCTTCTCCGCTTGGTGCTGGTGAATCTGGTAATGGGAAGAAATGCGGCGTCAAGCGCAAGGTTGCACCTGCAAAGGTCAACAAGGGTCAGAAGAAGCGTTTTCGTGTTAATCCAGAGGACAAGGATGATGCTGATTTCAATGTTGATGACGAGGATGACGACGATGATGATGTTGTGGCTAATCAGCTATGAATGTCTCATGTTTACCATTTTTTATAGCATTTGTCGCTATTGTTGTAGTTTTTGTGTTTTTAGCACTGCCTTGGCGTACATAGCTGACCATCTGCTCCATATAGAACAATAAATTAGCCGATCTTCTTTGCTTTTATGGTATTACTGCCTTTGTGTACATAGTTGGACTTCTGCATATATACATGAAGAGATTAGCTTAACTTGTTGGTATACATGTTTGATTAGTACCTTGGTGTACATGGTTGAACTTCTGCTTTTTAAATTTCCAACATTTTTTGAAAACATGTTAACTTGTTGTCATACATGGTTGTACTGCCTATGTAGACATAGTTGGACTTCTGAAATACATGTTTGATTACTGCCTTGGTGTACAAGGTACAACTTCTGCTTTTGTAAATTTCCAACAGTTTGAAAGCATCTTTACTTTCTGGTCAAACATGGTTGTACTACCTATGTAGACATAGTTGGACTTCTGAAATGTACTGCGTATGTAGGCATTAGTGGAATTTTGGTGAAGCTTGTGTGTCTCATTGTTCTGCCATTCTTACTTGTCATTGCATTTTTTTCAGTATCAGCTTGTGGAGTGGCCTGAGAGGAGGAAGAGAGGTGGCAAAGCGCCCGAAGAAGGTGGCCAAGGAGGAGGTGAGGCGAAACGTTTTAACAAGATGGTTCGCTGATCACTAGGAGAGGTCAAGGCGTGTGCGAAAATGCTATAGGCTAGGCACAAGATGAGGGTTATCAAGGCTGATTTTGGTTGTGTGTTTGACTTAAAGGTTGATTCGAATATTTCTCGTCCTTTGATGGGCAACATCTACACGAGGATCGACCCTAAAAACCATGATTCTGGACATGGGTGAGGCGAACAAGGTTCTGCGTATTACAAGTGATGCTATTCACCATCTCTTTGGGTTCCCTCAAGGTAATCGTACCCCCCTAGGCCCTCGAATGATGGTTTCGATGATGCTATTATGAGGTTGGAGGACAAGCTTGGGTATGCTAGGAGTGATGACATCAAGACAAAGGATTTGCAGAATATCCTTGCTGAACTTGTGAAGGATGAGACGAATCTTGCTCTGCAGGTGTTTTACCTTATTGTTTTCATGAATGTAGTTATCCCTTGAACGTCTACACGAGTGTCCAGGGAGGCAGCAATGGCTGAGAACCTTGTGTTTGAGGATATGGCAGACATGGACAACTACCAGTTGGTTGTTGACGATATTCGGAGTGCTGTTGTTAGGTATCAGCAAGGTACGGGGAGAGGAAAAGCTGTCACAAGTTGTGCCATCACGCCGCTTCTTATGTATCTGGACTGCCTTATCATTGGCAAGATGCCTAATATTGACTTGAGGACCCCTCGCATCAATTTCATGGATCAGGTCAAGCTTCTTGAGCTTGCTGCGGCTGACTTGGTCAAGAAGGGTGATGATGACCTAGCCAACTGGGTGTTTGGGAGACTGCCTGTGAGTGTTTATATGCATTATCCTTTCCTGTGTAGTTTAACTTGAACTTCTGGTATTGTCTTGTATATTTTTATTCCCATGTTCCTTCATTTTCTTTCTGACGCATTGACTTTTGTTTTTGTATGCAGTGGAAGACACAGGCTGAGGTTGTGTTCTTTAGGGTTAACGAACGTCATGTTCTAACTATGCCTCGTTCTGCCGGCCTAGGGAGTGGAACTTCCCCAAGATTTGAATTCTCCCGAGATGTTAATACTGGTGCCCCCTGTAGATCCAGGAGGTTCTTCTGCCCGTGTGGGTGCTGCGGGTGGCGTCTCTTCCGAGAATTTGTTTGAAGCTGCCAATGTTTCGCTGGTTAGGATTGACAGTCTTCTTGAAACTGTTTGTGGGGAGTTGGCTTGTGTTCCTTCAACTGTTGAGCGTCTTAGTCACATTGATGGGATTCTTCCTCCCGGACATGGATTTGATGCTGAATCTTCGAAGGCGGTCTTATCTATTGAAGCTAGATTTCTTGAAGAGCTTCGTCATAGCACTTCCCACCTCCGGACTAGTGTTGGGCTGTTCAAGGAAATGTAGGATGCTCATTGCAAGCCTTTTGAAGATGAGGCAAGTGTTGTTGTGAGACAGATTCAGAGGCAGGATTCTGTCCGTTCGGGTCGTGAAGGAGGCCACATAGAGCATGCCAAAGAGGTTTGTTTATGTTGGCTTTTGATATTTCTTTGCACTAATGTTCAATGTTAGCTTTCAGTTATTACTGTTTGTAGTCATAGGCGACCGTTATTGATTTCATGTGTCATAAACTGTTTCTTTTTAGCACTAGTGTTCCTAGGTGACCTTCTCTGTTTATAGAACCTGGACTTCCATGACTTTGATGAGTAGCCCTTTTTGTTCCCTTTTCTGTCTTAGAGTAGTTTGATATCTGACCTGCTATGTTTACTGTATTTGGACTTCCATTTTGTGTCAGTTGTGATAGCTGACCTTCTCTGATTATGCAATGTGAACTTCTACTGATTAGGTATTTGTTTTCTACATGATTTTTTTCTAGGCTGTTGATGATGGTGCTAGGGTTGAGGAGGATGTTTTACCTGCGCATGAAGCTGCTCCAGTGCATGAGGCTACCCCTGTGCATGAACCTGATCTCGCTAGTGGTGTATTAGTTGATGAGGTTCATGGCAGTGAAAATAAGGTACCATTTTTCTTTTCCATTTGTCTTGTTTCACCTGAGACGGACTTGCTGCCCCTGCGCATGAGGTTTGGTCAGCCCTTTGTAATGACTTCTTATTTTTTTGCAGTATAATGATGATATTAGTGTTCCTCCAGAGAAGGTTGCAGACAAGTCCATCTCAGGCACCGGCTGCTCTGACGGGGTGGACCTGACTGAACCTCAGGCGTCCATTGGCACTGAGGTTTTTGATGCTGAGCAGGGCAAGACAACTGGAGACATCATTTTGGAGAAAGATCATGTTGAGCCTGCTGTTGAGACTAGTGGTAGTGTTGCTACAAGCCCGGAGAAGTCTCCTACAGCAGAGCCATCAGTTGTTGTTGATGATGTTCAAACACAACCAAATGTTTTTGTTGTTTCAGATTCTCCAGCTGCCCCAGCTGTTGCTGCTGTCCTTCCCGACGATGCTGCAACGTCTGCTAGAGATGACGACGAAGAGACTGAAAGCGATAGCTATGGAGAGGAGGTTGATCATTCCGGTGTTGCCACTGGTCTAGGCAAGGTCCATGAAGAGAGGAGCATGCTTCTCTCTTCTTTCCCCCTCCCCCTCCCTGTTGTTGTTTGGTTTAGTCCATGATATCCCCTGTGAACTGCCTATGTGGTCTAAGTTGAACTTATGGTTTTGTTGTTTGTTGTGTGGTTGTAAAGAATGTTAAGTGAACCTATATTCTATGTGGGTGAAGGTTTGTAATGCATGGTTTGTGGTGTCTATGATCCTATGGTTTTATCTTTTCTGATGTAGCAGCTGAGATGTGCTTGTGTTTTGAATGTTGTGCTTGAATGTTGCTCTTAATTGAAACTGTCGTGAATCTATGAGCTTGAGTGTTGCTCTTAATTTCTATTTCTTTTGGTGAGCAGATAGCGACCTTGATGTCGTCCGTAAGAAGGTTGATGACTTTTATTTCAGTGTAACTAGGCTTAAGAATAATCGTTCCAAGAGGTGAGTGCAGCTGGTCAATATTTACGTCATCCATGTACCCTGTGAACTGCCTGTGGTTTCATACCTGAACTTCTTTATTGTATGTACCCGAACTTCTTATTATTACTTCTCTGGTGCTGAACTTCTGGCCTCTTTTGTACTGTACTGCCTGTTGTGATATAGCTGAACTTCTATGCTAACATGTGTTATGAACTTCCTGAGTTCCTGATGCTGAACTTGTTTTACATTCTATTGCTTTTGTTTTAGATCAATGATTATGTTCCAAAACAATTAGTGTGAAGCTTCTGTTGAGGATGTCGCAATATCTTTTGCTCCTCGCGGAATGCTTCGATCTAATGTGGGTGAGGTTGCACTTTACTGTCTACGTGTGAAGTACTAGGGATCGGATAAACTCATCCTGCCGTATTAGGTGTGTACAAGTCAACCATATAGTGATTTCTTTTCTGTTTTGTTCCTTACCATTTTAGTTAAAATTTTCAGAGGTCAATTTGATTCCCGTGTGAGGAAGTACTTCTTGGCGAATGGTCCAGATAGCATGGATGCACATGATTCGGTATGCAATATCTTGTTCTTTGCCTCTGTATTAGTTTTGCACTACGATTCACTGTGTTAATATTTGTTTTATTTTTCTTTGTACTATTTGATATTAATTCTCAGTTTTTAATGATTTGTGTGTTTATGTTGCTTCAGGTTGTTTTCCCCGCTTTTGACCCGCCTGAGATTCCTGCTTCCATGGGTGGTGTTGGTCATTGGGTTTTGATATTTCTTGACCTGAAGAATTCAAGGTTCTAGCTTCTCGACTCCTATTATGGCCCAGACGATGATTGTGCGGTACGCTTGTTTCGGCGGATGACTCATACGTCTCCGTCGTATCTATAATTTTTGATTGTTCCATGCCAATATGCTACAACTTTCATATACTTTTGGCAACTTTTTATACTATTTTTTGGGACTAACATATTGATCCAGTGCCCAGTGCCAGTTCCTATTTGTTGCATGCTTTTTGTTTCGCAGAATATCCATATCAAACGGAGTCCAAACGGGATAAAAACTAACCGAGATTTTTTTGGAATATATAAGATTTTTGGGAAGAAAAATCCACGCGAGACAGTGCCCGAGGTGGCCACGAGGCAGGGGGCGCGCCTGCCCCCATGGGCGCGCCCCTGACCCTCGTGGGCCACTTGTAAGGCGGTTGGTGTCCTTCTTTTTCCGCAAGAAAGCTAATTTCCGGATAGAGATCGTGTTAAAATTTCAACCCAATCGGAGTTACGGATCTCCGGGATATAAGAAACGGTGAAGGGAATAATCTGAGAACACAGAAACAGAGAGAGACAGAGAGACATATCCAATATCGGAGGGGCTCTCGCCCCTCCCATGTCATGGAGGCCAAGGACCAGACGGGATACCCTTCTCCCATCTAGGGAGGAGGTCAAGGAAGAAGAAGACGAAGGGGCCCCCTCTCCCCTTCTCTTCCGGTGGCGCCGGAACGCTGTCGTGGCCATCATCATCATCACCGCGATTTACACCAACACCTCCGCCAACTTCACCAACATCTCCATCACCTTCCCCCCTCTATCTATAGAGGTCCACTCTCCCGCAACCCGCTCTACCCTCTACTTGAACATGGTGCTTTATGCTTCATATTATTATCCAATGATGTGTTGCCATCGTATGATGTCTGAGTAGATTTCCATTGTCCTATTGGTGGTTGATGAATTGCTATGATTGATTTAATTTGCTTGTGGTTATGTTGTTGTCCTTTGGTGCCCATCATATGATTGCACGCGTGGATCACACCCTAGGGTTAGTTGTATATTGATAGGACTATGTATTGGAGGGCAAGAGTGACAGAAGCTTCAACCTAGCATAGAAATTGATGCATACGGGATTGAAGGGGGACCAATATATCTTAATTCTATGGTTGGGTTTTACCTTAATGAACATTAGTAGTTGCGGATACTTGCTAATAGTTCCAACCATAAGTGCATAGAATTCCAAATCAAGGATGACATGCTAGCAGTGGTCTCTCCCACATAATACTTGCTATCGGTCTAGTAAGTAGTCAATTGCTTAGAGACAATTTCGCAACTCCTACCACCACTTTTCCACGCTCGCTATATTTACTTTGTTGTTTCTATATCTATACAGCCCCTACTTTTTATTTACGTACTCTTTATTATCTTGCAAACCTATCCAACAACACCTACCAAGTACTTCTAGTTTCATACTTGTTCTATGTAAAGCGAACATCAAGCGTGCGTAGAGTTGTATCGGTGGTCGATAGAACTTGAGGTAATATTTGTTCTACCTTTAGCTCCTCGTTGGGTTCGACACTCTTACTTATCGAAAGAGGCTACAATTGATCCCGTATACTTGTGGGTTATCAAGACCTTTTTCTGGCGCTGTTGCCGGTGAGCAATAGCGTGGGGTGAATATTCTCGTGTGTGCTTGTTTGCTTTATCACTAAGTAATTTTTATTTTCTGTTCTTAGTTGTTCTCTATCTTTAGTTATGGATATGGAACACGAAATACCAAAAAAATGAGTTGTACTTGCTACTCATGGAGATGGGGAACCTCCTAAAACCCTGTATGCTGGTTATGTGAAAATATTATGTACTACTTTAATAATCCTGAGAAAACCCCATTCAATTATGTAATGGGAGTAACGTTGGATCAACGTGAATACTTTAGGGATTACCGCTTGACACAAAAAGGGAAACTATTATGGGATCAAATTCATATATTGAATTGGTATGCTAGGCAACTATGCTTGATATATGATTATACTTGTTGCTCTAAGGTGAAGGCTCCACACCTTCCCTTTTCATGTGAATTTAATGATAATGAAACATTAGCTTCTTATGCTAATGGTATATATGATTACTATGATGTGGAACAAATAGAAGAATTTGTTGCTTTTAAGGGTTCTTATGAAATTGAATATTTGTTTGAAAAGCATGAAGCTTATGATGATGATGTTTATAGGACTGAAAATTTAGATATCTTAAAATATTGCTATGATAATTATGAATATAATTCCTATATTAATGCACTTCTTGAGAAAGTCTCCACTGTCCAAGAAGAGACTAATATTTTGCAGGAGTCTATGGAAGAAGAAATTGATGAAACTGTGAGCTCATTGGATCAAAAAGATGAGGAGGAGAGCGAAGAACAAAAGGAGGAAGAGCGGATTAGCTACCCATGCCCACCTTCTAATGAGAGTAACTCTTCAACTCATACATTGTTTAATTTCCCTTCGTGCTTACCGGAGGATGATTGCTATGATGATTGTTATGATCCCATTGATTCTTTTGAAATATCCCTTTTTGATGATGCTTGCTATGCTTGTGGCCAAGATGCCAATATGATTTATGCTTATGGAGATGAACTTGCTATAGTTCCTTATGTTAAACATGAAATTGTTGCTATTGCACCCACGCATGATAGTCCTATTATCTTTTTGAATTCTCCCAACTACACTATATCGGAGAAGGTTGCTGTTATTAAGGATTATATTGATGGGTTGCGTTTTACTATTACACATGATAATTTTGACAAATATAATATGCATGTGCTTGCTGCTCCTACTTGCAATTATTATGAGAGAGGAACTATATCTCCACCTCTCTATGTTTCCAATATGATAAAATTGCAAGAAACTGCTTATGCTATGCATTGGCCTTTACTTTGTGTGCATGAATTGTTCTTTTATGACATGCCGATGCATAGGAAGAGAGTTAGACTTCGTCATTACATGATATATGTTACCCTGTGCTCACCACTAAATTACAAATCATTGTTAATTAAAATTGGCTTTGATATACCTTGGGATCCGGGTGGATTCATTACTTGAGCACTATATGCCTAGCTTAATGGCATTAAAGAAAGCGCTGCCAGGGAGACAATCCGGAAGTTTTAGAGAGTCATTTATTTCTGTTGAGTGCTTTCATATAGTTTAAATGCAACAAAAATAAAGATGGGAACCCAAAACTTTTTCAAAAAGGAAAGCGAAAGTGAGAAAGACAAGCATTGTCGAAGTGGCAGCTAGCCTTGAACTTTCTTCATGCTCATGGAAACTTTGTGAATCTTGATTACAGAAACTTTTCAATAAAAATAATTATCCCCTTGTACAATTCCATTGTATTATAAAAATAATGTTCCAAGGTTTGCCTTTACGATGTTTACATTTGCTTGATGGTTTGTACAGTGCAGGACAGAAACTTTGGCTGCAGTGCGCAATTTTACATTTTTTTTCCAGAATGTCAAATGGTTCTGATTATTTTTGCACTGTATTCCTATACAAATTTTTTATTTTTCCTAATTTTTGTAGAATTTTGCAAGTATCATAAGTATGGTGAATGTTCAGATTAGTACAGACTGTTCTGTTTTTGACAGATTCTGTTTTTGATGCATAGTTTGCTTGTTTTGATGAAACGATCAATTCATATCAGTGGATTAAGCCATGAAAAAGTTATATTACAGTAGACACAATGCAAAAAAATATGAATTGGTTTGCAACAGTACTTATACTAGTGATTTGCCTTATTATACTAACAGATCTTACCAAGTTTTCTGCTGAAGTTTTGTGTGGATGAAGTGTTCGATGATCGAGAAGGTCTCGATGTGAGAAGAAGGAAGAGAGGCAAGAGCTCAAGCTTGGGGATGCCCGAGGAACCCCAAGTAAATATTCAAGGAGACTCAAGCTTCTGAGCTTGGGGATGCCCCGGAAGGCATCCCCTCTTTCTTTAACAAGTATCGGTATGTTTTCAGATTCGTTTCGTTCATGCGATATGTGCAATCTTGGAGCGTCTTTTGCATTTAGTTTTCATTTTTCTTTTATGCACCATTCTGGTATGAGATAGTCCTTGGTTGATTTATAGAATTCTCATTGTACTTCACTTATATCTTTTGAGTATGGCTTCATAGAATGCTTCATGTGCTTCGCTTATATCATTTGAAGTTTGGATTGCATGTTTCTCTTTACATAGAAAACCGCCATTTGTAGAATGCTCTTTTGCTTCACTTATATTTGTTAGAGCGTGGGCATACCTTTTGTAGAAAGAATTAAACTCTCTTTCTTCACCTATATCTATTTAGAGAGATGACAGGAACTGGTCATTCACATGGTTAGTCATGAAATCATACATAAAACTTGGAGATCACTGAATATGATATGTTTGATTCCTTGCAATAGTTTTGCGGTATAAAGATGGTGATATTAGAGTCATGCTAGTGGGTAGTTGTGGATTGTAGAAATACTTGTGTTGAGGTTTGTGATTCCCGTAGCATGCACGTATGCTGAACCGTTATGTAACGAAGTCGGAGCATGATTTATTTATTGATTGTCTTCCTTATGAGTGGTGGTCGGGGACGAGCGATGGTCTTTTCCTACCAATCTATCCCCCTAGGAGCATGCGCGTAGTACATTGTTTCGATGACTAATAGATTTTTTCAATAAGTATGTGAGTCCTTTATGACTAATGTTGAGTCCATGGATTATACGCACTCTCACCCTTCCACCATTGCTAGCCTCTCTAGTATCGCGCAACTTTCGCCGGTACCTTAAACCCACCATATATCTTCCTCAAAACAGCCACCATACCTACCTATCATGGCATTTCAATAGCCAGTCCGAGATATATTGCCATGCAACTTCCATCATCATCATATACATGACTTGAGCATTCATTGTCATATTGCCTAGCATGATCGTAAGATAGCTACCATGATGTTTTCATGGCTTGTTTGTTTTCTTGATGTCATTGCTACGCTAGATCATTGCACATCCCGGTACACCGCCGGAGGAATTCATATAGAGTCATCTCTTTGTTTTAGTATCGAGTTGTAATATTGAGTTGTATGTAAATAAAAGTGTGATGATCATCATTATTAGAGCATTGCCCTAGTGAGGAAAGGATGATGGAGACTATGATTCCCCCACAAGTCGAGATGAGACTCCGGACTTTAAAAATAAATAAAAGAGGCCAAATAAGCCCACAAAAAAAGAAAAAAAAACATAAAACTAAAAAATGAGAGAAAAAGAGAGAAGGGGCAATGCTACTATCCTTTTTCCACACTTGTGCTTCAAAGTAGCACCATGTTCTTCATATAGAGAGTCTCTTGAGTTATCACTTTCATATACTAGTGCGAATTTTCATTATAGAACTTGGCTTGTATATTACGATGATGGGCTTCCTCAAATGCCTAAGGTCTTCATGAGCAAGCAAGTTGGATGCACACCCACTTAGTTTCAGTTGGAGCTTTCATACACTTATAGCTCTAGTGCATCCATTGCATGGCAATCCCTACTCACTCACATTGATATCTATTGATGGGCATCTCCATAGCTCGTTGATACGCCTAATTGATGTGAGTCTATCTTCTCATTTTTGTCTTCTCCACCATCATATTCTATTCCACCTATAGTGCTATGTCCATGGCTCACGCTCATGTATTGCGTGAAAGTTGAAAAGGTTTGAGAACGTCAAAAGTATGAAACAATTGCTTGGCTTGTCATCGGGGTTGTGCATGATGTGAATATTTTGTGTGGTGAAGATGGAGCATAGCCAGACTATATGATTTTGTAGGGATAACTTTCTTTGGCCACGTTATTTTGAAAAGACGTGATTGCTTTATTAGTAGACTTGAAGCATTATTGTTTTTATGTCAAATGATAGACTATTACTTTGAATCACTCGTATCTTAATATTCATGCCATGATTAGATATGTGATCAAGATTATGCTAGGTAGCATTCCACATCAAAAACTATCTTTTTTTATCATTTCCCTACTCGAGGGCAAGCAGGAATTAAGCTTGGGGATGCTGATACGTCTCCGTCGTATCTACAATTTTTAATTGTTCCATGCCAATGTTCTACAACTTTCATATACTTTTGGCAACATTTTATACTATTTTTTGGGACTAACATATTGATCCAGTGCCAAGTGCCAGTTCTTGTTTGTTGCATGTTTTTTTGTTTCGCAGAATATCCATATCAAACGGAGTCCAAACGGGATAAAAACTGATGGAGATTTTTTTGGAATATATATGATTTTTGGGAAGAAAAATCCATGCAAGACGGTGCCCAAGGTGGCCACGAGGCAGGGGGGCGCGCCTACCCTCCCTGGGCGCGCCCCTGACCCTCATGGGCCACCCATAAGGCGGTTGGTGGCCTTCTTTCACCGCAAGAAAGCTAATTTCCGGATAGATATCGTGTTAAAATTTCATCCCAATGGGAGTTAAGGATCTCCAGGAATATAAGAAACGATGAAAGGGAAGAATCTGAGAACACAGAAACAGAGAGAGACAGAGAGACAGATCCAATCTCGGAGGGGCTCTCGCCACTCCCATGCCATGGAGGCCAAGGACCAGAGGGGAAACCCTTCTCCCATCTAGGGAGGAGGTCAAGGAAGAAGAAGACAAAGGGGCCCCCTCTCCCCTTCTCTTCCGGTGGCGCCAGAACACTGCCGTGGCCATCATCATCATCACCGTGATCTACACCAACACCTCCGCCATCTTCACCAACATCTCCATCACCTTCCCCCCTCTATCTATAGCGGTCCACTCTCCCGCAACCCGCTGTACCCTCTACTTGAACATGGTGCTTTATGCTTCATATTATTATCCAGTGATGTGTTGCCATCCTATGATGCCTGAGTAGATTTCTGTTGTCCTATCAGTGGTTGATGAATTGCTATGATTGATTTAATTTGCTTGTGGTTATGTTGCTGTCCTTTGGTGCCCATCATATGATTGTGCGCGTGGATCATGCCCTAGGGTTAGCTGTATGTTGATAGGACTATGTATTGGAGGGCAAGAGTGACAGAAGCTTCAACCTAGCATAGAAATTGATGCATACGGGATTGAAGGGGGACCAATATATCTTAATGCTATGGTTGAGTTTTACCTTAATGAACATTAGTAGTTGCGGATGCTTGCTAATAGTTCCAATCATAAGTGCATAGAATTCCAAGTCAGGGATGACATGCTAGCAGTGGCCTCTCCCACACAATAATTGCTATCGGTCTAGTAAAGTAGTCAATTCCTTAGGGGCAATTTCGCAACTCCTACCACCACTTTTCCACACTCGCTATATTTACTTTATTGTTTCTCTATCTAAACAGCCCCTACTTTTTATTTACGTACTCTTTATTATCTTGCAAACCTATCCAACAACACCTACCAAGTACTTCTAGTTTCATACTTGTTCTAGGTAAAGCGAACGTCAAGCATGCGTAGAGTTGTATCGGTGGTCGATAGAACTTGAGGGAATATTTGTTCTACCTTTAGCTCTTCATTGGTTTTGACACTCTTACTAATCGAAAGAGGCTACAATTGATCCCCTATACTTGTGGGTTATCAATGACCGATAACATCAAGAAGCTTTGGAGCGATGCCAGCAATGACAGGGAGACACCCTTCAGTCCTCTTACCATCGACCATTTCCCTCTGGATTGGATTGATGTGCCCCAGCAGCAAAACAAGTATGAGTTCCACCTTTCTATTTATCACTTCTGTTTATCTTTAGTTGTACTTAAGCTGCGACGTGTTTTATTCGTTGGTTTTCTTGTTCTATTCTAGCACTATTCTTTTACTGTGTTTGATGGCAGTATCGATTGTGGATTCTTCATGCTTACGAATGTTAATTCGTATCATGATGGGGTTCTTGCAAATTATTCCCATGAAAATATCGCGGATATCAGGAAGACATGGCTGTACTCAATCGCTTCTTCTAACCTGTTTGAGATAGACTTCCAAGCTCTGTTTGGCTACTACACATGTAATTATTGTAACTTGGACTGCTTACCTGCACTTCATCTTGTATTCTACCTGAACTTCATATTTTCTTTGAACTTGGACTTCTGCTTGAGATCTGGTTGGGCTACTGCTTTCAGATGGAGAGGAGCATTTTCTTGTACATGAACTTCATTTCTATCTTTTTTATTTTGCTTGTGTGTTTTGTTTCAGTAATTTCTTTCCTTCCATTGCTTACTTGGACATGAGCATTTCTTTCTACTTGAACTTCAGAGATGATGCCTTTCTATGGTTTTGTTAGTTGTAGTTGAATGTTTTCCAGTTCATCGGTTTATCTTGAACTGTGCCTTTCGGTTGTGCCTGAACTTCATTTAGTTTTTTAATGCAAGTAATTTTTTTAGGTCAGCTTGAGTAGTAACCATGTCATCTTTATTAGTTGGAATGCACATTGCGCTGTTCCTGAACTTCAGTTATATTTAATGGTGATGTTTTCTCTTCCTTTTCTTTTGATAGTGGATCCGTTGGACTTGACCGATTACCACTACTCATTCCTCGGGTCACAGGAATACCAACCTAGGGAGGAATCGATGAGTATAGCTCCGATAGAAGATGATAGACCTTGAACCCTTATTCCTTCCAAGTTGAGGAAGCAGGCTGGTGGTATTCGTGGTGGTCCCAAACCCCCTTGCTCCAGGAAGGTTGGTACAGTCGAAGCAGCCGAAGTAGAAGTGATTTCGTCTGATGATGATTTTGAGAAGATTGCTTACCCGAAGAATGGTAAATCTGCTACTGGTTTTATTGCTGGGAGAGGTGGGAAGAATGTTGTCATCACCAGGAGGAAACCGACAGTTGAGTCTGGCAACATTACTTCCTCCAAGAGAGCATCAAGATTTCCTTTGAAGTGGCGTTCTCCTGTCACTCCCCTAAAAAATACAATTACCCTCATCTATCTGAGGCCCGGAAGATGAAACAGTATGTGCTTAGTGAAGAGGGTCTGGAGAAGTATTTAGAGTGAGTTTTATTCTCCTTAACTTTGTTGCTGCCAGAGATGCTACTCTGTGTCTGAACTTCTATTGTTGTAGTATGTGGACTTCTGTTCATTTTCTCCCTTGCCTTGGAGTTATAGTGTTTGAACTTCTGTTGTTATATTGTTTGAACTACCGTTGTTGTAGTATCTAAACTTCTGTTTTTGTCTCCTCTTGCCTTTTGAGTTATAGTATCTAAACTTATGTTTGTTGTTGTATCTGAACTTCTAATATATTTTTTACCATCCTTTTGTATTCTGCAGGACAAGCTACGGCATGTTTAGCATCCCTGCGAATGTGATTGACCACACAGGACGTGTCCTTTATACTCTTTTCGGTGAAGGGCAGCAGATGGAAGGAGACATAATGGATTATCTCATAAATTTGTGGATGGATAAGACGAAGACCTCTGAGATATTCACTAGTGCTGCCAGGGTTGTACTTAGTCCCGACTTCATACAGGTTTTAGTTCTTTGCACCCCTATCTCCCTTTTTTGCTTTAGTTTTGTTGTAGTGGCATTTGGGAGGTGTTTTAATTGTGTTTTTCTGAATGCACAGTACTGCCTGGAGTATGATTTCTTCGCTGCAACAGTTCCAAAGTTTGATGCAAAAAAATCTGGTGGTCTCCTCCCAATGTTGGTTACGTTTTTCATAACTTTTGCTATTTTTAATTTCATGTGCATCCATTTGCTCAGTTTTTCAAGAAGTTTTTGTTCATGCCGGTTCTTCAGTACATATGCTTTTATAGTTCGTGTTCACTGGTCCTTTCATTCTTGGCAGGTTTTCTTGATTCTATTCAAGCCAATTGGCACTATGGCGCACTACAATGTGTACATGGTGAATAGATATCATGGGAGCATTGACATCCTTAATTCACTTCCTTATGCTAATATGGAAACGTCGCGAACGAGTTTCCATGGGGAATGTCAAAATATCATGAGTGTTTCTTAGCCTGAACCTCCTTTCATATTCTCTTGTTTGACATGAAGTTTTGTATGCCTTGTGTTGACAAAATATGTTGTTGTCTCTGTTTTGGTAATACTTCTTGAACTGACTCTCATTTGGAAGTTGAACTTCTGCTATTTGTTTAGCTGGATCTTATGCAACTGTCGCTTTTTATGTACCTGAACTTAACTATTTTGGTTAAAATGTTTTTGACTTCATCTTATTATGTTATTTCTAGCAGATCAAGAGATTTGTTGGGTTGCTCGAGGAGGTGTACAGCAAGGCTGCGTACAAAGCGAGCAAGCAGCCTAACTGGGTGACAATTGCAAAGAGGCCGACTTTTATCGATGTTCCAAACCAGAAGAATAATGATTATGGTTTCTTTGCCGTGAAGTTCTGCTCTTCGTATGATGGCGATGAGATTGTTGAAGATTTTGGTGATGTGGAAGTATGTTTTGTCCTTGTTCTTGTCTCATCATCCTTTCACTTTTCTTGTGTGTTTTTGTTGAGACGCTCCTGCTGTGGTTTGATACGTCTCCAGCGTATCTATAATTTTTGATTGCTCCATGCTATATTATCTACTGTTTTGGACTGTATTGGGCTTTATTTTCCACTTTTATATTATTTTTGGGACTAATCTATTAACCAGAGGCCCAACCCAGAATTGCTATTTTTTGCCTATTTCAGTATTTCGGAGAAACAGAATATCAAACGGAGTCCAAACGGAATAAAATCTTCGGGAACGTGATTTTCTCACCGAACGTGATCCAGGAGACTTGGACCCTGCTCCAAGGAACAAAAGAGGCGGTGACGAGGGTGGGGGCGCCCCCCTAGGGCGCGCACCCTACCTCGTGGGCCCCTCGTTGCTCCTCCGGCGTACTTCTTCCTCCTATATATACACACGTACCCCCAAATGATCAGAACAGGAGCCAAAAACCTAATTCCACCGCCGCAACTTTCTGTATCCACGAGATCCCATCTTGGGGCCTGTTCCGGAGCTTCACCGGAAGAGGGTCGTCATCACGGAGGGCCTCTACATCATCCTATCCCCTCCGATGAAGTGTGAGTAGTTTACCTCAGACCTTCGGGTCCATAGTTAGTAGCTAGATGGCTTATTCTCTCTCTTTGAATCTCAATACAAAGTTCTCCCCCTCTCTTGTGGAGATCTATTCGATGTAATGTTCTTTTTGCGGTGTGTTTGTTGAGACCGATGAATTGTGGGTTTATGATCAAGTCTATCTATGAATAATATTTGAATTCTTTTATGTATGATTGGTTATCTTTGCAAGTCTCTTCGAATTATCCGTTTGGTTTGGCCAACTAGATTGGTAGTTCTTGCCATGGGAGAAGTGTTTAGCTTTGGGTTCGATATTGCCGTGTCCTTACCCAGTGACAGAAGGGGCAGCAAGGCACGTATTGTATCGTTGCCATCGAGGATAACAAGATGGGATTTATTTCATATTGCATGAATTTATCTCTCTACATCATGTCATCTTGCTTAAGGCGTTACTCTGTTTTTAACTTAATACTCTAGATGCATGATGGATAGCGGTCGATGAGTGGAGTAATAGTAGTAGATGCAGAATCGTTTCGGTCTACTTGTCACGGACGTGATGCTTATATACATGATCATGCCTAGATATTCTCATAACTATGCTCAATTCTGTCAATTTCTCAACTATAATTTGTTCACCCACCGTAGAATACTTATGATCTTGAGAGAAGCCACTATTGAAACCTATGGCCCCCGGGTCTATTCTCGTCATATCAATCTCCATCACTTTAATCTTGCTTTGCCTTTTACTTTGCCTTTACTGTTTACTTTGCATCTTTATACCAAAAATACCAAAAATATTATATCTATCAGATCTCACTCTCGTAAGTGACCATGAAGGGCTTGACAACCCCTAATCGCCTTGGTTGCGAGTAGCTATCGTTTTGTGCAGGTACGAGGGACTTGACCGTGGCCTCCTACTGGATTGATACCTTGGTTCTCAAAAACCGAGGGAAATACTTACGCTACTCTGATGCATCATCCCTTCCTCTTCGGGGAAAACCAACCCAAGCTCAAGACGTAGCAAGAAGGATTTCTAGCGCCATGGCCGGGGAAGTCTACGCAAAAAGTCAACATACCAAGTACCCATCGCAATCCCTATCTCTCATATTACATTATTTTCCATTTGCCTCTCGTTTTCCTCTCCCCCACTTCACCCTTGCGTTTTATTCGCCCTCTCTCTCTCTCTATCCTCCCTCTCCTTTCTGTTTGCCTCTTTTGCCCGTTTGCTCTTGTTTGCTCGTGTGTTAGCTTGCTTGTTTGTCGCGATGGCTCAAGATAATACTAAATTGTGTGACTTCACCAGCACCAATAATAATGATTTCCTTAGCATTCTGATTGCTCCTCTTACCAATGTTGAATCTTGTGAAATTAATACTGCTTTGTTGAATCTTGTTATGAAAGATCAATTCGCCGGCCTTCCTAGTGAAGATGTCGCTACTCATCTGAATAGCTTCGTTGATTTATGTGATATGCAAAAGAAAAAAGATGTTGATAATGATGTCGTTAAATTGAAGCTATTTCCTTTTTCGCTTAGAGATCGTGCTAAAGCTTGGTTTTCGTCTTTGCCTAAGAATAGTATTGATTCATGGAACAAGCGCAAAGATGCTTTTATCTCTAAGTATTTTCCTCCCGCTAAGATCATCTCTCTTAGAAATAATATTATGAACTTTAAACAACTTGATCATGAACATGTTGCACAAGCTTGGGAGAGAATGAAATTAATGATACGTAATTGCCCTACTTTGTTTGAATTTGTGGATGATTATACAAAATTTTATGCCGGATTGAATTTTGCTTCTAGAAATCTTTTAGATTCGGCTGCGGGAGGCACTTTTATGGAAATTACTTTAGGGGATGCTACTAAACTCCTAGATAATATTATGGTTAATTATTCTCAATGGCATACTGAAAGAACTTCTAATAAAAAAGTGCATGCGATAGAAGAAATCAATGTGTTGAGTGGAAAGATGGATCAACTTATGAAATTATTTGCTACTAAGAGTGTTTCTTCTGATCCTAATGATATGCCTTTGTCTACTTTGATTGAGAATAACAATGAATCTATGGATGTGAATTTTGTTGGTAGGAATAATTTTGGTAACAACGCTTATAGAGGGAATTTTAATCCTAGGCCATATCCTAGTAATCCTTCTAATAATTATGGGAATTCCTACAATAACTCTTATGGAAATTATAATAAGATGCCCTCTGATTTTGAATCTAATATTAAAAAAATTATTTCTTCGCAAAAGAATTTTAATGCTATGATTGAAGAAAAATTGCTTAAGATTGATGATTTGGCTAGGAATGTTGATAGAGCTGCTCTTGATGTTGATTCTTTGAAATTTAGATCTATTACACCTAAGCATGATATCAGTGAGTCTCTAAAAGCCATGAGAATTTCAATTGAGGAGTGTAAGGAAAGAACCGCTAGGATGCGCGCTTCCAAAGATGCCTTTATTAAAGTGTGTTCTTCCAATTCCTATGAAAATCAAGATGAAGATCTAAAACTTATTGTTGTGTCTCAAATTAAATCTCTATTTTTCAATATGAATCTTGATGAAACTGAATATGATCTTCCTTTACCTAGAAGGCGTTCTAAAAATTCGGAGTATTTAGATCTTAATGATGAAATTGATGAAAGTGGGATTGAAAGAAATAAAAATCTAGATGTTGCTAAACCCACTATATTGGATTTCAAGGAATTTAATTATGAAAGTTGCTCTTTAATTGATTGTATTTCCTTGTTGCAATCCATGCTAAATCTTCACATGCTTATAGTCGAAATAAAGCCTTCACCGAACATATTGTTTTTTTTGATAGAAAGACTGTAAGGGAACCCAAATTGCAAGTACCAAGCCTTGAACCTGGGTGGATGGGAAGGCATCAGCCCCTTCCCACCACTAGGCTATGCCTTAGTCTGCCACCGAACATATTGTTGATGCCTTGATGCAATCTTATGAAGAAAAACTTGAGTTGAAAGTTTCTATCCCTAGAAAACTCTACGATGAGTGGGAACCAACTATTAAAATTAAAATTAAAGATCATGAGTTTTATGCTTTGTGTGATTTGGGTGCTAGTGTCTCTACTATTCCCAAGACTTTGTGTGATTTACTAGATTTCCGTAATTTTGATGATTGCTCTCTAAACTTGCATCTTGCGGATTCCACTATTAAGAAACCTATGGGAAGAATTAATGATGTTCTTATTGTTTCAAATAGGAATTATGTGCCTGTAGATTTCATTGTTCTTGATATAGATTGCAATCCTTCTTGCCCTATTATTCTTGGTAGACCTTTCCTTAGAATGGTTGGTGCGATTATTGATATGAAAGAAGGGAATATTTGTAGCGACCAGACCTCAAACAGTCTGATCTCTGTGCTTAGGTGTCATCCCTGGACAGTAATGGTGACACCACACAGTACTTGAAGGATTTATAATAGAGTAGCAATCACACACTTATTACATCGAGTGTCTTAATAGAGAGCTTATTACAATAAATATGGCTTAAGGCCATCTAATAACGATAACAGCGGAAGGCTTGGAAGATAAGTGAGTCCATCAACTCCAACGGCATCACTGAGTATAGAACCACGACCTAAAAACTCCTTAATCATCGTCTAAAAAGTCTGCAACATTAACGTTGCAGCCCGAAATGGGTCAGCACATGGAATATGCTCGCAAGGTAACACATAGAGAGTAATGGAATGAAACAGCTATACTATATGCATATTTGGCTGGTGGAAAGATCTATGGTTACAGTTTTGCGTAAAGCTAATTTTTCCCTACTGTAAAGGAATAAATTTTATTTAACTATCATGGTAGTTGTTAAACATTGAGAATGGTTGACAGCATTCTCAATCCCAATTAAGCATCATCATTAAACAAAACCCAACAAAATTAAATCTTAGGGTAACATGTTGAGATTCACATGATAAACCAGGTACCAGATACTCAAGATGTCCATAACTGGGGACACGGCTAACCATGATTAGTTTATACACTCTGGAGAGGTTTGCGCACTTTTCCCCACAAGACTCGATCGCCTCCGTTTGGTTTCTCGCACTACATGGTGTTTGAGAAGACGGATGACCAAGACATAGTCTTTCAGAAGCACTAGCACCTTACGATGGATAGACCGTTACACCTACTTTCCCCTACATCTGCTAGTCTACCCTGTAAGAGTTCGCACGACTTAATCAACTATGCTAGAGCCCATAATAGCTTGTGGCTGCTCACGGAAGTTTCTAGTATGAAAAATCTCATGATCCCTTTGGGCCTGGGTGGCGGTCCATATAGAAAAACAGGCAATCCTAGAATACCCAGGTACCTCAATCCACCCAGATGTGTGTTTAAGTTGCCACCTTAGATAAACCATTAATTTAACAAACTCACATCTGTCATGGATATCACTCACCCAATCCACGTCTACTAGCATAGCATAGCAATAGTAAGCAAACATAGAAGTAACTCCCAAAGGTTTGATAATACAACAGTTAATAGGTACTACCTCAACTACTTCCCAAGCCCACAATTTAATTGGATCCTAATCATGCAATGTTTGGGGATTGATCTAATGCAATAAAACTGGGTAGTCGGAGGTATGATCAAAGTGTTACTTGCCTTGCTGATGATCCGCGAAACCTAGAGATTCGAAGTAACAGGCGGCGCACTCCGGGTATTCTCTCGCAGACAAACAAACAAGCATACAATAAGTATTCATCTAATGCACAGGTAAAACTCAAATCAGGGATCTAACCAGAATGTTCAACTTAAGAACTCCGGTTTGCAAAAAGAATCAAATCAAACGAAGCAACGAAAGTCAAACGGCAAAAGAAACAGGCTTCGTTTACTATTCTGGATCTAGGGCAATTTTTACAGTGGCAAAAACTTGTTTAAGTTGGTTAAACGGATAGAGGGTTTCGAGACGAAACTCCAGGTGCTTGAATCGCCCGATTTCGATAAACGAGCGAAAAGTTATACTAAAACGAAAATCGGATCAGATATCGCGATCAGAAAAATCGCGGATTTAATCCGAGAAAAGAAAAAAATGACGAACGTTCGCTAGAACGAACGAACGAACGCTCTCTATTTAAATAAATCGGAAAAACCGATCTATTTAAAAAAGCCGAAACTAAACGAACAAAACCGTCAGAAAAACCGAACGGTTTTTCGAGAAAAAAAACCGGCGTCTAAAAAAAACTACCTGGCAACTCCGGCGAGGCTCCGGCGGTGGCGGCGGGGCTCCGGCGGTCAGCGGCGGCGTGGTGGTCGGCGGTGGCGGCGGCGGTCGGCGGCGGCGGCGGCGGTCGGCGGCGCGGCTGGGGCTAGGGTTTGGGGGAGGCTCCCGGGCTGGGCTCCCGGCTTATAAAGGCTGGACGGGCCTAGTGTCCAGGTCGGACACGGCCCATAGGTCGGTTTCGTTTTCTTTATTCCGCACAGAAAAACAAATAAAAGAAATACTAAACGGACTCCAACAATCCCGAAATAAATTTTCCCGGGCTTCTAAAATCAGGCCGCACAAGATGAACATTTTTTGGGGCCTAAATGCAATTCTAAAAAACGCACATTTTTCCTAAATTCAAATAAAATAACGAAAAACTCCGAAATAAAATCTTATTTGATTTTATTATTAAATCCTTAATATTTATTTATCTTGGGAAAGTCATTTTATTACCTCTCTCATATTTTTGTAATAGAAATAATTGATGATAAAATAATTAAAATCAAATGATCCTATTCTCAAAATTTGAGAAAACTCAAATAAGAAAATAACGAAATCCCCAACTCTCTCCATGGGTCCTTGAGTTGCGTAGAATTTCTAGGATCAAAACCAAAAGCAAATAAAATATGTTATGCAATGATGATCTAATGTATAACATTCCAAATTGAAAATTTTCGATGTTACAAATCTACCCCCTTAAGATGAATCTCGCCCTCGAGATTCGGGTTGGCTAGAAAATAGGTGAGGGTGGTCCTTGAGCAAATCTTCCTCTCGCTCCCAGGTGGCTTCCTCCTCCGTGTGGTGGCTCCACTGAACCTTACAAAACTTGATAACCTTGCTGCGGGTGACTCGGCTGGCAAACTGGAGAATCTTAATTGGTTTCTCCTCATAGGTCAAATTGTTATCCAACTGAATTGCTTCCAATGGCACTGTGTCTCTCAAGGGTATGTCAAGCATCTCCGCGTGGCACTTCTTCAGCTGAGAAATGTGGAACACATCATGAACTCCTGACAATTCTTCGGGCAATTCCAACTTGTAGGCCACTTCTCCCATACGTTCCAATACTCGGTATGGTCCTACAAACCGTGGCGCTAACTTTCCCTTAACACCAAAGCGCTTTATTCCCCGAAGTGGGGATACTCGAAGATAAACTCTGTCTCCGACTTCGTAAACTGTCTCCTTGCATTTTGAATCTGCATAACTCTTCTGCCTGGATTGAGCTACCTTGAGTCTATCGCGAATCAATTTCACCTTGTGTTCAGACTCCTTAATCAAATCAGGTCCAAACAACTGGCGGTCTCCAACTTCATCCCATGACAACGGTGTCCTGCACCTGCTTCCGTACAAGGCTTTGAAAGGGGCCATCTTTAAATTGGATTGATAGTTGTTGTTGTAAGAGAATTCTGCATATGGAAAATTGTCGTCCCAACTAGATCCATAATCTAGCGCACAAGCTCTCAGCATGTCCTCCAAAATCTGATTGACTCTCTCGGTCTGCCATCTGTCTGTGGATGAAAAGCTGTGCTGAACTCTAGCCTGGTACCCAAAGTTTCGTGCAACTAATTCTAGAACTTTGAGGTAAACTGGGTTCCTCTATTTGATACTATACTCCTCGGAACTCCATGTAAGCATACAATCCTGGTCATGTATATCTTTGCCAACTTAGCATTGGTGTAAGTGGTCTTTACCGGGATGAACTTCGTCAATCGGTCGACTACAACCCAAATCGAGTCATAGCCTGAACGAGTCCTGGGTAATCCCGTGATAAAATCCATGCCTAACTTATCCCATTTCCATTCGGGTATCGGTAATGGCTGTAGCAATCCTGCTGGCTTCTGATGCTCTGCCTTTACTCTCTGACATACATCACAAACTGCTACATACTCCACAATATCTTTCTTCATTCCGGTCCACCAGAAAGTATCCTTCAAATCCAAATACATCTTGGTATTTCCTGGGTGAATCAAATATGGTGAGTCGTGCGCCTCTTGCAGAATCAACTTCCTGATCTCCGGGTCATTGGCCACATAAACACGGTCTTCAAACCATAGGGTGTCATGCTCATCCTCACGAAATCCTTTAGCCTTTCCTTCGCTCATTTTCTCCTTTATAGAGGCAATCTCCTTGTCTGTCTTCTGAGCTTCTCTGATGCTATCCTTCGAAGTTGACTGAATCTCCAATGCTTCTACATAGCGTCTCAAAACTATTTCCAAACATAGCTCACGAAGATCCTCGGCTAACTCCTTTGGTATTTCTCCTATCATTAGTGTATTGACATGGATCTTACGGCTCAATGCGCCAGCTACTACATTAGCCTTTCCGGGATGGTAATGCAATCTCATATCATAATCCTTGATGAGCTCCAACCATCTCCTTTGTCTGAGGTTTAACTCCTTCTACGTGAAAATGTATTTCAAACTCTTGTGATCCGTGTACACCTCATAATGATTTCCAGTGAGGAAATGTCTCCATGTTTTCAATGCATGCACTACGGCTACTCTTCAACCTCCTCCACGTTAACGTGATTCACCTGTCCCCTGTTGAATGGGTTCGGCTTCTTCCTAGAGCTTCCGTTGCCATTCTGGCCTTCAGGACATTCATTGGCATAATGTCCGGTCTTCTGACACTTAAAGCAAGTGACTTGGCTCAGGTCTTTCTTGGCTGGGGTTGATGGGTTGGTACGGTTCTGGCTGTTGCTTCCTCCATTACCATTACCATTCTTGGTGCCATTGTGATTGTGCGAGGTACCTCCTCCATGGGTATGCTGAAAATGTCCTCCCGATCTAGGGGTAAATCGTGGCTTCAGCTGAGCTCCTGAATTGTACTTTCCTTGTGCATACTTCCTCTTGCGATTTTCAATTTTCTGCTGCTTCCCTTCAATCATAAGAGCACGATGTACCAACTCTTGGTAATTGTTGAAGGTTGCTATCATCAACTGCATGCTCAACTCATCATTCAGTCCTTCCAGAAACTTCCCCTGCTTAGTTGCATCCGTAGCAACGTCATCTGGGGCGTAACGTGCTAATTTACTAAAGTCCTCCACATACTGGCCAACTGTCCGTCCTTCTTGGCACAAGTTGCAAAACTCACACTTCTTCATGGCGATAGCTCCTGCTGAAACATGGGCAGTTCGAAAAGCCTGCTGAAACTGGTCCCAAGTGACAGTGTTGATAGGGAAAGTGGCTGTGAAATTCTCCCACCATGATGTTGCCGGTCCTTCAAGCTGATGTGCGGCAAACTTCACCTTCTCCGCATCTGTGCATCCTGCTGTGGTCAACTCTCTAGCTGTCTTACGGAGCCAATCATCTGCTACTATCGGCTCGGTGCTATTGGTAAACACCGGCGGATTCAGCCTAAGAAAACGGGCTAAGTGATCAACAGGTGGTGGTGGTGGTGGGTTGTTGTTGTTGTTCCCCTGATTCTGATTCTGGACTAGTAACTACATCAATGTGTTCTGCTGCTGGATCAACTGGGTGAGCTCCAGTGGAAAGGTAAATCCGGGGTCACGTCTCGGAGGCATCTGAGGGTTTAGAAAAGATGAGATTTAAGAATAGAGGGGGTCTAAAGAGGAAACACTACCCATATGCACATGAGGCAAAAGCAAACAATTCACTTCATTCAATCAAACAAGGGCATACAATCAATCTAACTATCGCAAAAGTGCTTCGGACTACTGTATTTACATGGTGGACTACTACTACTGATGAGGTGGTCTACTAGAAATATTCTTCGGTTGCAGACTCCATGATATCTGCTCCGGCTTCATCAATATAGTCATCATCGCTATCATTTCGGTCCGAGTCAGTGTCGTCGATGATGATGTAGTCTTCCGGGCGAATCACCTTGGGTTCTTCATCTTCATCTACTGGTGTAGGGCCTCCCATAAATATCCCGATCTTCTTGATCAGATCGTCATTCTTCTCCACTAATACTTCGATTTTCTCTTCATAATCTTCACGTGTAGCCTTGAGTTCTTCCTCCAGTTCTTTGATTCTTGTCCTAGCCTTCTTCAGGTCTATCATGTCGGCGCACATCTGGTTCTCCTGTCATTGAATGTGCTGGTTTAATTCCTGGATAAAAGCTGCAATTGATCTATCCTTTCTGGTGCTGATTATCTCCCAGTGCTCATCTCGGCGCCCACAAATCTGGTAGATAGTATCCTTGAGATCATTGCGGTAGACTTCTCCAATGCGTCCCATGGCTATGTGAGCTGCCATGCTCTTTCCTGGACTCCAAGTTGGGGAATCAAAAGAAAACTCTATGGGCTCAGTGACTGGCATGAACGTCCTTCCTGGAACTTGAACTTGAATCATCCAGCGCTCTTCTTCAGGTAAAGTGGCGTTGTAGGTTCTAGTGAAGCTTGGTACTCCTATGTTCAGGTATCTAGTGACTTCCTTCAGGTGACGTCCAAAGGGTGTATCTTCATCCGGTTGCATGAACTTGTTCCTTGCATCCGCCATCCTAAAGAGTAGAAAAGATGAGAGGTCAGAAGAGAAGAGAGTGAATAGTGATCTAGGTCTTTAGCTTAGTGGTCGTATCCTACAGTCAGCATGTGCTTTGATACCATCTTTGTAGCGACCAGACCTCAAACAGTCTGATCTCTATGCTCAGGTGTCATCCCTGGATCAGTAATGCTGACACCACACAGTACTTGAAGGATTTATAACAGAGTAGCAATCACACACTTACTACATCGAGTGTCTTAATAGAGAGCTTATTACAATAAATATGGCTTAAGGCCATCTAATAACGATAACAGCGGAAGGCTTGGAAGATAAGTGAGTCCATCAACTCCAACGGCATCACTGAGTATAGAACCACGACCTAAAAACTCCTTAATCATCGTCTGAAAAGTCTGCAACATTAACGTTGCAGCCCGAAACGGGTCAGCACATGGAATATGCTGGCAAGGTAACACATAGAGAGTAATGGAATGAAATAGCTATACTATATGCATATTTGGCTGGTGGAAAGCTCTATGGTTACAGTTTTGTGTAAAGCTAATTTTTCCCTACTGTAAAGGAATAAATTTTATTTAACTATCATGGTAGTTGTTAAACATTGAGAATGGTTGACAGCATTCTCAATCCCAATTAAACATCATCATTAAACAAAACCCAACAAAATTAAATCTTAGGGTAACATGTTGAGATTCACATGATAATCTAGGTACCAGATACTCAAGATGTCCATAACCGGGGACACGGCTAACCATGATTAGTTTATACACTCTGTAGAGGTTTGCGCACTTTTCCCCACAAGACTCGATCGCCTCCGTTTGGTTTCTCGCACTACATGGTGTTTGAGAAGACGGATGACCGAGACATAGTCTTTCAGAAGCGCTAGCACCTTACGATGGATAGACCGTTACACCTACTTTCCCCTACATCTGCTAGTCTACCCTGTAAGAGTTCGCATGACTTAATCAACTATACTAGAGCCCAAAATAGCTTGTGGCTGCAGACGGAAGTTTCTAGTATGAAAAATCTCATGATCCCTTTGGGCCTGGGTGGCGGTCCATAAAGAAAAATAGGCAATCCTAGAATACCCAGGTACCTCAATCCACCCAGATGTGTGTTTAAGTTGCCACCTTCGATAAACCATTCATCTAACAAACTCACATTGTCATGGATATCACTCACCCAATCCACGTCTACTAGCATAGCATAGCAATAGTAAGAAAACGTAGAAGTAACTCCCAAAGGTTTGATAATACAACAGGTAATAGGTACTACCTCAACTACTTCCCAAACCCACAATTTAATTGGATCCTAATCATGCAATGTTTGGGGATTGATCTAATGCAATAAAACTGGGTAGTAGGAGGTATGATCAAAGTGTTACTTGCCATGCTGATGATCCATGAAACCTAGAGATTCGAAGTAATAGGCGGTGCACTCCAGGTATTCTATCGCAGACAAACAAACAAGCACACAATAAGTATTCATCTAATGCACATGTAAAACTCAAATCAGAGATCTAACCAGAATGTTCAACTTAAGAACTCCGGTTTGCAAAAAGAATCAAAACAAACGAAGCAACGAAAGTCAAACGGCAAAAGAAACAGGCTTCGTTTACTATTCTGGATCAAGGGCAATTTTTACAGTGGCAAAAACTTGTTTAAGTTGGTTAAACGGATAGAGGGTTTCGAGATGAAACTCCAGGCGCTTGAATCGCCTGATTCCGATAAACGAGCGAAAAGTTATACTAAAACAAAAATCGGATCAAAAATCACGATCAGAAAAATCGCGGATTTAATCCGATGTCACATCCCTAGCCCTACTTTGGCCTTGGACTAGCTTGGTGGTTGCATCATGTTTAAATTCAAATGAAATTTGAATTGAGGAATTTTCAAAGCCTCAGAATACCTTTAAAAATGATCAAGATAAAATTGCTTCAAATAAGTCCAAGAAAATGTTCCTGTTTTCTCTAAAAATATTGGCAAGAGGTAAAAATTCAAACCAATATTTTGGGTTCACAAAAATAATTATTTGGGCTTCGAATTAAGTCAATACTTATTTGAATTGGAGCTACTAATTCCTATAAAATATTTGGTAGCTCCAAATATTCTGAAACTTGGTGAGGGCCTCTGGTTTAAATCAGATAGTGCCCATAAAAGTTTGCAGAATTTTATAAAGTGTTTTAGTCTTTAAAATAAGTCAAAACATACTGCAAAAAATAGAAACAGAAAATAAGAGAGAGAGAGAGAGAGAGAGAGAGAGAGTACCTGGCCACTTACCTCGGCCCACCACTGTAGAGGCCCAGCCCATAGGGGCATGACCGTCTTCTACCTCTGCCAGTAGGCAGAGGCAGACCAGAGCACGACGCCGGCTGCGCCAGCTCCTGCTTCGCGCTGGCGAGCTCCCCTTCCCCCCTAGGCCTCTGCGATGCCACGCTACCCCCCTGGACCCCCTTGACGCTCTCGCACTCTCCCTCGCCCTCGTCCCCTTCTCTGTCTCTCACTCACGCGCGCAACCAAACGCAGCCATCGCCGCCGCCCGCTGTCCCCGTGGCCACCGAGCTCCCCTTGCCTCTCCGAGCAGTCCATGGGCTCCGCCACGTCTGCCTCGTCCTCTCCACCAAGCTACGCGATGCCGGACGCCCCCAAACGCCCTCACCACCACCATCTTCTACCTCCTGCACCGAGCGTCGCCGTCGTCGATTCGCCGTCGTCAGTGCATCCCCGACCTCCCCCTCGCGCTCGTCAGCCTCGCTGTGAGCTCCTGTGTCGTTTCCCCCTCTCCCCTGGCTCGTTTTCTTCCTCTAACACCGATGCCACCGGACCCGAGAGCGCACCGCCGCCTGAGCTCCTTGCTGCTGTGGCCACATCCACTGGAGCTCGAAACCGAGCGCGCCACTACGCTCAGCGCACCACCACGGAGCCGTAGCCACCATCCGTTGCTCCTTCCATGCGCTGTAGCATCGTTCCCGTCGACGCCCGATCTCCGGCCGCCGCCCCAGCGCTCGCCGTCGTCGACTCTGGGCACCCCGTGACCTGCTGCTGCCTCCGCTGGATGCGCGGGAGCAAGGGCTTTCCAACGCACCCAGGCACGCTTCGAATGAGGCCCTATAGCGATTTCCCAAGCCGCGCCGCCGTATCGGCCCTCGCCGGCGGCTAAACGCCGGTGGGTTTGACCCCGCCGGCCTGGTTTTGACCCACTCTGACCCCGGTCGGGCCCCACCTGGCTCAATGACATGTGGGGCCAGCACTAGCTGGATTAGTTAGATGTTAGTTAGTGCTAATCACCACTGTTAGGTGCTAATCCCCTCGCTAAACTAAACCTAAGCCACTGACAGGTGGGCCCAGCCCTGCTAACATTTTCGTTAGTATTAGTTTAACCCTAATCAACTCAGTTAACCAACTGAGTCACTGACACGCGGGACCCACTGGTCAGTTTGACCTGGAGGCGCCCAGTTGACCTGCTGACATCAGGGTGACGTCATGCTGACGCAATAAGTCCTTTTCTGGATTTGATTTATTTCTAAATAACCAGGAAATTCCAGAAAATAGTTAAAACTTCTAAAAATCATAGAAATTCAACCGTAACTCCAAATAAGATAAATTATATATGTAAAATTATCAAAAAAATTCAAGGAATCCATCTGTACCATTTTCATGCATGTTTGAACAATGTTTGTCCTCTGTTTTGGACAAAACAAATAAAGGGCATTTAAATAATCATATATGGGGTTGGAATTTGAATCTTGTACTCAAACCAACTTCATTTAAATCATAGCTAGCTGCATTAGCTCAAACCACAGCATATTGACATGTCATGATAATGCATCATATTGTGCATTGCATTGATTGTGTTTCTTTCTCCTGTTGCCGGTATTTGTCCCCTCTCGATAGACGTTGTACCGATGATGTGATCGTTGACACTGATGAAGACCCAATGATATCTTCAGAAGTGCCAGGCAAGCACAACCCCCTTGTTCATTCCGATACAAGCCCACTCTCTCGCTCCTGCTCTCTTTTACTGCATTAGGACAACAACGATTCATCTGTTACTTGTTGCAGTAGTTGAACCCCTTATCCTCTGCATGACCTGTCATTGCCACAGTAAATAGATGAAACCCACTAGCATGAGTAGGAATTGTTTGAGCCCTGATGTGCCTACTCATTCATGCTTGTTTGTCATGCCTGCTACTGCTTAGAGTTGAGTCAGGTCCGATTCATCGGGGATGAATCGGAGGTGTGTAAACATGTACTACTGTTGAGAGCTAAGTGTGTGAACACGATTTGGTAAAGGTAGCGGTGAGAGGCCATGTAGGAGTACATGGTGGGTTGTCTCATTGCAGCCGTCCTTAGGAACTGAGTTCTTTGTCTGTGATCCATGAACAGTTACTACCGCGCATTGGGCCCGAAACCAATGGACCCTCTCGGCTTCTTAATCACCCTAGTACTCTGTCCAGGAGTTGCAACTAGTTTCTGGTGTTTGTAGGATATGTGTTGGCGGCCGTGCGTAGCGCTGACCCTAGGGGTGGGCTATGTTGCGGTAGATACACTGTGGCACGGTGTACCGGGCGCCCGTTTGGTGTCTCGGGAACCCTGCACACATCGTTTGGGGCTGTGAGCGAAACTCCGGCCGGATCTCCTCGCGGATGGAACCCGAATAGGCGATAAACCTGGACTAGAGACTTAAGTGTTTAGGTAGGCCTTGGCCGACACCCTCGCCCGGTTTCCGCTTGAAGGTTGCCGAGGTACATGACGTGTACAGGGCTATAAGTGGTGAGAGCGTGTGTGAAGAAGTACACCCCTGCAGGGTTATCATTATCTATTCGAATAGCCGGATTCCTCGGATATGGAAACTTGGACCCCTTGCATAGTTCATAGACAAGTGAAAGTGGATACCCTAAAACTCGCAAGATAAGCGTGAGTGCTATGGATGGCCTTCTCGTAGGGAGACGAGAGCGGATCCATAGTGGTGTATTGATTGGTGAATATGTGGACTCGTGTGCGCCACCTCAAAAGAGTTGCTCGCAATCGTAGTTCAGGTTAGCCACTAAGTCAAAGCTGTCTTGCTGCAGTTAAACTCCACCACCCCCCTTGTTGATACCGATGCATATGTAGTTTAGTTCTAATGTAAGTCTTGCTGAGTACCCTTGTACTCACGTTTGCTTAATTTATGTTTTGCAGAGAGACTTCAGTCTCGCTAGTAGTTCCGCGTGGACTTCGACGTTTAGCTTGATACTTCAGCTACGATCTTGTGCCCTCGGCAGGATCTGGTAGATAGTCAGGCTTCTTAGCCTTTTTCATTTATAGATGTCTGCACTCAGACATGTTAAGCTTCCGCATGTGCTTTGACTTGTATGCTATGATTGTTGGGTCATGAGACCCATGTTTATAATATCTCGCTCCTCGGAGCCTAATGAATAAATACTTAAGTTGTAGAGTTATGTTGTGATGCCATGTTGTATTCACACATATCGAGCATATTGTGTGTATGATTGAAATGCTTGGTATGTGTGGGATCCGACTAACTAGTTGTTTATCCTTGGCAGCCTATCATATGGGGAAATGTAGTCTAGTGCTTCTGAGCAATAGTAGTCCGCTACAGCCCGGATCACCGGAGTCCTGCTAGCCCAGCACTACTGTTCAGGACACTTGACTGGCCGGCATGTGATTCACCTCGTTCCTATGTCTGTCCCTTCGGGGAAATGTCACGCGGTGACATCCAGAGTCCTGTTAGCCCAGTGCTACAGCCCGGATTCACACGCTGTTGACCGACATGCTCGAGGTTGATTCATGTATGCCTGTCCCCATGGGTTAGTGCCGCTTTGGGTTCACGACTAGCCATGTCGGCCCGGGTTCTTTGTCATATGGATGCTAGCGACACTATCATATACGTGAGCCAAAAGGCGCAAACGGTCCCGGGCCAGGTAAGGTGGCACCCGTGGAAATACCATGCGTGAGGCCACAAAGTGATATGATGTGTTACCGGCTAGATCGATGTGACCTAGGATCGGGGTCCCGACAGCGTTGGTATCAGAGCCTGACTGCCTGTAGGATTACCAAGCCAAACTGGTCGAAGTTGAGTCTAGAAATGCTTTAGTTATGTAAGGGAATTGATTGTGGAAGGGAACGTAAGGCTCTTTTTACTCCTTTACCCTATGCCCTTCTGATTTGAGTCAACCTCTTCTTTCTACGGGGATTAAGAATTAGGCCTTCTCATCTATCTATCAGGATGACGTGTTACTAAACCGTAGTTGCCTAAGATTGTTGGATTTAAGCCCAGTTCAGTTTCTACTACTTCTGTGTGTTCATAGTTGGTCTCGAACCTTGATATTGTGCTTCTGAGTGGTTATGCCACCATTTTGCAGGATGTCTCAAATCATTTTGAGCATTTATAGCCGTTATGCTGTCCGAGTCATCCCAGGTTTCTAAATAGTCTGATGCATTTGCAAATCCTTTCCCCTGTTCCTGATGTCCATTTGGGCCAGATTAATCACACTAATTGGTGAGTTGAGGTACTCCGTTACCTCGACATTTATGTTGAAGCTATTACTATGACCCTAGGTGTTTTAGGGAGTCACCTAGTGATCTAGCCATGTTTTGTATTTCCAGTGTGTGATTTTGGCCATTATTCTCAAAAGCATCCCGTGATGTTATTAGTTAGTAGGCATTCTATTCCTGGGTTTTGAACCCGAGATTCACCCTATCCGCTTAATGTTGATAGTGTTTGTTAGTTCCTTAGGACATTAGTAAACCTTGTGATAGACCTCGAGGTCTGTGGTATTTCCTTCTTCCAAATACTATGAACCACTTATGGCAGAAGTTCTTGAACCAAAGGATCACAACCAGAGTGCTCTTGATGAGTTCTCCATTCTATATTGTGGCTCTGCCAGTTCTACCTTTCTGCATGGGTTATCTGGAAGAAATATGTTGAGCTTTGCTCGACATACTAATCTATGCCTCCACAGCTCAGAAAATTATATGTTCCTTGAGTTGTTCCTCTTCAGTTGTATTCCGACCTTCGTCTATCACTTGATAGTCAGAAGTAGTCGTGCATTCATGTTCATCAGTGCCTTTTACTTCTGTGGTCCATCAAGCCATTCTATTCGGAATAACTAGGAGAAACAAACTCCAGTACCTCATCCATTTCTGGGATCGGGTCAAAGTGGTTGTATTCCGCAGATCAAAATGCCAATCCAGCTTTTGTTCTGTTCTACCTCGGAGTATTACCCCCTTTATGTCAGGATTGTCAGGAAATGCAGCATCTCTCATGAATTCTTGACGTAGTGATACTCCCTCCATCATTATTCATTTCTCGGTTTCCGTGTTGTTGCAACCGGAATGCCGGCAAGTGAGTCGTGATGTGTGAAGTCAATACTCCTAGCAACCATGTTGCTTGGTAGTAAATGGACGAAATTCTCATTCTTAGCGTGTTGGTTATCAAATCATCATTCTAAGATTGACCGTGCTACCTAGTCCATATTTCTGGTGCACTCTTTGATCGAGGAGTTAGGATTGTGCCAATCCCTTGCTCTTTTGATCACATCTTCTTGCCTTGAAAGCAAGGTTGTTCTCGAGCTTAGTAACATATCGGTGGTTTGTGATTTTCCGGATATCTTCTCGGAAGTGTTACCAGGTTGTCACCTGACCGTTATGTTGAGTTCGTGATCAAGTTGGTTTTCCGGTAAACCACTTTTCCCCAAGAACCTGTGTTGGATACCCCTGAACTAATTGGTTAAGCTAAAACAACAACTTGGAGAGTTGGAAGATAAAAGCTTAATCTACTTAGTTCACTCTTAAGGGATATCCTTGTGTGTGTGTGTGCTGAAGAAAGGTGATATCTTCATCAATTGGTCCTCGTGATCAGTTGTTGGATCTATTGCCTTGACAAAACTTTGACTTGAGTATGGGATATCGTCAAGTCAAATCAGAACCAACGATGTTCGTAATGTTGTCTTACTCGTGGCTGATCCCTCGAGCATACACCATTACATCTTTTGGTCTGACCAATACTATCACATCGTTCACATGATGGTGGAAGTCCAGTGATATGGAAATACCGATGAGTTGTTATTGAGCCCATCAGCAGCATTTTATCTCCCCCATGATTCTTGTCGAACGCTACACTAGCATTGGAAACTTTATAAGCATTATCTTCGTGTTTCGTTCATGAAGCATATGTTTGGATGAAAGTAGTGACGTTCCCTGATTCATGTGCATATGTTGCAAGTTGCCGCCGTGAATTTGGGAAAGTTTGTCTTGCTTTCTCTGGAATCATCCCAAATCGGTCACGCATATGTGTGAAGTATACTGTGGTTTGGAGACTTGCAACCTTCATTCTATATGTATCCTTAGCACACCAAGCCACTGATTGATTTGTTCAAGGAGAGGAAGTTTCTTCTTAGGGGCTAGAATTACGCAAGGACTTCGTTATCCGCAATGATGGTTCCCCACTTGAACTCGGTAGTGTTTTATTATAAGACTACTACGTGGTCATGCTTGTCTGGGACAGTGTGTTCACATGTTCGTAGCAGAACCAGCTCATGTTTTGGAGCTTACTATCGTAGTTCATTCCCCGAGAATCTCGCAACGTCATCTCGTCGATTTGTGTTGCAAAAACTTCATTTTCTTTCTAGACTCTATGAGTCTGGAATATCCTGACACCAACCAAATCTGAATCTCAGGCAGATATGATGGTTGGGGCTTCTTCCAAGAACCATAATATTGGTCTCTCGATAAACGGTAAAATGGATGTCGTGGCCAACACATCCAGCCGGAAGACCTACTATTGTAGTATCTCGATTGAAGAAAGTTGGCCACCCTCCCATAAGGATTTCATAGGATTTACTCCAGAAGTTGTTCCTTATGGATCTATTGTATTCCGAAGTCCGACCACTACTTGGTGGCTATGCCGATGCTTAAAGCATGACCGTGGTAACCAGTACATCAAGGAGAACATTAGAAGCGGAGTGCTAAATGTCTCTCGGTCGATCATCCAGATTTTGTTTCCTTGGCTTCGTTAAGGTGAAATCTGAGAAAGTGTTATCTTCCTTTGCATCTGCATCTTCCACCATTGTTCATCATGGTAGCATGTTGTGTTGCCAGGATCCTTGACACGGATATTGGCAGAACCTTGATGAATATGGAAATGCTCAAGTTCTTGAGAGCACGCTCGGGCACCGGGTTCTGATGTTGTCGTTAACTGGAATGTGCCTCCGTTCTCTCAATTGTTCGATAGCCATCCGATTGGTGGAATCACCTTTGCCGGTGAACCTTCTCCCCAGTTACTAGAATCATTCCCAACATTTGCATTTTGTTCCCAGCTTGCACCTCAGTAGCTGTTGTTCAGGATCATCTTCAAAAGTGGACTTACCATGGATCCCATCCACTTCCGATGATAAGCAAAAATCATCCATTGCGTTGTCTTCAACAAGGTAGTCCACATCATCCATCCTAGTCCAAGTATGCCATCTCTTCAAGCTGTCTCAAACGATCAATTGTAAATTGCCTTAAGTTGGTATGAAGAGTTTCAACGATCTCTGAATCAAAAGTAATTCTTTTTTCCACTTAAGGGAATAGTTCTTTGCGTCACCTTCCCCGAGGTGCCCTGTTTTAGAATCATGGCAATTCCCCTCGCTACTTTGAAACCCTCGCCAAATTGTTTCTTCTATCGCTCCTGATGCAAGTTTTGCCTCTCAGTTCGCGAGATGTTTCTATGTCTCACTCCATGAGTTGATCGTGAGTTGCCTGATCTTCGAGGAGATCGACTCTTTAGGGTTTTCCTTCCTTCTCATTGTCATGAGTGGATGAAATTCTCAGAGCAAGACATCAAGACAATGATGGTGATTGAATCAATGTTCATTTGAAGTGCAACCTGGATCGTGAAGATTACGTTAGTTGCGTACCCCCATCATCTTACCCTACGCTTGAATCTCGGGACGAGATTCCTGTTTAGTAGGGGTGAGCTGTCACATCCCTAGCCCTACTTTGGCCTTGGACTAGCTTGGTGGTTGCATCATGTTTAAATTCAAATGAAATTTGAATTGAGGAATTTTCAAAGCCTCAGAATACCTTTAAAAATGATCAAGATAAAATTGCTTCAAATAAGTCCAAGAAAATGTTCCTGTTTTCTCTAAAAATATTGGCAAGAGGTAAAAATTCAAACCAATATTTTGGGTTCACAAAAATAATTATTTGGGCTTTGAATTAAGTCAATACTTATTTGAATTGGAGCTACTAATTCCTATAAAATATTTGGTAGCTCCAAATATTCTGAAACTTGGTGAGGGCCTCTGGTTTAAATCAGATAGTGCCCATAAAAGTTTGCAGAATTTTATAAAGTGTTTTAGTCTTTAAAATAAGTCAAAACATACTGCAAAAAATAGAAACAGAAAATAAGAGAGAGAGAGAGAGAGAGATAGTACCTGGCCACTTACCTCGGCCCACCACTGTAGAGGCCCAGCCCATAGGGGCATGACCGTCTTCTACCTCTGCCAGTAGGCAGAGGTAGACCAGAGCACGACGCCGGCTGCGCCAGCTCCTGCTTCGCGCTGGCGAGCTCCCCTTCCCCCCTAGGCCTCTGCGATGCCACGCTACCCCCCTGGACCCCCTTGACGCTCTCGCACTCTCCCTCGCCCTCGTCCCCTTCTCTGTCTCTCACTCACGCGCGCAACCGAACGCAGCCATCGCCGCCGCCCGCTGTCCCCGTGGCCACCGAGCTCCCCTTGCCTCTCCGAGCAGTCCATGGGCTCCGCCACGTCTGCCTCGTCCTCTCCACCAAGCTACGCGATGCCGGACGCCCCCAAACGCCCTCACCACCACCATCTTCTACCTCCTGCACCGAGCGTCGCCGTCGTCGATTCGCCGTCGTCAATGCATCCCCGACCTCCCCCTCGCGCTCGTCAGCCTCGCTGTGAGCTCCTGTGTCGTTTCCCCCTCTCCCCTGGCTCGTTTTCTTCCTCTAACACCGATGCCACCGGACCCGAGAGGGCACCGCCGCCTGAGCTCCTTGCTGCTGTGGCCACATCCACTGGAGATCGAAACCGAGCGCGCCACTACGCTCAGCGCACCACCACGGAGCCGTAGCCACCATCCGTTGCTCCTTCCATGCGCTGTAGCATCGTTCCCGTCGACGCCCGATCTCCGGCCGCCGCCCCAGCGCTCGCCGTCGTCGACTCTGGGCACCCCGTGACCTACTGCTGCCTCCGCTGGATGCGCGGGAGCAAGGGCTTTCCAACGCACCCAGGCACGCTTCGAATGAGGCCCTATAGCGATTTCCCGAGCCGCGCCGCCGTATCGGCCCTCGCCGGCGGCTAAACGCCGGTGGGTTTGACCCCGCCGGCCTGGGTTTGACCCACTCTGACCCCGGTCGGGCCCCACCTGGCTCAATGACATGTGGGGCCAGCACTAGCTGGATTAGTTAGATGTTAGTTAGTGCTAATCACCACTGTTAGGTGCTAATCCCCTCGCTAAACTAAACCTAAGCCACTGATAGGTGGGCCCAGCCCTGCTAACATTTTCGTTAGTATTAGTTTAACCCTAATCAACTCAGTTAACCAACTGAGTCACTGACACGCGGGACCCACTGGTCAGTTTGACCTGGAGGCGCCCAGTTGACCTGCTGACATCAGGGTGACGTCATGCTGACGCAATAAGTCCTTTTCTGGATTTGATTTATTTCTAAATAACCAGGGAATTCCAGAAAATAGTTAAAACTTCTAAAAATCATAGAAATTCAACCGTAACTCCAAATAAGATAAATTATATATGTAAAATTATCAAAAAAATTCAAGGAATCCATCTGTACCATTTTCATGCATGTTTGAACAATGTTTGTCCTCTGTTTTGGACAAAACAAATAAAGGGCATTTAAATAATCATATATGGGGTTGGAATTTGAATCTTGTACTCAAACCAACTTCATTTAAATCATAGCTAGCTGCATTAGCTCAAACCACAGCATATTGACATGTCATGATCATGCATCATATTGTGCATTGCATTGATTGTGTTTCTTTCTCCTGTTGCCGGTATTTGTCCCCTCTCGATAGACGTTGTACCGATGATGTGATCGTTGACACTGATGAAGACCCAATGATATCTTCAGAAGTGCCAGGCAAGCACAACCCCCTTGTTCATTCCGATACAAGCCCACTCTCTCGCTCCTGCTCTCTTTTACTGCATTAGGACAACAACGATTCATCTGTTACTTGTTGCAGTAGTTGAACCCCTTATCCTCTGCATGACCTGTCATTGCCACAGTAAATAGATGAAACCCACTAGCATGAGTAGGAATTGTTTGAGCCCTGATGTGCCTACTCATTCATGCTTGTTTGTCATGCCTGCTACTGCTTAGAGTTGAGTCAGGTCCGATTCATCGGGGATGAATCGGAGGTGTGTAAACATGTACTACTGTTGAGAGCTAAGTGTGTGAACATGATTTGGTAAAGGTAGCGGTGAGAGGCCATGTAGGAGTACATGGTGGGTTGTCTCATTGCAGCCGTCCTTAGGAACTGAGTTCTTTGTCTGTGATCCATGAACAGTTACTACCGCGCATTGGGCCCGAAACCAATGGACCCTCTCGGCTTCTTAATCACCCTAGTACTCTGTCCAGGAGTTGCAACTAGTTTCTGGTGTTTGTAGGATATGTGTTGGCGGCCGTGCGTAGCGCTGACCCTAGGGGTGGGCTATGTTGCGGTAGATACACTGTGGCACGGTGTACCGGGCGCCCGTTTGGTGTCTCGGGAACCCTGTACACATCGTTTGGGGCTGTGAGCGAAACTCCGGCCGGATCTCCTCGCGGATGGAACCCGAATAGGCGATAAACCTGGACTAGAGACTTAAGTGTTTAGGTAGGCCGTGGCCGACACCCTCGCCCGGTTTCCGCTTGAAGGTTGCCGAGGTACATGACGTGTACAGGGCTATAAGTGGTGAGAGCGTGTGTGAAGAAGTACACCCCTGCAGGGTTATCATTATCTATTCGAATAGCCGGATTCCTCGGATATGGAAACTTGGACCCCTTGCATAGTTCATAGACAAGTGAAAGTGGATACCCTAAAACTCGCAAGATAAGCGTGAGTGCTATGGATGGCCTTCTCGTAGGGAGACGAGAGCGGATCCATAGTGGTGTATTGATTGGTGAATATGTGGACTCGTGTGCGCCACCTCAAAAGAGTTGCTCGCAATCGTAGTTCAGGTTAGCCACTAAGTCAAAGCTGTCTTGCTGCAGTTAAACTCCACCACCCCCCTTGTTGATACCGATGCATATGTAGTTTAGTTCTGATGTAAGTCTTGCTGAGTACCCTTGTACTCACGTTTGCTTAATTTATGTTTTGCAGAGAGACTTCAGTCTCGCTAGTAGTTCCGCGTGGACTTCGACGTTTAGCTTGATACTTCAGCTACGATCTTGTGCCCTCGGCAGGATCTGGTAGATAGTCAGGCTTCTTAGCCTTTTTCATTTATAGATGTCTGCACTCAGACATGTTAAGCTTCCGCATGTGCTTTGACTTGTATGCTATGATTGTTGGGTCATGAGACCCATGTTTATAATATCTCGCTCCTCGGAGCCTAATGAATAAATACTTGAGTTGTAGAGTTATGTTGTGATGCCATGTTGTATTCACACATATCGAGCATATTGTGTGTATGATTGAAATGCTTGGTATGTGTGGGATCCGACTAACTAGTTGTTTATCCTTGGCAGCCTATCATATGGGGAAATGTAGTCTAGTGCTTCTGAGGAATAGTAGTCCGCTACAGCCCGGATCACCGGAGTCCTGCTAGCCTAGCACTACTGTTCAGGACACTTGACTGGCCGGCATGTGATTCACCTCGTTCCTATGTCTGTCCCTTCGGGGAAATGTCACGCGGTGACATCCAGAGTCCTGTTAGCCCAGTGCTACAGCCCGGATTCACACGCTGTTGACCGACATGCTCGAGGTTGATTCATGTATGCCTGTCCCCATGGGTTAGTGCCGCTTTGGGTTCACGACTAGCCATGTCGGCCTGGGTTCTTTGTCATATGGATGCTAGCGACACTATCATATACGTGAGCCAAAAGGCGCAAACGGTCCCGGGCCAGGTAAGGTGGCACCCGTGGAAATACCATGCGTGAGGCCACAAAGTGATATGATGTGTTACCGGCTAGATCGATGTGACCTAGGATCGGGGTCCCGACATCCGAGAAAAGAAAAAAACGACGAACGTTCGCTAGAACGAATGAACGAACGCTAGAACAAACGAACGAACGAACGAATGCTCGCTATTTAAATAAATCGGAAAACCGATCTATTTAACAAAACCGAAACTAAACGAACAAAACCGTCGGAAAAACCGAACGGTTTTTCGAGAAAAAAACTACCTGGCAACTCCGGCGAGGCTCCGGCGACGGCGGTGGGGCTCCGGCAGTCGGCGGCGGCGCGGTGGTCGGTGGTGGCGGCAGCGGTCAGCGGCGGCGCGGGGCGGCGGCGCAGTGCGGCGGCGGCGGCACGGCGGGGCTAGGGTTTGGGGGAGGCTCCCGGGCTGGGCTCCCGGCTTATAAAGGCTGGACGGGCCTAGTGTCCAGGTAGTGACGGCCCGTAGGTCGGTTTCATATTTTTTATTCCGCGCTAAAAAAAGAAATACTAAACGGACTCCAAAAATCCCGAATAAATTTTCCCGGGCTTCTAAAATCAAGCCGCACAAGATGAACATTTATTTGGGGCCTAAATGCAATTTTGAAAAACGAACATTTTTCCTAAATTCAAATAAAATAACAAAAAACTCCAAAATAAAATCTTATTTGATTTTATTATTAAATCCTCAATATTTCTTTATTTTGGGAAAGTCATTTTATTCCGTCTCTCATATTTTTGTAATAGAAATAAATGATGATAAAATAATTAAAATCAAATGATCCTATTCTCAAAATTTGAGAAAACTCAAATATGAAAATAACAAAATCCCCAACTCTCTCCGTGGGTCCTTGAGTTGCGTAGAATTTCTAGGATCAAAACCAAAAGCAAATAAAATATGATGTGCAATGATGATCTAATGTATAACATTCCAAATTGAAAATTTGGGATGTTGATTTCAATTTCCATTAAAAAAGGGCATGTAACACTTTCCTAGAAAGAAAATAAAATTACCATATGAAACTATCATGAGAGCCACTTATGGATTGCCTACCAAAGATGGCAATACTTAGATCTATCCTCGCTTTTATGCCTAGCTAGGGGCGTTAAACGATAGCGCTTGTTGGGAGGCAACCCAATTTTATTTTTATTCCTTGCTTTTTGCTCCTGTTTAGCAATAAATAAATTATATAGCCTCTGTTTTGGTTGTGTTTCTTGTGTTTAATTACTGTTTGTGCCAAGTAGAACCGTTGGGAAGACTTGGGGGAAGTCTTGTTGAACTTGCTGTAAAAAACAAAAACTTTAGCGCTCACGAGAACTGCTGTCATTTTTATTTTAAGAGTGATATTGTAACGCCCTCGATGCAGCTATGGCTCCCACGTGTCGAGGCATGACTTAGAGACATAACCGCATTGAAAGCAATGTCGCAAGTTAGGCAATCATCACAACATCCCATGTAATATATATAATAAAAGGGGAGATACAATAGTTGGCTTACACTCGCCACGTCACATCAAAGTACATAAATAACATACATCATCCAAACACTCATGGCCTGACTACGGCGCCAAAATAAAAGACAACCCAACAAGCGACATAGGTCCTGATCACCCCAACTAGGCACCACTACTGATCATCAGGAAAAGACACATAGTAACGCTGACAATCCTCGTCGTACTCCCACTTGAGCTCAAGCGCGCCATCTAGAGTTGTATCATCTGTCCCTGCATCTGGTGTAATAGTAATCTGTGAGCCACAGGGACTCAGCAATCTCGCACCCTCGCGATCAAGACTATTTAAGCTTAAAAGGTAGGATGGGGGTAAATGTAAGTGGAGCTGCAGCAAGCGACTAGCATATATGGTGGCTAACTTATTCGCAAAAGAGAGCGAGAAGAGAGAGCAAGGCGCGAGCGAGGAACTAGAGAGTAACCTGCGCAAACATAACTCCAACACCGTGTCCACTTCCCGGACTCCGCCGAGAAGAGGCCATCACGGTAACACACTCAGTTGATTCATTTTCATTAATTAAGGTTCAAGTTATCTACAACCGGACATTAACAAATTCCCATCTGCCCATAACCGCGGGCATGGCTTTCAAAAGATCAATCCCTGCAGGGGGGTCCCAACTTAGCCCATAACAAGCTCTCACAGTCAACGAAGGAATAGACCTCCACCCAAGACACACCGATCAGACTCGGTATCTCGGTACAACAAGATGATTCGACAGGTTAAAACAAGTCCAGCAACACCGCCCGAATGTGCCGACAAATCCCGATAGGAGCTGCACATATCTCGTTCTCAGGGCACACTCAGATGAGACATCCTACGAGTAAAACCAACCCTCAAGTTGCCCCGAGGTGGCCCCGCAGTCTACTCGGTCGGACCAACACCCAGAGGAGCACTGGCCCGGGGGGGTTAAAATAAGATGACCCTCGGGCTCCGGAAACCCAAGGGGAAAAGAGGCTAGGTGGAAAATGGTAAAACCAATGTTGGGCATTGCTGGAAAAGCTTTAATCAAGGCGAACTATCAAGGGGTTCCCATTATAGCCCAACCGCGTAAGGGACGCAAAAATCCGGGAACATAACACTGATATGACGGAAACTAGGGCAGCAAGAGTGGAACAAAACACTAGGCGAGAGGCCGAGCCTTCCACCCTTTACCAAGTATATAGATGCATTAAGATAACATGGCAATATAATGATATCCCAACAAGTAAATAAATGTCCCAACAAGGAACGGCTCCAATCTTCACCTGCAACTAACAACGCTATAACAGGGGCTGAGCAAAGCGGTAACATAGCCAATCAACAGTTTGCTAGGACAATGGTGGGTTAGAGGTTGAACATGGCAATTTGGGAGGCTAACAAGCAAGTGGTAGGCATCGTAGCATTGGCATAGCAAAAGAGCGAGCAAACTAGCATAGCAAAGATAGTAGTGATTTCGAGGGTATGATCATCTTGCCTGCACAGTTGTCAGAGTTGACTGGTTCCTCAAAAGCAAACTCAATGGGCTCCTCGTCAGCGAACTCGTCTCCCGGCTCTACCCAAACAAGACAAACAAGCAACAAGGATACAATCAACCACGTGCAAACTCAAACAATAAGATGCAATGATGCTATGCTATGCGGGATGCGATGCGGGATGCAAAATGCAAGATGTGACAGGAAATGCATGAACCTGGCCTCAACTTGGAAAACCAAGTGTGCCACTGGATAGAGGGGATGAAATCGCTTGAAAATGATATAAAGATCATTGGAATCGGAGTTACGGTTTGGAAATGGCAAGCGTTTTAAGAATGACACTGGTCTGCGATTTACAGCAAGTAGGCATCTAAATGCAACGAAATGAACATGCTACAGCCACCAAACATGACAACAAAATACATGGCAGGGATGCCCACAAGATGCTTAACAAAACACTAGTACTGAGCCACGGCCAAATTCATCAATTATGAGGTTCAAACAAGCATGGCAAAAACGCAAATGCAAAACAGATTTCAGACTTAGTGAAATTAACACTAGTCTCGAATTTCAGATCACGAAGCTCTCTTCGGAGCAGCAAAACAACATGATAAATGACCGTATTATGAAAAGTAAGAACATGGTATGGAGCTACTCAACGAGCTTATCAAATGTCCCAAAGTGACCTGGGGCCAAAAGGGATCACAAAATATACTAACAAGCACACGGACATAGCTCACGCACAATCAGTTTTCAGACTTAGTGAAAACTGAGACATGCTGGAATTTAACTCACGAAGGCATGTAAACGAGCTTGATGCACTCGCTACGGTGCAAGTCATGGCAAGGCAAGCATATATCCATTAAGAAGGCACAAAATTCTAGCTAGACATGGCAAGAACAATGGCATAGCATACACGGATCAATAACAATAGCATCGGCAAAATCGCAAATAAGTTGACGATCTGCCCAGATTTACCACGAAGCAAAAGTAGAGCTCGATTGACTCAAGCTAGAGCACTCCACATGTGCAAACAAAGACATGGATGGATAGATCATAACATGATTAACAAAACTCCCTTACTGATCATCCTCAAAAGAGGCATGGATCACTAGGAAACAAGCTGAACATATGGCATCATGAACTAAATATTCCCAGACTTACTGAAATCCACTAAGTCCCTGAAAACAGATCTACCAAGTGCCTCACTTGGCAAGCTTGCACAAGTCACCATACACACCCTAAAAATGCATGGGTTGCACCTCTAGAAAGAAGACAAAATGCTTAACAAATCATATGAAGGACTCACAGGCATAGCATGCACACAATAATCATGGCAAAAATGACAAAAGTCTAAGATGAACTAGCAGATCTGACAATTATCTCACAAAGCCTCCTTCTAGCAGCATTTCGGGCATCAAGATGAACTCAAATGAAAATGATGCAATGGAATGAAATGATGTACTCGCCGAGACGAACATTTTGATACACTATATGTCCAAAACGGAGCTACGGATGCGGAGATATCATCGGTCAAAGTATGCATAAAAAACTAGGGGTTAGGGACGAAAGTCAAGTGAGATGACCCAGATCCAGATCTGGCGCGGTTTACGGAGTTCGCCGGAACACTGTTCACCGGAGTTCGTCGCCGGCATGCGTTGTGGCCGGAGAAGAGGGAGGAAGAGGACGGGGCGGCCGGAGTGGTGGCGGCGTGCGGCGGCGGCGTCCCGCGGCGGCGCGGATCCGCCGGAGGAGGCGAGGCGGCGAGGCCCCGACGCGGTGGCGTGGCGGCGCCGGCCGGCGACGGCGGGGCGGCGGCGGCACCCGGAGAAGACGGCGGGCGGCGGCTTGCGGGCGAGGAGGCGGCGGAGGGAGTCGGGCGCGGGGCGCGGTGGCCGGATGGGCCGCGGGGGCCCTCCCGCGGGCCGAGCGGGCTAGCTGGCGGCGCGGCGAAGCGGTCCCCTCGGGGACACGTGGCAGCACCGGGCTGGTCGGCGGAGGGGCGGACGTTGTCCGGTCCGCACCGGACACGTCCGTCGGCGGCGGAGGTTTTTTTTTAGAACTAGGGTTTTGAAATATAAAGGATTTGATGCAAAATGGATTGGATGGATTAAGGAGCTATTGTCATCTGGATCTTCTTCCATCTTATTAAATGGTGTGCCTGGCAAGCAATTTGTTTGCAAACGTGGTGTTAGGCAGGGGGACCCTCTTTCTCCTCTTCTGTTTGTCATTGCTGCTGATCTTCTCCAATCTGTGGTCAACCAAATGCTGCAACAGGGCTTACTTAACCTCCCCATTCCTTCTAATGACCCAGATTTTCCAATAGTCTAGTATGCAGATGATACTTTGTTAATCATTCAAGCTGATGAAGTTCAACTTCTAGCTCTCAAGCAAATGTTGCTGGCCTTCTCCAAATCAACTGGTTTAAAAGTCAATTTTCAGAAGTCTTGCATTCTGCCAATTAATGTCTCACGGGAAGAAACCATGAGATTGGCTGCAATATTTGGATGTCGGGTTGGGTCTCTTACTTTCACCTATCTAGCTTTACCTGTGGGCACTGCCAAGCCCAGGGTGCAAGACCTAGTACCTGTGGTGGACAGAGTGGAAAGAAGGCTCTCTGCTAGCTCCTCCCTCCTCTCTCAGGGGCCAGATTGCAACTGCTAGTGTCTGTTCTTACCTCCTTGCCAATTTATTTCCTTTGCAGTCTTAGCTTGCTAGCTGCTATCATTAACCAGCTAGAGAGAATAATGAGGCAATGTTTATGGAGAGGAAACTCTGATACACCCAAACAATCTTTAGCTTCTTGGCCAATGGTTTGTAAACCAAAAGATAAGGGAGGCATGGGGATAATAAACCTTGCAATCCAGAATAAGGCCTTGCTCACCAAACACCTGCACAAGTTTTACAACAAGGTTGATATACCATGGGTTTCCTTGATCTAGGACACTTACTATAATGGAGTGGTCCCTCATGCAACGGTTCAGTGTGGATCCTTTTGGTGGCGAGATATTATGAAGTTAAATGACATTTATAGAAATCACTGTGTTATCACAATCAATGATGGAAATAGCTCTCTCTCTTTTGGCATGACACATGGATCTTAGGTGGAAGCCACCAACCAATTAAAGAGAGATTCCCTAGGTTGTTTTCTTTCACAGTGGATGATAAGATTTCTATCAGAAATTTCATTGAGGAATTTGATATTTCCACATACTTCCAATTGCCATTATCTCAGGAAGCAATGGATGAACTGGTGTCTCTAAATTCTGATTTATCAACCTTACAAAGGAGGCCTCATGAACCTGATACTTGGTCTTTGACACCTATTAATGGTCAATACTCTGCCAAAAGTTTTTACATTATGGCCCATGCTCACCTATCTGATGATGATCCCTGCAAATGGATATGGAAAAGCAAGTGTGTTATGAAAATAAAAGTTTTTGCTTGGATAATGCTAAATGATAGGCTCAATACGAGGGATATGTTGCTTAGAAGACATTGGCGATCAGAGGATGATGACAATTTATGCCCTCTATGTGTGGCCCAATTACGTGAGGACAGAGACCATCTATTTTTCACATGCTCATTCAGCATCAAAATCTGGAATTACCTGCAGATTACATGGTATGCAGGGCTAGCTCCTCGTGAATGCATCTTGGCTGCCAAGAGAAGCTTCAACCACCCTTTCTTCTTTGAGGTAGTTTACCTTGCTGCCTGGAGTATTTGCATCATGAGGAATGACAAGATCTTCAGGCATATCAGGCCAACCTTTGGCAAATGGAAAGCCAAATTCATCCATGACATTACTCTGCACTTCCATAGGATGAAGGCCTCGATCAAGCAACTACTCCTGGATTGGATTAATGCTTTGCCTTAATCATGTGGCATTACTCTGGATTGAAAGCCAAATTCATCCATGACATTACTCTGCACTTCCATAGGATGAAGGCCTCGATCAAGCAACTACTCCTGGATTGGATTAATGCTTTGCCTTAATCATGTGGCATATACTGTTGTATATTTGTATATTTCTATATGTATATTTGTAAAGGTTTCCTGTCTCATAGTTAGATTTACTTTTGTCCTTATTTGTACTCTTTTGGGCCAAGTTTTAATAAAAGGCTGTGGGGCTGTTGCCTCATAGTGTTCAGTCAAAAAATGGTTGCAAAGGACCAAACATGGATACTAGATGAACTTATATCAAGGAAATAGTTATTATTACAAGTTTCAATGATAGGATCTACATCGTGTCCATGGGCATGAACAAAAGTTCAAGGTCGACTCCCACTTCTTCAATGTATAACCTTCCATTCACCCCTCACTTTTCAAAAATGACATTTGTTGTTGAAAGTTTTACCTGGTACAGTACCAGATAAGTATGACCCGTGAAATCTTTTGGGTTCACACAGATTGAGGAAGGCATAGGTTCAACCCATCAGGGCATCATAGAAACATATACCATAAACTTCAGGAGTAAATAATACAAGCTCAAAAGTAGAGCATGGTTGACAAATCAAAGGATACAATTTACCAAAGGAATTATTTACCCTACGAAAGGCTCACAAGGTTTAATGAATATGAAGAACGGTGTCGGACAAAATCCAATAAAGGATCTGGTGGTTCATAAGGGATCTGATGTGAGTATCGGTACTCAACAAGAGGACGAAAGAATGCAAGGAGATCAGATTATAGAAACAACTGACTAACTCAAAGCTCAGTTGCAAAGGAATTATGAATTCCAAGACAAGGGATCAGAAGCAATGCTATGATCAAAAGATAAGTTGAGTAGACTAGGCACAAATGGTGGCAGTTTTGATTGGTCGACAACCATCTCATGTTCAAAATGACGTCCGAGCCAGAAGGATAATTTTCAGGGAATAACTGATGATGGTGTGCATTCACACACAAGTTGAATCAACAGGATCAGAATGTCGATCACAAAGTATTTTAATGAATATTGCTTGACATATGGAACTAACCATTATGCAAGCAGGTAAAGAAGATCAAGAGCAATAGGCTACTGAGGATTTCAGAAGGTCGAATGGCATTTCGAAGAATTTTGCGAAACACCTGAACAACTGGGGATGAACGAATCCGGTAAGTGTGAGAAATTATCCGTAGGGGTATTCATGTGACAAAGAAACATATGGTAGTAAGCTCAAAGGATTCTCGGGACAACAGAGAGTATTTCGAGGCATCTTGTAATAACAAGAGCAACGGGGAATGTTTGTATATATGGCAAGTGTATGTAGTTTTCCATAGGGGTTGACGGTGGAAGGAAATTGCAAAAGCGATGAGCACAAGTTCTCGGGCGAACATCAGAGAGTATCTTTGAAGTCTTCTGGTGAAGCAGGCTATCAGCTGTGATAAGGGCTCTTTGGGAGGAAGTAGTTACGAGAACCTAGAGTTAGAGTTAGTAAATTCATTTTAACCCGAATAGAAGGGAGATCAGAGTCCCAGAGTATAGATGAGGAATAAAAGATTCTAATACCACCCAATGGCAACGTGGGCCCGTAAGCCGCACAGCCATGTTAGTAAAAGTTTTGCAATGTCTAGACTCAACTTCGGGCAATGAGTGTGGAAGGGGGATTGCTATAGACAGTCGGCTCTGATACCAACTTGTGACGCCCCCAATTTGACCGTACACTAATCATACACGCAAACGTGTATGATCAAGATCAGGGACTCACGGGAAGATATCAAAACACAACTCTACAAATAATATAAGTAATACAAGCATCATATTACAAGCCAGGGGCCTCGAGGGCTCGAATACTAGAGCTCGATCATAGACGAGTCAGCGGAAGCAACAATATCTGAGTACAGACATAAGTTAAACAAGTTTGCCTTAAGAAGGCTAGCACAAACTAGGATACAAATCGAAAGAGGCGCGTGCCTCATGCCTGGGATCCTCCTAAACTACTCCTGGTCGTCGTCAGCGGCCTGCATGTAGTAGTAGGCACCTCCGGTGTAGTAGGAGTCATCGTCAATGGTGGCGTCTTGCTCCTAGACTCCAACGTCTGGTCACAACAATCGGGTATAGAAAGGGGGGAAAAGGGGAACAAAGCAACCATGAGTACTCATCCAAAGTACTCGCAAGCAAGGAGCTACACTACATATGTATGCATTGGTATCAAATGGAAAAGGGATAGCATATTTGGACTGAACTACAGAATGCCGGAATAAGAGGGGGGGATAGCTAGTCCTATCGAAGACTACGCTTCTGGCCGCCTCCATCTTGCATCATGTAGAAGAGAGTAGATGGTAAGTTCACCAAGTAACATCGCATAGCATAATCCTACCCGCTAATCCTCCCCTCGTTGCCCTTTGAGAGAGCGATCACCGGTTGTATCTTGTCGGATTTCGGGTTCCGGCAGACCCTTGAGGTTCGAACACTGGGGTGCACGCGGAGACTTCACCTCCTACCTACCTGCACCCCCCCCCCCCCCGCCATGCTAGGATATAACTACGAAAAGAACAACATAAGAGACACAGGGTTTATACTGGTTCGGGCCACCGTTGTGGTGTAATACCCTACTCCAGTTTGTGGTGTGGTGGATTGCCTCTTGGGCTGATGACGATGAACAGTACAAGGAAGAACAGCCTTGCGAGGGTCTGTTCTTGGCTGGGGCGATGAACTGCTGGGAGGAGTTCAACCACCTTTCTCTATCTCTCTCTCCCTCTGCTTACAACCTCTCTACTTATCGAGCCCTCGGACGAGACCGAACCGACCCCCTTTGCTACGTGGGTGACTGGTCCTATTTATAGAGGCCCTGGTCCTCTCCCCAAATATCGAGCGGGAAGGGAGCCAACAATGGCGGGCTAATTTGAAGGGGGACAACAAGTATCAGCTGTCTTGATAAAAGTAGTCTTCGCCTGCGCAAAGCTCTGGTGATGACGCCGTCTTGGGCTCCATGGTGACCTCCGTCTCGTAGTCCTCCTGGTCTTGGTCTCATTGCACCGAAATGGGAACCTTTGCCTGATGCCTCAGTACTCCGCGGCTGCGCTTCCCCCCTTTGCACCAAAGAGGAAAGGAGGACGCTGCGCGGGCTGGCGCTCGCCTGGCGCCCTGAGTCGTCATGGCTTGCGTCACGGGCACCTCGTGAGGTACCCCGCCTTGATCTCTCCACCTCCTCGCGAGCCAGCTTGACGAGGCCGTGCCTGAGGAGGCTCCGCGTTGTCCGCCCCGCGAGGCTTGGCCCCTCGCGAGGGTCTTGGTTTTGTGTTGGTGAAGATGGGCCCTGCTGGGCCGCCTTTCGAGCCATGCCGCAGGCTGCGGGCAGGCAAGTCTGGGGACCCCCATTCCTAGAACGCCGACAGTAGCCCCCGGGCCCAAGGCGCGCCCGGACTTGGCCGTGCAAGGAGGCGGAAGGGCAAGAGCGAAACGATGCGGGCCCTAACAGCCTGCGGCCTTGGGCGCCGCGTGGCGGTTGACTGGACTTGGGCGCCTCCACTTCCCCACGGCGCCTCGGCAACTGCACGGATTGGACAAGTCCCTGCATGCAAAACGGGTCATGATTACCTGCGATCGTGGAGGTCGGCGGTTGGCCTCCGCCGGCTATAAGTATGGATCGTCGCGCACCCTTCCAGTCCGTCCCTCCTTGCTTCTCCTTCTTCCTGATTCTTGCTCCGTCTTGCCGTGATGGCTCCGATCCGCCGGTTCTCGTCGGCAGAGAAGGGAAAGGCTCCCAGAGAGGGACCAGACCCACTCCCGCTGAAGAAATGGCTTTCCCATTGTGGCCCGGACGAGGGGGCTCTCCAGGTGGTGTCGAGGCCTTGGGGCGAGCGGGCGCCGGGTGGAGTGCTACCCCGGTGAAGGCGGCCAGGGCCCTGCTGTGACGAGGACTGGGCTCGCCAACTACTCCCTTGGTGGCTCCTTAGGTGCTTGAGATGTCGGAGGCTCCAGCGACTCCGGCGAGCCCTTCGCGACTCCGGAGACGAGCGACGACAGCTATGAGCCCCCGAGCCAGCGCCGCTCCTGGAGCAGGGCGGGCTCGTCAGGCCGCCGCCGACTCTGATCTGGATGGGGTTGGCGTCGGTGCTTGACGGTCCACTGTTTATGATGGCGTCTCTTGTAGCGATGCGCGTAGTTTGCGTCTCTTTAAGATGTTCCCTGCGAGGAACCAAAAACACGCCCCGTGGAGGCTTGTAAGGTGCCTGTGATCCTGTTTTGTTAATATAACCCTTGTCGTAGATTTGCGCGAGTTGCTCATCCCATCTTAGCTCGGTCCTCCCTTTCGAACCTCACGAGGGCTTGGTGCTCTGTGCCGATAGGTCCCAGTCCCAAGGCGGCTTCAGCCATCGCTGATATGCCAGGTCGCGATGCCGTGGTCAAGGCCAGGAGGTGAGCGACCCGGAGTCCGGTAAGAGCCCCTGAGTCGCGATGCTCAGGAGGTCCCCTTTGGTGCCCAAGCAGCCGTTGTTCGGTGAGAAAGGGGAGCGACGTCGCTAACATGGGATAGCATTAGGTGTAGGGATGGTGCCACGGTAGCTGGCGCTTCTAGGCGATAACTTATCTCGAGGATCAGGGGCCGCCCTCTGGTGTGTGGTCGGGTCCGTGCATCGGCAGGTGCGAGGTTGCTCGGTGAGGTCCTTGTGTGTCTCTCGCCTCTCGCCTTTGCTCCCCTTTCTGCTCTACGTCCTCGGGTCCCGGCCCTCGAGCGAGTCTCAGCCGTCTCTGGTATGCCAGGTTGCGATGCCATGGTCATGGCCAGAGGGTGAGGGCTGGAGAGCCAGTAGGAGCCCTGAGTCGCGATGCTCAGGCACCCCCCCTTTAACGTGCAAGCGGTTCGCACGAACGAGAGCGAGGAAGGCACAGCAAGAGCCTCGCCTGACACAGCTCCCTCAGGAGGTTCTGCAGGTCCATCATAGAAAAAGCAAGGGGTTGCCATAACAATTGGCGGTCAGCCGTTGGTTCCTTCCGAGGGGTAGTGAGGCACTGAAGGCTTTACGAGGTGGCGCTATGCGGGGCTACCGCGGCCAGAGCTCAGCCATCCAGGTTTGTTGGCACTGCAGGGATGGACCCATGCGCAAGCGTCGTGCTGTTTGGGAGCAGCTCCATTAGTTGGTGTCAGCTGAGCAGGCAACTAGGTAAAACACATTAGCCGCGAACGAGTGGATTCGTTCAAATAGATGCTGGGAATGCAGAGATCACTAGGTCAGGCCCGAGCGACTTGGGGATCATGCAGCCCGAGGGGCGCCCCCAACAAGGTAAGCTAATCGACGCGAAATAAAAGGGATACACGCCGCAGGGACGGACCCACGCGGCCTGGGAATAATGCAGCCCTGGCGGCGCTCCCAGCTAGAAGTGAAACTTGAAAGATGTCACCTGATGACGCTAAAGACGAAGGGGTGTTGGTGTAGCAGACTCGGTGGGCTGCGGAAGCCAATCCTCACGAGCCCCCAGGCCCAGGGGCCTCGGGAGGCTCCGGAGGCGCTGGCAGTTCCTCGCGGGCCATCTCCATCTCTGCCAGGGCTGCGGAGCGCCTGGCCTCTTGAGCCTCCGTGGTGCCCCTCATGAAGCGCTGGTACGTGTCAGCCACCCTCGGCAAGCCGTAAGGCATGCGAACGTAGCTGTGGGGTGGACCTCCGCAGCGCCCCACTCACGAGGGCTAGAGGCGCTCCAGGGAGGCGGCTTGGTTGAGCCCTGGTACGTCGACGCAGACGTGCAGCCCACCATCCTCGCCTGGATGGGGAGCCACTGCTGGTAGGCGGCGGCCGCCTCTCATGACTCTTGACTCCTGTAGCTCCTGAATGGCCTTGCTGACGAACTCCTGTGGGTCGGGATCTCCTTGCCTTGCTCCTTGAGGGAAACGTGCTTCAAAACACGCCTCCATGTGGTGCCCCAGCGCCTCCCTCGTGACCCTGGCTAGGTCGGTGGCCCTCCAGGGGAGAGCCCCCGAGCCCTGCCTGAGGAGGGCGCTAGGCGCGCTTCCCTATGCGATGGAAGGAGGCTCCCCCTGGGCAGGCACAGGCCCAGAGGGGCCTGCCTCCTAAGGGGCCAGGCCGGACGATGTCTTCTTCTTCTTGGGGGCGGCCTTGGGAAGCCTCCTGCTTCCGCGATCCGGGTCTTCCAGTGATGCGGCCTGAAAGGCTCGCTCCAGGGAACACACTGCGTCCTTCTCTTCACAGGGCACCGTGATGACTCCGCCGCTTCCTGGCATCTTGAGGACGTTGTAGCCGTGGTGAGTTACGGCCATGAACTTGGCCAGCGCTGGGTACCCAAGGATGGCGTTATACGGCAGGCGGATGTGAGCGACGTTAAAGTCGATGAGCTCGGTGCGGTAGTTGTCGCGTGCCCCGAAGGTGACAGGGAGGCGAACCTGCCCAATCAGGACCGTGGAGCCGTCGGTGATACCGGAGAAGGGCTTGGTTGGCTGAAGTTGGCTATAGGGCACTTGGAGGTTGTTGAATGTCTCTATGGACAGGACATTGAGCCCTGCCCTGCCGTCGATGAGGGTCTTGGTGACCACCACGTTGCTGATGATTGGGGAACAAAGCATCGGGAGGACTCCGGCTGTAGCTGCACACTTGAGTTGATCTGCTGAGCTGAATGTGATGGCGCACGCCGACCACCTGAGAGGGCGCGTGGCTTCGAGCCTGGGGAGGACTGCGTTCACTTCGCGGGCGAACTGCTTGAAGATGCGTTGAGAGACTGGGGCTTGTGCTCCACCCAGGATGCAGGTGATCGCGCGCGGCTCCTGGAAGCCCCCAGCCTCCTCGTCTTGGTGGCGGTCCTCGTTTCTCCTTGGCTGCGGCGGTAGCAGCGGGAGGCCTGTGTTGCCTTGCGGGCGATCCTCGCGAGGCTGATCCCTCCAGCCTCCCTCGCGAGGTTCGTCGCGCCACCCCTGGCGTGGGCCGCGGTCTTCCCAGTGCCCTGCGTTCCTTCCTCCTCCTCGGCCGTAGCCCCGGTCACCGCGGTCAGGGCGACGACCGATCCCTCCTTCTCGCACGGCTCGAAGTTCTTGGCATTCGCTGGTGTTGTGGGTGTGGAGGTCGTGGTACACGCAGTACCGGCTGCCCTTGGGAGGTTCAAGCTGGTCTCTGCCCTGCTTGGTGTCTAGTTCTGCCGCGAGCACTGCAGCCCCCCTGCGCTTCACATCCTTGGCCTTGAGCTTCTTCTCTTCTGGGTCTGCGGCAGGCAGCTCGAGGAGGGAGAGATGCCCCTCCTCAGCCCTAGCGCACTTGTTTGCCAAGTTGAACAGATCCAAGGAAGTGCATAGGTCTTCATGCATCGCCAGCTCCTCCTTCATCTTGACGTCGCGCACGCCGTCGGAGAAGGCTGAGATGATGGCCTCCTTTGTCACCTTGGGGATCTTGAGGCGTGCTTTGTTGAAGCACTGGATGTACTTCTATAGGGTCTCCCCAGGTTGTTGCTTGATGCGGCGCATGTCGCTCACGGCGGGTGGCCGGTCACGAGTACCTTGGAAGTTGGCGATGAAGCGGGTGCGCATCTCTTCCCAGGAGGAGATTGTGCCTGGAGCCAGGTTAGGAGCCAGGTGCGGGCCCCGTCCTTGAGCGCCATGGGAAACCAGTTCGCTATGACCTTCTCGTCTCCGTTGGCAGCTTCGATGCCCAGCTCGTAAAGCTGGAGGAACTCCGCAGGGTCGGCCGTGCCGTCATAGCGAGGAGGCAGGTCCGGCTTGAACTTGCCTGGCCACGCGATGCTGCGTAGTTCGGTGGTGTACGCGCGGCAGCCTGCTGTGGCCACGGGAGGCCTTGGGTGATGGAGAGCCTGGTCTTGCATGTCCCCACACGCCGGAGCAGGAGGATGGTCGCGACGTGCTGGAGCAGGGAGCGCCCGGGCAGCTTCTGGCGGGCGAGGGACTTCTTGGCAGCTCTGTTCTTGCCGCGCTGGCACCTGACGGAGCGGGTTCCGCCCAGGGGCCACGCGCCTTGGAGCCATGGCGTCTTCTTGAGGAGGAGGTGGCCGGGGCGCCGCCGGAGCCTCGTCGCCCGCGCGGGGCGGGGTATGGTGCAGCGGAACGGACGGCGCGGAAGAGCCCCCTGCGGCACGGACGAGCTCGGCGACGCGGTCGAGCCGTTCTTCGTAGACGTCGTCGACAGGACGGTAGGGCAAGAGCTCATTTGCCGCGATGAGTGCAGCCCGACCCTCCATGGGCGCGCGAAGCGCGCGGGACGAAGATCCAGCCGGGGCGAGTGAGGGAGTTGCGGTGCGGCCGTCTTGGCACACGGATGGATGCTGAGACGATGCTTGCTGCTCGTCCCCCGCCGTGCCGGTGGAGGCATTGACGGAGGTGACGGGGAACGGCGTGGACGCCCACCGACAGGGGCCGTCTGGGCGACGCGGGAAGCGAGGGCGGCCCGGCGCTCCGCGCGGGCCCGACGAGCGTCAGACATGAGCGTGATGGTCGGAGGAGAACGGGGTGATGGAAGACGAATTCCGGCGCACCCCTACCTGGCGCGCCAAATGTCGGATTTCAGGTTCCGACAAACCCTTGAGGTTCGAACACTGGGGTGCGCGCGAAGACTTCACCTCCTACCTACCTGCACCCCCCGCCATGCTAGGATCTAAACTACGAAAAGAACAACACAAGAGACACAGGGTTTATACTAGTTCGGGCCACCGTTGTGGTGTAATACCCTACTCCAGTTTGTGGTGTGGTGGATTGCCTCTTGGGCTGATGACGATGAACAGTACAAGGAAGAACAGCCTCGCGAGGGTCTGTTCTTGGCTGGGGCGATGAACTGCTGGGAGGAGTTCAGCCACCTTTCTCTATCTCTCTCTCCCTCTGCTTACAACCTCTCTACTTATTGAGCCCTCAGAAGAGACCGAACCGACCCCCTTTGCTACGTGGGTGGCTGGTCCTATTTATAGAGGCCCTGGTCCTCTCCCCAAATATCGAGCGGGAAGGGAGCCAACAATGGCGGGCTAATTTGAAGGGGGACAGCAAGTATCAGCTGTCCTGACAAAAGTAGTCTTCGCCTGCGCAAAGCTCTGGTGATGACGCCGTCTTGGGCTCCACGGTGACCTCCGTCTCCTAGTCCTCCTGGTCTTGGTCTCGTTGCACTGAAATGGCAACATTTGCCTGATGCCTCGGTACTCCGCGGCTGCGCTTGCCCCCTTTGCACCAAAGAGGAAAGGAGGACGCTGCACGGGCTGGCGCCCGCCTGGCGCCCTGAGTCGTAATGGCTTGCATCACGGGCACCTTGTGAGGTACCCCGCCTTGATCTCTCCGCCTCCTCGCGAGCCAGCCTAACGAGGCCGTGCCTGAGGAGGCTCCGCATCGTCCGCCCCGCGAGGCTTGGCCCCTCGCGAGGGTCTTGGTTTTGTGTTGGTGAAGATGGGCCGTGCTGGGCCCCCTTTCGAGCCACGCCGCAAGCCGCAGGCAGGCAAGTCTGGGGACCCCCGTTCCCAGAACGCCGACATATCTGGCACTTGGAAGGGTGTGTTTTATTAAGTATTCAGTTCTAGTTGTTATAAGGTCAAGGTACAACTCCATGTCGTCCTGTTACCGAAGATCACGGCTATTCGAATAGATTAACTTCCCTGTAGGGGTGCACCACATTTCCCAACACGCTCGATCCCCTTTGTCCGGACACACTTTCCTGGGTCATGCTCGGCCTCGGAAGATCAACACGTCGCAGTCCTACCTAGGCACAACAGAGAGATCAGCATGCCAGTTGCACACCTGCATGTTGCGTATGCGGCCGGAGAGCAGACCTAGCCTCCCTTATACAAGAGCAGGCATTCCAGTCCAACCCGGCGCGCACCGCTCACTCGGTGATGTCACGAAGGCTTCGGCTGATACCACGACGTCGAGTGCCCATAACTGTTCCCGCGTAGTTGGTTAGTGCGTATAGGCCAGTGGCCAAAGTCAGATCAAGTACCCAGATCTCGTTAAGCGTGTTATTTGATGTATCCATGGACACCGACCAGGGCCAGGCCCACCTCTCTCCTAGGTGGTCTCAACCTGCCCTGTCGCTCCGCCACAAAGGTTCATTCAGAGGGTTGTCCGGACAAACGTCCTTTCAGACCCAATCCGTGAATCACTTGTGGGTACTCTACGAGCCGACCCGACTTTAGTCACCACAAGTATCATATAATATATATAGATAAGTATATGCCCGTAATCACCTCCCGATTGATCACGGCCCGATATTATAACATGGCAGACGGACAAGAATGTAGGGCCACTAATGGTAAACTAGCATCCTATACTAAGCATTTAGGATTATAGGTAAGGTATCAATAACTGTAGTAACAATGACAGGCTATGCATTAGGCTAGGATTAACGGAAAGCAGTAGCATGCTACACTACTTTAATGCAAGCAGTAGAGAGAAGAGTAGGCGATATCTGGTGATCAAGGGGGGGCTTACCTAGTTGCTCTAGCAAGAAGGATTCTTCGTCTATGCAGTCGATCACAGGGGTACCGACATCGGTCCCGGGGTCTACCGGAAAGAAATAACAGAGGGGAACACAATAAATAACAAAGCAATCAAAGCATCACAAAGCATAACATGGCAATACGCTGTGCTAGGGGTGACCTAACGCAGTACTAGGCGATACTGGCAAAGGGGGGAAACATCCGGAAAGTATCCCTGGTGTTTCGTCTTTTCGGACAGATGAACCGGAGGGAAAAAGTTGCATGTTCGCTATGCTAGGGACATGTGGCGGATGAATGGGGTGCGTATCCAAATTCATCTCGTCGTTCTGAGCAACTTTCATGTACAAAGTTTTTCCATCCAAGTTATGGTTTATTTTATATTGATTTTAAAATATTAAAATCATTTTTAGCATTTATTTAATTATTTTAATTCAACATTATCCAGAACAGTGCATGCTTATGTCAGCATGATGTCAGCAGTCAGCAGGGTGTTGACTAGTCAAACTGACCTGTGGGTCCCGTTCGTCATTGACTAGACTAACTAATCATGATTAATTAGTTTAATTAGTTGATTAGTTTAATTTATCAAAATTAATTAAGTTAATTATGTAAGTGCATCTAGTGCCCTTTAGTGATTTTGGTGTATAAGTCTATGAGGAGTTTGATATTTACATAGAAAGGACTAATGCGTTTGTGAGTGTGCACAGGTCTATAAGTTAATTATTAGTTTAATTTATCAAAATAGGTTAAGGGACTAATGCATTTGTGAGTGTACACAGGTCTATTAGTCTATGAGGAGTTTGATATTTACAAAGAAAGTCGACCCCTAAAAATGAAGTTCTTCGACTGAAGACTCTGGATTTCTGAAGACTTTGAAATTAAAGAAATTGGTGTGACCATGAAGACTTGGTATTCATTTGAGGAACAGGAAGCGTGAAGACTTTTGTTTTCGTAGTTTCATTTTCTCTTTCATGAGTCATAGGAAACACTGTATTGTTAAAGGGGGTCAAGGAAATACTAAGGAAAAATTTCCAAGTGATGCTCAACTCAAAATCCTACACCTACCAATCCCTTCGAGTGAAGCCATTGGAAATCTCATACAGTTCAGTCATATTCTTCAGTGATAGAGATGAAGTTCTTCTGGTCCCTGAGGAATTTGTTCTGACTGGGGAGTTAGGAATTCGCCAGTGCGGATTGCCTACACAGTGAGGACCATGATAGCCTTGAGGAATTTGATACTCAAATTTCCGACCGTCGATGTGCTATGCGCCAGCTGTCCCAAAATATCTACCCACCTAACGGTCATATCATTGAAGGGAAATTATGTCTTATCATGTCGGGCTGCTCCCTAGGCTATAAATAGCCGCACCCCTACAACCACTAGCTGGTTGGCTACTCCGAGAGAAACTGACACTTGTCATTTGAGAGCATCCCATCCTCCGAGGACTTTGAGTGAAAATCATCAAGTGAGGAAACCCAAACTCAAACACCTACAAACCCCAAGTGATTGAGCATCACTGAAGAGATTGATCCTGCGTGGATCCGACGCTTGTTACCTTTCAAGACTTTGCATCTTCCAGACGGTTAGGCGTCATGGTCTAGAGCATCCAAGAGGAACTGTGGATCGCCGAGTGACCAAGTCTGTGAAGGTTCGGAAGTCACCTGAAGACTTACGACGAGTGATTGGGTGAGGTCTGTGTGACCATAGCTCAAGGGGAATACAGTGAGGACTGAGTGTTGTGAACTGCGTGTTCAGGCCTGGGTGTCCGGGACTGTGTGTCCTCAGGCTGAAATACCTAGCCGCCCTAACCATACGTACAACTGTCACAACAGTTGGAACTAGTCTACCAAATCATTGTCTTCACCAAGCTACATGGTTCCATTTCCTCAACCCTTCTATTTACTCATTTATGTGTTGAGTGCTTGTTCATATCTGTTTAAAGACTTTAACTGAAGACTTTCTCAATTTCTTCAGTTCAATTTCTTCAGTCTGTTTGTCTTCATCCTGTGTCATCCTATGTTTACGCTTTCCGTACTCTATGCTTGTCTTCATTTCATCATGATGACCATGCTTGTGTTCTGTTATGTTTACTTCTGAGTACTTATTCCGCTCCAAGTAGTTCTTCGCTAAGGAATTTCCTCACCCTGAAATTCCTCAATGAAGAATTCCTAAAAATCGCCTATTCACCCCCCCTCTAGTCGATATAACGCACTTTCAATTGGTATTAGAGCAAGGTACTCCCTTGTTCTGTGTGATTTTGGTTTAACCACCTGGAGTTTTAGTTATGTCGACCACAAGAATGAAGACTGTGACATGCCCCATCTTTGACGGTCATGATTATCCCAAGTGGAAGGCCATGATGAAGAAGCGCCTCATGGCGATGAACAACGAACTCTGTATCGTCACCGAGATTGGTCTTACTAACCTATGCAAGATGGCGGAGGCTGATGATATTCGCAAGTACACACTTCTCAACCTCATGACGAAGGACATCATTGGCTCCAGCTTGTCACAAAATCAGTTCAGAAACAGTATGCATCTCGGCCATGCGAAACTCATCTAGGACCGACTCTCTGAGGTCTATGAAGGCCATCGATCTCACCATGAACCCTGGTTCGAAGAATTCATGGAATCGTGAAAGACTATGATTTTCTCTCCAGAATCTTCATCCTCTACGCCATGCCTTATGGCAAAAGGTGCCTAGGTAACTAATTGCTACTTATCTGAGTCCAGTCATGATGAATCTGGTGATGAATTTGGACCCAGTTATGTCAAACTTGCTTCCCTTGCCACTAAAAAACAAAGAGCTTTGGAAAAAGTTCAAAACATGCTAAATGAGAGCGATGATATGTTGGGTGAGGAAATGGATCGCACTAAAATCTTGACTGAAAATCTTCAAAGACTCCAGTCCAAGTTTGACAATCTTCAAGGTCATCATAACACTCTCCTATCTGATCATGAGAAGCTTTCTTATGAATTTCTTCAAAGAAAGCAAGATCTTGAGCAGTTAAGAGTGAGTCATGAAGATCTTCAGAATGAGCATGATTTATTACTCGCTCAACAGATCAGCGCTACTCATGATGAATTTGTTCCTCCATGTTCGAAGTGCATTGAACGTGAAACTGCTAATTCTTCACCTGAATGCTCAAATACTTCCATTACTGCAATTTCTTCAACTGCCTCTCCTATCACTAATTCCTCATCTGAGGACATTGCTAGTATTACTGATGATGCAGGGCTGAAGGAATTGTATATGACAGGCATGTACAAAAGCCTCAAAGGGCATCAGGCTCTCTGTGACGTGCTTAAAAAGCAGATCCTCAATAGAAACCCTAGGAAAGAGGGTATTGCCTTTGAAAGGAAAATCAATGTTGATGAGACCTACTGGAAACCTGAGCAGTATCCCAAAACATCATGGGTTGCTGCAAAGGGACCTTCGGTGGATCCTTCCAATTTAGCTGGCTTTACATGTGAATCGCCTCATTCTTCTGATAAGTCATTTCACTCCAACTATAAACTGTTCAAAAATCAGAATGGTGAAGTATTTGCTAGATATGTTGGCACTAACTGCAGGAATGGTTCTCCTATGAAGAAAATCTGGGTTCCCAAAAGATGCCTTGAAAATCTTCAGGTGAATGTCATCATGATGCCACCTGTGAAGAATAGGAACCCAGATCAAATTCTTCATATGGACCAAATTCTTCACATGGATCCAAGTCCTCATACGGACCAAACTCCTCACGTGGATCAAATTCCTCAAAAGGATCAAAGTCCTCACATGATTATCATTGTGCTAACAACTCTGTTTCACAGGGAAGATCTAAGGATTAAGGATATCTGCATTATTCTTCAAATCATTATGTTCATAAGTCCTTGAACAATTTCTCTGCTTACTCTTATCCTTACCCTAACCACTCTTATGTGAAACGAAGTGGATTGGCATCTATGCCACCTTTCTCTTATGGAGCTCATAGAATGATGAACTCTTTGCCACCCCTTCAGATGTGGGTGGTGAAGAAAAAGAACTAACCTCTTATGTAGGGTCAGGTCTCCAGACGAACTTAAACGTCTGATGAATTTGCTGGAGACCTGAATATGCTTGAAAGGACGCAAGCTAATCATGAAGAAATGAATTTTCATTTCTCACGTCCTCATACTGTTTTATCTGTTCTATTGTCTGATGAAATTGATGTCATATTCTTCACTGATGAAGTATATGAGTTTGTAAGTTGCACTAATTCATCTGCAGGATGATCAACCCAAAGCCACTGAGTGGGTGCTCGATAGTGGATGAACAAATTACATGACTGGTGACAGGAGCTTGTTGATGGACACTGCTTTATCTCCATCACATCTGAAGCACGTCACCTACGCTGACAAAGGCAAAAGCAAGGTATTGGGTCTAGGTAAGGTTGCAATTTCAAAGGATCAGCACATGGACAAAGCCATGCTTGTTGAGTCCCTAGGGTTCAACCTCATGTCTGTCTCAATGCTTTGTGATCTTGATATGGTGGTTGTCTTTGGCAAGTATCATTGTGTTGTGATCATGGAAGCTGACAATTCCAAAGTCTTCAAAGGCTTTAGGAGAGCAGATTTGTATATTCTTGATTTCTCTACAGGACCACAACCTGCTACATGTATACTTGCAAAAGCTTCAGAAGGCTGGCTATGGCATCGACGACTTGGTCATGCTGGCATGAGGAATCTGCACACGCTCGCGAAGAAGAAGCATGTCATTGGCATTGAAAATGTCAAATTCCTCAAGGATCACTTATGCGGAGCCTGTGAAGCTAGAAAGATGACCAAGGCCAAGCATCCAGCGAAGACTATCATGACTACTACTCGACCATTTGAATTGCTTCACATGGATCTCTTTGGCCCTACCCACTATGCCACATTTACTAATGCTGCATCCTTATATGGCTTTGTCATTGTTGATGATTATTCTCGATATACATGGGTCCATATTATCACTTACAAAACTGAAGTGCAGGAAGTCTTCACACGATTTTCCTCAAGGGCTTCAACCAACTTTGGTGTGAAGATCAAGCACATCAGAAGTGATAATGGAACTGAGTTCAAGAACACTAGCCTTGATGACTATCTTGATGAACTTGGTATCACTCATGAGCTATCTGCTCCCTATACTCCTCAACAAAATGGCGTCGTGGAGCGCAAGAACATGACTCTTGCTGAGATGACCCGCACTATGCTTGATGAGTACAAGACGCCTCCTCGCTTCTGGCCTGAGGCAATTGATACTACGTGCCACATCATCAACAGAGTATATCTTCACAAATTCTTCAAGAAGACTGCCTATGAACTCCTCACTGACAAGAAACCCAATGTGAGTTATTTCAAAGTCTTTGGTGCTAAATGTTCGATTAGAGATCCTCATCACAGTTATAAATTTGCACCGAAAGCACATGAAGGTTTTATGCTCGGTTATGGTAAGGACTCACACACCTACAGAGTCTTCAACACCTGTCATCACATGGTTGTTGAAATTGTAGATGTGCAGTTCGCAAAGAAAGCACCTACCTCATGTGACAGATGAAATACCTCCTAAGGAATCTATTAAGCTCAAGGCTACAGAGGATGTCATTCCTACTGAAGAATCTGCTGAAGAAGTTATTCCAGATCATGAAGAATGTCATGCTGGTACACCTGAGGAAAATGGTGTTGAAGAAAATGCTGATCAAATTCCTCAACGTCACCCCGCTCATGCTTGTGTCGCAAATGAAGTGTAAATTGAGAAAATCATCAGCGACATCAACATTCCAGGTCCTCTCACATGCTTAAGAGCTTCACATTTATCTAACTTTGTGGGCACTTTGCTTTCGTCTCTATCAAAGAGCCCACTAAGGTAGATGAAGCATTTCTGGAGCCTGGGTGGATTCAGGCCATGCAAGAAGAATTACATCAGTTCAAGCTCAACAACGTTTGGGAACTGGTCAAACGTCCAAATCCTCGCAAGCACAATATCATCGGCACAAAGTGGATCTACCGCAACAAGCAAGATGGAAATGGCCTTGTGGTGAGGAATAAAGCATGGCTTGTAGCTCAAGGCTACACACAGGTTGAAGGAACTGACTTCGATGAAACTTTTGCACCTATTGCTAGACTTTAGGCTATTCGCATATTACTTGCTTATGCTAACCATCATGATATCACTTTATATCAAAATGGATGTGAAAAGTGCATTCCTCAATGGTAAGCTTGAGGAAGAAATATATGTTGCTCAACCCCTAGGTTTTGAAGATCCAAAGCATCCTAACAAAGTCTTCAGACTTAATAAGGCCCTCTATGGCCTCAAACAGGCCCCACGGGCATGGTATGATACTTTGAAGGAATTCCTCGTGAAGAAAGGCTTCAAACCCGGTTCACTCGACCCTACTCTTTTCACTAAATCTTATGATGGTGAACTATTTGTGTGCCAAGTATATGTTGATGATATTATTTTTGGTTGTACTGACCAACTTTATAGTGATGAATTTGCCTATATGACGAGTGAAGAATATCAAATGTCTATGATGGGAGAATTGAAAATCTTCTTAGGTCTTCAAATTCGTCAACAATGCAATGGCATATTCATATCTCAGGAGAAATACATCAAGGATGTACTAAGGAAATTCGGCATGCAAGATTGCAAAGGCGTCAAAATTCCTATGCCCACAAAAGGCCATCTGTGCACTGATGAAAATGGTATTGACTTTGATCATAAGGTATACCGCTCCATGATTGGTTCTTTATTGTACTTATGTGCATCTAGGCCAGATATAATGCTTAGTGTTTGCATGTATGCCCGATTTCAAGCTACACCGAAGGAATCACACCATAAGCCTGTGAAACATATTCTTCGATATCTATCTCACACACCAACACTTGGATTATGGTAACCCAAGGGCTCGGCTTTTGATCTCATTGGATATTCTGACTCTGACTATGCTGGTGATCGTGTGGACCGCAAGTCAACATCTGGTACATGTCATTTCCTCAGACGATCCTTGGTCTGTTGGTCCTCGAAGAAACAGAACTGTGTATCACTGTCTACTGCTAAAGCTGAGTCATTGCTGCTGGTTCTTTCTATGCTCAATTGTTGTGGATGAAGCAAACTCTCAAGGACTATGATGTCAACGTGAAGAATGTGCCTCTCTTCTGTGATAATGAGAGTGCCATCAAGATTGCTCACAACCCAGTTCAGCACTCGAAGACAAAGCACATTCAGATTCGTCATCATTTTCTTCGTGATCATGTGTTGAAGGGCGACATTTCTATTGAGCATGTGAAGACTGAAGAACAGCTAGCCGATATCTTCACAAAGCCCTCGGATGAGAAGAGATTTAGCAAGTTGCGGTGTGAGCTAAATATCTTAGAATCTTCGAATGTTCTTTGAAAAGGACACTCATTCTAACACTTATGCAAAATTGATGACTTAGATGTGCAACACATGAAGAAACGTTTTTCTTCAAATCAATGAAGACTAACACTCTAAGTGTCAAGAAATTAACGAAGAATTTGATTCTCAGAACCCTACGACAATTGTACGCGGTGTCTGAAATCATCATTCTTATACGGTGGGTCACGCCACCACAAAATGTTGAAAATCTTCATTTGAGCAAGATAAAGGAAAATGTGAAGAAAAGGTAATCTAAATTATTGAAATTAAATGTTGTCAATCCAGGATGACATGCCATCTTCCAGAGACGGTTTAGCTCTCATCATGGTAATCTTGAAATATTTGATAAAATCAAACTTGCATTCATTAATTGAGCAATGTATCCCCTCAAATAGCATCCCATTTCTTTGATTCCAAATGCTCCAACAGCCCACTATCATAATTTCCATAAAATGTTTGATTTTGTATCTGTAATTGGCATCCATGATCATACTATGAATTTCCAAGTCAAAATTCCATTCAAATCCAATATCCCACCAGAAACCTTGACTAAATGGGCAAGTGAAGAGGAGGTGCATTCTGTCTTCCATGTCTTCTGCATTACATAACACACATGCCCTTTCTAGTTAAGAGGTCACATGTGTTTATCCTGTCATTAAGCATAAGCCAGCAGAAAAATTTATGTTTAGGAAGGCAACACGATTTCCATATCCATTTAAAAGTATCTGCAGCATCTTCACCCTTCATAAGAAATTGATAAATCATCTTGGTCATGCTCTTATTATTGCTCCAATTGAAATTCCAAATGTCATGATCTTGGTTGTGCCTGATGGCATTTAATTCACCATAAAGTTGATGGAATTGCTGATGTGCTTGAATGGATAGGGGTAGTTGAAATAAACTATACAAATTATCCATATCCTTGGCATCCTTGATAGATATGTATTCCTTATAAGTAAAAGAGTGTAGCTCAGGAAACTTTAGCTTCATAATGTCACCATTCCATTTATCCTCCCATAGCATATTTGTATCCCCGGATTTAATATCACAAGTTGTCATATCTCTGAAGTAAGCATACATTTTCATGCAATCTCTCCACCAAAAAGAGCCTTTGTTTCTGTTAAAATGAGGGGCTTCATTATGCTGATAATGGGCCTCCCAAATTAGTTTAACCCAAGGTACATCCATCTTGTTGTACAATCTGTAAAGATGCTTAATAAGTAGGGCTTTGTTTTGTTCTCTCAAATTCAGAACTCCAAGACCCCCTTGATTTTTTGGTTTGCATATCATCTGCCAGCTTGCCAAACATTTGCCTCCTTTATTAATATCATTTCCATACCATAAGAAATTTCTGCTTGATTTATCAACATGATCTAGGATGGTGATATGCACTTTGAGAGAGCACATAGCAAATATTGGCATTGAAGCAGCAACTGTATTGATATAAGTAAGTCTGCCAGAATAATTCATGAATCTAGCAACCCCATATAATCTTTTATCAATTCTAGATATGACAGGAATGAGATCATGTACTGATGGTTTTGTGGTGCCCATGGGTAGACCTAGATAGGTGAAGGGTAGGCTCTCAACCTTGCATCCAAATAATGTGGCAAGTCTGGTGACCTCTTGATGATTTACATTGATGGGAATCATGGAGGATTTTCTGAAGTTAACAAAAAGACCCATGGACAGACTGAAAAGATTCAGAAGGTATTTGAGGTGGCTTAGTTGATCCTCATTAGCAGGCATAATCAACAAAGTATCGTTAGCATACTGTATGATTGGATAATCTTGACCATATGCATGATTTATAGGAAGAGATAATTCTCCATTTGACCTGGCAGCATTAATAACTATTTGAAGAAGATCTACAGTAATAACATATAATAGAGAAGAATGAGGATCCCCTTGTCTGACCCCTCGCTTACAGTTGATTTTTTTTCCCGGCCACTCCATTAAGTAGGACAGAAGTAGATGGAGTTTGAAGAATATTGTCTACCCAATTGATCTATCTAGGTCCAAAACCTTTGGCTCTGAGCATAGCAATAATGTTTTGTATTCCACCTTATCAAATGCCTTTTCAAAATTTAACTTTAGAATGATGATAGGTTATTTTGACTGATGGCATAAATGGAGATATTCAAAGGCATAACCCAAACAATCTTGTATATTTCTACCTTTGATAAACCCATATTGATTCTGATGTATAACTGAGGTAATACTTTTCTGAGCTCTGTTAGCCATAAGCTTAGTAATAATTTTCAAGGGAAGACTGACCAGGGAAATAGGTATGAAATCATTCGTATTGAGAGGGTTTGTAACCTTTGGAATAAGAGTAATGAAGGCAGGGTTGGTACTCTGAATGTCATTGTTCCCTTCAAAGAAATCCCAAATCATAGTGTAAATATCTTTTTTAATAATATCCTAGCATTTTTTAGGAAAGCACCGTTGAAGCCATCTGGTCCTGGTGCTCTTTCATATGGAATATCATTAACCACCTAGTCAAGCTCCTCCATAGTGAATGGGGCTTCAAGTTCAGAAAGGTCAGATGGCCGAATAAGTTCCTCCAGGTTAAATAGCATATGTCGGGGATATACCCCGCGGTGTAAACCGGCTGGAAGTTAACCCGGACGAACTTGGAGGTTTATCTGAAGACCCCGCTGACACTTGGCGAGTTACTAGTGACCCGCTCTGACCTGGTGGTTTACAAGCAACCCACCTGGTCATTATGACTCACTGGTGATCCGGCATGCGGGACAGACAAATGACAAGGCCCAAGGCCCAGAAGGCCGGTTCACGCTTAACGATGGGCCGGTTTAAGAGGAAAGGCATGAGGAATATTTGTCCTACAAGGAGTTAAGACCTGGACTTATATCCGGTTTGTATTAGAAATAGACTAGTCCTAATCCTAATAGGACTCTACATGTAACCCACTCCTCCAACATATATAAGGAGCGGCAGGGCTCCCCAAAAGGGGAGAAGATTGACAAGTTCCACAAATTGGACAAGTTAGGTTTAGACAATAGCTCTCGAGATAGAGCACTCTTGTAACCGTGATCATCATCATCAATATCAATGAAGAAGGATGTAGGCTTTTACCTCCACCGTGAGGGGCCGAACCTGGGTAAAACATCGCGTCTCTCATCCCGCTCAACCCCTCTCAAGCTACCACATAGATGCGTTGGCCTCGCGACTAAGTCCTGACACTAAGGACATCTGCCATGACAATTCCACGATAGTTGGCGCCCACCGTGGGGCCTGCGCACGGTGGTGTTGAGTTCTTGAAGGGATCTCTCCTAGGGATCGAGAAGTTTTGCAGTTTTTCGGATGAAGAAAGCTGATTCAGAAGGATTTGTACCAGCTTCAAGTTGATCGGTCCAGGTTTAAGATCTGGGATTTAAGGTTTAAAAGAAATTAGGGTTTGCGTTCTGTATGCTGCCGACACAAGACAATCTGTCCAAACCGACGAGAGATTGGTTTCGCCAATTCCTACAAGATGTGAAGTCACAGTTTCCATTGAAACGGATAAAGGGTTTCCACTGTCCGATCCATCAAGTTGCTGCGGCTGGATTAGAGGTTCAAATCCCAAAGCTGTTTAGTACTGCTAGTTCACGTGGATACAAAGATAAATCAAGCGGAGATTAAAATAAAGAACCAGTACTGCTATGAGTACCGGTCAACTACATGTGGAGATCAACTGAGGACTAGCAGGCAATAATTGAATAGAATATATGTCTCTTGTCGGTTTGCAGAGGTAAATATCGAATCTAGTTTTTCCAATAAAGGGTAATCTTGCATATTGCTCCATGTGAAATTTCTACCTTTGGAGAGGAATCTCCACAAGATCCAATTGTTGGAGTAGGCTGTTAAACATGAGCATATTATTTGTGTCCCCTCCATGTCGATTTCTGTCATGATGGCTTCTTATTAAATTAAAATCACCAAACAACATCCAGTGGTCCATCTGTGATGCATCAATATTGTTTAACCACTCAAAAAAATCCACTCTATCTTCATTCTGACAGGGCCCATATATATTGCTGATATAAAAGATGTGAACAGATAGATTACATGTTAACTTGACAGTGATTTGGTAAGAAGATTGAGTGATGACAAATCCACTGAATAAACCGCCATTCCATATAGTAATAAGTCCACCTGACAAACCAACTGAAGGATTATATGCAAACTAGTTGAATCTTCTTGGTGAAAAAATTCTGAGATAAGCCTGGTCAAATGCTTCTCTTTTTGTTTCTTGAATGCACATAACACCACAATTACTTTCCTCAATTCTGGCTCTTAAATCATCCCATCTGGTTTGAGAGTTTATACCTCTGACATTCCATTTTAATATATTCCAACTTCTATTCATTAAAATGTGCAGGTGGAAAAAGTCCACAGGGACATGAGTTAATCATATCCACAAGATTACAGTAATATGCACTTGTAGGCAATAGGAAATGTAACCAGTATTTATGATAAGTGTATCTGCCCCATATTGACTGCTCATAATATAACTGACCATTCAGCCAACTCAAAATGTGAATTACTAAAAACATGATGTTCCAACCAGAAAACTGACAATAAATTTTCCCATAACAGGACTGACCATTCATATAACTAATTATGTAAAATAGATAAGTCTTGATGTTCCACCAACATAAGCAAATGATGGAGTTTAACTCCTTACAAACCAAGTTCATAAATAAAGCATAAGTAGCATTCCAGGACCAAGGGAAACAAATAAAAGGCCTAAGGCCAGATAGGGTCTTTTTGTAGCAAGACCAACTAAGATAATAACTAGACTTATTCATATTCCACCGTGGCCTGCAGCTTCTCTCCAGAGACCTCCTCAAGGGGTATCTGACACTGTTTGGTGGCGATAGCTTGGATGGTGCTCAGTGGCAACTCAGGAGGTGGCTTGGCAGTGGGGTCAACAATCTCATATTCAAATTTTGCATTTAAGTTCTTCTGGCATTTTTTAATATTCTTGGCCTTGATAGTAGCAGCTTCATTCTTAAATCCAATGCTCAATCCAGCAAGACGACGACTGCGTCTGAGATCATTAACATCCAATGGAGCATTGTTTTTCTTCCTCTTAATGACAGCAGGAGAGTTTGCAGCAGCAGGAAGTGGATCTGCCAGCACAAGAGGTGCCCCATGCATAGGAGAATTGTGGTTGCTAGCCATGAAATCCAGCATAGCTGGGGATGGAAATTGCTCAGGGTCTATCATGTTGTGAGATTGAGAGCTATCAAAAAGTTCAAAAGGTTCAGGGAGTTCAGTTATCACCACTGAAGAAATAAGAGGCTCCTGCGGAACAACAGTGGTGACAGTCATCAGGCACTTCTCGACAGGTCCATGCTCCTCATCCACACATAATATCTAGCATCTGGTACTAACAACATCATATTCTGAGAGCTGTGCAATCATGTCAGGAGTGGCAGCCATAATTTTGGACATCATTTCGTGCATTGCAACGAAAGCATCAGTGGCTTCAACTGCAGGCTGGTTGGGTTGATGCTGCTTAGGGCTAAGCGGGGGAGTGTGAACCATAGGAATATCCTCATTGTTTTCATCAGGGGCGTGATGGGCAGCTGGCGCAGCTTGATGGTGATCCTGGTCATGGAAGTCAGCATCATGCCATATTCCTCCAAACGGGGCAAGGGGCATAGGGTGCATCACACCATCAGGAGGAATCGGATCTTCATCTCCACCCATAGCTCCGAGAAGATCAGACTATAGTATGTACATAGAACTTGCCCAGGACTGTCCATGGCCAAAGTCATCAAGACTCTCATAGATAACATGACTGACAGGAATATCTAACAAATCTGGAACTCTAACTTTGACCAAGATACGAGCTCTATTAGAAATGTCTCTGTTCCAGACTAAGAACTTGGCAAAACCACTGACAGATTCCCTAACTTTATCCCGTCTCCAAGCCTCTAGAGGGTAGTTCACCATCATAATCCAAGCATCATGCGAAAAAGTGCAGTCTCTGTGATTAATACCTCTGTCATGACGAATAACTCTGAGGATCAAGTCACGAACGAAGTAGGGACTGTTGGCGATCGCGGTGTCGATGTCGCAAGCATGCTGGAACCTGATGAAAGCAGTCCGCATCCCGCATCTAGATACCTCAGCAATGCGAAAACCACGCTCGTGGTCGAGATAATGATGAATGAGCATGGCATCCGTATCAAACTGAAGAGGATCAGGTGGTGGAGCAAGGGAGATGATGGCCCAGTCTCCGGACTGGACAAGAGGCTCACCGCCAAGGTAGTGGTAGGTACGTCGTCGTCGATTGCCATCAGCCTCCATGATGGCAGTACCAGGAGGGAGGAGAGGGATCGGGTCGCAAGTTCTTTAAATTCCTTAGTTGTTTTTAAACTTTGCATTGTCTTCACTGTTTCCATCGTTTTTCTCCATTGGCTATATATATATATATATATATATATATGAGTTTATGTCCTCTACAGCATTCACTTATGGCTAATTCTTCAAGTTGTTTTTTTTTGCTAAGTGAATGTGATCGGACCCTACCCCCTCTATGCTAAACTCAACCCATTCTATTCACAAATTCTTCATGTGCGTTCTACTTGAAACTCGTTCAAAATCTTCACTGTGTCCTTGTCAGGTGAAGAAATTGCGAACGAAACTTTAAAACCTATCTTATCTAAATTTTTGGCTTTGCCGCTCAAACCGTTCCACATCCTATGACAACACTTATCCATTCACCCACGATCTCACACGATCTCCACTTCTCAGTACGTGGGTGACACATGTCAAGCGAATGAGAAGGGTTAGGGGCACGTTCGTCCAAATTCTTCGGGCGAACAGTTTTTCACCGTGGCTATAAATACCCCCTTCCCTTACTCACTTCTCTTTTACTCCGCTCGACCTTACTCCAGCTCGAGCTTCTCAAACCCTAGCGCCGCCGCTACTTCATTATCGTCGGTGAGGAAGAGCTTCACTACCTCGACCTCGTCATTGTCGTACTCGCGCCGGTCACGGATTTCTTGACTCCGCCGTCGTCGTAGTTGTCTTCCTTTGCCGACTTACGGCATGGAAGATCTACAATGACGAACTTCACATCTCCACTTCCCAGTTCATCGTGTTCTTCGTACAGGTTAATTAAAAGTTACTTTTACTGCCCTCTTTGATTCAAATGATTTCTACAAAATTCTCAAAGGTGTTTTTCTTCATATCTTCACACACTAAAACACCTCACATGTCATCTGTTCTTGATTCGTTTCTCTAAGCTATGTTTTTCTTCAAGATTCCTCAAATGTGTGGATTTTCTATCTATACATCTCTGGAACCTAAGACAAAGAACGCTTAGTGAAATTCTTCAAGACTCATCTGGTCAAATTCCTCAAACTTGTTCTTTTTGAAAAACCTCTGAGAATGCATATGACCTCTCCAAATTCCTTGCAACTATACTCTATTCACAGGTACTCATGTCAGCTGCTGAATCACTAGGTTCTCATCAACTTAACTCATTTGCAGCGTTCCTCGAAGAAAAGTTGCATACATCTTTAGAGAATTCCATTGTTCAAATTCCTCAACTGAAGAAAATGGATGACGGTAAGAAGCCATAAAAAGGAGGAAAGAGGCCTTAAGTCAACACTGCCTTTGAAATCCCCGAGGACATCTATGCTGGGTAATGCACACCCCCTGAGGAAGATAAAAATCAGCGCAAGGTGCGCATTCAAAAGATTGAGAGGAGAGGGTAAGAGAGTGAATGGAGTACAGATATGTTACTCCAAAATACATGAAGAAATTAACTCTAAATCATCCATGCCCAAGACCTTCGTTGGCACCTGGCCAAGAAGCGGATCCCACCAGCCTCAAGCGCGGTGAGGATTATCCTAATGAATGGGCCAAGCGCCAGGCCAAGTTGGCCAGAAAAGCAAGAGAAGCAGTGAGGAAATTCAATGAAGACTCTTGAAAGTGCAACTATCCCTAGGTGGTTTTGGTAATTCATAACAACATATAGCTCACTGAGCTAATGCTATTCCAAGATGATCATTTCAGGAAAGCTCAATGATTGGCATGGCATGGATGGTGAAAGTGGAACCCTCAAAATGCGAAGGACAAAGGATTGGCTCTAGCTCATATGCTCAAGACTCTTCATTTTACATTTTAGTGGTCCAAGATCACATTGAGTCCATAGGAAAAGCCAATACTATCAAGGAGGGATGAGGTGTTGCTTAATGAGCCTCTTGCTTCATGTGCTCAATGATATGCTCCAAAATCCTCAACTACTTTCCCATATCCACATTTGACCTAAACCCAAAGCCAAACTCGGCCCTACCGATTCTTTCAACCCAGCGCCACTGAGTTTCACTTGTCATAGCCATTGCCAAACCCTAAGCAAATCGGTTCTACCGATAGGGATCTCGGTCTCACCGAGATGGGATTGCAATTTCTCTGTTTCCTTTTCGTAACTTTTCGGTCTCACCGAAAGAGCAGATTGGTCCCACCAAGATTGCAATGTAAACTCACTGTTTCCTTTTCGTAACATTTCGGTCTCACCGAGAAGAGCGAATCGGTCCCACCGAGTTTGCCTGACCAACCCTCTGGTTAGCTTATTATCAAATCGGTCTCACCGAGTTTGTGTAATCGGTCTTACCGAGATTACGTTATGCCCTAACCCTAACCATATCGGTCCTACTGAGTTGCATGTCAGTCCCACCGAAAATATCTGACGGTCACTAGGTTTACTATTTTGGTCCGACCGAGTTTGTTGATTCGATCCCATCGAGATTTGTAAATTGTGTGTAACGGTTGGATTTTGTGTGGAGGCTATATATACCCCTCCACCTCCTCTTCACTCGTGGAGAGAGCCATCAGAACACATCTACACTTCCAACTCATATGTTCTGAGAGAGAACCACCTACTCATGTCTTGAGGCCAAGATATTCCATTCCTACCACATGAATCTTGATCTCTAGCCTTCCCCAAGTTGCTTTCCACTCAAATCTTCTTTCCACCAAATCCAAATCCTGTGAGAGAGAATTGAGTGTTTGGGAGACTATCATTTGAAGCCCAAGAGCAAGGAGTTCGTCATCAACACACCATTTGTTACTTCTTGGAGAGTGGTGTCTCCTAGATTGGCTAGGTGTCACTTGGGAGCCTCCGACAAGATTGTGGAGTTGAACCAAGGAGTTTGTAAGGGCAAGGAGATCGCCTACTTCGTGAAGATCTACCGCTAGTGAGGCAAGTCCTTCGTGGGCGATGGCCATGGTGGGATAGACAAGGTTGCTTCTTCGTGGACCCTTCGTGGGTGGAGCCCTCCATGGACTCACGCAACCATTACCCTTCGTGGGTTGAAGTCTCCATCAACGTGGATGTAGGATAGCACCACCTATCCGAACCATGGGAAAAACATCCGTGTCTCCAATTGCGTTTGAATTCTCCAAACCCTTCCCTTTACATTCTTGCAAGTTGCATGCTTTAATTTCCGCTGCCAATATACTCTTTGCATGCTTGCTTGAATTGTGTGATGATTGCTTGACTTGTCCTAAAATAGCTAAAATCTGACAAGAACTAAAATTGGGAAAAGGTTAAGTTTTTATTTGGTCAAGTAGTCTAATCACCCCCCTCTAGACATACTTTCGTTCCTACAAGTGGTATCAGAGCTTTGGTCTCCATTTGCTTTGATTTCCATAGCTTTTGGTGGTCATAGCCTTGGTTTCAAAACCTAGGAGAGTATGGCGTCTAGCGAGGGAAATTATCACCCTGCCGTTTGGGCTATTGTGTGTGTTGGTTTTCAAGGTGACTTCTTTGATGGGAGAGAACCAAACCGTGAAGCTACCGCGGATGAGTTGAAGATGTTGCAATACAATGCTCAAGCTTGTGATATTCTCTTCAACGGATTGTGCCCCGAAGAATTCAACAAAATCAGCCGTCTTGAGAATGCAAAGGAAATTTGGGACACTTTGATTGATATGCACGAAGGTACCGACTCCGTCAAGGAATCCAAATTGGATGTGCTTCAAAGTCAACTTGACGAGCTCAAAATGAAGGATGGTGAAGGTGTCGCTGAAATGTACTCTAGGCTTGCTCTCATCACAAATGAGATTGCTAGCTTAGGAAGTGAAGAGATGACCGATAGATTCATCATCAAGAAGATTCTAAGAGCCTTGGATGGAAAATATGATACCGTGTGCACATTGATCCAAATGATGCCCAATTACAAAGATCTCAAGCCAACGGAGGTAATTGGAAGAATTGTTGCTCATGAGATGTCACTTAAGGATAAAGAGGAACTTCACAACAAATCAAGTGAAGCCCCTACATCATCAAGTGAGAAACAAAACCTCAATGAAGAATTGAGCTTAATGGTGAAAAACTTCAACAAGTTCTACAAGAGTAGAAGCAAAGATAGAAGCTCCAAGTTAAGGTCCTACAATGACAAAAGATCTTCTAGTCGAGAGCGAAACTGCTACAATTGTGGAAGACCCGGACACTATTCCAATGAGTGTACAGCTCCCTACAAGAGAAGAGAAGACTCTCCAAAAAGAAGAAGCAAAAGAGAAGAATCACCACCAAGAGAGAGAAGGAGTAGAGATGATCGTTATGAACGAAGATACTCATGGAGAAGCAAGGATTCGGAGAGGAAGGAAAAATCATCATGGAGCTACACAAAACGAAGACATCAGGCTCATGTTGGTGAATGGGTATCCGGCTCCGACTCCGACAACCACTTCGAGAGAAGTTATCACTCCGATTCCGAATATACTCAAGATGAAGGTGTTGCCGGTCTAGCACTTGTGTCAACCAACTCCTATGATATATTTAACTCACCAAATGAAGGAATTGGAAGATGCTTAATGGCCAAAGGTCCTAAGGTAACACACCCCGAGTATGTTGATTTTAATAGTGATGAAGATGACTTGTTAGGTGATGATGATTTACTTGTTGACAACTCTAGTGATGAATACTATGATGAAACGTCAATTAATCATGCTAATCAAGACAAAACGAATGACAATGATAAGGAGAAGATTGAGGCTCTAACTAAAGAACTAAACACTCTTAAGTTAGCTCATGAAACTATCTTCGAAGATCATCGAGAACTTTTAAGAGCTCATGAGAAGTTACGCTTTGAAAAGCTCAATCTTGAGCAAGAGCATGAGTTTTTAAGGCAATCAATGATGATCTCCGCAAGAAAAGTTCTTCTTACATTGCCAAGCGTTTACTCTTATCACCTTACATGCCTCAAGTCAAGTCTAGTAACAAGAACAAGAAAGATTCTTCCTCTAGTAGTAACAATGGTCATGCTAAATCCAATATTGTTGCTTCTAGTAGTTCTCTTGATTCCACTAATGATTCTCTTAGCCAAGTTACACTTGAGCAAGAAAATAGCTTATTGAAGGGAATTATAGAGAAAGGAGTGTACAAAAGCCTTGCCGGGAGTAAGCAATTCGAGGAAATTGTGCGCAAGCAAGGAAGGCACCGGAAGAATCAAGGTGTTGGTTTTGAACGAAAGTTCAATGCCAATGGAGATGAGTGGGAAGAAGATCAATACCCCAAGACAAAGTTTGTTCCTCAACAAGAGAAGTATGATCCTACTTCCTTCAAGGGGACACAAGCTCAAGGTGATCTTCCACCACAAGACTACAAGCAAAAAGGCAAGGACAAGCTTCAAGAGGAAATTGATGCATTTGAAGAAGCTCCTAAGACCTTAGTCAAGTGGATTCCCAAGACCACTTCAAGTTCCACTTCATCAAGTATGACTACAACTCCAAGGATTCCCATCAAGATGGTGTGGATCCAAAAGAAGAAGAACTAGAGAGTTCTTGAGGGTGACTTCGCCAACATACTTCACTCTTATCATTTTGGCAAGAACAAGTGCAATCAACTTCCACATCTTGCACTAGTTCAAGGAGTCACAAACCCTCTTGTTGGTAAGACAAGGGACAAGGTAACCTAAAAGTTTTCATGGACATCATCTTGTGTGTGCATCACTCTATGTCTATGGATATCCTTGTTTGTTCCTTGTGGGACTAACCCATGTAGGTATTGAAAGTGCAATTCACTCAAATGGATAGCTCCAAGTGATCTACATCAACATTGAGCATCCACATCTTCAACATCTACATGAAGTCATCATCGACAAAACCCATGGTTAGTTCATCCCTCTTTGGGGGGATATCACATCTAGGGGGAGCTTTACTCTAAGACTTGAGCTAAAGCAACTCTAAAGATGTGAACACAACAATGCTTTATGTAAAAGTGGTAACCCCACTTGAGCTTAAACGATGAGTATGACCTATGATCAAGTGTTCTTACTTGACTCCTAAGTCAATATACTCATATATAGATGACCTAGTCATCGCCAATTGCTTGATAGATGCTAGAATTGGTTGTGCATGCTTTGTCACATATTTCAATTGCCATTTTATTGTGTGAGCATGTTGGTTGCATATTTTACTCATTCGAGGACATCCACTTGTTGTTTTGATTGTTTGGTTTTATTTCCTTTTGCCAAGTGGATGGGCAAGAATGCCTAAGAACCTCCTCTAGCTATCTATGCTTTTCTCGTCTCAAACTCTATTCATGCTACATCACAAAATTTGATCAAGTCAGATTCGAACCACTCTGTGTGAGGAGCACTCGGAGTCCCCGATTCGTCATAGACTTAAACTTTCAAAACCTCTTTGTGATTCTCGGTCTGACCGATATCCTACTTTCGGTCCTACTGACATCATTAAGTTGATCTGAATTTTCGATCTCGGTGCAACCGATTTGAACCATTCGTTCACACCGAGTTGCAATAACTGTATACAGTTTTGCATCTCGGTGCCACTGAGTTGTTCCACTCGGTCACACCGACAGGGCCGGGCTATATATAGGGACGGGCAAACATTTGGAAATTTCTCCGAACCCCTTCGCCCGCGCGATAGCTCGCTCTGCCAACGTGGTCTCCGGATCGTCTCCTCGCCGCCAGCCGCCTCCAGTCGCTGGTCTCCATCGCCGTCAACGGAATTCAACCCTGCCGTTGCCGCCGTAGCGAGTCTCCGCCGAACAAGGGTATGGACTCGATCTTTGTGCTATCCCCAATCTGATTCCTGGCACATTGTGATCTTATTGTTTCTAGCCATGATTGAAACACTCCTATCCAGTCAATGCGTTCATAGAATAGGATTGATTCAAAAACTTTAGGGTTAGATTTCCGCCGAAACCATCTCGGATCCACCGAGTTGAAAAACTCGGTCCCATTGATTTGGCTCATGCCATTGCACAAGTGAGACTCGGTCTGACCGAGAATTACTAATCGGTGTGACCGATTTTGGAACTTTCTGAAACCCTAGCAGTCTCGGTGCCACCGAACTGTGACTCGGTCTGACCGAGTTCACTAGTTTAGGTTCCAAAACTGCTTCGATATCACCGAGTTTAAAAATCGATAGATCCTAAATGATTTCTATGGGAAACTAAAACTAATATTTTGAATCATTCTTTTGCAAAAATCTCTGCATTTTGTGATGCTCATCCACTCTACCTCATCTATAAACTGTTCACAGGGTCAGCAGTCAGCTTGTTCATCATGTCAGATCAGAGTGATAGCCAAAACCTGTCAGAGTAGCAAGTGCACATGAGTGAGGGCACTAGTCCCTCCAGTTCCTCAGATGAAGGCAGCAGGAGCACTCCTAGTAACTTGCCAAAAGCTGCCACCAGACAAAGGAAGAAAAGAACCTCAGAATCAGAGGATGAGGACTATGTGGCAGAAGAAGAAGCCACTTCCAAGAAAGTGGTTAAGAAGGAATATAGCATTGCTGCTGCCACCAAGCCAGGCATGAAGCAAAAGGTTCCTGCAAAGAGAATTCCAATGTCTAAGGCCAGAGCATCTACTCAAGTCCCTTTGGGATCTGAACCCAAAGAGGCTGCTGCAGAAGGGAAGAAGAGGAAGGAGAGGATCAAAAAGACCACTGCTAGAGTGCTTGGGAGATCCTCAATCATGAGAGATTCTGAAGAGGAAGAGGAAGAAGATGTTGCTGTACCAGCACCCAAGGCACAAAAGCTGATGGGTGATGCTATAAGATCATGGGCTACTGCATCCAAGCCCAAGGAAGCACCCAAGGCTGCATCAAAGGCCAAGACAGCTCCAAAGAGGAACACACGGAGCATACCAGCTACTAAAAAGAACAAGGCCCCAGTGCCTGACACTGCAGAAGAAGAGGAAGGCCAAGTTCTCAGGAAGCTAAAGCCCAAGATCCCAGACCACAATGATGCTCATCCTGTGGCTGAGGACATGAAGATCAGAAGAGACTCAGGGCTGAGAAAGTGGAGAGCAGAAGATCCATATGCTACAAGAAGAAGAACTGTTGTTGACTATAGGTTCCACACTAAGGAACAGCAGGACTTCTATGAGATAGTCTTGTTGGATAAGAAGCCCATTGTTTGTGACATGAGATGGGTAGATTGGCATTTCATCAAGGACAATGAAGAGCACTATCCTGGAGTGCAAGACAGCTTCAAGGCTTGTGGAGTAGCAGACTTTGTTGGGCAGAAGCTCACAAAGTGGAATGAAGAGCTGATCATGCAGTTCTACTCCACAGCACACTTCTATCCAGATGGAAGGATTGTGTGGATGTCCGAAGGTACGAGGTACCAATCAACAGTTGCTGAGTGGGCACAGCTCATCAATGCCCCAGAGGAGCATGAGGATGACTTAGACATATATGCCAAGAAGAAGATGGGCCACAACTCTATGTCCAACATGTACAAGGAAATTCCAAACAAGGCACTTGATACTTTCAAGTTTGGGTCTGTACATTATCTTCTGTCAAGGTTGCCAACTATCAATTGGATTTTGAGGCACACTCCGTTGCCCAAGTCAGGTGATCACAAGATGATCAGAGGCCATGCAATCAACTTGCTTCATATCTTTGATGTGCCACAGAAATTCAAAGTCATGAGCCTCATGGTAGAGACCATCAAAAGAACTACAGCAGATCAGAAGAGGAGTTGTGGTTATGCCCCTCAGATCCAGGAGCTAATTAACTCCAAGATGGGCACAGGCATATACCTATTGGACAAGGAACATTTGCCTATTCATCCAGATTTTGAAGATAATGAAGTTGTGATGAACAAGGATGATCCATCATCAGTTCATGCTCAAGCACAGAAGGAGAAGGCAAGGAAGGAGAAAGCTGCCAAGATGCCAACTCAAGAGAAGGCATCTGAGTATTTCCTGAAAAACAAGCAAGAGCAGCTTAGTTACTTGATTGCTTCCACACTGAGGATTGAGAAAGGACTGGCCACCCTCACTCAGAATCAGGTGAGCTTAGAGAGGATCATAGAACAAAAGTTCTATGACATGGATGTCAAAGTAACAGAGATTCAGTCTGCAGTGGAGCAACTTCAAGATGACATGCAGGAGAGGAGAGGGAAGACTACAACTAATGCATTTGCCAGAGTGCCACAAGCTCAGAGGTCGACTACAGTGCCAGTTCCTGACACCAGAGCCACCACCTCAGCTCCAGCCACAACACCAGCCCAACCAGCTCCAGCATCTACCTCAGCTCCAGGTCCAACCACGTCTACAGAAGCCTTCGTCCTTGGAGTGATCCAGACTCCACCACCACCAGAAGATCAAGCCTGAGAGTCGATCTAGCACTATGCATTTTCTAGGAACTTTTTGGTAACTTGTTGCCAAAGGGGGGGGAATGTATAGATCATAGGCTTCGAGAGAGAGAGTGTTGCCTTTATTCTCTCTTGCTTCATTTGGTGTTTTTTTCAAACTTTGTTTGCTTTTGGTTGAGATACTTTGATATGCTTGGGAGACATTGATGATCATGTGTTTGATCATAAGCTACACTTATGCATGCTTGATATATCTTATCTATCTTATGTGATCATTCACTTTCCTTGGTGATGAGTGCATGTATTTTATTCTTATCTTTTTGAGCGCTCCACCAAGATGTAGGTGACATGGAAGAGTAACCCATGACTCTAACTCTTTGTGCATTTGCAGTCCAAAGCAAATTTTAAATATGCACAATTTAGGGGGAGCTCTTACTTATCACATACTTCTCAAAGCAACGATATATTTCATTCTTATTATTATTTGTCGAAGCTTTGATCTATATGTTGTCATCAATTACCAAAAAGGGGGAGATTGAAAGTGCAACTAACCCTAGGTGGTTTTGGTAATTCATAACAACATATAGCTCATTGAGCTAATGCTATTCCAAGATGATCATTTCAGGAAAGCTCAATGATTGGCATGGCATGGATGGTGAAAGTGGAACCCTCAAAATGCTAAGGACAAAGGATTGGCTCTAGCTCATATGCTCAAGACTCTTCATTTTACATTTTAGTGGTCCAAGATCACATTGAGTCCATAGGAAAAGCCAATACTATCAAGGAGGGATGAGGTGTTGCTTAATGAGCCTCTTGCTTCATGTGCTTAATGATATGCTCCAAAATCCTCAGCTACTTTCCCATATCCACATTTGACCTAAACCCAAAGGCAAACTCGGCCCTACCGATTCTTTCAACCCAGCACCACCGAGTTTCACTTGTCATAGCCATTGCCAAACCCTAAGCAAATCGGTTCTACCGATAGGGATCTCGGTCTCACCGAGATGGGATTGTAATTTCTCTGTTTCCTTTTCGTAACTTTTCGGTCTCACCGAAAGAGCGGATCGGTCCCACCGAGATTGCAATGTAAACTCACCATTTCCTTTTCGTAACATTTTGGTCTCACCGAGAAGAGCGAATCGGTCCCACCGAGTTTGCCTAACCAACCCTTTGGTTAGCTTATTACCAAATCGGTCTCACCGAGTTTGTGTAATCGGTCTCACCGAGATTACGTTATGCCCTAACCCTAACCATATCGGTCCTACCGAGTTGCATGTTAGTCCCACCGAAAATCTCTAACGGTCACTAGGTTTACTATTTCGGTCCGACCGAGTTTGTTGATTCGGTCCCACCGAGATTGGTAAATTGTGTGTAACGGTTGGATTTTGTGTGGAGGCTATATATACCCCTCCACCTCCTCTTCACTCGTGGAGAGAGCCATCAAAACACATCTACACTTCCAACTCATATGTTCTGAGAGAGAACCACCTACTAATGTGTTGAGGCCAAGATATTCCATTCCTACCACATGAATCTTGATCTCTAGCCTTCCCCAAGTTGCTTTCCACTCAAATCTTCTTTCCACCAAATCCAAATCCTGTGAGAGAGAATTGAGTGTTGGGGAGACTATCATTTGAAGCACAAGAGCAAGGAGTTCATCATCAACACACCATTTGTTACTTCTTGGAGAGTGGTGTCTCCTAGATTGGCTAGGTGTCACTTGGGAGCCTCCGACAAGATTGTGGAGTTGAATCAAGGAGTTTGTAAGGGCAATAAGATCGCCTACTTCGTGAAGATCTACCGCTAGTGAGGCAAGTCCTTCGTGGGCGATGGCCATGGTGGGATAGACAAGGTTGCTTCTTCGTGGACCCTTCGTGGGTGGAGCCCTCCATGGACTCGCGCAACCGTTACCCTTCATGGGTTGAAGTCTCCATCAACGTGGATGTAGGATAGCACCACCTATCCGAACCACGGGAAAAACATCTGTGTCTCCAATTGCGTTTGAATTCTCCAAACCCTTCCCTTTACATTCTTGCAAGTTGCATGCTTTACTTTCCGCTGCCAATATACTCTTTGCATGCTTGCTTGAATTGTGTGATGATTGCTTGACTTGTCCTAAAATAGCTAAAATCTAACAAGAACTAAAATTGGGAAAAGGTTAAGTTTTTATTTGGTCAAGTAGTCTAATCACCCCCTCTAGACATATTTTCGATCCTACAACTCTGCTGCTGCTACTGTTGAGGCCTCTGCAAGCAATCCAAAGAAGGCCATGCCAAATAAGCCTGCTCACAAGCCAAGTGCTTCTCCCTCAATGCCCTCACGGCCAAGTTCCTCAGCTATGCCCTCACAGCCAGATTCCTCAAAGCCCTCACGTCAAATTCCTCACGTTGCTCCTGCTCCTTCAAAATCCTCAGCTCCTCCGCTCAAGTCCTCAACTACTCCGACAAAATCCTCAGCACCTGCGCATCTCGCCACGTGCCAAAGGATGAAGGGCATTTCTATTGCCTCAGGAGCATCTGCTAGTTCCTCAGCACCACTACATTCTTCAACTGGTCACACTCTGTTGAAGACCAAGGAAACTGCTGGACGAGGCTCTCGACCAAGTCCTTAGAAGAAGCACGTCGCCTTCCAAGTGCCGTTGGATGAAGACGAAGCTGATGATGAGGAACTTGCCAAAATCATCAAAGACGGGAAAGTCAGAGCCGCTAGAGCCAAGGGCACAAGTGTGCCTCTGCTTTTGGATCCAAAGTTGATACTTGTGTACATTGACCTATGGCACAAGGACCCAAATACTCCTATGCCTGATTTCAAGCTAATTCCTGGCCAAAGTCATATGTTGACTCACTTCATACAAGAAGAGAAATGGAAGTTTGAGAAGGCCAGACAAGAAGACGCAATACAAAAAGGAGCGCTTCCTGAAGAAGAACATTGTCTCTATGACAACTGAAGAACTTGTCACAATTCAATCTGAGATCAAGAAACTCAATGATGAATTTGACGCATACCATGCTGACTGGCTTGGAGCCAAAGTCAGGTTTGTGAAATTGACTGAAAAGTTCCCTTCCACTATTGCAGCCCCAACGCAACCGGAAATTCCTCAGGCCGAAGCATCTGCTTAGCCGACTGAAGAAAATGCCAGCACCGCTGATGACAATCAGGCTGCTGAAGAAAATGCTAATTCCAGGGCTGATGACTGCATTCCAGCCTCTGAAGAAATTGCCAGGGCATCCACTAGTGGTGCACCTGAAGAAAATGAAGAAGTCAGGGCAACTACATCAGTTGTGCCTGAAGAAACTCAACCAAATTCCTCTGCTCCTCCTGCGCCTACCCCAACTCCGATCCTTCTATCTGCTTCAGATGTGAAGAAGACTAAGGCTGCAGAGCGTGCAGCAGTGAAGAAAAGGAAGGCATCAACTGCATCAGATTCTTCACCTCAAAAGAAAATGAAGCCACTGACAAGCTCGTTTCCAAACCCAATTGATGTTGTTCCTATCTCAACCATGCCATCAAAGGACCTTGTTCCTTTTTATGAAGAACATGTGATTCCAAGTGAATCCGATGAAGAGAATCCTTCTGCTGCTTCGTCAGAGCAGATGGATGAAGAAATTGAAGTGGATACAATCTCTTCAACACCAATTGTCTCCTCGTCTATGCCTCAATTTACTGCTGAAGAGGCCGGTGTTGAAGAAATGGAAGATGGAGATGTGGACATTGGTTGTACCACACCCGTGCTAAGTGATGACTTTTGGGAAAGTCAACACCCCAACTCTCCACTCTTCACACCATTGCAACAAATTCCTCAGTCCCAGTAACTACTGTACAAATGGGATCTCATGAACCACATGCCACACCATCTGTCCATGAAGAAATTCCAGCCACTAGTGCTGAAAATCATGTAAATGAAGAATTGAAGTCCCAGGCTGCCACTGAAGAAGCACCTGAAATTCCTCGGCATGTGGAACCTGAGATCGAGATCCCGGAGGTTGTGATGCAATTGACTGACACTCCTCGCCCTAGTCCAAAGGATCCATTCTCAAAGAAGCAGATATTCAAGGCTGATGATTTCTTTGGCGAGCACGTGTTCTTCACTGACTACAACCCTTATGATTCTGCTCATCTTAGAAGGAAGCGCTTCTGGACTGCCAGCCAGGCCAACTTCTATTCTTCACTACCTTTCAACAAGGACAAAGTCTTCTACCATGAGCATATTCCTCATCTGGACATGGAACCACAGCCTTGTTTTACTCATGTGCTTAGTGTGCTACATGACGCAGGCCTCTTCAACTTTTGCACTAACATTGTTGATTGGAATGAAGAGCTCATTCTTAATTTCTACGCTACACTTCATATCATATGTGATCCTGAAGATATCAACACCTGGGTCTTGGACTAGATGGCCAGGTGTCTTGGACTGGATGGCCGATAATACTCACTATAAGGCACCGGCCTCTGAATTTCTTCACGCCTTGCCCATCAGTCCATCCAGTGAAGGAGCTCGCTGCCTGTATCGAGAACCTGAACTCACTGCTCATTACATGCAAGTGTTAATGAAGCCTCTGAAGCCCGGTCAAGACCCAAGGACCAAATTCCTCGTAAAGGATTTACTCTATGTGCCCAGAACCGTCTATCGCATTCTGACGAGGACAATGAGTCCCATCAAAGGCCACGACTCATCTGATGAGGAAATAGTTGGCATCATGAAGAATCTGCTATTCAACACCATTCATAGCATTCCTATCAACTATCACGATTTCTTCATGAGGACTCTGGCAAATGTTGCACTTTCTCCGTTTGAGCTGAAGCCTTATGCACCTTGGATTGTGAGATTCCTTAGGACAAGGTCTTCACTCAACTTCAAGGCTGATTTTAAGAATCACCTCAGTTACTTGCCCCCGATTGAAGTCCTCAAGCAGACTTTTACTTCAACTAATGAAAAAGGCAAGGCTCCTGCTGTTATTGATGAAGGTATTCGTCCATTGCATGGTCAGTTTCGTAAAGCTGCATCTTATTCCACCAATGATGACTCTACCACTCATGATCCTGCTGCCCATGCCTCCAAGCCAAATCCTCAAGCCACTGCTCCTCGTGTGATGACTGACCGTGAGCTTCTACTTAGTCTTCACCAGAAGGTGGATCGAAACCATAAATGGGTTAAGGGTCAGTTTGGTTCATTTCTTCACAACATGACCGCTACACACAATGCAGTGAAGAAAAACCACTACTACCTCCATGAGGTTTTCGGTCGCACCTGGGCTATTCTGTCCCATGTCTATAGTGAAGAAGATTTGAAGAAGATGGGTCTCAAGGAAGATTTTGACTGGTCTGCACCTCCACCGAAGAAATTCAAGAAGGTCAAGGTCCCTTCCTTGGTGGCCAGCTCTTATTCTTCATTGTGCGATACTGATGAGCATGAAGACTTGGACAACACTGCGGTAGGCCATACATCAACAAACGACCCCAACAACCCTGGTGCTCTTTCATCAACTTGATATTCTTCAGGGGTGTTAGTCCTCATTTTCGATCCTTTTGGTCATTTGATGACAGAGGGGGAGAAATTTGAGTTAGTCTTCAAGCGGGTCTATCTTATATGGGCGTTTTTTTGCTAAGTTACAACTCTCGTTCTTCTGAAACTTTATTGGATTGAGTTGTAAACTTAAACCCGATGGTGCTCTGATACTTTTGATGCATTTTTCTGCATGCTTATTCCTCATATATGTTAATGCACGCATGCTGAATTACCCAGTCACCATATTTCATCATGCATTTAAAATTCTTCATATTATGTCAAATGCGTGTATGAATTACAAGATATAGGGGGAGATCTCCATGATTCTATTCTTCAAAGTGTGCAATGCTTCAAAAGCAAATTCCTCACTATCCACATCTTCAGGGGGAGTTCTTCTATATCTTGCAATCAAATTCCTCAATATTAGTATTTACACTTCATATGTTTATCCCCGTCACCTGAAGACTTACCACGAGTGATTGGGTGAGGTCTGTGTGACCTTAGCTCAAGGGGAATACGGTGAGGACTGAGTGTTCTGAACTGCGTGTTCAGGACTATGTGTCCTCAGGTTTAAATACCTAGCCGCCCTAACCAGACGTACAACTGTCACAGCAGTTGGAACTGGTCTACCAAATCATTGTCTTCACCAAGCTACCTGGTTCCATTTCCTCAACCCTTCCATTTCCTCATTTATGTGTTGAGTGCTTGTTCATATCTGTTTGAAGACTTTGACTGAAGACTTTCTCAATTTCCTCAGTTCAATTTCTTCAGTCTGTTTGTCTTCATCTTGTGTCATTCTGTGTTTACACTTTCTATACTCTATGCTTTCTTCATTTCATCATGATGACCATGCTTGTGTTCTCTTATGTTTACTTCTGAGTACTTGTTCCGCTGCACTCCTCAACCTGAAATTCCTCAATGAAGAATTCCTAAAAATTGCCTATTCATCCCCCTCTAGTCGATATAACGCACTTTCAAATTAATTAATTAATTAATTAATTATTAATTATTATTATTTTAATCCCTTTTTTAAAAATTGTTCTAGGGAGGGGGCCCCTTGCCATAGGCCCCTGGGGACCTAGCGGATGAAACAGGCAGTGGGTTCTCGGGCGCTAGCGCCCAGGGGATTGCGGGCATGGCCGCTAGCGGGTGGAGTCGGGCGTGGGCATTGGGCGTCCGACTGGGCATTGTGGGGCGCCGGAGGTCACGGCGCCGACCAGGTGGTCGGAGCGAAGAGCAGGGGAGGCGCAGCAGCGAGTATGAGGGGAGGTGGTGGCCGGGCACGCGGGCTGAGCAACTGATGTGCATAGCGGCCGTGGGCACTGGGCAGTGATGGCCCGCGGTGACAGACAGGAACGCGCACCGGCAGGCGAGGAGGAAGTCCGCCGGCGGTGAGCAGGCATCGGCGGGGCGGAGGCGAGCGGCGGCAGTGGCCACAGGGCAGGGGTGCGGCCAGCGGGGGGTGGGGAACTGCGTCGCTGGGCGCAGCTGACGAGCTACGGGACACAGCGGGAAGCGGTAGCGGCGGACCGGCTGTGCGCGCACAGCAGCGGGAGCCGAGGTGGTCAGTGGCACGACGGGCGCAGCGGTGGGTTGTGGGGCCGCGCGGCTGGAGCGGCAAGGCGAGGAGAGCCACACCGGGGAGCATGGGCGTGGAGAGGTCCACGGGCGCGGACAGCGTCGGGGCGTGCGAGGGAGAGAGGAGGAGAGGCAGAGGCCAAGGGCCTCACCTGCAGGGCGTAGCGCACGGGGTAGCGGTTGTCGCGGCGGAGGACGGGGACGATACGCGGTGGGGAGGAGATCCGGCGAGTAAGCATTCCGGCGACGTGGTGGTGGCGACGACGAGCGACGGCATGGGGTCGGCGACGAGGCGAGGCCACGGCTCAGGCGGGAGCCGTGCGAGGGAGAGGAGGGGCACGGAGGAGTCCGGAAGGGGCGGCGCCGGCGCCGGCTGGCGGCGGCCCTAGCGGAGTGGTGGCTTCCATCGGGCGCGGGCGTGCGGAAGGAGGGGATCGAACAGGAGCACCCCTCCTCCGTGCATCGGCGTGTGTGTGTGCGCGCGTCATGGGTGGCGGCGCGGGAAGGGGACAGGGGAAAGTGGGGGATCGTGCGGGAGAGAGTGGGTGAGGCCTAGGGTTTGCGGGGAGGGAGGGGTGGACCGGGGGGATAAGGAGGAGTGGAGTGGGCCTCCTGGTTGGCCTAGAGGCCAGCTGGGCCGGGGCCAAGTGGGAGAGGGGGTTTGTCTTTTATTTTGTTTGCTTTTCTTTTATATTTTGTTTATTTTCTTCTACTATTTTCTTTTATTTCTTTGGACTAATTTTGTTTTATTACCACAAGGTGAATTCCTAATTTAGTGTCCCATGATCACCCACTACCACAAAAGGTTTTCCTTTTGAACAAATGGATTAGTATTTTGTAAAATATCAAAAGCAATTATTTAATTGTTTCAACTACTGTTTTAACCAATTAAGAGTATTTAAGCATTTTATAAAAGTGTGGTTTCTCCACCATAATTACCTATGCATTATTTGGCAAAACCCAGACATTTTTAGTTTTAATGTTTGAAAACTTTTACCGTTTGACTTGATTTTGAATTTGAAGTTGAATCGGTTCCAAACTAACGCGAGATTAGCAACAGTAATCGAGGTGGCGTGGCATCATTAACAGAGGTTTACTGTAGTTTAATTATCGGGGTGTCACACTCAATCCATTGGTAGGTATGGTAGACTCTCATGGCAAAACTGGTTTAAGGGATGTCTGGATGCACAAGTAGTATCTCTACTTGGTGCAAAAATTTTGGCTAGCATAAGGGGGAAAACAAGCTCAACATGTTGGAGGATCCATGACGATATAACTTATATTCGGATATAAGAAAACATAACCCATTATGTTTTCTTCCTTGTCCAACATCAACTTTTTAGCATCTCATATTTTAATGAGTGCTCACAATCACAAAAGATGTCCAAGATAATATATTTATATGTGAAACTTCTCTTTCTTTATTACTTCCTATTAATTGAAATAATGACCAAAACTATGTTTGTCAACTCCCAACAAATTTTATTCATCATACTTCTTATATGTGAAGTCATCACTCTCCATAAGATCATTATATAATCTTTTTTCTTTTTCTCAAGATCATAGCAAGAAAGCAATGCCCTCAACTCAAAACTACTCTTTATTATACAACTCACGGACTCGATTGCATAGATAGATCACAAAGCAGAACTCAAAACTAGATTATACTAAAACTTTATTCTACTAGATCAAGATATAACCAAAAGGGTCAAACTAAGAAAAACTATAAAGGTAAAGATGTGATGGTGATACGATACCGGGACACCTCCCCCAAGCTTGGCAGTTGCCAAGATGAGTGCCCATACCCATATATTTAGATCTCTTTCTTCGGAGGTGGTGATGATGGAGTTGATGATGTTGTAGGCTTGTCCTTTCTCCTCAACTTACGCTTGAGGATGGAATTTTCCTCCTTCAAGTAATCGATCACCTGCTCTAGTATTAATATGTTTCTGCATAAGTCTTGCTTATTCTCCTACAAAAGACGAAAATGGATAAACTCGATCTTAGGTTTCTTTACTTTATTAGGAAGACTTGACTTTTTGAACTCCATGTGCATGTCCCCATGTTGGGGTAGTGGGACTTCCTCTTCAACGGAACATGTCTCTTCCATTCCTTTTGGATCGTAGTCTTCTTATTCCTCTATGGTCCAATAATAATGCTCCATGTCCCCATAAACCTTGGGGTCTGCAATGTAATTAGCTACATAGGTCTCTCCCTCTGAATCTTGGGACGACAAGCCTTTAGATTTGTCAGAAAAACAGCTCGAAACAAGAACGGGAGGATTTTGTCGTGGTACGACGGTCAAAACCTTTGAGAGATTGTATAATGAATTTTTACCAACCAAAAGAAGTGTACTAAAATAAAACAGAATCTGGAAGGCACACGAGGTGGCCATAAGATAGGGAGGCGCGCCTAGGGGGGTAGGGCACGCCCCCAGGGCTTGTCCCCTCCTCGTGCACTTTTTAGACTACTTTTAATTTTCCTAATTTTCTAAATATTCCGAAACAGAGTAAAATAGTCATTGGAAACGTTTCGGAGTTGATTTACTTACCATACCACATACCTATTTCTTTTTGGAGTCTGAAACGTTCTGGTAGTTCTGCCTTATGTACTCCTCCGGTGTTATGGTATTAATTATATTGGATTCATCATTTATGGGAGTACCTGAGATATAGTGTTTGATTCTTTGACCATTTACCACCTTCGGGTTGGTGCCTTCGGTGTTGTTGATCTTGATAGCACCGGAATGGTAAACCTCCTCGATAATGTAAGGACCTTCCCATTTAGTGAGAAGTTTTCCTACAAAAAAAATCTTAAACGAGAGTATAGCAAGACATAGTCACCTACATTAAATTCATGCTTTTGTATCCTTTTGCCATAACATCTTTTAACGTTTTTGTTAAACAACTTGCCATTTTCATAGGCTTGGGTTCTCCATTCATCAAGTGAGCTAATGTTAAATAACCTCTTTTCACCGGCAAGTTTGAAATCATAGTTGAGCTCTTTAATTTCCCAATAAGCTTTATGTTCTAGCTCAAGAGGTAAGTGACATGCTTTTCCATAAACCATTTTATATGAAAATATACACATAGGTTCTTATAAGTAGTTCTATAAGCCCATAATAAATCAATAAGTTTCTTAGACCAATTCTTTCTAGATCTATTAACAGTCTTTTGCAAAATCAACTTTATTTCTCTATTACTCAATTCTACTTGACCACTAGACTGAGGATGATAAGGAGATGCAATTCTATGGTTAACATCATATTTAGCAAGCAATTTACGGAAAGAACCATGAATAAAGTGTGAACCACCATCAGTCATTAAATATCTAGGGACTCCAAACCTCGGGAAAATAACTTCTTTAAGAATTTTAATAGAAGTGTTATGATTAGCACTACTAGTTGGAATAGCTTCTACCCACTTAGTAACATAATCAACACCAACTAAAATATGTGTATATCCATTAATTAGAGGAAGGAAAAGGTCCCATGTAATCCAAACCCCAAATATCAAATGGTTCAATAACAAGTGAATAATTCATAGGCATTTCATGATGTCTACTAATATTACCAATTCTTTGACATTCATCAAAAGACAAGACAAAGTTACGAGCATCCTTGAAGAGAGTAGGCCAATAAAAACCAGATTGTAATACCTTGTGTGCAGTTCTATCTCCAGCATGGTGCCCTCAATAAGCTTTGGAGTGACACTTGCATAGGATATGATCATGTTCATGCTCAGGTACACAACATCTAATAACACCATCTACTCCTTCTTTATAAAGAATAGGGTCAGCCCAAAAGTAATGTCTTAAATCATATAAAAACTTTTTCTTTTGCTGGTATGTGAAACTAGGTGGTATAAATTTAGCAACAAGTAATTAGCATAATCAGCATACCATGGAGCATTACGAGAAGCATTTATGACAGCTAATTGTTCATCAGGAAAGCTATCATCAATAGGTAGTGGGTCATCAAGAACATTTTCTAACCTAGACAAGTTCTCTGCTACGGGGTTCTCAGCTCCCTCTCTATCAATAATATGCAAATCAATTTCTTGTAGCAAGAGAAACCATCTAATAATTCTAGGTTTAGCATCTTTATTTTCCATAAGATATTTAATAGCAGCATGATCAATGTGAGCAGTTACATTGGAATCAACAATATAATATCTGAACTTATCACAAGCAAATACAACTGCTAAAAATTCTTTTTCAGTAGTAGCATAATTTCTTTGAGCATTGTCTAGAGTTTTACTAGCATAATGAATAACATTCAATTTCTTACCAACTCTTCGTCCTAGAACAACACCAACAGCAAAGTCACTAGCATAACACATAATTTCAAAGGGTAGGTTCCAATCAGGTGGTTGAACAATAGGTGCAGAAATTAAGGCTTTCTTAAGCATTTCAAAGGCTTCTGCACAATCAACATCAAAAACAAATGGGACATCTTTTGCAAAAGATTAGTAAGAGGCCTAGAAATTTTAGAGAAGTCTTTAATAAATTTCCTATAGAAACCAGCATGACCAAGGAAACTTTTTATACATTTGATATCTTTAGGACACGACATTTTTTCAATAGCATCAACTTTAGCTTTATCAACTTCAATACCTCTTTCAGAAATTTTATGCCCCAAGACCATACCTTCATTAACCATAAAGTGGCACTTCTCCCAATTCAATACAAGATTAGTTTCTTCACATCTCTGCAAAAACTCGATCAAGGTTGCTCAAGCAATCATCAAAAGAAGTTCCGTAAACGGAGAAATAATTCATGAAAACCACAACAATCTTGTCACAGAAGTCAAAGAATATAGCAGCCATACATATTTGGAAGGTAGCAGGTGCATTGCATAAACCAAAAGGCATACGTCTATAAGTAAACGTACCGAAAGGGCAAGAAAAACAATTTTTTTCTTGATCCTCTTGTGACGTAGGTATTTGAGAAAAACCAGTATAACCATCTAGAAAGCAAAAGTGTGTATGTTTTGACAGTCTTTCTAGCATTTGATCAATAAAAGGTGGAGGGTAATGATCTTTCCTAGTAGCTTTGTTCAATTTGCAAAAATCAATTACCATTCTATAACATGTAACAATTCTTTGTGGGATCAATTAATTCTTATCATTAGGAACAACAGTAATACCTCCCTTTTTAGGAACACAATGAACAGGACTTACCCATCTACTATCTGTATTAGGATAAATTATACCTGCTTCCATATGCTTTAATATTTCATTTCTTACCACTTCTTTCATCTTAGGATTTAACTGTCGTTGGTGATCAACAACTGTTTTAGAATCAGGCTCCATATTAATTTTGTGCTGACGTAGAGTGGGGCTAATGCCCTTAAGATCATCCAGAGTATATCCAATAGCAGCACGGTGCTTCTTCAGAGTTTTCAATAATTTCTTTTCTTCATGCTCTAAAAGGTTAGCACTAATAATAACATGATGTATCTTCTTTTCTTCAAGATAAGCATATTTCAGAGTATCAGGCAATTGTTTAAGATCGAACACAGGATCACTCTTTGGTGGTAGAGGATCTCCAAGAGTTTCAACAGGAAAATTGTGTTTCAAAACAGCCATATGTTTAAATAAAATCTCATATAATTCCCTTCTATAATTCATAAACATATCATTTTCATGGTCAAGCATATATTGTTCTAAAGGATTAGTAGGAGGTACGACAATAGAAGCAAGACTTATAATTTCATATTTACTAGGCAATTCTTTATCATGAGGTTTTCTATGAAATTTGGAGAAATTAAACTCATGAGACACATCCTCAAAGCTTACACTAACAGTTTCTTTTTTGCAATCTATCTTAGCATTGACAGTGTTCAAGAAAGGTCTACCAAATATGATGGGACAAAAATCATCTTGTGGGGAACCAAGAACAAGAAAATCAGTAGGATATTTTATTTTCCCACACAAGATTTCAACATCTCTAACAATCCCAATTGATGAGATGGTATCTCTATTGGCAAGCATAATAGTAACATCAATATCTTTTATCTCAGCATGTGCAATACCATTCACAATTTCTTGATATAAAGTAAAAGGAATCACACTCACACTAGCACCCAGATCACATAAGCCATGATAACAATGGTCTCCTATCTTAACAGAAACAATAGGCATGCAAACAACAGGTCTGTGTTTATCTTTATTATCAGGTAGCAATTCTAGCAGCTTCATTATAGTCGACCAAGAGATCTTTAACCACAACAATACTAGGTTCAACTTTAATTTGTTCAGGGGGTGTAGGTATTCTAGTATAACTCTTACAAACCACAACTGAAGCTTTAGCATGATCTTTTATCCTAATAGGGAAAGGTGGTTTCTCAATATAAGAAGTAGGAATAACAGGATCGACATTACAAGTAATAGTGTCTACTTCAGCTTTAATAGGTTCTACTACTTTCACTTCAATGGGAGGATGATATTTAAACCACTTCTCCTTGGGGAGATTGAGATGAGTAGCAAATGGTTCACAGAAAGAGGCTACTATCTTAGAGTCAAATCCGTATTTAGTGCAAAATTCATGAAAAGCATCGGTATCCAAGAAAGATTTAACACAATCAAACTTAAGGTTTATACCTAACTCCTTACATTCGTCGATCTCCCAACCTTCCGAGTTGCATTTAATTCTTTACAATAAATCCCATTTGAATTCCATAGTCTTCTTCATAAAAGAACTAGCACAAGAAGTATCGAGCATGCATTGATCATTACGAGAAAGACGAGCATAAAAATTCGGAATAATAAATTCTCTTAAGAGATCATGATTGGAGCATGAATATAACATTGACTTAAGCCTCCCCAAGCTTGAGTGATACTTTCACCTTCATGTGGCAAAAAATTATAAATATAATTCCATTGTTGAGGAAATTGTTAACTGGTAGCTGCTCGGTTGGCTAGCGAGTAGGGGATTAATCGGCTAATCGGCAAGTTAATCGGCCATTTAATCAATTAATCAGAAGGTTTTTTGGTTTATCGGCTACTCGGTGACCCTATGAGTAGGGATTAATCGGCAAGTTAACTGGTTAATCGGATGAATTCTTGAACAGGGTATAATTTCGATCACGATGAACCAGATGCATAGGATAAAACTTCTGATGAAATTCCAATTTCAATCGGTTGTAGTTCCAAGTCCCAATACCATCGCATAGCCTATACCATGTCAATGTTGTATCGTTCAAAGATAAAGGGAAGACCTTCTTCTTGACTTCTTCCTTGGGAAAACCTGCACGGTTAAATAATCCACAAACTTCATCCGCATAGATTAGATGCATATCAGGATGTAATGTTCCATCTCATGCATACGGATTAGCTAGCAGTTTCTCTATCATTCCCGAAGGAATTTCATAATAAATATTTTGAGTAGGTGCAGTAGGTTGAGCAGCAACTTCTTGCTCTAGTGGTCGAGGTGAAGATACCCCGAACAAGCCCCTCAAAGGATTATTTTTCCATAGTGACAAGTGACAGTAAATTTCAGCACATAATATTAATGTTTCCTTACCAAAGGTGCTTCACTCCCCGACAACGGCACCAGAAAAGCGTCTTGATGACCCACAAGTATAGGGGATCTATCATAGTCCTTTCGATAAGTAAGAGTGTCGAATCCAACGAGGAGCAGAAGGAAATGACAAGCGGTTTTCAGTAAGGTATTCTCTGCAAGCACTGAAATTATCGGTAACAGATAGTTTGATGATAAGATAATTCATAACGGGTAACAAGTGTAACTAAGGTGCGGCAAGGTGGCCCAATCCTTTTTGTAGCAAAGGACAAGCCTGGAAAAACTCTTATATAAAGCAAAGCGCTCCCGAGGACACATATGGGAATTACTATCAAGCTAGTTTTTATCATGCTCATATGATTCCCTTTCGTTACTTTGATAATTTGATATGTGGGTATACCGGTGCTTGGGTGCTATCCTTAGTTGGACAAGCCTCCCACTTATGATTAACCACTCTCGCAAGCATCCGCAACTACGAAAGAAGAATTAAGATAAATCTAACCATAGCATGAAACAAGTGGATCCAAATCAGCCCCTTACGAAGCAACGCATAAACTAAAGTTTAATCTTCTGTCGCACTAGCAACCCATCATCTACTTATTACTTTCCAATGCCTTCCCCTTGGCCCAAATCATGGTGAAGTGACATGTAGTCGATGTTCACATAACACCACTAGAGGAAAGACAACATAAATCTCATCAAAATATCGAACGAATACCAAATTCACATGATTACTTATAACAAGACTCCTCCCATGTCCTCAGGAACAAACGTAACTACTCACAAAGCATATTCATGTTCATAATTAGAGGGGTATTGAATATCATTAAGGATCTGAATATATGATCTTCCACCGGATAACCCAACTAGCATCAACTACGAGGAGTAATCAACACTACTAGCAACCCACATGTACCAATCTGAGGTTTTGAGACAAAGATCGGATACAAGAGATGAATTAGGATTTGAGAGGAGATGGTGCTGGTGAAGATGTTGATGGAGATTGAACCCCTCTCAATGAGAGGATCATTGGTGATGACGATGACGATGATTTCCCCCTCCTGGAGGGAAGTTTCCCCGACAGAATAGCTCCGCCGGAGACCTAGATTGCTTCTGCCAAGGTTCCGCCTTGAGACAACGGCTCTTTGTCCCAAAAGCTTCGTTATGATTTTTTCCAGGTTAAAAGACATCATATAGCAGAAGATGGGCACCGGAGGCCTATGAGGGGGCCCACAAGCCACAGGGGCGCGCCCAGGGGGTAGGGCGCGCCCCCTGGCTTGTGGCCTCCTGGTGGGTCCCCTCTAGTATTTTCTTCGCCCAATATATTTTTTATATTCCAAAATAATTCTCCGTACAGGACTTTTGGAGTTGTGCAGAATAGGTCTCTTGGATTTGCTCCGTTTCCAGTCCAGATTTCCAGCTGCCGGCATTCTCCCTCTTCATGTAAACCTTGTAAAATAAGAGAGAAAAGGCATAAGTATTGTACCAAAATAGGTAATAACAGCCCATAATGCAATAAATATCAATATAAAAGCGTGATGCAAAATGGATGTATCAACTCCCCCAAGCTTAGACCTCGCTTGTCCTCAAGAGAAAACCGAAATCGATAATCATGTCCACATGTTTAGAGATAGAGGTATCAATGTAAAATACGAACATGAGAGCATCATGATCATCTTTAGAACAGCGACTTATATTGTCATATAATTTCTTATGCCAAAGTAATAATTCGTTCACAAGGTAAAGTATGAATCAGAGACTTTAATGAAAACGAACAAACTATGTCTCATTCACGGAAGCAATTGCAATTTATCATAATATCAGAAAGAGTCAATGTAAGATATTTTGTATAGCAAGTCCACATACTCAACCATCTTTTAGTCTTTTATAATTTCTAACATTCACGCGATACTTATGGGTTCAAAGCCTCAATCGGACACAGAGAAAGATAGGGGCTTATAGTTTCGCATCCCAACCTTTTACATCAAGGGTAATGTCAACAATAATACTTTATGATAACCTACATCCGAGTGTGTGTGTATATATATCTGGATCTTTCCCCAATATATAGTGCTTGCCAAAAAGAAAAAGTGTAAAAAGGAAAGGTGAAGATCACCATGACTCTAGTATAGAGATTGAAGGTAAAAGTATCAGATAGGCCCTTCGCCGAGGGAAGCACAGGTTGTCATGCACTTTCATGGTTGGATGCACAAAATCTTAATGTAAAAGAACGTCAGTTTATATTGCTGCTTGTGATAAAGAACTTTATTATGCAATATGTCGCTTTTATTTCTTCCATATCACAAGTTCATATAAAGCTTATTTTCTTCAAACTAAAAGATCATACATATTTAGAGAGCAATTTTTATTGCTTGCACCGATGACAACTTACTTGAAGGATCTTACTCAATCCATAGGTAGGTATATGGTGGAATCTCATGGCAAAATTAGTTTAAGGGATGTTTGGATGCACAAGTAGTTTGTCTACTTGGTGCAAAAGATTTGGCTAGCATAAGGGGGAAACAATCTCAACAAGTTGGAGGATCCATGACAATATAACTTCTATTTGGATATAAGAAAACATAACCCATTATGTTGTCTTCCTTGTCCAACATCAACTTTTTAGCATGTCATATTTTAATGAGTGCTCACAATCAAAAAATATGTCCAGGATAATATATTTATATGTGAAACCTCTCTTTCTTTATTACTTCCTATTAATTGCAATAATGACCAAGACTATGTTTGTCAACTCCCAACAAATTTTCTTCATCATACTTCTTATATGTGAAGTCATCACTCTCCATAAGATCATTATATAATCTTTTTATTTCTTTTCATTTCTTTTTCTCAAGATCATAGCAATAAAGCAAATCCCTCAACTCAATACTACTCTTTATTATATAACTCACGGACTCAATTACATAGATAGATCACAAAGTAGAACTCAAAACTAGATCATACCAAAACTTTATTCTACTAGATCAAGATATAACCAAAAGGATCGAACTAAGAAAAACTATAAAGGTAAAGATGTGATGGTGATACGATACCGGGACACCTCCCCCAAGATTGGCAGTTGCCAAGGGGAGTTCCCATACCCATATATTTAGATCTCTTTCTTTGGAGGTGGTGATGATGGAGTTGATGATGTTGTAGGCTTGTCATTTCTCCTCCGCTTACGCTTGAGGATGGAATTTTCCTACTTCAAGTCATCGATCACTTACTCTATTATTATTATCTTTCTGCATAAGTCTTGCTTATTATCCTGCAAAAGACGAAAATGGATAAACTCGATCTTAGGTTTCTTTGCTTTGTTAGGGAGACTTGACTTTTTGAACTCCACGTGCATGCCCCTAGGTTGGGGTAGTGGGACTTCCTCTTCATCGGAACTTGTCTCTTCCTTTCCCTTCGAATCGTAGTCTTCTTCCTCCTTCATGGTCCAATAATAATGCTCCACATCCGCGTAAACCGTGGGGTCTGCAATGTAATTAGCTACATAGCTCTCCCCCTCTGAATCTTGGGACGACATGCCTTCAGATCTGTTAGAAAAATAGCTCGAAACAAGAACAAAGGATTTTGCCATGGTACGGTGGTCAAAACCTTCGAGAGATTGTATAATGAATTTTTACCAACCAAAAGAAATGTACTACAAGAAAACAGAATCCGGAAGGCACACGAGGTGGCCACAAGACAGGGAGGCACGCCCCTAGGGCTTGTCACCTCCTCGTGCACTTTTCAGACTACTTTTCATTTTCCTAATTTTTTAAATATTCCAAAATGGAGTAAAATTGTCATTGGAAATGTTTTGGAGTCGGTTTACTTACCGTACCACATACCTACTCCTTTTTGGAGTCTGAAACGTTCTGGTAGTTCTCCCTTATGTACTCCTCCGGTGCTATGTAACATCCCAAATTTTCAATTTGGAATGTTATACAATAGATCATCATTGCATATCATATTTTATTGCATTTTGGTTGATCCTAGAAATTCTACGCAACTCAAGGACCCTCGGAGAGAGTTGGGGATTTCGTTATTTTCATATTTGAGCGTTCTCAAATTTTGAAAATGGCATCATTTGATTTTATTTATTTTATCTTCAATTATTTATATTATCAAAATATGAGAGAGGTAATAAGATGACTTTCCCAAAATAAAGAAATATTGAGGATTTAATAAAAAATCAAATAAGATTTTATTTTGGTTTTATTTGCTATTTTATTTGAATTTAGGAAAAATGCGCGTTTTTGAAAACTACATTTAGGCCCCAAATAAATGTTCATCCCGTGCAGCTTGATTTTAGAAACCGGGGAAATTTTATTTCGGAATTTTTGGAGTCAGTTTAGTATTCCTTTTGTTTTTTTCTGAGCGTGATTATTTATCCGGCCCGGACTCCTCCAGGGGGGCTTTATATACCGCGACCCCGGGCCGAGGCAGCCCAGCGCCGCGCCGAGCCGCCCAAAACCCTAAGCGCCGCCGCCGCCGCGCTGCCGCCCCGCCGTCACCGGAGTTCGCCGCCGACGAGGTCGAGCCGCGCCGTTTTTTTTAGAAAACCGTTTTCACTGATTTTTTTTGGTTTTTTTAGATTTGTTTTTTAAGATAGATCGGTTTTTTGTTTTTTCTCGGTTTAGTTAATTAGCGAGCGTTCGCCCGTTCGTTCATTTTAACGAACGCATTCATCGTTTAGATTCAGATAACGAACGTTCTTTCGTTAATCTGTTTGTCATTTTTCTTTTTCTTGGATTAAATCCGCAATTTTTCTGATCGCGATCTCTGATCCGATTTTCGTTCTAGTATAACTTTTCGCTCGTTTATCGGAATCAGGCGATTCAAGCGCCTGGAGTTTCGTCTCGAAACCCTCTTTCTGTTTAACCAACTCAAACAAGTTTTTGCCTCTGTAAAATTTGACCTAGATCTAAAATAGTAAACGAAGTTTGTTTCTTTTGCCGTTTGCTTTTCGTTGCTTCGGTCGATTTGATTCTTTTTGCCAACCGGAGTTCTTAAGTTGAACTTTCTGGTTAGATCTCTTATTTGATTTTTACCTGTACATTAGTTGAGTACTTATTGTATGCTTGTTTGTTTGCGATAGAGTACCCGGAGTGTGCTGCTTGCTACTTCGAATCGCTAGGTTTTGCGGATCATCAGCAAGGCAAGTAACACTTTGATCATACCTCCTACTACCCAGTTTTATTGCATTAGATCAATCCTCACACATTGCATGATTAGAATCTAATTAAATTGTGGGTTTGGGAAGAAGATGAGGTAGTACCTATTACCTGTTATTATCAAACCTTTGGGAGTTACTTCTACGTTTGCTTATTATGCCATGCTATGCTAGTAGACGTGGATTGGGTGAATGAAATCCATGACAGATGTGAGTTTGTTAAATTAATGGTTTATCTAAGGTGGCAACTTAAATACACATCTGGGTGGATTGAGGCACCTGGGTATTCTAGCGATTGCCTGTTTTTCTTTTGGACCGCCACCCAGGCTCAAAGGGATCATGAGATTATTCATGCTAGAAACTTCCATGTGCAGCCACAAGCTACTATGGGCTCTAGCATAGTTGACTAAGTTGTGCAAACTCTTACAGTGGTAGACTAGCAGATGTAGGGGAAAGTAGGTGTAACGGTCTACCCGATCATAAGGTGTGAGCGCTTCTGAAAGACTATGTCTCAATCATCCGTTTCTCAAACACCATGTAGTGCGAGAATCCCAATGGAGGAGATCGAGTCTTGTGGGGAAAAGTGCGCAAACCTCTGCAGAGTGTATAAACTAATCATGGTTAGTCATTGTAACGCCCCGAGACCGATGTGCCAGCTGTCTTCCAGTTATTCGATGTTGTTGCGTTGTCATGTGCTTGCGTGTTGCATCGTGTCATGTCATCATGTGCATTGCATCATGTCATCATGCCATCATATCATTAATTGCTGCATCTCAACTAAATAAATTGCATGGATCTTCGGTCCATTTAAACCGAGGGAATTCACATGGTGATTCTCTTTACAACATATTCTCTCGATATTTAGAGAGCTATATTAAATATTCCAATAATTTGGATTCACCCATAAACACACTTGCAAATATCCCAATGCCTTTTATTATTTCTTCTCTTGGCCTCTAACTTTGTCACATGTCCTTTCATCATTTTTCCGGAGCCCCACCTAAATTCTCAACATTTTTGGACTCTTCTAAATCCTAGTCCTTGTGCAAACCTTTTTAATTAAATTCAAATGACTTTGAATTTAATTCTTGCAAAATGCCCACTCCATTTTTCTTGGGACATGCGTATTTTTGCGAGACCGTGGAAATTATCCCCATGCCCAGATTCCATCCCTAACTTCTCTTTCTTTTCTTTCTCTTTTCTGTTTTGTTTCTAGATGGCAAAGAGATTTTAAAGAAAGAGAGAGAGGAAGAGAGAACCAGCAGGACGCAGCCTTCTAAGGCCCTGCCGCGCCCCTGCCCACCCGGGCCTCCCAAGCCCAGCCGCACTCTCTCCCGCAGCCCACTACCTAACCCTAGCCTCCTCCCGATCACTCCTCTCCCTCTCATCCTCCCTCCAGCGCCGCTAGTGAGAGGCAGAGCGCACACGCAGCCCGATCCCATCTGCTCGATCCCCTCTCTCCCTTCGCTCTCTCCCTCCCGCTGCTCTTCTCGCGCACCACCATCCAGGCCCGCGCCCGATCTCCTCCCCAGCGCCCCGCTCCGCCCGGGCCCTCTCCCGTCGCCACCCGCCGCCGTCGGCGACGATCCAGGGGGACCACCCCGCGCCGTGCCCCTGGCCGGAGCCACCCTGCCGCGCCTCCTCCTCACCATCTCCGCGTCGCCCAGGCGCTTGAGGAGAGGAGCGCCCGCGCCCGCGCCTGCAGCCGTCATCCCCACGCCGTGCTCCCGAGCCGCCTCCTGCCTCGTCCCCGTGCCGTAGGGCGTCGCCTCTGGTCGATTCCAGCCACCCTCGGCCTCTCCTCGAGCACACGCAGCCTGATGCCGACGACCAGCGCCGCCAAGGCCCTCCTCGCGCTGCTGCTCCTTGTTTTCGTCCTCGGTCACGACCATCTCCTTCCCCAACGCCCTTGCGGAGCCTATTGCTGCAGGACCACCACGACCCCATCTCCGGAGTCCAAGTCCGAGGACTAACGCATTCGGGTAAGTCGTCAAGTACATCTTCGTCAAGATCGATGCTTGCACAGGCACCGTTTGCGTGGATTACGTCAAGTACCACGACGACCGTCGAGACCGCCAAGTTCTACTATCGATGAACGCTTTGGACGTCAAGTACCCCTTCGAGATGACGAGATCGGCAACTTCGAGGACCCCAAGTACCCCTTCGAAACGTGTTTCTCTACCGTCGTCTCCGGAAACGCCAAGTACCCCTACGCACGACGACGCCAAGTCCGTTTCGGGATTCGTCAAGTACCGCTACCGTTTTGGCTCGAACGTCTACGAAACGTGTATCACTACCGTCGACCCTGAAGCCCTCGGGTTCGCCAAGTCCGAAGGTGCAAGTACCACTCCGAACCATGTACGACGACCGTCGCCGAAGACCCGTGTAACGTGAACGTGAACGACTACCGTCGCAAGTACCTCTACGTCGTCATGTACCCCTACTTCCCACGACGACCCCGTGAACAACTACTTCCCCGTCGACACGTGTACCCCTACCGCCGAACTCGATCCGTTTCGATAATGCTCGCTTCAAAGGTATAACCCCGAGACGATGCCCGTAAACGAATGCATGTGTGATGTATGAAATGCTCGTGTTTGCTCCGTGTCGGAGTTGCGCGGTGCACGTTGCCCCTCTTTTGCCTTGCCACCGCATGTGGGAACTCGGTATCCGAGAGTACCCCACCTTCTATCGCTTGTCACGCTCCCGCCGCACTTCCGTTTGCACCGAGATCTCAATCGAGTTACTGGAACCGATATGTTGCCGTGGCATCATTTTTGGATTCGTTGCCGTGGTATCCTTTCTTTCCGCCACGATGACATATGCTTCCTAATGCACTTGTCAACTTTTAATAAAAAAAGAATGCATAAACTTGTTCATGTCATCCGCATCATGATAACAACAATTAAAATGTTTAAAATGTTGTTTGCTTAAATTTGATCCTATGCCATGTTAAAATGATTTAATTCATACCTATTCAACCGTAGCTCCGAATTAAATAAACTTTATATGTAAATGGGGGAGAATTTTTCCTAGTTTAACATGGTGGCATCACTTTGCATGTTAAACAACTCTAAAATTGTGTTTAGGACAGATCAGGACCAAACCTAATATTTGCACATGAGGAGTTTCCGGATTTGTTGTTTGTTGTTCCCGGCCTCATTTAACCCTGACTAGATAGGTAGTTTAATTTTGCTTCACCCTCTTGCCATGTTTAACAACATTTAACATTGTTGGGTACATAAACGAGATCGAACTAAATAGTTGTTGTGGTGTTTTGTCAATATGCATCTCGTTGCATATTGAGCTCCACTTAATTTGTGGAATTGGTTGTGCATTTTGCCATGCCATGCCCCCTTTAAACCGGACATGCATCATACTCGATTGTGCATCATGCCATGTTGATGTTTTGGTTGTTTACTATGTTATTTGCTCTTCTCCGGTGTTTGCTTCTTCGGGTTGGTTCCGATAACGTCGTGTTGTGAGGATCCGTCCGTCTACGTTCGTTTGTCGTCTTCATGGATTTCGTTCTTCTTCCTTGCAGGATTCCAGGCAAGATGATCATACCCTCGAAATCACTACTATCTTTGCTATGCTAGTTTGCTCGCTCTTTTGCTATGCCATTGCTACGATGCCTACCACTTGCTTGTCAGCCTCCCAAATTGCCATGTTCAGCCTCTAACCCACCAATGTCCTAGCAAACCGTTGTTTGGCTATGTTACCGCTTTGCTCAGCCCCTCTTATAGCGCTGTTAGTTGCAGGTGAAGATTGAAGTTTGTTCCGTGTTGGAACATGGAGATGTTGTTCCTTGTTGGAACATTTATTTACTTGTTGGGATATCACTATATATCGTATTTAATTAATGCATCTATATACTTGGTAAAGGGTGGAAGGCTCGGCCTTATGCCTGGTGTTTTGTTCCACTCTTGCCGCCCTAGTTTCCGTCATATCAGTGTTATGTTCCCGGATTTTGCGTCCCTTACGCGGTTGGGCTATAATGGGAACCCCTCGACAGTTCGCCTTAAGTAAAGCTTCTCCAGCAATGCCCAACATTGGTTTTACCATTTGCCACCTAGCCTTTTTCTTCCCTTGAGTCGGCCGGCTCAAGGGTCATCATTATTTTACCTCCCCGGGCCAGTGCTCCTCTGAGTGTTGGTCCACCTGTCAGCTGCCGGTGGCCACCAGGGGCAACTCTGGGCTGGCTTACCCGTACCTAAGACAATCTGAGTGTGCCCTGAGAAAGAGATATGTGCAGCTCCTATCGGGATTTGTCGGCACATTCGGGCGGTGTTGCTGGTTTAGTTTTACCCTGTCGAAATGTCTTGTTGTACTGGGATACCGAGTCTGATCGGAATGTCTTGGGTGGAGGTGTATTCCTTCGTTAACCGTGAGAGCTTGTGATGGCCTAAGTTGGGACACCCTGCAGGGATTTGATCTTTCGAAAGCCGTGCCCGCAGTTATGGGCAGATGGGAATTTGTTAATGTCCGGTTGTAGAAAACCTAAAGTTGACCTTAATTAAAACGAATCAACCGCGTGTGTAACCATGATGGTCTCTTTCCGGCGGAGTCCGGGAAGTGAACACGGTTGTTGGAGTTATGCTTGACGTAGGTAGTCCAGGATCACTTCTTGATCATACTTTTGTCGACCGTGCTTTGCCTTCTCTTCTCGCTCTCATTTGCGTATGTTAGCCACCATATATGCTAGTCGCTTGCTGCAGCTCCACCTCATACCTTTACCTTACCCATAAGCTTAAATAGTCTTGATCGCGAGGGTGCGAGATTGCTGAGTCCCCGTGTCTCACAGATACTTCCAAAACCAGCTTGCAGGTGCTGATGAGTTCGTGCAGACGACGCAACCAAGCTCAGGAGGAGCTCGGTGAAGATCTTGTCCTTTATGTTGTTTCGTCCTAGTTGATCAGTAGTGGAGCCCAGTTGGGGTCGATCGGGGACCTTTGTCGCATTTGGGGTTCTTCTTTTATTTTGGTTCCGTAGTCGGACCCTGAGTGTGTTTGATTGATGTAATGTTTATTCATGTAATTGTGTGAAGTGGCGATTGTAAGCCAACTATGTATCTCTTTCCCTTATTATATTACATGGGTTGTGTGAAGATTACCTCACTTGCGACATATGCCTTCAATGCGATTATGCCTCTAAGTCGTGCCTCGACACGTGGGAGATATAGTCGCATCGAGGGTGTTACAAGTTGGTAATCAGAGCCTTCCCCAACCTTAGGAGCCCCCATTGCTTGATCGTTTTTAGCAGCCGAGTTGTGTCTAGAAAAATGTTTTGAGTCATTTAGGAATTATATATCGGAGAGTTTAGGAATTCTTTTTACTTCCCAGTCCCTTCGTCGCTCTGGTGAGGCATCCTGACGTAGAGTTTTGACTCTTCTCTTCTCAAATTTCACTAAAAAAAATTTAGGATCACGCGAGTATCTTGGATTTGTTCCGATGTCTTATGATGAGAATACTGTCTTGGTGCCTCCTGTCAGAGGTTTAGTGGAAGTGTCCCGGGGAGTTGAGCTCTGAGGTGTTGTCATCATAATTTTATCGTTGCAATTCTGGTATACTTGAGATATGTGCGCGACATCAAAAATCTCTTTTATGCAGTTCGTTGGTGAGATAACCTCGATGCCACCCAGTACTGGGGCGGGAGTTCGGGAGTATCGCCATAACTTGTATAACGGATGCTTTTCGAAGGTTGAGATAGATGGTTTCTGAAGGTTTCTTGGTTATGTGTTGAAGGATGGATGCAGCTGGATGTAGGATTTGCTAGCTTGGGTGAGATATTATGCTTCCCCTGTATCCTCAACACCTGATTGCATAACCGGAAAGTTTCGGGAGTTTCATAGGTGGGAATTCAAGTAGCTCTTAGGATATCCTTCCGACAGATGTATGATATGACATTGGGGTTCGACGTCTAGTGGTTCGCCTATTCACGGTCGATTTTACAGTGGTCTCGTTGTGTCTTAAAGAGTCCTTGGCTATGCTGACTCGGGGACGCTTCGTATGTCATGTGCACTGCCATGTACATGATGGTGCTGTACGATTGAGCCCGTGTAGGTCCCACCACGAAAACTTCGGACGAAATCTCTATCATATGTTTGTTCCGGCTTATTTTGCAAGCCAACCTTTTGTTTTGTTTTGAGTTGTGGTATTCGAGTTGCTTCGAAGTCAAATGTTGATTCCATACCTTCCTTAAGTGGTGTTCTCATATTCCTATGCGAATACTAATCCTTCATGATAATTGAGTTTGTCATGTCAATTTCTTTTCATCGGTGTGCTTCTCTTCAAGTGGATCCAATCATTTCAACTCCCGCAAGATCAATTATCACTTCTTCTCAATGGTGTTGTTTCATTCGTCCCAAGCTGCCTTTGTTTTTCCCTCCCTCCCACCCTTGTTTCTTCGAGGGACCATATTTCTTATTCAAGTATCCTTTTATTCATGTGAAGTCTCTCCATTCTTTTTCCACAATGTTCATCCGGTGATTCTCATGAAGATTTCAACGGAGCCTCAAGTTCATCATTGTTCATTCTCTTTCTTCTCCGGTGGATTCAATTCAACTTTTCTATGTTGGTCACATCCTTTCCTCGTTTTAAAGGTTTTCTCATGCCGGTGCAATTCTTAATCATTCCACTTCTCGCTATTTATTTTTCTGGAGTGCTCAAGATATCTCGAAGACTCGTGTATCCACTCTACATTCATTCAAGCTATTTCAAGGATGCTATATCATTCAAGCCATTTAATTTCAACCGGTGCTTTCTCTCTTGTAAATCATTTCAACGGTGTTTCTTTTGAGTGGGCCCTAACCCATAGGTCTTTCCCAGGATCTTACCTGACTCTTCTTATTTTCTCGGAGGTATTCTCAAATTATTTTCGAAGTTTGACATAAGAATGATTTATCATCAGTCAAATGTTTTTTCTCCAAGATCTGTCGAATTCTTTTCATCGTTGACTCTACCTCGTCGTTTTGATTATTCCGGTGTGCCTTAATAATTCTTGGTGGTGTTTCTCGTTGGCTTTCTCATCATTTGAAGAACGAAGAAGAGTGTTCTCTTTAATCTTGCTCCATTCTCCTCAAGGGAAGTGATTCTATCTTGTTGCCATCCTCTCATAATTATTTGCGACCGTGAGATATTCTTTTCAACCATCCGGAGTAATTTAGAAGTCTTTTTAGTTTGTTCTTCCGGAGCCCATCATCTCATAATTATTCATTCCCAGCTTTCAGTTATCGTTCTCCTAATTTTACCGGTGCTTCGTTCAAGTGACCTTTAATCGGTCCATAATCTATTACATTCACTTGTATCTAAATTCTCTCAAGCATCTTCGTCCATTTGCTAATTCTTCCCGGTGTTTCCTTATCTTTACTTTGTTCATAATCAATTCTTACGGTGGTTCGTGCAAGATTCCTCTTCTTTCGTTATCATATCGATGCATTCGTTGTTTCGATTAAACCGGTGTTTCGTTGAAGGCATTCTCAAGTTGGCGCTATATCTATCTTAATCCTTTCTACGAGAATAAGTAGTGTGCCAAATCCATTGATTGTCATCAATTTAATTGGTGAAGGATACGCATAACGTAATTCTTATTCTTGCTTCATCCATGTCGGGGTACGCAGCCACGGGTAGCCCAGCCGGCATCCCCTGGCCCCTCAGAAAAAATTTTGAGCCCGTCCGGCTCATAAGAAGACTCAAGACTTGGGCCGGCTCCCCCCTAGCTGGCTGACTTCCTGGCCGGCTTGGGGGGCGGCCCGCTCCTTTTTACCCCCGCAAAGAAAACTATGGAGGGCCGGCTACGGCAGGGCCGGCTATGGAAGGCCGGCTATAGACGGCCGGCTACCGCTGGGCCGGCTCCGATAAAGCAGTCAACGCCGTACCCGCGATGTACGCGTCCACTCTGTGATGATGAAGCGGGGCGTGGCTACAGTGGAGCCTGCCACCCCCAAAACCCGGAGCACGCCTGGTACAGCGCGTCGTGCGGGCAGCCGCGGCCCGCCCGGCGCGGCACTGTAGCCACGGTGGCTCTGACGCCGTCCATGACGGGCCACCAGCGTGGCCCCCGAGGCGGTGGGCCCCTTCGGGCAGAGAGATGCCGAAGGCCGCCACACCCCCTCTCAAGCCGGCAAGACAGAGGGCCGGCTTGGCGTAGCCGGCCTGCCGCCTTCCTCGAAGGAGACGCCCACTAAGGAGACAAGGTGCGGCGGGGCTACAGTAATCGCCCGCCAGGGCGGCGTTACTGTAGCCACGCTTACCCCGACCAAGCCTGCGCCAACTGACACGGAGCAACAGTAACCAGCCGCCGACCAGGCCCTGGCCCGTGGGGCCGGCCTGTCGACCCAGGAGCCGGCAGTCGGCGGGACCCACCAGCCGGCGGGCCCCAGAAGCCGGCGGAGAAGCCGGCGAACATAGCCATAGACAGCTGGGCCCAGTGCCCAGTCGGATTACCATTGTACCCCCGGGGGGTAGGCCTATATAAACCCCCCGGTGCACCCATGCAAAGGGTTGGACTCTCTTTCTAGACTTAGACGCGTACAAGGAGAAGAAGCAAGCTGAGCTAAGCCCTTCTTCCTCCTTCCACCCAAAATAGCTCAAGGAGCATTGTAGCCACCTGTGAACTTAGTAACCATGCGGAGCCCCCGCAGAGCAGCAGTAGGGGTGTTATCTCCCCGGAGAGCCCTGAAGCTGGGTAAGATTCGCCGGCGTGCATGCCTACGCCTCATCCCGTTTCCAGGCACCGGCGACGTTCTTTTGGCCCCCGCAATGATAAGCCACCCGTTGGCATATGTCGATCCTACCACCCGACATTTGGCGCCCACCGTGGGGCCAGGTGCACCGTCGTCCGGAGACTTGTTCTGGACGGGAACCCTTTTCCTCCCTCGCGGGCGCAGCCAGCCTGGCTCGCCCGATGGCGCATGCCGCGACGCGCTGCACGGCGTCGCCGACGTCTGCGCGGCTAGCGGCCTCGCCAGCCTCTTCGACAATGCCCGCCTCTTCGACGAGCTCGCCGCCAATGCGGGCGCATGTCACCTCGCCAACCTCCTCAGCCAGCTCCACGTCTCCGGCGAGCCCGCTGCGGACTTGGAGTCGGTTGGCTCCACCGACCCGATGCCCGTTGATTCCGACGCGGTATCCTACGACACCTTCCCCACCAACGTCACGGTCTACAACGACCCGCTCCCTCCGGCTGGCGATCGCGATTCTGACGCCCCGAGGTGATGGTTATCGGCCTCGACGGCCCGACCGACGAGGGCGCCCGCGACTCCCCGCGCGCGGCAGCCCAAGACTTGTCCGTCCCCCTTCCGGCTGACGCCAGCGACGAAGTTCTGGAGGCACGCCGCCTCGCTCTCCTCGCGGAGGGCCGGCGGCTGGCCTCCGTAAGACGCCTCACCGAGGCCTACCAGCGCGAAGCTGATCGCGCCGCCTTCGGCACGCCGGCTCCGGCTGGACCTAGCCGGGCCGGCGCCGTCAGGCAACGCGGCGCCGTCATCGCCGACACGCTCGGCGTGGATCGCCCGGTCTATGCCACCCCGCTCGAGAACCTGCGCGCTGCCCAGGCGGCCGTCGACGAGCTAGACGGCTTGGAAGCCGAAGATCTCCCCCATATGACGCAGCGCATCCAGCAGCTGATCGACGCGGCCGCACGACGGCACGAGGCCGACGCCTGCGCGGGGAGCCCGCCCCCGCGCCGCGAACACGGCGCGACCTCCCGGTCGCCGACTACCAGCTACACCCGCGCGCGGCGCGAGAAAGAACCGGCTCCCAGCCGAAGCCGGACCCAAGTCTCCATCGAGCGAGACGCGGACGGCCGCCCCCGAGCCATGGAATGGCGGGGCACCCCGCCTCCGCCTCGAACCCGCGGAGAAAGATATCCTACCCCGCCTCCCGTGGCTCACCCGACTCTCAGCGGCCGGCTTGGTCGCCGGGAGGGAATCGGCGAAAACGACGCCCGCCACCGGATCGACCGTCTGGCCCGATCTCTGGCGCTGGAAGAAGAGGACGATGTCGGTCCGCCTTGCTTCGGCCCCCGCATCCGCGACGAGCCCTTCCCCAAAGGGTTCTCGCTCCCAAGAGACACGCCTAAGTACAACGGCTCGGTGAAGCCGGAAGACTGGCTGACCGACTACTCCACGGCCGTCAGCATCGCCAATGGCAACCGGCGCGTTGCCGTAAAATACGTGCCCCTCATGCTGCAGGGCACGGCGCGGACGTGGCTTAACAGCCTTAAGCCGCTCAGCATCAACAGCTGGGTAGACTTCACTGAAGCCTTCGTTCGCAACTTCACCAGCACCTACAAGCGGGCCCCCAAGCCCAGACAGCTCTCCCTGTGTGTACAGGGCCCAGCCGAGTCCACTCGCGACTACCTGACGCGCTGGGCCGAGCTCCGCAACTCCTGTGAGGGGGTGCACGAGGTGCAAGCCATCGAATACTTCACCGCCGGGTGCCGAGAGGGCACCCTCCTCAAGCACAAGCTTCTTTGCGATGAGCCGACTACCCTCGACGAGCTCCTAAACATCGCCGACAAGTACGCCACCGCCGACTCCTCGATGAAGACCGAGCTCCGGGTGGACGCATCCGGAAAGGTACTCAATCCGGCACCCAAAGCGCCGGCTGGAGACGGCGGCCGACGCCAACACCAGAATGACCAAAAACGCAAGGGCCCTGCGCCGCCTCCCGCCAGCCGGCAGGTGGCCACGGTCGAAGATGCGTCGCCTGAAGGGCGGCCTGCGCCCAAGAAGCCAAAGGGTGGCCGGCCGGCTTGGCAGCCGGCCTTCTCCTACGAGCAAACCCTTGATGCCCCGTGCAAATTCCATAGCGGCGCGAAGCCGTCCAACCACACGACCCGCAAATGCAACTGGCTCGCCCGAATCTCGAAGGGCGAAGGGCTCACACCGACTCCGTCTGCCGGCCCGCCGCCGCCGGCTCCGCCGCCCAAAGCCGCCCGGCCCGCGGTCGACGCCGTGCAGGACGAGTTCCCCGACGAGCAAGCGTCTTATGTCATCTTCACGAGCCAGCCCGAAGACCGGCGCAGCAGGCGCCGAGAGCAACAGGAGGTCAACATGGCCGCTACCAGCCCAGCCGGCCACATGCACTGGTCGGAGAAACCCATTAGCTGGAGCCGGGCCGACCACCCGGAGGTGATGCCCTCCCCCGGGTCCTACGCATTGGTCCTGGAGGCCACCCTCGCTACTGATACGCGCGCCGCACGCTTCTCCCGCGTGCTGATCGACGGCGGAAGCAGCATCAACATCCTGTACCACGACACCATGGAGAAGCTGGGCGTCAAGGCCAAACAACTTGCACCGACTCGAACGGTGTTCCACGGCATCGTGCCCGGACTGTCCTGCGCCCCCGTCGGCAAGCTCAAGATTGATGTACTCTTTGGGGGCAAGGATCATTTTCGCCGAGAAGCAATCTGGTTCGAGGTGGTGGACCTGGATAGCCCTTATCATGCCTTGCTTGGCCGACCCGCCTTGGCCAAGTTCATAGCGGTCCCCCACTATGCTTACCTCAAGATGAAGATACCAAGCTCCAAGGGCGTCATCACCATCGCCGGCGACTACAAGAAGTCCGCCGACTGCGCCGCGGCCAGCAGCCGGCTGGCCGAATCCCTTGTGATCGCGGCCGAGAGGAAGACGCTGGACCGGGTCGTGGCCCTGGCCAGCAAGCAGTTAAACCAACCCGCCGACTCCAAGGAGTATGATGCCCAAGGATCTTTCCAGCCGGCCAAGGAGACCAAGAAGATACAGCTCGACCCCGAGCACCCCGAGAGGTTCGCCGTCATTGGGGCGAGCCTAGATAGCAAATAGGAAGGCGAGCTCGCCGATTTCCTCCGTGAGAATCGGGATATCTTTGCATGGTCCCCCAAAGACATGCCGGGTGTTCCGAAGGATTTCGCCGAGCACAAATTGCACGTGCGGGAGGATGCCAAACCAGTCAAACAGCCCCTCCGCCGACTGTCAGAAGAGAAGAGAAGGATCGTAGGGGAGGAGATAGCCCGGCTCCTTGCAGCCGGCTTCATCATGGAAGTTTTCTTCCCCGAATGGCTCGCGAACCCAGTTCTCGTGCTGAAGAAGAATAACAAGTGGCGCATGTGTATAGATTACACGAGCCTCAACAAAGCCTGCCCAAAGGATCCCTTCGCCCTGCCCAGGATCGATCAAGTAATAGACTCCATAGCCGGATGCGAGCTGTTGAGCTTTTTGGACGCCTACTCGGGATACCACCAGATCAAGCTGAACCCGAATGACCAGCTGAAAACCGCCTTCATCACGCCGTTTGGGGCCTTCTGCTACCTGACCATGACGTTCGGCCTGAGGAATGCCGGCGCCACGTTTCAGCGTTGCATGCAGAAGTGCCTCCTCACGCAGCTCGGCAAGAATGCCCACGTTTACGTGGATGATGTTGTGGTGAAGACGGAGAAGCGTGGCACCCTGCTGGAAGACTTGAAGGAAATGCTGTCCACGCCGCCTGTCTTGGCGGCACCGACTGAGAAGGAGCCCATGCTCCTATATATTGCCGCCACCAGCCGGGTGGTCAGCACCGTCATTGTGGTCGAACGCCCCGAAGAAGGCCGCGCCCAGCCGGTGCAGAGACCGGTCTATTACCTGAGCGAGGTGCTGTCCACCTCAAAACAAAATTACCCGCACTATCAGAAGATGTGCTACGGCGTGTACTTAGCCGCCAAGAAGCTGAAGCCGTACTTTCAAGAGCACCCCATCACGGTCGTATGCACTGCCCCGCTTGCCAACATCATAGGCAGCCGGGACGCATCCGGCCGGGTGGCCAAATGGGCCATCGAGCTGGCCCCCTACACCATCTTCTACCAACCCCGCACCGCCATCAAGACGCAAGCGTTGGCCGACTTCCTTGTCGACTGGGCCGAGACCCAGTACCTACCGCCGGCGCCCGACTCCACCCATTGGCGCATGCACTTTGACGGATCAAAGATGCGCACCGGCTTGGGAGCCGGCGTCGTCCTGACTTCTCCAAAGGGCGACAAGCTCAAATACACGCTGCAGATCCACTTCGCCGCCTCCAACAACGTCGCCGAGTACGAGGCACTCATACACGGGCTCCGGCTGGCCAAGGAGCTTGGTATTCGCCGGATCCTGTGCTATGGCGACTCGGATTTGGTGGTGCAGCAGTCTTCTAGCGATTGGGACGCCAAGGACGCAAACATGGCGAGCTACCGTTTCCTGGTACAGCAAATCAGCGGATACTTCGACGGATGTGAGTTCCTTCACATGCCGCGGGCCGACAACGAGCCGGCGGACGCCCTGGCTCGAATAGGATCCACGCGGCAAGCAATACCAGCCGGCGTCGCCCTGCAGCGCCTCCTCAAGCCTTCAATCAGGCCGTCTCCGGAGTCCGATTCCATTTTCGTGCCGCCTAATCCCGAGGGGGCCGGGTCCGGCTCGAAGAATCAAGCAGCCGGCCCGGGGACTTCAATATTCGGCTCAGGAACTGCCGCACCCGGCCCGGGGACTGCAGCAGCCGGCCCGGGGGCTGCAGTGGCCGGCCCGGGGACTTCTTCAGCACAGGAAGCGGCGGCCGACTCCAGCGCTGCACTACCCAACCCACCCACCCTGGTGGCTCTGGCCACATTGGTGGCCGAGGAGGTCATCGCCCCATCATGGGCCCAAGCCATCCGCAACTTTCTGGTGAACCATGACCTGCCGGCTGACAAAAATGAAGCAAGACAAGTCCAGCGCCGGGCTGGAGCATACACCATCGTCAACAGAGAGCTTGTCAAGCGCAGTGCCACCGGAGTCTTGCAGCGATGCGTCGAGCAGGAGAAGGGCATCGCGATCCTCAGGGATATACACCAAGGAGAATGCGGCCATCACGCCGCATCAAGGTCACTGGTCGCCAAAGCTTTCCGCCACGGTTTCTTCTGGCCGACTGCTTTGGACGACGCCAAAGAGCTAGTCAAACACTGCAAAGGCTGCCAGCTTTTCAGCTCGCAGCAACACATGCCGGCTTCGGCACTCAAGACCATTCCCATCACCTGGCCCTTTGCCGTCTGGGGGTTGGATATGGTGGGCCCATTTAAGACGGCGCGCGGCGGCATGACTCATTTGCTCGTCGCCGTTGACAAATTCACCAAGTGGATCGAGGCGAAGCCGATCAAGAAGCTAAATGGGCCGACTGCAGTGACGTTCATTGCAGATATAACAACCCGGTACGGCGTACCGCACAGCATCATCACCGACAACGGCACGAATTTTGCCAAAGGTGCCCTGGCACGGTTCTGCGCTGCGCAAGGTATCCGGCTGGACCTTGCGTCAGTCGCCCACCCACAGTCAAACGGCCAAGTGGAGCGAGCAAACGGCGTCATTCTGTCCGGCGTCAAGCCTCGACTGGTCGTACCCCTGGAGCGTTCAGCCGGCTGTTGGCTCGATGAGCTGCCGGCTGTCCTATGGAGTCTGCGCACTACTCCGAACAGATCAACCGGCTTCACTCCCTTCTTCCTTGTATATGGTGCCGAGGCAGTCATCCCAACAGACATCGAGTTCGACTCGCCTCGGGTAACCATGTACACGGAAGCGGAAGCCAAAGAAGCACGAGAAGACGGCGTCGACCTGCTGGAAGAGGCCCGGCTGTTAGCCCTCAGCCGGTCCGCCATCTACCAGCAGGGTCTGCGCCGCTACCATAGCCGGAGGGTCCGCTCAAGATCCTTCCAGGAGGGCGACCTTGTGCTCCGGCTGATCCAGCGAACAGCCGGCCAGCACAAGCTCGCAGCCCCCTGGGAAGGCCCCTTCATCATCAGCAGAGCCTTGGGCAACGACGCCTACTACCTCATCGACGCGCAGAAGCCGAAGGCACGCAAGAGAGACGACTCCGGCAAGGAGTCGGAGCGACCATGGAACGCAAATCTCCTTCGGAAGTTTTACAGTTAAAACGCAGTATGTGTTATGCCCACTTTTGTATTTAGTATGAACAGTAGGCTCCCCGAGAAAGACTCGGGGACTGCCACCCTTTACCTTATGAATGAAAGTTATCATGCGCATGATTTTACCTCTTCACTTATTCCGTCCGGTACCGGGTCCGACGAGTCGGCCCGGGGACTGGCCGGCTAGAGTTATATTCAGAGCCCTACCCGCAGTCAGACAAGTAATGCGCCGACACCCAGGCTTGGCTCTTGCCGAAATCGCAGCTCGAAGAACCGACTGCCCGACTGGCAGGAGCCACCAGCCGGAAAGGGTGCGCACATGAAAAACGGCTAGGGACCAAACAGGCTCGCATATATAGCAAAGGCCGACTTGCTGCCTCCCGCCGACCGACTACCAGAGTAGCCGGCCGGCCGGCTTACATCCAGTCTACTTCAAATCCAAGAAAACTCAAGTACTTGCCTTCCCAAAGAGGGAAGGCGGCAAAGGAAAGAGCCTAAGGACAAAAAGTACACTTGGATGAACGCCAACACATGCATATATTAATATATTACACAAAAAAACCTCTAGAGAGGTCGACATTCAGCATTGTTCGATATACACCCAGTGGGTGGAATTGCAGAAACTTAAACTTGTCCAAAAAGAAAGGCAGGGACGAAACGAAAGGCAGCTCAAGCCGGCAGGGCCGCAGACGAGCTGGATTAGGCGGCGGAGGTAGTCGCGCCGGCTGAAGGAGCGGCCGACTGACAAACCTCGGCTTGATCGTCGCCTCCGGCAGAGGGCGCGCTCCTGCGCGGCTCGTTGCTAGAGGCACGGTCGGCTGGGGGACGGTCGGCCGCCCCACCAGTCGGCTCGGCGTCTTCGCTGTCCTCCTCCTCGTCGTCTTCGCCCTCGTCGCTGGAGGCGATCTCTTCCGCCGAGTCTTCGCCGTCCGCCGGGTTCAGCCCGAACCATTCCTCCGGCTGGGCGGCGCCATCGTCGTTAAGCTCCGGCGCGAAGACGCTGGTGTCGGTGCACTCGGCGATCGTCGAGGCGTGCTGCGCGATCGCCGGCCGCACCTCCTCCAGTTCGGCGTCGGCTTCCGACCGCCACGTCCGCAGCTAGTCCAGGCTCAGCCCTGGGTACCACGCGCGGACGAACTCCAGCGCGCGCCCGGCTCCAAGACGGGCCGCGGACGCCTTCCAGGCCTCGAAGCGGCCGACTGCGACCTCGAGCCAGTCGGCCGTCCGGCTTGGGGTCCGGGGAATTGCCTGGCCGGGCCAGAGCGCAGCCAGCATCGTCGCCCCAGCGCGCTGGAGTCGACGGAGCAACCGGTGGGCCGGCTGCAGCCGCGCCTGGACGGCGATAAGCTGCTCCGACAATGTTCGGTTCGCATCCGGCGGAATCACGACCCCGGCTTGACGACGCTCCTCGCGGTAGGCTTCGATGGCTTGGGCGGCTAGGACAGACTGGCCGGGGAAGTACTCTGCGCAAGACAGCAAACACAAGTCAAAACAAAACCATAGGCAGTCGGCGATTGGAAGAAGAGCAAGGAAGACAGCCTACCGTCAATAAGATCCTCGACCCGGCCAAAGCCTTCTTCCAGTGCCCGCCGCATCTCGGCCCAGCTCGCCTCCCTGGCCCCGAACTCCGCCCTCAGGGTAGCCTCGTCGTCCTGCGCTTTTTGCAGGGACGCCTTGTGGCTCCTCTCCTGGTCGGCCAGTTTCGTTGCCAGGCGGTCGCGCTCTTGAGCCAGATCAGCGTACTCGGCGTCCTTGGCACGAAGAGCGGCCTGCACCACGCCGAGTTCCCTCCGCAAGTCGGTGTTGGCCTCTGCTCGAGCAAAAAATAAAGAGAAAAATCAGCAAAGGGAAAGTCGTCAAGAAAGATCTGACTCGACTGCACTGCAGTCGGCCCGGATCTCGGGGACTACACCCAGTGGGTGCGCTGTCGCGCCCCCACGAGAAGTTAACCACGACAAGACACTTACGCCGGCTGCTGGCGAGGTCCTCGGTCCTCCGGCTTAGCTCCCGAGCCTGGGAGTTGAAGGCGGCCGCGCGAGAGTTGTGATAATCCTGAAGATCAGAAAAAACAGTCAGCATAGTCGTCTAGTAAGATCCGACCCGACTGAGCTGCAGTCGGCCCGGATCTCGGGGACTACACCCAGTGGGTGCGCCAGCGCGCCCCCACGGAAAAAACTCAAAGGACCAGAGCGGTCAAGGAGCGAAGACTTACCCGGATTGCAGACCGCGTCGACAGAAACTCCTGAGTGAATTGCCTCAGGAGGCCGGCCTGCGCCTGCAACCGGCTCCGAACCCCTTGGGCCGCGACGTTCAGCTCGTCGCTCCCTCCGCTGGGAATCCACCCGGACATGGCGGAGCTGGCCGCCTCCAGGGCATCCGCCGTCCGCTCGGCTCCCGCGGCTTGGCGCGTGTCCGGCGGGGCCGTGCCCCCTCCGGCGGGCCGGTCCGCCGCCGGCTCGATCTCGAGGCCGGCTCCGGCCTCGGGTGTGGCCCGGGCCGGCTCCTCCGGCACCGCCGACGATCGGCCGCCTTCGCCTGCTCCAGCTAGCGCTGCCGGCGGCGTCCTCTCGGCGGATCCCTCGACGGCCTCGCCCCTCTGCACCGGCGGCTGCTCGGGGATAATCTCCTCCGCCGTGGGCAGAGGGACGTCCGGATCCAAGGTCTGGAGGGGGATGGCGAGCAGCGGAGTCTGGCTGCGCACGCTTTCCACCTCCGCCTCCATGGCCGCCCGCTCCGATGGAGCCTCAGCCGCCGCACTCGCCCGCCCTGGCGCCGTTTGGGCGGCCTCTCGCTCCGCCGTCGCCCGCTCGGCCGCCTCCATCTCCCGGCGTGCCTCGCGTGCGTTGCGCTGCGTGGCTGCGTCAAGTTCGGCGCGGGGGTCCACTCAGCAGGACCTTGAAGAGGCGGCACTCGGCCCGACCACGGAGCCGGCTGGGCCCCTCTCAAGGGAGAGCGGCGCCCTGCTCAGGAAATCAGAAAACATTCAAGGAAAGAAAACTTCAGAATAACAAGCACGCAGGCGGCTACTAGACTTACGCGGAAACTGACGGGGGCTTCTTCACCGCCTTCCGAAAGCGGGCTGCCTTCGCCGCCGCCTCCTCGCGCTTCGTGGCCGCGGCGGAGGCCTTCGGTTTCTTCGGCCGGCTCCCGAAGAGCAGGAGCGCGGCCCGGCGTTTTCCCTTCCCGCCGCCGGCAGTCGGCATGGCGGACGAGCTCGCGCCGCGGCAGTCGGTTGCCGACTGGCGGCGAGGGAGTTCTCCGACTTCGAAGTCGTCCGGCCAGTCGTCGAAGCTGGCCGAGAGCCTGGTGCCGCCAAGCTCGACGGCACCCCCCGTGGCGGCGTCCTCCATGGCGACGGCGGAGAGATCCGGGTCGTCAGGGTCATCCTCCGTGCGATCCGGGGCGTACTCGCGGTCGACTCTGGCTGCCCCGGCTGGCAGCGGGAGGAGAGGATTCTGATAAAGGAAAAGAGAAAAGGGGTCGCCTGGTCAGAGGCCGGCTATCCCAAGCCGGCAGACGGCGAGGGGAAAGGCTTACCACAGGCGGAGGCTGGGCGCGGGAGTACGGCGCCTTGCCGAACTGCCACTCGTCGGTGAGCTTCAAGTTGGCGACGTAGTTCGCCATCAGAGCCACCTCGGCGTGCGGCATCTCCCAGGTGCTCGGCTGGCTGGGATCGAACCGGCCGCTCATCTGGCACATCAGGTGCGGCCGGCTTTGGAGAGGCAAGATCCGGCGCTCGACGAAGGCGGTTACCAAGTCGGACGCAAGCAGACCCTCCGATTGGATCATCACCCGAAGCCGGGAGATGGAAGCGTTCCCCGCTGGAGAAAGGGACTTCGACCGGTAGCCCCAGGTCCGCCGCTTCCCAGTCGGCGGGCCGGCTACATAAGCCGGCAGGTTGACGTAGTCGCCGTGCCGGGCGACGTTCTTGACGTAGAAGTAAGACTTTTGCCACAGCTTGACCGACTGGATCAGAGGAATGTGGGGGAAGGGGTTGTCGTCGCTGGCCCTCTTCATCGCGATGAAGGCGCCGCAGGGAGCCGGCACGCCGGCGGAGACGGTGCCGAGCTTGTTCTGGAACAGTTCGGCCCAGAGCTCCAGCGTCGGCAGCACCCCCAAGTACCCTTCGCAGAGCGTGACGAAGGCCGAGAGTTGGAGCACCGCGTTGGGCGTGACATGATGCGGTTGAAGATTGTAGAACTCGAGGAACGATCGCATGAAACTGCTCGCCGGAAAGCCGAAGCCCCGGAGGAAGTGCGCACGGAAGACGACGCGCTCGCCTTCCTCCGGCGCCGGCGAGACCTCCTTCGCGGGCGCTAGGCGCACCTGCACGAGGTCGGCGGAGGGCAGACGCCGGGTCTGGCGGAGGAACTCGATGTGCTCGTCGTGGACGTTGGACCCGTCCCACGAGCTCGACAAGGCCAGCGACATGGCGACGTGGGAGGGCTACGGCGCGAAGCAGTGTCGAGCAAGAAGAAGAGCAGGAAGAAGAAGAGCGGGGGGGATGGAGAGCGAGCGGGCCCGTGCCTCTCCCCCTCCCCTCTTACTTGTAGGCGCGTGCGCCGGAGACGAGGAGGCGCGGCGTGGGGGGTCGTGGGGATCAATCGTGCACATCTCCCCCACGCTCGCGTCATTTACGCGCCTTGATGGCGCAGGGTAACGGCCGCGGGGAGGCGAGCGGCCCCCTCGGGCCATAGAAGATCTGCGCCCGGGCCGAGGCCGGGGAGTGGCGGGCCCGGGCCTGCGGCGGCGTCCCGTCGCGCGCGTGCGACGGCAGGATTTCCCTGCCACGTGGCTCGTCGTGGGGCCCGCGGCCGGCCCGCGGGTCAACCACGGTCGCCCTAATAAAGAAAAGTGTTCCGAGGCCGGCGGCGACAACGCAGTTGGCCCTGCACGGTATGAATCCGGCCTAGCTTCCCGTCCGTTCATCTGCCGCGAAGCTCGCCCGCCTTCGGGGACTACTGTCGGGGTACGCAGCCACGGGTAGCCCAGCCGGCATCCCCTAGCCCCTCAGAAAAAATTGTGAGCCCATCCGGCTCATAAGAAGACTCAAGACTTGGGCCGGCTCCCCCCTAGCCGGCTGACTTCCTGGCCGGCTTGGGGGGCGGCCCGCTCCTTTTTACCCCCGCAAAGAAAACTATGGAGGGCAGGCTACGGCAGGGCCGGCTATGGAAGGCCGGCTACCGCTGGGCCGGCTCTGATAAAGCAGTCAATGTCGTACCCGCGATGTACGCGTCCACTCTGTGATGATGAAGCGGGGCGTGGCTACAGTGGAGCCTGCCACCCCCAAAACCCGGAGCACGCCTGGTACAGCGCGTTGTGCGGGAGCCGCGGCCCGCCCGGCGCGGCACTGTAGCCACGGTGGCTCTGACACCGTCCATGACGGGCCACCAGCGTGGCCCCCGAGGCGGTGGGCCCCTTCGGGCAGAGAGATGCCGAAGGCCGCCACACCCCCTCTCAAGCCGGCAAGACAGAGGGCCGGCTTGGCGTAGCCGGCCTGCCGCCTTCCTCGAAGGAGACGCCCACTAAGGAGACAAGGTGCGGCGGGGCTACAGTAATCGCCCGCCAGGGCGGCGTTACTGTAGCCACACTTACCCCGACCAAGCCTGCGCCAACTGACACGGAGCAACAGTAACCAGCCGCCGACTAGGCCCTGGCCCATGGGGCCGGCCTGTCGACCCAGGAGCCGGCAGTCGGCGGGACCCACCAGCCGGCGGGCCCCAGAAGCCGGCGGAGAAGCCGGCGAACATAGCCACAGACAGCTGGGCCCAGTGCCCAGTCGGATTACCATTGTACCCCCGGGGGGTAGGCCTATATAAACCCCCCGGTGCACCCATGCAAAGGGTTGGACTCTCTTTCTAGACTTAGACGCGTACAAGGAGAAGAAGCAAGCTGAGCTAAGCCCTTCTTCCTCCTTCCACCCAAAACAGCTCAAGGAGCATTGTAGCCACCTGTGAACTTAGTAACCATGCGGAGCCCCCGCAGAGCAGCAGTAGGGGTGTTATCTCCCCGGAGAGCCCTAAAGCTGGGTAAGATTCGTCGGCGTGCATGCCTACGCCTCATCCCGTTTCCAGGCACCGGCGACGTTCTTTTGGCCCCCGCAATGATAAGCCACCCGTTGGCATATGTCGATCCTACCACCCGACAATCCAAGTGATTAATTCTTTATTCCGGAGGCTCATCTAAATTCTTGATCTCAATTGTTCATCATATCTTTTTCCGGAGTTCCAAGCCCTCTCAACTATATCGTCACGAAGATCCGTCTAATTATTGTAAGGGTTCAACCTGTGTTTTCAACTTTTCTTTCCATTCGTCTGACCATTCTTTTACCGGAGTTTCTTCATGGAGGCTATACATGAGGGTTCATCAAAGATTATTTCCTTCTCGAAGTTTTCATCGAGATTCTTTTAAGAAGCTCAAGCATTCTTCATCTTGTAATCCGGAGTGCAATTCTTTCACGCATATCTTTTGAGGTGGTGTTATGTCACGCCTGATAATTTCCCTTCGTGCTTCGTGTTTCACAAGTTATCAAGATGAGGTCTTTTAAATCCACAAATCTCGTCATTGGAGTTATCTTGGGTTATACTTCACCTAAATCCTTCCCTAAGGATTGTTGCGATAATTGTGCTCATATATGATCCAAGTTCTTCATATATCCTTCCGGTGATAAGCTTCTCGTCTCCTTATTCATGACAATCCAATTCTTTCCCGTGAGTGGCAGATTGTCACCTCATAATTTTGAGATGTATTTCATAAGACCATATCAAGCTTATTCTTTTCGTTGGTGTTCCAACAACTCCGTTCTAGCATTTGTTGTAACCGTGTTCTCTCAAGAGATTGTTTCCCTTCGTTCCGGAGGCATTGTGATGTTGCTATCTTCAACCTTTCTTTTGTTTTTGTCAGGACCTTGTTTCTTACTTGCTTATCCATCTAACCAGAGCGTGGTGTCATCTCTTCTAGTTCTTTTCACCTTATCAAGCCTTGCATCCTTTCTCAACCGGAATGCTGTCCGAGATATTTCTTACCCTTGTTCCATTCATTCAATAGTTATGGAGGCAGTGTATTGCGATTTCATCAAGTACCTTCTCTTCTTATCAAGTTCTTATTCAATTCCTTTTCTTCTCAACCGGAGTGCCGTTAGAAGATGTTCTTCCTTGTCTCTCTTTTCTAATGGGGGGTTTTCAACTTCGTTCATCTCCATTGCTTTCTTTCTGTCATTTGTTCTACCTCTCAAGGTTCTGTGGTTTCACTCGTTTGTCAAAGGAGCAACTTAGTTTTACCTCTTCTCTTTCTCTCCTGTTTTTCCCTCCGGTGCCATTCTAGATCTCGGGACGAGATCCTCTCGTAGTGGTGGAGTGTTGTAACGCCCCGAGACCGATGTGCCAGCTGTCTTCCCGTTATTCGATGTTGTTGCGTTGTCATGTGCTTGCGTGTTGCATCGTGTCACGTCATCATGTGCATTGCATCATGTCATCATGCCATCATATCATTAATTGCTGCATCTCAACTAAATAAATTGCATGGATCTTCGGTCCATTTAAACCGAGGGAATTCACATGGTGATTCTCTTTACAACATATTCTCTCGATATTTAGAGAGCTATATTAAATATTCCAATAATTTGGATTCACCCATAAACACACTTGCAAATATCCCAATGCCTTTTATTATTTCTTATCTTGGCCTCTAACTTTGTCACATGTCCTTTCATCATTTTTCCGGAGCCCCACCTAAATTCTCAACATTTTTGGACTCTTCTAAATCCTAGTCCTTGTGCAAACCTTTTTAATTAAATTCAAATGACTTTGAATTTAATTCTTGCAAAATGCCCACTCCATTTTTCTTGGGACATGCGTATTTTTGCGAGACCGTGGAAATTATCCCCATGCCCAGATTCCATCCCTAACTTCTCTTTCTTTTCTTTCTCTTTTCTGTTTTGTTTCTAGATGGCAAAGAGATTTTAAAGAAAGAGAGAGAGGAAGAGAGAACCAGCAGGCCGCAGCCTTCTAAGGCCCTGCCGCGCCCCTGCCCACCCGGGCCTCCCAAGCCCAGCTGGACTCTCTCCCGCAGCCCACTACCTAACCCTAGCCTCCTCCCGATCACTCCTCTCCCTCTCATCCTCCCTCCAACGCCGCTAGTGAGAGGCAGAGCGCACACGCAGCCCGATCCCATCTGCTCGATCCCCTCTCTCCCTTCGCTCTCTCCCTCCCGCTGCTCTTCTCGCGCACCACCATCCAGGCCCGCGCCCGATCTCCTCCCCAGCGCCCCGCTCCGCCCGGGCCCTCTTCGGTCGCCACCCGCCGCCGTCGGCGACGATCCAGGGGGACCACCCCGCGCCGTGCCCCTGGCCGGAGCCACCCTGCCGCGCCTCCTCCTCACCATCTCCGCGTCGCCCAGGCGCCTGAGGAGAGGAGCGCCCGCGCCTGCAGCCGTCGTCCCCACGCCGTGCTCCCGAGCCGCCTCCTGCCTCATCCCCGCGGCATAGGGCGTCGCCTTTGGTCGGTTCCAGCCGCCCTCGGCCTCTCCTCGAGCACACGCGGCCTGATGCCGACGACCAGCGCCGCCAAGGCCCTCCTCGCGCTGCTGCTCCTTGTTTTCGTCCTCGGTCACGACCATCTCCTTCCCCAACGCCCTTGCAGAGCCTATTGCTGCAGGACCACCACGACCCCATCTCCGGAGTCCAAGTCCGAGGACTAACGCATTAGGGTAACTCGTCAAGTACATCTTCGTCAAGATCGATGCTTGGACAGGCACCGTTTGCGTGGATTACGTCAAGTACCACGACGACCATCGAGACCGCCAAGTTCTACTACCGATGAACGCTTTGGACGTCAAGTACCCCTTCGAGATGACGAGATCGGCAAGTTCGAGGACCCCAAGTACCCCTTCGAAACGTGTTTCTCTACCGTCGTCTCCGGAAACGCAAAGGACCCCTACGCACGACGACGCCAAGTCCGTTTCGGGATTCGTCAAGTACCGCTACCGTTTTGGCTCGAACGTCTACGAAACGTGTACCACTACCGTCGACCCTGAAGCCCTCGGGTTCGCCAAGTCCGAAGGTGCAAGTACCACTCCGAACCATGTACAATGACCGTCCCCGAAGACCCGTGTAACGTGAACGTGAACGACTACCGTCGCGAGTACCTCTACGTCGTCATGTACCCCTACTTCCCACGACGACCCCGTGAACAACTACTTCCCCGTCGACACGTGTACCCCTACCGCCAAACTCGATCCGTTTCGATAATGCTTGCTTCAAAGGTATAACCCCGAGACGATGCCCGTAAACGAATGCATGTGTGATGTATGAAATGCTCGTGTTTGCTCCGTGTCGGAGTTGCGCGGTGCACGTTGCCCCTCTTTTGCCTTGCCACCGCATGTGGGAACTCGGTATCCGAGAGTACCCCACCTTCTATCGCTTGTCACGCTCCCGCCGCACTTCCGTTTGCACCGGGATCTCAATCGAGTTACCGGAACCGATATGTTGCCGTGGCATCATTTTTGGATTCGTTGTCGTGGTATCCTTTCTTTCCGCCATGATGACATATGCTTCCTAATGCACTTGTCAACTTTTAATAAAAAAAAGAATGCATAAACTTGTTCATGTCATCCGCATCATGATAACAACAATTAAAATGTTTAAAATGTTGTTTGCTTAAATTTGATCCTATGCCATGTTAAAATGATTTAATTCATACCTATTCAACCGTAGCTCCGAATTAAATAAACTTTATATGTAAATGGGGCAGAATTTTGCCTAGTTTAACATGGTGGCATCACTTTGCATGTTAAACAACTCTAAAATTGTGTTTAGGACAGATCAGGACCAAACCTAATATTTGCACATGAGGAGTTTCCGGATTTGTTGTTTGTTGTTCCCGGCCTCATTTAACCCTGACTAGATAGGTAGTTTAATTTTGCTTCACCCTCTTGCCATGTTTAACAACATTTAACATTGTTGGGTACATAAACGAGATCGAACTAAATAGTTGTTGTGGTGTTTTGTCAATATGCATCTCGTTGCATATTGAGCTCCACTTAATTTGTGGAATTGTTTGTGCATTTTGCCATGCCATGCCCCCTTTAAACCGGACATGCATCATACTCGATTGTGCATCATGCCATGTTGATGTGTTGGTTGTTTACTATGTTATTTGCTCTTTTTCGGTGTTTGCTTCTTCGGGTTGGTTCCGATAACGTCGTGTTGTGAGGATTCGTCCGTCTACGTCCGTTTGTCATCTTCATGGATTTCGTTCTTCTTCCTTGCGGGATTTTAGGCAAGATGATCATACCCTCGAAATCACTACTATCTTTGCTATGCTAGTTTGCTCGCTCTTTTGCTATGCCATTGCTACGATTCCTACCACTTGCTTGTCAGCCTCCCAAATTGCCATGTTCAGCCTCTAACCCACCAATGTCCTAGCAAACCGTTGTTTGGCTATGTTACCGCTTTGCTCAGCCCCTCTTATAGCGTTGTTAGTTGCAGGTGAAGATTGAAGTTTGTTCCGTGTTGGAACATGGAGATGTTGTTCCTTGTTGGAACATTTATTTACTTGTTGGGATATCACTATATATCGTATTTAATTAATGCATCTATATACTTGGTAAAGGGTGGAAGGCTCGGCCTTATGCCTGGTGTTTTGTTCCACTCTTGCCGCCCTAGTTTCCGTCATATCGGTGTTATGTTCCCGGATTTTGCGTCCCTTACGCGGTTGGGCTATAATGGGAACCCCTCGACAGTTCACCTTAAGTAAAGCTTCTCCAGCAATGCCCAACATTGGTTTTACCATTTGCCACCTAGCCTTTTTCTTCCCTTGAGTCGGCCGGCTCAAGGGTCATCATTATTTTACCCCCCCCCCCCCCCGGGCCAGTGCTCCTCTGAGTGTTGGTCCACCTGTCAGCTGCCGGTGGCCACCAGGGGCAACTCTGGGCTGGCTTACCCGTACCTAAGACAATCTGAGTGTGCCCTGAGAAAGAGATATGTGCAGCTCCTATCAGGATTTGTCGGCACATTCGGGCGGTGTTGCTGGTTTAGTTTTACCCTGTCGAAATGTCTTGTTGTACTGGGATACCGAGTCTGATCGGAATGTCTCGGGTGGAGGTCTTTCCTTCGTTGACCGTGAGAGCTTGTGATGGGCTAAGTTGGGACACCCTGCAAGGATTTGATCTTTCGAAAGCCGTGCCCGCGGTTATGGGCAGATGGGAATTTGTTAACGTCCGGTTGTAGAAAACCTAAAGTTGACCTTAATTAAAATGAATCAACCGTGTGTGTAACCGTGATGGTCTCTTTCCGGCGGAGTCCGGGAAGTGAACACGGTTGTTGGAGTTATGCTTGACATAGGTAGTCCAGGATCACTTCTTGATCATACTTTTGTCGACCGTGCTTTGCCTTCTCTTCTCGCTCTCATTTGCGTATGTTAGCCACCATATATGCTAGTCGCTTGCTGCAGCTCCACCTCATACCTTTACCTTACCCATAAGCTTAAAGTCTTGATCGCGAGGGTGCGAGATTGCTGAGTCCCCGTGTCTCACAGATACTTCCAAAACCAGCTTGCAGGTGCCGATGAGTTCGTGCAGACGATGCAACCAAGCTTAGGAGGAGCTCGGTGAAGATCTTGTCCTTTATGTTGTTTCGTTCTAGTTGATCAGTAGTGGAGCCCAGTTGGGGTCGATCGGGGACCTTTGTCGCATTTGGGGTTCTTCTTTTATTTTGGTTCCGTAGTCGGACCCTGAGTGTGTTTGATTGATGTAATGTTTATTCATGAAATTGTGTGAAGTGGCGATTGTAAGCCAACTATGTATCTCTTTCCCTTATTATATTACATGGGTTGTGTGAAGATTACCTCACTTGCGACATATGCCTTCAATGCGATTATGCCTCTAAGTCGTGCCTCAACACGTGGGAGATATAGTCGCATCGAGGGTGTTACAAGTTGGTAATCAGAGCCTTCCCCGACCTTAGGAGCCCCTATTGCTTGATCGTTTTTAGCAGCCGAGTTGTGTCTAGAAAAATGTTTTGAGTCATTTAGGAATTATATATCGGAGAGTTTAGGAATTCTTTTTACTTCCCAGTCCCTTCGTCGCTCTGGTGAGGCATCCTGACGTAGAGTTTTGACTCTTCTCTTCTCAAATTTCACTAAAAAAAATTTTAGGATCACGCGAGTATCTTGGATTTGTTCTGATGTCTTATGATGAGAATACTATCTTGGTGCCTCCTGTCAGGGGTTTAGTGGAAGTGTCCCGGCGAGTTGAGCTCTGAGGTGTTGTCATCATAATTTTATCGTTGCAATTCTGGTATACTTGAGATATGTGCGCGACATCAAAAATCTCTTTTATGCAGTTCGTTGGTGAGATAACCTCGACGCCACCCAGTACTGGGGCGGGAGTTCGGGAGTATCGCCATAACTTGTATAACGGATGCTTTTCGAAGGTTGAGATAGATGGTTTCCGAAGGTTTCTTGGTTATGTGTTGAAGGATGGATGCAGCTGGATGTAGGATTTGCTAGCTTGGGTGAGATATTATGCTTCCCCTGTATCCTCAACACCTGATTGCATAACCGGAAAGTTTCGGGAGTTTCATAGGTGGGAATTCAAGTAGCTCTTAGGATATCCTTCCGACAGATGTATGATATGACATTGGGGTTCGACGTCTAGTGGTTCGCCTATTCACGGTCGATTTTACAGTGGTCTTGTTGTGTCTTAAAGAGTCCTTGGCTATGCTGACTCGGGGACGCTTCGTATGTCATGTGCACTACCTTGTACATGATGGTGCTGTATGATTGAGCCCGTGTAGGTCCCACCACGAAAACTTCGGACGAAATCTCTATCATATGTTTGTTCCGGCTTATTTTGCAAGCCAACCTTTTGTTTTGTTTTGAGTTGTGGTATTCGAGTTGCTTCGAAGTCAAATGTTGATTCCATACCTTCCTCAAGTGGTGTTCTCATATTCCTATGCGAATACTAATCCTTCATGATAATTGAGTTTGTCATGTCAATTTCTTTTCATCGGTGTGCTTCTCTTCAAGTGGATCCAATCATTTCAACTCCCGCAAGATCAATTATCACTTCTTCTCAATGGTGTTGTTTCATTCGTCCCAAGCTGCCTTTGTTTTTCCCTCCCTCCCACCCTTGTTTCTTTGAGGGACCATATTTCTTATTCAAGTATCCTTTTATTCATGTGAAGTATCTCCATTCTTTTTCCACAATGTTCATCCGGTGATTCTCATGAAGATTTCAACGGAGCCTCAAGTTCATCATTGTTCATTCTCTTTCTTCTTCGGTGGATTCAATTCAACTTTTCTATGTTGGTCACATCCTTTCCTCGTTTTAAAGGTTTTCTCATGCCGGTGCAATTCTTAATCATTCCACTTCTCGCTATTTATTTTTCCGGAGTGCTGAAGATATCTCGAAGACTCGTGTATCCACTCTGCATTCATTCGAGGCACCGAGATGAGCACTGGGAGATGATTATCACCAGGAAGGATAGATCAATTGCAGCTTTTATCCAGGAGTTAAACCAGCACATTCGACGTAAGGAGAACCAGATGTGCGCCGACATGATAGATCCGAAGAAGGCGAGGACAAGAATCAAGGAACTGGAGGAAGAACTCAAGGCTACACGTGAAGATTATGAAGAGGAAATCGAAGTATTAGTGGAGAAGAATGACGATCTGATCAAGAAGATTGGAATATTTATGGGAGGCACCAGTAGAGGAAGTCGAAGAACCCAAGGAGATTCGCCCGGAAGACTACATCATCATCGACGACACCGACTCGGATCCAGATGGTAGCGATGATGACTATGTTGATGAAGCTGGAGCAGATATCATGGAGTCTGCAACCGAAGAATATTTCTAGTAGACGACCCATCAGTAGTAGTAGTCCACCATGTAAATATAAGTAGTCCGAGAACTTTTGCGATAGTTAGATCGATTGTATGCCCTTGTTTGATTGAGTGAAGTGAAGTGTGTGCTTTTGCCTCGTGTGCATATGGGTAGTGTTTTCTCTTTAGACCCCTCTCTATTCTTAAATCTCATCTTTTCTAAACCCATCAGATGCCTCCGAGACGTGACCCCGGATTTACCTTCCCACCGGAGCTCACCTAGTTGATCCAGCAGCAGAACACATTGATGCAGTTGCTAGTCCAGAACTAGAATCAGGGGAACAACAACAACAACCCACCACCACCACCACCTGTTGATCACTTAGCCTGTTTTCTTAGGCTGAATCCGCTGGTGTTTTCCAGTAGCACCGAGCCGATAGTAGCAGATGATTGGCTCTGCAAGACAGCAAGGGAGCTGACCACAGCAGGATGCACAGATGTGGAAAAGGTGAAGTTTGCCGCACATCAGCTTGAAGGACCCGCGGCATCATGGTGGGAGAATTTCACAGCCACTTTCCCTATCGACACTGTCACGTGGGACCAGTTCCAGTAGGCTTTCCGTACTACTCATGTTTCAGCAGGAGCTATGGCCATGAAGAAGCGTGAGTTTCGCAACTTGCGCCAAGGAGGACGGACAGTTGGCCAATATGTGGAGGACTTTAGTAAGCTAGCACGTTATGCTCCAAATGACGTTGCTACGGATGCAGCTAAGCAGGAGAAGTTTCTGGAAGGACTGAATGATGAGTTGAGAATGCAGTTGATTGTAGCAACCTTCAACAACTACCAGGAGTTGGTAGATCGTGCTCTCATGATTGAAGGGAAGCAGCAGCAAATTGAGAACCGTAAGAGGAAGTATGGACAAGGGGAGTACAATTCAGGAGCTCAGTAGAAGCCACGTTTTACCCCTAGACCGGGAGGACATTTTCAGCATACCCATGGAGGAGGTAGCTCGCACAATCATAATGGCACCAAGAATGGTAATGGGAATGGAGGAAGCAACGGCCAGAACCGTACCAACCCATCAACCCCAGCCAAGAGAGACCTGAGCCAAGTCACTTGCATTAAGTGCCAGAAGACCGGACATTATGCCAATGAATGTCCTGAATCACAGAATGGAAATGGCAATGGAAGCTCTGGGAAGAATCCAAATGTCAGGACCCCGATTCTAAGCCACATCGATCTAGCCGGTAACACCTCATATCACTTTGCGGCCTCACGCACGGTATCCCACGGGTGTCGCCTTACCATGGCCCGGGACCGTTTGCGCCTTTTGGCTCGCGTATATGACAATGTCGCTAGCATCCATATGACCAAGAACCCGGGCCGACATGGCTAGTCGTGAACCCAAAGCGGCACAGACCTATGGGGACAGGCATACATGAATCACAACGAACATGTCGGTCATCAACGAGTGATTCCGGGCTGTAGCACTGGGCTAGCAGGACTCCGGGGAATCCCGGGCTGTAGCAGGCTAGACAGGACCCCGGAGATCACCGCGTGACATTTCCCCGAAGGGACAGACATAGGGACGAAGTGAAACACATGCCGGCCAGTCAAGTGTCCTGAACAGTAGTGCTGGGCTAGCAGGACTCCGGTGAACCGGGCTGTAGCGGACTACTATGGCTCGAGGAGCGCTAGACTACATTTCCCCATAAGAAAGGCTGCGAAGGGCAAACCACTAGATTGTCGGATCCCACTCATACCAAGCATTTCAAACATACATACAATATGCTCGATATGAGTACATACAACATGGCATCACAACAAAACTCTACAACTCACGTACTTTATTTAAAGGCTCCAGGGAGCCATACATAACATATCCATACAGGTAGGGGTCACATGACCCGACACTCAAGTCATACAGTCATACAAGCACATGCGGAAGCAACTAGTCTGAGTACAGACTCTAGAAAGAAAGAAGGCTTCTCGAAGCCTGTCTATCTACATAGGGCCCTCCATGGCCTGGATCACCACCTGGGTGTCTAGTCACTCGTCGACGTCAAGATCTACGTAAAACCCATCGGAGGGGGCAGTGTTGTCGTCTGAAAACAATAAATAAGCAAACATGAGTACAAAAGTACTCAGCAAGTCTTACATCAGAACCTACTGTACATGCTCATTCTCAAGAAGGTGGTGGGGTTTATGCAGCAAGCCAGCTTTGACTCTTGGCTAAGCTATCCTACGGAATCTTTTAGCAAAATAGTTTTCGCACACGAGTCCACTACTCACCATCACAATACTCCACCGAGGATCCTCCCTCGTATCCTGTGAGGGGGCCATCCCCGGTACTCACACTTATCTTGAGTCTTTTAGTAGTATCCATTAACTTGTCTATGAACTGTATATGCAATCAAGTAGTCCTTTACCGCGGACGCGGCTATTCGAATAGTTTTATACCCTGCAGGGGTGTACTTCGTCACACATGTTTCCACCACTTAGCGTCTGCACACGAAATGTGCTCGGCAGACTTCAAGCGAAAACCGACGTGGGTGTAGACCACGACCTGACTAACCTCACAAGTCTCTAGTCCAGGGTCATCGCCTATTCAGGTTCCATCCGCAAGGAAATCCGGCCGGGGTGTCCTCAACGGCCCCGAACGATGTGAACAGGGTTCCCGAGACACCAAACGGGTGACCCGGTACACCGTGCCACGGTGTATCTACCGCAACATAGCCTACCCCTAGGGTCAGCGCTACGCACGGCCGCCAACACATATCCTACAAACACCAGAAACTAGTTGCAACTCCTGGACTGAGGCGAGAGGGGTCGGTAAGTCGAGCGGGGTCATATTTCAGGGCCCAATGTGTGGTAGTAGCTGAATCTTAATTCACGCATACAGAACTCAGTTCTTAGGGACGGCTTCAATGAAACAACCCACCATGTACTCCTACATGGCCTCTCATCGATACCTTTACCAAAACATGTTCAACACATCCCACATAATACTGGCACAAGCATTTCACTCTAGCCCATCACCCAGATGAACCAGACCTGACACAACTCTAAGCATAGCAGGCATAGCAAGGTAGGAATCACAAAACATGGCTCAATCAACTCCTACACATGCTAGTGGGTTTCATCTAGTTACTGTGGCAATGACAGGTCATGCAGAGGATAAGGGTTCAACTACCGTAGCACACAGCAGTTTGAATCGTGTTGTCTTAATGCAGTAAACAAGAGCAGGAGCGAGAACATGGGTTGTATCGGAATGATCAATGGTTGCTTGCCTGATGGAGTGGTGACGGGATACTGCCCTTCAGTTGGATACTCGTGAATATCCTCGGAGGCAGAACCTACCACGAAGAACACAACCGAGCACAATCAACACATGACGATATGCAACAATATGATGCATGCTATGACATGGCAATATGGATGTGTCTTGAGCTAATGCAACTAGCTATGGTTTAAATGGAGTTGGTTTGAGTACAAGATTCAAATTCCAATCCCATATATGGTTATTTAAATGCCCTTTATTTGTTTTGTCCAAAACAGGGGACAAACATTGTTCAAACATGCATGAAAATGGTACAGATGGATTCCTTGAATTTTTCTGATAATTTTACATATATAATTTGTCTCATTTGGAGTTATGGTTGAATTTCTATGAATTTTTGAAGTTTTGGGTATTTTCTGGAATTTCCTGAGTTATTTTTAAACTAGAAAATGATTTACTGCGTCAGCCTTGCGTCAGCATGACATCAGCAAGTCAAAGGCGCCAACCAGGTCAAACCTGACTGGTGGGGCCCCCTGGTCAGTGTCTCTGTGCACTAACCGCGCTTAGTTAGCCTAATTAACAGGCGGGGCCCACTAGTCAGTGACTATACTGGTTAACTAATCTATTTAGTTAGTACTAACAGGGTAATTAGCCGGGCAGGGCCCGCATGTTAGTGAGAGAGGGGGGGGAGTCAACCCACGTCAGCAGGTCAAACCTCCCCGGTCAGCGGGTCAAGGCCTGCCGGCGAGGCCAGACGCGGTGGCGCGCTGCGGAAATCGCCCACGGGGCACCATTTGGGGCGTGGAGGGCATCTACGAGCTCCTGGGAACGAGCCGCAGCTCTTGGTGGTGGTGGTGGAGCTCGGGGTGGCCGGAGACGTCGCCGGCGACGACTTTGGCGGTCGCCGGAGTTCGGGTGATCGCGGGATCACGTTTTGGTGCGTAAACGAGCGGGGCAAAGGGGCTAGGAGGGCGCTACGCACCGCAAGGAGTAAGTTCGACACTCCAGGGTGACCATTTGGTCACCGGAGCATCGTCGACAGCGAGCTCAGGCGGCGGCGCACTTCGGTCATCACGGGGGTGACGGCTACGGCGACCAATTGAAGCGGGGAAGAGGGGGAAACGGTTGCGGAGCTCACCGCGGTTCTTCTGGTGCTACTGGCGAGGCAGGGGAGGCACGAGGTTCGGCGAATCGACGATGAAGTCGCCAGCGGCCGCAGGTTGAGGAAGAGCTCGAAGGCGACGCCGTAGGGCTTCCCGAGGCGCGTGACTTGACGGAGAGGTAGCCGGCAATGTGGCGGAGCTCCTGGGCGCAACGGCAGGGCGAGGGGTGGCCGGTGGCCGCGGTGGCAGCGAACGGCGGCGACGGCGCGTTCGGGTGGTCGCGCGGGAGAGAAACAGGGGAGGGGATGACGGCGAGGGAGAGTGAATGAGAGGGCCAGGGGGGTGCGTGGCGTCCATAGCGACGTCGGGGAGGCGGCCGAAGCAGGAGGTGGCCGTCGGTGGCCGCGCGCGTGCCGGCGCGCCGCGGGCACACGCCCGGCGTCCTCTTGGCAGGAGCTAGGGGACGACTGGCGTCGGCCTGGTGGGCTGGGCCGTCCAGCTACAGTGCTGGGCCGGTCGGTGGCGCCAGGTAAGTGGCCCACTGGCCTACTCTCTCTCTCTCTAATTTATTCTGTTTTCTATTTTCTATTTCTATTATTCTGTTTTGATTTAGTTTAAATACTAAATCATTTTATAAAATCCTGAAAATATTTATGGACACTTTCTGAAATATTTCAGTGGCCCAAAAATAATTCCAACATTATTTGAGCATTTAAATTATTTAATAGTATTTAAATGCCCAAATTCAAATATTATGAATTAAATCAATGCCCCTTTTTATGACCTAAAATTATATTCACCATTTTTCCCAAGGGTTCTAACCCAAGGCAAAGAGGGTGAACATTTCTGAAGGGCATTTCAGGTTCATTGAATTTATTTTTAGTAAACCCTAGTTGATTTCAGGGGGGGGTGCTGGGGGTTCTGCTTTCCCCATTTCCATTTCTGATGAAAGTAGACATGATGCACACTCTAATGCATAACCTAGCTAGGATGTGACAACTCACCCCCACTCAAAAGAATCTCGTCCCGAGATTTAGGATCATCTGGGAAGAAGGCGGGGTACTCGAGTCGAAGACGATCCTCCCTTTCCCAAGTGGCTTCTTCCTCGGAATGGTGTGACCATTGAACCTTGAGAAACTTGATATTATGACGTCGAGTGGTACGCTCGGCTTGATCAAGGATACGAACGGGGTATTCCCGATAAGAGAGGTTATCTTGTAAATCAAGCGTTTCGTGGTCCACTCCACGGATAGGATCCGCGAATCAACGCCTGAGTTGCGAAACGTGGAAGACGTCGTGAACTCTGGAAAGATGCGGAGGTAGTTCCAATTGGTAGGCAACTTCTCCTCGTTTGGCAATAATGCGAAAGGGTCCAATGTAACGAGGAGCCAATTTGCCTTTGATACCAAAGCGATGGGTTCCCTTTAACGGGGTAACCCGAAGGTAAGCTTTCTCGTCAATTTCAAATGTCATAGGCTTATGCTTACGATCATATTGACTCTTTTGGCGAGATTGGGCCGTTTTCAATTTCTCACGAATAACGCGAACCTGCTCTTCTGCTTCCTGAATCATATCCGGGCCAAAGAGTTGTCTTTCCCCGGTTTCTGACCAGTTAAGCGGCGTTCGACATTTTCGTCCATAGAGAACTTCGAAGGGAGCCTTGCCCAAACTAGCTTGATAGCTATTGTTATAGGCAAACTCCGCGAATGGAAGGCATTTCTCCCAACTCATTCCGAACGAGATAACAGAAGCTCGGAGCATATCCTCCAGAATTTGATTTACTCGCTCTACTTGACCACTTGATTGAGGATGGAAGGCGGTACTAAATGAGAGATGAGTTCCCATAGCATTTTGGAAACTTTCCCAAAATCGAGAGGTGAAGAGACTTCCACGGTCTGAGTTAATTTCCAATGGGACACCATGAAGAGACACTATTCGGGATATGTATAAGTCAGCTAGCTGGCTAGCGGTGATACTCTCACGAACAGGTAGGAAATGGGCTACTTTGGAAAGACGGTCGATCACGACGAAGATGGCATTATTTCCCCTCTTGGTCCTGGGAAACCCAGTGATGAAATCCATACTGATTTTGTCCCATTTCCATTCAGGAATGGCCAAAGGTTGAAGGGTGCCAGCAGGCCGTTGATGCTCTGTTTTAACACGACGACAAACGTCGCAATTAGCAATGTATTGAGCAATTTCCCTCTTCATCCTAGTCCACCAAAACCTCTGGCGTAGGTCTTGATACATTTTAGTACTACCGGGATGAATGGTGAGAGGGGATTCATGAGCTTCCTTAAGGATCATCTGGCGTAGATGTTGGTTCTTGGGAACCACCAGGCGGTTCTCAAAGAGGACAGCACCTTGCTCATCCATGGAAAAACATTTAGCTACTCCGCTAGCAATGTTTTCCTTAATCCGGGATATGCCCTTATCACGCCTTTGGGCAGCTATGATTTGATCCATAAGGGTAGGTTTCGCCACCAGGGTAGACAGGAATCCACGAGGAACAATATGAAGATTAAGCTTACGAAATTCCTCATGGAGAAGTGGTTGACTTTGTTGTAACATCAGGTTGTTACAGTAGGACTTACGACTTAGTGCATCAGCCATGACATTGGCTTTGCCAGGGGTGTAAGTTATTCCTAAGTCGTAATCCGAGATCAACTCGACCCAACGTCTTTGCCTGAGATTCAAATCTGGTTGGGTGAAGATATATTTCAAGCTTTGGTGATCGGTGAAGATCTCGCAACGATTATCGAGAAGGTAATGTCACCAGGTTTTGAGTGCATGGACTACAGCTGCAAGCTCTAGATCATGTGTGGGATAATTTTCCTCATGTGGGTGTAATTGCCGTGAGGCATAGGCAATTACCTGACGATCCTGCATGAGTATGCAACCTAGTCCTTGTCGCGAGGCGTCGCAATAGATAATAAAGTCCTTGGAGAAATCTGGTGGTACCAGTACGGGAGCAGATGTCAGGCGTCTTTTCAGTTCCTGAAAACTGAACTCGCACTGTGGAGTCCACTCGAACTTTTTATCTTTCTTGAGGAGTTCAGTTAGAGGTTTAGCAACCTTGGAGAAATTCTCGACGAAGCGGCGGCAATAGCTCGCTAGGCCAAGGAAACTCCGAACTTGCTTGACCGAAACAGGTGGAGTCCAATCAAGGACGGCTTGAACTCGCTCGGGATTGACAGCAATACCCTTACCAGAGATTACATGGCCTAGATAGGTCACTTCTGACAACCAAAATTCACACTTGGAGAATTTGGCATAAAGGCGATGCTCTCGAAGTTTCATCAATACCAGTCTTAGATGTTCGGCATGTTCCTCTTCATTTTTGGAGCAGATGAGTATGTCATCGAGGTATACTACGACGAATTTGTCCAAGTACTCCATGAAAACCGAGTTCATTAACCGGGAGAAAGTGGCCGGGGCATTGGTTAAACCGAAGGACATGACGGTGTACTCGTATTGGCCATAACGAGTGACAAAAGCCGTTTTGGGAATGTCCCCGTTTCTGATTTTGATTTGATGGTAGCCCAACCTCAAATCCATCTTGGAGAAGACTGAGGATCCAGCGAGCTGATCGTACAGGTCGTTGATCCTGGGAAGCGGGTATTTGTTCTTGATGGTGACCAGATTGACAGGTCGGTAATCCACAACCATTCGATCCGTTCCATCCTTCTTCTTGACGAAGAGGACGGGGCAAGCCCAAGGAGAGGAGCTAGGACGGATGAACCCTTTGTTCAAGGACTCATCGAGTTGGTTCTTAAGCTCGGCTAGTTCTAAGGGTGCCATCTTGTAGGGTCTTCTAGCAATTGGAACGGTTCCTGGAACAAGGTCTATCACAAACTCGACATCCCGGTCAGGTGGAACACCTGGCAGTTCTTCCGGAAACACATCCGGGAAGTCTCGGACTACCGGAACGTCCTCAAGGTCTGGAAGAGGGTTGGCATTGAGAGAGTAAAGTTGGCGCTTGGCCACTCGAGTTAAGACATTAACTGTCTTGCCCGAGGGATGAGTAAGTTGAACGGTTCTAGTGGCACAATCGATCTTGGCGCAATGAGCCGACATCCAGTCCATACCCAAGATGATGTTTATGTCGGAGGACTTGAGAGCTATTAAAGATGCAAGGAAGACAAGCCTATCGACAAGAATTTCGTTCCCATGGCTTACCCTAGAAGTTTGCCATTTGGAACCCGGAGTTTGAATTACCATGGAAGTGGGCATGTCACAGAATGTCGTGTTATGCAACCGAGCATAATTCTCGGATATGAATGAATGAGATGCTCCAGTATCGAAAAGAACAGATGCCGGATGGCAGTTAACAAGGAGCGTACCAAGGACGACGTTGGGATCCTCATGAGCCTCTTCGGCTGAGACGTAGTTGACATGGCCACGTGCAGTAGTGGCCGGCTTGGCGTAGAAAGTCTTTCCCGCGGGCTTACCACGGCCAACGGACTTTCCAGCTTGATTGGGGTTGTTCTGGGGACACTCTCGACTATAGTGACCCGGTTCTCCACACTTGAAGCATGTTACCACAGTGGGGCGTGGAGCAACATTAGCAGCGGGGCCACCATAGGGCTTGGACGGTGCAAATTGCTGGTTGGGACGAGGCGCCTCAAAGGATGGCCTCGGGGTGAATCTGGGTGGCAGTGCGGTGCTTGGAATCCACACCCGGCGCTTCTGAGCTCCAGAGCCGGATGAAGACCCAAAATCACGAGAATGCTTGCGTGAAGCGTCATAATCAGTCTGGCCTGTCTCAGCACTGATAGCTTTATTGACCAACTTCTGGAAGGATGTGCACTCGTGCAGACGGAGATCGCGGCGAAGCTCAGGGCTAAGTCCCTTACGGAACCTTGCCTGCTTCTTGGCGTCAGTAGAAACCTCTTCAGGAGCATAGCGTGCCAGGTTCCCAAATTCTCGGCTATATGCATCCACAGTCAGCCTTCCTTGGGTGAAGTTGCAGAACTCCTCCCTCTTGCGATCCATGAGACCTTCCGGAATGTGATGCTCACGGAAAGCCTCGCTGAACTCAGCCCAGGTAGTGATTTGGCCGACCGGGCGCATAGCTTCGTAGTTTTCCCACCAATGGCTAGCGGGGCCCTCAAGATGATAAGCAGCATAGGTAACCTTGTCGGCTTCAGCTACGTTGGCAGAACGTAGCTTGTGGGTGATGCTGCGAAGCCAATCATCCGCGTCGAGGGGCTCGACAGAATGGTTAAACCTTGGTGGGTACAGCTTGATGAAGTCGTTGATTGACACCAAGGCATTTCGTGGGTGACGTGCAGTGTTCTGCTCAATCCGCTCCAGCAGGCGGTTGGTCTCACGCTTGTTCCTTTCCGCCTCCAGCATCACTTCGGCCAGGGAAGGCGGGTGAGGCAAATTTTCACCTCTAGCTGCATTGGCTTCCCCCTGCTCTGGGGCAGCAGGGTTTCCGCGGGTGTTGACCATCCTAGGAGGGAAAACAAGACAACGGTTTAGACAAGGATGGCTCAAACTTAACAGGGAAGTGCAGAATGTAAAGGATAACGCAGAATGCAGAGATGCTCATTCGTATGCCATGGTACTATAAAACTGCCATATATACACCAACGGTCATACTCGTCATACATAGTTTAGTACAAGCCCATGCTACAGTACAACTATGAAGGTAGACGTTACATCTCATCGGAGGCATTCCGAGTCCCTATACATTATTTGTCTACACCTCCGGAATCGATTACACACCAAGTCGTATTCCACAAGTCAGACAGGACAGTGGAGATACAACTACTACAATACTAGTGGTACTACTACTAACTCAGATAGCTCCGTAGTAGTCCTCATAGAAGTCACCTCCATAGCCTGGAAGTTCAACGTGATCATCCGGAAACAGACGGTCCTGAGGAGCCTGTGGACCATAGGGGCTAGGATAAGGTCTTGGACCAACAAACGGTGGCCTGCGGGGACCAAGGGGTGGGGTGATGCCTCCCACATCACGCCAATCCACCATGTCTAGCAGAGCTGCTCTCACAGGATACAGATCCCTGGTATCCATACATCCAGCTTGCACCGCGGGTGCAAACCGAGTCAATGTGGCCCAATGATCAGCACGGGTATTGAAGAGCTCCAGCCTCAAGGCCCGATTCTCTCGGTCCTTATCTTCGAGCATCTCAGCGTTGGTACGAGTTAATGAGTCCTCCTGAGTGGAGTCAGCATAGATAGCCTGAAGATACCCCTGCACTCCCGGAAGTGAAGCTGGCATGTAACGGAAGTCAGTGTTCCGAAGCAGGCCAGTCCGGACTCGCAAGATGGTCATCATGGAATAGGCAGCATCCTGCACAGCCATCTCAATGGTAACTCCGAGTCCATAGGAACAGTGAAGGGGCTCGGTAGATCCAGGATAGGAAGGAAATATCCTGACGGTGCATAAATACTGGCTTTGATTAAAGTCGCGGAACTGCTCTTCAATAGTGTATTCGGGATACCAACGGTATCCTGTCTCGATCATTACCCGGACCAACATAGCAGTATGACTGGGCACGTCGAGGCACCTGGTCAGGCGAACCACTTGATTTTGAGACTGGTTGGCCATCTGAAAGCACAGCCATAAGACAAAGACATCAGAATTCCTAGGGAAAATTGGGCAGCATAACGGCTGTAAATGCTCAGAAAAAGATTTCAGACATCCACAACAGTTCACAATACCGCTCAACAGCATCATATCAAGGTTCTGATTCAAATAGCCACATACTAAAATAGTAGAAACTGGACTGAAACTCATAGCAAAAATCCTATGAGCTACTACGGATTAGTAACACGTGAACCTGATAGAAGAAGAGAGCCTAGTCCTTAACCCACGTTGAATGAGAAGAGAATGACTCAGATCAGAAGCATAGGGTAAAGGAGTAAAAGAACCTTACGTTCCCTCCCACAATCAATTCCCTTACATATAACTAAAGCATTTCTAGACTCGACATCGACCAGTTTGGCTGAACGAACCTACAGGCAGTCCGGCTCTGATGCCAACGCTGTCAGGACCCCGATTCTAAGCCACATCGATCTAGCCGGTAACACCTCATATCACTTTGCGGCCTCACGCACGGTATCCCACGGGTGTCGCCTTACCATGGCCCGGGACCGTTTGCGCCTTTTGGCTCGCGTATATGACAATGTCGCTAGCATCCATATGACTGAGAACCCGGGCCGACATGGCTAGTCGTGAACCCAAAGCGGCACAGACCTATGGGGACAGGCATACATGAATCACAACGAACATGTCGGTCATCAACGAGTGATTCCGGGCTGTAGCACTGGGCTAGCAGGACTCCGGGGAATCCCGGGCTGTAGCAGGCTAGACAGGACCCCAGAGATCACCGCGTGACATTTCCCCGAAGGGACAGACATAGGGACGAAGTGAAACACATGCCGGCCAGTCAAGTGTCCTGAACAGTAGTGCTGGGCTAGCAGGACTCCGGTGATCCGGGCTGTAGCGGACTACTATGGCTCGAGGAGCGCTAGACTACATTTCCCCATAAGAAAGGCTGCGAAGGGCAAACCACTAGATTGTCGGATCCCACTCATACCAAGCATTTCAAACATACATACAATATGCTCGATATGAGTACATACAACATGGCATCACAACAAAACTCTACAACTCACGTACTTTATTTAAAGGCTCCAGGGAGCCATACATAACATATCCATACAGGTAGGGGTCACATGACCCGACACTCAAGTCATACAGTCATACAAGCACATGCAGAAGCAACTAGTCTGAGTACAGACTCTAGAAAGAAAGAAGGCTTCTCGAAGCCTGTCTATCTACATAGGGCCCTCCATGGCCTGGATCACCACCTGGGTGTCTAGTCACTCGTCGACGTCAAGATCTACGTAAAACCCATCGGAGGGGGCAGTGTTGTCGTCTGAAAACAATAAATAAGCAAACATGAGTACAAAAGTACTCAGCAAGTCTTACATCAGAACCTACTGTACATGCTCATTCTCAAGAAGGTGGTGGGGTTTATGCAGCAAGCCAGCTTTGACTCTTGGCTAAGCTATCCTACGGAATCTTTTAGCAAAATAGTTTTCGCACACGAGTCCACTACTCACCATCACAATACTCCACCGAGGATCCTCCCTCGTATCCTGTGAGGGGGCCATCCCCGGTACTCACACTTATCTTGAGTCTTTTAGTAGTATCCATTAACTTGTCTATGAACTGTATATGCAATCAAGTAGTCCTTTACCGCGGACGCGGCTATTCGAATAGTTTTATACCCTGCAGGGTGTACTTCGTCACACATGTTTCCACCACTTAGCGTCTGCACACGAAATGTGCTCGGCAGACTTCAAGCGAAAACCGACGTGGGTGTAGACCACGACCTGACTAACCTCACAAGTCTCTAGTCCAGGGTCATCGCCTATTCAGGTTCCATCCGCAAGGAAATCCGGCCGGGGTGTCCTCAACGGCCCCGAACGATGTGAACAGGGTTCCCGAGACACCAAACGGGTGACCCGGTACACCGTGCCACGGTGTATCTACCGCAACATAGCCTACCCCTAGGGTCAGCGCTACGCACGGCCGCCAACACATATCCTACAAACACCAGAAACTAGTTGCAACTCCTGGACTGAGGCGAGAGGGGTCGGTAAGTCGAGCGGGGTCATATTTCAGGGCCCAATGTGTGGTAGTAGCTGAATCTTAATTCACGCATACAGAACTCAGTTCTTAGGGATGGCTTCAATGAAACAACCCACCATGTACTCCTACATGGCCTCTCATCGATACCTTTACCAAAACATGTTCAACACATCCCACATAATACTGGCACAAGCATTTCACTCTAGCCCATCACCCAGATGAACCAGACCTGACACAACTCTAAGCATAGCAGGCATAGCAAGGTAGGAATCACAAAACATTGCTCAATCAACTCCTACACATGCTAGTGGGTTTCATCTAGTTACTGTGGCAATGACAGGTCATGCAGAGGATAAGGGTTCAACTACCGTAGCACACAGCAGTTTGAATCGTGTTGTCTTAATGCAGTAAACAAGAGCAGGAGCGAGAACATGGGTTGTATCGGAATGATCAATGGTTGCTTGCCTGATGGAGTGGTGACGGGATACTGCCCTTCAGTTGGATACTCGTGAATATCCTCGGAGGCAGAACCTACCACGAAGAACACAACCGAGCACAATCAACACATGACGATATGCAACAATATGATGCATGCTATGACATGGCAATATGGATGTGTCTTGAGCTAATGCAACTAGCTATGGTTTAAATGGAGTTGGTTTGAGTACAAGATTCAAATTCCAATCCCATATATGATTATTTAAATGCCCTTTATTTGTTTTGTCCAAAACAGGGGACAAACATTGTTCAAACATGCATGAAAATGGTACAGATGGATTCCTTGAATTTTTCTGATAATTTTACATATATAATTTGTCTCATTTGGAGTTATGGTTGAATTTCTATGAATTTTTGAAGTTTTGGGTATTTTCTGGAATTTCCTGAGTTATTTTTAAACTAGAAAATGATTTACTGCGTCAGCCTTGCGTCAGCATGACATCAGCAAGTCAAAGGCGCCAACCAGGTCAAACCTGACTGGTGGGGCCCCCTGGTCAGTGTCTCTGTGCACTAACCGCGCTTAGTTAGCCTAATTAACAGGCGGGGCCCACTAGTCAGTGACTATACTGGTTAACTAATCTATTTAGTTAGTACTAACAGGGTAATTAGCCGGGCAGGGCCCGCATGTTAGTGAGAGAGGGGGGGGAGTCAACCCACGTCAGCAGGTCAAACCTCCCCGGTCAGCGGGTCAAGGCCTGCCGGCGAGGCCAGACGCGGTGGCGCGCTGCGGAAATCGCCCACGGGGCACCATTTGGGGCGTGGAGGGCATCTACGAGCTCCTGGGAACGAGCCGCAGCTCTTGGTGGTGGTGGTGGAGCTCGGGGTGGCCGGAGACGTCGCCGGCGACGACTTTGGCGGTCGCCGGAGTTCGGGTGATCGCGGGATCACGTTTTGGTGCGTAAACGAGCGGGGCAAAGGGGCTAGGAGGGCGCTATGCACCGCAAGGAGTAAGTTCGACACTCCAGGGTGACCATTTGGTCACCGGAGCATCGTCGACAGCGAGCTCAGGCGGCGGCGCACTTCGGTCATCACGGGGGTGACGGCTACGGCGACCAATTGAAGCGGGGAAGAGGGGGAAACGGTTGCGGAGCTCACCGCGGTTCTTCTGGTGCTACTGGCGAGGCAGGGGAGGCACGAGGTTCGGCGAATCGACGATGAAGTCGCCAGCGGCCGCAGGTTGAGGAAGAGCTCGAAGGCGACGCCGTAGGGCTTCCCGAGGCGTGTGACTTGACGGAGAGGTAGCCGGCAATGTGGCGGAGCTCCTGGGCGCAACGGCAGGGCGAGGGGTGGCCGGTGGCCGCGGTGGCAGCGAACGGCGGCGACGGCGCGTTCGGGTGGTCGCGCGGGAGAGAAACAGGGGAGGGGATGAGGGCGAGGGAGAGTGAATGAGAGGGCCAGGGGGGTGCGTGGCGTCCATAGCGACGTCGGGGAGGCGGCCGAAGCAGGAGGTGGCCGTCGGTGGCCGCGCGCGTGCCGGCGCGCCGCGGGCACACGCCCGGCGTCCTCCTGGCAGGAGCTAGAGGACGACTGGCGTCGGCCTGGTGGGCTGGGCCGTCCAGCTACAGTGCTGGGCCTGTCGGTGGCGCCAGGTAAGTGGCCCACTGGCCTACTCTCTCTCTCTCTAATTTATTCTGTTTTCTATTTTCTATTTCTGTTATTCTGTTTTGATTTAGTTTAAATACTAAATCATTTTATAAAATCCTGAAAATATTTATGGACACTTTCTGAAATATTTCAGTGGCCCAAAAATAATTCCAACATTATTTGAGCATTTAAATTATTTAATAGTATTTAAATGCCCAAATTCAAATATTATGAATTAAATCAATGCCCCTTTTTATGACCTAAAATTATATTCACCATTTTTCCCAAGGGTTCTAACCCAAGGCAAAGAGGGTGAACATTTCTGAAGGGCATTTCAGGTTCATTGAATTTATTTTTAGTAAACCCTAGTTGATTTCAGGGGGGGGTGCTGGGGGTTCTGCTTTCCCCATTTCCATTTCTGATGAAAGTAGACATGATGCACACTCTAATGCATAACCTAGCTAGGATGTGACACCAAACCCTTTCAACAGGGGACAGGTGAACCATGTTTACGTGGAGGAGGTTGAAGAGCAGCTGAATGGAGTAATCGATAAGTTTTTGGTTAAGTCATTTACTACACTCATTCTTTTCGATACTGGTGCATCGCATTCATACATATCAAGGGGATTTGTGGATAAGTATAACCTGCCCACCAAATTTCTTAGAACACCTATGTTAGTAAGCTCACCAGGAGTGGAGTATATGGCTAGTAAGGGATGTTTTCAAGTGCCATTGAGTATAGGTAGGCATGTGTTTCCCTCGGATTTGATCATTTTGGAATCACAAGGTTTGGATGTAATTCTGGGTATGGATTGGCTGTCGATGTATGGAGGAAACATCGATTGCACCAGTAAGTCAATTTTGCTTACCACCCCAGAAGGGAGAAGGATCAAGTATGTATCCCGGCATGTGCCGAAAAGGACTCAAGTGAATTTGTTAACAGGAGTTGTGTAGGAGGAAGTACCAGTAGTAAAGGATTTCCCTGATGTATTTCCAGAAGAGTTGCCAGGCATGCCACCGGATAGAAACATTGAGTTTTTGATTGAGCTTTTGCCAGGCACAGGGCCAATATCTAAGAGACCATATAGGATGCCCGCAAAGGATTTGGTGGAGATTAAGAAGCAGATTAAGGAGTTACTGGATAAAGGGTATATTCGCCCAAGTTCTTCGCCTTGGGGATCGCCAGTACTTTTAGTGGATAAGAAGGATGGATCGTTAAGGATGGTTGTTGATTATCGAGGATTGAATGAAGTAACCATCAAGAGCAAGTACCCACTACCGATGATCAATGATCTGTTTGATCGATTCCAAGGAGCTAGGGTATTTTCCAAGATCGATCTACGATCAGGATACCATCAGTTGAAGATTCGAGAACAGGATATACCTAAGACAGCTTTTACCACCAGGTATGGGCTGTACGAGTATACGGTTATGTCATTTGGTCTGACTAACGCACCTGCATATTTTATGAACATGATGAACAAGGTGTTTATGGAGTTTTTGAATAAGTTCGTCGTAGTGTTCATTGATGATATTCTGGTTTACTCGAAGAATGAAGAGGAGCATAAGGAGCATTTGTGTTTGGTACTTGGTAAGCTCAGAGAACATCAGTTATATGCCAAGTTTAGCAAATGTGAGTTTTGGTTGAAGGAAGTTGGATTTCTTGGACACGTTATATCCGGGGAAGGTATAGCAGTAGACCCCACCAAGGTTGACACGGTGACAAATTGGGAAGCGCCAACAACAGTTGGAGAGATCCGGAGTTTTCTTGGACTCGCAGGATACTACCGGAGATTTATTGAAAATTTCTCGAAGATTGCAAAGCCTATGACAGAGTTGTTGAAGAAGGATACCAAGTTCATATGGACCGAGGAATGTGAGGCCAGTTTCCAGGAGTTGAAGAAACGTTTGGTTACATCACCAGTGTTAATTCTGCCAGATCAGACCAAGGATTATGAGGTGTATTGTGACGCTTCACGTCGAGGACTTGGAGCAGTGCTTATGCAGGAAGGAAGAGTTGTTTCATATGCCTCACGACAGCTTAAGACTCATGAGTTGAATTATGCCACGCATGATTTGGAGTTAGCAGCCGTAGTGCATGCATTGAAAACTTGGAGACACTTTCTCATTGGAAACCATTGTGAGGTGTACACAGATCACAAGAGTTTGAAGTATATTTTCACGCAGAAGGAGTTGAATCTCAGGCAAAGGAGATGGTTGGAGCTCATCAAGGATTATGACATGAGATTGCATTATCACCTCAGAAAGTTTAACGTAGTAGCTGACGCATTGAGCCGTAAAAGCCATGTCAACACTTTAATGACGGGAGATTTACCAAGGGAGTTAGCCAAAAATCTTCGTGAGCTATGTTCAGAGATAGTCCCAAGAGGCTATGTAGCAGCATTGGAGATTCAATCTACTTTGATGGATAAGATCAGAGAAGCTCAAAGGACTGACAAGGAGATTGCTTCTATTAAGGTGAAAACGAGCAAAGGAAGAGCTAAAGGATTTCGTGAGGATGAGCACGATACCTTATGGTTTGAAGACCATGTCTATGTGCCCAACGACCCGGAGATCAGGAAGTTGATTCTGCAAGAGGCCCATGATTCACCATATTCGATTCGCCCAGGAAATACCAAGATGTATTTGGATTTGAAGGATACTTTCTAGTGGACCGGAATGAAGAAGGATATTGCGGAGTATGTAGCAATTTGTGATGTATGTCAGAGAGTAAAGGCAGAGCATCAGAAAACGCGAAACACCGGGAATACTTTCCCGGATGTTTCCCCCCTTCACCGGTATCACCTTCCACCTCGTTAGGGAATACCTAGCACCGCGCATTGCCACATTACATTTTGTGTTACTTTGTTTGCTCTGTTATTTATTGTGTTCCCCCTCCGTTACTTCTTTCCGGTAGACCCCGAGACCGCTGCCGGTACCCCCGATCGACTACAGTGTTGACGACCCCTACTTGTCTGAGCAACCAGGCAAGCTCCCCCCCCCCCCCTTGATCACCAGATATCATCTACTCTCCTCTATACTGCTTGCATTAGAGTACTGTAGCCTGTTACTGCTTACCGTTAATCCTATCCTGATGCATAACCTGTCATTGTTGCTACAACTGTTGATACCTTACCTGCAATCCTAAATGCTTAGTATAGGATGCTAGTTTACCATCAATGGCCCTACATTCTTGTTTGTCTGCCATGCTATACTATCGGGCCCTGATCACTTGGGAGGTGGTCACGGGTATATACTTATACATAATATATGATACTTGTGGTGATTAAAGTCGGGTCAGCTCGTAGGAGTACCCGCAAGTGATTCCGATGTTGGGGGCTGAAAGGGCAGGTGGCTCCATCCCGGTAGAGGTGGGCCTGAGTTCCCGAAGGCCCCCGACTATTACTTTGTGGCGGAGCGACAGGGAAGGTTGAGACCACCTAGGAGAGAGGTGGGCCTGGACCTGGTCGGCGTCCGTGGTTATTTCAGAATAACACGCTTAACAAGATCTTGGTATTTGATTTGAGTCTGGCTACTGGCCTATACGCACTAACCATCTACGCGGGGACAGTTATGGGCACTCGACGTCGCGGTATCAGCCGAAGCCTTCATGATGCCAGCGACTAAGCGGCGCGCGCCGGGTTGGACCGCGTAACGCAACTTCCTTTGTAATGGAGGTTGCTAGGTCTGCTCACCGGCCGCGTACGCAACGTGCAGGTGTGCAATGGGCGATGGGCCCAGACCCCTGCACCATAGGATTTAGACCAACGTGCTGACCACTCTGTTGTGCTTAGGTAGGGCTAGGACGTGTTGATCTTCCGAGGCCGGGCATGACCCAGAAAAGTGTGTCCGGCCAAATGGGATCGAGCGTGTTGGGTTATGTGGTGCACCCCTACAGGGAAGTTAATCTATTCGAATAGCCATGATCTTCGGTAACAGGACAACTTGGAGTTGTACCTTGACCTTATGACAACTAGAACCGGATACTTAATAAAACACACCCTTCCAAGTGCCAGATACAACCGGTGGTCGCTCTCTCACAGGGCGACGAGGAGAGGATTGCCGGTTAGGATTATGCTATGCGATGCTACTTGGTGAACTTACCATCTACTCTCTTCTACATGCTGCAAGATGGAGGTGGCCAGAAGCGTAGACTTTGATAGGACTAGCTATCCCCCTCTTATTCCGGCTTTCTGCAGTTCAGTCCACATATGATACCCTTATTCCTTTTGATACCAATGCATACATATGTAGTGTAGCTCCTTGCTTGCGAGTACTTTGGATGAGTACTCACGGTTGCTTTGCTCCCCCTTTTCCCCTTTCTATACTCGATTGCTGCGACCAGACGATGGAGCCCAGGAGCCAGACGCCACTGTCGATGACGACTACTACTACTCGGGAGGTGCCTACTACTACGTGCAGCACGCTGACGGCGACCAGGAGTAGTTTAGGAGGATCCCAGGCAGGAGGCCTACGCCTCTCTCGATCTGTATCCCAGCTTGTGCTAGCCTTCTTAAGGCAAACTTGTTTAACTTATGTCTATACTCAGGTATTGTTGCTTCTGCTGACTCGTCTATGATCGAGCTCTTGTATTTGAGCATTCGAGGCCCCTAGCTTGTAATATGATGCTTGTATGACTTATTTTATTTGTAGAGCTGTGTTGTGATATATTCCCGTGAGTCCCTGATCCTGATTGTACACGTTTGCGTGTATGATTAGTGTACGATTGAATCGGGGGCATCACATGTAGGATCATACAAGGTTTTGGAGCGTATGGGAGAAGTAGCCTACAAGTTGGAATTGCCCGAAGGATTGTCAGGCGTTCACGACGTGTTCCATGTTTCCCAGTTGAAGAAGTGCCACGCAGAGATGGCAGATATACCACTGAGAGACACAGTGCCGCTGGAAGCGATTCAGTTGGACAGTGATTTGACCTTTGAGGAGAAACCAGTCAGGATTCTTGAGTATGCCAGCCGAGTCACCCGCAACAAGGTTATCAAGTTTTGCAAAGTTCAGTGGAGCCACCACACGGAGGATGAAGCCACCTGGGAACGAGAGGAAGATCTGTTGAAGGACCACCCTCACCTATTTTCTAGCCAACCCGAATCTCGAGGGCGAGATTCATCTTAAGGGGGGTAGGTTTGTAACATCCCAAATTTTCAATTTGGAATGTTATACAATAGATCATCATTGTATATCATATTTTATTGCATTTTGGTTGATCCTAGAAATTCTGCGCAACTCAAGGACCCTCGGAGAGAGTTGGGGATTTCATTATTTTCATATTTGAGCGTTCTCAAATTTTGAAAATGGGATCATTTGATTTTATTTATTTTATCTTCAATTATTTCTATTATCAAAACATGAGAGAGGGGATAAGATGACTTTCCCAAATAAAGAAGTATTGAGGATTTAATAAAAAAATCAAATAAGAATTTATTTTGGTTTTATTTGCTATTTTATGTGAATTTAGGAAAAATGCGCGTTTTTCAAAATTGCATTTAGGCCCCAAATAAATGTTCATCCTGTGCGCCTTGATTTTAGAAGCCGGGGAAAATTTATTTCGGGATTTTTGAAGTCCGTTTAGTATTCCTTTTGTTTTTTTCTAAGCGTAATTATTTTTAAAAAACGTCCGAACCGACCTACGGGCCGTATCCGGCCCGGACTCCTCCCGGGGGGGCGGGGGGCTTTATATACTGCGACCCTAGGCCGAGGCAGCCCAGAGCCGCGCCGAGCCGCCCCAAACCCTAAGCGCCGCCGCCGCCGCTGCCCGCCGCCGCCACCGTTGCTCGTTGCTTCGCCGCCGGAGATCGCCGCCGACGAGGTCGAGCCGCCCCGGTTTTTTTTCTCGGTTTAGTTAATTAGCGAGCGTTCGCCCGTTCGTTCGTTTTAACGAACGCGTTCATCATTTAGATTCAGATAACGGCCGTTCTTTCATTAATCTGTTCGTCATTTTTCTTTTTCTCGGATTAAATCCGCGATTTTTCTGATCGTGATATATGATCCGATTTTCATTCTAGTATAACTTTTCGCTCGTTTATCAGAATCAGGCGATTCAAGCGCCTGTAGTTTTGTCTCGAAACCCTCTTTCCGTTTAACCAACTCAAACAAGTTTTTGCCTCTGTAAATTTGACCTAGATCCAGAATAGTGAACGAAGCTTGTTTCTTTTGCCGTTTGCTTTTCATTGCTTCGTTCGATTTGATTCTTTTTTGCCAACCGGAGTTCTTAAGTTGAACTTTCTGGTTAGATCTCTTATTTGAGTTTTACCTGTGCATTAGTTGAGTACTTATTGTATGCTTGTTTTTTTGCGATAGAGTTCCCGGAGTGCGCCGCTTGCTACTTCGAATTGCTAGGTTTTGCGGATCATCAGTAAGGCAAGTAACACTTTGATCATACCTCCTACTGCCCAGTTTTACTGCATTAGATCAATCCTCACACATTAAACGCTTAGGGTCTCATTAAATTGTGTGTTTGGGAAGTAGATGAGGTAGTACCTATTACTTGTTATTATCAAACCTTTGGGAGTTACTTCTACATTTGCTTATTATGCCATGCTATGCTAGTAGACGTGGATTGGGTGAGTGAAATCCATGATAGATGTGAGTTTGTTAAATTAATGGTTTATCTAAGGTGGCAACTTAAATACATATCTGGGTGGATTGAGGCACCTGGGTATTCCAGCGATTGCCTGTTTTTCTTTTGGACCGCCACACAGGCTCAAAGGGATCATGAGATTATTCATGCTAGAAAATTCCGTGTGCAGCCACAAGCTACTATGGGCTCTAGCATAGTTGACTAAGTTGTGCAAACTCTTACAGTGGTAGACTAGCAGATGTAGGGGAAAGTAGGTGTAACGGTCTACCCGATCGTAAGGTGTGAGCGCTTCTGAAAGACTATGTCTTGGTCATCCATTTCTCAAACACCATGTAGTGCGAGAATCCCAACGGAGGAGATCGAGTCTTGTGGGGAAAAGTGCGCAAACCTCTGCAGAGTGTATAAACTAATCATGGTTAGCCGTATCCCCGGTTATGGACATCTTGAGTATCTAGTACTTGGATTATCATGTGAATCTCATCATGTTACTTTAGTTAATTTGTTGGGTTTTTAATGTTGATGTTTAATTGGGATTGAGAGCGTGTCTACACCCTCAATGTTTAACAACCACCACGATAGTTTAATAAAATTTATTCCTTTGCAGTAGGGAAATATTGGCTTTACGCAAAACTGTAACCATAGAGCTTTCCACCAGCCAAATATGCATATAGTATAGCCTTATTCTTTCATTACTCTCTATGTGTTACATTGCCAGCCTATCCCATGTGCTGACCCATTTCGGGCTGCAACGTTCTTGTTCCAGACTTTTCAGACGACGAGTAAGGTGCCTTTTAGGTCGTCGTTCTATACTCAGTGATGCCGTTGGAGTTGATGGACTCACTTATCTTCCAAGCCTTCCGCTCTTATCGTTATTAGATGGCCTTGAGCCATATTTATTGTAATAAGTTCTCTTTTGAGGCACTTGATGTAATAAGTGTGTGATTGCTACTCTGTTATAAATCCTTCAAGTACTGTGTGGTGTCAGCATTACTGATCCAGGGATGACACCGGAGCACAGAGATTGGACCGTTTGAGGTCTGGTCGCTACATGCTATGGTATTAATTATATTGGATTCAACATTTATGGGAGTACCTGAGATATAGAGTTTGAGTCTTTGACTGTTTACCACCTCCGAGTTCATGCCTTCAGCGTTCTTGATCTTGATAGCACCGGAACGGTAAACCTCCTCGATAATGTAAGGACCTTCCCATTTAGAGAGAAGTTTTCCTGCAAAAAAATCATAATTGAGAGTTGTATAGCAAGACATAGTCACCTACATTAAATTCACGCTTTTGTATCCTTTTTCCATGACATCTTTGAACTTTTTCTTTAAACAACTTGGCATTTTCATAGGATTGGGTTCTCCATTCATCAAGTGAGCTAATGTCAAATAACCTCTTTTCACTGGCAAGTTTGAAATCATAGTTGAGCTCTCTAATTGCCCAATAAGATTTATGTTCTAGCTCAAGAGGTAAGTGACATGCTTTTCCATAAACCATTTTATACGGAGACATACCCATAGGGTTCTTATAAGCAGTTCTATAAGCCCATAATGCGTCATCAAGTTTCTGAGACCAATTATTTCTAGATCAATTAACAAATTTTTGCAAAATCAACTTTATTTATCTATTACTCAATTCTACTTGACCACTAGACTGAGGGTGATAAGGAGATGCAATTATATGGTTGACATCATATTTAGCAAGCAATTAAGAAAAGCACCATGAATAAAGTGTGAACCACCATCAGTCATTAAATATCTAGGGACTTCAAACCTCAGGAAAATAACTTTCTTTAAGCATTTTAATAGAAGTGTTATGATCAGCTCTACTAGTTGGAATAGCTTCTACCCACTTAGTAACATAATCGATAACAACTAAAATATGTGTATACCTATTAGAGGAAGGAAAAGGTCCCATGTAAACAAAACCCCAAACGTCAAATGGTTCAATGATACGTCCATTTTGCGTCATGCTTTTATATCGATATTTATTGCATTATGGGCTGTTATTACACATTATGTCACAATACTTATGCCTATTCTCTCTTAGTTTACAAGGTTTACATGAAGAGGGGGCGTGCCGGCAGCTGGAATTCTGGGCTGGAAAAGGATCAAATATTAGAGACCTATTCTGCACAACTCCAAAAGTCCTGAAACTTCACGGGAGCACGTTTCAGAATATATATAAAATATTGGGCGAAGGAAGTACCAGAGGGCGGCCACCCACCATCCACGAGGGTGGGGGCGCGCCCTACCCCCTGGGCGCGCCCCCTACCTCGTGGGTCCCCTGGCAGGCCTCTGGTGTCCATCTTCTGCTATTTGAGGTATTTTGCCCTGGAAAAATTCATAAGCTAGCTCACGGGACGAAACTCCGTCGCCACGAGGTGGAACCTTGCCGGAACGAATCTAGGGCTCCGGCAGAGCTGTTCTACCGGGGAAATTTCCCTCCGGGAGGGGGAAATCATCACTACCGTCATCATCATTGATCCTCTCATCGGGACGGGGTCAATCTCCATCAACATCTTCACCAGCACCATCTCATCTCATACCCTAGTTCATCTCTTATATCCAATCTTTGTCCCAAAACCTCAGATTGGTACCTATGGGTTGCTAGTACTGTTGATTACTCTTTGTAGTTGATGCTAGTAGGTTTATTCGGTGGAAAATCATATGTTCAGATCCTTTATGCATATTAATACCCCTCTGATTATGAACATGAATATGATTTGTGAGTAGTTACGTTTGTTCCTGAGGACATGGGAGAAGTCTTGCTATAAGTAGTCATGTGAATTTGGTATTCGTTTGATATTTTGATGAGATGTATGTTGTCCCTCCTCTAGTGGTTTTATGTGAACGTCGACTACATGACACTTCACCATTGTTTGGGCCTAGAGGAAGGCATTGGGGAATAATAAGTAGATGATGGGTTGCTAGAGTGACAGAAGCTTAAACCCTAGTTTATGAGTTGCTTCATAAGGGGCTGATTTGGATCCATATGTTTCATGCTATGCTTGGGTTTACCTTAATACTTCTTTTGTAGTTGCGGATGCTTGCAAGAGGGGTTAATCATAAGTGGGATGCTTGTCCAAGGAAGGGCAGTACCCAAGCACCGGTCCACCCACATATCAAATTATCAAAGTACCGAACGCGAATCATATGAACGTGATGAAAACTAGCTTGACAATAATTCCCATGTGTCCTCGGGAGCGCTTTCCTTTATATAAGAGTTTGTCCAGGCTTGTCCTTTGCTACAAAAAGGATTGGGCCATCTTGCTGCACCTTATTTACTTTCATTACTTGTTACCCGTTACAAATTACCTTATCACAAAACTATCTGTTACCTATAATTTCAGTGCTTGCAGAGAATACCTTACTCAAAACTTCTTATCATTTCCTTCTGCTGCTCGTTGGGTTCGACACTCTTACTTATCAAAAGGACTACGATAGATCCCCTATACTTGTGTGTCATCAAGACTCTTTTCTGGCGCCGTTGCCATGGATTGAAGCGTCTTTGGTAGGTGGAATTTGGTAAGGAAAAATTTATATAGTGTGCTGAAATTTACTGTCACTTGTTACTATGGAACATAATCCTTTGAGGGTCATGTTCGGGGTATCTTCACCCTGACCAGTAGAGCAAAGAGTTGATCCTAAACCTACCGAACCTACTGAAAATGTTTATTTTGAAATTCCCTCGGGTATGATAGAGAAACTGCAACTAATCCTTTTACAGGAGATGGAACATTACATCCCGATTTGCACCTAATCTATGTGGATAAAGTTTATGGATTATTTAAGATTGCAGGTATGCCCGAGGATGTTATCAAGAAGAAGGTCTTCCCTTTGTCGTTGAAGGGAAAGGCATTGACATGGTTTAGGCTATGTGATGATATGGGATCATGGAATTACAACGGATTGAAATTGGAATTTCATCAGAAGTTTTATCCTATGCATCTTGTTCGTCGTGATCGTAATTATATATATATATTGGCCTCGCGAAGGAGAAAGCATTGCTCAAGATTGGGGGAGGCTTAATTCAATGTTATATTCATGCCCCAATCATGAGCTCTCAAGAGAAATTATTATTCAAAAATTTTATGCTCGGCTTTCTCTCGATAATCGCTCCATGCTCAATACTTCTTATACTGTCTCTTTTATGATGAAGACTATTGAATTCAAATGGGATTTATTGGAAAGAATTAAACACAACTCTGAAGATTGGGATCTCGACGAAGGTAAGGAGTCAGGCATAACACCTAAGTTTGATTGTGTTAAATCTTTTATGGATACCGATGCTTTCCGTGAATTTAGCACTAAATGTGGACTTGACTCTGAGATAGTAGCTTCTTTCTGTGAAACCTTTGCTACCCATGTTGATCTCCCTAAGGAGAAGTGGTTTAAATATAATCCTCCCATTGAAGTACAAGTAGTTGCACCTATTAAAGTTGAAGAAAAGACTATCACTTATAATGATCATGTTGTTCCTATCTCTTATATTGAGAAACCACCTTTCCCTGTTAGAATAAAGGATCATGCTAAAGCTTCAATTGTGGTTTGTAAGAGTAATACTAGAACACCTACACCCTCTGAGCAAATTAAAGTTGAACCTAGTATTTCTATGGTTAAAGATCTCTTGGCCGATAATATCGTTGGGCATGTTATTTACTTATGTGATGAAGCTGCTAGAATTGCTAGATCCGATACTAAAAGTAAACATAGACCTGTTGTGGGCATGCCTGTTATTTCTGTTAAAATAGGAGATCATTGCTATCATGGCTTATGTGATATGGGTGCTAGTGCAAGTGCAATACCTCATTCCTTATATAAAGAAATTATGCATGATGTTGCACCTACTGAGATAGAGGAAATTGATGTTACAATTAAGCTTGCCAATAGAGACACTATTTCACCAGTTGGGATTGTTAGAGATGTTGAAGTCTTGTGTGGGAAACTTAAATATCCTGCTGATTTTCTTGTTCTTGGTTCCCCACAAGATAACTTTTGTCCCATTATATTTGGTAGACCCTTCTTCAATATTGTTAATGCTAGGATAGATTGCAAAAAGGATGTTGTTACTATTGGTTTGTGGGATATGTCTCATGAGTTCAATTTTGCTAAATTTCGTAGACAATCCCATGATAAAGAATTGCCTAGTAAAGATGAAATTATTGATCTTGCTTCTATTGTCGTGCCTCCTAATGATCCTTTAGAACAAGATTTGCTAGACCATGAAAATGATATGTTTATGAGTGAAAGAAGGGAAATAGATGAAGTATTCTTTAAACAGGGACCTATTTTGAAACATAACTTTCCTGTTGAAATCCTAGGGGATCCTCCTCTACCCAAGGGTGATCCCGTGTTTGATCTTAAACCTTTACCCGATACTCTTAAATATGCTTATCTTGATGAGAAAGAGATATATCCTGTTATTATTAGTGCTAACCTTTCAGAGCATGAAGAAAAGAAGTTATTGAAAACTCTCAAGAAGCACCGTGCTGCTATTGGATATACTCTTGATGATCTTAAGGGCATTAGTCCCACTCTATGCCAGCACAAAATAAAATTGGAGAAAGACGTGAAACCGGTTGTTGATCACCAACGACGGTTAAATCCTAAGATGAAAGAAGTGGTAAGAAAAGAAATACTAAATCTTCTGGAGGCAGGTATAATTTATCCCATTGCTGATAGTCAGTGGGTAAGCCCTGTCCATTGTGTCCCTAAGAAGGGAGGTATTACTATTGTTCCTAATGATAAAGATGAATTGATCCCACAAAGAACTGTTACAGGTTATAGAATGGTAATTGATTTCCGGAAATTAAATAAAGCTACTAAAAAGGATCATTACCCTTTACCTTTTATTGATCAAATGCTAGAAAGATTATCCAAACATACACATTTTTGCTTTCTAGATGGTTATTCTAGTTTCTCTCAAATACCTGTGTCAAAAGAGGATCAAGAAAAGACAACTTTCACTTGCCCTTTCGGTACCTTTGCTTATAGACGTATGCCTTTTGGTTTATGCAATGCACCTGCTACCTTTCAAAGATGTATGACTGCTATATTCTCTGACTTTTGTGAAAATATTGTTGAGGTTTTCATGGATGATTTCTCCGTTTATGCAACTTCTTTTGATGATTGCTTAAGCAACCTTGATCGAGTTTTGCAGAGATGTGAATAAACTAATCTTGTCTTGAATTGGGAGAAGTGCCACTTTATGGTTAATGAAGGTATTGTATTGGGGCATAAAATTTCTGAAATAGGTATTGAAGTTGATAAAGCTAAAGCTGATGCTATTGAAAAGATGCCGTGTCGTAAGGACATCAAAGGTATAAGAAGTTTCCTTTGTCATGCCGGTTTTTATAGGAGGTTTATTAAGGACTTCTCTAAAATTTCTAGGCCTCTGACTAATCTCTTACAAAAAGATGTTCCATTTGTCTTTGATGATGATTGTGTCGAAGCATTTGAAATACTTAAAAAAGCCTTGATTTCTGCACCTATTGTTCAGCCACCTGATTGGAATTTACCCTTTGAAATTATGTGTGATGCTAGTGATTATGATGTAGGGGCTGTTCTAGGGCAAAGAGTTGATAAGAAATTAAATGTTAACCAATATGCTAGTAAGACTCGGGACAGTGCCCATAGAAATTATGCTACTACTGAAAAAGAATTTTTAGCAGTTGTGTTTGCTCGTGATAAGTTCAGACCTTATATTGTTGATTCTAAAGTAACTGTTCACACTCATCATGCTGCTATTAAATATCTTATGGAAAAGAAAGATGCTAAACCTAGACTTATTAGATGGGTTCTCTTGCTACGAGAATTTGATTTCCATATTATTGATAGAAAGGGAGCTGAGAACCCCGTTGCAGACAACTTGTCTAGGTTAGAGAATGTTCTTGATGACCCACTACCTATTCATGATAGCTTTCCTGATGAACAATTAGCTGTCATAAATGCTTCTTGTACTACTCCATGGTATGCTGATTATGCTAATTACATTTTTGCTAAATTTATACCACCTAGTTTCACATACCAACAAAAGAAAAGGTTTTTCTATGATTTAAGGCATTACTTCTGGGATGACCCACACCTTTTTAAAGAAGGAGTAGATGGTGTTATTAGATGTTGTGTACCTGAGCATGACCATGAACAAACCCTACGCAAGTGTCACTCCGAGGCTTATGGAGGACACCATGCTGGAGACAGAACTGCACACAAGGTATGGCAATCCGGTTTCTATTGGCCTACTCTCTTCAAGCATGCCCGTAAGTTTGTCTTGTCTTGTGATGAATGTCAAAGAATAGGTAATATTAGTAGACGTCAAGAAATGCCTATGAATTATTCACTTGTTATTGAACCATTTGATGTTTGGGGCTTTGATTATATGGGACTGTCTCCTTCCTCTAATGGGTACACACATATTTTAGTTGCTGTTGATTACGTTACTAAGTGGGTAGAAGCTATTCCAACTAGTAGTGTTGATCATAACACCTCTATTAAGATTCTTAAAGAAGTTATTTTTCTGAGGTTTGGAGTCCCTAGATACTTAATGACTGATGGTGGTTCGCATTTTATTCATGGTGCTTTTCATAAAATGCTTGCTAAGTATGATGTTAATCATAGAATTGCATCTCCATATCATCCACAGTCTAGTGGTCAAGTAGAACTGAGTAATAGAGAGCTTAAATTAATTTTGCAAAATACGGTTAATTGATCTAGAAAGAATTGGTCCAAGAAACTTGATGATGCATTATGGGCTTATAGAACTGCATATAAAATCATATGGGTATGTCTTCGTATAAAATGGTTTATGGAAAAGCATGTCACTTACCTCTCAAACTAGAACATAAGGCATATTGGGCCATTAAAGAGCTCAATTATGATTTCAAACTTGCCGTTGAGAAGAGACTTTTTGACATTAGCTCACTTGATGAATGGAGAACCCACGCTTATGAGAATGCCAAATTGTTTAAAGAAAAGGTTAAAAGATGGCATGACAAAAGGATACCAAGACGTGAGTTTAATGTAGGTGATTATGTATTGTTATACAACTCTCGTTTAAGATTTTTTGCAGGAAAACTCCTCTCTAAATGGGAAGGTCCTTACGTCATCGAGGAGGTCTATCGTTCTGGTGCCATAAAAATCAACAACTTCTAAGGCACAAATATGAGGGTGGTGAACAGTCAAAGAATCAAACATTATATCAGGTAATCCTATAAATGTTGAAACTAATGTTATCGAAACCATAACCCTGGAGGAGTACATAAAGGACACTTTCCAAAACATTTCAAACTCCGAAAAGGAATAGGTATGAGGTATGGTAAGTAAACCGACTCCAAAATAGTTCTAATAGCAATTTTTCTCCATTTTAGAATATGTAAGAAAATAGGAAAATAAGAAGCAATAAAGTTTTTAGTATGATCTAGTTTTGAGTTTTGCTTTATGATCCTTCTATGTAATCGAGTCCGTGAGTTATACAATAAAGATTAGTGTTGTGTCAAGGGCTTTGCCATCTTGCTATGATCTTGAGGGAATAAATATAAAAAGGAAGAGAAAGAACAAAAAGAAATCATATGGATCTTATGGAGATTAATGACTTCACATATAAAGAGTATGATGAATAAAAGTTGTTGAGAGTTGACAAACACAGTTAAGGTCATCGTTGCAATTAATAGGAAGTAATAAAGAAAGATAGGTCTTCACATATAAATATACTATCTTGGACATCTTTTATGATTGTGAGCACTCATTAAAATATGACATGCTAAAGAGTTGATGTTGGACAAGGAAGACAATGTAATGGGTTATGTTTTCTTACATCTGAAATAAATTATATTGTCATGGATCATCCAACATGTTGAGCTTGCCTTTCCCTCTTATGCTAGCCAAATTCTTTGCACCAAGTAGAGATACTACTTGTGCTTCCAAATATCCTTAAACCCAGTTTTCCATGAAAGTCCCCCATATCTACCTATGGATTGAGTAAGATCCTTCAAGTAAGTTGTCATTGTTGCAAGCAATAAAAATTGCTCTCTAAATATGTATGATTTATTAGTGCGGAGAAAATAAGCTTTATACGATCTTGTGATGTGGAAGAAATAAAAGCGATGGACTGCATAATAAAGGTCCATATCACAAGTGGCAATATAAAGTGACGTTCTTTTGCATTAAGATTTCGTGCATCCAACCATAAGAGCACATGACAACCTCTGCTTCCGTATGCGAAGGGCCTATCTTTTATTCTTGTCTTATACTAGATACAAGAGTCATGGTGATCTTCACCTTTCCTTTTTACATTTTATCCTTTGGCAAGCACAATGTGTTGGAAAGATCCTGATATATATAGCTAATTGGATGTGAGTTTTCATGAACTATTATTGTTGACATTACCCTTGAGGTAAAAGGTTGGGAGGAAATACTATAAGCCCCTATCTTTCTCTATGTCCGATTAAAACTTCATACCCACAAGTATTGCGTGAGTGTTAGCAATTGTGAAAGACTAAATGATAGTTGAGTATGTGGACTTGCTGAAAAGCTCTTATATTGACTCTTTCTGATGTTAGATAAATTTCAATTGCTTCAATGACTGAGATTTTAGTTTGTTAGTTTTCAATGAAGTTTATGATTCATACTTGAAACTGTGAATGAATTGTTACTTTAGCATAAGAGATCATATGACACCTCTATTAATCTCCATGCCTCGTGGGCGCCCTGGCGGGCCTCCAGTGTCCATCTTCTGCTATATGAGGTCTTTTTCCCTGGAAAAAATCATAAGCTAGCTCACGGGACGAAACTCCGCCGCCACGAGGTGGAACCTTGGCGGAACCAATCTAGGGCTCCGGCAGAGCTGTTCTGCTGGTGAAACTTCCCTCCGGGAGGGGGAAATCATCACCACCGTCATCATCATCGATCCTCTCATCAGGAGGGGTCAATCTCCATCAACATCTTCACTAGCACCTTCTCATCTCAAATCCTAGTTCATCTCTTGTATCCAATCTTTGTCCCAGAACCTCGAATTGGTACCTGTGGGTTGCTAGTAGTGTTGATTACTCTTTGTAGTTGATGATAGTTGGTTTATTCGGTGGAAGATCATATGTTCAGATCCTTTATGCATATTAATACCCCTATGATTATGAACATGAATATGATTTGTGAGTAGTTATGTTTGTTCCTGAGGACATGGGAGAAGTCTTACTATAAGTAGTCATGTGAATTTGGTATCTGTTCGATATTTTGATGAGATGTATGTTGTCTCTACTCTAGTGGTGTCATCTGAAAATCGACTACATGAAACTTCACCATTGTTTGGGCCTAGAGGAAGGCATTGGGGATTGATAAGTAGATGATGGGTTGCTAGAGTGACAGAAGCTTAAACCCTAGTTTATGAGTTGCTTCGTAATGGTCTGATTTGGATCCATATGTTTCATGCTATGGTTAGGTTTACCTTAATACTTCTTTTGTAGTTGCCGATGCTTGCAAGAGGGGTTAATCATAAGTGGAATGCTTGTCCAAGAAAGGGCATTACCCAAGTACCGGTCCACCCACATACCAAATTATTAAAGTACAGAACGCGAATCATATGAACGTGATGATAACTAGCTTGACGATAATTCCCATGTGTCCTCGGGAGCGCTTTCCTTCATATAAGAGTTTGTCCAGGCTTGTCCTTTGCTACAAAAATGATTGGTCCATCTTGCTGCACCTTATTTACTTTCATTGCTTGTTACCCGTTACAAATTACCTTATCGCAAAACAATCTATTACCGATAATTTCAGTGCTTGCAGAGAATACCTTACTGAAAATTGCTTATCGTTTCCTTCTGCTCCTCGTTGGGTTCCACACTCCTACTTATCGAAAGGACAACGATAGATCCCATATACTTGTGGGTCATCACTCAATAACAAGTGAATAATTCACAGGCATTTCCTGACGTCTACTAATATTACCAATTCTTTGACATTCATCAAAAGAAAAGACAAACTTACGAGCATCCTTGAAGAGAGTAGGCCAATAAAAACCAGATTGTAATACCTTGTGTGCAATTCTGTCAACAACATGGTGCCCGCCATAAGCTTCGGAGTGACACTTGCGTAGGATCTGTTCCTGTTCATGCTCAGGTACACAACGTCTAAGAACACCATCTACTCCTGGTTTATAAAGGTGTGGGTCATCCCAAAAGTGATGTCTTAAATCATATAAAAACTTTTTCTTTTGCTGGTATGTGAAACTAGGTGGTATAAATTTAGCAACAGGTAGTTAGCATAATCAACATACCATGGAGAATTACGAGGAGCATTTATGATAGCTAATTGTTCATCAAGAAAGCTATCATCGGTAGGTAGTGGGTCATCAAGAACATTTTCTAACCTAGACAAGTTGTCTGCTATGGAGTTCTCGGCTCCCTTTCTATCAATAATATGCTAATCAAATTCTTGTAGCAAGAGAACCCATCTAATAAGTATAGGTTTAGCATCTTTCTTTTCTATAAGATATTTAATAGCAGCATGAAGTGTGAATAGTTACTTTGGAATCAACAATATAAGATCTGAACTTATCACGAGCAAAGACAACTGCTAAAAACTCTTTTTTAGTAGTAGCATAATTTCTTTGAGCACTGTCTAGAGTTTTACTAGCATAATGAATAACATTCAATTTCTTATCAACTCTTCGTCCTAGAACAGCACCAAGAGCATAGTCACTAGCATTACACATAATTTCAAAGGGTAGGTTCCAATCAGGTGGTTGAACAATAGGTGCAGAAATTAAGGCTTTTGTTAATATTTCAAAGGCTTGTACACAATCAGCATCAAAAACAAATGGGACATCGTTTTGCAAAAGATTAGTAAGAGGACTAGAAATTTTAGAAAAGTCTTTAATAAATCTCCTATAGAAACCAGCATGACCAAGGAAACTTTTTATACCTTTGATATCTTTAGGACACGACATTTTTTCAATAGCCTCAACTTTAGCTTTATCAACTTCAATACATCTTTCGGAAATTTTATGCCCCAAGACAATAACTTCATTAATCATAAACTGGCACTTCTCCCAATTCAAGACAAGATTAGTTTCTCCACATCTTTGCAAAACTCGATCAAGGTTGCTCAAGCAATCATCAAAAGAAGTTCCGTAAATGGAGAAATCATCCATGAAAACCTCAACAATATTTTCACAGACGTCAGAGAATATAGCAGTCCTACATCTTTGAAAGGTAGCGGGTGCATTGCATAAACCAAAAGGCATACGCCTATAAGAAAACGTACCGAAAGAGCAAGTAAAAGTATTTTTTTCTTGATCCTCTTGTGACACAGGTATTTGAGAAAAAACAGAATAGCCATCTAGAAAGCAAAAGTGTGTATGTTTTGATAGTCTTTCTTGCATTTGATCAATAAAAGGTAGAGGGTAATGATCTTTCCTAATAGCTTTGTTCAATTTGCGAAAATCAATTACCATTATATAACATGTAACAATTCTTTGTGGGATCAATTCATTCTTATCAGTAGGAACAACAGCAATACCTCCCTTTTTAGGAACACAATGAACATGACTTATCCATCTACTATCAGCAATAGGATAAATTATACATGTTTCTAGAAGCTTTAATATTTCATTTCTTTCCACTTCTTTCATCTTATGATTTAACCGTCGTTGGTGATCAACTACTGGTTTAGCATCAGGCTCCATATTAATTTTGTGCTAACATAGAGTGGGGCTAATGCCCTTAAGATCATCCAGAGTATATCCAATAGCAGCATGGTGCTTCTTTAGTTTTTCAATAATTTCTTTTCTTCATGCTCTGAAAGGTTAGTACTAATAATAACGGGATATATCTTCTTTTCATCAAAATAAGCATATTTCATAGTATCAGGCAATTGTTTAAGATCGAACATAGGACCACTCTTGGGTGGTAGAGGATCTCCAAGAGTTTCAATAGGCAAATTGTTTTTCAAAATAGGCATTTGTTTAAAGAAAATCCCATCTAATTCCCTTCTTTCATTCATAAACATATCATTTTCGTGGTCAAGCAAATATTGTTCTAAAGGATCAGTAGGAGGTACGGCAATAGAAGCAAGACCAATAATTTCATCTTTACTAGGCAATTATTTATCCTGAGGTTGTCTATGAAATTTGGAGAAATTAAACTCACAAGACACATCCTCAAAACTTACACTAACAATTTCTTTCTTGCAATCTATCTTAACATTGACAGTGTTCAAGATAGGTCTACCAAATATGATGGGACAAAAATCATCTTGTGAGGAACCAAGAACAAGAAAATCAGTAGGATATTTTATTTTCCCACACAAGACTTCAACATCTCTTACAATCCCAATTGGTGAGATAGTATCTCTATTGGCAAGCTTAATAGTAACATCAATATCTTCTATATCAGTAGGTGCAATATCGTTCATAATTTCTTTATATAAGATAAAAGGAATTGCACTCACACTAGCACCCAGATCACATAAGCCATGATAACAATGATCTCCTATCTTAACTGAAACAACCGGCACGCCAACAACAGGTCTATGTTTATCTTGATTATCAGGTCTAGCAATTCTAGCAACTTCATTACAGAAATAAATAACATGCCCATCAATATTATCTACCAAGAGGTCTTTAACCATAGCAATACTAGGTTCACCTTTAATTTGTTCAAGGGGTGTAGGTTTTCTAGTATAACTTTTACGAACCACAGTTGAAGCTTTAGCATGATCTTTTATCCTAACCGGGAAAGGTGGTTTCTCAAAATAAGTAGTACGAATAACAGGATCAACGTTATAAGTAATAGTTCCTTCTTCAGCTTTAATAGGTTCTCCTACTTTCACTTCAATGGGAGGATGATATTTAAACCACTTCTCCTTGGGGAGATCAACATGAGTAGCAAATGATTCACAGAAAGAGGCTACTATCTCAGAGTCAAGTCCATATTTAGTGCTAAATTCACGAAAAGCATAAGTATCCATGAAAGATTTAACACAATCAAACTTAAGGTTTATACATGACTCCTTACTGTCGTCGAGCTCCCAATCTTCAGAGTTGTGTTTAATTCCAATAAATCCCATTTAAATTCAATAGTCTTCTTCATAAAAGAACCTGCAGTACAAGAAGTATCGAGCATGGATTGATCATTACGAGAAAGACGATCATAAAACTTATGAATAATAATTTCTATTGAGACCTCATGATTGGAGCATGAATATAACATTGACTTAAGCCTCCCCCAAGCTGGAGTGATACTTTATCCTTCAAGGGGGCAAAAATTATAAATATAATTCTGATCATGATGAACCATATGCATAGGATAAAACTTCTGATCAAATTCCAATTTCAGTTGGTTGTAGTTCCAAATCCCAATACCATCACATAGCCTATACCATGTCAATGCCTTCTCCTTAAAATATAAAGGTAAGAACTTCTTGAATTCATCCTCGAGAAAACCTGCAAGCTTAAATAATCCACAAACTTCATCCACATAGATTAGATGCAAATCAGGATGTAATGTTCCATCTCCTGCATAAGGATTAGCTAGCAGTTTCTCTATGATACCCAAAGAAATTTCATAATAATTATTTTCAGTAGGTGCAGTAGGTTGAGGAACAACATCCTGCTCTACTGGTCGAGGTGAAGATACCCCGAACAAGCCCCTTAAAGGATTATTTTCGATTGTGACAAGTGATAGAAAATTTCAGCGTGTAATATTAATGTTTCCTTACCAAATTCCACTTACCAAAGGCGCTTCACTCCCTTGAAATTAGCACCAGAAAAGAGTCTTAATGACCCACAAGTATAGGGGATCTACCGTAGTCCTTTCGATAAGGAAGAGTGTCGAACACAACGAGGAGCAGAAGGAAATGACACGCGGTTTTAGTAAGGTATGCTCTGCCAGCACTGAAATTATCGGTAACAGATAGTTTGATGATAAGATAATTCGTAATGGGTAACAAGTAACAAGTGTAACTAGTTGCAGCAAGGTGGCCCAATCCTTTTTGTAGCAAAGGACAAGCATGGACAAACTCTTATATAAAGCACAGCAATCTCGAGGACACATGGGAATTACTGTCAAGCTAGTTTTCATCATGCTCATATACTTGGACAAGCCTCCCACTTATGATTAACCACCCTCGCAAGCATCCGCAACTAGGAAATAAGAATTAAGATAAATCTAACCATATCATGAAACATGTGGATCCAAATCAGCCCCTTACGAAGCAACGCATAAACTAGGGTTTAATCTTCTGTCACTCTAGCAACCCATCATCTACTTATTACTACCCAATGCCTTCCCCTAGGCCCAAATCATGGTGAAGTGTCATGTAGTCAACGTTCACATAATACCACTAGAGGAAAGATAACACACATCTCATCAAAATATCAAACGAATACCAAATTCACATGATTACTTATAACAAGACTTCTCCCATGTCCTCGGGAACAAACGTAACTACTCACAAAGAATATTCATGTTCATAATCAGAAGGGTATTCAATATTATTAAGGATCTGAACATATGATCTTCCACCGAATACACCAACTAGCATCAACTACGAGGAGTAATCAACACTACTAGCAACCCATAGGTACCAATCTGAGGTTTTGAGACAAAGATCAGATGCAAGAGATGAACTAGGGTTTGAGAGGAGATGGTGCTGGTGAAGATGTTGATGGAGATTGACCCCCTCTCAATGAGAATATCGTTGGTGACGATGATGACAATGATTTCCCCCTTCGGGAGGGAAGTTTCCCTGACAGAATATCTCCGCCGGAGCCCTAGATTGGTTCTGCCTAGGTTCCGCCTCGAGACAGTGGTGCTTCGTCCCGAAAGCTTCCTTATGATTTTTCCTAGGTCAAAAGACATCATATAGCAGAAGTTGGACACCGGAGGCCTGCCAGGGGGCCCACAAGCCACAGGGGCGCCCCTAGGGGGTTGGGTGCGCCCCCCAGGCTTGTGGCCTCCTAGTGGGTCCCCTCTGGTATTTTCTTCGCCCAATATTTTTTATGTATTCCAAAATAATTCATCGTAAATTTTTAGGACTTTTGGAGTTGTGCAGAATAGGTCTCTCAGATTTGCTCCTTTTCCAGTCCAGAGTTCCAGCTGCCGGCATTCTCCCTCTTCATGTAAACCTTGTAAAATAAGAGAGAAAGGGCATAAGTATTGTACCAAAATAGGTAATAACAACCCATAATGCAATAAATATCAATATAAAAGTATGATGCAAAATGGACGTATCAGGGGTGTCACAGACGAAGAGTGAGAGACTAAAGGTAGGGTTTGCTCCAAGTAGAAATTTTTGTGGGGACGGTGTAGGTTCGTGCGGGCCAAGACGGGCTAGGCTGGTTTGGCGGACATGCCCGGGTGCATCCGGGTCTTCCCATATCCACCCCATATATAGACTAGATATGGGTTAGCCCGGACGTACAACGACCATTTGGGTTAGCAAAAGTAATCGGTCACTGACCGGGTCGTCTGTCCTATCATTATGAAAAGTCCAGTTGTAGATGCTCTTAAGCATGTTATCCAGTGATACGATATTTGTGGAGACAACCTCTAATGCTATATCCAACTCTGCAAGGGGCTGGATCAAATCTAGCATCCCCTTATTCACGGACATACTCTACTTGTACAAAATTTTGGTGGTACCCAGTTGGATGTATCACATCCATCTAACTTCGGGGAAATGTTTGGACGTGCATCCAAAATCAATCAAACAAAAAGCATCAAATCCATCCAAATTCAAGCATCCTAATTTAATTATACATATCACGTTCATCATAGTCTCATAGTACTTAAATAACTGAAGCAATTTCCTCCTTTGGGAAGTCTATAGGATCAGATTCCTATAGAAAAATTTCATTTTGAGCCATTGATTTGTAGGAATTGGTTAATAAAAAATCAGATTCTATGAATCAAATGACCAGAAAGTGCTAGTTATCGACTAGAGGGGGGTGAATAGGTGATCTTTATGGAAGTCTTCGAGACAGGCAATGTCTTCGAAGACAGGGAGTTAAAGCAGTAACTAAACAAGATATAGCAGAAGATAAACTACACCAGCCATGCAAGAATGTCAAAGTACAATACATGTGATGCAGGAAGACAAGTAGCAGCTAGGTAGAATAGATCAGAATTGGAAAATAGTATGAAGACAAATATGGATTCAGAGTGAATGTCTTCACACAATGTCTTCGAACAGAACAGGAAAGCAAATACTTCACGAAGCTAAACTGTAAGTAAAGGGATGTAGTGATAGAACCAGTTGCTCGATGAATACAAGGATTTGGTAGACCAGTTCCAGTTGCTGTGACAAATGCACGTCTAGTTAGGGAGGCTGATTGAACTTAGAAGACCACGTCTTCACCTTAATCCCCGTGAGCTAAGACCCGCAGATCTCTCCCAATTACTCAGGTATGTCTTCAAGGTAGACTTCCAAACCATCACAGACTATGTTCATCGGCAATCCACAATGACTATTGGATGCTCAGAATGCAACGCCTAACTGACTGGAAGATCACAGTCTTCAAGTGTAATAAGTCTTATGTTCATGCAGAATAGAAAGGCTTCAGTGATGCTGAACTATCTTTGGGCTCTAGGTGTTTTGGGTTTGTCCTCGCAAGGATTCTGTCTCAAAGGATTTGGAGGTGGGTTGCTCTCAAACTACAAAAGCCATGCACTAACTCGGAGCAGCCACCAATTTATGGTGGAGGGGGTGGGCTATTTATAGTCAGGAGGAAACCCGACATGATATGTCTAAAATGACCCTCGGTCAATGGACAATCGACACATGTTCAATGGCCGGATTTCAAACACATGTGGCAGCTTGACTTGAGCTACAAGTAAAGACGGCTCATCCAACTCAGGATAAGATTTTCTCTCATTTGTCTTTACTCAAAGACATAGGATTTTGGTTGAACATCACATCAGTTTTCTGACTTGTTTACCTTGACACCACTTAATAGTTCGCTGGTTCCTATGACTCAATAAAGAAGAAAAAGAAACAATGAAAGAAACTATGTCTTCGCACTCCATTGTCTTCAACGAATGTCTTCACATGTCATTATCCTTGATACCAATTTCTTCGTGAACCACCATTGTCTTCAATGTCTTACATTTCAGGGGTCATCTTCGATGGATAAACCGAATCAATAGGGACTTCTACCTGTGTTCTCGTGTGAATCTCATAAACACATTAGTCCCTCAACCAAGTTTGCCGTCAATACTCCAAAACTAACTAGGGTTGCACTAGATGCACTTACAATCTCCCCCTTTTGGTAATTGATGACAAACTGGTTGAAGTTTTCAATGAGGACAAAATATATGAAAGATAAGGAATGTGGTCATTGGCTTCATGAAATTGGAGGGGCTCCCCCTGAAGATGTGCATATAAGTAATTTGCCTTTGAACGCAAATGCACATGACATGATTTTCTTTGTGGAGATCTCCCTCTTTTCATGAAATCAAATCAAAATGCATACATGAATAGTACGAAGATAATGTAATGCACAATGAAAAATGGGCATCTGCAGAATGACTTCATGCGCACTATATTAATTTTGATAACGTGCACAAAACAGAAGTAGAAAATGTAGCAGATATCCCATCTGGACTTAAGTTTACAACTCAAAACCATTGATGTTCAATAACGAGAGTTGTAAAAGTTAAACAAAATATAGCACGCCCGACCAAAATACTCACTTGAAGACTATCAACCCATATGCTTCTCCCCCTTTTGTCATCAAATGACCAAAAAGGAATGAACACATAGGGTGTCTAAGCATTCCTGGATGGAGGTGGTGAAGATGTTGGTGCAGCCGGGTCAGTGGCAGTGTTGGGCAGTGCAGAGGGGCCTAATGCAGCATCGTGATGCAATGAAGCCAAAGCTGATGAATTGGCATTATCTTCGTCATCGATCACACAAGCATGAACTGTTGGTGTAGATGGTGAGTACTCAGAGTCTTCAATTGAAGGGGTAGCATGCCACTTGCAGATTCAGGGGGCTTGGAGCCAAACTTGAAATTCTCCTTGAAACCATCGACAGCAAGATCATCTTTAGAGCACAGAAGTGTGAGGCTCTTCCAAGCGCGACAATTAGCTTCATGTGCAACAAAAGCATTTTTTGTTGAGAGTTTGTAAATGCGATTGACATCACCAAGTAGGCTCTGCATTGGTGCTTCATCCAGTCATGATGCTTATCTTGTTTCTGATGAAGAGAAACAAGAAGCTCCCTATCTTTCATGACTCTTGGGTGCTTCTGAGGCCTTTGTGGAACAGTGCAGGTAGTGGCTTTAGTTTCAGCTTGACATGGTTATTGAATCTGACCATCAAGTCTAGAACTTGAGGCCACATTAGGAATATGAGTGGCTTCCATATGCACAGAGTGGCTTGGCTCGACAAGTCTTGGATTTTTATCTATTGAAGGGTAGATGACTTCATGAGGAGCATAGACTTCAGGAAGAAATATGTGATGCGTACAACCGGAAGGTTCATATTGAATAGATGAATGAGTCTTGATGTGACACATGATCCTAGTGTGTAGAACTTGAGGCCAAACAGATCCATGCGAGAAGCTGGAAGTTGCCGGATGAAGAAGTCATGTGTATTGAATCTGATGCCATTGATGACATAGTATACCAATGTCTTCATGACTCCTTCAAGCTGGACTGAAGATGAATGCCCTTTAGTTGACCACAAAGTATGTCAAAGAATGTGATAAACAGTGTGAGGCAGATAATCAAGGTCTTGTACAAAGAAGACGGTGGGGTATTCAGGTTCAACTAGCAATGGCTTCATCATGGTGAGCATCTCAGTCATATTGGGCTCTGGCTTGTGGAAAATGCTCTCAACTTCTCTTTCATAGGCAGCACACCGGGATTGTAGTTATCTCCAGAAATGGGCAGGTTGGTTAGCTCACGAAGCTCTTGAGCATGAACCTTATGGTGTACATCTCCTGTCATCCACTCAATAACCCAAGTATTTGGAACCCTGTTGTAGCCTAAAATGTGAAGTGTTGCATAAAATTGGAGAGTCAACTCCTCGTTCCAGTGTTCCTTCTCAAGGACAGAGGGAAATATCTCGGAAGCATTCCAATGCCTAGTCAAAGCATGGTAGGTCAGTCATAGCTTCCAGATCGAGACGCCTATGAGGATGAACCCGATCTTGATTGTATAGCACACATGTGTAGTAGCTGCGCTGCAGGTGGCTCCAGAACCTATGAGATTATATGGATTGCTTATTATACGGGTTCTTGTCACTATCAAAGAAGGTGTTGTGCTCTCTGAAGCTGAGCACACTAAAAGTGCAGTCTATAGATGCAGCACTATGAAGCCTAAGAAGTCGAGGCATTGACTTCTGAGTCTGGGGCCTGTTATGGATGTTGAATTCGTATTGGGGTCCAGGTACTTTAGGAGGGACAATATTTGGCCATGGAACATGCACGAGTAGGATTTCAGGCCTAGATTTATCTTCTGCCATGACTAGACCATGATTGGTCTCAAGTTGAGCATTGTCTTCAACCACATGGGCTTCATTGGCTTCATGATGTGCATTGTCTTCAGCCACAATAGTTTCATTGGCTTCAGTGGTATCGGCTTCAACAGTAGGAGTGGTAGACACTGTGACTTTAGGTTGCACAAACTCAGTGGTGGTGATTGCAGCAACGGCTTCTTGATTTTCATTGGCTAATGCAGCCAGAACGTCTTTGGCATGTTTGACTTCAGACTCAGTGGCAGTACTTGAAGGGGTGTCTTCAGGAAACACTTCACATGCAATAGAACTGGCAGGTTGCACATCCTCTTTAGGAATACTTGACATGGAGGAGGAGGGCCTTGGGCCTTTTCGAAGCCTATAGAACACTGGCGATGCTTGTGGAGAGGGTGAACATCCCACCAAAACTAGCATTGGTTCCTCATACATGTCTTAAAGTGTGGTGGTTGGTTCAAACACCCAACCCGTAGCTTCGAAGTGTGCCCCCTACATGGAAGGCACTACCGTCAGCACTTAGAGGGGGAAACTTCGATGGAGGTTAAACCCAGAGGGAATCTTGTGATAGGTTGGGCCCAAATTTTGTTTTAAAATGTTCCTATGGGGCTAACCTACCACAACTAGGTGGAAAAGTCCATTGCGGAACTCCGCACGGTCACCCCAATTCGTATCCCAGGTGGTAATGCTAGTGGTGCTTCTACCACAAGCTATGGATCACCTCTTTTTGTAAGTACCCTAGTCTCAATATGCAAATTTTCATAGTTACAACATTTTTTATGCCGCAAACTTAGAACTAGACAAAATGCCATGCTTAATGCCATCCTAAATGGTTGGGATTCTTCATTTTGTAGTGATGATGCTATTTGGAGGTGGACTTTGGGTTTTGGCGGTGGGCGGTGCTCGTCGGCCGACGGTCTTCTTCCTTAGGGTTTCATGTTATGTAGTTTCTTTAGTTGGTATACTTTGTGTGATACATATGTGTGTGATGTGGATGACTCCGTGCTATGTGGATGATGTTATATATTTGATTTATGTGATGTTATATATGTGGATGATGCTACGTTGGTTTGGATGATGCAATGTGTGATGGTGATGCTCTTATATATATTAGCTTTGCTGATGTAGTTGTTTTAATTGAAGGGCGGAAGTAAAAAACAAACAAATGCCGGCGGCCAGATCAAAAACCATCGGCATGGGTGATCAATGATGAAGGCTTTACATGCCGACATGCACGCGAGGTTTACCAACGCTATCTATGCCGACGGACACCATTGGCATAGGCTATGCCGGCCGGATCAAAAGCCGTCGGCACAGCCAGTGATTCCTCTAGCGAATAGCTTAGCCGTTTTGCCACGTTGCAACCTAAGATAGATCATAGTTGGCCTTGTAACCTTGTTGGTGGTCATGCGTCACTACTCATTTGCCTCCTCTTTTCTTTTACTTGTTTCTTCATTTGTAAGGTTCTTATCCTTAAGGCCGGGCGCTGACCTTTTCTCTAAAAAAGGTGTAGCATGCGTGTGTGCAATTTTTCAATCAGCACACACATTCCCTCTCTTGATCGTGGCTAACCCACAATCGCCATCATGGTGTCGTGCCCTCTGTACTCCCTGTATAAGTATACACAAGTGGCGCGTTTGGTTGCCCGCATCCACTCCAACCAGACCCGCACGGGAAAAACTTGGCCCGTTTGGTTGGCTGGGTCGCACCCAAATGTTGGCCCGCACGGAATTTAAAGCACTCCCCAGCCATGCCCGCTATGAGCAGTCGAATCGGCAGCTTCTAATGAGCCAGGCTGAGTTGAGCCACCTGGAACGCTTGTGGTGGGTCCTCTTGCACGAGAGCATGCGGCCCAGTATAGAGCATGTACGTTGTTTCTTCTTCCACCTCGAGTAAGCTCCTTCTCTAATCTCCTTTCTTCCGTCCCTTCTAACCTACGTAACGGTGCTTCGATTCGAATAAACTTTACACAGAAAAGATGAACATCGATGTTATGGTTCCATTTTTGCGACCAGTTCGTAGTTTCACCGACCGTAAATTTGCAATTGCGTGCTCATATTTGCAGCTATTTTGGGAGAATTTTGTCAAATTCGTCTCGCACGGTTGACCGCTTGAAATTTCCTTAGACTAATAGCTTCATCTTGCAGTTTCACACGACTTTCGTGTGCAAATGTTCTGTTTCGATGATAATAGACGAGTAGATCTAACCTCTTGCTTGTGGAACGTACATATGCATATGTGTGATCTGTGTTAATGACACTCCTTAGTCTCAGTCTCCTCTCCCATGTCTTGCTACAGTGGCGTCACTGTCGGCATTGTTCCTCTCGGTCTCCTCTCCCACGTGCTGTTGCACTAGAGCCACCACCGGTTGTTCCTCTCAACCTCCTCTCCCGTGTCCTATTGCACTCGGGCAGTCGTCGTTCCTCTCTGTCTTCTCTCCCACGTCCTACTACACTTGGGTGTTCGTCATTGCCCTCTATTTTCTCTCCCATGTCCTGCTACACTAAGCCATCGTCGACGTCATTCCTCTCGATCTCCTCGCTTGTGTCCTACTACACTGGCGTCGTCGCCAGCGTTGTTCTTTTTGGGCTCTTGCTCGGCGTCTTCCTACAATGACGCGGCCATGGCATGCAAACTGCATTTCTCCTCCGTCTTTTTCCACCTCAGCGCCATGGCGTCTAGTGTTATGCGTAGTTGTTAACCTTGTCGGATGGACGCCTTATTATGCCCGGCGCCCCCGCCGGCGTTTTTCCTCTCGGTCACCTCTTCCTCAGCCTACACTAACGCCGCCATCGCAAGCACACTATTAAGAACTCTACTGTAACTTTATTGTCATGTGTAGGTGTTAACTCTTAATCACATTGCGTGTATGCAACCAAACACCGGGCACTTGTATCAGCCTAGCCAATGCACGCAATGGCAGGCAAAAAAATGCTCCCCTAATGCAGGCAACCTTATATGCATGCAACCACACTAAGTGCGGATAATGATATTTTTTTGCCTGCGTTAGCTCAACTAGGCTCACGTGGGACAAGTATCCAATCAAAGTGCTAAAAAACGATGCAAATAACCAAACGCCAGAAAGGGCATGATGATCATATGTTAGGAACTCTTTGCTCGCCTTATAAGTTTTTTTTGAGACTTTGCCCGTCGCATACGTATACATTGTACGAACGGGCCCACACCTCTTCCTGCGAGCTGGGTCAGCCCGTTTATATATTATTTCTTTAGCTGGGCCGGCCCGTTTATATTATTTTTCTAGAGTTTATAACCCGCAAAAAAATTGTTAGCATGTCAGGATTCGAACATGAAACTTCTTGGTCCAAAGTTCGACGTGCCAACCGACCAACCACGATCAGTTGACGTCGTTACATACCCCTTTCTCGTCCTTTTCTTCTTTCTTTTTCTCCTTTCTCTTTTCTTTTTTCCTTTTTCCTTTTTCCTTTTTTCTTGTTTCTTTTTTCTCATTTTTTTCAAATGATTTTGTTCGGATTTTATTTCCCTTTTTCTTGTTTCTTTTTCCCTCTTTTTCCCATTAGTTTGTTCAGTTTTTATTTTCCCTTTTTTTAATTTTCGTTTTCTTTTCTTTCTGGTTCCTTTTTGTTTCCCCTTTTCTTTGGTAATGTGCACACTTTTTCAATTACTATTTAAAATAATAATCAATGAACTATTATCCAAATTTGTGAACGTGTTTTCAAATTTGAGATTTTTTTCTAAAATTAATGATAGTTTTTTCAACACTGGTGAACTTTTTTTCACTCGCATCAGATGAGCCTAAATTTTTTCCACACACTAGAATCATCATGGCATGCATCCATGGCAAGTTCTAACGACTTTTGACATTTTCTACGATTTGCCCGGTGAAAAAACCCTCAAATATTGGCCGAATGTGACACAACGTGTGTTCGGTGTCTAAATTCTTTGAAATTTTGCATGTAGTACTAGAATGGGCATGCCCAGTTGCCTACAAAAGTTGTGTATTTATGAATGTCCACATGTACATCATGTACAACGGAGGGTTTCGGTTAAGACGGAAGAGGTCGTCTCATAGCACTTTTTCACAAACATCAAATGGACCTAAATGCGTTATGTTCATTTAACGCATGTCGAGAAACAACATGCTCTCAAACAGAGCCTAATGACCTACCCGGACACCCTACATTAAACATTGTGTTATTTTCGACATTCTTGAAATGATCCTAACTTTTTTGAGTAGGTGGGTATGCCCATGATTGGCATCATGTCAGGTTTTGAAGGAAAAAAGTATTTGAGATCATAATTTAAACAAATAGTAAAAACTGCTATGACAAGTTTTTAACGTAACAAATACGGAGTAAGTACAAAGGGAGAAAATTGAAATCAGTCAATGTTTTTTCAAAGTATTTAATAAATATTTGAAGGAAAAAAGTCATAATGTAATACAGTTAGTTGAAACTGTTATTTTGATGTTCCAAAATATATTTCAATGTTGTGAACAAGTTTCAAAAAGAAAATTTAAGTTTACAAAGGAGAAAATGAATTAACAAAGAGCAGAAAAAAGAAAAAGAAAATAGAAAGAAAAAACTTATAGGCCTCGGCCGAACTAGGAGACGACATCGCTCCGGTCGGGCTACTGTTGAGCCGAGGCAAGTGCTCATGGATTTGAAAAAGCTCAACGATTCAAAAAATGTCCTTGCTTTCAAATTTCGTTCACAAATTAAAAAAATGTTCCCATTTTCAAACGTGTTCAGAAACTCAAATTCCTTTGGGGCAGTTTCTAATAATATTCACACTTTCAAATTATTTTCCAAATTTCAAAAAACAATACCAAAAAAGTATCGTTTCAGATTGTTGCTCTTTCTTTTCATGAAAATAATTTTTGAAATTTTGAACAAATGCATGTGCATGGCGAGGTCTAGTTGAGGAGCTCGTAGTCAACGCTTTAAGCGCCATTTAGGAAGCTAGCGCTCGCGTGCATGCCAGTGGGCTGCGAGCCAATGTTGCGCAAGCTCGCTAGCTTTGAATAAAGTTCATGAATTTCGAAAAGTTAAGAAGTTTGAAATACAGCTCACGCATTTTACATTTGTTCACGAGTAAAAGTTAAAAAAATCTTATGAATTTGAAAAACGTTCACAAGTTTGATTTTTTTTGTGAATTTTCAATTACCATGGGTTAAATTTTTAAGAAGATAATGATTTGTAAAAAAATTTAAGCATTTGAAGTTTTTACTAGTTATATTAAAAAATATGAATTTGAAAAAGTCACGAGTGTGGAAAAAATTCACAAATTTGGAAATAGTTTGCAGATTTGAGAAAATGTTTCACAAAATTTTAAAAGTTTACAAACCCAAAGGAAAATTCCTGAAAAAAAAGTGAAAAGGGGAAAGGAAATATAAAATGAAAATGGGAAAAGTAAGAGAAAAAACCGAGCGAAAACCATGCATAAAAAAACTAAAAGAAAAATCGTCCGGAAAAAACATGTAAAACCAGAACCGGAAATGTAGGCAACAAGAAGAAAAAGATTTGGAACTATGGACAACAAGTAATCTATCTCAGGTGGTGACTCTGGTAGGACATAAACCTGTTTTTTTTTCTTTTTTTTGAGATCTCGTGGTACTGACTTCTTATCCTAAGTGGTGCAACTATTTTTAAGCTAAAAATAGGAAGAAAAAATGTAAGTGGGCCGAGCCCAGGAAAAAGCTTATAACCAGCGCCAAATATGAGTTGGGCTACAATACAGCTTATCTATATACAAAAGCGGATATGATTTGTGAAAGGTCTATATTGTCCTTTATACGTTTAATGTGGAGGTCTACCGAAGTGGGACTCATGCGTACGGTGTGATACAACGCTGGACTTGGCCTTTTCTCTCTACTTCTAATAGAGCAGTTGGTAGTCTCCGCCGGTTAATTTTCGTTCCACCTACCATGGTTTTTTTTCGTCCCACCTTCGTTGGTTTTTTTCGTAATTTTTTTTCGTCCCCTCCCCCACTTCATCGATATACGAGTTGGTTGAATAGTCCCACCACTTTCGTCTGGTTTTTCTTTGTCCCACCACCAATCACCTTACCATACTGGTTTCTTATCTATCGATTTATTTATTTCTTTACTCTTTTATTGCAAATCAGTACTTTCCTAACATACAAAAAGATCACAGATCTAATTTTCCTAGTTTATCTAAATTAACCAATTTTTTTCATTAATGCAATTTGTTTTAGGAAACAAATAACAAATTTTTAGGAAACAAATAATCTCTACTTCCTAAACCTAAAGAAGGAGTTGTGACGGTCGGTCAGTAGTCGTTTCGTTTCGTACGTTCGCCTCGCTCGATCGGTCTCACCTCTATTCGCGCACAGTAAAAGGAAAGAGATCGTGCACGATAAAAGGAAAGAGAAGGAAACTTCCCTCGCTTGCCGTTTCCAATTTTCTTTCTACCAAATTAACGATGCAGCCACGCTAAAGAAAACCGATGCAACCTCCTCGTCAAAGGAAAAACAAACGGCCCACCAACTCCCGTGCCCCGAGCGAGGGAGGGTCCCCTACTCGTGCGCACGCCGCCGCCGTCCTTCCGTCCGAAATCCCCACGGATGTCTCACCCCATGCCCGACCCCCACTCCGGTTTTTCTCGTACCCAGCCTCCGGCGACCGGAGTCGCTTCTCTTCTCCATCCGGTGGATCGGCTCCACCCTCCCCAGAATCCCCATTCCCTTCGCTGCCTCCTGCTCCAACACCGATGGCCTGACGCCGCCATCTCCTGGTAGGCCTACACGCCCACATGCCCAGCAACTACCGAGGTCGATGATGGAGCAGCCCCGAGACCCTCCTTGTGTTGTAGTGGGAGTAGAAGAGGCAACACACGCCCAGGGAATCTGCTGAGAAGACGTCGTCGCCACCGACCTTGAGGTACAAGTCCGTCTCCATGAGCTCGAGGAAGCCATGGCCGATGCATCCAACCACGGATGCCGCACCTTCGTGGCTGCCACCCTCCCTCGCCGCCCTACACAATCTACTCCTCGGTCACCTCATTGCCACCGGCGGCTTCAGTATGTCGTGATTGACCATGAATCTTCTTATTGTTTAATTTTGAGATTCAATCAGTTAGGATTTCATTTGGTTCCTTATCCCCTTTTGCAGGTTTTGTGAACTCCATTTGCAGAGGGGGCTTAAGTTTAATTTCATTTCAGGGAGAGTTGGCACATATGTCTCCTTTTAGTCTGATACTTCAGACTTCAGTACACATCAATATTTCTCCGTTTTTAAGCTATACTACAAATGCTTAAGTACAGCTTCAGGTTTCAGTTACAGTTTATGCACATTGCCATGTTCTAAACTTCTGATCCATGAAGACATAGTATGTTTTCTACAAAAATCTCTCTACTTCTAATAGAGCAGTTGGTAGTCTCCGCCGGTTAATTTTCGTCCCACCTACCATGGTTTTTTTTCGTCCCACCTTCGTTGGTTTTTTTCGTAATTTTTTTTCGTCCCCTCCCCCACTTCATCGATATACGAGTTGGTTGAATAGTCCCACCACTTTCGTCTGGTTTTTCTTTGTCCCACCACCAATCACCTTACCATACTGGTTTCTTATCTATCGATTTATTTATTTCTTTACTCTTTTATTGCAAATCAGTACTTTCCTAACATACAAAAAGATCACAGATCTAATTTTCCTAGTTTATCTAAATTAACCAATTTTTTTCATTAATGCAATTTGTTTTAGGAAACAAATAACAAATTTTTAGGAAACAAATAATCTCTACTTCCTAAACCTAAAGAAGGAGTTGTGACGGTCGGTCAGTAGTCGTTTCGTTTCGTACGTTCGCCTCGCTCGATCGGTCTCACCTCTATTCGCGCACAGTAAAAGGAAAGAGATCGTGCACGATAAAAGGAAAGAGAAGGAAACTTCCCTCGCTTGCCGTTTCCAATTTTCTTTCTACCAAATTAACGATGCAGCCACGCTAAAGAAAACCGATGCAACCTCCTCGTCAAAGGAAAAACAAACGGCCCACCAACTCCCGTGCCCCGAGCGAGGGAGGGTCCCCTACTCGTGCGCACGCCGCCGCCGTCCTTCCGTCCGAAATCCCCACGGATGTCTCACCCCATGCCCGACCCCCACTCCGGTTTTTCTCGTACCCAGCCTCCGGCGACCGGAGTCGCTTCTCTTCTCCATCCGGTGGATCGGCTCCACCCTCCCCAGAATCCCCATTCCCTTCGCTGCCTCCTGCTCCAACACCGATGGCCTGACGCCGCCATCTCCTGGTAGGCCTACACGCCCACATGCCCAGCAACTACCGAGGTCGATGATGGAGCAGCCCCGAGACCCTCCTTGTGTTGTAGTGGGAGTAGAAGAGGCAACACACGCCCAGGGAATCTGCTGAGAAGACGTCGTCGCCACCGACCTTGAGGTACAAGTCCGTCTCCATGAGCTCGAGGAAGCCATGGCCGATGCATCCAACCACGGATGCCGCACCTTCGTGGCTGCCACCCTCCCTCGCCGCCCTACACAATCTACTCCTCGGTCACCTCATTGCCACCGGCGGCTTCAGTATGTCGTGATTGACCATGAATCTTCTTATTGTTTAATTTTGAGATTCAATCAGTTAGGATTTCATTTGGTTCCTTATCCCCTTTTGCAGGTTTTGTGAACTCCATTTGCAGAGGGGGCTTAAGTTTAATTTCATTTCAGGGAGAGTTGGCACATATGTCTCCTTTTAGTCTGATACTTCAGACTTCAATACACATCAATATTTCTCCGTTTTTAAGCTATACTACAAATGCTTAAGTACAGCTTCAGGTTTCAGTTACAGTTTATGCACATTGCCATGTTCTAAACTTCTGATCCATGAAGACATAGTATGTTTTCTACAAAAATAAATCATCGTAACCTAATCTCATGCAACTTGATGTACTATGCTTTGTTGTACTGAGAAGCTGCAAAGCCTAAGCCTCATGTAAATATAGGAGGGCATCTCTGAAGCGATGGGGTGAATGATCTACAAATTTTTTGGGATGCCGTAAATCTAAATCTTACCTCTCCCTCAGCCATTCGCGATCTGGCACCCCCCTGCATATATACATAAGTACATGGTGTTTACCATAATTTACTTTTGCCTTTATAGTAGTCTTCTTAAATGTTTATTGTTGATTATCTCATTTCCAGCATATTAGTAGAGGAGCCTGCAAGTTTGGATAGTTATGTTTGTTGATGGGATTCATTGTGCTGGTTAAAGTCATAATATGTCAGCAGGTATGGCATGGGATTCATTGTTCTGGTTAGATGAGAGTAAATCATGGGACACATTTCACCGTATTGGATTATTTTGTTTAGAATTCTTTAGTCAGGTACCTTCTTTCTCTTAACACATCTCCCTCTACATGTTTTATATATTTACAACTTCCAATTTAATAGCAGATCTCAATACTTGCTTGCATGGTGAAAGAATGAAGAAGTATGTTTTATTTTGGCTCCTAGCTGTAGTCTACAACTGGGTGTTCCAAGAATTTGTTTTGGCATGGTCTTCTTTGCTACCTCTTCATGGGCGATCCTCCTTATTTGTTGGTTGATTCTCTATGCAAGAATCTTGCCTAATGGTCGAAAATATATGGTCACATATTTGCTCCAGGGATTTAATTTTAGTCAGAGCTGATCAACAAATGATCAGCCAATTAGTATAATTTTCTAGCTTAATACATGTCACGTAAGTATGTTTTCCTTAATGTGATAGGCAATGTAAATTTTGTGGGTCTCTCAGTTGCTATGAGCCTAATATAGTTAACCGGAAAGCATGATTCTGATGGAAATGCAAAAGAAACAGAACCTGAAATAATAGTTAATTGGATTGCATGATTCCAATGGAAATGCAAAAGAAACAAACCTGGAATAATAGTTAATTGGATAGCATGATTCCGATGGAAATGTAAAAGAAACATATTTTTACTATTATTGTACAACATATTTTTATTTTATTATTCTACTGCTTAAAAAGAAAGTAAATCAAGACCTTGAGGAACGCTAAATATATATATGTAAATGAGGAAAGGAGAGCCGAAGTTCAAGGCATGTTCAGCTCCAATGACTTGCTCTCAATGAAGTGTTAGTCCTCTGAATATTTTTATTCCACTGATCTCAAACATCGTCTATGCAAGAGTTTAAGCTTCGTCTGCCACCGCTCTTCAGTTCATGCCGTTGATGTTGTGAGGACTGACAGCTCTTCAGTTCATGCCGCCAATGTTGTGAGGACTGGCAGGACTTTAATGGGCATGGAGGATGCAACCTAGGGCGAGGGCATCAATGCGTTAAGTTGGCGGGGCTGCGTCGGTGGGGGGCGGCGATGGCGGCAGCACCGCCGATGTCCACCAGGATCTCTAGCCGCAATAGATCGAAGAACAACTTGGGGATGTCATGCAGCTCCTGCGTGTAGTACATAAATCACCGCCCAGATAAATCACAGGGACACTATACCAAGTGTGTCATTCATTGGGCCAGGATAAAAAATCTCGAGGGTGCCTCAAGTGTGACTCTAGCTATTGAAGTCAACGAACCTGACTACTTCCGGAGTCTGATAAGGATTTACAGTGAGTTCTCATAGTGGTCTATGTGCATGATGGGATGTTGGTACTGCTGTTCTACATTACTGTAGTTGTTACAGATTTTGTCAAAGCAATTGCTATGTGTATGCCATTTTCTTGTTCTAGACGCAGCTGTTTTCCATGTTGTAGACATGGATATGATGATTGGTCGATGAATCAATTGATTTCTAATACTAACAATTGTGTTTCTGGCTATTCTAATACTGATAGTTTTGTTTCATTGTCCAGCGTTGAAACTATTCATATGGTGATGGATGCAGCTAACCATCAGTTGAAGTACATAATCTTCAAGGCTGTTTACCATTATCCAGCTGGTTTATTCGAATTTAGGTTTGTAGTAATTTATTCAACATCCAGGTTTGTAGTGTTAACACTGATTTATTTAGTTTCAAATTAGTACATTTCATATGTATAAAGGCATAAACATCTCTCATTTCTGAATAAGTTGTAGATGATTTCCTAGTTTTAAGTATATAGGAAACACACATTATATTCAATTCACTTGTTATCTGCACGTGTGGCAATTAATTTGGATAGGACCAGTTAAAGTACATCTCATTCAACGATGTTTTTTGTCATGTGTTTTAAGTTTTTATTATTAGTAGCACGGGTTTCTATAGCTAGCCCAATGATGAACCCCACTTTAACCGACATGTTGTCAAGCTCAAGGCTACCAATGAACATCCATATATAGCTGATCGGTTCATTTTCAGATCACTAGCCCTATTGTCATCGCGTCATTTTCATGATTGTCAAATGCCTAATCGATGCTCTAATTAATTCATTGCCTTCAGTTCGTGTAGCATGCTGGTAACATAATTTGGTCCATTTCATGAATGATGTGAACTAACATAGTAGCCATAGTACCAAACCATGTGTAGTAGGGTGTAGGGAGTTTGTTGATTTTATATATGCTAATCACCGATTGCTACAGTTAGGAAGAATTTTCATCAACCACCAAAGATTGACACGTTGAAAGATCGTGGATGTCGCCTAGAGGGGGGTGAATAGGCGCTTTAAAATAATTACGGTTTAGGCTTGAACAAATGCGGAATAAATCTAGAGGTTAATTTGTCAAGCACAAAACCTACAACAACTAGGCTCACCTATGTGTACCAACAACTTATGCTAACCAAGATAAACTACTAGGTGATAGCAAGATATATGACAAGAAACAATATGGCTGTCACAAAGTAAAGTGCATAAGTAAAGAGCTCGGGTAAGAGATAACCGAGGCACGCGGAGACGACGATGTATCCCGAAGTTCACACCCTTGCGGATGCTAATCTCAGTTTTGAGCGGTGTGGAGGCACCGTGCTCCTCAAGAAGCCACTAGGGCCATCGTAATCTCCTCACGCCCTCGCACAATGCAAGATGCCGTGATTCCACTAAGGGACCCTTGAGGGCGGTCACCGAACCTGTACAAATGGCAACCCTTGGGGCGGTCACCGAACCCGTACACGTTGGCAACCCTTGGGGGCGGTCACCGGAACCTGTCAAATTGCTCGGGGCAATCTCCACAACCTAATTGGAGACCCCGACGCTTGCCCGGAGCTTTGCACCACAATGAGTGAGCTCCGAACACCACCAACCGTCTAGGGCGCCAAGGCACCCAAGAGGAACAAGCTCTAGGGTGCCCAAACACCCAAAAGTAATAAGCTTCTCAAACTTCACTTCCACGTATCACCGTGGAGAACTCAAACCGATGCACCAAATGCAATGGCAAGGGCACACGGAGTGCCCAAGTCCTTCTCTCCCAAATCCCACCAAAGCAACTAATGCCAGGGAGGAAAATGAGAGGAAGAACGAAAGAAGAACATGAAGAACTCCAAGATCTAGATCCAAGGGGTTCCCCTCACTTAGAGGAGAAAGTGATTGGTGGATACATGGATCTAGATCTCCTCCCTCTTTTCTCTCAAGAACGAGCAAGAATCATTGGAGGGATTGAGAGTTAGCAAGCTTGAAGAAGGTCAACAATGGGGGAAGAACATGAGCTAAAGAGATCAGATTTAATGGGGAAGAAGACCCCCTTTTATAGGTGAGGAAAAATCCAACCGTTCTGCTCACAGCCTGCACAGAGCGGTACTACTGCTCCAAGGAGCGGTACTACCGCTAGGGCAGTAGTACCCCTTTGAAAAACAACAGCGAGGAGGCAAAAGGCCAGTAGAACCGTCGGAGCGGTACTACCGCTCGTCCTCACGGTACTACCGCTAGGGATCGCGGTACTACCGCAAAGGGTAGCGGTATTACTGCTAGCGAGCGGTACTAAAAAAGTACATCCGGGCCTACCACCGCAGGACTTGGGATGAGTTTTTGGTCCGGAGCGGTACTACCGCTGTAGGAGCCGTTGTAGTACCGCTTTGGAAAGGTAGTAAAAAATTACGCTCCAATTCGCGGTAGTACCGCTGCAGCCTTTTCAGAACACCAAAACTGCCACAACTTTTGCAAACGGACTCCGAATTCGATGAAACCAAGTTTGTTGGAAAGCTAGCAACAAGGGCTAACACAATCTTGATAGAAATACCAATAATAAGCAAATGAGAAAAGGCCAAAAAGAAAATGGTGAGAACCCTTCCTCGGATAAGACCGGTAAAACCTCCAACACCGAAAACATCATAGAAGACGCATGCAAACTCCGTTTTTGATGAACTCAAGCTTGTAATCAAGATGACCATAAGATCTAAGACTCACAAAGAGAACCAAACAAGAACCAAGAAACATGATGCAAGGATGTAATGGTTTGAGCTCTCGATGAACGATACGATCAAGCTACTCACTTGAGAGCCCCCCTTGATAGTACGGCTATCGATCCTATAACCCGGTCTCCCAACTACCACCGTGAGACAGGTAAAATAGAAACCTATCTAAAGGAAATATGCCCTAGAGGCAATAATAAAGTTATTATTTATTTCCTTATTTCATGATAAATGTTTATTATTCATGCTAGAATTGTATTAACCGGAAACATAATACATGTGTGAATACATAGACAAACAGAGTGTCACTAGTATGCCTCTAAGTCTCAATCTGGATGCAAATTTTGACACTGATCTAGATGACTCTAAGTCTCAATCTGGATACATATTGAAAGTGGGAGCAATTAGCTAAGAGTAGCTCCGTGCAGAGCATTGTTGACATAGAAATTTGCAAAATACATACGGATCTGAATATGGCAGACTCGTTGACTAAACTTCTCTCACAAGCAAAACATGATCACACCTTAGTACTCTTTGGGTGTTAATCACATAAGCGATGTGAACTAGATTACTGAATCTAGTAAACCGTTTGGGTATTGGTCACATGGCGATGTGAACTATGGGTGTTAATCACATGATGATGTGAACTATCGATGTTAATCACATGGTGATGTGATCTAGATTATTGACTCTAGTGCAAGTGGGAGACTGAAGGAAATATGCCCTAGAGGCAATAATAAAGTTATTATTTATTTCCTTATTTCATGATAAATGTTTATTATTCATGCTAGAATTGTATTAACCGGAAACATAATACATGTGTGAATACATAGACAAACAGAGTGTCACTAGTATGTCTCTACTTGACTAGCTCGTTAATCAAAGATGGTTATGTTTCCTAACCATGGACAAAGAATTGTTATTTGATTAACGGGATCACATCATTAGGTGAATGATCTGATTGACATGACCCATTTCATTAGCTTAGCACCCGATCGTTTAGTATGTTGCTATTGCTTTCTTCATGACTTATACATGTTCCTATGACTATGAGATTATGCAACTCCCGTGTGCCGGAGGAACACTTTGTGTGCTACCAAATGTCACAACGTAACTGGGTGATTATAAAGGTGCTCTACAGGTGTCTCCAAAGGTACATGTTGGGTTGGCGTATTTTGAGATTAGGATTTGTCACTCCGAATGTCGGAGAGGTATCTCTGGGCCCTCTCGGTAATGCACATCACTTAAGCCTTGCAAGCATTGCAACTAATAAGTTAGTTGCGGGATGATGTATTACGGAACGAGTAAAGAGACTTGCCGGTAACGAGATTGAACTAGGTATTGGATACCGACGATCGAATCTCGGGCAAGTAACATACCGATGACAAAGGGAACAACGTATGTTGTTATGCGGTCTGACCGATAAAGATCTTCGTAGAATATGTAGGAGCCAATATGAGCATCCAGGTTCCGCTATTGGTTATTGACCGGAGACGAGTCTCGGTCATGTCTACAATGTTCTTGAACCCGTAGGGTCCGCACGCTTAAGGTTTCGATAACAGTTATATTATGAGTTTATGAGTTTTGATGTACCGAAGGAGTTCGGAGTCCCGGATGTGATCACGGACATGACGAGGAGTCTTGAAATGGTCGAGACATAAAGATTGATATATTGGAAGCCTATGTTTGGATATCGGAAGTGTTCCGGGTAAAATCGGGATTTTACCGGAGTACCGGGAGGTTACCGGAACCCTCCGGGAGGTATATGGGCCTTAGTGGGCCTTAGTGGAAGAGAGGAGAGGTGGCCAGAGATGGGCCGCGCGCCTCTCCCCCCCTTGGTCCGAATAGGACAAGGAGAGGGGGCCGGCCCCCCTTCCTCCTCTCTCTCCTCTTTCCCCCTCCACGAATCCTATTCCAACTAGGAAAGGGGGGGGGGGAGTCCTACTCCCGGAGGAAGTAGGACTCCTCCTAGCGCGCCTCCTCTTGGCTGGCCGGCCCCTCCCTTTGAGCCTTTATATACGGAGGCAGGGGCAGCCCCTAGAGACACAAGTTGATCCACGTGATCATATTCTTAGCCGTGTGCGGTGCCCCCTTCCACCATAGTCCTCGATAATATTGTAGCAGTGCTTAGGTGAAGCCCTGCGACATTAGTACATCAAGATCGTCACCACGCCGTCGTGCTGACGGAACTCTTCCCCGACACTTTGCTGGATCGGAGTCCGGGGATCGTCATCGAGCTGAACGTGTGCTAGAACTCGGAGGTGCTGTAGTTTCGGTGCTTGATCGGTCGGGCCGTGAAGACGTACGACTACATCAACCGCGTTGTCATAACGCTTCCGCTATCGGTCTACGAGGGTACGTAGACAACACTCTCCCCTCTCGTTGCTATGCATCACCATGATCTTGCATGTGCGTAGGATTTTTTTTTTGAAATTACTACGTTCCCCAACAGTGGCATCCGAGCCTAGGTTTTATGTGTTGATGTTATATGCACGAGTAGAACACAAGCGAGTTGTGGGCGATATAAGTCATACTGTTTACCAGCATGTCATACTTTGGTTCGGCGGTATTGTTGGACGAAGCGGCCCGGACCGACATTACGCGTACGCTTACGCGAGACCGGTTCTCCCGACGTGCTTTGCACATAGGTGGCTTGCGGGTGACAGTTTCTCCAACTTTAGTTGAACTGAGTGTGGCTACGTCCGGTCCTTGCGAAGGTTAAAACAGCACCAACTTGACAAACTATCGTTGTGGTTTTGATGCGTAGGTAAGATTGGTTCTTGCTTAAGCCTGTAGCAGCCACGTAAAAACTTGCAACAACAAAGTAGAGGACGTCTAACTTGTTTTTGCAGGGCATGTTGTGATGTGATATGGTCAAGACATGATGCTAAATTTTATTTATGAGATGATCATGTTTTGTAACCAAGTTATCGGCAACTGGCAGGAGCCATATGGTTGTCGCTTTATTGTATGCAATGCAATCGCGCTGTAATGCTTTACTTTATCACTAAGCGGTAGCGATAGTCGTGGAAGTATAAGATTGGCGAGACGACAACGATACTACGATGGAGATCAAGGTGTCGTGCCGGTGACGATGGCGATCACGACGGTGCTTCGGAGATGGAGATCACAAGCACAAGATGATGATGGCCATATCATATCACTTATATTGATTGCATGTGATGTTTATCTTTTATGCATCTTATCTTGCTTTGATTGACGGTAGCATTATAAGATGATCTCTCACTAAATTATCGAGAAGTGTTCTCCCTGAGTATGCACCGTTGCAAAAGTTCTTCGTGCTGAGACACCACGTGATGATCGGGTGTGATAGGCTCTACGTTCAAATATAGCGGGTGCAAAACAGTTGCACACGCGGAATACTCAGATTATACTTGACGAGCCAAGCATATACAGATATGGCCTCGGAACACGGAGATCGAAAGGTCGAGCGTGAATCATATAGTAGATATGATCAACATAGTGATGTTCACCAATGAAACTACTCCATCGCACGTGATGATCGGACATGGTTTAGTTAATTTGGATCACGTAATCACTTAGAGGATTAGAGGGATATCTATCTAAGTGGGAGTTCTTAAGTAATATGATTAATTGAACTTAAATTTATCATGAACTTAGTCCTGGTAGTATTAGCATATCTATGTTGTAGATCAATAGCTCGCGTTGTTGCTTCCCTATGTTTGTTTTGATATGTTCCTAGAGAAAAACTATGTTGAAAGATGTTAGTAGCAATGATACGGATTGGATCCGTGATATGAGGTTTATTCTCATTGCTGCACAGAAAAATTATGTCCTTGATGCACCGCTAGGTGACAGACCTATTGCAGGAGCAGATGCAGACGTTATGAACGTTTGGCTAGCTCAATATGATGACTACTTGATAGTTTAGTGCATCATGCTTAACGGCTTAGAACTGGGACTTCAACGGCGTTTTGAACGTCATGGGGCATATGAGATGTTCCAGGAGTTGAAGTTAATATTTCAAGCAAATGCCCGGATTGAGAGATATGAAGTCTCCAACAAGTTCTATAGCTACAAGATGGAGGAGAATCGCTCAAGCAGTGAGCATGTACTCAGATTGTCTGGGTACTACAATCGCTTGAATCAAGTGGGAGTTAATCTTCCAGATAAGATAGTGATTGACAGATTTCTCTAGTCACCATCGCCAAGTTAGTAGAACTTCATGATGAACTATAGTATGCAAGGGATAACGGAAACGATTCCCAAGCTTTTCGTGATGCTAAAATCGACGAAGGTAGAAATCAAGAGAAACATCAAATGTTGATGGTAGACAAGACCACTAGTTTCAAGAAAAGGGCAAAAGGAAGAAGGGGAACTTCAAGAAGAATGGCAAGCAAGTTGCTGCTCAAGTGAAAAAACCCAAGTCTGGTCCTAAGCCTGAGACAAAGTGCTTCTACTGCAAAGGGATTGGTCACTGGAAGCGGAATTACCCCAAGTATTTGGTGGATAAGAAAGGATGGCAAAGTAAACAAAGGTATATTTGATATACATGTTATTGATGTGTACTTTACTAGTGTTCATAACAATCCCTCAGTATTCGGTACTAGTTCAGTTGCTAAGATTAGTAACTCGAAACGGGGGTTGTAGAATAAACAGAGACTAGTTAAGGGTGAAGTGACGATGTGTATTGGAAATGGTTCCAAGATTGATATGATCATCATCGCACACTCCCTATACTTTCGGGATTAATGTTGAACCTAAATAAGTGTTATTTGGTGTTTGCATTGAGCATAAATATGATTTGATCATGTTTATTGCAATACGGTTATTCATTTAAGTTAGAGAACAATTGTTGTTCTGTTTACATGAATAAAACCTTCTATGGTCATACACACCAACGAAAATGATTTGTTGGATCTCGATTGTAATGATACACATATTCATAATATTGAAGCCAAAAGATGCAAAGTTAATAATGATAGTGCAACTTGTTTGTGGCATTGCCGTTTAGGTCATATTGGTGTAAAGCACATGAAGAAACTCCATGCTGATGGGATTTTGGAATCACTTGATTATGAATCACTTGATGCTTGTGAACCATGTCTCTTGGGCAAGATGACTAAAACGCCATTCTCCGGAACAATGGAGCAAGCAACAGATTTGTTGGAAATCATACATACTGATGTATGTGGTCCGATGAATATCAAGGCTTGTAGCAGGTATCATTATTTTCTGACCTTCACAGATGATTTGAGCAGATATGGGTATATCTACTTGATGAACCATAAGTCTGAAACATTTGAAAAGTTTAAACAATTTCAGAGTGAAGTGGAAAATCATCGTGACAAGAAAATAAGGTTTCTACGATCTGATCGCGGAGACAAATATTTGAGTTACGAGTTTGGTCTTCAATTAAAACAATGTGGAATAGTTTCACAAATTCGTGCCACCTGGAACACCACAGCATAATGGTGTGTCTGAACGTCATAGCCGTACTTTATTAGATATAGTGCAAATCTCTGATGTTTTTGAGGTTATGCATTAAAGATAGCTGCATTCACGTTAAAAAGGGGCACCATCTAAGTCCATTGAGACGACACAATCTGAACTGTGGTTTGGCAAGAAACCAAAGTTGTCGTTTCTGAAAGTTTGGGGCTGCGATGCTTATGTGAAAAAGCTTCAACCTGATAAGCTCGAACCCAAATCGGAGAAATGTGTCTTCATAGGATATCCAAAGGAGACTATTGGATACACCTTCTATCACAGATCCGAAGGCAAGACTTTTGTTGCTAAGTTCGGAAACTTTCTGGAGAAGGAGTTTCTCTCGAAAGAAGTGAGTGGGAGGAAAGTAGAAAACTTGATAAGGTAATTGTACCATCTCCCTTATTGGAAAGTAGTTCATCACAGAAATTTGTTCTTATGACTACTACACCAATTAGTGAGGAAGCTAATGATAATGATCATGTAACTTCAGATCAAGTTACTACCAAATCTCGTAGGTAAACCAGAGTGAGATCCGCACTAGAGTGGTATGGTAATCCTGTTCTGGAAGTCATGTTACTAGACCATGACAAACTTGCGAACTATGAGGAAGCGATGGTGAGCCCAGATTCCGCGAAATGGCTTGAAGCCATGAAATCTGAGATGGGATCCATGTATGAGAACAAAGTGTGGACTTTGGTTGACTTGCCCGATGATCGGCAAGCAATTGAGAATAAATGGATCTTCAAGAAGAAGACTGACGCTGACGGTAATGTTACTATCTACAAAGCTCGACTTATTGAAAAAGGTTTTCGACAAGTTCAAGGGATTGACTACGATGAGACCTTCTCACCCGTAGCGATGCTTAAGTCTGTCCGAATCATGTTAGCAATTGTCGCATTTTATGATTATGAAATTTGGCAAATGGATGTCAAAACGGCATTCCTGAATGGATTTCTGGAAGAAGAGTTGTATATGATGCAACCAGAAGGTTTTGTCGATCCAAAGGGAGCTAACAAAATATGCAAGCTCTAGCGATACATCTATGGACTGGTGCAAGCATCTCGGAGTTGGAATACACGCTTTGATAAGTTGATCAAAGCATATAGTTTTATACAGACTTGCGGTGAAGCCTGTATTTACAAGAAAGTGAGTGGGAGCACTACAGCATTTCGGATAAGTATATGTGAATGACATATTGTTGATCGGAAATAATGTAGAATTATTCTGCAAAGCATAAAGGAGTATTTGAAAGGAGTTTTTCAAAGAAAGACCTCGGTGAAGCTACTTACATATTGAGCATCAAGATCTATAGAGATAGATCAAAACGCTTGATAAGATTTTTCAATGAGTACATACCTTGACAAGATTTTGAAGTAGTTCAAAATGGAACAGTCAAAGAAAGAGTTCTTGCCTGTGTTACAAGGTGTGAAATTGAGTAAGACTCAAAACACGACCACGACAGAAGATAGAAAGAGAATGAAAGTCATTCCCTATGCCTTGGCCATAGGTTCTATAAAGTATGCCATGCTGTGTACCAGATCTATTGTATACCCTACACTGATTTTGGCAAGGGAGTACAATAGTGATCTAGGAGTAGATCACTTGACAGCGGTCAAAATTATCTTTAGTGGAATAAGGATATGTTTCTCAATTATGGACGTGACAAAAAGGGTTCGTCGTAAAGGGTTACGTCGATGCAAATTTTGACACTGATCTAGATGACTCTAAGTCTCAATCTGGATACATATTGAAAGTGGGAGCAATTAGCTAAGAGTAGCTCAGTGCAGAGCATTGTTGACATAGAAATTTGCAAAATACATACAGATCTGAATATGGCAGACCCGTTGACTAAACTTCTCTCACAAGCAAAACATGATCACACCTTAGTACTCTTTGGGTGTTAATCACATAAGCGATGTGAACTACATTACTGAATCTAGTAAACCCTTTGGGTGTTGGTCACATGGCGATGTGAACTATGGGTGTTAATCACATGATGATGTGAACTATCGATGTTAATCACATGGTGATGTGATCTAGATTATTAACTCTAGTGCAAGTGGGAGACTGAAGGAAATATGCCCTAGAGGCAATAATAAAGTTATTATTTATTTCCTTATTTCATGATAAATGTTTATTATTCATGCTAGAATTGTATTAACCGGAAACATAATACATGTGTGAATACATAGACAAACAGAGTGTCACTAGTATGCCTCTACTTGACTAGCTCGTTAATCAAAGATGGTTATGTTTCCAAACCATGGACAAAGAGTTGTTATTTGATTAACGGGATCAAATCATTAGGTGAATGATCTGATTGACATGACCCATTTCATTAGCTTAGCACCCGATCGTTTAGTATGTTGCTATTGCTTTCTTCATGACTTATACATGTTCCTATGACTATGAGATTATGCAACTCCCATGTGCCGGAGGAACACTTTGTGTGCTACCAAACGTCACAACGTAACTGGGTGATTATAAAGGTGCTCTATAGGTGTCTCCAAAGGTACATGTTGGGTTGGCGTATTTCGAGATTAGGATTTGTCACTCCGATCGTCGGAGAGGTATCTTTGGGCCCTCTCGGTAATGCACATCACTTAAGCCTTGCAAGCATTGCAACTAATGAGTTAGTTGCGGGATGATGTATTATGGAACGAGTAAAGAGACTTGCCGGTAACGAGATTGAACTAGGTATTGGATACCGACAATCGAATCTCGGGCAAGTAACATACTGATGACAAAGGGAACAACGTATGTTGTTATGCGGTCTGACCGATAAAGATCTTCGTAGAATATGTAGGAGCCAATATGAGCATCCAGGTTCCGCTATTGGTTATTGACCGGAGACGAGTCTCGGTCATGTCTACATTGTTCTCGAACCCGTAGGGTCCGCACGCTTAAGGTTTCGATAACAGTTATATTATGAGTTTATGAGTTTTGATGTACCGAAGGAGTTTGGAGTCCCGGATGTGATCACGGACATGACGAGGAGTCTTGAAATGGTTGAGACATAAAGATTGATATATTGGAAGCCTATGTTTGGATATCGGAAGTGTTCCGGGTGAAATCGGGATTTTACGGGAGTACCGGGAGGTTATCGGAACCCCCCGGGAGGTATATGGGCCTTAGTGGAAGAGAGGAGAGGTGGCCAGAGATGGGCCGCGCACCTCTCCCCCCTTGGTCCGAATAGGACAAGGAGAGGGGGCCGGCCCCCTTCCTCCTCTCTCTCCTCTTTCCCCCCTCCACGAATCCTATTCCAACTAGGAAAGGGGGGGAGTCCTACTCCCGGAGGGAGTAGGACTCCTCCTGGCGCCTCCTCTTGGCCGGCCGGCCCCTCCCTTTGAGCCTTTATATACGGAGGCAGGGGCACCCCCTAGAGACACAAGTTGATCCATGTGATCATATTCTTAGCCATGTGCGGTGCCCCCTTCCACCATAGTCCTCGATAATATTGTAGCAGTGCTTAGGTGAAGCCCTGCGACATTAGTACATCAAGATCGTCACCATGCCATCGTGCTAAAGGAACTCTTCCCCGACACTTTGCTGGATCGGAGTCGGGGGATCGTCATCGAGCTGAACGTGTGCTAGAACTCGGAGGTGCCGTAGTTTCGGTGCTTGATCGGTCGGGCCGTGAAGATGTACGACTACATCAACCGCGTTGTCATAACGCTTCCGCTATCGGTCTACGAGGGTACGTAGACAACACTCTCCCCTCTCGTTGCTATGCATCACCATGATCTTGCGTGTGCGTAGGAATTTTTTTGAAATTACTACGTTCCCCAACACTATCAAGGGAAAACCTTTGCCTTGCACATGATCTACTTGAGCTAGATGATGACGATCTTGTCCTCCTAATGATGGACCACCTTTCTTGATTGCGTTGGGTCGATGGAGACTAGATGATTGCTCCCCCATACTCCACTATGGGTGAGCCACTCTTCGGCACATCTTCACAAGTCCATTGACACCACAATGGATGGCAAGCTTCAAGCACTAGATCTCTTCGTGATTCTCCACTTGAACTTGCACACGGCAATATTGATGACGATCACCACTTGGTGTCATCCTTCCCATGGGTTGTATGATATCATCCTCTTGATGCAAGCCCATGGACACATACCTAACCCCACATAGACTCTCACATAGACCATGGGTTAGTACACAAAGTGCAATGGACAATGCTTACCATACCATGGGATCACTTGATCCCTCTCGGTACATCTTCTACTCTTTGTGAGTTGATCAACTTGATTCACTCTTGACTTAGTCTTGATCAACCTTGAATCTTTCCAATCTCTTCGTTTGGATGATGTCTTGAAGGTAAACATGAATGATCACACAATCTTCTTCTTCAATACATGCTTGCAATAAGCTCAACACTCACATGACCAATCTTTGGATAATTCCTTAATAGCACCTTGGTCAACCCATAAACTCCTTGAAACCAACACATGGACTTTAAGAAATGCCTATGGAAAAATCCTTCAAATATAACTCAATGCAACCATTAGTCCATAGAGAATGTCATCAATTACCAAAACCACACATGGGGGCACCGCATGTCCTTTCAATCTCCCCCATTTTGGTAATTGATGACAATCACTTTCAAGAGAGTTTATATAAGGAATTATGCATCACCATTGAATGCAACAACCAATAATGCATGCGTAGGAGATGCGTATGCTTAGGAACAAACCAAAGCCAGAAGAGACAACTCTCTAAACTTCTCCACAAAACTCTCTGAAACTTCTCCCCCATTGGCATCGATTGCCAAAATGGGCTAAAAGCTTAGAAGGCCAATATAAAATGTGTTCCTCCATAAATTGTGTATTTCTCAACAAGAGAGTGGAATGCAATACACATATCCAACGGTAAATACTTGGAGGAAGACAGACTATATTGAGGCCCAAAGATTGCAAAAGGAAGATATGCCACAAAGACATAATCAAAGAGAGAAACAAGCAATCAAGCAATCAAAAGATACCAATTGAAGCAAGCTATCAAAAGATACCAATTGAACTAACTAGGCCAATGATCCTACGAGCCACATGAATAAAGGATATTATGATAAGAGCGGAGCAGTGTTCTAAAGAAACTAGAGAAGCTCCCCATGATTTGTGCACATCAAGAATTTTTGTATTTGGACACAAAGTGCACAAAATAGGATCATAGCTCCCCCAAAATCAATAGAAACTTACAACAAGTGCAAGAGAGCATATAGGAAACTAAGCCTAGTACTTGCAACAAACACATGGTTGAGCAACAAGTAAGAGAGGCAACTTAAGAGTGGGCTCAACCAAAAAGATGTGTGTGAGTCAAGGCAATGCACTTGAGAAGACTAATGTACAGAAGAGCATTAAGCATCAATAAAGTCTTCAAAGAATGAGGCACATGGTGCAATGCCTATCATTCCCACACACAACTAGCAAATGGGTTCACAAGCTTACTAATAAGCATATAGAGAACCTATGCTTGTGACAACCCGCGGTGAAGATAGAAGATGAAAGGCGCATCAAGACGAGGGATGCCAAAAGATGGCAATAAGCTCGTAAAGATAAGCATGAGGAAAATAACCTTCACCACACAAGAGCGCATCAAGATGCAACGATAGAAGACACGCACTCAAGGCAAAAGCTTTCACGGAGCCACCAAAGAAATAACATAAGAAAGACAAGGTGGACGTGAAAGAAAGGATATCATCTAGATATGCAACTTCTCTCAAGTGTATAAGATTCTAGGTAGACAAAATCATGAAGATATATATCTACAAATAAGGATGTACACCCGAAATAGTTACAACATGAAGGAACAAGATATCCAAAAGGAAGTCATACATATACCAATAAGATATTTGCTTGAGAGCATAGCATAAGGCTAGATATGGTCTTATTGCATATAAATGAATTCCAACCACACGAACATCAAAGACATCACAACTAGCAACAAGACATCATTGTTGGGATGCTTTGAGAAAGGAAACAAGTATCACAAGAGAGAATGGATAACATGCCATGATACAACCTACGAAAGGTTGATGCAAGAAATGTGTGCATAAAGTAGATGATGATACTTGTTACCGAGATACCATTGGATGGATGTAGCAGATACCAATTAAAGGTAGATAGTAGTTCATTAATCATCCTAGCTTGACTCCAATAAGCACATGGTGACACCACCTTCCTTGTGAGTGAGCCGAGCATCCAATGCATCTCCACTTGCTCCTAGAACAACAACACAAACAAAATGGTACCCAAACTCATTGGGACCAAAGAGTTAGAGAACCAACAACACATAGGACAAACTCCACATAAATATGTGCATATAGATATGAAAATGAATTTCATGCACATCTCATCCAATTTGAGATTTGGTGGAGTTCCCCCTATATATTGGGTCAAAGAAAGAAAGCATGCCAAAGAAACTACAAGAAGTAAATATGCATGCTCAAGACTTTCAAGAACCGAGACCAAAAGACAAAGAAATACCAAGCGAAGAAAAGATACCAAATGAATAAATCATCACTTGGAGTATATCCAAAAAGATACATCAAGGAATGAGATATCCATTGATACACTCACAAAGAAAGATGTCAAACTCCCAAAAGAGAGGATTGTTCCAAACAAACCAAGTGCTCTACAAAGTTTCATGATGGCACAAAGTACCAAAATGAAACGGTTTGCATTCCACCAACACACACTTGATAAGGATCACAAGGTGAGCGTTCTAAGAAGAATAGGATAGCTCCCCCAAGCATTGTGCATTAGAGAGAATTTGCATTTGAATACAAAAAGCACAAGATGGGATCGCCACTTTCACTATATCTATACAAACACTAGACAGGCTCAAGTAAATAACAAGATCCACAAGTGGTATGGAATACAATGGGAGTTGACACAATCCTAGGCAAGAGATAAAGCAAATAAAAGCAAAGGCCAATATAAAGATGATCAATAATTTCTACCACACATAAGTGAGTACCAATTGTCAAAAGACAAGAGGTATTTGGAAATAATTCCCGGTGGTAGATAGCAAGGATATCCGACATCATCTTCACACCAAACAAAAAGCAAATTGCAACTTGTAGAGCTAACATGCCACCTAGGAACAAGATAATTTACAATATCAATTCTAGGTGATAATATCTCAAATGTACACATTTTCTAGGCTAGTAATATACACATAGAATATTACTCCCCCATAATGTGATACCAATTAAAGATAAACAAGAAGCAAAAAAAAACGACCCAACAAGAGATAATTAATGGACAATTTAGAATTTGAATTTCTCATGAGAAGACATACCACATAGCGACTAGATAATCTTGAAATATCAATACTAGATGGTATTACTCATGTACACACATATATAGGATTGTGAGGTGCACAAAGCACATCACTCCCCCATAATGGGATAGTCCATTAATCTCTCACAAGAGCCAACTAAGAAATGAACAAGATGCAAAAGGCTCAATGCATGACACACACGTACATGATGTGCAAACCAACACACACATACTTGATTGCTCAAGATAATCAAGTTGGAAGCACAACATATACAAACACATGCAAGGAACAAAACCAAACATGCAAAGGGGTAAGTAACTATCAATGTAAACACTTTAAGCACAAGTTACCGCATGGAGGAACATTGGATAAAAGATAGAAACTTGATAATCCGAATGACTTGGCTTCAGACAATTAGAATGATTGTAACGCCCTTGATGCGGCTATATCTCCTACGTGTTGAAGCACGACTTAGAGGCATAACCGCATTGAAAGCAATGTCGCAAGTGAGGTAATCTTCGCAAACAACCCATGTACATAATTAAAGGGAAAGGATACATAGTTGGGTTACACTCGCCATGTCACACAAATATCATAAATAGCGTTACATTCATCCAATACAAATTAGGGTCCGACTACGGTACCAAAATAAAGATCAACCCCCAAATGCGACAGAATCCCCAATCGCCCGAACTGGGCACCACTACTGATCATCTGGGAAAGACATGTAGTAACGACGAGAGTCTTCATCGAACTCCCACTTGAGCTCGGTCATGTCATCTGGAACGGTATCATCGGTCCCTGCATCTGGTTTTGGAAGTAAACTGTGAGTCACGGGGACTCAACAATCTCACACCCTCGCGATCAAGACTATTTAAGCTTTAGGTAAGGTAAAGGTATGAGGTGGAGCTGCAACAAGCGACTAGCATATATGGTGGCTCACCTATTCGCAAAAGAGAGCGAGAAGAGAAGGCAAAAGCACGGTCGAACAACTATGATCAGGAAGTGATCCTAGAACAACCTACATCAAACATTACTCCAACACCGTGTTTGCTTCCCGGACTCCGCCGAGAAGAGACCATCACGGTTACACACGCGGTTGGTGCATTTTAATTAAGGTAGGTTTCATGTTATCTACAACCGGACATTAACAAATTCCAATCTGCCCATAACCATGGGCACGACTTTCAAAAGTTCAAGTCCCTGCAGGGGTGTCCCAACTTAGCCCATCACAAGCTCTCACGGTCAACGAAGGATATTCCTTCTCCAAAGACAATCCGATCAGACTCGGCATCCCGGTTACAAGACATCCTCGACAATGGTAAACAAGTCCAGCAAGACCACCCGCTGTGCCGACAAATCCCGATAGGAGCTGCACATATCTCATTCTCAGGGCACACCGGATAAGCTAAGCGTACGGGAGCCAACGTAACCCAAGTTGCCAAGGGACGGCCCCGCACGGTGCTCTGGGTTCGACCAACACTTAGAGAAGCATTGGCCCGGGGGTTTAAAATAAAGATGACCCTTGAGTCCGCGAAACCCAAGGGAAAAAGGCTAGGTGGCAAATGGTAAAACCAAGGTCGAGCCTTGCTGGAGGAGTTTTATTCAAGGCTAACTTTCAAGGGGTTCCCATTATAACCCAACCGTGTAAGGAACGCAAAATCCGGGAACATAACACCGATATGACGGAAACTAAGGCGGCAAGAGTGGAACAAAACACTAGGCATAAGGCCGAGCCTTCCACCCTTTACCAAGTATATATGTGCATTTAGATAGACAAGATAATATGGTGATATCCCAACAATAAACAATGTTCCAACAAGGAACGATCTCCAATCTTCACCTGCAACTAGCAACGCTATAAGAGGGGCTGAGCAAAGCGGTAACATAGCCAAACAACGGTTTGCTAGGACAAGGTGGGTTAGAGGTTTGACATGGCAATATGGGAGGCATGATAAGCATGTGGTAGGTATCGTAGCATAGGCATAGCAAAAGAGCGAGCATCTAGCAAGCAAAGATAGAAGTGATTTCGAGGGTATGGTCATCTTGCCTGCAAAGTACTCAGAATTGCCTCGATCCTCGAAAGCGAACTCAACGGGCTCCTCGTTCACGAACTCATCTCCTGGCTCTACCCAAACAAGAACAACAAGCAAAAGGGAACACAATCAACCACGTGCAATGCTTAAACAACATGATGCAAACATGGTATGATATGCGGGATGCGATATGTGATGCATATGCAAGATTTGCAAAGGAATGATTGAACCTGGCCTCAACATGGAAATCCAAGAGTGCCACTGGAAAGGGGAGTTGATTTCCGTGGAAATCGATATAAAGATCACCAGAATCGGATGGACGGTTTGGAAATGGCAAGCAAAACAAATATGGCACCGGTCTGCAATAATCAGCAAGTAACCAACTAAATGCATCAAGTTAAATATGCTACATCACTCAAACATGGCAACAAAATACATGGCAGGGATCCACTCATGATGCTTGACAAACGATGAACATTGAGCTATGGCTAATTCACCCATTAACAGGTTCAAACAAGCATGGTAAAAGAGCAAATGATAACAAGTTTCAGACTTAGTGAAATTAACACAAGTCTGGAATTTATCATCAGGAAGCAATCTTTAGAGCATGAAAACTACATGCTACAGGAACTTAACATGGCAAAGAAAGGCATGGCATGAAGGTACTCAAAGCACTTAACAAAAGTCCCTTAGTGACCTTGAGCCAAAAGGGATCAGAAAATACATTTGCAAGCATGCGAACATGGCAAAAACATAAACAGATTCAGACTTTGTGAAAAACTGGAGCATGCAAAACAGTTAACGAGTAGGCATGTTTACGAGCTCGATGCACTCACTACAGAGTATTGCGTGACAAAGTAAGCATACACCCATCAAGAAGACATGGCATAGGAGCTAGACATGGCATAGGAGCTACACATGGCAAGAACAATAACATAGCATGCACGGATCAATAACAACATCCTTGGCAAAATTGCTAAACATGTCAACAATCTGCCAGGAATATTTTATAGCAAAAGTAGAGCTTGATTGGCTCAAGCTAGGGTGCTCCATAAATGCAAACAAAGACAAGGATGGATAGATCACCACAATATTAACAAAACATCCTTACTGATCATCCTCAAAAGAGGCACGAATCACTAGGAAACAACATGAACATATGGCATTAAAACAAAAACAGAACAAGGACTTAGTGAAATTCTAAGTCCCTGAAATCAGCATCAACGATTACGCTACTTTGCAAGCTTGTGGTAGTCACCACAAAGATCACAAAAATACATGGCAAGCACCTCTGTAAAGATGACATGGCATTCTACAAAACACATGTAGAGCTCAGGATCATAGCATGCACACATTAATCATGGCAAAAATGACAAAATGCCATTTGTTGAAACAGATCTGACAAATTTCTCACATAGCCCTCTTCCAACAGCATTTCGGGCATCAAGATGACCTCAAATGAAAATGATGCAATGAGATGAAATGATGTACTCGCCGAGACAAACATTTTGATATGCTACGCGCATGAATCAGAGCTACGGATGGAGAGTTATGGCATGCGGAAAAATGCAAATAAACTAGGGTTTGGGGACAAAAAGGTCAACCGAGATCTAGATCCAGATCCAGCCGGCACGGATCCCGAGGTTCGCCGGAGTTACTGTTCACCGGAGGAGCTTGTGACGGCCGGAGAGAGGAGGAGCTCGTCGGGGGAGGACTTGCCGGGCTTGAGGGAGGCCGGGGCGGTGCGGGTCGTCGGCGGGGCGGCGCTTGAGTTTGCCGGCGCGGGTCGGCGACGCAAGTGCGGCGGGGTAGTGATCGAGGCGGTGGAGGCGACCGACAATGGCGGCGCGGTGGCGCGAGCAAGATCCGGGCAGCGGCGCGGGAGCAGGCGGCGACTCGGGCCGGGGAGGGCCCGCCCTGGGCCACGTGGGCTGGCGGGGACGAGGCGGCGAAGTGGGGCGCGCGGTGCCACGTGGCACACTCCGGTTGGCGGCGGCGATTGCGTCCGGCCGGACCGGACGTGTCCGGTCGCGCGGAGGTGCTGGGACTAGGGTTTAGGGGGGAAATGATCCGGTATTTTTGGGGGGAGACCAAGTTTTATAGGTAGGAGGAGCTAGGAAGCTCCAAATGGAGTGCGGTTTTCGGCCACGCGATCGTGATCGAACGCTCTAGATGATGGAGAGGGCTTAGGTGGGTTTTGGGCCAAATTGGAATGGTGTTGGGCTGCAACACACACGAGGCCTTTCCGGTCCCTCGGTTAACCGTTGGAGTATCAAACGAAGTCCAAATGGTACGAAACTTGATAGGCGGTCTACCGGTAGTAAACCAAGGCCGCTTGGCAAGTCTCGGTCCAATCCGGAAATGTTTAACCCCCACACACGAAAAGAGGTAGAAAGGACCACCGGGGGACATAGGAGCGCCGGAATGGAAAACGGACAACGGGGAAAATGCTCGGATGCATGAGATGAACATGTATGCAAATGCAATGCACATGATGACATGATAGGAGATGCATGACAAAGACAAAAACACACGGAGACAAAAAACCCAACAACGAGGAAATAAAATAACTTATGCCGGAAATGGCAAGAGTTGGGGTACGAATAAGGTAAATTACATCCGAGGTGTTACAACACTCCACCACTACGAAAGGATCTCGTCCCGAGATCTAGGACTGGAAAAACTCTGGGTACTCAGAACGGAGGTGATCCTCGTGTTCCCAAGTGGCTTCGCGGTCGGAATGGTGTGACCACTTGACTTTGAGGAATTTGATTGACTTGTTGCGAGTCTTGCGCCCAGTCTCTTCAAGAATAGCAACGGGGTGCTCACGATAAGAAAGGTCTTCTTGGAGATCAATGTCTTCGAAGTTGACGGTACTGTCAGGGGTCTTGAAGCACTTGCGGAGTTGAGACACATGAAACATGTTGTGCACGTTTGCAAAGTTGGAGGGAAGCTCAAGTTGATAGGCGAGATCGCCTCTCTTGCTGACGATCTTGAAAGGACCCACGTATCTAGGGGCAAGCTTCTCTTTGATACCGAAGCAACGAGTACCTTCCATTGGAGAGACGCGGAGGTAAACATGGTCTCCGATCTTGAAAGCCAAATCACGATGCTTACTATCATAGTAGCTCTTCTGGCGCGATTGCGCTGCTTTGAGATTATCACGAATGACTTTGCACATCTCTTTTGCCTCTGTGATCAAGTCATTGCTAAGAAGTTGGTGTTCACCAGTCTCTGACCAGTTAAGAGGAGTACGACACTTCCTGCCATAGAGAATTTCAAATGGGGCCTTGCCCGAACTCGCTTGAAAGTTGTTGTTGTAGGAGAACTCGGCATATGGAAGACAATCTTCCCACTTCATACCGAAGGCGATAACGCAAGCCCTGAGCATATCTTCAAGAATCTGATTGACACGCTCGACTTGGCCGCTAGTTTGAGGATGAAAAGCTGTGCTGAAACGGATGTTGGTGTGCATGGCCTTCTGAAAAGAATCCCAAAACTTGGAGGTGAAGATGCTGCCATGATCTGAAGATATCAACTACGGAATGCCGTGGAGAGAGACAATCTGAGAGGTATAAAGCTCTGCCAATTGAGCTGCTGTGATGGATTCTTTGATAGGCAGAAAGTGAGCCACTTTAGTGAGTTTGTCGATGACAACAAAGATAGCATCATTACCACGCTTGGACTTTGGAAATCCAGTCACGAAGTCCATCTCAATGTGGTCAAACTTCCATTCTGGAATGGCAAGAGGTTGAAGGAGACCAGCTGGTCATTGGTGTTCTGCCTTCACTCTTCTGCAGATATCACATTCATTCACGAACTGAGCAATCTCGCGCTTCATTCGACTCCACCAATACGACTGCTTGAGGTCATGGTACATCTTTGTACTTCCAGGGTGGATAGAGAGGAGCGAATTGTGAGCCTCGTTCATAATGACTTTACGAAGGACACCTTTAGGCACAACAATGCGATCCTCGAAGAATAGAGTATCCTTGTCATCAAGGCGATAGCACTTGTACTTGGGTTGGCTCTTGGCAATCCCAATCTTCACCTTCTTCACCATAGCATCAATAAGTTGAGCCTCACGAATCTGATCTTCCAAAGTAGGAGAGACTTGAAGGTTGGCCAGAAAACCTTGAGGAACAACTTGTAGATTGAGTTTGCGGAAAGCTTCACAAAGCTCGGATTGGTAAGGCTTGAGAATCAGACTATTGCAGTAAGCCTTCCTGCTCAATGCGTCAGCAATTACATTGGCCTTGCCTGGAGTATATTCGATGCTCGGATTATACTCTTGAATCATCTCGACCCAACGAGTCTGTCTGAGGTTGAGATTAGGCTGAGTGAAGATGTACTTGAGACTCTTGTGGTCAGTGAAGATGTCCACATTTCTTCCCAATAAGAGATGTCTCCAAGTTAAAAGAGCATGAACAACTGCCGCCAACTCGAGGTCATGAGTGGGGTAGTTCTTTTCATTGGGCTTCAACTGGCGAGAGGTATAAGCCACAATTTTATTCTCTTGCATCAACACTGCACCAAGACCTTGAAGAGAAGCATCACAGAAGACCTCGAACGGTTTGGATTCATCAGGAGGAGTTAGAACTGGAGCAGTGACTAATTTCTCTTTCAGGGTGTTGAATGCGATGTCACATTCAGGAGACCAAACGTACTTCACGTGCTTCTGGAGAAGGTTGGAAAGCGGCCTCGCAATCTTTGAAAAGTTCTCAACGAACCTTCAATAGCTTGCGAGACCAAGGAAGCTGCAGAGTTGCTTCACGTTCTGAGGTGGTTCCCAATTCACAATTGCAGACACCTTCTCAGGATTCACTGCTATGCCCTTGGCAGAGATGATATGCCCAAGATAGAGAACCTCATCGAGCCAAAACTCGCACTTTGAAAACTTGGCACATAACTGATGTTCTCTGAGCTTATCGAGCACCAAATGCAAGTGCTTGGCATGATATTCCTTGTTCTTGGAAAAGACCAAAATTTCATCGAGGTAGACCCAGACGAGTCATTTGTGTAGGGGTTGAAGATGAAGTTCATCATGCGAGAGAAAGTTGGCGGAGTGTTGACGAGGCCAAAAGACATGACAGTGTATTCATATGAACCATAGCTTGTTCTGAATGCTGTCTTAGGAATATCTTGCTCACGAATGCGAATCTGATGATAGCCCATATGAAGATCAAGCTTGGAGAATACTTGAGCACCTTTGAGTTGTTCAAATAGCTCGTTGATGTTGGGAAGTGGGTACTTGTTCTTTATGGTCTTCTTGTTCAAAGGGCGGTAGTCAACACAAAGTCGGTCCGTTCCATCCTTCTTCTTCACAAAAAGAACTCCACAACCCCACGGAGAAGAACTAGGTCGGATGAGACCCATACGCTCTTGAATATCGAGTTGCTTCTTCAGCTCCTTCAACTCTTCAGGTCCAAGCTTGTAAGGACATTTGCAAACAGGTTCCATGCCTGGTTCAAGATCGATGACAAATTCAACTGGCCGGTGCGGAGGCATTCCTGGAAGCTCTTCTGGAAAGACGTCTTGATATTCGCAAACGACTGGAATTTGCAAGATGGCCTCCATCTCATCCTTCTCATTGAGAGAAAATAGTCGAATGATATCGTCATTAGCGGCAAAGATAATTACATCCTTAGACGAATGAGTCAATTGAATATGCCTGGCGGCACAATCAAGCTGAGCCTTGTGCTTAGAAAGCCAGTCCATTCCGAGAATAAGATCAATATCCGAGTTACCAAGGACCATTGGAGAAGCCAGAAACTTGAAGTCGCCCATCATGATAGAAACATCCGGGACTATCGAAGTAGCCCTCATAGACTTAGCCGGAGAAACCACTCCCATACATTTACCCAACATTTGCGAAACGAAGTCATGCTTGGAAACAAATGATCTTGACATGAAACAATGCGATGCACCAGTGTCAAAAAGAACTTTTGCAGGAGTAGAGTTAACTGGAAAGTTACCCATGATGACATCTGACGAGTCCTCTGCCTGAGCTGCGTTCAACAAGTTGACCTTGGCGTGCTTGGGGTTATGCTTGACCACTACGATGCTGGCAGATCTCATAGGAGGAGGAGGAGGGAGACACCTCTGGTTGAAGCATTTGCTGGCATAGTGACCCTTCTATTGGCACTTGTTGCACGTGACCTCCGAGAGCGGACGGTGATACATAGTACTTGATCTTGGAGCTTGAGACGAAGTCTTGTTCTGAAAGCCAGGGTTGGGTGGGTGGGAAGATCCATTGCCACCTTTGCTCTTCTGCTGATAAGGCTGACGGAATGGAGGAGGAGGAAGCCAATACTTTTGCTGCTTAGACACTTGAGTTGAGGAAGAAGGAGTTGCATCTCTGACTCACTTCTTGGAAGCATCGCCCTTCAGTTGAGCAGTCTCTTGCTTCATTGCCATGTTGTAAAACTCATCGTATTTCTTGGGCTCAAAGAGGACGAGAGCAAGTTGGAGATCTTCTCTGAGACCATCCCTGAACTGGTATATCATGCTCTTCTCGTCAGGGACGTCCTGCTTGGCGAAACGAGCAAGCCTCTGGAACATGATGTTGTACTGGTAAACAGACATAGTGCCTTGCTTCAGGTTGCGGAATTCCTCACGCTTGCTTTCAACAACGCTTTGAGGAATATGATGAGCTTTGAAGTCTTGACGTAATTCATCCCAGGTAATCGCACAGCCTCCTTTGGAACCTTTGTATTGCTGAAACCATTCTGCAGCTTGGTCTTTGAGTTGGAAGGAGGTGAACTTGACAAAGTCCTCAGGCCTGATGTTACTGCACTCGAAATGCTTGCATATGTCCACGAGCCAATCATCAGCGTCTGAGGCCTTGACACAGTTGCTGAAGGTCTTTGGCTGGTTAGCGAGGAACTAGTTGAGTGTAGCAAACTGATTCTGATTGTTTCCATGGCCATGATTCCCTTGGTTGCGCTCTTGAAGAAGTTGCATGATCAGCTGCGTGTTTGCATTGGTAGCGGCCATCACAGCTTGCCATTCCTCCGGAGGTGAAGGTGGTGGTGGCGGATCAGGATTCGGATTCGTGCGCATTGGAGGAGCCAGCCTGAAGAGGGTGACATCCATTAGCATATTGATAGACAAATAATGAAGCTGAATCAAAAGGATAGAAATTGCAACTTATAGTCTTCACATCCGAACAAAATGAACGAATGCATTCCGATTGAAATGGTCACATTTCCATAAATTGAGAAGCCACTTAGAATTGAAGTAGAAGAATAAATACAAGGTACGAACAAGAACAAATACTTGGTGAGGATTACCTAATCCCAAACCAAATATCCGCGGAAGAAGAACTAGAGCTACAAGAATTCCCACCTATGAAACTCTCGAACCTTTCCGGTTATGCAATCAGGTGTTGGGGATACAGGGGAAGCATAATATCTCACTCAAATCTAGCAAATCCTACATCCAGCTGTATCCATCCTTCAACACATAACCGAGAAACCTTCGGAAATCATTTACCTCAACCTTCGAAAAGCATCCGTTATACGAGTTATGGAAATACTCCCGAACTCCCGCCCCAGTACTGGGTGGCGTCGAGGTTAGCTCACCAATAACTCCACAAAAGAGATTTTCAATGTCGGGAACCTAAACTCAGGTATTCCAGAACTGCAACGATAAAATTGTTACAACAACACCTCGAAGCTCAACTCCCCGGGACACTGCCACAACCCCTAAATGACAGGAGGCACCAAGAACAATGTTCTCGTCACAAAACCATCGGAACGAATCCAAGATACCTGCGTGATCCTAATTTTTTTTGTGAAATTTGAGAAGAGAAGAGTCAAAACTCTACGCCAGGATGCCTTACCAGAACGATGAAGGGACTGAGGAGTAAAAAGAATTCCTAACTCTCCGATATATAATTCCTAAATGACCCAAAACATTTTTCTAGACTAAACAACACCAACGATTCGATCAAGCAGGGGGCTCCTAAGGTCGGGGAAGGCTCCGATTACCAACTTGTAACGCCCTCGATGCGGCTATATCTCCTATGTGTCGAAGCACGACTTAGAGGCATAACCGCATTGAAAGCAATGTCCCAAGTGAGGTAATCTTCGCAAACAACCCATGTACATAATTAAAGGGAAAGGATACATAGTTGGCTTACACTCGCCACGTCACACAAATATCATAAATAGCGTTACATCCATCCAATACAACCAGGGTCCGACTACGGTACCAAAATAAAGATCAACCCCCAAATGCGACAAAATCCCCAATCGCCCCAACTGGGCACCACTACTGATCATCTGGGAAACACACGTAGTAATGGCGAGAGTCTTCATCGAACTCCCACTTGAGCTCGGTCATGTCATCTGGAACGGTATCATTGGTCCCTGCATCTGGTTTTGGAAGTAAACTGTGAGTCACGGGGACTCAGCAATCTCACACCCTCGCGATCAAGACTATTTAAGCTTTAGGTAAGGTAAAGGTATGAGGTGGAGCTGCAACAAGCGACTAGCATATATGGTGGCTAACCTATTCGCAAAAGAGAGCGAGAAGAGAAGGCAAAAGCACGGTCGAACAACCATGATCAGGAAGTAATCCTAGAACAACCTACGTCAAACATTACTCCAACACCGTATTCGCTTCCCGGACTCCGCCGAGAAGAGACCATCATGGTTACATACGCGGTTGGTGCATTTTAATTAAGTTAGGTTTCATGTTATCTACAACCGGACATTAACATATTCCCATCTTCCCATAACCGCGGGCACGGCTTTCGAAAGTTCAAGTCCCTGCAGGGGTGTCCCAACTAAACCCATCACAAGCTCTCACGGTCAATGAAGGATATTCCTTATCCCAAGACAATCCGATCAGACTCGGCATCCCGGTTACAAGACATCCTCGACAATGGTAAAACAAGTCCAGCAAGGCCACCCGCTGTGCCGACAAATCCCGATAGGAGCTGCACATATCTTGTTCTCAGGGCACACCGGATAAGCTAAGCGTACGGGAGCCAACGTAACCCAAGTTGCCAAGGGACGCCCCCGCATGGTGCTCTGTGTTGGACCAACACTTAGAGAAGCACTGGCCCGGGGATTTAAAATAAAGATGACCCTTGAGTCCGCGAAACCCAAGGGAAAAAGGCTAGGTGGCGAATGGTAAAACTAAGGTCGGGCCTTGCTGGAGGAGTTTTATTCAAGGCGAACTGTCAAGGGGTTCCCATTATAACCCAACTGTGTAAGGAACGCAAAATCCGGGAACATAACACCGATATGACGGAAACTAAGGTGGCAAGAGTGGAACAAAACACTAGGCTTAAGGCCGAGCCTTCCACCCTTTACCAAGTATATAGGTGCATTAAGATAGACAAGATAATATGGTGATATCCCAACAATAAACAATGTTCCAACAAGGAACGATCTCCAATCTTTACCTGCAACTAGCAATGCTATAAGAGGGGCTGAGCAAAGCGGTAACATAGCCAAACAACAGTTTGCTAGGACAAGGTGGGTTAGAGGTTTGACATGGCAAGATGGGAGGCATGATAAGCATGTGGTAGGTATCGTAGCATAGGCATAGCAAAAGAGCGAGCATCTAGCAAGCAAAGATAGAAGTGATTTCGAGGGTATGGTCATCTTGCCTGCAAAGTACTCAGAATTGCCTTGATCCTCGAAAGCGAACTCAACGGGCTCCTCATTCACGAACTCATCTCCCGGCTCTACCCAAACAAGAACAACAAGCAAAAGAGAACACAATCAACCACATGCAATGCTCAAACAACATGATGCAAACATGGTATGATATGCGGGATGCGATATGTGATGCATATGCAAGATTGGCAAAGGAATGATTGAACCTGGCCTCAACTTGGAAATCCAATAGTGCCACTGGAAAGGGGAGTTGATTTCCGTAGAAATCGATATAAAGATCACCGAAATTGGATGCACGGTTTGGAAATGGCAAGCAAAACAAATATGGCATCGGTCTGCGATAATCAGCAAGTAACAACTAAATGCATCAAGTTAAATATGCTACAGCACTCAAACATCGCAACAAAATACATGGCAGGGATCCACTCATGATGCTTGACAAAAGATGAACACTGAGCTACGGCTAATTCACCCATTAACAGGTTCAAACAAGCATGGCAAAAGAGCAAATGATAACAGGTTTCAGACTTAGTGAAATTAACACAAGTGTGGAATTTATCACCAGGAAGCAATCTTTAGAGCATGAAAACTACATGCTACAGGAACTTAACATGGCAAAGAAAGGCATGGCGTGAAGCTACTCAAAGCACTTAGCAAAAGTCCCTTAGTGACCTTGAGCCAGAAGGGATCAGAAAATACATTTGCAAGCATGCGAACATGGCAAAAACATAAACAGATTCAGACTTTGTGAAAAACTGGAGCACGCAAAACAGTTAACGAGTAGGCATGTTTACGAGCTCGATGCACTCACTACAGAGCACTGCATGACAAACTAAGCATACACCCATCAAGAAGACATGGCATAGGAGCTAGACATGGCATAGGAGCTAGACATGGCAAGAACAATAACATAGCATGCACGGATCAATAACAACATCCTCGACAAAATTGCTAAACATGTCAACAGTCTGCGAGGAATATTTTATAGCAAAAGTAGAGCTCGATTGACTCAAGCTAGGTTGCTCCATAAATGCAAACAAAGACACGGATGGATAGAGCACCACAATATTAACAAAACATCCTTACTGATCATCCTCAAAAGAGGCACGGATCACTAGGAAACAACATGAACATATGGCATTAAAACAAAAACAAAACAAGGACTTTGTGAAATTCTAAGTCCCTGAAATTAGCATCAACGATTACGCTACTTTGCAAGCTTGTGGTAGTCACCACGAAGATCACAAAAATACATGGCAAGCACCTCTGTAAAGATGACATGGCATTATACAAAACACATGCAGAGCTCAGGATCATAGCATGCACACATTAATCATGGCAAAATTGACAAAATGCCATTTGCCGAAACAGATCTGACAAATTTCTCACATAGCCCTCTTCCAACAGCATTTCGGGCATCAAGATGAGCTCAAATGAAAATGATGCAATGAGATGTAATGATGTACTCGCCGAGACGAATATTTTGATATGCTACACGCACGAATAGGAGCTATGGATGCAGAGTTATGGCATGCGGAAAAATGCAAATAAACTAGTGTTTGGGGACGAAAAGGTCAACCGAGATCTAGATCTAGATCCAGCCGGCGCGGTTCTCGAGGTTCACCGGAGTTACTGTTCACCGGAGGAGCTTGTGACGGCCGGGGAGAGGAGGGGTCGCCGGGGGAGGACTTGTCGGGCTTGAGGGAGGCCGGGGCGGCGCGGGTCGTCGGCGGGGCGGCGCTTGAGTTTGGCGGCATGGGTCGGCGAGGCAAGTGCGGCGGGGCGGCGATCGAGGCGGCGGAGGCGACCGACAATGGCGGCGCAGCGGCGCGAGCAAGATCCGGGCGGCGTGGACAAAGCGCGCTGGCGGCGCGGGAGCAGGCGGTGACTCGAGCCGGGGAGGGCCCGCCCTGGGCCATGCGGGCCGGCGGGGACGAGGCGGCGAAGTGGGGCGCGGTGCCACGTGGCACGCCCCGGTTGGTGGTGGAGATTGCGTCCGGCCGGACCGGACGTGTCCGGCCGCGCGAAGGTGCTGGGACTAGGGTTTAGGGGGGAAATGAATCAGAATTTTTGGGGGGAGACCTAGTTTTATTGGTAGGAGGAGCTAGGAAGCTCCAAATGGAGTGCGTTTTTCGGCCACGCGATCGTGATCGAACGCTCTAGATGATGGAGAGGGTTTAGGTGGGCTTTGGGACAAATTGGAAGGGTGTTGGGCTACAACACACACGTGGCCTTTTCGGTCCCTCGGTTAACCGTTGGAGTATCAAACGAAGTCGAAATGGTACGAAACTTGACAGGCGGTCTACCGGTAGTAAAGCAAGGCCGCTTGGCAAGTCCTGGTCCAATCCGGAAATGTTTAGCCCCCACACCCGAAAAGAGGTAGAAAGAACCACCGGGGGACATAGGAGCGTCGGAATGTAAAATGGACAACAGGGAAAATGCTCGGATGCATGAGACGAACACGTATGCAAACACTACAAGAAATATGTCAACTTATGACCACCACTATTGGTCACTGAATGGTCACAATTTCCATTTATGACCTTTTTGTGACCAAAAACATAAGGTCGAAAGCTGGCCGTCGTAAACTGACTATAGCGACCTTTCTTGTGGAATGGTCGTAAATGTTTATGACCAAAAAAAGGTCGTAGATTTAACGACCAACTGTTTTGGTCACTAGCAATCCGACCACACCACGTCAGATCCACCGTGGCAAGCTGACGTGGCAGACTTACGACCAAATGAAAAGGTCATAAAATAGAATCAGCCCGGTCCATTTCAGCCATCTTGATGGGCCAAGCCCAATAATTCAGCCCATTTAATTTTCTCTCTCTTTATTTTGCTTATCTGCATGGGCCTGGCCCAATAATTTGGCCTTTCATTTTCTGGGAATGGAGCCTTTTTCTGATGATTTTTTTATATTCCACTATTGTTTTGGGCCAGCCTTTTTAGTCTAGTTCGAATTTGGGCCTTGGCCTTTTTATTTTCTGTTAAGCAGCCTTTTATAATTTTTTTCTTATAGTAATTTCTTTTTTTAGGCCCAAGCCTTTTTGGTCTAATTCTTGTTTGGGCCTTGGCCTTTTTAGAGCCCAGGTTCTCATTTTGCATAACTATAAACAGAAAGGCCCAGGTGCACAAGTGATCCACAAGCCCAGGTGCACAAGTGATCCACATAACTTCACAGAAAATAAACAAAATGATCCACAAGTGATCCAGGTTCACAAGATCACATAACTTCACAGAAAGGCCCAGGTTCACAAGTGATCACATAACTTCACAGGATCCATGTGCTCTAGTTTAAACAGCAAAATGCAACAAAATGCAACAGCTCTCAGCTCAGCTCCTAGGTTCACAGGTTCAAAATGCAACAACTACCTTAGCTCAAAGACAAAGAGGTTCATAGCACAGCCATCAAACTACCTTAGCTCCAAAGAGAGCCATCAAGTGGGCTAACTTCTCTTCCTGTTCTTGAGACTTCTTGCGCAGCAGCTCAAGTTCCTTGTCGCGTGCAGCTTCAGATTCTTCCGCCTTCATCTTCATTGCCGCCAATTCTTCTTGCACCAGTTCAGCTTGAAGCTCGGACCTCTCCAGCTTCTGCTCAAGGTCACGAACATGAGCAGCAACTTTGCCGGAGTTGTTCCTAGATGACTGGAGCCCAACATTCCTGAGGAATGTGCTTTGCTTGGCTTCGGTCTTGAGGACTTGTTCAACAATTTCAACAGCAGACTTTGGCTCTTCACCTTCTGGTACCGGCGCTTCCTTCATTTTTTTCCATCTCAAGCTAGCATATGGAGGAAAATGATAGGCATTAGTGGGAGATCTATTTTACATTTTGCAAACCAAACCAAGCAAGAGAAACCAAACCAGCACACAAATGGATTATTTGAAGTAATCAAACCAACACACAAAATCTATACAAGAAGATGATGACTAGTGACCTGGAGACATGCAATTGGAACAATATGATCACTTCATTAAGCCTAGAATGGTGGTTCTATATAAGATGGCTTCCCGAGTGAGCCGATCATCAAACTAACATTCAGATCAAATTTCATCATATCATAAAAAATGCATCAAATAGCTACAGCAAGTTCTGATATCTTTGTTGAACTATCAAACAACATCAAAGCATGGAACATAGCATGTGTTCTTGACTGGCTCCGAGTCAAACAACATCAAATCATCAAAGCATCAAAGCTGGCTATGAATCAAACAGGGCAAAGCATGGAGTGACTTACTATAGCAGTCTTGACTAGCTCCGAAAACCCGTGCTTCTTGCTGTTGTGGGTGGCCTTAAACAAGTCAATCGCAGACAGCTCCTCACCCTTACGCTCTTCTTTCTGAAATGTTTTTCAACAAAAATCAAAATGTTATTCAGCAAGAATCAGAAATGTTATTCAATGAGGAACCAAAGGCAAGGTCTCTAGAGAAGAGTTCTCACAGTGGCAAAAATGTGTGCTGTGTAGTGCCTGGAACTAGTTCTTTGATTGGACACGGCCTTTTGTCGATTCATCTTGTTCGACAAACAGGTTTCCTACAAAAAAGCATACTGTCAGCATGATCTAGCACTAGCATATCATGTGCAGAACATAAAGCATCAAACAAAGCAGAGACAAACCTTGTGTCTTGGGGTAGACCACATCTCCACCAGAGCTTGCCATTCACCATCCGTTAGATCAGGCACCGGAGACTTAATGCTGACTTTATTTGCGGCTACGGTATCAAAATACTTCTTCTTGATCTGATGGCGTCTGTTCTTTGAATATTTCTGCAGAATATCTTTGCACGAGGTCTTGATGGTCTCCGAGTCCGTGTTCATCTAAATTTTTTCCTACCAAGATAGCAAAAAAGGTAGGAACAATATTAGTGATCATGCATAGGCGTAACAGAAAATAGATAACACATTAACTATGAAACAAGTAGCTTACAACAACTTTCCCAATGTAGTTCTCCAATAGACTAGCATTTTTTTGTATAGCTTGAAGTGAGGAAGAACCGGAAGATGGCTTTTTGCAACGAGTCCACACCCAGAAGCAAGCTTTGCTGCCTGCAGAGGCTTCTCTGGATGAATCATCCCTTCGGCAATTTGGATAGGCACCTTGCTACCAAGCGACTTGGTGATCCTCTCTAGCCCTTTGCCCTTTCTAAGTCTAGTCTTGGGAGTCATTGCATCTGAAAATGAAACCGAACTCATAAATTAGAATAGAAATCGACAAATGCAGGAATCAACAAAAGCATACATGATCATTCCATTTGGAAAATGCACTAGTAAAAGATAGCATTGCAAAGGTCAACTTGCCTGATTGAAGCACAAGCTGCTGTTCTTCTTCATTGATGACAGCGTTCCTGTCAATAGAAGGTGCAACAGGGCTGAGGTCCGTGTGGTCAGTGCCTGCTTCATCAATGCAGATGGTTCCTGCTTCATCTAGGCAGACAGTGCCATTTCCATCCATGCTGAGAGTGATTCCTTCATCCATGGGCGGCAACTCATGACCCGTTTGCACCGAGGTCTGAGAGTCCATGAGCAACATACTTTCCTGATGGTCCGTCGCAGTCGCCATCCTTGCTTTCTACCTTGTGACTCTATCAAGGGCAGGTTCATCAGGTTCCAGGATCCTCTTTTTTTGTCCTGGAGCTGGGGCCATCACCCTTCCTGGAGGCATTGCAGGAGATGTTTCTGAGCTCTTGTGCTTCTTGCTGACTGTCTTCTTAACACCAGGCCTCTTCGTCCTAGATTCCTTCAGTGCCTCATATAAACAGCACGGAAAAAAGCATTAGATCACAAGAGAAATATGTGAGCACAAGGAATAACATAGAATAACAGAACCCCAATCCTCCAAGCAAGACAGAGTTTGCACCTTAACAATCTTGTTGACTACAACATCATCCACTTCCTCTCCATCAATAACTTCATCCTCCTTAGGATTGTACTCTGGGTCATCATTGATAACTCCACTACCCTCTTGAACCTCATCACTTCTACCTTCTTGTACACCATTTGTTTTCCTAATCATCGACGCTATTGCACCGATGCTAAGGGACTGGAACATCCGATTGTTCCTCATGATATTTCTAGCGCTAACCTTCTCGTACTTGGTGAGAGGCTCTTCTTTGCATGATAAGGAAACATAACTATTAGGTGAATGTTTGGAATGCATGGACAGGCAGCCAAACATATCTTATGAAATTTATTATCATTTAATCCTAGTTATTCAGGTAAGGAAGACTAACAGCACACAGGCACAATTAAGCCAGCTTATTCAGATTGCAACAATACATTTCACTTAGCATATTAAGACACAGATTTTATGAAACTGACCACAAGGAGCAAGTTGCATACCAACGGTTGGCGTCATGCTTGACCTTGTCCTCCTTGCCATGGATGATCTTGAGGTGGTGCTTGCAAAATAGAATAAACAACAATCAGATACAACATGGATAAAGTAAAATGATGCACTTGTATCAATAAAGGAAAGCATTTGGACCATCATGCACATACAGTGATGTACTGTTATTAATTAAGCAAACATGTAAGTGCACTAAACAAGCATGCATGTATAGTGGAAATATATGTACACTAAACAAGCAAGCAAGCAAAGTGCTACTAATAGAAACAAGCAAGCATTGAAGGAAATTGAAAAGAAGCAAGCAAATACTATTGATACAAACCCTAATTAATAAGAAAGCAAGTAGCTTCTTCTCCATGTGCTACTGATACAAGCAAGTACTGCTAATGGAAACCCTAATTAAGCATGTATGCTTGCAAGCAACATGTATGTTAGCAAGCAAGCAACATGAACTAGTGAATTGGTGTCATGTACACATGCTTAGACAGTCTGACAGCAAGCTAGACGAGTATATCATGAGGACCTTCAAAACAACTAGATGTTTCCACTAGTAAAGCATGAAACAACAGTACTTGCAGAAGTACAAAAGCAGATGAAAAAAATACTCTCAACTGCTCAATAAAGTTCCCGGTCTTTGCAGCAACAACAACAAAAAAAGGCGAGAGGGCCACACGGGACGGCATCTATGCTGATAAAGAAATGCTCATCTGAATCATGTAATTCCACTATAGCTTGGTGACTGAACATAGCACCTTCTACTTAACACAAATTGCTTTTGTGTTTGAGTACAGAAAGAACGCCATACCCACAAAAAAAGGACAGATCATGGGCAGCCATAGAACGATATTACAACATCTTGGGCCAGCACAAGGCATCATTTTCGATGAAATCAAAGGGAAATAAACTACTGGTTTCATAGGGGTGAATCATGATGATGACAACATTCACTTGGCCATACATCTCATCAGAGAGATACGACATAAACACCAGGTTCAGAAACATCAGTGACACAGCGCCCCGCTCACAAGAGCGGTAAACACGCAACGAACCAGACCAACGCACAAGCACAATATAACAAAACGCACAGCAAACCCACCCATAACCTCAAAACAACAGGAATGGGTAGCATGAGAGGCCCTGAGGGGCACCTTCTCCAAGTGCTACTGATACAAGCCAAGTAATTAAATCATACACAAGCAACATGAACCATGAACCAGAGGGAGGTCTTCCTCAAACCTCATCCACCTCCTCATCCATCCCCATCCCCTAAAATCATGCACTTCCTCTCCATCAACATGAACCCTAAACCATGAGGGGGATCAAACACTACAAGTGCACAAGGACACGCATGCAACATAACCAACTGTGACCCAAGCCAAGCACCATGAGTGAATCTGGCGAGCACGTTCTGGATCAGTAGGGTTCGAGCAGGGAGGGAGGAGCCGACGCGTGAATCCTAACCCTAGATCGACAAGAAAACGAATCCTAGCCCTAGATCGACATGAACAAGAACAAGAACCAGGAGCTCGATGAACATGAACAACTTGTCCAATGAACATGAACAAGAACCACCAGGAGCTCGTAGATCAACCGAATCCTAACCCTAGATTAACCGAATCCTAACCCTAGATCGACCGAATCCTAACCCTAGGTCGACCAGGAGGGGGATCTACCGAACCCTAGGGGGAGAGGGGAGAGGAGAGGGGTACCTGTCGCTGTCGTCGATCGTTGATGATGTGGATGATGTAGTCACCGTCGCCGATGTACTCACTGTCGTTGATGTAGCCGTCGATGTAGCAACCGTCGTCGAGGGGAGAGAGAAGGGTGGATTCGTTGTCGGGGTGGGCGGCGCACCGCGATGCTGCGTGGCGGGGCGGCACGGAGCGGGCGGTTCGTCGGGGCGGAGCAGAGGAGGGGCGGCGGGGAGGGGAAGCTAGGGTTTGTCGGGGAGAGGGGAGGGGAATGGAATGGGGAAATTTTGGGGAGTGGGAGGGGAGGGCAGTGGGATCCCGCGTGTTTAGTGGGAGAGGGGTGGTGGGTCCTGCCTGGTCGTGGGAGAGGGAGTGGAGGGAAATTTTGGGAGAGGGAAATTTTGGTGGAGGGAAAATTTTGGTGTGGGAGGGAAATCCTTTTGGGTTTGGGTGTAGAAAAAATAGGGTTTTTTTGTAAACTTTGTAGAAATCATGGTTAAAATCATACCGAGTAGCTCAAGAAAATGCCGGTATTGCAAGTTTAGTATTTTTGCTAGTTGGTAGGCCACATTTGATGATGTGACGCGGAGGTCTCCCATTTTTTGATTTTTTTGAATTTTTTACGGTGTTTTCAAAAACCGTCCGATTTCGTCGCGGCGACCGTCCGTGGCTAGGGTTTGAGCCGTGCAAACCTGTTGTTGATTCTGTGATGGAATGCCTACCTGTGAAGCTAAAAAGCATTTTTAGTGAAAATAACGGGGAAGCTATGGAGGACCCGCAGTTCAAATTCCAGCCGGTTCCAGCTGAATCGGCCGAAGGTGGTCCGAATTGCCAGGAGTAGCTATGAGGGTCAGAAATGCATGCTTTTTGGCGACCATCTGTAAAATAGGGTCTACTTTGAGATAGAAATGGAATGGCGACGTTTGGGGTGCCCCTCCTTGTAGCCGCTTCACGAAAAACGCATGTCTTTTGCATTCAAAAAATGAAAAACGGTTTTTTTTGTTAAACAAGTTGGAACCTCGCTTTGGCAACATTGTTTGCCATCACAAGGCGGAGGCATGCGCCCAATTTGGGCATATTATCAGAAACTATTCAACGGATGCGGCCATATCATTGCTAGTTTGGCTTGAAAGCCATGAATCTTCGTTCGTGGTAGGTCGTTTTTGAGAACACTTTTTCAAGAAAACGCCGGTATTGCAAGTTTAGTATTTTTGCTAGTTGGTAGGCCACATTTGATGATGTGACGCGGAGGTCTCCCATTTTTTTGATTTTTTTTTGAATTTTTACGGTGTTTTCAAAAACCGGCCGATTTCGTCGCGGCGACCGTCCATGGCTAGGGTTTGAGCCGTGCAAATCTGTTGTCGATTCTGTGATGGAATGCCTACCTGTGAAGCTAAAAAGCATTTTTAGTGAAAATAACGGGGAAGCTATGGAGGACCCGCAGTTCAAATTCCAGTCGGTTCCAGCTGAATCGGCCGAAGGTGGTCCGATTTGCCGGGAGTATCTACGAGGGTCGGAAATGCATGCTTTTTGGCGACCGTCCGTAAAATAGGGTCTACTTTGAGATAGAAATGGAATGTCGACGTTTGGGGTGCCCCTCCTTGTAGCCGCTTCACGAAAAACGCATGTCTTTTGCATTCAAAAAATGAAAAACGGTTTTTGAATTTCAATTTTGCTAAAGCAGATCTAGATGTGCCATAAGTATTGCACATCTAAGTCCTATGGCATTGATCTTACATCGAGATTCGTGTGGATATCTTCCTTTTTCTTTTTTCTTTTCTCTTTATGCTTGATTCACTCACTTAGATGTGCAATAACTAGAGCACATCTAGATGTGCCCTAGACACACCCTTTGAATTTGTACGTTGTTTTCAAAAACCGGCGGATTTAGTCACGGCGGTCGTCCGTGGCTAGGGTTTGAGTCATGTTTTTAGCATTCAAAAAATGAAACTTGTATTGTTTCATACATGAGCATGCACAAAAACCCATAATTTTATCTTTCATCCATGAGCATGCATAAAAAATTTCAATTCCCATCAATTACCAAACTGAATATTCATTGTTAAAAACATGACTTGTTTAGATGGCACTGTCATACAGCATCCATGAGCATGCACAAAATTAAACCTGACATACTTAACATTGACATGTTCATATTACACTAACAAGCTTAAACCTAACATGCTGAACACCTTCTTAACACCTTCACTCCTCCTTCTTCTCCTTCATCAACCTGATGCGCTCAGAGTGGCGAATCCCAACGCGGATGTACTCCTCTACCACAATTGGCATGGTCCTGTCGCCAAGCTGTGGGACTGCAGGCGCCGCCACCATCGCGAGGTCGTCGTCCGCCACCACCATCGCGAGGTCGTCGTCCGCCACCACCATAGCAAGGTCGTCGTCCGCCACCACCATAGCAAGGTCGTCATCCGCCACCAACATAGCAGGGTCGTCGTCAGCCACCACCATAGCATGTTCGTCGTCAGCCAGAATAGGCTGCTCCTCGTCATCCCCGCTCTGCTCCTCGTCGTCATCCCCGCTCTGCTCCTCGCCATCCCCGCTGCTACTCCCATTGCCTGGCCAAATGCAACAAAGTGTGAACATGGTGTTGTCATCATGCAGGTAGGGGAAGCCAAAAGGACAGGAAGAAGATAGGCAGAGAGCTTACTAGCATCGTCGTCATGCTGGTAGTACATGCGGCACATGGTGTTGTCGAACATCTTCACGGTGAACATGGCGTCGCCATCGTAGCGGAAGACAAGGAAGTACCCGAGCTGTAGCTCATGGGCGTGGGCGAAATGCTCCCAGCCGGGCCCTAGGTACATGTGGCCTTCACCATCAAACACCACCAACACTTCCCACCAGCACAGCCTGTGAAGCCCACTGCCGGCCTCCCGTAGCTTCACTTTGTGGGGCTCACGACCGGCGAGCATCTTCGCAAACTTGTCAGGCAGCCTCTGCAGCGAGGGTCAAGCAGTGGTTAATTGTGGCAATCAAGCACTAGACAGCAGAGTGATGATAAATAAATGAGGGATGATAAACATACCTGCCTATTGCAAGATTTCTCAATTACGATCTCGAAGAGCTCGAAACCTTCCAAGCCAGCCATCTAACTTCTCTGAAAAGCAGCATTGTAATTAAACAACAAGTTACAATAAATAGGACTGGACATAAATAGGAATAGAACCATGTTTATGATGGCAAAAGTGATAAAAATGAGAAGAGCAATGCACTTGTGGATATTTATGATAGCAAAAGTGAGAAAAAAGCAATGCACTTGTGAACATTTGTAATAGTACTACTCTATCTACAATGGACCATATCTGCCCATGTGCCCATGTCTACTATAAATGGCAAACACAACATCAGGATCATATCTACTATAAATGGACCATATCTACAATGAACCATATCTACTATAAATGGACTATATCTACTATAAATGGACCATATCTTCCCATGTGCTACATTTTGTTAGAACCTAGTGAAAGCTTTATAGTCATGTACCTGAATTTAACACTAGAATTTCAGAGATTCAGAGCTATTGGCTTAATTTGCTTTGCTAGGGTTTATATAGCCAAAGGCCACTGGAGGCTAGATCCCCTACAAGTTTAACTGCTCCAGTGTGCCGCTGCATCTTTTTAGACAAATATAAACATGTTTATTTTAAAAACAAACAAACAAAATTGGAAAATACTAATACACTTGCAACATTATAAGTGTTGGCATCATTTTTCCCCTTTCGGTCTGCCTTTTCTATTTCTGATGAATTCTACGTCACTGTGAAGAGAACCACAGGGAAACTAGCATACCTAGCAAGGTAGCACCACATCAACTGAACATGGCCAAAAGGGACCTAAACCTAAATGCCTAATTCAGTCTGCAAAATCCCTCTTGATCTACTACTCTATCTACGGACCTGGGGGAAACAAAGCAAATCAAAGAAGACGGGGGAACAGAACGGACCTGGGGGGACGGCGACTGCTTGAGCTTGTTGGCCTTGTCGGTGTCGTGGACGGTGCCTCCTCTTGATCTACTACTCTATCTACAATGGAACCCTAATCAGCATGCGCCAGGGAACCCTAATCTAATCAATAGGAAGAGGAATAGGAAGGACTCGGCGGATTCATACCTTAGGAGGCCGTCGCTGTCGATGGAGGAGTGGTTCGCCAGGGAGGTCGTCACCGTCGATGGAGGAGAAGGGGATGCCAGCGGCGGAGAGGAGGAGTGGGTCGAGTGGATAATGGAGAGGAGGAGCGGGTCGAGTGGATAATGGAGAGGAGTGGTCGGAAGGTCCACTTATCAGCGAGTTCGATGTTTGCTACGTGACTCGTTTGATATATTAAAAAGGGTGGGCATAGATTACAAAACAAAGAGCCTCTTCCTAGCCCAGTGGTCGAAACACAGTGAAATAAGCGCACGGTCGTGGGTTCGAGCCCCCGCACGCGCATATTTTTTGGCCACGCGCATATTTTTGGTACAATAGCAAAATGACCCACTTGTCAGCAAGTGGGTCGAGTGGCCCACTTGTCAGTGAGGTGTGTCCTTCATACTTGACTAGTTTGATATATTCAAAAAGGTTGGCATAGAGTGAAAGACTAATAGCCTCGTCCTAGCCCAGTGGTAGAAACATAGTGAAACAAGCGCACGGTCGTGGGTTCGAGTCCCCGCTGGTGCATATTTTTTTGCTCACAATGAAATGGGTTCAGTTGAAGCAAAATTCAGTTAAAATAGCATCTTCAGTTCTGACCAAAATTCAGTTAAAATAGCTACAAGACAACATTCTGACCAAAACAAATACAAGATGATCACAACAACTACAAGACAACATTTTGACCAAAACTTGAACTAAAGATGTTCAAAAAATCTTCTGTATGATCATTTTGCAATCTTTTGCATTACAAGACAACATTTTGACAGCAAGCATAACAGCTACAATAACATCTCAATTCAGGTCAAAATAGCAAGCATAACATCTCAATTTTGTTGTTGGAATCTTAAAGCACTGTGAATCAGGATAACTACATCACTATTGCTACAACCATCAGGATCATCATTTTGCTACAACCATCAGGATCATCATCTTGCTACAACCATCAGGATCATCATTTTGCTCCTAGAATCTTCAAGGATTTTTCTACCTGGAGAAAAGATTGATCACATCAGGTCACCAGTCCCATAGATACCAAAACAAAGAACATTAAGTAATAGTATTTACCTTTGCCAGTCCATTCACTACTCATCGTCGTCGATACAAAAACAAGGAACTCTATGCCCACTCCTATTTTCCTCATCATCACTACAATATTGCAGCATAGTATGATCAGTCCGGTTTTCCTCATCCTCGCTTTCATGTCCATCCTCTACCACCTTTCTTCTTTTCTTGATGCCTTCAACTATTGCAGCACCAATGATCACACGTTCCCGGTCCCTTCGCACTCTGCTTTGCACCGGAACTTCCATAGAGTCATCATCAGCTTGCAACGGAACTTCCGTAGAGTCATCATCTTGGTATGTTAGTCCACCATCACCGGGGCCCTTTTCCACTTCAGTTTCAGTCACACTCCACAAGTGTCTGTGCTGAAAGTTTTGCACAACTCGCCATTTTCCGTGCAAAAGAGTGTCTGGCAGATAAAACACCATTGTTGCTTGTGTTGTTAGAATAAAGGGATCACTCTTATACCAGCACCTTGCAGTGTTGATGCTTTTGAAGTGGCCATCATATTTGAAAAAAGAGTCTCTCCTCTTCTTGCTACCAAGCTCAAACCAGTCACAGCGAAATAAGACAACCGAGCGATGGATGCCTCCACTAGAGTTGTACTGCAACTCTACGATGCTTCTCAACTGACCATAGAAGTCAATGATCTCACCATCATGTGACCCCTCAGTGACGATTCCACTATTCTGTGTCTTCCTTTTTTCCTCGCGGTCAACGGTGTGGTACCGGACACCGTCAGCAATGCATGCTGAATACACTCTCACTCGCTTATCCGGTAAGCATGCCAAAGCAAATATATCATCACTGACCTTCTTCTCCTCATGCAACTTTCCAATCTGCACAAATAAACCATTTAGCAAACAATGGTATTTAACAATGGGTGAATAACACAAAAAACATAAAACATGTGGCTAAAGATCTCACATGATTCTTAAACCACTTAGCAAACACCTTGGCAACCCTTTTATCAACATTGATATTGTTTTCTTCCTAATTTAACTCTTCCTTGCATTTCCTACAATGCCAACAAAACATGTGAATTAAAACATTAGGCTGGTGCCAACCCAAGCAATATATATATAATGAGTGCGCAAGATATAACGTACTCGATACATGGTAGAACCTCGGCGCAATTGCTGAGCACAAACAAAACCATCTTGTCATACTCATCACCAGCCTCCAAGTATTGTGAGGCTCCAAGAAAGTTCACACCATGGTTGAAAACAGAGACATCACCACTTTGCGAATCAGACCGCTCTCTATTTCTGCCCGGCCGGTTCCATCTTGTTTCCACATCACCAAAGTATCTAGAGCAAAAAGTCAAGCACTCGTCAACGACATATGCTTCAGCAATAGAACCTTCAGGTCTTGCCGTGTTTCGCACATAACGCTTACAAGTAAGCAGCCTTCTTTCGATTGGGTACATCCAACCGTATTGCACAGGGCCTCTAAGCATTGCCTCTTTGGGTAAGTGCACCGCCAAATGGACCATCACGGTGAAGAAAGCTGGAGGGAAAATCTTCTCGAGCTTGCAAAGAATAATTGGGATTTCTTTTTCAAGTCTTTCCAAGACAGTTAACTTGAGGGTTTTGCAGCATAGTTCTCTAAAGAAATTTCCCAACTCAGCAACCGCTTCATATATATCCTTGTGCATGATTCCTCGGAGGCCCGCCGGTAAAATCCTTTGGAGGAGGATGTGACAATCATGGGTTTTCAGTACTGAAAGCTTGAATCCATCAGAAGTAACACACTTTGCTAGGTTAGCAGCATAACCATCTGGAAATTTCACCGCTCTTAGGAATTCACAGAATGCAAGCTTTTGTTCTTTATTCATTGTATACCATGCTCGTGGAATTTCAAATGAATCTTCATCTTCATTGTGCTGTAGATGCAAATCTTCTCTTATGCCCATGTCCTCCAAATCAAGCCTAGAACTAACCGTGTCCTTTGTCTTCCCTTCAATGTTCAGAAACGTCCCTAGCAGATTCTCGCATATGTTTTTCTCAATGTGCATTACATCGAGATTATGCCTTAATTTCAGATCAGCCCAGTATGGCAGGTCCCACAAACAAGACCTCCGGTCCCAACATTGACCTTCCTCACACTTTCTTTTCTTCGCCAGCTTTCCTGGTCTCACATCTTTCACCTTTTCAAGTTGCTGCTCCAGCTCTTCTTTAGTGAATTCAGCTGGCTTGTCACGGGTTTCATTCTCACCATTAAAATCTTTGCTTCTTCGCCAACGATGGTATCGGGAAGAAAGCGGCAGTGCCCAATATAGCATATCTTGCTCCTTATTCTCTTTGAGCAAGGGTCTTTGTCACAATGGACACAAGCCTGATAACCCGCTGTGATCCTCCCAGACAGAGTGTGCAGAGCCGGGAAATCATGGATGGACCATATGATCGCAGCACGTAGATTGAACTTTTCTTCCGGACTCAAGGCATCGTATGTAGGTACACCAGTCCAGAGCTGGAGCAGTTCTTCTACGAGGGGCTCCATAAAGACATCAAAATCCTTTCCTGGAGAATCTGGACCCGGGATAAGCAATGACATCATGAAGTTGGACTGATCCATGCATGCCCATGGTGGCAGGTTGTACGGCACCACAAAAACTGGCCACATGCTATAAGACGTGCTCATGTTCCCAAACGGATTAAACCCATCTATGGCAATGCCAAGTTTTATGTTCCTTGGATCTGCAGCAAAATCAAAATGTATACGGTCAAACTCTTTCCATGCCTCTCCATCCGCTGGATGGCTCAGCTCATTGTCCACAGGTTGCCGCTTCAGCTTGTGCCACTGTACCTCACGCGATGATTTCTTCGAGATGAACATCCGCTGCAGCCTTGGTATCAAGGGAAAGTGCCTCAGTACCTTCTCCGGTATTGACTTCTTCCCATCAGCATCTTTCCACCTAGATGCATTGCATTTTGGACAGTTGTCATGCTTTGCTAAATCCTTCCGAAACAAGACACAGTTATTTGGGCACACATGTATTGACACATAACCTAACCCCAGCCTGCGGATTATGCTCAATGCTTCATCATAAGATCTGGGAACACAACTATTAGGGAATTGCAAGCTCAAAAGACGGAGTATTGCGTTGAATGCGGCATTGCTAATCCGGTAGAAAGACTTGGTGTGGAGTAACTTCACGGTGAAGGTAAATCTTGAAAATTTACCCCCTTCATGAGCTGCGCGCTTCGCCTCCTCTAACACCTCAGCAAACAACGATTTCTGTCCATCAGCACGATCTTTAGCATCGTACAAATCCTTCAATACGTCAGGAATCCTATCATCTTCATGCCCATCCTCTTCCTCCAAAATAGCATTATCTCGCAAAACCTTTTCCATGAAATCAATGCCAGCATCACCACCACCCATCATATGAGGGTCCTCTGTATCAGCTTCAAAATGTTGAGGTTGTCTGTCTAAAGATTCTCCATGATATATCCATCTATCATATGTGCTGGACATCCCATTAAGAAGCAGATGATCTTCCACTCTTCCTTGAGCCATTCTTGAACGGTTGAGGCATTCACAACATGGGCAAAGAATGTGAGCATCGTTGGCAAAATTTGCCCGAACAAATGCCATGAAATCATCAACTCCTTTCATATGTTCTCTCGAAAACTTTCTAACTCCTTGTCTAATCCAGCTTCTGTCCATCTGCCAAAGACAACAAATTGTTGCAACTTAGCAAATCAATCTAAGTGCATCAACATTAATTAATGAAAATGGATGGAAGTAATGGAAGCTAAAATTCCAGAAAATAAGGTAGGCACCCAAGTTTATATGCTAACTGCCTAAGCACAACATTCAGCTATTTCCAATTCCTCACTACTTTAGTCTAGTTCACATGGTTTACTGATTTCACATGGGAGCAATAAAAAGTAGTTCAAATGGAAATACATATTTCACATGGGAGAAAAGAAAAGCTAACTAAAACATGATGGTTCACAAAAAACAGAGGTGGTTAAACAACCAACAATAACAATATATGCTGCCACTAAGAACTATTTTGGTTAAACCACCAACAATAACACCACTGTCAATTTACATGAATGCCATTTCCAAGATTGCATCAAATCTACATCAATGAGAGTTTTCCTAGTTTACATCTAATCTACATCAATATTCAGGTCCTTTCACGGATTTGAGGCTGAAATTTCAGAGGTGTAACATCAAATCTACATCAACCCCAGGATCCTGTTTCAGGGAAAGACCAACTCGAGCTCTGTTCTATTGATTGCTGACAACATAATTTACTAGTAACAATTGACTGAATTCCAAAAGAATTCTTAACAATTTCATCAACAACAATTCTCCTAATAATTTCATCAACAGAAATTCTCTTCACAATTTCTACCAAATTCATCAATGACATTTCCAAGAGATTTTCCCAAGCTTACAACAAACCTACATCAAATCACTCTGAAGATTCTCCTAACAAATCTACATCAAATCATTGACATCAACAGAGAGGAGAGGGGGAAGCGGAGGGGGGAAGGAGAGGGGTGCATACGTGGGCGAGGTCTGCTTGCGGCGGTGGCGACTCCCCCATGCTCGGCGGCGGCGAGTCCCCCATGCGTGGGTGACGCGAGCGATGTGGGCGACGCGAGCGGCGAGGCCCACGCCCCCGCCTCCGCCCCTGCTGGTTGCTTCCACCGCGAGGCCGTGGGTGAGGTCACCTGAAGCGAGGTCGCGGGCAAGGCGAGCGGCCCCTACTGGTTGCTTCGGCCGCCGGCCCCCGCCCGCCGCCCACCGGCCCCGCCCTCGTCCGAGCGACCCTTGCTGGTTGCTTCCGCCGCCGCCCGCCGCCACCTGGTCGGAAGACCTAGAAAAACGCTAAGTGTTGCTCTGTTCGATGCCACCCGCCGCCACCTGGTCGGAAGGCCCCACTTGTCACTGATACGAGAGAGCCCTGGTTTTGTATAGTATATAGAAAATTACCCACACATTAGCAACAATCCCTCTCTTGCCCAGCGGTACCGAACGAGCGAGCGAGCGCCAGGTCGTGGGTTCGAGTCCCCGCTAGCGCACATTTTTTAGGAATTAAAGCGCACATTTTTTTAGGGAATTAAATGCTCGCTCACCCACCTGTCAGTGGCTCACCCACCTTTCAAATGGTTCCCGCCTGTCAGTGTTGCTCTGTTCGATGCCACCTGGTCGGAAGGTCCCACTTGTCAATGATATGAGAGAGCCGTAGTTCTATATAATGTATAGATAAATCCTAGATGTGAGAAACTGTCCCTCTCTAGCCCAACGGTAGCATGCGAGCGAAGCAAGCGCGAGGTCGTGGGTTCGAGTCCCGCCTCGTGCATCTTTTTTGGGCGAATTAAGCGCTCGGCCCCACCTGTCAAATGGGTCCCGCCTGTCAGTGTGTGCCCCGTCTGTCTGTTGAATATTAAAACTCAAGCAAAAAATGACACCTAGACAGTGACACATAAGCGAGGTTGCTGAGGTGGCTGCCTAATCATCCTAATTCATTCAAACTCAAGTGTAGTGACCATTTTATATTGGTCGTTATCAGCTACGCATGAGGCAGTGGACAGTGCTACTAGCTTTACGACCATTTCCTCTAATGAAATTATGACCTTTCTGAACAAAATGGTCGTTATGGTTTAGGGTTTAGAGCCCCCCAGACAGCTTTTGACCAATTGGTCTAAAATGGTCATAAATTTATGACCATTTCTTCGAGGGTCACTGACAGAAGGTCATAAGTTGACATATTTCTTGTAGTGAAATGCGATGCACATGAGGACATGATAGGAGATGCATGACAAAGAAAACAACACACGGAGAAAAAAACCCAACAACGAGGAAATAAAATAACTTAGGCCGGAAACGGCAAGAGTTGGAGTACGAATAAGGTAAATTACATCCGGGGTGTTACAATGATCAAGTCCCCTTAATTCTTCATAAAGTAGCGAGGTCTCCAATGCCCTCCAACAACACCTATTGATCAAGTTTGAGCTAGTTGGTCCCCAACCAAGTTGGGTCCTAAGAGGTTAGTCACAATAGGCTTGGCTACCCAAATGGTTCTTTGCTTCAAACCACTTTGAGTACCAACAAACTTGGAAACCACATTGTCAACCTTATCCTTCCCAAGAGAATAGACATCATCAATAATAATTGGGTTGGATGAGTTACCACTAGTGCATGAAGAAGCGAGGTGACCTTTCTCACGACATAGGTAGCAACGTCTACTCTTCACTTTCTTCTCACTTGATTTCTCAACTTGAGAAGCATTAGCTTGAGTCTTCTTGGGAAGAGGCCTTTCTTCAGCTTGAGGTTGAGCGTGAGAATGCACTAGTAGCCGCTTCCCTTGTTGCTTGTCACTAATGGCCTTCTTCTTCAATGGGCAAGATCTAACATGATGCCCTTCAATTTTTCACTTGAAGCAAATAATCTTGGCCGAACTCTTGACTTGTTTTTGGCCCTCCTTGTTTTTGTTCTTGGACTTCTTCTTCTTATTGGAGTTGAATCCAAGTCCACCTTTGTCATTGGGGGATTTTTGTACACTCAAGATATTGTTGAGTGTGGCATTCCATTCATGACACTCTTCCAAATCTTTCTTCAAAGAAGTGACTTGGGCCTTGAGCTCTTTGATTTCCTCTACATGGTTAGTTTCAACACAAGCACTAGAGGAAGTATAAGCTTCATCTTTAGAGCAACAAGGCAAGGCAAGCAATTCATCACAAGATGTACCAATGTTATGCATGGATGAATCACGAGGACTAGCACAAGGCAATATAGCATTTTGAATAAAAGTAGTGCTAGTATCCACATGAGGCTCACTAGATGTTACCTTAGCAAGCATGGCCTCATGAGCTAACTTTAGTACATTATGGGATACTAGAAGATCATCATGAGAGCTTGTGAGCTTTACATGATTTTCTTCCAACAGCCCATAATTGCTAGATAGCAACTCAAGTTGAGCCCTTAGCTCAACATTCTCCTTCAATATGGATGTTTCACAAGAGATGGAGTTAGTAGCATAAGAAGCACCATTAGCAACAAGAGGAGAAGACAACTTGGCAAGCTCTTTTGAATATGAATCCTTAAGTTGAGAATGAGACTCGGTGAGTTTGATGAGCTCACTCTTAATGACCCTTGAGCCATTTTCGAGGTGCTCAAAGTCCTCAAGGAGTTTAGCATGCGCAACTTCAAGCTCCTCATTTTTAGTTTCAAAATCATTGGCCACCTCAAGAAATCTATCACGAGATTCCCTCACTCTAGATAATTCTAGAGCAAAAGTCTCCTCAAGAGATTCCTTGGTGGTTTGTTCAAGTTCAAGAGCTTGAGAGAGGTCCGCAATCTCATTAGCATAATCACGCTCATGACCTTCCATTTTTCAATGGTGACCTCATGCTCCTCGAGATGATATTCCAACTCCTCAATATATTTCTTGCTCTTAATGGCAATGGACATAATTTCCATGAAGTTGGAACGAGCAATTTTATTTTTATGAAGAGCTTTAAAAACCATTTCCCCCTTCATTTTTAAGGAGGAAACATTATCATTCTCTTCATCATAATCAACATCATAATCATTCTTGCCATCATCAATATTATCACAAGATATATTGGGATTCAAAGTGGGAGATACCTTTGAAGCCTTGTCCATAAGGCAAAAGGCAATAGATGATGATGTGGGATACCTTGAAGCACCATTCAAGACCACATCTTGTTCCATGGAGTGTTGGGTTTCCTCTACATTGTTAGCACAACAACTCAAGGAAATACATGTATTTTTATCATGGCAACAAGACATAGCAAGCATATCATCATGAGATTTAGTCAAGCAATTTGTACATGATATGCAAGGACTATCAAAACAAGCATGTGAAAAACTTGGAGTGCTCGAAGTGCTAGAGTCCAAAGATGAAGCATCGCAACAAGAAAGTGATGAAGGATTATCAAAACTAAGCCCACTATCATCATGGCAATGAACGCCACTACTCACCATGTCATTACCTTGTGGCAAACCACATGTAGGTGAAGTAGAAGAAGTTGAGAACACAACACGGCCGTAGGTGTAGGGAGAACAATCATCCCCACCAAACTTGGACACGCCATATTTATCTTGAAGCTTTGTCCACAACTCATGAGCATCCCGGAAAGGCATGAGTTGAAATATAACTACATTGCTCAAAGCATCGAAAAGCACATTAGAAGCCTGAGCATTGAGATAAGAGTTTTTCTCATCCTCTAAAGATAATCTTTGGGGATCCTTTGGAGGAGAAAAACCCATATCTACAATTCGCTCTAAATTTTGGTCCATGACCCTAAAGAGATTAAGCATGCGAATAACTGAAACATCAAAATTTGTGCCATTGAAACTAAGAGTGTGTAACACCCCGGATATGATTTTCCTAATATGTAATCCAACTCTTGCCGTTTCCGACGTTAAGTTATTTTATTTTCTCGGGTTCGGGTTTTTGTCTCCGTGTGTTGTTGTTGTTGTTGTTGTCATGCATCTCATCTCATGTCATCATGTGCATTGCATTTGCATACGTGTTCATCTCATGCATCCGAGCATTTTCCCCGTTGTCCGTTTTGCATTCCGACGCTCCGTTCTCCTCCGGTGGTCATTTCTACCTTTCTTTCGTGTGTGGGGATTAAAAATTTCCGAATTGGACCGAGACTTGCCAAGCGGCCTTGGTTTACTACCGATAGACCGCCTGTCAAGTTTCGTACCATTTGGACTTCGTTTGATGCTCCAACGGTTAAACGAGGGACCGAGAAGGCCTCGTGTGTGTTGCAGCCCAACACCCCTCCAATTTGGCCCACCAAAACCCTCTCCATCATCTAGAGCGTTCGATCACAATCGCGTGGCCGAAAACCACACCTCATTTGGACACTCCTAGCTCCCTCTATGACTATATAAAGACCCCCCTCCGAAATTCTCCTTCTCCTCCCCCCGAAACCCAAGATCCACCACCTCGCGCCACGCCGGACACGTCCACCGTCGCGCCCAGCCTACCACCGAGCGCCACGTGTCCCCGGGGGACCGCATCGCCGCCGCCACCGACGCGGGCCCGCATGCCCAAGCGCCGGCCCCCTTCCTCCACCACCCGGGCCAGAGGAGCCCCGCGGCCCGACCGGCGACCGCCGCCGCCCACCTCCTTCCCGGCCGAGCCGGCGAGCTCCAGCCGCCGCGCGCCATCGCCGGCGAGCCGCCCCGCTCCGGCGACGCCTACCTCCTCCGGCCGGAGCGCCACCAAGTCCGGCGAGCTCCACCCCGGCTCCTTCCTCCTCCCCACGAGCTCCTCCGGCGAAGCTTCGGCCCCCCACAACGAACTCCGACGCCGTGCCCCCAAGTCCAGCAAATCCGATGACAAACCTCGGGGAGCGAGCAAATCGGGCCAGATCTGGATCCAGTTCATCTCGGTTGACTTTTTGTCCCGAAACCCTAACTATTTTGCTATGCCATAACTCCGCAGCCGTAGCTCCGTTTTGGGCATATAGCACATCAAAATGTTCACCTCAGAGTGTAAATCATTTCATCTCATTGCATCATTTTCATTTGAGTTCATCTTGATGCCCGAAATGCTGTTGAAAGAGTGCTATTTGAGATAATTGTCAGATCTGCTGCTCCAATTAGATCTTTGTCATTTTTGCCATGATTATTGTGTGCATGATATGCCCGTGAGCTCTACATGAGTTTTGTTATATGTTTTGCCATCTATCCAAAGGTGCAACCCATGTATTTTTGTGATGTTTGTGGTGACTAGCACAAGCTTGCAAAGTGGTGCATTCGTTAATGCTAATTTCAGGGACTTAGAAATTCCACCAAGTCCTTGATCTGTTTATCTCAATATGCCATATGTTCATGTTGTTTCCTAGTGATTCGTGCCTCTTTTGAGGATGACCAGTAAGGATGTTTTGTTAATCTTGTAGTGGTCTATCCATCTGTGTCTTTGTTTGCATTTATGGAGCACCCTAGCTTGAGTCAATCGAGCTCTACTTTTGCTATTTCGTGAATCTGGGCAGATTGTCTACTTGTTAGTGATTTTGCCGAGGATGTTGTAGTTGATCCGTGCATGATATGTTATTGTTCTTGCCATGTCTAGCTTGTAAAATTTGTATTCTTGATGGGTGTATGCTTAGATTGTCATGACATGCTCTGTAGTGAGTGCATCGAGCTCGTAAACATGCCTACTTGATATCTGATTTTGCATGCTCCAGTTTTCACTAAGTTTGTGATCTGATTATGTTTTTCCCATGTTCACATGCTTGCAAATGTATTTTATGATCCCTTTTGGCTCAAGGTCACTAAGGGACTTTTGTTAAGCTCTTTGAGTAGCTCCATGCCATACTTTACTTTGCCATGTTCAGGTCCTGTAGCATATAGTTGTATTGCTCCAAAGTGTGCTACCTGAGCTGAAATTCCAGACAAGTGTTAATTTCACTAAGTCTGAAAACTGTTTACCAAATGCATTTTTGCCATGCTTGTTTGAACCTGTTAATGGATGAATTGGCCGTAGCTCAATGTTCATATTTTGTTAAGCTTCATGAATGGATCCCTGCCATGTATTTTGTTGCCATGTTTGAGTGCTGTAGCATGTTCATCTTGTTGCATTTAGATGGCTACTTGCTGTAAATCGCAGACCGGTGTCAAATTTGAATCGCTTGCCATTTCCAAACCATGACTCCGATTCCGGTGATCTTTATATCGTTTTCAAGCGATTTCATCTCACCTTTCCAGTGGCACACTTGGATTTCCAAGTTGAGGCCAGGTTCATTCATTCCTTGTCAAATCTTGCATATGCATCACATATCGCATCCCGCATAGCATAGCATGTTCGCATCATATTGTTTGAGCTTTTCCCGTGGTTGATTGTGTTCTATTTGCTTGTTTGTCTTATTTGGGTAGAGCCGGGAGACGAGTTCGCTAATGAGGAGCCCATTGAGTTTGCTTTCGAGGATCCAGTTAACTCTGAAAACTTTGCAGGCAAGATGATCATACCCTCGAAATCACTACTATCTTTGCTTTGCTAGATGCTCGCTCTTTTGCTATGCCTATGCTATGATGCCTATCACTTGCTTATCATGCCTCCCAAATTTCCATGTCAAACCTCTAACCCACCTTGTCCTAGCAAACCGTTGATTGGCTATGTTACTGCTTTGCTCAGCCCCTCTTATAGCGTTGCTAGTTGCAGGTGAGATTGGAGACCGTTCCTTGTTGGAACATTATTTACTTGTTAGGATATCATTATATTGCCATGTTATCTTAATGCATCTATATACTTGGTAAAGGGTGGAAGGCTCGGCCTCTCGCCTAGTGTTTTTTTCCACTCTTGCCGCCCTAGTTTCCGCCATATCGGTGTTATGTTCCCGGATTTTGCGTTCCTTACGCGGTTGGGTTATAATGGGAACCCCTTGATAGTTCGCCTTGAATAAAGCTTTTCCATCAATGCCCAACCTTGGTTTTACCATTTGCCACCTAGCCTCTTTTTCCCTTGGGTTTCCGGAGCCCGAGGGTCATCTTATTTTAAACCCCCCCGGGCCAGTGCTCCTCTGAGTGTTCGTCCAACCGAGCGATGTCCGTTGCTACCAGGGGCAACTCTGGGCTGGCCTACCTGATGTCTGGCTCATCTGAGTGTGCCCTGAGAACGAGATATGTGCAGCTCTATTGGGATTTGTCGGCACATTCAGGCGGTGTTGCTGGATTGGTTTTAACTTGTCGAAGTTTCTTATAGAACTCGGGAGGAGGTCTATTCCTTCATTGACCGTGATAGCTTGTCATGGGCTAAGTTGGGACTCCCCTGCAGGGATTTGAACTTTCGAAAGCCGTGCCCGCGGTTATGGGCAGATGGGAATTTGTTAATGTCTGGTTATAGATAACTTGAGCTTTAACTTAATTAAAATGAATCAACTGTGTGAGTTACCGTGATGGTCTCTTCTCGGCGGAGTCCGGGAAGTGAACACGGTGTTGGAGTAATGCCTGCCGCAGGTTGCTCTCTAGTTATTCGTCCGTGCTTTGCCTTCTCTTCTCCCTCTCTTTTGCGAATAGGTTAGCCACCATATATGCTAGTCGCTTGCTGCAGCTCCACATATTTACCTTGCCTTACCTATAAGCTTAAATAGTCTTGATCGCGAGGGTGCGAGATTGCCGAGTCCCTGTGGCTCACAGATTACTTCCAAACCAGATGTAGGGCCTGATGACTCCGTTCCAGATGACGCGCTTGAGCTCAAGTGGGAGTTCGACGAGGACTCACGCTATTACTATGTTTCTTTCCCTGATGATCAGTAGTGGTGCCCAGTTGGGGCGATCGGGACCGTGTCGCATGTTGGGTTGATCTTTTATTTTGGCGCCGTAGTCGGGCCATGAGTGTTTGAATGATGTAATGCTATTTATGTACTTTGATTGACGTGGCGAGTGTAAGCCAACTATGTATCTCCCCTTTTATTATTTATATTACATGGGATGTTGTGATGATTGCCTAACTTGCGACATTGCTTTCAATGCGGTTATGCCTCTAAGTCGTGCCTCGACACGTGGGAGATATAGCCGCATCGAGGGCGTTACAAGTTGGTAATCAGAGCCTTCCCCGACCTTAGGAGCCCCATTCCGTGTTCATTTTTAGCAGCCGTTGTTGAGTCTAGAAAAATGTTTTGAGTCATTTAGGAATTATATATCGGAGAGTTTAGGAATTCTTTTTACTCCCCAGTCTCCTCATCGCTCTGGTAAGGCATCCTGACGTAGAGTTTTGACTCTTCTCTTCTCAAATTTCACTAAAAAAATTATAGTATCACGCGGGTATCTTGGAATCGTTCCGATGGTTTTGTGATGAGAACATTGTTCTTGGTGCCTCCTGTCTTTAGGGGTTGTGGAAGTGTCCCGGGGAGTTGAGCTCCGAGGTGTTGTCGTCACAATTTTATCGTTGCAGTTCTGGAATACCTGAGTTTAGTACGCCGACATCGAAAATCTCTTTTATGCAGTTAGTTGGTGAGATAACCTCGACGCCACCCAGTACTGGGGCGGGAGTTCGGGAGTATTGCCATAACTTGTATAACGGATGCTTTTCGAAGGTTGAGGTAGATGGTTTCCGAAGTTTTTCTCGGTTATTCGTTGAAGGATGGATACAGCTGGATGTAGGATTGGCTAGATTTGGGTGAGATATTATGCTTCCACTGTATCCCCAACACCTGATTGCATAACCGGAAAGGTTCGGGAGTTTCATAGGTGGGAATTCTTGTAGTTGTAGCTCTTCTTCCACGGATAATTGGTTTGAGATTGGGATTTCTTACTGAGTATTCGTTCTTGATCCGTACCTTGTTGATTTATTCCTCTACCTAAATTCTAAGTGGCTTCTCAATTTATGGATATGTGACCATTTCAATTGGAATGCATTCGTTCATTTTGTTCGGATGTGAAGACTATATGTTGCAATTTTCATTCCGTTGGATTTAGCTTCAATATTTATCTATCAATGTGCTAATGCATGTCAACCTTTTCAGGATGGCTCCTCCAATGCGCACAACTCCGAATCCTGATCCGCCACCACCTCCACCTCCTCTGGAGACATGGCAAGCTGTGATGGCCGCAATCAATGCAAACACGCAATTGATCATGCAAATTCTTCAAGAGCGCAATCAAGCGAACCAAGGCAACCAAGGCAACAATCAGAATCACTTTGCTACACTCAACCAGTTCCTTGCAAATCAGCCAAAGACTTTCAACAATTGTGTTGAGGCAACTGATGCTGACGATTGGCTAGTGGACTTGTGCAAGCATTTCGAGTGCAGTAACGTCAGTCCTGAGGACTTTGTCAAGTTTGCTTCCTTCCAACTCAATGACCAAGCTACAGAGTGGTTCCAGCAGTACAAAGATTCCAGAGGAGGACGTGTGATTACCTGGGATGAATTCCGTCAAGATTTCAAAGCTCATCATATCCCTTAGAGCGTGGTTGAAAGCAAGCGTGAGGAATTCCGCAACCTGAAGCAAGGCTCTTTGTCTGTCTATGACTACGACAAGTTGTTTCAGAAGCTCGCCCGCTTTGCTAAGCAGGACGTCCCTGATGAGAAGAGCATGATATACCAGTTCAGGGGTGGTCTCAGAGAAGAAATCCAGCTAGCTCTTGTTCTCTTTGAGCCCTTGAGGTACGATGAGTTCTAGAACATGGCATTGAAGCAAGAGGCCGCTCAACTGAGGTGTGATGCTTCCAAGAAGCGATTCAGAGATGCTACTCCTTCTTCCTCTACTCAAGTGGCCAAGCAGCAGAAGTATTGGCTTCCTCCTCCTCCGTTCTGTCAGCCGTATCAGCAGAAGAGCAAAGGTGGCAGTGGATCTTCCCACCCACCCAACCCTGGCTTTCAGAACAAGACTTCGTCTCAAGCTCCAAGATCGAGTGCTCCGTATCACCGTCCGCTTTCAGAGGTCACGTGCAACAAGTGCCAACAGAAGGGTCACTATGCCAACAAGTGCTTCAACCAGAGGCGTCTCCCTCCTCCTCCTCCTGTGAGATCGGCAAGTACAGCTGTGGTCAAGCATAACCCCAAGTCTGCCAAGGTCAACTTGATGAATGCAGCTCAGGTAGAGGACTCGTCAGATGTCATCATGGGTAACCTTCCTGTTAATGATATTCCTGCAAAAGTTCTTTTTGACACTGGTGCATCGCATTGTTTCATCTCGAGACCATTTGTTTCTAAGCATGAGTTGCCTTTACAAGATTTGCCTAGATAGTTATCTGTTGTTTCTCTGGGTAAATTCATGAATGCAAGCGCTATGGCCCTGGATGTTACTATCACGTTGGGCGACTACAAGTTCCTTTCTTCTCCGGTGGTTCTTGGTAACTCGGATATTGATCTTATTCTTGGAATGGATTGGCTTTCTAAGCACAAGGCGCATCTTGATTGTGCAGCCAGGCAGATTCAATTGACTCATTCGTCTGAGGATGTAATTGTCTTTGCCGCTCGTGATGATACCATCCGTTTGTTTTCTCTCAATGAGAAGGGTGAACTGGATGCTATCTCATAGATTCCAGTCGTTTGCGAATATCAAGACGTCTTTCCAGAAGAGCTTCCAGGAATGCCTCCGCACCGGCTAGTTGAATTCGTCATCGATCTTGAGCCTAGCATGGAACCAGTGTGCAAGAGTCCTTATAAGCTCGGACCTGAAGAGTTGAAGGAGCTGAAGAAGCAACTCGATATTCAAGAGCGAATGGGTCTCATCCGACCTAGTTCTTCTCCGTGGGGTTGTGGTGTTCTTTTTGTGAAGAAGAAGGATGGAACGGACCGGCTTTGTGTTGATTACCGTCCATTGAACAAGAAGACTATCAAGAACAAATACCCACTTCCCAACATCAACGAGCTGTTCGAACAACTCAAAGGTGCCCAAGTATTCTCCAAGCTTGATCTCCGTATGGGTTATCATCAGATTCGAATCCATGAGCAAGATATTCCCAAGACGGCTTTCAGGACAAGCTATGGTTCATATGAATACACTGTCATGTCTTTTGGCCTCGTCAACGCTCCTCCAACTTTCTCTCGCATGATGAACTTCATCTTCAACGCCTACACCAATGACTTTGTTTTGGTCTATCTCGACGATATTCTGGTCTTTTCGAAGAACAAGGAAGATCATGCCAAGCACTTGCGTTTGGTGCTCGATAAGCTCAGGGAACACCAGTTCTATGCCAAGTTCTCCAAGTGCGAATTTTGGCTCAATGAGGTTCTTTATCTTGGTCATATCATCTCTGCCAAGGGCATTGCGGTGAATCCTGAGAAGGTTTCTGCAATTGTGAATTCGGAACCACCTCAGAACGTGAAGCAACTCCGTAGCTTCCTCGGTCTCGCAAGATACTGTCGAAGATTCGTTGAAAACTTTTCTAAGATCGCGAAGCCTCTCTCAAATCTTCTCCAGAAGCACGTCAAGTACGTTTGGTCTCCGGAATGTGACATCGCTTTCAACACTTTGAAAGAGAAATTAGTCACTACTCCAGTTCTGACTCCTCCTAATGAATCCAAACCGTATGAGGTCTTTTGCGATGCCTCTCTCCAAGGTCTTGGCGCAGTGTTGATGCAAGAGAAGAAAGTTGTGGCTTATACCTCTCGCCAGTTGAAGCCCAACGAGAAGAACTACCCCACTCATGACCTCGAGTTGGCGGCAGTTGTGCATGCTCTTTTGACTTGGAGACATCACTTATTGGGAAGAAAAGTGGACATTTTCACTGACCACAAGAGTCTCAAGTACATCTTCACTCAGCCTAATCTCAACCTCAGGTAGACTCGATGGGCAAAATGATTCAAGAGTATAATCCGAGTATCGAGTACACTCCAGGCAAGGCCAATGTGATTGCTGACGCATTGAGCAGGAAGGCTTATTGCAACAGTCTGATTCTCAAGCCTTATCAACCCGAGCTTTGTGAAGCTTTCCGCAAACTTAATCTGCAAGTTGTTCCTCAAGGTTTCCTCGCCAACCTTCAAGTCTCTCCTACCTTGGAAGACCAGATTCGCCAAGCCTAGCTTCTTGATGCTATGGTGAAGAAGGTGAGGATTGGGATTACCAAGAGTCAACCCAAGTACAAGTGCTACCGCCTTGATGACAAGGATACTCTCTTCTTCAAGGATCATATTGTTGTGACCAAAGGTGATCTTCTTAAGGTTATCATGAACGAGGCTCATAATTCTCTCCTCTCCATCCACCCTGGGAGCACGAAGATGTATCAGGACCTCAAGCAGGCTTATTGGTGGACTCGAATGAAGTGCGAGATTGCTCAATTCGTGAATGAGTGTGATGTCTGTAGAAGAGTGAAGGCAGAACACCAAAGGCCAGCTGGTCTCCTCCAACCTCTTGCCATTCCAGAATGGAAGTTTGACCACATGGAGATGGACTTCATGACTGGGTTTCCAAAGTCCAAGCGTGTGAATGATGCTATATTCGTTGTCATCGACAAACTCACTAAAGTGGCTCACTTTCTGCCTATCAAAGAGTCAATCACTGCAGCTCAATTGGCGGAGCTCTATACCTCTCGGATTGTCTCTCTGCATGGTATTCCATAGGTGATCTCTTCAGACCATGGCAACATCTTTACCTCCAAGTTTTGGGATTCTTTTTAGAAGGCCATGGGCACCAACATCTGCTTCAGCACAGCTTTCCATCCTCAAACTAGCGGTCAAGTCGAGCGTGTCAATCAGATTCTTGAAGATATGCTCAGGGCTTGTGTGATCTCCTTCGGCATGAAGTGGGAGGATTGTCTTCCATATGCTGAATTCTCCTACAACAACAGTTTTCAAGCAAGTTCGGGTAAGGCCCCATTTGAAATTCTGTATGGCAGGAAGTGCCGTTCCCCTCTCAAGTGGTCTGAAACCGGTGAACATCAAGTTCTGGGAAATGACTTAATCACAGAGGCAGAGGAAATGTGCAAAGTCATTCGAGATAACCTCAAAGCAGCCCAATCCCGCCAGAAGAGCTACTATGATAGTAAGCACCGTGATTTGGCTTTCGAGTTCGGAGATCATGTTTACCTTCGCGTCTCTCCTATGAAAGGCACTCATTGCTTCGGTATCAAAGGGAAGCTTGCCCCTAGATACGTGGGACCTTTCAAGATCGTCAGCAAGAGAGGCGATCTCGCCTATAAACTCGAGCTTCCTTCAAACTTTGCAAATGTGCATGACGTGTTCCATGTCTCTCAGCTCCGCAAGTGCTTCAAGACTCCTGACCGCATCGTCAACATCGAAGACATTGAGCTCCAAGCAGATCTCTCTTATCGTGAGCACCCCGTTGCTATTCTTGAAGAGACTAAACGCAAGACTCGCAAGAAGTCAATCAAATTCCTCAAAGTCAAGTGGTCACACCATTCCGACCGTGAAGCTACCTGGGAACGCGAGGATCACCTCCGTTCTGAGTACCCGGCGTTCTTTTAGTCCTAGATCTCGAGACGAGATCCTTTCGTAGTGGTGGAGTGTTGTAACACCCCGGATACGATTTTCCTAATATGTAATCCAACTCTTGTCGTTTCCGGCATTAAGTTATTTTATTTTCTCGGGTTCGGGTTTTTGTCTCCGTGTGTTATTGTTGTTGTTGTCATGCATCTCATCTCATATCATCATGTGCATTGCATTTGCATACGTGTTCATCTCATGCATCCGAGCATTTTCCCCGTTGTCTGTTTTGCATTCCGACGCTCCGTTCTCCTCCGGTGGTCATTTCTACCTTTCTTTTGTGTGTGGGGATTAAACATTTCCGGATTGGACCGAGACTTGCCAACCGGCCTTGGTTTACTACCGGTAGACCGACTGTCAAGTTTCGTACCATTTGGACTTCATTTGATGCTCCAACGGTTAACCGAGGGACCGAGAAGGCCTCGCGTGTGTTGCAGCCCAACACCCCTCCAATTTGGCCGAAAACCCACCAAAACCCTCTACATCATCTAGAGCGTTCGATCACGATCGCGTGGCCGAAAACCGCACCTCATTTGGACACTCCTAGCTCCCTCTATGACTATATAAAGACCCCCCCTCCGAAATTCTCCTTCTCCTCCCCCCGAAACCCTAGATCCACCACCTCGCGCCGCGCCGGACACGTCCGGTCCGGCCGGACACGTCCGCCGTTGCGCCCAGCCTACCACCGAGTGCCACATGTCCCCGGGGGACCGCATCGCCGCCGCAACCGACGCGGGCCCGCAGGCCCAAGCGCCGGCCCCCTTCCTCCTCCACCCGGGCCAGAGGAGCCCTGCGGCCCGACCGGCGTCCGCCGCCGCCCGCCTCCTTCCCGGCCGAGCCGGTGAGCTCCGGCCGCCGCGCGCCATCGCCGGCGAGCCGCCCCGCTCCGGCGACGCCTACCTTCTCCGGCCGGAGCGCCACCAAGTCCAGCGAGCTCCACCCCGGCTCCTTCCTCCTCCCCACGAGCTCCTCCGGCGAAGCTTCGGCCCCCCACAACAAACTCCGGTGCCGTGCCCCCAAGTCCAGCAAGTCCGACGACAAACCTCGGGAAGCGAGCAAATCAGGCCAGATCTGGATCCAGTTCATCTCGGTTGAGTTTTTGTCCCGAAACCCTAACTATTTTGCTATGTTCGTCGTGCCATAACTCCGCAGTCGTAGCTCCGTTTTGGGCATATAGCACATCAAAATGTTCACCTCAGAGTGTAAATCATTTCATATCATTGCATCAGTTTCATTTGAGTTCATCTTGATGCCCGAAATGCTGTTGAAAGAGTGCTATTTGAGATAATTGTCAGATCTGCTGCTCCAATTAGATTTTTATCATTTTTGCCATGATTATTGTGTGCATGATATGCCCCTGAGCTCTACATGAGTTTTGTTATATGTTTTGCCATCTATCCAAAGGTGCAACCCATGTATTTTTGTGATGTTTGTGGTGACTAGCACAAGCTTGCAAAGTGGTGCATTCGTTAATGCTGATTTCAGGGACTTAGAAATTCCACCAAGTCCTTGATCTGTTTATCTCAATATGCCATATGTTCATGTTGTTTCCTAGTGATCCGTGCCTCTTTTGAGGATGACCAATAAGGATGTTTTGTTAATCTTGTAGTGGTCTATCCATCCGTGTCTTTGTTTGCATTTATGGAGCACCCTAGCTTGAGTCAATCGAGCTCTACTTTTGCTATTTCGTGAATCTGGGCAGATTGTCTACTTGTTAGCGATTTTGCCGAGGATGTTGTAGTTGATCCGTGCATGCTATGTTATTGTTCTTGCCATGTCTAGCTTGTAAAATGTGTATTCTTGATGGGTGTATGCTTAGATTGTCATGACATGCTCTGTAGTGAGTGCATCGAGCTCGTAAACATGCCTACTTGATATCTGATTTTGCATGCTCCAGTTTTCACTAAGTCTGTGATCTGATTATGTTTTTGCCATGTTCATATGCTTGCAAATGTATTTTCTGATCCCTTTTGGCTCAAGGTCACTAAGGGACTTTTGTTAAGCTCTTTGAGTAGCTCCATGCCATGCTTTACTTTGCCATGTTCAGGTCCTGTAGCATATAGTTGTATTGCTCCAAAGTGTGCTACCTGAGCTGAAATTCCAGACAAGTGTTAATTTCACAAAGTCTGAAAACTGTTTACCAAATGCATTTTTGCCATGCTTGTTTGAACCTGTTAATGGATGAATTGGCCGTAGCTCAGTGTTCATATTTTATTAAGCTTCATGAATGGATCCCTGCCATGTATTTTGTTGCCATGTTTGAGTGCTGTAGCATGTTCATCTTGTTGCATTTAGATGGCTACTTGCTGTAAATCGCAGACCGGTGTCATATTTGAATCGCTTGCAATTTCCAAACCGTGACTCCGATTCCGGTGATCTTTATATCGTTTTCAAGCGATTTCATCTCACCTTTCCAGTGGCACACTTGGATTTCCAAGTTGAGGCCAGGTTCATTCATTCCTTGTCAAATCTTGCATATGCATCACATATCGCATCCCGCATAGCATACCATGTTCGCATCATATTGTTTGAGCTTTTCCCGTGGTTGATTGTGTTCTGTTTGCTTGTTTGTCTTATTTGGGTAGAGCCGGGAGACGAGTTCGCTAATGAGGATCCCGTTGAGTTTGCTTTCGAGGATCCAGTTAACTCTGAAAACTTTGCAGGCAAGATGATCATACCCTCGAAATCACTACTATCTTTGCTTTGCTAGATGCTCGCTCTTTTGCTATGCCTATGCTATGATGCCTATCACTTGCTTATCATGCCTCCCAAATTGCCATGTCAAACCTCTAACCCACCTTGTCCAAGCAAACCGTTGATTGGCTATGTTACCGCTTTGCTCAGCCCCTCTTATAGCGTTGCTAGTTGCAGGTGAAGATTGGAGACCGTTCCTTATTGGAACATTATTTACTTGTTGGGATATCATTATATTGCCATGTTATCTTAATGCATCTATATACTTGGTAAAGGGTGGAAGGCTCGGCCTCTCGCCTAGTGTTTTGTTCCACTCTTGCCGCCCTAGTTTCCGCCATATCGGTGTTATGTTCCCGGATAATGGGAACCCCTTGATAGTTCGCCTTGAATAAAGCTTTTCCAGCAATGTCCAACCTTGGTTTTACCATTTGCCACCTAGCCTCTTTTTCCCTTGGGTTTCCGGAGCCCGAGGGTCATCTTATTTTAAACCCCCCCGGGCCAGTGCTCCTCTGAGTGTTCATCCAACCGAGCGATGTCCGGGGCTACCAGGGGCAACTCTGGGCTGGCCTACCCGACGTCTGGCTCATCTGAGTGTGCCCTGAGAATGAGATATGTGCAGCTCTATTGGGATTTGTCGGCACATTCAGGCGGTGTTGCTGGATTGGTTTTAACTTGTCGAAGTGTCTTGTAGAACTCGGGAGGAGGTCTATTCCTTCGTTGACCGTGATAGCTTGTCATGGGCTAAGTTGGGACTCCCCTGCAGGGATTTGAACTTTCGAAAGCCGTGCCCGCGGTTATGGGCAGATGGGAATTTGTTAATGTCTGGTTATAGATAACTTGAGCTTTAACTTAATTAAAATGAATCAACTGTGTGAGTTACCGTGATGGTCTCTTCTCGGCGGAGTCCGGGAAGTGAACACGGTGTTGGAGTAATGCCTGCCGCAGGTTGCTCTCTAGTTATTCGTCCGTGCTTTGCCTTCTCTTCTCCCTCTCTTTTGCGAATAGGTTAGCCACCATATATGCTAGTCGCTTGCTGCAGCTCCACATATTTACCTTGCCTTACCTATAAGCTTAAATAGTCTTGATCGCGAGGGTGCGAGATTGCCGAGTCCCTGTGGCTCACAGATTACTTCCAAACCAGATGTAGGGCCTGATGACTCCGTTCCAGATGACGCGCTTGAGCTCAAGTGGGAGTTCGACGAGGACTCACGTTGTTACTATGTTTCTTTACCTGATGATCAGTAGTGGTGCCCAGTTGGGGCGATCAGGACCGTGTCGCATGTTGGGTTGATCTTTTATTTTGGCACCGTAGTTGGGCCATGAGTGTTTGAATGATGTAATGCTATTTATGTACTTTGATTGACGTGGCGAGTGTAAACCAACTATGTATCTCCCCTTTTATTATTTATATTACATGGGATGTTGTGATGATTGCCTAACTTGCGACATTGCTTTCAATGCGGTTATGCCTCTAAGTCGTGCCTCGACACGTGGGAGATATAGCCGCATCGAGGGCGTTACAAGTTGGTAATCAGAGCCTTCCCCGACCTTAGGAGCCCCATTGCTTGTTCGTTTTTAGCAGCCGTTGTTGAGTCTAGAAAAATGTTTTGAGTCATTTAGGAATTATATATCGAAGAGCTTAGGAATTCTTTTTACTCCCCAGTCTCCTCATCGCTCTGGTAAGGCATCCTGACGTAGAGTTTTGACTCTTCTCTTCTCAAATTTCAGTAAAAAAATTATAGAATCACGCGGGTATCTTGGAATCGTTCCGATGGTTTTGTGACAAGAACATTGTTCTTGGTTCCTCCTATCTTTAGGAGTTGTGGCAGTGTCCCGGGGAGTTGAGCTCCGAGGTGTTGTCGTCACAATTTTATCGTTGCAGTTCTGGAATACCTGAGTTTAGTACGCCGACATCGAAAATCTCTTTTATGCAGTTCGTTGGTGAGATAACCTCGACGCCACCCAGTACTGGGCGGGAGTTCGGGAGTATTGCCATAACTTGTATAACGGATGCTTTCCGAAGGTTGAGGTAGATGGTTTCCGAAGTTTTTCTCGGTTATGTGTTGAAGGATGGATACAGCTGTTGTTGTTTAGTCTAGAAAAATGTTTTGGGTCATTTAGGAATTATATATCGGAGAGTTAGGAATTCTTTTTACTCCTTAGTCCCTTCATCGTTCTGGTAAGGCATCCCGGCGTAGAGTTTTGACTCTTCTCTTCTCAAATTTCACCAAAAAAATTAGGATCACGCGAGTATCTTAGAATCGTTCCGATGGTTTTGTGACGAGAACATTGTTCTTGGTGCCTCCTGTCATTTAGGGGTTGTGGCAGTGTCCCGGGGAGTTGAGCTCTGAGGTGTTGTTGTAACAATTTTATCGTTGCAGTTCTGGAATACCTGAGTTTAGGTTCCCGACATTGAAAATCTCTTTTATGGAGTTGTTGGTGAGCTAACCTCGACGCCACCCAGTACTGGGGCGGGAGTTCGGGAGTATTGCCATAACTCGTATAACGGATGCTTTTCGAAGGTTGAGGTAAATGATTTCCGAAGGTTTCTCGGTTATGTGTTGAAGGATGGATACAGCTGGATGTAGGATTTGCTAGATTTGGGTGAGATATTATGCTTCCCCTATATCCCCAACACCCGATTGCATAACCGGAAAGGTTCGGGAGTTTCATAGGTGGGAATTCTTGTAGCTCTAGTATAACACCCCATATGTAACCTTCCTGAATTGTACTCCAACTCTTGCCGTTTCCGGCATTAAGTTATATTTAATTCTCGGGTTCGGGTCTTTGTCTCTGTGTGTTGTTTTTGTTTTCGTGCATCTCATATCATGTCATCACGTGCATTGCATTTGCATACATGTTCATCTCATGCATTCGAGCATTTTCCCCGTTGTCCGTTTTGCATTCCGGCGCTTCGTTCTCCTCCGGTGGCCATTTCTAGCTCTCTTTCATGTGTGGGGATTAAACATTTCCGGATTGGACCGAGACTTGCCATGCGGCCTTGGTTTACTACCGGTAGACCGCCTGTCAAGTTTCGGGTCATTTGGACTTCGTTTGATACTCCAACGGTTAACCGAGGGACCGAAAAGGCCTCGTGTGTGTGCAGCCCAACACCCCTCCATTATGGCCCAAAACCCACCAAACTCAGCTCCATCGTCTCGGTCGTTCGATCACGATCGTGTGGGCGAAAACCGCACCTCATTTGGACTCTCCTAGCTCCCTCTATGCCTATTTAAACACCCCCATTCGGATCTCAGATTCCTCCCCGACCTCCTCGAAAAAAAAACAGATCTCCTTCCTCCGCCGCCGACGGACGTGTCCGGCCCGCACCGGACAGCGTCCGCTCCACCCCGCCGCCACTCACAGCGTGCCACATGGCACCGCCGCCGCCGTCGCCGCCGCGGGCCGGGAGGCCCGGATCCGGCCCCCGCGACCCGGCTCCTCCCCACGCGCTCCGCCGCCTCCTTCCTCCACGCGCGCCGCCGCCTCTTCGGGCTCCGGCGACCGGAGCCACCGTCGCCGCCGCGGGTCATCTCCGGCGAGCCCGAGGCCGGCCGCCGCCCGCACCTCATCGCCGGCGCCCGACGCCGCCGTCCGCCGCCGCGCCTCTCCGCCTCCCCACCGTCCGCCGCCGCGACCGACGCCGCCGACCCCGCCGGCCGCCGCCTCGGCATCCGCGCCCGCCGCCCGGTGAACAGTAGCGCCGCCACCGCTACAGTGCCCAAGCTCGCCCGATCCAGATCCGGGTCGCGCTATAGTAAACCCTAACCCCCCCCCCCCCCCCCCCCGTTGACTTTCTCCTCCGTTTTCAGACTTTCGTGCAACGTTTGACTGCTCGTATCTCCGCATCCGTAGCTCCGATTTGGGCATATGATATGTCAAAATCTTCGCCTCGACGAGTACATCATTTCATTACATTGCATCATTTGCATTTGAGGTCATCTTCGTGCCCAAAATGCTGTTGGAAGGAGGCATCATGAGTTAAATTGCTGATCCGTTAGTTCAACATGCACTTTTGTCATTTTTGCCATGTTTAATCCGTGCATGATATGCCTATGCCCCTTTGGGATGAATTGTTAAGCATGTTGTCTTCTTTCCAGGGGTGCCTCCCATGCATTTTTAGGATGTGTATGTTGTCTTGTGCAAGCTTGCGAAGTAGGGTACCTGAGTTTACTGATTTCAGGGACTTAGTGAAAATCACTAAGTCTGGGATGTTTTAGTTCACGATGCTAAATGTCCAGCTTGTTTCCTAGTGATCTGTGCCTCTTTTGAGGATGATCAGTAAGAGTGATTTGTTATGCTTGTTGTGCTTAATCCATCCATGTCTTTACTTGTTATGTTGGAGCACCCTAGGTTGACTCAATCGAGCTCAACTTTTGCATAGTTGTTGTTTTGGGCAGATCGGGAACTCTTTTGCGATTTTGCCGGAGTTATTGCTAGTGATCCATGCATGCTATGCCTTTGTTCTTGCCATGTCTAGCTAGAATTTTGTGCCTTCTTAATGGATATATGCTTGCGTTGCCATGACTTGCACCATAGTGAGAGCATCGAGCTCGTTTACATGCCTCCGTGAGTTATTATTTCAGCATGTCCCAGTTTTCACTAAGTCTGAAAACTGATTGTGTTTCATCGATGTTTGTGTGCTCGGTAGGGTATTTTGTGAACCCTTTTGGCCCCAGGTCATTTTGGGTGTTTTGTTAAGCTTGTTGAGTAGCTCCATTCCATGCTCTTACTTGCCATGTTCAGGTTTTTCTTCATGTTGTTTTGCTGCTCCGAAGAGACCATCGTGGTCTGAAATTCCAGACTAGCGTTAATTTCGCTAAGTCTGAAATCTGTTTTGCTTATTCAGTTTTGCCATGCTTGTTTGAAGCCCTTAATGGATGAATTTGCCTATGCCTCTGTCCTGACGATTTGTTAAGCTTCTTGAGTACATCACTTCCATGCAATTTGTTTTCATGTTGGGTGGCTGTAGCATGTTCATTTTGTTGCATTTAGGAGCCTACTTGCTGTAAATCGCAGATCGGTTCGTTTAGTAAATCGCTTGCCATTTCTAAACCTAGCTCCGATTGCCATGATCTTTATATCGTTTTCAGGGGATTTCTTCCCCTCTATCCAGTGGCACACTTGGTTTTCCAAGTTGAGGCCAGGGTCATGCATTTCCTGTTACATCTTGCATTTTGCATCCCGCATCGCATCCCGCATAGCATATCATCTTTGCATGTTATTGGTTGCCCTTGCACGTGGTTGATTGTATCCTTGTTGCTTGGTTGTGTTGTTGGGTAGAGCCGGGAGACGAGTTTGCTAACGAGGAGCCCGTTGAGTTTGCTTTTGAGGATCCAGTCAATTCTGACAACTGTGCAGGCAAGATGATCACACCCTTGAAATCACTACTATCTTTGCTATGCTAGTTTGCTCGCTCTCTTGCTTTGCCAATGCTACGATGCCTACCACTTGCTTGTCAGCCTCCCAATTGCCATGATTGAGCCTCTAACCCACCTTTGTCCTAGCAAACCATTGATTGGCTATGTTACCGCTTTGCTCAAGCCCCTTCTTATAGCGTTGCTAGTTGCAGGTGAAGATTGGAGCCGTTCCTTGTTGGAACACTTATTTTACTTGTTGGGATATCATTATATTGCTATGTTATCTTTACTCATCTATATACTTGGTAAAGGGTGGAAGGCTCGGCCTCTCGCCTAGTGTTTTGTTCCACTCTTGCCGCCCTAGTTTCCGTCATATCGGTGTTATGTTCCCGGATTGTTGCGTCCCTTACGCGGTTGGGCTATAATGGGAACCCCTTGATAGTTCGCCTTGATTAAAGCTTTTCCAGCAATGCCCAACATTGGTTTTACCATTTGCCACCTACCCCTTTTTCCCTTGGGTTTCCGGAGTCCGAGGGTCATCTTTATTTTAGCCCCCCACGGGCCAGTGCTCCTCTGAGCGTTGGTCCGAACTAGAGCCCCTTGCAGCGCCACCTCGGGGGAACCCGAGGGCTGGTTTTAGTTGTATGGATTGCTTATCTGAGTGTGCCCTGAGAAAGAGATATGTGCAGCTCCTATCGGGATTTGTCGGCACATTCGGGCGGTGTTGCTGGACTAGTTTTGACCTGTCGAATCATCTTGTTGTACCGGGATACCGAGTCTGATCGGTGGGTCCTGGGTGGAGGTCTATTCCTTCGTTGACCGTGAGAGCTTGTTATGGGCTAAGTTGGGACCCCCCTGCAGGGATTGATCTTTCGAAACCCGTGCCCGCGGTTATGGGCAGATGGGAATTTGTTAATGTCCGGTTGTAGATAACTTGAACCTTAAATAATTAAAATGAATCAACTGAGTGTGTTGCTGTGATGGCCTCTTCTCGGCGGAGTCCGGGAAGTGGACATGGCGTTGGAGTTATGTTTGCGTAGGCTGCTCTTTTTAGTTTTCCGCTCGTGCTTTGCCTTCTCTTCTCGCTCTCCTTTGCGAATAAGTTAGCCACCATATATGCTAGTCGCTGCTGCAGCTCCACTTACATTACCCCTTTCCTACCTATTAAGCTTAAATAGTCTTGATCGCGAGGGTGCGAGATTGCTGACTCCTTTGTGGCTCACAGATTACTATTACACCAGATGCAGGGACCGATGATACTTCTCCGGATGGCGCGCTCGAGCTGAAGTGGGAGTACGACGAGGACTCTCAGCGATACTATGTTTCGTTTCCTGATGATCAGTAGGGATGCCTATTCGGGGTTAGATTCAGGGCCTAGTCGCTTGTTGGGGGTCTTTTCTATTTTGGCGCCGTAGTCGGGCCATGAGTGATTGTATGATGGATGTTATTTATGTACTTTGATGTGACGTGGCGAGTGTAAGCCAACTATGATATTATTCCCCCTTTATATTATCTATGTACTTGGGTTGTGTAATGATTCCCGACTTGCGACATTGCTTTCAATGCGCCTATGTCTCTAAGTCGTGCCTCGACACGTGGGAGACATAGTCGCATCGAGGGCGTTACAAGTTGGTAATCAGAGCCTTCCCCGACCTTAGGAGCCCCATTGCTTGATCGTTTTTAGCAGCCGAGTTGTGTCTAGAAAAATGTTTTGAGTCCTTAGGAATTATATATCGGAGAGCTTAGGAATTCTTTTTACTTCCCAGTCTCCTCATCGCTCTGGTAAGGCATCCTGACGTAGAGTTTTGACTCTTCTCTTCTCAAATTTCACTAAAAAGTTTTTTAGGATCACGCGAGTATCTTAGTTTTGTTCCGATGGCTTATGATGAGAATACTGTCTTGGTGCCTCCTATCAGGGGTTTAGTGGAAGTGTCCCGAGGAGTTGAGCTCTGAGGTGTTGTCATCATAATTCTATCGTTGCAATTCTGGTATACTTGAGATATGTGCGCGACATCGAAAATCTCCTTTATGCAGTTCGTTGGTGAGATAACCTCGACGCCACCCAGTACTAGGGCGGGAGTTCAGGAGTATCGCCATAACTTGTATAACGGATGCTTTTCGAAGGTTGAGATAGATGGTTTCCGAAGGTTTCTTGGTTATGTGTTGAAGGATGGATGCAGCTGGATGTAGGATTTGCTAGATTGGGTGAGATATTATGCTTCCCCTGTATCCCCAACACCTGATTGCATAACCGGAAAGTTTCGGGAGTTTCATAGGTGGGAATTCAAGTAGCCTTAGGATATCTTTCCAACAGATATGTGATATGAAATTGGGGTTCGACGTCTAGTGGTTCGCCTATTCACGGTCGATTTTACAGTGGCCTCGTTGTGTCTTAAAGAGTCCTTGGCTATGCTGACTCGGGGACGCTTCGTATGTCATGTGCACTGCCTTGTACATGATGGTGTTGTACGGTCGAGCCCGTGTAGGTCCTACCACGAACACTTCGGACGAAATTTCTAACATGTGTTTGTTCCGGCTTATTCCGCAAGCCAACCCTTGCTTTTATTTCGAGTTGTGGTATTCGTTCTTCTTCGACGTCATGTGTTGATTCCATCCCTCGTTGATGTACCTCTTCTACCTGATTCTTCGTGGCTTCGCAATTTAGGAATATGTGACCACTTCAAGAGAAGTGCATTCGTTCATTTTGTTCGGATGTGAAGACTTTATGTTGCAATTTTCATTCCGTTGGTTTCACCTTCAATATTTCTCTATTTGTGTGCTAATGGTGGTCAACCTCTTCAGGATGGCTCCCGCTAAGAGCACCAGTCAGAACCAGAATCAAGATCCTCCGCCACCTCCGCCTCCTCCGGAAGCATGGCAGGCTGTGATGGCTGCTACTAATGCAAATACTCAGCTGATCATGCAAATCATCCAAGAGCGGAATCAAAGCAGTCAAGGAAATCAAGGCAACAACTAGAACCAATTTGCAACTCTGAATCAGTTCCTCGCAAATGGTCCAAAGACGTTCAGCAACTGCGTTGAGGCTACCGATGCTGATGATTGGTTAGTCGATCTGGGCAAGCATTTTGAATGTAGCAATGTCAGACCTAAAGATTTCGTCAAGTTCACGTCTTTCCAGCTCAAGGATCAGGCCGCAGAGTGGTTTCAGCAGTACCGGGATTCCAGAGGTGGACGTTTGATCACTTGGGATGATTTCCGTCGTGATTTCCGCGCTCATCACATTCCTCAAAGTGTGACTGAAAGCAAACGTGAAGAATTCCGCAATCTGAAGCAAGGCTCTTTGTCTGTATATGACTACAACAAGTTGTTCCAGAAGCTCGCCCGTTTTGCCAAGCAGGATGTTCCTGACAAGAAAAGCATGATCTATCAGTTCAGGGGTGGTCTCCGTGAAGAAATTCAGCTCGCTCTTGTCCTCTTCGAGCCCCTGAGATATGATGAGTTCTACAACATGGCACTGAAGCAAGAGGCTGCTCATCTCAGGTGTGATGCTTCCAGGAAGTGAGTCAGAGACACTACGTCTTCTTCCTCTACTCAAGTGGCCGAGCAGCAGAAGTATTGGCTTCCTCCTCCTCCGTTCCGTCAGCCGTATCAGCAGAAGAGCAAAGGTGGCAGTGGTTCGTCCCACCCACCCAACCCAGGCTTTCAGAACAAGACTTCGTCTCAAGCTTCAAGATCGAGTGCTCCGTACCACCGTCCGCTCTCTGAGGTCACGTGCAACAAGTGCCAACAGAAGGGTCACTATGCCAACAAGTGTTTCAACCAGAGGCGTCTTCCTCCTCCTCCTCCTGTCAGATCGGCAAGTACAGCTGTGGTCAAGCATAATCCCAAGCACGCCAAGGTCAATATGGTGAATGCAAATCAGGCAGAGCATTCGTCAGATGTGATCATGGGTAACCTTCCTGTTAATGATATTCCTGCAAGGGTTCTTTTTGACACTGGTGCATCGCATTGTTTTATGTCGAGACCTTTTGCATCTAAGCATGATTTTGTTACTCAAGTGTAGTCGAAACTGTTGGCTATTGTTTCTCCGGCCCGTCAAATGACATCTCGAGTATGTGTTCCGGATGTCACTATCACTTTGGGCGATCATAAGTTCTTGGCTTCTCCAAATGTTCTTGGCGATTCTGATATCGACCACATTCTTGGGATGGACTGGCTCTCTAAACACAAGGCTCACCTCGATTGTGCAGCCAGGCAGATTCAACTGACTCATTCCTCTGAAGATGTCATTGTTTTTGCTGCTCGGGATAATACCATCCGGTTGTTCTCTCTCAATGAAAAGGGTGAATTGGATGCTATTTCGCAGATTCCGGTTGTTTGTGAGTATCAAGATGTCTTCCCAGAAGAACTCCCAGGCATGCCTCCAAACCGGCCGGTTGAATTTGTTATTGAACTTGAGCCCGATACGGAACCTGTGTGCAAATGGCCCTACAAGCTCGGCCCCGAAGAGTTGAAGGAGTTGAAGAAACAACTCGATGTTCAAGAAAGAATGGGTCTCATTCGGCCTAGTACTTCTCCGCGGGGTTGTGGTGTTCTTTTTGTGAAGAAGAAGGATGGAACGGACCGACTTTGTGTTGATTATCGTCCATTGAACAAGAAGACCATCAAGAACAAATACCCACTTCCCAACATTAATGAGCTGTTCGAACAACTCAAGGGTGCCCAAGTATTCTCCAAGCTTGATCTCCGTATGGGTTATCATCAAATTCGCATTCGTGAACAAGATATTCCAAAGACGGCGTTCAGAACAAGCTATGGGTCATATGAATACACTGTTATGTCTTTTGGCCTCGCCAATGCTCCTCCGACGTTCTCTCGCTTGATGAACTTCATCTTCAACCCCTACACCAATGACTTTGTTTTGGTCTATCTCGATGATATCCTGGTTTTCTCGAAGAACAAGGAAGATCATGCCAAACACTTGCGTTTGGTTCTTGACAAGCTAAGGGAACATCAATTCTACGCCAAGTTCTCCAAGTGTGAGTTTTGGCTCGATGAGGTTCTTTATCTTGGTCATATTATCTCTGCCAAGGGCATTTCCGTGGATCCTGAGAAGGTGTCTGCAATCGTTAATTGGGAACCTCCTCAGAATGTGAAGCAACTCCGTAGCTTCCTCGGTCTTGCAAGTTATTGCCGAAGATTCGTTGAAAACTTCTCCAAGATCGCGAAGCCTCTCTCAAATCTTCTTCAGAAGCACGTCAAGTACGTTTGGTCTCCGGAGTGTGGTATCGCTTTCAACGCTTTGAAAGAGAAATTGATCACTCCTCCAGTTCTAACTCCGCCTGATGAAACCAAGCCGTACGAGGTCTTTTGTGATGCCTCTCTCCAAGGTCTAGGTGATGTACTGATGCAAGAGAAGAAAGTTGTTGCTTATACCTCTCGCCAGTTGAAGCCTAATGAGAAGAACTACCCCACTCATGATCTCGAGTTGGCGGCAGTTGTGCACGCATTGTTGACTTGGAGACATCTTCTCTTGGGAAGGAAAGTGGACATCTTCACTGATCACAAGAGTCTCAAGTACATCTTCACTCAGCCTAATCTCAACCTCAGGCAGACTCGATGGGTCGAAATGATTCAAGAGTACAATCCGAGTATCGAGTATACTCCAGGCAAGGCTAATGTGATTGCTGACGCTTTGAGCAGAAAAGCATATTGCAACAGTCCGATTCTCAAGCCTTATCAACCCGAGCTTTGTGAAGCTTTCCGCAAACTTAATCTGCAAGTTGTTCCTCAAGGTTTCCTCGCCAACCTTCAAGTTTCTCCTACCTTGGAAGACCAGATTCGCCAAGCCCAGCTTCTTGATGCTATGGTGAAAAGGTGAAGATTGGTATTGCAAAGAGTCAGTCCAAGTACAAGTGCTACCGACTTGATGACAAGGACACTCTCTTCTTCGAGGATCGAATTGTTGTGCCCAAAGGTGAACTTCGTAAAGTGATCATGAATGAGGCTCACAACTCTCTCCTCTCGATCCACCCTGGGAGCACGAAGATGTATCAAGACCTGAAGCAAACTTATTGGTGGACTCGAATGAAGCGCGAGATCGCTCAATTCGTGAATGAATGTGATGTCTGCAGAAGAGTGAAACCAGAACACCAAAGGCCAGCAGGTCTACTCCAACCTCTCGCCATTCCAGAATGGAAGTTTGACCACATTGAAATGGACTTCGTGACTGGGTTTCCTAAGTCCAAGCGTGGCAATGATGCTATATTCGTTGTCATCGACAAGCTCACCAAAGTGGCTCATTTCCTGCCTATCAAAGAGTCAATCACTGCAGCTCAATTGGCGGAGCTCTACACCTCTCGAATTGTCTCTCTGCACGGTATTCCTCAAGTGATATCTTCAGACCGTGGCAGCATCTTTACCTCCAAGTTCTGGGATTCTTTTCAGAAGGCCATGGACACCAGCATTCGCTTCAGCACTGCTTTCCATATTCAAACAAGCGGTCAAGTCGAGCGTGTCAACCAGATTCTTGAAGATATGCTCAGGGCTTGTGTTATCTCCTTCGGCATGAAGTGGGAGGATTGTCTTCCTTATGCTGAATTCTCGTACAACAACAGTTTCCAAGCAAGTTCCGGCAAGGCCCCATTTGAAATTCTGTATGGTAGGAAGTGCCGTACACCTCTCAACTGGTCTGAAACCGGTGAACGTCAGCTGCTGGGTAATGACCTGATCACAGAGGCAGAAGAAATGTGCAAGGTCATTCGTGATAACCTCAAAGCAGCCCAATCTCGTCAGAAGAGCTACTATGATAGTAAGCACCGTGATTTGGCTTTTGAGATCGGAGATCATGTCTACCTCCGCGTCTCTCCTATGAAAGGGACTCGTCGCTTCGGTATCAAAGGGAAGCTTGCCCCCAGATACGTCGGGCCTTTCAAGATCGTCAGCAAGAGAGGCGACCTCGCCTATCAACTCGAGCTTCCTGCAAACTTTACCAATGTTCATGATGTGTTCCATGTCTTGCAACTCCGAAAGTGCTTCAAGACGCCTGAGCGCACCGTCAACTTCGAGGACATTGAGCTCCAAGAAGATCTCTCTTACCGTGAGCACCCAGTTGCAATCCTTGAAGAGACTGAACGCAAAACTCGCAACAAGTCAATCAAGTTTCTCAAAGTCAAGTGGTCACACCATTCCGACCGTGAAGCTACCTGGGAACGCGAGGATCACCTCCGTTCTGAGTACCCGGAGTTCTTTCAGTCCTAGATCTCGGGACCAGATCTTTTCGTAGTGGTGGAGTGTTGTAACGCCCCATATGTAACCTTCCCGAATTGTACTCCAACTCTTGCCGTTTCCGGCATTAAGTTATATTTAATTCTCGGGTTCGGGTCTTTGTCTCCGTGTGTTGTTTTTGTTTTCGTGCATCTCATATCATGTCATCACGTGCATTGCATTTTCATACATGTTCATCTCATGCATTCGAGCATTTTCCCCGTTGTCCGTTTTGTATTCCGGCGCTTCGTTCTCCTCCGGTGGCCATTTCTAGCTCTCTTTCGTGTGTGGGGATTAAACATTTCCAGATTGGACCGAGACTTGCCATGCGGCCTTGGTTTACTACCGGTAGACCGCCTGTCAAGTTTCGGGTCATTTGGACTTCGTTTGATACTCCAACGGTTAACCGAGGGACCGAAAAGGCCTCCTGTGTGTGCAGCCCAACACCCCTCCATTATGGCCCAAAACCCACCAAACTCAGCTCCATCGTCTCGGTCGTTCGATCACGATCGTGTGGGCGAAAACCGCACCTCATTTGGACTCTCCTAGCTCCCTCTATGCCTATTTAAACACCCCCCATTCGGATATCAGATTCCTCCCCGTCCTCCTTGAAAAAAAACAGATCTCCTTTCTCCGCCGCCGACGGACGTGTCCGGCCCGCGCCGGACAGCGTCCGCTCCACCCCACCGCCACTCACAGCGTGCCACGTGGCACCGCCGCCGCCGTCGCCGCCGCGGGCCGGGAGGCCCGGATCCGGCCCCCGCGACCCGGCTCCTCCCCACGCGCCCCGCCGCCTCCTTCCTCCACGCGCGCCGCCGCCTCTTTGGGCTTCGGCGACCGGAGCCGCCGTCGCCGCCGAGGGTCATCTCCGGCGAGCCCGAGGCTGGCCGCCACCCGCACCTCGTCGCCGGCGCCCGACGCCGCCGTCCGCCGCCGCGCCTCTCCGCCTCCCCGCCGTCCGCCGCCGCGACCGACGCCGCCGACCCCGCCGGCCGCCGCCTCGGCATCCGCGCCCGCCGCCCGGTGAACAGTAGCGCCGCCACCGCTACAGTGCCCGAGCTCGCCCGATCCAGATCCGGGTCGCGCTACAGTAAACCCTAACCCCCCCCCCCCCCCCCCCCGTTGACTTTCTCCTCTGTTTTCAGACTTTCGTGCAACATTTGACTACTCGTATCTCCGCATCCGTAGCTCCTATTTGGGCATATGATATGTCAAAATCTTTGTCTCGACGAGTACATCATTTCATTCCATTGCATCATTTGCATTTGAGGTCATCTTGGTGCCCAAAATGCTGTTGGAAGGAGGCATCATGAGTTAAATTGCAGATCCGTTAGTTCAACATGCACTTTTGTCATTTTTGCCATGTTTAATCCGTGCATGGTATGCCTGTGCCCCTTTGGGATGAATTGTTAAGCATGTTGTCTTCTTTCCAGGGGTGCCTCCCATGCAGTTTTAGGATGTGTATGTTGTCTTGTGCAAGCTTGCGAAGTAGGGTACCTGAGTTTACTGATTTCAGGGACTTAGTGAAAATCACCAAGTCTGGGATGTTTTAGTTCATGATGCTAAATGTCCAGCTTGTTTCCTAGTGATCCGTGCCTCTTTTGAGGATGATCAGTAAGAGCGATTTGTTATGCTTGTTGTCCTTAATGCATCCATGTCTTTAATTGTTATGTTGGAGCACCCTAGGTTGACTCAATCGAGCTCAACTTTTGCATAGTTGTTGTTTTGGGCAGATCGTGAACTCTTTTACGATTTTGCCGGAGTTATTGCTAGTGATCCATGCACGCTATGCCTTTGTTCTTGCCATGTCTAGCTAGAATTTTGTGCCTTCTTAATGGATATATGCTTGCCTTGCCATGACTTGCACCGTAGTGAGAGCATCGAGCTCGTTTACATGCCTCCGTGAGTTATTATTTCAGCATGTCCCAGTTTTCACAAAGTCTGAAAACTGATTGTGTTTCATCGATGTTCGTGTGCTCGGTAGGGTATTTTCTGAACCGTTTTGGCCCCAGGTCATTTTGGGTGTTTTGTTAAGCTTGTTGAGTAGCTCCACGCCATGCTCTTACTTGCCATGTTCAAGTTTTGATTCATGTTGTTTTGCTGCTCCGAAGAGAGCATCGTGGTCTGAAATTCCAGACTAGCGTTAATTTCGCTAAGTCTGAAATCTGTTTTGCTTATTCAGTTTTGTCATGCTTGTTTGAACCCCTTAATGGATGAATTTTCCTATGCCTCAGTCCTGACGATTTGTTAAGCTTCTTGAGTACATCACTGCCATGCAATTTGTTTTCATGTTGGGTGGCTGTAGCATGTTCATTTTGTTGCATTTATGAGCCTACTTGCTATAAATCGCAGATCGGTTCGTTTAGTAAATCGCTTGCCATTTCTAAACCGTAGCTCCGATTGCCATGATCTTTATATCGTTTTCAGGGGATTTCTTCCCCTCTATGCAGTGGCACACTTGGTTTTCCAAGTTGAGGCCAGGGTCATGCATTTCCTGTTACATCTTGCATTTTGCATCCCGCATCGCATCCCGCATAGCATATCATCTTTGCATGTTATTGGTTGCCCTTGCACGTGGTTGATTGTATCCTTGTTGCTTGGTTGTGTTGTTGGGTAGAGCCGGGAGATGAGTTCGCTAACGAGGAGCCCGTTGAGTTTGCTTTTGAGGATCCAGTCAATTCTGACAACTGTGCAGGCAAGATGATCACACCCTTGAAATCACTACTATCTTTGCTATGCTAGTTTGCTCGCTCTTTTGCTTTGCCAATGCTACGATGCCTACCACTTGCTTGTCAGCCTCCCAATTGCCATGATTGAGCATCTAACCCACCTTTGTCCTAGCAAACCATTGATTGGCTATGTTACCGCTTTGCTCAAGCCCCTTCTTATACCGTTGCTAGTTGCAGGTGAAGATTGGAGCCGTTCCTTGTTGGAACACTTATTTTACTTGTTGGGATATCATTATATTGCTATGTTATCTTCACTCATCTATATACTTGGTAAAGGGTGGAAGGCTCGGCCTCTCGCCTAGTGTTTTGTTCCACTCTTGCCGCCCTAGTTTCCGTCATATCGGTGTTATGTTCCCGGATTGTTGCGTCCCTTACGCGGTTGGGCTATAATGGGAACCCCTTGATAGTTCGCCTTGATTAAAGCTTTTCCAGCAATGCCCAACATTGGTTTTACCATTTGCCACCTACCCCTTTTTCCCTTGGGTTTCCGGAGTCCGAGGGTCATCTTTATTTTAGCCCCCCACGGGCCAGTGCTCCTCTGAGCGTTGGTCCGAACTAGAGCCCCTTGCAGCGCCACCTCGGGGGAACCCGAGGGCTGGTTTTAGTTGTATGGATTGCTTATCTGAGTGTGCCCTGAGAAAGAGATATGTGCAGCTCCTATCGGGATTTGTCGGCACATTCGGGCGGTGTTGCTGGACTAGTTTTGACCTGTCGAATCATCTTGTTGTACCGGGATACTGAGTCTGATCGGTGGGTCCTGGGTGGAGGTCTATTCCTTCGTTGACCGTGAGAGCTTGTTATGGGTTAAGTTGGGACCCCCCTGCAGGGATTGATCTTTCGAAAGCCGTGCCCGCGGTTATGGGCAGATGGGAATTTTTTAATGTCCGGTTGTAGATAACTTGAACCTTAAATAATTAAAATGAATCAACTGAGTGTGTTGCCGTGATGGCCTCTTCTCGGCGGAGTCCGGGAAGTGGACACGGCGTTGGAGTTATGTTTGCGTAGGCTGCTCTTTTTAGTTTTCCACTCGTGCTTTGCCTTCTCTTCTCGCTCTCCTTTGCGAATAAGTTAGCCACCATATATGCTAGTCGCTGCTGCAGCTCCACTTACATTACCCCTTTCCTACCTATTAAGCTTAAATAGTCTTGATCGCGAGGGTGCGAGATTGCTGAGTCCTTTGTGGCTCACAGATTACTATTACACCAGATGCAAGGACCGATGATACTTCTCCGGATGGCGCGCTCGAGCTGGAGTGGGAGTACGACGAGGACTCTCAGCGATACTACGTTTCATTTCCTGATGATCAGTAGGGATGCCTATTCGGGGTTAGATTCAGGGCCTAGTCGCTTGTTGGGGGTCTTTTCTAGTTTGGCGCCGTAGTCAGGCCATGAGTAATTGTATGATGGATGTTATTTATGTACTTTGATGTGACATGGCGAGTGTAAGCCAACTATGATATTATTCCCCCTTTATATTATCTATGTACTTGGGTTGTGTAATGATTCCCGACTTGTGACATTCTTTCAATGCGCCTATGTCTCTAAGTCGTGCCTCGACACGTGGGAGACATAGTCGCATCGAGGGCGTTACATCTAGCTCTTCTTCCACGGATAATTGGTTTGAGATTGGGATTTCTTACCGAGTATTCGTTCTTGATCTGTACCTTGTTGATTTATTCCTCTACCTAAATTCTAAGTGGCTTCTCAATTTATGGATATGTGACCATTTCAATTGGAATGCATTCGTTCATTTTGTTCGGATGTGAAGACTACATGTTGCAATTTTCATTCCGTTGGATTCAGCTTCAATATTTATCTATCAATGTGCTAATGGATGTCAACCTCTTCAGGATGGCTCCTCCAACGCGCACGACTCCGAATCCTGATCCGCCACCACCTCCACCTCCTCTGGAGGCATGGCAAGCTGTGATGGCCGCAACCAATGCAAACACGCAATTGATCATGCAAATTCTTCAAGAGCGCAATCAAGCGAACCAAGGCAACCAAGGCAACAATCAGAATCACTTTGCTACACTCAACCAGTTCCTTGCAAATCAGCCAAAGACCTTCAGCAATTGTGTTGAGGCAACTGATGCTGACGATTGGCTAGTGGACTTGTGCAAGCATTTCGAGTGCAGTAACGTCAGGCCTGAGGACTTTGTCAAGTTTGCTTCCTTCCAACTCAAAGACCAAGCTGCAGAGTGGTTCCAGCAGTACAAAGATTCCAGAGGAGGACGTGTGATTACCTGGGATGAATTCCGTCAAGATTTCAAAGCTCATCATATCCCTCAGAGCGTGGTTGAAAGCAAGCGTGAGGAATTCCGCAACCTGAAGCAAGGCTCTTTGTCTGTGTATGACTACAACAAGTTGTTTTAGAAGCTCGCCCGCTTTGCTAAGCAGGACGTCCCTAATGAGAAGAGCATGATATACCAGTTCAGGGGTGGTCTCAGAGAAGAAATCTAGCTAGCTCTTGTTCTCTTTGAGCCCTTGAGGTACGATGAGTTCTACAACATGGCATTGAAGCAAGAGGCCGCTCAACTGAGGTGTGATGCTTCCAAGAAGCGATTCAGAGATGCTACTCCTTCTTCCTCTACTCAAGTGGCCAAGCAGCAGAAGTATTGGCTTCCTCCTCCTCCGTTCTGTCAGCCGTATCAGCAGAAGAGCAAAGGTGGCAGTGGATCTTCCCACCCACCCAACCCTAGCTTTTAGAACAAGACTTCGTCTCAAGCTCCAAGATCGAGTGCTCCGTATCACCGTCCGCTTTCAGAGGTCACGTGCAACAAGTGCCAACAGAAGGGTCACTATGCCAACAAGTGCTTCAACCAGAGGCGTCTCCCTCCTCCTCCTCCTGTGAGATCGGCAAGTACAGCTGTGGTCAAGCATAACCCCAAGTCTGCCAAGGTCAACTTGATGAATGCAGCTCAGGCAGAGGACTCGTCAAATGTCATCATGGGTAACCTTCTTGTTAATGATATTCCTGCAAAAGTTCTTTTTGACACTGGTGCATCGCATTGTTTCATATCGAGACCATTTGTTTCTAAGCATGAGTTGCCTTTACAAGATTTGCCTAGATAGTTATCTGTTGTTTCTCTGGGTAAATTTATGAATGCAAGCGCTATGGCCCTGGATGTTACTATCACGTTGGGCGACTACAAGTTCCTTTCTTCTCCGGTGGTTCTTGGTAACTCGGATATTGATCTTATTCTCGGAATGGATTGGCTTTCTAAGCACAAGGCGCATCTTGATTGTGCAGCCAGGCAGATTCAATTGACTCATTCGTCTAAGGATGTAATTGTCTTTGCCGCTCGTGATGATACCATCCGTCTGTTTTCTCTCAATGAGAAGGGTGAACTGGATGCTATCTCGTAGATTCCAGTCGTTTGCGAATATCAAGACGTCTTTCCAGAAGAGCTTCCAGGAATGCCTCCGCACCGGCTAGTTGAATTCGTCATCGATCTTGAGCCTGGCATGGAACCAGTGTGCAAGCGTCCTTATAAGCTCGGACCTGAAGAGTTGAAGGAGCTGAAGAAGCAACTCGATATTCAAGAGCGAATGGGTCTCATCCGACCTAGTTCTTCTCCGTGGGGTTGTGGTGTTCTCTTTGTGAAGAAGAAGGATGGAACGGACCGGCTTTGTGTTGATTACCGTCCATTGAACAAGAAGACTATCAAGAACAAATACCCACTTCCCGACATCAACGAGCTGTTCGAACAACTCAAAGGTGCCCAAGTATTCTTCAAGCTTGATCTCCGTATGGGTTATCATCAGATTCGAATCCGTGAGCAAGATATTCCCAAGACGGCTTTCAGGACAAGCTATGGTTCATATGAATAAACTGTCATGTCTTTTGGCCTCGTCAACGCTCCTCCGACTTTCTCTCGCATGATGAACTTCATCTTCAACGCCTACACCAATGACTTTGTTTTGGTCTATCTCGACGACATTCTGGTATTTTCGAAGAACAAGGAAGATCATGCCAAGCACTTGCGTTTGGTGCTCGATAAGCTCAGGGAACACCAGTTCTACGCCAAGTTCTCCAAGTGTGAATTTTGGCTCAATGAGGTTCTTTATCTTGGTCATATCATCTCTGCCAAGGGCATTGCGGTGAATCCTGAGAAGGTTTCTGCAATTGTGAATTGGGAACCACCTCAGATACAGAGTCTGGAACGGAGTCATCAGGCCCTATAAGCTTAAATAGTCTTGATCGCGAGGGTGCGAGATTGCTGAGTCCCTGTGGCTCACAGATTACTTCCAAACCAGATGTAGGGCCTGATGACTCCGTTCCAGATGACGCGCTTGAGCTCAAGTGGGAGTTCGACGAGGACTCACGCTGTTACTATGTTTCTTTCCCTGATGATCAGTAGTGGTGCCCAGTTGGGGCGATCGGGACCATGTCGCATGTTGGGTTGATCTTTTATTTTGGCGCCGTAGTCGGGCCATGAGTGTTTGAATGATGTAATGCTATTTATGTACTTTGATTGACGTGGCGAGTGTAAGCCAACTATGTATCTCCCCTTTTATTATTTATATTACATGGGATGTTGTGATGATTGCCTAACTTGCGACATTGCTTTCAATGCGGTTATTCCTCTAAGTCGTGCCTCGACACGTGGGAGATATAGCCACATCGAGGGTGTTACAGAGTATCAGAGAATCCTAATCCCCTAGTCGACATCTTTACTCTCTAGGCGGTAAAGCCTGACAAAGAGAGATGAGGCTCTGATACCAATTGAAAGATCGTGGATGGCGCCTAGAGGGGGGGTGAATAGGCGCTTTGAAATAATTACGGTTTAGGCTTGAACAAATGCGGAATAAACCTAGCGGTTAATTTGTCAAGCACAAAACCTACAACAACTAGGCTCACCTATGTGCGCCAACAAGTTATGCTAAACAAGATAAACTACTAGGTGGTAGCAAGATATATGACAAGAAACAATATGGCTATCACAAAGTAAAGTGCATAAGTAAAGAGCTCGGGTAAGAGATATCTGAGGCACGCGGAGACGACGATGTATCCCGAAGTTCACACCCTTGCGGACGCTAATCTCAGTTTGGAGGGGTGTGGAGGCACAATGCTCCCCAAGAAGCCACTAGGGCCACCGTAATCTCCTCACGCCCTCGCACAATGCAAGATGCCGTGATTCCACTAAGGGACCCTTGAGGGCGGTCACCGAACCCGTACAAATGGCAACCCTTGGGGGCGGTCACCGAACCCGTACACGTTGGCAACCCTTGGGGGCGGTCACCAGAACCCATCAAATTGCTCGGGGCAATCTCCACAACCTAATTGGAGACCATGACGCTTGCTCGAAGCTTTCCACCACAATGATTGAGCTCCGAACACCACCAACCGTCTAGGGCGCCAAGGCACCCAAGAGGAACAAGCTCTAGGGTGCCCAAACACCCAAGAGTAATAAGCTTCTCAAACTTCACTTCCACGTATCACCGTGGAGAACTCAAACCGATGCACCAAATGCAATAGAAAGGGCACACGGAGTGCCCAAGTCCTTCTCTCCCAAATCGCACCAAAGCAACTAATGCTAGGGAGGAAAATGAGAGGAATAAAAAAAGAAGAACACGAAGAACTCCAAGGTCTAGATCCAAGGGGTTCCCCTCACTTAGAGGAGAAAGTGATTGGTGGATACGTGGATCTAGATCTCCTCTCTCTTTTCCCTCAAGAACTAGCAAGAATCATTGGAGGGATTGAGAGTTAGCAAGCTCGAAGAAGGTCAACAATGGGGGAAGAACACGAGCTAAAGAGACCAGGTTCAATGGGGAAGAAGACCCCCTTTTATAGGTGGGGAAAATCCAACCGTTATGCTCACAGCCCGCACAGAGTGGTACTACTGCTAGGGAAGTAGTACCCCTTTGAAAAAAACAGCGAGGAGGCAAAAGGCCAGTAGAACTGCCGGAGTGGTACTACCGCTCGTCCTCACGGTACTACCGCTAGGGATTGCGGTACTACCGCAAAGGGTAGCGGTACTACTGCTAGCAAGCGGTACTAAAAAAGTACATCCGGGCCTACCACCGCAGGACTTGGGATGAGTTTTTGGTCCGGAGCGGTACTACCGCTGTAGGAGCCGTGGTAGTACCACTCTGGAGCGGTAGTAAAAAATTACATCCGCTCCAATTCGTGGTAGTACCGCTGCAGCCTTTTTAGAACACCAAAACTGCCACAATTTTTGCAAACGGACTCCGAATTCGATGAAACCAAGTTTGTTGGAAAGCTAGCGACAAGGGCTAACACAATCTTGATAGAAATACCATTAAGAAGCAGATGAGAAAAGGCCAAAAATAAAATGGTGAGAACCCTTCCTCGGATAAGACTGGTAAAACCTCCAACACCGAAAACATCATAGAAGACGCATGCAAACTCCGTTTTCGATGAACTCAAACTTGTCATCAAGATGACCATAAGATCTAAGACTCACAAAGAGAACCAAACAAGAACCAAGAAACATGATGCAAGGATGCAATGGTTTGAGCTCTCGATGAACGATACGATCAAGCTACTCACTTAAGAGCCCCCCTTGATAATACGGCTATCGATCCTATAACCCGGTCTCCCAACTACCACCATGAGACCGGTAAAATAGAAAACCTATCAAGGGCAAACCTTTGCCTTGCACATGATCCACTTGAGCTAGATGATGACGATCTTGTCCTCCTCAAGATGGACCACCTTTCTTGATTGTGTTGGGTCGATGGAGACTAGATGATTGCTCCCCCATATTCCACTATGGGTGAGACACTCTTCAGCACATCTTCACAAGTCCATTGACACCATAATGGATGGCAAGCTTCAAGCACTTGATCTCTTCGTGATTCTCCACTTGAACTTGCACACGGCAATCTTGATGACGATCACCACTTGATGTCATCCTTCCCATGGGTTGTATGATATCATCCTCTTGACGCAAGCCCATGGACACGTACCTAACCCCACATAGACTCTCACATAGACCACGGGTTAGTACACAAAGTGGAATGGACAATGCTTACCATACCATGGGATCACTTGATCCCTCTCAGTACATCTTCTACTCTTTGTGAGTTGATCAACTTGATTCACTCTTGACTTAGTCTTGATCAACCTTGAATCCTTCCAATCTCTTCGTTTGGATGATGTCTTGAAGGTAAACATGAATGATCACACAATCTTCTTCTTCAAGACATGCTTGCAATAAGCTCAACACTCACATGACCAATCTTTGGATAATTCCTTAATAGCACCTTGGTCAGCCCATAAACTCCTTGAAACCAACACATGGACTTCAAGAAATGCCTATGGAAAAATCCTTCAAATATAACTCAATGCAACCATTAGTCCATAGAGAATGTCATCAATTACCAAAACCACACATGGGGGCATGTCCTTTCACACGTGATAACCATTGTTTTTTTCTTTGAGATTTACCGGGGGGAGTTTCCCCACCTGAATATATTACTCAAAGTGGCCAGAATGCCAGAGTGGTGATCCGGTTTATAAGGAAAACCGGATCGAAAACCTTAACAAATTGACCCCGTTTATAAGGGAAACCGGGCCGAAAACCGTACAAGGCACGTCCTAGCTGGCAGACATAAGACCATCATCATGAGAGACACAAGTAGATGTGGGGTGTCGTCGAGAGATCACAATACTAGGACTTTGCAAACATCAGAACACATCGGCGGGCATACTGGCCCCATGGCACAACTCAGGAGCATCCACAATCAATGAGTGTCATCCCAGACATGAACCTTGACTGGGGCTCCGCCATAGAAAAATGGAACGAATAGCAGTTTGAGAGGCATCTTGCGCCATCCTTGAGCAAAGATGAGTGGAGACAACACCAAGAGCACCAAGCTCGCCGCAACACAACGGTAATCATGAGAGGGTCTTGAGCAACCATTACCAACCTGAGACGCACGAGAACACCACCACCGTAGACGAAGAGCTCCAATCAACCGAGACCATCCATGATGCCTCAAGGCTATTGGTGCAGTCGAAAGGCAACGAGCGACCGAGTCCACACCCACACGAAGAGTCACACGCAGCCGAGTCTACATCACAACAGCGGCACCGCCGGCGAAGCCGAAGGGCATCAAGGAGCCGAGCACCCGAATCGCTTCTCCGAGCACACCAGCGCAAGCCGGCCGCGCCACCAACACCGTCCAACCCGCAGTGAGCAGCCACCACACAATCCAAAGCTGATGCCTTCAGGAAGGAATGCGACGCGAAATGCGCCGCCATCGGCCGTTCTAGACGGGCTAGGAACATGGGTTTCCCCAGGAGCCTCAAAGGGGAAGTCACCATGACAGCGATGCCTCCAAGGAGGTAAGTAGCACCCGAGGGCGTCACCATCACCGACCCCGGCAGGAGCAGTGGCTTTCGCCCAAGTGAGCAGACCACCTCCGAGGAGCACCGGTAGACTGCGAATCGCTGCTCCCTGCACCACCACAGAGCAAGAGTCATTCAGCCCGCCGCCGCACGTGACCAAATTCGGTCGACCGCTGTCAACCGCACCTCGCGGAGACCACCGGCAGCCAACCACCAAAACAAGGCGACAGATCCATCAATGGCCTTCCGGACGCAGCGCAAGCCACCGTGCTCTGCCAAGCACCATGCCGACAGGAATGGAGGAGCGCTGCCCGAAGCCAAGAACCACCGTGGTTCCGAGCCGCAGCCAAGCAACAGAAACAGCAGCGCGCCCCATGCACCCCAGCACAGCTGCCGGAGACCGGATCTACATCACTCGCAGCTGGGGCGCTCTTTGGCCGCGCCCCTCGACGCCCTTGGCCGCAAGCCACCACCACCAACAGCAGCAGCACCGGTGCACCTTCACGCGCCGGAACCGGCCGCCGGTGCACCGGCCGAGCTCCACGCCACCCCTGCATGCACACGCTGCAGGCCCCTGCACGCACACGCTGCAGGCCCTGCACGCACTGCTGTCACCCCACGCTGCACGGGAGAACCACGAAGCAGGAGCCACCTCGCCACAGCCCGCCGGAGCGCCGCCCGAGACCAGCAGCCACTGCGCCATGCAGATCCAGAGCAAGTTAACCACCAGGAGGAGCGCTCCTCCCCGTCACGAGTGCACGAGGACCAGGTCCCACCATCGTCGGCTGCTAGCGAGCTTTGCCCAGTGGCGTGCGCCGGCGGCGGTGAGGGGATGAGGAGGGTGGAAGGGGACCGGCGGCGGTGGATGGGGTTTCCGCCCGAGCCGCCCCTACGAGGCGATGCGAGGGACTTTTTGGTGATAACCATTGTGCTTTCTTTCTAGATCTGGTTTTGGGTGTACTATTGTACTATACCCTACAGATATGTCTCATAAACAGAACAGTTCTATCATGACGAGCTGTATATTTGATTGACTTGGAGCTGTTTAAATTGGACTTGAAATTACAGTGTAAAATTTCCATATTGTATATTTTCTTTTGAGCAAGCAAGTTTGCTTCCTTGTTGTCTTTCTGTTCGAGGCACAAGAATAGTGCAAGGTAGAATGTGTGAAATTAATGAAGGCCGTAATCCTATATGGAGGTGCCACTTAAACATCGTGTTGTAAACAAAATCACACCAATTTTTACAAGATACAAAACCGAGCAGTAGTGCAGACTTATAAGCTAGAAAATCCATATAACTTGAGAATCTCCAAAGTTTTTCTAGGTTGCCTGTGGTCTAACAGTTTATTGAATATGATGACTATGCATGTTCATTTATATCCTGCGAGACTACATTTTTGGTTGTTGGCTGGAGCTATCACTATGGGTGTTTTACTTTTCATTCAAAAAAATTTGTGTCGGCACGTAAAACCAATGACAGGTCAACACTTATCAATACTAGCTTAGTTTAATTATCTCTCTTGACAAAAATTTCAGCGGAAAGCACATGACAGTTTGCACCCCCTGATTTGCTTTTTACTTAACCTATTGCAACTATACTCTGACACTTGCTAGGTATTGCTTCAGGTTATAATTAATAGAGACATGTAATAACCTATTGCAACTATGGAGTGTGCCTAAGCCAATGATCAGACATCGGCTGTTCGGATCCACCCTTACGTCGAGGCACAAGTCCATTGCGGTTGTTTATTGTTTGGGATTCAGTTTCATGGTGAGATATGATTTTATGGATCCGGTTATCGCTGGATTGTGATTTGTTGGTTTGGCAACTAAATTTCGTTGCTTGTAGCAAGGGGAATCATATTGGTTGAAACCTTGAAGTTGAACATGAAGGGCACAATGTTGATTTCCATTGGGTGTTTCCCTTGTTGAGCACTATGGTCTCTTATTGAATTATGGCAGTGATAGTGTGGTATTGTTATGTATTTTGTTTTCTTCTTTTAGTACACCAATTATTTCAGAGCAATTAATATGGGATGCTACAATACTGATAGACATGTGGATATCCCTTCATTTTATCAAGGATGATTATTGTTGATGAAAGGACATTTACATATTTACAGGTTGCAACTAGATCAATGACCGTTTAATCTAACACCCATTGGGACAATCACACAAACTAAAGAAACATGAGATAATATGCCTTTTATGATGGTTTACAACAATTCCACCACCTCCTCATTTGGTATGTCATACATAATCTATATGTATGATAACTTTTGTGCATCTTCATACTAGGAATGACTGGTAAACTGAGGCCCGTGGTACGACTATTAGTAGAATAATTTTCCAACTTTAGATAATGTAGGAAATTGGATTTCATTAGAGATGGCTTTATAATAATTGCATGAGCGAGCGGTTCATATATATTTTTTCATCAAGTCATATAATTTTTTGGTTAAGATAGAAGGGTATATGCATTGGTTGGTTGCTTCAAGAGTTAATGACGAACACGGTGGTGTACCAGTCACATGCCCAACAACAAACATCATATTATTCTTTCATTGTAATGCGCATCATTCAACTATATGTTACAACATGACAATGGCTCAAGAGACATCAGATCTGCCTTCTTGGCTCAGGGGGTGTCATGGGCAGCGCATGCGTCATCCACCTTGATGGTCGTGGTGGATCGACATGAATACAGGGGGAGGGGATCTGGGCGGTTCTGGGGAAGTCCCGTGTGAAGGAGAGAGGGCGAGATGGCGAAGGAGAAGTGAGCATCATCCAGTTTAAAATAGAGGACAAAATAGGAAGGGTGCATCGTGGGGATGGGGCCGTGTATTAGAGATAACATGTTGGATAGTCCAGACAACCACATTTCTCCCCACATATGTGCTGGATTTGGGGGAGCCCTGATTGTTCAGATGATTGGATTTTCAAGGGCATGATGGGCACTCGTTTGATGCCTGAATACGCCCAGGCGTACGAGGGAGAAATGAGTGTCAACCTTGGAGGCGGTGTTAATCATTTGTTTGATTCATGTATATGTATTGTACTCCGCAGTAACGCATGGGCATTCTACTAATTACATAGAAAATGGGACTATGAAGGGTAATAAAGCTTTCTATCTCTGAACTGTTCGCACTAACGAAAAGAAGGATCTCGACTAGGCCTGAAGCATTTTGGGAGAGCGGCTCTGGCGACGCCCAGGGCGACTCGCTCGTGACGGATATGGCGGCGGCGCCGGCCCGGGCGCCTGGCGGAGCAGGCCGCGAGGAGCGGCGGAGGCTGGATGGCCACTTCGGCGACGAGTGGAGCATCTTCAAGAGGCGGGGAAGGGAGATCCTTCATAGAGCGCGAGATCCAGAAGGCTGCGTTCGGCGCCTTCGGGAGAGGATGCAAGGCTTCTTCAATTCAGATCTTGGGGATCCTCAATTGAAGGAAGGGAAAGCTACAGCGACGATTGCGACGATCGTTGAGGATTTGATGGTGCCGGAATCTACGCCCGTGGCTGATCTGGTGAGTAATTGGGGAGAGAAGGAGGCAGTTTCTAGTGCGTTCAACCTCATGGTGAATGGGGAATTTGGTGATAGTTCCGTTTCTTGTGCGAAACTAAAGCCAAGAATTATCAGGTCTGATTTTGTGACGAAGTTTGAGGAGGGGGAGGACTATTTCAATGGTACAGAGCATGATTTTGGTCCTCAAACTTTAGCCACTGCTTCCAGTTGCTCTGCTGTTCGCTCTTTTCAGGGAAGCATGTCAAGCCAGGACAACCCTGCGGCTCAGGCTAGCAAGAATCAAAAGGAGAAGGCTGCTGCGTCTGAGGACAGCAGCGGTCTGGAAGGACTGCGGATGGTGGCATCTCCCTCACAGGGCGTGGTGAGCAGCGTCCCAATGGCTGCCACTAACTCGCCTCTGCTGACACAAGGGAAGGGCACCGTGGGGGGGCCAACCGGCATGTTTCTGGCTTCGCTGAATGCCTCCATTGGATTCGCTGCGACGTCTACATCGCCCCCTACCCTCCGTAGGAACAACAAGACTAAGCTGCTCTCTCCGACAATGTTCAACGACAAGCCGATCGTCATCGACATGGAGGCGGCCTTGCGGGCGGTGGCGGACAAGCTGGTGGTGGGTCGGGTACTCTCGCCATACCCGGCCGACCCCCAGGCTATTTTCAACGAGCTGAAAGGGCCATGGAGACTCCGCGGCGAGGCGGAGGCCCAGCGAGTCAAAAGTGAAGATAGGCGTTTCGTCGTCACCTTTTCGGAGGAAGGTGACCGGCGTCATGTGCTGCAAGCTGGGCCGTGGCACTACAGGAATGACGCAATCCTGCTCGCGGCATTTGATGGCAGCGGTGACCCTGTGGATGTTCCCCTTGATTCTTTCAGAATTTGGGTGCAAATCCATGGGTTGCCGGTTCCGATCAAGACCGTGGAAATGGGATGGACCCTTGGTGAGAAGCTCGGCACCATCATTACGGTGTCACACAAGAACAAGAAGATCGTCGACGAGTACATTCGCGTCCGCGTCGAGCATCAGGTGGACGATCCCGTGAGGAAGTTCATCGACACAACCGACGTTGGAGGCACTAACAGGATATACTTTCCTGTTAAGTATGAAAAATTGCCTAATTTTTGTCTGTGTTGTGGTGTCGTGGGACACACTACAGCCAAGTTCTGTGGTGTCCCTACTGAGCTTCGAGAGAAGAACTTCTCCATCGACCTCAAGGCTTCTGCTCACTCAAAGAACCTGCACACTTCGGGGGCTTCGACCAGGCAGCTCCTTGAATACGGAGGCCTGTCGGTGGCCCCTGGAGATGAGGAGGTGGCGGGCAGGTCCAAGCTGCCGGAGAAGGAGATCAAGGCGGTGACCAAGGCTGTCCAGAAGCTCACGGTCGAGGAGGCGATGGGGGCTGAAGGTTCCCAGGATGAGGAACCCTCTCCCACTGATGCTGAGATGGTCATCGCGTCTGGCCGATCGGACGGGACGGATCAGGTTGCTATAGGGGTCAATGGGGCCGCTCCCTCCATCATCTTGAGTGCCCCCGTGACCCCTGCTGCTGTTGCACCTGAGGAAGCTGTGAATGGTGTCCCCTCAGCTCGCCAGGGTAACATGATGGGCTCCAACAACATGTACGCCCATGCTGAAGGGGAGGTTGCTGAACCAGGCAAGGTAACTGAATCTATTCGAGGCCGATGGAAGAGACTCTACAGAGATGAGCAGGTAGAGCGGGCTGCTGTTCAAGGCGTATGCGCCAAGCATGTGAAGTTTGGGGTTCCTACGCCCCCAAATAGCGGCAGTGACATGTCCAGCCGCAAGGGTGCCTTTGCAGCCATCCTGGAGAGCACGGTAGGTAGTAAGAGGAGTCATCCTGATGATCAAAATTTAGTGTTTAGCACGGATAGCACTAGTTCAGAGAGTATAGAGTATAAGAGTGCTAATGAAAGAAGTGTATCTTGTAAAAGAGTCTGTACTGAGAGGGTTGAGGCTGTAGTAGGGCTAGATGGGTCCATTGTTCATGTAACACAGGAGAGAGAGGGGAGAGAGGAGGAGGCTCAGGATAAAAGGAGGGAATCAGTGGGAGAGGAGAAAGAGGATAGGGAGGAAAAAAGGAAGCTACCGGCCTTGGGGCTGCCGGTGACACTAGTGCAGAACCGGGCAATAGCACCGGTTCGTAAGGCCCTTTAGTGCCGGTTTAGGAACCGGCACTATTATTTCGGCACTAAAGCCCCCCCCCCCTTTAGTACCGGTTCAGCATGAATCGGTGCTAAAGGGGTACCATGTGGCACGAGCCAGCTCCGGGGGCCGGGAGCCCTTTAGTACCGGTTGGTAAAACCAACCGGTACTAAATGGTTGTGGGTTTTTGTTTTATTTTGTATTTTTCAATTAAATTTGTGTTATCAATTTAATTTAGGATTTTTTTTACGTTATAATGAGTTGTAGTCGTCATCATCATCGCATATTAATAAATAAATAAACTCTAGCTAGCTAAAAATCATCGTGGTCGTCTAATTACCACTATTTAATCATCATAGTCATTACCGCTAGCTATGTAATCATCATCAACGTTGGCTAGCTTAAAGAGGAAACATTCACTTTGTAACAGAAGCAAAGAGATATCATCAAGTTCAACATAATCATCACCAACATCGAAGTTCAGGACACGGATCCATGAGACAAGTACTAATTAAGAGCACGAAGTAGTAGCTACTGATCCTGCTGCTCCCTCTCAGGTAGAATAGCATAGAACATGTATAGCCCTCCTGATTCATCATACTGGAGCATGCAGATGAATCTGTCTCCTAATCTTGGGTTGCACTTCTCCTTACTGCCCCCTAGTACTTCTCTGCGATCGTTAACAATTTTGCTCCAATCTTTCACTATTAAGCATTCTTCGCTTTTAGAAATCCTGAATGCACTCATGTGCAATGTAGGAAATCTTGGTCGTAAGCTAACCATTGACATGCGACCTTTTGTCTCGATCCACTGAGGCACAACTGTCATCGGAAGTCCCTGTTGAACAACATCGTATAGTAATTAATATACTAAGCAATGAAAGTTTAGCTTCAAAAATAATGTATGCAAAAGATGCACTAATTAAGGACAAATATTTAAAATCTTACCATCTTTTGATTATAGATGTGACCGTAGTTCAATACGATCACCATTGGTCGCACGTTTTGAGTACTAACATTTCTAAGTTTAGGAAAAAATTTGTCTTGACAGTATTAAGATCCTCAAGCCATGAAACATAATGACTTATCTCCTCGCAGTTTAGTTGAGCCCCGGGGCAGTAGTAGGTCCTGTCTACCAAGCGCCGGACATGTTTGCTTGAACCGAAATAAGCTGACAATACAAAATAGTTGTCAACTATTTTTGAATAAACTGTATGAAAGACATAAACATATGCATGCATGGTTGAGAAAAACTCACCAAATGGTAGAACTGGAGGCGTTTGCACATCGACCCAGATGTCTATATTACCTTCAATATCATCTTCCGGACGAATATCAAAGGTGATAACCATATCAAGCTCAAATGCATAAGCTTTGCATAGTGCTTGCCAAGTTTTGCATTCAAAATGGGTGTATGTGTCTCCATTATATAATTTGACGTTGAAAGTATACCCATGCTGCGTCTTCAAGTAAACTCTCTTTACCTCTATATCATCTGTAGCACTGAAACCTATCTTATCCAAGACAAAAATTCTTGCATGGCAGGGGATGCGCTAGTAGAATAGTGAAAATTTAAAATTATAAGTTGAAGCAAATGAAGCATAAGTTTTGCATTTAAATAATAATTGATAAAGTGACTTACTGTATCAACTTCGAATGTCTCATCCAGCTTGATGCTGAAGCGCCTACCATCAACAAGGAAATTTTGGTCGCACAGGCCGCGCTGGTCTTCACAGTGTTCGCACATAATAAAATCTTTTTCGTCGTCAGATGACATTTCCTATGTTCATATAGGTGAAACATTAAACACCTATATCTAGCCAAATATATATTCATCTAACATTTGACATTAATATATCTAACTATATATTCAATTGACATTACTATATATTTAACTTTTCTATCTAATTCATCTAACATTCGACATTAATCTAACATTTATATAAACTCAAAATATATAAAAAAATTAAATAAACAGAAAAACTCATTAACAAATAGTATTTTAATTAGATCATCAAATCTCATATACCTAAATTTTCTTACTAAAAATAAACTAGTTATATTAATTATTCAACTAGTTCTAATCTCGTATACCTAAATTTTCTTACTAAAAATAAACTAGTTATATTAATTATTCAACTAGTTCTAATCTCATATACCTAAATTTTCTTACTAAAAATAAACTAGTTATATTAATTATTCAACTAGTTCTAATCTCATATACCTAAATTTTCTTATTAAAAATAAACTAGTTATATTAATTATTCAACTAGTTCTAATCTCATATACCTAAATTTTCTTATTAAAAATAAACTAGTTATATTAATTATTCAACTAGTTCTAATCTCTAGTTCGACAATTTTTCTATCTAGCTAGCTAATTCATCTAACATTCGACATTAATCTAACATTCGATCATCTAATTAACTTTTCTAAAAAACAGAAAATAAGTAAAAAAAAATTGTGTGTGTGTATGCATGTGTGTGTATATATACGTATATGTGTGTACGTATGTGTGTGTGTGTATGCGTGTGTGTGTGGTATATGTGTGTGTGTGTGTGTGCGGCCCCATATGCCGCCACCCCATACGTACGAGAGGGGGCGCCGGCGTACGGGGCGGGGGCGCCGGTGTGTGTGTGTATGTATGTGTGTGTATGTGTGTGCGGGAGCGAGAGAGAGACGTACGGCCGCGGCGATGACGACGGACGGCGGTGGCGTTCGGGGCGGCAGCGCGAGACGACGACGACGGGCGACGGTGGGGACAGCGACGATGACGACGGACAACGGTACGGGCGACGGGCGGCGACGACGGGATCGAGCGGCGCGCGCGGCGGAGGTTGGAGACGAAGTGGGGAGTTGAAACTGAAATTTTCATAAGTGCTATATATATAGGATTGGCCTTTAGTACCGGTTCGTGGCTCCAACCCGTACTAAAGGCCTATTTTCCCCAGACCAAGCGGCGGGAAACGAAGGCTTTTAGTACCGGTTGCAGCCACCAGCTGGTACTAAAGGGGGGGCCTTTAGTACCGGTTGGAGCCACCAACCAGTACTAAAGGGTGTGCGCTGCCAGGCGAGGGGCGCAGAAGTTTAGTCCCACCTGGCTAGCCGAAGGGCGCACACACCTGCTTATAAGCCCCGCCGCCGCTGCTGTCTCGAGCTCCTCTCTAAAGCAGGCCTTTTGGGCCTACCTCTGCTACTCTGCCCTGTGGGGCCTATTGGGCTTGCGGGCCTGCATCCTGGCCCAACAACAGGTTGGGTTTCTAGTCGTATGCAGGCCGCTGTGGCCCGGTAGGTGGGCTTTTTTCATTTAGTTTTTTTCTGCTTTATTTATTTTGTTTTATTTATTTTTAGTTGTTTTTTGCTGTATTTAGAGTTTGTGCTGCCACCCCAAAATTTAGTCCCACCTCGCCCGGCGAAGGGCAGCCGCACTGGTTTATAAACCCAGCCGCAGCTACCTCTTCGAACTCCTCTATATAGCAGGCTTCTAGGCCTAATTAAACACGCATGCTATGCGGGTGATATGATGATACCATGCCAAGTTTCAACATTTTCAGGATTCATTTTGTAGTGATTTTCAATTTCACGGTCATTTAGCTCTCTAAACAATTAGGTAAATGACCGAAAAACAACAAATGATGTCAGAACATGTTGAAAATTGATGATGTCGCTTTAAATGCTGCATACTGAACACAAAAGAAGTCCGGAGTTCAAATAAGTTTAAAAAACATTGAAGTGGCCATGTAACAGATGAGTTCTCGTCCGAAACCCTGATACTCGGAAAGAGTTTGTCCAGTTTGTACACGAAGTGCGTCCAGTTTTTGCCGTGACTCTCTCTACTCTTTCGCGCATGCTATGCGGGTGATACGATGATACCATGCCAAGTTTCAACATTTTCAGGATTCATTTTGTAGTGATTTTCAATTTCACGGTCATTTAGCTCTCTAAACAATTAGGTAAATGACCGAAAAACAACAAATGATGTCAGAACATGTTGAAACTTGATGACGTCGCTTTAAATGCTGCATACTGAACACAAAAGAAGTCCGGAGTTCAAATAAGTTTAAAAAACATTGAAGTGGCCATGTAACAGATGAGTTCTCGTCCGAAACCCTGATACTCGGAAAGAGTTTGTCTAGTTTGTACACGAAGTGCGTCCAGTTTTTGCCGTGACCCTCTCTACTCTTTCGTGCATGCTATGCGGGTGATACGATGATACCATGCCAAGTTTCAACATTTTCAGGATTCATTTTGTAGTGATTTTCAATTTCACGGTCATTTAGCTCTCTAAACAATTAGGTAAATGACCGAAAAACAACAAATGATGTCAGAACATGTTGGAAATTGATGACGTCGCTTTAAATGCTGCATACTGAACACAAAAGAAGTCCGGAGTTCAAATAAGTTTAAAAAACATTGAAGTGGCCATGTAACAGATGAGTTCTCGTCCGAAACCCTGATACTCGGAAAGAGTTTGTCCAGTTTGTACACGAAGTGCGTCCAGTTTTTGCCGTGACCCTCTCTACTCTTTCGCGCATGCTATGCGGGTGATACGATGATACCATGCCAAGTTTCAACATTTTCAGGATTCATTTTGTAGTGATTTTCAATTTCACGGTCATTTAGCTCTCTAAACAATTAGGTAAATGACCGAAAAACAACAAATGATGTCAGAACATGTTGGAAATTGATGACGTCGCTTTAAATGCTGCATACTGAACACAAAAGAAGTCCGGAGTTCAAATAAGTTTAAAAAACATTGAAGTGGCCATGTAACAGATGAGTTCTCGTCCAAAACCCTGATACTCGGAAAGAGTTTGTCCAGTTTGTACACGAAGTGCGTCCAGTTTTTGCCGTGACCCTCTCTACTCTTTCGCGCATGCTATGCGGGTGATACGATGATACCATGCCAAGTTTCAACATTTTCAGGATTCATTTTGTAGTGATTTTCAATTTCACAGTCATTTATCTCTCTAAACAATTAGGTAAATGACCGAAAAACAACAAATGATGTCAGAACATGTTGGAAATTGATGACGTCGCTTTAAATGCTGCATACTGAACACAAAAGAAGTCCGGAGTTCAAATGAGTTTAAAAAACATTGAAGTGGCCATGTAACAGAGGTGCAATGCTGGTTAATTTGCTTCAATCCATTCGGAATAGTGTAGACTGCACTGCACATAGCTCAGTGCAATCTATGCTATTCCGCAAGGCTTGAAGCTAATCAACATGTAGATGAGCATTGCAACTCTTCGTCATTGTCTGTGCACTCACGGCTTATAAACTGCTCATACTGCCTCTCTCTTGGCGAGGTGGGACTAAAAACAACTTGCCATAACCTCATCAATTTCCTCTTGAAGCTTGTCCTTGCCTTTTTGCTTGTAGTCTTGTGGTGGAAGATCATCTTGAGCTTGTGTCCCCTTGAAGGAAGTAGGATACTTCTCTTGTTGAGGAACAAACTTTGTCTTTGGGTATTGATCTTCTTCTCACTCAACTCCATTGGCACTGAACTTTCGTTCAAAATCAACACCTTGATTCTTCCGATTCCTTCCTTGCTTGCGCACAATTTCCTCGAATTGCTTACTCCCGGCAAGGCTTTTGTACACTCCTTTCTCTATAATTCCCTTCAATAAGCTATTTTCTTGCTCAAGTGTAACTTGGCTAAGAGAATCATTAGTGGAATCAAGAGAACTACTAGAAGCAACAATGTTAGATCTTATGTCACAAAAAAGAAGTTGTATCAAACCTTTTATGTCGGATCTAGAACAAACCAATCGGTATCGCCATCATACAGCCCTACCGTGGCTCGTGATGCATATATATGCATATCAAATGCACGGTTGGGCGTATGATGGCGAATCCGAATGATTTGTATTCAGTCGATGAACTGGTAGATGTATGCAGTCGATGAACTGGTAGATGTATGTAGTCGATGAACTAAAAGACTTATGCAGGGAAGGCGAGAGATGGGCTATATATAGGGTCGTCTTGCTCACAAAGTGATTGTGGTAGTTTCAATCCAACGACTCACATGAGCTAGGAAGAAACACACCCTTGATCCAACGACTCGCAAGAGCTAGAAAGAAACACACGATCCGTGTGATTCTTCCTGATTGGTGGGATGCACATTAGTATCGGTTCGTGCCACGAACCGGTGCTAAAGATTGGCAACGAACCGGTACTAATGGTAGCAGCCCGCCTAGCCGTTGGAATCGGCACTAATGGTCACATTCGTGCCGGCTCAAATTCAAATCGGCACTATAATGTGCTTCACATTTGACCGTTTTTCTACTAGTCAATAGAGTTTGCCAAACTTGAGTTTCCCAAGTCACTTACACAAAAAGCTATGATTCATGGTTGTCAAATTCATAATTTCCAAACCACAATAACCTTGAGGCATAACAAGGTTTAAATGCTGCATACTGAACACAAAAGAAGTCCGGAGTTTAAATAAGTTATTAAAAATAAAAAAGAGGTGCAATGTTGGTTAATTTGCTTCAAGCCATTCGGAATAGTGTAGATTGCACTAAGCCACTGCACATAGCTCAGTGCAATCTATGCTATTCCGCAAGGCTTGAAGCTAATCAACATGTAGGTGAGCATTGCAACTCTTCGTCATTGTCTGTGCACTCACAGCTTATAAACCGCTCATACTGCCTCTCTCTTGGCGAGGTGGGACTAAAAACAGCTTGCCATAACCTCATTAGTACCAGTTCGTGGTACGAACCGGCACTAAATGGTGATGGTGGGGCCATAGCCTGACCGCAGGCTGACACAGCCTCTTTAGTACCGGTTCGTGGCATGAACCGGTACTAAAGGTTCGCCACGAACCGGTACTATTGATCGCCGCCACGAACCGGCACTAATGTACACATTAGTGCCGGCTCTAATTCAAACCGGCACTAATGTGCTTCACGTTTGACCCTTTTTCTACTAGTGTGACTTGGCGGGCGTGGTTGACGCCCGTCAGGAGCCATGAAAATATTGAGTTGGAACTGTCGAGGCTTGGGTCAACCTCGTACAGTTCAAGAGTTGGTGTGCCTCTCAAAGACGCATAGACCCAATATTATCTTTTTATCTGAAACAAGAAAGAATAAAGAGTATGTTGAGAGCTTGCGCTATAGGTTGGGTATGAATAATGTTTTTACTGTTTTTGGCCATGGTAAAGGTGGTGGACTAGCTGTGTTTTGGGATGAGGCGTACTCTTGTGAGCTGAACAAATATGGTGACCACTTTATTGATTTGTACGTCGACAAGGGAGAGGGAACAAAGTGGAGGTGCACCTTCATTTACGGTGAGCCTAAGGCGAGTCAAAGGTATGTTATGTGGGATCTCTTGAGACGGATTAAACCTCTAGGTGTTGGAGCTTGGTTTATGGTGGGGGATTTTAACGAAGCTATGTGGCAAGAAGAGCACTTCTCTCGTCATAAGAGGTCTACTAGACTAATGGCTAATTTTCGTGAAGCTTTGTCTGATTGCAATTTATATGACTTGGGTTACCATGGTGTGCCTTGGACGTATAATAACAAACAAGATGGAAACAAGAATGTTAAGGTGCGTCTTGATCGTGCGGTGGCGTGCCCGCTTTGGTCTTCAATGTTCCCTCGATGTAAGGTATCCCATATAATAAGCTCCAGGTCAGATCATTGTCCCATTTTTGTTGAGGTTTTGGGTACTCACCGGGTGGGTAGATTTGTTAAACAGTTGAAATATGAATCTTATTGGGAGAGGGAAGGTGAAGCTTTGGATGACCTGATTAGTGCTTGCTGGAGTAGAGAGTCTAATATTAATGATCTTGAAGATATTGCTAATAAGTTAGACAAATTAATGAAATCTCTCCATGGGTGGAGTCGGGTCCATATTGGTTATTTACCAAAGAAGCTGGAGTGGGCTCGTAAAAGACTAAATGTGTTGTTTAGTAGGAACGATCATTCTGCAGTGTTGGAAAGGAAGAAAATTCTTCAAGAGATGGATGAGCTTCTTATAAAGGAAGAGATGCTATGGAAGCAAAGATCTCGTTTGGATAAAATAAGAGGAGATCGTAATACTAATTATTTTCAGAGAAAGGCCTCATGGAGTGCAAAGAAAAATTATATTGCGGCACTAAGGAAGGATGATGGGGGTCTCACGGAAAATCTGGAGGAAATGAAAGGTATAACAAACTCGTTCTTTAAAAATCTTTATTCTGTTGATGACTCCGTTGATCCATCACATATTATTCCGTTGGTTAAACCCCTTGTATCTGATGATATGAATGATGAGCTTTGCAAACCGTTTTCGGAACAAGAGATTAGTGATGCGCTTTTTCAAATGGGACCGTTAAAAGCTCCGGGTCCGGATGGTTTTCCTGCAAGGTTTTTCCAACGAAATTAGGGTTTGATCAAAGTGGATATTATTAAGGCTGTCCAACAGTTTTTTAATTCTGGAATTATGCCAGAGGGGATAAATAACACAACTATTGTTTCATCCCAAAAGTTAAGAATCCTCAGTCTATTAAAGAGTTCAGGCCGATCAGTTTGTGCAATGTTATCTATAAGATTATTTCCAAATGCCTTGTTAACAGACTGCGGCCGCTCCTTGATGGTATGATTTCGCCTACTCAAAGTGCATTTATTCCAGGAAGGTTAATTTCTGACAATGCTCTCATAGCTTTTGAATGTATGCATTCGTTAAGTATGCTGAAAGATTCAAGAGGGGAATTTTGCGCATATAAGTTGGACTTGGCGAAAGCCTTTGATAGGGTGGACTGGCGTTTCTTACAATGTATGATGGGGGCTTTGGGCTTTGCACCGACGTGGATAAATTGGATTATGGCATGTGTTACATCAGTGAAATTTGCAGTGCGCTTCAACGGACAATTGTTGGAGACGTTTTCACCTACTCGGGGGCTCAGGCAGGGAGATCCTTTATCCGCGTATTTGTTTCTATTTGTTGCCGAGGCACTTTCTTTACTGCATAAAGATGCTTCTACCAGGGGAGCTCTTCAGGAGTTCCATTTGAATAGACAGGCCCCAGGTATTTCTCACTTGCTGTTTACGGACGACAGTATGTTATTTTTCATAGGCGCCATTGATCAAGCAGTTGCCATTAAAAATATTTTAACGGAGTACGAGAAAGGGACTGGGCAGTTATTAAGTCCTGATAAGTGTTCCATGATGTTTGGGAAAAAGTGTAGTCTGGAGAACCAAGTGGCTATAATGGTAATATTAAAAATCACGGTCGATGGTTTCGAAGATAAATATCTTGGACTACCGGTTCCTGAGGGAAGAATGAAAGCTGGTAAGTTTCTATCTACTAAAGAAAAGGTTTTGAAAAGGCTCTCTGACTGGATAGAGAAATACGCTTCTTCTGGGGTGAAAGAGGACTTAATAAAATCAGTTATTCAAGCTCTACCTGTGTATGCTATGGGTATTTTTAAGTTCCTTGCCTCCCTTTGTGAGGAGTTAACCCAGATTATCCAGAATTTTTGGTGGGGAGATGAGGCAGATCGAAGAAAAACACATTGGTTAGCATGGGACAAATTAACAAGGTCTAAAGGTAAGGGTGGTATGGGATTCCGGGATCTCAGATTATTTAACCAAGCCCTCTTAGCCAAACAAGCATGGAGGTTATTGGTTTATCCGGATTCGTTGTGTGCTAAGCTGATGAAGGCAAAGTATTATCCTCAGGGACATATTCTTGATACAGTGTTTCCTCAGTCTGCATCACTCACTTGGCAAGGTATTATACATGGTCTGGAATTACTTAAAAATGGCGTCATCTGGCGGGTGGGTGATGGATCTAGTATTAATATTTGGAGGGATAATTGGTTATCCAGGAGCACTGGACTTAAAATCTCAGCTAAAAGGCATAATACTAGATTGAGATGGGTCTCTGATTTGTTCTTGAGCGGGAGAAAAGTATGGGATGAAAATTTGATTAAGTACCTTTTCTATCCCCATGACGCAGAGGAGATTCTTAAGATTCGTATTCATGCTTATGGGGATGGGGATTTTATTGCGTGGCACTATGAGAAAAACGGTATATTTTCTGTAAAAAGTGCGTACAATTTAGCGATTAAGTTGAAGGATAGTTAAGATAAATTGGGTCAATCTAGTGGAGATCCATGTGGAGAAAGAAGGCTCTGGGATTTAATTTGGAAGGCTAATATCCCTCAGAAGATAAGGATTTTTGCCTGGAGAGCAGCAACCAATAGCTTGGCAGTCCAGACCAATAGAGTTAAGCACCATCAGATTACTTCAGGTATGTGCTCTATTTATGGAGTAGAAGATGAAAGCACTTTTCATGCCCTTGTTGCTTGTTCTAAGGCTCGTACTCTGCGACTCGCCTTGAGAGAATCGTGGAATATTCCTGATGAAGAGTGGTTCAAATTTTCGGGGCCAGATTGGCTATTGATTCTGTTGGATCATTTGAGCCTGCAACAGCGAGAGCAAGTTTTGTTTCTTTTCTGGCGAGCATGGCATCTGAGAAATGATTTAATTTTTGGAAAAGGGCAGGAATCCATTGCTGCTTCTGCAATTTTTGTGGTAAACTATTGGTCTTCTTTTACATCCTGTCATCACACTGTCGAGGTTGTTCCTAGTAACAAAGGTAAAGAAAAAATGGGAGGTGCTACACCAGTCTTCGCAACATCACAACAACAGGTGGGATGGAAATCTCCACCAGAAGATTATATCAAGATCAATATCGATGCCAGCTATGTGGAGAGTATTAATGCGGCCAGTGTGGGGGTGGTTGTGAGGAACTCATCTGGCGAAGTTATTATATCTTCGTGGGACTTTCTGGGTCAGTGCTACAACATGAATGAAGCTGAGCTGCATGCTTGCCTGGCAGGCCTTTATATAGGTATTACTCTTCACCAGTCCATTATTTTGAAGACTAATTGTGCTTTTGTCCGTTCTTTCCTTGCAAATGAGGAACTTGACAGGTCCTCGCTCGTTGATCTGAAGAAAGAAGCCTTGAGTATTTCGAAGATGCTTAAGAATTTTAAAATTGTGAAGATTAATCGAAACGCCAATAAGGTGGCTCATGAGATTGCGAAGTTTAGCTTTATAAGTAAATCTGATGGGATTCTTCTTAATAGCGTTCCGCCCTGTGTGACGAATTTTGTAATGAACGATTGTAATAACATTATTAATTAATTAATGAATGGGGTTTTTAAAGAAAAACGAAAAGAAGGATCTCTGCAGCCGTACCTGAAGTAATATACACACCGGTGGCTCGTTGAAACATTCGTCGAGAGATTTAGTGATGGGCCGGTGAGTATTAATACGGGAAACTGATTCATCACGCACAGCTTCCGTGTCACGGAAACAACGGCACGACAGAGACATAGGCATATACAAATCCTTTGTTTCCATGCAAGTGACATACATCAATAATACTATACCTACGAAAGGTGCTACGTAGACCTACTTAACCTTCCATAAAATTCCCTTCTCTCCCTGTTTAACCGGTGTGGGCCCCAGCTGCTAATCCTGGCCCAATTAACAAATCCCACATCAGCTTTTATGTAAGATCTGAACGTAAGCTTAGGTATGTCTAGCATTGCTCGGCATACATGGTTTCAGTATTTCGTGGAGTGCGAGAAGGACACAGTCCACAGAAATCGGCATAAAACTATCCCGTGTCAAACTGCGACAAAATCGGACCATCGGGAGACCTAACCCTCCAGTTCACGGAATCTGCCTTCGTCGCCATCACCGCGCATTGTGCACACGCAAAACTCCAAGTGACACCTTTTTAGCCCCTCGTCACCATCGATGCAGACGCACGATAAACAACCGCCAGGAAACTCTTCGAGGCAGGCATGCAGTGGTCTCTTCTGCTCCGGTATAGTTGTAGCCATCTGGATGTCACATGCAGCTGTACACATCTGAGTGCCCAGTTAATAATTCTCACAAGGGCATCACTGCCTCCCCTCCTCCCTCTCTGGTCGATCGATCTTATCTTGGTGCTTGGGGTTTCCCTATAAATGGAGGCCAGAAGTAGCCATATGTTCTCATCTCTAAGCTAGCACGGGAGTTAAGCAATATTGTAGCCTCGTGCTCCTCACTGCTGTACTCAAATTACTGATCGAGATGAATGCGAGGGTTTTCGGCAACGTCGGTGAGACCCTGGTGCTCGCCCACGGCTACGGGGGCAGCCGGTTCGTCTGGGACGACGTAGTCCCGTCGTTGGCGGACAAGTTCCGGGTCGTCGTCTTCGACTGGAGCTTCTCCGGCGTGGCGGACGGCGGCGGGTGCTCCGAGCGGCGGTTTTCGTACCACGACTTCGCCGACGAACTCGTGGCGCTGATGGACGAGCTCGGGCTGAGGGGGGCAGTGTTCCTGGGCCACTCCATGGCTGGCATGATCGGCTGCATTGCGTCGCTTGCAAGGCCAGACCTATTCAGCCACCTCGTGCTGGTTGGGGCGTCACCTAGGTTCTCTTCAGATCACATTCCCAGCTTTCGTACTAGTACATGATTTAAATAAACGGAAGAAATGAAATGGCCGTAAGGATGTCACTGAACCATGGCCGTTTTAATTGTACGTACGTTGGAACAGGTACATCAACGACGACGGCTACGAGGGCGGATTCGGCCGCGGAGAGGTGGACGCCATGCTCGGAGCCATCGAGACCGATTTCACCAAGTGGGCGCCGCTCTTCGCCGAGACCGTGGTCGGGGTGGACCACCCAGCGGCCGTCGCAAAGTTCGCCAAGCAGCTGGCGATGATGCGCCCGGCCACCGCGCTCCGCGTCATGCGCACCGTGCTCACCTGCGACGTCCGGGACGTGCTCCCGGACGTCAAGGCACCATGCACCATCGTGCACTGCACCCAGGACGCCGTGGCGCCGCTCACAGTTGCTCGCTACATGCAGCACCGACTGGCCGGGTGCGCTGGTGGCGGCGGCGCGGCCTCGGTGGTCATCCAGTCCTCCAGCCACTTCCCACAGCTCACCGCGCCAAAGGAGTTCGTCCGGGTCATTGAGGCCATCTTGCTCGACCGCTGAGCTACTACAACCAGCAATGGATTCCCATGGCCTTGTTGAATGTGAATTAAAAGTTTGCGTAACTTTGCTTTTTTAGTGCTTTCGTCGCCTAGTTATTTGCATGCATGCTTGTAATCCTCGTGCTTTCCAGGTTTTTCTGTGAAAATAAAAATACTGGGGTCTTGTAAGGCTGCCCGTAACAAGGAGTATCATATATTAATACTATCATGCATATGATACCAATATATGATTTTATTTCTGTAGCATAGCATCATAACTTATTATCTTAGATGCATTATTATTTGTCATGCATAATATAAAATAATACAACATTTAATATGATATGGTATCTCACATTCTCTTTTTCGTATTTAATTATGTGTCACATCAGAAAAAAAAATCTAGTTGACATGTATGATATTGCTTATAACACTCACATTAGGACCAAGGAAACAGGGACTGAACCACGCAATCGCCTGAATTTGTGATTTAGGTCAGTCACTTTTCTTTCTTTTTGGCATGCAGTGTATGTGTGCAGTGTGGTATGACGTGGTGCGCGTCTGCGTGCGTGAGATAGCTAGCTAGCTAGCTTTGGTTGGATGTGCGCTTGAGCTAACTAGCTCCGGCTCGCCGTGGTGTGCTGTTCATGCAGCAGAGTGTGATGTGTGCGTGCATGCGTCCGTAGATTGCTTCGACCGGCCGGAGCGCCGGTCTGGAGTCGCAGTGCGTGGATAGCTCAGGGTAGATGATGAATTGGGAAAGAAATAGATAGGTCCCACGCGAGAAAAGAATATTTGAAGGTTGAAATATAGCGAATCTGACTTTGCATGCATCCGAGACAGCCACCGTATAATAGAAGAAACAAGATGAAATAAAGTCTAAAAAGAGAAAATAATAAAGTTTTCTCAGAAATAATGAATTAGTGCCTTTGATATTATCCTTTAAGAAGAAACAAAAACTTAATCAAAATCAAAATAATAAGATTTTCCAAGAAAAAATGAATTAGTGGCACTGGTATTAAGAAAGAAAATAAAACAAAATCTGGAACAAACAATAACAAATTGTGTACACAACATACACAAAAATTGTGCTTTTTTAAATATGAAAGAATAAGCATATCATAGTGGAATTTTTGCAAAAAGGAGTTTCTTAAGAAAGAATGAATTAGCGACATTGGTATTACCCTTAAAGAAGAAAATAAATAAATAAAAACAATGAAGTTTAGAAGGAACAATGAATTTGTGGCATTGGTATTACTCTTTAATAAGAAAAAGAGCAAAAAAACTTGCACACAACTTTGCCTTGAAATTTCCCTTTTTGTGGTATGTAAAAAATAATCATATAATAATGGAATTTTCGTATATATTTTGTAGTATTTGTGTGTATATGTTTACACTCACACAAAATCCCAAAATACCAACAAAAAAGGCCGACTAATAAAGAAAAAATGAAAAGACAAAACACATATAAAAAACAGGAAAAAATCAAAAGGAAGAGGGGAGGGCTGGGCCACATAGGTAATGGGCTTCGGCCCATCAAGAAATTGACTGGCCCAAATTTGTGGGCAGTCAAAAGAACCAACCCAAAACAACTCAGAACAGTCCAGAAAAAAACATGAATCTCAAAGCAAAAAAAAAACAATGGCTAAAAGTACGATTGACCCAAAATTGATTTTCAGGCGACTTACATATAGTTAAAGTGAAGGAAATACATCTCTAAGCTTTCCAAAAGTGTATAGAAAAACCACGGGTGAATCTCTTCGGTTCGCCAAATTCTAAAAAAAATTGAGAGAAAAGACAGTAGGAGAGAATCCTAATATATATATATATATATATATATATATGGTCGCGCTATTCGTCACTCTGGGTGAGGAATAGTTATTCTTCACCCCCCTCTATTTTAATATTAATGTACCGTAATTTTACGTTTCTTAAATTTTGTCTTATTTCGGACATAAAAAGAGAACGTAAGAAAATATATAATCGCCGTAAAAAATATATTATGTTACATAAATTACAAATGTAAAAACGTAGTGTAAAATGTACATAAAATGTAATTTTTCTGGTCTTCTGACTTTTTTTATGCCAAATTTTACAAAGTGAATCAATATGACTATAACTATTTGTATTTGAAACATAATTTATTTATGAAATGATCGAAGAATAAATTATTCTGCACCCTGAGTGATCGAGGTACGCAATAACGTGACTGTTTTCCATCCATGAATAGAAAAAATGCATTCTACCACTAAGGGGTAACTACCCCCATCCTTACTGCCGTACAATCTCATCACGGCGTGGAGGATTGATTTTCTTAATGGATTGCGGGTCGAGGAAAACTGATATTTTTGGAGTCCGATTGGTTGGTTGGCCGGTCCGATTTTCTTGGTACTTCTGGTCTTTATTTGGTCTTCGCTGTGTATACATAGTACTATAACCGATCGGAGGTAAGGTGCGTTCAAAAAAAATCAGATCTGGATACAATCTAACAATAATCCTCTTTCTCTTTCTCTCTCTTCCCCATTCATTAACAAGATTAGGATCGATGGAAATTACCAAAAGAGATCGAGGTACGCAATAACGTGACTGTTTTCCATCCATGTGTCTTGCTAATTGATTTTCCTTTTTCACGGCCAGGCAGTGGCGCACAACAATTTCGTTTTACTAATGGGCTTGACTTGATCCATCTCCTCTCTCTTTATGAGAGGAAGCTGAATCGGGATAAATCATTAGAAGTAAAAGGAGGTAACGCGGCATGCACCTTTATGTGATTTCCACACACGCATCATGCTAGCTAATTTTTAATTGTTCTTATTTTCATGCATATACATCATGCTAATCTCTTTCTGCCTTTTTTTGTTGTTGTGCATGGATCAATTTTCCCTGTTACTGCACCTCCGGCGACGCAACCTGCGACCGTGGCTACATTGTACGGGCTATCCTTACTTAGCCTCAACGAGCACCAACAACCAATCTGTGACTGCTCTGACGGGCGGCGGCGGCACCGATAATGTACGGCTTCATATGAGACGGAGAACTACGACTTCATCTCTGCCATGACAACAACCCATGGGTCACTGCTCCGCGCGGCGGCGGCGACGACGAACGACTGTACCTGGCCTTATGTGTGAATGGTCTCGCACAGTGATGGCCACGATGATATACATACAACTGCACACAGCCGACCAGTGACTACTCCCGGCAACAACGACGAACGGCTGCTCACAACCGATGACTGCTCCTGTGTCGAGACAACGATGACTGCTCCTGTGCTTTGATGTGTATATTAAGTTGATCATTAAGTCATAGATTTGTGTATGCACATGCATTAGCACGCATCATCATCAGACAAACAACCCATGTCTTCAAAAAAGTCTTCTAGCTAGTATATGCAGTTGCTTCAAGGTGTAGTATGTCATAGATACTTCATTTAATTTTATACTACAGTTACGTAATTTTTCAAGAGGCAATCTCACAATATACTATAGTACTTGTACCTATACATGTGGAGAGAACATTTTGAATACGCCTTTCAATATCTTGGTATCTTCATATATTTTGTTCATTCAGACATACTCTTTATTTAGAGTCTATACTCTTGTCGGAGACACTCTTTTTTTTAAATACACCAACCATATACTCCATTCTTTATAAAATACCATGTACTCCAAAGAACTTCTTTATACACCATACTACTTTCTTCTATATATGTATTTCATACTACTTTTTCATACACTACATTCTTGAGAATACCCTCACTTGTTGAATAAAACTAGGTTTATGAGGAACGAGAAGTATATCAAAAAGCACACGGTCCCCGTGTCCCCATTCTTAACTGAAAATACACATATACTACATACTTTTTTACAGGACAGATATGGCATACTCTTTTTCTACGGGACAGATACTACATCCTCTTTTTTTATGGGACAGATACTACATACTCATTCCTATATAAAGAGTATATTGTATGGGGCATGTATAACAAACTCATTACTTTTGAGAATGGAGTATGTATAACAAAATCGTCTCTTTCAAGAATGGAGTATGAAGGACACTGATTTTCCAGAGAGTAAAAAGTATATAATCTGATCGTTCACAAAAAAAAGTACATAAGCTGATCGTTGTTGGAACTTGGAAGTATGGGGTAGATATACTAAGCTACTAGTCACTTATCCATTCAGTGTGATCCATGTGCATGTGGCCAAGAAATTAGCAGATTTGTTGTAGGTTGTTGCAACAGTGCGTTCAATTTTCTAATTGGTTAATTAAACAATCTAGTGAGTTGACTGTTAACGGATCCATTTCAACCTGGTAAGACATTTTCGTACATGCACAACGGGACAGGTGGCAGCAAACTAAGTGGGAGGTAACTACCACTGCTTGTAACAAACTCCTTTTTTATTCTCCCATGAGTATGTACTCCCACCCTATTAAATGGCCTGTCAATGGATAATTAATTAAATAATTAGTAACTTGCGTAGCATGGGCAAACAACCTCCAAGATTGTAGGTAACTGGTGCATGTTATCCAATGGAAAGTCTGATTTGTTTTCCTGTTTGTAAGGGAAATTCTGGTTTTGTTACGGAAGTGAGATATCACTTTGAACGCAAGTGGTACATACCCTTTATGTGATTTTTCTAATCTTAGTATATACCCTTTATACCTCTTCAGATTGGGAATGAAGCGTGTAGATATAGGCCTTTTTCTTCTACATCATGCTAGCAGTATATACCTCATCTGTGTTTTAATATATTTCAAATGGGTGGTGGACGATATATACCCAATGCACATGGAGGACATATACTGATTTTTTTTGTAAAGAGGTCTATACTGCCTTTTAAGTAGTGTATGCTGAACTTTTTGAAGGAGTATATAACAACAAAATTCAAGGAGTATGTACTGCCATTTTTTTGAAGAAGTATATACTGCCAATTTTTTGAAGGAGTATATACTGCCATTTTTTAAGGAGTATATACCAACAAAATACTCAAAGAGTATATACTGCCATTTGTTTAAGAATTATATACTGCATTTTTTGGAAGAGTGTGCTGCAGTTTCTTTCTGAAGAAGTGTATACCAAAAAAAAGGATATATACTGCATCAAAGGAGTATACATATATGCATTCATCCATTCTGAGAACAATTAGTATATCCATCTAAAATAAAAGGTAAGTTCATGAAAAAAATCAGTTCATATGCATCAGAAGGATTACATATACATCATCAATTTTTTTGCAGGGAACATATACGTCATCAACAATAAGAAACGTGACTCGATTATATGGGTGCAAAGGAAACTGCCAACCGTTTCTCATGTGTACGTACAAGCAAATTAATGTCATGCACACTTATAGGGCATGGAGCCATGGATCAAACAGGCACCATCGGTATCTAGGAGATCCATGGTGATTCATGTGTTCTTCAATCTGACGTCATATTTCCACGGCGTGTATCAGACTTGGAGAGAGCAGACCCGAGGGAAGGCTACGACACTGCAGCTGCAGATGAGATTGGGCGAGTCGGATCACTCGTCGGGCATGCATGAAACTTCACGATGGCCGCTCCACCGCACATGGCCGCCGGCGTCGTCGTCGTAATGCATCCAAAGACATACACCCGGCATGTACAAATTAGATCGGATGGCATTAATTCATTGAAGTGCACCTAAATTTAATCGGATGGCATCCCTAATTGTTTACCACAATTTGGAATTAAATTCATACAAACCATGAACACAAGAAAAATCCCCAAATCTGAATTTTGGACTATTTGCATGTGGCATATGGGCATGGAAGGCACCCTCATGTTCGATTAACCCTATAAAAATTAGACGAGAAAGAGTTGCCAACCTGTATGAGGAGATACAACCCTGTCGTGCCACAAACCAGAACTATGGTGGTTCTTCGCATAACCTGAAAGAAGGAATAAGAAGATCAGTCTGAGTTAATGAAGCTCTACGAGAATTGTTGCCGCGAGGAATTTATGTATGGATATGGTAGTGAGACAAATCGATCAGGTACCTGGCATATAATTGGTGGACTTCAAAAGCAGGTACTTGCGGTTGGAGAACTTGGAGCAGGATTCAACACCAACGGAAAAAGAGCCAAGCGCTGAAGTGAGTGGACCTCTGATCTTATTTCTCCCATGGCCGCCATGCTGAAAAACTACCTGGTCAGTCACGTCACCACAATTGGCATGTGATAAGATGGACCTCCCGATCGAATTGTTCTTGGCTGCCGTCGTCGCCGTTGCCGCAGCTGGACGCCAATGAAGCACGAGGAGAGATGGATAAGCGGTCAAATGGATAAGGTGGGCCGACGGCAACATAAAAAGAAACCAGAAAAATTGGAGCAATGACCACAGTTTCGGTTCAGATTCAGCATGTATTTTTTTCTCTAAATAAAGCGAATTAGATAGCACGAGGGAATGAGCGAGCTAGCCAACCGTGCGCAGGAGTATGTACTCCTAGGAGTACCAACCCATTTTCCCCTATATATATATCCCCTGGGGGGGGGGTTACAAGTTACATATAGTGTACAAACTGTCTAAGCACCAAAAGATAGGGGTGGGGGTGTGGTGAAAGATCAGGTAAGAGTATTACAAAAGGAGATCACAGAGGCTCTATGGGCCTCTCTAACCCTATGTTCTAGGAGAGCAAAATCTTCTTTGAATCTGTTAAGCCAGGTTTGTATACTGGGGCCCACCCCTCTGAAATGTTTGTTAGTTATTTCCTTCCATAAGCTCCAGGCTGCCGTCAATAATATTTCCATGAAGAATGAATCACGCCAAGATTCACGGCCTCTCTGAACTGTTTCAAGTCGGGAGGTGGGGGCAGGCCAGTTTATGTTTAACTTCGTCCAGCACGCCCAGCTAAAAGTGAAGTGAAAGATCATGTGGTGTACTGTTTCTTTGATGGGTTGCCCGCATAGGAGACAATCAAAATCATCTCCAATATTGTAGTGACGTCGTTTCGACATGTTACGAGTGTTGAGTCTGTCATGAAGGAGTAGCTAGCCAAAGACTTTGATTTTCATCATGCACTTGGACTGCCAAAGCCATTTGGAAGCGGGGTGCGCTTGAATATCCTTGAAACAGAACCTATAGTAGTCGGATGCTTTGAAATCCACTTTCCCCAGACATAGCGCCAAATATCATTAGTTGTGGAGGACGGGCTTAGTCTCATGGACAGGTTTTGCAAGTCACGTACTTCCTCCAAGGTTTGGGGGAGAGAGGGGGAGATGGAAAGCTTCATGTAGTGTCATGCTCTCCAAGAAATCTTTAATCGAGGCATCTTCCTATTTAGCAAAGGATAAAGCACATGGATGACTATCCCCAAGGCTGTTGTGAAGCCATAGATCCTTTCAGAAGAGGGCAGTCGTGCCATCAACCACTTGGATCTGTGTGATCCCGCGATAAATAGGACTGAGCTTGAGGATGTCTCGCCATCAGAATGAGCCCACTGGATCTGTGGCATGCGGAATCTTGTCAACGTAGTAGGTGTTCCAGATAAGCTCAACCCAGGGTATATCTATCTTATTGTAGATCTTGTGTAAGAACTTGAGTAGCAGGGCATAATTCTGAACTTTAAGATTTAAGACGCCAAGTCCACCATGCTTCTTGGGCCTACAAACCATTTCCCATGCGGCCAGGGAGTTGCACTTCTCACGCTGATCAGTCTTCTTAGTCCATAGGCACCTGCGCATGATCTTATCTGGCATCAACAATCTTGGGAGGGATTTGAGAGTGCACATGACAGTTCTCAAGAGGGACGTGACTGTTGCGTGTAACCATGTTAGTTTGCCTCCATAAGACATCATAGCAATGGATGAGGTGAGGCGTCTCTTAGTGCTGCATGCAATTGACATTAGGTCTTGAACAGTGGGTTTGGAGGTGCCCAAAGGCAAGCCAAGATACGTGAAAGGCCTTTGGCCCATAGAGCAACCGAAGATATGAGCTATGGTGTTTGTGTCTTCCTCCTCAAGGTTGATAGGGATCCAAGTTGATTTATGAAAGTTGATTTTAAGCCCGATCGAGGCGACGTAGTCGCATAAGATCCCTTTGATAATCGTGGCTTGCTATGGGCAGGCAGGGAGAGCGATGATCGTGTCATCGGCGTATTGAATGATCGGATATATATTCTGGCTCAGGAAAGGGAAAGGCAGCTCAATCAGACCGCGTCTGTAAGCATCATTAATTGCGGATTGCAAGAGGTTGGCCACTAGGAAAAATATGAGGGGGAGAGGGGATACCCTTGTCTGACCCCCACTGCGGCAATGAAATGGTCGGTCGGGGACATGGAGGGGGTCTTGGATTAAGGGGTCCTCGGGTGTCCGGGTAATTCGATATGGGCCTGACTGATGGGCCGGGGAGATATAAGCAGAAGACTTTCACCCGTGTCCGGATGGGACTCCCCTATGCGTGGATGGCATTGGTGTCTAGATATGTTATTTCCTCCCCCCACAAACCGACTCTGTACAACCCTAGGTCCTTCCGGTGTGTATACAAACTAGACATCTAGGGTTTAGCCATTATGATCTTGAGGAAGATCAACTCTTGTAACCCCTATACTCATCAAATACAATCAAGCAGGACGTAGGGTTTTACCTCCATTAAGAGTGCCTGAACCTGGGTAAACATTGTGTCCCACTTGTCCCTTGTTACCCTCGATCCTCAGACGCATAGTTCGGTACCCCCTACCCGAGATCGACCGGTTTTGACACAGACATTGGTGCTTTCATTGAGAGTTCCGCTATGTCGTCAACAGAAGGATCAATGGCTCATCCTGTCATCAGCAACGATGCTGTTTCCAGGGAGACCTTTCTCCCTGGTCAACTTTTCATGTTTGGCGGCTTCTCTCTGTGTACCAATTCAACTGGTCACCTTGAGCAGATTGACAGCTACGCCCCTGGTCACCATATCTGGTTCGGAAACCTTAATTAAATCACTGATATCCGAGGAGATTTGTTCTTTGAAGGATTCTCGGCCTCAGCTGCCGCTCCTCATCTACATGAAGGAAGCCCGCCTGATCCACCATCAGACTCCGCTCAGGGATCGACCCTCATACCCGCCCTCGCCTTAAATCCAGAGCTGGCCACCCTGTCCGAAGACGGGAGAGTAAACCCCGTCGGACTCTCCCCTTCTATGGAGGAACCTGCCGGAGACCCAGAATTGACCATCCTATCGACGGGCCCAGAGTCCAACATGACTCCCCTTGTCATTGGGAAACCGGACTCATCTCTGGAGACCAACTCCGAACTCTCGAGGTCTGCATCTATTGAGCATGGTCAGGTGGCGTTCACCAGGCCCAGCTCCGCAGATCCCGAGTCACCTGTCCAGTTTTCGCTCCTAAACGAGGCTCTGGACTTAATGCGATCTCTTGCCGTCACGGAAGCGTCACTTCCGAACTACGCCCAGCTCGAACTAGGGGCTGAGAGCAGGGAATTTTGCATCCCACCCATCATCCACTTAACAGCCACTGCCAAGGACCTAACCGACATGCTGGATTACACCTCCGAAGACATCAACGGTATGGACGACGATGCAGGAGCTGAACAAGGCCAAAACCCGCCCATCACCGGGCGTTGGACGACCACTTCTACTTACGACGTGTACATGGTGGATCCACCTGAAAAGAAGAACGATGATGGCACTCAAGATCCGATTAAGGACAAGCCCATCGAGGCGCCACCTAAGCACCGACGTCAGCGACGCTGCTCATGATTCCGTTGTGAAAAGGATAGCAATACCGGCATCGGAGATAACAACACTCCGGATGATGCCGAGGACCCCGAAGACCCAGTCGAGCTTGCATCCGCACAGGATGAATGGGAGGAGAGACAGGTTAACCCTGACGAACTCGATGATCGTGAGGATTCGGAAGATAGTAATTATCTACGGCCTCCGAGGAGGACGTTAGCCTCAACAACGAAGATTTCATCGTGCATCAGGAACCCTTCGAACAAGAACGCTTCAAGCAACAACTTATCGCCACTGCAAGGAGCTTGAAAAAGAAACAGCAACAACTTCAAGCCGAACAAGATACGCTCAACGACAATTGGACCAAGGTCCTGGCTGCCAAAGAATACGGCCTTGAGCGCCCAACAAAGAGCTACCCAAAACGCAGGCTACTACCACAATTCGACGACGAGGCCCTTGAGCCAAATCCATCTAGATACCATCATGCTGATGAACCAGACCGACCACCACGTGAACTGGACAAAGCGGCTCATTATGCCGAATACCAGCCCGCACCACCCCGCCGTAGCGACAAAGAGGAATCAGCTCCGGGTTACACATATGACTTACATCAGGACCTGGACAGTAGAGCCCGCCATACCAGATCAATCTACGGATCAAGGGGACGTGCTCCAACATGAGACAACGACCATCAAGCCTGCCGCGATAATAATCACCAAGTTCGGGCTGAGAACCGAATACGGACATCATCTGAAATCCATTGTGATGTGGCCCGATATAGAGGCTCCGCACACCCCATGTGCTTTACCGATGAGGTAATGCAGCACCAATTTCCTGAAGGTTTTAAACCCGTAAACATCGAGGCATACGATGGTACTAAAGATCCCGCCGTATGGATTGAAGATTTTCTTCTCCACATTCATATGGCTCGTGGCGATGATCTCCACACCATTAAATACCTTCCCCTAAAGCTAAAAGGACTAGCATGGCATTGGCTGAATAGCCTCCCAAAGAACTCCATTGGTAGTTGGGAGGACTTGGAGGATGCTTTTCGAGATAACTTTCAAGGCACATATGTCCGGCCACCAGACACTGACGACCTCAGTCACATAGTCCAGCAGCCCGGAGAGTTAGCCTGCAAACTCTGTACTCGGTTCTTAATTAAGAAGAACCAAGTTGTTGACCGCCCGGACGCCGAAGCCTTAGCGGCCTTTAAGCACAGCGTCCATGACGAATGGCTCGCCCGACACCTCGGTCAGGAAAAGCCAAAAACTATGGCAGCTCTTACTGCACTTATGACCTGCTTTTGCGCGGGAGAAGACATCTGGTTGGCTCGTAGAAGCAATAGCACTACCGACCCCGGCACCTCTGAGGCCAGGGATGGCAATGGAAGGCCACGACGTAACAAAAACAACCGTCGGAACATAACGAAGAAACCGAGGATACAACGGTAAATGCCGGATTCAGCGGCTCCAAACCCGGTTAGCGGAAGAAGACATTCAAAGGAAATAGAGACGGTTCATCCCACTTGGACAAAATACTAGATAGGCCTTACCAGATTCATGGCACCCCTGACAAGCTTGCCAACCACTCCAACAGAAACTGCCGGGTTTTTAAACAGACCGGTAAATTAAATACCGAACACAAGGGGAAAGGGCCTCGAAGCCAGGACGATGATGAGCCCCATCCTCCGAACATGGGGGGGGGGGGCAGAAGAAGTTTCCCCCGAGGTGAAAACAATGAACATGATATATGTCACACATATCCCAAGGAGGGAGTGCAAGTGCACACTAAGGGACGTCTACGCCATAGAGCCCGTCGCCCCAAAATTTAACCCATGGTCGGCTTGTCTGATCACTTTCGATCGCAGGGACCACCCAACTAGTATCTGTCATGGAGGTTCGGCAGCCCTGGTACTCGATCCCATCATCGATGGATACCATCTAACTAGAGACCTTATGGACGGCGGCAGCAGTCTGAACTTGATCTATCAAGACACTGTCCATAAGATGGGAATTGACCCATCAAGAATTAAGCCTAGCAATACTACCTATAAAAGGAATAATACCCGGCGTGGAGGCCCGTTGCACATGCTCCTTAACATTAGAAGTGGTCTTCGGTTCTCCAGACAACTTCCGAAGTGAAGACTTGACCTTCGATATCGTCCCTTTCCGCAGTGGTTATCACACGCTGCTCAGACGAACTTCTTTTGCCCTCTTTAATGCGGTCCCACATTATGCTTATTTAAAGCTCAAAATGCCTGGACCGCGCGGCGTCATCACAGTCAATGGAAATACGGAACACTTCCTCCGTACCGAGGAGCACACCGTGGCCCTTGCAGCCGAGGTACAGAACAACCTCATTAAGCCGGACAAATCTTCGGCCATTAAGGCCCCTGACAATGCCAAGAGAGTCCGGTCCACATTACAGCACGAGAGCTCGGCAGATCCGGAGATTGATTAGCAGTTCAGCCTCCGCCGACCGCCCCATAAGGTTGCGGCATAGATACCGCGCATGCACAATGACGCACTTAAAATACCTTGGGTAACATCAGAGGCATACTGTGGAAAAAGGTCTATAGTACGGCTTGACCCTATTTGTACCTTAACCTTCTCTCTTTCTTTTTGCTTAACTACAGGTTCATTAAAACCTGCCTAATCTGCGGTTGTACAGGGGCTACTCCCTAAAGCTCCCCTTTCTTATAGACGACCATCGAATTCTCCTCTCAAGGGATTTCTAACCAAGGAGAAACGACGCAGACGTGTAGCAGGGCAACATTTAGGATCTTCAAGCTGCTACGTTTTTCCAACAGCCCTGTGTAAAACTTTCCCTTGCGTAAAACTCTCGGCATGTAAAATAGCCTTAATATTCATGGCATTATCTGTAATAAAACGTCTCGATGTATCATATAGGATATAAAGGAAACAGTTGATTACCACTTTTGTTTGGTACTAATTTCTTTTGTCATATGTATCCCTTCCTCACTTCCGATTGCCACACGTGCTTTAGTCCGGCCTTAAACACCGGGCGCCGTATTCGGCTCCACACGTTCTCAAGTCCGAACACCTATAGGGTACCGAAATATTGCACTATATGCAGCGGCTCCGAATCATGTATTTGGTCTATAGTTGGGTTTCCCGGCTCCTGTGCTTACCACCTTACGTTTCGCTCGTTCAGCTAAGGTCGTAAAGGGAGAACTATTGTGATTGTATTTCTGGTTCGTCCGGTCAAATACCTCAGTAGAGAAAGCCAAAAAACGACTGTCATGATAAGGCAAGAGCAGGTCAGCAATTCAGCGACTTAGTCTCATACTACAAATCGTTGGTGGTTTATTCCGTGTTATATGAGGGGCTGGTCTTTGTCCAGCTGTGTGGAAAAGGCACCTTAGTTTGGATTGCCCCACACACGCAAGGTGCTAGTACTTAGCCCCACCGTCAAACTCCTATGGCTAAGTGAAAGTACTAAAGCCGCATAGTCCGATTGCCTAGCTCGCCTCGCGTACACGTCCTTCATGGACCAAGACGTTGGATAAAGTGTGACCACACGCGACGTCGAACACCCCCGTAGCATCGATGTGGGGGCTAAAGCCGACGACTGGCAACTTTCAGAAAAATGGTTGCATGGGAGGAAAATCATTTAAAAGGCGCAAATATACTACAAGCCCAGGGTTCGCAAACATAGTTTTACAGCCAGATATATTTACTCAAATATGACATCCTTTGAGCATTTTCCCTCCATCATTCGGCCACCTTGCCTTCGAGCGGGCCCGCGGTAGCCATGTCGGTGGCCTTCATCTTTGCCCAATGCATCTTGACGTGGGCAAAGGCCATCCGAGCTCCCTCTATGCACACCGAGCGCTTCACAGCATCAACCCGAGGCACACATCGACGAATCACCTCACCAAACCGAAGTAGCTACTCGGAATGGGTTCGGTTGGCCATAGCCGGACTATTAAATCCTTCATGGCCAAACCGGCCACCCTATGCAGCTCCATCAGCTGCTTCATCTAGTAGTTCAAGGGCGTCAGATCCTCCGGCGTAAGAAACCGCGACCAGAGCAGCTTCTCGGTCGAGTTCCCCTCCTGGTCTCGGAAGAACTATGCGGCATTAGCAACACTCATCGGCAGATCCGCAAACGCATCTAGAGAACTCCGCACCTCGAGTGAGTAAAGAATATCTTTGACCTCCGAATATATTCTGCAAAAGAAAGGCCTTAACATCTGCTATCTGCTTCGCTTGACGGATCTCCTCGCGAGCACCTTGGGACTCGACCCACGCCTCCTTAGCCTCCTAAAGAGCCTTGGCGAGTTCGGTCGATTGGGCTGAAGTCTTCTCCTCCAGTTCCTCGCATTTGAGGATGGCGTCCTTTAGCTCCTGCTCGACTTCAGCCACCCGAGCTTCGTGTTGGCGGCGAGCGGCCTGCTCGGTTTTCAGCTCTTCAACTACCTTGTCAGTGGCTGCCTTGTTATCCTTCGCCTCTTGATGGGATTTAGCAAGGGCGCCTTTGAGGATCTCGGCCTCGACTGCCCCAACTATGCTCATAATCGAAACATTACATGAGTTAGTCTCTGAATATAGCTATTACTTATGAGATACAGCTACACTTTTAACACTATGCGCATACCTTGCATTTCATCAAACCGCTTGTTCACACGGTTGATCTCTTCATCGGCTAACTGAAGCTTCCGATTGAGTTCGGACACTTCTGCGGCTTGGGCAGTCGCCGCCAGCAGGGAAGCCTATTACAACAATAGAACAATATGTCAACTCCACCGAATACTATATGGATCCTCTGTCCGGCTTTTCAAACCAGACAGAGGCTCAGGGGCTATGGTCTATATACATGTATATTCCTCTATAGGAAACAAAAAATGTTTTAGAACATTACGCCGCATACCTCAAAGCCTGACAGTAGGCTATGGAAGGCTTCGTTCAGCCCGCTCTTAGCAGACTGAACCTTCTATACTACCGCACCCTGATGGGTCCGGTGCTCCTCCACGATGGAAGCACGTTGCAGTGTGTAACACCCTCGATGCGACTATATCTCCCACGTGTCGAGGCATGACTTAGAGGCATAATCGCATTGAAGGCATATGTCGCAAGTTAGGCAATCTTCACAACATCCCATGTAATATAATTAATAAAAGGGGAGATAACATAGTTGGCTTACACTCGCCACGACAATCAAGTACATAAATAACATTACATCATTCAAGCACTCATGGCCCGACTACGGCGCCAAAATAAAAGACAACCCAACATGCGACACGGTCCCGATCACCCCAACTGGGCACCACTACTGATCATCAGGAAAAGAAACATAGTAACGCTGAGAGTCCTTGTCGAACTCCCACTTGAGCTCAAGCGCGCCATCTCGAGCTGTATCATCAGGCCCTGCATCTGGTGTAATAGTAATCTATGAGCCACAGGGACTCAGAAATCTCGCACCCTCGCGATCAAGATTATTTAAGCTTAATAGGTAAGGCAAGGTAAATATGTGGAGCTGCACCAAGCGGCTAGCATGTATGGTGACTAACCTATTCGCAAAAGAGAGTGAGAAGAGAAGGCAAAGCGTGAACGCATAACTAAAGAGGGCAATCCTGCGGCAAACATTACTCCAACACCGTGTCCACCTCCCGGACTCTGCCGAGAAGAGGCCATCATGGTAACTCACACAGTTGATTCATTCTAATTAAGTTAATGTTTAAGTTATCTACAACCGGACATTAACAAATTCCCATCTGCCTATAACCGCGGGCACGACTTTCGAATGTTCAAATTCCTGTAGGGGAGTCCCAACTTAGCCCATGACAAGCTCTCACAGTCAATGAAGGAATAGACCTCCTCCCGAGACGTTCCGATCAGACTCGGTACCTCGGTTCTTCAAGACACTTCGACAGGTCAAAACAAATCCAGCAACACCGCCCGAATGTGCCGACAAATCCCGATAGGAGCTGCACATATCGTTCTCAAAGCACACTCAGATAAGCAATCCGTACAACTAAAACCAGCCCTCGAGTTTCCCCGAGGTGGCGCTGCAAGGGGCTCTAGGTTGGACCAACACTCAAAGGAGCATTGGCCCGAGGGGATTAAAATAAGATGACCCTCGGGCTCCGGAAAATCAAGGGAAAAAAGGCTAGGTGGCAAATGGTAAAACCAAGGTTGGGCATTGCTGGAAAAGCTTTAATCAAGACGAACTATCAAGGGGTTTCCATTATAACCCAACCGCGTAAGGAACGCAAAATCCGGGAACATAACACTGATATGACGGAAACTAAGGCGGCAAGAGTGGAACAAAACACTAGGCGAGAGGCCGAGCCTTCCACCCTTTACTAAGTATATAGATGCATTAAGATAACATGGCAATATAATGATATCCCAACAAGTAAATAATGTTCCAACAAGGAACGGTCTCCAATCTTCACCTGCAACTAGCAACGCTATAAGAGGGGCTGAGCAAAGCGGTAACATAGCCAATCAACGGTTTGCTAGGACAATGGTGGGTTAGAGGCTGAACATGGCAATTTGGGAGGCTTGAAAGCAAGTGGTAGGCATCGTAGCATTGGCATAGCAAAAGAGCGAGCATCTAGCAAAGCAAAGATAGTAGTGATTTCGAGGGTATGATCATCTTGCCTGCAAAGTTGTCAGAGTTGACTGGATCCTCGAAAGCAAACTCAACGGGCTCCACGTTAGCGAAATCGTCTCCCGGCTCTACCCAAACAAGACAAACAAGCAACAAGGACACAATCAACCACATGCAAGGATCAAACAATATGGTGCAATGATGATATGCTATGCGGGATGCGATGCGGGATGCATATGCAAGATATGACAAGGGAAGCATGAACCTGGCCTCAACATGGAAAACCAAGTGTTCCACTGGAAAGATGAGATGAAATCGCTTGAAAACGATATAAAGATCACCGGAAAGGGAGTTACGGTTTGGAAATGGCAAGCGATTCAAATATGACACCGGTCTGCGATTTACAGCAATTAGGCATCTAAATGCAATGAGATGAACATGCTACAGCACCCAAACATGGCATCAAAATACATGGCAGGGATGCATTCAAGATGCTTAACAAAAGTCTAGCACTGAGCTACGGCCAATTCATCCATTAACAGGTTCAAACAGGCATGGCAAAACTGCATATGGTAAACAGATCTCAGACTTAGTGAAATTAACACTTGTCTGGAATTTCAGATCAGGTAGCACTCTTCGGAGCAACAAAACTATATGCTACAGGACCTGAACATGAAAAAGTAAAGCATGACATGGAGCTACTCAAAGAGCTTAACAAAAGTCCCTTAGTGACCTTGATCCAAAAGGGATCACAAAATACATTTGCAAGCATGTGAACATGTCAAAAACATAATCAGTTTTCAGACTTAGTGAAAAACTGGCACATGCTGAAAACAGATATCAAGTAGGCATGTTTACGAGCTCGGTGCACTCACTACGGAGCAAGTCATGAAAAGCTAAGCATACATCTATCAAGAACATACAAAATTCAAGCTAGACATGGCAAGAACAATAACATAGCATGCACGGATCAACTACAACATCGTCGGCAAAATTGCAAACAAGTTGACAATCTGCCCAGATTCACAAAGTAGAAAAAGTAGAGCTCGATTGACTCAAGCTAGGGTGCTCCATAATTGCAAACAAAGACATGGATGGATATAGCACTACAAGATTAACAAAACATCCTTACTGATCATCCTCAAAAGAGTCACGGATCACTAGGAATCAACATGAACATATGGCATCATGAACTAAACAGCTCAAGGACTTAGTGGAAATGCTAAGTCCTTGAAAACAGAATTACCAAGTGCCTCACTGCGCAAGCTTGTGATAGTCACCACACACATCACAAAAATACATGGGTTGCACCTCTACAAATATGACAAAACCCTTAACAAAACATATGTAGAGCATCAGGGCATATCATGCACACAATAATCATGGCTAAAATGACAAATGTCTAAGATGGAGTAACAAATCTGACGATTATCTCAAGTAGCTCTCTTCTAACAGCAATTCGGGCATCAAGATGAACTCAGATGAAAATGATGCAATGGAATGAAATGATGTACTCTCTGAGATGAACATTTTGATATGCTATATGCCCAAATCGGAGCTACGTATGCAGAGATACGATGCTATGAACATGGGCACATGGATTAGGAAATCCGGGGACTTGGTGAAAAAAAACCTCTCTCAGATCTAGGGTTTTCACGGAATCCGAGGCGGCGGCGAATCTCGCCGGATTCGCGCTGGGAAGAGGCAGACGCGGTGGCCGGAACCGCGGGGATGGCCGGAGCGGCGCGCAAGCTCGCCGGCCGGAGAGGGAGGAGGCGACGAAGTCCGGTAAGGTGGCAGTGGTCGGTGTCGGAGAGGAGGGCCGGAGCGGCGGGCGATGCGGGGCGGCTCGCGGCGGCCGGCGTCGAGCTTGCCTTCGCCGGCGACGAGGAACGGGGCGGCGCCGGCGGACTTGGGCGGCGGGGTGGCGGCCGGTCGCGGGGGAGACGAAGACGGCGCGGGCGGCTGCTCTGGCCCGTGCGCGGGCGCGGGCGGGCCGGCCACGGGCTCCCGGGCCTCGCGGTGGGAGGCGGCGGCGGCGTGGACACGTGGAAGCCCCTCAGTGGCTGCGGGCGGCGGCGGCGTTTGTCCGGGCCGGGACAAACATGTCCGGGCGCGCGAGGGTGGATCTAGGGTTTCGGGGGTAGAAGAACGGGAATTTTGGAGGGGGTCTTTAAATAGGCATAGGAAGAGCTAGGAGTGTCCAAATGAGGTGCAGTTTTCGGCCACGCGATCGTGATCGAACGCTCTAGATGATGGAGCAGGTTTAGGTGGGTTCTGGGCCAAATTTGAGGGGTGTTGGGCTGCAACACACACGAGGCCTTTTCGGTGCCTCGGTTAACCGTTGGAGCATCAAACGAAGTCCAAATGGTACGAACTTGACAGGCGGTCTACCGGTAGTAAACCAAGGCCGCGTGGCAAGTCTCGGTCCAATCCGGAAATGTTTAATCCCCACACACGAAAGAAAAGTAGAAATGACCACCGGAGGAGAACAAAGCGCCAGAATGCAAAGCGGACAACGGGGAAAATGCTCAAATGCATGAGATGAACACATATGCAAATGCAATGCACATGATGACATGATATGAGATGCATGACAATGATAACAACACACGGAGACAAAGACCCGAACCCGAGAAAATAAAATAACTTAATGCCGGAAACGACAAGAGTTGGAATACAAATTGGGTAAGTTACATCCGGGGTGTTACACAATGCTTCTGTTTGAGTGTTCGATGCCTCCAGATTCGTGGAGGTTGCCGATTGAGCCGATGTTCCTCCCCCTCTATTGAAGGGGGTTGCTCGCCTGATCCTGGAGCCGCATTGGTCTCCGGAACTGTGTCCAACTGGGGCCCAGATTATTGGGGATCCCCACCGTCGGTTGCCATAGGGGTTGCCTCCCCTATGTCTTTAGCGACCGAGGTATTACTCTCAGGCGCCTTCTCGACAGCCTTCCCCACCCCTCCGCGGCCTGGAGAGGTCCTTTGGGACAACACCTCGGTGTCATCCATTGTGACAGGTGAGGAGGTACGTGGCGACATCTTGCTCTCTGCCATCTTGGGCGGCAGAGAGACCCCCTCCGATAGCGGAGTGTTCGGAAGCTCGCATGGAGGGCTGAAGAGCACATAGCAAAATAATTTATATAACATAAAGGGAGGACTGAAAATAAACAACGAGTATCCAAACACTTACAATGCGGCCAGGGGCTTTGCCCTAGGTAGCTTCTTGCGGATTTGACTTTGAGTCCGAAATGTCCTGGAGGACGATTTTCCCCCTCTTGGATGCCTCCTCCTCCAGATCTTCGGAGGTCGTCCTCTTCTTCTTCCTCTCCTTGAGGGGGGAGTCGCTTTCCTCTTCCTCCTCTTTTTCTTCCTCGTATCCCTCGTGGGAGGAGAGGGCTTCAGATTCTCTGTAGATGGCGTCCGAAGGACCTTTGTGGCCAGGGCCGCCCTTGCCCTCTTTGCCCTTCTTCTCTGATGCCTAATACGACGCCGGAACCAGCATCTCCGTCAGCTGGGGAGTGGCCGGATTCTCTGGCAGTGGCATCGGGCAGTCGGTCTGCTCCGCTTTCTTCGTCCAGCCCTGTGTGAAAAGGGGAAAATATAATATTTATCACATCCGAAGTGCTAATAAAATAATTCTTCGGAAGGGTCATGCTTACCACTGAGGCCGGGTTCTCGATGTCAAGCCCGATGTCCTCGGCCTCCATGGGCCAATTCTTCTGGGCCTTGAAAAGCTGCTTCCATATATCTTTGTGCGTGGTGCCGAAGAAGCGCTTCAGGGTCCAAGGCTCATCCGGATTGAAATCCCACATGGCGGAGGCCCGGAGTTGACAGGGGAGAACACGGCGGAAGAGCATCACCTGGATCACGTTGGTAAGTCCGGTGTTTTTTCTCAACACATTGGAAATGTGCTGTTGCAACATCATCACCTCTGGTTGGGACCCCAAATCAAGGTCCTTGGCGGTCCATGAGGTGAGTCTCGTCGGGGGTCCGGATCTGAAGTCAGGTGCGGCCGCCCACTTGGCGTTGCGGGGTTCGGTAATATAGAACCACTCCTGCTACCACACCTTGACTGTCTCCACGAAAGCCCCTTGGGCCAGGCGGCATTGGGAAGCTTGCTCACCATAGCGTTGCTGCAATCCGCGTGTTGCCCATCGACCACCGTCGGCTTCACATTGAAGCCTTTAAGCCACATGGCGAAGTGTCGGGAGATACGGAGTAGAGCCTCACACACCACGATGAACGCTGAGATGTGAAGGAAAGAATTTGGGGCTAGATCATGGAAATCTAGTCCATAATAGAACATGAGGCCCCGGACAAAGGGATGAAGGGGAAACCCTAGACCTCGGAGGAAATGGGGGATGAACACTACCCTCTTGCCGGGCTCTAGGGTGGGAATGATTTGATCCTTATTGGGAAGCTGGTGCGCGATATCCGCAGGCAGGTAGCCCGCACCTCAGAGCTCCTTGATGTCCTTCTCCATGACACAGGAGGCCTCCCATTTGCCCTTAGAACCGGATCCAGACATGGCTGGAGAGGTTGGTGGTGGTGGGAAGGATTGAAGTTTGGGCGTTGGAGCTTGAAGATGGGAAGGCAGGAGCAAAAAGAAGGCGTGGGTGAGAAAGGAGGATTCTTTACCTTCTTATAGACAGTGAAATAGCAAACGCCCCCTATCAAGCCTTAAAACTCACTTGTTACCGAAGAGATCATGCGAGCGGCATGGTTGGATTACCCAAAAACTGTATTGATGAGGATCCCGTAATGGGCGGGCACGATCTCTGTTTTGACAAGACATGCCAATAGAGGCTATGCCTGGAAACGCGAAGCGGGAGGCATGAAAATGGTTCGAAGTTAAAGAGCCAAACTTGATGTTTCACCGAAAAAGTTGTTAGTAAAGAGACACAGTTTTGTTTGGATATCTTGCCTTCGTGGCTAAGGGTTGCCACAATTGTGCAGAGCCGGATACAGTTCATTTTTTCAGGGGACTGTTTTAAAAGTATTCGGGAGGAGGAACCCGCCTTGCAATGCCGAAGACAATCCGCGTACCGAACACATCATCATCATCAAAGACTGGTTCAGGGGCTACTGAGGGAGTCCTGGATTAAGGGGTCCTCAGGTGTCCGGGTAATTTGATATGGGCCGGACAGATGGGCCGTGGAGATACAAGCAGAAGACTTTCCCCCGTGTCCGGATGGGACTCCCCTATGCGTGGATGGCAAGATTGGTGTCCGGATATGTTATTTCCTTCCCCCACAAACCGGCTATGTACAACCCTAGGTCCTTCTATTGTGTATATAAACCGGAGGGTTTAGTCCGTAGAGGCTATCATAACTCTCATAGGCTAGACATCTAGGGTTTAGCCATCACGATCTCAAGGTAGATCAACTCTTGTAACCCCTATACTCATCAAATACAATCAAGCGGGACGTAGGGATTTACCTCCATTAAGAGGGCCCGAACCTGGGTAAACATTGTATCCCACTTGTCCCTTGTTACCCTCGATCCTCATACGCATAGTTCGGGACCCTCTTCCCGAGATCGGCCGGTTTTGACACCAACAGACACCATTAAGGAGGACTGAAGATCGTCCGGAGGAGAAAATGCATTGCATCTGGTCTATCCACTTATCATTAAACCCTATATGTTTTATGATGGTTAGCATTGGCTCATGGCTTATTATGTCGAAGGCCTTGGTAAAGTCCAATTTGAGGAAAACAATTCCTCTCCCTGATGTCTTGCACTGGTTGATGTATTGAAAGGCCCAAGCCAAACAATCTTGTATTGTTCTGCCACGGGTGAAGCCATATTGGTTAAGATGGATCAGCTACAGGATGACACGTTGAGGTCGATTGGCCAAGAGCTTGGTGATCAGCTTAAGATAACAGTTGAGTAGTGTAATGGGGCGATAATCACTAACTCTCTCTGGGGAGTTGACCTTGGGGATGCGAGTTATTAGCACTACAAAAAAAGACACATCCGTGACATTTTGGGCCGAACGAAATTTTTTTCTATCATACATATGACACTTCTATGATGATAATTGTGACAAAACCCGGTATCATCATAGATGTGGTGGGCTCCTACTTCTATGACAAAAAATCATGATAGAAAATGGGCTTTTCGTCCTGGGCGGGCCGGAGACGCAGCTGCATGACATTGTTTGGGCCGTCCATGGCGGAAAAAACCGTGGTAGAAGCGAGGGGGAGGAAAATGTCGGGGAGTTCCCGGTTACGGTGGGAGGTCGGGGGCCGAGTGATGCGCGTTTCTCTTGTCCACGTACGTGCGTGTGTGCGAGGCGTTGGCTCTAACTGAACCCGAGCGAGGCGTTGGGCTCTAACAAAACCCAAGCAATTGCACTGCAGGCTACGCTTTACTGAACCCGAGCAATCGATCGATGGCTGTTAACTGAACCCGATCGAGCGATTCCTTCGCTACTGCTGCTAACTGAAGCCGATCGATTGGATGAACAATGAGCGTTGCGGGGGGGGGGGGGGGGGGGGTGGATGAACAGTGAGCGGTGGCGTTGCCTCTGGATGAACAGGACCCCGTGGTGTGGAGGGCTGGATGAACAGTAGACGGTGGAGGGGTGCTCGTGGAGGGGTGGTTGAACAGGACCCCGTGGTGTGGAGGGCTGGATGAACAGTAGACGGTGGAGGGGTGCCCGTGGAGGGGTGGTTGAACAGTAGCCGGTGGAGTAGCGCGGGGTGGAGGCTGGATGAACAGGAGCCCGTGGAGGCTGGAGGAGGTCGACGGTAGCCCGTGGAGGCTGGAGGAGGTCGACGGTGGAGATGAACAGTATCCCATGGAGTCCCGTTTTGCGGTACGCCACACCCCTCCCGATGAACAGGACCCCCGTTTCGACCGTAGGAGGTCTGTTTCGTCCATTTTGCGGTACGCCACACCCCTCCTGATCAACAGGGCCCCTGTTTTGACTGTAGGAGGTCTGTTTCGTCCGTTTTGCGGTACGATGGGCCCCTCCCGATGATCAGGATCCCGTTTCGAACGTGGCCGGTCGAACACAAGGCCGTTTCCTCCGTTCCGCGGTACGCCAGGCCTCGTTTCCATCGCCTGTTCCGTCCAAGCCCTCCCGATGAACACGACCACGCATTCCGTTCCGACCCATCCGGTTGGCTCCCACGCGTTTCGTTGCCTCCCGATGAACATGACGCATTCCATTGCCTCCCCATGAACACGACGCATTCCGTTGCCTCCCCATGAACACGACGCATTCTGTTGCCTCCCCATGAACACGACGCATTCCGTTGCCTCCCCATGAACACGACGACGACGATGTTTTGCCGTTCCGACCGAACCATGTACATGAGCCCTGGCCGTACGTATGCGCGAGTAGGCATTCGAGACCCCGCCCGTATGTACACATACGTGGTCGTATTTTCTTTCTTGCACCCTGACCGCTGTATGTATGTGTACATGCCCCGTGCGCGCCTCTACTATGACACGTGCACGCCTCTACTACGACACACGCGTGCCTCTACATCGACCAGTATGTACATACACGTTCGCTACCATAATGACAACACTACGTATGGTTCGACTAGGTGGGTGCCGACTGTCAGGCACTTCCTTGCCTGTGAAGATGTAGCTGGTGGATCCCAGCAGTCAAGGGGCGAATGGTTTTTTCCCGGACGCACTTCCTTGCGTGCGAAGATGTAGCCAGTGGGTCCCAGCAGTCAGGGGGGCGAATCGTTTTTTTGCCCGGACGCACTTCCTTGCGTGCGAAGGTGTAGCTGGTGGGTCCCAGCATTTAGGGGGGCGAATCGTTTTTTTTGCCCGGACGCACTTCCTTGCGTGCGAAGATGAAGCTGGTGGGTCCCAACAGTCAGGGGGGAACGTTTTTTCCACGAAATACAGTGGCCCGTCCGGTGGGTCCCAGCTGTCAGGTGGAGGAATCATTATTTTCTGCGTAATAATGAGGCACTTCCTTGCCGCGGCTGTGGACCCAGCTGTCAGCCTCTCCACGTATAGTCCATGTCCGATGGAAGTCATTCCTTGATCACGTTGACCAGGCCGCGCCGAGAGCACCACGACGGTGGACGACGGTGAGGCCTAGGAAGGGGACGATGCGGAGCCGGGGAAGACGCGACAGTGGAAGCCCGCGCGGAGAGGAGTACGAGGGTTCACTGGTTCGGCTGCGGTGTGAGGCTGCCGTCGCCGCAGGGCCTGGCCAGCGGTGGGAATAGTAGGGGGCGGTGAGGCCTCCGTGGCAGCACAGCCGACCACGGGAGGCAGGAGCATGCAGCACGACCGGCGCTGCTTTGGGCGGCTGGAGCAAGAAGACTAGAGGTTGAAGAAGCACTACGGCCGTTGGATGGACATCGTATGGTCACTGGAGCTAGAATCATTCATATTGACTAAGTTGACAAAGCCCTCCATCCCCGTTAACTTAGTTGGCCCACAAGTCATCCTCGCACTATTGTGGGTCCCAGCTAGCAGGGGGTATTCATTTTTTGTGCGTAATAAGGAGGCACTTCCTTACATGCGAAGATATAGCTGGTGGGTCCAACATGTCAGCGGGGGGACGTTTTTTCGCGAAATACAGAGGCCCTTCCGATGGGTCCCAGCTGTCAGGTGGAGGGATCATTATTTTGCGCGTACAATCCACAGCCGATGGATGTCGTTCGTTGACCACGTTGACCAGGCCGTGCCGAGAGCACCATGGTGGTGGACGACGGCGAGGCCTAGGAAGGGAACGGCATGGAGCCGGGGAAGACTCGGCAATGGTTGCCCACATGGTGGGGAGTACGAGGGTTTACTGGTCCGGCTGCCGTCGCCAGAAAATAGCAGGTGGTGTGGGTGAGTAGAGGAATGACCTGGCCAGCAATGAAGTAGGGTCGTGCGGTGCGGCCTGCGCGGTAGCACAGCCGGCCACGGGAGGCGGGAGCAGGCAGTCCCACCAGAGCTGGTTTGGGCGGCTGGAGCAAGAAGATCAGATATTGAAGAAGCAGCACGGCCGTTGGATTAACATCCAACGGTCACTGCTGCTAGAATCGTTTGTGGACTAAGTTGACAAAGCCAAAGTACACGTCAACCTAGTAGACCCACAAGCCAGCCTCCAAATCTGTCCCAAACAGCATACAACCCAAAATTTCTAGCCAGATTTAAATTAATTTTAAATCTAAATATACCTTAATTTAAATTCAATGAAATTGTACCCGCACAAAAACAATGAAATTTAAAATATCAAAATCCGAAAGAAAACAGTATTTTGGAACTAATTGCCTGTTTGCTGTATTTTTTTTATTTTACAGCCCATTTATTATTACTTATAGCCCATTTTCTGGGAAAAATGCATCCCTCCTTGTCTTGGAAGATTTCTGGCCCAGCAGGGCGTAGAAAAGCAAGTAGGCCTACGTTGGTTATTCTGCAAAAAACAAAATAGCTGGCTAGCCATTTTCAAAAAGGAAAAAAAAAACAAACTGGGCTAGTCATGTGCTAAACATATGAAATAAAAAGCCTGGGCTAGACAGGCCACGGGTCCCACACAACCCAGTTGATACCCTTCTCCATCCCGAAAAAACAAAATTACTGCGCGCGTTGCTGGGTCCCTACTGTCATCCTCATCATGTACAGTCATCTCCTTATTCCTCTCGGTTGTTAACCATTTTGACAACACCGAAGGGCGGCGCTGCGGTGAGCGAACCAAGGCGGAGGATGATGGTGAGGCCTCGGATGGGAACGAACAGGAGCCAGGGAAGATCACAGCCAGCCGTGGGAGGCGGGAGCAGGCGGTCCCGCCGATGCTGGTTTGGCTTTGGAGGCTTGAGGAAGAAGAGACTGAAGAAACGCGACAGACGTTGAATGTCAATCCAACGGTCAAGGTTGGCACAATCGTTTGTTGACTAAGCGGACACCAAGTAGCACACTTTTTATATATAGGAAGAAAACTGTGAGGAAAATGCGTTCGTCTGCCGTCCTCCTCACAGGGAACATTCGCCACATAAGTGACTAGCACCCTTGGTTTTTAACCGAGAGGTCTTGGGTGGCGAAGGCTCAACTTGACGCGGAGCGCGCGGATGGCGCTGCCATCGAGGCCCTCCTTCAGGCGAAACCGGACATCCTGGACTTGAACCGGGCGGCAGAGGCCCGACTCGACGTAGAGCATGCGGATGCCGCTCTCATCGACGCCCTCCCGCAGGCGGAACCGGACGTCCTGGACTTGAACCAGGCGGCAGAGGCTCGACTCGATGCGGAGCGCGCGGATGCCGCTGCCATCGAGGCCCTCCTGCAGGCAGAACCGGACGTCCTCGACTTGAACCGGGTTGTGCTCTCGTCCATGCAGAGCGCCCGCACGCTCTGCTTGAACGATTAGCTGGAGGCCGAGGACAACCATGGTGCGGAGACATACGTCGGCAGCGACGGCTGGTTCGCGCCGGCAGCCAAAGACGACGAGGCCGTCTCTTTCCACGAGCAGTGATAGTTTTTCTTTATGTTGTTGTTTTTATGGATCTTTTGCTGTGTAAAAACATATATTTGTTATGCAAGTTGCCTGACTTGGGTCAGTCTACCATTTCAAGCAGTTGGATGAATATCCTACGTCTCCTAACCCTTCTTTCCTTCTTCCTCACCTCTTCTTCTTCCCCAACAGACCACCGCACGGGCCGTACAGATACTCCCCAACATGCGGTTGGATAAACATACTCTATGAACAAAAATTATGTGTCAGAGATAGGATGGATGAGTTTGGTTTGTTCACACGACAGCACGTGTCAATGAGGGTGCGTTCCCTTGGTTGGGTTTGCGGCGTGCAGGAGCGACTATGTGAGGGTGCGGTGTGACCGCGGCGTGCAGGAGCGACCATGTGAGGGCGCAGTGCGCCCGCGACAGCCGTGCGCAAGTGTACCACCTTCTCATTTTGAAAACTTTAGGCAAGCTTGGCAAAAATGTGTGGCGAAGTTTGGCAATGCAAGGCCTATACCCAAACAGGATAAGTACGTACATACTAGGAGTACCAGTGTTAAAAAAGAAAGGCGGGGTTTTCCTTCGCGGGATTTAATCGATACAAATCCTCGTTTCACGTGTCAATTAATGCGTATTTTTTTCTCCAAAGACCAAAGAGCTAACCATCTCACTCCTCATCGCTTGGTTAATGCCGCGCCATGCAAACCAACCTTCTCACTTCTGCATGCATGCAGGGGATATTAATGTCCTTGGTTGCTAACCCCATCAATTTTGCCCCAATTAGTGTTAGTGGCCCTTTGCGAATTGTAATTTTGATATTACTAGCCTTGTGTAGAAAAAAATGGAGGTAGTAACTATATTTGACTTCCTTCCCCATTGCGGTGACGTCGATGATATCTTTTTTTGGTGGTTTGGCGAAGTGCGTTCGACAGAGAACACCATTGAGGGAGACCACGGTAAGTCGTTCGCAAGTGCCGCCTGCAAACCTAGACAACCGCCTTATTTGCATCCAGGAAGTTCTTTACTAGTACTACTAGGAGTACTAGTGCGGTGAGATGGTTTCTCAAAGAAGATGATGGAGAAGCGGAGTCAGCGAAGAGTGAAATGATGGCTGCTTCGTCCGTGCTTTTGTGATTTGATGCCTCACTGCTTTGTGATTTGTGATAGAAGGGACAGGGGAGTAGACTCTGTGCTCTATACTGTACTACATGCGTCCAAGCATGGGAGAAAGAGGAGAGACGTTGCATTTTTCTATTCCTTCAATCAATCAATCAACCAGGGAGCTTCGGTTCCATCTTTTTGGCTTTGGCAACACCGTCCACAATGGTTCCCACTATGCCAAAAGCTATTTTCACATTTGGCTACACATTGTGGATGCCCTTAACCGTACCACTTGGATTTTCTCCTGTGTGCTATCTATACAAATCTCAATTATATTGATCTGAAAAATTATAGAATCAAGATTAGTAAAAAGGAGGTGATTTTGCCGCGCGGATGGCGGGGGAGGTTTCTTATTTGAGCAATGCTACATCCACGTAATGGTTTTGGTAAAGTTACAAACTGATGTGATGTGGGACTATTTGATTGGATTAAAAGAGAGGATTAGGCCCACCCCACCTGAAAATCAGGGGGGCATATGTAGATTAGATGGAAAGTATATGTATCAGCGACGTAGCCCTTTGTAAGTCTAGGATTAGGCTTCTTATTTTCGAAGGACGTTGTCCTAGCGGTTTGCTAACATGCGATCCCATGTGTCAGTGCTTTACCAAGCCGATCCGCGTCCCACATGAGGCAGAACAACGGCAGAAGCAACACGTGGTTAAGTTGAAGAAGATGAGGGAGAAGCGGATTCAGCAATGAGTGAAATGATGGTTGCTTCGTCCCTCCAACTTAACAGCAGGAAAGGTGCAGCTTTGTGATTTGACACCTCATTGCTCATTACTACGCTGGTGCCATGACTGGGGTGCTTCATCCCGGCTGCTCTGCACTGTATTCCGGTATGGCACGTGGACCCGATAGCTTGATGTCCCACATGTCGGCGAAAGGGACTAGAAGATTTATGAAAGCGAGCGCTCCACTCTTACGACGAAGGAATAGACGACACGACGGCCCAGTGAACTGTCACTTGTACTGTATAGTACTATAGTTTTGCTGTTTCGCATGATCCAGCGATACAAACCCGATTAAACAGGAAAGGCCGGGATTTTTCCCGCGGGGTAGATGATACTGGCCATACATTTCAAAGGCAATTTTAATGTATGCAAACCGAATAATTATAAGTAACAATATGATATCTAGTAAAACTAAAAACACATATGATTTATTGTGTTAGAGTGTAGTAGTAGTGCTGTATTACATAGTTGTTAGATGTAACATCCGACAACGTGTAGAGATGTAGTTTTGGAGGGCCTACAGAGAGAAAAGCGTAATACGGTCACTATATACGTTTTGCGGTGATTATACGGCATTTCCTCGCAGTTCAGCATCGGATTGCACTCTGTTGACCGGCCAAATAGTCTGCGTGGCGCCATGTTGACTAGTTAAATTGACCACGTTCCTTGTGGGTCCCACCTGTCAGTTCACATAGGCAAAAGGTCATATAAACACAAATTTACGCAGGCCCGACAAGGCTCCAACCCGTTGTAACGCCCTCGATGCGGCTATATGTCCCACGTGTCGAGGCACGACTTAGAGGCATAGCCGCATTGAAAGCAATGTCGCAAGTCGGGAATCATTACACAACCCATGTACATATATAATATAAAGGGGAATAATAATAGCATAGTTGGCTTACACTCGCCACGTCACATCAAAGTACATAAATAACATCCATCATACAATCACTCATGGCCCGACTACGGCGCCAAAACGGAAAAGAACCCCAACAAGCGACAAGGCCCTGAATCTAACCCCGAATAGGCACCACTACTGATCATCAGGAAAAGACACATAGTAACGCTGAGAGTCCTCGTCGTACTCCCACTTCAGCTCGAGCGCGCCATCCGGGAGGTATCATCTATCCCTGCATCTGGTGAAATAGTAATCTGTGAGCCACAGAGGGCTCAGCAATCTCGCACCCTCACGATCAAGACTATTTAAGCTTAATAGGTAGGAAAGGGGTATTGTATAAGTGGAGCTGCAGCAAGCGACTAGCATATATGGTGGCTAACTTATTCGCAAAAGAGAGCGAGAAGAGGAGGCAAGGCACGAGCGAGGAACTAGAGAGCACTCTGCGCAAACATAACTCCAACGCCGTGTCCACTTCCCGGACTCCGCCGAGAAGAGGCCATCACGGCAACACACTCAGTTGATTCATTTTAATTAATTAAGGTTCAAGTTATCTACAACCGGACATTAATAAATTCCCATCTGCCCATAACCGCGGGCACGGCTTTCGAAAGATCAATCCCTGCAGGGGGTCCCAACTTAGCCCATAACAAGCTCTCGCGGTCAACGAAGGAATAGACCTCCACCCAAGACACATCGATCAGACTCGGTATCCCGGTACAACAAGATGATTCGACAGGTCAAAACTAGTCCAGCAACACCGCCCGAATGTGCCGACAAATCCCGATAGGAGCTGCACATATCTCTTTCTCAGGGCACGCTCGGATAGGTCAAGCTACGAGTAAAACCAACCCTCGAGTTTCCCCGAGGTGGCCCTGCAGGCTGCCTGGTTCGGACCAACACTCAGAGGAGCACTGGCCCGTGGGGGGGCTAAAATAAAGATGACCCTCGGGCTACGGAAACCCAAGTGAAAAAGAGGCTAGGTGGCAAATGGAAAAACCAATGTTGGGCATTGCTGGAAAAGCTTTAATCAAGGCGAACTATCAAGGGGTTCCCATTATAGCCCAACCGCGTAAGGGACGCAACAATTCGGGAACATAACACCGATATGACGGAAACTAGGGCGGCAAGAGTGGAACAAAACACTAGGCGAGAGGCCGAGCCTTCCACCCTTTACCAAATATATAGATGAGTTAAGATAACATAGCAACATAATGATATCCCAACAAGTAAATAAATGTTCCAACAAGGAATGGCTCCAATCTTCACCTGCAACTAGCAACGCTATAAGAAAGGGCTTGAGCAAAGCGGTAACATAGCCAATCAACGGTTTGCTAGGACAAAGGTGGGTTAGAGGCTCAATCATGGCAATTGGGAGGCTAACAAGCAAGTGGTAGGCATCGTAGCATTGGCAAAGCAAAAGAGCGAGCAAACTAGCATAGCAAAGATAGTAGTGATTTCGAGGGTATGATCATCTTGCCTGCACAGTTGTCAGAGTTGACTAGATCCTCAAAAGAAAACTCAACGGGCTCCTCATTAGCGAACTCGTCTCCCGGCTCTACCCAACAACACAAACAAGCAACAAGGATACAATCAACCACGTGCAAGGGTAACCAATAATATGCAAAGATGGTATGCTATGCGGGATGCGATGCGGTATGCAAAATGCAAGACGTGACAGTAAATGCATGAACCTGGATTCAACTTGGAAAACCAAGTGTGCCACTGGATAGAGGGGAAGAAATCCCCTGAAAACGATATAAAGATCATGGCAATCGGAGCTACGGTTTGGAAATGGCAAACGATTTACGAAACGAACCGATCTGCGATTTACAGCAAGTAGGCTCCTAAATGCAACGAAATGAACATACTACAACCACCAAACATGAAAACAAATTGCATGGCAGGGATGTACACAAGAAGCTTAACAAATCACCAGGACTGAGGCATAGGCAAATTCATCCATTAAGGGCTTCAAACAAGCATGGCAAAACTGAATAAGCAAAACAGATTTCAGACTTAGCGAAATTAACGCTAGTCTGGAATTTCAGACCACGATGCTCTCTTCGGAGCAGCAAAACAGCATGAAGCATAACCTGAACATGGCAAGTAAGAGCATGGCATGGAGCTACTCAACAAGCTTAACAAAACACCCAAAATGACCTGGGGCCAAAAGGGTTCACAAAATACTCTAACAAGCACACGAACATCGATAAAACACAATCAGTTTTCAGACTTTGTGAAAACTGGGACATGCTGAAATTATCACTCACAGAGGCATGTAAACGAGCTCGATGCTCTCACTACGGTGCAAGTCATGGAAAGGCAAGCATATATCCATTAAGAAGGCACAAAATGCTAGCTAGAAATGGCAAGAACAATGGCATAGCATGCATGGATCACTAGCAATAGCTCCGGCAAAATCGCAAAAGAGTTCACGATCTGCCCAAATTAACAACTATGCAAAAGTTGAGCTCGATTGAGTCAACCTAGGGTGCTCCAACATAACAAGTAAAGATATGGATGGATTAAGCACAACAAGCATAACAAAACACTCTTACTGATCATCCTCAAAAGAGGCACGGATCACTAGGAAACAAGCTGGACATATAGCATCGTGAACTAAAACATCCCAGACTTAGTGATTTTCACTAAGTCCCTGAAATCAGCAATCTCAGGTACCCCTCTTTGCAAGCTTGCACAAGACAACACACACATCCTAAAAATGCATGGGAGGCACCTCTGGAAATAAGACAACATGCTTAACAATTCATCCCAAAGGAGCACAGGCATATCATGCACACAATAATCATGGCAAAAATGACAAAAGTCAATGTAGAGCTAACGGATCTGCAATTTAACTCATGATGCCTCCTTCCATCAGCATTTTGGGCACCAAGATGACCTCAAATGCAAATGATGCAATGGAATGAAATGATGTACTCGTCGAGACGAAGATTTTGATATATCATATGCCCAAAACGGAGCCACGGATGCAAAGATATGATGTGACAAATATTGCATAAAAATTGATGGAATTAGGGTTTTGGGGAGAGGTCAACCCAGATCTGGATTTGGCCGACACTGTTCACGGCGGCGGGGCACTGTTCACCCGAGGCGGATCCCGGCGATGTCGGCGGCCGGCTCCGGCTCCGGCGAGCCCGGACGGCGGGGCCGGCGATGGCGGGCGCGGTGGCCGCCGGCGAGGGGCGCGGAGCGCCGGGCGGCGAGGGCGGAGGAGCGACGCGGATCCGGGCGGCGGCGCGGACGCCGAGGCGAGATGGCGCAGCGGCGGCCGGCGAGGGCGGGCGCGGTGGCCGGCGACTGCTCCGGCCACCGGAGCGGAGGACGGCGGCGGCGGGGAGGCGCGGATCCGGGCGGCGGCGGCTCAGGCCTCGGGGGCTCTCCCCGGGCCGAGCGGGCTGGAGCGGCGGCGCGGGCTGAAGCGCCACGTGGCGGCCTGCGGTTGGGGCGGCGGCGATGTCCGGCCGAGGCGGACGATATCCGGCCGGCGCGGGGATCCGGGATCTCTTTTTTAGGGTTTCGAGGTAGGGGAAGATCCAAAACGGGGGAGGTGTTTAAATAGGCATAGAGGGAGCTAGGAGAGTCCAAATGAGGTGCGGTTTTCGCCCACACGATCGTGATCGAACGACCGAGACGATGGAGCAGAGTCTGGTAGGTTTTGGGCCAAATTGGAGGGGTGTTGGGCTGCACACACACGAGGCCTTCTCGGTCCCTCGGTTAACCGTTGGAGTATCAAACGAAGTCCAAATGACCCGAAACTTGACAGGCGGTCTACCGGTAGTAAACCAAGGCCGCATGGCAAGTTTCGGTCCAATCCGGAAATGTTTAATCCCCACACACGAAAGAAAGCTAGAAATGGCCACCAGAGGGGAACGAAGCGCCGGAATGCAAAACGGACAACGGGGAAAATGCTCGAATGCATGAGATGAACATGTATGCAAATGCAATGCACATGATGACATGATATGAGATGCACGAAAACGAAAACAACACACAGAGACAAAGACCCGAACCCGTGGAATAAATATAACTTAATGCCGGAAACGGCAAGAGTTGGAGTACAAATTGGGAAAGTTACATATGGGGCGTTACAACACTCCACCACTACGAAAAGATCTCGTCCCGAGATCTAGGACTGAAAGAACTCCGGGTACTCAGAACGGAGGTGATCCTCGCGTTCCCAGGTAGCTTCACGGTCGGAATGGTGTGACCACTTGACTTTGAGAAATTTGATTGACTTGTTGCGAGTTCTGCGTTTAGTCTCTTCAAGGATTGCAACTGGGTGCTCACGATAGGAGAGATCTTCTTGGAGCTCAATGTCCTCGAAGTTGACTGTGCATTCAGGCGTCTTGAAGCACTTATGGAGTTGGGAGACATGGAACACATCATGAACATTGGCAAAGTTTGCAGGAAGCTCGAGTTGATAGGCGAGGTCGCCTCTCTTGCTGACAATCTTGAAAGGCCCGACGTATCTGGGGGCAAGCTTCCCTTTGATACCTAAGCGACGAGTCCCTTTCATAGGAGAGACGCGGAGGTAGACATGATCTCCGATCTCGAAAGCCAAATCATGGTGCTTACTATCATAGTAGCTCTTCTGGCGGGATTGGGCTGCTTTGAGGTTATCACGAATGACCTTGCACATTTCTTCTGCCTCTGTGATTAGGTCATTACCCAGCAGCTGACGTTCACCGGTTTCAGACCAGTTGAGAGGTGTACGGCACTTCCTACCATACAAAATTTCAAATGGGGCCTTGCCCGAACTTGCTTGAAAACTGTTGTTGTACGAGAATTCAGCATAAGGAAGACAATCCTCCCACTTCATGCCGAAGGAGATAACGCAAGCCCTGAGCATATCTTCAAGAATCTGGTTGACACGCTCGACTTGACCGCTTGTTTGAGGATGGAAAGCAGTGCTGAAGCGAATGTTGGTGCCCATGGCCTTCTGAAAAGAATCCCATAACTTGGAGGTAAAAATGCTGCCACGGTCTGAAGATATCACTTGAGGAATACCGTGCAGAGAGACAATTCGAGAGGTATAGAGTTCCGCCAATTGAGCTGCAGTGATTGACTCTTTGATAGGCAGGAAATGAGCCACTTTGGTGAGCTTGTCGATGACAACGAATATAGCATCATTGCCACGCTTGGACTTTGGAAACCCAGTCACGAAGTCCATTTCAATGTGGTCAAACTTCCATTCTGGAATGGCAAGAGGTTGGAGGAGACCTGCTGGCCTTTGGTGTTCTGCCTTCACTCTTCTGCAGACATCACATTCATTCACGAATTGAGCGATCTCATGCTTCATTCGAGTCCACCAATAAGTTTGCTTCAGATCTTGATACATCTTCGTGCTACCAGGGTGGATGGAGAGGAGAGAGTTGTGAGCCTTGTTCATAATCACTTTACGAAGTTCACCTTTGGGTACAACAATTCGATCCTTGAAGAAGAGAGTGTCCTTGTCATCAAGTCAGTAGCACTTGTACTTGGACTGACTCTTTGCAATACCAATCTTCACCTTTTTCACCATAGCATCAAGAAGCTGGGCTTGGCGAATCTGGTCTTCCAAGGTAGGAGAAACTTGAAGGTTGGCGAGGAAACCTTGAGGAACAACTTGTAGATTAAGTTTGCGGAAAGCTTCACAAAGCTCGGGTTGATAAGGCTTGAGAATCAGACTGTTGCAATATGCTTTTCTGCTCAAAGCGTCAGCAATCACATTAGCCTTGCCTGGAGTATACTCGATACTCGGATTGTACTCTTGAATCATTTCGACCCATTGAGTCTGCCTGAGGTTGAGATTAGGCTAAGTGAAGATGTACTTGAGACTCTTGTGATCAGTGAAAATGTCCACTTTTCTTCCCAAGAGAAGATGTCTCCAAGTCAACAAAGCATGCACAACTGCCGCCAACTCGAGATCATGAGTGGGGTAGTTCTTCTCATTAGGCTTCAACTGGCGAGAGGTATAAGCAACAACTTTCTTCTCTTGCATCAGTACAACACCTAGACCTTGGAGAGAGGCATCACAAAAGACCTCGTACGGCTTGGTTTCATCAGGCGGAGTCAGAACTGGAGCAGTGATCAACTTCTCTTTCAAAGCGTTGAAAGCAATATCACACTCCGGAGACCAAACGTACTTGACGTGCTTCTGAAGAAGATTTGAGAGAGGCTTCGCGATCTTGGAAAAGTTTTCAACGAATCTTCGGCAATAACTTGCAAGACCGAGGAAGCTACGGAGTTGCTTCACATTCTGAGGAGGTTCCCAATTAACAATTACAGACACCTTCTCAGGATCCACGGAAATGCCCTTGGAAGAGATAATATGGGCAAGATAAAGAACCTCATTGAGCCAAAATTCACACTTGGAGAACTTGGCGTAGAACTGATGTTCCTTGAGCTTGTCAAGAACCAAACGCAAGTGCTTGGCATGATCTTCCTTGTTCTTCAAGAAAACCAGAATGTCGTCGAGATAGACCAAAACAAAGTCATTGGTGTATGGGTTGAAGATGAAGTTCATCATGCGAGAGAACGTCGGAGGAGCGTTGGCGAGGCCAAAAGACATGACAGTGTATTCATATGACCCATAGCTTGTTCTGAACGCCGTCTTGGGAATATCTTGCTCACGAATGCGAATTTGATGATAACCCATACGGAGATCCAGCTTGGAGAATACTTGGGCACCCTTGAGTTGTTCGAACAGCTCATTAATGTTGGGAAGTGGGTATTTGTTCTTGATGGTCTTCTTGTTCAATGGACGGTAATCAACACAAAGTCGGTCCGTTCCATCCTTCTTCTTCACAAAAAGAACACCACAACCCCACGGAGAAGTACTAGGCCGAATGAGACCCATTCTTTCTTGAACATCGAGTTGTTTCTTCAACTCCTTCAACTCTTCGGGGCCGAGCTTGTAGGGACGTTTGCACACAGGTTCCGTACCGGGCTCAAGTTCAATAACAAATTCAACCGGCCGGTTTGGAGGCATGCCTGGGAGTTCTTCTGGGAAGACGTCTTGATACTCACAAACAACCGGAATTTGCGAAATAGCATCCAATTCACCCTTCTCATTGAGAGAGAACAACCGGATGGTATTATCCCGAGCAGCAAAGACAATTACATCCTCAGACGAATGAGTCAGTTGAATCTGCCTGGCTGCACAATCAAGCTGAGCTTTATGTTTAGAGAGCCAGTCCGTCCCAAGAATAAGATCGATATCAGAATTGCCAAGAACCATTGGAGAAGCTAGAAACTTGAAATCGCCCAACGTGATAGAGACATCTGGCACCTCCAGACTTGCACTCAATCGTTTGCCAGGAGAAACGATATCCATTTGTTTACCCAAATGAGAAGAAACGAACTCATGCTTGGTAAAAAATGGCTTTGACATGAAACAATGCGATGCACCCGTGTCAAAAAGAACTCTTGCGGGCATAGAATTAACTGGAAAGTTACCCATGATGGCATCTGAAGAATCCTCTGCCTGAGCTGCATTCAGCAAGTTGACCTTGGCGTGCTTGGGATTATGCTTGACCACAGCTGTACTTGCCGATCTGACAGGAGGAGGAGGAGGAGGAAGACGCCTCTGGTTGAAACACTTGTTGGCGTAGTGACCCTTCTATTGGCACTTGTTGCACGTGACCTCTGAGAGCGGGCGGTGGTACGGAGCACTCGATCTTGAAGCTTGAGACAAAGTCTTGTTCTGAAAGCCTGGGTTGGGTGGGTGGGATGAACCACTGCCACCTTTGCTCTTCTGCTGATACGGCTGACGGAACGGAGGAGGAGGAAGCCAATACTTCTGCTGCTTGGCCACTTGAGTAGAGGAAGAAGGCGTAGTGTCTCTGACCCGCTTCCTGGAAGCATCACACCTTAGCTGAGCAGCCTCTTGCTTCAGTGCCATGTTGTAGAACTCATCGTATCTCAGTGGCTCGAAGAGGACAAGAGCGAGCTGAATTTCTTCACGAAGACCACTCCTGAACTGATAGATCATGCTCTTCTCATCAGGAAGATCCTGCTTGGCAAAACTGGCGAGCTTCTGGAACAACTTGTTGTAGTCATAGACAGACAAAGAGCCTTGCTTCAGATTGCGGAATTCTTCACGTTTGCTTTCAGTCACACTTTGAGGAATGTGATGAGCTCAGAAATCACGACGGAAATCATCCCAAGTGATCAAACGTCCACCTCTGGAATCCCGGTACTGTTGAAACCACTCCGCGGCCTGATCCTTGAGCTGGAAAGACGCGAACTTGACGAAATCTTCAGGTCTGATGTTGCTACATTCAAAATGCTTTCCCAGATCGACTAACCAATCATCAGCATCGGTAGCCTCAACGCAGTTGCTGAACATCTTTGGACCATTTGCGAGGAACTGATTCAGAGTTGCAAAATGGTTCTGGTTGTTGCCTTGATTTCCTTGACTGTTTTGATTCCGCTCTTGGATGATTTGCATGATCAGCTATGTATTTGCATTAGTAGCGGCCATCACAGCTTGCCATGCTTCCAGAGGAGGCGGAGGTGGCGGCGGATCTTGATTCTGGTTCTGACTGGTGCTCTTAGCGGGAGCCATCCTGAAGAGGTTGACCACCGTTAGCACACAAATAGAGAAATATTGAAGGTGAATCCAACGGAATGAAAATTGCAACATAAAGTCTTCACATCCGAACAAAATGAACGAATGCACTTCTCTTGAAGTGGTCACATATTCCTAAATTGCGAAGCCACGAAGAATCAGGTAGAAGAGGTACATCAATGAGGGATGGAATCAACATATGACGTCGAAGCAGAACGAATACCACAACTCGAAATAAAACCAAGGGTTGGCTTGCGGAATAAGCCGGAACAAACACATGATAGAAATTTCGTCCGAAGTTTTCGTGGTGGGACCTACACGGGCTCGACCGTACAGCACCATCATGTACAAGGCAGTGCACATGACATACGAAGCGTCCCCGAGTCAGCATAGCCAAGGACTCTTTAAGACACAATGAGGCCACTGTAAAATCGACCGTGAATAGGCGAACCACTAGACGTCGAACCCTAATTTCACATCATACATCTGTTGGAAGGATATCCTAAGAGCTACTTGAATTCCCACCTATGAAACTCCCGAAACTTTCCGGTTATGCAATCAGGTGTTGGGGATACAGGGGAAGCATAATATCTCACCCAAGCTAGCAAATCCTACATCCAGCTGCATCCATCCTTCAACACATAACCAAGAAACCTTCGGAAACCATCTATCTCAACCTTCGAAAAGCATCCGTTATACGAGTTATGGCGATACTCCCGAACTCCCGCCCCAGTACTGGGTGGCGTCGAGGTTATCTCACCAACGAACTGCATAAAGGAGATTTTCGATGTCGCGCACATATCTCAAGTATACCAGAATTGCAACGATAGAATTATGATGACAACACCTCAGAGCTCAACTCCCCGGGACACTTCCACTAAACCCCTGACAGGAGGCACCAAGACAGTATTCTCATCATAAGCCATCGGAACAAAACCAAGATACTCGCGTGATCCTAAAAATTTTTTTTAGTGAAATTTGAGAAGAGAAGAGTCAAAACTCTACGTCAGGATGCCTTACCAGAGCGATGAGGAGACTGGGAAGTAAAAAGAATTCCTAAGCTCTCCGATATATAATTCCTAAGGACTCAAAACATTTTTCTAGACACAACTCGGCTGCTAAAAACGATCAAGCAATGGGGGCTCCTAAGGTCGGGGAAGGCTCTGATTACCAACTTGTAACGCCCTCGATGCGGCTATATCTCCCACGTGTCGAGGCACGACTTAGAGGCATAGCCGCATTGAAAGCAATCTCGCAAGTCGGGAATCATTACACAACCCATGTACATATATAATATAAAGGGGAATAATAATAGCATAGTTGGCTTACACTCGCCATGTCACATCAAAGTACATAAATAACATCCATCATACAATCACTCATGGCCCGACTACGGCGCCAAAACGGAAAAGAACTCCAACAAGCGACAAGGCCCTGAATCTAACCCCGAATAGGCACCACTACTGATCATCAGGAAAAGACACATAGTAACGCTGAGAGTCCTCGTTGTACTCCCACTTCAGCTCGAGCGCGCCATCCGGAGAGGTATCATCTGTCCCTGCATCTGGTGAAATAGTAATCTGTGAGCCACAGAGGGCTCAGCAATCTCGCACCCTCGCGATCAAGACTATTTAAGCTTAATAGGTAGGAAAGGGGTATTGTATAAGTGGAGCTGCAGCAAGCGACTAGCATATACGATGGCTAACTTATTCGCAAAAGAGAGCGAGAAGAGGAGGCAAGGCACGAGCGAGGAACTAGAGAGCACTCTGCGCAAACATAACTCCAACGCCGTGTCCACTTCCCGGACTCCGCTGAGAAGATGCCATCACGGCAACACACTCAGTTGATTCATTTTAATTAATTAAGGTTCAAGTTATCTACAACCGGACATTAACAAATTCCCATCTGCCCATAACCGCGGGCACGGCTTTCGAAAGATCAATCCCTGCAGGGGGGTCCCAACTTAGCCCATAACAAGCTCTCACGGTCAACGAAGGAATAGACCTCCACCCAAGACACACCGATCAGACTCGGTATCCCGGTACAACAAGATGATTCGACAGGTCAAAACTAGTCCAGCAACACCGCCCGAATGTGCCGACAAATCCCGATAGGAGCTGCACATATCTCTTTCTCAGGGCACGCTCAGATAGGTCAAGCTACGAGTAACACCAACCCTCGAGTTTCCCCGAGGTGGCCCCGCAGGCTGCCTGGTTCGGATCAACACTCAAAGGAGCACTAGCCCGTGGGGGGGCTAAAATAAAGATGACCCTCGGGCTCCGAAAACCCAAGGGAAAAAGAGGCTAGGTGGCAAATGGAAAAACCAATGTTGGGCATTGCTGGAAAAGCTTTAATCAAGGCAAACTATCAAGGGGGTTCCCATTATAGCCCAACCGCGTAAGGGACGCAACAATCCGGGAACATAACACCGATATGACGGAAACTAGGGCGGCAAGAGTGGAACAAAACACTAGGCGAGAGGCCGAGCCTTCCACCCTTTACCAAGTATATAGATGAGTTAAGATAACATAGCAATATAATGATATCCCAACAAGTAAATAAATGTTCCAACAAGGAACGGCTCCAATCTTCACCTGCAACTAGCAACGCTATAAGAAAGGGCTTGAGCAAAGCGGTAACATAGCCAATCAACGGTTTGCTAGGACAAAGGTGGGTTAGAGGCTCAATCATGGCAATTGGGAGGCTGACAAGAAAGTGGTAGGCATCGTAGCATTGGCAAAGCAAAAGAGCGAGCAAACTAGCATAGCAAAGATAGTAGTGATTTCGAGGGTATGATCATCTTGCCTGCACAGTTGTCAGAGTTGACTGGATCCTCAAAAGCAAACTCAACGGGCTCCTCGTTAGCGAACTCGTCTCCCGGCTCTACCCAACAACACAAACAAGCAACAAGGATACAATCAACCACGTGCAAGGGCAACCAATAATATTCAAAGATGGTATGCGATGCGGGATGCGATGCGGGATGCAAAATGCAAGACGTGACAGGAAATGCATGAACCTGGCTTCAACTTGGAAAACCAAGTGTGCCACTGGATAGAGGGGAAGAAATCCCCTGAAAATGATATAAAGATCATGGTAATCGGAGCTACGGTTTGGAAATGGCAAGCGATTTACGAAACGAACCGATCTGCGATTTACAGCAAGTAGGCTCCTAAATGCAATTAAATGAACATGCTACAACCACCAAACATGAAAACAAATTGCATGGCAGGGATGTACACAAGAAGCTTAACAAATCACCAGGACTGAGGCATAGGCAAATTCATCCATTAAGAGCTTCAAACAAGCATGGCAAAACTGAATAAGCAAAACAGATTTTAGACTTAGCGAAATTAACGCTAGTCTGGAATTTCAGACCACGATGCTCTCTTCGGAGCAGCAAAACAGCATGAAGCATAACCTGAACATGGCAAGTAAGAGCATGGAATGGAGCTACTCAACAAGCTTAACAAAACACCCAAAATGACCTGGGGCCAAAAGGGTTCACAAAATACTCTAACAAGCACACGAACATCGATGAAACACAATCAGTTTTCAGACTTAGTGAAAACTGGGACATGCTGAAATTATCACTCACGGAGGCATGTAAACAAGCTCGATGCTCTCACTACGGTGCAAGTCATGGCAAGTCAATCATATATCCATTAATAAGGCACAAAATTCTAGCTAGACATGGCAAGAACAATGGCATAGCATGCATGGATCACTAGCAATAGCTCCGGCAAAATGGCAAAAGAGTTCACGATCTGCCCAAATTAACAACTATGCAAAAGTTGAGCTCGATTGAGTCAACCTAGGGTGCTCCAACATAACAAGTAAAGACATGGATGGATTAAGCACAACAAGCATAACAAAACACTCTTACTGATCATCCTCAAAAGAGGCACGGATCACTAGGAAACAAGCTGGACATATAGCATCGTGAACTAAAACATCCCAGACTTAGTGATTTTCACTAAGTCCCTGAAATCAGCAATCTCAGGTACCCGTCTTTGCAAGCTTGCACAAGACAACACACACATCCTAAAAATGCATGGGAGGCACCTATGGAAAGAAGACAACATGCTTAACAATTCATCCCAAAGGAGCACAGGCATATCATGCACACAATAATCATGGCAAAAATGACAAAAGTCAATGTAGAGCTAACGGATCTGCAATTTAACTCATGATGCCTCCTTCCAACAGCATTTTGGGCACCAAGATGACCTCAAATGCAAATGATGCAATGGAATGAAATGATGTACTTGTCGAGGCAAAGATTTTTATATATCATATGCCCAAAATGGAGCCACGGATGCAAAGATATGATGCAACAAAGATTGCATAAAAATTGATGGAATTAGGGTTTCGGGGAGAGGTCAACCCAGATCTGGATCTGGCCGACACTGTACACGGCGGCGGGGCACTGTTCACCTGAGGCGGATCCCGGCGATGTCGGCGGCCGGCTCCGGATCCGGCGAGCCCGGACGGCGGGGCCGGCGATGGCGGACGCGGTGGCCGCCGGCGAGGGGCGCGGAGCGCCGGGCGGCGAGGGCGGCTGAGCGACGCGGATCCGGGCGGTGGCGCGAACGCCGAGGCGAGCTGGCGCAACGGTGGCCGGCGAGGGCGGGCGCGGTGGCCGGCGACTGCTCCGGCCACCGGAGCGGAGGACGGCGGCGGCGGGGAGGCGCGGATCCGGGCGGCGGCGGCTCGGGCCTCGGGGGCTCTCCCCGGGGCAAGCGGGCTGGAGCGACGGCGCGGGCTGGAGCGCCACGTGGCGGCAGGCAGTTGGGGCGGCGGCGATGTCCGGCCGAGGCGGACAATGTCCGGCCGGCGCGGGGATCCGGGATCTCTTTTTTAGGGTTTCGAGGTAGGGGAAGATCCAAAACGGGGGAGGTGTTTAAATAGGCATAGAGGGAGCTAGGAGAGTCCAAATGAGGTGCGGTTTTCGCCCACACGATCGTGATCGAACGACAGAGATGATGGAGCAGAGTTTGGTGGGTTTTGGGCCAAATTGGAGGGGTGTTGGGCTGCACACACATGAGGCCTTCTCGGTCCCTCGGTTAACCGTTGGAGTATCAAACGAAGTCCAAATGACCCAAAACTTGACAGGCGGTCTACCGGTAGTAAACCAAGGCCGCATGGCAAGTTTCGGTCCAATCCGGAAATGTTTAATCCCCACACACGAAAGAAAGCTAGAAATGTCCACCGGTGGAGAACGTAGCGCCGGAATGCAAAACGGACAACGGGGAAAATGCTCGAATGCATGAGATGAACATGTATGCAAATGCAATGCACGTGATGACATGATATGAGATGCACGAAAACGAAAACAACACACGGAGACAAAGACCCGAACTCGAGGAATAAATATAACTTAATGCCGGAAACGGCAAGAGTTGGAGTACAAATTGGGAAAGTTACATATGGGGCGTTACACCCGTGTGCAGGAATCACCTGGTTGTGTATGTGTCTGTCAGGGCCTGATGTGTGTGCATGCACGTGTAGGTTGAGCACTTGAGCGTGAGAGTGTGTGTTGGTCGTGTGGTGTACTGGTGTGTGCATGCATGCGTGTGTGCGTGTGAGTGTTGCGTGCGTGCGTGGCTGCGTGTGTACGTGTGAGTGTTGCGTGCGTGCGTGGGTGCATGTGTTTGTGTGAGTGTTGCATGGATGCAGTTCGTGTGCATGCGTGCGTGTGTGTATAATCACCACACCAGCTCCTATGTGTTAAAACAGACGGCTCAACATACCAATACAAGGCCACCTTGTCCGGTGTGCCCGCGGTCATGACTTCGAACCACCGTCCAAATATTTTTTTGTCGTATGTTTTCATTCTTACTAGCAAGATGCCCGTGCGTTGCACGTAACATCAAGATGCATTTGTATGACTTGTTTATCTTGTGAGAGAAAAGGATGAACGGGGGAAGGCCTTATTTGCAAATGTGGAGAGGTGTGTGGGTTCATTTTTGCAAAATTGCCATAGTTTCTTTCCTATCCCTCAGATATAAATCGGACGGCCTATATTGCAGGATGGCAGGCACACCATCATCACCAACTCTATTTTTTATAAGAGTGTATTTTATGTATTCTATAAGAGTGTAGATGTAGAGTAGATACAAGTCGACAGGTGGGCACGATGGTAGTGAGATAATGTGATGCAACACTAGAGGTGCCACGTGGAGCGTTTAGCTGGTCAACTAGTCATGTCATGAGCAAATACAAAGTTGTACGGTGAGCCCGTGATTGTATAATAACCACTAAACGTAAATGGTGACCGTAATGAGTGGATTCTAAAGTCCAATGTATGTATCGTGCTTTCGCTTCAAATACAATGATCGTCATTGCATATATCGCGAGAGAAAGATGAAACATGCGTGAATTTTCTAGGGGCTTACTTTTAGAGGACCTAGAGATAGTTTTGTGTGCATACGTGAAAGGGGCGTATAGGGGGGTATGCGATGGAGAGAGAGATGCTCTTAATTTCTCTTTATTATGACTAACTTTGTATATAGTATAAAAATATACAAATTCACAGTGTGGAATAAATATCATTGTGGGCACCATGCAATGCAAATTAGCGTTTGTACTCCTCCATATAAATTTGTAATGTTGTATATATGTAGAAACTCTAAAATAATTTTTGGCCACAGTTTATTCAAAAGGAATGTTGTATGTGAAATAAACGTGAAGAGAGGGCTTTTTAGATCAATGGGGTACGTGATGTAACATGTGTGAATGTGTAGTTGATGCATTTGGCGGGCCCTAGAGAGGTATGTGTGTGTATTACGTATTCGAGAGAGGCATGGATAGAGGGGCCGATGGGGGGGGGGGTCGTGGGAGAGATAGTACGAGAAATGAGAGTGGTCTAGAGAGAGAGAGAGACGAATATGACATCACGACAAGAGATTCCATTCCCTTGAGTGTGTATATGCAAGGAGGAGGGAATAGAGGCACCAGGAGAAATTTTCTGTGTGTATGGTGTTTGTGTTGGTATGTGTGGGTGTGAGAAGATAATGAGACATGGGGGCAGAGGGTGTGTCACCGCGTGAGGTCCGGTGGGTCGAGGTGAGGCCCTTCGTTCGGTTCCGTCCTGCGCCACATTGGTCGGCCCGTGACGCATTTAGGAAGACACATGGATGACTAGTCGTACAAGACAAAGATAGCAGAATTGTGAAGGACTCTGTGTCCACTGACAAAGCCGGCTAGGATTTGTAACCCTAGGTTCTCGGACTAAGGTAACCCCTTTATCTCTGATGTTACTATTCATCCAACCTAACTTTAAGGGGAATCCTACAAAATGCTCTGCTAGAATCATACTCGTCGATTAGGAAGAGAGGTGTGAGACAATGCGTGAGAGACATGCGTAAAGATAATGTGCGTACATGAGACACGTAGGCAGGTCCATGTATATAGAAAGGGTCGATGAGGATTGTGCGTGTGTATGTTTGCGAGAGGAAGAGTGCTTGTGTTAAAGGTTAGTGAAAACAGTTGTAAATGGTTACGAGAGGGAGGGGGGTTATATCTAGAGTATGTGTGCGAGAAAGACACCTCGGGAGAGAGTGTGTGAGCATGTGTGAGAGACCACCGATGGAGAGTGAAACTACACGTAAAGGACTGCTCTACACATTGATTAAAGATATAAATTGTATCCAAATATTAGGATGGGATCATGATATTTGCAATTCGCGTAAGGAGCGGTCATTGATCCATCAGACATCTAGATTCTATCGAATTTGAGCATGTCTATGTTATTATTCGGCATAATTGTTCCACATAGTTAGTATTTTGAACTCCAGACAATGCATCGCTTTAGCAATCGAATATAAACGTGAGTATAGTTCATGTTGTGTGTGTAAAGAACATTATACATACGAAAGTTACACAATGGACATTATAAATAGCTACTTATGAACTAGCATACATTTGAATTCAACTTAAGGTGGTTTAAAAAAATCGAATTCAACATGAAGTCCATTCAATTATTTGAATTTGATATCATGGCATTTGTAAACCATACCTAAATTATGGGGGCACCAATCTTTCCTCTGATTTTGTACATAATAGCATATGTAGTTGTGTACAAAATAGATTAAAATTTAGCTCCTCCATTCCAAAATAATCGTAGTTATAGGATTTTCAAGTGTAAAAATTTCAAAAAGAACCGGATAATTTAATGAGGTTTTCAAACATACAAGGTCAAATATAACGTTGTCTATTTAGGTCAATCATCATAGTTCAAGAGTACTCTAAACGTGAATGCTTGCGTTTCAAAATTTCGAACGAAGTGCCAAAAGAGCCTCTACTCTCCCGAAACCGCGTGAGACCAATGTTTGGTAGTACAAGGAAATTACTTTTCTAATAACTCTGACCCATGAAACCTACCGACCCGACGTCCAAAGGTCTAAACTGGGGTAGGTTTGTAGCTTCATCTAGACGCCACGCAACCGCATCCGAAAAACATTCATACACAATGGACGCCTATGCACACATGCACGCGGCCGAAATCGCTCCCGCCCACTATTTGGGACTCCTGGGATTACCATCCTACCCTCGACCTGTAGTAGGTCCGAAATTTAAGAGGGGGCAAACTTTGTACTTTCCCCAACTTTCAAACAAGCGTGTCCCATCTTATGTTCAAAAAAGCCAAAAACAAGCGCGTCCTAGACCGAAACATGGTTCCCCCCCCACCCGTCTGATTCCCCATTCGTACTCCGTGGGCGCCAAAACTACCTCTCCACCAGCCGCAAAACCCCGACGTCCTCTGTCTGCCACCCCATCCCACCCATCAACCGCCACCCTCCTCCATCATGTCGGAGCCGATACCCTTACATCGTCGTCCACCACAACCTCATCCGCAACGCCCTCCACGGCTAGTAGTTGAAGCCAAGGTTGAGCCGTTCGTACCCGAGCCAGTTCAACCACGCCATCTTGCGCCTCACCACTGCCACTCCAACTTCGCCATCCTCCACCGCACCGGAGTTGTTCCTGCTACGCCGTCCTTCGCCGCCTCGGATATGCTTCCCCTCCACCGACATAGGGCCACAGCAACACAGTCAACAATTTGGCCATGGGTTCGTCCAAGCCTGCACCCTCCAGAACATCGGTTTCCTCGGTAAAAAGAAGAAGATCGGCGCGACATGTGGAGGTGACCACACCGGCAACCAAAAAAGGCACTCCTCTTCCCTTATTCATGCAAATCTTACGTCTCTGCTTGCATGGTATTCATCCCACAGAAGACACTGGTTGACCGCTTCTTCTTGATACTAGATGTTCCTAGTAACTCGCGATGCACAAGGTTTCCCCTGATATACTATTTCACCATAGCTAGAGGTCTGTCGCCCCCCTGAATTTCAATTTCTGGCCAGTTGATTCCCAATTAACGGAAGCATTCCCCGGTGTAACAGGCGCTAGTACGCCTATTACGCCAGGGAAGCAGCGCCTTGGTGTTTATCTTAGGGGCATGTGCGGCCTAGAGCTACTGGCGCCCGGTTTGGAGGTCGGCCGAGATTAAAGGGATGGCCTGGGGGCGCTGCCAAGCACGGCGGTGGTGTGAGGTCGATGGGAGGGTAGGGCGGCGGAGGCAGGGGTCTGGGCCGGTGGTCGCTAGTGGTTCGAGAAAGATCGTCAATAGTGATTGGCGGGAGGTAGACGAAGGCCATCTGCCTGTTCCTTATAGATCAGACGGTTCATTAAAAAATCGACTGACCTATTTATTTTCAGTCGACTGTTATCATAGATATGACCACATGTGGTGGTGTGTTGGAGGAGTACCTGCATTTCCTGTTCTCATATATTACAAAATCATACGGAGGAGAATCTAATTTTGTTTTCCATGCAATGTTGTAGAGCTATAATATGTCTCCTGTCATTTATTTTCCAGCCACCTGTTATCTGCTACTTTTACAGTGCACTAGTATGACGAGGCAGGCAGGCAAGGGGACTACTCCTCATTTAAAGAATGCAGCGTCAGCCTCCCGACATGATTCTCAAGAAACAGAAATGCTAGATGAAGATAGTGAACGTAGCTCTGTAGTTGATTACAGCATTTCCCCTACACTAGCTTCGCAGGTTCTTGCTCTAACTTGCCAGCGTGATATGTGGTTGCATGCTGCATATGGTGTCTAGATTGTAATTCTTCCAATCTGGTTAAACTCCATGTTCTAGTCTGGTTAGCTTATACATTATACCTGTTAATGTGACATGCCTTCCTGTATTTAGTACATAGTACATCTGTCTATTAAGCATGTCCTTACATAAAACTATTGTTTTTTCTGTATCCCGCATCAATCAACATGACGAGACACCTTTAGTATATGCAGTGCGATATTAGTTGCATCTTTCATATGATTTATAGCATTCGCTGCTTCTAATTTGTTGAAATTCCATTTATGATGGGATGCTTTTAACTTGGCAGAGTCATATTGGTTGCATCTTTCATGTGGTGTCTAGCTTGCATTGCTTCTTATTTGCTGGAATGGTTTCTGCTTAGTTTACACAAACAGTTCTGAACATGCCATGCCGTCCTGTTTTTCGTACATATTCCATCCTGGTATCATGTGTTTTCCTTACATCAAAGTAGTGATTGTCAGTATCATGCATGAATGAGTTCTGAAGAGAGAATTTATTGCTTTATCTTGTCGGTTTTACTTGACAATTCAAAATCAATAAAGCAGAAGGAAGTTAGCAAGGCAGCGGATAAAGGTGCTCCTTCTGAACGGAGGGCCTCTACAGTTTCTACTCCTCCACACCCCAAAGATGATTTCCAAGACAACACATGCATAGACACTCAACAAAGTTGTGTTTATGATGAGCACGTCTCCCCTAGTGCAGCATCACCGGTGCTCCCTCTAACTTGGCACTGTTATATGTGGTTGCATGTTATGTGTGATGTCTAGCTTGTATTACTTCTAATTTTGTTGAATTCCATCTACTTACTTTACACATTATACTTGAATAAGACACGTGTTCCTGTTTCTAGAACATACAATATATATCTATCTCACCATGTTCTTACATCAAATTACTACTATTGTGTAACCTGCAACAATCACTTATCATAAGACACGTTTGACTTCGGAGTGTTATATAGGTTACATCTCACATTCTTTTCTAGCTTGTACTACCAATTTGTTGAAATGGCACTTATGACGAGACAATTTTAACTTGGTAGAGTGATATTCGTTGCATCTTTCATATGGTGTCTAGCTTTCATTGCTTCTAATTTGTTGAAATGCCTTCTCCTTAGTTTACACATCATAAGCTGTGAATATGCAATGCTGTGAATATGCAATGGCACTAATGACGAGAGACCTCTAACATGGTAGTGTGATGTTGTTTGCATCTTGCATATGATTTATTTCTTGTACCGCTTCACATTTGTTTAAACTCCATTTATTATGAGACACTATTAACTTGGCAGAGCGATATTTGTAGCATCTTTATATGGTGTCTACCTTCCATTGCATTGCTTATAATTTGGTGAAATGTCTTCTTCCTAGTTTACACATCATAGTTCTGGTTATCTCTTCCGTCCTGTTTTTCATACATATTACATCCTCCTATCATGTGGTTGTCTAACATCAAAGTTCAGTTCGTTTGCATCACACATCAATTTGTTCTGAAGAACTAAATTGTTATCCATTTTTCTTGTCGGCTTGACTTAACATGGCACAGAGAAAGAGGAAGAAACACAGAATGGTAGGGAATGAGAAGCGGATGAATCCTGCAGATTCTGTTGGTACTGATGGTGCAATAGAAGGTCAAAGTCCAGCGGAAAATTCTACAAACACGGCATCCCATGCTACACGAGTTGCAAAAAAAGCCAAACAGAAACAAATAGCTGCCACCAAACAAGCAGAGACAACCCTAGTTCTTGCAACACCTACCACAGTACTACCAGCTGCACGACTTACTCGTGCGTCAACTAAGCTAGCAGCACGTTCCCAAGCTCCCTTGCCACCTGACACTACTTCCCAAGCACTCTTGACACAAGACGAGTTGGCAATATCAGATGAACCTTCTGAGCTTCAACAGCAAGAAGTTAGTTGCTGGAGTCAAGTTACAGTTGCATGCTTCTTTATATGTAGTCTCAAAGTTTGATGTACACTAACACTTCCTATGTTCATTGTTTGACTAGCACCTAGGCGCAAGAGGAAACAAACATCAGGGATAATGCTCGATAGGTTAACTGAATCTAGAGGAGGAAGAATGGAGATCCGTTTTGAGGCAGGTTTAAAAAGGCCACGTGATGCTACATAGTCAGCCAAGTTAGTATCAGAGGCAGCGGTTGCCGTTAGGTGTCAGTACATATCCTACCAACATGGATTCGGTACAGGAATGACAAAGACGAAACCCAGTTCAACACCTTCCTCGACCATTTATTTGTAAGTATGGTTATGTATGGACACTAGTAATATCGTCTTGCTTTGTCCCATACTTTCTAGGTTGCTGATAATGTAACTCCCATATTTTTCAATAGATGAGGTTCAAGTTGGATAGCCAAGATGATGCAACCAGACAAGCTTGCACCCATGTTTTCAAGTCTGCTCTACGACAGTATCGGTATAACTTGAGGAAAACTCACTTTGAAGGCAAGGCTAACAGTGAACTTTCCCAAACATCTCAAGTGGAAAATATATCGGATGAAGACTGGAGGGGCCTTGTGAAACACTGGTCTGATCTGAAGTATCCGGTACATTATATATATGTGATCAGATCACATGTTGAAGTCCTATTTACGCATGTGCCACACAAATCTATCTTCTTGTAGGTGAACTATTCAAAGAACAAGGCCAACCGTACGAAAGTGAAATTCCAACAGACGACAAGATCTCGTAGCTATATTGCACACTACGAGGCTCTTGTAATTAGCTGCTGTTTCACTCTTTTCATTGTACCATATTATCAGATCTATATTGACTTGTTCAAAATGCAGAGGAAAGCCCGCAAGGACCAAAAAGTACCTGAACCAAATGCTGTGGAAATCTTCAAGGACTGTCACACCAGCAAGAAGAAGGGCATGACTACACCAGTCAAAGCCGCTGTTGTAAGTCCTTAATCCTCATGCCTTTTAACTACTACTTACTCTGACTTGTGCCTTGATCTGCATGGTTTGCAGCCAATGTCTATTACTCTTTTCAATTTTATACACAATTTTCTTAGCGTATCATTGCACCTTACAAGGTTTAAAAGAGAGGAGCGATGTTCCTTTGATCTTTACCCGTAATCTAGTTCCATGCTGGACTTGCCCACACAATGTTACAATTGCCTGTTTGTCTGTTCTCAGTTGTTTTGTGATATGAATGATGTCATACTATGCTTACCGTATTATAAACTTCGTCTCTTTATCCTTAGCCCTCAATACAATGTGAAGAAATAGACAATACATTAGCGATGGTACATGGTCATATGTTTGGAACCTGGTTTTATTATGTACTTTGCAATAAAATACAACTAATATTTTACATGGGTTCACCAGAATAAGTTCTGTATATAGACCAAAGCTATTTTGTTTGGTTTTGCTGCCTCCTTAATATCTTCTGTTCTGGTACTACTAATGTAAAACCTCAACTTTTCAGTGAGCTATGGAAAAAATGGTGGAATCGCCACCTTCTGAAGGTGGCGAGGCAACTATAACCGCAATGTCAGCTCTTGTTGCTGTGGGTTAGTACCTGTCCACTAACAGTGCCAAAAGCACGTTCCTCCATAATATTGGGTTGGTTGTTAAGGCAATATTGTCCAAACTGCCTCATGATCAAGATATGCAAGCTCAAAGCAATGTTGTATCTGCGCTCCAGACACAAGTCCATTCCCTAACAGAGACCCTTTGTGAAACAAGGAGAAACATTGCTCAATGTCATCAAGATATGCATGGTTTTGAAACCAGACTATCAGACATTTGCTATGTTGTTCAGGAGCCTAGGGGAAATGAAGGCGAGGGTTACGGTGCTCCATCGGACAATACAGTATGAAAACGTAACAGTCAGGTCAAATGAACTGAGCTTCTGAACTTCTGGTGGTGCATTTATATGCTAGACTGTTAAGTTTTATGCCAACCTTCCTTTTGTTATATAGTTGTAATTTGTTTTGGTGCAATAGAAAATTTATTCTTAACATGCAGCCACCGGCTGAAGAAAACAGCAAGCCATTTTTGTATAGTGTAGGGTGTTCCCTATATTTGCACTGGTGGCGATCTTTGATGCCGAGTGGATGTAATCTATGCAATCCCCTTAATAGCCTAGTGTTAGTTTCGGCCTTATTTATTTCCTAGTCTTCTTTTTCCCTGGTTTGCTAATGGCCGCAACTACCATGGGTCATATACGGGCCGTAGGATCCATAGGTCTCCTACGGGCCATCGATAAATGGGCATGTAATTGGTGGGCCTTGGGCCGTCGGATTAATGGGTCTACATTGGCCGTAATCGGGCGTAATTAGTATCGTCCCAGCACGGCAACAGGCTGTAGGACAGCAAAGGCTTAATTCTGTCACAGGCATAACGGGTCGTTAATGGGCCAGAATATAGGACGGGCTGGAAACGGCGCAATGGGTTAACAGGCCAGAAACAGGCCGACTCTTGCCATGGGCCGAATTTGGCCCATTAGGGTAACATGCCAGTAATGGGACGACCCTTGCCATGGGCCGAATTTGGCCCATTAGGGGAACATGCCAGTAACGGCGGACTCTTGCCATGGGCCGAATTTGGGCCATTAGGGGAACATGCCAGTAACGGGACGGAAGTAATCGAGGGCAGAAAAGGAGCCCAAGAACGTAAGGGCCGTCAATAGGCCGAAAGCTAACACGGGCTGGAAACGGCCCATGTAAATCATGGGCCGTTAACGGGTATAAAGAAAATTACTATTCATTATGGGCTAGAGTCACCGTGGGCCTGTAAAGGGCCGAAAGATACGAAGGCCTCATATGGGCTGAAAGACGTCGTGGGCCATACATGGGCCGAAAGTGAAATGGGCTAGTGTTATATTCGACGGCCCACATGATGTTGTTGGGCCGATTTCCCTTAGGGCCTAACGGGCTGTAAAATGGGCTATTTGCGAAGAGACCGTTAACAGGCGTTTCATGGGCCAGCCCGTTAACTTTTGACCAAGTCAAATGAGCCGGCTTTGTAAGCTAAATGGGCCAGTGGTGGGCCGTGGCACGTGTCGACATATCATAGGCGCCTATCTGACCCACTGACGAGCTGACACGTGTTTCGTCCGGCCAATAAGAATTTTACACATGGAAATTTCCCATTGGTCGGGGCTGTTAACGGCTTATCGGATCCAAAACCCGACCCGATAGCTTAACGGTGTTCCGTTATGGTGGATGCCACGTGCCAGTCACCCTTGACGAAAGCACTTCTGTGGCGCGCAGTTTATCGTCATGGAAGTGGACACTTCCGTGATGATAATTTTGGTAATGTCATGGAACACTTCTACGACAACACAGGTATGACTATCTTGATTCTGTCATAAAATCGTCATGGATGTACATGCATGACAAAAAACTCGACCTACTGTGACAAACACATATCATCATGGAAGTGTATTTTTTTGTAGGGTAGCCCGTCGTAATTGCTAGTAAGATCAAGGCCGCCTTCATGGAACTGTGAGCAAAGAGAATAAAAGTCATGCTTGATAATGGTCCAGCAAGCCTTGAGAAATATGCCACTAAAGCCATCTGGCCCTGGAGCTCGATCAGCTGGCATTTCTTTCATTACTGGATCAATCTCGTCATGTGTAAATGGCTCAGTGATGTGATCAAGGTTCGATGAACATTTGATGAAAGATGGAAGGTCAAAGTGCATATTTGATTGGGAGATAGTGCCTAGTCGTTTTTTATAAGTTTGAAAAAGTAAAGCTTCTTTGCCAGGATGGTCATCAATCTGTCGTCCGTCCTCATCACGGAAGCAGGCGATGTTATTTCTACGGTAACGTTCAGTGGCAATAGCTTGATTTTTTTTGTGTTTTCATCCTTGAATCTTACCCAATGGATTGTGCACCTCTTCTTCCAGTACTTGTTTTGATAGTTAAGGAGTCTCAACAGATGCTTTTTAAGAATTTGTCTGAAGTTTGCCTCAGGGATCGTCAAGGTACGCTTGTTCTTCATCAATACCAGCCAGGGTTTTATTGCAGTTGTCGATAGCCACTGTCAAACGGCAAATGTTTTTGCTCCAAACTTTAAGCACGTGCCCGAGAGCTTTAAACTTGTGGCAAAGCACAGTAGCAACATTGGAAGAAATAACTGGTCTAGCCCAAGTAGCTTTCACCAGGTCCATGAAGCCAGGGTGTAAAATCCAGAAAGGTTCAAACCGAAATAGCTTAGACCATGGAATTTTTGTTTTTATGGATATTACATGGGGAATATGGTCCGAGACAGGTTTACCAAGGGGTTTAACAAAGGTATTGGGCTATGCAGTGGTCCAGTGCAGTGAGGTCAGGAAATAATCCAATTGCTCGAGTAGTGGGTCTTGTTGCATGTAACTCCATGTATACGCTCGACCTTTAATGGGCAATTCAATTAGGTTTTGTTTGCGTATAATAACATTAAATGTAAACATATCCTGAATACTACTGCCTGGCTTATTACGGTTATCTGGTGCTCTGTTGTAATTAAAATCACCAAGAAGCAACCAATCTTGTGTGTGAGGGATATCCAAGTTATACAACCAGTTGGTGTAGATGATACGTGTTGGGGAACATACCATGTAATTTCAAAAATTTCCTACGATCACGCAAGATCTATCTAGGAGATGCATAGCAACGAGAGGGGGAGAGTGTGTCCACGTACCCTCGTAGATCGAAAGCGGAAGCATTAGGTTAACGCGGTTGATGTAGTCGAACGTCTTCACGATCCAACCGATCCAAGCACCGAATGTACGGCACCTCCGTGTTCAGCACACGTTTAGCTCGATGACGTCCCTTGAACTCTTGATCCAGTAGAGGGTCGAGGGAGAGTTCAGAAAGCACAACGGCGTGGTGACGGTGATGGTGATGTGATCCGCGCAGGGCTTCGCCTAAGCACGACGACACTATGACCGGAGGAGTAAACTGTGGAGGGGGGGCACTGCACACGGCTAAGAGAACAACTGTTGTGCCTTTGGGGTGCCCCCTCCCCCGTATATAAAGGAGGGGAGGAGGAGGTGGCCGGCTAGGGGTGGCGCGCCGTGGGAGAGGAGTCCTACTAGGAATTCTAGTCCTAGTAGGATTCGGCCCCCCTTTCCTTCCAACAGAGAGGGGGAAAGGGGAAAGGAGGGAGTAGGAGAAGGAAAGGGGGGCCACGCCCATTCCCCTTGTCCAATTTGGATTGGGAAAGGGGGGCACCTCCTGTGGCCTGCCTCCTATCCTCCACTATGGCCCATTAGGCCCATTAACTTTCCCAGGGGGTTTTGATAGCCTCCTGGTACTACGATAAATCCCCGAACCTCTTCTGAACCATTACGGTGTCCGTATATAACCTTCAATATATGAATCTTTACCTCTCGACCATTTTGAGACTCCTCGTCATGTCCGTGATCTCATCCAGGACTTCGAACAAAATTCGTTCACCAAAACACATAGCTCATAACACAAATCGTCATCATTGAACATTAAGTGTGCAGACCCTACGGGTTCGAGAACTATGTAGACATGACCGAGACACATCTCTGGTCAATAACTAATAGTGGAACCTGGATTCTTATATTGGTTCCTACATAATCTACGAATATCTTTGTAGCGACCCGACCCGAATGGATCAAGTCTCTGTGCTTAAGTGTCATCCCTGGATCGGTATGCTGACACACACAGTACTTGAAGGATTTATAACAGAGGTAAATCACATGTAAAAAGTAACGTAAATACTATTACCTCAATCCATAAAAATAGCAGAAGTAACAAGGTTGTGGATTCCCATCAACACCAATGGCAAAGTTGAGTGTAAAAATCGTAACCCTAACGTATCACTTACTCCGCGTAAGATATCCTGCAACATGAGACGTTGCAGCCACAAAGGGTCAGTACATTGAATGTACTGGCAAATTCACACCATAGAGAATGATGAACAATGGCTATCACTACATGCATATATGGCTGGTGGAAAAGCTCTATGGTTATAAGTTTTTGCGAAAAGCCAATTTTCCCTACTGCAAAGGAATAAATTTTGTTTAACTATCATGGTGGTTGTTAAACATTGAGAATGGTTGACAGCATTCTCAATCCCAATTAAGTAACATCATCAAACCCAACAAAATTATTTAAAGTCACATGATGAGATTCACATGATAATCCAAGTACTAGATACTCAAAACGTCCATAACCGGGGACACGGCTAATCATGATTAGTTTATACACTCTGCAGAGGTTTGCGGACTTTTCCCCACAAGACTCGATCTCCTCCGTTGGATTTCTTGCATTACATGGTGTTTGAGAAACGGATGACCGAGACATAGTCTTTCAGAAGCGTTTGCACCTTACGATGGGTAGACCGTACCACCTAAAACCCCTACTTCTGCTAGTCTACCACTGTAAGAGTTCACATGACTTAATCAACTATGCTAGAGCCCATAATAGCTTGTGGCTGCACACGGAAGTTTCTAGTATGAATAATCTCATGATCCCTTTGAGCCTAGGTGGCGGTCCAAAAAAAATAGGCAAGTCCTGGATTACTCAGGTGCCTAGACAGGCAATCCTAGAATAACCAGGTGCCTCAATCCACCCAGATGTGTGTTTAAGTTGCCACCTTAAGTAAACCATTAATTAACAATCTCACATCTTTCATGGATACTCTCAAAACCCAATCCACGTCTACGAGCACAGCATGGCAATATAAGCATGATGTAATAGTAACTCCCAAGGGTTTGATAATGAATAGGTAATAGGTACTACCTCAACTACTTCCCATCCCACAATTTAATTAGATCCTAATCATGCAATGTTTGGGGTTTGATCTAATGCAAATAAATCTGGGTAGTAAGAGGTATGATCAAGGTGTGAACTTGCCTGCAATGTTGATGAAGATGATTCGCACTCAAAACTCTTGATAGTTCTACTCGTCACACTCCGGTCAATCTATCATAAGCAAGCAATAGTAACCACACATAAGCAATCACTCAAAAGACCAGAAAGATCGAAGAAGTCGATTCGGAAAACATCAAAACAAAGCAAATAGCTCTTGCAACATAAAACAATTTCTAACAGTATCAAAATTATGTGAATTTGGCCTTACTAGAAAGTTTAGGTCAAGAGCTTCGATTTGCAAAAAGAATCAACTCAAACGGAGTTACGGATAAAAAGATATGATCAAAAGAAGTTTGAATTCAAATCTGATCTAATTCAAATTTTAAAATTTTCAAAAACATGTTTGAGTTGGATTACTGGATAGAGGAGATCATAACGAAGAAGTGGGCGTTGGTTTCGTTGGATTTGGATAAACGAGTAAAAAGTTATGGCTATTTGAAAAATCAGGGCCAAGCTGTTTTACGGAAGAAGAAAAATAGCTACGGGCTAGGGTCTAATGTATAAATACGTAGAGTAATTGATAATCTAATTATTTTTATCATATTAGTCTAAAAATAATAAACTACGGAAGTATATGAAGAAAAAAAAATACCTTTATAAGGCAGAGATAAGACGACTTTGGAGAGAAGAGACAATTTCCAGAAGTCGCGTCAAAGAGGAGAAATATTTTTTTTAAATGAATCTAGTCAAACCAAAATATTCATTTAACCCAAATCGGATGATTTTTGGAGGCTCTATGGGTCTATATTTATTGGTGGAAAAGAGGCTTAGGGGTCAAAGGCTAGGCAATCTGGGACTAAACGTAGACGAAAATATACGAAACAGAGAAGAAAAGAGGCGATGGGCCTAAAGGCCTTCGACCGGCCGCGCGGTGCAGTTTTTTTTCGCATTCGGCCAGCCGCGCGGTGCAGTTTTTGTTTTTTTACAGAATGCGATAAACTGAAAACGAAAATAAAATAAAACCTTATATAGTCATATTATATATCAAAATTTTCGGAAAAAGATTTTCTATGACATGAACATTTTTTTAGCATTAAATAAAATACACACAAATTCTAATAATTCAAAGAGTGCCACTGGTCTAATAAAATCCAATAAAAATCATTTTAGAAATACCAAAATGAAATCAAATTTATTTCTCTCCAATTTTCTGTTGTAGGGAATCATGTTACCCTAATTTCCATATATTTTATTTTTGGAGAAAAATAATTTGAATAAAACTCATATAACTCCAAATTGAAAATAAATTAAAAGAACTTTGAATTTAATTCTTTGAAACTACCAACTCATATTTCATATAATTTGAAGAAGTCATTTTATCTTCTCTCATGAAAATCATAGAGCTGCATGAAGTTTATGAATTGAAATATTTCTAAATGAAATTCAATTATTTTCAAATACCCTTTCATTTAATTTAAATGGAAGAAGTCATATCATCTTCGCTCAAGGGTTTTGTATTTGAAAATAATTTGAATTCACGAAGATCATAAATGCAAAAATGAAAGTTTGGGAAAGTCCTTTTATTCCCTCTTATTTAACTTTCAAAAAGGTTTCGAATTTCACTCAATTTCACGCAATCAACCAAACAATCAATCAAATCTATCTATTTATTTATTATAACATTCCAAAATTTAGAATTTTGGGATGTTACAAACCTACCACCCTTAAAATGAATCTTGTCCTCGAGATTCGGAGAGGCTAGGAAGAAATAGGTTAGGTTCGGGGTCTCTTCAAAATTTCATCAATCATCTCCGGGGTCTGGGGTGCTACCACCCTTAGAAGCATTGTTACGGTTCCATCAAAACTCATATACTCCATCCCTATTCTTGACAGTGTCGGTCTTCTCAGATCCTCGAGAAAATTCCTCCTCCGAGCTCTTCCGGTAGTGGCATAACCTTTTCCTCAATTCTTCTGTCTTTCATCTAGGTAAGGTTATTTCGAGATTGGGTCTTCTTAGCTGACGGGTCTGGCGCCAATACTAATCAACTATCGATATCTCATGGTGGTCAACAATTTATGGTTTCTCCTGCAGGAAATGGATCTGGTTGATCCTCACCGTATAACCTATGGTTGGCACAGGTGCCTTGTACAAGGGAAAATTGCTATACCATTCTAAGGTTCAAACAAGGTTTTGATCGTCGTCTCTCTACTATAGGTAAGTCACTCAGATTTACCATCCCATATAGCAAGGCGAATAATAAGTGTAAGTCGGTATGGTGATCAATCCATCCCGCACCCAAATCATTACCCTGTATACAGTTTAGCGAATCTCGCATACTAACACTTGGTCATCCTCACAAGTATTGCAGAATTTCTCTTGTCGACGAACCAAGTTCGGATATATCCATAGATTCTGCAAGCCTGACAAACATCTGTCGTTCCTTCACAACTCTCAGGTTTTGTGTTACTCCTATAAAATCGTCTATCGATGAAATCGTAACTTCTTCCAGGGGTTTTCCTTCAGCAAGAATGTGCTTGCTTCTTGGCAGGTCCTGGGCCTATGGGTTATGGCCCATCTCATCACTTGTAGTCCTTTGAACATATCATCGGGCAACTGATCATTATTCCTACTTCCAACTTCCTAGTATTCTTAAATCCATCCAATTGTACTGTCATCCTTCCTTCTATTGGCACCAAACTAAGATGTGAGTACTCAGACTCATCATGGAGTTTCCATTGATCCATATTTCCGACATCATACCTCCTTTATATCCAATGGTGACTCATCTCTTCATCCTCATGGGATATCCCACGTACCGAGATAAAAACTTATACTTATGGAGTCCATATTCCACTTCGTGGAACATCATTATCCTTTCCAGGGTCAAGCGTCCTTACAGGGAATATTGGCCATCTCTGCATGGCACTTCTTCAACTAGGAAATGTGAAACACATCATGAACTCATGACGGTCCTTCAGGTGACTCCAACTTGTTGGCCTCTTCTCCCATACGCTCCAAAACTCGGTATGGTCCTACAATTCTCGGGGCTAATTTTCCCTTAACTCCAATGCATTTAACTCCTCGCATAGGGGACACGCGAAGACATGCTCTGTCTCCAATTTCATAGACTACCTCCTTGAGTTTTTTGAGTCTACATAACTCTTCTGCCTGGACTGAGCTACCTTCAGTCTATCTCAAATCAACTTAACATTCTCTTCCGACTCCTTGATCACATTTGGTCCAAAGAACTGACAGTCTCCAACTTCATCCCACACACTCTTGGGGTAACACACATATCAAGACAAAACTCATATTCATTTTGTCCGAAGTCCACTCAGTGGAGTATTCTTATCTTTTCCAGTGGTCAAGGGTTCTACAGGGTACTACCACCCTTAAAATGCACAAATCTTCCATAGACCATATTTCTCATATCCTCGAAATGGCCAAAATTCTTCTTCATAGAGTAACAACTCTTAAAATTCATATCAGTACCAATGATGCTAACTTTATTCATTCTCCAATGATTACAATCTCTCGCTTTTCCATTACATGTCTCAACTGAACACCTCAATATAAAATAAAATGTTCTCACTTCTACTACTCCATTTCTGTTGTTGCAAACTCAACTATCTAGCACAAGTTTCCTTCTCCTTGGGGCATTCTCTGGCAAAGTGCCCTGCTCCATTACAACTAAAACATATTACTTCTGACAAGTATCGAGGTTTCCTTTTTTTGTCAACTGTTGAGGTAGTGCCCTGACTCTTTGCACCTGTATCAGGTGATATGACTCAGGTCCTTCCTGGAATCAAATCTGCTTCTCTTCCTGGACTTTTCCATTCCAATCATGGATTCTATTTCTGGTGGGTCATATTCTACTTCCTCTGTCGGGAATTCTACTAGATCCCCATTCAAATTTTTTTGGGAGATGTGTCCTTCTTCTCCACATGAATAGCAAGACTTAGTGTAGGGTTTACTTGGGTCTTCTTTAGGTGTGTCCTCCACCTCTTCCTTCATCACGGTTTCTTCTAAAATTTCCATAAGGGCTCCTTTCTTTACTTCTTTCTTCAGCTGTACGGTTCTTCGTACCATGGGGTAAATGTGACACTGAGTAGGATAGTGGGTAGTCCCTTCACACAAGAAACAAGTAATCTGCCTAGTTGGGCATTCTTCAACTGGGTGACTCCCTTGACAATTAGGGCGTTCATCCTTGTGTTTTTATGGGTGTGTCCTATTTCTCCACAAATCTTGCATGCACAAGGTTTCTTCATATCCTTTCCATAAGGCTTGAACTTCTGGGACACAAACCGAGACTTTGGCAAAGTCAATTTAAATTCTTTCCAAGTGGTTACTCCTTGCCATCCATTGATGGTTTGGTACATCCTCCACCAAGTAGCAGCACCTCTTTCAAAGCACCGAAGAGCATGCTGGGTCATATCATTTCCAACTATAGGGTTATTCTCCATGTGATACTCCATGTTCTGAATCCATTGGTCCGTCTTCAATTGACTCATCGGTCCAGAAGATACAAGCTCATCTTCATTCATCCTCTATTGGGTCCATGGGTTTGGGGTGAGATAAGAGAGATAGAGAGGGATACACACACTGCAAACAACAGTTCTGAAAAGACAGATTTTTGTTGTGGCTGTCGAAAAACATCAAACAAATGACAGCTCACAAACGTCGCATCTAACATAGGTATATAAAAGGGGTTTGGTCTTCTAAAGGTTAATAAATATTCAACGTCTCCAAACTCTTCAAGCCTTGTTCATGCCTCCAATGGCTTCTTCCGATCATGCTTGTCTTTCTCAAGTTCTTTTGCCAGATCAACTCTGTTGACGCGAAGTCTCTCGTGACATCCTTGAATATTCTGGAGTTGCATTCCAAACTTCTGGGTTTCAACATCCTTGGCATGAGCCATGGTCATATTGTCCTTCAGTTCCTAACAAATCTCCGGTATCTCGAGGTTGTAGCTCCTCTAGCTTGGCTACTTTCAGCTTTTGGTTCCTGAGTTCTTCACGAAATGCTTCCTTGTCTAATACGGCTTCATGGAGCTCCTCCTTAAACTTCTTGATGTACTACTCCAGATCCTGGTGATACACCGGCTAAGGTTAAAACTTCATCTTACTAATAGGTGCTCCATCAGCCTTCTTCCATCAAATCCATTCTGAAGAAATGCATCCTTAACTCAGCACGGTGACAATAGCATCAGCGGGCGATGACATCACGGATAACCGTGTTTCTGCTCTTGTCATTCTCATGAGCTATCATTCCATAGTTGATATCTCCTGCCTTAGTTTTTTCTTTGACAAAACTTCGAGTTCTCATGCTCCTTGTTTCAGTCTTTCTCCGATACACCTTGATCTCGGGTATTGACAACTTCCATAGTCTGCCAAGTTCCATAAGGGTAGCCTTCCTAGGTCATACAAATCTGGAAATTCTTCAGAGTCTTCCAATTCTCCTAGTCTTCGGAGTATTCAACCGTTGTAGTTTCCATTATTCAGATGCACGGAAAATACTCTTCATTCCGAAGTGGCCTTAGTTTTCTGATATCTTGTACTTCTTGGAGTGGTCTCATCAGTCGAATCTTCGTGTGGTCAAAAGGGGAAAAGGGATATGGTCTCACTAAAGGGAATTTTTGAATAAGCTCAGAAGAGAAAAGATGTAAAAGATCTTTTGAAAGGGAAAGTTGTTGAGAAAAATCTTTGCTATGGGCTTGCCAGTTTCTAGGGTCACATCCTACAATCAACATGTGCTCTGATACCATCTTGTAGCGACCCGACCCGAATGGATCAAGTCTCTGTGCTTAAGTGTCATCCCTGGATCGGTATGCTGACACACCCATTACTCGAAGGATTTATAACGGAGGTAAATCACATGTAAAAAGTAACGTAAATACTATTACCTCAATCCATAAAAATAGCGGAAGTAACAAGGTTGTGGATTCCCATCAACACCAACAGCAAAGTTGAGTGTAGAAATCGTAACCCTAACGTATCACTTACTCGTCGTAAGATATCTTGCAACATGAGACATTGCAGCCACAAAGGGTCAGTACATTGAATGTACTGGCAAATTCACACCATAGAGAATGATGAACAATGGCTATCACTACATGCATATATGGCTGGTGGAAAAGCTCTATGGTTATATGTTTTTGCGAAAAGCCGATTTTTCCCTACTGCGAAGGAATAAATTTTGTTTAACTATCATGGTGGTTGTTAAACATTGAGAATGGTTGACAGCATTCTCAATCCCAATTAAGTAACATCATTAAACCCAACAAAATTATTTAAAGTCACATGATGAGATTCACATGGTAATCCAAGTACTAGATACTCAAAACGTCCATAACCGGGGACACGGCTAATCATGATTAGTTTATACACTCTGTAGAGGTTTGCGCACTTTTCCCCACAAGACTCGATCTCCTCCATTGGATTTCTCACACTACATGGTGTTTGAGAAACGGATGACCGAGACATAGTCTTTCAGAAGCGTTTGCACCTTATGATGGGTAGACCGTACCACCTACAACCCCTACATCTGCTAGTCTACCACTTTAAGAGTTCACACGATTAATCAACTATGCTAGAGCCCATAATAGCTTGTGGCTGCACACGGAAGTTTCTAGTATGAATAATCTCATGATCCCTTTGAGCCTGGGTGGCGGTCCAAAAAAACAGGCAAGTCCTGGATTACCCAGGTGCCTAGACAGGCAATCCTAGAATAACCAGGTGCCTCAATCCACCCAGATGTGTGTTTAAGTTGCCACCTTAAGTAAACCATTAATTAACAATCTCACATCTGTCATGGATACTCTCAAAACCCAATCCACATCTACGAGCATAGCATGGCAATGTAAGCATGACATAATAGTAACTCCCAAGGGTTTGATAATGAATAGGTAATAGGTACTACCTCAACTACTTCCCATCCCACAATTTAATTAGATCCTAATCATGCAATGTTTGGGGTTTGATCTAATGCAAATAAAACTGGGTAGTAAGAGGTATGATCAAGGTGTGAACTTGCCTGGAATGTTGATGAAGATGATTCGCACTCAAAACTCTTGATAGTTCTACTCGTCACAGTCCGGTCAATCTATCGTAAGCAAGCAATTGTAACCACACGTAAGCAATCACTCAAAAGATCAGAAAGATTAAAGAAGTCGATTCGGAAAACATCAAAACAAAGCAAATAGCTCTTGCAACATAAAACAATTTCTAACAGCACTAAAATTATGTGAATTTGGACTTATCAGAAAGTTTAGGTCAAGAGCTTCGATTTGCAAAAAGAATCAACTCAAACGGAGTTACGGATAAAAAGATATGATCAAAAGAAGTTTGAATACAAATCTGATATAATTCAAATTTTAAAATTTTCAAAAACATGTTTGAGTTGGATTACTGGATAGAGGAGATCATAATGAAGAAGTGGGCGTTGGTTTCGTTGGATTTGGATAACGAGTAAAAAGTTATGGCTATTTGAAAAATCAGGGCCAAGCTGTTTAACGGAAGAAGAAAAATAGCTACGGGCTAGGGTCTAATGTATAAATACGTAGAGTAATTGATAATCTAATTATTTTATCATGTTAGTCTAAAAATAATAAACTACGGAAGTATATAAAGAAAAAAAAGATACCTTTATAAGGCAGAGAAAAGACGACTTTGGAGAGAAGAGACAATTTCCAGAAGTCGCGTCGGAGAGGAGAAATATATATTTTTTAAAAGAATCTAGTCAAACCAAAATATTGATTTAACCCGAATCGGATGATTTTTGGAGGCCCTATGGGTCTATATTTATTGGTGGAAAAGAGGCATCGGTGAAAATATATGAAACAGAGAAGAAAAGAGGCGATGGGCCTAAAGGCCTTCGGCCGGCCGCGCGGTGCAGTTTTTTTTTGCCTTCGGCCGGTCGCGCGGTGCAGATTTTTTTTACAGAATGCGATAAACTGAAAAACGAAAATAAAATAAAACTTTATATAGGCATATTATATATCAAAATTTTCAGAAAAAGATTTTCTACGACATGAACATTTTTCTAGCATTAAATAAAATACACACAAATTCTAATAGTTCAAAGAGTACCACTGGTCTAATAAAATCCAATAAAAATCGTTTTAGAAATACCAAAATGAAATCAAATTTATTTCTCTCCAATTTTCTGTTGTAGGGAATCATGTTACCCTTATTTCCATATATTTTATTTTTGGAGAAAAATAATTTGAATAAAACTCAAATAACTCCAAATTGAAAATAAATTCAAAAGAAGTTTGAATTTAATTCTTTGAAACTCCCAACTCATATTTCATATAATTTGAAGAAGTCATTTTATCTTCTGTGATGAAAATCATTGAGCTACATGAAGTTTATGAATTGAAATATTTCCAAATGAAATTCAATTATTTTCAAATACCATTTCATTTATTTAAATGCAAGAAGTCATATCATCTTCGCTCAAGGGTTTTGCATTTGAAAATAATTTGAATTCACGAAGATCATAAATGCAAAAATGAAAGTTTGGGAAAGTCCTTTTATTCCCTCTCATTTAACTTTCAAAAAGGTTTTGAATTTCACTCAATTTCACGCAACCAACCAAACAATCAATCAAATCTATCTATTTATTATAACATTCCAAAATTTAGAATTTTGGGATGTTACAAACCTACCACCCTTAAAATGAATCTCGTCCTCGAGATTCGGAGAGGCTAGGAAGAAATAGGTTAGGTTCGGGGTCTCTTCAAAATTTCATCAATCATCTCCGGGGTCTGGGGTGCTGCCACCCTTAGAAGCATTGTTACGGTTCCATCAAAACTCCACCCTATTCTTGACAGTGTCGGTCTTCTCAGATCCTCGAGAAAATTCCTCCTCCGAGCTCTTCCGGTAGTGGCATAACCTTTTCCTCAATTCTTCTGTCTTTCATCTAGGTAAGGTTATTCCAAGATTGGGTCTTCTTAGCGGACGGGTCTGGCGCCAATACGAATCAACTATCGATATCTCATGGTGGTCAACAATTTATGGTTTCTCCTGCAGGAAATGGAACTGGTTGATCCTCACCGTATAACCTACGGTTGGCAACAGGTGCCTTGTACAAGGGAAAATTGCTATACCATTCTAAGGTTTAAACAAGGTTTTGATCGTCGTCTCTCTACTATAGGTAAGACACTCAGATTTACCATCCCATATAGCAAGGCCCACATGATGTTGTTGGGCCGATTTCCCTTAGGGCCTAACGGGCCGTGAGTTAACGGGCCGTAAAATGGGCTATTTGCGAAGAGACCGTTAACAGGCTTTTCATGGGCCAGCCCGTTAACTTTTGACAAAGTCAAACAAGTCGGCTTTGTAAACTAAATGGGCCAGTGGTGGGCTGTGGCACGTGTTGACATATCATAGGCGCCTATCTGACCCACTGACGAGCTGACACGTGTTTCGTCCGGCCAATAAGAATTTTACACATGGAAATTTCCCATTGGTCAGGGCTGTTAACGGCTTATCGGATCCAAAACCCGACCCGATAGCTTAACGGTGTTCCGTTACGGTGGATGCGACGTGCCAGTCACCCTTGACGAAAGCACTTCCGTGACGCGCGATTTATCGTCATGGAAGTGGACACTTCCGTGATGATAATTTTGGTAATGTCATGGAACACTTCTACGACAACACAAGTATGACTATCTTGATTCTGTCATAAAATTGTCATGGATGTACATGCATGACAAAAAACGCGACCTACTGTGAAAAACACGTATCATCACGGAAGTGCATTTTTTTGTAGGGTAGCCCGTCGTAATTGCTAGTAAGATCAAGCCTTCCTTCATGGAACTATGAGTAAAGAGAATAAAAGTCATGCTTGATAATGGTCCAGCAAGCCTTCAGAAATATGCCACTAAAGCCATATGGCCCCGGAGCTCAATCAGCTGGCATTTCTTTCACTACTGGATCAATCTCGTCATGTGTAAATGGCTCAGGATGTGATCAAGGTTCGATGAACTTTTGATGAAAGATGGAAGGTCAAAGTGCATACTTGATTGGGAGACAGTGCCTAGTCGTTTTTTATAAGTTTGAAAGAGTAAAGCTTCTTTGCCAGGATGGTCATCAATCTGTCGTCCGTCCTCATCACAGAAGCAGGCGATGTTATTTCTACGGTAACGTTCAGTGGCCATAGCTTGAATTTTTTTTTTTGTGTTTTCATCCTTGAATCTTACCCAATGGATAGTGCACCTCTTCTTCCAGTACTTGTTTTGATAGTTAAGGAGTCTCAACAGATGCTTTTTAAGAATTTGTCTGAAGTTTGCCTCAGGGATCATCAAGGTACACTTGTTCTTCATCAATACCAGCCAGGGTTTTATTGCAGTTGTCGATAGCCACTGTCAAACGAAAAATGTTTTTGCTCCAAACTTTAAGCACGTGACCGAGAGCTTTAAACTTGTGGCAAAGCACTGTAGCAACATTGGAAGAAATAACTGGTCTAGCCCAAGTAGCTTTCACCAGGTCCATGAAGCAGGGTGTAAAATCTAGAAAGGTTCAAACCGAAACAGCTTAGACCATGGAATTTTTGTTTTTATGGATATTACACGGGGAATATGGTCCGAGACAGGTTTACCAAGGGGTTTAACAAAGGTTTTGGGCTATGCAGTGGTCCAGTGCAGTGAGGTCAGGAAATAATCCAATTGCTCGAGTAGTGGGTCTTGTTGCATGTAACTCCATGTATACGCTCAACCTTTAATGGGCAATTCAATTAGGTTTTGTTTGCGTATAATAACATTAAACGTAAACATATCCTGAATACTACTGCCTGTCTTATTATGGTTATCTAGTGCTCTGTTGTCATTAAAATCACCAAGAAGCAACCAATCTTGTGCGTGAGGGATATCCAAGTTATAAACCAGTTGGTGTAGATGATACGTGTTGGGGAACATACCATGTAATTTCGAAAATTTCCTACGATCACTCAAGATCTATCTAGGAGATGCATAGCAACGAGAGGGGGAGAGTGTGTCCACGTACCCTCATAGACTGAAAGCGGAAGCATTAGGTTAACGCGGTTGATGTAGTCGAACGTCTTCACGATCCAACCGATCCAAGCACCGAATGTACGGCACCTCCGTGTTCAGCACACGTTTAGCTTGATGACATCCCTCGAACTCTTGATCCAGTAGAGGGTCGAGGGAGAGTTCAGAAAGCACAACGGCGTGGTGACGGTGATGGTGATGTGATCCGCGCAGGGCTTCGCCTAAGCACGACGACACTATGACCGGAGGAGTAAACTATGGAGGGGGGCACTGCACACGGCTAAGAGAACAACTGTTGTGCCTTTGGGGTGCCCCCGCCCCCGTATATAAAGGAGGGGAGGAGGAGGTGGCCGGCTAGGGGTGGCACACCGTGGGAGAGGAGTCCTACTAGGAATTCTAGTCCTAGTAAGATTCGGCCCCCCTTTCCTTCCAACAGAGAGGGGGGAAGTGGACAGGAGGGAGTAGGAGAAGGAAAGGGGGGCCACGCCCGTTCCCCTTGTCCAATTTGGATTGGGCAAGGGGGGCACCTCCCTTGGCCTGCCTCCTATCCTCCACTATGGCCCATTAACTTTCCTAGGGGGTTCCGATAGCCTCCTAGTACTCCGATAAATCCCCGAACCTCTTCGGAACCATTACGGTGTCCGTATATAACCTTCAATATATGAATCTTTACCTCTCGGCCATTTTGAGACTCCTCGTCATGTCCGTGATCTCATCCAGGACTCCGAACAAAATTCGTTCACCAAAACACATAGCTCATAACACAAATCGTCATCGTTGAACGTTAAGTGTGCAGACCCTACGGGTTCGAGAACTATGTAGACATGACCGAGACACATCTCTGGTCAATAACTAATAGTGGAACCTGGATGCTTATATTGGTTCCTACATAATCTACAAATATCTTTATCGGTCAAACTGCATAACAACATACGTCATTCCCTTTGTCATCAGTATGTTACTTGCCCGAGATTCGATCGTCGGTATCATCATACCTAGTTTAATCTTGTTGCCGGCGAGTCTCTTTACTCATTCCGTAATGCACCATCCCGTAACTAACTCATTAGTCACATTGCTTGCAAGGTTTATAGTGATGTGCATTACCCAGAGGGCCCAGAGATACCTCTCCGATACACGGAGTGACAAATCCTAATCTCGATCTATGCCAACCGAACAAACACCTTCGGAGACACATGTAGAGCATCTTTATAATCGCCCAGTTATGTTGTGACATTTGATAGCACACAAGGTGTTCCTCTGGTATTCGGGAGTTGATAATCACATGGTCAGAGGAATATGTATAAGTTATGAAGAAAGCACTAGCAATAAAACTAAACGATCATAATGCTAAGCTAACGGATGGGTCTTGTCCATCACATCATTCTCTAATGATGCGATCCGATTCATCAAATGACAACACATGTCTATGGTTAGGAAACTTAACCATCTTTGATTTACGAGCTAGTCAATTAGAGGCATACTTGGGACACTCCGTTTGTCTATGTATTCGCACATGTACTAAGTTTCCGGTTAATACAATTCTGGCATGAATAATAAACATTTATCATGTTATAAGGAAATATAAATAACAACTTTATTATTGCCTCTAGGGCATATTTCCTTCAGTCTCCCACTTGCACTAGAGTCAATAATCTAGATTACATAGTAATGATTCTAACACCCATGGAGTCTTGGTGCTGATCATGTTTTGCTCGTGGAAGAGGCTTAGTCAAAGGGTCTGCAACATTCAGATCCGTATGTACCTTGCAAATCTCTATGTCTCCCTCCTTGACTTGATCACGGATGGAATTGAAGTGTCTCTTGATGTGTTTGGTTCTCTTGTGAAATCTGGATTCCTTCGCTAAGGCAATTTCTCGAGTATTGTCAGAAAAGATTTTCATTGCACCCGATGCACTAGGTATTACACCTAGATCGGATATGAACTCCTTCATCCAGACTCCTTCATTTGCTGCTTCCGAAGCAGCTATGTACTCCGCTTCACACGTAGATCCTGCCACGATGCTTTTCTTGGAACTGCACCAACTTATAGCTCCACCATTCAATATAAATACAAATCCGGTTTGTGACTTAGAGTCATGTGGATTTGTGTCAAAGCTTGCATCGGCATAACCATGTATGACAGGCTCTTTTTCACCTGCATAAACGAGAAACATATCCTTAGTCCTTTTCAGGTATTTCAGGATGTTCTTGACTGCTATCCAGTGATCCACTCTTGGATTACTTTGGTACCTCCCTGCTAAACTTATAGAGAGGCACACATCAGGTCTCGTACACAACATTGCATACATGATAGTACCTATGGCTGAAGTATAGGGAATGACTTTCATTTTCTCTCTATCTTCTGTAGTGGTCGGGCATTGAGTCTGACTCAACTTCACACCTTGAAACACAGGCAAGAACCCTTTCTTTGACTGATCCATTTTGGATTTCTTCAAAACTTTATCAACGTATGTGCTTTGTGAATTTCCAATTAAGCATCTTGATCTATCTCTATAGATCTTGATGCCCAATATGTAAGCATCTTCACCGAGGTCTTTCATTGAAAAATTCTTATTCAAGAATCCTTTTATGCAATCCAGAAATTCTGTATTATTTGCAATCAACAATATGTCATCCACATATAATATTATAAATGCTACATAGCTCCCACTCACTTTCTTGTAAATACAGGCTTCTCCAAAAGTCTATATAAAACCATATGCTTTGTTCACACTATCAAAGTGTATATTCCAACTTTGAGAAGCTTGCACCAGCCCATAAATGGATCGCCGGAGCTTGCACACTTTGTTAGCACCTTTAGGATCGACAAAACCTTCTGGTTGCATCATATACAACTCTTCTTTAAGATATCCATTAAGGAATGCAGTTTTGACATCCATTTGCCAAATTTCATAATCATAAAATGCGGCAATTGCTAACATGATTCAGACAGACTTAAGCATCGCTACGGGCGAGAAGTTATCTTCGTAGTCAACTCCTTGAACTTGTCGAAAACCTTTCGCAACAAGTCAAGCTTTGTAGATAGTAACATTACCGTTAGTGTCAGTCTTCTTCTTGAAGATCCATTTATTCTCTATGGCTTGCCGATTATTAGGAAAGTCAACCAAAGTCCACACTTTGTTCTCATACATGGATCCCATACCAGATTCCATGGCCTCAAGCCATTTTGGGGAATCTGGGCTCATCATTGCTTCCTCATAGTTCGTAGGTTCATCATGGTTAAGTAACATGACCTCCAGAACAGGATTACCATACCACTCTGGAGCGGGCCGTACTCTGGTTGACCTACGAGGTTCGGTTGTCATTTGATCTGAAGTTTCATGATCATCATCATTAGCTTCCTCACTAATTGGTGTAGGGATCACTGGAACTGATTTCAGTGATGAACTATTTTCCAATTCGGAAGAAGGTACAATTACCTCATCAAGTTCTACTTTCCTCCTACTCACTTCTTTCGAGAGAAACTCCTTCTCTAGAAAGGATCTAATCTTAGCAACGAATATATTGCCTTCAGATCTGTGATAGAAGGTGCACCCAACAGTTTCCTTTGGGTATCCTATGAAGACACATTTCTCCGATTTGGGTTCGAGCTTATCAGGTTGAAGCTTTTTCACATAAGCATCACAGCCCCAAACTTTAATAACGGACATCTTAGGTTTCTTGCCAAACCACGGTTCATATGGTGTCATCTCAACAGATTGGCATAACCCCAAAACGATAGTGGTAACTTGGTAAGAGACATCATAGATCGCACCATATCTAATAAAGTACGGTTACGACATTTGGGCACACCATTACGCTATGGTGTTCCTGGTGGCGTGAGTTGCGAAACTATTCCACATTGTTTCAAATGAAGACCAAACTCATAACTCAAATATTCACCTCCACGATTAGATCGTAGAAACTTTATTTTCTTGTTACGATGATTTTCCACTTCACTCTGAAATTCTTTGAACTTTTCAAATGTTTCAGACTTATGTTTCATTAAGTAGATATACCCATATCTGCTCAAATCATCTGTGAAGTCAGAAAATAACGATACCCGCCGCGAGCCTCAACACTCTTTGGACCGCATACATCAGTATGTATATTATTTCCAATAAGTCAGTGGCTCGCTCCATTGTTCCGGAGAACGGAGTCTTAGTCATCTTGCCCGTGAGGCATGGTTCGCAAGCATCAAGTGATTCCAAAAGCCCATCAACATTGAGTTTCTTCATGCGCTTTACACCAATATGACCTAATCGGCAGTGCCACAAATAAGTTGCACTATCATTATTAACTTTGCATCTTTTGGTTTCAATATTATGAATATGTGTACCACTATGATCGAGACTCAACAAAAATAGACCACTCATCAAGGGTGCATGACCATAAAAGATATTACTCATATAAATAGAACAACCATTATTCTTTGATTTAAATGAATAACCGTCTCACATCAAACAAGATCTAGATATAATGTTCATGCTCAACACTGGCACCAAATAACAATTATTTAGGTCTAAAACTAATCCCGACTGTAGATGTAGTGGTAGCGTGCCGACGGCGATCACATCAACCTTGGAACCTTTTTGACGCGCATCGTCACCTCATCCTTAGCCAATCTCCGTTTAATCCGTAGCCCCTGTTTCGAGTTGCAAATATGAGCAACAGAACCAGTATCAAATACCCAGGCGCTAATACGAGCATTAGTAAGGTAGACATCAATAACATGTATATCAAATATACCTTTCACTTTGCCATCCTTCTTATCCGCCAAATACTTGGGGTAGTTCCACTTCCAGTGACCAGTACCTTTGCAATAGAAGCACTCAGTTTCAGGATTAGGTCTAGACTTGGGCTTCTTCCCTTGAGCAGCAACTTGCTTGCTATTCTTCTTGAACTTCACCTTCTTCCCTCTGCCCATTTTCTTGCAACTAGTGGTCTTGTTAACCGTCCACACTTGATACTCCTTCTTGATTTCTACCTCCGTAGCCCTTAGCATTGTGAAGAGCTCGGGAATTTTCTTTTCCATCCCTTGCATATTATAGTTCATCATGAAGCCTTTTTAGCTTGGTGGCAGTGATTGAAGAACTTGGTCAATGACACTATCATCAAGAAGATTAACTCCCAGCCAAGTCAAGTGGTTATGGTACCCAGACATTCTGAGCATGCACTGGTATGCGTCGGTGCTAAACAAACGGTTTTAACCCCTTTCCACGATGACATTTGGAACCGTCGCCAAGTGAGTGTGGGCAATAAGGGGGGTCCTTCCCACACGACCTAGAAATCGTCGGGGATAGGCCCTCCTGGACATAGGCTGGGGCCGTGTGCGATCGGGCGAGGCATCGAAACCCAATCATTTCCGTAGGTATGTACATCCCACACGGTAATCCGAGAAAATCATTTCTGTAGGTATGTACATCCCACACGGTGAATCCCAGAAAATCATTTCCGTAGGTATGTACATCCCACATGGTGAATCCAAGGAATACGTTTCCGTTCTTATGTACATCCCACACAGTCAATCCAGGGAAATGTTTACATTCGTATGTACATCCCACACAGTTTTATGTATACGGTCGTGTGTGAAAGGTGTAACTATCACACACGCTCTGCCTTGGTTAACTGTTTGCTTTCATTAACTACATCACACACGATTTGATGTAGAAAACTGTGCGGCATTGGGCTATCCATCACAAGCGCTTTTACTACCAGAACCGTTTGCAAAGTTCCATGACTGTCTGTTCTCTTTTTATTTTTGCATGTAATTTATTATTAAAATTGGAAATTTTGAAATATGAAACATGCAATTCAAATTCTCAGCACAATGGTTCAACAACGAATCCATAAATAAACTTGCTAGTACAATATGTTCAGTAATTACATGATTGGGCAGCAATTAACTATGATGAACCACAATATTTAAAGGCGGTAAAGGTGAATAGACATGTGTAAATTCTTTTGACTGCCGACGGTGTTGAAGAAGCGGAATGCCCATAAAGTGCCTTCCTGCATGCCATAGGCACGAACTACTTTTGTACAACCCCTTGTGACGATCGCCCGCCCATCCTTCACTGCCTTCAGGAATACTTCTAGAGCATTACCATGGTACCATGAATTATATACTTTAACCTTAGTTGCCCCACTCCCACTACAAAAAAATACACTTCCGTGATGATACGTGTTTGTCGTAGTAGGTCACATTTTTTGTGATGCATATACATCCATGACGATTTTATGACAGAATCAAGATAGTCATGCATGTGCTGTCGTAGAAGTGTTCCATGACATTACCAAAATTATCATCATAGAAGTGTTCACTTCCATGACGATAAATGTTGCGTCATGGAAGTGCTTTCGTCAAGGGTGTCCGACACGTGGCATCCACCATAACGGGTCACCGTTAAGCTATTGGGTCCAGTTTTGGATCTGATAACCCGCTAACAACCACGACCAATGATGATTTTCCACGTGTAAAATTCTCATTTGCCGACGGAACCACATGTCAGCTCTGCGTTGGCACATGTGTCACTCATCCAATGGGCGAGATGCGCCTATGATATGTCGACACGTGGACTGGCCCAATAGTGGTCCAGTCAGGTTTAAAGGCCGGGCCTGTCAAAATAAGCGGGCCGGTCCATTAGCGGCCTGCTTGAGTCAGGCCCATTTACAAGCACAACCCATACAAGTTGCACAGAATCGGCCCATCAAAGGCCCATTCTACATTTGACAATTTCCAGCCCATCGTCAGTTTTAGCCCGTTAACAGCCAGCTACATCTTTGGCCCCAATTGCGGACCAAGCTTCTTTCGGTCTGTTAGCGGCCCATCGTCAGTTCCAACCTGTTAACGGCCCAGAACGTCTTTCGGCCTTTTCTCGGCCCATTCTGCAGTTGGGCCAATTCTAGCCCGATATGACATTAGGCCTGTAATCGGCCCATTCGGTAAATGGGCCAACTCCTAGCCCATTTTGTCTCTCGTCCTGTTAACAACCCGCACAACAGTTGGGCCTTTGACTTTAGGTCCATTAGGGGCCCATGTTCCACAGGGCATCATTCCAGCCTAGCGTGACTTTCGTCCTATTAAAAGCCTAGTTTGAGAATTGGGCCTCCTCTGCCCCATAAGACTTTCGGCCTCTTACTGGCCCGTAAGTAAAAGGGCCGAGACAAAATTGACATCTATTTCGCCTTGCTAGAGGCCCGCGGGCCATTTCCATTTATACGGCCCTATCGAGCTTTTGGCCTGTTAACAGCATGCTAAGAGCCGTTGTTACGGTGGGCCACATCATTTGGGATCCACTTAATATTATTTTCACCAGCCCAATTAATGTCCGCTTTGACTACACATGTTTGTTCATTTATATGGCATCCAGGAAATGTTTGGGCGTGTGGGCCCCCGTTTCAATGATATAGCATATCCAAGAATTATCCTACTCTATACTATCGCCTCTAAAAAACATACACTATACAATAAAAAGACTAAGGCATAGAAACGTACAATAATCCTACACTATACAATAAAGAAATTACAGCCGAATATACCCACTGGGCATTATAGTTTGGCACCAGTGATAATAAAGCATACACAAACAACAAATTACATACACTGGACAAATAAAGCTCATACATCATGGACACGCATCAACAGAACTTACCATTTGAATTATAATCTCTTCAAAAAATAGGATTGGTCGGATCCAGCTAGCACAAATTTCAGTATGCAAAATCTCCAATTCCTTCGTGGTTACCTCAGTGTCTTGTTTCATTTTTTGACTCCTGCATCTAATACCTGCATGTCCAGTCTCAACTTGTTGATTGTACGTTGAGAATCATGTACACGTTGTCTTGCCACCTCTAGTTGATGCTCGAGAACATCAGCACATTCCAATTCCAATCCATAATCATTCGGTAATGGCCATGCCTCACTGCTTGCAGATCTTTGTGTTGATGTCAGTTCATCCTTAAATGTTTATGTAAGTACACATGACTAGGGCAAAAATATAGTTACAACAGTGAAGCGAGCAAGACAGACTATTTTGTACATGGCAAAACAGGACTAACAATAATGTTACACGTCATGAAGCATAGGCAGGTGATATTTTAAAAGTTATAAAAATGGTAGTTTGTGCAGCCTGCATAAAAAATCTCTCTTATCTCACCAGAGGAGCATGATGTTGGGGCCAAATCCAAAACACAGACATGTTACAAATTTAGACAGCACATTGCGCCTAAGTAAGCAAGTAGTTGGCCATTCTGTAGCTCAGTTAAAGTCTTAGGGAGAATAATGAACAGCGGAGGGATTCACACAAACCTACTATAGCAAGAAAAGCTATGCAATCATTAGCCTAGTATAAACTAGATTGTGGACCTCATGCAGTAATAGTTGGTTAATAGACTTCAAAGCTTAAGGCGCACTTCGCTAGAGTAATTAAATGGTAAGGCCTTTAATTATGTCAACTAATAGTTATACAAGTACCCAACATCAGGCATCATTGTTTGGGCATCTCATTAACCGAGGACAAATAAAGCAATTGAAAAGAGCAATTTAACTATGCCTGAAACAAACAAGGAATTAAACTATTGAGTTGGATACAGTGACTTACCTTAATTGGTTGAACAGGCTCAACACTGCTCCTACTTCTCTTGCAAGGCTCCTTCCTAACATCTTTTACTTTGAAATTCTCAATCTTATCTTCATTGAACCCCCTTTGCAAGGTGACACAAACTAGTTACTCGTCTCCTTGGAAGATAAATTTGCATACTTTCCAGTCTATGAACAACAAAAAAGGATGAGATTATAACAAAACAACACCACATAATGAAACATGCCACATCTTTTGCACTTGCACACAATGAAATGAGCATTTACTATGTGTGTACTATGTAAAAACTAGGCATACCTTCGAACTGGATCTCCAGGTACTCTTGGAGAGCCTACTTTAGTGTATAGCCAAACATTTATGTCACCTATGAGTTAGACAAGCCCCCACTACAGCAGCCCTTAGTGTTTAAATTGTTGACAAGCTCAGTTAGAGTGTTAGGTCAAGAACAACAAGTAATCAAGGCAAATCGTTCTGGTATGGTTGGCTGATGCAAACAAGCAATTGCACAGATGTATCAAGAAAAGAAGCAAAGAAGGAGGCTTAAAGACCATCACTTGACTGACCAGATTTAAGGGGCATTTAAACATCATGTGCAACGTATGAACTAACATAAACATTGCATATTCCAGATTCTACAATGGAATGCACATGCAGGCAGGAGTGATTCATTATTGCATGCACGATTGGATTGCAAGTTAAGGGCCAGTTCTATTCCGCCTTTTCAGAGCTTATTGTCAAAATAAGCCATAAAAGATGTAACAAAGTCATTTTTGAGTTATGGGCTTGGGCTTAAGTTATTTCGCTTCGGAGGGGGTATTTTGGGTAGAAGCTCACTAAAAAATTGAAGGGAAGGGAATAGTGAAATGACTATGTTGCCTACCTATATTACACTCAAAACGCAATTGCACGGCTCGGTTGCTTCTCCTCTCCCCTTTACCTCTACCTCGATCCCCTGCCTGCAGCGATAGGGTTCCTCCAGCTAGCCGTCACCACTGGTGCCATCTGGCCTGGTCCTTGACGATGCTCAGTCCAGCTAGGCTACATGGCCGGCGGGTAGGGCCAAATATCCTCGGCTGCTCCTCCCTCTAGCGCCGCCCCTCATTCTCATGGTCTCCAGCAGCTGCTCCACTATGGTCCGTCCAACGCACTACTCAGGCAGGGTCCGCATAACTATGGCTGATGCCACACTGCAGCAAAAGGCACCTTATTCCCCCTCCCCCCCTCCCAGGTCGTGGCCTTGAGGTGTTGTTGAAGGATGAGCTCATCCAACAAGGTGAGGATCTCCTCTGATTTTTTTGCCAAATTTTCATTCTGATCCACTATACGATCAATTGCTATGAGCTGCTTCTGTTGCTGCTATATGATGCATTGCTATGAGCTGCTCCTCCTGCTGCTAAATGATGAATTGCTATGAGCTGCTACTATATGATGAATTGCGATCAGCTGCTGCTGCTATATGATGAGTTGCTATAAGCTGCTCCTGCTGCTGCTATATGATGAATTGCCATGAGCTGCTTCTGCTGATGCTATATGATGAATTGCTATGAGATGCTCCTGCTGCTGCTATAGGATGAATTGCTATGAACTACTGCTGTTATATGATGAATTGCACACTGCTGCTACTACTATATGATCAGTTGCTATGAGCTGCTGCTGCTATATGACACTTTCAGGTGGTGCTGCTATATGATAATAACCAGCCACTTGGACCATCAAATTTCAATAAAAATTGTTCTTCATTTAAATGTGGGTCATGCATTCTTCATTTATATTAGGCAATGGGATCTCTATGGAAGACATTGACCAAAGTAGATTGTACCAAGTAGATGGTATCTTTGTATTTGCATTTTGAACAAATAGTCATGGTTTGTTTTCCTATCATATTAATTACTGTAGTGGGTTCAATTTGTGATGTTTGCAAGTCTAATTAATTTTCATATGGGCAGAAAAATGACAAAATATAATGCAATCTAGACTTTTCACTGATCATACCAAAGATAAGATGAAAAGGAAGGCAATGAAAAGAACTGGTTAGCTTATTACCTGGAGCTTATATTCACATGTGCTTATTTTCTTAGGATAACTCATAATAACTGTTCCTAAGAAACTTGGCCAAAAGAACTGACATACAAATAACATGTCACGATGATTGCAATGGAGGAGTGACCTACAATAGCACACTGTATAGGCTCACCGTTACCTCTCCTTTTTTGCGATGTTCCATGAAATTGCCACATACATCTTGTACTTTTTCATTGTGTAACACTATCTGCAAGTTGACACGGCTAATTTCAGACATCTCTACATGATAATACATTGCATATCCCTTGCGCATATTTAAACCACCAATTAACGATTGTGTGCGTAGCATAAACTAGCCATGACTCTGTGTGCTGGACTAGCAGGCACTCTAAGGGAGCCTAATGTAGTCCACTGGAATTCCTACATGCCACCTACGATTTTGTGTAATGTACTACCTCTGTTCCTAAATATATGTCTTTGTAGAGATTCCAGTATGGACCACACACAGATGTATATAGATGCATTTTCGAGTGTAGATTCACTCATTTTGCTCAGTATGTAGCCTATAGTGGAATCTCTAGAAAGACTTATATTTAGGAACGGAGGTACGAGGTAGTATCATGTATGACCTCTACATATCTAATTTAGCAGCCAATAGTAGAAATCATTGTCTACACAAAGGGATTACTGGTCAAAAATCCTAGCAAAGCACACTGGCAGGCACACAACAATACAAGAGAGAGAGAGACACACTTACAAGATCATAGCAATGCCTCGGTCCAGGATCTTGGTTGGCCAAGCTGTTAGATCCAGAAGAAACATCGTCCTTGAAGTTTTTGCCAGCTGCATAACAGGTAACAGCGACATGTTAGTATATTTGAAGTACATCGGGCAGGTGATGCTGGACGGGTTTAAAGGTGAAGTACCTAGGTCATGGCGGGTGCTTGGCATGTTGCCAGACGGTGGAATCAGGTTAGAAACATCAAGGGTGATGATGCTGCACTAGCTATCGGGGTCCGGTAAGGAGATCTAGAACCGTCGAGTAGGGTGTTTGTGGAGCGGCTCTGGTAGGGTGGACTATGGTGTGGGTGAAGCGGATCTATGGCCGTGGACGAGGGCATCGGTGAAGCTGCTTTGGTGGTTGGGTTAAGGATGGTGTCAACGATGCGGATCTGCGGCCATGGACGGGGCGTCAGAAGCTGCTCCGGTAGGTTGGATGAGGGTGCGACGAAGCAGATCTGTGGCCGTGGACTTGTGAGTTGTCAAAGCAGCCCCGGTAGGGTTGACAATGGTATAGGCGAAGCTACTCCGGTAGGGTTGACAATGGTGTTGGCAAGGCATCTCCAGTAGGGTTGAGGAAGGTGTCGGCGAAGCGGATCAGAGGCTGTCGATGGGGGCGTCGGTTGGGCGGCTCCGGGGTGTGTGGATGAAGCGCCTCCGGTGGGGAGTACGAATGAGCCGTTGTAGATGCGCTGCGGTTGACGAGAGTACCGGCGAAGCAGATCCGGCGCCATGGACAAGGCCGACACTGAATGGGTTGTGGTACAGTGGTGGATGAGCAGTCTACTTGTTTCTAGTGGAGACGGGATGGGTAGATGTGGCCGCAGAAGCAGACCCGGCGAGGTGGATGCCGCTGGCAGTGAATGGGCTCTGGTACGCCGGTGGATGACCAGTCTAGGGTTTCAAGAGGGAAGGGGAAGAAAGGCCGATGAAGTACAGACGACGTGATGTAAGATGCTCTAGTGTCGTGGAGTTAGTCGTTTTTGCGGGAGGGGGAGAGGAAATGGGGGTGCCGTTTGGTGGGGGGAACCGGAAGTTACCAAAGCAGCCCCTAAAGGAAATATGCCCTAGAGGCAATAATAAAGTTATTATTTATTTCCTTATATATCATGATAAATGTTTATTATTCATGCTAGAATTGTATTAACCGGAAACATGATACATGTGTGAATACATAGAAAACAGAGTGTCACTAGTATGCCTCTACTTGACTAGCTCGTTGATCAAAGATGGTTATGTTTCCTAGACATAGACAAAGAGATTGTCATTTGATTAACGGGATCACATTATTAGGAGAATGATGTGATTGACTTGACCCATTCCGTTAGCTTAGCACTTGATCGTTTAGTTTGTTGTTATTGCTTTCTTCATGACTTATACATGTTCCTATGACTATGAGATTATGCAAGTCCCATTTACCGAAGGAACACTTTGTGTTCTACCAAACATCACAACATAACTGGGTGATTATAAAGGTGCTCAACAGGTGTCTCCGAAGGTACTTGTTGGGTTGGCGTATTTCGAGATTAGGATTTGTCACTCCGATTGTTGGAGAGGTATCTATGGGCCCACTCGGTAATACACATCACTTATGCCTTGCAAGCATTGCAACTAATGAGTTAGTTGCGGGATGATGTATTACGGAACGAGTAAAGAGACTTGCCCGTAACGAGATTGAACTAGGTATTGAGATACCGACGATCGAATCTCGGGCAAGTAACATACCGATGACAAAGGGAACAACTTATGTCGTTATGCGGTCTGACCGATAAAGATCTTCGTAGAATATGTGGGAGCCAATATGAGCATCCAGGTTCCGCTATTGGTTATTGACCGGATACGTGTCTCGGTCATGTCTACATAGTTCTCTAACCCGTAGGGTCCGCACGCTTAAAGTTTTGATGACGGTTATATTATGAGTTTATGAGTTTTGATGTACCGAAGGTTGTTCGGGGTCCCGGATGTGATCATGGACATGACGAGGAGTCTCGAAATGGCCGAGACATGAAGATTGATATATTGGAAGCCTATATTTGGATATCGGAAGTGTTCCGGGTGAAAATGGGATTTTACCGAAGTACCGAGGGGTTACCAGTACCCCCCGGGGGCTTAATGGGCCATAGTGGGCCTTAGTGGAGAAGAGGAGAGGCGGCTATGGCAGGGCCGCGCGCCCCTCCCTCTCTAGCCCGAATAGGACAAGGAGAGGGGGGCGGCACCCCCCCTTTCCTTCCTCTCTCCCTCCTCTTTCCCCCTTCTCCTAATCCAACAAGGGAGTGAGTGCTACTCCCGGTGGGAGTAGGACTCCTCCTGTCATGCCTCCTCCTGGCCGGCCGCACCCCCCTTGCTCGTTTACATATGGGGGCAGGGGGAACCCCAAGGACACAACAATTGATTTGATCTTTTAGCCGTGTGCGGTGGCCCCCTCCACCATAGTCCACCTCGATAATACTGTAGTGGTGCTTAGGCGAAGCCCTGCGTCGGTAGAACATCATCATCGTCACCACACCGTCGTGCTGACGAAACTCTCCCTCAACACTCGGCTGGACAGGAGTTCGAGGGACGTCATCGGGCTGAACGTGTGCTGAACTCGGAGGTACCATGCGTTCGGTACTTGATCGGTCGGATCATGGAGATGTACGACTACATCAACCGCGTTGTGCTAACGCTTCCGCTTTCGGTCTACGAGGGTAGGTGGACACACTCTCCCTTCTCGTTGCTATGCATAACCATGATCTTGCGTGTGCGTAGGATTTTTTTTGAAATTACTATGTTCCCCAACAGTGCATCCGAGCCAGGATTTATGCATTGATGTTATATGCACGAGTAGAACACATGTGAGTTGTGGGCGATGCAAGTCATACTGCTTACCAGCATGTCATACTTTGGTTCGGCGGTATTGTTGGATGAAGTGGCTCAGACCGACATTACGCGTATGCTTACGCGAGACTGGTTCTACTGATGTGCTTTGCACACAGGTGGCTGGCGGGTGTCAGTTTCTCCAACTTTAGTTGAACCGAGTGTGGCTACGCCCGGTCCTTGAGAAGGTTAAAACAACACTAACTTGACGAACTATCATTGTGGTTTTGATGTGTAGGTAAGAACGGTTCTTGCTCAGCCCGTAGCAGCCACATAAAACTTGCAACAACAAAGTAGAGGACGTCTAACTTGTTTTTGCAGGGCATGTTGTGATGTGATATGGTCAAGACGTGATGAGATATAAGTTATTGTATGAGATGATCATGTTTTGTTGAAGTTATCGGCAATTGGCAGAAGCCTTATGGTTGTCTCTTTATTGCATAAGATGCAAGTGCCAAATAATTGCTTTACTTTATCGCCATGCGATAGCAATAGTTGCAAGAGCAATAGTTGGAGAGACGACCATGTGATGACACATTCATATAGATCAAGATGATGGAGATCATGGTGTCATGCCGGTGATGATGGAGATCATGACGATGCTTCGGAGATAGAGATCAAAGGCACAAGATGATGATGGCCATATCATGTCACATATTTTGATTGCATGTGATGTTTATCTTTTATACATCTTAGTTTGCTTAGTTATGACGGTAGCATTATAAGATGATCTCTCACTAAATTTCAAGATAAAAGTATTCTCCGTGAGTATGCACCGTTGTCAAAGTTCGTCGTGACCAGACACCACGTGATGATCGGGTGTGATAAGCTCTATGTCCATCTACAACGGGTGCAAGACAGTTTTGCACACGCAGAATACTCAGGTTAAACTTGACGAGCCTAGCATATGCAGATATGGCCTCGTAACACTGAGACCGAAAGGTCGAGCGTGAATCATATAGTAGATATGATCAACATAGTGATGTTCACCATTGAAAACTACTCCCTTTCACGTGATGATCGGTTATGGTTTAGTTGATTTGGATCACGTGATCACTTAGATGATTACAGGGATGTCTATCGAAGTGGGAGTTCTTAAGTAATATGATTAATTGAACTTTAATTTATCATGAACTTAGTCTAGGTAGTATTAGCATATCTATGTTGTAGATCAATAGCTCGCGTTTAGCTCCTCTATTTTATTTTTGATATGTTCCTAGAGAAAACTAAGTTGAAAAATGTTAGTAGCAATGATGCAGATTGGATCCGTGATCTGAGAATTATCGTCATTGCTGCACAGAAGAATTATGTCCTCGGTGCACCACTAGGTGACACACCTATTGCAAGAGCAGATGCAGACATCATGAACGTTTGGCTAGCTCAATATGATGACTATTTGATAGTTTAGTGCACCATGCTTAACAGCTTAGAATCGGGACTTCAAAGACGTTTTGAACGTCATGGATCATATGAGATGTTCCAGGAGTTTAAGTTAATATTTCAAGAAAATACCCGAGTTGAGAGATATGAAGTCTCCAACAAGTTCTATGGCTAAAATATGGAGGAGAATAGCTCAAGCAGTGAGCATGTGTTCAGATTGTCTGGGTACTACAATCGCTTGAATCAAGTGGGAGTTAATCTTCCAGATAAAATAGTGATTGACAGAATTCTCTAGTCGCCATCAACAAGTTAGTAGAACTTCGTGATGAACAATAGTATGCAAGGGATGACGAAAACGATTCCTGAGCTTTTCATGATGATGAAATAGATGAAGCTAGAAACCAAGAAAGAGCATCAAGTGTTGATGATTAACAAGACCACTAGTCTCAAGAAAAGGGCAAAGGGAAAGAAAGGGAACTTCAAGAAAAACGGCAAGCAAGTTGCTGCTCAAGTGAAGAAGCCAAAGTTTGGACCTAAGCCTGAGACTAAGTGCTTCTACTTCAAAGGGACTGGTCACTGGAAGCGGAACTGCCCCAAGTATTTGGCGGATAAGAAGGATGGAAAAGTGAACAATGCTATATTTGATATACATGTTATTGATGTGTACTTTACTAATGTTTATAGCAACCCCTCGGTATTTGATACTGGTTCAGTTGCTAAGAGTAAGTAACTTGAAATGGGAGTTGCAGAATGAACAGAGACTAGTTATGGGTGAAGTGACGATGTGTGTTGGAAGTGGTTCCAAGATTGATATGATCATCATCGCACACTCCCTATACTTTTGGGATTAGTGTTAAACCAAAATAAACGTTATTTGGTGTTTGCATTGAGCATGAATATGATTTGATCATGTTTATTGCAAACCAGTTATTCATTTAAGTTAGAGAATAATTGTTGTTCTGTTTACATGAATAAAACCTTCTATGGTCCTACACTCAATGAAAATGGTTTGTTTGATCTCGATCATAGTGATACACATATTCAAAATATTGAAGCCAAAAGACGCAAAGTTAATAATGATAGTGCAACTTATTTGTGGCACAGCCGTTTAGGTCATATTTGAAGGAAATATGCCCTAGAGGCAATAATAAAAGTTATTATTTATTTCCTTATTTTATGATAAATGTTTATTATTCATGCTACAATTGTATTAACCGGAAACATAATACATGTGTGAATACATAGACAAACAGAGTGTCACTAGTATGCCTCTACTTGACTAGCTCGTTGATCAAAGATGGTTATGTTTCCTAACCATAGACAACGAGTTGTTATTTGATTAATGGGATCACATCATTAGATGAATGATCTGATTGACTTGACCCATTCCGTTAGCTTAGCACTTGATCGTTTAGTTTGTTGCTATTTGCTTTCTTCATGACTTATACATGTTCCTATGACTATGAGATTATGCAACTCCCGTTTACCGGAGGAACACTTTGTGTGCTACCAAACATCACAATGAAACTGGGTGATTATAAAGGTGCTCTACAGGTGTCTCCAAAGGTACTTGTTGGGTTGGCGTATTTCGAGATTAGGATTTGTCACTCCGATTGTCGGAGAGGTATCTCTGGGCCCTCTCGGTAATGCACATCACATAAAGCCTTGCAAGCATTGCAACTAATGAGTTAGTTGTGAGATGATGTATTACGGAACGAGTAAAGAGACCTGCCGGTGACGAGATTGAACTAGGTATTGAGATACCGACGATCGAATCTCGGGCAAGTAACATACCGATGACAAAGGGAACAACGTATGTTGTTATGCGGTCTGACCGATAAAGATCTTCGTAGAATATGTAGGAACCAATATGAGAATCGAGGTTCCGCTATTGGTTATTGACCAGAGACGTGTCTCGGTCATGTCTACATTGTTCTCGAACCGTAGGGTCCGCACGCTTAACGTTACGATGATAGTTTCATTATGAGTTTATGTATTTTGATGTACCGAAGGAGTTCAGAGTCCCGAATGAGATTGGGGACATGACGAGGAGTCTCGAAATGGTCGAGACGTAAAGATCGATATATTGGACGACTATATTCGGACTTCGGAAAGGTTCCGTGTGATTCGGGTATTTTTTGGAGTACCGGAGAGTTACGGGAATTCGCGGGGAGAAGTATTGGGCCTTATTGGGCCATACGGGAAATAGAGAGGGGCTGCCCAGGGCAGGCCGCACGCCCCCCAAGGCCTAGTCCGAATTGGACTAGGGGGAGGGGCTGCGCCCCCTCCTTCCTTCCCTTCTCCCTTCCCCTTTCCTTGTCTCCTACTCCTAATACATGGAAGGACTCCTAGTTGGACTAGGAAAGGGGGAATCCTACTCCCGGTGGGAGTAGGACTCCCCTACGGCGCGCCATAGAGAGGGCCGGCCCTCCCCTCCTCCACTCCTTTATATAAGGGGGTAGGGGGCACCCCATAGACACACAAGTTGATCTTCGTGATCGTTCATTAGCCGTGTGCGGTGCCCCCCTCCCCGATATTACACCTCGGTCAAATTGTAGCAGTGCTTAGGCGAAGCCCTGCGATGGTTGAACATCAAGATCGTCACCACGCCGTCGTGCTGACGGAACTCCTCCCCGAAGCTTTGCTGGATCGGAGCCCGGGGAGCGTCATCGAGCTAAACGTGTGCCAAGAACTCGGAGGTGCCGGAGTAACGGTGCTTGGATCGGTTGGACTGGGAAGACATACGACTACTTCCTCTACGTTGCGTCAACGCTTCCGCTTCGGTCTACGAGGGTACGTAGACAACACTCTCCCCTCTCGTTGCTATGCATCACCATGATCTTGCGTGTGCGTAGGAATTTTTTTGAAATTACTATGTTCCCCAACAGTGGCATCCGAGCCTAGGTTTTATGGTTTGATGTTATATGCATGAGTAGAACACAAGTGAGTTGTGGGCGATATAAGTCATACTGCTTACCAGCATGTCATACTTTGGTTCGGCGGTATTGTTGGATGAAGCGGCCCGAACCGACATTACGCGTACGCTTACGCGAGACTGGTTCTACCGCCGTGCTTTGCACACAGGTGGCTGGCGGGTGTCAGTTTCTCCAACTTTAGTTGAACCGAGTGTGGCTACGCCCGGTCCTTGCGAAGGTTCAAACAGCACCAACTTGACAAACTATCGTTGTGGTTTTGATACGTAGGTAAGATTGGTTCTTGCTTAAGCCCGTAGCAGCCACGTAAAACTTGCAACAACAAAGTAGAGGACGTCTAACTTGTTTTTGCAGGGCATGTTGTGATGTGATATGGTCAAGACATGATGCTAAATTTTATTGTATGCGATGATCATGTTTTGTAATCGAGTTATCGGCAACTGGCAGGAGCCATATGGTTGTCGCTTTATTGTATGCAATGCAATCGCGCTATAATGCTTTACTTTATCACTAAGCGGTAGCGATAGTCGTGGAAGCATAAGATTGGCGAGATGACAACGATGCTACGATGGAGATCAAGGTGTCGCGCCGGTGACGATGGTGATCATGACGGTGCTTCGGAGATGGAGATCACAAGCACAAGATGATGATGGCCATATCATATCACTTATATTGATTGCATGTGATGTTTATCGTTTATGCATCTTATCTTGCTTTAGTTCGATGGTAGCTTTATAAGATGATCTCTCACTAAATTTCAAGATAAAAGTGTTCTCCGTGAGTATGCACCGTTGCCAAAGTTCGTCGTGCCCAGACACCACATGATGATCGGGTGTGATAAGCTCTACGTCCATCTACAACGGGTGCAAGCCAGTTTTGCACATGCAGAAAACTCAGGTTAAACTTGACGAGCATAGCATATGAAGATATGGCCTCGGAACACGGAGACCGAAAGGTCGAGCGTGAATCATATAGTAGATATGATCAACATAGTGATGTTCCCCATTGAAACTACTCCATCTCACGTGATGATCGGACATGGTTTAGTTGATTTGGATCACGTGATCACTTAGAGGATTAGAGGGATGTCTATCTAAGTGGGATTTCTTATGTAATATGATTAATTGAACTTTAATTTATCATGAACTTAGTCCTAGTAGTATTAGCATATCTATGTTGTAGATCAATTGCTCGCGTTGTTGCTTTCATATGTTTATTTTGATATGTTCCTAGAGAAAATTATGTTGAAAGATGTTAGTAGCAATGATGCGGATTGGATCCGTGATCTGAGGTTTATCCTCATTGCTGCACAGAAGAATTATGTCCCTGATGCACCGCTAGGTGACAGACCTATTGCAGGAGCAGATGCAGACGTTATGAACGTTTGGCTAGCTCAATATGATGAGTACCTGATAGTTTGGTGCACCATGCTTAACGGCTTAGAATCGGGACTTCAAAGACGTTTTGAACGTCATGGAGCATATGAGATGTTCCAGGAGTTGAAGTTAATATTTCAAGCAAATACCCGAGTTGAGAGATATGAAGTCTCCAACAAGTTCTATAGCTAAAAGATGGAGGAGAATAGCTCAAGCAGTGAGCATGTGCTCAGATTGTCTGGGTACTACAATCGCTTGAATCAAGTGGGAGTTAATCTTCCAGATAAGATAGTGATTGACATAATTCTCTAGTCTACATCACCAAGTTAGTAGAACTTCGTGATGAACTATAATATGCAAGGGATAACGGAAACAATTCCCAAGCTCTTCGTGATGCTGAAATCGACGAAGGTAGAAATCAAGAAAAACATCAAGTGTTGATGGTTAACAAGACCACTAGTTTCAAGAAAAGGGCAAAGCAAAGAAGGGGAACTTCAAGAAGAATAGCAAGCAAGTTGCTGCTCAAGTGAAGAAGCCCAACTCTGGACCTAAGCCTGAAACTGAGTGCTCTACTGCAAAGGGACTGGTCACTGGAAGCGGAACTACCCCAAGTGATTGGCGGATAAGAAGGATGGCAAGGTAAACAAAAGTATATTTAATATACATGTTATTGATGTGTACTTTACTTGTGTTTATAGCAACCCCTCAGTATTTGATACTGGTTCAGTTGCTAAGATTAGTAACTCGAAACGGGAGTTGCAGAATAAACAGAGACTAGTTAAGGGTGAAGTGACGATGTGTGTTGGAAGTGGTTCCAAGATTGATATGATCATCACCGCACACTCCCTATACTTTCCGGATTAGTGTTGAACCTAAATAAGTGATATTTGGTGTTTCCGTTAAGCATGAATATGATTTGATCATGTTTATTGCAATACGGTTATTCATTTAAGTTAGAGAACAATTGTTGTTCTGTTTACATGAATAAAACCTTATATGGTTACACACCCAATGAAAATGGTTCGTTGGATATCGATCATAGTGATACACATGTTCATAGTATTGAAACCAAAAGATGCAAAGTTAATAATGATAGTGCAAGTTATTTGTGGCACTGCCGTCTAGGTCATATTGGTGTAAAGCGCATGAAGAAACTCCATGCTGATGGGATTTTGGAATCACTTGATTACGAATCACTTGATGCTTGCGAACCATGCCTCATGGGCAAGATGACTAAGACTCCGTTCTCCGGAACAGTGGAGCGAGCAACTGACTTATTGGAAATAATACATACTGATGTATGCGATCCGATGAGTGTTAAGGCTCGCGGCGGGTATTGTTATTTTCTGACCTTCACAGATGATTTGAGCAGATATGGGTATATCTACTTGATGAAACATAAGTCTGAAACATTTGAAAAGTTCAAAGAATTTCTGAGTGAAGTGGAAAATCATCGTGACAAGAAAATAAGGTTTCTACGATCTGATTGCGGAGACAAATATTTGAGTTACGAGTTTCGTCTACATTTGAAACAATGCCGAATAGTTTCGCAACTCACGCCACCTGGAACACCACAACATAATGGTGTGTTCGAACATCATAACCGTACTTTATTGGATATAATAAAATCTATGATGTTTCTTACCGATTTACCAATATCGTTTTGGGATCATGCATTAGAGACAACTGCATTCACATTAAAAAGGGGCACCATCTAAGTCCGTTGAGATGACACAATAGGAACTATGGTTTGGCAAGAAACCAAAGTTGTCGTTTCTTAAAGTTTGGAGCTGCAATGCTTATAAGAAAAAGTTTCATCATGATAAGCTCAAACCCAAATCGGAGAAATGTGTCTTCATAGGATACCCAAAGGAGACAGTTGGGTACTCCTTCTATCACAGATCCGAAGGCAAGACATTCGTTGCTGAGAATGGATACTTTCTAGAGAAGAAGTTTCTCTCGAAAGAAGTGAGTGGGAGGAAAGTAGAACTTGATAAGGTAATTGTACCTTCTCCCGAATTGGAAAGTAGTTCATCATAGAAATCAGTTTCAGTGATGCCTACACCGATTAGTGAGGAAGTTAATGATGATGATCACGAAACTTTGGATCAAGTTACTACCAAACCTCGTAGGTCAACCATAATAAGATCTGCACCAGAGTGGTACGGTAATCCTGTTTTGGAGGTTATGTTACTAGACCATGACGAACCTACAAACTATGAAGAAGCGATGGTGAGCCCAGATTCCGCGAAATGGCTTGAGGCCATGAAATCTGAGATGAGATCCATGTATGAGAACAAAGTATGGACTTTGATTGACTTGCCCGATGATCGGCAAGTAAATGGATCTTCAAGAGGAAGACGGACGTTGATAGTAAGTGTTACTATCCACAAAGCTAGACTTGTTGAAAAAGGTTTTTGACAAAGTTCAAGGTGTTGACTACGATGAGAGTTTCTCACTCGTATCTATGCTTGAGTCTGTCCGAATCATGTTAGCAATTGCCGCATTTTATGAAATCCAGCAAATGGATAAACAAAACTGCATTCCTTAATGGATTTATTAAAGAAGAGCTGTATACGATGCAACTAGAAGGTTTTGTCAATCCTAAAGGTGTTAACAAAATATGCAAGCTCCAGCGATCCATCAATGGACTGGTGCAAGCATCTCGGAGTTGGAATATACGCTTTGATAGGTTGATCGAAGCATATAGTTTTATACAGACTTGCGGTGAAGCCTGTATTTTTACAAGAAAGTGAGTGGGAGCACTACAACATTTCTGATAAGTATATGTGAATGAAATATTGTTGATCGGAAATAATGTAGAATTATTCTGTAAAGCATAAAGGAGTATTTGAAAGGAGTTTTTCAAAGAAAGACTTCAGTGAAGCTGCTTACATATTGAGCATCAAGATCTATAGAGATAGATCAAGACGCTTGATAAGTTTTTTTCAAAGAGTACATACCTTGACAAGATTTTGAAGTAGTTCAAACTGGAATAGTCAAAGAAAGAGTTCTTGCTTGGGTTACAAGGTGTGAAGTTGAGTAAGACTCAAAAACCCGACCACGGCAGAAGATAGAAAGAGAATGAAAGTCATTCCCTATGCCTTGGCCATAGGTTCTATAAAGTATGCCATGCTGTGTACCAGATCTATTGTATACCCTACACTGATTTTGGCAAGGGATTACAATAATGATCTAGGAGTAGATCACTGGACAGCGGTCAAAATTATCCTTAGTGGAATAAGGATATGTTTCTCGATTATGGAGGTGAGAAAAGGTTCGTCGTAAAAGGTTACGTCGATGCAAGTTTTGACACTAATCTAGATGACTCTAAGTCTCAATCTAGATACATATTGAAAGTGAGAGCATTGTAGACATAGAACTTGCAAAATACTTATGGATCTGAATGTGACAGACCCGTTGACTAAAATTATCTCACAAGCAAAATATGATCACACCTTAGTACTCTTTGGGTGTTAATCACATAGATATGTGAACTAGATTACTGAATCTAGTAAACCCTTTGAGTGTTGGTCACATGACGATGTGAACTATGGGTGTTAATCACATGGTGATGTGAACTATTGCTGTTAAATCACATGGCGATGTGAACTAGATTATTGACTCTAGTGCAAGTGGGAGACTGAAGGAAATATGCCCTAGAGGCAATAATAAAAGTTATTATTTATTTCCTTATTTCATGATAAATGTTTATTATTCATGCTAGAATTGTATTAACCGGAAACATAATACATGTGTGAATACATAGATAAACGGAGTGTCACTAGTATGCCTCTACTTGACTAGCTCATTAATCAAAGATGGTTATGTTTCCTAACCATAGACAAAGAGTTGTTATTTGATTAATGGGATCACATCATTAGATGAATGATCTGATTGACTTGACCCATTCCGTTAGCTTAGCACTTGATCGTTTAGTTTGTTGCAATTTGCTTTCTTCATGACTTATACATGTTCCTATGACTATGAGATTATGCAACTCCCGTTTACTGCAGGAACACTTTGTGTGCTACCAAACGTCACAACATAACTGGGTGATTATAAAGGTGCTCTACAGGTGTCTCCAAAGGTACTTTTTGGGTTGGCGTATTTCGAGATTAGGATTTGTCACTCCGATTGTCGGAGAGGTATCTCTGGGCCCTCTCGGTAATGCACATCACATAAAGCCTTGCAAGCATTGCAACTAATGAGTTAGTTGTGAGATGATGTATTACGGAACGAGTAAAGAAACTTGCCGGTGACGAGATTGAACTAGGTATTGAGATACCGACGATCGAATCTCGGGCAAGTAACATACCGATGACAAAGGGAACAACGTATGTTGTTATGCGGTCTGACCGATAAAGATCTTCGTAGAATATGTAGGAACCAATATGAGCATCCAGGTTCCGCTATTGGTTATTGACCAGAGACGTGTCTCGGTCATGTCTACATTGTTCTCGAACCGTAGTGTCCGCACGCTTAACGTTACGATGACAGTTTCATTATGAGTTTATGTATTTTGATGTACCGAAGGAGTTCGGAGTCCCAGATGAGATTGGGGACATGACGAGGAGTCTCGAAATGGTCAAGACGTAAAGATCGATATACTGGACGACTATATTCGGACTTCGGAAAGGTTCCGAGTGATTCGGGTATTTTTCGAAGTACCGGAGAGTTACGGGAATTTGCCGGGAGAAGTATTGGGCCTTATTGGGCCATACGGGAAATAGAGAGGGGCTGCCCAGGGCAGGCCGCGCGCCCCCCCCAAGGCCTAGTCCGAATTGGACTAGGGGGAGGAGGCTGCGCCCCCTCCTTCCTTCCCTTCTCCCTTCCCCTTCCTTGTCTCCTACTCCTAATACATGGAAGGACTCCTAGTTGGACTAGGAAAGGGGGAATCCTACTCCCGGCGGGAGTAGGACTCCCCTAGGGCGTGCCATAGAGAGGGCCGGCCCTCCCCTCCTCCACTCCTTTATATACGGGGGTAGGGGGCACCCCATAGACACACAAGTTGATCTTCGTGATCGTTCCTTAGCCGTGTGCGGTGCCCCCCTCCACGATATTACACCTCGGTCATATTGTAGCAGTGCTTAGGCGAAGCCCTCCGACGGTTGAACATCAAGCTCATCACCACGCCGTCGTGCTGACGGAACTCCTCCCCGAAGCTTTGCTAGATCGGAGCCCGCGGAGCGTCATCGAGCTGAACGTGTGCCAAGAACTCGGAGGTGCCGGAGTAACGGTGCTTGGATCGGTTGGACCGGGAAGACGTACGACTACTTCCTCTACATTGTGTCAACACTTCCGCTTCGGTCTACGAGGGTATGTAGACAACACTCTCCCCTCTTGTTGCTATGCATCACCATGATCTTGCGTGTGCGTAGGAATTTTTTTGAAATTACTACGTTCCCCAACAATATTGGTGTAAAGCGCATGAAGAAACTCCATGCTGATGGGCTTTTGGAACCACTTGATTATGAATCATTTTGATGCTTGCGAACCATGCCTCATGGGCAAGATGACTAAGACTGCGTTCTCCGGAACAGTGGAGCGAGCAACTGATTATTGGAAATAATACATACTGTGTATGCAATCCGATGAGTGTCGAGGCTCGAGGCGGGTATCGTTGTTTTTTGACCTTCACAGATGATTTGAGAAGATATGGGTATATCTACTTGATGAAACATAAGTCTGAAACATTTGAAATGTTCAAAGAACTTAAGAGTGAAGTGGAAAATCATCGTGACAAATAAAGTTTCTACGATCTGATCGCAGAGACAAATATTTGAGTTACGAGTTTGGTCTTCAATTAAAACAATGTGGAATAGTTTCACAAAATCGTGCCACCTGGAACACCACAGCATAATGGTGTGTCTGAACGTCATAACCGTACTATTATTGGATATAGTGCAATCTATGATGTTTCTTACCGATTAACCACTATAGTTTTGGGGTTATGCATTAGAGACAGCTGCATTCACGTTAAAAAGGGCACCATCTAAATACGTTGAGACGACACCGTATGAACTGTGGTTTGGTAAGCAACCAAAGTTGTCGTTTCTTAAAGTTTGGGGTTGCAATGCTTATAAGAAAAAGTTTCATCCTGATAATTTTAAACCCAAATCGGAGAAATATGTCTTCATAGGATACCCAAAGGAGACAGTTGGGTACACCTTCTATCACTGATCCGAAGGCAAGACATTCGTTGCTGAGAATGGATCCTTTCTAGAGAAGGAGTTTCTCTCGAAAGAAGTGAGTGGGTGGAAAGTAGAACTTGATGAGGTAACTGTACCTGCTCCCTTATTGGAAAGTAGATCATCACAGAAATATGTTTTTGTGAATCCTACACCAATTAGTGAGGAAGCTAATGATGATGATCATGTTACTTCAAATCAAGTTACTACCGAACCTCGTAGGAGTGAGATACGCACCAGAGTGGTACGGTAATCTTATTCCGGATGTCATGTTACTTGACCATGACGAACCTATGAACTATGAGGAAGCGATGATGAGCCCATATTCCGAGAAATTGTTTGAGACCATGAAATCTGAGATGGGATCCATGTATGAGAACAAATTAAGGACTTTGGTTGACTTGCCCGTTGATCGGTGAGTCATTAAGAATAAATGGATCTTCAAGAGGAAGATGGACGCTGATAGTAGTGTTACTATCTACAAAGCATGAATTATCGCAAAGTGTTTTCGACAATTTCAAGGTGTTGACTATGATGAGATTTTCTCACTCTTATCGATGCTTAAAAGTCTGTCTGAATCATGTTAGTAGTTGTCGCATTTTATGAAATCTGGCAAATGGATGTCAAAGATGTATTCCTTCATGGATTTCTTAAAAAGAAGAGTTGTATATCATGCAACCAGAAGGTTTTGTCGAACCTAAAGGTGCTAACAAAGTGAGCAAGCTCCAACGATCCATCTATGGACTGGTGCAAGCATCTCAGAGTTGGAATATATGGTTTTATACAGACTTGCGGTGAAGCCTGTATTTACAAGAAAGTGAGTGGGAGCACTACAACATTTCTGATAAGTATATGTGAATGACATATTGTTGATCGGAAAGAATGTAGAATTTTCTGGAAAGCATAAAGGAGTATTGGAAAGGAGTTTTTCAAAGAAAGACCTCGATGAAGTTGCTTACACATTGAGCATCCAAATCTATAGAGATAGGTCAAGATGCTTGATAAGTTATTTCAATGATTACATACCTTGACAAGATTTTGAAGTAGTTCAAAATGGAACAGTGAAAGAAGGAGTTCTTGGCTTTGTTGCAAGGTGTGAAGTTGAGTGAACACTCAAAACCCGGCCACATCAGAAAATAGAAAGAGAATGATAAGTCATTCCCTATGCGTCAGTCATAGGTTCTATAAAGTATGTTATGCTATTTACCAGTCCTATTGTATACCTTAGCATCTTTCTGGCAAGGGAGTAAAATAGTGATCTAGGAGTAGATCACTAGACATCGGTCAAAATTATCCTTAGAGGACTAAGGAAATATTTCTCGGTTATGGAGGTGATAAAAGAGTTTGTCGTAAAGAGTTACGTCGATGCAAGCTTTTTACATCGATCTAGATGACTCTAAGTCTCAATCTGGACATATTGAAAGTGGGAGCAATTAGCTAGAGTAGCTCTTTGCAGAGTATTGTAGACATAGAAATTTGCAAAATACATACGGATCTGAATGTTGTAGACCCGTAGACTAAACTTCTCTCACAAGAAAAACATGATCACTCTTTGGGTGTTAATCACATAGCGATGTGAACTGGATTATGGACTCTAGTAAACCCTTTGGGTATTAGTCACATGGAGATGTGAACTAATCACATAAAGATGTGAACTAGATTATTGACTCTAGTGCAAGTGGGAGACTAAAGGAAATATGCCCCACATGCAATAATAAAGTAATTATTTATTTCTTTATATAACATGATAAATGTTTATTATTCATGCTAGAATTGCATTAATCGAAAACATGATACATGTGTGAATACATAGACAAACAGAGTGTCACTATTACGCCTCTACTTGACTAGCTCGTTGATCAAAGATGGTTATGTTTCCTAGCCATGGACAAAGAGATTGTCATTTGATTAACAAGATCACATTATTAGGAGAATGATGTGATTGACTTGACCCATTCCGTTAGCTTAGCACTTGATCATTTAGTTTGTTGCTATTACTTTCTTCATGACTTATACATGTTCCTATGACTATGAGATTGTGCAACTCCCGTTTACCGGAGGAACACTTTGTGTGCTACCAAACTTCACAACATAACTGGGTGATTATAAAGGTGCTCTACAGGTATGTCCGAAGGTAATTGTTGGGTTGGCGTATTTCGAGATTAGGATTTGTCACTCCGATTGTCGGAGAGGTATCTCTGGGCCCACTTGGTAATACACATCACTTAAGCCTTGCAAGCATTGCAACTTATGAGTTAGTTGCAGGATGATGTATTACGGAACGAGTAAAGAGACTTGCCGGTAACGAGATTGAACTAGGTATTGAGATACCGACGATCAAATCTTGGGCAAGTAACATACCGATGACAAAGGGAACAACGTATGTTGTTATGCAGTCTGACCGATAAAGATCTTCGTAGAATATGTGGGAGCCAATATGAGCATCCAGGTTCCGCTATTGGTTATTGACCGCAGACGTGTCTCGGTCATGTCTACATAGTTCTCGAACCCGCAGGGTCCGCACGCTTAAAGTTTCGATGACGACTATATTATGAGTTTATGAGTTTTAATGTACCGAAGGTTGTTCAGAGTCCCAGATGTGATCACAGACATGACGATTAGTCTCGAAATGGTCGATACATGAAGATTGATATATTGGAAGCCTATATTTGGATATCAGAAGTGTTTCGGGTGAAAATGGGATTTTACCGGATTACCGAGGGGTTACTGGAACCCTCGGGGGGCTTAATGAGCCATAGTGGGCAGTGTGGAGAAGAGGAGAGGCGGCTAGGGCAGGGCCGCGCGCCCCTCCCCCTCTAGTCCGAATAGGACAAGGAGAGGGGGCGGCGCCCCCTTTCCTTCCCCCTTCTCCTAATCCAACAAGGAAGGGAGGGAGTCCTACTCCCGGTGGTAGTAGGACTCCTCCTGGCGCACCTCCTCCTGGCCGGCCGCGCCTCCCCCCTTGCTCCTTTACATACGGGGGCAGGGGGCACCCCAAGGACACAAAAATTGATTTGATCTTTTAGCCCTGTGCGGTGCCCCCATCCATCATAGCCCACCTCGATAATACTGTAGCGGTGCTTAGGCGAAGCCCTGCATCAGTAGAACATCATCATCGTCACCACGCCATCGTGCTGACGAAACTGTCCCTCAACACTCGGCTGGATAGGAGTTCGAGGGATGTCATCGGGCTGAACGTGTGCTGAACTCGGAAGTACCGTGCCTTCGGTACTTGATCGGTCAGATCGTGAAGACATACGTCTACATCAACCGCGTTGTGCTAACGCTTCAGCTTTCGATCTACGAGGGTACGTGGACACACTTACCCCTCTCGTTGCTATGCATCACCATGATCTTGCGTGTGCATAGGATTTTTTTAAATTACTACGTTCCCCAACAGCCCCGACCTATTATGTAGATGAGGGCGGTATTGTTACTGTTGTTCTCCGTGCACCAAGGACAAAAGGGGAATTTCGCATGCTAAAGACTAGGTGGCGGAACATTTAGAAGGAGGTGGGAGATTTTGCCCCTCGCGGGATCGTTCGTATCCAGTTTCAACTAATTTTGGTCCATGCTAGCAAGAAGGTCATGCGAGACTGTGTACACGGGGTAAGCGTCAGCAGTTCATAACTAGTGTGAACTCCACCCCAGAGAAATAGACAATAACTCGGGATGATGCGCCGATAACTTGGACGTTCACACGGTCGCAGCCAATTATACGGGTGTAGAGGCGCGTTCACAAAAAAGGGATCAAACGGTATTTCTCGTGTAAATAGATAATTTAGTGCCATTGGTTATTTACTTTAAACATAATGCATTGACATGTTAGTGTAGAGGCGCACAAAAAGAAATGGATATTGTAGTCCCACAAAAGAAATGGATATTGTAGTCCGCTACTTAAAAGTGTTACCTCATATGATTACATAGCCTCCATTTCACAAATTGCATACCCGTTGAATTCATATATGAATATTACATATATTACTTCATAATAGAACCTTAAATCATCCAAGACAAATGAATTTGAATGCAAGAGTAGCAATGGTGCATGTACATGATAGCTACATTGGTTGTTTGAAGAAACATCACTGTAACTTTGGCATGCACAATTGAAAGGTTTATTTATATAGAAAAAAATGTGATATGTGAGTGTCCAATCTTTATAGCGTTGAATCGATATTGTACCTTTGGCTATGATACAAATAGATATTGATTTATGTTCAAGCGATGCACGTCCACGATCGCTAGATAGTGATACGTGAATGAATTGTGCAATCTCTCTCACACGCATACATATCTCATTTCCCCGTGGGCATCGGAATCACACACGCGCACTTCATGTATTTCTCTCCCTCCCTCAAGGTTAGAATTCGTCTTACTACCCCGTGCTACAAGTCCCTCACACAGAAACACACACGCTCTCTCTGTCGAACACGCCCACCCCTTTAATTCCGCCCACCCACAACCACTAATGTCTCAAAGGATAATTATGTCTCTCACACATATGCCTAAGTTTAACTCGAGTTCTGGAACCATATGAATACATACAATGGGATTCCAGTAGAGCACCTTCTGTTTTGATATTTCGCTCTCTCTCTCTCTCACACACACACACACATACACACGCGTGTGCGTAGACATAGTTTATCACTTAATTGTTTCGGCACTTGCATGCACACCATTTGTTTATCTCCGTGATGCTTTAAGTATGCCTCGCACACATCCTATCTACCTATCCCTTAATATAGATATGTGTCACACAAACTCCTTCTCCCTACTAGCAAGATTCCCATGCGTTGCATGGAACATCAAGATGAATTTGCATGAGTAGTTTATCTTGTGGGAGAAAAGGATGAACGAGGGAATGCCTTAATTTGAAAATGTGGAGATGGGTGTGGGTATCTTTTTGCAAAATTGCCATAGTTTCCTTCCTATCTGTCAGATATAAATCCGATGGCCTATATTGCAGGATGGCAGGAACACCATCATCACCAACTCTGTTTTTTTATAAGAGTAGAGATATGTAAGTGTCACTGCCCCCACCCACCCACACAGACACACTTCCCAACACCAAAGGAGTAGGGTGACACCTCTATCTTGATACTAATGTATTGACTGGCTTCTCTCTCAAACACACACACACACACTACCCGACACCGAAGGAGTAGGGTGGCACCTTGATCTTGATAGTAATCTGTCTACTCCTCTTTGAAACACACACACACACACACACTCGCTAGTTGTGCCTCTGTGTATACCGCACACACTCTCGATATGTCTTTCTCTCCCTCTCCCTCCCCACCCCCACCCAACCCCAACAATGACAGCAGAAGGGTGACAACTCGATCTGATCTTAATCTATCAATTGGTTTCTCTCTCAAACATTGTGTCTCTGTGCCTCGCTCAGAAACACTCGATACGTCTTTTTCTCCGTAGCCCCCTCGATATGTAGACTTCTCGCATGTGGACAACTATAGTGACGATGACGCTGAACCCATTGTGCTTTGTTTTTACCGGCCTCATGTGATAGTTTTCACCCTGTTTTCTGTTAATTAACAAGACAACCTTTTCTTTGTTACTACTAGTGAATCTGAAATCATTCGGGGCAGGCATAAAATATATCACTTAAATACAATTATCACAATACCTATTAAAAAAACTAGCTAGATGCCCATGCGTTGCACGGAACATCAAGATGCATTTGTATGAGTAGTTTATCTTGTGAGAGACTAGCAAGATGCCCATGCGTTGCACGGAACATCAAGATGCATTTATATGAGTACTTTATCTTGTGAGAGAAAAGGATGAACGAGGGAAGGCCTTATTTGCAAATGTTGAGAGGGGTGTGGGTATCTTTTTGCAAAATTGCCATAGTTTCCTTCCTATCTGTCAGATATAAATCGGACGGCCTATATTGCAGGATGGTAGGCACACCATCATCACCAACTCTGTTTTTTTATCTCTACTCCTATAAAAGACTCAGTTGGTGATGATGGTGTGTCTGCTGAGGGAGTCCTGGACTAAGGGGTCCTCGGGCATCCGGCCCATTATCCTTTTGGCCGGACTGATGGGTTATGAAGACATGAAGGCCGAAGATTGCACCATGTCCGGATTGGACTCTACTTGGCGTGGAAGGCAAGATTGGCGATCGAAGATTCCTTCTTATGTAACCGGCTCCATGTAAACCCTAGATCCCCTCGGTGTCTATATAAACCGAGGGAGATTGTCCGGAAAGGACCACACATATACTCATTATCATACCCACATAGGCTAGACTTCTAGGGTTTAGCCATTACGATCTCGTGGTAGATCCACTCTTGTAACACTCATATTCATCAATATCAATCAAGCAGGACATAGGGTTTTACCTCCATAGAGAGGGCCCAAACCTGGGTAAACATTGTGTCCCCCGTCTCCTGTTACCATCGATCCTAGACGCACAGTTCGGGACCCCCTACCCGAGATCCATCGGTTTTGACACCGACATTGGTGCTTTCATTGAGAGTTCCACTATGCCATTGACAAAAGGTTCAATGGCCCCCTCAATCATCAATAATGACGTTGTCCAGGGACGAATCTTCATCCCCGGACAGATCTTCGTATTCGGCGGCTTCGTACTGCAGGCCAACTCGCTTGGCCATCTAGAAAAGATTGACAACCACGCCCCTAGCCATCAGGTCGGATTCGATAGCTTGAACTACGCCATAGACATCTGTCGAGACCTGATCTCCGAGGGATTTGAGCCCGCGGTGATCGCTCCTCCTTATCCCGATGAACATGACTTAAATCTGTCATTGAATCACACCCAGGAGATGGTTCCTGCGGCTGTAGCAACCTTAGAGCCGAAGCAGATCGAGCCATCCGAGGCCTCAGAGTCCGTGGGGCTAGAGCCGCACATGGACTCGACGCCCCGCAATATTTGCTTTAACGGAACTGCGGACTCGTCTCCGACTATAAGTTTCGGACTGTGTACGCCCGCGGACACCGAGCTAGATTGGTTATCGATATCCGAGTTCAGCGCCGCTGACGTTTTCCAGCACTCGCCTTTGGGTGACGTGCTAAAATCTTTAAAGAATCTGTCCTTGGAAAAGGACTCCCAGCCGAACTATGTACGGTTCGAGCTAGAGACAGATGATGAGGAATTTTGATTCCCACCCGCCACCCACTTCATAGCCACCGTCAATGACTTAACCGACGTGCTTGACTATGGCTCTGAAGACATCGACGACATGGATGACGATGCCGACAAGGAGCAAGGCCAAGACCCGCCATTCACTGGACATTGGACGGCTACCTCTTCGTACAACGTGTACATGGTTGATACACCTAAAGGATCTGGCGACGACAAAGAAGAGCCAGATGCGAACAAAACCTCCGAGACACAGTCCAAGCACCGGCAGCCCAAACGCCGCCCTAAGCCTCGTCGCTCAAAGGACGGCAACACTGGCACCGGAGAAAATAGTACTTCGGGTGACGCCGAAAATAGTGAAGACCCCGTCGGGGCTACATCCAAACAGGAACACGACAGCAGGCAAGACAACACTGAAGAATATGCCATAGAAGATGACCCGGAGGATGATAGTTACCGTCCACCCTCCGAGGAGGAGACAAGCCTTGGCAACGAAGACTTCATCGTGCCCAAGGTTCCTCTCCAGTAGGAGCGCTTCAAGCTTCATCTCATAGCCACTACAAGGAGCCTGAAAAAGAAACAACAGCAACTTCAAGCTGAACAACACCTGCTCGTCGACAGATGGACTGATGTCCTGACAGCCGAGGAATACGGCCTCAACCGCCCAGCCAAGAGATACCCGAAACGCAGACTAATACCTCAATTCGATGAGGAGGCGCCGGAGCATATATCTCCCTTGCGCAATGCGGATCGACCACCACATGGTCGGGATAGGGCGGCGGAACAGCCAACCCGCGGTCGAGATAAAGAGGCAACCCAGGCCGAATAGCAGACCGCCCCACCACCCCATCAAAATAGGGACGGAAGAGTTCGGGGCCATATGCACGACCTCCGATAGACCCTGTATAGTAGAGCAGGACAAAGAAGATCGATCTACGGATCACGAGGACGTGCCTCGAGGCGCGACGACGGCTACGTATTTGGACGTGACAAACCTAACCACTCTCGAGCCGAATACCGCAGATGGACTCCTTCAGAGCTCCGCCATGATGCGGCCCAATATAGAGGCGCCGCACACCCACTCTGCATCACAGATGAAGTACTGGATCATGAATTCCCCGAGGGGTTCAAGCCCATCAATATCGAATCATACGATGGCACAACCGATCCTGCAGTATGGATTTGGATTTCATTCTCCACATCCACATGGCCCGAGGAGACGACCTCCACGCCATCAAATACCTCCCATTAAAACTCAAAGGACCAGCTCGGCTCTAGTTAAATAGCCTGCTTGAGAACTCAATCGGCATCTGGGAGAACTTGGAAGAGGCTTTCCTCGACAACTTCCAAGGAACTTATGTCCGGCCACCAGATGCCGATGATCTAAGCCACTTAGTTCAACAACCCGGAGAATCGGCCAGAAAATTCTGGACTAGGTTCCTGACCAAAAAGAACTAGATCATCGTCTGTCCCAATGCCAAGGCCCTAGCAGCCTTCAAACACAGCATCCAGGACGAATGGCTAGCACGCCATCTCGGACAAGAAAAGCCAAAGTCAATGGCAGCCCTTACGGCACTCATGACCCGCTTTTGCGCAGGCAAGGACAGCCGGCTGGCTCATAGCAAAAACACAACCAGTGAGGCAGGCCCTACAGAGGCCAAGAACAGCACCGGCCAGCTCCGGTGCAATAGACACAAATGCAGAAGCAATGGCGACAACACCGAAGACACCATAGTCAACGCCGAATTCAGTCGCTCCATGTCCGGCCAACAGAAGAAACCCTACAAAAGAAATAACGAAGGACCTTCTAGCCTGGACCGCATACTCGACCGCCCATGCCAAATTCATGGCACCCTGGATAAACAAGCCAATCATACCAACAGGGATTGTTGGGTATTCAAGCAGGCTGGCAAGTTAAAGGCCGAAAAGAAAGAAAAGGGATCACAAAGCGAGGACGAGGATGAAGAGCCCCGGCAGTCGAACACCGGGGGACAGAAGAAATCCCCCCCCCCCCCACCACCAAGTCAAAATGGTGAACATGATATACGCCACACACATCCCCAGAGAGGAGCGCAAACAAGCACTCAGGGACGTCTACGCGGTAGAGCCAGTCGCCCCAAAGTTCAATCCGTGGTCATAATTTCCGATCACCTTCGATCGACGAGATCATCCGACTAGTATCCGCCACGGCGTTTCGGCCACACTACTCCTAGACCCAATCATCAACGGATTCCACCTAACACGAGTCCTAATGGATGGCGGAAGCAGCCTCAACCTGCTGTATCAGGATACAGTACGGGAGATGGGCATTAATCCCTCGCGAATCAAACCAACAAAGACTACCTTTAAAGGAGCCATACAAGGTGTAGAGGCCCACTGTACGGGCTCAATCATGCTGGAGGTGGTTTTCGGTTCTCTAGACAACTTCCGAAGCGAAGAGTTAATCTTTTATATCGTCCCCTTCCGCAGCGGCTACCACGCACTGCTCGGACGAACCGCGTTTGCTAGATTTAATGCAGTGCCACACTATGCGTATCTCAAGCTCAAGATGCCCGGTCCACGCGGCGTCATAACAGTCAATGGCAACACAGAACGCTCCCTCTGAATAAAGGAGTAGACCGCCGCCCTAGCAGCTGAAGCACAGAGTGGCCTTCTCAAGTACCATTACAACCAAGCTACCGAGCCCCTGGACACCATCAAGCGGGTCCGGACTACACTGCAATAGGACAGCACGGCTCGTCAAGAGCTCGACTAGCAATTCGGCCTCTGTCCTAGCCCCAATAAGGTAGTGGCATTCGTACCACGCGTACACAATTACGCACTCAAAATTCCATGGACATCAATGGAGGCACGAGATAACCTGGGGTCTAGAATCCGGCCAGACCGATCCCGGACACACATACTTTTTCCTCTTTTTCTTGTTTCAGGCACCCTTTTCCGCGGGCCTGATGTCAAGTCCTTTGGAAGGACTGCAATACAATGGCGGCAAGCAACACATGTGTGTAGGGTAACCTTTATACATTCTTCTTGACGGTATTCATACTTATTTCTCAGGACCCGCACGCTGCGCCCTATTGATGTCGGCATGTTGAATGGTCGGATACTTCTCGCACCATCTATACAAGATACGCCTTGACGTATCCATCCAGTTATAATAAAATGGTACATGGCCCAGTTCATGTGGTTTTCGCTTCTTACTTTGTTTTTATTTTCGATCTGCTTATTTGCTGCATCAACACTCTTTTACGTTTAATATTCACTAGGGGCTACCTATCGCCCCCAATACGGCAACACTGTCTGAACACTTTTTATATATGTTTGGCACCCCGAATTTAGCATTATATGCATTGGCTCCGAATCATGTCTTTGGTCAATAGTTGGGTTGCCCGGCTCCTGTGCTTGCTACCCTAAGCTCCGCTCCATCGGCTAGGGTGGTAAAGGGAGAACTACCGCGATTGTACCCTGGCTTTGACCAGACGAGAACCTCAGTAGAGAAAGCTGGAAACTGACTGTCATGATGTGGCGAGAGCCGGTTAGCTACTCGAGGGTTACAAATCGTTGGAGATTTTTTCCGCGTTACGCGAGAGATCGGAACTTCCTGATCATATGCTGACATTACCCTGGATTAAACCAGGGGCTACACCCATGCTTTATTATAAAACTCGTATGGCTAAGTGAGGGCGTTAAAGCTATAAAGTCTGATTGCCTTGTTCGTTGCGCTAAACAACTCCTTCAAGGACCATGTAATTGGATCAAGACTGTTTAGATTCCACCCCGAACACCTCCGTACTATCTACGTGAGGGCAGAAGCCGACAACTGGCCAACCCTAAGATTACACACAACACAACCGCACAGGAGGAAACAATTCAAAGCATAATAAAATTACTTTACAAAAACTAGCATTGTTCCCATAATACAAGACAAAGGCAACATGAATACATTTATTCAAATACAATGTCCTGCGAACATTGCGTCGCTACAAGTCGAGACCCTTCTACAACATCCTCGAAATATTGTTCGGGTGTGCGGTGCTCCTTGCCCTCCAGCGGCCCGCTCGCGACTTCAACAATGTTCATCTTCACCCACCACATCTTGTAGTGAGCGAAGGCCATACGGGCACCTTCAATACGGATGGAGTGCTTGATAACGTCTAGCCGAGGACAGGCATCCACCATCCGCCTCATGAGTCCGAAGTAGCTACTAGGCATAGCTTCGGCTGGCCACAGCCGGATTATCACATCCTTAATGGCTAGTTCGGCCACCCTATGCAGCTCCACCAACTGTTTCAGCTGATGAGTGAAGGACACGGGATGCTCTGGTGCCGCATAATTGAAAGCACAAGTGCTCCCTAGGTGGTTTTGGTAATTAATGACAACATATCTCTTGTTGGTCTAACGTTTCTATCTAGTATATTTCAGATAAGTTCAACAATGGAGTGGCATGAACTAAAGGCTGTGGGAAGTTCTCCAAGATGCTAAGGACAAAGGATTGGCTAAATCTCAAAGCTCAAGACTCTTCATTTTATATTTTAGTGATCCAAGATCACATTGAGTCCATAGGAAAAGCCAATACTATCAAGGAGGGATGAGGTGTTGCTTAATGAGCCTCTTGCTCAAGTGCTTAATGATATGCTCCAAAATCCTCAGCTACTTTCCCATATCCACATATGACCTAAACCTAAAGCCAAACTCGGACCTACCGATTATTTCTATCCGGCGCCACCGAGTTTCATATGTCATAAGCCACTGCCAAACCCTAATCAGTTCGTTCTCACCGATGGGATCTCGGTCTCACCGAGATGGGCTTGCAAACTCTCTGTTACCTATTGCAAGACTCTCGGTTTCACCGAGATAGGCAATCGGTCCCACCGAGTTTGCTTGGCCAACTCTCTGTTTCGCCTATTACCAAAATCGGTCCCACCGCGTTTGAGTAATCGGTCAAACCGAGTTTTGGATTTACCCTAACCCTAGCACATCGGTCCCACCGAGTTGATCCAGTCGGTCCCACCGAAAATCTCTAACGGTCACTAGGTTTATCTTTTCGGTCCGACCGAGTTTGTTGATTTGGTCCCACCGAGATTGGTAAATTGTGTGTAACGGTTGGATTTTGTGTGGAGGCTATATATACCCCTCCACCTCCTCTTCATTTGTGGAGAGAGCCATCAGACTAAGCCTACACTTCCAGCATTCTATTTCTGAGAGAGAACTACCTACTCATGTGTTGAGGCCAAGATACTTCATTCCTACCATATGAATCTTGATCTCTAGCCTTCCCCAAGTTGCTTTCCACTCAAACCTTCTTTCCACTAGATACAAATCCTATGAGAGAGAGTTGAGTGTTGGGGAGACTATCATTTGAAGCACAAGAGCAAGGAGTTCATCATCAACACACCATTTGTTACTTCTTGGAGAGTGGTGTCTCCTAGATTGGCTAGGTGTCACTTGGGAGCCTCCGACAAGATTGTGGAGTTGAACCAAGGAGTTTGTAAGGGCAAGGAGATCGCCTACTTCGTGATGATCTACCGCTAGTGAGGCAAGTCCTTCATGGGCGATGGCCATGGTGGGATAGACAAGGTTGCTTCTTCGTGGACCCTTCGTGGGTGGAGCCCTTCGTGGACTCGCGCAACCGTTACCCTTCGTGTGTTGAAGTCTCCATCAACGTGGATGTAGGATAGCACCAGCTATCCGAACCACGGGAAAACATCCGTGTCTCCAATTGCGTTTGAATTCTTCAAACCCTTCCCTTTACATTCTTGCAAGTTGCATGCTTTACTTTCCGCTGCCTATACACTCTTTGCATACTTGCTTGATATGTATTGTGAATGTTAAAATTATGCCTAAACTCCACTTAAACCCAAAAAGCTTAAAAATTGCAACTTTAGCATTAAGTGTCTAATCACCCCCTCTAGACACATGTACTTCAAGGTCCTACAAGTGGTATCAGAGCTTTGGTCTCCATTGCCTTGGTTTAATCACCATTGGAGCAAGATGGATGTGTCTACTTTAGGGAGTCTTAGACATAGAGTGCCTATTCTTGATGGAGAATATTTTCATGAGTGGAAAAATGAGATGCTTGTAATCTTCAACCAATATCATTTGAATAAGTATATTGCTAACCCTTGTGCACCTCATATTGATCCCTTGCATCCTATCCTAGATGAAGATATTGACATGATTCGCAATCTTAGAACTATCGAGCTCATCATTAGAGAATTGCCCAAAAATTTGATTGCTAGTTTGCCTACTCTTAATTGTGCCTATACTATATGGAAATTTCTTGAGGAACGATTTCCCGACCATTCCTTGAAAAATTGGATGAAATTCTCCATAAATCTATTGCCTTGAGTAAGATGAACTCTAGTGATCCTAGTTTTGGTGATTGTCTATTTGAGCTTACCAATCTCAAGCATGCTAAAGGAGATGTTGGAATCATTAGTGATATTATATCCGAAGCTATAAGAATTCATAAAAGCGACCACTTTGATGATCATTTATCTAATGAATTACCCTCTCTAGGAATGATGAGTCACAAGATCATGATGAACATGGATACTATGATGATGATGATGATGATGATAGTGATTTTGATGTTGATGATGCAATGAGACACTTTGGTCTTACGGCGAATCTTCGGGGATATGCGTCAGGACGAAAGGAATGGGTTCTTGATAGTGGATGTACTGATCATATGACCGGAGATGAAGAGATGTTCCGTGAGCTTGCTGAAAATGACGGCCCTCGAAAATATGTCACCTTTGGTGATAATTCAAAGGGTAAAGTGGTTGGCCTTGGTAAGGTGGCCATCTCACATGATAGTTCCATTCAAAATGTCATGCTCGTTGAATCTCTCGGCTACAACTTACTTTCAGTATCTAGACTTGCTGATTTAGGTTTGAATGTCCTATTTACTGAGGTAGATTGCCAAGTGTTTCATCGAGACAATCATAAAATGGTCTTTACCGGTATACGTAGAGGTGATCTTTACATTGTCGATTTCTCTAAAAAGGCACAACCTAAAACTTGCTTTATTGCTAAATCCTCAAAAGGTTGGTTGTGGCATAGACGACTAGGACACGTTGGCATGAGAAACCTTGACAAGCTTATTAAAGGAAATCATATCCTTGGAGTCAACGATGTCATATTTGATAAGGACAGACTTTGCAGTGCTTGTCAAGCAGGTAAACAGGTTGGAGGAAGGCATCCCGTGAAGAACATCATGACCACAAGGAGGCCACTCGAGCTACTTCATATGGATCTCTTTGGTCCCAATGCCTACAAGAGTCTCGGTGGAAATTCTTTTGGTCTAGTTATAGTTGATGATTTTTAAAGATTTGCATGGGTGTTCTTTCTTAATGACAAGTCGCAGGTCCAGAAGATCTTCAAAAACTTCGCTAGGAAGGCCCAAAATCAGTTTGACGTGAAGATCAAGAAGGTTCGGAGTGACAACGGAACGGCGTTCAAGAACGCAAATGTGGACACCTTTCTTGACGAAGAAGGGATTTCACACGAGTTCTCGGCTACGTACACACCTCAACAAAATGGAGTTGTTGAGAGGAAGAACCGGACGCTCATCGAAATGGCAAGAACGATGCTTGATGAATACAAGATGCCGAAGCACTTTTGGGCAGAAGCGGTTGAGACAGCTTGTCACGCAACAAATCGCTTGTATCTTCACAAGCTACTCAGCAAGACGGCATACGAGCTCCTCACTGGTAACAAACCCCAAGTTGGATACTTTCGAGTATTCGGCTCAAAGTGCTACATTCTTGATAAGCATCGTCGTTCAAAGTTTGCTCCTAAATCTCATGAAGGTTTCCTACTTGGTTATGGCTCAAACTCTCACACTTACCGTGTCTACAACAATTTCACTCGAAAGGTTGAAGAGACGGTAGATGTGAAGTTTGATGAATCTAATGGCTCGCAAGTAGAGCAATTGCCAATTGATGTAGGAGACAAAGACCCTTCAGAGGCAATCCAAGACTTGTCCATTGGCAAAATCCGTCCAACGGAGGTGAAGGAGAGTACTTCATCCGTCCAAGTGGAAGCTTCTACTTCACAACAAGGTGAACCAAGAATCGACACGGAAGCATCCACAAGTGGGACACACCAAGATGAAGAAGACAAGGAAATGCGTCAAGACGAACATCAACAACCTCCTTCTCCACCACGACAAGAAAAAGACAACGTCAACAATGAAGAAGGCCAAGAAGAAGAACGAGATGAAGAAGATGTTCAACGAAGACCCAAGCAAAAGCTCTCACAAGTTCGAGCAAGAATCGCCAAAGATCATCCCGTCGAGCAAATCTTCAATGATATACAAACCGGGAGAATCACTCGCTCAAAAATTCGTTTAGCTAACTTTTGTGAAAACTATTCATTCATCTCTAGCATTGAACCTATGAAGGTTGAAGAAGCATTGGAAGATCCGGATTGGATAAACGCTATGCATGAAGAGCTACACAACTTTGAGAGAAACCAAGTTTGGATATTGGTTGAGAAGCCCGACAACAACCACAACATCATTGGTACCAAATGGGTGTTTCGCGACAAGCAAGATGAAGATGGACAAGTGGTTCGCAACAAAGCACGTCTCGTCGCCCAAGGGTACACACAAGTCGAAGGTATGGACTATGGTGAGACATATGCTCCCGTTGCTAGACTTGAGTCCATTCGCATCTTACTTGCCTATGCTAATCACCATAACATCACCTTGTACCAAATGGACATTAAAAGTGCTTTTTTAAATGGTGAAATAGAGGAGGAAGTTTATGTCAAACAACCTCCCGGCTTTATCAATACTAAGAAACCAAATCATGTTTACAAACTTCACAAAGCTCTTTATGGTCTTAAACAAGCTCCTAGAGCATGGTATAAATGCTTGACCAAGTTCCTTATTGCAAGTGGTTTTGAAATTGGTAAAATTGATTCTACTCTTTTCACTAAAAGGGTTAATGGAGAACTATTTGTATGCCAAATTTATGTTGATGATATCATATTTGGTTCAACTAACCCTCTCTTTAGTGAAAAGTTTGGAAAGCTAATGTCAGAGAAGTTTGAGATGTCTATGATGAGTGAACTCAAATTCTTTATCGGTTTGCAAATCAAGCAAACTAAGGAAGGTACATTTGTCTCTCAAACGAAGTACAACAAGGACTTATTCAAGAAGTTCAATATGCAAGAATGCAAAGGTATGTCTACACCCATGCCTACTAGTGGACATAATGATTTGACCAAAGATGGTGAACCGGTTGATCAAAAGGTTTATCGCTCTATGATTGGTTCATTGTTATACCTATGTGCTTCACGTCCCGATATTATGCTAAGTGTGTGCATGTGTGCATGATATCAAGCTACTCCTAAAGAATGTCATCTTAAGGCGGTAAAAAGGATAGTTAGATACTTAATTCATACACCAAACTTTGGCATTTGGTATCCTAAGAGGTCTTCTTTTGATCTTGTTGGCTATTCCAACTCGGATTATGCCGGAGACAAGGTTGATAGAAAGTCCACTTCGGGTACTTGTCAATTTCTTGGTAGATCTCTTGTGTCTTGGTCTTCCAAGAAACAAAACTCGGTGTCCTTATCCACTGCCGAAGCGGAATACATTGCCGCTGGTTCATGTTGTGCTCAATTACTTTGGATGACCCAAACTCTTAAAGATTATGGGATCTATGTGAAACATGTTCCACTGCTTTGTGACAATGAAAGTGCTATCAAAATTGGTCATAATCCTGTACAACATTCTCGAACTAAGCATGTTGAAGTTCGTCATCATTTCATTCGAGACCATGTTGCTAAGGGTGATATTAATCTTAAGCATGTTCGCATCGATAAGCAATTAGCGGATATATTTACTAAGCCACTTGATGAGAAAGTGTTTTGCAGGTTGAGAGGTGAATTGAACATTATTGATGCTTCGAACTTGGAGTAGAAACTCCATTGGATACATGCAAGACATGAGCTTATGACTAATCCATGATATATCTCTTATGATGACTATCTTATATATTGGATATATATTTGTATCTTGCATGTTGTCTAACCCATGTAGGTGCTTGGTTGAATCTAATTCCATGAGATTACGACTCACTCACATCTTGAGCAATCTCTACATCACCAACTCTCTACACGATGGTGGTTGAAGACAAGGAAGCACAAAACCATTCAAACATATCCTTTGACAAATTCTATGTTGAGCTTCATGATTGTCATTTTTGGATACACAAGTGCTCTTCCTTGCAAGAACTAACCCATGTAGGTAGATGAACTCAAACTCCAAGTGGTGCTCCCAACTCTTGATGAGCTACATCAACCTTGAGCACCCACACAAGTTCAACTACATGAGCAAGAACCACACCACCACCCAAGGTATGTTATTCCATCTTAGAGAAGCTTTACTCCAAGACATGAGTCAAAGCAACTCAACAAGATGTGAATACATCAAGATGCTGAAACGAAAAATGGTAACCCCATTTTAAGCTTAAACGATGAGTATGACCTATGATCAAGCGTTCTCACTTGACTCCCAAGTCAATATACTCTAACATAGGTGACTATGTCACCGCCCAACTCTAGATGAAGTTCTCTTGTGTTCTTTTTGTGTTATTGCATTTGTCTCATGCATGTTTATTTTTCTTTCTCTTTTTCAACTTCATCTAGATCCTTCAGCTTCTTCTCTTTTCCTTTTGTTTTTGTTCTGCATTTTCTGCATTTAATTCCTTGCAAATCTTTGTGAGATCCTACATGTCTAGTGAGCTGAGGTGACAAGTGTTTTTCTCTGTGTGAACTCGGTTTCACCGACTTGTAATCTTCGGTCCAACCGAATCTTTTCGGTACCACCGAAACATGCCACTCGGTGCCACCGACTTTGCAACAGGAAAAACAGCTTGCCCCTTGTTCTATATTTCTTCTAATCCAGCTCTACTCAATGAATCTTGTCCTCTCCAAGCATCAAAGTTTTATCCATTGCTTTGTGCTGAATCTCAAGGACCAAACCTATACGACGGATTCCAGAAAGCCCTTCTTGGAAATTGATGTCAAAGGGGGAGAGAGAGATCACATCAAAGCTTGTAGGAGAGAGAGATCACATCAAGAGAAAAAAAGTCTCAAGGACCAAACCTACAAGAGAGAAAGTATTAAGGGGGAGAAAGAGATTTCCAGGGGGAGAGAAAATACTCAAGGATCCCAGATGCTTGATGTTCAAGAGGAGAGATGTCACATGTCTTTTTAGGGGGAAAGACATGTTCATATGTGCCCTTCAGCTCCGATTTTCTGTTCCCTATCTTCTCCAAATATCCCATGTAAGATTCAGGGGAAGCAAGACACCTAAGGGAAAGAAATCAGTCAAATTCATTGCATATCTCTACTCTTGGGGACATGTTGAATCCAATATAGTGCCTAGTACTTACTCTCTACATGTCATCCCAGTCTTGGTATTCTTGTGGTTTCTCTTGTTTGCTCTGGCTAGTGGAGGTACATATGTTATATAATTTTGTTTGTGCAGGTTCATTCCATCCTAAGCCAACTCAAGACTACAAGGTAAGTATATGCATTAAAATCATGAGTATGAGGAGTTCTTGCTTATGTACATACTGTTTGCAAGAAGGACTCATGAGCATGAAGGTATTTTCCTTAATAATCTTTTGCTCTGATGCATATGGCCAAGATACATGTAACACATTGCCTACTTTGTCATGATTATGCTCTCACATGCTTCTATATTTTATATTCATATGATTGCATACATGTAGGGGGAGTCTATGTTTGTTACATGTCCTTCCAAAGCTTTACTTGCTGTTCTTTATATCTTTATCTAAAGCTTTGATGTATGTTGCCATCAATTACCAAAAAGGGGGAGATTGAAAGCACAAGTGCTCCCTAGGTGGTTTTGGTAATTAATGACAACATATCTCTTGTTGGACTAACGTTTCTATCTAGTATATTTCAGATAAGTTCAACAATGGAGTGGCATGAACTAAAGGCTGTGGGAAGTTCTCCAAGATGCTAAGGACAAAGGATTGGATAAAGCTCAAAGATCAAGACTCTTCATTTTATATTTTAGTGATCCAAGATCACATTGAGTCCATAGGAAAAGCCAATACTATCAAGGAGGGATGAGGTGTTGCTTAATGAGCCTCTTGCTCAAGTGCTTAATGATATGCTCCAAAATCCTCAGCTACTTTCCCATATCCACATATGACCTAAACCTAAAGCCAAACTCGGACCTACCGATTATTTCTATCCGGCGCCACCGAGTTTCATATGTCATAAGCCACTGCCAAACCCTAATCAGTTTGTTCTCACCGATGGGATCTCGGTCTCACCGAGATGGGCTTGCAAACTCTCTGTTACCTATTGCAAGACTCTCGGTTTCACCGAGATAGGCAATCGGTCCCACCGAGTTTGCTTGGCCAACTCTCTGTTTCGCCTATTACCAAAATCGGTCCCACCGAGTTTGAGTAATCGGTCAAACCGAGTTTTGGATTTACCCTAACCCTAGCACATCGGTCCCACCGAGTTGATCCAGTCGGTCCCACCGAAAATCTCTAACGGTCACTAGGTTTACCTTTTCGGTCCGACCGAGTTTGTTGATCCGGTCCCATCGAGATTGGTAAATTGTGTGTAACGGTTGGATTTTGTGTGGAGGCTATATATACCCCTCCACCTCCTCTTCATTCGTGGAGAGAGCCATCAGACTAAGCCTACACTTCCAGCATTCTATTTCTGAGAGAGAACTACCTACTCATGTGTTGAGGCCAAGATACTTCATTCCTACCATATGAATCTTGATCTCTAGCTTTCCCCAAGTTGCTTTCCACTCAAACCTTCTTTCCACCAGATCCAAATCCTATGAGAGAGAGTTGAGTGTTGGGGAGACTATCATTTGAAGCACAAGAGCAAGGAGTTCATCATCAACACACCATTTGTTACTTCTTGGAGAGTGGTGTCTCCTAGATTGGCTAGGTGTCACTTGGGAGCCTCCGACAAGATTGTGGAGTTGAACCAAGGAGTTTGTAAGGGCAAGGAGATCACCTACTTCGTGAAGATCTACCGCTAGTGAGGCAAGTCCTTCGTGGGTGATGGCCATGGTGGGATAGACAAGGTTGCTTCTTAGTGGACCCTTCGTGGGTGGAGCCCTCCGTGGACTCGCGCAACCGTTACCCTTAGTGGGTTGAAGTCTCCATCAACGCGGATGTAGGATAGCACCACCTATCCGAACCACGGGAAAACATACGTGTCTCCAATTGTGTTTGAATTCTCCAAACCCTTCCCTTTACATTCTTGCAAGTTGCATGCTTTACTTTCCGCTGCCTATACACTCTTTGCATACTTGCTTGATATGTATTGTGAATGTTGAAATTATGCCTAAACTCCACTTAAACCGAAAAAGCTTAAAAATTGCAACTTTAGCATTAAGTGTCTAATCACCCCCCTCTAGACACATCTACTTCAAGGTCCTACAATACTGCGACAAGAAGAGCCTCTCCGAAGAACCCCCTCCTTCGGCTCGATAGAACTTCACGGCGTCTGATACACTGTGTGGCAAATCCGCAAAAGCCCCTGTGGAACTCCGAACCCGGGTGAGTAAAAGGTATTGCTTCTCCGCATACTTGCTTCGCATCTTAAATGCCTTACCCGCTGTGATCTTCTTGGCCTCCTGGATCTCCTGGAGGGCAGCCTGGGCCTCATTCCATGCGGTCTCTATGCTCTGACGAGCCTTGGTGAGTTCGGTCCCTCGAACCAACACATCATGCTCCAAGGCCTCTCATTTTTTCACCGCATCTTGGAGCTCCTGGTGGACTTCTTTTACCCGAGCATTTAGCTTCTTACGAGCGGCTTGCTGCTGGATAGCCTACTCCTCGGCCTCGCCCAAGGCCTTCCTCAGGGCCTCGACTTCAGTCGCGGCTTCTGCACATATCACAATACCGCTGTCAATATACAGCGTTTATCCCTTCCCGAACATATAGCAAGTCGTTCCTCACCTTGCTTCTCCTGGAGCCGAACCTTAACCTTGCCAAGCTTGTTCTCGGTCTGCTCCAACCTCCGCTTCAGCTCGGAGACCTCGGCAGCATGCCAGGTCGCGGCCAACAGGGACGCCTGCTCATCAATACATATTGAGTCAGCCTCTTATAATTAAGGATTGATCCCCTCTCCAGTCCTCCTCGCCGAACACCGGACAACGTCTTAGAGGCTACAGACTATACATGGCTTTTCTCTTTTGTTACCTCGAAACCTGTTAACAGGCTGCTGCAGGCTTCATTCAGTCCGCTCCTGGCGGACTAAACCTTCTCGACCACCGCACCCATACGGATACGGTGCTCGTCCATGATGGAGGCGCTTTGTAGCGCCCCCATCGGGTCATCTAGCGCTCCTGGATGGACAGGAGCCACCGGTGGAAGCGAAGCACCCCCCCCCTCCTTCAAAGGGGGCTGCTTGCCCTATTTCGGAGCCATATGGGTCTTCGAAATCATATTCGGCTGAGGGCCGAACTGGATACGACCCTCTTTGCCAGTCTCCATGGGGATTGACTCCCCCATGTGTCCGGCAATGGAGGTCCCGCCTTGTGGCACCTCTGAGACAACATCCTGGGCTCCTCCCTTCGGAGCGGTCCTCCGGGATAACACTTCAGTGTCATCCCTGGCCCCAGGGGAGTAAGCAGGCGGTGGCAATATGCTCGCCATCTCCGATAGAGCCAACGAACCTCCAAATGAAGATCGCTGGATAAGGTCACGGGCCGGACTGCAATAGTGTGGATTAACCATGTTAGAATAATAAAAAGAAAGGGCTGGATATGCGCATAAATAAGCCATGTCACTTATGATGCGGCCTGGGGCCTAGTATGGGGGTGACATTCCGGACGACTATCAGCATCCCACGCGGTATTGACCGCTGGGGCGCCCTTCCCCTTTTTGGGCGCATGCGCCTCCAGATGTGTCGAGGCCACCCTTTTCTTCTTCTTCTGCTCGGGAGGAGGGTTGTTTTCCTCCTCCTCCTCCTCTTCCTCGTCATTGTCCTCGGGGATAGAGGAATGGGCCTCGTCGTCTTCGGACGCCGCGTCCGAAGTGCCCTTGCAACGGGGGACGCTCTTGGCCCCCTTGGCTTTCTTCTTAGCCATATATGGGCGGCACCAGCATCTTCGCCAGGCGCGGAATGACTGGTTCTTCGGGCAATGGAGCCGAACACTAGATCCGCTTCGCCCTCTCCACCCAGTCCTGAGGAAGCAATACTAAAGTCTCAGACATCATCCTCGAAACATTTACGTTGGGAGTACATCAAAAGTAACATACCTCGTTGGCGGGGCGGTTACAATTGTGACCACGGTCTGAGTCCGTGGCCGGTGGCCTCTTATTGCCCTTCAAGAGCAACTTCCAGGCCCCTTCACGAGAAGTATCAAAGAGCCTTTTCAGGGTATGGTGCTTCTTCGAATTGAATTCCCATAAAGGGTGGCTGCGATGCTAGCACGGAAGAATCGGGCGGATTAGCATCACCTGGATAACGTCGACAAGCTTGATGTCCTTGGTCACCATGCATTGAACGCACGTCTGCAGCGCTATATGCTAATCAAGTGCACACCAGTCCGGACTCTTCTCGACCCAGGAGGTGAGTTGCATGGGAGCGCTGGAGCGGAATTCAGCAACAGCGGCCCAGGTGGTGCCGCGAGGTTCTTTAATATAGAACCACTGCTTCTGCCATTCCTTTACTATCTCAACAAAGGTGCCTTTGGGCCATGATACGTTGGATAGCTTGCTCACCATGGCCCGTCCGCACTCTGCATGCTATCCCTCCGCCACCTTTGGCCTCACATTGAAGACTTTGAGCCACAGCCCGAAGTGGGGATGGACGCGGAGGAAGGCATCACACACGACGATGAACGCCGAGATGTTGAGGGAGGAATTCGGGGACGGATCATGGAAATCTATCCCATAGTAGTACATCAGCCCGCGGACGAAAGGGTGGAGTGGAAACCCTAGCCCGCGGAAGAAATGGGGTATGAATACCACCCTCTCCGTGGGCTCCGGCGTGGGGACAACTTGTCCCTCGGCTGGCAGATGATGGGTGATCTCCTTCGCCAAATATCCGGCTGCCCAGAGCTTAGTAATGTCCTCCTCCTTGACGGAGGAGACCATCCACTTGCCCTGACCATTAGATCCGGACACGGTTGCTTGAGTGGAAAGGAGATGAGAGCTTGGGCGTTGGAGCTTGAGATCAGAAAGGCAGAGACAGAGAAAGAGCTTGAGGAGAGGAAGAGGAATCCTTATCCCCTTATAAAGGCAGCAAATATTAAACGCCTCCTCACTCGCCTTAGGATTCGCCTATTCCCTAGGGCTGTATAAATGGCACGGTTGAGTTACCCATGCCCGCATTGATGAGAATCCCATAATAAGGGGACACGATCTCTGTTTTGACAAGACATGCCAGTAGCAACCATGCCTCGTAGCATGGATTGGATGAAGAAAATGGTTCGAAATTATAACCGGACAGACGTGATTCGTGTTGAAAAAAAAGCTATCAACAGATTAGATTTGTGCAAATATTATATTCTCTCTACGGTTGTGTATGGTGTATGTAACAGGTCAGGATACTATCATTACATCCGAAGACTGTCTTGGAGTTCGGAGAAAAGGGGAACCCGCCATGCAATTTCGAAGACAATCTGCATGCCGTACTCCTCGTCATTGAAAGCCAGGTTCAGGGGCTACTGAGGGAGTCCTGGACTAAGGGGTCCTCGGGCGTCCAGCCTTTTATCCTTTGGGTCAGACTGATCGGCTGTGAAGACATGAAGGCTAAAGACTGCACGGTGTCTGGATTGGACTCTACTTGGCGTGGAAGGCAAGCTTGGCGATCGAAGATTCCTTCTTATGTAACCGGCTCCATGTAAACCCTAGATCCCCTCGGTGTAAACTGAAGGGGATAGTCCGGAAAGGACCACACATATACTCATTATCATACCCACATAGGCTAGACTTCTAGGGTTTAGCCATTACGATCTTGTGGTAGATCCACTCTTGTAACACTCATATTCGTCAATATCAATCAAGCAGGACGTAGGATTTTACCTCCATAGAGAGGGCCCGAACCTGGGTAAACATTGTGTCCCCCATCTCCTGTTACCATCGATCCTGGACGCACAGTTCAGGACGCCCTACCCGAGATCCGCCGATTTTGACACCGACATCTGCCATCCATCATTTCTGACCATCAGATCTGCATCTAACAACTATGATGTAAGTCATGGTTTTTTGCAACATGACCCCACTTCTCTACTCCAATTTGCAGAAACCCCTTAGTATATTGAAACCAACCACATCCCTCCCCCACCTCATCAAAACAGCCACAAGGAATATATTTTGAGTGAAACCTAATACGAGTATATTTTTAGTGATATATACACCAAACTAGAGTGTTTTTCTTTCAAGTTTGTGAACATGTATTATTATATTTTGGATCCATTGCAATGCACGGGCACATTGCTAGTAAGAGTAGAGAAAAGGATGAATGAGGGAAGGCCTTATTTCCAAATGTGGAGAGGGGTGTGGGTATCTTTTTGCAAAATTCCCATAGTTTCCTTCCTATCCGTTAGATATAAATCCGACGACCTATATTGCAGGATGGCACGTACACGATCATCACCAACTCTATTTTCTACTCCCTCTGTTCCTAAATATTTGTCTTTTTAGAGATTTCAACAAGTGACTACAAGAGAAAAATGAGTGAATATACACTCTAAAATATGTCTACATACACATCTGTATGTGGTAGTCCATTTGAAATCTGAAAAAAGACAAATATTTTGGAACTGATGGAGTATAAGAGTAGACATGGAGATATATTTCCAGCATGGTCTACAACAAAAATGTGTTGGACTGGTTAGCGCCGGATACTCGCGACGCGATGACCTGAGTTTGAATTCTGTCTTTTACTTTAGATTTTTATATTATATATTACTTATTTAATATATACTTCTTTCGCTACTGTACTGACAGTGGAACCCATAGAGTACTTAGAATACAAGATTAAGGATGGACTTGTTTCTTTTTAACTTTCTGTACGAATCTGTAGCCACCCTGCAAGTCACGTGTACACTATACATGCAATTAACTATTTATAGAGGGAGAATCATACACGCAATTAACTCAAATGGATTGGGTGCGACTCTATTATTTCCAGCATAAGAGCATCTCCAACGGCAGCCGGCAAATTTCCTCCCGCTTCCTTCCGCGGAGGACGACATCAAACACCAGCGGCATACATTTTCACAACTCTAACCAACCAGATGAAATTCATGCAAACATGAACTGTTTTCATATAAGCATGCATGATTTCGTGTAAAAAAGCCGGATCTTCATATAAACATGATGGATTTCATTACATTTACATGAACTAAGTGGTGCTAATCCGGCTCTCTTGGTATAATTAATACTCCCTCCATCCGGAAATACTTGTCCTAGAAATGGATGTATCTAGACTTATTTTAGTTATAGATACATCCAATTTGTCCATTCTTAGAAAAAATATTTCCCGCCAGCCGGAGAGGGAGTACCAAATCTAAATGGCCGCCCGTGGATCCCTTTGTCTTCCTCATGTCCGTCAGACACTTGCGGGGTCGAGGAAGGTCATCGAAAGAGACGAAGTAGCAAAGAAACCACCTGAATGCGCAGTCGTCGCTTCGTCGGTGGCCTTCATGGGACCCAAGTGGTGGCGGCCTCCCGTGTTCTACTTCTCCTTGATGATGGCGGCGGACACGGAGAAGCTGGCCACCGACTTGTCGCTCTCCAGGCACCCAGCTTCTGTCTCTGCCTGCGCGTCATTGCCACGAGTACGGGAGGCGCGGCCACAGGCACGGGAGGCGCGCCCACAAACATGGGAGGCGTAGCCACCGCAGACACTGGTGGCACGATACGATGTGGCAGCGACAATGCCCGTACCGGCATGGAGCAACTCGCCAATCCTCATCGAGCTGAACTGGAGAATCGAGTAGCTGAACCACGCGTCGGATTGGGGCAGCAACTGGCTCCGTCGGGCCAACCAAGGTTGATGAAGCACCAAGTGGCCTCGCCCACATCCGAAGGGCTCGGCGGGCCCCTAGCCGGGTAGTATGCCGGAGAACGGCTCCTCGGGAGCCATCAGAAGAGTGGAGAAAATGGTGAAGGAGGAGATGGAGGAGCGGCGAAGGGGTGCGATTCTTGCCCGCTATCTGTCTGGCCTCGTTTAAATAGAGGCGGACGGTAGGAGCTTGGCCGGCGTCTAGCCTCGTTTAAACTGAGGGCGGACGGGAGGAGCTCGGTCGGTGTTGCGTTTAATTTCGGCCCGCTCATGAACGGACGTGTGGCCTAATGTCTACTACTCAACCTTCTTCTAGTAGACATTGTTGGGCCTCCAAGTGCAAAGGTTTGTAGGGCAGTAGCAAATTTCCCTCAAGTGGATGACCTAAGGTTTATCAATCCATGGGAGGCATAGAATGAAGATGGTCTCTCTCAAACAACCCTGCAACCAAATAACAAAGAGTCTCTTGTGTCCCCAACACACCCAATACAATGGTAAATTGTATAGGTGTACTAGTTCGGCGAAGAGATGGTGATACAAGTGCAATATGGATGGTAGATATAGGTTTTTGTAATCTGAAAATATAAAAACAGTAAGGTAACTAATGATAAAAGTGAGCTAAAATGGTATTGCAATGCTAGGAAACAAGGCCTAGGGTTCATACTTTCACTAGTGCAAGTTCTCTCAACAATAATAATATAATTGGATCATATAACTATCCCTCAACATGCAACAAAGAGTCACTCCAAAGTCACTAATAGCGGAGAACAAACGAAGAGATTATGGTAGGGTATGAAACCACCTCAAAGTTATTCTTTCGGATCGATCTATCATAGAGTTCGCACTAGAATAACACCTTAAGACACAAATCAACCAAAACCCTAATGTCACCTAGATACTCCAATGTCACCTCAAGTATCCGTGGGTATGATTATACGATATGCATCACACAATCTCATATTCATCTATTCAACCAACACATAGAACCTCAAAGAGTGCCCCAAAGTTTCTACCAGAGAGTCAAGACGAAAACGTGTGCCAATCCCTATGCATAAGTTCACGAAGTCACGGAACTCGCAAGTTGATCACCAAAACATACATCAAGTGGATCACGTGATATCCCATTATCACCATAGATAAGCACATGCAAGACATACATCAAGTGTTCTCAAATCCTTAAAGACTGAATGTGATAAGATAACTTCAAAGGGAAACCTCAATCCATTACAAGAGAGTAGAGGGGGAGAAACATCATAAGATCCAACTATAATAGAAAAGCTTGTGATACATGAAGATCGTATCACCTAAGAACACGAGAGAGGGAGAGATCAAACACATAGCTACCTGTACATACCCTCAGCCCCGAGAGTGAACTACTCCCTCATCATCATGCAGAGCGTTGGGATGATGAAGATGGCCATCAGAGAGGGATTCCCCCCTCTGGTAGGGTGCCCGAACGGGTCTAGATTGGTTTTCGGTGGCCACGGAGGCTTCTGGCGGCGGAACTCCCGATCTATTCTCCTCCCCGATGTTTTAGGGTATATGGACATATATAGGTGAAAGAAGTTGGTCAGGGGAGCCACGAGGGGCCCACGAGGGTGGGGGCACGCCAAGGGGGGGCAGGCACACCTCCCTGCCTCGTGGCTACCTCGAAGATTCCCTGACGTCTACTACAAGTCTCCTGGATTGCTTCCGTTCAAAAAATAAGTTTCGTGAAGTTTCACGTCAATTGGACTCCGTTTGATTTTCTTTTTCTGCGATACTATAAAACAAGGAAAAAAATAGAAACTGGCACTGGGCTCTAGGTTAATATGTTAGTCCCAAAAATCATATAAAATAGCATATAAATGCATATAAAACATCCAAGGTTGATAATATAATAGCATGGAACAATAAAAAATTATGGATACGTTGGAGACGTATCAAGCATCCCCAAGCTTAATTCCTGCTCGTCCTCGAGTAGGTAAATGATAAAAACAGAATTTTTGATGTGGAATGCTACCTAACATATTCATCAATGTAATCTTCTTTGTTGTGGCAAGAATATTCAGATCCATAAGATTAAAGACAAAAGTTTAATATTGACATAAAAATAATAATACTTCAAGCTACTAACCAAGCAATCATGTCTTCTCAAAATAACATGGCCAAAGAAAGCTATCCCTACAAAATCATATAGTCTGGCTATGCTCTATCTTCGTCACACAAAATATTTAAATCATGCACAACCCCGATGACAAGCCAAGCAATTGTTTCATACTTTTGATGTTCTCACACTTTTTCAATCTTCACGCAATACATGAGCGTGATCCATGGACATATAACTATAGGTGGAAATAGAATGGTGGTTGTGGAGAAGACAAAAAGGAGAGGATAGTCTCCCAGCAACTAGGCGTATTAGCGGGCTATGGAGATGCCCATCAATAGATATCAATGTGAGTGAGTAGGGATTGCCATGCAACGGATGCACTAGAGCTATAAGTGTATGAAAGCTCAAAAAGAAACGAAGTGGGTGTGCATCCAACTCGCTTGCTCACGAAGACCTAGGGCATTTTGAGGAAGCCCATCATTGGAATATACAAGCCAAGTTCTATAATTAAAGATTCCCACTAGTATATGGAAGTGACAACATAGGAGACTCTCTATCATGAGGATCATGGTGCTACTTTGAAGCACAAGTGTGGTAAAAGGATAGTAGCATTGCCCCTTCTCTCTTTTTCTCTCATTTTTTTATTGTTTTTGTTTGGGCTTTCTCTTTTTTTATGGCCTCTTTTTTTCTCTTTTTTTCATTTTTCGTCTGGAGTCTCATCCCGACTTGTGGGGGAATCATAGTCTCCATCATCCTTTCCTCACTGGGACAATGCTCTAATAATGATGACCATCACACTTTTATTTAGTTACAACTCATGAACTACAACTCGATACTTAGAACAAAATGTGACTATATGTGAATGCCTCCGGCAGTGTACTGGGATGTGCAATGACTCATGAATGACATGTATGAAAGAATTATTAACGGTGGCTTTGCCACAAATACGATGTCAACTACATGATCATGCAAAGCAATATGACAATGATGGAGCGTGTCATAATAAATGGAACGGTGGAAAGTTGCATGGCCATATATCACGGAATGGCTATGGAAATGCCATAATAGGTAGGTATGATGGCTGTCTTGAGGAAGATATATGGTGGGTTTATGGTATCGGCGAAAGTTGCGCGGTACTAGAGAGGCTAGCAATGGTGGAAGGGTGAGAGTGCGTATAATCCATGGACTCAACATTAGTCATAAAGAACTCACATACTTATCGCAAAAATCTATTAGTTATCAAAACAACGTACTATGCGCATGCTCCTAGGGGGATAGATTGGTAGGAAAAGACCATCGCTCGTCCCCGACCGCCACTCATAAGGAAGACAATCAATAAATAAATCATGCTCCGACTTCATCACATAACGGTTCACCATATGTGCATGCTACGGGAATCACAAACTTCAACACAAGTATTTCTCAAATTCACAACTACTCAACTAGCATGACTCTAATATCACCATCTCCATATCTCAAAACAATTATCAAGTATCAAACTTCTCATAGTATTCAATGCACTATATATGAAAGTTTTTATTATATCCCTCTTGGATGCCCATCATATTAGGACTAAATTCATGACCAAAGAAAATTACCATGCTGTATAGGACTCTCAAAATAATATAAGTGAAGCACGAGAGTTCATCTATTTCTTCAAAATAAAACCACCACCGTGCTCTAAAAGGATATAAGTGAAGCACTAGAGCAAATGATAAACTACTCCGAAAGATATAAGTGAAGATCAATTAGTAATTGAATAATTATGCAACTATGTGAAGACTCTCTAACATTTAGGAATTTCAGATCTTGGTATTTTATTCAAACAGCAAGGAAAACAAAATAAAATAAAATAACGCTCCAAGCAAAACACATATCATGTGGTGAATAAAAATATAGCTCCAAGTAAAGTTACCAATGAACGAATATGAAAGAGGGGATACCATCCGAGGCATCCCCAAGCTTAGGCTCTTGGTTGTCCTTTAATATTACCTTGGGGTGCCTTGGGCATCCCCAAGCTTAGTCTCTTGCCACTCCTTATTCCATAGTCCATCGAATCTTTACCCAAAACTTGAAAACTTCACAACACAAAACTTAACAGAAAACTCGTAAGCTCCGTTAGTATAAGAAAATAAATCACCGCTTTGTTACTGTTGTGAACTCATTATTTATTTATATTGGTGTTAAAACTACTGTATTACAACTTCTCTATGGTTAATACCCTCCGATACTACTCATAGATTCATCAAAATAAACAGTCAACACATAGAAAACAGAATCTGTCAAAAACAGAACAGTCTGTAGTAATTTGTGTCAAACGTATACTTATGGAACTCATAAAATTCTCAAATAACTTGGTGGACCTGAGAAATTTGTCTATTAATCCTCTTCAAAAAGAATCAACTAAATATCACTCTCTAGTAAAAGGTTGTAGCTAATCTCGTGAGCACTAAAGTTTCTGTTTTTTTACAGCAAGATCAAAAAGACTTCACCCAAGTCCTCCCAAAGGTTCTACTTGGCACAAACACTAAATAAAAGCATAAAACCACATCTAAACAGAGGCTAGATGGATTATTTACTAATAAACAGTAAAAAAAGCAAGGAACAAAAATAAAATTGGGTTGCCTCCCAACAAGCGCTGTCGTTTAACGCCTCTAGCTAGGCATGATGATTTCAATGATGCTCACATAAAAGATAAGTATTTAAACATAAAGAGAGCATCATGAAGAATATGACTAGCACATTTAAGTCTAACCCACTTCCTATGAATAGGGGTTTTGTGAGCAAACAACTTGTGGGAACAATAATCAACTAGCATAGGAAAGCAAAACAAGCATAACTTCAAAAATATTAACACATAGAGAGGAAACTTGATATTATTTCAACTCCTACAAGAGTATATTCCTCCCTCATAACAATTTTCAGTAGAATCATGAATTAATTCAACAATATAACCATCACATAGAGCATTCTTTTCATGATCTACAAGCACAAAAAAATTTCTACTCTCCACATAAGCAAAATTCTTCTCTTTCGGAATAGTGGGAGTATCATAAGAGACTAGAATACTATAAAATTTTTCCACATTAAAAGAGTAATGTTCAGAAAAAGGGTAATCATAATCATGACAAGTTTTATAAATATAATCATCACTACTTTATATAGCATAAGTTTCATCACAATAATCATCATAGGTAGCAACTTTTTTCTCATCATAATCGATTGAAACCTCTTCCAAGAAAGTGGAATCATTACTAAATATGGGCATAACCTCTCCAAATCCACTTTCATAATTATCACAATAAGATTCAACATCCTCCAAAATAGTGGGATCATTACTTCCTAAAGTTGACACTCTTCCAAACCCATTTTCATTAATATAATCATTATAAGTAGGAGGCATCCTATCATCATAATAAATTTGCATATCAAAGCTTTGGAGACTACAAATATCATCTTCATTAAACATAGCATTCCCAATCTTGGGACTAACATTAATTGCAGAAAATATATTTTGAAACTTGTCATTCTTATCAAGCATAGAATCCCCAAGCTTGGGCCTTTTCATATCATAAGCATAATCACTCTCATCCTTAATAGTATGGATAGCACCAATAGTATAGCAATTATCATCATCACAATGAGTAATAGGAGCAACATCATTTGGGAGGGATACCTTTTTACCTTTACTTTTCCGTCTTTTCTTTTTCTTCTTCACATCATGTGTGGGTTTAATCCTCTTTTCAGAGCTCCTTATTAATGAGATTGGTTGAATAGAAGGCTCCTCCTCGTTGCCTGATTCATCATAAGAAATAATAGGAGGATATTGGGAGTTATCTTCCCTTTCATTAGTATTCTCTTCATCATCTATTTGTTTTATTTTCTTTATGTAATTTGCAATATAAGGATTTTCAATGCAATTCACCGCACAATACATAAAAATTTCTTCTAGATCAATATCGAGGAATTTCTGAAGGTTATATTCCGGAATATGCTTAGTTACACGTTTCATTTCTTCATAACCCAAAAGCAAACTAAGTTCACTATGATGTGCAAGGGAAATTAAATCATCACAATTTTTGGACACGGTACGATCATGAAACAATTTGCATCGGAGATTTAAATGACCATGTTCATTGCAAAGTTCACAAGTATGGCGAAGAAATTTTAAATTTTCAGCACAAAAATCTAGCCTCTCTTACAACAATTTAGTTTCCAAATACTTATGCCTCTTGCAAAATATATTTTCCCTAATTAGTGTGTACTTGCAAGCTCTATGTATTCCACAAAAATTGGCATGCTTATAAGAGACATTTTCATTATGACTAGTGCAATCATCATTAGTACTATGGATACTCAAGGAGTTCATACTAACAACATTGCAATCATGCTCATCATTCAAAGATTTAGTGCCAAACATTTTATAGACTTATTCTTCTAGCACTTGAGCACAATTTTCCTTTCCATCATTCTCACGAAAAATATTAAAAAGATGAAGCGTATGAGGCAAAATCAATTCCATTTTTTGTAGTTTTCTTTTATGAACTAAACTAGTGATAAAACAAGAAACTAAAAGATTTGATTGCAAGATCTAAAGATATACCTTCAAGCACTCAGCTCCCCGCCAACGGCGCCAGAAAAGATCTTGATGTCTACTACTCAACCTTCTTCTTGTAGACGTTGTTGGGCCTCCAAGTGCATAGGTTTGTAGGACAGTACCAAATTTCCCTCAGGTGGATGACCTAAGGTTTGTCAATCCGTGGGAGGCGTAGGATGAAGATGGTCTCTCTGAAACAACCATGTAACCAAATAACAAAGAGTCTCTTGTGTCCCCAACACACCCAATACAATGGTAAATTTTATAGGTACACTAGTTCGGCGAAGAGATGGTGATACAAGTGCAATATGGATGGTAGATATAGGTTTTTGTAATCTGAAAAATATAAAAACAGCAAGGTAACTAATGATAAAAGTGAGCTAAAACGGTATTGCAATGCTAGGAAACAAGGCCTAGGGTTCATACTTTCACTAGTGCAAGTTCTCTCAACAATAATAACATAATTGGATCATATAACTATCCCTCAACATGCAACAAAGATTCACTTCAAAGTCACTAATAGCGGAGAACAAACGAAGAGATTATGGTAGGGTACGAAACCACCTCAAAGTTATTCTTTCGGGTCGATCTATCATAGAGTTCATACTAGAATAACACCTTAAGACACAAATCAACCAAAACCCTAATGTCACCTAGATACTCCAATGTCACCTCAAGTATCCGTGGGTATGATTATACGATATACATCACACAATCTCAGATTCATCTATTCAACCAACACATAGAACCTCAAAGAGTGCCCCAAAGTTTGTACCAGAGAGTCAAGACGAAAATATGTGCCAACCCCTATGCATAAGTTCACGAGGTCACGAAACTCGCAAGTTGATCACCAAAACATACATCAAGTGGATCACGTGATATCCCATTGTCACCACAGATAAGCACATGCAAGACATACATCTAGTGTTCTCAAATCCTTAAAGACTCAATCCGATAAGATAAATTCAAAGGGAAAACTCAATCTATTACAAGAGAGTAGACGGGGAGAAACATCATAAGATCCAACTATAATAGCAAAGCTCGCGGTACATCAAGATCGTATCACCTCAAGAACACGAGAGAGAGAAAGAGAGAGAGATCAAACACATAGCTACTGGTACATACCCTTAGCCCCGAGGGTGAACTAATCCCTCCTCATCATGGTGAGAGCCGGGATGATGAAGATGGCCACCGGAGAGGGATTCCCCCCTCTGGCAGGGTGTCGAAACGGGTCTAGATTGGTTTTCGGTGGCTACAGAGGCTTCTGGCGGCGGAACTCCCGATCTATTCTCCTCCCTGATGTTCTTAGGGTATATGGACATATATAGGTAAAAGAAGTCGGTCGGGGGAGCCACGAGGGGCCCACGAGGGTGGGGGCCGTGCCTAGGGGGGCAGACGTGCCTCCTTGCCTCGTGGCCACCTCGAAGCTTCCTTGACATCTACTCCAAGTCTCCTGGATTGCTTCCGTTCCAAAAATAAGTTCCGTGAAGTTTCAGGTCAATTGGACTCTGTTTGATTTTCTTTTTCTACGATACTCTAAAACAAAGAAAAAACAAAAAATCGCACTGGGCTCTAGGTTAATAGGTTAGTCCCAAAATCATATAAAATAGCATATAAAACATCCAAGGTTGACAATATAATAGCATGGAACAATAAAAAATTATAGATATGTTGGAAACGTATCATGGCTGGAGTAGGTTTCTCGGTTTGCATGCAGGTTTAGCGGAGGGTTTTGATGGAGGCAAGGAGGCATGTTCAGCCGGGCATGGAGCAGGCGGCGTAGTACTATTCGATTTAACAGCGGGCGATGCAGTTCCCGATACGGCTTTAATGCAGACGAGGGAGGGATAGCGGTTCACGAAATGTTGAATGGCCAATGATGCATCCTCCTTCAATTAGCATCGTGCATGCATGAGGGATGTAATGGGAGGAGGACCAGGAAAAGAGGCTGCACGATGTGAATGCAATGCAGTTTGCACTCATTTAAAGGCGCCCCTCAATTCCAATGCATCTAGCACGTCGTACGCACCTAAGCATTTGCCTTAGCACCTACACAAAAGTGCTCACTCCAGACCCATGACAGCGATGCGTGCTAGAGGCAAGCGGGTGTGCCAGATGGTCCATGACGCCGGCCTACAGCATGGTGCCGAGGATTGTCCCCAAACAATGTTCGCGACCGGCTAGTGGATGGCCGCCGTCGACGCCAACTACGACTCTCAGTTGGACCAGATGATTGTTGCCACCACCAACAAGTTCACCGTCCTCAAGAAGCTCGGGGACGACATTGCCGTACTCCTCCAGCCCATGCGCCCAGGCTCCTCATTGCCTGCCACCCTAATCGGCCTCCATGGCTGGAACCTCTTTCAAGCACTGGTGGCCCTGCGACTGCCCGCCGATGCCATGAAAAATGTCCACCTGGAGGTCGCGCTCACCACAGGGCGTCTCGCCCTGCAAGAATTCGTCGACCTACACATCCACATGTACGAGAAAATTGTGTACATAGGTATCTACAAGGCCATTTAGGACGCTTCGACGTTGGCCTTCCTCAACCGGCTTGAAGCCTTGGATGCCTTTGCTGAGAAGCACCTTGACCTTGCCACAAAAGCCGCCGCTCCTTAGCCATCGGTCGGTGGCCCAGCGCACTAAGATGAGGAGGAGGAGGTCGTACGTTGATGGATGCATCTTTCTTCTTGCCTCCTGTAACCACCACTGTGATTGCATCATCGTGGCCTTAATTCTTATTGTGCTATCGCATTCTCGTTCTAGTCAATACCGACATGTGCGATCCCTTTGCTTAATTTTATGCATCACTGCAACTAGTACTCCATCCGTCAATTTATAAGTTGTGCTTGCCTTTTCCATCAAGTTCGTGCATTGCACGGGCATCTTGCTAGAAACACTAGAACATGTCGGACCACATGTGACCAAACCGATGATGCACCAACCTAGCTACTACTTTGGATCCGTTGCAATGCACAGGCACATTGCTAGTAAAAGGAAAAGGCCTACCGTGTTCCCGTCGCACCCCCACATGCCTGGGAATTGGGAGTACTCCATGGCCTGTCTGGCACGCCACATAGCTAGGCAAGGCGTGTTGCCTAGCATTTTCACTTTCATGTGGGACCGCCGTTGAGCAAACCGACTATTGGCAAACTGCACCCCGCCCGCCACTGGGTTGGAAAACAGAAACGAGGGGAAGATCTAGCTGTAGCATGAAAGCCAAGAAATTTGGTGTCTGATGGCGCTCGTTGATAGAGTGTTATCTATTCATAACTAGCAAGATGCCCACGCGTTGCACGGAAAATCAAGATGCATTTGTATGAGTAGTTTATGTTGTGGGAGAAAAGGATGAACAAGAGAAGGACTTATTTGCAAATGTGGAGAGGGGTGTGGGTATCTTTTTGCAAAATTTCCACAGTTTCCTTCCTACCCGTCAGATATAAATCGGACGACCTATATTGCAGGATGGCAGGCACACCATCATCACCAACTCTTTTTTTATAAGAGTATAGATATAGATATAGATATAGACATAGATATAGATATAGATAGAGAGTAGAGATTAGGGTGCAATGCATGTGTACCTTACTAGTTGGTTACCAAATCTCATCTGGGTTTGGTACGAGCTCATACTGCGGGAGCACCACAAGGCCTGCCGCAGGAGTTACATTTCCCTCTCAGGGCCCATGGGACTGAGCTTCAGTGGCTGAGTGCACCGGCCTATGAGTCAATGACATGCAGACCTTAAATGCGGCTGGCCCACATGTTATTCTCATGGTGGTGGCGTGGTTCACGACTCACTCGTTCGAGATGAACCGGCCGGTGGTGGCGTGGTTGTGGCAAGGGTGCCACAACTGGGCATCGAGGCGTTACGAGGCGTAGATGGACACACCAGCGGGTACTACCTATAGTACATAAGTACTCCAGCTGAGGTTTGATGCCTAGGACGAAATGTGTCACAACCATTGGATGAAAATTCAATGGTGCGGGAGTACGGATCGGAGCACAGGAGTGGAGCAGGAAAACCGCGTCCAATCGGGTGTGGCTGTGGTAGAAAGTTGATGGTCGCCACAGTTTAGTTGGCCCGCATGTCATGCAAACAAAGGCAGAGGAGCGGTGGGGCCTAGTGGGATGAGGCGCACGTCGGGGGATGTCGTGCCATGGGTTGGAGCGGCATCGTGGGAATCGCATGTGGGTGTGGTAGTGGTAGAAACAAGAAACATGATGGTCGTCGCGGTTCAACTTCCATGGACAAGCTGTCATGTCTGCTGACACATGCATTGCATACTGCTCACTACAAGGAGCAGTAGTTGAGAAAACTTGTTCCAAAGATACCATTTTTCCGATAAAATTCTCGGGATATCATTAGTTTTTACAGATGGGATTACTCCTGCAAGGGTCAATCACAATAGGTGTTTTGTAAAAAAAATGCATCTTGATGTTCCCTGCAATGCACGGGCATCTTGCTAGTTATAAAATAAGCCCACACGGGCATCTTGCCGCAGGGTATGCCACCGACCCAAACTCAATATTTTTTTTCAGACGCTTAGGTGCACCGGATGCCATGCCACGCTACAAAATGTTAAAAAAAACAGCTCCAATTTTTTTAAAACCAGTTATCTTCAAACCATCAAAACAGCCCGAGGAATATATTTTGAGTGAAGCATGATTTACTTTTACTGATATATGTATATCAAAACTAGATTGTTTATATTTCAAGCCCGTGAACAAGTATTATTCTACTACTTTGGATCCATTGCAACGCACGGGCCAGCACATTGGTAGTAGTAGTATCTATCTCTATCTCTACTCTACTCTACTCTTATAAAAAATAGAGTTGATGATGGTGTGCCTGCCATCCTACAGTATAGGCCGTCCAATTTATATCTGACGGATAGGAAGGAAACTATGGCCATTTTGCAAAAAAAATACCCACACCCCTCTTATACTAGCAAGATGACCGTGCGTTGCACGGAACATCATCATGCCTTCCCTCGTTCATCCTTTTCTCCCACAAGATCTTGATGTTCCATGCAACGCACGGGCATCTTGCTAGTCTCTACTCTTATAAAAAACATAATTGGTGATGATGGTGTGCCTGCCACCCTGCAATATAGGTCGTCCGATTTATATCTGATGGATAGGAAGAAAACTGTGGCAATTTTGCAAAAAGAAACCTACACCACTCTCCACATTTGCAAATAAGGCCTTCCCTCGTTCATCCTTTTCTCTCACAAGATAAAATACTCATAAAAATGCATCTTGATGTTTCGTGCAACGCACGAATATGTTTCCTTATGGGTCTCGATACGTCTCCAACATATCTATAATTTTTGATTGTTCCATGCTATTATATTATCAACCTTTGATGTTTTATATGCTATTTTATATGATTTTTGGGACTAACCTATTAACCTAGAGCCGAGTGCCAGTTTCTGTTTTTTCCTTGTTTTTGAGTATCGCGGAGAAGGAAAACAAAATGGAGTCCAATTGACCTGAAATTTCACGAAAAATGGAATTGAGCGTACCTCATATGATTCATCTTTTTAATATCTTTCATGAAAATAAGGATTCCGATAATTGTGCCAAAATGCTAGAAGAAGAATGCATTAAAATGTTTGGCACTAAATCTTTGAATGATGAGCATGATTGCAATGTTGTTAGTACAAACTCTTTGAATATCCATAGTACTAATGATGATTGCACGAGTCATGATGAAAATGTCTCTTATAAGCATGTCAATTTTTGTGGAGTGCATAGAGTTTGCAAGTACACACCAAATAGGGAAGATAAATTTTGCAAGAGGCATAAGTATTTATAAACTAAATGGTTGCAAGAAAGGCTAGATGTTTGTGCTGAAAATTTAAATTTTCTTAGCCATCCTTGTGAGCTTGGCAATGAACGTGGTCATTTAAATATCCAATGAAAATTGTTTCATGATTGAATCGTGTCCAAAAATTGTGATGGCCTGATTTCCCTTGCACATCATAATGAACTTAGTTTGCTTGTGGGTTATGAAGAAATGAAATGTATAACTAAGGATCTTCCAGAAATTTTCCTTGATAAAGTTCTTGATTTTGATTTAGAGGAAATTTATATGTATTGTGCGGTGAATTGCATCGAAAATACTTATATTGCCAATTACATAAAGTCAAGAAAAAATTAGAAGATGAAGAGAATACTAATGAAAGGGAAGAGATTTCCCAATATCCTCCTATTTTTTCTTATGATGGATCAGGTAACGAGGAGGAGCCTTCTATCCAACCAATATCATTAATAAGGAGCTCCAAAAAGAGGGTTAAACCCACACATGATGCAAAGAAGAAACATAAAATACGTAGAAGCGAAGGTAAAAAGGTATCCCTCCCAAATGATGTTGCTCCTATTACTCATTGTGATGATGATAAATGCTATACTATTGGTGCTATCCATACTATTAATGATGAGAGTGATTATGCTTATGATATGAAAAGGCCCAAGCTTGGGGATGCTATGTTTGATGAGAATGACATGTTTGATAATTTATTTCTGAAATTAATGTTTGTCCCAAGCTTGGGGATGCTATGTTTCATGACTATGATATATTTAACCTCCCAAATTTTGATATGCAAATTTATTATGATGATAGCATGTCTCCTATTTATGATGATTATTGTGATGATACTTATGATATAAAAAGTAGATATGATTATATTTATAGAACTTTTCATGATTATGACTACCTTTTTTCTGAAGATTACTCTTTTAATGTGGAAACAATTTGTAGTATTTGAATTTCTTATGATGCTCCCACAATTCCGAATGAGAAGAAATTTGCTTATGTGGAGAGTAATAAATTTTCTATGCCTATAGATCATGAAAAGAATGTTTTATGTGATAGTTATATTGTTGAATTCATTCATGATGCTACTTAAAATTATTACGAGGGAGGAATATATGCTTGTATGAATTGCAATAATATCAAGTTTCCTCTCTATGTGCTTAAAATCTTGAAGCTATGCTTGTTTCGCTTTCCTATGCTAGCTGAATCTTGTTCCCATAAGTTGTTTGCTCACAAAATCCCTATGAATAAGAAGTGGGTTAGAGTTAAATTTGCTAGTCATATTCTTCATGATGCTCTCTTTATGTTTCAATTCTTATCTTTTATGTGTGCATCATTGAAATCATCATGCCTAGCTAGGGGCGTTAAACGTAAGCGCTTGTTGGGAGGCAACCCAACTTTATTTTGTTCCTTGCTTTTTGCTACTTTTTAGTAATAAATAATTCATCTAGCCTCTGTTTAGATGTGGTTTTATGTTTTAATTAGTTTTTTTCCAAGTAGAACCTTTGGGAAGACATGGGTGAAGTCTTTGCGATCTTGCTGTAAAAAGCAGAAACTTTTGCGCTCACGAGATTAGCTGCCATTTTTTACTGGACAGTGCGTTTAGGTTGATTATATTTGCAGTTGGTTAATAGACAAATTACTCAGTTCCACAAATTTATTTCTGAATTTTTGGAGTGACAGAAGTAATCGAATGATACATATTACTACAGACTGTTCTGTTTTTTGACAGATTCTGTTTTCATTGTGTTGTTTGCTTATTTTGATGAATCTATGAGTAGTATCGGAGGGTATGAACCATATATAAGTTGGAATACAGTATGTATTACACGAATATGAATTTAGAATGAGTTCACGACAGTACCTAAGTGGTGATTTATTTTCTTATACTAATGGAGCTTACAAGTTTTCTGTTAAGTTTTGTGTTGTGAAGTTTTCAAGTTTTGGGTAAAGATTCGATGGACTATGGAATAAGGAGTGGAAAGAGCCTAATCTTGGGGATGCCCAAGGAACCCCAAGGTAATATTCAAGGAAAACCAAGAGCCTAAGGTTTTGGATGCCCCGGAAGGCATCCCCTCTTTCATCTTCGTTCATCGGTAACTTTACTTGGAGCTATATTTTTATTCCCCACATGATATGTGTTTTTCTTGGAGCGTCATTTTATTTTATTTTGTTTTGCTTTCTGTTTGAATAAAATACCAAGATCTGAAATTCTTAAATGTTAGAGAGTCTTCACATAGTTACATAATTATTCAACTACTCATTGTGCTTCGCTTATATCTTTGGGAGTAGTTTGTCATTTGCTCTAGTGCTTCACTTATATCCTTTTAGAGCACGGCGGTGGTTTTATTTTGAAGAAATAGATGAACTATAATGATTCACTTATATTATTTTGAGAGTCCTAAACAGCATGGTAATTTGCTTTGTTTATTAAACCAGTCCTAATATGATAGGCATACAAGATGGGTATAATAAAAACTTTCATATAAAGTGCATTGAATACTATGAGAAGTTTGATACTTGATGATTGTTTTGAGATATGAAGATGGTAATATTACAGTCATGCTAGTGAGTAGTTGTGAATTCGAGAGATACTTGTTTTAAAGTTTGTGATTCCCGTAGCATGCACGTATGGTGAACCGTTATGTGATGAAGTCGGAGCATGATTCATTTTTTGATTGTCTTCCCTATGAGTGGCGGTCGGGGACGAGCGATGGTCTTTTCCTACCAATCTATCCCCCTAGGAGCATGCGCATAGTACTTTGTTTCAATAAATAATAGATTTTTGCAATAAGTATGTGAGTTATTTATGACTAATATTGAGTTCATGGATTATACGCACTCTCACCCTTCCACCATTGCTAGCCTCTCTAATACCGCGCACCTTTCGCCAGTATCATACACCCACCATATACTTTCCTCAAAACAGCCACCGTACCTACCTATTATGGAATTTCCATAGCCATTCTGAGATATATTGCCATGCAACTTTCCACCGTTCCGTTTATTATGACACGCTACATCATTGTCATATTGCTTTGCATGATCATGTAGTTGACATCATATTTGTGGCAAAGCCACCATTCATAATTCTTTCATACATGTCACTCATGAGTCATTTCACATCCCGGTACACCGCCGAAGGCATTCACATAGAGTCATATTTTGTTCTAAGTATCGAGTTGTAATTCTTGAGTTGTAAGTAAATAAAAGTGTGATGACCATCATTATTAGAGCATTGTCCCATGTGGGGAATGGATGATGGAGACGATGATTCCCCACAAGTCGGGATGAGACTCTGGATGAAAAAAAAAGACCATAAAAAAAAGAAGGCAAAAAAAGAAAAAAAAGAAAAAAAGAGAGAAGGGGCAATGCTAATATCCTTTTACCACACTTGTGCTTCAAAGTAGCACCATGATCTTCATGATAGAGAGTCTCCTATGTTGTCACTTTCATATACTAGTGGGAATTTTCCATTATAGAACTTGCACTAGTAGAAAAGGGGTCTTCTGTCCCGGTTGGAAAGGGCCTTTTGTCCCGGTTTTTGAACCGGGACTAAAGGGTCGTTACTAATGCCCTGTCCCTTTAGTCTCGGTTCAAACAGGAACCGGGACAGATGGGCCTCCACGTGGCCGGTGTGCCGAGCCCAGGCAGGAGGGCCTTTGGTCCCGGTTGGTGGCACCAACTGGGACCAATAGGCATCCACGCGTCAGCATTTCAGGGGCTGAGGTTTTTGTTTTTTTGCCTTTGGTCCCGGTTGGTGGCACCAACCAGGACCAATAGGCATCCACGCGTCAGCATTTCAGGGGCTGAGGTTTTCGTATTTTTTTGAAAGGGGGGGGGGTTGGGGGTTTTGGGAGGTTAATCTAGGTGTTTCATATATTGTGTTAGCTAGCTAATTAATAGAGAGAAGTGTCCTCTCTTATGTCCGTGCTTGGTCGACGCTACGTACTATATACATATAGAGAGGACTAGACACGCTAGCTAGCTAGTAAGCAAAAGAAGGAAACAGAAGACCGTCATGAACATATATGCATACAGAGAGAAGTGATATCGACCACCTCTCCTTCTCCGAGAGATTAGTCGAACAATAAGTTCTCGTATATCTATCCGACACTACCGGCTACATATATACAATAATTATCTCTTACAATATAATCTCCTAATTATATACGAACACAGGATCCACATAGTATTCTCCGTTTTCAGCGATCATGTGGTCAAGGAAGAATGCCGCCAATTCCTCTTGAAATGCTCGCATACGAGCTGGTGCTAGGAGTTCATCCCGCATCCAAAAGATCTAATTTGAAGAAGGGGGTCAATACATACATATATATATACATATGAATGAAACTCAACACAAATGGACGTGTGGCGGATGGACTCGCAAACGTAGTATCCACAGAAATCATTCCCTTGTTCCTGCCACAACCACTTTACAAGAAATAGCGGTCAATCAAACTGATAAGCAAGCATGCCAAATGGTATTGATGAAACTAGCGCTTGAATCACTCGGAGATGCGCGGAACATGTTACTATAGTACTTACTTTCTGGTGTCTAAATTGCAGCTTCTTCGGCAGTCCCGGAGCTTTTTTGGTGAATTTTCTCCAAACCCTGCCAGACAAAGAAAACAATTACTTGATATCATGAAATGAACAAAGTTACTGATATGGTGGATAATGATCAATTTAACTTACTTCTCGAGCATGTGAGTCATGTCCGCATAGTCTTGGGGATCTTTTCGTCTCGAGTCTAAGACGGTTACTAGTCCCTGCTCAAGCTTAATCTCTAGGAGAATATAGTGGAACCTGTGCACGCATGCATAACTCATCAATTACATTTCTATAACCTGGACTAATAAGGGAAACCGAATATGCACAAGACAGTAACACTCACTTGAAGTTGTAAGGAAAGAGTATTATATCTTTGTTTTCACTTATTACCAACGATCGTAGCAAGTTGGCCTCGGTATCGTCGGCACAATATTTAACCTTAGTTGCATCTATGAGATTTGTGTTAATGAACCCAATATCACCAATTTGTCTTCTCTTCAATTCGGCGATCTTCAATCTGCATAATATAGTGAGGATAATTATAAATACATGCAATGAAAGAGCTGACCTATATAGAGAGACTTAATGACAGAAGTAGTACTACTTACAGACAGTAGCAAGTGATCGTTGCTTTATCGAGGGCCTTTTGATTGAAAAACTGGAAGAACTCCTCAAATGGAACATTCAACAGTTCAATTCCAACGAGGTCATGCTCCTCTCTAACTCTCAGCGTCAAAGTATTCCTCCCGCCAGACTCTCTGCAGGTTTTCATGTACCAATCATGGAATCTTCGCATCATCATTGTTAGAGATCTTTCATCTCTGACAAGAGGCTTCCCGTACTCGTATTTGTGTTCCTCCACCTCCAAGAACTCATACTGTACATCATCGGGCAGGTAATCTCCGAGATTGCTATAACTGGGCACCATCCTCGGATCATTAGTAGGCACCTTGAGCGGGGAGCATGATTGGTTCGCTTGTTCGTCGAGCTGGGGAATTTTTTTCCCAGCTCATCGTTCTTTTAACCTTTGATCACTGACAGTACTTCTCGACCGCTCCGCTTCGACACATGACTTTGCAATAATGCGGTTATACTTGCCTTTCGGCGGAGACTTTGCTGGTTTTATCAGGGCAGCCAGAGTGCGCTTCGCTTTCACCGGATCTACCTTCTCCTCCGGAGGTGGATGTTTCTTTGCTTTCACCCCTTCAAAGAAGTTCCTCACTTCTTCTTGCGCGATCTTGGCGTTCTCCTCCGGGGTCCTCTCGTATGGTAACTTCTCTGGAGTCTTCACAGAAGGACCGAATCTGTATTGCCTCCCGCCTCTGGCTGTACTGCTAGACGCCGGCAGAGCAAACGGAGTGGCTGCGGCTGTCTTCTTTCCTTGCTTACGAGGAGGAGAAGTACTACGACGCGCCAGAGAAGCCGGAGTGGCGGCGGGTCTCTTCCGCCCTTGCTGACGAGGCGGAGAAGGAGGAGGCTGGCTGCTTGGGCGCGCCGGCGCAGGCGGAGAAGGACACGAAGTGCCGCCACGCGCCAGAGAAGGAGGCCGAGTGCCCTGATCGTCACTCATCAGAGGAGGAGGCGGTGGAGGAGGCGGAGTGCCCTGAATCGCCGGATGAGGAGGAGGAGGCGGAGGCGGAGGCGTCCAGTTCGGAAGGTTGATGAGCTCCTTCCGCCATAAGCATGGAGTCTTCAGAGCAGAACCCAACCGAGTCTCCCCTTCACCGGTAGGGTGGTCAAGATGGAGGTCCTCAAATCCCTCCGTTATTTCATCCACCATCACCCTAGCATATCCTTCTGGAATCGGCTGGCAGTGAAAAGTTGCGCCGGGTTCAGTAGGAAAAACAGAGCGAACAGCCGCCTTGACCTTCAAATTCATCCATTACGTCATAAGGTGGCAATTTTGAGACTCCGTGATAGCATCCACGGGATAGCTGGCAGGAGCCGTCAAGACATGCTCCGGCTGAAGCAGCTCGGTGGAAGCCATGCTGCTTCTCCGCTGAGATGGCAGGGTAGCTTCGGGGGAAAATATTACAACATGGCAATTATTACACAAACATGATAGCATGTGGATATATTAGTGGCAAACATAGACCTAGCTTATTCCGGGTTTGGGGTGGCCTCGGCGACGCTTCAAGGGTAGGGGCGCGGCGGGAGGGGGTAGGAGACCGGCATCGTTTTTTACTAGGGTTTGGGTGTCCTCGAGAGTTTTGGTCGAGCGAGAGGGCCAGGGCGTGCTCCCATGGTATAAGTTATCGGGGAGGGGGTAGGTCGAACCCCCCCTCGTGTTGAAGTTATCGGGACACGGAGTATATCGACAACAACATATCCGATTAAAAATAAGAAGACGAAGAAGAAATAAAAATAGGAGAAGAAGATATTAATAGAGGAGAAGATCGAAGAAAAAAAGAAGAAAAAAAAGAGGAGAAGAAGAAAGAAATAGAGGAGAAGAAGAGAAAATAGAATATTCTATTTTCTCTTCTTCTCCTCTATTCCTGTATTCTTCTCCTCTTCTTTTTCTTCTTTTTTCTTCTTCTTATTTATTTCTCCTCTTCTTCTCCTTTATTCCTCTTCTTATTTTCCTTTTTCCTATCATTCTTTTTCTTCTTCTTCCTTTCCTAGCTAGATATATAAAACTTTTCTAAAAATGTAAGTTTTGCATACATACATGGGAAAATAATATTATCGGGGAGGGTGTAGGTCGAACCCACCCGCCCCCCTCGTGCTGAAGTTATCGGGACATGGTGTATATCGACAACGACATATCCGATAAAAAATAAGAAGATGGAGAAGAAATAAAAAGAGGAGAAGATCGAAGAAAAAAAAGAGGAGAAGAAGAAAGAAATAGAGAAGAAGAAGAGAAAAGAGAATATTCTATTTTATCTTCTTCTCCTCTATTCCTTTATTCTTCTCCTCTTCCTTTTCTTCTTTTTTCGTCTTCTTATTTATTTCTCCTCTTCTTTCTCTCCTCTTCTTCTCCTTTCAGCAGCCCAAAGGGCGGGAAGCGGAGGCCTTTGGTCCCGGTTGGTGCCACCAACCGGGACTAAAGGGGGGCATTGATCCCGGCTGGTGCCACGAACCATGACCAATGCACCCCTTTACCCCGGTTGGTGGCACCAACCGGGACCAAAGGCCTTGTGCTGCCCCGCGTCAAAAGTTTAGTACCACCTCGCTAGCTGAGAGAGCTCGAGAGTGGTTTATAAGCCCCACTGCGGCTGCCCTCTCGAGCTCCTCTCAAACGTAGGCTTATGGGCCTAATCTCACACTATGTTGTCTGTGGGCCTATTGGGCCTTCTGCGGGCCTGAATCCTGGCCCACGTTGGGTTTCTAGTCGTATTCAGGTCGTGGTGGCCCAATAGGTGGCAGTTTTTTTTTATTTTTTTCCAGTTTTTTTGTTTTGTTTTTTGCATTATTTATTTTCTTTTGTTTCTTGCTATATTTTTTATTCTTTTTGCTTTTAGTTTTAGAAAATCTATAAACTTTCTATTAGTGCCATTAGTTTTCAAATTTGAATAGTTAAAATTTGAATTCTTTGAAATTTATGTGAATCACAAGTTTGTGATTAACTTTACTAGAAAAATAGTTTTTTCCCATTTTTTTGTTTTGTTTTCTGCATTATTATTTTTTGTTTTTTGCTTTATTTTTTAATTATTTTTGCTTTCAGGTCAGCAAAATTATAAACTTTTTGTTAGTTCCATTAGTTTTCAAATTTGAATAGTTAAAATTTGAATTCTTTGAAATTTATGTGAATCACAAGTTTGTGATTAACTTTACTAGAAAAATAGTTTTTTTCTAGTTTTTTTGTTTTATTTTCTGCATTATTTATTTTCTTTTGTTTTTTGCTTTATTTTTTAATTCTTTTAACTTTTAGGTCAGCAAAATTGTAAACTTTCTGTTAGTGCCATTAGTTTTTAAATTCGAATAGTTAAAATTTGAATTCTTTGAAATTTATGTGAATCACAAGTTTGTGATTAACTTTATTAGAAAAATAGTTTTTTTCCTGTTTTTTTGTTTTGTTTTTTTGCATTATTTATTTTCTTTTGTTCTTTGCTTTATTTTTTAATTCTTTTTGCTTTTAGGTCACCAAAATTATAAATTTTCTGTTAGTGCCTTTAGTTTTCAAATTTGAATAGTTAAATTTGAATTCTTTGAAATTTGTGTGAATCACAAGTTTGTGATTAACTTACTAAAAAATCAGAATAGATGCGCTTATAGAGAAAATTCAACCTAAATTCATAGTAAATTTCTATGAATTTCAGAGAAATTCACTCTGAATTTAGGTTAAACTTTTCTCTATTAGGGCATCTATTTTCACTTTGAGAGGAGCTGAACAAGGCAGAGAGGGAATGGCTTATAAACCGGTGTGAGCCCCCTTCGGTTGGCGAGGTGGGACTAAACTCTGCCCGCAATAAGGACAAACCCTTTAGTCCCGGTTTGTGGCACCAACCGGGACTAATGGTCATGGGCCAGGGGCGAGGAGCATTGGTCCCGGTTGGTGCCACGAACCGGGACCAATGCCCCCTTTAGTACCGGTTGGTGGCACCAACCGGGACCAAAGGCCTTGCGCTGCCCACGGCCAAAAGTTTAGTCCCACCTCGCTAGTTGAGAGGGGCTCGGCGTGGTTTATAAGCCCCACTGCAGCTGCCCTCTTGAGCTCCTCTCAAATGTAGGCTTACGTGCCTAATCTCACACTATGCTATCTGTGGGCCTATTGGGCCTTTTGTGGGCCTGAATCCTGGCCCAGGTTGGGTTTCTAGTCGTATTCAGCCCATGGTGGCCCAGTAGGTGGCAGTTTTTTTTAATTTTTCTAGTTTTTTTGTTTTTTGCATTATTTCTTTCCTTTGTTTCTTGCTTTATTTTTTAATTCTTTTTGCTTTTAGGTCAAAAAACTGTAAACTTTGTGTTAGTGCCATTAGTTTTCAAATTTGAATAGTTAAAATTTGAATTTCTTTGAAATTTGTGTGAATCACAAGTTTGTGATTAACTTTACTATAAAAATAGCTTTTCCATTTTTTGTTTTGTTTTTTGCATTATTTATTTTCTTTTGTTTTTTGCTTTTTTTAATTTTTTTGCTTTTAGGTCAGCAAAATTATAAACTTTCTGTTAGTGCCATTAGTTTTCAAATTTGAATAGTTAAAATTTGAATTCTTTCAAATTTGTGTGGATCGCAAGTTTGTGATTAACTTACTTTTTCCAGTTTTTTTGTTTTGTTTTTTGCATTATTTATTTTCTTTTGTTTTTTTCTTTTTTAATTCTTTTTTTCTTTTAGGTCAGAAAAATTGTAACTTTCTATTAGTGCCATTAGTTTTAGAAAAAAATATAAACTTTTTGTTAGTGCCATTAGTTTTCAAATTTGAATAGTTAAAATTTGAATAATGGTATTACGAGGGCCGAACCATAAGACATTAAAGCATTTCAAATGTAGTCTGAAAAAGTTGAAAGTTGGCATGGTATCATAATTTCACCCACATAGCATGTGCATGTACAAAACGGACAATGGTATCATACTCGTCTGTTACAAAGTTGGCATGGTATCATCATAATAGTTGCTGGAGAAAGTCTTCACTTTTTCTTCGCTTGTGTCATTTGCTTATTGCGCCGTAACCATGGATAATCTTCATCGTTTATTTGGATGCTTGGGTCAGTCTTAACTTTGAAGGGAGGAATTTCATGAAACTTTTCATAATCTTCATACATGTCTGTCTTGCTCTCCACTCCCATGATGTCCCTTTTTCCTGAAAGAACTATGTGGCGATTTGACTCATCGTATGATGTATTCGCTTCCTTATATTTTTCTTTTTCTCGGTTTGGTAGACATGTCCTTCACATAGATAACATGTGCCACATCATTGGCTAGGACGAACGGTTCGTCTGTATACGCAAGATTGTTGAGAACCACTGTTGTCATTCCGTACTGTGGGTCTACCTGTACCCCGCCTCCTGACAGATTGACCCATTTGCACTTAAACAAAGGGACCTTAAAATCATGTTCGTAGTCAAGTTCCCATATGTCCACTATGTAACCATAATATGTGTCCTTTCGCCTCTCGGTTGCTGCATCAAAGCGGACACCGCTGTTTTGGTTGGTGCTCTTTTGATCTTGGGCGATCGTGTAAAATGTATTCCCATTTATCTCGTATCCTTTGTAAGTAAATACAGTCAAAGATGGTCCCCTAGACAACAAGTACATCTCATCACAAACAGTTTTGTCACCTCTGAGACGTGTTTCCAACCAACTGTTGAAAGTCCTGATGTGTTCACATGTAATCCAGTCGTCGCGCTGCTCCAGGTGTTTGGAGCGCAGACTGTTCTTGTGTTCATCGACATACAGGGTCACCAAGGTAGAGTTCTGTAGAACTGTGTAGTGTGCTTGAGACCAAGAGTATCCATCCCTGCATATTATTGAGGCCCCTCCTAGTGTGCCTTTTCCAGTCAGTCTTCCCTCATATTGCGATTTAGGGAGACCGATCTTCTTTAGGCCAGGAATGAAGTCAACACAAAACCCATTGACATCCTCAGTTTGATGGCCCATGGAGATGCTTCCTTCTGGCCTAGCGCGGTTGCGGACATATTTCTCTAGGACTCCCATGAACCTCTCAAAGGGCAACATCTTGTGTAGAAATACGGGCCCCAGAATGACAATCTCGTCGACTAGATGAACTAGGACGTGCGTCATGATATTGAAGAAGGATGGTGGGAACACCAGCTCGAAACTGACAAGACATTGCGCCACATCACTCCTTAGCCTTGGTACGATTTCTGGATCGATCACCTTCTGAGATATTGCATTGAGGAATGCACATAGCTTCACAATGGCTAATCGGACGTTTTCCGGTAGAAGCCCCCTCAATGCAACCGGAAGCAATTGCATCATAATCACGTGGCAGTCATGAGACTTTAGGTTCTAAAACTTTTTCTCTAGCATATTTATTATTCCCTTTATATTCGACGAGATGCCAGTCGTGACCTTCATACTGAGCAGGCATTCAAAGAAGATTTCTTTCTCTTCTTTCGTAAGAGCGTAGCTGGCAGGACCTTTATACTGCTTCGGAGGTATGCGTCTTTTTCGTGCAAACGTTGCAGGTCCTCCCGTGCCTTAGGTGTATCTTTTGTCTTCCCATACATGCCCAAGAAGCCTAGCAGGTACACGCAAAGGTTCTTCGTCACATGGGTGTGTGTCCCTCAGCGTCATTCGGAACAGCTAGTCCATCGGGACCCTTTCCAAAGATTACGTGTAAATCATTGACCATAGCAAGTACGTGATCACCGGTATGCATGGCGGTCTTCTTCCGGTGATCTGCCTCGCCTTTGAAATGCTTGCCTTTCTTTCGACATTGATGGTTGGTCGGAAGAAATCGACGATGGCCCAGGTACACATTCTTCCTGCATTTGTCTAGGTATATACTTTCAGTTTCTTCTAAATAGTGTGTACATGCGTGGTATCCCTTGTTTGTCTGTCCTGAAAGGTTACTGAGAGCGGGCCAATCATTGATGGTTACAAAAAGCAATGCGTGCAGGTTAAATTCCTCCTGTTTGTGCTCATCCCACGTACGTACACCATTTCCATTCCACAGCTGTAAAGGTTCTTCAACTAATGTCCTTAGGAACACATCAATGTCGTTGTCGGGTTGCTTAGGGCCTTGGATGAGAATTGGCATCATAACGAACTTCCGCTTCATGCACATCCAAGGAGGAAGGTTATACATGCATAGAGTCACGGGCCAGGTGCTGTGATTGCTGCTCTGCTCCCCGAAAGGATTAATGCCATCTGCGCTTAAACCAAACCGTACGTTCCTTGGGTCACTTGCAAACTCATGCCAGTACTTTCTCTCGATTTTTCTCCACTACGACCCGTCAGCGGGTGCTCTCAACTTTCCGTCTTTCTTACGGTCCTCACTGTGCCATTGCATCAACTTGGCATGCTCTTCGTTTATGAACAGACGTTTCAACCGTGGTATTATAGGAGCATACCACATCACCTTCGCAGGAACCCTCTTCCTGGGGGGCTCGCCGTCAACATCACCTGGGTCATCTCGTCTGATCTTATACCGCAATGCACCGCATACCGGGCATCCGTTCAGATCCTTGTACGCACTGCGGTAGAGGATGCAGTCATTAGGGCATGCATGTATCTTCTGCACCTCCAATCCTAGAGGGCATACGACCTTCTCAAATCCTTTGTCAGGCACATCATTCTCTGCCTTCCACTGCAGCAATTCCAGTACGGTACCGAGCTTTGTGTTGCCATGTTCGCAATTGGGGTACAACCCTTTTTTGTGATCCTCTAATATGCGATTGAACTTCAGCTTCTCCTTTTGAGTTTCGCATTGCGTCCTTGCATCGACAATGACCCAGCGGAGATCATCATCATCGGGCACATCGTCGGGTTCCTCATGATCTTTAGCAGCTTCCCCCATTGCAGCACCATTGGGCACATTGTCTGGTTCCTCTTGATCTTCAGCAACTTCCCCCGTTGCAGCATCATCGTATTCAGGGGGCACATAGTTGTCATCGTCCTCTTATTCTTCACCGTCTTCCATCATAACCCCTATTTCTCCGTGCCTCGTCCAAACATTATAGTGTGGCATGAAACCATTGTAAAGCAGGTGGGTGTGAAGGATTTTCCGGTCAGAGTAAGACTTCGTATTCCCACATTTAGGGCATGGACAACACATAAAACCATTCTGCTTGTTTGCCTCAGCCACTTCAAGAAAATCATGCACGCCCTTAATGTACTCGGAGGTGTGTTTTTCACCGTACATCCATTGCCAGTTCATCTACGTGCATTATATATAATTAAGTGTGTCAAAAACCATTACAGAACATCATGAATAGATAATTAAGTGACCAAATTAATAGAAGTTCATCATCACATTAAAACCAAAGTACATACATAGTTCTCATATAACAACATATAGCTCTCCAGAGCATCTAATTAATTAAACCATACATTGAAACTATGTAAAACATTTCAATGCAAAAACAAATGCGATCATAATCGCAACCAAGGTAACAATTGATCCAACGGCATAATGATACCAAGCCTTGGTATGAATGTCATATTTTCTAATCTTTCTCATCTTCAACCGCATTGCATCCATCTTGATCTTGTGATCATCGACGACATCCGCAACATGCAACTCCAATATCATCTTCTCCTCCTCAATTTTTTTTATTTTTTCCTTCAAGTAATTGTTTTCTTCTTCAACTAAATTTAACCTCACGACAATTGGGTCGGTTGGAATTTCTGGTTCAACTACCTCCTAGATAAATAAAATCTATGTCAAGTTGGTCGGCATAATTGTCATAAAAATAAATGAACCAAATAGTTATAAAAAATATAATATATACCACATCCCAATCATAGCCAGGACGAGGGCCGATGGGGGCGGATACCAAAACCATCGCACTATATAATAATAAGCAATAATAAAAGTAAGAAAATTAGACAAGTATCTATCTAGCTAAAGTAAGAATTTTTTCTTTCAGAAAGAAGATAAGAACAAGAGGCTCACCACGGTGGTGCCGGCGATCCACGGCGGTGAAGACGGGAGTGCAACGTGACGGGCCGCTAAACCTAGACAAATCTCGAGGAAAATGGAGCTTTGAGGTCGAACTTCGAGGGGAGAAAGCTTAACTAGTGTGGCTCAGGCATTTCATCGAACACCTCATGTGCATAGGAGGTGAGCAAGAGCACCACAAAGCTCTCCCCTCGCCGCCCAGAAAAAACAGAGCAGTGTGGAGTGCTCTGCTCGCTGGCGGGGGGGTATATACAGCCACCTCATTGGTCCCGGTTCATGGCATGAACTGGGACTAAACATAAGCCTGTAGTCCCGGTTCAAGCCACCAACCGGGACCAATGGTGGTGGGCCAGGAGCGAGGCCCATTGGTCCCGGTTCGTCCCACCAACCGGGACCAAAGGGGCATGACGAACCGGGACCAATGCCCCCACGAGGCCCGGCAGGCCCCTGGCCTCACGAACCAGGACAGATGGCCCCATGGGTCCCAGTTCTGGACTGAACCGGGACTAATGGGCCACCTCGGCCTAGACCAAAGCCCACTTTTCTACTAGTGTTGGCTTGTATATTCCAATGATGGGCTTCCTCAAAATGCCCTAGGTCTTCGGGAGCAAGCAAGTTGGATGCACACCCACTTAGTTTATTTTTGAGCTATCATACACTTATAGCTCTAGTGCATCCGTTGCATGGAAATCCCTACTCACTCAGATTTATATCTATTGATGGGCATCTCCATAGCCCGTTGATATGCCTAGTTGATGTGAGACTATCTTCTCCTTTTTGTCTTCTCCACAACCACCATTCTATTCCACATGTAGTGCTATGTCCATGGCTCACGCTCATGTATTGCCTGATGATTGAAAAAGTTTGAGAACATCAAAAGTATGAAACAATTGCTTGGCTTGTCATCGGGGTTGTGCATGATTTAAATATTCTGTGTGATGACGTTAGAGCATAGCCAGACTATATGATTTTGTAGGGATAGCTTTCTTTGGCCATGTTATTTTGAGAAGACATGATTACTTTGTTAGTATGCTTGAAGTATTATTATTTTTATGTCAATATTAACTTTTGTCTTGAATCTTTCGGATCTGAATATTCTTGCCACAATGAAGAAAAATACATTGAAAATTATGTTAGGTAGCATTCCACATCAAAATTCTGTTTTTATCATTTACCTACTCGAGGACGAGCAGGAATTAAGCTTGGGGATGCTTGATACGTCTCCAACGTATCTATAATTTTTGATTGTTCCATGCTATTATATTATCAACCTTGGATGTTTTATATGCTATTTTATATGATTTTTGGGACTAACCTATTAACCTAGGGCCGAGTGCCAGTTTCTGTTTTTTCCTTGTTTTTGAGTATCGCGGAAAAGGAAAACCAAATGGAGTCCAATTGACTTGAAATTTCACGGAGATCATTTTTTGACCATAAGAAGCCCACGGAGTACCGGAGATGGGCCAGAAGAGTCCCAAGGCCACCACGAGGGTGGGGGCGCGCCCTACCCCCTGGGCACGCCCCCTACCTCGTGGCCTCCTCGGAGACCCTCCTGACTTGTCCCTGACGCCAACACCTCTTATATGTACCCAAACTTCCAGAAAGAAACCTAGATCGGGAGTTCCGCCGCCGCAAGCCTCTGTTGCCACCGAAAACTAATCTAGACATGTTCCGGCACCATGCTGGAGGGGGAAATCCCTCTCCGGTGGCCATATTCATCATCCCGACTCTCTCCATGATGAGGAGGGAGTAGTTCACCCTCGGGGCTGAGGGTATGTACCAGTAGCTATGTGTTTGATCTCTCTCTCTCTCTCTCGTGTTCTTGATTCGGCACGATCTTGATGTATCGCGAGCTTTGCTATTATAGTTGGATCTTAGGATGTTTACCTCCCTCTACTCTCTTGTAATGGATTGAGTTTTCCCTTTGAAGTTATCTTATTGGATTGAATATTTAAGGATTTGAGAAAACTTGATGTATGTCTTGCATGTGCTTATCTGTGGTGACAATGGGATATCACGTGATCCACTTGATGTATGTTTTGGTGATCAACTTGCGAGTTCCGTGACCTCGTGAACTTATGCATAGGGGTTGGCACACGTTTTCTTCTTGCCTCTCCGGTAGAAACTTTGGGGCACTCTTTGAAGTTCTTTGTGTTGATTGAATAGATGAATCTGAGATTGTGTGATTCATATCGTATAATCATACCCACGGATACTTGAGGTGACATTAGAGTATCTAGGTGACATTAGGGTTTTGGTTGATTTGTGTCTTAAGGTGTTATTCTAATATGAACTCTATGATAGATTGAACGAAAAGAATAGCTTTGTATTATTTTACTATGGACTCTTGAATAGATCGATCAGAAAGGATAAGTTTGAGGTGGTTTCGTACCCTACAATAATCTCTTCGTTTGTTCTCCGCTATTAGTGACTTTGGAGTGACTCTTTGTTGCATGTTGAGCAATAGTTATATGATCCAATTATGTTATTATTGTTGAGAGAACTTGCACTAGTGAAAGTATGAACCATAGGCCTTGTTTCAACGCATTGCAATACCGTTTGTGCTCACTTTTTTCATTAATTACCTTGTTGTTTTTATATTTTCATATTACAAAAACCTTTATCTACCATCCATATTGCACTTGTATCACCATCTGTTCGCCGAACTAATGCACCTATACAATTACCATTGTATTGGGTGTGTTGCGGACACAAGAGACTCTTTGTTATTTGGTTGCAGGGTTGTTTGAGAGAGACCATCTTCATCCTATGCCTCCCACGGATTGATAAACCTTAGGTCATCCACTTGAGGAAAATTTGCTACTGTCCTACAAACCTCTACACTTGAAGGCCCAACAACGTCTACAAGAAGAAGGTTGTGTAGTAGACATCAGGTCTCTCCCGCGCGGCATGGCCGTAGTTGCAAGTTGATGCCCCTTGAGATGCCGACATTGAGGGGCACTCGGATTTTGTCCGATGAGCAGGTAAGATGAGTTTGATCACGTAGACTACTTCCGTGTCCATTTCCTAATTCCCCCTGCCCACTGTTTCACAGGTTAGGCTCGGTGTGAGTGGAGATTGGCTTGCATATGTATGGGAGGGTACCAACATCAATTTGCACAACATTTACAATGGTGACACCGTTCCTGTAGAACCTTTGTCCAACATTGGGATCAGCCATGCAACGAGCCACCGCCTGAATTGGTATGATGGAACCACGATGAGATTGAAGAAGATAGCCCGAACCTTGCACATGGCGGACAAAGGTGAACGATGCTATCTGCCGCCGATTTTTTGTCGTGCAAGTACGAAGACGATGTGCTCCTTTCTAACGGCATCTTTGCAGTGAAAAACCAGGGGACTTGTTTCGTATGGGACACATCCTACGGTATACTCCCTCTCTCCTAGTTTATTTGTTTTGAATTTTTTGTTTTATAAGTTTCAAATTCATATTTAGAGCTCCCCATGACATGCTGAGATTACAATTTCCATTAAATCATTGCGTGCATGTATAGTAAAGAAACAAATCTCGAGTTTGCCACGAGTTCATGCAGCAGTAGGTCCACAAGGCCTGGCATAGGAGTTACATTTACCTCTCGGGGCCCTCGGGTCTGAACTTTAGCGCCTTACGACACCTGCCTTTGAGTCAATAACATGTGGACCCGATAGGTGGCTGGTCCACATGTAATGCTCCTGAAGGAAGAGGGGTAGTGGGGCTGAGAGGGGTGAGCCGCAAGTCGGGGGACGTGTGGTGTCATGGGTTCGAGCGGCGTCATGGGAATTGCTTGTGGCTGTGGTAGAAACTTGATGCTCGGTGCATTTCAGTTGGCCCACATGTCATGCACACAAAGGCAAAGGGGTGGTGTGGCCGAGAGGGGTGAGGCACACGTCGGGGGACGTGGTGCCGTGGGATGGAGCGGCGTCGTGGGAATCGCGAGTGGCAGTGGATGAAACGTGATGGTCGCCGTAGTTGAACTTCCATGAACAAGCTTTCATGTCTACGGACACATGCATTTCATATCGATCATTGGAAGGAGTAGTAGAGAACGCTAGGCGGGTAAATAGTTCCTTATAGTCAAGCGGACCCACGCTACTACTTGTTCCAAAGACATGCACACCATCGAAATAGTCCATCTATATCAATATACACAGAGAGGGAAAAAATTTCAACAGAGGAAATAGTTCATTTATCCATAATGCCCTGCTGCTGGTGCAGCATCTTCTTCTTCTTCTTCTTCTTCTTCTTCTTCTTCTTCTTCTTCTTATTCTTCTTCTTCTTGTTGTTCTCATTTTCCATGGGGGGCGGCTTTGCAACAAGCTCTCTGTACCTTGCAGCTATCCCGAAACTCACACAGGCATCGAGGACAGCATATTTTATCTGCTCATACATCAAGGGATAATTCTCCCATCCAGACAACCTTAATGCCAGCGTCTCGTCACCCTTCTAAAGATTGGTTCCGAGCACAAAATTTGCTACGTCGAATAGGGATGGTGTAGATTTATCACAATCTTCTACAGGAATTTTTATTTTGGTTTGTACGTCAGCGATGCTTTTCAAATCAAGGTTGTACGGCTCCAACTTCTGTTTGTCCCCTGCGATGGCTGCCCCACAGAAGTATATTTCCTCCTAAGACAAGAAATCATGAAGCTCACCTGGTATGGAGGGCGCGTGTATGATGTGATAGACCAAAACATCATCTTCGGGGCACAGCTGAAGGACGGCGGCGTGTTGGATCTTCCCAGTGGCACGCTCTGTGTGCTCTGCGTTGAGACCGATGACCTTCAGCTCCACCTTTTGGAGGGAGTTGGATACATTGTTGATCCACTTCCGAACAAACCTTGGGTGTTCGGCGACTGTGGCAACTATGCTCAACGAGCCTTTGACAAGGACATGTTGGACGCTAAAAACTTGCATCTCAATCTCTTTCGCCATTTGGAACCGCTGGACCGGAGGGCTATGGTTTGGAGAATTAGGATTAGATGGCTAGTCTAACTGAAGAAGATGATTATTTTTATAGGGGCTTTGGAATTACTCTAGGAGGATGTGAAGAGGTTAAAACAATGTGAATGCAATGTGGTTTGGATGCAAATGAAGATCAAGGAGTAGTGAAGAAGCCGAGGAAAATCGGTTCCCGATGGAGAAGTAAATGGGAGAAGTGGCCTGCATGCAGTTGATTAGACGACAATGTAGACTAAACGAAAAGGCTACATGGGTAGACTGAGGAGTGGGGCACGTCCCTGTACGTGCCCATCCTTCTAGCTCTACATGTGCCACTGGCTAGTTCAGGTCACCCTTTTGAATCACCGTGGTGAGACATTTTATGATTCCTTTTTATTTCTGCACCACTCCTGATAGGTGGGACCTATGCAAATGGATAAATAAAAATGTGTAGTAGCTGGTTCGGATGGATATTGGCGCGTGCATGGGAGACACAACATTCTCTAGTTAAGGAATACGTTGTTATCCTCAAAAAAGAAAAGTCCTTCTTCGCGCTTCCGCATGCACGAGAATTTGATTCTGCTCGCAATATGGATGATACCTGGAGGATGAAGTGAATCCAGAGGCATGCTAGCATGGGAGTACTACTGATGTTCCTACTACTCCTACTACTAGTAGTAGTACAACTGTGGTACACTTGATGGTCAAAATACTATTATTCATCCGGTCCTCACAGTGTAGTGACAAGACCCAGTGCCCGAGGTGACACCAGTCTAGGCGGCGTGTTCGGGTTACCAAAGTCAGCCTCACCTTGTGCACTGTGCAGTCACTGTCACCGCCGCTGTATAGCATGCCTCGCCTCGTCTCCCTCTCCCCTAGCACCACTCCATCTCCATCTCCATCTCCATCTCCATCTCCATCTTCGTCTCGCCGAAGATCCTAAGGTCACTCTTCATCATCTCACTGTTCCCCCGCGTACCCTCGCCTCGCTCGCCTCCCCCAGTACCACTATTCCCCCGCTAGCCGCTCCAGCACCGAGAGCATTCTCCCCCGTAAATCAAGCCCCCCAAAACCCCACCTTCAAAACTCCACCATGGCCAAACGCGAACCGCGCAGCATCCATATGAGTCACGATTGGAGCAATCTCCCCAGTGACATCCTCGACCTCTGTTGTTCGTGTATGGATATGTTGAGCGCCCTATGGCTGGCATGCACACGGCCATCGTCGAAGAAATGCCTAAGCTTTTCAAGACACCCTACTTGCTGCTATCTAGTCTTGCAAGATTGCTCACTATGATACGGAGGCATACATGATGCCCCTCGACTTCAATCCGACCTCCATTAGCCGAAACTTCTTTGCATGTATGTAGTGGGTCGCCGTACATCATTTTCCTCGACTTCAATCCGATCACCATCACCCAAAATTTCTTGCAGGTATGTACTGGGTCGGCATGAACTCCCACTGGATGGCTGCCGTCAGAGATGACGGGAAAAAGTTGGTGCTCGTGAACTTCCAGACCTCCCATGAGATTATCCTTCCTCCATTGGATGATATAGAGTTTTACCGTCATGGTCCAAGTCATCTAGATTACGTCGTCAATTGTACGCCCCTTGTTTTGCAGAAGATTGTAATCTGCCAAGTGCCCACACGACATGCGGATTACGCAGACTTCAAGCTAATTGCCTTGTTCGACAAGGGACTCGCCTATCTTTCCGCCGGTGCCTTCTTTAGCTAGAGATAGCTCAGCTCGCAGTGGATCATCGTCAAAGCTGATACACACTTCTGTGATGCTACTGAACACAATGGCATCATCTACGCAATCGACAAAGCAGACGACACCATGTATTCCTGGGATGGCGCATGTAAGTTGTTTCCTCTGATGTTAATGATGATGCCATGACACTGTTTGAACTTTTTGTGATGATTGACATATCCCTGTTTTAGCAGAATTTGAGTAGAACTATGGCAATGTATTCGAGACGCCGTAAATCATCTATATTTGGAATGAGTTAATTCATGTGATTGTGACCATGTCATTACAACCAATTTGTACCCCTGAATAATCAAATGGTTAGGAAGATTTTGATATTCTCCTTATTTTATAGTAATCTATATACTACTAAATATGAGTGTGTATCAATGGCCATGTTAGTTTCCTCATTTTCATGATGTAGAAACATTCATCACATTGCTGGTTTCATCTAACCATACATTAGGGAAGTAAATGTGCATATGGAGAACTCTATATTTGGAAGTAGTGAAATCATGTAATGCTTACCATGTGTACATACCTATGTTCGCCCTTCAGCAATCAATGGCTAGAATAACATGCTCACAAAAATTTTCCCACAGAACATGAGTATATAACAATGCATGGTCTGTTAGTTTCCTTTGAAGAATTTGTTTGTGAGGACAGAACATGATTACATAACATGCATGACATGGTAGTTTCCTGTGAAGAATCGACTGTGAGATAACATGAGTATAACCATGCATGACACTTCTATATTTTTGCACCCAGTATACATGTAATGCCCACAATGCGGCTATATCTCCCACGTGTCGGGGCACGAGTTAGAGGCATAGCCGCATGGTGGTTTTGTCGCAAGAGGGGTAATCTTCACACAATCCCATGTACTGAATAAGAAATGGATAAAGAGTTGGCTTATAATCTCCACTTTACACAATACACAAATAATTCATACATCATCCAAATACATGCATAGACCGACTACGGTCAAATCCGAATAAAAGGAAGATAAACCCCAAATGCTAGATCCCCAATTGTCCCAACTAGGCTTCACTACTGATCAACCGAAAAAGACACATAACAACGATCAAGATCTTCATCAAGCTCCCACTTGAGCTCGGTTGCGTCACCTGCACTGGTATCTGATGTCTACTACACAACCTTCTTCTTGTAGACGTTGTTGGGCCTCCAAGTGTAGAGGTTTGTAGGACAGTAGCAAATTTCCCTCAAGTGGATGACCTAAGGTTTATCAATCCCTAGGAGGCGTAGGATGAAGATGGTCTCTCTCAAGCAACCCTGCAACCAAATAAAAAAGAGTCTCTTGTGTCCCCAACACACCCAATACAATGGTAAATTGTATAGGTGCACTAGTTCAGCGAAGAGATGGTGATACAAGTGGTATATGGATGGTAGATAATAGTTTTTGTAATCTGAAATAATAAAAACAGCAAGGTAACAAGTGATAAAAGTGAGCGTAAACGGTATTGCAATGATAGGAAACAAGGCCTAGGGTTCATACTTTCGCTAGTGTACCCCTCAACAATACTAACATAATTGGATCACATAACTATCCCTCAACATGCAACAAAGAGTCACTCCAAAGTCACTAATAGCGGAGAACGAACGAAGAGATTATGGTAGGGTACGAAACCACCTCAAAGTTATTCTTTCCAATCAATCCGTTGGGCTATTCCTATAAGTGTCACAAACAGCCCTAGAGTTCGTACTAGAATAACACCTTAAGACACAAATCAACCAAAACCCTAATGTCACCTAGATACTCCAATGTCACCTCAAGTATCTGTGGGTATGATTATACGATATGCATCACACAATCTCAGATTCATCTATTCAACCAACACAAAGGACCTCAAAGAGTGCCCCAAAGTTTCTACCGGAGAATCACAACGAAAATGTGTGCCAACCCCTATGCATAGGTTCATGGGCGGAACCCGCAAGTTGGTCACCAAAACATACATCAAGTGGCACGTGGTATCCCATTGTCACCACAAATATCCACGTCAAGACATACATCAAGTATTCTCAAATCTTTAAAGACTCAATCCGATAAGATTACTTCAAAGGGGAAACTCAATTCATTACAAGAGAGAAGAGGGGGAGGAGAAACATAGGATCCAACTATAATAGCAAAGCTCGCGATACATCAAGATCATGCCAAATCAAGAACACGAGAGAGAGAGATCAAACACATAGCTACTGGTACATACACTCAGCCCCGAGGGAGAACTACTCCCTCCTCGTCATGGGGAGCACCGGGATGATGAAGATGGCCACCGGTGAGGGTTCCCCCCTCCGGCAGGGTGCCGAAACAGGGTCCCGATTGACTTTTGGTGGCTACGGAGGCTTCTGGCGGCGAAACTCCCGATCTATCTTGCGTTCTGAAAGTTTTAGGTCACGTGGGTATATATGGGTGAAGTGAGGACGTCGGAGGAGCCACAGGGGTCCCACGAGACAGGGGCACGCCCTGGTGGGGCGCCCCCCACCCTCGTGAGCACCTCGTGTCTCCTCTAACGTGGGGTCCAAGTCCATCAGGTGTGTTTCCTTCCAAAAAAACTTCTCCAGTTGATTTCGTTCCGTTTCAACTCCGTCTGATATTCCTTTTCTTCGAAACACTGAAATAGGCATAAAACATCAAATCTGGGCTGGGCCTCCGGTTAATAGGTTAGTCCAAAAAATAATATAAAATTGGATAATAAAGCCCAATATTGCCTAAAACAGTAGATAATATATCATGGATCAATAAAAAATTATAGATTCATTGGAGACGTATCAGTATCATCGACAACAGCAACTATTTGGAAGTATCTGTGAGTCACGAGGACTCGGCAATCTCACACCCGCGAGATCAAGACTATTTAAGATTCTGGGTAGGATAAGGTAATGAGGTGGAGCTGCAGCAAGCGCTAAGCAAATATGATGGCTAATATACGCAAATAAGAGCGAGAAGAGAAGCAATGCAACGTTCGTGAAGCTAGAAGTGATCCAGAAGTGATCCTGAAACTACATATGCACAACAAAAACACAAAACCGTGTTCACTTCCCGGATTCCACCGAGAAGTGACCATCACGGCTACACACGCGGTTGATTCATTTTAATTAAGTCAAGTGTCAAGTTCTCTACAACCGGATATTAACAAATTCGCATCTGCCACATAACCGCGGGCACGACTTTCGAATGTTTAAACCCTGCAGGGGTGTCCCAACTTAGCCCATCACAAGCTCTCACGGTCAACGAAGGATATTCCTTCTCCCAAAAAGACCCGATCAGTCTCGGAATCCCGGTTACAAGACATTTTGACAATGGTAAAACAAGACCAGCAAAGCCACCTGACTGTGCCAACAAAATCCCGATAGGAGCTGCAAATATCTCGTTCTCAGGGCACATCGGATAGGTCAACCTACTAGTAAAACCAGCCCTCAAGTTTCCCCAAGGTGGCCCCGCAGGTTGCCCGGTTCGGACCAACACTCCGAGGAGCACTGGCACGGGGGGGGGGGGTTAAAATAAAGATGACCCTTGAGTCCGCGGAAACCAAGGGAAAAGACTTAGGTGACAAATGTTAAAACCAAGGTTGGGCCTTGCTGGAGGAGTTTTATTCAAAGCGAACTGTCAAGGGGGTCCCATAAATCCCCAACCACGTAAGGAACACAAAATCAAGGAACATAACACCAGTATGACGGAAACTAGGGCGGCAAGAGTGGAGCAAAACATCAGGCATAAGGCCGAGCCTTCCACCCTTTACCAAGTATATAGATGCATTAATTAAATAAGAGGTAAAGTGATATCCCAACATATCCATGTTCCAACATGGAAAAAACTTCAACTTCACCTGCAACTAACAATGCTATAAGAGGGGCTGAGCAAAAGCGGCAACATAGCCAAACAACAGTTTGCTAGTTAGGTGGGTTAGAGGCTTGACATGGAAATAATAGGAGGCATGATATAACAAGTGGTAGGTAGCATGACATAGCGATAGAACAAACAACTAGCAAGCAAAGATAAAAGTGATTTCGAGGGTATGGTCATCTTGCCTGAAATCCCGCAAGGAAGAAGAAGTACATGAAGAAGACAAACAGACGTAGTCGAACGAATCCTCACAACTCCAGAACGAAACCAAAGCTAACGAGAGAAGCAACCGAAAAGAAGCAAGCAATATGGTAAACACACAAGAATAAACATGGCATGATGCACAAACAAGTATGATGCATGTCCGGTTTAAAAGCATGGCAAAGCATGGTAAAGTGCAACAAATAATACTAAAAATTAATTGGAGCTCAATATGCAATGGAGTTGCATATTGAAGAAAACATCACATTTAATTATTTAGTTCACTCCTATTTAGGTACTCCACAATATTAAATACTAGATGATACCCCGCGCGTTGCTGTGGGAATATATGCTGATTTTATTTTACCGAACAGTACTTGAAATAGACGTGCAGAATAACAAAACATGCTTGATAACCCTATGTTTGACGAAAACATGAAGCATGAAGTAATATGCCTTATAATCATGGTTAGTAGTAGGACAATGGTATCACGTGACAGTACCAAAAGGAAGCTCGCAGAGATGTCTTAATCTGTGACACTTGTTAAATATAATAACCATTTTCCAAAAAAAATCCTTTTAAGAAACATACAATGAATAATACCGAAACGATGGCTCCACGGACAACATAAGCTCTGATGGATTTTACACCTCCCTAGTAAACAAAGAATAGTTCAAATGCTTAGAGCAATACAGTAGAAAAATTGTATGGAAAGGTAAGATGGGCTTTGCTAAAATCACATAACTATTCGAAGAAACAAAGTGCAGTAGTTGTGAGTCCAGATAAAAGCACACACATTACAATTTTGAAGAAATATTGTTCTCATCATACCTCTTAAACACCATGTCCCTTAAATACATATAGTAGGATGCTTCATCTTACTATGGTGCTAGATTGAAACAAACAACAGAAGTTAGTGTGTGTTTTAAATTATTAGGAAGAATCATGTTATCATAATAGCATTTTATTCTTGATCAGAATGAAAGAACAAATACATGGTAGATCTGAAGACTTTTATCCAATGATATCACAAAGTTACGAACCTTTGGAAATCCAACATATACAAATTTGATAGTAGTATACGGAAACATACCAGCAAATGGAGCAAGCATTGTTTCTTGATTGTTTATGTACAATTCTTTCTTAACCACCTAATTCCAACTGTACCTGACAAAAGCAAATCTGTATAGACACACACACACACAGACATACTTGTAATAGCATTATGAAATTGAAAGGTAATGAAACTGTACATGCAATCAATCAAATAATTGTAGTAACCTATGAGTGTGGTAGGGAAAAGGAGCCGCTAATATGTAGTGATGCAAGGCAGCAACAGTATGGATCACATTAGCAAGCACCTGTAGGGATAATCAGAGGACAGTTACGTGTGAATTTTATGGCTGTAGACTGAAACAGAGGAAAATTGAACGACACAACATATATAGAGGGACTTCCGACGCCAAACTTAGATACATCTAAGTGCTTTGTTGACCATGGTAATCAAACAATTTAGCATATCTAAACCAATCTAATAAATCGAACCGCAGTCCATCCCCCACCCACCTGGAAAGAGAGATATGCAGAGAGGGAGAGGAAGGAGACAATGGAAAAAGGTGCAGTTCAGTGGAGTTCACCTTCCTCCAGTTCTTGGCCTGCTGGCTCTATGGATAAGCACTTGATGTACCGTGTGGCACGTGATACCATGAAGGCACGGCACCTGCAAAGAAAACTAAACAAAACAATGAACTAACAGACCCTGATCCAAAAATTAGACAGAATTTTTTTTGAATGGCATGAACTGCCTGATCCATAAACACGCCAACATAAATTTTCAAGGGCAGAAAATAGATTTGCCACTGATAGTACTGGGCAACAGCACGAACGGGAAGATTCCAAGATTGGAAATTATGTCACAAAAACATTCTAAGCAGGGCTAGTTGGGGAAGGGGAGGCGCAACAAATAACTGCAGCAAGTGGACAACCGAAAGTAAAAGGGAGCACCTTCTGGTTTTCTTTCCATCCGCTTCAACTATCTATCTGCAGCAGAGCTCACATGCTGCCCGGCGGTATGGACGATGTGTGCTATTATTGCGCCAGAAGTGGGCTCCATTGATCTACACCGGCGCTTGCATGCTGTCAACGGTTGTTCAATACTGGAGCCGTCGAGGGTTCCGATTAGTCTGTGATCGCGACGACACGGACGATGATGTAACCAGTCGAGGTAGTTAACAGCGGCAACAATGGGTGAAGGGAGATTGATAATAGGAAGAATAAGGAGCAGAGGAGCCAGATCATAATTTATTGGGGATTGAAGAAGACATGGAAGGGGAAAGGCTGAAGGGCAGAAGACGAATATGAGCAACGAAAATCAACGGGCCAGGGATCTGATGGAGAAGGTGGAAGAGACCACAGATGTGGACGTTCCTGGGCGGGGCGCCGCGCCAGAGTGTGGCCAACGCAGGGGAGCCGGCCCACCAGTCCTGCCTGGAGTATGATGAGACGGGATCCTGTGCGGGGGGCGTGCCGGAGTGTACAAAGAGGAAATTGGGGGCGATTGTTTGGGCTGGACGATGGAAGCATAGGTCTATGGGTCGCGTCTCTCCTCGGTTCTACCAGAAGTAACTGAAGCTAACATGGATGTTGTGCATTGTGGTGGGTCCCATGTGTAAGCCTCTAATTAAACGCTGATGTGGATAGGCTGCATGTTAAGTGAAATAAGGTAGTGGGGATGACCTATTTAGGTATTATAGATTGGTTAACATGGCAAGAGGTGAGACATGAGTAAACTAACTATTTAGGCAAGTTTAAATGAGGCCGAAAATACAAACAACAATTTCGGAAAACGTCATGTGCATGTTTTAGATTTGGTACTGTTCTGCCCAAAACCATATTTTAGAGTTGTTACACATGCAAGATGAGTGCACTATGTTAAACAAGGCATTTTTCTACCCCATTTACATATAAAGTTTATTAAAATTGGAGCTACGGTTATTTAGTTATGAAAAAAGCATTTTAGCATGGCATTTAAGCAAATTAATGCAAACGGCAATTTAAACATTTCAAACATGCATGAAAGTTGGATATCATGAAACTAGATGAAATTCTAAGCATTTTTCATATTTCAAACATTTTAATCCGATGCACAGTTGTGGAGTTATTAAATGCATTATCATGAAGGGGTTTTCTGTAAATCTATTTTTCTGTGGATAATAGAGAAATTTGCCAGACAGAAAAAAAATATACGTGGGCCGAATCTAGAACAGGCACTGGGGCAGCTCACCCATGGGCTGAGGCCCGGTTGATGGAGGAGTGGGCCGGTTGGCGCAGGGCCCACGTGGCTGGCGGTGCTGGTTGTCATCCTCCTCGATCCAGAGGGGATCGAGGGATCCAGCGCGGTGAAGGGTGCGGCGGCATCTGACGAAGGTGGGTGCCTGCGGCGGGTTCTGGCGGGGCCGGCGAGGTCGGCGATGGGGAAGAGGAGCTCAGGGCGGGGATGGAAAGGCCAGATCCGGCCGGACTCAGCGACGCGCTCCAGCGGGTCTTCTGCAGGGCGACGCGAGCGAGGGAGCTCCGGCAGGGTTGCGGGAGGAGCTGCGGGCGGACGGGACGCCGGCAGGCGGCGCTGCTGGCGCAGGCAGAGGCAGACGGCGGCGCAGAGGAGGCAAGGGTGCGGCGGCACGAGGTGCTTGCGGGCAGGGGCGCTCGGGAGGACCTCGGGCTTGCTCTTGCTCAGATCGGCCTCGTGCGGGCTTATGTCGGGCCCGGCGGGCCGCGACGCTGAGAAGCCGTGGAGGGGCGCGCGGCACAACGCGGTTGGTTGAAGCGAGTGCGCGGGAGGCGGCCGGCCACTGGTTCGCTGCCAAGTGGCGGGGCGAGGTGGAGGATGGCAGCGCAGGTGAGTGGTGGCACGCCAAGTGGCGGAGTAGGGTTCGGTCAGCGCTGAGAACGAGGAAGGAGAGGGAGATTTCCAAATCTGGTGGTTTAGGCCTTCCTTATGTAGTAGTGAGGCTAAGGTTCGGGTCTAGGGGTGTGATTTTGGACACTCCGATCGGATCAGATGGCTCCGGGCGGAGGAGGAGGGTAGTTCGGCCTAGGTGGGGCTAGTGGGCTCTGCAGAGGAGGCTGGTCTGAGATGAGAGGGAAGGAGTGTAGCCCGGCAACTATTTTCAGAGACCGAAAATGTTCGACGATTTGACTGATTATATTGCCGCTATAGTTATCCATTGGGGCATCAAACGAACTCCGAATGTGATGAAACTTGACAGACGGTCTATCTACACTATAATAAGACCGCACGCCAACTTTCAACCATTTCGAGAACATTCTTTGGCCACTTATAAAATAATATTTCGGAGGTGTCGCGGGTGCGTGCAAGTGTGTCTGGGCTCAGAACGGACAATGGAAAGAACTGGGGCACCCAGATGAATGCAAGTTTTGAAAACATGATGATGCAATGCACATGATGACATGAAAAGATGCAACACACAAGCAAACGACATGGCAAAGACGTTGAATAACTGGAAGGCACCTGGCGCATCGGTCTCGGGGCGTCACAACACTCCACCACAACGGGAGGATCTCGTCCCGAGATCTAGGGATGGCACGGGAGAGAAGCAAAAAAGGAAGAGGAGAGGTAAACTAAGTTGCTTCTTGGACAAACGAGTGAAACCACGAACCTTGAGAGGTTGACCAAATTTAAAGAAAGAATACAATGAAGATGAACAAAGTTGAAAACACTCCATTAGAAAAGAGTAACAAGGAAAATTACTGGAACCTTGTAGGTTGAAAGACATAAGAAAAGGGTTGCAATCGACAAGAAGTACATGGAAGCACTCCGGTTGAAACTAGATGTACAAGGAATGATAAAGACCAATTACGACAACACTTCGGTTGGAAATGGAAGGCAATAATATGAACTTGGCAAAATGAAAGCACTTGGATGAGACTTCGGTTAGAAGAGGAATTATAGACACAACACTCAGGTTAAAACAAGATAGAGAAGGAATAAGGATGATATAATTTGGACAGCACTCCAACTATAAATGGAAGGAATTGAACATGAAATCTACAAGATGAGAGAATACTTGATGAATCAACAACACACTGCCTCCCGAACTATTGAAAGAATGGCACAAGGGGCAAGAAAGATCTCAGGCAGCACTCCGGTTGAGAAGGGATGCAAAACTTGATAAGATGAGAGAACTTGAATGGAGGACACGACACTCTGGTTAAATGGATAGGCAAAGTAAAGAGCATGATCTTGGCAAAATGAGATGATGGGTCGAAGAGAGTAACATCACCATGCCTCCAGAACAAATGAATGGAAAACTAGATGGTTGGAAAGAAAAGAACGGAGAACAAGAATGACAACTCTCGCAAATAAAATGGAAAGAGCGTGCTTAAGAAGAAAAGGTTGACTGGAGTTGTTGGGAAATAAACAATGAAAAGAATAAAATTGTTGTGGGCTTATGGAAAACTTTTCAAAACTATGAGACGAAAAACGACCACTAAAGGAAGCCATTGATTTGAGTGAGAGCACCAAGGCGATGAAAAACTTCTTTCACCAAGAGGATAGGAGAAAACTTGGATCAATGATAAGCACCATAATAGCAACATTCCTTAGGGAAGGCTTTAGGTGAAACATGACACAAGATAACTCCAAGGAAGAGATTGGTGGATTTAAAATATCTCATTCTTGAAAACATGTGAATCATGAAACACGAACTCAAATTTTCAAGAATGACATAACACGACCACAAAAGATATGACAGGAAGAACTGCACTTTGGAATGTAAGACGAAGAAGGCTTGAACTCCTCAAAACAAAGCATGTGTTGAGCACCATGTTTATTTTTGAGTAAAGCTTGGCGGATCTTAGCTTCAAGAGAAATCTTGAAGAACAATTGAAGAATGAAAAGAATCCTTGATGAACCACCATGTTGAAAACTCTCAAATAACTCCGGATAGATAAAAAGAAGGTCGGAAGGAAAGGAAGCATGAAAAGAATAAGATGAATCCTTGCATTGATTAGATGGAGCTTCGCGACGAGATGATGGGGAAAACTTGGAACTCCGGAAAAGAAATGATGAAGCATCTCAAATCAAGAAATGTGACATGATGAAGAACTCTGGAAAGAAGAAACTAGATCACTTGGATAAAAAAATAATAAGAATTACATTATGCGCCTCCTTCACCAATTTAAATTGATGACAAGCAACGGATTTTGCATACTACTTATTCTCGTAGAAAGGATTAAGAGAGATATAACGCAAACTTGAGAAGGACTTCAACGAACCACCGGTAGGATTGGAAAAAACGAATGAATTGATATGATAACGAAGGAAGAGAAATCTTGAATGAACCACCATAAGAATTGAAAAAGAAAGAAGATACTTGAGAAGAATTTAGATACAAGTGAAATGAAGAGATCATGAACTGACCATAGAATACTTGAGCGAAGCATCGGTAAGATTTGGAAAATGAGAGCTGAAAGCTGAGAATGAATAAACCCGAAATGATGTCATTCGGAGAATCAAACTGAAAAGACTCCTGAATTGCTTTGGAAGGGTAAAAAGAATGCTCATCATCGAAATAATTATGTGAGGAAAGCATCAAGCTAGAACTTCGCATCTTTGCAAGAATGGGTGAGGATTTAAGAGGAACTCCTCTTCGGTCTTCAAAATCCGAGAATGACAACGAGAAACACCACCATTAATTGTTTAGACACTCCAGGAAAATCAAAAGCGAAGTGGTTGAGCCAACGATGAAAAGAATTTGAACGATCTTGGAGAAAGACATTTGACTGATGGTAACTCATTCTTACGTCAAACTTTGAAATGGATTTGAGAATAGCTCCGGAAAAATTAGAAGAGTTAGGTAAGATCCTAGGAAAAGACCTGTGGGTTAGGGCCCACTCAAAGATACACCGTTGAAAAGGTCACTTGGAAGATAGATCGCACCGGTTGAATTATATGGCTTGAATGAGATAACAACCTCGAAATAGCTTGAACGTATTAAGAATGGAAACACGAATCTTCTGAGATATCTTCGGCACTTCGGATATGAATAGAGAGAGATGAACGATTAAGAGGTGAACCGGCATGAGAAAACATTTGAAACAAGAAAAGGATATGATCGACAAAGCTTGAATTGAATCCACTGTAGAAGAAAAAAGAACGAAGAATTATAAACTCAAAGCTCCGCTAGTATCTTCCTGAGAATCACCGGATAAGAACATTGAAAGAAAAGAATGAAGAGACTTCACATGCATAAGATGGATACTTGATTAAGAAATATGAGTCCTTGAAGAAAAAGGGTGGGAGGGTGGGAAAACAAAGGCAACTTGGAGCAGATGGAATGGAACAAACACCATTGAGAAAAACTTAGAATTGATCTTGCGGATGTTGAAAATGATCAGATCCACTTGAAGAGAAGCACGTCGGTTGAAAAGGATTGACAAAACAAGCTCGACGATTAAGAAGGCTTAGTATCACATAGAAATATGAGAACACCGCTTAGGAAAGGTATGGAATCAACACTTGACTTCGAAGCAACTCGAATCGGAACGATTCCAAGATACCCGCGTGATCCTAAAAAAATTCGAGAAATTTAAGGAGAGGAAAGTCAAAACATCTGCGTGAGGAGGGCTCACTAGAGTGACGAAGGGACTGAGCAGTGCTACCTCTTGAGCACTGCATTTGTTTTCCCTTGAAGAGGAAAGGGTGATGCAGCAAAGTAGCGAAAGTATTTCCCTTTGTTTTTGAGAACCAAGGTATCAAGCCAGTAGGAGACTACGCACAAGTCACTCGTACCTACACAAACAAATAAGAACCTCGCAACCAACACGATAAAGGGGTTGTCAATCCCTTCACGGTCACTTACGAGAGTGAGATCTTATAGAGATAATAATAATAAGATAAATATTTTTGGTATTTTTATGATATAGATTGAAAGTAAAGATTGCAAAGTAAAATAGTTTGGAAACTTATATGATAAAAGATAGACCCGGGGGCTATAGGTTTCACTAGTGGCTTCTCTCAAGATAGCATAAGTATTACGGTGGGTGAATGAATTACTGTCGAGCAATTGATAGAATAGTGAATAATTATGAGAATATCTAAGCATGATCATGTATATAGGCATCACATCCGCGACAAGTAGACCGAAACGATTCTGCATCTACAACTATTACTCCACACATTGACCGCTATCCAGCCTGCATCTAGAGTATTAAGTTCATAAGAACAGAGTAACGCATTAGGCAAGATGACATGATGTAGAGGGATAAATTCAAGCAATACGATATAAACCCCATCTTTTTATCCTCGATGGCAACAATACAATACGTGCCTTGTTGCCCCTACTGTCACTAAGAAAGGACGCCGCAAGATTGAACCCAAAGCTAAGCACTTCTACCATTGCAAGAAAGATCAATCTAGTAGGCCAAACCAAACTGATAATTCGAAGAGACTTGCAAAGATAACGAATCATACATAAAATATTTCAGAGAAGAATCAAATATTTTTCATAGATAAACTCGATCATAAACCCACAATTCATCGGATCTCGACAAACACATCGCAAAAAGAGTTACATCCAATAGATCTCCAAGAAGATCGAGGAGAACATTGTACTGAGATCCAAAGAGAGAGAAGAAGACATCTATCTAATAACTATGGACCCAAAGGTCTTAGGTAAACTACTGACACATCATTGGAGAGGCTATGGTGTTGATGTAGAAGCCCTCCGTGATCGATGCACCCTCCAGCGGAGCTCCGGAAAAGGCCCCAAGATGGGATCTCTTGGGTACAGAAGGTTGCGGCGATGGAATTAGGGTTTCGTGGTGCTCTTGGACGTTTTTGGGGTATGTGGACATATATAGGAGGAAGAACTAGGTCGGTGGAGCCACGAGGGGCCCGCGAGGGTGGAGGGCGCACCCAATGGGGTAGGCACGCCCCTGCCTCGTGGCCTCCTCGTTGGTTGCTTGACGTCCACTCCAAGTCCACTGGATCACATTTGCTCCAAAAATAACTCTCCCGAAGGTTTTATTCCGTTCGGATTCCGTTTGATATTCCTTTTCTGCGAAACACTGAAATAGGCAAAAAAACAACCATTTGCACTAGGCCTTGGGTTAGTAGGTTAGTCCCAAAAATAATGTAAAAGTGTATAAATAAGCCAATGAACATCCAAAACAGATAATATAATAGCATGGAACAATAAAAAATTATAGATACGTTGGAGACGTATCAAGCATCCCCAAGCTTAATTCCTGCTCGTCCTAAAGTAGGTAAATGATAAAAACAGATTTTTTTTGATGTGGAATGCTACCTAGCATAATCCGCCGCTTGCGGGTCCTGCCGGCTGCTGATTACTATAGCCGTGCCTCTAATGACGTAGGCTTGGTCATGAGGTCATGGCTACAGCCCTGCCATCTGGCGGGTGTTCACTGTAGCCACTCCCTGTCTCGTCTGGTTGATGGCGTGGGGAACTCGTGGGAGGGGCAGGCCGACTCCCGGGTGCCGGCTCCCTACGGGTCCGACTGGTGGCGCCCTTGCCGTCTTCCGGACTCTCGCTGACTGGTAGGGCCCGTCATCCATGGACCGTACCGTCAGGCCGTCGTGGGCACAGGGCTCCGCCCATGGTGGCTGATGCCAGGGATGGCATGGCAACAGTGTCACGCCAGATGGAGATCTCTATTGGTACGGCGCACTGTGGCCTAGCCATCTCCTGGAAAAGGGGAGGGAGTGGGCTTTACTGTTGCCACTTCATGTCCCATCCCCTCTGATGAGGGCATGGGCTTCGTTGGTGTCGTGGGCCGACTCCCCGTGGCCGGCTTCTCCGGAAGCCGCCAGGCGGAGTCGGCCTGTCTTGACCTCGCCTCTAGGACTCAGATGCATGCGGGCAGCCGACTGTTCCTTCAGCCGTCCTCCAGAAGGGGGTTCTCCATCTGTCATCTCGAGGGGCGCAGTTAGCCCTGATGTCTTGAAAGGTTTTGGGCCTCGGGCTAGACTACTCGTGGCCCATTACTTCGACAGTAGTCCCTGAAGCTGATGAGGCACCGCGGACAACCAGCTGAGGAGCCTCAGCGGTTTCTTTCTCGGAGTACTTGAGGTGGAAACCTTGTTCAATTCTGCCGGGCTGACTGGTAGGAGTCGGATTCGACCGATTTTGATTCGTCCAAAACTTTCGAATGCCCCGGCGGGAACTCTGTGGCGTACCAGCTAAGCTTCCTAGCCGCCACCTGTCTCGGGCCCACCATGTGGCAACCAGCGGCCGGGCTAGCCTGCCTACCCATTCACGCGACGGGACATGCCTACAGGTGGGGCCAGCCACTACCGCGCCTCGGCACGCGAGCGGATCCGCTGCGGCCGGGGGGGACGGTTAAGGTTCCCATGGAGTTACCGCGCACAGTAACTTTGCGCGATAAACGTGGGGGGCGTGGGGTAGTGGGCGTAGTAAATCCCACAACCGCCCCCTCGGCTTCGCAGCCCATGAGGCTATAAGTAGGGGGAGGAGGGGAAGCGGCAGAGCACGCGCGTCCCTCCTCCTCATTGCTTCTTCTTCTTCTTCTCTCTCTCTCTCTGCACCCCAAGCTACGTCGAGCGTTGCGGCGGCCCGCTCACAATGAGCTCTTTCTCCGCCGTCACGCCCCCTACGGCGCACTCCGGCACCTGGGACGGTTCGGAGGTCCACGACAATCACGTCGATTTCCTCCGCAAGACGCGTCGGTTGCCCGGCGAGGACCTCATGCGGGTCCGCCTCACGCGGAGGGGGGGAAATTCGCCTGCGTCGTAGGAGGGCGAGCGGGTCATCTTCCGCTCGCACTGCCTATGCAGCCTGGGCCTGCCGGCAAGCAGCTTCTTATGCTCTTTCCTCGAGTTCTACGGACTCCAGCCGCACCACCTCACCCCCAACACGGTGGTGCTACTGTCCGCCTTCCTCACCTTGTGCGAAGGCTTCCTCGGCGTTCTCCCCACTATTGAGCTCTAGGGGGAGTTCTTCTACTCCAAGCCCGGCACCCAAGCCGCAGGCGTGCCGGCTCAGTGCGGCACGTTCACCACCGTGCAGAGGTCTGGGGCCGAGAACCCGTTTCCCTCCATCAAGCTAATCAAGTCGGTGAAGATGTGGCAGCGGTCGTACTTCTACGTGAAGAACGTCTCCGCGGAGGGTGATTGGGTCAATCTGCCGGCCTACGTAGCTGGCCCGCCAGCGGGGAGGCAGCCCAACTGGTCGCATTGGGCCAGGACGTTGACGCCCGTAGGATCCGGCGCCGTTGCATGACTCGGAGTGCTGACACGGTCAGAGGGCCTGACTGGGCCGGATTTGTTGACCGCCTTCGTGCCACGCCGAGTGCTCCCGCTCCAAAGTCACCCCCACATGATCTGCCAGATGAGTTGGCACCGGGACCCAAGTCGGATGTGCACCAAGGAGATGCCTCACGAGGAGGTAGCCTATATGGTGAATTATCTGGCGAGCTGCGACCTCAAAGAAGAGTGGTAGTTCGGCAAGGAGCCGTATTCACGTGCCGCCCCTCCACCTCTTGTGAGTCGTTTTCCTTTTCTCTTTTTCTTTGACTCTCCTGACTTTTTTGCTGTTGAGTCCGTCTTGTCCGATCTAACCAGTCGGCTTTGGTCAGAACCCCCTCCTCCAGCCAGCAGCCAGCACCGTGGGGCCAGACCGCGAATTCCTCCCCGACCGAGCGGAGAGTGATGTCGACGACCCCGACTTGGGGGCGGCGGCCCTGGAGTACGACGCCGAGGGAGGAAGCGGCGCAGCGGGTGGACCGAGACTTGGGGCCGGTCTCGAGGACTGGCCTGACGATGATAAGGAGGTCGCCCCGCCCACCAGCCAGGAGCCGGCCAGCCAGGCGCGAGCTCGTCCGCCGCGCCGGACGCTCAAGGCGGCGCCAAGAAGCGTAGGGCCGGGATGAGCCTTTTCGGCAGCCGGCCGAAGAAGCCCAAGGGCTCAGCCGCGACGACCAAGCGGGACGAAGCGGCCGCAAAGGCCAACTGCTTCCGCAAGGTGGTGAAGACGCCGCAGCTAATTTCAGCGTAAGTGCTACCTCCCTTTGCACCATCACATTTCTTCGTTGACTTTGTCTGAAATCCCTTTGCTTTATTTTCTCGACTTTAGGGCCCCGCTCTCTCTTGAGAAGTCGGCCGCCGGCTCAGTCGTAAAGTCGGCGGAGACCTCCTCCACCACCCGGCAGATTGATCCGGCCGCCGACCTCAGGGAGGCAACGGAGCGGAACGCGCGGGAGGCGCGTGAGGAGCTGGAAGCCGCCCGCCTAAAGAAGGCGGAAGACGACAAGGCGGAGGCCGCCGCCCTGAAGAAGCTGGCGGAAGCCGAGGCTGCCGATGCATAGAAGAAGCGCGTTGAAGAAGCCGCACACCACCAGTCGGCGGTGTCTGTTGTCCCCCTGAACTCCGCGCCGCCACCACCAGAGTTCACGACGCAGACTGGGGAAGTCAACGGCGAGAACCCGGTCATGGAGAGGGACGCCAACGACACCGCCACACCAGACTTCATTGTGTCGCCACCGCCGCCCTCCAGAGGCACGCCAGGCGGGCAGTCAGCGGACCCGCCAGTGCTGCCAATTGAAGGCGTGGTGGCGACGGGCCTGGCTCTCGAGGTCGGCACGCCGACGCGCCGCCGTCTGGCGAAGGTCGCCTCGGCGCCACGCCCTCTGGAGACCTGCGCCATGAGCTCCACGATCCCGGACACCGAGGTGTCGAGCACCGCGCCCACTGGGTGGGTGTGGGGAGGCGGGACGGGCCCGTTGAACTGGGTGCTCTTGGACGTCCAAGCCAAGCTCCGGGCCGAGGGCGACGCCATCAAGGAATGCACCAAGGCATATCTGGCGTCGCGAACAGCCATCCGGGTATGCGTCCTTCCTTTTTGTTTTTGTTTCTTGTTTTTCTTTGTGGGGGCACGCCAGCGCACCCACTGGGTGTAGTCTTCGATTTTCGGGCCGGCTGCTGAGCAGGCAGCTCGGAACTCTAATCGGTGAGTTCCAAGTACCAACACTTTTCCTAGAATTTCGATGTAGGATGTCACATCCCTAGCCCTACTTTGGCCTTGGACTAGCTTGGTGGTTGCATCATGTTTAAATTCAAATGAAATTTGAATTGAGGAATTTTCAAGCCTCAGAATCCCTTTAAAAATGATCAAGATAAAATCTCTTCAAATAAGTCCAAGAAAATGTTCCTGTTTTCTCTAAAAATATTGGCAAGAGGTAAAAATTCAAACCAATATTTTAGGGTTCACAGAAATAATTATTTGGGCCTTTGAATTAAGTCAATACTTATTTAAATTGGAGCTACTAATTCCTATAAATATTTGGTAGCTCCAAATATTCTGAAACTTGGTGAGGGCCTCTGGTTTAAATCAGATAGTGCCCATAAAAGTTTGCAGAATTTTATAAAGTGTTTTAGTATTTAAAATAAGTCAAAACATACTGCAAAATAAATAGAAAACAGAATAAATTAGAAAAAAACATAAGAGAGAGAGAGAGAGTAGGCCACTGGGCCACCTACCTAACCCACCTGGCGGCCCACTTACCAGGCCCAGCCCACCAGAGCCGCCACCGTCTCCCACCTCGCGCCAGAAGGACGCCAGGCGTGTGGCCACCGCGCACCGGCACGCGCCCGGCCACCTCCTCCCTCCCTGCCTGGCTGGCTCCTCCTCGACGCGTCCGGACGATGCCACGCAGCCCTCTCGACCCCCTGCACTCCTCTCCTCTCTCCCGTGGCGATTTCCCCTCCTCTGCTCTCTCTCTTTCACAATCGACCACGAGCCCGAGAACGCCGACGAGCTCCACCGTGGCCATCGTGCACCCCTTGCCTCGCTAACGCTTCCAGAAGAACGACCGCGACTTCCTCTTCCTCCTCGACGATTCTCCCGGCCTCGGACGCGCTGCTTCATCGTCACCATCGCCGTTTCCGCCGCCGGCCACCGAAGCTCATCGCCGTCGATTCGGGAGCTACCGGACGTCCCCGACCTCGCCCTCGCGCTCGTTGGACTCGCGGTGAGCTCCTCTACCGATCCCCCCTACTCCCATGCCCACTAGCTCATCGTAGCACCCGTTTCCGTCGAGCCCGAGAGCTTGGCTCCGCCGGCCATGCCGCCACCGTGACCACAGCCGTGCAAGCTCGCAACCGAGTGCGCCATCGTGCTCAGCACGTTCCCAGGAGTCGACCGCGACCACCCGCGACTCCTGCCGTTCCCTACAACGCTGATCCGCTCAACTCCCGAACTCCGGCCGCCGCGCAAGTTGCCGCCACCGTCGTTTTAGGCCACTAGGGCTGCTGCCGTGAGCACCACTGGACGCGGACGAGTCTCCTCGTCACGTAGAGCCTCTCCGCTGTGCAAATGGTCGCCTGTGGGTGATTCCCGAGCCGCCCCGCCGTTTCTGTCGTCGCCGGCGACAAGCCGCCGACGAGTTTGACCTGGCTGACCAGGGGGTTGACCACCCCTGAGTCACTGACATGTGGGCCCCAGGCCACTAACTAAAATAGGATTAGTATTAGTTTACCACTAACTAAATCTAGTTAGTTAACTAACCACTGACCAGTGGGTCCCACTGGTCAGGGTTGACCTGGACCGCGCCCATTGACCGCTGACGTCATAGTGACGCAGTGCTGACGCAATAAACTATTTTCTGGGTTTAATTTAAATCAGGAAATTCCAGAAAATACCCAAAACTTCTAAAAATCATAGAAATTCAACCGTAACTCCAAATAAGATAAATTATATATGTAAAATTATCAGAAAAATTCAAGGAATCCATCTGTACCATTTTCATGCATGTTTGAACAATGTTTGTCCTCTGTTTTGGACAAAACAAATAAAGGGCATTTAAATAATCATATATGGGGTTGGAATTTGAATCTTGTACTCAAACCAACTTCATTTAAATCATAGCTAGTTGCATTAGCTCAAACCACAGCATATTGACATGTCATGATCATGCATCATATTGTGCATTGCATTGATTGTGTTTCTTTCTCCTCTTGCCGGTATTTGTCCCCTCTCGATAGACGTTGTACCGACGATGTGATCGTTGACACTGATGAAGACCCAATGATATCTTCAGAAGTGCCAGGCAAGCAAAACCCCTTGTTCATTCCGATACAAGCCCACTCTCTCGCTCCTGCTCTCTTTTACTGCATTAGGACAACAACGATTCATCTGTTATTTGTTGCGGTAGTTGAACCCCTTATCCTCTGCATGACCTGTCATTGCCACAGTAAATAGATGAAACCCACTAGCATGAGTAGGAGTTGTTTGAGCCCTGATGTGCCTACTCATTCATGTTTGTTGTCATGCCTGCTACTGCTTAGAGTTGAGTCAGGTCCGATTCATCGGGGATGAATCGGAGGTGTGTAAACATGTCCTACTGTTGAGAGCTAAGTGTGTGAACACGATTTGGTAAAGGTAGCGGTGAGAGGCCATGTAGGAGTACATGGTGGGTTGTCTCATTGCAGCCGTCCTCAGGAACTGAGTTCTGTGTCTGTGATCCATGAACAGTTACTACCGCGCATTGGGCCCGAAACCAATGGACCCTCTCGGCTTCTTAATCACCCTAGTACTCTGTCCAGGAGTTGCAACTAGTTTCTGGTGTTTGTAGGATATGTGTTGGCGGCCGTGCGTAGCGCTGACCCTAGGGGTGGGCTATGTTGCGGTAGATACACTGTGGCACGGTGTACCGGGCGCCCGTTTGGTGTCTCGGGAACCCTGCACACATCGTTTGGGGCTGTGAGCGAAACTCCGACCGGATCTCCTCGCGGATGGAACCCGAATAGGCGATAAACCTGGACTAGAGACTTAAGTGTTTAGGTAGGCCGTGGCTGACACCCTCGCCCGGTTTCCGCTTGAAGGTTGCCGAGGTACATGACGTGTACAGGGCTATAAGTGGTGAGAGCGTGTGTGAAGAAGTACACCCCTGCAGGGTTATCATTATCTATTCGAATAGCCGGATTCCTCGAATATGGAAACTTGGACCCCTTGCATAATTCATAGACAAGTGAAAGTGGATACCCTAAAACTCGCAAGATAAGCGTGAGTGCTATGGATTGCCTTCTCGTAGGGAGACGAGAGTGGATCCATAGTGGTGTATTGAATGGTGAATATGTGGACTCATGTGCGCCACCTCAAAAGAGTTGCTCGCAATCGTAATTTAGGTTAGCCACTGAGTCAAAGCTGGCTTGCTGCAGTTAAACTCCACCACCCCCCCTTGTTGATACCGATGCATATGTAGTTTAGTTCTGATGTAAGTCTTGCTGAGTACCTTTTTACTCACGTTTGCTTAATTTATGTTTTGCAGAGAGAGACTTCAGTCTCGCTAGTAGTTCCGCGTGGACTTCGACGTTTAGCTTGATACCTCAGCTACGATCTTGTGCCCTCGACAGGATTTGGTAGATAGTCAGGCTTCTTAGCCTTTTTCATTTATAGATGTCTGTACTCAGACATGTTAAGCTTCCGCATGTGTTTGATTTGTATGCTATGATTGTTGGGTCATGAGACCCATGCTTGTAATATCTCGCTCCTCGGAGCCTAATGAATAAATACTTGAGTTGTAGAGTTATGCTGTGATGCCATGTTGTATTCACACATATCGAGCATATTGTGTATATGATTGAAATGCTTGGTATGTGTGGGATCCGACTATCTAGTTGTTTATCCTTGGCAGCCTATCATATGGGGAAATGTAGTCTAGTGTTCCTCGAGCCATAGTAGTCCGCTACAGCCCGGTTCACTGGAGTCCTGCTAGCCCAGCACTACTGTTCAGGACACTTGACTGGCCGGCATGTGTTTCACTTCGTTCCTATGTCTGTCCCTTCGGGGAAATGTCACGCGGTGACATCCGGAGTCCTGCCTAGCCTGCTACAGCCCGGGTTACCGGAGTCCTGTTAGCCCAGTGCTACAGCCCGGATTCACACGCTGTTGACCGACATGCTCGAGGTTGATTCATGTATGCCTGTCCCCATGGGGTAGTGCCTCTTTGGGTTCACGACTAGCCATGTCGGCCCGGGTTCTTTGTCATATGGATGCTAGCGACACTATCATATATGTGAGCCAAAAGGCGCAAACGGTCCCGGGCCAGGTAAGGTGGCACCCGTGGAAATACCGTGCGTGAGGCCACAAAGTGATATGATGTGTTACATGCTAGATCGGTGTGACCTAGGATCGGGGTCCCGACACAGGACTACCACAATCTTCGCGTGACCACCTTCAACGCCAATGTTGAGGAGCTGGCCAAGCGGACCGCCGACTTGTTGGATAGCCGGGGTGAGTCCTCTTCCTTCTCTGCGGGGGCGCGCTAGCGCACCCGCGGGCTGTAGTCCCCGAGATTCGAGCCGACTGCTGAGCAGTCGGGCCAGATCTCCCCGGTGACCTTTCTTCCTTGTTGACGACTGACACCCCTTCCTCTTCTTCTTTAGAGGCCAACGCCGCCCTGTAGCAGCAGCTAGGCGACGCCAACACCGCGTTGCGTGTCAAGGAGGAGGAGTGCGGCCGGCTGACGGAGGAGCGCGACCAGCTCGCTACGCAGCTGGCGGAGCAGAAAGAGCTGCTCTAGAAGGCCCAGAAGGAGGCGGAGGACAAGGAGAGCGCCCTCCATATTTGCGTCTTTGGCGTCCCAATCTCCTGATGACTGCTGGACCACCAAGTCGGAGTCACCATAGCACAGGATCCGGCGAATGCCGAGCTCTTTGGCTAGCCAGAGCCCATGAATGAGTGCCTCGTATTCGGCGACGTTGTTGGAGGCGGCAAAATGGATTTGCAGCACATATTTGAGCTTGTCGCCTTTGGGAGAGGTGAGGACGATGCCGGCTCCCAAGCTGGTGCGCATCTTGGAGCCGTCGAAATGCATTCGCCAATGGGTGGAGTCGGGCGCTGGCAGCAGATACTGGGTTTCGGCCTAGTCAACGAGGAAGTCGGCCAGCGCTTGTGATTTGATGGCGGTGCCAGGCTGGTAGTTGATGGTGTAGGGGGGAAAATCTATGGCCCATTTGGCCACTCGTCCCCAGGCATCCCGGCTGCCGATGATCTCGGCTAGCGGAGCCATGCAGACCACAATGATTGGATGTTCTTGGAAGTAAGGCTTTAATTTCTTGGCGGCAAAGTGCACGCCGTAGTACATCTTCTGGTAGTGGGGGTAGTTTTCCTTGGAGGTCGACAGTACTTCACTTAAATAATATACCGGTCTTTGGACTGGTAGCACCTTGCCTTCCTCCTTGCAATCTACCACGATGACTGTGTTGACTACTCGGCTGGTGGTAGCGATGTAGAGGAGCATGGGCTCCTTAGGAGTCGGAGCCGCCAGGATAGGTGGAGTAGTCAGCATCTTCTTTAGTTGGAGAAAAGCTCCGTCCGCCTTGTGGTTCGATTCGATAAAAGTGGTCTTCTCCATGAGTTGGTACATGGGAAGAGCCTTCTCGCCCAGCCGGCTGATGAATCGGCTCATGGATGCCAAACATCCGGTGAAGTTTTGTACGTCCAGCAGTCGGCTGGGTACCTCCATCCTCTCAATTGCCTTGATCTTCAAAGGGTTGCACTCTATGCCGCATTCGAAGACCAGGAAGCCAAGGAGCTGGCCGGCTGGTACTCCGAAGATGCATTTCTCTGGATTGAGCTTGATCTGAATCGGCGCAAGTTCTCAAAGGTCTCCTTGAGGTCTTCCAGCAGTGTTCCACGCTTCTCCGTCTTCACTACCACATTGTCCACGTAAACATGAGCATTTCTGTCGAGTTGCTTGAGGAGGCACTTTTGCATGCATCGTTGGAAGGTGGCGCCGGCGTTCCTCAAGCCAAACGTCATGGTCAAGTAGCAGAAGGCTCCAAACAGTGTGATGAAGGCGGTCTTCAGCCTATCGGCCGGGTTCAACTTGATCTGGTGATACCCCAAATATGCATCCAAGAAACTCAACAGCTCGCACCCGGCTGTGGAGTCTATCACCTGGTCGGTCCTTGGCAAAGCGAACGGGTCCTTGGGGCATGCTTTGTTGAGGCTAGTGTAGTTGATACACATTCGCCATTTCTTGTTCTTCTTCAGTACCAGGACCGGGTTGGCTAGCCATTCTGGAAAGAACACTTCCATGATGAAGCTGGTCGCAAGCAGTCAGGCTATCTCTTCTGAAAAAACTCTTCTCTTCTCCTCTGACAGGTGGCGTAAAAGCTGCCTGACTGGCTTAGCATCAGATCAGACGTGCAATTTGTGCTCGGCAAAATCCGTCGGGACACCTGGCATGTCTTTGGGGGACCATGCGAAGATGTCTCGATTCTCACGAAGGAAATCGACGAGCTCGCCTTCCTATTTGCTGTCGAGGTTGGCGCCTACGACAACGTACCTCTCTGGGTGCTCCGAGTCCAAAGGTATCTTCTTTGTTTCTTTGGCCGGCTTGAACGAGCCCTCAGCTTCCGACTCCCTGGGATCGGGTGACATCTCTGGCTGTTTGCTTGCCATCGCCACAACCCGGTCAAGTAGCCGCTTCTCAGCTACGATCATGAGGGACTTGGCCAGCCGACTACTCTCTGATGCGCAGGCGGACGACTTCTTGTAGTTGCCAGTTATGGTCAAAATCCCTTTGGAACTCGGCATCTTCATCTTGAGGTAGGCATAGTGGGGGACAGCCATGAACCTGGCCAGGGCAAGCCGGCCAAGTAGTGCATGGTATGGGCTCTCCAGGTCCACCACTTCAAACCAAATTGACTCTCGGCGGAAGTGATCTTTGTCTCCGAAGAGGACATCGATCAAGATCTTGCCGATTGGTGAGCAGGAAAGGCCAGAAACTATGCCGTGGAACACTGTCCGGCAGGACTGAAGCTGCCTTTGTCTGATTCCTAATTTCTCCATGGTATCCTTGTAGAGGATGTTGATGCTGCTACCACCGTCTATCAGGACTCTGGAGAAGCGAGCAGCTCGTTTGTCCATGGCAAAGGTGGCGTCCAAAACCAAGGCATAGGAGCCTGGTTTGGGCATTACTTCTGGGTGGTCAGCTCTGCTCCAGCTGATGGGCTTCTCAGACCAATGCATGAACTCCGCTGTGTCAGATGCTACTGCATTCACCTCCTGCGGCTACAGCCGCCTGCTGCGTCGATCATCGGCCACGCTGGTGAACACGACATATGCTCCATGCTCTTCTGGGTACTCGTCTTGTATCGCGCCGACTGGTCTGACCGCCGGCTGCTAGGGCGGAGGAGGAGGCGGCTGCCCAGCAGGTGGGGGAGGCAAAAGGCTGTCTCCCTTGGCCATCCTGGTGAGCCAGTGGCACTTCTGAGTGGTGTGGTTGGACGGCTTCGCACCACTGTGGAATTTGCAGGGTCCATCCAAAGTCTGCTCATATGAGAAAGCTGGCTGCCAGTTGGGCTTGCCGCCCTTCTGGCATTTGGGCGGAAGCTGCCCTTCTGGCTGCTGGTCTTCGACTGTTGCCACCTGCCGACTGGTGGAAGTCGGAAGAGAGGCTTTGCGCTTGTGGTCGTTCTGCTGCTGACGCCGACTGGTGTCTCCGGCCGGGGTTCGAGGAGCCTGAGGAGCCACCTTGCCAGTCGCACTAACTTGAATCTCCGTCTTCATGGAGGAGTCGGCCATGGCATACTTGTCTGCTATGATCAGCAGCTCGTCGAGGGTTTCCGACTCATCGCAGAGAAGCTTGTGCTTGAGGAGGGTGCCCTCTTGGCATCCTGCAGTGAAGTACTCAATAGCCTGCACCTCGTGCACGCCCTCACAAGAGTTGCGGAGCTCGGCCCAGCGCGTGAGGTAGTCGCGAGTTGACTCGTTGGGGCCCTGTACGCACAAGGAGAGCTGGCGAGGTTTGGGAGGCCGCTTGTACGTGCTGGTGAAGTTGCGGACGAAGGCGTCGGTGAAGTCGACCCAACTGTTGATGCTGCCGGGCCTTAGGCTGTTCAGCCACGTCCAGGCTGTGCCCTAGAGCATGAGCGGAACGTACTTCATGGCAACATGCTTGTTGCTGTTTGCTATGCTAACGGCCATGGAGTAGTTGACCAGCCAGTCTTCCGGCTTCACGAAGCCGGTGTATTTGGGTGTGTCTCTGGGGAGCGTCAACCCTTTGGGGAAGGGATCGTCTCGGATGCGGGGGCCAAAACACGGCGGACCCAACTCTCTTCTTCCTCAAGCGCTAGGGATCGGTGGAGATGGTCGATCCGGTGACGGGCGTCATTCTCTCCGACTCCCTCTCAGCGGCCAAGGCGGTCGCCGAGCGTCGGGTGATCAACAGGCGGCGGGGAGACTCGCCTTTCCCTGCGAGGGGGAGGAGGCACAGTCGTCCCATCGTTCCACTGTTCTTGGGCCGCCGTCTCGGTCGCGCTCTATGGTGATGTGAGTCCGACTACGGCTGGCAGTCGGCTCCTTGTCTTTTCTTCCACGGACGCCGCCAGTCAGCGTCCAAGACATCGCGCCTTGGTCTTGGCAGGGAGGCAGGTTGTCATTCTGTCGGTGCGGCGCATCAGTGTGGCAGCTGGCCTCGTTCTGCCCTGCAGCTGCGTCAAGGAGTCGCTGGACGTGCTCCGTCATCAAGCGACGTTCTTCACCCTCGAACTTGTCCAGCTCGTCTGCCGCTGCCTGAGCGGCTCGAATGTTCTCCGCAGGCGTCGCATAAACAGGGCGATTCGCCCAGAACAGGTCGGTGATGACCACACCGCGCTGCTAGACCGTGCCAAGGCGGCTAGGCCCAGCTGGAGCCGGCGTGCCGCCCACAGCATGGTCCATCTCGCGCTGGTAGGCCTCTGATAGGCGTCTCATGCTGGCCAGCTTTTTAGCGCCTTCGACTAGCTGAAGGCGGCGTGCCTCCAGTGTCTCGGCATCGGCGTCTTCGAGAATGGGCGCTGCTAGGTCTTGTAGCGCCGCGTTGAGCAGATCATAATCACCCCCGCCAGAGTGCTCGCTATGTTCAATGTTAAGCACTTCCGTGATGGTGCTTCTTCCACTCTCTGCGCGAGGGAGCAACTCGTCGTAGACCACCATGTTGGTGGGGAACGTGTCAAGCGACGCGGTGTCGGAGTTGACCAACATCGGATCAGTGGAGCCTACGGACTCCAAGTCCCCAGCTGGCTCGCTGGCGACAAGGAGTTGATCGAGGAGGCCCGCGAGGAGGCTCTCGGGGCCGCCTGTGCTCGCGTCAGATGCGGGCTCGTCAGAGAGGCGGACCTCACCAACAAGATCGGCGAGGCAACTGGCCACACAGGCGATTTCGGCGCCATGCAGCGCGTCGGCGCAGACTCCGTCTAGCGTGCCTGGCTGGCTGCACTTGCCAGGGAGGAAAAGGGTTCTCGTCCAGAACAGGTCTCCGGATGATAGTGCACTAGGCCCCACGGTGGGCGCCAAATGTCGAGGGTTGGGTGCGACATATGCCAACGGATGGCTTATCATGGTGGGGGCGAGTAGAACGTCGTCGGTGCCTGGAAACGGGATGAGGCATAGACACGAACGACGGCGTACTTTACCCAGGTTCAGGGCTCTCCTAGGAGATAACACCCCTAGTCCTGCTCTGGGGGGTTTCCACATGATCACTAAGGCAAAGTGAATACAAGGGCGCTCCTCGAGCTGTATGCTGAAGGTAAGAGAAGGCAGGGTCAGCTCTCCCCCCCCTCTGTGATCTGTCTAGTTCTAATGGATCGGAACCCTTCGCAAGGTGCCCTGGGGGGTTTATATAGGCCTACCTCCCAGGGGTACAATGGTAAACTGTCTGGGCGCAGAGCCCAGCCGTCGGTCTCTTCGCCCGCTGGCCCTTCTGCCGACTGCTGGGGCCCGCCGATTGGTGGGCCCTGCCGACTAGTCTGGTACGGAGCCGACAGGCTGTACCCGCCTCTTGTGGGTCCCGCGGGCTGCTGATTATTGTAGCCATGCCTCTAATGACGCAGGCTTGGTCATGAGGTCATGGCTGCAGCCCTGTCGTCTGGCGGGTGTTCACTTTAGACACTCCCTGTCTCTTCTGGTTGATGGCGTGGGGAACCCGTGGGAGGGGCAGGATGACTCCCGGGGGCCGGCTCCCTACTGGTCCGACTGGTGGCGCCCTTCCCGTCTTCCGGACTCTCGCTGACTGGTAGGGCCCGTCATCCGTGGACTGTATCGTCAGGCCGTTGTGGGCACAGGGCTCTGCCCACGGTGGCTGATGTCAGGGATGGCTTGGCAACAGTGCCGCACCAAACGGAGATCTCCGTTGGTACATCGCACTAAGGCCTAGCCATCTCCTGGAAAAGGGGAGGTAGTGGGCTTTACTATTGCCACTTCCTGTCCCATCCCCCCTGATGAGGGCATGGGCTTCGTTGGTGTCGTGGGCCGACTCCCCGTGGTCGGCTTCTCCGGAAGCCGCCAGGCGGAGTCGGCCGGTCTTGACCTCGCCTCTAGGACTCGGATGCATGCGGGCAGCCGACTGTTCCTTCAGCCGTCCTCCAGAAGGCGGCTCTCCATCTGTCGTCTCGAGGGGCACAGTCAACCCTGATGTCTTTAAAGGTTTTGGGCCTCGGGCTAGCCTACTTGTGGCCCATTACTCCGACATATATACTATATGAACAAAAAGTGACAATTTTTGAAGGGCTTGTGGCCATTTTACATGGTAAAAATAAATTTTGCCCTTAGAAATTTGGTCATTTTGCATTATAAAAAAAGATAGAGGGCTTGTGGCCATCATACAAATTCAAAATGACCCATTTTTTAATAGTTTGTGGCCATTTTGCATGATAAAAATAAATTTAGCCCTTATAAATTTGGTGATTTTTCATTTGTATAGAACAAAAAGAACTAAATTTTCTACGCAATGTCAATTGTTGTGTAATTTTAAACAATGCAAAAAAACAAAGCCAACATGTTCACAAAAACAGAGTCAGCACATTCACAAAAAAGACGACGCAATTCGACGGCCCAACCAGAGCTTGGTTTCCTTTTGCGCCCAATAACAATGTTTCTTTGCGGAGTCAGTGGTGGGCCAGCAGCCGAGCACAACCAACAAGATCGCCTCTCGCGGATCGCCCCACGATCCAACGATGCGAAGCCATCCTTATGATCCAACGGCCCAGAGCCTGCACACAACCTGCCCACCGAATCCTTCTAGAAGACCACATCTGAGGGCTGTCGCTTGGCGCCAGGGTATGATCGGACAGCTGACGTTCGGAGCAAAGGTTAGGCGAAATCCCGCGGGGTTTAGAGGGGTTTTGAGCTGGTCAACGGGGTTACGAAAGCTTTGACTGAGCATAACTAATTTAAAAATCGAAAAATATGAAACCTTCACTGTTCGTCGTTTTATAAGACACACTACCGAGGAAAAATACTAAACTTAGTCTATGGTCATTTTCATGAAAAAAAACCTAGCTGGCACGATCGAGGTCAAATGGCACCATTAATTTAGAAAAAATCAAAAAAATATGACACATGTGCACAATATTGTCTTACGTGACATGTTACCAACCAAAAATCATAAAGTTCGTCTATGGTCATTTTCATGAGAAAACTTTCACACATATGAGTTATCACCTACAAGATTTCATAGAGTTCAAGGAGATGAGGTAGGGTTACCTTCTGTTTTTGAAGAATTTAAAAAAAATCAAAAAAATCACCAAAGCTTTATTTCAAAGTGAATAAGAAGGATTCGAACTTAGTTTTCCATTTTCATATTTTAAATGTGTTTTTAATAGTTTTTATATTAAAGCTTATTTTTCAAAAGAAAATGTAAAAATATGAAGATTAATTCAAAAAATAGTGAGACTTCGAATCTAGTGTAGGTGTTAAAATATATTGTAGATTCGAAGTCTCACTATTTTTTGAAAATATAGTGTAGATTCGAAGTCTCACTAGAGTGAGATTAATTCAAAAAATGTAAACAACCCATTTGTAATCAAGTTTTTTTGAATAGGTGTTAATAAAAAACATTTGGCTCATTTAGAGTAGGTCCAAAAAAACTTGATTACAAATGGGTTGTTTACCCTAGCCTAGGAGCTTATTTGGAGCACATTTCTCACATTTAAATTTCTTTGACCTCCCCTAAATCACCTCAAATTTTGCACACATGATCTCCTACACAAACATAGATAGTTTGCCGAGGTTTTTTTTTTTTTGCATTTTCTTGAATTTATAATGTCCTGTCGAATGTCAGTTCAAAACATCGGATAATGAAACATGCTTGTGCGAAAAAGCATGCATTTGATTTGATTAATAAACATGAGACCAATAACATGTGTGATCAGTGAAGCAACACTGAAGTTATCAGTGAAGCAACACCGAAACGACATGTCTGATCAATGGAGCAACACTGAAACAACATGTGTGATTATTGCTGCACCTAAACTCATAGTTCACAACATCTAAACAAAACTAACCATACACCATAGGCAAATATAAGGACAGACAAATATAGATAGAATAATACATTACTAGCATCACCATAGATTCAGTTCACACCATAAAAAGCCACATTATGTTTACCAAAAGTAACCGGACCCAAAGTACCCAAAATATTAACATTCAGTTCACAGCATCACACCATCACAACATCACATCATCACATCACTTCATGCCGGAGTCAGGGCCTTCGCGAGCGCAGCATGCTGCCCCCTGATCATCTAGTCCTCCCCGTGGATCGCTACATCCTCTGCATGAGACAGAAGGTGATCGAAGCGGCCATCCTTGGGCTTTGGCTTGGTGGTGCAGTAGGGGCAGTGCCACTTCTTGAACTTGCAGTTGTAGAAGGAAGCAACTCCCTTGGCCTTGATCTTCTCCACCTCCTTGGCTGTGAAGGACGCGGTGTTTCCCTTGTACACATCATCTCCAGAATCATACTACACACATGAATCAATTGCATTAATACATTATAGATTCATATACACCATGTCAAAGGAACTAAATGAACAAGGGATGGTCTTACCTCATATTCAGAATCATCACTAAACTCCCCCTCATATGGGTCGTAGTCGGCCAGCTTCCTCTCCCCCCCCAACCATCATCCTCCTGAATATACAATTACATCCATCACTAGTAGCCAATTGAAAATTTAGATATGCACACATGACACATTGATCATAGGGCTAATATACTCCCAATATGACATTCAAAACCCCAACCTGAGTAGCATTCAAAAACAAATCTAATATAATACATATGACATTCAAAACCCCAATATGACATTCAAATAACATATTGATCATTGGTGATGCACACACATTGAAGAACAGAGCTAATATAACTACATATTGTGGACAAATTTATATACTAATGAATCAAATAACTTCTTAATCAATGGATTTCATTTGGGCATATGGCATTCAAAACCCAATCTGAGTAGCATTCAAAAACAAATCTAATAGGGACCCAATCTCCCAATCTAATAAACATACATGTCTGTAGCATTAAAAACCCCAATATGTGAGCATTAAAAACAAATCTAATAAGCATACATCTATGTAGCATTGAACCACATCTAATAAACAGATCTATCTAGAATTTTTGCAACGAATTTATCCAACAAACCCTAGTACAAAAACCCCCACCCCCCCAATACAGAAACCCCGACCCATCCGTCAAACCAACTACTCTAACCATCTGAACTATAGTATGAATCCACAATCTAACCAATCCAACTAACTCTACAAGCTAATATCCTAAAGAAAGCAAGTGCAAACACCTCCTTCTCCTCACCAGGCTGCGCACGGGGCGTATTGGGATTGACTGCGCCGCTTGAAGCCGTCACCTTCTGCAGCGCTGAGGCGGAGCCCGCCACCTCCTTCTCCACATCCGCAATGATTGCGAGTTTCCCCACACCACCGTGGACGCCGCTGATATCCACGGTCATCGTGCCCTGCAGCTCGACCACATCTTCGGCTGCTACGTCGGTGTCACCACGGGCTTCAGCCATCTCCGGGTGAAGGCGATGAAGGTGAGGAAGAGGATGTGGTGGGGGACAGCAAGACGGTGCGGTCGAGGTAGTGGAGGAGAGCGAGACGATGCCGGTGGGGGACAGGAAAACGATGCTGCAGGGAGGGGATTTGGGGGAAAATGTTAGGGGGCAATGGAGGTGGTTGCCCCTCTTTATACGATGGGACGTTTCAGGCATGTCCCATGGACACGTGCTACCCCACGACCGCGGTCCATTGCATGCGCCCACGTATACGAATACATGTACGGTCAGCATATGAAACAACTATACGGGTTACGGTCAAAGGTGTACACGGCCCTACACGGCCCCACTCATCAGAGTTAACGGTCAAAGGCATTGAGCCGACGGCAACGTCCGTTGCAACCTGTTCTGAGGGTTTCGGGCAAGGGAGTGGGGAAAGTGATCAAAAGTTAACAGAGTGGGGATGAATGAGTAGAGCTAAGGAACCAGGGGCACATAAAATAAAAAAACCCAAAAATCTTTGGGTGTTAATCACATGGCGATGTGAACTAGATTATTGACTCTAGTAAACTCTTTGGGTGTTAGTCACATGGCGATATGAACTATGGTTGTTAATCACATGACGATGTGAACCAGATTATTGACTCTCATGCAAGTGGGAGACTAATGGATCCCTAGAGGCAATAATAAAATGGTTATTATTATATTTCCTTAATCATGATAAAGGTTTGTTAATTATGCTAGAATTGTATTGACCGGAAACTTAAATACATGTGTGGATACATAAACAAATATTGTGTCCCTAGAAATCCTCTACTAGACTAGCTCGTTGATCAAAGATGGTTAAGGTTTCCTAACCATAGACATGTGTTGTCACTTGATAACAGGATCACGTCATTAGGAGAATGATGTGATGGACAAGATCCATCCGTTAGCTTAGCATATGATCATTCAGTTTATTGCTATTGCTTTCTTACTATCAAATACATATTCCCTCGACTATGAGATCGTGAAAATCCCGGAAACTGGAGGAATACCTTGTGTTCTTTCAACCATCATAGCGTAACTTGGTGATCATAAAGATGCTCTACAGCTATATCCAAAGGTGTCTGTTGAGTTGGCATGGATCGAGATTAGGATTTGTCAATCCGTGTATTGGAGAGGTATCTCTGGGCCCTCTCGGTAATACACATCACAATAAGCTTGCAAGCAAAGTGACAAAGGAGTTCGTTATGAGATGGTGTAGTACGGAACAAGTAAAGAGACTTGCCAATAACGAGATTGAACTAGGTATGGAGATATCGATGATCGAATCTCGGGCAAGTAACATACTGATAGACAAAGGGAATTACATATGTTTTCATAAAGGTTCGACCGATAAAGATCTTCGTATAATATGTAGGAACCAATATGGGCATCCAGGTCCCGCTTTTGGTTATTGACCGGAGAAGCATCTCAGTCATGTCTACATCATTCTCAAACCCGTAGGGTCCGCATGCTTAACGTTTGTTGATGATATAGTATTATATGACTTATGTAAGTTGGTGACCGAATGTTGTTCGGAGTCCAGATTAAGATCACAGACATGATGAGGAGCTCCGAAATAGTCCGGAGGTAAAGATTGATATATGGAATAATAGTGTTTGGCTTTCGGAAAGGTTTCAGAATTCATCAAAAGGGGTTTCGGATGTTTCCCAAAATGTTTGGGTACGAGAACACTTTATTTGGGCCAAGGGGTAAAGCCCATGAGGCTTTTGGAAAGTCCAAAAGGAAGTTTTGTGGAGGCTAGGGGACAGACGCCAGGGACCCTGACGTCTGGGTCCAGACGCCGGGAACCCTCGCGTCTGCTCCCGGAGTCCAAGTAGGACTCTTGCCTTTCGGGCAAAACCGACTTTCAGGAGGCTTTTACTCCAAGTTTCGACCCCAAGGCTCAACATACAAATAGATGGGTAGGGCTAGCACCCAAGACACATCAAGATTCACAAAGCTGTGTGCCGGCAACCCCGTCCCCTCTAGTTTATCCTCCATCTAGTTCCTGTAGTGCTTGGCGAAGCCCTGCACAGATTTTTCTTCATCACCAACCGTCACTACACCATCGTGCTGTCGGAACTCATCTACTACTTCGCCCCTCTTGCAGGATAGAGAAGGCGAAGACGCCATCAATCTAAATGTGTGCTGAATGCGGAGGTGCCGTATGTTCGGTACTTGATCGGCACAGATCATGAAGGTGGACGACAACATCAACCGTGTTGATAAACGCTTCCACTTAAAGATCTTCAATGGTATGAAGATGTTCTCCCCCTCTTGTAGCTATGCATCTCCATGGATAGATCTTGCGTGTGCATAGAATCTTTTCTGTTTTCCATGCAACGTTCCCCAACAGGTTATATGATCCAATTAGATTAGCATTGTTGAGAGATTGCACTAGCGAAAGTACGAGCCCTAGGCCTCATTTTCATGCATTGCAATGCCATTTGTGCTCCATTTTATCAATTGCTGCCTTGCTGTTTTTTATTGTTCCTATTACAAAAATCAATATCCACTATCCATATTACACTTGTATCACCATCTCTTCGCCAAACTAGTGCACCTATACAATTTACCATTGTATTTGGTGTGTTGGAGACACAAGAGACTTTTTATTATTTGGTGGCAGAGTTGTTTGAGAGAGACTCATCCTACACCTCCCATGGATTGATAAACCTTAGGTCATCCACTTGAGGGAAATTTGCTACTATCCTACAAAACATTGCGCTTGCAGGCCCAACACGAGTCTACAAAAACAAGTTGTGTAGTAGACATCAAGCTCTTTTCTGGCACCGTTGCCGGGGAGGTGAGTGCTTGAAGGTATATCTTTAGATCTTGTGTGACGCCCCCAATCCGACCGTACACTAATCATACACGCAAATGTGTACGATCAAGATCAAGAACTCAAAGGAAGATATCACAACACAACTCTAGACACATAATAAAATAATGCAAGCTTTATACTACAAGTCAGGGGCCTCGAGGGCTCGAATACATCAGCTCAAAAACACAAGAGTCAGCTGAAGCAATTGTATCTGAGTATAGACATAAGTTAAACAAGTTTCCCTTAAGAAGGCTAGCACAAATTAGCAATGATCGAAAAGGTAAGGCCTCCTGCTCGGGACCTCCTAACTACTCCTCGAAGTCGAACTCCAGGTAGAATCATCCTCGGGATCCTCTGGCTCCTGTACTCCATCATATGATCGCAGTAACCGGGAAAAGGGGAAAAAGAAGTAGGAAAGCAACCGTGAGTACTCATGCAAAGTACTCGCAAGCAAGGATCTACACTACATATGCATTGGTATCAATGAAATGGGTAGTATCTGTGGACTGAACTGCAGAATGCCAGAATAATAGGTGGATAGCTAGTCCTACGAATACTACGCTTCTAGGAGCCTCCATCTTGAAGCATGTAGAAGAGAGTAGCTGGTAAGTTCACCAAGTATCATCGCATAGCATAATCCTAACCGGTGATCCTCTCCTCGTCGCCTTGTGAGAGAGCGATCACCAGTTGTATCTGGCACTTGAAAGGGTGTGTTGTATTAAGTATCCAGTTCTAGTTGTCATAAGGTCGAGGTACAACTCCGGGTTGTACTTTTACCGAGGGACACGGCTATTCGAATAGATAAACTTCCATGCAGAGGTGCATGTCGGTGTCAAAACCGGCGGATCTCGGGTAGGGGGTCCTGAACTGTGCGTCTATGGTTGATGGTAATAGGAGATAGGGGACACGAAGTTTTACCTAGGTTCGGGCCCTCTCGATGGAGGTAATACCCTACGTCCAGCTTCATCGATATTGATGAGTATGAGGGTTACAAGAATTGATCTACCACAAGATCGTAATGGCTAAAACCGTAGAAGTATAGCCTGTCAGATTATGATTGCCTCTATGGACTAAACCGTCCGGTTTATATAGACACCGGAGGGGCCTATGGTTGCACAAAGTCGGTTACATAGAAAGTAAATAGTACATCCGGCCGCCTAGCTTGCCTTCCACACAAAGGAGAGTCCCATCTAGACACAGGAGGAAGTCTTCTATCTTGTATCTTCATGGCCCAGTAGTCCGGCCCACGTCACACAGGCCGGACGCCCGAGGACCCCTTAATCCAGGACTCCCTCAGTAGCCCCCGGACCAGGCTTCAATGACGAGGTGTCTGGTGCACAGATTATCTTCGGCATTGCAAGGCGGGTTCCTCCTCCGATCACTTCAAAGTACCTGACTTAAAGAGATGTATTCATCCATTCATTTAATGTCGCACCCATCGGCTTTTGTGTCTCCACACTTTCCGCTTCCATGTGTCAAGCGAATACGACAGGTCAGGGTATTTTTTGCACATAAATCCCCGGCCAAGTAAGAAAGGCCTCTATTTAAAGGGATTGGGTCTAAGATCCATTCCACACTATCGGCGTTCTGGGAACGGGGGTCCCCAGACTTGCCTGCCTGCGGCCTACGGCGTGGCTCAAGTGGGGGCCCAGCGCGGCCCAACTTCATCAACACGAGGCTCAAGACCCTCGCGAGGGGCCAAGCCTCGCGAGGCGGACAACACGGCGCATCCTCAGGCACAGCCTCGTCAGGCTGGCTCGCGAGGAGGCAGAGAGTTCAAGGCGGGGTACCTCGCGAGGTGCCCATGATGCAAGCCATGACGACACGGGGCACCAGGCGGGTGCCAGCGCTCGCAGCGTCCCTCTTTCTTCTTTGGTGCAAAGGGGGCAAGCGTATCCGCGGAGTACCGAGGCATCAGGCAAAGGTTGCCACTTCGGTGCAACGAGACCAAGAACAGGAGGACTACGAGATGGAGGTCACCATGGAGCCCAGCGCGGCGTCATCACCAGAGCCTTTGGCAGGCGAAGACTGCTTTTGTCAGGATAGATGTACTCGTTGTCCCCCTTCAAATTAGCCCGCCATTGTTGGATCCCTTCCCGCTCAATATTTGGGGAGAGGACCAGGGCCTCTATAAATAGGACTAGCCACCCACGTAGCAAGGGGTCGGTTAGGTTCGATTCCTAGGGGAGAGGTTCGATTCCTGGTTGTTCGGTCCGGGATCTGAGAGAGAAAGAGAGAGAAAGGTGACTGAACTCTTCATAGCAGTTCATCACCACAACCAAGAACAGACCCTCGCGAGGCTGTTCTTCCTTGTATTGTTCATCCACACCAGCCCCAGGAGGCAATCCATCCACCACACACTGGAGTAGGGTATTACACCACATCGGTGGCCCGAACTAGTATAAATCTTGTGTCTTTCGTGCAGCTCTTCTAGTAGTTTAGATCCCATCGAGACGGAGAGGTTGAAGGTGAGATTTCCGCGCGCACCCCAGTGTTCGAACCTTAAGGGTCTACAGGAACCCGAAATCCAACATTTGGCGCGCCAGGTAGGGGTGCGCCGGAATTCGTCTTCCACCGCTCCGTGCCCCGTCGCGTCTTCATCGCCATGCCCGGCGACCAGAAGGTCAACCCCAACCCGTGGGTTGCGTGGCCCAAATGCACGGAACCGTTCGCCTCGGGCGACCCCGCACCCCAGGCAGCTTGCGGTCCGCCGGGCGCTGCGGGCCGCGGGCGACGCGGACAGACTGCGGCAACTCTTACGCTGCGGCAGGCTCAGTCGGCAGCAAGGGCCTCCAATCACGCTGCGACAATGACACCATACACCCGCCGGGAGCAGGCGAATTTGAGGGCCGCGCTCACGGTGGCCCGAGAGCTGCTGCGGTGCAGGTTGCGGGAGGGAGGCCATGACGTGCTGCTAGAGCGACTGGCGGAGCTCCTGGGCTTCGCCGCCTCGGGGGATCACCCCTTCTCCACCCAGCTCCCATCTCAAGCCCAGAGCGACCCGCACGGGGGCTCCGCGCGCGCCCGCGGGCTTCAAGGCTACTCCGGCGCCAGCGAAGCTGTCAGCACCGGACCGGTGGCGGCACTGCCCCCGCCCCCGGCCCGCGAAGGAGAAGGACTCGACGTGACCCGCGGCCCCGGAGGGCGGCCGCATTGCCACACAGTGGCAGGCATGACAGGTGGGGCCGCATGGCATGCGGGGCGCCACGGCATGGCGTACGAGATGACGGCGACGGAAGAGTACGTGCCCCTCATGATGGACCAAGGACACCCTCACGAGGATGGGCAGGGCTCACTCCTCGGCCCCAGCTGGGGGACGAGGTGATGGAGGCTGGGCCCTTCCAGGCGCTCCAGGACGAGCCCACTTGCCACGCTCGAGGCAGCGATCACCGGGCACCGCTAACTCTTTAGGGGCAGGTATATGCTAATCGTGGATCGCAGGAGGTGCAGGTCGCTGCGGCGAGCGGCTGCCCCGCTCCTACAGTCCCTCACCCCTCGGGAGGAGGGTGCAGTGGGCTGCAGGGGAGGGGCCGGGATCCGACATCACCACCGCGGCGTTCGGAGAAAGGCGTTCTCAGGAAGAAGGCCCTCTGCTGGGGAGGTGCCTCAGGGCCTGCCCCTAGCAGAGGACCCGTGGTCGTCGGGGGAACCGCTGGCGACCGCTCTACCCCATCGGGCGGCGTCCTGGGTTCCGGTCATTGCTGATGGCACTAGAGTGTGGTGCAAGGCGGGGCCCTCGTCTGGCGATATGAAGCAAGGCCAGTACCTGTGAAGAAGGCCCAGTGCCTGTGAAGCTCGCCGCCTCGTGACACTCTCACGTAATAATGAGTGGGGTTGTACATGCCCCGGAGTCTCAGGGGTGCCGGCCTCAGGCCCTGGGGCTCCCTCCCACGCCCAGTGGACAGCACTTAGCTCCGCGTTGGTGAGAAGACATCCAAGACTGGATTAGGTGCCAGACGCGGCCTTTTGTCTGCCTTTTTGTTGCCCTTCCCTTTGGTTGTAGCTTTTCTCTCGCTGGATTTAAGTTGGATTCGAATTTGAGATTTACGTGTGTTTGGGGGAGGGGTGCTTGTTCTCGCTCGAGCTGTTCTCGCGTTCTGGTTGCCGCTTCGTCACAGCTGCCTCCCCTCGCGAGCCCCTCGCCAGCCGGGTCAGGCCAGGCTAGTGCGCAGCCCAGGCTGCCGCTGTTGCTCCCTCCCGGGAGGATTTTCGGGTGCCTGCGGAGGTTGTCCTATCCGGAAAAGGCCCAGAGCCTATGAAGCAAGGCGAGTGCCTGTGAAGCTCTCGCGCTCGAGGAAAAGGCCCAGAGCCTGTGAAGCAAGGCGAGTGCCTGTGAAGCTCTCGCGCTCGAGGAAAAGGCCCAGAGCCTGTGAAGCAAGGCGAGTGCCTGTGAAGCTCTCACGCTCGAGGGAAAGGACCGGAGCCTGCGAAGCAAGGGGAGTGCTTGTGAAGTCATCGCGTTCGGGAGAAGGCCCAGGGCCCGAGGAGAAGGCCAACGCATGAGGAGTTTCTCATCAGCGACAACCTCACACCCTGAGGACCCAGCTAGAAAGCGCCCAAGGTGTCGCGCCCTCCTGCAGGCCGCCTCGGAACCAGCGTGGGACAAAGGTAAACCAGCCCACCATTAGGCGCGAGCGCAATTTGGTTACTACTGATATGATAGACATAGGTTTTTACATGAGGGGCTTCCCCTCCCAAAATGCTCTCACACACCACCAGGTCAAAAGCCGGAGTTCTATTCATGCAGAGTGAAAAAGACAGGAGCGATACGCTCTCAGTCGGACCAATCCCCCAATGCGTCCCAGGAAGCACCTCCTGAGCCCTCGCCGGAGTCGCCGAGCTCGCCATCGATGCATGCATCGCTGCCGGCGGCGTCAGGGCCGCTCGCCGTGCCATCCTCGTCAGCACCCATGACCACGTCGCTGTCGTCCGAAGTGAAGGCCCTGACGAGGGCGTCCACGTTATCCTCCACCCAGCGCGACAGGTCGTCCCGGACGGCCTGGGGGACTGGGGCGATGACGGCGTCGAAGTCGAAGTGGGGATCAATGTTCTGAAGATGGCTGAAGACACAGGAGAAGGCGCGCTTGAGCAAGGCGCGGCTCCTCTCCTCCACCTACCTGTCGGCCCTAACCGACCGCGCCTCCAGCTGCGCCACCACGGCGGTGAAGAACTGCAGGTTACCGGCGTAGTTGATCGTGTGTGGCTCACCGACGGATGCCTCGCAGATGTTGCCCAAGGCTGAGTTGGCCCTCTCCCTGAGCATGGTGAACATTGGGCCATGCGCGTGCTGCAGGAGCCGCCGCTGGCGTATTTCATCGGCGTTCTGGCGCTTGACGGCCTCGGCCTCTTCCATCCGTTGGCAAAGGCGGAGCACCTCGGCTTGAGAGGCGGCCAGCTCTTTCTGCACTACCTCAAGGGTGGCCCGGGAGGCGTCGGCCAGCTGCATCGCCTCGTCCCGTTGGGTCCTCAGGGCTGCGGTTCTGCCTTTGGCTTCGACCCGGATCATCCCCAGCTTCCCCTCGAACTCACGCTCGAGGCCTTGGCACGCCATCGCCACCCGACGACAAACCTCCTCCAGGACATGCGCTTCCCGCGCAGCGACGTCGTCCTCCGCCTGCGTCACTAGGCGCTCCCTTGTCTCCAGCCTCTCGTACTCATGGGAGCGTTCGGCGGCCTCCAGCACCAACGCTTCCTCGCGCTTCTGAAGCTCAGCTGGGTCACTAGAGGCCACCTCCATCGACGCGAGAGCTGCCTCGCGCAGCTCCGCTTGCTCCTCCAACGAGTGGCATTGGGCCAGGAGCTCGTGAGCTCGCTCCTCCGCCGCCTCTCACTATCCGTCAGCTCTTTGGGCCTCCTCGATGGCCTGGGAGTGGGCCACTCGGGAGGCCTCCAGCGACGCCTTCGCTTCTTCATCATCAAGGTCGCGTTGGCGGCGCGCAAGGGCGACGGCGGCCTCCAGCTCGCGCCTCCCTGCAGCTAGGTGGAGGCCCTCGGCCTCCAGGCGAGCATCTTCAGGGGCAAGCTCTTCCCCAAGCAGGTCCACCGCGTCGGCCGCTCGTCGAAGGAACCCTTGGCGGCGAGAGCGGCGCTCCCGAGCGCGCCCGAGCACATCTTCCACGTCATCATCCGCCCCAAGCAGGCGCCGGGGGCTGCGGGTCATCGTTCCCCCTCCGGGCAGGGGGCTAGGGGCTGGCGACCTCGCAACGGCTGGACGCGCCACATCAGAAGCCCGACCAAGGGCCAGCCCGCCTCCAGATGAGTGGCCCAGGTGGCGCCTCAACCAGTCGCAGCCCAAGGCCAGACGGGAGGTACCCGACAGACTGGCTATCCCCTGAGAAGGCCCGCGAAGGAGAAGCGCGGGGAATGAAGGGCCGCGGCGCACCTCGGGACGATCCGCCCCATCAGACGCCCTCACCACAAGGGCAGAGCTGCTTGGAGCACTTGAGGATGGCGGAGGAGGCGAAGCCAAGGGAGGTGGTGCCTCGGCGACTCCCGTGATCTCACTTGGAAGGGGCCTGCGGAGCAAGAATCAGCGAAAGCAACAAGAGAATCGGGAGTCAGAGAGGAAAAAGACTTACTCGTTAGTGGCGAAGTACTTCCTGCGCTTCAGCACGCGACAAGGGGAGTCAACACCCAGAGCCTCCCTCTTCCTCCGTTGGGCCTCGAAGTCCACGCGGAAGCGGCCCAAGAGAAGAGCGCAAGGATCAACCTGACGCGAGGACGAGGCACCAGGACGGCCCGCGTCGGGAGCGCCCGCCTGGCGCGTGCCACCAATCACCTCGTCAGAAGCCGGGACCAGGGCCTCCAAGGCCCCAGCCCCGGGCGCTGGGAGCGGCTGCCTACCACCTTCAGCCGCAGCAGTACGGGCCTCAGGAGCTGTCTCCTCACGAGAAGCCTCGGGCGCCGCACCCTCCTCCGGAGCCGCCCCCGCGCGAGCAGCCTCGGGCACCGCACCCTCCTCCGGAGCCGTCCCCTCACGAGCGGCGCACAATGCTACCCCCTCCTCTGGAGCCTCCTCGGCCTCAGGCGCCTCCTGTCTCACTTCTCCGCCGCTTGAGGAGGAGTCGCCTTGGCCGATTGGGAGGGGAGTCACCACTACAGGGTTCTCGCGAGGCCCTTGGAGACCGGCGGGGCGCAGCCCCCACTCATCGAAGGCGGGCATCTGCTTCACGAAGTCAGCCTTGCTCTAACAGAGATATAGCAAGGCCCCGCCTTGCCGGATGTTGCCAGGATTGGGGTCCCCGGCCAAAGTCAAGAGCGTCTACTTCAGCGCCGCGAGAGCCAGGTCTTCTTCCTGGAGCCTCATGTCGTCCTCGCGCCCCCGGAAGGCCCACATTCAGCGAGAGTGCCGCTTCAGGGGAGCGACACGGCACAACAGAAAATCCTTCACCACTTTGGGCGCTGTCACGCCGAGTTTCCTCAGGAGCGCGAAGCGGGGCCAAACGAAGACAAGCCGAGGGCTCTTCAGCGTCTCCTGGCCCCAACCCGAATTGGGGACGGCAGGCGAGGTCGGCTCCGATAGCAGGGGGCTGGGCACCCCTGCGTCCACATACAACCACCGCTCGCGCAACCCGGCCGCGGGCTGGGGGAGTTGGAAGTCAATTCCAGACGCCTCTGACACAAGCTCGGCAGCAAAGCTCGCGCATGCCCAGTGCTGGGAAGGATCGACAAGATGCAGCGAGAAGAAGTGGCGCAGCAGGGCCACCGAAGGAGAGATGCCCACCATGGCTTCGCAAACGAAGGCAAAGACCGAAAGGAGGGTGATAGACTCAGGACTTAGATGCATTAAGTGGATCTGATAATGTGAAAGCACGGCATTGAAGAAATCGGAGAAAGGGGGAACCAGACCCGCCCACATGGCATTGGTAAAACATGGGACCTCAGTGGCTGTCCTGTCAATGGAGAAGTGGGACGCGGGCCAGGCAGTCGTCCTTCCGCACTCGTTGAAGACGGTGGCCAGGGCCAAGCTGTCCCTGCCCAGGCACTCTTGGTTAAGCACAGTCGACCGGCCGACAAGGGGGGCCACCGTTGGTGGCGCACAAGACGAAGGCATGGGTTTCTCTGCTCTCTCCTTCCTCGTCTGAGCCATGGCGATGGAAAGGAGGGGGGACTCGAGATTGGATTGAAGGCAGGGGGAGGTGCACGAAAGAAGGAAGAACAGAGGACACCCGAGCAACAGGAAAGGGGACGGTTGTGTACAACTAACAGTCCGCCTAGCAGGGCGCACAATAAGGAAGCGTGGGGGAACGCTGCCGTCCACGTCCAATCAACCGCCACGCGGCGCCCAAGGCCACAGGCGGTTAGGGCCCGTGGCGCTTCACCCTTGCCCTTTCGCCTCTCGGCACGGCCAAGTCCATGCGCGCCTTGGGCCCGGGGGCTACTGTCGGCGTTTTGGGAACGGGGGTCCCCAGACTTGCCTGCCTGCGGCCTGCGGCGTGGCTCAAGTGGCGGCCCAGCGCGGCCCAACTTCATCAACACGACTCTCAAGACCCTCGCGAGGGGCCAAGCCTCGCGAGGCGGACGACACGACGCATCCTCAGTCACAGCCTCGTCAGGCTGGCTCGCGAGGAGGCGGAGAGTTCAAGGCGGGGTACCTCGCGAGGTGCCCATGACGCAAGCCATGATGACATGGGGCACCAGGCGGGTGCCAGCGCGCGCAGCGTCCCTCTTTCCTCTTTGGTGCAAAGGGGGCAAGCGTATCCATGGAGTACCGAGGCATCGGGCAAAGGTTGCCACTTCGGTGCAATGAGACCAAGACCAGGAGGACTACGAGACGGAGGTCACCATGGAGCCCAGCGCGGCGTCATCACCAGAGCCTTTGGCAGGCGAAGACTGCTTTTGTCAGGATAGATGTACTCGCTGTCCCCCTTCAAATTAGCCCGCCATTGTTGGATCCCTTCCCGCTCAATATTTGGGGAGAGGTCCAGGGCCTCTATAAATAGGACTAGCCACCCACGTAGCAAGGGGTCGGTTAGGTTCGATTCCTAGGGGAGAGGTTCCATTCCTGGTTGTTCGGTCCGGGATCTGAGAGAGAAAGAGAGAGAAAGGTGACTGAACTCTTCATAGCAGTTCATCACCACCGCCAAGAACAGACCCTCGCAAGGCTGTTCTTCCTTGTATTGTTCATCCACACCAGCCCCAGGAGGCAATCCATCCAGCACACACTAGAGTAGGGTATTACACCACATCGGTGGCCCGAACCAGTATAAATCTTGTGTCTTTCGTGCAGCTCTTTTAGTAGTTTAGATCCCATCGAGACGGAGAGGTTGAAGGTGAGATTTCCGCGCGCACCCCAGTGTTCGAACCTTAAGGGTCTGCCGGAACCCGAAATCCGACACACACCCAGCGGAAAATCCTCAGAGTCTTGCCAAGGGAAACCATTCAACATGGCTAGCGTCCCTAGTTCTTCCTCCCGCCCTCATGGCTCCGGAAAAGGCAATTGGGAGAGATGTGTTGTATCCCATGAGCAGTTGGTTAAGCTCCAAACACAGGGATTCCTTCCTCCCGTGGATCTGGTCCTTGTTCGAGCAGGATTGACCTCCTTCATAGGCGAAGTTCTGGCGGAAAATTTCCCTAATCCATCCAGGGGGAACGGGTGTGCTTCGTGTCTTACTTGTTGTGAGTCGTAGGGTTTCACTCCACCCTTTCCTCCGGGGACCCCTGGAGTATTACAGCCTCCAACTGCAAAACCTCACGCCATCCTCTATCCTGCACATTGTAGGTTTTCTTGCCTTGTGCGAGCTTTTCCTAGGTTGTGAAGCCCACTTTGATTTGTGGAGGAAGCTATTCTTCCTCGTCCCTCGCAATCGAGAGGGGTCGATATTCGAGGTGGGCGGCGCCAAAGTATGGCGCATAGACGGGACCGGATACCTGTCCGGTACGCCGAAGAAGGCGCCTGAAGAATGGCCCTCAAAATGGTTCTATATTGAAGACGTTGCTCTCCCTGGCCCAGTTCGAATGGGTCTTCCCAAATTTTCAAATGCTCCATTGAAGAAACGTCACAATTGGCGCCCTCGAAGCCTCGAGGAGGAAGATAGCGTGGAGGTCCATCAATTGATGGGTAAGATAAAGACACTTGCCCTGTCCGGACTATCAATAATCAAGGTGATGGCGACTTCCATAGTGTGGGGGGTCCAGCCACTCCAATGCCAAGGGCTTCCCATGTGGCACTATAATGGAGAGGATGACGCCTCACGCTGCGGTCGGAAGGGTTCAGACACCCCCACCGCTTTGGTTAAAATATTGGCCGAACTGTACAAAGGGGAGAAATAGGAGTTCACTCGTCTTAAACGTCGAGATGGATTTTCCATGTACAATCCTCCGAGCTGGGTGAGCTCTTAATCCCACCACTTTACTTAGTCCTCTCCCTAAATCACTTTTAATGGACATTAATCCATCTATCTGTAACAGGAATGGCAGAAGGTTACCGAGGGGATCCATAACCCTGCCCTGTAGCTAGAGGATCACAACTGGGACCTTGACCCCGGATTCGAAGAGGATCCGGACATATTTGTGGAGCTTGAGGAGGGAGTATTCTACCAGGCTAGCTATCATGGCATAGTAGTGCCAATCATGGCTGACTATCCCGGCCTCCTTCCTGCCTCACATGTAAGTAATCAAGAGACACCTTCTTCGAAAGAGCTTCCTCATTACGCCTCACCCACCGCACTATTTCGTGCTCCAAAGGGGAGGCGCTCGACGCCACAATGTGCACCAGAAGCATCTCCTGGGAGAGCGGTGCCCGCACCGAGCAAATCTTCGAAGAGAAAGGCGAACGTCAATACGGCAGAAACTTCATCAAAGAGGTATGGCTTTCTTTTTAAATATGCCTCATGGTCATCACATCAAACTGTGACATTATCCGCTGCATTTTATCAGGAAGAGTGTCTACCGGACTATGTCCGAGGATCCTGCCAGTCGCGCCTCCACTAGTTAGATTCTAGACCCAACCTTAAGGACGAGGGCTGACACGAGAGTGGCGCCGGACTGTCCTTCCACAGAGGATTCAGATGATATGTCCGTCACAAACTCTGAAGTGGAGAGCGCCATGAATCATCGGCGCCGGAGGTCTGCTCTCCGCGACCCTGGCTTTTCAAAAGAGGCATTCGATGCCTTCAGCTCGGCCGATGCATACATCCGAGCTGCTCGAGATGGACTTGCCAGAGCCATGGACCAACATTTAAAAGATATGTAGGTAAGTGTAAATTTGATACTCATATACCAGTAGCCCCCGAGACTTGGAGCAGTTCATACAACTGATTTAAGGATCATTGTATAATTAGGTACTCACGAAGAAGAATGCCCTGTTGTCTCAAGAGCTGGAAAAGTGTCAGACCCAGCTAGCTACGGCTACTGCCGAATTGGAGAAATCCAAGGGGGCACCGCCTGGTAATGTTTCCCCTCATCAAAAAAAAGTATAATCATATACCTGTAATATTAATACTGTTGTGTTTCCGCTGATAGGATCAGTAGATCAACTGATTGAAAAACTGAAAATCACCCAGGTTGGTGAACATGAGGCTAAAAAGCAACATGCGGCAGGCAAACATGTGCTGACACGGGTCAGGGATGACAAGAACAAGCTACAGGATTCCAACACCCTGCTGGGCGAAGAACTAAATATGTGCAAGCCCAGCTTGCTGACGCCGTCAAGGAGAATAGGAGGCTACAAGGCGGCATATTCAGTATGGTTTTGACCATACCTTTATGGACTTCAGCAAAGAAATGGTCTGACAGATTTATCTCTGCAGGTATGCTGACTGGCCATCCCGAAAAGGAAATGTCCGGCTCTCAAGCCGACCTTCTACAAGAGCTGTCCCAATTGCACGAGCGAGCTCGACAAGCAATGCGGAGCATTGCCAAAGCCTTGTGGTCGTCCGCCTCTCCTCCAGGAAGTATGGAGGAGCTTGTGAAGCTATTCCAGGGAGCTCGGCGGCGTTTCCGATTATGGAAGATATCGGCCTGCCGAGAAGGTGCGCGAGAGGCCTGGGCCATGGTAAAAACACGGTACATGAAGCTTGATCCGAATCATATGGCCCGAGTCGGACCTCGGGGGTCAGATGGAAAGGAAATTCCAGTTAGCCTCGTGTATGACCAGGTAAAGATAGCTGCCAAGTATTGCCAACAGGACTGTAGGATAGATAACCTATTGGATGGCATAGAGGAAGAAGTTTTTGAGTCCAAATGACTATGTACTTCAATTGACAAATTTGTCCCTAGCCGGATTGTAAAACAATTGTCATGGCAGACCTTTTCACTTCGGCCTCTGGACCTGAAGGCTCGGAGTGTTTCTGAATACCCGCTCAGTAATATAAACCGAGGCATGCGTGGAAACCAGGCGTAGGGGTCATAGTTCCTTGAACAGACAAGTTGTATCCGGCTAGCTATGTTATATTACATGTTGATTGTAAGAAACATCTTCCAGGGAGAATAGTTCCATTAAGGGTTCCTTTCCCTGGGCGGATCTGTGTTAGTATGCATGTCCGGACTGTGATTGAAAAATCGCAGTAAAACTAACATCTAGGGGTTCATGGTGTGATGAAGGTAAAACGTCTTTAGTTCTCCGTCCGAATATTCCCTTAAGAACGCTAGCTTTCGGCTTCACCCAGTCTGAGATACACGTCCGGATGACCCGGCAGTAACAATCGGAGAGGTGCTCCCTTTATGCCCTAGCCGAACAAACGGGAACATAGGGCATAAGCACAGGAGCCAAGCAACCCAGCTTGGCCAAAACATAAGTCATAACAATGCATATAATGGTGAAGAAAAGGTACAGATGCGGAAGAGGACACATATGTGTTGAGCTTGATGCTCGGAAAATAATAATAAGCTTCTGTAAAAGAAGCCCCCAGGCATTATGAGTGTATACATTTAAGGATGTGCACATCATAGGTGTGTGGTTTGGCCGCTCAAGAGCTAAAGAGCTAAACGAAAAGTTAAAGAGAGGAAAAGAAAATAATGGAAACGAAGGGAGAAGAATACGAACAAAGAGTCCGACTCTAGGCGTAGAATCTTCGGAGTCGGGCGGCGTTCCACGGGTTCGGCTCTAAGTGGTTGTCCGATGCATCACGCAGGCGGTACGCTCCTCCAGTGAGAACTTCATCTATGATGAAGGGACCCTCCCACTTGGGCTTGAGTTTGTCCTTTTTCTTCTCTGGTAAGCGTAGAACGAGTTCGCCAATGTTATAAGTCTTTGCCCGCACTTCTCTGCCTTGATATCTGCAAGCCTGCTGTTGATAGAATGCGGAACGGGCTTTTGCGACGTCGCGCTCCTCCTCAAGGGCATCTAGGCCGTCCTGCCGATCAAGCTCGGCCTCTCTCTCTTCATACATGCGCACTCGAGGTGAGTCATGAATAATGTCGCAGGGCAACACAGCCTTTGCGCCGTACACCATGAAGAAGGGTGTATATCCAGTAGTGCGATTGGGCGTGGTCTGCAGCCCCCAGAGTACGGAGTCGAGCTCCTCAACCCAGTGCTTGTCTGATTCTTTCAAAGACCGCACTAGTCTAGGCTTAATGCCACTCATAATAAGACCATTAGCTCGTTCGACTTGGCCATTTGTTTGTGGATGATAGACCGAGGCATAATCGAGTTTAATGCCCAATTTAGCACACCAGGATTTCACTTCAACGACTGTGAAATTGGAGCTGTTATCGGTGATGATGCTGTGTGGGACACCATAATGGTGCACGACACCGAATATAAAGTCTATCATTGTTCCAGCTCCGGCCGTCTTCACTGGTTTGGCCTCTATCCACTTGGTGAATTTATCTACCATGACTAGCAGATATCTTTTCTTAGGGCTCCCTCCTTTAAGGGGTCCGACCATATCAAGCCCCCAGACCACAAAAGGCCAAGTAATGGGGATTGTTTGTAGTGCAGTAGCTCTGATTGGCGAAGAGCTGGCATCCGACACAACGCTGGACCAAGTCCTATGTGTTTGCTCGGGCCGTCGGCTACAAGAAACCTGTACGGAAGGCCTTACTTACAAGGGCCCGAGCCGTGGCATGGTGACCGCCGAGGCCAGCATGGATTTCAGCCAGGAGTTTCCGTCCTTTTTCTTTGGAGATGCATCTTTGAAGGACTCCGGCAGCACTTTTCTTGTAGAGCTCTCCGTCATGGACATTGTAGGCTTTCAATCACCAAACAATGCAGCGAGCCTCATTCTAGTCTGCAGGGAGGTCTTGCCTATTAAGGTAGACCAAGAACGGTTCAGTCCATGTGGCAATTACTGCCATTATTAGATGGGCCGATGGTGTTATTTCGGTAGCTGAGCCCCCGATGATATCGGTATTGTGTTCGGAATCTGGGGGTATAGTCAGATCCGGACTAGTGTTGCCGCTCTCATCCTGCCATACCACGGATGGCTTGAAGAGCCTTTCCAAAAAGATGTTAGGCGGGACGGGGTCGCGCTTGGCGCCCATTCGAGCGAGGACGTCGGCCGCCTGATTACTTTCTTGAGCCACATGATGGAACTCGAGTCCCTCAAACCGCGCTGATATTTTGAGTACGGCGTTACGATAGGCCACCATCTTCGGATCTTTGGCATCGAAGTCTCCATTTATCTGGGATATTGCGAGGTTTGAATCTCCGCGCACCTCCAGGCGTTGTATGCCCATGGAGGTAGCCATCCGAAGACCGTGAAATAAGGCCTCGTATTCGGCTGCATTGTTGGAGTCTGTGTATAATATTTGGAGTACATACTGGACTGTGTCTCAAGTGGGGGACGTTAAAATGATGCCTGCTCCTAAACCAGCCAACATTTTAGATCCATTGAAGTATATGACCCAGTTGGAATATGTGTCGTACTCTTTAGGGAGTTTGGCCTCTGTCCATTCGGCGACGAAGTCGGCCAATACTTGGGATTTAATGGCCCGGCGTGGTTTGTATGTTATGTCAAATGGTAGGAGCTCAATATCCCACTTGGCAATCCGACACGTAGCGTCGCGGTTGTTTATTATGTCATTAAGTGGTACTTCGGAAGCTACTGTAATCAAGCACTCTTAGAAATAGTGTTGTAACTTCCGGGATGCCATGAATACCGCATATGCTATCTTTTGGTAATGAGGTTACCAGGATTTGCATGGTTTAAGGACAGTGGATAAGTAGTATACTGGTTTCTAGAGTGGGAACTTGTGTCCGTCCTCCTCTCTCTCAATGACGAGCACTGCGCTCACCACCTGGTGCATTGCAGAGATGTATAGTAATATCGGTTCGTCGATGTTTGGTGCGACCAAGATTGGGTTGCTCACTAAAAGAGCCATTATTTCCTCTAGTCCGGCCAGTGCCACTTCCGTCCACTCGAAGTGGTCGGTATGTCGGAGAAGGCGATAAAGTGGCAATGATTTTTCTCCTAGTCTGGAGATAAAGCGGCTCAAAGCTGCCCCACATTTCGCTAGTTTTTGGACCTGTTCAAGGTTGCTTGGTGTAGCCAATTGTGACAAAGCTCGGATTTGGGTTGGATTTGCCTCAATTTCTCTATTGGAAACGATGAAGCCCAGCAGCTTTCCGGCGGGAACGCCAAAAACACACTTTTCCGGATTGAGCTTAATGTCATATGTCTGGAGGTGGTCGAATGTGAGATCCAACTCGTCTATTAACGACTCGATGTGTTTAGTCTTGATGATGACGTCATCCACATATGCTTCTACTGTCTTGCCGATTTGCTTCTCCACGCATGTTTGAATCATGCATTTGTAGGTGGCGCCGGCGTTTTTATGCCCAAACGGCATAGTTTTGAAGCAGAAAGGCCCATATGGGGTGATGAATGCCGTTGCGGCTTGATAGGATTCCTTCATTTTAATTTGATGGTATCCGAAGTATGCGTCGAGGAAACACAGTGAGTCGTGTCCTGCAGTAGCATCGATAATCTGATCGATGCGGGAGAGGGCGAAGGGATCCTTAGGGCAAGCCTTATTGAGGTCTTTTAAGTCGATGCACAGTCGCCAGGATTTGTCCTTCTTTGGTACCATCATGATAACCCACAAGTATAGGGGATCGCAACAGTTTTCAAGGGTAGAGTATTCAACCCAAATTTATTGATTCGACACAAGGGGAGCCAAAGAATATTCTCAAGTATTAGCAGCTGAGTTGTCAATTCAACCACACCTGGAAACTTAATATCTGCAGCAAAGTGTTTAGTAGCAAGGTAATATGATAGTAGTGGTAACGGAAGCAAAAGTAATATTTTTGTTTTATAGTGATTGTAATAGTAGCAATGAAAAATTAAATAAGCGAAGAACAATATATGAAAAGCTCATAGGCATTGGATCGGTGATGGAGAATTGTGTCTGTTGCGATCGATCATGCAACAGTTATAACATAGGGTGACATAGAACTAGCTGCAGTTCATCAATGTAATGTAGGCATGTATTCCGAATACAGTCATACGTGCTTATGGAAAAGAACTTCCATAACATCTTTTGTCCTACCCTCCTGTGGCAGCGGGGTCCTATTGCAAACTAAGGGATATTAAGGCCTCCTTTTAATACAGTACCAGACCAAAGCATTAACACATAGTGAATACATGAACTCCTCAAACTGCGGTCATCACCGGTAATGGTCCCGATTATTGTCACTTCGGGGTTAACGGATCATAACACATAATAGGTGACTATAGACTTCCAAGATAGGATCAAGAACTCACATATATTCATGAAAACATAATAGGTTCATATTTGAAATCATGGCACTCGGGCCCTAGTGACAAGCATTAAGCATACCAAAGTCATAGCAACATCAATCTCAGAACATAGTGGATACTCGGGATCAAACCCTAACAAAACTAACTCGATTACATGATAAATCTCATCCAACCCATCACCGTCCGGCAAGCCTACGATGGAATTACTCATGCACGGCGGTGAACATCATGAAATTGGTGATGGAGGAAGGTTGATGATGACGATGGCGATGGATTCCCCTCTCTGGAGCCCCGAACAGACTCCAGATCAGCCCTCCCGAGAGGGTTTAGGGCTTGGCGGCGGCTCCGTATCGTAAAACGCAATGAATCCTTCTCTCCGATTTTTTTCTCCCCGAACACGAATATATGGAGTTGGAGTTGAGGTCGGTGGAGCGTCAGGAGGCCCACGAGGCAGGGGGGTGCGCCCCCCACCCTCATGGATAGGGTGTGGGCCCCCTGATGTGGATTCTTCTGCCAGTATTTTTTATATATTCCAAAAATAATCTTTGTTGATTTTCAGGTCATTCCGAGAACTTTTATTTTTGCACAAAAATAACACCATGGCAATTCTGCTGAAAACAGCGTCAGTCTGGGTTAGTTCCATTCAAATCATGCAAGTTAGAGTCCAAAAAGGGCAAAAGTGTTTGGAAAAGTAGATACGACGGAGACGTATCAACTCCCCCAAGCTTAAACCTTTGCTTGCCCTCAAGCAATTCAGTTGATAAACTGAAAGTGATAAAGAAAAACTTTTACAAACTCTGTTTGCTCTTATTGTTGTAAATATGTAAAGCTAGAATTCAGGTTTACAGCAAAGATTATGAACTAACCATATTCACAATAACATTTAGGTCTCATGTTTACTCATATCAATGGCATAATCAACTAGCGAGCAATAATAATAAATCCCGGATGACAACACTTTCTCAAAACAATCATAATATGATATAACAAGATGGTATCTCGCTAGCCCTTTCTGAGACCGCAAAACATAAATGCAGAGCACCTTTAAAGATCAAGGACTGACTAGACATTGTAATTCATGGTAAAGAGATCCAGTCAAGTCATACTCAATGTAAACTAACAGTAACGGATGCAAATGACAGTGGTGCTCTCCAACTGGTGCTTTTTAATAAGAGGGTGGTGACTCAACATAAAAGTAAATGGATGGGCCCTTCGCAGAGGGAAGCAGAGATTTGTAGAGGTGCCAGAGCTCGATTTTGAAATAAAGATGAATAATATTTTGAGCGGTATACTTTCATTGTCAACATAACAACTAAGAGATCTCGATATCTTCCATGCTACACACAGTATAGGCGGTTCCCAAGCAGAATGGTAAAGTTTATACTCCCCTACCACCAACAAGCATCAATCCATGGCTTGCCCGAAACAACGGGTGCCTCCAACTAACAAAAATCCTGGGGGAGTTTTGTTTGCAATTATTTTGATTTGATTTGAGCATGGGAGGGCATCCCGGTGACCGGTCGTTTTCTCGTCAATGAGGAGCGGAGTCCACTCCTCTTGAGAATAACCTGCCTAGCATGGAAGATACAGACAACCCTAGTTGATGCATGAGCTATTCGAGCATACAAAACAGAATGTTTATTTGAAGGTTTAGAGTTTGTCACATACAAATTTACTTGGAGCAGCAGGTAGATACCGTATATAGGTAGGTATGGTGGACTCATATGGAATAACTTTGGGGTTTATGGAATTGGATGCACAAGCAGTATTCCCGCTTTGTACAAGTGAAGGCTAGAAAAAGTCTGGGAAGCGACCAGCAAGAGAGCGACACAGTCATGAACATGCATTAAAATTAATCAACACCGAATGCAAGCATGAGTAGGATATAATGCACCATGAACATAAATATCGTAGAGGCTATGTTGATTTTGTTTCAACTACATGCGTGAACATGTGCCAAGTCAAGCCACTCGAATTGTTCAAAGGAGGATACCATTGTATCATACCACATCACAACCATTTTAATAGCATGTTGGCACGCAAGGTAAACCATTATAAACTCCTAGCTAATTAAGCATGGCATAAGAAACTACAATGAACTATTAGGCTGAATCAGGAACGATGAACTAATCATATTTACAAAAACAATAGAGGTCGAGTTCATACCAACCTCTCTCATCTCAATCAGTCCATCAAATAATCATCATTATTGCCTTTCACTTGCACGACCGAATAGTGTGGACAATAATAATAGTGCACATGCATTGGACTAAGCTGGAATCTGCAAGCATTCAATTCAAGAGAGAAGACAAGGTAATATGGGCTCTTTGTTAGATCAACAATAATGCATATGAGAGCCACTCAACATTTTCATCATGGTCTTCTCCTCTCTAACCCCAAGGGAAAGAAATAAAACAAAACTATTTACACGGGAAAGCTCCCAACAAGCAAAAGAAGAACGAGAAATATTTTTGGGTTTTCTTCTTAATTACTACCACTACAGGCATGGAAAGTAAACTAGCTGAATGCTACGACTAATTATTTTGGTTTTTCTTAAAGTTTTTCAAACACACAAGGAGAAAGCTTAAAAGGAAAATAAACTACCATGGATGATACAATGAAAAAGTATGAGCACCCACAACTGGCATGAGTGTGTGAACATGAATGTAATTTCGGTGAGAGATACGTACTCCCCCAAGCTTAGGATTTTGGCCTAAGTTAGTCTATGCCCATGGGTCAAAGTTGTAGCTAGGGTCGTACTAAGAAGGGTCCTCAGATTGCCACTAGCTGGCGATCTCCTCCAGATTCCACTGGTAAACGGACTAACGGTGAGGGTCAGATTGTGGCTCCGTCTCTGCAGCTGACATCTGGTTCCAGTAGGCAAGAATGTCCTACGACGGAACAAGGTATATGCCTAAAAATATGTTAAACAAAGAGGGCGCAGGCAAGGTAATAAACTCACAATATTTTTTATTAAATATCAATTTATATTTGAGTGTCTTATTTCTATCCTTAACAATGAAGTCATGTGCTACCATTCTCTTATAACCTAGAGCAACAGGAGGCAGCAACTTTTCTTCTTTCTCATAATGCCTGATAGGTATGTTAAAGTGTGCAGCAAGGCGCGAGGCAAAGATGCCTCCGAGGATGGGCCCCTTTGTATGGTTCAGATTTAACCGTCTAGCAACAATAGCGCCTAAGCTTAAATTAGTATCATGAAACAAGGCATGGCGCAAAATAGCAATATCAGGAGCACTAAGGTTCCCACAGTTCCCGCGACTAATTAAGCATCTACTAGAAAATATTGTGAAGTAACGTAGAACAGGAAAATGTATGCTAGTGATTCTCGCATCGGAAACTTTCCTCGTTTCCCCTACAGCATATCAATAAATCCTTCCACATCATTACGATGTGGTTCCTCTATGCTGCCCTCAAAGGGTATCAAACAGACCCGGCAACAATCATAAAGTGACATCTCCTTATGCTCATCATATAAATAAAATTCCATCGAAGGTGGTGATCTGCTAGCATGGAAATGAAAATTTTGCACAAAGATATTGGTGAGTAAGAGATATTGTTCACGCTGGTCGTGGAGGAAGGCGGTGAGGCCTGCATTCTCAGCCAAATGATAAAAATCTTTATGAATCCCAGCTTCTCTCAAGAACTCATCACAAGGCCATTCACATGGCCGAACCTCCGCAGTACGAGGGAGATTACACTTGGGCGTCTTGTTCTCTTCACTTTGCTTATCCTTCGAGCTTCGGCTCGATGAGCCCCTCAAAAATCTCTTCATCTTTTTCTGAATTTTTTTTAAAATTTTAGTAACTTAAAATAAAAGTGAACAAACTCAACAAGATTGACAGCAACTACTCCTACAAGTTCCTAGAGGCTATATCATGCATTAAAACTACTTTTGACCACATAAATTTGACATGCAAGCTCAAGAACAGAGTCACCTAAGCAGCAAAAATTTGCAATGAATAAAGCACTAGAACAAAAACTAATTGGACCATTGGAGGAGTCACATACCAAAGAACAATCCCCCAAAGCAGTTTTTTGAGAGGAGCTGTGAGCAAGGAGATTGAAAATGGCAGTATGATGAGCAAGAACTCGGGTTTGAGCTGGCTTGTGATTTTTTGGGAGAAAGGAGTGTGTGGTGGCCGGAATAAGTGGAGGGGGCCACCAGGGGCTCACGAGGCAGGGGCGCGCCCTGGACAATCGTGGCCAGGTGTTGGCTCCCTCTCATGTGTTCACAGTGCTAGATATTCTCAAATATTCTAGAAAAAGTAATATTTCATTTTCAGGGCATTTGGAGAACTTTTATTTTCGGGGTATTTTTATTGCATGGATAATTCAGAAAACAGATAGAAAATACTATTTTTACTTTATTTAATCTAAATAACAGAAAGTAAAAAGAGGGTATAGAGAGTTGTGTTTTCTAACTTCATAAATCTCATGTTCATCAAAAGGAATCCACTAACAAGGTTGATCAAGTCTTGTTAACAAACTCATTCCGAATCGCATGAAACCGGAGAAATTTCAAATAACACTAGGTTACCTCAACTGGGATAAGCACATCCCCAACAATAAGAATATCATATTTCTTCTTAACAGTAGGAAGAGGAAATTCAAAACCTCCAATAGTAATTGTTGAAAAATTTCCAATAGAATTGATACTGCGGACTTGAGGTTGTTTCCTCGGAAAATGTACCGTATGCTCATTACCATTAACATGAAGACTGACATTGCCTTTGTTGCAATCAATAACAGCCCCTGCAGTATTCAAAAAAGGTCTTCCAAGAATAATAGACATGCTGTTGTCCTCGGGAATATCAAGAATAACAAAGTCCGTTAAAATAGTAACGTTTGCAACCACAACAGGCACATCCTCACAAATACCGACAGGTATAGCAGTTGATTTATCAGCCATTCGCAAAGATATTTCAGTAGGTGTCAACTTATTCAAATCAAGTCTACAATATAAAGAGAGAGGCATAACACTAACACCGGCTCCAAGATCACATAAAGCAGTTTTAACATAATTTCTTTTAATGGAGCATGGTATACTTGGTACTCCTCGATCTCCAAGTTTCTTTGCTATTCCATCCTTAAAAGTATAATTACCAAGCATGGTGGAAATTTCAGCTTCCGGTATCTTTCTTTTATTTGTAACAATATCCTTCATGTATTTACCATAGGGGTTCATTTTAAGCATATCAAACGCATACGCAAAAAGATAGGTCTAATCATTTCAGCAAAGCGCTCAAAATCCTCATCATCCTTTTTCTTGGATGGTTTAGGAGGAAAATGTAACACCCCGGATGTAATTTACCATATCTGTATCCCAACTCTTGCCGTTTCCGGCCTAAGTCATTTTATTTTCCTCGGGTTCAGGTTTTTGTCTCCGTGTGTTGTTACCTTTGTCATGCATCTCATATCATGTCATCATGTGCATTGCATTTGCATACGTGTTCATCTCATGCATCCGAGCATTTTTCCCCGTTGTCCGTTTTGCATTCCGACGCTTCTATCTCCTCCGGTGGTCCTTTCTAACTCTTTTCGTGTGTGGTGGTTATACATTTCCGGATTGGACCGAGACTTGCCATGCGGCGTTGGTTTACTACCGGTAGACCGCCTGTCAAGTTTCGTGCCATTTGGACTTTGTTTGATACTCCAACGGTTAACCAAGGGACCGAGAAGGCCTCGTTTGTGTTGCAGCCCAACACCCTTCCAATTTGGCCCAAAACACACCTAAACACTCTCCATCATCTAGAGCGTTCGATCACGATCGCGTGGCCGAAAACCGCACTCCATTTGGAGCTTCCTAGCTCCCTCTATGCCTATATATAGATCCTCTCCCGAAATTCCCGGATCTCTTCCAACCCCAAACCCTAAAATTCTACCCGCCGCCACCGGACATGTCCGACTCCTAGCGGATGAAATCCCACCGCCGCGCCCGGCCTATCAGAGCGCGACACGTGTCCCCAGCCGGCCTCCTCCGCCGCGGCCCGCGAGGCCCAGGGAGAGCCCCCACGGGCCCGAAGCTCCAGTGCCTCCTCGCCTCTTTCTCCGGCGGCCCGAGCCACCGCCCGACCACCGTGCTGCCGCGCGCCATCGCCGGCGGCCGCCTCGCACCTCGCCGGCCAGCCGAGCTCCGCCGCGGTCGGCCCGCGCCTCCTCCGCTTCTGCCGTGGCTCCCCGCCGCCGCTCCGGCTCCCCGCCGGCCGGATTCGGCGAGATCCAGCCCGGGAGCACCTCGCCGTCCCTCTTCCCACCGATTCCGGCAAACTTCGAACGCCGGCGAACATCGGGACATGTGCAGCTACAGTAGATCTCAGATTTGGAAAATCCCCTCGGGTTGACTTTTTCCTTCGAACCCTAGTTTTTTTTGCGTTTTTCATCATGTCGTAACTCTGCATCCGTAGCTCCGATTTGAGCGTGTAGCATATCAAAATGTTCGCCTCAGAGAGTACATCATTTCATCTCATTGCATCATTTTCATTTGAGCTCATATTGATGCCCGAAATGCTGTTGGAAGAGGGATATGTGGTTAAATTGTCAGATCCATTTCATCAAATAGCTATTTGTCATTTTTGCCATGATTAATGTGTGCATGATATACTCCTGAGCTCTACATGAGTTTTGTTATATGCCATGCCATATTTACAGAGGTGCTTACCATGTATTTTTGTGATATGTGTGGTGACTATTACAAGCTTGCAAAGTAGCGTACTCGGTAATGCTGATTTCAGGGACTTAGAAATTCACCAAGTCCTTGTCCTGATTTTGTCATTATGCCATATGTTCATGTTGTTTCCTAGTGATCCATGCCTCTTTTGAGGATGATCAGTAAGGATGATTTGTTAACATTGTGGTTCTCTATCCATCCATGTCTTTGTTTGAAATTATGGAGCGCCCTAGCTTGAGTCAATCGAGCTCTACTTTTGTTATTTCGTGAATCCTGGCAGATTGTTGACTTGTTAGCGATTTTCCCGAGGATGTTGCCATTGATCCGTGCATGCTATGTTGTTGTTCTTGCCATGTCTAGCTCCTATGATATGTATTCTTAACGGGTGTATGCTTAGTTTTTCATGCCATGCTCTGTAGTGAGTGCATCGAGCTCTTGAACATGCCTACTCATTAACAGATTTGCATGCTCCAGTTTTTCACTAAGTCTGTAATCTGATTATGTTTTTGCCATGTTCGCATGCTTGCAATTGTATTTTCTGATCCCTTTTGGCTCAAGGTAACTAAGGAACTTTTGTTAAGTGCTTTGAGTAGCTTCATGCCATGCCTTGCTTTGCCATGTTAAGTTCCTGTAGGATATAGTTTTCATGTTCCAAAATGTGCTACCTGATGTTAAATTCTAGACTTGTGTTAATTTCACCAAGTCTGAAACCTGTTATCGTTTGCATTTTTGCCATGCTTGTTTGAACCTGTTAATGGATGATTTAGCCGTAGATCAGTGTTCATCTTTTGTCAAGCATCATGAGTGGATCCCTGCCATGTATTTTTTTGTCATGTTTGAGTGTTGTAGCATAATTATCTTGATGCATTTAGTTGGCTACTTGTTGATTATCGCAAACCGGTGCCATATTTTTTTGCTTGCCATTTCCAAACCGTGCATCCGATTCCGGTGATCTTTATATCGATTTCAACCGAAATCACCTCACCTTTCCAGTGGCACTCTTGGATTTCCAAGTTGAGGCCAGGTTCAATCATTCCTTGTCAAATCTTGCATATGCATCACATATCGCATCCCACATTGCATACCATGTTTGCATCATGTTGTTCGAGCGTTGCACATGGTTGATTGCGCTCCTTTTGCTTGTTTGTCTTGTTTGGGTAGAGCCGGGAGACGAGTTCGCTAACGAGGAGCCCATTGAGTTTGCTTACGAGGATCAAGCCAACTCTGACAACTTTGCAGGCAAGATGATCATACCCTCGAAATCACTTCTATCTTTGCTTGCTAGATGCTCGCTCTTTTGCTATGCCTATGCTACGATACCTACCACTTGCTTTTCATGCCTCCCAAATTGCCATGTCAAACCTCTAACCCACCATGTCCTAGCAAATCTTTGATTGGCTATGTTACCGCTTTGCTCAACCCCTCTTATAGCGTTGCTAGTTGCAGGTGAAGATTGGAGATCGTTCCTTGTTGGAACATTGTTTATTGTTGGGATATCATCTTAATGCACCTATATACTTGGTAAAGGGTGGAAGGCTCGGCCTTCTGCCTAGTGTTTTTTCCACTCTTGCCGCCCTAGTTTCTGTCATATCGGTGTTATGTTACCGAATTTTGCGTCCTTACGCGGTTGGGTGATTATGAGAACCCCTTAACAGTTCGCCTTGAATAAAACTCCTCCAGCAATGCCCAACCTTGGTTTTACCATTTTCCACCTAGCATCTTTTTCCCTTGGGTTTCCGGAGCCCGAGGGTCATCTTATTTAACCCCCCCCCCTTGGCCAGTGCTCCTCTGAGTTTTGGTCCGAACTGGGCAGCCTGCGGGGCCACCTCGGGGAAACTCAAGGGTTGGTTTTACTCGTAGCTTGACCTATCTGAGTGTGCCCTGAGAACGAGATATGCGCAGCTCCTATCAGGATTTTTCAGCACATTCGGGCGGTGTTGCTGGACTTGTTTTACCATTGTCGAGGATGTCTTGTAGAACCAGGATGCCGAGTCTAATCGGAATGTCTCGGGAGAAGGAATACCCTTCGTTGACCATGAGAGCTTGTGATGGTCTAAGTTGGGACTCCCCTGCAGGGATTTGAAGTTTCGAAAGCCGTGCCCGCGGTTATGGGCAGATGGGAATTTGTTAATGTCCGGTTGTAGATAACATGAAACTTAACTTAATTAAAATGAATCAAGCCCGTGTGTTACCGTGATGGTCTCTTCTCGGCGGAGTCTGGGAAGTGAACACGGTGTTGGAGTAATGCTTGACGTAGGTTGTTCTAGGATCACTTCTTGATCATAGTGCTTCGTTCGTGCTTTGCCTTCTCTTCTCGCTCTCTTTTGCGAACAGGTTAGCCACCATATATGCTAGTCGCTTGCTGCAGCTCCACATATTACCTTGCCTTACCTATAAGCTTAAATAGTCTTGATTGCGAGGGTGCGAGATTGCTGAGTCCCCGTGACTCACAGTTTACTTCCAAAACCAGATGCAGGGACCGATGATTCCGTTCCAGATGATGCACTTGAGCTCAAGTGGGAGTTCGACGAAGACTCTCGCCGTTACTATGTGTCTTTCCCTGATGATCCGTAGTGGTGCCCAGTTGGGGCGATCGGGACCATGTCACATGTTGGGGTTGATCTTTTATTTTGGTACCATAGTCGGACCATGAGTGTATTGGATGATTGTAATGTTATTCATGTATTTGTGTGACGTGGCGAGTGTAAGCCAACTATGTACCTTTTCCCCCTATTATCTATTTACATGGGTTGTTGTGAAGATTACCTTACTTGCGACATTGCTTTCAATGCGGTTATGCCTCTAAGTCATACTTCGACACGTAGGAGATACAGCCGCATCGAGGGCATTACAAGTTGGTAATCAAAGCCTTCCCCGACCTTAGGAGCCCCCCTGCTTGATCAAATAGCTGGCGTTGTTGAGTCTAGAAAAATGTTTTGAGTCATTTAGGATTATATATATTGGAGAGTTTAGGAATTCTTTTTACTCCCAAGTCCCTTCATCGTTGTGGTAAGGCATCCTGACGTAGAGTTTTGACTCTCCTCTTCTCAAATTTCACTAAAAAAATTTAGGATCACGCGGGTATCTTGGAATTGTTCCGATCGATTTGTGATGAGAACATTGTTCTTCGTGCCTCCTGTCATTTAGGGGTTGTGGCAGTGTCCCGGGGAGTTGAGCTCTGAGGTGTTGTCGTCACAATTTTATCGTTGCAGTTCTGGAGTACCTGAGTTTAGTTTCGCCGACATCAAAAATCTCTTTTATGTTGTTGTTGGTGAGATAACCTCGACGCCACCCAGTACTGGGGCGGGAGTTCGGGAGTACTGCCATAACTTGTATAACGGATGCTTTTCGAAGGTTGAGGTAGACGATTTCCGAAGTTTTTCTCGGTTATGTGTTGAAGGATGGATACAGCTGGATGTAGGATTTGCTAGATTTGGGTGAGATATTATGCTTCCCCTGTATCCCCAACACCTGATTGCATAACCGGAATGGTTCGGGAGTTTCTTTGGTGGGAATTCTTGTAGCTCTAGTTCTTCTTCCACGGATATTTGGTTTGAGATTGGGTGATCCTTACCGAGTATTCGTTCTTGTTCCGTACCGTGTTGTTGTTTTTTCTTCTACCTAAATTCCAAGTGGCTTCTCAATTTATGGATATGTGACCATTTCAATTGGAATGCATTCGTTCATTTTGTTCGGATGTGAAGACTATATGTTGCAATTTCAACCCGCTTGATTCAGCTTCAATATTTGTCTATCAATGTACTAATGGATGTCAACCTCTTCAGGATGGCTCCTCCAATGTGCACGACTCCGAATCCTGATCCGCCACCACCACCTCCACCTCCGGAGGCATGGCAAGCTGTGATGGCCGCTACTAATGCAAACACGCAGCTGATCATGCAACTTCTTCCAGAGCGCAACCAAGGGGACCAGGGCAACAATCAGAATCACTTTGCTACACTCAACCAGTTCCTTGCTAACCAGCCAAAGACCTTCAGCAATTGTGGTGAGGCAACAGACGCTGATGATTGGCTCGTGGACATATGCAAGCATTTCGAGTGCAGTAACGTCAGGCCTGAGGACTTTGTCAAGTTCGCTTCCTTCCAACTCAAAGACCAAGCTGCAGAATGGTTTCAGCATTACAAAGATTCCAGAGGAGGCCGTGTGATTACCTGGGATGAATTCCGTCAAGACTTCAAAGCTCGTCATATTCCTCAGAGCGTGGTTGAAAGCAAGCGTGAGGAATTCCACAACCTGAAGCAAGGCTCTATGTCTGTCTACGAGTACAACAAGATGTTTCAGAAGCTCGCCCGTTTTGCTAAGCAGGACGTCCCTGACGAGAAGAGCATGATATACCAGTTCAGGGGTGGTCTCAGAGAAGAAATCCAGCTAGCTCTTGTCCTCTTTGAGCCCAGGAGGTACGGTGAGTTTTACAACATGGCAATGAAACAAGAGACTGCTCAACTGAAGTGCGATGCTTCCAAGAAGTGAGTCAGAGATGCAACTACTTCTTCCTCAACTCAAGTGGCTAAGCAGTAGAAGTATTGGCTTCCTCCTCCTCCGTTCCGTCAGCCTTACCAGCAAAAGAGCAAAGGTGGCAGTGGATCTTCCCACCCACACAACCCTGGCTTTCAGAACAAGACTTCGTCTCAAGCTCCAACATCGAGTGCTCCGTATCACCGTCCGCTTTCACAGGTCACGTGCAACAAGTGCCAACAGAAGGGTCACTATGCCAACAAATGCTTCAATCAGTGGCGTCTCCCTCCTCCTCCTGTGAGATCGGCAAGTACAGCTGTGGTCAAGCATAACCCCAAGCACGCCAAGGTCAACTTGATGAATGCAACTCAGGTAGAGGACTCGTCAGATGTCATCATGGGTAACCTTCCTGTTAACGATGTTCCTGCAAAAGTACTTTTTGATACTGGTGCATCGCATTGTTTCATGTCAAAGCCATTTTTCCAAGAATGAATTCGTTTCTTCTCATTTGAGCAAACAAATGGATATCGTTTCTCCTGGCAAACGTTTGAGTGCAAGTTTGGAGGTTCCAGATGTTACTATCACGTTGGGTGATTACAAGTTTCTTTCTTCTCCAATGGTCCTTGGTAACTCGGATATTGATCTTATTCTCGGAATGGATTGGCTTTCTAAGCACAAGGCTCAGCTTGATTGTGTTGCCAGGCAGATTCAATTAACTCATTTGTCTGAGGATGTAATTGTCTTTGCCGCTCGTGATGATACGATCCGTCTGTTTTCTCTCAATGAGAAGGGTGAACTGGATGCCATCTCTCAAATTCCAGTCGTTTGCGAATATCAAGACATCTTTCCATAAGAGCTTCCAGGAATGCCTCCACACCGGCCAGTTGAATTCGCCATCGATCTTGAGCCTGGCACGGAACCTGTTTGCAAATGTCCTTACAAGCTTGGACCTGAAGAGTTGAAGGATCTGACGAAGCAACTCGATATTCAAGAGAGAATGGGTCTCATCCGACCTATTTCTTCTCTGTGGGGTTGTGGAGTTCTTTTTGTGAAGAAGAAGGATGGAACGGACCGACTTTGTGTTGACTACCGTCCATTGAACAAGAAGACTATAAAGAACAAGTACCCACTTCCCAACATCAATGAGCTGTTCGAACAACTCAAAGGTGCTCAAGTATTCTCCAAGCTTGATCTCCGTATGGGCTATCACCAAATTCGAATCCGTGAGCAAGATATTCCCAAGACGGCTTTCAAAACAAGCTATGGTTCATATGAATACACTGTCATGTCTTTTGGCCTCGTCAATGCTCCTCCGACTTTCTCTCGCATGATGAACTTCATCTTTAATGCCTACACAAATGACTTCGTCCTGGTCTACCTCGATGACATTCTGGTCTTTTCGAAGAACAAGGAAGATCATGCCAAGCACTTGCGTTTGGTACTCGATAAGCTCAGAGAACATCAGTTCTACGCCAAGTTCTCAAAGTGCAAGTTTTGGCTCGATGAGGTTCTCTATCTTGGGCATATCATCTCTGCCAAGGGCATAGCGGTAAATCCTGAGAAGGTGTCTGCAATTGTGAATTGGGAACCACCTCAGAACGTGAAGCAACTCCGCAGCTTCCTTGGTCTCGCAAGCTACTGTCGAAGGTTCGTTGAGAACTTTTCAAAGATCGCGAAGCCTCTTTCAAACCTTCTCCAGAAGCACGTCAAGTACGTTTGGTCTCCGGAATGTGACATCGTTTTCAACACTTTAAAAGAGAAATTGGTCACTGCTCCAGTTCTGACTCCTCCTGATGGATCCGAACTGGTCGAGGTCTTCTGCGATGCCTCTCTTCAAGGTCTTGGTGCAGTGTTGATGCAAGAGAAGAAAGTTGTCGCTTATACCTCTCACCAGTTGAAGCCCAACGAGAAGAACTACCCCACTCATGACCTCGAGTTGGCGGCAGTTGTGCATGCTCTTTTGACTTGGAGACATCTCTTATTGGGAAGAAAAGTGGACATCTTCACTGAACACAAGAGTCTCAAGTACATCTTCACTCAGCCTAATCTCAACCCCAGGCAGACTCGTTGGGTCGAAATGATTCAAGAGTATAATCCGAGTATCGAATATACTCCAGGCAAGGCCAATGTGATTGCTGACGCATTGAGCAGGAAGGCTTACTGCAACAGTCTGATTCTCAAGCCTTACCAACCCGAGCTTTGTGAAGCTTTCCGCAAACTCGATCTGCAAGTTGTTCCTGAAGGTTTCCTCGCCAACCTTCAAGTCTCTCCTACTTTGGAAGATCAGATTCGCGAGGCTCAACTTCTTGATGCTATGGTGAAGAAGGTGAAGATTGGGATTGCCAAGAGTCAACCCAAGTACAAGTGTTATCGCCTTGATGACAAGGATACTCTCTTCTTCGAGGATCGCATTGTTGTACCTAAAGGTGACCTTCGTAAAGTCATTATGATTGAGGCTCACAATTCACTCCTCTCCATCCACCCTGGGAGTACGAAGATGTACCAGGACCTCAAGCAGGCTTATTGGTGGACTCGAATGAAGCGCGAGATTGCTCAGTTCGTGAATGAATGTGATGTCTGCAGAAGATTGAAGGCAGAACACCAACGACCAGCTGGTCTCCTCCAACCTCTTGCCATTCCAGAATGGAAGTTTGACCACATTGAGATGGACTTCGTGACGGGTTTTCCAAAGTACAAGCGTGGCAATGATGCTATATTCGTTGTCATCGACAAACTCACTAAAGTGGCTCATTTCCTGCCTATCAAAGAGTCTATCACTGCAGCTCAGTTGGCGGAGCTGTATACCTCTCGGATTGTCTCTCTGCACGGCATTCCCCAGTTGATCTCTTCAGACCGTGGCAGCATCTTTACCTCCAAGTTTTGGGATTCTTTTCAGAAGGCCATGGGCACCAACATCCGCTTCAGCACAGCTTTTCATCCTCAAACTAGCGGTCAAGTCGAGCGTGTCAATCAGATTCTCGAACATATGCTCAGGGCTTGCGTTATCTCTTTCGGCATGAAGTGGGAAGATTGTCTTCCATATGCCGAGTTCTCCTACAACAACAGTTTTCAAGCAAGTTCAGGCAAGGCCCCATTTGAAATTCTCTATGGCAGGAAGTGTCGTACTCCTCTTAACTGGTCAGAGACCGGTGAACGTCAACTTCTTGGAAATGACTTGATCACAGAGGCAGAGGAAATGTGCAAAGTCATTCGTGATAACCTCAAAGTTGTGCAATCGCGTCAGAAGAGCTACTATGATAGTAAGCATAGTGATTTGGCTTTCGAGATGGGAGACCATGTTTACCTCCGCGTCTCTCCAATGAAAGGTACTCATCGCTTCGGTATCAAAGGGAAGCTTGCCCCTAGATACGTAGGTCCTTTCAAGATCGTCAGCAAGAGAGGCGATCTCGCCTATCAACTCGAGCTTCCTTCAAACTTTGCAAACGTGCACGACGTGTTCCATGTCTCTCAGCTCCGCAAGTGCTTCAAGACCCCTGACCGCACCGTCAACTTCGAAGACATTGATCTCCAAAAAGACCTCTCTTATCGTGCGCACCCAGTTGCTATTCTTGAAGAGACTGAACGCAAGACTCGCAATAAGTCAATCAAATTCCTCAAAGTCAGGTGGTCACACCATTCTGACCGTGAAGCCACCAGGGAACACGAGGATCACCTCCATTCTGAGTACCCAGCGTTTTTCCAATCCTAGATCTCGTGACGAGATCCTTTCGTAGTGGTGGAGTGTTGTAACACCCCGGATGTAATTTACCTTATCTGTATCCCAACTCTTGCCATTTCCGGCCTAAGTTAATTTATTTTCCTCGGGTTCAGGTTTTTGTCTCTGTGTGTTGTTACCTTTGTCATGCATCTCATATCATGTCATCATGTGCATTGCATTTACATACGTGTTCGTCTCATGCATCCGAGCATTTTTCCCTGTTGTCCGTTTTGCATTCCGGCGCTTCTATCTCCTCGGTGGTCCTTTCTACCTCTTTTCGTGTGTGGTGGTTATACATTTCCAGATTGGACCGAGACTTGCCATGCGGCCTTGGTTTACTACCGGTAGACCATCTGTCAAGTTTCGTGCCATTTGGACTTCGTTTGATACTCCAACGGTTAACCGAGGGACCGAGAAGGCCTCATTTGTGTTGCAGCCCAACACCCTTCAAATTTGGCCCAAAACCCACCTAAACCCTCTCCATCATCTAGAGCTTTCGATCACTATCGCGTGGCCGAAAACCGCACTCCATTTGGAGCTTCCAAGCTCCCTCTATGCCTATATATAGATCCTCTCCCGAAATTCCCGGATCTCTTCCAACCCCAAACCCTAAAATTCTACCCGCCGCCACCGGACATGTCCGTATCCTAGCGGACGAAATCCCACCGCCGCGCCCGGCCATTCAGAGCGCGACACGTGTCCCCGGCCGGCCTCCTCCACCGCGGCCCGCGAGGCCCAGGGAGAGCCCCCGCGGGCCCGAAGCTCCAGCACCTCCTCGCCTCTTTCTCCGGCGGCCTGAGCCACCGCCCGACCACCGCGCCTCCGTGCGCCATATCCGGCGGCCGCCTCGCACCTCGCCGGCCGGAGCCAAGCTCCACCACGGCCGGCCCGCGCCTCCTCCGCCTCCGCCGCGGCTCCCTGCCGCCGCTCCGGCGAGATCCGGCCCGGGAGCACCTCGTCATCCCTTTTCCCACCGATTCCGGCGAACTTCAAACGCCGGTGAACATCGGGACGTGTGCAGCTACAGTAGATCTCAGATTTGGAAAATCCCCTTGGGTTGACTTTTTCCTTCGACCCTAGTTTTTTTTTGCGTTTTTCATCATGTCGTAACTCCGCATCCATAGCTCTGATTTGAGCGTGTAGCATACCAAAATGTTCGCCTGAGAGAGTACATCATTTCATCTCATTGCATCATTTTCATTTGAGATCATCTCGATGCCCGAAATTCTGTTGGAAGAGGGCTATGTGGTTAAATTGTCATATCTGTTTCATCAAATAGCTATTTGTCATTCTTGCCATGATTAATGTGTGCATGATATGCTCCTGAGCTCTACATGAGTTTTGTTATATGCCATGCCATCTTTACAGAGGTGCTTACCATGTATTTTGGTGATATGTGTGGTGACTAGTACAAGCTTGCAAAGTAGCGTACTCGGTAATGCTGATTTCAGGGACTTAGAAATTACCAAGTCCTTGTCCTGATTTTGTCATTATGCCATATGTTCATGTTGTTTCCTAGTGATCCATGCCTCTTTTGAGGATGATCAGTTAGGATGATTTGTTAACATTGTCATGCTCTATCCATCCATGTCTTTGTTTGCAATTATGGAGCACCCTAGCTTGAGTCAATCGAGCTCTACTTTTGCTATTTCGTGAATCCTGGCAGATTGTTGACTTGTTAGCGATTTTCCCGAGGATGTTGCCATTGATCCGTGCATGCTATGTTGTTGTTCTTGCCATGTCTAGGTCCTATGATATGTATTCTTGATGGGTGTATGCTTATTTTGTCATGCCATGCTCTGTAGTGAGTGCATCGAGCTCGTGAACATGCCTACTCGTTAACAGATTTGCATGCTCCAGTTTTTCACTAAGTCTGTAATGTGATTATGTTTTTTCCATGTCCGCATGCTTGCAATTGTATTTTCCGATCCCTTTTGGCTCAAGGTCACTAAGGGACTTTTGTTAAGTGCTTTGAGTAGCTTCATGCCATGCCTTGCTTTGCCATGTTAAGTTCCTGTAGGATATAGTTTTCATGTTCCAAAGTGTGCTACCTGATGTTAAATTCCAGACTTGTGTTAATTTCGCTAAGTGTGAAACCTGTTATCGTTTGCATTTTTGCCATGCTTGTTTGAACATGTTAATGGATGATTTAGCCGTAGCTCAGTGTTCATCTTTTGTCAAGAATCATGAGTGGATCCCTGCCATGTATTTTGTTGTCATGTTTGAGTGTTGTAGCATAACTATCTTGATGCATTTAGTTGGCTACTTGCTGATTATCGCAGACCGGTGCCATATTTGTTTTGCTTGCCATTTCCAAACCGTGCATCCGATTCCGGTGATCTTTATATCGATTTCAACCGAAATCATCTCACCTTTCCAGTGGCACTCTTGGATTTCCACGTTGAGGTCAGGTTCAATCATTCCTTGTCAAATCTTGCATATGCATCACATATCGCATCCCGCATAGCATACCATGTTTGCATCATGTTGTTCGAGCGTTGCACGTGGTTGATTGTGTTCCTTTTGCTTGTTTGTCTTGTTTGGGTAGATCCGGGAGATGAGTTCACTAACGAGGAGCCCGTTGAGTTTTCTTATGAGGATCAAGCCAACTCTGACAACTTTGCAGGCAAGATGATCATACCCTCGAACTCACTTCTATCTTTGCTTGCTAGATGCTCGCTCTTTTGCTATGCCTATGCTATGATACCTACCACTTGCTTTTCATGCCACCGAAATTGCCATGTCAAACCTCTAACCCACCATATCCTAGCAAACCGTTGATTGGCTATGTTACCGCTTTGCTCAGCCCCTCTTATAGCGTTGCTAGTTGCAGGTGAAGATTGGAGATCGTTCCTTGTTGGAACATTGTTTATTGTTGGGATATCACTATATTATCTTGTTATCTTAATGCACCTATATACTTGGTAAAGGTGGAAGGCTCGGCCTTTTGCCTAGTGTTTTGTTCCACTCTTGCCGCCCTAGTTTCCGTAATATTGGTGTTATGTTCCCGGATTTTGCGTTCCTTACGCGGTTGGGTGATAATGGGAACCCCTTGATAGTTTGCCTTGAATAAAACACCTCCAGCAATGCCTAACCTCTTTTTCCCTTGGGTTTCCGGAGCCCAAGGGTCATCTTATTTAAACCCCCCCCCCCTGGGCCAGTGCTCCTCTGAGTGTTGTCCGAACTGGGCAGCCTGCGGGGCCACCTCGGGGAAACTCGAGGGTTGGTTTTACTCGTAGCTTGACCTATCTGAGTGTGCCCTGAGAACGAGATATGTGCAGCTCCTATCGGGATTTGTCGGCACATTCAGGCGGTGTTGCTGGACTTGTTTTACCATTGTCGAGGATGTCTTGTAGAACCGGGATGCCGAGTCTGATCGGAATGTCACGGGAGAAGGAATATCCTTCGTTGACCGTGAGAGTTTGTGATGGGCTAAGTTGGGACTCCCCTGCAGGGATTTGAACTTTCGAAAGCCGTGCCCGCGGTTATGGGCAGATGGGAATTTGTTAATGTACGGTTGTAGATAACATGAAACTTAACTTAATTAAAATGAATTAACTGCGTGTGTTACCGTGATGGTCTCTTCTTGGCGGAGTCCGGGAAGTGAACATGGTGTTGGAGCAATGCTTGACGTAGGTTGTTCTAGGATCACTTCTTGATCATAGTTCTTCGTTTGTGCTTTGCCTTCTCTTCTCGCTCTCTTTTGCGAACGGGTTAGCCACCATATATGCTAGTCGCTTGCTGCAGCTCCACATATTACCTTGCCTTACCTATAAGCTTAAATAGTCTTGATCGCGAGGGTGCGAGATTGCTGAGTCCCCATGACTCATAGTTTACTTCCAAAACCAGATGCAGGGACCGATGATTCCGTTCCAGATGATGCGCTTGAGCTCAAGTGGGAGTTCGATAAAGACTCCCGCCGTTACTATGTGTCTTTCCCTGATGATTTGTAGTGGTTCCCAGTTGGGGCAATCGGGACCATGTCGCATGTTGGGGTTGATCTTTTATTTGGTACCATAGTCAGACAATGAGTGTATTGGATGATTGTAATGTTATTCATGTATTTGTGTGATGTGGCGAGTGTAAGCCAACTGTGTACCTTTTTCCCCTATTATCTATTTACATGGGTTGTTGTGAAGATTACCTTACTTGCGACATTGCTTTCAATGCGGTTATGCCTCTAAGTCGTGCTTCGACATGTAGGTGATATAGCCGCATCGAGGGTGTTATAGAAAAGGCATGGGTTTCTGAACCCATGGTTCTCTTTCTTTACCGTGCTTCCTAGCAACAAAGTCTCTTTTATCATAACATTGTTTCTTTGATTGTGGGTTATCAAGATCAACAATAGGTTCAATCTCTACATCATTATCATTGCTAGGTTGAGCATCAACATGAACATCATCATTAACATTATCACTAGGGTTATGCTCATTACCAGATTGTGTTTCAGCATCAGAAATAGAAATATCATTGGGATCCTCAGGTGTGTCAACAACAGGTTCACTAGAAGCATGCAAAGTCCTATAATTTTTCTTTTTCTTCCTCTTAGAAGAACTAGGTGCATCAATATTGATTCTCTGAGAATCTTGCTCAATTCTCTTAGGATGCCCCCCAGGATACAAAGGTTCCTGAGTCATTTTACCTCCTCTAGTCATAACTCAAATAGCATTATCATTTTTCTTATTGTTTAATTCATTGAGCAAATCATTCTAGGCCTTAAGTACTTGTTCTACTTGAGTGGTAACCATAGAAGCATGTTTACTAATAAGTTTAAGTTCACATTTAACTCTAGACATATAATCACTCAAGTGTTCAAGCATATCAGCATTGTGTTTCAATTGTCTACCAACATAAGCATTGAAGTTTTCTTATTTAACAATAAAATTATCAAACTCATCTAAGCATTGGCTAGCAGACTTATTACGCGGAATATCACCTTCATCAAATCTATAGAGAGAATTTACCTTTACTACCTGTGTCGGGTTATCAATACCATGTATTTCTTCAATAGGTGGTAAATTCTTAAAATCTTCAGCTTTAATACCTTTTTATTTCATAAATTTCTTTGCCTCTTGCATATCTTCAGGACTGAGAAATAGAATACCCCTTTTCTTCGGAGTTGGCTTAGGAGTTGGTTCAGGAAGTGTCCAATTATTTTCATTAGTCAACATATTATTCAATAACAATTCAGCTTGATCAACAATTATTTCCCTGAAAACACAACCAGCACAACTATCCAGGTAATCTCTGGAAGCATCAGTTAGTCCATTGTAAAAGATATCAAGTATTTCATTTTTCTTGAGAGGATGATCAGGAAAAGCATTAAGTAATCGGAGAAGCCTCCCCCAAGCTTGTGGGAGACTCTCTTCTTCAATTTGCACAAAATTATATATTTCCCTTAAAGAGCTTTTTTCTTATGAGCGGGGAAATATTTAGCAGAGAAGTAATAAATCATATCCTGGGGACTACGCACACAACCAGGATCAAGAGAATTAAACCATGTCTTAGCATCACCCTTTAATGAGAACGGAAATGACTTAAGGATAAAATAATAGCAAGTTTACTCATCATGTGTAAAGAGGGTGGCTATATCATTTAATTTAGTAAGATGTGCCACAACAGTTTCATATTCATAGCCATAGAAAGGATCATATTGAACCAAAGTAATTATCTTAGGATCAACAGAGAAATCATAATCCTTATCAGTAATAAAGATAGGTGAAGTAGCAAAAGCAGGGTCATATTTCATTCTAGCATTCAAAGACTTTTCTTTAAGCTTAGCTAATAAATTCTTAAGATCAGATCTATCATTGTAAGCTAAGAAGTCTCTAGCAGTTTCTTCATCCATAACATAACCCTCGGGAACAACGGGCAGTTCATATCTAGGGGAGAATCTTCATCATCCCTTTCATCAATATTATCAGTTTCAATAATTTCATTCTCTCTAGCCCTAGCAAGTTGTTCGTCAAGAAATTCACCTAGTGGCACAGTAGTATCAAGCACAGAAGTAGTTTCATCATAAGTATCATGCAAAGCAGAAGTGGCATCATCAATAACATGTGACATATCAGAATGAATAGCAGGTGTAGGTGTCGCAAGTTTACTCAAAACAAAAGGTGAATCAAGTGCAGAGCTAGATGGCAGTTCCTTACCTCCCCTCGTAGTTGAGGGAAAAATCTTGGTTCTTTGATCTTTCAAGTTCTTCATAGTGACCAGCAGATATAAATCCCAAGTGACTCAAAGAATATAGCTATGCTCCCCGGCAACGGCGCTAGAAAATGGTCTTGATAACCCACAAGTATAGGGGATCGCGACAGTTTTCGAGGGTAGAGTATTCAACCCAAATTTATTGATTTGACACAAGGGGAGCCAAAGAATATTCTCAAGTATTAGCAGCGGAGCTGGCAATTCAACCACACCTGGAAACTTAATATCTACAGCAAAGTGTTTAGTAGCAAGGTAATATGATAGTAGTGGTAACGGAAGCAAAAGTAATATTTTTGGTTTTATAGTGATTGTAACAGTAGCAACAGAAAAGTAAATAAGTGAAGAACAATATATGAAAAGCTCATAGGCATTGGATCGGTGATAGAGAATTATGTCGGGTGCGATCAATCATGCAACAGTTATAACATAGGGTGACACAGAACTAGCTCCTGTTCATCAATGTAATGTAGGCATGTATTCCGAATATAGTCATACGTGCTTATGAAAAATAACTTGCATGACATCTTTTGTCCTACCCTCCCGTGGCAGCAGGGTCCTATTGGAAACTAAGGGATATTAAGGCCTCCTTTTAATAGAGTACCGGACCAAAGCATTAACACATAGTGAATACATGAACTCCTCAAACTACGGTCATCGCCGATAATGATCCCGATTATTGTCACTTCGGTGTTAACGGATCATAACATATAATAGGTGACTATAGACTTGCAAGATAGGATCAGGAACTCACATATATTCATGAAAACATAATAGGTTCAGATCTGAAATCATGGCACTCGGGCCCTAGTGACAAGCATTAAGCATAGCAAAGTCATAGCAACATCAATCTCAGAACATAGTGGATACTAGGGATCAAACCCTAACAAAACTAACTCGATTACATGATAAATCTCATCCAACACATCACCGTCTAGCAAGCCTATGATGGAATTACTCATGCAAGGCGGTGAGCATCATGAAATTGGTGATGCAGGAAGGTTGATGATGAAAATGGCAACTGATTCCCCTCTCCGGAGCCCCGAACGGACTCCAGATCAACCCTCCCAAAAGAGTTTAGGGCTTGGCGGCGGCTCCATATCGTAAAACGCGATGAATCCTTCTCTCCGATTTTTTTCTCCCCGAACACGAATATATGGAGTTGGAGTTGAGGTCGGTGGAACGTCAGGGGGCCCACGAGGCAGGGTGTAGCGCCCCATATGTAACTTGCCATATTTGTATTCCAACTCTTGCCATTTTTGGCAGTAAGTTATGATATTTCCTCGTTGTTGGGTTTGGTCTTCGTTTTGCATTTTGTCCATGTCATGCATCTCATATCATGTCATCATGTGCATCGCATTTGCATACGTGTTCGTCTCATGCATCCGAGCATTTTCCCCGTTGTCCATTTTGCACTCCGGCGCTCCTACGTCCTCCGGTGTTCCCCTTTTGCCTCTTTTCATGTGCCGGTGTTAAACATTCTCGGATTGGACCGAGACTTGCCAAGCGGCCTTGGTTCACTACCGGTAGACCGCCTATCAAGTTTCGTTCCATTTGGACTTCGTTTGATACTCCAACGGTTAACCAAGGAGCCGTAAAGGTCTCGTGTGTGTTGCATCCCAACACCTCTCCAAAGTGGGCCAAAACCCACCTAAACCCCCTCCATCATCTCGGTCGTTCGATCACGATCGCGTGGCCAAAAACCGTGCTCAATTTGGAGCCTCCAAGCACCCTCTATGTATAAATAGGTGCCTCCCCCCCCCCAAAAAAAATCCCGGATCAAATCCACCTCTTCTTCCTCCCGCCGCCGGACGTGTCCGGATCGGGCCGGACACGTCCGCCCGCCGCCACCCGACCTATCGCGGCGTGCCACATCGTACCGCCCGCGCCCACTTCGCCGCCTCCCGCACCGGCCCGCCCGGCCCGCGGCGGGCCCCCGAGGCCCAGTCGCCGCGCGCCGCCGCCCGAGCGCCGCGCCGCCCTACGCCGGCCTCGCCGCTCTGCCGCGCCGCCCCGTCGCTGACAGGCGCAACCTCGCCGCTCCCCGCCATCGCTAGCGACCCAGCGCTCGTCTCCGGTCATCTACTTCCTCCCCGGCGAGTCCCGGCCACCGGTCCACGTGCGAACCCTAGATCCAGATCTGGGAGGTGTTTTTCTGCCTAAGTCCCCAATAATTTTTAGCGATCTTCATCGCATCATAACTTTGCATCCGTAGCTCCATTTTGCGTGTAGCATATCAAATTGTTCGTCTGGATGTGCACTTCATTTCATTCCATTGCACCATGTTCATTTGAGTTCATCTTGATGGCCTAAATGTTGTTGCAAGAGTGCTATGTAATGTTAGTGTCTGTTTCTTAACAGATTATGGACATTTGTCATTTTTGCCATGTTTAATGTGTGCCTCCTATGAACTTGAGCCCTACATGTGTTTTCGGCTATGCCATGCCATCTTTACAGGGGTGTATGCCATGTATTTTTGTGATCATTGTGGTGACTAGCAAAAGCATGCAAAGTAGCTCTCGTGATGTTGCTGATTTCAGGGACTTAGAATTCTTTTAAGTCATATCCCTGATGATATTTTTATACCATGTATTCATGTTGCTATAGAGTGATCCATGCCTCTTTAGAGCATGTTCAGTAAGGATGTTTTTGAGATATTGTTATGTTCTACCCATCCATGTCTTTGGTTGAAGTTATGGAGTACCCTAGCATGACTCAGTCTTGCGCTACTTTTGCTATAAAATGTTCCTGATAGATTGTTTACATGTTATTCAATTTTGCCAACGTTGTTGTAGTTGATCCATGCATGCTATGATGTTGTTCTTGCCATGGTTAGCTACTTGATCATGTCTTCTTGCTGGGTGTATGCTTAGTTCGTCATGTATTGCCTTGTGGTGAGTGCATCGAGATCGCAAACATGCCAACGTAACTCTGTTTATGACATGTCCAGTTTTCTGCTAAGTCTGAATCTGTTAACGAAACTTGCTATGTTTACGTGGGTGCCATTGTATCTTCTGATCCATTTTGGCTGATGGTAAGTACGGGACATTTGTTATATGCTTCAAGTAGTTTCATGCCATGCCTTGCATTGCCATGATATGTTCCTGTAGCATGTTGTAATCTTGCTCTAAACATTGCTTCCTGATGTTAACTCCCGGCATGTTATTATTTTCACTAAGTCTGTGAACCTGATATCTTTTGCACTTTTGCCATGCTTGTTTGAACCTGCTATTTTGTGAATTAGCCATAGCTCAGTGTTCATCTTCTATCAAGAATCTTTAGTGGCTCACTGTCATGTGCTTTTTTGCTATGTTAGAGTGCAGTAGCTTATTTTCTTGATGCATTCTAGATGGCATCGTGTTGTTAATCGCAGCTTTGTGCCATTATTGTTTTGTTTGCCATTTGCAAACCGTGCATCCGATTCCGGTGATCTTTATATCGATTTCGACCAGAATCAACTCATCTTTCCAGCTGCGCTCTTGGATTTCCAAGTTGAGGCCTGGTTCAATCTTTTCCTTCCAGAGCATGCATATGCATTGCATATTACATCCCGCATATCATGCCATGTTTTGCATCATGTTGCTCGCACATTGCACCGTGGTTGATTGTGGTTCCCTTTGCTTGTGTTCTTGCCTTGGGTAGAGCCGGGAGACGAGTACGTGATCGAGGAACCCGTTGAGTACGCTTACGAGGATCAAGCTTATGTCAACTCGGAGAACTTTGTAGGCAAGATGACCATACCCTCAAAATCACTTCTATCTTTGCTTGCTAGTTGCTCGCTCTTTTGCTATGCCTATGCCACGATACCTAGCACATGATTTATCATGCCTCCCATATTGCCATGTCAAACCTCTAACCCACCTTGTCCTAGAAAACCATTGTTTGGCTATGTTACCGCTTTGCTCAGCCCCTCTTATAGCGTTGCTAGTTGCAGGTCAAGATTGAAGTTTGTTCCTTGTTGGAACATGTTTATTGTTGGGATATCATTATTATATGTTGTCTACTTTAATGCACCTATATACTTGGTAAAGGGTGGAAGGCTCGGCCTTATGCATGGTGTTTTGTTCCACTCTTGCCGCCCTAGTGTCCGTCATACCAGTGTTATGGTCCTTGATTTTGCGTTCCTTACGCGGTTGTGTTATAATGGGAATCCCTTGACAGTTCGCCTTGAATAAAACTCCTCCAGCAAGGCCCAACCTTGGTTTTACCATTTGCCACCTAGCCCTTTTCCCTTGGGTTCTGCGGACTCAAGGGTCATCTTTACTTTAACCCCCCCCCCCCCCCGGGCCAGTGCTCCTCTGAGTGTTGGTCCAAACTAGAGCCCCTTGCAGCGCCACCTCGGGGAAACTCGAGGGTTGGTTTTAGTTGTACGGATTGCTTATCTGGTGTGCCGTGAGAACGAGATATGTGCAGCTCCTATCGGGATTTGTCGGCACATTCGGGCGGCTTTGCTGGTCTTCTTTTACCATTGTCGAGATGTCTTGTAACCAGGATTCCGAGTCTGATCGGGCCGTCCCGGGAGAAGGAATATCCTTCATTGACCGTGAGAGATTGTGATGGGCTAAGTTGGGACACCCCTGCAGGGATTTGAACTTTCGAAAGCCGTGCCCGCGGTTATGGGCAGATGGGAATTTGTTAATATCCAGTTGTAGAAAACTTGACACCAAACTTAATTAAAATGAATCAACAGCGTATGTAGCCGTGATGGTCTCTTTTCGGCAGAGTCCGGGAAGAGAACACGGTCTCGTGTTATGCTTGAACGTAAGTAGTTTTAGGATTACTTCTTCATCTTTGTAGCTTCTCGATCGTGCTTTGCCTTCTCTTCTCGCTCTCATTTGCGTAAGTTAGCCACCATATATGCTAGTGCTTGCTGCAGCTCCACCTCACAACCTTTCCCTACCCATAAGATTAAATTGTCTTGATCGCAAGGGTGTGAGATTGCTGAGTCCCTGTGACTCACAGATTACTTCCAGAACCAGATGCAGGTGTCGATGATGCCATTCCAGGAGATGCAACTGAACTCAAGTGGGAGTTCGACGAGGACTCAGGATGTTACTACGTTTCCTTTCCAGACGATCAGTAGTGGAGCCCAGTTGGGGCGATCTGGGATCTTATGCATTTGGGGTTGTCTTTATTTTGGTTCCGTAGTCGGACCTTGATTGTATCTGGATGATTGTAATGCTATATTTATGTCATTGTGTGAAGTGGCGATTGTAAGCCAACTTTGTACCTCTTTCATATTCAGTACATGGGATGTGTAAAGATTACCCCTCTTGCGACATGCCTACAATGCGGTTATGCCTCTAAGTCGTGCTCCGACACGTGGGAGATATAGCCGCATAGTGGGTGTTACAAGTTGGTAATCAGAGCCTTCCCCGACTTAGTAGCCCCCCTGCTTGATCGAATCATTGGCGTTGTTGAGTTTAGAAAAATGTTTTGAGTCTTTTAGGTTTATATATATCAGAGAGTAGGATTCTTTTTACTCATCAGTCCCTTCGTCGCTCTGGTGAGGCATCCTGACGTAGAGTTTTGACTCTTCTCTTCTCAAATTTCACGAAAAAAATTAGGATCATGCGGGTATCTTGGAATCGTTCCGATGGTTTTGTGACGAGAACATTGTTCTTGGTGCCTCCTGACATTTAGGGGTTGTGGCAGTGTCCCGGGGAGTTGAGCTCCGAGGTGTTGTCGTCACAATTTTATCGTTGCAATTCTGGAATACCTGAGTTTCACCGACATCGAAAATCTCTTTTATGCAGTTGTTGGTGAGATAACCTCGACGCCACCCAGTACTAGGGCGGGAGTTCGGGAGTATTGACATAACTCATATAACGATGCTTTTCGAAGGTTTCTTGGTTATGTGTTGAAGGATGGATACAGCTGGATGTAGGATTTGCTAGTTTTGGGTGAGATATTATGCTTCCCCTGTATCCCCAACACCTGATTGCATAACCGGAAAATTTCGGGAGTTTCATAGGTGGGAATTCATGTAGATCTAGTATTTTTTTCCGCAGATAGTTGGTTTGTGATTGGGTAATCCTTACCAATTATTTATTCATATGCGTACCTTGTTGTTTTATTCATCTACCTCTATCTAAGTGGCTTCTCAATTTATGGAAGTGTGATCATTTACTTTGGTATTCATTCGTTCATTCTTGTTCGAATGTTAAGGCTACATGTTGCAATTTCGATCCATTTGATTCAGCTTGAATATATGTCTTTCAAGATGCTAACGGATGTCACCCTCTTCAGGATGGCTCCTCCGTCAGAATCCGGAACCACCGCCACCACCTCCACCTTCGGAGGCATGGCAAGCTGTGATGGCTGCTACCAACGCCAACACGCAGCTGATTATGCAACTCTTGCAAGAGGGCAACCAAGGAAATCAAGGCCATAGCAACAATCAAAATCAGTTTGCTACACTCAACCAGTTCCTCGCAAACCAGCCGAAGACCTTCAGTAACTGTGTCGAGGCCACAGACACTGATGATTGGCTCATGGATATCTGCAAACATTTCGAGTGCAACAACGTCAGGCCTGCGGTCTTTGTCAAGTTTGCCTCGTTCCAACTCAAAGACCAAGATGCAGAGTGGTATCAACAATACAAAGATTCCAAAGGAGGTCGTGTGATTACCTGGGATGAATTCCGCCAAGACTTTAGAGCTCACCACATTCCTCGGAGTGTTGTTGAGAGTAAGCATGAGGAGTTCCGCAATCTAAAGCAAGGCAGCTTGTCTGTTGACCAATACAACATTTTGTTCCAGTGGCTCGCTCGCTTCGCCAAGCAAGACGTCCCTGACGAGAAGAGCATGATTTATCAATTCAGAGGTGGCCTCAGAGAAGATCTGCAACTAGCTCTTGTGCTTTTTGAGCCGAAAAAGTATGATGAATTCTACAACATGGCATTAAAGCAAGAGGCTGCTCAGATCAAGTGCGATGCATCTAAGAAGAGAGTCAGGGATGCAACTCCTTCTTCTTCAACTCAAGTGGCAGCTAAGCAGCAAAAGTACTGGTTGCCTCCTCCTCCTCCGTTCCGTCAGCCTTATTAGTAGAAGGGCAAAGGTGGAAATGGATCTTCCCACCCACCCAACCCAGGCTTTCAGAACAAAGCTTCGTCTCATGCTCCATGGTCAAGTGCTCCTTATCACCGGCCGCTCTCAGAGGTCACGTGCAACAAGTGTCAGCAGAAGGTCACTATGCAAACAAATGCTTCAACCAGAGGCGTCTTCCGCCTCCTCCTCCTGTGAGATCTGCCAGCAATGCAGTGGTCAAGCATAATCCCAAGCATGCTAAGGTCAACTTGATGAACGCAGCTCAGGCAGAGGACTCTTCAGAAGTGATCATGGGTAACCTTCCAGTTAACTCTATTCCTGCAAGAGTTCTTTTTGATACTGGTGCATCGCATTCTTTCTTTTCAAGACCTTTTGTGGCTATGCATGATTTGGTTACTCAAGTTTTGCTGAGACCTCTGTCTATTGTTTCTCCGGCCCGACAAATGACTTCTTGAGTTTTCGTTCCGGATGTGTCTATCAAGATGGGCGACTATAAGTTTTTGTCCTCTCCAATTGTTCTGGGTAACTCGGATATTGATCTAATTCTCGGCATGGACTAGCTTTCTAAGCACAAGGCTCAACTTGATTGTGCTGCCAGGCAGATTCAATTGACACACCCGTCTGAGGATGTGATCGTCTTTGCCGCTCGTGATGATACCATTCGACTGTTTTCTCTCAATGAGAAGGGCGAGTTGAATGCCATCTATCAGATTCCAGTCGTTTGTGAATATCAAGACGTATTTCCAAAAGAGCTTCCAGGAATGCCTCCTCACCGGCCAGTTGAATTTGTCATTGATCTTGAGCCTGGCACGGAACCTGTTTGCAAACGTCCTTACAAGCTTGGACCAAAAGAGTTGAAGGAGCTGAAGAAGCAAGTCGATATTCAAGAGCATATGGGTCTCATCTGACCAAGTTCTTATGCATGGGGTTGTGGTGTTCTTTTCGTCAAGAAGAAGGATGGAACGGACCGACTTTGTGTCGACTACCGTCCATTGAACAAGAAGACCATAAAGAACAAGTACCCACTTCCCAACATCAACGAGCTTTTCGAACAACTCAAAGGTGTTCAAGTATTCTCCAAGCTTGACCTCCGTATGGGCTATCATCAGATTCGCATTCGTGAAGAAGATATCCCCAAGACAGCATTCAGAACAAGCTATGGTTCATATGAATATACTGTCATGTCTTTCGGCCTTGTCAACGCTCCTCCAACATTCTCCCGCATGATGAACTTCATCTTTAGACCATACACAAATGACTTCGTCTTGGTCTATCTCGATGACATTTTGGTCTTTTCCAAGAACAAGGAGGATCATGCCAAGCACTTGAGATTGGTGCTGGACATACTCAGAGAACATCAGTTCTACGCGAAGTTTTCAAAGTGTGAGTTTTGGCTCGATGAGGTTCTCTACCTTGGGCATATCATCTCCGCCAAGGGCATAGCTGTTAATCCTGAGAAGGTGTCTGCAATTGTGAATTGGGAACCACCTCAGAATGTGAAGCAACTCCGCAGCTTCCTTGGGCTCGCAAGCTATTGTCGAAGATTCGTTGAGAATTTCTCTAAGATCATGAAGCCTCTTTCCAACCTCCTCCAGAAGCATGTGAAGTATGTCTGGACGCCTAAATGTGACATTGCTTTCAGCACCCTCAAAGAGAAGTTAGTCACAGCTCCAGTTCTGACTCCTCCTGTTGAATCCAAACCATTCGAGGTTTTCTGTGATGCTTCCCTTCAAGGTCTCGGTGCTGTGTTAATGCAAGAGAAGAAAGTTGTCGCCTATACCTCTCGCCAGTTGAAGCCCAACGAAAAGAACTACCCCACTCATGACCTCGAGTTGGCGGAAGTTGTCCATGCTCTTTTAACATGGAGACATCTCTTGTTGGGAAGGAAAGTGGACATCTTCACTGATCATAAGAGTCTCAAGTACATCTTCACTCAGCCCAACCTCAACCTCAGGCAGACTCATTGGGTCGAGATGATTCAAGAGTATAATCCGAGTATTGAATATACTCCAGGCAAGGCCAATGTAATTGCTGACGCTTTGAGCAGGAAGGCTTACTACAACAGTTTGATTCTCAAGCCCTTCCAACCGGATCTTTGTGAAGCTTTCCGCAAACTTAATCTCCAAGTTGTTCCTCAAGGATTCCTTCAAAACCTCCAAGTCTCTCCTACTTTGGAAGATCAGATTCGTGAGGCTCAACTTCTTGATGCCATGGTGAAGAAGGTGACGATTGGGATTGCCAAGAGCCAACCCAAGTACAAGTGTTATCGCCTTGATGACAAGGATACTCTATTCTTCGAGGATCGCATTGTTGTTCCTAAGGGTGACCTTCGTAAAGTCATTATGAACGAGGCTCACAATTCACTCCTATCTATTCATCCTGGGAGCACAAAGATGTACCATGACCTCAAGCAGTCGTATTGGTGGACTCGAATGAAGCGCGAGATTGCTTAGTTCGTGAATGAATGTGATGTCTGCAGAAGAGTGAAAGCAGAACACCAACGGCCAGCTGGTCTCCTCCAACCTCTTGCCATTCCAGAATAGAAGTTTGACCATATTGAGATGGACTTCGTGACTGGATTTCCCAAGTCCAAGCGTGGCAATGATGCTATGTTTGTTGTCATCGACAAGCTCACTAAAGTGGCTCATTTTCTTCCTATCAAAGAATCTATCACAGCAGCTCCGTTGGCAGAGCTATATACCTCCAGGATTGTCTCCTTGCACGGCATTCCGCAGTTGATATCTTCAGATCGTATAAGCATCTTCACTTCTAAGTTCTGGGATTCTTTTCAGACGGCCATGGGCACCAACATTCGCTTCAGCACAGCCTTTCATCCTCAAACTAGTGGCCAAGTCGAGCGAGTCAATCAAATTCTTGAAGATATGCTCAGGGCATGTGTCATTTCATTCGGTATGAAGTGGGAAGATTGTCTTCCATATGCCAAGTTCTCCTACAACAACAGCTTCCAAGCAAGTTCGGGCAAGGCCCCATTTGAGATTCTCTATGGAAGAAAGTGTCGTACTCCTCTTAATTGGTCAGAGACTGGTGAACGCCAACTTCTTGGCAATGACTTGATCACAGAGGCTGAAGAAATGTGCAAAGTCATTCGTGAATATCTCAAAGCCGCGCAATCGCGCCAGAAGAGTTACTATGATAGCAAGCATCGTGACTTGGCTTTCGAGATCGGAGACCATGTCTACCTCCGCGTCTCTCCAATGAAAGGTACTCGTCGCTTCCGTATCAAAGGGAAGCCTGCCCCTAGATACGTGGGTCCTTTCAAGATCATTGGCAAAAGAGGCGATCTCGCCTATCAACTTGAGCTTCCGTCCAACTTTGCAAACGTGCATGACGTGTTTCACATGTCTCAGCTTCGCAGGTGTTTCAAGACTCCTGACCACACCATCAACTTCGAAGAGATTGATCTCCAAGAAGACATGTCTTATCATGAGCATCCCATTGCTATTCTTGAAGAAACTGAGCGCAATACTCGCAACAAGTCTATCAAATTTCCGAAAGTGAAGAGGTCACATCATTCCGACCATGAAGCCACCTGGGAACGCGAGGATTACCTCCGTTCTGAATATCCGGAGTTTTTATCCAGTCCTAGATCTTGGGACGAGATCCTTTCGTAGCGGTGGAGTGTTGTAACACCCCGTATGTAACTTGCCATATTTGTAGTCCAACTCTTCCCATTTTCGGCACTAAGTTATGATATTTCCTCATTGTTGGGTTTTGTCTTCGTTTTGCATTTTGTCCATGTCATGCATCTCATATCATGTCATCATGTGCATCGCATTTGCATACGTGTTCATCTCATGCATCCGAGCATTTTCCCCGTTGTCCGTTTTGCACTTCGGCGCTCCTAAGTCCTCCGGTGTTCCCCTTTTGCCTCTTTTCGTGTGTGGGTGTTAAACATTCTTGGATTGGGGCGAGACTTGCCAAGCGGCCTTGGTTCACTACCGGTGACCGCCTGTCAAGTTTCATGCCATTTGCACTTCGTTTGATACTCCAACGGTTAACCAAGGAGCCGTAAAGGCCTCGTGTGTGTTGCAGCCCAACACCTCTCTAAAGTTGCCCAAAACCCACCTAAACCCCCTCCATCATCTCGGTCATTCGATCACGATCGCGTGTCCGAAAACCGTGCTCAATTTGGAGCCTCCTAGCTCCCTCTATGTATAAATAGGTGCCTCCCCCCAAAAATCCCGGATCAAATCCACCCCTAACCCTAGCCTCTTCTTCCTCCCGCTGCCGGACGTGTCCGGATCGGGCCGGACACGTCCGCCCGCCGCCGCCCGACCTATCGCGGCACGCCACGTCGCACCGCCCGCGCCCACTTCGCCGCCTCCCGCACCGGCCCGCCCGGCCCGCAGCGGGCCCCCGAGGCCCAGTCGCCTCGCATCGCCGCCTACCGCCTCGCCCGCCGCCCGAGCGCCGCGCCGCCGCCTACCGCTCCGCCACGCCGGTCCCGCCGCCCGCGCGCCGCCTCGCCGCTCCCCGCCGTCGCCGGCGACCCGGCGCCCATCTCCGGTCATCTACTTCCTCCCCGGCAAGTCCCGGCCACCGTTCCCCGGCGTCTACAGTAAATCCGGCGAACCTCGGTCCATGTGCGAACCCTAGATCCAGATCTGGGAGGTGTTTTTCTACCTAAGTCCCCAATATTTTTTATCTATCTTCATCGCATCATAACTTTGCATCCGTAGCTCCGTTTCGTGCGTGTAGCATATAAAATTGTTCGTCTGGATGTGCACTTCATTTCATTCCATTGCACCATGTTCATTTGAATTCATCTTGATGCCCTAAATGTTGTTGCAAGAGTGCTATGTAATGTTAATGTCTGTTACTTAACAAATTATGGACATTTGTCATTTTTTCCATGTTTAATGTGTGCCTCCTATGAACTTGAGCCCTACATATGTTTTGGGCTATGACATGCCATCTTTACAGGGGTGTATGCCATGTATTTTTGTGATCATTTTGGTGACTAGCACAAGCATGCAAAGTAGCTCTCGTGATGTTGCTGATTTCAGGGACTTAGAATTCTTCTAAGTAATTTCCCTGATGATATTTTTATGCCATGCATTCATGTTGCTACAGAGTGATCCATGCCTCTTTTGAGCATGTTCAGTAAGGATGTTTTTGGGATATTGTTATGTTCTATCTATCCATGTCTTTGGTTGCAATTATGGAGTACCCTAGCATGACTCAATCTTGATCTACTTTTGCTATAAAATGTTCCTGGCAGATTGTTTACATGTTATTCAATTTTGCCAAGGTTGTTGTAGTTGATCCATGCATGCTATGATGTTGTTCTTGCCATGGTTAGCTACTCTATCATGTCTTCTTGCTGGGTGTATGCTTAGTTTGTCATGTATTTCCTTGTGGTGAGTGCATCGAGATCGCAAACATGCCTATGTAACTCTGTTTATGACATGTCTAGATTTCTGCTAAGTTTGAATCTGTTGACGAAACTTGCTATGTTTACGTGGGTGCCATTGTATCTTCTGATCCATTTTGGCTGATGGTAAGTACGGGACATTTGTTATATGCTTCAAGTAGTTTCATGCCATGCCTTACATTGCCATGATATGTTCCTGTAGCATGCTGTAATCTTGCTCTAAACATTGCTTCCTGATGTTAACTCCTGGCATGTTATTTTCACTAAGTCTGTGAACCTGATATCTTTTGCACTTTTGCCATGCTTGTTTGAACCTGCTATTGTGTGAATTAGCCGTAGCTCTGTGTTCATCTTTTGTCAAGAATCTTTAGTGGATCACTGCCATGTGCTTTGTTGCTATGTTAGAGTGCAGTAGCTTATTTTCTTGATGCATTCTAGATGGCTTCGTGCTGTTAATCGCAGCTTTGTGCCATTATTGTTTTGCTTGCCATTTGCAAACCGTGCATCCGATTCCGGTGATCTTTATATCGATTTCGACCGAAATCAACTCATCTTTCCAGCGGCGCTCTTGGATTTCCAAGTTGAGGGCTGGTTCAATCTTTTCCTTCTAGAGCACGCATATGCATTGTATATTACATCCTGCATATCATGCCATGTTTTGCATCAAGTTGCTCGCGCATTGCATCGTGGTTGATTGTGGTTCCCTTTGCTTGTGTTCTTGCCTTGGGTAGAGACAGGAGACGAGTACGTGATCGAGGAACCCGTTGAGTACGCTTACCAGGATCAAGCTTACATCAACTCGGAGAACTTTGCAGGCAAGATGACCATACCCTCGAAATCACTTCTATCTTTGCTTGCTAGTTGCTCGCTCTTTTGATATGCCTATGCCGCGATACATACCACATGCTTTATCATGCCTCCCATATTGCCATGTCAACCTCTAACCCACCTTGTCCTAGAAAACCGTTGTTTGGCTATGTTACCGCTTTGCTCAGCCCCTCTTATAGCGTTGCTAGTTGCAGGTCAAGATTGAAGTTTGTTCCTTGTTGGAACATGCTTATTTTTGGGATATCATTATTATATCTTTTCTACTTTAATGCACCTATATACTTGGTAAAGGGTGGAAGGCTCGTCCTTATGCCCAGTGTTTTGTTCCACTCTTGCCGCCCTAGTTTCCGTCATACCGGTGTTATGTTCCTTGATTTTGCGTTCCTTACGCGGTTGGGTTATAATTGGAACCCCTTGACAGTTCACCTTGAATAAAACTCCTCCAGAAAGGCCCAACCTTCGTTTTACCATTTGCCACCTAGCCTTTTTCCCTTGGGTTCCGCGGACTCAAGGCTCATCTTTATTTTAAACCCCCCCCCCCCCCCCCCCCGCCCCCCCGGGCCAGTGCTCCTCTGAGTGTTGGTCCAAACTAGAGCCCCTTGCAGCGCCACCTCGGGGAAACTCGAGGGTTGGTTTTAGTTGTATGGATTGCTTATCCGGTGTGCCCTGAGAACGAGATATGTGCAGATCCTATCGGGATTTGTCAACACATTCGGGCGGCTTTGCTGGTCTCGTTTTACCATTGTCGAGATGTCTTGTAACCGGGATTCCGAGTCTGATCGGGCCGTCCCGGGAGAAGGAATATCCTTCATTGACCGTGAGAGCTTGTGGTGGGATAAGTTGGGACACCCTTGTAGGGATTTGAACTTTCGAAAGTTGTGCCCGCGGTTATGGGCAGATGGGAATTTGTTAATATCCGGTTGTATAAAATTTCCCACCAAACTTAATTAAAATGAATCAACAGTGTGTGTAGCCGTGATGGTCTCTTTTTGGTGGAGTCTGGGAAGAGAACACGGACTCGTGTTATGCTTGAATGTAAGTAGTTTTAGGATCACTTGTTGATCTTTGTAGCTTCTCGACTGTGCTTTGCCTTCTCTTCGCGCTCTCATTTGCGTAAGTTAGCCACCATATATGCTAGTGCTTTCTGCAGCTCCACCTCACAACCTTTCCCTACCTAGATGCAGGTGCAAGGGTGTGAGATTGCTGACTCCCCGTGACTCAAAGATTACTTCCAAAACCAAATGCAGGTGCCGATGATGCCATTCCAGGAGATGCGACTGAACTCAAGTGGGAGTTCGATGAGGACTTAGGACGTTACTGCGTTTCCTTTCCAGACGATCAATAGTGGAGCCCAGTTGGGGCGATCGGGGATCTTATGCATTTGGGGTTGTATTTATTTTGGTTCCGTAGTCGGACCTTGATTGTATCTGGATGATTGTAATGTTATATTTATGTCATTGTGTGAAGTGGTGATTGTAGGCCAACTCTGTACCTCTTTCTTATTCAGTACATGGGATGTGTAAAGATTACCCCTCTTGCGACATGCCTACAATGCGGTTATGCCTCTAAGTCGTGCTCCGGCACATGGAAGATATAGCTGCATCGTGGGTGTTACACAGGGAGCGCCCCCAGGAGGGTAGGCGCGCCTCCACCCTCATGGATAGGGTATGGGCCCCCTGATGTGGATTCTTCTTCCAGTGTTTTTAATATATTACAAAAATAATCTTCGTTGATTTTCAGGTCATTCCGAGAACTTTTATTTTTGCACAAAAATAACACCATGGCAATTCTGCTGAAAACAGCGTCAGTCCGGGTTAGTTCCATTCAAATCATGCAAGTTACAGTCCAAAACAAGGGCAAAAGTGTTCGGAAAAGTAGATACGATGGAGATGTATCACATCACCAGGTTTGCTAGCCAGTCTGAGTGTTTTATTTCTCTGATGAATCCGGCCTCGATTAACTTGGCTAGCTCCTCCCCCATGGCTTGTCGTTTAGGTTCAGAAAAGCGCCGTGGTGTTTGCTTGACCGCCTTATATCCCTTCAATATATTGAGGATGTGTTCGGCCAGCCTGCCTGGGATTCCTGGCATATCAGAAGGGTGCGAGGCGAAGATATCCCAGTTCTCCCGCAGGAACATTCGTAGTGCGGCGTCGACAGTTGGGTCCAGCTGTGCCCCGATGGAAGCTGTCTTCTTGGGGTCCGTCGGGTGGACTTGAAATTTGACTATTTCGTCTGCTGGTTTGAAGGAGGTGGATTTGGGACGTTTAACAAGGATTATGTCATACCTATCCACCGTAGAGCGTAGTGCGGTTAACTCTTCGGCCGCGAGGGTCTCAGGCAGTGCCTCGAGGGCTAGGGATGCTGTTTTGTTTTCAGTGTGGAGGGATATGTCCGGATCACTAGCAAGAGTGATAATACCGTTGGGCCCGGGCATCTTGAGCTTCATATACCCATAATGACGTATAGCTTCAAAGCGTGTGAATGCATCTCGCCCCAACAGGGCATGATATCCACTGTTGAAAGGGGCCACTTGGAAGGTTATCTCTTCGGACCGATAGTTCTCTGGCGTGCTGAATACCACATCAAGCGTAATTTTCCCCACGCATCGTGCCACCCGACTGGGAATGATCCCTTGGAAGGTTGTATTACTATGCTCGATGCGGCTCCTGTCTATTTCCATTTTATTTAGTGTGTCCTTGTAGATGAGGTTTAATCTGCTGCCACCGTCCATGAGCATTTCAGTGAGCCGAAAGCCATCCACAGTTGGGTTCAGGACCAAGGCGGCTGGTGCTCGGACTAACCGGATTTTTAGTTCATCACTGGCGTTGAAAGTTATGGCTGTGTCGTTCCAAGGATTTATTGTTGCAACTTGGCAGACTTCGGCGAGGTCGCGGAGTGCCCTCTTGCGCCAATTATTTGAAGCGAACGCCTCTAAGACTGTCAATACTCTATGTTCGTCGCGTTCCAGGGGGAGTTGCTCCGCGGTATTTTTGGTGAGGATATCATCGCCTCTCTTGGCCACTTGCCGGAGTATCCAACATGCCCTAAGGTTGTGGGTTGGTATGGTATCCGGTGTTGTGTGTATTTTGCATGGCCTATCGAGCCATCCCTCCCGAACGGTTCAACGCCCCGTGATGGGCTTAAATTTCTTTACTATTGAGTCAGGCGCCCCATGAGGGTGCATCCTTTTTGCCCGGACAAGGGGTTGAGTGGAAGACGGTGGTTCCCAGCGTGGTGCCTGGGTTTTCCAGGTGCTTTCCATTGCGCAGTACTTCTGTACTATGGTTGCCAAGTCAGCGAAGTGTAATACGTGACCGCGGTGGATAGCATTGAGGATTCCTTCGTCCGTGCAATTATTACAGAATACTGAGATCGCGTCTTTGTCGCGGCAATCTTTAATCTTGTCTTTGACAAGGAGGAATCTGGCCCAAAAGTGATGGACTGTTTCCTGATACTGTTGTCATATGTACATGAGATTGCGTATATCTGGGTGGGCGGGTGGCTTCAAATCCGAGCCCTGACCCAATTTGGGATCCGGAGTTTGAGAAACTTCCGAGCTTAATAGTTCGGGCTCCAGGATGTCAACCGATTTTTCAGGTCCACCATCCGATTCTAAGTTCGGAGGACAGGGTGTGTCATTCCGCGGACAGGTATCCAGCTCTTTGAGCTTGGAAACCTGAACATAGTTCCTCCTCAATATAGAGGAAGAGTTGTTGATTTGCTCCTCTACTACCGCTATCTGATGGGTGATCGGCGGAGATTTGATTTCTCTCTGATCGGGTTTAAGCCCAATCAGATCGTAGTCTGTAGTGACCCCCAAGGCGGTGATGCGATCCAGGAGTTCTTTTAAAGACGACAACTCCATCGGATCCATCCGTTTGGAGTATTCAGAGTCAACACGGAGGCGATTTTCGATGACCCGAGAAGTCATCATCGGCTTAACGGCTGAACGGGCGGTCATGGTAAAGCCACCCAGTCGAAGGGTTTAGCCTGAGGTCAGGGCTCCTCCCGAGGTGATACTTTCCTTGATAACAAGGCGAGCCATCAATCCTGTCTTTGACGTCATAGCGGAACTCTCAATGAAAGCACTAATTTCAGTGTCAAAACCGGCGGATCTCGGGTAGGGGGTCCCGAACTGTGTGTCTAAGGTTGATGGTAACATGAGACAGGGGACACAAAGTTTTACCCAGGTTCGGGCCCTCTCGATGGAGGTAATACCCTATGTCCTGCTTGATTGATATTGATGATTATGAGGGTTACAAGAGTTGATCTACCATGAGATCGTAATGGCTAAAACCCTAGAAGTCTAGTCTGTCAGATTATGATTGCCTCTACGGACTAAACCCTCTGGTTTATATAGACACCAGAGGGGCCTAGGGTTGTACAAAGTCGGTTACATAGAAAGGAAATAATACATCTGGCCGCCTAGCTTGCCTTCCACGGAAAGGAGAGTCACATCCGGACACGGGAGGAAGTCTTCTATCTTGTATCTTCATGGCCCAGCAGTCCGGACCACGTCACACAGGCCGGACGCCCGAGGACCCCTTAATCCAGGACTCCCTCAGTACATCACATTACCCAACACGCTTGATCCCTTTGGCCAGACACACTTTCATGGGTCATTCCTGGCCTCGGAAGATCAACACGTCGCTACCCCACCTAGACTCAATAGAGAGATCAGCACGCCGGTCTAAATCCTAAGCGTGCAGGGGTCTGGGCTCATCGCCCATTGCACTCCTGCCCGTTGTGTGGGCGGCCGGAAGCAGACCTAGCCCCCTTAATACAAGGGCAGGCTTACGGTCCAATCTGGCGCGTGCCACTCAATCGCTGACGTCAAAAGAGCTTCGGCTGATACCATGACGTCGAGTGCCCATAACTGTTCCCGCGTAGTTGGTTAGTACGTATAGGCTCATAGCCAGAGTCGGATCAAATACCAAGATCTCGTTAAGCATGTTATTTGAAGTAACCGCGGACGCCGAACAGGACCAGGCCCACCTCTCTCCTAGGTGGTCTCAACCTGCCCTATCGCTCCACCACAAAGATCCACTCAGAGGGCCGTCGGCACAAATGTCCTTTCAGACCCCAATCCATGAATCACTCGCAGGTACTCTACGAGCCGACCCGACTTTAGTCACCACATGTATCATATATTATGTATATAAGTATATACCCGTGATCACCTCCCGAGTGATCACGGCCCGATACTATAGCATGGCAGACGGACAAGAATGTAGGGCCACTGATGATAAACTAGCAAAGTATACTAAGCATTTAGGATTGCAGGTAAAGTTAACAACAATAGTAGCAAAGACAGGATATGCAATAGAATAGGATTAACCGAAAGCAGTAACATGCTACACTACACTGATGCAAGCAGTGGAGAGAAGGAATAGGCGATATCAGGTTGATCAAGGGGGAGGCTTGCCTGGAAGCTCTATCGAGAAGGAGGGGTCGTCGCCGATGTAGTCGATCACAGGGGAATCAACAGCGATCTCGTGGTCTATCGAAAAGAAATAACGGAGGGGAACACAATAAATAACAGAGCAATCAAAGCATCACAAAGCATAATAAAATTTCTATGCTTGTGGATCATGAAAAGAATGCCTTATGTGATATTTATATTGTTGAATTCATTCATGATGCTACTGAAAATTATTATGAGGGTGGAACATATGCTTGTAGGAATTGCAATAATATCAGGTTTCCTCTCTCGGGTTTGAAAATCTTGAAGTTTTGCTTGTTTTGCCTTCCTATGCTAGTTGATTCTTGCTCCCATTAGTTGTTTGCTCACATAATCCCTATTCATAGGATGTGGGTTAGGCTTAAATGTGCTAGTCATATTCTTCATGATGCTCTCTTTGTGTTTCAATTCTTATATTTTATGCGGGCATCATTGAAATAATCATGCCTAGCTTAAAAGGCTTTAAAGAAAAAAGCGCTTGTTGGGAGACAACCCAACATCTCTACCTACTGTTTCTGTGTGTTCACATGATTAAGCTACTGTAGTAATCATTTTTATAGCTTTTGTTTCAATAAAGTACCAAGTAAAGCCCTTGGGATACTGTGGATGATAGTTGATTTGATCCTGTTAAAAAATAGAAACTTTTGCACCCAGTAGCAGAATTTCTAAAATTCACTAGAATGCGATAAAATTCTGAATTTTTGACACATTATTGATATACAAATTTTCTACGTTTTTGAAATGCCCTCGATGCGGCTATATCTCCCACGTGTCGAAGCACGACTTAGAGGCATAACCGCATTGAAAGCAATGTCGCAAGTGAGGTAATCTTCACACAACCCATGTAATACATAAGGGGAAAAGATACATAGTTGGCTTACAATCGCCACTTCACACAATTACATGAATAAAGCATTACATCAACCAGATACAATCAAGGTCCGACTATGGAACCAAAATAAAAGAAGAGTACCCCAAAACCTACACAGATCCCCGATCATCCCGACAGGGCTCCACTACTGATCAACTAGAACGAAACAACACAAAGGACAAGATCTTCAACGAGCTCCTCCTTGAGCTTGGTTGCGTCACCTGCACGGTTCAACGGCACCTGCAAACCGGTTTTGGAAGTACCTGTGAGTCACTGGGACTCAGCAATCTCACATCCTCACAATCAAGACTATTTAAGCTTATAGGAAGGGTAAAAGGTATGAGGTGGAGCTGCAGCAAGCGACTAGCATATAAGGTGGCTAACATATACGCAAAAGAGAGCGAGAAGAGAAGGAAAAAGCACGGTCGAACAACTATGATCAAGAAGTGATCCTAGAACAACCTACGTCAAGCATTACTCCAACACCGTGTTCACTTCCCGAACTTCACCGAGAAGAGACCATCACGGTTACACACGCGGTTGATGCATTTTAATTGAGATAAACTTCAGGTTTTCTACAACCGGACATTAACAAATTCCCATCTGCCCATAACTGCGGGCACGGCTTTCGAAAGTTCAAAACCCTGCAGGGGTGTCCCAACTTAGCCCATCACAAGCTCTCACGGTCAACGAAGGATATTCCTTGTAGCGGGAAGACCCGGTCAGGCTCGGAGTCCCGGTTACAAGACATCCTCGACAATGGTAAAACAAGTCCAGCAACACCGCCCGAATGTGCCGACAAATCCCGATAGGAGCTGCACATATCGCGTTCTTAGGGCACACTCAGATAGTTCAAGCTACGAGTAAAACCAACCCTCAAGTTGCCCCGAGGTGGCCCCGCAGGCTGCCCAGTTTGGACCAACACTCAGAGGAGCACTGGCCCCGGGGGTTTAAAATAAAGATGACCCTTGGGCAGGCCTACCCAAGGGAAAGAAAAGGCTAGGTGGCGAATGGTAAAACCAATGTTGGGCATTGCTAGAGGAGTTTTATTCAAGGCGAACTGTCAAGGGGTTCCCATTATAACCCAACCGCGTAAGGAACGCAAAATCCGGGAACATAACACCGATATGACGGAAACTAGGGCGGCAAGAGTGGAACAAAACACCCGGCATAAGGCCGAGCCTTCCACCCTTTACCAAGTATATAGATGCATTAATTAACTAAAAGATATTGTGATATCCCAACAATTAAACATGTTCCAACAAGGAACAATATCTCCATGTTCCAACAAGGAACAAACTTCAATCTTCACCTGCAAACAACGCTATAAGAGGGGCTGAGCAAAGCGGTAACATAGCCAAACAACGGTTTGCTAGGACAAGGTGGGTTAGAGGCTTGGTTTAACAATATGGGAGGCATGATAAGCAAGTGGTAGGTATCGCAGCATAGGCATAGCAAAAGAGCGAGCAACTAGCAAGCAAAGATAGAAGTGATTTCGAGGGTATGGTCATCTTGCCTGAGATCCCGCAAGGAAGAAGAACGAGTCCATGAAGAAGACAAACGGACGTACTCGAACGGATCCCCACAACACGACGTTACCGGATTACCGAGAAGAAGTACACCGGAAAGAAAGCAAACAACATAGTAAACAAACACTACAACAACATGGCATGATGCACAACAAGTATGATGCATGTCCGGTTTAATGAGGCATGGCATGGCAAAGTGCACAAACAATCCTACAAATTAAGTGGAGCTCATTATGCAACGGAGTTGCATATTGAAGAAAACACCACATGACTAATTTAGTTCTCTCTCGTTTATGTACCCAACAAGGTTAAATGTTGTTAGCATGGCAAGAGGTGAAGCATGATGAAACTAACTAATCTAGGCAAGTTTAAATGAGGCCGGAACAACAAAACAAGTAGTCCGGAAACTCCTCATATGCAAATATTAGGTTTCGTACTGTTCTGCCCTAAACATAATTTTAGAGTTGTTAAACATGCTAGATGAATGCATCATGTTAAACTAGGAATTTTTCTACCCCATTTACATATAAAGATTATTAGGTTTGGAGCTACGATTATTTAGTTATGAAATAAAACATTTTAACATGGCATAGGAGCAAATTAATGCAAACTACAATTTAAGCATTTCAAACATGGATGAAAATGACATATTATGAAACTAGATGAAAAACTAAGCATATTTCATATATAAATTGTTTTAATCCGATGCACGGTTATTAAGATATTAAATGCATGAAGTTTAGGGGCCGTTCTGCAAAACTGGCACTCTCTGGGAAATAGCTAAATTCACTGGACAGGAAAAAAACATGATGGGCTGGAACTGAATTGGCCCGGCAGTAGGAAAACAAAGGTGGGGCGCTGGGGGTAGCCTGACCCATGCGCCTTGGCCCGACTCGGTGGAGAGGCTGGGCCGCAGCAACTTGCTGGGCCGCGGGCGGGGCGCGATGAGGCACGAAGCGAGGCTGGCCCGTGCGAGCGATGCGGTCAACACGTCGACTGGAGCGGCGCTTGTCTTTCGATCCAGAGGAAGCAGGGCGCGGTGCTGGTCTCCCTCGCAACAGAGAGAGTAGGGACATGGCGAAGATGCAACGGACGGGGCGCGGCTCGATGAAGAGGAGCAGCAGCGGACACGGCGGCGCTGAGGACTCCGGCGGCGCAGGGGCGCCGAGGCACTGGGCGGCGAGATGCTCCTGCTCAAAGCAAACAGCGGCAGTCAGGGGCACGAAGGAGGCCGGGAAGACGGGAATGAAAGCCCGGGTGCAGAGGTCGTGAGGTCGTCAGAGCTTGGCGTGGATTCGGCCGACGAGGGCAGCACGGGACTTGACGGAGGAGCTGAAGCAGATCGGCCGGCGGCAGCAATATGCTTGGAGCTCCATGGCCATGGCAAGGCCTCTGGTCACCTGAGAGGGAGAGAGATCGGGGCATGAGAGAGTGAGATCGGGCAAGGAAGGCAGGGAGGCGACGGGGAGCTGTAGCATGACCTGGTGCTCCGGTCGGCGAAGCCAAGGGAGGCAGAGACGGCAGGGAAGGGAGGTGCTGCGGGACGATGGCGGGGCCGAGCAGAGGAGCTCGACGGGGCTGGATCGATGGGTGTATCGAGGAAGGTGGATGGCTGCGGGGCTTCCATGATTGATGGGTTTGAACGATGGAATTGGCTGGTTGTGGTTGGCCCGATCTGGAAAACAAGGAGGAAAGTGACGGCATCGGTTGGTGGTTTGGATCGGGAGGGGATCCCAAGGAGGAGGAGATAGTGGGCTGGCGGCGGCGGAGGATGGGACAAGATCCCTAATTTCTAGGGTTGCCCACTATTTATATTGCAAAGGGATTAGGGTAGAGGCTATCTCGTCCCTCCGATCGCAATCGGACGAACGCGAATAAAATAGCTAGGGAGTCCAAATAAGAAAACAGTGACGTTTTGTAGATGTTTGGGGATGATCCGGATCCAACAGTGACGACTGCCCGGGTCGGGTCCGGGACAGATTTCGGACGCGCGCGCGAGGGGTCGGTGCACTATGCAAACAGGGGTTTTCAGACCATGCGATCGCATCGGGCGGCTCCGGACGCGAAGAGGGGTAGGTAGATGGACTAGGTGGGCTGTGGAGAGCGGGTTGGTCTAAGAGAAGAGGGGAGAGAAGCAGCTCGGCACGGTTTCCGGAGACCGAAAACGTCCGACGTTAGACCGGCTATACTATCACTATAGTTTAACGATTGGGCTATCAAACGAACTCTGAATGCGATGAAACTTGACAGGCGGTCTATCTACACTATAATAAGACCACACACCAACTTTCAACCCAATCCAAGAACATTTTCCGGCCACTTATAAAATAATATTTCGGACGTGTCGCGGGCGCGTGCAAGTGTGGTCGGGCTCAGAACGGACAACGGAAAGAAGGAGGAGACCGGGACGGATGCAAGTTTTGAAAACATGATAATGCAATGCACATGATGACATGACAAGATGCAACTCGCAAGTGAATGACATGGCAACATCGGTGAATAACTGGAAGACACCTGGCACATCGGTCACGGGGCGTCACAACACTCCACCACTATGAGAGGATCTCGTCCCGAGATCTAGAATGGCACCGGAGGGAAAACGAAAGAGAAAGAGAAGAGGTAAAACTAAGTTGCTTGTTTGTTAAACGAGTGAAACCAAAGAACCTTGAAAAGGTTAAGCCATTTCGGGTAAAGAATACAACGGAGATGAACGAAGTAGAAAACACTCCGTTAGAAAAGAGGAACAAGGAACTTTACGAGAACCTTGTAGGTTGAAAGGCATAAGAATAAAGGTTGCAATGAACAAGAAGCACATGCAAACACTCCGGTTGAAAGAAGAAGCACACGGAACGATAGAGATCAAATACGACAACACTCCAGTTGGAAATGTTAGGGATTTAACATGATCTTGACAAGATGAGAGGATACTTTAAAAGAGGACGCGACACTCCAGTTAACTGGATTAGCACGAAAAGAACATGATCTTTGATGAAACAAGATGATGGCTGAAGAAAGCAAAATCATAATGCCTCCGGAATGAAAGAATAGAAGTTGGATCGTCGGAACAAAAGAACGGAGAAGAAAACAATATCTTCTACCTCCGATGAGCTTGAAAAGCATCCTTAGGAGTAGGGTCGAACAGAATTGTTGGAAAAACCACCAACGAAAAGGATAAGCTTGATATGGGCTTATGGAGAACATCTCACAACTATGAGGTGAAATTCTGCCACTAACGGAAACAATAGATTGGATTGATATCAACAAGGAGACGAGAAATTATTTCACCAGGAGGATAAACAAAGAACTTGGATCATAAATGAGCACCATAAATAGCAACAATCCTTAGGGAAGGCTTTAGGGGAAATATAACCCAAGATAAAACCAATGAAGAGGTTGATGGATTTAATATACCTCATTCTTGCTAACTTGTGAATCACGGAGGACGAAGGGAAATTATCAAGAATGACATAAGACCACCTCAAAAGATATGCGTGAACGAATTGCACTCTGGATTGCAAGATGACGAGTGCTTGAGCTCCTCTGAAAAGAATCTTGATGAACACTTCGAGAAGGAATTTAAGTCCTTGATGAACCAACAAGTAGAGCCTCCATGAAGAACTCCAGTAATAAAAGAATGATCAAACGAGAGGAAAAAGAAGTTGAAAACACAAGGTGAAGACTTGCAATGATTGGATGGATCTCCGTGATAATTAGAGCTTGGAACTCCGAGAAAGAAAAGATGAACAAAAGAAAATCAAGAATTTGATGAGCCTCCGGAATAAAGAATCAATCATTTGGGTGAATCAAGAATAAGAATTATGTTATGCTCATCCTTCACCAATTTAGATTGATGACAAGCAACAGATTTGGCATACTACTTATTCTTGTAAAAGGATTAAGATAGATATCTTACCAACTTGAGAAGGTCTTCAACGAACCACCGGTATGATTGGAAAGAAGAAAAGAATTGATATGATAACGAAGAAAGAGAGATCTTGAATGAACCACCATAAGAATTAAAACGGCCGAAGAAAAGATAGAGGAACTCCGGGAAGAATTATGAAATAAACGAAGATACTTGAGAGAATTTTAGATCCATGAGAACGAAGAGATCACGAGCTGATTAGAGGATATTTGAATGAAGCACCGGTAAGATTTGGAGAGTGATAACTGAAGTCTGAGAATGAATAAGTCTTCCGAAATGATGGGCTCCGGAGAAACAAATTGAAAAGAATCTTGAATTGCTCCGGATAGGTGAAAAGAATTCTGACAATCGAAAACAATTATGAGAGGATGGGTTCGACTAGAACCACGAATCTCTGAGAGAACGGATAAGATATGGAGGTAAAACTCTTCTTCGGTCTTCAAAATCTGAGAATGACAATGAGAAACACCACCAAATTGTTGAGATACTCCGGAATAAAGTACAATGGAAAGTTGAACCAACGATGAAAATAGTGTGAAAGATCTTGGAGAAGGCATTTGACTAATGAAGAATCATTCTTACATCAAACTTTTAAATGAATTTGAGAATAACTCCGGAAAAATTAGAAGAGTCAGGTAAGATCCTGGGAAAAGACCTGTGGGTTAGGGCCCACTCAAAAGAAACATCGTAGAACGATTTAAAAGAGAGAATGCACCGGTTGAGTTAAATGGCTTGAATGAGATAACAACCTCGAAATAGGTTGAACTGATCTTGAATGAAAAGACGAGCCTTCTGAGATATCTTGAGCACTCCAGGACAATAGGATTGCGAGAGGTGAACGATTAAGAATTGCACCGGCATGAGAAAACCTTGAAATGAGGAAAAGGATATGGTCAACACCAAAAGCTTGAATTGAATCCACCGGAGAAGAAAAAGAACGAATAATGATAAGTTGAAGCTCCGTTAGTATCTTCCTGAGAATCCCTGGACATGAATATTGATGAAAAAGAATGGAGAGACTTCACATCAATAAGATGGATACATGGTTAAGAAATATGAGTCCTTGAAGAAACAAGGGGGTGGGTGGGTGGGAAAAACAAAGGCAACTTGGAGACGGATGAAACAAACACCGTTGAGAAGAACTGAGAATTGATGTCGCTAATGTTGAAATGGTCGGATCCACTTGAAGAGAAACACGCCGGTTGAAAAGAATTAACATGACAATCTCGATTATCATGAAGGATTGGTATTCACATCGAAGTATGAGAACACCACTTAGGAAAGGTATGGGATCAACATTTGACTTTGAAGCAACTCGAATACCACAACTCAAAACAAAAACAAATGATTGGCTTGCAGAATATGCCGGAACAAACATATGATAGAGATTTCGTCCGAAGTTTTCGTGGTGGGGCCTACAAGGGCTCGATCGTACAGCACCATCATGTACAAGGCAGTGCACATGGCATATGAAGCGTCCCCGAGTCAGCATAGCCAAGGACTCTTTAAGACACAATGAGACCACTGTAAAACCGACCGTCAATAGGCGGACCACTAGACGTCGAACCCCAATTTCATATCATACATCTGTCGGAAAGATATCCTAAGAGCTACTTGAATTCCCACTTATAAACTCCCGAAATTTTCCGGTTATGCAATTAGGTGTTGGGGATACAGGGGAAGCATAATATCTCACCCAAAACTAACAAATCCTACATCTAGCTGTATCCATCCTTCAACACATAACCAAGAAACCTTTGGAAATCGTTTACCTCAACCTCCGAAAAGCATCCGTTATACGAGTTATGGAAATACTCCCGAACTCCCGCCCTAGTACTGGGTGGCGTCGAGGTTATCTCACCAACAACTGCATAAAAGAGATTTTCGATGTCGGCGAATAAAAATCAGGTATTCTAGAACTGCAATGATAAAATTATGACGACAACACCTCGGAGCTCAACTCCCCGGGACACTACCACAACCCCTAAATGACAGGAGGCACCAAGAACAATGTTCTCGTCACAAAACCATCAGAACGATTCCAAGATACCCGCGTGATCCTAAAAAAATTTAGTGAAATTTGAGAAGAGAAGAGTCAAAACTCTACGTCAGGATGCCTCACCACAGCGACGAAGGGACTGAGGAGTAAAAAGAATTCCTAACTCTCTGATATATATAATCCTAAATGACTCAAAACATTTTTCTAGACTCAACAACGCCAATGATTCGATCAAGCAGGGGGCTCCTAAGGTCGGGGAAGGCTCTGATTACCAACTTGTAACGCCCTCGATGCGGCTATATCTCCCACGTGTCGAAGCACGACTTAGAGGCATAACCGCATTGAAAGCAATGTCGCAAGTGAGGTAATCTTCACACAACCCATGTAATACATAAGGGGAAAAGATACATAGTTGGCTTACAATCGCCACTTCACACAATTACATGAATAAAGCATTACATCAACCAGATACAATCAAGGTCCGACTACGGAACCAAAATAAAAGAAGAGTACCCCAAAAGCTACACAGATCCCCGATCGTCCCGATTGGGCTCCACTACTGATCAACTAGAACGAAACAACACAAAGGACAAGATCTTCAACGAGCTCCTCCTTGAGCTTGGTTGCATCACCTGCACGGTTCAACAGCACCTGCAAACTGGTTTTGGAAGTAACTGTGAGTCACGGGGACTCAGCAATCTCACACCCTCCCGATTAAGACTATTTAAGCTTATAGGAAGGGTAAAAGGTATGAGGTGGAGCTGCAGCAAGTGACTAGCATATAAGGTGGCTAACATATACGCAAAAGAGAGCGAGAAGAGAAGGCAAAAGCACGGTCGAACAACTATGATCAAGAAGTGATCCTAGAACAACCTACGTCAAGCATTACTCCAACACCGTGTTCACTTCTCGGACTCCGCCGAGAAGAGACCATCACAGTTACACACGTGGTTGATGCATTTTAATTGAGATAAACTTCAGGTTTTCTACAACCAGACATTAACAAATTCCCATCTGCCCATAACCGCCAGCACGGCTTTCGAAAGTTCAAAACCCTATAGGGGTGTCCCAACTTAGCCCATCACAAGCTCTCACGGTCAACGAAGGATATTCCTTCTAGCAGGAAGACCCGATTAGGCTCGGAATCCCGGTTACAAGACATCCTCAACAATGGTAAAACAAGTCCAGCAGCACCCGCCCGAATGTGCCGACAAATCCCGATAGGAGCTGCACATTGTTGGGGAACGTTGCAGAAAACAAAAAATTTCCTACTCATTTCACCAAGATCCATCTAGGAGTTCATCTAGCAACGAGTCATCAGATGCATCTACATACCTTTGTAGATCGCGTGCGGAAGCGTTCAAAGAACGGGGATGATGTAGTCGAACACGACGTGATCCAAATCACCGATGACCAAGCGCCGAACGGACGACACCTCCGCGTTCAACACACGTACGGGACGGGAGACGTCTCCTCCTTCTTGATCCAGCAAGGGGGAAGGAGAGGTTGATGATGATCCAGCAGCACAACGGCGTGGTGGTGGATGCAGGGCGTCACAGTAGCAGGGCTTCGCCTATACTACGAGAGAGAGAGACGTAACAGGGAGAGAGGGATGCACCAAAGGCTGTAACCTGAAGTCCCTCCTCTCCCCCACTATATATAGGGGTGCCTAGGGGGGGGCCTAGGAGATGGATCTCCTAGGGGGGGCAGCGGCCAAGGGGTGGGGGGCTTGCCCCCCAAGCAAGGGGGCGCCCCCCTTTAGGGTTTCCCCTAAACCCTAGGCGCATGGGCCCTTAGGGGGTGGCGCCCCAGCCCACTATGGGCTGGGTCCCTTCCCACTTCAGCCCATGGGGCCCTCCGGGATAGGTGGCCCCACCCGGTGGACCCCCAGGACCCTTCCAGTGGTCCCGGTACAATACCGGTAACCCCGAAACTTGTCCCGATGGCCGAAACAGCACTTCCTATATATAATTCTTTACCTCCGGACCATTCCGGAACTCCTCGTGACGTCCGGGATCTCATCCGGGACTCCGAACAACATTCGGGTTACTGCATATACATATCTTCACAACCCTAGCGTCATCGAACCTTAAGTGTGTAGACCCTACGGGTTCGGGAGACATGTAGACATGACCGAGACGACTCTCCGGTCAATAACCAACAGCGGGATCTGGATACCCATGTTGGCTCCCACATGCTCCACGATGATCTCATCGGATGAACCACGATATCGAGGATTCAATCAACCTCGTATGCAATTCCCTTTGTCAATCGATATATTACTTGCCCGAGATTCGATCGTCGGTATCCCAATACCTCATTCAATCTCGTTACCGGCAAGTCACTTTACTCGTACCGTAATGCATGATCACGTGACCAGACACTTGGTCACTTTGAGCTCATTATGATGATGCATTACCGAGTGGGCCCAGTGATACCTCTCCGTCATACGGAGTGACAAATCCCAGTCTTGATCCGTGTCAACCCAACAGATACTTTCGGAGATACCCGTAGTCTACCTTTATAGTCACCCAGTTACGTTGTGACGTTTGGTACACCCAAAGCACTCCTACGGTATCCGGGAGTTACACGATCTCATGGTCTAAGGAAAAGATACTTGACATTGGAAAAACCCTAGCAAACGAACTATACGATCTTTATGCTATGTTTAGGATTGGGTCTTGTCCATCACATCATTCTCCTAATGATGTGATCTCGTTATCAATGACATCCAATGTCCATAGCCAGGAAACCATGACTATCTGTTGATCAACGAGCTAGTCAACTAGAGGCTTACTAGGGACATGTTGGTGTCTGTTATTCACACATGTATTACGATTTCCGGATAACACAATTATAGCATGAATAAAGACAATTATCATGAACAAGGAAATATAATAATAATGCTTTTATTATTGCCTCTAGGGCATATTTCCAACAGTCTCCCACTTGCACTAGAGTCAATAATCTAGTTACATCGTGATGAATCGAACACCCATGGAATTCTGGTGTTGATCATGTTTTGCCCTAGGGAGAGGTTTAGCCAACGGATCTGCTACATTCAGGTCTGTATGCACTTTACAAATATCTATGTCTCCATCTTGAACATTTTCACGAATGGAGTTGAAGCGACGCTTGATGTGCCTTGTCTTCTTGTGAAACCTGGGCTCCTTGGCAAGTGCAATAGCTCCAGTGTTGTCACAGAAGAGCTTGATCGGCCCCGACGCATTGGGTATGACTCCGAGGTCGGTGATGAACTCCTTCACCCAAATTGCTTCATGTGCTGCCTCCGAGGCTGCCATGTACTCCGCTTCACATGTAGAACCCGCCACGACGCTCTGCTTGCAACTGCACCAGCTTACTGCCCCACCATTCAAAATATACACATATCCGGTTTGTGACTTTGAGTCATCCAGATCTGTGTCGAAGCTAGCGTCGACGTAACCCTTTACGACGAGCTCTTCATCACCTCCATAAACGAGAAACATTTCCTTAGTCCTTTTCAGGTACTTCAGGATATTCTTGACCGCTGTCCAATGTTCCTTGCCGGGATTACTTTGGTACCTTCCTACCAAACTTATGGCAAGGTTTACATCAGGTCTGGTACACAGCATGGCATACATAATAGAACCTATGGCTGAGGCATAGGGGATGACACTCATCTCTTCTATTTCTTCTGCCGTGGTCGGACTTTGAGCCGAGCTCAATTTCATACCTTGTAATACAGGCAAGAACCCCTTCTTAGATTGATCCATATTGAACTTCTTCAATATCTTATCAAGGTATGTGCTTTGTGAAAGACCTATGAGGCGTCTCGATCTATCTCTATAGATTTTGATGCCTAATATATAAGCAACTTCTCCAAGGTCCTTCATTGAAAAACTCTTATTCAAGTAGGCCTTAATGTTGTCCAAGAGTTCTATATCATTTCCCATCAAAAGTATGTCATCTACATATAATATGAGAAATGCTACAGAGCTCCCACTCACTTTCTTGTAAACGCAGGCTTCTCCATAAGTCTGCGTAAACCCAAACGCTTTGATCATCTCATCAAAGCGAATGTTCCAACTCCGAGATGCTTGCACTAGCCCATAAATCGAGCGTTGGAGCTTGCACACCTTGTCAGCATTCTTAGGATCGACAAAACCTTCCGGCTGCATCATATACAATTCTTCCTTAAGGAAACCATTAAGGAATGCCGTTTTGACGTCCATTTGCCATATTTCATAATCGTAAAATGCGGCAATTGCTAACATGATTCAGACGGACTATAGCTTCGCCACCGGTGAGAAAGTCTCATCGTAGTCAACCCCTTGAACTTGTCGATAACCCTTAGCGACAAGCCGAGCTTTATAGATGGTCACATTACCATCCGCGTCTGTCTTCTTCTTAAAGATCCATTTATTCTCTATGGCTCGCCGTTCAACGGGCAAGTCAGTCAAAGTCCATACTTCGTTTTCATACATGGATCCTATCTCGGATTTCATGGCTTCTAGCCATTTGTCGGAATCCGGGCCCGCCATCGCTTCTTCATAGTTCGAAGGTTCACCATTGTCTAACAACATGATTTCCAAGACAGGGTTGCCGTACCACTCTGGTGCGGAACGTGTCCTTGTGGACCTACGAATTTCAGTAGGAGCTTGATCAGAAGTATCTTGATCATCATCATTAACTTCCTCTCTAGTCGGCGCAGGCACCTCAGGAACATTTTCTTGAGTTGTGCCCTTTTCCGGTTCAAGAGGTAATACTTCATCAAGTTCTACTTTCCTCCCACTTACTTCTTTCGAGAGAAACTCTTTCTCTAGAAAGGATCCATTCTTGGCAACAAAGATCTTGCCTTCGGATCTGAGGTAGAAGGTATACCCAATAGTTTCTTTTGGGTATCCTATGAAGACGCATTTTTCCGACTTGGGTTCGAGCTTTTCAGGTTGAAGTTTCTTGACATAAGCATCGCATCCCCAAACTTTTAGAAACGACAGCTTAGGTTTCTTTCCAAACCATAATTCATACGGTGTCGTCTCAACGGATTTCGACGGAGCCCTATTTAAAGTGAATGCGGCAGTCTCTAAAGCATAGCCCCAAAAAGATAGCGGTAAATCGGTAAGAGACATCATAGATCGCACCATATCTAATAGAGTGCGATTACGACGTTCGGACACACCGTTACACTGAGGTGTTCCAGGCGGCGTGAGTTGTGAAACTATTCCACATTTTCTTAAGTGTGTGCCAAATTCGTGACTCAAGTATTCTCCTCCACGATCTGATCGTAGAAACTTGATTTTCCTGTCACGTTGATTTTCAGCCTCACTCTGAAATTCCTTGAACTTTTCAAAGGTTTCAGACTTGTGTTTCATTAAGTAAATATATCCGTATCTACTCAAATCATCAGTGAGGGTGAGAACATAACGATAGCCACCGCGAGCCTCAACACTCATTGGACCGCACACATCAGTATGTATGATTTCCAATAAGTTGGTTGCTCGCTCCATTGTTCCTGAGAACGGAGTCTTGGTCATTTTACCCATAAGGCATGGTTCGCACGTGTCAAATGATTCATAATCAAGAGACTCTAAAAGTCCATCTGCATGGAGCTTCTTCATGTGTTTGACACCTATGTGACCAAGGCGGCAGTGCCACAAGTATGTGGGACTATCATTATCAACCTTGCATCTTTTGGTACTCACATTATGAACATGTGTAGTATTACGTTCGAGATTCATAAAGAATAAACCATTCACCATAGGAGCATGACCTTAAAACATATCTCTCATATAAATAGAACAACCATTATTCTCGGATTTAAATGAGTAGCCATCTCGTATTAAACGAGATCCCGATACAATGTTCATGCTCAAAGCTGGTACCAAATAACAATTATTAAGGTTTAAAACTAATCCCAAAGGTAAATGTAGAGGCAGCGTGCCAACGGCGATCACATTGACCTTGGAACCATTCCCGACGCGCATCGTCACCTCGTCCTTTGCCAGTTTCCGCTTATTCCGCAGCCCCTGCTTTGAGTTACAAATGTGAGCAACTGCACCGGTATCAAATACCCAGGAGCTACTACGGACACTAGTAAGGTACACATCAATTACATGTATATCACATATACCTTTTGTTTTGCCGGCCTTCTTGTCTGCTAAGTATTTGGGGCAGTTCCACTTCCAGTGACCGCTTCCCTTGCAATAAAAGCACTCAGTCTCGGGCTTGGGTCCATTCTTTGGCTTCTTCCCAGCAGCTTGCTTGCAGGGCGCGGCAACTTCCTTGCCGTCCTTCTTGAAGTTCTTTTTACCCTTGCCTTTCTTGAACTTAGTGGTTTTATTGACCATCAACACTTGATGTTCCTTTTTGACTTCTACCTCCGCTGATTTCAGCATTGAAAACAACTCAGGAATGGTCTTTTGCATCCCCTGCATGTTGAAGTTCATCACAAAGCTCTTGTAGCTTGGTGGAAGCGACTGGAGGATTCTGTCAATGACCGCATCATCCGGGAGATTAACTCCCAGCTGAGTCAAGCGGTTATGTAACCCAGACATAGTGAGTATGTGCTCACTGACAGAACTATTTTCCTCCATCTTACAGCTGAAGAACTTGTCGGAGACCTCATATCTCTCGACCCGGGCATGAGCTTGGAAAACCATTTTCAGCTCTTCGAACATCTCATATGCTCCATGTCTCTCAAAACGCTTTTGGAGCCCCGGCTCTAAACTGTAAAGCATGCCGCACTGAACGAGGGAGTAGTTGTCAACACGTGTCTGCCAAGCGTTCATAACGTCTTGGTTCTGTGGGACGGGAGCTTCACCTAGCGGTGCTTGTAGGACGTAATCTTTCTTGGCAGCTATGAGGATGATCCTCAGGTTCCGGACCCAGTCTGTATAGTTGCTGCCATCGTCTTTCAGCTTGGTTTTCTCTAGGAACGCGTTGAAGTTGAGGACTACGTGGGCCATTTGATCTACAAGACATATTGTAAAATATTTTAGACTAAGTTCATGATAATTAAGCTCATCTAATCAAATTATATAATGAACTCCCACTTAGATAGACATCCCTCTTCTAGTCATCTAAGTATAACATGATCCGAGTCAACTAGGCCATGTCCGATCATCACGTGAGACGAACTAGTCAACGTCGGTGAACATCTTCATGTTGATCGTATCTTCTATACGACTCATGCTCGACCTTTCGGTCTTCTGTGTTCCGAGGCCATGTCTGTACATGCTAGGCTCGTCAAGTCAACCTAAGTGTTTCCATGTGTAAATCTGTCTTACACCCGTTGTATGTGAACGTCTGAATAAAACACCCGATCATCACGTGGTGTTTTGAAACAGCGAACTGTCGCAACGGTGCACAATTAGGGGGAACACTTCTTGAAATTAATATGAGGGATCATCTTATTTACTACCGTCGTTCTAAGTAAACAAGATGCAAAACATGATAAACATCACATGCAATCAAATAATAAACGTGACATGATATGGCCAATATCACATAGCTCCTTTGATCTCCATCTTGGGGCTCCATGATCATCTTGTCACCGGCTTGACACCATGATCTCCATCATCGTGTCTCCATGAAGTTGCTCGCCAACTATTACTTCTTCTACTATGGCTAACGCGTTTAGCAATAAAGTAAAGTAATTTACATGGCGTTTCTCAATGACACGCAGGTCATACAAAAAATAAAGACAACTCCTATGGCTCCTGCCGGTTGTCATACTCATCGACATGCAAGTCGTGATTCCTATTACAATAGCATGAACATCACATACATCACATATAGATCATTCATCATTCATCACAACTTTGGCCATATCATATCACAAACCACTTGCTGCAAAAACAAGTTAGACGTCCTCTAATTGTTGTTGCAAGTTTTACGTGGTTGAATTAGGGTTCTAGCAAGAACGTTTTCTTACCTACGTGAAAGCCACAATGTGATTTGTCAACTTCTATTTACCCTTCATAAGGACCCTGTTCATCGAATCCGCTCCAACTAAAGTAGGAGAGATAGACACCCGCCAGCCACCTTATGCAACTAGTGCATGTTAGTCGGTGGAACCGGTCTCACGTAAGCGTACGTGTAAGGTTGGTCCGGGCCGCTTCATCCCACAATACCGCTGAAGCAAGAAAAGACTAGTAGCGGCAAGAAAGTTGACAAATCCACGCCCACAACAAATTGTGTTCTACTCGCGCAAGAAGAACTAGGCATAGACCTAGCTCATGATGCCACTGTTGGGGAACGTTGCAGAAAACAAAAATTTTCCTACTCGTTTCACCAAGATCCATCTAGGAGTTCATCTAGCAATGAGTCATCAGATGCATCTACATACCTTTGTAGATCGCGTGCGGAAGCGTTCAAAGAACGGGGATGATGTAGTCGAACACGACGTGATCCAAATCACCGATGACCAAGCGCCGAACGGACGGCACCTCCGCGTTCAACACACGTACGGGACGGGAGACGTCTCCTCCTTCTTGATCCAGCAAGGGGGAAGGAGAGGTTGATGATGATCCAGCAGCACGACGGCGTGGTGGTGGATGCAGGGCGTCATAGTAGCAGGGCTTCGCCTATACTACGAGAGAGAGAGACGTAACAGGGAGAGAGGGATGCACCAAAGGCTGTAACCTGAAGTCCCTCCTCTCCCCCACTATATATAGGGGTGCCTAGGGGGGGCGCCAGCCCTAGGAGATGGATCTCCTAGGGGGGGCGGCGGCCAAGGGGTGGGGGGCTTGCCCCCCAAGCAAGGGGGCGCCCCCCTTTAGGGTTTCCCCTAAACCCTAGGCGCATGGGCCCTTAGGCGGTGGCGCCCCAGCCCACTATGGGCTGGGTCCCTTCCCACTTAAGCCCATGGGGCCCTCCGGGATAGGTGGCCCCACCCGATGGACCCCCGGGACCCTTCCGGTGGTCCCGGTACAATACCGGTAACCCCGAAACTTGTCCCGATGGCCGAAACAGCACTTCCTATATATAATTCTTTACCTCCGGACCATTCCGGAACTCCTCGTGATGTCCGGGATCTCATCCGGGACTCCGAACAACATTTGGGTTACTGCATATACATATCTTCACAACCCTAGCGTCACCGAACCTTAAGTGTGTAGACCCTACGGGTTCGGGAGACATGTAGACATGACCGAGACGACTCTCCGGTCAATAACCAACAGCGGGATCTGGATACCCATGTTGGCTCCCACATGCTCCACGATGATCTCATCGGATGAACCACGATGTCGAGGATTCAATCAACCCCGTATGCAATTCCCTTTGTCAATCGATATATTACTTGCCCGAGATTCGATCGTCGGTATCCCAATACCTCGTTCAATCTCGTTACCGGCAAGTCACTTTACTCGTACCGTAATGCATGATCCCGTGACCAGACACTTGGTCACTTTGAGCTCATTATGATTATGCATTACCGAGTGGGCCCAGTGATACCTCTCCGTCATACGGAGTAACAAATCCCAGTCTTGATCCGTGTCAACCCAACAGATACTTTCGGAGATACCCGTAGTCTACCTTTATAGTCACCCAGTTACGTTGTGATGTTTGGTACACCCAAAGCACTCCTACGGTATCCGGGAGTTACACGATCTCATGGTCTAAGGAAAAGATACTTGACATTGGAAAAACCCTAGCAAATGAACTATACGATCTTTATGCTATGTTTAGGATTGGGTCTTGTCCATCACATCATTCTCCTAATGATGTGATCTCGTTATCAATGACATCCAATGTCCATATCCAGGAAACCATGACTATCTGTTGATCAACGAGCTAGTCAACTAGAGGCTTACTAGGGACATGTTGGTGTCTGTTATTCACACATGTATTACGATTTCCGGATAACACAATTATAGCATGAATAAAGACAATTATCATGAACAAGGAAATATAATAATAATGCTTTTATTATTGCCTCTAGGGCATATTTCCAACAGGGCACACTAAGATAGGTCAAGCTACGAGTAAAACCAACCCTCAAGTTTCCCCGAGGTGGCCCCGCAGGCTGCCCAGTTCGGACCAACACTCAGAGGAGCACTGGCCCGGGGGGGGTTAAAATAAAGATGACCCTTGGGCAGGCCTACCCAAGGGAAAGAAAAGGCTAGGTGGCAAATGGTAAAACCAATGTTGGGCATTGCTGGAGGAGTTTTATTCAAGGCGAACTGTCAAGGGGTTCCCATTATAACCCAACCGCGTAAGGAACGCAAAATCCGGGAACATAACACCGATATGACGGAAACTAGGGCGGCAAGAGTGGAACAAAACACCAGGCATAAGGCCGAGCCTTCCACCCTTTACCAAGTATATAGATGCATTAATTAAATAAAAGATATTGTGATATCCCAACAATTAAACATGTTCCAACAAGGAACAATATCTCCATGTTCCAACAAGGAACAAACTTCAATCTTCACCTGCAACTAACAACGCTATAAGAGGGGCTGAGCAAAGCGGTAACATAGCCAAACAACGGTTTGCTAGGACAAGGTGGGTTAGAAGCTTGGTTTGACAATATGGGAGGCATGATAAGCAATTGGTAGGTATCGCAGCATAGGCATAGCAAAAGAGTGAGCAACTAGCAAGCAAAGATAGAAGTGATTTCGAGGGTATGGTCATCTTGCCTGAGATCCCGCAAGGAAGAAGAATGAGTCCATGAAGAAGACAAACAGACGTAGTCGAACGGATCCTCACAACACGACGTTACCGGATTACCGAGAAGAAGTACACCGGAAAGAAAGCAAACAACATAGTAAACAAACACTACAACAACATGGCATGATGCACAACAAGTATGATGCATGTCCGGTTTAATGAGGCATGGCATGGCAAAGTGCACAAACAATCCTACAAATTAAGTGGAGCTCATTATGCAACGGAGTTGCATATTGAAGAAAACACCACATTACTTATTTAGTTCTCTCTCGTTTATGTACCCAACAAGGTCAAATGTTGTTAGCATGGCAAGAGGTGAAGCATGATGAAACTATCTAATCTAGGCAAGTTTAAATGAGGCCGGAACAACAAAACAACAAGACAGGAAACTCCTCATATGCAAATATTAGGTTTGGTATTGTTCTGCCCTAAACATAATTTTAGAGGTGTTAAACATGGTAGATGAGTGCATCATGTTAAACTAGGCATTTTTCTACCCCATTTACATATAAAGATTATTAGGTTTGGAGCTATGGTTATTTAGTTATGAAATAAAACATTTTAACATGGCATAGGAGCAAATTAATGCAAACAACAGTTTAAACATTTCAAACATGGATGAGAATGGCATATTATGAAACTAGATGAAAAACTAAGCATATTTCATATATAAATTGTTTTAATCCGATGCACGGTAATTAAGATATTAAATGCATGAAGTTTAGGGGCCGTTCTGCAAAACTGGCACTCTCTGGGAAATAGCTAAATTCACTGGACAGGAAAAAAAACATGATGGGCTGGAACTGAATTGCCCCAGCAGCAGGAAAAGAAAGGTGGGGCGCTGGGGGTAGCCTGACCCATGGGCCTTGGCCCGACTCGGTGGAAAGGCTGGGCCGCTGCGACTTGCTAGGCCGCGCGCGGGGCGCGATGAGGCACGAAGCGAGGCCGGCCCGTGTGAGCGATACGGTCAATGCATCGACTGGAGCAGCGATTATCTTTCGATCCAGAGGAAGCAGGGCGCAGCGCTGGTCTCCCTCGCGACAGAGAGAGCTGGGACATGGCGAAGATGCAACGGACGGGGCGCGGCTCGATGAAGAGGAGCAGCAGCGGACATGGCGGCGTTGAGGACTCCGGCGGCGCTGAGGACTCCAGTGGCGCAGCTGTGCCGAGGCACTGTGCGGCGAGCTGCTCCTGCTCGAAGCAGACAGCGGCAGTCAGGGGCGCGAAGGAGGTCGGGAAGACGGGGATGAAAGCTCGGGTGCAGAGGTCGTGAGGTCGTCGGAGCTTGGCGTGGATTCGGATGACGAGGGCAACGTGGGACTTGACGGAGGAGCTGAAGCAGATCGGCCAGTGGCAGCAAGATGCTTGGAGCTCCATGGCCATGGCAAGGCCTCTGGTCACCTGAGAGGGAGAGAGATCAGGGCATGAGAGAGTAAGATCGGGGAAGGAAGGCAGGGAGGCGACGGGGAGCTGTAGCATGACCTGGTGCTCCGGTCGGCGAGGCCAAGGGAGGCAGAGATGGCAGGGAGGGGAGGTGCTACGGGACAACGACAGGGCCGAGCAGAGGAGCTCGATGGGGCTGGATCGATGGGTGTATCGAGGAAGGTGGATGGCTGCGGGGCTTCCATGATTGATGGGTTTGAACGATGGAATTGGCTGGTTGTGGTTGGCCCGATCTGGAAAACAAGGAGGAAAGTGACGGCTTCGGTTGGTGGTTTGGATCGGGAGGGGATCCCAAGGAGGAGGAGATAGTGGGCAGGCGGCGGCGGAGGATGGGACAAGATCCCTAATTTCTAGGGTTGCCCACTATTTATATTGCAAAGGGATTAGGGTAGAGACTATCTCGTCCCTCCGATCGCAATCGGACGAACGCGAATAAATAGCTAGGGAGTCCAAATAAGAAAATAGTGACGTTTTGTAGATGTTTGGGGATGATCCGGATCCAATGGTGACTACTGCCCGGGTCGGGTCCGGGACAGATTTCGGACGCGCGCACGAGGGGTCAGTACACTGTGCAAAGAGGGGTTTTCGGACCGTGCGATCGCATCGAGCGGCTCCGGACGCGAAGAGGGGTAGGTAGATGGACTAGGTGGGCTGTGGAGAGCGGGTTGGTCTGAGAGAAGAGGGGAGAGAAGCAGCCCGGCACGGTTTCCGGAGACCAAAAACGTCCGACGTTAGACCAGCTATACTGTCGCTATAGTTTAATGGTTGGACTATCAAACGAACTCTAAATGCGATGAAACTTGACAGGCGGTCTATCTACACTATAATAAGACCACACGCCCACTTTCAACCCAATCCAAGAACATTTTCCGGCCACTTATAAAATAATATTTCGGACGTGCCGCAGGCGCATGCAAGTGTGGTCGGGCTCAATGGACAACGGAAAGAACGAGGAGACCGGGACGGATGCAAGTTTTGAAAACATGATAATGCAATGCACATGATGACATGACAAGATGCAACTCGCAAGCGAATGACATGGCAACGTCGGCGAATAACTGGAAGACACCTGGCACATCGGTCACGGGGTGTCACAGTTTTCCTAATTTGTCAGAATTTTTGGTGTAACAGAAGTATGGTCATAGTTCAAATCATTACAGACTATTCTGTTTTTGACGGATTCTGTTTTCAATGCATAGTCTTCTTGTTTAATAGTTTCTATGGCTTATATTGCTCAATATGAATTGTGGAAATGATAAGGTAATGTAGGTATTGTGTGATAACAATTATGAATCTTGTCTTTGGCAGTACCTAAGTGAATGATTTGTCTTTATCATACTAACCAATCTCACGAAGTTTCGTTAAGTTTTGTGTGTTTGAAGTTTTCAAGTTTTGGGTGAGATATTGATATGAGGAGAATAAGGAGTGACAAGACCCTAATATTGGGGATGCCCAAGGCACCCCAAGGTAATATTCAAGGAATATCCAAGCAACTAAGCTTGGGGATGCCCCGGAAGGCATCCCCCTCTTTCGTCTCAAACATTATCGGTAACCTCACTTGGAGCTATATTTTCATTCGTCACATGATATGTGTTTTACTTGGAGCATCATTTTCTTTTGTTAGGATTTGCTTGCTGTTATTTATAATAATGTTTTGCATATTTTATTTCAATAAAAATGTCAAGTATAGCCTTTACCATGCTTATTTTACAAGTCTACATGTTGTTGTTTAGAAACAGAAAGTTTTTTGTCATTGTCTGAATTCTTATGGAAAGTCAGAATGTGATAAAATCTTGAAATTTATGATAAATGTTCTGCGGTGTGCTAATTTTTCAGAATTTTTGGATCTAAAGAAGTATTGATGTTCTTGCATTCTTTACAGACTATCCTGTTTTGGCAGATTGTTGTTATGTTTGCATTGTTTGCATATGATTGCTTGTTTAATGATTCTATTTGAGGATAGGAATACAAAATATGTAGAGGCAATTATTATGCAATGTTAAATAATAATTTTAGTGATTTGCTACAGTAGATAATGATAAGGTTTTGCATTGATTTATACTAACTTATCTCACGAGTTCTTGTTGAGTTTTGTGTGGATGATGTTTTTAAGATTTAGGGAAACCGTGATATAAAAGGAAGTACGGAGACACAAAAGCTCAAGATTGGGGATGCCCAAGGCATCCCAAGATAATATTTCAAGAAGTATCAAGCATCTAAGCTTCGGGATGCCTTAGTAGGCATCCCACCTTTCTTCATCAACAATTATCGGTTAGCCTCGGTTGAGCCTAATCACATGATGTGTGGCCATTCTTGGAATGTCATTTTATTTTGTTTTGCTTATTGTTTTAATAAAATACTTAGATCTGAAAGTTTTAAATAAGAGAGAGTCCTCAAATAGCTACCCATTTACTTAACTACTCGCTTGATCTTCACTTATATCTTTTTGGAGTAGTTTGTCATTTTCTCTGATGCTTCACTTATATTATTTTGAGAGACTGAAATTTTTATGCTCATGTTCTTCACTTAAATTTGTTTGAGCTATTCGAAAGCACTTGCAATATATGAAATTAGTCCTAAAAGTGATAGATATTCAAGAGGGATATAATAAAAAATCTCATGAAGATCATTGGACAAAATAAACTTGATTCTTTGTAATAGTTTTGAGATATGATGATAATGATATGCGAGTCATGTTGGTGAGTAATTATGCTTTAGTAAGAATATTGGTGTTAAGGTTTGTGATTCCCTATGCAAGCATGAAAGTCAATAGTTATGCAATGAAATTACATCCTACTTGTGGTGCATTATTCGGTGTCAGTTGTGCTTAATGCTTGCTTATGTGATTTTTCGTTTATTGGTTGGTTGTTCCTCAATCTATTTCCTAGCCTCCACTTGCACTAAGTAGAAATACTACTTGTGCATCCACAATCTTTAAACCCATCTTTGCCATATGAGTCCACCATTAAACCTATATGCGGTATTCACATGCCGTTCTAAGCAAATATGTATGTGCCATCTCTAATTTTCAAAATGAATTTCCTTTTTTTGTGCTCGTACCGCTCATGAAGCGGCAAGGGGTGGCCAATATTTTCCATGCTGGATGTGTTATTCTCAAGATGAGTGTTTATTCACCTGTCATTGCACGACAGTGCGGCAGTAATAGGGATGCCCAGTCCCGAAATGAGAAGGAAATTTACTTTATGTTGTCAAATAATAAATTCCATGAAAAGTGTTGGTATGGACAGCACCCATGGATACGGCTGGTCGTGGAGTGTGAAAGAATGGTGGAAAAGGTAATAAACTTTATTTTCTGTTTGGGAACCGCCTATGATATATCTAGCATGGAAAGTGTTGGGAATTACTCGGTCGTTTTTGTTGACGGGAAAAGTCTGCCTCTCAAAAAATTTATCTCTCAATTTAAGCTTTGAGCTCTAGCACCTCTACAAATCCCTACTTCGCTCTGCGAAGGGCCTTTCTATTTACTCTATGCAATTGTTGTTTTTATTTGAGTCTCCATCTTCTCTTATAAAGCACCAGCTAGGTAGCACATGATCATACTTGAGCATTGGATGTAGCTAGTGTGTTTCATGAATGGATCAATGATTGAGCATGAGGGGTTAGGGATAACTTTCTTTAGTTTTAATATTTTGAAAGACATGGTTGCTTGTTTATATGCTTGAGTATTGAAATCTTCATGTCAAAACTAGACTGTTGCTTTGAACCATATAAAAGTCCAAATGTCCATGCTAACAAAAGTAAAGAATATGTGATGAACATGTTAGGCACCATTCCACATCAAAAAAAATTATCATTTACCTACTCGAGGACGAGTAGGAATTAAGCTTGGGGATGCTGATACGTCTCCAATGTATCTATAGTTTTTTATCGTTCCATACTGTTATATTATCATTCTTAGATGTTTTACAATCATTTTATAGCAACTTTATACCATTTTTTGGGCTAACCTATTGACATAGTGCCCAGTGTCAGTTGTTGTTTTTTGCTTGTTTATTACATCATAGAAAAACAATAGCAAACAGAGTCCAAACACAGCAAAACTTTTTGGAGAAGTTTTTGGACCAGAAGACCACCACTGGGCCAAAAAGTACCAGAGGGGAGGCCCAAGGTGGGCACAACCCACCAGGGCGCGCCAGGAGGCCCAGGCACGCCCTAGGGGTTGTGCCCCCTTCGGTGATCTCCCGCACCGCATCTTCGCCCTATAAATTGCCAAGTATTTCAGAAACCATCGACGAGTCGATAGATCAGAAGTTTCCCCGCCGCAGGCCTCTGTAGCCACGAAAAATCATCACCGGTGGCCATCTTCATCATCCTGGTGGCCACCATGATGAGGAGGGAGTACTCCACCCTCGGGGCTGAGGGTTTGTAATAGTAGCTATGTGTTTAATCTCTCTCTCTCTCTCGTGTTCTTGAGATGTTACGTTCTTGATGTATCACGGACTTTGTTAATATAGTTGGATCATATGGTGTTTCCCCTCTCTATCTTGTTGTGAATTGAGTTTTCCCTTTGAGATTTCGATTTATCAGATTGAATACTTTTATGGATTAGAGAGCACTTGATGTATGTCTTGAAGGAAATATGCCCTAGAGGCAATAATAAAGTTATTATTTATTTCCTTATATCATGATAAATGTCTATTATTCATGCTAGAATTGTATTAAACGGAAACATAATACATGTGTGAATACATAGACAAACAGAGTGTCACTAGTATGCCTCTACTTGACTAGCTCATTAATCAAAGATGGTTATGTTTCCTAACCATGAACAAAGAGTTGTTATTTGATTAACGGGATCACATCATTAGTTGAATGATCTGATTGACATGACCCATTCCATTAGCTTAGCACCCGATCGTTTAGTATGTTTCTATTGCTTTCTTCATGACTTATACATGTTCCTATGACAATGAGATTATGCAACTCCCGTTTGCCGGAGGAACACTTTGTGTGCTACCAAATGTCACAACGTAACTGGGTGATTATAAAGGAGCTCTACAGGTGTCTCCAAAGGTACATGTTGGGTTGGCGTATTTTGAGATTAGGATTTGTCACTCCGATTGTCGGAGAGGTATCTCTGGGCCCTCTCGGTAATGCACATCACATAAGCCTTGCAAGCATTGCAACTAATGAGTTAGTTGCGAGATGATGTATTACGGAACGAGTAAAGAGACTTGCTAGTAACGAGATTGAACTAGGTATTGAGATACTGACGATCGAATCTCGGGCAAGTAACATACCGATGACAAAGAGAACACCGTATGTTGTTATGCAGTCTGACCGATAAAGATCTTCGTAGAATATGTAGGAGCCGATATGGGCATCTAGGTCCCGCTATTGGTTATTGACCAGAGAGGTGTCTCGGTCATGTCTACATAGTTCTCGAACCCGTAGGGTCCGCACGCTTAACGTTCGTTGATGATATAGTACTATGTGAGTTATGTATGTTGGTGATCGAATGTTGTTCGGAGTCCGGGATGAGATCACGGACATGACGAGGAACTCCGGAATGGTCCGGAGACAAAGTTTGATATATGGGATAATAGTGTTTGGTCACCGGAAGGGTTCCGGAAATCACCGGAAGGGGTTCCGGATGTTTCCCGGAATGTTTGGGTACGAGAACACTTTATTTGGGCCAAAGGGGAAAGCCCACAAGGTTTTTGGAAAGCGCAAAAGGAAGTTTTGCGGAGTCCAGGGGCCAGACGCTAGGGTCCCTGGTGTCTGGTTCCAGACGCCGGGAACCCTGGCGTCTGGCCCTGGAGTCCGAGAAGGACTCTTGCCTTTCGGGTGAAACCGACTTTCTGGAGGCTTTTACTCCAAGTTTCGACCCCAGGGCTCAACATATAAATAGGGGGGCAGGGCTAGCACCAAAGACACATCAAGAAACACCAAGCCATGTGCCGGCAACCCCGTCCCCTCTAGTTTATCCTCCATCATAGTTTTCGTAGTGCTTAGGCGAAGCCCTGCGGAGATTGTTCTTCACCAACACCGTCACCACGCCGTCGTGCTGCCGGAACTCATCTACTACTTTGCCCCTCTTGCTGGATCGAGAAGGAGAGGATGTCACCGAGCCGAACGTGTGCAGAACTCGGACATGTCGTGCTTTCAATACTTGGATCGGTCGGACGTGAAGACGTACGACTACATCAACCGCGTTGATATAACGCTTCCGCAAACGGTCTACGAGGGTACGTAGACAATACTCTCCCCTCTCGTTTCTATGCATCATCATGATCTTGCGTGTGCGTAGGAATTTTTTTGAAATTACTACGTTATCCAACAGTGGCATTCGAGCCTAGGTTTTATGGTTTGATGTTATATGCACGAGTAGAACACAAGTGAGTTGTGGGCGATATAAGTCATACTGCTTACCAGCATGTCATACTTTGGTTCGCGGTATTGTTGGATGAAGCGGCCCGGACCGACATTACGCGTACGCTTACGTGAGACTGGTTCTACCGCCGTGCTTTGCACACAGGTGGCTGGCGGGTGTCAGTTTCTCCAACTTTAGTTGAACCAAGTGTGGCTACGCCCAGTCCTTGCGAAGGTTAAAACAGCACCAACTTGACAAACTATCGTTGTGGTTTTGATGCGTAGGTAAGATTGGTTCTTGCTTAAGCCCATAGCAGCCACGTAAAACTTGCAACAAACAAAGTAGAGGACATCTAACTTGTTTTTGCAGGGCATGTTGTGATGTGATATGGTCAAGGCATGATGCTAAATTTTATTGTATGAGATTATCATGTTTTGTAACCGAGTTATCGGCAACTGGCAGGAGCCATCTGGTTGTCGCTTTATTGTATGCAATGCAATCGCCCTGTAATGCTTTACTTTATCACTAAGCGGTAGCGATAGTCGTAGAAGCATAAGATTGGCGAGACGACAACGATGCTACGATGGAGATCAAGGTGTTGCGCCGGTGACGATGGTGATCACGACGGTGCTTCGGAGATGGAGATCACAAGCACAAGATGATGATGGCCATATCATATCACTTATATTGATTGCATGTGATGTTTATCTTTTATGCATCTTATCTTGCTTTGATTGACGGTAGCATTATAAGATGATCTCTCATCAAATTTCAAGATAAAAGTGTTCTCCCTGAGTATGCACCGTTGCCAAAGTTCGTCGTGCCCAGACACCACGTGATGATCGGGTGTGATAAGCTCTATGTCCATCTACAACGGGTGCAAGCCAGTTTTGCACACGCAGAATACTCAGGTTAAACTTGACGAGCCTAGCATATGCAGATATAGCCTCGGAACACTGAGACCGAAAGGTCGAGCGTGAATCATATAGTAGATATGATCAACATAGCGATGTTCACCATTGAAAACTACTCCATTTCACGTGATGATCGGTTATGGTTTAGTTGATTTGGATCACTTGATCACTTAGATGATTAGAGGGATGTCTATCTAAGTGGGAGTTCTTAAGTAATATGATTAATTGAAGTTTAAACATATCATGAACTTAGTCCTGGTAATATTTTGCAAATTATGTTGTAGATCAATAGCTCGCGTTGTTGCCTCCCTGTGTTTATTTTGATATGTTCCTACAGAAAATTGTGTTGAAAAATGTTAGTAGCAATAATGCGGATTGGATCCGTGATCTGAGGTCTATCCTCATTGCTGCACAGAAGAATTATGTCCTTGATGCACCGCTAGGTGACAGACCTATTGCAGGAGCAGATGCAGACGTTATGAACGTTTGGCTAGCTCAATATGATGACTACTTGATAGTTTAGTGCACCATGCTTAACGGCTTAGAATCGGGACTTCAAAGACGTTTTGAACGTCATGGAACATATGAGATGTTCCAGGAGTTGAAGTTAATATTTCTAGCAAATACCCGAGTTGAGAGATATGAAGTTTCCAACAAGTTCTATAGCTAAAAGATGGAGGAGAATCGCTCAACTAGTGAGCATGTGCTCAGATTGTCTGGGTACTACAATTGCTTGAATCAAGTGGGAGTTAATCTTCCAGATAAAAAAGTGATTAACAGAATTCTCTAGTCACCATCACCAAGTTAGTAGAACTTCATGATGAACTATGATATGCAAGGGATAACGGAAACGATTCCCAAGCTCTTCGTAATGCTGAAATTGACGAAGGTAGAAATCGAGAAAAACATCAAGTGTTGATGGTAGACAAGACCACTAGTTTCAAGAAAAGGGCAGAGGGAAGAAGGGGAACTTCAAGAAGAACAGCAAGCAAGTTGCTGCTCAAGTGAAGAAGCCCAAGTCTAGTCCTAAGCCTGAGACTAAGTGCTTCTACTGCAAAGGGACTGGTCACTGGAAGCGGAACTACCCCAAGTGATTGGCGGATAAGAAGGATGGAAAAGTGAACATATGTATATTTGATATACAGGTTATTGATGTGTACTTTACTATTGTTTATAGCAACCCCTCAGTATTTGATACTAGTTCAGTTGCTAAGATTAGTAACTCGAAACGGGAGTTGCAGAATAAACAGAGACTAGTTAAGGGTGAAGTGACGATGTGTGTTGGAAGTAGTTCCAAGAATGATATGATCATCATCACACACTCCCTATAATTTCGGGATTAGTGTTGAACCTAAATAAGTGTTATTTGGTATTTGCGTTGAGCATGAATATGATTTGATCATGTTTATTGTAATACGGTTATTCATTTAAGTAAGAGAATAAATTGTTGTTCTGTTTACATGAATAAAACCTTACATGGTTACACACCCAATGAAAATAGTTGATTGGATCTCGATTGTAGTGATACACATAATCATAATATTGAAACCAAAAGATGCAAAGTTAATAATGATAGTGCAACTTATTTGTGGCACTGCCGTTTAGGTCATATTGGTGTAAAGCGCATGAAGAAACTCCATGCTGATGGGCTTTTGGAATCACTTGATTATGAATCAGTTGATGCTTGCGAACCATGCCTTATGGGCAAGATGACTAAAGACTTCGTTCTCCGGAACAATGGAGCGAGCAACAGATTTGTTGGAAATCATACATACTGATGTATGTGGTCCGATGAATATTAAAGCTCACGACAAGTATCATTATTTTCTAAATTTTGGAATGTTATAATAAATAGATAGATTTGATTGATTGTGTGAAATTGAGTGAGTGAATTCGAAACTTTTGAAAGTTAAATGAGAGAGAATAAAAGGACTTTCCCAAACCTTCATTTTTATGCTCTCCGCGAATTCAAATACTTTCCATCACAAAACCCTGGAGAGAAGATGACATGACTTCTTCCATTTATTTAAATGACAAGGGGGTGTTGAAAATATTTGAATTTCATTTGAAAATATTTTCGATTCTGAAACTTTATGCAACTCAATGATTTTCATGAGAGAAGATAAAATGACTTCTTCAAAATATATGAAATATGAGTTGGGAGTTTTGAAGAATCAAATTCAAAGCCCTTTTGAATTTATTTTCAATTTGGAGTTATTTGAGTTTTATTCAAATTATTTTTCTCCAAAAATAAAATATATGGAAATTAGGGTAACATGATTCCCTACAATAGAAAATTGGAGAAAAATTAATATGAAATCATTTTGGCATTTTTAAAATGATTCTTGTTGGAATTTAATAGACCAGTAGCACTCTTTGAATTATTAGAATTTGTGTGTATTTTATTTAATGCTGGAAAAATGTTCATGTCGTAGAAAATCTTTTTCTGAAAATTTTGATATATAATATGCCTATATAAAGTTTTATTTTATTTTCGTTTTTCAGTTTATCGCATTCTGTAAAAAAACTACACCGTGCGGCCGGCCGAAGGCAAAAAAAAAAACCTGCAGCGTGCGCGCGGCCGAAGGCCTTTAGGCCCATCGCCTCTTTTTTTCTCTGTTTCGTATATTTTCGTGTACGTTTAGTCCCACATTGCCTAGTCTTTAACCCTAAGCCTCTTTTCCACCAATAAATATAGACCCATAGAGCCTCAAAAAATCATCCGATTCGGGTTAAATCAATATTTTGGTTTGACTAGATTCATTTAAGAAAAATATATTTCTCCTCTCCGGCGCGACTTCTGGAAATTATCTCTTCTCTTCAAAGTCGTCTTTTCTCTGCCTTATAAAGGTATCTTTCTTTGTTTTTTTTTCTTTTTATACCTACGTAGTTTATTAATTTTTGGACTAATATGATAAAAATAATTAGATTATCAATTAGTCTACGTATTTATACATTAGACCTTAACAGTAGCTATTTTTTTTCTTCCGTAAAACAGCTTGGCCTTGATTTTTCAAATAGCCATAACTTTTTACTCGTTTGCCCAAATCCAACGAAACCAACGCCCACTTCTTCGTTATGATCTCCTCTATCCAGTAATCCAACTAAAACATGTTTTTGAAAATTTTAAAATTTGAATTAGATCAGATTTGAATTAAAACTTCTTTTGATCATATCTTTTTATCCGTAACTCCGTTTGAGTTGATTCTTTTTGCAAATCGAAGCTCTTGATCTAAATTTTCTGATAAGGCCAAATTTACAGAATTTTGGTACTGTTAGAAATTGTTTTATGTTGCAAGAGCTATTTGCTTGGTTTTGATGTTTTTCGAATCGTTTTCTTCGATCTTTCTATTCTTCTGAGTGGTTGCTTATGTGAGGTTGCTATTGATTGCTTACGCTAGATTGACCGGAGTGTGACGAGTAGAGCTATCAAGATTTTTAAGTGCGAATCATCTTCATCAACATTGCAGGCAAGTTCACACTTTGATCATACCTTTTCTACAACCCAGTTTTTCTTGCATTAGATCAATCCTCACACATTGCATGATTAGGATCTAATTAAATCGTGGGATGGGAAGTAGATGAGGTAGTACCTATTACCTGTTTATTATCAAACCCCTGGGAGTTACTATTACGTCATGCTTACATTGCCATGCTATGCTCGTAGACGTGGATTGGGTTTTGAGAGTATCCATGACAGATGTGAGATTTTTAATTAATGGTTTACTTAAGGTGGCAACTTAAACACACATCTGGGTGGATTGAGGCACCTGGGTATTCTAGGACTTGCTTGTCTAGGCACCTGGGTATTCCAGGACTTGCCTGTTTTTCTTTTGGACCGCCACCCAGGCCCAAAGGGATCATAAGATTATTCATACTAGAAACTTCCGTGTGCAGCCACAAGCCATTATGGGCTCTAGCATAGTTGATTATGTCATGCGAACTCTTACAGGGTAGACTAGCAGATGTAGGGGAAAGTAGGTGTACCGGTCTATCCAATGTAAGGTGATAGCACTTCTGAAAGACTATGTCTCGGTCATCCGTTTCTCAAACATCCTGTAGTGCGAGAAATCCAACGGAGGCGATCGAGTCTTGTGGGGAAAAGTGCGCAAACCTCTGCAGAGTGTACAAACTAATCATGATTAGCCATGTCCCCGGTTATGGACATCTTGAGTATCTAGTTCTTGGATTATCTTGTTGATCTCATCATGTTACTTTAATTAATTTGTTGGGTTTTAATGATGATGCTTAATTGGGATTGAGAATGCTGTCAACCATTCTCAATGTTCAACAACCACCATGATAGTTAAATAAATTATATTCCTTTGCAGTAGGGAAAATTGGCTTTTTGCAAAAACCTTATAACCATAGAGCTTTTCCACCAGCCAAATATGCATGTAGTGATAGCCTTTATTCATCATTCTCTATGGTGTGAATTTGCCAGTACATTCAATGTACTGACCCTTTGTGGCTGCAACGTCTCATGTTGCAGGTTTCTTACGACGAGTAAGCGATACGTTAGGGTTACGATTTCTACACTCAACTTTGTCGTTGGTGTTGATGGGAATCCACAACCTTGTTGCTTCCGCTATATGGATTGAGGTAATAGTATTTATGTTACTTTATACATGTGATTTACCTCTGTTATAAATCCTTTGAGTACTGTGTGTGTCAGCATACCGATCCAGGGATGACACTTAAGCACAGAGACTTGATCCATTCGAGTCAGGTCGCTACAAGATGGTATCAGAGCACATATTGACTGTAGAACATGACCCTAGAAACTGGCAAGCCCATAGCAAAGATTTTTCTCTACAACTTTCCCTTTAAAAATATTTTACCTCTCTTCTCTTCTGAACTTATTCAAAAATTCCCTTTAGTGAGACCATACCCCTTTCCCCTTTTGACCACACAAAGATTCGACTGATGAGACCACTCCAAGAAGTACAAGATATCAGACAACTAAGACCACTTCAGAATGAAGAGTATTTTCCGTGCATCTGAATAATGGAATCTACAACGGTTGAAGACCGAAGACAAGTAGAATTTGAAGGCTCTGAAGAATTCCCAAATTTGTATGACCTAGGAAGGATACCCTTATGGAACTTGGCAGACTATGGAAGTTGTCAATACCCGAGATCAAGGTGTATCAGAGAAAGACCGGAGCATGTAGAGTTAAGAACTCAAGGATTTGTCAAGAAAACCCTAAGGCAGGAGATATCAATTATGGAGAGATAGCTCATGGAAATGACAAGAGCAGAAACACGGTTATCCGTGATGTCATCACCCGCTGATGCTATTGTCACTGTGCTGCGTTAAGGATGCTTTCTTCAGAATGGATTTGATGGAAGAAGGCTGATGGAGCACCTATTAGTAAGATGAAGTTTTAACCTTAGCTAGTGTATCACCAGGATCTGAAGTGTTACATCAATAAGTTTAAGGTGGAGCTCCATGAAGCCGTATTAGACAAGGAAGCATTTCGTGAAGAACTCAGGAACCAAAGGCTAAAAGTAGCCAAGCTGGAGGAGCTACAACCTCGAGATACCGGAGATTCGTTAAGAACTGAAGGACACCAGGATCATGGTTCAGGTCGAGTTTGATGAAACCCAGAAGTTTGGAATGCAACTCCAGAATATTAAAGGACGTCACGAGAGACTTCGTATCAATAGAGTTGATCTGTCAAAGGAACTTAAGAAAGACAAGCATGATCGGAAGAAGCCATTGGAGGCATGAACAAGGCTTGAAGAGTTTGAAGAGTTGATGATTTATTGACCTTTAGAAGACCAAACCCCTGTTATATACCTATGTTAGATGCGATGATTGTGAGCTGTCATTTGTTTGATGTTTTTCGACAGCCACAATAAAATCTGTCTTTTCAAAACTTTTGTTTGCATTGTGTGTATCCCTCTCCCTCCCTCTTATCTCACCCCATAACCCATGGACCCAATAGAGGATGAATGGAGATGAGTTTGTATTTTCTGGACCGATGACTCAGTTGGAGACAGACCGATGGATTCAGAACATGGAGGATCACATGGAGAATAACCCTATAGTCGGAAAGGATATGACCCAGCATGCTCTTCAGTGCTTTGAAAGAGGTGATGCTACTTGGTGGAGGATGTACCAAACCATCAATGGATGGCAAGGAGTAACCACATGGAAAGAATTTAACTTGACTCTGCCAAAGTCTCGGTTTGTGTCCCAGAAGTTGAAGACTTATGGAAAAGATATGAAGAAACCTTGTGCATGCAAGATTTGTGGAGAAACAGGACACACCCATAAAGAACACAAGGATGAATGCCCTAATTGTGAAGGAAGTCACCCAGCTGAAGAATGCCCAACTAAGCAGATCACTTGTTTCTTGTGTGAAGGGACCACCCACTACCCTGCTCAGTGTCACATTTACCCCTTGGTACAAAGAACCATCCAGCAGAAGGAAGAAGCAATGAAAGGAGCCCTTATGGAAAGTTTAGAAGAACCTGTGATGAAGGAAGAGGCGGAGGACACACCCAAAGAAGAGCCAATTAAACCCTGCACCAAGTCATGCTATTCATGTGGAGAAGAAGGACACCTCTCCCAGAATTGTATGAATGGGGATCTAGTAGAATTCCCGACGGAGGAAGTAGAATATGACCCACAGGAAATAGAAGCTCTGATTGGAATGGAAAAGTCCAGAAAGAGAAGTAGATTGGATTCTAGGAAGGATCTGAGTCATGTCGCCTGTTATAGGTGCAAGGAGTCAGGGCACTACCTCAACAATTGCCCAAAAAGGAAGCCAAGGACTCAAGGAGGCTATATAATCACAAGGAAACCTCGAAACTTGTTAGAAGTAATATGTTTCCGTTGTAATGAAGCAGGGCACCTTGCCAGATATTGTCCGAAGGAGAAGGAGACTTGTGATAAATAGTTGAGTTTGTAACAGAAGAAATATAGTAGTAGAAGTGAGAACATTTTATTTTCTATTGAGGTGTTGAGTTGAGGCATGTAATGGAAAAGCGAGAGATTGTAATCATTGGAGAATGAATAAAGTTAGCATCGTTGGTACTGATATGGATTTTATGAGTTGTTACTCTATGAAGAAGAATTTTGGCCACTTTGAGGATATGAGAAATATGGTCTATGGAAGATTTGTGCATTTTAAGGGTGGTAGTACCCTGTAAGAACCGTTGGCCCCTGGAAAAGACAAGGATACTCCACTGAGTGGATTTCGGACAAAATGAATACGAGTTTTGTCTCGATATGTGTGATACCCCAAGAGTGTGTGGGATGAAGTTGGAGACTGTCAGTTGTTTGGACCAAATGTGATCAAGGAGTCAGAAGAGAATGTTAAGTTGATTCGAGATAGACTGAAGGTAGCTCAGTCCAGGCAGAAGAGTTATGTAGACTCAAAAAACTCAAGGAGGTAGTCTATGAAATTGGACACAGGGCATGTCTTCGCGTGTCCCCTATGTGAGGAGTTAAATGGATTGGAGTTAAGGGAAAATTAGCCCCGAGATTTGTAGGACCATACCGAGTTTTGGAGCGTATGGGACAAGTGGCCAACAAGTTGGAGTCACCCGAAGGACTGTTCGGAGTTCATGATGTGTTTCACGTTTCCCAGTTGAAGAAGTGCCATGCAGAGATGGCCAATATTCCCCTGTAAGAATGCTTGACCCTGGAAAGGATAATGATGTTCCACAAAGTGAATATGGACTTCATAAATATAAGTTTTTATCTCGGTATGTAGGATATCCCACGGGGATGAAGAGATAAATTACTATTGGATATAAAGGAGGTATGATGTTGGAAATATGGATCAATGAAAATTCCATGATGAGTCTGAGTAATCATGCCCCAGTTTTGGTGCCAATAGAAGGAAGGAAGACAATACAATTGGATGGATTTAAGAATACTAGGAACTTGGAAGTTGGAATATGTTGGAAATATGCCCTAGAGTCAATAATAAATTAGTTATTATTATATTTCCTTGTTCATGATAATCGTCTATTATCCATGCTATAATTGTATTGATAGGAAACTCAGATACATGTGTGGATACATAGACAACACCATGTCCCTAGTAAGCCTCTAGTTGACTAGCTCGTTGATCAATAGATGGTTATGGTTTCCTGACCATGGACATTGGATGTCGTTGATAACGGGATCACATCATTGGGAGAATGATGTGATGGACAAGACCCAATCCTAAGCATAGCACTAGATCGTGTAGTTCGTATGCTAAAGCTTTTCTTATGTCAAGTATCATTTCCTTAGACCATGAGATTGTGCAACTCCTGGATACCGTAGGAGTGCTTTGGGTGTGCCAAACGTCACAACGTAACTGGGTGGCTATAAAGGTACACTACAGGTATCTCCGAAAGTGTTTGTTGGGTTGGCACGAATCGAGACTGGGATTTGTCACTCCGTGTGACGGAGAGGTATCTCTGGGCCCACTCGGTAGGACATCATCATAATGTGCACAATGTGATCGAGGAGTTGATCACGGGATGATGTGTTACGGAACGAGTAAAGAGACTTGCCGGTAACGAGATTGAACAAGGTATCGGTATACCGACAATCGAATCTCGGGCAAGTATCGTACCGATAGACAAAGGGAATTGTATACGGGATTGATTAAGTCCTTGACATCGTGGTTCATCCGATGAGATCATCGTGGAACATGTGGGAGCCAACATGGGTATCCAGATCCCGCTGTTGGTTATTGACCGGAGAACGTCTCGGTCATGTCTGCATGTCTCCCGAACCCGTAGGGTCTACACACTTAAGGTTCGATGATGCTAGGGTTATAAAGGAAGTTTGTATGTGGTTACCGAATGTTGTTCGGAGTCCCGTATGAGATCTCGGACATCACGAGGAGTTCCGGAATGGTCCGGAGGTAAAGATTTATATATAGGAAGTCCTATTTCGGCCATCGGGACAAGTTTCGGAGTCATCGGTATTGTACCGGGACCACCGGAAGGGTCCCGGGGGCCCACCGGGTGTGGCCACCTGCCCTGGGGGGCACATGGGCTGTAGGGGGTGCGCCTTGGCCTATATGGGCCAAGGGCACCAGCCCCAAGAGGCCCATGCGCCAAGATATGAGGGATAGGAAGAGTCCTAAGGGGGGAAGGCACCTCCGAGGTGCCTTGGGGAGGAGGGACTCCTCCTAGCCGCACCCTTCCTTGGAGGAAGGGCCAAGGCTGCGCCTCCCCCCCTCTCCCTTGCCCCTATATATATGTGGGGGGTGGGAGGGCAGCCATACCAATGTTCTGGTGCAGCCCCTCCCCTCTCCCAAGTCCTTCTCCTCTCCCGTGGTGCTTGGCGAAGCCCTGCAGGATTGCCATGCTCCTCCACCACCACCACGCCGTTGTGCTGCTGCTGGATGGAGTCTTCCTCAACCTCTCCCTCTCTCCTTGCTGGATCAAGGCGTGGGAGACATCATCGGGCTGTACGTGTGTTGAACGCGGAGGTGCCGTCCGTTCGGCACTAGGATCATCGGTGATTTGGATCACGACGAGTACGACTCCATCAACCCCGTTCACTTGAATGCTTCCGCTTAGCGATCTACAAGGGTATGTAGATGCACTCTCCTTCCCCTCGTTGCTAGTCCCTCCATAGATAGATCTTGGTGACACGTAGGAAAATTTTGAATTTCTGCTACGTTCCCCAACAGTGGCATCATGAGCTAGGTCTATTGCGTAGATTCTATGCACGAGTAGAACACAAAGTAGTTGTGGGCATTGATATTGTTCAATATGCTTACCGTTACTAGTCCAATCTTGTTTCGATGGCATCGTGGGATGAAGCGGCCCGGACCAATCTTACACGTACGCTTACGTGAGACCGGTTCCACCAACAAACATGCACTAGTTGCCTAAGGTGGCTGGCGGGTGTCTGTCTCTCCCACTTTAGTCGGATCGGATTTGATGAAAAGGGTCCTTATGAAGGGTAAATAGCAATTGGCATATCACGTTGTGGTCTTTGCGTAGGTAAGAAATGTTCTTGCTAGAAACCCATAGCAGCCACGTAAAACATGCAAACAACAATTAGAGGACGTCTAACTTGTTTTTGCAGGGTATGCTATATGATGTGATATGGCCAAAGGATGTGATGAATGATATATGTGATGTATGAGATTGATCATGTTCTTGTAATAGGAATCACGACTTGCATGTCGATGAGTATAACAACCGGCAGGAGCCATAGGAGTTGTCTTAATTTATTTATGACCTGCATGTCAACATAAACGTCATGTAATTACTTTACTTTATTGCTAACCGTTAGCAGTAGTAGTATAAGTAATAGTTGGCGAGACAACTTCATGAAGACACGATGATGGAGATCATGATGATGGAGATCATGGTGTCATGCCGGTGACGATGATGATCATGGAGCCCCGAAGATGGAGATCAAAAGGAGCAATATGATATTGGCCATATCATGTCACTATTTGATTGCATGTGATGTTTATCATGTTTATACATCTTATTTGCTTAGAACGACGGTAGTAAATAAGATGATCCCTCATTAAAATTTCAAGAAAGTGTTCCCCCTAACTGTGCACCGTTGCGACAGTTCGTTGTTTCGAAGCACCACGTGATGATCGGGTGTGATAGATTCTAACGTTCACATACAACGGGTGTAAGACAGATTTACACATGCGAAACACTTAGGTTGACTTGACGAGCCTAGCATATGTACAGACATGGCCTCGGAACACAGAAGACCGAAAGGTCGAGCATGAGTCGTATAGAAGATACGATCAACATGAAGATGTTCACCGACGTTGACTAGTCCGTCTCACGTGATGATCGGACACGGCCTAGTTGACTCGGATCATGTAATCACTTAGATGACTAGAGGGATGTCTATCTGAGTGGGAGTTCATAAGATGAACTTAATTATCCTGAACATAGTCAAAAGGTCTTCGCAAATTATGTCGTAGCTCGCGCTTCAGTTCTACTGTTTAAATATGTTCCTAGAGAAAATTTAGTTGAAAGTTGATAGTAGCAACTATGCGGACTAGGTCCGTAAACTGAGGATTGTCCTCATTGCTTCATAGAAGGCTTATGTCCTTAATGCACCGCTCAGTGTGCTGAACCTCGAACGTCGTCTATGGATGTTGCAAACATCTGACATACACGTTTTGATAACTACGTGATAGTTCAGTTAAACGGTTTAGAGTTGAGGCACCGAAGACGTTTTGAAACGTCGCGAAACATATGAGATGTTTTGAGGACTGAAATTGGGATTTCAGGATCGTGCCCATGTCAAGAGGTATAAGACCTCCGACGATTTTCTTAGCCTGCAAACTAAGGGAGAAAAGCTCAATTGTTGAGCTTGTGCTCAGATTGTCTGAGTACAACAATCATTTGAATCAAGTGGGAGTTGATCTTCTAGATGAGACAGTGATGTTTCTCCGAAGTCATTGCCACCAAGATGCTAGAGCTTCGTGATGAACTATAACATATCAGGGATAGATATGATCCTTGAGCTATTCGCGACACCGCGAAAGTAGAAATCAAAAGGGAGCATCAATCGTTGATGGTTAGTAAAACCAATAGTTTCAAGAAGGGCAAGGGCAAGAAAGGGATACTTCATGAAACGGCAAATCAGCTGCTGCTCTAGTGAAGAAACCCAAGGTTGAACCCAAACCCGAGACTAAGTGCTTTTGTAATAAGGGGAACAGCCACTGGAGCAGAATTACCCTAGATACTTGGTAGATTAGAAGGCTGGCAAGGTCGATAGAAGTATATTGGATATACATTGTGGTTATGTGTACTTTACTAGTACTCCTAGTAGCACCAGGGTATTAGATACCGGTTCGGTTGCTAAGTGTTAGTAACTCGAAATAAAAGCTACGGAATAAACGGAGACTAGCTAAAGGTGAGCTGACGATATGTGTTGGAAGTGTTTCCAATGTTGATATGATCAAGCATCGCACGCTCCCTCTACCATCGAGATTGGCGTTAAACCTAAATAATTGTTATTTGGTGTTTGCATTGAGCATAGACATGATTGGATTATGACTATCGCAATACGGTTATTCATTTAAGGAGAATAATGGTTACTCTGTTTATTTGAATAATACCTTCAATGGTCTTACACCTAAAATGAATGGTTCATTGAATCTCGATCGTAGTGATACACTTTTTCATGCCAAAAGATATAAGATAGTAATGATAGTACCACCTACTTGTGGCACAGCCACGTAAGTCATATTGGTATAAAACGCATGAAGAAGCTCCATGTTGATGGATCTTTGGGCTCACTCGTTTTGAAAAGTTTGAGACATGCGAACCATGTCTATTGGTGTATATGCATGAAAAAACTCCATGCAAATGGACCGTTTGGACTCACTTGATTTTGAATCACTTGAGACATGCAAATCATACCACATGGGCAAGATGACTGAAAGCCTCGGTTTCAGTAAAATGGAACTAGAAAGCAACTTGTTGGAAGTAATACATTTTGATGTGTGCAGTCCAATGAGTGCTGAGGCGTGTAGTGGATATCGTTATGTTCTTACTTCACAGATGATTTGAGTAGATGTTGAGTATATTTACTTGATGAATCACGAGTCTGAATTATTGAAAGGTTCAAGTAATTTCAGAGTGAGGTTGAACATTGCCGTGACAAGAGGATAAAGTATCTATGATATGATCATAGAGATGAATATCTGAATTACGAGTTTGGCACAGAATTAAGACATTGTGGAAATTGTTTCACAACTAATACAGCCTGGAACACCATAGTGTGATGGTGTGTCCGAACATCATAACTGCACCCTATTGGATATGATGCATACCATGATGTCTCTTATCGAATTACCACGATAGTTTATGGGTTAGGCATTAGAGACAACCACATTCACTTTAAATAGGGCACCACGTAATTCCGATGAGATGACACCGTATGAACTATGGTTTAAAGAAACCTAAGCTGTCATTTCTTAAAAGTTTGGGGCTGCGACGCTTATGTGAAAAAGTTTCAGGTTGATAAGCTCGAACCCAAAGCGGATAAATGCATCTTCATAGGACACCCAAAAACAGTTGGGTATACCTCCTGCCTCAGATCCGAAAGCAATAAGGGATTGTTTCTAGAATCGGGTCCTTTCTCGAGGAAAAGTTTCTCTCGAAAGAATTGAGTGGGAGGATGGTGAAGACATGATGAGGTTATTGAACCGTCTCTTCAACTAGTGTGTGGCAGGGCACAGGGAGTTGTTCCTGTGGCACCTACACCAATTGAAGTGGAAGCTTATGATAGTGATCATGAAACTTCAGATCAAGTCACTACCAAACCTCGTAGGATAACAAGAATGCGTACTACTTTAGAGTGGTACGTAATCATTGTTGGGGAACGCAGTAATTTCAAAAAATTTCCTACGCACACGCAAGATCATGGTGATGCACAGCAACGAGAGGGGAGAGTGTTGTCTACGTACCAACGCAGACCGACTGCGGAAGCGATCACACAACATAGAGGAAGTAGTCGTACGTCTTCTTCCCGATCCGACCGATCCAAGCACCGTTACTCCGGCACCTCCGAGTTCTTAGCACACGTTCAGCTCGATGACGTTCCTCGGGCTCCGATCCAGCAAAGCGTCGAGGAAGAGTTCCGTCAGCACGACGGCGTGGTGACGATCTTGATGTACTACCGACGCAGGGCTTCGCCTAAGCACTGTAACGGTATGATCGAGGTGGAATTTGGTGGCAGGGGGCACCGCACACGGCTAAGGAACGATTAACTTGTGTGTCTTGGGGTGCCCCCTGCCCCCGTATATAAAGGCCAGGGGCAGGGGGTTCGGCCGGCTAGGAGGGAGGCGCAGGGGGGAGTCCTACTCCCACCGGGAGTAGGACTCCTCCCCTCCAATCCTATTCCAACTAGGATTCTTGGGGGGGAAGGAGAAAGAGGGGGCCGGCCCACCTTTCCTAGTCCTATTAGGACTTGGGAAAGGGGGGGGGGGCGCCGTCCAGGTGTGGGCTGCCTCTTCTCTCTTTTCCACTAAGGCCCAATAGGCCCATTTACCTCCCGGGGGGGTTCCGGTAACCCTCCCGGTAATCCGGAAAAATCCCGATTTCACCCGGAACGCTTCCGGTGCCCAAACATAGGCTTCCAATATATCAATCTTTACGTCTCGACCTTTTCGAGACTCCTCGTCATGTCCGTGATCTCATCCGGGACTCCGAACAACCTTCGGTACATCAAAATGCATAAACTCATAATAACTGTCATCGTAACGTTAAGCGTGCGGACCCTACGGTTCGAGAACAATGTAGACATGACCGAGACACGTCTCCGGTCAATAACCAATAGTGGGACCTGGATGCCCATATTGGCTCCTACATATTCTACGAAGATCTTTATCGGTCAGACCGCATAACAACATACGTTGTTCCCTTTGTCATCGGTATGTTACTTGCCCGAGATTCGATCGTCGGTATCCAATACCTAGTTCAATCTCGTTACTGGCAAGTCTCTTTACTCGTTCCGTAATACATCCTCTCATAACTAACATCTTAGTTATTATGCTTGCAAGGCTTATGTGATGTGTATTACCGAGAGGGCCCAGAGATACCTCTCCGACAATCAGAGTGACAAATCCTAATCTCGAAATACGCCAACCCAACATCTACCATTGGAGACACCTGTAGTACTCCTTTATAATCACCCAGTTACGTTGTGACGTTTGGTAGTACCCAAAGTGTTCCTCCGGTAAACGGGAGTTGCATAATCTCATAGTTACAGGAACATGTATAAGTCATGAAAAAAGCAATAGCAACATACTAAACGATCGGGTGCTAAGCTAATGAAATGGGTCATGTCAATCAGATCATTCAACTAATGATGTGACCTCGTTAATCAAATAACAACTCTTTGTTCATGGTTAGGAAACATAACCATCTTTGATTAACGAGCTAGTCTAGTAGAGGCATACTAGTGACACTCTGTTGGTCTATGTATTCACACATGTATTATGTTTCCGGTTAATACAATTCTAGCATGAATAATAAACATTTATCATGATATAAGGAAATAAATAATAACTTTATTATTGCCTCTAGGGCATATTTCCTTCAGTCTCCCACTTGCACTAGAGTCAATAATCTAGATTACACAGTAATGATTCTAACACCCATGGAGCCTTGGTGCTGATCATGTTTTGCTCGTGGAAGAGGCTTCGTCAACGGGTCTGCAACATTCAGATCCGTATGTATCTTGCAAATCTCTATGTCTCCCACCTGGACTAAATCCCGGATGGAGTTGAAGCGTCTCTTGATGTGTTTGGTTCTTTTGTGAAATCTGGATTCCTTTGCCAAGGCAATTGCACCAGTTTTGTCACAGAAGATTTTCATTGGACCCGATGCACTAGGTATGACACCTAGATCGGATATGAACTCCTTCATCCAGACTCCTTCGTTCGCTGCTTCCGAAGCAGCTATGTACTCCGCTTCACATGTAGATCCCGCTACGACGCTTTGTTTAGAACTGCACCAACTGACAGCTCCACCGTTTAAAGTAAACACGTATCCGGTTTGCGATTTAGAATCGTCCGGATCAGTGTCAAAGCTTGCATCAACGTAACCTCTTACGGTGAGCTCTTTGTCACCTCCATATACGAGAAACATATCCTTAGTCCTTTTCAGGTACTTCAGGATGTTCTTGACCGCTGTCCAGTGATCCACCCCTGGATTACTTTGGTACCTCTCTGCTAAACTTATAGCAAGGCACACATCAGGTCTGGTACACAGCATTGCATACATGATAGAGCCTATGGCTGAAGCATAGGGAACATCTTTCATTTTCTCTCTATCTTCTGCAGTGGTCGGGCATTGAGTCTGACTCAACTTCACACCTTGCAATACAGGCAAGAACCCTTTCTTTGCTTGATCCATTTTGAACTTCTTCAAAATCTTGTCAAGGTATGTGCTTTGTGAAAGTCCAATTAAGCGTTTTGATCTATCTCTATAGATCTTTATGCCTAATATGTAAGCAGCTTCCCCGAGGTCTTTCATCGAAAAACTTTTATTCAAGTATCCCTTTATGCTATCCAGAAATTCTATATCATTTCCAATGAGTAATATGTCATCCACATATAATATCAGAAATGCTACAGAGCTCCCACTCACTTTCATGTAAATACAGGCTTCTCCAAAAGTCTGTATAAACCCAAATGCTTTGATCACACTATCAAAGCGTTTATTCCAACTCCGAGATGCTTGCACCAGTCCATAAATGGATCGCTGGAGTTTGCACACTTTGTTAGCTCCTTTTGGATCGACAAAACCTTCTGGTTGCATCATATACAACTCTTCTTCCAGAAATCCATTCAGGAATGCAGTTTTTACATCCATTTGCCAAATTTCATAATCATAAAATGCGGCAATTGCTAACATGATTCTGACAGACTTAAGCATCGCTACGGGTGAGAAAGTCTCATCGTAGTCAACTCCTTGAACTTGTCGAAAACCTTTTGCGACAAGTCGAGCTTTGTAGACAGTAACATTACCATCAGCGTCAGTCTTTTTCTTAAAGATCCATTTATTCTCTATTGCTTGCCGATCATCGGGCAAGTCAACCAAAGTCCAAACTTTGTTCTCATACATGGATCCCATCTCAGATTTCATGGCTTCAAGCCACTTTGCGGAATCTGGGCTCAACATCGCTTCTTCATAGTTCGTAGGTTCATCATGATCTAGTAGCATGACTTCCAGAACAGGATTACCATACCACTCTGGTGCGGATCTTACTCTGGTTGATCTACGAGGTACAGTAGTATCTTGATCTAAAGTTTCATGATCATCATCATTAACTTCCTCTCTTATTGGTGTAGGTCTCACAGAAACAGTTTTCTGTGATATACTATTTCCCAATAACGGAGTAGGTACAGTTACCTCGTCAAGTTCTACTTTCCTCCCACTCACTTCTTTCGAGAGAAACTCCTTCTCAAGAAAGTTTCCGAATTTAGCAACAAAAGTCTTGCCTTCGGATCTGTGATAGAAGGTGTATCCAATAGTTTCCTTTGGATATCCTATGAAGACACACTTCTCCGATTTGGGTTCGAGCTTATCAGGTTGAAGCTTTTTCACATAAGCATCGCAGCCCCAAATTTTAAGAAACGACAACTTTGGTTTCTTGCCAAACCATAGTTCATAAGGCGTCGTCTCAACGGATTTAGATGGTGCCCTATTTAACGTGAATGCGGCCGTCTCTAAAGCATAACCCCAAAATGATAGCGGTAAATCAGTAAGAGACATCATAGATCGCACCATATCTAGTAAAGTACGATTACGACGTTCGGACACACCATTACGTTGTGGTGTTCCGGGTGGCGTGAGTTGCGAAACTATTCCACAATTTTTCAAATGTACACCAAACTCGTAACTCAAATATTCTCCTCCACGATCAGATCGTAGAAACTTTATTTTCTTGTTACGATGATTTTCAACTTCACTCTGAAATTCCTTGAACTTTTCAAATGTTTCAGACTTATGTTTCATTAAGTAGATATACCCATATCTGCTTAAATCATCTGTGAAGGTGAGAAAATAACGATATTCGCCACGAGCCTCAATATTCATCGGACCACATACATCGGTATGTATGATTTCCAATAAATCTGTTGCTCTCTCCATAGTACCGGAGAACGGTGTTTTAGTCATCTTGCCCATGAGGCACGGTTCGCAAGTACCAAGTGATTCATAATCAAGTGGTTCCAAAAGCCCATCAGCATGGAGTTTCTTCATGCGCTTTACACCGATATGACCTAAACGGCAGTGCCACAAATAAGTTGCACTATCATTATCAACTCTGCATCTTTTGGCTTCAACATTATGAATATGTGTATTACTACTATCGAGATTCAATAAGAATAGACCACTTTTCAAGGGTGCATGACCATAAAAGATATTACTCATATAAATAGAACAACCATTATTCTCTGATTTAAATGAATAACCGTCTCGCATCAAACAAGATACAGATATAATGTTCATGCTCAACGCTGGCACCAAATAACAATTATTTAGGTCTAATATTAATCCCGAAGGTAGATGTAGAGGTAGCGTGCCGACCGCGATCACATCGACTTTGGAACCGTTTCCCACGCGCATCGTCACCTCGTCCTTTGCTAGTGTCCGCTTATTCTGTAGTCCCTGTTTCGAGTTGCAAATATTAGCAACAGAACCAGTATCAAATACCCAGGTGCTACTGCGAGCATTAGTAAGGTACACATCAATAACATGTATATCACATATACCTTTGTTCACCTTGCCATCCTTCTTATCCGCCAAATACTTGGGGCAGTTCTGCTTCCAGTGACCAGTCTGCTTGCAGTAGAAGCACTCAGTTTCAGGCTTAGGTCCAGACTTGGGTTTCTTCTCTTGAGCAGCAACTTGCTTGCCGTTCTTCTTGAAGTTCCCTTTCTTCTTCCCTTTTCCCTTTTTCTTGAAACTAGTGGTTTTGTTAACCATCAACACTTGATGCTCCTTCTTGATTTCTACCTCCGCAGCTTTCAGCATAGCGAAGAGCTCGGGAATAGTCTTGTTCATCCCTTGCATATTATAGTTCATCACAAAGCTCTTGTAGCTTGGTGGCAGTGATTGGAGAATTCTGTCAATGACGCAATCATCCGGAAGTGTAACTCCCAATTGAATCAAGTGATTATTATACCCAGACATTTTGAGTATATGCTCACTGACAGAACTGTTCTCCTCCATTTTGCAGCTATAGAACTTATTGGAGACTTCATATCTCTCAATCCGGGCATTTGCTTGAAATATTAACTTCAACTCCTGGAACATCTCATATGCTCCATGACGTTCAAAACGTCGTTGAAGTCCCGGTTCTAAGCCGTAAAGCATGGCACACTGAACTATTGAGTAGTCATCAGCTTTGCTCTGCCAGACGTTCATAACTTCTGGTGTTGCTCTTGCAGCAGGCCTGGCACTCAGCGGTGCTTCCAGGACGTAATTCTTCTGTGCAGCAATGAGGATAATCCTCAGGTTACGGACCCAGTCCGTGTAATTGCTACCATCATCTTTCAACTTAGCTTTCTCAAGGAACGCATTAAAATTCAACGGAACAACAGCACGAGCCATCTATCTACAATCAACATAAACAAGCAAGATACTATCAGGTACTAAGTTCATGATAATTTTTTAAGTTCAGTTAATTTACTTAAGAACTCCCACTTAGATAGACATCCCTCTAATCCTCTAAGTGATTACGTGGTCCAAATCAACTAAACCATAACCGATCATCACGTGAGATGGAGTAGTTTTCAATGGTGAACATCAATATGTTGATCATATCTACTATATGATTCACGCTCGACCTTTCGGTCTCCGTGTTCCGAGGCCATATCTGTATATGCTTGGCTCGTCAAGTATAACCTGACTATTCCGCGTGTGCAACTGTTTTGCACCCGTTGTATTTGAACGTAGAGCCTATCACACCCGATCATCACGTGGTGTCTCAGCATGAAGAACTTTTGCAACGGTGCATACTCAGGGAAAACACTTCTTGATAATTTAGTGAGAGATCATCTTATAATGCTACCGTCAATCAAAGCAAGATAAGATGCATAAAAGGATAAACATCACATGCAATCAATATAAGTGATATGATATGGCCATCATCATCTTGTGCTTTGTGATCTCCATCTCCGAAGCATCGTCATGATCATCATCGTCACCGGCGCGACACCTTGATCTCCATCGTAGCATCGTTGTCGTCTCGCCAATCTTATGCTTCCACGACTATCACTACCGCTTAGTAATAAAGTAAAGCATTACATCGCGATTGCATTGCATACAATAAAGCGACAACCATATGGCTCCTGCCAGTTGCCTATAACTCGGTTACAAAACATGATCATCTCATACAATAAAATCAGCATCATGCCTTGACCATATCACATCACAACATGCCCTGCAAAAACAAGTTAGACGTCCTCTACTTTGTTGTTGCAAGTTTTACGTGGCTGCTACGGGCTTAAGTAAGAACTCATCTCACCTACGCATCAAAACCACAACGATAGTTCGTCAAATAGACTCCGTTTTAACCTTCTCAAGGACCGGGCGTAGTCACACTTGGTTCAACTAAAGTTGGAGAGACAGTCTTCCGCAAGCCATCTGTGTGCATAGCACGTCGAGGGAACCGGTCTCGCGTAAGAGTACGCGTAAGGTTGGTCCGGATCGTCTCGTCCAACAATACCGCCGAACCAAAGTATGACATGCTGGTAGGCAGTATGACTTGTATCGCCCACAACTCACTTGTGTTCTACTCGTGCAAATAACATCAAACCATAAAAACCTAGGCTCGGATGCCACTGTTGGGGAACGCAGTAATTTCAAAAAAATTCCTACGCACACGCAAGATCATGGTGATGCATAGCAACGAGAGGGGAGAGTGTTGTCTACGTACCAACGCAGACCGACTGCGGAAGCGATCACACAACGTAGAGGAAGTAGTCGTACGTCTTCTTCCCGATCCGACCGATCCAAGCACCGTTACTCCGGCACCTCCGAGTTCTTAGCACACGTTCAGCTCGATGACGTTCCTCGGGCTCCGATCCAGCAAAGCGTCGAGGAAGAGTTCCGTCAGCACGACGGCGTGGTGACGATCTTGATGTACTACCGACGCAGGGCTTCGCCTAAGCACTGTAACGGTATGATCGAGGTGGAATTTGGTGGCAGGGGGCACCGCACACGGCTAAGGAACGATTAACTTGTGTGTCTTGGGGTGCCCCCTGCCCCCGTATATAAAGGCCAGGGGCAGGGGGTTCGGCCGGCTAGGAGGGAGGCGCAGGGGGGAGTCCTACTCCCACCGGGAGTAGGACTCCTCCCCTCCAATCCTATTCCAACTAGGATTCTTGGGGGGGAAGGAGAAAGAGGGGGCCGGCCCACCTTTCCTAGTCCTATTAGGACTTGGGAAAGGGGGGGGCGCCGGCCAGGTGTGGGCTGCCTCTTCTCTCTTTTCCACTAAGGCCCAATAGGCCCATTTACCTTCCGGGGGGGTTCCGGTAACCCTCCCGGTAATCCGGAAAAATCCCGATTTCACCCGGAACGCTTCCGGTGCCCAAACATAGGCTTCCAATATATCAATCTTTACGTCTCGACCTTTTCGAGACTCCTCGTCATGTCCGTGATCTCATCCGGGACTCCGAACAACCTTCGGTACATCAAAATGCATAAACTCATAATAACTGTCATCGTAACGTTAAGCGTGCGGACCCTACGGTTCGAGAACAATGTAGACATGACCGAGACACGTCTCCGGTCAATAACCAATAGTGGGACCTGGATGCCCATATTGGCTCCTACATATTCTACGAAGATCTTTATCGGTCAGACCGCATAACAACATACGTTGTTCCCTTTGTCATCGGTATGTTACTTGCCCGAGATTCGATCGTCGGTATCCAATACCTAGTTCAATCTCGTTACTGGCAAGTCTCTTTACTCGTTCCGTAATACATCCTCTCATAACTAACATCTTAGTTATTATGCTTGCAAGGCTTATGTGATGTGTATTACCGAGAGGGCCCAGAGATACCTCTCCGACAATCAGAGTGACAAATCCTAATCTCGAAATACGCCAACCCAACATCTACCATTGGAGACACCTGTAGTACTCCTTTATAATCACCCAGTTACGTTGTGACGTTTGGTAGTACCCAAAGTGTTCCTCCGGTAAACGGGAGTTGCATAATCTCATAGTTACAGGAACATGTATAAGTCATGAAAAAAGCAATAGCAACATACTAAACGATCGGGTGCTAAGCTAATGAAATGGGTCATGTCAATCAGATCATTCAACTAATGATGTGACCTCGTTAATCAAATAACAACTCTTTGTTCATGGTTAGGAAACATAACCATCTTTGATTAACGAGCTAGTCTAGTAGAGGCATACTAGTGACACTCTGTTGGTCTATGTATTCACACATGTATTATGTTTCCGGTTAATACAATTCTAGCATGAATAATAAACATTTATCATGATATAAGGAAATAAATAATAACTTTATTATTGCCTCTAGGGCATATTTCCTTCAATCATGTCTTGGAAGTCATGTTGCTAGACAACAATGAACCTACGAGCTATGGAGAAGCGATGGTGGGCCTGGATTCCAAAATGGCTCGAGGCCACATAATCCGAGAGAGGATCCATATATGAAAACAAAGTGTAGACTTTGGAAGAACTACTTGATGGTCGTAAGGCTGTTAGGTACATATGGATTTTAAAAGGAAGACGGACAATGATGGTAAGTATCACCATTAAGAAAGCTCGTCTTGTCATTAAGATGTTTTCCGACAAGTTCAAGGAGTTGACTACGATGAGACTTTCTCACTCGTAGCGATGCTAAGAGTCTGTTGGAATTATATTAGCGATTACTGCATTATTTATGAAATCTTGCAGATAGGATGTCAAAACATTGTTTCCTCGACGATTTTTTTGAGGAAAGGTTGTATGTGATACAATCGGAAGGTTTTGTCAATCCTGAAAGATGCTAACAAGTGTGTAAAGCTCCAGCTATCCTTCTAAGGACTGGAGTAAGCATCTCGGAGTTGGAATGTATGCTTTGATGAGATGATCAAAGATTTTGGTGTATACAAATTTTATGAGAAACTTGTATTTCCAAAGAAGTGAGTGGGAGCACTATAGAATTTTTGATAAGTATATGTTGTTGACATATTGTTGATCAGAAGTGACGTAGAATTTCTGGAAAGCATATAGGGTTATCTGGAAAGTGTTTTTCAATGGAAAGCCTGGATTAAGCTACTTGAACATTGAGCATCAAGATCTATAAGGATAGATCAAAACGCTTAATGGTACTTTCAAATGAGCACATACCTTGACATGATCTTGAAGGTGTTCAAGATGGATCAGTCAAAGAAGGAGTTCTTGCCTGAGTTGTAAGGTATGAAGTTAAGACTTAAAGCTCGACCACGGCAGAATAGAGAGAAAGGACGAAGGTCGTCCCTTATGCTTAAGACGTAGGCTCTACAGTATGCTATGTTGTGTACCGCACCTGAAGTGTGCCTTGCCATGAGTCAGTCAAGGGGTACAAGAGTGATCCAAGAATGGATCACAGGACAGCGGTCAAAGTTATCCTTAGTAACTAGTGGACTAAGGAATTTTCTGGATTATGGAGGTGGTAAAAGAGTTCGTCATAAAGGGTTACGCCGATGCAAACTTTGACACTAATCCAGATTATTCTGAGTAGTAAACTGGATTCGTATAGTAGAACAGTTATTTGGAATAGCTCCAAATAGAACGTGGTAGCTGCATCTAGGAGATGACATAGAGATTTGCGAAGTACACACGGATCTGAAAGGTTCAGACCCATTGACTAAAACCTCTCTCACAAGCAACATGATCAAACCTAGAACTCATTGAGTGTTAATCACATAGTGATGTGAACTAGACTACTGACTCTAGTAAACTCTTGGGTGTTAGTCACATGGCGATTTGACCTGTGAGTGTTAATCACATGGCGATGTGAACTAGATTATTGACTCTGGTGCAAGTGGGAGACTGTTGGAAATATGCCCTAGAGGCAATAATAAATAAGTTATTATTATATTTCCTTGTTCATGATAATCGTTTATTATCCATGCTATAATTGTATTGATAGGAAACTCAGATACATGTGTGGATACATAGACAACACCATGTCCCTAGTAAGCCTCTAGTTGACTAGCTCATTGATCAATAGATGGTTACGGTTTCCTGACCATGGACATTGGATGTCTTTGATAACGGGATCACATCATTGGGAGAATGATGTGATGGACAAGACCCAATCCTAAGCATAGCACTAGATCGTGTAGTTCGTATGCTAAAGCTTTTCTTATGTAAAGTATCATTTCCTTAGACCATGAGATTGTGCAACTCCCGGATACCGTAGGAGTGCTTTGGGTGTGCCAAACGTCACAACATAACTGGGTGGCTATAAAGGTACACTACAGGTATCTCCGAAAGTGTCTGTTGGGTTGGCACGAACCGAGACTGGGATTTGTCACTCCGTGTGACGGAGAGGTATCTCTGGGCCCACTCGGTAGGACATCATCATAATGTGCACAATGTGATCAAGGAGTTGATCACGGGATGATGTGTTACGGAACAAGTAAAGAGACTTGCCGGTAACGAGATTGAACAAGGTATCGGTATACCGACGATCGAATCTCGGGCAAGTATCGTACCAATAGACAAAGGGAATTGTATACAGGATTGATTAAGTCCTTGACATCGTGGTTCTTCCGATGAGATCATCGTAGAACATGTGGGAGCCAACATGGGTATCCAGATCCCGCTGTTGGTTATTGACCGGAGAACGTCTCGGTCATGTCTGCATGTCTCCCGAACCCGTAGGGTCTACACACTTAAGGTTCGATGACGCTAGGGTTATAAAGGAAGTTTGTATGTGGTTACCGAATGTTGTTCGGAGTCCCGAATGAGATCCTGTACGTCACGAGGTGTTCCGGAATGGTCTGGAGGTAAAGATTTATATATAGGAAGTCCTATTTCGGCCATCGGGACAAGTTTCGGAGTCATTGGTATTGTACCGGGACCACCGGAAGGGTCCCGGGGGCCCACCGGGTGGGGCCACCTGCCCTGGGGGCCACATGGGCTGTAGGGGGTGCGCCTTGGCCTATATGGGCCAAGGGCACCAGCCCCAAGAGGCCCATGCGCCAAGATATGAGGGATAGGAAGAGTCCTAAGGGGGGAAGGCACCTCCGAGGTGCCTTGGGGAGGAGCGACTCGTCCTAGCCGCACCCTTCCTTGGAGGAAGGGCCAAGGCTGCGCCTCCCCCCCCCCCTCTCCCTTGCCCCTATATATATGTGGGGGGTGGGAGGGCAGCCATACCAATGTTCTGGTGCAGCCCCTCCCCTCTCCCAAGTCCTTCTCCTCTCCCGTGGTGCTTGGCGAAGCCCTGCAGGATTGCCATGCTCCTCCACCACCACCACGCCGTTGTGCTGCTGCTGGATGGAGTCTTCCTCAACCTCTCCCTCTCTCCTTGCTGGATCAAGGCTTGGGAGACATCATCGGGCTGTACGTGTGTTGAACGCGGAGGTGCCGTCCGTTCGGCACTAGGATCATCGGTGATTTGGATCACGACGAGTACGACTCCATCAACCCCGTTCACTTGAACGCTTCCGCTTAGCGATCTACAAGGGTATGTAGATGCACTCTCCTTCCCCTCGTTGCTAGTCTCTCCATAGATAGATCTTGGTGACACGTAGGAAAATTTTGAATTTCTGCTACGTTCCCCAACAGAATAATGATAAGTTGCCCAATGATAAGTTCAAGGACTACAAGTGATGAGATGGGCCATAACCCACAGGCCCCAGGACCTGCCAAGAAGCAAGCACATTCTTGCTGAAGGAAGAACCCTGGAAGAGGATATACCTTTGTCGACAGACGATTTTATAGGAGTTTACGCAAAACCTGAGAGTTGTGAAGGAATGATAGATGTTTGTCTAGCTTGCAGAATCTATGGATATATCCGAACTTGGTTAGTTGACAAGAGAAATTATGCAATGCTTGTGAGGATGACCAAGTGTTAGTATGCGAGATTCGCTAAACTGTATACATGGTACTGATTTGGGTGCCGGATGGATTGATCACCATACCGACTTACTCTTATTATTCGCCTTGCTATATGGGATGGTAAATCTGAGTGACTTACCTATAGTAGAGAGACGGCGATCAAAACCTTGTTTAAGCCTTAGAATGGTATAGGTATTTTTCCCTTGTACAAGGCAGCTTTGCCAACCGTAGGTTATACGGTGAGGATCAACACAGACCCATTTCGTGTAGGAGAAACCATAAATTGTTGACCACCATGAGATATCGATAGTTGTTTAGTATTGGTGCCAGACCCGTCAGCTAAAGAAGACCCAATCTCGGAATAACCTTACTAAGAGGAAAGGACAGAAGAATTGAGGAAAAGTTTATGCCACTACCGAAAGAGCCAGAGAAGGAATTATACGGAAGATCTGAGAAGACGGCACTGTCAAGAATAAGGATGGCGTATATGAGTTTTGATGGAACTGTAATGATGCTTCTAAGGGTGGTAGTACCCTAGACTCCCGGTGACGATCGATGGATTCGGAGAAGACCCCAAGCCCAACCTATTTCTTTCTAGCCTCTCCGAATCTCGAGGACGAGATTCCTTTTAAGGGTGGTAGGTTTGTAACATCCCAAAAATTCTAAATTTTGGAATGTTATAATAAATAGATAGATTTGATTGATTGTGTGAAATTAAGTGAGTGAATTCGAAACTTTTGAAAGATAAATGAGAGAGAATAAAAGGACTTTCCCAAACCTTCATTTTTATGCTCTCCGCGAATTCAAATACTTTCCATCACAAAACCCTGGAGACAAGATGACTTGACTTCTTCCATTTATTTAAATGACAAGGGGGTGTTGAAAATATTTGAATTTCAATTGAAAATATTTCCGATTCTGAAACTTTATGCAACTCAATGATTTTCATGAGATAACATAAAATGACTTCTTCAAAATATATGAAATATGAGTTGGGAGTTTCGAAGAATCAAATTCAAAGCCCTTTTGAATTTATTTTCAATTTGGAGTTATTTGAGTTTTATTCAAATTATTTTTCTCCAAAAATAAAATATATGGAAATTAGGGTAACATGATTCCCTACAATAGAAAATTGGAGAAAAATTAATATGAAATCATTTTGGTATTTTTAAAATGATTCCTGTTGGATTTTAATAGACCAGTAGCACTCTTTGAATTATTAGAATTTGTGTGTATTTTATTTAATGCTGGAAAAAATTTCATGTCGTAGAAAATCTTTTTCTAAAAATTTTGATATATAATATGCCTATATAAAGTTTTATTTTATTTTCGTTTTTCAGTTTATCGCATTCTGTAAAAAAAACTGCACCGTGCGGCCGGCCGAAGGCAAAAAAAAACCTGCAGTGCGCGCGGCCGAAGGCCTTTAGGCCCATCGCCTCTTTTCTTCTCTGTTTTGTATATTTTCGTCTATGTTTAGTCCCACATTGCCTAGTCTTTGACCCCTAAGCCTCTTTTCCACCAATAAATATAGACCCATAGAGCCTTAAAAAATCATCCAATTCGGGTTAAATCAATATTTTGGTTTGACTAGATTCATTTAAGAAAAATATATTTCTTCTCTCCGGCGCGACTTCTGGAAATTATCTTTTTTCTCCAAAGTCGTCTTTTCTCTGCCTTATAAAGGTATCTTTCTTTGTTTTTTTCTTCTTATACCTACGTAGTTTATTAATTTTTAGACTAATATGATAAAATAATTAGATTATTAATTAGTCTACGTATTTATACGTTAGACCTTAACCGTAGCTATTTTTTCCTTTCGTAAAACAGCTTGGCCCTGATTTTTCAAATAGCCATAACTTTTTACTCGTTTGCCCAAATCCAACGAAACCAACACCCACTTCTTCGTTATGATCTCCTCTATCCAGTAATCCAACTAAAACATGTTTTTGAAAATTTTAAAATTTGAATTAGATCATATTTGAATTCAAACTTCTTTTGATCATATCTTTTTATCCGTAACTCCGTTTGAGTTGATTCTTTTTGCAAATCGAAGCTCTTGATCTAAATTTTCTGATAAGGCCAAATTCACATAATTTTGGTACTGTTAGAAATTGTTTTATGTTGCAAGAGCTATTTGCTTGGTTTTGATGTTTTCCGAATCGTTTTCTTCGATCTTTCTGGTCTTCTGAGTGATTGCTTATGTGAGGTTGCTATTGATTGCTTACGCTAGATTGACCGGAGTGTGACGAGTAGAGCTATCAAGATTTTTGAGTGCGAATCATCTTCATCAACATTGCAGGCAAGTTCACACTTTGATCATACCTTTTCTACAACCCAGTTTTTCTTCCATTAGATCAATCCTTACACATTGCATGATTAGGATCTAATTAAATCGTGGGATGGGAAGTAGATGAGGTAGTACCTATTATCTGTTTATTATCAAACCCCTGGGAGTTACTATTACGTCATGCTTACATTGCCATGCTATGCTCGTAGACGTGGATTGGGTTTTGAGAGTATCCATGACAGATGTGAGATTTTTAATTAATGGTTTACTTAAGGTGGCAACTTAAACACACATCTGGGTGGATTGAGGCACCTGGGTATTCCAGGACTTGTCTGTCTAGGCACCTGGGTATTCCAGTACTTGCCTGTTTTTCTTTTGGACCACCACCCAGGCCCAAAGGGATCATAAGATTATTCATACTACAAACTTCCGTGTGCAGCCACAAGCCATTATGGGCTCTAGCATAGTTGATTATGTCGTGCGAACTCTTATAGGGTAGACTAGCAAATGTAGGGGAAAGTAGGTGTACCGGTCTATCCAACATAAGGTGCTAGCACTTCTGAAAGACTATGTCTCGGTCATCCGTTTCTCAAACATCTTGTAGTGCGAGAAATCCAACGGAGGCGATCGAGTCTTGTGGGGAAAAGTGCGCAAACCTCTGCAGAGTGTACAAACTAATCATGATTAGCCGTGTCCCCGGTTATGGACATCTTGAGTATCTAGTTCTTGGATTATCCTGTTGACCTCATCACGTTACTTTAATTAATTTGTTGGGTTTTAATGATGATGCTTAATTGGGATTGAGAATGCTGTCAACCATTCTCAATGTTCAACAACCACCATGATAGTTAAATAAATTATATTTCTTTGTAGTAGGGAAAAATTGGCTTTTTGCAAAAACCTTATAACCATAGAGCTTTTCCACCAGCCAAATATGCATGTAGTGATAGCCTTTATTCATCATTCTCTATGGTGTGAATTTGCCAGTACATTCAATGTACTGACCCTTTGTGGCTGCAATGTCTCATGTTGCAGGTTTCTTACGACGAGTAAGTGATACGTTAGGGTTACGATTTCTACACTCAACTTTGCCGTTGGTGTTGATGGGAATCCACAACCTTGTTGCTTCCGCTATATGGATTGAGGTAATAGTATTTACGTTACTTTATACATGTGATTTACCTCTATTATAAATCCTTCGAGTACTGTGTGTGTCAGCATACCGATCCAGGGATGACACTTAAGCACAGAGACTTGATCCATTCGGGTCAGGTCGCTACAAAGTGCGTCTTCATAGGATACCCAAAAGAAAATGTTGGGTACACCTTCTATCACAGATCCAAAGGCAATATATTCGTTGCTTTGAATGGATCCTTTCTAGAGAAGAAGTTTCTCTCGAAAGAAGTGAGTGGGAGGAAAGCAGAACTTGATGAGGTAACTGTACCTGCTCCCTTATTAGAAAGTAGTTCATCACAGAAATATGTTCCTGTGACTACTACACCAATTAGTGAGGAAGCTAATGATGATGATCATGTAACTTCAGATCAAGTTACTACCGAACCTCGTAGGTAAACCAGAGTGAGATCCGCACCAGAGTGGTACGGTAATCCTGTTCTGGAGGTCATGTTACTTGACCATGATGAACCTACGAACTATGAGGAAGCGATGATGAGCCCAGATTCCGCGAAATGGTTTGAGGCCATGAAATCTGAGATATGATCCATGTATGACGACAAAGTATGGACTTTGATGGATTTGCCCAATGATCGGCAAGCCATAGAAAATAAATGGATCTTCAAGAGGAAGACGGATGCTGATAGTAGTCTTACTATGTACAAAGCTAGAATTGTCGCAAAAGATTTTCAACAAGTTCAAGGTGTTGACTACGATGAGAGTTTCTCACTTGTATCTATGCTTAAGTTTGTCCGAATCATGTTAGCAATTGCCGCATTTTATGAAATCTGGCAAATGGATAAACAAAATTGCATTCCTTAATGGATTTATTAAAGAGGAATTGTATACGATGCAACTAGAAGGTTTTGTCGATCCTAAAGGTGTTAACAAAATATGCAAGCTCCAGCGATCCATCTATGGACTGGTGCAAGCATCTCGGAGTTGGAATATACGCTTTGATAAGTTGATCAAAGCATATAGTTTTATACAGACTTGCAGTGAAGCCTGTATTTATAAGAAAGTGAGTGGGAGCACTACAGCATTTCTGATAAGTATATGTAAATGACATATTGTTGATCGGAAATAATGTAGAATTATTCTGCAAAGCATAAAGGAGTTTCTGAAAGGAGTTTTTCGAAGAAGGACCTCGGTAAAGCTGCTTACATATTGAGCATCAAGATCTATAGAGATAGATCAAAACGCTTGATAAGTTTTTTCAATGAGTACATACCTTGACAAGATTTTGAAGTAGTTCAAAATGGAACAGTCAAAGAAGGAGTTCTTGCCTGTGTTACAAGGTGTGAAGTTGAATAAGACTCAAAACCCGACCACAGCAGAGGATAGAAAGAGAATGAAAGGCATTCCCTATGCCTCAGCCATAGGTTCTATAAAGTATGTCATGCTATGTACCAGATCTATTGTATACCCTACACTGTTTTTTTGGCAAGGGAGTACAATAGTGATCTAGGAGTAGATCACTGGACATCGGTCAAAATTATCCTTAATGGAATAAGGATATGTTTCTCGATTATGGAGGTGACAAAAAGGTTCGTCGTAAAAGGATTACATCGATACAAGTTTTGGCACTGATCCGGACGACTCTAAGTCTTCATATGGATACATATTGAAAGTGGGAGCAATTAGCTAAAGTAGCTCCGTGTAGAGCATTGTAGACATAGAAATTTGCAAAATACTTACGGATCTGAATATGACAGACCCGTTGACTAAAATTATCTCACAAACAAAACATGATCACACCTTAGTACTCTTTGGGTGTTAATCACATAGCGATGTGAACTAGATTACTGACTCTAGTAAACCCTTTGGGTGTTGGTCACATGTGGATGTGAACTATGGGTGTTAACCACATAAAGATGTGAACTATTGATGTTAAATCACATGGCGATGTGAACTAGATTATTGACTCTAGTGCAAGTGGGAGACTGAAGGAAATATGCCCTAGAGGCAATAATAAAGCTATTATTTATTTCCTTATATCATGATAAATGTTTATTATTCATGCTAGAATTGTATTAAACGGAAACATAATACATGTGTGAATACATAGACAAACAGAGTGTCACTAGTATGCCTCTACTTGACTAGCTCGTTAATCAAAGATGGTTATGTTTCCTAACCATGAACAAAGAGTTGTTATTTGATTAACGGGATCACATTATTAGTTGAATGATCTGATTGACATGACCCATTCCATTAGCTTAGCACCCGATCATTTAGTATGTTGCTATTGCTTTCTTCATGACTTATACATGTTCCTGTGACTATGAGATTATGCAACTCCCGTTTGCCGGAGGAACACTTTGTGTGCTACCAAACGTCACAACGTAACTGGGTGATTATAAAGGAGCTCTACAGGTGTCTCCAAAGGTACATGTTGGGTTGGCGTATTTCGAGATTAGGATTTGTCACTCCGATTGTCAGAGAGGTATCTCTGGGCCCTCTCGGTAATGCACATCACATAAGCCTTGCAAGCATTGCAACTAATGAGTTAGTTGCGAGATGATGTATTACGGAACGAGTAAAGAGACTTGCCAGTAACGAGATTGAACTAGGTATTGAGATACCGACGATCGAATCTCGGGCAAGTAACATACCGATGACAAAGGGAACAACGCATGTTGTTATGCGGTCTGACCGATAAAGATCTTCGTAGAATATGTAGGAGCCAATATGGGCATCCAGGTCCCGCTATTGGTTATTGACCAGAGAGGTGTCTCGGTCATGTCTACATAGTTCTCGAACCCGTAGGGTCCGCACGCTTAACGTTTGTTGACGATATAGTACTATGTGAGTTATGTATGTTGGTGACCGAATGTTGTTCGGAGTCCGGGATGAGATCACGGACATGACGAGGAACTCCGGAATGGTCCGGAGACAAAGTTTGATATATGGGATAATAGTGTTTGGTCACCGGAAGGGTTCTGGAAATCACCAGAAGGGGTTCCGGATGTTTCCCGAAATGTTTGGGTACGAGAACACTTTATTTGGGCCAAAGGGGAAAGCCCACAAGGTTTTTGGAAAGCGCAAACGGAAGTTTTGCGAAGTCCAGGGGCCAGACGCCATGGTCCCTGGCGTCTGGGTCCAGACGCCGGGAACCCTGGCGTCTGGCCCTGGAGTCCGAGAAGGACTCGTGCCTTTCGGGTGAAACCGACTTTGTGGAGGCTTTTACTCCAAGTTTCGACCCCAGGGCTTAATATATAAATAGAGGGGCAGGGCTAGCACCAAAGACACATCAAGAAACACCAAGCCGTGTGCCGGCAACCCCGTCCCCTCTAGTTTATCCTCTGTCATAGTTTTCGTAGTGCTTAGGCAAAGCCCTGCGGAGATTGTTCTTCACCAACACCGTCACCACGCCGTCGTGCTGCCGGAACTCATCTACTACTTGGCCCCTCTTGCTGGATCGAGAAGGCGAAGACGTCACCGAGCCGAATGTGTGCAGAACTCGGAGGTGCTGTGCTTTCGGTACTTGGATCGGTCGGACGTGAAGACGTACGACTACATCAACCGTGTTGATATAACGCTTCCGCAAACGGTCTACGAGGGTACGTAGACAATACTCTCCCCTCTCGTTGCTATGCATCATCATGATCTTGCGTCTGCGTAGGAAATTTTTTGAAATTACTACGTTACCCAACTTGTCTTGCTATGAATACCCATGGTGACAATGGGGTATCATATTGATTCACTTGATATGTGTTTTGGCACTCAACTCGTGGATTCCCGAGGTGACATTGGGGTAATCTATGCATAGGGGTTGATGCACATTCTCGTCTTTGTTTCTTTGGTAGAAATCTTGGGGCACTCTTTGAGGTTCTTTGTGTTGGATCGAGTATTATGAATCTGAAATTTTTTATGCGTATCATATAATTAACTCATGGATATTTGTGATGACATTGGAGTATTTAGGTGACATTAGAGTTGATTGATGCGTATCATATGGTGTTATTTTAGTACGAATCTTGAATAGATCGAACGGAAAAAATAACTTTAAGGTGGTTTCGTATCCTGCACACGATTTCTTCTTATATTCTCTGCTATATAAAAACTTTGGAGTGATTCTTCATCACACGTTGAGGGATGGTTATATGATCCAATTAGATTAGCATTGTTGAGAAATTACACTACCGAAAGTACACACCCTAGGCCTCATTTTCAAGCATTGCAGTACCATTTGTGCTCCGTTTTATCAACTACTACCTTGCTGTTTTTTATTATTCCTATTACAAAAATCAATATCTACTATCCATATTACACTTGTATCACCATCTCTTCACCAAACAAGTGCACCTATACAATTTATCATTGTATTTGGTGTGTTGGGGACACAAGAGACTTTTTATTATTTGGTTGCAAAGCTATTTGAGAGAGACCATCTTCATCCTATACCTCCCACGGATTGATAAACCTTAACTCATCCACTTGAGGGAAATTTGCTATTGTCCTACAAAACTCTGCGCTTGGAGGCCCAACACAAGTCTACAAGAACAAGTTGTGTAGTAGACATCATGTACCAAGTGGGTGCATAGCCAGAGAGGATGATAGGTGGACCCAGTCAACTGCCTAGCCAGCCATTGACTGGTCAACTGGGTCTAGCGAGACCCAATTGTCATTGACTGCCATTTTAACCAAGTTGCAAAATAGGTTTATTTAACACGCGGGGGCCACTAGTCATACTCACAAGAGGTAGCTCTATTCTTCGGTTAGCATTAATTATCATGGGACGACCCCACTCAGCAAGGGCACAAATCCTGCCCCTTCCTGGCTGTGACACGGCAAGCCGCACGAGGGCCGGCGTCGGCGGCCATGGCAACGACAGAAGGACTGCGGCACCATGGGAGCACGCGAGCGGCAGAGGCGGGCACACGTGCATGTGGACGCGGGGAGGGCGTGGCCGGCCCACGGGTTGGGCGGCAGCGGGCACGTGCAAGACGGCAGCAGCGGGAAGGCACGACAGCGGGAGGTGCTGGCGTCAGCGCGGGCAGGGGCAGGCGGATGCGGGTGCGGGTGCGGCCAGACGTGGCGAGGCGACGGTAAGATACACACGGGGCACCGACGAGGGCGAGCAGCAGACGGCTGCGGTATGGCGGACCGGGGCAGCGACTGTAGCGGGTGTGGGCGGTGGGGCGAGGCGGGTGAGCACGAGCGGATAGAGACCAGGGGGAAGCCGGTCGCGCGGACGGCAAAGGCGGGCCGCGGCCAAGCGCGGTGACTACGATCTTGCCGGGAGCTCGGGCGTAGTGGTGTTGCGGCTTACAATTGGGAAACAGAACGGGGAAGAGGGGGGTCCAACATAGGGCTCGGAGCGGAGCTTGCTGAAGACTCGACGAGGCCGGGGCTCGTCGGAGAGGCACGGGTCCACGCCGGGAAGCGGTGACCAACGTCAGGGAAGAAGGGTTACAATCATCGTCCTTGAGGCTTACGGTCCATTCCAGTGCACATACTTGATGAAGGCGACTATGACGAAGCTTGGGGACATGAACCGGTGGAGCACCTCGGCCGCTGGCCGTGTATGCAGGGTATGGAGACGACCAGGAGCTCGGTTGCGAGCTCGATTTGAGAGAGAGAGAGAGAGAGAGAGAGAGAGAGAGAGAAGGGGAGAAGCGAGGGGTTATGGTTTAGGGGCCGCGGGGCATGTCTTTTAGACTAGCCACAATGGAGAGTAACATACACGTATCCCTAGACTATATTACTACTTTCATAGTGGGTAGTAACTTAAGTGTGGTAACATGCAAGGATTCATTTATTAGGTTATAGACTCATATTGCATTGGGACATGTGATGTTACAGTAACTAGCTAAGTTACTACAACTACCTCTCTCCTCATTAACTCATTGCCACATAAGCCAATTTGTTGAGTTGGACTCGATGTTACTGCTGAAGTTACTCCCACTGTGGCTAGTCTTAGGCGTCCGGGAGGTCGGGTATGGCTGCCACGCACAGCATGGTGCAGCCATGGCTGGCGGATGAACGCCACGATCCCCTCTACCCCTGTAGTGAGGAGGAAGGCGAACGAGGGATGTGGACTGGGCCTTTCCAGTCCGCATGGGCCTTTCCTTCCCCTTTTCTGCTTTCATCTTTGTTTTCTCTTTTTTTAGGAAAGTCCATCATAGCTAGCTTTATTAAAATTAAACAATGTTTACATCGTCTACGAGCTTACTGACAACACAGTCAGGAGGCTCGTCCAACCAACTGAAAGAAGATTTATTACAGAAATAAAAATTAGCTACCGCATGAGCTGCTTGATTACAAGAACGATAACAATATTTAAAAATGACCTTCCCAATCAAGGAACTAGTATCCACATATTCCATGAAGATTGCCACCACTGAGTCCCACCATCTAGTTTGACCATTACAAAAATTAATAACATGTAGGGAGTTTGATTCCGCTTCCAACCGATTGAATCCAAGAGAATTAGCAAAAACTAGACTGTCTCTCATTGCCAAAGCTTCTATAGTGATCACATCTGCAGCGAAAGGGATAAATTTGCATTGTGCCACCACAAAGTTTCCTCTAACATCCCATAGTATGGCCGCTGTAGCCCCAACACCTTCATCGGAATAAAAAGCTACATCAACATTCAATTTATTAAATTGAGGGTCTGGCTTACTCCATTTTGCTTCAGGGAAGCTAGGGTGAGCAATGACACCCTCTGATGATTGCTCGCAATGGATAGCACTGACAATGCCCATCTCCACTATGGTGGAACCGATTCATTATCTGTTATTTGTCTTCTGATCCACCATAGGTACCAACCTCCCACGGCTATAACCCGTTTGAAGTTCAAAGATGGATGTATAGCTACTTGTTGATCCGGCGGTGAGAGTATATATTCAAAGATGACCGAACCTGACCTGTCAACATGTATCGCTTGGTTAGTGATATGAGTTAACCCAAGATGGGACCACAAGGATCGTGCATTAGTGCACAAGAATAGCAGATGTCGGATGTCCTCGGCGCCTTGATGACAGATGGGGCATGCACCATTTGAACCAACATGCATATTAGTAAGGATAGCACGAAATAATTCCTCGCAAAATTCTCCAACCAAAAATCTGAACTTTACGTGGACATTGCAGCTTCCAAAGAGTACTCCATACAGTCAAAGGGGTGGATCCACTTGGTAAATAACTATTAAATGAATTTTGTTATTTACGAAAGTTGGTAAATAAATACTATGCAATATATTGAAGAGGCCCACAAAGATCGAGGTCAATTTGGATTGTATAAATAATTTTTATTTCGAAAAGGCCATTTTATTTGTTGTTGGACCACCTATTAACTTCCTGGGAATTTAGTTGTGACTCAAATGAAGTTGGGTTCAACATGACAATGGCCGGGAGAATTTATAGAATAATGCGAACATTTTAGTTTTACTGTCAAAGAAACAATAATTTTACTTGAAATTTAAATTTGAATTGTCTTTGATTTTGGGTAAGTGGCAATTTGCATAATAATTATGATGACATGGCCATCATTAGGGGGAGATTACTGTAGCATGATTCCCGGGGTATTACATTGTTGCTTCCCCAACCGCTATCTGCCCCCTCCAGTCCCCTCTTTGTCCCAATGTCGAGGATAGGCAGTGGTGCTGGCGCCGAGTCTGGCAGCAAGGACGATCCCATCAATTGGGACGTCCCCATGTGTGAAGCAGAGGCGGGTGACGACGAGCGGCTACCTCCTGCCCCCTCCCTCCTCCCTCGCATCGCTCTAAAGTGCTGACGGGTCAACACAGGCAACATCTTGGGCTATGCTTCGTCCCCTGTCGCTCGACGTCGCAGCGCGGACACCGTCTCCTGCCCATCCTGCACCGCGCGCAGGTCTGCGCGCTCGGTCCACCCCACTCCGCTCGGCCGACAACCTCCTACCCCGCCGGCAGCTGCTCCTCAAGGGCATCATTGGGTGCTCATGCCCGCGCCACAAGTGCCACAGACGCCTGAATCGGAGGCGTGTGTCGCCCGCTGCGAGAGGAAGGGAGCTAGGGAGAGGCCACGATGTTGGAGGTGGTCGCGCCTTCCTTCCGCCATCGGCGCATATTGTCGGCGGCGTCCGATGCGGAGGAGCAACTCCTTGCGGATGTGCTCCATCGCTTGCTGACAACATAGAGACGGTCGCCGCCTCTGTCGGAAGAACGCCAAGGTGTCCCGGCTCGGCATCTAGCAATCGAAGCGCGAACCAAAGGAGAAGGCAGTGGCGGCAGTGAAAGCCGCCCGGCTGGCGAAGCAGCAAAACCGGACCACCTATAGGATGGTCGGCTTCATCTCGTCCTCCTACGACGACTCCGACATCACGAATGGCTCATGCTCAGGGTTTGATGACCCCCTCCCGCTGTTGACGCCTACATGAAGGGCTACAACCGCTCTACCATAAGGGCAAAGGACCGGCGAGGAAGTGCTGAATTCCTCGGCCCTCTCTATCTTTGTTTTGTGTATCTAGTAATTTTAGTTTAAATCTCTGTCCATTTGTCGGCTGAACTATGATGTTTAAACTGTGTATTTTGATGTGAATTAACTACCGGCTTGTTCTATGTCCTTTTGTTCTATGTTCCGGAATTTCGTTGATGATCTATACGATTTATTTTAGGTTGCATCGATAGTATGGATTTTTTTTTGTGGGTTCATAGTGTAGATTTAGGTGACATGAGGTGCACGGCTGCGGTCATGAGTATTTGATGCCCTGTTTGTTTACAGAGATTAGATTAGAAAAATTCCCTCTTAATCACTATGTAATCAAACAGAAGGAACTTTTAAGGACTACAAAAAAATTATTAGAGGGTCTTTTTTCTTTAATCGCTTGGACTAAAAAAAGTCCAGTCCTTTGCAACCAAACACACCCGGTCGTTTACGCGGACATATAGGGGCCGGAATAGCTTGCTGTAGATGCTTCACTTAAAGTGCACGGCTACTTAGATGACAATACTTATAACATATTTAGATGTGCATTAGAAAAAGCGACATTCTATCGCCGGATGACACGATTAAGAACCCACTTGGAGTGCATCAAAGTACGGCTGCATTTCCAATCTTTTTTAGACAAACAAAGCTAGTACTAGTACATAACTGCTCGCCTGCCATGCAGCTTTGTGCATCTCCATACATCGCCCTATCCTCCGTCTTGAGAATGACCGAAAGAGAGAGACATCCGGACACGATAAGCATCGCATCAATCACTTCGCTTCAGCTTTTGATCCTCTTATCCTTCCATGGGCAGGGCAGTCAGAATCTCCCGCGGCATTAATACACTCACGACAGTAACTAATAACCGGAACAAACGTGCAGCCGCACTAACAATTTCAGGTACTACCGCGTGCAATCCGCCGCACGAACTCCATCAGACTCCGGTCCGAGCCGCCGCCGTCGGCCACGGCCACCCTCGCCTCCTCCTTCCACGACGCGGCGCGCGACGTCACCGGCTCCGACGTAGCGATCTCCACGCACCTCCTCAGCTCCCCGGTCTCCAGGACGCCGTCCTCCGCGCGCGCCGCGGCGCGGACACCCACGCCCAGCGCCCGCTCCACGAGCCACGCGTTCGTTCCCTGGTCCGAGTACTGCGGCGCGGCAACTATGGGCACGCCGCAGGCCACGCTCTCCAGCGTCGAGTTCCACCCGCAGTGCGTCACGAAGCACCCCACGGACGGATGCGAGAGCACACGCGCCTGGTCGCACCACTCCACCACCATGCCGCCGCCGGCGTCGTCGTCGTACGTGGCCGCCGACGCCGTTGCGAGGAGTCCCTTGATCGCGTCGCCTTCGTCCTTGTCCCTGCAGTTGTCTTTCCGTAGCACCCACAGGAACGGCCTGTTGGACTGGCTCATGGCCTCCGCTATCTCGGCGACCTGCGTCTTGCTCATCACCGACGTGCTCCCGAAGGAGATGTACACCACCGACTTGGCCGGCTTCGTATCCAGCCAGTGGAGGTAGCCTTCGCCGTCGTGGTCGAACAGGTCGTTTGGACTGTTGCCGTTGTGGCCGTCGTGCAGGAACGAGAGCACGGGACCGACGGTTACCACTTCGACGTGAGGCCTCAGCGAAGCCAGCGCGTCAGGCTCCATGGCGTCGAACGTGTTGGCGACGACGTACGTCGGGGGCTTCTCGGAGTCGCCGTCGAGCGCGTCGATGAGCTCGCGGAACTCCGGGATCAGGCAGGCAAAGGGGTCGTCGTCCGAGGTGACGGCGAGGAAGGACGGCAGGTCCCGGAACCGGAGCGGCGGGAGGCCCGGGATACACACCTCGGCATTCGGGTCACGCGACGCGGCGGCCGCCATGACGGCCTCCCGGCTCCCTCGAAAGTAGTGGTAGTACGCGGCGAGCGCGGTGACCGGCTGGATCCAGAACACCGCGACGACCGCCACGCCGTACGCCCGCGCAACGCCGGCCACCCACGGCATGAGCAGCGTGTACACTGCGCAGGTGACGGGGTGCCCGCGATCGCCGAGGCGCCGGAGCAGCCCGGACAGCGTGCGCGCTCCCTCCAGCCTCACCTGCGACATGTAGTGCGCGTAGTCGCCCGCGGTGCGGTCGAACCCACCGTCGTAGCCGTCGGAGTAAGCGGCGTATGCGACCCCGCCCTCTTCCCTTATCTCGTCGCCGCCCACCGCGCTTGTTGCGTCAGCGAACATCTTCCGAAAGGCCGAGACAGGGGTGCATATGGTGACGCGCGCACCGCCGCCGCCGGCGGCCGCGCGCACGAGACGGCGAGCGAGGTGACGCGCCGGGGTGATGTGCCCCTGCGCCGGGTACGTCACGATCAGGAAGTGAGGCTGGCTCTCCTCATCCGCGGCACGCTTGTCTTCCTGCAGCTCCATTGGCGGTAATAACTGGAGCGAGCTTGGGACGCGCGCTTTGACACGAGGAATAGGAGTGGAAGTGGGAGCGACGAGAAATGATTCTTCTACTAGTACCGGTACCCGTACGGCCGTACCTGGCGACGAAGCATATCAACTTTGGCTAGACGCGAGTCGTTTTTCGTCTCAGGCGGCGGACTAAGAGGGTGTTTGCTTCATAAGTCTTAGGAGATTTTTTCTAGTCTTAGGGATTAATTAAAAAAGACTTTTTAATAAAGTCTTTTTCTAGTCCCTGTAAAAAAAGTCTTTCCCGTTTGGTTCCTAGAGATTTTTTAGGGATTTTTTCTAGTCTTTGGGATTAAAAAGTCCCTGAACCAAACACCCTCTAACGCACGACACCGAATGGTCGTCCGTGTCCGTTTGGGTAAACGGACAAAACAGGCCATCCAACGCGCGGTCGTAGATAGACTGTCAACCATTTTTTGTCCACTTTCAACCCCATTATCGCAGAGTCCATTGGATATCATGGCAGAAGATGTGTGAAAGTAAAAGAGATAGTGACACGGGGTTCCGAAATTTCGAGGCGTTCAACCAGGCATTGCTGGCCAAGCAAGCATGGCGCATTTTGCAATGCCCAACCACGCTTTGTGCAAGGGTTCTCAAGGCTCGCTACTTCAAGGAGGACATGATCCTCTCTGCCTCATGCCCAGCGGCGGGTTCTTTCACTTTTCGAAGCATTCTGCACGGCCGTGACCTTCTCCGTGAGGGTATCATATGGCGAGTGGGCTCGGGGATGAACATTAATATCCACCATGATGCATGGATCCCTCGCAGTGGCAGCACGAGACCACTTGGGCAACTGTATATGCATGGGGTTACCAAGGTTGCTCACTTGATCAACTGGGACGGAATATCCTGGAACGAAGATTTGGTTAAGCAAATGTTTTCAGAGGACGATGCGACTGACATAATGCAGATACCTATTGGTGGACCGGAGGCGGAGGATTTTAGAGCTTGGAACTACACAAGAAACGAGGTCTTTTCAGTCAAATCCGCATATCATCTCAGAATGGCCATGGACAGAGCGAGGGCCAGACAGCCGGAGTCCTCCAGCTCGGTTGCTAAGCACAAGGGCTACATGGCTCTATGGGATACGAGTGCACCCGGGAAAACAAAGATACACATGTGGCGTATGATACGGAATGGCCTAGCGGTGGGATCTGAACTCCATCGCCGGAGAATCAAGCCGGGAGTTTTTTGTGTGGTGTGTGCTCGAGAAGAGACAATCTTACATCGGTTCTGGGACTGTCAACACTCGCACCTGTTCTGGCAGCAGGTTAAGGAGCGGGAGGGCAGGGACTTGGAGAGGCCACCACCGTGCATTCAATCGCAGCGGGCACTTGCAATGTGGCTTCTGGACTGGTTCACGAGAGCTTCTGAAGATGACAAGGAACTGCTCCTTCAGGCGGTGTACGGTCTCTGGTTAGCCAGAAACGAGACGAGGGAGGGAAGAAAAATTAACCAGCCACAGTACAAGCTCAGATCAAGGATTGGAGATCATCTCGCGAGACGAGGGCGTCACTACCGGAGCCAAATACCATCCAAAATGGGAAACTCCCGAAGATGGATGGGTAAAGATCAACTCCGACGGCGCGGTCTCGAGGCAAGGTGACAAAGGTGGAGGAGGGGCGGTCCTTCGTGACCACAATGCGGCGTTCTTAGCCGGGTCATGCCACTTCTTCCCTAATGTTACTGACCCGGAGATGGCAGAAGTTTTGGCGTGCAAGAATGCTGTCCGCTTAGCGTTGGATCACAATGTTCGGAGAGCTCATGTGGAGGTTGATTGCATGTCGCTTGTGCAAAAGCTAAATAACCAGGAGAGGGACCTTTCTGTGGTCGGTCCTTGGGTGCAGGATATCAAGTCGATGCTCAGGTCTATGGAGGAGGCCAAGGTTACATGGATCAGTCGTTCGGGAAATGTCGCCGCTCATAATCTTGCTCGTGTAGGTGTAGGTGAGAACCGTTCGGAGGTGTGGGTGGGTTCACCACCAGAGTTTATCTTGCATGTAATTTCGGATGACATTCCTAGTTTTGGATAAATAAAGCGGCACAATTTTCCCCTAAAAAAACCCCATTATCGGTCCAATTTTGGGCCAAGTTTGCGGTCGAACGGACACGCGCGGATGCGAGCCACACATGCCCTTATCCTATCATGGCCTGCCCGTCAGGGACACAGACACCCTCACCCCTTTTTTCTCTTCCTCTACCTTCCTTCGCCCTTCGACATTGCCGCCGCCACCACCCTCCCCGGCTGTGTCATCTTCCACAAGGGTCATTCCAACCACCACCACGCCATGCCATAGTTGTCTCCGCACCGGTTTTTGGGAAAGCATTTGGCCGACGTTCTCCTTGTTGTCGGTGGGAGAGAAACTTCGGCCGCCGGTGTCGCCCGTCTTCCCCAACCTCTTCCGGCCGGCCATTCGTTGCCGCAAGGCGCCCTCCAGCATCACCGCCCCCAAAACCTTCCTTTGTTGCCTGCACGGGAAGCATGACGTGCACTATCCAGCCGCGCCTCCCGCACGATTGCAAGGCGTTCGACGGTTTGCTCACAAGGTACAACGGATAGCGGTGATGAGTTTTTATTTCACAACTTCATTTGCTCATCGGATGATGAAGAGCTGGTGGTTGCGTTGGTCGTACATGAACACATTAGCAGGAAGCGGCCTCGGTTCAGGGGATCCATCTCCGGCCATGCTCGGGCCTTGAACCGCAATAGGGAGAAAGGCCACACTCTTCTCTATGCCGATTACTTTAAGGATGATGCACTCTTCAGACCACATCAATTTCGTCGCCGATTCCGAATGAGAAGATATGTGTTCAATCGTATTTGCGAGGGAGTGGTCGCGCATGACTCATACTTTAAGTGCAAAGAGGATGCCCTAGGCAAGCTTGGTTTCTCTTCATACCAGAAATGCACTGGGGCTATCCGCATGCATGCATATGGAATTCCTGGTGATCTTGTGGATGAGTATGTTCGTATAAGCGAGTCCACATGTCTCCTCTCAATGTATAGTTTTTGCATGGCCGTGGTGGAAGTGTTCGGCCCTGAGTACATCAAAGAGCCAACTGCCGCTAATACAGAGAGGTTGTTGGCGATCAATGCTGAGAGGGGCTTTCCGGGGCATGCTTGGTAATATAGATTGTATGCACCTGAAGTGGAAGAACTGTCCATTTACTTGGCAGGGATAGTACAAGGGGCATGTGAAATGTGCCACTATTATACTGGAAGTTGTGGCTTCACAAGATCGCTGAATATGTCATTCTTTCTTCGACATGGCTGGTTCCCATAATGATATTAGTGTTCTTCAGCGGTCTCCGGTGTTTGCAAGGCTTGCAGAAGGCCACTTCCCGGAGGTCAACTTTGAGTTCAATAGCCACCATTACAATATCCTCAGTGGTCCACTCTTGTGAAGACCATACTCAATCCGCAAGGAGAAAAGAGACAGAGGTTTTCCCAAATGCAGGAGAGTGCTAGAAAGGATGTGGAGCATGCTTTCGCTGTGCTTCAGTCTCGGTGGGGTATCGTTCGTAACTCTGCATTGACATGGAGCACGAAGAAGCTTTAGGAGGTGATGACTGCTGTGTGATCATGCACAACATAATCGTGGAGGATGAGCGCGATCATAGTATCTACAACCAAGGGTTTGATTTCCAGGATGAAAATGTTGAGCATGAGCGTGCACCTCCTGCAACCTTTGAACAGTTTGTCGAGTTTCATCGAAAATTGTGTGATTAGCATACTCATGTCTAACTTCAGAATGACTTGGTTAAGCATATGTGGACTCATATTGGCAACCAATCGATCTATCTATCGGTTTAATTTCTTTGCGTGCAAACAATTTTCAGTTGGATTGTAATATGACTATTTGATATTATTTTTAATTCGATTGAGTTGTAATAAAGATACTGTAGTCGTAAGGCCCGCAACAGAATTTCTACGCACCCGTCTGCCACCTGCCCTTGGATTGTAATATGATATTTGATATTATTTTTATTCGATTGAGTTGTAATAAAGATACTGTAGTCGTAAGGCCCGCAACAGAATTTCTACGCACCCGTCTGCCACCTGCCCATCTCTGTCAGTATATGGTCCCCGTCCGACCGTTCGCCCGACAACGTCGCTGCCCCGGGTCGAGTCCATCCCACGTGCCGTGTTCAACACATTTGGCGCAAGTTTCTCGCATGGCCCTGCCCTGCACGGGCAACACCAAGCAATGCAAAGACCTGCAGAGACGAGCTCCTGTGCTCGGTGGTTGCGGCACTGTCGCTGTGCCTGCATGGGACCGAAGCATCTTTCTGCAAAGGGAGGGATGTGCCGTTGCCGTAATGCATATGAACTGCTTAGAGCAACTTTAGCAAAAGACATATAAAGCGCGTTTCATATGTAGCCTCTTGAGGCAGTCTTGTCTTGTGCCCTTCAATTTTGTCTATACATATTACTCGCTTCGTTCCAAATTACTCGTCGCAGAAATGAATGTATCTAGAACTAAAATACATTTAGATATATCCATATCTGTGACAAGTAATTCAGAACGAAGGGAGTAGTATATTACGGTTGGGCCCTTCATGTCAGCTTGGTTATGCACATTGACGTGCTTGATTTGGTGGGTCATCCACGTCTAACATCCTAAGATGTTATAAGGCATCTCGCAACCCGCAAATTTTCTCCTGCATCGTCTATGGACAGGGAAGATTACGCGGACATGGATGCGGTAAGCCGTCATTCAACTGTAGTCGCATATATTTTAACAACAGTTCAAATTAATTGGATGGAATTTGATCAAACCGGGCGTATTTTATTAAAGTTTGGACATAATTTACATAAAAGATTGATATTTCGACCATTTAACAAAAATATTAAAAAAACTAAACCCTATACAGGTCAACCACCTCATACGCGTGACCGCCCTGCCCGGCCGCACCACCGTCTCCATCGGTGCCGCCGCCATCGTCGTCGTCGTGGTCCCTCCAGTAGCGGAATGGTGCCAGAGGGCCACAACAACCTTGTCTGGCGGCTGCCTGCCGCTCGCGGGGGAGCTGCTCCGCCTCTTGCTGCACTGCCCGGAGTGCCGCCACGGCCACTGCCGACGTGGCCATCGGAGCCCTGGCGGCGGCTTTGCCGTGATCGGCATTGGCGGAGCAGTCTCTAACCGACCACTCCTCACCGATCTTGGCGAGCTCGCCGTCAAGGCGGCGGCGGCACCTGGCGCCTGTCTCCGCGATGGTCATGGAGCGGTCGAGCGCCCACGCGGCAGCAAGGCCAGGGTCATTGCGGACCTTGTCCGATGCCACGTCGCTCTTGGCGAACGCGGAGCGGCGACTGGCATTGCGCCGATCGTACCCCGCCTCCTGCCGAGCCGCACGCTCTGCCTCAGAGACGACGACTATCGAGCCCATGGGGCCGCCGTAACCGCCTCCCCCGAGGTAGTGGAGGAGGCGGCTCCACGCCTTCTTGATCGCGGGTGGCAACTCCTCCTTGATGGCGAGGCGGTAGCGGCACGACGGCGACGATGGCGCGTCCATGCGACCATACCGGCGGCGTCGCGGGGGCGCTCGCTCCTCCGTGACCCAACGTCCGATCTGGACGTCGTGGTGGTGTAGAGGCGAGGCCGGCCCCTCCTTCACATGGCGTCTGATCTGCACACCGCGGTTGTGTCGTGGCGAGGCCGGCTCCTCCTTCACAAAAAGGACAGGGGACTCCGGCTCGTGCTTCACGCGGTGGCGCCGCGGGGACGACAACTCCTCCTTCACGTGCGTCGGCGATGGCAGCGACGGGCCCATGTAACGGAGCGACCGCTCTGTCATTATCTTGATCTGACAGACAAAATCTTCGTCTATCAAAGCGGCCTCCTTGAGGAGTCGGGGCTGCTGCTGCGGCGGCGCCTGGTCCTCCTCATCACCGGAGGAGATGACGATTTCCTCCATGGCAGAGGAGCCAGTCACCGTGGACGCCGACGGGCCCGGAGTGTGGGCGGCGAGCCAAGAACCACCGGAGAAGGTGCCCGGGAAGGGGGAGTGCGGCTCTGTGCGTCGCTGGCGCACGACTTAAATAGCCTTGGCGAGGCCCAAGCGAAGGAGCGGTCAGCCCGCTTCAATGTGCGCTGCGGTCGGAGTTGGATCCTCGGGAATGCGGCACGCTAAGCGGCGCGTGCTCTTCCTACGGTCACATCACGCGTCATCAATGCCGACTACTGCATGCTTTGGGGCGGCATGAATGCGGCGCGGTAAGTGGCGCGTGCATTAGAAGAAAAGCACGGGAGGGGCAGGTGGGGGTTTTGGGTGGGCCAGGTGGTCAGAAGAGGGCTTGGGAGCGGTCCGGACTCATGCAATCCCCCCGCCCCATGTTTGTCTCCGGTTTGCGGGAACAAACACGTCCGGACCACACCACAGACTAATACAAGACCGTGTTGGATGGCTTCCGCGGTCCGGATAGCACGGCCCATACGGAAGCTAGAGGTTTGCCGGTCGGCATTGGAGATGCCCTTAGTAGACGAAATCGATTCGCTAAGGATGGTAATATATCTATGAACAAAAGCATAACTTAAATTGGTCATGTTTTAGTTTGTTACCGAGTTGATTATGATTCAACTTGTTCTTCACAAATCAAATGCTTTCAAACTTCAGACCATGACAAAATGATGGAAAGTTTGACGCATTTAGAGCATCTGCATCAGATGTGGAAAATCCGGCACCTCAAACGCTCACAGATGTGTCAGAGCGCATCTGCGAATACTGACAGGTAATACCTCAAATTTCCATTCTGAAAAACGAACACCTCAATTAGCATACCTCAAATCAATACAAAATCATGCAACTACGTAAACGATGTAACACACATCGTCCGGCTACTACATCAGGACAATGTCATTGGACTACCAAAATTTCGCATGTTCTATCTACATACTAGCTATGGAGAAGATCACCCACGGCTCCCTATGCCCTTCTCGATGCCCTTGTCGTCCATCTCGCGAGCGGTCGAAAACATAGTATGCATCAAGCCGGATCTGCTCATCGCTGGAGTTGTCCAACCCATTGTTCCGCTCCTTCTCCTCCTTGGGGGGCGGAGCGGAATTCAGACATGGCATGGTCAAACCGATTCTCCTCTCGGGCGAGGGCGCGTGTGTTCCTTCGTTGTCGCTTCTTTAAGACGCGGGCGCGGGTGGCTACCTCCTCTGCGGCAGCACGCGCCGCCGCCTTGTCAACAGTGAGGCAGGCCCCGACCACCCTCATCCTCTCCTTCCCACACTGGGCACATCGGCCCCGCTAGCACTCACGCTTTGGCAGAGCGGTGGTGGGGAAAGGGAGATTGGAAGGCTCCCGGGAGGATCACGATGATCCAGCCCCGGAGGATCCGAGCGAATGATGCGTGGATGCAATGGACTCACGCCAGACAGATCCTGTCATCGGTCGGGCACAGTCCTCTTGGGACCGGTGGAGTGCAACATGGACGGCCATTTCCTCCTCGAACCCGCATGGGACGACACCCCAACCGACAGATCCGGACTTGTCGAAGTCAGATCCACTACCCGCCATGACGAGGAAGACTGGAGAGTGCCGGGCGGGAGCTTGGGGTGGAGTGGAGTGGCTAAGGTTTGGTCCGAGGAGCAGATGGGGACGAATATATATGGGGTCAGGTGGGCCAGCGTTGGCTGCGACCAATGTGGCGGACGCGCCCGATCACGCCCGGGCCTCCCCATATCTGCCCCATATTTGCGCTGGATATGAGGCGTGCTGGTCAGCCCGGGCGGTTGAGGCCGATTTGATGTGCCCGTCTGGATTGGGCCGTTTAACTGGTCTGTGACTAGGTCGTCCGCCTGGGCAGATGAGGGGGGTTTGAAGTTCCCGGCTATAGATGCTCTTAGTTAATGGATTATCCATGCAACTTCAATTTACTTTGTAGTCGTCACTGATCAAATTACTCGGTTATTTGTTTAAGTTTTAACATGGAATCCAACATATATATACTTATATATGAAGACGACTAAGCTAGCCCGCCTCATGTGCTTACACAATGTTACGTGAGGTGTGCTGACATTATGTTATACGTCTTCGTCGTATCTATAATTTTTTATTTTTTCATATCAATATACTACAACTTTCACATACTTTTGGCAACAATTTATAAGATTTTCTGGGACTAACATATTGTTGTTGGGGAACACAGTATTTCAAAAAAATTCATACGATCACGCAAGATCTATCTAGGAGATGCATAGCAATGAGACGGGGAGAGTATGTCCACGTACCCTCGTAGACCAAAAGCGGAAGCGATTAGTAACACGGTTGATGTAGTCGAATGTCTTCACGATCCAACCGATCCTAGCACCCAACGTACGACACATCCGTGTTCAGCATACGTTCAGCACGATGAAGTCTCTTTAGCTCTTGATCCAGTTGAGGACGAGGAAGAGTTCCGTCAGCACGACGGCGTGGCGACGGTGATGATGAGGCTACCGACGCATGGCTTCACCTAAGCACTAAGACGATATGACCGAGATGGTAAACTGTGAAGGGGGGCACCGCACATGGCTAAGAGATGTCTGTTGTGCCTTTGGGGTGCCCCTGCCTTCGTATATAAAGGGGGGAGGAGGAGGTGGCCGGCCTAAGGGGGCGCGCCACAAGGGGGTTGTCCTACTTGGACTCCTAGTCCAAGTAGGATTCGGCCCCCCTCCTTCCTTCCACCGGAGAGGGAAAAGGGGAAGGGAGAGAGAGGGAGAAGGAAAGAGGGGGCCTGGCCCCCTCCCCTAGTCCATGTTGGTTTGGGCAAAGGGGAGGGCCGCCCCTCTCATGTGGCCTTTCTCCTCTCCTCCAATAAGGCCCAATAGGCCCAATACTTCTCCCGGGGGGTTCCGGTAAGCTCCCGATACTTCAGAAAAATGGCCGAACCACTCGAAACCATTCCGATGTCCAAATGCAACCTTCCAATATATGAATCTTTACCTCTCGAGCATTTTGAGACTCCTTATCATGTCCGTGATCTCATCTGGGACTCCAAACAAACTTTGGTCATCAAATCATATAACTCATAATACAAATCGTCATCGAACGTTAAGCGTGCCGACTCCTACCTCTTGAGCATGCGTTGGTTTTCCCTTGAAGAGGAAATGGTGATGCAGCAAAGTAGCGTAAGTATTTCCCTTAGTTTTGGAGAACCAAGGTATCAATCCACTAGGAGACTACATGCAAGTCGCCTAGTACCTACACAAACAAACAAGAACCTCGCAACGAACGCGATAAAGGGGTTGTCAATCCCTTCACGGTCACTTACGAAAGTGAGATCTGATAAAGATAATAAGATAAATATTTTTGGTATTTTTGTTGTATAGATTGAAAAGTAAAGATTGTAAAATAAATGGCGATAGAAATAGCTAGTTGACGGGAAAATAATATGATGTAAAGTAGACCCGGGGGCCATAGGTTTCACTAGTGGTTTCTCTCAAGATAGCATAAATTACGGTGGGTGAACAAATTACTGCCGAGGAATTGATAGAAAAGCGCATAGTTATGATGATATCTAGGCATGATCATGAACATAGGAATCATGTCCGTGTCAAGTAGACCGAAACGATTCTGCATCTACTACTATTAGTCCACACATCGACCGCTATCCAGCATGCATCTAGAGTATTAAGTTCATAAGAACAGAGTAACACATTAGGCAAGATGACATGATGTAGAGGGATAAACTCAAGCAATATGATATAAACCCCATCTTTTTATCCTCGATGGCAACAATACAATATGTGCCTTGCTGCCCCTACTGTTAATGGGAAAGGACACCGCAAGATTGAACCCAAAGCTAAGCACTTCTCCCATTGGAAGAAAGATCAATCTAGTAGGCCAAACCAAACTGATAATTCGAAGAGACTTGCAAAGATATCAAATCATGCATATAAGAATTCAGAGAAGAATCAAATATTGTTCATAGATAATCTTAATTATAAACCCACAATTCATCGGATCTCGGCAAACACACCGCAAAAAGAATTAAATCGAATAGATCTCCAAGAACATCGAGGAGAACTTTGTATTGAGATCCAAAGAGAGAGAAGAGGCCATCTAGCTAATAACTATGGACCCGAAGGTCTGTGGTAAACTACTCACATATCATCAGAAAGGCTATGGTGTTGATGTAGAAGCCCTACGTGATCGAATCCCCCTTCGGCAGATCACTGGAAAAGGTCCCCAGATGGGATCTCAGGAGTACAGAAGGTCGCGATGGTGGAAAAGTAGTTTCGTGGCTCCCCTGGATGTTTTCAGGGTATAAGAGTATATATAGGCGAAAGAAGTAGGTCAGTGGAGCCACAAGGGGCCCATGAGGGTGGGGGCGCGCCGCCCTACCTCGTGGCCGCGTCGTTGCCTCCTTGACCTCCACTCCAAGTCTCCTGGATTGCGTTTGTTCCAAAAAAGATCCTCACAAAGGTTTCATTCCGTTTGGATTCCGTTTGATATTCCTTTTCCGCGAAACACTGAAATAGGCAAAAAAACAACAATTTGCACTAGGCCTTTGGTTAATAGGTTAGTCCCAAAAATAATATAAAAGTGCATAATAAATCCAATTAAACATCCAAAACAGATAATATAATAGCGTGGAACAATAAAAAATTATAGATACGTTGGAGACGTATCAAGCATCCCCAAGCTTAATTCATGCTCGTCCTCGAGTAGGTAAATGATAAAAAACAAAAATTTTGATGTGGAATGCTAACTAACATAATTTTCAATGTATTCTCTTTATTGCGGCATGAATGTTTAGATCCAAAAGATTCTAGATAGAAGTTTAATATTGACATAAAAATAATAATACTTCAAGCATGCTAACCAAGCAATTATGTCTTATCAAAATAACATAGCCAAAGAAAGCTTATCCCTACAAAATCATATAGTTTGGCCATGCTTCATTTTCGTCACACAAAATGCTCTCATCATGCACAACCCCGATGACAAGCCAAGCAATAGTTTTATACTTTAGCCTTTTCAAACTCTTTCAACTTTCACGCAATATATGAGCGCGAGCCATGGACATAGCCCTATGTGTGGAATAGAATATGATGATGGATGTTGTGTGAGAAGACAACAAGGGAGAAAGTCTCACATTGACGCGGCTAATCAACGGGTTATGGAGATGCCCATCAATTGATGTCAATGCAAGGAGTAGGGATTGCCATGCAACGGATGCACTAGAGCTATAAATATATGAAAGCTCAACAAAAAAACTAACTGGGTGTGCATCCAACTTGCTTGCTCACGAAGACCTAGGGCATTTTTGAGGAAGACCATCATTGGAATATACAAGCCAAGTTCTATAATGAAAAATTCCCACTAGTATATGAAAGTGACAAAATAGGAGACTCTCTATCATGAAGATCATGGTGCTACTTTGAAGCACAAGTGTGGAAAAAGGATAGTAATGTTGCCCCTTCTCTCTTTTCTCCCATTTTTTCTTTCTCTCTTTTTTCTCTTCTTTTTTTTGAAGAACTTTCCTCACATGGGACAATGCTCTAATAATGAAAATCATCACACTTTTATTTACTTACAACTCAATACTTAGAACAAAATATGACTCTATGTGAATGCTTCCGGCGGTGTATCGGGATATGCAATGAATCAAGAGTGACATGTATGAAATATTTATGAAGGTGGCTTTGGCACAAATACGATGTCAACTACATGATCATGCAAGGAAATATGACAATGATGGAGCGTGTCATAGTAAACAAAATGGTGGAAGTTGCATGGCAAGATATCTCAGAATGGCTATGGAAATGCCATAATAGGTAGGTATGGTGGATGTTTTGAGGAAGATATAAGGAGGCTTATGTGTGATAGAGCGTATCATATCACGGGGTTTGGATGCACCGGCGAAGTTTGCACCAACTCTCGAGGTGAGAAAGGGCAATGCATGGTACCGAAGAGGCTAGCAACATGGAAGGGTGAGAGTGCGTATAATCCATGGAATCAACATTAGTCATAAAGAACTCACATACTTATTTCAAAAATCTACAACTCGTAAAAACCAAGCACTACGCACATGCTCCTAGGGGGATAGATTGGTAGGAAAAGACCATCGCTCATCCCCGACCGCCACTCATAAGGAAAGCAATCAAAGAACACCCCATGCTTCAAATTTGTCACACAATGTTTACCATACGTGCATGCTACGGGACTTGCCAACTTCAACACAAGTATTTCTCAATTCCACAATTACTCAACTAGCACAACTCTAACATTACCATCGTTATATCTCAAAACAACTATCAAGTATCAAGCTTCTCATAACATTTAATGCACTCTATATGAATTTTTTTATTATACCCATCTTGGATGCCTATCATATTAGGACTAATTTTATAGCCAAAGCAAATTACCATGCTGTTCTAAAAGACTCTCAAAATAATATAAGTGAAGCATGAGAGATCAATAATTTCTATAAAATAAAACCACCACCGTGCTCTAAAAATATATAAGTGAAGCACTAGAGCAAAATTATCTAGCTCAAAAGATATAAGTGAAGCACATAGAGTATTCTAATAAATTCTGATTCATGTGTGTCTGTCCCAAAAGGTGTGTACATCAAGGATGATTGTGGTAAACTAAAAAGCAAAGACTCAAATCATACAAGACGCTCCAAGCAAAACACATATCATGTGGTGAATAAAAATATAGCCTCAAGTAAAGTTACCAATAGATGAAGACGAAAGAGGGGATGCCTTCCGGGGCATCCCCAAGCTTAGGCTCTTAGCACTCCTTGTTCCGAAATCCATCAAATCTTTACCCAAAAACTTGAAAACTTCACAACACAAAACTCAACAGAAAATCTCATGAGCTCCGTTAGTATAAGAAAACAAATCACCACCTTAAGGTACTGTAATAAACTCATTCGTTATTTATATTGGTGTTAAACCTACTGTATTCCAACTTCTCTATGGTTCATACCCCCCGATACTATCCATAGATTCATCAAAATAAGCAAACAACACACGAAAAATAGAATTTGTCAAAAACAAGACAATCAGTAGTAATCTGTAGGTTTCGAATACTTCTTTAACTCCAAAATCCTGAGAAATTAGGACATCCTAAATAATTTTTATAATGATCTACTGCCGTTGGATTCAGTATTTTATCGCTCTCTGGTAAAAAATGAAAAATATTCTCGTGAGTGCATACTTCCTGTTTTGTTTCAGCAAGATCAAATAACAATCATCCAAGAAGATCCTAAAGGATTTACTTGGCACAAACACTAATTAAAACATAAAATACACAATCATAGCAGAGGATAGATGATTTATTTATTACTAAACAGGAACAAAAAGCAAGGAAAAAATAAAATTGGGTTGCCTCCCAACAAACGCTATCGTTTAACGCCCCTAGCTAGGCATAAAAGCAAGAATAGATCTAGGTATTGTCATCTTTGGTGTGCAATCCATATGTGGCTCTCATAATAGATTCATAAGGTAATTTAATTTTCTTCCTAGGAAAGTGTTCCATACCTTTTCTTAACGGAAATTGGAATCTAGTATTTCCTTCTTTCATGTCAATAATTGCATCAATCGTTCTAAGGAAAGGTCTACCAAGAATAATAGGACATGTAGGATTGCAATCTATATCAAGAACGATGAAATCTATGGGCACACAATTCCTATTTGCAACGATAATAACGTCATTAATCCTTCCCATAGGTTTCTTAATGGTGGAATCCGCAAGATGCAAATTTAAAGAACAATCATCAAATTCACGGAAACCTAACACATCACACAAAGTTTTTGGAATCATGGAAACACTAGCACCCAAAACACATAAAGCATAGCATTCATGATCTTTAATCTTAATTTTAATAGTAGGTTCCCACTCATCATAAAGTTTTCTAGGGATAGAAACTTCTAATTCAAGATTTTCTTTTTGGGATTGCAATAAAGCATCAACGATATGTTTAGTAAAAGCTTTATTTCGATCATAAGCATGAGGAGAATTTAGCACGCATTGCAACAAGGAAATACAATCTATCAACGAGCAATTATCATAATTAAATTCCTTCAAATCCAAAATAGTGGGTTAATTGCTATGTAAAGTTTTGACCTCTTCAATCCCACTTTTACCAATTTTTGCATCAAGATCTAAAAACTTTGAATCATTGGGACACCTTCTAACTAAAGTTGACTCATCTCTAGTCCCATCTTTATTAAGATTCATATTGGCAAACAACTATTTAATAGGAGACACACCAATCACTTTTAGATCTTCATCATTATTATCATGAAAACTAGAAGAACATGCCTTCACAAAGCAATCTTTTTTAGCACGCATCCTAGCGGTTCTTTCTTTGCACTCATCAATGGAAATTCTCATGGCTTTGAGAGACTCATTGATATCATTCTTAGGTGGAATAGATCTAAGTTTCAAAGATTCAACATCAAGAGAAACTATCCATGTTCATAGCCAACTCATCAATCTTAAGCATTTTTTCTTCAAGCAAAGCATTGAAATTCTTTTGCGAATTCATAAATTCTTTAACACTAGTCTCAAAATAAGAGGGCATATTATTAAAATTTCCATATGAGTTGTTGTAAGAATTACCATAATTATTAGAGGAATTACTAGGAAACGGCCTAGAATTAAAATTTCCTCTTTACACGTTGTTACCAAAATTGTTTCTACCAACAAAATTCACATTGATAGATTCATTATTATTCTCAATCAAAGTGGACATAGGTATATCATTAGTGTGACGCCCCCGAATTGACCATACACTAATCATACACGCAAATGTGTACGATCAAGATCAAGGACTCACGGGAAGATATCACAACACAACTCTAGACACAAATTAAAATAGTACAAGTTTTATATTACATGCCAGGGGCCTGGAGGGCTCGAATACATAAGCTCAAAAACACAAGAGTCAGCGGAAGCAACAATATCTGAGTATAGACATAAGTTAAACAAGTTTTCCTTAAGAAGGCTAGCACAAAAGTAGCAATGATCGAAAAGGCAAGGCCTCCTGCCTGAACCTCCTAACTACTCCTTGAAGCCGAACTCCACGTAGAAACATCCTCGGGATCCTCTGGCTTCTGGACTCCATCATATGATCGCAATAACCGGGAAAAGAAAAAAAGAAGTAGCAAAGCAACCGTGAGTACTCATCCAAAGTACTCGCAAGCAAGGATCTACACTACATATGCATGGGTATCTGTGTAAAGGGGCAATATCGATGGACCGAACTACAGAATGCCAGAATAAGAGGGGGGGGGGTAGCTAGTCCTGTAGAAGACTACGCTTCTGGCAGCCTCCATCTTGAAGCAGTAGAAGAGAGTAGATGGTAAGTTAACCAAGTATCATCGCATAGCATAATCCTACCCGGCGATCCTCTAATACAAAAGCAGGCGTTCCAGTCCAATCTGTTGCACGCCGCTCAATCGCTGACGTCAAGAAGGCTTCAGCTGATACCACAACGTTGAGTGTCCATAACTATTCCCGCGTAGTTGGTTAGTGTGTATAGGCGAGTGGTTATACTCAGATCAAATACCAAGATCTCGTTAGGCGTGTTAATTTGAAGTAACCGCGGACGCTAACCAGGGCCAGGCCCACCTCTCTCCTTGGTGGTCTCAACCTGCCCTGTCACTCCGCCACAAAGATCCACCCAGAGGGCCGTCAGGACAAAGGTCCCTTCAGCCCCCAATCCATGAATCACTCGCGGGTACTCTTCGAGCCGACTCGTCTTTAGTCATCACATGTATCATGTATAAGATATATAACATATACCCGTGATCACCTCCCTAGTGATCACGACCCTACTGATCACGGCCTGATAGTATAGCATGGCAGACGGACAAGAATGTAGGGTCACTAATAATAAACTAGCATCCTATACTAAGCATTTAGGATTGCAAGGAAATGTAACAATAGTAGTAGCAAGGAGAGGCTATGCATCAGAACAGGATTAATGGAAAGCAATAACATGCTACACTACCCTAATGCAAGCAGTAGAGAGAAGAATAGGCAATATCTGGTGATCAAGGGGGGGGGGGCTTGCCTGGAAGCTCCGTTGAAAGGGAAGAAGGGTCATCATCGACGTAGTCGATCACAGGGACATCAACATCGGTCTCGAGGTCTAGCGGAGAGAAGATGGGGAAGAAACAGTAAATACGGAGCAAACACAGCATCACAAAACATAACAAGTCAATACGCGGTGCTAGGGGCGACCTAACGCGGTACTAGGTTCTACCGGCGAAGGGGGGAAACATCCGGAAAAGTGTTCCCAGTGTTTGGCATTTTCCGACAGATGAAATGGAGGGGGATTGTTGCATGTTTGCTATGCCAGGGACATGTGGAGGACGAATCGACTGCGTATTTGGATTCGTCTCGTCATTCTGAGCAACTTTCATGTAGAAAACATTTTCATCCGAGCTACAGTTTATTTTCTATGTTTTTTCTAAAGTTTTAATCATTTTCTAAATTCTTCTAAATTAACAGAAAAGGTATTATGACATCAGCTTTACGTGGGGATGATGTCAGGAGTCAACACACTAGTTGACTGGTCAAAATGACCAGTGGGGCCCACACGTCATAGACTATGGGGCCAACAGAGGTTTATTTTAATTAGACAGAGTTAATTAGCAGTAGGGCCCCACATGTTATTGACTGATTAGGTTAATTAATTAGTTTTATTTAGAAAAACGTTTTAATTAGTTTAAATACATGGTGGGGCCCATATGTCAGTGCCTTAGTTTAGTTAACAATTTTAATTAATAGGTTAATTATTTATAAAAACATTTTATTCGCGTGAGGTCCACATGTCAGTGGCTGGGGCTGCCCAGTCAGCTTCGTTGACTGGGTCAACCCAGTCAACTGGGGTCAGGGGACCCACTGGCAGCGACCCAGGTGGGCCCAATGGCCGGCCACGTCGGCAGCGGCACCGGAGAACAGCCCCAGCGACCGAATCCGCGGCGGCGCGCGTCGGGGGTCACCGGAATTCGCCTAGGGCGATCCGTTTGGCGTGCGAAGAAGTGCTACAGGCAGCTGGGGGAGTGCCGCATCTAGGGGTGCGAGGGGCAGGGGTTGGAGTGGCCGATAACATGGCCGGCGACGAGGTTTGGCGGCGGCCGAAGCCCGAGCTTGGTGCGTGCGTCGCCACGGCGGGCGGAGCAGCAACACACAGTGGTTGAGTGTGCAGAGAAGACGATGGGCGCGGTCGAAGGAGGTGAGGGCGCGCGTGGGCGACTACGGGCGCGTGAGAGGTGTGGGAGGTGCTAGCAGGCTACGGTCGGAGCACGGGCTCGACGCGAGCGAGGCGACGACGGCAGTAGGACAGGTCGAGGGACCAGGGGGTTTCCCTTGTTCGCACGCATGGAGTGGTTGCACGCGAGAGGCCGAGGGTTGGCCGGAACGAGGCCGGCGACGAACTTGCATGGCAGCGGTCTTCGGCTCCCATGGCGGTGAGAACTACGGGCATGGAACCAGGCAGAACAACGAGGGGAAATGAGCGGGAGCTCACTATGAGGATGAAGCACGAGTCAGTGGGCTCGGGGGAGGCTCGGAGCTGCCGGAGTCATCGATGATGTGCGGCGGCCTTAGGAGGAAGAACGCAGCATCGAGGGTGATGCGTGGACGCCGAGCTCGATCTTCTCCACGCAGACGGCTTGGCCGAGGGTTGCGGTGCTCGGGGGCAGGACGGTGAGGTGGAAGGAGCCCGCTGGCCGAGTCGTTCGCGACGGCGGAGCCATGGTTGGGCTCGGACGGGGCAGAGCTGGTAGAGGAACAAGGTGGAGAGGGGAGAAGAGGTGTGAGCAAGTGGGTTTAGTGGACGGGAAGGAGTCCGAGGGGTCGCGGAGTGGGCGACCTTATCCTCACCGCCGTCGCCGGCGAGAGGGTCAGGCGACGACGAGCGCGCGCGGGCGCTCGATCGGACGCGCCCAAGGAACAAGAAAGGGGGCGAAGGGGGGTTTGATTGGGCCGGCCTGGCTGCGGCCAAATGGGCCGGGGAGGGGGTTTGGCCCAGCGGAGGCATGGGGCTTTTCTTTGCTTTTATTTATTTTCCGTTTCATTTCTGTTTTTTTATTTTACTTTCTTTTGCATTTAGTTTTTATTTAATATTTAAAATTATCCCTAAATTAGTAATACCTTAAAAACCACTGCAGCAAAAGGTTTTACCCCAAAAAATTTAGTTTAGTATTCTGTTAATTATAAAAGCATTTAAATATTGGTTTTTGCTACTGTTTGATTCACCTAAGGGTATTTAACATTTTATAAAAGTGGGGGTTTCTTCACCACAATTACCTATACATTATTTGGCACAACCCGAACATTTTAGTTTTAATTTTTAAAAACTTTTGATGTTTGCCTTTAATTCAATTTTGAATCTGAATCGGTTCTGAACTATCGCGAGATTATCAACAGTAACTGAGGTGACGTGGCATCATTAGCAGGGAATTACTGTAGTCTAATTATCCGGGCGTCACAATTCTCCCCCACTACAAGAAATCTCGTCCCGAGATTTAAGTGGTCGTGTAAGGGGGAAGGTCTGGTTACGAAATTCTATCGAGTCTTCTCGAAGAAGTCAATCCCTTTCGTTGATGTCTTCAATTTTTTATTCCATTGCATCATGATGAAGTTGTCATCCTTTCTTTGGGAACTCCATCGTACTTATGAATAGCTAAGGGGTACCTCTACAACGATAGAATATTATAAGGGTAAATCATCTGGGGAGGGTATCCCAAGAATGAACACAAGAGTATCTCTCGAGTTCAACACATGAAACACATCGAGAGCAAAGTAAGAAGGTACCATTAGAAGTTTCCAATGGGCATGCAATCGTTCGATGGCCTAATCAGAAGGTGAAAGGGGTTCAAAGCAACGAGAATAAGTATTGCGTCTGATACCAGAATAGATCACTAGGCAGGTGGCCCGTGAATTACATACGAAGTCAAGCGTGAGAAATAACTTTGACAACAGGGTATACATGCGAATCAGGTTCGATCATGTGGAACTATGGGTTATGGTCCCACCATGTGGTTTAAAAGTAGGAAGGGGGGATGACGTCTTGCATGATCACGTAAGCAAGGCATGTCAGAGGATAGACTATCGATTATGTCGGCAACAACCATTGGTACCAAGGGCGAGGGACGAAGAGAACCATTTTCCTGCTCGTTGAACGAGGCGGACCAATAGGCAAAGTTCTCGTCCATCGGTGGTTACCAGAATGCTATCAACAAAAGCAACAGGGTCTTACTGACACGGTCGTACACCAAGGTGTTTACATAAACAGAAGAATATTACTACTTAGATCATATAGATCACCAGAAAGGTTAAACAAAACAATGGAAAGGAAAAGGTGATCTTCATATTAAACAGAACAATGGAAAGGAAAATGTGTTTAAACACAAATTTTAGGGGTATATCCTTCCCAAGGACAAACAAAGCATGATATCCATGTCAGTATATGTAACGCCCCAGTTATAACTTTCCCAATTTGTACTCCAACTCTTGCCGTTTCCGGCATTAAGCTATATTTATTTCTCGGGTTCGGGTCTTTGTCTCCGTGTGTTGTTTTTCGTTTTCATGCATCTCATATCATGTCATCACGTGCATTGCATTTGCATACATGTTCATCTCATGCATTCGAGCATTTTCCCCGTTGTCCGTTTTGCATTCCGACGCTTCGTTCTCCTCCGGTGGCCATTTCTAGCTTTCTTTCGTGTGTGGGGATTAAACATTTCCGGATTGGACCGAGACTTCCCATGCGGCCTTGGTTTACTACCGGTAGACCGCCTGTCAAGTTTCGGGTCATTTGGACTTCGTTTGATACTCCAACGGTTAACCGAGGGACCGAAAAGGCCTCGTGTATGTTGCATCCCAACACCCCTCCAATTTGGCCCAAAACCCACCAAACTCTGCTCCATCGTCTCGGTCGTTCGATCACGATCGCGTGGCCGAAAACCGCACCTCATTTGGACTCTCCTAGCTCCCTCTGTGCCTTATATAGCTCCCCCCGTTTTCGGATCTCTCTTCCCCCTCCAACCCTAGTCCAAAAAATAGCAGATCCGCGCCGACGGACATGTCCGGGGCCTAGCCGGACATTGTCCGCCGCCGCCGCCGACCACTCGCGCGCTGCCACCTGTCCCGGGCGGGCGCCCACATCGCCGCCGCCGCGCCGGCCCGCCCGGCCCGCGCAGGGCCCCCGAGAGCCCATCGCCCCGCCGCCCGCGTCCGGTCGCCACGCCGCCGTCTTCTCCCGCGCCGGCGCCCGGAGCCGCCACGCGCATCCACCATCGCCTAGGCGCCGCCCCGCGCCGGATCTTCTCGCCGGCCGCCGCCACCAGCCGCCGTCGTCACCGGGCGCCGCCCCGGGCCTCTTCTTCCCTCCGGCAAGCCGCCTCCCCCCCCTTCCCCGTCGAACTCCAGTGAAGCCTCTGGCGGTGAACAGTGCAGGGTTCTGGTGTTCCTCGGTTTGCGTGCAAATCCGGATCTGAGATCTAGATCGGTTGACTTTCTCTCCCGTACCCTAATCTTTTATGCTATCTTTGATCAGTGATAACTCCGCATCCGTAGCTCCGTTTTGGACATATGATATATCAAAATCTTCGTCTCGACGAGTAAATCATTTCATTCCATTGCATCATTTGCATTTGAGGTCATCTTGATGCCCAAAATGCTGTTAGAAGTAGGCATCATGAGTTAAATTGCAGATCCGTTAGCTCATCATTGACTTTTGTCATTTTTGCCATGATTATTGTGTGCATGATATGCCTGTGACCCTTTGGGATGAATTGTTAAGCATTTTGTCTTATTTCCAGAGGTGCCACCCATGCATTTTTAGGATGTGTGTGGTGTCTTGTGCAAGCTTGCAAAGAGGGGTACCTGAGATTGCTGATTTCAGGGACTTAGTGATTTTCACTAAGTCTGGGATATTTTAGTTCATGATGCTATATGTCCAGCTTGTTTCCTAGTGATCCGTGCCTCTTTTGAGGATGATCAGTAAGGGAGTTTTGATATTTATGTTGTGCTCTATCCATCCATGTCTTTACTTGTTATGTTGGAGCACCCTAAGTTGAGTCAATCGAGCTCAACTTTTGCATTGTTGTTAATTTGGGCAGATCGTTAAATCTTTTGCGATTTTGCTGGTGCTATTGTTAGTGATCCATGCATGCTATGCCATTGTTCTTGCCATGTCTAGCTAGAATTTTGTGCCTTCTTTATGGATATATGCTTGCCTTGCTATGACTTGCACCTTAGTGAGTGCATCGAGCTCGTTTACATGCCTCCGTGAGATATAATTTCAGCATGTCTCAGTTTTCACTAAGTCTGAAAACTGATTGTGTTTCATCTATGTTCGTGTGCTCGGTAGAGTATTTTGTGAACCCTTTTGGCCCCAGGTCATTTTGGGTGTTTTGTTAAGCTTGTTGAGTAGCTCCATGACATGCTCTTACTTGCCATGTTCAGGTTATGTTTCATGTTGTTTTGCTGCTCCAAAGAGAGCATCATGGTCTGAAATTCCAGACTAGCGTTAATTTCGCTAAGTCTGAAATCTGTTTTGCTTATTCAGTTTTGCCATGCTTGTTTGAACCCCTTAATGGATGAATTTGCCTATGGCTCACTCCTAGTGATTTGTTAAGCATCTTGTGTAAATCCCTGCCATGCTTTTTGTTTTCATGTTTGGTGGCTGTAGCATGTTCATTTCGTTGCATTTAGGAGCCTACTTGCTGTAAATCGCAGAACGGTTCGTTTCGTAAAACGCTTGCCATTTCCAAACCGTAGCTCCGATTCCTATGATCTTTATATCGTTTTCAGGGGATTTCTTCCCCTCTATCCAGTGGCACACTTGGTTATCCAAGTTGATGCCAGGTTCATGCATTTCCTGTCACGTCTTGCATTTTGCATCCCGCATCGCATCCCGCATAGCATACCATCTTTGCATCTTATTGGTTGCCCTTGCACGTGGTTGATTGTATCCTTGTTGCTTGTTTGTGTTGTTGTGTAGAGCCGGGAGACGAGTTCGCTAACGAGGAGCCCATTGAGTTCACTTTTGAGGATCCAGTCAACTCTGACAACTGTGCAGGCAAGATGATCATACCCTCGAAATCACTACTATCTTTGCTATGCTAGTTTGCTCGCTCTTTTGCCTTGCCAATGCTATGATGCCTACCACTTGCTTGTCAGCCTCCCAATTGCCATGATTGAGCCTCTAACCCATCTTTGTCCTAGCAAACCGTTGATTGGCTATGTTACCGCTTTGCTCAGCCCCCTTCTTATAGCGTTGCTAGTTGCAGGTGAAGATTGGAGCCGTTCCTTGTTGGAACAGTTATTTACTTGTTGGGATATCATTATATTGCTATGTTATCTTAATTCATCTATATACTTGGTAAAGGGTGGAAGGCTCGGCCTCTCGCCTAGTGTTTTGTTCCACTCTTGCCGCCCTAGTTTCCGTCATATCGGTGTTATGTTCCCGGATTATTGCGTCCCTTACGCGGTTGGGCTATAATGGGAACCCCTTGATAGTTCGCCTTGATTAAAGCTTTTCCAGCAATGCCCAACATTGGTTTTTACCATTTTCCACCTAGCCTCTTTTCCCTTGGGGTTTTCGGAGCCCGAGGGTCATCTTATTTTAACCCCCCCGGGCCAGTGCTCCTCTGAGTGTTGGTCCAACTGTCAGCTGCCGGTGGCCACCAGGGGCAACTCTGGGCTGGCCTACCCGTACCTAGGACAATCTGAGTGTGCCCTGAGAAAGAGATATGTGCAGCTCCTATCGGGATTTGTCGGCACATCCGGGCGGTGTTGCTGGACTTGTTTTGACCTGTCGAATCATCTTGTTGTACCGAGATACCGAGTCTGATCGGTGTGTCTTGGGTGGAGGTCTATTCCTTCATTGACCGTGAGAGCTTGTTATGGGCTAAGTTGGGACCCCCTGCAGGGATTGATCTTTCGAAAGCCGTGCTCGCGGTTATGGGCAGATGGGAATTTGTTAATGTCCGGTTGTAGATAACTTGAACCTTAATTAATTAAAATGAATCAACTGAGTGTGTTGCCGTGATGGCCTCTTCTCGGCGGAGTCCGGGAAGTGGACACAGTGTTGGAGTTATGCTTGCGCAGCTTGCTCTCTAGTTTCTCGCTCGTGCTTTGCCTCCTCTCCTCGCTCTCTTTTGCGAATAAGTTAGCCACCATATATGCTAGTCGCTTGCTGCAGCTCCACTTATACATTACCCCTGTCCTTCCTATTAAGCTTAAATAGTCTTGATCGCGAGGGTGCGAGATTGCTGAGTCCCTGTGGCTCACAGATTACTATTACACCAGATGCAGGGACAGATGATACAGCTCCAGATGGCGCGCTCGAGCTCAAGTGGGAGTACGACGAGGACTCTCAGCGTTACTATGTGCCTTTTCCTGATGATCAGTAGTGGTGCCTATTCGGGGTTAGATTCAGGGCCTTGTCGCATGTTGGGGGTCTTTTCTATTTTGGCGCCGTAGTCGGGCCATGAGTGATTTGTATGATGGATGCTATTTATGTACTTTGATGTGACGTGGCGAGTGTAAGCCAACTATGTTATTCCCCTTGATATTATTTATGTACATGGGATGTGTAATGATTTCCCGACTTGCGACATATGCCTTCAATGCGATTATGCCTCTAAGTCATGCCTCGACACGTGGGAGATATAGTCGCATCAAGGGTGTTATAGTATATAACATAGAAAACCCTTTAGGTAAGAGAAGAGAAATTTCATGACATTACCCATACAAAGGTGTTTGGATAATTGATAAGAAAATTTTAGCATTGTGCTACAAATGTTTTTATTGAAAATCGAAGTACCACAGACATGCTTCGAGATAGCATTGACATGGTCTTCAAGCAAGGTCGGACCTTGGATACTCAAAGATTCACCAGGAACAACTTATAGAATAATTCTTACAATTTCCTCATGGAAGAATGGCTAACCTTGCTAAAAAGGAAACTATAACAATAGGTCCTCCAGCCAGGTGTGCTAGGAATGACATCACCTTACCGGGTCATATAAAGACCACTGTTATAAGTCTTTCGAAATATGTTCCAACCATCATATATGACCGAGATTCAGATCTGATTGGTGTCAGGATACCTCAGGCTCAGGATGCCTGAGAAGAAAAAGGTGTTGGGGAACGTAGTAATTTCAAAAAAATTCCTACGCACACGCAAGATCATGGTGATGCATAGCAACGAGAGGGGAGAGTGTTGTCTACGTACCCTCGTAGACCGAAGCGGAAGCGTTGACGCAACGTAGAGGAAGTAGTCGTACGTCTTCCTGATCCGACCGATCCAAGCACCGTTACTCCGGCACCTCCGAGTTCTTAGCACACGTACAGCTCGATGACGCTCCCCGGGCTCCGATCCAGCAAAGCTTCAGGGATGAGTTCCGTCAGCACGACGGCATGGTGACGATCTTGATGTTCTACCGTCGCAGGGCTTCGCCTAAGCGCTGCTACAATATGACCGAGGTGGAATATGGTGGAAGGGGGCACCGCACACGGCTAAGGTACGATCACGATGATCAACTTGTGTGTCCTAGGGTGCCCCCCTGCCTCCGTATATAAAGGATCCAAGGGGGGGGGGGGTGCGGCCGGCCCTAGAGGAGGCGCGCAGGAGGAGTCCTACTCCTACCAGGAGTAGGACTCCCCTCCCTTTCCTTGTCCAAGTAGGAGAGGTGGAAGAAGAAAAGGAAAAAGGGGGGCGCCTCCCCTCCCTCCTTGTCCAATTCGGACTAGGGGGAGAGGGGGCGCGTGGCCTGCCCTGGCAGCCCCTTCCTCTTCTCCACTTTAGGCCCATGAGGCCCATTAACCCTCCGGGGGGTTCCGGTAACCCCCCGGTGCTCCGGTTTTATCCGAAACTTCCCCGGAACGCTTCCGGTGTCCGAATATAGTCATCCAATATATCAATCTTTATGTCTCGACCATTTCGAGACTCCTCGTCATGTCCGTGATCACATTCGGGACTCCGAACTAACTTCGCTACATCAAAATGCATAAACTCATAATAACTGTCATCGTAACGTTAAGCGTGCGGACCCTACGGTTCGAGAACAATGCAGACATGACTGAGACAAATCTCCGGTCAATAATCAATAGCGGGACCTGGATGCCCATATTGGCTCCTACATATTCTACGAAGATCTTTATTGGTCAGACCGCATAACAACATACGTTGTTCCCTTTGTCATCGGTATGTTACTTGCCCGAGATCCGATCGTCGGTATCCAATACCTAGTTCAATCTCGTTACCGGAAAGTCTCTTTACTCGTTCCGCAATACATCATCTCGCAACTAACTCATTAGTTGTAATGCTTGCAAGGCTTATGTGATGTGCATTACTGAGAGGGCCCAGAGATACCTCTCCGACAATCGGAGTGACAAATCCTAATCTCGAAATACGCCAACCCAACATCTACCTTTGGAGACACCTGTAGAGCACCTTTATAATCACCCATTTACGTTGTGACGTTTGGTAGCACACAAAGTGTTCCTCCGGTAAACGGGAGTTGCATAATCTCATAGTCATAGGAACATGTATAAGTCATGAAGAAAGCAATAGCAACATACTAAACGATCGGGAGCTAAGCTAATGGAATGGGTCATGTCAATCAGATCATTTAACTAATGATGTGACCTCGTTAATCAAATAACAACTCTTTGTTCATGGTTAGGAAACATAACCATCTTTGATTAACGAGCTAGTCAAGTAGAGGCATACTAGTGACACTCTGTTTGTTTATATATTCACACATGTATTATGTTTCCGATTAATACAATTCTAGCATGAATAATAAACATTTATCATGATATATGAGGAAATAAATAATAACTTTATTATTGCCTCTAGGGCATATTCCCTTCAAAAGGTGCAACACAAATTGATGAGATGGCATTGCAAGATTATCGGGAAATGAACCATGGAAGCGAGTTCCAAAACAAGAGTTCATCATTAAAACAAGGAGAGGATGAGGAGGTGGCTGAGGGACTCAGCGTCAATTCATCGAGATTTTTTTACAAGATGGATTTCAGCAATTATGTGAACAAGGAGATAATATTAGTCGGATCAAATGATATAAGGATGTATGCTCGATGAAAACACACACAATTAAACGTTGGTTGAAAGTTGCACCCGAAATATGGGCAGAGGTAGCATGATCAATGTTAGAATGGTGATTTGATAACCAATGGTCTAAGAATGAAATATCGACCATTAACTTCAAAGCAATAGGGTTGCTAGAACTGTTAAAGTGGCGCATCATAGTTCAATTGTCGGTTTTCCGGTTAGAAGCAACACGGGGACGAAGGGATGAACGGATATGGCAAGAAGTATCAACTGTATCAAGAATTCTTAAGAGGTGGTGAAATTCTAACAACATTCTTGACATAAGGGATGGTAATACTCCAAGGTAGAACATAACATAAGCGGGATAGCAAGGAGCTCCATAACATGATCAAGTTTGCGTCGGAGGGGAGGCAATAATGTTGTCAATGATAACATAGATCATCGAGGGGCAAGGATGGTATTTCCCATCATGAATTTGATTGATATCCTGGAAGAGCTCAGAATGTTGATGATGATCACGACACAATTGTCAAGAGATTTGATGAAGATGTAACCGATTGGCGATGACATCAAGTCAACGGAATGATAAAGTGAAAAGTTATTGAAACCATGGGTACGAAACAAACTCGAAATCAAGCTTGTTGTTCAAGGACAAATGATATGACGAGGAAGATCGACCTAAGATTAGCCCACCGTCAAAAATTTTGCTCCGGGTTGGACCCGGTAGCATAGTTAAAATTTAGCACGATAATGATATAGCCGATCAGGCTAGGAATGACTTGAAGGATTATTAAACTCGTAAGCAAAGAAAATTACTTAAGAGTTATTGAATCGGAGTGTGGACTCGATTCACTTATTCGGTGTTCTCGGTTGACGACAACCCAGAACCCAGGAAAAAATGGATTTGGTGAGAGATAACAGTTGATGAAGAACCCATAAGAAGTTCCATGATATTCTCGAGATACCAGGGTGTAATACTCGACGGAAAATCAAAGTAAAGGTTGGACTAGTGTATTGACCCACATAAGACAAGTGCTTAAACTTGCCCGAGAAATGGAATCGGAGAAGAACATATGGTCGGAACCACGATTGCAAAGGATCAATCCACCGATACCAAAGGATATTATATCAAGGAAAAATCTATTATTACAAGAAGCTTCCATGATAGGATCTACATCGTGTCCATGGGCATAAACACAAGATTCAAGGTCGACTCCCACTTCTTCAATGTATAACCTTCCATTCACTTCTCGTGTTTTGAAAATGATACTAGTTGTTGAAAGTTTTACATGGTGTAATACCAGATAAGTATGACCCGTCAAAATCGTCGGGTTCACACAGATTAGAGAAGGAATTGGTTCAACCCATCGAGGCATCTTAGGAACCTATACCGCAAATTTTGGAGTAAATAATACAAGCTCGAAAGTAGAGCATGGTTGACAAAAGTAGGGGATACAATTTACCAAAGGCATTATGTATTTAATGAGAGGCTCACAAGTTTAATGAATATGAAGGACGGTGTCGGACAAAATCCAACAAAGGATCTGGTGGTCCATAAGGGATCTGATGTGAGTATCGGTACTCAACCAGAGGAAGAAAGAATGCAAGAAGATCATATTATAGAAACAATTGACTAACTCAAACCTCAAATGTAAAGAAATTATGAATTCCAAGACAAGGGATCAGAAGCAATGCTCTGATTAGGGATGGACTAGTTGAATAGCCTTAGGGGTACAATCGATGGCAATTTGGTTGGCTGAGATCCAGCTCATGTTTAAAATGGTGTATGAGCTGGAAGGATGAATTCTAGGATCGGGTTGAGGATTGCGAGCATTCACACTTATTGAATCAATGGGCTCAAAATGATAGTGGCAAAGGATGCCAATAAGATTACTATACTTATGGGATTAACCATAATGCAAGCAAGCAAGAATTTCAAGAGTAATATAGGCTGCTGAGGATTTTCGAAAGATCAAATAGTATTTCGAAGACTTTGCTGAAACACATGAACAACTAGAGAGAAACAAATCCTTGGTGTGTGTGAGGATTAATTTATAGGTGTATTCAGGTGATAAGGAACTGCAAGGAAGTAGGCACAAGGATTCTCGGAAAAACAACGAGTATTTCGGGGTATCTTGTAATAACAAGAGCAACTTGGGACTAAGGTAAGAATGGCTAGTGCATGTAGTTATCTCTAGGGTTTGATGGTGGAAGGGAATTGTAAACGCAATGAGCACAAGCTCTCGGGATAACATTGGAGAGTATCTTCTGAATCTTCTGGTGCACCAGGCGATCATCTTTAATAAGGGCTCTCCAGAAGGAAGTAATTACGAGAACCTAGAGTTAGAGTTAGAAAAATCTTTTAACCTGATTAGAAGAGAGATCAGAGTCCCATAGTATAGACAAGGAATAAAAGATCATAATACCACCCAAATGGTGACGTGGGCCCGTAAGCTACACAACCATGTTAGTAAAAGTTTTGTAATGACTAGACTCAACTTCAGCCAAGGAGTGTGGAAGGGGGATTCCTACAGGCAGTTGGCTCTGATACCGACTTGTGAGGCCCCCGAATTGACCATACACTAATCATACACGCAAATGTGTACGATCAAGATCAAGGACTCACGGGAAGATATCACAACACAACTCTAGAAACAAATTAAAATAATACAAGCTTTATATTACAAGCCAGGGGACTCGAGGGCTCTAATACATAAGCTCAAAAACACAAGAGTCAACGAAAGCAACAATATCTGAGTACAGACATAAGTTAAACAAGTTTGCCTTAAGAAGGCTAGCACAAAAGTAGCAACAATCGAAAAGGCAGGGCCTCCTGCCTGGAACCTCCTAACTACTCCTCGAAGCCGAACTCCACGTAGAAACATCCTCGGGATCCTCTGGCTTCTGGACTCCATCATATGATCGCAATAACCAGGAAAGGGAAAAAAGAAGTATCAAAGCAACCGTGAGTACTCATCCAAAGTACTCGCAAGCAAGGATCTACACTACATATGCATGGGTATCTATGTAAAGGGGTAATATCGGTGGACCGAACTGCAGAATGCCAGAATAAGAGGGGGATAGCTAGTCGTGTCGAAGACTACACTTCTGGCAGCCTCCATCTTGAAGCAGTAGAAGAGAGTAGATGGTAAGTTAACCAAGTATTATCGCATAGCATAATCCTACCCGGCGATCCTCTCCCCGTCTCCCTGTTAGAGAGCGATCACCGGGTTGTATCTGGCAGTTGAAAGGGTGTATTTTATTAAGTATCCGGTTCTAGTTGTCATAAGGTCAAGGTACAACTCCAGGTCGTCCTTTTACCGAGGGACACAGCTATTCGAATAGATAAACTTCCCTGCAGGGTGCACCACATTTCCCAACATGCTCGATCCCCTTTGTCCGGACACACTTTTCTTGGTCATGCCTGGCCTCGGAAGATCAACACGTCGCAGCCCCACCTAGGCACAATAGAGAGGTCAGCACGCCGGTCTAAATCCTATGGTGCAGGGGTCTAGGCCCATCGCCCATTGCACACCTGCACGTTGCGAACGCGGCCGGTAAGCAGACCTAGCCTCCCTAATACAAGAGCAGGCGTTCCAGTCCAATCCGACGCGCGCTGCTCAGTCGCTGACGTCAAGAAGGCTTCGGCTGATACCACGACGTCGAGTGCCCATAACTATTCCCGCGTAGTTGGTTAGTGCGTATAGGCCAGTGGCCAGACTCAGATCAAATACCAAGATCTCGTTAGGCGTGTTAATTTGAAGTAACCGCGGACGCCGACCAGGGCCAGGCCCACCTCTTTCCTAGGTGGTCTCAACCTGCCCTGTCACTCCACCACAAAGATCCACCCAGAGGGCCGTTAGGACAAAGGTCCTTTCAGCCCCCAATCCGTGAATCACTCGCGGGTACTCTTCGAGCCGACTCATCTTTAGTCATCACATGTATCATGTATAAGATATATAACATATACCCATGATCACCTCCCTAGTGATCACGGCCCTAGTGATCACGACCCGATAGTATAGCATGGCAGAAGGACAAGAATGTAGGGTCACTGGTGATAAACTAGCATCCTATACTAAGCATTTAGGATTGTAAGGAAAGGTAACAATAGTAGTACCAAGGAGAGGCTATGCATCAGAATAGGATTAACGGAAAGCAGTAACATGCTACACTACTCTAATGCAAGCAGTAGAGAGAAGAATAGGCGATATCTGGTGATCAAGGGGGGGGGGGCTTGCCTGGAAGCTCCGCTGAAAGGGAAGAAGGGTCGTCGTCGACGTAGTCGATCACAGGGACATCAACATAGGTCTCGGGGTCTACCGAAGAGAAGAGGGGGTAAGAAACAGTAAATACGGAGCAAACACAGCATCGCAAAACATAACAAGGCAATACACGGTGCTAGGGTGACCTAACACGGTACTAGGTTCTACCGGCGAAGGGGGGAAACATCCGGAAAAGTGTTCCCGGTGTTTGGCATTTTCGGACAGATGAAATGGAGGGGGATTGTTGCATGTTTGCTATGCCAGGGACGTGTGGCGGACGAACCGACTGCGTATTCGGATTCGTCTCGTCGTTCTGAGCAACTTTCATGTAGAAAACATTTTCATCTGAGCTACGGTTTATTTTCTATGTTTTTCTAAAGTTTTAATCATTTTTTGTATTCTTCTAAATTAACATAAAAGGGATTATGACATCAGCTTTGCGTGGGGATGACATCAGCAGTCAACACACTGGTTGACTGGTCAAAATGACCAGTGGGGCCCACACGTCATAGACAGTGGGGCTAACAGAGGTTTATTTTAATTAGACGGAGTTAATTAGTAGTAGGGCCCCACATGTCAGTGACTGATTAGGTTAATTAATTAGTTTTAATTATAAAAACATTTTAATTAGTTTAAATACACGGTGGGGCCTGTATGTCAGTGCCTTAGTTTAGTTAACAGTTTTAGTTAATAGGTTAATTATTTATATAAACATTTTATTCCCGTGGGGTCCACATGTCAGTGGCTGGGGTTGCCCAGTCAGCTTAGTTAACTGGGCCAACCAAGTCAACTGGGGTCAGGAGACCCACTGGCAGTGACCCAGGTGGGCCCCAATGGCCGGCCACGTCGGCGGCGGCACCGAAGAACAGCCCAAGTGACCGAATCTGTGGCGGCGCGCGTCGGGGGTCATCGGAATTCGCCTAGGGCGGTCCGTTTGGCGTGCGGAGAAGTCTTATGGGCAGCTCGGGGAGTGCCGCATCCAAGGGTAAGAGGGGCAGGGGCTGGAGTGGCCGATAACATGGCCGACGACGAGGTTTGGCGACGGCTGAGGCCCGAGCTTGGTGTGGGCGCCGCCACGGCTGGTGGAGCAGTAACGCACTATTGGTGAGCGTGTAGAGAAGACCAGGGGCGTGGTCGAAGGAGGCGAGGGCGCGCGTGGGCGACTACGGGCGGGTGCAGAGAGGTGCGGGCGGTGCTAGCAGGCGGCGGTCGGAGCACGGGCTCGACACGAGCGAGGCGACGGGTGGTAGTAGGACAGGTCGAGGGCACCATGGGGTTTCCCTTATTCGCACCATCGAGTGGTTGCACGTGAGAGACCGAGGGTTGGCCGGAATGAGGCCGGCGACGAACTTGCACAACAGCGGTCTTCGGCTCCCCTGGCGGTGACAACTACGGGCATGGAAGGATGTGATGGCTCTCCACCACCCCACCTCTCCTCTCCGCTCCTCCCACCTGCCCCCACCTACAATGGTGATCTCTAGCCCTAGCAACCATGGAAAGCTTGCTGCATTGGGACTTTGCCCCGGGCTTGGCCTTAGCAGACCAGGTGAGAAGAAAATTTGGCTCTACGGTTCATTTCTCCCCTTCCTGAGACATCAAGGAGTTCTTTTTGGTGGTCTCATTTTCTTCGGCTTCGTTCTCTCTTTCGGTGGAATCTGTGGGTATTGCTTTACAGTGTTGCATTGGAGGGATATCGTCTGGTTTCAATGTGATCCCGATCACTCAACGTTCATTTCGTTTCTCGGTTGCCAATAACAAAGTGGGTCACTTCATATATGGGCTCAAAGATCGTATTTAGCCTAATTTTGTTTGTCACTTCCATTTGTTCAATGGTCGTTTTGCAAAAGCCCTTACAATTGACAATCGATGGCACGCGGACCAAGAATTAATTGGTGTTGCGGATAGGCGTTCTATTGCTGTCAAACCTTCTCGGCATCTTCTATTTCACAAGGAACATCTTGATCATTCTTCTACTAAGGAGCTTAGTAAATTTGGAATTATTCCTTTGTATAATTGGAATTTCTCAAACAAGGATGCTCATGAAGCTTCTTCATCCTCGGGACCGTCGGTGCAAATTCAGAATCTAACTCATATTCCTTCAATTCCTCCTTGCGACATTTCGGGCATTGCTTCTGCTCCGGCCTCTGATCATATTGCCTTAATGAATCATTACCTGTCCCAAGCGAAGTCTGAGGAGAATCAAGACATTAACTACCTTTTATTAGGTACATTCAAATGTCCTCTTACAGTGCCATATGCCCCGCCGCCTCTCTGTTTTTTAAATTCGGCCTTTAGGTACACACCTCCTCATGTGACTTGGCCTCCTACGCTTAAAGCCCAACACAAAGCGGATCTTGCCCAAGCCCAATACACACAGAAGGAAATTGAGGATTTGGCGGCGAATTGGGCTGCATTATGCTCTAAATGCCTACAATGGGGCACAACCGAATTAATTGCCACGGTAAGCTCATTTGCATTAACTGCTCCGGTCCGGCTCATTATGCCATTGACTGCCCCAAGCGTGCCATCACATCACAAAATAATGGTCAACTTCCTTTAATTGGTAAAACTGCGATCAATTTGGCCGGATCTTTGGGACAATCCCCTCCTGCGCCGCAACCCGTGCTCGGATCTCAGCCATCCATTTGTTGTGCTGTTTGCGGATTCTATGGACATGTGGAGCAATCTTGTCGTCGGCTAAAATTTCAGAACAAATGGAGGTGGGTTGTAAAATTTCAGCCGGCCCGCTCACCCCCTCACGCTCCGTCTTCCACCTCGAAAACACAAAACCCCCCGCTCTGCCCTATCCCATCGCCCCTGCAATCACTCCCTCTCTCGCGACGCTTGACCATGGCCAACTACCCTCTGAATCCAGTCCCCTTCCTCCCGCCGGGGTTCACCGTCGAGCTCGGCCCGGCGGACCGCCTGGTTCGCAGTGGCATGGTGGTCGGCCCCATTGCGCCGCTCAGCCACGAGTTCCTGGCGATTGCAGAGACCAGCCACTACGTCCCTCTTCATCGCCGCTCTGCCATCCGCGGCCAGATCACTGCTTTGCTGCATGAGTCCCAACTGTTCACCACAGAGGTCAGTGATCACCCGTTTGGGATTGGGATCTTTGGGTTTACTGATTCTTTCATGAGGGATACAACAGTTAACACACCTATCGAGTTAGAGGAAGAAGATCTGCTGGTCACTTTTGTCCCACACAATGAAGCACTCAATAGGTGCACCACTTCATTTGGGCCAGAAGTTTGGTTGATGTTTTTTGGGTTTCCCTATGATTATCAAACTGATTATTACATCACTAAGGCTTTGGGAGGGTATGGCTCTCTAGTTTCCTGGTATAACCCGCGGTAGGACTGTCGTTTCGTACTGCTCAAAGCTAGGGTGATCCGTCTGAAGTTAATCCCCAAAAGCTTTGTGGTTTAGCAACTTGGGGGAGCCCAGGATTGTTGGACCGTTCAAGTGACCATCTTGCGCAGTAATGACTTCAATGGCCTCCTTCCAGAAGTGTTGCCACCTGGGGAGGAACCGCCGCGACCCGATGGAAATCCCCATCCTTTGTTTGGGCCCGATCTTACTGCAGAACAGTTGTACCAGCAACAGGTACACAATTGGCTGGTTCAGAACGGTGCACCAGCTGCGACCAACAATGAAGGTCAAGGTGCAGGTCAAGAGGATGTTCAGGTGCTCCAAGTGAAGGAAATATGCCCTAGAGGCAATAATAAAGTTATTATTTATTTCCTTATATCATGATAAATGTTTATTATTCATGCTAGAATTGTATTCATCGGAAACATAATACATGTGTGAATACATAGAAAAACAGAGTGTCACTAGTATGCCTCTACTTGACTAGCTCGTTAATCAAAGATGGTTATGTTTCCTAACCATGAACAAAGAGTTGTTATTTGATTAACGAGGTCACATCATTAGTTGAATGATCTGATTGACATGACCCATTCCATTAGCTTAGCACCCGATCATTTAGTATGTTGCTATTGCTTTCTTCATGACTTATACATGTTCCTATAACTATGAGATTATGCAACTCCCGTTTACCGGAGGAACACTTTGGGTACTACCAAACGTCACAACGTAACTGGGTGATTATAAAGGAGTACTACAGGTGTCTCCAATGGTAGATGTTGGGTTGGCGTATTTCGAGATTAGGGTTTGTCACTCCGATTGTCGGAGAGGTATCTCTGGGCCCTCTCGGTAATACACATCACATATGCCTTGCAAGCATTATAACTAAGATGTTAGTTGTGAGATGATGTATTACGGAACGAGTAAAGAGACTTGCCAGTAACGAGATTGAACTAGGTATTGGATACCGAAGATCGAATCTCGGGCAAGTAACATACCGATGACAAAGGGAACAACGTATGTTGTTATGCGGTCTGACCGATAAAGATCTTCGTAGAATATGTAGGAGCCAATATGGGCATCCAGGTCCCGCTATTGGTTATTGACCGGAGACGTGTCTCGGTCATGTCTACATTGTTCTCGAACCGTAGGGTCCGCACGCTTAACATTACGATGACAGTTATTATGAGTTTATGCATTTTGATGTACCGAAGGTTGTTCGGAGTCCCGGATGTGATCACGGACATGACGAGGAGTCTCGAAATGGTCGAGACATAAAGATTGATATATTAGAAGCCTATGTTTGGACATCGGAAGTGTTCCGGGTGAAATCGGGATTTTACCGGATTACCGGGAGGGTTACCGGAACCCCCCGGGAGCCAAATGGGCCAACATGGGCCTTAGTGGAAAGTTGAAAGGGCAGCCCACATAGGGCTGTGCGCCTCCCCCTCTCTCTAGTCCTATTAGGACTAGGAGAAGGTGGCCGGCCCCCCTCTCTCCCTTTCCCACTTGGGAATCCTAGTTGGACTAGGATTGGAGGGGGAATCCTACTCCCAGTGGGAGTAGGACTCTCCTGCGCCTCCTCTCCTGGCCGGTCAGCCCTCCCCCTCTCATCCTTTATATACGGGGGCAGGAGACACCTCTAGACACACAAGTTGATCCTTGAGATCGTTCCTTAGCCGTGTGCGGTGCCCCCTGCCACCAAATTCCACCTCGATCATACCATGGTAGTGCTTAGGCGAAGCCCTGCGTTGGTAGTACATCAAGATCGTCACCACGCCGTCGTGCTGACGGAACTCTTCCTCGATGCTTTGCTAGATCGGAGCTCGAGGATCGTCATCGAGCTGAACGTGTGCTAAGAACTCGGAGGTGCCGGAGTAACGGTGCTTGGATCGGTCGGATCGGGAAGACATACGACTACTTCCTCTACGTTGTGTGATCGCTTCCGCAGTCGGTCTGCGTTGGTATGTAGACAACACTCTCCCCTCTCGTTGCTATGCATCACCATGATCTTGCGTGTGCGTTGGAAATTTTTTGAAATTACTACATTCCCCAACAGTGGTACCAGAGCCTAGGTTTTATGGTTTGATGTTATTTGCACGAGTAGAACACAAGTGAGTTGTGGGCGATACAAGTCATACTACCTACCAGCATGTCATACTTTGGTTCGGCGGTATTGTTGGACGAGACGACCCGGACCAACCTTACGCGTACGCTTACGCGAGACCGGTTCCCTCGACGTGCTTTGCACATAGATGGCTTGCGGGTGACAGTCTCTCCAACTTTAGTGAACCGAGTGTGGCTACGCTCGGTTCTTGAGAAGGTTAAAACGGAGTCTATTTGACAAACTATCGTTGTGGTTTTGATGCGTAGGTGAGATGAGTTCTTGCTTAAGCCCGTAGCAGCCACGTAAAACTTGCAACAACAAAGTAGAGGACGTCTAACTTGTTTTTGCAGGGCATGTTGTGATGTGATATGGTCAAGGCATGATGCTAAATTTTATTGTATGAGATGATCATGTTTTGTAACCAAGTTATCGGCAACTGGCAGGAGCCATATGGTTGTCGCTTTATTGTATGCAATGCAATCGCGATGTAATGCTTTACTTTATCACTAAGCGGTAGCGATAGTCGTGGAAGCATAAGATTGGCGAGACGACAACGATGCTACGATGGAGATCAAGGTGTCGCGCCGGTGACGATGGTGATCATGACGGTGCTTCGGAGATGGAGATCACAAGAACAAGATGATGATGGCCATATCATATCACTTATATTGATTGCATGTGATGTTTATCTTTTATGCATCTTATCTTGCTTTGATTGACGGTAGCATTATAAGATGATCTCTCACTAAATTATCAAGAAGTGTTCTCCCTGAGTATGCACCGTTGCCAAAGTTCGTCGTGCCCAGACACCACGTGATGATCGGGTGTGATAAGCTCTACGTCCATCTACAATGGGTGCAAGCCAGTTTTGCACACGCAGAATACTCAGGTTAAACTTGACGAGCCTAGCATATGCAGATATGGCCTCAGAACACGGAGACCGAAAGGTCGAGCGTGAATCATATAGTACATATGATCAACATAACGATGTTCACCATTGAAAACTACTCCATCTCACGTGATGATCGGTTATGGTTTAGTTGATTTGGATCACGTGATCACTTAGAGGATTAGAGGGATGTCTATCTAAGTGGGAGTTCTTAAGTAATATGATTAAATTGAACTTAAATTTATCATGAACTTAGTCCTGGTAGTATTTTGCAAATTATGTTGTAGATCAATAGCTCGCGTTGTTGCTTCCCTGTGTTTATTTTTGATATGTTCCTAGAGAAAATTGTGTTGAAAGATGTTAGTAGCAATGATACGGATTGGATCCGTGATCTGAGGTTTATCCTCATTGCTGCACAGAAAAATTATGTCCTTGATGCACCGCTAGGTGACAGACCTATTGCAGGAGCAGATGCAGACGTTATGAACGTTTGGCTAGCTCAATATGATGACTACTTGATAGTTTAGTACACCATGCTTAATGGCTTAGAATCGGGACTTCAAAGACGTTTTGAACGTCATGGACCATATGAGATGTTCCAGGAATTGAAGTTAATATTTCAAGGAAATACCCGAGTTGAGAGATATGAAGTCTCCAACAAGTTCTATAGCTAAAAGATGGAGGAGAATCGCTCAACTAGTGAGCATGTGCTCAGATTGTCTGGGTACTACAATCGCTTGAATCAAGTGGGAGTTAATCTTCCAGATAAGATAGTGATTGACAGAATTCTCTAGTCACCATCACCAAGTTAGTAGAACTTCGTGATGAACTATAATATGCAAGGGATAACGGAAACAACTCCCAAGCTCTTCGTGATGCTAAAATCAACGAAGGTAGAAATCAAGAAAAACATCAAGTGTTGATGGTTGACAAGACCACTAGTTTCAAGAAAAGGGCAAATGGAAGAAGGGGAACTTCAAGAAGAACGGCAAGCAAGTTGCTGCTCAAGTGAAGAAACCCAAGTCTGATCCTAAGCCTGAGACTAAGTGCTTCTACTGCAAAGGGACTGGTCACTGGAAGCGGAACTACCCCAAGTGATTAGCAGATAAGAAGGATGGAAAAGTGAACATAAGTATATTTGATATACATGTTATTGATGTGTAATTTACTAGTGTTTATAGCAACCCCTCAGTATTTGATACTAGTTCAGTTGCTAAGATTAGTAACTCGAAACAAGAGTTGCAGAATAAACAGAGACTAGTTAAGGGTGAAGTGACGATGTGTGTTGGAAGTAGTTCCAAGATTGATATGATCATCATCGCACACTCCCCTATACTTTCGGGATTATTGTTGAACTTAAATAAGTGTTATTTAGTTTTTGCATTGAGCATGAATATGATTTGATCATGTTTATTGCAATACGGTTATTCATTAAAGTCAGAGAATAATTGTTGTTCTGTTTACATGAATAAAACCTTCGATGGTCATACACCCAATGAAACAAGTTCGTTGGATCTCGATCGTAGTGATACACATATTCATAATATTGAAACCAAAAGATACAAAGTTAATAATGATAGTGCAACTTATTTGTGGCACTGCCGTTTAGGTCATATTGGTATAAAGCGCATGAAGAAACTCCATGCTGATGGGCTTTCAGAATCACTTGATTATGAATCACTTGATGCTTGCGAACCATGCCTTTTGGGCAAGATGACTAAAACACCGTTCTCCGGAACAATGGAGCAAGCAACAGATTTGTTGGAAATCATACATACTGATGTATGTGGTCCGATGAATATTTACGGCTTGGAGTGGGTATCATTATTTTCTGACCTTCACAGATGATTTGAGCAGATATGGGTATATCTACTTAATGAAATAGAAGTCTGATACATTTGAAAAGTTCATACAATTTCAGAGTGAAGTGGAAAATCATCGTAACAAGAAAATAAAGTTTCTACGATCTGATCGTGGAAAAGAGTATTTGAGTTACGAGTTTGGTCTTCAGTTAAAACAATGTGAAATAGTTTCACTACTCACGCCACCTGGAACACCACAGCATAATGGTGTGTCCGAACGTCATAACCGTACTTTATTGGATATAGTGCAATATATGATGTTTCTTACCGATTTACCACTATCGTTTTTGGGGTCATGCATTAGAGACAGCTGCATTCACGTTAAAAAAAGGGGCACCATCTATATCCGTCGAGACGACGCCTTATGAACTATGGTTTGGCAAGAAACCAAAGTTGTCGTTTCTTAAAGTTTGGAGTTGCGACGCTTATGTGAAAAAGTTTCATCTTGATAAGCTCAAACTCAAATCGGAGAAATATGTCTTCATAGGATACCCAAAGGAGACAGTTGGGTACACCTTCTATCACAGATCCGAAAGCAAGACATTCATTGCTAGGAATGGATCCTTTCTAGAGAAGGAGTTTCTCTCGAAAGAAGTGAGTGGAAGGAAAGTAGAACTTGATGAGGTAACTATACCTGCTCCCTTATTGGAAAGTAGTTCATCACAGAAATCTGTTCCTGTGACTACTACACCAATTAGTGAGGAAGCTAATGATGATGATCATGTAACTTCAGATCAAGTTACTACCGAATCTCGTATGTAAATCAGAGTGAGATCCGCACCAGAGTGGTATGGTAATCCTGTTCTGGAGGTCATGTTACTTGACCATGACGAACCTACGAACTATGAGGAAGTGATGATGAGCCCAGATTCCGCAAAGTGGCTTAAAGCCATGAAATTTGAGATAGGATCCATGTATGAGAACAAAGTATGGACTTTGGTTGACTTGCCCGATGATCGGCAAGACATAGAAAATAAATGGATCTTCAAGAGGAAGACGGACGCTGATAGTAGTGTTACTATCTACAAAGCTAGAATTGTCGCAAAAGGTTTTCGGCAAGTTCAAGGTGTTGACTACGATGAGAGCTTCTCACTCGTATCTATGCTTGAGTCTGTCCGAATCATGTTAGTAATTGCCGCATTTTATGAAATCTGGCAAACGGATAAACAAAACTGCATTCCTTAATGGATTTATTAAAGAAGAGTTGTATATGATGCAACCAGAAGGTTTTGTCAATCCGAAAGGTGCTAACAAAATGTGCAAGCTCCAGCGATCCATCTGTGGACTGGTGCAAGCATCTCGGAGTTGGAATATACGCTTTGATGAGTTGATCAAAGCATATAGTTTTATACAGACTTGCGGTGAAGCCTGTATTTACAAGAAAGTGAGTGGGAGCACTACAACATTTCTGATAAGTATATGTGAATGACATATTGTTGATCAGAAATAATGTAGAATTATTCTGTAAAGCATAAAGGACTGTTTGAAAGGAGTTTTTCAACGAAAGACTTCGGTGAAGCTGCTTACATATTGAGCTTCAAGATCTATAGAGATAGATCAAGACGCTTGATAAGTTTTTTTTAATAAGTACATACCTTGACAAGATTTTGAAGTAGTTCAAAATGGAGCAGTCAAAGAAAGAGTTCTTGCCTGTATTACAAGGTGTGAAGTTGAGTAAGACTCAAAGCCCGACCACGGCAGAAGATAGAAAGAGAATGAAAGTCATTCCCTATGCCTTGGCCATAGGTTCTATAAAGTATGTCATGCTGTATACCAGATCTATTGTATACCCTGCACTGATTTGGCAAGGGAGTACAATAGTGATCTAGGAGTAGATCACTGGACAGCGGTCAGAATTATCCTTAGTGAAATAAGGATATGTTTCTCGATTATGGACGTGACAAAAGATTCGTCGTAAAGGGTTACGTCGATGCAAGTTTTGACACTGATCCAGATGATTCTAAGTCTCAATCTGGATACATATTAAAAGTGGGAGCAATTAGCTAGAGTAGCTCCGTGTAGAGCATTTTAGACATAGAACTTGCAAAATACTTACGGATCTGAATGTGACAGACCCGTTGACTAAAATTATCTCACAAACAAAACATGATCACACCTTAGTACTCTTTGGGTGTTAATCACATAGATATGTGAACTAGATTACTAACTCTAGTAAACACTTTGAGTGTTGGTCACATGATGATGTGAACTATGGGTGTTAATCACATGGTGATGTGAACTATTGCTGTTAAATCACATGGCGATGTGAACTAGATTATTGACTCTAGTGCAAGTGGGAGACTAAAGGAAATATGCCCTAGAGGCAATAATAAAGTTATTATTTATTTCCTTATATCATGATAAATGTTTATTATTCATGCTAGAATTGTATTAATCGGAAACATAATACATGTGTGAATACATAGACAAACAGAGTGTCACTAGTATGCCTCTACTTGACTAGCTCGTTAATCAAAGATGGTTATGTTTCCTAACCATGAACAAAGAGTTGTTATTTGATTAACGAGGTCACATCATTAGTTGAATGATCTGATTGACATGACCCATTCCATTAGCTTAGCACCCGATCATTTAGTATGTTGCTATTGCTTTCTTCATGACTTATACATGTTCCTATAACTATGAGATTATGCAACTCCCGTTTACCGGAGGAACACTTTGGGTACTACCAAACGTCACAACGTAACTGGGTGATTATAAAGGAGTACTACAGGTGTCTCCAATGGTAGATGTTGGGTTGGCGTATTTCGAGATTAGGGTTTGTCACTCCGATTGTCGGAGAGGTATCTCTGGGCCCTCTCGGTAATACACATCACATAAGCCTTGCAAGCATTATAACTAAGATGTTAGTTGTGAGATGATGTATTACGGAACGAGTAAAGAGACTTGCCAGTAACGAGATTGAACTAGGTATTGGATACCGACGATCGAATCTTGGGCAAGTAATATACCGATGACAAAGGGAACAACGTATGTTGTTATGTGGTCTGACCGATAAAGATCTTTGTAGAATATGTAGGATCCAATATGGGCATCCAGGTCCCGCTATTGGTTATTGACCGGAGACATGTCTCGGTCATGTCTACATTGTTCTCGAACTGTAGGGTCCGCACGCTTAACGTTACAATGACAGTTATTATGAGTTTATGCATTTTGATGTACCAAAGGTTGTTCGGAGTCCCGGATGTGATCACGGACATGACGAGGAGTCTCGAAATGGTTGATACATAAAGATTGATATATTGGAAGCCTATGTTTGGACATCGGAAGTGTTCCGGGTGAAATCGGGATTTTACCGGATTACCGGGAGGGTTACCGGAACCCCCCGGGAGCCAAATGGGCCAACATGGGCGTTAGTGGAAAGTTGAAAGGGCAGCCCACATAGGGCTGTGCGCCTCCCCCTCTCTCTAGTCCTATTAGGACTAGGAGAAGGTGGCCGGCCCCCCTCTCTCCCTTTCCCACTTGGGAATCCTAGTTGGACTAGGATTGGAGGGGGAATCCTACTCCCAGTGGGAGTAGGACTCTCCTGCGCCTCCTCTCCTGTCCGGCCAGCCCTCCCCCTCTCATCCTTTATATACGGGGGCAGGAGACACCTCTAGACACACAAGTTGATCCTTGAGATCGTTCCTTAGCCGTGTGCGGTGCCCCCTGCCACCAAATTCCACCTCGATCATACCGTTGTAGTGCTTAGGCGAAGCCCTGCGCCGGTAGTACATCAAGATCATCACCACGCCGTCGTGCTGACGGAACTCTTCCTCGACGCTTTGTTGGATCGGAGCCCGAGGATCGTCATCGAGCTGAACGTGTGCTAAGAACTCGGAGGTGCCGGAGTAACGGTGCTTGGATTGGTCGGATCGGGAAGACGTACGACTACTTCCTCTACGTTGTGTGATCGCTTCCGCAGTCGGTCTGCGTTGGTACGTAGACAACACTCTCCCCTCTCGTTGCTATGCATCACCATGATCTTGCGTGTGCGTAGGAATTTTTTTGAAATTACTACGTTCCCCAACACCAAGATCAAGGTGGGTGGGGAGCATGGCCCCCTCCACAGCCCGTTCAACTTCCTCCAATGCCTCCCCACCTTGTCAACTATCAAGCTTGGCTTGCAGCCCAGGGTCTGACAGTCCAGCACGACATTGTACCTGAAAATAACATCACTGATAATGCTTTCCATCCCTGGAATGACTCCATTACTGTGTCTGACAACTCTGGTTCCTCCCAGGATGAGGCTGAGGTTTTGCCTGATCTGAATGTGGCCCTGGTGGTGCTATCTGATCCAAATGTGAGTGTGGTTAGCAGGGAGGCTCCTTCTGAATCCCTAACTGTCACAGTGGATTTACATGCTCATGGTATCCGCTTTGGTCTGTCTGCTCAAGGAGAAGAGCTGTTGTCGGTCCTTATGAATGAACCAATACCTCGACAGCGTCTCAACAACTTCATTTTTCAGGCCTTGCAACCAGCTATTGCTTCTATTGGGCCTTGGAAGCAGGGATATGGTATGAGGAATGCTTCTACTTCTATCTCTGTCAGAGTTATAGTTGACTCCGAGGGTCTCAATTTCTCTCAGGTTCAGTCTATTAACCCAACCCCTGCAGCTGTTTCGTCTGTGATTATTGAGGAACTCCCGACTGACAGTGCGGTGCTAAGCATTGATACTCCAGAACGTCAGCTTCAGCCTTCTGTTATCTCGTCGGTTGTCATTGAGGAAATCCCTACTGACACTTTGGTGCCCGCTACTGATGAGATTCAGAATTCCTCTTCTGCATTGCTTCCTGCACCACCTGTCCCCAACCCAAGGGCCAGGCGTCCCAAGGCAATGGCTCCGATCTCCACTACAGCTGTCAGGCGCAGTCAACGCTCCAACAAATATGATGGCTTCAAATCTCAGGCTGTTAAGGATGTACGCGCCAGCACCTCCAAGGTACAACCTCGTTTTGTTCCCTCTATTGGCTCCTCTGGCTCTACTGGTGACATCCCTCCACCCACGCCTGTCGCCACTCTGCAAGCAATTGGTGTCAACCGCTGTGCGATCCCGGAGAGTGAGCTCTCCTCTGAAGCTTTACTGGCTGCTCCCTTGGCTGCACCACCGCATGATGATATGCAAGGGGAGTCGGCTACTTCACCTTCTGAGTAATCTGTTTGGTCCTTATGCCTCATCTGCGCTGTTGGAATGTGCTATCCTGGAACGTCAGAGGCTTAAACTCAGAGAATAAACAGTTAGCCCTTACTAATGCGATTATCTCTAGCGGTTGTGCGGTCGTTTGTTTGTAGGAGACCAAAATGCCTGATGTCTCTTTTGCGTTTATTAAAACTTGCTTCCCTAAACAATTTGATCGTTATGCTTTTGTCCCCTCGCGTGGTGCTTCGGGAGGTCTTCTTACTGTGTGGAAAAGCGCTGTATTCAAGGGTAGCATCGTATTTGCTGATGTTTTTGCGCTTACTGTCAGTTTTGTCAGCACACAGTCTTCGCAATCGTGGTCTCTTGTCAATATTTATGGTCCTTGTTCGGGGGACGATCGTGAGGCATTCACCACTTGTGTTGGGGATATTACTACTGGGCGTAAACCGGCCTATCTGGGCCGGATCACTTCATCAGTAGCTCCAGAAGAGATAAAGCCCAAGAAGGAAGATGAGGGCCTAAGGCCCATAGCCGGTTCAAGACTTGTAGCTGTAAACCGGGATTTGTATATAAACTTGTATTGTAAGCTAGGAATAAGGAGAGACCAACCCAGATACGAATATCGACCGGTGTTGGGACTCTGTGAACCGACGGGTGTCACCCGTGTATATAAGGGGACGACCCGGTGACGGTTCAAGAACAACAGACAACAACTCGAGACATAGGCGAAGCTTATTTGCTCCCTAGTCATTGAAACCCCATCAATTCCATCACAACTAGACGTAGGCTTTTACCTTCATTGAAGGGGCCAAACTAGTATAAACTCTCTTGCGTCCCTGTGTCCGCTTTAACTCCTTCAAGCTAACCCGTCGCGATGGCTCCACGACTAAGTCCTTTCTCTAGGACATCTGCCGTGACAAAACCACAACAGTTGGCGCCCACCGTGGGGCTATCGCATGATGGTTTCCGGTTCTTGGAGGGCCGCTTTGAAGGACTCGAGGGCTACGCCGTAGGCCGGATGACTAAGAGTCGTCGCGGTAAGCTCTACATCGATGACGCGGGCTGGGGCCCCGAGGCCGGCTCAATTGAGTATGGGTACCGGGTCCCCTTTGGTGGCATTCACGTTTTCATTGGCAAGATCGGTGAACCGGGCCCTGAGTCGGACATCTGCACCGACCTCGTCGAGACGGCTCAGCATGCGCGATCCGCCAGGGTTAAACCGGCCGTGAAGCATGCCTTCGTGGGAGTCATCCATGGAGGAGGTTATAAGGACGGATCGGAATTTCGCGGTGCGACCATTGTTAGTTCCGGTGACGAATCTTCGACCGGAGAAATCGAATCTCTTTATCAGCTACAAGAGGGCCGGATTGGAAGCTGTTCCTATGGCGACAGTATTTCGGACCCCTCTGATCTGCCCAACCGGGTTGGAATATTCATGGCCGGAACACAAGCAGCGCTTCATTCTTCGACAGCTGCGGCAATGATCTCCGGTTCAGCAGTGGCGACGGTTGCCGGGGCAGGAGGCCCTGTGTGCCCGCCGGCTCAGGTTCTATTAGAACTATTTGATGTGTTGGCTGTGCTTGTGGCGGAGGTTAATCGACCGGATCAGGATGTTCACAACGCGGAGATTGCAAAGGTAAAGGAACAGATCACCCAGGCCAAGGCAGATTTGGCGACCGAGGACGCCAGGATGGCCGCAGAGCGGGCCGCTTTAGACGCACAGGCCTATCAGCTTATGTTGGACCAGAGCGCGTCGCATGAAGTCATGAGGAGGAAGCACCGATCCCGCTTACCTCCGGTTTTCGAGGCCAGAGACCTTTTCAACACTCCAGGACCAAGAGCCGGCAATCCGCTGGAGGGAAACCGGGCAGAAGCTGAAAGCACAAGTGCTCCCTAGGTGGTTTTGGTAATTAATGACAACATATCTCTTGTTGGACTAACGTTTCTATCTAGTATGTTTCAGATAAGTTCAACAATGGAGTGGCATGGACTAAAGGTTGTGGGATGTTCTCCAAGATGCTAAGGACAAAGGATTGGCTAAAGCTTAAAGCTCAAGACTCTTCATTTTACATTTTAGTGATCCAAGATCACATTGAGTCCATAGGAAAAGCCAATACTATCAAGGAGGGATGAGGTGTTGCTTAATGAGCCTCTTGCTCAAGTGCTTAATGATATGCTCCAAAATCCTCAGCTACTTTCCCACTTCCACATATGACCTAAACCCAAAGCCAAACTCGGACCCACCGATTATTTCTATCCGGCGCCACCGAGTCTCACTTGTCATAGCCACTGCCAGAAACCCTAATCAGTTCGATCTCACCGATGGGATCTCGGTCTCACCGATATGGGCTTGCAAACTCTCTGTTACCTATTGCAATACTCTCGGTCCCACCGAGATATGCAATCGGCCCCACCGAGTTTGCTTGGCCAACTCTCTGTTTTGCTTATTACCCAAATCGGTCCCACCGAGTTTGAGTAATCGGTCAAACCGAGTTTTGAATTTACCCTAACCCTAGCACGTCGGTCCCACTGAGTTGATCCAGTCGGTCCCACCGAATATCTCTAACGGTCACTAGGTTTACTATTTCGGTCTGACCGAGTTTGTTGATTCGGTCCCACCGAGATTGGTAAATTGTGTGTAATGGTTGGATTTTTTGTGGAGGCTATATATACCCCTCCACCTCCTCTTCATTCGTGAAGAGAGCCATCAGAACACATCTACACTTCCAACTCATATGTTCTGAGAGAGAACTACCTACTCATGTGTTGAGGCCAAGATATTCCATTCCTACCATATGAATCTTGATCTCTAGCCTTCCCCAAGTTGCTTTCCACTCAAATCTTCTTTCCACCAGATCCAAATCCTATGAGAGAGAGTTGAGTGTTGGGGAGACTATCATTTGAAGCACAAGAGCAAGGAGTTCATCATCAACACACCATTTGTTACTTCTTGGAGAGTGGTGTCTCCTAGATTGGCTAGGTGTCACTTGGGAGCCTCCAAAAAAATTGTGGAGTTGAACCAAGGAGTTTGTAAGGGCAAGGAGATCGCCTACTTCGTGAATATCTACCGCTAGTGAGGCAAGTCCTTCGTGGGCGATGGCCATGGTGGAATAGACAAGGTTGCTTCTTCATGGACCCTTCGTGGGTGGAGCCCTCCATGGACTCGCGCAACCGTTACCCTTCGTGGGTTGAAGTCTCCATCAACGTGGATGTAGGATAGCACCACCTATCCGAACCACGGGAAAAACATCCGTGTCTCCAATTGCGTTTGAATTCTCCAAACCCTTCCCTTTACATTCTTGCAAGTTGCATGCTTTACTTTCCGCTGCCTATACACTCTTTGCATGCTTGCTTGATATGTATTGTGAATGTTGAAATTATGCCTAAACTCCACTTAAACCAAAAAGGCTTAAAAATTGCAACTTTAGCACTAAGTGTCTAATCACCCCCCCTCTAGACACATCTACTTCAAGGTCCTACAAGTGGTATCAGAGCTTTGGTCTCCATTGCCTTGGTTTAATCACCATTGGAGGAAGATGGATGTGTCTACTTTAGGGAGTCTTAGACATAGAGTGCCTATTCTTGATGGAGAGTACTTTCATGAGTGGAAAAATGAGATGCTTGTAATTTTCAATCAATATCATTTGAACAAGTATATTGCTAGCCCTTGTGCACCTCATATTGATCCTTTGCATCCTACCCTAGATGAAGACATTGACATGATTCGCAATCTTAGAACTATTGATCTCATCATTAGAGGATTGCCCAAAAATTTGATTGCTAGTTTGCCTACTCTTGATTGTGCCTATACTATATGGAAATTTCTTGTGGAACGATTTATCGATTATTCCTTGAAAATTTTGGACGAAATTCTCCATAAATCTATTGCCTTGAGTAAGATGAACTCTAGTGATCCTTGTTTTGGTGATTGTCTATTTGAGCTTACCAATCTCAAGCGTGCTAAAGGAGATGTTGGAATTATTATATCCGAAGTTATAAGAATTCATAAAAGTGACTACTTTGATGATCATTTATCTAATGAATTACCCTCTCTAGGAAATGACGAGTCACAAGATCATGGTGAACATGGATACTATGATGATGATGATGATGATAGTGACTTCGATCTTGATGATGCAATGAGACATTTTGGTCTTATGGCAAATCTTCGGGGATATGCGTCAGGAGGAAAGGAATGGGTTCTTGATAGTGGATGTACTGATCATATGACCGGAGATGAAGAGATGTTCCGTGAGCTTTTTGAAAATGACGGCCCTCGGAAATATGTCACCTTTGGTGATAATTCAAAGGGTAAAGTGGTTGGCCTTGGTAAGGTGGCCATCTCACATGATAGTTCCATTCAAAATGTCATGCTCGTTGAATCTCTCGGCTACAACTTACTTTCAGTATCTAGACTTGCTGATTTCGGTTTAAATGTCCTATTTACTGAGGTAGATTGCCAAGTATTTCGTTGAGACAATCATAAAATGGTCTTTACCGGTATGCGTAGAGGTGATCTTTACATTGTCGATTTCTCTAAAAAGGCACAACCTAAAACTTGCTTTATTGCTAAATCCTCAAAAGGTTGGTTGTGTCATAGACGACTAGGTCACGTTGACATGAGAAACCTTGACAAGCTTATTAAAGGAAATCATATCCTTGGAGTTAACGATGTCATATTTGATAAGGATAGACTTTGCAGTGCTTGTCAAGCAGGTAAACAGGTTGGAGGAAGGCATCCCGTGAAGAACATCATGACCACGAGGAGGCCACTCGAGCTACTTCATATGGATCTTTTTGGTCCCAATGCCTACAAGAGTCTCGGTGGAAATTCTTTTGGTCTAGTTATAGTTGATGATTTTTCAAGATTTACATGGGTGTTCTTTCTTAATGACAAGTCGCAGGTCCAGAAGATCTTCAAAAACTTCGCTAGGAAGGCCCAAAATCAGTTTGACGTGAAGATCAAGAAGGTTCGGAGTGACAACGGAACGGAGTTCAAGAACCCAAATGTGGACACCTTTCTTGACGAAGAAGGGATTTCACACGAGTTCTCGGCTACGTACACACCTCAACAAAATGGAGTTGTTGAGAGGAAGAACCGGACGCTCATAGAAATGGCAAGAACGATGCTTGATGAATACAAGACGCCGAAGCACTTTTGGGCAGAAGCAGTTGAGACAGCTTGTCATGCAACAAATCGCTTGTATCTTCACAAGCTACTCGGCAAGACGGCATACGAGCTCCTCACCGGAGACAAAGACCCTTCAGAACCAATCCAAGACTTGTCTATTGGCAAAATTCGTCCAACGGAGGTGAAGGAGAGTACCTCGTCCATCCAAGTGGAAGCTTCTACTTCACGACAAGGTGAACCAAGAATTGATACGGAAGGATCCACAAGTGGGACACACCAAGATGAAGAAGACGAGGAAATTCATCAAGACGAACATCAACAACCTCCTTCTCCACCACGACAAGAGAACGACAACGTCAACAATGAAGAAGGCCAAGAAGAAGAACAAGATGAAGAAGATGTTCAACGAAGACCCAAGCAAAAGCTCTCACGAGTTCGAGCAAGAATTTCCAAAGATCATCCCGTCGAGCAAATCTTCAATGATATACAAACCGGGAGAATCACTCGCTCAAAGACTCGTTTAGCTAACTTTTCTGAAAACTATTCATTCATCTCTAGCATTGAACCTATGAAGGTTGAAGAAGCATTGGAAGATCCGGATTGGATAAACGCTATGCATGAAGAGCTACACAACTTTGAGAGAAACCAAGTTTGGACATTGGTTGAGAAGCCCGACAACAACCACAACATCATTGGTACCAAATGGGTGTTTCACAAAAAGCAAGATGAAGATGGACAAGTGCTTCGCAACAAAGCACGTCTCGTCACCCAAGGGTACACACAAGTCGAAGGTATGGACTATGGTGAGACATATGCTCCCGTTGCTAGACTTGAGTCCATTCGCATCTTACTTGCCTATGCTAATCACCATAATATCACCTTGTACCAAATGGATATTAAAAGTGCTTTTCTAAATGGTGAAATAGAGGAGGAAGTTTATGTCAAACAACCTCCCGGCTTTATCAATCCTAAGAAACCAAATCATGTTTACAAACTTCACAAAGCTCTTTATGGTCTTAAACAAGCTCCTAGAGCATGGTATAAATGCTTGACCAAGTTCCTTATTGCAAGTGGTTTGAAATTGGTAAAATTGATTCTACTCTTTTTACTAAATGGGTTAATGGAGAACTATTTGTATGCCAAATTTATGTTGATGATATCATATTTGGTTCAACTAACCCTCTCTTTAGTGAAAAGTTTGGAAAGCTAATGTCAGAGAAGTTTCAGATGTCTATGATGAGTGAACTCAAATTCTTTCTCGGTTTGCAAATCAAGAAAACTAAGGAAGGTACATTTGTCTCTCAAACAAAGTACACCAAGGACTTATTCAAGAAGTTCAATATGCAAGAATGCAAAGGTATGCCTACACCTATGCCTACTAGTGGACATCTTGATTTGACCAAAGATGGTGAACCGGTTGATCAAAAGTTTTATCGCTCTATGATTGGTTCCTTGTTATACCTATGTGCTTCACGTCCCGACATTATGCTAAGTGTGTGCATGTGTGCACGTTATCAAGCTTCTCCTAAAGAATGTCATCTTAAGGCCGTGAAAAGGATAGTGAGATACTTAATTCATACACCAAACTTTGGCATTTGGTATCCTAAGAGGTCTTGTTTTGATCTTGTTGGCTATTCCGACTCGGATTATGCCGGGGACAAGGTTGATAGAAAATCTACTTCGGGTACTTGTCAATTTCTTGGTAGATCTCTTGTGTCTTGGTCTTCCAAGAAACAAAACTCGGTATCCTTATCCACCGCCGAAGCGAAATACATTGCCGCTGGTTCATGTTGTGCTCAATTACTTTGGATGACCCAAACTCTTAAAGATTATGGGATCTATGTGAAACATGTTCCACTGCTTTGTTACAATGAAAGTGCTATCAAAATTGGTCATAATCCTGTACAACATTCTCGAACTATGCATATTGAAGTTCATCATCATTTCATTCGAGACCATGTTGCTAAGGGTGACATTGATCTTAAGCATGTTTGCACCGGTAAGCAATTAGCGGATATATTTACTAAACCTCTTGATGAGAAAGTATTTTGCAGGTTGAGAGGTGAATTGAACATTATTGATGCTTCGAACTTGGAGTAGGAACTCCATTGGATACATGCAAGACATGAGCTTATGACTAATCCATGATATATCTCTTATGATGACTATCTTATGTCTTGGATATATTTGTACCTTGCATGTTGTCTAACCCATGTAGGTGCTTGGTTGAATCTAATTCCATGAGATTGCGACTCACTCATATCTTGAGCAATCTCTACATCACCAAGTCTCTACACAATGGTGGTTGAAGACAAGGAAGCACAAAACCATTGAAACATATCCTTTAACAAATTCTATGTTGAGCTTCATGATTGTCATTTTTGGATACACAAGTGCTCTTCCTTGCAAGAACTTGTTGGGGAACGCAGTAATTTCGAAAATTTTCCTACGCACACGCAAGATCATGGTGATGCATAGCAACGAGAGGGGAGAGTGTTGTCTACGTACCAACGCAGACCGACTGCGGAAGCGATCACACAACATAGAGGAAGTAGTCGTACGTCTTCTTCCCGATCCGACCGATCCAAGCACCGTTACTCTGGCACCTCCGAGTTCTTAGCACACGTTCAGCTCGATGACGTTCCTCGGGCTTCGATCCAGCAAAGCGTCGAGGAAGAGTTCCGTCAGCACGACGGCATGGTGACGATCTTGATGTACTACCGACGCAGGGCTTCGCCTAAGCACTGTAACGGTACGATCGAGGTGGAATTTGGTGGCAGGGGGCACCGCACACGGCTAAGGAACGATCTCAAGGATCAACTTGTGTGTCTTGGGGTGTCCCCTGCCCCCGTATATAAAGGTTGGAGGAGGGGGGGGGGGCGGCCGGCCAGGGAGAGGGAGGCGCAGGGGAGTCCTACTCCCACCGGGAGTAGGACTCCTCCCTCCAATCCTAATCCAATTAGGACTCTCGGGGGGAAAGGAGAAAGAGGGGGGGCCGGCCCCTTCTCCTAGTCCTACTAGGACTTGGGGAAAGGGGGGGGCGCCGGCCAGCTTATGGGCTGCCCCTTTTCTCTTTTTCCACTAAGGCCCAATAGGCCCATTAGTCTCCCGGGGGGTTCCGGTAACCCTCCCGGTATTCCGGTAAAATCCCGATTTCACCCGGAACACTTCCTATGTCCAAACATAGGCTTCCAATATATCAATCTTTACGTCTTGACCATTTCAAGACTCCTCGTCATGTCCGTGATCTCATCCAGGACTCCGAACAACCTTCGGTACATCAAAATGCATAAACTCATAATAACTGTCATCGTAACGTTAAGCGTGCGGACCCTACGGTTCGAGAACAATGTAGACATGACCGAGACACGTCTCCGGTCAATAACCAATAGCGGGACCTGGATGCCCATATTGGCTCCTACATATTCTACGAAGATCTTTATCGGTCAGACCGCATAACAACATACGTTGTTCCCTTTGTCATCGGTATGTTACTTGCCCGAGATTCGATCGTCGGTATCCAATACCTAGTTCAATCTCGTTACCGGCAAGTCTCTTTACTCGTTCCGTAATACATCATCTCACAACTAACATATTAGTTGCAGTGCTTGCAAGGCTTATGTGATGTGCATTACCGAGAGGGCCCAGAGATACCTCTCCGACAATCGGAGTGACAAACCCTAATCTCGAAATACGCCAACCCAACATTTACCATTGGAGACACCTGTAGTACTCCTTTATAATCACCCAGTTATGTTGTGACGTTTGGTAGTACCCAAAGTGTTCCTCCGGTAAACGGGAGTTGCATAATCTCATAGTTATAGGAACATGTATAAGTCATGAAGAAAGCAATAGCAACATACTAAACGATCGGGTGCTAAGCTAATGGAATGGGTCATGTCAATCAGATCATTCAACTAATGATGTGACCTCGTTAATCAAATAACAACTCTTTGTTCATGGTTAGGAAACTTAACCATCTTTGATTAATGAGCTAGTCAAGTAGAGGCATACTAGTGACACTCTGTTGGTCTATATATTCACACATGTATTATGTTTCCGGTTAATACAATTCTAGCATGAATAATAAACATTTATCATGATATAAGGAAATAAATAATAACTTTATTATTGCCTCTAGGGCATATTTCCTTCAATCTCCCACTTGCACTAGAGTCAATAATCTAGTTCACATCGCCATGTGATTTAACAGCAATAGTTCACATCACCATGTGATTAACACCCATAGTTCACATCGTCATGTGACCAACACTCAAAGGGTTTACTAGAGTCAGTAATCTAGTTCACATATCTATGTGATTAACACCCAAAGAGTACTAAGGTGTGATCATGTTTTGCTTGTGAGATAATTTTAGTCAACGGGTCTGTCACATTCAGATCCGTAAGTATTTTGCAAGTTCTATGTCTACAATGCTCTACACGGAGCTACTCTAGCTAATTGCTCCCACTTTCAATGTGTATCCAGATTGAGACTTTAGATTCATCTGGATCAGTGTCAAAAACTTGCATCGACGTAACCCTTTACGACGAACCTTTTTGTCACGTCCATAATCGAGAAACATATCCTTATTTTACTAGGGATAATTCTGACCGCTGTCCAGTGATCTACTCCTAGATCACTATTGTACTCCCTTGCCAAATCAGTGCAGGGTATATAATAGATCTGGTACACAGCATGGCATACTTTATAGAACCTATGAATGAGGCATAGGGAATGACTTTCATTCTCTTTCTATCTTCTGCCGTGGTCGGGCTTTGAGTCTTTACTCAACTTCACACCTTGTAGCACAGGCAAGAAACTTTTTCTTTGACTGTTCCATTTTGAACTACTTCAAAATCTTGTCAAGGTATGTACTTATTGAAAAACTTATCAAGCGTCTTGATCTATCTTTATAGATCTTGAAGCTCAATATGTAAGCAGCTTTACCGAAGTCTTTCTTTGAAAAACTCTTTTCAAACACTCCTTTTATGCTTTACAGAATAATTCTACATTATTTCTGATCAACAATATGTCATTCACATATACTTATCAGAAATGCTGTAGTGCTCCCACTCACTTTCTCGTAAATACAGGCTTCACCGCAAGTCTGTATAAAACTATATGCTTTGATCAACTCATCAAAGCGTATATTCCAACTCCGAGATGCTTGCACCAGTCCACAGATGGATCGCTGGTGCTTGCACATTTTGTTAGCACCTTTTGGATTGATAAAACCTTCTGGTTGATTCATATACAACTCTTCTTTAATAAATCCATTAAGGAATGCAGTTTTGTTTATCCGTTTGCCAGATTTCATAAAATGCGGCAATTACTAACATGATTCGGACAGACTTAAGCATAGATACGAGTGAGAAAATCTCATCGTAGTCAACACCTTGAACATGTCGAAAACCTTTTGCGACAATTCTAGCTTTGTAGATAGTAACACTACTATCAGCGTCCGTCTTCCTCTTGAAGATCCATTTATTTTCTATGGCTTGCCGATCATCGGGCAAGTCAACTAAAGTCCATACTTTGTTCTCATACATGGATCATATCTCAGATTTCATGGCTTCAAGCCACTTTGCGGAATTTGGGCTCACCATCGCTTCTTCATAGTTCGTAGGTTCATCATGATCTAGTAGCATGATTTCCAGAACTGGATTACCGTACCACTCTGGCGCGGATCTTGCTCTGGTTGATCTACGAGGTTCAGTAGTGTCTTGTTCTGAAGTTTCATGATCATCATCATTAGCTTCCTCACTAACTGGTGTAGGTGTCACAGAAACATTTTTCTGTGATGTATTACTTTCCAATAAGGGAGCAGGTACAGTTACCTCGTCAAGTTCTACTTTCCTCCCACTCACTTCTTTCGAGAGAAACTCCTTCTCCAGAAAGTTTCCGAATTTAGCAACAAAAGTCTTGCATTCGGATCTGTGATAGAAGGTGTATCCAATAGTTTCCTTTGGATATCTTATGAAGATGCACTTCTCCGATTTGAGTTTTGAGCTTATCAGGATGAAACTTTTTCATATAAGCATCGCAACCCCAAACTTTAAGAAACGACAACTTTGGTTTCTTGCCAAACCATAGTTCACACGGTGTCGTCTCAACGGATTTAGATGGTGCCCTATTTAATGTGAATGCAGCTGTCTCTAATGCATAACCCCAAAACGATAGTGGTAGATCGGTAAGATACATCATAGATTGCACTATATCCAATAAAGTACGGTTATGACGTTCGGACACACCATTATGCTGTGGTGTTCCATGTGGCATGATTTTGTGAAACTATTCCACATTGTTTTAATTGAAGACCAAACTCGTAACTCAAATATTTTACCTCTGCGATCATATCGTAGAAACTTTTATTTTCTTGTCACGATGATTTTCCACTTTACTATGAAATTCTTTGAACTTTTCAAATGTTTCAGACTTATGCTTCATCAAGTAGATATACTCATATCTGCTCAAATCATTTGTGAAGATCAGAAAATAATGATATCTGTCGCGAGCCTCAATATTCATCGGAGCACATACATCGGTATGTATGATTTCCAATAAATCTGTTGCTCTCTCCATAGTACCGGAGAACGGTGTTTTGGTCATCTTGCCTATGAGGCACGGTTCGCAAGTACCAAGTGATTCATAATCAAGTGGTTCCAAAAGCCCATCAGTATGGAGTTTCTTCATGCGCTTTACACCGATATGACCTAAACAGCAGTGCCACAAATAAGTTGCACTATCATTATTAACTTTGCATCTTTTGGTTTCAATATTATGAATATGTGTATTATTAAAATCGAGATCCAATGAACTATTTTCATTGGGTGTGTAACCATATTAGGTTTTATTCATGTAAACAGAACAACAATTTATTCTCTTACTTAAATGAATAACCGTATTACAATAAACATGATCAAATCATATTCATGTTCAACGCAAACACCAAATAACACTTATTTAGGTTTAACACTAATCCCGAAATTATAGGGAGTGTGCGATGATGATCATATCAATCTTGGAACCACTTCCAACACACATCGTCACTTCACCCTTAACTAGTCTCTGTTTATTCTGCAACTCCCGTTTCGAGTTACTACTCTTAGCAACTGAACTAGCATCAAATACTAAGGGGTTGCTATAAACACTAGTAAAGTACACATCAATAACATCTATATCAAATATACTTATGTTCACTTTGCCATCCTTCTTATCCGCCAATCACTTGGGGTAGTTCCGCTTCCAGTGACCAGTCCCTTTGCAGTAGAAGCACTTAGTCTCAGGCTTAGGATCAGACTTGGGTTTCTTCACTTGAGCGGCAACTTGCTTGCCGTTCTTCTTGAAGTTCCCCTTCTGCCCTCTGCCCTTTTCTTGAAACTAGTGGTCTTGTCAACCATCAAAACTTGATGTTTTTCTTGATTTCTACCTTCGTTGATTTCAGCATCACGAAGAGCTTGGGAGTTGTTTCCGTTATCCCTTGCATATTATAGTTCATTACGAAGTTCTGCTAACTTGGTGATGGTGACTAGAGAATTCTGTCAATCACTATCTTATCTGGAAGATTAACTCCCACTTGATTCAAGCGATTGTAGTACCCAGACAATCTGAGCACATGCTCACTAGTTGAGCGATTCTCCTCCATCTTTTAGCTATAGAACTTGTTGGAGACTTCATATCTCTCAACTCGGGTATTTGCTTGAAATATTAACTTCAACTCCTGGAACATCTCATATGGTCCATGACGTTCAAAACGTCTTTGAAGTCCCGATTCTAAGCCATTAAGCATGGTGCACTAAACTATCAAGTAGTCATCATATTGAGCCAGCCAAACGTTCATAACGTCTGCATCTACTCCTGCAATAGGTCTGTCACCTAGCGGTGCATCAAGGACATAATTCTTCTGTGCAGCAATGAGGATAAACCTCAGATCACGGATCCAATCCGCATCATTGCTACTAACATCTTTCAACATAATTTTCTCTAGGAACATATCAAACTAAACACAGGGAAGCAACAACGCGAGCTATTGATCTACAACATAATTTGCAAAATACTACCAGGACTAAGTTCATGATAAATTTAAGTTCAATTTAATCATATTACTTAAGAACTCCCACTTAGATAGACATCCCTCTAATCCTCTAAGTGATCACGTGATCCAAATCAACTAAACCATAACCGATCATCACGTGAGATGGAGTAGTTTTCAATGGTGAACATCGTTATGTTGATCATATCTACCATATGATTCACGCTCGACCTTTCGGTCTCCATGTTCCGAGGCCATATCTGTATATGCTTGGCTCGTCAAGTATAACCTGAGTATTCTGCGTGTGCAACTGTTTTGCACCCGTTGTATTTGGACGTAGAGCTTATCACACCCGATCATCACGTGGTGTCTGGGCACGACGAACTTTGGCAATGGTGCATACTCTGGGAGAACACTTCTTGATAATTTAGTGAGAGATCATCTTATAATGCTACCGTCAATCAAAGCAAGATAAGATGCATAAAAGGATAAACATCACATGCAATCAATATAAGTGATATGATATGGCCATCATCATCTTGTGCTTGTGATCTCCATCTCCGAAGCACCGTCATGATCACCATCGTCACCGGCGCGACACCTTGATCTCCATCGTAGCATCGTTGTCGTCTCGCCAATCTTATGCTTCCACGACTATCACTACCGTTTAGTAATAAAGTAAAGTATTACATCGCGATTGCATTGCATACAATAAAGCGACAACCATATGGCTCCTGCTAGTTGCCGATAACTCGGTTACAAAACATGATCATCTCATACAATAAAATCACCATCATGCCTTGACCATATCACATCACAACATACCCTGCAAAAACAAGTTAGACGTCCTCTACTTTGTTGTTGCAAGTTTTATGTGGCTGCTACGGGCTTAAGTAAGAACTCATCTCACCTACGCATCAAAACCACAACGATAGTTTGTCAAATAGACTCCGTTTTAACCTTCTCAAGGACCGGGCGTAGCCACACTTGGTTCAACTAAAGTTGGAGAGACAGTCTTCCGCAAGCCATCTATGTGCAAAGCACGTCGAGGGAACCGGTCTCGCGTAAGAGTACGCGTAAGGTTGGTCCGGATCGTCTCGTCCAACAATACCGCCGAACCAAAGTATGACATGCTGGTAGGCAGTATGACTTGTATCGCCCACAACTCACTTGTGTTCTACTCGTGCAAATAACATCAAACCATAAAACCTAGGCTCGGATGCCACTGTTGGGGAACGCAGTAATTTCGAAAATTTTCCTACGCACACGCAAGATCATGGTGATGCATAGCAACGAGAGGGGAGAGTGTTGTCTACGTACCAACGCAGACCGACTGCGGAAGCGATCACACAACGTAGAGGAAGTAGTCGTACGTCTCCTTCCCGATCCGACCGATCCAAGCACCGTTACTCCGGCACCTCCGAGTTCTTAGCACACGTTCAGCTCGATGACGTTCCTCGGGCTGCGATCTAGCAAAGCGTCGAGGAAGAGTTCCGTCAGCACGACGGCGTGGTGACGATCTTGATGTACTACCGACACAGGGCTTCGCCTAAGCACTGTAACGGTACGATCGAGGTGGAATTTGGTGGCAGGGGGCACCGCACACGGCTAAGGAACGATCTCAAGGATCAACTTGTGTGTCTTGGGGTGTCCCCTGCCCCCGTATATAAAGGTTGGAGGAGGGGGGGCCGGCCGGCCAGGGAGAGGGAGGCGCAGGGGAGTCCTACTCCCACCGGGAGTAGGACTCCTCCCTCCAATCCTAATCCAATTAGGACTCTCGGGGGGAAAGGAGAAAGAGGGGGGGCCGGCCCCTTCTCCTAGTCCTACTAGGACTTGGGGAAAGGGGGGGCGCCGGCCAGCTTATGGGCTGCCCCTTTTCTCTTTTTCCACTAAGGCCCAATAGGCCCATTAGTCTCCCGGGGGGTTCCGGTAACCCTCCCGGTATTCCGGTAAAATCCCGATTTCACCCGGAACACTTCCTATGTCCAAACATAGGCTTCCAATATATCAATCTTTACGTCTCGACCATTTCGAGACTCCTCGTCATGTCCGTGATCTCATCCGGGACTACGAACAACCTTCGGTACATCAAAATGCATAAACTCATAATAACTATCATCGTAACTTTAAGCGTGCGGACCCTACGGTTCGAGAACAATGTAGACACGACCGAGACACGTCTCCGGCCAATAACCAATAGCGGGACCTGGATGCCCATATTGGCTCCTACATATTCTACGAAGATCTTTATCGGTCAGACCGCATAACAACATACGTTGTTCCCTTTGTCATCGGTATGTTACTTGCCCGAGATTCGATCGTCGGTATCCAATACCTAGTTCAATCTCGTTACCGGCAAGTCTCTTTACTCGTTCCGTAATACATCATCTCACAACTAACATATTAGTTGCAGTGCTTGCAAGACTTATGTGATGTGCATTACCGAGAGGGCCCAGAGATACCTCTCCGACAATCGGAGTGACAAACCCTAATCTCGAAATACGCCAACCCAACATTTACCATTGGAGACACCTGTAGTACTCCTTTATAATCACCCAGTTACGTTGTGACGTTTGGTAGTACCCAAAGTGTTCCTCCGGTAAACGGGAGTTGCATAATCTCATAGTTATAGGAACATGTATAAGTCATGAAGAAAGCAATAGCAACATACTAAACGATCGGGTGCTAAGCTAATGGAATGGGTCATGTCAATCAGATCATTCAACTAATGATGTGACCTCGTTAATCAAATAACAACTCTTTGTTCATGGTTAGGAAACTTAACCATCTTTGATTAACGAGCTAGTCAAGTAGAGGCATACTAGTGACACTCTGTTGGTCTATATATTCACACATGTATTATGTTTCCGGTTAATACAATTCTAGCATGAATAATAAACATTTATCATGATATAAGGAAATAAATAATAACTTTATTATTGCCTCTAGGGCATATTTCCTTCAGAACTAACCCATGTAGGTAGATGAACTCAAACTCCAAGTGGTGCTCCCAACTCTTGATGAGCTACATCAACCTTGAGCACCCACACAAGTTCAACTACATGAGCAAGAACCACACCACCACCCAAGGTATGTTATTCCATCTTAGAGCAGCTTTACTCCAAGACATGAGTCAAAGAAACTCAACAAGATGTGAATACATCAAGATGCTTAAATGAAAAATGGTAACCCCATTTTGAGCTTAAACGATGAGTATGACCTATGATCAAGTGTTCTCACTTGACTCCTAAGTCAGTATACTCTAACATAGGTGACTATGTCACCGCCCAACTCTAGATGAAGTTCTCTTGTGTTCTTTTTGTGTTATTGCATTTGTCTCATGCATGTTTATTTTCATCTAGATCCTTCAGTTTCTTCTCTTTTCTTTTTGTTTTCGTTCTGCATTTTCTGCATTCAATTCCTTGCAAATCCTTCAGATAATTCATTGCAAATCTTTGTGAGATCCTACATGTCTAGTGAGTTGAGGTGACAAGTATTTTTCTCTGTGTGAACTCGGTTTCACCGACTTGTAATTTTTGGTCCAACCGAATCTTTTTGGTACCACCGAAACATGCCACTCGGTGCCACCGACTTCGCAACAGGAAAAACATTTTGCCACTTGTTCTATATTACTTCTGATCCAGCTCTACTCAATGAATCTTGTCCTCTACAAGCATCACAGCTTTATCCATTGCTTTGTGCTGAGTCTCAAGGACCAAACCTATACGACGGATTCCAGAATGCCCTTCTTGGAAATTGATGTCAAAGGGGGAGAGAGAGATCACATCAAAGCTCAAGGGGGAGAGAAAGTCTCAAGGACCAAACCTACAAGAGAGAAAGTATTAAGGGGGAGAAAGAGATTTCTAGGGGGAGAGAATACTCAAGGATCCCAGATGTCCCAGATGCTTGATGTTCAAGAGGAGAGATGTCACATGTCTTTTTGGGGGAAAGACATGTTCATATGTGCTTATTTGCATTAAGTTCTATCCATTTGTATCTTTCAGCTCTGATTTTCTGTTCCCTATCTTCTCCCAATATCCCATGTAAGATTCAGGGGGAGCAAGACACCTAAGGGAAAGAAATCAGTCAAATTCATTGCATATCTTTACTCTTGGGGACATGTTGAATCCAATGTGGTACCTTGTACTCACTCTCTACATGTCATCCCAGTCTTGGTTCTCTTGTGGCTTCCTTGGTTTGCTCTGGCTAGCGGAGGTACCTGTGTTATCTAATCTTGTTTGTGCAGGTTCATTCCATCCTAAGCCAGCCAAAGACTACAAGGTAAGTGTGTGCATCAAAATCATGAGTATGAGGAATTCTTGCTTATGTACATACTGTTTGCAAGAAGGACTCATGAGCATGAAGGTATTTTCCTTGATAATCTTTTGCTCTGATGCATATGGCCAAGATACATGTAACACATTGCCTACTCTGTCAGGTTTATGCTCTCACATGCTTCTATATTTCACATTTACATGAGTGCATACATGTAGGGGGAGCCTATGCTTGTTACATGTCCTTCCAAAGCTTTACTTGCTGTTCTTTATATCTTTATCTAAAGCTTCGATGTATGTTGCCATCAATTACCAAAAAGGGGGAGATTGAAAGCACAAGTGCTCCCTAGGTGGTTTTGGTAATTAATGACAACATATCTCTTGTTGGACTAACGTTTCTATCTAGTATGTTTCAGATAAGTTCAACAATGGAGTGGCATGGACTAAAGGTTGTGGGAAGTTCTCCAAGATGCTAAGGACAAAGGATTGGCTAAAGCTTAAAGCTCAAGACTCTTCATTTTACATTTTAGGGATCCAAGATCACATTGAGTCCATAGGAAAAGCCAATACTATCAAGGAGGGATGAGGTGTTGCTTAATGAGCCTCTTGCTCAAGTGCTTAATGATATGCTCCAAAATCCTCAGCTACTTTCCCACTTCCACATATGACCTAAACCCAAAGCCAAACTCGGACCCACCGATTATTTCTATCCGGTGCCACCGAGTCTCACTTGTCATAGCCACTGCCAGAAACCCTAATTAGTTTGGTCTCACCGATGGGATCTCGGTCTCACCGAGATGGGCTTGCAAACTCTTTGTTACCTATTGCAATACTCTCGGTCCCACCGAGATATGCAATCAGCCCCACCGAGTTTGCTTGGCCAACTCTCTGTTTCGCTTATTACCCAAATCGGTCCCACCGAGTTTGAGTAAACGGTCAAACCGAGTTTTGGATTTACCTAACCCTAGCACATCGGTCCCACCGAGTTGATCCAGTCGGTCCCATCGAATATCTCTAACGGTCACTAGGTTTACTATTTCGGTCTGACCGAGTTTGTTGATTCGGTCCCACCGAGATTGGTAAATTGTGTGTAACGGTTGGATTTTGTGTGGAGGCTATATATACCCCTCCACCTCCTCTTCAATCGTGAAGAGAGCCATTAGAACACATCTACACTTCCAACTCATATGTTCTGGGAGAGAACTACCTACTCATGTGTTGAGGCCAAGATATTACATTCCTACCATATGAATCTTGATCTCTAGCCTTCCCCAAGTTGCTTTCCACTCAAATCTTCTTTCCACCAGATCCAAATCCTATGAGAGAGAGTTGAGTGTTGGGGAGACTATCATTTGAAGCACAAGAGCAAGGAGTTCATCATCAACACACCATTTGTTACTTCTTGGAGAGTGGTGTCTCCTAGATTGGCTAGGTGTCAATTGGGAGCCTCCGACAAAATTGTGGAGTTGAACCAAGGAGTTTGTAAGGGCAAGGAGATCACCTACTTCATGAAGATCTACCGCTAGTGAGGCAAGTCCTTCGTGGGCGATGGCCACGGTGGAATAGACAAGGTTGCTTCTTCATGGACCCTTCGTGGGTGGAGCCCTCCGTGGACTCGCGCAACCGTTACCCTTCGTGGGTTGAAGTCTCCATCAATGTGGATGTAGGATAGCACAACCTATCCGAACCACGGGAAAAACATCCGTGTCTCCAATTGCGTTTGAATTCTCCAAACCCTTCCCTTTACATTCTTGCAAGTTGCATGCTTTACTTTCCGCTGCCTATACACTCTTTGCATGCTTGCTCGATATGTATTGTGAATGTTGAAATTATGCCTAAACTCCACTTAAACCAAAAAGGCTTAAAAATTGCAACTTTAGCACTAAGTGTCTAATCACCCCCCCTCTAGACACATCTACTTCAAGGTCCTACAAAAGCCCCTGGGACCGGTGCATCGGTTCAGCCTCGTCAGATGGACCCGCCTCGTCAAAACATCATCATACCTCAGGCTGCTTTAACACCTCCGGGTCACTACTCCAACCCAATGGACAATCTTGTTGCCGCTGCTGCACGGCTGGAGGCCATTCCAATTGAAGGTGACTCGCCGCAGGCAGTAGAGACGCGACAGGTCAAGGAACTTCTGAGGACAGCCTTGGCCCAACAGGAAGCGTACTCGTACAGCCGCGACCGGATCCACTCGACCCCCCGTCCAAGCCGGAGCTATAGCAGACATATGGATGAACCGCCAGTGTCGAGTAACGAACGACGAGGAGCACCCCGTGACAACAACCCGGCGGGTGGTGCTAATAACGCTCAGGGAGTGGTGGACCGGGCCCCCACGCGCAGGGAGGCTGAGTTAGCCGCGCAGCATCAGGCTCGGCAGCTCACGCCGGTTCGTCCAACCACCTCGACTGAGCCTGGTGTTACTTCTAGTTCTTTGGGGGTGCCTTGCCCAATCCCCGCTTTACGCAACGTGCGCCTGCCCAAGGATTTCAATGGCCCGCGCAAGGTACCGAATTACACGGTGGATCAACCTCCAGAGACATGGGTGGAGAGCTATGAGATGGCCATGGAGATGCTTGATGTGGATGACGCGGCGTGTGTGAAATACTTCACCATGATGCTTGAAGGAACGACCCGTACTTGGTTAAAAAGCTTGCCGGCTAATTCTATCAGTTCATGGGCCCAGTTAAGAGCCCGGTTTATCAGCAATTTCAAGGATACCTGTAAACAGCCTATGTCGATAGTAGACTTAGCTGCATGCGTCCAGGAGGAAGGAGAATCAACGACTCATTGGGTGCGTCGGGTTTCCCAAGTGTTGCACTCCTCAGACCACATCAACGCCGACACCGCAGTATTAACCCTAGAAGGCAACTGCTGGTTTGGGCCCCTGAAGCTAAAGTTGGGATGGATGAAGCGTCATTGCATCGACATGGGGACCCTCATGGCCGCTTTGGTGAAATATGCTGATTCTGATAGTACTAAGGACCCCGAATCTGATGATGACAAGACAGGAAAAGGGAAGAAGAGCAACAGCTCCAAAGGTCAGCAGCATCACTGGGCAGGCCATGGTGGTGGAGGCAAGTGTAAAGCGGATGGTAACATGGACTTTGTGGCTAATACCAACGCACAGGACAATGGCCAGCGACGCATGGGTAGACCGAAAAATCGTAATGGAGCGCCCAACCCTAACCCAAACCGCCTAAACTATCCGCTAAACCAGCCCTGTCCAAAACATGGGATGAAGGAGGTGCCAGCAAACCACCTTTGGAAGGATTGCTTTATTATGCAGGAGTTCAAGAATTCTAATAATTTCCGGTATGATCATGAATCTGGCGGTGGCTCAGGATCCGGGTCGGGTTACGGTGGAGGAAGTTCCGGTTCAGGATTCAATGGTAATCCAGGCGGACATAATGGTCAAAACAACCAGGGTGGTTACAACCAGCAGCAGCAACAATCAGGTTACCAGAGCAACCCAAAGCAGCTGAGTAGTGGGCAGTACCATGTCTTCACCACTAGCTTGGACAAGCGAGACCGGAAGGTTCAGAGGCGGGCGGTCAACTCTGTTGAACCGGCCATACCCCGTTATCTACGTTGGTCTGAACAACCCATCATATGGAGCAGAGAAGATCACCCTCCCCAGGTCGATAATCCGGGTCAGTTGGCTCTGGTGGTGGCGCCTTAGGTGGGAGGTTACAAGTTCACCAAGGTGCTCATGGATGGAGGGAGCAACATTAACATCCTGTACTATGAGACCTTCCATCGTATGGGACTAATAGATAAGAATCTCAAACCGTCTAATACAGTATTCCACGGTGTAGTGCCTGGCAGATCAGCGTATCCCGTTGGTAAGATAGCTCTGGAAGTGGCCTTTGGGGATGACCATGATTCCAGGTCGGAGACATTGACGTTTGAAGTGGTGAAAATCCAGAGTCCATATCACGCTCTATTTGGGCGACCGGCTTATGCCAAGTTTATGGCACGACCCTGTTATGTGTATTTGCAGCTCAAGATGCCGGGTCACAGGGGGACAATAACGGTTCACGGAAGCCGCAAAATCACTTTGGAGTGCAAGGAAGGAGATGCGGCTTATGCAGAGTCAATTTGTGCCACCGAGGAGTTAAAGTACTATAAGGACAATGTTGATCTGGCGAACATGACTCCGTTAAAAAAGCCAACTACGGAGCATGATCCGGCCCTGAAGTTAAAATCGGCAGTAGAAACTAAGCTTGTTGACTTCGTACCTGGCGATTCGTCCAAGCAGTTCATCATCAGTGCCAATTTGGATCCGAAATAGGAAAGCGCGCTCATCGAGTTCATCTATGAAAATCGGGACATTTTTGCATGGAAGCCCTCTGACATGCCAGGTGTACCGAGGCAACTCGCTGAGCACACCCTTAATGTGGATCCTAAATATAAACCGGTGAAACAGTTCCTCCGCTGGTTTAACAAAGAAAGACGCAAGGCGATTGGAGAAGAGGTAGCCAGGCTCTTAGCAGCTGGCTTTATTGTTGAAGTTTTTCACCCTGAGTGGCTTGCCAATCCGGTACTGGTCCTCAAGAAAAACGGCACCTGGCGCATGTGTGTGGATTACACAGATCTTAATAAAGCTTGTCCAGCAGATCCTTTTGCCCTCCCCCATATTGATCAAATTACTGATGCTACGGCGGGTTGTGAGCGTTTAAGTTTTTTGGATGCATATTCTGGCTATCATCAGATCAAAATGGCTATTAAGGACCAGGAGAAGACGGCATTTATAACTCCCTTTGGAGCCTTCTGCTATGTGTCTATGCCCTTCGAGCTCAAGAGTGCCCAGGCAACTTATCAACGGTGTGTACAAAATTGTCTTCACAAGCAGATTGGCCGTAATGTACATGCTTACGTGGATGATATCGTGGTTAAGTCTAGGGAGAAGGAGACTTTGATTGATGATTTGAAGGAAACTTTTGATAACCTAAGGACATACAAGATGATGCTTAATCCAGACAAGTGTGTCTTTGGTGTACCGGCGGGTAAGCTATTGGGTTTTCTGGTGTCCAACGGGGGAATTGAGGCTAATCCGGAGAAGATCACGACCATCACCACCGTGGCTAAACCAAAGTGTATCAATGATGTTCAACGACTGGCCGGCCGGATTGCAGCATTAAGCCGGTTTATCAATCGTCTTGGTGAGAAGGCAATCCCTTTGTATCAGATGTTGAAAAAGACGGATCAGTTTGTCTGGAGTTCTACTGCTGATGAAGCGTTTGAGGACTTAAAGCGGCAATTGGCCAATCCGCCGGTGCTCGCCGCTCTCATGGACAAGGAGCCGTTGCTATTATATGTTGCTACCAATGTTCGGGCGGTCAGCGTGGCCATTGTGGCGGAACAAAAGGAGGCAGGTAAGGAGCATCCGGTTCAACGTCCGGTCTATTATATCAGCGAGGTACTAATCGAGTCCAAGCAAAGGTATCCACATTGGCAGAAGTTGGTGTATGGAGTTTTTATGGCAAGCCGGAAGCTTAAACAATACTTCCAAGGGCACCCAATTACGGTGGTCAGTTCTGCTCCTTTGGGAGATATCATCCAGAACCGGGAAGCAACTGGCCGGATTGCAAAGTGGGCCATAGAGCTCGGACCGTACGGTTTGAAGTGTGTGCCTCGGACAGCGGTTAAGTCTCAAGCACTTGTTGATTTCATCAATGATTGGACGGAAGTGCAAGCACCTGAAGAAAAGCCGGATCACACGTATTGGACCATCCATTTTGACGGATCCAGGCAGTTGGAAGGCTCGGGGGCTGGAGTCGTATTAACTTCCCCACGAGGTGATAAGTTTTGTCATGTTCTCCGCTTAATGTTCCCTTGTACTAACAATGCAGCTGAGTATGAAGCCTTGCTCCATGGTCTCTGGATGGCTAAGGAGATGAATCTAAGTCGAGTTAAGTGCTTCGGTGACTCGGACCTTGTGGCTCAGCAAGTGTCTGGCACTTGGGACTCCAAGGACCCACTTATGACAGCATATCGTCGTGAGGTGGATACTGTTGCAGGTTATTTCAAAGGCTATCAGGTGGACCACGTGGACCGACGGAAAAATGAAGCGGCGGACGCTTTAAGCCGGCTGGGCTCTCAGTGCAAACCGGTCCCGCCCAATGTTTTTCTGGATGTGCTGCACAACCCGTCGGTCAAGATCCCTGGTGAAGAGGATTTGGCTATTCCTGATCCGGAGGCTCAATTGGTGGCAGTTCTTCATGTTATTCCGGATTGGACGCTTCCTTACCTGGCGTACAAGAACCGGGGCGAGTTACCAGAGGATGAGATTCTGGCCCGGCAGATAATCCGGCGGTCCAAGTCCATGGCTATTATCAACGGTGAGTTACATCATTGCAGTGTGTCAGGAGCTTTTCAACGCTGTGTGTCTCCTGAAGGAGGCCATAAAATTTTGCGTGAGATCCACGAAGGAGATTGTGGTCACCATGCCGGTTCAAAGTCTCTGGTGGCTAAAGCGTTTCGCCATGGCTTCTATTGGTTAACTGCTCATGCTGATGCGGAGGATCTGGTCATACGATGTGATGGTTGCCAAAGGTTTTCAAGACGTGCTCATGTACCGGCTCAAGAATTGAGAATGATTCCAATTACTTGGCCGTTTGCGACTTGGGGGCTGGATATGGTTGGGCCTTTCAAAAGGTCCAAAGATAAGAAGACCCACCTCCTGGTGGCGGTTGACAAGTTTACAAAGTGGGTGGAGGCAGAACCTGTTAGCAAGTGTGATGCGGCCACGGCTGTTCAGTTCATCAAAAAGGTGATTTTCCGGTTTGGCTTTCCGCACAGTATTATCACAGATAATGGTACCAATTTGTCCAAAGGTTCTATGAAAGAGTTCTGCGAACGGGAGCACATCCGGCTCGATGTTTCATCAGTGGCGCATCCAGAGTCCAATGGTCAAGCAGAAAGAGCTAATCAAGAGATCTTGAGAGGCATCAAGCCCCGGTTCATGGTTCCTTTGCAGAGAACTCCGGGTTGTTGGGTAGAAGAATTACCATCTGTGTTATGGAGCATCAATACAACACCCAACAGATCAACAGGATACACACCGTTCTTCATGGTTTATGGAGCGGAGGCGGTTCTCCCCAGTGATATCCGTCATGATTCACCTCGTGTGACGACTTATATTGAAGCGGACAACGAGACAGCATGGCAAGATGCTTTGGACCGGTTGGATGAAGACCGTGACACCGCAGCCGCCCGATCGGCGATTTACCAGCAGGATCTTCGTCGTTATCACAGTCGCCGAGTCAGAACCAGAACCTTTCAGGAAGGAGATTTGGTGCTTCGGCTCATCCAAGATCAGACTGATATGCATAAGTTATCCCCACCTTGGGAGGGGCCTTTCATGGTCAGCAAGAATCTACAAAACGGGTCGTACTATCTGATCGATATTCGAGAGCATAAAGACTCACGCACATCAGAGGAGGAGACCAACAGGCCATGGAACATAGCTCATCTTCGGCCTTACTATACCTGAGCCATTGGCTATACTTATGTACATATTACGACAATGTATATATTATGATTAAATATAATAAACCGGAGCCTCAGCTAAAGCGGGGTATCTGTTCTTTTACATCATGTGAGGTTACACGGAGTTGCTCTAAAGCGGCCTCCGGTTTACCCCTTGAGTTAGCTTTACAAAAGCATCATATCACTTGGAGGATTGGTCGTGTCCGAACCAATACCATGCCTCTTGATAGGCGAGAGCCACCAGATCACTTGGGGACTTAGTCATGTCTGAACCAGTCATGCCTCTTGGTCGGCCTAAGGCCACAGAATCACTTGGGGGCTTGGTCGAACCCGAACCATGACCATGCCACTTGATCGGCATAACTGCCACGGTTTCATTTGGGGACCTGGCTGACTAGAACCATAGTTACACCTAACGGGAGCTTGGTCGTGATCGGCCATGGTAACACCATCTGATCAACTCAAATAAACCTTTTTTGCATTTTCTTTATACTTTTCTTTGAAGGGGGGTTTTTGCTTTTTATTACGTTTTTTAAAACGACAAAGTTTCTTAACCAATCAATTAATGAAACACAGTTCATGTCAATCCGGAGACTATTTGCCCGGTTTGAGCCTTGTTGTTAACATCCTCTTATGGAGTAAGACGGTGTTTATTATAACCCGGCACGGTTTACCTGGTAAACCAGCATCATATATATACAGGAGCTGTTATCTCCTCCAACAGTGTGGGTTTGCACAACTCCGCTTCAAGATTGGCCAAGCCAACTTCATGCTCAACGAGGGCAGGTATTATGTATCACAAAATTTGATCATATACTTAAGAATTTTTTTGGATGTTTTGACTTCATATATGCAGACATCATATTCCGCCGGACGGTACAACCACGGTGGCACTTGAAGAGTTTTTTATTGCAGAAAGGTGCTTTGGAAATGTCGGATTTCGGGTTCCGGCAAACCCTTAAGGTTCGAACACTGGGGTGCGCGCGGAGATTACGCCTTCTACCTCCCGCCTCGCAAAGAACTAAACTCCTCAAAGAACTGCACGAGGGACACAAGATTTATACTGGTTCGGGCCACCGTTGTGGTGTAATACCCTACTCCAGTGTGTGGTTGGTGGATTGCCTCCTGGGGCTGATGATGATGAACAATACAAGGAAGAACAGCCTCGCGAGGGTCTGTTCTTGACTGGGGCGATGAACTGCTAGGAGGAGTTCAGTCACCCTTCTCTCTCTCTCTCCCTCTGATTTCGATCTAACAGAACCCCGCCGAACCGACCCGAACCCCCTTGCTACGTGGGCGACTGGCCCTATTTATAGAGGCCCTGGTCCTCTTCCCAAATATTGAGCGGGAAGGGAGCCAACAATGGCGGGCTAATTTTGAAGGGGGACAGCAAGTATCAACTAATCTGACAAAAGCAGTCTTCGCCTGCGCAAAGCTCTGGTGATGATGCTGTCTTGGGCTCCACGGTGACCTCCGTCTCGTAGTCCTCCTGGTCTTGGTCTTGTTGCACCGAAATGGCAACCTTTGCCTGATGCCTCGGTACTCCCCGGCTGCGCTTGCCCCCTTTGCACCAAAGAGGAAAGAAGGACGCTGCGCGCGCTGGCACCCGCCTCGTGCCCTGAGTCGTCATGGCTTGTGTCACGGGCACCTCGTGAGGTACCCCGCCTTGATCTCTCCGCCTCCTCGTGAGCCAGCCTGATGAGGCCGTGCCTGAGGAAGCTCCGTGTCATCCGCCTCGCGAGGGTCTTAAGTCTTGTGTTGATGAAGATGGGCCGTGCTGGGCCTCCTTTGAACCACGCTGCAGGCCGCAGGCAGGCAAGTCTGAGGACCCCCGTTCCCAGAACGCCGACAGTAGCCCCCGGGCCCAAGGCACGCCCAGACTTGGCCGTGCCGAGAGGCGAAAGGGCCAGGCCGAAGCGCCGCGGGCCCTAACAGCCTGCGGTCTTGGGCGCTGCGTGGCGGTTGATGGAACGTGGGCGTCTCCGCTTCCCCACGATGCCTTGGTGATCGCACGAGTTGGACAAGTCCCTGCATGCAGATCGTGTCATGATTACCTGTGATCGTGGAGGCCGGCGGTTGGCCTTCGCTGGCCATAAGTACGGGACCGTGCGTGCCCTTCCAGTCCATTCCTCCTTGCTCCTCCTTCTTCTTCATGGCCCCGTCGAAGAGATTCTCGGCCGCCGAGAAGGGGAAGGCTTGCCGGGTTGAGCCCGCCTCTGCCCCACCCAAGCGTGGCAGAGGGCGCCCTCGCAAGCATCCTATGGCCACCGCGGTGGCTCCACGCAGTCGTGGCGGTGATCTTCAGCACGGCGACGGGCGGGTTGCTATAGACGGGGGGCGCGCTCTGGCGGCGCGTCCCCCCAGGCCGCGCGTTCGTGCTGCTGAAGTGCTGCCGGAGTTCGTCGTCTGGTTGGCGGAGCCGGCTAGCACCCGGCTCCCGCTTCCTCGCTTCCTCCTCGGCGAGCTCCCGGCGGCGCGCCGGGCGGCCTCTGGCTCCAGGCCGACGGCTGCTGCAGCCGGGCCTCATGGGTCTCCCTGGAGGTCTCCGCGGCCGGGAGCCTGTCCCTGGCCCGCAGTTGGCAGACATTTGCCCGTGCGCGCGGCCTGGGCCGCCGGTGTTCCCTACACTTCAAGTTCTACGGCGACGCCACCCTCTACGTGAGGGTGTTTGGGGAAGATGGTCGCCGCGCGGGGTGCTGCCCCGAGGGTGACGACCGCGGCTGGGAACCCAGCTCCGATGATGATGGAGGGAGCAGTGCTCGTGCGGCTGGCGGCACTCGGAGTTCCTCAAGCTTCTCTGGTTCTTCTTCAGATGGCGACTCCTCCAGCGGCGGCCGCGATTAGCCCCTTCGCCGCTGCGCCCTGGTGAGGCGCGAGAGGGAGTCCGCCTGAGCTCCGGAGGCAGCTCGTGCCTTCCTCGCGGGCCGGTGTGAGGCGAGCCGCACCGGATTTGTTCTTCCCTTGCCCTTTTTCCTGTGTAACAAAGACAATAATGCGGAGCCTCGCGGGGGCGTCTTTAGGTTATTGCTGTTAATCATCGTTTGCTTTCGTTACCGTTCCTTCCGGCTATGTGCCTGAGCGTGGATAGTTCCCGACCCCGGCCGTAGGGGGGGGGGGGGGCGACCGACCCAGGGCCTTTGTTTGTGTCGTGATGCCCGGGGGCGCGGATTGGAGGGGTGCTCCTATAAGGGGCCCAGGTCGCGAACTCTTTGAATGACTAGGATAGGAACGCTCGCGAGGGCGCTCAGCTGCCCCCTCGTGAGGCCTTGCGTAAGAGAAATCGAGGCAAGAGAGCGAAAACCCGAAGAACCACAAGCCAATGACGGCAACAACTTCAATAAAACTTCAAATGGGAAGGAACAAGCCAACTGCGGAAAGCAAATGAAAAGACGCGTCCGACACCTATTCTAGTCTTCGACGTCTTCTCACCAGCACGGAGCTAAGTGCTGCCACTGGGCGTGGGAGGGAGCCCCAGGGCCTGAGGCCGGCGCTCCTGAGACTCCGGGGCATGCACAGCCCCAACTCATTATTACGTGAGAGTGTCACGGGCGGTGAGCTTCACAGGCATTGGCCTTCTTCACAGGCTCCGGGCCTTTTCCAAAACGCGATAGCTTCACAGGCACTCGCCTTGCTTCACAGGCTCCGGGCCTTTTCCAAAACGCGATAGCTTCACAGGCACTCGCCTTGCTTCACAGGCTCCGGGCCTTTTCCAAAACGCGATAGCTTCACAGGCACTCGCCTTGCTTCACAGGCTCTGGGCCTTTTCAGGGGTAGAATCTCCGGAGGTGCTGGATGTTCCATGCATTCTGGACCGGCACTCCCTCCTGAGTCTCCAAGCGCGCGGAGCCGGGCCTAGAAACATGAACAACCTTGAACGGGCCCTCCCACATGGGAGAGAGCTTGTGCAGTCCCTCCCTGGAGAGGACCCGCCTGAGCACGAGGTCTCCTACCTCAAGAGTCCTGGGGCGGATGTTGCGGCAGTGATATCGCCGCAACGCTTGCTGATACCTCGCCGCCCGCAGCGCGGCCTCCTGGCGACGTTCCTCCCCCAACACAAGGTCCATCCCCCGCATGGCGTCCTGCTGCGCCTCGTCGAACGCCAGGACCCGCGCGGAGCGATGTCTGACCTCGTGAGGGAGGACCGCTTCCGCTCCGTAGACCAGGAAGAATGGGGTCTCTCCCGTCGGTTTGGTCGCGGTGGTGCGGATGGACCACAGCACGGACTGAAGCTCATCGTACCATCCTCTGCCACATGCCTCCAGCTTCTTCTTGAACGTCCTGGTCTTGAGGCCCCTCAGGACCTCCGCGTTGGCTCGCTCGGCCTGGCTGTTGCTTCGGGGGTGCGCCACTAAGGCGTAGCATATCTGCGTTCCAAGATTAGCACAGTATGTTTTGAAGAGGTTACTGGTGAACTGCGAACCGTTGTCTGTGATGATGCGATTCGGCACCCCGAACCGGCCTACGATGCCCTTGATGAACTTGACCGCAGAGCCCGCAGGGATGGCGCGGACAGCCTCCACTTCAGCCCACTTGGTGAATTTGTCCACGGCAAGGTAGAGGTAGCGATAGCCCCCTGGCGCCCGAGGAAACGGCCCAAGATGTCCAGCCCCCAGACTGCGAATGGCCACGAAAGGGGAATAGTCTACAAGCCTCCTGCTAGCTGATGGATCTGCTTGGCGTGGAACTGGCAGGCTTCACAAGCTTTCACTAGCTCCACGGCGTCATTGAGCGTGGTGGGCCAATAAAACCCATTGCGAAACGCCTTGCCGACGAGGGTCCGCGATGAGGAATGATGTCCGCAGTCTCCGCCGTGTATATCTTCCAGTAGCTCGTTCCCTTGCTCCCTGGAGATGCAGCGCAGGGATACATCGTTTGGCCACTTTCGGTAGAGCTCTCCATCTCTGATGCAGTATGCCGTGGCCTGGCGTGCCACTCGCTCCGCCTCCTCCTCCTTCTCTGGCAAGGTCCCTTGCATCAAGTAGCTCCGGAGCTCCGTGATCCAACATCCCTCCTGAGGTTCCATCGTCAGGAGCAGGCGCGCTCCTGAGGCCGGGCCACAGGTCGGAGCTCCTGAGGCAGGTGGCTGGGGGAGCTCCTCCAAGGGCTGAGCCGTGTTTGACAATGACGGCAGAGCTGAGGGCTTGAAGAGCCGCTCCTCGAAAATGCCAGGCTCCTGGGGTAACCGTCTGGACGCGCGTTTGGCGATATCGTGGGCCTCCTAATTGGTGCCACGGGGCACATGCTGTAACTCCAACCCCTAGAATTGCTTCTCCATCCTGCGGACTTCCGCAAGGTAGGCTTCCATGTGCTCATCCTTCGGCTCGTACACCTTGTTGGAGAAGTTGACAAGGAGCTGCGAATCGCCCTTGATGGTGAGGCGTTTCACTCCTAGGGCGGCCGCGGCCTTCAAGCCGGCTATTAAACCTTCGTACTCCGCTATGTTGTTGGAGCCCTTTTCGCCTTGCTGGAAACAGAGTTGCATGGCGTAGTAGAGCTTGTCCTGTGTGAGTGATATAAGCACCGCCCCAGCTCCACGCCATGCCTGGAGAACGCCCCGTCGAAGTACATGACCCAGCCTTCTGGTGCCTCGCTTCCCGGGGATAGGGACCGATCCCCATCGGCCATGAGTCCTGGCGCCTCCGTCCATTCTGCCACAAAATCTGCCAACGCTGCTCCCTTGATGACCCTGGTCGTGCTGAATTCGAGCTAAAATGCTTGCAGCTCTATGTTCCACTCAGCGACCCTTCCAGCTGAATTAAGGCTCCTGAGCACTCTCTCCAGGGGGTATGACGAGACGACCTTGATGGGGTGACCCTGAAAATAGTGCCGCAGCTTGCGCGAAGCCACCAGTAGCGTGAGGAGGAGTTTCTGAGGCATAGGGTACCGTGCCCTTGCATCTCGCAGCACTGTGCTGACGAAGTACACTGGGTGCTCAACGAGGTGGAGTGCGTCAGTGCTGGTGGCTCCTTCCGGAGACCGTGGCGCCTCTTGAGGCAATGAGGCCTCCTGAGACTGGCCATTTGAAAGAGGGGCTTCTCTCGCCTCTGGTGCGTCCCTCTGCAGCGGCTGACCCTCCTCATCTGCGGTGGTGGTCTCTGTAGGCCTTTCTTGTTCCTGTTCTACCTTGTCTTTGGCTGCTACCGTGGTTTTGACTCGGCGCTCCTCTCTGACTGCCACCAAGGCTACGCTGGCGGAGTAAGGTGTGGTGGCGAGGTAAAGCACCAGGGGCTCCTGAGGGCGCGAGGCCACCATGACCGGTGGGCTGGTCAGGTATCTCTTGAGATCCTGGAACGCCCTGTCGGCCTCTTCAGTCCACTCGAAGGGTCCCTTTTTCTTCATTAGCTGGAAGAAGGGCAGGGCTCGTTCTCCTAACTTGGAGATGAAGCGCCCTAGCGCGGTCACGTGCCCCGTGAGCTTCTGCATCTCTCTGAGGGTCTTTGGCGGGCTCATGTCTTCCACCGCTTTAACCTTCTCTAGGTTAGCCTCGATGCCCCGGTGGGACACGAGGAAACCCAAGAGCTTGCCCGAGGGGACTCCGAACACACACTTCTCTGGGTTGAGCCGTAGGTTCACTGCGTTGAGGCTCGCGAAGGTTTCCTCCAGATCCTGTATCAAGGTCCCGGCCTCCCGAGACATTACCACGATGTCATCAACGTAAGCTTCAACGTTCTTCCTGAGCTGCAGGCCCAAGGTGATGTGCATCAGCCGCGGGAAGGTCGCCCCTGCGTTACGCAACCCGAATGGCATGCACGTGTAGCAGTATACCCCACACGGGGTCAGGGAGGCTGTCTTCTCGATGTCTTCTACCGCCATCTTGATCTGGTGATACCCAGAGAAGGCATCCAGGAAGCATAACAGGTCGCATTCCGTAGTGGAATCGACGATCTAGTCGATGCGGGGGAGCGGGAACGGATCTTGCGGGCATGCTTTGTTGAGGTTGGTGAAGTCGACACACATATGCTCCTTCCCTCCCTTCTTAGGCACAACGACAGGGTTGGCCAACCAATCTGGGTATCGGACCTCGCGGATGACCCCAGTGGCCTCAAATTTGCGGGTCTCCTGGATGATGAAGGCCTGCTTTTCTGTGGACTGCCGCCTGGCCTTCTGCTTCACAGGGCGCACGTTGGGGCACACGTTGAGGTGGTGCATGATTACACTTCTGGGGATCCCTGCCAACTGGTCCGGCTCCCAACCGAACACCTTCTTGTTTGCGTGCAGGAACCTGACCAGGGTCTCCTCCTGCTCGGGCTTGAGGTGGGCGCCTATGGTGAAAGTGGCGTTGGTGGATCCGTCCTCATCGATGGGTATTTGTTTGGTTTCCGCCTTGTCTTGGGTGAACAACTGCTTCTTCTTGGCGGGCGCAGCCCCCTTGACCTCGGGGGTCTCCAAGTCGGCATGCTGTGCTGACGCCACCGTCTTGAAGGCGAGCTTGAGCGCCCGCAGCGCGTCCCCGTGCACAGTGAGGATACCGTTGCTCCCGGGCATCTTCATGAGGTTGTACGCCGGGTGCGTCGCGGCCATAAATTGGGCCAGCGCTGGGTAGCCAAGGATGGCGTTGTAGGGGAGGCCGATGGGGGCAATGTCGAAGTCGACCAGCTCCATGCGGAAGTTGTCGTAGGTGCCGAAGGTCACTGGGAGCCGGATCCGTCCCAAGGAACTGGACGACTTGCCCCCGACGCCTGAGAAGGACCGGCTGGGTTGCAGCCGTTCCAGAGGTATGCGGAGGAGGTTGAAGGCCTCGACCGAGAGCACGCTGAGGCCCGTGCCGCCATCAACGAGGGTCCTGGTGACGGCCACCTGGCAGATGGTGGGGGTGCACAACATGGGGAGCGCGCCCGAGCCGGCCGAGTTGGAGGGGTGGTCCTCCGAACTGAAGGTTACGCCGGTCTCGGTCGCCGTCCATTCCGGGGGAGCCCCCTACCATGTGGAAGCGGCGCTGACCCGGCGGATGAATGGCTTGACGTGATGACTTGTGGGCGGCGCCTGCGAGCCGCCCAGGAGGGCCGCGACAACCGGGGGTGTTGGTGTAGCGCGATGGGACGGCGCTGGAGAGCCCCCTGCAGCGCGGACGAGCTCGGCGACACAGTCGAGCCATTCTTCGTAGACGTCGTCGATGGGGCGGTAGCGTAGGAGCTCGTTTGCCGCGAGGAGCGCAGCTCGAGCCTCCAAGGGCACGCGGAGCGCGCGGGACAAAGAACCAGCAGGTGTGAGCGATGGAGTAGCAGTGTGGCCGTCTTGCCGCATGGATGGATGCTGAGACGATGCTTGCTGCTCGCCCCCTGCCGGGCCGGTGGCGCCATTGACGGCGGGCGATGGGGAACGACGAGGACGTCCGCCGACGGGCGCCGTCTGGGCAGCGCGAGAAGCGATGGCGGCCCGGTGCTCGGCGCGGGCCCGACGAGCGTCTGACATGGACGCGATGGTCGGAGGAGAATAGGGCGGTGGACGACGAATTCCGGCGCACCCCTACCTGGCGCGCCAAATGTCGGATTTCGGGTTCCGGCAGACCCTTAAGGTTCGAACACTGGGGTGCGCACGGAGATTACGCCTTCTACCTCCCCGCCTCGCAAAGAACTAAACTACTCAAAGAACTGCACGAGGGACACAAGATTTATACTGGTTCGGGCCACCGTTGTGGTGTAATACCCTACTCCAGTGTGTGGTTGGTGGATTGCCTCCTGGGGCTGATGATGATGAACAATACAAGGAAGAACAGCCTCGCGAGGGTCTGTTCTTGACTGGGGCGATGAACTGCTAGGAGGAGTTCAGTCACCCTTCTCTCTCTCTCCCTCTGATTTCGATCTAACAGAACCCCGCCGAACCGACCCGAACCCCCTTGCTACGTGGGCGGCTGGCCCTATTTATAGAGGCCCTGGTCCTCTTCCCAAATATTGAGCGGGAAGGGAGCCAACAATGGCAGGCTAATTTTGAAGGGGGACAGCAAGTATCAACTAATCTGACAAAAGCAGTCTTCGCCTGCGCAAAGCTCTGGTGATGACACTGTCTTGGGCTCCACGGTGACCTCCATCTCGTAGTCCTCCTGGTCTTGGTCTCGTTGCACCGAAATGGCAACCTTTGCCTGATGCCTCGGTACTCCGCAGCTGCGCTTGCCCCCTTTGCACCAAAGAGTAAAGAAGGACGCTGCGCGCGCTGGCACCCGCCCGGTGCCCTGAGTCATCATGGCTTGCGTCACGGGCACCTCGCGAGGTACCCCGCCTTGATCTCTCCGCCTCCTCGCGAGCCAGCCTGATAAGGCCGTGCCTGAGGAAGCTCTGTGTCGTCCGCCTCGCGAGGCTTGGCCCCTCGCGAGGGTCTTGAGTCTTGTGTTGATGAAGATGGGCCGTGCTGGGCCTCCTTTGAGCCACGCCGCAGGCCTCAGGCAGGTAAGTCTGGGGACCCCCGTTCCCAGAACGCCGACAGGAAAGTTCATCACCACAGGAAGAACAAATTATGCACGAAGGCATATCAACATCAAAAGTATCAGCTAGCCTATTACAAGGCAACACGGTGCCCATAATAATGTCATTATTTTTTGCAAAGGAGAGGCAGTTTCAAAACCGGCTTCTGGTTCAAGCTTGGTCACCAGCCTGGCCTGATGGTTGTGGGTCGCCTTGCGCCGCTTCAGCCTCCGTTTCTCTACCCAGTGACTGGAAATCAATAGTTGTCTAGTCGATTCCCATTAATGCTTGAAAAACAGCTTCATCGTGGATCAGCAATGACGGGTCAATGTCGGGAGCGTAAGTGTGCTTACAGATTGGAGGGATAAGATTTTCCGACTCATGAATTGTGGCAGCTATTCGTTTGTTCTGATTATCATATTGAGCTTGATAACGAGACAAGTCTGCTTCTTCAACCAGTTGACAAGCTAGCAGACGCACCTCCCGGTTTATGGCTCGCTGATCCGCTTCACTTAATTCTGATCCATCTTCTTTCAAGCTAGGATAGCCCTGAGCCACTTCAGTAGGATCAAAATCCGGCACCCAGGCTTTTGCCCGCATTAAGGCATTGATCGCACCGGTTCGAGCAGCAGATTTCTTCAGGTCTTCAACCCGGGCGGGAAGCACCGACAGCCTCATCAGGGTATCTTGAATCAAAGTGGGCGCCGGTTTGTTGTGAGATGCGGTACAGATGATGCGCTGCGCGCCAGTATACAGCTGTTCGACCAACGTGTAGACGGCTTTCAATTTTTTCCGCACATCTGAACCCAAGTGACTAGTGCGTGTCCCTGAAATATCATAAGGGATAAACCGACAGCTCTGTAAGAAGGCCGAGTCAATTCAGAAGTCAAACTGGCTTACCAAAGATGGCAGTAGTCATAGTATGCACGTGCCGCTTTATACTGGTCAATTCATCTGCCACCGGTTTGAGTGCAGCCTCGGCATCCTCTGCTCGCTTGATTAAAGTGGACTTTTCAGTGGCCCAATCCGCCTGCTTCTTCTTGAAGCTCTCCTTGAGCTGCTCCATGGCGCTCAAAGCGCTGGCTAATTCCTCTTTTTCTTTGGAGGTTTCAGCTTGTTGAGTTTTCAGGTTTTCCTGGAGGTCGGCGGTTTGATTTTCTTTCGTCTTCAGCTCAGCCTGCATGCAGACAGTTATATGATTCAGCAAAACGGTACAAGGATTAAAGTACTAACCACATAACAAGTTATGCACTTGGCACTTGGGGCTAATGCATATTCGATCTTCATCTTTCAATTGCTTACAAAGTCCCAAGATCAATACAAGTATTCAACTTGGCACTTGGGGGCTAATGGCTATTTGCTCGTATATATTCTGATGCGACAATTTCAATTACTTCAAGTACCGGTTTAACTATGCTAAATTGAACCGGCCCTTGGGGGCTACATCAGCGAATTTCAAAGCATTAAGGTTTACATTAGTAAGTCCCGGTTTCAAAGAAGATTACAAACCGGCCCTTGGGGGCTAGGAGAATCAGCAATAATTGAAGCATACAAGTATGAAGGAGCATATGGAAGTTACCTCATATTTCTCTTTCATCATATTAACTAGACCGGCTTCATAGTCGCGACTGGTATACAACCGGTTCAGATAGCCGGAATGGATATCTTGGGCGTTCAGAGCAGCATAAGTCGTCAGATCAGTGTTCCACTTGCCTTTGCCAAAGGCAGCAAATTCTTCCTTGGCAGAATGTTTGGACAGAGCGATAGGATTGTTTGCTTCGGTATGGCCAGTGCCAGTAATGACAACCTCATCATCCTGGGTACCGCCGGTTTGCACTGGGGATGTTGGCTTGTTAGTAGGTTTTGCTGGACCGGTGGAGCTTTCAATCCGGATGGAACCTGTGGGCTGATTGACAGGACCTGAGGCATCAGTAGGTCTCTCTTCAGCAATAAGATCGTCGTCTTGTTGCGGTGGATCGTTGGGTATATCCTCAGGAATAGCCGCTTCAACATTGGGTGTCTGGCCTGGTTCAAGAACGACATCTTCTTCGGCCGCTTTATCCAGGCGGGCCTTCTTGCTTGGCCTTGGTTTGGCCCTGAGAAGAATAACAAAATCAAATACAACATATGTTCTAAGGCAATGTACTGTAAATATCACAATAAGTATAGCTTACCCGAGGACCGTTTTGAGCGGTGGGAGCTGAGTAGCCGATGACTCGCCAGAAGATGAGTGGGAAGTAACCTGGTAATCGTAGTCAGACGGATTAAGAGGTTGACAAAAGCAGCCCGCTTTAGGACAAGCACTGACAAGAAAATTAGAGACCTCTGAATGACGTTTCCAAACCGGACTGTTCGGTAAACCGGCGGAGGTAATTACCTGGCCGCTGTGCCGGGTTGTGCCGAGCTTCATGTTGTTGGGTCTTCATAAGAAATTTAGGATCCAAATAAGCAAGAGGATGAGAAAATTTAACTTTCCGGTTTGCCTGACGGATTTTTTGTGAAGGCAAAGTTTCTGAATCGGAAGAGAGAATAATTACCTCTGCAACATCCGCGTGGCTGGCTTCGGCATCATCCTGACAAGTATCATCATCAATAAGACGTATGAAAAATAAACCAAGTGAGTCAAGTTCTACCTCAAAGTCCGGATTATCCACATCATCATCAGGGGCCGGATTAGAAGATGCAGTGGTTCTTTTCCGGTGGGCAGTCTTCTTCACAGCTTTAGTCTTTTGCCGAGTTGCTCTCTCCGGTTTGTCTGGTTTTTCTGGTTTCTCCTACGGCAGTTTCTTGCTCCAAAACGGATTATTGCCCTAATTGCACAGACACTGATATTAAACAATGACTAGGCATATCAACAACAGATTCAGCAAAGAGAAAAGCAAAGTCTTACAGCTGGCGGTTTGTTGGTGGCACAGAAGGGAAGCAGGCCGGCTCTAGCGCAGACGTGTTCAGGTTCATTCAGCATCTTATTCACAGCCTCTGTGATTTCTTCATCGGAAAGCTTGATTTTGGAATGTCACAGTGGGTCATCAACACTGTCAGTATACTCGCACATCAAACCGGAGCGCCGACTAAGGGGCAGTATGCTCCATGATATCCAATAGCGAGCGAGATCAACCCCTATTAAACCATTGGCCATAAAGGCTCTGAGCTTTGACAGTTGAGGAGCATATTTTCTTCTCTCTTGGGCAGTCAATCTTTGAGGAAAAGGGTGTGTATTGCTGAGCCGCTCCGGACGAAAGCCAGGCAAGGGATTCTCACCAGCAGGGGAGGTGTCTTTGCAGTAGAACCATGTCTGATCCCACTCTTTGGGGTGGCTGTGGAATTTGGCGTGAGGGTATGTGACCTCTTTCCTTTTCTGAATCGCCACGCTACCCAACTCCGTATTAGAGCCATCAGTAAACTCAGTACGGCGGTTTAGATGGAAAAGATCTCTGAACAATTCCACTGTGGGCTCCTCTTGAAAGAACACCTCACAGAGCACTTGGAAGTGACACATATTTGTAACAGAGTTGGGGCCAGTGTCTTGTGGATGGAGTTGGAATTGGCTAAAACATCCCAGTAAAATTTAGAACCGGGCGGTTTAAAGCCCCGGGCTAGGTGATCTACGAAAACAACGACCTCTCCTTCTTGAGGTTTGGGAGGGCATTCTTTGCCAGGAGCCCTCCAATGGATGGTATCTTTGCTGCCTAAAGCGCCAATCAGGACTAGATCGTCAAGTTCAGCCTCTGTGATGCGAGAAGGAACCCAATTGCACTCATATACTTGCTTGGCCATGAGGAAATCTACAAGGTAGAAGATCCCGGTTCAAAAATGCATTGATCAAGTACATTGGTATGCGTAATGTTAAACCGCGGACATGTCTATCTAAAGCGGAGTTTATGAAGCAACAACATCTGGTGGTTCAACTAGGGGACTAATGATATATACCGGGTTGATAAATTTTTTCTACAAGGTTAAACCGCCTGATCTACGCATGGAGACCGCTGAGATGGCGGATGGATAAGTGTGCAGAAACAGATTTCACACGATTTCTTTATAGCGTTGGATCTGAAGCAAGTTCAGAAATAAGAAAAATATTCAAAAGCTCAAGGCAGAACAGCATTGAATCAATGGGCAGAAATATATGTGAGATCTATGGTCTAGGGCATGAAACTAAAAGCGTATACCAACAGCTACTGTTATACAGAGCAGAGGTTCGCAGATGCATCCAGGGTTGGTGTATGAACATGAACAGGTGATGAATACTTCAAGAACAGGAAACCCTAGAACAGATCTGAGTTGAGAAGAGCAGAAGGTTTACCAGAGTTAAGGAAGACGCGGAAGGTTGCCGCGGCGCTCTGGTGCGTTCAGGTTGATGCAGCAGCCAAGGTTGGTGCAGAGGTTGACGGCGGCGGCGGAGCTCCGAGGCTGGCAACGCGATGAAGACGAAGCAGAAGGGGAAGATGGGAAAGAGAAAGGAAATGACCCTTCGGTCCTATTTATAAGGCAAATATGAGTCAGGCACGACAATCAAGGGGCCATGAAACGGAGCTGTCGCCTCGATTTCCGTAGATATATTAAACAAAGAAGCATAATGGATATCTTCATTATGACAGGTGACATCACTCCGGTTTAAAATAATCAGAAAAGATGACATCATGGCGGTCTACCAATTTAAGAGAAGACATTGAAGATGAAGTTTTTGTTAAAGGATTGACATGAACCTGTTCAAATCAATCTGGGGCCTAATGTTGGGGATATTACTACTGGGCGTAAACCGGCCTATCTGGGCCGGATCACTTCATCAGTAGCTCCAGAAGTGATAAAGCCCAAGAAGGCAGATGAGGGCCTAAGGCCCATAGCCGGTTCAAGACTTGTAGCTGTAAACCGGGATTTGTATATAAACTTGTATTGTAAGCTAGGAATAAGGAGATACCAACCCGGATACGAATATCGACCAGTGTTGGGACTCTGTGAACCGACGGGTGTCACCCGTGTATATAAGGGGACGACCCGGCGATGGTTCAAGAACAACAGACAACAACTCGAGACATAGGCGAAGCTTATTTGCTCCCTAGTCATCGAAACCCCATCAAGTCCGTCACAACTAGACGTAGGCTTTTACCTTCATTGAAGGGGCCGAACTAGTATAAACTCTCTTGCGTCCCTGTGTCCGCTTTAACCCCTTCAAGCTAACCCGTCACGATGGCTCCACGACTAAGTCCTTTCTCTAGGACATCTGCCGTGACAAAACCACGACAAATTGGTTATATGATGTCCACATACCTAATGGACAAGACTGGCTTCTTCTTGGCAATTTCAACTATATCCAGGCCCCTGACAACCGTAACAAGCCGGGTGGGAACTTAAATGATATGATTACATTCGACGATATCATCCGCAAGCAGCAACTAATTGAAATTGTGGTTCAAGGCAGAATGTACACATGGAGCAATATGCAACTTGACCCCCTGCTCGAACAAATTGATTGGTTTCTTACTTCACTGCACTGGACCAACAAGTATCCTAAAACCATGGTTAAACCACTTGGCAAACCTGTTTCTGACCATATTCCTTGCGTGGTAACTATTGAAACTAAAATCCCCCGTAGCAAACTCTTTAGATTCGAATCTTACTGGATTTTGCACCCTGGGTTCATGGATATCGTTCAAGAGGTTTGGAATAAACCTGTCTTTAACAAAAATGCTACGGACACACTAACCCAAAAGTTTAAGGCCCTCAGACACGCGCTCAAAATTTGGAGTAAGCACATCTCCAAGCTATCCATTGCGATCAGTAACTGTAACGAGGTCCTAGCTGATTTAGATGAGTTAGAAAACAAGAGATGCCTCACAATTCCTGAATCTAACTTCAGAACCATCCTCAAAGCTCATCTACTCAAACTGCTCAAATATCAGAAGCTATATTGGAAAAAACGTTGCACCATCCGTTGGGTCATGTTTGGCGATGAGAATACCAAATTTTTCCAGGCCAGTGCCACTGAAAGGTTTCGAAAGAAAAACATTGCTTCTTTTCGAACTGATGATGGTAGTTTAGTCGAAGATCACCCTGGCAAAGAGGCACTCCTTCACTCCACTTATAAATCCAGGTTAGGTACTACAACCTCATGTGATATGAAATTCGACTTTCCTGCAATCATTCCGTGTGCCTATAACCTTGATCATCTTACTGATCCGTTCACCGAGGAAGAAATTGATGGTATTGTAAAAGAAATGCCCCGTGATCGCGCCCCTGGCCCTGATGGATTTAGCGAAGCCTCTCTTAAAGCATGCTGGCCCATTATTAAACATGACTTCTATGCACTTTGCTCCCAATTCCATCAAGGCACTCTGGATATCACTAGCATCAACGACGGTATCATTACACTAATACCCAAGGTCAATTTACCTGAGTCAGTAAATGATTATAGACTGATCACCCTTCTTAACTGCTGCCTAAAGTTGATCACGAAATTGCTCGCTAACCGCCTCCAACGGGTTATCCTTCAACTGGTTCACCATAATCAATACGGATTTCTTAAAGGACGGACCATCCAAGACTGTCTGGCGTGGGCCTATCAGTATATTCACCTATGTCACACTTCGGGCAAAAAGATAGTTCTGCTTAAGCTAGACTTTGCAAAAGTGTTTGACACGATTGCTCACGAGCCCATGATCAATATAATGTGGCATATGGGGTTCAACGATCGATGGATTGCTTGGATTAACTGCCTCTTTTCCTCTGGTCGATCCTCAGTTCTTCTAAATGGAGTACTGGGCCGTCAGTTCCTCTGTAAGTGTGGGGTTAGGCAAGGTGACCCACTATCCCCACTCATCTTTGTTCTCGCGGCTGAGTTGCTCCAGGCTGCAGTTAATGACATGTTCAGACAAGGCAGGATCCATCTCCCTTTCCCTTGCAGAGGACAAACTGACTATCCTGTCCTTCAATATGCGGACGATACACTCATTGTCCTCCCCACATGCACCCAACAAGCCACATTAATCAAGCAACTCCTCTCGGACTATGCCTCCTCTATTGGGCTTAAGATCAACTTCCATAAATCCACGTTAATACCAATCAACCTGGACTTGGAAGCTACAAACAATTTGGCAAGAGTTTTAGAATGTGCAATTGGCTCTATGCCATTCACCTACCTTGTCCTCCCATTAGGCACAACAAAACCCTCCGTACAAGAGCTCATGCCTCTGGTCTGTAGATTAGAAAGACAGCTCACGTCCACAATTGCTTTGATGTCGTATGGAGGCAAGCTTGCTTGGTTAAATGCGTCGGTTACATCGCTCCTCGTGTTTGCCATGTGCACGCTCAAGTTCCCTCCTAAACTCATTGAGATCCTTGATAAAATCAGACGTTGATGCCTTTGGTCTAAGAAAACAGAACAAGGGGATAAATGTAACTCGCTGGCTGCTTGGAATTTGGTCTGCCGACCCAAGAAAAATGGAGGGCTTGGAGTGATCAACTTAAAGATACATAATGAGGCTCTGCTGCTAAAGTTCCTGCACAAGTTGTTCAACAAACTGGATATTCCCTGGGTGAATCTCGTTTGGGACAATCATTACGTGGACAAAATACCTCATGCGGTGGACACGGTTGGCTCGTTCTGGTGGAAAGACATTCTAAAACTCACCCCCATTTTCCACGGAATCACATGTGTTCAGGTGGTTGACGGCAAGACGACGCTCTTTTGGAAAGATCTGTGGAAGGAGGAAATCCTACAAATATCTCACCCTCATGCTTTTTCATTTGCCATTCATGAAGATCTTTCTGTGGCTGAGGCAATGAATAGTACGGATCTGCATGAAACCTTTCACCTACCTGTCTCGCCGCAGGCGCTTGAAGAAATCCAAGATATGCACTCCTCTCCACACTAGATTTCCCCCTCGACCTCACTACATGACGCATGGCATTACTCGTGGGGGTTGGCGTACTATCAGCCAAAGGACTACTATAACAACTACTTCAGGGACGGGGAGGCGCACCATGCTTTCAATCATCTGTGGAAATCGAGATGTACTATGAAAATCAAAGTGTTCGATTGGCCGCTCTTCCTTGATAGGCTCAACACATGCAATATGCTCAAAAGGAGGCATTATAACATCGGGAATAACTTTGATTGCGTACTGTGTGAGCATCACGTCGAGGAAACCGTTGACCATATGATCTTCACTTGCCCGTTCAGCCAAAGCTGTTCGGCGAAACTCCACATAGTTTGGGCACCCTTTGACAACCACCTCGATCTCCTTCATCCAACAAAAGACGCTTGGCCGCACCCTTTCTTCTTTGAAACATTCCTCACCTCGGCTTGGAGCATTTGGAAAGAGAGAAACAACAAATATTTCAGAGGAGTGGCTCCGACGGTGGGGGGCTGGCTGACACGATTCAAAGAGGATCTCCAACTTCTTCAACATAGAATTAAAGCAGCCCATAGAGCTGCCTTTATCACCTTTTGTAACTCTATTGTTTAACCAAAACTTACACTGTATCAGAGCTCCCTAGCTGCACACTAGGTGAAAAGGTGCACCTTGTAAAAATGGCTGATATGTCTATGTAAACATCCCATTTCTATAGATATATGAAAAACAGTAGGGGTTCTCCCCCTACTGTCAAGTTTCAAAAAAAACTACGGGCATGGAACCAGGCGGAACAACGAGGGGAAATGAGCGGGAGCTCGCTGTGACGATGAAGCGCGGGTCAGTGGGTTCGGGGGAGGCTCGGAGTTGCCGGAGTCGTCGACAACGTGCGGTGGCCTAAGGAGGAAGAAGGCGGTGTCGAGGGTGATGCGTGGACGCCGAGCTCGATCTTCTCCACGCAGACGGCTTGGCCGAGGGTTGCGGTGCTCGGGGGCAGGACGATGAGGTGGAAGGAGCCCAGTGGCCCAGTCGTTCGCGGTGGCAGAGCCATGGTTGGGCTCGGACGGGGCAGAGCTGGCAGAGGAACGAGGTGGAGAGGGGGAAGAGGTGTGAGCTAGTGGGGCTGGTGGACGGGAGGAGTCCGAGGGATCGCGGAGTGGGTGACCTTATCCTCACCGCCGTCGCCGGCGAGAGGGTCAGGCGGCGACGAGTGCGCACGGGCGCTCAGTCGGACGTGCCCGAGGAACAGGAAAGGTGGCGAGGGGGATTTGATTGGGCCGGCTTGGCTGCGGCCAAATGGGCCCGGGAGGGGGTTTGGCCCACGGGAGGCAGGGGCTTTGCTTTGCTTTTATTTATTTTTCATTTTCTTTCTCTTTTTTATTTTACTTTCTTTTACATTTAGTTTTTATTTAATATTTAAAATGATCCCTAAATTAGTAATACCTTAAAAATCACTGCAACAAAATGTTTTACCCCAAAAAATTTAGTTTAGTATTTTGTTAATTATAAAAGCATTTAAATATTGGTTTTTGCTACTGTTTTATTCACCTAAGGGTATTTAACATTTTATAAAAGTGGGGGTTTCTTCACCACAATTACCTATGCATTATTTGGCACAAGCCGGACATTTTAGTTTTAATTTTTGAAAACTTTTGATGTTTGTCTCTAATTCAGTTTTGAATTTGAATCGGTTCTGAACTATCCCGAGATTATCAACAGTAACCGAGGTGACGTGGCATCATTAGCAGGGAATTACTGTAGTCTAATTATCCAGGCATCACAGTTAGGATCAGAAGAAGCACTCATATTAGCAAAAAATTTCATAAGTTCATCCATCTTTCCAGTCAAAACATTAATCTCTTCTATCGCATGAACTTTTTTACTAGTAGATCTTTCGGTGTCCCATTGATAATAATTAACCATAATATCATCTAGGATTTTAGTAGCTTCTCCTAAAGTGATTTCCATAAAAGTGCCTCCCGTGGCCGAATCTAAAAGATTTCTAGAAGCAAAATTCAATCCAGCATAAAAATTCCGTATAATCATCCATAAATTCAAACCATGTGTAGGGCAATTGCGTATCATTGATTTCATCCTCTCCCATGCTTGTGCAACATGCTCATGATCAAGTTGCTTAAAGTTCATAATATTGTTTCTAAGAGAGATGATCTTAGTGGGAGGAAAATACTTAGAGATAAAAGCATCTTTGCACTTATTCCATGAATCAATACTATTTTTAGGCAAAGAAGAGAACCAAGTTTTAGCACGATCTCTAAGCGAAAACAGAAATATCTTCAATTTAACAATATAATTATCTACATCTTTCTTATTTTGTATATCACATAAATCAACAAAGCTGTTTAGATGGGTAGCAACATCTTCACTAGGAAGGCCAGCAAATTGATCTTTCATGACAAGATTCAGCAAAGCAGTATTTATTTCGCAAGATTCAGCATCGGTAAGAGGAGCAATCGGAGTGCTAATAAAATCATTATTGTTGGTATAGGAAAAGTCACATAATTTAGTATTATCTTGAGCCATCGTGACAAACAATCAATCTAACAAACAGACACACAAGAGGCAAGCGAAAGAAGGCGAACGAAAAAAGGGCGAACAGAAAAGAGGCGAATAAAACGGCAAGGGTGAAGTGGGGGAGAGGAAAATGTGAGGCAAATGGCAAATAATGTAATGCGAGGGATAAGAGTTCTCTCAACAATAATGACATAATGATAAACGTGAGCGAAAACAGAATTGCAATGCTATGAAACAAGGCCTAGGGTTCATACTTTCATTAGTGCAAGTTCTCTCAACAATAATAACATAATTGGATCATATAACTATCCCTCAGCATGCAACAAAGAGTCACTCCAAAGTCACTAATAGCGGAGAACAAACAAAGAGATTATTGTAGGGTATGAAACCACCTCAAAGTTATTCTTTCTGATCGATCTATTAAAGAGTCCGTAGTAAAGTAACACGAAGCTATTCTTTCCGTTCGATCTATCCTAGAGTTTGTACTAGAATAACACCTTAAGACACAAATCAACCAAAACCCTAATGTCACCTAGATACTCCAATGTCACCTCAAGTATCCGTGGGTAAGATTATATGATATGCATCACACAATCTCAGATTCATCTATTCAATCAACAGAAAGAACTTCAAAGAGTGCCCCAAAGTTTGTACCAGAGAGTCAAGATGAAAACGTGTGCCAACCCCTATGCATAAGTTCACAAGGTCACAGAACTCGCAAGTTGCTCACCGAAACATACATCAAGTGGATCACGTGAATATCCCATTGTCACCACAGATAAGCACATGCAAGACATACATCAAGTGTTCTCAAGTCCTTAAAGACTCAATCTGAGAAGATAACTTCAAAGGGAAAACTCAATCCATTACAAGAGAGTAGAGGGGGAGAAACATCATAAGATCCAACTATAATAGCAAAGCTCGTGATACATTAAGATCGTGCCGAATCAAGAACACGAGAGAGAGAGAGAGAGAGAGAGAGATCAAACACATAGCTACTGGTACATACCCTCAGCCCCGAGGGTGAACTACTCCCTCCTCGTCATGGAGAGCGCTGGGATGATGAAGATGGCCACTGGAGAGGGATTCCCCCTCTGACAAGGTGCCGGAACGAGTCTAGATTGGTTTTTGGTGGATAAAGAGGCTTGCGGTAGCGGAACTCCCGGTCTAGGTTATTTTCTGGAGGTTTCAGTATTTATAGGAATTTTTGGCGTTGGGAACAAGTCAGGGGGCGTCCCCGAGTCGTCCACGAGATAGGGCGGCGCGCCCAGGGGGTAGGGCGCGCCCACACCCTCGTGGACCGCCCGGGACTCTTCTGGCCCAACTCTTTTACTCCCGGGGCTTCTTTTGGTACATAAAAAATCATCAAAAATTGACACATCAATTGGAATCCATTTGGTATTCCTTTTCTGTAACACTCAAAAACAAGGAAAAAACAGAAACTGGCACTGGGCTCTAAGTTAATAGGTTAGTCCCAAAAATCATATAAAATAGGATATAAATGCATATAAAACATCCTAGATGGATAGTATAATAACATGGAACAATAAAAAATTATAGATACGTTGGAGACGTATCAAGCATCCCCAAGCTTAATTCCTGCTCGTCCTCGAGTAGGTAATTGATAAAAACAGAATTTTTGATGTGGAATGCTACCTAACATAATTATCAATGTAATTTTCTTTATTGTGGCATGAATATTCAGATCCAAAAGATTAAAGACAAAAGTTCAATACTGACATAAAAATAATAATACTTCAAGCATACTAACCAAGAAATTATGTCTTCCTCAAAATAACATTGCCAAAGAAAGCTCATCCCTACAAAATCATATAGTTTGGCTATGCTTCATCTTCGTCACACAAAAATGCTCTCATCATGCACAACCCCGATGACAAGCTAAGCAATTGTTTCATACTTTAGTAATCTCAAACCGTTTTCAACTTTCACGCAATACATGAGCGTGAGCCATGGACATAGCACTATGGGTGGAATAGAATATAATGATGGGGGTTGTGTGGAGAAGACAAAAAAGGAGAAAGTCTCACATTGACATGGCTAATAAACGGGCTATGGAGATGCCCATTAATTGATGTCAATGCGAGGAGTAGGGATTGCCATGCAACGGACGCACTAGAGCTATAAATGTATGAAAGCTCATCAAAAGAAACTAAGTGGGTGTGCATCCAACTTGCTTGATCACGAAGACCTAGGACATTTGAGGAAGCCCATTGTTGTAATATACAAGCCAAGTTCTATAATGAAAAATTCCCACTAGAATATGAAAGTGACAAAATAAGAGACTCTCTATCATAAAGATCATGGTGCTACTTTGAAGCACAAGTGTGGAAAAAGGATAGTAGCATTACCCCTTCTTTTCTTTTTTTGGGCCTTCCCTTTTTTTATTTGGTCTTTCTCTTTTTTTCATGGGACAATGCTCTATTAATGATGATCATCACACTTCTATTTATTTACAGCTCAATGATTACAACTCGATACTAGAACAAAATATGACTCTATATGAGCACCTCCGGCGGTGTACTGTGATGGGCAATGAAACAAGAGTGACATGTATGAAAAATTATGCATGGTGGCTTTGCCATAAATATGATGTAGACTACATGATCATGCAAGGCAATATGACAATGATGAAGCGTGTCATAATAAACGGAACGGTGGAAAGTTGCATGGCAATATATCTCAGAATGGCTATGGAAATGCCATAATAGGTAGGTATGGTGGCTTTTTTGAGGAAGATATAAGGAGGTTTATGTGTGATAGAGCGTATCATATCACGAGATTTGGATGCACCGGCGAAGTTTGCACCAACTCTCAAGGTGAGAAAGGGGAATGCACGGTACCGAAGAGGCTAGAATGATGGAAGGGTGAGAGTGCGTGTAATCCATGGACTCAACATTAGTCATAAAGAACTCACATACTTATTGCAGAAATCTACAAGTCATCAAACCTAAAGCACTACGCGCATGCTCCTAGGGGGATAGATTGGTAGGAAAAGACCATCGCTCATCCCCAACCGCCACTCATATGGAAGGCAATCAAAGAAACACCTCATGCTTCAAATTTGTCAAACAACGGTTACCATACGTGCATGCTACGGGACTTGCAAACCTCAACACAAGTATTGATCAAATTCACAATTACTAAACTAGCATGACTCTAGTATCACCATCCTCATGTCTCAAAACAATCATCAAGTATCAAACTTGTCCTAGTATTCAACGCACTCTATATGAATGTTTTTATTATACCCATCTTGGATGCCTATCATATTAGGACTAATTTTATAGCCAAAGCAAATTACCATGCTGTTCTAAAGGACTATCAAAATAATATAAGTGAATCATGAGAGTTCATCTATTTCTTCAAAATAAAACCACCGTCGTTCTCCAAAAGATATAAGTGAAGCACTACAGCAAACGACAAACTACTCCGAAAGATATAAGTGAAGATCAATGAGTAGTTGAATAATTATGCAACTATGTGAAGACTCTCTAACATTTAAGAATTTCAGATCTTGGTATTTTATTCAAACATCAAGCAAAACACAAGAAAATAAAATGACGCTCCAAGCAAAACACATATCATGTGGTGAATAAAAATATAGCTCCAAGTAAAGTTACGGATGAACGAAGACAAAAGAGGGGATGCCATCCGGGGCATCCCCAAGCTTAGGCTACTGGTTGTCCTTGAATATTACCTTGGGGTGCCTTGGGCATCCCCAAGCTTAGGCTCTTGCCACTCTTTATTCCATAGTCCATCGAATCTTTACCCAAAACTTGAAAACTTCACAACACAAAACTCATAAGCTCCGTTAGTATAAGAAAATAAATCACCACTTAGGTACTGAAAGACAAGATTCATAATTTTTGTCACATGATGCCTACTATACCATATCATTTCTACAATTTATATTAAGCAATATAAGCCATACAAACTAGAAAACAAGCAAACTATCCATCAAAAACAGAACAATCTATAGCAATCTGGAGAATTCGAATACTTCTATAACTCCAAAAATCCTGATAAATTAGGAAGTCCTAGGTAATTTGTTTATTAATCTACTGCAAGTGGAATTGGTATTTTATCGCTCTCTGGTAAAAACGGAAATTATTTTCATGAGCACATACTTCCGGTTTTTTACAGCAAGATCAAATAACAATTACCCAAGAAGATCCTAAAGGTTTTACTTGGCACAAACACTAATAAAGACATAAAAAACACAATTATAACAGAGGATAGATGATTTATTTATTACCAAACAGGAACAAAAAGCAAAGAAAAAAAATAAAATTGGGTTGCCTTCCAACAAGCGCTATCGTTTAACGCCCCTAGCTAGGCATGACGATTCAATGATGCTCGCATAAAAGATTAGAATTGAAACATAACGGGAGCATCATGAAGCATATGACAAGCACATTTAAGTCTAACCCACTTCCTATGCATAGGTATTTTGTGAGCAAACAACTTGTGGGAACAAGAATCAACTTGCATAGGAAGGTAAAATAAGAAAATCTTCAAGATTTTCAACACATAGAGAGGAAACTTGATATTATAGCAATTCCTACAAGCATATGTTCCTCCCTCATAATAATTACATGTAGGATCATAAGTAAATTCAACAATGTAGCTATCACAAAACATATTCTTGACACGATCCACATGTATGCAAAGTTGACACTCTTCCAAAATAGTGGGATTAACATTAACTAAAGTCATGACCTCTCCAAACCCACTTTCATAATTATCACAATAAGATTCAACAGCCTCCAAAATAGTGGGATCATTACTTCCTAAAGTTGAAACTCTTCCAAACCCACTTTCATCAATATAATCATCATAAATAGGAGGCATGCTATCATCAAAATAAATTCGCTCATCAAAACTTGGGGGACAAAAAATATCATCTTCATCAAACATAGCATACGCAAGCTTGTGGCTTTGCATATCATTAGCATCATGGATATTCAAAGAATTCATACTAACAACATTGCAATCATGCTCATCATCCAAAGATTTAGTGCCAAACATTTTAATACATTCTTATTCTAACTCTTTGGCACAATTATCGGAATCCTCATTTTCATGAAAGACATTAAAAAGACGAAGCATATGAGGCAACCTTAATTCCATTTTTTGTAGTTTTCTTTTATAGACTAAACTAGTGATAAAACAGGAAACTAAAAGATTCAATTGCAAGATCTAAAGATATACGTTCAAGCGCTAACCTCCCCGGCAACGGCGCCAGAAAAGAGCTTGATGTCTACTACACAACCTTCTTCTTGCAGACGTTGTTGGGCCTCCAAGTTTAGAGGTTTGTATAACAATAGCAAATTTCCCTCAAGTGGATGACCTAAGGTTTATCAATCCATGGAAGGCATAGGATGAAGGTGGTCTCTCTCAAACAACCCTGCAACCAAATAGCAAAGAGTCTCTTGTGTCCCCAACACACCCAATACAATGGTAAATTGTATAGGTGCACTAGTTCAGCGAAGAGATGGTGATACAAGTGCAATATGGATGGTAGATATAGGTTTTTGTAATCTGAAAATATAAAAACAGCAAGGTAACTAATGATAAAAGTGAGTGAAAACGGTATTGCAATGCTAGGAAACAAGGCCTAGGGTTCATACTTTCACTAGTGCAAGTTCTGTCAACAATAATAACATAATTGGATCATATAAATATCATTCAACATGCAACAAAGAGTCATTCCAAAGTCACTAATAGCGGAGAACAAACAAAAAGATTTTTGTAGGGTACGAAACCACCTGAAAGTTATTCTTTCTGATCGATCTATTCAAGAGTCCGTAGTAAAGTAACACGAAGCTATTCTTTCCGTTTGATCTATCATAGAGTTCGTACTAGAATAACACCTTAAGACACAAATCAACCAAAACCCTAATGTCACCTAGATACTTCAATGTCACCTCAAGTATTCGTGGTATGATTATATGATATGGACCACACAATCTTAGATTCATCTATTCAACCAACACAAAGAACTTCAAAGAGTGCCCCAAAGTTTCTACCGAAGAGTCGAGACGAAAACGTGTGCCAACCCCTATGCATAAGTTCACAAGGTCACGGAAGTCGCAAGTTGATCACCAGAACATACATCAAGTGGATCACGTGAATATCCTATTTTCACCACAGATAAGCACATGCAAGACATACATGAAGTGTTCTCAAATCCTTAAAGACTCAATCCGATAAGATAACTTCAAAGGGAAAACTCAATCTATTACAAGAGAGTCGAGGGGGAGAAACATCATTGCTACCTCTTGAGCACTGCGTTGGTTTTCCCTTGAAGAGGAAAGGGTGATGCAGCAAAGTAGCGTAACTCTAACCCTCAGTTTTTGAGAACCAAGGTATCAATCCAGTAGGAGGCTATGCGCCAGTCCCTCACACCTACACAAAACAAATAAATCCTCACAACCAACGCGATATGGGGTTGTCAATCCCTACACGGTCACTTACGAGAGTGAGATCTGATAGATATGATAAGATAATATTTTTGGTATTTTATGATAAAGATGCAAAGTAAAATAAAAGGCAATGAAAATTACTAAGTGTTGGAAGATTAATATGATGGAAGATAGACCCGGGGGCCATAGGTTTCACTAGTGGCTTCTCTCAAGAGCATAAGTATTTTACGGTGGGTAAACAAACTACTGTTGAGCAATTGACAAAATTAAGCATAGTTATGAGAATATCTAGGTATGATCATGTATATAGGCATCACGTACAAGACAAGTAGACTTGCTCCTGCCTGCATCTACTACTATCACTCCACAAATCGACCGCTATCCAGCATGCATCTAGAGTATTAATTCCATAAGAACAGAGTAACGCCTTAAGCAAGATGACATGATGTAGAGGGATAAATTCATGCAATATGATAAAAAAATCATCTTGTTATCCTCGATGGCAACAATACAATACGTGCCTTGCTGCCCCTACTGTCACTGGGAAAGGGCACCGCAAGATTGAACCCAAAGCTAAGCACTTCTCCCACTTCAAGAAAGATCAATCTAGTAGGCCAAACCAAACTGATAATTCGAAGAGACTTGCAAAGATAACCAATCATACATAAAAGAATTCAGAGAAGATTCAAATATTGTTCATAGATAAATATGATCATAAACCCACAATTCATCGGTCTGAACAAACACACAGCAAAATAAGATTACATCGAATAGATCTCCACAAGAGAGGGGGAGTGTTGGGGAACGTAGTAATTTCAAAAAAATTCCTACGCACACGCAAGATCATGGTGATGCATATCAACGAGAGGGGAGAGTGTTGTCTACGTACCCTTGTAGACCGACAGCGGAAGCGTTATGACAACGCGGTTGATGTAGTCGTACGTCTTCACGGACCGATCGATCAAGCACCGAAACTATGGCACCTCCGAGTTCTAGCACACGTTCAGCTCGATGACGATCCCCGGACTCCGATCCAGCAAAGTGTCGGGGAAGAGTTCCATCAGCACGACGGCGTGGTGACGATCTTGATGTTCTACCGTCGCAGGGCTTAGCCTAAGCACCGCTATAATATTATCGAGGATTATGGTGGAAGGGGGCACCGCACACGGGTAAGAGAACGATCACGAAGATCAACTTGTGTGTCTATGGGGTGCCCCTTGGCCACGTATATAAAGGAGTGGAGGAGGGGGGGAGAGGGCCGGCCCCTATGGCGCGCCCTGGAGGAGTCCTACTCCCACCGGGAGTAGGATTCCCCCCTTCCAAGTAGTAGGAGTAGGAGTCAAGGCAAGGGAAGGGAGAAGAGAAGGAAGGAGGGAGCAGCCCCTCCCCCTAGTCCAATTCGGACTAGGCCTTGGGGGGGGGCCCAACCTCTCCTCTCTCTTTCCCCTAAAGCCCAATAAGGCCCATATACTCCCCGGCGAATTCCCGTAACTCTCCGGTACTCTGAAAAATACCCGAATCACTCGGAACCTTTCCGATGTCCGAATATAGTCATCCAATATATCGATCTTTACGTCTCGACCATTTCGAGACTCCTCGTCATGTCCCCGATCGCATCCGGGACTCCAAACTCCTTCGATACATCAAAACTCATAAACTCATAATATAACTGTAATCGAAACCTTAAGTGTGCGGACCCTACGGGTTCGAGAACAATGTAGACACGACCGAGACACGTCTCCGTTCAATAACCAATAGCGGAACCTGGATGCTCATATTGGCTCCCACATATTCTACGAAGATCTTTATCGGTCAGACCGCATAACAACATATGTTGTTCCCTTTGTCATCGGTATGTTACTTGCCCGAGATTCGATCGTCGGTATCTCAATACCTAGTTCAATCTCGTTACTGACAAGTCTCTTTACTTGCTCCGTAATACATCATCCTGCAACTAACTCATTAGTTGCAATGCTTGCAAGGCTTAAGTGATGTGCAGTACAGAGAGGGCCCGAAGATACCTCTCCGACAATCGGAGTGACAAATCCTAATCTCGAAATACGCCAACCCAACAAGTACCTTCAGAGACACCTGTAGAGCACCTTTATAATCACCCAGTTACATTGTGACGTTTGGTGGCACACAAAGTGTTCCTCCGGTAAATGGGAGTTGCATAATCTCATAGTCATACGAACATGTATAAGTCATGAAGAAAGCAATAGCAACATACTAAAACGATCGGGTGCTAAGCTAATGGAATGGGTCATGTCAATCACATCATTCTCCTAATGATGTGATCCCGTTAATCAAATGACAACACATGTCTATGGTTAGGAAACATAGCCATCTTCGATTAACGAGCTAGTCAAGTAGAGGCATACTAGTGACGTTTAGTTTGTCTATGTATTCACACAAGTATTATGTTTCCGCTTAATACAATTCTAGCATGAATAATAAACATTTATCATGATATACGGAAATAAATAATAACTTTATTATTGCCTCTAGGGCATATTTCCTTCACTCTCCCACTTGCACTAGAGTCAATAATCTAGTTCACATCGCCATGTGATTTAACATCAATAGTTCACATCACCATGTGATTAACGCCCATAGTTCACATTGACATGTGACCAACACCCAAAGGGTTTACTAGAGTCAATAATCTAGTTCACATCGCTATGTGATTAACACCCAAAGAGTACTGAGGTGTGATCATGTTTTGCTTGTGAGAGAAGTTTAGTCAACGGGTCTGCCACATTCAGATCTGGAAGTATTTTGCAAATTTCTATGTCAACAATGCTCTGCATGGAGCTACTCTAGCTAATTGCTCCCACTTTCAGTATGTATCCAGATTGAGACTTAGAGTCATCTGGATCAGTGTCAAAACTTGCATCGACGTAACCCTTTATGACGAACCTTTTGTCACCTCCATAATCGAGAAACATATCCTTATTCCACTAAGGATAATTTTGACCAATGTCTAGTGATCTACTCCTAGATCACTATTGTACTCCCTTGCCAAACTCAGGGTAGGGTATACAATAGGTCTGGTACACAGCATGGCATACTTTATAGAACCTATGGCTGAGGCATAGGGAATGACTTTCATTCTCTCTCTATCTTCTGCTGTGGTCGGGTTTTGAGTCTTACTCAACTTCACACCTTTGTAACACAGGCAAGAAATCCTTCTTTGACTGTTCCATTTTGAACTACTTCAAAATCTTGTCAAGGTATGTATTTATTGAAAAAACTTATCAAGAGTCTTGATCCATCTCTATAGATCTTGATGCTCAATATGTAAGGAGCTTCACCGAGGTCTTTCTTTGAAAAACTCCTTTCAAACATTCCTTTATGCTTTGCAGAATAATTCTACATTATCTCCGATCAACAATATGTCATTCCCATATATTTATCAGAAATGTCGTAGTGCTCCCACTCACTTTCTTGTAAATACAGGCTTCACCGCATGTCTGTATAAAACTATATGCTTTGATCAACTCATCAAAGCATATATTCCAACTCTGAGATGCTTGCACCAGTCCATAGATGGATCGTTGGAGCTTGCACATTTTGTTCGCACCTTTAGGATTGACAAAACCTTCTGGTTGCATCATATACAATAAATCCATTAAGGAATGCAGTTTTGTTTATCCATTTGCCAGATTTCATAAAATGCGGCAATTGCTAACATGATTCGGACAGACTTAAGCATAGATACGAGTGAGAAACTCTCATCGTAGTCAACACCTTGAACTTGTCGAAAACCTTTTGCGACAATTCTGGCTTTGTAGATAGTAACACTACTATCAGCGTCCGTCTTCCTCTTGAAGATCCATTTAATCTCAATGGCTTGCCAAACATCGGGCAAGTCAACCAAAGTCCATACTTTGTTCTCATACATGGATCCTATCTCAGATTTCATGGTCTCAAGCCATTTTGCGGAATCTGGGCTCATCATCGCTTCCTCATAGTTCGTAGGTTCGTCATGGTCAAGTAGAATGACCTCCAAAACAAGATTACCGTACCACTCTGGTGCGGATCTCACTCTGGTTAACTTACGAGATTCGGTAGTAACTTGATCTGAAGTTACATGATCATCATCATTAGCTTCCTCACTAATTGTTGTAGTAGTCACAGGAACAGATTTCTATGATGAACTACTTTCCAATAAGGGAGAAGGTACAATTACCTTATCAAGTTCTACTTTCCTCCCACTCACTTCTTTCAAGAGAAACTCCTTCTCTAGAAAGGATCCATTCTTAGCAACGAATGTCTTGCCTTTGGATCTGCGATAGAAGGTGTGCCCAACAGTCTCCTTTGGGTATCCTATGAAGACATATTTCTCCGATTTGGGTTTGAGATTATAAGGATGAAACTTTTTCATATAAGCATCACAATCCCAAACTTTAAGAAACGACAACTTTGGTTTCTGGCCAAACCACAGTTCAGATTGTGTCGTCTCAACGGACTTAGATGGTGCCCCTTTTTAACAGGAATGCAGCTGTCTCTAATGCATGATCCCAAAACGATATTGGTAAATCGGTAAGAAACATCATAGATTGTACTATATCCAATAAAGTATGGTTATGACGTTCGGACACACCATTATGCTGTGGTGTTCCAGGTGGCATGTGTTTGTGAAACTATTCCACATTGTTTTAATTGAAGACCAAACTCGTAACTCAAATATTCGTCTCTGCGATCCGATCGTAGAAACTTTATTTTCTTTTCACAATGATTTTCCACTTCACTCTGAACTTTTTAGACTTATGTTTCATCTAGTAGATATACTCATATTTGCTTAAATCATCTGTGAAGGTCAGAAAATAATGATACTTGTCGCGAGCTTTAATATTCATCGGACCACATACATCAGTATGTATGATTTCCAACAAATCTGTTGCTCGCTCCATTGTTCCGGAGAACGGAGTCTTTTAGTCATCTTGCCCATAAGGCATGGTTCGCAAGCACCAAGTGATTCATAATCAAGTGATTCCAAAATCCCATCAGCATGGAGTTTCTTTCATGTGCTTTACACCAATATGACCTAAACGGCAGTGCCACAAATAAGTTGCACTATCATTATTAACTTTGCATCTTTTGGTTTCAATATTATGAATATGTGTATCACTACGATCGAGATCCAATGAACCATTTTCATTGGGTGTGTAACCATATAAGGTTTTATTCATGTAAACAGAACAACAATTTATTCTCTTACTTAAATGAATAACCGTATTACAACAAACATGATCAAATCATATTCATGCTCAACGCAAACACCAAATAACACTTATTTAGGTTCAACACTAATCCCGAAAGTATAGGGAGTGTGCGATGATGATCATATCAATCTTGGAACCACTTCCAACACACATCGTCACTTCACCCTTAACTAGTCTCTGTTTATTCTGCAACTCCCGTTTCGAGTTACTAATCTTAGCAACTGAACTAGTATCTAATACTGAGGGGTTGCTATAAACACTAGTAAAGTACACATCAATAACATGTATATCAAATATACTTATGTTCACTTTGCCATCCTTCTTATCCGCCAATCACTTGGGGTAGTTCCGCTTCCAGTGACCAGTCCCTTTGCAGTAGAAGCACTTAGTCTCAGGCTTAGGACCAGACTTGGGCTTCTTCACTTGAGCAGCAACTTGCTTGCTGTTTTTCTTGAAGTTCCCCTTTTTCCTTTGCCCTTTTCTTGAAACTAGTGATCTTGTCAACCATCAACACTAGATGCTCTTTCTTGATTTCTACCTTCATCGATTTCATCATCATGAAAAGCTTGGGAGTCGTTTTCGTCATCCCTTGCATACTATAGTTCATCACGAAGTTCTACTAACTTGGTGATGGTGACTAGAGAATTCTGTAAATCACTATCTTATCTGGAAGATTAACTCCCACTTGATTCAAACGATTGTAGTACCCAGACAAACTGAGCACATGCTCACTAGTTGAGCGATTCTCCTCCATCTTTTAGCTATAGAACTTGTTGGATACTTCATATCTCTCAACTCGGGTATTTGCTTGAAATATTAACTTCAAATCCTGGAACATCTCATATGGTCCATGACATTCAAAACGTCTTTGAAGTCCCGATTCTAAGCCGTTAAGCATGGTGCACTAAACTATCAAGTAGTCATCATATTTAGCTAGCCAAACGTTCATAACGTCTACATCTCCTCCTGCAATAGGTCTATCACCTAGCGGTGCATCAAGGACATAATTCTTCAATGCAGCAATGAGGATAAACCTCAGATCACGGATCCAAACCTCATCATTGCTACTAACATCTTTCAACACAATTTTCTCTAGGAACATATCAAAATAAACACAGGGAAGCAACAACGCGAGCTATTGATCTACAACATGATTTGCAAAATACTACCAGGACTAAGTTCATGATAAATTTAAGTTGAGTTAATCATATTACTTAAGAACTCCCACTTAAACAGACATCTCTCTAGTCATCTAAGTGATCACGTGATCCAAATCAACTAAACCATGTCCGATCATCACGTGAGATGGAGTAGTTTCCAATGGTGAACATCACTATGTTGATCATATCTACTATATGATTCACGTTTGACCTTTCAGTCTCCGTGTTCCGAGGCCATATCTATATATGCTAGGCTCGTCAAGTTTAACCTGAGTATTCCGCGTGTGCAACTGTTTTGCACCCGTTGTATTTGAACATAGAGCCTATCACACCCGATCATCACGTGGTGTCTCAGCACGAAGAACTTTCGCAACGGTGCATACTCAGGGATAACACTTCTCGATAATTAGTGAGAGATCACTTAAAATGCTACTGTCAAAGTAAGCAAAATAAGATGTATAAAAGATAAACATCATATGCAATCAAAATATGTGACATGATATGGCCATCATTATCTTGCGCCTTTGATTTCCATCTCCAAAGTATGGTCATGATCTCTATCGTCACCGGCATGACACCATGATCTCCATCATCTTGATCTATATCAATGTGTCGTCACGTGGTCTTCTCGCCAACAATTGCTCTTGCAACTATTGCTATCGGATAGCGATTAAGTAAAGCAATTATTGGGCGCTTGCATCTTATGCAATAGAGAGACAACCATAAGGATTTTGCCAGTTGCCGATAATATCAACAAAACATGATCATCTCATACAACAACCTATATCTCATCACGTCTTGACCATATCACATCACAACATGCCCTGCAAAAACAAGTTAGACGTCCTCTACTTTGTTGTTGCAAGTTTTACATGGCTGCTACGGGCTTAGCAAGAACCGTTCTTACCTACGCATCAAAAACCACAACGATAGTTTGTCAAGTTGGTGCTGTTTTAAGCTTCGCAAGGACCGGGCGTAGCCACACTCGGTCAACTAAAGTTGGAGAAACTGACACCCGCCAGCCACCTGTGTGCAAAGCACGTCGGTAGAACCAGTCTCGCGTAAGCGTATGCGTAATGTCGGTCTGGGCCGCTTCATCCAACAATACCGCTGAACCAAAGTATGACATGATGGTAAGCAGTATGACTTATATTGCCCACAACTCACTTGTGTTCTACTCATGCACAACATCAACGCATAAAACCTGGCTCTGATACCACTGTTGGGGAACGTAGTAATTTCAAAAAAATTCCTACGCACACGCAAGATCATGGTGATGCATAGCAACGAGAGGGGAGAGTGTTGTCTACGTACCCTTGTAGACCGACAGCGGAAGCGTTATGACAACGCGGTTGATGTAGTCGTACGTCTTCACGGCCCGACCGATCAAGCACCGAAACTACGACACCTCCGAGTTCGAGCACATGTTCAGCTCGATGACGATCCCCGGACTCCGATCCAGCAAAGTTTCGGGGAAGAATTCCGTCAGCACGACGGCGTGGTGACGATCTTGATGTTCTACCGTCGCAGGGCTTCGCCTAAGCACCGCTACAATATTATCGAGGCTTATGGTGGAAGGGGGCACCGCACACGGCTAAGAGAACGATCACGAAGATCAACTTGTGTGTCTATGGGGTGCCCCTTGGCCACGTATATAAAGGAGTGGAGGAGGGGGGAGAGGGCCGGCCCCTATGGCGCGCCCTGGAGGAGTCCTACTCCCACCGGGAGTAGGATTCCCCCCTTCCAAGTAGTAGGAGTAGGAGTCAAGGCAAGGGAAGGGAAAAGAGAAGGAAGGAGGGAGCAGCCCCTCCCCCTAGTCCAATTCGGACTAGGCCTTGGGGGGGCGCCCAACCTCTCCTCTCTCTTTCCCCTAAAGCCCAATAAGGCCCATATACTTCCCGGCGAATTCCCGTAACTCTCCGGTACTCCAAAAAATACCCGAATCACTCGGAAACTTTCCGATGTCCGAATATAGTCGTCCAATATATCGATCTTTACGTCTCGACCATTTCGAGACTCCTCTTGATGTCCCCGATCTCATCCAGGACTCCGAACTCCTTCGGTACATCAAAACTCATAGACTCATAATATAACTGTCATCGAAACCTTAAGCGTGCGGACCCTACGGGTTCGAGAACAATGTAGACATGACCGAGACATGTCTCCGGTCAATAACCAATAGCGGAACCTGGATGCTCATATTGGCTCCCACATATTCTACGAAGATCTTCATCGGTCAGACCGCATAACAACATACGTTGTTCCCTTTGTCATCGGTATGTTACTTGCCCGAGATTCGATCGTCGGTATCTTAATACCTAGTTCAATCTCGTTACTGGCAAGTCTCTTTACTCGTTCCGTAATACATCATCCTGCAACTAACTCATTAGTTGCAATGCTTGCATGGCTTAAGTGATGTGCATTACCGAGAGGGCCCAGGGATACCTCTCCGACAATCGGAGTGACAAATCCTAATCTCGAAATACGCCAACCCAACAAGTACCTTCGGAGACACCTGTAGAGCACCTTTATAATCACCCAGTTACGTTGTGACGTTTGGTGGCACACAAAGTGTTCCTCCGGTAAACGGGAGTTACATAATCTCATAGTCATAGGAACATGTATAAGTCATGAAGAAAGCAATAGCAACATACTAAAACGATCGGGTGCTAAGCTAATGGAATGGGTCATGTCAATCACATCATTCTCCTAATGATGTGATCCTGTTAATCAAATGACAACACATGTCTATGGTTAGGAAACATAACCATCTTCGATTAACGAGCTAGTCAAGTAGAGGCATACTAGTGACGTTTAGTTTGTCTATGTATTCACACAAGTATTATGTTTCCAGTTAATACAATTCTAGCATGAATAATAAACATTTATCATGATATAAGGAAATAAATAATAACTTTATTATTGCCTCTAGGGCATATTTCCTTCATGGAGATCATTGTATTGAGATTCAAAAAGAGAGAAGAAGCCATCTAGCTAATAATTATGGACCCGAAGGTCTGAGGTAAACTACTCACACTTCATCGGAGAGGCTATGGTGTTGATGTAGAAGCCCTCCGTGATCGATGCCCCCTCCGGCGGAGCTCCGGAATAGGCCCCAAGATGGGATCTCGTGGATACAGAAAGTTACGGCGGTGGAATTAGGGTTTTGGCTCCGTATCTGATCGTTTGGGGGTACGTAGGTATATATAGGAGGAAGAAGTACGTCGGTGGAGCAACAGGGGGCCCACGAGGGTGGAGGGCGCGCTTGTGGGGGGGGGGGGGGTAGGCGCGCCCCTACCTCGTGGCTTCCCTGTTGGTTTCTTGACATAGGGTCCAAGTCTCCTGGATCTTGCTCGTTACAAAAATCATGTTCCCGAAGGTTTCATTCAGTTTGGACTTCGTTTGATATTCCTTTTCTTCAAAACCCTAAAATAGGCAAAAAAATAGCAATTCTGGGCTGGGCCTCCAGTTAATAGGTTAGTCCCAAAAATAATATAAAAGTGGATAATAAATCCCAAAAATATCCAAAACGGAAGATAATATAGCATGGAGCAATAAAAAAATTATAGGTACGTTGGAGACGTATCAAGCATCCCCAAGCTTAATTCCTGCTCGTCCTCGAGTAGGTAAATGATAAAAACAGAATTTTTGATGTGCAATGCCACTTGGCATAATTTCAATGTAATTCTTCTTAATTATGGCATGAATATTCAGATCCGAAAGATTCAAGACAAAAGTTTAATATTGACATAGAAATAATAATACTTCAAGCATACTAAGTAAACAATTATGTCTTCTCAAAATAACATGGCCAAAGAAAGTTCATCCCTACAAAATCATATAGTTTAGTCATGCTCCATTTTCATCACACAAGAATGCTCTCATCATGCACAACCCCGATGACAAGCCAAGCAATTGTTTCATACTTTAGTAATCTCAAACTTTATAAACATTCACACAATACATGAGCGTGAGCCATGGATATAGCACTATGGGTGGAATAGAGTGTAATGATGGGGGTTATGTGGAGAAGACAAAAAAGGAGAAACTCTCACATCAATGAGGCTAATCAATGAGTTATGGAGATGCCCATCGATTGATGTTAATGCAAGGAGTAGGGATTGCCATGCAATGGATGCACTAGAGCTATAAATGTATGAAAGCTCAACAAAAGAAACTAGTGGGTGTGCATCCAACTTGCTTGCTCACGAAGACCTAGGGCACTTGAGGAGGCCCATTGTTGGAATATACAAGCCAAGTTCTATAATGAAAAATTCCCACTGGTATATGGTAGTGATAAAACAAGAGACTCTCTATCATGAAGATCATGGTGCTACTTTGAAGCACAAGTGTGGAAAAAGATAGTAGCATTGTCCCTTTTCATTTTTATTTTTTCGGGCCTTTTTTTATTTGGCCTTTCTCTCTTTTTTGGGACAATGCTCTATTAAATGATGATCATCACACTTCTATTTATTTACAACTCAATGATTACAACTCGATACTAGAACAAGGTATGACTCTATATGAATGCCTCCGGCGGTGTACCGGGATATGCAATGAACCATGAGTGACATGTATGAAAGAATTATGAATGGTGGCTTTGCCACAAATACGATGTCAACTACATGATCATGCAAAGCAATATGACAATGATGAATGTGCCATGATAAATGGGATGGTGGAAAGTTGCATGGCAATATATCTCGGAATGGCTATGGAAATGCCATAATAGGTAGGTATGGTGGCTGTTTTGAGGAAGATATAAGGAGGTTTATGTGTGAAAGAGCGTATCATATCACGGGGTTTGGATGCACCGGTGAAGTTTGCACCAACTCTCAATGTGAGAAAGGGAATGCACGGTACCAAAGAGGCTAGCAATGATGGAAAGGTGAGAGTGAGTATAATCCATGGACTCAAAATTAGTCATAAAGAACTCACATACTTATTGCAAAAATCTACAAGTCATCAAAAACCAAGCACTACGCGCATGCTCCTAGGGGGATAGATTGGTAGGAAAAGACCATCGCTCGTCCCCGACCGCCACTCATAAGGAAGACAATCAAAGAACACCTCATGTTTCAAATTTGTTACATAATGTTTACCATACGTGCATGCTACGGGACTTGCAAACATCAACACAAGTATTTCTCAAATTCACAACTACTCAACTAGCACAACTTTAATATCACTACCTCCATATCTCAAAACAATCATCAAGCATCAAACTTCTCTTAGTATTCAAAACACTCATAAGAAAGTTTTTACTAATCTTGAATACCTAGCATATTAGGATTATTTAAGCAAATTACCATGATATTTAAGACTCTCAAAATAATCTAAGTGAAGCATGAGAGATCAATAGTTTCTATAAAAAATCCACCACCGTGCTCTAAAAGATATAAGCGAAGTACTAGAGCAAAACTATATAACTCAAAAGATATAAGTGAAGCACATAGAGTATTCTAATAATTTCAGAATCATGTGTGTCTCTCTCAAAAGGTGTGTACAGAAAATATGATTTTGGTAAACTAAAAATCAAAGACTCAAATCAGACAAGACGCTCCAAGCAAAACACATATCATGTGGTGAATAAAAATATAGCTCCAAGTAAAGTTACCGATGGAAGTAGATGAAAAAGGGGATGCCTTCCAGGCCATCCCCGAGCTTTGGTTTTTGGTGTCCTTAGATTATATTGGGGGTTCCATGGGCATCCCCAAGCTTAGGCTCTTGCCACTCCTTCTTCCATAATCCATCAAATCCTTACCCAAAACTTGAAAACTTCACAACACAAAACTTAAAGTAGAAAATCTCGTGAGCTCCGTTAGCGAAAGAAAACAAAAGACCACTTCAAGGTACTGTAATGAACTCATTATTTATTTATATTGGTGTTAAACCTACTGTATTCCAACTTCTCTATGGTTTATAAACTATTTTACTAGCCATAGATCCATCAAAATAAGCAAACAACACATGAAAAACAGAATCTGTCAAAAACAGAATAGTCTGTAGTAATCTGTAGCTAGCGCAAGATCTGGAACCCCAAAAATTCTAAAATAAATTTCTGGACGTGAGGAATTTATCTATTAATAATCTTAAAAAGTAATTAACTAAATAGCACTTTCCAAATAAAAATGGCAGCAGTTCTCGTGAGCGCTAAAGTTTCTGTTTTTTACAGCAAGATTAACAAGACTTTCCCCAAGTCTTCCCAACGGTTCTACTTGGCACAAACACTAATTAAACACAAAAAAACACAACCAAAACAAAGGCTAGATAAATTATTTATTACTAAACAGGAGCAAAAAGCAAGGAATAAAAATAAAATTGGGTTGCCTCCCAACAAGCGCTATCGTTTAACGCCCCTAGCTAGGCATAAAAAGCAAGGATAGATCTAGGTATTGCCATAATAATAAGATAGATCATTAAAGCTCATTTCATATTCTCTACGTTCGGCAGCAAGTTTTCTTTGGGGCAAGAAAAAATAATCAAGCGTGCTAAGTTTAATGGGACAAAAGTCCCCAAGGTCAACTTTGGGATGTGTAGGTTCCTCTCTTGGCCCTTCGTATTGCACAACCAATTCATCATTGTAAGAATTCTTTTGACAGAACTTTGTGAGCCTATATTCAAGAGAATATCCTAGTTCATTATTTCGAGTAGCCAAATCATCATTAAGTTTAGAAATTCTATCAACTAGAATTTGGTAGGAACCCTTTTTCTAAGATTTTCATTGAATGCAACACAGTCTAGAGATTGAAAACACATTATTTCTTCTTGATCAAAAATGATAGCCTCTATGGGAGGACGGCAAGCATCCACCCTAATGCACAAAGATTTATTTGGCCTCTTTTATTATGAATCTAAACTCATGAGCCAAAAAGATAGTAGCGGCATGCTTAACAGAAGAATGCTCAATATTAGAAAATTGTAGGAAAATTCTTTGTATGTAGGGGTGCATGTGCATAAATTGCCTTTCAAGTTCAACTACAAGCATGGCAATAGCGTCTGCAAGACTACTAGTTCTATGAAGGATAGAGCTGCCCATAGAAGGCAAAGCACCGGCACAAGTAAAGAAATCTTGGATAACTCCTTTTCCAATAATATTACCACTACCAATACGGAATTTTTTTGTATGTAAGATAGGAGGTTCTTTAGCAAGAGCTTCAGAATTTGTCATGATGTTATTATTATCCATATCGACAATAATTTCCCCAATTTTAGACATAACGACGGAAAATGCAAGGGGTAAAGAAAATGCAAATAGAGAAAGAGAGGGAGGATAGAGAGAGAGGGCGAATAAAACGGCAAGGGTGAAGTGGGGGAGAGGAAAACGAGAGGCAAATGGCAAATAATGTAATGCGAGAGATAAGGGTTTGTGATGGGTACTTGGTATGTTGACTTTTGCATAGACCTCCCCAGCAACGGCACCAGAAATCCTTCTTGCTACCTCTTGAGCACTGCGTTGGTTTTCCCTTGAAGAGGAAAGGGTGATGCAGCAAAGTAACGTAAGTATTTCCCTCAGTTTTTGAGAACCAAGGTATCAATCCAGTAGGAGGCTACGCGCCAGTCCCTCGCACCTACACAAAACAAATAAATCCTCGCAACCAACGCGATAAGGGGTTATCAATCCCTACACGGTCACTTATGAGAGTGAGATCTGATAGATATTATAAAATAATATTTTTTGGTATTTTTATGATAAATATGCAAAGTAAAATAAAAGGCAAAGAAAATAACTAAGTGTTGGAAGATTAATATGATGGAAGATGGACCCGGGGGCCATAGGTTTCACTAGTGGCTTCTCTCAAGAGCATAAGTATTTTACGGTGGGTGAACAAATTACTGTTGAGCAATTGACAGAATTGAGCATAGTTATGAGAATATCTAGGTATGATCATGTATATAGGCATCACGTCCGAGACAAGTAGACCGATTCCTACCTGCATCTGCTACTATTACTCCACACATCGACCGCTATCCAGCATGCATCTAGAGTATTAAGTTCATAAGAACAGAGTAACACCTTAAGCAAGATGACATGATGTAGAGGGATAAAATCATGCAATATGATAAAAACCCCATCTTGTTATCCTCGATGGCAACAATACAATACGTGCCTTGCTGCCCCTACTGTCACTGGGAAAGGACACCGCAAGATTGAACCCAAAGCTAAGCACTTCTCCCATTGCAAGAAAGATCAATCTAGTAGGCCAAACCAAACTGATAATTCGAAGAGACTTGCAAAGATAACCAATCATACATAAAATAATTCAGAGAAGATTCGAATATTGTTCATAGATAAACTTGATCATAAACCCACAATTCATCGGTCTCAACAAACACACCGCAAAAGAAGATTACATCGAATAGATCTCCACAAGAGAGGGGGAGATCATTGTATTGAGATCCAAAAAGAGAGAAGAAGCCATCTAGCTAATAACTATGGACCCGAAGGTCTGAGGTAAACTACTCACACTTCATCGGAGAGGCTATGGTGTTGATGTGGAAGCCCTCCGTGATCGATGCCCCCTCCGGTGGAGCTCCGGAACAGGCCCCAAGATGGGATCTCGTGGATACAGAAAGTTACGGTGGTGAAATTAGGGTTTTGGCTCCATATCTGATCATTTGGGGGTACGTAGGTATATATAGGAGGAAGAAGTACGTCGGTGGAGCAACAGGGGGGCCACAAGGGTGGAGGGCACGCCTGGGGGAGGGGTAGGTGCGCCCCCTACCTCGTGGGTTCCCTGTTGGTTGCTTGACGTAGGGTCCAAGTCTCCTGGATCGTGTTCGTTCCAAAAATCATGTTCCCGAAGGTTTCATTCCGTTTGGACTCCATTTGATATTCCTTTTTCTTCGAAACCCTAAAATAGGCAAAAAAACAACAATTCTGGGTTGGGCCTCCGGTTAATAGGTTAGTCCCAAAAATAATATAAAAGTGGATAATAAAGCCCAATAATGTCCAAAACAGAAGATAATATAGCATGGAGCAATCAAAAATTATAGATATGTTGGAGACGTATCAATCATAAGATCCAACTATAATAGCAAAGCTCGCGATGCATCAAGATCGTGCCGAATCAAGAACACGAGAGAGAGAGAGAGATCAAACACATAGCTACTGGTACATACCCTCAGCCCCGAAGGTGAACTACTCCCTCCTCGTCATGGAGAGCGTCGGGATGATGAAGATGGCCACCGGAGAGGGATTCCCCCCTCCGGCAGGGTGCCGGAACGGGTCTAGATTGGTTTTTGGTGGCTACAGAGGCTTACGGCGGCGGAACTCCTGGTCTAGGTTAGTTTCTGGAGGATTCAGTAATTACAGGAATTTTTGGCGTCGGGAACAAGTCAGGGGGGTCCCCGAGTCGTCCACGAGATAGGGCGGCTCGCCCAGGGGGGGGGGGGGGGTAGGGCACGCCCCCACCCTCGTGGACGGCCCGGGACTCTTCTAGCCCAACTCTTCTACTCCGGGGGCTTATTTTGGTCCATAAAAATCATCAAAAATTGGCACGCCAATTGGACTCCGTTTGGTATTCCTTTTCTGTAAAACTCAAAAACAGGGAAAAAACAGAAAATGGCAGTGGGCTCTAGGTTAATAGGTTAGTCCCAAAAATCATATAAAATAGCATATAAATGCATATAAAACATCCTAGATGGATAATATAATAGCAGGGAACAAGCAAAAATTATAGATACGTTGGAGACGTATCACTACCTCTTGAGCATGCGTTGGTTTTCCCTTGAAGAGGAAAGGATGATGCAGCAAAGTAGCATAAGTATTTCTCTCAGTTTTTGAGAACCAAGGTATCAATCCAGTAGGAGACTACATGCAAGTCGCCTAGTACCTGCACAAACAAACAAGAACCTCGCAACCAACGTGATAAAGGGGTTGCCAAGCCCTTCACAGTCACTTACAAAAGTGAGATCTGATAAAGATAATATGATAAATATTTTTGTTATTTTTGTTGTATAGGTTGAAAAGTAAAGATTGCAAAATAAACGGCAACAGAAATATCTAGTTGACGAGAAAATATATGATGTAAAGTAGACCCGGGGGCCATAGGTTCCACTAGTGGCTTCTCTCAAGATAGCATAAATTACGGTGGGTGAACAAATTCTGCCGAGCAATTGATAGAAATGCGCATAGTTATGATGATATCTAGGCATGATCATGAACATAGGCATCACATCCGTGTCAAGTAGACCGAAACGATTCTGCATCTACTACTATTACTCCACATATTTGACCGCTATCCGGCATGCATCTAGAGTATTAAGTTCATAAGAACAGAGTAACACATTAGGCAAGATGACATGATGTAGAGGGATAAACACAAGTAATATGATATAAACCCCATATTTTTATCCTCGATGGCAACAATACAATACATGCCTTGATGCTCCTGCTGTCACTGGGAAAGGACACCGCAAGATTGAACCCAAAGCTAAGAACTTCTCCCATTGCAAGAAAGATCAATCTAGTAGGCCAAACCAGACTGATAATTCGTAGAGACATGCAAAGATATCAAATCATGCATATAAGAATTCAGAGAAGAATCAAATATTCTTCATAGATAATCTTAATCATAAACCCACAATTCATCAGCTCTCGACAAACACACTGCAATAAGAATTACATCGAATAGATCTCCAAGAACATCAAGGAGAATTTTGTATTGAGATCCAAAGAGAGAGAAGAAGCCATCTAGCTAATAACTATGGACCCGAAGGTCTGTGTTAAAATACTCACACATCATCGGAGAGGCTATGGTGTTGATGTAGAAGCCCTCCGTGATCAAATCCCCCTCCGACAGATCGCCGGAAAAGGTCCCCAGATGGGATCTCACGGGTAAGGAAGGTTGCGACGGTGGAAAAGTGGTTTCGTGGCTCCCCTGGATGTTTCCAGGGTATAAGAGTATATATAGGCGAAAGAAGTAGGTCGGTGGAGCCATGAGGGGCCCACGAGGGTGGGGGCGCATCTGCCCCCTGGGCTCTCCGCCCTACCTCGTGGCCGCCTCGTTGCTTCCTTGACCTCCACTCCAAGTCTCCTGGATTGCGTTTGTTCCAAAAAATATCCTCGCGAAGGTTTCATTCCGTTTGGATTCCGTTTGATATTCCTTTTCTGTGAAACACTGAAATAGGCAAAAAATCAACAATTTTCACTGGGCCTTCGGTTAATAGGGTAGTCCCAAAAATAATATAAAAGTGAATAATAAAGCCCATTAAACATCCAAAACAGATGTTTAATAGCATGGAACAATAAAAAATTATAGATATGTTGGAGACGTATCACGGACCCTACGAGTTCGAGAACTATGTAGACATGACCGAGACACATCTCCGGTCAATAACCAATAGCGGAACCTGGATGCTCATATTGGTTCCTACATATTCTACGAAGATCTTTATCGGTCAAACCGCATAACAACATACGTCATTCCCTTTGTCATCGGTATGTTACTTGCCCGAGATTCGATCGTCGGTATCGTCATACCTAGTTCAATCTCGTTACAGGCAAGTCTCTTTACTCGTTTTGTAATGCATCATCCCGTGACTAACTCATTAGTCACATTGCTTGCAAGGCTTATAGTGGTAATTATGATGACATGGACACCATTAGGGGGAGATTACTGTAGCTTGACACTGTGGGTATTACAGATGCAGACCCGAACAAACCAAGAAGCAACATCCTCAAGGAGGCCACCAATAACACACCAAAAGTGGATGAAAAACCGAACCACAAAAGCAACGACCCTTCGCTGATGTGGCAACATCATACCAGAGGTAAGGCCCAGTGCAAGACAACGAATAAAAGGCACAATCTAAACCAGTGAAGGCCAACAACCGAATAAGCTGCGCTGATGGTCACTCCGACCAACGCACGAGGCCGCTGGCAACACACCAAAAGTGTCCAGCAAACTGGACTTAGAAAGAAAGGACCCTCCACCAAGCTAAGCAATATCGCACGAGAGGTATGCCTAGTGTATACCAACAACTGAATGAGCGGTACCTGGCATAATCCAATCCATCGCAAGCCAACAACCGAATATAGGCCGCAACAAGCATGTTGAACAATGCACGAGGCAGCACACATAGGTGCAACGAAAAATATTACGAAAAGGTGGCCCCAAGGGCACTCACAACCCACAGCTTACAGACTCCCATGGCCGCCGGCATGGTGAGGAACACCCCAACCTGATCATATGGGGGTAAAGCCGCCAGCCAGGCATTGGCGCGATAAAGGCGAGCCAGTCACCCCAGAGGACGCAACAAAAAGGTATAGCAAAATGCTAGGTTGCATCTTGCAAAATAATGTCCTGATCAGTAGCAAGGATTTGGTTGGACACAAGGAGAATCTACTACACGCGTTATGCCATAGTTATGAATTTATGTTTGATGTCAAGAAGTTAGCCAAAGATTATTCCATGTCAAAATGGCAAAAGATGTTCAGGGACTGGGAGAGTAGTGCCTATTTTAATCTAGTGTGTAAGGACTTTGAGACTGTTAAGAGGCTCAATCCAACTATGGATCCCGAACAATGGACGAAGTTTTGTGAATCCTCTGGTAGCGAGTCAAGAAAATAGATTAGCGATCGTTTTCGTAATTTATGGAAAAATCTCCCAGGTAAACACTGTCTGGGCACCGGTGGTTACAAAGCTACAGAACCCAAGTGGGAGAAGTAGGTTGCAGAGTTTATAGCCGTGGGTAAACAACCCCCATTCTCGGAACATCGAGATCGTGCTCGTGACTTCCATTTTCTCAGGGCCCGTGCAGTGTGCTACTTCTTGAGCTTGGGTCGATTTTTCCCTTGAAGAGGAAATTGTGATTCAGCAAAGTAGAGATAATTATTTCCCTCAGTTAGAGAACTAAGGTATCAATCCAGTAGGAGACAACGCACAAATCACCAATACATGCACAAACAATCAAACACTTGCACCCAACATGATAAAGGGGTTGTCAATCCCTTCATGGATCTGATAGAGATAGATAAAACTAAACAAAAGGTAAAGTAAATATTTTTGGGGGTTTTTGGTTTATAGATCGAAAACTTAAATATTGCAAAATAGTAGATCGCAAACTTATACAATGGAAAATAGACCCGGGGCCATAGGTTTCACTAGAGGCTTCTCTCAAGATAGCGAATAATACGGTGGGTGAACAAATTACTGTCGAGCAATTGATAGAAAAGCGCAAAGTTATGACGATATCTAAGGCAATGATTATGAAATATAGGCATCATGTCCGTGTCAAGTAGACCGACTCCTACATGCATCTACTACTATTACTCCACACATCGACCGACTCCTACCTGCATCTAGAGTATTAAGTTCACGACGAATAGAGTAACAGTTTAAGTAAGATGACATGATGTAAAGGGATAAACTCAAGCAATATGATGTAAACCCCATCTTTTTATCCTTGATGGCAACAATACAATACATGCCCTGCTACCCCTACTGTCCCTGGGTGAGGACATCGCAAGATTGAACCCAAATCTAAGCACTTCTCCCATTGCAAGAAAAACCAATCTAGTTGGCCAAACTAAACTGATAGTTGGAAGAGAATTACAAAGATATCAAATCATGCATAAAAGAATTCATAGGAGATTCAAATAATATTCATAGATAATCTGATCATAAATCCACAATTCATCGGATCTCGACAAACACACCGCAAAAGAATATTGCATCGGATAGATCTCCAAGAACATCAAGGAGAACATGGTATTGCGAATCAAAGAGATAGAAGAAGCCATCTAGCTACTAGCTATGGACCGGTAGGTTTGAGGTAAACCACTCACGCTTCATCGGAAGGGCAATAGAGTTGATGTAGATGCCCTCCATGATCGAATCCCCCTTGGGCAGGATGCCGGAAAAGGCCCCAAGATGGGATCTCACGGGAACAGAAGGTTGCGGCGATGGAAAAGTGTTTTCATGGATGCTTCCGGTGGTTTGTGAATATATGTGAATATATAGGAGGCAGAATTAGGTCAGGGGAGTCACAAGGGGCCGACAAGGCAGGGAGCGCGCCCTACCCCCTGAGCGCGCCCTCCCCCTTGTGGCCGCCCCGTGGCTCTTCTGACTTGATCTCCAAGTCTCTCGGGTGTCTTCTGGTCCAATAAAAATCATCGCCGAGGTTTTATTCCGTTTGGACTCTGTTTGGTATTCCTTCTCCGTGAAGCTAAAAAACAAGGAAAAACGAAACTTGCACTGGGCTCTAGGTTAATAAGTTAGTCCCAAAAATAATATAAAATAGCATATTAATGCATATAAAACATCCAAAACAGATAATATAATACCATGGAACAATAAAAAATTAGAGATACATTAGAGACGTATCAAGCATCCCCAAGCTTAATTCATGCTCGTCCTCGAGTAGGTAAATGATAAAAACATAATTTTTGATGTGGAATGCGACCTAACATATTTATTCTTTATTATGGCATGAATGTTCAGATCCATAAGATTCAAAAAAAAAAGTTTATATTGACATAACAACAATAATACTTCAAGCATACTAACAAGGCAATTATGTCTTCTCAAAATAACATGGCCATAGAAAGCTTATCCCTACAAAATTATATAGTCTAACTATGCTCCATCTTCATCACACAAAATATTCAAATCATGCACAACCCCGATGACAAGCTAAGCAATTGTTTCATACTTTTGATGTTCTCAAACCTTTTCAACTTTCACACAATACATGAGCATGATCCATGGACATATCACTATAGGTGGAGTAGAATATGGTGGTTGTGGAGAAGGCAAAAAGAAGGAGATAATCTCACATCAACTAGGCGTATCAACGGGCTATGGAGATGCCCATCAATAGATATCATTGTGAGTGAGTAGGGATTGCCATGCAACGGATGAACTAGAGCTATAAGTTTATGAAAGCTCAAAAGAAAACTAAGTGGGTGTGCATCCAACTTGCCTACTCATGAAGACCTAGGGCAATTTGAGGAATCCCATTGTTGGAATATACAAGCCAAGTTCTATAATGAAAAATTCCCACTAGTATAAGAAAGTGACAACATAGGAGACTCTCTATCACGAAGATCATGGTGCCACTTTGAACCACAAGTTTTGAAAAAGGATAGTAACATTGCGCCTTCTCTCTTTTTCTCTCAATTTTTGGTGGGATTCTTTGGCCTCTTTTATTTTGTTTGTAAAGTCTAGAAACTCATCCCGACTTGTGGGGGAATCATAGCTTCCATCATCCTTTCCTCACATCGAACAATGCTCTAATAATGATGATCATCACACTTTTATTTACTTACAACTCAAAAATTACAACTCGGTTCTAGAACAAAATATGAATCTATATGAATGCCTCCGGCGGTGTGCCGGGATGTGCAATGACTCAAGAGTGACATGTATGAAAGAATTATGAAAGGTGGTTTTGACACAAATACGATGTCAACTACATGATCATGCAAAGCAATATGACAATGATGGAACGTGTCATAATAAAACAGAATGGTGGAAAGTTGCCTGGCAAGATATCTCGGAATGGCTATGGAAATGCCATAATAGGTAGGTATGGTGGCTATTTTGAGGAAGGTATATGGTGGGTTTAAGGTAGCGGCGAAACTTGCGCGACACTAGAGAGGCTAGCAATGGTGGAAGGGTGAGAGTGCGTAGAATCCATGGACTCAACATTAGTCATAAAGAACTCACATACTTATTGCAAAAATCTATTAGTCATCGAAACAAAGTACTACACGCATGCTCCTAGGGGGATAGATTGGTAGGAAAAGACCCTCGCTCGTCCCTGACCGCCACTCATAAGGAAGACAATCAATAAATAAATTATGCTTCGACTTCATCACATAACGGCTCACCATACATGCATGCTACGGGAATCACAAATTTTAACACAAGTATTTCTCCAATTCACAATTACTCACTAGGATGACTCTAATATCACCATCTTTATATCTCAAAACAATCATAAGGAATCAAAATTCTCATTGTATTGTATGCACTTTATATGAAAGTTTTTATTATACCCCTCTTGGATGCCTATCATATTAGGACTAAATTCATAACCAAAGCAAATTACCATGCTGTTTCTAAATACTCTCAAAATAATATAAGTGAAGCATGAGAGTTCAACAATTTCTACAAAATAAAGCTACCACCGTGCTATAAAAAGATATAAGTGAAGCACTAGAGCAAAATTTCCTAGCTCAAAAGATATAAGTGAAGCACATAGAGTATTCTAATAAATCACGATTCATGTGTGTCCCTCTCAAGAGGTGTGTACAGCAAGGATGATTGCGGAAAACTAAAAAGTAAAGACTCATACCATACAAGACGCTCCAAGAAAAACACATATCATGTGGTGAATAAAAATATAGCCTCAAGTAAAGTTACCGATAGACAAAGACGGAGGAGGGGATGCCTTCCGGGGCATCCCCAAGCTTAGGCTCTTGGTTGTCCTTGAATATTACCTTGGGGTGCCTTGGGCATCCCCAATCTTAGGCTCTTGCCAATCCTTATTCCATAGTCCATCAAATCCTTACCCAAAACTTGAAAATTTCACAACACACATATCAACAGAAAATCTCATAAGCTCCGCACCACTTTTGGTACTTTTGTGAACTCATTCTTTATTTATATAGGTGTAATATCTACTGTATCCCAACTTTTCCATAGTTCATACCCCCGATACTACCCATAGATTCATCAAAATAAGCAAAAAAAAACACAAAGAAAACAGAATCTGTCAAAAAACAGAACAATCTAGAGTAATCTGTAACTCTCAAATACTTCTGTAACTCCAAAAATTCTGGAAAATTAGGACAACCTTGGCAATTTGTGTATAAATCTTCTTCAAAAATAATAAGTATTTTATCATGCTTTTGTTGAAAATGAGAATTGTTTTCCTGAGCTCAAAAGTTTCTGTTTTTTAGCAAGATCAAATCAACTATCACCGTAAGCTATCCCAAAGGTCTTACTTGGCACAAACACTAATTAAAACACCAAAAAACAATTACTACAGAGGTAATAATGTGCATTTTATTCAATAAAAGTAGCAAAATGGAAAAAACACAGAAATGAAATTGGGTTGCCTCCCAACAAGCGCTATTGTTTAACTCCCCTAGCTAGGCATTGATAATTTTAATGATGCTCACATGAAAGGTAGCAATTGAAACACAAAGAGAGCATCCGAAAACATGTGACAAACAAGTTTAATTCTAACATGCTTCCTATGCATAGGGATTTCATAAGCAAACAAATTATCAAGACAAGCAAAAACCACCATATGCAAGGAAGAAGAAAGAAACAATTGCAATTTCGATATAACGAGAGATAATTTAGTAACATGAAAATTTCTACAACCAGATTTTCCTCTCTCATAATAATTATATGTAGGATCATAATCAAACTCAACAATATAAGTATCACATAAAATATTCTCAACATGATCCACATGCATGCAAAGTTGACACTCTTCCAAAATAGTGGGATTATCATAAAATAAAGTCATGACCTCTCCGAACCCACTTTTATCAAAAAATTCATAAGATTGAACATTCTCCAAATATGTGGGATCTCAAGTTGAGACTCTTCCAAACCCACTTTCAGTATTATTGCAAACATTATTATCAATCTCATATTCATCATGGGGCTTAAATAAATTTTCAAGATTATAAGAAGAATCACCCCAATCATGATCATTGCAACAAGTAGTGGACATAACAAAATTAGCATCCCCAAGCTTAGGGTTTTGCATATCATTAGCACAACTGACATTAATAGAATTTAGAGTAGAACTCTTTGCAAGTAGATGAGGATCCATAAAGTCTTTGCTTCTGATTTTTCAATAAACACACAATTATACCAAGCAAAGGAGCGAACAAACCAAGTAAGGCATAAGGGCAAACAGAAAGAAGGGCGAAGAAAAGGGAAAATCTTTTTTGAAAATTGTTTTAGAAGTGGGGGAGAGGAAAACGAGAGGCAAATGGTGAATAATGTAATGCTAGAGATGACAGTTTTATGATGGGTACTTGGTATGTCTTGAGTTGGCGTAGATCTCCCCGGCAACGATGCCAGAAATTCTTCCTGATATTTCTTGAGCTTGCGTTGGTTTTTCCCTTGAAGAGGAAAGGGTGATGAAGCAAAGTGGAGGTAAGTATTTCCCTCAGTTAGAGAACCAAGGTATCAATCCAGTAGGAGGCAACGCACAAATCACCAATACCTGCACAAACAATCAAACACTTGCACCCAATGCAATAAAGAGGTTGTCAATCCCTTCATGGTCACTTGCAAATGTGAGATCCGACAGAGATAGATAAAAACTAAACAAAATATAAAGTAAATATTTTGGGTTTTTTTTGGTTTATATATTGGAAAGTAAAAGATTGCAAAATAGTAGACCGGAAACTTATATGATGGAAAATAGACCCCGGGGCCATAGTTTTAACTAGATGCTTCTCTCAAAATAGCAAATAATACGATGGGTGAAGAAATTATTGTCAAGCAATTGATAGAAAAGCACAAAAGTTTTGACGATGTCTAAGGAAATGATTATGAACTATAGGCATCACGTCCGTGTCAAGACCGACTCCTTCCTGCATCTACTACTATTACTCCACACATCGACCGACTCCTGCATGCATCCAGAGTATTAAGTTCATGAAGAACAGAATAACACTTTTAGTAAGATGACATGATGTAGAGGAATAAACTCAAGCAATATGATGTAAACCCCATCTTTTTATCCTCGATGGCAACAATACAATACATGTCTCGCTACCCCTACTGCCACTAGGTGAGGACACTGCAATATTGGACCCAGAGCTAACACTTCTCCCATTGCAAGAAAAAAACCAATCTAGTTGGCCAAACTAAACCGATAGTTCGAAGAGAATTACAATGTTATCCAATCATACATAAAAGAATTCACAGGAGATTCAAATAATATTCATAGATAATCTGATCATAAATCCACAATTCATCGGGTCTCGATAAACACACCGCAAAAGAAGACTACATCGGATAGATCTCCAAGAAAATTAAGGAGAACATGGTATTGAGAATCAAAGAGAGAGAAGAAGTCATCTAGCTACTAGCTATGGACCTGTAGGTATGAGGTAAACTACTCACGCTTCATCGGAAGGGCAATAGAGTTGATGTAGATTCCCTCCGTGATCGAATCCCCCTCCAGCAGGATGCGGGAAAAGGCCCCAAGATGGGGTCTCACGGGAACAGAAGGTTGCGGCGGTGGAAAAGTGTTTTCGTGCATGCTTCTGGTGGTTTGGGAATATATGTGAATATATAGGAGGCAGAATTAGGTCAGGTGAGCACGAGGGGCCCACAAGACAGGGGGGCATACCCTCCCCCCTTGCGTCCGCCTCATGGATCTTCTGACTTGATCTCCAAGTCTCTTGGGTGTCTTCTGGTCCAAGAAAAATCACCGTGAATGTTTTCTTCCGTTTGGACTCCGTTTGGTATTCCTTCTCCGCGAAGCTAAAAAACAAGGAAAAACAGAAACTGACACTGGGCTCTAGGTTAATAAGTTAGTCCCAAAAATAATACAAAATAGCATATTAATGCATATAAAACATCCAAAACAGATAATATAATAGCATGGAACAATCAAAAATTATAGATACGTTGGAGACGTATCACGGTGCAAGACCCATACAGTAAGGAGTTGGTCCTCCCGACGTAGGAACTTCGCTCGACCGAATAGAACATGGTAACATCAATTACCATAATAATTTAGTCCCCATAGTTTGTTTATAACATACCTTACTAATCGTTTGCCAAAACACATGTACTTTTTGTAGAGAAACATAAAGCAGGAATTTGGACCGGGTCCTCCTAGGTCTCCCCATGGCTATTGGTATGTTGACCCTCTTACCCGGGCAGTGAACGAGTTTTTTGGGGTTAAAAGGAAGCCCAAGATTGGGCGTGCGTTAGGAGGGGGTAAGATGTTATGGGACATCGCCTACCTCAAAACCAAAGAACTTAAAAAAACACAAAAGTACATAAGTAAAAGAAAGTTAGATGCAATAGTTGAGATGAGGTTAGCAGAAATGTTTCCGCACAGGGCTCTAAGTCCTACCTGACAACATACACCTAACATCACCCAACAACCATGGGCATCCAACTTTATTCCATGCTGGCTACAATCCAACACGAATGGGGTGAAGATAAGGGTTGCTACCTCTTGAGCACTACGTTGGTTTTCCCTCAAAGAGGAAAGGGTGATGCCGCAAAGTAGCGTAAGTATTTCCCTTAGTTTTTTGAGAACCAAGGTATCAATCCAGTAGGAGACCACGCGCGAGTCACCTCGTACCTACACAAACAAATAAGAACCTCGCAACCAACGCGATAAAGGGGTTGTCAATCCCCTCACGACCACTTGCAAGAGTGAGAACTGATAGAGATAATAATAATGAGATAAATATTTTTGGTATTTTTATGATATAGATTGAAAGTAAAGATTGCAAAATAAAATATATTGGAAACTTGTATGATGGAGAATAGACCCTGGGGCCATAGGCTTCACTAGTGGCTTCTCTCAAGATAGCATAAGTATTATGGTGGGTGAACAAATTACTGTCGAGCAATTCATAGAAAAGCGAATAATTATGAGAATATCTAGGTATGATCATGTATATAGGCATCATGCCCGTGACAAGTAGACCGACTCCTGCCTGCATCTACTACTATTACTCCACACATCGACCACTATCCAGCATGCATCTAGAGTATTAAGTTCATAAGAACAGAGTAAAGCTTTAAGCAAGATGACATGATGTAGAGGGATAAACTCATGCAATATGATATAAACCCCATCTTTTTATCCTCGATGGCAACAATACAATACGTGTCGGTTCCCTTTCTGTCACTGGGATCGAGCACCGCAAGATTGAACCCAAAGCTAAGCACTTCTCCCATTGCAGGAAAGATCAATCTAGTAAGCCAAACCAAACTGATAATTCAAAGAGACTTGCAAAGATAACCAATCATACATAAAAGAATTCAGAGAAGATTCAAATATTGTTCATAGATAATCTTGATCATAAACCCACAATTCATCGGATCTCAACAAACACACCGCAAAAAGAGTTACATCGAATAGATCTCCAAGAGAATCGAGGAGAACTTTGTATTGAGATCCAAAGAGAGAGAAGAAGCCATCTAGCTACTAGCTATGGACCCGAAGGTCCAAGGTAAACTACCCACACATCATCAGAGGGGCCATGGAGTTGATGTAGAGGCCATCCGTGATCAATGCCCCCTCCGGCGGACCTACGGAAAAGGCCCCAAGATGGGATCTCTTGGGTACAGAAGGTTGCAGCGGTGGAAATAGGGTTTCGTGGTGCTCCTGGATGTTTTCGGGGTACATAGGTATATATAGGAGGAAGAAGTAGGTCGATGGAGCAACGAGGGGCCCACGAGGGTGGAGGGTGCACCCAGGGGGGTAGGCGCGCCCCCTTCCTTGTGGACTCCTTGGTTGTTTCTTGACGTCCACTCCAACTCCTCTGGATCACATTTGTTCCAAAAATCACGTTCCCGAAGGTTTCATTCCGTTTGGACTCCATTTGATATTCCTTTTTTGCGAAACACTGAAATAGGCAAAAAAACAGCAATTTGGGCTGGGCCTCCGGTTAATAGGTTAGTCCCAAAAATTATATAAAAGTGTAAAATTAACATCCAAAACAGATAATATAATATCATGGAACAATCAAAAATTATAGATACGTTGGAGATGTATCAGCATCCCCAAGCTTAATTCCTGCTCGTCCTCGAGTAGGTAAATGATAAAAACCGAATTTTTGATGTGGAATGCTTTCTAGAATATTCTTCAATGTATTTTTCTCTATTGTGGAATGAATGTTCAGATCCGAAAGATTCAAGATAAAAGTTTATTGTTGACATAAAATAGTAATACTCCAAGTATGCTAATCAAGCAATTATGTATTATCAAAATACCATAGCCAAAGAAAACTTATCCCTACAAAGTCATATAGTTTGTCCATGCTTCATTTTCATCACACAAAATGCTCTCATCATGCACAACCCCGATGACAAGCCAAGCAATTGTTTCATACTTAGCCTTTTCAAACTCTTTCAACTTTTACGCAATATATGAGTGCGAGCCATGGACATAGCACTATGGGTGGAATAGAATATGATGATTGAGGTTGCGTGAGAAGACAAAAAGGGAGAAAGTCTTACATTGATGCGACTAATCAATGGGCTATGGAGATGCCCACCGATTGATGTCAATGCAAGGAGTAGGGATTGCCATGCAACGGATGCACTAGAGCTATTAATATATGAAAGCTGATCAAAGAAACTAAGTGGGTGTGCATCCAACTTGCTTGCTCACGAAGACCTAGGGCATCTAAGGAAGCCCATCATTGGAATATACAAGCCAAGTTCTATAATGGAATTCCCACTAGTATATGAAAGTGACAAAATAAGAGACTTGTAACATCCCAAATTTTCAATTTGGAATGTATGCATTAGATCATCATTGCATATCATATTTTATTGCATTTTGGCTGATCCTAGAAATTCTACGCAACTCAAGGACCCACGGAGAGAGTTGGGGATATTTTCATATTTGAATTTTCTCGAATTTTGAAAAAAGGATCGTTTGATTTTAATTATTTTTCTTTGAAATATTTCTTTTATTAAAAGTAAAAGAGAGAGAGGATAAAATGACTTCCTCAAAATAAAGAAATATAAGAGATTTAATATTAAAATCAAATAAGATTTTTATTCAGAGTTTTACCGCTATTTTATTTGAATTAGGAAAAATGTGCGTTTTTCAAAATTGCATTTAGGCCCAAATAAATGTTCATCTTGTCTAGCTTATTTTTAGAGGATGAGGAAAATTTATTTCGGGATTTTTGGAGTCGGTTTAGTATTACTTTTCTTTCTTTTTCTGCACATCCGAATTATTAAAAAAACGAACCGACTCGGGACGCCGTGGGTGACCCGGACTCGTCCGCCGCTCGGCCTTATAAGCCGCACCCCGCCGCCAGCCCACCCAGCCCGCCTCGCCCCGCCAAACCCTAACCCTAACCGCCACCGCCGCCGCGAGCCGCCGCCGCCCGCGCCGCCGCACGCCACCACGCGCCGTCCCGCCGCCCGTCGCCGCCAACCGCCCTCACCGGAGCCGCCGCGCCGCCGTCCGCCGGAGTCCGAGGTAGCCGCCGGTTAAAAAAACCAGATCGGTTTTATTTCATAAACCCTAGTGTTCATTTTTTTTAGATCGGTTCGGTTTATTTTTATCGGTTTAGTTATTTAGCGGACGTTCGGCCGTACATTCGTTTTTACAAACGGTTTCACCTTTTAGCCACAGACAACGAACGTTCATTCGTTAGCCTGTTCGTCAATTTTTCGTTTTCTCGGATTTTCCACGATTATTTTTAATCGTGATCTCTGATCCGATTTTCGTTCTAGTATAACTTCTAGCTCGTTTATCGTAATCAGGTGATTCAAGCGCCTAGACTTTCGTCTCGAAACTCTCTTTCCGTTTAACCAACTTAAACAAGTTTTTTCTACTGTAAAATTTGACTTTAGTCTGGATTAGTAAACAAAGCTTGTTTCTTTCGCCGTTTGAGTTTTGTTGCTTCGTTTGATTTGATTCTTTTTGCAAACCGGAGTTCTTAAGTTGAAATTTCTGGTTAGATCTCTTATTTGAGTTTTACCGGTGCTTTTGCTTGATTGCTTATTCTATGCTTGCTTGTGCAATAGAGTGCCCGGAGTGTGAAGCGTTTTTCTATGAGTCTCTAGGTCTCGCGGATCATCAGCAAGACAAGTAACACTTTGATCATACCTCTTTACTACTTAGTTTTTATTGCATTAGATCAACCCTCAAACAATTGCATGGTTAGGATATGAATAAATTGTGGGTTGGGAAGTAGATGAGGTAGTACCTATTCACCTATTTCATTATCAAACCCTGGGAGTTACTGTACGTTATGCTTATATTGCCATGCTATGCTCGTAGACGTGGATTGGGTTTGAGTGTATTCCATGACAGATTGTGAGATTGTTTACTTAATGGTTCAACTTAAGGTGGCAACTTTAATACACATCTCGGTGGTTTGAGGCACCTAGGGAACCCAGTGATTGCCAGTTTTTTTGGAAATCCCGGGGTACCATGTGATTTTCGTATGGACCGCCACCCAGGCTCAAAGGGATCATAATATTATTCATACTGGAAACTTCCGTGTGCAGCCACAAGCTATTATGGGCTCTAGCATAGTTGATTAAGTTGTGTGAACTCTTACAGTGGTAGACTAGCAGATGTAGAGGATGTAGGTGTACTGGTCTACCCATCATAAGGTGCTAACGCTTTTGAAAGACTGTGTCTCGGTCATCCGTTTCTCAAACACCATGTAGTGCGAGAAATCCAATGGAGGAGATCGAGTCTTGTGGGGAAAAGTGCACAAACCTCTGCAGAGTGTACAAACTAATCATGGTTAGCCGTGTCCCCGGTTATGGACATCTTGAGTATCTGGTTCTTGGATTATCATGTGGATCTCATCACTCTTAATATAATTTGATTGGGTTTAATGATGTGCACAAACCTTCTCAATGTTTAACAACCACCATGATAGTTAAATAAAATTTATTCGTTTGTAGTAGGAAAAAAATTGGCTTTTCACATAACATATTAACCCTACAGCCTCCACCAGCCATATATGCATGTAGTGATAGCATTATTTTGTTCATAATTCTGTTGGTGTTACTTTGCCAGCATATTCTATGTGCTGACCCGTTTTTGGGCTACAACGTATCATGTTGCAGACTTTTTAGACGATGAGTAAGGAGCCTTAGGTCATGGTCTTTCACTCAGTGATGCCGTTGGAGTTGATGGACTCACTTTATCTTCCAAGCCTTCCGATGTTATCGTATTAGATGGCCTTAAGCCATATTTATTGTAATAAGTTCTCTTTTGAGAGATTCGATGTATTAAGTGTGTGATTGCTACTCTGTTATAAATCCTCCAAGTACTGTGTGTGTCAGCATTACCGATCCAGGGATGACACTTAAGCACAGAGATCAGATTGTTTGAGGTCTGGTCGCTCCAAAGATGGTATCAGACCACACGCTGACTGTAGGACATGGCCACTAAGCTAAAGCCCTAGATCACTACTCTCTTCTCATTTCTAACTCCTCTCCTTTTTCTACTCTTTAGGATGGCGGATGCAAGGATCAAGTTCATGCAACCGGATGAAGACACCGCTTTTGGACGCCACTTGAAGGAAGTTACTAGGTACCTGAACATTGGAATACCAAGCTTCACCGGGACCTACAATGCCACTTTACTAGAAGAGGAGCGCCGGATGATTCAAGTTCAAGTTCCAGGAAGGACATTCACACCAGTCACTAAGACCATAGAGTTTTCTTTCGATGCACCAACCTGGAGTCTAGGAAAGAGTATGGCAGCTCACATCTCCATGGGACGCATTGGAGAAGTTTACCACAAGGATCTCAAGGATACTATCTACCAGATTTGTGGGCGTCGAGATGAGCAATGGGAGATGATTAGCACCATGAAGGATAGATCAATTGCAGCTTTCATCCAGGAGTTAAACCAGCATATTCACCGCCAGGAGAACCAGATGTGCGCGGGCATGATAGATCTGAAGAAGGCGATGACCCGGATCACGGAGCTTGAGGAAGAACTCAAGGCAACTTGCGAAGGTTATGAGGAGGAAATCGTCGTACTAGTGGAGAAGAATGACGATTTGGAAAGGAAGCTAGGAGTATTCATGGGAGACCCCGCACCAGGAGGAGAAGACGATGAACCCAAGGAGATTCGTTTTGAGGACTACATCATCATCGACGACACCGACTCGGAGCCCGACGATAGTGATGATGATTATGAAGACGAAGCTGGAGCAGATACCATGGAGTCTTCGACCGATCAATATTTCCAGTTGACCACCAAAATAGTAGTAGTAGTCTACCATGTATATAGTATAGTCCGAGCACTTTGTAACGATAAGTTCTAGACTGATTGTATGCCCTTGCTTGATTGATTAAATGATATGATTGTGTTTGTCTCATGTGAATATGGGTAGTGTTTTCTCACTAGACCTCATTATATTCTATTCTCTTCCCTCTAAACCCTCAGATGCCTCCGAGACGTGACCCCGGATTTAGCTTTCCACCGGGCTCACTCAGTTGATCCAGGGAAAAGGGGGAACTTCAAGAAAATCAGCAAGCAAGTTGCTGCTCAAGTGAAGAAGCCCAAGTCTGGTCCTAAGCCTGAGACTAAGTGCTTCTACTGCAAAGGGACTGGTCACTGGAAGCGGAACTACCCCAAGTGATTGGCGGTTAAGAAGGATGGAAAAGTGAACATAAGTATATTTGATATACATGTTATTGATGTGTACTTTACTAGTGTTTATAGCAACCCCTCAGTATTAGATACTAGTTCAGTTGCTAAGATTAGTAACTCGAAACGGGAGTTGCAGAATAAACAGAGACTAGTTAAGGGTGAAGTGACGATGTGTGTTGGAAGTGGTTCCAAGATTGATATGATCATCATCGCACACTCCCTGTACTTTCGGGATTAGTGTTGAACCTAAATAAGTGTTATTTGGTGTTTGCATTGAGCATGAATATGATTTGATCATGTTTACTGTAATACGGTTATTCATTTAAGTAAGAGAATAAATTGTTGTTCTGTTTACATGAATAAAACCTTATATGGTTACACACCCAATGAAAATGGTTCATTGGATCTCGATCGTAGTGATACACATATTCATAATATTGAAACCAAAAGATGCAAAGTTAATAATGATAGTGCAACTTATTTGTGGCACTGCCATTTAGGTCATATTGGTGTAAAGCGAATGAAGAAACTCCATGCTGATGGGATTTTGGAATCACTTGATTATGAATCACTTGGTGCTTGCGAACCATGCCTTATGGGCAAGATGACTAAAAGACTCCTTTCTCCGGAACAATGGAGCGAGCAACAGATTTGTTGGAAATCATACATACTGATGTATGTGGTCCGATGAATATTAAAGCTCGCGACAAGTATCATTATTTTCTGACCTTCACAGATGATTTAAGCAGATATGAGTATATCTACTTCATGAAACATAAGTCTGAAAAGTTCAAAGTATTTCAGAGTGAAGTGGAAAATAATCGTGACATGAAAATAAAGTTTCTACGATCTGATCACAGAGACGAATATTTGAGTTACGAGTTTGGTCTTCAATTAAAACAATGTGGAATAGTTTCACAAACTCATGCCACCTCGAACACCACAGCATAATGGTGTGTCCGAACGTCATAACCATACTTTATTGGATATAGTACAATCTATGATGTTTCTTACCGATTTACCAATATCGTTTTGGGATCATGCATTAGAGACAACTGCATTCACGTTAAAAAGGGGCACCATCTAAGTCCGTTGAGATGACACAATCTGAACTGTGGTTTGGCAAGAAACTAAAGTTGTCGTTTCTTAAAGTTTGGGATTGTGATGCTTATATGAAAATGTTTCATCCTGATAAGCTCAAAACCCAAATCGGAGAAATATGTCTTCATAGGATACCCAAAGGAGACTGTTGGGTACACCTTCTATCATAGATCCGAAGGCAAGACATTCATTGCTAAGAATGGATCCTTTCTAGAGAAGGAGTTTCTCTTGAAAGAAGTGAGTGGAAGGAAAGTAGAACTTGATGAGGTAACTATACCTGCTCCCTTATTGGAAAGTAGTACATCACAGAAACCGGTTTCTGTGACACCTACACCAATTAGTGAGGAAGCTAATGATGATGATCATGAAACTTCAGAACAAGTTACTACCGAACCTCATAGATCAACCAGAGTAAGATCCGCACCAGAGTGGTACAGTAATCTTGTTCTGGAAGTCATGCTACTAGATCATGATGAACCTACGAACTATGAACAAGTGATGGTGAGCCCAGATTCCGCAAAATGGCTTGAAGCCATGAAATCTGAGATGTGATCCATGTATGAGAACAAAGTGTGGACTTTGGTTGACTTGCCCAATGATCGGCAAGCCATTGAGATTAAATGGATCTTCAAGAGCAAGACGGACGCTGATAGTAGTGTTACTATCTACAAAGCTAGAATTGTCGCAAAAGGTTTTCGACAAGTTCAAGTTGTTGACTACGATGAGAGTTTCTCACTCGTATCTATGCTTAAGTCTGTCCGAATCATGTTAGCAATTGCCGCACTTTATGAAATCTGGCAAATGGATAAACAAAACTGCATTCCTTAATGGATTTATTGTATATGATGCAACCAGAAGGTTTTGTCAATTCTAAAGGTGTTAACAAAATGTGCAAGCACCAACGATCCATCTATGGACTGGTGCAAGCATCTCAGAGTTGGAATATACGCTTTGATGAGTTGATCAAAGCATATAGTTTTATACAGACTTGCGGTGAAGCCTGTATTTACAAGAAAGTGAGTGGGAGCGCTACAACATTTCTGATAAATATATGTGAATGACATATTGTTGATCGGAAATAATGTAGAATTATTCTGCAAAGCATAAATGAGTGTTTGAAAGGAGTTTTTTTTAAAGAAAGACCTCGGTGAAGCTGCTTACATATTGAGCATCAAGATCTATAGAGATAGATCAAGACGCTTGATAAGTTTTTTCAATGAGTACATACCTTGACAAGTTTTTGAAGTAGTTCAAAATGGAACAGTCAAAGAAAGAGTTCTTGCCTGTGTTCCAAGGTGTGAAATTGAGTAAGACTCAAAGCCCGACCACGGCAGAAGATAGAAAGAGAATGAAAGTCATTCCCTATGCCTCAGCCATAGATTCTATAAAGTATGCCATGCTGTGTACCAGATCTGTTGTATACCCTACACTGTGTTAAGCGAGGGAATACAATAGTGATCTAGGAGTAGATCACTGGACAGCGGTCAAAATTATCCTTAGTGGAATAAGGATATGTTTCTCGATTATGGACATGACAAAAAGGTTCGTCATAAAGGGTTACGTCGATGCAAATTTTGACACTGATCTAGATGACTCTAAGTCTCAATCTGGATACATATTGAAAGTTGGAGCAATTAGCTATAGTAGCTCCGTGCAGAGCATTGTTGACATAGAAATTTGCAAAATACATATGGATCTGAATATGGCAGACCCGTTGACTAAACTTCTCTCACAGGCAAAATAGGATCACACCTTAGTATTCTTTGGGTGTTAATCACATAGCGATGTGAACTAGATTACTGACTCTAGTAAACCCTTTGGGTGTTGGTCACATATCGATGTGAACTATGGGTGTTAACCACATAAAGATGTGAACTATTGATGTTAGATCACATGGCGATGTGAACTAGATTATTGACTCTAGTGCAAGTGGGAGACTGAAGGAAATATGCCCTAGAGGCAATAATAAAGTTATTATTTATTTCCTTATATCATGATAAATGTTTATTATTCATGCTAGGATTGTATTATCCGGAAACATAATACTTGTGTGAATAGATAGACAAACTAAACGTCACTAGTGTGCCTCTACTTGACTAGCTCGTTAATCAAAGATGGTTATGTTTCCTAACCATAGACATGTGTTGTCATTTGATTAACGGGATCACATCATTAGGAGAATGATGTGATTGACATGACCCATTCCATTAGCTTAGCACCCGATTGTTTAGTATGTTGCTATTGCTTTCTTCATGACTTATACATGTTCCTATGACTATGAGATTATGCAACTCCCGTTTGCCGGAGGAACACTTTGTGTGCTACCAAACGTCACAACGTAACTGGGTGATTATAAAGGAGCTCTACAGGTGTATCCAAAGGTACATGTTGGGTTGGCGTATTTCGAGATTAGGATTTGTCACTCTGATTGTCGGAGAGGTATCTCTGGGCCCTCTCGGTAATGCACATCACATAAGCCTTGCAAGCATTGCAACTAATGAGTTAGTTGTGAGATGATGTATTACGGAACGAGAAAAGATACTTGCCGGTAACGAGATTGAACTAGGTATTAAGATACCGACGATCGAATCTCGGGAAAGTAACATACCGATGACAAAGGGAACAACGTATGTTGTTATGCGGTCTGACCGATAAAGATCTTCGTAGAATATGTAGGAGCCAATATGAGCATCCAGATTCCGCTATTGGTTATTGACCGGAGACATGTCTCGGTCATGTCTACATTGTTCTCTAACCCGTAGGGTCCGCATGCTTAAGGTTTTGATGACAGTTATATTATGAGTTTATGAGTTTTGATGTACCGAAGGAGTTCGGAGTCCCGGATGAGATCGGGGACATGGCGAGGAGTCTCGAAATGGTCGAGACATAAAGATCGATATATTGGACGACTATATTCGGACATCGGAAAGGTTCCGAGTGGTTCGGGTATTTTTCGGAGTACCGGGGAGTTACGGGAATACGGGGGAAGAAGTATATGGGCCTTATTGGGCTTTAGGGGAGAGGGAGAGGTAGGCCGCGCGCCCGCCCATTGACTAGTCCGAATTGGACTAGGGGGAGGGGCGGTGCCCCCTCCTTCCTTCTCTTCCCTCTTCCCCTTCCTTGTCTCCTACTCCTACTACTTGGAAGGACTCCTAGTTGGACTAGGAAAGAGGGAATCCTACTCCAGGTGGGAGTAGGACTCCCCTAGGGCGCGCCATAGAGAGGGCTGGCCCTCCCATCCTCCACTCCTTTATATACGGGGGCAGGGGGCACCCCATAGACACACAAGTTGATCTTCGTGATCGTTCTCTTAGCCGTGTGCGGTGCCCCCTTCCACCATAATCCTCGATAATATTGTAGCGGTGCTTAGGCGAAGCCCTGCGACAGTAGAACATCAAGATCGTCACCACGCCGTTGTGCTGATGGAACTCTTCCCCGACACTTTGCTGGATCAGAGTCCGGGGATCGTCATCGAGCTGAACGTGTGCTAGAACTCGGAGGTGCCATAGTTTCGGTGCTTAATCGGTCGGGCCGTGAAGACATACGACTACATCAACCGCATTGTGCTAACGCTTCCGCTTCCGGTCTACGAGGAACTACATCAACCGCATTGTGCTAACGCTTCCGCTGTCGGTCTACGAGGGTACGTAGACAACACTCTCCCCTCTCGTTGCTATGCATCACCATGATCTTGCGTGTGCGTAGGAATTTTTTTGAAATTACTACGTTCCCCAACACATAGCACTATAGGTGGAATATAATGGTGGTTGTGGAGAAGACAAAAAGGAGAAGACAGTCTCACATCAACTAGGTGTATCAACGGGCTATGGAGATGCCCACCAATAGATATCAATGTGAGTGAGTAGGGATTGCCATGCAATAGATGCACTAGAGCTATAAGTGTATGAAAGCTTAACAAAAGAAACTAAGTGGGTGTGCAGCCAACTCGCTTGCTCACGAAGACCTAGGGCATTTTGAGGAAGCCCATCTTTGTAATATACAAGCCAAGTTCTATAATGAAAGATTCCCACTAGTATATGAAAGTGATAACATAGGAGACTCTCTATCATGAAGATCATGGTGCTACTTTGAAGCACAAGTGTGGTAAAAGGATATTAGCATTGCCCCTTCTCTCCTTTTCTCTCATTTTTTTGGTTTTTTTGGGCCTTATCTTATTATGGCCCCTTTTTTCTCTTTTTTTCGTCCGGATTCTCATCCCGACTTGTGGGGGAATCATAGTCTCCATCATCCTTTCCTCACATGGGACAATGGTCTAATAATGATGGTCATCACACTTTTATTTACTTACAACTCAAGAATTACAACTCGATACTTAGAACAAAATATGACTCTATGTGAATGCCTACGGCGGTGTACCGGGATGTGCAATGAATCAAGAGTGACATGTAATCATGGACACTTCTGTGATGATACGTGTTTGTCACAGAAGGTCGCATTTTTTGTCATGCATGTACATCCATGACAAATTTATGACAGAATCAAGATAGTCATACCTGTGCTTTCATAGAAGTGTTCCATGACATTATCAAAATTATCATCACGGAAGTGTCCACTTCCATGATGATAAATCGCGCGTCACATAAGTGCTTTCGTCAAGGGTGACCGACACGTGGCATCCACCGTAACGGAACACCGTTAAGCTATCGGGTCGGGTTTTGGATCCGATAACCCGTTAACGGGCCCGACCAATGGGAAATTTCCACGTGTAAAATTCTTATTGGCCGGACGAAACACGTGCCAGCTCGTCAGTCGGTCAGATAGGCGCCTATTATATGTCGACACGTGCCACGACCCACCACTGGCCCATTTAGCTTACAAAGTCGACCTGTTTGACTTGGTCAAAAGTTAACGGGCTGGCCCATGAAAAGCCTGTTAACGGTCTCTTCACAAATAGCCCATTTTATGGCTCGTTAACTCACGACCCGTTAGGCCCTACAGGAAATCGGCCCAACAACGTCATGTGGGCCATCGAATATAACACTAGCCCATCTCACTTTCGGCCCATGTATGTCCCACGACGTCTTTCGGCCCATATGAGGCCTTCCTATCTTTCGTCCCTTTACAAACCCACGGTGACTCTAGCCCATAATGAACAGTAATTTTCTTTATACCCGTTAATGGCCCGTGATTTACATGGGCTGTTTCCAGGCTGTGTTAGCTTTTGGCCAATTGACGGCCCATACGTTCTTGGGCTCCTTTTCGGCCCTCGATTACTTTTGGCTCGTTACTGGCCTATTCCCCTAATGGGCCAAAGTCGGCCCATGGCAAGAGTCGGCCCGTTACTGGCCTGTTCCCCTAATGGGCCAAATTCGGCCCATGGAAAGAGTCGGCCCGTTACTGGCCTATTACCCTAATGGGCCAAATTCAGCCCATGGCAAGAGTCGGCCCGTTTCTGGCCTGTTAACCCGTTGCGCCGTTTCCAGCCCGTCCTATATTCTGGCCCATTAACAACCCGTTATGCCTGTGACAGAATTAAGCCTTTACTGTCCTACGACCTGTTAACGGCCTGTTACCGCGCTGGGCCGATACCAATTACGCCCTATTACGGCCCATGTAGACCCATTTATCCGACGGCCCGAGGCCCACTGATTACAGGCCCTTTTATCGACGGCCCGTAGGAGACCCACGGATCCTATGACCCGTATATGGCCCATGGTAGTTACGGCCACTAGCAAACCAGGGAAATAGAAGACTAGGAAATAAATAAGGCCGAAACTAACGCCAGGCTATTAAGGCGATTGCACAGATTACATCCACTCGGCATCAAAGATTGCCACCAGTGCAAATATAGGGAACACCCTACACTATACAAAAATGGCTTGCTGTTTTCTTTAGCCGGTGGCTACACGTTAAGAATAAATTTTGTATCGTACCAAAACAAATTACAACTATATAACAAAAGGAAGGTTGGCATAAAACTTAACAGTCTAGGAGATAAATGCACCACCAGAAGTTCAGAAGCTTAGTTCATTTAACCCGACTGTTACGTTTTCATGTTGTATTGTTCGATGGAGCACCATAACCCTCGCCTTCATTTCCCCTAGGCTCCTAAACAACATAGCAAATGTCTGATAGTCTGGTTTCAAAACCATGCATATCTTGACGACATTGAGCAATGTTTCTCCTTGTTTCACAAAGGGTCTCTGTTAGGCAATGGACTTGTGTCTGGAGCGCAGATACAACATTGCTTTGAGCTTGCATATCTTGATCATGAGGCAGTTTGGACGATATTGCCTTAACAACCAACCCAGTATTACACAGGAACATGCTTTTGGCACTGTTAGTGGACAGGCACTGACCCACTGCAGCAAGAGCTGACATTGCGGTTATAGTTGCCTCGCCACCTTCAGAAGGTGGCGGTTCCACCATTTTTTCCATAGCTCGCTAAAAAGTTGAGGTTTTACATTAGTAGTACCAGAACAAAAGATATTAAGGAGGCAGCAAAACCAAACAAAATAGCTTTGGTCTATATACAGAACTTATTCTGATGAACCCATGCAAAATATTAGTTGTATTTTATTGCAAAGTACATAATAAAACCAGGTTCCAAACATATGACATGTACCATCGCTAATGTATTGTCTATTTCTTCACATTGTATTGATGGCTAAGGATAAAGAGACGAAGTTTATAATATGGTAAGCATAGTATGACATCATTCATATCACAAAACAACTGAGAATAGAAAAACAGGCAATTGTAACGTTGTGTGGGCAAGTCCAGCACAAAACTAGATTACGGGTCAAGATCAAAGGAACATCACTCCTCTTTTTTAAACCTTGTAAGGTGCAATATATTCTAAGACAATTGTGTATAAAATTGATAAGAGTAATAGACATTGGCTGCAAACCATGCGGTTCAAGGCACAAGTCAGAGTAAGTAGTAGTTAAAAGGCATGAGGATTAAGGACTTACAACAGCGGCTTTGACTGGTGTAGTCATGCCCTTCTTCTTGCTAGTGTGACAGTCCTTGAAGATTTCCACAGCATTTGGTTCAGGTACTTTTTGGTCCTTGCGGGATTTCCTCTGCATTCCGAACAAGTCAATATAGATATGATAATATGGTACAACGAAAAGAGTGAAACAACACCTAATTACAAGAGCCTCGCAGTGTGCAACATAGCTACGAGATCCTGTCGTCTGTTGGAATTTCACTTGTACGGTTGGCCTTGTTCTTTGAACAGTTCACCTACAAGAAGATAGATTTGTGTGGCACATGCGTAAATAGGACTTCAACATGTGATCTGATCACATATATATAATGTACCTGATACTTCGGATCAGACAAGTGTTTAACAAGGCCCCTCCAGTCTTCATCCGATATATTTTCCACTGGAGATGTTTGGGAAAGTTCACTGTTAGCCTTGCCTTCAAAGTGAGTTTTCCTCAAGTTATACCGATACTATCACAGAGTAGACTTGAAAAGATGGGTGCAAGCTTGTCTGGTTGCATCATCTTGGCTATCCAACTTGAACCTCATCTGTTGAAAATTATGGGAGTCTCATTATCAGCTACCTAGAAAGTATGGGATAGAGCAAAACAATATTACTAGTTTCCATGCGTAACCATACTTATAGATAAATGGTCGAGGAAGGTGTCGAACTGGGTTTCTTCTTTGTCATTCCTGTACCGAATCCATGTTGGGAGGATACGTACATGACACCTAACGACAACCGCTGCCTCTGATACTAACTTGGCTGACTCTGTAGCATCACGTGGCCTTTTTAAACCTGCCTCAAAACGGATCGCCATTCTTCCTCCTCTAGATTTAGTTAACCTATCAAGCATTATCCCTGATGTTTGTTTCCTCTTGCGCCTAGGTGCTAGTCCAACAACAAACATAGGAAGTGTTAGGGTACATCAAACTGTGAGACTACATATAAAGAAGCATGCAACTGTAACTTGACTCCAGCAACTACCTTCTTGCTGTTGAAGCTCACAAGGTTCATCTGATATTGCCAACTCGTCTTGTGTCAAGAGTGCTTGGGAAGTAGTGTCAGGTGGCAAGGGAGCTTGGGAACGTGCTGCTAGCTCAGTTGATGCACAAGTAAGTCGTGCAGCTGGTAGTACTATGGTAGGTGTTGCAAGAACTAGGACTGTCTCTGCCTGTTTGGTGGCAGCTATTTGTTTCTGTTTGGCTTTTTTTGCAACTCGTGTAGCAGGGGATGCCGTGTTTGTAGAATTTTTCGCTGGACTTTGACCTTCTATTGCACCATCAGTACCAGTAGAATCTACAGGTTTCATCCGCTTCTCATTCCCTGCCATTTTGTGTTTCTTCCTCTTTCTCTGTGCCATGTTAAGTCAAGCCGACAAGAAAAACGAATAACAATTTAGTTCTTCAGAACAAATTGATGCGTGATGCAGACGAACTAAACTTTGATGTTAGACAACCACATGATAGGAGGTTGTAATATGTATGAAAAACAGGACGGAAGAGATAACCAGAACTATGATGTGTAAACTAACAAGATGACATTTCACCAAATTAGAAGCAATGCAATGGAAGGTAGACACCATATGAAAGATGCTACAAATATCGCTCTGCCAAGTTAACCGTGTCTCATCATAAATGGCGTTTAAACAAATGTGAAGCAGTACAAGAAATAAATCATATGCAAGATGCAAACAACATCACACTACCTTGTTAGAGGTCTCTCGTCATTAGTGCCATTGCATATTCACAACTTATGATGTGTAAACTAAGGAGAAGGCTTTTCAACAAATTAGAAGCAATGAAAGCTAGACACCATATGAAAGATGCAACGAATATCACTCTACCAAGTTAAAACTGTCTCGTCATAAGTGCCATTTCAACAAATTAGTAGTACAAGCTAGAAAAGAATGTGAGATGTAACCTATATCACACTCCAAAGTCAAACATGTCTTATGATAAGTGATTGTTGCAGGTTACACAACAGTAGTAATTTGATGTAAGAACATGGCATGATAGACAGATATTGTATGTTCTAGAAACAAGAACACGTGTCTTATTCAAGTATAATGTGTAAAGTAAGAAGATGGAATTCAACAAAATTAGAAGCAATACAAGTTAGACATCACACATAACATGCAACCACATATAACAGTGCCAAGTTAGAGGGAGCACTGGTGATGCTGCACTAGGGGAGACGTGCTCATCATAAACACATCTTTGTTGAGTGTCTATGCATGTGTTGTCTTGGAAATCATCTTGGGGGTGTGGAGGAGTAGAAACTGTAGAGGCCCTCCGTTCGGAAGGAGCACCTTTATCCGCTGCCTTGCTAACTTCCTCCCGCTTTATTGATTTTGAATTGTCAAGTAAAACCGACAAGAAAAAGCAATAAAATTCTTTCTTCAGAACTCATTCATGCATGATACTGACAATCACTACTTTGATGTAAGGCAAACACATGATACTAGGATGGAATATGTTTGAAAAACAGGATGGCATGGCATGTTCAGAACTGTTTGTGTAAACTAAGCAGAAACCATTCCAGCAAATAAGAAGCAATGCAAGCTAGACACCACATGAAAGATGCAACCAATATGACTCTGCCAAGTTAAAAGCATCCCATCATAAATGGAATTTCAACAAATTAGAAGCAACGCATTCTATAAATCATATGAAAGATGCAACTAATATCGCACTGCATATACTAAAGGTGTCTCGTCATGTTGATTGATGCGGGATACAGAAAAAACAATAGTTTTATGTAAGGACATGCTTAATAGACAGATGTACTATGTACTAAATACAGGAAGGCATGTCACATTAATAGGTATAATGTATAAGCTAAGCAAACTAGCACATGCAGTTTAACCAGATTGGAAGAATTACAATCTAGACACCATATGCAACATGCAACCACATATCACGTTGCCAAGTTAGAGCAAGCACTTGCAATGCTAGTGTAAGGGAAATGCTGTAATCAACTACAGAGCTACGTTCACAATCTTCATCTAGCATTTATGTTTCTTGAGAATCATGTCGGGAGGCTGATGCTGCATTCTTTAAATGAGGAGTAGTCCCCTTGCCTACCTGCCTCGTCATAAGTGATTGATGAGGGATACACAAGAACATTAGTTTGATGTAAGAACATGGTTAATACACAGATGTACTAGTATGTACCAAAAACAGAAAGGCATGTCATATTCAAAGGTATAATGTGCAAGCTAAGCAGATGCAATTTAACCAAATTGGAAGCAATACAAGCTAGACATCCGGCTGGAGTGGTGAGCATGATCATCTAGGACCTGAGAGCCTGATGGGAGGCGGGCTGCTTCGCTACCATCGCAGCTTTTTAGTTGGCTTCCAGGTGATGCCTATCTTTGCTGGGCTTGTCACTGGCTCGGCCAGTGCCCTGACTAGCTATTTGTCTTCTGGTGCTCACGGGATGGTGGTTCATGTAAAAAATATCTTTCCTTATCTTACCGACCTCGGCCTTTCGAATACAAGCTAGACACCATATGGAACATGCAACCACATATGACACCGCGAAGTTAAAGCAAGCACCTGGGATGGTGGTTCATTGCGAGCGAGGTCATCAACTCCAGAGCTACGTTTACCATCTCCATCTGCTGACACTGCGCCCTTTATAGCGCTGTAACGTGTCTTGCCTACCCGCATACGAAGCTGGAGCGACTTCCCTATTTTCTTTTTGGCTTCTCTCATGGCAGCAGAGTCTGAAATACCCTTGCATAAAAACACAATAGTGAGAGTAAGGGTGAGGTGTGTGCAGAACTAGTGCACTGTAAAAGTAGCAGATAGCAGGTGGCTGAAAAATAAATGACTGGAGACATATGATAGCTCTACAACATTGCATGGCCAAAAGGGAGGGTAAGGCAGGGATACCTATGTCAGAGGATCCAATTCCACTATACTACTTTGACCAAATGCTAGAGTAATAATATATGACATGCAACTTAGACAAATGTTAGAGTAATGATATATGACATGCAACTTACACAAAGCATACAGGGTCTAATGCATTTTTCGAGGCTAACTTTGACCAAATGTTAGAGTAATAATATATGACATGCAACTAACACAAAGCATACGGTCAAATTCGTATGTGAAAGGAGTTTCCAATGATATACTTTTCACATTATACATCTCATGTACTATTAATCTCTTCAATAGTCAAATTGGAAACCATCTCGAGTACAAATCTAGGAGTACGTGCGAATCTAACAATATTGATTGGGCGTTGTTGAATGTTGATATCTTTTTGATCAAAGTAGAGATACTTTGACTACATATAAAACTTATATGTAAACTAGAAAGGATAGGAGGGAGTATATTGTACGTTCAAAAACGAAACGAACATTGAATACCCTTTATATATGATTTGCGGATGCTATGATCACCGGTTCAAAATTTTGAATCCGCCTTAGATATCACGTGCCCCCACTCGTTCCCTCTCGATTTCATCTCGGTCTCCGGAGATCTATTGAAAGAGGACTAGGGTGGGTATATGGGAATGATACTCGGCAGAATGTTCAAATGAGGCATGCGGGAGGATGGACTCGACTGGAGGGCGACAGGGTTGATGGAGAAGAGGGTTGGAGAGGAATGAGAAATAAGCAAACGCCACATGATTATACTTGAACGGCTCAAATAAACAATAAGTTGTCTCGCTTGGCCTACATAGTGAAAGGCCTAATGCGCAATGTGGAGCACTGACGGTCGAATATGGCCGGGAAAATAGGGAAACCGACATGTGGGGCACACCCGTCGGGACGACGTAGCGCAGACTAGTCCAATGGAGGAGCTAGCCCACGACCTCCTCGCCACCGACAACCGTTGATGTGGGTCGTTGGGGCCAACAACGGCGCGCAGCTCCAGCACCGCCTCTGGACACGGTGACCGCGGTGAGTGACACCCTCATATCGTACCTAGACACGGTCGGTTTCAGTGTGCCGAGGGTGGCGTTAGTGCGGTGGCACGACCAACGGTATGTTTGGTTTGTGCCCAAGGTTGCCCCATCAAAGCATTGGGTAGCCAAAATTTTGGTTGAGGTATTGGTTGCCCATGATTTGGCCGACATTGGCAAGAAAAATGAACTAGAGTTGGCTAGAGTTCATTGGCATGCCAAAGAAATGGCAACCATCCAAACAAAGACCAATCTTTGGGTCATGACCAAAATTTTGGTTGAGGTATTGGTTGCCCATGATTTGGCCGACATTGGCAAGAAAAATGAACTAAAGTTGGCTAGAGTTCATTGGCATGCCAAAGAAATGGCAACCATCCAAACAAAGACCAATCTTTGGGTCATGACCAAAATTTTGGTTGAGGTATTGGTTGCCCATGATTTGGCCGACATTGGCAAGAAAAATGAACTAGAGTTGTCTAGAGTTCATTGGCATGCCAAAAAAAATGGCAACCATCCAAACAAAGACCAATCTTTGGGTCATGACCAAAATTTTGGTAAGGTGCACTTTGGCCACAATCCAAACACACCCCAACACCCGGCTCGTCGAGGATGCACGGGGCGCCGCGACGCGTCCGCGGAGTGGTGTAGCGCGACCAACTGCATCCTCTGGACCTGAGACCATGCCGGGTCGTCTTGCTTTTTCAATGACATGCGGGGATCGCATGTGAGCAAAGGGCATCTCCAACGTTGCCACGACCGCAACTGACTACCCTGGCACACCAAAACCCTCATCCCTCGCGCCATCGCGCGGTGCGTTCCCAGCCGGCGCTAGCTGCCCGCATTCATGCCGTCCGTTCGTATGTCGTCGTTAAGAGGCTCGGTGCCCAAGGAACCAACTTCAGCGACTTAATGACGCACCCGGACGCTTGGCCTCACCGGAATGAGCTACTTAAAGCGGCAACGCCCAGCTAACCTCCACACCATAACGCATCGTCCTCCTACTTGGCACCACATCCGCCATGACCGCAAGTGTGAACGCTCTGCGGGAGAGCTTGTCTTCGGGGATGATGCTCGAGGTCGCCGCCCTCACTCAAATCACCTCTCGCAACACAATAGCGGCGTAGCCGGACGCGGACGCGATCGTACAAGCGGTGGCCACACTGGCGGCCGACGACGGGAGCACCGTCAGCCACGCGTCCTACTTGCCACTATCCAATGTCCGGCACCGCCGAGGTCGGGCACTCCTCCGAGGATGAGTAGGGCATGGGAGGCGGCAGGGCATGGTGTGCCAACTGGCCGGTCCGTATCCCGTGTTCTACTCTTCCTCGCCGGAGACCGCACCTTCACTTCACGGGTCTTGAACCCTACCCCCGTACATAGAGATCGCAGATGGAGGACGTCGGTCGCTGCCATAGAATAGGTTTAGGGTCGGGTTTCTTTTATTTTTCTGTCCTATAAAAGTTCGAAATGTAATGAAAATCTGCTGTGTTTGCATTAATCTTGGCCGGTGTATATGAACTTTCACAATAATATACATATTGTAGGAGTACTAGCAAGATGCCCGTGCGTTGCATGGAAGATCAGGATCTTGTGGGAGAAAAGGATGAACGAGGGAAAGCCTTATCTGCAAATGTGGAGAGGAGTGCAGGTAAATTGTCATAGGTTCCTTCCTATCCGTTAGATATAGATCGGACAACCTATATTGCAGGATGACAGGCACACCATCATCACCAACTCTGCTTTTTATTGAACCGAGACAAATCTAACATGCGAAGTAAAATAAACACATAGGGTCTATACATACACAAATTATCTTAGGCACTCCAATAGTACGTCCACTACACATTCACGCATTTCACATCTTTCTACATCTACGGGAACCTACGAAAGGGTTAATGTAAATTGCCTCTCTCTCTCCTCCCCTAATTTTCATGGTGGTGGGCCCCTCCCTCCCCCAATCCACAATGAACAGCTCACACGTTTCACATTACGTTAATTACGTAACTGGGATTCCGTAGGTGTAGCATTACTCGTCCTAAAAATCCCAACTAAGCCAACCTCCCAGCATATCGCGCGGGAAAAGACCCGGCTGCGCCATTTTAGTCGGGATTACCAGATTACTAGTAGTAGTATTGATGCATCGCGCGAAGCAACAAATTTTTTTTGAGGGGCGAAGCACCTAGTTTAAAAGGAAAAAAGGCGGTTGTAACACCCTCGATGTGGCTATATCTCCCACGTGTCGAAGCACGACTTAGAGGCATAACCGCATTGAAAGCAATGTCGCAAGTGAGGTAATGTTCACACAACCCATGTAATACATAAGGGAAAGAGATACATAGTTGGCTTACAATCGCCACTTCACACAATTACATGAATAAGCATTACATCATCCAGATACAATCAAGGTCCGACTATGGAACCAAAATAAAAGAAGAACCCCAAATGCGACACGGTCCCCGATCGACCCCAACTGGGCTCCACTGATGATCAACTAGAACGAAACAACACAAAGGACAAGATCTTCATCGAGCTCCTCCTGAGCTTGGTTGCGTCATCTGCACGGACTCATCGGCAGCTGCAAACTGGTTTTGGAAGTATCTGTGAGCCACGGGGACTCAGCAATCTCGCACCCTCGCGATCAAGACTATTTAAGCTTATGGGTAAGGTAAAAGGTATGAGGTGGAGCTGCAGCAAGCGACTAGCATATATGGTGGCTAACCTGTTCGCAAAAGAGAGCGTGAAGAGAAGACAAAGCACGAACGAAGAACTATGATCAAGAAGTGATCCTATAACAACCTACGTCAAGCATAACTCCAACACCGTGTTCACTTCCCGGACTCTGCCGGAAAGAGACCATCACGGTTACACACGCGGTTGATGCATTTTAATTAAGGTCAACTTCAGGTTTTCTACAACCGAACATTAACAAATTCCCATCTGCCCATAACCGCGGGCACGGCTTTCGAAAGTTCAAATCCCTGCAGGGGTGTCCCAACTTAGCCCATCACAAGCTCTCACGGTCAACGAAGGATATTCCTTCTAGCGGGAAGGCCCGATCAGACTCGGAATCCCGGTTACAAGACATTTCGACAATGGTAAAACAAGACCAGCAAAGCCACCCGAATGTGCCGACAAATCCCGATAGGAGTTGCACATATCTCGTTCTCAGGGCACACCAGATTGTCCAAACTTCCGGTAGGTCAGCCCAGAGTTGCCCCTGGTGGCCACCGGTGGCTGACAAGTTGGACCAACACTCAGAGGAGCACTGGCCCGGGGGTTTAAATAAAGATGACCCTTGGGCAGGCCTACCCAAGGGAAAGAAAAGGCTAGGTGGAAAATGGAAAACCAACGTTGGGCCTTGCTGGAGGAGTTTTATTCAAGGCGAACTGTCAAGGGGTTCCCATTATACCCAACCGCGTAAGGAACGCAAAATCTGGGAACATAACGCCGATATGACGGAAGCTAGGGCGGCAAGAGTGGAACAAAACACCAGGCATAAGGCCGAGCCTTCCACCCTTTACCAAGTATATAGATGCATTAATTAAACAAGATATATTATGATATCCCAACAAGTAAACATGTTCCAAACAAGGAACAACATCTCCATGTTCCAACAAGGAACAAACTTCAATCTTCACCTGCAACTAACAACGCTATAAGAGGGGCTGAGCAAAGCGGTAACATAGCCAAACAACGGTTTGCTAGGACAAGGGGGGTTAGAGATTGGGTTCAACAATATGGGAGGCATGATAAGCAAGTGGTAGGTATCGCAGCATAGGCATAGCAAAAGAGCGAGCCACTAGCAAGCAAAGATAGAAGTGATTTCGAGGGTATGATCATCTTGCCTGAGATCCCGCAAGGAAGAAGAACGAGTCCATGAAGAAGACAAACGGACGTAGACGAACGGGTCCTCACAAACGCGACGGTATCGGAACCAACCCGAAGGAGCAAACACCGGAAAGAAGCACACAACATAGTAAACAACCAACACATGAACATGGTATGATATGCGAGATGCGGTATGCGATGCATATGCATGATTTGCAATGGAATGATGGAACCTGGCCTCAACTTGGAATCCAAGAGTGCCACTGGAGAGGTGAGGTGATTTCGGTTGAAATCGATATAAAGAACGCCGGAATCGGATGCACGGTTTGGAAATGGCAAGCAAAACAAATATGGCACCGGTCTGCGATAAACAGCAAGTAGCCATCTAAATGCAACAAGTTAAACATGCTACAACACTCAAACATGGCAACAAAATACATGGCAGGGATCCATTCATGAAGCTTAACAAAAGATGAACACCGAGCTACGGCTAATTCATCCATTAACAGGTTCAAAGAAGCATGGCAAAAATGCAATTGGTAAACAGGTTTCAGACTTAAGTGAAATGAACACTTGTCTGGAATTTCAGATCAGGTAGCACACTTTGGAGCATGAAAACTATATGCTACAGGAACTTAACATGGCAAAGCAAGGCATGGCATGGAGCTACTCAAAGAGCTTAACAAAAGTCCCTTAGTGACCTTGAGCCAAAAGGGTTCAGAAAAAACATTTACAAGCATGTGAACATGGCAAAAACATAATCAGTCCTCGGACTTAGTGAAAAACTGGAGCATGCAAATCAGATAGCGAGTAGGCATGTTCACGAGCTTGATGCACTTACTACAGAGCATGTCATGACAATCTAAGCATACACCCATCAAGAATACACAAAATACAAGCTAGACATGGCAAGAACAATAGCATAGCATGCACGGATCAACTACAACATCCTCGGCAAAATCGCTAACAAGTAGACAATCTGCCTAGATTCACGAAATAGAAAAAGTAGAGCTCGATTGACTCAAGCTAGAGTACTCCATAATTGCAAACAAAGACATGGATGGATAGAGCACTACAAGATTAACAAAACATCCGTACTAATCATCCTCAAAAGAGGCACGGATCACTAGGAAACAATATGAACATATGGCATAATGAGATAAACAGTCCAAGGACTTAGTGGAAATGCCAAGTCCCTGAAATCAGCATTAACGAATGCTCCACTTTGCAAGCTTGTGCTAGTCACCACACACATCAAAAAAAATACATGGATTGCACCTCTGGAAAGATGGCAAAGCATATAACAAAACACATGTAGAGCTCAGGGGCATATCATGCACACATTAATCATTGTAAAAATGACAAATATCTAATTGGAGCAGCAGATCTGACAATTATCTCAAATAGCATTCTTCCAACAACATTTCGGGCATCAAGATGAACTCAAATGAAAATGATGCAATGAGATGAAATGATGTACTCTCTGAGATGAACATTTTGATATGCTATATGCCCAAAATGGAACTACCGGTGCGGAGATACAACGTGATGAACATGGGCATATGAAACATGGAAAACTCGGGGACTTAGTGAAAATATAGACCTCCAGATCTAGGGTTCATCCGGCGCGCGAACCGAGGCGGCGGCAAATCTGGCCGAAACTTCACCGGAGGGGGAGAGGACGGCGGCCGGAGAACGACGGGGAACGCCGGGGATGGCGCGGGGCTGCCGGATCTGGCCGGAGAACGCCGGATCCGGGCGACGGCGAGACGGGTAGGACCGGCGAGGTGCGGGACTCCGGTGGGGAGGCTCTCCGGCGATGGCGGCGCGACTCCGGCGACACAAGCAGCGACTTCGGCGAGGTTGCGACGCGGGGCGCAGAGGCAGGCGGCGGAGCAAGCCCGCGGCGGGCGGCGCTAGGCGTCGGGAGAGCTCGGCGCTCAGGCGGCGGTGAGATGGGCTCGCGCGGGCCCAAACTGGGTCCCACGGGCCGCGGCGGCGGAGGGGCTGAGGCGCGACAGGTGGCGCTGCGGGAGTGGAGGAGAGAGGCATCGGTGACGACATGGCGGCCGCTGATTGGCCCGGATGAGGTGGCCGGCGGCGGTGGACATGTCCGGCTCCGCCCGGGCGTGTCCGGCGGCGCGGTGGAGAAGAGGCTAGGGTTTAGACTTCGAAAAATTCGCGGAGGCACACATATATATAGGTAGTGGGAGCTAGGAGAGTCCAAATGAGGTGCGGTTTTTGGCCACGCGATCGTGATCGAACGCTCTAGATGATAGAAGGGTTTAGGTGGGTTTTGGGCTAAATTGGAAGGATGTTGGGCTGCAACACACACGAGGCCTTCTCGGTCCCTCGGTTAACCGTTGGAGCATCAAACGAAGTCCAAATGGTACGAAACTTGACAGGCGGTCTACCGGTAGTAAACCAAGGCCGCTGGCAAGTCTCGGTCCAATCCGGAAGTGTTTAATCCCCACACATGAAAGAAAGGTAGAAATGACCACCGGAGGAGAACGGAGCGCCGGAATGCAAAACGGACAACGGGGAAAATGCTCGGATGCATGAGATGAACACATATGCAAATGAAATGCACATGATGACATGATATGCAATGCATGACACACAAGCAATGACATGGCAACAACAGCGAATAACAGGAAGACACGTGGCACATCGGTCTCGGGGCGTTACAGCGGTACACTCACAGCACTCCTGTCGCGGTCGCATTGCACCCCACACACGTTCGGTCCTACACACGGCTCACGCAAACGGAACGCGCTTCGGCTTGCCTCTTCACTGACACATGGGACTGCACTTGGAGCAACCAACCATGCGCCAAACTCCCCCCGCCCACCGCGCGAAAATCCTCCCCCCCCCCCCACACCCAAAAATTCCCCCCAAATCCGATTCAACCGCCCTTCGGCCAACCAGCCAATAATATTCCCCAAACCTCCCTCCCCTTGTCCCCCTCCACTTCATTCGCTCCGCCAAAGCCGCCCTCCCCTCCGCACCGATACGTCGACGCCGCGGTTTGGCGATCCTCGCACTCGCATAGTACGCTCTCGTAGATTGCCGTCCTCTAGCCGCGCCGCCACCTCTGGCTACGTTCTTGTGGAGGCGCACGGCAGTCAGCACCGCCACCGCTGGCGACGTTCATGTGGAGACGCACGGCGGTCAGCTTCTCCCATGGTACGCGCATTCTAGACTAAGGCCCCGTTCATGTCGGTGTAGCGCTGAATGTTAGTTGATAGACGTTGTTAATCTCACTATTTGCTGAAGTAGTTTACTGTCAATATGCTCTGCTTAAGAAGCTTCCTTGCCCTATTCTGCACTCAATCTGCTTAGCTGAGATGGTGTCGGAGTAATTGGACACGGATACCCCGAAGACAGCGAGACAAGAATTCAAGACATCGGGGCTAGCAAAGCCCCTCAGTCCAACTACCTGGCCGGTGGCTGACTGCTGGCTGCTGACTGCTCCACCAGGCCGACTGCTAGCTGCACACTGCTCCACCAGGCCGACTGCTGGCTGCCGACTGCTGGCTGCTGACTGTTCCACCCGGCCGACTGCTGGCTGCCGACTGCTCCACCAGGCCGACTGCTGGTTGCCGACTCCTCCACCAGGCCAACTGCTGGCTGCCGACTCCTCCATCAGGCCGACTACCCAAAGTCAACTGCAGCCTGACGAGACACCGACGGGACAACCATACCGCGACGTCATCTATAGTGTATTGTGTCCCCTAGGTACTGATTTATAAAGTACCCCAGGGGACAAGCATGACATGCACCATGCCACTAGCCATGCCTACATAGCTTGTCTTGTAAGCTACCCAAGGTAGCTTACAACCAAAGCCACTACCACCCATGCCAACTCCTATATATATAGGCACACATCCATCCATCAGGGGATGGACTCACTCACTCACGCACACACACAAGCAAGCTAGCTAGCAAGAGAGCTAGCTAGCAAGACATCCACACACACGCATGAGCATACACATGCTCACGGCCATGAGCCATGAGCATGGCCGGCCACTAGAGCATGCCACATACATGCATATATGAAACCAGATGCCTGTGGCACTGCTTTCAGATATAGCTCTAGGAGCACTCTGTACCAGATATACTAGATATACTCAGACATGCAGGAGTAGGGGTATTATCTCTCCGGAGAGCCCCGAGCCTGGGTAAACTAGCGCATGCTACTCGCATACCCGTCCCTGGACATTCCGGCAGCAGTCTTACCCTCACACGAAGCCACCTTATGGTATATGTCGTTTCGCACCCCCCCGTGAGAATACCATGACATTTGGCGCCCACCGTGGGGCGGTACTATGCTACCGCGCTGCTGCTGGTTTTGCAGTCCGGGCGGGACCATCTTCGTCATCTCCCTGCCGCGGCGTCGCGCCGTCTCTCCGTAGCGCTCGGGGGCTCGACTTCGACCCGCCCCGGAGCGGTCGCGCGGGATGGCGCATCCTCATCGTCGCCCTCGACCTCTTCATCGCCACCGCTGCGACGCCGGCCGCCCCTCCACGCGCGCCGCACGGCCTTGCTTCGGTCGGCCGCATCCGTCCACAGCCTCCGTAGTCGTCCGCGCGCCCTTGCAGTCGTTATGGTCGCGCGCCCGCGGCCGGCCTCTCCTCCACCTACCATCGCATCGCCGCTGTCCACCGGCGCCGGTCGCTGGCTCGACATCAGCATCCACCGGCGCGACCATGTGTCATCGTCGCGTGCCCACCTCAACTCCCATCGTTGTTTTCCCTGCCTTCGCTGTAGCGGATCCCATGTTTCGCTGTAGCCGCAGTTGTTGTCATGCAGCGTTTCTCTGTAGCTGCATTTACTACCACGCCTCGATGTCGCCCGTGTGCGTGCACACATTCAGGAATGGCAGGCAAGCTAGCTAGCCTAATTGATTCGGTGGCATGCGGGCTGCTAGCTAGTCTGGTTCAAATGCACGAAGGGCCTTCCAGCGGGTGCGCGCGCCGGCCGGCTGCCTCTAGCTTGCTCTAGCCGGCAGCTCCATCGCCGCGCTGCTCCAGCCGGCTGCTCCGCGCGTCCGTGCGCTGCTTTGCCGCAGCTGCGGCAAAAAACTCCCCTGGTGCCTGGTGAGGTCGTCTCTGTCCTCGCCTTGCGGGTCATCTGCTCCATTCACTTCTCTACCGCGCGAGCACCGCAACTGCGCTCTCCGCCGCGCCTCCCTCCACCACTACAGACGACTCCGCCGCCCGCCCCGGCATCACGTGCGTCGTGCCGATGGCCCAGGCCAGCTCCGGTTCCCCGCCCCACGGGTCCCGCCGACTGTGCTTCTCCATCTCTACTCCGGACCCCCGCCGCTGACCCGCCTCCCACATGGCTCGGCCGACTCCCATGCCGCCCCGTTCGTGCTCGGCTGCGCCTGCTGTAGCTCCTACCCGGCGCCTCGCAATGGCCCCTTGCGCCGCGTCTCCGTCCCGCCGGCTGGCCGTCTCGACCGCCCGCCAACTCCGCCTGTGCTGCGCCGGGCCCGGGTCCCCGCGACCGCATCCCGGATTGGCCGGCCTCCGGCTGTTCCCAGTGGGAGGCCGGCTGTCTGCGCCCGCCCCTCCGCCGGCTCACACACCCTTCCCCGCGCGGCCCGTGCCGGCTCGTGGTGGCCGGCCGCGCCTGGCCTCCCGTTCCGCTCCTGCCGGTCTAGCCCCGTCTGTGGCCGGCTGCTCCGCCACCGAGCCGCCCCGCCGGCCGCCTGCTCTGCATCCGGGTCGTCGATCCGGCCTGCCGGCTTCCCCGCCTCCCGGCCTGCCGGCTTCGCCCGCCACCTGGCCGGCTACCGGCTCGCCGCTCGCACGTTGTTCGGTCCGGTCGGCTGCCGGCTCCCGGAGTTCGGCTGCCCGTGGCCGGCTGGAGAAGAGAAAAAGAAGGGCGTCCAACTGCCAGCAAATGGCAGAGAGAAAAGATGAAGAAAGAAAGGGAAGAGGCCGATTTCCTAGTAGCCGGCTGGGAAAAGTGGGCTGACTACCCAAGAAAAGCTAAGGGTCGACTGCCCAAAGCCGAAAAAATGGAGTGAGATGCCGGCTGGAAAGAAGCAAAGGCCGAGTGCCTACCGGCTAAGAGAAAGAAAAGAGTGGTCGGCTGGATATAAAAAAGAGAAAAAAAAAGGAAAGATCTGACTGCGCAGACTTCTGCCCAGCCGACTGCTTTGTTTGACCGACCGGGTCACCGCTCGGCCGGCCGGTTCATCTGCCCGCTTTGCTACTTGGCCGACCGATGAGCCGGTCCGGCTGTGCACAGCCGGCTGACGAGGAGAAGAGAAAACAAAGTTGTTGCCGGGAGATCCGTCCCGACTACTCAGCAGTTGGCCCAGATCTCGGGGGCTACACCCAGCGGGTACTCTGACGCGCCCCCGCGAAGAAGAAAACAAAATAGTCGCCGGGAGATCCGGCCCGACAGCTCAGCAGTCGGCCTGAATCTCGGGGGCTACACCCAGTGGGTGCGCTGGCGCGCCCCCACGGAAGACTGCAAAAAAGAGAAGAGTTTTTTCCGGCTCCGAGCAGCCGACAAAAGAGAAAAAGAAGAAGATAGGCGCTGCAAGATGCATCGCCGCCTGGCCGGTCGAGCCTGACCCCCTTCGAGCACCAGAAGGCTCGAATGCTACACATAGTGGGAGCGCCGGCGCGCTCCGCGAGCGCCGAGCCGCGCCGGCTGTCTTCGGCAAACTCCGCCTCGGCAACACGAAAACGAATGTGAGCTCCTCACCCACATATGTTTTGCACCACGCAATCACGGATAACCCCGAGCGATGCTCGGGGGCTATCTCCGCATTTTATTACAGTTGCATCACTATTCGCCACGGCGCCAGCCAGAGTTGGCTCGGGGGCTGGCTGCTTGGCCTGAGATGTTAGTTCCCGCAGACGGCTTAGTACCGTGTGCTGTACCAGAGGCCCACTCTTAGCCACAGATCGCAGAGCGGCTGTCCGACTAGCAAGAGTGAACGCTGGAGGTCACCCACGCGAAAAACATCCGGGAAGAAAAACGCTTCGGGTGACCCGACCGTTTCCTTTATAAGTATCTGCTCGGTTAAATACACTCCCAGAGTCTGAGTGTTGTACACTCCATTTTGCGGCCCATTCTCAGCCACAGACCGCAGAGCGGCTGTCCGGCGAGCGAGAGACAAGCCAAAAGGCGGAGGGAACATGAAAAAGATTGAAGGGGGCTCGAACAAAACCGAGTCGGCACCCTCCGCATAAAACTTGCAATGCTAAAAGCAAACATTTGATATATCTGCGTGAACTAACTTTGTCTTTTTCATGATCATTTCCATGAACACTCACCAAAAAACCTCCGCCCAACTTTGCCAAGTTGCCCGGAGGCTTGGGGGCTACCATCGGAGTAATTGGACACGGATACCCCGAAGACAGCGAGACATGAATTCAAGACATCGGGGCTAGCAAAGCCCCACAGTCCAACTACCTAGCCGGCGGTTGACTGCTGGCTGCTGACTGCTCCACCAGGCCGACTGCTCCAGTAGGCCGACTGCTGGCTGCCGACTGCTCCACCAAGCCGACTGCTGGCTGCCGACTGCTGGCTGCTGACTGTTCCACCCGGCCGACTGCTGGCTGCCGACTGCTCCACCAGGCCGACTGCTGGTTGCCGACTCCTCCACCAGGCCGACTGCTGGCTGCTGACTCCTCCGCCAGGCCGACTACCCGAAGTCAACTGCAGCCTGACGAGACACCGACGGGACGACCATACCGCGACGTCATCTACAGTGTACTGTGTCTCCTCGGTACTGATTTATAAAGTACCCCAGGGGACAAGCATGACATGCACCATGCCACTTGCCATGCCTACATAGCTTGGCTTGTAAGCTACCCAAGGTAGCTTACAACCAAAGCCACTACCACCCATGCCAACTCCTATATATATAGGCACACATCCATCCATCAGGGGATGGACTCACTCACTCACGCACACACACAAGCAAGCTAGCTAGCAAGAGAGCTAGCTAGCAAGCTATCCACACACACGCATGAGCATACACATGCTCACGGCCATGAGCCATGAGCATGGCCAGCCACTAGAGCATGCCACATACATGCATATATGGAACCAGATGCCTGTGGCACTGCTTTCAGATATAGCTCCAGGAGCACTCTGTACCAGATATACTAGATATACTCAGACATGCAGGAGTAGGGGTATTATCTCTCCGGAGAGCCCCGAACCTGGGTAAACTAGCGCGTGCTACTCGCATACCCGTCCCTGGACATTCCGGCAGCAGTCTTACCCTCACACGAAGCCACCTTATGGTATATGTCGTTTCGCACCCCCGTGAGAATACCACGACAGATGGCATGCCAAGGCCGATTAGTTGCTAAAATATCTTGCCATATCTTTATTGTGATGTAGATTGCCATGGTCTAGTAGCCAATCTGTTAGGTGAAATAGCTCTACATCGTTTTATACTCGATCCTTGTTGCTGCGATGGCCTTCGATAGTTCGATGGCTATGTGCTCGGCCTCATTGACTGCTGAAACATCCTGCCATAATTTGGCACTCAAATCTGTTTGCTGAATTAGCTTTACATATATTTCATTACTTAGATCTGCTCGTCCAAATATCTTGCCATATCTTTAGACATCGACTTAGGTATTTTTTTTCTGGACTTCATAAAAAAGCATATATGTTTTTCCTGTAATATCTAGTAGAAGAACTAATTTGTATGTCTAACAGATGGAGAGGACTTGGATAACTTCTGCTTGAAGATTCTCCGCTGCATATGTCGAGGGCGTTGAAAACTTCATGAACTTTATCAGAGCTGAGTACGGTGGTCCGAAATCAGATGTGCTCTGCCCGTGTAGCAGTTGTATGAATTCAGTTATAAGACCCCAGTCAACTATGCAAAATCATCTACACTTGTATGGGATGTCGGTCACATATACTAGGTGGGTTCATCATGGTGAAGCTGTGAACGTCAATGTTATTGACTACGTGGAAGCAGCAGATCATCTTGATCTGCCTGATGCTCAGGTGGAAGAGGAGGAGGTGGTGGTGGCGGAGCCAGTGAGTTTGACCAACATTGAAACGATGCTATGAAATGCTCGTGCATTCCGTGAACTTTCACCTGCAGAAGAAAAATGGTGGGCCCGCATGTTGGAACAATGCAACGTTGCTGTCACCCCAGGAAATAAGCTGTCAGTATTCTCAGCTATGGTCACCTTTCTTCAGGTGAAGACATCTGATCGGATGACCAACAAATCATTCGGTGAGATGTTGGCTTCTTTCCGCAAATATTTCCCAGATGCGTCAGAGCTGCCACACACCTACAGTAAAATGAAGAATTTCCTTCGTGCAGTTGGAATTGGATATGATATGATCCATGTTTGTAAGAATAATTGTGTTCTATTCCGGAAGGATTATGCCAACTTAAATGAATGCCCGAAATGTAAATCATCAAGATGGAAAGATGGTGATGCTGTGAAGAGGATTCCTCATAATGTTCTCAGACATTTTCCAATTACACCAAGATTGCAGAGATTGTTTCATGATGCTGAAACAAGAGAGGATGTATTGTGGCATTCTAGGAACCAGGAGTACAAAGATCAGAATGTAATGAGCCGTCCATCTCATGGTAGTGAGTGCAAAAGCTTCAATGATAAACACAAAGAGTTTGCTGCTGACCCGAGAAACATTAGACTTGGCTTAGCTTCAGATGGATTTAACCCATTTGGCCCCCAGAGCGCCACATATAGCATGTGGCCAGTGCTTTTATCCCTTAGAACATGCCTCCAAATGTCTGCACCAATGAATCAAACTACATGATGGCCTTGCTCATCCCAGGTCCAAAAGGTCCTGGAAAGGATTTTGATTTGTTCATGGAGCCTCTTGTGGAGGAACTTCAACAGCTATGGAAGGGTGTTCTCACTCGAGACCTATATAGCAGCCCACTAGCTGAATTCTTTCTGCGTGCTATTATAATTTGGTGCATCCATGATTATCCAGCTTTGGGCACTATGTCAGGGCGAATGACACATGGTTACAAAGCATGTGTTCGCTGTGACAGGAATCCGCTGTCATACGCAATACTTAGCAATATCTGTTACATTGGACACCGTCATTTCCTTGCCAAGGACAAGCCACATCATAGAAAATACCGAAGACATGTGTTCAATGCAAAGCATGAAAACCGTGATGCGCCAAAGAGGCTCAACGCCGATGAGTTGCAAGTGGAATTAGAGAAGGATAGGCATATTACACCAGGAAACCATCCTGGTAATGGTAGCGGGAAAAGGAAGTGTGGCAGGGTAGAACAGAGATTATTGTTTACCCGCAGGTCCACTTTGTGGGAGTTGGAGTATTGGAAAGATTTTGATCTGCGGCATAATCTTGATGTGATGCACATCGAGAAAAATATATGTGACAACATTATCGGCACACTTCTTAATATTGAAGGCAATATGAAATATACCTTAAAATCTAGGATTGATTTGACACACCAGGGTATCAGAAAGGATTTGCAGGTGCAAGATGAAGGTAAACCACGGGATATGGCACCAGCTATGTACGTCTTGCACAAGGTAAAAAGAAAAGAATTCTGCGAGGTCATGTCACGTGTGAGATTCCCACATGGATTTGCTTCCAACCCTGAAAGGAGAGTCAGTGTAGATGGAAACAAGGTACAAGGGTTGAGAACTCATGACTGCCACATCCTACTTCAAAGGGTTTTACCTGTTATGCTTAGAGGATTGGGCCGCCCTGACTTATACAGAGCAGTTGTAGAGTTGGGACAATTCTTCAGGAAACTCTGTAGTAGGAATATCAAGATAGATGCTTTGGAGCGTCTTAGAGACAAGATACCAACTATCCTATGCGACCTTGAGAAGATATATCCTCCAGCCTTCTTTGATGTGATGGTGCATTTGGCTGTTCATCTACCTGATGAGACACTACTTAGAGGTCCAGTACAGTATGGCTGGATGTACCCTATTGAAAGGCGGCTAGGCACTTCCAAGGGCTATGTTAGGAACAGAGCTAGACCCGAGGGTTCCATTGCGGAGGCCTACATTGCTACAAAAGCATTGACATTCTGCTCAAAATACATTGAAACAGCTGATCAGCTTAGCAAAGAGGTGGGTGAAGACAATCCCGGGCTCAATGTTTTCAATTATTCTGTTCGAGTTACAGGGAAGAGTCAACAAGAGGACAAACCTAAAGATTTGGACAAAATGGTTTGGTATGTGTTGAATAACTGTCCTGAGATACTACCTTATATCAAGTAAGTGTAGTACTAGAGCTTATACATCGTAATCTACTAAACTTGCAGCACATTCTTATATATTTAGATGTTTGACGCGATCGCTATGTTGTGCAGCATCTACAAAGAGGAGTTACTGCCGCAAAATCCAAGAAACATTGACAAACTAGTTATGGCAGGATTTGCGAAATGGTTCAAGAACCATGTAAGCTTTTGAAGTGCACTGTCAGTTTTTTTAATAGATTGAGTACATAAGATGATCAGCTTGTCTATTTTCTAACCATAGGTTAAGAAGATGCGGGAGGATGGGCATGCAGTTAATGATGTCCTTTACTCACTAGCAATGGGTCCTGATACTCGGGTAAGACATTATGAATCTTGCATTGTTGGAGATGTGCGCTACAACGCCCTTGCACGAGACGAAGGTAGGAAGACACAAAATAGTGCCATCATGAGCACGGATACGTATGACAAATAGATAACTGAAATGTATGCAAACATAACAAACATTGTTCGGTTGCAGTGTATCTCCAGTTTCGAGGATCATCGGTGTGTGGTTCTGTTATGCTGTCGTTGGTATAACCTGTTTTCTAGGATCATAAAACCCAGAGCTGATGATTATTCCAAATCCATCAATATCAAGGCGGCATACCAGACCAATGAGCCTTTTATTTTGGCAAATCAAGCAACACGGATATTTTTCTTGGAAGACACATTTGCATGTAGTGATGACTGGAGAGTATTGCAAAGGTTTGAGCAGAGGAATTCGTTTAATGAAGTTGCACAACAAGATGATGCTTACACTGCTCCTGATGTACAAGATAACACATATGTTCCTAATATCTATGAGAACCATCACGTCAATGACGCCGACGAAAAGATTGCCTGTCATGCTGTGGACATACAAGAGTTGATCAAGAAGAAGCCAACGTTCGAGGACGTTGAGGACGAAGAAGAAGATGACACTATGGGGAATTACGATTCAGACTGATACACATGGCGAAGATGTTGACGCTGCTGCTGCGGATGATGATTACATTGCTTTTGTCGTATTTTCCTGTCAGAAGACGTTTTTTATCTACTATGTGAAATTGTGTTTGCTATGACAACTGAAACCTGATGAACATGCTGTTTAGTATTTTGCTGTGAGAACATCACTTGTTATGTATGCTGATTTGTGTTTGGTGATTGTATGACAACTAAAACATGATGACATTGTTGTTTAGTTGTATTCATATTTGGCTGTGAAACTTGAATTTGATGACATAGTTTGCTGTTAGACTGCAATTTTCTCGACGTCTTCGAATGAGAACAAAGCTGACCCGACAGGGCCTCTGCTATTTATTTATTTATATGAGCAAAAGGGGATACCCCCTGATTTCCGTTAATAGAAATCATTAGATGTTCACAACACTACACCCAGCCTGCTACACAGGTTTCATTCATTACTAGTTTCAGCAAAGTGCTCATGTCGTAGCCACTGAATACATCACGAGTGCTACATACACTGCAAATAAAGAGATAATCATCCTACAGAGCACATTGATTTTGCCCATTATCTTCACAAGCTCTTTCATCTCCTCATTGCTGTCAAGGCCGTCCAGCAGCTGTTGCTTGGCCATGATTAGAGGAACTACATCTTTAACCTTCTGCTCTGCATTTTCCTCTTCTACCGTTCCTTCAGTTACTCGTCCAACACCCCAACCTGTTGGTATTGGGATTCCTCGGCTAACCAAATAATCAGCGTAGTTGCATTCCCCCACATCAGCAACTTCTCAAAAATACAATTCACACAAATCTTCCCTTTTCTGCACGAATCAAATTGGAAGATCATCAACCAAACTATTAAAAAAATCAGCAACTGAAAGCAGCAGAACAACACTTAATCATATTATTACCCCATGATTCGGGCATTTGTAGAAGACTCGACCAGGGTTGCGGATTGTGGTTGAGACGCGACAGATGACTCTGCGTGATTTGCAGTAGTGACACCACACCAAAGGCAGCGGGTTGCGATGAGCAATCGGCTGTGGTGCACGTGCCGGCGAGGGTGTGATGAGACCCATGGGCGATGGTACGGGTGGCAACTTGGCACATATCTGGTTGTTGCCTGCTGAAGAGCAGGTGGACGAGCAGCCAGCGGACATGGTTGCTACGGCCAGAAATTCTGATGCTAGGCAGAGTAAGTAGAGAAGAGGAGAAGCGAACGTTGGATATGTCAGTTGCTTTACTTGCAGAGTAGCATAACACCATATATACTCATAGTCTAGGTTTGGATTCGAACCAGCTACAAGAGAACGTCTTTCTTTTTTCTAAAACTCGGCAACGTCTCTTTACTGGTACACTAGCTTGTTCTGTATGCCTTCCCAAGTCTTTGATTTTCTTTCTATATATAAAGAAGTATGCTACTTGGTGTCCCCTTAGTCAACAAGCAATTGTGCCAACCTTGACCATTGGATTGACATTCAACGTCTGTCGCGTTGCTTCAGTCTCTCCTCGAGCCGCCAAAGCCAAACCAGCGCCGGCGGGACCACCTGCTCCCGCCTCCCACGGCTGGCTGTGATCTTCCCCGGCTCCTGTTCGTTCCCGTCCGAGGCCTCACCATTGTCCTCCGCCTTGGTTCGCTCGCTGTGGTGCCGCCCTCCGGTGTTGTCAACATGGTCAACAACCGAGAGGAATAAGGTGATGATTGTACATGGTCAAGATGATAGTAGGGACCCAGCAGCGCGCACAGTAATTTTGTTTTTTCGGGACGGAGAAGGGTATCAACTGGGATGTGCGGGACCCGTGGCCCGTCTAGCCCAGGCTTTTATTTCATATGTTTAGCACATGACCAGCCCAGTTTGTTTTTTTTCCTTTCTAAAAATGGCTAGCCAGCTATTTTGTTTTTTGCAGAATAACCAACGTTGGCCTACTTTCTTTTCTATGCCCTGCTGGACCGGGAATCTTTCAAGACGAGGAGGGATGCATTTTGCCCAGAAAACGGGCTATAAGTAATAATAAATGGGCTGTAAAATGAAAAAATACAGCAAACAAGCAATTAGTTCCAAAATACTATTTTCTTTTGGATTTTGATATTTTAAATTTCATTGTTTTTGTGCGGGTAAAATTTCATTGAATTTAAATTAAGGTATATTTAGATTTAAATAATTTGAATCTGGCTAGAAATTTCGGGCTGTATGCTGTTTGGGACAGATTTGGAGGCGGACTTATCGGTCTACTTGGTTGACGTGTACTTTGGCTTTGTCAACTTAGTCCACATACGATTCTAGCAGCAGTGACCGTTGGATGTTAATCCAACGGCCGTGCTGCTTCTTCAATATCTGATCTTCTTGCTCTAGCCGCCCAAACCAGCTCCGGTGGGACTGCCTGCAACCGCCTCCCGTGGCCGGCTGTGCTGCCACACAGGCTGCACCGCCCCACCCTACTTCATTGCTGGCCAGGCCATTCCTCTACTCACCCACACCTCCTGTTATTTTCCGGTGACGGCAGCCGGACCAGTAAACCCTCGTACTCCCCACCACGTGGGCAACCATTGTCGAGTCTTCCCTGGCTCCGTGTCGTTCCCTTCCTAGGCCTCGTCGTCGTCCACCGCCATGGTGCTCTCGGCGCGGCCTGGTCAACGAACGACATCCATCGGTCGTGGACTATACGGCAAAATAATGATTCCTCCACCTGACAGTTGGGACCTACCGGAAGGGCCTCTGTATTTCGTGAAAAAAATGTTCCCCCCGCTGACATGTCGGACCCACCAGCTATATCTTCACACGCAAGGAAGTGCCTCCTTATTACACAAAAAAAATGAATACCCCCTGCTAGCTGGGACCCACCATTGTGGGAGGCTGACTTGTGGCCTACTAAGTTGACGGGGATGGAGGGCTTTGTCAACTTAGTCAATATGAATGATTCTAGCTCCAGTGACCATACGATGTCCATCCAACGGCCATAGTGCTTCTTCAACCTCTAGTCTTCTTGCTCCAGCCGCCCAAAGCAGCGCCGGTCGTGCCGCATGCTCCTGCCTCTCGTGGCCGGCTGTGCTATCACGGAGGCCTCATCGCCCCTACTATTCCCACCGCTGGCCAGGCCCTGTGGCGATGGCATCCTCACACCGCAGCCGAACCAGCAAACCCTCGTACTCCTCTCCGCGCAGGCTTCCACTACCGCGTCTTCCCCGACTCCGCGTTGTCGCCTTCCTAGGCCTCCCCGTCGTCCACCGCCGTGGTGCTCTCCGCGTGGCATGGTCAACATGGTCAAGGAACGACTTTCATCGGAAGAGTACTGTACGTGGAGAGGCTGACAGCTGGGTCCACGGCCACAGCCCAGTTTTTTTGTGATTTGCCAAGTAAGTCGCTTTGTCAAGCCTATTGGGCCGCAAATCTTTCAAGACGAGGAGAGCTTTCATTCGGCTGGCCGAGAAAATGGCCCATCAGTAATGAGAAATGGGTTGTACATTTTTAAAACACATCAAATCGGCAATTAGTTTCAAATATCTTTTTTTCATTTCGACATTTTAAATTACATTAATTTTTATGCGTGGAGAATTTGTTGGATTTTATATTGATATACATTTATTTTAAAATCAGTTTGAATGTGAGTTGAAATTTCGGGATTAAAATAGTTCAGACCGCACCAAAATATGCAAAATTTCATATAATTTTTTAACCGTGGCCACAATATGGGCCGTAATGCTAACAAAAAGAATATGGGCTCAAAAAACCTTAAGAATTAGCAAATGGGCTGTAAATTATTAGAAATAATGGCAGCTGGGTTGTATGTTGTTTTCCACAGATTTGAGGCTTTCCTAACAAAAGGTTGACGCACAAGCAGTGACTGTTGGATGTCCATCGAATGACCGTCGTGCTTCTTCAATCTCTGCTCTTCCTGCTCCAGCCGCTCAAACAAGCGCCGGCAGGACTGCCTGCTCCCTCCTCCCCGCGGCCGGCCGTGCTGCCGCGCAGGCCTCACTACACCACTATACTCCCATCGCTGACCTAGCCATCCCTCTACTCACCAACACCTGCTTTTATTCTCCGGCAACGACAAACGAACCAGTAAACCCTCGTACAGTCGTACTCCCCTCCGCGTGGGAAACAACTGTCGAGTCTTCCCTGCCTCCGTGTCGTTCCCTTCCTAGGCCTCGCCGTCGTCCACCGCCCTGGTGCTCTCGGCGCGGCCTGGTCAACATGGTCAACGACCGACGTGCATCTAAAGTGGACTGTACGTGGAGAGGCCGACAACTGGGTCCATGGCCGCACGCAAGGAAATGCCTCCTTATTACGCGCAAAATAATGATTCCTCCAGCTGACATCAGGGACCCACCAAAAGGGCCTGTCTATTTCGCGAAAAAACTTTACCAGCGCTGACAGCTCGGACCCACCAGCTATATCTTCGCACGCAAGGAAGTGCCTCCTTATTACGCACAAAAAAATGAATACTCCCCCTGTTAGCTGGGACCTAGTATAGTGGCAGGCTGACTTGTGGGCCTACTAAGTTGACGGGGATGGAGGGCTTTGTCAACTTAGTAAATATGCACGATTCTAGCTCCAGTGACCGTACGATGTCCATCCAACGGCCGTAGTGCTTCTTCAACCTCAGGTCTTCTTGCTCCAGCCGTCCAAACCAGCGCCGGTCGTGCCTCGTGCTCCTGCCTCCCGTGGCCGGCTGCGATGCGGCGGAGGCCTCACCGCCCCTACTACTCCCACCGCTGGCCAGGCCATCCCTCTACTCACCCACACCCCCTGTTATTTTGCGGCGATGGCAGCCCCACACCGCAGTGAACCAGTGAAGCCTCGTAGTCCTCTACGCATGGGCATCCACTGCCGCGTCTTCCCCAGCTCCGCGTCGTCCCCATCCTAGGCCTCGTCGTCGTCCATCGCCCTGGTGCTCTCGGCGCGGCGTGGTCAACATGGTCAAGGAACGGCTTTCATCGGACGTGGACTGTACGTGGAGAGGCTGACAGCTGGGTCCACGGCTGCAGTAAGGAAGTGCCTCCTTATTACGTGCAAAATAATTATTCCTCCACTTGAAAGCGGGACCCACCGAACGAGCCACCATATTTCGTAAAAAAAATATTTGCCCCTGACTGCTGGGACCCACCAGCTACATCTTCGCACGCAAGGAACTGAGTCCGGGCAAAAAAACAACGATTCGCCCCCCTGACTGCTGGGACCCACCAGCTACATCTTCGCAGGCAAGGAAGTGCCTGACAGTCGGGATCCACCTGGTCGAAGCGTACGTAGCGTTGTCATTCTGGTCGCGAACGTGTACGTACATATATACTGGTGGATGTAGAGGCGCGCACGTGTCGTAGTAGAGGCGCATACGTGTCATAGTAGAGGCACGCACATAGCATGTACACGTACGTACAGCGGCCAGGGTGCAAGAAAGAAAATACGGCCACGTATGTGTACATACGGGCGGGGTCTCGAACGCCTACTCGTGCATACGTACAGCCAGGGTTCGTGTACATGGTTGGGTCGGAATGGAGAAACAACGTCGTCATCGTGTTCATGGGGAGGCAACGGAATCCTTCGTGTTCATGGGGAGGCAAAGGAATGCGTCGTGTTCATCGGGAGGCAATGGAACGCATGGGAGCCAACCGGCTGGGTCGGAACGGAATGCGTGGTCGTGTTCATCGAGAGGGCTTGGATGGAATAGGCGATGGAAACGAGGTCTGGCGTACCGCACAATGGAGGAAACGGACCTCCTACGTTCAGAATGGGGTCCTGTTGATCGGGAGGGGTCTGGCGTACCGCAAAACGGAGGAAACGGACCTCCTACGGTCGAAATGGGGGTCCTGTTGATCGGGAGGGGTGTGGCGTAATGCAAAATGGATGAAACGGACTTGTGGTGGAGTGCTACGGTCGAAACGGGGGTCCTGTTCATCGGGAGGGGTGTGGCGTACCGCAAAACGGGACTCCACGGGATACTGTTCATCTCCACCGTCGACCTCCTCCAGCCTCCACGGGCTACCGTCGACCTCCTCCAGCCTCCACGGGCTCCTGTTCATCCAGTCTCCACCACGCGCTACTCCACCGGCTACTGTTCAACCACCCCTCCACGGGCACCCCTCCACCGTCTACTGTTCATCCAACCCTCCACACCATGGGGTCCTGTTCAACCACCCCTCCGTGGGCACCCCTCCACCGTCTACTGTTCATCCAGCCCTCCACCACACCACGAGGTCTTCTTCATCCAGAGGCAATGCCACCGCTCACTGTTCATCAACCCCCCCCCCCCCCCCCGCAACGCTCACTGTTCATCCCAGAGGCAGCATCGATCGGCTTCAGTTAGCAGAAGTAGCGAAGGAATCGCTCGATCGGGTTCAGTTAATAGCCATCGATCGATCGCTCGGGTTCAGTAATGCGTAGCCTGTAGTGCAATCGCTCGGGTTCAGTTAGAGCCCAACGCCTCGCTCGGGTTCAGTTAGAGCCAACGCCTCGCACACACACACGCGTACGTGTACGAGAGAAACGCGCATCGCTCGGCCCCCGACCTCCCACCGTAACCGGGAACTCCCCGAAATTTTCCTCGCCCTTGCTTCTACCATGGTTTTTTCCGTTATGGACGGCCCAAAGAATGTCATGCAGCTGCGTTTCTGGCCCGCCCAGGACGAAAAGCCCATTTTCTGTCATGATTTTTTGTCATAGAAGTAAGAGCCCACCACATCTGTGATGATAACGGGTTTTGTCACAATTATCGTCATAGAAGTGTCATATGTATGACAGAATTTTTTCCTTCGGCCCAAAATGTCACGGGTGTGTCTTTTTTTTGTAGTGTATGAAAGAATTATGAATGGTGGCTTTACCACAAATACGATGTCAACTACATGATCATGCAAAGCAATATGACAATGATGAAGCGTGTCATAATAAACAGAACGGTGGAAAGTTGCATGGCAATATATCTCGGAATGGCTATGGAAATGCCATAATAGGTAGGTATGGTGGCTGTTTTGAGGAAGGTAAATGGTGGGTTTATGGTACCCGCAAAAGTTGCGCGGTACTAGAGAGGCTAGCAATGGTGGAAGGGTGAGAGTTCGTATAATCCATGGACTCAACATTAGTCATAAAGAACTCACATACTTATTGCAAAAATCAATTAGTTATCGAAACAAAGTACTACATGCATGCTCCTAGGAGGATAGATTGGTAGGAAAATACCATCGCTTGTCCCCGACTGCCTCTCATAAGGAAGACAATCAATAAATAAATCATGCTCTGACTTCATCACAAAACGGTTCACCATACGTGCATGCTACGGGAATCACAAACTTTAACACAAGTATCTCTCAAATTCACAACTACTCAACTAGCATGAATCTAATATCACCATCTTCATATCTCAAAACAGTTATCAAGTACCAAACTTCTTATAGTATTCAATGCACTTTATATGAAAGTTTTTATTATACCCATATTGGATGCCCATCATATTAGGACTAGATTCATAACCAAAGCAAACTACCATGTTGTCCCAAAGACTCTCAAAATAATATAAGTGAAACACAAGAGTTCATCTCTTTCTTGAAAATAAAACCATCGTCATGCTCTAAAAGGATATAAGCAAAGCACTAGAGCAAATGACAAACTACTCCAAAAGATATAAGTGAAGATCAACGAGTAGTCGAATAATTATGCAACTATGTGAAGACTCTCTAACATTTAAGAATTTAACATCTTGGTATATTATTCAAGCAGCGAGCAAAACAAAAGAAAATAAAATGACGCTCCAAGCAAAACACATATCATGTGGTGAATAAAAATATAGCTCCAAGTAAAGTTATAGATGAACGAAGACGAAAGACGGGATGCCATCCGGGGCATCCACATACTTAGGCTCTTGGTTGTCCTTGAATATTACCTTGGGGTGCCTTGGGAATCCCCAAGCTTAGGCTCTTTCCACTCCTTATTCCGTATTCCATCGAATCTTTACCCAAAACTTGAAAACTTCACAACACAAAACTCAACAGAAAATCTCATGAGCTCCGTTAGTATAAGAAAATAAATCACCACTTAGTTACTGTTGTGAACTCATTCTAAATTCACATTGGTGTAATATATAATGTATTCCAACTTCTCTATGGTTCATACCCTCCGATACTACTCATAGATTAATCAAAATAAGCAAACAACACAATGAAAACAGAATCTGTCAAAAACAGAATAGTCTGTCGTAATATGTATCATTCGAATACCTCTGTCAGCCAAAAAATCCTGAAATAAATTGGTGGACCTGAGGAATTTGTCTATTAATCAAAATAATTATTTCTTCTCAAAATAACATGCCCAAAGAAAGTTTATCCCTACAAAATCATATAGTCTAGCTGTGCTCCATCTTCATCACACAAAATATTCAAATAATGCACAACCCTGATGACAAACCATGCAATTTTTTCATACTTTTTATGTTCTCAAACCCTTTCAACTTGCACGCAATACATGAGCATGAGCCATGGACATAGCACCATTGGTGGAATAGAAGGTGGTTGTGGAGAAGACAAAAAGAAGGAGATAGTCTCACATCAACTAGGCGTATCAACGGGCTATGGAGATGCCCATCAATAGATATCAATGTGAGTGAGTTGAGATTGCCATGCAACGGATGCACTAGAGCTATAAGTGTATGAAAGCTCAAAAAGAAACTAAGTGGGTGTGCATCCAACTTCCTTGCTCACGAAGACCTAGGGCAATTTGAGGAAGCCCATCGCTGGAATATACAAGCCAAGTTCTATAATGAAAAATTCCCACTAGTATATGAATGTGACAACATAGGAGATCTCTATCATGAAGATCATGGTGCTACTTTGAAGCACAAGTGTGGTAAAAGCATAATAGCATTGCCCCTTCTCTCTTTTTCTCTCATATTTTTGTTTTTTTGTTTTTTGGGCCTTCTCTTTTTTTATTTCCTCACATGGGACAATGCTCTAATAATGAAGATCATCACACTTTTATTTACTTACAACTCAAGAATTACAACTCAATACGTAGAACAAAATATGACTCTATATGAATGCCTCCGGCGGTGTACCGGGATTTGCAATGAATCAAGAGTGACATGTATGAAAGAATTATGATCGATGGCTTTGCCACAAATACAATGTCAAGTACATGATCATGCAAAGCAATATGACAATGATGAAGCGTGTCATAATAAATGAAACGGTGGAAAGTTGCATGGTAATATATCTCGGAATGGCTATGGAAATGCCATAATAGGTAGGTATGGTGGCTGTTTTGGGGAAGGTTTATGGTACCGGCGAAAGTTGCGTGGTACTAGAGAGGCTAGCAATGGTGGAAGGATGAGAGTGCGTATAATCCATGGACTCCACATTAATCATAAAGAACTCACATACTTATTGCAAAAATCTATTAGCTATCGAAACAAAGTACTACGCGCATCCTCCTAGGGGGATAGATTGGTAGGAGAAGACCATCGCTCGTCCCCGACCGCCACTCATAAGGAAGACAATCAAAAAATATATCATGCTCCAACTTCATTACATAACGGTTCACCATACGTGCATGCTACAGGACTCACAAACCATAACACAAGTATTTCTCAAATTCACAAATACTCACTAGCATTACTCTAATATCACCATCCTTATATCTCAAAACAATCATAAGGAATCAAACTTCTCATAATATTCAATGCACTTATTATGATTTTTTTATTATATCCTTCCTGGATTCCCATCATATTAGGTCTAAATTCATAAGCTTAGCAAATTACCATGATGTTTAGATACTCTCAAAATAATATATGTGAAGCATGAGAGTTCAACAATTTCTTCAAAATAAAACTACCGTCGTGCTCTAAAAATATATAAGTGAAGCACTAGAGCAAACGACAAAGTACACCACAAGATATAAGTGAAGATCAATGAGTAGTTGAATAATTATGTAACTATTTGAAGACTCCTTCTCAAAAATAAAATTTCAGATCTTAAGTACTTTATTGTAGCGACCAGACCTCAAACGGTCCAATCTTTGTGCTCCGGTGTCATCCCTGGATCAGTAATGCTGATACCACACAGTACTTAAAGGATTTATAGCAGAGTAGCAACCACACACTTATTACATCGAGTGTCTCAAAAGAGAACTTATTACAATAAATATGGCTTAAGGCCATCTAATAACGATAACAGCGGAAGGCTTGGAAGATAAGTGAGTCCATCAACTCCAACGGCATCACCGAGTATAGAACCACGACGTAAAACTCCTTAATCATCGTCTGAAAAGTCTGCAATATTAACGTTGCAGCCCGAAAATGGGTCAGCACATGGAATATGCTGGCAATGTAACACATAGAGAGTAATGGAATGAAACAGCTATTCTATATGCATATTTGGTTGGTGGAAAGCTCTATGTTTACAGTTTTGCGTGAAGCCAATTTTTCCCTACTGCAAAGGAATAAATTTGTTAATCTATCATGGTGGTTGTTAAACATTGAGAATGGTTGACATCATTCTCAATCCCAATTAAGCATCATCATTAAACAAACCCATCAAAATTAATTTTATAGTAACATGTTGAGATTCACATGATAATCTAGGTACTAGATACTCAAGATGTCCATAACCGGGGACACGGCTAACCATGATTCGTTTATATACTCTACAGAGGTTTGCGCACTTTTCTCCACAAGACTTGATCTCCTCCGTTGGTTTTCTCGCACTACATGGTGTTTGAGAAACGGATGACCGAGACATAGTCTTTCAGAAGCGCTAGCACCTTACGAACGGGTAGACCGTACCAACCTACATCCCCTACATCTGCTAGTCTACCACTGTAAGAGTTCGCACGACTTAGTCAACTATGCTAGAGCCCATAATAGCTTGTGGCTGCACACGAAAGTTTCTAGTATGAATAATCTCATGATCCCTTTGAGCCTGGGTGGCGGTCCAAAAGAAAACAGGCAATCGCTGGAATACCCAGGTGCCTCAATCCACCCAGATGTGTGTTTAGGTTGCCACCTTAAATAAACCATTAATTAACAAAGCTCACATTTCTCATGGATACACTCACCCAATCCACGTCTACTAGCATAGCATAGCAATAATAAGCAAACGTAGAGTAACTCCCAAAGGTTTGATAATAAACAGGTAATAGGTTCTACCTCAACTACTCCCCAAACCCACAATTTAATTAGATCCTAATCATGCAATGTGTGAGGATTGATCTAATGCAATAAAACTGGGTAGTAGGAGGTATGATCAAAGTGTTACTTGCCTTGCTGATGATCCGGGAAACCTAGCGATTCGAAGTAACAAGCGGCGCTCTCCGGGTACTCTATCGCAAACAAACAAACACACAATAAGTACTCAACTAATGCATAGGTAAAACTCAAATAAGAGATCTAACCAGAAAGTTCAACTTAAGAACTCCGGTTGGCAAAAAGAATCAAATCGAACGAAGCAACGAAAGACAAACAGCAAAAGAAACAGGCTTCGTTTACTATTCTGGATCTAAGGCAATTTTTACAGAAGCAAAAACTTATTTAAGTTGGTTAATCGGAAAGAGGGTTTCGAGACGAAACTCCATGCGCTTGAATCGCCTGATTCCGATAAACAAGCGGAAAGTTATACTAAAACGAAAATCGGATCAGAAATCACGATCAGAAATAATCGCGGAATATCCGAGAAAAAAGAAAAACGACGAACAAATTAATGAACGAACGTTCATTATCTGGATCTAACCGACGAACACATTCGTTAAAACAAACGAACGAGCGAACGCTCCCTAAATAACTAAACCATAAAAAAACCGTTCTAAAAAAACGGATCTAAAAAAAACCGGGCGGCTACCTCGGGCAGCGGGACGGCGGCGAGGCGGCGGTGGGGCGGGGCGAGGCGGCGCGGGGCGGCGGCGAGGCGGCGCGGTGGCGGCAGCGCTAGGGTTTTGGCGGGCGGGCTGGTGGGCTTCGGCGGCTCGGCGGGGTCGGCTTAAAAACGCCCCCGGCAAAGTCCCGCTCGGGTACGGCCCGGAGTAGGTTCGGATTTTTTTAAAATAATTCCACGCAGAAAAACTAACGAAAGAAATACTAAACGGACTCCAAAAATCCCGAAATAAATTTTCCCCGGCTTCTAAAATCAAGCCGCACAGGATGAACATTTATTTGGGGCCTAAATGAAATTTTGAAAAACGCACATTTTTCCTAAATTCAAATAAAATAGCAAATAAACCAAATAAAATCTTATTTGATTTTTTTATTAAATCCTCAATATTTCTTTATTTTGGGAAAGTCATTTTATTCCCTCTCTCATAATTTTTATAATAGAAATAATTGAAGATAAAATAAATAAAATCAAATGATCCTATTTTCAAAATTTGAGACAACTCAAATATGAAAATAACGAAATCCCCAACTCTCTCCGAGGGTCCTTGAGTTGCGTGAAATTTCTAGGATCAACCAAAATGCAATAAATATGATATGCAATGATGATCAAGTGTAAACATTCCAAATTAAAAATTTGGCATGTTACATTTATTCAAACAGCAAGCAAAACAAAATAAAATGACATTGCAAGGATAGCACATATCATGTAAAGACGCAAAAACTTAGGCTCAACCAAACCTGATCGATAGTTGTTGAAGAAGAAAGGTGGGATGCCTACCGGGGCATCCCCAAATTTAGATGCTTGAGACACCTTGAAATATTAATTAGGGATGCCTTGGGTATCCCAAGCTTGAGCTTTTGTGTCTCCTTAATTCCTTTCATATCGCGGTTTTCCTAAATCCTAGAAACTTCATCCACACAAAACTCAACAAGAACTCATGAGATAAGTTAGTATAAATCCATGCTAAACCTTATCATTCTCTACTATAGCAAATCACTAAAATTATTATTAAACATTGCCTACTAATTGCCTTTGCATATTTAACACTCCTATCCTCAAATAGAATCATTAAACAAGAAAACATATGAAAACAATGCAAACATAACAACAATCTGTCTAAACAGGATAGTCTGTAAAGAATGCAAGAGCAATCATACTTGTTTAACTCCAAAAATTCTGAAAAATTAACACACTGTAGATAATTTGTTGTTACTCAATGTGTAAAAAATTCAAGATTTTATCATGTTCTGACTATTCACAAATATTCAAAACATAATAGCAAACTTTCTGTTTTTTAAAACAACAACATATGGACTTGCAAAATAAGCATGGTAAAGGCTATAGTTGACCTTTTTATTGAAGTAAAAGATGCAAAATATTACTCTAAATAACAACAAGCAAATCCTAATAAAAGAAAATGACGCTCCAAGCAAAAGACATATCATGTGGTGAATAAAAATATAGCTCCAAGTGAGGTTGCCGATGAATGAAGATGAAAGACGGGATGCCTTCCGGTGCATCCCCAAGCTTAGGATCTTGGTTGTCGTTGAATATTACCTTGGGATGCCTTGGGCATCCCCAAGCTTCAGCTCTTCCCACTCCTTATTCCGTAGTCCATCGAATCTTTACCCAAAACTTGAAAACTTCACAACACAAAACTTAACAGAAAACTCATAAGCTCAGTTAGTATAAGAAAGCAAATCACCACTTACGTACAGTCAAGACAAGATTCAAAAAATTTCTCACATGATTCCTACTGTACCATACCATTTCCACAATTTATATTAAGCAATATAAGCCATAGAAACTAGAAAACAAGAAAACTATGCATCAAAATCAGAATCTGTCAAAAATAGAACAGTCTATAGTAATCTGTAACTCTCGAATACTTCTGTAACTCCAAAAATCCTGATAAATTAGGAAGTCCTAGGAAATTTGTTAATTAATCCTTTGCAAAAAGAATCAGTATTTTATCGCGCTTCTATTAATAAATTAAACCTAATCTCTTGGGTGAAAAATTTTCTGTTTTTCAGCAAGATCACATCAACTATCACCGTAAGTCATCCCAAAGGTCTTACTTGGCACTTTATTGAAACAAAAGCTATAAAACATGAATACTAAAGTAGCATAATCATTTGAACACACAAAAATAGTAGGTATAAATGTTGGGTTGTCTCCCAACAAGCGCTTTTCTTTAATGTCTTTCTAGCTAGGCATGACGATTTCAATGATGCTCATATAAAAGGTAGGAATTGAAACATAAAGAGAGCATCATGAAGAATTTGACTAGCACCAACTTCCTATGCATAGGGATTTTGTGACCAAACAATTTATGGGAACAAGAATCAACTAGCATAGAAAAGCAAAACAAGCATAACTTCATGATTTTAAGCACATAGAGAGGAAACTTGATATTATTGCAATTCCTACAAGCATATGTTCCCCCCTCATAGTAATTTTCAGTAGCATCATGAATGAATTCAACAATATAACCATCACATAAAAGCATTATTTTCATGATGCACAAGCATAGTAATTTTACTACTCTCCACATAAGCAAAATTCTTCTCATTCATAGTAGTGGGAGGAGCAAATTAAAAAAATAGCTATCATGGGATTGAAAATTAAAATCAAGATGACAAGTTTCAAGGTTATAATTATTTTTTATGGCATACGTGTGTCGGCGTTCTGGGAACGGGGGTCGCCAGACTTGCCTGCCAGCGGCCTGCAGCGTGGCTCCCCTAGTGGCCCCGTACGACCCATCCTCACCAGCAAACATTCAAGACCCTCGCTAGGGGCCAAGCCTTGCGAGGCGGGCTACGCAAGACCTCCTCATGGCGGCCTCACCAGGCTGGCTCGCGAGGGGCGAAGAGATCAAGGTGAGGGGCACCTCGTGAGGTTCCTGTGACGCAAGCCATGACGACCAGAACCAGGCGGGCTCCAGGCGGGCGCTAGCGCGCGCAGTGTCCTCGTTTCCTCTTTGGTGCTAAAGGGGCAAGCTTAGACAAGGAATCCCGAGGCATCAGGCAAAGGTTTCCATTTTGGTGCAACAAGACCAAGACCAGCAGGACGGCAAGAAGGAGGTCACCGTGGAGCCCAAGGCGGCGTCACCACCAGAGTCTTTGGCAGGCGAAGACCACTTTTGTTAGGATAGCTTGTACTAGTTGTCTCCCTTCGAAATTGGCCGCTGTGGGATCCCTTCCCGCTCAATATTTGGGAAGAGGACCATGGCCTCTATAAATAGGACTAGCCACCACCAAAGAAGGGAGGAGATCATCCCGAACCACACAAGTTCACCACGCACAAGAACACCTCTCCTGAGGAGGCTGTTCTTCCCTTCTAACAGTTCATCATCAGCCCAAGAGGCAATCCACCACACCACACTGGAGTAGGGTATTAGACCACAATGGTGGCCCGAACCAGTATAAATCTTCTGCCTCATATTCTTTGGGTCCGTCGAGCTAGGCTGTGAGATCATAGAGTGTGTGAGCTAGAGAGGGGGGGGAGATCTTCGTGCGCACCCCAGTGTTCAAACCACAAGGGTTTTGCCGGAACTGGAAATCCGACAACGTGTCATCACAATAATCATCATAGATAGGTGGCATGCTTTCATCATAATAAATTTGCTCATCAAAACTTGGGGGAGAGAAAATATCATCTTCATCAAACATAGCATCCCCAAGCTTGTGGCTTTGCATATCATTGGCATCATGGATATTTAAAATAATTCATACTAACAACATTGCAATCATGCTCATCATTCAAAGATTTAGTGCAAAATATTTTAATGCATTCTTCTTCTAACACTTTGGCACTATCATCGGAATCCTTATTTTCATGAAAGACATTAAAAAGATGAAGCATATGAGGCAACCTCAATTCCATTTTTTTGTAATTTTCTTTTATAAACTAAACTAGTGATAAAACAAGATACTAAAAGATTCGATTGCAAGATCTAAAGATATACATTGAAGCACTAACCTCCCCGGCAACGGCGCCAGAAAAGAGCTTGATGTCTACTACACAACCTTCTTCTTGTAGATGTTGTTGGGCCTCCAGGTGCGGAGGTTTGTAGGACAGTAACAAATTTCCCTCAAGTGGATGACCTAAAGTTTATCAATTCGTGGGAGGCGTAGGATGAAGATGGTCTCTCTAAAACAACCCATGCAACCAAATAGCAAAGAGTCTCTTGTGTCCCCAACACACCCAATACAATGGTAAATTGTATAAGTGCACTAGTTCGGCGAAGAGATGGTGATACAAGTGCAATATGGATGGTAGATATAGGTTTTTTTAATCTGTAAATATAAAAACAGCAAGGTAGCCAATGATAAAAGTGAGCACAAACGTTATTGCAATGCTTCGAAGCAAGACCTAGGGTTCATACTTTCACTAGTGCAAGTTATCTCAACAAGGATAACATAATTAGATCATATAACAATCCCTCAACATGCAACAAAGAGTCACTCCAAAGTCACTAATAGCGGAGAACAAACGAAGAGATTATTGTAGGGTACGAAACCACCTCAAAGTTAATCTTTTCGATCAATTCATTGGGCTATTCATATAAGTGTCAGAAATAGCCCTAGAGTTCATACTAAAATAACACCTTAAGACACATATCAACCAAAACCCTAATGTCACCTAGATACTCCAATGTCACCTCAAGTATCCGCCGGTATGATTATACGATATGCATCACACAGTCTCAGATTCATCTATTCAACCAACACAAACAGAGAGTTCCCCAAAGTTTCTACCGGAGAGTCAAGACGAAAATTTGTGCCAACCCCTATGGATAAGTTCACAAGGTCACATAACTCGCAAGTTGACCACCAAAAATACATCAAGTGGATCACGTGAATATCCCATTGTCGCCATAGATAAGCACATGCAAGACATACACCAAGTGTTCTCAAATCCTTACCGACTCAATCCGATAAGATAACTTTAAAGGGAAAACTTTCTTCATCACAAGGAGATAGATGGGGAGAAAGATCATAGGATCCAACTATAATAGTAAAGCTCGTGGTACATCAAGATCGTGCCATATCAAGAACATGAGAGAGAGAGAGAGATCAAACACATAGCTACTGGTACATACCCTCAGCCCCAAGGGTGAACTACTCCCTCCTCGTCATGGAGAGTGTCGGGATGATGAAGATGGCCACCGGTGATGATTCCCCCTCCGAAAGGGTGCCGAAATAGGGCCCCGATTGGTTTTTGGTGGCTATAGAGGCTTGCGGCGGCGGAACTCCCGATCTAGGTTTCTTTTCAGGGGTTTCTGTATTTATAGGAATTTTTGGCGTGGGTCTCACATCAGGGGGGGTCTCCGAGTCATCCACGAGATAGGGGGGCGAGCCCAGGGGGTACGGCGCGCCCTCCACCCTCGTGGATGGGTCGGGACCCTTCTGGCCCAACTCTTTTAATCCGGGGCTTCTTTTGGTCCAAAAAAATCATCAAAAATTGGCACGTCAATTGGACTCTGTTTGGTATTCCTTTTCTGTAAAACTCAAAAATAAGGAAAAAACAGAAACTGGCACTAGGCTCTAGGTTAAAAGGTTAGTCCCAAAAATCATATAAAAATAGCATATAAATGCAGATAAAACACCCAAGATGGACAATATAATTGCATGGAACAATAAAAAATTCTAGATACGTTGGAGACGTATCAACACACAGTCCTCACCGTGTTCTCCTTGAGCTAAGGTCACACAGACCTCGCCATCACTCGTGGTAAGTCTTCAGGTGACTTCCAAACCTTCATAGGCTCGGTCACTCGGTAATCCACAATTTTCTCTTGGATGCTCTAGACCACGACGCCTAACCGTCTGTAAGTGGCGGTTCCACACAGGAACAATCTCTTCAGTGATGCTCAATCACTTTGGATTTGTAGGTGTTTGGGTTTGGGTTGTCCTCACTTGATGATTTTCGCTCAAAGTCCTCGGAGGATGGGATGCTCTCAATGACAAGTGTCAGTTTCTCTCAGAGCAGCCAACTAACTAGTGGTTGTAGTGGCGGCTATTTATAACCTAGGGAGCAGCCCGACATGATAAGACATAAATGCCCTTCAATGATATGACTGTTAGGTGGGAAGATATTTTGGGACAGTTGGCGCATAGCACAGCAATGGTCGGAAATTTGACCATCAAATTCCTCAGGACTATCATGTTCCTCACTTGTATGCAATCCGCACTGGCGAATTCCTAACTCCTCAGTCAAAACAAATTCCTCAGAGACCAGAAGATCTTCGTCTCTGTCACTCTAGAAATTGATTGAACTGTATGAGATTTCCAATGGCTTCACTCAAAAGGATTGGGTAGTTGTAGGATTTTGAGATGAGTATCACTAGGAAACTTTTCCTTAGTTTTACCCCGACCCCCCTTAATAGTACAATATTTCCTATGACTGAAGAAAGAGAAAATGAAACTATGAAAGCAAAAGTCTTCATGCTTCATAATCCTCTCATGAATATCAAGTCTTCACGGTCACACGAAATTCTTTACTTTCAAAGTCTTCAAGAAAATCAAAGTCTTCAGCTGAAGACATTCATTTTTAGGGGCCGACTTTCATCGTAAATATCAAACTCCTCATAGAATTATAGACCTGTGTACACTCACAAACTCATTAGTCCCTTAACCTATAAGTCTTCAATACACCAAAATCACTAAGGGGCACTAGATGCACTTACACTAGCATTTTCACTTTCATGTGGGACCGTGATGACCCACAAGTGTAGGGGATCTATCGTAGCCTTTTCGATAAGTAAGAGTGTCGAACCGAACGACGAGCAGAAGGAAATGATAAGCGGTTTTCATCAAGGTATTCTCTGCAAGCACTGAAATTATCGGTAACAGATAGTTTTGTGATAAGGTAATTTGTAACAAGTAACAAATAGCAAAAGTAAATAAGGTGCAGCAAGGTGGCTCAATCCTTTTTGTAGCAAAGGACAAGCCTGGACAAACTCTTATATAAAGGAAAGCACTCCCGAGTACACATGGGAATTATCGTCAAACTAGTTTTCATCACATTCATATGATTCGCGTTCGGTACTTTAATAATTTGATATGTGGGTGGACAGGTGCTTGGGTACTGCCGTTACTTGGACAAGCATCTCACTTATGATTAACCCCTATTGCAAGCATCCGCAACTACAACAGAAGTATTAAGGTAAACCTAACCATAACATGAAAAATATGGATCCAAATCAGCCCCTTACGAAGCAACACACTACTAGAAAAAAGCTTATCCCCAATATCTCTACTAGCGGCGCGCCATGATGGTGGTGCTAGCAGTGGCGCACCAGAATCAGGTGCGTCATTGCTATGTTTTTACTAATGGCGCACCACATGAGCAGCGCGCCATTGCTATTTTTAAGTCCATCCCCCCACCAGACATAGTAATGGCACACCACACCTAGGTGCGCCACTGCTATGCTACATAGGAGTGGCGCACCTAGGTGTGGTGCGCCATAGATATGTCTGGTGGGGGTGTGCCTACGTGTGTGTGAGAGGTTAGTAATGGCGCACCAGGGAGAGTCCGCCATTACTAACGTCTCACACATATCGCCTTTTAGTTTTTCAAAAAAATAAAAAAAATCTTAAAAGATTAAAAAAAGATTAAAAATAATAGATGCCCATGTGTTATGTGTTCTAGTTGTTAGGAAAATTAACAAACATGAGTTTTGATTTTTTTGCAAAAGGCCGTCGTGTTTCGGTAAAATGGCCATAACTTTTGCATACGACCTCCGATGAAAAAGTTTTTTATATGAAAAATCATCTACTCGAAAAGTTACATCTCAATTGGACAGGCTATGCCCGTATTCGATTTTCTAGAATCCTAAAAAACCTAACAGAAAAAAGTGAGGAGGCAAAAAAAATTTAGTAATGGCGCACAGTGGGTGTGGTGCGCCATTAGTAATTTTCTCGCCTTCCAAATTTAAAGAAATAAACAAAGTTAGTAGTGGCGCACCATGGGTGTGGTGCGCCATTACTAGATTTGAAATTTCAAAACTAGTAATGGCGCACCACACCCATGGTGTGCCACTACTAAGTCTGTAACGCCACAACCACTATATATATATTACCTCTTCCTCCTCCCCTCCATCACTTCTTCCCTTTTCTACTTACCTATTCTTCCTCCTCCCCTCCTCCATGCCCTTCCTCCCCCTCACGGCTCTCCGACGACCTCCTCCTCCTCCTCCTCCTCACAGCTCTTCGGTGACCTCCTCCTCCTCTTCGGTGACCTCCTCCTCCTCCTCACGGCTCTCCGGCGACCTCCTCCTCCTCTCCGGTGACCTCCTCCTCCTCCTCACGGCTTTCCGGCAACCTGCTCCTCCCTCCCTCCCTCCTCCTCATGGTCTCTCCTCCCTCCTCCTCCTCCCTCTCTCCTCTCTCCTCCCTCCTCCTCCTCCCTCTCTCCTCTCTCCTCCCTCCTCCTCCCTCCTCTCCTCTCTCCTCCCTCCTCCTCCCTCCTCTCCTCCCTCCTCTACTTCCAGCCACATGTGGAGCTCCTCGGCACAAAGAACGTACCAGATCCAAGTCGAGAATGAAATTTGAAAAAAATTCAAGCAAAAAAACAAGCCAAAAAATGAGCCAGATCTAGATGGAGATCCAAATTCAAAATTTAAAAATAGCAATGGCGCACGGTGGGGGTTGGACAGTCCGCCACTACTATTTTCCCGCCCTTCAAAATTAAAATAATCAAAAAAATTCAAAAAAATAAGTTACCAGTGGCGCCCCTGTAGCAATAGTTATGGCGCACTGCAAGGTGCGCCACTGTTACCTGCAATACTAATGGCGCACCTATAGTGCGCCATTAATGGCAAAAATAGGTGTGCCACTAACATGCCTTTTTCTAGTAGTGACACAAAAACTAGGGTTTAAGCTTCTGTCACTCTAGCAACCCATCATCTACTTATAACTTCCCAATGCCTCCCTCTAGGCCCAAATAATGGTGAAGTGTCATGTAGTCGACGTTCACATGACACCACTAGAGGGATGACAACATACATCTCATCAAAATATCGAACGAATACCAAATTCACATGACTACTTATAGCAAGACTTCTCCCATGTCCTCAGGAACAAACGTAACTAATCACAAAGCATATTCATGTTCATAATCAGAGGGGTATTAATATAAATAATGGATCTGAACATATGTTCTTCCACCAAGTAAACCAACTAGCATCAAATACAAGGAGTAATCAACACTACTAGCAACCCACAGGTACCAATCTGAGGTATGGATACAAAGATTGGATACAAGAGATGAACTAGGGTTTGAGATGAGATGGTGCTGGTGAAGATGTTGATGAAGATTGACCCCCTCCCGATGAGAGGATCGTTGGTGATGACGATGGTGATGATTTCCCCCTCCCGAAGGGAGGTTTCCCCAGCAGAACAGCTCCGCCGGAGCCCTAGATTGGTTCCGCCAAGGTTCCGCCTCGTGGCGGCGGAGTTTCGTCCCTGTAATGCCCGGATAATCATGCTACAGTAATCCCGCGCTAATGGTGCCACATCACCATGGATACTGTTATTAACCTCACAATGATTCAATACCGATTCAAACTCAAATTTGAAATTAAGTCAAATGATAAATGTTTACAAACGTTAAAACAAAAACGTTCGGTTTGTGCATAATATTACATAGTTAATTATGGTGAAGAAAACACATGTTTAGAAAATGCATAAATATTTTAAACTGAATTAAATCAGAAAAGGAAAATTAATAAAAGAAAAGTAGTTACAAAACAGAAAAAAAAGAAACCCCCCTAGGCCATGGCCCAACTAGGCCAACCCACCAGGCCGCCCGACCGGCCCACCCGGCCCAACCTACTAGCCGGCCCACTCCCTCTCCTTATCCCCTACCCCTGCAAACCTAACCTGCACCCACGCCCCACTGGCCCCACTCGCTCCCTCCTCTCCCCCGATTTGGATCAGGATCAAGAGGAGGAGGCCGCCGTTCGCTGCCGGAACCCCGACGCCGCCTCGCCCTCGCCGCACGACGCTGATGTCGGAGCCGCCCTTTGCCGGACCGCTCCGCCATCGCCAACGCCGCCTCGACCTCATCTCCTCCCGACGGGTGTCATCCTCGTCCTCCTCCTCGCCGAACCACCCGAGTCGCCACCATCCCGTCGTCCCCGACCTCTGTCGAGCCCGCTGCCCTCGACACTGCGGACCCGCGGTGAGGTCCCGGGCTCCCGCCCTCTTTCCTCACACTCCCTCCCCCGCGACCGTCGCCGCGCCTCGCACGCTCTGGAGCCGCGCTCACCGCGGCTGGCCGCGCCCTGGCCACGTGCTACACCGACCGGCCGCACTCGTCGTCCCCCGCCCGCTGGTCACCGCCCCTTCCCCTTGCTCGTCGCGAAGCCTCGCGCCACAGGCCTTCCCCTGTCCGCCGTGTCCGCGCCCGGTGCGTGGCCGCGCCCTGCGCCTCACCTACGGGCACGCCCGCGGCCTCCTTCCCGTGCACGCCCACCGTGGCCGCGCCCCTGTTGGTCACCGTGCACCCCGCATTGCCCTGCCACCGCCCTGCCGCTGCCACCTCCGCCGCCGTGGTCATTTCCCCCCTCCGCCACCTCCCCTGGCTCCGGCAGGCGCCGGCGCCGGCGTGCGTCTGGCCTGCTCAGTGCCCCCTCGGGCACCCGTCCGTTTGGGCGCCCGCACCACCGCCCGTTAACAGGCCCACGCGCCCGATATGGCCCCCTGTGCCAATGACAGGGGGCCCCATGCCCAGAACGTTTTAAAAAGGATTAAAAAATAATTATAAATAAAATTATTAATTAATTAATTAACTTAATTAATCTTCATTAATTAATTAAAGAATTAATTAAACTAATTAATCCTGATTAGATTAACCTAGTCAATTAACTAAACCCTAATTAACCTAACAGAGTATGACAGGTGGGTCCCACTAGACCCACGCGTCAGTTTGACCCAGTCAACCCCTGTTGACTGCTGATGTCAGCATGACATCATGCTGATGTCATAAATCCAATTTTGAATTAAATTAAATAATTAATTAAATTCCAGAAATTAATAAAATATTTAGAAAATCATATCTTTTAATCCGTAACTCAGATTAAATTATTTTCAACATGAAAGTTGCTCAGAACGATGAGATGAATCCGGATACGCAGCCCGTTCGTCCGCCACGCATCCCTAGCATAGAGAACATGCAACTTTCCCTCTCCGATTCATCTGTTCGAAAACGCGAAACACCGGGAATACTTTCCCGGATGTTTCCCCCTTCACCGGTACCACCTCGTACCGCGTTAGGGCACACCTAGCATCATGCTTTGTCATGTCATGCATCATCATGCATTTGTTTGCATTATATTTATTGTTTCTTCCCCCTCTTCTGTCGCTAGACACCGAGACCGACGCCGCTGCTACCTAGTACGACTATGGTGTTGACGGCCCCTCTCTCTTGCCAGAGCAACCAGGCAAGCCCCCCCCCCCTTGATCAACAGTTATCGCCTACTCTCCTCTATAATTATTGCATTAGAGTAGTGTAGCATATTACTGCTTTCCGTTAATCCTATTCTGATGCATAGCATGTCATTGTTGCTACAACTATTGATACCTTACCTACAATCCAAAATGCTTAGTATAGGATGCTAGATTATCATCAGTGGCCCTACATTCTTGTCTAGCTGCCATGCTATACTATCGGGCTGTGATCACTTGGTAGGTGGTCACGGGTATATACTTATACATAATATATGATATTTGTGGTGACAAAAGACGGGTCGGCTCGAGGAGTACCCACGGTTGATTCACGAATTGGGGGCTGGAAGGACATACTTTCCCGACAGCCCTCTATGTGGATATTTGTGGCGAAGCGACAGGGCAGGTTGAGACCACCTAGGAGAGAGGTGGGCCTGGCCCTGGTCGGCATTCACGGCTATTTCAAGATAACACGTTTAACGAGATCTTGGTATTTGATCTGAGTCTGGCCACTAGCCTATACGCACTAACCATCTACGCGGGGACAATTATGGGTACTCGACGTCGCGGTATCAGCCGAAGCCTTCGTGACGTCAGCGACTGAGCGGCACGCGCCGGGTTGGACTAGAACGCCTGCTCTTGTATAAGGGAGGCTAGGTCTGCTCTCCGCCCGCCCTCGCAACGTGCAGGTGTGCAAAGGGCGATGGGCGCAGACCCCTGCGCCATAGGATTTAGACCGGCGTGCTGATCTCTCTGTTGTGCCTAGGTAGGGCTGCGACGTGTTGATCTTCCGAGGCCGGGCATAACCCAGGAAAGTATGTCCGGCCAAATGGGATCAAGCGTGTTGGGTTATGTGGTGCACCCCTGCAGGGAAGTAAATCTATTCGAATAGGCGTGATCTTCGGTAACAGGACGACTTGGAGTTGTACCTTGACCTTATGATAACTAGAACCAGTTACTTAATAAAACACACCCTTCCAAGTGCCAGATACAACCCGGTGGTCGCTCTCTAACAGGGCGACAAGGAGAGGATCGCCGATTAGGATTATGCTATGCGATGATACTGGGTGAACTTACCATCTACTCTCTTCTTCTGCTGCAAGATGGAGGTTACCAGAAGCGTAGTCTTCGACAGGACTAGCTATCCCCTCTTATTCCGGCATTCTGTAGTTCAGTCCACATATGATACCCTTATTCCATTTGATACCAATGCATACATATGTAGTGTAGCTCCTTGCTTGCAAGTACTTTGGATGAGTACTCACGGTTGCTTTGCTCCCTCTTTTCCCCCTTTCTATACCCGATTGTTGCGACTAGACGTTGGAGCCCAGGAGCCAGACGCCACCGTCAACGACGACTACTACTACTCGGGAGGTGCCTACTACTACGTGCAGCCCGTTGACGACGACCGGGAGTAGTTTAGGAGGATCCCAGGCAGGAGGCATGCGCCTCTTTCGATCCATACCACCGTTTGTGCTAGCCTTCTTAAGGCAAACTTGTTTAACTTATGTCTGTACTCAGATATTGTTGCTTCCGCTAACTCGTCTATGATCTAGCTCTTGTATTCGAGCCCTCGAGGCCCCTGGCTTGTAATATGATGCTTGTATGACTTATTTTTATTTGTAGAGTTGTGTTGTGCTATCTTCCCGTGAGTCCCTGGTCTTGATCATACACGTTTGCGTGTATGATTAGTGTACGATTGAATCGGGGGCGTCACAAGTTGGTATCAGAGCCGACTGCCTGTAGGAATCCCCTTCCATACTCCTTAGTCAAAGTCGAGTCTAGACATTGTAAAAGTTTTTACTAACATGGTTTTGTGTCTTATGGGCCCACGTCGCCATCTGGGAGGTATTAGTATATTTTACTCCTCGATCCTTACTCTGGGACTCTGAACTCTCTTCTACTCGGGTTAAACGATTTTAAAAACTTTAACATTAGGTTCCCTGACCACGTTCACCCCAAAGTTGGATACGCCCTAGCTATTCTTTAGAGTAGTATATTGAACATTATCCACACTGTCAGTTGACTCCTTTGAAACATCTTTGTTTTCATATGGAACCCACGAGATAGGTCGTGCGCCACACGACGACCATTGGTGCCTCAGGATCACCTGCTGTGTTGGTTGAGATGATGACCTATTTGGGTTATCGATGGCACCCTGAGTACACCGTCTACGAGGAGTACCAGGACTTCAACCAGGAGCAGTACCGTGCCATCGTCCACCTCTACTGTCGGGAGTATGACTCCACTATCGTGCTGCACACTGCTCATGGTGTTGGAGTGACTATCGACATGGCGGTCCATGATGCTGCTTATGCTGCTATGACATGTCTTCGTGGAGAGTACCAGGAGTTGGACACCTCCCCCTTCAGGCGCATCGCTATCGCATCTGATGTTGGTGCGGAGGGATACTACACTGTTGCCTACTCCACTGTCACCCGAGAGCCCTTCTACCATCAGAACCTGGTTCTGCATGCCGATGGGCTGCATAGAGCTAACCGAGCTCTTCGCCATGAGTTGTACACCACCCGTCAGCACCTGTACCGTGCTCTGACGCTGTTGCACCCCTATGTCCGATCTGGTGATCTGTCGCGTTCTGCGATCTACCCTTCCAGGACCGCGATGCCCCAGGGCGTCGGCCACTACTAGGAAAAGGCCTACTAGTGGCGCACCAGTTTTGCCTATTAATGGCGCACTACTGGTGCGCCACTAGTACCACACCACTAGTATTTTTTACTAATGGTGCACCACTGGTGCGCCATTAGGCGCCATTAGTATCTGGTATACTAATGGCGCACCACGCCGTGCGCCATTAGTATAGACCACCATGCGCCATTAGTATACCTCCCAGGGGGCCATATTTACCCACGTGCTTTGGCATACTAATGGCGCACTATGGGGTGATGCGCCATTAGTATCCTTTGGCATACTAATGGCGCACTGTGTAGTGATGCGCCATTAGTATCCTTTGGCATACTAATGACGCACTTTGAGGTGATGCGCCATTAGTATGAATATTAGTTTTTTTTTATTTTTCTGATTTTTGCACAGGTTACAAAAAATATTATTGGACAGAATATAGACAGCAACACACAGCAACAGTAGATCCATCGAATACAATAGAAGATTAGTCTCCGAATACAATTCATCATATTAGTCTTCGAATTTAAAAGACCGAACAAAGATAAAACATTACAAGTCTCGAGACCGTGAGTAGCGAGTTTGTCTTTACATTACAAGTCGATATCGATCATCTAAACTACCATCACATAGAAGAGAGATGCGGTCATCACGATGAGCATCATCACGATGAAACTGGTCTTTGTCCGGTTCCTCCAACGCTCCCTCCTCTCTCCCACTAGATAGCGGGCGTATCTAGATTCTGCCTCCGCCCTAGTGGCGTACCCTTTGTAACTGTTACCGCTAAAACGGTGAACCTGTCTCCGACACTCCTCCCAGTCGTCGTAGACTTCGGGAACCTTACCCTTGTACACGACATACGACGACATCTCTATGCACAAGCCAAACAACAGACAATACATAAGCAATATATAAGTATGCAACAAAAGGATCGGAAGAGAAAAGCAAAACATTAATAGCACGCTTCATGGTCCTACTAATAAATAGCATCGATTACATCTAAGTTGAACGACTGTCCAAACCAAAGAGACATACAATTCATTGAAGTTTAATTACAACATGAGCCAATCAATGTTTCAGAACTACACATAGCATCACTACTTTCGAATCGACTCATGGGACCGGAGCATGGATGAAGGCGCCGTCTGTCGTGATGGTCATGAAATCGCGGGCGTTGTCAGCCTGCATTTGTAGCGTTGTGTCTATCTCACTGTTGGACGGTTGATATCTGAGGTAGAACTACCCCGAGGTATGAAGGACATCTTTATGGGTGATTTCCACTAACTCCGACCGGATGCGAAAGAATTCTTGTCTGATGTTCGCGTCCTGGATTGCCGACAAGCTCGCGGCCCAATCTTTGAGATTATCTAGTAGCAGAAGGTGATGATGGTCCCATATGATCGCCCGCATGTGATGGAGGGCGTAGTAGGAATCCTTCTGACCGCCAGGCGGCTACTTGACGCAGCAGAACTTAGTATCATGGGCGAACACGTGCCTGTCGTACCTACGAACTGGCCTGATGAAGGTGCCTCCAGATTTGGCGTAGCCGGGGAGAACATCATCAAGAACTTTCTTGATATTTGTGTAATCTATCTTGGAGTCGCGGTTCGGGTCGAAATACGTGGGCATGGAATATTTCGGGCTTAAGAGGATGAGTGTGCAATGTGTGTCACTACACAGAACACGGAATGTTAGAAAAAAGAAAGAACGATCGAAATCTAAGAAATCATTTGTTTCGAGGCGGTTAAGGGATGACTTAAACAGGAAAGTAAGACACGAGGAAGTTATCCTTATCTGGGTTTGCCAGAATGACGCCTTCGAGGTGTGTACTCGTGACTTGGCGGTCCCCAGCGCTGCCCAAGAGCTTGGCACGCATGTAGAAGGGGTCGACTATCATGATGTCCGGGGTCTTGTCCCTAATGATCCGCATCTCCATACTCAGCGAAAATAGCCGAACGAAGGTGTAGTGTAGCGGATGAAGGTTAGACATAGCAAAGATGTCAACAAACCGCAGGACGATCGTACCCCCGATGGCGCCATACACAAAGCCCTTGCCCTCTGGCACCTTGGCCATGAAAACCGGGTATGCCACATCATTCTCTCTGAGACGCCGATTCTCCAAAGAAAGAGCACTGTCATGCAAACTCCGTGTAGCACCGGTTGCAGCATTGAGCATATTTGTCGGTAGCATCGCCCTACCCGCCACATGCACCCTCCTCGAGATATCCTTAGGTGAAGGTGGCCCGTCCTGAGCACGGATTGTACTCGGTGCCGGCTGGCTCGCACCGGCACCCTTTTTAGCCTTTCGTTTCTGTCCCTTCTTCTTGATCTGCTATAATGGGACCGAGTTCTACTCATAGACCACCTTCTTGAGCGTGTTGGGGCTGATAATATTTGGCACCTCAGCTAGCTGAGGCTCGGTGAAGGCGGCAGCTGGAGGCGTCTCCTGAGAACTGAACACTAGACGACGCTTGTTGCAATTGGGTTTATCCGCCGTACCAGCTAGATCCGCAAAACTCGTCACCGTACCCATGTTCGGCAAAGTACTTATCGACGTTGGTAAATGTACCGTCGTCGTTGTCGTCATCGTCCGGATCCTATGCCATATGCATGTCCGGATCCTGTGCCATAGGGATGTCCGGCATGTCCGGTAGCGTTGTGGCGTTCTTGCCATGGCTTGGCGCCGGCACGACCGGCGGTCTTGTCTGTGGGGTGGTGTCCCCCGCCCCCAAATGAATCTGGCTCTTCGGCCAATGCAGGGGCTAGCTTACGCTAGCACTGAGGGTCATCTTTTCTTCTTCATCGGCCCCAGCGGGTCAAATCGGAGGTAACAGCTCGTCGTAGCCTGGCAGCACCTGAACCACTTCAACCCTATACAATGTGGGTGGCATCGGATTACCGTGGAGTGTCACTAGTATGCCTCTACTTGACTAGCTCATTAATCAAAGATGGTTATGTTTCCTAACCATGAACAATGTGTTGTTATTTGATTAACGAGGTCACATCATTAGTTGAATGATCTGATTGACATGACCCATTTCATTAGCTTAGCACCCGATCGTTTAGTATGTTGCTATTGCTTTCTTCATGACTTATACATGTTCCTATGACTATGAGATTATGCAACTCCCCTTTACCGGAGGAACACTTTGTGTGCTACCAAACGTCACAACGTAACTGGGTGATTATAAAGGAGCTCTACAGGTGTCTCCAAAGGTAGATGTTGGGTTGGCGTATTTCGAGATTAGGATTTGTCACTCCGATTGTCGGAGAGGTATCTTTGGGCCCTCTCGGTAATGCACATCACATAAGCCTTGCAAGCATTGTGACTAATGAGTTAGTTGCGAGATGATATATTACGGAACGAGTAAAGAGACTTGCCGGTAACGAGATTGAACTAGGTATTGGATACCGACGATCGAATCTCGGGCAAGTAACATACCGATGACAAAGGGAACAACGTATGTTGTTATGCGGTCTGACCGATAAAGGTCTTCATAGAATATGTAGGAGCCAATATGGGCATCCAGGTCCCGCTATTGGTTATTGACCGGAGATGTGTCTCAGTCATGTCTACATTGTTCTCGAATCATAGGGTCCGCACGCTTAACGTTCCGATGACAGTTATTATGAGTTTATGCATTTTGATGTACCGAAGTTAGTTCAGAGTCCCGGATGTGATCACGGACATGACGAGGAGTCTCGAAATGGTCGAGACATAAAGATTGATATATTGGATGACTATATTCGGACACCGGAAGTGTTCCGGGTAATTTCGGAGAAAACCGAAGAGCCGGAGGGTTACCGAAACCCTACCGGGAGAAGTAATGGGCCATATGGGCTTTAGTGGAGAGAGAGAAGGGCTGCCAGAGGTGGGCCACACGCCACCTCCTCCCTGGTCCGAATTGGACTAGGGGAAGGGGGGGCGCCCCCCCTTTCCTTCTCCCACTCCACCTCTTTCCCCCTCCTAGTAGGAGTCCTACTCCTACTAGGAGGAGGACTCCTCCTTGGCGCGCCACACCTGGCCAGCCGGCCTCCTCCCCTTGCTCCTTTATATACGGGGGCAGGGGCACCCCAAGACACACAAGTTGATCCATGTGATCGTTCCTTAGCCGTGGGCGGTGCCCCTTGCCACCATATTCCACCTCGATCATATCATTGTAGTGCTTAGGCGAAGCCCTGCGTCGGTAGAACATCAAGATCATCATCACGCCGTCGTGCTGATGGAACTCCTCCCCGAAGCTTTGCTGGATCGGAGCCCGGGGATCGTCATCGAGCTGTACGTGTGCTAAGAACTCGGAGGTGCCGGAGTAACGGTGCTTGGATCGGTCGGATCGGGAAGAAGACGTACGACTACTTCCTCTACGTTGTGTCAACGCTTCCGTTGCGATCTAAAAGGGTGCGTAGATCATACTCTCCTCTCGTTGCTGTGCATCACCATGATCTTGCGTGTGCGTAGGAAAATTTTGAAATTACTACGTTCCCCAACAGTGGCATCCGAGCCTACGTTTTATGGTTTGATGTTATTTGCACGAGTAGAACACAAGTGAGTTGTGGGCGATATAAGTCATACTGCCTACTAGCATGTCATACTTTGGTTCGGCGGTATTGTTGGACGAGACGACCCGGACCAACCTTACGCGTACGCTTACGCGAGACCGGTTCCCCCGACGTGCTTTGCACACAGGTGGCTTGCGGGCAACTGTCTCTCCAACTTTAGTTGCACCGAGTGTGGCTACGCCCGGTCCTTGCGAAGGTTAAAACGGAGTCTATTTGACAAACTATCGTTGTGGTTTTGATGCGTAGGTGAGATTGGTTCTTACTTAAGCCCGTAGCAGCCACGTAAAACTTGCAACAACAAAGTAGAGGACGTCTAACTTGTTTTTGCAGGGCATGTTGTGATGTGATATGGTCAAGACATGATGCTAAATATTATTGTATGAGATGATCATGTTTTGTAACCGAGTTATCGGCAACTGGCAGGAGCCATATGGTTGTCGCTTTATTGTATGCAATGCAATCGCGATGTAATGCTTTACTTTATCACTAAGCGGTAGCGATAGTCGTGGAAGCATAAGATTGGCGAGACGACAACGATGCTACGATGGAGATCAAGGTGTCACGCGGTGACGATGGTGATCATGACGGTGCTTCAGAGATGGAGATCACAAGCACAAGATGATGATGGCCATACCATATCACTTATATTGATTGCATGTGATGTTTATCTTTTATGCATCTTATCTTGCTTTGATTGACGGTAGCATTATAAGATGATATCTCACTAACTTATCAAGAAGTGTTCTCCCTGAGTATGCACCGTTGCGAAAGTTCTTCGTGCTGAGACACCACGTGATGATCGGGTGTGATAGGCTCTACGTTCAAATACAACGGGTGCAAAATAGTTGCACACGCGGAATACTCAGGTTATACTTGACGAGCCAAGCATATACAGATATGGCCTCGGAACACGGAGACCGAAAGGTCGAGCGTGAATCATATTGTAGATATGATCAACATAATGATGTTCACCGATGAAACTACTCCATCTCACGTGATGATCGGACATGGTTTAGTTGATTTGGATCACGTGATCACTTAGAGGATTAGAGGGATGTCTATCTAAGTGGGAGTTCTTAAGTAATATGATTAATTGAACTTAAATTTATCATGAACTTAGTACCTGATAGTATCTTGCTTGTTTATGTTGATTGTAGATAGATGGCTCGTGCTGTTGTTCCGTTGAATTTTAATGCGTTCCTTGAGAAAGCAAAGTTGAAAGATGATGGTAGAAATTACATGGACTGGGTCCGTAACTTGCGGATTATCCTCATTGCTGCATAGAAGAATTACGTCCTGGAAGCACCGCTGGGTGCCAGGCCTGCTACTAGAGCAACACCAGATGTTATGAACGTCTGGCAGAGCAAAGCTGATGACTACTCGATAGTTCAGTGTGCCATGCTTTACGGCTTAGAATCGGGACTTCAACGACGTTTTGAACGTCATGGAGCATATGAGATGTTTCAGGAGTTGAAGTTAATATTTCAAGCAAATGCCCGGATTGAGAGATATGAAATCTCCAATAAGTTCTATAGCTGCAAGATGGAGGAGAACAGTTCTGTCAGCGAGCATATACTCAAAATGTCTGGGTATAATAATCACTTGATTCAATTGGGAGTTAATCTTCCAGATGATTGCGTCATTGACAGAATTCTCCAATCACTGCCACCAAGCTACAAGAGCTTTGTGATGAACTATAATATGCAAGGGATGAACAAGACTATTCCCGAGCTCTTCGCAATGCTGAAAGCTGCGGAGGTAGAAATCAAGAAGGAGCATCAAGTGTTGATGGTTAACAAAACCACTAGTTTCAAGAAAAAGGGCAAAGGGAAGAAGAAGGGGAACTTCAAGAAGAACGGCAAGCAAGTTGCTGCTCAGGAGAAGAAACCCAAGTATAGACCTAAGCCTGAAACTGAATGCTTCTACTGTAAGAAGACTGGTCACTGGAAGCGGAACTGCCCCAAGTATTTGGCGGATAAGAAGGATGGCAAGGTGAACAAAGGTATATGTGATATACATGTTATTGATGTGTACCTTACTAATGCTCGCAGTAGCACCTGGGTATTTGATACTGGTTCTGTTGCTAATATTTGCAACTCGAAACAGGGACTACGGATTAAGCGAAGATTGGCTAAGGACGAGGTGACGATGCGCGTGGGAAACGGTTCCAAAGTCGATGTGATCGCAGTCGGCACGCTACCTCTACATCTACCTTCGGGATTAGTATTAGACCTAAATAATTGTTATTTGGTGCCAGCGTTGAGCATGAACATTATATATGGATCTTGTTTAATGCGAGACGGTTATTCATTTAAATCAGAGAATAATGGTTGTTCTATTTATATGAGTAATATCTTTTATGGTCATGCACCCTTGAAGAGTGGTCTATTCTTGTTGAATCTCGATAGTAGTGATACACATATTCATAATGTAGAAGCCAAAAGATGCAGAGTTGATAATGATAGTGCAACTTATTTGTGGCACTGCCGTTTAGGTCATATCGGTGTAAAGCGCATGAAGAAATTCCATACTGATGGACTTTTGGAACCACTTGATTATGAATCACTTGGTACTTGCGAACCGTGCCTCATGGGCAAGATGACTAAAACACCGTTCTCTGGTACTATGGAGAGAGCAACAGATTTGTTGGAAATCATACATACAGATGTATGTGGTCCGATGAATGTTGAGGCTCGTGGCGGATATCGTTATTTTCTCACCTTCACAGATGACTTAAGCAGATATGGGTATATCTACTTAATGAAACATAAGTCTCAAACATTTGAAAAGTTCAAAGAATTTCAGAGTGAAGTTGAAAATCATCGTAACAAGAAAATAAAGTTTCTACGATCCGATCGTGGAGGAGAATATTTGAGTTACGAGTTTGGTGTACATTTGAAAAATTGTGAAATAGTTTCGCAACTCACGCCACCCGGAACACCACAGCGTAATGGTGTGTCCGAACGTCGTAATTGTACTTTACTAGATATGGTGCGATCTATGATGTCTCTTACTGATTTACCGCTATCGTTTTGGGGATACGCTCTAGAGACGGCCGCATTCACGTTAAATAGGGCACCATCAAAATCCGTTGAGACGACACCTTATGAACTATGGTTTGGCAAGAAACCAAAGTTGTCGTTTCTGAAAGTTTGGGGCTGTGATGCTTATGTGAAAAAGCTTCAACCTGATAAGCTCGAACCCAAATCGGAGAAATGTGTCTTCATAGGATATCCAAAGGAAACTATTGGATACACCTTCTATCACAGATCCGAAGGCAAGACTTTTGTTGCTAAATTCGGAAACTTTCTTGAGAAGGAGTTTCTCTCGAAAGAAGTGAGTGGGAGGAAAGTAGAACTTGATGAGGTAACTGTACCTGCTCCCTTGTTGGAAAGTAGTACATCACAGAAAACTGTTTCTGCGACACCTACACCAATAAGTGAGGAAGTTAATGATAATGATCATGAAACTTCAGAATAAGATACTACTGAACCTCGTAGATCAACCAGAGTAAGATCCGCGCCAGAGTGGTACGGTAATCCAGTTCTGGAAGTCATGCTACTAGATCATGATGAACCTACGAACTACGAAGAAGCGATGGTGAGCCCAGATTCTGCAAAGTGGCTTGAAGCCATGAAATCTGAGATGGGATCCATGTATGAGAACAAAGTATGGACTTTGGTTGACTTGCCCGATGATCGGCAAGCAATTGAGAATAAATGGATCTTCAAGAAAAAGACTGACGCTGACGGTAATGTTACTGTCTATAAAGCTCGACTTGTCGCAAAAGGTTTTCGACAAGTTCAAGGGGTTGACTATGATGAGACCTTCTCACCCGTAGCGATGCTTAAGTCTGTCCGAATCATGTTAGCAATTGCCGCATTTTATGATTATGAAATTTGGCAGATGGATGTCAAAACTGCATTCCTGAATGGATTTCTGGAAGAAGAGTTGTATATGATGCAACCGGAAGGTTTTGTCGATCCAAAGGGAGCTAACAAAGTGTGCAAGCTCCAGCGATCCATTTATGGACTGGTGCAAGCCTCTCGGAGTTGGAATAAACGCTTTGATAGTGTGATCAAAGCATTTGGTTTTATACAGACTTTTGGAGAAGCCTGTATTTACAAGAAAGTGAGTGGGAGCTCTGTAGCATTTCTGATATTATATGTGGATGACATATTGCTGATTGGAAATGATATAGAATTTCTGGATAGCATAAAGGGACACTTGAATAAGAGTTTTTCAATGAAAGACCTCGGTGAAGCTGCTTACATATTAGGCATAAAGATCTATAGAGATAGATCAAGACGCTTAATTGGACTTTCACAAAGCACATACCTTGACAAGATTTTGAAGAAGTTCAAAATGGATCAAGCAAAGAAAGGGTTCTTGCCTGTGTTACAAGGTGTGAAGTTGAGTCAGACTCAATGCCCGACCACTGCAGAAGATAGAGAGAAAATGAAAGATGTTCCCTATGCTTCAGCCGTAGGCTCTATCATGTATGCAATGCTGTGTACAAGACCTGATGTGTGCCTTGCTATAAGTTTAGCAGGAAGGTACCAAAGTAATCTAGGAGTGGATCACTGGACAGCGGTCAAGAACATCCTGAAATACCTGAAAAGGACTAAGGATATGTTTCTCGTATATGGAGGTGACAAAGAGCTCACCGTAAAAGGTTACGTTGATGCAAGCTTTGACACTGATCCGGACGATTCTAAATCGCAAACCGGATACGTGTTTACATTAAACGGTGGAGCTGTCAGTTGGTGCAGTTCTAAACAAAGCGTCGTAGCAGGATCTACATGTGAAGCGGAGTACATAGCTGCTTAGGAAGCAGCAAACGAAGGAGTCTGGATGAAGGAGTTCATATCTGATCTAGGTGTCATACCTAGTGCATCGGGTCCAATGAAAATCTTTTGTGACAATACTGGTGCAATTGCCTTGGCAAAGGAATCCAGATTTCACAAGAGGACCAAACACATCAAGAGACGCTTCAATTCCATCCGGGATCTAGTCCAGGTGGGAGACATAGAGATTTGCAAGATACATACGGATCTGAATGTTGCAGACCCGTTGACTAAGCCTCTTCCACGAGCAAAACATGATCAGCACCAAGGCTCCATGGGTGTTAGAATCATTACTGTGTAATCTAGATTATTGACTCTAGTGCAAGTGGGAGACTGAAGGAAATATGCCCTAGAGGCAATAATAAAGTTATTATTTATTTCCTTATATCATGATAAATGTTTATTATTCATGCTAGAATTGTATTAACCGGAAACATAATACATGTGTGAATACATAGACAAACTTAGTGTCACTAGTATGCCTCTACTTGACTAGCTCATTAATCAAAGATGGTTATGTTTCCTAACCATGAACAATGTGTTGTTATTTGATTAACGAGGTCACATCATTAGTTGAATGATCTGATTGACATGACCCATTTCATTAGCTTAGCACCCGATCGTTTAGTATGTTGCTATTGCTTTCTTCATGACTTATACATGTTCCTATGACTATGAGATTATGCAACTCCCGTTTACCGGAGGAACACTTTGTGTGCTACCAAACATCACAATGTAACTGGGTGATTATAAAGGAGCTCTACAGGTGTCTCCAAAGGTAGATGTTGGGTTGGCGTATTTCGAGATTAGGATTTGTCACTCCGATTGTCGGAGAGGTATCTCTGGGCCCTCTCGGTAATGCACATCACATAAGCCTTGCAAGCATTTTGACTAATGAGTTAGTTGCGAGATGATATATTACAAAACGAGTAAAGAGACTTGCCGGTAACGAGATTGAACTAGGTATTGGATACCGACGATCAAATCTCGGGCAAGTAACATACCGATGACAAAGGGAACAACGTATGTTGTTATGCGGTCTGACCGATAAAGATCTTCGTAGAATATGTAGGAGCCAATATGGGCATCCAGGTCCCGCTATTGGTTATTGACCGGAGATGTGTCTCGGTCATGTCTACATTGTTCTCGAACCATAGGGTCCGCACGCTTAACGTTACGATGACAGTTATTATGAGTTTATGCATTTTGATGTACCGAAGTTAGTTCGGAGTCCCGGATGTGATCACGGACATGACGAGGAGTCTCGAAATGGTCGAAACATAAAGATTGATATATTGGATGACTATATTCGGACACCGGAAGTGTTCCGGGTAATTTCGGAGAAAACCAGAGAGCCGGAGGGTTACCGGAACCCTACTGGGAGAAGTAATGGGCCATATGGGCTTTAGTGGAGAGAGAGAAGGGCTGCCAGAGGTGGGCCGCGTGCCACCTCCTCCCTGGTCCGAATTGGACTAGGGGAAGGGGGCGGCACCCCCCCTTTCCTTCTCCCACTCCACCTCTTTCCCCCTCCTAGTAGGAGTCCTACTCCTACTAGGAGGAGGACTCCTCCTTGGCGCGCCACACCTGGCCGGCCGGCCTCCTCCCCTTGCTCCTTTATATACGGGGGCAGGGGGCACCCCAAGACACATAAGTTGATCCACGTGATCGTTCCTTAGCCGTGTGCGGTGCCCCTTGCCACCATATTCCACCTCGATCATATCGTTGTAGTGCTTAGGCGAAGCCCTGCGTCGGTAGAACATCAAGATCATCATCACGCCGTCGTGCTGATGGAACTCCTCCCCGAAGCTTTGCTGGATCGGAGCCCGGGGATCGTCATCGAGCTGTACGTGTGCTAAGAACTCGGAGGTGCCGGAGTAACGGTGCTTGGATCGGTCGGATCGGGAAGAAGACGTACGACTACTTCCTCTACGTTGTGTCAACGCTTCCGTTGCGATCTAAAAGGGTGCGTAGATCATACTCTCCTCTCGTTGCTGTGCATCACCATGATCTTGCGTGTGCGTAGGAAAATTTTGAAATTACTACGTTCCCCAACACACCCTAGGGGGGTGGGCGCGCCCTCCACCCTTGTAGAGACCTCGTGGCTTTTCTGGCCCAACTCTTTTGCTTCGGGGGCTTCTTCTGGTCCATAAAAAATCACCGTAAATTTTCAGGTCATTTGGACTCCTTTAATATTCCTTTTATGTAAAACTCAAAAACAAAGAAAAAACAGAAACTGGCACTGAGCTCTAGGTCAATAGGTTAGTCCCGAAAATCATATAAAATAGCATATAGATGCATATAAAACATCCAAGATAGATAATATAATAGCATGGAATAATCAAAAATTATATATACATTGAAGACGTATCAACGGAGAAACAACGTCTTGTTCATTGGGAGGAAATGAAATACGGCTTGGACGAAATAGCTGAAACGAGGTATGGCATACCGTAGAATGGAGGAAATAGCCTTCTGTTCGACAGTGTACGGTCGAAATGGGATCATGTTCATCAAGAAGGGTTTGGCGTATCGCAAAATGGAGGAAACGAACTTCTATTCGAGTGCCTACAGTCAAAACGGGGTCCTATTGATCGAGAGGGGTGTGGCGTAACGCAAAACGGAGGAAATGGACTTCTATTCCACCGCCTACGATTGAAACGGGATCCTGTTCATCGGGAGGGGTGTGGCATACCGCAAAAGACTCCACGGGCTACTATTCATCCACCGTCTACTGCCTCGCTCCAGCCTCCATGGGCTACTGTTCGTCCACCGTCGACTTCCTTCCAGCCTCCACCTGTTACTGTTCATCCACCGCGTCTTCCTCCTACCTCCACCAGCTACTGCTTATTCACGGACTACTGTTCATCTAACCTCCACCGGCTACTGTTCAACCAGCCCTTCACGGGCTCCTGTTCACCCGGCGGCAACGGCCTACTACCACGGGGTCATATTCATCCAACCCCACCGGGAACTGTTCATCCAACCCCAACCAACTGGTTAGACTCACCACGTCTCGACATGTTCAACGAACCCCCAACAACGGTCATTGTTAATCAAGAGGCAGGTTTGATCGGCTTCAGTTAGCAGCAATAGTGAAGGAATCGCTCGGGTTCAGTTAACAACCAAGGGATCGGTCGCCCGGGTTCAGTAACGTAACTAGTGCAATTGCTCGGGTTCAGTAAGCGAACGCCTCGCTCGGGTTCCGTTAGAACCCAACACCTCGCACACACGCGTGCATACCTATTCGATAGAAACGCACAAACCTCCATGCATCGCTTGGCCCTGAACACTCACCGTAATTGGGAACTCTCCAAAAATTTCCTCGCCCTTACTTCTACCATGATTTTTTTGTCATGGACGTCCCAAAAAATGTCATGCAGGTGCGTTTCCGGCCCGCCCAGGACGAAAATCCCAATTTCTGTCATGATTTTTTGTTATAAAAGTAGGAGCCCACCACATTTGTGATGATACATGTTTTTGTCACAATTATCATCATAGAAGTGTCATAACCATAACAGGAAAAAAAATCATTCGGGCCATAATGTCACGGATGTGTCTGTTTTTTGTAGTGATTGTTTGAATGCTAATACAGCAAAATGGGATGAATGAGTGAAAAGTACTGCTACAGCGCCATTAAAATGCTGCCACGACAACAAAATAATGTTGCCGCGGCAGCAATTTCTCTACATGGCGACATCACTACCAATGGCAGGCGCCAAAGGTGTTTTCCACTGATGTTACGAACAACAATGGCGGGCACAGACAAATACAACACTCGGTAGCTATAATAGTTGTGGTGGGCGATAACACATGCCCGCCACCGCTACATTGCCATCAGTGACGGACGCCTGCCCAGCACTGATGCCATAATAGCAGTGGCGGAAGGTAGGGGTGGAAACGGATCGGATGCGGATCGGATAGTGCTCTTGCCACTTCCATTTTCATATTTTCAAAATGAATACGGATGTTATCGGATACGGATGCGGCTCGGATAATATTCGAATACGGATACGTATCGGATATTTTCTTGATTCAGAACGGATACGAATAATATCAAAATAATCAACTTGTGACATATAATAAGTCAATGATAAATAGGTTTATGAATAAATACTATTGTAATGCATAATAATTTATAAGTTTAATCGTATAAAGAGTAAAATTTGACTACTTATTTGGCTTTTATGTTGGATAATTGGAATATTGGGTCTAGAATTTTAAAAATTACCTTCCATAATCTTATTCGGATATGGATATATCAACTTCCATATCCATATTTGTCTCAAAATCTCCTACCATATTTTATTTTTTATTTGTTTAATAAAGTCGGATACGGATAATTTCTATTTCCATTTTGGTTCGGATGCGGATGTTTCGGATACGAATAGGCATTTTCTCAAATACGAATATCGGATATTTCGAATTATTCGCTACCAATTTCCACCCCTAGCGAAAAGTCAATGGCGGGCAGCCCTAAAAGTCTGACCCGCCACTACTAAGTTTTTTGCACCTGTTATTGTTAGGCATTCCTGCAGTGGTGGGGAGTCATGCCTAACAAAAAAAAACAAGCCCACAGAATGACTACACCTTAACGATGCATGATTCAAATGCAGCAGCCGGAATGTGTGGCTACATAACGCGCCAAATTGTTTGGCTATATCAACAACTTCTTTTAAGAAAAGGAGGTTAAACCCTCGGCCTCTGCATTAATTGATGCATGCAGTCATCTTTATTAATTATTTCATAAAGGTTTAACAAGAATATATATCAATCCACTCGAAACCACCACTCATATCTACAAACTCGATAATGTGGACTGCTCTCACTCCCATGTCTAAAACTGGTGCCGTCGTCAATCAATCCACATAACGTATCGGGACCAACATCTGGTGTAGCCTACCTAAAGCGCACACCACGTGCGTACATTTTAGAAGCCGCCATCATCATTGAACCACTGACCCATCTTTAGGAGAGAGATCCGCATCATCCTTGCTAGTCCGGACATCCGTCGACGCCACCACGGCGCCCAACGGCGCCACTGTCCTGCGCTCGTCCATCCAGACGAGAAGACTCTGAAAGATCCGTCGTCCGTAGCACCTGCCAACTAGGCATGACTCGGCGTAGTACCTGTCGGTCACGCATGACTTGACAGCTCCACCGAAACTTCGTGCAAGACGAAGCCGCTCCACCTCCTGCCTATGTCTTCTAGCGCTACTCCACAAACGATGCTCCCAAGAGAGAAATGACACAGTAGTACCGCCATCATCCGATCAGGAAGATCAGATCTTAGGGTTTTCCCGAAGCAGCATGAGTGGGTCGACAACAATTACACGACGACCCCTTCATCAAGGTTATGGCGCAAAATGCTGCCATCGCCCGTCAACGGCTCGGTTTTCACTAGCAACTATGTCTCCCCGACTCGTAGCCGGGGCAAGATGACAAATCTCAAGATCCGACCACCCAGCCGCAGGCCGGCCACCTCTGACGGAAGAGATGACCACCACTGTCGGCTGCACCGGTCAGAACAGATCTAACCGGAGGTGCCACCGACGCGACCATCAGGCCCTCCACGCGTGCCGCCGCCGATCCAAAGGCAGATGGTGCGCCGTCGCCGCCGCCGCCCAGATAGAGCAGGCCGCCTCGCCCGTAGCCCGCGCCGTCTCCGACATCGCCGTGCCACAGTCATCGCCGTCACCAACACTGCCACCACAATCGCCATTAGGACACCGGTCGGTCTTCACATCACTGTATTCCAGATCTAGGCCGTCATTAACCAGACTGGCGTCGCCGCAGTCCAGATCGGGGTCACACCCTCGAGCCAGGGCGCCCCGCGTCACCCTATGACCCACGAGAGGGAGGAGTGCCTCCGCCGCCGCCGCCGTCGCACGCACAAGCTATGCCCGGCACCGACCACCGGCAGTGGCGGAAGGAAGGGAGAGGAAGGAGTGGTGACCAAGTGGCTATATCAACATCTGACAAACGTAAGACACTTATTTTGAGACGGGGAGAGTAACTCGCAAAGATGTCCTAAACACTCACAATTGATAGTCAGGTGTCGCGCTTAACGGACGGGCGTTTCTGACCCGTACCATATGGGCGGAAGTCCAGGGGCGGAGACAGGGGGCGAGCAGGGGCTAGACACCCCCCAACGATCGGCCCCCCTCAATGTCTCACGGGCCATAGTACTAGTATTTTATGTTATATGCGCTAATTGGCCAGAGATAATTACAACTCAATTAGCAATTCAGCCCAAAAGTAATGGTTAATCAGTAGACCATGCAAGCCAAGCCCAAATAGTGGCCCATCTGCCCATTCTGACCACTGGTGAGCAGGAGGCCTACAAGTTTGATCGTTTCGAACTCTGTACGTTGATCTGATCCAAAATCGATCTCCCATCGCTAGGAGCTAGGGTTTCTTGCCGCCACTCAATGGCTCGCTGCACCTCCAATCCCACCCGCCCGGCAACCAACCACCACGCACTGCTTCCGTTTGCCGGCGCTGGTGGCGCTAGGAGACCCCGCAAGGACCAAGTTGCTTCCAGCTTCTCCATGGTGTTAACCGCTTTGTTGAGCCGTATGTCATTGAGTCCGTGTGTATGTGTTCATGATCTAAGGCTCCGTTTGTTCATGATCTAAAGCTCCGTCTGAAAGGTACGTCGACATACAATATCCGTCGCAGCTGGTTCATTCTTTTCTCTGGATTACAACTTAACAGCCTATTAATCAAGCATGTAAGAGGATCTCTGTTAATTTACTAATTAGACGTCCCTTTAAAAAAATGCCCCTTATTGATAACATGTATTTCCTGATTAAATATGTTAGTTGTATATATGGATGATCTATATACAAAGATAATTGTCAAGGAGGTCGTTTATAAGGGGTCGTGGGCTGCAATTTTTTTTAGTTTCGACTAGCGAACATGCCCGTGCGTTGCAACGGAAGATAAAAAAATATCACACGTCTCTAATGTGATAAGTAATCACAGCTGCATGTCCTCTATTTTAACATGACAATCAATGATCATTTAGCATGAATTGTGAGCTTGAAAAACAATGGACGACATGCCGAGCAATGGCTCGATTGAGCGTAGGGGTTTTCAGGATGCCAATTTGAAATATGAGATGTGGTCCCGAGTCAATTTAGTTAAAACTTATTAGTTCATTCTGAAATTTAAAATTAAAATCAGAAGAAATATCATTATTAATAAATTTAGACCTGATGAATGAGCTAAATTTAAAAGTAAAATGGGCTTTAGGTGTATTAATAATATTTTGAAATAGTAGCGTAAGCAATGCTCTTTCCCAGCCCATTTCATTTGTAGCCGACCATCAACTGCTTCACATTGTTTCGCTTGGCTTTTGCACATTTAGGCCTACCTCTTAATTTTTTTAATACAACGCCCCTCTCTTCCTCTCTGTATTAGCATCTGAGATAAGGCAATGATCCTCTCTGTATTAGCTTTTGAGGTGGCTTACTGATTAAGAAGAATAGATGTATATAAATCGATGTAACTACATATGAGAGAGCGATGTGGTATTATTTAATGGGCAGATGATCGTTTTCTCTTCTATTTTTTAAGGAAATATGATGAACGAACGTGAGATTATTCATTGTATGCTGCCCGCCTGGGCCTTGGGCCGGAAAAAGCATCTCAACCGAAGCTGTTGTGCGAAGGATGGATGTGCCGGCCAAGAGAGCGCACGTACATCTGATTTCTGATCGCATATACACACAAATAGTGGATTGGTGGAATGGCTAGCCCATGTTCGGCTGATGGCGAAGGTCATGTTTTCGAATTATGACTTTGACAATTTATTTTATTTTTTGATACACGGATGACCAAAAAATCAAAAAGTCAAAGAATAGTATCACTTTGGATGTAGAAAATAATATAGGTAAAAAGAATTAAAAGCGTAAACTCACGGAAAGAAGCGTATTGTGACGGTAAATCCACGGAGTCAATCCGTACATTATTATTAAAAACTAGCAAAAGGGCCCGTGCATTGCAACGGGAGAGAAAATTGACGTGTTCATTAAAATATCCACATGCATGATATGATAGCTTTGCAACGTCGTCCTTCTGACTTAAAATACCACCATCCGTCCTTGTAGGATATGCATAGTCGGCTCGTCCTTCCGACTTAAAATACCACCAACCATCCTTATAGGGTATACATAGTCGGCTTTGTAACATGGCAGTCCAACTTTTCTAATGAAAAAGAATAGCGGTAAGCCGGCAACTGGTGTTGCATTGGCGTGCTTCCGCTAGATGCATATATAGGTCGTTCGGGCTAGGTGCGCCGCGTCCCGCTTGCAGCAGCATCGACCACACTTGCAGTGTCATGTACTATTCTGGTTGCAGCAATGAGGTTCGATCAATCAGATAATTTTTCGAAAAAAAATGTAAATTTGGTTGCAAAAAAAACATTCTTATATTTCCATTCTTTTATAATGCGCCAAATGCTATTCTGGCTCTCCTACGATCGTCCCAATGTGGGGTATGAGTCTCCCCACGCTTTCTTCTTCCATTAGTAAATCTCTAATTACATAGAGCCATGCAAAGCATGAGCATCCCTCTTCTTCTCTCTTTGGACGTCCTTTTTTCAATGCCATAAACAAAATCAAGAATACCAATCTAATCCTCATCCCGCCCATACGCGGCGAACCTCGCTTCAGGGACGTCGGTCACCGGTCGCTACTGGTCATGTATGTACATGTCCTGGCAGCTGCGATCACTATGATGATGCTTTCATGGTAACACATCAGAGGCACAAATCCAAATGGCTGGCTCTCACCAAATCAATCCCTTTTACTATTTAGGGATCAATTCCTCTTAATTTCCCCAGCCATGCACAAAGCGCGTTCCTCCCTGTATTAATTATTCTCTTAATTACAGACTATTAGGTAAAGAGCTTTGTTTTTCAACAGACAGGCATGCTGCCTCTACTGGTTGCGGACTTCGCTCCCGAAATATCCTATATGACGCATTCTGTGTCAAGATGTCGACCTTTCGCACAGGAGGTCGTGATCTAGCGTTGCGATGGCCCGGCCTGTTCATGTGTTCTTCGTTCCCGGTTCCGGGAGGCTTCTAGTAGGAGGTTCCAGCCGGTCTTTTCCGGTTTGAGGAATCTTCTAGAAGGTTCCTAAACCGGTTCTTTTATTTCTTTTCGTTTAGTTTTTCATTTTTTTCTGTTTCCTTTTTTCCTTTTTTTGTTCTTCTTTGTTTCCTTTTCAGTTTCCAATTTTAAATAAATTCATAATTTCATAATTTGTTTGGAATTTCAATTTTAGTACAAAATTTCAAATAATGTTCGGAAAAATTGAATTTTGATCATGTTATTCAATAAATGATAAAAAATAAAAAATGTTCAGATTTTCAAAAGTTTGTTCACATATAGGAAACTTGTTCTATTAATACAAAAAATGTTCGAGTTTCAAAATTTGTTCGCATTTTTGAAAATATTCAGATTTTCAATTTTTTCATGTTTTTAAATTTTGTTTCTATTAATTTAAAAAATGTTTGAGTTTCAAAACTTTTTTGCATTTTCAAAAATTTGTTCACATTTTCAAACGTAAAAAAATGTTCGAGTTCCAAAACTTGCTCACATTTTCAAAATATGTTCAGATTTTTAAAAAAATCACGTTTGAAATCTTATTTAAATGAATTCAAAAAATGTTTGGGTTTCAAATCTTGTTCGCTTTTTCAAAAAATGTTCACAATTCAAAATAATGTTCGATTGCCAAATTTTGTTCAGAGTTACAAAAAATGTTCCCTTTCTCAAAAATTGTTCCCAGATCCAAAAATATGTTCGTTTCTTCTAATTTTGTTCCAAGTTTCAAAAAATGTTCGCTTTTTCTTTTTTTCGTCTAAATTTTATGAAATGTTCTTGTTTTTCAAAATTTGTTCAACATTACAAAAAGGCTTTGCTGTTTTTCAAAAATTTGTTCACAGGTCAAAAAATGTTCAACATTTTAAAATAATTATTCGCTATTTTTGGAATAGTCCGCGTTCAAAAAAAGATACAGGTTTTGAAAATAAACTGCGTTTTTTCTGCAAAGAAAAGAATGAACTGCGTTCGAACTTCTAAAAACGTTTAGATCTGTCGTGGATTATGTTCTTATAGTGTTTGCTACTCAACATTTGCAAATAACATTTAGTGGTGCAATGGCTAGTGCGCGCGGGTACTAAATGGGAGGTCTCGAGTTCGATTCTCCAGCCGCCCTCTGTTTTTTGCGTTTAGTGGTGCAATGGCTAGCGCACGCGGGTAGCTGCTCCTTCGTGGGCCGGCCCAAACGAAGCACCCCATGTGCGAAGCCCGTCCAGTCTGCCGCAGAATGCGGCAGATAGGAGGTCCCTTCTCTCCCACATGGGAGGCTGTGAGTTCGAAACTCACACAAGCGCCTAATTTTTGGCTACTCCCCAATAAGGCCCAGGTTGGCCCACGCAGGACAGTCGGACGAAATTCAGCCCAATTACTAAAAAGCAAATTAATAGCGGGGTTCAATTACTAAAAAGGACATGAATAGTACCACCTCGGATAATATGAAAGAAAAAACTAAAAGCGCAAATTTACGGGAAGAAGCGTATTGTGACGGTGAACCCACGAAGTCAATCCATACTTTATTATTAGGGATAGAAAATTTATAAGGGGAGATCCCCCCCCCCCCCGCGCGTTCAATTCCGAACTCCGCCCTTGCGGAAGTCAAACACGCCCGTGGGAAAAGGCGAGGTGGTATACAAGTTGGACACATGAATGTTAGTTTTTTTTTTGAAACTATGATGATTTTTATAGCAAATTCGGAAACTATACACCCTAATGGAGAAAAATCAAAAGTATCACCCCGTCGGCCTCCTCTTGGCCGAAAAGGGACTTTTCGGCCTCCTGTTGGCCGAAGAGGGACTTTTCGGCCAACCGTTGGCCAAAAAGTACTTTTCGGCCAACAGTTGGCCAAAGAGTCCCTCTTCAGCCAACACCAGTTTAAAAAAATTCATATCAAATAGGATTTTTAGTATTTTAATTTGATTCTTTTTGCATTAGATTAGAAATTTTATGAAGTTCTGTAGATATCATGTTTGACTAGATTTGAAAGTTTGAATTTAATTTTTTCATGAATTTGCTCAAATAACTAGATTGCTTATAATTTGAGTTAGGAGTATTTTTTAAGATGATTCTTTTTGCTACTGGTTCTTTGTGAATTTGTTTATCAGTAGTAATTAATTGGTGAATTTTATAATTATTTAAAATTAGGTTTTTATGAAAACAGTTCTGTTTTAGTGTTTGTTAGGTTTTATGCTATTTCTTTTAATTTTAATTGCTTTAAATTTTTTCTTTAGTTTTTTGACTTATTCTTTTTGTTTATGTTTAGTTATCAGTAGCTATTTTATTTGTAGTACTTTATTGTATTTTATTTCTTTTATCCTACTAGAAAACTTGTTTTGAGCTTCATAGGAGTTTATATTTAAAAGTGCCTTGTAAATCCTCTACAACCATTGCCGTTTTATACATGACAAAAAATACTTTCCCGCAATCTTTTTCCCTCCATTTTCTTTGCCGCCATTTTATTTCCCGCCATTCTCTCCCGCCACACTAAGGAGTGCTGCATCGACGGAGGATGACGATGATACCTTCATGTGGAGTGTGAAACACTGTGTGAGCGAAGTCATAAGTGTGAAACACTCTCCGATGATAATGACGAAGCTACAAACACTTATGACTTCTCTCAGACAGTGTTTCACACTCCACCAACAGCACCGACGCAGGAGACACAGACCGTGTCAGACGATGTTATCTATGATCGTGGACACCATGAGGCTCGTTTTATAAGTTGAGAAGTGAAGATGGCGAGAAAGAAAATGGCGGGAAAGAAGATGGCGGGAGAGAATGGCGGGAAAGAAAATGGAGGGAGAGAATGGCGAGAAATAAAATAGAGGGAGGGAATGACGTAAAAACCTAATTTTAAATAATCCTAAAATTCACCAATTAATTACTACTGATAAACAAAGTCACAAAGAACCAGTAGCAAAAAGAATCATCTAAAAATAATACTCCTAGCTCAAATTATAGGCAATCTAGTGATTTGAGAAAATTCATGAAAATTCAAATTCAAACTTCCAAATCTAGTCAAACTTGATATCTACAGAAACTTCGTAAAATTTCTAATCTAATGCAAAAAGAATTAAATTAAAATAATAAAAATCCTATTTGATATGAATTTTCTAAAAAATAAAGCAGGTATTGGCCGAAAAGGGACTCTTTGGCCAACTGTTGGCCGAAAAGTCACTCTTCGGCCAACAGGAGGCCGAAAAGTCCCTTTTCGGCCAACAAGAGGCCGACGGGGTGATACTTTTAATTTTTCTTCATTAGGATGTATAGTTTCCGAATTTACTATAAAAATCATCATAGTTTTAAAAAAAAATCTGAATGTTAGGCGTGGATAGGACGGACCAGATTGCGAAATAACCTTTCGAGGGAGTGCGTGAGCGGATTAAGTTCATTTAGTACTACAAAATAATACTGTGCAAAGCTAGCCGCCCCACTCCCTGGCTTGCCTAGTTGCAGATGCAGGCGTCTGTACATTTCACATGAAGTTTACTGTTGGATGTAAACGTACGCGCGCGTGGCAAGTTTTTCCTCTCCCTTTCCATTTTTCAAGATTAGGTTCGGACGACGCGATGCTGACTCGTTTCGGCGTCTCTCCCCGGAGTCGTATTCTCCTAGTTACCCAATTAGTTGAGGCATCAAGCAGGTACAACAATAATTCAACGTTGCCCCAACCCAGTGGGCACACCGATCCCTGTCAACCCGGAAGTGATTGGTCGTAGCATATTCGTGCCGTGTAGAATTAGCAACTCTGGGGTTCAATAATTAGGCATCATTTTCTGACGAACTAGTTCGACGACTTGGGTCGCCCTTCCACTCTTCTCACGAATATATACAAAATGGACATTTTATTTTGTTCCCAGCTCACAGGCAAACAAGCACGGACGGAAAATGGAAAATTTAATGATACGTCCTGTCGTTGTACGAACACGTGTACTCCTAGTGTTCTAGGTTAATTAGATTTATTACTTTCTTCGATTCATATAAACTATCACTAATTTATTACACAAGGGACAATTAACATAGATTGAAGAAAGTAGTAAAATTTAGGAGACAATGTCTATGAATATCTTTTTTTACGGGGTAATGTCTGTATGAATATTGAGGTTGGGGGATCAATGCCCTCAACAAATGAAAAACTGAGCAAGGCCACCTGTAACGTGCACAAATGAAAGACTGAACGGCCTGATTAATGTGTGACCGCCAACGATAGTCCGGGTACTGCACGGCTACCATGACACCTAAAAGCATCTATAGTCGGGTGCTTCAAATCAGTATCAAACGTCGTGGCAGACGGTCTGGTCATTTACCGGCCAAAAAATGATCCACTCGGGCGTTTTAAGCCGGCCTCAAATGCACGGGCTGATCGCCACCCCTTATATACACCCCATATCTGAGGCAGATATGGAGGGGTCGGTCGCGTCCGCCACATCGAATTAATGACTAGGTCTCACACGAAATCGCCCTGACACCCAACGGTCTGATGGGCGTCTCCTCCGATGGGGGTGTTAACGCCGTGTGGCGCCGCTCCGGCTCGCCGCCTGAGGGCGAAAGTTCGGTTATTTAAGCTGGACGACGTCCCCAACCCTAGCCACACCTGCTTCCTCCCTCTTCGCGCTGGCAGCCTGAGCCCATCCACGTTTCTCCTTCTCCACCTCCCACTTCCCTCGATGTCCACCTCCGCCATGACCCGGCAGAGGAAGATCATGTATGCTATGCTAATAGTGGAGCGACGCTTCCAGATGCTCGAGGAGATCCGGGCTAGGCGCGCCACCCGGATCGCAGCTCGCTTGCCTCCAGACTCGCCGGAGCCGGCGGAGGGGGGGGGGGGGTAGCAGCCAGAGCCCATGGAAGGGGTGGATTTGGAGGAGGAGGACGCGCCGGAGTCAGGGCCGTTTGCGGGCTTCGCCAAGGAGGACACCATGGTCAAGTTTGAGGTTACCCAAGCAGCGGAGATGGCGGATGAAAGATCTTGGATGTCGCCTAGAGGGGGAGGGGGGGATGAATAGGCGCTTTAAAATAATTACGGTTTAGGCTCGAACAAATGCGCAATAAAACTAGCGTTTAATTTCTCAAGCACAAAACCTAAAACAACTAGGCTCACCTATGTGTACCAACAACTTATGCTAAGCAAGATAAACTACTAAGTGATAGCAAGATATATAACATGAAACTCTATGGCTATCACAAAGTAAAAGTGCATAAGTAAAGGGCTCGGATAAGAGATAACCGAGTCACGCGAAGATGACGATGTACACACCCTTGCGGATGCTAATCTCCGTTTGGAGCAGTATGGAGGCACAATGCTTTCCAAAATGCCACTAGGCCACCGTAATCTCCTCACACCCTCGCACAATGCAAGATGCTGTGATTCCACTAAGGGACCCTTGAGGGCGGTCACCGAACCCGTACAAATGGCAACCATTGGGGGCGATCACCGGACCCGCAGACTTTGGCAACCCTTGGGGACGGTCACCGAAACCCGTATAAATTTCTCGGGGCAATTTTCACAACTTAATTAGAGACCTGGATGCTTGTCCTGGAGCTTTCCACCACAATGATTAAGCTTCGCGACACCATAAACCGTCTAGGGCGCCCAAGCACCTAAGAGGCACAAGCTCTAGGGTGCCCAAACACCCAAGAGTAATAAGCTCTCAACTTTCACTTTCACATATCACCGTGGAGAACTCAAACCGATGCAACTAATGCAATGGCAAGAACACACGAAGTGGTTAAGTCCCTCACTCCCAAATCCACCACCACAACAACAACTAAGGAGGAATATGTGAGGAAGAACAAGGAGAACACCCAGAACTCGAAGATCTAGATCCAAGGAGTTCCCCTCACATAGAGGAGAACGTGATTGGTGAAAGTGTGGATCTAGATCTCTTCTCTCTTTTCCCTTAAAACTAGTAAGAATCATTGGAGGGATTGAGAGATAGCAAGCTCGAAGAAGGTCAACAATGAGATAAAATACGAGCTCGAAGGATAAGAACCATTGGGGAAGAAGACCCCCTTTTATAGATGGGGGAAAATCCAACCGTTATGCTCTCTGCCTGTGCACAAGCGGTACTACCACTCTTAGAAGCGATACTACTACTTCATGTGGCAGTTCTAGAAGGTATCGCGGTACTAAGTTGGTTGACAGAGCAGTAGTACTGCACGATGCGGTACTACTTGGCAGTACTACCGCCCTAGTACCGTGAAAGGGACTACAGAAGCAGAAAGATAAGCGGAATTGTAAGCGGAGATAGAATGCGGCACTACCGCACAAGCGGGGCTACCGCTCTACCTTAGCGGTACTATCGCTTAAATTCCTAGGGCCACAGGCAAAGTTGCGGTAGTGAGGTAGAAGTGTGAGCCGTAGTGCCGCTGGAGCGCTAAAGAGTCCAGTAGCCTGAGAACAAGCGGTAATGCCCGCGACACTGGAACCGCGGAAGTACCGCGCAAGTGGTACCGCTGCCTAGAGCGGTACTACCGCTAGAGAGCAACAGAAAGGCCTCAGCAGAACAGATGGATGTAGGAAAACCTGAACTGCCATAATTTCTGCAAATGAGCTCGGAATACAGCAAACTCAAGCTTGTTGGATAGATGACGAAAAGTACTATCCAATAGCAAAGATATGCCTATGAAATAGAGATGTGAAACCTCTATGATGAAGAACCGACATAAACTCCAACATAAAAAACATCATAGAAGATGCATATGAATTCCGTTTTCGATGAACTCGAGCTTGTCATGAAGATGACCATAAGCTCTAAAACACATAAAGGGAAACATCAAACAAGAACCAATAAATATGATGCAAAGATGCAATGGTTTGAACTCTCTACAAATGATAGGATCAAGCTACTCACTCGAGAGCCCCCCTTGATAGTACGACAATCGACCCTATAACCCGGTCTCCCAACTACCACCATGAGACCGGTAAAATAGAAAACCTATCAAGGGCAAAACTTTTCCTTGCACATAGTCCACTTGATCTAGATGATGACGATCTTGACTTCCTCAAGTTGGACCACCTTTTCTGATTGCGCTCTCGATGAAGACTAGTTGATTGCTCCCTCATACTCCACTATGGGGAGCCACTCTTTGGCACATCTTCACAAGTCCATTGTCATCACAATGGACATCAAGCTTCAAGGACGCAATCTCTTCGTGATGCTCCACTGGAACTTGCACACCACAACCGTACCATGGGATCACTTGATCCCTTCCGGTACATCTTCTATGCTTTGCGTGTTGATCAACTTGATTCACACTTCGACTTAGTCTTGATCAACCTTGTATCATGTCTTCTACATGACCAATCTTTGGATAATTCCTTGAACCTTGGTCATCTCATAAATTCCTCGAAACCAACACATCAACCTCAAGAAATTCATATGGACAAATCCTTCAAATATAAGTCAAGGAAACCATTAGTCCATAGAGAATGTCATAAATTACCAAAACCACACATGGGGGTACCATGCTCTTTTAGCAGAGCAGACCGCCATCCTGGATGAGGCCTATGTGGAAGTCAACCGGCGCCTACGGCAAGAACGGGCAGAGATCAACAAGCTTTTCTTCGAACTGGAGGAGGAGGAGGTGGTGGAGGCCGGCATGGTGGAGTCGCATGAGCTGGAGTTGCGGTTGCCGCTATGTACATGGAGCCCGACACGGAGATCGTGGACATCTCCAATGGAAATGAGTAGGGAAGTGTAGGTTTTAGTTGATCTACATAGTACATAGATTTTCCTTTTGCATGCTTTCTATGGATTTAAGGCTTGAAGTATGAGGTATTCTGATGCAAAGAAGGAATATCGAGAGTTGCCTGGTCACTGCTCGCGGACACACCCGAGGGCTTCCATGTGCGTTTGAGGCTCTGAATTTGGTGTTCGAAGTTGTAGATGCTCTAAGGGCATCTCCAACATGGGCCCCTAAAGCATACATGGTATGTGTTCACGTACGCGTCCTCGAGCAGTGATACGGGAGCCGGCCGTTCAACCATGCCTACATACATTTCAAACCGATTTGAACAAACCAGACGAGTTTTACACAAACAGGATGATTTTCACCTAGACCAGACCAAAACCATTACGTTTTTTGACATATTTCAACTAAACTATCAGTGACTAGTGTTTCTTTAACCTAGTCTAAATGATCATTGACCACAGCAGCGTATGTTTCCCATGACATGTCTTTCCCATGTTTGGCAAACTCACTGACTAGCCGTGAGCCCTGGAAAGTGAAGCTATAGGAGGGGAAGAAATGTAGTAGCCGTGTTGGGATCCGAGTTGTGGCGGCTTCCCATGTGCTACTTTTCTTCGCTGGAGTTCGCCTTATTGACAACACCATACATGGATGTGCCAGCCTCATGCTCGTGGCGACGAGGAATGGACAACGGTGGAGGTGCGGCTGGCGCAGAGCATGCTACGTGTGCAACAGCCTGCACCTCCTCCTCGGTGACCTCCGCGTGGAGCTCCACGAATAGGGTGTCTCTCTTCGCCTGCAAGACACATAGCTGCCATCGCTCACGGCGGATGTTGCGGGCGCTCCACATGGACTCGTACAACACCCTCTGCTCATGCCCTTGACGACATTGTCGTTCGCCTACTTGCCGGCGATTTGCCCCTCCGCGACACGGTGCTCGTTGACGAACACCGCCACATGCGGCGTCGACTGCTCTTCCGCAGGCGGCGGCTGCGCGGTCAGGGGCGTCGGCTTGTCATCGGACGCCTCCTCCATCGTCTGCTCCTCATCGTCGACCTTCGGTGAGCTAGTCGGCAAGCCACGGTCACGGTCCGTTGTGCATGACTGGCCGGTCAGTCGGCCGTAATGCCGACCAACTTCTGCTTATGCTCTCTGGAGAGACTATCCCACATGGCTCTAGATCTCGAGGACATGGCAGACGTGGTGCGGTGGTGTTGGTCGTCACGAGCAAGGAGGCACCATTTAAATAGCGGGCTACGGCCAGCACAGGCGGCTTGGTGTGTCAACGCGGGTGCCGAGTAGGTTTTCTGTCTCCATGGCAGTTTAATGCCAGCAAGCGGACAGACGGGATCCAGTATGAATGCGGTGCACAACCGTCCAGTCCCGGTCATACTTCTCAGGCATTGGAACATGCACAGAGACCGAGTGGCGCTCCAACAGGCGCGCCGCTCTAATGTCGGCTCTAGTGAGACGTCGTGTCCGTTTTTGGGCAGGTATGAATGTGGCGCTGGCGCTCTAGAGCGGGACATGCCGACATGAATGCATGGCAACCGCTTCACGCGGGTGTTGGAGAGATTTTTGGGTGGATCCGTGGTGTCCGACGTGCGCGTGGCAATGATCCGAATACGTGCAAAGCCCTGTTGTTTGCAGAAAACAGGAATCTTGACCGGTCGGTGGATCAATGGGGTACCGCGTTGGATGGCAAAATGCATCCGAACCATCCGGTCTGGGTGGATGCGGACCGTTTGAACGTCAGCGATTGCGCTTGATTTGCATAGTTTGTGTGCAGTAATGTGGTGTAGTTTTTTTCCCTTTAAGAAAAGAAAACCAGGAAGGAACTGCTGCAAAAATCTCAGTGGTAGCTGATTGAGTCTGAACAGAAGGAAACATTGAAGAGCGGGCTAGTTATGTCATGAACAGAGACCTCCACCGCAATTGCCATCCCATCGGCGCCGTTCCCAGTTGCTTTCTCTCTTGTCCATTTCGTAGAAAGGCCTGCCACAATTCGCCAAGGAGTTTGTGATGTCGCAAGCAAATTTGGCAGCGCGCTTTGACTCCCTCAAGTTTGGTAGCTGACATGCAAACATCACTACTAGCTGGCAGTTTTCCCTCGTGCATTTGTCGATTTATGCTCATACTTATCTTATTTATTTGACGAAATGAGGTGTACATTCTGATATATGCATAGATACACAGAGGTATGTGTCACTGTGTGGATGTGTGACGAAATGAGGTGTACTTCGGTATGTGTCTGCATTATCCTTCCCACTCCTTTTTATTTGACGAGTCCCTGCATTATTGGGAAGAGCCCTGATTGAAATGGTGTAGTTTAGAATATATATATATATATATATATATATATATATATATATATATATATATATTTCTCAGCTAGCTAGGCATGCTGTTTCAAAAATAAAATTGAGTCATATGCAATCCGAGAAGCCAAGGGAGTTTACCTTGCCAAGTCTCAGAAATTGTACCACTGCACCAACCACTCTATATCAGTCAAAAGCTGCATGCAAAACAAGCAAGCCTAACAAAGTTAGGTACAAAGCACACATCTACCGAACCAAAGCAAAACAACAGGGAGAGAAAGAATTAGCTAGCTTAGCCACCATAGTTACAGCTAGGCACTGTCTCAGTTAACCCAACAAGATTTTGCCGTTATTGCGCGCACATCAAATATTCATCTTTGTTGTACTGGAATGTAGGACAACTGAATTAGCTGATGATCGCATGTCTGTTAGATAAGGTTCAAGCAGTCATCAAGAGGGAACTCAAGGTTGAAGAACAAAACATGATCCCATGTGAGTCCAAAAATTCCAACCATGGGCGCCTTCAAAAGTAAGTTTTTTTGGTTAGCCATCTAAGATAGGATTTGGACCTTCGACCACTTGTCCAAGTGAGCACCAAAAAGGAAAACGAATCCTCTGTGAACCTTTTTTTTGGCAAAATTCGGTGAACCTTTTCTATAAGTGCCAGTTAACTTTCAGGCTTTTGGGGCCTTGTCAACGATTGGTTTCAACGTTACAAGATCAACACCTCCATCGTGGGCGGCCGAGAGATCCGTTAAGGAGTGGCAAATTGGCATATCAGACCTACACATGCCACACTGTAAGGCAGTGACATCATTCACCATGCTTGTTTGTTGCGTCATTTAGAACGAAATAAATGATAGCATGTTCCCACACAAATCCACCGCTCCCTTCGTCATCTTTGCCATGATAAAAAATGACACGTGGCTTTGATCAATTGGGTAAAATCATGCTAGGAGAGTAATGAGTTTGCAAATGCACGCCATTTCCATGGCTCACAACGGAGAGACTGAGAGCATACCTACTACTCTTTCTACGTCTAGTCCCGTGCCACTGGCCGATCGGGCGCGGCGGACCACCGTCTTTCCACGCCATGTTCCACCCCGGGCACGGCGCCCACCAATCCGGCACCGATGGCGCTTGATGATATGAACTTTGACAAGGGACAAGACTTCACGGAATAAGTATGGAGGAAATGCGAAGTCCCCATCAACTACGAAGGCGGAAAGGACCTACAGGAATTCATATTGGTGGCGGAATTCACCCGATCAAGGATCAGGCTCACCATGAATTCGGTAGCCACAATCCTTCTACCATGCTTTGGAGGTCACGCTTGCTTGTTCAAAGTGCAGCTGCTCCAAAATTGGTCATTCCGCTTCCCGGTCTCTTCCAAAGAAGTGGGATTTTCGATCTTGAAAGGAGGTAACATCTCTCTGCTAGAGCTTAACGCCAATTTTCTTCACTGGGGGGGGGGGGGGACTCTTGTTGGGAACTCCACCAGTGCCTCCAAGAAAAGGAGGCGACACATGTCTTATGGAATCACCCTAGGAAATCTTACCATCACGCTCTTAGATCTCCCACCACATTTGTCCATCATGTTCAATCTACTAACAAAGTTCAAAGAGATCATACCCAGGATTCTATGAGTGCTCAATCTGCTGCCCATGATCGTCGCCTAGGGCCAGCTGCAGTTACTGGTAAGGGAGCGGGATCTACGCCAATTCAAAATTCGGTCAATGGGCTCTTTTGTGTTTTTTGTCTCCTTTCCGGCCATCTCAGGACCAACTGCACAAATCACATTAAGTGTAGGTCCTGTAAGAGATGGGGCCACATTTCCTAGGACTGCTACTCAGCTGGGCCTCCCAATCCTAGTACAGATACTCGGCCCATTACCGTCCCAGCCTAGAACCAGACAATTCTGAGGCAAGTCACCACTGTTGCCGCGACTACGACTAATCAGCCGGTCATTGCTTCTGCCACCCAAGTAAACAGAGGAGACGCTTCGGTTTCCCCCACCGTAGTGTGTATCCGCCATTACACCCACTCCACTGTTTCCATAGCACAACATCTGCTTGCTGCTGCCTCGCAACCTAGTGCGCAATGCCCACCCCTCCACCTCTCCATCTAGCCACCATCCTCTTCCTCGACGGCGACTATGGCATCATTCCCCTTCGATCCAACACCATTCATCCAGGCAGGCCACCATAACATTGATGTCGCGGGCAGGCCGACTCGTGTCCGCAACCTAGTGGGAGCGGTCCTGACGGCGCATGAGGAATGGGCTATTGCCACCATAGTTCGGATGCCAAATCTGCTAGTTCAGTTCATCACCATCAGAGAGGTACTATCTGATTTCTCAAGGAGGTCAAGGAACTGGGGTTTCCTGAGATTTTTCCACGCCCTTTCGGTCAAGCATATGTGAAGCTCAACAGTGTATTCGATAGAGATGAGTTAGTCAGAAATAGTCCACACCAGTTTACGGATGTTCATGTGATTTTTGAGAAACACAATCAAGGCATGAACTGGAGGAAACTAGAACTTAGCAGGGAGGCGTGGATACTTCTTTGTGGCTTCCCACTCAATAGACGCAGTATCTACGAGATGAATAATGTTTTTTGCAAATTTGGCAAATTTGTGATGTGGCACAAAAAAAAGCACTCGTGCCAACCTCATGGTCAAGATCAAAGTGGAAGAGCTGAGAGATATACTAGCCAGCATAGCTATTGGAGAGGGAGATGAGACGGCTACTCTTACTGTACCAGTGGTGATTTTACAGGACAACATCCTGGGCAGAGAAGCTCGAGATGAGGACCCAGTCCACATGTTTGGAAATCCTCACCCCATCCCTGCCCAATACAACTTCAATTAGAACTAGCATAATCACTTTCTGGCCCTCTACAACACCATGAGCAAGAGGACCATGGAGCTCCAAATCAGAATAATAACCTGAATATTCAGCTGGCTCTTAATGATAATGATGTCATTGAAGAAGAGGTGGATGGGCTCCCAAGATAGGAGCACTGGGCTATGCCTGATGAAAACCAGTTAGTCGACCAAGAATTGCATGCAAGGGAGTTTTTGAATTTGAATGACTTAATGGAGCCCATGGAGGAATAACAGGGCCAGCCAGGTGTACTGGGACAAGTTGAGGCTGACAACAACATTACAGACTCACAAGAACCTCCCAATAACAGTGTTGAAACCCTGCCTCTGCTAATGGGCCCTTGGCGCCAAACTAACCAAACATTCCAGATTTGAATGATGTTGTTGGGCCAGTTGACCCACTGGCTCACTTTGAGCCTAGCATGGCCCATGTAGTTCCTACTGAAGAGAGGTCTGGTACTGTTATACCATCTGGGTCTACAATGGAAGATCTCAACCTCACAGCCATCTTGATTAATCCTACTGATGAGCAAACATTCTTTCCCGAGGATCTGATGTCTACTACGCAACCTTCTTCTTGTAGACTCTTGTTGGGCCTCCAAGCGCAGAGTTTTGTAGGACAGTAGCAATTTTCCCGCAAGTGGATGACCTAAGGTTCATCAATCCATGGGAGGCGTAGGATGAAAATGCTCTCTCTCAAACAAGCCTGCAACCAAATACAAGAAATCACTTGTGTCCCCAACACACCCAATACAATGAAAAATAACAAGGTAGCAAGTAACAAAAGTGAGCAAAAAGGGTATTGCAATGCTTGAAAACAAGGTCTAGTGTTCATACTTTCACTAGTGAGAAATCTCTCAACAATGATAACATAATTGGATCATAAAAGAATCCCTCAACATGCAACGAAGAATCACTCCAAAGTTTCTACCGGAGAACATAGGACGAAAACATGCATCAACCCCTATGCAAAGATTGCCCCAATGTCACATCAGGAATCTGCGAGTTGAGTGCCAAAACATACATCAAGTGAATCAATATAATACCCCATTGTCACCACGGGTATCCATATGCAAGACATACATCAAGTGTTCTCAAATCCAATATTCAATCCAACATAACGAAACCTCAAAGAGAAAGACTCAATCTATCACAAGAGGGTAGAGAGGGAATGCTACCTCTTGAGCACTGCGTTGGATTTTCCCGAAGAGGAGAGGATGATGCAACAAAGTAACGTAAGTATTTCCCTCAGTTTTTGAGAACCAAGGTATCAATCCAGTAGGAGGCTACGCGCGAGTCCCTCGTACCTACACAAAAACAATAGCTCAATGCAACCAACACCTTAGGGGTTGTCAATCCCTTCACGGTCACTTACGAAAGTGAGATCTGATAAATAATATTTTTGGTATTTTTGGTATAGAGATGCAAAGTGAAAAGTAAAAGCAAAGTAAAAGCAAAGCAATAATAAAGTGATGGAGATTGATATGATGAGAAAGAGACCCGGGGGCCATAGGTTTCACTAGTGGCTTCTCTCAATAGCATAAGTATTCTACGGTGGGTGAACAAATTACTGTTGAGCAATTGACAAAATTGAGCATAGTTATGAGAATATCTAGGTATGATCATGTATATAGGCATCACGTCCAAGACAAGTAGACCGACTCCTGCCTGCATCTACTACTATTACTCCACTCATCGACCGCTATCCAGCATGCATCTAGAGTATTAAGTTAAAAACAGAGTAACACCTTAAGCAAGATGACATGATGTAGAGGGATAGTTTCATGCAATATGATAAAAAAACCATCTTGTTATCCTCGACGGCAACAATATAATACGTGCCTTGCTACCCCTTCTGTCACTGGGAAAGGACACCGCAAGATCGAACCCAAAGCTAAGCACTTCTCCCATGGCAAGAAAAAGCAATCTAGTAGGCCAAACCAAACTGATAATTCAAAGAGACTTGCAAAGATAACCAATCATACATAAAAGAATTCAGAGAAGATTCAAATATTATTCATAGATAGATTGGACCATAAACCCACAATTCATCGGTCTCAACAAACACACAGCAAAAAGAAGATTACATCGAATAGATCTCCACGAGAGAGGGGGAGAACATTGTATTGAGATCCAAAAAGAGAGAAGAAGCCATCTAGCTACTAACTATGGACCCGTAGGTCTGAAGTAAACTACTCACACACACTTCATCGGAGGGGCTTGGATGATGATGTAGAAGCCCTCCGTGATCGATGCCCCCTCCGGCGGAGCTCCGGAATAGGCCCCAAGATGGGATCTCGTGGATACAGAAAGTTGCGGCGGTGGAATTAGGTTTTTGGCTCTGTCTCTGATCGTTTGGGGGTACGTGGATATATATAGGAGGAAGAAGTACGTCGGTGGAGTAACAGGGGCCCACGAGGCAGGGGGCGCGCCCTAGGGGGGCCCTCCACCCTCATGACCGCCTCATGGCTTTCTTGACGGAGGGTCCAAGTCTCCTGGATCTTATCTGATGAGAAAATCACGTTTCCGAAGGTTTCATTCCGTTTGGACTCCGTTTGATATTCTGTTTCTCCGAAACACTGAAATAGGCAAAAAACAGCAATTCTGGGTTGGGCCTCCGGTTAATAGGTTAGTCCCAAAAATAATATAAAAGTGGATAATAAAGCCCAATAATGTCCAAAACAGTAGATAATATAGCATGGAGCAATCAAAAATTATAGATACGCTGGAGACGTATCAAGCATCCCCAAGCTTAATGCCTGCTCGTCCTCGAGTAGGTAAATGATAAAAACAGAATTTTTGATGCGGAGTGCTACTTGGCATAATTTCAATGTAAATCTTCTTAATTGTGGTATGAATATTCAGATTCAAAAGATTCAAGACAAAAGTTCATGTTGACATAAAAATAATAATACTTCAAGCATACTAACAAAGCAATTATGTCTTCTCAAAATAACATGGCCAAAGAAAGCTATCCCTACAAAATCATATAGTCTCGCTATGCTCTATCTTCACCACACAAAGTATTTAAATCATGCACAACCCCGATGACAAGCCAAGCAATTGTTTCAAACTTTTGACATTTTCAAAACTTTTTCGATCTTCACGCAATACATGAGCGTGAGCCATGGATATATCACTATATATGGAATATAATGGTGGTTGTGGAGAAGACAAAAAGAGGGGAAGATAGTCTCACATCAACTAGGCGTATCAACGAGCGATGGGATGCCCATCAATAGATATCAATGTGAGTGAGTAAGGATTGCCATGCAACGGATGCACTAGAGCTATAAGTATATGAAAGCTCAACAAAAGAAACTAAGTGGGTGTGCATCCAACTTGCTTGCTCACGAAGACCTAGGGCATTTTGAGGAAGCACATCATTGGAATATACAAGCCAAGTTCTATAATGAAAAATTCCCACTAGTATATGAAAGTGACAGAATGAGAGACTATCTATCATGAAGATCATGGTGCTACTTTGAAGCACAAGTGTGGTAAAAGGATAGTAACATTGTCCCTTCTCTCTTTTTCTCTCATTTTTTTGGGCCTTCTCCTTTTTTATGGCCTCTTTTTTTCGTCTGGAGTCTCATCCCGACTTGTGGGGGAATCACAGTCTCCATCATCCTTTCCTCACTTGGGACAATGCTCTAAAAATGATGATCATCACACTTTTTATTTTTCTTACAACTCAACAATTACAACTCAATACTTAGAACAAAATATGACTCTATATGAATGCCTCCGACGGTGTACCGGGATATGCAATGAATCAAGAGTGACATGTATGAAAGAATTATGAATGGTGGCTTTGCCACAAATACGATGTCAACTACATGATCATGCTAGCAATATGACAATGATGGAGCGTGTCATAATGAACGGAACGGTGGAAAGTTGCATGTCAATATATCTTGGAATGGCTATGGAAATGCCATGATAGGTAGGTATGGTGACTATTTTGAGGAAGGTATTTGGTGGGTGTAAGATACCGGCGAAAAGTGCACGGTATTAGAGAGGCTAGCAATGGTGGAAGGAATGAAAGTGCATATAATCCATGGACTCAACGTTAGTCATAAAGAACTCATATACTTATTGCAAAAATCTAAAAGTTATCATAGCAAAGTATTACGCGCATGCTCCTAGGGGGATAGATTGGTAGGAAAAGACCATCGCTCGTTCTCGACCGCCACTCATAAGGAAGACAATCAATAAATAAATCATGATGCGACTTCATCACATAATGGTTCACCATACGTGCATGCTACGGGAATCACAAACTTTAACACAAGCATTTCTCAAATTCACAACTACTCAACTAGCATGACTCTAATATCACCATCCTCATATCTCAAAACAATTATCAAGCATCAATTTTTTTCTTAGTATTCAACGCACTCAAAAGAAAGTTTTACAAATCTTCAATACCAAGCATATTTATTATTAAGAAAATTACCATACTATTAAGACTCTCAAAATAATCTAAGTGAAGCATGAGAGATCAATAGTTTCTATAAAACAAATCCACCACCGTGCCCTTTAATTATATAAGTGAAGCACTAGAGCAAAATTATATAACTCAAAAGATATAAGTGAAGCACATAGAGTATTCTATCAAATTTCAAATTATGTATGGCTCTCTCAAAATGTGTGTACAGCAAGGATGATTGTGGTAGACTAACAAGCAAAGACTCAAATCATAAAAGACGCTCCAAGCAAAACACATATCATGTGGTGAATAAAAATATAGCTCCAAGTAAAGTTACCGATAGAAGTAGACGAAAGAGGGGATGCCTTCCGGGGCATCCCCAAGCTTTGGCTTTTAGGTGTCCTTAGATTATCTTGGGGGTGCCATGGGCATCCCCAAGCTTAGGCTCTTGCCACTCCTTGTTCCATAATCCATCAAATCTTTACCCAAAACTTGAAAACTTCACAACGCAAAACTTAAAGTAGAAAATCTCCTGAGCTCCGTTAGCGAAAGAAAACAAAAGACCACTTCAACGTACTGTAATAAACTCATTCTTTATTTATATGGGTGTTATACCTACTGTATTCCAACTTCTCTATGGTTCATAAACTATTTTACTAGCCATAGATTCATCAAAATAAGCAAACAACACACGAAAAACAGAATCTGTCAAAAACAGAACAGTCTGTAGTAATCTGTAGCTAGCGCAAGATCTGGAACCCCAAAAATTATAAAATAAATTTCTGTACGTGAGGAATTTATCTATTAATCATCTTAAAAAAGAATTAACTAAATATCACTCTTCAAATAAAAACAACAGCAGTTCTCGTGAGCGCTAAAGTTTCTGTTTTTTACAGCAAGTTCAACAAGACTTTCCCCAAGTCTTCCCAACGGTTCTACTTGGCACAAACACTAATTAAACACAAAAAACACAACCAAAACAGAGGCTAAATAATTTATTTATTACTAAACAGGAGCAAAAAGCAAGGAATAAAAATAAAATTGGGTTGCCTCCCAACAAGCGCTATCGTTTAACGCCCCTAGCTAGGCATAACAAGCAAGAATAGATCTAGGTATTGCCATCTTTGGTAGGCAATCCATAAGTGGCTCTCATGATAGATTCATATGGTAATTTTATTTTCTTTCTAGGGAAGTGTTCCATGCCCTTTTTTAATGGAAACTGGAATCTAATATTCCCTTCCTTCATATCAATAATTGCACCAACCGTTCTAAGGAAAGGTCTACCGAGAATAACAGGGCAAGAAGGATTGCAATCTATATCAAGAACGATAAAATCTACGGGCACATAATTCCTATTTTCAACAATAAGAACATAATTAATTCTTCCCATAGGTTTCTTAATACTGGAATCCGCAAGATTAAAGTTTAGAGAGCAATCATCAAAATTACAGAAATCTAGCAAATCACACAAAGTTTTGGGAATAGTAGAGACACTAGCGCCCAAATCACACAAAGCATAAAACTCATGATCTTTAATTTTAATTTTAATAGTTGGTTCCCACTCATCATAAAGTTTTCTAGGGATAGAAATTTCCAATTCAAGTTTTTCTTCATAAGATTGCATCAAGGCATCAACGATATGCTTAGTAAACGCTTTATTTTGACTATAAGCGTGAGGAGATTTTAGCACGGATTGCAACAAGGAAATACAATCAATCAAAGAGCAATTTTCATAGTTAAATTCCTTGAAATCCATAATAGTGGGTTTAGCAACATCTAGGGTTTTAATTTCTTCAATCCCACTTTTATTAAATTTAGCATCAAGATCAAAGATTCAGAATTCTTGGAACGCCTTCTAGGTAAAGGTGGATCATATTCAGTCCCATCATTATCAAGATTCATATTGCAAAACAAAGATTTAATAGGGGAAACATCAATAACTTTTAGATCTTCATCATTATTTTCATAGGAACTAGAAGAACATGCTTTTATAAAGGCATCTTTCTTAGCACGCATCCTAGCTGTTCTTTCTTTGCACTCGTCAATGGAAATTCTCATGGCTTTGAGAGACTCATTGATATTATCCTTAGGTGGAATAGATCTAAGTTTCAAAGAATCAACATCAAGAGCAATTCTATCAACATTCCTAGCCAAATCATCAATCTTAAGCAATTTTTCTTCAATCATAGCATTAAAATTCTTTTGCAAAGAAATAAATTCTTTAATATTAGATTCAAAATCAGAGGGAATCTTATTATAATTTCCATAAGAATTGTTGTAGGAATTACCATAATTATTAGAGGGATTACTAGGATAAGGCCTAGGATTGAAATTTCCTCTATACGCATTGTTACCAAAATTGTTCCTACCAACAAAATTCACATCCATAGATTCATTATTATTCCCAATCAAAGTAGACAAGGGCACATCATTAGGATCAGAAGAAACACTCTTATTAGCAAATAATTTCATAAGTTCATCCATCTTTCCACTCAAAACATTAATTTCTTCTATCGCATCCACCTTTTTATTAGTAGATCTTTCAGTATGCCATTGAAAATAATTAACCATAATATTATCTAGGAGTTTAGTAGCTTCTCCTAAAGTGATTTCCATAAAAGTGCCTCCCACGGCCGAATCTAAAAGATTTCTGGAAGCAAAATTCAATCTGGCATAATTTTTTTTGTATAATCATCCACAAATTTAAACCATGAGTAGGGCAATTACGTATCATTAATTTCATTCTCTCCCAAGCTTGTGCAACATGCTCATGCTCAAGTTGCTTAAAATTCATAATATCGTTTCTAAGAGAGATGATCTTAGCGGGAGGAAAATACTTAGAGATAAAAGCATCTTTGCACTTGTTCCATGAATCAATACTATTTTTAGGCAAAGATGAAAACCAAGCTTTAGCACGATCTCTAAGCGAAAAAGGAAATAGCTTCAATTTAACAATATCATTATCGACATCTTCCTTCTTTTGCATGTCACACAAATCAACGAAGCTATTAAGATGGGTAGCGGCATCTTCACTAGGAAGGCCGGAGAACGGATCTTTCATGACAAGATTGAGCAAAGCAGTATTAATTTCACAAGATTCAACATCGGTAAGAGGAGCAATCGGAGTGCTAAGGAAATCATTGTTGTTGGTATTGGTGAGGTCACACAATTTAGTATTATCTTGAGCCATCGCGACAAACAAGCAAACTAACACACAAGCAAACAAAAGGCAAACGGGCAAAATGAGGCAAATAGAGAAAGAGAGGGAGGAGAGAGAGAGAGAGGGCGAATAAAACGTCAAGGGTGAAGTGGGGGAGAGGAAAACGAGAGGCAAATGGCAAATAATGTAATGCGGGAGATAGGGATTGTGATGGGTACTTGGTATGTTGACTTTTGCGCAGACTCCCCGACAACGGCGCCAGAAATTCTTCTTGCTACCTCTTGAGCACTGCGTTGGATTTCCCCGAAGAGGAGAGGATGATGCAACAAAGTATCGTAAGTATTTCCCTCAGTTTTTGAGAACCAAGGTATCAATCCAGTAGGAGGCTACGTGCGAGTCCCTCGTACCTACACAAAACAATAGCTCAACGCAACCAACGCGCTTTGGGGTTGTCAATCCCTTTACGGTTACTTACGGAAGTGACATCTGATAGAGATGATAAATAATATTTTTGGTATTTTTGGTATAGAGATGCAATGTGAAAAGTAAAAGCAAAGTAAAATCAAAGCAATAATAAAGTGATGGAGATTGATATGACGAGAAAGAGACCCGGGGCCATAGGTTTCACTAGTGGCTTCTCTCAAGAGCATAAGTATTCTACGGTGGGTGAACAAATTACTGTTGAGCAATTGACAGAATTGAGCATAGTTATGAGAATATCTAGGTATGATCATGTATATAGGCATCACGTCCGAGACAAGTAGACCAACTCCTGCCTGCATCTACTACTATTACTCCACTCATCGACCGCTATCCAGCATGCATCTGGAGTATTAAGTTAAAAACAGAGTAATGCCTTAAGCAAGATGACATGATGTAGAGGGATAGTTTCATGCAATATGATAGAAACACCATCTTGTTATCCTCGATGGCAACAATACAATACGTGCCTTGCTGCCCCTTCTGTCAGTGGGAAAGGACACCGCAAGATCGAACCCAAAGCTAAGCACTTCTCCCATGGCAAGAAAAACCAATCTAGTAGGCCAAACCAAACTGATAATTTGAACAGACTTGCAAAGATAACCAATCATACATAAAAGAATTCAGAGAAGATTCAAATATTATTCATAGGTAGACTGGATCGTAAACCCACAATTCATCAGTCTCAACAAATACACCGCAAAAAGAAGATTACATTGAATAGATCTCCACGAGAGAGGGGGAGAACATTGTATTGAGATCCAAAAAGAGAGAAGAAGCCATCTAGCTACTAACTATGGACCCGTAGGTCTGAAGTAAACTACTCACACTTCATCGGAGGGGCTTGGATGATGATGTAGAAGCCCTTCGTGATCGATGCCCCCTCCGGCGGAGCTCCGGAACATGCCCCAAGATGGGATCTTGTGGATACAGAAAGTTGCGGCGGTGGAATTAGGTTTTTGGCTCTGTCTCTGATCGTTTGGGGGTACGTGGATATATATAGGAGGAAGAAGTACATTGGTGGAGCAACAGGGGGCCCACGAGGCAGGGGGGCGCCCTAGGGGGGGGGGGCGCCCTAGGGGGGGCGCCCTCGTGACCGCCTTGTGGCTTTCTTGACGGAGGGTCCAAGTCTCCTGGATCTTATCTGATGAGAAAATCACGTTTCCGAAGGTTTCATTCCGTTTGGACTCCGTTTGATATTCTGTTTCTCTGAAACACTGAAATAGGCAAAAAACAACAATTCTGGGCTGGGCCTCTGGTTAATAGGTTAGTCCCAAAAATAATATAAAAGTGGATAATAAAGCCCAATAATGTCCAAAATAGTAGATAATATAGCATGGATCAATCAAAAATTATAGATATGTTGGAGACGTATCAGGGAAGAACACCATAAGATCCAAATATATTAACAAAGCTCGCGGTACATGAAGATCGTGCCAAATCAACAACATGAGAGAGAGAGATCAAACACATTGCTACTGGTACATACCCTCAGCCCCGAGGGTGAACTACTCCCTGCTCGTCATGGCAGCCACCGGGATGATGAAGATGGCCTCCAGTGATGATTTCCCCCTCCTACAGGGTGCCGGAATGGGGCCCCGATTGTTTTTTCGTGGCTACAAAGGCTTGTGGCAGCGGAACTTCTCATCTAGGGTTCTTTTCGGGGGTTTGGGTATTTATAGGAATTTTTGGCGTCGGTCTCACATCAAGGGGGTGACCGAGGGGCCCACAAGCTCGAAGTGCGCACCCTGGGGGGTAGGGTGTCAGGGTTATGATCATGACAATGAGTATTAGGGGTATGAATGAGGGGCAGAGCCTAGCTACAGCGCAGGTGTAACACTCGGCGTTTAACGAGTTCAGGCCCCTCTTAGCGGAGGTAAAAGCCCTACGTCTCGTGCCCTGGGGCTTGCTTTGATTTGATGGGTATGGTTATAGAGATTACTCGCTGCCTGGCTATGGAGAGGGATGCGGCTTATATAGAGTGCACCACAGCCCCATGACCCCCACACCACCAAGGTAGTAAATGGCATTGAATGATACAGTTACTAGTGTAATGAGCCTCTACTACAGGAGTTACATGTAACGGTAGGTATAACTCTATTTAGTGGACGACTTAGGATTCCTCGACCATTGCAGCTCCCATGACGTCCTTGTTGTTCCCTCTTGTGTCCAAGTGGTAATCCATCAACCGAGTGACATGTGATCGTCCGAGTGCCGTTGACCTGTCCGAGTGAACCTCCTGATGTAGACATCCGAATGTTAGGTTGGTCCAGGGACCTACCTATGAAGGAAATGGGCACCATGTGGGTCCCGAATGTTGGGTCCTTGACCCTTCCTGGAATAAGCGACCGCATCATTAGCCTCCGAATCGGTTGAGGTTTCGTAGGACAAACAAACCGATCCTTCGGTTGAGTCCGAGTGCTGCGGTAGCACTTGGAATACGTTTCTGAATCGTGGCTCATTGTTCCCTGGACGAAAACACAATGGATTCTGGACTTTAGGTTTACCCAGATGACCGGGTGTTGTCGATCGTTGAGAAAAAACCCGATGGCATTCATTTTTTCTCTCGGGGGAGATAGACTAGGGCCCCGAGTGAGGGCATGCCGTCTCAACCCGAGTGATGACGCCGGCGCGGGGTCTGACTCTCCGGAGAGACGCCACTCCTTACCCCAGGGGAACGCCAGTGTAGGCCTTCTATGGGTCCAGGTTTACGAGTCATGTGCCTTGGAGCCTACCAAGAGGGCCAAGTGAACCCGCGGAGGGGCGTCAAGCTCATCACATAACGATCCTGAAGAAGACTTCAGTCAGGTGTTTAACATGACCGAGTGCGCGGGTCCCCACGGAGGGTAGTCGGTCAGGCTGACATGCATCCTTTAGGAAAGGGATCGTGGGTATTCAACCGGATTGATTTGTCCCGAAAATCTTGGGATTTGAATTTGTGTGTTTGCACAATGGATTCTGGTGCGTTAGTGGGAAAGTGGGGGTGTGGCTCCTTGATTTGCATGCACGATCTCCGCCACGTGTTGCGCCTACCATGTACAAAGCCCCGTCGTGCAGGCCGTCGATTCAGGGATTCGCAATGGGAGATCCGGCTCGAGATTTTGTTTGATGATGTAAAAGATCCGGAGATAGAGGTCAGGGCCTCAGATCCCCTTTCTCCCGCTCTGACTCATCTGCTTCCTTCCTCCTCTCGACTGCGCTGCGATGGCGAAGGGTTCCACGACCAAAGCGGAGAAGGCGAAGAAGGCGGGGAAGGCCACCTCTTCTGGCTCTGGTGCGCCGGCGGGCGGCGCGGTAGGGGACTGGATCCCGTCGCGCGTCTTCGTTCGGCGGCTGGAGGAGCTGGCGGAAGAGGGACCGATTCCACGCGAGGGATAGTGTCGCTCGAGCGCGGGGGAGGTCGAGTCGGCGCCTCAGGAGGACGAGCGCGTCCTGCTCGTCACCCACGTCGAGCGGGGTTTCTCGATGCCTCCCCACCCTTTTTCCAAGCGTTCCTTGATTACTTCAACGCTCAGCTCCATGACCTTCCCCCCAATGCTGTCATTTATCTCTCGACCTGCACTTCTCTCGGCTAGTGAGAAAACCAACGTCACCCAGCTATGAGGGGGCCTGGCCATCCGAGTTCACGGGGGGGGGGAGGTCCTTCCTGAAGACGAGCTTTCCCGACTCTGTCAAGGGGTGGTAGTGGACCTGGTTCTACTGCAGCGACGTCCCTAGTGCCAACAATCAGTCAAGCCTCTCGTCGTATTCGTCTGAGAGAGTACGAGCTCCGGTAACCCTTACCGTGGTGAAGGAGGAGACGGTGGGCGTCGATATCTTGTCGAGCGCATTGATAGGAGTCATGAATGCCGGGGTGAACAATATGGATTTTCTAGAGACCTTCTTCACTCGGCGCATCCAGCCACTTCAAGCGAGGGCTCACCCCATGTGGCTGTATGAGGGGCCGGGTTACTCCACCCAAGTGCAACATGAGGATCTCACCGAGAAGGAGGCACGTGCCAAGATTAAGGCCATCACCTATGCTCGGGACAACCCGTGGGGAACTCGGTTGGTGCCAGCCTTTCACAAGGACCTACCGCCCATTGAGGCAATTGCTTGTAGTTCAGTCGGCTTGATCATATGTTGCCTTTTGTAAAGCTGATCCTCATGCTATTGTGTGTTCGCCTCTCAGGACTTCCAGAACTTGATTTCTAGGATCCTGATGGTGGACAACTTGCCTCAAGATGTGACGAGTGACACCATGCAGCAATACTCGGAGAGGTCCGATGACGATGAGAGTGATGATGACGACGACGATGATGACGACGAGAGCTCAGAGGAGGGGGAGGAGGCGGAGTCTTCTCCGTCTTATGAGTCTCCCAAAGAACCCCGTTCCAAGGCGTTGTATGATCCAAAGGGAAAGGCAGGAGAGACTCAATAGCCGGCTACTTCAGGTCAGGCGACTCGGAGCTCCAAGCGCGCTCACGCTGAGGCTGAGAGCTCGGTAGAGAAGCAGCCCAAACTGCCCAAGTAGATCTCCTCCAAGCCTCAGAAGGTTGTAGTGCCGCGGATCAAGGTGGTAGCGCCTATGGCCTTGACGTGAGTGCTCTTGCCGATTCCTTGTTTGTTTTTGAACCGACTCAGTTGTTGACTGAGTGTTTTCTGATTCATTTAGTAACGATACTTTGACGACTTCCGCGGATCCGCACGCCCGCAACCCGGGGCCGAACGACGTTGTTGCGGTGGATGCCGCCACCTCCAAAGGTACGTTGAGCCAGCCAACTCGTATGGTTAGGTATCTTTCGACTGGATTCTAATGGTTTCCTTGGTTCATGCAGCCCAGCCCGAAATTATCTAGCTGGACGATGAAGAGAGGGCCGACCCGCCAAATCTGGACGCTATCAGGGAGGATATGCTGAGCGCTAATGTGCCAATGATGGACTTCTCTCCTCGCCAAGTGACCCGTGTTTCTCTGGCGAAGGCCGCCACAAAGACCGTGAGGCCGAGTCCCCTGGCTCAGGGCGGTTCAGCTTCTTCGGTTGCAGTGGTGCTGCCTGCGGGATCCTCCCAGGCTCCTCCGAGTGGAGCAGCGGTGGTTTCGTCCCCGAGGCAAACATCTGTGACTTTGCCGACCCTATCTACTTCTTTGCCCCTGTACCATGTCCCCGAGGATCAAGTGGGGGTGAGCAAGGAGGCTTTGATCCAGGAGGGGTTGATGTGCAACCGACTGAAGGAAGCCTACGACGTCAGCGCGGTGCTGCAGACCAATGTCTGAGTAAGTACCATTGTGAGTATAACTCCCAGTCAAAAATTTCTTTTTTCTCTATGTAGAATTTCTGTCAGTGGGTTTGCACAGCGTACACCCAGTGGGTGTTCATGATCCTATGGAGGCACGCCGAGTGCACCCACTTGGTGTAGTCCCCGGGGCTCCTGTCGCCTGGAGTCAGTCGGCGGGAGTCTTTGAACTTTTGTTGAATTTCTTTGTGTTCACTCGGATTCTAGCTGGAGCGTAATTGAGTGGACATGATCCAGTGGGCGCACGCTGAGTGCACCCTCTGGGTGTAGTCCCCGAGGCTACCATTGACTAGAACAGTCGGCAATAGTCTTAGAACTTGTGGTTGTTTCGCCTTGAGGCTGTTTGTAGTTTTTTTAGCTCATCGACGAGTCACTTTCCAGTGGGGGCACGCTGAGTACACCCACTAGGTGTAGTCCCTGAGACTATCGTTCATTGCTGGCAATTGGTGGTAGTCTTTAGAACGGTCGCTAAGTGTTCGGGACGCTTGGCATCACACATGTATTGGTGAGATAATAGGTAGGATCTTCTTCATTGCTGACTCAGAAGTCAGCCGAGTGAAGCAGATCGTCTGGCGTTGTTGTCCTCTATCTTCTTCATTGCTAATTCAGGGGCTAGCCGAGTGAGGGTAGATCAGAGGGTACTTCAATATCTGGTACTGATCGAGCTGGCTCCTGCTGGGGGTGCTTGGCCAAATCAGTAACTAGAATGTACTTGAAAATTTGGTATTAGTCAAGCTTGTTCCTCCTGGGGGGTATGACCGAGTGCGTAGCCCAAGGGTACTTCAGGATCTGGTACTAGCCCAACTTGATCCATTCGGTAGTCAGAGGGTACTTCAAGATCAGGTACTGGTCTAACTTGTTCCCTCCAGCGGTGCTTGCCCAGATGTTTGTGAGTTACTGCTTTAGATTCTCTTTTGGCTCTTATGACTGACTGTTTCTTGCATGTTGCACAGGACCTGGGAGATGGGATCTCACTATGCCACAATGGAGAAGGAGGTGACATCCCTTCGACGTGATCTAGAGGTTGAGAGGCTCAAGAGCGCTCGACTGGAGCAAGAGAAGAAGGCCCTAGGAGGTAATCTGTTTCCTCCGTCTAGTAGCTGCATTTTGTTTTCCCCTTTTGATCTAAATCACTCTGCTTCGATAGATGTTCATAGCAAGAACACCCAACTCGTAACAAGGCTCAGGACTTCTACTTCTTTAGAAACCATGAAGCAGGCTCTGGAGAGCAAAGACAAGGATCTGGAGTTGGCCCAGAAGGAAGCTAGGACCAAGACCAAACTTGTTGATGAGAAGCTGGATTCAGTTGGCAAGTTGGAGAAGGATATCAAGCACCTCAAGGTTGTCGTTAGTGCCCTCACTTAGGAGAAGCAGACTCTAGAGGAGAAAGTCACACAGCTAACTGAAAAGAAGGATGCCTTGGAGGCGCACATTGAGGAGGTTTGCGAGGAGTTCGGCAGGAAGCTTCATGGTAAGTTCTTCCTCAGGCAAGTCAAATCCATGTGCCACCAAATCTTCCTCAATCATTCGCTCACAAACTATCTTCCTTCGATAAGAGCATTTCTACAACAAGGAGTTGGAGCTGGAGCGGCTTGAGAGAGATCTGAACCCTGCCAGGTCACTTGTCGTTGACAAAGCGGCCCTCGCCATCCTCCGGTTGGAAGACTGTTTGGAGAACGCATTGGGATATATCACTTGGACCCAAGGTTCCTTGGGTCGGATCGACAAGGAACTGTAGCCAGGCGAGGAGACTCAGATGGACCTGGAGTCGGTTATGACTAGGTGATGTCTACTACACAACTTGTTCTTGTAGACTCGTGTTGGGCCTCCAAACGAAGAGTTTTGTAGGACAGTAGCAATTTCCCCTCAAGTGGATGACCTAAGGTTTATCAATCCGTGGGAGGCGTAGGATGAAGATGGTCTCTGTCAAACAACCATGCATCCAAATAACAAAAAGTCTCTTGTGTCCCCAACACACCAAATACAATGGTAATTTGTATAGGTGCACTAGCTCGACGAAGATATGCTGATACACGTGTAATATGGATAGTAGATATTGGTTTTTGTAATAAGAACAATACAAAACAGCAAGGTAGCAATTGATAAAATGGAGAACAAACAGTATTGCAATGCTTGAAAATGAGGCCTAGGGTCCGTACTTTCGCTAGTGCAATCTCTCAACAATGTTAATCTAATTGGATCATATAACCATCCCTCATAGTGCGATGAAGAATCACTCCAAAGTTCTTATCTAGTGGAGAACATAAGAAGAAATTGTTTGTAGCTATTCTTTCCGATCGATCTATCCAAGAATTCATACTAAAATAACACCACGTTATTCTTTTCGATCGATATATCAAGAGTTCGTACTAAAATAACACCAAGTTATTCTTTCTGATCGTTCTATCAAGAGTTCATACTAAAATAACAACAAAGCAAATTCAGATTCATAATACTCAATCCATCACAAAGAACCTCAAAGAGTGCCCCAAGATTTCTACTAGAGAGACAAAAGACGAGAACGTGCAGCAACCCCTATGCATAGATTACCCCAATGTCACCTTGGGAATCCACGAGTTGAGTGCCAAAACATATCTCAATTGAATCAATATAATACCCCATTGTCACCACATGTATTCATATGCAAGAAATATATCAAGTGCTCTCAAATCCATAAAAGTATTGAATCTGACAAAACGAAATCTCAAAGGGAAAACTCAATTCATCACAACAAGACAAAGAGGGAGAAACAACATATGATCCAACTATATTAACAAAGCCCGCGATACATCAAGATCGTGGCATCTCAAGAACACGAGAGAGAGAGAGAGAGAGATTAAACACATAGCTACTGGTACAAACCCTCAGCCTCGAGAGTGGACTACTCCCTCATCATGGTGGCCGCCGGGATGATGAAGATGGCCACCGGTGATGATTTCCCCTTCTGGCAGAGCGCTGGAATGGCCCTCAAGAAAATAAAAACTGGCATGTCGTGGGCTGCGCATGTTAAAAAAGAAAGCCTAGACGGGGCAGCCCACAACCAAGCTGATACTTGCTGCCCCAGTGATAATAAATGATACCTGCCAGCTCCCCGACTTCATTGTGAATTTATCTCCTTTAGTAACTTCGTTGAAGCACCTAAAAAATGTAACTTTGTTGACAAACCCATGGGCCCCAACGTCAGTATAGCATTAGGAGGAAGTATGTTTTCAATGAGGCACTTGCTTGCGTATGGCCATAGACCTGGTGGGTCCCGACTGTCCGCCTCTCCATGTACAGTCCTTTCTAGATTCCTGTCGTTTGTTCAGCATGTTCACAACGGCAGACAGCGGCGCCGCGGCGAGCGCACAAAGGCGCAGGAGGAGATCGGACCAGTTGAGGCAGTGCCTTATTTGTAACGAAAGTACTGAAGTAGCCAAGTGGCCAAGTGACACTACCCGACAGCTGTTCCGCCCGGGTTTGATTCCACCTGATGCAGGGAAAATATCTCCAATTTTTTTGCCTGTGCCATTATTGACATGTGGGTCCTCATTGTCATCTACGCACACCATGTCCAATACTTGCCCAAACTTTGTCCCTCGTTTTCTCTGTTTTTCGCACACTCGACATTGTGTGGGAATTTTGAAAATAGCATATCTTTTTGACTGTGCATCATATGAAGATGTGCTATGCATGAATGTTCATCAACATGATGTTAACTGGCTGGTAGTTCCATTTTCGACCATGAATAAAACGTCCAACATGATGTTATCCCTGTTTGAAAAGGCCGTGTTAATATAAATGCTCTACCTCTAAAAGTTACAGTTTCTTATCTGAACTGAACTTGCAGTTTCTTATCTGAAACTGAAACTTGCAGTTTCTTCGCTGAGAATCACATTGTCTGCACTTTTATACTCCTATGAAACTACATTTTTTAAGTGCTAAAAATAGATCTTTAGAATTCATAAAATACTTCATATGCTCAATACTGCAAATCTGAAATTCAAAAGACATTTATATCTGAAAGTACTCTCAAAATACACAACACAAAACACAATTCACAACCTGCAAATACTGACAACCCTAAGCTCCTCCTGACAATTCACAACCTGCCCGACTATTGGGCTGGGGGGCAGTCCCCTCCTATTCCTCGACTGCAGACAGCCGCCCTGTGAGACGATGTGAACGACGAGGGAGAGGATGGCAGGGAAGCGTTGTTGGGCGAACTGCTTTTCTCCTCTTGCAGTTGGGTTCAGTCGATGAAGACTCCACTGGCTCGCTCTGGCACGACACCCTCACAAACGGCACCCTGTAGATGCTCGATCCTTCAATCTCTAGTGAATGCTCCATCTGGGATCGATACTCCCACCACCGCTCCCTCACGATCGGATTCGGTGGATCTGTTTGCTCCATGGCCCAGAGGAGCAGCTCTATGTACTCCCGCGCGACTCCCTTCGGGAGTATCGCCGCCTTTTCGCTCTATTGCGGATATTTGGCCATGGATGTTGTCATCGCCCCTAGTTGGTCCTTATTGCCAAACCAAGACTGTATCTCCAACATCCTAGCTAGCATCACAGGGTCGCTGTCTATGATCCTCACGTATCAGTTGTACTCCTCCATCGATCTACTTCTCCATAGCACATTCACTCGTCGGTGGTGGTTTTTGAATGGAAGAGGAGAGGAGCAGCGCTGGTTTTGGATTAGAATGGGAGAGGAGCAACACTGGTTTTGGATTGGAACATGAGAGGAGGGGCGGTGGTTTTGAAATGGAAGAGGAGAGGAGCGGCGCTGGATTTAGATTGGAACAGGAGAGGAGCGGCGGTGGAGAGGAGAGGAGCGGTGCTGGTCTTGGAATCATTTTTTTGATGTGTGTAGTTTGGGTCAAAGTTTGACCACGTATTGTATTTGACAAGCAAAATGTGAATGCATGTCACCAAAAATTGTATCGTTTGGTTCATATCTGAATGTACTTTCAAATTATATTATTTTTGCAACGTATAACATATATTTTATTTGTCAAAATCATGGTCAATTATGACCCAGAATAAAAGGGAGACTAGTTAATGTGGGGTCCCTTTCTTAATTGAAGGGTAAACTGATTTTGATTTTGGTCCAGTCACAGCGCGTTGGCCCTCTTGTCCAATCCTAAATCGCTGCCGCACGCTCCTCTCCCTCTTCTCCATTGCAAAACCACATGCTCTCCTCTCCATCATTCCATTCCAAAACCACAGTCTCGCCTCTCCCTCTTCTCTATTGGAAAACCACCTCCTATCCTCTCCATCATTTCCATTTCAAAACCGTCGTCTTGCCTCTCCCTCTTCTCCATTGCAAAACCACCCCTCTCCTCTCCATCATCTCCATTCCAAAACCGCCATATCGCCTCTCCCTCTTCTCTATTGCTAGACCACCGTCTCTCCTCCCATCTTCCAAAGATAGCACCAGACCACTCAGAAGGACATCTATGGAGAGGATGCAGCAGCGAATCAGGCAGATCATCGGCGGCGACCCGACAAAGTTAGCCAGGTTGAAGGAGATCCTTACTTGGTTTGACAATGAGTGGGAGATTTAAAGGACGGTGAGGGCCATGTGGCAATGTATGCGGAAGAGCGAGACGACGGTGATGTACTCCTCGGTGGCAGTCACGCATCAGTACTTCGAGTTCATCGAGTATCTCTTCTGGGCAATGGAGCAGACAGATTCGCCCGAGGCGAAACTTGGGCGGAGGTGGTGGGTGTACAGGTCGAAGGTCAAACACCCAGAGGATAACGAATTGATCATGTACGGTGTGCCGTTCATCAGGGTGCAGACCCAGCCGGAGCCACATGAGTATTCATTCTCCCGTCGCAAGAGGAGGCCGGATGGCGCGACATCGCTTCCCCTCCGTTCTCCACGGTTCCCTCGACGCTCGCCTCGTTTCAATGGAGGCGGTAGGGTTTAAGGTAAGCTTCACACTAACCTAATCTTCCATCTGCTCATGCTTACAATCAATGTGACAGCTAATGAAAATCATGCTTACAATCAGTCTCCGAGTACTACGCCAATCACCCTAAAATAGCTCTAAACCTTTGTGTCAAAGTTGTGACACTGTGTACAAATAAAGAAAAATAGATTGGTGCTTCTTTCAGAAAAGAGTACTCCCTAGAAAACTGCCAATATAAGCTACTAGTATTTGGTTAGAGGATTTGCTGCCAAGAAAGATCCGTCCACAGAGAGCGCCGCACATCCCACTGGTGGTGGTGGACGCCAATGTGTGCATGGAGCATGGCTGGTGTCGGTAATTTTTAGTTGGCTCACCTCGCACCCTGCATATATGCCGGTTCCATCCGTACATTTGTGCAGTTCCACCAAAATGCAGCTGAATAACCCTGTTTGCATAGATAATGAAAAAGTGTGATTACATTATAGTGGCACTAGTTGATGAAACATACACTAATAAATAGAAGAAAATATTGTGATAGTATCATAGTATGCCATGCTGCGAGGGCGAGATGGGCCCTGCGATGCCTCATACTGGAAATCAACCCAAGTCTCCCTGATACACCTTCTGCCAGTGATGAACATCAGTGTATAGCCATAGTACAAGGAGGGGCCTTGAGACATTCCAATCTCTATTTTTGTGCATATCAACTAAAATTAAGAACCCCAGTTTGCAGAAACGCTTAAACATTAACAATGGGACTAGTTGATGAAACATATACTAACAAAGAGAAGCACTTTGTTTATCTACATTGGAAATGAAATGATGGAGAGGATACTCGCTCTATTTTAACTGTATTATTACTTCATTTTATTAGTGGCACTAGGGTCGAGCAGGTGGCAAACGAGGTGTACCGTGCATCGCAGGATGGAGGCCGGGGGTGCTTAGACTGGGATGCTGAAGCTGGATCTTTCAGTCCCTATCTTCCCCCCTGATGTTTCTGTGGTAGCGTTTGGGTTGTAATCCAAACTTGGTCGAGCTAGTGCTGCATCCACCTACCTGCCTAGCTTATGTGGTGAACTTGTCTCCTACTAGTACTTAGTCCGTTCTAGTTGTAGTTGCATAACTGCCCGTTTACACTGAGATGTTATCGGATAATGGTTCTCTATGGTTGGGTTTCTTTAATGAAATCAGAGGAAATCCCCTCTTTTGATATATAAAAAAAATTAATGGTACTAGCGGTGCCATAACATTGCCTCAAATTAACAGTGCCACTAGATTAAGGTGGAAAATAATAACATTACTGCTTTATCATGGCAGTGCCAAAACAGTATCACAATAGCAGACTCAACATGTAGGATCTTTGGCAAACGGTCAGACCAAAAAGGAACATACCTCATGATGGGAACCATATCTGCAGTCAACGCCATCGTAGAAGGGATGATACCAGTCACCAACATGGATGATTCAATTCATGGGACCTTTTGGTGCAGTTCACCTAAAATGAAGCAATGTCCCATGAGCTAGCAGCTTCTTCTTCATTTATTTTTTCAGAAAAGGGCTCCATCCCCGGTTCCATTTCCATCAGAAAACGAAACCCACAGAGCTTCTTCTTCATTAATTGCAATAAAATTGAGCAACATCAAGGTTGGTTGTTGAAAGCACAAGTGCCCCTAGGTGGTTTCGATAATTGATGACAACATATCTCTTGTTGGACTAACGTTTTCATCTAGTATGTTTCAGATAAGTTCAACAATGAAGTGGCATGGACTAAAGGTTGTGGGAAGGTCTCCAAGATGCTAAGGACAAAGGATTGGCTAAAGCTTGAAGCTCAAGACTCTTCATTTTATATTTTAGTGATCCAAGATCACATTGAGTCTTTAGGAAAAGCCAATACTATCAAGGAGGGATGAGGTGTTGCTTAATGAGCCTCTTGCTTCATGTGCTTAATGATATGCTCCAAAATCCTCAGCTACTTTCCCATATCCACAAATGACCTAAATCCTAAGCCAAACTCGGTCATACCGATTATTCCTATCCGGCGCCACCGAGTTTCACTTGTCATAGCCACTACCAGAAACCCTAATCAGCTCGGTCTCACCGATGGGATCTCGGTCTCACCGAGATGGGCTTGCAAACTCTCTATTATCTATTGCATTATTCTCAGTCTCACCGAGATATGCAATCGGTCCCACCGAGTTTGCTTGGCCAACTCTCTATTTCGCCTATTACCCAAATCGGTCCCACCGAGTTTGAGTAATCGGTCAAACCGAGTTTTGGATTTGCCCTAACCCTAGCACATCGGTCCCACCGAGTTGATTCAGTCGGTTCCACCGAAATCTCTAACGGTCACTAGGTTTACCTTTTCGGTCCGACCGAGTTTGTTGATTCGGTCCCACCGAGATTGGAAAACTATGTGTAACGGTTGGATTTTCTGTGGAGGCTATATATACCCCTCCACCTCCTCTTCATTCAATGAGAGAGCCATCAGACGAATCCCACACTTCCAACATCCTATTTCTGAGAGAGAACTACCTACTCATGTGTTGAGGCCAAGATATTCCATTCCTACCATATGAATCTTGATCTCTAGCCTTCCCCAAGCTGCTTTCCACTCAAATCTTCTTTCCACTAGATCCAAATCCTATGAGAGAGAGTTGAGTGTTGGGGAGACTATCATTTGAAGCACAAGAGCAAGGAGTTCATCATCAACACACCGTTTGTTACTTCTTGGAGAGTGGTGTCTCCTAGATTGGCTAGGTGTCACTTGGGAGCCTCCGACAAGATTGTGGAGTTGAACCAAGGAGTTTGTAAGGGCAAGGAGATCGCCTACTTCGTGAAGATCTACCGCTAGTGAGGCAAGTCCTTCGTGGGCGATGGCCATGGTGGGATAGACAAGGTTGCTACTTCGTGGACCCTTCGTGGGTGGAGCCCTCCGTGGACTCGCGCAACCGTTACCCTTCGTGGGTTGAAGTCTCCATAAACGTGGATGTAGGATAGCACCACCTATCCGAACAACGGGAAAAACATCCGTGTCTCCAATTGCGTTTGATTTCTCCAAACCCTTTCCTTTACATTCTTGCAAGTTGCATGCTTTACTTTCCGCTGCCTATATACTCTTTGCATACTTGCTTGATATGTATTGTGATTGTTGAAATAATGCTTAAACTCCACTCAAACCGAAAAAGCTAAAAATTGCAACTTTGGCATGAAGTGTCTAATCACCCCCCTCTAGACATATCTACTTCAAGGTCCTACAAGTGGTATCAGAGCTTGGGTCTCCATTGCCTTGGTTTAATCACCGTTGGAGGAAGATGGATGTGTCTACTTTAGGGAGTCTTAGACATAGAGTGCCTATTCTTGATGGAGAGTATTTTCATGAGTGGAAAAATGAGATGCTTGTAATCTTCAACCAATATCATTTGAACAAGTATATTGTTAGCCCTTGTGCAACTCACATTGATCCTTTGCATCCTACCCTAGATGAAGATATTGACATGATTCGCAATCTTAGAACTATTGAGCTCATCACTAGAGGATTGCCCAAAAATTTGATTGCTAGTTTGCCTACTCTTAATTGTGCCTATACTATATGGAAATTTCTTGAGGAACGATTTCCCGACCATTCCTTGAAAATTTTGGATGAAATTCTCCATAAATCTATTGCCTTGAGTAAGATGAACTCTAGTGATCTTAGTTTTGGTAATTGTCTATTTGAGCTTGCCAATCTCAAGCGAGCTGAAGGAGATGTTGGAATCGTTAGTGATATTATATTCGAAGCTATAAGAATTCATAAAAGCGACCACTTTGATGATCATTTATCTAATGAATTACCCTCTCTAGGAAATGATGAGTCACAAGATCATGGTGAACATGGATACTATGATGATGATAGTGACTTCGATCTTGATGATGCAATGAGACACTTTGGTCTTACGACAAATCTTCGGGGATATGTGTCAGGAGGAAAGGAATGGGTTCTCGATAGTGGATGTACTGATCATATGACCGGAGATGAAGAGATGTTTCATGAGCTTGCTGAAAATGACGGACCTCGAAAATATGTCACTTTTGGTGATAGCTCAAAGGGTAAAGTGGTTGGCCTTGGTAAGGTGGCCATCTCACATGATAGTTCCATTCAAAATGTCATGCTCGTTGAATCACTCGGCTACAACTTACTTTCAGTATCTAGACTTGCTGATTTCGGTTTGAATGTCCTATTTACTGAGGTAGATTGCCAAATATTTCGTCGAGACAATCATAAAATGGTCTTTACCGGTGTGCGTAGAGGTGATCTTTACATTGTTGATTTCTCTAAAAAGGCACAACCTAAAACTTGCTTTATTGCTAAATCCTCAAAAGGTTGGTTGTGGCATAGACGACTAGGTCACGTTGGCATGAGAAACCTTGACAAGCTTATTAAAGGAAATCATATCCTTGGAGTTAACGATGTCATATTTGATAAGGATAGACTTTGCAGTGCTTGTCAAGCAGGTAAACAGGTTGGAGGAAGGCATCCCGTGAAGAACATCATGACTACAAGGAGGCCACTCGAGCTACTTCATATGGATCTCTTTGGTCCCAACGCCTACAAGAGTCTCGGTGGAAATTCTTTTGGTCTAGTTATAGTTGATGATTTTTCAATATTTACGTGGGTGTTCTTTCTTAATGACAAGTCGCAGGTCCAGAAGATCTTCAAAAACTTCGCTAGGAAGGCCCAAAATCAGTTTGACGTGAAGATCAAGAAGGTTCGGAGTGACAACGGAACGGAGTTCAAGAACGCAAATGTGGACACCTTTCTTGAAGAAGAAGGGATTTCACACAAGTTCTCGGCTACGTACACACCTCAACAAAATGGAGTTGTTGAGAGGAAGAACCGGACGCTCATCGAAATGGCAGGAACAATGCTTGATGAATACAAGACGCCGAAGCACTTTTGGGCAGAAGCGGTTGAGACAGCTTGTCACGCAACAAATCACTTGTATCTTCACAAGCTACTCGGCAAGATGGCATACGAGCTCCTAACCGGTAACAAACCCCAAGTTGGATACTTTCGAGTATTCGGCTCAAAGTGCTACATTCTTGATAAGCATTGTCGTTCAAAGTTTGCTCCTAAATCTCATGAAGGTTTCCTACTTGGTTATGGCTCAAACTCTCACACTTACCGTGTCTACAACAATTTCACCCGAAAGGTTGAAGAGACGGTAGATGTGAAGTTTGATGACTCTAATGGCTCGCAAGTAGAGCAATTGCCAATTGATGTAGGAGACAAAGACCCTTCAGAAGCAATCCAAGACTTGTCCATAGGCAAAGTTCGTCCAATGGAGGTAAAGGAGAGTACTTCATCCGTCCAAGTGGAGGCTTCTACTTCACAACAAGGTGAACCAAGAATTGATATGGAAGCATCCATAAGTGGGACACACCAAGATGAAGAAGACAAGGAAATGCATCAAGACGAACATCAACAACCTCCTTCTCCACCACGACAAGACAATGACAATGTCAACAATGAAGAAGGCCAAGAAGAAGAACAAGATGAAGAAAATGTTCAACAAAGACCCAAGCAAAAGCTCTCACGAGTTCGAGCAAGAATTGCCAAAGATCATCCCATCGAGCAAATCTTCAATGATATACAAACCGGGAGAATCACTCGCTCAAAAACTCGTTTAGCTAACTTTTGTGAAAACTATTCATTCATCTCTAGCATTGAACCTATGAAGGTTGAAGAAGCATTGGAGGATCCAGATTGGATAAACGCCATGCACGAAGAGCTACACAACTTTGAGAGAAACCAAGTTTGGACATTGGTTGAGAAGCCTGACGACAACCACAACATCATTGGTACCAAATGGGTGTTTCGCAACAAGCAAGATGAAGATGGACAAGTGGTTCGCAACAAAGCACGTCTCATCGCCCAAGGGTACACACAAGTCGAAGGTATGGACTATGGTGAGACATATGCTCCCGTTGCTAGACTTGAGTCCATTCGCATCTTACTTGCCTATGCTAATCACCATAACATCACCTTGTACCAAATGGACATTAAAAGTGCTTTTCTAAATGGTGAAATAGAGGAGGAAGTTTATGTCAAACAACCTCCCAGCTTTGTCAATCCTAAGAAACCTAATCATGTTTACAAACTTCACAAAGCTCTTTACGGTCTTAAACAAGCTCCTAGAGCATGGTATAAATGCTTGACTAAGTTCCTTATTGCAAGTGGTTTTGAAATTGGTAAAATAGATTCTACTCTTTTTACTAAAAGGGTTAATGGAGAACTATTTGTATGCCAAATTTATGTTGATGATATCATATTTGGTTCAACTAACCCTCTCTTTAGTGAAAAGTTTGGAAAGCTAATGTCAGAGAAGTTTGAGATGTCTATGATGAGTGAACTCAAATTCTTTCTCGGTTTGCAAATCAAGCAAACTAAGGAAGGTACATTTGTCTCTCAAATGAAGTACACCAAGGACTTATTCATGAAGTTCAATATGCAAGAATGCAAAGGTATGTCTACACCCATGCCTACTAGTGGACATAATGATTTGACCAAAGATGGTGAACCGGTTGATCAAAAGGTTTATCGCTCTATGATCGGTTCATTGTTATACCTATGTGCTTCACGTCCCGATATTATGCTAAGTGTGTGTGCATGTGTGCACGATATCAAGCTGCTCCTAAAGAATGTCATCTTAAGGCCGTGAAAAGGATAGTTAGATACTTAATTCATACACCAAACTTTGGCATTTGGTATCCTAAGAGGTCTTCTTTTGATCTTGTTGGCTATTCCGACTCGGATTATGCCGGAGACAAGGTTGATAGAAAGTCAACTTCGGGTACTTGTCAATTTCTTGGTAGATCTCTTGTGTCTTGGTCTTCCAAGAAACAAAACTCCGTATCCTTGTCCACCGCCGAAGCGGAATACATTGCCGCTGGTTCATGTTGTGCTCAATTACTTTGGATGACCCAAACTCTTAAAGATTATGGGATCTATGTGAAACATGTTCCATTGCTTTGTGACAATGAAAGTGCTATTAAAATTGGTCATAATCCTGTACAACATTCTCGAACTAAGCACATTGAAGTTCGTCATCATTTCATTCGAGATCATGTTGCTAAGGGTGACATTGATCTTAAGCATGTTCGCACCGATAAGCAATTAGCGGATATATTCACTAAACCACTTGATGAGAAAGTGTTTTGCAGGTTGAGAGGAGAATTGAACATCATTGATGCTTCGAACTTGGAGTAGGAACTCCATTGGATACATGCAAGACATGAGCTTATGACTAATCCATGATATATCTCTTATGATGACTATCTTATGTCTTGGATATATTTGTACCTTGCATGTTGTCTAACCCATGTAGGTGCTTGGTTGAATCTAATTCCATGAGATTGCGACTCACTCACATCTTGAGCAATCTCTACATCACCAAGTCTCTACACGATGGTGGTTGAAGACAAGGACGCACAAAATCATTCAAACATATCCTTTGACAAATTCTATGTTGAGCTTCATGAATGTCATTTTTGGATACACAAGTGCTTTTCCTTGCAAGAACTAATCCATGTAGGTAGGTGAACTCACACTCCAAGTGGTGCTCCCAACTCTTGATGAGCTACATCAACCTTGAGCACCCACACAAGTTCAACTACATGAGCAAGAACCACACCACCACCCAAGGTATGTTATTCCATCTTAGAGAAGCTTTACTCCAAGACATGAAGTCAAAGCAACTCAACAAGATGTGAATACATCAAGATGCTTAAACGAAAAATGTTAACCCCATTTTGAGCTTAAACGATGAGTATGACCTATGATCCAGTGTTCTCACTTGACTCCTAAGTCAATATACTCTAACATAGGTGACTATGTCACCGCCCAACTCGAGATGAAGTTCTCTTGTGTTCCTTCTTTGTGTTATTGCATTTGTGTCATGCATGTTTAATTTCTTTCTCTTTTTTTTCAAAAACAAAAAAAAACTTCATCTAGATCTTTCAGTTTCTTCTTTTTCTCTTTGCTTTTGTTCTGCATTTTCTGCATTCAATTCCTTGCAAATCCTTCAGGTAATTCATTGCAAATCTTTGTGAGATCCTACATGTCTAGTGAGCTGAGGTGACAAGTGTTTTTCTCTGTGTAAACTCGGTTTCACCGACTTGCAATTTTTGGTCCAACTGAATCTTTTCGGTACCACCGAAATATGCCACTTGGTGCCACCGACTTTGCAATCAGAAAAACAGTTTGCCACTTGTTCTACATTTCTTCTCATCCAGCTCCACTCAATGAATCTTGTCCTCTACAAGCATCACAATTTTATCCATTGCTTTGTGCTGAGTCTCAAGGACCAAACCTATATGATGGATTCCAGAAAGCCCTTCCTGGAAATTGATGTCAAAGGGGGAGAGAGAGGTCACATCAAAGCTTGTAGGAGAGAGAGAGAGAGAGATCACATCAAGGGAGAGAAAGTATTAAGGGGGAGAAAGAGACTTCCAGGGGGAGAGAAAATACTCAAGGATCCCAGATGCTTGATGTTCAAGAGGAGAGATGTCACATGTCTTTTTAGGGGGAAAGACATGTTCATATGTATCTGTCAGCTCTGATCTTCAGTTCCCTATCTTCTCCCAATATCCCATGTAAGATTCAGGGGGAGCAAGACACCTAAGGGAAAGAAATCAGTTAAATTCATTGCATATCTTTATTCTTGGGGACATGTTGAATTCAATGTAGTACCTAGTACTTACTCTCTACATGTCATCCCAGTCTTGGTACTCTGGTGGTTTCTTTTGTTTGCCCTGGCTAGTGGATGTACCTGTGTTACCTAACTTTGTTTGTGCAGGTTCATTTTATCCTAAGCCAACTCAAAAACTACAAGGTAAGTGTATGCATCAAAATCATGAGTATGAGGAGTTCTTGCTTATGTACATACTGTTTGCAAGAAGGACTCATGAGCATGAAGGTATTTTCCTTGATAATCTTTTACTCTGATGCATATGGCCAAGATACATGTAACACATTGCCTACTCTATCATGATTATGCTCTCACATGCTGCTATATTTTATATTCATATGATTGCATACATGTGGGGGAGCCTATGTTTGTTACATGTCCTTCCAAAGCTTTACTTGCTGTTCTTTATATCTTTATCTAAAGCTTTGATGTATGTTGCCATCAATTACCAAAAAGGGGGAGATGGAAAGCACAAGTGCTCCCTAGGTGGTTTTGATAATTGATGACAACATATCTCTTATTGGACTAACGTTTTCATCTAGTATGTTTCAGATGAGTTCAACAACGAAGTGGCATGGACTAAAGGTTGTGGGAAGGTCTCCAAGATGCTAAGGACAAAGGATTGGCTAAAGCTTGAAGCTCAAGACTCTTCATTTTATATTTTAGTGATCCAAGATCACATTGAGTCTTTAGGAAAAGCCAATACTATCAAGGAGGGAAGAGGTGTTGCATAATGAGCCTCTTGCTTCATGTTCTTAATGATATGCTCCAAAATCCTCAGCTACTTTCCCATATCCACAAATGACCTAAACCCTAAGCCAAACTCGGTCATAACGATTATTCCTATCCGGCGCCACCGAGTTTCACTTGTCATAGCCACTGCCAGAAACCCTAATCAGCTCGGTCTCACCAATGGGATCTCGGTCTCACCGAGATGGGCTTGCAAACTCTCTCTTATCTATTGCATTATTCTCAGTCTCACCGAGATATGCAATCGGTCCCACCGAGTTTGCTAGGCGAACTCTCTGTTTCGCCTATTACCCAAATCGGTCCCACCGAGTTTGAGTAATCAGTCAAACCGAGTTTTGGATTTTCCCTAACCCTAGAACATCGGTCCCACCGAGTTGATTCAGTCGGTCCCACCGAAATCTCTAACGGTCACTAGGTTTACCTTTTCGGTCCGACCGAGTCTGTTGATTCGCTCCCACCGAGATTGGAAAACTGTGTGTAATGGTTGGATTTTGTGTGGAGGCTATATATACCCCTCCACGTCCTCTTCATTCGATGAGAGAGCCATCAGACGAATCCCACACTCCCAGCATCCTATTTCTGAGAGAGAACTACCTACTCATGTGTTGAGGCCAAGATATTCTATTCCTACCATATGAATCTTGATCTCTAGCCTTCCCCAAGCTGCTTTCCACTCAAATCTTCTTTCCACTAGATCCAAATCCTATGAGAGAGAGTTGAGTGTTGGGGAGACTATCATTTGAAGCACAAGAGCAAGGAGTTCATCATCAACACACTATTTGTTACTTCTTGGAGAGTGGTGTCTCCTAGATTGGCTAGGTGTCACTTGGGAGCCTCCGACAAGATTGTGGAGTTGAACCAAGGAGTTTGTAAGGGCAAGGAGATCGCCTACTTCGTGAAGATCTACCGCTAGTGAGGCAAGTCCTTCGTGGGCGATGGCCATGGTGGGATAGACAAGGTTGCTACTTCGTGGACCCTTCGTGGGTGGAGCCCTCCGTGGACTGGCGCAACTGTTACCCTTCGTGGGTTGAAGTCTCCATCAACGTGGATGTAGGATAGCACCACCTATCCGAACCACGGGAAAAACATCCGTGTCTCCAATTGCGTTTGATTTCTCCAAACCCTTTCCTTTACATTCTTGCAAGTTGCATGCTTTACTTTCCTCTGCCTATATACTCTTTGCATACTTGCTTGATATGTATTGTGATTGTTGAAATAATGCTTAAACTCCACTCAAACCGAAAAAGCTAAAAATTGCAACTTTGGCATGAAGTGTCTAATCACCCCCCTCTAGACACATCTACTTCAAGGTCCTACAGTTGTGAAGCTCCTGGAATGTTCAACTATAATTTGGATATCATTTGTGCAGTTCAACTAAGATCAAGCGTGAAATGTATATCTCTGTTTGCACAAAAAAGGTGGAAAGGAGGGTGACTAACAAGTGATGAAACATAGTACATAAAATGAAAAGAAGCATGTTCCTTATCTGAATGGCAATCCTACAAGGACAGTAGGAATTTCTAAAGTAGCAACATTGCTAGATATTAGTGTGGGCATTAGGATTAACTATGACAACTGTTAAATACGACATTACTTTATTGGTGCCATTGCTTTATTTTACCAGCAACATTACATTTACAGCTGCTACAGAGTTGGTATTTGGGCACGGGAGAGTAGGCGGACCAGGACAGTTGCATTTCTAACGAAAAGAAGCAACTTATCTTAACGGGAAATTTAGCAGGACATGAAAAAAGTGCCATTGATTCATATTACTGGAGGCATTACATTGAAAACAACATTGATTTAACATGTCCTTACTTTTAACAGTGCGACTGCTACATTTTACCAGTGGCATTACATAAGAGTGGCTCGGGGCAACGAACATCAGAACGGGATATCTGGGTTGGTCCCATTTTTGTTCGCTATAGCCACGTTATACTGTGTGAGGCTAGCAAATCTAGTGCTAGACTCACTCTGTTGACTTGTCCCCCAGTCCCCACTTTCTTTCCTTTTTCAACCAATAGATTGGGTTTATATTGAGTTTGTACTGCATTTCCCTTTATTTCTCTATTAGACCAAGAGACCAGTTGGATAGCCAGTCTCTGCTACTTTTCACCCTCATTATTTCCTCTTTCGACCAAGTGCTTGGTTCAGGTAACAAATCTTTCCCCACCCCATCACCTTTCTTCCTTGTTTGAACCAAGTAGTACTAGATTCGAGTGCATGAACTAGTTTTACCTCTTAACAGTAAAAATTTAGGTGGTTTTCGAATAGCCGATTGATCCTATGTACGAGGGGGCCTGAGCAATAGTAAAAGTTACAAATGCAGTGACGTCATGACCTTGGGAAGTAGAGCAAGGCTGGTTTCGGAGGAAGTTATACCTGAGGGTCACCGGGATGTCGCTAGGTGGGCGGCGGGAGGCTGAATCTGCCCACACTATGGCAGCTAGGAAGAAGGGGTCGGAGGCCCTCCCTAGCCAGCGGTGCTTGGGAGAGAACGACAAGGCACGCTAATCGGGACGCGCCGGTAGTGGGTAAGAGCCATTGCCGAGGACGACCGCGTGAACGTTGCACCTTCTCACCTTCCTCGACGGAGAGGATCTGGTTGGATCTGTCACCAGTGGTGACCAGAGAGAGAGAGAGCGTGTGGCCACCGCTTTTGTGTTTAGATCTGGAGAGGACGAGACAATGTAAATAGAGCAACACTAGCAAGCAAGCGTGGAGGCTCGTGCCTATATAGTGGAGTACTACTAGTTTTCTTTTGTCTACCGGAGCTGGCTTGACCTCGTCAATGACTATCGAGAAGTCTTCATGCACGTGCCCCGGAGGCGCAGTTGTCGTCATTTTGATCTGAAGCACTGGATTATAACATATAACATGAAAAAATTCCACATGACAAGAAACCATAACCTCACTGCCCAAAGGAGACAACAACATGAATCCCGACGGACAAACTAGACGAGGATCAAAGCTCAAACTAAAGATAAACTCATAGAAAAGGGGTCCACCGATAGATGTCCTAATTAACATAGCCGGCTTGACCTAGATGGCGCCGAGTAATCTTCGTGCATGTGCCCCCAATGACCAGCGCCTTGGAGGAATTCAGTTGGCGCTGTTTAACCCTCGCAGTGATCTGAAGCACATGACACCTAATATTGCGAGATGAGAAGAAATCTTTTTTTAGATTTCTCATCGGAAATATAGCCTTGTACAGCATAGCCTGCACGATATGTAGATGATAGCCAATCCAGGATTGTGTGCTGGAGTCTGGTCACATGCATGGACAAACTGATCTTCCGTGTCATGCAGGGATCGTCCATGCACCAACATCTGTACAACACTTCTCTAGTAGTATCACTCATCTCTCTCTTCTATTAACTCACCCAACTTGCGGGGCCGGGGAGTGTGCCTATGGTCGGTTCTCAATTGCGGTCCCACATGTGTGTGCAAATGCAATATGATGCGCGTTCCATTCGGAGAGCGGCGTGCTAGACCGACCGACCGTCTGGGGTGCGATGCGAATGCGACCGGTGTGTTGTGTACTCCGTACATGTGTACCGCCGTTTTCTAGAGGCTTTGCTCCATGGCGCAATCCATGGATACAAAATTAGTATACTATACTATTTAAAAGTCGAGGGCGGGGCTTTTCCCACGTGGTAGGCGGGGCAGTTCCGCCTAGTCGGTTTGACAGAGACGCGAGAAGATGAGGGAGTAGGCTGCTGCAAACGTAGGGCTGTGTGATTTGACAGCGAGTTACTGCTGGACGGGTGGGGCCTCGTGATTTCACTTGTCATTATCATTTTAACTACGGCGCAACGACCACCATGAGTCTCCCGATTCCTGACCACCTCCATGGTATACAAGTGCCTCTCCCAATGCTCCACCATGTAGAGGCTGGCTCTTGCATGAGAGCCCACTCCTCCACTTTTTCCTTGCCACTTTCCTCCACATATGCAAAAATGCCATGTAAGCAGGCTTATAGCCCACTATTGTACTTGCTCGTACAGGTGCTAAGACTGCCACATAGGCATAAAGTCTGACGTGGCAAGTAAATTAAGAATAGAGAGACTTGTTTGGTAACCCCGAGAAGAAATGGTGCTAAGCGTGTGTACCTAGGTGATAAGACAATTCTGAGTCTATAGCTAATTAAATGAAGCAAACTTATCAACAAAACACTAAGCACCTATGCATTGGGTACTTGAGTTGCTAAGACATTTAATGCCCTTAGCACCTCATCTAAGCACCATTTCATTGGAAGAGGTCACTCCTTGGCAAATGTAATAAATACTATGAAGAAAGAGATACAGAGAAGTAAAAAAAATACTCTTATAGCCAACCTTATAGCTAACCTTGTTGTATGAGTGACTAAGTATTGACTATGTATGGCATGCCAACATCAGATAGCCTAATGCACTGTGTTAAATCTCCAAGGGCGCGACCATGCGAGCGAGGCGACGATCGTGGTAGGCGCGTCCATGATACGGGCTGCTGGCAGCCCTTGGATCTGAGATCGAACGGCCGCATGCTAAGTTCCTGAAAATTTGCAGAATAACCGTCCAGGATAGGATATTCACCCATAGGTCTATAATCACGCCATGCAACCGTTCGATCTCAGATCCAAGGGCTCTCGGAAGCCCGCATCATGGGAGAATGGAAAGCTTCGTATCACCTGTAATTTTCCTGATGCTTGACATGACATCAAAAGCCATTTAATTGGGCGTCGAGTAGACATGACATCTAATTGGGCCCCCGTAGTACTGTGCATGAATCCATTTATCCACTAGGCAAGCCACTACCCTGCCGTTCGCACGCCCCACTCAGCATTTTTACAATCGAAAAACTGCTGGCAATTAGCTCCTACTCGTCCCCGAACGTCCTTTAACATTACGGTAGTTCACTCCTAGTCGTCCCATCCTTTCACATTACGACAGTTCCTCTAATCCTAACCCTCCTCCAAAATCCATGCCGTCCCAAATCTCCATGATCGGTGGTGAGTACAAGGTTAGAACCATCACCGGCGATGAGTTCGACGTCATCTACACCCGTTCTTCCATGACGGTGAAAGGATGCCTTGCTCGCTTCAGACGCATGTTTGAAAACTCAAATGGTGAGTGGGTCGCTGGGCTAGATGTTGAGTACACCACAACCCTAGACAAAGAGAAGAATCTAAAGGAGGAAGAGAAGATGAAGCCCGCCGTGATCCAGGTTTGCATGCATGACTTATACTTGGTCTACCACATATGCCATGCCGACGTTGAGTGCGAGGAATTTAATAACTTCCTCAAGGGCAGCCGAGTCAAATTCATTACTGTAGACTTTATGAACGACAAAAGAGTTCTGGATCGGATAGGCCTCGTTGTAGGCAACCCCTTCGACCACCCGAAGAATGGGCTGGTGCCCTCCCCTGATCAACCTTCAATGATGACCCTGGCAGGAACCATGGTTCATCCTTCGTACGGTAAACTAAAGAAACCTCCACACACGTTTCATCGTGCATGGTAGTGGAATGTACTAGATATAGACCACATCCACTACGCTGCAATGGATGGCTACCTTTTTTTTTTCAATATCTACAAGGGTTGGATGAAGAGCAAGAGCCAAGTGTGCGGTTCAAGCAAAGAAGTATCGGCCAATTGGAAGAGGGACAAGGATGAAGTCGAGGACGTGGACAAGGACTCCGAGTAAGGTGGTAGTGTCATTGCTCATGGTGGTTCTAATGCAGTGTCTACCAGATTAGTTGCTTAGTTTAATTTCAGGTGTGCTTAGTTTTATTTGAGGGGTCTGTTGTGCTGAGCCCCCAGTAGAACTATGTTATGTTTCTTCTCGTTACTTAAACTCTTCAGTACGTACATAGTAGTATTTCTTACAGTTCATGTTTTAGTTGATATAGTACTACCACTCGTTTCTTCACATTATATACGTACAATATATATGGACAACATCATATAGCCAGCAGTTTAGTTGTCAAAGAATTTCAGGGTGCTTAGTTTTGTCAAAGAATTTCAGGGTGCCTAGTTTTATTTGAGGGGTGTGTTGTGCTGGACACCATTATTGTGACTCAAATCTCTTTTGCCATGTTATAATGACATAAATACCGATGGACCAACATGCCAGCTCTCCCTCTATGTCACTACAGTAAAATAAAGTGTGGGGCCTACTTGATCGCAACAACGTTCTTATTTTCCTGTAAAATTATTCGCTTGGTTACTCCTGACAAGCGGGGCCACACTTATCATTGTGAGAATCGGCTTATTTTTGTCATATAACATGGTCAACAGGTTTGACATGAAAATAACAATGTCTAATGGCATTTTGAGCAAACATCTAACTTAACGATGGCATTTTTGAGATATCTAATTGCATTTTTGAGCAGGCATCTCATGGATCGATGGCATTTTTGAGTAGTTGTAACTTCTAATGGCAAAACTGAGTAGTGATACACAACTACTAGCATAAATAATAAGAACCCAATAATTAAATAGGTATGCTAATTTCTTTAATAGAATTTAGCACCCCATTTAAGCACATACTAGCTTTTTTAATAGTGCTATATGCATAATTTGGCGATGAGCGCTCTTTATATGTACCACCTTTTTTCTTTAATTTCATCTTTTTAGTTTTGCTCCATGGCGCAATCGATACTACTACTGTACAAAAGTATACATTTTTTAAAAGGCTAGAGGGTGGGGTAGTCTAGCTTGGTCAGTTTCAAGAGAGGAGAGGGCCTTTGTGATTTGATGGCTAATTACTGCTGGAAGGCGGCGCCTTGTGATTTGACTGCTCGTATAAATGTGCCGATGACCTGAGGAGGAGGAAAGAACCGTGCGGTATACTCAAGTTTTCCACTGGAGTACAACGGAGGAGCATGAAACATGGCAGCACAGTGCCATATGGCGATAAAAAATGATGTAATTTGCTAGTCATCTCATTGTTAGCATTATTCTATTCATGCCTCGCAGAGAACGTGACATGTGCGGCGAAACACCCGAAGCAAAAGAAGAAACACATGAGCAAAAGAAGAAGGAAGATTATCACCCCCCAAAAGAAGGAAGACGCACACACAAGTCTGGGGCGCTGCTCTCTACTACATGAAGGGTTGATGGCCACGGAGTCGTAACTGCTTCTTCATCGCCTGCACGACCTCCATCTCCTTGTGCATCTCCTCCGCCATCTTCTTCATTCTGTCCATGACGCGGGATTTCTTGATGCGAGCCTTCATCATCTATTCCACGGCCGCATTACGTACCTTGACAGCAGTCGCGTGCTCGATGCGGAGCTTTGCCAACTCCTCCCTCTGTTCCATGACGAGGGCCTACAGCATCTTCATCGAGGAACAACTATTTTCATGCAGCTTCTTCCAGCCGACATTCTCCTCCTTCAGCAGGTCGAGCTCGTGGTAGAGCTTCGCCTTGTCCTCCTGAAGTTGTAGGATTTCGCCGGCTGCCTTCTTCTCCGAGGTAATGCTCTTCTTCAGCAGCATCACCAAGCCGGCGGTCAACTCCCCCTACTCATTGAGCTCAGCGGGCATGTTGTGAGGCTCTCCTTCAGCAGCTCCACCAAGCCATGGATGAACTCATTCTGCTTATTGAGGTGCTTATTGAGCTGATCGGGCATGCTGGCATGTTCGCCTCCGCGGCTAGGGCGCTCCTGGGAGCCATCGCCTGCCCGTGAGAGATCTTTTGAGGTCTCTGCAAGGCTGCGAGCCCTCTTTTCTTTCTGCAACCTTGGTTGCCGCTCCCTTGTTATGAGTAGTTCTCGACCTAGAGCTCTTCACACCGGCCATGGCAAGGATGAAGGAAGAAGAACTTATGAGGAGGAAGGTAGAGTAATTTTCGGTTAGGTAGTTCCCCTTTTTATAACCTAAGTACTAGCGCTAGTACTAAAACCTGCATAGCGGGAACACGTTCAGGTTTGGTACTAGTAGGTGTGAGCAGGGTTGCACTTAATTGTAGCACTAGTACTTTGGAATGTGATGGGAACAAGGTAAAGTTTAATTGATGGTTTTCGTTTCGAGGCCCGAAACGGCTCACGATGAGTTTAGTGGAACATAAATTTCAAGTACTCCCTCCATCTCAGTTTAAGGCTTGCACATGTATCTAGGTCGTCAATGTAACTTATATAAAATAAATTGTTTAACATAATAAATATATCATTAAAAAATAGAATATTTGAAGTTCAAATGCGGTCGCACAAGTCAGTGATGTAACTGGTCGTACATGTCAGACCAAGCCGATGCGTGTCCCTTCGGTGAGACGCGGGTGCGACCGACCGTCTGTTGGTGCGACCGACCGTAAAGTATTACGCGATGGGGGCTTCGGTTGATTGTCACGACCAAGCATTCTAAAACTAGTGATAAATCAATTACCATCTTTTTCCAAACGACCAAGTATTTTCATAGGAATACAATACATATAGATGGAGTGATTGTCAAGGTTGCAAACCGACATGGCGTTGCAAGTTCACTGCAGCAGCAACTGACTACTAGGTCGCTGCATCGCTAGCGGGGAAGGAGGGCAGCTCACCTCGCCTACGATGCATGCCCAGCAGCGTCGCCGCAATTGGTCCCGAGATTTGGCTTTTCCTACCGCCCATTTGAACAGTTGCACCGACTGCTCATGCCATTGCACATGCATGCGTGTTCTTTCCTCCACAGTCGACTCCATGAATATGATCTCTGCCATTAGCCCTAGCTAGAAATCAATGTGATGCTGCCAGATGCTGACATCCCTCAGCATCTCTCCACTGAGATCGACTTGCACCTCCGCCTTGTGCTGCTCCAGGTGTAGCTCCTTCAAACTTCTCTCCAATCGATGCGACGCTTCCTCTATCCGATTTGCCCTTGCTGCCACCACCTGAAACGCAGCCCTGGCATGTCCTCCGGTGCCACCGATCTGTGATTCCAGAGCAATGGATCCCCTCTAAAACACATGTGGGTCTCTCTCAAAGGCGGCAGTGCTGCGGGCCGCAGCGAGAGGGCAGCCTGCGAGATCCTGGGATCTAAAGGATTATCCATGGCGGGATCCGGTGGGCGAGGCGGGGAGGCGAGCCTAGGCGCTGGGAGAGCCCTACGAGGCTAAGATAAAGATAGTACTACTCCAATCCGTCCATATTTAAATACAAAGGCCACCAACAGTAGCCCTGGAAAAAATTGATCATCCTGCCTGTGTCCTAGTTTATTGGCCCCCCTGTAGCGACCCGACCTCAGACGACCAAGTCTCTATGCTTCAGTGTCATCCATGGATCGGTAATGCTGACACACACAATACTCGAAGGATTTATAACAGAGTAGCAATCACACACTTATTACATCGATAGTCTCCAAAGAGAACTTATTACAATAAATATGGCTTAAGGCCATCTAGATAAGATAACATCGGAAGGCTTGGAAGATAAAGTGGGTTCATCAACTCCAACGACATAGCTGAGTGCACGACAACGGCCTAGCGAACCTTACTCCTCATCTGAAAAGTCTGCAACATGATACGTTGCAGCCCAAAAATGGGTCAGCACATGGAATATGCTGGCAATGTAACACAGTAGAAATAATGAACAGATAAAGGCTATCACTATATGCATATATGGCTGGTGGAGGCTGTATGGTTAATATGTTTTTGCGAAAAGCCAATTTTTCCCTACAACAAAGGAATATATTTTATTTAACTATCATGGTAGTTGAACAACATTGAGAAGGTTCCTCCAACTCAATCCCGATTAAAAGTAATTATCAACCAAACAAAATTTATTTAGAGTGATGAGATCCATATGACAATCGAAGAACTAGATACTCAAGATGTCCATAATCGGGGACACGGCTAACCATGATTACTTTGTACATGCTGCAGAGGTTTGCGCACTTTTCCCCACAAGACTCGTTCTCCTCCGTTGGATTTCTCACACTACATGGTGTTTGAGAAACGGATGACCGAGACACACAGTCTTTCAGAAGCATTAACTATAACCCCGGGTGGACAGTTACTTATTACTACATTTTATCAGTGACACTAGGGTCGAGCAGGTGGCAAATGAGGTGTACCGTGCCTCGCAAGGATGAAGGCCGGGGGTACTTAGACTAGGATGCTAAAGCTGTCTCTTTCAGTCCCTAACTTCCCCCTGATGTTTCTGTCATAGCATTTGGGTTGTAATCCAAACTTGGTCGAGCTGGTGCTGCGTCCCCCTACCTGCCTAGCTTATGTGGTGAACTTGTCTCCTGCTAGTACTCAGCTTGTTCTAGTAGTAGTTGCATAACTGCACGTTTACACCGAGATGTTCTTGGATAATGGTTCTCTATGGTTGGGTTTCTTTAATGAAATCAGAGGGAACCCCCTCTTTCGATATGTAAAAAAACAGTGGCACCAGCGGTGCCAAAACATTGCCTCAAATTAATAGTGCCACTAGATTAAGGTGCAAAATAATAACATTATTGCTTTATCATCCCAGTGCCAAAATAGTAGCACAAGAGGAGGATCAACATGTAGGATCTTTGGCAAACGGTTAGACCAAAAACGAACATACCTCGTGACAGGAACCATATCTGCAGTCAACGCCATCGCAGAAGGGATGACACCAGTCACCAACATGGATGATTCAATTCATGGGACCTTTTGGTGCAGTTCACCTAAAATGAAGCAATGTCCAATGAGCTAGCAGCTTCTTCTTATTTTTTTTAAGAAAATGTCTCCAGCCCCGGTTCCATTTCCATCAGAAAACGAAACCCACAGAGCTTCTTCTTCATTAGTTGCAAATAAATTGAGAAACACCAACGTTGGTCGTGAAGCTCCTAGAGAGTAGGCGGACCAGGACTGTTGCATCTCTAACAAAAAGAAGCAACTTATGTTAACGGGAAAGTTAGCAGGACATGAAAAAAGTGCCATTGATTCATATTACTGGAGGCATTACATTGAAAACAACATTGGTTTAATGTGTCCTTACTTTTAACAGTGCGACTGCTACATTTTACCAGTGGCATTACATAAGAGCGGCTCGGGGCAACAAACATCAGAAGAGGATATCTGGGTTGATCCCATTTTTGTTCGGTATATAGCCACCTTATACTGTGTAAGGCTAGCAAATCTAGTGATGGACTTACTCTGTTGACTTGTCCCCTAGTCCCCACTTTCTTTCCTTTTTCAACCAATAGATCGGGTTTATATTGAGTTTGTATTGCGTTCCCTTTATTTCCCTATTAGACCAAGAGACCAGTTGGATAGCTAGTCTCTGCTACTTTTCGCCCCCATTATTTCCTCTTTTGACCAAGTCCTAGATTCAGGTAACAAATCTTCCCCCACCCACCCCTTTCTTCCTTGTTTGAACCAAGTACTAATAGATTCGACTGCATGAACTAGTTTTACCTCTTAACAGTAAAAAATAGGTGGTTTTCGAACAGCCGATCGATCCTATCTACACGAGGGGGGTTGAGAAATAGTAAAAGATACAAATGCAGCGACGTCAGGAGCTCGGGATGTAGAGCAAGGTCGGTTTCGAAGGAAGTTATACCTGAGGGTCGCCGGGATGTCGCTAGGTGGGCGGCAGGAGGCCGGATCTGCCCACACTACGACAACAAGGAAGAAGGGGTGGGAGGCCCTCCCTCGATGCTTGGGAGAGAACGGCAAGGCACGCTGATCGGGACACGCCGGCAGTGGGTAAGAGCCATCGCCGAGGACGACCGCGTGAACGTTGCACCTTCTCACCTTCCCCGGCGAAGAGGATCCGGCTGGATCTGTGACCAGTGGTGAGTAGAGAGAGAGAGAGAGAGTGTGTGTGTGGCCACCGCTGTCATGCTTAGATCTGGAGAGGACGAGACAGTGTGTAGAGAGCAACACTAGCAAGCAAGCGCGGAGGCTCCTGCCTATATAGTGGAGTACTAGTTTTCTTTTGTGTACCGGCCAGAGCCGGCTTGACCTCGGCAGCGACTGTCGAGATGTCTTCATGCACGTGCCCCAGAGGCGCAGTTGTCGTCATTTTGATCTGAAGCACCGAATTATAACATATGACACGAAAAAATGCCACATGACAAGAAATCATAACCTCACTGCCCAAAGGAGACAAGACGAATCCCGTCGGACAAATTAGACGAGGATCAAAGCTCAAATTAAAGATAAACTCGTAGAAAAGGGGTCCGTTGATAGATGTCCTAATTAACATAGCCGGCTTGACCTAGATGGCAGCCGAGTAGTCTTCGTGCATGTGCCCCCAATGACTAGCCCAACTCAGTTGTCGCTGTTTAACCCTCGCAGTGATCCTAAGAAAATGACACCTAATTTTGCGAGATGACAAGAAACCATTTTTTAGATTTCTCACCAAAACTACAACCCTGTACAACACAGCCTGCACGATATGTAGACGATAGCCAATCTAGGCGTGTCTGCTTGAGTCTGGTCAGATGCATGGACGAACTGATCTTCCGTGTCTTGTAGGGATCGTCCAGGTACCAACGTATGTACTTCTATTAACTCACCCGACTTGCGGGGCCGGGGAGTGTGCCTATGGTCGGTTCTCAATTGCGGTCCCACATGTGTGTGCAAATGCAATATGACGCGTGTTCTATTCGGAGAGCGGCGTGCCAGACCGACCGGCCGTTTGGGGTGCGTCGTGAATGCGACGGGCGTGCTGTATACTCCGTACATGTGTACCGCTGTTTTCTTGAGGCTTTGCTCCATGGCGCAATCCATGGATACAAAATTAGTACATTGTACTATTTAAAAGTTGAGGGCGGGGCTTTTCCCGCGCGGTAGGCGGGGCATGTCCGCCTAGTAGGTTCGATAGTGATGCGAGAAGATGAGGGAGTAGGCTGCTGTAAACGTAGGGTTGTGTTATTTGACAGTGAGTTACTGCCGGACAGGTGGGGCCCGGTGATTTGACTTGCCATTATCATTTTAATTGCGGCGCTATGACCGGCTTGAGTCTCCTGATTCCTAACCACCTCCATACAGGTACCTCTCCCGATGCTCCACCATGTAGAGGCTGGCTCTTGCTTGAGAGCCCACTCCTCCACTTTTTCCATGCCTCTTTCCCCCAGATATGCAAAAATGCCATGTAAAGCGGGCTTATAGCCCACTATTGTACTTGATCCTATAGGTGTTAAGCCTTCCACATAGGCATAAAGTCTGATGTGGCAAGTCAATTAAGAAGAGAGATACTAGTTTGGTGACCCCAGGAAGAAATGGTGATAAGCGCGTGTACCTAGATGAAGCAAACTTAGCAACAAAAAACTAAGCACCTACGCATTGGGGACTTGAGTTGCTAAGCCATTTAATGCCCATAGCACATCATCTAAGCACCATTTCATTGAAGAGCTCCCTCCTTGGCAAATGCAATAAATACTACGAATAAAGCGATAGAGAGAAGTAAACAAAAAATACTCTTATAGCCATCCTTATAGCTAGCCTTGTTGTATGAGTGACTAAGTGATGACTATGTATGACATGCCAACATCAGATATCCTAACGCACCATGTTAAATCTCCAAGGGCGCGACTGCGCGAGCGAGGCGACAGTTGTGGTAGGCGCGACCATGATACGGGCTGTTGGCAGCCCTTGGATCTGAGATCGAACGGTCACATGCTAAGTTGCTGAAAATTTGCAGAATAACCCTCTAGGATAGGATATTCACCCATAGGTCTAGAATCACGCCATGCAACCATTCGATCTCAGATCCAAGGGCTCTCGGAAGCCCGTATCATGGGAGAATGGAAAGCTTCGTATCACCTGTAATTTTCCCGACGCTTGACATGACATCGAAAGCCATTTAATTGGGCGTCGAGTAGACATGACATCTAATTGGGCCCCCATAGTACTGTGCATGAATCCATTTATCCACCAGGCAAGCCACTACCCTGCCATTCGCACGCGCCCCCCACTCGACAGTTTTACAATCGATAAACCGCTCCTAGTCGTATCGTCCTTTCACATTACATTAGTTCCACTAATCCTAACCCTCCTCCCAAATCCATGGCGTCCCAAATCTCCATGATCGGCAGTGGGTACAAGGTTAGAACCATCACCGGCGATGAGTTCTACGTCGTCTACACCCGTTCTTCCGCAAAGGTCAAAGAATGCCTTGCTCGCTTCAAACACATGTTCGAAAACTCAAATGATGAGTGGGTCGCTGGGCTAGATGTTGAGTACACCACAGTCCTGGGAAGCGAGAAGAATCTAAAGGAGCCAGAGAAGAAGAAGCCCGTCATGATCCAGGTTTGCGTGCATGACTTATGCTTGGTCTACCACATATGCCATGCCGACGTTGAGTGCCAGGATTTTAAGAATTTCCTCAAGGACGGCCGAGTCTAATTCGTTACTGTAGACTTTAGGAACAACAAGGAAATCCTGGGTCAGATAGGCCTCGTTGTAGGCGACCCCTTCGACCTCCAGAAGAAAGGGTTGGTGCCCTCCCGTGATCAGCCTTCAATGCTGACCTTGGCAGGAGCCATGGTTCATCCTTCGTATGGTACACTTAAGAAACCTCCATTCATGTTTCATCATGCATGGGAGTGGAATGTACTAGATATAGACCTCATCCACTATGCTGCAATGGATGGCTAGCTTTGTTTCAATATCTACAAGGGTTGGATGAAGAGCAAGAGCCAAGTGTGCGGTTCAAGCAAAGAAGTATCGGCCAAGAGGAAGAGGGACAAGGACGAAGTCAAGGACGTGGATGAGGAGTCTGAGTAAGGTGGCCGTGTCGTTGCTCATGGTGGTTGTAATGCAGTGTCTACCAGATTAGTTGCTTAGTTTAATTTCAGGTGTGCTTAGTTTTATTTGAGGGGTGTGTTGTGCTGAGCCTCTAGCAGAACTATGTTATGTTTCTTGTCGTTATATTTCATACATTTCATCTTTTAGTTGGTATAGTACCACCACTCGTTTCTTCACATTATATACGTACAATATATATGGCCAACATCATATAGCCAGCAGTTTAGTTGTCAAAGAATTTTAGGGTGCTTAGTTTTGTCAAAGAGTTCCAGGGTGCTTAGTTTTATTTGAGGGGTGTGTTGTGCTGGAGACCATTAACTTATCAATGTGAGAATTGGCTTATTTTTGTCATGTAACATGGTTAACGGGTTTGACGTGAAAATAACAATGTCTAATGGCATTTCTAATATACGCTGCCTCCCCCCAGATTTTCTTTACAGAGGCAACATAGAACTATATGAGTGCCCTATTAAATTTAGGAATTATTCTGGGTTCGTTTGGCCTTTTTTATACATTAATTGAGTTTCTGGTCATTTAATATGCATAATTCAAATTTGAACTACAAGCACATGCTCCCGTGCACCAAAGTTGATTGAAAAATCACATGCGTGTCCTCGGGTGAATTTCTAGGTCACATGCAAGAAATGGGAATGAAATTCAAACATCTGGGCATCGTGGTTCGGCTGAGAACATTGAGAAGCTTGGTTTTAAAATTCTTGTAAATCCAAAACACGCCTGAAAATCATGAAACTTGGCATGGTGTCATGTCATGGTACTACCATGCTGTGGTAATTTTGTTGTCCGATTTGCGAAGGCGCACACAATAACAATCAACAAAGTCATTTTGGAACAAGTGCTGGCACGTTACAATCGGAAACACAAGTATTATTGAAACTGTGGGCGTTCTATTTACCATTCACGTGCTGCCACGCATCCCCTTTTTTTATTAGCTAGGAGGCGCCATGCAGGGTAGCTATTTGAGTACGGAGGGCATGCGAGCCTTTTGACCTCCATCTGCCGTCCACCTCTCTCCCAAGGTCTCCATTAATGGCGCCCGAGCCTCTGTTTAATGGCGTGGCAATGTCTCACTCGACTGAGATTTAAGAGAGAAAAAATAAAATCTGAAAAGAAAATTTTGCACGGATCTTGACGTAAGATCCGACGGACCTATATAGCATCTACTGCGACTTATAGCAAGACTGATGAATATATATAAGGACGACAAGAGTGGATAATAATTGTCTTACATAATTAGGAAGATAATTAAAAAAGCTACATGCGGCTACGCTTGAAATACACAAGGGCAAAGAAGAAGGAAGACACATACAACGATCTGGCTCGCTGATCTCTACTTTCTTTATGCGCTGCAGGTTGCGGAGACTAGTTCTCGCGGCGGGCGATGATCTCTTTCATCAGTTTCATGTCCTTAATACGTTGCTTGGCAGCATCCATGGATTCCTCCATCAGCCTGTTGTGCTCGATGTGGAGCATGGCATTCTCGTCCATAAGTTTCTTGATGATGACGCCCGTCCTCCGCAACAAGGCAGCGGTCTCCTCCTCCTGCTCCGCCCTTCCAGCGATCTTCGTCCTCAGTAGGTCGCGCTCACCCTGAAGCTTCACATTGCCCTCCCCTAGTTGCCGGATGATGCCGGTAGCCTTGTCCTGCATCCTTGCCCAGCCGAGGATCTGATCCATCTGGCTATGGACTATCGCATGCATGCGCTTATAAGAGTCCTTGCCTACCGGCGAGAAATTTTCCCAGGCCGCCGCGGCGCGGCGGGACCTCCCTGCTGCTTCGGCGGTGCGGCAGGACATCTCTGCTACTTCAGCGGCATGGTCGGACCAGTCTGCTACATAGACGGTGCAGCGGGACCTTTGTGCTGCTACTACTGCGCGGCTGGACATGTCGACTGCTTTCGCGGCGAGGCGGGACATCTCTCGTGCTTCCTCTTCCATGCTCACCTCTCCCTGGTGGAAATCTCTCGACCCAGAACTCATGCTGGCTATGGCTTGATTGACTTGATTGTTTTTGTGGATGAGGAGTTGAGGAGAAATGTGCAGTCATCTTAGCATAGTAGTATTTATAACCGAGTACTACTAATACGCTCCTAAGTGGGAAACCGTTTAGGTTGTGATCGGTGTGAACAGGTTTGTAATTAAATATAGCGTGGTAGTAGTAGTAATTTGGAATGTGACAAGACATGCTCAAAATTTATTGACGGTTCTAGTTTCGAAGTGCGGCACTATTCCCGGATGGCGTAACATCGGCATGTTTTCTCGGCCGTGGTGTAGCATATGCCATGGTACTAGTTCTTTTTCTACTGTTGTGTACGTGCAAAAACTGGCACCGTTGGATACATATCTTACGCTTGGTGTTCGACAGGAATAGCCTTGTGGCGAGCTATAGACTAGTCTTTTTTTCCATACGCATTACACCTATCTCTCGGGACATCTCGCACGCACCACACTGCTCCCTATGTCGATGCCACCTACATACAGTTGTACTCCGAGAAGAGGTGCACGCACGCACTCGTCCTCTCACACACACACATCTGTATCTACGAATTGTAGTGTTCTGAACCATCTGATTGGCTCTATCATTGGTTTCACATTGCTCCTTGGCCTTGAGATTGAGAAGTTTAAAATGCGGAGGCTAAGATGGAGGCGCGAGGTTTTGGTTAATGTGCAGGCCGCACACGGCACCAACACGACACGAGCTTCGTCTTCCTGGTGCGCATGCAGTCGGGTGAGTTGTCCAAGTATAGACACAACCAGGCCCTCATTGGTATCCGCGCCTCAACTTTGGCTGGTCATAGTGTAGAGTAGCATAGACTAGTTACTAGTCTATGTTACTAGTACCTTCATAGTGGGTAGTGTCATATAGTATATGCATAATTTGGCAACGAGAGCTCTCTATATGCACGACCTTTTTTCTTTAATTACATCTTGTTACTTTTGCTCCATGGCGCAATCCATCGATACTACTACTGTACAAATGTATACATTTTTAGAAGGCTAGAGGGCGGAGCAGTCTAGCTTGGTCCTTTTCATGAGAGGCGAGGGCCTTTGTGATTTGATGGGTCATTACTCCTGGAAGGCGGGGCCTTGTGATTTGACTGCTCATATAAATGTGTCGACGACCTGAGGAGGATCAAAGAACCGTGCGGTATACTCAAGTTTTCCACTGGAGTATGACGGAGGAGCACAAAACACAGCAGCCCAGTGCCATATCCTCTACTCTCTACTCTTATTATATATTACTAGCAAGAGGCATTGTTCTATTGGCGATAAAGAATGATCTAATTTGCTAGTCATCTCATTTTTAGCATTGTTCTATTCATGCCTCACAGAGAAGGTGACACGTGCGGCCAAACACCCGAAGCAAAATAAGAAACACATGAGCAAAAGAAGAAGGAGGATTATCACCCCCAAAAAAAGGAAGACGCACACACAAGTCTGGGGTGCTTCTCTCACTACATGAAGGGTTGTTGGCCGCGGAGTCGTAACTGCTTCTTCATTGCCTCCACGACCTCCATCTCCTTGCGTATCTCCTCCGCCATATTCATCATTGTGTCCATGACGCGGGATTTCTCGACGCGAGCCTTCACCATATGTTCCACGACCGCATTACGTACCTTAACAGTAGCCGGGTGCTCGATGCGGAGCTTCGCCAACTCCTCCTTCTGTTCCATGACGAGGGCCTGCAACATCTTCATCGAGGAACTACTATTCTCATGCAGCTTCTTCCAGCCGGCGTTCTCCTCCTTCAGCAGGCCGAGGTCGTGTCAGAGCTTCACCTTGTCCTCCTGAAGTTACAGGATTTCTCCGGTCGCCTTCTTCTCTGAGGCAATGCTCTTCTTCAGCAGCATCACCAAGCTGGCGGTCAACTCCCCCTGCTCATTGAGCTCAGCGGGCATGTCGGCGAGGCTCTCCTTCAGCAGCTCCACCAAGCCGTGGATGAACTCCTTCTGCTTATTGAGGTGCTTATTGAGCTAATCAGGCATGCCGTCGAGGGATAATGACTCCAGCCCCGCATGTTCTCCTCCGCGTCTAGGGCGCTCCTGGGAGCCATCACCTGCCAGTGAGAGATCTTTGGAGGTCTCTGCGTGGCGGTGAGCCCTCTTTTTTTCTGCAGCCTTGGTTGCCGCTCCCTTATTACGAGTAGTTCTCGACCTAGAGCTCTGCACACCGGCCATGGCAAGGACGGGTGAAGAAGGAGGACTTATGAGGAGGAAGGTAGAGTAATTTTCGGTTAGGTAGTTCCCCTTTTTATAACCTAAGTACTAGCACTAGTACTAAAACCTGCATAGTGGGAACATGTTCAAGTTTGGTACGTACTGGTATGTGTGAGCAGGCTTGCACTTAATTGTAGCACTAGTACTTTCTAATGTGATGGGAACAAGGTAAAGATTAATTGACGGTTTTTGGTTTCGAGGCCAGAAATGGCTCCCGATGAGTTTAGTGGAACATAAATTTCAAGTAGATCACACTGTTCACATGCGTAAATATTATGTTACTGTCAAAAATTGGCACAAAATACGAAGGAGACCAATGGAAGTACTACCAGCAACACATGATTTAACTACTCACATGCGCGTAGTACTACGCGCATGTCTTTCTTCCACCCTCACGTCCACTCAATTTGCATGCGCTGTATTAATTAACCATCATTGAAGTGAAGGACTTTACACGCGTAAAATTATCACATGGGTTGGATCTAGGTACAAAATTGCGTCCGCCCGTGTACCCGCGTGTGCGTGCGAGGGAATGAGTGCATGCGTGGCGTGCATGCACATCTTTGCTTCGTGCATGTACCGCCAATGTGGCTCAGGGAGGACGAGTACATTCTTCTGGAACCAGCAGCACGTCACTGTGATCAATCAACACAAGGATGTTGTGACAATGCTTCGACATGTTCTGCATGGCTTCATGAACTGTAAGAGAGACACTGTGTAGCGTGCCATTGTGTTTTGCACATACTCGAAGTACTAGTAAGGTACACGTGCATTGCACGCGTCAGATTTTGCAACCAAATTATGAATAAATACCACACTGTAGCATGTAAGCTCTGAGTCATATATGCCTGATGTAGACCTTCGTTTAATTCTTAAAGTTCATCTCATTGAAAATCAATTAGTTTTTATAAAAAACCTAGGGCCTCTTTGATTCGTAGGATTTCCAAAATGCGGGAATAGGAAGAACATGGGATTAGAGTGGAATGTCGTCTTGAATCCTACAGGATGGTACGAGTGTTTGATTGTGCATAGAAAAAACGCAGAATTCTTTCAAAGAGGTTTGAGTGGATGGGATGTTTCCTATGAAATCTAGTGCAAATGAATCATATGGAAAAATCCTATGGTTTACAATCCTACGAATCAAACAACCAAGATAGGAAAAATTCCTACGGATTAGAATCCTCCAAAATTCCTTCGAGAATCCTTTGAATCAAAGAAGAACTTAATCTCTTTTATGATTCATGGAATTGTGCGTTGTGAAGCATAAAGTAAAAACAAATAATGGCAATTCAACTAGAAAAAAAAATTTGGGCAGTTATGATATAGAAGATTCTAGAACAAAGGAGAACCACTGTTGTTTTGAGATTTGTACATTATGCTTAAGTTCAACCATGGAGTTTGCAAGATTGTACATGTGGCAAAATCCAGTGGGGGCTAGAAGATGGTGCGAGGGGCCGAGTGGAGGGGGACTATGAAGGAGTGCACAACTGCGAGAACGATATTTAGAGAGAGGGGGCGAGAACGTGCGCTGTTGCGCGCAGTGGCGGAGCCATGAAAAATGTCCCATGAGCCAGGGGGCCAAGCATTGCTAATCCTTTACGAGGAGGGCCAATTCATCAACTTAAACCATTTTTACCAGCAATTGTCTAACGATCACATTCATATTAGCCTCGATATATAGCGATGTTAGGGGGGGGGGGACCTTGATGCCCCTGTCTTCGCCATTGTGCGCGCGTCTGAGAGATGAAGCGGAAGGCATGGATGATGACAGGGGGCATTGGATATATAATTAATGTGGGTGTATTAGCTATATATGTAATCCTATATAGAGAGGTATAGATTGATCGATGTGGACGTGGGAAAGAGGGTGAGACCTCACTAGATATATAGAGTGACCGGTTTATGTGGAAAACTATGAAAGACCTAGCTATACACACACACACACATAGAGGAACATCGAACTTTGCGCCTGCATTTGAGAGATAAAGAATGCCTGATATGATGGAGAGGGGATGTGTGTGTGTGTGTGCCTTCATGGGAGACTAACCTGAAGAAAAAGATTGCATGTGTGCGATGGATAATGCCGACTGGTAGTGTGTGTGTGCATGCATGCACGAGAGAAAGTTAGTGGTACAATTATAAAGAGACGACCAATGTGTGGGTGTAAAAGACTAGGTGAGGTCATAATCAATGTAAAGTTTGTGGTACAATGATGATTGAAACCCATGCATGCATGAATATAACGGAGATCTGCGCGGTGTGGTTTGGAAAGGAGCACGTTGTAATGTATACACATTGAACAAGGTCAGACTGGTTTGAATTTGAGATACCGATGGCAGACATCGTTTGGCCACATTGCATCCGTGCATGGACACATTATTCTAATTGGAGATGATGGGTGGCTTTCGCATCAGATATATATATATATATATATATATATATATATATATCTATACCCCTGCATATATATTATATATTATATTTTTATATAGTGTGCGGATAACATTAACTTTGAAAGATGGTTGTAGGATGAGGCCAATCCGATGGTACAGAGCTGGCAAATTTGAGCACTATTGGCCATTGGATATCATCTAGATTCCACCAGATTTTGCCACATGTACAATCTAGAAGACTCTGTGGTTGAACTTAAGCATAATGCACAAACCTCAAAACACAAGAACTTCTTCTTTGTTCTAGAATCTTCCGTATCAGAATTGCCCAAATGTTTTTCTACATGATTTGTTTTTACTTTATGCCTTACAATGCACAATTCCATGAATCTTAAATAGATTAGCTTTCGTATGAAAACTAGATGATTTTGAACGAAATGAACTATAAGAATTAAACGAACATCTACATCATGCATATATGACTCAAAGCTTACATGCTATAATGTGGTATTTATTCATAATTTGGTTACCAAATCTCATGTGTGCAATGCACGTGTACCTTACTAGTCTAAATGGTGTCTGTGTGTGTGTTGTGCGTGTTAAACACATTGTACGTAGTATATCATACTAGTCTAAATTGTCTTTTTTCTTTTGGGTACATGTTAAGCTTGTTCTCCTGAAATTTCAAGCCGCGCCTTGTTATGCCGAAATTTCAAACTAGAGTCTCTGTCTATCGTGCTGCGAAACTCCCGCCTCTTCAACCCGGGCCTTGTTACCCCGAAATATTTAAGATAAATCTTTGTCTCGTAGTTCTCCGACAATTACCTCCATCTCAACCCGGGCCTTGCTATTCCAAAATTACCACGTGCGCGAAAACTCCCACCTCCTATGAAATCCCGACACGCAAAATGCCTGTGATACCCCTGAACCGAAAGAACCTCCTCAAATCGGTGGGGGTACTTTCATAACTTACCCCACATTTCGGACAAGCGCGTCCCTAAGCCATGGTTCCCCACTCCCATCCCACCCGTCCACCCATTCGTACACCGAGGCCGGCAAAACCCGCGAAGCCCCACACCCTCCTCCGTCCGCCACCCAACCGTAGCCTCTTCCCCGACGACGTCGTCCATAGCAACACCTCGACGTCCCTCATCCACCGTACCGGATGAGGATCCATCGCCGATCTGGTCGTCCCGCCGGTTCAGCCACCCCGTCCTCCACCTCCAAGGAGTTGCACCAACGTTCCCCTCGTCTTTTGCGCCACCTCCATTCCTAGACCGCCGTCTTCACCTGCACCACTGGAAGAGCATCATCATCACCGTTTCCTTGGATGAAGTTGTGGCCTAATCGGCACCACGAAAGAGGTTGTACACTAATCGCCGCATTTTCTTCTTGATTCGATCTCACTGTGCTGCCGGCGCTCGGTCCCGAGCCGACACGGCATGGCTCCATCCACGGCGGCATCGCGGGCCACTTCCTCCACGGCGTCGCTCCCTCGGTGGCGACGTCCACATCAGTAGGAGCTGTTGCTTTAGCTCTTGCTCTCGGTCCCCTGCATGGTCTGCTCTTGCTCGCGCTGCTGCCCTCGCTCCCGCTCTTGCTTGCGATGCTGCTCCGATTTAGCTACACTTCAGTCGACTGAATCGACTTTTGGGTCAGCCAATTTTCAGGGGGTGGGGGGCTCGCCGGAGATAAGGAAGAACCAGCTGCAGCGGGGAGGGGGGCTCGCCGGAGAGGTACCCCACTATCTATCTTAGGGTTCAGGGTGGGGGCGGTGGCTTGGGGATCGCCGGAGAAAAAGCTTGGCATGGGGGGGGGGGGCTACAGGGATGGCCGGGGTGGGGAGTGTTTTCGGGGCAGGCAGGGCGGCGCACCGTTGGCTGCAGGCAGTGGGGGCAGCTGTTTGGCTAGTGGTGGCTGGCAGCTCAGGGGGGTGGAGGTTGAAGATGAACTGCAAGCCCTTGACTTCGTATGCAATGGCTGCAAAATTGACTGACCAGAGATGAAAAAGTCAGTCGACTGATGTGTAGCCTCACCTCTAGTGGGTTCAGTTTCGAAAGTAAAATTCAATTTCGACAACAAAATTCAGTTTCGACAATTAAGTTCAGTTTCGAAAGTTAAATTTAGTTTTGACAGTTAAGTTCAGAGATGAGCGGCTAATGTATACATCTAGCACTTTGTGTTTATGTATTTTACGTCATCTATTGGAGATGCTATTAGAATTCCACTCCCCGGAGCTTCTCCAACAATGAAACCCTCCATCACAGCGGAGTAGTACCTCGGGCTCCATCTCCAGATGCCTAAGATCTTCTTCCCCTTCTCCGACAGCCAAGTCAGTCGAAGCATCCTCACCGGCCAACCCAATCACGCTGAGATTGACATGCCTTCGCCAAAGAGGTTGTACACTTCTTGTGGTTTGACTTAATCTCACCATGCTTCTTTGCATCCTGTGATCTTCCAATTCTTGTGTAACATCCCAAATTTTCAATTTGGAATGTTATACATAGATCATCATGCATATCATATTTTCTTGCATTTTGGCGATCCTAGAAATTTCACGCAACTCAAGGACCCTCGGAGAGAGTTGGAGATTTCGTCTTTTTCATATTTGAGTCTTCTCAAATTTCGAAAAGAGGATCATTTGGTTTTATCGGAGTTTCATTTGCCTTTTATTTGGATAGGAAAAAATGCGCGTTTTAAAAATTTGCATTTCAGGCCCGGAGAAAAGTTCATTTTGTTCGACTCATTTTTAGGAGTCGGGGAAAATTTACTTTATTAGATTTGGATCTCGTTTTTTTCCGAGAACGGAACCGTTTTATATAAAAAAAGAGAGCTCCAGCGACATGGGCCTAAGGCCCAAGCCACCGAGCCGCCGCTGGCTAGGAGGCCATTGCCCGCGCGCGCGCCTCGCAAGCCAGGGAGACGCCGCCGCCGTTCCGTGTCCTAGTAGGATTCATCTACTTTTGTTTTTTTCTAGATCTTTTCCCTCTTTTCTTTCCTAATCCTAGTCTAATTCCTTGACCCCTACACCAAGTTTTCTCCCCCTCCCCAATATAAATACTCCCACCCCCCCTCTAAACACATCAAATCCAAAGCCCCAAAGCCCCAAGCACCCCGCGCCCACACCCCGCGCCGCGCCCTGCGTCACCCGCGCGCCGCCCTAAGCCGCCGCCCGCGCCGCCGCACCTTGCCACCGCCGCCCTATGCCCACGCCGCCGGAGTTCTTCGCCAAAGACTTCACCGGAGGTAGCCCCGCGCTACATCTATTCTTCTAATCGGATCATTTTCTTCTAATCGTTCTGATTCTTCTTTTCCGATTCGTTTTTCTTCGCGAAACCGTTCCAGTTTTCTAGATGGGTTTTACGATCGGTTTTCTTCTCCGAAACCCTAGATCGGATTCGTTTTCTTTTCCGATTTAGTTTCCCGAGATTGTTCGCCGGACCATTCGTCCTAACGAACGTGATCAACAGATTCTTCTAGGTCAACGAACGTCCGTTCGTTTAACCGTTCTTCTTTTTCCTCTCGTCGGATTTATTCCGCGATCACGATCTCAGATCTGATCTTCTTTCTAGTCTATTTTCTCGCTCGTTTATCGGAATTAGGTGATTCAAGCGCCTGGAGTTTCATTTCGAAACCGCCGTTCCGTCTAATCAACTTTAACTAAGTTTTGCTATGGTAAAATTTGACCTAGATTCAACTTGCTAGAACCGAGTTGTTTTCCGCCGTTTGTTTTCCGTTTCTTTGTTCGGTTCTTTCTTTCTTCTCAACCGGAGTTCTTAAGTTGAACTATCTGGTTCGATCTCTTGTTCGAGTTTTACCTGTGCATTAGATGAGTACTTATTGTATGCTTGTTGTTTGTCTGCAATAGATTACCCGGATTGCGCCGCCTGTTATTTCGAATCTCTAGGACCTGCGGATCATCAGCAAGGCAAGTAACACTTTGATCATACCTTTTCTACAACCCAGTTTTATTGCATTAGATCCATCCTCACACATTGCATGATTAGGATCTAATTAAATTGTGGGATGGGAAGTAGATGAGGTAGTACCTATTACCTGTTTATTATGAAACGTTTGGGAGTTACTTCTACGTTGCTTATTATGCCATCCTATGCTAGTAGACGTGGATTGGGTGAGTGATATCCATGACAGATGTGAGATTGATAATTTTAATGGTTTATCTAAGGTGGCAACTTAAACACACATCTGGGTGGATTGAGGCACCTGATGTCTATCAGGACTTGCCTGTTTTTTTATGGACCGCCACCCAGGCTCAAAGGGATCATAAGATCTTTCATGCTAAATACTTACGTGTGCAGCCACAAGCCATTATGGGCTCTGGCATAGTTGACTAAGTCGTGCGAACTCTTATAGGGGTAGACTAGCAGATGTAGGGGTTGTAGGTGGTACGTTCTACTCCGTCATAAGGTGCTAGCGCTTCTAAAAGACTATGTCTCAGTCATCCGTTTCTCAAACACCAGTAGTGCGAGAAAACCAACGGAGGCGATCGAGTCTTGTGGGGAAAAGTGCGCAAACCTCTGCAGAGTGTACCAAACTAATCATGATTAGCCGTGTCCCCGGTTATGGACAATCTTGAGTATCTAGTACTTGAATATCATGTGAATCTCATCATGTTACTTCTAATTAATATTGTTGGGTTTTAATGATTACTTTTAATTGGGATTGAGAATGCTGTCAACCATTCTCAATGTTTAACAACCACCATGATAGTTAAATAAATTTATTCCTTTGTAGTAGGGAAAAACTGGCTTTACGCAAAACAGTAACCATAGAGCTTTCCACCAGCCAAATATGCATATAGTATAGCTATTTCATTCCATCATTCTCTATGTGTTACCTTGCCAGCATATTCCATGTGTTGACCCGTTTCGGGCTGCAACGTTAATGTTGCAGACTTTTCAGACGACAATTAAGGTGCTTTTAGGTCGTGGTTCTATACTCAGTGATGCCGTTGGAGTTGATGGACCCATTTATCTTCCAAGTCTTCCGCTGTTATCGACACTAGATGGCCTTAAGCCATATTTATGTAGTAAGTTCTCTTTTGAGACATCATTGTAATAAGTGTGTGATTGCCACTCTGCTATAAATCCTTCGAAGTACTGTGTGGTGTCAGCATTACTGATCTAGGGATGACACCGGAGCACAGAGATCAAACTGTTTGAGGTTTGGTCGCTACAGAGATGGTATCAGAGCACACGCTGACTGTAGGACACGACCACTAAGTTAAAGCTATAGATCACTATTCTCTCCTCATTTTCTAACTCCTCATCTTTTCTACTCTTTAGGATGAAGGATGCGAAGATTAAGTATGCTCAACCGGATGAAGGCACACCTTTTGGATTTCACTTGAAGGAAGTCATCAAGTATCTAAACATTGGATTACCAAGTTTCACGGGAACCTTCAACGCCACTTTACCTGAAGAGGAGCGGTGGAAGATTCAAGCTCACGTTCCGGGAAGGACATTCGCGCCAATCACTAAGCCCATAGATACTGTTTTCAAAGCACCAACTTGGAGTCTAGGAAGGAGCATGGCAGCCCATATCACCATAGGACGCATTGGAGAAGTTTATCAAGAAGACCTCAAGGACACTATCTACCAGATTTGCGGACGCCGAGATGAACAATGGGAGTTGATCATCACCAAGAAGGATAGATCCATTGCAGCGTTCATCCAGGAGTTAAACCAACACATTCGACGCCACGAGAACCAGATGTGCAATGATATGATAGAGTTGAAGAATGCGAAGACAAGGATCATCGAGCTAGAAGGAGAACTGAAGGCTACACGCAAGGACTACATGGACGAGATCGTAGCTCTAGCAAGACACAACTGCGATCTTAAGCAAGAGATTGAAGAACTCAAGAGGAAGTTAGCATCCAGGGAGGAAGACGAGTACGTCGCATGCCCGGATAACTACATCATCATCGACGACACCGATTCGGATCCAAGCGAACCCGACTTTGACGACGAAGCTGGAGCGGACATCATGGAGTCTTCCGTCGGTTCAAATTTCTAGATGACCACCAAATATTAGTAGTATCCCCCCATGTAAACACTATAGTTCGAGCACTTTTGCGATAGATAGATCGATTGTAAGCCCTTGTTTGATTGAATGAAGTGATTTTGTGTGAATTTGCTCATGTGCATTGGGGTAGTGTTTTCTCTTTAGACCTCCCTCTATTCTTATTTCTCATCTTTTCTAAACCCTCAAATGCCTCCGAGACGTGACCCCGGGTTACCATTAAGGATTGGTAATTATGTCTTTCCCTCAGACCTAATAGTATTGGAATCTCAAGGATTGGATGTGATATTAGGCATGGATTGGTTATCAAGGTATGAAGGGAACATCGATTGTGCTAGTAAGTCAATTTTGCTTACAACGCCGGAAGGAAGAAGGATCAAGTATGTATCCCGGCATGTGCCAAATAGGACACAAGTAAATTGCCTGACAGGAGTCGTGCAGGAGGAAGTACCAGTGGTAAAGGATTTTCCTGATGTATTTCCTGAAGAATTGCCAGGCATGCCACCGGATAGAGACATTGAGTTTTTGATTGAGTTGTTGCCAGGTACAGGCCCAATATCAAAGAGACCATACCGGATGCCAGCAAAGGATTTGGTGGAGATTAAGAATCAGATTAAGGAGTTACTGGAGAAAGGTTACATTCGCCCAAGTTCTTCGCCTTGGGGATCACCCGTACTTCTAGTGGAGAAGAAGGATGGATCATTAAGGATGGTTGTTGATTACCGTGGATTGAATGAAGTAACCATCAAGAACAAGTACCCACTGCCAATGATAAATGGTCTGTTTGATCGTTTGCAAGGAGCTAAAGTGTTTTCCAAGATCGATTTGCGATCAGGGTACCACCAGTTGAAGATTCGAGAGCAGGATATACCTAAGACATCATTCACCACAAGATATGGATTGTATAAGTATACCGTTATGTCATTTGGATTGACTAACGCGCCTGCCTATTTTATGAACCTGATGAACAAAGTGTTTATGGAGTTTTTGGATAAGTTCGTCGTAGTGTTCATTGATGATATCCTGGTTTATTCAAAGAATGAAGAAGAGCATAAGGAACATTTGCGTTTGGTTTTAGAGAAACTAAGGGAACATCAGTTATATGCCAAATTTAGCAAATGTGAGTTTGGTTGAAAGAAGTAGGATTCCTCGGACACGTTATATCCGGAGAAGGGATAGCAGTTGACCCCGCAAAGGTTGAGACCGTAACCGAATGGGAAGCACCAACGACGGTTGGAGAGATCCGGAGTTTTCTTGGACTCGCAGGATACTACCGGAGATTCATTGAGAACTTTTCAAAGATTGCGAAGCCTATGACGGAGTTGTTGAAGAAGGATACCAAATTCAATTGGACTGAGGAGTGTGAGGCTAGTTTCCAGGAGTTGAAGAAACGATTGGTTACCTCACCAGTGTTGATTTTGCCATATCAGACCAAGGATTATGAGGTGTATTGCGACGCTTCACGTCGAGGACTTGGAGGAGTGCTTATGCAGGAAGGGAGAGTTGTTTCGTATGCTTCACGACAACTGAAGCCGCATGAGTTGAATTACGCCACCCATGATTTGGAGTTAGCAGCCGTAGTGCATGCATTAAAGACATGGAGACATTTCCTCATTGGAAATCATTGTGAGGTGTACACGGATCACAAGAGTTTGAAGTACATTTTCACGCAGAAGGAGTTGAATCTCAGACAAAGGAGATGGTTGGAGCTCATCAAGGATTATGATATGAGATTGCATTACCATCTCGGTAAAGCTAATGTAGTAGCTGACACATTGAGCCGTAAGAGCCACGTCAATACGTTAATGACGGGAGCAATACCCAAGGAGTTAGCAGAAAACCTTCGTGAACTAAGTTTAGAGATAGTTCCGAAAGGCTATGTGGCAGCATTGGAGATTCAATCAACATTGATGGATAGAATCAGAGAAGATCAGAAGTCTGACAAGGAGATTGCTGCTATAAAGGAGAAACTAAGCAAAGGAAAAGCAAAGGGATTTCGTGAGGATGAGCACGACACCCTATGGTTTGAGGACCGTGTTTATGTGCCAAATGACCCGGAGATCAGGAAGTTGATTCTACAAGAGGCACATGATTCACCATATTCGATTCACCCAGGAAATACCAAGATGTATTTGGATTTGAAGGAGACATTCTGGTGGACCAGAATGAAGAAGGATATTGCAGCATATATAGCAGTTTGTGACGTATGTCATAGAGTAAAGGCAGAGCATCAGAAGCCAGCTGGATTGTTGCAGCCATTGCCGATACCCGAATGGAAGTGGGATAAGATAGACATGTATTTTATCACAGGACTACCCAGGACGAAAGCAGGATATGACTCGGTATGGGTAGTAGTTGATCGTTTGACAAAGGTAGCACATTTCATTCCAGTTAAGACCACTTACATTAGTGCTAAGTTGGCAAAGATATACATGACTAGGATCATTTGTTTGCATGGAGTTCCAAGGAGTATTGTGTCAGATAGAGGAACCCAATTTACCTCAAAGTTTTGGAATTAGTTACATGAAACTTTGGGAACCAGGCTAGAGTTCAGCACCACTTTTCATCCGCAGACAGATGGACAGACCGAGAGAGTCAATCAGATTTTGGAAGATATGCTGAGAGCTTGTGCACTAGATTATGGATCTAGTTGGGACGATAATTTGCCGTATGCGGAGTTTTCTTATAACAACAGTTACCAAACCAGTCTAAAGATGGAACCTTTCGAAGCTTTATACGGAAGGAGGTGCAGGACACCGTTGTCATGGGACGAAGTTGGAGACCGTCAATTCTTTGGACCAGATTTGATTAAGGAGTCTGAACAGAAAGTTAAGTTGATTCGCGATAGGCTCAAGGTAGCCCAGTCCAGGCAAAAGAGCTACGCAAATTCTAAACGGAAGGACACAGTTTACGAAACCAGAGACAGGGTTTATCTTCGAGTATCCCCACTTCGAGGAGTTAAACGCTTTGGAGTTAAGGGAAAGTTAGCACCGCATTTCGTTGGCCCGTATAAGATCTTGCAACGTATGGGAGAAGTCGCTTATAAGTTGGAATTACCAAAGGGATTGTCAGGAGTTCACGACGTATTCCATGTTTCTCAGCTGAAGGAGTGTCACGCTGAGATGGCGGAGGTACCGTTAAGAGATACCGTGCCATTGGAAGCGATTCAGTTGAAGGACGACCTAACGTATGAAGAGAAATCAGTCAAGATTCTTGATTTTGCCAGCAGAGTTACCCGCAGCAAGGTTATCAAGTTTTGCAAAGTTCAGTGGAACCACCACTCAGAGGATGAAGCCACCTGGGAGAGAGAAGAAGATTTGCTCAAGGACCACCCTCACCTATTTTCTAGACAACCCAAATCTCGAGGGCGAGATTCATCTTAAGGGGGGGTAGGTTTGTAACATCCCAAAATTTAAATTTGGAATGTTATACATAGATCATCATGCATATCATATTTTCTTGCATTTTGGCGATCCTAGAAATTTCACGCAACACAAGGACCCTCGGAGAGAGTTGGAGATTTCGTCTTTTTCATATTTGAGTCTTCTCAAATTTCGAAAAGAGGATCATTTGGTTTTATTGGAGTTTCATTTTCCTTTTATTTGGATAGGAAAAAATGCGCGTTTTAAATATTTGCATTTTAGGCCCGGAGAAAAGTTCATTTTGTTCGACTCATTTTTAGGAGTCGGGGAAAATTTACTTTATTAGATTTGGAGTTCGTTTAGATCTCGTTTTGTTTTTTTAGCGCGGAATCGTTTTATATATATAAAAAAAGAGAGCTCCAACGACTTGGGCCTAAGGCCCAAGCCACCGAGCCGCCGCTGGCCAGGAGGCCATTGCCCGCGCGCGCGCCTGGCAAGCCAGGGAGACGCCGCCGCCGTTCCTTGTCCTAGTAGGATTCATCTACTTTCGTTTTTTTTCTAGATCTTTTCCTTCTTTTCTTTCCTAATCCTAGTCTATTTCCTTGACCCCTACACCAAGTTTTCTCCCCCTCCCCAATATAAATACTCCCACACCCCCCCTCTAAACACATCAAATCCAAAGCCCCAAAGCCCCAAGCACCCCGCGCCCACACCCCGCACCGCGCCGTGCGTCACCCGCGCGCCGCCCTAAGCCGCCGCCCGCGCCGCCGCACCCCCACACCCGCGCCGCCGCCGCACCTTGCCACCGCCGCCCTACGCCCATGCCGCCGGAGTTCTTCGCCGGAGACTTCACCGGAGGTAGCCCCGCGCTACATCTATTCTTCTCATCGGATCGTTTTCTTCTAATCGTTCCGATTCTTCTTTTCCGATTCGTTTTTCTTCGCGAAATCGTTCCGGTTTTCTAGATCGGTTTTACGATCGGTTTTCTTCTCCGAAACCCTAGATCGGATTCGTTTTCTTTTCCGATTTAGTTGCCCGAGATCGTTTGCCGGACCATTCGTCCTAACGAACGTGATCACCGGATTCTTCTAGGTTAACGAACGTCCGTTCGTTTAACCGTTCTTCTTTTTCCTCTCGTCGGATTTATTCCGTGATCGCGATCTCAGATCCGATCTTCTTTCTAGTCTATTTTCTCGCTCGTTTATCGGAATCAGGTGATTCAAGCGCCTGGAGTTTCGTTTCGAAACCGCCGTTCCGTCTAATCAACTTTAACTAAGTTTTTCTATGGTAAAATTTGACCTAGATTCAACTTGCTAGAACCGAGTTGTTTTCCGCCGTTTGTTTTCCGTTTCTTTGTTCGGTTCTTTCTTTCTTCTCAACCGGAGTTCTTAAGTTGAACTATCTGGTTCGATCTCTTGTTCGAGTTTTACCTGTGCATTAGATGAGTACTTATTGTATGCTTGTTGTTTGTGTGTGATAGATTACCCGGATTGCGCCGCCTGTTATTTGAAATCTCTAGGACTCGCGGATCATCAGCAAGGCAAGTAACACTTTGATCATACCTTTTCTACAACCCAGTTTTATTGCATTAGATCCATCCTCACACATTGCATGATTAGGATCTAATTAAATTGTGGGATGGGAAGTAGATGAGGTAGTACCTATTACCTGTTTATTATGAAACCTTTGGGAGTTACTTCTACGTTGCTTATTATGCCATCCTATGCTAGTAGACGTGGATTGGGTGAGTGATATCCATGACAGATGTGAGATTGATAATTTTAATGGTTTATCTAAGGTGGCAACTTAAACACACATCTGGGTGGATTGAGGCACCTGATGTCTATCAGGACTTGCCTATTTTTTTATGGACTGCCACCCAGGCTCAAAGGGATCATAAGATCTTTCATGCTAAATACTTACGTGTGCAGCCACAAGCCATTATGGGATCTGGCATAGTTGACTAAGTCTTGCGAACTCTTATAGGGGTAGACTAGCAGATGTAGGGGTTGTAGGTGGTACGGTCTACTCCGTCGTAAGGTGCTAGCGCTTCTGAAAGACTATGTCTCGGTCATCCGTTTCTCAAACACCAGTAGTGCGAGAAAACCAACGGAGGCGATCGAGTCTTGTGGGGAAAAGTGCGCAAACCTCTGCAGAGTGTAACGAACTAATCATGATTAGCCATGTCCCCGGTTATGGACAATCTTGAGTATCTAGTACTTGAATATCATGTGAATCTCATCATGTTACTTCTAATTAATATTGTTGGGTTTTAATGATTACTTTTAATTGGGATTGAGAATGCTGTCAACCATTCTCAATGTTTAACAACCACCATGATAGTTAAATAAATTTATTCCTTTGCAGTAGGGAAAAACTGGCTTTAGGCAAAACAGTAACCATAGAGCTTTCCACCAGCGAAATATGCATATAGTATAGCTATTTCATTCCATCATTCTCTATGTGTTACCTTGCCAGCATATTCCATGTGCTGACCCGTTTCGGGCTGCAACGTTAATGTTGCAGACTTTTCAGATGACGATTAAGGTGCTTTTAGGTCGTGGTTCTATACTCAGTGATGCCGTTGGAGTTGATGGACCCATTTATCTTCCAAGTCTTCCGCTGTTATCGACACTAGATGGCCTTAAGCCATATTTATGTAGTAAGTTCTCTTTTGAGACATCGTTGTAATAAGTGTGTGATTGCCACTCTACTATAAATCCTTCGAAGTAGTGTGTGTTGTCAGCATTACTGATCCAGGGATGACACCGGAGCACAGAGATCAAACTGTTTGAGGTTTGGTCGCTACATCTTGTGAACCAAACACCCAGATTGGCAGAAATCCTGTGTTTTGAAATTCTCTATTTTGCACGTGCATTCCTATCCTATTCCTGTCTATTTCCTATCCCTGCATTATTAGAATCCTCAAATTCAAACAAGCCCTTACAAAATTACTTCTGTTACAGATATGTGTCAAAGAAAACCTTGTGTGGTTTGTCCTGCTCCTGCGGTGCTGTGTTTCACCCCAGCTCAGCTGCTCCAACAACGGAAGGGTTCACCACAGTAGGGATCCGCTCTCCAGACTGTCTTTCTCCGCCTCAGATCTTCTTCCCCGCTGTCGGCAGCCACGACAACTGCATTACCATCATCAACTGAGCAGATGACCTTGAGGACTACATGGGTCCGCAAGAGAGGTCGCACTCTTCCATGTCTGCTTACGTTATGCATTGCTTAATATGATGACATGCTACTTGATTGTCGTGTTCGCCTATTAGACTCCGACTCAGGTCCAAACTTATGTTGAAACTTGAGTTTTTAAATGGTCGTGGGGTACATATTGGGGCAACAATCAGTACTATCTGTCTACTATCTGGTTATTCTCCGATGTCTACTATGAGTTTCATGTTGGGTGCAAATAAACATTAAAGGAGTCATTATCTATATTTTTTAACTAAAGCTATTATCAGCATGCTATCATTTGTTTTCGGTCTATCCACAATTTGCTACCATCACTCTGGATTTGTGCATGCACTCCTTACATAATCTCACTATGTTTTATTCATATGCATGTCAGTTATTGTACACAATGGAACTGAACATATAGAGCAAAAGAGACGAGCCTTGCGTGGCAATAAAATTTCATGAAGACGTCGCTCCATGGTGGGCGCAAAGGCAGCCCCCTCCACCCATTTCGGATCGTAATCAAGAGGAAGATAACTGTTCTGAGGGGGACTCACAAGCGGAAGACCACTCCTATTTACCCCATGAGGTCTTCGCTCTAACTTGGCATGCTGATGTTGGTAAAATCATGCATATGGTGCCTTGCATTGCTTACTGTATACATCAAAGATGTCATCTGCTTAGTTTAGACCTGCTTTGTGTCAATGCAAGGCCGGCCCTGAGATCTTAGAGGCCCTTGTGCGAGCTTCTTCTAATGGGCCCCTATAATAGACACAAAAATATCTTTTAGTAAAGGATGTCGCACCGTCTTGAGATAAACAAACAAGGATCAAAGAATTGGGATCCAAAAATTATATGAATGAGCAATGGCTTCGGTGCTTACCTTGAACAGTGCCTGGACTTCACATCTCCACCGCCTGCCCTTCACCATGAACACGGCTCGGACGGCCATGCTGCAGGTTGCTACTCTCGCGTCCCTGCCGTTGCAGGTCCGACGGGGTCCCTTGGGGCTGTTTATAGAATGCAAGGAACCAAAGAAATTTATTGATTAACTTCGGGAATTGGGGCCTAGCCTCTTAGGAAGTCGGGGCAATCAATTTTTGGTAAAGAAGATGAAGAACAGGAGACTACCGAGGCGTAATTCAAGGAGCCAGCGAAGGAGACGGGATTGATGTTTGTGCGTGACTTGTTTCCTTTTTAATAAATGGGCCAGGCCTGCTACACTTCTACACTAGTATATTTTCTAGAAATATATACATTGTATATAGCATATAGGTGCACAGCGTATGGGCCCCTACTAAGGCTGGGCCCTAGGCGGTTGCACTCCTCGCCATGGCCTAGGGCCGGCCCTGTGTCAATGCCATCTGTTTAGTTCCTTTATCGTATATGTGAATCATGCAATGCCATCTTGTTTAGCCAGGCATTATATATGTGAATTTTGTAATGCCACCCTGGTTAGCCAGCCATCTTATATGTGAATTATATCATGACATCATTTTTTATTACGTGTTAAATTTGTCAACAATTTTAGTACATTCAATTACTCTTCCTGTGCATCAGCCATTCGGCACGGTCATTGAAAAATCTGGAGTGGAAACAAGGTCGTTAGAGCAGACAATGCTATCTGACGAAGCGCATGTCTTGCTAGTTACAGATAGTTCCTCAGAGGAGGATTCAGAGCCAGATGACCAGAACTACCCCCCCCCCCCCCCCCCCCCGAGGTGCATGCTCTAACTTGGCAGGGTTATGTTGCTCATATCGTGCGTATGGTATCTTGCATTACTATGTCAATTTCTTAGTTTAGACATGCTTTGTGTGAATGCCACCTGTTTAGTGTCTAATTACCATATATGTGAATTATGCAATGCCATCTTGTTGCAAGACATTATATATGTGAATTATGCAATGCTATCTTGTTGCAAGGCATTATATATGTGAATTATGCAATGCCATGCTGTTTAGCCAAGCGTCATATATGTGAATTATATCATGCCGTCCTTTTTTGTATTTCTCATTGCTTTTGTCGACAATGTTTGTATATTCAACTGCCCTTCCTATGCATCAGCCATTTGAATTAGTGATGGAGAAATCTGGAGTGAAAACAAGGTCTTCAGAGCAGACAATGCTACCTGGTGAAGCAGATATCTTGCTGGTTACAGATAGCTCTTCAGAGGAGGATTCAGAGGCAGATGACCAGTCCTATTATCCCCCTGAGGTGTATGCTCAAACTTGGCAGGGTTATATTACTCATATCATGCATACGTTGTATTGCAATGCTTAGTTTTTACATCATATACACGATATTGAATGCCATCTCCTTAGTTGACACATCATATATGTGATTGCCCTCTGCTCACTTCCTTAGTATATAAATCATATATTTGAATTATATCATGCCATGATGTTTACATAGACATCATGTATCTGAATTATGGCATGCTAATGCATTTTCCAAAGACATAATATAGTTATATCATCTCATCCTGTTCACACTTCACATAGTCATCATATTTTGAATTATGTCATTCTATCTGTGAATTATATCATGCCATCATGTTTCCATCGACGGCATGTTTATGATTTATGGCATGCCAACCACTTTAATAGACACATCGTATAGTTATATCATGTCATCCTGTTTACATAGTCATCATATCTTGAAGTATGTCATTCTATCCTGTTTAGCTAGCCATCATACATGTGAAATTGTGTCATGTTATCCTGTTTAATTAGCCATCATATATGTGAAATTATGTCCTGCTATTCTGTTTGGTTAGACAACATATATGTGAATTATTTCATGCCCTGTTTTCTTCCCTACTATCCATTGCACCTGTCTATCTTACGATGTCTGTACATTCAATTACTTTTCTTGTTTATCAGCCATTTCAATTGGAGGGGGTGATGGCAGTATTTGTGGGAGTGAAAACACGGTCTTTAGAAAAGATCGTGCTACTTGTCGATGGAGATAGAACCACAGTTGTACTTTCCCAAGAACCAGCCCCACCACACATAACCCAGACTCACGCAGATTGTACCCCTACCCAGTTGGACAGAGAACCAGCTACACCCCTTCTAACCCCAACCCCAGCAGATAGTAACCCAGTTCCCATTGACACAACACCGTCTCCACCATAGAGCACCCAAACACGAGCAGTTAGTAAGGCAACTTCAGTGCCCAAAGCATGAGGACCACCACTCCGAACCCCAAGTCAACACTTAAAGCAGAAGAAGAATTGTTCTTAGGTCAGGTTCCGTAGCTATGGTTCATACTACTTTGCTCTTGCATCACTGTATTTACTCATACCAACTAATTTCAAATTTGAAGGATGCAATTGAAACTCCAATGGAGCAACAAGTATGTTTTAAACCTGTTTCTTTAACGTGTTTGCTGTTGTAACTTGCTCTATGTTGATTTTAGTTTCAATTGAATAAACAGTTATATTCTCATGCCATGCACCTTACAAGTGTTGTTATTGATGTCTAGTTTCCCACACTTATATTCTGTCTAAGCTGCTTTGTCTTAAATAGGTATGATACGAATGGTATCTATCTTGATTTGGCAACATAAACTAGAATGATATAGACCATATAGGGACCATACTACATAGATATATGTTTGTTTCATGTTGTTATCCTTTCCACCTTACTACTAAACTGGTCTGCGAAAATGAGTTTCATATACTACATTGTAAACCTGTGATGTGTTTCTTTGTTTCTCTTTTAGAATGCGGATAAAATATTGGATAAGAGTATCCCGTTATGCAATGGTACAGGAAGTAATGCAGATAAGGTTCAAGATAGTGAGACATCCCTGTTGGTCTCCAAGAAAGCTGATAAAAACTATATTGAAGACACTGAGACAACCCCAAAGTCCTGTCTTGATGTAGTGTTCAAGTTACTGGCTACTACTGCTGGCACCAGCTCTTTGAACTCGCTGCCTGAATCAGTTCGGCTTCTTGAGTCTCAACTTTAAGTTGAAAGACATCGATCAGATGTTATGCGACAGGAAGCCGAAGGACTGAGGAAGTCCCTGCAGAATTCAGATGCATACTTTCTGGTGCAACAGCAAGTGCTGGAGGATTTAAGCGCCCAACAAGAGAAAGTTAATAAGCTTGCTAAGCATCTTGCCAGCATTATGGGTACCCAGGATATTGTTTCTTGAGCTCTTCTGAAGTGGTTTCAGTTCTGGACTTGTTTTGCTGCGGCGTTTATATGCTGCTTTGTTCCCTATATTTGCACTGGTGGCGAACTTTGATGCCGAGTGGATGTAATATGTGTAATAGCTGTGATAGCCTAGCGTAAGTTGCTTGCCTACTTATTTCCTTATTGTCTTGTTTATTTGTTTTCTTGTAGTCAGTGTAGTTATTTTTCTGCGGTTTCCTAGTGGCTGCAATAACCTATTTTTTTTAAACTAGGCCACATTAACCATGTGCTACATATTTACTCTAGTTAACATTGGCCTCCTATGGGCCGTAGAAACAATGGGCCTTCTAAGGGCCGTAGAAACAATGGGCCTTCTACGGGGCATAGAAACCATGGGCCTTATACGGGCCATTGACACAATGGGCCTTCTACGAGCCGTATCATCAATGGGCCTTCTACGAGCCATATGATCGATTGGCCAAACATGGGCCAATAACAGACCACATTATGGTTGTAAATGGGCTAGAGTTGAAATCGTCCATTCATGGGCCGACCATAATGGGCCGTCGTTAATCGGCTGTATTTGATGACGCTATGAAAACGGCCCAACGTATTAACGGGCCACAAACGGGCCGACTGTAACCACGGGCTGAATTTGGCCCACAAGCAGAAAATGACAGTAACGGGCCGAAAGTAAACGAATGCTAGAAATGTGCCCAAGACCAAATGGGCCCTCAGAAGGCTGAAAGATAACATGGGCTGGAAACGGCCCAACGGAATAATGGGCAGTTAATGGGTATAAAGTGATACACTATTCATTACGAGCTAGTTTTAACACGGGCCCTTAATGGGCCGAGGGTTACTAAGGGCCTCATATGGGCCGAAAGACGTCATGGGCCATACATGGGCCGGAAGTTAAAACAGGCTGGAATTATATTGGACGGCCCAAATGATGCTACTGGGCCTAATTCGGATAGGCCGTAAATGGGCCCTGGGTTAGCGGGCTGTAAATGGGCTATATGTGAACATGCCGTTAACAGGCTTGCCGTGGGCCGGCCCGCCACCTTTTGACCAAGTCAAACGGGCCGGCCTTTTCACAGGAATGGGCCTCTATTGGGCTGTGCCACGTGTCGACTTATCATAGGCGTTTTAGGTCCAATGAGTGGATGACATCTGTCCCAACAGCGAGCCGACACGTGTTCCCTCCAACCAATGATGATTTTACACTTGGAAAATCCCCGTTGGTCGGGACTGTTAACGGGTTATCGGATCCAAAACCGGACCCGATAGCTTAACGGCGTTCCGTTACGGTGGATGCCACGTGTCGGTCACCCTTGACGAAAGCACTTCTGTGACGCGTGATTTATCGTCATGGAAGTGGACACTTCCGTCATGATAATTTTGGTAATGTCATGGAACACTTCTACGACAACACAGGTATGACTATCTTGATTCTGTCATAAAATTGTCATGGATGTACATGCATGACAGAAAACGTGACCTACTGTGAGAAACACATATGATCACGGAAGTGTATTTTTTGTAGTGGTAGAAGCTATTCCAACTAGTAGTGTTGATCATAACACCTCTATTAAGATGCTTAAAGAAGTTATTTTTCCGAGGTTTGGAGTCCCTAGATACTTAATGACTGATGGTGGTTCACATTTTATTAACGGTGCATTTCGTAAAATGCTTGCTAAGTATGATGTTAATCATAGAATTGCATCTCCATACCACCCACAGTCTAGTGGTCAAGTAGAACTGAGTAATAGAGAGATTAAATTAATTTTGCAAAAGACTGTTAATAGATCTAGAAAGAATTGGTCCAAGAAACTTGATGATGCATTATGGGCCTATAGAACTGCATATAAAAATCATATGGGTATGTCTTCGTATAAAATGGTTTATGGAAAAGCATGTCACTTACCTCTCGAACTAGAACATAAGGCATATTGGGCCATTAAAGAGCTCAATTATGATTTCTAACTTGCCGGTGAGAAGAGACTATTTCACATTAGCTCACTTGATGAGTGGAGAACCCACGCCTATGAGAATGCCAAACTGTTTAAAGAAAAAGTTAAAAGATGGCATGACAAAAGGATACAAAAGCGTGAGTCTAATGTAGGTGATTATGTTTTTTATACAACTCTCTTTTAAGATTTTTTACAGGAAAACTCCTCTCTAAATGGGAAGGTCCTTACGTTATCGAGGAGGTCTATCGTTCCGGTGCCATAAAAATCAACAACTCCGAAGGCACAAATCCGAAGGTGGTGCAGGGTCAAAGAATCAAACATTATATCTCAGGTAATCCCATAAATGTTGAAACCAATGTTATTGACAACGTAACATCGGAGGAGTACATAAGGGACACTTTCCAGAATGTTTCAGACTCCAAAAAGGAATAGGTATGAGGTACGGTAAGTAAACCGACTCCAAAATAGTTCTAACAACAATTTTTCTCCGTTTTGGAATACTTAAGAAAATAGGAAAATAAAAAGTAGTTCGGAAAGGACACGAGGCATCCACGAGGGTGGAGGGCGCGCCCTACCACCCTGGGCGCGCCCCCTGCCTCGTGGGCACCTCGTGTGCCCTATGGACTCCGTTTTCTTGCACAATATTTCTTTTGGTCGGTAAAAATTCATTATATAATCTCCCGAAGGTTTTGACCATGGTACCACGACAAAATCCTCTGCTTTTGTTTCGAGTTGTTTTTCTGACAGGTGTAGATCACCATGACGTCTTCAAGCGCCCCCAAGGACAAATTTTTCGAGAAGGTCATCAACCCCTACCTCGCGGAGGTGCTACAACACCCTCAAACCATTGAGATGCGTGAGGGGGTGCTGCACATCCGCGATGTCGAGGGACCAAGGAGGACCGGAAGCATGGAGACAAGACTCGAAGCAATGGAGCAACAAGTTTTCAAGTGTCAGGGGATGGTGGAACGCGGACTCAATGCCAACCACATGATGATCGCGGAGTTCACCAACAACCACAAGCTAGATGCCAAGAACATTGGGGAGACCATCTTCAAGCTTCACGAGAAAATCGAGCACCTCCAAGCCCAGATCTATGACCTGCAAAAGCAAAACTGTGAGTATGAATATAGATTCAAGAGGATGAGTTTGGCTGCAGATTTGAGGATCCAGGAGACTCGGTCATCCTTCTATGATGGTGAGTCTATGCCTTGGAAGATGGACGACAAGTCTACATCATCAACAACTCCATCATCACCACCTCCGAAGAAAGAGACATAAACACATGGGTATGGGCACTGCCCTTGGCAACTGCCTAGCTTGGGGGAGGTGCCCGTATCATATCACCATCACACTTCTATCTTTACCATTTTTCTTAGTTCGATCCTTTTGGTTATATCTTGATCTAGTAGAATAAAGGTTAGTATGATCTATCTTTGAGAGTTGGTGTTGATCCTTATCAATGTAATCGAGTCCGTGAGCTATATATATTAAAGATTAGTCTTGAGTCGAGGGATTGGTTATCTTGCTATGATCTTGAGGGAATAAAAGAAAAAAGATAGAATACAAAGAAATAAAGAGATCATATTGATCTAATGGAGAGTAATGACTTCACATATAAAGAGTATGAGGAATAAAAGTTGTTGAGAGTTGACAAACATAGTTTTGGTCATCGTTGCAATTAATAGGAAGTAATAAAGAAAGAGAGGTTTTCACATATAAATATACTATCTTGGACATCTTTTATGATTGTGAGCACTCATTAAAATATGACATGCTAAAAAGTTGATGTTGGACAAGGAAGACAATGTAATGGGTTATGTTTTCTTATATCCGAAATAAATTATATTGTCATGGATCATCCAAAATGTTGAGCTTTCCTTCCCCCCTCACGCTAGTGAAATTCTTTGCACCAAGTAGAGATACTACTTGTGCTTCCAAATATCCTTAAACCTCGTTTTGCCACGAGAGTCCACCATATCTACCTATGGATCGAGTAAGATCCTTCAAGTAAGTTGTCATTGTTGCAAGCATAAAAATTGCTCTCTAAATATGTATGATCTATTAGTGTGGAGAAAATAAGCTTCATACGAGCTGTGATATGGAAGAAATAAAAGCGACGGACTGCCTAATAAAGGTCCCTATCACAAGTGGCAATATAAAGTGACGTTCTTTTGCATTAAGATTTTGTGCATCCAACCATAAAAGCACATGACAACCTCCGCTTCCCTCTGCGAAGGGCCTATCTTTTATTTTTGTCTTATACCTTATACAAGAATCATGGTGATCTTCACCTTTCCTTTTTACACTTTATCTTTGGCAAGCACTATGTGTTGGAAAGATCCTGATATATATATATCCAATTGGATGTGGGTTTTCATAAAGCATTATTGTTGACGTTACCCATGAGGTAAAAGGCTGGGAGGAAAAACAATAAGCCCCTATCTTTCTCTGTGTCCGATTAAAACTTCATACCCATAAGTATTGCGTGAGTGTTAGCAATTGTGAAAGACTAAATGACAGTTGAGTATGTGGACTAGCTGAAAAGCTCTTATATTGACTATTTCCGGTGTTATGATAAATTGCAATTGCTTCAGTGACTGAGATTATAGTTTGCTAGTTTTTTAACGAAGTTTCTGATTCATACTTTACATTGCGAATTGATTGTTACTTCAGCATAAGAAATCATTTGACAATATATATGTTTCTATTGTAAGAATGATCATGATGCCCTCATGTTTGTATTGTATTTTATCGACACCTATATCTCTAAACATGTGGACATATTTTTCGATATCGGCTTCCGCTTGAGGACAAGTGATGTCTAAGCTTGGGGAGTTGATACGACAATTTTGCATCATGATTTCATATCGATATTTATTGCATTATGGGCTATTATTACACATTATGTCACAATACTTATGACTTTTCTCTCTTATTTTACAAGGTTTACATGAAGTGGGAGAATGCCGGTAGCTGGAATTCTGGGCTGGAAAAGGAGCAAATATTGCAGACCTATTCTGGACAACTCCAAAAGTCCTAAAACACCACAAAAGTAAGTTTTGGAATATACTTAAAATATAGGGCGAAGAAAGTACCAGAGGGGGTCCACCAACTGTCCACGAGGGTTGAGGGCGCGCCCCCTACCTCGTGGGCCACCTGGAAGCCCCCCGATGCCCGTCGTCTGGTATAAGGTGTCTTTTGCCTTGGAAATAATCAGAAGGAAGCTTTCGGGATGAAGCACTGGCGTCTCGGGGCAGAACCAATCTAGGGCTCCGGTGGAGCTGTTCTGCCGGGGAAACATCCCTCCGGGAGGGGGAAATCGTCACCATCGTCATCACCATCGATCCTCTCATCGGGAGGGGGTCAATCTCCATCAACATCTTCACCAGCACCATCTCCTCTCAAACTCTAGTTCATATCTTGTATCGGATCTTTGTCTCAAAACCTCAGATTGGTACCTGTCGGTTGCTAGTAGTGTTGATTACTCCTTGTAGTTGATGCTAGTTGGTTTATTCGGTGGAAGATTATATGTTCAGATCCTTTATGCACATTAATACCCCTCTGATTTTGAACATGAATATGATGTGTGAGTAGTTACGTTTGTTCCTGAGGACATAGGAGAAGTCTTGTTATAAGTAGTCATGTGAATTTCGTATTCGTTTGATATTTTGATGAGATGTATGTTGTCTTTCCTCTAGTGCTGTTATGTGTCGGATTTCGGGATCCGGCAGACCCTTGAGGTTCGAACACTAGGGTGCATGCGGAGATCTCTCCCCTACTGATCTACGTCCGATCCTCTCGTGCGAACTAAGATGAAAATGATGAACAACACAAGAGACACGAGGTTTATACTAGTTCGGGCCACCATTGTGGTGTAATACCCTACTCAAGTGTGTGGTGTGATGGATTGCCTCTGGGGCTGATGATGCACAGTACAAGGGAAGAACAACCTCGCGAGGGGCGTTCTTGAGCTGGTGCGGTGTGTTCTACTTAGTCTCTACTGGGTTTCTCTCTCTCTCTCTCTCTCTCTCTGTGTGTGTGTGTGTGTGTGTGGAGGCTAGTTCTATTTATAGAGGCCCTGGGCCTCTCCCCGAATAATTGAGCGGGAAGGGCGCCAACGATTGGCCATTTTGAAGGGGAACATCTAGTACAAGTTATCCTGACCAAAGGTCGTCTTCGGCTGCCAAAAGCACTAGTGATGACGCAGTCTTGGGCTCCATGGTGACCTCCGTCCGGCCGTCCGGTTGGTCTTGGTCTCGTTGCACCGGAATGGTAACCTTTGCCTGATACCTTGGCCTGTGCTTGCCGCCTTTGCACCAAAGGGGAAACAAGGACCCTGCGCAGGCCGGCGCCCGCCTGGCCTTGATCGTCATGGCTTGCGTCATGGGATCCTCGTGAGGTACCCTTGCATTGATCTCTCCGCCTCCTCGTGAGCCTGCCTGATGAGGCCGCTCTTGAGGAAGCTTCATGTTGTCCGGCCCGCGAGGCTTGGCCCGTCGCGAGGGTCTTGAGCTTGGGCTGATGAAGATGGGCCGTGCTGGGCCCCCACCTGAGCCACGCTGCAGGCAGGCAAGTCTGTGGACCCCCGTTCCCAGAACACCGACAGTAGCCCCCGGGCCCAAGGTGCGCGCGGGCTTGGCTTAGCAGAGAAGCGAAGGGGCAAGCGCGAAGCGCCGTGGGCCCTAACAGCATGCAGCCTTGGGCACCGCATGGCGGTTGATTGGGTGTGGGCGTCTCCACTTCCCACGACGCCTCGGCAACCGCACGACTTGACAAGTCCCTGCATGTAGAGATATGGGTCATGATTACCTGAGGTCATGATGCTCGGCGGTTGGCCTTCCCCGGCTATAAGTTCAGGGCTGCGTGAGCTCCGCCAGTTCACCCCTTTCTGTTACTCCTCCTCTTCTTCTTCCTCATCCTTGCTTCCTCTTGCACCAATGGCACCGATCCACCGGTTTTCAGCCGAGGAGAAGGGAAAGGCCCCCCGAGAGGGTCCTGACCCCCTCCTGCCGAAGAAGCGGCCAATCCTCTGTCACCGGGACGAAAGCGCCTGGCAGGAGGTGTCGAGGTTGTGGTACGAGCGGACGCCGCCTGGGTTTCCGCTGCCCTTGTACGCCCGCGTCGTAGGCCCCAGGGCGGAGGGCGCCGAGCAACACCGACAGCGTCGCCACCGACGCCGGCGAGTCACAGTGGTGCGCGTCGTCCCCCTGGAGTCCACACGGAGCGCTCCTCTCGCGAGCTCGTGCTCCACGCCGCCATGCCTCCAATTTCGTGGATCCGCCTTCCTCCCTCCTTTGCCTTCGAGATGCCGCCGAGCGGGGCCCTGGAGCTATGGCTGCAGCATGCCGATTGTGGCACCCCTACAACCAGAGCGGAGGTTGCGGTGGTTGCTCCGGGCAAGGTCTTCATGACCCGGGGCTGGGGTGAGATTGCCCGGGTCTGTCGTGCGGACGGCACCTTGGTGATCCATCTTGAATACGACGGCGCCTCCTTGATGTTCTTCAAGGTCTTTGGTGCAGAAGGACGCCGGCTGGAATGCTGCCCTAAGGGAAGCAGCAGGGGTGACGAACTGGCGAGGACTAGCCCCGCCCGTTGGTCCTCCTGCAGCTCCTCAGGCAGCAACAGAGGGACTGAGGGCTTCAACGGCTCCCCCGAACTCCTCGCGACCCCGGAGATGAGCGATGACAGCTACGAGCCTCCGAGCTCATGCCGCGCTCGGAGTGGGGCAGCTGCATCGGGTCGCCGACGCCACTGATCTGGATGGGATTGGCGCCATCATTGGGCAGCCCACTGTTGATGATGGCGTCACTTGGGGAGGTGCTAGCAAGTAGCGTCCTTTAGGGTTAGCACATTTTGTTCCCTGAGAGGAATTAAAGCAACACCCCGCGGGGGTATGTAAGGCGTCTGCCGTGCCTTTTGTAAATACTATATCCTTAATATGAATTGGCGTGAGGTGTCCGTTCTGTTCCGGCTAAGCTCCCCCTTTCTATCCTCACGAGGACTTGGCGCTCTACGCTGACAGGTCCCAGTCCCCAGGCAAGCTTCAGCCATCGCTGGTATGCCAGGTCGCGATGCCGTGGTCAAGGCCAGGAGGTGAGCGGCCTGAGGTCCGCTAAGAGCCCCCGAGTCGCGATGCTCGGGAGGTCCCCTTTAGCGCTCAAGCAATCCTTGTTGGGCGAGAAAGGAAGGTAGCATCACCGTGACAGAGTTTCACTGGGCGGGGATTTAGCGTTGCGTTGGTCTAGCTCTTGCAAGGGCGCGACTTATCTTGTGCGTCTGACATAGTTCCTCGGAGAGGCACCTGGCCCGAGAGGCGATGGCCGAGGTATTGCTGGGTGAGGCCCTCGCGAGCTTCTTACCACTCCCCCATACTTTCCTTAATGCTCTACGTCCTCAGGTCCCGGCCCTCGAGTGAGCTCAGCCGCCGCTGGTATGACAGGTCACAATGCCGTGGGTCAAGGCCAGGGGGTGAGGGCTGGAGAGCCAGTAGGAGCCCATGAGGCGCGATGCTCAGGTACCCCCCCTTTAACATGCAAGCGGTCCGTGCCGAAGAGGGGGAGAGAGAGCTCACGATGCCCCCAACGTTGCTCCTGGAGTAGGTCCTGCACACCAATCATGAGGAGAAACAAGGCCTGTCATTATGGTCGCCGGCCAACCTATGGTCACTCCGAGGGAGCAGTCAGGGCACTGAGGGCCTGGTGAGGTGGAGCCGTGTGGGGCTGCCGCGGCCAGAGCTCGACCACTCAGGTTTATCAACGCTGCAGGGACGGACCCGTGCGCACGCGCCATGTCAGAGCGAGCGGCTCTTCAGATAGGCGTCGATCGAGCAGGTGAGTAGGTCAGGTATGTTAAGCACATAGGAAATCCAATTTCAAGCAAGCGCAGGTAAAAGCAACCGCCGTTGGGTCGGGCCCGAGCGGCGTGGGGATGATGCGGCCCAAGGGGTGCCCCCAACAAGGTAAGTAAAGAGCATAAACAAAATGGATACATGCCGTGGGGATGGACCCACGCGGCCTAGGAATGGTGCAGCCCTGTGGGCGCTCCCAGCTGAAAGTAGAACTCTGAAAGATGTCACCTGGTGCTATTGAAGATGAAGTGATGCTGAGGAAGTGAGCGATGCATGGTGAAGACGTCGGCCCTCATGAGCCCCCAGGCCCAGGGGCCTCGGGAGGCTCCGGCGGCACGTGCAGGTCTTCGGGGACCATCGCCACCTCTGCCAGGACCGCGCGATGCCTGACCTCCTGAGCCTCCAGAATGCTCCTCACCAGGCGCTGATGTGCGGCGACCGCACTCGGCAGGCCAAAGGGCATGTGAACGTAGCTGTGAGGTGGTCCCTCGCAACGCCCTACGGCCGAAGGCCATAGGCGCCTCTGGGATGCAGCTCGGTTGAGCCCTGGTACGTCGACGCAGACGCGTAGTCCTCCATCCTCGCCTGGGTGTGGGGCCACGGCTGGTAAGCGGCGGCTACCGCGCATGACTCTGGACTCTTGTAGCTCATGGGTGTTCCTTGCGATGAACTCCTGAGGGTTTGGTCTCCTTTGACTTGTACCTTCCTGAGGGAAGCGTGCTTGAAAGCACCCCTCCAAGTGGTGCCCGAGCGCCTCCCCCGTGACCTTGGCAAGGTCGGCGGCTCTCCAAGAGAGAGCCCCCGAGCCTGCCTGAGGAGGGCGCCGGGCGTGCCTTCCTATGCGTGAGAGGGTGGCGCTCCCTGATCGGGCGCGAATCCTGACGCAATACCTCCGAAGGTGCCTGCTTCCTTGTGGCTCGGGCCAGGTGAGGTCTTCTTCTTCTTGAGGGTTGCCTCGGGAGGCCTCCCGCTCCTGTGATCTGGGTCTTCGATTGCTGCAGCTTGGAACGCACGCTCAAGCGAGCACACTGCGTCCCTTTCTTCACAGGGTATGGTGATGACTCCACCGCTTCCTGGCATCTTGAGGACATTGTAACCATGGTGAGTCACTGCCATAAACTTGGCTAGGGCTGGGTACCCGAGGATGGCGTTGTACGGTAGGCGGATGTGAGCGACGTCAAAGTCGATGAGCTCGGCGCGGTAGTTGTTGCGTTGCCCGAAGGTGACCAGAAGGCGAACCTGCCCAATTGGAACAGTGGAACCATCGGTGACTCCTAAGGAAGGCTTGGTCGGCTGAAGCTGGTCGTACGGCACTTGGAGATTGTCGAACGTCTCGACAGACAGGACGTTGAGTCCTGCCCCGCCATCGATGAGGGTCCTGGTGACCTGCACGTTGCTGATGACTGCGGAGCAAAGCATCGGGAGGATTCCGACCGTTGCCGCACACTTGAGTTGGTCTGCGGAACTGAATGTGATCACGCACGAAGACCACCTGAGAGGGCGCATGGCCTCAAGGTTGGGAATGACTGCATTCACCTCGCGAGCAAGCTACTTGAAGATGCGCTGTGAGGCCGGGGCCTGGGTGCCACCCAAGATGCAAGCAATTGCATGTGGCTCTTGGAAGCCCCCAGCCCCATCGTCTTGGGGTTCGTCTTCGTTCCTCCTTGGTGGAGGAGGCAGAGGAGGAAGGCCTGCGTTGCCGTGCGGGTGGCCCTCACGAGGCTGGTCCTGCTAGCGGTCCTTGCGAGGGCGGTCATGCCATCCCTGGCGAAGGCCACGGTCTTCCCATCGTCCGCCACCTCTTCCTCCTCCTCGGCCATAGCTTCTGTCGTTGCGCTCTGGGCGTCGGCCCATTCGCCCATCTTGCATGGCTCTGAGCTCTTGACATTCGTTGGTGTTGTGGGTGTGGAGGTCGTGGTACACGCAGTACCGTCCACCCTTGGATGACTCGGGCTGATCCCTGGCTCGCTTGGTGTCCGGTTCCGCTGCTAGCACGGCAGCCCCCTTGCGCTTCACGTCTTTGTCCTTGAGCTTCTTTTCTTCTGGGTCGGCTGCCGGGAGCTCGAGGAGGGACAGACGCCCTTCCTCAGCCCTGGCGCACTTGGTCGCCAAGTTGAAAAGCTCCAGGGATGTGCACAGGTCTTCATGGATTGCTAGCTCTTCCTTCATCTTGACGTCGCGCACACCGTCGAAGAAGGCTGAGATGATAGCTTCTTCAGTCACGTTGGGGATCTTGAGGCGAGCGTAGTTGAAGTGCTGGATGTACTTCTGCAGGGTTTCTCCCAGCTGTTGCTTGATGCAGCGTAGGTCGCTCATGGCCTGGCGCCGGTCGCGAGTGCCCTGGAAGTTGGCGATGAAGCGGGTGCGCGTCTCGCTCCAGGAGGAGATCGTGCCGGGAGCCAGGTTCAGGAGCCAGGTGCGGGCGCCATCCTTGAGCGCCATGGGGAACCAATTCGCCATGACCTTTTCATCTCCGTTGGCGGCTACGATGCCCAGCTCGTAGAGCTGCAGGAACTCCACGGGGTCCGCTGTGCCATCGTAACATGGAGGGAGGTCAGGCTTGAACTTGCCTGGCCATGTGATGCCGCGCAGGTCGGGGGTGAAGGCGAGGCAGCCCGCCGTGGCCACCGGCGCCCTTTGCTGGTGCTGGACTTGTTCTTGCGGGTCACCATGCGCCGCCACTGGGAGCAGCACGGGGTCTTGTCGTGGAGGTGCTGGGGCGCGATCTCGGCACGCCGGCGCTGGGAGCGCGCGAGCACCTTCCCAGGGACGTGGGATCTCTTGGCAGCTCCCTTCTTGCTGCGCAGGCGCCGGACATGGAGGGTCCTGCCCTGTGGCTGCGCGCCTTGGAGCCAAGGCACCTTCTTGGTGAGGAGACGGCGGAGGCGCCTCCTGATCCTCGCCCCCTGCACGGGACGGGGGGCGAGGCAACGAGAGGGACCATAAGGGGGAGCCCCCTGTGGCACTGACGAGCTCGGTGATGCGGGCGAGCCAGTCCTCGTAGAGGTCGTCGACGGGGTGATAGTGCAGGAGCTCCCGCACCAAGAGTAGTGAGGCGTGCGCATCCTTGGGTGCGCGATGGGCATGGGACGACGAGCCAGCTGGAGTCAGCGACGGGGTGGCGGTGCGGCCATCCCGCTGCACCGAAGGATGCTGGGACGAGGCCTGCTGCTCGTTCTCCGCCGGGCCGGTGGCGGCGTTGGCAGCGGGTGACGGGTAACAACGAGGGGGGCCGCCGACAGGTGCCGTCCGGGCGACGCGAGTGGCGCGAGTAGCCCGGCGCTCGGCCGAGCCCGACGAGCGTCAGCCATGGACACGACAGAAGATCACACAAGAACAGGGGTAGAAAGATTCTAGCGCACCCCTACCTGGCGCGCCAAATGTCGGATTTCGGGTTCCAGCAGACCCTTGAGGTTCGAACACTGGGGTGCGCGCAGAGATCTCTCCCCTACCGATCTACGTCTGATCCTCTCGTGCGAACTAAGATGAAAATGATGAACAACACAAGAGACACGAGGTTTATACTGGTTCGGGCCATTGTTGTGGTGTAATACCCTACTCCAGTGTGTGGTGTGATGGATTGCCTCTAGGGCTGATGATGGACAGTACAAGGGAAGAACAGCCTCGCGAGGGGCGTTCTTGAGCTCGTGCGGTGTGTTCTACTTAGTCTCTACTGGGTTTCTCTCTCTCTCTCTCTCTCTCTCTCTCTCTTTGTGGAGGCTAGCTCTATTTATAGAGGCCCAGGGCCTCTCCCCGAATAATTGAGCGGGAAGGGCGCCAACAATTGGCCATTTTGAAGGGGAACATCTAGTACAAGTTATCCTGACCAAAGGTGGTCTTCGGCTGCCAAAAGCACTGGTGATGACGCCGTCTTGGGCTCCACGGTGACCTCCGTCCGGCCGTCCGGCTGGTCTTGGTCTCGTTGCACCGGAATGGTAACCTTTGCCTGATACCTTGGCCTGTGCTTGCCCCCTTTGCACTAAAGGGGAAACAAGGACCCTGCGTAGGCCGGCACCCGCCTGGCCTTGATCGTCATGGCTTGCGTCATGGGATCCTCGTGAGGTACCCTTGCATTGATCTCTCCGCCTCCTCGTGAGCCTGACTGATGAGGCCGCTCTTGAGGAAGCTTCCTGTCGTCCGCCCCGCGAGGCTTGGCCCCTCGCAAGGGTCTTGAGCTTGGGCTGATGAAGATGGGCCGCGCTGGCCCCCCACTCGAGCCACGCCGCAGGCAGGCAAGTCTGGGGACCCCCGTTCCCAGAACACCGACATTATGTGAACGTCGACTACATGACAGTTCACCATTGTTTGGGCCTAGAGGAAGGCATTGGGAATTAATAAGTAGATGATGGGTTGCTAGAGTGATAAAATCTTAAACCCTAGTTTATGCGTTACTTCTTAAGGGGCTGATTTGGATCCATATGTTTCATGCTATGCTTAGGTTTACATTAATTCTTCTTTCGTAGTTGCGGATGCTTGCGAGGTGGGTTAATCATAAGTGGGATGCTTGTCCAGGGAAGGGTAGTACCCAAGCACCGGTCGACCCACATATCAAATTATCAAAGTAACGAACGCGTATCATATGAGCATGATGAAAACTAGCTTGACGATAATTCCCATGTATCCTCGGGAGCGCTTTCCTTTATATAAGAGTTTGTCCAGGCTTGTCCTTTGCTACAAAAAGGATTGGCCCACATTGCTGCACCTTGTTTATTTTTGTTACTTGTTACCCGTTACGAATTACCTTATCACAAAATGATGTGTTACTATCGGGGGAAACGACACCTATGGGATCACTAGGGCCCCTTTTTGCTACGGTTGGCGGGCGCGGGGTTGTGCAAAGAGTGGGTCTAGAAGGCAGCACGAGAATCGTTTACCCAGGTTCTGGCCGCAAGGATGCATAATACCCTAGTCCTGCTTTGGTGTATATTTAAGTGTTCTTGAGTTCTTGAACTAGCTACGATGCGTGCGTCGTCCAAAAGATCTGAATCCTTTCTCAGTGCGCCGCGGGCCTCTTTTATAGTCAAAAGGGGCTGCCATAGTGGCACACAGGAGGTGGAAAGGTATACAGTGTCTGAGCTTATCGCCTGTCATCACATGACAAAGTGCATTCAATGCACTACTTAGGTGTCCACCTGCTTTATCGGGGGCGGTAACGAGGCCCGTCCCGTCCGCCGCCGCTCCGCCTTACTCCGACACGCGTCCAGGCCAACGAGGCATGCAGCGCCACGCAAGCTGGTAGACTGCTGAGTTGGCGTGGTGGTAGGGTCTTCATGAAGATCTGCATGCCGCCACACTAGTGTTTGGCTAGTTCGATTAGTATCCACGTACTGCCACGTGGGGACTTGCTTCAGTTGGTGGGTTGGCCGCTGGGCTGGGGCGGCGATGGGGCGGCAAGGTCTTGCCATGGTCCCGCGTATATTCCCGACAAGGGTCTTGCCAGGGTTTTGTGAGTGCCCCCGGCAAGAGTCTTGCTGGGGCCTTGTGAGCGTCTTCGGCAGGGAGCCTTGCCGGGGCCTCGTGGGCATCCTCAGCAAGGAGTCTTCTGATTGTCTTGTCTTCTGGTCATCATCTAGTCTTGTAGGCTCTCTATCTTCATAAAAGGTTTGCATGCCACCATGGAGGTGCCTACCGAGCCTCGGTTCCAAAGTGCTCGATGGTGTTGGGACCTTGGGCTCAAGGGTGGCGATTCTGCTAGTGTCGGGCAAGTTGCCTCGGCAAGGCTTTTGTGGGGGCTGCGGAGGCCGCCCCGGCAAGGGCCTTGCCGAGGGATCCACCTCGCCCTCTTGCTCTTCATGTTTCTGGCTTTGCGTTGTTCTGGTTGTCTAGTGGTTTTGCTTCCTCTGCCCCATTAGATGTGGCCGCAGGCGTGGCTCCAACTGCCCGTGCACATGTAAAGGGGTACAAAAGAGGGCCCCCACTTTTGTGCACCGATAGGAGCCCTCGGGCCTGGGCCATACATAAGCGCGACGTGTTGTTGGGCTAGGCCCAAAATGGTGCGCGGGCATGCGGGGCCGATTTTTACTTCTGTAACTCCCTCGCCGGTTGCACTTCCCCACGACCCACGTTGAATGCGCGACGCGGGGGTCGTGTGTGGCGTGGGGGTCTTGCGTGGGGCGGTTGTTGCCCTCACGCGTCACATCACAGTGAATGATAAATAGGCGGCCCGCGCATTCCCCATAATAAAAGGGGAAACCGCGGGTGTGCTGCTCATTTACCCTCCGTGTCTCTCCAATCTCGGAACCACCGCCCACTTCTTCCTCAAGCGAAAAAGCCGAAACTCCTGCCTCCATCTACTGCTGCCGCGCCCCTATTGCCCTGAATCTCCCAGTGCTCCAGATTCTTCACCTCTTTCCCGGCCGTCATGGCACCCAAAACAAGTAAGGGCAAGAGAGTGGTGAAGGACGCCCAGGAGAAGGAGATGCCAGAGAGCGAGTCAGCGGCGCTTCGGACGCAGCTTGCCTTCTTCCCCTCGACGATCGATGCGGTCCACCTCAGGGACTACTTCAGGCCTCTGTGGGGGGCGAAGACGACGGGGCATCCGGCCACGCACATCATCCCCGCCAATTTTGCGAAGGCCGGCCCGAATCGGTATCCTTTCTTCGTTGACCAATTCTCCTGCAGGCTCTGCCCCCCTTTCTCCGACTTTTTAAACGATGTCATGCACACCTTCGGCTTCCATCTTCTTGATTTTACACCGAATGTCGTGGCGTGCATGGCCCTCTTTGCCCACCTTTGCGAGGGCTTCGCCAAAATGCTTCCCAGCAAAGCGCTCTTCTGCCACTACTTCTTTCCCCGTATCCAAACGGGGGGTGCCATCTCTAGCTGCATCACCTGGATCCCACAGCCCTAGGAGAAAGGCACGTATCCGAAGGTGTTGGGGATATACCCCGTGGTATGACCCGGCTGGAGTTGTAAACCGGCTGGGACTTGGTAAACCGGCGGAGAGTTAAGACAGAGAGTCAAGACAGATGGTTAAGACAGACGGTAAACCGGCTGGTGGTAAACCGGCAGACAGTTAAGATAGATGGCTAAGAAAGACGGTAAACCGGCGAGTGTTAAACCAGCAGAGTTAAGACAGATGGTAGCACCGGCAGGTGTTAAGTCAATCATAACCCGGCAGACAATGTTAAACCGGCAGACAATGTTAAACCGGCAGACGTTAAGAAGCCCAGGAAGGGAAGTCAAAATAGTTTAAGTCTTAGTCTGAGATGGACTCTACATGTAACCCGCCCATTTAACTTATATAAGGAGGGGCAGGGCTCCCCAAAGAGGGACAAGAAAACAACAATCTCTAGGGCTAGACACAATTAGAGGAGAGCCGTTTTACGGCGAGTCCCTCGTGATGATAATGAGATCTAGCCTCAAACAGCATGTAGGGTTGTTACCGGATGATGTTTCCCGGGGCCCGAAGCTGTCTAAATCCTTGTCTTGTGTTGTGTTTCTTGATTCCGCTCAACCCCTCTCAAGCTACCACATAGATGTGTTGGCCTCACGACTAAGTCCTTCCGCTAGGACATCTGACGTGACAATTCCATGACAGTTGGCGCCCACCGTGGGGCAACCCGCACAGTGGTGTTGAGTTCTTGGAGGGATCTCTCCTAAGGATCGAGGAGTTTGCAATTTTTTCGGATAAAAAGCTGGTTTGAAAGGATTTACAACAGTATTAGTATCAAGTTCATCAATCCAGATTGAAGATTTGGGAGATTTAAGGTGCATCAAGGTCCAATCGGTTTAAGCACCGGTTCAGATTTATTTTGTCGGCGGTTCAAGATGTTTTCGCCAGAGTCAAAAACGGTCTGAAGGAAGAAATGCTACCTTGCAGCAACTCCACTTCTGCCACGGCCCTCCTTCGGCCTCTGCTACTGTTGTCTGTCCGTCACCTACGGGTCAATGGATCTTGTTTTCCTAATCAGTGACGTGATGCATAGTGTGATCCGAATATGAGTTGGACTTGGTCTGTAAGTATACCAGAAAATTGATTGGTCAGTCCGAGTCAAAAACGAAAACAAGTCAAAAAAAACTTCCCCGAGTCACTTCCGAGCCGTCGGTCCGGCGCTGACCGGTTCAAACCTCCGTTAGGCTAGTCATAGTGGGAGTAACTTAGCAAGTAACATAGCGCCTTTCAAGAAATTTTTGCTTATGTGGCATGTAGTTAATGAGAAGTGGTAACATAATATGTTACTGTAACATAGCGCTTTCCAAGATGGAATGAGTCTACAAGCTAATAAATGAAGACCTCTATGACACTACTACTATGTTACTTTGCACTATGAAGATAGTAACTTAGACTAATGTCATATGCATGACACTAGTATAAGTTACTCCCCACTATGACCATCCTTACTATTAGTCAAGGCCGTGGAGTCACCGCTTTAAAATTGATCCCGTGACTCGCCTCCGTTTTAAGATGCCTCTATCGGTTGTTGCTGGGCCATATCTGCCAAAGCTTTTAATACGGTTCTAACACGAGCCGTGCACATGTTGCTTCAGTTGCAGCTGCACCGAGTCGCCTCAGCCTCGTCGTCTCGATACATTCAGAGTTTGAAGGAAAACACAAGCGCACCAAGGAAGTGCCATCATTAAGTATCAGCGCCTTGAATGGAAAGGATGAAGGCAGAGGTTGTTATGGAGAAAGAGAAGATTCACCTGCAATTGAACTTTGTTTACTAAGGTGTTTCCGAGTCGACGAGCTAAACCGGCCGTGTGGCCATCTGCAGCAATCTATTTTGCCAACTTGCCGGGGTTTTCGCGGCCGCCTTGCTCTACCCCGCACCTATGCTGTTGTCGGATTACCCCGATGCTGTGGCCTCTTCCGCCTTGTCAAGTCGCCAATGGAGAGTTACAGCATGCTGAGTCACCCGTGGTCCAGCGCCTCCGAACTCCATTAGCCCTCGCTCCTGCGCCCCGGTCACTACCGCGCTAAACCGCCGTCGCTCTTGGCCGGGTCGTCCATGGGCCACTTTGCCACGGCCGCGTCTCCGCTTGGCCTTTGTTGGTGAGAATCGTCGTTCGCCACAGACGCCGCCGCGTTGCTCCACCCCCAAACCGGCCACCTCCGCAGTTGTCAGACCGGTCGAGCCTCCCAGTGCCATAAACTGCCCGCCGCTGCGGGTCAAACATCAGCTCAGCCGAGTCATTTCCGCACCGGGTCACCTCCGTCAAACCGCCGATCTGACCCGCCTCCCAGTTGTTGCCTCACCCTCAAGCCGCCGCCTCCGTCGCGCCTGCGACCTTGACATGGTTCGGCCCAGCTCAGCCTCGCGATTTAACCGCCGAGCCCCCACTGGGTTGTCTCCGGCTGTGGCCGGCTGCAAGTGCAACTATCCCTAGGTGCTTTTGGTAATTCATAACAACATATAGTTCATTGAGCTAATGATATTTCAAGATGATTATTTCGGGAAAGCTCAATGATTGGCATGGCATGGATATGAAAGTGGAACCCTCAAAATGCTAAGGACAAAGAATTGGCTCAAGCTCAAAAGTTCAAGACTCTTCATTTTATATTTTAGTGATCCAAGATCACATTGAGTCTTTAGGAAAAGCCAATACTATCAAGGAGGGATGAGGTGTTGCTTAATGAGCCTCTTGCTCTATGTGCTTAATGATATGCTCCAAAATCCTCAGCTACTTTCCCATATCCACAAATGACCTAAACCCTAAGCCAAACTCGGTCATACCGATTCTTTCAATCCGGCGCCACCGAGTTTCACTTGTCATTTGCCACTGCCAAACCCTAGCAATTCGGTCCTACCGATAAGGATCTCGGTCTCACCGAGATGGGCTTGCAAACTCTCTGTTTCCCTTTCGTAACTTTTCGGTCTCACCGAAAGAGCGAATCGGTCCCACCGAGAATGCAAGGTAAACTCTATGTTTCCTTCTTGTAACTTTTCGGTCTCACCGAAAGAGCGACTCGGTCCCACCGAGTTTGCCTGACCAACTCTCTGGTTAGCTTATTGCCAAACTCGGTCTCACCGAGTTTGTGCAATCGGTCTCACCGAGATTACGTTATGCCCAAACCCTAACCGAATCGGTCCTACCGAGTTGCATGTCAGTCCCACCGAAATTCCTAATGGTCACTAGGTTTACTATTTCGGTCCGACCGAGTTTTCTGATTCGGTCCCACCGAGATTGATAAATTGTGTGTAACGGTTGGATTTTGTGTGGAGGCTATAAATACCCCTCCACCTCCTCTTCACTCGTGGAGAGAGCCATCAGAACAGATACACCATTCCAACTCATATGTTCTGAGAGAGAACCACCTACTCATGTGTTGAGACCAAGATATTCCATTTAAACCATATGAATCTTGATCTCTAGCCTTCCCCAAGTTGCTTTCCACTCAAATCTTCTATCCACCAGATCCAAATCCTATGAGAGAGAGTTGAGTGTTGGGGAGACTATCATTTGAAGCACAAGAGCAAGGAGTTCATCATCAACACACCATTTGTTACTTCTTGGAGAGTGGTGTCTCCTAGATTGGCTAGGTGTCACTTGGGAGCCTCCGACAAGATTGTGGAGTTGAACCAAGGAGTTTGTAAGGGCAAGGAGATCGTCTACTTCGTGAAGATCAACCGCTAGTGAGGCAAGTCCTTCATGGGCAATGGCCATGGTGGGATAGACAAGGTTGCTTCTTCGTGGACCCTTCGTGGGTGGAGCCCTCCGTGGACTCGCGCAACCGTTACCCTTCGTGGGTTGAAGTCTCCATCAACATGGATGTAGAATAGCACCACCTATCCGAACCACGGGAAAAACATCCGTGTCTCCAATAGCGTTTGAATTCTCCAAAACCTTTCCTTTATATTCTTGCAAGTTGCATGCTTTACTTTCCGCTGCCAATATACTCTTTGCATGCTTGCTTGAATTGTGTAATGATTGCTTGAATTGTCCTAAGATAGCTAAAAACTGCCAAGAACTAAAATTGGGAAAAGGTTAAGTTTTTATTTGGTCAAGTAGTCTAATCCCCCCTCTAGACATACTTTCGATCCTACAAGTGGTATCAGAGCTTTGGTCTCCATTTGCCTTGATCTCCATAGCTTTTGGTGGTCATAGCCTTGGTTTCACAACCTAGGAGAGTATGGCATCTAGCGAGGGAAATTATCACCGTAGAGGTCCTTACTTTGATGGTACTAATTTTGCTAGTTGGAAGCATAAAATGAAAATGCATATTCTTGGACATAACCCCGCCGTATGGGCTATTGTTTGTGTTGGCTTGCAAGGTGAGTTCTTTGATGGGAGGGAACCAAACCATGAAGCTACCGCGGATGTGTTGAAGATGTTGCAATACAATGCTCAAGCTTGTGATATTCTCTTCAACGGATTGTGCCCCGAAGAATTCAACAAAATCAGCCGCCTTGAGAATGCAAAGGAAATTTGGGACACTTTGATTGATATGCACGAGGGTACCGACTCCGTCAAGGAATCCAAGTTGGATGTGCTCCAAAGTCAACTTGACAAGTTCAAGATGAAGGATGGTGAAGGTGTCGCCGAAATGTACTCTAGGCTTGCTCTCATCACAAATGAGATTGCCGGCTTAGGAAGTGAAGAGATGACCGATAGATTCATCATCAAGAAGATCCTAAGAGCCTTGGATGGGAAATATGATACCGTGTGCACATTGATTCAAATGATGCCCAATTACAAAGATCTCAAGCCAATAGAAGTGATTGGAAGGATTGTTGCTCATGAGATGTCACTCAAGGATAAAGAGGAACTTCACAACAAATCAAGTGGTGCCTACAAAGCCTCATGTGAAGTCCCCACATCATCAAGTGAGAAACAAAACTTCAATGAAGAATTGAGCTTAATGGTGAAGAACTTCAACAAGTTCTACAAGAGTAGAAGCAAAGATAGAAGCTTCAAGTCAAGGTCATACAATGACAAAAGATCTTCTAGTCGAGAGCGAAACTGCTATAATTGTGGAAGACCCGGACACTATTCCAATGAGTGTACGGCTCCCTATAAGAGAAGATTCTCCAAAAAGAAGAAGCAAAGAATCACCACCAAGAGAGAGAAGGAGTAGAGATGATCGTTATGAACGGAGATACTCACGGAGAAGCAAGGATTCAGAAAGGAAGGAAAAATCATCAAGGAGCTATACAAAACGAAGACATCAAGCTCATGTTGGTGAATGGGTATCCGGCTCCGACTCTGACAGCCACTCCGAGAGAAGTTATCACGCCGACTCCGAAGATACTCAAGATGAAGGTGTTGCCGGTCTAGCACTTGTGTCAACCACCTCCTACGACATATTTGACTCACCAAATGAAGGAATTGGAAGATGCTTCATGGCCAAAGGTCCTAAGGTAACACACCCCGAGTATGTTGATTTTAATAGTGATGAAGATGACTTGTTAGGTGATGATGACTTGCTTGTTGACAACTCTAGTGATGAGTACTATGATGAGACATCAATTAATCATGCTAAAACGAATGACAATGATAAGGAGAAGATTGAGGCTCTAACTAAAGAACTAAACACTCTTAAGTTAGCTCATGAAACTATCTTCGAAGATCATCGAGAACTTTTAAGAGCTCATGAGAAATTACGCTTTGAAAAGCTCAATCTTGAGCAAGAGCATGAGTTCTTAAAAGCAATCAATGATGATCTCCACAAGAAAAGTTCTTCTTACATTGCCAAGCGTTTACTATTATCCACTTACATGCCTCAAGTCAAGTCTAGTAACGAGAACAAGAAAGATTCTTCCTCTAGTAGTAACAATGATCATGCTAAATCCAATATTGTTGCTTCTAGTAGTTCTCTTGATTCCACTAATGATTATCTTAGCCAAGTTAGACTTGAGCAAGAAAATAGCTTATTGAAGGGGATTATAGAGAAAGGAGTATACAAAAGCCTTGCCGGGATAAGCAATTCGAGGAAATTGTGCGCAAGCAAGGAATGCACCGGAAGAATCAAGGTGTTGGTTTTGAACGAAAGTTCAATGCCAATGGAGTTGAATGGGAAGAAGATCAATACCCCAAGACAAAGTTTGTTCCTCAACAAGAGAAGTATGATACTTCTTTCAAGGGGACACAAGCTCAAGATGATCTTCCACCACAAGACTACAAGCAAAAAGGCGAGGACAAGCTTCAAGAGGAGATTGATGCATTTGAAGAAGCTCCTAAGACCTTAGTCCAGTGGATTCCCAAGACCACGTCAAGTTCCACTTCATCAAGTACGACTACAACTCCAAGGATTCCCATCAAGATGGTGTGGATCCAAAAGAAGAAGAACTAGAGAGTTCTTGAGGGTGACTCCGCCAACATATTTCACTCTCATCATTTTGGCAAGAACAAGTGCAATCAACTTCCACATCATGCACTAGTTCAAGGAGTCACAAACCCTCTTGTTGGTAAGACAAGGGACAAGGTAACCTAAAGTTTTCATGGACATCATCTTGTGTATGCATCACTCTATGTCTATGGATATCCTTGTTTGTTCCTTGTGGGACTAACCCATGTAGGTATTGAAAGTGCAATTCACTCAAATGGATAGCTCCAAGTGATCTACATCAACATTGAGCATCCACATCTTCAACATCTACATGAAGTCATCATCGACAAAACCCAAGGTTAGTTCATCCCTCTTAGGGGGGATATCACATCTAGGGGGAGCTTTACTCTAAGACTTGAGCTAAAGCAACTCTAAAGATGTGAATACAACAATGCTTTATGTAAAAGTGGTAACCCCACTTGAGCTTAAACGATGAGTATGACCTACGATCAAGTGTTCTCACTTGACTCCTAAGTCAATATACTCATATATAGATGACCTAGTCATCACAAATTGCTTGATAGATGCTAGAATTCTTTGTGCATGCTTTGACACATATTTCATTTGCCATCTTATTGTGTGAGCATGTTGGTTGCATATTTTACTCATTTGAGGACATCCACTTGTTGTTTTGATTGTTTGGCTTTATCTTCTCTTGCCAAGTGGATGGACAAGAATGCCTAAGAACCTCCTCTAGCTATCTATGCTTTTCTCGTCTCAAACTCTATTCATGCTGCATCACAAAACTTGATCAAGTCAGATTCGAACCACTCTATGTGAGGAGCCCTCGGAGTCCCTGATTCGTCATAGACTTAAACTTCCAAAACCTCTTTGTGATTCTCGGTCTGACTGATACCATACTTTCGGTGCTACCGAGATCATTAAGTTGATCTAGGTTTTCGATCTCGGTGCAACCAATTTGAACCACTCGGTCACACCGAGTTGCAATAACTGTATACAGTTTTGCATCTCGGTGCCACAGAGTTGTTCCACTCGGTCACACCGACAGGGTCGGGCTATATATAGTGACGGGCAGAATTTTGGAAATTTCTCCGAAACCTCTTCGCCCGCGCATAGCTCGCTCTGCCTCCTGGGTCTCCGGATCGTCCTCCTCGCCGCCAGCAGCCTCAAGTCGCTGGTCTCCGCCGCCGTCAACGGAATTCTGCCCCGCCGTTGCCGCTGTAGCGAGTCTCCGCCGAACTAGGGTATGGACTCGATCTTTTTGCTATTCTCCAATCCGTTTCCTAGCACATTGTGATCATCATGATTCTTGCCACGTTTGATAAACTCCTATCTAGTCAATGAACTCATAGATGAGGTTTAATTCGAAAATTTTAGGGTTAGGTTTCCGCCGAAACCATCTCGGACCCACCGAGTTGAAAAACTCGGTCCCACCGATTTGGCTTATGCCATTGCACAAGTAAAACTCGGTCTGATCGAGAATTACTTATCGCTGTGACCGATTTTGGAACTCTGTGAAACCCTAGCAGTCTCGGTGCCACCGAACTGTGACTCGGTCTGACCGAGTTCACTAGTTCTGGTGCCAAAACCGCTTCGGTGTCACCGAGTTTGAAAATCGGTAGATCCGAGATGATCTCAGTGGGAAACTAAAACTAAGTTTTTGAATTATTCTTTTGCAAAAATCTCTGCATTTGGTGATGCTCATCCACTCTATCTCATCTATAATCTATTCACAGGGTCAGCAGTCAGTTTGCATCATGTCAGACCAGAGTGACAGCCAGAACTTGTCAGAGCAGCAAGTGCAGTTGAGTGAGGGCACTAGCCCCTCAAGTTCCTCAGATGATGGCAGCAGGAGTACACCCAGCAACCTGCCTAAAGCTGCCAATAGACAGAGAAAGAAGAGGACTTCTGATTCTGAAGATCAGGACTATGTGGCAGAGGAAGAGGCCACATCAAAGAGAGCTGAGCCAGCAGCAGGCACAAAGCCAGGCCTGAAAATCAAAAGGCCAGCAGGCAGGCAGCCCATATCAAAGGCTAGAGCTTCAACTGTGAAGCCTGCTCCCATTGAGCCCGTTGCTGCTGAGGGCAAGAAGAGGAAAGAACGAGTGAAGAAGACTGTGGCCAGAGTGCTTGGGAAGGCCTCCATCATGGTAGATGAGGAGGACGAAAAAGAAGAGGAGGTTGCTGCACCAGCACCCAAGGCTCCCAAGCTAATGGGAGATGCCATAAAATCAGGGGGAGCTCCTTCCAAGGCCAAGTCAGCTCCAAAGCCAAAGCCGAAGAGAAACACAAGAAGCATCCCAGCCACTGAGAAGGACAAGGCCCCAGTGCCTGAAGTTGCCGAGGAAGAAGAAAAAGAACATGTCCTTAGGAAGCTCAAGCCCAAGATCCCAGACCACAATGATGCTCATCCTGTGGCTGAGGATATGAAGCTCAGGAGAGATTCAGGGCTGAGGAAGTGGAGAGAAGCAGATCCGTATGCTTCTAGGAGAAGGACTGCAGTGGACTACCGATTTCATACCAAGGAGCAGCAAGATTTCTATGAGACTGTTTTGCTTGACAAGAAGCCAATTGTATGTGACATGAGATGGGTCGACTGGACCTACATGAAGGAGAATGAAGAACACTACCCTGGAGTATATGACAGTTTCAGTGCGTGTGGAGTGGTAGACTTTGTTGGGTAGAAGCTCACAAAGTGGAACAAGGAGCTAATCATGCAATTCTACTCCACAGCACACTTTTATCCGGATGGCAGGATCACTTGGATGTCAGAGGGTACAAGGTACCAATCCACTGTTGAGGAATGGGCGAAGTTGATCAATGCCCCAGAGGAGCAAGCAGATGACTTGGACATTTATGCCAAGAAGAAAATGGACCATAACACCATGTCCAACATGTACATGGAGATTCCGAATGAAGCACTTGACACGTTCAAGTTTGGCTCAGTGCACTATCTTCTGTCACGATTGCCTACGATCAACTAGATCCTTAGGCACACTCTTCTGCCCAAGTCTGGAGATCACAAGATGATCAGAGGTCACGCAATCAATCTGCTTCATGTCTTTGACATGCCTCAAAAATTCAAAGTCATGAGTCTCATAGTGGAAACAATCAAGAGGACAGCAACAGACCAGAAGAGGAGCTGTGGATATGCCCCACAGATTCAGGAGCTCATCAACTCCAAGATGGGCACGGGCATATACCTCTTGGATAAGGAACATCTGCCCATCCGTCCAGATTTTGAGGATAACCAAGTGGTCATGACTGAGAATGAGCCATCATCTGTCCATGCACAAGCTCAGAAGGAGAAGGCGAAGAAGGAGAAAGCTGCCAGGATGCCTACTCAAGCGGAGGCATCTGATTACTTCCTGAAAACCAAACAAGAGCAGCTTGGTTACCTGATTGCGTCCACCCTGCAGATTGAGCAAGGACTTGCCACCCTGACTCAAAACCAGGCCAGCTTAGAGAGGATCATGGAACAGAGGTTCTATGACTTGGACATCAAGGTGACAGAGATACCGACTGCCGTGGAGCAGCTCCAGGAGGACATGAATGAGAGGAGAGGCAGGACCACAACTAATGCTTTTGCCAGGGTGCCACGAGGTCCGAGGTCGTCTGCACTGCCAGTTGCTGACACCAGAGCTACAACGTCTGCGCCAGCCACAGCCTCAGTTCCACCAGCTCCAGCATCCACTTCAGCCTCGACTCCGACCACGTCTACCGAAGGCTTCGTCCTTGGAGTGCTCCAAACTCTACCACCACCTGAAGATCAAGCCTGAGCGTCGACTTAGCACTATGCATTTTCTAGGAACTTTTTGGTAACTTGTTGCCAAAGGGGGAGAAAATTTATAGATCATAGGCTTCGAGAGAGAGTGTTGCTTTTATTCTCTCTTGTTTTATTTGGTGGTTTTTTGAACTTTGTTTGCTTGTGTGTGAGATACTACATCCTTATGTTTGTGAGACATCGATGATCATGTGTTTGATCATAAGATACACTTAATGTTTGATTAATGCTTGCTTAAATATTATCATTCTATCTATCTTTTGTGATCACTCACTATTCTTGGTGATGAGTGCATGTATTTCAATCTTATCATTTTTTGAGCGCTCCACCAAGATGTATGTGACATGGAAGAGTAACCCATGATTCTAACTCCATGTGCATTTGCAGTCCAAAGCAAATTTTTTAATATGCACAAATTTAGGGGGAGCTCTTATTTGTCACATACTTCTCAAAGCGACGATATATTTCATGCTTATTATCATTTGTCGAAGCTTTGATCTATATGTTGTCGTCAATTACCAAAAAGGGGGAGATTGCAAGTGCAACTATCCCTAGGTGGTTTTGGTAATTCATAACAACATATAGTTCATTGAGCTAATGATATTTCAAGATTATTATTTCGGGAAAGCTCAATGATTGGCATGGCATGGATATGAAAGTGGAACCCTCAAAATGCTAAGGACAAAGAATTGGCTCAAGCTCAAAAGTTCAAGACTCTTCATTTTATATTTTAGTGATCCAAGATCACATTGAGTCTTTAGGAAAAGCCAATACTATCAAGGAGGGATGAGGTGTTGCTTAATGAGCCTCTTGCTCTATGTGCTTAATGATATGCTCCAAAATCCTCAGCTACTTTCCCATATCCACAAATGACCTAAACCCTAAGCCAAACTCGGTCATACCGATTCTTTCAATCCGGCGCCACCGAGTTTCACTTGTCATTTGCCACTGCCAAACCCTAGCAATTCGGTCCTACCGATAAGGATCTCGGTCTCACCGAGATGGGCTTGCAAACTCTCTGTTTCCCTTTCGTAACTTTTCGGTCTCACCGAAAGAGCAAATCAGTCCCACCAAGAATGCAAGGTAAACTCTATGTTTCCTTCTTGTAACTTTTCGGTCTCACCGAAAGAGCGAGTCGGTCCCACCGAGTTTGCCTGACCAACTCTCTGGTTAGCTTATTGCCAAACTCGGTCTCATCGAGTTTGTGCAATCAGTCTCACCGAGATTACGTTATGCCCAAACCCTAACCGAATCGGTCCTACCGAGTTGCATGTCAGTCCCACCGAAATTCCTAACGGTCACTAGGTTTACTATTTTGGTCCCACCGAGTTTTCTAATTCGGTCCCACTGAGATTGATAAATTGTGTGTAACGGTTGGATTTTGTGTGGAGGCTATAAATACCCCTCCACCTCCTCTTCACTCGTGGAGAGAGCCATCAGAACACATACACCATTCCAACTCATATGTTCTAAGAGAGAACCACCTACTCATGCGTCGAGACCAAGATAATCCATTTAAACCATATGAATCTTGATCTCTAGCCTTCCCCAAGTTGATTTCCACTCAAATCTTCTATCCACCAGATCCAAATCCTATGAGAGAGAGTTGAGTGTTGGGGAGACTATCATTTGAAGCAGAAGAGCAAGGAGTTCATCATCAACACACCATTCGTTACTTCTTGGAGAGTGGTGTCTCCTAGATTGGCTAGGTGTCACTTGGGAGCCTCCGACAGGATTGTGGAGTTGAACCAAGGAGTTTGTAAGGGCAAGGAGATCGCCTACTTCGTGAAGATCTACCGCTAGTGAGGCAAGTCCTTCGTGGGCGATGGCCATGGTGGGATAGACAAGGTTGCTTCTTCATGGACCCTTCGTGGGTGGAGCCCTCCGTGGACTCGCGCAACCGTTACCCTTCGTGGGTTGAAGTCTCCATCAACGTGGATGTAGGATAGCACCACCTATCCGAACCACGGGAAAAACATCCGTGTCTCCAATACCGTTTCAATTCTCCAAACCCTTTCCTTTATATTCTTGCAAGTTGCATGCTTTACTTTCCGCTGCCAATATACTCTTTGCATGCTTGCTTGAATTGTGTAATGATTGCTTGACTTGTCCTAAGATAGCGAAAAACTGCCAAGAACTAAAATTGGGAAAAGGTTAAGTTTTTATTTGGTCAAGTAGTCTAATCCCCCCCCTCTAGACATACTTTCGATCCTACACCGGCCACGAGTCGATTGCGCTGTTTTCGCAGTCTTGTTAAATCGCCAAGTTGCCGCTGCCGCTATCTTTAGCTGCTTCTGCCGCTTCACTAGCGAGTTATTGGCGTGCTTCACCTTGCCGCTATGATGCCACGTCGCCCCGGGTCACGGCCTCGCTCCGTCCACTCATCCCCAAACCGCCTTGCCGGGTCAAGAGTCAAAGACCAACACCGCAGTTCGCTACAGCCACAGCCCTGGGCCTCGCCATCATCTTCAGTCGTGAGCCATCCGCCGCCTTCAAAAACGCCACCATCCACCAAAGTCGTCGGAGGCCTCAGCATCCTCGGATGGGCGTGGCTTGCTTTGCCGTCTCTACAGTTTCGTCAGCGCTGACAAGTCGCTGCTGCGGCCGCATGTTCCTAAACTGCCACGCAGTTCCACTTTGATGCTACTGTGCTGCTACTCCGCCTCAGGCCCAGCGAGTAGCGCCATCAATTTGGCATGGTTCGCTTCGAGCTGGACTCGCCTCACCTCGCGGGCTCTCTACCGCACCGGCCTTGCTGAACCAGCCACAGATGTACTTCTCTAAACCGCCGTTGTCATGAATATGCCTTCATCGGCCCGCCGGAGCACCCTGTTCCATATGCACCTTGCCTCCTCACCCTGGTTCCACACATTGGCAGTGCTAACGGCTTGCCCAGTCATGCCAAGTCAACCCTGCCGCTCCATCGCGCCGTTGTTAAAACTGCCGCCGTGACACAGTGGCCTTGCATCCTCGCCTCATCGCTCCGCGTTGCGTCGAGCTACCTTGCTCCGTCACAAGGGCCTCCTCGAACAGCTGCTGACTGTGACCCGGCCTTGTCGTGTCACCTCTAATGCCGCAGAACAGCCTTACCGATGGCCTCCACAACCGCCGTGACTCAATTGATTGACGATGCGCCGGTTTGCTGGTTATGCTTCTGCTGGTGTTTAAGTTATCCGTCGCTGGTTATCCGCGGCACTTGCCCTTGTTGTTCCTTCGCTGGCTCGCCGCGCCCTGTTTCTTTCGGATGCGTTCCATGGATGAGTTGACTGGCCAACGGGGTCTAAACAATGTGGAAGTGGTAAAGTTCAGATCAGTTGGGAAACCAACGACATACATGACTGGCTCGACATCCCAGGAAAAGATCAGGTGCTATCCATCTTATTTTTTTAGTATGCTTTAAAGTTCCTTCGGGAACAATTTTCCTCCCTTTAATATGTTTGTTCCATGATCATCATAGAGACAATAAGATCATCTGTCATCCAAATACACCAGGACAATTATTCATCACTGAAGCAGAGTTATATCACGGATATGGAGTGCATAGCATTATCATTTTTTGCATTACATCTATCCGTGCTGTCGTGCTCAACGGAAGTGCTTACGCTGTCGCCCTTGCGGTGTGGTCTACATCAACGCACCGAGCTGCGCCTAGTTGCACGAGCTATATATTGAGTATGAGCAAGTCACTGCTTTGGTAGCCCGATTTTCTTCCAACAAATTGGAGGCAAATTCTCATTCAGCCGCCATCAGCGCTAGATGGCTCGATGAACATGTGCACAAGTCGCCGCCATTACAGTTTGGTGAACTTCAAACAACCAGTTGGAAGGAACCATTGGCCGAGTTGCTGACACGATTCATACGGGATCATTTATAACCCGCTCTGTGGATTCACATTTGTCAACACCAATGACATATATCTTTTTGGCTATGGTCAAGTACAGAGAATCTCAAGACAAATCCTTGAGTCATCTTAAGACTCGGGGGCTACGATGATATGATTCAGCAAGTCTTGCCAGTTTCGGCAAATTCAAGTGCCCCAGGATGTTGAAGGGAAAGATAACCCGGTCTCGGAGGCTACTGTTATATTGATGAAAATTTAAAGGCCGCCAGAGAATTTCCGGCTCAAAAAGTATATGACAAAATCCCGGCTCAATGAAGAAGTTCCGGGTCATCAGAAAGGATTCCGGTTCAAAGGAAGTCAGTCTCACTAAAGCTCTCAAATATCCGGGTTAACATCCGGTTCAAGAAGAAATATCTCTTGCAAAGTTTGAGTTCTCAGAAAAGTCAAAAGGGGGCAAAGAGAGTTTGTTGCACAGCACAACTCAAACATAGGCACCCGGCGAGCATAGCTCAAAAATATAGCACAAGGGGGCTTCTGCTTACAAAGCAACGTCCTGTTTTGTCCATTAAACCGGCTATCATGCCACAATACAGCTTGGGAGCTTCACACCCAAGGGGCCAAAGAGAGTATTGTTGCTAAAAGTACAACTCAAACATAGGCACCCATTGAGCATAGCTCACAAAGTTACTTGGGGGCTCTTTGTGTAAAGTAACAAAGAGTTTGAAAGGACCCTTGTAACTGGGTATCGACCCACGGCTTGGAAGCCTGGTGTATTCACCTAAAACCCCGGGTTAACCTGCCTTCATCAAGTAAGCCAGTCCTATCCAGGTAATCCTGGCATGACCCGCCGAACATTTGACAAGTTAATCTTATACAGACCCTGAACTTGTCAAAGTAAAAAATGACGATTGGTTAGTTGGAGGCCCATCTTAAAAGGCTTTGTCAAATGGTTTAACTCAGCGGCCTGGCAGCCCATGAAAAGCCTCGAGTTTGGGCCTGGCAGCCCATGAAAAGCCTTGAGTTTGGGCCTGGCAGCCCTTGAAAAGCCTCGACTACAAGTTTTTTCATTTGCTTGTTGTCAAAGTTTCTTCTCCTTTGATAAGGTTTTAAGGTAAACCGGCGTCCATTGACCCGGCCAGACTATAAGTCTTTTCATCAGTCCGGTGTTTCTTAACCCGGCACAAGCTTTCAACTATCAGTTGTTAGTACAAACTCAATTGTAAACCGGAGTTTTCTTAGCCCGGTCTGGCATTGATTATAAGTTTCCAGGATGATTATCCGATGTTTATTACAACCCGACACGGTTTTATTACAAACCGGCAAAATATGACTGGCGTTATCATACTCAAGATTTGGGTTATCACCCTTACTAAAAAAAGTTGGTAAACCAACGATGTGATTTAATGTCATAGGTATGATCTATTTCATATTTGATTATTCTTAAGTGCAGCCTTGGTTATAAACCTGGGTTATATGTTGGGCATTATGACCCGTCCGGCGGTAAACCGCCATGACACTTTAAACTTGTTGTATGCAGAAACAAGTTGAATAAAGCATAATTACAAATCACCGGTGTTTATTGACCCGGCCTGGCTTTGGACTATAAGTCGCCAGTATATATTTGGATTGCGCCATTGGAATTATGCGCTTATAAGCCATTGGGTATATTATTCAAATAGCCAACATGGCTGGATTTTTATTTTGGTTATGAATAACCAGTATTATGATTAAGGTTTTCAAAGTCACTTTAGCGCAATGGCTATCATATTATCAATAGATGATTTATTCTACAATTGAAGGAATAGTCCCAAGTTGCTGCAGGCTTACGACCCGACACTTGGGGGCTACATTATTTTAGTTGAAATTACATCAAATACACAAGTCTCATGTCGCTGCAAGCATGCACCATGACACTTGGGGCTAATGCAAAGTCATTTTTTGCTCACCTTATTGAAGACCCGACTCATCACATTGTAATGAGCCGGCCCTTGGGGGCTACCAATTGCCTCTGTCAACAATTTAAGTTATAAAGCTTTTTATCCATTACATTGAAGGGTCCACTGATCAGTTGGTAAAGTACACGACTCTTAACCTTGTGGACGTGAATTCAAGCCCCATGATGGGTGTTACATCATATGATGTTATTTTCATTAAAGAATATATTAAAGTCCCAACTCAATATTATCTTACTGAGCCGGCCCTTGGGGGCTACATGTTGTTGTTCAAAGTTTACAAGATTATATTTACAAAGTCCCTGCTCATTATTGCATAATGACCCGGCCCTTGGGGGCTACACTGGTTGAAGTTTTTATGAGCATCAAGCAATTACAAGTCCCAGGTTGCTGCAAGCATGACAACCCGACACTTGGGGGCTACATATGTGGAATACTCAATTCTGACTAGTGATTGAGATGAACAACCTGGATTTCTTCAAGATTGTGATATTTATATTGAAGCAAGTCTTAAGTTGTTGCTATGCTACCTTCTTAAGACTTGGGGGCTACAAGTGATAGGCATATAAGAGGTATATTTTCAAGCTGGATGTTAACTACAAGTATGACCCAGTGCTATCAATATTTACAAACCGGTGATCTTGGCAACGATAAACCGGCAAGTTTTACATTCTTAAACAGGCTGAAGATCAGATGAGAATTTCAAGGACCAATATTTTTGTTAAGTCGTTGGGAGCTGAGTCAAAGAAGTCATTCTTCACAATATTTCTCTGTGACAAACCAATGTCAGCAAATTGATTATGAAGATGGCCTATTGACCTGGATTTTCTAGAAGGAAATGACAAGGATTTAAAAATGCGCAGGATCAGTTTAACATGGATAAATCCAAATTAAACTGGGGGCTAATGTCGGGGATATACCCCACGGTATGACCCGGCTGGAGTTGTAAACCGGCTGGGACTTGGTAAACCGACGGATGGTAAACCGGCGGAGAGTTAAGACAAAGAGTCAAGATAGATGGCTAAGGCAGACGGTAACCCGGCTGGTGGTAAACCGGCAGACAGTTAAGACAGATGGCTAAGAAAGATGGTAAACCGGCGAGTGTTAAACCGACAGAGTTAAGACAGATGGTAGCACCGGCAGGTGTTAAGTCAATCATAACCCGACAGACAATGTTAAACCGGTAGACAATGTTAAACCGGCAGACCTTAAGAAGCCCAGGAAGGAAAGTCAAAATAGTTTAAGTCTTAGTCCGAGATGGACTCTACATGTAACCCGCCCCTTTAACTTATATAAGGAGGGGCAGGGCTCCCCAAAGAGGGACAAGCAAACAACAATCTCTAGGGCTAGAAAAAATTAGAGGAGAGCCGGTTTACGTCGACTCCCTCGTGATGATAATGAGATATAGCCTCAAACAGCATGTAGGGTTGTTACCGAATGATGTTTTCCCAGGGCCCGAAGCTGTCTAAATCCTTGTCTTGTGTTGAGTTTCTCGATTCCACTCAACCCCTCTCAAGCTACCACATAGATGCGTTGGCCTCACGACTAAGTCCTTCCGCTAGGACATCTGACGTGACAATTCCACGACAGAAGGGTGCCTAGAAGGAGAGGTGGGAGGAGTGGCGGGGCCGGTAGGTATGGATCAAGGAAGAGGATCCACGGGAGTTCTACCAAGTTCGTCAGAGACCGCCAGTCCGTCACAAGGACTGGAGCAACCTCGACGCCGACGACAAGAATCTTGCGATCGCTACTACCAGAATCCATCGCCTCACCATGATCGGGCTCACCCTTGAGATGAATGAGGCCGATTTCATCCGCCGCCGAATCGCCCCACTGCATAACAAGGGGAGGTCAGCCTGGCTCTTCAGGAACGCGGCCGATATCATGAGGCTTCGCCCTGGCTTGAAGCACAACTTCGCGGTGATGGGGCATGCCCATTTCTGTAAGAGGCTTTTCCAGCTCGATGTGGGTGACGACAGCAGCGCTGAGAGAGTCGGCAAGGCCACAAAGGCCGGCAAGGCCATCAAGGGGCCTCTGTTCGGGTTGCCGGCGGGAGTGGTCCCACTGAGCAACAACTCTCGCCAAACCGAGATCATCGCCATGATGCCAGACTTCAACGCACACGGCCTTGACCCAAAATGGGCCGAGCCGGAGGTGGAGCAGGTGCAGGAATTCTTCGACAACCTGTCAAAGAGGTATGTCCACGATGAGCCACTGCTTATCAAGGACACCACCATGGAGGAGCTAGACTACATCGCCGCTAGGGCTGCGGAGGCGGCGCTCGCCAAGGAAGCTGGCAGCATCGGCCACATGGAGAACGAGGCCGAGGCGGCCGCAGAGGGGGAGGAGCTTGCCGGATGGGCAGAGTCTACTGGGGAGGCCAGCAGCGCCAGCACCGGGCCCCTCCTCATCAAATATGTGGACGAGGAGTCGACCAAGGAAGGGCCGGGGCTGACGACCCTCCGGTCATGGGGAGAAGCCGTGTCCAGCGGCCGGCTAGCTCTAGCGAGCCGGTCCGGCCTGGTAGGACCGAGCAGCGGCACGAGGCCCAGGGGGAGTCCATGCGCCTAACAAGGGCTGCGGCAGCGAGGAAGGTGGTGAAAGCCGCTGTGGCGAAGAAGAAGGTGACCGCCTATTCTTCGTCCAAGCGTCGCCAGACTCCATCCCCTTGCCCTCCCCCCCCCCCCCCCCCCCCCCGCAGATGTCGACACGGAGTTCATCTTTGATCTTTTGTCTCTCAGCCCAAGGAGGAAGAGGAAGGCAGTGGAAGAGGAGGTGGAGGATGAGTAAGCATCTTGCCCTTCACCATCCCCGTACCTTCATACCACGCCAGTTTTCTTGACTTGTTTTTACTCTTGTAGGGATATGGAGATGCTAGCCTGGAAGGTGGCAAAGAAGGCCAAGGCCTCAACGAGCGACAAGCCCCCAGTGGGTACTTCGCGACGCCGTTGTTGGTGGAGAGTAGCCCGGACAGCAGTCCCCGGCACAGCCCTCGCTCCAACCCCCAGCGTAAGCTCACCACTCACCCCACCACTTATGAACATTGGGGTGTGAATCCTTTGAAGCTGACCTTGCCGGGTTGGCAGGAGAAGAACGGCGGTAGGAGGAGCCGCTGAGGGCCACCCCCAACATGCCGCCCCCCTTGACTACATCGCCCCGAGGGGCATCCCCGGCGAGGGCATCCACCACCGAGCCCACTCATATGGAGGAGGAGATGAACTTGGGTGCCGGGGGCTCTCCCCCAGCAACATATACTAGAGGGAAGGGTGCTAATTCTTCCCAGCTTGGAGCAGGTAAGTCATTTGCTTTCCATGTTTGCTCTTTCTTTTTCTTATTGTACCTTGACCTTGGCCCCGGCTCATCCTCTCTTCTTGGTACCCAGATCCTCCCTTGGCGGACCGGGAGGATATCGACACCATTATCGGGGAGGTCACCAGGGACGCCGAGGCCGAGGCCAACAAGGTCGCCGCCGAGGAGGCTGCCAAGACCGCCACCAAAGAGGCCGCCAAGGAGCCTGCCGGGGAAGCCAGCAAGGCCGCTGTCGAGGAGGTCGGCAAGGGGCCTGCCAGAGAGGCTGGCAAGGCCGGTGCCGAGGATGGGGTGGTTGAAGACCAACCTTCCTCCTCTGCTGCCTCCGGCTCAAGCAAGTACTTGAAGGTGGGTGAAGACGTGTTCATCCATCTTCCAGGAACGGCACGTACCAGGGCGCCAACTGAAGGGGAGGCATTCGATGATGAAGCACTCGCCTCCATCGAGCTCCAGGTCGTTGACAAACTGAGCACCGGCGGCGGCGGTTCCCAAGAGGAGCAGCTGCTTCGGGCCATGAGTGCCAACTTCCAGAAGCTCCAGGCACTTAACCGGGTCCGCTTGAACAAGGCTAAATCCAAGATGGTGGCGGATCTCGAGGAACGCGTCGTCGAGGTGCAGGCCTGGTTCCACAAAGCCCACGAGGAACTGAAGGTCGCTCAAGACCTGTTGGCCAAGCGCAAACGAGAGCTCATCCTGAAGCAGGCCGGTGTTGAGAGAGCCGAAGAGGCGGCAAGGGAAGAGGACGCCAAGGACGAGGCCGCTCGTCGTCAACACCAGGCCGAGCTAAACTCCCAGGAGTAGGACCTTGCCTCTCGTGAGGAGGCACTCGCCGCCACGCTCCACGGCAAGGAGGAGGAGGTTGAGAAGCTCGTCATGCCGCGGACCCAGGAACTAGAGCAGAAGCACATGGAGGCGCTCGATGCCCAAGCCCTGGTCCATGCCGGCAGAGGGAAGGAGCTGGAGGTGGAGCGGGATGACCTGAAGAAACAGGTCCTGGAGCTGGTGAAGGAGAAAGACACGCTCAATGGAGCCTTGGTGGAGGCACAGGCCACAGTCCTCGGTAAAGCTGAGTAGCTCTCCAAGGCCAATGACTGCATCAACGACTTGAAGCTGAAGCTGGAGGGTCTTGAGGGGACGCTTTCGGAGGTCAGGGCCCGGGAAGAGACACTGACCAAGGACCTAGAGGAGGAGAGGAAGCTGTGGAGGAATGACGCCGCCAACCACGAGGATTACGTGAAGAGAGAAAACCTCTGGGTCAGCCGCCTCGCCGACGTCGCCGGCAGGATCACCACACAGCTGGTGGCCATGGGGGTGCCAAACATGAGGTACATCCTGGAGCCGAACGTGAGTCCCATTGCCAAACTGACCCTGTTCTTTGAGGGCGTTCTTGGAGCCCTGCAACAATTCCGCTCCAATAGAGCGGCCTCCCTGGCCAATGAGGCCCGGAAGATTTGACGGGCCGCCCTGACCAAGGTGCTCACCAAGGTGGCGTACTGGAATCCCACCCTCGACTTCGACGCTGCGCTGGAGAGCTTGCCGAAGGATGTGGACCTCGGGGCGCTCGAGGAGCGTATCCAGCCCATCATCAGCCGCGTCGAGGGAGTTCGGAGGATAGAGGGCTAGCGCCGGGACTAGGCACCCCATTTCTCATCGGCGCTGCAGGTTCATGACTGAGAAATTTTTATCTTTAGTTAGAACCGCAGTGACAATTGGTGTAATATAACTCTGCAGTACTTTGAAACAATGCATGTTATTTTCCTGTTCGATCTTTCTTTGTATGTACACCCTACGCTCAACTAGATAGGCTTGCCGGCGCGAACCCAGGCTGCGGCATTTCGAGGACAGATCCTCAACAACCGGCCGCGTGTGCTTGCGGCCAAGTAAACCACCTCACCGTTCTCAACGCGTCCGCTCGAACTGTTGAGCGGACTCTAAACAGAACAAGGGTGTTGCCAATAGTGGGAAGGCCACCTTGCCGTTCTCGACGCGGCCGCTCGAACTGTTGATCGGACTCGAAACAGAACAAGGGCGTTGCCAATAGCGGAAGGCCCCCATCGCGTGAAGGTTTCTCATACCAAGAACAGGATCTCCGAGGAAAACAACCTTGTATATAAAGGAATTACTCAAAGCTTCGAATGACTTAGCTTTTCTGTCACTACACGAGCGTTTACTGCACCCGCAAATGATGCCACTTGTTCGGTCATCTTCTTCCTTGGAGTGACGACCACATGAAGCCGCTGCGCAAACTAGACTAGATTTTCACAACTGCGCCCCCCTACTTGGCGCGCCAGAGATGTCGGGGGAAACGACACCTATGGGATCACTGGGGTCCTTTTTTGCTACGGTTGGCGGGCCCGGGGTTGTACAAAGAGCGGGTCTAGAAGGCAGCACGAGGATCATTTACCCAGGTTCGGGCCGCAAGGATGCGTAATACCCTAGTCCTGCTTTGGTGTATATTTGAGTGTTCTTGAGTTCTTTAACTAGCTACGATGCGTGCGTCGTCCAAAGATCTGAATCCTTTCTCAGTGCGCCGTGGGCCTCCTTTTATAGTCAAAAGGGGCTGCCACAGTGGCACACAAGAGGTGGAAAGGTATAGAGTGTATGAGCTTATGGCCTGTCATCGGGGGCAGTAACAAGGCCCGTCCCGTCCGTCGCTGCTCCGTCTTACTCCGACACGCGTCCAGGCCAACGAGGCATGCAGCGCCACGCAAGCTGGCAGACTGCTGAGTTGGCGTGGTCATAGGGTCTTCATGAAGATCTGCATGCCGCCACGCTGGTGTTCGGCTAGTTGGATTAGTATCCACATACTGCCACATGGGTACTTGCTTCAGTTGGTGGGTTGGCCGCTGGGCTGGGGCGGCGATGGGGCGGCAAGGTGTTGCCGTGGTCCCGCGTATATTCCAGAAAGGGTCTTGCCGGGGTTTTGTGAGTGCCCCCGGCAAGAGTCTTGCCGGGGCCTTGCGAGCGTCTTCGGCAGGGAGCCTTGCCGGGGCCTCGTGGGAATCCTCGGCAAGGAGTCTTGTGATTGTCTTGTCTTCTGGTCATCATCTAGTCTTGTAGGCTCTCTGTCTTCACAAAGATTTGCATGCCACCATGGAGGTGCTTCCCGAGCCTCGGTTCCAAAGTGGTCGATGGTGTTGGAACCTTTGGGCTCAAGGGTGGCGGCCCTGCTGGTGTCGAGCATGTTGCCCCGGCAAGGCTCTTGCCGGGGCTGCGGAGGCCGCCCTGGCAAGGGCCTTGCCGAGGGAGTCCACCTCGCCCTCCCGCTCTTCGTGTTTTTGGCTTGCCGTTGTTCTGGTTGTCTGGTGGTTTTGCTTTCTCTGCCCCGCTAGGTGTGGCCGCAGGCACGGCTCCAACTGCCTGCGCACAAGTAAACGGGTACAAAAGAGGGCCCCCACTTTTGTGCACCGACAATTACCGATAATCTCAGTACTTGCAGAGAATACCTTACTGAAACTGCTTGTCATTTCCTTCTGCTCCTCGTTGGGATCGACACTCTTACTTATCGAAAGGACTACGATAGATCCCCAATATCTGTGGGTCATCAATGATTTGCCATTATTTGGTTTTACTTTATGATTTACAACGCACAATTCCATGAATCTTAAAATAGATTAGCTTTCTTATAAAAAACTAGATGATTTTGAATGAAATGAACTATAAGAATTAAACGAACATCTACATCATGCATATATGACTCAAAGCTTACATGCTATCATGTGGTATTTATTCATAATTTGGTTGCCAAATCTCATGCGTGCAATGCACGTGTACCTTACTAGTCTAAATGGTGTTTGTGTGTGTTGTGCATGTTAAACACATTGTACGTAGTATCATACATGGTTTAGATTCTGAACATCAAGCTAGAGCATACATGTACTATGATTTGAATTCAACATAAAATGGATACATATATGTGAATTTGAGATCGTATGTACATGTAGTTCATATTTATATAGGAATTTACTTCTCCCATATTCATGTCATGTGTTGTGAAGATAATATTTAGATGGTTGTATAACTAACCCGAGTACAATCCCATTCAAACAGGGAAAATGTACTCAAATTTAGTCCATATTCTAGACAACACGCAATGTTTTTTTGTTGTTGAGGGAAGTGCAAATTGTTTTGGTACTGTACATGTTATCTTTGTTGTCCCGGTTTTTTTAGTTTTTTTGTATTTGAATGCATTTCTAGTAATATAATAAAACGGGACATGGCTCTCTCTAGTGATGAGGTGCGAATTGTCTTTTTTTGGGTACACGTTAAGCTTGTTCTCCCGAAATTTCAAGACGTGCCTTGTTATGCCGAAATTTCAAGCTAGCATCTCTGTCTATCGTGCTACGAAACTCCCGCCTCTTCAGCCCGCGCCTTGTTATCCTGAAATATTTAAGATATATCTTTGTCTCGTTGTGCTCCAAAAACTCCCTCCATCTCAACCTGCGCCTTGCTATCCCAAAATTACAACGCGCGCGAAAATTCCCACCTCCTGCGAAATCCCGACACATGAAATGCCTATGATACCCCTGAACCGATAGAACCGCCTAGCTCAAATCGGCAGGGGTACTTTCGTAACTTACCCCACAATTCGGACAAGCACGACCCTAAGCCATGGTTCCCCACTCCCATCCCATCCACCCACCCATTCATACACCGAGGCTGCAGAAAACCGTGAAGCCCCACACCCTCCTCCGCCCGCCACCCCGCCGGAGTGTAGCGACCCGACCTCAAACGGTCAAGTCTTTGTGCTTAAGTGTCATCCCTAGATCGGTATTGCTGACACACACAGTACTCGAGGATTTATAACAGAGTTCAATCACACAATTATTACATCAAATGTCTCAAAAGAGAACTTATTACAATAATATGGCTGAAGGCCATCTAAATACGATAACATCGGAAGCTTCGAAGGTAGTAGAGTCCATCCAAATCCATGGGAAGACTGAGTGCATGACAATGACCTAGCGCACCTTACTCTTCATCTAAGAATTCTGCAATATAATATGTTGCAGCCTGTGTAGGGCAGCACATGGAATATGCTGGCAAGATAACACTATAGAGCAATCAACAAATAACAACTATAACTACATGCATATATGGCTGGTGGAGGCTCTATGGTTATATTTTGCATAAAGCTAGTTTTTTCCTACAACAAAGGAATATATTTTATTTAACTACAAAATTTGTTGATAAACATTGAGAATGGTAACCTCATCTCAATCCCAATTAAAAGTTAACAACTTAACAAAATTAATTAAGTAGAGTGTTGAGATCAACATAATAATTCAAGTACCAGATACTCAAGATGTCCATAACGAAGGACACGGCTAATCATGATTAGTTTGTACACTCTGCAGAGGTTTGCACACTTTTCCCCAGAAGACCCGATGTCCTCCGTTGAATTTCTCGCAGTACATGATGTTTGACAAATGGATGACCGAGACACAGTCTTTCAGAAGCATTCACTCTTTACGACGGGTAGACCGTACCACCTACATCCCCTACATCTGCTAGTCTACCACTGAAAGAGGGCACACAAAATACTCAACTATGCCAGAGCCCATAATGGCTTGTGGTTGCACATGGAATTTTCCAGCATGAATTACATAATGATCCCTTTGAGCCTGAGTGGCAAACCATAGGAAAATCACACAGATACCCCATGATCTCCTTTGGACAACACTTGATTCCCTAGGTGCCCACAAACCAATCCACCCAGATGTGTATTAAAGTAGCCACCTTAAGTTAAACCTTAATTAACAATAATCTCACATCTTACATGAATTCTCTCAAAACCCAAACCACGTCTACGAGCATACCATAGCAATGTAAGCATAACGTAGAACTCCCAGGGTTTGAATAAAAAGGGCAATAGGTTCCTACCTCATCATCTACTTCCCAATACCCACATGTTAAACAAGTCCTACTCATGCAATGTTTGAGGGTTGAAACTGATGCAGAAAAACTGGGTAATAAGGGGATATGATCAAAGTGTTGCCTTGCTGACGATCTGAAAACCCTAGTTACTCGTAGTAGAAAGCCTCGCACTCTGGAAAGTCTATCGTGAACAAACAATAGCATACATAAGCACTCATGCATAATATGCAAAGATAAAACACAAATAAAAAGATCCAAACTAAAAGTTCAAGTGAAGAGCTTCGATTTGCAAAAAGAATCAATCAAATTGCAGTGCGCGGCGGCGGCTGCGGCGGCGGGGCTGGCGGTGTTGGGCGGTGCGGAGGAGGCGGCGGGGGTGCTCCGGCTTATAAAGGGGTCGGGGCCTTCTTGCGGGAGGGGGCGGCGGTGAGGTGGAGTCGGGCTCGAACTCCACGGCGGTGGCGACCGGGACTCCTAGCGGGAGGCGACGGCGCGCGGCTGGGCCAGTTGGGCCTCTAGCCCAGTTCGGTCCGACAGAGTCTTTTTTTTAATAAATTCCGTTGCGAAAAAAATCCAAATAAAATAGAAAAAAATTCTGAAAATACCAGAAACAATTTTCACCGTCCAAACCTAGTATTTAGGACAAGATGAACATTTTTCTGGACTAAATGCAAATTTTAAAAAATGCAAGTTTTTCTCTAATTCAAATAAAATGCAAATAAAAGAAATTGATTTTAAAATTTCTCCTCCAATATTTCTTTTCTGTTGAAGAAGTCATATTATCTTCTCTCATTTATTTTTGTTATTGAAAATAATTGGAGGGAAAATATTAAGATCAAATTGATCCTTTATTCAAATTTGAAATACATTCAAATATGAAATTTTAGTGAAACCTCCAACTCTCTCCTTGGGTCCTTGAGTTGCTTAAGATTTCTGGGATCACAACCAAATGCAAATAAAAATATGATATGCATATGATGACCTATGTATAACATCCAAATTGAAAATTGGGATGTTACAAATCCACCCCCCATAAGATGAATCTCGCCCTCGAGATTCAGGTTGGCTAGAAAATAGGTGTGGGTGGTATTTCCGTAGGTCTTCCTCTCGTTCCCAGGTGGCTTCCTCCTCGGTATGGTGGCTCCACATAACTTTGCAAAACTTGATATCCTTGTTGCGTGTAACTCGGCTGGAAAACTCAAGAATTTTGATGGGTTTCTCCTCGTAGGTTAGGTCACTATCCAACTGAATTGCTTCCAGGGGCACTGTATCTCTCAGAGGTATATCGGCCATCTATGCATGGCACTTCTTCAACTGGGAAACGTGAAACACATCATGAACTCCTGACAATCCTTCTGGCAACTCTAGCTTGTAGGCCACTTCTCCCATACGTTCTAAAACTCGATATGGTCCTACAAATCTTGGGGCTAACTTTCCTTTAACACCAAATCGTTTAACTCCTCGAAGAGGTGACACATGATGATATCCCCTGTCTCCGATTTCATAGACTACCTCCTTGCGTTTCGTATCAGCATAACTCTTCTGCCTGGACTAGGCTACCTTCAGTCTATCACGGATTAACTTAACCTTCTCTTCAGACTCCTTGAATAAATCCGGTCCAAACAACTGACGGTCTCCGACTTCATCCCACATCAATGGTGTCCTGCACCTCCTTCCATACAAAGCTTCGAAAGGGGCCATCTTTAAGGTAGCCTGGTAGCTGTTGTTGTGTGAGAACTCTGCGTAAGGTAAATTATCATCCCAGCTAGATCCATAATCTAGCGCACAAGCTCTCAACATGTCCTCTAGAATCTGATTGACTCTCTCGATCTGTCCATCTGTCTGCAGATGAAAGGCTGTACTGAATTCTAACCTGGTACCCAAAGTCTGGTGTAGCTGATACCAAAACTTTGAAGTAAACTGTGTTCCTCTATCTGATACGATGGTCCTCGGAACTCCATGCAGACATACGATCCTAGTCATATGTATCTTGGCCAACTTCGCGCTCGTATAAGTGGTTTTCACGGGGATAAAGTGAGCCACTTTGGTCAAGCGATCAACTACTACCTAGATGGAGTCATAACCTGATCTTGTCCTAGGTAACACAGTGATAAAATCCATGCCAAGTTTATCCCACTTCCATTCAGGTATCAGCATAGTCTGTAATAATCCGGCGAGCTTCTGATGTTCTGCCTTAACTCTCTAACATACATCACATACGGCTACATACTCGGCAATATCCTTCTTCATACCTGTCCACCAAAAACGTTCCTTCGAATCCAAATACAACTTAGTGTTTCCGGGGTGAATCGAGTATGGCGAGTCATGAGCCTCCTAAAGTATTAACTTCCAGATCTCCGCATCATTGGGCACATAAATACGATCCTCAAACCATAAAGTTTCGTGCTCATCCTCACGAAAACCTTTGGCCTTTCCTTTTCTCATCTTCTCATTTATCTCAGCAATTTCCACATCATCCTTCTGAGCTTCTCGAATCCTTCCCAATAACATAGACTAAACCTCCATTACTGCAACAAATCCTCTTGGAACTATCTCCAAATGAAGTTCCTTGAGATTGCCGACTAACTCCTATAGTAATCCTCCGCTTACGAGGGTATTTACATAACTCTTGCGGCTCAAAGCGTCGGCTACAACATTGGCCTTTCCTGGATGATAATGTAGCTTCATATCATAATCCTTTATTAGCTCCAACAATCTCCTCTGCCTGAGATTCAACTCCTTCTGTGTGAAAATATAAACTCTTCCGTCTTACATAAGTACACCTCCAAGTCCCAAGCGAGAAGCGTCGCAATAAACTTGGAAATCCTTGCGTATATCCGGAAGAATCAGCACTGGTGATGTAACCAAACGTTTCTTCAACTCGTGAAAACTGGCCTGACATTCATCTGTCCATTTGAACTTGGTGTCCTTCTTCAACAACTCTGTCATGGGTTTCACAATCTTGGAAAAATTCTCAATGAACCTCCTATAGTATCCTACGAGTCCCAGAAAACTACACATCTCTCCAACTGAGGTGGGTGCCAACCACTCAGTGATAGACTGAACCTTGGTAGGGTATACTGCTATACCTTCTCCTAATATAACATGTCCAAGAAATCCAACTTCTTTCAACCAAAATTCACACTTGCTGAACTTGGCATATAGCTGATGTTCCCTAAGCTTCTCGAGAACTAATCGCAAATGTTCCTTGTGTTCCTCTTCATTCTTCGAGTACACCAATATATCATCAATGAACACCATAACAAACTTATCCAAGAACTCCATGAACACCTTATTCATCCTACTCATAAAATAGGCAGGTGTGTTGGTCAATTCAAAAGACATGACTGTGTACTCATATAGCCCATATCTTGTGGTAAAAGCTGTCTTAGGTATATCCTGTTCGCGGATCTTCAGCTGGTGGTATCCTGATCATAGATCGATCTTGGAGAATACTTTAGCTCCCTGTAGCTGGTCAAACAAATCATTGATAATCGGTAGTGGGTACTTGTTCTTTATCGTTACTTCATTCAATGCACGATAATCAACAACCATTCTCAAAGATCCATCCTTCTTCTCAACCAAGAGCATTGGGGCTCCCCACAGTGATGAACTTGGTCGAATATAACCTTTCTCCAATAACTCTCTAATCTGCTTCTTAATTTCTTCCAGATCATTTGCAGGCATCTGATACGGTCTCTTTGATATAGGTCTGGTGCCTGGTAACAGCTCTATCAAAAATTCTATGTATCAATCTAGTGGCATGCCTGGTAATTCCTCTGGGAATACGTCCGGGTAATACTTCACAACAGGCACTTCTTCCTGAACAACTCCCGAGAGGGAATGCACTTGGGTCCTCCTTGGTGCATGCCTAGATACATACTTGGTCCTTTTTCCCTCAGGGGTGGTGAGTAAAATTAACTTACTAGCACAATCGATGTTTCCTCCATACTTTGATAGCCAATTCATGCCTAGTATTATATCCAATCCTTGTGACTCCAAAATTATTAGGTATGAGGGGAAAACATGGCTACCAATGGTTAATGGTAACCGATCACACCATCGGCTGGCCATATACTCCTCTCCTAGTGAGTTTACTAACATGTCTGACCTAAGGGCTAAGGTTGGAAAATTAAACTTGTCCACAAATCCCCTTGATATGTATGAATGCGATGCACCAGCGTCAAAAAGAACGAGAGTGGTAAATGACTTAATCAAAAACTTACCAATCACTGCGTCAAGCTGCTCTACAACTTCCTCCACGTTGATGTGGTTCACCTGACCTCTGGTGAAGGGGTTGGGCTTCTTCCAGAGTTTCCATTTCCATAGCCATTTTTCAACTAAGAACAATCATTGGCATAGTGTCCAGTCTTCCCGCACTTGTAACAGGTGACATGGCTCAGGTCCTTCTTAGCGGGTGTTGCTGGGTTGGAACGGTTCTGGCTGCTGCTTCCTCCATTCCCATTTCCATTCTTAGGGCCACTGTGGTTATGCGAATTGCCTCCATTGTGAGTATGGCCTCCATGGTTATGATGGGTATGCCCTCTGAGTTTGGGGTAAAACAAGGCTTCAGCTCAGCTCCAGAATTGTACTTCCATTGTCCATACTTCCTTTTGCGGCTCTCTATCTGCTGTTGCTTGCCTTCAATCATAAGAGCCCTGTCTACCAACTCCTGGTAATTGGCGAATGTTGCCACCATCAACTGCATACTCAGCTCGTCATTCAGCCCTTCCATAAACTTCTCCTGCTTCGCGGCATCTATGGCCACATCATCTGGGGCATAGCGGGCTAACTTGCTGAACTCATCCATGTACTGGCCCACGGTATGATTTCCCCGGCGCAAGTTGCGAAACTCACGCTTCTTCATACTCATAGCTCCACCTAAGACATGTGTAGTGCGGAATGCCTGTTGGAACTGATCCCAAGTGACACCGGCTATGGGGAAAGTGGTTGTGTAGTTCTCCCACCATGAGCCTGCGGGTCCATCTAGTTGATGTGCGGCAAAGTGCACCTTCTCAGCATCTGTGCAACCTGCGGTGGTCAGCTCCCTTCCAATCCCGCGGAGCCAGTCACCAGCAACAATCGGCTTGATGCTACTAGAGAACACCGGCGGGTTCAACCTCAGAAAACGGGCTAAGTTGTCAACTGGAGGTGGTGGCGGTGGGTTGTTGTTGTTGTTGTTGTTGTTGTTCTTGTTGCCTTGGTTCTGGACTAGCAACGGCATCAAGGCATTCTGCTGTTGGATCAACTGAGTGAGCTCCGGTGGGAAGACAAATCCGGGGTCACGTCTCGGAGGCATGTGATAGGTTTAGAGGGGTGAGAATAGAATAGAGTGAGGTCTAGAGAGAAATCACTACCCATATGCACATGAGACAAACACCACTCAATTCAAACAAGATCATACAATCGATCTAAACTATCGTTACAAAAATTCTCAGACTATAACTATATACATGGGGGAGATACTACTGGTAATATAGTAGCCATCTAGAAATTTTGATCGGTGGAAGACTCCATGATATCTGCTCCAGCTTCGTCTTCATAATCATCATCGCTGTCGGGGTCCGTGTCGGTGTCGTCGATTATGATGTAGTCTTTAGGGTGGTTGTCCTCTTCAGGTTCGGGATCTCCCATGAATACTCCTAGCTTCTTCTTCAGGTCTTCATTCTTCTCAAGTAGCACTGCAATTTCTTCTTCATATCCATCATGTGTAGACTTGAGTTCCTCTTCTAGGTCCATGTTCCGGGTCATCGCTTTCTTCATGTCTAACATGCTGGCACACATCTGGTTCTCCTGATGACGAATGTGCTAGTTTAACTCTTGGATGTAGGCTGCAATGGATTTATCCCTCCTGGTGCAAATCATCTCCCATTGCTCATCTCAGCGTCCACATATCTGGTAGATGGTGTCCTTAAGATCCTTGTGGTATACCTTGCTGATGCGTCCCATGGCGATGTGGGCGGCCATGCTCTTTCCTAGACTCCAGGTTAGTGCATCAAAGGAAAACTCTATGGGCTCAGTTACTGGTGTGAATATCCTACCTGGAACATGTACTTGAATCGTCCAGTGCTCTTCTTCAGGTAGAGTGGCGGTGTAGGTCCCGATGAAGCTTGGTATTCCGATGCTTAGGTACCTAGTGGCTTCCTTGAGGTGTCGTCCGACAGGGGTGTCGTCATCCGGTTGAGCAAACTTGTTCCTTGGATCCGCCATCTATAGAGTAGAAAATGGAGAAGTGTCAGCAATTAGTAGAGAAGAGTATCCTAGGGCTTTGTCCTAGTGGTCGCGTCCTACATTCAGTGTATGCTCCGATACCATGTTGTAGCGACCCGACCTCAAAGGGTCAAGTCTCTATGCTTGAGTGTCGTCCCTGGATCGGTATTGCTGACACACACAATACTCGAGGATTCATAACAGAGTTCAATCACACACCTATTACATCGAATGTCTCAAAAGAGAACTTATTACAATAATATGGGTGAAGTCCATCTAACTACGATAACAGCGGAAGCTTCGAAGGTAGTAGAGTCCATCCGACTCCACGGCAAAACTGAGTGCATGACAATGACCTAGCGCACCTTACTCTTCGTCTGAGAATTCTGCAACATAATCGTTGCAGTATGTGTAGGTCAGCACATGGAATATGCTGGCAAGATAACACTACAGAGCAATGAACAAATAACAACTATAACTACATGCATATATGGCTGGTGGAGGCTCTATGGTTATCTTTTGCATAAAGCTAGTTTTTCCATACAACAAAGGAATATATTTTATTTAACTACAAAATTTGTTGATAAACATTGAGAATGGTAACCCCATCACCGTCCCAATTAAAAGTTAACAACCTGACAAAATTAATTAAGTAGAGTGTTGAGATCAACATAATAATCAAGTACGAGATACTCAAGATGTCCATAACCGGGGACACAGCTAATCATGATTAGTTTGTGCTCTGCAGAGGTTCACTTACTTTTCCCCACAAGACTCGATCTCCTCCATTGAACTTCTCGCACTACATGATGTTTGAGAAACGGATGACCGAGACACAGTCTTTCAGAAGCATTAACTATTTACGATGGGTAGACTGTACCACCTACATCCCCTACATCTGCTAGTCTACCACTAAAAGAGGTCACACAACAAACTATGCCAGAGCCCATAATGGCTTGTGGCTGCACACGAAAGTTTCCAGCATGAATAACATAATGATCCCTTTGAACCTGGGTGGCAAACCATAGGAAAATCACACGGATACACCGGGATCTCCTTTGGACAACACTGGATTCCCTAGGTGCCCACAAACCAATCCACCCAGATGTGTATTAAAGTAGCCACCTTAAGTTAAACCTCAGTTAACAATAATCTCACATCTTACATGAATTCTCTCAAAAGTCAAACCACGTCTACGAGCATAGCATAGCAGTGTAAGCATAACACAGGTCTCCCAGGGTTTGAATACAGAGGGCAACAGGTTCCTACCTCATCATCTACTTCCCAATACCCAAAAGTTAAACAAGTCCTACTCATGCAATGTTTGAGGGTTGAAACTAATGCACAAAAACTTGGTAATAAGGGGGTATGATCAAACTGTTACTTGCCTTGCTAACGATCTGAAAACCCTAGTGACTCGTAGTAGCAAGCCGCGCACTCATGAAACTCTATCGTGAACAAACAATAGCATACATAAACACTCAAGCATAATATGCAAAGGTTAAACACAAATAAAAAGATCCAAACTAAAATTCCAAGTGAAGAGCTTCGATTTGCAAAAAGAATCAATCAAATCGGAGTTACGAAACTCAAACTACGATCAAAAGAAGTTCAAATTCAAATCTGCTTGAAACGAAAATTTTAAATAGTCAAAACCTTGTTCAAGTTGATTATCTGGATAGAGGGGAACAAGACGAAGATTTTGGCATTTGTTTCACTGGATTTGGATAAATGAGTAAAAAGTAAAGAGGGTTTTAAGTTCAGGGACTAATCTATGATAAAAGTATTCGTGGATCGGTCCTTGGCCGAAAAATTAAAACTACAAAGTAAAATCTAACGAATGAACGTTCGCTAACTAGAACTAATGAACGAAAATCGTTCGTTAAAACGATCTAACTGGTGAACGTTCGCTAATTAACCTAATAAATAAAAAACGATGTATTCTAAACCAAAAAAACGAAAGAAAACCGAACGGTTTTTACCAGTCAACCAAAGAAATCCGGCGGCGAGGTCAACAGCGAGATCTGGGGGGATCAGCGGCGGCGGCAAGGCAAGGTGGGGCTCCGGCGGTGGCGGCGACGGCCGTGGCTGTCGGCGTCGGCGGCTACGGTGGCGGGGCTGGCGGCGTCGGGCGGTGTGGAGGAGGCAGCGGGGGTGTTGGCTTATAAAGGTGCTGGGGGCCTGCTTGCGAGAGGGGCGGCGGCGAGGTGGAGTCCGGTGGGAGGCGGCGGCGACCAGGACTCCGAGCGGGAGGCGGCGGCGCACAGCTGGGCCTCTGGCCCAGTTCGGTCCGACGGAGTCTTTTTTTAGAAAAATAATAAATTCCACCATGAATAAAAATCCTAATAAAATATTAAAATTCTAAAAATACCAGAAACAATTTTCACCGTCCAAACCTAATATTTAGGACAAGATGAACATTTTTCTGGACTAAATGCAAATTTTCAAAAATGCAAGTTTTTCTCTAATTCAAATAATATACAAATAAAATAGAAATTGATTTTAAAATTTCTCCTCCAATATTTCTTTTCTGTTGAAGAAGTCATACTATCTTCTCTCTTATATTTTTGTTATTGAAAATAATTGGAGGGCAAATGTTAAGATCAAATTGATCCTCAATTTCAAATTTGAAATAAATTCAAATATGAAATTTTAGTGAAACCTCCACCTCTCTCCTTGGGTCCTTGAGTTGCTTAAGATTTCTAGGATCACAACCAAATGCAAATAAAATATGATATGTATATGATGACCTATGTATAACATCCAAATTGAAAATTGGGATGTTACACGGAGCCTCTTCCCCGACAAGGTCGTCCACAGCAACACCTCGACGTCCCTCATCCACTGTACCAGATGAGGATCCGTCGTCGATCTCATCGTCCCACCGGTTTAGCCACCCCGTCCTCCACCTCCAAGGGGCTTGCCCAATGTTCCCCTTGTCTTTTGCCCCACCTCCATTCCCACACCACCGTCTTCACCTGCACCATCAAAAGAGCATCATCATCACATTTCCTCAGATGAAGCTGAGGCCTAGTTGGCGCCACCAAAGAGGTTATACACTAATGGCCACGTTTTCTTCTTGATTCGATCTCACGGTGCTACCGGAGCTCAGTCCCGATCCGACATGGCGCGGCTCCATCCATGGCGGCATCACCGGCTGTCGGTGTCAAAACCGGCGGATCTCGGGCAGGGGGTCCCGAACTGTGCTTCTAAGGCGGATGGTAACAGGAGGCAGGGGACATGATGTTTACCCAGGTTCGGGCCCTCTTGATGGAGGTAATACCCTACGTCCTACTTGATTGTTCTTGATGATATGAGTATTACAAGAGTTGATCTACCATGAGATCGTAGAGGCTAAACCCTAGAAGCTAGCCTATGATATGATTGTATGTTGTCCTACGGACTAAACCCTCCGGTTTATATGGACACCGGAGGGGGCTAGGGTTACACAAGGGAGATCTACATATCTGTATTGCCTAGCTTGCCTTCCACGCCAAGGAGAGTCCCATACGGACACGGGACGGATTCTTCAATCCTGTATCTTCATGGTCCAACGGTCCGGCCAAAGGATATAGTCCGGTTGTCCGGAGACCCCCCAATCCAGGACTCCCTCAGTAGCCCCTGAACCAGGCTTCAATGACGATGAGTCCGGCGTGCAGTATTGTCTTCGGCATTGCAAGGTAGGTTCTTCTCCAAATCTTGAATATCTGCTAAGTAGTGTCTGGCTCCCATAAATGTTGGACTTCTTGGCTTCTGCGCCCAATAAGGGCTATCTTCCATGTGTCGAGCGAATGCGAGGAGCCTGGGCATTTTTACATTCGCCCCCCTAGCCAGGTAAATAAATCGTCTATTAAATGGATGGGGATTCTTGGATCCAATCCACACCATCCTCCCACGATGAGAATCCACCAAAGCGCGCTCGGAAAAATCCATTCCAGCATGGCCGGCCATCGCGGCTCCTCCTCTCTCTCCCGTAGCCCTAAGCCCGGTGATTGGGAGAAGTGTTTCGTCACGCACAGTCGATTAGTAGAGCTGCAGCCCAAGGATTTCTCCCTCCAGCGTATATGGTCTCCGTATGAGCCGGGCTCGCCGCCTATAATGGCGGGGAGCAAGCGGAGAGCTTCCCCAATCCCTCCAAGGGGGAGCGGGTATGCCTTGTCCCCTACTTACTAAGGGGACTTGGATTTCCAATCCATCCGTTCCTCTGCGGCCTCCTGGAGTTATACGGCCTCCAGTTGCATAATTTCACCCCTGCTTCCATATTGCACATCGCCAGTTATGTTGCCCTTTGTGAGCTGTTTCTGAGCTGCGAGGCTCATTTCAAGCTGCGGAAGAGACTATTCTGCCTTGTGCCCCGTTCACAGGAGGGGTCACTTTATCAAGTGGGCGGAGCCGAAATTTGGTGCATCGCCGAGACCGGATACCTATCCGGTACCCCGAAGAAGGCGTCTGAAGACTGGCCTTCGTAGTGGTTTTATATGGAGGACGTCCCTCTTCCAGACCCTGTTCAGAGGGGTCTTCCCAAGTTCAACAATGCTCCTCGGAAGAAACGCCAAAGTTGGCGTCCACGGAGCCCCCAGGAGGAAGACAACAAAGAAGTCCTTTACCTGATGGGACGGATTAAAGCGCTGGCTCAATCAGGATTGACAATAATCGAGGTTATGTCAATATGCATAATGCGGGGGGTGCAGCCGCTTCAATATCGAGGGCACCCCTTGTGGTGTTTAACGGGGAAGATGATGCCACCCGCTGCGGGCGTAAGGGACTGGGCTCCGCTGCTGCTTTAGCAAGAATTCTGTCAAAGTTGTTCTAGGGAGAGGAAGAGGAGTTCATCCATATTAAGCCGCGGGATGGATTCTCCATGTACAACCCTCCAAGCTGGGTGAGCTGTCACTCTTTACTCCCAACCTTCCCGCATTCTTTGTTGTAAATGCTCACCTTGCCATTTCATGTTAGGAACTGTGAAAAGCTGTAAGGGAGGTCAACAGCCCACCTCCACAACCGGAGGACCATGACTGGACCCTCCACCCCGGACTTGAAGAGGATCCAGACATATTTGTGGAGCGGATAGACAGAAAGTTCTATCAATTGAGTTGTGATGACGCCATGGTGGCCATAACGACTATCCTGGACTACTCCCTGCATCGCATGTAAGAAAAGACCGGAGTCCCAACTTCGAAAAAGGATCCCCTTTTATGCACTTCACCTACCGTACACATATGGTGCTTTACAAGGAAGGCCTTCGGGACGCCGTGCCGAACCCGCAGCGACTCGCCAACAAGGGGCACCGAAGCCGGGTAGGCCAAAAAGGAAGGCGGTCAGGACGAAGACGCCGGTGCAGAGGTATGACACAAAACCTCGCTCCGTGGTTATCATCTTTCTTAAAATATAATGACATCCGTGTCTCTTAGTAGAAAAACCGCTCGCCAGATTATATCTGTAGAGGCTGCCGATCACGCCTCCACCAGTCGGGCTCCAGGGCCGGACAAAGAGGTGGAAGCTAACATGGGGCAGATGCTGAATGCTCATCCTACAGAGGATGCAGACAGACTATCTGATACCAATTCCGAGGTGGAGAGTGCCATGAATCACAGGCGTCGCCGGGCCGTACTCCGTGACGCTTGTTTCTCCCAAGAGGCATTCGATGCCTTCAATTCAGGAGACGCGTACATCCATGTTGCTCAGAATGGTCTAGCCCGAGCCACGGACCAGTATGTAAGGGATATACGGGTAAGAAAATCTGACAATTATATGTATCAGTAGCCCCTGAGAGTTGAAACAATTGACGCAACTGATTTAAGGATCATCATTTGAGCAGCTTCTTACAAAGAAGAATTCCCTCCTGTCTCAAGAGCTGGAAGAGTGCAAGGCCCAGCTAGGGGCCGCTGTTGCCGCATTGAAGGAGTCCGAGAAGGGCCCCTCTGGTAACACTTGTTTTCATTTGAAAGAATACAGGTACCAGGTAGTATACGACATGCATGCAAATCTAATAATAGATTTTGCAGATGACCCCGGGATGAATCCGGAGGCCGTGGCGGTGAATGCGGCACGTGCTGATCGACAGCTAAATGCTGGCGAGCGCGTGCTTACGCGAGTTAGGCAGGAGAAAAATAATCTCCAGACGCCAATATCCGGCTGGGCGTGGAACTGAAAGATGTCCGAGCCCAGCTTGCGGACTCCGTGAAGGAGAATAAGCGGCTTCGGCCCGGCATTTTTAGTAAGTGCTTGTACGAACTTTTTAAAGGAGTTCGGCAAAGAAGCCGGCTAACAGAGTTATGTCTGCAGGTATGCTGACGGGTCGTCCCGCGGAGGAGAAGCCTGGGTCTTCAGGTGATCTTCTACCAGAGCTCTCACAACTGCACGAGCAAGTTTGGCAGGTGATGCAGGGTATTGCCCAAGCCTTGTGGCCAGTCGCGTCCCCGCCAGGAGGCATGGGGGAGCCTATAGAGAAGCTCAAGGGAGCGCAGCGGCACTTCCGATTGTGGAAGATATCAGCCTGCCGACAAGGTGCAAGGGAAGCCTGGGCTATGGTGAAGACGCGTTATACCAAAGCTGACCCAAACCACATGGCTAAGGTCGGACCTGTGGGGCCCGATGGGAAAGAGATCCCCGTCAGTTTAGTGTATGACCAAGTAGAATTAGCCGCAAAGTATTCCCAACAGGATTGTAGGCTAGACAGCCTGTTGGATGGTATAGAAGAAGAATTTAATCAGTCTTAGTGACTGTTTACTTCAAGTGACATATGTAATGTCCTAGCCGGATTGTAAATCATTTGTCATGGCGGACCTTTTCACTTCGACCTCTGGACCCGATAGTTCGTAGTGTATCCGAATACCCACTCGGTTATGTAAAAACCGGGGTATGCATGGAAACCAGGCGTAGGGGTCATAAGTGCTTGAACAGACAAGTACCCAACTAGCTATCTTATATTACATGGGTAGTAAGAAACATCTTCCAGGGAGAATAGTTCCGTTAGGGATTCCTTTCCCTGGGTGCGCATGCCCTAATGTGCATGTCCGAACTGCGAAAAGTGATGCAGGCCAAAAAAACATCTAGGGGCATGTTTCAAATTAAATAAAAGTCATCTTTTATTCACCGACCGAACATTCCCGTAAGAACGCTAGCTTTCGGCTTCACCCTGTCTGAGGTACACATCCGGCTGACCCGGCAGTAACAATCGCAGAGGTGCTCCCCTTATGCCCTAGCCGAATTAACGGGAACGTAGGGCATAAATACAAGAGCTAGGCAACTCAGCTTGGCCAAAACATAAGTCATATCGATGCATATAATGGAGAAAAAAGGTACATGTAGAAGAATAACACATGTATGGGACGTAAAGCCCAGGAAAATAGTTAGATTAATCTTCTGTATAAGAAGCCCCCAGGTATAATGAGCGCGGTTAGCGCATCAAGATTGTGTAACTAGGACACAAGTTTAGCCTTTAAGGGCCTTGAAGAGAGTAAAAAGGGAGAAAGAGAGAAAGGACAGATATGCAAAAAATTGACGGAGGTAAGGAGACGAACATAGAGTCCGGCACTAGGCGTAGAATCTTCGGAGTCTGGCTGCATTACATGGGTTTGGCTTGAGTCGATTATCCGATGCACCCCGCAGACGGTACGCTCCACTGGTCAGAACCTTGTCAATAATGAAGGGACCCTCCCATTTGGGCTTGAGCTTGTTCTTTTTCTTCTTTGGCAGGAGTAGAACTAGTTCGCCAATGTTATAGGTTTTGGCCCATACTTGTCTGCTTTGATACCTTCGAGCCTGTTGCTGATAGAATGCGGAACGGGCCTTTGCCACGTCGCGCTCCTCCTCTAGGGCGTCCAAACTGTCCTGCCGATCGAGCTCGGCCTCTTTTTCTTCGTACATGCGCACTCGAGGTGAGTCATGAATTATGTCGCAAGGCAGAACCGCCTCTGCACCATACACCATAAAGAACGGTGTGTATCCAGTAGTGCGATTCGGCGTGGTCCGCAGCCCCCATAGTACGGAGTCGAGCTCCTCTACCCAATGCGTGTTTGATTCCGTTAAGGACCGCACTAGCCTGGGTTTAATGCCACTCATGATAAGACCATTTGCTTGCTTGACTTGTCCGTTGGTCCGCGGGTGATAGATAGAAGCATAATCAAGCTTGATGCCCATGTTGCTGCACCAAAGTTTCACCTTGTCGGCTGTAAAATTCGTGTCATTGTCAGTGATGATGCTGTGGGGGATGCCATAACGGTGTACAACCCCAGATATGAATTCTATCACCGGTCCGGATTCAACCGTTTTGACGGGCTTGGCTTCTATCCATTTGGTGAATTTATCCACTATGACCAGTAAGTATTTTTTTCTTATGGGTTCCCCCTTTAAGGGGTCCGACCATTTCAAGCCCCCAGACCGCAAAGGGCCAAGTAATGGGGATTGTTTGGAGAGCGGTGGGCGGCATATGGCTTTGGTTTGCAAAAAGCTAGCAACCGACGCAATGTTAGACTAAATGCTGTGCATCTGCTCGGGCCGTCGGCCAGTAGAAACATGTACGGAAGGCCTTGCTTACAAGGGCCCGGGCTGCGGCGTGATGGCCGCTGAGTCCAGCGTGGATTTCTGCCAAAAGCTTCTGCCCTTCCTCTTCGGAGATGCACCTTTGAAGGACTCCGGTAGTGCTTTTCTTGTAAAGCTCTCCCTCGTGAACCTTGTAGGATTTAGATCGCCGCACTATGCAGCGTGCCTCATTTTGGTCCTCGGGTAGTTCCTGCTTGGTCAGGTAGGCCAGGAATGGTACTATCCACGGGGCGATGACGGCCATTATTACGTGGGCTGAAGGTGTTATTTCGATGGCAGCGCCTCCGATTGTGTCAGAGTGTTCGGTATCTGGTGTTGTGGCCGGGTCCAGACTATTGTTGCCGGTGTCCCCTTCCCATACCATGGATGGCTTAAATAGTTTTTCCAGGAAGATGTTGGGTGGGACAGGGTCACGCTTAGCACCGATACGGGAGAGGATATCCACCGCCTGGTTGTTTTCCCGAGCCACGTGGTGGAATTCAAGCCCCTCGAACCGAGCTGACATTTTGAGGGCGGCGTTGCGATATGCCGCCATTTTCGGATCCATGGCATCGAAGTCTCCATTTCATTTATTTGGGATATTGTGAGGTTCAAGTCCCCATGCACCTCCAGGCGTTGAATACCCATGGAAACTGCCATCCGGAGACCATGTAATAGGGCCTCGTATTCGGCTGCGTTATTGGAGTCTGTGTATAGTATTTGGAGTACGTATTGCACTGTATCTCCGGTGGGGACGTCAGGACGACACCAGCCCCCAGACCAGCCAGCATTTTAGAGCCGTCGAAGTGCATGATCCAATTAGAGTATGCGTCGTACTCTTTAGGGAGTTCGGCTTCTATCCATTCAGCGACGAAATCGGCCAGTACTTGTGACTTAATGGCTCGCCGTGGTTTATATGTTATCTCGAATGGGAGGAGCTCGATAGCCCATTTGGCAATCCGGCCCATGGCATCGCGGATGTTTATTATGTTGTCGAGTGGTACTTCGGAGGCCACCATAATTGAACACTCTTAAAAGTAGTGTCGTAATTTCCGGGATGCCATGAATACCACGTATGCTATCTTGATAATGTGGGTACTGTGATTTGCATGGAGTGAGGACGGTACATACATAATATACCGGCTTTTGAAGTGGGAATTTATGTCTGTCCGTCTCTTGTTCGACGACAAGCACTGCGCTTACCACTTGGTGAGTTGCCGCTATATATAACAGCATTGGTTCACCGACATTTGGCGCGGCCAAGATTGGCTTGGTGGCCAGGATGGCTTTTATTCCTTCCAATCCGGCCGTGGCTGCATCCGTCCACTCGAAGTGTTTGGTGCACCGAAGAAGGCGGTAAAGGGGGAGTGCATTTTCTCCTAATCGGGAGATAAAGCGGCTTAAGGCCGCCACTCATCCAGTTAACTTCTGGATTTGCTTGAGGTCATTTAGGATAGCCAACTGCGACAGAGCCCGGATTTTAGCCGAATTTGCTTCAATTCCTCTGTTGGAGACGATAAAGCCCAGGAACTTTCCGGCGAGTACACTGAAAACGCATTTCTCTGGATTGAGCTTAATGTCGAATGTTCGGAGATTGTTGAACGTGATCCTCAAGTCATCTATTAAGGAGGCGACATGTCTGATTTTAACGACCACATCGTCGACGTATGCCTCCACTGTTTTGCCGATCTGCTTTTCCTGACATGTCTGAATCATGCGCTGATATGTTGCACTGGCGTTTGTGAGCCCGAAGGGCATTGTGTTAAAACAGAAGGGGCCGTATGGAGTGATAAATGCCGTCGTGGCTTGATCAGACTCCACCATCTTAATTTGGTGGTAACCGGAGTATGCGTCGAGGAATCACAATGAGTCATGTCCTGTGGTAGCGTCGATAATTCGATCGATGCGAGGGAGGGGAAGGGATCCTTTGGGCACGCCTTATTAAGATCCTTGAAGTCGACGCACGGGCGCCAGGATTTGTCCTTCTTTGGCACCATCACCAGGTTTGCTAGCTAGTCCGGATGGTTTATTTCTCTAATGAATCCGGCATCCAGTAATTTAGCTAGCTCCTCTCCCATGGCTTGTTGCTTAGGTTCGGAGAAACGACGAAGAGTCTGCTTGACTGGCTTGAATCCTTTTAGAATGTTAAGGGTATGCTCGGCCAACCTGCGTGGGATTCCTGGCATGTCTGAAGGATGCCAGGTGAATATGTCCCAATTCTTGCGCAGGAACTCCCGTAGTGCAACGTCTACGGTGGGGTTTAATTGTGCCCCGATGGATGCTGTTTTTGTGGGGTTCGTTGGATGGACATGGAATTTGACTATTTCATCCGTTGGTTTAAAGGAGGTGGACTTGGATCTTTTGTCTAGTATCACGTCGTCCCTGTCCACTATGGAGTGCAGCGCGGTTAACTCCTCCGCCACAAGGGCTTCGGATAATGCCTCGAGGGCCAGTGTGGCTGTTTTGTTCTCGGCGCGGAGTGCTATGTCCGCATCACTAGCTAGAGTGATGATTCCATTGGGTCCCGGCATTTTGAGCTTCATGTACCTGTAATGGGGTATGGCTTGAAAAATCGTGAATGCCTCCCGCCCTAGAAGGGCGTGGTATCCACTACTGAACGGGGCCACTTGGAATGTGATTTCTTCAGACCTGTAATTCTCCGGAGTGACGAATACCACATCTAGTGTGATTTTCCTAGCGCAACGTGCCTCCCAACTAGGGATGATTCCTCGGAAGGTCGTGGTGCTTTGCTCAATACGGTTGCTGTCTATTTCCATTTTTTGAAGAGTCTCCTCATAAATGAAGTTTAATCCGCTGCCGCCGTCCATGAGCACTTTAGTGAGCCGAAAGCCGTCCACAATTGGACTGAGGACCAAAGCGGCTGGTGCTCGGGCTTTTCGGGATTTAGGTTCTTCACTGGCATTGAAAGTAATGGCCGTGTCGCTCCATGGATTTATTTCTGCTATGTGGTAGACCTCGGCAAGGCTGCGGAGTGCTCGCTTACGCCTATTATTAGAGGCGAAGGTCTCGAAGACTATTAATACTGTATTGTTATCCACGGGAGGGTGTTCTGGGGTGTTTTGGATGAGGAGATCCTCACCGCTCTTGGCCACCTGCCAGAGTACCCAACATGCTCTAAGGCTATGTATTGGTATGGTATCCGTTGTACTATGAATTTTGCAGGGCCCGTTAAGCCATCCCTCCAATACGGTTCCATGCCCTGCAGTGGGTTTTTGCTTCTTTGTAATTGAGTGGGGTGACTTATGAGAGTGCACCCTTTTAATTCGGACTGGGGGTTTTGTCAGAGCCGGATTGTCCCAAAATTGTGTTCGGGTTTTCCAGGCGCTTTCCATCGCACAGTACTTCCGTACTATGGCCGCCAAGTTAGCGAAGTGTGCTATGTCACGGCGACTTATGGCGTTGAGGGTTCCCTTGTCCGTGCAGTTGTTGCAAAAGAACGAAATTGCGTCTTCCTCGCGACAGTCCTTGACCTTGTTCATTACAAGGAGGAATCTGGCCCAATAGTGATGTACTGTCTCTTGGGGCGCTTGCCTAATGTGGGAAAGATCGTTCGTATCTGGGTGGGTGGATTTAAGTCCGGACCTTGACCCAATCTGAGACCCCGGGGTAGGGGAGTTTCCGACTTGGAAGTTCAGGCTCCGGGATGTTGCCCCGTAGGTTTGGTATGCGACCTGATTCTAGGTTCAGGGTTAGGGCGATCTCCTCCCTTGAGCGGGTATCCGGCTCGGAGATCTCGGGAATCCGGACATAGTCCGTCCTCAGGATAGAGGGAGAATCGCCGCATTTCTCCTCCACCACCGCTATTTGATGGGTGACCGGCGGAGAGATAATCTTCCTTTGGTCGGGTTTAAGCCCAATCCGATCGTAGTAAGTAGCGACTCCTAGAGCAGCGATGCGATCCAAGAGCTTGTTCAAAGAGGAGAGCTCCATTGGATCCATCTGCTCGGCGAATTTTGAGCCGATGTGGAGGCTATTTTCGATGACCCGAGAAGTCATCATCGGCACAGCAGCCGAGCGGGAGGTCATGATGAAGCCGCCTAGTCGGAGAGTTTGGCCTATAGCCAGGGCTTCCCCAGAGGTGATGTTGTCCTTGACAACGAGACGAGCCATCCCTCCTTATGATGATGACACAGTGGAACTCTCAATGAAAGCACCAATGTCGGTGTCAAAACCGGCGGATCTCGGGTAGGGGGTCCTGAACTGTGCGTCTAAGGCAGATGGTAATAGGAGGCAGGGGACACGATGTTTACCCAGGTTCGGGCCCTCTTGATGCAGGTAATACCCTACGTCCTGCTTGATTGTTCTTGATGATATGAGTATTACAAGAGTTGATCTACCACGAGATCGTAGAGGCTAAACCATAGAAGCTAGCCTATGGTATGATTGTATGTTGTCCTACGAACTAAACCCTCCGGTTTATATAGACACCGGAGGGGGCTAGGGTTACACAAGGTCGGTTGCAAGGGAGGAGATCTACATATCTGTATTACCTAGCTTGCCTTCCACGCCAAGGAGAGTCCCACCCGGACACGGGACGAAGTCTTCAATCTTGTATCTTCATGGTCCAACAGTCTGGCCAAAGGATATAGTCCGGCTGTCCGGAGACCCCCCAATCCAGGACTCCCTCACCGGCCACTTCCTCGACAGCGTCGCTCCCTCAACAGCGACGTCCACATCAGTTGGATCTGCTGCTGCTTTAGCTCTCGCTCGTGCTGCTACTCTGTTCTTGCTCTCGGTCCCCTGCCTGGTCTGCTCTTGCTATTGCTCTTGCTCGCGCTGCTGCTCTCGCTCTTGCTTGTGATGCTGCTCCGATCTGGCTACACTTCGGTCGACTTAATCGAGTTTTGGGTCAGTCAATTTTCAGGGGGTGAGGGACTCGCCGAAGATAAGGAAGAACCAGCCACAACGGGGAGGGGGATCGCCGCTGAGGTACCCCACTATCTATCTTAAGGTTCAGAGTGGGGGCGATAGTTGCCGACGGTGGTGGGGCGGTGGCGTGGGGATCGTCGGGGAAAAAGCTCGGCATGGGGGGCCTAGAGGAATGGCCGAGGCGGCGGTGGGGAGTGGTTTCGGTGCGGGCGGGGCGGCACACCGCCGGCCTCCGACGGTGGGGGGGGGGAGGGGCGGTTTGGCCAGTGGTGTCTAGCGGCTCAGCGGGGTGGAGGTTGTAGATGAACTGTTACACGACCAGCTGCCCCGGCTCTCGCACGCGCCGCTGCTACTGCTTTTCTGTTACTGGTGCGTTCAGTTTCGACAGTAAAATTTAGTTTTGACAAGAAAATTCAGTTTTGTCAGTTAAGTTCAGTTTAGACAGTTAAATTCAGTTTCGACGGTTAAGTTCAGAGATGAGCGGCTGATGTAAGATCATCTTCCGCTCCTCCGACAGCCAAGTTAGCTAGAGCATCCTCACCGACCAGCCCAATCACGCTGAGATGGAGATGGCTTCGCCAAAGAGGTTGTACACTTCTTGCATCTCTTTTTTACTCTACATGTTATATATATTGTCCACTAAGCACGCGTAGTAACGTGAAATACGATTGTTTTATCCTACTATATGACAAGCAGTGAGGTACCAGGCAACTTAGCTATCCGTTATGGACTCTCTAGAACGCCATCATTATTTATCTCTACGCGTTTGAGCTGTGCATTTGTCAATGCGCCCGGGAGTTGAGCTAATAGGGCAGTGGCCTGGGTCCAAAGTAGTAGAATTATCACAAAAACAATTGTTGATTGTAGGCTTTTCCTTGCTCAAGCCTGCCTACTAGAATCACCAGTGCTTGAAAGGAAAAGTGAAGGAAAAACGTAGGATTTGGAAAGTTTCCTATGGTACTAATATTCATGCATTTGGTTCAAAGGAATGGAGCAAAGGAAAACTGTAGGTTTGTTCCTTTAGTGTCTCCTTGAAAGAAAAACCATAGGAATTTTAATTTCCACTTGTCCTCCTTTTCAAATTCCTATTCATGAAGCACAAGACTAAGAGATAGTAGCATAATAGCATTATAACCATACATTTTCTTATGGTTCGACTTAATCTCACCATGCTTCTTTACATCGTGTGATCTTCCAATTCTTGTGAACCAAACACCCAGATTGGCAGAAATCCTATGATTTAAATTCTTTGTTTTGTACGTGCATTCCTATCCTATTCCTGTCTATTTCCTATTCCTGCATTGTTAGAATCCTCAAATTCAAACAAGCCCTTACACAAGTGCTTTTGTTACAGATATGTGTCAAACAAAACCTTGTGTGGTTTGTCCTGCTCCTACTCCGTTGTGTTCCACCCCAGCTCAGCTGCTCCAACGACGGAAGGGTTTACCACAGCAGGGATCCACTCTCCAGACTGTGTTTCGCTGCCTCAGATCTTCTTCCCCGCCGCCGGTAGCCACGACAACTGCATTACCATCATCAACTGAGCAGATGACCTTGAGGACTACACGGGTCCGCAAGAGAGGTCGCACTCTTCCGTGTCTGCTTACGTTATGCATGGCTTAATATGAAGACATGATACTTTATCGTCGTCTTCACCTATTAGACTCCGAGTCAGGCCAAACTAATGCTGAAACTTGAGTTTTTAAATGGTTGTGGGATACATATTGAGGCACCAATCAGTACTATCTGTCTACTATCTGGTTAATCTCGGGTGTCTACTATGAGTTTCATGTTGGGTGCAAACAAACATTAAAGGAGCCATTTTCTGTATTTTTTAACTAAAGCTAGTATCTGCCTGCTATCATTCGTTTTGGGTCTATCCATAGTTTTCTACCATCACTATGGATTTTTGCATGCACTCCTTACATAATCTCACTATGTTTTATTCCTATGCATTTATTGTACACAATGGAACTGAACATATAGAGTGAAAGAGACGAGCCTTGCATGGCAATAAAATTTCATGCAGACATCGCTCCATGGTGGGCGCAAAGGCAAACCCCCCTCCACCCATTTAGGATTTTAATCAAGAGGAAGATAAATGTTTTGAGGGGGATTCAGAAGGAGAAGACCACTCCTATTTACCACCTGAGGTCTTCGCTCTAACTTGGCATGTAGATGTTGGTAATATCATGCATATGGTGCCTTGCATTGCTTACTTTATACATCAAATATGTCATATGTTTAGTTTAGACATGCTTTGTGTGAATGCCATCTGTTTAGCTTCTTCATCATATATGTGAATCATGCAATGCCATCTTGTTTAGCTAGGCATCATATATGTAAATTTTGCAATGCCACCCTGGTTAGCCAGTCATCTTATATGTGAATTATTTCATGCCATCATTTTTTATTACATGTCAAATTTGTCAACAATTTTAGTACATTCAACTACTCTTCCTGTTCATCAGCCATTCGACACGATCATGGAAAAATTTGGAGTGGAAACAAGGTCTTCAGAGCAGACAATGCTATCTCACGAAGCACATGTCTTGCTGGTTACGGATAGCTCCTCAGAGGAGTATTCAGAGACAGATGATCAGTCCTATTCCCCCCCCCCCGAGGTGCATGCTCTAACTTGGCAGGGTTATGTTGCTCATATCGTGCGTATGGTATCTTGCATTGCAATGTCATTTGCTTAGTTTAGACATTCTTTGTGTGAATGCTACCTGTTTAGTGTCTAATTACCATATATGTGAATTACGCAATGTCATCTTGTTGCAAAGACATTATATACGTGAATTATGCAATGTTATCTTGTTGCAAGGCATTATATATGTGAATTCTGCAATGCCATGTTGTTTAGCCAAGCGTCATATATGTGAATTATATCATGACGTCCTGTTTTTGTATTTCTCGTTGCATTTGTTGACAATGTTTGTATATACAACTGCTCTTACTGTGCATCAGCCATTTGAATTGGTGATGGAGAAATCTGGAGTGAAAATAAGGTCTTCCGAGAAGACAATGCTACCTACTGAAGCAGATATCTTGCTGGTTACAGATAGCTCTTCAAAGGAGGATTCAGAGGTAGATGACCAGTCCTATTATCCCCCTGAGGTGTATGCTCAAACTTGGTAGGGTTATGTTACTCATATCATGCATATGTTGTATTTCAATGCTTAGTTTTTAAATCATATACACAATATTGAATGCCATCTCCTTAGTTGAGACATCATATATGCGATTGCCCTCCGCTCACTTCCTTAGTATATAAATCATATATTTGAATTATATCATGCCATGATGTTTACATAGACAGCATGTATTTGAATTATGGCATGCCAACCCACTTTCTAAAGACATAATATAGTTATATCATCTCATCCTGTTTACATAGTCATCATATTTTGAATTATGTCATTCTATCCTTGAATTATATCATGCCATCATGTTTCCATCGACGGCATGTTTGTGATTTATGGCATGCCAACCACATTAATAGACACATTGAATAGTTAGATCATGTCATCCTGTTTACATGGTCATCATATTTTGAAGTATGTCATTCTATCCTATTTAGTTAGCCATCATACATGTGAAATTGCGTCATGCTATCCTGTATAATTAGCCATCATATATGTGAAATTATGTCCTGCTATTCTGTTTGGTTAGACAACATAAATGTGAATTATTTCATGCCATGTTTTCTTCCCTTCTATCCATTGCAGCTGTCTATCTAACAATGTCTGTACATTCAATTACTTTTCTTCTTTATCAGCATTTCAATTGGAGGGGTGATGGATGTATCTATGGGAGTAAAAACACGGTCTTGAGAAAAGATCGTGCTACCTGTCGATGCAGATAGAACCACGGTTGTACTTGCCCAATAACCAGCCCCACCACACATAACCCAGACTCACGCAGATTGTACCCCTACCTAGTTGGACAGATAACCAGCTACACCCCTTCTCACCCCAACCCCAGCAGATAGTAACCTAGCTCTGGTCGACATAGCACCGTCTCCACCACAAAGCACCCAAACATGAGCAGTTAGTCAGGCAACTGCCGTACCCAAAGCACGAGGACCACCACTCCGAACCGCAAGCAACGCTTAAAGCAAAAGAAGAATTGTTCTCAGGTCAGGTTCCGTAGCTATGGTTCATACTACTTTGCTCTTGCTTCACTGTATTTATTCATACCAACTAATTTCAAATTTGAAGGATGCAATTGAAACTCCAATGGCGCAACAGGTATATTTTAAACCTGTTTCTTTAACGTGTTTGCTGTTGTAACTTGCTCTATGTTGATTTCAGTTTCAATTGAATAAATAGTTATGTTCTCATGCCATGCACATTACAAGTGTTGCTATTGTTGTGTAGTTTCCCACACTTATATTATGTCTATGCTGCTTTGTCTTGAATAGATATGATTCGAACTGTCTCTATCTTGATTTGGCAACATAAACTAGAATGATATAGACCATACAGTGACCATACTACATAGATATATGATTGTTTCATGTTGTTATCCTGTCCACCTTACTACTGAACTGGTTTACCAAAATGAGTTTCATATACAACATGGAAAACCTGTGATGTGTTTGTTTGTTTCTCTTTTAGAATGCGGATAAAATATTGGAGAAGAGTACCCCGTTATGCAATGGTAAAGCAAGTAATGCAGATAAGGTTCAAGATAGTGAGACATCCCCGTTGGTCTCCAAGAAAGCTAATAAAAACTATATTGAAGACACTAAGACAACCCCAAAGTCCTGTCTTGATGTAGTGTTTGAGTTACTGGCTACTACTATTGGCACCAGCTCTTCGAACTCGCTGCCTGAATCGGTTCCGCTTCTTGAGTCTCAACTTCAAGTTGAAAGACATCGATCAGATGTTATGCGATAGGAAGCCGAAGGACTGAGGAAGTCCTTGCAGAATTCAGATGCATACTTTCTGGTGCAACAGGAAGTGCTGGAGGATTTAAGCGCCAAACAAGAGAAAGTTAATAAGCTTGCTAAGCATCTTGCCAGCATTATGGGTACCCAACATATTGTTTCTTGAGCTCTTCTGAAGTGGTTTCAGTTCTGGACTTGTTTTGCTGCGGTGTTTATTTGCACCGGTCGCCAACTTTGACAACCAGTGTATATGATATGCTTCTTTGTTCCCTATATTTGCACTAGTGGCGAACTTTGATGCCCAGTGGATGTAATATGTATAATAGCCGTGATAGCCTAGCGTAAGTTGCTTACTTATTTATTTCCTTGTTGTCTTGTTTATTTGTTTGCTTGTAATCAGTGCAGTTCTTTTTTCGCGGTTTGCTAGTGGCTGCAATAACCTATTTTTTAAACTAGGACACAATAACCATGGGCTACATATTTACTGTAGTTACCATGGGCCTCCTACAGGACGTAGAAACAATGGGCCTTCTATGGGCCGTAGCATCAATGGGCCTTCTAAGGGCCGTAGCATCAATGGGCCTTCTACGGGCCGTAGCACCAATGGGCTGTCTACGGGCCTTATGATCAATCGGCCAAACATGGGCCAATAATAGACCGCATTATGGGTCGTAAATGGGCTAGATTTGGAATCATTTGTTCATGGGCCGACAATAATGGGCCGTCGTTAATCGGCCAAAGCGGGCTGATTGTAACCACGGGCTGAATTAGGCCCACAAGCAGAAAAGGCCAATAACGAGTCGTAAGTAACCGAATGCTGGAAATGAGCCCAAGAATAAATGGCCCCTGAGTAGGTCGAAAGATAACACGGGTTGGAAATGGTCCAATGGAATAATGGCCTGTTAATGGGTATATAGCGGTACACTGTTGATTACAGGCCAGATTCACCACGAGCCATTAATGGGCCAAGAGTTACAAACGGCCTCATATGGGCCGAAAGACATCATGGGCCATACATGGGCCAGAAGTTACAATGGGATGGAATCATATTAGACGGCCCAGTTGAAGCTACTGGGCTTAATTCTGATAGGTTGTAAAGGGCCGTGAGTTAGCGGGCCGTAAATGGGCTATATACGAATAGGCCGTTAATAGGCTTTCCGTGGGCCGGCCTGTTACCTTTTGACCAAGTCAAACGGGCCGGCCTTTTCACCGGAATGGACCTCTGTTGGGTCGTGCCACATGTTGACGTATCATAGGCGCCTCCTGTCCAATGAATGGATGACATCTGTCCCAAAGGTGAGCCAACACGTGTTCCCTCTGGCCAATGAGAATTTTACATGTGGAAAATCCTTATTGGTCTGGGATGTTAGCGGGTAATCGGATCCAAAACCGGACCCGATAGCCTAACGGTGACCCGTTACGATGGATGCCACGTGTTGTTCACCCTTGACGAAAGCACTTCCATGATGCGCCATTTATCGTCATGGAAGTGCACAATTCCGTGATGATAATTTTGGTAATGTCATGGAACACTTCTACGACAGCAGAGGTATGACTATCTTGATTCTGTCATAAAATTGTCATGGATGTACATGCAATATAGAAAATGTGACTTACTGTGACAAACACGTATCATTACGGAAGTATATTTTTTTGTAGTGAAGAGGACAGAGAATGAAATGGGCAAACACCTGCATAAGAGGGGTTTTACTCCAGGTTATACGGTGTGGACATTTCATGGCGAGCCTGCCCAATGTGCCAGAGCTGAGGTGCTTCGTCGTCGCATCGACGAGCAGTTGGGACGTTCCATGCAATTTCTAAAAAATTCCTACGATCACGCAAGATCTATCTAGGAGATGCATAGTAACGAGAGGGGAGAGTGTGTCCACGTACCCTCGTAGACCGAAAGCGAAAGCGTTAGGTTAAAGCGGTTGATGTAGTCCAACGTCTTCGCGATCCAACCGATCTTAGTACCAAACGTACGTGACCTACGTGTTCAGCACACGTTCAGCTCAATGACGTCCCTCGAACTCTTGATCCTGCAGAGGGTCGAGGGAGAGTTCCGTCAGCACGATGGTGTGGAGACGGTGATGGTGATGTGATCCGCGCAGGGCTTTGCCTAAGCACTATGACGCTATGACCGGAGGAGTAAACTATGGAGGGGGGCATCACACATAGCTAAGAGAACAATTGATATATCTTTGGGGTGCCACCCACCCCCGTATATAAAGGAGGGGAGGAGGAGGCGGTCGGCCAGGAGGGGTGCACCATGGGGGGAGTCCAACTAGGACTCCACTCCTAGTAGGATTCGCCCCCCCTTTCCTTTCTTCCACCGGAGGAAAAAGGAAGGAGAGGGAGAGGGAGAGGAAAGGGGGGGCCCTCCTTGTCCTATTTGGACTCCCTAGGAGGGGGTGCGCGCCACCCCCCGGCGGGCTTCCCTATCTCTCCCTTAGGCCCATGTAGGCCCAACACTTCCCCGGGGGGTTCCGGTAACCCCTCGGTACTCCGGAAAAATACCTGAATCACTTGGAACCATTCCGATGTCCGGATACTACCTTAAAATATATGAATATTTACCTCTCGACCATTTAGAGACTCCTCGTCATGTCTGTGATCTCATCCAGGACTCCGAACAAACTTCGGTCACCAAAACACATAACTCTTAATACAAATCGTCATCAAACGTTAAGCGTGCGGACCCTACGGGTTCGAGAACTATGTAGACATGACCGAGACACATCTCCGGTCAATATCCAATAGCGGAACCTGGATGCTTATCGGTCAAACCGCAATACCAACATACGTTATTCCCTTTGTCATATGTATGTTACTTGCCTGAGATTCGATCGTCGGTATCATCATACCTAGTTCAATATCGTTACCGGCAAGTCTCTTTACTCGTTTCGTAATACATCATCCCACAACTAACTCATTAGTCACATTGCTTGCAAGGCTTATAGGTATGTGCATTACCGAGAGGGACCAGAGATACCTCTTTGATACTCGGAGTGACAAATCCTAATCTTGATTTATGACAACCCAAAAAACACCTTCGGAGACACCTGTAGAGCATCTTTATAATCACACAGTTACGTTGCGACATTTGATAGCACAGAAGGTGTTCCTCCGGTATTCAGGAGTTGCATAATCTCATAGTCATAGGAATATGTATAAGTCATGAAGAAAGGAATAGCAATAAAACGTAACGGTCATTATGCTAAGCTAACGGATGGGTCTTGTCCATCACATCATTCTCTAATGATGTGATCCTATTCGTCAAATGACAACACATGTCGATGGTTGGGAAACTTAACCATCTTTGATTAACAAGTTAGTTTAGTAGAGGGATACTAGGGACACTCTGTTTCGTCTATGTATTCAAACATGTACTAAGTTTCCGTTTAATACAATTCTAGCATGAATAATAAAAATTTATCATGATATAAATAACAACTTTATTATTGCCTCTAGGGCATATTTCCTTCAGTATCCCACTTGCACTAGAGTCAATAGTCTAGATTACATAGTAATGATTCTAACACCCATGGAGTCTTGGTGTTGATCATGTTTTGCTCGTGGAAGAGGCTTAGTCAACGGGTCTGCGACATTAAAATACGTATGTATTTTGCAAATATCTATGTCTCCCCCCTTGACTTGATCGCGGATGGAATTGAAGCATCTCTTGATGTGTTTGGTTCTCTCGTGAAATCTGGGTTCCTTTGCCAAGGCAATTGCTCCAGTATTGTCACAAAAGATTTTCATTGGGCCCGATGCACTAGGTATTACACCTAGATTGGATATGAACTCCTTCATCCAGACTCCTTCATTTGCTGCTTCCAAAGTAGTTATGTACTCCGCTTCACACGTAGATCCCGCCACGACGCTCTGCTTGGAACTGCACCAACTTACAGCTCCACCATTCAATATAAATACTTATCCGGTTTGCAACTTTGAGTCATCCGGATCAGGTATTTCAGGATGTTCTTGAACACTGTCCAGTGATCCACTCCTGGATTACTTTGGTACCTCCCTGCCAAACTTATAGCAAGGCACACATCAGGTCTGGTACACAGCATTGCATACATGATAGAACCTATGGCTGAGGCATAGGGAATGATTTTCATTTTCTATCTATCTTCTGTAGTGGTTGGGCATTGAGTCAGACTCAACTTCACACCTTGTAACATTGGCAAGAACCCTTTCTTTGACTGATCAATTTTGAACTTCTTCAAAACTTTATCAAGGTATGTGCTTTGTGAAAGTCCAATTAAGCATCTTGATCTATCTCTATAGATCTTGATGCACAATATATAAGTAGCTGCACTGAGGTCTTTCATTCAAAAATTCTTATTCAACTATCCTTTTATGCTATCCAGAAATTATGTATTATTTCCAATCAACAATATGTCATCCACATATAATATTAGAAATGCTATAGAGCTCCCACTCACTTTCTTGTAAATACAAGCTTCTCCAAAAGTCTGTATAAAACCATATGCTTTGATCACACTATCAAAGCGAATATTCCAACTCCGAGATGCTTGCACCAATCCATAAATGGATCACTGGAGTTTGCACACTTTGTTAGCACCTTTAGGATCGACAAAACCTTCTGGTTGCATCATATACAACTCTTCTTTAAGAAATCATTAAGGAATGCAGTTTTGACATCCATTTGCCAAATTTCATAATCATAAAATGCGGCAATTGCTAACATGATTCAGACAGACCTAAGAATCGCTACGGGTAAGGAGGTCTCATCGTAGTTAACTCCTTGAACTTGTCGAAAACCTTTCACAACAAGTCGAGCTTTGTAGACAGTAACATTACCTTCAGCGTCAGCCTTCTTCTTGAAGATCCATTTATTCTCTATGGCTTGCCGATCACCGGGCAAGTCAACCAAAGTCCACACTTTGTTCTCATACATCGATCCCATCTCAGATTTCATGGCCTCAAGCCATTTCATGGAATCTGGGCTCATCATCGCTTCCTCATAGTTCGTAGGTTCGTCGTGGTCCAGTAACATGACTTCTAGAACAGGATTTCCGTACCACTCTGGTGAGGATCGTACTCTGGTTGACCTACGAGGTTTGGTAGTAACTTGATCTGAAGTTCCATGATCATCATCATTAGCTTCCTCACTAATTGGTGTAGGAATCACTGGAACTGATTTCTGTGATGAACTACTTTCCAATTCATTAGAAGGTACAATTACCTCATCAAGTTCTACTTTCCTCCCACTCGCTTCTTTCGAGATAAACTCCTTCTCTAGAAAGGATCCATTCTTAGCAACGGATATCTTGCCTTCGGATCTGTGATAGAAGGTGTACCCAACAGTTTCCTTTGGGTATCCTACGAAGACGCATTTCTCCAATTTGGGTTCGAGCTTATCAGGTTAAAGCTTTTTCACATAACCATCGCAGCCCCAGACTTTAAGAAACGGCAGCTTACGTTTCTTGCCAAACCCTAGTTCATATGGTGTCGTCTCAACGGATTTAGATGGTTCCCTATTTAACGTGGATGCAGCCATCTCTAAAGCATAACCCCAAAACGATAGCGGTAAATCGGTAAGAGACATCATAGATTGCACCATATCAAATAAAGTACGGTTACGACGTTCAGACACACCATTACGCTGTGGTGTTCTAGGTGGCGTGAGTTACGAAACTATTCCACATTGTTTCAAACAAAGTCCATACTCATAACTCAAATTTTCACCTCCATTATCAGATCGGAGAAACTTTATTTTTTTGTTACGATTATTTTCCACTTCACTCTGAAATTCTTTGAAGTTTTCAAATGTTTCATTAAGTAGATATATCCATATCTGCTCAAATCAACCGTGAAGGTCAGAAAATAACGATACCCGCCACGAGCCTCAACACTCATCGGACCGCATACATCAGTATGTATTATTTCCAATAAGTCAGTGGCTCGCTCCATTGTTCCAGAGAACGGAGTCTTAGTCATCTTGCCAATGAGGCATGGTTCATAAGTATCAAGTGATTCCAAAAGCCCATCGGCATGGAGTTTCTTCATGCGCTTTACACCAATATGACCTAAACGGCAGTGCGAAAATAAGTTGCACTATCATTATTAACTTTGCATCTTTTGGCTTCAATGTTATGAATATGTGTATCACTTTGATCGAGATTCAAGAAAAATAGACCACTCATCAAGGGTGCATGACCATAAAAGATATTACTCATATAAATAGAACAACCATTATTCTCTAATTTAAATGAATAACTGTCTCGCGTCAAACAAGATCCAGATATAATGTTCATGCTCAACACTGGCACCAAATAACAATTATTCAGGTCTAAAACTAATCCTGAAGGTAGATGTAGAGGTAGCGTGCCGACGGCGATTGTCGTTGTCAAAACCGGCGGATCTCGGGTAGGGGGTCCCGAACTGTGCGTCTAGGCCAGATGGTAACAGGAGGCAGGGGACATGAAGTTTTACCCAGGTTCGGGCCCTCTCGATGGAGGTAAAACCCTACGTCCTGCTTGATTAATATTGATGATATGGGTAGTACAAGAGTAGATCTACCACGAGATCAGAGAGGTTAAACCCTAGAAGCTAGCCTATAGTATGATTGTTGATGTGTATGTTGTCCTACGGACTAAAACCCTCTGGTTTATATTGACACCGAATAGGGTTAGGGTTACATAGAGCCGGTTACAATGGTAGGAGATCTGAATATCCGTATCGCCAAGCTTGCCTTCCACGCCAAGGAAAGTCCCTTCCGGACACGGGACAAAGTCTTCAATCTTGTATCTTCATAGTCCTGGAGTCCGGCTGAAGGTATAGTCCGGCCATCCGGACACCCCCTAATCCAGGACTCCCTCAGTAGCCCCTGAACCACGCTTCAATGACGACGAGTCTGGCGCGCAAATTGTCTTCGGCATTGCAAGGCGGGTTCCTCCTCCAAGTACTTCATAGAAGATTTTGAACACAAAAGTACTGTCCGGCTCTGCAAAATAAATTTCCACATATTGCCACAGAGAGAATAATATTAACACAAATCTAATCTGCTGACGCACTCCGTAGTGTGACATCACACCATGGCCAAGCTTTTATTCAAACCGTTTTACTGTCCCATCTCAGTGCGTTATGCGAGGCGGTTTCCTTGGCACGTCTTGTTAAAGCAGAGATCGTGTCCCCTTATTCCGGGATTCTCATCAATACGGGTATGGGTAACCCAACTGCTTCTAGGACTCTTAGATTATAGGCAAGTCCAAATGGACATGGAGAGGACGCTTGATATTCACCCTCTTATAAAGGGGACAAGGCTTTTATTTTTCCCTCCCGTGCTCAATCAAATCCTTCCCCCACCTCGAGCTCAACCGCCCAAAGTTCAGGTCAGGTGCTCCGAACCTTCAGTCATGTCCGGATCTAGCTTTCAAGGCCAATGGGTGCCTTCCTCCGTCATGGAAGAGGACATCAAAAAGTTGAGGGAGGCCAGATATCTGACCGTCGAGATTTTGCATCGGCTGCCTCCTCGAGGGCAGGCCGTTCCCACCCCCGAACCCAACGAGAACGTCGTGTTCGTCCCCCACTTCCTCCGAGGTCTAGGCCTTGCTCTGGATTCTTTTGTCAGGGGTTTGATGTTTTATTACGGGCTAGACTTCCACGATCTAGCTCCGGACTCCTTTCTTCATATCACGACATTTATTGTCGTGTGCGAGGCCTTCCTCCGGGTTACCCCTCACTTTGGCCTCTGGCTCAAGACCTTTGAAGTGAAGCCGAATATGATCGAGGGGCAACATGCAGCGTGTGGAGGTGCCTCAATACGCAGGATGACGGGAGCCCCGTGGCCCAAAGGTTCCATTCCAGAGGTGTTTGAATTGTGGCAACGGGAGTGGTTCTATATCACGGCTCCTAGAAGTGCCAAGTGGGCAGCCGCCCCTGTTTTCCACTCGGGCACCCCACTGCAACTGATGTCATGGATCAGTAGAGTTCTGAGCTGGGGGCCAGCCAAGGACGTGCCCATACTGCAAAGCCGCATTTGAGATCTCTTCAATGGAGATTTCAGTTTGGTTGCGGTAATACAAGTTATGCTGGTTCGTCAAGTCCAGCCTTGCAAACGCCGGCCTCTTCGCCTATGGGAGTTCAATCCCGAGGGACCGCGTGTCATTCAAGATTTTCTCGGCCTGACGCACGAGGAGATGTACAAGTCATTCTTCGGACCTCAGGTGGAGTGTCCGGAAATCACCGAGGATGTGGGCCTGAGTAGTAACTGCGCCGCCGAACAGGTAAGGTATCCTCCAGCCGAACATACTATCTCTCTTTTGTTAGGAAGTTATTTGAGAGTTCACTTTTTGACCAGGACTGGCTAACAAAGGCGAAGTTGATTCGGTGTTCGGCCCCCATCCCTGAGGGTTTGGAAAACCCGGTATTGGAAAAGATGCTCCAGACCGCACCTTGCCCGAAGCCCTTGAAGGAAGATACTGTGGAGGATAATGCGGGCGGACGCGGGCCCCCAACACTGCCCATTCTAACCAAGAGAGCGAGCGTCTCCATGAAGGAAGACGACCTGAAGAGGAAAAGGACTGCGCCCGGGGATTCGGAAGCCGAAGCTTCCAAACGGGAGAAAAAGTCTCCCACAGAGGGTCCTGCCTTGGGGGGCGTTGTTGCCGCACAAAGTCTGCGGGGGGATCAATTCTACCGCGAGTCGTAAGTGACTCGAAATACTTTAATAGTACAGATATGCCATCTTTCTCTTCTGAGAAGATAACCACCACATATATTTTTGCAGTTCGGGCCTTAACCCCTCTCAAATGAGCTCGTCTTCGGGGGATCTTCTTCCAGAGATGATGGAGAGCGAAACGCCTCTTCCGGACTCCTCCCCTCCAGAAGCGGGCGACCCTAAAGTGTCGTCGCAGAGGGTCTCTTCGAGTCCGGTGAGGCCAGAAGATAATCCCATTGACCCCCGAAGCTCCCAGTGTCCAGCTCCCGAAGAGAGCAGACAAAAGAGTCCGGCACCGTCTAGTGTGCGATCGGATGTTCTGAGGGAGTTGGTGGGGCGAGCGGCCATCTCAGATGAACACCGTGTGCTGATGAATACGGTGATGGAGAGAATATTGTCCGCCAAAAGCGGATTGCATGAAGCTTTTATGAGTCTACTGACAGGCTTTGAGGTACGTAAAAGAATGTATGATAGTCCTGCACATACTAGGTGTGCCCTGTGTAGATAGTAGCCCCTGAGACTCTGGTTGTCGTCAAAAACGATGACGAACAGAGGATCATATTCCCAGGTAATAACCATACTGCCTCTATGTGCAGGTGATGGAAGCTCCGGTGGCTAGCCGGACTAGCGAGTTTGCCCACTTAGAACGGCAGTTGGATGTGGCAGACACCGACATCCGGACACCACCTAATCCAGGACTCCCTCAGCGATCACATCAACCTTGGAACCATTTCCGACGCGCATCGTCACCTCGTCCTTAGCCAATTTTCGTTTAATACGTAGCCCTTGTTTCTAGTTGCAAATATGTGCAACAGAACCAGTATCAAATACCCAGGCGCTACTACGGGCATTAGTAAGGTACACATCAGTAACATGTATATCAAATATACCTTTAACTTTGCCATCCTTCTTATCCACCAAATTATTGGGGAAGTTCCGCTTCCAGTGACCAGTCCCTTTGCAGTAGAAACACTCAGTTTCAGGCTTAGGTCCAGACTTGGGCTTCTTCCCTTGAGAAACAACCTACTTGCTATTCTTCTTGAAGTTCCCTTTCTTCCCTTTGCCCTTTTTTCTTGAAACTAGTGGTCTTGTTAACCATCAACAATTGATGCTCCTTCTTAATTTCTACCTCCACATCCTTTAGCATCGCGAAGAGCACGGGAATTGTCTTTCCGGTCCCTTGCATATTATAGTTCATCATGAAGCCTTTATAGCTTAGTGGTAGTGATCGAAGAACTATGTCGGTGACACTATCATCAAGAAGATTAATTCCCAGCTGAGTCAAGTGGTTATGGTACCCAGACATTGTGAGTATGTGTTCACTGACAAAACTGTTCTCCTCCATTTTGCAGCTATCAAACTTGTTGGAGACTTCATATCTCTCAACTCGGGCATTTGCTTGAATATTAACTTCAACTCCTGGAACATCTCATATGCTTCATGACGTTCAAAACGTCTTTGAAGTCCCGATTCTAAGCCGTAAATCATGGCACAATGAACTATCGAGTAGTCATCAGCTTTAGTCTGCCAGACGTTCATAACGTCCGGAGTTGCTCCTGCAGCGGGTCTTGCACCTAGTGGTGCTTCCAGGACATAGTTCTTCTGCGCGGCAATGAGGATAATCCTCAACTTACGACCCTGTCCATGTAGTTGCTACCATCATCTTTCAACTTAGCTTTCTCTAGGAACGCATTAAAATTCAAGGGAATGGTAGCACGGGCCATTGATCTACAACAACATAGATATACAAAAACTATCAGGACTAAGTTCATGATAAATTAAAGTTCAATTAATCATATTACTTAAAAACTCCCACTTAGATAGACATCCCTCTAGTCATCTAAATGATCACGTGATCCATATCAACTAAACCATGTCTGATCATCATGTCAGATAGAGTAGTTTTCAATGGTGAACATCACTATGTTGGTCATATCTACTATATGATTCACGTTCGACCTTTCGGTCTGGGTGTTCCGAGGCCATATCTACATATGCTAGGCTCGTCAAGTTTAACCCAAGTATTCTGCATGTGCAAAACTGGCTTGCACCGGTTGTATGTGAACATAGAGCTTATCACACCCGATCATCACGTGGTTTCTCGGCATGACGAACTATAGCAATAGTGCATACTCAGGGAGAACACTTATACCTTGAAATTTAGTGAGGGATCATCTTATAATGCTACTGTCATGCTAAGCAAAATAAGATGCATAAAAGATAAACATCACATGCAATCAAAATATGTGACATGATATGGCCATCATCATCTTGTGCCTTTGATCTCCATCTCCAAAGCATTGTCATGATCTCCATCGTCACTAGCTTGACACCTCGATCTTCATCGTAGCGTCATTGTTGTCTCGCCAACTATTGCTTCTATGACTATCGCTACCGCTTAGTGATAAAGTAAGCAATTACATGGCGATTGCATTTCATACAATAAAGCGACAACCATAAGGTTCCTGTCGGTTCCTAATAACTTTTACAAAACATGATCATCTGATACAACAATTTATAGCTCATCACGTCTTGACCATATCACATCACAACATGCCCTGCAAAAACAAGTTAGACGTCCTCTACTTTGTTGTTGCAAGTTTTATGTGGCTCCTATGGGCTTCTAGCAAGAACCGTTCTTACATATGCATCAAAACCACAATGATTTTTCGTCAAGTGTGCTGTTTTAACCTTCAACAAGGACCGACCGTAGTCAAATTCGATTCAACCAAAGTTGGAGAAATAGTGTAGGACCTTGAAGTAGATGTGTCTAGAGGGGGGTGATTAGACACTTCATGCCAAAGTTGCAATTTTTAAGCTTTTTTGGTTTGAGTGGAGTTTAAGCATAATTTCAGCACTCACAATACATATCAAGCAAGTATGCAAAGTGTATATAGGCAGCGGAAAGTAAAGCATGCAACTTGCAAGAATGTAAAGGCAAGGGTTTGGAGAATTCAAACGCAATCGGAGACACGGATGTTTTTCCCGTGGTTCGGATAGGTGGTGCTATCCTACATCCACGTTGATGGAGACTTCAACCCACGAAGGGTAATGGTTGCGTGAGTCCACAGAGGGCTCCACCCACGAAGGGTCCACGAAGAAGCAACCTTGTCTATCCCACCATGGCCATCGCCCACGAAGGACTTGCCTCACTAGCGGTAGATCTTCACGAAGTAGGCGATCTCCTTGCCCTTACAAACTCCTTGGTTCAACTCCACAATCTTGTCGGAGGCTCCCAAGTGACACCTAGCCAATCTAGGAGACACCACTCTCCAAGAAGTAACAAATGGTGTGTTGATGATGAACTCCTTGCTCTTGTGCTTCAAATGATAGTCTCCCCAACACTCAACTCTCTCTCATATGATTTGGATCTAGTGGAAAGAAGATTTGAGTGGAAAGCAACTTGGGAAAGGCTAGAGACCAAGATTCATATGGTAGAAATGGAATGTCTTGGCCTCAACACATGAGTAGGTAGTTCTCTCTTAGAAATAGGATGCTGGAAGTGTAGGTTTAGTCTGATGGCTCTCTCCACGAGTGAAGAGGAGGTGGAGGGGTATTTATAGGCTCCACACAAAATCCAACCGTTACACACAATTTACCAATCTCGGTGGGACCGGATCAGAAAACTCGGTCGGACCGAAATGGTAAACCTAGTGACCGTTATGAATTTTGGTGGGACCGACTGGAACAACTCGGTGGGACCGATGTGCTAGGGTTAGGGAAAATCCAAAACTCGGTTTGACCGATTACTCAAACTCGGTGGGACCGATTTGGGTAATAAGCAGAATAGAGAGTTGGCCAAGCAAACTCGGTGGGACCAATTGCATATCTCGGTGGGACTGAGAGTAATGCAGTAGGTAACAGAGAGTTTGCAAGCCCATCTCGGTGAGACCGAGATCCCATCGGTGAGACCGAACTGATTAGGGTTTGGAAGTGGCTATGACATGTGAAACTCGGTGGCGCCGGGTTGAAAGAATCGGTATGACCGAGTTTGAATTAGGGTTTAGGTCATTTGTGGATATGGGAAAGTAGCTGAGGATTTTGGAGCATATCATTAAGCACTTGAGCAAGAGGCTCATTAAACAACACCTCATCCCTCCTTGATAGTATTGGCTTTTCCTATGGACACAATGTGATCTTGGATCACTAAAATGTAAAATGAAGAGTCTTGAACTTCAAGCTTTAGCCAATCCTTTGTTCTTAGTGTCTTGGAGACCTTCCCACACCCTTTAGTCCATGCCACTCCATTGTTGAACTTATCTGAAACATTCTAGGTGAAAACATTAGTTCAACAAGAGATATGTTGTCATAAATTATCAAAACCACCTAGGGAGCACTTGTGCTTTCAATCTCCCCCTTTTTGGTAATTGATGGCAACATACATCAATGCTTTAGATAAAGATACAAAGAATAGTGAGTAAAGCTTTGGAAGGACATGTAACAAACATAGGCTCCCCCTACATGTATGCAATCATGTGAATATAGAATATAGAAGCATGTGAGAGCATAATCATGACAGAGTAGGCAATGTGTTACATGTATCTTGGCCATATGCATCAGAGCAAAAGATTATTAAGGAATATACCTTCATGCTCATGAGTCCTTCTTGCAAACAGTATGTACATAGGCAAGAATTCCTCATACTCATGATTTGATGCATACACTTACCTTGTAGTCTTAAGTTGGCTTAGGATGGAATGAACCTGCACAAACAAGGTTAGATAACACAGGTACATCCACTAGCCAGAGCAAGCAAAAGAAACCACAAGAATACCAAGACTGGGATGACATGTAGAAAGTAAGTACTAGGTACTACATTGAATTCAACATGTCCCCAAGAGTGAAGATATGCAATGAATTTGACTAATTTCTTTCCCATGGGTGTCTTGCTCCCCCTGAATCTTTCATGGGATATTGGGAGAAGATAGGGAACATAAAATCAGAGCTGAAAGATACAAATGAATATGTCTTTCCCCCTAAAAGGACATGTGACATCTCTCCTCTTGAACATCAAGCATCTGGGATCCTTGAGTATTGTCTCTCCCCCTAGAGATCTCTTTCTCCCCCTTAATACATTATCTGGGATGTCTGGGATCCTTGAGACTATCTCTCCCCCTTTAGTATTGTGATGTGATCTTTCTCTCCCCGAAGATAGGCTTTGATGTGATCTCTCTCCCCCTTTGACATCAATTTCCAAGAAGGGATCTTCTAGAGTGTGAGTCAAGAGGTTTGGTCCTTGAGCTTTAGCATAAAGCAAAGAATAAAATTGTGATGCTTGTAGAGGACAAGATTCATTGAGTGGAGCTGGAGAGTAGAAATGTAGAGCAAGTGGCAAACTGTTTTTCTGACTGCAAAGTCGGTGGCACCGAGTGGCATATTTCGGTGGTACCGAAAAGATTCGGTTGGACCGAAGATTGCAAGTCGGTGAAACCGAGTTTAAACAGAGAAAAACACTTGTCACCTCAGCTCACTAGACATGTAAGATCTCACAAAGATTTGCAATGAATTAAATGCAGAAAATGCAGAACAAAAACAAAAAGAAAAGGAAAAGGACTGAAAGATCTAGATGAAGTGAAAAAGATAAAGGGAGCAACTACACAAGCATGAGACAAATGCAATAACACAAAGAAGGAACACAAGAGAACTTCATCTAGAGTTGGGCGGTGACATAGTCACCTATGTTAGAGTATATTGACTTAGGAGTCAAGTGAGAACACTTGATCATAGGTCATACTCATCGTTTAAGCTCAAAAAGGGGTTACCATTTTTTGTTTAAGCATCTTGATGTATTCACATCTTGTTGAGTTGCTTTGACTCATGTCTCGGAGTAAAGCTTCTCTAAGATGGAACAACATACCTTGGGTGGTGGTGTGGTTCTTTCTCATGTAGTTGAGCTTGTGTGGGTGCTCGTGGTTGATGTAGCCCATCAAGAGTTTGGAGCACCACTTGGAGTTTGAGTTCATCTACCTACATGGATTAGTTCTAGCAAGGAAAAGTACTTGTGTATCAAAAAAAATGACATTCATGAAGCTCAACATAGGATTTGTCAAAGGATATGTTTGAATGATTTTGTGCTTCCTTGTCTTCAACCATCATTGTGTAGAGTCTTGGTGATGTAAAGATTGCTCAAGATGTGAGTGAATCGCAATCTCATGGAATTAGATTCAACCAAGCACCTACATGGGTTAGACAACATGCAAGGCAAAAATATATCCAAGACATAAGATGGTCATCATAAGAGATATATCATGGATTAGTCATAAGCTCATGTCTTGCATGTATCCAATGGAGTTCCTACTCCAGGCTCGAAGCATCAATGATGTTCAATTCTCCTCTCAACCTGCAAAACACTTTCTCATCAAGTGGTTTAGTGAATATATCCGCTAATTGCTTATCAGTGCGAACATGCTTAAGATCTATGTCACCCTTAGCAACATGAGCTCGACTGAAATGATGACAAACTTCAATATGCTTAGTTTGAGAATGTTGTACAGGATTATGACCAATTTTGATAGCACTTTCATTGTCACAAAGCAGTGGAACATGTTTCACATAGATCCCATAATCTTTAAGAGTTTGGGTCATCCAAAATAATTGAGCACAACATGAACCAACGGCAATGTATTCCGCTTCGGCGGTGGATAAGGATACTGAGTTTTGTTTCTTGGAGGACCAAGACACAAGCGATCTACCAAGAAATTGACAAGTACCCGAAGTTGACTTTCTATCAACCTTGTCTCCTGCATAATCCGAGTCGGAATAGCCAACAAGATCAAAAGAAGACCTCTTAGGGTACCAAATGCCAAAATTTGGTGTATGAATTAAGTATCTAACTATCCTTTTCACAGCCTTAAGCTGACATTCTTTAGGGGCAGCTTGATATCTTGCACACATGCACACACTTAGCATAATATCGGGACGTGAAGCACATAGGTATAACAATGAACCAATCATAGAGCGATAAACCTTTTGATCAACCGGTTCACCATCTTTGGTCAAATCATTATGTCCACTAGTAGGCATGGGTGTAGACATACCTTTGCATTCTTGCATATTGAACTTCTTGAATAAGTCCTTGGTGTACTTTGTTTGAGAGACAAATGTACCTTCCTTAGTTTGCTTGATTTGCAAACCGAGAAAGAATTTGAGTTCACTCATCATAGACATCTCAAACTTTTCTGACATTAGCTTTCCAAACTTTTCACTAAAGAGAGGGTTAGTTGAACCAAATATGATATCATCAACATAAATTTGGCATACAAATAGTTCTCCATTAACCCTTTTAGTAAAAAGAGTAGAATCAATTTTACCAATTTCGAAACCACTTGTAATAAGGAACTTGGTCAAGCATTTATACCATGCTCTAGGAGCTTGTTTAAGACCATAAAGAGCTTTGTGAAGTTTGTAAACATGATTAGGTTTCTTAGGATTGACAAAGCCGGAAGGTTGTTTGACATAAACTTCCTCCTCTATTTCACCATTTAGAAAAGCACTTTTAATGTACATTTGGTACAAGGTGATGTTATGGTGATTAGCATAGGCAAGTAAGATGCGAATGGACTCAAGTCTAGCAACGGGAGCATATGTCTCACCATAGTCCATACCTTTGACTTGTGTGTACCCTTGGGCAACGAGACGTGCTTTGTTGCGAACCACTTGTCCATCTTCATCTTGCTTGTTGCGAAACACCCATTTGGTACCAATGATGTTGTGGTTGTTGTCGGGCTTCTCAACCAATGTCCAAACTTGGTTCCTCTCAAAGTTGTGTAGCTCTTCATGCATAGCGTTTATCCAATCCGGATCTTCCAATGCTTCTTCAACCTTCATAGGTTCAATGCTAGAGATGAATGAATAGTTTTCACAAAAGTTAGCTAAACGAGTCTTTGAGCGAGTGATTCTCCCGGTTTGTATATCATTGAAGATTTGCTCGACGGGATGATCTTTGGCAATTCTTGCTCGAACTCGTGAGAGCTTTTGCTTGGGTCTTTGTTGAACTTTTTCTTCATCTTGTTCTTCTTCTTGGCCTTCTTCATTGTTGATGTGGTCATTGTCTTGTCGTGGTGGAGAAGGAGGTTGTTGATGTTCGTCTTGATGCATTTCCTTGTCTTCTTCATCTTGGTGTGTCCCACTTGTGGATGCTTCCGTATCCATTCTTGGTTCACCTTGTTGTGAAGTAGAAGCCTCCACTTGGACGGATGAAGTACTCTCCTTTACCTCCGTTGGACGAACATTGCCTATGGGCAAGTCTTGGATTGCTTCTGAAGGGTCTTTGTCTCCTACATCAATTGGCAATTGCTCTACTTGCGAGCCATTAGATTCATCAAACTTCACATCTACCGTCTCCTCAACCTTTCGGGTGAAATTGTTGTAGACACGGTAAGTGTGAGAGTTTGAGCCATAACCAAGTAGGAAAACTTCATGAGATTTAGGAGCAAACTTTGAACGACGATGTTTATCAAGAATGTAGCACTTTGAGCCGAATACTCGAAAGTATCCAACTTGGGGTTTGTTACCGGTGAGGAGCTCGTATGCCGTCTTGCCGAGTAGCTAGTGAAGATACAAGCGATTTGTTGCATGACAAGCTGTCTCAACCGCTTCTGCCCAAAAATGCTTTGGCGTCTTGTATTCATCAAGCATTGTTCTTGCCATTTCGATGAGCGTCCGGTTCTTCCTCTCAACAAATCCATTTTGTTGAGGTGTGTACATAGCCGAGAACTCATGTGAAATCCCTTCTTCGTCAAGAAAGGTGTCCACATTTATGTTCTTGAACTCCGTTCCGTTGTCACTCCGAACCTTCTTGATCTTCACGTCAAACTGGTTTTGGGCCTTCCTAGCGAAGTTTTTGAAGATCTTCTGGACCTCCGACTTGTCATTAAGAAAGAACACCCACGTAGATCTTGAAAAATCATCAACTATAACTAAACCAGAAGAATTTCCACCGGGACTCTTGTAGGCGTTGGGACCAAAAAGATCCATATGAAGTAGCTCGAGTGGCCTCCTTGTGGTCATGATGTTCTTCACGGGATGTCTTCCTCCAACCTGTTTACCTGCTTGACAAGCGCTGCAAAGTCTGTCCTTGTCAAATATGACATCGTTAACTCCAAGGATATGATTTCCTTTAATAAGCTTGTCAAGATTTCTCATGCCAACGTGACCTAGTCGTCTATGCCACAACCAACCTTTTGAGGATTTCGCAATAAAGCAAATTTTGGGTTGTGCCTTTTTAGAGAAGTCGACAATGTAAAGGTCACCTTTACGCCTACCGGTAAAGACCATTTTATGATTGTCTCGACGAAACATTTGGCAATCTACCTCAGTAAATAGGACATTTAAACCGAAATCAGCAAGTCTAGATACTGAAAGTAAGTTGTAGCCGAGAGATTCAACGAGCATGACATTTTGAATGGAACTATCATGTGAGATGGCCACCTTACCAAGGCCAACTACTTTACCCTTTGAATTATCACCAAAGGTGACATATTTTCGAGGGCCGTCATTTTTAGCAAGCTCACGGAACATCTCCTCATCCCCGGTCATATGATCAGTACATCCACTATCAAGAACCCATTCCTTTCCTCCTAATTCATATCCCCGAAGATTTGCAGTAAGACCAAAGTGTCTCATTGCATCATCAAGATTGAAGTCACTATCATCATCATCATACTATTCATGTTCACCATGATCTTGTGACTTATCATTTCCTAGAGAGGGTAATTCATTAGATAAATGATCATCAAAATGGTCACTTCTATGAATTCTTATAGCTTCGAATATAATATCACTAATGATTCCAACATCCCCTTTAGCTCGCTTGAGATTGTCAAGCTCAAGTAGACAATCACCAAGGTTAGGATCACTAGAGTTCATCTTACTCGAGGCAATAGATTTATGGAGAATTTTATCCAAAATTTTTAAGGAATGGTCGGGAAATGTTCCTCAAGAAATTTCCATATAGTATAAGCACAATTAAGAGTAGGCAAACTAGCAATCAAGTTTTTGGGCAATCCTCTAATGATGAGCTCAATAGTTCTAAGATTGCGAATCATGTCAATATCTTCATCTAGGGTAGGATGCAAAGGATCAATGTGAGGTGCACAAGGGCTAGCAATATACTTGTTCAAATGATATTGGTTGAAGATTACAAGCATCTCATTTTTCCACTCATGAAAATATTCTCCATCAAGAATAGGCACTCTATGTCTAAGACTCCCTAAAGTAGACACATCCATCTTCCTCCAATGGTGATTAAACCAAGGCAATGGAGACCAAAGCTCTGATACCCCTTGTAGGACCTTGAAATAGATGTGTCTAGAGGGGTGTGATTAGACACTTCATGCCAAAGTTGCAATTTTTAAGCTTTTTCGGTTTGAGTGGAGTTTAAGCATAATTTCAGCACTCACAATACATATCAAGCAAGTATGCAAAGTGTATATAGGCAGCGGAAAGTAAAGCATGCAACTTGCAAGAATGTAAAGGGAAGGGTTTGGAGAATTCAAACACAATCGGAGACACGGATGTTTTTCCCGTTGTTCGGATAGGTGGTGTTATCCTACATCCACGTTGATGGAGACTTCAACCCACGAATGGTAACGGTTGCGCGAGTCCACGGAGGGCTCCACCCACGAAGGGTCCACGAAGAAGCAACCTTGTCTATCCCACCATGGCCATCGCCCACGAAGGACTTGCCTCACTAGCGGTAGATCTTCACGAAGTAGGCGATCTCCTTGCCCTTACAAACTCCTTGGTTCAACTCCACAATCTTGTCGGAGGCTCCCAAGTGACACCTAGCCAATCTAGGAGACACCACTCTCCAAGAAGTAACAAATGGTGTGTTGATGATGAACTCCTTGCTCTTGTGCTTCAAATGATAGTCTCCCCAACACTCAACTCTCTCTCATATGATTTGGATCTGGTGGAACGAAGATTTGAGTGGAAAGCAACTTGGGAAAGGCTAGATACCAAGATTCATATGGTAGAAATGGAATGTGTTGGCCTCAACACATGAGTAGGTAGTTCTCTCTCAGAAATAGGATGCTGGAAGTGTAGGTTTAGTCTGATGGCTCTCTCCACAAGTGAAGAGGAGGTGGAGGGGTATTTATAGGCTCCACACAAAATCCAAACGTTACACACAATTTACCAATCTCGGTGGGACCGAATCAGAAAACTCGGTCGGGCCGAAATGGTAAACCTAGTGACCGTTATGAATTTCGGTGGGACCGATTGGAACAACTCGGTGGGACCGATGTGCTAGGGTTAGGGAAAATCCAAAACTCGGTTTGACCGATTACTCAAACTCGGTGGGACCGATTCGGGTAATAAGCAGAACAGAGAGTTGGCCAAGCAAACTCGGTGTGACCGATTGCATATCTCGGTGGGACCGAGAGTAATGCAGTAGGTAATAGAGAGTTTGCAAGCCCATCTTGGTGAGACCGAGATCCCATCGGTGAGACCGAACTGATTGGGGTTTGGCAGTGGCTATGACATGTGAAACTCGGTGGCGCCGGGTTGAAAGAATCGGTATGACCGAGTTTGAATTAGGGTTTAGGTCATTTGTGGATATGGGAAAGTAGCTGAGGATTTTGGAGCATATCATTAAGCACTTGAGCAAGAGGCTCATTAAACAACACCTCATCCCTCCTTGATAGTATTGGCTTTTCCTATGGACTCAATGTGATCTTGGATCACTAAAATGTAAAATGAAGAGTCTTGAACTTCAAGCTTTAGCCAATCCTTTGTTCTTAGTGTCTTGGAGACCTTCCCACACCCTTTAGTCCATGCCACTCCATTGTTGAACTTATCTGAAACATACTAGGTGAAAACATTAGTTCAACAAGAGATATGTTGTCATCAATTATCAAAACCACCTAGGGAGCACTTGTGCTTTCAAATAGACACCCGCCAACCACCTGTGTGCAAAGTACGTCGATAGAACCGGTCTCATGAACGTGGTCATGTAATGTTGGTCCGGGCCGCTTCATCCAACAATACCGCTGAATCAAAATAAGATGTTGGTGGTAAGCAGTATGACTATTATCGCCCACAACTCATTGTGTTCTACTCGTGAATATAATCTACGCATAGACCTGGCTCGGATGCCATTGTTGGGGACGTAGCATGCAATTTCAAAAATTCCTATGATCAAGCAAGATCTATCTAGGAGATGCATAGCAACGAGAGGGGAGAGTGTGTCCATGTACCCTCGTAGACCAAAAGCAGAAGCGTTAGGTTAACATGGTTGATGTTGTCGAACGTCTTCGCGATCCAACCGATCTTAGTACTGAACGTACGGCACCTCCATGTTCAGCACACATTCATCTCGATGACGTCCCTCGAACTCTTGATCCAGCAGAGGGTCGAGGGAGAGTTCCGTCAGCACGATGGCGTGGTGACGGTGATGGTGATGTGATCCGCACAGGGCTTCGCCTAAGCACTACGACACTATGACCAGAGGAGTAAACTGTGGAGGGGGCACGGCACATGGCTAAGAGAACAATTGATATATCTTTGGGGTGCCCCCCGCCCCCGTATATAAAGGAGGTGTCGGATTTCGGGTTCCGGCAGACCCTTGAGGTTCGAACACTGGGGTGCGCGCGGAGAGCTCTCCCCTACCGATCTACGTCCAATCTCCTCACGTGATCTAAGCTGGAAACAACGAACAACACAAGGGACACGAGGTTTATACTGGTTCGGGCCACCGTTGTGGTGTAATACCCTACTCCAGTGTGTGGTGTGGTGGATTGCCTCAGGGGCTGATGATGAATAGTACAAGGGAAGAACAGCCTCGCGAGAGGTGTTCTTGAGCTGGTGCGATGAACTTCTTGGGTGAGTTCAGCCGCCTCTCTCTCTCTCTGCTAGGGCTCTATCAGATCTCTAGATGTCTAGGTGTGTCCATCCCTCTTTTACCTCCCCTCATTTACTCTGTGGTGGCTAGCTCTATTTATAGAGGCCCTGGGCCTCTCCCCAAATAATGAGCGGGAAGGGCGCCAACAATTGGCCATTTTGAAGGGGAACATCTAGTACAAGTTATCCTGACCAAAGGTGTTCTTTGGCTGCCAAAAGCACTGGTGATGACGCCGTCTTGGGCTCCACGGTGACCTCCATCCCACCGCTCTGCTGGTCTTGGTCTTGTTGCACCGGAATGGTAACCTTTGCCAGATGCCTTGGCTTGTGCTTGCCCCCTTTGCACCAAAGGGGAAACAAGGACACTGCGCAGGCCAGCGCCCGCCTGGTCTCAATCATCATGGCTTGCGTCACGGGCTCCTCGCGAGGTACCCCTGCCTTGATCTCTCCACCTCCTCGCGAGCCTGCCTGATGAGGCTGCCTCTGAGGGAGCTTTCTATCGTCCGCCCCGTGAGGCTTGGCCCCTCACGAGGGGCTTGAGCTTGAGCTGATGAAGATGGGCTGCGCTGGGCCCCCACTTGAGCCACGCCGCAGGCCGCAGGCAGGCTGGGGACCCCTGTTCCCAGAACGCCGAGAGTAGCCCCCGGGCCCAAGGCTCGCTCGGGCTTGGCCTAGCAGGGAAGCGAAGGGGCAAGCGCGAAGCACCGCGGGCCCCAACAGCCTGCGGCCTTGGGCGCCGCGTGGCGATTGATTGGACGTGGGCGTCTGTGCTTCCCAACGACGCCTCGGCGGCCGCACGACTTGATAAGTCCCTGCATGCAGAGAGACCGGTCATGATTACTTGCGATCGTGGTGCTCGGTGGTTGGCCTCCTCCGGCTATAAGTACGGGGTTGCGTGAGCCCTTTCAGCCCATCCCTTCTTGCTGCTCCTTTTCTTCTTCTTGGCTGCTCGCCGTTCCCATGGATCCAAAGAGATTCTCGGCCGCAGAGAAAGGAAAGGCTCACCAGGCAGGGTCTGACTCCCCCCGCCCGACCAAGCGCGGCCGAGGCCGCCCTCGCAAGTATTCCATGGTCCCCGTAGTGGCTTCCCGCGGCAATGGAGGCAGTTCCCTGCACGGTGGTGAGCGCCCGGTTGCCGATGGGGGGCACGTCGTGGCTGTGCGCCCCCCTAAGCCACATTTTTGCTCTGGGCAGGTGCTGCCGGAGTTCGTAGTGTGGTCGGCGGACCCAACCAGCACCTGGCTCCAGCTCCCTTGTTCCTTCGTAGGTCAACTGCCGGCCAGCGCTCGGTGCGGCCTCTGGCTCCAGGCAGACGGCTGCTGCAGCAGGGCCTCCTGGGCTTCGCTGGAGGTCTCCGTTTCTAGGAATGGGGCCCTGACCCGCGGCTGGCAAACATTTGCCCGCGCACGTGGCCTGGGCCGTCGGTGCACCCTGTACTTCAAGTTTGATGGCGACGCCACCCTCTATGTGACGGTGTTTGGGGAAGACAGTCGCCGTGCTGGGTGCTGTACCGAAAACGACAACCACGGCCGCTTTCCCAGCCCCGGCACGGACCAGGATGAATACGGCGACAGGCGTAGAGGCGGCGGCACTCGGGGTTCGCTGAGTTTCGGCGACTCCCTCTCAGGCAGCAACTCCTCCAGTGGTGGCCGCGACTAGTCCCTGCGCCGTCGCGCCCGCCTGGGTGAAGATAGCGGGTCAGCCCGCCGTCGCGCCCTGGTGAAGCGAGAGGAGGGATCCGCTTGAGCCCCGGGAGCAGCCCGAACACTCGCTGTGGGTTGGTACAAGACGAATCGCTCCCATTTTGTTTTCCTTCTTTTCCTGCGCAGAGATAGAAAGTAGTATAGGGCCCCGCGGGGGCGTGTTAGAACTCCTACCATTAACCATCGTGCTGCTTCCGCTATTTCTGCGCTGTGTCTCCGCGTCGTGCACCCGTGTGCGAGAATTATTTTAGCTCGGTGGGGCTTGACGCGTTCCTCGCCTCCCGAGGCCGTGGCCCTGCCGTGCGCTTCGTGTCCTACAAGGATTAGTAGGAGGGGTAACTTTCGGCCTTGGTTGTGGGGGCGATCGGCCCAGGTCCTATGCTCGTGTCACGATGCCCGTGGGGCACGGACTGGGAAGGGTGCTCCCGCAGAGGACTCGGATAGGAAAGCTCCAAACGATCGGGGGCAGAAAACACTCGCGAGGGCGCCCGTGAATCTCCCTCGCGAGACTTGTGCGGGAGAAAACGAGGCAAGCGAGCGAAAAAGACAAAGAGTCACAAGCCAGGAACGTCAATAGCTTCAATAAAACTTCAAACGGAATAAACAAGCCAACTGCAAAAAGCAAATGGAAAAGCCGCGTCCGGCACCTATTCTAGTCTTCGACGTCTTCTCACCAACGCGGAGCTAAGTGCTGCCACTGGGCGTGGGCGGGAGCCCCCGAGGCCCGAGGGTGGCACTCCGGAGATTCCGGGGCGTGTACAGCCCCACTCATTATTACGTGAGAGTGTCACGGGCGGCGAGCTTCACAGGCATTGGCCTTCTTCACAGGCACCAGGCCTTTCCCGAAATGCGGCAGCTTCATAGGCAATGGCCTTCTTCACAGGCACCGGGCCTTTCCCAAAACACGGCAGCTTCACAGGCATTTGCCTTCTTCACAGGCACCGGGCCTTTCCCAAAACACGACAGCTTCACACGCATTTGCCTTCTTCACAGGCACCGGGCCTTTCCTAGGTGCTAGGCCTCGCTCAGGGATAGAACCTCCGGAGATGTTGAATGTTCCACACATTCTGGATGGGTACCCCCTCCGCGGTCTCCAAGTGCGCGGAGCTAGGCCTAGAGACATGAACAACCTTGAATGGGCCCTCTCACATGGGAGAGAGCTTGTGCAGCCCCTCCCTGGAGAGAACCCGTCTGAGTACGAGATCCCCTACCTCAAGAGTTCTGGGGCAGATGTTGCGGCAGTGGTATCGTCGCAGCGCCTGTTGATACCTTGCCGCTCGCAGCGCGGCTTCTCGGCGGTGTTCCTCCCCCAGCACGAGATCCATCCCCCGCATGGCGTCTTGCCACGTCTCGTTGAACACCGGGACCCGTGCGGAGCGACGCCTGACCTCGTGAGGGAGAACAGCCTCTACTCCATAGACGAGGAAGAACGGAGTCTCGCCAGTTGGCTTGGTCATAGTTGTGCGGATTGACCACATCACGGACTGGAGCTCGTCGTACCAGCCCCTGCCACAGGCCTCCAGCTTCTTCTTAAAGGTCCTGGCTTTGAGGCCCCTCAGGACCTCCGCGTTGGCTCGCTCGTCCTGGCCGTTGCTCCGGGGGGTGTGCTACCGAAGCGTAGCATATCTGCATTCCAAGGTTAGCACAGTACATTTTGAAGAGATTGCTGGTGAATTGCGAACTGTTGTCGGTGATGATGCGGTTGGGCACCCCAAATCGGCTCACGAGGCCCTTGATGAACTTGACCGCGGAGCCTGCCGGGATTGTGCGGACGGCTTCCACCTCAGCCCACTTGGGGAACTTGTCCACAGCGACATAGAGGTAGCGATAGCCCCCTGGCGCCTGAGGGAATGGGCCGAGAATGTCCAGCCCCCAAACTGCGAACAGCCATGAGAGGGGTATAGTCTGTAGACCCCCCGTAGGCTGATGGATCTGCTTAGCGTGAAATTGGCAGGCCTCGCAAGACTTCACCAGCTCAACAGCGTCGACGTGCGCCATGGGCCCATAGAATCCACTACGGAACGCCTTGCCGACGAGGGTTCGTGACGATGAGTGGTGCCCGCAGTGTCTGCCGTGTATGTCCGACAGTAGCTCCTTCCCTTGCTCTCGGGAGATGCAACATAGTGACACGTCATTCGGTCGCTTCCTGTAGAGCTCTCCATCCTTGATGCAATAAGTTGTGGCCTGTCGTGCCACACGCTCCGCTTCCTCCTCGTTCTCTGGCAAAGTCCCTTGCATCAGGTAGTTCTTGAGCTCCGGGATCCAACACCCTTCCTGAGGCTCTAACGCCAGGAGCAGGCGTGCCCCTGAGGCCGGGCCGCAGACCGGGGCTCCTGAGGCAGGCGGCTGAGGGAGCTCCTCCCTTGGTTGCACTGTGCTCGACAGTGACGGCACCGCCGAGGGTTTGAAGAGCCGCTCCTCGAAGACGCCAGGCTCCTGAGGCACCTGCCGAGATGCCCTCTTGGCAATGTCATCAGCTTCCTGATTGGTACCCCGGGGCACGTGTTGCAACTCCAGCCCCCAGAACTATTTCCCCATCTTGCGAACCTCAGCGAGGTAGGCTTCCATGTGCTCGTCCTTTGGCTCGTATATCTTGTTGGAGAAGTTGATGAGGAGCTGTGAATCGCCCTTGATGATGAGGTGCTTTACCCCTAAGGAAATTGCGGCCTTCAAGCCTGCTATTAGGCCTTCGTACTCCGCTATGTTGTTGGAGACCTTTTCTCCGTGCTGGAAGCAGAGTTGTACGGCATAGTAGAGTTTGTCCTGGGTAGGGGATATGAGCACTGCGCCAGCTCCCGCACCATGTCGGGAGAACGCCCCATCGAAGTACATGACCCAGCCGTCCGGTGCTTCACTTCCCGGGGAAAGTGATCGGTCTTCGCCTGCCTCGACACCCGGCGCTTCTGCCCATTCTGCCACGAAATCCGCAAGTGCGGCTCCCATGATGACTCTGGTCGTACTGAAATGCATGTAGTTCAATGTTCCATTTAGCGACCCTCCTAGCTGAGTTGGGGCTCCTGAGTACTCTTTCCAAGGGGTATGCTGAGACGACTTTGATGGGATTGCCTTGGAAGTAGTGGTGCAGCTTGCGTGAGGCCACTAGTAGTGCGAGGAGGAGTTTTTGAGGCATGGGGTACCGTGCCCTTGCGTCCCGTAGCACCGTGCTGACGAAGTACACGGGATGCTCGACGAGGTTGAGGGTGCTGGTGCAGCTTGCGTCCTCCAGAGGTCGAGGCGTCTCTTGAGACGACGGAGCCCCCAGTGCTTGGTCGCCTGAAGAGGCCTCTCCTGCTCCGGGTGCGTTCTCCTGTTGCGGCTGTTCCTTTCCGGCTGCGGTTGCGGCCTTCACGAGGCCCTCCCGGCCCTGCTTTGCTTCAGTTCGGACGGCCGATGCGGCCTTGGCACAACGCTCCTCCCTGACCGCCACCAGGGCTGCGCTAGCGGAGTAGGGGCTGGCCGAAAGGTAGAGCACTAGGGGCTCCGAAGGACGCGGAGCTACCATCACTGGTGGGCTGGTAAGGTACCTCTTGAGCTCTTGGAATGCCTTGTCGGCCTCTTCAGTCCATTCGAAGGGGCCCTTTTTCTTCATTAGCTTGAAGAAGGGCAGCGCTCGTTCCTCCAGCTTGGAGATGAAGCGCCCCAGCGCAGTTACACGCCCAGTGAGCTTCTGCATTTCTCTGAGGGTCCTTCGCGGGCTCATGTCTTCGACTGCCTTGACCTTCTCCAGGTTGGCCTCGATGCCCCTGTGGGACACGAGGAAACCCAGGAGCTTGCCCGAGGGGACTCCAAACACGCTCTTCTCCGGGTTGAGCCATAGGTCCACTTCATTGAGGCTCGCAAAGGTTTATTCCAGGTCTTGTATCAGGGTTCTTGCCTCATGAGACTTCACCACAATGTCATCGACGTAAGCTTCAACGTTCCTCCCGAGCTGCCGGCCTAAGGCGATGTGCACTAGCCGCTGAAAGGTTGCACCTGCCTTGCGCAACCCAAATGGCATGCACATATAGCAGTACACTCCACACGGCGTCAGGAAAGCCGTCTTCTCCATGTCTTGTACCGCCATCTTGATCTGGTGATAGCTCGGAAGGCATCTAGGAAGCACAATAGGCCACACTCTGCGGTGGAGTCGACTATCTGGTCAATGCGGGGGAGCAGAAATGGATCCTGCGGGTAGGCCTTGTTGAGGTTGGTGAAATCGACACACATGCACTCCTTTCCTCCCTTTTTTGGCACAACGACTGGATTAGCCAGCCAATCAGGGTAGCAGACCTCGTGGATAACTCCTGCCGCCTCTAGCTTCCGGGTCTCTTAAACGATGAAAGCCTGTTTCTCAATGGACTGCTGCTCGCCTTCTACTTCACGGGGCGCACATTGGGGCACACGTTGAGGTGATGCTCAATCACTTTCCTTGGGACCCCTGCTAACTAATCAGGTTCCCACGCAAACACCTTCTTGTTTGCACGCAGGAACCTCACCAGGGCCTCCTCCTGCTCAGGCTCGAGGTTGGCCCCTATGGTGAAGGTGGCACCAGTGGACCCGTCCTCGTCGATAGGTACCTGCTTGGTTTCCGCCTTGTCTTGGGTGAATAGCTGCTTCTTTTTAGCCGGTGCATCCCCCTTGGGCTCAATGGCATCGGTGCTAGTGGGCTGTGCCACTGTGGTTGCCCTGAAAACAAGGTGGAGCACCTGCAGCGCATCCCTTGTGTCTCCTGACACGGTGAGGATGCCGTTGCTCCCAGGCATCTTCATGAGGTTGTACGCCGGGTGAGTTGCTTCCATGAACCGTGCCAAGGCCGGATAGCCGAGGATGGCGTTGTAGGGGAGGCCAATGGGGGCAATGTCGAAGTCGATCAGCTCCGTGCGGAAGTTGTCGTAGGTGCCGAAGGTCACTGGGAGGCGGATCTGTCCCAAGGAGGCGGTGGAACTAGCTCCGACGCCCGAGAAAGGCCGGCTAGGTCGGAGCCGCTCCAGCGGCACGTGGAGGAGGCTGAAGGCCTCCACCGAGAGCACGTTGAGGCCGGCACCACCATTGATGAGGGTCCTGGTGACGGCCACTTGGCAGATGGTGGGGGCGCATAGCATCGGGAGCGCGCCCGAACCGATGGGGTTGAAGGGGTGATTCTCCGAGTCGAAGGTTAGATCGGCCTCGGGCGCCACCCAGCCCGGGGGGCTTCTCAGCGCTTGGAGGCAGTGCTGATCCGGTGAGTGAACGGCTTGACGTGATGGCTCGAGGGTGGTGCCTGGGAGCCACCTAGGAGAGCTGCGACGACGGGCGGCGCTGGTGCGGCAAAACGGGCGAGGAAGAGGTCGCGCATCTCCTCCCAGGAGGTGACAGAAGCCGTCGGCAGGTGGAGGAGCCACGCGCGCGGGACGCTGGTGAGGGCCATGGGTAACTAGTTGGCCATCACCCGGTCGTCGCCCCCGGCTCTGAGGCCGGCCTCCTCATACGCTAGCAGGAAAATCATCGGGCCTGTCGTGCCGTTGTAGCGCAGCGGCATCTCGGGCTTGAACTTGTGCGGCCACTGCACCTGTCGCAAGGTGGGGCCAAGGCCCGGAGCCCCCTGGCCCCAGTGCCGGCATCCGTTTCTGGAGCGGCCGGCGCTTTGTCCGCCATGAGGGCGGGATGCGATGTTGGGGGAGAGCGGGTCGTCAGGAGGGAGAACTCCGGCGCACCCCCTACCTGGCAGCCAAATCCCAGATTTCGGGTTCCGGTAGACCCTTGAGGTTCGCACACTGGGGTGCGCGTGGAGATCTCTCCCCTAAAGATCTACGTCCAATCTCCTCGCGTGATCTAAGCTGGAAACAACGAACAACACAAGGGACTCGAGGTTTATACTGGTTCAGGCCACCGTTGTGGTGTAATACCCTACTCTAGTGTGTGGTGTGGTGGATTGCCTCAGGGGCTGATGATGAATAGTATAAGGGAAGAACAGCCTCGCGAGAGGTGTTCTTGAGCTGGTGCGATGAACTGCTTGGGTGAGTTCAGTCGCCTCTCTCTCTGCTAGGGCTCTATTAGATCTCTAGATGTCTAGGTGTGTCCATCCCTCTTTTTCCTCCCCTCCTTTACTTTGTGGTGGCTAGCTCTATTTATAGAGGCACTGGGCCTCACCACAAATAATGAGCGGGAAGGGCGCTAACAATTGGCCATTTTGAAGGGGAACATCTAGTACAAGTTATCCTGACCAAAGGTGATCTTCGGCTGCCAAAAGCACTGGTGATGACGCCGTCTTGGGCTCCACGGTGACCTCCGTCCTGCCGCTCCGCTGGTCTTGGTATCGTTGCACCGGAATGGTAACCTTTGCCCGATGCCTTGGCCTGTGCTTGCCCCCTTTGCACCAAAGGGGAAACAAGGACACTGCGCAGGCCGGCGCCCGCCTAGTCTCGATCGTCATGGCTTGCGTCACGGGCTCCTCGCGAGGTACCCCAGCCTTCATCTCTCCACCTCCTCGCGAGCCTGCCTGATGAGCCTGCCTCTGAGGGAGCTTTCTGTCGTCCGCCCCGCAAGGCTTGGCCCCTCGCGAGGGTCTTGAGCTTGAGCTGATGAAGATGGGCCGCGCTGGGCCCCCACTTGAGCCACGCCGCTGGCCGCAGACAGGCAAGTCTGGGGACCCCCGTTCCTAGAACGCCGACAGGAGGGGGCGTGCCATGGGGGGAGTCCTACTAGGACTCCACTTCTAGTAGGATTTACCCCCCCCCCTTTTACTTTCTTACACCAGAGGGGAAAGGAAGGAGAGGGAGAGGGAGGGGAAAGGGGAAAGGGGGTCGTGCCCCTCCTCCTTGCCCTATTCAGACTCCCTAGGAGGGGGGGCGCCACCCCCCTCGGGCTTCACTCTCTCTCCCTTAGGCCCATGTAGGCCCAACACTTCTCGGGGGGTTCCGGTAACCCCTCGGTCCTCCGGAAAAATACCCGGATGATAACCCACAAGTATAGGGGATCGCAACAATTTTCAAGGGTAGAGTATTCAAACCAAATTTATTGATTCGACACAAGGGGAGCCAAAGAATATTCTCAAGTATTAAAAGTTGAGTTATCAATTCAACTGCACCTGAGATACTTAATATCTGCAACAAGGTATTTAGTAGCAAAGTAATATGGAAGTAACGGTAATGGTGGCAAAAGTAACAGTAGCAGTTTTGTAGTGATTGTAACAGTGGCAACAGAAAAGTAACTAAGCAAAGATCAATATGTGAAAAAGCTCGTAGGCATTGGATCAGTGATGGATAATTATGTCGGATGCGATTCCTCATGCAACAGTTATAACATAGGGTGACACAGAACTAGCTCCAGTTCATCAACGTAATGTCGGCATGTATTCCGAATATAGTCATACATGCTTATGGAAAAGAACTTGCATGACATCTTTTTTCCTACCCTCCCGTGGCAGCGGGGTCCTATTGGAAACTAAGGGATATTAAGACCTCCTTTTAATAGAGTACCGAAACAAAGCATTAACACTTAGTGAATACATGAACTCCTCAAACTACGATCATCACCGGGAGTGGTCCCGATAATTGTCACTTCGGGGTTACCGGATCATAACACATAGTAGGTGACTATTGACTTATAAAATAGGATCCATAACTCACATATATTTATGAAAACATAATAGGTTCAGATCTGAAATCATGGCACTCGGGCCCTTGTGACAAGCATTAAGCATAGCAAAGTCATAGCAACATCAATCTAAGAACATAATGGATACTAGGGATCAAACCCTAACAAAACTAACTCGATTACATGATAAATCTCAGCCAACCCATCACTGTCCAGCAAGCCTACGATGGAATTACTCACGCACGGCGGTGAGCATCATGAAATTGGTGATGGAGGAAGATTGATGATGACGATGGTGATGGATTCCCCTCTCCGGAACCCCGAACGGTCTCCAGTTCAGCCCTCCCGAGAGAGATTAGGGCTTGGCGGCGGCTCCGTATTGTAAAACACAATGAATCCTGGTCCTTTATTTTTTTCTCTCCGAACGTGAATATATAGAGTCAGAGTTGAGGTCGGTGGACCATCAGGGGGCCCATGAGACAGGGGGGCGCGCCCCCCACCCTCGTGGACAGGGTGTGGCCCCCCTGATGTTGATTCTTTCACAAGTATTTTTTATATATTCCAAAAATATTCTCCGTGAAGTTTCAGGCCATTCCCAGAACTTTTATTTATGCACAAAAATAACACCATGGCAATTATGCTGAAAACAGCGTCAGTCCGGGTTAGTTCCATTCAAATCATGCAAGTTAGAGTCCAAAACAAGGTCAAAAGTGTTTGGAAAAGTAGATACGATGGAGACGTATCAACTCCCCCAAGCTTAAACCTTTGCTTGTCCTCAAGCAATTCAGTTGACAAACTGAAAGTGATAAAGAAAAACTTCTAAAAACTCTGTTTGATCTTTTTGTTGTAAATATGTAAAGCCAGCATTCAAGTTTTCAACAAATATTATGAACTAACCATATTCATAATAACTTTTAGGTCTCATGTTTACTCATATCAATGGCATAATCAACTAGCAAGCAATAATAATAAATCTCGGATGACAACACTTTCTCAAAACAATCATAATATGATATAACAAGATGGTATCTCGCTAGCCCTTTCTGTGACCACAAAACATAAATGCAGAGCACCTCTAAAGATCAAGGACTGACTAAACATTGTAATTCATGGTAAAAAAGATTCAGTCATACTCAATGTAAACTAACAGTACTACATGCAAATAAGAGCGGTGCTCTGCAACTGGTGCTTCTTAGTAATAGGATGATGACTCAACATAAAAGTAAATAGATAGGCCCTTCTCAGAGAGAAGCAGGGATTTTTAGAGGTGCCGGAGCTCGATTTTGAAATAGAGACGAATAATATTTTGAGTGACATACTTTCATTGTCAACATAACATCCGAGAGATCTTGATATCTTCCATGCTACACACATTATAGGCGGTTCCCAAACAGAATGGTAAATTTTATACTCCCCCTACCACCAACAAACATCAATCCATGGCTTGTCCGAAACAACGGGTGCCTCCAACTAACAACAATCCTGGGGGAGTTTTGTTTGCAATTATTTTAATTTAAGCATGGTACTGGGCATCTCGGTTACCAACCATTTTCTTGTGAATGAGGAGCGGAGTCCACTCCTCTTGAGAATAACCCACCTAGCATGGAAGATATAAATAGCCCTAGTTGATACATGAGCTATTCGAGCATACAAAATAGAATTTCATTTGAAGGTGTAGAGTTTGGCACATACAAATTTACTTGGAACGGCAGGCAGATACCGCATATAGGAAGGTATGGTGGACTCATATGGAATAACTTTTCGGGTTTATGGAAGTGGATGCACAAGCAGTATTCCCGCTTAGTACAAGTGAAGGCTAGAAAGAGACTGGGAAGCGACCAGCTAGAGAGCGACAACAGTCATGAACATGCATTAAAATTAATCAACACTGAGTGCAAGCATGAGTAGGATATAATTCACCATGAACATAAATATTGTGGAGGCTATGTTGATTTTGTATCAACTACATGCATGAACATGTGCCAAGTCAAGCCACTAGAATCGTTCAAAGGAGGATACCACCCTATCATACCACGTCACAACCATTTTAATAGCATTTGGCACGCAAGGTAAACCATTATAAACTCCTAGCTAATTAAGCATGGAATGAGAAATTATAATCTCTAATTGTCATTGCTAACATGTTTCATTCATAATAGGCTAAATCAGGAACGATGAACTAATCGTATTTACAAAAACAAGATAGGTCGAGTTCATACCAGCTTCTCTCATCTAAATCAGTCCATCATATATCGTCATTATTGCCTTTCACTTGCACGACCAAACGGTGTGGATAATAATAATAATAGTGCACATGCATTGGACTAAGCTGGAATCTGCAAGCATTCAATATAAGGGAGAAGACAAGGTAATATGGACTCTTTGTTAAATCAACAATAATGCATATAAGAGCCACACAACATTTTGATCATGGTCTTCTCCTCTCGACCCCCAAAGAAAAGAAACAAAACTATTTACACGGGAAAGCTCCCAACAAGCAAAATAAGAACGAGAAATCTTTTTGGGTTTTCTTTTAATTACGACTACTACAAGCATGGAAAGTAAACTAGCTGAAAGCTACAACTATTGTTTTGGTTTTTCTTAAGGTTTTTCAAACACACAACAAGAAGGCTTTAAAAACAAAATAAACTAGCATGGATGATACAATGAAAAAGTATGAGCACCGACAACTAGCATGAGTGTGCGAATATAAATGTAATGTCAGTGAGAAATACGTGCTCCCCCAAGCTTAGGCTTTTGGCCTAAGTTGGTCTATGTCCATGGCTCAAAGCCTCCCTCTCTGGTGTACGGAGGAGTATCCTCTGGGTGCCACTAGTTGGCAATCTCCTCTGGATCCCACTGATAAACAGACTGCCGATAAGGATCAAGGGGTGGCTCCGGCTCGGGCTCTGGAGCTGATGTCAGGCTCCGGTAGGCATGAATGGCATCCAGAAAAATGAGGTACATGCCTAGAAATATGTTAAACAAAGAGGGTGCAGGCAAGGTAATAATCTCATAGTAGTTTTTATCAAATATCAATCTATACTTAAGCATCTTCTTTTTATCCTTAACAATGAAATCATGTGCTACCATACTATTATAATCTAGAAAAATAGGGGATAGCAACTTTTCCTCTTTCTCATAATGCCTAATAGGTATCCTAAAGTGTGCAGCAAGGCGCGAAGCAAAGATGCCTCCAAAGATGGGACCCTTTGTACGGTTCAGATTTAACCGTTTAGCAACAATAGCACCTAAACTAATAGTGGTATCACGAAAAAAAGCATGGAACAAAATAACAATATCAGGGGCACTAAGGTTTCCACTATTCCCGCGGCCAATCAAGCATCTACTAGCAAATATTGCGAAGTAACGTAGAACATGAAAATGTATGCTAGTAATTCTTGCATCGTAAACTTTCCTCGTTTCCCCTACAACAATCATATCAATAAATCCCTCCACATCATTACGATGTGGTTCCTCTATGCTGCCCGCAAAGGGTATCTTAAAGACCCTACAAAACTCATATAGTGGCATCTCCTTAACCTCATCATATAAATGAAATTCCACCAAAGGTGGTGATTTCTTAGCATGAAAGTACAAAAAATTCACGAAAATATTAGTGAGGAGGAGATACTATTCGTGCTGGTCGTGGAGGAAGTCGACGAGGCCTACATTCTCAGCCAAATAATAAAAGTCTTCATAAATCCCAGCTGCTCTCAAGAACTCATCACAAGGCCACTCGCACGGCCGAACTTCCGAAGTGCAAGGGAGATTATATTTGGGCTTCTTATTCTCTTCAATTTGCTTATCCTTTGAGCTTCGGCTCGAAGAGCCCCTCAACAATCTCTTCATCATTTTCTTTCTCTGAAAAGTTTCTGAAATTTTTAGTGACTAATAATAAAAGTGAATCAAACTCAACAAGATTGATAGCAACTACTCCCACAAGTGCCTAGAGACCATATCATGCATTAAAACTACTTTTGACCACATAAATTTGACATGCAAGCTCAAGAACAGGGTCACCTAAGCAGCAAAAATTTGCAATAAATAAAGCACTAGAACAGAAACTAATTGGACCATTAGAGGAGTCACATACCAAAGAACAATCCCCCAAAGCAGTTTTGTGAATGGAGCTTTGAGCAAGGAGATCGAAATGGCAACAAGATGAGCTAGAACTCGGGTTTGAGCTGGTGGAGGATTTTTTCTGGAGGAAGACAAAGTGTGTGGGTGTGAGAATAAGTGGAGGGGGCTCACGTGGAGTCCACGAGGGAGGGGGCGCACCCCAGGGGGGTGGGCGCGCCCTGGACCCTCGTGGCTAGGTGGTGTGGCCCCCTAGTGTGTTCTTAGTGCCAATAATTCTTAAATATTCTAGAAAAAATCATATAAAATTTTCAGGACATTTGGAGAACTTTTATTTTCGGGGTATTTTTTATTGCAAGGATAATTCAAAAAACAGACAGAAAATAATATTTTTGTTTTATTTAATTTAAATAACAGAAAGTAAAAGGAGGGTACACAGAGTTGTGTTTCTAACTTCATCCATCTTATTCTCATCAAAAGGAACCCAATAACAAGGTTCATCAAGTCTTTTTAACAAACTCATTCCGAATTGCATGAAACCGGAGAATTTTTGAATAACACTAAGTTACCTCAACGGGGATATGCACATCCCCAACAACAAGAATATCATCTTTCTTCTTGATAGTAGGAAGAGGAAATTCAAAACCTCCAATAGTAATCATTGAAGTTTTTCCAATAGAATTAATACTATGGACTTGAGGTTGTTTCCTTGGAAAGTGTACCGTATGCTCATTACCATTAACATGAAAAGTGGCATTGCCTTTGTTGCAATCAATAACAGCCCCTGCAGTATTCAAAAAGGGTCTACCAAGAATAATAGACATACTATCGTCCTCGGTAATATCAAGAATAACAAAGTCCGTTAAAGTAGTAATGTTTGCAACCACAACAGGCACATCCTCACAAATACTGACAGGTATAGCAGTTGATTTATAGGCCATTTGCAAAGATATTTCAGTAGGTGTCAACTTATTCAAATCAAGTCTATGATATAAAGAGAGAGGCATAATACTAACACCGACTCCAAGAAAAAATAAAGCAGCTTTAACATAGTTTCTTTTAATGGAGGATGGTATAGTTGGTACTCCTAGATCTCCTAATTTCTTTGGTATTCCGCCCTTAAAAGTATAATTAGCAAGCATGGTGGAAATTTCAACTTCGGCATCTTTCTTTTATCTGTAACAATATCTTTCATATACTTAGCATAAGGATTCATTTTAAGCATATCAGTCAAACGCATACGCAGAAAGATAGGTCTAATCATTTCCGCAAAGCGCTCAAAATCCTCATCATCCTTTTTCTCGGATGGTTTAGGAGGAAAAGGCATGGGTTTCTGAACCGATGGTTCTCAATCTTTACCGTGCTTCCTAGAAATGAAGTCTCTCTTATCATAACGTTGATTCTTTGAGTGTGGGTTATCAAGATCAACAACAGATTCTATCTCTACATCATTGTTATTGCTAGGTTGAGCATCAACATGAACATCATCATTAACATTATCACTAGGTTCATGTTCATTACGAGATTGTGTTTCAGCATCATAAATATAAATATCATTGGGATTCTCAGGTGTGTCAACAACAGGTTCACTAGAAGCATGCAAAGTCCTATCATTTTTCATTTTCTTCTTCTTAGAAGAACTAGGTGCATCAACATTAGTTCTCTGAGAATCTTGCTCAATTCTCTTAGGGTGGCCCTCAGGATACAAAGGTTCCTGAGTCATTTTACCCCCTCTAGTCACAACTCTAACAACATTTTCATTTTTCCTATTATTTAATTCACTGAGCAAATCATTATGAGCTTTAAGTACTTGTTCTACTTGAGTGGTAACCATAGAAGCATGTTTTCTAATAAGTTTAAGTTCGCCTTTAACTCAAGACATATAATCACTGAAGTGTTCAATCATATAAGCATTTTGTTTCAATTGTCTACCACCATAAGCATTGAAGTCTTCTTGTTTAACCATAAAATTATCAAACTCATCCAAGCATTGGCTAGCAAACTTAGTAGATGGGATTTCACCCTTATCAACTCTATAGAGAGAATTTACCTTTACAACTTGTGTCGGGTTATCAAGACCATGTATTTCTTCAATAGGCGGTAATTTTTTAACATCTTCAGCTTTAATACCTTTTTCTTTCATAGATTTCTTTGCCTCTTTGTCAGGACCCCGATTCCAAGCCACATCGATCTAGCCGGTAACACCTCATATCACTTTGCGGCCTCACGCACGGTATCCCACGGTGTCGCCTTACCATGGCCCGGGACCGTTTACGCCTTTTGGCTCATGTATATGACAATGTCGCTAGCATCCATATGACCCAGAACCCGGGCCGACATGGCTGGTCGTGAACCCAAAGCGGCACAGACCTATGGAGACAGGCATACATGAATCACATCGAACATGTCGGTCATCAACGAGTGATTCCGGGCTGTAGGACTGAGCTAACAGGACTCCGGGGGTTCCGGGCTGTAGCAGGCTAGGCAGGACTCCGGAAGTCACCGCGTGACATTTCCCCGAAGGGACAGACATAGGGACGAAGTGAAACAGATGCCGGCCAGTCAAGTGTCCTGAACAGTAGTGCTGGGCTAGCAGGACTCCGGTGAACCGGGCTGTAGCGGACTACTATGGCTCGAGGAACACTAGACTACATTTCCCCATAAGAAAGGCTGCGAAGGATAAACAACTAGATTGTCGGATCCCACTCATACCAAGCATTTCAATCATTCACACAAGATGCCCGATATGAGTACATACAACATGGCATCACAACAAAACTCTACAACTCAAGTACTTTATTTAAAGGCTCCAGGGAGCCATACATAACATGTTCATATAGATAGGGGTCACATGACCTGACACTCAAGTCATACAATCATACAGGCACATGCGGAAGCAACTAGTCTGAGTACAGACTCTAAAAAGAAAGAAGGCGTCTCAAAGCCTGTCTATCTACATAGGGCCCTCCATGGCCGGGATCACCACCTGGGTGGCTAGTCACTCGTCGACGTCAAGGTCTACATAAAATCCATCGAAGGGGGCAGTGTTGTCGTCTAAAAACAATAGATAAGCAAACATGAGTACAAAGGTACTCAGCAAGTCTTACATCAGAACCTACTATACATGCTCATTCTCAGGAAGGTGGTGGGGTTATGCAGCAAGCCAGCTTTGACTCTTGGCTAAGCTATCCTACGGAACCTCTCTAGTAAAATAGTTTTCGCACACGAGTCCACTACTCACCAACACAATACTCCACCGGGGATCCTCCCTCGTTATCCTGCGAGAGGGCCATCCTCGGTACTCACACTTATCTTGAGTCTTTTAGTAGTATCCATTAACTTGTCTATGAACTCTATAGGAAACCAAGTAGTCCTTTACCGCGGACGCGGCTATTCGAATAGTTTTATACCCTGCAGGGGTGTGCTTCGTCATACACGCTTCCACCGCTTACCGCCGTCTACACGACATGTACACGGCAACCTTCAAGCAGAAGCCCAGCGAGGGTGTCGGCCACGGCCTACCTAAACACCTAAGTCTCTAGTCCAGGTTTATCGCCTATCCAGGTTCCATCCGCAGGGAGTCCGGCCGAGGTTTCCACTTTCGGCCCCGAACGATGTGAACAGGGTTCCCGAGACACCAAACGGGTGACTCGGTACACCGTGCCACGGTGTATCTACCGCAACATAGCCCACCCCTAGGGTCAGCACTACGCATGGCCGCCAACACATATCCTACAACACCAGAAACTAATTGCAACTCTTGGACAGAGTACTAGGGTGGCTAAGAAGCCGAGAGGGTCAATTAAGGATCCCAATGCACGGTAGTAGCTGAATCTTAAATCACACATAGAAATCTCAGTTCTTAGGGACGGCCTCAATGAAACAACCCACCATGTACTCCTACATGGCCTCTCATCGATACCTTTACGAAATCATGTTCAACACATCCCTCATATTACCAACATAAGCATTTCACTCTAGCCCATCACCCAGATGAACCAAACCTGACACAACTCTAAGCATAGCAGGCATAGCAATGTAGGAATCACAAAAACATGGCTCAATCAACTCCTACACATGCTAGTGGGTTTCATCTAGTTACTGTGGCAATGACAGGTCATGCAGAGGATAAGGGTTCAACTACCGTAGCACACAACAGTTTGAATCGCGTTGTCTTAATGAAGTAAACAAGAGCAGAGGCGAGAACATGGGTTTGTATCGGAATGATCAATGGTTGCTTGCCTGATGGAGTGGTAGTGGGATACTGCCCTTTAGTTGGATACTCGTGAATATCCTCGGAGGCAGAACCTACCACGAACAACACAACCGAGCACAATCAACACATGACGATATGCAACAATATGATGCATGCTATGACATGGCAATATGAATGTGTTTGGCCTAATGCAAGCTAAAACAGAAAGGGATGAACTCATTTGAATCCAAGATTCAAATATTAGCTCATTAAATATGGCATTTATAGGGCATTTTCTTATTCTGCTTAAACAACAAGGTAAACTTGTTTTGTCATGCATGAAACCATTACAGATGGATAGATTGAATTTTTCTGATAATTTTTCATATATAATTTATCTCATTTGGAGTTATGGTTGAATTTCTATGAATTTTTGAAGTTTGAACTATTTTCTGGAATTTCCTGAATAAGAATAAAGCCAGAAAATCAATTACTGCGTCAGCAATGCGTCAGGGTGACGTCAGCAGGTCAAAGGCGCCAGCCCAGGTCAAACCTGACTGGTGGGGCCCTTCTGTCAGCCTCTCAGTGCACTAACTACATTTAATTAGCCTAATTACTAGGCAGGGCCCACTAGTCAGTGACTGATTAAGTAGGAATTAATTAAAACTAATCCTAATTTAGTTAACAGACCGGCCCCACCTGTCATAGACTCAGGGGGGGTCTACCTAGGCCCACCCAAGGGTCAAACTGGGTCAACTCGCCGGCATTGAGCCGCCGGCGAGGCCCGAGACGGCGGAGGGCTTCGGAAAATGCCCTCAGGCGACCAAAACGGCGGCGGAGATGTGCTACGCGATGCGGGGAGCGAGCCGCATCATTTGGTGGTGGTAGTTGGGCTCGGGGTGGCCGGAAACGACGCCGGCGACGAGCTCGGCGGTCGCCGGAGTTCGGGCGAGGTCGGATTCGAGGCTACGGTGCACGGGAGGAAGAACTGGTGGTGGCTATGGGTCCCTGGGGCTGCGCTGATCACGGTGGTGTGCCTGGCTTCAAGCCACGGTGGCCCTGGCCATGACGGCGACGAGGCACGGCACCGGCGAGCTTCGGTCGCGGTGGAAATCGGAGCTACAGGGTGCAAACGAGCAAGGGGAAGGTGGGGATCGAGAGAGAGGCTCACGGGGAGTGCAGCGGTGGCCTCAGCGGGCTCGGGACGGGTTGGAGAAGAGGTGAGGTCGCCGGCGATCTCGGATGCCCGAGGTTGAAGACGAGGGCGAAGGCGGCGTTGCAGGGCTTCCGGCGAAGCGTGGCTCGGTGGGGAGGACGAGGGAGCCGAGGCGAGGCTTATGGACTCGTCGGAGGGGCGAGGGGAGGTCTCTGGCGACGGCTACGGCGATCGGCGGCGAGGGGCGCGCTCGGCCATCATGGGCGAGGATGAGGGAGACGAGGGGGAGAGTGAGAGAGCACGGGAGAGGATCGAGGGGGTCTCGTGGTGTCTCTAGGCGCCTCCCGGCGTCGGCAGAAGCAGGATGTGGCCGGCGCGTGGCCGGCGCGCGGTGAGCACGCGTCCCTGCCTCCTGGCGCGAGGTAGGGGGTGACTGGCGCTGGCCAGTCGGCTGGGCCGAGCCAGGTAAGGCCCAGGTGGGCTTCTTTCCCCCTTTTTTGATTTTTGTTTTCTTTTTCTGTTATTCTGTAGCTTTAGGGCTTTAATTAAAATACCTAGGCACTTTCTAAAATCCTGAAAATAATTGTGGGCTCTATTGGGATTATTCCTAACAGCAAACAATTATTTCCAGAATTATTTGAGCACTTGAATTATTTAATAGCATTTAAATGCCCAAATTCAAATATTTATGAATTAAATCAGTGACCTTCTATTGTCCTAGAAAAATGTGCACCTATTTTCCCAAGGGTTCTAACCCAAGGCAAAGAGGGTGAACATTTTAGAAGGGCATTTCAGGTTCATTGAAATTATTTTTAGTAAACCCTAGTTGATTTCAGGGGGGGTGCTGGGGGTTCTGCCTTCCCCATTTCAAGTTTCTGATGAAAGTAAACATGATGCACACTCTAATGCATGGACTAGCTAGGGTGTGACAACTCACCCCCACTCAATAGAATCTCGTCCCGAGATTTAGGATCATCTGGAAAGAAGGTGGGGTACTCGAGTCGAAGACGATCCTCCCTTTCCCAAGTGGCTTCTTCCTCGGAATGGTGTGACCATTGAACCTTGAGAAACTTGATATTATGACGTCGAGTGGTATGCTTGGCTTGATCAAGGATACGAATGGGGTATTCCCGATAAGAAAGGTTATCTTGTAAATCAAGCGTTTCGTGGTCCACTCCACGGATAGGATCCGCGAAGCAACGCCTGAGTTGCGAAACGTGGAAGACATCGTGAACTCTGGAAAGATGCGGAGGTAGTTCCAATTGGTAGGCAAATTCTCCTCGTTTGGCAAGAATGCGAAAGGGTCCAATGTAACGAGGAGCCAATTTGCCTTTGATACCGAAGCGATGGGTTCCCTTTAACGGGGTAACCCGAAGGTAAGCCTTCTCGTCAACTTCAAAGGTCATAGGCTTATGTTTACAATCATATTGACTCTTTTGGCGAGATTGGGCTGTTTCCAATTTCTCACGAATAACGCGAACCTGCTCTTCTGCTTCCTGAATCATATCCGTCCCAAAGAGTTGTCTTTCCCCGGTTTCTGACCAGTTAAGAGGCGTTCGACATTTTCGTCCATAGAGAACTTCGAAGGGAGCTTTGCCCAAACTAGCTTGATAACTATTGTTATAAGCAAACTCCGCGAATGGAAGGCATTTCTCCCAACTCATTCCGAACGAGATAACAGAAGCTTGGAGCATATCTTCCAGAATTTGATTGACTCGCTGTACTTGACCACTTGATTGAGGATGGAAGGCGGTGCTAATGGAGAGATGAGTTCCCATAGCATTTTGGAAACTTTCCAAAAATCGAGAGGTGAAGAGACTCCCACGGTCTGAGTTAATTTCCAATGGGACACCATGAAGAGACACTATTCGGGAGATGTATAAGTCAGCTAGCTGGCTAGCGGTGATACTCTCACGAACAGGTAGAAAGTGGGCTACTTTGGAAAGTCGGTCGATCACAACAAAGATGGCATTATTCCCTCTCTTGGTCCTGGGAAACCCAGTGATGAAATCCATACTGATTTTGTCCCATTTCCATTCAGGAATAGCCAAAGGTTGAAAGGTGCCAGCAGGCCGTTGATGCTCTGCTTTAACACGATGACAAACGTCGCAATTAGCAATGTATTGAGCGATTTCTCTCTTCATCCTAGTCCACCAAAACCTCTGGCGTAGGTCTTGATACATTTTAGTACTACCGGGATGAATGGTGAGAGGGGATTCATGAGCTTCCTTAAGGATCATTTGGCGTAGATGTTGTTTCTTGGGAACCACCAGACGGTTCTCGAAGAAGACAACACCTTGCTCATCCATGGAGAAACATTTAGCAACTCCGCTAACGATGTTTTCCTTAATCCGGGATATGCCCTTGTCATACCGCTGAGCGGTTATGATTTGATACATAAGGGTAGGTTTCGCCACCAGGGTGGAAAGGAATCCTTGAGGAATAATGTGAAGATTTAGCTTACGAAATTCCTCATGGAGAAGTGGTTGACTTTGTTGTAACATCAGATTGTTACAATAGGACTTACGACTTAGTGCATCAGCCATGACATTGGCTTTGCCCGAGGTGTAAGTTATTCCTAAGTCGTAATCCGAGATCAACTCGACCCAACGTCTTTGCCTGAGATTCAAATCTGGTTGGGTGAAGATATATTTCAAACTTTGGTGATCGGTGAAGATCTCGCAACGATTACCGAGAAGGTAATGTCGCCAGGTTTTAAGTGCATGGACTACAGCTGCAAGCTCTAGATCATGTGTGGGATAATTTTCCTCATGTGGGTGTAATTTCCGTGAGGCATAGGCAATTACCTGACGATCTTGCATGAGTATGCAACCTAGTCCTTGTCGCGAGGCGTCGCAATAGATAATAAAGTCCTTGGAGAAATCTGGTGGTACCAGTACGGGAGCCGATGTCAGGCGTCTTTTCAGTTCTTGAAAACTAAACTCGCACTGTGGAGTCCACTCGAACTTTTTATCTTTCTTGAGGAGTTCAGTTAGAGGTTTAGCAACCTTGGAGAAGTTCTCGACGAAGCAGCGGCAATAGCTCGCTAGGCCAAGGAAACTCCGAACTTGCTTGACCGTTTCAGGTGGAGTCCAATCAAGGACGGCTTGAACTCGCCCGGGATTGACAGCAATACCCTTACCAGAGATTACATGGCCTAGATAGGTCACTTCTGGCAACCAAAATTCACACTTGGAGAATTTGGCATAAAGGCGATGCTCTCGAAGTTTCATCAATACCAGCCTTAGATGTTCGGCATGTTCCTCTTCATTCTTGGAGTAGATGAGTATATCATCGAGGTATACTATGACGAATTTGTCCAAGTACTCCATGAAAACCGAGTTCATTAACCGGGAGAAGGTGGCCGGGGCATTGGTTAAACCGAAGGACATAACGGTGTACTCGAATTGGCCATAACGAGTAACAAAGGTCGTTTTGGGAATGTCCCCGTTTCTGATTTTGATTTGATGGTAGCCCAACCTCAAATCCATCTTGGAGAAGACTGAGGATCCAGCGAGCTGATCATATAGGTTGTTGATCCTGGGAAGCGGGTATTTGTTCTTGATGGTGACCAAGTTGACGGGTCGGTAATCTACGACCATTCGATCTGTTCCATCCTTCTTCTTGACGAAGAGGACGGGGCAAGCCCAAGGAGAGGAACTAGGACGGATGAACCCCTTGTTCAGGGACTCATCGAGTTGGTTCTTAAGCTCGGCTAGTTCTAAGGGTGCCATCTTGTAGGGTCTTCTAGAAATTGGAACGGTTCCTGGAACAAGGTCTATCACAAACTCGACATCCCTGTCAGGTGGAACACCTGGCAGTTCTTCTGGAAACACATCCAGAAAGTCTCGTACTACCGGAATGTCCTCAAGGGCTGGAAGAGGGTTGGCATTTAGGGAGTAAAGTTAGCGCTTGGCCACTTGAGTTAAGACATTAACTGTCTTGCCCGAGGGGTGAGTGAGTTGAACAGTTCTAGTGGCAGAATCGATCTTGGCATAATGAGATGACATCCAGTCCATACCCAAGATGATGTTTATGTCAGAGGACTTGAGAGCTATTAAAGATGCAAGGAAGACAAGTCTATCGACAAGAATTTCGTTCCCATGGCTTACCCTAGAAGTTTGCCATTTGGAACCCGGAGTTTGAATTACCATGGAAGTGGGCATGTCACAGAATGTCGTGTTATGAAACCGAGCATAATTCTCGGATATGAATGAATGAGATGCTCCAGTATCGAAAAGAACAGATGCCGGATGGCAGTTAACAAGGAGCGTACCAAGGACGACGTTGGGATCCTCATGAGCCTCCTCGGCTGAAACATAATTGACATGGCCACGTGCAGTGGTGGCCGGCTTGGCGTAGAAAGTCTTTCCCGCGGGCTTACCACGGCCAACAGACTTTCCAGCTTGATTGGGGTTGTTCTGGGGACACTCTCGACTATAGTGACCCGGCTCTCCACACTTGAAGCATGTTACCACAGTGGGGCGTGGAGCAGCATTAGCAGCGGAGCCACCATAGGGCTTGGGCGGTGCGAATTGCTGGTTGGGACGAGGCGCCTCAAAGGACGGCCTCGGGATGAATCTGGGTGGCAGTGCCGTGCTTGGAATCCACACCCAGCGCTTCTGAGCTCCAGAGCCGGATGAAGACCCAAAATCACGGGAGTGCTTGCGTGAAGCGTCATAATCAGTCAGGCCTGACTCAGCACTGATACCTTTATTGACCAACTTTTGAAAGGATGTGCACTCGTGCAGACGGAGATCGCGGCGAAGCTCGGGGCTAAGTCCCTTGCGGAACCTTGCCTGCTTCTTGGCGTCAGTAGAAACCTCTTCAGGAGCATAGCGTGCCAGGTTCCCAAATTCACGACTATATGCATCCACAGTCAGCCTTCCTTGGGTGAAGTTGCAGAACTCCTCCCTCTTGCGATCCATGAGACCTTCCGGAATGTGATGCTCACGGAAAGCCTCACTGAACTCAGCCCAGGTAGTGATTTGACCGACCGGCCGCATAGCTTCGTAGTTTTCCCACCAATGGCTAGCGGGGCCTTCGAGATGATAGGCAGCATAGGTAACCTTGTCGGCTTCGGCTACGTTGGCAGAACGTAGCTTGAGGGTGATGCTGCGAAGCCAATCATCCGCGTCGAGGGGCTCGACGGAATGGTTAAACTTTGGTGGGTACAGCTTGATAAAGTCATTGATTGACACCAAGTCATTTCGTGGGTGGCGTGCAGTGTTTTGCTCAATCCGCTCCAGCAGGAGGTTGGTCTCACGCTTGTTTCTTTCCGCCTCCAGCATCACTTCGGCCAGAGAAGGTGGGTGAGGCAGATTTTCACCTCTAGCTGCACTGGCTTCCCCCTGCTCCGGGACAGCAGGGTTGCCGCGGGTGTTGACCATCCTAGGAGAAAACAAGACAACGGTTTAGACAAGGATGGCTCAAACTTAGCAAGGAAGTCCAGAATGTAATGGATAACACGGAATGCAGAGATGCCCATCCGTATGTCATGGTAATTTAAAACTGCCACATACATACCAACGGTCATCCACATCATACATAGTTTAGTACAAGCCTAGGCTACAGTACAACTATGATGAGAGACGTTACATCTCATCGGAGGCATTCCAAGTTCCTATACATTATTTGTCTACGCCTCCGGAATCGATTACACGCAAAGTCATATTCCATAAGTCACGCAGGACAGTGGAGATACAACTACTACAATACTAGTGGTACTACTACTAACTCAGACAGCTCCGTAGTAGTCCTCATAGAAGTCACCTCCATAGCCTGGAACTTCAACTTGATCATCCGGAAACAGACGGTCCTGAGGAGTATGTGGAGCATAGGGGCTAGGATGAGGTCTTGGACCAACAAACGGTGGCCTGCGGGGACCACGGGGTGGGGTGATGCCTCCCACATCACGCCAATCCACCATGTCTGGTAGAGCTGATCTCACAGGATACAGATCCCTTGTATCCATACATCCAGCTTGCACCGCAGGTGCAAACCGAGTCAATGTGGCCCAATGATCAGCACGGGTATTAAAAAGCTCCAGCCTCAAGGCCCGATTCTCTCGGTCCTTATCTTCAAGCATCTCAGCGGTGGTACGAGTTAATGAGTCCTCCTGAGTGGAGTCAGCATAGATAGCCTGAAGATACCCTTGCGCTCCCGGAAGTGAAGCTGGCATGTAACGAAAGTCAGTGTTCCGAAGCAGGCCAGTCCGGACTCGCAAGATGGTCATCATGGAGTAGGCAGCATCCTGCACAGCCATCTCAACGGTAACCCCGAGTCCATAGGAACAGTGAAGGGGCTCGGTAGATCCAGGATAGGAAGGAAATATCCTAACGATGCAGAAATACTGGCTTTGATTAAAGTCGCGGAACTGCTCTTCGACAGTGTATTCGGGATACCAACGGTATCCTGTCTCGATCATGACCCGGACTAACATAGCAGTATGACCGGGCACGTCGAGGCACCTGGTCAGGCGAACCACTTGGTTTTGAGGACGGTTGGCCATCTGAAAGCACAACCACAAGAAAAAAGAAACATCAGAATTCCTAGGGAAAATTGGACAGCATAACGGCTGTAAATGCTCAGAAAAAGATTTGAGACATCCACAACAGTTCACAATACCGCTCAACAACATCATATCAAGGTTCTGATTCAAATAGTAACATACTAAAATAGTAGAAATTGGACTGAGACTCGTAGCAATAATCCTATAAGCTACTAAGGATTAGTAACACGTGAACCTGATAGAAGAAGAGAGCCTAGTCCTTAACCCATGTTAAATGAGAAGAGAATGACTCAGATCAGAGGCATAGGGTAAAGGAGTAAAAGAACCTTACGTTCCCTCCCACAATCAATTCCCTCACATATAACTAAAGCATTTCTAGACTCGACATCGACCAGTTTGGCTCAACGAACCTACAGGCAGTCCAGCTCTGATGCCAACGCTGTCAGGACCCCGATTCCAAGCCACATCGATCTAGCCGGTAACACCTCATATCACTTTGCGGCCTCACGCACGGTATCCCACGGTGTCGCCTTACCATGGCCCGGGACCGTTTGCGCCTTTTCGCTCACGTATATGACAATGTCGCTAGCATCCATATGACCCGGAACCCGGGCCGACATGGCTAGTCGTGAACCCAAAGTGGCACAGACCTATGGAGACAGGCATACCTGAATCACATCGAACATGTCAGTCATCAACGAGTGATTCCGGGCTGTAGCACAGAGCTAACAGGACTCCGGGGGTTCCGGGCTGTAGCAGGCTAGGAAGGACTCCGGAAGTCACCGCGTGACATTTCCCCGAAGGGACAGACATAGGGACGAAGTGAAACACATGCCGGCCAGTCAAGTGTCCTGAACAGTAGTGCTGGGCTAGCAGGACTCCGGTGAACCGGGCTGTAGCGGACTACTATGGCTCGAGGAACACTAGACTACATTTCCCCATAAGAAAGGCTGCGAAGGATAAACAACTAGATTGTCGGATCCCACTCATACCAAGCATTTCAATCATTCACACAAGATGCCCGATATGAGTACATACAACATGGCATCACAACAAAACTCTACAACTCAAGTACTTTATTTAAAGGCTCCAGGGAGCCATATATAACATGTTCATATAGATAGGGGTCACATGACCTGACACTCAAGTCATACAATCATACAGGCACATGCGGAAGCAACTAGTCTGAGTACAGACTCTAAAAAGAAAGAAGGCGTCTCAAAGCCTGTCTATCTACATAGGGCCCTCCATGGCCGGGATCACCACCTGGGTGGCTAGTCACTCGTCGACGTCAAGGTCTACATAAAATCCATCGGAGGGGGCAGTGTTGTCGTCTGTAAACAATAGATAAGCAAACATGAGTACAAAGGTACTCAGCAAGTCTTACATCAGAACCTACTATACATGCTCATTCTCAGGAAGGTGGTGGGGTTATGCAGCAAGCCAGCTTTGACTCTTGGCTAAGCTATCCTACGGAACCTCTCTAGTAAAATAGTTTTCACACACGAGTCCACTACTCACCAACACAATACTCCACCGGGGATCCTCCCTCGTTATCCTGCGAGAGGGCCATCCTCGGTACTCACACTTATCTTGAGTCTTTTAGTAGTATCCATTAACTTGTCTATGAACTGTATAGGAAACCAAGTAGTCCTTTACCGCGGACGCGGATCTTCGAATAGTTTTATACCCTGCAGGGGTGTGCTTTGTCATACACGCTTCCACCGCTTACCGCCGTCTACACGACATGTACACGGCAACCTTCAAGCAGAAGCCCAGCGAGGGTGTCGGCCACGGCCTACCTAAACACCTAAGTCTCTAGTCCAGGTTTATCGCCTATCCAGGTTCCATCCGCAGGGAGTCCGGCCGAGGTTTCCACTTACGGCCCCGAACGATGTGAACAGGGTTCCCGAGACACCAAATGGGTGACTCGGTACAACGTGCCACGGTGTATCTACCGCAACATAGCCCACCCCTAGGGTCAGCACTACGCATGGCCGCCAACACATATCCTACAACACCAGAAACTAATTGCAACTCCTGGACAGAGTACTAGGGTGGCTAAGAAGCCGAGAGGGTCAATTAAGGATCCCAATGCACGGTAGTAGCTGAATCTTAAATCACACATACAGATCTCAGTTCTTAGGGACGGCCTCAATGAAACAACCCACCATGTACTCCTACATGGCCTCTCATCGATACCTTTACCAAATCATGTTCAACACATCCCTCATATTACCAACATAAGCATTTCACTCTAGCCCATCACCCAGATGAACCAAACCTGACACAACTCTAAGCATAGCAGGCATAGCAATGTAGGAATCACAAAAACATGGCTCAATCAACTCCTACACATGCTAGTGGGTTTCATCTAGTTACTGTGGCAATGACAGGTCATGCAGAGGATAAGGGTTCAACTACCGTAGCACACAACAGTTTGAATCGCGTTGTCTTAATGAAGTAAACAAGAGCAGAGGCAAGAACATGGGTTTGTATCGGAATGATCAATGGTTGCTTGCCTGATGGAGTGGTAGTGGGATACTGCCCTTCAGTTGGATACTCGTGAATATCCTCGGAGGCAGAACCTACCACGAAGAACACAACCGAGCACAATCAACACATGACGATATGCAACAATATGATGCATGCTATGACATGGCAATATGAATGTGTTTGGCCTAATGCAAGCTAAAACAGAAAGGGATGAACTCATTTGAATCCAAGATTCAAATATTAGCTCATTAAATATGGCATTTATAGGGCATTTTCTTATTCTGCTTAAACAACAAGGTAAACTTGTTTTGTCATGCATGAAACCATTACAGATGGATAGATTGAATTTTTCTTATAATTTTTCATATATAATTTATCTCATTTGGAGTTATGGTTGAATTTCTATGAATTTTTGAAGTTTGAACTATTTTCTGGAATTTCCTGAATAAGAATAAAGCCAGAAAATCAATTACTGCAGCCTCTCAGTGCACTAACTACATTTAATTAGCCTAATTACTGGGCAGGGCCCACTAGGCAGTGACTGATTAAGTAGGAATTAATTAAAACTAATCCTAATTTAGTTAACAGACCGGCCCCACCTGTCATAGACTCAGGGGGGTCTACCTGGGCCCACCCAAGGGTCAAACTGGGTCAACTCGCCGGTGTTGAGCCGCCGGCGAGGCCCGAGATGGCGGAGGGCTTCGCAAAACGCCCTCAGGCAACCAAAACGGCGGCGGAGATGTGCTACGCGATGCGGGGAGCGAGCCGCATCATTTGGTGGTGGTAGTTGGGCTCGGGGTGGCCGAAAACGACGCCGGCGACGAGCTTGGCGGTCGCCGGAGTTCGGGCGAGGTCGGATTCGAGGCTATGGTGCACGGGAGGAAGAACTGGTGGTGGCTACGGGTCCCTGGGGCTTGGCTGATCACGGTGGTGTGCCTGGCTTCAAGCCACGGTGGCCCTGGCCACGACGGCGACGAGGCACGGCGCCGGCGAGCTTCGACCGCGGTGGAAATCGGAGCTACAGGGTGCAAACGAGCAAGGGGAAGGTGGGGATCGAGAGAGAGGCTCACGGGGAGTGCAGCGGTGGCCTCAGCGGCTCGGGGACGGGCTGGAGAAGAGGTGAGGTTGCCGGTGATCTCGGATGCCCGAGGTTGAAGACGAGGGCGAAGGCGGCATTGCAGGGCTTCCGGCGAAGCGTGGCTCGGTGGGGAGGACGAGGGAGCCGAGGCGAAGCTTATGGACTCGTCGGAGGGGCGAGGGGAGGTCTCTGGCGACGGCTACGGCGATCGGCGGCGAGGGGCACGCTCGGCCATCGCGGGAGAGGATGAGGGAGACGAGGGGGAGAGTGAGAGAGGACGGGAGAGGATCAAGGGGGTCTCGTGGCGTCTCTAGGCGCCTCCCGGCGTCGGCAGAAGCAGGAGGTGGCCGGCGCGTGGCCGGCGCGTGGCGAGCACGCGCCCCTGCCTCCTGGCGCGAGGTAGGGGGTGACTGGCGTTGGCCAGTCGGCTGGGCCGAGCCAGGTAAGGCCCAGGTGGGCTTCTTTCCCCCTTTTTTGATTTTTGTTTTCTTTTTCTGTTATTCTGTAGCTTTAGGGCTTTAATTAAAATACCTAGGCACTTTCTAAAATCCTGAAAATAATTGTGGGCTCTATTGGGATTATTCCTAACAACAAACAATTATTTCCAGAATTATTTGAGCACTTGAATTATTTAATAGCATTTAAATGCCCAAATTCAAATATTTATGAATTAAATCAGTGACCTTCTATTGTCCTAGAAAAATGTGCACCTATTTTCCCATGGGTTCTAACCCAAGGCAAAGAGGGTGAACATTTTAGAAGGGCATTTCAGGTTCATTGAAATTATTTTTAGTAAACCCTAGTTGATTTCAGGGGGGGTGCTGGGGGTTCTGCCTTCCCCATTTCAAGTTTCTGATGAAAGTAAACATGATGCACACTCTAATGCATGGACTAGCTAGGGTGTGACACTCTTGCATATCTTCAAGACTGAGAAATAGAATACCCCTTTTATTCGGAGTTGGCTTAGGAGTTGGTTCAGGAATTATCCAATCATTTTCATTACTCAACATATTATTTAATAGCAATTTAGCTTGATCACCAGTTCTTTCCCTGAAAACACAACCAGCACAACTATCCAGGTGGTCTCTGAAAGCATCGTTTAGTCCATTATAAAAGATATCAAGCATTTCATTTTTCTTGAGAGGATTATTAGGCAAAGCATTAAGTAATTGGAGAAGCCTCCCCCAAGCTTGTGGGAGACTCTCTTCTTCAATTTGCACAAAATTATATATTTCCCTTAAGGCAGCTTGTTTCTTATGAGCGGGGAAATATTTAGCAGAGAAGTAATAAATCAAATCCTGGGGACTACGCACACAACCAGGATCAAGAGAATTAAACCATGTTTTAGCATCACCCTTTAATGAGAACGGAAACAACTTAAAGATAACGTAATAGCAAGTTTTCTCATCATTAGTGAACATGTTGGCTATATCATTTAATTTGGTAAGATGTGCCACAACAGTTTCAGATTCATAGCCATAAAAAGGATCAGATTCAACCAAAGTGATTAACTCAGGATCGACAAAGAATTCATAATCCTTATCAGAAATACAGATAGGTGAAGTAGCAAAAGCAGGGTCATATTTCATTCTAGCATTCAAAGATTTTTCTCTCAGCTTAGCTAACAGTTTCTTAAGATCATATATATCATTGCGAGCTAAAAAGTCTCTAGCGGTTTCTTCATCCATAACATAACCCTGAGGCACAATAGGCAATTCATATCTAGGGGGAGAATCTTCATCATCACTTTCATCAATGTTATCAGTTTCCATAATTTCATTCTCTCTAACCCTAGCAAGTTGTTCATCAAGAAATTCACCTAGTGGCATAGTATTATCAAGCATAGAAGTAGTTTCATCATAAGCATCATGCAAAGCAAAAGTGGCATCCTCAATAACATGCGACATATTAGAATGAATAGTTGGAGTAGGTGTCGCAAGTTTACTCATAACAGAAGGTGAATCAAGTGCAGAGCTAGATGGCAGTTCCTTACCTCCCCTCGTAGTTGAGGGAAAAATCTTGGTTCTTTCATCTTTCAAGTTCTTCATAGTGATCAACAGATATAAATCCCAAGTGACTCAAAGAATAGAGATATGCTCCTTGGCAATCATGCCAGAAAATAGTCTTGATAACCCACAAGTATAGGGGATAGCAACAGTTTTCGAGGGTAGAGTATTCAACCCAAATTTATTGATTCAACACAAGGGGAGCCAAAGAATATTCTCAAGTATTAACAGTTGAATTGTCAATTCAACCGCACCTGAAAGACTTAATATCTGCAGCATGGTATTTAGTAGCAAAGTAATATGGAAGTAATGGTAACGGTGGCAAAAGTAACAGTAGCAGTTTTGTAGTGATTGTAACAGTGGCAACGGAAAAGTAACTAAGCAAAGATCAATATGTGAAAAGCTCATAGGCATTGGATTAGTGATGGATATTTATGTCGGATGTGATTCCTGATGCAATAGTTATAACATAGGGTGACACAGAACTAGCTCCAGTTCATCAATGTAATGTAGTCATGTATTCCGAATATAGTCATATGTGCTTATGGAAAAGAACTTGCATGACATCTTTTGTCCTACCCTCCCGTGGCAGCGGGGTCCTATTGGAAACTAAGGGATATTAAGGCCTCCTTTTATTAGAGTACTGGAACAAAGCATTCACACTTAGTGAATACATGAACTCCTCAAACTACAGTCATCACCGGGAGTGGTCCCGATTATTGTCACTTCGGGGTTATCGGATCATAACACATAGTAGGTGACTATTGACTTGCAAAATAGGATCAAGAACTCACATATATCATGAAAACATAATAATTTTCAGATCTGAAATCATGGCACTCGGGCCCTAGTGACAAGCATTAAGCATAGCAATGTCATAGCAACATCAATCTCAGAACATAATGGATATCAGGAATCAAACCCTAACAAAACTAACTTGATGACATGATAAATCTCATCCAACCCATCACCATCCAGCAAGCCTACGATGGAATTACTCACGCGTTGTTGTGAGCACCATGAAATTGGTGATGGAGGAAGGTTGATGATGATGATGGCGACGGATTCCCCTCTCCGGAGCCCCGAACAGACTCCAGATCAGCCCTCCCGAGAGAGATTAGGGCTTGGCGACGGGTCCATGTCGTAAAACGCGATGAATCCTTCTCCTCGATTTTTTTCTCCCCGAATGTGAATATATAGAGTCGGAGTTGAGGTCGGTGGAGCATCAGGGGGCCCACGAGACAGGGGGCACGCCCCAGGGTGGTGGGCGTGCCCCCCACCCTCGTGGACAGGGTGTGGGCCCCCTGATGTTGATTCTTTCGCCAGCATTTTTTGTATATTCCAAAAAAAATCTCTGTGAAGTTTCAGGTCATTCCGAGAACTTTTATTTCTGCACAAAAATAACACCATGGCAATCTGCTGAAAACAACGTCAGTCCAGGTTAGTTACATTCAAATCATGCAAGTTAGAGTCCAAAACAAGGTTAAAAGTGTTTGGAAAAGTAGATATGATGGAGACGTATCACCGGATCACTTGGAACCATTCTGAAGCCCGAATACTACCTTCCAATATATGAATCTTTACCTCTTGACCATTTTGAGACTCCTCATCATGTCCGTGATCTCATCCAGGACTCCGAACAAACTTTGGTCACCAAAACACATAACTCATAATACAAATGGTCATCGAACGTTGAGAGTGTGGACCCTACGGGTTCGAGAACTATGTAGACATGACCGATACACATCTCCGGTCAATAACCAATAGCGGAACCTGGATGCTCATATTGGTTCCTACATATTCTATAAAGAACTTTGTCGGTCAAACCGCAATAACAACATACGTTATTCCCTTTGTCATCGGTATGTTACCTGCCCGAGATTTGATCATCGGTATCATCATACCTAGTTCAATCTCGTTACCGGCAAGACTCTTTACTCATTCCGTAATACATCATCCCGCAACTAACTCATTAGTCACATTGCTTGCAAGGCTTATAGTGATGTGCATTACCGAGAGGGCCCAGAGATACCTCTCTGATACTCGGAGTGACAAATCCTAATATTGATCTATGCCAACCCAACAAACACCTTCAGAGACACATGTAGAGCATCTTTATAATCATGTAGTTATGTTGTGATGTTTGATAGCACACAAGGTGTTCCTCCGGTATTCGGGAGTTGCATAATCTCATAGTCAGAGGAATATGTATAAGTCATGAAGAAAGCAATAGCAATAAAACTTAATGATCATTATGCTAAGCTAATGGATGGGTCTTGTCCATCACATCATTCTCTAATGATGTGATCCCGTTCATAAAATGACAACACAAGTCTATGGTCAGGAAACTTAACCATCTTTGATTAATGAGCTAGTCTAGTAGAGGCATACTAGGGACACCCTATTTTGTCTATGTATTCACACATGTACTAAGTTTCCGGTTAATAGAATTCTAGCATGAATAATAAACATTTATCATGATATAAGCAAATATAAATAACAACTTTATTATTGCCTCTAGGGCATATTTCCTTCACAAGCATGGTACCGTGATGGAAGACATGGTGCAAGACTTTCATGATGCTCGGGGCTTGGATGATGAGATGGACGAATCTGCAAAGGCCTTTAATGAAATGTTGGAGTCTTCAAAACATCCTCTCCATGAGCACACTGAGCTTTGTCAGCTCGAATTCATCTCACAAATAATGGCTCTGAAGGCTCAATTCAACTTGGGCAGAGAATGCTACGACGCGATGATGACAGTATTTGGACGTTTTCTACCCAAAGGACGTGTACTACCTGCAAACCTGTACAAGTCAAACAAAATCCTCTGTGCTCTTAAGATGCCCTATGAGAAGATACATGCCTACGAGAAAGGATGTGCCTTATTTAGGCTTCAGTATGCATACTTGAACTATTGTCCCATTTGCATGTCATCCAGGTATGTTATGGTAGACAACGACATGGGTGAGAAGACGCAGACCAAAATCCCCGTTAATGTTCGTCGGTATATGCCAATCGTACCAAGACTTCAATGTGTTTTCATGGTCGAAGAGACGGCCAGATAGATGACATGGCACAAAACGGGCAAAAGAACCCAACTAGATGCAAATGCGAAGCTGATGATGGTGCACACATCGGACGGAGAAGCATGGAAGTGATTCGATGCATTGCATGATGACAAAGCGGCAGATCTAAGGCATCCTCGAGTCACCATCAGCACGGATGGGTTCAGTGTGTTTGGTCTGACGGCAGCCCAATACAGTTGTTGGCCCGTATTTGTCATTCCACTCAAACTCCCCTCCCCGGACAGATTATGCAAACAAAGAACATTTTCCCGACGTTGATAATTCCAGGGCCCAACTATCTGGGGAAGAATATGAATGTGTACATGCATCCGCTGAAGGACAAATTTCAAGAATCCTGGGATAATTGGTTGAAGACATACGACACCTTTAGCGAACGAAACTTCATAATGCGTGTCTGGTACATGTACTAGACGCATGACTTCCCGTCGTATGCGCTATTTGTTGGCTGGTGTGTGCATGGAAGGTTCCCGTGCCCCACATGCAAGGGAGCTCTTGAGTTTCGTTGGCTTTAGGCCGGTCGCAAGTTTTCTTGCCTCGACATGCATAGACAGTTCCTGGATCCTTGCCATTAGTTCAGGAAAGACAGGAAGAATTTCATCCAACATAGAGTTGTCAAAAACTCTGCACCACCTGCGTTGATAGGCCAAGAGACCCTAGATCAGTTAAATGCTCTCGAGCCAGATCCAGAGTGTCCCGGGTATTTCAAGGGGTATAATTTGAAACACGCTTGGACTCACCAGAAATGCTTGTGGGATATGCCTTACTTCAAAGACCTCCTTTGCCCACACAACATCAACATGATGCACACGGAAAAGAATATCACCGAGGCACTTTTTGGTACATTGTTTGGCATAGATGGGAAGTCAAATGACAATACTAAGGCTAGAGTCGATCTGGAGGCGCTATGTGATAGACCATTACAAAACATGAAAGAACCGAAAGGAAAGCGGAACTGGACGAAGCCAAAGGCATGGTTCAATCTTGGAAGGCCATCTATGAGGCAAATTATATTTTGGGTGCAAAAGCAGTTGATGTTCCCCGATGAGTATGTAGCGAATCTAAAGAGGGGAGTGACTCTTGATAAATTGAAGCTATTTTCTCTCAAGAGTCATGATTGGCACATATGGATTTAGCAGGTAATGTCGGTGATGTTGCGTGGCTTCATCCCTGAGGATGAATGGCTAGTACTGGCAGAGCTGAGCTGTTTCTTCCATGTTCTTTGTGCGAAAGAACTATTGCCCTAGCCTGCTAGAAGAAATGGAAGATTTGGCACCGGAGTCGATCTGCAAGTTAGAGAAGATCTTTCCGCCGAGCTTCTTTAATCCAATGCAGCACCTGATTTTGCATCTCTCGACCGAGACAAGATTGGGGTGTGTGCAAAATCGTTAGTGCTAGGCATCTAAGAGGATGCAGAAGATGCTACGAGCAAAATGTAAAAATAAATTTATAATTGAAGCATCGATGGCTGAGGCATTCATTACTAAGAAGGCGGCAAACTTCGTGATAGCACACTACGAAGCCAAAAATCATCATTTGCATAATCCAGAGCCTCGGTACAATGCTGACGACCATAAAAAGGGTGGATTCAACCTCAGCCTATTCAAAGGGGGTCTCGCACCAGCCGGTGATTCTAATTCCTTAACATTGGATTTCGAAGAATGGTAGATCATTTCGTTGTATATCTTCACCAACCTAACAGAAGTGCGGCCGTACATCGAGTAAGTTCTCGGTACATTGTTTCGCAAGTTCTAATTACTTTGAACTTCTCTTATTCCTGGATAAATTTGGTACAGTCGATACATCACCAAATTCTCATATGGAGCGGTGATCCAAAAGGATTCTGTCGAAGAGTATGAGCTTCTGGCAAAGCATCGAGGCGGCTATCCCGGTTTGATCTCTTGGTTCAAACAAACGGTAATTTCCACTAGACAATTTCATTTCTTCGTCTAATTTGTGTGTGGGAGTCCTGGATTAGGGGGTCTCCGGACAGCCGGACTATCTCTATTGGTCGGACTGTTAGACTATGAAGATACAAGATTGAAGACTTCGTCTCGTGTCTAGATGGGACTCTACTTGGAGTGGAAGGCAAGCTAGGCAATATGGATATGTGTATCTCCTTCTTTGTAACCGACCTTGTGTAACCCTAACCTTCTCTGTTGTCTATATAAACCGGAGGTTTTAGTCCGTAGGACAACAACTACAACATACAATCATACCATAGGCTAGCTTTTAGGGTTTAGCCTCTCTGATCCCGTGGTAGATCTACTCTTGTACTACCTATATCATCAATATTAATCAAGCAAGACATAGGGTTTTACCTCCATCAAGAGGGCCCGAACCTGGGTAAAACATTGTGTCCCCTGCATCCTGTTACCATCCGGCCTAGACGCACAGTTCGGGACCCCCTACCCGAGATCCGCCGGTTTTGACACCGACATTGGTGCTTTAATTGAGAGTTCCTTTGTGTCATCATCATTAGGCTTGATGGCTCCTACTATCATCGATAGTGATGCAGTCCAGGGTGAGACTTTTCTCCCCAGATAGATCTTCGTGTTCGGCGGCTTTGCACTACGGGCCAATTCGCTTGGCCATCTGGAGCAGATCGAAAGTTCTGCCCCTGGCCACCAGGTTAGGTTTGGAAGCTTAAACTACACGGCCGATGTCCGTGGAGACTTGATCTTCGACGGATTCGAGCCTTTGCCATGTGCGTCACACGGTCACGATGAGTACGATTTAGCTCGACCATCAGACAGTGTTCAGGAGATCGCACCGGCAGCCGCTCCGACCCTCAATTCGGAGCCAGTTGCGCCTTCCGCGGATGGGTGGATGGACCCCGCCACGGAGGCCTTACCCTCAGCGGCGATCGAGCCGAACATCGACCTTACCTTGCACGAGAGCCCTGTTGATAAACTGCCGGATCCTTCTCCAGCCACGGACTCCGAACCGCCTGCGCCCATTCCTATCGAATCTGATTGGACGCCGATCATGGAGTTTACCTCTGCAGATATTTTTCAGCACTCGCCCTTTGGCGACATACTGAACTCGTTAAGGTCTCTCTCCTTATCGAGAGGATCCTGGCTGAACTATATCCAACAGGACTGGGATGCGGACGGCGAGGAAATTTGCGACCCGCCCACCACCCACTTAGTACCCTCTGTCGATGACTTAACTGACATGCTCGACTTCGACTCCGAAGACATCGATGGTATGGACGACGATGCGGGAGACGAAGAGGAACCACTGCCTACAGGGCACTGGACGTCCACCTCATCACATGACGTATACATCGTGGACACACCAAAGGAAAACGACGACGAGGAACGGAAGGACGCAACGAAGGATTGTCCCCTCGAGAAGCGGTTAAAGGGGCGGCCTAAGAGCCACCCCAAATCCCGCCTCGGCAGAAATAACGATCATATAGACCCAACGTTAGAGCAGGGTGAACCACTGCCGGACCACGGCAACGCGGAGAATCAAACCGAACAAACCAACCCTGTCAAAGATAATAGTCCGGAGGACATAACACCGGACAGACACCCGAAGCAATAAAATGCCCATCAAAGGCTTGTTGCCACCGCGAGGAGTCTAAAAAGCAGAAGCAAAGGCTCAAGGATGCGCAAGACACACTCCAAATCAGATGGAGTAAAGTAATCAACACAGCAGCGAAGTATGGCAGTAATCGCCCCACCAAGAGCTACCCGAAGCGGAAGTTGCTACCTGAATTCGATGAGGATGCCTTAGATCCCCCGCAACCAAAAATTAAAACGGCCACCCGGCCGGATAGACGACCTCACGGCCAACAGGGAGCGGCAAGCAACGCCGCACAGAAGCCAATACGCGATCCACGCGAGGGCTCGCATCAAAAGGACGGAGCAACTAGATCCATCTATGGACCGCGCAAGCGCGCTCCAGCACACGGTGCAACACAACAAACATCCGAACACCACGGCACGCCCAGATACAGGGGCTCCGCACAGCCCCTATGTTTCACCGATGAGGTGCTAGACCATGAATTTCCAGAGGGATTCAAACCCGTAAACATAGAGGCATACGACGAAACAATAAACCCTGGGGTCTGAATTGAGGACTATATCCTCCACATCCATATGGCTCAAGGAGACGATCTCCACGCCATCAAATATTTACCCCTCAAACTCAAAGTGCCAGCTTGGCACTGGCTTAAAAGCCTCCCCGAAAACTCCATTGGAAGCTGGGAAGAGCTCGAAGACGCTTTTCAGGCAAATTTTCAAGGGACTTATATCCGACCTCCGGACGCGGACGATTTGAGTCATATAACTCAACAGCCCGGAGAGTCATCCGAAAGCTTTGGAACAAGTTCTTACTAAAAAGAACCAAATAGTCGACTGTCTAGACGCCGAAGCCTTGGCAGCTTTTAAGCATAGCGTCCGTGACGAATGGCTCGCCAGACACCTCGGCCAAGAAAAGCCGAGAACAATGGCAGCATTGACAAGCCTCATTAACCAGCGACCCCAGTACATCCTAAGCTAGAGATGGAAACGGGAAATCACGGTGCAACAACAATAACAAATGCCGGAATAAAGAAGACAGCACGAAGAGCACGGCAGTAAACGTCGGATTCAAAAGCTCTCGGCCAAGTCAGCAAAAGCCGCCCTCTAAAGGCGCTAGAGTAGAACTGTCCAGCCTAAACAAAATTCTGGACCAAGTATGTCAGATCCATAGCACCCCTGGTAAACCCGCTAATCATACCCACAGAGAATGTTGGGTCTTCAAGCAGTCCGGCAAGCTCAACCCCATACACAAGGGGGAGGATACACCAAGCGAAGACGAGGATGAGCCTCTCAAGCAAGACTCTGGGGAACAAAAGAAGTTTCCAGCAAAAGTCAAAATAGTCAATGTGTTAGACGTGATTAAGGGGAGAAACAAAGCGGCACTCCCAGAAAAATATGCCCAATGGCCTATCACCGCAGAGTCCTGCCACTAGTCGTCTCAATCGATCACTTTCGACCATCGTGATTACTCAGCAAGTATCCGGCGTGCAGGATGGGCTGCCCTGGTACTAGACCCAATAATTGACGGATACCACTTCACACGAGTCCTGATGGACGGTGTCAGTAGTCTAAATCTGATATACCAGGATACAATCCGCGAAATGGGGATAGACCCAACAAAAATTTACTGTAGCAATACTACCTTTAAAGGAGTAACGCTAGGCCCAGGGTCTCACTGCACGGGCTCCCTGCTACTAAAGTTTATATTCGGCTTCCCCGATAACTTCTGTAGCGAACATTTAACCTTCCACATTGCTCCGTTCCAAAGTGGCTATCAAGCACTACTTGTACACGAAGCTTTCGCTCGCTTTAATGCAATGCCGCATTACGCTTCCCTCACGCTCAAGATGCCCAGCCACGTGGCATCATTATGGTGAATGGAAATATTGAGCAATATTCGCGCGCCGAAGAGAGTGCGACGGCCTTGGCAGCCACACACTAAAAACGGCCTCACTACCTAAGCATTTGATAGGTCGTCAAGACCACGGACATGGTTAGACGAGTCTGGCTCAGCCATATGTAATTCTTACCGGATTGATGGCCACACCCCTATCAAAAATACAAGGAGTTCAACGCGCGCAGACAAGTGGCAATTTTTACTCCTCTTTAATTATTCATGGTTTCTTTAAAAACTACTTTTTTGCACGACAACTTTTCACTTAAGTTTGTCTCTTTCACAGATGACCATCATGCTACACCCGTCCAGGATATGGCACAACGGAGACACAGGTGCATACGTGCATCAGGGACCCGCCCCAAGGATTCTTTTTAGATTAAGACACTGCGTAAACCTTTTTTACTGTCTCTTGTTGATATACATCCCTCGGATTCTCAGTACAATTGAGAAGGATGCTGACGTCTTGGCATGTGGCCACGTCAGAATACCGCATGTACTCGGACACAAGGGGCTTCTTACAAAGGGCACTATTTGGGCCCGGTTCATACCATAAAGACCGAATACCATAGGGAGTGTTTGGCGTCGCGAGTTTGGCCTTATATGCATCAGCTCCGAATCATGTCTTTGGTCAAATGTTGGGTTTGCCCAGCTCTTGTGTTTTGGTGCCTTACGTTCCGCTCAATCGGCTAAGGCAGCACCAGGAGAACTACTGCGATTGTGCCTTGGTTCGTCCGGACGAGCACCTTAGTAGAGAAAGCTGAAAACTGACTGTCATGATATAGCACGAGACTGGTCAACCACTCGATGACCTATCGGAATGTTAGAATTCCTCCGCTTTAATGAAGGGCCGTTTCCCGGCCAGGAATATACGCACCCCGATTTCGGGAGAGTGTGGAGCCACCAGGGGCTATATAGTAGCCCCACCGTCAAACTCCTATGGCTAAGTGAAAGTGTTAAAGCATCGTGGTCCGGTTGCCTCGTTCGCTGTGCTATCACCTCCTTAATAGGACCAAGACTGTCAGGACTCCGATTCCAAGTCACATCGATCTAGCCGGTAACACCTCATATCACTTTGCGGCCTCACACATGGTATTCCCACGGATCTCACCTTAACATGGCCCGGGACCGTTTGCGCCTTTTGGCTCATGTATATGATAGTGTCGCTAGCATCCATATGACAGAGAACCCGGGCCAACATGGCTAGTCGTGAACCCAAAGCGGCACTAACCTATGGGGATAGGCATACATGAATCACATCGAGCATGTCGGTCAGCAGCGTGTGAATCCGGACTATAGCACTTGGCTAACAGGACTCCGAGAACCCGGGCTGTAGCAGGCTAGGCAGGACTCCGGATGTCACCGCGTGACATTTCCCCGAAGGGACAGACACAGGATCGAAGTGAAACACATGCCGGCCAGTCAAGTGTCCTGAGCAGTAGTGCTGGGCTAACAGGACTCCGGTGAACCGGGCTGTAGCGGACTACTATGGCTCATGGAAGCACTTAGACTACATTTCCCCATAAGAGAGGCTGCCAAGGCTAAACAACTAGATTGTCGGATCCCACACATACCAAGCATTTCAATCATACACACAATATGCTCGCTATGTGTAAATACAACATGGCATCACAACATAACTCTACAACTCAAGTATTTATTCATTAGGCTCCGATGAGCGAGATGTGACAAACATGGGTCTCATGACCCAACAATCATAGCATGCAAATCAAGGCACAAGCAGAAGCTTAACATGTCTGAGTACAGACATCTACAAATGGAAAAGGCTAAGAAGCCTGACTATCTACCAGATCCTGCCGAGGCACAAGATCATAGCTGAGGTATCAAGCTAAATGTCGAAGTCCACGCGGAACTACTAGCGAGACTGAAATCTCTCTGCAAAACATAAATTAAGCAAACGTGAGTACAAAGGTACTCAGCAAGACTTACATCAGAACTAGCTACATATGCATCGGTATCAACAAGGGGGGGGTGGAGTTTAACTATAGCAAGCCAGCTTTGACTCAGTGGCTAACCTGAACTATGACTGCAAGCAACTCTTTTGAGGTGGCACACACGAGTCCACATATTCACCATTCAATACACCACTATGGATCCGCTCCCGTCTCCCTACGAGAAGGCCATCCATAGCACTCACACTTGTCTTGCGAGTTTTAAAGTATCCACTTTCACTTGTCTATGAACTGTTATAGGCAACCCAGAAGTCCATTACCACAGACACGGCTATTCGAATAGATGATGTTAACCCTGCAGGGGTGTACTTCTTCACACACGCTCTCACCACTTACCGCCGTTTACACGACATGTACTCGGCAACCTTCAAGCGGAAGCCCAATGAGGGTGTCGGCCATGGCCTACCTAAACACTCAAGTCTCTAGTCCAGGTTTATCGCCTATCCAGGTTCCATCCGCAGGGAGTCCGGCCGAGGTTTCCACATACGGCCCCAAAGTATGTGAACAGGGTTCCCGAGACACCAAACGGGCGCCCGGTACACCGTGCCATGGTGTATCTACCACATCATAGCCCACCCCTAGGGTCAGCGCTACGCACGGCTGCCAACACATAACCTACAAACACCAGAAACTAGTTGCAACTCCTGGACAGAGTACTAGGGTGATTAAGAAGCCGAGAGGGTCCATTGGTTTCGGGCCCAATGCGTGGTAGTAACTGTTTCATGGATCACAAACACAGAACTCAGTTCCTGAGGACGGCTTTAATGAGACAACCCACCATGTACTCCTACATGGCCTCTCACCGCTACCTTTACCAAATCGTGTTCACACATTTAGCTCTCAACAGTAGGACATGTTCACACACCTCCGATTCATTCCCGATGAATCAGACCTGACACAACTCTATGCAATAGCAGGCATGACAACAACCATGAATGAGTAGGCACATCAGGGCTCAACAACTCCTACTCATGCTAGTGGGTTTCATCTATTTACTGTGGCAATGATAGGTCATGCAGAGGATAAGGGGTTCAACTACCGCAACAAGTAACAGATGAATCGTTGTTGTCCTAATGTAGTAGAAGAGAGTAGGAGCAAGAGGGTGGGATTGTATCGGAATGAACAAGGGGGTTTTGCTTGCCTGGCACTTCTGAAGATATTATTGGGTCTTCATCAGTGTCACCAAATTCATCGCTGGATCAATGTCTACTAAGGGGGGACAAACACCGGCAACTGAGAAAGAACACAATCAACACATGGCAATATGCAACAATATGATGCATGCTATGACATGGCAATATGAATGTGTTTTGGGCTAATGCAACAGAAAGTCATTTTAATTGAAGTGGAATTCAAAACTATATCAAATTCCAACTCCAAACCTATTATGAAATTTGCCCTAATCATGTTTCATACTAAACAGTGAGGTTAACTTGCTCAAACATGCACGAAAATGGTACAGATGGATTCCTTGAATTTTTCTGATACTTTTTCATATATAATTTATTTCATTGGGAGTTACGGTTTAATTTCTATGAATTTTAGAAGTTTTGGGCATTTTCTGGAATTTCTGAATTATTTTAAATCCAGAAAATGATTAACTGCGTCAGCATTGCGTCATGCTGGCGTTAGCAGGTCAACAGGGCTGTCCAGGTCAAATCTGACGGCTGGGCCCCACTAGTCAGTCTCACAGTTAACTATTTGGGTTAACTAGACTAACTAAACAACACTGGGCCCACTGGTAAGTGACTAACTAAACTAACTTAATTTAGTTTAGCTCTAACTTACTGGGTTAGCCGGGCGAGCCCGCATGTCAGTGACTCAAGGTCAAACAGAGGTCAACCTCGGGTCAAACTCGACGCTAACTGGGCTTTGACCCACTGTGGGGCCCGCTGTCACTGACCAGGTGAGGTCCAGTTGGCGGGGATTAGCACTAATGACCCCGCCACGTCGGTTGTCGCCGGAGTTGGCCAGCGGCGACCAAACCCGCGGCGGCAACGCGCCGGGCTTGCGCTAAAGGCGACGGGGGCGGTGGCTAAGGGCATCGGGGCGTAGCCCGGACTGGCCCGCATCTAGGGAGATAGGTTGGTGGCCATGGGGGCACCGGAGCTCGCCGGAACGGAGCTCGCGGCGGCGGCCGGAGCTTGGGTGACAATGGATTCGGGGCTAGAGAGCGTGGGAGGGGGAGGTACTGGTGGCTACGGGTTCGCAGAGACGCGGTGAGCACACTGGTGTGCTCGGACACGGGCTGCAGTGCCCATGGCCGCGTCTGCGTCATCGCCGGCGGCGAGGAGCTGACGGCTTCGGTGGAAGATGTGGCTAGAGTATGGGAACGAGCTCAGGGAGGAGGGGGATAGACGCAGCAGCTCACAACGAGTTGAACGAAGGCCTCGGCGTGCTTGGGGAGGGGTTGGTGACGACGGGAGATCGGTGGCGATCTCCGGCGGCAGAGGAGGAAGAAGACGATGGCAACGGCGATGCAGGCCGTCTGGGCTTGGTTCCTTCGTCTTGGAGAAATGGTGCGAGGATTTAGAGCTCGGGGGCACGACCGGAGGGCGAGGGGACGGCTGTGGCTGCGCGTACGTGAGGAGGTGGCCGGCGGTTGCTCTCGGATGGAGCTCGGGGAGGAGCTAGGGGTGAGGGAGAGAGTAGAGAGTGAGGGAGAGGAGCGAGGGGTCTCCAGGGGGTGTCGTGGCGCTCGGAGCCATCCCCAGCAACGGCGGGAACCAGGAGCTGGCCGAGCGCGTGCGTGCGCGCCGCGGCCACACGCCCTCCTGCCTACTGGCAGGAGGTTAGGGGTGACTGGCGCGTGGGCCTCGTGGGCTGGCTGTCCACTGGGCCGGCCAGGTAAGTCCAGGTAGGCTTTTTTTTGTTTTTGTTTTCTATTTGTTTGCTGTTGTTTTGGCTTTAGTAAAAATACTAAAGCATTTTCTAAAATGCTGGAATAATTTGTGGACACTCTCTAGATTATTCTAGTGGCCCACATTTAATTTCAGCATTATCTGAGCATTTAAATTATTTATAGTATTTAAATGCCCAAAGTCAAATACAATATGAATTAATTCAAAAATCCAGGAATGACCTAGAAATATGTTCATCATTTTTGGCAGAGGTTTTCACCCTTATCAGAAATCATGCACATTTTCAGAGGGCATTTTTGGGTTCATTGAAAATGACTTTAGTTGAGCCTACTTGAAATCCATGTGGTGCTAGGGTTTGAACATCCCCATTTCAGGTTTAAGAGAAATTTAAACATGATGCAACACAAGACTAGCTAACCCAGAGCAGACCAGAAGTAGGGATGTGACAAAGACGTTGGGTTAAGTGTGAACATGCATTTTTTGCAAGCACCCCCGCATTATATGCGTGGGAGTTGAAGCCGACGACTGCAATCTTTCAGGTTATATACATATATACATAAACGGTCGCACAAGAGGCATCACATTACTTTCCAGCAAAAGTATAAATACAGCCTTGCTAAAAACATTGTGTTTACAATGGGAATACATGTCACTCAAACATAATATTCTTCAAGCACTGGGACTCTATCAGACGAGCACCCTCAAGAACCTCTTCAAAATAGTGCTCGGCAGCTACTCGGCCTATGGCCAAACCTTGCACCGCAATAGTGGTAGCATCCATCTCTGCCCAGTATGCCTTGACACGGGCAAAGGCCATCCGTGAGCCTTCTATGCACGCCGACCTCTTCATCGCATTGATGCGCGGCACCGCACCAAGGAACTACTGCACTAAGCTGAAATAGCTGTTCGGCTTCGGCTTCTACGGCCACAAAGGATCTATGAAGGACCTCATGGCAAGCCCGGACAACCTATTAAGTTCGGCCCATTCGGCTAGCTGATCAGTCAAGGGAAGCGGACGCTCTGGAGCGTTAAATTGCGACCATAACAGCTTGTCCACTTCACGATCTGTCTGATCTCGGAAGTATTCGACCACATCGACAACGCTTGCAGCCAAGTCCATATATGCGTCTGTCGAACTCCACAGCCGGTCCAGAGGGGCATACCGTGGATCTCCAAACTTCCTATGCAATAGAAAGGGCTTCCCAGCCGCAATATCCCTGGCTTCGCGCAGCTCCTCCTTCTTGACCCTCATAGCAGAGCGAGTGTCTTTGGTTGCCATCATGGCCTTTTCAAGGTCCGCTGCCTTCACTCGGTTTTCTTCTTCAAGGAACCGGCAACGGTCGGCAGTGGCTTTTAATTCCATGGCCATCTTGGCCATCTTCTCTTTGCTTTCGCAATGCGCAGCCTTCTTGGCTCTTAATTCCTCGACCGCCTTCAAAGCAGCTACATTACTAACCCTCGCTTGTTCCTTGGCTCGGGCGAGTTCCGCCCGAAGGGTCTCCACGGTGGCAGCTCCGTCTGTAGTCACAACATATTAAAGATACTGGCATCATGCTGCTCTTATTATGTGACATTCACCAGAAAACATTACTTACCATGTGACTCATCAAGCCGCTTGTTAACAAGCTCGATGTCGGCGTCCGCCGCATCCAATTGCTGCTTTAGTTCGGCAAACTCATTAGTCCGGCTAGCCACCGGAGCTTCCACCACCTGCACATAAAGGCAGTCTGGTTATTGCCTGAGACTATGATCCTCTGTTCGCCGCCGTTCTCGACGACAACCAGAGTCTCAGGGGCTACTATCTACACAGGGAACACTTAACATGTGCGGTACTATCAAATATCATCTTACGTACCTCAAACCCCACCAGTAGACCCATAAAGGCTTCATGTAATCCGCTTTCGGTGGACGAAATTATTTCCATCACCGTACCCATCAGCGTATGGTGTTCTTCTGAGATGGCCGCTCGCTCCAACAGCTCCCTCAGTACGTCTGACCGCATACCAGACGGTGCCGGACTCTTTTGTTTGCTCTCTTCAAGAGCCGGACGCTGGGGACTTCGGGGGACTATGGGATTATCTTCTGGCCTCACCGGATCCGGAGAGGCCCTCTGTGACGACACTTCGGGGTCGCCCGCTTCTTGAGCGGAGGAGTCCGGGGGAGGCATTTCGCTCTCCATCATCTCCGGAAGAAGATCCCCCGAAGACGAGCTCAGCTGAGAAGGGCTAAGACCCGAACTGCAAGATCTATGCGGCGGTTATTTTTCTCAGAAGAAAGGTAGTATACCTTCACTATTAAAGTATTTTCTTTGATCACTTACGACTCGTTGGAGGGCTGCTCCCCTGCGGACTTTGTGCGGCAAGAGCACCCCCCGAGGCAGGACCCTCCGTTGGACACCTCTTCTCTCGTTTGGGGGCCTCGGCTTCCGGATCCTCAGAAGCAGTCCTCTTCCTCCCGCGGTTATCCTCCTTTATGGAGGCACCCATTCCCTCGGTTGGAACTGGCAGAGATGGGGGCCAGCTTTCGCCCATATTTCCCCCCTGTATCTTCCTTTGAGGGCTCCGGGCAAGGTGCGAGCTCGAGCATCTTTTCCAGCACCAGATTTTCCAAACCCTCAGGGAGGGGGGCCGAACACCGAATCATCTTCGCCTTTGTTAGCCAGTCCTGGTCAAAGAGCGATCTCTCAGAAATGACGTCATGATGAATAAAAGACGGTGTGTTCGGCTAGAGGATTACTTACTTGTTCGGCGGCGCGGTTACTGCTCAGGCCCACGTCCTCGGTAGTATCCGGACACTCTATTTGAGGTCCGAAGAATGACTTGTACATTTCCTCGTGCGTCAGGCCGAGGAAACTTTGAATAGCACGCGGTCCTTCTTGGTTGAACTCCCACAAGCGAAGGGGCCGGCGTTTGCAAGGCTGGACTCGACGAACCAGCATAACTTGCATTACCACAACCAAATCAAAATCTCCCTCGAAGAGATCTTGAAAGCGGCTTTGAAGTATAGGCATGTCCTTGGTTGGACCCCAGCTCAGACCTCTGCTAATCCATGACATCAGTTGTGGTGGGGGGGCGAGCGGAAAGCGGTGGCAGCCGCCAACTTGGCACTTCTAGGAGCCGTGGTGTAAAACCACTCCTGTTGCCATAATCCGGACACCTCTGGAAAGGAACCTTTCGGCCACGGAGCTCCTGCCATCTTGCTTATTGTCGCGCTTGCGCACGCTGCATCTTGCCCCTCGATCATCTTCGGCTTCACTTCAAAGGTCTTGAGCCACAGGCCAAAGTGAGGGGTAATGCGGAGGAAGGCCTCACACACGACAATAAATGACGAGATGTGGAGAAAGCAGTCCGGGGCTAGATCATGGAAATCTAGCCCGTAATAGAACATCAAACCCCTGACGAAGGGATCCAGAGTGAGGCCTAGGCTTCGGAGGAAGTGGGAGATGAAAACAACGTTCTCGTTGGGTTCAAGAGTGGGGACGACCTGCCCTAGAGCAGGCAGGCGATGCGAAACCTCGGTGGTCAGGTATCTGGCCTCCCTCAACTTCTTGATATCTTCTTCCATAACAAAGGAGGGCATCCATCGGCCTTGAAGGCTGGATCCGGACATGATTGAAGATCCGGAGCACCTGACCTGGGCTTTGGGTGTTAGAACTCGAGGCGGGGGAAGGGTTCGATTGAGAACGAGAGGGAAAAAGTGAAAACCTTGTCCCTTTATAAAGAGGGTGAATATCAAGCGTCCTCTCCGTGGCCATTTGGACTTGCCTATAATCTAGGAGTACTAGACACGGTTGGGTTACCCATGACCGTATTAATGAGAATCCCATAATTAGGGGAACACGATCTCTGCTTTGACAAGACATGTCAAGAAACTGCCTCGCGTTATGTGTGGAGCTGGTTGAAGAAAAACGGTTCGAATAAGCACCGGGCCATGGCATGATGTCATGTTGCCAAAACGTGTCAGCAGATTAAGATTTGTGGAAATATTTTTCTCTCTATGGTGGTATGTGGAACTTATTTTGCAGGGTCGGACACTATCCTTATATTCAAAAATTCTTCTATGATGTATTCGGAGGAGGAACCCGCCTTGCAATGCCGAAGACAATACTGCGCGCCGGACTCATCGTCATTGAAAGCCTGGTTCAGGGGCTACTGTGGAAGTCCTGGATTAGGGGGTCTCCGGACAGCCGCATTATCTCTATTGGCCGGACAGTTAGACTATGAAGATACAAGATTGAAGACTTCGTCTCGTGTCAAGATGGGACTCTACTTGGCGTGGAAGGTAAGCTAGGCAATACGGATATGTGTATCTCCTTCTTTGTAACCGACCTTGTGTAACCCTAACCTTCTCCGGTGTCTATATAAACCGGAGGGTTTTCGTCCGTAGGACAACAACTACAACATACCATCATACCATAGGCTAGCTTTTAGGGTTTAGCCTCTCTGATCTCGTGGTAGATCTACTCTTGTACTACCTATATCATCAATATTAATCAAGCAGGACAAAGGGTTTGACCTCCATCAAGAGGGCCCGAACCTGGGTAAAACATTGTGTCCCCTGCCTCATGTTACCATCCGGCCTAGATGCACAGATCGGGACCCCCTTCCCGAGATCCGCCGGTTTTGACACTGACATTGGTGCTTTCATTGAGAGTTCCTCTGTGTCGTCGCCACTAGGCTTGATGGCTCCTACCGTCATCGATAGCGATGCAGTCCAGGGTGAGACTTTTCTCCCCGGACAGATCTTCGTGTTCGGCGGCTTTGCACTGCGGGCCAATTCGCTTGGCCATCTGGAGAAGATCGAAAGTTACGCCCCTGGGCACCAGGTCAGGTTTGGAAGCTTAAACTACACGGCCGATGTCCGCGGAGACTTGATCTCCGACGGATTCGAGCCTCTGCCTTGTGCGTCACGCGGTCACGATGAGTACGATTTAGCTCTACCATCGGACAGTGTTCAGGAGATCGCACCGGCAGCCGCTCCGACCCTCAATTCGGAGCCAGTTGCGCCTTCCGCGGATGGGTGGATGGACCCCACCACGGAGCCCTTACCCTCAGCGGCGATCAAGCCAAACATCGACCTTACCTTGCACGAGAGCCCTGTTGATAAACTGCCGGATCCTTCTCCGGCCATGGACTCCGAACCGCCTGCGCCGGTTCCTATCGAATGTGATTGGGCGCCGATCATGGAGTTTACCTCCGCGGATATTTTTCAGCACTCGCCCTTCGGCGACATACTGAACTCATTAAGGTTTCTCTCCTTATCGGGAGGATCCTTGCCGAACTATGTCCGACAGGACTGGGATGCGGACGACGAAGAAATTAGCGACCCACCCACCACCCACTTAGTAGCCACTGTCGATGACTTAACCGACATGCTCCACTTCGACTCCGAAGGCATTGACGGTATGGACGACGATGCGGGAGACGAAGAGGAACCGCTGCCTACAGGGCACTGGACGTCCACCTCATCACATGACGTATACATGGTGGACACACCAAAGGAAAACGATGATGAGGAACGGAAGGACGCAACGAAGGGTTTTCCCCTCGAGAAGCAGTCAAAGCGGCGGCGTAAGCGCCACCCCAAATCCCGCCTCGATAGAAATAGCGATCATACAGACCCAGCGTTAGAGCAGGGTGAACCACTACCGGACCACGGCAACGCGGAGAATCAAACCGAACAAACCAACCCTATCAAAGATAATAGTCCGGAGGACATAACACCGGACAGACACCCGGAGCAACAAAATGCCGATCAAAAGCTTGTTGCCACAGCAAGGAGTCTAAAAAAGCAGAAGCAAAGTCTCAAAGCTGCGCAAGACACACTCCAAATCAGATGGAGTAATGTACTCAACACAGCGGCGAAGTATGGCGGTAATCGCCCCACCAAGAGCTACCCGAAGCAGAAGTTGCTACCTGATTTCGATGAGGAGGCCTTAGATCCCCCGCAACCAAAAATTAAAACGGCCACCCAGCCGGATAGACGACCTCACGGCCAACAGGGAGCGGCAAGCAACGCCGCACATAAGCCAATACGCGACCAACGCGATGGCTCGCATCAAAAGGACGGAGCTACTAGATCCATCTATGGACCGCGCAAGCGCGCTCCAGCACACGATGCAACACAACAAACATCCAAACACCATGGCATGCCCAGATACAGGGGCGCCGCACACCCCCTATGTTTCACCGATGAGGTGCTGGACCATGAATTTCCAGAGGGATTCAAACCCGTAAACATAGAGGCATACGACGGAACAACAGACCCTGCGGTATGGATTGACGACTATATCCTCCACATCCATATGGCTCGAGGAGACAATCTCCACGCCATCAAATATTTACCCCTCAAACTCATAGGGCCAGCTCGGCACTGTCTTAAAAGCCTCCTCGAAAACTCCATTTGAAGTTGGGAAGAGCTCGAAGACGCTTTTTGGGAAAATTTTCAAGGGACTTATGCCCGACCTCCGGATGCGGACGATTTGAGTCCTATAACTCAACAGCCCGGAGAGTCATCCTGAAAGCTTTGGAATAGGTTTCTTACTAAAAAGAACCAAATAGTCGACTGTCCGGACGCCGAAGCCTTGGCAGCTTTTAAGCATAGCGTCCGTGACGAATGGTTCGCCAGACACCTCGGCCAAGAAAAGCCGAGAACAATTGCAGCATTAACAAGCCTCATGACCCGCTTTTGCGCGGGTGAGGATAGCTGGCTAGCCAGATGCAGCAGCAGCGACCCCAGTACATCCGAAGCTAGAGATGGAAACGGGAAATCACGGCGCAACAACAATAACAAACGCCGGAATAAAGAAGACAGCACGAAGAGCACGGCAGTAAATGCCGGATTCAAAAGATCTCGGCCAAGTCAGGAAAAGATGCCCTGTAAAGGTGCCAAAGACGAACTGTCCAGCCTAAACAAAATTCTGGACCAAGTACGTCAGATCCATAGCACCCCTGGTAAACCCGCTAATCATACCCACAGAGAATGTTGGGTCTTCAAGCAGTCCGGCAAGCCCAACACCGTACACAAGGGGGAGGGTACACCAAGCGAAGACGAGGATGAGCCTCTCAAGCAAGACACTGGGGAACAAAAGAAGTTTCCACCAGAAGTCGAAACAGTCAACGTGTTATACGTGATTAAGGGGAGAAACAAAGCGGCACTAGACAATTTCATTTCTTCGTCAAATTTGTGGCTAATGCAACAATCCCTTTCGTATTAAACTTGTAGGCTAATTCAAAGTTTATGGACGCCGAATTGAGACACGCCGCTAATGGTTTTGACTTTAAGGTCCGTTCATTTGAAAAATACGACATCAATGGGTATCACTTTCGTACCTATGGAAAAGAGCTATCTATGGCCGACCGAAAGTCTACAAATTGTTGTGTCTCTGCTATCGGCGAAGGAGATACCGAGTATTATGGAAGAGTTGAAGAAATTTATGAACTTCAATTCTATGGTGCAAACCCACCAAACGTTGTAGTCTTCAAATGTTATTAGTTCCAGCCGAAGGAGACTAGAGGGACTCATGAACATATAGGGCTAGTGCAAATCAAACAAAGCACCCATTTGGATGTTCCCGATGTCTATATTATGGCTCAACAGGCAACCCAAGTTTTCTATCTACAGTGGGCATGTCAAAGTGATCCAAATGTCAATGGTCGGGATGTCGTTTATGAAGTGCCGCCATGTGTTAGACCACCTCTCCCCAATGAAGAGCATTATGAACCTCACAGTAACCCAGACACATATGAAGGAGAATTCTTCCAACAAACATGTCTTTCCAAAAAATGTTTCAAGAACTGCTCTACTTCACCCCCAGCACATTGAAGTAGACAGCGACAGTGAACCCGACTTCACTCCTGAGCCGGAATAAGAAGAGCCTGAACTAGAAGAGGTTACTATTGCGGATGACCTGTCAATGCTTGAACGATTACGTAAAGGCGGCCTTCCACATGATGATGCATTTATTAATGATGAGGATGAGCACGTCATTACTGATAGAGATTATGATGATGATGATGCATTTATTGATCCCGAAACATTTATTGAACCCGACGATCCAGATTATTATTAGGTATTCAATTTTTTATGTTGTACTTGATTTATATAGTTACTTGTATGATTTATATAGTTACTTGTATAATTTTCTTACTTTGTATGATTGTTTCTTATACATAGTGGCATGGTCTTGATATCCATCCTCGTCATCCCTCGTCCATTTTATGATTCGGATGGGGTAAATTCTCTTTTATAACTATTTGTTGCATTTCGCATTCATGACAATTATGGCCATCAAGTTGACATAGAGATATTTTAATCTAGGAGGTATGTGAACCGGAATTTGCAACCGACCCTCTTGTCGAGAAGTTAAATTTAGTTGAAAAAGAAAATTAGTATTTGAAAGAAAAAGTTAGAAGAATTGAAGAGAAGATGACATTGGAGTTGTATGTTGCCGATGTCATCGAAGATCACAAGATGAAGATGAATGCTATGTGCTTGAAGATGGATGCAATGTGCTTGAAGATTAAGAAGATTAGAAAATATGCCATTGATAATGAGGCTTGGTATCATTATGCCGTTGCATCAATTGTTACCTTAGTTGCAATCTTCCTCGCATTTGTGATGATGGTAAGTTTTCTCTAGTGCTTTGCTTAACAAATGCATACTTAGCTTATTTTCCTCCTAAATGGCATAATTACCGAAGTTACATAAAAAATGAGCTATACTTACGTAAGTTGGCTCAAAAATGGCATCATCACCTAGGTTAGCGCAAAATGACCTATACTTACCTTATTTTTCTCCAAATTGACATAATAAGCTTAGTTGACCTATACTTTACCTAGGATGGCTATAAAATGACCTATACTTAGCATTTTTCCTCCTAAATGACTTAATATGCTTAGTTAGCTAAAAAAGGCATAACTACCTAGGATAGCTCAATAATGATCTATGCTTAGCTTACCTAGTTCATTTATGACATAATTAGCTTCCTTAGGTAAAAAAAATGGCATAACTACCTAGGTTAGCTCAAAAATGACCTATACTTAGCTTCTTCAGTTCATTCATGACATACTAAGCATACTTAAGTCAAAAATGGCATGATAATCTTTGTTACCTCCAAAATGACATAGACTTAGCTTATTTTCCTCGAAAATGACATAATAACCTTACTAAGCTCCAAAATGACCTATTTACCTAGCTTAGCTCTAAAATGGCCTACACTTAGCATTTTTACCTAGCTTAGCTAAAAAATGGCATTTTTACCTACCTTAGTTAGAAGACGAAGATAAAGAAGAGGAGAGGAGAAAAAGAAAGAGAAGGAAAAATCTTCTTCTTCTAGCTAGTCTTCCTCTTCTAGTCTTCTTCTTCCAACTTTCTTCATTCCCAATTTGCAGATTTGCTTTCGATGAGGAAGCTTGCGTTGATGGAGTCTATTCTTCGCCTTGTGCTTCCTTTTTGTTTTGATTTTGTAGGATGAACAATGTGAAACTTGCTACCTATATATGTATGTATGGATGAAACCATTGTATGCTTGTCGTTGGATATGTTGGCTAGCTATATATGTTGCATATGGACTTTTGATTAGGTATGTATATGTGTTGAATGATCATATCCATATGGCGGGGATATGATTTGGTATGTATATGTGTTGTTATGCTTGTTGAAAGTATCTTCAAATGTGTGTGTGTGTGTGTGTATATGTGTGTGTGTGTGTGTGTGTGTGTGAAATTCTGTGAAATTGAATGAATTTAAGAAAAAACAGGGGCTGTATAGACTGTTTGTCGTCTGCCAGCTGCCATGTAGTACCTACCTGTGCAACCTGGGGTGCACAAGTGTCGGTGTCAAAACCGGCCGATCCCGGGTAGGTGGTACCGAACTGTGCTCCTGTGCAACCTGGGGTGCACAAGTGTCGGTGTCAAAACCGGCCGATCCCAGGTAGGTGGTACCGAACTGTGCGTCTAAGAATCGAAGGTAACAATGGACAGGGGGAACACGATGTTTACCAAGGTTCAGGCCCTCTTAATGGAGGTAAAACCCTACGTCCTGCTTGATTTTATTGGATAAGTATGGGGGTTACAAGAGTTGATCTACCTCGTGATTGTAATGGCTAAACCCTAGTTGTCTAGCCTCTATGAATTCTGATAGCCTCAACGGACTAACACCTCCGGTTTATATACACATCGGAGGGACCTAGGGTTGTACAGAGTCGGTTTATAGAGGAAGGGAATTACATATCCGGACACCAATCTTGCCATCCATGCATAGGAGAGTCCTACCCGAACACAGGGGAAGACCTTCTGCCTTATATCTTCACGGCCCAACGGTCCGACCCATGTCACATAGCCCGGACACCCGAGGACCCCCTAATCCAGGACTCCCTCAGTAGCCCGTGAACCAGTCTTCAATGATGATATATTCGGCACGCGGATTGTCTTCGGCATTGCAAGGTGGGTTCTTCCTCCTGAGTACTTCAAAGCAATCTTCTAAATAAAAGACTACATCCAGCTCTGTATAATTGCGGCAACCCTTGGTCACGAAGGTAAGATACCCAATAAAATAGTGTCTTTTCACTAACAACTTTTTTCAGCGAAACGCTGAAAGTGCGTTATATCGACTAGAGGGGGGGGTGAATAGGCGATTTTTAAGAAAGTCTTCAAAACGTGGAAGTTATGAAGACAAACAGACTTGAAGCCTATCACTATGCAGCGGAAGGTAGATTACACAACGCAAGCCATAGTCAAATATACAGTACAGTGAAAGCACAGAGACAAATAGCTTCAGTGTAATGAGGATCAGGTTGGAAGAAGTTATGAAGCCAAACAGATCATACAGTCAGGTTGTGAAGACAGAAGATTAAGCAGGCATGCAATAGCTTCACAATCTGTACTGGTAAGTAAAGGGAGGTGAAGATGAAACCAATGACACGTTGAAGACAATGATATGTTGGACCAGTTCCAGTTGCTGTGACAACTGTACGTCTGGTTGGAGCGGCTAGGTATTTAAACCAAAGGACACACAGTCCCGGACACCCAGTCCTGAACACGCAGCTCAGGACACCCAGTCCTCACCATTTTCTCCTTGAGCTAAGGTCACACAGACCCCGCCCAATCACTCTGGTAAGTCTTCAAGGTAGACTCCCAAACCTTCACAGACTTCGTTCACCGGCAATCCACAATTCCTCTTGGATGCTCAGAACGCGACGCCTAACCGTCTGGAGGATGCACAGTCCTCAAGTGTAATAAGTCTTCAGATCACTCAGACAAGAAGACTCAAGTGATGCCCAATTACTCTGGCTCTGGGTGGTTAGGGCTTTTCTCCTCACTAAGGATTTTCTCTCAAAGGCTTCGAGGTGGGTTGCTCTCAACGACAAAAGCCGTGCACTGAAATCTGAGCAGCCAACCGTTTATGGTTGTGGGGGTGGGCTATATATAGCCACTTGGCAACCCTGACCTGATTTGTCCGAAATGACCCTGGGTCACTAAGGAACTGACACGTGTACTAACGGTCGGATTTTGAACTCTCACGGCAACTTTACTTGGGCTGCAAGTAAAGCTGACTTGTCTGACTCTGGACAAGATTTTTCTCTCATTGTCTTCACTCGAAGACATAGGATTTGAATTAGGCATCACTTCAGTCATCCTGACTGGTTTTCTTGGACCCCACTTAACAGTACGGTGGTTCCTATGACACAACATGAATAGAGTAAAGCTACGAAGGATCTAAGTCTTCGAGTTCCAAAAGCTTCATGGGGAGTCTTCATATGTCATTGTCTTCGACATGAATGTCTTCATGAACCACCATTGTCTTCAATATCTTCGTACATTTTTGGGGGTCATCTCTGGTAGCTAAACCGAATCAAAGAGGGACTTCTACCTGTGTTATTCTGCAATTCTCACAAACACATTAGTCCCTCAACTAGGTTTGTCGTCAATACTCCAAAACCAACTAGGGGTGGCACTAGATGCACTTACAATCTCCCCCTTTTTGGTGATTGATGACAAACTAGTTGAAGTTTTCAACGGGGAATATAATTTGTGAAATTGTAAAGGAATTGTCTTCATAGGCTGCAAGGGCTCCCCCTGAAGATGTGCATGTTAAGTGATTTGCTTCTGGAATGCAAATGCACACAGCAGGTTGTATTTGTGGGATTCCGCTTCAACTTATGATGACAATCCATCATGCACGTAAAGATATATGAAGATAATGATATGCATAATGAAAAATGGACGTCTGCGAAATGATAAGAGTGCGGAAATTATCGTCGTACATGCGGAATTTATCTTCGCAAGAACACATTGGCAAACATAGTAGCAGACGACCATCAAGTTTAAGTGTTACAACTCAAAGAACCAAATGTAGCAAAACGAGAGTTGTAAGCACGAAGCAAAATGCAAAATATAAAGCACCCGCCCATATTATTGACCCGCTTGAAGACTATAAACATCATATGCTTCTCCCCCTTTTGTCAGTGATGACCAAAAAGGTTTGAAGACATAGAGTTTTCTATGCGTTCCCAGGCGCAGCAGGGTCGGTGGAGACGTTTGGTGGTGCAGGCGAGCTTGGGGCAGTGACGACGCGCGGTGAAGACATTGGTGGTGATGTGGCGTCGTCTTCCTCCTCAATGATCTTCCCCGTCACGGTGGCAGCAGAGGAAGAGAACTCGGATTCTTCAAGTGAAGGAGTCCCACGCAACACAGCTCGCCTGGGGGGTGTGGAGTCAAACTTGAAACGCTCCTTGAAGCCATCCTCTTGTAATTCAGCTTCAGTGCACATCATAGTGAGGCCTTTCCAAGTGCGGCGACAGGTTTCGTGTGCGACGAAGGCGTTCTTGGTGGCCAGATTCCTGATGCGATTGACGTCTTGCATGAGACTGTGCATCTGCCTCTTGAGCCAGTCGTGATGCCTATCTTGCTTTTGATGCAGAGCCACAAGAAGTTCACGATCAGTGAGTGTACGAGCTCGTTTCTTGGGCCTCTGCCCAGCTTCGCTGTCAGTGGCTTCAGTGGATGCAGGGGCACGTGTGGTGCCAGCCATTGGATAGACTCTGGAAATGGCTTCAACACCTTCATCATGTTGAGTGAAGCTTTGGTGTTCTGCATTCTGAAGACTTAGTGGCTGTTTGGCAGGCTCAGGATAAATGGCTTCAGCAGAGGTGTCCACATCGGGTAAGAAGATTCTGTGGTTGCGGGCTGAGGGCTGATATGATATCGCAGAGTGGAGCTTGATTAGCCTCATAACCCATGGAGCATAAATCTTCAGACCAAAGAGATCTGAGCCAGACGCAGCAAGTTGACGGATGAAGAGATCCGGGGCATTGAAGCATTTGCCGTGTAGGATGCAGAAGATGAGAGTCTTCATGGCACCTTCAACCTTGGCATATCGAGAGTGCCCCTTAATGGGCCATAGAGTCCGCCTGATGATGTGATAGATAGTTCTCGGCAGGTACTCTAAGTCTTCAACGAAGAACTCCGCTGGGTAAGGTGCGTCAGAAAGCAATGGCTTCATCATCGAGAGCATCTGACTCATATTCGGCTCAGGTCGCTGAAATATGCTCTCAACTGCTTCAGTATGGAGTTGGCAGCCTTCTTCGAAGTGTTCGCCTGGAGTGGGTAGGCTGGTGAGCTCAATGATATCAAATGCATTGGCTTCATGATGGACGTTGCCGGTCATCCACTCCAGGACCCAAGTCTTCGGATCTCGGTTGTATCCCTTGATGTGCAATGTGGCATAGAACTGAAGTAGAAGCTCTTCATTCCAGTGCTCTTCGTCCGTGACAAATGGCAGCAGGCCAACTTGCTTGAAGCAGTCCAGGGCTTCTTCCAGACCAGGCAGACCAGCAAAAGCTTCAACTTCAAGGCGCTGATGTGGAAAGATACGGTTCTGGTTGTAGAGGACGCAGGAGTAGTAGCTGCGCTGTGGGTAGCTCCAGAACCTATCTAACACAATCTTTTCCCTTGAGTAAGGGTTCTTGGAGAGGTTGAAGAAAGTGTTGTCTGCCCTGAAGCTATTGACATTGAAGGAGCCAGGAGCAGTGACTGGTCCTGGGAACCTTGGCAGTCGTGGAATTGGCTTCTATACCTGGGGCCTGTGCGCAATATGATAATTGAACTGGGGTCCGGCAGCAGATACAGGCACAGAAGGGTCAGAGGCAGTTGCTTCAGTATCTCTTGAAGATGTTGGTTGGTCTGGCTCCACAAATGCTTCAGTATTATGTGTGGCAGCCGCAGTGGTGTCAGCCTCCTTGAGAATTTCTTCTTGCTGGTGAGGGGGAGATGGAGCTTGAGGTTCTTCATGTTCTTCTGCTTGTGCTTCGGCTGATGCAGCCGGAATGTCGTCAGCAGTCTGAGCCCTTGGTCCTCTGCGAAGCCTACGGAATGCAGGCGATGCAGGTGGAGCTGCAGTGGGTTGGGGCTCATCCTCTTCCTCTTGTGGGCGATCTGCCCACGATGCATCTTGTGTGATTGGCGTCAGGGGACGGCCAATACTGAGCAATTCACTCGATTCGAGCTGAGGAAGGACTGCATCATCTTGTACATTGTCTTGGAGACCAATGTCTTCAGCAGCGGTGGGGTCGGCTGCTGGAATGTCTTCATCACGCTGAGCCTCGGTGAGAGCAGGCTCATGGACGGTCAGCTGACGATCTTCATTAGGACGGTGAACGGAAAGGGGTTCAACTATCAAGGGCTCTATGGGAGCAGCCCGAGACTTCTTGGACTTGCGCTTCTTGGTGGTGGGGTCTGAAGGAGAGGCTTCAGAGTGTTTCCTCTTCCTTGCTTTGGCTTCGGCTATCCTTGTCTTCTTAAGCTCTATAGCGGGTGAGCGCTTTGGCTTCGAGCTAGGCTTGGCGGTGGGGAAGACAATTGGAATAGCTTCTTGGCGTGGGGCCTCTTCTTCAGCCACGGTGGGCGTCTTCTTTTTCTTGGCGGCCATCCTGGGGTCGATGCCGGGACGCCCAAGTGCCTTTCGCTTCTCGGCCTCATTGTAGGCCTGTACGCAGAGATCAGCAAAATTCTTCATGCGCTCGCGTGAGCCCTGAGCCTCTGCATGTTTCTGCATGAAGCTTTCCTTCAGCTCATGCAGCATGACCTTGAAGTCTTTGATCTCTTGGACGCTGAGCGAGGCCATATTCTGCTTAAACTGAGCCTTTTCAAAATCTATCTTTTGCTTCAGTTCCACGATGCGCTGGGCAATAGCGAGTTCTGAAGCGATAGCTCCTTGGAAGGCTACGCTGAGGCCCATGGGCAGCTGCAGATCATCAAAGCTGATGTTGGGCGTGTCAAACCACTCATCTATGAAGTTGTGGATGATTTTTGCATCGAACAGAGGCAGATTGTTGAAGATTTCAGCCTCCTCCTTGCTCTTGATGAGCTGCTCAAGAGCGTCATCACCAAGATCTTCGTCACTGGACAGATCAATGGCTTCGCAGCGAAGAACGGCAGCGATAGTTAGCTCTTTGCTGGTGTGTGGCTATGGTTTCTTTGCTTCTTGAGGCTTGGAGACTCTTGATAAGCCTTCAGACTGCACACTGGCTTCAGGAGGTGCAGTGGCCAATGGCTTCGCTTTGGAGATCTTGGGGGAGGCGACTGGCTTGGAAGCTTTTGGCTTCTTCTTCATCTGCTTCGGCTCAGGGGCAGCAGGAGCATCATCAGACTCAGTGTCTGCTGGAGGGTCGTTCACGGCAGTCCCTTGGACTATAATGTGAGTGATGAGGCCGTCGAGATTGGCAAATGGCCCGATGACATTGGGATTAGCGTCACGTGTGCCATCTGCCCTTGGTCTGGAGGGACCAGGGTCGAAGTCTAATCCAAACTCCTTCTTGTTTTGCTTCACAGAGTTCTGGGCAAATTGGAAGTTGCGCTTGAACAGAGTGTCATCGCGACACCAGAGAAGGGACGATGGATGTGCATCAGCTGGCTGTTGTCCCCTGACCATGCATGGAAAGAAACCTTGAGCAATGGCTTCGTCTCTGGTTCGGGGTACGAGATTCTTGTACAAGGCATCTCCCCATGGCCGCTTGATGGCGCACTTCTCTGCATATTCTTTGGTGACGAGCGGTATAGGAACCACTGCTCTGCCCAGTACCTGCGAATCCATTGGATTCGTGTCTTGCGCTGAGCATAGGTTTCTTCAGGATCTGTTTGGTACGTTTCTGCCAAATCTGCAGGCAGATCCTTTGATGTGTCACCCCGTCTCTGTCTTCCTCCCTTCCTTGATGGTTTCTCGGATGCCATGAAGCTTAACTTGGAAGGCTTCAAAAGCTTCAAAGGCTTCAAAGCTTTCAAAGGCTTCAAAGGCTTCCTTTTGCTTGACCAACAGGAACTTGCTTCAGGTGAATTGATGTGACGCTGTAGGAATTCTGCAAATGAATGCAGACTATGAGAACCAAAAGATTCTCCCACGGACATGTACCTGTGACAGCATTAAGGTGCGAGGGAAGGGGAAGAGGTCATATGCATTCTCAGAAGATTTTGAAGATAAATCAGTGTAGAAGACATTGACCTCATCATGCGAAGACATTCACTTTAGAGAAAAGAAGTTGGTTCCAGATTTGTACGAACCCATAGATTAGTACAAGTGAGGAATCTAACTACTTCATGAAGAACAAGTGAATATGCTAGGCAAGTTATGAGGTTCAGACAAGAGGAATGAAACTTGAAGGAATAGAAACCTCTTTTGGCAGAAAGTGATGGATCAATAGGATCAAAAGAGGCTCTAAAAAGCTTGTTATTTACCAGACTTGGAACTGCTAGACGAGAAGAGAGGTGAGGCCGAGCAGTTCGATCCTCCGTGCCCGAACTTGGCGACGGAAGACACTTAGGACGACGGCGGAGAGACTGGTGGCCGCGGTCGGCGTGAGAACGGTGTCGGAGAGGTCGCAGTAGTGAAGCACTTCGGCGCCGGCGTCGTTGCGAGTTAGCGGTGGTGCTAGGGTTTGTGCGAGGGAGGAAGAAGAGATAATGACCGCAGTGAAACGTGTACTTATAGGGATATGGGCGGCACTGCGCTATTACTCATGTGCCCCTGGCGATTCACATCTGATCAGTACGTGGCCAGCATGCGGAATTGTGGGGGCAGTTTCACCCCACGCACGCCTGGTTTGTCGGGAGACGTTCCTACTTCTCCGGAATTCTAGTTGATGGAAAGACATTAAAAGCTGTTTTTAAAGTTTGTCTCTGTGTCTTCTTCTGACAAGGATGCAGTGAAGACATTCGACAGTTTCAATAGAGTGCATATGACTTGGAGAGATAGAGTTTGAGGTAGGAAGCATGGAGAGGTTAGGGTCCGATCACATTCACTTAGTTCAAAAGATTCAGCCAAGAAGACATAGCTATAAGTGAATGCTGTAGAGGACAGAACACCAGTGCATATACAATCAACATAGTGAAGATAATCATGAAGACATGTTGAGATTGAAGCCAAACCAAATGTGAAGACATAGCAAATGTAACGCCATGAGTAAAACACTTCAAGCAGAAAATTTTTGGTGGTGGCGCTACCCACCGTATAGGAAGTATTGAACCCAGACACGGCGCACAATTATCGTGGCGCTCCGAGGTCAAATTCCACATTAATGTATTCACACTTAGAATGTATGTCTTCATTGATTGAAGATATACGTTACTTTGTGTGTTGCACATCTAAGTCATCATCATGCATAAGTGTTAGGATGTGTGCCTGATCACAGGACATTTGAGGATTCCAAGATATTTAGCTCACACCGTAACTTGCAAAATCTCTTCTCATCCAAGGGCTTGGTGAAGATATCTGCCAATTGCTCTTCAGTGTTGACGTGTATGATATCAATGTCTTCCTTTGTAACATGATCTCTGAGAAAATGATGACGAATTTCAATGTGCTTTGTCTTCGAGTGCTGAACTGGGTTGTTGGCGATCTTGATGGCGCTTTCGTTGTCGCAGTAAAGTGGCACTTGCTTCAGATGAATGCCGTAATCCTTGAGGGTTTGCTTCATCCATAGAAGCTGAGCGCAGCAGGATCCAGCAGCAATGTATTCAGATTCAGCAGTGGAGAGAGATACACAGTTCTGCTTCTTTGAAGACCAACAGACAAGAGATCGGCCCAGGAAATGACATGTGCCTGATGTGGACTTCCGATCAACCTTGTCACCAGCGTAATCAGCGTCCGAAAATCCAACCAGATCAAACTCTGAGCCTTTTGGATACCATAACCCTAGAGTTGGTGTGTGAGCCAAATATCGAAGAATTCGCTTCACTGCTAAGTGATGCGACTCCTTTGGTGCCGCTTGAAACCGAGCACACATGCAAACACTAAGCATAATATCTGGCCTAGATGCACATAAATAAAGCAAAGAACTAATCATGGAGCAGTATACCTTTTGATCGAACTCTTTACCATTGTCGTCAGGACCCAGATGATGTTTGGCAGGCATTGGTGTTGTGAAGCCTTTGCAATCTTGCATACCGAACTTCTTCAGGCAGTCTTTGAGGTATTTCTCTTGAGATATGAAGATGCCATTGCGTTGTTGCCTTATCTGAAGACCGAGGAAGAATTTCAGCTCCCCCATCATAGACATCTGATATTGTTCTTGCATCATATATCCGAACTCCTCACTGTACTTCTGATTGGTGCAGCCGAAGATAATGTCATCCATGTATATTTGGCACACAAACAGTTCACCATCATATGTCTTTGTGAAGAGAGTGGGATCCAAGGAACCAGGTATGAAGCCTTTGCTCTTCAGGAAGTATTTGAGTGTATCATACCAGGCCCGAGGGGCTTGTTTGAGGCCATATAGTGCCTTTTTGAGCTTGTACACCATGTCAGGATGTTTTGGATCTTCAAACCCAGGTGGTTGCGCAACATACACTTCTTCTTCAATTTTGCCATTGAGGAAGGCACTTTTTACATCCATTTGATACAGGATTATGTTGTGATGATTTGCATAGGCCAGCAGTATACGGATGGCTTCAAGTCTGGCCACAGGAGCAAATGTTTCGTCGAAGTCGATGCCTTCCACTTGAGTATATCCTTGAGCAACGAGACGAGCCTTGTTTCTGACGACTTGGCCATGCTCATCTTGCTTGTTGCGGTATATCCATTTGGTGCCTATTATGTTATGCTTCCGTGGATCAGGACGCTTAACTAACTCCCATACATTGTTCAGCTCAAATTGTTGAAGCTCTTCTTGCATAGCTTGAATCCATTCAGGTTCCATAAAGGCTTCATCAGTTTTCTTGGGTTCTGTGATTGAAACAAATGCGAAGTGTCCGCAAAAGTTTGCCAGTTGAGTTGCCTTTGAACGAGTCAGTGGACCAGGTGCATTGATGCTATCAATTATTCTATCAATTTGCACTTCATTGGCAACACGAGGATGTAGGGGTCGAAGACTTTGCTCTTGCTGATCTACGTTGTCATGGGGAGGAATGTCTTCAGGCTGAGCATTGTCTTCATGTGGATCAGGTGCTGAGATGATAAGTTCTTCTTCAGGACGAGCTTCAGAAGGTATAATTTCTCCAGTTCCCATTAGCTTGATTGATTCACTGGCTGGAACTTCATCTAGTACATCTGGTAGTTGCTCTCTTTGTGACCCATTGGTCTCATCAAACCGCACATCCACTGTTTCAACCACTTTGTAGTGAAAGAGATTGAAGACTCTGTAGGAGTGCGAATCCTTTCCATATCCAAGCATGAAGCCCTCATGTGCTTTTGGAGCAAATTTTGCTGTGTGGTGAGGGTCCTTGATCCAGCATCTCGATCCAAATACTCTGAAGTAACTTACATTTGGCTTCTTGCCAGTCAGAAGTTCATAAGATGTCTTGTTCAGCAGCTTGTGAAGATACACACGGTTGATAGTATGGCATGCAGTGTCAATGGCTTTAGTCCAGAATTTTCTTGGTGTTTTGTACTCATCTAACATTGTTCTGGCCATCTCAATGAGTGTTCTGTTCTTGCGTTCGACGATGCCATTCTGTTGTGGCGTGTATGGAGCTGAGAATTCATGAGTGATGCCCAATGTATCAAGATATGTGTCAAGGCCGGTGTTCTTGAATTCTGTGCCATTGTCACTTCTGATGTGCTTTATCTTGGCGCCATAATTGTTCATTGCCCGATTTGCAAAGCGTCTGAAGACATCCTGCACTTCAGTCTTGTAAAGGATTATGTGCACCCAAGTATATCTAGAGTAATCATCAACAATGACGAAGCCATAGAGGCAAGCAGTAGTGGAGAAAGTTGAGTAGTGAGTAGGACCGAAGAGATCCATGTGAAGCAGTTCGAAGGGTTGAGTAGTGGTCATGATTGTCTTCGAAGGATGTTTTGCCCTTGTCATCTTCCCAGCTTCACAGGCACCGCATAAGTGATCTTTCTTGAACTTGACGCCCTCGATGCCTATGACATGCTTCTTCTTAGCAAGGGTGTGGAGGTTCCTCATGCCAGCATGTCCAAGTCTTCGATGCCAAAGCCAGCATTCTGAAGCCTTTGCGAGAAGACAGACTGCAAGCTGTGGCCCTGCTGAGAAATCTACCATGTACAAATCATCTTTTCGATACCCTTCAAACACTAGAGACTTGTCAGATTCCATTAGTACCAGACAGCGATATTTTCCAAAGATTACAATCATGTTTAAATCGCAAAGCATTGAGACAGACATTAAGTTGAAGCCAAGGGATTCAACAAACATGACTTTATCCATGTGTGTGATCCTTTGAGATTGCAACTCTACCTAGACCCAGTACTTTACTTTTACTAGTGTCAGCGAATGTGATGTGGCTCTTGTCAGATGGACGTAAGGTTGAGTCCATAAAGAGACTTCTCTTGCCAGTCATGTGATTTGTACACCCGCTGTCAATAATCCATACTGAAGACTCCGAAGTTACTGGTGTCGTACCCTACAGTGCAGTTAGGGGGATAGGCTTCACCAAGAGTGTTGTGAAGCAAAAACATTTGACGAACCAGTGGATTATGAAAACTGAGATCCAGGTTAGGACAAGCAGGGAGAGTAGCATGCGATTCAGATATGAGATACATAGTGATGCCATTCGGGCATTTGATCGTGCGCCCCACGAGTTTTTTAAGGTCCCCAGCAATAGCATCAGAAGATTTTGGTCTTGTGCTGGAGACCTTTCCCTGCAAAAGAGAGTTAAGCTTTCTTAACCACCCACATCTTCAAGGGTGGCTTAGAAGCAATAAGTCTAAGTGCAGCATCTGAGAATTTTGGCTTTGGAGCCCTAGCAAACAGTCTAGCAGGTGGGCAATAATACTCATAAGAATAGGCAGAATAATTTTTGGTCATATGAGAATGACGGTTTGAAGAACCTCTCTCATAAGCCTGAGCATGGTTTCCCTGCAAAGCATTTGTGTTAGTGCAACTCAGATGAGCCCTCTGCCTGTATGAACCCTTTGGACCATATGAAGCCTTTGGTCTGATGTTTGTCTTCTTCATGTGAGGTGTCATGAGGACATTCACAGGAAGATTCTCAAGACACGTTTTTGGAACCCAGATCTTCTTCATAGGCGGTCCATTCCTGCAGTTAGTACCAATGTACCTGGCAAATACTTCACCATTCTGATTCCTAAACAGTTTATAGTTTGCATCAAAGGATTCATCAATGATAATTGGATTAGCACAAGTGAAGCCAGATAGATTGGATGGATCCGATGAGGATTCCTTTGCAGCAACCCATGTGGTTTTGGGGTACTGCTCAGGTTTCCAGTAAGAGCCATCTGCATTAATTTTCCTCACGAACCCAACACCCTCTTTGCTAGGGTTTCGGTTCAGAATCTGCTTCTTGAGGACATCACATAGTGTCTGATGTCCTTTGAGACTTTTGTACATCCCTGTTTCAAGCAATGTCTTCAACCTAGCATTTTCATCAGCAATAGCAGTGGTCTCCTCAGCAGAGGGGTTAGTTACCACTTCAACAGTTGAAGATATTGCAACAGCAGTAGCAGTGGAACATTCAGCAACAGAAATAGCATTATCACGCTCAATGGATTTAAGGCATGGTGGTTCAAATCCTTCCTGAGCAGAACTGATCTGTTCGGCTCGAAGTGACTCGTTTTCCTTTTGAAGATCTTCATGATCCGCTCTCAACTTCTCAAGATCTTGCTTCTTCTGAAGATAATCATAGGAAAGCTTTTCATGAGTAGTTGAGAGAGTCTCAAGACGATCTTCGAGTTCCTGATACTTAACATGAAGATTTTTTATGTCTTCAATTAAGGATTCAGAACGAGTCATTTCAGCACCCAACAGATCATCGCTTCTGTCTAACAGTTTTTGAATATGTTCCATGGCCTTTTGTTGTTCAGTTGCAATTTTGGCAAGTGTTTTGTAACTGGGTTTTGAATCACAACCAGAGTCATCGTCACTAGATGTTTGATAGTGAGTGGTGCGTGTGTTTACCTTGGCACCACGTGCCATGAAGCAGTAGGTGGGAGTAGAGTCGTCCTTGTCATTTGCATTGGTGATGGTGATGGAGTCATTGTCTTCAGTGTTGAAGATGGACTTGGCGACATAGGCTGTAGCCAAACTTGCAATGCCTGAATCAGACTCCTCCTCAGACTCCACCTCTGCCTCCTCAGAAGCGGACTCCTCCTCTGAATCCATTTCCTTGCCAACAAATGCACGAGCCTTGCCAGATGAACTCTTCTTGTGTGATGAAGACTTTGAGGAAGACTTTGACGAAGACTTTGAGTATTTCTTCGTCTTCTTATCGTCAGAGTCATATTCCTTGCTCTTCTTCTTCTTTCTGTTCTCATTGTCCCACTGTGGGCATTCAGAGATGAAGTGTCTAGTTTTCTTGCATTTGTGACAAGTTTTCCTCTTGTAGTCATGCGCAGAAGCTTCATCATTCCTTGAGCTTGATCGTGAAGACTTTCTGAAGCCTTTCTTCTTGGTGAATTTCTGGAACTTCTTCACTAGCATTGCAAGTTCCCTTCCAATGTCTTCAGGATCATCAGAACTGCTGTCAGATTCCTCTTCAGATGATGACACAGCTTTTGCCTTCAAGGCACGAGTTCGCCCATAGTTTGGACCGTAGATATCTCTTTTCTCAGAAAGCTGAAACTCATGTGTGTTGAGCCTCTCAAATATGTCAGACGGATCGAGTGTCTTGAAGTCTGGACGTTCTTGAATCATCAGGGCTAGAATGTCATATGAACTGTCAAGTGATCTTAGCAGCGTCTTGACGATTTCATGTTTGGTGATCTCAGTGGCGCCGAGGGCTTGAAGCTCATTTGTGATGTCAGTGAGCCGGTCAAATGTGTGCTGGACATTCTCATTGTCATTTCGCTTGAAGCGGTTGAAGAGATTGCGAAGAACACTGATTCTCTGATCTCTCTGGGTTGAGATGCCTTCATTGACCTTGGAGAGCCAGTCCCAGACCAGCTTGGATGTCTTCAAGGCACTCACACGGCCGTACTGTCCCTTGGTCAGATGACCATAGATAATATTCTTGGCAGTGGAGTCCAGTTGAGTGAACTTCTTGACATCAGCAGCAGTGACACCTTCTCCAGCCTTGGGAACGCCGTTTTCGACGACATACCATAGGTCGACGTCAATGGCTTCAAGATGCATGCGCATCTTATTTTTCCAATAGGGATATTCAGTTCCATCGAAGACGGGGCACGCAGCGGAGACTTTAATTATCCCTGCAGTCGACATAGCTAAAACTCCAGGTGGTTAAAACAAATCACACAGAACAAGGGAGCACCTTGCTCTGATACCAATTGAAAGTGCGTTATATCGACTAGAGGGGGGGTGAATAGGCGATTTTTAAGAAAGTCTTCAAAACATGGAAGTTATGAAGACAAACAGACTTGAAGCCTATCACTATGCAGCGGAAGGTAGATTACACAACGCAAGCCATAGTCAAATATACAGTACAGTGAAAGCATAGAGACAAATAGCTTCAGTGTAATGAGGATCAGGTTGGAAGAAGTTATGAAGCCAAACAGATCATACAGTCAGGTTGTGAAGACAGAAGATTAAGCAGGCATGCAATAGCTTCACAATGTGTACTGGTAAGTAAAGGGAGGTGAAGATGAAACCAGTGACACGTTGAAGACAATGATATGTTGGACCAGTTCCAGTTGCTGTGACAACTGTACGTCTGGTTGGAGCGGCTAGGTATTTAAACCAAAGGACACACAGTCCCGGACACCCAGTCCTGAACACGCAGCTCAGGACACCCAGTCCTCACCGTTTTCTCCTTGAGCTAAGGTCACACAGACCCCGCCCAATCACTCTGGTAAGTCTTCAAGGTAGACTCCCAAACCTTCACAGACTTCGTTCACCGGCAATCCACAATTCCTCTTGGATGCTCAGAACACGACGCCTAACCGTCTGGAGGATGCACAGTCCTCAAGTGTAATAAGTCTTCAGATCACTCAGACAAGAAGACTCAAGTGATGCCCAATTACTCTGGCTCTGGGTGGTTAGGGCTTTTCTCCTCACTAAGGATTTTCTCTCAAAGGCTTCGAGGTGGGTTGCTCTCAACGACAAAAGCCGTGCACTGAAATCTGAGCAGCCAACCGTTTATGGTTGTGGGGGTGGGCTATATATAGCCACTTGGCAACCCTGACCTGATTTGTCCGAAATGACCCTGGGTCACTAAGGAACTGACACGTGTACTAACGGTCGGATTTTGAACTCTCACGGCAACTTTACTTGGGCTGCAAGTAAAGCTGACTTGTCTGACTCTGGACAAGATTTTTCTCTCATTGTCTTCACTCGAAGACATAGGATTTGAATTAGGCATCACTTCAGTCATCCTGACTGGTTTTCTTGGACCCCACTTAACAGTACGGTGGTTCCTATGACACAACATGAATAGAGTAAAGCTACGAAGGATCTAAGTCTTCGAGTTCCAAAAGCTTCATGGGGAGTCTTCATATGTCATTGTCTTCGACATGAATGTCTTCATGAACCACCATTGTCTTCAATATCTTCGTACATTTTTGGGGGTCATCTCTGGTAGCTAAACCGAATCAAAGAGGGACTTCTACCTGTGTTATTCTGCAATTCTCACAAACACATTAGTCCCTCAACTAGGTTTGTCGTCAATACTCCAAAACCAACTAGGGGTGGCACTAGATGCACTTACAAACGCCACATCTCGCCTCTTAACATTTCGAACCGATTTTTACACCTCCCGCTTCGTGCTTCGAGGCACAACCTCTGTTGACATGTCTTCTCAAAACAGAGATCATGTCCTCCCTTTACGAGATGTTGATGAGGATCCCATAAAGGGCGGACACGATCTCTGTTTTGATAGGACGTGTCAATCGAGGCTGTGCCTCGAAACACGAAGCGGGAGGTGTAAAAACGGTTCGAAATGTTAAGAGGCCGGCTATGGCGTTTCGCCGGAAAAAGTTGTTAGTGAAAAGACATTGTTTTATTGGGTATCTTACCTTCGTGACCAAGGGTTGCCGCAATTATACAGAGCCGGATATTGTTCTTTTATTAAGAATATTGCTTTGAAGTACTCAGGAGGAAGAACCCGCCTTGCAATGTCGAAGACAATCCGCGTGCCGAACAGATCATCATTGAAGACTGGTTCAGGGGCTACTGAGGGAGTCCTGGATTAGGGGGTCCTCGGGTGTCCGGGCTATGTGACATGGGCCAGACTGTTGGGCCGTGAAGATATAAGGCAGAAGGCCTTCCCCCGTGTTCGGGTAGGACTCTCCTATGCGTGCATGGCAAGATTGGTGTCCGGATATGTAATTCCCTTCCTCTATAAACTAACTCTGTACAACCCTAGGCCCCTCCGGTGTGTATATAAACCGGAGGGGTTAGTCCGTAGAGGCTATCGGAATTCATAGAGGCTAGACAGCTAGAGTTTAGCCATTACGATCTTAAGGTAGATCAACTCGTGTAACCCATATACTTATCCAATACAATGAAGCGGGACGTTGGGTTTTACCTCCATTAAGAGGGCCCGAACCTGGGTAAACATCGTGTTCCCCCTGTCCCTTGTTACCTTCGATCCTCAGACGCATAGTTCGGTACTCATACTTGAGATCGGCCGGTTTTGACACCAACATTGGTGCTTTCATTGAGAGATCCATTGTGTCGTCGGCAAAAGGCTCGATGGCTCGTTCAATCATCGACAACGATGCTGCTTCTGGGGAAACTTTCCTCCCTGGGCAACTTTTTGTGTTCGATGGCTTCGCTCTACGTGCCAATTCAGCTGGTCACCTTGAATAGATCGATAGCTACTCCCCTGGTCATCAGATCCGGTTCGGAAGCCTGAATTACATTGCTGATATCCGAGGAGACTTGATCTTCGAAGGATTCTTGGCCCCGACCGTTGTTCCTCATCTACAAGGGGGAAACCTGTCGGATCAACCATCAGGCTCCATTCAAGAATCAACTGTCGCTCCTTCCCTGGCCTTAGATCAAGAGCGGACCACCTTGTCCGAAGACGGGAGCATAAGCCCCGCCGGACCCTCTCCAACTACGAAGCTCCCTGCTGGATACCCAGAGGTGACTATATTACCAACAAGCCTGGAATCAAACAAGACTCCCCTTGTCATCGGGAAGTTGGACGCACCCCTAGATGCTAACTCCGAACTCTCGAGGTCTACGTCCATTGAGAACAATTAGGTAGTGTTTACCATGCCTAGCTCCGCAAGTCCCCGATCACATGTCCAACCTTTGCTCCTAAACGAGGCTCTGGACTTAATGCGGTCTCTCGCCATTACGGAATTATCACTTCTGAACTATGTCCAGCCCGAACTAGGGGCTGAGTGCGGGGAATTTTGCGTCCCACCCACCACCCAGTTAGTAGCCACTGTCGAGGATTTAACCGGCATGCTAGACTACGCCTCCAAAGACATCAACGGTATGGACGACGATGCCGGAGCCGACCCAGGCCAAAACCCGCCTATCATTGGGCGTTGGACGGCCACCTCTACATATGACGTACATATGGTAGATACACTCAAAAAGGACGACGACGATGGCACACAAGATCCGATTGAGGACAAGCCCGTCGAAGCACCACCAAAGCGTCAACGTCAGCGGAGCCGCTCACGATCGTGTCAGGACAAGGACAGTAACACCGGCACCGGAGACAATAACACCCCGGACAATGCCGAAGACTCCGACCGCCTCATTAAACCCGCTCTCGAGCTAGATGAGCGCGAAGAGGGACAAGTCAACCCAGACGAACCTGTCAATAGCGAGGATTCGGAAGATAGTAACTATCTACTGGTCTCCGAGGAGGATGTCAGCCTCGGCAACGAATATTTCATCATGCCAGAGGAACCCCTCGACCAAGAGCACTTCAAGCGACAACTAATCGCCATTGCGAGGAGCCTAAGAAGAGATAATGACCGCAGTGAAACGTGTACTTATAGGGATATGGGCGGCACTGCGCTATTACTCATGTGCCCCTGGCGATTCACATCTGATCAGTACGTGGCCAGCATGCGGAATTGTGGGGGCAGTTTCACCCCACGCACGCCTGGTTTGTCGGGAGACGTTCCTACTTCTCCGGAATTCTAGTTGATGGAAAGACATTAAAAGCTGTTTTTAAAGTTTGTCTCTGTGTCTTCTTCTGACAAGGATGCAGTGAAGACATTCGACAGTTTCAATAGAGTGCATATGACTTGGAGAGATAGAGTTTGAGGTAGGAAGCATGGAGAGGTTAGGGTCCGATCACATTCACTTAGTTCAAAAGATTCAGCCAAGAAGACATAGCTATAAGTGAATGCTGTAGAGGACAGAACACCAGTGCATATACAATCAACATAGTGAAGATAATCATGAAGACATGTTGAGATTGAAGCCAAACCAAATGTGAAGACATAGCAAATGTAACGCCATGAGTAAAACACTTCAAGCAGAAAATTTTTGGTGGTGGCGCTACCCACCGTATAGGAAGTATTGAACCCAGACACGGCGCACAATTATCGTGGCGCTCCGAGGTCAAATTCCACATTAATGTATTCACACTTAGAATGTATGTCTTCATTGATTGAAGATATACGTTACTTTGTGTGTTGCACATCTAAGTCATCATCATGCATAAGTGTTAGGATGTGTGCCTGATCACAGGACATTTGAGGATTCCAAGATATTTAGCTCACACCGTAACTTGCAAAATCTCTTCTCATCCAAGGGCTTGGTGAAGATATCTGCCAATTGCTCTTCAGTGTTGACGTGTATGATATCAATGTCTTCCTTTGTAACATGATCTCTGAGAAAATGATGACGAATTTCAATGTGCTTTGTCTTCGAGTGCTGAACTGGGTTGTTGGCGATCTTGATGGCGCTTTCGTTGTCGCAGTAAAGTGGCACTTGCTTCAGATGAATGCCGTAATCCTTGAGGGTTTGCTTCATCCATAGAAGCTGAGCGCAGCAGGATCCAGCAGCAATGTATTCAGATTCAGCAGTGGAGAGAGATACACAGTTCTGCTTCTTTGAAGACCAACAGACAAGAGATCGGCCCAGGAAATGACATGTGCCTGATGTGGACTTCCGATCAACCTTGTCACCAGCGTAATCAGCGTCCGAAAATCCAACCAGATCAAACTCTGAGCCTTTTGGATACCATAACCCTAGAGTTGGTGTGTGAGCCAAATATCGAAGAATTCGCTTCACTGCTAAGTGATGCGACTCCTTTGGTGCCGCTTGAAACCGAGCACACATGCAAACACTAAGCATAATATCTGGCCTAGATGCACATAAATAAAGCAAAGAACTAATCATGGAGCAGTATACCTTTTGATCGAACTCTTTACCATTGTCGTCAGGACCCAGATGATGTTTGGCAGGCATTGGTGTTGTGAAGCCTTTGCAATCTTGCATACCGAACTTCTTCAGGCAGTCTTTGAGGTATTTCTCTTGAGATATGAAGATGCCATTGCGTTGTTGCCTTATCTGAAGACCGAGGAAGAATTTCAGCTCCCCCATCATAGACATCTGATATTGTTCTTGCATCATATATCCGAACTCCTCACTGTACTTCTGATTGGTGCAGCCGAAGATAATGTCATCCATGTATATTTGGCACACAAACAGTTCACCATCATATGTCTTTGTGAAGAGAGTGGGATCCAAGGAACCAGGTATGAAGCCTTTGCTCTTCAGGAAGTATTTGAGTGTATCATACCAGGCCCGAGGGGCTTGTTTGAGGCCATATAGTGCCTTTTTGAGCTTGTACACCATGTCAGGATGTTTTGGATCTTCAAACCCAGGTGGTTGCGCAACATACACTTCTTCTTCAATTTTGCCATTGAGGAAGGCACTTTTTACATCCATTTGATACAGGATTATGTTGTGATGATTTGCATAGGCCAGCAGTATACGGATGGCTTCAAGTCTGGCCACAGGAGCAAATGTTTCGTCGAAGTCGATGCCTTCCACTTGAGTATATCCTTGAGCAACGAGACGAGCCTTGTTTCTGACGACTTGGCCATGCTCATCTTGCTTGTTGCGGTATATCCATTTGGTGCCTATTATGTTATGCTTCCGTGGATCAGGACGCTTAACTAACTCCCATACATTGTTCAGCTCAAATTGTTGAAGCTCTTCTTGCATAGCTTGAATCCATTCAGGTTCCATAAAGGCTTCATCAGTTTTCTTGGGTTCTGTGATTGAAACAAATGCGAAGTGTCCGCAAAAGTTTGCCAGTTGAGTTGCCTTTGAACGAGTCAGTGGACCAGGTGCATTGATGCTATCAATTATTCTATCAATTTGCACTTCATTGGCAACACGAGGATGTAGGGGTCGAAGACTTTGCTCTTGCTGATCTACGTTGTCATGGGGAGGAATGTCTTCAGGCTGAGCATTGTCTTCATGTGGATCAGGTGCTGAGATGATAAGTTCTTCTTCAGGACGAGCTTCAGAAGGTATAATTTCTCCAGTTCCCATTAGCTTGATTGATTCACTGGCTGGAACTTCATCTAGTACATCTGGTAGTTGCTCTCTTTGTGACCCATTGGTCTCATCAAACCGCACATCCACTGTTTCAACCACTTTGTAGTGAAAGAGATTGAAGACTCTGTAGGAGTGCGAATCCTTTCCATATCCAAGCATGAAGCCCTCATGTGCTTTTGGAGCAAATTTTGCTGTGTGGTGAGGGTCCTTGATCCAGCATCTCGATCCAAATACTCTGAAGTAACTTACATTTGGCTTCTTGCCAGTCAGAAGTTCATAAGATGTCTTGTTCAGCAGCTTGTGAAGATACACACGGTTGATAGTATGGCATGCAGTGTCAATGGCTTTAGTCCAGAATTTTCTTGGTGTTTTGTACTCATCTAACATTGTTCTGGCCATCTCAATGAGTGTTCTGTTCTTGCGTTCGACGATGCCATTCTGTTGTGGCGTGTATGGAGCTGAGAATTCATGAGTGATGCCCAATGTATCAAGATATGTGTCAAGGCCGGTGTTCTTGAATTCTGTGCCATTGTCACTTCTGATGTGCTTTATCTTGGCGCCATAATTGTTCATTGCCCGATTTGCAAAGCGTCTGAAGACATCCTGCACTTCAGTCTTGTAAAGGATTATGTGCACCCAAGTATATCTAGAGTAATCATCAACAATGACGAAGCCATAGAGGCAAGCAGTAGTGGAGAAAGTTGAGTAGTGAGTAGGACCGAAGAGATCCATGTGAAGCAGTTCGAAGGGTTGAGTAGTGGTCATGATTGTCTTCGAAGGATGTTTTGCCCTTGTCATCTTCCCAGCTTCACAGGCACCGCATAAGTGATCTTTCTTGAACTTGACGCCCTCGATGCCTATGACATGCTTCTTCTTAGCAAGGGTGTGGAGGTTCCTCATGCCAGCATGTCCAAGTCTTCGATGCCAAAGCCAGCATTCTGAAGCCTTTGCGAGAAGACAGACTGCAAGCTGTGGCCCTGCTGAGAAATCTACCATGTACAAATCATCTTTTCGATACCCTTCAAACACTAGAGACTTGTCAGATTCCATTAGTACCAGACAGCGATATTTTCCAAAGATTACAATCATGTTTAAATCGCAAAGCATTGAGACAGACATTAAGTTGAAGCCAAGGGATTCAACAAACATGACTTTATCCATGTGTGTGATCCTTTGAGATTGCAACTCTACCTAGACCCAGTACTTTACTTTTACTAGTGTCAGCGAATGTGATGTGGCTCTTGTCAGATGGACGTAAGGTTGAGTCCATAAAGAGACTTCTCTTGCCAGTCATGTGATTTGTACACCCGCTGTCAATAATCCATACTGAAGACTCCGAAGTTACTGGTGTCGTACCCTACAGTGCAGTTAGGGGGATAGGCTTCACCAAGAGTGTTGTGAAGCAAAAACATTTGACGAACCAGTGGATTATGAAAACTGAGATCCAGGTTAGGACAAGCAGGGAGAGTAGCATGCGATTCAGATATGAGATACATAGTGATGCCATTCGGGCATTTGATCGTGCGCCCCACGAGTTTTTTAAGGTCCCCAGCAATAGCATCAGAAGATTTTGGTCTTGTGCTGGAGACCTTTCCCTGCAAAAGAGAGTTAAGCTTTCTTAACCACCCACATCTTCAAGGGTGGCTTAGAAGCAATAAGTCTAAGTGCAGCATCTGAGAATTTTGGCTTTGGAGCCCTAGCAAACAGTCTAGCAGGTGGGCAATAATACTCATAAGAATAGGCAGAATAATTTTTGGTCATATGAGAATGACGGTTTGAAGAACCTCTCTCATAAGCCTGAGCATGGTTTCCCTGCAAAGCATTTGTGTTAGTGCAACTCAGATGAGCCCTCTGCCTGTATGAACCCTTTGGACCATATGAAGCCTTTGGTCTGATGTTTGTCTTCTTCATGTGAGGTGTCATGAGGACATTCACAGGAAGATTCTCAAGACACGTTTTTGGAACCCAGATCTTCTTCATAGGCGGTCCATTCCTGCAGTTAGTACCAATGTACCTGGCAAATACTTCACCATTCTGATTCCTAAACAGTTTATAGTTTGCATCAAAGGATTCATCAATGATAATTGGATTAGCACAAGTGAAGCCAGATAGATTGGATGGATCCGATGAGGATTCCTTTGCAGCAACCCATGTGGTTTTGGGGTACTGCTCAGGTTTCCAGTAAGAGCCATCTGCATTAATTTTCCTCACGAACCCAACACCCTCTTTGCTAGGGTTTCGGTTCAGAATCTGCTTCTTGAGGACATCACATAGTGTCTGATGTCCTTTGAGACTTTTGTACATCCCTGTTTCAAGCAATGTCTTCAACCTAGCATTTTCATCAGCAATAGCAGTGGTCTCCTCAGCAGAGGGGTTAGTTACCACTTCAACAGTTGAAGATATTGCAACAGCAGTAGCAGTGGAACATTCAGCAACAGAAATAGCATTATCACGCTCAATGGATTTAAGGCATGGTGGTTCAAATCCTTCCTGAGCAGAACTGATCTGTTCGGCTCGAAGTGACTCGTTTTCCTTTTGAAGATCTTCATGATCCGCTCTCAACTTCTCAAGATCTTGCTTCTTCTGAAGATAATCATAGGAAAGCTTTTCATGAGTAGTTGAGAGAGTCTCAAGACGATCTTCGAGTTCCTGATACTTAACATGAAGATTTTTTATGTCTTCAATTAAGGATTCAGAACGAGTCATTTCAGCACCCAACAGATCATCGCTTCTGTCTAACAGTTTTTGAATATGTTCCATGGCCTTTTGTTGTTCAGTTGCAATTTTGGCAAGTGTTTTGTAACTGGGTTTTGAATCACAACCAGAGTCATCGTCACTAGATGTTTGATAGTGAGTGGTGCGTGTGTTTACCTTGGCACCACGTGCCATGAAGCAGTAGGTGGGAGTAGAGTCGTCCTTGTCATTTGCATTGGTGATGGTGATGGAGTCATTGTCTTCAGTGTTGAAGATGGACTTGGCGACATAGGCTGTAGCCAAACTTGCAATGCCTGAATCAGACTCCTCCTCAGACTCCACCTCTGCCTCCTCAGAAGCGGACTCCTCCTCTGAATCCATTTCCTTGCCAACAAATGCACGAGCCTTGCCAGATGAACTCTTCTTGTGTGATGAAGACTTTGAGGAAGACTTTGACGAAGACTTTGAGTATTTCTTCGTCTTCTTATCGTCAGAGTCATATTCCTTGCTCTTCTTCTTCTTTCTGTTCTCATTGTCCCACTGTGGGCATTCAGAGATGAAGTGTCCAGTTTTCTTGCATTTGTGACAAGTTTTCCTCTTGTAGTCATGCGCAGAAGCTTCATCATTCCTTGAGCTTGATCGTGAAGACTTTCTGAAGCCTTTCTTCTTGGTGAATTTCTGGAACTTCTTCACTAGCATTGCAAGTTCCCTTCCAATGTCTTCAGGATCATCAGAACTGCTGTCAGATTCCTCTTCAGATGATGACACAGCTTTTGCCTTCAAGGCACGAGTTCGCCCATAGTTTGGACCGTAGATATCTCTTTTCTCAGAAAGCTGAAACTCATGTGTGTTGAGCCTCTCAAATATGTCAGACGGATCGAGTGTCTTGAAGTCTGGACGTTCTTGAATCATCAGGGCTAGAATGTCATATGAACTGTCAAGTGATCTTAGCAGCGTCTTGACGATTTCATGTTTGGTGATCTCAGTGGCGCCGAGGGCTTGAAGCTCATTTGTGATGTCAGTGAGCCGGTCAAATGTGTGCTGGACATTCTCATTGTCATTTCGCTTGAAGCGGTTGAAGAGATTGCGAAGAACACTGATTCTCTGATCTCTCTGGGTTGAGATGCCTTCATTGACCTTGGAGAGCCAGTCCCAGACCAGCTTGGATGTCTTCAAGGCACTCACACGGCCGTACTGTCCCTTGGTCAGATGACCATAGATAATATTCTTGGCAGTGGAGTCCAGTTGAGTGAACTTCTTGACATCAGCAGCAGTGACACCTTCTCCAGCCTTGGGAACGCCGTTTTCGACGACATACCATAGGTCGACGTCAATGGCTTCAAGATGCATGCGCATCTTATTTTTCCAATAGGGATATTCAGTTCCATCGAAGACGGGGCACGCAGCGGAGACTTTAATTATCCCTGCAGTCGACATAGCTAAAACTCCAGGTGGTTAAAACAAATCACACAGAACAAGGGAGCACCTTGCTCTGATACCAATTGAAAGTGCGTTATATCGACTAGAGGGGGGGTGAATAGGCGATTTTTAAGAAAGTCTTCAAAACATGGAAGTTATGAAGACAAACAGACTTGAAGCCTATCACTATGCAGCGGAAGGTAGATTACACAACGCAAGCCATAGTCAAATATACAGTACAGTGAAAGCATAGAGACAAATAGCTTCAGTGTAATGAGGATCAGGTTGGAAGAAGTTATGAAGCCAAACAGATCATACAGTCAGGTTGTGAAGACAGAAGATTAAGCAGGCATGCAATAGCTTCACAATGTGTACTGGTAAGTAAAGGGAGGTGAAGATGAAACCAGTGACACGTTGAAGACAATGATATGTTGGACCAGTTCCAGTTGCTGTGACAACTGTACGTCTGGTTGGAGCGGCTAGGTATTTAAACCAAAGGACACACAGTCCCGGACACCCAGTCCTGAACACGCAGCTCAGGACACCCAGTCCTCACCGTTTTCTCCTTGAGCTAAGGTCACACAGACCCCGCCCAATCACTCTGGTAAGTCTTCAAGGTAGACTCCCAAACCTTCACAGACTTCGTTCACCGGCAATCCACAATTCCTCTTGGATGCTCAGAACACGACGCCTAACCGTCTGGAGGATGCACAGTCCTCAAGTGTAATAAGTCTTCAGATCACTCAGACAAGAAGACTCAAGTGATGCCCAATTACTCTGGCTCTGGGTGGTTAGGGCTTTTCTCCTCACTAAGGATTTTCTCTCAAAGGCTTCGAGGTGGGTTGCTCTCAACGACAAAAGCCGTGCACTGAAATCTGAGCAGCCAACCGTTTATGGTTGTGGGGGTGGGCTATATATAGCCACTTGGCAACCCTGACCTGATTTGTCCGAAATGACCCTGGGTCACTAAGGAACTGACACGTGTACTAACGGTCGGATTTTGAACTCTCACGGCAACTTTACTTGGGCTGCAAGTAAAGCTGACTTGTCTGACTCTGGACAAGATTTTTCTCTCATTGTCTTCACTCGAAGACATAGGATTTGAATTAGGCATCACTTCAGTCATCCTGACTGGTTTTCTTGGACCCCACTTAACAGTACGGTGGTTCCTATGACACAACATGAATAGAGTAAAGCTACGAAGGATCTAAGTCTTCGAGTTCCAAAAGCTTCATGGGGAGTCTTCATATGTCATTGTCTTCGACATGAATGTCTTCATGAACCACCATTGTCTTCAATATCTTCGTACATTTTTGGGGGTCATCTCTGGTAGCTAAACCGAATCAAAGAGGGACTTCTACCTGTGTTATTCTGCAATTCTCACAAACACATTAGTCCCTCAACTAGGTTTGTCGTCAATACTCCAAAACCAACTAGGGGTGGCACTAGATGCACTTACAAACGCCACATCTCGCCTCTTAACATTTCGAACCGATTTTTACACCTCCCGCTTCGTGCTTCGAGGCACAACCTCTGTTGACATGTCTTCTCAAAACAGAGATCATGTCCTCCCTTTACGAGATGTTGATGAGGATCCCATAAAGGGCGGACACGATCTCTGTTTTGATAGGACGTGTCAATCGAGGCTGTGCCTCGAAACACGAAGCGGGAGGTGTAAAAACGGTTCGAAATGTTAAGAGGCCGGCTATGGCGTTTCGCCGGAAAAAGTTGTTAGTGAAAAGACATTGTTTTATTGGGTATCTTACCTTCGTGACCAAGGGTTGCCGCAATTATACAGAGCCGGATATTGTTCTTTTATTAAGAATATTGCTTTGAAGTACTCAGGAGGAAGAACCCGCCTTGCAATGTCGAAGACAATCCGCGTGCCGAACAGATCATCATTGAAGACTGGTTCAGGGGCTACTGAGGGAGTCCTGGATTAGGGGGTCCTCGGGTGTCCGGGCTATGTGACATGGGCCAGACTGTTGGGCCGTGAAGATATAAGGCAGAAGGCCTTCCCCCGTGTTCGGGTAGGACTCTCCTATGCGTGCATGGCAAGATTGGTGTCCGGATATGTAATTCCCTTCCTCTATAAACTAACTCTGTACAACCCTAGGCCCCTCCGGTGTGTATATAAACCGGAGGGGTTAGTCCGTAGAGGCTATCGGAATTCATAGAGGCTAGACAGCTAGAGTTTAGCCATTACGATCTTAAGGTAGATCAACTCGTGTAACCCATATACTTATCCAATACAATGAAGCGGGACGTTGGGTTTTACCTCCATTAAGAGGGCCCGAACCTGGGTAAACATCGTGTTCCCCCTGTCCCTTGTTACCTTCGATCCTCAGACGCATAGTTCGGTACTCATACTTGAGATCGGCCGGTTTTGACACCAACATTGGTGCTTTCATTGAGAGATCCATTGTGTCGTCGGCAAAAGGCTCGATGGCTCGTTCAATCATCGACAACGATGCTGCTTCTGGGGAAACTTTCCTCCCTGGGCAACTTTTTGTGTTCGATGGCTTCGCTCTACGTGCCAATTCAGCTGGTCACCTTGAATAGATCGATAGCTACTCCCCTGGTCATCAGATCCGGTTCGGAAGCCTGAATTACATTGCTGATATCCGAGGAGACTTGATCTTCGAAGGATTCTTGGCCCCGACCGTTGTTCCTCATCTACAAGGGGGAAACCTGTCGGATCAACCATCAGGCTCCATTCAAGAATCAACTGTCGCTCCTTCCCTGGCCTTAGATCAAGAGCGGACCACCTTGTCCGAAGACGGGAGCATAAGCCCCGCCGGACCCTCTCCAACTACGAAGCTCCCTGCTGGATACCCAGAGGTGACTATATTACCAACAAGCCTGGAATCAAACAAGACTCCCCTTGTCATCGGGAAGTTGGACGCACCCCTAGATGCTAACTCCGAACTCTCGAGGTCTACGTCCATTGAGAACAATTAGGTAGTGTTTACCATGCCTAGCTCCGCAAGTCCCCGATCACATGTCCAACCTTTGCTCCTAAACGAGGCTCTGGACTTAATGCGGTCTCTCGCCATTACGGAATTATCACTTCTGAACTATGTCCAGCCCGAACTAGGGGCTGAGTGCGGGGAATTTTGCGTCCCACCCACCACCCAGTTAGTAGCCACTGTCGAGGATTTAACCGGCATGCTAGACTACGCCTCCAAAGACATCAACGGTATGGACGACGATGCCGGAGCCGACCCAGGCCAAAACCCGCCTATCATTGGGCGTTGGACGGCCACCTCTACATATGACGTACATATGGTAGATACACTCAAAAAGGACGACGACGATGGCACACAAGATCCGATTGAGGACAAGCCCGTCGAAGCACCACCAAAGCGTCAACGTCAGCGGAGCCGCTCACGATCGTGTCAGGACAAGGACAGTAACACCGGCACCGGAGACAATAACACCCCGGACAATGCCGAAGACTCCGACCGCCTCATTAAACCCGCTCTCGAGCTAGATGAGCGCGAAGAGGGACAAGTCAACCCAGACGAACCTGTCAATAGCGAGGATTCGGAAGATAGTAACTATCTACTGGTCTCCGAGGAGGATGTCAGCCTCGGCAACGAATATTTCATCATGCCAGAGGAACCCCTCGACCAAGAGCACTTCAAGCGACAACTAATCGCCATTGCGAGGAGCCTAAAAAGAAACAGCAACTACTTCAAGACGAATAGGATACGATCAACGATAGCAGGATCAAGGTCCTGGTGGCCGAAGAATACGGTCTCGATCGCCCAACAAAGAGTTATCTGAAATGTAGGCTACTACCACAATTTGATGACGAGGCCCTTGAGCCAATACCGTCAAGATATAATCATGCTGAAGAACCAGATCGCCCACCACGTGGATGAGACAAAATGGCTACTTTTGCCGGACACCAGCCCACACCGCCTTGCCATCAAGGCAAAGAGGTAGCGGCTCTGGGCTACACCTACGACTTACGTCAGGACCTGGACAATAGAGCCGGTCAAATGAGATCAATCTATGGATCAAGGGGACGTGCTCCAACATGAGATGACGGCCATCAGGCTTGGCGCGATAAGCATAACCAACCTCGGGCAGAAAACCAAACACGGATGTCATCCGAACTCCATCGTGATGTTGCCCTATACAGAGGCGCCCCACACCCCTTGTGCTTCATTGATGAGGTAACGTAGCACCAGTTTCCAAAGGGGTTTAAACCCGTAAACATTGAACCATATGATGGAACGATAGATCCCACTGTATGGATTGAAGACTTTCTTCTCCATATTCAACAGCTCACGGTGACGATCTCCACGCCATTAAATACCTCCACCTAAAGCTAAAGGGACCAGCACGACACTAGTTGAATAGCCTTCCAGAGAACTCTATTGGCAGCTGGGAAGACTTGGAGGATGCTTATCGAGACAAATTCCAAGGTACTAATGTCTGGCCACCGGACGTAGATAACCTCAGTCACATAGTCCAGCAACCTGGAGAGTCAACTCGCAAACTCTGGACTCAGTTCTTAATCAAAAGTAACCAAATTGTCGACTGTTCGGACGCTGAAGCCTTAGCGGCCTTTAAGCACAGCGTATGTGACGAATGGCTCACCCGACATCTCGGTCAGGAAAAGCCGAAGACTATGGCAGCTCTTACTACACTCATGACCCACTTCTGCGCGGGCGAAGATAGCTGGTTGGCTCGTAGAAGCAATAGTACCAGCGACCCTGGCACTTCGGAGGTCAGGGATGGCAACGGAAGGCCACAACGTAACAAAAACAAGCATCAAAACAACAATGACGAAACTAAAGATACAGCGGTCAACGCCGGATTCAGCGGCTCTAAACCCGGTCAGCGGAAGAAGCCATTCAAACGAAATAGGGATGGTCCATCCAATTTGGACAAGATACTCGACATGCCGTGCCAGATTCATGGCACCCCCAACAAGCCTGCCGACTATTCCAACAGAAACTGCTGGGTTTTTAAAAAAGCTAGTAAGTTAAATAACGAACAGAAGGGAAAAGGGCATAAAAGCAAGGACGATGATGAGCCCCGCCCACCGAACACAGGGGGGACAGAAGAAATTTCCCCCTGGGGTCAAAACAGTGAACATGATATACGGCACACATATCCCCAAGAGGGAGCACAAGCGCACACTAAGGGACATCTATGCCATAGAGCCTGTCGCCCCAAAATTAAATCCATGGTCGGCCAGTGAGGGAGTCCTGGATTAAGGGGTCCTCGGGCGTCCGACCTGTTGGACATGGGCTGGACTGATGGGTCGTAAAGATACAAGACAGAAGACTCTCTCCCGTGTCCAGATGGGACTCACCTTGGCGTGGATGGCAAGGCTGGCGTTCAGATATGAAGATTCATTTCTCTATAACCGACTATGTACAACCCTAGCCCCCTCTGGTGTCCATATAAAAAGGAGGGTTTAGTCCGTAGAGGCAATCATAATCATACTGGCTAGACTTCTAGGGTTTTAGCCATTACGATCTCGTGGTAGATCAACTCTTGTAACCCCCATACTCATCAATATCAATCAAGCAGGATGTAGGGTATTACCTCCATCAAGAGGGCCCGAACCTAGGTAAAACTTTGTGTCCCTTGTCTCCTGTTACCATCAACCTTAGACGCATAGTTCGGGACCCCCTACCTGAGATCCGCAGGTTTTGACACCGACATTGGTGCTTTCATTGAGAGTTCCACTGTGTCACTGCCAAAAGGTTCGATGGCTCCATCCATCATATGCAATGATATTGCCCTAGGGAAGGTTTTTCTCCCCAGCCAGATCTTCGTATTCAGCGGCTTCGCACTGCGGGCCAACTCGCTTGGCCATCTGGAGCAGATCGACAGCTACGCCCTAGGTCACCAGATTAGTTTTGGAAACCTGGATTATGTCGCTGATATCCAAGGAGACTTAATCTTCCAAGGATTCACGACCCCAACCTCCGCTCTGGCCTTACAGCCGGAGCGCCTCGCCAGGACCGAAGATGGGATTTCTAAACTCGTCGGACTATCTGTGGCCACTAGGCCCAGTACGGGAGAGCTAGAGGAAGCAGTGTCGCCTACAACCATCACCAAGCCGGACTCTTCCCTGGACGCTGGCTCCGAACTCTCGGAGTCAGAATCGTGTGAGCTCGGCCGAGGAATTCCCTACCCGCCATACTCCACAGATTCTTTTCTCCCTCGACAAACCTCACCTTTAAGCGAGGCTCTGGACTTGATGCGATCCCTCGAGATTACGGAGGAGCAACGTCCGAACTACGCCCAGCCCAGACTAGGGGCCGAGAGCAGGGAATTTTACATCCCACCCACCACCCACTTCATCGCCACAGTAGAGGACTTAACTGACATGCTCCGTTATGGCTCCGAAGACATCGGCGGTATGGACGGCGATGCCAGAGAGGAGCAAGCCGAAAACCCGCCATTTACCGGATGCTGGACCGCCACCTCTTCATATGACGTGTACATCGTGGATACACCTAAGGAGGGTGACAACGGTAATGAGAAAAATCCAGTAGAGGATAAACCTCCCGAGATACAACCAAAGCGCCGACGACGCCACTCTAAATCACGCCGCAGCAAAGACAGCAATGCCGGCACGAGAGAAAACAACACTCCGGATGATGCCGAAGACCAAGAAAACCCTGTCGAGCAAAACTCTGAACAAGATGATCGGGAGGATGGGCAAGTTAGCCCTAATGAACAGGCTGCAAATGAAGACTCGGAGGACATTAATTACCTTCCACCCTCCAAGGATGAGGTGAGCCTCGGCGACGAAGACTTTATCATGCTTGAGGAAACTCTCGAGCAGGAGCGCTTTAAGAAACGGCTAATAGCCACTTCAAGGAGCCTAAAAAAGAAGCAGCAGCAGCTTCAAGCTGATCAAGATCTGCTCAACAATAGATGGACTAATGTCCTGGCAGCAGACGAATACAGCCTCGAGCGCCCAACCAAAATTTACCCGAAGCGTAAACTGCTACGTCAATTCGATGACGAGGCACTTGAGCCCGTACCATCAGCGCGTAATGCGGCTGATCGACCACCACGTGGCCGGGACAAAATGGAAACTCAAGCCGAACACCAGCCCGTCCTACCTTGCAATAAAGGTAGAGATAAAACAGCTCGGGGATACACGTATGACCTGCGGCAGGACCTGAAGAATAAAGCAGGTCCGGCCAGATCGATCTATGAATCGCGGGGGCGTGCCCTGACGCGCGACGACGGCTATCCAGCCGAACATGGCAAGCACAATCACGTCCGAGCCGAAAGCCACAGACTGACTCCATCCAAACTACGTCACGATCTGGCCCGATATAGAGGCACCGCACACCCCCTCTACTTCACTGACGAAGTAATGGAACATGAATTCCTAGAAGGGTTCAAACTCGTGAATATCGAATCATATGATGGAACCACAGATCCCGCGGTATGGATTGAAGACTTTATTCTCCATATTCATATGGCCCGCGGCGATGATCTTGAAGCCGTCAAATACCTACCCCTAAAACTTAAGGGACCAGCCCGGCACTGGCTGAACAGCCTGCCTGAAAACTCTATTGGCAGTTGGGAAGACCTAGAAGACGCCTTCTGCGACAACTTCCAAGGCACATACGCCAGATCTCCGGATGCCGATGACTTAAGTCACATAATCCAACAGTCCGGAGAGTCAGCGAGGAAATTCTGGACTAGGTTCTTAACTAAAAAGAACCAAATCGTCGAGTGTCCGGACGCCGAAGCCCTAGCAGCCTTCAAACACAACCTCTGCGACGAATGGCTCACCCGACACCTCGGCCAAGAAAAACCGAAGTCCATGGTGGCCCTCACAGCACTCATGACCCACTTTTGGGCGGGTGAAGCTAGCTGGCTAGCCCGCAGCAATAACAATGCAAGCGAACCTGGCACCTCGGAAGCCAGAAATAGCAACGGCAAGCCCCGACGCAACAAGCACAAGCATCGAAGCAATGGTGACAATACTGATGTCACGGCGGTCAACGCCGAATTCAGTGGCCCCGAGTCCGGTCAGCGGAAGAAGCCATATAAAAGGAATAATCAGGGCCCTTCCAGCCTAGACCGCATACTCGATCGTCCATGTCAGATCCATGGCACCCATGATAAACCAGCCAATCATACCCACCGGAGTTGTTGGGTCTTCAAAAAGGCCGACAAGTTAAATGTCGAAGACAAGGAGAAGGGGTCGGAAAGCAAGAATGACAACGAGGAGCCCCGTCCACCGAACACAGGGGGACAGAAGAAGTTTCCCCCTCAGGTCAAAACGGTGAACATGATATATGCTAACCATATCCCTAAGAGAGAGCGCAAGCGCGCGCTCAAGGACATCTATGCGATAGAGCCAGTCGCCCCAAAATTCAACCAATGGTCTTCGTGCCCGATCACCTTTGATTGCAAGGACCATCCGACCCGTATCTGTCATGGCGGTTCAGGCGCACTGGTTCTCGACCGAATAATTGATGGATTCCACCTCACACGAGTCCTCATGGATGGTGGCAGCAGCCTCAACTTGCTCTATCAGGATACAATGCGCAAGATGGGCATCGATCCGTCAAGGATCAAGGCCACCAAAACTACCTTTAAAGGAGTTATACCAGATGTAGAGGCCCTTTGCTTGGGCTCAATCACATTGGAGGTCGTTTTCGGATCTCCGGACAACTTCCCAAGAGAAGAGTTAATCTTCGATATCATCCCCTTCCGTAGCAGTTATCATGCACTACTCGGATGAACTATAATTCAGCGGCCAAGCTCCCGGACACTGTCAAACGAGTCCGGACTACTCCGCAGCATGACAATCCGGCTTGTCAGGAGTAAGACTAGCAATTCGACCTCTGCCTCAGCCCCGACCAAGTGGCGGCATACGTACCGCGCATACATAACTACGCACTAAAAATACCATGGGCAAAGACAGAGGCATAACCAGACTGTGGTCCACAATACAGCTCGACCTTCCCAGGACACACATACTCTTACTTTTTATCCTTTTCAGGTTTCTTTTCCACAGGCCCCTCTCGACGGCCTGATAATCGGTCCTTTCAAAGGACGGTATACCAAGGTGGCAAGTAGCACAGACGTATGGGGGAGTCTCTAGATGTTCTTCTTAACGATCATTCTACCTATTTTCAGGACTCGTACGCAGCTCCCTCTTGGTCTTGGCATGTTAAATAGCCACTGTTGCTTATCGCACTATTTGTACAAATACGCTTTGACATATTAATCAAAATTATAATGGAAACAGTTTGCGGCCCAACTTATGTGGCAGTCGCTTACTTCTTCATTTTTATTTCCTATTCTTATTTGCATCCGTACACTTTGGTACGCTGTAGTTCGCCGAGGGCTTTATTGCGCTCCATACTACGGCAACAAGTCCGAACACTTTTATAGTATAGTTCGGCCCCCGAATTTAGCATTATATGCATCCGCTCTGAATCATGTCTTTGGTCAATAGTTGGGTTGCCCGGCTCCTGTGCTTACTACCTTACGTTCCGCTCTATCGGCTATGGTAGTAAAGGGAGAACTACTGTGATTGTGTCCTGGTTCATCCGGATGAGCACCTCAGTAGAGAAAGCCGAAAACTAACTGTCATGATGCGGCGTGAGCCGGTCAGCTCTTCGGAGGATGAAAATCTTTTGCAGTTTTTCCGCATTATGCGATGAATCGGCCTTCATCCGGTTAGGTGTTTACAGCACCCTAGTCCGGATTAAATGTTAACTAGGGGCTATGCCTACATTTTTATTATCAAACTAGTATGGCTAAGTGAGGGTGATAAAGCCACATAGTCCGATTGCCTGGTTCGTTGCGCTAAACACCTCCTTCAAGGACCAAATTCTTGGATCAAGAGTGTTTAGATTCCATCCCGAACACCCTTGTACTACCTACATGGGGGCTGAAGCCGACGACTGGCCAACTCAGATTTAATAAAAACGGCCACACAGGAGGAAAAAATTTAAATAATAAACAAGCATTATATTACGTAACGGCTTTGTTTCATCATACAAGACAAGATAACATGAATGTATTCATTCGAAGATAATGTCTTTTTAACACTGGCCCTCTACAATGCGGGACCCCTTGAGGGCATCATCAAAATATTGCTCCGGCATGCGGTGCTCCTTGCCAGCATGTGGCCCCTCGGTCGTGAGCCCGACGGCGTCCATCTTCGCCCACTGCACCTTGACATGGCAAAGGCCATCCGCGCACCATTAATGCACACTATCGCTTGATGATGTCAAGCCGGGGGCAGGCATTGACCAGCCGCTTCACGAGTCCAAAGTAGCTGCTGGGTATGACTTCGGCAGGCCATAGCCGGATTATTAAATCTTTCATGGCTAGTTCAGCCACCCTATGCAGCTCGACCAGCTGTTTTAGTTGATCGCTAAAGGGCACTAGATGTTCTGGCGGAAGGTATTGCAACTAGAACAACTTCTCCATCGAGCTCCCCTCTTCGGCTCGGAAGAACTCCGCAGCATCGGCAACACCGCGTGGTAAATCCGCAGACGCTCCTGGAGAACTCCAAATTCGGGTTGGTAAGAGATACCTCTTCTTCACATATTTGCTCTGCATAATGAAGGACTTACCCGCCGTGATTTTTCTGGCCTCTTGGATCTCCTGGAGGGTGCATTGGGCTTCGACCCGGGCATCTTGTGCGCTTTGGCGGGCCTTGGCGAGTTCGGAATCTCGATCCGCAACGTGGCGCTCCAAGCACTCGTATTTCTTCATGGCGTCCTGGAGCTCCTACTGGACCTCACCGACCCTGGCCTCATGCTTTTCACGGGCGGCTTGTTCCTTTGCCGCTCTCTCCTCGCCCTTGGCCAGCACCTTCTTGAGGACCCCCACCTCCGTCGCCGCCCCTAATAAATATCTTGGCACTATGGCCAGCACAAATCATTCATCCTTTCCTGATATACACAAGGTCATTACATACCTTGATTGTCTTCTAGCTGCTTTTTTACACGGCCGAGCTCTTCCTCGGCCCGCTCTAGACTCTGCTTGCGTCCAGAGATGTCAGCAGCATGAGAGGTTGCGGCCAACAACAACGTCTGCTTATTCACATAAGACATATTTAGTTAGTCTCCTGCGAAAATTACTTGTTCCTCTGTCCGGCTTTTCTTTCCGAACACCGGACAGAGTCTCAGGGGCTACTTTCTATATTATGACATTCTTTTTATACAACTGCGTCGCTTACCTCAAAGCCTGTTAGAAAGCTTGTGCAGGCTTTGGTCAGTCCGCTCTTTGCGGACTGAGTCCTCTCAACCATCGTACCCATCAGGGTACAGTGTTCCTCAACAATGGAAGCACTTTGCAGCGCTTCCATTAGAGCATCTGGTGCCTCTGGATGGATAGAGGTCACCGGTGGAATTGGCACACCTCCTTCCTTCGAAGGAGGCTCCCTGCCGGATTCTGGAGCCGTATAGGTCTCCGGGATCGAATTCGGCTCGGGGCCAAATTGGAGATGGCCCCCATCGCCAGTCTCCATGGGGATTTGCTCCCCCATGTGTCCGGAGGTCGAGGTGTTATCTTCTAGCGCCACCGTGATAGCCTCCTGTGCCTCCCCCTGAGCCAGGAGTGTCCTTTGGGACAGCACTTCAGTGTCTTCCATAGTCTTGGGAGAGGAGGCCGCCGGAAGGGACCTGTTGTCCATCACCTTTGGATCTAGCGAGTTTCCCGAAGATGAGGATCGCTCGAGGTCAGAACGAGCCGGACTGCAAGTGCATGATTCAACATGTTAAAACTATGAAGTAAAGAAGCTGGAAATTTGTGTGCATCTTTGAGTACTTACGATTTGGCCAGGGGCTTATCCCTGGGGCGCCACTCGGAGCTGCTGTCAATGTCCCACGCGGGGTTGTCCGCGGCGAAGGCCTTCCCCTTCTTGGACGCGTCTGCCTCCAGATGCATGGAGGCTGCCCTTTTCTTCCTTCCCCCTCAAGGGGAGAATTTCTTTCCACCTCTTCCTCGTCGTCGGTGGCGGGAGGGGAGTGGGTTTCGTCGTCTTCGGACGTCACGTCCGAAGTGCCCTTATGGCGGAGACCACCCCTGTTCCCCTTGGCCTTCTTCTCCGACGCTTGATAGGGCGCCGGCACCAGCATCTTCATCAGAAGCGGGATAGTTGGTTCTTCGGGCAGCGGAGCCAGACACTGAATCCGCTCCGCCTTCTTTGTCCAGCCCAGAAAAAACAAATAGGGAAGCTTAGACATCTTCCTTGAGTAAGCAAGTAAAGGATAGACCTTGAAATACGGACAAATTACCGCACTAGCGGGATGGGCCAGATCATGCCCACGGTCCTCGGTCATTGCCGGCCACGTCTCATTGGCCTTGAAGAGCACCTTCCAGATGTCTTTGTGCGTAGTGCCGAAGAACTATTGCAAGGTCTGGTGCTTGGCCGGATCGAACTCCCACAAGTGGCAAGTCCTGCTTTGGCACCGAAGGATCCGATGAGCGAGCATCACCTAGATCATATTGACAAGCTTGATGTTCTTGTCCACCATGCGCTTGATGCGCGTCTGAAGTGCGATCATCTTGTCCGACAAAGACCTGTCCAGGCCCTTTTCTAGCCAGGAGGTGAGCCGCATCGGGGCGCTGGACTGGAATTCAGGAGCCGTGGCCCAAGTGGCATCGCGAGGCTCTGTGACGTAGAACCACTACTGTTGCCACCCTTTGACGATCTCCATGAAGGTACCTTTGGGCCATGTGACATTGGGCAGATTGCTCACCATGGCGCCTCTGCACTCTGCATGTTGGCCATCCACCACCTTCGGCTTCATGTTGAAGATTTTCAACCATAGTCCGAAGGGGGTGGGATACGGAGGAAGGCCTTGCACACGACAATAAATGCCGAGATATTGAGGAAGGAGTTGGGGGCTAGATCGTGGAAATCTAGCCCGTAGTAGAACATGAGTCCACGAACGAATGGGTGGAGAGGAAATCCCAACCCGCAGACGAAGTGGGGGATGAATACGACCCTCTCATGGGGCTCCGGAGTAGGGACGATCTGTCCCTTGGCTGGAAGCCGGTGGGCAATTTCCTTGGCCAAGTACCCGGCCTCCCGGAGCTTGTTGATGTCCTTCTTGATGGAGGAGACCATCCACTTGCCCTACACTCCGGATCCGGACATGTTTGGAGTGCTTTTTGGGGATGGAACGGATGGAAGCTTGCGCGTTGGAGCCCGAGAATGGATGGGCAAAGAGAAGGACGGCGTGGGTGAAAGAGGTGAATCCTTATCCCTTTATAAAGGCTGTGAATATCAAGTGCCTCCCCACTCGCCTTAAAACTCGCTTATTCCTCAAGGGTCGTGCAGGTGGCGCGTTTGGATTACCCATGCCCGTAGTGATGAGGATCCCGCAATAAGGGGACACGATCTCTGCTTTGACAAGATGTGCCAATAAAACCACATCTTGAAACATGGAGTGGGAGGCTAAAATTCAGCGGCCAAGCTCCCGGACACTGTCAAACGAGTCCGGACTACTCCGCAGCATGACAATCCGGCTTGTCAGGAGTAAGACTAGCAATTCGACCTCTGCCTCAGCCCCGACCAAGTGGCGGCATACGTACCGCGCATACATAACTACGCACTAAAAATACCATGGGCAAAGACAGAGGCATAACCAGACTGTGGTCCACAATACAGCTCGACCTTCCCAGGACACACATACTCTTACTTTTTATCCTTTTCAGGTTTCTTTTCCACAGGCCCCTCTCGACTGCCTGATAATCGGTCCTTTCAAAGGACGGTATACCAAGGTGGCAAGTAGCACAGACGTATGGGGGAATCTCTAGATGTTCTTCTTAACGATCATTCTACCTATTTTCAGGACTCGTACGCAGCTCCCTCTTGGTCTTGGCATGTTAAATAGCCACTGTTGCTTATCGCACTATTTGTACAAATACGCTTTGACATATTAATCAAAATTATAATGGAAACAGTTTGCGGCCCAACTTATGTGGCAGTCGCTTACTTCTTCATTTTTATTTCCTATTCTTATTTGCATCCGTACACTTTGGTACGCTGTAGTTCGCCGAGGGCTTTATTGCGCTACATACTACGGCAACAAGTCCGAACACTTTTATAGTATAGTTCGGCCCCCGAATTTAGCATTATATGCATCCGCTCTGAATCATGTCTTTGGTCAATAGTTGGGTTGCCCGGCTCCTGTGCTTACTACCTTACGTTCCGCTCTATCGGCTATGGTAGTAAAGGGAGAACTACTGCGATTGTGTCCTGGTTCATCCGGATGAGCACCTCAGTAGAGAAAGCCGAAAACTAACTGTCATGATGCGGCGTGAGCCGGTCAGCTCTTCGGAGGATGAAAATCTTTTGCAGTTTTTCCGCATTATGCGATAAATCGGCCTTCATCCAGTCAGGTGTTTACAGCACCCTAGTCCGGATTAAATGTTAACTAGGGGCTATGCCTACATTTTTATTATCAAACTAGTATGGCTAAGTGAGGGTGATAAAGCCACATAGTCCGATTGCCTGGTTCGTTGCGCTAAACACCTCCTTCAAGGACCAAATTCTTGGATCAAGAGTGTTTAGATTCCATCTCGAACACCCTTGTACTACCTACATGGGGGCTGAAGCCGACGACTGGCCAACTCAGATTTAATAAAAACGGCCACACAGGAGGAAAAAATTTAAATAATAAACAAGCATTATATTACGTAACGGCTTTGTTTCATCATACAAGACAAGATAACATGAATGTATTCATTCGAAGATAATGTCTTTTTAACACTGGCCCTCTACAATGCGGGACCCCTTGAGGGCATCATCAAAATATTGCTCCGGCATGCGGTGCTCCTTGCCAGCATGTGGCCCCTCGGTCGTGAGCCCGACGGCGTCCATCTTCGCCCACTGCACCTTGACATGGCAAAGGCCATCCGCGCACCATTAATGCACACTATCGCTTGATGATGTCAAGCCGGGGGCAGGCATTGACCAGCCGCTTCACGAGTCCGAAGTAGCTGCTGGGTATGACTTCGGCAGGCCATAGCCGGATTATTAAATCTTTCATGGCTAGTTCAGCCACCCTATGCAGCTCGACCAGCTGTTTTAGTTGATCGCTAAAGGGCACCAGATGTTCTGGCGGAAGGTATTGCAACTAGAACAACTTCTCCATCGAGCTCCCCTCTTCGGCTCGGAAGAACTCCGCAGCATCGGCAACACCGCGTGGTAAATCCGCAGACGCTCCTGGTGAACTCCAAATTCGGGTTGGTAAGAGATACCTCTTCTTCACATATTTGCTCTGCATAATGAAGGACTTACCCGCCGTGATTTTTCTGGCCTCTTGGATCTCCTGGAGGGTGCATTGGGCTTCGACCCGGGCATCTTGTGCGCTTTGGCGGGCCTTGGCGAGTTCGGAATCTCGATCCGCAACGTGGCGCTCCAAGCACTCGTATTTCTTCATGGCGTCCTGGAGCTCCTACTGGACCTCACCGACCCTGGCCTCATGCTTTTCACGGGCGGCTTGTTCCTTTGCCGCTCTCTCCTCGCCCTTGGCCAGCACCTTCTTGAGGACCCCCACCTCCGTCGCCGCCCCTAATAAATATCTTGGCACTATGGCCAGCACAAATCATTCATCCTTTCCTGATATACACAAGGTCATTACATACCTTGATTGTCTTCTAGCTGCTTTTTTACACGGCCGAGCTCTTCCTCGGCCCGCTCTAGACTCTGCTTGCGTCCAGAGATGTCAGCAGCATGAGAGGTTGCGGCCAACAACAACGTCTGCTTATTCACATAAGACATATTTAGTTAGTCTCCTGCGAAAATTACTTGTTCCTCTGTCCGGCTTTTCTTTCCGAACACCGGACAGAGTCTCAGGGGCTACTTTCTATATTATGACATTCTTTTTATACAACTGCGTCGCTTACCTCAAAGCCTGTTAGAAAGCTTGTGCAGGCTTTGGTCAGTCCGCTCTTTGCGGACTAAGTCCTCTCAACCATCGTACCCATCAGGGTACAGTGTTCCTCAACAATGGAAGCACTTTGCAGCGCTTCCATTAGAGCATCTGGTGCCTCTGGATGGATAGAGGTCACCGGTGGAATTGGCACACCTCCTTCCTTCGAAGGAGGCTCCCTGCCGGATTCTGGAGCCGTATAGGTCTCCGGGATCGAATTCGGCTCGGGGCCAAATTGGAGATGGCCCCCATCGCCAGTCTCCATGGGGATTTGCTCCCCCATGTGTCCGGAGGTCGAGGTGTTATCCTCTAGCGCCACCGTGATAGCCTCCTGTGCCTCCCCCTGAGCCAGGAGTGTCCTTTGGGACAGCACTTCAGTGTCTTCCATAGTCTTGGGAGAGGAGGCCGCCGGAAGGGACCTGTTGTCCATCACCTTTGGATCTAGCGAGTTTCCCGAAGATGAGGATCGCTCGAGGTCAGAACGAGCCGGACTGCAAGTGCATGATTCAACATGTTAAAACTATGAAGTAAAGAAGCTGGAAATTTGTGTGCATCTTTGAGTACTTACGATTTGGCCAGGGGCTTATCCCTGGGGTGCCACTCGGAGCTGCTGTCAATGTCCCACGCGGGGTTGTCCGCGGCGAAGGCCTTCCCCTTCTTGGACGCGTCTGCCTCCAGATGCATGGAGGCTGCCCTTTTCTTCCTTCCCCCTCAAGGGGAGAATTTCTTTCCACCTCTTCCTCGTCGTCGGTGGCGGGAGGGGAGTGGGTTTCGTCGTCTTCGGACGTCACGTCCGAAGTGCCCTTATGGCGGAGACCACCCCTGTTCCCCTTGGCCTTCTTCTCCGGCGCTTGATAGGGCGCCGGCACCAGCATCTTCATCAGAAGCGGGATAGTTGGTTCTTCGGGCAGCGGAGCCGGACACTGAATCCGCTCCGCCTTCTTTGTCCAGCCCAGAAAAAACAAATAGGGAAGCTTAGACATCTTCCTTGAGTAAGCAAGTAAAGGATAGACCTTGAAATACGGACAAATTACCGCACTAGCGGGATGGGCCAGATCATGCCCACGGTCCTCGGTCATTGCCGGCCACGTCTCATTGGCCTTGAAGAGCACCTTCCAGATGTCTTTGTGCGTAGTGCCGAAGAACTATTGCAAGGTCTGGTGCTTGGCCGGATCGAACTCCCACAAGTGGCAAGTCCTGCTTTGGCACCGAAGGATCCGATGAGCGAGCATCACCTAGATCATATTGACAAGCTTGATGTTCTTGTCCACCATGCGCTTGATGCGCGTCTGAAGTGCGATCATCTTGTCCGACAAAGACCTGTCCAGGCCCTTTTCTAGCCAGGAGGTGAGCCGCATCGGGGCGCTGGACTGGAATTCAGGAGCCGTGGCCCAAGTGGCGTCGCGAGGCTCTGTGACGTAGAACCACTACTGTTGCCACCCTTTAACGATCTCCATGAAGGTACCTTTGGGCCATGTGACATTGGGCAGATTGCTCACCATGGCGCCTCTGCACTCTGCATGTTGGCCATCCACCACCTTCGGCTTCATGTTGAAGATTTTCAACCATAGTCCGAAGGGGGTGGGATACGGAGGAAGGCCTTGCACACGACAATAAATGCTGAGATATTGAGGAAGGAGTTGGGGGCTAGATCGTGGAAATCTAGCCCGTAGTAGAACATGAGTCCGCGAACGAATGGGTGGAGAGGAAATCCCAACCCGCAGACGAAGTGGGGGATGAATACGACCCTCTCATGGGGCTCCGGAGTAGGGACGATCTGTCCCTTGGCTGGAAGCCGGTGGGCGATTTCCTTGGCCAAGTACCCGGCCTCCCGGAGCTTGTTGATGTCCTTCTTGATGGAGGAGACCATCCACTTGCCCTACACTCCGGATCCGGACATGTTTGGAGTGCTTTTTGGGGATGGAACGGATGGAAGCTTGCGCGTTGGAGCCCGAGAATGGATGGGCAAAGAGAAGGACGGCGTGGGTGAAAGAGGTGAATCCTTATCCCTTTATAAAGGCTGTGAATATCAAGTGCCTCCCCACTCGCCTTAAAACTCGCTTATTCCTCAAGGGTCGTGCAGGTGGCGCGTTTGGATTACCCATGCCCGTAGTGATGAGGATCCCGCAATAAGGGGACACGATCTCTGCTTTGACAAGATGTGCCAATAAAACCACATCTTGAAACATGGAGTGGGAGGCTAAAAAACAGTTCGAAATAATGACCGGCCTGTGACATGATGTCATGCTACAAAAGTTGTCAGTGGACTGGACTCATAGAATATTATACTCTTTGTGTGTATGTGTGTGGTACTCATTTTGTAGAGTCGGACACGTTTTCTATGTTCGAAGGCTATTTTGGAGTATTTGGAGGAGGAACCCTCCTTGCAATCCTGAAGACAATATGCGCGCCGAACACCTCGTCATTGACGCCTGGTTCAGGGGCTCCTGAGGGACTCCTGGATTAAGGGGCCTCGGGCGTCCGACCTGTTTGACATGGGCCGGACTGATGGGCCATAAAGATAGAAGACAGAAGACTCTCTCCCGTGTCCAGATGGGACTCACCTTGGCGTGGATGGCAAGCCTGGCGTTCGGATATGAAGATTCATTTCTCTTTAACCGACTTTGTACAACCCTAGCCCCCTCCGGTGTCTATATAAACCGGAGGGTTTAGTCCGTAGAGGCAATCATAATCATGCATGCTAGACTTCTAGCGTTTTAGCCGTTACGATCTCATGGTAGATCAACTCTTGTAACCCCCATACTCATCAATATCAATCAAGCAGGACGTAGGGTATTACCTCCATCAAGAGGGCCCGAACCTGGGTAAATCTTTGTGTCCCTTGTCTCCTGTTACCATCAACCTTAGACGCACAGTTCGGGACCCCTACCCGAGATCTACCGATTTGGACACCGATAGCCTGTCCGATCACCTTTGATCGCAGGGATCACCCAACCAGTATCTGTCATGGAGGTTCGGCAGTCCTAGTACTCGACCCAGTCATTGATGGATACCATCTCACTCGAGTCCTTATGGATGGCGGCAACAATATTAACTTGATTTATCAAGATATTGTCCATAAAATGGTATTGAACCTTCAAGAATCAATCCTAGTAACACCACCTTTAGAGGAGTGATACCCGGCATAGAGGCCCGCTGTACGGGCTCGTTAACATTGGAAGTGGTTTTCGGTTCACCGAATAACTTCTGGAGCGAAGACTTGATCTTCGACATTGTCCCCTTTCGCAGCGGTTATCACGCGCTGCTCGGACGAACTGCCTTTCGCCCGTTTCAGCGCAGTCCCGCATTATGTGTATCCAAAGCTAAAAATGCATGGACAACGTAGTGTTATAATAGTTAATGGAAACATGGAATACTCCTCCATATTGAGAAGCACACCACGGCCCTTGCAACTGAGGTGCAGAGCGGCCTCATCAAGCCGAACACTTCATCGGTCATCAAGACCCCGGACACCGCTAAGCGAGTCCGGCCTACTCTGCAGAACGGCAGCTCAGTGGATCCAGATCTGGACTAGCAGCTTCGCCTCCATCGATTGCGCCATAAAACCGTGGCATATGTACCGCGTGTGCATAATTACACACTTAAAATACCCTGGGAAACGACGGAGGCACACTGCGGACAAGGTCTATAGTTCGGCTCGACCCTATTTGGACCTTAACCTTTTTCCTTTTTTTCTTTCTTTTTCTGTCTCCCTCATATTACAGGTTCATTAAAACCTAGTTACCCTACGGTCGTGCAAAGGCTCTTTTAAAGACCCCTTTTGTATGAACGACCATCGATTGCTCCTCTCAAAGGATTTTCTACCAAGGAGAAACGACGCAGACGTGCGGCAGGACATCAATGGGATCTTTAAGACTACCTTTTCTTTTTAGGCCCTGTATACAGCTTCCCTTGCATACAAATTCTCGGCATGTAAAGTAGCCTTGATGTTTATGGCATTATCTATAATAGCATGTCCTGACGTATTAATCAGAATATCAAGGAAGCACTTTATCGACAACCCTTGTTTGGTATGGGCCTATTTTATAATCTGTATTCCCTCCTTGCTTCAGATTGCCACATATACTTCGGCCCGGCCTAAATGTCGGGGGCTCTACTCGGCCGCGTATATTTTCAAAAGTCCGAACTCTTCTGGGGTATACTTCAGCGTCCCGAATATTGCATTATATGCATCAAATCCGAATCATGTCTTTGGTCGATAGTTGGGTTGCTCGGCTCCTGTGGTTACCACCTTACGTTCCGCTAGTTCGGCCAAGGTAGTAAAGGGAGAACTACTGTGATTGTGTTTCTGGTTTGTCCGGTCAAACACCTCAGTAGAGAAAGCCAAAAACTGAATGTCATGATATGGTGAGAGCTGGTCGGCGATTCAGTGACTTACTACAAATCATTCATGATTTACTCCGTGTTATACGAAGGTCTGGTCTTCACCAAGTCATGCGGCAAAGGCATCCTAGTCTGGATGGCCACTTACGTACCAGGGGCTAGTACTTAGCCCCACTGTCAAACTCCTATGGCTAAGTGAAAGTAATAAAGTCACATAGTCTGACTGCCTGGTTCGCTGCGCATACACCTACTTTATGGACCAAGACATTGGGTCAAGTGTGATCACGTGCTATACCGAACACCCCTGTAGCATCTACGTGGGGGCTGAAGCCGACGACTAGCCAACTTTCATCATTAAAACAGCCTCACGAGAGGAAAATAACTTCAGATAAAGGCATGAAATATATTACAAGCTTTTGTTCACAAAGCAAAGTTTTAACAGCCCTGATAAATTCACTCAAACATAAAATCCTTGGAGCATTGGCCCTCTACTATTCGGGCACATGCTAGAACATCTTCGAAGTACCTCTTTGGCTTGCGATGGTCCTTGCCTTCGGGCAGGCCGGCGGTTGCGACATCGGTGGCCTTCATCTTCACCCAGTGCATATTGACATGGGCAAAGGCCATCTGTGCACCCTCTATGCACGTCGAGCGCTTTACGGCTTCAACTCGGGGCAGCGCATCAACGAGTCGCCTCACCAAGCCGAAGTAGCTGCTAGAAATGGGTTCGGCTGGCCAAAGCCGGACTATGAGATCCTTCATAGCCAAGCCGGACATCCTATGTAGCTCCAACAGTTGCTTCATCTGGTTGCTCAACAGCGTCGGGTGCTCTCGCGCTAGGAACTGAGACTAGAACTGCTTCTCTGTCGAGTTCCCCTCCTGGGCTTGGAAGAACTGCGTGGCGTCGGCGGTACTCCTCGGCAGATCCGCAAAGGCATCTGGAGAACTCCATGGACGAGTAAGCAAGGCATATCCTTTACCCGCAAATATACTCTGCACAAGACAGGGCTTACCAGCCGCTATTTGTTCGGCCCGCCGGATCTCTTCACGAGCACTTTGGGCCTCGGCCCGTGCCTCTTTTGACTCCTGGAGGGCCTTGGCGAGTTTGGCCGCTTGGGTCATCGTCTTCTCCTCCAAGGCCTCGTACTTGCCGATGGCGTCCTTCCATTCTTGCTCCACTTCGGCCACCCTCTCCTCGTGCTGGCGGCGGGCGACCTATTCGGTCTTCAATTCCATAGCCGCTTTGTCAGCAGCTCCCCTATTCGCCTCTGCCTCCTCCTTGGCTTGGGCAAGGGCGCTCATGAGGGTCTCGGCCTCGGCCGCACCAACTGCACTCATAATCACAATAGTAAATGAGTTCAACTTCGAATTTGCATATTACTTCAGATATATGATCAAACTCTTTAAAAGTACATGCATACCTTATGTCTCATGAAACCGCTTGTTAATGTGGTCGATTTCATCATCGGCCAACTTTAGTTTCCGCTTAAGCTCAGAAACCTCGGCGGCCTGGGCGCCTGCCGCCAACAGGGAAGCCTGTTATAAATAGAAAAGTATGTCACCTCTTCCGAATACTATGTGATCCTCTGTCCGGCTTTTTCAGCACCGGACAGAGTCTTAGGGGCTACTATCTATACACAGGTATATTTCCTTCATATGAAAAAGCGTCTAGAGCATTATGTTGCATACCTCGAAGCCTGTCAGCAGGCTGGTGAAGGCTTCATTCAGCCCGCTCTTGACAGAATGAACCTTCACTACCACTGCACCCATCAGGGTGCGGTGCTCCTCCACGATGGACGCAGATCGCAGTGCTTCCACCAAACTATCCGGCGCCTCCGAATTAGTGGAGGCCGCCGTCGAAGCTGATGCTCCCCCCTCCTCCAAAGGAGGTTGCTTGCCTGATTTTGGAGCCGCATTGGTCTCTAGAATAATGTCCGGCTGGTGGTCGGCCTGTTCAGGGCCCCCACCGTCAGTCGCCATCGGGGTCGGACCCCCCATGTCTTCGGCAGCTGAGGTATTACCCTCGGGCGTCGTCTTGCCAGCCTCGCCCACCTCTCCACGGCCTAGAGAGGTCCTTCGGGACAACACCTTGATGTCACCCGTGATGATTGGTGAAGGGGCTCGCAGGGGCGTCTCGCTCTTTGCCATCTCTAGTGGTAGAGAACTCCCTCAGATAGTGAAGGGTTGGGGAGGTTGCGAGTTGGGCTGAAAGATACACAGTATAATATGTTATATTATAAAAACATAGTGGACCAAAGACATGTAATATATCTTTGGGTACTTACGATTCGGCCAGGGGCTTCACCCTGGGAAGCCTCTTGGGAATGGGTTCGGCCTCCGAGTCTAAACCATCCGAGAGGGCCATCTTCCTCCTCTTGAGCACCTCCTCCTCTGGATCTGTGGAGGCTGCCCTATTCTTCTTCTTCCCCTTAAGAGGGGAGTCGCTTCCCGTCTCCTCCTCCTCTTCGTCTTCATCTCCCTCATGGGAGGAGGGGATTTCAGTCTCTCCAGACACTGCGTCCGAAGGACCCTTGTGGCGGAGGACACCCTTGGCATCCCTGCCCTTCTTCTTCTTGGCCTTCTTATCCGATGCCTGATAGGGCGCCGGGACCAGCATCTTCGTCAGCCGGGGTTCGGCCGGGTCTTCAGGCAGCGGGGCTGGACACTTAATCCACTCCGCCTTTGCTATCCAGCCCGGTACAAGAGAGGAAACTCATTATGTTTGAGGAACTTATGATCGAATATATATTTGGGAAAATCATACTCACTGGTGTGGACGGATTCTCGCTGTCGAGACCGATGTCTTCGGTCTCCTTCGGCCATGCTTTTTGGGCCTTGAACAACAGCTTCTAGATGTCTTCGTGTGTTGTGCCAAAGAAGTGCTTCAAGGTCCGAGGATCTTACGGATTGAACTCCCACATGTGAGAGGGCCGGAGTTGATAGGGAAGAATCCAGCGGAAGAGCATCATCTGAATCATGTTAGTGAGACCGGTGTTCTTGCTTATCATTTTTGTGATGTGCTTTTGCAGCATCAACACTTCTGATGTGGATCCCCAGTCCAGACCCTTAGCGGTCCATGAGGTGAGCTTCATAGGGGGGCCCGAATCTGAACTCAGTATTGGCCGCCCACTTGGCATCACGGGGTTCGGTGATGTAGAACCACTCCTGCTGACACCCCTTCACAGTCTCCACAAAGGCCCCCTTAGGCCAAACGGTGTTGGGGGAGCTTGCTCACCATGGCGCCACCGCAGTCCATATGCTGCCCGTCGACCACCTTCGGCTTCATATTGACGACCTTGAGCCATAGGCCGAAGTGTGGGGGGATGCGGAGTAGCGCCTCACACGCGATGATGAATGCCGAGATGTGAAGGAAAGAATTCGGAGCTAGATCATGGAAATCTAGCCCGTAGTAGAACATGAGGCCCCGGACGAAGGGGTGGAGGGGAAACCCTAGCCCACGAAGGAAGTGGGGGATGAATACAACCCTTTTGCCGGGCTCCGAGTGGGGATGACTTGGTCCTTGGCAGGGAGCCTGTGCGTGATGTCTGCATACAGATACCCTGCCTCCCGAAGCTCCTTGACGTCCTTCTCGGTGACGAAGGAGGCCTCCCACTTGCCCTTTGAACCAGATCCAGACATGGCTGGAGAGGCTGGTGGCGGTGGGAAAGATTGAGGTTTGGGCGCTGGAGCTGGAAGATGGGAAAACAGGAGGAAGAAGGCGTGGGGAAAATAAGGGAATCCTTATCCTCTTATATATGTTGTGAATATAAAACACCCCACCCCCCCCCCCCCAAGCCGTAAAACTCGCCTGTTCCCGAGGTGTTGTGCCGATCTTTGTTTTGACAAGACATGTCAGTGGAGGTCGGGCCTCGAAACACGAAGCAGGAGGTGTAAAAACGGTTTGAAATGTTAAGAAGCCAGACCCGGCGTTTCGCCGGAAAAAGTTGTCAATGAAAAGACATTGTTTTATTGAGTATCTTACCTTCGTGACCAAGGGTTGCCGCAATTATACAGAGCCAGATATAGTTCCTTTATTTAGAAGATTACTTTGAAGTACTCAGGAGGAAGAACCTGCCTTGCAATGCCGAAGACAATCCATGTGCCGAACATATCATCATTGAAGACTGGTTCAGGGGCTACTAAGGGAGTCCTGGATTAGGGGGTCCTCGGGTGTCTGGGCTATGTGACATGGGCCAGACTGTTGGGCCGTCAAGAGATTAGGCGGAAGGCCTTCCCCCGTGTCCGGGTAGGACTCTCCTATGCGTGGATGGCAAGATTGGTGTCCGGATATGTAATTTCCTTCCTCTATAAACTGACTCTGTACAACCCTAGGCCCCTCCGGTGTGTATATAAACCGGAGGGGTTAGTCCATAGAGGCTATCATAATTCATAAGGCTAGAAAGCTAGCATTTGGCCATTACGATCTCGAGGTAGATCAACTCTTATAACCCCTATACTTATCCAATACAATCAAGTAGGACGTAGGGTTTTACCTCCATTAAGAGGACCCGAACCTGGGTAAACATCATGTTCCCCCTGTCCCTTGTTACATTTGATCCTCAAATGCACACTTCGGTACACCCTACCTGAGTCAGCCGGTTTTGACACCGACAACTGGGCTGGCCTATTTGGCAGCTTTGTCGTCCGCTAGCAGAGGGCAAAGACCTTGGCATCTTTGCCGTCTGCCAGCCGACCGCAGAGCATGCCACATGGCAGCTACCTGCGGGCCGTCTGGGCTAGCATATTTGGGCACTTTGTCGACTGCTGGCAGACGGCAAAGATGCAAAGGTCTTTGCCATCTGCCACCAAACGGCAAAGCACGCCGTTAACCCCTTAACGGCCCTAAGCGCCACTTGCGTCATCCAGGTCCTTTGCCGTCTGTTGGCGGACGGCAAAGACCTTTGCATCTTTGTCGTCCGCCAGCAGACAACAAAGTGCCCTTTGCCGTAGTTCGTTCAGTTGGATGTGTTGTCGTATGTTGGCTGAGGGAAAATGCCTTTGTCGTCAGCCATGGCAAGCAGCAAAGTTTCTAATTCCTGTAGTGGGGTTCTCCTACACAAAAGGATCTTCCTTGATTGTGAGTGAGTGTAGGTGTTTGAGGAACACATTTGTGACGCCCCAAGACCGACGCTCCATAAGACTTCCACATTTTCGTGACCTCCATGTGTTTCATTTGTGCTTGCTCTATTTATTTTGTGCATTGCATCATGTCATCATGCCATCATGTCATTTAATTTTGTAAAACTCATCTAACTAAATTGCATGGATCTTCGGTCCACTGAAACCGAGGGAATTCACATGGTGATTATATTTATAACATATCCTCCCTATATTAGGGAGCTATAATAAATATTCCATTCTTTTGGAATTAACCATAACACACGTGCAAAAAATAATTCCCATGCCTATTCCACTTTGAGTTTGACCTTCAAATCTTGTCCAAAATTCTTCATCTCTTTTATCAAGGCTCCTCTAAAAAACCGAACATTTTTGGACCTTCTTTTTACCAAGTCCTAGTTCAAACCCATTTGAATTAAATTCAAATGAGTTTTAATTTACATCTTTCAATCATGGCCTTTTCTATTTTCTCGGAACAAACTCATTTTTATGAGTCCAGGAAACTTAACCGCATGTCCAAATTCTTCCCCTAACCTTCTCTTCTATCTTTTCCTTTCTCTTAATTCTCTGTTAATGAAAAGTGAAGTGTCGGTGTCAAAACCGGCGGATCTCGGGTAGGGGGTCCTGAACTGTGCGTCTAGGCCGGATGGTAACAGGAGGCAGGGGACACGAAGTTTTACCCAGGTTCGGGCCCTCTCGATGGAGGTAAAACCCTACGTTCTGCTTGATTAATATTGATTATATGGGTATTACAAGAGTTGATCTACCACAAGATCAGAGAGGCTAAACCCTAGAAGCTAGCCTATGGTATGATTGTTTATGTGTATGTTGTCCTACGGACTAAAACCCTCCGGTTTATATAGACACCGGATAGGGTTAGGGTTACATAGAGTCGGTTACAATGGTAGGAGATCTGAATATCCGTATCGCCAAGCTTGGCTTCCACGCCAAGGAAAGTCCCTTCTGGACACGGGACGAAGTCTTCAATCTTGTATCTTCATAGTCCTGGAGTCCGGCTGAAGGTATAGTCCGGCCATCCGGACACCCCCTAATCCAGGACTCCCTCAGTAGCCCCTAAACCAGGCTTTAATGACGACGAGTCCGACGCGCAAATTGTCTTCGGCATTGCAAGGCGGGTTCCTCCTCCAAGTACTTCATAGAAGATTTTGGACACCAAAGTAGTGTCCGGCTCTGCAAAATAAGTTTTCCACATATTGCCACAGAGAGAATAATATTTACACAAATCTAATCCGCTGACGTATTCCGTAGTGTGACATCACACCACGGCCAAGCTTTTATTCGAACCATTTTACTGTCCCATCTCAGCGCGTTATGCGAGGTGGTTTCCTTGGCACGTCTTGTTAAAGCAGAGATCGTGTCCCCTTATTCCGGGATTCTCATCAATAGGGCGTGGGTAACCCAACCGCGCCTTTGATTACGGTGCTTGGGAGATAAGCGAGTTTCATCAGGCTGGTGGGGACATGTAGTTGCGTCCACCCATATAAGGGGATAAGGATCCACCTTTTCACCTACGCCTTCTTCCTCCTTCGCCTATCCATTCTTGCGCACTCGAGCTCCAATGCCCAAGTCCGCACTCCTCACCTCAACCTTCCCCAGCCATGTGCGGAGTGGGAGGCAAGTGGATGGTCTCCTCCATCACGGAGGGACACATCAAAAAGGTGAGGAAGGCCGGATATCTGGCTAGCGACATCGCGCACCAGCTTCCCGAAACGGGGCAGCTCATCCCCACTCCCTGGCCCCATGAGAGGGTGGTATTCCTCCCCCATTTCCTCCGCGGACTGGGCTTCCCTCTGCATCCATTTGTCCGGGGGCTCATGTTCTACTACGGCCTGGATTTCCACGATCTGGCCCCGAATTTTGTCCTCAACATCTCGGCGTTTATCCTCGTGTGCGAGGCTTTCCTCCACATCCGCCCCCATTTCGGCCTATGCCTTAAGACTTTCAATGTCAAGCCGAAGGTGGTGCGCGGCAGCCAGGCGGAGTGCGGCGGGGCCATGGTTGGAAAGATGGCCAACGTCCTATGGCTCGAGGGCTCCTTTGTGGAGACCCTGAAGGGGTGGCAATCGGGGTGGTTTTACATCACCGAGTCACGCGACGCCGAATGGGTCGCACCCCCTGAGTTCCGGTCCGGACCCCCAACGCGGCTCATGTCCTGGAAAGAGACGGGCCTGTCGTGGGGTAAAAAAGGAGAGCTGGCCGGACTCCAAACATGCATCAAAACCTTGGTGGATAGGAAGCTTAAACTTGTCAACGTTGTCCAGGTTATGCTCATCCGCTTGATCCTCCCGTGTCAACAACGGGCTTTCAACCTGTGGGAGTTCAACCCGGTGCGGCACCAAACTCTGAGCAGGCTCTTCGACACGACGTACGAAGATGTCTGGAAGGTGCTTTTCAAGGGCGTCGTGGCTCCCACATCCGCTACTGAGGATCGTGGATTCAGTGCACAGCATCACGCTCTTGCGGTAAGCTGTCTTTTTCCTTTTACAGGGTATCAGTGTTTCATAGTTTGACTCCATGCGGGATCTAAGCTCCCTTTCCTTTGAAAGGATTGGCAGGTCACGTCCGGACAGATCAACTGTCTGGCTCCTTTGCCTGAAGGCCCAGCGGACGCTCAACTGGCGAAGCTGCTGGTTCCGGCACCCTATGTGGTGCCAGAGAAGAAGACCAAGAAGAAGGCCACGGGGACTCAAAAGAGTGCCCGGCGCCCGGAGGTGTCGGATTCATCATCCGATGAATCCAAGACGCACTCCTCCCATGAAGATGAGGAGGAGGAAGAAGAGACCCCTCCCCCTCCAGCGGGGGAAGGGAAGAAAAGGAAGGCCGCCCCAACTGGGGAGGCCGAGGGGTCCAAGATAGGGAGAACCCCTCCTCTGGACTACTCCACCAATGCCGACGACGGCGAAGAAGAGTGGCCGCCCAGGGCCAAGCCCCTGGCGAAATTGTAAGTATCCGGATACCGGAGTGATTTCATAGTATTCGTTTATTGCACAGCTTTCCCTTATGTCGAATATGTTTATGCAGCCCACCCAAAGACCGGCTCGATGCGTCGTCGAGCGGCTCACTGGACTCGTCGGACGTGAACTCGCTGCCGACGGCTCCCCCCCCCCCCCCCCCGCCCTACGGACGACACCGAAGTGTTGTCCCAACAGGGTCCAATCCGGGAGGAGGTGGTCCTGGAGGCGCCGCAAGGCGACCTCCCGGACTCCAGGAGTAAAGGGGACGAAACCCCCCAGGGCTCCAAGTCTGGCCCTAGGCCGGACACCGCTCCGGAACCTTCAAAGGTTCCAGAGTCCGATGGGGAACCTCCTTCCAAGAGGAGCAAACCCATCACAGCGGCGACCTCCGTCCAACCGGAGGCGCCGGACAATATGTTGGAGGCGCTCCAAGGCGCCTCCATTGACGAGGGGCACCACACTATTATGAGTGCGGTGATCCAGAAGGTTCAGTTCGCCAAGACCAGACAGACTGAAGCTTGTACAAGCCTTTTGACAGGCTTTGAGGTAAGTAAAGAATGTGTAAATAACATTACCGCATAGACAGTAGCCCCCGATGCTCTGTTTGGCGTTCGGAAAGAAAAGCCGAATAGAGGATCAAATAAAAATCGCAAGAGTCTAAAAAGAGTCAATATGCGTGTGCAGGCTTCCCTGCTGGCGTCCGCCGCACTGACTGCAGAACTAGACGTGCTAAAGCAGAACCTCGAGCGGTCCGAGCAAGAGCTCAGACGTGCCAAGAAGCAGCTCGAGGACAATGAAGGTAAGAAATACCTTGTTTAAATTAAATATATGTATATATAAAAAGGTGCAATTGCAAAAAATGATAGGATTATCGTGGCTATTGTAGGGGCCACGTCTGAGGTGGCGACCCTAAAGCAAGCGTTGCTCGAGGCCGAGAATAGGTCGGCCCCGGAGCGCGTTGAGCGAGAAAAGTATGAGGCCGAGGTTGGCAAGGTGCGGCAAGAGCTCTAGGCTCTCATGGAAAAACATGAGAGTTTGGAGCGTGACTCAAGGACGCGAGCGTACGAGCTCGCAGCGGCTATAGAAAGTGCCAAGTCTGCCAAGGCCGAATCCTAGAAGACCCTCCAAGAGTTGGATAAGGTGAAGAAGATAGCGGCGGGTAAGTCATTCTTTATGCAAAGTAAACACATAAGCGTGAGTTACTTGTTACTTACCCGAATCCGGAGTTCTCCAGGCGTGTTCGCGGACCTTCCCCGGAGTGTATCTGATGCCGCCGCATTCTATCGAGCCGAGCAGGGCAGCTCGATGGAGAAGGTGGTCTGGTCTCAGTATGCTGAGGCCGGACACCCCGTGCCCCTGAGTGACCAGTTGAAGCAACTGGTCGAGCTCCACAAGGCGGCCGAACAGGCCATGAAGGGCCTCATAGTTCAGCTGTGGCCTGGAGAGGCTCAGCCTGGGAGCTATTTCGGGCTGGTGCGGCGGCTGGTGGAGGCCTGTCCAAGGCTCGAAGTCATCAAGCACTCCGTCTGCGTTGAAGGTGCCCGTAGGGCCCTTGCCCGTGCGAAGGTGCACTGGGGAATGCTGGATGCTGAGAAGCTTGTGAAGGACGGGCCACCGCTGGGGAAAGAGCATCGTAAGCCCGAAAATTATTATAAGGATGTTCTGAAGGGTGCCCGCCTTGTGGCGGAGGAATGTTTTATGGATGTAATTTTTGAGTAAAACTCACTCGTTTTGTCCTGTGCGCTGAAAACTTGTTCATATGCGCTTAAGCAATGCTGTTTGAATTTAAAATATTACCTTCTGTGCGGCTATTTATCAATTCTGAGAGACGGCAAGTCGTCGGCTTCTGCCCCCTTGCCGCTAGTGCTGGGGTGTTCGGGGATAAACCTGGGCGCTCTTTTTCTCATATTTGGGTCCTTCGAGGGAGGTGCTCAGCCCGACGAATGAGGCAATCAGACTATAATGCATGAACACTCTCACTTAGCCATAGAATTCTATAATTTTAAATTTCGGCGAAGCCCCTAGTATTCGGAAGACCGAGTTCGGGGCGCTATCCACGCCTTGGCCGGACAGAGTCGGCTCCTCGCCCTTAGCGGCATAAGTCTTTAGGGACTCGAAAAAACCTCTCGAACAGCGACCAGCTCTCGCCTCATCATGACGGTCAGTTTTAGCTTTCTCGACTGAGGTGCTCGACCCAGCTCAACCGGGGCACAATCAAAGTGGTTCTCCTGGTGCTACCTTAGCCGATATAGCGGAACATAAGGCACCAAAACATAGGAGCCGGGCAAACCCAACTATTGACCCAAGACATGATTCGGAGCCGATGCATATAATGCTATAAGTTCGGGGTGCCGTACTTGTTAAAGTGTTCGGACTTCTCACACCATGTTGAGGGGTACGGAAGCCCCTGGCGTATTTTGGCCGTACCAAACTGTACAGGTGCAACATGTCGTTAAGGAACATATATAAATATATAAAAAAAGAGTAATGCAGAAATAGACAAGAAGCTATGCATTGTTTATTAAAAAGAGCTGCGATTAAAGCAGAACGATACAAATAATGCGATAAGCAAAAGATTGGACTATGTAGCGTCTCCGCTCCAGAGGCAAGCTGCGGAATAATATGCGAAACAGGTATACTGCTCGTGATAGAGACCACCTGGGAGTTCCGTAATGCGGCGCGGCTTGTCTGCTTCCCTGGTTCTTGCATCGTTTGTGCGGCAATTGAACTGCCGGACAGGCCTTCCAAAGAGTGGAGTCCTGAAAGTAAGATAAAATTAAAAAATCGGCAGCCCCTGGTACGGTTGAAGCCGTGTTTTGGGCGTGCCGTGATGGTGCCCCTCCCCCTGTGCCCATGGTATCTCTAGAGCGTAGTTATGTACGTGAAGTACTGGCGTCGCCTTTTTGCGAGGGTTGGGGTTGGGGCCGCATTGCTACGCCTGCTCGGATCGTGCCAGGCGGTCTTGTTGTAGGTTACTCCGGGCGCGCTTGATGGTGTCCGGTCGTTTAGTGGCCGGACTGGGGAACTGCCTAAAGAGGCTGCTTTGAACTTCCACCGCAAGTGCCGCCGTGTGCTCCTCTGTTCGGAGGGAGTGTTCGGTGTTTCCATTGACCGTAATTACTCCTCGAGGGCCTGGCATCTTGAGCTTAAGGTATGCGTAATGCGGTACCACATTGAACTTAGTGAATGCGGTTCGCCCGAGCAGTGCGTGATAACCACTGCGAAACGGGACTATGTCGAAGATTAACTCCTCGCTTCGGAAGTTATCCGGAGATCCGAAGACCACTTCAAGTGTGACTGAGGCTGTACAGTTGGCATCTACACCTGGTATTACGCCTTTAAAGGTTATTTTGGTGGGCTTAATCCTCGAGGGATCTATGCCCATTTTCCGCACTGTATCCTGGTAAAGCAGGTTCAGGCTGTTGCCGCCGTCCATAAGGACTCCAGTGAGATGAAATCCGTCAATAATTGGGTCTAGAACCAATGCGGCGAAGCCGCCGTGACGGGTGCTAGTGGGGTGGTCCCTTCGATCAAAGGTGATCGGGCAAGAGGACCATGGGTTGAACTTTGGGGCGACTGGCTCTATCGCGTATACGTCCCTTAACGCGCGCTTCCGCTCCCTCTTGGGGATGTGGGTTGCGTATATCATGTTCACCGTCCGCACTTGTGGGGGAAAACCCTTCTGTCCCCTGTTGTTCGGTGGCCGGGACTCATCGTCGTCATCGCTATGCAGCCCCTTGTCTTCGTTTTCGGCGTTTAGCTAGCCTGCCTGCTTGAACACCCAACAATCCCTGTTGGTGTGATTGGCCGGCTTTTCGGGGGTGCCATGTATCTGGCATAAGCGGTCGACTATTCGGTCCAAATTGGACGGGCCCCTAGGATTCCTTTTGAATGGCTTCTTCCGCTGACCGGATTTAGAGCCTCTGAATCCGGCATTAACTGTCGTATCCTCAGCATTGTCGCCGTTAATGCGGCGCTTCTGCTTGGTTCGACGCGACCTGCCACCACTGTCCCTGGTGTCTGAATTACCAGGGTTTTTGGTTATATTGTTGCTACGAGCAAGCCAGTGGTCTTCTCCCGCGCAAAAGCGGGTCATGAGTGTCGTGAGTGCTGCCATGGATTTCGGCTTTTCCTGTCCAAGGTGCCGGGCTAGCCACTCATCGCAGATATTGTGCTTGAAGGCTGCTAGGGCCTCAGCGTCCGGACAGTCGACTATTTGATTTTTCTTTGTTTAGAACCGTGTCCAGAATTGCCTGGCCGATTCATCTGGCTGCTGAATTACGTGGCTTAGGTCATCGGCGTCTGGGGGTCGCACATAAGTGCCCTGGAAATTGTCAAGGAATGCGGCTTCCAGGTCCTCCCAACAACTGATTGATCCTGTTGGCAAGCTGTTAGGCCAATGCCGAGCTGGTCCTTTAAGCTTGAGTGGGAGGTATTTGATGTCGTGGAAATCGTCGCCGCGGGCCATATGGATATGAAGGAGATAATCCTCAATCCATACCGCGGGATCTGTTGTGCCATCATATGATTCGATGTTTATGGGTTTGAAACCCTCGGGGATTTGACGGATGCCGTCTCGAGCCATGGGGCGCCCACGCGATCCGTAGATCGATCTTGTTTGTTTAGCCTTGTCCTCCAACATATCTTGTAAGTCCGGCGCATAGTCCCGTGCCTTGGTATGGGGTGCGGCTTGAGTGGAGGGACGAGAGGCCTCTCGTCACGGCCACGAGGTGGCCGGTCGGCTGCATCGAGTGCTTCGTCCTCTAATTGGGGTAGCAACCTGTGCTTTGGGTACCTCTTGGAGGGGCGTTCGAGTTTATGCTCTTCGGCCGCAAGGACTTCAGTCCATCTGTCAACTAGCAAATCTTGATCAGCTCTGAGCTGTTGTAGTTTTTTCTTAAGGCTTCTTGTCATGGCCATAAGCCTGCGTTGAAAACGCTCTTGCTCGACGGGATCCTCTGGCACGACGAATTCGTCATCGTCGAGGCTTGCCTCGTCTTTGGAGGGAGGCATATAATTATCATCCTCGACCTCTCTGTCTGCCGCTCTCTCATGGGGGCTGGTTTCTCCATCCTCCTATGCTAAATCTTGCTGGAGGGGGTTTTCTTCGGCCCTTTCTGGAGTGTTATTATCTCCCGTGCTGGAATCACCGTGTTTGTTTTGGCAGGATTTTGAGCGGCGCCGCTGACGTCGGCGCTTAGGCTGTTTCTTGGAGGGGTCATCCTCTGCTGTTCCATCGCCATCTCCCTCTTTTGGGTTGTCCTCCATGTATATGTCATACAACGAGGTGGCTTTCCAGGGCCTAGTAGGCGCTGGTTCTTCATTATCTCCTTCATCGGCGTCCATACCGTCGATGTCTTCATAGTCGAAGTCGAGCATGTCGGTTAAGTCGTTGACAGTGGCTACAAAGTGGGTGGTGGGTGGGCTTTGAATTTCTTCATCGTGCAAATCCCAACCTCCCTGGCCGTAGTCTGGCCAGGGCTCTCCTGATAAAGAGAGAGACTTCAGTGACTTTAGAATATCGCCAAAAGGCGAGTGCTGAAAGATGTCCGCGGCAGTGAACTCCATGATCGGCACCCAATCGGATTCGATAGGCCGGGGCGCGGAGGGTTCGGAGTCCGGAAAGGAGTCCGGCTCCCTGGAGTCATGAGTCTCGTGGAGTGCGGGGCTGGTGTTCGGCTCAATTGCCTTTGGGATCGCAGCCCCCGAGGTGGCGTCCAACCGCCCATCCTCGATCGGCGCAGTTGGCTCCGAATTAGGGAACGGAGCCGATGCGGGTGCGGCCTCCAGGGCACTGTTCGGCGGCAGAGCTAGATCATGCTCGTCGGGACAGTGCAGCATGCTCGGCAGTGGCTCAAATCCGTCGAAGATCAAGTCCCCGCGGATGTCAGCCGTGTAGTTAAAACTCCCGAATCTGACCTGACGGCCAGGGGCGTAGCTTTCGATCTGCTCCAGATGGCCAAGTGAATTGGCCCGCAGTGCGAAGCCACCGAAGTCGAAGATCTGTCTGGGGAGGAAGGTCTCACGCTGGACTGCATCGCTGTTGAAGATCGTAGGAGCCATCGGGCTGATGGCGATGGCACAGAGGAACTCTCAATGAAAGCACCAATGTCGGTGTCAAAACCGGCGGATCTCGGGTAGGGGGTCCCGAACTGTGCGTCTAGGCCGGATGGTAACAGGAGGCAGGGGACACGAAGTTTTACCCAGGTTCGGGCCCTCTCGATGGAGGTAAAACCCTACGTCCTGCTTGATTAATATTGATGATATGGGTATTACAAGAGTTGATCTACCACGAGATCAGAGAGGCTAAACCCTAGAAGCTAGCTATGGTATGATTGTTTATGTGTATGTTGTCCTACAGACTAAAACCCTCCGGTTTATATAGACATCGGATAGGGTTGGGGTTACATAGAGTTGGTTACAATGGTAGGAGATCTGAATATCCGTATCACCAAGCTTGCCCTCCACGCCAAGGAAAGTCCCTTCCGGACACGGGACGAAGTCTTCAATCTTGTATCTTCATAGTCCTGGAGTCCGGCTGAAGGTATAGTCCGGCCATCCGGACACCCCCTAATCCAGGACTCCCTCAAGAAGGAAATAGGGGAGAGGGAGAAGAGAGTCCAACCCAGCTGGGCCTCTCACCGGCCCAACCTTCCCCACAGCCCATTAGCCAGCTAGGCCTCCCAACTACTGCACCTAGGCCCATTTGCCCCTAGGCCCAGCCGGCACCCTTCCTAACCCTAGCCGCGGCGGAGAGCTCTGCTCGATCCCCATCTCCCTCCCACAGCGCCGCAGCCTCCCTCGTCCTCGTCCACCTCACCTCTCTGCGATCCTCGCCGTAGCGCCCCGATCGATCCCCACATTCTCTCGATCCCCTCTTCCCCTGCTCGAGTCGCCAGGGAGGAGCGGCCTCTCGCTCCACCCACGCATGCGGGAGCCCCTGCGCCCGATCCCCGTCATCGCCAGTGCGCCTCGTCGTTGGGTCGTTGGACCTCGCCGCCTGGTCCTGCCCCTTCCGCGTCGTGCCTCTCTCTTGCCTCTCTGCGCCTCCTCGCGGACGCCGATGAGCGATGTCGACCGCACCTTCCGGCCTCCCTGCTCCCTCGTGCGGGCCGTGACCACTCTCAAGTCCAAGTCCTGTCGCCGCCCTGCATCCAACCGCCTTCCTGCACGCGTGTGGCCGTTGTTGGTTTTGTGCCAGCGCCTTCCTCCTCACAGCCATGGTGTTCGTCGTGGTTGTACAGTGCTGGAACGTTGCTGCTGCTTTGTGGCCCACCTCCTTTCGTTGACCACCAAGACCCGAGGCCTTTTTTTGTTGCTTCGTTTGGATGCGTCAAGTTCCTCTACTAACCATGTACGACTACGTGGATTCGCCAAGTACACCACCGGTAAGACCACACGGATGCTCGGACGAGTACCGAACGAAACGCCTAGTACCAGGTCAACAAGGATCGCCAAGTTCGTCTTCTGCCGTCCCCGAAATCGCCAAGTACCGCGACGCCAAGTACCCCTTTGAAACGCCAAGGTGGATCTCTACCGTTGACAAGGATTCGTTAAGACCGTCAAGTGAACGACTACTTCCACGACGATACGAGAACAACTACCGTCAACGTGCATTTTGCCAAGTACCACTACCGTCGACCCTCGAAGACTCCGTGAATGCCGAGTTCCTCGTCGTGACCCCGAACATCTACAGAAACTTGTGCAACTAAGAACGTGAATGACTAACGTCAACCCCAAGTGACTCGGATTCGTCAAGTCCCTCTATGAAACGTGTATCACTACTATCACTACCGACGTCGTTTACCACTACTTCCACTACGACCATCCCAAGAACATCTACATCCTCTACATTGCACCGAACCCGAACCGTCCTGTTTGCATGCTTCGAAGGTATAACCCCGAGACGACACCCGTGATTGAATGCATGTGAGTTGTATGAGATGAACTCCGCGTTTGCACCGTGGCCGAAATTGTCGCTTGCATGTTCCTCCTCGTTGCCATGCCATCCACCCGTGGGAACCCAGTAACCAGGATCAGCCCACCATCTTTTGCACGATGTCGCCACACTTCCTTTGAACCGGTATCTCCATGAGCTACCGGAACAGTTATGTCGCTGTGGCATCATTTTCAGATTCGTTGTCGTGGCCCCCTTTTTCCTTCCGGCATGCCGACAAATGCTTCATAACATGCTCATCTCAACATTTTCTTAAAGTTACATAAAACATGTATATGCCATCTGCATCATGATAACAACATTTAAAATGTTTAAAATTGTTGTTTGCATTAAATTGCTAAATATGCATATGGGGATTTTTCGGAATTGTTGTTTGTTGTTCCGGCCTCATTTAAAATGCCTAAATAGTTAGTTTACTTATGCCTCTCCTCTTGCCATGTTTAACCAACATTTAACATTGTTGAGTACATAAACAAGACGGAACTAAATTATCGACTGTGGTGTTTAGTCAATATGCAACTCGTTGCATATTGCACTCCACTTAATTTGTAGTGTTGTTTGTGCACTTTGCCATGCCATGCTTATTTAAACCGGACATGCATCATCCTTGTTTGTGCATCATGCCATCTTTATGTGATGTATGTTTACCATGTTGCTTGCTACTTTCCGGTTTGTGATAACCCACAAGTATAGGGGATCAATTGTAGCCTCTTTCGATAAGTAAGAGTGTCGAACCCAACGAGGAGCTAAAGGTAGAACAAATATTCCCTCAAGTTCTATCGACCACTGATACAACTCTACGCACGCTTGACGTTCGCTTTACCGGAAACAAGTATGAAACTAGAAGTACTTTGTAGGTGTTTTTGGGTAAGCTTGCAAGAAATTAAAGAGCACGTAAATAAAAGCTAGGGGTTGTTTACAGAAAGACACAACTAAATTAGTTTTAGTAAAGAGCTTTTGTCAACAAGAAGGTTATTTGTCCCTAGGCAATCGATAACAAGACCGGTAATCATTATTGCAATTTTATTTGAGGGAGAGGCATAAGCTAACATACTTTCTCTACTTGGATCATATGCACTAATGATTGGAACTCTAGCAAACATCTGCAACTACTAAAGATTCATTAAGGTAAAACCCCAACCATAGCATTAAAGCATCAAGTCCCCTTTATCCCATACGCAAACAACCTACTTACTCAGGTTTGTGCTTCTGTCACTCACGCCACCGACCATAAGAAAATCATAAGCATACTGCAAACCCTACAGCGGGAATCCCTCACGCTTGTGCGACACGGAGAGCACCATAGGACAGCACCAATAATAAAACATACAACTCAAACCAATCACGATCATCAAATAGCCATTAGGACAAAACAGATCTACTCAAACATCATAGGATAGCCATACATCATTGGGAAATAATATATAGCATTGAGCACCATGTTTAAGTAGAGATTATAGCGGGTAAGCGAGAGGTTACACCGCTGCATAGAGGGGGGTAGAGTTGGTGATGATGGCGGTGAAGTTGTTGGTGAAGATGGCGGTGATGATGATGGCCCCGGCAGCGCTCCGGCGCCACCGGAAGCAAGGGGGAGAGGGCCCCCTTCTGCTTCTTCTTCTTCTTCCTTAACCTCCTCCCTAGATGGGAGAAGGGTTTCCCCTCTGGTCCTTGGCTCCCATGGCGTGGGAGGGGCGAGAGCCCCTCCGAGATTGGATCTATCTCTCTGTTTCTCTCTGGTTTTGCGTTCTGTTCTGGTCTGTTTCACCGTTTCGCGTATATATGGAGATCTGTAACTCCGATTGGCCTGAAACCTTCGCCGTGATTTTTTTTCCGAATATTAGCTTTCTTGCGGCAAAAGAAGAGCGTGAACCACCTTACGGTGGGCTCACGAGGGTAGGGGCGCGCCCCCCTGCCTCGTGATCACCTCGGGCACTAGTTCGCGTTGATTTTCCTTCCAAATTTTCCATATTTTCCAAAAATAAGCTCCGTCCATTTTTATCCTGTTTGGACTCCATTTGATATGGATATTCTGCGAAACCAAAAACATGCAACATATAGGAACTGGCACTGGGCACTAGATCAATATGTTAGTCCCAAAAATAATATAAAAAGTTGCCAAAAAGTATATGAAAGTTGAATAATATTGGCATGGAACAATCAAAAATTATAGATAGGATGGAGACGTATCAGTTTGCTTCTCTCGTTAGCTTCGGCTTTGTTCCGGAGTTGTGAGAATTCGTTCGACTACGTCCATTTGTCTTCTTCCTGGACTCGTTCTTCTTCCTTGCAGGATCTCAGGCAAGATGACCATACCCTCGATATCACTTCTATCTTTGCTTAGTAGTTGTTCGCTCTATCGCTATGTCGCGCTACCTACCACCTGTTATATCATGCCTCCCATATTGCCATGTCAAGCCTCTAACCCACCTTCCTAGCAAACCGTTGTTTGGCTATGTTACCGCTTTGCTCAGCCCCTCTTATAGCGTTGTTAGTTGCAGGTGAAGTTGAAGTGTGTTCCATGTTGGAACATGGATATGTTGGGATATCACAATATTTCTTATTTTAATTAATGCATCTATATACTTGGTAAAGGGTGGAAGGCTCGGCCTTATGCCTAGTGTTTTTTTCCACTCTTGTCGCCCTAGTTTCCGTCATACTGGTGTTATGTTCCTTGATTTTGTGTTCCTTACGCAGTTGGGGTTATGGGGCCCCCTTGACAGTTCGCTTTGAATAAAACTCCTCCAGCAAGGCCCAACCTTGGTTTTAACATTTGCCTCACCACCACCTTTTTTTCCCTTGGGAGTTGCTAACCCGAGGGTCATCTTTATTTTAACCCCCCCCCCCCGGGCCAGTGCTTCTCTAAGTGTTGGTCTGAACTGGGTAGCCTGCGGGGCCACCTCAGGGAAACTTGAGGGCTGGTTTTACTCGTAGCTTGTCCCATCCGGTGTGCCCTGAGAACTTGATACGCGTGACTCCTATCGGGATTTGTTGACACATCGGGCGGCTTTGCTGGTCTTGTTTTACCATTGTCAAAAATGTCTTGTAACCAGGATTCCGAGACTGGTCGGGTCTTTCTGGGAGAAGGAATATCCTTCGTTGACCGTGAGAGCTTGTGATGGGCTAAGTTGGGACACCCCTGTAGGGTATAAACTTTCGATAGTTGTGCCTATGGTTATGTGGCAGATGGGAATTTGTTAATATCCGGTTGTAGAGAACTTGACACTTGACTTAATTAAACTGAATCAACCGCGTGTGTAGCCGTGATGATCTCTTTTCGGCAGAGTCCGGGAAGTGAACATGGTCTTGGGTTATGTTTGTGTGTAAGTAGTTTCAGGATCACTTCTTGATCGCTTCTAGCTTCGCGACCGTTGCGTAGCTTCTCATATTACTCTTATTTATGTCAGTTAGCCACCATAATTGCTTAGCGCTTGCTGCAGCTCCACCTCATTACCTTATCCAACCCATAAGCTTAAATAGTCTTGATCTCGCGGATGTGCGATTGCTGAGTCCTCGTGACTCACGGATACTTCCAAACAGTTGCAGGTGCCGACGATACCACTACAGGTGATGCAACCGAGCTCAAGTGGGAGCTCGATGAAGATCTTGGTCGTTGTTATGTGTCTTTTCCGGTTGATGCGTAGTGGTGCCCAGTTGGGACGATCAGGGATCTAGCATTTGGGGTTGTCTTCTTTTATTTTGGTTCCATAGTCGGGCCTTGATTGTACTCTGGTTGATGTATGTTTTACTTGTGATTTGTGTGAAGTGGTGATTGTAAGCCAACTTGTTATCCCTTTCTTATTCAGTAAATGGGATTGTGTGAAGACTACCCCTCTTGCGAAAACACCACAATGCGGTTATGCCTCTAAGTCGTGCGTCAACACGTGGGAGATATAGCCGTATCGTGGGTGTTACAAGTTGGTATCAGAGCCATCCCCGACTTAGGAGCCCCCTCCTTGATCGAATCACTGACGGTTTTGAGTCTAGAACAAAAATGCTTTGAGTCATAGGATTATATATATCGGAGAGTAGGATTCTTTTTACTCCTCAGTCCCTTTGTCGCTCTGGTGAGGTCTCTGGACATAGATGTTTTGACTTTCCTCTCCTCAAATTTCACAAAAAAATTTAGGGTCACGCGGATATCTTGGAATCGTTCCGATATTCTTGTGACGAGAACATTGTTCTTGGTGCCTCCTGACATTTAGGGGTTGTGGCAGTGTCCCGGGGAGTTGAGCTCCGAGGTGTTGTCGTCACAATTTTATCATTGCAGTTCTGGAATACCTGAGTTCGCCGACATCGAAAATCTCTTTTATGCAGTTGTTGGTGAGATAACCTCGACGCCACCCAATACTGGGGTGGGAGTTCGGGAGTATCGCCATAACTCGTATAACGGGTGCTTTTCGAAGGTTGAGGTACACGATTTCCGAAGGTTTCTTGGTTATGTGTTGACGGATGGATACAGCTGGATGTCGGGATTGTTAGTCTGGGTGAGATATTATGCTTCCCCTGTATCCACAACACCATATTGCATAACCAGAAAGTTTTGGGAGTTTATAGGTGGGAATTCAAGTATCTTGTAGGATATCTTTCCAACAGACACATGATACGATATGGGGTCTATTGTATGTTTGTTCTGGCTTATTCCCTAAGCCCATCCTTTGTTTTGTTTTTGTTGTGGCATTCGAGTTTCTTCGAAGTTAAATGTGGATTCCATACCCTTTCCAAATGGTGTTCTCATATTACTATGTGAATACTAACCCTTCTTATTTATCGATATTGTCATCTCAATTATATTTCCAACCGGTGCGTTTCTCTTCGAGATGATCCCATCATTTTTTTCCATCCGCAAGATCAATTCTAAGTTTTCTCAACGGTATCCATTCCATCTTCCCAAGTTGCCTTTGCTTTCCCACCCTCCCACCCTTTGTATTCAAGGACTCTGATTTCTTAATCAAGTATCCTTTTTATTGATGGGAAGTCTCTCCATTCTTTTCCGCCAATGTTCTTATCCGGTGATTCTCACGAAGATACTAACGGAGTTTCAAGTTTATTATTCTTCGTTCTCTTTTCTTCTCCGGTGGATTCAAATCAAGCTTTGTCGATCATATCCTTTCCTCATTTCAAATGTTTTCTCATGCCGGTGCACCTCTTAATCGTTCACTTCACTTATTAATTTGTTCTGTAGTACTGAAGATATATCCGGAGATTCGTGTTTTCATTCCAAATCCGTTCAAGATATCTCGAGGTTGTTATGTCTTTTGAGCCATTTAATTCAACCAGCGCAATCTCTCTTTTAAATAGTTCAACGGTGTTTCCTTTTGAGTGGGCCCTAACCCACGGGTCTTTTCCCAGGATCTTACCTGACTCTTCTAATTTTTTCGGAGATATTCACAAATTATTTTCGATGTTTGACGTAAGAATGAATTTCATCAGTCATATGTTTTCCAAGATCGATTTCAAATTATTTTTCATTGTTGGCTCAACCTCTTCGCTTCTCATTCTTCCGGAGTGTCTCATCAATTATCATGATGTTTCTCATCGTCATTCTCAAACATTTGTAGATCGAAGAAGGATTTCTCCTAAATCTTGGTGTGTTCTCTGGAAGATGCGTAGTTCCAGCTGGCTGCCATCCTCTCATAATTATTTTTAATTGTGGGAATTCTTGTCACCCATCCGGAGCAATCCAGGAGTCTTTTTAGTTTGATTCTCCAGAGCCCATCATCTCAGAATCATTCATTCCATCTTTCAGCTCTCGTTCTCCAAATCTTACCGGGGCATCATTCAAGTATTCTCTAATCAGCTCGGGATCTCTTCGTTCATTCAATTCCTACGGTGGTTCTTTCAACATTCCTCTTCTGTTGTTATCATATCAATTAATTCGTTCTTCCGAATCCTACTGGTGGTTTGTTCAAGTTTTTCCCAAGTTTGGCTATATCTCTTTCAATCTTTTTCAAGAAGAATAAGTAGTATGCCAAATCCGTTGTTTGTCATCAATTTAAATTGGTGAAAGATACGCATAACGTAATTCTTATTATTGTTTCATCCAAGTGATCTACTATCTTCTTTCCAGAGTTGTTCATCATGTCACATTTCTTACTTCGAGATGCTTCATCTTTTCTTTTCCAGAGTTCCAAGTTTTTCGCATGATCTCGTCGTGAAGCTCCATCTTAATCATCACAAGGCTTCACTTTGTGCTTTCAACTTCTCTTTCTTTTTTATCATCCTTTGGTTTACCAGAGCTCTTCACGGAGGCTCTACATGGTGGTTCGTCAATGATTCCTTTCATTCTCGATTTGCTCTTCAAGATTTCTCTCGAGGTTAAGATCCGCCAAGCTTTAGTCTAAAATAACATGGTGTTCAACACATGACTTATTTGATGAGTTCAAGCATTCTTCATCTTGCATCCGATGTGCACTCCTTCCTACCTCATCTTTTGAGGTGGTGTTATGTCATTTTTTATAATTTCCCTCCGTGTTTCATGATTCACAAGTTTTCAAGAGTGACATATTTAAATCCATCATTTTTTCTTCGCTCAAGACATCTTTTCAACCAATCAATCTATTTTTTGGAGTTATCTTGGGTTATATTTCACCTACAGCCTTCCCTAAGGAATGTTGTTATTAGGGTGCTTAACAATGATCCAAGTTATCTCTTTATCATCTTCGTGGAAGAAGTTTTTCATCTCTTTGGTGCTCTCAATCAAATCTTTTTTCCCGTGAGTGGCAGGCTATCACCTCATAATTTTGAGATGTTTTCCATAAGGCCACAACAAGCTTATCCTTTCATTATTGATAATCCAACAACTCCGTTCTAGCATTTCCTGTAAGCATGCTCTTTCAAGATCTTGTTTTCCTCCGTTCAGTAAATTCCATTCTTTCATTTCTTCCGGAGGCATTGTGATGTTGCACTCTTTGAACCATCATCCCATTTTTTGTCAAAGATCATGTTCTTTGCTTTGCTTATCCATTCAACCGGAGTGTCGTGCCCTCCATTCAAGTTCTCTCATCTTATCAAGTTTTGCCTCCCTTCGCAACCGGAGTGCTGTCTGAAATCTTTCTTACCCCTTGTGCCTTTCTTTCAATAGTTCCGGAGGCAGGGTGTTGTTGATTTCATCAAGTATCCTCTCATCTTGTAAAGTTCATGTTCAATTCCTTCCATTTACAGTCGGAGTGTGTCCAAATTATATCATTCTTATTCTGTCTCTATCTTTTTTTAACCAGGGTGTTGTCGTAATTGATCTTTATCGTCCCTTGTACATCTTGTTTCAACCGGAGCGCTTACATGTACTTCTTGTCCATTGTTCTCGTCATTCATAGCTTTGCAAACTGTAGGATCGAAAGTATGTCTAGAGGGGGGGTGATTAGACTACTTGACCATATAAAAACTTAACCTTTTCCCAATTTTAGTTCTTGGCAGATTTTAGCTATTCTAGGACAAGTCAAGCAATCATAACACAATTCAAGCAAGCATGCAAAGAGTATATTGGCAGCGGAAAGTAAAGCATGCAACTTGCAAGAATGTAAAGGGAAGGGTTTGGAGAATTCAAATGCAGTTGGAGACACGGATGTTTTTCCCATGGTTCGGATAGGTGGTGCTATCCTACATCCACGTTGATGGAGACTTCAACCCACGAAGGGTAACGGTTGCGCGAGTCCACGGAGGGCTCCACCCACGAAGGGTCCACGAAGAAGCAACCTTGACTATTCCACCATGGCCATCGCCCACAAAGGACTTGCCTCACTAGCGGTAGATCTTCATGAAGTAGGCGATCTCCTTGCCCTTACAAACTCCTTGGTTCAACTCCACAATCTTGTCGGAGGCTCCCAAGTGACACCTAGACAATCTAGGAGACACCACTCTCCAAGAAGTAACAAATGGTGTGTTGATGATGAACTCCTTGCTCTTGTGCTTCAAATGATAGAATCCCCAACACTCAACTCTCTCTCATAGGATTTGGATCTGGTGGAAAGAAGATTTGAGTGGAAAGCAACTTGGGGAAGGCTAGAGATCAAGATTCATATGGTAGGAATGGAATATCTTGGTCTCAACACATGAGTAGGTGGTTCTCTCTCAGAACATATGAGTTGGAAGTGTAGATGTGTTCTGATGGCTCTCTCCACGAATGAAGAGGAGGTGGAGGGGTATATATAGCCTCCACACAAAATCCAACCGTTACACACAGTTTTCCAATCTCGGTGGGACCGAATCAACAAACTCGGTCAGACCAAAATAGTAAACCTAGTGACCGTTAGAGATTTTCGGTGGGACTGACATGCAACTCGGTAGGACCGATTTTGTTAGGGTTAGGGCATAACGTAATCTCGGTGAGACCGATTACACAAACTCGGTGAGACCGACTTTGGTAATTAGCTAACCAGAGAGTTGGTCAGGCAAACTCGGTGGGACCGATTTGCTCTTTCGGTGAGACCGAAAAGTTACAAAAAGGAAACAGAGAGTTTAGATTGCAATCTCGGTGGGACCGATTCGCTCTTTTGGTGAGACCAAAAAGTTACGAAAGGGAAACAAAGAGTTTGCAATCCCATCTCGGTGAGACCGAGATCCCTATCGGTAGAACCGAATTGCTAGGGTTTGGCAGTGGCTTATGACAAGTGAAACTCGGTGGCGCCGGATAGAAAGAATCGGTAGGGCCGAGTTTGGCTTAGGGTCTAGGTCATATGTGGATATGGGAAAGTAGTTGAGGGTTTTGGAGCATATCACTAAGCACATGAAGCAAGAGGCTCATTAAGCAACACCTCATCCCTCCTTGATAGTATTGGCTTTTCCTAAAGACTCAATGTGATCTTGGATCATTAAAATATAAAATGAAGAGTCTTGAGCTTTTGAGCTTGAGCCAATGCTTTGTCCTTAGCATTTTGAGGGTTCCACTTTCACCATCCATGCCATGCCAATCATTGAGCTTTCCTGAAATAATCATCTTGGAATAGCATTAGCTCAATGAGCTATATGTTGTTATGAATTACCAAAACCACCTAGGGATAGTTGCACTTTCACAAACTCCAAGGTTCACATGGTGTTTCTTGTTTATCTTTTCAACCGGTGTGCTTTCATATTCTTTTGGTCCGTTAAGCTCTTGTTTCATGTCCTTCAGCCTACAAGGTTCTCGCAATGTTCTTTGTTCCTCTTTTATAACAGAGTGTTTTCAACTTCTTGCATCTTTGTTGGATTCCTTCTTTCAATTTGTTTAACCTCTCAAGGTTCGTTGGTTTCACTCTTTTGTCAAAGATGCAACTTGTTTTACCTCTTCCTCTTCCATTTCTCTCCGCTGCCATCCTTAGATCTCGGGATGAGATCTCTTGTAAGTGGAGGAGTGTTGTGACGACCCAGGACCGATGCTCCAGAAGACTTCCATATTTTTGTGACCTTCGTGTGTTTCATTTGTACTTTCTCTATTTACTTTTTGCATTGCATCATGCCATCATGTCATTTAATTTTGTAAAACTCAACTAAATAAATTGCATGGATCTTCGATCCATTTAAACCGAGGGAATTCACATGGTGATTCTCTTTATAACATATCCTCCCAATATTAGGGAGCTATAATAAATATTACATTCTTTTGGAATTAACCATAACACACGTGCAAAAATAATTCCCATGCCTATTCCACTTCGAGTTTGACCTTCAAATCTTGTCCACAATTCTTTATCTCTTTTATCGAGGCTCCTCTAAAAAACCAAACATTTTTGGACCTTCTTTTTACCAAGTCCTAGTTCAAACCCATTTGAATTAAATTCAAATGAGTTTTAATTTACATCTTTCAATCATGGCCTTTTCTATTTTCTCGGAACAAACTCATTTTTCTGAGTCCGGGAAACTTAACCACATGTCCAAATTCTTCCTCTAACCTTCTCTTATCTCTTTTCCTTTCTCTTAATTCTCTGTTAATGAAAAGAGAAGGAAATAGGGGAGAGGGAGAAGAGAGTCCAGCCCAGCTGGGCCTCTCACCGGCCCAACCTTCCCCATAGCCCATCAGCCAGCTAGGCCTCCCAACTACTGCACCTAGGCCCATTTGTCCCTAGGCCCAGCCGGTGCCCTTCCTAACCCTAGCCGCGGGGGACAGCTCTGCTCAATCCCCATCTCCCTCCCACAGCACCGCAGCCTCCCTCGTCCTCCTCCACCTCACCTCTCCGCGATCCTCGTCGCAGCGCCCCGATCGATCCCCACTCTCTCCCGATCCCCTCTTCCCCTGCTCGCGACATAGGAGAGGAGCGGCCTCTCGCTCCACCCACGCACGCAGGAGCCCCCGCGCCCGATCCCCGTCATCGCCAGCGCGCGTCGTCGCTGGGTCGTTGGACCTCGCTGCCCGGTCCTGCCCCTTCCGCGTCGTGCCTCTCCCCCGCCTCTCCACGCCTCCTCGCAGATGCCGGCTAGCGACGTCGACCGCGCCTTCCGGCCTCCCTGCTCCTTCGCGCGGGCCGTGACCACCCTCAAGGCCAAGTCCTGTCGCCGCCCTGCATCCAACCGCCTTCCTGCACGTGCGTGCCCGTTGCTGGTCTCGTGCCAGGGCCTTCCTCCTCACGGCCATGGTGTTCGTCATGGTTGTACAGTGCTGGCACGCTGCTGCTTCGCCGCCCACCTCCCTTCGTTGACCACCAAGACCCGAGGCCCTTTTTTGTTGCTTCGTTTGGATGCGTCAAGTTCCTCTACTAATCGTGTACGACTACGTGGATTTGCCAAGTACACCACCGGCAAGACCACACGGATGCTCGGACGAGTACTGAATGAAATGCCTAGTATCAGGTCAACTAGGATCGCCAAGTTCGTCTTCTACCATCCTCGAAATCACCAAGTACCACGACGCCAAGTACCCCTTCAAAACGCCAAGGTGGATCTTTACCGTTGACGAGGATTCGATAAGACCGTCAAGTGAACGACTACTTCCATGACGATACGAGCACAACTACCGTCGATGTGCATTTTGCCAAGTACCACTACCGTCGACCCTCGAAGACTCCGTGAACACCGAGTTCCTCGTCGTGACCCCGAACATCTATGGAAACTTGTGCGACTCAGAACGTGAACGACTACCGTCGACCCCAAGTGACTCGGATTCGTCAAGTCCCTCTACGAAACGTGTATCACCACTTCCATTACCGACTCCGTGTACCACTACTTCCACTACGACCGTACCGAGAACGTCTACTTCCTCTACATTGCACCGAACCCGAACCGTCCTATTTGCACGCTTCGAAGGTATAACCCCGAGACGACGCCCATGATCGAATGCATGTGAGTTGTATGAGATGAACCCCGCGTTTTCACCGTGTCCGAAATTGTCGCTTGCATGTTCCTCCTTGTTGCCATGCCGTCCACCCATGGGAACCTGGTAACCGGGATCACCCCACCATCTTTTGCACGCTCCCGCCACACTTCCTTTGCATCGGTATCTCCATGAGCTACTAGAACCCTTATGTTGCCGTGGCATCATTTTTGGATTCGTTAACGTGGCCCCCTTTTTCAATCCGCCATGGCGACAAATACTTCATAACATGCTCATGTCAACATTTTCTTAAAATTGCATAAAACTTGTATATGTCATCCGCATCATGATAGCAACATTTAAAATGTTTAAAATTGTTGTTTGCATTAAATTGCTAAATATGCATATGGGGATTTTCCGGAATTGCTGTTTGTTGTTTCGGCCTCATTTAAAATACCTAAATAGTTAGTTTACTTATGCCTCACCTCTTGCCATGTTTAACCAACATTTAACATTGTTGAGTACATAAACAAGAGGGAACTAAATTATCGATTGTGGTGTTTCGTCCATATGCAACTCGTTGCATATAGAACTCCACTTAATGTGTAGTGTTGTTTGTGCACTTTGCCATGCCATGCTTATTTAAACCGGACATGCATCATCCTTGGTTGTTGATAACCTACAAGTATAGGGGATCGCAATAGTTTTTGATAAGTAAGAGTGTCGAACCCAAGGAGGGCAGAACAAATATCCCCTCAAGTTCTATCAGCCACCGATACAACTCTACGCACGCTTGATGTTCGCTTTACCTAGAACAAGTATGAAACTAGAAGTAATTTGTAGGTGTTGTTGGTTAGGTTTGCAAGATAATAAAGATTGCGTAAATAAAAAGTAGGGGCTGTTTAAATAAGGACACAACTAAGTTAGTTTTAGTAAAGAGCTTTTTGTTACGAGAAAGTTATTTGTCCCTAGGCAATCGATAACTAGACGGTAATCATTATTGCAATTTTATATGAGGGAGAGGCATAAGCTGACATACTTTCTCTATTTGGATCATATGCACTTATGATTTGAAATCTAGCAAGCATCTGCAACTACTAAAGATCATTAAGGTAAAACCCAACCATAGCATTAAAGCATCAAGTCCTCTTTATCCCATACGGAACAACCCCCTTACTCGGGTTTGTGTTTTAGTCACTCACGCAACCCACTATAAGCGAATCATGAATGTATTGCAACACCCTATAGCAGGAATCCCTCACACTTGCACGACACGGGGAGCACCATAGGACAGCATCAATAATAAAACATGCAACTCAAACCAATCTCGATCATCAAATAGCCCATAGGACAAAATGGATCTACTCAAACATCATAGGATAGCCATACATCATTGGGAAATAATATATAGCGTTGAGCACCATGTTTAAGTAGAGATTACAACGGGTAAAAGAGGGGTTACACCGCTGCATGGAGGGGGGAAGAGTTGGTGTTGATGGCGGTGAAGTTGTTGGTGAAGATTGCGGTGATGATGATGGCCCCTAGTGGCACTCCGGTGCCACCGGAAGCGAGGGAGAGAGAGCCCCCCTCATTCTTCTTCCTTGACCTCCTCCCTAGATGGGAGAAGGGTTTCCCCTCTGGTCCTTGGCCTCCATGGCATGGGAGGGCGAGAGCCCCTCCGAGATAGGATCTGTCTCTCTGTCTCTCTCTCTTTCTGCGTTCTCAGATTCTACCCTTTCACCGTTTATTATATTCCTGGAGATCCCTAACTCTGATTGGGCTGAAATTTTAACACGATCTTTATCCGGATATTAGCTTTCCTGCGGCGAAACAAGGGCACCAACCGCCTTACGGGGTGGCCACGAGGGTCAGGGGCGCGCCCCCTGCCTCGTGGCCCCCTCGGGCATCATCTCACGTGGATTTTTCTTATAAAAATCACATATATTCTAAAAAAATCTCCATCAGTTTTTATCCCGTTTGGACTCCGTTTGATATGGATATTCTGCGAACAAAAAACATGCAATAAACAGGAACTGGCACTGGGCACTGGATCAATATGTTAGTCCCAAAAATAGTATAAAAAGTTGCCAAAAGTATATGAAAGTTGTAGAATATTGGCATGGAACAATCAAAAATTATAGATATGATGGAGACGTATCAGCATCCCCAAGCTTAATTACTGCTCTTCCTCGAGTAGGTAAATGATTAAAAGATAATTTTTTATGTGGAATACTACCTAGCATAATCTTGATCACATATCTAATCATGGCATGAATATTAAGGCACGAGTGATTCAAAGCAATAGTCTATCATTTGACATAAAAAACCATAATACTTCAAGCCCACTAATAAAGCAATCATGTCTTTTCAAAATAACAAGGCCAAAGAAAGTTATCCCTACAAAATCATATAGTCTGGCTATGCTCCGTCTTCACCACACAAAATATTCACATCATGCACAACCCCGATGACAAGCCGAGCAATTGGTTCATACTTTTTAACGCGCTTCAGCATTTTCAACCCTCACGCAATACATGAGCGTGAGCCATGGATATGGCACTATAGGTGGAATAGAATGGTGGTTGTGGAGAAGACAAAAAGGAGAAGATAGTCTCACATCAACTAGGCGTATCAACGGGTTATGGAGATGCCCATCAATAGATATCAATTTGGGTGAGTAGGGATTGCCATGCAATGGATGCACTAGAGCTATAAGTATATGAAAGCTCAAACTGAAACTAAGTGGGTGTTTATCCAACTTGCTTGCTCATGAAGACCTAGGGCATTTGAGGAAGCCCATCGTTGGAATATACAAGCCAAGTTTTATAATGAAAATTCCCACTAGTATATGAAAGTGATAACTCAAGAGACTCTAACATCTCAAATTTTCAATTTGGAATGTTATACATAGGTCATTCATGCATACCATATTTTATTGCATTTTCGTTCCGCAATCCTCGAGATCCTAAGCAACTCAAGGACCCTCGGAGAGAGTTGGGGATTTCCCGGTTTTCATATTTAATTTTTATCAAATAATGAAACGAGGATTTTTTATTTTAATTATTTTTCTCTCCGAAAAATATTACATATTAAAATATATGAGAGGAGATAACATGACTTCTCCAAAATAATTGAAATATTGGAGGAAAAATATTGAAATCATTCATTTGATTTTATTTGGATTTTATTTGCATTAGAAAAATTGCACGTTTTCAAAATTGCATTTTAGGGCCAAGAAAATGTTCATCTCGTTCTAAATATTTTATTTAGACGGTGAAAACTTATTTTGGCATCTTTAGAATTTTATTTTATTTTCTAGGATTTATTTTTCTGTTCGGCGGAATTATTTAAAAAAAACTTCCAGCGCCCGACCGGGCCGAAGCCCAGCCGAGCCAGGCCGGCCCAACCCCGCGCCACCGCCTTCCCCGTCCCATGCCGCCGCCGGACTCGGAAGAGTCTGAGCCGCCGCCGCCGCCGCGACCCCCTCGCCAAGTCGGAGCCTCCGCCTCCCAGCCTTTAAAAACCCACCCCGGGGCCCCCTTAGGAGCCCCAAGTCGCCGCCGCCGCAGCCCGCGCCGCCGCCTGCCACCGCCCGCGCTGTAGCTGCCCCGCGCCGCCAAGCCGCCCCGCCGGCCCGCAAGCCCGCCGCCCAAGCCCCGCCTGGCCGGAGCTACCTCATCGGAGAGGTAGCGCGCCGATCCGCCGCCGGCGGCTTTTTTTAAAACCGATTTGGTTTTTTTTTAAACGTAATTCGTTTTTTCAGATCGGTTCGCCGGTTTTTCCCGCTTCTGCTACTTAGCGGACGTTCGTCCGTACGTTCATTCTAAAGAATGGTTTTTTCGCCCGTTAGTTGCAAATAACGAACGCTCGTTCGTTAGTTTGTTCGTCAGTTTTCTTTTTATCGGATTTTTCCGCGATTATTCTCGATCGCGATTTCTGATCCGATTTTCGTTTCAGTTTATCTTTTCGCTCATTTATCGGAATCAGGCGATTCAAGCGCCTAGATCTTCGTCTCGAGACCCTCTTTATGTTTAATCAACTTACACAAGATTTTGGTACTGTAAAATTTGATTTTAGATCAGATTAGTAAATGGATCTTGTTTCTTTCGCCGTTTGAGTTTCGTTGCTCCGTTTGATTTGATTCTTTTTGCAAACCGGAGTTCTTAAGTTGAAATTTCTAGTCAATCTATCTTATTTGAGTTTTGCCCGTGCATCTCTGCTTGTTGCTTATGTATGCTATTGTTTCTTTGCGATAGAATTCCCAGAGTGCGAAGCATGCTACTATGAGTCCCTAGGTTCCGCGGATCATCAGCAAGGCAAGTAACACATTGATCATACTCTTTTCATACCCAGTTTTTATGCATTAGAATCAATCCTCAAACATTGCATGAATAGGATGTCATTAACTTGTGGGTTGGGAAGTAGTTGTTGAGGTAGAACCTATTGCCCTGTTATATCAAACCCTTGGGAGTTACTTCTACGCGTTGCTTATATTGCTATGCTATGCTCATAGACGTGGTTTGGGTTTGAGTGAAATCCATGACAGATGTGAGATTGTTAACTAATGGTTCAACTTAAGGTGGCAAATTAAATACACATCTGGGTGGATTGAGGCACCTGGAGTACCCAGTGTTGCCTGTATTTTTGGAAATCTCGGGGTTCCGTGTGATTTTCCTATGGACCGCCACCCAGGCTCAAAGGGAACTGAGATTATTCATGCTAGAAACTTCCATGTGCAACCACAAGCTATTATGGGCTCTAGCATAGTTGAGTAAGTTACGTGAAGCTCTTGAAGAGGTGGATCAGCAGGTAGAGGGTTGTAGGTTTGGTATGGTCCGCCTGGAGTAGAGAGTTAATGTTTCTGAAAGACTGTGTCTCGATCATCCATGTTTCAAACACCATGTAGTGCAAAAAATCCAACGGAGGTGATTGAGTCTTGTGGGGAAAAGTGCGCAAACCTCTACAGAGTGTACAATCTAATCATGGTTAGTCGTGTCCCCGGTTATGGACAATCTTGAGTATCTAGTACTTGGAGTATCTTAAGTATCTCATCACTCTTAATTAATATTGTTGGGTTGTTAATTACTTTAATTGGGATTGAGTTGGAGGAACCTTCTCAATGATGTTTCAACCACCATGATAGTTAAATTAAAATCTATTCCTTTGTTGTAGGGAAAAATTGGCTTTTCACAAAAACTATAACCATAGAGCTTTCCACCAGCCAAGTATGCATGTAGTGATAGCATTATTCTGTACTTGCTCTATTGTGTTATATTGCCGGCATATTCCATGTGCTGACCCGTTTTCGGGCTGCAATGTATTATGTTGCAGACTTTTCAGACGATGAGTAAGGTTCGTTAGGTCGTTGCCGTGCAGCTCAGCTATGCCGTTGGAGTTGATGGACTCACTTTATCTTCCAAGCCTTCCACTATTATCGTATTAGATGGCCTTAAGCCATATTATTGTAATAAGTTCTCTTTTGAGACATTCAATGTAATAAGTGTGTGATTGCTACTCTGTTATAAATCCTTCGAGTACTATGTGTGTCAGCATTACCGATCCAGGGATGACACTGAAGCACAGAGACTTGACCGTTTGAGGTTGGATCGCTACAAGATGGTATCAGAGCACACGTTGTGTGTAGGACACGTCCACTAAGATAAAAACCCTAGGTCACTCTTCTCTACTCATTTCTAACTCCTCTTCATTTTCTACTCCTTAGGATGGCGGAGATGAAGAACAAGTTTGCACAGCCGGATGAAGACACACCTTTTGGACGCCATTTGAAGGAAGTCAATAGGTACTTGAACATTGGAATACCAAGCTTCACCGGGACGTACAACGCCACCTTACCAGAAGAGGAGCACTGGATGATTCAAGTACAAGTTCCAGGAAGGACGTTCTCGCCAACCTCTAAACCCATTGAATTTTCTTTCGAAGCACCCACCTGGAGTCTAGGCAAGAGCATGGCAGCCCACATTACCATGGGACGCACTGGAGAAGTCTACAACAAGGATCTCAAGGACACTATCTACCCGATTTGTGGGCGCCGAGACGAGCAATGGGAAGTGATCAGCACCAAGAAGGATAGATCCATTGCAGCTTTCATCCAGGAGCTAAACCAGCACATTCGACGTCAGGAGAACCAGATGTGCGCAGACATGATGGACTTGAAGAAGGCGAAGACTAGGATCATCGAACTGGAGGAAGAACTCAAGTTTACACGCGATGGATATGAGGAGGAAATTAAGACGCTACTGGAGAAGAATGACGACCTGGTTAAGAAGATCGGAGTATTCATGGGAGATCCAGCACCGGGAGGAGAAGACGATGATTCCACTTGCCCGAACAACTACATTATCATCGAAGACACCGACTCTGACCCTCGTGATGATGACTTTGAAGACGAAGCTGGAGCAGATATCATGGAGTCTTCCACCGATCAAAATTTCCATATGACCATCACATATTAGTAGTATTTCCCCATGTATTTAGTAGTAGTTGAGCACTTTTGCGATAGTTTTAGACCGCTTGTATGCCCTTGCTTGATTGCTTGAGTGAAATGATTGTGTTTGTATCATATGCATATGGGTAGTGCTTTCTCATTAGACCCCTTTTCTATTCTGATCTCTTCCATCTAAACCCATCAGATGCCTCCGAGACGTGACATCGGTTTTGCCTTCCCGCCGGAGCTCACTCAGTTGATCCAGCAGCAGAACACCTTAATGCAATTGCTAGTTCAGAACCAGGGCAACAACAACAATAACAACAACAACAACAACAACAACAACAACAACAACAACAACAACAACAACAACAACAACAACAACAACAACAACAACAACAACAACAACAACAACAACAACAACAACAACAACAACAACAACAACAACAACAACAACAACAACAACAACAACAACAACAACAACTACAGCAACAACAACACCAGCACCAGCAGCAGCAGCAGCAGCAACAACAGCAACAGCAACAGCAACAGCAGCAGCAACAGCAGCAGCAACAGCAACAGCAGCAACAACAGCAACAACAGCAACAACAACAACAACAACAACAACAACAACAACAACAACAACAACAACAACAACAACAACAACAACAACAACAACAACAACAACAACAACAACAACAACAACAACAACAACAACAACAACAACAACAACAACAACAACAACAACAACAACAACAACAACAACACCAACAACAACAGCAACAACAACAGCAACAACAACAGCAACAACAACAACAACAACAACAACAACAACAACAACAACAACAACAACAACAACAACAACAACAACAACAACAACAACAACAACAACAACAACAACAACAACAACAACAACAACAACAACAACAACAACAACAACAACACCAACAACAACACCAACAACAACACCAACAACAACACCAACAACAACAACAACAACAACAACAACAACAACAACAACAACAACAACAACAACAACAACACGCCGCCAGTTGACAACCTAGCCCATTTTCTAAGGTTACAGTTGTCGGTGTTTTCTAGTAGCACCGAGCCTATAGTTGCTGATGATTGGCTACGCCGTATTGGAAGGGAGTTGACCACCGCAGCTTGCACAGATGCTGAGAAGGTGCGCTTTGCCGCACGTTAATTGGATGGACCAGCAGCCTCATGGTGGGAGAATTACACAGCCACTTTCCCCATAGCCAACGTCACTTGGGACCAGTTTCAGCAAGCTTTCCGCACATCCCATGTCTCAACTGGAGCTATGAATATGAAGAAGCGCGAGTTTCGCAACTTACGCCAGGGGAATCGTACTGTGGCTCGGTATGTGGATGAGTTTAGCAAGTTATCTCGTTATGCCCCTGACGATGTGGCCACAGATGCCGCGAAGCAGGAGAAGTTTATGGAAGGCCTGAATGATGAGATGAGCATGCAGCTGATGGTAGCAACCTTCAACAACTACCAGGAGTTGGTAGATAAGGCTCTTATGATTGAAGGGAAGCAGCAGCAGATTGAGAGCCGTAAGAGGAAGTATGGACAAGGGAGGTATAACTCAGGAGCTCAGCAGAAGCCTCGCCTAACCCTGAACTCGGGAGGACTTGTTCATAACCATGGAGGTCATAACCACACCAAAGGAGGATCGCATAACCACAATGGTTCTAAGAATGGGAATGGGAACGGAGCCAACAACAATCAGAACCGCTCCAATCCAGCCACACTCGCCAAAAAAGACCTAAGTCACGTTACTTGCTTTAAGTGCGGGAAGACTGGACACTATGCCATGGAGTGCCCTGAAGGGAAGAATGGAAACGGAAATGGGAGCGCTGGGAAGAAGCCCAATCCATTCAACAAAGGACAAGTGAACCACGTTAACGTGGAGGAGGTTGAAGAGCAACCATACGCGGTTATAGGTAAGTTTTTGGTTAAGTCATTTACCGCTCTTGTTCTTTTCGATACTGGTGCATCACATTCATACATATCAAGGGGATTCGTGGATAAGTTTAGACTACCAACCCAGACCCTTAGGACCCCTCTTTTAGTGAGTTCACCTGGAGCAGAGTATATGGCTAGTCGATGGTGCGACTAGATACGCCTAACCATTGGCACACATGTTTTTCCGTCCAACCTAATTATCTTGGAGTCACAAGGATTGGATGTGATATTAGGCATGGACTGGATGTCAAAGTATGGAGGAAGCATTGACTATGCTAGTAAGTCAATTTATCTCACCACCCCGGAGGTAAAAAGGATTAAGTATGTATCTAGGCATGTGCCCAGAAGGAGCCAAGTGAATACCCTCACGGGAGTTGTTCAGGAGGAAGTGCCTGTAGTGAAGGATTACCCGGATGTTTTTCCAGAGGAGTTACCAGGCATGCCACCGGATAGAGACATCGAGTTTTTGATAGAGCTATTGCCAGGTACCGGGCCAATATCCAAGAGACCCTATCGGATGCCCGCGAATGATCTGGAGGAGATTAAGAAACAGATCAAGGAGTTATTGGAGAAAGGTTACATTCGAAGGAGTTCATCACCTTAGGGAGCCCCAGTGCGTTTGGTTGAGAAGAAGGATAAATCCCTAAGAATGGTTGTTGATTATCGGGCCTTGAATGAAGTGACGATTAAGAACAAGTACCCACTGCCGATGATTAATGATCTGTTTGATCAGCTGCAAGGAGCTAAGGTGTTTTCAAAGATCGATTTGCGACCGGGATACCACCAGTTGAAGATTCGAGAGAAAGATATACCAAAGACAGCATTCACCACGCGGTACAAATTGTACGAGTATACGGTCATGTCGTTTGGACTGACTAACGCCCCTGCCTATTTCATGAGCATGATGAACAAAGTATTTATGGAATATTTGGACAAGTTTGTTGTGGTGTTTATTGATGATATAATGGTATATTTTAAGAATGAAGAGGAGCACAAGGAGCATTTGCGATTAGTTCTCGAGAAACTCAGGGAACACCAGTTGTATGCCAAGTTCAGCAAATGCGAGTTTTGGTTGAAGGATGTCGGATTCCTTGGACATGTTATATCAGGAGAAGGTATAGCTGTAGACCCCAACAAGGTTCCGTCAGTCACTGAATGGTTGGCACCCACTTCAGTTAGCAAGATCCGCAGTTTTCTTGGACTCGCTGGATACTATCGGAGATTCATTGAGAATTTTTTCAAGATTGCGAAGCCAATGACTGAATTATTGAAGAAGGATACTAAGTTTAAATGGACGGAAGACTGTGAGGCAAGTTTCCAGGAGTTGAAGAAATTTTTGACTACAGCCCAGTGTTGACCCTGCCAGAAATACGTAAGGAATTCCAAGTGCATTGCGATGCCTCTCGCTTAGGACTTGGAAGTGTGCTTATGCAGGACAGAAGAGTTGTTCCGTACGCCTCGCGACAACTAAAACCCCACGAGTTGAATTATGCCATGCATGATTTGGAGCTAGCAGCCGTAGTGCATGCATTGAAGACTTGGAGGCATTACCTTATTGGAAATCGTTGTGATGTGTACACGGATCATAAGAGTTTGAAGTACATCTTCACACAGAAGGAGCTGAACCTTAGGCAGAGGAGATGGTTGGAGCTTATAAAGGATTATGACATGAAGCTGCACTATCATCCAGGTAAGGCCAAGGTCGTAGCAGACGCTTTGAGCCGGAAGAGTTATGCTAACATCCTAGCAAGTACGGGATTACCGAAGGAGTTGGCAGAGGATATCATGGAACTTCGATTAGAGATTGTTCCTAGAGGTTTTTGTGCAACAATGGAGGTTCAGTCGACATTGTTGGGTAAGATTCGGGAAGCTCAGAAGGATGACAAAGAGATTGCCGAGATAAAAGAGAGAATGGGCAAAGGAAAGGCCAAAGGTTTTCATGAGGATGAGCACGACACCTTATGGTTTGAGGACTGAGTTTATGTGCCCAATAACCTAGAGATCAGGAAGTTAATACTTCAGGATGCTCATGACTCACCATACTCGATACACCCCAGAAACACCAAGATGTATTTGGATTTGAAGGAACGTTTCTGTTGGACAGGGATGAAGAAGGATATGGCCGAGTATGTAGCCGTATGTGATGTATGTCAGAGAGTGAAGGAAGAGCATCAAAAGCTAGCAGGATTGATACAGCCTATGCCGATACCCGAGTGGAAGTGCGATAAACTTGGCATGGATTTTATCACGGGATTGCCCAGTACCAAGTTGGGATATGATTCTATATGGGTAGTAGTTGATCGCTTGACCAAAGTGGCTCACTTTATCCTAGTGAAAACCACTTATACAAGTGCGAAGTTGGCCAGGATATATATGTCCAGGATCGTATGTCTGCATGGAGTTCCGAGGACCATCATACCAGATAGAGGAACACAGTTTACCTCAAATTTTTGGCATCAGCTACACCAGACTTTGGGAACGAGATTGGAGTTCAGTACAGCATTTCACCCGCAGACGGATGGACAGACCGAGAGAGTCAACCAGATTCTGGAGGACATGTTGAGAGCGTGTGCGCTAGATTATGGATCTAGTTGGGATGACAATTTGCCTTACGCAGAGTTCTCATACAATAGTAGCTACCAAGCCAGTTTGAAGATGGCACCGTTCGAAGCCTTGTATGGACGAAGGTGCAGAACGCCGCTGATGTGGGATGAAGTAGGAGACCGACAGTTATTTGGACCAGACCTGATCAAGGAGTCTGAAGAGAAGGTTAAGCTGATTCGTGATAGACTGAAGATAGCTCAGTCCAGGCAGAAGAGTTATGCAGACTCGAAACGCAAGGAGGTAACCTATGAAATTGGAGATAGAGCATATCTGCGAGTATCACCCTTATGAGGAGTGAAACGTTTTGGAGTTAAGGGAAAGTTAGCCCCGAGATTTGTAGGACCGTATCATATTTTGGAACATACGGGAGAAGTTGCCTACAAGTTGGACTTACCTGAAGGACTGTCAGGAGTTCATGATGTGTTCCATGTTTCGCAGGTGAAGAACTGTCATGCTGAGATGGCCGATATACTGTTAAGAGATATAGTACCCTTGGAGGCGATTCAGTTGGACAATGATTTGACTTATGAGGAAAAGCCAGTTAAGATTCTTGAGTTTGCCAGCCGAATCACCCGCAACAAGGTTATCAAGTTTTGCAAAGTTCAATGGAGCCACCATACCGAGGATGAAGCCACCTGGGAATGAGAGGATGATCTTCGCAAAGACCACCCACACCTATTTTCTAGCCAACCCGAATCTCGAGGGCAAGTAATCTTAAGGGGGGTAGGTTTGTAACATCCCAAATTTTCAATTTGGAATGTTATACATAGGTCATTCATGCATATCATATTTTATTGCATTTTCGTTCCGCAATCCTTGAGATCCTAAGCAACTCAAGAACCCTCGGAGAGAGTTGGGGATTTCCCAGTTTTCATATTTGATTTTTTATCAAATAATGAAATGAGGATTTTTGATTTTCATTATTTTTCTCTCCGAAAAATATTTCATATTAAAATATATGAGAGGAGATAACATGACTTCTCCAAAATAATTGAAATATTGGAGGAAAAATATTAAAATCATTCATTTGATTTTATTTGGATTTTATTTGCATTAGAAAAATTGCATGTTTTCAAAATTGCATTTTATGGCCAAGAAAATGTTCATCTCGTTCTAAATATTTTATTTACACGGTGAAAATTTATTTTGGCATTTTAGATTTTTATTTTATTTTCTAGAATTTATTTTCTGTTCGGCGGAATTATTCAAAAAAAAACTTCCAGCACCCGACCGGGTCGAAAGCCCAGCCGAGCCAGGCCGGCCCAACCCCGCACCACCGCCTTCCCCGTCCCGTGCCGCCGCCGGACTCGAAAGAGTCCGAGCCGCCGCCGCCGCGACCCCCTCCCCAAGTCGGAGCCGCCACCTTGCCCCCCCCCTTTAAAAACCCACCCCGGGGCCCCCCTGGAGCCCCAAGTCGCCGCCGCCGCAGCCCTCGCCAGCCCCGCCGCCGCAGCCCGCACCGCAGCCTGCCGCCGCCCGCGCTGCAGCTTCCCCGCGCCGTCGAGCCGCCCTGCCGCCCCGCAAGCCCGTCGCCCAAGCCCCGCCTCGCCGGAGCTTCCTCGCCGGAGAGGTATCGCACCGATCCGCCGCCGCCGGTTTTTTTAAACCGATTCGGTTTTTTTTAAACCCTAGTTCGTTTTTTAGATCGGTTCGCCGGTTTTTCCCGGTTCTAATATTTAGCGGACATTCGTCCGTACGTTCGTTTTAACGAATGGTTTTTTCGCCCGTTAGTTACAGATAAAGAACGCTCGTTCGTTAATCTGTTCGTCAGTTTTCTTTTTATCAGATTTTTCCGCGATTATTCTCGATCGCGGTTTCTGATCTGGTTTTCGTTTCAGTTTATCTTTTCACTCGTTTATCGGAATCAGGCGATTCAAGCGCCTAGATCTACGTCTCGAGACCCTCTTTCTGTTTAATCAACTTAAACAAGATTTTGGTACTGTAAAATTTGACTTTACTTCAGATTAGTAAACGGATCTTGTTTCTTTCGCCGTTTGAGTTTCGTTGCTCCGTTTGATTTGATTATTTGTGCAAACCTGAGTTCTTAAGTTGAACTTTCTAGTCAATCTATCTTATTTGAGTTTTGCCCGTGCATCTCTGCTTGTTGCTTATGTATGCTATTATTTATTTGCGATAGAATTCCCGGAGTGCGAAGCGTGCTATTACGAGTCCCTAGGTTTCGCGTATCGTCAGCAAGGCAAGTAACACATTGATCATACTCTTTCCATACTAGTTTTTATGCATTAGAATCAATCCTCAAACATTGCATGAATAGGATGTCATTAACTTGTGGGTTGGGAAGTAGTTGTTGAGGTAGAACCTATTGCCCTATTATATCAAACCCTTGGGAGTTACTTCTACGCGTTGCTTATATTGCTATGCTATGCTCATAGACGTGGTTTGGGTTTGAGTGAAATCCATGACAGATGTGAGATTGTTAACTAATGGTTCAACTTAAGGTGGCAACTTAAATACACATCTGGGTGGATTGAGGCACCTGGAGTACCCAGTGTTGCCTGTATTTTTGGAAATCTCGGGGTTCCATGTGATTTTCCTATGGACCGCCACCCAGGCTCAAAGGGAACTGAGATTATTATTGCTAGAAACTTCTGTGTGCAGCCACAAGCTATTATGGGCTCTAGCATAGTTGAGTAAGTTACGTGAAGCTCTTGAAGAGGTGGATCAGCAGGTAGAGGGTTGTAGGTTTGGTATGGTCCGCCCGGAGTAGAGACTTAATGTTTCTCAAAGACTGTGTCTCGGTCATCCGTTTCTCAAACACCATGTAGTGCGAGAAATCCAACGGAGGCGGTCGAGTCTTGTGGGGAAAAGTGCGCAAACCTCTGCAGAGTGTACAATCTAATCATGGTTAGCCATGTCCCCGGTTATGGACAATCTTGAGTATCTAGTACTTGGAGTATCTTAAGTATCTCATCACTCTTAATTAGTATTGTTGGGTTGTTAATTACTTTAATTGGGATTGAGTTGGAGGAACCTTCTCAATGATGTTTCAACCACCATGATAGTTAAATTAAAATCTATTCCTTTGTTGTAGGGAAAAATTGGCTTTTCGCAAAAACTATAACCATAGAGCTTTCCACCAGCCAAATATGCATGTAGTGATAGCATTATTCTGTACTTGCTCTACTGTGTTATATTGCCAGCATATTCCATGTGCTGACTCGTTTTTGGGCTGCAACGTATTATGTTGCAGACTTTTCAGACGAGGAGTAAGGTTCGTTAGGTCGTTGACGTGCAGCTCAGCTATGCCGTTGGATTTGATGGACTCACTTTATCTTCCAAGCCTTCCATTGTTATCGTATTAGATGTCCTTAAGCCATATTATTGTAATAAGTTCTCTTTTGAGACATTCGATGTAATAAGTGTGTGATTGCTACTCTGTTATAAATCCTTCGAGTACTGTGTGTGTCAGCATTATCTATCCAGGGATGACACTGAAGCACAGAGACTTGACCGTTTGAGGTCGGGTCGCTATAGAGACTCTCTATATGAAGAACATGGTGCTACTTTGAAGCACAAGTGTGGTAAAAGGATAGTAGAATTACCCCTTTTATTTTTTTATTTTTTTATTTTGCCTTTCTTTTTTATTTGGCCTTTCTCTTTTTTTATTTTTTTGGGACAATGCTCTATTAATGATGATCATCACACTTTTATTTACTTAGAACTCGATACTAGAACAAAGATATGACTCTATATGAATGCCTCCGGCGGTGTACTGGGATGTGCAATGATCTAGCGTAGCAATGACATCAAAAAATGGACAAGCCATGAAAACATCATGCTAGCTATCTTACGATCATGCAAAGCAATATGACAATGAATGCTCAAGTCATGTATACGATGATGATGGAAGTTGCATGGCAACATATCTTGGAATGGCTATAGAAATGCCATAATAGGCAGGTATGGTGGCTGTTTTGAGGAAGGTATATGGTGGGTTTATGGTACCAGCGAAAGTTGTGCGATACTAGGAGAGGCTAGCAATGGTGGAAGGGTGAGAGTGCGTATAATCCATGGACTCAACATTAGTCATCATGAACTCACATACTTATTGCAAAATTTTATTAGCCCTCGAAGCAAAGTACTACTACGCATGCCCCTAGGGGGATAGATTGGTAGGAAAAGACCATCGCTCGTCCCCGACCGCCACTCATAAGGAAGACAATCAATAAATACCTCATGCTACGACTCCGTTACATAACGGTTCACCATACGTGCATGCTATGGGAATCACAAAACTCAACACAAGTATTTCTACAATCCACAACTACCCACTAGCGTGACTCTAATATCACCATCTTTATATCGCAAAACTATTGCAAGGAATCAAACATATCATATTCAGTGATCTACAAGTTTTATGTAGGATTTTATGACTAACCATGTGAATGACCAATTCATGTCATCTCTCTAAATAGATATAAGTGAAGCAAGAGAGTTTAATTCTTTCTACAAAAGATATGCCCACGCTCTAACAAATATAAGTGAAGCAAAAGAGCATTCTACAAATGGCGGTTTTCTATGTAAAGACAAACAGGCAATCCAAACTTCAAATGATATAAGTGAAGCACATGAAGCATTCTATAAATAAACCAAGGACACCAGCATGGTGCATAAAAGAAAATGAAAACTAAATGCAAAAGATGCTCCAAGATTGCACATGTCGCATGAACGAGACGAATCCGAAAACATATCGATACTTTGTTGAAGAAAGAGGGGATGCCTTCCGGGGCATCCCCAAGCTTAGACGCTTGAGTCTCCTTGAATATTTACTTGGGGTGCCTCGGGCATCCCCAAGCTTGAGCTCTTGCCTCTCTTCCTTCTTCTCACATCGAGACATTCTCGATCATCGAACACTTCATCCACACAAAACTTCAACAGAAAACTCGGTAAGATCCGTTAGTATAATAAAGCAAATCACTACTCTAAGTACTGTTGCAAACCAATTCATTTTTTGTTTTTGCATTTTGTATACTGTAATATAACTTTTTCATGGATTAGTCCACTAATATAAATTGATAGTTCTCACAAAACAAGCAAACTATGCATCAAAAACAGAATCTGTCTAAAACAGAACAATCTGTAATAATCTGAACATTCACCATACTTCTGATCCTTGAAAAATTCTGCCAAAATTAGGAAAAATAAAAAATTTCTATATACAATTTGTATATATAGACAGTGCAAGAAGAATCGTAACCATTTGACGTTCCAGCTAAAAATGTAAAATCGCGCACTACAGCCAAAGTTTCTGTCCTGCCCCGTGCAAACCAACAAGCAAAGTAAACATCCTAAAGGCAAACCTTGGCACATTATTTTATAATACAATGGAATTGCACAAGGGGATAATTATTTATGTTGAAAAGTTTCTGTAATCAAGATTCACAAAGTTGCCGTGAGCATGAACAAAGTTCAAGGAGCTCTCCCACTTCAACAATGCTTGTCTTTCTCACTTTCACTCTCCTTTTTGAAAAAGTTTTGGGTTCCCCTCTTTATTTTATTTTGTTTTTAAACTATATGAAAGAACTCAACAAAAATAAATGAATCTCTAAAACTTCTGGGTTGTCTCCCTGGCAGCGCTTTCTTTAAAGCCATTAAGCTAGGCATATAGTGCTCAAGTGATGGATCCACCCGGATCCCAAGGTATATCAAAGCCAATTTTAATTAACAATGATTTGTAATTTAGTAGTGAGCACAAAGTAACATATATCATGTAACAACAAAGTCTAACTCTCTTCCTATGCATCGGCATGTCAAAAAAGAACAATTCATGTACACATAGTAAAGGCCAATGCATAGTATAAACAGTTTCTTGCAATTTTATCGTATTGGAAACATAGAGAGGTGGAGATATAGTTACTCTCTCATAATAATTGCAAGTAGGAGCAGCAAGAACATGCATATTATATCCATCAAAGTCATCATGTTTAGTAGTAAAATGCAACCCATCAATATAATTCTTAATAAGTGCAAACTTCTCCGATATAGTGTAGTCGGGAGAATTCAAAAGGATAATAGGACTATCATGCGTGGGTGCAATAGCAACAATTTCATTTTTAACATATGGAACTATAGCAAGTTCATATCCATAAGCATAATTCATATTGGCATCTTGGCTACAAGCATAGCAAGCATCATCAAAAAGGGATATTTCAAGAGAATCAACGGGATCATAACAATCATCCTTCGGTAAGAACGAAGGGAAATTAAACAATGGATGAGCTGAAGAGTTACTCTCATTAGAAGGTGGGCATGGGTAGCTAATCCGCTCTTCCTCCTTTTGTTCTTCGCTCTCCTCCTCATCTTTTTCATCCAATGAGCTCACAGTTTCATCAATTTCTTCTTCCATAGACTCCTGCAAAATATTAGTCTCTTCTTGGACAACGGGGTAGTCCTCAATATATGGTTCAACATAGGCATTAGAAGCATAATTATCATAGCAATATTTAAGTATGTCAAAATTTTCAGATTTATAAAGAGTAGCATCATACGTTTCAATCAAAGAAGCAATTTCATAAGCACCCTTAAAAGCAACAAATTCTTCAATTTGTTGAACATCATAGTAACTATAAACACCCTTAGCATACGAAGATATGATTCCATTATCACTAAACTCACATTGATAGGGAAGGTGTTTCTTAGGGTTTTCAGAACAACAAGTAATATCATATATTTCGCATAAATTCCAAGCATAGCATTGCAAACGATGAATTTGACCCAGTAAAATTTTCCCTTTTTCAGATATTCGGTGTCTCACATAACAAGCATGCTCATCTAAAGATTTGCCCTCCACTAAGCTAGTTGGGGTTTCAGCACGAGCACATAGGGATCGAAGATGATCCAAGTAATAAGCTTCAGCAGTGTGATAGATTTTGAGTGGTTCTTCAACCATTGGTTTAGTAGGTACAACTAATTTTCTGGTATTTTGCATTTCCTACCCATAACTAAAGATAGAAAACAACTAAGAACAACAAATAAAAATTACTTAGTGATAAAGCAAACAAGCACACATGAGAATATTCACCCCACGCTATTGCTCCCCGGCAATGGCGCCAGAAATAGGTCTTGATAACCCACTAGTATAGGGCATTGCCACAATTTTCAATAAGTATGAGTGTCGAACCCAACGAGGAGCTAAAGGCAGAACAAATATTCCCTCAAGTTCTATCGACCACCGATACAACTCTACGCACGCTTGATGTTCGCTTTACCTAGAACAAGTCTGAAACTAGAAGTACTTTGTAAGTGTTGTTGGATAGGTTTGCAAGATAATAAAGATTGCGTAAATAAAAAGTAGGGTCTGTTTAGATAAGGACACAACTAAGTTAGTTTTAGTAAAGAGCTTTTTGTTACGAGAAAGTTATTTGTCCCTAGGCAATCGATAACTAGACCGATAATCATTATTGCAATTTTATATGAGGGAGAGGCATAAGCTAACATACTTTCTCTACTTGGATCATATGCACTTATGATTGGAACTCTAGCAAGAATCCGCAACTACTAAAGATCATTAAGGTAAAACCCAACCATAGAATTAAAGCATCAAGTCCTCTTTATCCCATACGCAACAACCCCCTTACTCGGGTTTGTGTTTCAGTCACTCACGCAACCCACTATAAGCGAATCATGAACATATTGCAACACCCTACAGCGGGAATCCCTCACGCTTGCACAACACGGAGAGCACCATAGGACAACACCAATAATAAAACATGCAACTCAAACCAATCTTGATCATCAAATAGCCCATAGGACAAAACGGATCTACTCAAACATCATAGGATATCCATACATCATCGGGAAATAATATATAGCATTGAGCACCATGTTTAAGTAGAGATTAAAGTGGGTAAAAGAGGGGTTACACCGCTGCATAGAGGGGGGAAGAGTTGGTGATGATGGCGGTGAAGTTGTTGGTGAAGTTTGCGGTGATGATGATGGCCCCTAGGGGCACTCCGGTGCCACGGGAAGCGAGGGGGAGAGAGCCCCCCTCCTTCTTCTTCCTTGACCTCCTCCCTAGATGGGAGAAGGGTTTCCCCTCTGGTCCTTGGCCTCCATGGCGTGGGAGGGGCGAGAGCGCCTCCGAGATTGGATCTGTCTCTCTCTGTTTCTGCGTTCTCAGATTCTACCCTTTCACCGTTTCTTATATTCCCGGAGATCTGTAACTCTGATTGGGCTGAAATTGTAACACGATCTCTATCCAGATATTAGCTTTCTTTTGGCGAAACAAGGGCATCAACCTCCTTACGAGGTGGCCACGATGGTCAGGGGCGCGCCCCCCTGCCTCGTGGCCCCCTCGGGCATCGTCTCGCGTGGATTTTTCTTCCCAAAAATCATATATATTCCAAAAAAATCTCTGTCAGTTTTTATCCCATTTGGACTCCGTTTGATATGGATATTCTGCGAAACAAAAAACATGCAACAAACAGGAACTGACACTGGGCACTGGATCAATATGTTAGTCCCAAAAATAGTATAAAACGTTGCCAAAAGTATATCGAAGTTGTAGAATATTGGCATGGAACAATCAAAAATTATAGATACGATGGAGACGTATCAGTTGTGCATCATGCCATGTTTATGTGATGTATGTTTACCATGTTGCTTGCTTCTTTCCGGTTTGCTTCTCTCGTTAGCTTCAGTTTCATTCCGGAGTTGTGAGGATTCGTTCGACTACGTACGTTTGTCTTCTTCTTGGAATCATTCTTCTTCCTTGCGGGATGTCAGGCAACAAGACCATACCCTCGATATCACTTCTATCTTTGCTTGCTAGTTGTTCACTCTATCACTATGTCGCGCTACCTACCACTTGTTCTATCATGCCTCCCATATTGCCATGTCAAGCCTCTAACCCACCTTACTAGCAAACCATTGTTTGGCTATGTTACCGCTTTGCTCAACCCCTCTTATAGCGTTGTTAGTTGCAGGTGAAGTTGAAGTTTGTTCCATGTTGGAACATGGATACGTTGGGATATCACAATATTTCTTATTTTAATTAATGCATCTATATACTTGGTAAAGGGTGGAAGGCACGACCTTATGCCTGGTGTTTTGTTCCACTCTTGCCGCCCAAGTTTTTGTTGTACTGGTGTTATGTTCCTTGATTTTGCGTTCCTTACGCTGTTGGGGTTATGGGACCCCCTTGACAGTTCGCTTTGAATAAAACTCCTCCAGCAAGGCCCAACCTTGGTTTTAACATTTACCTCACCACTGACGGTGTCAAAACTAGTGTATCTTGGGTAGGGGGTCCAGAACTGTGCGTCTAAGGTCGTTGGTAACAAGAGACAGGGGACACAATGTTTTACCCAGGTTCGGGCCCTCTCTAGGGAGGTAATACCCTACGTCTTGCTTGATTGATCTTGATGAATATGAGTATTACAAGAGTTGATCTACCACGAGATCATAATGGCTAAACCCTAGAGGTCTAGCTTGTATGGCTATGATAATGTATATCTTCCTCCGGACTAAGCCCTCCGGTTTATATAGACACCGGGAGGATCTAGGGTTACACCAGGTCGGTTACAAAGAAAGGAATCTACATAGTTAGTTGCCAAGCTTGCCTTCCACGCCAAGGAGAGTCCCATCCGGACACGGGTGTAGTCTTCGGTCTTCGTATCTTCACAGCCCATCAGTACTGCCCATGGCTAACAGGACGGACGCCCGTGGACCCCTTAGTCCAGGACTCCCTCAGTAGCCCCTGAACCAGGCTTCAATGACGAGGTGCTCGGCGCGCAGATTGTCTTCGACATTGCAAGGTGGGTTCCTTCTCCGACAACTTCCAAGTAACGTATTCAGTTTTTAATTCAAGGTTGTGCCCCTCGGCTTCTGTGCATCAATGACTTCAGCTGCCACGCGTCGGGCGAATGCAGACAGTCAGGGTATCCTTTTGCAAATAACACCCTGGCCATGCAAGAAAGAGCGTCTATTTAAAGCGATTGGGTCTCAAATCCATTTGGCATCATACAGAGATAATCCTTAGAGATTGGCAGGAAAGACCATTCCAACATGGCCAGCATTCCCAGCTCCTCCTCCCGTTCCAACTGGGAGAAAGGTGGGTGGGAGAGGTCCTCCATGTCCCACAGTCGATTGGCGAAGTTGCAAACGCAGGGATTTCTCCCCCCTGCGGATCTGGTCCCTGCTCGAGCAGGGTTGGCTTCCTTCAATGGCAAAACCTAGGCGGAGGATTTCCCCAATCCTTCCACGAGGGAACGAGCGTGCTTCGTCCCCTATCTGCTGAGGGGTGTAGGATTTCCAATTCACCCATTCCTCCAAGGGCTTCTGGAGTATTAGGGCCTCCAGCTACACAATTTTACCCCAGCCTCCATCTTGCATATTGCGGGCTACGTAGCTTTATGTGTATCATTCCTAGGTTGTGAGGCCCATTTTGATCTGTGGAGAAGGTTGTTTTGCCTTGTCCCGCGCAACCACGAGGGATCGATATTTGAAGTGGGCGGGGCCGAAATATGGCGCATTGCTGCGACCGGATACCTATCCGGCACACCGAAGAAAGCTTCCGAAGAGTGGACCTCTGACTGGTTTTATATTGATGACGTCGCACTTCCCGACCCAGTCCGGATGGGCCTCCCCGAATTTTCAAGTGCTCCGTCAAAGAAACTGCATGGTTGGCATCCTAGGAGCCTCGAGGAAGAGGATAGCGCAGAGATCAGTATGCTGCTGGGCAAGATTAAGATGCTTGCCCAGTCCGGATTGTCAATAGTCAAGGTAATGGCGGTCTCCATAACACGGGGGGTCCAACCACTCCAATATAGAGGGCTACCCATGTGGCATTTCAATGGGGAAGACGACACCTCCCGCTACGGTCGGAAGGGCCCGAAGACTCCCGCCGCTCTGGCCAAAATATTGGCCGAACTATATAAAGGGGGGTAGGAGGAGTTCACCCGTCTCCGAAATCGAGACGGGTTTTCCATGTACAATTCTCCTAGCTGGGTAAGCTCTAACTCCACTATTCAACCCCTCTCCCTGAATTATTTCTAAAGGGCGATATCTTATTCATTCATGACAGGAATGGCGAAAGGTTGTCGAGGGGATCCATGACCATGCGCCTCAGCCGGACAATCACAATCGGGATCTTGATCCCGGATATGAGGAATATCCGGACATATTCGTGGAGCTCAAAGATGGAGTTTTCTATCAGACGAGTTATGACGGCACGGATGTACCCATCATTGCCGATTACCCTGGCCTCCTTCCCGTTTCGCATGTAAGTAATCAGGAGACACTTTGTCTGAGAAGGTTTTCTCATTCTTCCTTACTCACAGCACCATCCTGTGCTCAGAAGGGGAGGCGTTTGGCGCGTCGTACTGCTCCGGGGGCATCCCCAGAGAGAGCGGCTCCCACGTCGGGCAGGCCTTCGAAGAGGAAGGCGAACAGAGATACAGTTAGGCCTTCCTTGAAGAGGTATGGGTTTGAAACTATGTTCTTTTTAGCAGTCGCGTCCAACTGTGACTTATATATTCATTTTGTAACAGGGAAAAGTTTCAACGGACTATGTCCGGGGACCTGACCAGTCGTACTCCTGATCACCAGGATTCGGTCCTAGCCGAAGAAACGGGGCCCGGTATGGGAGCGACGCCAGACTGTCCTTCTGCCGAGGGTTCGGAAAATATGTCCGTTACTAATTCGGAAGTGGAGATCGCCATGAATCACCGGCGCCGGCGGGCCGTTTTACGAAATCCCCGCTTCTCAAAAGAGGCGTTCGGTGCCTTCAGCTCGGCTGATGCATACATCCGAGCTGCTCGAGATCGGCTTAACCGAGCCATCGAGCAACATTTGAAAGATGTGCAGGTAATTTTACCTTGTCCAAATTTCATAACCATGTGCTCGTAGCCCCCGAGACTTGAATCGGTTGGGACAAATGTTTTAAGGATCGTTGTATAACCATGTTCTTACGGAGAAGAACAACCTGCTAGCCGAAGAGTTGGAGCAGTGCCGGACACAGCTAACTGCTGCTACCACCGAACTGGAAAAGTTCAAGAAGGCGTCCTCTGGTAATATTTCCCTCCATCGAGAAACAAAAAATTATATGCCAGTTGTTTTGCAACTGCTACTTGTCTCATAACAGGGTCACTGGACCAACTGGGAGAGGAACTGAAGGCCGCTCAAACGAGCGAAAAAGAGACGAAGAGACAACATGCCGTAGGCGAGCGCGTTCTGACCTGAGTCAGAGAGGAGAAAAACAAACTCCAGGATTCAAACATCAAACTGGGCGAAGAACTGAAAGATGTGCGAGCCCAGCTAGCCGACTCCAGTATGTGGCTGAATTTACCTTGTAACAGTTTGGGGGTACAATTAGCTGATATAGCTGTGATTGCAGGTATGTTGACGGGCCGTCCCGAAGAGGAGGCGTCCGGATCATCAAGCGATCTTTTGCAAGGGCTGTCGCAGTTACATGAGCAAGCTCGGCAGGCAATGCGAGTGTAGCCAAGGCCTTATGGCCATCCGCCTCCCCTCCAGGGAGTATGGAGAAGCTTGTAGAGTTGTTCAAGGGAGCGCGGCGGCGTATCCTACTGTGGAAGATATCGGCCTGCCGAAAGGGTGCGCGAGGGGCCTGGGCCATGGTAAAAACGCAGTATACCAGGCTGGATCCGAATCACTTGGCCCGGGTCGGACCGCTAGGGTCAAATGGGGAAGAAGTTCCCATTAGTTTAGTATATGAACAAGTAGAAGTAGCCGCCAGATATTCCCAGCAGGATTGTAAATTAGACCGCCTACTGGACGGCATAGAGGAGGAAATTTTTGAGTCGTAGTGACTCTCTACTTTCTAGCTGTCTTATAAAAACAATTGTCATGGCCAACCTTTTAGCTTCGACCTCTAGACCCGAAGGTGCGGAGTGTTTCTAAATACCCTAGCGGTAGAATATACCGGGGTATGCATGGGAACCAGACGTAGGGGTCATTGTTGCTTGAACAGACAATGTGTATCCGGCTAGTTATGTTATATTACATTATATAAGAAACATCTTCCGGAGAGAATAGTTCCGTTAAGGGTTCCTTTCCCTGGGTGTGCATGCTTTATGTTATATTACATTATGTAAGAAACATCTTCCAGAGAGAATAGTTCCGTTAAGGGTTCCTTTCCCTGGATGTGCATGCGTTTAATGTGCATGTCCAAACTGTGATTTGAAGAACTCATAGAGTAAGTAACTTCTAGGGTTTCACAATGGAGTGAATGCGAAAACGTCTTTAATTCACCGACCGAATATTCCCTTAAGTGTTGGAAATATGCCCTAGAGGCAATAATAAATTATTTATTATCATATTTCCATGTTCATGATAATCGTTTATTATCCATGCTAGAATTGTATTGTTAGGAAACTCAGATACATGTGTGGGTACATAGACAACACCATGTCCCTAGTAAGCCTCTAGTTGACTAGCTCGTTGATCGATAGATGGTTATGGTTTCCTGACCATGGACATTGGATGTCGTTGATAACGGGATCACATCATTAGGACAATGATGTGATGGACAAGACCCAATCCTAAGCCTAGCACAAGATCGTGTAGTTCATTTGCTAAAGCTTTTCTAATGTCAAGTATCATTTCCTTAGACCATGAGATTGTGCAACTCCTGGATACCGTAGGAATGCTTTGGGTGTGCCAAACGTCACAACGTAACTAGGTGGCTTTAAAGGTACACTACGGGTATCTCCAAAAGTGTCTGTTGGGTTGGCACGAATCAAGACTGGGATTTGTCACTCCGTGTGACGGAGAGGTATCTCTGGGCCCACTTGGTAGGACATCATCATATGTGCAATGTGACCAAGGAGTTGATCACGGGATGATGTGTTACGGAACGAGTAAACAGACTTGCCGGTAACGAGATTGAACAAGGTATCGGATACTGACGATCGAATCTCGGGCAAGTACAATACCGCTAGACAAAGGGAATTGCATACGGGATTGATCGAATCCTCGACATCGTGGTTCATCCGATGAGATCATCGTGGAACATGTGGGAACCAACATGGGTATCCAGATCCCGCTGTTGGTTATTGACCGGAGAATGTCTCGGTCATGTCTGCATGGTTCCCGAACCCGTAGGGTCTACACACTTAAGGTTCGATGACGCTAGGGTTATAGGGAATAGATATACATGGTTACCGAATGTTGTTCGGAGTCCCGGATGAGATCCCGGACATCACGAGGAGTTCCGGAATGGTCCAAAGGTAAAGATTTATATATGGGAAGTCCTGTTTTGGTCACCGGAAAAGTTTCGGGTGCTATCGGTAACGTACCGGGACCACCGGGAGGGTCCCAGGGGTCCACCAGGTGGGGCTACCTGCCCCAGAGGGCTGCATGGGCCAAGTGTGAGAGGGGACCAGCCCCAGGTGGGCTGGTGCGCCCCCCCACCAGGGCCCAAGGCGAAGAGAGAAGGGAAAAGGGGGAAACCCTAGGCTCAGATGGGCCTAAGGCCCACCTAGTGGTGCGCCCCCCTCTCTCCCCTCTTGGCCACCCCCCTAGATGGGATCTAGGACTGGCCGCCACCCCTAGGGGTGGAAACCTAGGTGGGGGCGCAGCCCCTCCATTTCCCCTATATATAGTGGGGTTTTGGGCTGCCATACACACGAGAACATCTCCTTCTTGGCGCAGCCCTACCCCTCTCCCTCCTCGTCTCTTGCGGTGCTTGGCGAAGCCCTGCTGGAGTACCACGCTCCTCCACCACCACCACGCCGTCGTGCTGCTGCTGGACGGAGTTTTCCCCAACCTCTCCCTCTCTCCTTGCTGGATCAAGGCATGGGAGACGTCACCGGGCTGCATGTGTGTTGAACGCGAAGGTGCCGTCCGTTCGGCACTAGGATCATCGGTGATTTGGATCACGGCGAGTACGACTCCATCAACCCCGTTCACTTGAACGCTTCCGCTTAGCGATCTACAAGGGTATGTAGATGCAATCTCCTTCCCCTCGTTGCTAGATTACTCCATAGATTGATCTTGGTGATGCGTAGAAAATTTTGAATTTCTGCTACGATCCCCAACAGTGGCATCATGAGCTAGGTCTATGCGTAGTTTCTATGCACGAGTAGAACACAAAGTAGTTGTGGGTGTCGATTTTGTCAATTTACTTGCCGTTACTAGTATTATCTTGATTCGGCGGCATTGTGGGATGAAGCGGCCCGGACCAACCTTACACGTACGCTTACGTGAGACCGGTTCCACCGACTGACATGCACTAGTTGCATAAGGTGGCTGGCGGGTGTCTATCTCTCCCACTTTAGTCAGATCGGATTCGATGAACAGGGTCCTTATGGAGGGTAAATAGAAATTGGCAATTCATGTTGTGGTTTTGGCGTAGGTAAGAAACGTTCTTGCTAGCAACCTATAGCAGCCACGTAAAAAACTTGCAACAACAATTAGAGGATGTCTAACTTGTTTTTGCAGCAAGTGTTTTGTGATGTGATATGGCCAAAGGATGTGATGAATGATATATGTGATGTATGAGATGATCATGTTCTTGTAATAGGAATCACGACTTGCATGTCGATGAGTATGACAACCGGCAGGAGCCATAGGAGTTGTCTTAATTTATTTATGACATGCGTGTCAACATAAACGTCATGTAATTACTTTACTTTATTGCTAACGTTAGCTGTAGTAGTAGAAGTAATAGTTGGCGAGACAACTTCATGGAGACACGATGATGGAGCTCATGATGATGGAGATCATGGTGTCATGCCGGTGACGATGATGATCATGGAGCCCCAAAGATGGAGATCAAAAGGAGCAAAATGATATTGGCCATATCATGTCACTTTTTGATTGCATGTGATGTTTATCATGTTTTTGCATCTTATTTGCTTAGAAAGACGGTAGTAAATAAGATGAGCCCTCATTAAAACTTCAAGAAAGTGTTCCCCCTAACTGTGCACCGTTGCGAAAGTTCGTCGTTTCGAAGCACCACGTGATGATCGGGTGTGATAGATTCTAACGTTCACATACAACGGGTGTAAGACAGATTTACACATGCTAAACACTTAGGTTGACTTGACGAGCCTAGCATTTACAAACATGGCCTCGGAACACAAGAGACTGAAAGGTCGAGCATGAGTCGTATGGTAGATACGATCAACATGAAGATGTTCACCGATGATGACTAGTCCGTCTCACGTGATGATCGGACACGGCCTAGTTGACTCGGATCATGTAATCACTTAGATGACTAGAGAGATGTCTATCTGAGTGGGAGTTCATAAGATGAACTTAATTATCCCGAACAGAGTCAAAAGGTCTTCGCAAATTATGTCGTGGCTCGCGCTTCAGTTCTACTGTTTAGATCTGTTCCTAGAGAAAATTTAGTTGAAAGTTGATAGTAGCAATTATGCGGACTAGGTCCGTAAACTGATGATTGTACTCATTGCTTCATAGAAGGCTTATGTCCTTAATGCACCGCTCAGTGTGCTGAACCTCGAACGTCGTCTGTGGATGTTGCGAACATCTGACATACACATTTTGATAACTACGTGATAGTTCAGTTAAACGGTTTAGAGTTGAGGCACCGAAGACGTTTTGAAACGTCGCGAAACATATGAGATGTTTCGAGGGCTGAAATTGGGATTTCAGGCTCGTGCCCATGTCAAGAGGTATAAGACCTCCGACGATTTTCTTAGCCTACAAACTAAGGGAGAAAAGCTCAATTTTTGAGCTTGTGCTCAGATTGTCTGAGTACAACAATCATTTGAATCGAGTGGGAGTTGATCTTCCAGATGAGATAGTGATGTTTCTCCGAAGTCATTACCACCAAGCTCCTAGAGCTTCGTGATGAACTATAATATATCAGGGACATATATGATGATCCTTGAGATATTCGCGATGTTTGACACCACAAAAGTAGAAATCAAGGAGGAGCATCAATTGTTGATGGTTGGTGAAACCACTAGTTTCAAGAAGGGCAAGGGCAAGAAGGGATACTTCATGAAATGGCAAATCAGCTGCTGCTCTAGTGAAGAAACCCAAGGTTGAACCCAAACCCGAGACTAAGTGCTTCTGTAATAAGGGGAACAGCCACTAGAGCAGAATTACCCTAGATACTTGGTAGATGAGAAGGCTGGCAAGGTCGATAGAAGTATATTGGATATACATTGTGTTAATGTGTACTTTACTAGTACTCCTAGTAGCACCATGGTATTAGATACCGGTTCGGTTGCTAAGTGTTAGTAAACTCGAAATAAAAGGCCGCGGAGTAAACAGAGACTAGCTAGAGGTGAGCTGGCGATATGTGTTGGAAGTTTTTCCCAAGCTTGATGTGATCAAGCATCGCACGCTCCCTCTACCATCGAGATTGGTGTTTGCGTTGAGCATAGACATGATTGGATTATGTCTATTGCAATACGGTTATTCATTTAAGGAGAATAATGGTTACTCTGTTTATTTGAATAATACCTTCAATGGTCTTGCACCTAAAATGAATGGTTTATTGAATCTCGATCGTAGTGATACACATGTTCATGCCAAAAGATATAAGATAGTAATGATAGTACCACCTACTTGTGGCACTGCCACGTAAGTCATATCGGTATAAAACGCATGAAGAAGCTCCATGTCGATGGATCTTTGGGCTCACTCGTTTTTGAAAAGTTTGAGACATGCGAACCATGTCTATTGGTGTATATGCATGAAGAAACTCCATGCAAATGGACCGTTTGGACTCACTTGATTTTGAATCACTTGAGACATGCAAATCATATCCACATGGGCAAGATGACTGAAAGCCTCGTTTTCAGTAAAATGGAACTAGAAAGCAACTTGTTGGAAGTAATACATTTTGAAGTGTGCAGTCCAATGAGTGCTGAGGCGTGTAGTGGATATCGTTATGTTCTTACTTCACAGATGATTTGAGTAGATGTTGAGTATATTTACTTGATGAATCACGAGTCTGAATTATTGAAAGGTTCAAGTAATTTCAGGGTGAAGTTGAAAGATCGTCGTGACAAGAGGATAAAATATCTATGATATGATCATAGAGATGAATATCTGAATTACGAGTTTGGCACAGAATTAAGACATTGTGGAAATTGTTTCACAACTAATACAGCCTGAAACACCATAGTATGATGGTGTGTCCGAACATCATAACTGCACCCTATTGGATATGATGCATACCATGATGTCTCTTATCGAATTACCACGATAGTTTATGGGTTAGGCATTAGAGACAACCACATTCACTTTAAATAGGGCACCACGTAATTCCGATGAGATGACACCATATGAACTATGGTTTAGAGAAACCTAAGCTGTCATTTGTTAAAAGGTTTGGGGCTGCGACGCTTATGTGAAAAGTTTCAGGCTGATAAGCTCGAAGCCAAAGCGGATAAATGCATCTTCATAGGACACCCAAAACTGTCGAGTATACCTCCTGTCTCAGATCTGAAAGAAATAAGGGATTGTTTCTAGAATCGGGTCCTTTCTCGAGGAAAAGTTTCTCTCGAAAGAATTGAGTGGGAGGATGGTGGAGACTTGATGAGGTTATTGAACCGTCTCTTCAACTAGTGTGTGGCAAGGCAGAGGGAGTTGTTCCTGTGGCACCTACACCAATTGAAGTGGAAGCTTATGATAGTGATCATGAAACTTCAGATCAAGTCACTACCAAACCTCGTGGGATGACAAGGATGCGTACTACTTCAGAGTGGTACGTAATCCTATCTTGGAAGTCATGTTGCTAGACAACAATGAACCTATGAGCTATGGAGAAGCGATGGTGGGCCTGGATTCCAAAATGTCTCAAGGCCATATAATCCAAGAGAGGATCCATACATGAAAACAAAGTGTAGACTTTGGAAGAACTACTTGATGGTCGTAAGGCTGTTAGGTACACATGGATTTTAAAAGGAAGACAGACAATGATGGTAAGTATCACCATTAAGAAAGCTCGACTTATCGTTAAGATGTTTTCCGACAAGTTCAAGGAGTTGACTACGATGAGACTTTCTCACTCGTAGCGATGCTAAGAGTCTGTTGGAATTATATTAGCGATTACTGCATTATTTATGAAATCTTGCAGATAGGATGTCAAAACATTGTTTCCTCAACGATTTTCTTGAGGAAAGGTTGTATGTGATACAACCGGAAGGTTTTGTCAATCCTGAAAGATGCTAACAAGTATGCAAAGCTCCAACAATCCTTCTAAGGATTGGAGTAAGCATCTCGGAGTTGGAATGTATGCTTTGATGAGATGATCAAAGATTTTGGGTGTATACAAAGTTTATGAGAAACTTGTATTTCCAAAGAAGTGAGTGGGAGCACTGATGAGTATATGTTGTTGACATATTGTTGATCAGAAATGACGTAGAATTTCTGGAAAGAATATAGGGTTATTTGGAAAGTGTTTTTCAATGGAAAGCCTGGATTAAGCTACTTGAACATTGAGCATCAAGATCTATAAGGATAGATCAAAACGCTTAATAGTACTTTCAAATGAGCACACACCTTGACATGATCTTGAAGGTGTTCAAGATGGATCAGTCAAAGAAGGAGTTCTTGCCTGAGTTGTAAGGTATGAAGTTAAGACTTAAAGCTTGACCACGGCAGAAGAAAGAGGAAGGACAAAGGTCGTCCCCTATGATTTTGTCATAGGCTCTATACGGTATGCCATGCTGAGTACCGCACCTGATGTGTGCCTTGCCACATATTTGGCAAGAGGGTACAAAGGTGATCTAGGAGTAGATCACCAGATAGTGGTCTAAATTATCCTTAGTGGAATAAGGATATGTTTCTCGGTTATGGAGGTGATAAAGAGTTCGACGTAAAGAGTTACGTTGATGCAAGCATAACACCTATCCGGATAGCTCTGAGTAGAGATACCGGATACGTATAATGGAGCAAAAATTTAGAATAGCTCCAAGTAGAATAGTTATTTGAAATGGCTCCAAATGTAGCGTAGTAGTTGCATCTACAGGATGACATAGAAATTTACGAAGTACATACGGATCTGAATGTTGCAGACCCGTTGACTGAAACCTCACTCACAAGCATAACATGATCAAACCCAGAACTCTTTGGGTGTTAGTCACATGGGGATGTGACCTTGAGTGTTAATCACATATCGATGTGAACTGGATTATTGACTCTAGTGCAAGTGGGAGACTGCTGGAAATATGCCCTAGAGGCAATAATAAATTAGTTATTATCATATTTCCTTGTTCATGATAATCGTTTATTATCCATGCTAGAATTGTATTGTTAGGAAACTCAGATACATGTGTGGATACATAGACAACACCATGTCCCTATTAAGCCTCTAGTTGACTAGCTCGTTGATCAATAGATGGTTACGGTTTCCTGACCATGGACATTGGATGTCATTGACAACGGGATCACATCGTTAGGAGAATGATGTGATGGACAAGACCCGATCCTAAGCCTAGCACAAGATCGTGTAGTTCGTTTGCTAAAGCTTTTCTAATGTCAAGTATCATTTCCTTAGACCATGAGATTGTGCAACTCCCGGATACCGTAGGAATGCTTTGGGTGTGCTAAACGTCACAATGTAACTGGGTGGCTATAAAGGTACACTATGGGTATCTCCGAAAGTGTCTGTTGGGTTGGCACGAATCAAGACTGGGATTTGTCACTCCGTGTGATGGAGAGGTATCTCTTGGCCCCACTCGGTAGGACATCATCATATGCGTAATGTGATCAAGGAGTTGATCATGGGATGATGTGTTACGGAACGAGTAAAGAGACTTGCCGGTAACGAGATTGAACAAGGTATCGGATACCGACGATCGAATCTCGGGCAAGTACAATACCGCTAGACAAAGGGAATTGCATACGGGATTGATCAAATCCTCGACATCGTGGTTCATCCGATGAGATCATCGTGGAACATGTGGGAACCAACATGGGTATCCAGATCCCGCTGTTGGTTATTGACCGGAGAACGTCTCGGTCATGTCTGCATGGTTCCCGAACCCGTAGGGTCTACACACTTAAGGTTCGATGACACTAGGGTTATAGGGAATAGATATACATGGTTACCAAATGTTTTTCGGAGTCCCGGATGAGATCCCGGACATCACGAGGAGTTCCGGAAAGGTCTGGAGGTAAAGATTTATATATGGGAAGTCCTGTTTTGGTCACCGGAAAAGTTTCGGGTGCTATCGGTAACGTACCGGGACCACCGGGAGGGTCCCGGGGGTCCACCAGGTGGGGCTACCTGCCCCAGAGGGCTGCATGGGCCAAGTGTGAGAGGTGACCAGCCCTAGGTGGGCTGGTGCGCCCCCCCCCACCAGGGCCCAAGGCGAAGAGAGAAGGGAAAAGGGGAAACCCTAGGCTCAGATGGGCCTAAGGCCCACCTAGTGGTGCGCCCCCCTCTCTCCCCCCTTGGCTGCCCCCCTAGATGGGATCTAGGGCTGGCCGCCACCCCTAGGGGTGGAAACCTAGGTGGGGGCGCAGCCCCTCCCTTTCCCCTATATAGTGGGGTTTTGGGCTTCCATACACACGAGAACATCTCCTTCTTGGCGCAGCCCTACCCCTCTCCCTCCTCATCTCTTGCGGTGCTTGGTGAAGCCCTGCTGGAGTACCACGCTCCTCCACCACCACCACGCCGTCGTGCTTCTGCTGGGCGGAGTCTTCCCCAACCTCTCCCTCTCTCCTTGCTGGATCAAGGCATGGGAGACATCACCGGGCTGCATGTGTGTTGAACACGGAGGTGCCGTCCTTTCGGCACTAGGATCATCGGTGATTTGGATCACGGCGAGTACGACTCCATCAACCCCGTTCACTTGAACGCTTCCGCTTAGCGATCTACAAGGGTATGTAGATGCAATCTATGGAGTAATCTAGCAACGAGGGGAAGGAGAGTGCATCTACATACCCTTGTAGATCGCTAAGCAGAAGCGTTCAAGTGAACGGGGTTGATGGAGTCGTACTCGCCATGGTCCAAATCACCGATGATCCTAGTGCCGAATGGACGGCACCTCCGCGTTCAACACACATGCAGCCCAGTGACGTCTCCCATGCCTTGATCCATCAAGGAGAGAGGGAGAGGTTGGGGAAGACTCCGTCCAGCAGCAGCACGACGGCATGGTGGTGGTGGAGGAGCGTGGTACTCCAGCAGGGCTTCGCCAAGCACCGCAAGAGACGAGGAGGGAGAGGGGTAGGGCTGCGCCAAGAAGGAGATGTTCTCGTGTGTATGGCAGCCCAAAACCCCACTATATATAGGGGGAAGGGAGGGGCTGCGCCCCCACCTAGGTTTCCACCCCTAGGGGTGGCGGCCAGCCCTAGATCCCATCTAGGGGGCGGCCAAGGGGGGAGAGAGGGGGGCGCACCACTAGGTGGGCCTTAGGCCCATCTGAGCCTAGGGTCTCCCCCTTTTCCCTTCTCCCTTTGCCTTGGGCCCTGGTGGGGGTGCACCAGCCCACCTGGGGCTGGTCCCCTCTCACACTTGGCCCACGGAGCCCTCTGGGGCAGGTAGCCCCACCTGGTGGACCCCCGGGACCCTCTCGGTGGTCCCGGTACGTTACCGATAGCACCCGGAACTTTTCCGGTGACCAAAACAGGACTTCCCATATATAAATCTTTACCTCCGGACCATTTCTAAACTCCTCGTGATGTCCGGGATCTCATCCGGGACTCCGAACAACATTCAGTAACCACGTATATCTATTCCCTATAACCCTAGCGTCATCGAACCATAAGTGTGTAGACCCTACGGGTTCGGGAACCATGCAGACATGACCGAGTCGTTCTCCGGTCAATAACCAACAGCGGGATCTGGATACCCATGTTGGTTCCCACATGTTCCATGATGATCTCATCGGATGAACCACGATGTCGAGGATTCGATTAACCCCGTATGCAATTCCCTTTGTCTAGCGGTATTGTACTTGCCCGAGATTCGATCGTCGGTATCCGATACCTTGTTCAATCTCATTACCGGCAAGTCTCTTTACTCGTTCCGTAACACATCATCCTATGATCAACTCCTTGGTCACATTACGCATATGATGATGTCCTGCCGAGTGGGCCCAGAGATACCTCTCCATCACACGGAGTGACAAATCCCAGTCTTGATTCGTGCCAACCCAACAGACACTTTCGGAGATACCCATAGTGTACCTTTATAGCCACCCAGTTATGTTGTGACGTTTGGCAGACCCAAAGCATTCCTACGGTGTCCGGGAGTTGCACAATCTCATGGTCTAAGGAAATGATACTTGACATTAGAAAAGCTTTAGCAAACGAACTACACGATCTCGTGCTAGGCTTAGTATTGGGTCTTGTCGATCACATCATTCTCCTAATGATGTGATCCCGTTATCAACGACATCCAATGTCCATGGTCAGGAAACCGTAACCATCTATTGATCAACGAGCTAGTCAACTAGAGGCTTACTAGGGACATGGTGTTGTCTATGTATCCACACATGTATCTGAGTTTCCTAACAATACAATTCTAGCATGGATAATAAACGATTATCATGAACAAGGAAATATGATAATAACTAATTTATTATTGCCTCTAGGGCATATTTCCAACAGTTATTCCCACCCCTAGATCCGGCGAGAGGGTCGTGTTCGTGTCCCACTTCCTCCGCAGGTTGGGGTTTGCACTTAACCCCTTCGTCCAAGGGCTCATGTTCTATTACGGGCTAGACTTTCACGATTTGGCCCCGGACTCTATTCTTCTTATCTCGGCATTTATCGTCACGTGCGAAGCCTTCCTTCGAACTCCTCCGCACTTCGGCTTGTGGCTCAAGACCTTCGATGTGAAGCCTCAAGTGGTAGAGGGGGAGCAGGCCAAGTGCGGCGGCGCTACAGTGAGCAAGCTTGCTAGCGCCATTTGGCTGAAAGGATCCTTCGCTAAATCTTCCAATCTGTGGCAGTAGGAGTGGTTCTATATCACCGAGCCTCGCAGCTCCAAGTGGGCAACTGCGCCCACATTCCAATCCAGCCCCCCAATTCAGCTTGCATCGTGGATTAACAAGGGGCTGGATTGGGGATCAACGAATGATGTGCGAACTCTGCAAAGCCGCATCCAAAGCCTCATCTAGAGGGACATCGACATAGCCAATGCCGTTCAAGTAATGCTAGTTCGTCGGACCCTGCCGTGCCAGCGACGGCCTCTCCACCTATGGGAGTTCAATCAACAAGGGCCGCGGACTCTTCAGCACTTCTTCGACACAACGCACAAAGGAATGTGGAGATTATTCTTCAGGAAACGAAGGCAATGGTCGGACACCACCGACGATGTCGGCCTAGACTATAACCATCCGGATACCACGGTAAGTACCCGTTTACCGAATACCTTATAGTCAGATACCCAGTGGCAAGATACCAATAGCATCATCCTTTTTCAAGGCTGGATAAAGAAGGTGGAATTGTTTAGGTGTCCGGCTCCCCTTCCCAAAAACTCAGCTACTCCTGTGTTAACAAGGATGCTGGCCTCAGCGCCATACCAGGCACCAGCAGGGGAGGGCGAGAAGACCCAAGATAACCTTGGTTCCGGAGGTAAGTCGGACACTGAGTCCGGAGAAATCGACCTTTCCTCGCCCAGAGACGGAGACGGAAAAGGACCCAGTATCCCTTCTCCAAACAGGAGAAAAAGGGCCCCCTCCGAAGATTGGGAGGGGCGGTCTTCCAAGAAGGGCAAGATGCGACCGTCGATCGGCTTGGGTTGGGAAAGTGACGCCGTTGAGCAGCTCCAACATGGGGACAAGCCCTCGGCCAAACCGTAAGAGAATCCGGAGTACTTTGACAGTGTCCCGCTCCGTTATTGTTATCGAAGATACACATAATGCATTTATGCATTTTTACAGGTCGGCACAGAATTTTTCTAGGCGATCCTCTTCTTCGGGGAGTCTCCTCCTAGAGATGATGGAGAGCGAGACGCCTCCTCCGACCTCCTCGCCCACTAAGGTGGATGACTCTGAAGTGTCATCGCGAAAGGTCCCATTAGACCAGGGGACAGAAGAGGCAGTACCCAAAGGTGTATCTCCGACCATCCGGGATTTCGGGGCTGATGGTAACAAAGGCCCCGGATTGTCTGGTTTACAGCCGAGAGTGATTTTGGAGACGGGAGAGCAGATTCCTTCAAAGGATGATTGTGCTTTTGGAGCAGCTTCCGGAGACCCGGGGACTCCGGATATGTTGCGGGATATGCTGCGGAAAGCATCTATCTCGGGGGAATAGCGTACCTTGATGGGTACAGTGATTGAAAAGATATCGTCCGTGAAGAGCGGATTAAATGAAGCCTTCATGAGCCTACTGAAGGGCTTCGAGGTTTGTGACATAATATTTTCAGCTATGTTTCATTTGCAAAGATGCGCCTGTGTATATATAGTAGCCCCTGATACTCGGGTTGGCTTCCGTGGGAAGCAAAACGGAGGATCGAAAAGGATCGTTTGAGGACTAACCTGATCAATTTTGAACACAGGCTACTTCCCCCTTGGCCGCTTCCCAGACTATGGAAATTGCTGATTTGCAGCGGAAGCTTGATGTGGCAGGGGATGATCTTGCTTTAATCAATATGCGTCTTGACGAGTCGCAAGGTATGTATTCGGGGCAATCCTCATACATTTTTGTGGTATAAGCATGATGCTGAGATTTAGATGCTGGAATATGCATGGCTGCAGATGGTGCTACCGCCGTTGAAGTTCTTCGAGCGGAGCTACCCGGACCAAGGAGCAGGCCCATCGTAGTAACACTACTAGGAAAAGGGCTATAGATGATATGGACATTAATGGCACACCGTGTATGTGGTGCGCCACTGCTATATAGCAGTGGCGCACCAGATACAGGTGCGCCATTAGTAATAGTAGTTTTGGAAAACATGTTAGTAATGGTGCACCATCGGATAGTGCACCATTACTAGTTGACATAGTAATGGCGCACCACACCCACCGTGCGCCATTAGTAGTTTTGAAAAAAAATTGTTAGTAATGGCACCAGTGGACAGTGCGCCATTACTACTAATGGCGCACCACACATCAGGTGTGCCATTAGTAACCCTGGTGCTAAATGCACACCCCCCCCCCCCCCCCGTGGACTGCCTTTTCAGTTAAAAAAAGAAAATGATAGAAATGTCAAAAAAATAAAAGAAAATAAGTTTCCCATGTGATATGTGGTCTAGTTGTTGGGAAAATTTACAAATATGAATTTCGACTTTATTTGCAAAATCTCTCTGGAATTTAGTAAAATGGGCATAACTTTTGCATACGAACTCAGATTAAAAAGTTACGGGGATTTTAAGATCTAGAGGGGGAAATGGAAAAAAAATCAAAGTTACTAGTGGCACACCATTTGCTAGGTGCGCCACTAGTAACAGAAAAAAATTTGGTTTCAAAAAATGGATTTTATTTTCAAAATATGATATGTAATATGATCGGGAAGTTTGAAATATTTTTTTCAAAATTTCATCACACTCATGAACATGAACAAAGTCCTACACATCAACTAGGTTTAATAGGATTGATATGATAGATATATCAACAAGTGCCTGTGAAGTGAGCTGCTGCTGGGGATGGATAGAACTGCGAAATTAAGCGTGCTCGGGCTAGAGTAGTGTGAGGATGGGTGACCTTCTGGGAAGTTTGACCACAGAGTGCGATTTGACTTGAGATTAAGCCATAGTGACCCAAGATTAAGAAAAAAATTGAAAAAAAAATTCTGAAAAAATTGAATAGAAATTGTTAGTAATGGCGCACTTCTATGTGGTGCGCCATTACTAAGCCAGATAGTAATGGCACACTATAGGTGCGCCATTAGTATCTAATGGCACACCAGGGGTGCGCCATTAGTATTAATTACTAATGGCGTGATGCTAGTGGAGCACCTGTAGTGCGCCATTAGTAGCCAAAACAGGTGCGCCACTAGGAGGCCTTTTCCTCGTAGTGTAATGCTGATGCCGAAAAGGCATCATCTGAATTAAAAGCCGAACAAGCTGCACGATTCCAAGATGAGGAGAAGATATCCACTACGACGCTCGAACTGGAGAATGCTACCGACCGATGTGAATATCTGGAGAAGGAGAGTAAAGCCTTAATGGCTGATCTGGACAAGGCCTTACAAGAGCCTAGAGCAGCGCGGTCGGAATCCAGAGCAGCCCGTGAGGATTTTCGACAGGCGAGGGAGATTGCGGCTGGAAAGCCCTTTCTGCTGCAAACTAAGTTCGGTGACCCAAACTATGCCCAGCTTAACCAAGTATGGAGTTCTCCGGACGAGTTCTTGGATTTGCCAAAGAGTTTTGCCGATGCGGCGCAGTATTACCAAGCGCAAGATGGATACGCAACGGAGAAGCTTTTTTGATCGCAGTTTGGCGCATCAAAGTGCCCTCTATTGCTCAATGAACAAATGTCCCAATGGGCTGAACTTCATAGGATATCCGGTGCTGCCATGAAAGATGTCGTAATCCGGTTGTGGCCAACCGAGCCTGTTCCGAATAGCTATTTCGGTTTGGTGCAGAGGCTTGTTGATGCAGTGTCGCATATCAATGCTGTGAAGCGATCGTCGTGCATTGAGGGTGCGTGGATGGCTTTTGCCCGAGTCAAAACATTCCGGGGGAAGATGAAGGCCATCGATGTTGCGACAAAGAGTCAACCCAAAGGCAAGGACCGGCCGGAACTGGAGCATATTTTGAAGACGTCCTAGAGGCCGCCCGCTTTACAGAGGGTCAGTGCTCGAAAGACATAATGTTCGAGTGAGGTGTATGAAAATTGTAAAAGAAAATTTTATAGTTAATCTATTTATGTTTTGCTTGAAAGCTTGAATTCCTCCTGTGCGGCCATTTTGATATAATCTGGAAGTTTTCCAGTCGTCGGCTTCAGCCCCCTCGTAGGAAGTACGGGGGTGTTTGGAAAGGCATTTAATCACTCTTTATCCAACGTCTTGGTCCATGCATGAAGGAGGTGATAATGCGGCGAACCAGGCAATTGGACTATAGGGCGTCAACGCTTTCACTTAGCCATAGGAGTTTTATTGTGGGGCTACGACATAGACCCTGGTATGTATGCGGCGTATGGTGCCTTACATATTTGATCTAGAAAAGATACCTCGTGTGACACGAAGAATCGCTAAAGATTCCAAGAAGTCGTCAAGTGGTTGACCAGCTCACGCCGCATCATGACAGTCAGTTTCGGCTTTCTCTACTGAGGTGCTCATCTGGTTTAGACCAGGGCACAATCGCAGTAGTTCTCCCTTTACTACCCTAGCCGATAGAGCGGAACGTAGGGTAGCAAGCACAGGATCCGGGCAACCCAACTATTGACCCAAGACAATGATTCGGAGCTGATGCACATAAGTCCAAACTTGAGACGCCGAAGTATGCTATAGAGTTGTTCGGACTTTTACTGGCAACTCATTTGTTCCCACACCAAGCCCCTGGCAGGTTATGCCAAGGTATTTCTATGAAATAACCGTAGGAGCCATATTTGTTGGGGAAACAATGCGGATGATTAGTTTGGATATTGTTTAATGGGAACTGAGCGATATGCCAATGATTACTTATGATATATATAAGCCATCCTCCTGGCTATTTGACATGCTCGGGGTTGGAGGCGGAGGAACAGGCATAGTACAGGCTCGAGAAATAGAGAGTGCGGTCTACAAAAGGTTATTTTGGACCTCCTGTCGCACGTCTGCTGATGACGGGAAAATGGCGGGCGTGAGAACACGCGTCCACGTCATTGATATAGAGTGAAATTTAAATGCATAAATAAAATGACCATGCGCCGCCAGTCCTCGGTGGGGGGAATCCTTGATGGAAATAGCCCCTTAGGTGAATGTACGGATCCAGACTCCGATAGAGCCAGTTTCCAATGTTTATCTTGTTCGTCACCTATTTTTAAAGGATAGCGAAGGAAGAAATAAAAAGAAAATAAATAATAATAATAAAAGTTACTGGAGTGCTTGCAGGCTTGTCCGTATTGTGCTTCCGCCAATGCCCATGGTATCTTGAGTGCGTAATGATGTATGCGCGGTAGAAATTTTGTAGGTGTACGGAGTGGGCGGCGGAAGCCGGGTTGCTATTTCCATTCTAGGAGTAGTTGATCCTCGGGTGGAGACTACTTCTGACCCCCGGTATTTCATTGATGAACATTTCTGTCATCCCTGTCGCTTGGCGGCTTCCTCCCCCTGTGTTCGGCGTTGAGCTTGTCGGCCTGTTTAAAGACCCAGCAGTTTCTGTTGGTATGATTAGCTGGTTTATTGGGGTGGCCATGAATCTGGCAGGGTCTATCCAATATCATGTCCAGGTTGGATGGTTCATCTCGATTCACCTTGAATGGCTTCTTCCGCTGACTGGGCTTGGGGTTGCTGAATCCGGCGTTGACCGTTGTGTCGCCTGATCTTTCATTGTCATTGCGACTGTTGTTTTTGCTTCCTCATGGCTTGTCGTTGCCGTCACGGATTTTGGAGGTGCCCTGGTTGCTGGTGCTATTGCTTCTACGAGCGAGCGAGCTGTCTTCTCATGTGCAAAAGCGGGTCATCAGAGCAGTGAGGGCTGTCATGGATTTAGGTCCTTCTTGGCCGAGGTGGCATGCAAGCCATTCATCCCGGATGCTGTGTCTAAAAGCCGCAAGGGCTTCGGCGTCCGGACAGTTAATGATTTGGTTCTTTTTGACTAAGAACAGAGTCCAGAGCTCCTTGGATGATTCTCCGGGCTGTTGGACAATGTGACTTAGGTCATCGGCATCCGGTGGCCGGACATGTGTTCCTCGGAAGTTATCGAGGAAGGCATCTTCCAAGTCCTCCCAGCTACCTATGGAGTTTTCAAGCAGGATATTTAACCAGTACCGAGCTGGCCCTTTTAGTTTTAGTGGGAGGTATTTAATGGCGTGGAGGTCGTCCCGACGGGCCATGTGGATGTGGAGGATGAATCTTCTTTCCATATCACAGGATCGGTTGTCCCGTCATATGATTCAATATTGGCGGGTTTGAATCCTTTGGGGAATTCATGATCCATTACTTCATCAGTGAAGCAAAGCGGGTGTGCGGTGCCTCTATGTTGGGCCACACCGCGATGTAACTCCCAAGGAGTCCCTTTGCGGTTTTCGGATCGGGCGTGGCGAGGTTTGACACGTCCGAATAGGGAGCCATCGTCGCGTGTCGAAGCATGCTTTTGCGGTCTGTAGATCGGTCTTGCGTTTCCTGCTCTATTGTCCAAGTCCCTCTGCAGCTTGTCCGGGTAATCGTGACATGCGTTGTTCTTGCCCTTACGGCGAGGTGGGGCGGTCCGGCGTTCGGCTTGAGTTGCCTCTTTATCTGGACAGAGTTGTTGGCGACCGGCCGCATTGTGTGACAAAGGTATGGGCTCCAACGCCCCATCATCGGACTGGTATAGCGATATGTGCTTTGGGTAGCTTTTGGCTAGGCCACTAAGGCCGTATTCTTCGGCGACCAGGACTTCGGTCCATCTGTCATTGAGTAGGTCTTGGTCAGCTTGAAGCTGTTGTTGCTTCTTTTTCAGGCTCCTTGTCGTAGCTATCAGCCTGCGCTTGAAGCGCTCCTGCTCGATGGGATCTTCGGGTACGTTGAAGTCTTCGTCGCCGAGGCTTACCTCATCTTTAGAGAGCAGAAGGTAGTTGTCGTCCTCCGGACCGTCGCTGTGCGGGGCCTGTTCATCAGGGCTGGCTTACCCGTTTTCATGTTCCTCCTGCTCGGATATTGCTCCCACAGGGTCTTCATTGCTTTCGGCGCCGTTTGGGGTACTATTTTCTCCAGCGCCATCGTTGCTGCGGCGTGACTTGGGGCGGCGTTTGGGGCGCCGGAACTTAGACTGTGTCTCAGGAGTTTTAATTGGATCTCCCTTGTCCTTGCCGTGAGGCTTTTTAAGTGTATCGATCATGTACACGTCATATGAAGGGGTGGCTGTCCCATGCCAGATGACTGGCGGGTCTTGGCCTTGCTCCTTATCGGCATCGTCGTCAATGCCGTCAATGTCTTCGGAGCCAGAAGCGGGCATGTCGGTTGAGTCCTCGACAGTGGCTATGAAGTGGGTGGCGGGTGGGAAGCGAAATTCCCCATTGTTAGCCTCTAGCTCGAACCGGACATAGTTCGGCCATGAGTCCCCCATCGGGGACTGGTTTTTCAACAAATTCAGCACATCGCCAGATGGCGAGTGTTGGAAGACATCTGTGGCGCTGAACTCGATGATTGATAACCGATCCAGCTCGGTGTCCGGGAGCGCTCAAGGTTCGGAACTTATAGTCGAAAACGAGTCCGAAATTCCGTTGACGCTGATATTGCCTGTTGTTGGGATTGTGTGCGGCTCCGACGCCACGGACTCTGTGGCTTCGAATGGTGCAAACTGCTCCGGATCTAAGGCCGTAGCAGTTATAGGAACCATCTCCAGAACCTGGTCCGATGACAGATTTAGGTCACGTTCATCGGAGCGAGGGAGATCGATCGTCGCGGTCTCAAATCCATTGAATATCAAGTCTCCACGGATATCCGCGACATAGTTCAAGCTTCCAAATCTGACCTGATGGCCAGGGTCATAGCTATCGACCTGCTCCAGACGACCAAGCGAGTTGGCCTGCAGTATGAAGCCGCCGAACGTGAAAATCTGTCTGAGGAGGAAAGTTCCACCTTGGACAGTGTTACTATAGACAATTGAAGGGGCCATCGAACCTTTTGTCGACGGCACAGCAGAACTCTCAATGAAAGCACCAATGTCGAACCCCCGCCCGCTTCAGCCGTTTTGACTGGTTTGGCCTCTATCCACTTAGTGAATTTATCCTGCATGACCAGCAGATACTTTCTCTTATGGCTTCCTCCTTTAAGGGGTCCGACCATATCGAGTCCCCAGCCCGCAAAAGGCCAAGTGATGGGGATTGTTTGTAAGGCAGTTGGGGGCATATGGCTTTGGTTGGCAAAGAGTTGGCATTCGACGCAACATTGGACAAGGTCCTGTGCATCTACTCGGGCTGTCGGCCAATAAAACCCTGTACGAAAGGCCTTTCTAACAAGGGCCTGAGCTGCGGCGTGGTGACCGTCGAGTCCGTCGTGAATTTCCTCCAAGAGCTGCCACCCCTCTTCCTCAGAGATACATCTTTGAAGAACTCCGGTAGCGCTTTTCCTATAGAGTTCTTTGTCATGAACCTTGTAGGCTTTCGAACGCCGGACAATGCAGCGGGCCTCATTCTGATCCTTGGGAAGCTCCTTCTTATTAAGGTAGGCCAGGAATGGTTTGGTCCATGGGGAATGACTGCCATGATGAGATGGGTCGATGTGTTATTCCGGTGGTTGAGCCTCCGATGATATCAGTGTGTTCAGAATCTGGGGTTGTGTTCGGATCCGGACTAGTGTTGCCGCCCTCCCCCTGCCACACCATGGATGGCTTAAAAGCATTCCCAAAAAAATGTTGCGTGGGACGGGGTCGCGCTTAGCGCCTATGCGAGCGAGAACGTCCGCCGCTTGATTACTCTCCCGGGCCACATGATGGAACTCGAGTCCCTTGAACCGAGCCGACATTTTTAGGACGGCATTACGATAAGCTGCCATCTTCGGGTCTTTGACATCGAAGTCTCCATTCATTTGAGATATTGCGAGGTTTGAGTCCCCCCGCACTTCCAGGCGATGTATGCCCATGGAGACAGCCATCCGGAGACCATGCAATAAGGCCTCGTATTCGGCTGTGTTATTGGAGTCTGTGTATAGTATTTGGAGTACGTATTGAATGACGTCTCCAGTAGGGGACGTTAAAACGACGCCCGCTCCTAGTCCTGCCGGCATTTTCGAGCCATCGAAATACATAACCCAATTGGAATATGTGCCATACTGATACATCTCTGTCGTATCTACTTTTCCAAACACTTTTGCCCTTGTTTTGGACTCTAACTTGTATGATTTGAATGGAACTAACCCGGACTGACGTTGTTTTCAGCAGAATTGCCATGATATTGTTTATGTGCATAAAACAAAAGTTCCCGGAATGACCTGAAACTCCACGGAATATCTTACAATAAATAATAAATAATCCTTGCCAAATATGAAGACCAGGGGGCCCACACCCTTGCCACAAGGGTGCCCTCCCTAGGGTGCGCCCCCCTACCTCGTGGGCCCCTTGGAGATCCCCTGACTCCAACTCCAACTCTATATAACTACTTTTGGGGAGAGAAAAAATAGGAGAGAAGAAATCATCGCGTTTTACGAAACGGAGCCGCCGCCAAGCCCTAAAACCTCTCGGGAGGGCTGATCTGGAGTCCGTTCGGGGCTCCGGAGAGGGGGATTCGTCGCTGTCGTCATCATCAACCATCCTCCATCACCAATTTCATGATGCTCACCGCCGTGCGTGAGTAATGCCATCATAGGCTTGTTGGACGGTGATGGGTTGGACGATATTTATCATGTAATCAAGTTAGTTTTGTTAGGGTTTGATCCCTAGTATCCAATATGTTCTAAGATTGATGTTGCTATGACTTTGCTAAGCTTAATGCTTGTCACTAGGGCCCGAGTGCCATGATTTCAGATCTGAACCTATTATGTTTTCATCAATATATGGGAGTTCTAGATCCTATCTTGCAAGTCTATAGCCACCTATTATGTGTTATGATCCGTTAACCCCGAAGTGACAATAATCGGGATACTTACCGGTGATGACCGTAGTTTGAGGAGTTCATGTATTCACTATGTACTAATGCTTTGTTCTGGTTCTCTATTAAAAGGAGGCCTTAATATCCCTTAGTTTCCATTAGGACCCTGCTGCCACGGGAGGGTAGGACAAAAGATGTCATGCAAGTTCTTTTCCATAAGCATGTATGACTATATTCGGAATACATGCCTACATTACATTGGCGAATTGGAGCTAGTTCTGTGTCACCCTATGTTATGACTGTTACATGATGAACCACATCCGGCATAATTATCCATCATTGATCCAATGCCTACGAGCTTTCCATATACTGGTTTACGCTTATTTACTTTCCCGTTGCTATTGTTACAATCACTACAAAATGCCAAAAACATTACTTTGCTTTCGTTACTCTTTTGTTACCGTTACCATCACTATCATATTACTTTGCTACTAAACACTTTGCTGCAGATACTAAGTTTCCAGGTGTGGTTGAATTGACAACTCAGCTGCTAATACTTGAGAATATTCTTTGGCTCCCCTTGTGTCGAATCAATAAATTTGGGTTGAATACTCTACCCTTGGAAGCTGTTGCGATCCCCTATACTTGTGGGTTATCAAGACTAGTTTCTGGCACCGTTGCCAGGGAGCATAACTCTATTCTTTGAGTCACTTGGGATTTATATCTGCTGAACACTATGAAGAATTTGAAAGACGCTAAGACAACAATTAATCCCTCAACTATGAGGGGAGGTAAGGAACTGCAATCTAGCTCTGCACTTGATTCACCTTCTGTTTTGAGTAAGCTTGCGACACCCACACCTGCTTCTGCTATTCGTTCTGATATGTCACATGTTATTGATGATGCTACTTCTGCTATACATGATACTTATGATGAAACTACTTCTATGCTTGATACTACTATGCGACTTAGTGATTTTCTCGAGGAATGACTTGCTAGGGCTAGAGAAATTGAAAATATTGAATCTGATTATGAAGATGAAAGTGATGATGAAGAATCACTTGTTATTCCTGAGGGTTATTTATTTGATCAAGAAGCTTCTTTAGATATTTTAGCTTGCAAAGATAGATATGAACTCAAAAGGTTATTAGCTAAATGGAATAAGCAATCTCTAAATGCTAGGATGAGACCTTATCCTGCTTTTGCTACTTCACCTATCTGTGTTGCTGATAAGGATAATGAATTCTCTGTTGATCCTGATATAATTACTTTGGTTGAATCTGATCATTTTCATGGTTATGAATCTAAAACTGTTGTGGCACATCTTACTAAATTAAATGATATAGCTACCCTGTTCACTAATGATGAGAGATCTCGCTACTTTTATATCCTTGCAATATTTCCGTTCTCATTAAAGGGTGATGCTAAGATATGGTTTAATTCTCTTGATCCTAGTTGTGTACGTAGTCCCCAGGATATGATCTATTACTTCTCTGCTAAATATTTCCCTGCTCATAAGAAACAAGCTACTTTAAAGGAAATATACAACTTTGTGCAAATTAAAGAAGAGAGTCTCCCACAAGCTTGGGGGAGGCTTCTCAAGTTACTTAATGCTTTGCCTGATCATCCTCTTAAGAAAAATAAAATACTTGATATCTTTTACAATGGACTAACTGATGCTTCCAGAGTTTACCTGGATAGTTGTGATGGTTCTCTTTTCAGGGAAAGAACACCGGATGAAGCTGAGATCTTATTGAATAATATGTTCACAAATGAAAATAATTGGGCAGCTCCTGAGCCAGCTCCTGCTCCAATTAATGATCCTATTCCTAAACCAACTCCGAAGAAGAGAGGTGTTCTATTTCTCAGTCCCGAAGATATGCAAGAGGCAAAGAAATCTATGAAAGAAAAAGGTATTAAAGCTGAAGATGTTAAGAATTTACCTCCTATTTAAGAAATACATGGTCGTAATTTACCGCATATTGAAGAAACATATGATCTTAATCCTTTATTTATTGAAGAACCTCCAGACCTCGATAACCCGACACAGGTAGTAAAGGTAAATTCTCTCTATAGATATGATAAAGCTAAAATCCCATTTACTAAAATTGCTAGCCCATGCTTAGATGAGTTTGATAAATTTATGGCTAAGCAAGAAGACTTTCATGCTTATTTTGGTAGACAATTAAAATGCAATTCAAATATGCTTGGACACTTGGGTGATTATATGGCTAATGTCAAAGGTGAACTTAAACTTATTAGTAAACATGCTTCTATGGTTACCACTCAAGTAGAACAAGTACTTAAAGCTCAAAGGGAATTGCTCAATGAGATGAATAGTAAGAAAAATGATTATGTTGTTAAAGTGGCTACTAGAACTGGTAGAATGACTCAGGAACCTTTGTATCCCGAAGGCCACCCTAAGAGAATTGAGCAAGATTCTCAGAGAAATAAAATTGATGCACCTAGTTCGTCTAAAAAGAAGAAAAAGAAGAACGATAGAACTGTGCAAACTTCTAGTGAACCTATTGCTGAACCACCTGATAATCCAAATGATATATCTATGTCTGATGCTGAAACACAATCTAGCAATGAACATGAACCTAATGAAAATGTTAATGATGATGTTCATAATGATGCTCAACCTAGTAATGATAATGATGTAGAAATTGAACCTGTTGTTGATCTTGATAACCCACAATCAAAGAATCAACGTTATGATAAGAAAGACTTTGTTGCTAGGAAACATGGTAAAGAAAGAGAGCCTTGGGTTCAGAAACCCATGCCTTTTCCTCCCAAACCATCCAAGAAAAAGGATGATGAGGATTTTGAGCACTTTGCTGAAATGATTAGACCTATCTTTTTGCGTATGCGATTGACTGGTATGCTCAAAACCAATCACTATGCTAAGTACATGAAAGATATTATTACAAATAAAAGAAAGATACCGGAAGCTGAAATTTCCACCATGCTTGCTAATTATACTTTTAAGGGTGGAATGCCAAAGAAACTTGGAGATCCAGGAGTACCTACTATACCATGCTCCATTAAAAGAAACTATGTTAAAACTGCTTTATGTGATCTTGGAGCCGGTGTTAGTGTTATGCCTCTCTCTTTTTTATCGTAGACTTGATTTGAATAAGTTGACACCTACTGAAATATCTTTGCAAATGGCTGATAAATCAACTACTATACCTGTTGGTATTTGTGAGGATGTGCCTGCTATGGTTGCAAATGTTACTATTTTAACGGACTTTGTTATTCTTGATATTCCCGAGGACGATAGTATGTCCATTATTCTTGGAAGACCTTTTCTTAATACTACAGGGGCTGTTATTGATTGCACTAAAGGCAATGTCACTTTTCATGTTAATGGTAATGAGCATACGGTACACTTTTTGAGGAAACAACCTCAAGTTCATAGTATCAATTCTATCAGAAAAATTCCATCGATTATATTTGGAGGTTTTGAATTTCCTCTTCCTATTGTCAAGAAGAAATATGATATACTTATTATTGGGGATGTGCATATCCCCGTTGAGGTAACCTAGTGTTATTCGAAATTTCTCCGGTTTCATGTTAATCGGAATGAGTTTGTTAACAAGACTTGATCAACCTTGTTAGTGGATTCCTTTTGACGAGAATGAGATGGATGAAACTAGAAGCACAACCTTCTGTACCCTCTCTATACTTTTTGTTATTTAGTTGAAATAAAGTAAAAAATAAATACTTTTCTGTCTGTTATCTGATTATCCGTGCAATATAAAAATACCTCGAAAATAAAAGTTCTCCAAATGCCCTGAAAATTAAATATGATTTTTCTAGAATATTTGAGGATTTATGGAACAAAGAACACACCAGGGGGGCCAACCACCTTGCCACGAGGGTGGAGGGCGCGCCCACCCCCCTAGGGCGCACCCCCTGCCTCGTGGGCCCACGGTGGCCCTCCTCCACTTATTCCTGCACCCATCCTCTTCTTCTTCCTCCCATAAACACGAAAAACCAACTCAAGCACGAGTTCCAGCCCTCTTTGCTGCCATTTTTGATCCCCTTGCTCAAAGCACCTCTCACAAAACTGCTTGGGGAGATTGTTCCTTGGTATGTGACTCCTCCATTGGTCCAATTAGTTTTTGTTCTAGTGCTTTATTCATTGCAAATTTTTTCTGCTTAGGTGACCCTGTTCTTGAGCTTGCATGTCAAATTTATATGGTCAAAAGTAGTTTTGATGCATGATATAGGCCCTCGGCACTTGTAGGAGTAGTTGCTATCAATATTATAGAGTTTGGTTTACTTTTATTTTGAAGTTACTAAAAAATTTCGGAATTTTTTAGAGGAAGAAATATGCTTAGCAAAATGTTCCAAGGTGGTTCTTCAAGGAAGCAAGGACCCAGGCTTGCAATGCGTGATGCTGACGAAGAGCCACCAACAGACGCTCCAGTGCGTCCATGTGAGTAGCCTTCTGAAAATTTTATGGATCGAGCGGGAATTAAAGAAGAATTTAACGCATATTTGCGTAATGCCGGTCTTGAGGACTGTAGCGACCAGACCTCAAACAGTCTGATCTCTGTGCTCAGGTGTCATCCCTAGATCAGTAATGCTAACACCACACAGTACTCGGAAGATTTATACCAGAGTAGCAATCACACACTTATTACATCGAGTGTCTCAAAAGAGAACTTATTACAATAAATATGGCTTAAGGCCATCTAATAACGATAACAGCGGAAGGCTTGGAAGATAAGTGAGTCCATCAACTCCAACGGCATCACTGAGTATAGAACCATGACCTAAAAACTCCTTAATCATCGTCTGAAAAGTCTGCAACATTAACGTTGCAGCCCAAAACGGGTCAGCTATGCTAGCAAGGTAACACATAGAGAGTAATGGAATGAAATAGCTATACTACATGCATATTTGGCTGGTGGAAAGCTCTATGGTTACAGTTTTGTGTAAAGCCAATTTTTCCCTACTTCAAAGGAATAAAATTTAATTTAACTATCATGGTGGTTGTTAACATTGAGAATGGTTGACAGCATTCTCAATCCCAATTAAGCATCATCATAACCCAACAAAATTAATTTAGAGTAACATGTTGAGATTCACATGATAATCCAAGTACTAGATACTCAAGATGTCCATAACCGGGGACACGGCTAACCATGATTAGTTTATTACACTCTGCAGAGGTTTGCGCACTTTTCCCGACAAGACTCGATCGCCTCCGTTTGGTTTCTCGCACTACATGGTGTTTGAGAAGACGGATGACCGAGACATAGTCTTTCAGAAGCGCCAGCACCTTACGATGGATAGACCGTACCACCTACATCCCCTACATCTGCTAGTCTACCACTGTAAGAGTTCGCACAACTTAGTCAACTATGCTAGAGCCCATAATAGCTTGTGGCTGCACACGGAAGTTTCTAGTATGAATAGTCTCATGATCCCTTTGAGCCTGGGTGGCGGTCCAAAAGAAAACAGGCAAGTCCTGGAATACCCAGGTGCCTCAATCCACCCAGATGTGTGTTTAAGTTGCTACCTTAGCTAAACCATTAATTAACAATCTCACATCTGTCATGGATTTCACTCACCCAATCCACGTCTACTAGCATAGCATGGCATAGTAAGCAAACTTAGAAGTAACTCCCAAAGGTTTGATAATAAACAGGTAATAGGTACTACCTCATCAACTTCCAATCCCACAATTTAATTAGATCCTAATCATGAAATGTGTGGGGATTAATCTAATGCAATAAAACTGGGTAGTAGAAAAGGTATGATCAAAGTGTTACTTGCCTTGGTGATGATCCGCGAAACCTAACGATTCGAAGTAACAGGCGGCGCACTCCGGGTATTCTATCGCAGACAAACAAACAAGCATACAATAAGTACTCATCTAATGCACAGGTAAAACTCAAATAAGAGATCTAACCAGAAGGTTCAACTTAAGAACTCCGGTTGGCAAAAAGAACCAAATCGAACGAAGCAACGAAAGTCAAACTACGAAAGAAACAACTTCGTTCTAGTAATCTGGATCTAGAGTAAATTTTACAGTAGCAAAATCTTGTTTAAGTTGGTTAAACGGATAGAGGGTTTCGAGATGAATCCTAGGCGCTTGAATCGCCTGATTCCGATAAACGAGCGAAATGTTAAACTAAAACGAAAATCGGATCAGGAATCGCAATCAGAGAAATCGCGGATTTAATCCGAGAAAAAGAAAAAAGACGAACGCCGAATATATTTTTTCTCTTTTTTTCAGCATGGAAAATGAGGCGCTACGAACCTCGGGTGGCGGGATCATCGGCGGCGGCGGCTTCGGCGGCGCACGCGGATCGAGGCGGGGTTGATGGGCTGGGGCGGCTCGGGGCGGCGCTATTTAAAGGCTGCCCCCGGGCGGTGTCCCGCTCGGGTACGGCCCGAAGTCGGTTCGTTTTTTTTAATTATTCCGCTCGGAAGAAAAAAAAGAAATACTAAACGGACTCCAAAAATTCCAAAATAATTTTTCACGGGCTTCTAAAATCAAGCCACACAAGGTGAACATTTATTTGGGCCCTAAATGCAATTTTGAAAAACGCACTTTTTCCTAATTTCAAATAAAACACCGAAAAACTCCGAAATAAAATCTTATTTGATTTTATTATTAAATCCCCAATATTTCTTTATTTTGGGAAAGTCACTTTATTCCCTCTCTCATATTTTTGTAATAGAAATAATTGATGATAAAATAAATAAAATCAAATGATCCTATTCTCAAAATTTTAGAAGACTCAAATATGAAAATAACGAAATCCCCAACTCTCTCCATGGGTCATTGAGTTGCGTAGAATTTTTAGGATCAACCAAAATGCACGATAAAATATGATATACATGATGATCTAATGTATAACATTCCAAATTGAAATTTTGGGATGTTACAAACCTACCCCCCTTAAGATGAATCTCACCCTCGAGACTCGGGTTGGCTAGAAAATAGGTGAGGGTGGTCTTTGAGCAAATCTTCCGGTCGCTCCCAGGTGGCTTCATCCTCCGTGTGGTGGCTCCACTGAACTTTGCAAAACTTGATAACCTTGCTGCGAGTGACTCGGCTGGCAAACTCGAGGATTTTGACCGGTTTCTCCTCGTAGGTCAAATCGTTATCCAACTGAATAGTTTCCAAAGGCACTGTATCTCTCAACGGTATGTCAGCCATCTCCGCGTGACATTTCTTTAACTGAGAAACGTGGAACACATCATGTACTCCTGACAATCCTTCGGGCAATTCCAACTTGTAGGCCACTTCTCCCATACGCTCCAAAACTCGATATGGTCCTACAAATCGTGGCGCTAACTTCCCTTTAACTCCAAAATGCTTTGTTCCCCAAAGTGGAGATACTCGAAGATAAGCTCTATCTCCAACTTCGTAAACTGTCTCCTTGCATTTAGAATTTGCATAACTCTTCTGTCTGGACTGGGCTACCTTGAGCCTATCGCGAATCAGCTTCACCTTCTATTCAGACTCTTTAATCAAGTCAGGTCCAAACAACTGGCCGTCTCCAACTTCGTCCCACGACAATGGTGTCCTGCACCTCCTTCCGTACAATGCTTCGAAAGGGGCCATCTTCAAGCTGGTTTGGTAACTGTTGTTGTAAGAGAACTCGGCATATGGCAGATTGTCGTCCCAACTAGATCCATAATCTAGCGCACAAGCTCTTAGCATATCCTCCAAAATCTGATTTACTCTCTCGGTCTGTCCATCTGTTTGTGGATGAAAAGTTGTACTGAATTCTAGCCTGGTTCCCAAAGTTTCGTGCAACTGCTTCCAGAACTTTGAGGTAAACTGGGTTCCTCTATCCGATATGATACTCCTTGGAACTCCATGCAGACATACGATCCTGGTCATGTATATCTTTGCCAACTTAGCACTGGTGTAAGTGGTCTTTACTGGGATGAAATGAGCTACTTTGGTCAATCGATCAACTACAACCCAAATCGAGTCATAGCCTGAACGAGTCCTTGGCAATCCCGTGATAAAATCCATGCCTAGCTTATCCCACTTCCATTCGGGTATCGGCAATGGTTGTAACAATCCTACTGGCTTCTGATGCTCTGCCTTTACTCTCTGACATACATCACAAACTGCTACATACTCCACAATATCCTTCTTCATTCCGGTCCACCAGAAAATATCCTTCAAATCCAAATACATCTTGGTATTTCCTGGGTGAATTGAATATGGTGAATCGTGTGCCTCTTGCAGTATCAACTTCCTGATCTCCGGGTCATTGGGCACGTAAACGCGGTCTTCAAACCATAGGGTGTCATGCTCATCCTCACGAAATCCTTTAGCTTTTCCTTTGCTCAGTTTCTCTTTTATAGCGGCAATCTCTTTGTCAGTCTTCTGAGCTTCCTTGATTCTATCCATCAAAGTTGACTGAATCTCCAATGCTGCTACATAACCTCTCGGAACTATTTCCAAACATAGTTCACGAAGATTTTATGCTAACTCCTTGGGTATTTCTCCCGTCATTAACGTATTGACATGGCTCTTACGGCTTAATGTGTCAGCTACTACATTAGCCTTTCCGGGGTGATAATGCAATTTCATATCGTAATCCTTAATGAGCTCCAACCATCTCCTTTGTCTGAGGTTTAACTCCTTCTGCGTGGAAATGTACTTCAAACTCTTATGATCTGTGTACACCTCACAATGATTTCCAATCAGAAAATGTCTCCATGTTTTCAATGCATGCACTATGGCTACTAACTCCAAATCATGCGTGGCATAATTCAACTCATGGGGCTTCAGTTGTCTTGAGGCATATGAAACAACTCTCCCTTCCTGCATAAGCACTGCTCCAAGTCCTCGACGTGAAGCGTCACAATACACCTCATAATCTTTGGTCTAGTCTGGCAAAATCAACACTGGTGAGGTAACCAAACGTTTCTTCAACTCCTGGAAACTAGCCTCACGTTCCTCTGTCCATATGAACTTGGTATCTTTCTTTAATAACTCCGTCATAGGCTTCGCAATCTTTGAGAAATTCTCAATAAATCTCTAGTAGTATCCTGCGAGTCCAAGGAAAACTCCGGATCTCTCCAACTGCTGTTGGGGCTTCCCACTTGGTCACGGTTTCAACTTTGGTGGGATCAACTGCTATACCTTCTCTAGATATAACGTGTCCGAGGAATCCTACTTCCTTCAACCAAAACTCACATTTGCTGAACTTGGCATATAATTGATGTTCTCTGAGCTTTCCAAGTACCAAATGCAAATGCTCCTTATGCTCCTCTTCATTCTTCGAATAAACCAGGATATCATCAATGAACACTACGACGAACTTATCCAAAAACTCCATAAACACTTTGTTCATCATGTTCATAAAATAGGCTGGTGCGTTAGTCAGACCAAATGACATAATGGTATACTCATACAACCCATACCTGGTGGTAAAAGATGTCTTCGGAATATCCTGTTCTCGAATCTTCAACTGGTGGTATCCTGATCGCAGATCGATCTTGGAAAATACCTTAGCTCCTTGCAATCGATCAAACAGATTGTTGATCATTGGTAGTGGGTACTTGTTTTTGATCGTTACTTCATTCAATCCTCGATAATCAACAACCATCCTTAACGATCCATCCTTCTTCTCCACTAGAAGTACTGGCGATCCCCAAGGTGAAGAACTTGGGCGAATATATCCCTTATCCAGTAACTCCTTAATCTGCTTCTTAATTTCCACCAAATCCTTTGCTGGCATTCTATATGGTCTCTTTGATATTGGCCCTGTGCCTGGCAATAGCTCAATCAAAAACTCAATATCTCTATCCGGTGGCATGCCTGGCAACTCCTCTAGAAATACATTAAGGAAATCCCTTACCATTGGTACTTCCTCCTGCACAACTCCTGTTAGGCAATTTACTTGAGTCCTCTTTGGCACATGCCAGGATACATACTTGATCCTTCTCCCTTTTGGGGTGGTAAGCAAAATTGACTTACTAGCACATTCAATATTCCCTTCATACTTTGATAACCAATCCATGCCTAATATCACATCCAATCCTTGAGATTCCAATACTATTAGGTCTGAGGGAAAAACATAGTTACCAATCCTTAATGGTAACCGATCACACCATAGACTAGCCACATACTCTGCTCCGGGCGAGGTTACTAACATGGGTGACCTAAGGGCTTGGGTTGGTAGGTTATACTTATCCACAAATCCCCTTGAGATGTATGAATGCGATGCACCAGTATCAAAAAGAACGAGTGCAGTAAATGACTTAACCAAAAACTTACCTATTACTGCATCGGGCTGAGCTTCAACCTCCTCCACGCTAACGTGGTTCACCTGTCCCCTGTTGAAAGGGTTCGGCTTCTTCCCAGAACTTCCATTGCCATTTTGGCCTTCAGGACATTCATTGGCATAATGCCCGGTTTTCTGACACTTAAAACAAGTGACTTGGCTCAGGTCCTTCTTGCTGGGGTTGACGGGTTGGTGCGGTTCTGGCAATTGCTTCCTCCATTGCCATTTCCATTCTTGGTGCCATTGTGATTGTGCGAGCTACCTCCTCCATGAGTATGCTGAAAATGTCCTCCCGGTCTAGGGGTAAAACATGACTTCTGCTGAGCTCCTGAATTGTACTTTCCTTGTCCATACTTCCTCTTGCGGTTCTCAATTTGCTGTTGCTTGCCTTCAATCATAAGAGCACGATCTACCAACTCCTGGTAGTTGTTGAAGGTGGCTACCAACAACTGCATGCTCAACTCATCATTCAGTCCTTCCAGAAACTTCTCCTGCTTAGCTGCATCCATAGCAACGTCATCTGGGGCATAACGTGCTAACTTACTAAATTCCTCCACATACTGGCCAACTGTCCATCCTCCTTGGCGCAAGTTGCGAAACTCACGCTTCTTCATGGCCATAGCTCCTGCTGAAACATGGGCAGTATGAAAAGCCTGCTGATACTGGTCCCATGTGACAGTGTCTACAGGGAAAGTGGCTGTGAAATTCTCCCACCATGACGCTGCGGGTCCTTCTAGCTGATATGTGGCAAACTTCACCTTCTCCGCATCTGTGCATCCTGCTGTGGTCAACTCCCTAGCTGTCTTGCGGAGCCAATCATCTGCTACTATCAGCTCGGTGCTACTGGAAAACACCGGCGGATTCAGCCTAAGAAAACGGGCTAAGTGGTCAACAGGTGGTGGTGGTGGGTTGTTGTTGTTGTTGTTGTTGTTCCCCTGATTCTGATTCTGGGCTAGCAACTGCATCAATGTGTTCTGCTGCTGGATCAACTGGGTGAGCTCCGGTGGAAATGTGAATCCGGGGTCATGTCTCGGAGGCATCTGAGGGTTTAGAAAAGATGAGATATAAGAATAGAGGGGGTCTAAAGAGAAAACACTACCCATATGCACCTGAGGCAAAACAAACAATTCACTTCAATCAATCAAACAAGGGCATGCAATCGATCTATCTATCGCAAAAGTGCTCGGACTACTATATTTACATGGTGGATTACTACTACTGATAGGGTGGTCTACTAGAAATATTCTACGGTCGTTGACTCCATGATATCTGCTCCAGATTCATCAACATAGTCATCATCGCTACTATCTGCTTCAGAGTCGGTGCCGTCGATGATGATGTAGTCTTCCGGGCTAATCTCCTGGGGTTCTTCGTCTTCATCTACTGGTGTAGGGCCTCCCATAAATATTCCAATCTTCTTTGTTAGGTCGGCATTCTTATCCACCAATATTCTAATTTCCTCTTCATAATCTTCACATGTAGCCTCGAGTTCTTCCTCCAGTTCCTTGATTCTTGTATTAGCCTTCTTCAGATCTATCATGTCGGCGCACATCTGGTTCTCCTATCGTCGAATGTGCTGGTTTAGCTCCTGGATAAAAGCTGCGATTGATCTATCCTTCCTGGTGCTGATCATCTCCCAGTGCTCATCTTGGCGCCCACAAATCTGGTAGATAGTATCCTTGAGATCCTTGCGGTAGACTTCTCCAATGCGTCCCATGGCGATGTGAGCTGCCATGCTCTTTCCTAGACTCCAAGTTGGTGCATCAAAAGAAAACTCTATGGGCTCAGTGACTGGCATGAACGTCCTTCCTGGAACTTGAACTTGAATCATCCAGCGCTCTTCTTCAGGTGAAGTGGCGTTGTAGGTTCCCGTGAAGCTTGGTACTCCTATATTCAGGTATCTAGTGACTTCCTTCATGTGACGTCCAAAGGGTGTATCTTCATCCGGTTGTGTGAACTTGTTCCTTGCATCCGCCATCCTAAAGAGTAGAAAAGATGAGAGGTCAGAAGAGAAGAGAGTGAATAGTGATCTAGGTCTTTAACTTAGTGGTCGTGTCCTACAATCAGCGTGTGCTCTGATACCATCTCTGTAGCGACCAGACCTCAAACAGTCTAATCTCTGTGCTCCGGTGTCATCCCTGGATCAGTAATGCTGACACCACGTAGTACTCGGAGGATTTATAGCAGAGTAGCAATCACACACTTATTACATCGAGTGTCTCAAAAGAGAACTTATTACAATAAATATGGCTTAAGGCCATCTAATAACGATAACAGCGGAAAGCTTGGAAGATAAGTGAGTCCATCAACTCCAACGGCATCACTGAGTATAGAACCACGACCTAAAAACTCCGTAATCATCGTCTGAAAAGTCTGCAACATTAACGTTGCAGCCCGAAATGGGTCAGCATATGGAATATGCTGGCAAGGTAACACATAGAGAGTAATGGAATGAAATAGCTATACTACATGCATATTTGGCTGGTGGAAAGCTCTATGATTACAGTTTTGCGTAAAGCCAATTTTTCCCTACTTCAAAGGAATAAAATTTAATTTAACTATCATGATGGTTGTTAAACATTGAGAATGGTTGACAGCATTCTCAATCCCAATTAAGCATCATCATAACCCAACAAAATTAATTTAGAGTAACATGCTGAGGTTCACATTATAATCCAAGTACTAGATACTCAAGATGTCCATAACCGGGGACACGGCTAACCATGATTAGTTTATTACACTCTGCAGAGGTTTGCGCACTTTTCCCCACAAGACTCGATCGCCTCCGTTTGGATTCTCGCACTACATGCTGTTTGAGAAGACAGATGACCGAGACATAGTCTTTCAGAAGCGCTAGCACCTTACGATGGGTAGACCGTACCACCTACATCCCCTACATCTGCTAGTCTACCACTGTAAGAGTTCGCACAACTTAGTCAACTATGCTAGAGCCCATAATAACTTGTGGCCGCACACGGAAGTTTCTAGTATGAATAGTCTCATGATCCCTTTGAGCCTGGGTGGCGGTCCAAAAGAAAACAGGCAAGTCCTGGAATACCCAGGTGCCTCAATCCACCCAAATGTGTGTTTAAGTTGCCACCTTATATAAACCATTAATTAACAATCTCACATCTGTCATGGATTTCACTCACCCAATCCACGTCTACTAGCATAGCATGGCATAGTAAGCAAACACAGAAGTAACTCCCAAAGGTTTGATAATAAACAGGTAATAGGTACTACCTCATCTACTTCCCATCCCACAATTTAATTAGATCCTAATCATGCAATGTGTGGGGATTGATCCAATGCAATAAAACTGGGTAGTAGAAAAGGTATGATCAAAGTGTTACTTGCCTTGCTGATGATCCGCGAAACCTAACGATTCGAAGTAACAGGCGGCGCACTCCAGGTATTCTATCACAGACAAACAAACAAGCATACAATAAGTACTCATCTAATGCACAGGTAAAACTCAAATAAGAGATCTAACCAGAAGGTTCAACTTAAGAACTCCGGTTGGCAAAAAGAACCAAATCGCACGAAGCAACGAAAGTCAAACGACGAAAGAAACAACTTTGTTCTAGTAATCTAGATCTAGAGTAAATTTTACAGTAGCAAAATCTTGTTTAAGTTGGTTAAACGGATAGAGGGTTTCGAGACGAATCCCTAGGCGCTTGAATCGCCTGATTCCGATAAATGAGCGAAAAGTTAAATTAAAACGAAAATCGGATCAGGAATCGTGATCAGAGAAATCGTGGATTTAATCCGAGAAAAAGAAAAACGACAAACGCCGATTTTTTTCTCTTTTTTTCGGCACGGAAAACGAGGCGCGACGAACCTCGGGCGGCGGGATCGTCGGCGGCGGCGGCTCCGGCGGCGCGCGTGGATCGAGGCGGGGCTGATGGGCTGGGGCGGCTCGGGGCGGCGCTATTTAAAGGCTGCCCCCGGGCGGTGTCCTGCTCGGGTACGGCCCGAAGTCGGTTTGTTTTTTTTATTATTCCGCTCGGAAGAAAAAAAAGAAATACTAAACGGATTCCAAAAATTCCGAAATAAATTTTCACGGGCTTCTAAAATCAAGCCGCACAAGGTGACCATTTATTTGGGCCCTAAATGCAATTTTGAAAAACGCACTTTTTTCCTAATTTCAAATAAAACACCGAAAAACTCTGAAATAAAATATTATTTGATTTTATTATTAAATCCTCAATATTTCTTTATTTTGGGAAAGTCATTTTATTCCCTCTCTCATATTTTTGTAATAGAAATAATTGATGATAAAATAAATAAAATCAAATGATCCTATTCTCAAAATTTGAGAAGACTCAAATATGAAAATAACGAAATCCCCAACTCTCTCCGTGGGTCATTGAGTTGCGTAGAATTTCTAGGATCAACCAAAATGCACGATAAAATATGATATGCATGATGATCTAATGTATAACATTCCAAATTGAAAATTTGGGATGTTACAAGGACTTTGAGGCAGACAAATGCCCCCAGTACCATGATCTCACAAGCTCTTTTGTGAGGAGGTTTGAGTATTCATCTTCGCGTAATTCTCCTTCAGTCATGTTTGATCTTTATGACAAATCTTATACCATGGACTTAGAGGATTTCACTTTTGCTTGCAAACTTCCACAATGGGGTAGTGTTAGAGATCCCCCTAAATCTGAATTTAGAAACTTTCTTGCTAGTATAACTGTAGGGGAATCTAGAGATATAACGCAAGCTACCATAGGGAGCATTCACTTTCCTGCTATACATTATGTAGGATCGAAAGTATGTCTAGAGGGGGGTGATTAGACTAGTTGACCAAATAAAAACTTAGCTTTTTCCCAATTTTAGTTCTTGGCAGATTTTAGCTATCTTAGAGCAAGTCAAGCAATCATCACACAATTCAAGCAAGCATGCAAAGAGTTTATTGGCAGCGGAAAGTAAAGCATGCAACTTGCAAGAATGTAAAGGGAAGGGTTTGGAGGATTCAAACGCAATTGGAGACACGGATGTTTTCCCGTGGTTCGGATAGGTGGTGCTATCCTACATCCACGTTGATGGATACTTCAACCCACGGAGGGTAACGGTTGCGCGAGTCCACGGAGGGCTCCATCCACGAAGGGTCCACGAAGAAGCAACCTTGTCTATTCCACCATGGCCATCGCCCACAAAGGACTTGCCTCACTAGCGGTAGATCTTCACGAAGTAGGCGATCTCCTTGCCCTTACAAACTCCTTGGTTCAACTCCACAATCTTGTCGGAGGCTCCCAAGTGACACGTAGCCAATCTAGGAGACACCACTCTCCAAGAAGTAACAAATGGTGTGTTGATGATGAACTCCTTGCTCTTGTGCTTCAAATGATAGTCTCCCCAACACTCAACTCTCTCTCATAGGATTTGGATCTGGTGGAAAGAAGATTTGAGTGGAAAGCAACTTGGGGAAGGCTAGAGATCAAGATTCATATGGTAGGAATGGAATATCTTGGTCTCAACACATGAGTAGGTGGTTCTTTCTCAGAACATATGAGTAGGAATGGAATATGTGTTCTGATGGCTCTCTCCTCGAATGAAGAGGTGGTGGAGGGGTATATATAGCTTCCACACAAAATCCAACCGTTACACACAATCTACCAATCTCGGTGGGACCGAATCAGAAAACTCGGTCTGACCGAAATAGTAAACCTAGTGACCGTTAGGAATTTCGGTGGGACTGAGATGCAACTCGATAGGACCGATTCGGTTAGGGTTTGGGCATAACGTAATCTCAGTGAGACTGATCGGACAAACTCGGTGAGACCGAGTTCGGCAATTAGCTAACCAGAGAGTTGGTCAGGCAAACTCGGTGGGACCGACTTGCTCTTTCGGTGAGACCGAAACGTTACAAGAAGGAAACATAGAGTTTACCTTGCATTCTCGGTGGGACTGATTCGCTCTTTTGGTGAGACCAAAAAGTTACGAAAGGGAAACAGAGAGTTTGTAAGCCCATCGCGGTGAGACCGAGAACCTTATCGGTAGGACCGAATTGCTAGGGTTTGGCAGTGGCAAATGACAAGTGAAACTCGGTGGCGCCGGATTGACAGAATCGGTATGACCGAGTTTGGCTTAGGGTTTAGGTCATTTGTGGATATGGAAAGGTGGTTGAGGATTTTGGAGCATATCACTAAGCACATAAAGCAAGAGGCTCATTAAGCAACACCTCATCCCTCCTTGATAGTATTGGCTTTTCCTAAAGACTCAATGTGATCTTGGATCACTAAAATATAAAATGAAGAGTCTTGAACTTTTGAGCTTGAGCCAATTCTTTTTCCTTAGCATTTTGAGGGTTCCACTTTCACATCCATGCCATGCCAATCATTGAGCTTTCCTGAAATAATCATCTTGAAATAGCATTAGCTCAATGAGCTATATGTTGTTATGAATTACCAAAACCACCTAGGGATAGTTGCACTTTCAATCTCCCCCTTTTTGGTAATTGATGACAACATATAGATCAAAGCTTCGACAAATGATAATAATCATGAAATACATCGTCGCTTTGAGAAGTATGTGATAAGTAAGAGCTCCCCCTAAATTTGTGCATATTTAAAATTTGCTTTGGACTGCAAATGCACATGGAGTTAGAATCATGGGTTACTCTTCCATGTCACATACATCTTGGTGGAGCGCTCAAAAATGATAAGATTGAAATACATGCACTCATCACCAAGAATAGTGAATGATCACAAATGATAGATAGAATGATAATATTTAAGCAAGCATTAAGCAAACATTAAGTGTAGCTTATGATCAAACACTTGATCATCGATGTCTCACGAATAACGACATAGTATCTCACACACAAGCAAACAAAGTTCGAAAAACCACCAAATAAAGCAAGAGAGAAAAGCAACACTCTCTCTCTCTCGAAGCCTATGATCTATACATCTTCTCCCCCTTTGGCAACAAGTTACCAAAAAGTTCCTAGAAAATGCATAGTGCTAAGTCGACGCTCAGGCTTGATCTTCAGGTGGTGGTGGAGTCCGAAGCACGCCAAGGACGAAGCCTTCAGTAGAAGTGGTCGGAGTCGAGGCTGAAGTGGATGCTGGAGCTGGTGGAATGAAGGCTGTAGCTGGTGCAGACGTTGTGGCTCTGGTGTCAGCAACTGGCAGTGCAGACGACCTCGGACCTCGTGGCACCCTGGCGAAAGCATCAGTTGTGGTCCTGCCTCTCCTCTCATTCATGTCCTCCTGAAGCTGCTCCATGGCGGTCTGTATTTCTGTCACCTTGATGTCCATGTCATAGAATCTCTGTTCCATGATCCTCTCTAGGCTTGCCTGGTTCTGAGTCAGGGTGGCAAGTCCTTGCTCAATACACAGGGTGGACGCTATCAGGTAACTGAGCTGCTCCTATTTGGTCTTCAAGAAGTAATCAGATGCCTCTGCTTGAGTAGGCATCCTGGCAGCTTTTTCCTTCCTCGCCTTCTCCTTCTGGGCTTGTGCATGGGCAGAAGAGGGTTCATTCTCAGTCATAACCACTTGGTTATCCTCAAAATCTAGGTGGATGGGCAGGTGTTCCTTATCCAATAAATACACGCCCGTGCCCATCTTGGAGTTGATGAGCTCCTGAATCTGTGGGGCATACCCACAACTCCTCTTCTGGTCTGCAGCTGTCCTCTTGATTGTTTCCACAATGAGACTCATGACCTTGCATTTCTAAGGCACGTCAAATACATGAAGCAAGTTGATCGCGTGACCTCTGATCATCTTGTGATCTCCAGATTTGGGCAGAAGGGTGTGCCTAAGGATCCAGTTGATCGTAGGCAATCCTGAGAGCAGATAGTGCACAGAGCCAAACTTGAACGTGTCAAGCGCTTCATTCGGGATCTCCTTGTACATGTTGGACATGGAGTTGTGATCCATCTTTTTCTTGGCATAGATGTCCAAGTCATCAGCTTGCTCCTCTGGGGCATTGATCAACTTCACCCATTCTTCCACAGTGGATTGGTACCTTGTACCCTCTGACATCCATGTGATCCTGCCATCTGGATAAAAGTGTGATGTGGAGTAGAATTGCATGATCAGCTCCTCATTCCACTTTGTGAACTTCTGCCCAACAAAGTCTGCAACTCCACACACACTAAAGCTGTCAAATACACCGGGATAGTGCTCTTCATTGTCCTTGATGTAGGTCCAGTCGACCCATCTCATGTCACAAACGATCGGCTTCTTGTCAAGCAAAACAGTCTCATAGAAATCATGTTGCTCCTTGGTATGGAATCTGTAATCCACGGCAGTCCTTCTCCTAGAAGCATACGGATCTGCTTCTCTCCATTTCCTCAGCCCTGAATCTCTCCTGAGCTTCATATCCTCAGCCACAGGATGAGCATCGTTGTGGTCTGGGATCTTGGGCTTGAGCTTCCGAAGGACACTCTCTTCCTCTTCTTCGATAGCTTCAGGCATTGGGGCCTTGTTCTTTTCTGCAGCTGGGATGCTTCGTGTATTTCTCTTTGGTGCACTCTTAGGCTTAGATGCAGCCTTAGGTGCATCCTTGGGCTTGGATGCAGCTGTTCCTGACCTTATAGCATCTCCCATGAGTTTGGCTGCCTTGGGTGCTAGTGCAGCAACCTCTTCTTCTTCTTCCTCCTCATCGACCATGATGGAGGCCTTCCCAAGCACTCTGGCTACAGTCTTTTTCACCCTCTCTTTCCTTTTCTTACCCTCAGCAGCAACGGGCTCAGTGGGAGCAGGCTTCACAGTTGAAGCCCTAGCCTTTGACATGGGCTGCCTGCCTGCTGGCCTTTTGATCTTCAGCCCTGGCTTGGTTCCTTGAGCTGGTTCAGCTCTCTTTGATGTGGCCTCTTCCTCTGCCACATAGTCTTCATCCTCAGAATCAGACGTTCTCTTCTTCCTTTGACGTGTGGCAGCCTTGGGCAGATTGCTGGGGGTGCTCCTGCTGCCATCATCAGAAGAGCTTGAGGGGCTAGTGCCCTCACTCATCACAACTTGCTGCTCAGACACATTCTGGTTGTCACTTTGATCAGACATGTTGCACACTGACTGCTGACCCTGTGATTAGATTATGGATAAGATAGAGTGGATGAGCATCACAAAAAGCAAAGATTTTTGCAAAAGATTAATTCAAAAACTTAGTTTTAGTTTTCCACAGAAAGCATCTCGGATCTACCGATTTTCAAACTCGGTGACACCGAAGCAGTTTTAGCACCAGAACTGGTGAACTCGGTCAGACCGAGTCACAGTTCGGTGGCACCGAGACTGCTAGGGTTTCACAGAATTCCAAAATCGGTCGCACCAATAAGTTATTCTCGGTCAGACCGAGTTTCACTTGTGCAATGGCAAAAGCCAGATCGGTGGGACCGAGTTTTTCAACTCGGTGGGTCCGAGATGGTTTCGGCGGAAACCTAACCCTAAAATTTTCGAATTAAACCTATTCTACGAGATCATTGACTGGATAGAAGTGTTTCAATCGTGGCAAGAATCATAATGATCACAATGTGCTAGGAATCGGAGTGGAGAATAGCACAAAGATCGAGTCCATACCCTAGTTCGGCGGAGACTCGCTACGGCGGCAACGGCGGGGCAGAAATCCATTGACGGCGACGGAGACCAGCGACTGGAGGCTGCTGGCGATGAGAAGACGATCCGGAGACCACGAAGGCAGAGCAGGCTATCGCACGGGCGAAGAGGTTTCGGAGAAATTTCCAAAATTTTGCCCGTCACTATATATAGCCCGACCCTGTCGGTGTGACCGAGTGGAACAACTCGGTGGCACCGAGATGCAAAACTGTGTGCAGTTATTGCAACTCAGTGTGACCGAAAAGTTCAAATCGGTTGCACCAAGATCGAAAACCTAGATCAACTTAATGAACTCGGTAGGACCGAAAATGGAGTATCGGTCAGACCGAGATTCATAAAGAGGTTTTGGAAGTTTAAGTCTATGACGAATCGGGGACTCCGAGCGCTCCTCACACAGAGTGGTTCGAATCTGACTTGATCAAGTTTTGTGATGCAGCATGAATAGAGTTTGAGACGAGAAAAGCATAGATAGCTAGAGGAGGTTCTTAGGCATTCTTGTCCATCCACTTGGCAAAAGAAGAAAGCCAAACAATCAAAACAACAAGTGGATGTCCTCGAATGAGTAAAATATGCAACCAACATGCTCACACAATAAGATGGCAAATGAAATATGTGGCAAAGCATGCACAACCAATTCTAGCATCTATCAAGCAATTTGTGATGACTAGGTCATCTATATATGAGTATATTGACTTAGGAGTCAAGTGAGAACACTTGATCATAGGTCATACTCATCGTTTAAGCCCAAGTGGGGTTACCACTTTTACATAAAGCATTGTTGTATTCACATCTTTAGAGTTGCTTTAGCTCAAGTCTTAGAGTAAAGCTCCCCCTAGATGTGATATCCCCCCTAAGAGGGATGAACTAACCTTGGGTTTTGTCGATGATGACTTCATGTAGATGTTGAAGATGTGGATGCTCAATGTTGATGTGGATCACTTGGAGCTATCCATTTGAGTGAATTGCACTTTCAATACCTACATGGGTTAGTCCCACAAGGAACAAACAAGGATATCCATAGACATAGAGTGATGCACACACAAGATGATGTCCATGAAAACTTTAGGTTACCTTGTCCCTTGTCTTACCAACACGAGGGTTTGTGACTCCTTGAACTAGTGCAAGATGTGGAAGTTGATTGCACTTGTTCTTGCCAAAATGATAAGAGTGAAGTATGTTGGCGGAGTCACCCTCAAGAACTCTCTAGTTATTCTTCTTTTGGATCCACACCATCTTGATGGGAATCCTTGGAGTTGTAGTCATACTTGATGTAGTGGAACTTGAAGTAGTCTTGGGAATCCACTGGACTAAGGTCTTGGGAGCTTCTTCAAATGCATCAATCTCCTCTTGAAGCTTGTCCTTGCCTTTTTGCTTGTAGTCTTGTGGTGGAAGATCATTTTGAGCTTGTGTCCCCTTGAAAGAAGTGTCATACTTCTCTTGTTGAGGAACAAACTTTGTCTTGGGGTATTGATCTTCTTCCCATTCAACTCCATTGGCATTGAACTTTCGTTCAAAACCAACACCTTGATTCTTCCGGTGCATTCCTTGCTTGCGCACAATTTCCTCGAATTGCTTACTTCCGGCAAGGCTCTTGTAAACACCTTTCTCTATAATTCCCTTCAATAAGCTATTTTCTTGCTCAAGTGTAACTTGGCTAAGAGAATCATTAGTGGAATCAAGAGAACTACTAGAAGCAACAATATTGGATTTAGCATGATCATTGTTACTACTAGAGGAAGAATCTTTCTTATTCTTGTTACTAGTCTTGACTTGAGGCATGTAAGTGGATAATAGTAAACGCTTGGCAATGTAAGAAGAACTATTCTTGCGGAGATCATCATTGATTGCTTTTAAGAACTCATGCTCTTGCTCAAGATTGAGCTTTTCAAAGCGTAATTTCTCATGAGCTCTTAAAAGTTCTCGATGATCTTCGAAGATAGTTTCATGAGCTAACTTAAGAGTGTTTAGTTCTTTAGTTAGAGCCACAATCTTCTCCTTATCATTGTCATTCGTTTTAGCATTATTAATTGATGTTTCATCATAGTACTCATCACTAGAGTTGTCAACAAGCAAATCATCATCACCTAACAAGTCATCTTCATCACTATTAAAATCAACGTACTCGGGGTGTGTTACCTTAGGACCTTTGGCCATGAAGCATCTTCCAATTCCTTCATTTGGTGAGTCAAATATGTCGTAGGATTTGGTTGACACAAGTTCTAGACCGGCAACACCTTCATCTTGAGTATCTTCAGAGTCGGAATGATAACTTCTCTCGGAGTGGCTGTCGGAGTCGGAGCCAGATACCCATTCACCAACATGAGCTTGATGTCTTCATTTTGTATAGCTCCTTGATGATTTTTCCTTCCTTTCCGAGTCCTTGCTTCTCCGTGAGTATCTTCGTTCATAACGATCATCTCTACTCCTTCTCTCTCTTGGTGGAGATTCTTTGCTTCTTCTTTTTGGAGAATCTTCTCTTCTCTTGTAGGGAGCCGTACACTCATTGGAATAGTGTCCGGGTCTTCCACAATTATAGCAGTTTCGCTCTCGACTAGAAGATCTTTTATCATTGTAGGACCTTGACTTGAAGCTTGTATCTTTGCTTCTACTCTTGTAGAACTTGTTAAAGTTCTTCACCATTAAGCTCAATTCTTCATTGAAGTTTTGTTTCTCACTTGATGATGTGGGGGCTTCACATGAAGCTTTGTAGGCACCACTTGATTTATTGTGAAGTTCCTCTTTATCCTTGAGTGACATCTCATGAGCAACAATCCTTCCAATTACTTCCGTTGGCTTGAGATCTTTGTAGTTGGGCATCATTTGGATTAATGTGCACACGGTATCATATTTCCCATCCAAGGCTCTTAGGATCTTCTTGATGATGAATCTATTGGTCATCTCTTCACTTCCTAAGCCGGCAATCTCATTTGTGATGAGAGCAAGCCTAGAGTACATTTCAGCGACACCTTCACCATCCTTCATCTTGAACTTGTCAAGTTGACTTTGGAGCACATCCAACTTGGATTCCTTGACAGAGTCGGTACCTTCGTGCATATCAATCAAAGTATCCCAAATTTCCTTTGCATTCTCAAGGCGGCTAATTTTGTTGAATTCTTCGGGGCACAATCCGTTGAACAGAATATCACAAGCTTGAGCATTGTATTGCAACATCTTCAACTCATCCGCGGTAGCTTCATGGTTTGGTTCCCTCCCATCAAAGAACTCACCTTGCAAACCAACACAAACAATAGCCCATACGGCGGGGTTATGTCCAAGAATATGCATTTTCATTTTATGCTTCCAACTAGCAAAATTAGTGCCATCAAAGTAAGGACCTCTACGGTGATAATTTCCCTCGCTAGACGCCATACTCTCCTAGGTTGTGAAACCAAGGCTATGACCACCAAAAGCTATGAAGATCAAGCCAAATGGAGACCAAAGCTCTGATACCACTTGTAGGATCGAAAGTATGTCTAGAGGGGGGGTGATTAGACTACTTGACCAAATAAAAACTTAGCCTTTTCCCAATTTTAGTTCTTGGCAGATTTTAGCTATCTTAGAGCAAGTCAAGCAATCATCACACAATTAAAGCAAGCATGCAAAGAGTTTATTGGCAGCGGAAAGTAAAGCATGCAACTTGCAAGAATGTAAAGGGAAGGGTTTGGAGGATTCAAACGCAATTGGAGACACGGATGTTTTCCCGTGGTTCGGATAGGTGGTGCTATCCTACATCCACGTTGATGGAGACTTCAACCCACGGAGGGTAACGGTTGCGCGAGTCCACGGAGGGCTCCACCCACGAAGGGTTCACGAAGAAGCAACCTTGTCTATTCCACCATGGCCATCGCCCACGAAGTACTTGCCTCACTAGCGGTAGATCTTCACGAAGTAGGCGATCTCCTTGCCCTTACAAACTCCTTGGTTCAACTCCACAATCTTGTCGGAGGCTCCCAAGTGACACCTAGCCAATCTAGGAGACACCACTCTCCAAGAAGTAACAAATGGTGTGTTGATGATGAACTCCTTGCTCTTGTGCTTCAAATGATAGTCTCCCCAACACTCAACTCTCTCTCATAGGATTTGGATCTGGTGGAAAGAAGATTTGAGTGGAAAGCAACTTGGGGAAGGCTAGAGATCAAGATTCATATGGTAGGAATGGAATATCTTGGTCTCAACACATGAGTAGGTGGTTCTTTCTCAGAACATATGAGTAGGAATGGAATATGTGTTCTGATGGCTCTCTCCTCGAATGAAGAGGTGGTGGAGGGGTATATATAGCCTCCACACAAAATCCAACCATTACACACAATCTACCAATCTCGGTGGGACCGAATCAGAAAACTCGGTCTGACCGAAATAGTAAACCTAGTGACCGTTAGGAATTTCGGTGGGACTGCGATGCAACTCGATAGGACCGATTCGGTTAGGGTTTGGGCATAACGTAATCTCGGTGAGACTGATCGCACAAACTCGGTGAGACCGAGTTCGGCAATTAGCTAACTAGAGAGTTGGTCAGGCAAACTCGATGGGACCGACTTGCTCTTTCGGTGAGACCGAAACGTTACAAGAAGGAAACATAGAGTTTACCTTGCATTCTCAGTGGGACCGATTCGCTCTTTCGGTGAGACCGAAAAGTTACGAAAGGGAAACAGAGAGTTTGCAAGCCCATCTCGGTGAGACCGAGAACCTTATCGGTAGGACCGAATTGCTAGGGTTTGGCAGTGGCAAATGATAAGTGAAACTCGGTGGCGCCGGATTGACAGAATCGGTATGACCAAGTTTGGCTTAGGGTTTAGGTCATTTGTGGATATGGAAAGGTGGTTGAGGATTTTGGAGCATATCACTAAGCACATAAAGCAAGAGGCTCATTAAGCAACACCTCATCCCTCCTTGATAGTATTGGCTTTTCCTAAAGACTCAATGTGATCTTGGATCACTAAAATATAAAATGAAGAGTCTTGAACTTTTGAGCTTGAGCCAATTCTTTTTCCTTAGCATTTTGAGGGTTCCACTTTCACATCCATGCCATGCCAATCATTGAGCTTTCCTGAAATAATCATCTTGAAATAGCATTAGCTCAATGAGCTATATGTTGTTATGAATTACCAAAACCACCTAGGGATAGTTGCACTTTCACATTATTTTGCTCTCTTCATAGGTAGGTGCATAAATTCTAAGGATGAAGCATGTCACATGTGTGTCCCTGACCTTAGCATTCTCAGGAGTGCTATGTCAGGAGACCAATCTTATCATATGGGAGCCATTGTAGCTCGTAGGTTGCATCATAATAGATATAATGGAGATTTCTTTGGAGGAATTTATGCAACCCGCTTAGCTAAATTTCTTGAGATAGACATTCGTGAAGGAGACATGGAGTTGCCTCCTGGTTATTTAGATTTTGATTCTATGGTTTCTCACCATTTTGTCGATAGGAACGAATCACCTCTCCAGTACCGACTAATCTTTGACAGACGCCTTGCTGTCTGTATTGCTCTCCCTGCTTTCTTTGATTATCAGGCAAGAGGAGGGTATACTATTACCAGAGAGGAGGCAGATGAGTACGAGAGGACAGAGGAGGCCGCTCATCGCCATGCTGCAGCTCAGGAGGCGATAGCCGCCACATCACAGTACGACCCCAACAACTATTATTATGGATATCAGCCAGGCCAGCCGTGGCCATAGACCAACTTAGGCCAAAAGCCTAAGCTTGGGGGAGTACGTATTTCTCACCGACATTACATTTATGTTCACACACACTCATTGCTATATGTCGGTGTTCATACTTTTTCATTGTATCATCCATGCTAGTTTATTTCCTTTTATGATTTCTTCTTGTGTGTTTAATAAACCTTAAGAAAAAACCAAAAAAATAGTTGTAACTTTTAATCAGTTTAATTTCCATGCTTGTGGTAGTAATTAAAAAGAAAACCCAAAAATATTTCCCATTCTTCTTTTGCTTGTTGGGAGCTTTCCCGTGTAAATAGTTTTATTTATTTTGTTTTCTTTGGGGGTCAGTAGGAGAAGATCATGATTAAACTGTTGAAGTGGCTCTTATATGCTTTATTGTTGATTTAACCAAGAGCCCATATTACCTTGTCTTCTCCTGTTTATTAAATGCTCGCAGATTCCATCTTAGTCCAATGCACGTGCACTCTTATTATTATTCACATTGTTCGGTCATGCAAGTAAAAGGCAATTATGATGATATATGATGGACTGACTGAGATGAGAAAAACTGGTACGAACTCGACCTCTTTTGTTTTTGTAAATATGATGAGTTCATCGTTCTTGATTCAGCTTGTTATGAATAAACATGTTTGCAATTACAATTAGAGATCATAGTTGCTTGTGCCATGCTTGATTAGCTATGAGTTATATTGGTTTACCTTGCGTGCCAACATGCTATTAAAATGGTTATGATGTGGTATGATAGGGTGGTATCCTCCTCTGAATGATTTAAGTGACTTGACTTGGCACATGTTCACGCATGTAGTTGAAACAAATCAACATAGCCTTCACGATATTTATGTTCATGGTGGATCATATCCTACTCATGCTTGCATCCAATGTTTATTAATTTTAATGCATGTACATGGCTGTTGTCGCTCTCTAGTTGGTCGCTTCCCAGTCTTTTGCTAGCCTTCACCTGTACTAAGCGAGAATACTGCTTGTGCATCCAATCCCTTAAACCCCAAAGTTATTCTAGATGAGTCCACTATACCTTCCTATATGCGGTGTCTACCTGCCGTTCCAAGTAAATTTGTATGTGCCAAACTCTAAACCTTCAAATAATTATCCTGTTTTGTATGCTCGAATAGCTCATGTATCAACTAGGGTTGTCTGTATCTTTCATGTTAGGCGGGTTATTCTCAAGAGGGGTGGACTCCACTCCTCACTCATGAGATAAATGGTTGGTCACCGGGATGCCCAGTCCCATGCTTTATGCAAACTAAACAAAAATAACTACAAACAGAACTCCCCCTAGGACCTGATGTATGTTGGAGGCACTCGTTGTTTCGAGCAAGCCATGGATTGATGTTTGTTGGTGGAGGGGGAGTATAAACTTTACCATTCTGTTTGGGAACCGCCTATAATGTGTGTAGCATGGAAGATATTGCCATCTCTTGGTTGTTATGTTGACAATGAAAGTATACCGCTCAAAATATTATTCACCTCTATTTCAAAACCGAGCTCTGGCACCTCTACAAATCCCTGCTTCCCTCTGCGAAGGGCCTATCCATTTACTTTTATGTTGAGTCATCACCCTCTTATTAAAAAGCACCAGTTGGAGAGCACCGCTGTCATTTGCATTCATTACTGTTAATTTATATTGGGTGTGACTATGATTGGATCTCTTTTACCATGAATTACAATGTCTAGTCAGTCCTTGATCTTTAAAGGTGCTCTGCATTTATGTTTTGCAGTCTCAGAAAGGGCTAGCGAGATACCATCTTGTTATATCATATTATGATTGTTTTGAGAAAGTGTTGTCATCCGAGATTTATTATTATGGCTTGCTAGTTGATTATGCTATTGATATGGGTAATCATGAGACCTGAGAACTATTGTAAATGTGGTTAGTTATAATCTGTGCTGAAAACTTGAATGCTAGCTTGACATATTTACAACAACAAGAGCAAACAGAGTTTGTAAAAGTTTTTATTTATTTCTTTCAGTTTGTCAACTGAATTGCTTGAGGACAAGCAAGGGTTTAAGCTTGGGGGAGTTGATACGTCTCCGTCGTATCTACTTTTCCAAACACTTTTGCCCTTGTTTTGGACTCTAACTTGTATGATTTGAATGGAACTAACCCGGACTGACGCTGTTTTCAGCAGAATTGCCATGATGTTGTTTTATGTGCAGAAAACAAAAGTTCTCGAAATGACCTAAAACTCCACGGAATATCTTACAATAAATAATAGAAAATCCTTGCCAAAGATGAAGACCAGGGGCCCCACAACCTTTCCACGAGGGTGGGGGGCGCCCCCCTACCTCGTGGGCCCCCTGGAGATCCCCCGACTCCAACTCCAACTCTATATAACTGCTTTTGGGGAGAGAGAAAATAGGAGAGAAGAAATCATCGCGTTTTACGATACGGAGCCGCCGCCAAGCCCTAAAACCTCTCGGGAGGGCTGATCTGGAATCCGTTCGGGGCTCCGGAGAGGGGGATTCGTCGCTGTCGTCATCATCAACCATCCTCCATCACCAATTTCATGATGCTCACCGCCGTGCGTGAGTAATTCCATCGTAGCCTTGCTGGACGGTGATGGGTTGGATGAGATTTATCATGTAATCGAGTTAGTTTTGTTAGGGTTTGATCCCTAGTATCCACTATGTTCTGAGATTGATGTTGCTATGACTTTGCTATGCTTAATGCTTGTCACTAGGGCCCGAGTGCCATGATTTCAGATCTGAACCTATTATGTTTTCATCAATATATGGGAGTTCTAGTTCCTATCTTGCAAGTCTATAGTCACCTATTATGTGTTATGATCCGTTAACCCCGAAGTGACAATAATCGGGATACTTACCGATGATGACCGTAGTTTGAGGAGTTCATGTATTCACTATGTGCTAATGCTTTGTTCCGGTTCTCTATTAAAAGGAGGCCTTAATATCCCTTAGTTTCCATTAGGACCCCGCTTCCACGGGAGGGTAGGACAAAAGATGTCATGCAAGTTCTTTTCCATAAGCACGTATGACTATATTCGGAATACATGCCTACATTACATTGACGAATTGGAGCTAGTTCTGTGTCACCCTATGTTATGACTGTTACATGATGAACCGCATCCGGCATAATTATCCATCATTGATCCAATGCCTACGAGCTTTCCATATACTGGTTTACGCTTATTTACTTTCCCGTTGCTATTGTTACAATCACTACAAAATACCAAAAACATTACTTTGCTTTCGTTACTCTTTTGTTACCGTTACCATCACTATCATATTACTTTGCTACTAAACACTTTGCTGCATATACTAAGTTTCCAGGTGTGGTTGAATTGACAACTCAGCTGCTAATACTTGAGAATATTCTTTGGCTCCCCTTGTGTCGAATCAATAAATTTGGGTTGAATACTCTACCCTCGAAAGCTGTTGCGATCCCCTATACTTGTGGGTTATCACATACTCTTTAGGGAGTTTGGCCTCTGTCCATCCGGCGATGAAGTTAGCCAGTACTTGGGATTTAATAGCTCAACGTGGTTTATATGTAATGTCAAATGGGAGGAGCTCAATGGCCCATTTGCCAATCTGGCCTGTGGAATCGCGGTTGTTTATTATGTCGTTGAGTGGTACTTCGGAAGCCACCGTTATCGAACGCTCTTGGAAGTAGTGTTGTAGCTTTCGAGATGCCATGAAGACCGCGTATGCTATCTTTTGATAATGGGGGTACCAGGATTTGCATGGAGTAAGGACAGTGGATACGTAGTATACTGGCTTCTGAAGCGGGAATTTGTGTTCGTCCTGTTCTCGTTCAACGACGAGTACGGCGCTCACCACCTGATGTGTTGCCGATATGTATAACAACATGGGTTCGCCGACGTTTGGTGCGGCCAAGAATGGGTTGCTCGCTAGAAGGGTTTTTATTTCTTCCAGTCCGGCTGTTGCCGCGTCCATCCACTCAAAGTGATCGGTTCGTCGTAGAAGACCATAGAGTGGCAGTGCCTTTTCTCCAATCTGGAGATAAAGCGGCTTAGAGCTGCCACGCAACCCGTGAGTTCTGGACTTGCTTAAGGTCTATTGGCATAGCCAATTGTGACAGAGCTCGGATTTTGGCTGGATTTGCTTCAATTCCTCTATTGAAAATGATGAAGCCCAGCAGCTTTCCTGCGGGGACGCCGAAAACACACTTTTCCGGATTGAGCTTAATGTTATATGCGCGGAGGTTGTCAAATGTGAGGTGCAGGTCGTCTATTAGTGTTTCGATGTGCCTTGTCTTGATTACAATGTCCTCCACATAGGCTTCAACTGTCTTTCCGATCTGTTTCTCCAGGCATGTTTGGATCATGCGTTGATAGGTGGCACTGGCGTTCTTGAGTCCGAAGGGCATGGTGTTGAAGCAGAATGGCCCATATGGGGTGATGAATGCTGTTGCGGCTTGATCGGACTCCTTCATTTTAATTTGATGGTATCTGGAATATGCGTCAAGGAAGCATAATGAGTCATGTCCTGCGGTGGCATCAATGATCTGGTCAATGCGGGGGAGGGGGAAGGGGTCCATAGGGAAAGCTTTGTTAAGGTCTTTGAAATCGACGCACAAGCGCCATGACTTGTCTTTCTTTGGAACCATCACCAGGTTTGCCAGCCAGTCCGGATGTTTTATTTCTCTAATGAGTCCTGCCTTGATTAGCTTGGCTAGCTTCTCCCCCATAGCTTGACGTTTGGGTTCGGAAAAGCACCGTAGTGTTTGCTTGACCTGTTTATATCCCTTCAATATATTGAGGCTGTGTTCGGCCAACTAGCGTGGGATTCCTAGCATATCAGAAGGGGCCAGGCGAATATATCCCAATTCTCGCGCAGGAACTCTCGTAGCGCGGCGTCAACCGTTGGGTCTAGTTGTGCTCCAATGGATGTTGTCTTCTTGGGGTCCGTCGGATGGACTTGGAATTTCACTATTTCTTCTGCTGGTTTGAATGAGGTGGATTTGGGTCGTTTGTCTAGGACCACATCATCCCTGTCCACCGTGGAGCGTAGCGCGGTTAATTCTTCGGTTGCGAGGGCTTCAGATAATGCCTCGAGGGCCAAGGATGCGTTTTTATTCTTGGCGCAGAGTGCTATGTCTGGATCACTAGCTAGAGTGATTATACCATTGGGCCCCGACATCTTAAGCTTCATGTATCCATAATGGGGTACCGCTTGGAAGCGTGTACGTGCATCTCGCCCTAAGAGGGCGTGATATCCGCTGTTGAAAGGGGCCACTTGGAAGGTTATTTCTTCGGACCGATAGTTCTCCGGTGTGCCGAATACCACGCCGAGTGTGATTTTCCCCGCACACCGTGCCTCCCGACTGGGAATGATTCCCCGGAAGGTCGTGTTGCTTTGCTCGATGCGGCTCCTGTCTATTTCCGTTTTTTGTATTGTATCCTCATAGATGAGGTTTAGTCCGCTGCCGCCGTCCATGAGGACCTTGGTGAGCCAAAAGTCGTCCACAATTGGACTGAGGACCAAGGCGGCTGGTGCTCAGACTGTCCTGTATTTTGGTTCGTCACCGGCATTAAAAGTTATAGCCGTGTTGTTCCAAGGGTTTAATGCTGCTATTTGACAGACTTCGGCGAGTCCGCGTAGTGATCTTTTGCGCCTATTGTTTGAGGCGAATGTCTCGAAGACCGTCAGTACTTTGGGGTCGTTGTCCTCTGGGGGGTGTTGTTCTGGGTTATTCTTGGTGAGGATATCCTCGCCGTTCTTGGCCACTTGCCGGAGTATCCAACATGCTCTAAGGCTATGTGTTGGTATGTTATCCGGTGTTGCGTGTATTTTGCATGGCCCATCGAGCCATCCTTCCAGAACGGTTCCGCGCCCCGTACTGGACCTGTATTTCTTTACTATTGAACCGGGCGTGTTGCAAGGGCGTTCCCTTTTCGCTTGAATAAGGGGTTGAGAGGGGACCGATGATTCCCAACGTGCTTCCATTGCGTTGTACTTCTGTATGATAGTTGCCAAGTCAGCCAAGTGTAGGATGCGATGGCGGTTGATGGCGTTGAGGATTCCTTCGTCCCTGCAATTGTTGTGGAACATTGAGATCGCTTCCTCGTCGCAACAATCTTTAACCTTGTTTTTGACAAGAAGGAATCTGGCCCAGAAGTGGTGGACCGTTTCCTGAGATTGCTGTTGTATGCTCATGAGAGCGCTTGTATTCAGGTGGGTGGGTGGATTAAAATCTGAACCCTGACCTGGTTTTGGATCCGGAGTCTGAAGGTCTTCCGAACATAACAGATCGGGCTCCGGGATGTCCACTAATTTCTTAGGCCCGTCGTCCGATCCTATGTTCGGAGGGTAGGATGCATCTCCTCGCGGGTAGGTATCCGGCTCTTCAAGACCGGAGATTCATACATAGTCCGTCCTTATTATGGAGGAAGAGTTGTCGACTCGCTCCTCGACTACCGCTATCTGGTGGGTGATCGGGGGAGATTTGATTTCTCTCTGATCGGGTTTAAGCCCAATTCGACCGTAGTTTGTAGCGACCCCCAGGGTGGCGATGCGATCTAGGAGCTCGTTTAAGGATGAAATCTCCGCCGGATCCATCTGCTTGGAGTGTTCGGAGTCGATACGAAGGGGGGTTTCGATGACCCGAGAGGTCATTGTCAGCTTAACGACCAAACGAGTGGTCATGATAAAGTCGCCCAGCCAAAGGGTTTGGCCTGGAGCCAGCGTTCCTCCGGTGGTGATATTATCCTTGAGAACAAGGCGAGACATCGATCCTGTCATCAACGTCACAGTGGAACTCTCAATGGAAGCACCAATGTCGGTGTCAAAACCGGCGGATCTCGGGTAGGGGGTCCCGAACTGTGCGTCTAAGGTCGATGGTAACAGGAGACAGGGGACACAATATTTTACCCAGGTTCGGGCCCTCTCTAGGGAGGTAATACCCTATGTCCTGCTTGATTGATCTTGATGGATATGAGTATTACAAGAGTTGATCTACCACGAGATCGTAATGGCTAAACCCTAGAGGTCTAGCTTGTATGGCTATATAATGTCTATCTTCCTTCGGACTAAGCCCTCCGGTTTATATAGACACCGGGAGGATCTAGGGTTACACCAGGTCGGTTACAAAGAAAGGAATCTACATATATAGTCGCCAAGCTTGCCATCCACGCCAAGGAGAGTCCCATCCGAACACGGGTGTAGTCTTCGGTTTTCATATCTTCACAGCCCATCAGTCCGGCCCGTGGCTAACAGGCCTGACGCCCGAGGACCCCTTAGTCCAGGACTCCCTCAACCACCACCTATATTTTTCCCTTGGGAGTTGCTAACCCGAGGGTCATCTTTATTTTAACCCCCCCCCCCCCCCCCGGGCCATTGCTTCTCTAAGTGTTGGTCCGAACTGGGCAGCCTGCTGGGCCACCTCGGGGAAACTTGAGGGCTGGTTTTACTCATAGCTTGTCCCATCTGGTGTGCCCTGAGAACGAGATACGTGTGACTCCTATCGGGATTTGTCGGTACATCGGGCGGCTTTGCTGGTCTTGTTTTACCATTGTCGAAATGTCTTGTAACCGGGATTCCAAGACTGATCGGGTCTTTCCGGGAGAAGGAATATCCTTCATTGACCATGAGAGCTTGTGATGGGCTAAGTTGGGACACCCCTGCAGGGTATAAACTTTCGAGAGCCGTGCCCGTGGTTATGAGATGGGAATTTGTTAATATCCAGTTGTAGAGAACTTGACACTTTACTTAATTAAAATGAATCAACCGCGTGTGTAGCCGTGATGGTCTCTTTTCGGCGGAGTCCGAGAAGTGAACACGGTCTTGGGTTATGTTTGTGCGTAAGTAGTTTCAGGATCACTTCTTGATCGCTTCTAGCTTCACGACCATTGCGTAGCTTCTCATCTTACTCTTATTTGCATAAGTTAGCCACCATATTTGCTTAGCGCTTGCTGCAGCTCCATCTCATTTACCTTATCCAACCCATAAGCTTAAATAGTCTTGATCTCGCGGGTGTGAGATTGCTGAGTCCTCGTGACTCATGGATACTTCCAAACAGTTGCAGGTACCGATGATACCAGTGCAGGTGACGCAACCAAGCTCAACTGGGAGCTCGATGAAGATCTTGGTCGTTGTTATGTGTCTTTTCCGGTTGATCAGTAGTGGTGCCCAGTTGGGACGATCGGGGATCTAGCATTTGGGGTTGTCTTCTTTTATTTTGCTTCCATAGTCGGGCCTTGATTGTACTCTGGTTAATGTATGTTTTACTTGTTATTTGTGTGAAGTGGCGATTGTAAGCCAACTCTTTATCCCTTTCTTATTCAGTAAATGGGATTGTGTGAAGATTACCCCTCTTGCGACAACACCATCATCGGTTAAGCCTCTAAGTCGTGCCTCGACACGTGGGAGATATAGCCGCATCGTGGGCGTTACAACATTCTTGGGCACTGTTTTCCGAGTTGAACCCATCTTGGCTAAATCATTAGCTGCTTGGTTATTGAGGCGTGGCACGTATGGTTTTATACAAACTTATGGAGAAGCTTGTATTTACCAAAAAGTGGGTGGGAGCTCTGTAGCATTTCTAATATTATATGTGGATGACATATTGTTGACTGGAAATGATATAGAATTTCTGGAAATCATAAAAGGTTCTTTGAACAAGAGTTTTTAAATGAAAGACCTGGGCATTAAGATCTATAGACATAGATCAAGACTCCTAATAGTACTTTCACAAAGCACATACCTTGACAAGATTTTGAAGAAGTTCAAAATGGACCAGTCAAAGAAGGGGTTCTTGCCTGTGTTGCAAGGTGTGAAGTTGAGTCAGACTCAAAGCCCGACCACGGCAGAAGAAAGAGAAAGGATGAAAGTCATCCCCTATGCCTCAGCCATAGGCTCTATAATGTATGCCATGATGTGTACCAGACCTAATGTGTGCCTTGCCATAAGTCTGGCAGGGGGTACAAGAGTGATCCAGGAGTGGATCACTGGACAACGGTCAAAATTATCAGGTGCCTAAATAGGACTAAGGAAATGTTTCTCCATTATGGAGGTGATAAAGAGTTCGTCGTGAAGGATTACGTCGATGCAAGCTTTGACACCGATCCGGATGACTCTGAGTTGCAAACCGGTTACGTATAGTGGAGCAGTCATTTGGAATAACTCCAAATGGAGCGTGGTTGCAGCATCTACAATATGACATAGAGATTTTCAAAGTACGCACGAATCTGAATGTTGCAAACCCGTTGACTAAAACCTTTATCACAAGAAAAACATGATCAAACCCCAGAACTCATTGGGTGTTAATCATATGGCGATGAACTAGATTATTGACTCTAGTGCAAGTGGGAGACTGTTGGAAATATGCCCTAGATGTAATAATAAATTTTTTATTATCATATTTCTCGTTCATGATAAATGTTTATTATTCATGCTAGAATTGTATTGACCGGAAACTTAAATACATGTGTGAATACATAAACTACAGCATGTCCCTACTAAGCCTCTACTAGACTAGCTCGTTGACCAAAGATGGTTAATGTTTCCTAACCATAGACATGAGTTGTCATTTGGTAACGGGATCGCATCATTAGGACAATGATGTGATGGACAGACCGAACCATAAGTTTAGCATCACATCGTTTAGCTATTTGCTACAACTTTTGTCATGTCAAGTATCAGTTCCTTAGACCATGAGATCATGCCACTTTTGGATACTAGAGGAATACTTTGTGTGCTATCAAACGTCACTTCATAACTGGGTGATTATAAAGGTGCTCTATAGGTATCTCCGAAGGTGTGTGTTGGGTTGCATGGATCGAGACTGGGATTTGGCGCTCCGTGTGACAGAGAGATAACTCTAGGCCTTCTCGGTAATACAACATCATAAGAAGCTTCATGTGAGTAATGAGTTTGGTCACGAGAACTTGTATTATGGAATGATTAAAGAGACTTGCCGATAACGAGATTGAACTAGGTATGGAGATACCGACGATCGAATCTCGGGCAAGTATATTGCCGGACAAAGGGAATTGCAACGGGATTGACTGAATCCTTGAGATCATGGTTCAACCGATACTGATATTCGTCGAATATGTAGGAATCAATATGGGCATCTAGGCCCCGCTATTCGTTATTGACCAGAGAGGAGTCTAGATCATGTCTGCATATTCTGAACCCGTAGGGTCACACGCTTAACGTTAGGTAGCGCTAGGGTAGTATTGATATATTAATAGTGGATAGTCCAAAGGTTGTTCGGAGTCCTGGAAGGGATCCGGGACATCACGAGGATCTTCGAAATGGTCCGGAGGTAAAGATTTATATATGGAAAGTCATATTCAGGGTTCCGAAAAATATTTTGGTTTGTCGGTATTGTACCAGGAAGGTTCTAGAAGGTTCCGAAGTGGGGCCCACCTGCATGAGGGGACCCACATAATGTGTGTAGTGGAGAAAAGCCCCACACCCCTAGTCTAGGCGCACCAAGATCCTCCCTTAAAAGGAATAGTATCATATCCCGAAGGGATAAGATCAGGATCCCTAAAAAGGGGGATAGCGATCGGTGGGGAAGGAAAAGAGGGATTTCCTTCCTCCCCCTGTGGCCAACGACCCTAGGGCCTTGGAGGGCAAGCCACGAGCCCCCTCCACGCCTATATAAAGGTGGGGAGGCGTTGGGGGCAGGACCCCTTGGAACCTTGCCCGTCTCCCTCTCGTTACACCTCCTCCACCTCGCACAGACGCTTGGCGAAACCTTGCCGAAATTCCTTTGCTGCTACCACCACCATACCGTTGTGCTGGTTCCGATCTCATCTACCTCCTCTCCCTCGCTTGCTGGATCAAGAAAGAGAGGACGCCATTGAGCTGAACGTGTGCTAATCTCGGAGGTGCCGTCTGTTCGGCACTAGATCGGATTGGATCGTGATTGGATCGTGAAGAGTACGACTACATCAATCGCATTACGATGCGAACGCTTTTCGATCTACAAGGTTATGCAGACATGCTCCCTTCTTGTAGCTATGCATCTCCTAGATTAGATCTTGGGTGTTTCATAGGGAATTTTTTGATTTCCATGCTTCGTTCCCATCATGTGCATACCATGATTTCATTGCGTTGTGGCTGTTTTGGAATTTATTTGACTATTATATAAACCCTAAGTCCAATTTGGGATTTATTTAATAGCACTATAGAAACCTTGCATCAAAATAAAATTTTAAAACATGCGTATGGGCTCGAAATATTACCTAAGATATATATGCCCTGGTTTATGTTTGAAAATTCTTCTTCTCAAAGGATTTGAAATGGAGTGAATTTAGATCAATTCAAATCATGTGTTAGAAAATAAAACAGAAAATACATGAAAGAAAAGAAAAGAAAAGGCCCATCGAGTCAGCCGCACTACAACCTAGTAGGTGATGCCCTTTGAGATCCGGTTTGGATACCATAAGGTTCCCATAACTTTTTCCCAAGAAGTGACCCTAGGTATCGAATCCACGAAAGGATATGCACAACGACAAAGAGTCAAAATGTAATTGGTCTCGAATTAAATTCTTGGTTTCTAACCGGACCTTTGACAACCTTTTTTGGAAATAAACAATGATATTGAATAGGCATGACTATGAGGTCTTACTCTCACAACCTTATACTTGTGTGTGGTATCTAATCTTGATATTAAACATAGTCATGGACAACACCTGTTACGATTTTCTCATGATGCGATGAAGTGGGGCATGTGTCCAAAGTATGTCATGGCCAGTCAAGACCTGTACCGAGACTCAGTTGTCCAATTGATGGCCCTTATCGTCGCAGGCATAGATGAGGGTTTTGAGTGCGACCGGGTGGTCAGAGTCCGGTGTGGCCGACGTTAGACTCCATTAGACCACCCACCAATTTGGGCCGGGCTAGGGGATTTCAGAAGGCCAAAACGGCCCGACCCAATTTGGACAGCCACGCTTGACGCTTAGTGTCCGGCTGTCCAGTGTGAACATATAGAGAAGGTTTGATGTACCGCGTTGGAGAAGCACGTAGAACCTTCGTAGTTGGTATCATAGCAAGTATCATTCATGATGAACTAGACAATTTAGTGAGGTGGCAATTAAATGAAGAAACAAATAGTTCAATATCATATCATGATACCATATCATAATAAATAATGTGCTATTATCTGTCATGCATAATAATAAATAAGATCATCTAAAATACAACCATATACTAGTATCATGTTCAATATTTCCTATTATGAATACCCTTAGGCACTTGGGACAAGAATTTTTGGAACATAATTCCACGGACACTCGTTAAAGAGTACAGTAAAAAGGAATACTAGAAAAATAAAAAGATTCTGAATGGTTTCATGAGGAAATGCCATCTATGGTCTCAAAGCTATAAAACACTGTTTTAGTGAATAATAAGGTTTCGATTGTATATTTTTTTCATTAAGAATATCATGGGTGTCATTCCATCACAAAATTTCACACATGAAAATAATGGCCGACCAAGTTTTATGTTCAAAAATTCAGATTTTTTTTATTTCCCTCTTTTTATTTTACTGTTTACCATGTTCACATGTATTTCATAGGCACGTGTTCTTAGAGACACTCATAATTTTGTTCTTGTGTATGTTATACAGTCAAAAGTGCATGCGATTCCAAAAAATATAAAGGTGGGCATGGCTTCACGTGCACCCACATGAATAGTACATTTGAAAAAAAATACTAGAAAATTTTTGTATCAAAGTTGGTCATCCATTCTACTCATGTATGAATTTTCGCTAAGTATTGACACCCGTGGATTCTTAGTGAAAAAAATACAATTGAGATCTTACTATTCATTGACGTTGTTTTTCAATATAGCTTCAATTTTATCATTTTTGTCCAGAATACCATGGATATTATTTCTTCGTAGAACTTCATACGCACGCATACCAGCCACCCAAAAAAAACTTATGTATGTTATAAAGAATATTAAAAAATTCCAGTATGTTTTACCATTCATAAGGGTGCGTGTGGAACTATGTTCACTAAATCGGTGTCCATACAATTCGGACAAAATAAAAATAAAATTCACGCTGCATGCTCCCTGCCTACCCCAACATACAGTCTCTACCGAACACCCAGACACCTATATAAACCCACGCATCTTGCTGAATTAAATCCAAACCAAACCCCCGCACTTCAACTCAATTCATTCCATCAACACACGTACGTACCCACCCCCAGCAACAACAGCTCACCGTCACACCTCAAACCAGGAACACCCGAAGGCGTGTCCTCCTCCGGCCCTCCCCCGTTCCAAATGGCGGCGGCCGCGGCAAAGCCCGTGCCAGTGGAGCGGCTCGGGCAGCGCCTGGTGGCGCCGGCGGCTCCGACGCCGGAGAGCCCTCTGCGTCTGTCGTGGCTCGACCGCTACCCCACCCAGATGGCGCTCATCGAGTCGCTGCACGTGTTCAAGCCCGACATGGCCAGGGAGGGTGACAGCCCCGCGAGGGCGGTGGAGCAGGCCCTGGCGAGGGCGCTGGTGGAGTACTACCCGCTGGCGGGCCGCCTCACGGTGACCGACGCCGGCGAGCTGCAGGTGGACTGCAGCGACGGTGGCGTGTGGTTCATTGAGGCTGCCGTCAGGTGTCGGCTAGAGGACGTGGACTATCTCGAGTACCCGCTCGCCGTCGACAAGGACGAGCTGCTCCCCCACCCGCGCCCCAAGCCCAGCCGTGAGGAGGAGAGCAAGCTCATCTTGCTTGTCCAGGTACTTGCTGGATTCGATTCGCATTGCGCCGTGTCGGTGGTGGATTTGGATTTTACTGACTGCGAGCTAAACTGGGCGTGGTGGACGCGACACGCAGGTCACGACGTTCGATTGCGGCGGCTTCGTGGTGGGGTTCCGGTTCAGCCACGCGGTGGCCGACGGGCCCGGGGCGGCGCAGTTCATGGGCGCGGTGGGGGAGCTGGCGCGCGGGGCGGGCCGCATCTCGGTGGCACCGGTGTGGGGCCGCGACGCGATCCCTGATCCGGCGAGCGCCCTCGTCGGCAGCCTCCCGGACCCCGCGGGCGCCAAGCGGCTCGAATACCTCGCCATAGACATCTCCGCCGACTACATCAACCACTTCAAGGGCCAGTTCGCGGCGGCCACCGGCGGCGCCCGGTGCTCAGCGTTCGAGGTGCTCATCGCCAAGGCCTGGCAGAGCCGCACGCGCGCCGCTTGCTTCGACGAGGACTCCCCCGTACACCTCTGCTTCGCGATGAACGCGCGGCCGCTCCTCCACGCCCGCCTCCCCTCCGGGGGCGCCGGCTTCTACGGCAACTGCTACTACATCATGCGCGTCTCCTCCACCGCCGGGAAGGTGGCGTCCTCCACCATCACCGACGTCGTGAAGATCATCAAGGAGGGGAAGAAGCGGCTGCCCACGGAGTTCGCGCGGTGGGGCGCCGGCGAGATGGGCAGCGTGGACCCGTACCAGATCACCTCCGACTACCGGACGCTGCTCGTCTCCGACTGGACACGGCTGGGCTTCGCCGAGGTGGACTACGGGTGGGGCCCTCCCGCCCACGTCGTGCCGCTGACAAACCTGGACTACATCGCCACGTGCATCCTCGTCAAGCCCTGGGTACACAAGCCAGGCGCCCGGCTCATCACGCAGTGCGTGACGCCCGACCGTGTCGCCGCTTTCCACGACGCCTTGGTGGACACCAACTAGCTCACCACTGTCTCCCAACACTTCGTCCTCCGTTTGCTCACGGGTTTCCTTCCCTCCTATCTTTACACTGGTAATGACTAGTTATAGTGTTTAATTACAGCTTGGTGAGCGAAGGTAATGGTAAACCGAGCAAGAATAATGGCAAACAGATAGTGAAGAAACGTATAAAGTGGAAGAAGAATACGCATAGATATGGGGGACAGGTAGACACAGCTAGATGGTAGTGGGCAACGGCGAGATTGGTATAGGATGCCTTTGGGTGGTCTCGGTGGCGTTGCAGGAAGTGTATACTACATCCTTTTCTTCTTTCTTCCTTTTTTTCCTTCTCTTTTTGGGGGTTTCGATTGAAGGATCGAAGCTGGGCTTAGTCCTTGGTGGGAAGCTACCAACCAGTCTCCCCTCGACTTGTGTACTGTACTGTTCTATTCTTTTTCTTTCGAATATAAACCCGCAAGGTGTACAGACTATTCTCTAGTGGTTTTCCCCCATGTAAAGTAGCTAATTCTACATAATTATAAGAATGGTATAATGTGAAGAACAGCTCACCTTGGTGTCGTCTTTTTCACAGGTTAGAAATTATCTGTGTTTTTAACGAGATCTGCGGACTGCGGGTATAAACTTGAACTCATAGCGTACATGCATGAAATGTTTGAAGAAATCTTCGCGATACTTACATGCGAGTACAGTATCATTTTGCTCCAACTTTTGGCATCATTGACGTACCTATGCATGGCACAACGCCCACACTAGCTGGCTGCTAGTCCTTCCCCAAGGATTTTCTTTTCTTTCCTCCGTAAATTCCTTCCCAAGCATGGAGTCACTATTATTCTTTTTTTATATAAATTTGTGAGTGCCTTTACCACGCTTAGTCGCTATTATTCTTGACCCGTCAATTTGTCCTGTCCTTGCAAACCAGCTGGCTGACATAGACGAATCACAAATAGAGTATGGGACTGCAGGACAGAGGTGGTCGTCGTCTTTGTATACTCTTCCTTCTACCGTTCCAAGGCCGACAAAATTGGAAGAACAGGTGACCTTCTTTTTTGCAGCCGGTGACTTGACCATTCAGTTCCCATCCGGTGGCCAAATAAGTAGGTAGAAATGCCAAAGGTAGCTCATCTTTACCGAACAAATCGACTTAAAATTTCTATGCAGAATGCCCCGCGTTCCAAGCATTATAAAGTAGTTCACCAAATGATAAGTTGATGCAGCCAAGCCTCAGTTGTAGGGGTTGGTGCCTTGGTGATGAGAAGGAAAAGTCAAGAGTGAAGTAGCAAAGCCGCAAAGGTGTACGTCCTCAAGCCAACTCCACCGCGCGATCTTATTCTGTCGGACCCCATCCGTTTGGGGTAAAAGGGATAAAAAAAGCAGCCCAGCGCGCGGAGCAAACAGACTTTTGTTCGCTTTATGTCTGCTTTTGACCCATCCGCGGTCCAAGTTTGCGCCGTTTTTTGGGTGAAACGGACACCACGCGGACGCGCGGGTCGTCTGCGCGTGTCCTCCCCTGGCCCGCCCGTCGGTGGCACAAGACGGGCCTTTTTCTATCCGCTCCCCTCCCTCCCTCCGGCCGCACCCCCTTCACTCTTCCCCACTCTTTCCCTCGCTGCCGCTGCCATTGCAGCCGTGCAGTTCGGACGCGAGCTCGCCCAACCCCTTCCCCTCGGCGCCGCCGAGCTACCCAACCACGGCCACCTGGTTTGCGCATCCGCCGCCCGGTTTTGGGGCGGATCCGGTCGGTCTTGAGCTCGGCCTGCTGTGGGAGGCCGGGCCGCGCCATGGACTTGCCGGGCACCTCGCCGGAAGGCCCTGGCAGGGCCGCAAGGCCACATGCAGGCAGTGGCTCCTCCTCTGGCCGCTCGGATCTGCACCGTCGGTGGTCCGCCGGCAGATACACGAATGGCGGTCGGCCGGGCTCGGTGCTTGCCCAAAAGCTCGCCGGCGCACCGTTGCCACTCATTAAGTGCGACCATTGCCCAAGGATGGTCGTGCGCCGCGTGTCTACAACGCCGGAACATCCCGGTTGGGTGTTCATCAAGTGCTTATACGATGGGGTATGCGCTTTTTTTTAGCTTCGGTTTGTGCTCTAAATTTGACTAGTTGTGCTAACTTCAAATTTTGTTGTGTAGAATGGATGTAAGTTTTGGTATTGGAAAGAAGAGTACATCGATATATTGATAGAGCGAAATTTAGTACATGTTCGTGCACTTTTAGCTAGCATAGAGGTTGTAAATAAGACAAGTGCATTTATTGCTAGATTAGAGGCTAGACACGAGACTAGGTGTGAGGAGGAAGCAACATCGACTTCCGGCTTGAAGAAGAAAGGAGAATGCCAGATCGAGCCTTCTGGCTTGAAGAAGAAAGGAGGATGATAGATCGACCCTCCTCCACGGATCAACAACGAGTGCATCGAGAAGGCCCTAACCCAACTCAAGGGAGCAGTTATGGAAATTGAGTATCTTCTAAAATGTATTCTTGTGGTTCTTGTTTTCTTTCGCCTTGCTTTACTAGTCAAAATATGATGATGCATTTTCCATGTATCAAAAATGAATGATGAAATAAAGTTAAAGACTTGCAAAGAAATAATACGCGGACAGGATGTGGCCGGGATGCGTTCGCGCGGTGGGCGCACGGCCACCGCATCCCAGGACACGCCCGGACACGACTCTAAATCCCTAGTCAAACGGACAAAATTCAGACAAAACGGACATTCATTTAGGATCACGCGGTGAAGTTGGCCTCATGTTAGAGACAAGGGAATGGTCACGATCTCGGTGCTGTTGGATGATAGCGCGGAGCCAACGACCCAAGTACCAGGATGACACTTCTCGCGGGTGTGGAATGTGTCACACGATTTCGACGTGACCAATTGTTAACTGTGCAGGTAGTGTCGTGTTGCTGATTTGGTGCTGGACCTTGCCGCTTGGAATCTTTAGCTGCTTTGGTTGCTTGCACGGAACCTAACCAGCGCACACAAGTGTCGGTGAGCCTATAACAGATCGTCGTGGACTCGTGGTAGACGTGCTTCCGAGATTGGGAGGGAAGCCGCTAGCGCATCAACTCAGACTACAATCGAATCGGGACCTCTCAAATTCCCCTATACGCTTGGGATGACGCTTTGGTCAGAGCATCTCTAACGATAGCATAAAAATTTGGCGCCTAATAAAAGTTATAGCACATCACTTTAGCATTTTTAGTGCGTCGGGAGCAACATCATTTTTACAGACGTCTAAAAACGCGCGCATAAAAAGTATACAGTGCAAATTGTGAAGCGCGTGCAATCCGGAGCCCAAAATATGGTGCGCGCGATAGCGTTTTTCAACGCGCGCCCAAAAACTTTTAGCGCTACAGCAACTGCTGGAGCTGTGCGGCGCCTAAAAAAACAAAATTTTAATGCGCGGAGCTCATTTTGGACGCCTGTTGAAGATGCTTTCATTGTCCGATCATAAAATAGCCGCCCAACCAGAATCCTCAAACCGGTTATATATGTCCGGGCTGCTCGGCATCCCCAAACCCAGTCTATATTTTGGGCGGATATGGGACGGACCCAACGTACATGGACCATTCGCCACGTCAGGCCGGCCCCCGATGGGCCATCCCGTGATCACATATCCACCACCTTTGACCAAACCCAAAGCCCCCATCCACACTCTCGAACGCTACACTGCATGTCTCCTCCCCGCCCTTCCTTGTCCCGCCCCCACTGTCCCCTCCTCTTCACATGGTCTGTTGGGAAACGTTGCATTGAAAATAAAAAAATCTACGCACACGCAAGATCTATCCATAGAGATGCATAGCTACGAGAGGGGGAGAGCATCTAATACCCTTGTAGATCGCTAAGCGGAAGCGTTTATCAATGTGGTTGATGTAGTCGTACACATTTACGATCTGTTCCGATCAAGCACCGAACGTACGGCACCTCCACGTTCAGCACACGTTCAACTCGATGACGTCCTCGCATTCTTGATCCATCAAGAAGGACGAAGTAGTAGATGAGTTCCGACAGCACGACGACGTGGTGACGGTGATGGTGAAATTATTTCCGCAGGGCTTCGTCGACCACAACGGATTTAGAGCGGAGGATGAACTAGAGGGAGAGGGGGCGCCGGCATACGGCTTGGTGAATTCTGTTGTGTGGCGCCCCCTCTCTTCCAGTGATCCAATAATTATCCGGTGTATTTCGGAACTTTTCCGGGGACCAAATACTATCATCCTACATATCAATCTTTACCTCTAGACCATTCTGGAGCTCCTCGTCATGTTCGTGATCTCATTCGGAACTCCGAACAATATTCGGTTACCATCATACATAACTCATATAGTACTATATCGTCAACGAACGTTAAGCGTGCGGACCCTACGGGTTCGAGAATGATGTAGACATGATCGATACACTTCTCCGGTCAATAACCAGTAGCGGGACCTGGATGTCCATATTGGTTCCTACATATTCTACGAAGATCTTTATCGGTCGAACCTTTATGACAACATACCTAGTTTCCATTGTCCGTCGGTATGTTACTTGCCTGAGATTCGACCGTCGGTATCTCCATACCTTGTTCAATCTCGTTACCGGAAAGTCTCTTTACTCGTTCCGTAATACATCATCTTGTAACTAACTCCTTAGTCACTTTGCTTGCAAGCTTCTTGTGATGTTGTATTACCGAGAGGGCCCAGAGATACCTTTCCGTCATACGGAATGACAAATCCCAATCTCGATCCATGCAACTCAACAGACACCTTCGGCGATACTTGTAGAACACCTTTATGATCACCAAGTTACGAAGTGACCTTTGATACACACAAGGAACATGTATTTGACATTAAGAAAGCAGTAACAATAAACTGAATGATCATATGCTATGCTAACAAATGGATCTTGTCCATCGCATCATTCTCCTAATGATGTGATCCCGTTATCAAACGACAACTCATGTCTATGTTCAGAAACCTTAACCATCTTTTGATCAACGAGTTAGTAGAGGCTTACTAGGGGCTTGGTATTTGTTTATGTATTCACACATGTATTTAAGTTTTCGATCAATACAATTATAGCATGAATAATAAACCTTTATCATGATTAAAGAAATATAATAATAAACATGTTATTATTGCCTCTAGGGCATATTTCCAACAGTCTCCCACTTGCACTAGAGTCAGTAATCTAGATTATATAGTAATGAAGCTAACACCCATGGAGTCTTCGTGTTGATCATGTTTTGCCCATGGAAGAGGTTTAGTCAACGGGTCTGCCACATTCAGATTCGTATGTACTTTGCAATTTTCTATGTCTCTATCATTGACGTTTTCACGAATGGAGTTGAAGCGTTGCTTGATGTGTTCATGCACTGCTTCCGAAGCAGCTATGTACTCCGCTTCACATATAGATCCCGCCACGACGCTTTGCTTAGAACTGCAGCAACTGACAGCTCCACTATTCAATATAAATATGTATTCGGTTTCCGACTTAGAGTCATCCGGATCTATGTCGAAGCTAGCATCAACGTAACCCTTTACGACGAGCTCTTTATCAGTGTCAAAACCGGCAGATCTCGGGTAGGGGGTCCCGAACTATGCGTCTAAGGATCGATGGTAACATGAGATAGGGGACACGATGTTTACCCAGGTTCGGGCCCTCTTGATGGAGGTAATACCCTACTTCCTGCTTGATTGACTTTGATGAGTATAGGGGTTACAAGAGTTGATCTACCTCGAGATCGTATGTTGTGGTCTAAACCCTACAGGTATGATGAGTAATGTCATAATAATCTACCGACTAGCCTGGCCTCGGCTTATATAATGTACCAGAGTCCTAGGATAACAAGAGTCCTAGTCGAATACGCCGGTGGAGAGGAGTCCTTGTCTTGATCACCAAGTCTTGTGGAATCTTCCTCGTGTATACATCGGATGTCCGAACTGGCCCATGAGCATACGGCCATGGGGTCCTCGGCCAAATCCAACTGATTGGGAGACGACGTGGTGAATCCCCCCTAGTCCAGGACACCGTCAGTAGCCCCCTAAACCGGTCTTCAAGTTGGGGACGCTCCTCGATTCTTCCGAACTGTTCTTCATCTTCGGTCGTCGGTCTTGAAAACTGATTCAACAAATCTTCCCATCTTCGATCTTGAGGATCGCCGAAGTAAATCTGAGAGTTTACACGTCGGGTATCTGAGGAGCCCCTTTATGTTCTCGGCATTTATCAATACCTTGTTATTTTTATGCCATACCTCGGGTTTGAAGTTGTTCCCGGGCGGCAGCGTCTTCTTGCGTCTGACCTCCAACGCCGGATTGCATTCGAGGTATCTTTTGTAGCCGAGCACAAACGCCGGACCGCTTCCGAGCTCCAACGCCGGACTGTATCCGAGCTCCAATGTCGGACTGTGTCCGAGGTGTCATAAATCACCTTGGTTCAAAAAGGTTGAAGGAGTTTAGCCGAGCTTAATACCAGAAATGCCCTCTATGGAGCCAGCCACTAGCGCCCGAGCTTTATGCCGGACTGCTTCAGAGGTGGTGCACAACCCCAACTGCGGGCCAATTTTTTGGCAATATTTTTTATTGGTGCAATTTATTCTCTGCCGAGATATATAGCCAGTAGCCCTCAAAGTGTGTATCGGTCTAAAACCCGAGATGCACCTGAAGGATGACAGAAGACCGTTGATCCCAGTAGCCCCTGAGACTCAGGTTGATTCACAAAATCGGCGTGAGGATCAACTCCTAGCTCGGCAGAATACTTCGGGACACAAAAAGCAGTGTGCAAATTCCTCGAGACTCAGGTTGGGTGCGGCCGACCAACTTGAGGATCATAATCTCCTCGAAAGCTATATTGCACTTTAAATTTTCTACATTGGATTGTCAATGCAGTAGCCCCCGAGACACTGGTCGGGTGGCAACACCAGATCAGGGGATCGATACGCCCCTTTCAATATTAGTGAATGATAAGCCCGAAGCCCAGTAGCCCTTGAGCCTTAATGTGGGCACGGGTAGCCGAATTAAGGATCGACATCCAGAGTAAAACCACAAATTATGTGTAATGATTCTACATATCCAAGTACTTTACATCATTAATGCCCGGATCCGCATTGTACAAAACTTTGTTGACCGAACCTCCTCGGCCAGAAGCCGGGGAGTGTTTGTCCTACTTTATAAAGTCGTTATAAGGGCAAATATTTATGGAAAACAATGCAATACGACCATACGGTTTTATAAACAAAGGTACACGAAGAGATATGTTATAGTACTTAGTGTAAGAAACATCTTTCAAGGAAAATAGTCCTGCTATTGGTTCCTTTCTTTGGGTCATCATGCTTATCATGATCATGAAACCTCACCTCCGATCAATATGGGAGGAAAATATTGAGGATTTAGTTTGGGGAAAGTTCCCAAACTCGGTGGTATTAATGAACCAAAATTTTTACTTCAGTCGTTGCCGACCAATGTGATCCTTTAAGATCGCTAGCTTTCGGCTTCACCCAGTCTGAGGCACTAACTCGGATGACACAGTAGTAACAATCATAGAGGTGCTCCCTTTACCGCCTAGCCGAACAATCGGGAACATAGGGGTAAGCACAGGAGCCAGGCAACCCAGCTTGGCAAAAATCTTATGTCAAATTGATGCATATTTATGGATTTATAACGATGATTACGGAAGGCAGCCCTTGTATATTAAATACAAATGACGATGATATGTTTATTTTGACTCCGTTGCGACCATTTATCAGTTGAAAGTGGCCCATCATCGGCTTCTACCCCGTTGTAGATACTATGCAGGGTGTCTCCGCAATAACAAGACGACCCTTAGCCAACGTCTTGGTGCCCGAAGGCGGTTGTGTTAGTGGAAATGAGGCAATCAGATATGTGGGCTTTATAACTTTCACTTAGTCATAGGAGCTTTAAACTGGGGAAGATAGCTATGAGCCCCTGGTTAGTGTTCGGTGACATGCGAGGTCAAGCCGTAAACACTTCGGCCAATGTTATGAACGACCCGTTATTTAACATAGTCATCGGATCGCTGACCAGTTTACGCTTATTGTGACAGTCAGTTTTTGGCTTTCTCCACTGAGGTGCTTAACCATGCGAGCTGGAAGCACAATCATAGTGGTTCTCCCTTTGCACACCTAGTCGAACAAAGCAGAAAATAGGAGGCAAGCACAGGAGCCGGGCAACCCAACTATTGACCGAAGCCACAATTCGAAACCGATGCATATATAGCAATATCCGAGAATGTGTTTGCCGAATCTCTAAAGGTGCCCGGCGTTGCACTGCGATACTTATGCTGGAAACACACAAATAGTTTAAAAGTGCCATAATCTTGGAAAACCAAAAAACGTCAATAAAAACTTGACGTCCGAACAAGATCAAGTGTTCGGTGCCAATCCGAAAATTGGAAAAAAGAAAAAAAATGTGCTTCTGCTGTGCTTTAACATCACACATCTGATCTCAACACTTCAAGCGGGCCAGACTACGGCTTCAAGCTCCTTATCCCAAAGACAGAGTACTTCTTCGAGGCTAGTTTAGCGAACTAAACTCGAGCGACTTTTTAGAGAGAAGACAGGATAACTGGCTATTGACCATACACTCGAGTCAAAAAAGGAGCGGTAGAAAAAGACTTTGCAACGACCAAGAATAAAACACATTTACTATTAAACAGCTCATATAAATTTCAAGAGCCCCCAAGTGACTTGGGTAAAAGAATTTTATGTATAATAATTGTATGTACTGAAGTACTTATATCATATTCGTGTTCACCCGAACTTCAAACGCGTCTTAACCAACCGTCGACTTCTCCCTCTTCAGTCAAGTGATGAAGAGTGTTATGTACTCCACCTGTCGAGAATATCGACGGTGTTTCCGATAACCAGGCAATCAGGCCATAAGGCTATAACAGACAAAGCGCACTCAGGGAACTTATGCTATATTACTGACGAAGTGTAAGAAGCATCTTCGAAGAAAGTAGTATCTCCACCGATACCTTTCTTCGACTGCTCATTGTTACTACGAGACTTGTGCAGTAGACTTTTGTATTCATGAGTTCCGTTGTGTGCCGACCATGGTTGAAAACGATAAGAGCGCTAGCTTTCGGCTTCACCCAGTCTGAGGTCCGAGCTCGGATGAATCGATCGTGACAATCGCAGAGGTGCTCCCTTTACTCCCTAGCCGAACAATTAGGAACGTAGGGGTAAACACAGGAGCCAGACAACCCAGCTTGCGGAACACTTAAGTCAACATGGTGCATATTGTGGCGTAATACACGAACAAGGAATGAAGCCATACAAGTATAATCATATGCAAGAGGAGAGGCTTCATAAAGGAAGCCCCCAAGTAAACGGGGTATTTGAATTTGCTTGCAACAAACAAGGTTTTGACAAAGAAAGTTTTTCGCAAATGACTTTTTGTCAAAAAAGCATAATGCTTGGTCGAACCGAACAAAATTTAAAACTAAAGGTATTTAAGCATGGAAGCGACTTAGCTGGTTAATGTGCTCGGTGTCGATGCATGGCCCGAGCTTACAACGGGACAAGGTCCCACCCCCCAAGCCAGTCCCGAGGTGGCGGAGCGAAGAGCTCGGCACTCCGAAGTGGCGACATAGCACGACCAATGCAGGCTGGCAGTGTGACGCCGAAGTCCCTGGTGTGGCTTAATGAAGTAATGACGAAGCCCTCGGTCCAGCCGAGGTGACGTGGTACGTCGGTCCGCCGAGGTGACAGCGCTGCCCAACCTGGATCCTTTACCTATGCACAGAAAATAGTGCAAGCTGGAGATAATAGGAATAATAATAAAAAAATGTTGCATAATTAACAATTTATGCAAAGTGAGTAATAAAAGAAATATGGCCCGTGTGGTGAACACTCGATGAGGTAGAGCTCTCTCAGTGATGCCGAAGTCCCCGAGGCAACCGAACATGTCGGTATGGCGATTCGACCAACAAGGTGATCATGCGAGCCGATTGGGACAACGACGTCGGCTTGCCAAAGTGACCGCGTGACACAGTCGAAGTCGATCACCTACACACATAAAATAGTGCGATCCAAAAAGGATAAATGCTTTTCGCAAAAATAATTTATTGAAAGAGATGTGGCCTAGCGCTGAAGTCATGTCGATGTAGGGTGTTGGCGTGACGCGGTGAAGGCGTGGCCAAGCCTGAATTCACAGACCGGTCTAAGTTCTGGATGCGGCATTCGCCGAACTGTATGCGGAAAGTAACCGAACCACCATGCGACCGTTGTTAATGCGGCCACCATTTGATAGACCTGTGTACATATGATGAAACAAACCAGAGTAATAATTCCTTGGGAAAAATAAACCCAAGCAAAAAAAATACTAAGATCTATAGCACCTGGTTTATCTGTTGTAGTAATCTGAAGAAAGGTTACTTCCAAAATTGGGACTCGATCCGCACACCCATTGCCTCATCGGTGATAAAGCGACGGCATGGCGATGCTGGCAAAGGTGGGATCGCCAAGGCAAAGCCCCAGTCCAGCTAACGTGACGAAGCTGGTCGGCTGGTGACGCCTAAGTCACCGGAGTATGTTGATGAAGAAATAGCAAAGTCCCCGGTCTAGCCAAGATGACGGAGCGGGTCAGTAAGGAGACGTTGCAGCTGCCATGTCAGCCGAGGTGTTGAAGAAGTTCAGCGTGATGGACATTGGCTTGAAAAAGCAACAGTGCGGCCATGCCGACGCTGGTCATAACTTGTGACACGGTCAATGCCGGATTGATGAAGTGACCGAGCGGCGATGTCGGCGTGCCTGACCCGTGCAATACATGGGGCGATGGTGTTGATGATGATTTATCCTTCGCGATGCCAAACTCTTGTTCGGCTTGCCGAGCTGATGATCCAATAAGGTTAGGCTCGGCTCGATGAAGCGATGATCTGTCTAGCGCAGGTGGGCAGACGTGGAGCAATATTACCGGACTGTTGTGACACCAGCACGATGGTGAAGAGTGCCTCAAAGAAGGCTTAAAATTTTATGGGCACGTGTTAAAAACAACGCACAATACCATAGAAGCAAATTCCTTTAAAAAAAGTTTTCCAATGTCACGTTCATAAAGAAACATGAATTCTGGTCGGATCCGTATTCGCGCAGAAAACATATCCGAAAAGTGATGCACTAATCGGAAGGTTCTTGGAGTTTGGACGGATGGATCGATCTGAAAATTTGAAGGGTGATAGATATAGGAATTTCGCAGCCGATCAACGGTTGGATCTTCCAAAGGACGTATGAGCTAGGTGGTGAAGACCACGCCCTAAACTCGTTCAGATTCCCGTCCAGATTTGACAGGGCTCCGGTATATCGTAGATTGCCGGAGATTCCTCCATCGGAACTCGATGAAATTTTGCATGGTTGTTGTAGACTCAATTCCGCACAATTACAAAAAAGGAATCGTCAAGGCCATGCTCGAGGAAGTGGTGGAAGCGGATACAAGTTCGCTGTTCGAAAAAACAGCACGGTCGCCCGAGGGCAATGTTGATGTTGAGCCCCCGAGCTCCATGGATGATTCCTCCATGATCTTGATAGAGGTCTGATGACCCAAAAGTATAGGGGATCTATCATAGTCCTTTCGATAAGTAAGAGTGTCGAACCCAACGAGGAGCAGAAGAAAATGATAAGCGGTTTCCAGTAAGGTATTCTCTGCAAGTACTGAAATAAGTGGTAACAGATAGTTTTGTGATAAGATAATTTGTAACGAGCAACAAGTAACAAAAGTAAATAAGGTGCAGCAAGATGGACCAATCCTTTTTGTAGCAAAGTACAAGCCTGGACAAACTCTTATATGATGTAAAGCGCTCCCGAGGACACATGGGAATATCGTCAAGCTAGTTTTCATCGTGTTCATATGATTCATGTTCGGTACTTTGATAATTTGGTATGTGGGTGGACTGGTGCTTGGGTACTACCCTTACTTGGACAAGCATCCCACTTATGATTAACCTCTATTGCAAGCATCCGCAACTACAACAAAAGTATTAAGATAAACCTAACCATAGCATGAAATATATGGATCCAAATCAGCCCCTTACGAAGCAACACATAAACTAGGGTTTAAGCTTCTGTCACTCTAGCAACCCATCATCTACTTATTACTTCCCAATGCCTTCCTCTAGGCCCAAACAATGATGAAGTGTCATGTAGTCGACGTTCACATAACACCACTAGAGGAGAGACAACATACATCTCATCAAAATATCGAACAAATACCAAATTCACATGACTACTAATAGCAAGACTTCTCCCATGTCCTCGGGAACGAAAGTAACTACTCACAAAGCATAAACATGTTCATAATCAGAGGGGTATTAATATGCATATAGGATCTGAACATATGATCTTCCACCAATTGAACCAACTAGCATCAACTACAAAGAGTAATTAACACTACTAGCAACCTACTAGCACCAATCCCGGACTTGGAGACAAGAATTGGATACAAGAGATGAACTAGGGTTTTGAGATGAGATGGTGCTGATGAAGATGTTGATAGAGATTTTCCTCTCCCAATGAGAGGAGCGTTGGTGATGACGATGGCGATGATTTCCCCCTCCGGGAGGGAAGTTTGCCCGGTAGAACAGCTCCGCCAGAGCCCTAGATTGGTTCCGCCTCGTGGTGGCGGAGTTTTGTCCGATAAGATGGCTTATGATTTTTTCCCATCGAAAGACTCCATATACCAGAAGATGGCCACCGGAGGGCCACCAGGGGGCCCACGAGGTAGGGGGGCATGCCCCCCACCCTCGTAGGCAGGGTGTGCCCCCTAATGAAGTTCTTGCTCTCAGTATTTTTCATATATTTGGAAAACATCCTCCGTGAAGTTTCAGGACTTTTGGAGCCATGCAGAATAGGTCTCTAATATTTGCTCCTTTTCCAGCCCAGAATCCCAGCTGCCGGCATTCTCCCTCTTTATGTAAATCTTGTAAAATAAGAGACAATATGCATAAGTATTGTGACATAATGTGTAATAATAGCCCATAATGCAATAAATATCGATAGAAAAGCATGATGCAAAATGGACGTATCAACTCCCCCAAGTTTAGAACTCGCTTGTCCTCAAGCGAAAAGCCGAAATCAAAAAATATGTCCACATGTTTAGAAATAGAGGTGTCGATAAAAATAAAATACGGACATGAGGGCATCATGATCATTCTTAGAACAACAACTTATATAATTCTTGTCATATGATATCTAATGCTAGAGTAATAATTCAATCACAATATCGAGTATGAATTGTAAACTTCATTGAAAACTAACAAACTACAATCTCAGTCATTGAAGCAATTGCAATTTATCATAACATAGGAAAGAGTCAATGTATAAGAGCTTTTCAGCAAGTCCACATACTCAACTAACATATAATCTTTCACAATTGCTGACACTCACGCAATACTTATGGGTATGGAGTTTTAATCGGACACAGAGAAAGATAGGGGCTTATAGTTTTGCCTCCCAACGTTTTACCTCAAGGGTAATGTCAACAGTAATAGTTCATGAAAACTCACATCCAATTAGCCATATATACCAGGATCTTTCCAACATATTGTGCTTGCCAAAGGATAAAGTCTAAGAAGGAAGGGTGAAAATCACCATGACTCTTATGCACTATAGGAGATAAAAGTAAAAGATAGGCCCTTCGCAGAGGGAAGCAGAGGTTGTCATGCGCTTTTATGGTTGGATGCACAAAATCTTAATGCGAAAGAATGTCACTTTATTTTGCCCATTGTGATATGGACCTTTATTATCCAGTCTGTCACTTTTATTACTTCCATATCACACGATCATATAAAGCTTATTTCCTCCACACCAATCAATCATACATATTTAAAGAGAAATTTTTATTGCTTGCACCGATGACAACTTACTTGATGGATCTTACTCAATCCATAGGTAGATATGGTGGACTCTTATGGCAAGACTGGTTTAAGGGTATTTGGAAGCATAAGTAGTATCTCTACTTGGTGCAATAAATTTGGCTAGCATGAGGGGGAAAGGCAAGCTCATCATGTTGGAAGATCCGAGACAATATAATTCATCTCAGATGTAAGAAAACATAACCCATTACATTGTCTTTCTTGTCCAATGTCAACTCTTTAGCATGCCATATTTTAATGAGTGCTCACCATCATAAAAGATGTCCAAGATAGTATATTTATATGTGAAGATCTCTCTTTCTTTATTACTTCCTATTAATTGCAACGATGACCAAAACTGTGTTTGTCAACCCTCAACAACTTTTATTCATCATACTCTTTCTATGTGAGCTCATTACTCTCCATGAGATCCATATGATCTCTTTGTTTATTTTTATTTCTTTCTCTTTTCTTTTATTCACCTAGGATCATGGCAAAATAATCAAGCCCTTGACTCAACACTAATCTTTATTATATAGCTCACGGACTCGATTACATAGAAGGATAATAAAGCAAAACTCACGACTAGATCACACTAAGAACTTTTATTCTACTAGATCAAGATATTACCAAAAGGATCGAACTAAGAAAAATGGTAAAGATAAAGTAATGGTGATACGATACCGGGGCACTCCCCCAAGCTTGGCAGTTGCCAAGTGGAGTGCCCATACCCATGTGATTATGTCTGTCTTTTCGGGGATGGTGATGTGATATTCTTGGCGATGATGCCCCTCAAGATACGGTTCTCCTCCTCAAGCTTGTTGACTTGCTGCTTGAGGTCCATTATTTCCTTTCGGAGTTTTCCTGTAACAGCCAAAGCTCCCTGCACCCATGGGTGCTGCATAGCTGCTGGAGAATCAGTGACACTCTTTTTCATATTCTCATAAGAAAGAAATCTAACATTGGAAGGGATAACCGAGTTTGGAATAGCTGAGCTCTGCAGTTCTCCCATTGTGAATCCAGCTTGGAGGCGGGAAGTGACTTCTTGATCCTCTTCCATGACATCTATCCTCTTCAAATCAGCCTCCATCTCTTCCTCCGTTGCTGGCCCAAAGGGGTCAACATGATTGTTTGTCATTGATCTCGGTGCCGGATGAGACATCCGGCTCTCCCCGACTGACTCTTACAAAGACATCCTGCTCTAATCTGCAGCAGCAGCAGCTCGAAACAAAGACAAGAGATATTTGCGTGATACGGGAGTCAAAACCCCCGGGAGATTATATAATGAATTTTTAATGATCAAAATACATTTCGTGTACGAAAACGGAGTCCGGAGAGCACACGAGGTGCCCACGAGGTAGGGGGGTGAAGGAAATATGCCCTAGAGGCAATAATAAAGTTATTATTTATTTCCTTATATCATGATAAATGTTTATTATTCATGCTAGAATTGTATTAACCGGAAACATAATACATGTGTGAATACATAGACAAACAGAGTGTCACTAGTATGCCTCTACTTGACTAGCTCGTTAATCAAAGATGGTTATGTTTCCTAACCATGAACAAAGAGTTGTTATTTGATTAACGAGGTCACATCATTAGTTGAATGATCTGATTGACATGACCCATTCCATTAGCTTAGCACCCGATCGTTTAGTATGTTGCTATTGCTTTCTTCATGACTTATACATGTTCCTATAACTATGAGATTATGCAACTCCCGTTTACCGGAGGAACACTTTGGGTACTACCAAACGTCACAACGTAACTGGGTGATTATAAAGGAGTACTACAGGTGTCTCCAATGGTAGATGTTGGGTTGGCGTATTTTGAGATTAGGGTTTGTGACTCCGATTGTCGGAGAGGTATCTCTGGGCCCTCTCGGTAATACACATCACATAAAGACTTGCAAGCATAATAACTAAGATGTTAGTTATGAGATGATGTATTACGGAACGAGTAAAGAGACTTGCCAGTAACGAGATTGAACTAGGTATTGGATACCGACGATCGAATGTCGGGCAAGTAACACACCGATGACAAAGGGAACAACGTATGTTGTTATGCGGTCTGACCGATAAAGATCTTCGTAGAATATGTAGGAGCCAATATGGGCATCCAGGTCCCGCTATTGGTTATTGAACGGAGACATGTCTCGGTCATGTCTACATTGTTCTCGAACCGTAGGGTCCGCACGCTTAACGTTACGATGACAGTTATTATGAGTTTATGCATTTTGATGTACCGAAGGTTGTTCGGAGTCCCAGATGTGATCACGGACATGACGAGGAGTCTCGAAATGGTCGAGACGTAAAGATTGATATATTGGAAGCCTATGTTTGGACATCGGAAGTGTTCCGGGTGAAATCGGGATTTTACCGGAATACCGGGAGGGTTAACGGAACCCCCCGGGAGGCAAATGGGCCTATTGGGCCTTAGTGGAAAAGTGAAAGGGGCTGCCCACAAGGGCTGCGCGCCTCCCCCCTTCCCTAGTCCTATTAGGACTAGGAGAAGGGGCCGCCCCCCCCTCTTTCTCTCTTCTCTTTGGAGAATCCTATTAGGAATAGGATTGGGGGGGAGTCCTACTCCCGGTAGGAGTAGGACTCCTCCTGCGCCCCTCTCCCTGGCCGGCCGAACCCCTCCCCCTGCTCCTTTATATACGGGGGCAGGGGGCACCCCATAGACACACAAGTTGATCATTGTTGATTGTTCCTTAGCCGTGTGCGGTGCCCCCTGCCACCAAATTCCACCCCGGTCATATCGTTGTAGAGCTTAGGCGAAGCCCTGCGTCGGTAGTACATCAAGATCGTCACCACGCCGTCGTGCTGACGGAACTCTTCCTCGACGCTTTGCTGGATCGGAGCCCGAGGATCGTCATCGAGCTGAACGTGTGCTAAGAACTCGGAGGTGCCAGAGTAACGGTGCTTGGATCGGTCGGATCGGGAAGAAGACGTACGACTACTTCCTCTACGTTGTGTCAACGCTTCCGTTGCGATCTACAAGGGTACGTAGATCAGACTCTCCCCCTCGTTGCTATGCATCACCATGATCTTGCGTGTGCGTAGGAACATTTTCGAAATTACTACGTTCCCCAACAGGGGGCGCGCCCAGTAGGGTAGGGCGCGCCCTCCACCCTTGTGGAGCACTCGTGTCCTTCCCGGACTGCTGCTTATTTTTCTATTTTTCTAAATATTCCAAAACAGAGAAATATTGCCTTAAAAACTGTTTTGGAGTCGGTTTACTTACCTTACCACATACCTATTCCTTTTCGGAGTCTGAAACGTTCCGGAAAGTATCCCTTATGTATTCCTCTGGGGTTACGGTTTCAATAACATTGGTTTCAACATTTATGGGATTACCTGAGATATAGTGTTTGATTCTTTGACCGTTCACCACCTTCGGATTTGTGCCTTCGAAGTTGTTGATTTTTATGGCACCGGAACGATAGACCTCCTCGATAACGTAAGGACCTTCCCATTTAGAGAGAAGTTTTCCTGCAAAAAATCTTAAACGATAGTTGTATAGCAATACATAATCACCTACATTAAACTCACGCTTTTGTATCCTTTTGTCATGCCATCTTTTAACTTTTTCTTTAAACAACTTGGCATTTTCGTAGGCTTGGGTTCTCCATTCATCAAGTGAGCTAATATCAAATAACCTCTTCTCACCGGCAAGTTTAAAATCATAATTAAGTTCTTTAATAGCCCAATAAGCCTTGTGTTCTAGTTCGAGAGGTAGGTGACATGCTTTTCCATAGACCATTTTATACGGAGACATACCCATAGGATTTTTATATGCAGTTCTATAGGCCCATAATGCATCATCAAGTTTCTTGGACCAATTCTTTCTAGACCTATTAACAGTCTTTTGCAAAATTAATTTGAGTTCTCTATTACTCAATTCTACTTGACCACTAGACTGAGGGTGATAAGGAGATGTAATTCTATGGTTAACATCATATTTAGCAAGCATTTTACAGAAAGCACCATGAATAAAATGTGAACCGCCATCGGTCATTAAATATCTAGGGACTCCAAATCTTGGAAAAATAAATTCTTTAAGCATTTTAATAGAAGTGTTATGATCAGCACTACTATTTGGAATAGCTTCTACCCACTTAGTAACGTAATCAACAGCAACTAAAAAATGTGTATAACCATTAGAGGAAGGAAAAGGTCCCATATAGTCAAAGCCCCAAACATCAAATGGTTCAATAACTAATTCATAGGCATTTATTGACGTCTACTAATATTACCAATTCTTTGACATTCATTACAAGATAAGAAAAACTTTCGGGCATCCTTGAAGAGAGTAGGCCAATAAAAACCAGATTGCAGTACCTTATGTGCAGTTCTATCTCCAGCATGGTGTCCTCCATAAGCTTCGGAGTGACACTTGCGTAGGATCTGTTCCTGTTCATGCTTAGGTACACAACGTCTAATAACACCATCTACTCCTTCTTTATAAAGATGTGGGTCATCCCAAAAGTAATGCCTCAAATCATAGAAGAACCTTTTCTTTTGCTGGTATGTGAAACTAGGTGGTATAAACTTAGCAACAATGTAATTAGCATAATCAGCATACCATGGAGCAGTATGAGAAGCATTTATGACATTTAATTGCTCATCAGGAAAGCTATCATCCATAGGTAGTGGGTCATCAAGCACATTTTCTAACCTAGACAAGTTGTCTGCAACGGGGTTCTCAGCTCCTTTTCTATCAATAATGTGCAAATAAAATTCTTGTAGCAAGAGAACCCATCTAATAAGTCTAGGTTTAGCATCTTTCTTTTCCATAAGATATTTAATAGCAGCATGATCAGTGTGAATAGTTACTTTAGAATCAACAATATAAGGTCTAAACTTATCACAAGCAAATACAACTGCTAAGAATTCTTTTTCGGTAGTAGCATAATTTCTTTGAGCATTGTCTAGAGTTTTACTAGCATATTGAATAACATTTAGTTTCTTATCAACTCTTTGTCCTAGAACAACACCTACAACATAATCACTAGCATCACACATTACTTCAAAGGGTAAATTCCAATCAGGTGGTTGAACAATAGGTGCAGAGATCAATGCTTTCTTAAGTATTTCAAATGCTTCTACACAATCATCATCGAAGACAAATGGTATATCTTTTTGCAATAAATTAGTCAGAGGCCAAGAGATTTTTGAGAAGTCCTTAATGAACCTCCTATAAAAACCGGCATGACCAAGGAAACTTCTTATACCTTTGATGTGCTTGGGACATGGCATCTTTTCAATAGCATCAACCTTGGCTTTATCAACTTCAATACCTCTTTCAGAAACTTTATGACCCAAGACAATACCTTCATTCACCATAAAGTGGCACTTTTCCCAATTCAAGACAAGATTAGTTTCTTCATATCTCTGCAAAACTCGATCAAGGTTGCTCAAGCAATCATCAAAAGAAGATCCATAGACGGAAAAGTCGTCAATGAAAACCTCACAAATCTTTTCACAAAAGTCAGAGAATATAGCCATCATGCATCTTTGAAAGGTAGCAGGTGCATTACATAAACCAAAAGGCATACGTCTATAAGCAAAAGTACCAAAAGGGCATGTAAAAGTAGTCTTTGATTGATCTTTGGCTGACATAGGTATTTGAGAGAAACCAGAATAACCATCTAGAAAGCAAAAATATGTATGTTTGGACAATCTTTCTAGCATTTGATCGATAAAAGGTAATGGGTAATGATCCTTTTTAGTAGCTTATTTAATTTGCGGAAATCAATTACCATCCTATAACCTGTAATAATTCTTTGAGGAATCAATTCATCTTTATCATTAGGAGCAACAGTAATACCTCCCTTCTTAGGGACACAATGGACAGGGCTTACCCATTGACTATCAGCAACGGGATAAATTATACCTACCTCAAGGAGCTTTAGTATCTCCTTTCTTACCACTTCTTTCATTTTAGGATTTAGCTGGCGTTGATGATCACGAACTGGTTTAGCATCTGCTTCCAAATTAATTTTATGTTGACATAGAGTGGGACTAATGCCCTTAAGATCATCAAGAGTATACCCAATAGCAGCACGGTGCTTCTTCAGAGTTTTCAATAATCTCTCTTCTTCATGTTTTGAAAGGTTAGCACTAATAATAACATGATATATCTTTTTCTCATCAAGATAAGCATATTTAAGAGTATCAGGTAACGGTTTAAGCTCAAACACGGGATCACCCTTGGGTGGAGGAGGATCCCCTAGGATTTTAACAGGTAAATTGTTTTTCAGAATAGGTTCCTGTTTAAAGAATACTTCATCTAATTCCCTTCTTTCATTCATAAACATATCATTTTCATGGTCTAGAAAATATTGTTCTAAAGGATCACTAGGAGGTATGATAATAGAAGCAAGACCAATAATTTCATCCTTACTAGGTAATTCTTCTTCACCGTGTTGTCTACTAAATTTAGAAAAATTAAATTCATGAGTCATATCATCTAAACCGATAGTAACAACATCTCTTTTGCAATCTATGGTAGCATTAACAGTATTTAAGAAAGGTCTACCAAAGATAATGGGACAAAAGCTATCTTGTGGGGAACCAAGAACAAGAAAATCAGCAGGATATTTAGTTTTCCCACACAAGTCTTCAACATCTCTAACAATTCCCATGGGTGAAATAGTATCTCCATTGGCAAGTTTAATTGTGACATCAATATCTTCCATCTCAGAAGGTGCAATATCATGCATAACTTCTTGGTATAAGGAATAAGGTATTGCACTAGCACTAGCACCCATAACACATAAGCCATGATAACAATGATCTCCTATTTTAATAGAAATAACATGCATGCCTACCACAGGTCTAGGTTTATCTTTATCACGGGGTTTAGCAATTCTAGCAGTTTCATCACAGAAATAAATAACCTGCCCATCTATATTATCAGACAAGAGATCTTTGACAATAGCAATATTAGGTTCAACTTTAACTTGCTTAGGAGGTGTATATGTTTTAATATTGCTTTTATGAACTACAGTTGAAGCTTTAGCATGATCCTTTATCCTAACAGGGAAAGGTGGTTTCTCAACATAAGAAGTAGGAACAATAGGATCATTATAAGTGATAGTCTTTTCTTCAACTTTAATAGGTGCAGCTACTTTTACTTCTATGGGAGGATGGTATTTAAACCACTTCTCCTTGGGGAGATCAACATAGGCAGCAAAAGATTCACAGAAAGAAGCTACTATCTCAGAGTCAAGTCCATATTTAGTGCTAAATTTACGAAAAATATCGGTATCCATAAAAGATTTAACACAATCAAAACTAGGTGTCATACCTGACTCCTTACCATTGTTGAGGTCCCAATCTTCAGAGTTGCGTTTAATTCTTTCCAATAAATCCCATTTCAATTCAATAGTCTTCATCATAAAAGAGCCAGCACAAGAAGTATCAAGCATGGTGTGATTGTTACCAGAAAGCCGAGCATAAAAATTTTGACTAATCATTTCTCTCGAGAGCTCATGATTGGGGCATGAATATAACATTGACTTAAGCCTCCCCCAAGCTTGAGCGATGCTTTCTCCTTCGCGAGGCCAAAAATTATATATGTAATTGCGATCACGATGAACAAGATGCATAGGATAAAACTTCTGATGAAATTCCAATTTCAATCATTTGTAATTCCAAGACCACATATCATCACATAGCCTATACCATGTCGATGCATCTCCCCTCAAAGATAAAGGGAAGACCTTCTTCTTAACAACATCTCTGGGTACACCTGCAAGCTTAAATAATCCACAAACTTCATCCACATATATCTGATGTTCATCAGGATGTTTTGTTCCATCTCCTAAAAAAGGATTAGCTAGCAGTTTTTCTATCATACCCGAAGGAACTTCAAAGCAAACATTTTCATTTTCAGTAGGTTCAGTAGGTTGAGGAGCAACTCTTTGCTCTACTAGTTGGGGTGAAGATACCCCGAACAAGCCCCTCAGAGGATTACTTTCCATGGTAACAAGTGACAGTAAATTTCAGCACACTATATAATTTTTTTCTTACCAAATTCCACCTACCAAAGGCGCTTCACTCCCCGGCAACGGTGCCAGAAAAGAGTCTTGATGACCCACAAGTATAGGGGATCTATCATAGTCCTTTCGATAAGTAAGAGTGTCGAACCCAACGAGGAGCAGAAGGAAATGATAAGCGGTTTCCAGCAAGGTATTCTCTGCAAGTACTGAAATAAGTGGTAACAGATAGTTTTGTGATAAGATAATTTGTAACGAGCAACAAGTAACAAAAGTAAATAAGGTGCAGAAAGATGGCCCAATCCTTTTTGTAGCAAAGGACAAGCCTGGATAAACTCTTATATGATGTAAAGCGCTCCCGAGGACACATGGGAATATCGTCAAGCTAGTTTTCATCACGTTCATATGATTCGCGTTCGGTACTTTGATAATTTGGTATGTGGGTGGACCAGTGCTTGGGTACTGCCCTTACTTGGACAAGCATCCCACTTATGATTAACCTCTATTGCAAGCATCCACAACTACAACAAAAGTATTAAGGTAAACCTAAGCATAGCATGAAACATATGGATCCAAATCAGCCCCTTACAAAGCAACGCATAAACTAGGGTTTAAGCTTCTGTCACTCTAGCAACCCATCATCTACTTATTACTTCCCAATGCCTTCCTCTAGGCCCAAACAATGGTGAAGTGTTATGTGGTCGATGTTCACATAACACCACTAGAGGAGAGACAACATACATCTCATCAAAATATCGAACGAATACCAAATTCACATGACTACTAATAGCAAGACTTCTCCCATGTCCTCAGGAACGAAAGTAAATACTCACAAAGCATAAACATATTCATAATCATAGGGGTATTAATATGCATATAGGATCTGAACATATGATCTTCCACCAATTGAACCAACTAGCATCAACTACAAAGAGTAATTAACACTACTAGCAACCTACTAGCACCAATCCCGGACTTGGAGACAAGAATTGGATACAAGAGATGAACTAGGGTTTTGAGATGAGATGGTGCTGATGAAGATGTTGATGGAGATTGCCCTCTCCCGATGAGAGGAGCATTGGTGATGACGATGGCGATGATTTCCCCCTTCGGGAGGGAAGTTTCCCCAGCAGAACAGCTCCGCCAGAGCCCTAGATTGGTTCCGCCAAGGTTCCACCTCGTGGCGGCGGAGTTTCGTCCGAGAAGATGGCTTATGATTTTTTTCCCATCGAAAGACTCCATATAGCAGAAGATGGCCACCGGAGGGCCACCAGGGGGCCCACGAGGTAGGGGGCGTGCCCCCCACGCTCGTGGGCAGGGTGTGGCCCCCTGGTGAAGTTCTTGCTCGCAGTGTTTTTCATATATTTGGAGAACATCTTCCATGAAGTTTCAGGACTTTTGGAGCTGTGCAGAATAGGTCTCTAATATTTGCTCCTTTTCCAGCCCAGAATCTCAGCTGCCGGCATTCTCCCTCTTTATGTAAACCTTGTAAAATAAGAGAGAATAGGCATAAGTATTGTGACATAATGTGTAATAACAGCCCATAATGCAATAAATATCGATATAAAAGCATGATGCAAAATGGACGTATCAACTCCCCCAAGCTTAGACCTCGCTTGTCCTAAAGCGGAAGCCAATATCAAAAAATATGTCCACATGTTTAGAGATAAAGGTGTCGATAAAATATGTCCACATGTTTAGATATAAAAGCATGATGCAAAATGGACGTATCAAGGTCGGAGTTGATGTTGATGAAGGCCTCCGTCCGAACATGACGATCGAAGATGGAGCACGGTCCTCGGTCGAGCCGGCGAGGAAGATGCCGGCGTCACAGTTGATCTACGAGCGATCCATTGATCCTTTGACAACCACACAACGGAACTCTCAATGAAAGCACCCTTGTCGGTGTCAAAACCGGCAGATCTCGGGTAGGGGGTCCCGAACTATGCATCTAAGGATCGATGGTAACAGGAGAGAGGGGACACGATGGTTCCCAGTTTCGGGCCCTCTTGATGGAGGTAATACCCTACTTCCTGCTTGATTGACTTTGATGAGTATAGGGGTTACAAGAGTTGATCTACCTCGAGATCATATGTTGTGGTCTAAACCCTACAGGTATGATGAGTAATGTCATAATAATCTACCGACTAGCCTAGCCCCAGCTTATATAATGTACCAGAGGCCTAGGATAACAAGATTCCTAGTCGAATACGCTGGTGGAGAGGAGTCCTTGTCTTGATCACCAAGTCTTGTGGAATCTTCCTTGTGTATACATCGGCTGTCCGAACTGGCCCATGAGCATATGGCCATGGGGGTCCTCGGCCCAATCCAACTGATTGGGAGACGACGTGGTGAGTTCCCCCTAGTCCAGGACACTGTCACTCTTCGTCACCTCCATAGACGAGAAACATATCCTTGGTCCTTTTCAGGTAATTTAGGATATTCTTGACCGTTGTCCAGTGATCCACTCCTGGATTACTTTGGTACCTCCCTGCCAAACTTACGACAAGGCACACATCAGGTCTGGTACACAACATGGCATACATTATAGAACCTATGGGTGAGGCATTGGGAATGACTTCCATTCTCTCTCTATCTTCTATCGTGGTCGGACTTTGAGTATAACTCAATTTCACACCTTGCAACACAGGCAAGAACGCTTTCTTTGACTGGTCCATTTTGAACTTCTTCAGAACTTTGTCAAGGCATGTGCTTTGTGAAAGTCCTATCAAGTGTCTCGATCTATCCCTATAGATCTTGATGCCCAATATGTAAGCAGATTCATCGAGCTATTTCATTGAAAAATTCTTATTCAAATATCCTTTTATGCTATCTAAAAATTATATATCATTTCCAATCAGCAATATGTGATCCACATATAATATCAGTAATGGTACAGAGCTCCCATTCACTTTCTTGTAAATACAGGCTTCATCATAAGTTTGTATAAAACCAAATGCTTTGATCACCTCATCAAAGCATATATTCCAATTCCGAGATGCCTGCACCAGTCCATAGATGGATCGTTGGAGCTTGCACACTTTGTTAGCACCCTTAGGATCGACAAAACCTTCTGATTACATCATATACAACTATTCTTTAAGAAACCCGTTAAGGAATGCAGTTTTGACGTCCATTGCCAGATTTCATAGTCATCAAATGCGACAATTGCTAACATGATTCTGACAGACCTAAGCATCGCTACGGGTGAGAAAGTCTCATCATAGTCAACCCCTTGAACTTGTCGAAAACCTTTTGTGACAAGTCGAGCTTTGTAGACAATGATATAGTAGCCATCAACGTCCGTCTTCTTTTTGAAGATCCATTTATTCTCAATGGCTTGCCGATCATCAGGGAAGTCCACCAAAGTCCATGCTTTGTTCTCATACATGGATCCTATCTCGGATTTCATGGCCTCAAGCCATTTGTCGGAATCTCGGCTCATCATAGCTTCTTCATAGTTCGTAGATTCGTTGTTGTGAAACAACATGACTTCCAGGACAGGATTACCGTACCACTCTGGTGTGGTACGTGTTCTGGTCGACCTACAAGGTTCAGTAGTAACTTGATCCGAAGGTTCATGATCATCATTTGCTTCCTCTCTGGTTGGTGTAGGCATCACGGGAACGGTTTTCTCTGTTGTGTGATACGTCTCCAACGTATCTATAATTTTTTTTATTATTCCATGCTATTATATTATCTATCTTGGATGTTTTATATGCTACTTTATATGATTTTTGGGACTAACCTATTAGCCTAGAGCCTAGTGCCAGTTTCTGTTTTTTCTTGTTTTTGAGATTCACAGAAAAGGAATATCAAACGGAGTCCAATTGACCTGAAAATTTACAGAGAATATCTTTTGGAAAATATAAAAAATACTAGAACAAAAATTTACCGGAGAGGAGTCCCGAGGCCACCGCAAGGGTGGAGGGCGCCCCCCATGTCGGTGTCAAAACTGACGGATCTCGGGTAGGGGGTCCCGAACTATGCGTCTAGGATCGATGGTAACAGTGAAGGAAATATGCCCTAGAGGCAATAATAAAGTTATTATTTATTTCCTTATATCATGATAAATGTTTATTATTCATGCTAGAATTGTATTAACCGGAAACATAATACATGTGTGAATACATAGACAAACTTAGTGTCACTAGTATGCCTCTACTTGACTAGCTCGTTAATCAAAGATGGTTATGTTTCCTAACCATGAACAAGGTGTTGTTATTTGATTAACGAGGTCACATCATTGGTTGAATGATCTGATTGACATGACCCATTCCATTAGCTTAGCACCCGATCGTTTAGTATGTTGCTATTGCTTTCTTCATGTCTTATACATGTTCCTATGACTATGAGATTATGCAACTCCCGTTTCCCGGAGGAACACTTTGTGTGCTACCAAACGTCACAACGTAACTAGGTGATTATAAAGGATCTCTACAGGTGTCTCCAAAGGTAGATGTTGGGTTGGCGTATTTTGAGATTAGGATTTGTCACTCCGATTGTTGGAGAGGTATCTCTGGGCCCTCTCGGTAATGCACATCACAGAAGCCTTGCAAGCATTAAAACTAATGAGTTAGTTGCGAGATGATGTATTACAGAACGAGTAAAGAGACTTGCCGGTAACGAGATTGAACTAGGTATTGGATACCGACGATCGAATCTCGGGCAAGTAACATACCGATGACAAAGGGAACAACGTATGTTGTTATGCGGTCTGACCGATAAAGGTCTTCATAGAATATGTAGGAGCCAATATGGGCATCCAGGTCCCGCTATTGGTTATTGACCGGAGATGTGTCTCGGTCATTTCTACATTGTTCTCGAACCGTAGGGTCCGCACGCTTAACATTACGATGACAGTTATTATGAGTTTATGCATTTTGATGTACCGAAGTTAGTTCGGAGTCCCGGATGTGATCACGGACATGACGAGGAGTCTCGAAATGGTTGAGACATAAAGATTGATATATTGGACGGCTATATTCAGACACCGGAAGTGTTCCGGATGATTTCGGATAAAACCGGAGTGCCGGAGGGGTTACCGGAACCCCTCGGGGAAGTAATGGGCCTTATTGGGCCTGAGGGGAGAGAGAGGGCAGCAGCCCAAGAGGTGGCGCCCCCCCAAGGGGAGTCCGAATTGGACTAGGAGGGGGGGCCGCCCCCCTTTTCCCTCTCCCTCTCCCTCTCTTTCCTTCCCCCTCAAGTCTCCTAGTTGGACTAGGAGAGGGGAGTCCTACTCCTACTAGGAGGAGGACTCCTCCTCCCCTTGGCGCGCCCCATAGGCCGGCCAGCTTCCCCCTTGTTCCTTTATATACGGGGGCAGGGGGCACCCTAGAACACACAAGTTGATCATTGTGATCATTCCTTAGCCGTGTGCGGTGCCCCCTGCCACCATATTCCACCTCGATCATATCGTTGTAGTGCTTAGGCAAAGCCCTGCGTCGGTAGAACATCAAGATTGTCACCACGCTGTCGTGCTGACGGAACTCTCCCCGAAGCTTTGCTGGATCGGAGCCCGGGGATCGTCATCGAGCTGTACGTGTGCTAAGAACTCGGAGGTGCCGGAGTAACGGTGCTTGGATCGGTCGGATCGGGAAGAAGACGTACGACTACTTCCTGTACGTTGTGTCAACACTTCCGTTGCGATCTACAAGGGTACGTAGATCAGACTCTCCCCCTCGTTGCTATGCATCACCATGATCTTGCGTGTGCGTAGGAATTTTTTTGAAATTACTATGTTCCCCAACAGTGGTATCCGAGCCTAGGTTTTTATGGTTTGATGTTATATGCACGAGTAGAACACAAGTGAGTTGTGGGCGATACAAGTCATACTACCTACCAGCATGTCATTCTTTGGTTCGGTGGTATTGTTGGACGAGACGACCCGGACCAACCTTACGCGTACGCTTACGCGAGACCGGTTTCCCCGACGTGCTTTGCACACAGGTGGCTTGCGGGCGACTGTCTCTCCAACTTTAGTTGAACCGAGTGTGGCTACGCCCGGTCCTTGCGAAGGTTAAAACGGAGTCTATTTGACAAACTATTGTTGTGGTTTTGATGCGTAGGTGAGATTGGTTCTTGCTTAAGCCCGTAGCAGCCACGTAAAACTTGCAACGACAAAGTAGAGGACGTCTAACTTGTTTTTGCAGGGCATGTTGTGATGTGATATGGTCAGGACATGATGCTAAATTTTATTGTATGAGATGATCATGTTTTGTAACCAAGTTATCGGCAACTGGCAGGAGCCATATGGTTGTCGCTTTATTGTATGCAATGCAATCACGATGTAATGCTTTACTTTATCACTAAGCGGTAGCGATAGTCGTAGAAGCATAAGATTGGCGAGACGACAACGATGCTACGATGGAGATCAAGGTGTCGCGCCGGTGACGATGGTGATCATGACGGTGCTTCGGAGATGGAGATCACAAGCACAAGATGATGATGGCCATATCATATCACTTATATTGATTGCATGTGATGTTTATCTTTTTATGCATCTTATCTTGCTTTGATTGACGGTAGCATTATAAGATGATCACTCACTAAATTATCAAGAAGTGTTCTCCCTGAGTATGCACCGTTGCCAAAGTTCGTCGTGCCTAGACACCACGTGATGATCGGGTGTGATAAGCTCTACGTCCATCTACAACGGGTGCAAGCCAGTTTTTGCACACGCAGAATACTCAGGTTAAACTTGACGAGCCTAGCATATGCAGATATGGCCTCGGAACACGGAGACCGAAAGGTCGAGCGTGAATCATATAGTAGATATGATCAACATAACGATGTTCACCATTGAAAACTACTCCATCTCACGTGATGATCGGTTATGGTTTAGTTGATTTGGATCACGTGATCACTTAGAGGATTAGAGGGATGTCTATCTAAGTGGGAGTTCTTAAGTAATTTGATTAATTGAACTTAAACTTATCATGAACTTAGTACCTGATAGTATCTTGCTTGTTTATGTTGATTGTAGATAGATGGCTCGTGCTGTTGTTCCGTTGAATTTTAATGCGTTCCTTGAGAAAGCAAAGTTGAAAGATGATGGTAGCAATTACACGGACCGGGTCTGTAACTTGAGGATTATCCTCATTGCTGCTCAGAAGAATTACGTCCTGGAAGCACCGCTAGGTGCCAGGCCTGCTGCTGGAGCAACGCCAGATGTTATGAACGTGTGGCAAAGCAAAGCTGATGACTACTCGATAGTTCAGTGTGCCATGCTTTACGGCTTAGAATCGGGACTTCAACGACGTTTTGAATGTCATGGAGCATATGAGATGTTCCAGGAGTTGAAGTTAATATTTCAAGCAAATGACCGAATTGAGAGATATGAAGTCTCCAATAAGTTCTATAGCTGCAAGATGGAGGAGAACAGTTCTGTCAGTGAGCATATACTCAAAATGTCTAGGTATAATAATCACTTGATTCAGATGGGAGTTAATCTTCCAGATGATTGCGTCATTGACAGAATTCTCCAATCACTGCCACCAAGCTACAAGAGCTTCGTGATGAACTATAATATGCAAGGGATGAACAAGACTATTCCCGAGCTCTTCGCAATGCTGAAAGCTGCGGAGGTAGAAATCAAGAAGGAGCATCAAGTGTTGATGGTTAACAAGACCACTAGTTTCAAGAAAAAGGGCAAAGGGAAGAAGAAGGGGAACTTCTAGAAGAACGGCAAGCAAGTTGCTGCTCAGGAGAAGATACCCAAGTCTGGACCTAAGCCTGAAACTGAGTGCTTCTACTGCAAGCAGACTGGTCACTGGAAGCGGAACTACCCCAAGTATTTGGCGGATAAGAAGGATGGCAAGGTGAACAAAGGTATATGTGATATACATGTTATTGATGTGTACCTTACTAGAGCTCGCAGTAGCACCTGGGTATTTGATACTGGTTTTGTTGCTAATATTTGCAACTCGAAACAGGGACTACGGATTAAGCGAACACCGGCGAAGGACGAGGTGACGATGTGCGTAGGAAACGGTTCCAAAGTCGATGTGATCGCGGTCGGCACGCTACCTCTACATCTACCTTCGGGATTAATATTAGACCTAAATAATTGTTATTTGGTGCCAGGGTTAAGCATGAACATTATATCTGGATCTTGTTTGATGCGAGACGGTTATTCATTTAAATCAGAGAATAATGGTTGTTCTATTTATATGAGTAATATCTTTTATGGTCGTGCACCTTTGAAGAGTGGTCTATTTTTGATGAATCTCGATAGTATTAACACACATATTCATAATGTAGAAGCCAAAAGATGCAGAGTTGATAATGATAGTGCAACTTATTTGTGGCACTGCCGTTTAGGTCATATCGGTGTAAAGCGCATGAAGAAACTCCATACTGATGGGCTTTTGGAACCACTTGATTATGAATCACTTGGTACTTGCGAACCGTGCCTCATGGGCAAGATGACTAAAACACCGTTCTCCGGTACTATGGAGAGAGCAACAGATTTGTTGGAAATCATACATACCGATGTATGTGGTCCGATGAATATTGAGGCTCGTGGCGGATATCGTTATTTTCTCACTTTCACAGATGATTTAAGCATATATGGATATATCTACTTAATGAAACATAAGTCTAAAACATTTGAAAAGTTCAAAGAATTTCAGAGTGAAGTTGAAAATCATCGTAACAAGAAAATAAAGTTTCTATGATCTGATCGTGGAGGAGAATATTTGAGTTACGAGTTTGGTGTACATTTGAAAAATGGTGTGTCCGAACGTCGTAATCGTACTTTACTAGATATGGTGCGATCTAGGATGTCTCTTACTGATTTAACGCTATCGTTTTGGGGTTATGCTTTAGAGACGGCTGCATTCACGTTAAATAGGGCACCATCAAAATCCGTTGAAACGACGCCTTATGAACTATGGTTTGGCAAGAAACCAAAGTTGTCGTTTCTTAAAGTTTGGGGCTGCGATGCTTATGTGAAAAAGCTTCAACCTGATAAGCTCGAACCCAAATCGGAGAAATGTGTCTTCATAGGATACCCAAAAGAAACTGTTGGGTACACCTTCTATCACAGATCCGAAGGCAAGACATTCGTTGCTAAGAATGGATCATTTCTAGAGAAGGAGTTTCTCTCGAAAGAAGTGAGTGGGAGGAAAGTAGAACTTGACGAGGTAACTGTACCTGCTCCCTTATTGGAAAATAGTACATCACAGAAAACTGTTTCTGCGACACCTATACCAATTAGTGAGGAAGCTAATGATGATGATCATCAAACTTCAGGACAAGATACTACTAAACCTCGTAGATCAACCAGAGTGAGATCCGCACCAGAGTGGTACGGTAATCCAGTTCTGGAAGTCATGCTACTAGATCATGATGAACCTACGAACTATGAAGAAGCGATGGTGAGCCCAGATTCCGCAAAGTGGCTTGAAGCCATGAAATCTGAGATGGGATCCATGTATGAGAACAAAGTATGGACTTTGGTTGACTTGCCCGATGATCGGCAAGCAATTGAGAATAAATGGATCTTCAAGAAAAAGACTGACGCTAACGGTAATGTTACTGTCTACAAAGCTCGACTTGTCGCAAAAGGTTTTCGACAAGTTCAAGGGGTTGACTACGATGAGACCTTCTCACCCGTAGCGATGCTTAAGTCTGTCGGAATCATGTTAGCAATTGCCGCATTTTATGATTATGAAATTTCGCAGATGGATGTCAAAACTGCATTCCTAAATGGATTTTTGGAAGAAGAGTTGTATATGATGCAACCGGAAGGTTTTGTCGATCCAAAGGGAGCTAACAAAGTGTGCAAGCTCCAGCGATCCATTTATGGACTGGTGCAAGCCTCTCGGAGTTGGAATAAACGCTTTGATAGTGTGATCAAAGCATTTGGTTTTATACAGACTTTAGGTGAAGCCTGTATTTACAAGAAAGTGAGTGGGAGCTCTGTAGCATTTCTGATATTATATGTGGATGACATATTGCTGATTGGAAATAATATAGAATTTCTGGATAGCATAAAGGGATACTTGAATAAGAGTTTTTCAATGAAAGACCTCGGTGAAGCTGCTTACATATTAGGCATAAAGATCTATAGAGATAGATCAAGACGCTTAATTGGACTTTCACAAAGCACATACCTTGACAAGATTTTGAAGAAGTTCAAAATGGATCAAGCAAAGAAAGGGTTCTTGCCTGTGTTACAAGGTGTGAAGTTGAGTCAGACTCAATGCCCGACCACTGCAGAAGATAGAGAGAAAATGAAAGATGTTCCCTATGCTTCAGCCATATGCTCTATCATGTATGCAATGCTGTGTACTAGACCTGATGTGTGCCTTGCTATAAGTTTAGCAGGGAGGTACCAAAGTAATCCAGGAGTGGATCACTGGACAGCGGTCAAGAACATCCTGAAATACCTGAAAAGGACTAAGGATATGTTTCTCGTATATGGAGGTGACAAAGAGCTCACCGTAAGAGGTTACGTTGATGCAAGCTTTGACACTGATCCGGATGATTCTAAATCGCAAACCGGATACGTGTTTACATTAAACGGTGGAGCTGTCAATTGGTGCAGTTCTAAACAAAGCGTCGTAGCGGGATCTACATGTGAAGCAGAGTACATAGCTGCTTCGGAAGCAGCGAATGAAGGAGTTCATATCCGATCTAGGTGTCATACCTAGTGCATTGGGTCCAATTAAAATCTTTTGTGACAATACTGGTGCAATTGCCTTGGCAAAGGAATCCAGATTTCACAAGAGGACCAAACACATCAAGAGACGCTTCAATTCCATCCGGGATCTAGTCCAGGTGGGAGACATAGAGATTTGCAAGATACATACGGATCTGAATATTGCAGACCCGTTGACTAAGCCTCTTCCACGAGCAAAACATGATCAACACCAAGGCTCCATGGGTGTTAGAATCATTACTGTGTAATCTAGATTATTGACTCTAGTGCAAGTGGGAGACTGAAGGAAATATGCCCTAGAGGCAATAATAAATTTATTATTTATTTCCTTATATCATGATAAATGTTTATTATTCATGCTAGAATTGTATTAACCGGAAACATAATACATGTGTGAATACATAGACAAACTTAGTGTCACTAGTATGCCTCTACTTGACTAGCTCGTTAATCAAAGATGGTTATGTTTCCTAACCATGAACAAGGTGTTGTTATTTGATTAACGAGGTCACATCATTGGTTTAATGATCTGATTGACATGACCCATTCCATTAGCTTATCACCCTATCGTTTAGTATGTTGCTATTGCTTTCTTCATGACTTATACATGTTCCTATGACTATGAGATTATGCAACTCCCGTTTCCCGGAGGAACACTTTTTGTGCTACCAAACGTCACAACGTAGCTGGGTGATTATAAAGGAGCTCTACAGGTGTCTCCAAAGGTAGATGTTGGGTTGGCGTATTTCGAGATTAGGATTTGTCACTCCGATTGTCCGAGAGGTATCTCTGGGCCCTCTCGGTAATGCACATCACATAAGCCTTGCAAGCATTACAACTAATGAGTTAGTTGCGAGATGATGTATTATAGAACGAGTAAAGAGAATTGCCGGTAACGAGATTAAACTAGGTATTGGATACCGACGATCGAATCTCGGGCAAGTAACATACCGATGACAAAGGGAACAACGTATGTTGTTATGCGGTCTGACCGATAAAGATCTTCGTAGAATATGTAGGACCCAATATGGGCATCCAGGTCCTGCTATTGGTTATTGACCGGAGATGTGTCTCGGTCATGTCTACATTGTTCTCGAACCGTAGGGTCCGCACGCTTAACGTTATGATGACAATTATTATGAGTTTATGCATTTTGATGTACCGAAGTTAGTTCGGAGTCCCGGATGTGATCACGGACATGACGAGGAGTCTCGAAATGGTCGAGACATAAAGATTGATATATTGGACGGCTATATTCGGACACCGGAAGTGTTCCAGATGATTTCGGATAAAACCGGAGTGCCGGAGGGGTTACCGGAACCCCCCGGGGAAGTAATGGGCCTTATTGGGCCTGAGGGGAGAGAGAGGGCAGCAGCCCAAGAGGTGGCACGCCCTCCCCCAAGGGGAGTCCGAATTGGACTAGGAGGGGGGCGCGGCCCCCCTTTTCCCTCTCCCTCTCCCTCTCTTTCCTTCCCCCTCAAGTCTCCTAGTTGGATTAGGAGAGGGGAGTCCTACTCCTACTAGGAGGAGGACTACTCCTCCCCTTGGCGCGCCCCCATAGGCCGGCCGGCCTCCCCTTGCTCCTTTATATACGGGGGCAGGGGGCACCCTAGAACACACAAGTTGATCATTGTGATCGTTCCTTAGCCGTGTGCGGTGCCCCCTGCCACCATATTCCACCTCGATCATATCGTTGTAGTGCTTAGGCAAAGCCCTGCGTCGGTAGAACATCAAGATTGTCACCACGCCGTCGTGTTGACGGAACTCTCCCCGAAGCTTTGCTGGATCGGAGCCCGGGGATCGTCATCGAGCTATGCATGTGCTAAGAACTCGGAGGTGCCGGAGTAACGGTGCTTGGATCGGTCGGATCGGGAAGAAGACGTACGACTACTTCCTCTACGTTGTGTCAACGCTTCCGTTGCGATCTACAAGGGTACGTAGATCAGACTCTCCCCCTCGTTGCTATGCATCACCATGATCTTGCGTGTGCGTAGGAATTTTTTTGAAATTACTACATTCCCCAACAAACAGGAGGCAGGGGACACGATGTTTACCCAGGTTCGGGCCCTCTCTATGGAGGTAATACCTACTTCCTGCTTGATTGATCTTGATGAATATAAGTATTACAAGAGTTGACCTACCACAAGATCGTAATGACTAAACCCTAGAAATCTAGCCTATGAGTATGGTAATGAGTATATGTGTTATCCTTTCTGAACTATCCCCTTCAGTTTATATAGATACTGAGGGGATCTAGGGTTTACATGGAGTCAGTTACACAAGAAGGAATCCTTGGCCGCCAAGCTTGCCTTCCATGCCAAGTAGAGCCCAATCCAGACACGGTGCAGTCTTCGGCATTCATGTCTTCATAGCTCATCAGTCTGGCCCATGGATAACAGGCTGGGCGCCCGAGGACCCCTTAGTCCAGGACTCCCTCAGTAGCCCGTGAACCTGGCTTCAATGACGAGGAGTTCGGCGTGCAGATTTGTCTTCGGCATTGCAAGGCGGGTTCCCTCCTCCCGAACTCCAGAATAGTCTTCGGATGAAGTATGTATATCCGGACCCGTGTATATAATGGCAGAGAATGTAATCCCCCACAAGCCCAACTTTTTGATAACTTTTCATGACATCATATCATGCCTGCCCGGTTACGATTTCCAACCGTCGGCTAGCAAGCCGCCCCAGGTCTCGGGGTGCGGTTTTATTGGCACGTCTCGTCAAGGCAGAGATCGTGTCCCTTTTTACGAGATTTTCATTAGTGCAGGCGTGGGTAACCCAACCGTCCCCTGGGTACAACTCCTTGATGATAGATAAGTTTAGAGACCCCAGGGGAGACGCCCAATATTCGGGGCCTTTATATAGGGACCCAGTCTCGTTTTCTTCCCTTGCGCTTGCTTCTTCCTCAACCCCATACACCCCAAGTTCCAACCCTCGGGTTCCAATCGCCACCAGCCCTAGTCATGTCCGGATCCAACCATCAAGGCCGGTGGGTGGCTTCTTCTGACATAGAGGAGGATATGGCAAAGCTCCGCATAGCGAGGTATCTGACCTCGGAAATATTTCATCGGCTTCCGGCACAAGGGCAAGTCATACCGACCCCCAGATCTGGCAAGAGGGTAGTATTTGTATCCCACTTTCTTCACGGGCTAGGGTTCGCGCTTAACCCCTTCGTCCGGGGGCTCATGTTCTACTATGGGCTAGATTTTCACGATCTGGCCCCGGACTCTATTCTCCTCATCTCGACATTTATCGTCACGTGTGAAGCCTTACTCCAGACTCTTCTGCACTTTGGTTTGTGGCTCAAGACCTTTGACGTGAGGCCGCAGGTGGCAGAGGAGGAGTAGGCAGAGTGCGGCAGCGTCACAATAGGCAAGTTGGCCGGCGCGGTTTGGCCCGAAGGATCTTTCGCCAAATCTTCCGACATATGGCAGCAGGGTGGTTTTATATCAACGAGCCGCGGTGTAACGCCCTCGATGCGGCTATATCTCCCACGTGTTGAAGCACGGCTTAGAGGCATAACCGCATTGAAAGCAATGTTGCAAGTGAGGTAATCTTCACACAACCCATGTAATACATAAGGGAAAAATATACATAGTTGGCTTACAATCGCCACTTCACACAAATACAAGAATAAAGCATTACATCAACCAGATACAATCAAGGTCTGACTACGGAACCAAAATAAAAGAAGACTACCCCAAAAGCTACACAGGTCCCCGATCGTCCCGACTGGGCTCCACTACTGATCAACTAGAACGAAAACAACACAAAGGACAAGATTGTCATCGAGCTCCTCCTTGAGCTTGGTTGCGTCACCTGCACGGACCCAACGGCACCTGCAAGCTGGTTTTGGAAGTATCTGTGAGTCATGGGGACTCAGCAATCTCACACCCTCGCGATCAAGACTATTTAAGCTTATGGGTAAGGTAAAGGTATGAGGTGAGTTGCAGCAAGCGACTAGCATATATGGTGGCTAACATACGCAAATGAGAGTGAGAAGAGAAGGCAAAGCACGGTCGACAAAAGTATGATCAAGAAGTGATCCTAGAACAACCTACGTCAAGCATAAGTCCGACACCGTGTTCACTTCCCGGACTCCACCGGAAAGAGACCATCACGGTTACACACGCGGTTGATGCATTTTAATTAAGGTCAACTTCAGGTTTTCTACAACCGGACGTTAACAAATTCCCACATGCCCATAACCGCGGGCACGGCTTTCGAAAGTTCAAATCCCTGCAGGGGTGTCCCAACTTAGCCCATAACAAGCTCTCACGGTCAACGAAGGATATTCCTTCTAGCGGGAAGACCCGATCAGGCTCGGAATCCCGGTTACAAGACATTTCGACAATGGTAAAACAGGACCAGCAAAGCCACCCAGATGTGCCGACAAATCCCGATAGGAGCTGCACATATCTCGTTCTCAGGGCACACCGGATGAGCCAGACGTCGGGTGGGCCAGCCCAGAGTTGCCCCTGGTAGCTCCGGACATCGCTCAGTTTGGACCAACACTCAGAGGAGCACTGGCCTAGGGGTTTAAAATAAAGATGACCCTTGAGTCTGCAGAACCCAAGGGAAATAAAAGGCTAGGTGGCGAATGGTAAAACCAATGTTGGGCCATGCTGGAGGAGTTTTATTCAAGGCAAACTGTCAAGGGGTTCCCATTATAACCCAACCGCGTAAGGAACGCAAAATCCGGGAACATAACACCAATATGATGGAAACTAGGGCGGTAGGAGTGGAACAAAACACCAGGCATAAGGCCGAGCCTTCCACCCTTTACCAAGTATATAGATGCATTAATTAAATAAGAGATATTGTGATATCCCAACAAGTAAACATGTTCCAACAAGGAACATCATCTTCATGTTCCAACAAGGAACAAACTTCAATCTTCACCTGCAACTAACAACGCTATAAGAGGGGCTGAGAAAGCGGTAACATAGCCAAACAACGGTTTGCTAGGACAAGGTGGGTTAGAGGCTTGGTTCAACAATATGGGAGGCATGATAAGAAAGTGGTAGGTATCATAGCATAGGCATAGCAAAAGAGCGAGCATCTAGCAAGCAAAGATAGAAGTGATTTCGAGGGTATGGTCATCTTGCCTGAAATCCCGCAAGGAAGAAGAACGAGTCCACGAAGAAGACAAACGGGCGTAGACGAATGGGTCCTCACAAACACGACGTTACCAGATCCAACCCGAAGAAGCAAACACCGGAAAGAAGCACACAACATAGTAAACAACCAACACATGAACAAGGTATGATATGCGGGATGCGGTATGTGATGCATATGCATGATTTGGAAAGGAATGATTGAACCCGGCCTCAACATGGAAATCCAAGAGTGCCACTGGAAAGATGAGGTGATTTTGGTTGAAATCGATATAAAGATCACCGGAATCGGATGCACGGTTTGGAAATGGCAAGCAAAAACAAATATGGCACCGGTCTGCGATAAACAGCAAGTATCCATCTAAATGCATCAAGATAATTATGCTACAGCACTCAAACATGGCAAAAAAATACATGGTAGGGATCCACTCATAATGCTTGACAAAAGATGAACACTGAGCTACGGCTAATTCATCCATTAACAGGTTCAAACAAGCATGGCAAAAGTGCAATTGGTAAACAGGTTTCAGACTTAGCGAAATTAACACTTGTCTGGAATTTCAGATCAGGTAGCACACTTTGGAGCATGAAAACTATATGCTACACGAACTTAACATGGCAAAGTAAGGCATGGCATGGAGCTACTCAAAGAGCTTAACAAAAATCCCTTAGTGGCCTTGAGACAAAAGGGATCAGAAAATACAATTGCAAGCATGTGAACATGGCAAAAACATAATCAGATCTCAGACTTGGAGAAAAACTGGAACATGCAAATCAGATATCAAGTAGGCATGTTTACGAGCTCGATGCACTCCCTACAGAGCAAGGCATGACAAACTAAGCATACACCCATCAAGAATACACATTATACAAGCTAGAAATGGCAAGAACAACAACATAGCATGCACGGATCAACTACAACATCCTCGGCAAAATCGCTAACAAGTAGACAATCTGCCCAGATTCACGAAATAGCAAAAGTAGAGCTCGATTGACTCAATCTAGGGTGCTCCATAATTGCAAACAAAGATATGGATGGATAGAGCACTACAAGATTAACAAATCATCCTTACTGATCATCCTCAAAAGAGGCACGGATCACTAGGAAACAACATGAACATATGGCATATTGATAAGAACAGATCAAGGACTTAGTGAAATTGCTAAGTCCCTGAAATCAGCATTAATGAATGCACCACTTTGCAAGCTTGTGCTAGTCACCACACATATCACAAAAATACATGGATAGCACCTTTGGAAAGATGGCAAAGCATATGACAAAACACGTGTAGAGCTCATGAGCATATCATGCACACATTAATCATGGAAAAAATGACAAATAGCTATTTGGAGCAGCAGATCTCACAATTAACTCAAATAGCACTCTTCCAACAGCAAGGCGGCGGCATCACGATGAGCTCAAATGAAAATGATGCAATGATATGAAATGATGTGCTCTCTGAGACGAACATTTTGATATGCTACATGCCCAAAACGGAGTTACGGATGCAAAGTTATGACATGATGAACATGGGCATTTGAAACATGGAAAACTCGGGGACTTAGTAGAAATTACCACTCCGAGAACAGATCTAGGGTTTGGACCCGGGTGCATGCAGATCGTGGCGGAGCCGGACCTTTGCCGGAACAGTGACTGGGCTCGCCGGAGGTGTGGATCCGGCCAGCGACGAAGAGGACGGAGGGCGGCCGGAGTCGTGGCACCGGCGTCGAGGCGATGCGGTGGTGGAGACGGCCGGCGAGCGAGGCGAGCGGGGCGGCGGCGCGGCGAAGGGTGGTGCGGCGAGCCGGCGCGGTGGTGCTAGACCGGTGAGGCAGCGGCGGCGAGACGCGCTGTAGGCGGCGGGGAAGGACGGCGCGCGGGGCGCATGAGTGCGGCGGCGGCGGATCCGGGCCCGGGCGGGCCTGCCTCGGGCCCCGCGGGCTGGCGGCGACGGGAGGTGGTGACACCACTTGGCGGTCGTTGATTGGCGCAGGAGGTGGCGGCGGGTGACGTGTCGGCGTATGATTCGCCGGAGCGAGGTGGCTGGACATGTCTGGCCAGTGGAAGAAGTGTCCGACGGCGTGAAGGGAGTGGATCTAGGGTTTCGTGTGCACGGAAATTTCGAAGGAGAGCACATATTTATAGGTAGAGGGAGCTAGGAGAGTCCAAATGAGGTGCGGTTTTCGGCCACACGATCGTGATCGAACGCCCGAGATGATGGAGGAGGTTTAAGTGGGTTTTGGGCCACTTTGGAAGGGTGTTGGACGGCTGCAACACACACGAGGCCTTCTCGGTCCCTCGGTAACCGTTGGAGCATCAAACGAAGTCCAAATGGTACGAAACTTGACAGGCAGTCTACTGGTAGTAAACCAAGGCCGCTTGGCAAGTCTCGGTCCAATCCGGAAATTTTTAACACCCGCACACGAAAAGAAGGAAGAAATGACCACCGGGTGACATAGGAGCGCCGGATTGCAAAACGGACAATGGAAAAAAATGCTCGGATGCATGAGACGAATGTGTATGCAAATGAAATGCACATGATGACATGATATGCAATGCATGACACGCAAGCAATGACATGGCAACAACAGCGAATAACAGGAAGACACGTGGCACATCGGTCTCGGGGCGTTACATGCGGGGCCCCAAGTGGGCGGCTACACCTGCGTTCTGGCCCGGCCCTCCAATTCAGCTCGCTTCGTGGGTGAATAAGGGATTGGACTGGGGATCCGTCAATGAAGTGCAGACTCTATAAAGTCGCATCCAGAGCCTTACTGAGAAGGGCATCGATCTTGTGAACGTCGTTCAAATAATGCTAGTCCGCCGGATCCTGCCATGTCAGCGGCGACCTTTTCGTATGTGGGAGTTTAACCCAGAAGGGCGGCGGACTCTACAACACTTCTTAGGCATTACGCATGAAGGAATGTGGAAATTATATTTCGGGGAATGAGAGCAATGGCCGGACACCACCGAAGACGTTGGTCTTGACTGCAATCATCTAGACACTTCGGTAAGTAATCGATATCCGAGCACCTTCAGTTCAGGCATCTCTTAACCTGATATTGAACAATTCGTCCCTTTACAGGACTGGATAAAGAAAGCGGTGCTAATCTGGTGTCCCACGCCTCTTCCCAAAGGCCCTGCGACTGACCTGCTGACGAGAATGCTGATTCTGACACCATATCAGGTGGCTGCGTTCGGGGAAACCGAAATCCCTTTGCCCAAGGACAAGAGTGCAGAGGGGACCCTCGAGGGCAAGAAGAGGGTCGCCTCCGAAGATCAGGAGGGGAAGCCTTCCAAGAGCGGAAAAATACCATCGTCGAGTGGCTTGGGCCGGGTGAGCGAGGTTGCTGTAGAGTTCGATGACGAAGACGAACCTCGAGGCAGACAGTAAGCGAGGCTGGGGTACTTTGACCGCACCTCATTCTTTTCCTATTAGTGAAGTAATCATCCGATGTATGTTCGTCCACGCAGGTTAACACCTGGTGTTTCTCAATCGTCCTCCTCCTCGGGAGATCTTCTTCCGGAGATGATGGAGAGTGACATGCCTCCTCCGGCCACATCGCCCAACAGGGGAGTTGATACCGACGTATCGTCCCGACGGGCTCCTCCTGAACACCAAGTAGTACAGGAAGCGAAGAAGGTGTTACCCGAAGGCAGTGCCGCTGTCACTCGGGGCTCCGGGATCAAAACTGGCGTCCCCGAACCGTCTGGTTTACAACCGGAGACGATTCTGGAGGCAAGTGAGCAAGTTCCTTCTCAGGAATGTCGTACTCCGGCGACGGTTTCCGAAGACCCGGAAGCGCCGGACATGCTGACGAGCTTGCTACGACGAGCATCCATTTCAGAAGAGCATCGTACCTTGATGGCTACGGTGGTCAAAAGGGTTCTATCCGCGAAGAGTGGATTGAATGAGGCCTTCACGAGCCTTCTAAGAGGTTTTCAGGTTTCTGATGTAGTTTTGTCAATTGAATTTTATTGACAGAATGCACCTGTTGTATATGCAGTAGCCCCTAAGACTCGGATTGTCTTCCAATGGAAGCGATCGGAGGATCAAAGAGATATGCTCGGGTATTAACCTTGGTTTGATTTGAAATACATGCTTCTTCCCCTCTTGTGGCTGTCCGGAATACGGAAGTGGCCGAACTACAGCAAAAGCTGGATATTGCGGAGGATGACATTGCATTGATCAATAGGCGTCTTGACGACTCGCAAGGTATGTATTTCGAGCATTGTTTACACCAGTGTGCTTAACACGGGAAAGTGCTTTATATGAAGTGCGCATGAAATGCAGATGGTGTTGCCGCCGTGTAGGCTCTTTGGGCGGAGCTAGTCCGGGCCAAGGAGCGGGTTCGGCTTAGTGATGCTGCTGGTGAAGAGGCATCGTGTAGCGACCCGACCTCAGATGGTCAAGTCTCCGTGCTTCAGTGTCATCCCTGGATCGGTAATGCTGACACACACAGTACTCGAAGGATTTATAACAGAGTAGCAATCACACACTATTACATCGAATGTCTCCAAAGAGAACTTATTACAATAATATGGCTTAAGGCCATCTAATGCGATAACAGCGGAAGGCTTGGAAGATAAAGTGAGTCCATCAACTCCAACGGCATAGCTGAGCTGCACGGCAACGACCTAACGAACCTTACTCCTCCTCTGAAAAGTCTGCAACATGATATGTTGCAGCCCGAAAACGGGTCAGCACATGGAATATGCTGGCAATATAACACAGTAGAGCAGAAACAGAATAATGCTATCACTACATGCATATATGGCTGGTGGAAAGCTGTATGGTTGTAGTTTTGCGAAAAGCCAATTTTTCCCTACAACAACGGAATAGATTTTAATTTACTATCATGGTGGTTGAAACATCATTGAGAAGGTATCCCCAACTCAATCCCAATTAAAGTGAATTAACATCCCAATAGTATTAATTAAGCATGGTGAGATACATGTGATAACCCAAGTACTAGATACTCAAGAATTGTCCATAACCGGGGACACAGCTAACCATGATTAGATTGTACACTCTGCAGAGGTTTGCGCACTTTTCGCCACAAGACTCGATCGCCTCCGTTGGATTTCTCGCACTACATGGTGTTTGAGAAACGGATGACCGAGACATGGTCTTTCAGAAACGTTAACTCTCTACTCCGGGTAGACCATACCAACCCTACAAAACCCACTACCTGCTGATCTACCTCTTCAAGAGCTTCACGTAACTTACTCAACTATGCTAGAGCCCATAATAGCTTGTGGCTGCACACGGAAGTTTCTAGCATGAATCATCTCAGTTCCCTTTGAGCCTGGGTGGCGGTCCATAGGAAGATCACACGGGTACCCTGGGATTCCCAAAGAAAAAACAGACAACACTGGGTTCCCTAGGTGCCTCAATCCACCCAGTTGTTTGATTAAGTTGCCACCTTAAGTTGAACCATTAATTAACAATCTCACATCTGCCATGAATTTCACTCAAACCCAAACCACGTCTACGATCATAGCATAGCAATAAGCAATACGTGGAAGTAACTCCCAAGGGTTTGTATGTAACAGGGCAATAGGTTCTACCTCAGCAACTACTTCCCAACCCACAAGTTAATGACATCCTAATCATGCAATGTTTGAGGATTGTAACTAATGCATAAAAACTAGGTAATAATGGGATATGATCAAAGTGTTACTTGCCTTGCTGACGATCCGCGAATCCTAGAGACTCCTAGTAACACGCTTCCCACTCTGGGAATTCTATCGCAAGCAAACAATAACATACATAAGTAACAAGCAATGATGCACAAGCAAAACTCAAATAAGAGAGCTTGACCAGAAAGTTCAAATTAAGAACTCCGGTTCGTAAAAAGAATCAAATCAGACGGAGCAACGAAACTCAAACGGCGAAAGAAAGAAGCTTCGTTTACTAATCCAAAACTAGGTCATATTTTACAGTAGCAAAAACTTGTTTGAGTTGGTTAAACGGAAAGAGGGGTTCGAGGCAAAACTGCAGGCGCTTGAAATGCCTGATTCGGTTAAACGAGCGAAAAGATAAACATAAACTAAGATCGGATCAGAAATCACGATCAGAAAAATCGCGGAATAAATCCGATAAAAGAAAACTCACGAACAGACTAACGAACGAGCGTTCGTTAGTTGTTTCTAACGGGCGAGGAACCGTTCGTTAAAACGAACGTTCGGATGAACGTCCGCTAACTAGAAGAACCGAGAAAAACCGGCAAATCCAAAAAGAAACGGATCTAGGGTTTCTAAAAAAACCGAACGGTCTTTATAAAAAACCGGCGGCGGGGCGCGGTGGCTACCTCCAGCGAGGGAGCTCCGGCGAGGCGGGGTGCGGGGCGGCGGCTCGCGGGGCGGCGGGGCTTGGCGGCGGCGGCGGCGAGCGCGGGCGGCGGCGGCTCCGCGCGGCAGGGGTGGCGGGGCTAGGCGGCGGTGGTGGTGGTGTTGGGGGCGGGGGTGGTGACGTATATAAAGGGGGCGGGGCGGCGACTTGGAGGAGGGGGCAAGGCGCGGCGGAGGCGGAGTCCAACTCGGACTCCGGTCCGAGTGGCGGCGGCGGCGGCGGCGCGCGCGCAGGAGGCGGCAGCCTGGCGCGGCTGGGCCTTAGGCCCAGTCGGCGCGGAACCCTTTTTTTTTAAACTTCGCCGACCAAAATAAAATCCTAGAAAAAAAAACTAAAAATGCCAAAACAATTTTTCACCGTTTAAGTAAAATATTTAGAACAAGATGAACATTTTCTTGGCCCTAAAATGCAATTTTGAAAAACATGCAATTTTTTCTAATGCAAATAAAATCCGAATAAAATCAAATAAAAATCAATTTAATGATTTTAATATTTTTCCTCCAATATTTCATTTATTTTGGAGAAGTCATATTATCTCCTCTCTTTAATTTTTAATGTGAAATATTTTTCAGAGAGAAATAATTAAAATCAAATCCTCTTTTCATTATTTGATAAAAGAATCAAATATGAAGACCGGGAAATCCTCAAATCTCTCCGAGGGTGCTTGAGCTGCTTAGGATTTCGAGGATTACGGAACGGAAAAGCAATAAAACATGATATGCATGGATGATCTATGTATAACATTCCAAATTGAAAATTTGGGATGTTACAAACCTACCCCCTTAAGATGAATCTCGCCCTCGAGATTTCGGGTTGGCTAGAAAATAGGTATGGGTGGTCCTTGCGGAGATCATCCTCTCGTTCCCAGGTAGCTTCATCCTCGGTATGGTGGCTCCACTGAACTTTACAAAACTTGATAACCTTACTGCGGGTGACTCTGCTGGCAAACTCAAGAATCTTAATTGGCTTCTCCTCGTAACTCAAATCATTGTCCAACTGAATCGCCTCCAAGGGTACTGTATCTCTTAATGGTATTTCCGCCATCTCAGCATGACACTTCTTTAGCTGTGAAACGTGGAACACATCGTGGACTCCTGACAATCCCTCAGGTAACTCCAACTTGTAGGCGACTTCTCCCATCCATTCCAAAATGCGATACGGTCCTACAAATCTCGGGGCTAACTTTCCTTTAACTCTAAAATGTTTCACTCCTTGCAAGGGCGATACTCGCGGATATGCTCTGTCTCCAATTTCGTAGGTTACCTCCTGGCGTTTTGAGTCTGCATAACTCTTCTGCCTGGACTGAGCAATCTTCAGTCGGTCTCGGATCAGTTTTACCTTCTCCTCAGATTCTTTATACAAGTCTGGTCCAAACAAATGTCGGTCTCCTACCTCATCCCACATCAACGGTGTTCTGCACCTGCATCCATACAGGGCTTCAAACGGTGCCATCTTCAAGCTGGCTTGGTAGCTATTATTGTATGAGAACTCTGCATACGGCAAATTGTCATCCCAACTGGATCTATAATCTAGCGCACAGGCTCTCAACATGTCCTCCAAAATTTGATTGACTCTCTCAGTCTGTCCATCTGTCTGCGGGTGAAACACTGTACTGAACTCCAATCTCGTTCCCAAAGTCTGGTGTAACTGATGCCAAAACTTTGAAGTAAACTGTGTTCCTCGATCCGATACGATGGTCCTCGGAACTCCATGCAGACATACGATCCTGGACATATAGATCTTGGCCAACTTTGCACTTGTATAGGTGGTTTTCACTGGGATGAAGTGAGCTACTTAGGTCAAACGACCAACTACTACCCATATGGAATCATATCCTGCTTTAGTCCTGGGTAATCCGGTGATAAAGTCCATGCCAAGTTTATCCCACTTCCATTCGGGTACCGGCATAGGCTGTAACAGTCTTGCTGGCTTCTGATGTTCTGCCTTAACTCTCTAACATACATCACATATGGCTACATACTTGGCAATATCCTTCTTCATACCAGTCCACCAGAAACGTTCCTTCAGATCCAAATACATCTTGGTGTTTCCGGGGTGTATCGAGTATGGTGAGTCATGGGCCTCTTGAAGTATTAACTTCCTGATCTCCTGGTTGTTGGGCACATAAACTCGGTCCTCAAACCATAGGGTATCGTGCTCATCCTCATGAAAACCTTTGGTCTTTCCTTTGCCCATCTTCTCCTTTATCTCGGCAATCTCTTTATCATCTTTCTGAGCTTCTTCGATCTTGTCCAGCAATGTCAACTAAACCTCCAGTGTGGCAATGAACCTTCTAGGTACAATCTCTAACCAAAGTTCCATGATGTCCTTTGCTAATTCCTTCGGCGGTCCTTTACTTTCAAGGATATTAGCATAACTCTTCCGACTCAATGCGTCTGCTACGACATTGGCCTTACCTGGATGATAGTGTAGCTTCATGTCATAATCCTTTATAAGCTCCAACCATCTCCTCTGCCTAAGTTTCAGCCCCTTCTGGGTGAAGATGTACTTCAAACTCTTGTGATCCGTGTACACATCACAACGGTTTCCAATAAGGTAATGTCTCCAAGTCTTCAACGCATGCACTACGACTGCTAGCTCCAAATCATGCGTGGAATAATTCAACTCATGAGGTTTTGGTTGTCGTGAGGCATAAGAAACAACTCTTCTGTCCTGCATAAGCACACATCCAAGTCCTAAGCGAGAGGCGTCGCAATACACTTGGAACTCCTTATGTATATCTGGCAGCACTAGCACTGGGCTGTAGTCAAACGTTCCTTCAACTCCTGGAAACTTGCTTCACAATCTTCTATCCATTTAAACTTGGTATCCTTCTTCAACAGTTCAGTCATTGGTTTTGCAATCTTGGAAAAATTCTCAATGAATCTCCGGTAGTATCCTGCGAGTCCAAGAAAACTACGGATCTCGCTAACTGAGGTGGGTGCCAACCATTCAGTGACTGACTGAACCTTGTTGGGGTCTATTGCTATACCTTCTCCTGATATAACATGTCCAAGGAATCCGACTTCCTTCAGCCAAAACTCGCATTTGCTAAACTTAGCATACAACTGGTGTTCCCTGAGCTTCTCGAGAACTAAATGCAAATGCTCTTTGTACTCCTGCTCATTCTTCGAGTATACCATGATATCATCAATAAACACAACAACAAACTTGTCCAAATACTCCATGAACACCTTGTTCATCATGCTCATGAAATAGGCAGGGGCGTTAGTCAGTCCAAACGACATGACCGTGTACTCGTATAATCCATATCGCGTTGTGAACGCCGTCTTTGGTATGTCCTTCTCTCGTATCTTCAACTGATGATACCCGGATCGCAAATCGATCTTCGGAAACACTTTAGCTCCTTGCAACTGATCAAACAGATCGTTGATCATCGGTAGTGGGTACTTGTTCTTAATCGTCACTTCATTCAATGCTCGATAATCAACAACCATCCTCAGGGATTTATCCTTCTTCTCAACCAAAAGTACTGGGGCTCCCCAAGGTGATGAACTTCTTCGGATATATCCTTTCTCCAATAACTCCTTGATCGGTTTCTTAATTTCTTCCAGATCATTTGCGGGCATCCGATAGGGTGTCTTGGATATTGGTCCTGTTCCTGGTAACAGCTCTATCAAAAACTCAATATATCTGTCCGGTGGCATGCCTGGTAACTCCTCTGGGAAAACATACGGGTAATCCTTCACTACAGGCATTTCCTCCTGAACAACTCCCGTAAGGGCATTCACTTGACTCCTCCTAGGCACATGCCTAGATACATACTTAATCCTTTTTCCTTCCCGGGTGGTGAGATAAATTGACTTACTAGCACAGTCAATGCTTCCTCCAAACTTTGACATCCAGTCCATACCCAATATCACATCCAATCCTTGTGACTCCAAGATAATTAAGTCGGACGGAAAAACATGTGTACCAATGGTTAAGGGTATCTGGTCACACCATCGGCTAGCCATATATTCTGCTCTGGGTGAACTCACTAAAAGAGGGGTCCTAAGGGTTTGGGTTGGTAGTTTAAACTTATCCACGAATCCCCTTGATATGTATGAATGTGATGCACCAGTATCGAAAAGAACAAGAGCGGTAAATGACTTAACCAAAAACTTAACTATTACCACGTCCGGCTGCTCTTCAACCTCCTCCACGTTAATGTGGTTCACTTGTCCTTTGTTGAATGGATTAGGCTTCTTCCCAGTGCTTCCATTTCCGTTTCCATTCCTTCCTTCGGGACAATCATTGGCATAGTGCCCTGTCTTCCCGCACTTAAAACAGGTAACCTGACTTAAGTCTCTTTTGGCAGGAGTTGACGGGTTGGAGCGGTTCTGATTGTGGTTAGCTCCGTTCCCATTCCTCTTCTTAGCACCACTGTGGTTATGTGATCCTCCTCTAGTGTGGTTGTGACCTCCATGGTTGTGAACAAGTCCTCCCATGTTCGGGGTTAGGCGAGGCTTCTGCTGAGCTCCTGAGTTATACTTCCCTTGTTCATACTTTCTCTTGCGGCTCTCAATCTGCTGTTGTTTCCCTTCAATCATAAGAGCCTTATCTACCAACTCCTGGTAGTTGTTGAAGGTTGCTACCATCAACTGCATGCTCATCTCATCATTCAGCCCTTCCATAAACTTCTCCTGCTTCGCAGCATCTGTGGCCACATCATCAGGGGCGTAGCGAGATAACTTGCTAAACTCATCTACGTACTGAGCCACAGTACGGTTCCCCTAGCGTAGGTTGTGGAACTCCCGCTTCTTCATTTGCATAGCTCCAGTGGAGACATGGGCTGTGCAGAAAGCTTGCTGAAACTGGTCCCAAGTGACATTGGCTATAGGAAAAGTGGCCGTGTAATTCTCCCACCATGAGGCTGCTGGTCCATCCAATTGATGTGCGGCAAAGCGCACCTTCTCAGCATCTGTGCAACCTGTGGTGTTCAACTCCCTTCCAATACGGTGTAGCCAATCATTAGCGACTATAGGCTTGGTGCTACTGGAAAACGCCGGTAGCTGTAACCTTAGAAAACGGGCTAGGTTGTCCACTGGCGGTGGGTTGTTGTTGTTGTTGTTGCCCTGGTTCTGAACTAGCAATTGCATCAAGGCATTCTGCTGCTGGATCAACTAGGTGAGCTCCGGCGGGAAGGCAAAATCGGTGTCACGTCTCGGAGGCATCTGAGGGGTTTAGATGGAAGAGATTTAGAATAGAAGAGGTCTAATGAGAAAACACTACCCATATGCACATGAGACAAACACAATCATTTCACTCAATCAATCAAGCAAGGGCATACAAACGGTCTAGAACTATCGCAAAAGTGCTCACTACTACTATATACATGGGGGAAATACTACTAATATATGGTAGTCATCTAGAAATTTTGATCGGTGGAAGACTCCATGATGTCTGCTCCAGCTTCGTCTTCAAAGTCATCATCACTAGGGTTGGAGTCGGTGTCGTCGATGATGATGTAGTCCTCGGGGCGTATTTCCTTGGGTTCTTCTTCTTCTATTGGTGCTGGTCCTCCCATGAATACTCCGATCTTCTTGAGTAAGTCGTCATTCTTCTCCAGTAGGGTCTTGATTTCCTCCTCATATCCATCGCGGGTAAACTTGAGTTCTTCCTCCAGCGCGATGATCCTAGTCTTCGCCTTCTTCAAGTCCATCATGTCCGCACACATCTGGTTCTCCTGACGTCGAATGTGCTGGTTTAACTCCTGGATGAAAGCTACAATGGATCTATCCTTCTTAGTGCTGATTACTTCCCATTGCTCGTCTCGGCGCCCACATATTTGGTAAATAGTGTCCTTAAGCTCCCTCTTGTAAACTTCTCCAATGCGTCCCATGGTGATGTGAGCTGCCATACTCTTTCCTAAACTCCAGGTTGGTGCGTCGAAGGAAAATTCTATGGGTTTAGAAGTCGGCGAGAACGTCCTTCCTGGAACATGTACTTGAATCATCCAGCGCTCCTCTTCAGGTAAAGTGGCATTGTACGTCTCGGTGAAGCTTGGTATTCCAATGTTCAAGTACCTAGTGACTTCCTTCAAGTGGCGTCCAAAAGGTGTGTCTTCATCTGGTTGTGCAAACTTGTTCTTCATCTCCGTCATCCTAAAGAGTAGAAAATGGAGAGGAGTCAGAAATGAGAAGAGAAGTGTGACCTAGGGTTTATCTTCGTGGTCGTGTCCTACACTTAGCGTGTGCTCTGATACCATCTTGTAGCGACCCGACCTTAGATGGTCAAATCTCTGTGCTTCAGTGTCATCCCTGGATCGGTAATGCTGACACACACAGTACTCGAAGGATTTATAACAGAGTAGCAATCACACACTATTTCATTGAATGTCTCCAAAGAGAACTTATTACAATAATATGGCTTAAGGTCATCTAATGCGATAACAGCAGAAGGCTTGGAAGATAAAGTGAGTCCATCAACTCCAACGGCATAGCAGAGTTGCACGGCAACGACCTAACGAACCTCACTCCTCCTCTGAAAAGTCTGCAACATGATATGTTGCAGCCCGAAAACGGGTCAGCACATGGAATATGCTAGCAATATAACACAGTAAAGCAGAAACAGAATAATGCTATCACTACATGCATATATGGCTGGTGGAAAGCTGTATGGTTGTAGTTTTGCGAAAAGCCAATTTTTCCCTACAACAACGGAATAGATTTTAATTTACTATCATGGTGGTTGAAACATCATTGAGAAGGTATCCCCAACTCAATCCCAATTAAAGTGAATTAACATCCCAACAGTATTAATTAAGCATGGTGAGATACATGTGATAACCCAAGTACTAGATACTCAAGAATTGTCCATAACCGGGGACACGGCTAACCATGATTAGATTGTACACTCTGCAGAGGTTTGCACACTTTTCGCCACAAGACTCGACCGCCTCCGTTGGATTTCTCGCACTACATGGTGTTTGAGAAACGGATGACCGAGACATGGTCTTTCAGAAACGTTAACTCTCTACTCCGGGTAGACCATACCAACCCTACAAAACCCACTACCTGCTGATCTACCTCTTCAAGAGCTTCACGTAACTTACTCAACTATGCTAGAGCCCATAATAGCTTGTGGCTGCACACGGAAGTTTCTAGCATGAATCATCTCAGTTCCCTTTGAGCCTGGGTGGCGGTCCATAGGAAGATCACACGGGTACCCCGGGATTTCCAAAGAAAAAACAAACAACACTGGGTTCCCTAGGTGCCTCAATCCACCCAGTTGTTTGATTAAGTTGCCACCTTAAGTTGAACCATTAATTAACAATCTCACATCTGCCATGAATTTCACTCAAACCCAAACCACGTCTACGATCATAGCATAGCAATAAGCAATACGTGGAAGTAACTCCCAAGGGTTTGTATGTAACAGGGCAATAGGTTCTACCTCAGCAACTACTTCCCAACCCACAAGTTAATGACATCCTAATCATGCAATGTTTGAGGATTGTAACTAATGCATAAAAACTAGGTAATAATGGGATATGATCAAAGTGTTACTTGCCTTGCTGACGATCCGCGAATCCTAGAGACTCGTAGTAACACGCTTCGCACTCCGGGAATTCTATCGCAAGCAAACAATAACATACATAAGTAACAAGCAATGATGCACAAGCAAAACTCAAATAAGAGAGCTTGACCAGAAGGTTCAAATTAAGAACTCCGGTTCGTAAAAAGAATCAAATCAAACGGAGCAACGAAACTCAAACGGCGAAAGAAAGAAGCTTCGTTTACTAATCCAAAACTAGGTCATATTTTACAGTAGCAAAAACTTGTTTGAGTTGGTTAAACGGAAAGAGGGGTTCGAGGCAAAACTCCAGGCGCTTGAATCGCCTGATTCGGTTAAATGAGCGAAAAGATAAACAGAAACTAAGATCGGATCAGAAATCACAATCAGAAAAATCGTAGAATAAATCCGATAAAAGAAAACTCGCGAACAGAGTAACGAACAAGCATTCGTTAGTTGTTTCTAACGGGCGACGAACCGTTCATTAAAACGAACGTTGGGACGAACATCCGCTAACTAGAAGAACCGAGAAAACCCGGCGAATCCAAAAAGAAACGGATCTAGGGTTTCTAAAAAAACCGAATGGTCTTTATAAAAAAATGGCGGCGGGGCGCGGTGGCTACCTCCGGTGTGGGAGCTCCGGCGAGGCGGGGTGCGGGGCGGCGGGGCTTGGCGGCGCGGGCGGGGGCGGCTGCGCGAGGCGGCGGCGGCTGCGCGCGGCAGTGGTGGCGGGGCTAGGCGGCGGTGGTGGGGGTGTTGGGGGCAGGGGTGGTGACGTATATAAAGGGGGCGGGGGCGGCGACTTGGAGGAGGGGGCAAGGCGCGGCGGAGGCGGAGTCCAACTCGGACTCCGGTCCGAGTGGCGGCGGCGGCGGCAGCGCGCGCGCAGGAGGCGGTGGCGGCCTGGCGCGCCTGGGCCTTAGGCCCACTCGACGCGGAACCCTTTTTTTTAAACTTCGCCGACCGAAATAAAATCCTAGAAAAAAAATAAATAAAAACCTAAAAATGCCAAAACAATTTTTCACCGTCTAAATAAAATATTTAGAACAAGGTGAACATTTTCTTGGCCCTAAAATGCAATTTTGAAAAACATGCAATTTTTCTAATGCAAATAAAATCCGAATAAAATCAAATAAAAATCAATTTAATGATTTTAATATTTTCCTCCAATATTTAATTTATTTTGGAGAAGTCATATTATCTCCTCTCTTTTTTAATGTGAAATATTTTGTGGAGAGAAATAATTAAAATCAAATCCTCTTTTCATTATTTGATAAAAGAATCAAATATAAAGACCGGGAAATCCCCAACTCTCTCCGAGGGTCCTTGAGCTGCTTAGGGTTTTGAGGATTACGGAACGGAAAAGCAGTAAAACATGATATGCATGGATGATCTATGTATAACATTCCAAATTGAAAATTTGGGATGTTACACATCGGTTGAACTGAAGGCTGAACAAGCTGCGCGATGCCTGGGCGAGGAGAAGGTATCCATGATGACACTCGCTTTGGAGAATGCTACTGGCCGCTGTGAATTTCTTGAGAAGGAGAATCAAGCCTTAATGGCTGAACTGGACAAGGCCTGACAGGAGGCAAGAGATGTGCAATCAGAGTCCTGAGCACTCCGTGAGGAGGTTCGGCAGGCGAAAGAGATAGTGGCTGGAAAGCCTGTTCTCCTACAGACTAAGTTTGGCGACCCAGACTATGCTCATCTGAACCAAGTGTGGAGTTCTCCGGACGAGTATTTGGACTTGCCGAAGAGTTCTTCCAATGCAATGCGCTATTACCAAGCGCGAGCTGGATATGCAACGGAGAAGCTTTTTTGGTCATAGTTCGGTGCGTCGAAGCGCCCGCTGTTGCTCAATGAACAGATGTCCCAATGGGCCGAACTTTATAGGGTATCTAGCACTGCCATGAAGGATGTTATAATCCGGCTGTGGCCAACCGAGCCTGCGCCGAGTAGCTATTTCGGTTTGGTGCAGAAGCTTGTCGACGTAGTGCCGCAACTCAATGTTGCAAAGCGATCGGCGTGCATTGAAGGTGCATGGATGGCCCATGCCCGAGTCAAGGCATTCTGGGGAAAGATGAAGGCCATCGACATCATAATGAAGGGTCCGCCTGAAGGTAGGGACTGTCCGGAACCGGAGAGTTATTTTGAAGACGTCCTGGAGGCCGCCCGCTTGATAGAGGGTCAATGCTCGAAAAACATAATGTTCGAGTGAGGTGTATGATGATGTAAAATACAACTTTATAGTTAACCATTTATGTTTTGCTCGAAAGGCTTGAATTCCTCCTGTGTGGTCGTTTTAATATAATCTGAATGTTTTCCAGTCATCGGCTTCAGCCCCCTCATAGGAAGTACGGGGGTGTTCGGAAAAGCATTTAATCACTCTGTATCCAAAGTCTGGGTCCATGAAGGAGGTGATAATGCGGCGAACCAGGCAATCGGACTATAAGGCGTTAACACTTTCACTTAACCATATGAGTTTTATGGTGGGGCTATGACATAGCCCCTGGTTTGTATGCAGCGTGTGGTGCCTTGCATATCTGATCTGAAAAAGATCCCTCGTGTTACATGGAGAATCTCTAAAGATTCCAATAAGTCGTCAAGTGGTTGACCAGCTCTCGCCGCATCATGACAGTCAGTTTTCGGCTTTCTCTACCGAGGTACTCATCCGGTCTAGGCCACGGCACAATCGCAGTAGTTCTCCCATTACTACCCTAGCCAATAGAGCAGAACATAGGGTAGCAAACACAGGAGCCGGGCAACCCAACTATTGACCCAAGACAATGATTCGGAGCTGATGCATATAAGGCCAAACTTGCGACGCCGAAGTACGCTATAGAGCTGTTCGGACTTTTGCTGGCAGATCATTCGTTCCCATGCCGAGCCCCTGGCAGGGTATGCCGAGGTGTATCTGCAGAGCGGCTGTTAAGGCCATACTTATTGTTGAAAGAGTATGAAAGATTGTTCGGATGAGACTTACTGAGAACGGAGCGATGTGCCAATGATAAATTTATGTATGTATGTATATATATATATAATAAAAAAGAAACCGCGAACCCGGCTATTTGACATGCTCGGGGTCGGGTTCAGAGGAAAGTGGGCAGAATACATGCTCGGAATAAAGAGTGTGGTTCACAAAAAGTTATTTTGGACCTCCTGTCGCACGTCTGCGTCGCCCGTCCTCGGGGAGGGGAATCCTTAACGGAAGTAGCCCCTTAGGTGAGCATACGGATCCGAACTCCGATAGAGTCCATTGTAGATGATGTGCAACTGGTCACCTATACTTTAGGGATGATACAAAAAAATAGAGTAAGCAGATAAAAAACGTTACGGGAATGCTTGTAGGGTGGTATGTATTGTGCTTCCGCCGATGCCCATGGTATCTTGAGTGCGTAGTGATGTGCGCGTGGTGCGAATTTTGCCAGTACAGTACGTGGGTGGCGGAAGATGGACTGCTATTTGTGTTCCAGGAGTTGTCGGACATCGGAGGGGAATTGTTTCTGGCCCCTGGCGTTCTATTGGAGAGCCGATCCATCGTCTTTATCGCCTGGTGGCCTCCTCCCCTTGTGGTCAGTGTTAAGCTTGCCTGCCTGCTTGAAGACCGAACAGTTTCGGTTGGTATGATTGGCCGGCCTATCGGGGTGACCGTGAATCTGACAAGGTCGGTCCAATATCCTGTCAAGGGTGGATGGTCCATCCTGGTTTGCCTTTAGTGGCTTCTTCCGTTGACCGGGCTTCGGATTGTGAAATCTAGCGTTTACCGCTGTGTCGCGTATATTACCGCGACTGTTGTGTTTGGTTCGTTGTGGCTTGCCGTTGCCATCTCGGATTTCGGAAGTGCCCGGGCCGCTGGCATCGTTGCTTTTACGAGCAAGCCAGTTGTCTTCTCCCGCGCAGAAGCGGGTCACTAGAGCGGTAAGGGCTGCCATGGATTTGGGTCCTTCCTGGCCGAGGTGACGTGCTAGCCATTCACCCCGGACGCTATGTCTGAAGGCTGCAAGGGCTTATGCGTCCGGTCAGTCAACAATTTGGGTCTTTTTGACTAAGAACCTGGTCCAGAGCTCCCTAGCTGACTCGCCGGGCTCCTGGACAATGTGACTTAAGTCCTCGGCGTATATTGGCCGGACATATGTTCCCTGGAAGTTGTCTCGAAAGGCGTCTTCCAAATCTTCCCAGTTGCCAATGGAATTTTCTGGCAAACTGTTTAGCCAGTACTGAGCTGGCCCTTTAAGCTTGAGAGGTATGTATTTAATGTCGTGGAGGTCATCTCCGCGGGCCATAGGAATATGAAGGAGGTAATCCTCGATCCATACTGCGGGATCTGTTGTTCCATCGTATGATTTGATGTTGATGGGTTTAAACCCGTCTAGAAATTCATGCTCCATTACTTAGTTAGTGAAGCAGAGAGGGTGTGCGGCTCCTCTATGTTGGGCCACACTATGAAGCACCTCCGGCGGGCTCCGTTTATGGTGCTCGAACCGGGCATGGTCGGCTTTATAGCGTCCGAATAGGCGACCATCATCGTCGGTCGGGGTATATCTTCGTGATCTATACATCAATTTTGTGCATCCTGCTCTACCCTCCGTGTCTTGGTTGATATCACGGGTATTCCCCCGAGCAGTTTTGTTTTGAATGCCGGATGGGTTGGTATGGTGCTCTGCTTGGGCTGCTGCTTTGTCTGGACCGAACTGTGGTCGGCCAGCCGCATTGTTCGATGGTGGTATGGGTTCCGTTGCTCTGCCATCGTATTAAGGGAGCCACCTATTCTTGGGGTGGCTTTTGACTGGGCTGCTGAGGTCGTATTATTCGGTAGCCAAGACCTCGGTCCATCTATTGTTGAGCAGATCTTGGTTTGCTTGAAGCTGCAGCTGCTTCTTTCTTAGGCTCCTTGTAGTGGCTATAAGTCGGCGTTTGAAGCGCTCCTGCTCGAGAGGTTCCTTGGGCATGATAAAATCCTCGTTGCCGAGGGTCTCATCTTCCTCGGAGAGTGGGAGATAATTGATGTCCTCCGAGTCCCCATATGTGGACTGTTCATCAGAGATGTCTTGCCCGCCTTCCTGTTCCTCCTGCTCAGATTCTACCTCAACAGGGTCTTTGTTGTCCAGAGTATCGTCTTCTCTGGTGCTGGCAATGTTTTCTCTGGGGCGATGTGACCTAGGGCGCCGGTGTACGGGCTGTGTATCAGGCAGTTTATTCTCGACCGTATCCTCGTTGTCATCGTCGAGAGCGCCGTAAGGTGTGTTTATTATACACATGTCATACCATGAAGTGGGCATCCCGTGTCGAGCGGGTGGTAAGCTCTGGCCCTGCCCCTTATCATCGTCCACACCGTCGATGTCTTCGGGGAGAGGGTCGGGCATGCTGGTTAGGTCTTCCACAGTGGCTATGAAGTGGGTGGCGGGTGGGAAACAAAATTCTCCATCATCCGCTGAAAGTTCGAACCAAACATAGTTTGGCGACGAGTCGTTTGCCAGAGATAGGTTTTTTAGCGAGTTTAGTATGTCACCCATGGGGGAGTGTTGGAAGACATCTACGGCGCTGAACTTGAAGATCGATAACCGATCGAGTTCAGTATACGCGGGCTCGCAGGGTTCCGAGTTCGAAATCGGAAGCGAGTCCGAGGTTCCGTTGATGCAGATACCGTATGAAGTGGAATCTGCGTGCGGCTCCAGCACCATGGAATCGGTAGCCCCCGTGATGGGGTCGAGCTTCCCATCTTAGGGTGACTTGATCTGCTCTGGATTTAAGGCCAGAGCTGCTACAGGAGCTATCTCCTGGATGCGCCCCGATGATAGGTTTAAACCATGTTCATCGAGACGATGGGGAGCGATTGTCCCGGTGTCAAATCCCTCAAAGATCAAATCTCCATGGATGTCCGCGACGTAATTCAAGCTTCCAAATCTGACCTGCTGGCCAGGGTCGTAGCTGTCGACCCGCTCCAGATGGCCAAGCGAGTTGGCCCGTAGTATGAAGCTGCCAAATAGGAAGATCTGTCTGGGGAGGAAGGTTTCTCTTTGGATAGCGTCGTTATTGACGATTGAAGGGGCCATTGAACCTTTTGTCGACAGCACAGCGGAACTCTCAATGAAAGCACCAATGTCGGTGTCAAAACCGGCGGATGTCTGGTAGGGGGTCCCGGACTGTGCGTCTAGGATCGATGGTAACAGGAGGCGGGGGACACGATGTTTACCTAGGTTCGGGCCCTCTCTATGGAGGTAATACCCTACTTCCTGCTTGATTGATCTTGATGGATATAAGTATTACAAGAGTTGATCTACCACGAGATCATAATATCTAAACCCTAGAAATCTAGCCTATGAGTATCATAATGAGTATATGTGTTATCCTTTCCGGACTATCCCCTTCGGTTTATATAGACACCGTGGGGATCTAGGGTTTACATGGAGTCGGTTGCATAAGAAGGAATCCTTGGCCGCCAAGCTTGCCTTCCACGCCAAGTAGAGCCCAATCCGGACATGGTGCAGTCTTCGGCCTTCATGTCTTCACAGCCCATCAGTCCAGCCCATGGATAACAGGCCGGACGCCCGAGGACCCCTTAGTCCAGGACTCCCTCACCCCCCGTCCTTGTCATTGCCTCATGGCCCCCCTGACTTGTTCCCGAGCCAACACCTCTTATAAATCGCCAAAACCCTAGAACAAAACCTAGATCGGGAGTTCCGCCGCCGCAAGCCTCTGTAGCCACCCAAAACCAATCGAGCCCCTGTTTCGGCACCCTGCCGGAGGGGGAATCATCATCGTTGGCCATCTTCATCATCCCGACGCTCTCCATCACGAGGAGGGAGTAGTTCAACCATGGGGTTGAGGGCATGTACTAGTAGCTATGAGTTTGATCTCTCTCTCTCCCTCTCTCTCTCTCTCTCGTGTCCCTGATATGGCATGATCTTGATGTACCGCGAGCTTTGTTATTATAGTTGAATCATATGGTGTTTCTCCCCCTCTACCTTCTTGTAATGGACTGAGTTTTTCCTTTGAAGTTATCTTATCAGATTGAGTCTCTAAGGATTTGATAACACTTGATGTATGTCTTGAATGTGCTTATCTGTGGTCACAATGGATATTCACGTGATCTACTTGATGTATGTTTTGGTGATCAACTTGCAGGTTCTGTGACCTTGTGAACTTATGCATAGGGGTTGGCACATGTTTTCTTCTTGACTCTCCAGTAGAAACTTTGGGGCACTCTTTGAAGTTCTTTGTGTTGTTTTGAATAGATGAATCTAAGATTGTGTGATACATATCGTATAATCAAACCCGCGGATACTTGTGGTGACATTGGAGTATCTAGGTGACATTAGGGATTTGGTTGATGTGTGTCTGAAGGTGTTATTTTAGTATGAACTCTAGGGCTGTTTGTGACACTTATAGGAATAGCCCAATAGATCGATGAGAAAGAATAACTTTGAGGTGGTTTTGTACCCTAAAATAATCTCTCCGTTTGTTAACCGCTATTGGTGACTTTGGAGTGACTCTTTGTTGCACACTGAGGGATTGTTATATGATCTAATTATGTTATCATTGTTGAGAGAACTTGCACTAGTGAAAGTATGAACCCTAGGCCTTATTTAGAAGCATTGTAATACCATTTTCACTCACTTTTGTTCTTAGTTGCCTTGCTGTTTTTATATTTTCAGATTACAAAAACCTATATCTATCATCCATATTACACTTGTATCACCATCTCTTCGCCGAACTAGTGCACCTATACAATTTACCGTTGTATTGGGTGTGATGGGGACACAAGAGATTCTTTGTTATTTCATTGCAGGGTTGTTTGAGAGAGACGATCTTCATCCTACGCCTCCCACGGATTGATAAACCTTAGGTCATCCACTTGAGGGAAATTTGCTACTGTCCTACAAAACTCTGCACTTGGAGGCCCAACAACGTCTACCAGGATAAAGTTGCGTAGTAGACATCAAGCTCTTTTCTGGCGCCATTGCCATGGAGGCTAGGTAAGCGGCACTCACATCCGGTCAACGAAGCTCTTTTCTGGCGCCGTTGCCGGGGAGGTGAATGCTTGAAGGTATATCTTTAGATCTTGCAATGAATCTTTTAGTTTCTTGTTTTATCACTAGTTTAGTCTATAAAAGAAAACTACAAAAAATGGAATTGAGGTTGCCTGATATGCTTCATCTTTTTAATGTCTTTCGTGAAAATAAGGACTCCGATAGTTGTGCCAAAGTGTTAGAAGAAGAATGCATTAAAATGTTTGGCACTAAATCTTTGAATGATGAGCATGATTGTTATGTTGTTAGTATGAATTCTTTGAATATCCATGATGCTAATGATATGCAAACCCATAAGCTTTTGGGGATGCTATGTTTGATGAAAATGAAATTTTTTGTCCCCCAAGTTTTGATGAGCCAATTTATTATGATGAAAGGATGCCTCCTATTTATGATGATTATGTTGATGAATGTGGGTTTGGAAGAGTGTCAACTCTAGGTAATGATCCCACTACTTTGGAGGGTGTTGAATCTTATAATATTTATAAAAGTGGATTTTGAGAGGTCATGACTTTATTTAATGATGAATCCACTATTTCGGAAGAGGTTCCAATTGATTACGAGAACAAAGTTGCTATCTATGATGATTATTGTGATGGCATGTATGCTATAAAGATTAATGATAACCATGAAACTTGTCATCTTGATTTTAATTTCCAATCCCATGATAGTTATTTTGTTGAGTTTTCTCCCACTACTATGAATGAGAAGAATTTTGCTTATGTGGAGAGTAATAACAGTTCTATGCTTGTGCATCATGAAAATAATGCTTTGTATGATAGCTATATTGTTCAATTCATTCATGATGCTACTGAAAATTATTATGAGGGGGGAATATATGCTTGTAGGAGTTGCAATAATATCAAGTTTCCTCTCTATGTGTTGAAGTTATGCTTGTTTTACCTTCCTATGCAAGTTGATTCTTGTTCCCATAAGTTTTTCCTCACAAAATCCCTATGCATAGGAAGTGAGTTAGACTTAAAAGTGCTAGTCATATGCTTCATGATGCTCTCATTATGTTTCAATTCTTATCTTTTATGTGAGCATCATTGAAATGATCATGCCTAGCTAGAAAGGCATGATGTCTACTACACAACCTTCTTCTTGTAGACGTTGTTCGGCCTCCAAGTGTAGAGGTTTGTAGGACAGTAGCAATTTTCCCTCAAGTGGATGACCTAAGGTTTATCAGTCCTGGGAGGCATAGGATGAAGATGGTCTCTCTCACACAAACCTGCAACCAAATAACAAAGAGTCTCTTGTGTCCCCAACACACACAATACAATGGTAAATTGTATAGGTGCACTAGTTCGGCGAAGAGATGGTGATACAAGTGCAATATGGATGGTAGATATAGGTTTGTGTAATCTGAAAATATAAAAACAGCAAGGTAACTAATGATAAAAGTGAGTGAAAATGGTATAGCAATGCGTTGAAACAAGGCCTAGGGTTCATACTTTCACTAGTGCAAGTTCTCTCAACAATAATAACATAATTGGATCATATAACTATCTCTCAACATGCAATAAAGAGTCACTCCAAAGTCACTAATAGCAGAGAAAAAACGAAGAGATTATGGTAGGGTACGAAACCACCTCAAAGCTATCATCTCTGATCGATCTATTCAAGAGTCCGTAGTAAAATAACACAAAGCTATTATTCCCGCTCGATCTATCATAGAGTTCGTACTAGAATAACACCTTAAGACACAAATCAACCAAAACCCTAATGTAACCTAGATACTCCAATGTCATCTCAAATATCCGTGGGTATGATTATGCGATATGCATCACACAATCTCAGATTCATCTATTCAACCAACACAAAGAACTTCAAAGAGTGCCCCAAAGTTTCTACCGGAGCGTCAAGACGAAAATGTGCGCCAAACCCTTTGCATAAGTTCATGAGGTCACGGAACTCGCAAGTTAATCACCAAAACATACATCAAGTGGATCGCGTGATATCCCATTGTCACCAAAGATAAGCACATGCAAGACATACATCAAGTGTTCTCAAATCCTTAAAGACTCAATCCAATAAGATAACTTCAAAGGGAAAACTCAATCCATCACAAGAGAGTAGAGGGGGAGAAACATCATAAGATCCAACTATAATAGCAAAGCTCGCGATACATCAAGATCGTGCCAAATCAAGAACACGAGAGAGAGAGAGAGATCAAACACATAGCTACTGGTACATACCCTCAGCCCCGAGGGTGAACTACTCCCTTCTCGTCATGGAGAGCGCCGGGATGATGAATTTGTCCACCGAAGAGGGATTCCCCCCTCCGGCAGGGTGCCGGAATGGGTCTAGATTGGTTTTTAGTGGCTACAGAGGCTTGCGGTGGTGGAACTCCCGATCTAGGTTTCTTTCTGGAAGTTTGGGGTTATATAAGAGGTGTTGGAGTCGGGAACAAGTCAGGGGGGTCCCCGAGGCGGCCACGAGGTAGGGGGCATGCCCAGGGGGGTAGGGCGCGCCCCCACCCTCGTGGTGGCCTCGGGACTCTTCTGGCCCATCTCCGGTACTCCGTGGGCTTCTTTTGGTCCAAAAATGATCTCCGTGAAATTTCAGGTCAATTGGACTCCTTGATTTTCCTTTTCTGCGATACTCAAAAACAAGGAAAAACAGAAACTGGCACTGGGCTCTAGGTTAATAGGTTAGTCCCAAAAATCATATAAAATAACATATAAATGCATATAAAACATCCAAGGTGTAACATCCCAAATTTTCAATTTGGAATGTTATACACTAGATCATCATTGCATATCATAAATTTTGCATTTCGGTTGATCCTAGAAATTTCACACAACTCAAGGACCCTCGGAGAGAGTTAAGGATTTCGTTATTTTCATATTTGAGTTGCCTCAAATTTTGAAATAGGATCATTTGATTTTATTTATTTTATCTTCAATTATTTCTATTATAAAAATTATGAGAGAGGGAATAAAATGACTTTCCCAAAATAAAGAAATATTGAGGATTTAATGAAAAAAATCAAATAAGATTTTATTGGGTTTTATTTGCTATTTTATTTGAATTTAGGAAAAATGTGTGTTTTCCAAAATTGCATTTAGGCCCCAAATAAATGTTCATCCTGTGCGGCTTGATTTTAGAAGACGGGGAAAATTTATTTCGGGATTTTTGGAGTCCGTTTAGTAGTCCTTTTGTTTTTTTTCTGAGTGTGACTATTTCAAAAAAAACGCGCAACCGACCAACGGGCCTTGTCCGACCCGGACACTAAGGCCCGTCTGGCTTTAAAAGCCGGGGAGGTTCAGCCGGATATGGAACGTGGCCATATGGAACGTGACCTCTTCGGACCTGTAATTATCCGGCGTGCCGAACACCACATCTAGTGTGATTTTTCCTGTACAGCGCACTTCCCGACTGGGGATTATTCCTCTAAAGGTTGTGCTGCTTCGCTCAATGTGGTTCCAGTCTATTTCCATTTTTTGAAGGGTTTCCTCATAAATGAGGTTCAATCCGCTGCCGCCGTCCATGAGTACCTTGGTAAGACGAAAGCCGTCCACTATTGGACTGAGGACCAATGCGGCTGGTGCTCGGGCTGTTCGGAATTTAGGTTCATCACTGGCGTTAAAGGTAATAGCCGTGTCACTCCATGGGTTTATTGTTGCTACTTGGTAGACTTCGGCAAGGCTGCGGAGTGTCCTTTTTTGCATATTATTTGATGTGAAAGTCTCGAAGACTGTTAATACCGTATTGGTGTTATTGGGGTGGCTTTCTGTGGCCTCCGGAATTAGGAGATCTTCGCCAATTTTGGCCACCTGCCGGAGTATCCAACATGCTCTAAGGTTGTGAGTTGGTGTGGCGTCCTCTGTACTGTGAATTTTACAGGGTCCATTAAGCCATCCTTCCAATACGGTTCCATGCCTTGTAGAGGGTTTTTGCTTTTTGGTGTTTGACCCGGGTGTCTGGAGATGATGCACCCTTTTATTTCGGACTGGGTTTGTATTCAGGGCCGGATCATCCCAAAATTTTATTTCGGTTTTCCAGGCGCTTTCCATCACACAGTACTTTCGTACAATGGACGCCAAGTCAGCGAAGCATGTAATATCATAGCGACTTATGTCATTGAGGATTCCCTTGTCCGTGCAATTATTGCAAAAGATTCAGATTACGTCTTCCTCGCGGCAGTCCCTTATCCTGTTCCTAACCAGGAGGAATCTGGCCCAGTAATGATGTACTGTTTCTTCGGGCTCTTGCCTGATTTGGGATAGATCGCTTATGTTCGGGTGGGTGGGTGGAATTAAATCCGAAGCCTCACCCAATCTGAGGCTCAGAGGCCGAGGAATTTCTGAACTCGAAAATTTGGATTCCTGGATTATCCAATGAATCCAGCCCGTCGCCTGACTCTAAGTTCAGGTCTTGAGTGATATCCTCCCCTTCGCGGGTATCCAGCTTGGAGGGATCGGGAATCCGGATGTAGCTAGTCCTTAAGATAGATGAAGGGTCGCCGCACTGTCCCTCTACCACGGCAACGTGATGGGTGACTTGGGGAGAGTTAATCTCTCTCGGATCGGGTTTAGGCCCAATCTGGTCGTAATCCGTAGCGACTCCCAGGGCGGCGATGCGATCCAAGAGCTCGTTTATGGAGGAGAGCTCCATTGGATCTAACTGCTCGGCGAGTTCCGAGCTGACATAAAGATTGTTTTCGATGGCTCGAGAGGTCATCGTCGGCGCAGAAGCCGAACAGGCGGTCATAAGAAAACCACCTAGCCGGAGGGTTTGACCGACAGCCAAAGCTCCCTTAGCAACGGTGCCGTCTTTAAAGACGGGGCGAGGCATCCTTCCTGATGGCGACGACACAGAGGAACTCTCAATGAAAGCACCAATGTCGGTGTCAAAACCGGCGGATCTCGGGTAGGGGGTCCCGAACTGTGCGTCTAGGCTGGATGGTAACAAGAGGCAAGGGACACGAAGTTTTACCCAGGTTCGGGCCCTCTTGATGGAGGTAAAACCCTACGTCCTACTTGATTAATATTGATGATATGGGTAGTACAAAAGTAGATCTACCACGAGATCGGAGAGCCTAAACCCTAGAAGCTAGCCTATGGTATGATTGTTGTTCTGTATGTTGGCCTACGGACTAAAACCCTCCGGTTTATATAGACATCAGAGAGGGTTAGGGTTACACAAAGTCGGTTACAATGGTAGGAGATCTACATATCCGTATCGCCAAGCTTGCCTTCCACGCCAAGGAAAGTCCCTTCCGGACACGGGGCGAAGTCTTCAATCTTGTATCTTCATAGTCCAGGAGTCCGGCTATCCAAACACCCCCTAATCCAGGACTCCCTCAATCAGCACCAGAAAGGATAGATCCATTGCAGCTTTTATCCAGGAGTTAAACTAGCACATTCGACGTCAGGAGAACCAGATGTGCGCCGACATGATAGACCTGAAGAAGGCAAAGACGAGAATCAGCGAACTGGAGGAAGAACTCAAGGCTACACGTGAATATTTTGAAGAAGAAATTGAAGTATTAGTGGAAAAGAATGACGATCTGATCAAGAAGATTGGAATATTTATGGCAGGCCCTACACCAGTAGAAGAAGACGAAGAACCCAAGGAGATTTGCCCGGAAGACTACATCACCATCGACGACACCGACTCGGATCTAGATGACAGCGATGATGACTATGTTGATGAAGCTGGAGCAGATATCATGGAGTCTGCAACCGAAGAATATTTCTAGTAGACCACCCCAACAGTAGTAGTCCACCATGTAAATATAGTAGTCCGAGCACTTTTGCGATAGTTAGATCGATTGTATGCCCTTGTTTGATTGATTGAATGAAGTGAATTGTTTGCCTTTGCCTCATGTGCATATGGGTAGTGTTTTCTCTTTAGACCCCCCTTTATTCTTAAATCTCATCTTTTGTAAACCCTCAGATGCCTCCAAGACGTGACCCCGGATTTACCTTTCCACCGGAGCTCACCCAGTTGATCCAGCAGCAGAACACATTGATGTGGTTACTAGTCCAGAATCAGAACCAGGGGAACAACAACAACAACCCACCACCACCACCTGTTGATCACTTAGCCCATTTTCTTAGGCTGAATCCGCCGGTGTTTTCCAGTAGCACCGAGCCGATAATAGTAGATGATTGGCTCCGCAAGACAGCTAGAGAGTTGACCACAGCAGGATGCATGGATGCAGAGAAGGTGAAGTTTGCCGCACATCAGCTTGAAGGACCTGCAGCCTCATGGTGGGAAAATTTCACAGCCACTTTCCCTGTCGATACTATCACATGGGACCAGTTTCAGCAGGCTTTTCGTACTGCCCATGTCTCAGCAGGAGCTATGGACATGAAGAAGCGAGAGTTTCGTAACTTGCGCCAAGGAGGACGGACAGTTGGCCAGTATGTGGAGGACTTTAGTAAATTAGCACGTTATGCCCCAAATGACTTTAGCAAAGCAGGAGAAGTTTCTGGAAGGACTGAATGATGAGTTGAGCATGCAGTTGATGGTAGCAACCTTCAACAACTACCAGGAGTTGGTAGATTGTGCTCTTATGATTGAAGGGAAACAGTAGCAAATTGAGAATCGCAAGAGGAAGTATGCACAAGGAAAGTACAATTCAGGAGCTCAGCAGAAGCCATGATTTACCCCTAGGCTGGGAGGACATTTTCAGCATACCCATGGAGGAGGAAGCTCGCACAATCACAATGGCCCCAGGAATGGTAATGGGAATGGAGGAAGCAACGGCCAGAACCGCACCAACCCATCAACCCCAGCCAAGAAAGACCTGAGTCAAGTCACTTGTTTTAAGTGCCAGAAGACTGGACATTATGCCAATGAATGTCCTGAATCCCAGAATGGAAATGGCAATGGAAGCTCTGGGAAGAAGCCGAACCCTTTCAACAGGGGACAGGTGAACCACGTTAACGTGGAGGAGGTTGAAGAGCAGCCGGATGCAGTAATCGGTAAGTTTTTGGTTAAGTCAATTACTGCACTCGTTCTTTTTGATACTGGTGCATCACATTCATACATATCAAGGGGATTTGTGGATAAGTATAAACTGCCAACCCAAGCCCTTGGGTCACCCATGTTAGTAACTTCGCCTGGAGCAGAATATATGGCTAGTCTATGGTGTGATCGGTTACCATTAAGAATTGGTAACTATGTTTTCCCTCAGACCTAATAGTGTTGGAATCCCAAGGATTGGATGTAATATTAGGCATGGATTGGTTGTCAAAGTATGAAGGGAATATTTAATGTGCCAGTAAGTCAATTTTACTTACCACCCCAGAAGGGAGAAGGATCAAGTATGTATCCCGACATGTGCCAAAGAGGACTCAAGTAAATTGTTTAACCGGAGTTGTGCAGGAGGAAGTACCAGTAGTGAAGGATTTCCCCAAAGTATTTCCAGAAGAGTTGCCAGGCATGCCACCGGATAGAGATATTGAGTTTTTGATTGAGCTTTTGCGAGGCACATGGCCAATATCAAAGAGACCATATAGGATGCCTGCAAAGGATTTGGTGGAAATTAAGGAGCGGATTAAGGAGTTACAGGATAAAGGATATATTCGCCCAAGTTCATCGCCTTGGGGATCGCCAATACTTCTAGTAGAGAAGGATGGATCGTTAAGGATGGTTGTCGATTATCGAGGATTAAATGAAGTAACCATCAAGAACAAGTACCCACTACCAATGATCAATGATTTGTTTGATCGATTGCAAGGAGCTAAGGTATTTTCCAAGATCAATCTGTGATCAGGATACCACCAGTTGAAGATTCGGGAACAGGATATACCCAAGACGGCTTTTACCACCAGGTATGTGCTGTACGAGTATACCGTTATGTCATTTGGCCTGACTAACGCACCTGCATATTTTATGAACATGATGAACAAGGTGTTTATGGAGTTCTTGGATAAGTTTGTCGTAGTGTTCATTGATGATATCCTGGTTTACTCAAAGAACGAAGAGGAGCATAAGGAACATTTGCGTTTGGTTCTTGGAAAGCTCAGAGAACATGAATTATATGCCAAGTTTAGCAAATGTGAGTTTTGGTTGAAGGAAGTTGGATTTTTCGGACACGTTATATCCGGAGAAGGTATAGCAGTAGATCCCACTAAAGTTGATACCGTGACCAAGTAGGAAGCACCAACCACAGTTGGAGAGATCCGGAGGTTTCTTGGACTCGCAGGATACTACCGGAGGTTTATTGAGAACTTCTCAAAGATTGCGAAGCCTATGACGGAGTTGTTGAAGAAGGATACCAAGTTCATATGGACGGAGGAATGTGAGGCTAGTTTTCAGGAGTTGAAGAAACGTTTGGTTACCTCACCAGTGTTGATTTTACCAGATCAGACCAAGGATTATGAGGTGTATTGCGACGCTTCACGTCGAGGACTTGGAGCAGTGCTTATGCAGGAAGGGAGAGTTGTTTCATATGCCTCACGACAGCTTAAGCCTCATGAGTTGAATTATGCTACGCATGATTTGGAGTTAGCAGCCGTAGTGCATGCACTGAAGACTTGGAGACATTTTCTAATTGGAAACCATTGCGAGGTGTACACGGATCACAAGAGTTTGAAGTATATTTTCACACAGAAGGAGTTGAACCTCAGACAAAGGAGATGGTTGGAGCTCATCAAGGATTATGATATGAAATTGCATTATCACCCCGGAAAGGCTAACGTAGTAGCTGGCGCATTATGCCGAAAGAGCCATGTCAACACCCTAATGACGGGAGATTTACCAGGGGAGTTAGCCGAAAATCTACGAGAGCTACGTTTGGAAATAGTTCCAAGAGGCTATGTAGCAGCATTGGAGATTCAGTCTACTTTGATGGATAATATCAGAAAAGCTCAAAGGACTGACAAGGAAATTGCTTCTATTAAGGAGAAAATGAGCAAAGGAAAAGCTAAGGGATTTAGTGAGGATGAGCACGATACCTTATGGTTTGAAGACCATGTTTATGTACCAAATGATCCGGAGATTAGGAAGCTAATTCTGCAAGAGGCCCATGACTCACCATACTCGATTCACCTAGGAAATACCAAGATGTATTTGGATTTGAGGGATATTTTCTGGTGGACCGGAATGAAGAAGGGTATTGCGGAATATGTAGCAGTTTCTGATGTATGTCAGAGAGTGAAGGCAGAGCATTAGAAGCCAGCAGGATTGCTACAATCATTGCCGATACCCGAATGGAAGTGGGATAAGCTAGGCATGGATTTTATTACAGGATTGCCTAGAACACATTCAGGCTATGACCCAATATGGGTTATAGTCGATCGTTTGACAAAGGTAGCTCATTTCATTCCAGTGAAGACTATCTATACCAGTGCAAAGTTGGCAAAGATATACATGACCATGATCGTATGTTTGCATGGAGTTCCCAGGAGCATTGTATCAGATAGAGGAACCCAGTTTACCTCAAAGTTCTGAAATCAGTTGCATGAGACTTTGGGAACCAGACTGGAGTTTAGCATAGCTTTCCACCCGCAGACAGATGGACAGACCAAGAGAGTCATCAGATTTTGGAGGATATGCTAAGAGCTTGTGCGCTAGATTATGGATCTAGTTGGGATGAGAATTTGCCATATGCAGAGTTCTCTTACAACAATAGCTATCAAACCAGTTTGAAGATGGCCCCTTTTGAAGCCTTGTACGGAAGGAGGTGCAGGACCCCATTGTCTTGGGATGAAGCTGGAGATCGCCAGTTGTTTGGATTGGATCTGATAAAGGAGTCTAAACAGAAAGTGAAATTGATTCGCGATAGGCTGAAGGTAGCTCAGTCCAGGCAAAAGAGTTATGCAGATTCCAAACGCAAGGAGACAGTTTACAAAGTAGGAGACCGAGTTTATCTTCGAGTATCTCCACTTCGAGGAGTTGAGCGCTTTGGAGTTAAGGGAAAACTAGCGCCATGTTTTGTAGGCCCATACAAAGTTTTGGAGCGTATGGGAGAAGTAGCCTACAAGTTGGAATTATCCGAAGGACTGTCAGGAGTTCACGACGTGTTTCATGTATCCCAGTTGAAGAAGTGCCATGCAGAAATGGCTGACATACCGCTGAGGGATACGATACCACTGGAAGCAATTCAGTTGGACAGTAATTTGACCTATGAGGAGAAACCAGTTAAGATTCTAGAATATGCCAGTCGAGTCACCCGCAACAAGGTTATCAAGTCTTGCAAGGTTCAGTGGAGCCACCACACGGAAGATGAAGCCACCTGGGAACGAGAGGAAGATTTGCTGAAAGACCACCCTCACCTATTTTCTAGCCAACCCGAATCTCGAGGGCGAGATTCATCTTAAGGGGGGTAGGTTTGTAACATCCCAAATTTTCAATTTGGAATGTTATACACTAGATCATCATTGCATATCAGAAATTTTGCATTTCGGTTAATCCTAGAAATTTCACACAACTCAAGGACCCTCGGAGAGAGTTGGGGATTTCGTTATTTTCATATTTGAGTTGCCTCAAATTTTGAAATAGGATCATTTGATTTTATTTATTTTATCTTCAATTATTTCTATTATAAAAATTATGAGAGAGGAAATAAAATGACTTTCCCAAAATAAAGAAATATTGAGGATTTAACGAAAAAAAACAAATAAGATTTTATTGGGTTTTATTTGCTATTTTATTTGAATTTGGGAAAAATGTGCGTTTTTCAAAATTGCATTTAGGCCCCAAATAAATGTCCATCCTGTGCGGCTTGATTTTAGAAGCCGGGGAAAATTTATTTCGGGATTTTTGGAGTCCGGTTAGTAGTCCTTTTGTTTTTTTTTCTGAGTGTGACTATTTCAAAAAAAACACGCAACCGACCTACGGGCCGTGTCCGACCCGGACACGAAGGCCCGTCCGGCTTTAAAAGCCGGGGAGGCCCAGCCGGAAGCCCCCCCAAACCCTAGCCGCGCCGCACCGCCCTAGCCCCGTGCCACTGCCGCCTTCGCCTCGCGCCGCCGCCGCCGCCGCCGGAGTCGCCGCCGCCGCCGCCGGACCCGCCGCTGAGGTTTACCTCGATCCCGCCGCCATTTTTTTAGAAAAAACCATATGGTTTTCCGACGGTTTTGTCGTTTTTTTAGTTTCGGTTTTTTTAATAGATCAGTTTTCCGGTTTATTTAAATAGTGAGCATTCGTTCGTTCGTTCATTTTAACGAACGTTCGTCGTTTTTCTTTTTCTCGGATTAAATCCACGATTTTTCTGATCGCGATTTCTGATCCGATTTTCGTTTTAGTATATCTTTTCGCTCATTTATCAGAATCAGGCGATTCAAGCGCCTGGAGTTTCGTCTCGAAACCCTCTTTACGTTTAACCAACTTAAACAAGTTTTTGCCACTGTAAAAATTGCCTTCGATCCAGAATAGTAACCGAAGCCTGTTTCTTTTGCCATTTGTTTTCGTTGCTTCGTTCGATTTGATTCTTTTTGCCAACCGGAGTTCTTAAGTTGAACTTTCTTGTTAGGTCTCTTATACGAGTTTACCTGTGCATTAGATGAGTACTTATTGTGTGCTTGTTTGTTTGTTTCTTTGCGATAGAGTACCCGGAGTGCGCCGCTTGTTACTTCGAATCACTAGGTTTCCCGGATCATCAGCAAGGCAAGTAACACTTTGATCATTCCTCCTACTACCCAGTTTGATTACATTAGATAAATCCTCACACACTGCATGTTCTAGGATCTAATTAAATTGTGGGTTTGGGAGTTGTTGAGGTCGAACCTATTACCTGTTTATTATCAAACCTTTGGGAGTTACTCTACGTTTGCTTATTATTGCTATGCTATGCTAGTAGACATGGATTGGGTGAATGTATCCATGACAGATGTGAGCTTTGTTAATCAATGGTTTATTTAAGGTGGAAACTTAAACACACATCTGGGTGGATTGAGGCACCTGGGTATTCCAGGATTTGCCTGTTTTCTTTTGGACCGCCACCCAGGCTCAAAGGGATCATGAGATTATTCATGCTAGAAACTTCCGTGTGCAGCCACAAGCTATTATGGGCTCTAGCATACTTGACTAAGTCGTGCGAACTCTTACAGTGGTAGACTAGCAGATGTAGGGGATGTAGGTGGTACGGTCTACCCATCGTAAGGTGGTAGTGCTTCTGAAAGACTATGTCTCGGTCATCCGTCTTCTCAAACACCATGTAGTGCGAGAAACCAAACGGAGGCGATCGAGTCTTGTGGGGAAAAGTGCGCAAACCTCTGCAGAGTGTATAAACTAATCATGGTTAGCCGTGTCCCCGGTTATGGACATCTTGAGTATCTAGTACCTGGATTATCATGTGAATCTCAACATGTTACTCAAAAATTAATTTTGCTGGGTTTGTTTAATGTTGATGTTTAATTGGGATTGAGAATGCTGTCAACCATTCTCAATGTTTAACAACCACCATGATAGTTAAATAAATTTTATTCCTTTGCAGTAGGGAAAAATTGGCTTTACGCAAAACTATAACCATAGAGCTTTCCACCAGCCAAATATGCATATAGAATAGCTGTTTCATTCCATTACTCTCTATGTGTTACATTGCCAGCATATTCCATGTGCTGACCCGTTTTTGGGCTGCAACGTTAATGTTGCAGGCATTTCAGACGATGATTAAGGAGTTTTAGGTCGTGGTTCTATACTCAGTGATGCCGTTGGAGTTGATGGACTCACTTATCTTCCAAGCCTTCTGATGTTATCGTTATTAGATGGCCTTAAGCCATATTTATTGTAATAAGTTCTCTTTTGAGACACTCGATGTAATAAGTGTGTGATTGCTACTGTGCTATAAATCCGTCAAGTACTGTGTGGTGTCAGCATTACTGATCCAGGGATGACACCGAAGCACAGAGATTGGACTGTTTGAGGTCTGGTCGCTACACAAGGTTGATAATATAATAACATGGAACGATCAAAAATTATAGATACGTTGGAGACGTATCAAGCATCCCCAAGCTTAATTCCTGCTCGTCCTCGAGTAGGTAAATGATAAAAACAGAATTTTTGATATGGAATGCTACCTAACATATTTAATAATGTAATCTTCTTTATTGTGGCAAGAATATTCAGATCCATAAGATTCAAGACAAAAGTTTAATATTGACATAAAAATAATAATACTTCAAGCATACTAACCAAGCAATTGTGTCTTCTCAAAATAACATAGCCAAAGAAAGCTCATCCCTACAAAATCATATAGTTTGGCCATGCTTAATTTTCATCACACAAAATGCTCCCATCATGCACAACCCCGACGACAAGCCAAGCAATTGTTTCATACTTTAGTATTCTCAAACTTCTTTCAACTTTCACGCAATACATGAGCGTGGGCCATGGACATAGCAGTATGGGTGGAATAGAATATAATAATGGGGGTTGTGTGGAGAAAAAAGGAGAAAGTCTCACATTGACGCGGCTAATCAACGGGCTATGGAGATGCCCATCAATTGTTGTATGGCAATATATCTTGGAATGGCTATGGAAATGCCATAATAGGTAGGTATGGTGGCTGTTTTGAGGAAGATATAAGGAGGTTTATGTGTGACAGAGCGTATCATATCACGGAGTTTGGATGCACCAGCGAAGTTTGCACCAACTCTCGAGGTGAGAAAGGGCAATGCATGGTACCGAAGAGGCTAGCAATGATGGAAGGGTGAGAGTGCGTATAATCCATGGACTCAACATTAGTCATAAAGAACTCACATACTTATTGCAAAAATCTACAAGTCATCAAAACCAAGCACTACGCGCATGCTCCTAGGGGGATAGATTGGCAGGAAAGGACCATCGCTCGTCCCCGACCGTCACTCATAAGGAAGGCAATCAAAGAAACACCTCATGCTTCAAATTTGTCACACAACGGTTACCATACGTGCATGCTATGGGACTTGCAAACCTCAACACAAGTATTTCTCAATTTCACAATTACTCAACTAGCACGACTCTAATATCACCCTCTTCATATCTCAAAACAATCATCAAGTATCAAACTTCTCATAGTATTCAATGCACTTTATATGAAACTTTTTATTATACCCCTCTTAGATGCCCATCATATTAGGACTAGTTTCATAACCAAAGCAAACTACCATGTTGTTCTAAAAGACTATCAAAATAATATAAGTGAAGCATGAGAGTTCATATATTTCTTCAAAATAAAACCACCGCCGTGCTCTAAAAGGATATAAGTGAAGCACTAGAGCAAATGACAAACTACTTCGAAAGATATAAGTGAAGATCAATGAGTAGTCAAATAATTATGCAACTATGTGAAGACTCTCTAACATTTAAGAATTTCAGATCTTGGTATTTTATTCAAAAAGCAAGCAAAATAAAATAAAATGACGCTCCGAGCAAAACACATATCATGTGGTGAATAAAAATATAGCTCCAAGTAAAGTTACCGATGAACGAAGACGAAAGAGGGGATGCCTTATGGGGCATCCCCAAGCTTAGGCTCTTGCAACTCCTTATTCCATAGCCCATCGAATCTTTACCCAAAACATGAAAACTTCACAACACAAAACTTAACAGAAAACTTGTAAGCTCCGTTAGTATAAGAAAATAAATCACCACTTAGGGACTGTTGTGAACTCATTATAAATTCATATTGGTATAATATCTACTGTATTCCAACTTCTCTACGGTTCATACCCTCTGATACTACTCATAGATTCATCAAAATAAGCAAACAACACATAGAAAACTGAATCTGTCAAAAACAGAACAGTCTGTAGTAATCTGTATAGAAAACTGAATCTGTCAAAAACAGAACAGTCTGTAGTAATCTGTATCAAACGTATATTTCTGGAACTTAAAAAATTCTGAAACAAGTTGGTGGACGTGAGTAATTTGTCTATTAATGATCTGCAAAAAGAATCAACTTAATATCACTCTCCAGTAAGAAATGGTAGCTAATCTCGTGAGCACTATAGTTTCTGGCTTTTACAGCAAGATCACAAAGACTTCACTTGAGACTTCCCAAAGGTTCTACTTGACACAAACACTAATTAAAACATAAAGCCACATCTAAACAGAGGCTAGATGAATTATTGATTACTAAACAGGAGCAAAAAGCAAGGAACAAAAAATAAAATTGGGTTGCCTCCCAACAAGCGCTATCATTTAACGCCCCTAGCTAGGCATGATGATTTCAATGATGCTCACATAAAAGATAAGAATTGAAACATAAAGAGAGTATCATGAAGAATATAACTAGCACATTTAAGTCTAACCCACTTCCTATGCATAGGGATTTTGTGAGCAAACAACTTGTGGAAACAAGAATCAACTTGCATAGGAAGGTAAAACAAGCAAATCTTCAAGGTTTTCAACACATAGAGAGGAAACTTGATATTATTGCAATTCCTACAAACATATGTTACTCCATCATAATAATTTTCAGTAGCATCATGAATGAATTCAACAATATAACCATCACATAAAGCATTCTTTTGATGATCTACAAGAATAGAAAATTAACTACTCTCCACATAAACAAGATTCTTCTCAATCGGAATAGTGGGAGCATCATAAGAAACTCGAATACTATAAATTGCTTCCTCATTGAAAGAATAAAATTCAGAAAAAGGGTAATCATAATCATGATAAGTTTTATAAATATAATCATCACTACTTTTTATAGCATAACTATCATAACAATAATTATCATAAGTAGCAACTTTGTTCTCATCATAATCGATTGAAACCTCTTCCAAGATAGTGGAATCATTACTAAATAAAGTCATGACCTGTCCAAATCCACTTTCATAATTGTAACAATAAGATTCAACACCCTCCAAAATTGTGGGATCATTACTTCCTAAGGTTTACACTCTTCCAAACCCACTTTCATCAATATAATCATCATAAATAGGAGGCATGCTATCATCATAATAAATTTCCATATCAAAATTTGGGAGGTTAAAAATATCATCTTCATAAACATATCATCCCGAAGCTTGGGACAAACATTAATTGCAGCAAATAAATTCTCAAACATGTCATTTTCATCAAACATAGCATCCCCAAGCATGGGCCTTTTCATATCATAAGCATAATCACTCTCATCATTAATAGTATGGATAGCACCAATATTATAGCAACTAATATCATCACAATGAGTAGTAGGAGCAACATCATTTGAGAGGGATGCCTTTTTACCTTTGCTTCTCCGTCTTTTCTTTTTCTTCTCCACATCATGTGTGGGTTTAATCCTCCTTTTGGAGCTCCTTATTAATGAGATTGGTTGAATAGAAGGCTCATCCTCGTTACCTGATTTATCATAAGAAATAATAGGAGGATATTGGGAAGTCTCTTCCCTTTCATTAGTATTCTCTTCATCTTCTATTTGTTTTCTTGTCTTTATGTAATTGGCAATATAAGGATTTTCAATGCAATTCACCGCACAATACATATAAATTTCCTGTAGATCAAAATCAAGAACATCATCGAGGGAAAATTCTGGAATATCCTTAATTATACATTTCATTTCTTCATAACCCAGAAGCAAACTAAGTTCATTATGATGTGCAAGGGAAATCAAGTCATCACAATTTTTGGACATGATTCGATCATGAAACAATTTGCATTGGATATTTAAATGACCATGTTCATTGCAAACACAAGGATGACTAAGGAAATTTAATTTTTCAGCACAAACATCTAGCCTTTCTTGCAACCATTTAGTTTCTAAATACTTATGCCTCTTGCAAAATCTATCTTCCCTATTTGGTGTGTACTTGCAAACTCTATGCACTCCACAAAAATTAACATGCTTATAAGAGACATTTTCATCATGACTAGTACAATCATCATTAGTACTATGGATATTCAAAGAGTTCATACTAACAACATTGCAATCATGCTCATCATTCAAAGATTTAGTGCCAAACATTTTAATGCATTCTTCTTCTAGCATTTCGGCACAATTATCGGAATCCTTATTTTCATGAAATATATTAAAAAGATGAAGCATATGAGGTACCCTCAATTCCATTTTTTGTAATTTTCTTTTATAGACTAAACTAGTGATAAAACAATAAACAAAAAGATTTGATTGCAAGATCTAAAGATATACCTTCAAGCACTAACCTTCCCGGCAACGGCGCCAGAAAAGAGCTTGATGTCTACTACACAACCTTCTTCTTGTAGATGTTGTTGGGCCTCCAAGTGTAGAGGTTTGTAGGACAGTAGCAAATTTCCCTCAAGTGGATGACCTAAGGTTTATCAATCCGTGGGAGGCGTAGGATGAAGATGGTCTCTCTCAAACAACCCTGCAACCAAATAACAAAGAGTCTCTTGTGTCCCCAACAGACCCAATACAATGGTAAATTGTATAGGTGCACTAGTTCGGTGAAGAGATGGTGATACAAGTGCAATATGTATGGTAGATATAGGTTTTTGTAATCTGAAAATGTAAATGAAGGAAATATGCCCTAGAGGCAATAATAAAGTTATTATTTATTTTCTTATATCATGATAAATGTTTATTATTCATGCTAGAATTGTATTAACCGGGAACATAATACATGTGTGAATACATAGACAAACAGAGTGTCACTAGTATGCCTCTACTTGACTAGCTCGTTGATCAAAGATGGTTATGTTTCCTAACCATAGACATGAGTTGTCATTTGATTAACGAGATCACATCATTAGGAGAATGGTGTGATTGACTTGACCCATTCTGTTAGCTTAGCACTTGATCATTTAGTTTGTTGCTATTGCTTTCTTCATGACTTATACATGTTCCTATAACTATGAGATTATGCAACTCCCGTTTACCGGAGGAACACTTTGTGTGCTACCAAACATCATAATGTAACTGGGTGATTATAAAGGTGCTCTATAGGTGTCTCCGAAGGTACTTATTGGGTTGGCGTATTTTGAGATTAGGATTTGTCACTCCGATTGTCGAAGAGGTATCTCTGGGCCCTCTCGGTAATGCACATCACCTAAGCCTTGAAAGCATTGCAATTAATGAGTTAGTTGCGGGATGATGTATTACGGAACGAGTAAAGAGACTTGCCGGTAACGAGATTGAACTAGGTATTGAGATGCCGATGATCGAATCTCGGGCAAGTAACATACCGATGACAAAGGAAACAATGTATATTGTTATGCGGTCTGACCAATAAAGATCTTCGTAGAATATGTAGGAGCCAATATGAGCATCCAGGTTCCGCTATTGGTTATTGACCAGAGACGTGTCTCAGTCATGTCTACATAGTTCTCGAACCCGTAGGGTCCGCACGCTTAAAGTTCGGTGACGATCGTAATTAGGGTTTTTGTGTTTTGATGTACCGAAGGTTTTTCGGAGTCCCGGATGTGATCACGGACATGACGAGGAGTCTCGAAATGGTCGAGACATAAAGATTGATATATTGGAAGCCTATATTTGGATATCGGAAATGTTCCGGGTGAAATCGGGATTTTACCGGAGTACCGGGGGGTTACCGGACCCCCCCCCCTCGGGAGGGTTATTGGGCCTACATGGGCCATAAGGGAGAAGAGGAGGGCCGGCCAGGGCAGGCCGCGCGCCCCCTCCCCCCCTAGTCCGAATAGGACAAGGAAGGGGGGGGGCGGCGCCCCCCTTTCCTCTTTCTCCCTTCCCCCTTCCTTTTCCAACAAGGCAAGAGGGGGAGTCCTACTCCTGGTGGGAGTAGGACTCCTCCAGGCGCACCACTAGGACCGGCCGCATCTCCCCCTCTCCCTCCTTTATATACGGGGGCAAGGGGGCACCCCATGACACACAAGTTGATCTTCGTGATTGTTCATTAGCCGTGTGCGGTGCCCCCTTCCACCATATTCCACCTCGGTCATATCGTAGCGGTGCTTAGGCGAAGCCCTGCGTCGGTAGAACATCATCACCGTCATCACGCTGTCGTGCTGACGAAACTCTCCCTCAATGTTTTGCTGGATCGAAGCTGGAGGGACGTCACCGAGTTGAACGTGTGCAGAACTCGGAGGTGCCGTACGTTCGGTACTTGGATTGGTCGGATCGGGAAGACGTACGACTACTTCCTCTACGTTGTGTCAACGCTTCCATTGCCGGTCTACGAGGGTACGTAGACAACACTCTCCCCTCTCGTTGCTATGCATTACCATGATCTTGCGTGTGCGTAGGAAATTTTTTGAAATTACTGCGTTCCCCAACAGTGGCATCCGAGCCTAGGTTTTATGCGTTGATGTTGTGCACGAATAGAACACAAGTGAGTTGTGGGCGATATAAGTCATACTGCTTACCAGCATGTCATACTTTGGGTCGGCGGTATTGTTGGATGAAGCGGCCCGGACCGACATTACGCGTATGCTTACGCGAGACTGGTTCTACCGACGTGCTTTGCACACAGGTGGCTGGCGGGTGTCCGTTTCTCCAACTTTAGTTGAACCAAGTGTGGCTACGCCCGGTCCTTGCGAAGGTTAAAACAGCACCAACTTGACAAACTATCGTTGTGGTTTTCATGCGTAGGTAAGAACGGTTCTTGCTAAGCCCGTAGCAGCCACGTAAAACTTGCAACAACAAAGTAGAGGACGTCTAACTTGTTTTTGCAGGGCATGTTGTGATGTGATATGGTCAAGACATGATGCTAAATTTTATTGTATGAGATGATCATGTTTTGTAACCGAGTTATCCGCAACTGGTAGGAGCCATATGGTTGTCGCTTTATTGTATGCAATGCAATCGCGCGGTAATGCTTTACTTTATCACTAAGCGGTAGCGATAGTCGTGGAAGCATAAGATTGGCGAGACGACAACGATGCTACGATGGAGATCAAGGTGTTGCACCGGTGACGATGGTGATCATGACGGTACTTCGGAGATGGAGATCACAAGTACAAGATGATGACGGCCATATCATATCACTTATATTGATTGCATGTGATGTTTATCTTTTATGCATCTTATCTTGCTTTGATTGACGGTAGCATTATAGGATGATCTCTCACTAAATTCCAAGATAAAAGTGTTCTCCCTGAGTATGCACTGTTGCCAAAGTTCGTCGTGCCCAGACACCACGTGATGATCGGGTGTGATAAGCTCTACGTCCATCTACAACGGGTGCAAGCCAGTTTTTGCACACGCGGAATACTCAGGTTAAACTTGACGAGCCTAGCATATGCAGATATGGCCTCAGAACACTGAGACCGAAAGGTCGAGCGTGAATCATATAGCAGATATGATCAACATAATGATGTTCACCATTGAAAGCTACTCCATTTCACGTGATGATCGGTTATGGTTTAGTTGATTTGGATCACGTGATCACTTAGAGGATTAGAGGGATGTCTTTCTAAGTGGGAATTCTTAAGTAATATGATTAATTGAACTTTAATTTATCATGAACTTAATCCTGGTAGTATTAGCATATCTATGTTGTAGATCAATACCTCGCGATGTTGCTCCCCGTTTAGTTTTTATATGTTCCTAGAGAAAACTAAGTTGAAAAGTGTTAGTCGCAATGATGCGGATTGGATCCATGATCTGAGGATTATCCTCATTGCTGCACAGAAGAATTATGTCCTTGATGCACTGCTAGGTGACAGACCTATTGCAGGAGCAGATGCGGACGTTCTGAATGTTTAGCTAGCTCAATATGATGACTACTTGATAGTTTAGTGCACCATGCTTAAACGGCTTAGAATCGGTACTTCAAAGATGTTTTGAACGTCATGTACCATATGAGATGTTCCAGGAGTTGAAGTTAATATTTCAAGTAAATACCTGAGTTAAGAGATATGAAGTCTCCAACAAGTTCTATAACTAAAAGATGGAGGAGAATAGCTCAAGCAGTGAGCATGTGCTCAGATTGTCTGGGTACTACAATCGCTTGAATCAAGTGGGAGTTAATCTTCCAGATAAAATAGTGATTGATAGAATTCTCTAGTCACCATCACCAAGTTAGTAGAACTTAGTGATGAACTATAATATGCAAGGGATGACGAAAACAATTCCCAAGCTCTTCACGATGCAAAAACCGGCGAAGGTAGAAATCAAGAAAAACATCAAGTGTTGATGATTGACAAGACCACTAGTTTCAAGAGAAAGGGCAAAGGTAAGAAGGGGAACTTCAAGAAGAACGACAAACAAGTTTCTACTCTAATGAAGAAACCCAAGTCTGGACCTAAGCCTGAGACTAAGTGCTTCTACTGCAAAGGGACTGGTCACTAGAAGCGGAACTACCCCAAGTGTTTGGTGGATAAGAAGGATGGCAAAGTGAACAAATCTATATTTGATATACATGTTATTGATGTGTACTTTACTAGTGTTTGTAGCAACCCCTCGGTATTTGATACTGGTTCAGTTGCTAAGAATAGTAACTCGAAACGGGAGTTGCAGAATGAACAGAGGCTAGTTAAGGTGAAGTGACGATGTGTATTGGAAATGGTTCCAAGATTGATATGATCATAATCACACACTCCCTATACTTTCGGGATTAGTGTTAAACCTAAAATAAATGTTATTTAGTGTTTGCGTTGAGCATGAATATGATTGGATCATGTTTATTGCAATACGGTTATTCATGCAAGTTACAGAATAATTGTTGTTCTCTTTACATGAATAAAACCTTCTATGGTCATACACCCAATGAAAATGGTTTGTTGGATCTCGATCGTAGTGATACACATATTCATAATATTGAAGCCAAAAGATGCAAAGTTAATAATGATAGTGCAACTTATTTATGGCACTGCCTTTTGGGTCATATTGGTATAAAGCGCATGAAAAAACTCCATGCTGATGGGCTTTTGGAATCACTTGATTATGAATCAGTTGATGCTTGCGAACCGTGCCTCATGAGCAAGATGACTAAGACTCCATTCTCTGGAACAACGGAGCAAGCAAGAAACTTGTTGGAAATAATACATACTGATGTATGCAGTCTAATGAGTGTTGAGGCTCGCGGCGGGTATCATTATTTTCTGACCTTCACAGATGATTTGAGAAGATATGGGTATATCTACTTGATGAAACATAAGTCTGCAACATTTGAAAAGTTCAAAGAATTTCAGAGTGAAGTGGAAAATCATCGTAACAAGAAAATAAAGTTTCTACGATCTGATCGCAGAGGCGAATATTTGAGTTACGAGTTTAGCCTTCAATTAAAACAATGTGGAATAGTTTCACAAACTCATGCCACCTGGAACACCACAATGTAATGGTGTGTCCGAATGTCATAATCGTACTTTATTTGATATAGTGCAATCTATGATGTCTCTTACCTATTTACCACTATCGTTTTGGGGTTATGCATTAGAGACAGCTGCATTCACATTAAAAAGGGCACCATCTAAATCCGTTGAGACGACACCGTATGAACTATGGTTTGGCAAGAAACCTAAGCTGTCGTTTCTTAAATTTTGAGGTTGCAATGCTTATGTGAAAAAGTTTCAACATGATAAGCTCAAACCCAAATCGGAGAAGTGCATCTTCATAGGATACCCAAAAGAAAATGTTGGGTACACCTTCTATCACAGATCCGAAGGCAAGATATTCATTGCTGAGAATGGATCCTTTCTAGAGAAGGAGTTTCTCTCGAAAGAAGTGAGTGGGAGGAAAGTAGAACTTGATGAGGTAACTATACCTGCTCCCTTATTGGAAAGTAGTTCATCATAGAAATCTATTCCTGTGACTACTACGCCAATTAGTGAGGAAGCTAATGATGATGATCATGTAACTTCAGATCAAGTTACTACCGAACCTCGTAGGTAAACCAGAGTGAGATCCGCACGAGAGTGGTACGGTAATCCTATTCTGGAGGTCATGTTACTTGACCATGACGAGACTACGAACTATGAGGAAGCGATGATGAGCCCAGATTCCGTGAAATGGCTTGAGGCCATGAAATCTGAGATGAGATCCATGTATGAGAGCAAAGTATGGACTTTGATTGACTTGCCCAATGATCGGCGAGCCATTGAGATTAAATGGATCTTCAAGAGGAAGACGAACGCTGATAGTAGTGTTACCATCTACAAAGCTAGAATTATCGCAAAAAGGTTTTTGACAAGTTCAAGGTGTTGACTATGATGAGAGTTTCTCACTCGTATCTATGCTTAAGTCTGTCCGAATCATGTTAGCAATTGCCGCATTTTATGAAATCTAGCAAATGGATAAACAAAACAGCATTCCTTAATAGGATTTATTAAAGAAGAGTTGTATATGATGCAACCAGAAGGTTTTGTCAATCCTAAATGTACTAACAAAATATGCAAGCTCCAGCGATCCATCTATGGACTGGTACAAGCATCTCGGAGTTGGAATATACACTTTGATAAGTTGATCAAAGCATATAGTTTTATACATACTTGCGGTGAAGCCTGTATTTACAAGAAAGTGAGTGGGAGCACTACAACATTTCTGATAAGTATATGTGAATAACATATTGTTGATCGGAGATAATGTAGAATTATTCTGCAAAGCATAAAGGAACGTTTGAAAGGAATTTTTCGAAGAAAGACCTCAGTGAAGCTGCTTACATATTGAGCATCAAGATCTATAGAGATAGATCAAGACGCTTGATAAGTTTTTCAATGAGTACATACCTTGACAAGATTTTGAAGTAGTTCAAAATGGAACAGTCAAAAAGGAGTTCTTGCCTGTGTTACAAGGTGTGAAGTTGAGTAAGACTCAAAACCCGACCACGGCAGAAGATAGAGAGAGAATGAAAGTCATTCCCTATGCCTCAGCCATAGGTTCTATAAAGTATGCCATGCTATGTACCAGACCTATTGTATACCCTGCCCTGAGTTTGGCAAGGGAGTACAATAGTGATCTAGGAGTAGATCACTGGACATTGATCAAAATTATCCTTAGTGGAATAAGGATATGTTTCTCGATTATGGAGGTGCCAAAAGGTTCGTCGTAAAGGGTTACGTCGATACAAGTTTTGACACTGATCCAGATGACTCTAAGTCTCAATCTGGATACATATTGAAAGTGGGAGCAATTAGCTAGAGTAGCTCCGTGCAGAGCATTGTTGACATAGAAATTTGCAAAATACGTACGGATCTGAATGTGGCAGACCCGTTGACTAAACTTCCCTCACAAGCAAAACATGATCACACCTTAGTACTCTTTGGGTATTAATCACATAGCGATGTGAACTAGATTATTGACTCTAGTAAACCCTTTGGGTCTTGGTCACATGACGATGTGAACTATGGGTGTTAATCACATGGTGATGTGAACTATTGATGTTAACTCACATGGCGATGTGAACTAGATTACTGACTCTAGTGCAAGTGGGAGACTGAAGGAAATATGCCCTAGAGGCAATAATAAAGTTATTATTTATTTCCTTATATCATGATAAATGTTTATTATTCATGCTAGAATTGTATTAACCGGAAACATAATACATGTGTGAATACATAGACAAACAGAGTGTCACTAGTATGCCTCTACTTGACTAGCTCGTTGATCAAAGATGGTTATGTTTCCTAACCATAGACATGAGTTGTCATTTGATTAACGGGATCACATCATTAGGAGAATGATGTGATTGACTTGACCCATTCTGTTAGCTTAGCACTTGATTGTTTAGTTTGTTGCTATTGCTTTCTTCATGACTTATACATGTTCCTATGACTATGAGATTATGCAACTCCCGTTTACCGGAGGAACACTTTGTGTGCTACCAAATGTCACCACGTAACTGGATGATTATAAAGGTGCTCTACAGGTGTCTCCGAAGGTACTTGTTGGGTTGGCGTATTTCGAGATTAGGATTTGTCACTCCGTGTAACGCCCCACATGTAACCTTCCCCAATTGTACTCCGACTCATGCCGTTTCCGGCATTAAGTTATATTTAATTCTCGGGTTCGGGTCTTTGTCTCCGTGTGTTTTTTTTGTTTTCATGCATCTCATATCATGTCATCACGTGCATTGCATTCGCATACATGTTCATCTCATGCATCCGAGCATTTTCCCCGTTGTCCGTTTTGCATTCCGGCGCTTCGTTCTCCTCCGGTGGCCATTTCTAGCTTTCTTTCTTGTGTGGGGATTAAACATTTCCGGATTGGGCCGAGACTTGCCATGCGGCCTTGGTTTACTACCGGTAGACCGCCTGTCAAGTTTCGGGTCATTTGGACTTCGTTTGATACTCCAACGGTTAACCGAGGGACCGAAAAGGCCTCGTGTGTGTGCAGCCCAACACCCCTCCATTTTGGCCCAAAACCCACCAAACTCAGCTCCATCGTCTCGGTCGTTCGATCACGATCGTGTGGGCGAAAACCGCACCTCATTTGGACTCTCCTAGCTCCACTTATGTCTATAAATACCCCTCCATCTCGGATCTCTTCTTCGCCCCCTCGAAACCCTAATCCAAAAAAAAATAGATCCGCGCGCTGCCGGACAATTCGCCCGCCGGCGGACACGTCCGGACCGCCTGTCCGCCGCCACGTGTCGCGCCGGGGTTCGCCCGCGCCCCCGGTCCACATCGCCGCCGCCGCCGGCCCGGGAGGCCCGGATCGGGCCCCCGCGAGGCCCATCGCCTCCTGCCACGCCCCGCGCCTCCTCGCCCGCGGGTCGCCGCCACCGCCTCACCGGGACGCCGCCGCCTCGCCGGGACGCCGCCGCCTACGCCTCGCCGCCGCCGCGGGCACCAGCGCCGCCCGAGCCGGTCGCCGCCTCCTCGCCATGGCCCCGGGGTCATCTCCGGCGAGCCCCCGCTCGGCTCCGGCCTTCTCCCTCCTCTCCGGTAGCAAATCCGGCGAGATCCGCCGCCCCGGTGAACAGTGCTGCCGCCGTGAACAGTAACCCTAGATCTATTCGGGGTTGACTTTTCTCTCCTCTCTCAGAATTTTAATCATACTTTGACCTGCCATAACTTTGCACCCGTAGCTCCGATTTGGGCGTATGATATGTCAAATTCTTCGTCTCGACGAGTACATCATTTCATTCCATTGCATCATTTGCATTCGAGGTCATCTTGGTGCCCAAAATGCTGTTGGAAGGAGGCATGTTGAGTTAAATTGCAGATCCGTTAATCCAACATGCACTTTTGTCATTTTTGCCATATTTAATCCGTGCATGATATGCCTGTGCCCCTTTGGGATGAATTGTTAAGCATGTTGTCTTCTTTCCAGAGGTGCCTTCCATGTATTTTTAGGATGTGTGTGTTGTCTTGTGCAAGCTTGCGAAGAGGGCTACCTGAGATTTCAGATTTCAGGGACTTAGTGATTTTCACTAAGTCTGAGCCGTTTTAGTTCACGATGCTATATGTCCGGCTTGTTTCCTAGCGATCCGTGCCTCGTTTGAGGATGATCAGTAAGAGTGATTTGTTATGCTTGCTGTGCTTAATCCATCCATGTCTTTACTTGTTATGTTGGAGCACTCTAGGTTGACTCAATCGAGCTCAACTTTTGGATAGTTGCTGTTTTGGGCAGATCGTTAACTCTTTTGCGATTTTGCCGGGGTGATTGCTAGTGATCCATGCATGCTATGCCATTGTTCTTGTCATGTCTAGCTAGCATTTTGTGCCTTCTTAATGGATATATGCTTGCCTTGCCATGACTTGCACCGTAGTGAGAGCATTGAGCTCGTTTATATGCCTCCGTGAGTTATTATTTCAGCATGTCCCAGTTTTCACTAAGTCTGAAAACTGATTGTGTTTCATTGATGTTCGTGTGCTCGGTAGAGTATTTTGTGAACCCTTTTGGCCCCAGGTCATGTTGGGTGTTTTGTTAAGCTTGTTGAGTAGCTCCATGCCATGCTCTTACTTGCCATGTTCAGGTTTTCCTTCATGTTGTTTTGCTGCTCCGAAGAGAGCATCGTGGTCTGAAATTTCAGACTAGCGTTAATTTCGCTAAGTCTGAAATCTGTTTTGCTTATTCAGTTTTGCCATGCTTGTTTGAAGCCCTTAATGGATGAATTTGCCTATGCCTCAGTCATGATGATTTGTTAAGCTTGATGAGTACATCACTTCCATGCAATTTGTTTTCATGTTGGGTGGCTGTAGCATGTTCATTTTGTTGCATTTAGGAGGCATGTTGCTGTAAATCGCAGATCGGTTCGTTTAGTAAAACGCTTGCCATTTGTTAACCGTAGCTCCGATTGCCATGATCTTTATATCGTTTTCAGGGGATTTCTTCCCCTCTATCCAGTGGCACACTTGGTTGTCCAAGTTGAGGCCAGGTTCATGCATTTCCTGTTATATGTTGCATTCTTGCATCCCGCATCGCATCCCGCATAGCATATCATCTTTGCATATTATTGGTTGCCCTTGCACGTGGTTGATTGTATCCTTGTTGCTTGTTTATGTTGTTGGGTAGAGCCGGGAGACGAGTTCGCTAACGAGGAGCCCGTTGAGTTTGCTTTTGAGGATCCAGTCAATTCTGACAACTGTGCAGGCAAGATGATCACACCCTTGAAATCACTACTATCTTTGCTATGCTAGTTTGCTCGCTCTTTTGCTTTGCCAATGCTACGATGCCTACCACTTGCTTGTCAGCCTCCCAATTGCCATGATTGAGCCTCTAACCCACCTTTGTCCTAGCAAACCATTGATTGGCTATGTTACCGCTTTGCTCAGCCCTTCTTATAGCGTTGTTAGTTGCAGGTGAAGATTGGAGCCGTTCCTTGTTGGAACATTTATTTACTTGTTGGGATATCACTATATTGCTATGTTATCTTTACTCATCTATATACTTGGTAAAGGGTGGAAGGCTCGGCCTCTCGCCTAGTGTTTTGTTCCACTCTTGCCGCCCTAGTTTCCGTCATATCGATGTTATGTTCCCGGTTTGTTGCGTCCCTTACGCGGTTGGGCTATAATGGGAACCCCTTGATAGTTCGCCTTGATTAAAGCTTTTCCAGCAATGCCCAACATTGGTTTTACCATTTGCCACCTACCCTTTTCTTTCCCTTGGGTTTCCGGAGCCCGAGGGTCATCTTTATTTTAGCCCCCCCACGGGCCAGTGCTCCTCTGAGTGTTGGTCCGGAACGTCAGCCGCCGGTGGCCACCAGGGGCAACTCTGGGCTGGCCTACCGGAAGTTTGGACAATCTGAGTGTGCCCTGAGAAAGAGATATGTGCAGCTCCTAGCGGGATTTGTCGGCGCATTCGGGCAGTGTTGCTGGACTAGTTTTGACCTGTCGAATCATCTTGTTGTACCGGGATACCGAGTCTGATCGGTGGGTCCTGGGTGGAGGTCTATTCCTTCGTTGACCGTGAGAGCTTGTTATGGGCTAAGTTGGGACCCCCCTACAGGGATTGATCTTTCGAAAGCCGTGCCCGCGGTTATGGGCAGATGGGAATTTGTTAATGTCCGGTTGTAGATAACTTGAACTTAATTAATTAAAATGAATCAACTGCGTGTGTTGCCGTGATGGTCTCTTCTCGGCGGAGTCCGGGAAGTGGACACGGCGTTGGAGTTATGCTTGCGTAGTCTGCTCTACTTAGTTACCGCTCGTTCTTTGCCTTCTCTTCTCGCTCTCTTTTGCGAATAAGTTAGCCACCATACATGCTAGTCGCTTGCTGCAGCTCCACTCACATTACCCCCTTCCTTACCTATTAAGCTTAAATAGTCTTGATCGCGAGGGTGCGAGATTGCTGAGTCCTTGTGGCTCACAGATTACTATTATACCAGATGCAGGGACCGATGATACTCCTCCGGATGGCGCGTTCGAGCTGAAGTGGGAGTACGACGAGGACTCTAAGCGATACTATGTTTCTTTTCCTGATGATCAGTAGTGGTGCCTGCTCGGGGTTCGATTCAGGGATTAGTCGCATGTTGGGGAGTCTTTTCTATTTTGGCGCCGTAGTCGGGCCATGAGTGTTTGTATGATGGATGCTATTTATGTACCTTGATGCGACGTGGCGAGTGTAAGCCAACTATTATTATTATTCCCCCTTGATATAATTATATGTACATGGGTTGTGTGAAGATTGCCTCACTTGCGACATATGCCTTCAATGCGATTATGCCTCTAAGTCGTGCCTCAACACGTGGGAGATATAGTCGCATCGAGGGTGTTACAAGTTGGTATCAGAGCCTTCCCCGACCTTAGGAGCCCCATTGCTTGATCGTTTCTAGCAGCCGAGTTGTGTCTAGAAAAATGTTTTGAGTCCTTAGGAATTATATATCGGAGAGCTTAGGAATTCTTTTTACTTCCCAGTCTCCTCATCGCTCTGGTAAGGCATCCTGACGTAGAGTTTTGACTCTTCTCTTCTCAAATTTCACTAAAAAAAATTTTAGGATCACGCGAGTATCTTAGTTTTGTTCCGATGGCTTATGATGAGAATACTGTCTTGGTGCCTCTTGTCAGGGGTTTAGAGGAAGTGTCCCGGGGAGTTGAGCTCTGAGGTGTTGTCATCATAATTCTATCGTTGCAATTCTGGTATACTTGAGATATGTGCGCGACATCGAGAATCTCCTTTATGCAGTTCGTTGGTGAGATAACCTCGACGCCACCCAGTACTGGGGCGGGAGTTCGGGAGTATCGCCATAACTTGTATAACGGATGCTTTTCGAAGGTTGAGATAGATGGTTTCCGAAGGTTTCTTGGTTATGTGTTGAAGGATGGATGCAGCTGGATGTAGGATTTGCTAGCTTGGGTGAGATATTATGCTTCCCTTGTATCCTCAACACCTGATTGCATAACCGGAAAGTTTCAGGAATTTCATAGGTGGGAATTCAAGTAGCCTTAGGATATCTTTTCAACAGATGTGTGATATGAAATTGGGGTTCGACGTCTAGTGGTTCGCCTATTCACGGTCGATTTTACAGTGGCCTCGTTGTGTCTTAAAGAGTCCTTGGCTATGCTGACTCGGGGACGCTTCGTATGTCATGTGCACTGCCTTGTACATGATGGTGCTGTACGGTCGAGCCCGTGTAGGTCCTACCACGAACACTTCGGACGAAATTTCTATCATGTGTTTGTTCCGGCTTATTCCGCAAGCCAACCCTTGGTTTATTTTGAGTTGTGGTGTTCGTTCTTCTCCGACGTCATATATTGATTCCATCCCTCGTTGATGTACCTCTTCTACATGATTCTTCGTGGCTTCGCAATTTAGGAACATGTGACCACTTCAAGAGAAGTGCATTCGTTCATTTTGTTCGGATGTGAAGACTTTATGTTGCAATTTTTCATTCCGTTGGATTCACCTTCTATATTTGTCTATTTGTGTGCTAATGGTGGTCAACCTCTTCAGGATGGCTCCTCCAACGCGCACGACTCCGAACCCAGATCCTCTGCCACCTCCGCCTCCTCCGGAAGCATGGCAGGGTGTGATGGCTGCTACTAATGCAAATACTCAGCTGATCATGCAAATCATCCAAGAGCGGAATCAAAGCAGTCAAGCGAATCAAGGCAGCAACCAGATCCAGTTTGCAACTCTGAATCAGTTCCTCGCAAATGGTCCAAAGATGTTCAATAACTGCGTTGAGGCTACCGATGCTGATGATTGGTTAGTCGATCTGGGCAAGCATTTTGAATGTAGCAACGTCAGACCTGAAGATTTCGTCAAGTTCGCGTCTTTCCAGCTCAAGGATCAGGCCGCAGAGTGGTTTCAGCAGTACCGGGATTCCAGAGGTGGACGTTTGATCACTTGGGATGATTTCCATCGTGATTTCCGCGCTCATCACATTCCTCAAAGTGTGACTGAAAGCAAACGTGAAGAATTCCGCAATCTGAAGCAAGGCTCTTTGTCTGTCTATGACTACAACAAGTTGTTCCAGAAGCTCGCCCGTTTTGCCAAGCAGGATGTTCCTGATGAGAAGAGCATGATCTATCAGTTCAGGGGTGGTCTTCGTGAAGAAATTCAGCTCGCTCTTGTCCTCTTCGAGCCGCTGAGATACGATGAGTTCTACAACATGGCACTGAAGCAAGAGGCTGCTCAGCTCAGGTGTGATGCTTCCAGGAAGCGAGTCAGAGACACTTCGTCTTCGTCCTCTACTCAAGTGGCCAAGCAGCAGAAGTTTTGGCTTCCTCCTCCTCCGTTTCGTCAGCCGTATCAGCAGAAGAGCAAAGGTGGCAGTGGTTCGTCCCACCCACCCAACCCAGGCTTTCAGAACAAGACTTCGTCTCAAGCTCCAAGATCAAGTGCTCCGTATCACCGTCCGCTCTCAGAGGTCACGTGCAACAAGTGCCAACAGAAGGGTCACTACGCCAACAAGTGTTTTAACCAGAGGCGTCTTCCTCCTCCTCCTCCTGTCAGATCGGCAAGTACAGCTGTGGTCAAGCACAATCCCAAGCACGCCAAGGTCAATATGGTGAATGCAGCTCAAGCAGAGGATTCGTCAGATGTGATCATGGGTAACCTTCCTGTTAACGATGTTCCTGCAAAAGTACTTTTTGATACAGGTGCATCACATTGTTTCATCTCGAAGCCTTTTGCATCTAAGCATGAGTTCTTTTCCCAAGCGATGCATAGTCCGTTAGCAGTGGTATCTCCGGCCAAATGTTTGCTCGCCAATCAGGAGATTCCGGATATTTCCATCATGTTGGGTGAATTCAAGTTCTTGGCTTCTCCTATGGTTCTTAGCAATTCCGATATCGACCTCATTCTTGGGATGGACTGGCTCTCTAAACATAAAGCTCAGCTGGATTGCGCAGCCAAGCAGATTCAACTGACTCATTCGTCTGAGGAAGTGATTGTCTTTGCTGCTCGGGATAATACCATCCGGTTATTCTCTCTCAATGAGAAGGGTGAATTGGATGCTATTTCGCAGATTCCGGTTGTTTGTGAGTATCAAGATGTCTTCCCTGAAGAACTCCCAGGCATGCCTCCAAACCGGCCTGTTGAATTCGTTATTGAACTTGAGCCCGGTACGGAACCGGTGTGCAAACGGCCTTACAAGCTCGGCCCCGAAGAGTTGAAGGAGTTGAAGAAACAGCTCGATGTGCAAGAAAGGATGGGTCTCATTCGGCCTAGTACTTCTCCGTGGGGTTGTGGTGTTCTTTTTGTGAAGAAGAAGGATGGAACGGACCGACTTTGTGTTGATTATCGTCCATTGAACAAGACGACCATCAAGAACAAGTATCCACTTCCCAACATTAATGAGCTATTCGAACAACTCAAGGGTGCCCAAGTATTCTCCAAGCTTGATCTCCGTATGGGTTATCATCAAATTCGCATTCGTGAACAAGATATTCCAAAGACGGCGTTCAGAACAAGCTATGGGTCATATGAATACACTGTTATGTCTTTTGGCCTCGCCAATGCTCCTCCGACGTTCTCTCGCATGATGAACTTCATCTTCAACCCCTATACCAACGATTTTGTTTTGGTCTATCTCGATGATATCCTGGTTTTCTCGAAGAACAAGGAAGATCATGCCAAACACTTGCGTTTGGTTCTTGACAAGCTAAGGGAACATCAATTCTATGCCAAGTTCTCCAAGTGTGAGTTTTGGCTTGATGAGGTTCTTTATCTTGGTCATATTATCTCTGCCAAGGGCATTTCCGTGGATCCTGAGAAGGTGTCTGCAATTGTTAATTGGGAACCTCCTCAGAATGTGAAGCAACTCCGTAGCTTCCTCGGTCTTGCAAGTTATTGCCGAAGATTCGTTGAAAACTTTTCCAAGATCGCGAAGCCTCTCTCAAATCTTCTTCAGAAGCACGTCAAGTACGTTTGGTCTCCGGAGTGTGATGTTGCTTTCAACGCTTTGAAAGAGAAATTGATCACTGCTCCAGTTCTAACTCTGCCTGATGAAACCAAGCCGTACGAGGTCTTTTGTGATGCCTCTCTCCAAGGTCTCGGTGCAGTACTGATGCAAGAGAAGAAAGTTGTTGCTTATACCTCTCGCCAGTTGAAGCCAAATGAGAAGAACTACCCCACTCATGATCTCGAGTTGGCGGCAGTTGTGCACGCATTGTTGACTTGGAGACATCTTCTCTTGGGAAGGAAAGTGGACATTTTCACTGATCACAAGAGTCTCAAGTACATCTTCACTCAGCCTAATCTCAACCTCAGGCAGACTCGATGGGTCGAAATGATTCAAGAGTACAATCCGAGTATCGAGTATACTCCAGGCAAGGCTAATGTGATTGCTGACGCTTTGAGCAGAAAAGCATATTGCAACAGTCTGATTCTCAAGCCTTATCAACCCGAGCTTTGTGAAGCCTTCCGCAAACTTAATCTGCAAGTTGTTCCTCAAGGTTTCCTTGCCAACCTTCAAGTTTCTCCTACCTTGGAAGACCAGATTCGCCAAGCCCAGCTTCTTGATGCTATGGTGAAAAAGGTGAAGATCGGTATTGCAAAGAGTCAGTCCAAGTACAAGTGCTACTGACTTGATGACAAGGACACTCTCTTCTTCGAGGATCGAATTGTTGTGCCCAAAGGTGAACTTCGTAAAGTGATCATGAATGAGGCTCACAACTCTCTCCTCTCCATCCACCCTGGGAGCACGAAGATGTATCAAGACCTGAAGCAAACTTATTGGTGGACTCGAATGAAGCGCGAGATCGCTCAATTCGTGAATGAATGTGATGTCTGCAGAAGAGTGAAAGCAGAACACCAAAGGCCAGCAGGTCTCCTCCAACCTCTCGCCATTCCAGAATGGAAGTTTGACCACATTGAAATGGACTTCGTGACTGGGTTTCCTAAGTCCAAGCGTGGCAATGATGCTATATTCGTTGTCATCGACAAGCTGACCAAAGTGGCTCATTTCTTGCCTATCAAAGAGTCAATCACTGCAGCTCAATTGGCGGAGCTCTACACCTCTCGCATTGTCTCTCTGCACGGTATTCCTCAAGTGATATCTTCAGACCGTGGCAGCATCTTTACCTCCAAGTTCTGGGATTCTTTTCAGAAGGCCATGGGCACCAGCATTCGTTTCAGCACTGCTTTCCACCCTCAAACAAGCGGTCAAGTCGAGCGTGTCAACCAGATTCTTGAAGATATGCTCAGAGCTTGTGTTATCTCCTTCGGCATGAAGTGGGAGGATTGCCTTCCATATGCTGAATTCTCGTACAACAACAGTTTCCAAGCAAGTTCCGGCAAGGCCCCGTTTGAAATTCTGTATGGTAGGAAGTGACGTACACCTCTCAACTGGTCTGAAACCGGGGAACGTCAGCTGCTGGGTAATGACCTAATCACAGAAGCAGAAGAAATGTGCAAGGTCATTCGTGATAACCTCAAAGCGGCCCAGTCTCGTCAGAAGAGCTACTACGACAGCAAGCACCGTGATTTGGCTTTCGAGATCGGACACCATGTCTACCTCCGCGTCTCTCCAATGAAAGGGACTCGTCGCTTCGGTGTCAAAGGGAAGCTTGCCCCAAGATACGTCGGGCCTTTCAAGATCGTCAGCAAGAGAGGCGACCTCGCCTATCAACTCGAGCTTCCTGCAACCTTTGCCAATGTTCATGATGTGTTCCATGTCTCGCAACTCCGTAAGTGCTTCAAGACGCCTGAGCGCACCGTCAACTTCGAGGACATTGTGCTCCAAGAAGATCTCTCCTACCGTGAGCACCCAGTTGCAATCCTTGAAGAGACTGAACGCAAAACTCGCAACAAGTCAATCAAGTTTCTCAAAGTCAAGTGGTCACACCATTCCGACCGTGAAGCTACCTGGGAACGCGAGGATCACCTCCGTTCTGAGTACCCGGAGTTCTTTCAGTCCTAGATCTCGGGACGAGATCTTTTCGTAGTGGTGGAGTGTTGTAACGCCCCACATGTAACCTTCCCCAATTGTACTCCGACTCATGCCGTTTCCGGCATTAAGTTATATTTAATTCTCGGGTTCGGGTCTTTGTCTCCGTGTGTTGTTTTTGTTTTCGTGCATCTCATATCATGTCATCACGTGCATTGCATTCGCATACATGTTCATCTCATGCATCCGAGCATTTTCCCCGTTGTCCGTTTTGCATTCCGGCGCTTCGTTCTCCTCCGGTGGCCATTTCTAGCTTTCTTTCGTGTGTGGGGATTAAACATTTTCGGATTGGGCCGAGACTTGCCATGTGGCCTTGGTTTACTACCGGTAGACCGCCTGTCAAGTTTCGGGTCATTTGGACTTCGTTTGATACTCCAACGGTTAACCGAGGGACCGAAAAGGCCTCGTGTGTGTGCAGCCCAACACCCCTCCATTTTGGCCCAAAACCCACCAAACTCAGCTCCATCGTCTCGGTCGTTCGATCACGATCATGTGGGCGAAAACCGCACCTCATTTGGACTCTCCTAGCTCCACTTATGTCTATAAATACCCCTCCATCTCGGATCTCTTCTTCGCCCCCTCGAAACCCTAATCCAAAAAAAACAGATCCGCGCGCCGCCGGACAATTCGCCCGCCGGCGGACACGTCCGGACCGCCTGTCCGCTGCCACGTGTCGCGCCGGGGTTCGCCCGCGCCCCCGGTCCACATCGCCGCCGCCGCCGGCCCGGGAGGCCCGGATCGGGCCCCCGCGAGGCCCATCGCCTCCTGCCACGCCCCGCGCCTCCTCGCCCGCGGGTCGCCGCCACCGCCTCGCCGGGACGCCGCCGCCTCGCCGGGACGCCGCCGCCTACGCCTCGCCGCCGCCGCGGGCACCAGCGCCGCCCGAGCCGGTCGCCGCCTCCTCCCCACGGCCTCGGGGTCATCTCCGGCGAGCCCCCGCTCGGCTCCGGCCTTCTTCCTCCTCTCCGGCAGCAAATCCGGCGAGATCCGCCGCCCCGGTGAACAGTGCCGCCGCCGTGAACAGTAACCCTAGATCTATTCGGGGTTGACTTTTCTCTCCTCTCTCAGAATTTTATTCATACTTTGACCTGCCATAACATTGCACCCGTAGCTACGATTTGGGCGTATGATATGTCAAATTCTTCGTCTCGACGAGTACATCATTTCATTCCATTGCATCATTTGCATTCGAGGTCATCTTGGTGCCCAAAATGCTGTTGGAAGGAGGCATGTTGAGTTAAATTGCAGATCCGTTAATCCAACATGCACTTTTGTCATTTTTGCCATATTTAATCCGTGCATGATATGCCTGTGCCCCTTTGGGATGAATTGTTAAGCATGTTGTCTTCTTTCCAGAGGTGCCTTCCATGTATTTTTAGGATGTGTGTGTTGTCTTGTGCAAGCTTGCGAAGAGGGCTACCTGAGATTTCAGATTTCAGGGACTTAGTGATTTTCACTAAGTCTGAGCCGTTTTAGTTCACGATGCTATATGTCCGGCTTGTTTCCTAGCGATCCGTGCCTCTTTTGAGGATGATCAGTAAGAGTGATTTGTTATGCTTGCTGTGCTTAATCCATCCATGTCTTTACTTGTTATGTTGGAGCACTCTAGGTTGACTCAATCGAGCTCAACTTTTGGATAGTTGCTGTTTTGGGCAGATCGTTAACTCTTTTGCGATTTTGCCGGGGTGATTGCTAGTGATCCATGCATGCTATGCCATTGTTCTTGCCATGTATAGCTAGAATTTTGTGCCTTCTTAATGGATATATGCTTGCCTTGCCATGACTTGCACCGTAGTGAGAGCATCGAGCTCGTTTATATGCCTCCGTGAGTTATTATTTCAGCATGTCCCAGTTTTCACTGTCTGAAAACTGATTGTGTTTCATCGATGTTCGTGTGCTCGGTAGAGTATTTTGTGAACCCTTTTGGCCCCAGGTCATGTTGGGTGTTTTGTTAAGCTTGTTGAGTAGCTCCATGCCATGCTCTTACTTGCCATGTTCAGGTTTTCCTTCATGTTGTTTTGCTGCTCCGAAGAGAGCATCGTGGTCTGAAATTTCAGACTAGCGTTAATTTCGCTAAGTCTGAAATCTGTTTTGCTTATTCAGTTTTGCCATGCTTGTTTGAAGCCCTTAATGGATGAATTTGCCTATGCCTCAGTCATGATGATTTGTTAAGCTTGATGAGTACATCACTGCCATGCAATTTGTTTTCATGTTGGGTGGCTGTAGAATGTTCATTTTGTTGCATTTAGGAGGCATGTTGCTGTAAATCGCAGATCGGTTCGTTTAGTAAAACGCTTGCCATTTCTTAACCGTAGCTCCGATTGCCATGATCTTTATATCGTTTTCAGGGGATTTCTTCCCCTCTATCCAGTGGCACACTTGGTTGTCCAAGTTGAGGCCAGGTTCATGCATTTCCTGTTATATGTTGCATTCTTGCATCCCGCATCGCATCCCGCATAGCATATCATCTTTGCATATTATTGGTTGCCCTTGCACGTGGTTGATTGTATCCTTGTTGCTTGTTTATGTTGTTGGGTAGAGCCGGGAGACGAGTTCGCTAACGAGGAGCCCGTTGAGTTTGCTTTTGAGGATCCAGTCAATTCTGACAACTGTGCAGGCAAGATGATCACACCCTTGAAATCACTACTATCTTTGCTATGCTAGTTTGCTCGCTCTTTTGCTTTGCCAATGCTACGATGCCTACCACTTGCTTGTCAGCCTCCCAATTGCCATGATTGAGCCTCTAACCCACCTTTGTCCTAGCAAACCATTGATTGGCTATGTTACCGCTTTGCTCAGCCCTTCTTATAGCGTTGTTAGTTGCAGGTGAAGATTGGAGCCGTTCCTTGTTGGAACATTTATTTACTTGTTGGGATATCACTATATTGCTATGTTATCTTTACTCATCTATATACTTGGTAAAGGGTGGAAGGCTCGGCCTCTCGTCTAGTGTTTTGTTCCACTCTTGCCGCCCTAGTTTCCGTCATATCGATGTTATGTTCCCGGTTTGTTGCGTCCCTTACGCGGTTGGGCTATAATGGGAACCCCTTGATAGTTCGCCTTGATTAAAGCTTTTCCAGCAATGCCCAACATTGGTTTTACCATTTGCCACCTACCCTTTTCTTTCCCTTGGGTTTCCGGAGCCCGAGGGTCATCTTTATTTTAGCCCCCCCACGGGCCAGTGCTCCTCTGAGTGTTGGTCCGGAACGTCAGCCGCCGGTGGCCACCAGGGGCAACTCTGGGCTGGCCTACCGGAAGTTTGGACAATCTGAGTGTGCCCTGAGAAAGAGATATGTGCAGCTCCTAGCGGGATTTGTCGGCACATTCGGGCGGTGTTGCTGGACTAGTTTTGACCTGTCGAATCATCTTGTTGTACCGGGATACCGAGTCTGATCGGTGCGTCCTGGGTGGAGGTCTATTCCTTCGTTGACCGTGAGAGCTTGTTATGGGCTAAGTTGGGACCCCCCTACAGGGATTGATCTTTCGAAAGCCATGCCCGCGGTTATGGGCAGATGGGAATTTGTTAATGTCCGGTTGTAGATAACTTAAACTTAATTAATTAAAATGAATCAACTGCGTGTGTTGCCGTGATGGTCTCTTCTCGGCGGAGTCCGGGAAGTGGACACGGCATTGGAGTTATGCTTGCGTAGTCTGCTCTACTTAGTTACCGCTCGTTCTTTGCCTTCTCTTCTCGCTCTCTTTTGCGAATAAGTTAGCCACCATACATGCTAGTCGCTTGCTGCAGCTCCACTCACATTACCCCCTTCCTTACCTATTAAGCTTAAATAGTCTTGATCGCGAGGGTGCGAGATTGCTGAGTCCTTGTGGCTCACAGATTACTATTATACCAGATGCAGGGACCGATGATACTCCTCCGGATGGCGCGTTCGAGCTGAAGTGGGAGTACGACGAGGACTCTCAGCGATACTATGTTTCTTTTCCTGATGATCAGTAGTGGTGCCTGCTCGGGGTTCGATTCAGGGATTAGTCGCATGTTGGGGAGTCTTTTCTATTTTGGCGCCGTAGTCGGGCCATGAGTGTTTGTATGATGGATGCTATTTATGTACCTTGATGCGACGTGGCGAGTGTAAGCCAACTATTATTATTATTCCCCCTTGATATAATTATATGTACATGGGTTGTGTGAAGATTGCCTCACTTGCGACATATGCCTTCAATGCGATTATGCCTCTAAGTCGTGCCTCAACACGTGGGAGATATAGTCGCATCGAGGGTGTTACAAGTTGGTATCAGAGCCTTCCCCGACCTTAGGAGCCCCATTGCTTGATCGTTTCTAGCAGCCGAGTTGTGTCTAGAAAAATGTTTTGAGTCCTTAGGAATTATATATCGGAGAGCTTAGGAATTCTTTTTACTTCCCAGTCTCCTCATCGCTCTGGTAAGGCATCCTGACGTAGAGTTTTGACTCTTCTCTTCTCAAATTTCACTAAAAAAAAATTTAGGATCACGCGAGTATCTTAGTTTTGTTCCGATGGCTTATGATGAGAATACTGTCTTGGTGCCTCCTGTCAGGGGTTTAGAGGAAGTGTCCCGGGGAGTTGAGCTCTGAGGTGTTGTCATCATAATTCTATCGTTGCAATTCTGGTATACTTGAGATATGTGCGCGACATCGAGAATCTCCTTTATGCAGTTCGTTGGTGAGATAACCTCGACGCCACCCAGTACTGGGGCGGGAGTTCGGGAGTATCGCCATAACTTGTATAACGGATGCTTTTCGAAGGTTGAGATAGATGGTTTCCGAAGGTTTCTTGGTTATGTGTTGAAGGATGGATGCAGCTGGATGTAGGATTTGCTAGCTTGGGTGAGATATTATGCTTCCCTTGTATCCTCAACACCTGATTGCATAACCGGAAAGTTTTGGGAATTTCATAGGTGGGAATTCAAGTAGCCTTAGGATATCTTTTCAACAGATGTGTGATATGAAATTGGGGTTCGACGTCTAGTGGTTCGCCTATTCACGGTCGATTTTACAGTGGCCTCGTTGTGTCTTAAAGAGTCCTTGGCTATGCTGACTCGGGGACGCTTCGTATGTCATGTGCACTGCCTTGTACATGATGGTGCTGTACGGTCGAGCCCGTGTAGGTCCTACCACGAACACTTCGGACGAAATTTCTATCATGTGTTTGTTCCGGCTTATTCCGCAAGCCAACCCTTGGTTTATTTTGAGTTGTGGTGTTCGTTCTTCTCCGACGTCATATATTGATTCCATCCCTCGTTGATGTACCTCTTCTACATGATTCTTCGTGGCTTCGCAATTTAGGAACATGTGACCACTTCAAGAGAAGTGCATTCGTTCATTTTGTTCGGATGTGAAGACTTTATGTTGCAATTTTTCATTCCGTTGGATTCACCTTCTATATTTGTCTATTTGTGTGCTAATGGTGGTCAACCTCTTCAGGATGGCTCCTCCAACGCGCACGACTCCGAACCCAGATCCTCTGCCACCTCCGCCTCCTCCGGAAGCATGGCAGGGTGTGATGGCTGCTACTAATGCAAATACTCAGCTGATCATGCAAATCATCCAAGAGCGGAATCAAAGCAGTCAAGCGAATCAAGGCAGCAACCAGATCCAGTTTGCAACTCTGAATCAGTTCCTCGCAAATGGTCCAAAGATGTTCAGTAACTGCGTTGAGGCTACCGATGCTGATGATTGGTTAGTCGATCTGGGCAAGCATTTTGAATGTAGCAACGTCAGACCTGAAGATTTCGTCAAGTTCGCGTCTTTCCAGCTCAAGGATCAGGCCGCAGAGTGGTTTCAGCAGTACCGGGATTCCAGAGGTGGACGTTTGATCACTTGGGATGATTTCCGTCGTGATTTCCGCGCTCATCACATTCCTCAAAGTGTGACTGAAAGCAAACGTGAAGAATTCCGCAATCTGAAGCAAGGCTCTTTGTCTGTCTATGACTACAACAAGTTGTTCCAGAAGCTCGCCCGTTTTGCCAAGCAGGATGTTCCTGATGAGAAGAGCATGATCTATCAGTTCAGGGGTGGTCTTCGTGAAGAAATTCAGCTCGCTCTTGTCCTCTTCGAGCCGCTGAGATACGATGAGTTCTACAACATGGCACTGAAGCAAGAGGCTGCTCAGCTCAGGTGTGATGCTTCCAGGAAGCGAGTCAGAGACACTTCGTCTTCGTCCTCTACTCAAGTGGCCAAGCAGCAGAAGTTTTGGCTTCCTCCTCCTCCGTTTCGTCAGCCGTATCAGCAGAAGAGCAAAGGTGGCAGTGGTTCGTCCCACCCACCCAACCCAGGCTTTCAGAACAAGACTTCGTCTCAAGCTCCAAGATCAAGTGCTCCGTATCACCGTCCGCTCTCAGAGGTCACGTGCAACAAGTGCCAACAGAAGGGTCACTACGCCAACAAGTGTTTTAACCAGAGGCGTCTTCCTCCTCCTCCTCCTGTCAGATCGGCAAGTACAGCTGTGGTCAAGCACAATCCCAAGCACGCCAAGGTCAATATGGTGAATGCAGCTCAAGCAGAAGATTCGTCAGATGTGATCATGGGTAACCTTCCTGTTAACGATGTTCCTGCAAAAGTACTTTTTGATACAGGTGCATCACATTGTTTCATCTCGAAGCCTTTTGCATCTAAGCATGAGTTCTTTTCCCAAGCGATGCATAGTCCGTTAGCAGTGGTATCTCCGGCCAAATGTTTGCTCGCCAATCAGGAGATTCCGGATATTTCCATCATGTTGGGTGAATTCAAGTTCTTGGCTTCTCCTATGGTTCTTGGCAATTCCGATATCGACCTCATTCTTGGGATGGACTGGCTCTCTAAACATAAAGCTCAGCTGGATTGCGCAGCCAAGCAGATTCAACTGACTCATTCGTCTGAGGAAATGATTGTCTTTGCTGCTCGGGATAATACCATCCGGTTATTCTCTCTCAATGAGAAGGGTGAATTGGATGCTATTTCGCAGATTCCGGTTGTTTGTGAGTATCAAGATGTCTTCCCTGAAGAACTCCCAGGCATGCCTCCAAACCGGCCTGTTGAATTCGTTATTGAACTTGAGCCCGGTACGGAACCGGTGTGCAAACGGCCTTACAAGCTCGGCCCCGAAGAGTTGAAGGAGTTGAAGAAACAGCTCGATGTGCAAGAAAGGATGGGTCTCATTCGGCCTAGTACTTCTCCGTGGGGTTGTGGTGTTCTTTTTGTGAAGAAGAAGGATGGAACGGACCGACTTTGTGTTGATTATCGTCCATTGAACAAGAAGACCATCAAGAACAAGTATCCACTTCCCAACATTAATGAGCTATTCGAACAACTCAAGGGTGCCCAAGTATTCTCCAAGCTTGATCTCCGTATGGGTTATCATCAAATTCGCATTCGTGAACAAGATATTCCAAAGACGGCGTTCAGAACAAGCTATGGGTCATATGAATACACTGTTATGTCTTTTGGCCTCGCCAATGCTCCTCCGACGTTCTCTCGCATGATGAACTTCATCTTCAACCCCTATACCAACGATTTTGTTTTGGTCTATCTCGATGATATCCTGGTTTTCTCGAAGAACAAGGAAGATCATGCCAAACACTTGCGTTTGGTTCTTGACAAGCTAAGGGAACATCAATTCTATGCCAAGTTCTCCAAGTGTGAGTTTTGGCTTGATGAGGTTCTTTATCTTGGTCATATTATCTCTGCCAAGGGCATTTCCGTGGATCCTGAGAAGGTGTCTGCAATTGTTAATTGGGAACCTCCTCAGAATGTGAAGCAACTCCGTAGCTTCCTCGGTCTTGCAAGTTATTGCCGAAGATTCATTGAAAACTTTTCCAAGATCGCGAAGCCTCTCTCAAATCTTCTTCAGAAGCACGTCAAGTACGTTTGGTCTCCGGAGTGTGATGTTGCTTTCAACGCTTTGAAAGAGAAATTGATCACTGCTCCAGTTCTAACTCTGCCTGATGAAACCAAGCCGTACGAGGTCTTTTGTGATGCCTCTCTCCAAGGTCTCGGTGCAGTACTGATGCAAGAGAAGAAAGTTGTTGCTTATACCTCTCGCCAGTTGAAGCCAAATGAGAAGAACTACCCCACTCATGATCTCGAGTTGGCGGCAGTTGTGCACGCATTGTTGACTTGGAGACATCTTCTCTTGGGAAGGAAAGTGGACATTTTCACTGATCACAAGAGTCTCAAGTACATCTTCACTCAGCCTAATCTCAACCTCAGGCAGACTCGATGGGTCGAAATGATTCAAGAGTACAATCCGAGTATCGAGTATACTCCAGGCAAGGCTAATGTGATTGCTGACGCTTTGAGCAGAAAAGCATATTGCAACAGTCTGATTCTCAAGCCTTATCAACCCGAGCTTTGTGAAGCCTTCCGCAAACTTAATCTGCAAGTTGTTCCTCAAGGTTTCCTTGCCAACCTTCAAGTTTCTCCTACCTTGGAAGACCAGATTCGCCAAGCCCAGCTTCTTGATGCTATGGTGAAAAAGGTGAAGATCGGTATTGCAAAGAGTCAGTCCAAGTACAAGTGCTACTGACTTGATGACAAGGACACTCTCTTCTTCGAGGATCGAATTGTTGTGCCCAAAGGTGAACTTCGTAAAGTGATCATGAATGAGGCTCACAACTCTCTCCTCTCCATCCACCCTGGGAGCACGAAGATGTATCAAGACCTGAAGCAAACTTATTGGTGGACTCGAATGAAGCGCGAGATCGCTCAATTCGTGAATGAATGTGATGTCTGCAGAAGAGTGAAAGCAGAACACCAAAGGCCAGCAGGTCTCCTCCAACCTCTCGCCATTCCAGAATGGAAGTTTGACCACATTGAAATGGACTTCGTGACTGGGTTTCCTAAGTCCAAGCGTGGCAATGATGCTATATTCGTTGTCATCGACAAGCTGACCAAAGTGGCTCATTTCTTGCCTATCAAAGAGTCAATCACTGCAGCTCAATTGGCGGAGCTCTACACCTCTCGCATTGTCTCTCTGCACGGTATTCCTCAAGTGATATCTTCAGATCGTGGCAGCATCTTTACCTCCAAGTTCTGGGATTCTTTTCAGAAGGCCATGGGCACCAGCATTCGTTTCAGCACTGCTTTCCACCCTCAAACAAGCGGTCAAGTCGAGTGTGTCAACCAGATTCTTGAAGATATGCTCAGAGCTTGTGTTATCTCCTTCGGCATGAAGTGGGAGGATTGCCTTCCATATGCTGAATTCTCGTACAACAACAGTTTCCAAGCAAGTTCCGGCAAGGCCCCGTTTGAAATTCTGTATGGTAGGAAGTGCCGTACACCTCTCAACTGGTCTGAAACCGGGGAACGTCAGCTGCTGGGTAATGACCTAATCACAGAAGCAGAAGAAATGTGCAAGGTCATTCGTGATAACCTCAAAGCGGCCCAGTCTCGTCAGAAGAGCTACTACGACAGCAAGCACCGTGATTTGGCTTTCGAGATCGGACACCATGTCTACCTCCGCGTCTCTCCAATGAAAGGGACTCGTCGCTTCGGTGTCAAAGGGAAGCTTGCCCCAAGATACGTCGGGCCTTTCAAGATCGTCAGCAAGAGAGGCGACCTCGCCTATCAACTCGAGCTTCCTGCAACCTTTGCCAATGTTCATGATGTGTTCCATGTCTCGCAACTCCGTAAGTGCTTCAAGACGCCTGAGCGCACCGTCAACTTCGAGGACATTGAGCTCCAAGAAGATCTCTCCTACCGTGAGCACCCAGTTGCAATCCTTGAAGAGACTGAACGCAAAACTCGCAACAAGTCAATCAAGTTTCTCAAAGTCAAGTGGTCACACCATTCCGACCGTGAAGCTACCTGGGAACGCGAGGATCACCTCCGTTCTGAGTACCCGGAGTTCTTTCAGTCCTAGATCTCGGGACGAGATCTTTTCGTAGTGGTGGAGTGTTGTAACGCCCCACATGTAACCTTCCCCAATTGTACTCCGACTCATGCCGTTTCCGGCATTAAGTTATATTTAATTCTCGGGTTCGGGTCTTTGTCTCCGTGTGTTGTTTTTGTTTTCGTGCATCTCATATCATGTCATCACGTGCATTGCATTCGCATACATGTTCATCTCATGCATCCGAGCATTTTCCCCGTTGTCCGTTTTGCATTCCGGCGCTTCGTTCTCCTCCGGTGGCCATTTCTAGCTTTCTTTCGTGTGTGGGGATTAAACATTTTCGGATTGGGCCGAGACTTGCCATGCGGCCTTGGTTTACTACCGGTAGACCGCCTGTCAAGTTTCGGGTCATTTGGACTTCGTTTGATACTCCAACGGTTAACCGAGGGACCGAAAAGGCCTCGTGTGTGTGCAGCCCAACACCCCTCCATTTTGGCCCAAAACCCACCAAACTCAGCTCCATCGTCTCGGTCGTTCGATCACGATCATGTGGGCGAAAACCGCACCTCATTTGGACTCTCCTAGCTCCACTTATGTCTATAAATACCCCTCCATCTCGGATCTCTTCTTCGCCCCCTCGAAACCCTAATCCAAAAAAAAACAGATCCGCGCGCCGCCGGACAATTCGCCCGCCGGCGGACACGTCCGGACCGCCTGTCCGCCGCCACGTGTCGCGCCGGGGTTCGCCCGCGCCCCCGGTCCACATCGCCGCCGCCGCCGGCCCGGGAGGCCCGGATCGGGCCCCCGCGAGGCCCATCGCCTCCTGCCACGCCCCGCGCCTCCTCGCCCGCGGGTCGCCGCCGCCTACGCCTCGCCGCCGCCGCGGGCACCAGCGCCGCCCGAGCCGGTCGCCGCCTCCTCCCCACGGCCCCGGGGTCATCTCCGGCGAGCCCCCGCTCGGCTCCGGCCTTGTCCCTCCTCTCCGGCAGCAAATCCGGCGAGATCCGCCGCCCCGGTGAACAGTGCCGCCGCCGTGAACAGTAACCCTAGATCTATTCGGGGTTGACTTTTCTGTCCTCTCTCAGAATTTTATTCATACTTTGACCTGCCATAACTTTGCACCCGTAGCTACGATTTGGGCGTATGATATGTCAAATTCTTCGTCTCGACGAGTACATCATTTCATTCCATTGCATCATTTGCATTCGAGGTCATCTTGGTGCCCAAAATGCTGTTGGAAGGAGGCATGTTGAGTTAAATTGCAGATCCGTTAATCCAACATGCACTTTTGTCATTTTTGCCATATTTAATCCGTGCATGATATGCCTGTGCCCCTTTGGGATGAATTGTTAAGTATGTTGTCTTCTTTCCAGAGGTGCCTTCCATGTATTTTTAGGATGTGTGTGTTGTCTTGTGCAAGCTTGCGAAGAGGGCTACCTGAGATTTCAGATTTCAGGGACTTAGTGATTTTCACTAAGTCTGAGCCGTTTTAGTTCACGATGCTATATGTCCGGCTTGTTTCCTAGCGATCCGTGCCTCTTTTGAGGATGATCAGTAAGAGTGATTTGTTATGCTTGCTATGCTTAATCCATCCATGTCTTTACTTGTTATGTTGGAGCACTCTAGGTTGACTCAATCGAGCTCAACTTTTGGATAGTTGCTGTTTTGGGCAGATCGTTAACTCTTTTGCGATTTTGCCAGGGTGATTGCTAGTGATCCATGCATGCTATGCCATTGTTCTTGCCATGTCTAGCTAGCATTTTGTGCCTTCTTAATGGATATATGCTTGCCTTGCCATGACTTGCACCGTAGTGAGAGCATCGAGCTCGTTTATATGCCTCCGTGAGTTATTATTTCAGCATGTCCCAGTTTTCACTAAGTCTGAAAACTGATTGTGTTTCATCGATGTTCGTGTGCTCGGTAGAGTATTTTGTGAACCCTTTTGGCCCCAGGTCATGTTGGGTGTTTTGTTAAGCTTGTTGAGTAGCTCCATGCCATGCTCTTACTTGCCATGTTCAGGTTTTCCTTCATGTTGTTTTGCTGCTCCGAAGAGAGCATCGTGGTCTGAAATTTCAGACTAGCGTTAATTTCGCTAGTCTGAAATCTGTTTTGCTTATTCAGTTTTGCCATGCTTGTTTGAAGCCCTTAATGGATGAATTTGCCTATGCCTCAGTCATGATGATTTGTTAAGCTTGATGAGTACATCACTGCCATGCAATTTGTTTTCATGTTGGGTGGCTGTAGCATGTTCATTTTGTTGCATTTAGGAGGCATGTTGCTGTAAATCGCAGATCGGTTCGTTTAGTAAAACGCTTGCCATTTCTTAACCGTAGCTCCGATTGCCATGATCTTTATATCGTTTTCAGGGGATTTCTTCCCCTCTATCCAGTGGAACACTTGGTTGTCCAAGTTGAGGCCAGGTTCATGCATTTCCTGTTATATGTTGCATTCTTGCATCCCGCATCGCATCCCGCATAGCATATCATCTTTGCATATTATTGGTTGCCCTTGCACGTGGTTGATTGTATCCTTGTTGCTTGTTTATGTTGTTGGGTAGAGCCGGGAGACGAGTTCGCTAACGAGGAGCCCTTTGAGTTTGCTTTTGAGGATCCAGTCAATTCTGACAACTGTGCAGGCAAGATGATCACACCCTTGAAATCACTACTATCTTTGCTATGCTAGTTTGCTCGCTCTTTTGCTTTGCCAATGCTACGATGCCTACCACTTGCTTGTCAGCCTCCCAATTGCCATGATTGAGCCTCTAACCCACCTTTGTCCTAGCAAACCATTGATTGGCTATGTTACCGCTTTGCTCAGCCCTTCTTATAGCGTTGTTAGTTGCAGGTGAAGATTGGAGCCGTTCCTTGTTGGAACATTTATTTACTTGTTGGGATATCACTATATTGCTATGTTATCTTTACTCATCTATATACTTGGTAAAGGGTGGAAGGCTCGGCCTCTCGCCTAGTGTTTTGTTCCACTCTTGCCGCCCTAGTTTCCGTCATATCGATGTTATGTTCCCGGTTTGTTGCGTCCCTTACGCGGTTGGGCTATAATGGGAACCCCTTGATAGTTCGCCTTGATTAAAGCTTTTCCAGCAATGCCCAACATTGGTTTTACCATTTGCCACCTACCCTTTTCTTTCCCTTGGGTTTCCGGAGCCCGAGGGTCATCTTTATTTTAGCCCCCCCACGGGCCAGTGCTCCTCTGAGTGTTGGTCCGGAACGTCAGCCGCCGGTGGCCACCAGGGGCAACTCTGGGCTGGCCTACCGGAAGTTTGGACAATCTGAGTGTGCCCTGAGAAAGAGATATGTGCAGCTCCTAGCGGGATTTGTCGGCGCATTCGGGCGGTGTTGCTGGACTAGTTTTGACCTGTCGAATCATCTTGTTGTACCGGGATACCGAGTCTGGTCGGTGGGTCCTGGGTGGAGGTCTATTCCTTCGTTGACCGTGAGAGCTTGTTATGGGCTAAGTTGGGACCCCCCTACAGGGATTGATCTTTCGAAAGCCGTGCCCGCGGTTATGGGCAGATGGGAATTTGTTAATGTCCGGTTGTAGATAACTTGAACTTAATTAATTAAAATGAATCAACTGCGTGTGTTGCCGTGATGGTCTCTTCTCGGCGGAGTCCGGGAAGTGGACACGGCGTTGGAGTTATGCTTGCGTAGTCTGCTCTACTTAGTTACCGCTCGTGCTTTGCCTTCTCTTCTCGCTCTCTTTTGCGAATAAGTTAGCCACCATACATGCTAGTCGCTTGCTGCAGCTCCACTCACATTACCCCCTTCCTTACCTATTAAGCTTAAATAGTCTTGATCGCGAGGGTGCGAGATTGCTGAGTCCTTGTGGCTCACAGATTACTATTATACCAGATGCAGGGACCGATGATACTCCTCCGGATGGCGCGTTCGAGCTGAAGTGGGAGTACGACGAGGACTCTCAGCGATACTATGTTTCTTTTCCTGATGATCAGTAGTGGTGCCTGCTCGGGGTTCGATTCAGGGATTAGTCGCATGTTGGGGAGTCTTTTCTATTTTGGCGCCGTAGTCGGGCCATGAGTGTTTGTATGATGGATGCTATTTATGTACCTTGATGTGACGTGGCGAGTGTAAGCCAACTATTATTATTATTCCCCCTTGATATAATTATATGTACATGGGTTGTGTGAAGATTGCCTCACTTGCGACATATGCCTTCAATGCGATTATGCCTCTAAGTCGTGCCTCGACACGTGGGAGATATAGTCGCATCGAGGGTGTTACACTACGATTGTCGGAAAGGTATCTCTGGGCCCTCTCGGTAATGCACATCACCTAAGCCTTGCAAGCATTGCAACTAATGAGTTAGTTGCGGGATGATGTATTACGGAACGAGTAAAGAGACTTGCCGGTAACGAGATTGAACTAGGTATTGAGATGCCGACGATCGAATCTCGGGCTAGTAACATATCGATGACAAAGGTGAAAGCACAAGTGCTCCCTAGGTGGTTTTGGTAATTAATGACAACATATCTCTTGTTGGACTAACGTTTCTATCTAGTACGTTTCAGATAAGTTCAACAATGGAGTGGCATGGACTAAAGGTTGTGGGAAGTTCTCCAAGATGCTAAGGACAAAGGATTGGCTAAAGCTTAAAGCTCAAGACTCTTCATTTTATATTTTAGTGATCCAAGATCACATTGAGTCCATAGGAAAAGCCAATACTATCAAGGAGGGATGAGGTGTTGCTTAATGAGCCTCTTGCTCAAGTGCTTAATGATATGCTCCAAAATCCTCAGCTACTTTCCCACTTCCACATATGATCTAAACCCAAAGCCAAACTCGGACCTACCGATTATTTCTATCCGGCGCCACCGAGTCTCACTTGTCATAGTCACTGCCAGAAACCCTAATCAGTTCGGTCTCACCGATGGCATCTCGGTCTCACCGAGATGGGCTTGCAAACTCTCTGTTACCTATTGCAATACTTTCGGTCCCACCGAGATATGCAATCGGCCCCACCGAGTTTGCTTGGTCAACTCTCTGTTTCACTTATTACCCAAATCGTCCCACCGAGTTTGAGTAATCGGTCAAACCGAGTTTTGAATTTACCCTAACCCTAGCACATCGGTTCCACCGAGTTGATCCAGTCGGTCCCACCGAAAATCCCTAACGGTCACTAGGTTTACCATTCAGTCCGACCGAGTTTTTTGATTCGGTCCCACCGAGATTGGTAAATTGTGTGTAACGGTTGGATTTTGTGTGGAGGCTATATATACCCCTCCACCTCCTCTTCATTCGTGGAGAGAGCCATCAGAACACATTTACACTTCCAACTCATATGTTCTGAGAAAGAACTACCTACTCATGTGTTGAGACCAAGATATTCCATTCCTACCATATGAATCTTGATCTCTAGCCTTCCCCAAGTTGCTTTCCACTCAAATCTTCTTTCCACCAAATCCAAATCCTATGAGAGAGAGTTGAGTGTTGGGGAGACTATCATTTGAAGCACAAGAGCAAGGAGTTCATCATCAACACACCATTTGTTACTTCTTGGAGAGTGGTGTCTCCTAGATTGGCTAGGTGTCACTTGGGAGCCTCCGACAAGATTGTGGAGTTGAACCAAGGAGTTTGTAAGGGCAAGGAGATTGCCTACTTCATGAAGATCTATCGCTAGTGAGGCAAGTCCTCCGTAGGCAATGGCCATGGTGGGATAGACAAGGTTGCTTCTTCATGGACCCTTCATGGGTGGAGCCCTCCGTGGACTCGCGCAACCGTTACCCTTCGTGGGTTGAAGTCTCCATCAACGTGGATGTAGGATAGCACCACCTATCCGAACCACGGGAAAAACATCCGTGTCTCCAATTGTGTTTGAATTCTCCAAACCCTTCCCTTTACATTCTTGCAAGTTGCATGCTTTACTTTCCGCTGCCTTTACACTCTTTGCATGCTTGCTTGATATGTATTGTGAATGTTGAAATTATGCCTAAACTCCACTTAAACCAAAAAGGGCTTAAAAATTGCAACTTTAGCATTAAGTGTCTAATCACCCCTCTCTAGACACATCTACTTCAAGGTCCTACAAGTGGTATCAGAGCTCTGGTCTCCATTGCCTTGGTTTAATCACCATTGGAGGAAGATGGATGTGTCTACTTTAGGGAGTCTTAGACATAGAGTGCCTATTCTTGATGGAGAGTATTTTCATGAGTGGAAAAATGAGATGCTTGTAATTTTCAATCAATATCATTTGAACAAGTATATTGCTAGCCCTTGTGCACCTCATATTGATCCTTCGCATCATACCCTAGATGAAGATATTGACATGATTCGCAATCTTAGAACTATTGAGCTCATCATTAGAGGATTGCCCAAAAATTTGATTGCTAGTTTGCCTACTCTTAATTGTGCCTATAATATATGGAAATTTCTTGAGGAACGATTTCCCGATCATTCCTTGAAAAATTTGGATGAAATTCTCCATAAATCTATTGCCTTGAGTAAGATGAACTCTAGTGATCCTAGTTTTGGTGATTGTCTATTTGAGCTTACCAATCTCAAGCGTGCTAAAGGAGATGTTGGAATCATTATATCCGAAGCTATAAGAATTCATAAAAGTGACTACTTTGATGATCATTTATCTAATGAATTACCCTCTCTAGGAAATGATGAGTCACAAGATCATGGTGAACATGGATACTATGATGATGATGATGATGATGATGATGATAGTGACTTCGATCTTGATGATGCAATGAGACATTTTGGTCTTACAGCAAATCTTCGGGGATATGCGTCAGGAGGAAAGGAATGGGTTCTTGATAGTGGATGTACTGATCATATGACCGGAGATGAAGAGATGTTCCGTGAGCTTGCTGAAAATGACGGCCCTCGGAAATATGTCACCTTTGGTGATAATTCAAAGGGTAAAGTGGTTGGCCTTGGTAAGGTGGCTATCTCACATGATAGTTCCATTCAAAATGTCATGCTCGTTGAATCTCTCGGCTACAACTTACTTTCAGTATCTAGACTTGCTGATTTCGGTTTGAATGTCCTATTTACTGAGGTAGATTGCCAAGTATTTCGTCGAGACAATCATAAAATGGTCTTTACCGGTATGCGTAGAGGTGATCTTTACATTGTTGATTTCTCTAAAAAGGCACAACCTAAAACTTGCTTTATTGCTAAATCCTCAAAAGGTTGGTTATGGCATAGACGACTAGGGCACGTTGGCATGAGAAACCTTGACAAGCTTATTAAAGGAAATCATATCCTTGGAGTTAACGATGTCATATTTGATAAGGATAGACTTTGCAGTGCTTGTCAAGCAGGCAAACAGGTTGGAGGAAGGCATCCCGTGAAGAACATCATGACCACAAGGAGGCCACTCGAGCTACTTCATATGGATCTTTTTGGTCCCAACGCCTACAAGAGTCTCGGTGGAAATTCTTTTAGTCTAGTTATAGTTGATGAGTTTTCAAGATTTACGTGGGTGTTCTTTCTTAATGACAAGTCACAGGTTCAGAAGATCTTCAAAAACTTCGCTAGGAAGGCCCAAAATCAGTTTGACGTGAAGATCAAGAAGGTTCGGAGTGACAACGGAACGGAGTTCAAGAACGCAAATGTGGACACCTTTCTTGACAAAGAAGGGATTTCACACGAGTTCTCGGCTACGTACACACCTCAACAAAATGGAGTTGTTGAGAGGAAGAACCGAACGCTCATCCAAATGGCAAGAACGATGCTTGATGAATAGAAGACGCCGAAGCACTTTTGGGCAGAAGCGGTTGAGACAGCTTGTCATGCAACAAATCGCTTGTATCTTCACAAGCTACTCGGCAAGACGGCATACGAGCTCCTCACCGGTAAAAACCCCAAGTTGGATACTTTCGAGTATTCGGCTCAAAGTGCTACATTCTTGACAAGCATCGTCATTCAAAGTTTGCTCCTAAATCTCATGAAGGTTTTCTACTTGGTTATGGCTCAAACTCTCACACTTACCGTGTCTACAACAATTTCACCCGACAGGTTGAAGAGACGGTAGATGTGAAGTTTGATGAATCTAATGGCTCGCAAGTAGAGCAATTGCCAATCGATGTAGGAGACAAAGACCCTTTAGAAGCAATCCAAGACTTGTCTATTGGCAAAATTCGTCCAACGGAGGTGAAGGAGAGTACCTCGTCCGTCCAAGTGGAAGCTTCTACTTCACGACAAGGTGAACCAAGAAACGATACGGAAGCATCCACAAGTGGGACACGCCAAGATGAAGAAGACGAGGAAATGCATCAAGACGAACATCAACAACCTCCTTCTCCACCACGACAAGAGAACGACAACGTCAACAATGAAGAAGGCCAAGAAGAAGAACAAGATGAAGAAGATGTTCAACGAAGACCCAAACAAAAGCTCTCACGAGTTCGAGCAAGAATTGCCAAAGATCATCCCGTCGAGCAAATCTTCAATGATATACAAACCGGGAGAATCACTCGCTCAAAGACTCGTTTAGCTAACTTTTGTGAAAACTATTCATTCATCTCTAGCATTGAACCTATGAAGGTTGAAGAAGCATTGGAAGATCCGGATTGGATAAACGCTATGCATGAAGAGCTACACAACTTTGAGAGGAACCAAGTTTGGACATTGGTTGAGAAGCCCGACAACAACCACAACATCATTGGTACCAAATGGGTGTTTCACAACAAGCAAGATGAAGATGGACAAGTGGTTCGCAACAAAGCACGTCTCGTCGCCCAAGGGTACACACAAGTCAAAGGTATGGACTATGGTGAGACATATGCTCCCGTTGCTAGACTTGAGTCCATTCGCATCTTACTTGCCTATGCTAATCACCATAATATCACCTTGTACCAAATGGACATTAAAAGTGCTTTTCTAAATGGTGAAATAGAGGAGGAAGTTTATGTCAAACAACCTCCCGGCTTTATCAATCCTAAGAAACCAAATCATGTTTACAAACTTCACAAAGCTCTTTATGGTCTTAAACAAGCTCCTAGAGCATGGTATAAATGCTTGACCAAGTTTCTTATTGCAAGTGGTTTTGAAATTGGTAAAATTGATTCTACTCTTTTTACTAAAAGGGTTAATGGAGAACTGTTTGTATGCCAAATTTATGTTGATGATATCATATTTGGTTCAACTAACCCTCTCTTTAGTGAAAAATTTGGAAAGCTAATGTCAGAGAAGTTTGAGATGTCTATGATGAGTGAACCCAAATTCTTTCTCGGTTTGCAAATCAAGCAAACTAAGGAAGGTACATTTGTCTCTCAAACGAAGTACACCAAGGACTTATTCAAGAAGTTCAATATGCAAGAATGCAAAGGTATGTCTACACCCATGCCTACTAGTGGACATCTTGACTTGACCAAAGATGGTGAACCGGTTGATCAAAAGGTTTATCGCTCTATGATTGGCTCTTTGTTATACCTATGTGCTTCACGTCCCGACATTATGCTAAGTGTGTGCATGTGTGCACATTGCCAAGCTGCTCCTAAAGAATGTCATCTTAAGGCCGTGAAAAGGATAGTGAGATACTTAATTCATACACCAAACTTTGGCATTTGGTATCCTAAGAGGTCTTCTTTTGATCTTGTTGGCTATTCCGACTCGGATTATGCCGGGGACAAGGTTGATAGAAAGTCTACTTCGGGTACTTGTCAATTTCTTGGTAGATCTCTTGTGTCTTGGTCTTCCAAGAAACAAAACTCGGTATCCTTATCCACTGCCGAAGCGGAATACATTGCCGTTGGTTCATGTTGTGCTGAATTACTTTGGATGACCCAAACTCTTAAAGATTATGGGATCTATGTGAAACATGTTCCACTGCTTTGTGACAATGAAAGTGCTATCAAAATTGGTCATAATCCTGTACAACATTCTCGAACTAAGCATATTGAAGTTCGTCATCATTTCATTCGAGACCATGTTGCTAAGGGTGACATTGATCTTAAGCATGTTCGCACCGATAAGCAATTAGCGGATATATTTACTAAACCTCTTGATGAGAAAGTATTTTGCAGGTTGAGAGGTGAACTGAACATTATTGATGCTTCGAACTTGGAGTAGGAACTCCATTGGATACATGCAAGACATGAGCTTATGACTAATCCATGATATATCTCTTATGATGACTATCTTATGTCTTGGATATATTTGTATAGTTGTCTAACCCATGTAGGTGCTTGGTTGAATCTAATTCCATGAGATTGCGACTCACTCACATCTTGAGAAATCTCTACATCACCAAGTCTCTACACAATGGTGGTTGAAGACAAGGAAGCACAAAACCATTCAAACATATCCTTTGACAAATTCTATGTTGAGCTTCATGATTGTCATTTTTGGATACACAAGTGCTCTTCCTTGCAAGAACTAACCCATGTAGGTAGATGAACTCAAACTCCAAGTGGTGTGGTGCTCCCAACTCTTGATGAGCTACATCAACCTTGAGCACCCACACAAGTTCAACTACATGAGCAAGAACCACACCACCACCCAAGGTATGTTATTCCATCTTAGAGAAGCTTTACTCCAAGACATGAGTCAAAGCAACTCAACAAGATGTGAATACATCAAGATGCTTAAACGAAAAATGGTAACCCCATTTTGAGCTTAAACGATGAGTATGACCTATGATCAAGTGTTCTCACTTGACTCCTAAGTCAATATACTCTAACATAGGTGACTATGTCACCGCCCAACTCTAGATGAAGTTCTCTTATGTTCTTTTTGTGGTATTGCATTTGTCTCATGCATGTTTATTTTCTTTCTCTTTTTCAACTTCATCTAGATCCTTCAGTTTCTTCTCTTTTCTTTTTGTTTTTGTTCTGCATTTTCTGCATTCAATTCCTTGCAAATCCTTCAGATAATTCATTGCAAATCTTTGTGAGATCCTACATGTCTAGTGAGCTGAGGTGACAAGTGTTTTTCTCTGTGTGAACTCGGTTTCACCGACTTGTAATTTTCGGTCCAACCGAATCTTTTCGGTACCACCGAAACATGCCACTCGGTGCCACCGACTTCGCAATAGGAAAAACAGTTTGCCACTTGTTCTATATTTCTTCTGATCCAGCTCTACTCAATGAATCTTGTCCTCTACAAGCATCACAGTCTTATCCATTGCTTTGTGCTGAGTCTCAAGGACCAAACCTATACGACGGATTCCAGAAATCCCTTCTTGGAAATTGATGTCAAAGGGGGAGAGAGAGATCACATCAAAGCTCAAGGGGGAGAGAAAGTCTCAAGGACCAAACCTACAAGAGAGAAAGTATTAAGGGGGAGAAAGAGATTTCCAGAGGGAGAGAATACTCAAGGATCCCAGATGTCCCAGATGCTTGATGTTCAAGAGGAGAGATGTCACATGTCTTTTTGGGGGAAAGACATGTTCATATGTGCTTATTTGCATTAAATTCTATCCATTTGTATCTTTCAGCTCTGATTTTCTGTTCCCTATCTTCTCCCAATATCCCATGTAAGATTCAGGGGGGGCAAGACACCTAAGGGAAAGAAATCAGTCAAATTCATTTCATATCTTTACTCTTGGGGACATGTTGAATCCAATGTGGTACCTTGTACTCACTCTCTACATGTCATCCCAGTCTTGGTTCTCTTGTGGCTTCCTTGGTTTGCTCTGGCTAGTGGAGGTACCTGTGTTATCTAACCTTGTTTGTGCAGGTTCATTCCATCCTAAGCCAGCCAAAGACTACAAGGTAAGTGTATGCATCAAAATCATGAGTATCAGGAATTCTTGCTTATGTACATACTGTTTGCAAGAAGGACTCATGAGCATGAAGGTATTTTCCTTGATAATCTTTTGCTCCGATGCATATGGCCAAGATACATGTAACACATTGCCTACTCTGTCATGGTTATGCTCTCACATGCTTCTATATTTCACATTTACATGAGTGCATACATGTAGGGGGAGCCTATGCTTGTTACATGTCCTTCCAAAGCTTTACTTGTTGTTCTTTATATCTTTATCTAAAGCTTTGATGTATGTTGCCATCAATTACCAAAAAGGGGGAGATTGAAAGCACAAGTGCTCCCTAGGTGGTTTTGGTAATTAATGACAACATATCTCTTGTTGGACTAACGTTTCTATCTAGTATGTTCAGATAAGTTCAACAATGGAGTGGCATGGACTAAAGGTTGTGGGAAGTTCTCCAAGATGATAAGGACAAAGGATTGGCTAAAGCTTAAAGCTCAAGACTCTTCATTTTACATTTTAGTGATCCAAGATCACATTGAGTCCATAGGAAAAGCCAATACTATCAAGGAGGGATGAGGTGTTGCTTAATGAGCCTCTTGCTCAAGTGCTTAATGATATGCTCCAAAATCCTCAGCTACTTTCCCACTTCCACATATGATCTAAACCCAAAGCCAAACTCGGACCTACCGATTATTTCTATCCGGCGCCACCGAGCCTCACTTGTCATAGCCACTGCCAGAAACCCTAATCAGTTCGGTCTCACCGATGGGATCTCGGTCTCACCGAGATGGGCTTGCAAACTCTCTGTTACCTATTGCAATACTTTCGGTCCCACCGAGATATGCAATCGGCCCCACCGAGTTTGCTTGGTCAACTCTCTGTTTCACTTATTACCCAAATCGGTCCCACCGAGTTTGAGTAATCGGTCAAACCGAGATTTGAATTTACCCTAACCCTAGCACATCGGTTCCACCGAGTTGATCCAGTCGGTCCCACCGAAAATCCCTAACGGTCACTAGGTTTACCTTTTCGGTCCGACCGAGTTTTTTGACTCGGTCCCACCGAGATTGGTAAATTGTGTGTAACGGTTGGATTTTGTGTGGAGGCTATATATACCCCTCCACCTCCTCTTCATTCGTGGAGAGAGCCATCAGAACACATTTACACTTCCAACTCATATGTTCTGAGAAAGAACTACCTACTCATGTGTTGAGACCAAGATATTCCATTCCTACCATATGAATCTTGATCTCTAGCCTTCCCCAAGTTGCTTTCCACTCAAATCTTCTTTCCACCAGATCCAAATCCTATGAGAGAGAGTTGAGTGTTGGGGAGACTATCATTTGAAGCACAAGAGCAAGGAGTTCATCATCAACACATCATTTGTTACTTCTTGGAGAGTGGTGTCTCCTAGATTGGCTAGGTGTCACTTGGGAGCCTCCGACAAGATTGTGGAGTTGAACCAAGGTGTTTGTAAGGGCAAGGAGATCGCCTACTTCGTGAAGATCTACCGCTAGTGAGGCAAGTCCTTCGTGGGCGATGGCCATGGTGGGATAGATAAGGTTGCTTCTTCATGGACCCTTCGTGGGTGGAGCCCTCCGTGGACTCGCGCAACCATTGCCCTTCGTGTGTTGAAGTCTCCATCAACGTGGATGTAGGATAGCACCACCTATCTGAACCACGGGAAAAACATCCGTGTCTCCAATTGCGTTTGAATTCTCCAAACCCTTCCCTTTACATTCTTGCAAGTTGCATGCTTTACTTTCCGCTGCCTTTACACTCTTTGCATGCTTGCTTGATATGTATTGTGAATGTTGAAATTGTGCCTAAACTCCACTTAAACCAAAAAGGGCTTAAAAATTGCAACTTTAGCATTAAGTGTCTAATCACCCCCCTCTAGACACATCTACTTCAAGGTCCTACAAAAGGGAACAACGTATGTTGTTATCCGGCCTGACCGATAAAGATCTTCGTAGAATATGTAGGAGCCAATATGAGCATCTAGGTTCTGCTATTGGTTATTGACCGGAGACGTGTCTCAGTCATGTCTACATAGTTCTCGAACCCGTAGGGTTCGCACGCTTAAAGTTCGGTGACGATCGTAATTAGGGTTTTTGTGTTTTGATGTACCGAAGGTTGTTCGGAGTCCTAGATGTCATCACGGACATGACGAGGAGTCTTGAAATGGTTGAGACATAAAGATTGATATATTGGAAGCCTATATTTGGATATCGGAAACGTTTCGTGTGAAATCGGGATTTTACCGGAGTACCGGAGGGTTACAGGAACCCCCTCGGGGGTTATTGGGCCTACATGGGCCATAAGGGAGAAGAGGAGGGCCGGCCAGGGCAGGCCGCGCGCCCCCTCCCCCCTAGTCCGAATAGGACAAGGAAGGGGGGGCGGCGCCCCCCTTTCCTCTTTCTCCCTTCCCCCTTCCTTTTCCAACAAGGCAAGAGGGGGGAGTCCTACTCCCAGTGGGAGTAGGACTCCTCCAGGCGCACCACTAGGGCCGACCACACCTCCCCCTCTCCCTCCTTTATATACGGGGGCAAGGGGGCACCCCATGACACACAAGTTGATCTTTGTGATCGTTCCTTAGCCGTGTGAGGTGCCCCTTTCCACCATATTCCACCTCGGTCATATCGTAGCGGTGCTTAGGCGAAGCCCTGCGTCGGTAAAGCTCGTCGTAAAGGGTTACGTCGACGCTAGCTTCGACACAGATCTGGATGACTCTAAGTCACAAACCGGATACGTGTATATTTTGAATGGAGGGGCAGTAAGCTGGTGCAGTTGCAAGCAAAGCGTCGTGGCGGGATCTACATGTGAAGCGGAGTACATGGCAGCCTCGGAGGCAGCACATGAAGCAATATGGGTGAAGGAGTTCATCACCGACCTCGGAGTCATACCCAATGCGTCGGGGCCGATCAAACTCTTCTGTGACAACACTGGAGCTATTGCACTTGCCAAGGAGCCCAGGTTTCACAAGAAGACAAGGCACATCAAGCGTCGCTTCAACTCCATTCGTGAAAATGTTCAAGATGGAGACATAGAAATTTGTAAAGTACATACGGACCTGAACGTAGCAGATCCGTTGACTAAACCTCTCCCTAGGGCAAAACATGATCAACACCAGAATTCCATGGGTGTTCGATTCATCACAATGTAACTAGATTATTGACTCTAGTGCAAGTGGGAGACTGTTGGAAATATGCCCTAGAGGCAATAATAAAAGCATTATTATTATATTTCCTTGTTCATGATAATTGTCTTTATTCATGCTATAATTGTGTTATCCGGAAATCGTAATACATGTGTGAATAACAGACACCAAACATGTCCCTAGTAAGCCTCTAGTTGACTAGCCCGTTGATCAACAGATAGTCATGGTTTCCTGACTATGGACATTGGATGTCATTGATAACGAGATCACATCATTAGGAGAATGATGTGATGGACAAAGACCCAATCCTAAACATAGCTTGAAGATCGTGTAGTTCGTTTTGCTAGAGTTTTGCAATGTCAAGTATCTTTTCCTTAGACCATGAGATCGTGTAACTCCCGGATACCGTAGGAGTACTTTGGGTGTACCAAACGTCACAACGTAACTGGGTGACTATAAAGGTAGACTACGGGTATCTCCGAAAGTATCTGTTGGGTTGACACGGATCAAGACTGGGATTTGTCACTCCGTATGACGGAGAGATATCACTGGGCCCACTCGGTAATGCATCATCATAATGAGCTCAAAGTGACCAAGTGTCTGGTCACGGGATCATGCATTACGGTACGAGTAAAGTGACTTGCCGGTAACGAGATTGAACGAGGTATTGGTATACCGACGATCGAATCTCGGGCAAGTAATATATCGATTGACAAAGGGAATTGCATACGGGGTTGATTGAATCCTCGACATCGTGGTTCATCCGATGAGATCATCGTGGAGCATGTAGGAGCCAACATGGGTATCCAGATCCCGCTGTTGGTTATTGACCGGAGAGTCGTCTCGGTCATGTCTGCTTGTCTCCCGAACCCGTAGGGTCTACACACTTAAGGTTCGGTGACGCTAGGGTTGTGAAGATAAGTATATGCAGTAACCTGAATGTTGTTCGGGGTCCCGGATGAGATCCCGGACGTCACGAGGAGTTCCGGAATGATCCGGAGGTAAAGAATTATATATAGGATGTGCAGTTTCGGCCATTGGGACAAGTTTCGGGGTACCCGGTATTGTACCGGGACCACCGGAAGGGTCCCGGGGGTCCACCGGGTGGGGCCACCTATCCCGGAGGGCCCCTTGGGCTGAAATAGGTGGGAACCCAGCCCATAGTGGGCTGGGGCGCCATCCCCCCCAAGGCCCATGCGCCTAGGGTTGGTGGGGGGGGAACCCTAAGGGGGGCGCCCCCTTGCTTGGGGGGCAAGCCCCCCACCCCTTGGCCGCCGCCCCCCCTGGTAGATCCCATCTACCAGGGCCGCCCCCCCCCCCCCCTGGCACCCCTATATATAGGTGGGGAGAGGAGGGACTTGACCCCGAGGCCTTTGGTGCTTCCCTCTCTCCCTGTTACACCTTTCTCTCTCGTAGTACACGGCGAAGCCCTGCTGTCGTGACGCCCTGCATCCACCACCACGCCGTCGTGCTGCTGGATCTTCATCAACCTCCCCTTCCCCCTTGCTGGATCAAGAAGGAGGAGACGTCTCCCGTCCCGTACGTGTGTTGAACGCGGAGGTGCCGTCCGTTCGGCGCTGGTCATCGGTGATTTGGATCACGACGTGTTCGACAACATCAACCACGTTCTAACGAACGCTTCCGCTCGCGATCGACAAAGGTATGTAGATGCATCTCGTGACTCGTTGCTAGATGAACTCCTAGATGATCTTGGTGAAACGAGTAGGAAAATTTTTGTTTTCTGCAACGTTCCCCAACACAAACTCCTTCTCTACCTTTTCTTTTCTTCCCTTTTCTTCCTCTTTTTCTGTTGTTTTTTTTATTAGAGAAGATAGTGGGAGAGAGAGCCCAGTCTCTCAGGCCTGCTAGGCCTGCCCTTTTGCCTTAAGGCCCATATGACCCCTCCTCTCTATTGGGCCGGCCCCAAGCCCACCTAACACTGCTAACCCTAGGCCCAAGAGAAACTCTCTCCCGATCGATCCCCAACTTCCCCCGCATCACCTCCTCCTCGTTCCCTCACGCCGCCAGAGACCTTCGTCCCGACCCCTCGCTCAGCTCCTCTCGATCCCCATGGCCTCTCCCTCATTTTCCCTCGCTCCCACGACTCCGCGTGCCTCCAGAGCCCGACACAGCACCGTTGGAGGAGCCGCCCTCGTCCGTCGCCCCGCCTCAAGTCCGCTGATGCCAAGCGCCGCCCCGATCTTCCCGCGGCCAACTCTCCTCCCCCTGCTCCTCCACGCGGTGCCGACCGGCGACCAAGACGAACGGGAACCCCATCGGGGATCCTTCTCTACGCCCTCTCCTGGAGCCACCCGCTGCTGCTCCTCTTCTTCGAGGCGCAAGTCCCGCCGCGGCTGCTGCTCTGCTCCTGCCCCGTCGGAGACCACGAGCCCCTCCACTCCTTCTTCCAGCGGAGCCCCGTACCTCGACCTCGCCTCTCTGCAACTCCCGTGGATGCCGTCCAGGGAACCATGGCGTCGTCGTCTCAAGGCCGTCGCCGGTGGGATCCTGCGTCCCTCCGCCATCTTCCTGGTCAAGTGACGCCAGGGCCGACCCCGCCGCGTTCCTCTACTCCTCTCGCCTCGAGCACCTGCCGCTGAACACCACCTTCGTCTTCTGCTGCAGCTTCACCGATGAGCACAGGCCGCCGCCGCGTTGCTTTGCCTTCGCCTCCCGGCTTCGTCCGCGAGAACGGTTACAGTCACTTCGGTTTGACAAGTTGCCAAGTACCACTACATTTGCCATGTACATCTACACCGAGACGAGACCACCAAGATGTATCCTGATGTCGCCGAAGACACGTGAACATCTACACGACGATCGCCGAGTACCTCTTCGCAAGTACCCCTACGCGCGAAGACGTCAAGACAGTTTCGGAATTCACCAAATACCACTACGGCCGGAGACCTCAATGCCCGACGCCCAAACGATCATCGAACCGGAAATAACGCCAAGTACTAGGTCAACGAGAACAGCCAAGTTCGCCTTCCGCCGTCTCCGAAATCGCCAAGTACCACGACGAACCGAGAACAACTACTGTCGACGTGCATTTTGCCAAGTACCACTACCGCCGTCGCAAGAACGGGACCGGAAAGTCCGAAGACCCCAAGTACCACGACATCGATGACATGAACATCTACGGAATGTGTACGACTACGCGATGTGACGCCAAGTTCGATGACGACCGTGTACCCCTACCGCTCCTCGAACATGAACGTCTACTTCCTCTTCGACTCGTGAACCTCTACTTCCACTACGATCCGCGAGTACCACTACTTCCACTACGAACTCGAACCGCCGCAATACCGCACACTTCAAAGGTATAACCTTGAGGCGACGTCTGTGAATGTATGTTTGCGATGTTTGAGATGCTCGTGTTTTGCACCCTATTCAAATTGTCACTCGTTTCCTTGTCGCCAACTCGTGGGACACCCGAAATCCGGGAGCGCCCCACCATCTTTTGCACGCTTCCGCGCACTTCTCCTTTGCATCGGTATCTCAATCGAGATACCAGAACCGGAACGTTGCCGTGGCACCATTTCGTTATCGTTGTCGTGGCTCCCCTTTTCATTCCCGCCACGATGACAAATGCTTCTTAATATGCTCTTATCAACTTATTCATAAAAATTGCATAAACTTGTTCATGTCATCCGCATCATGATAACAACAATTAGAATGTTTAAAATTGTTGTTTGCTTTAAATTGCTAATTGCATATGGGTTTTACCGGAATTGTTGTTTGGCGTTCCGGCCTCATTTAAACTTTCCTAAATAGATGATTTCCTTATGCTCTCCTCTTGCCATGTTTAGCAACATTTAATATTGTTGGGTACATAAACGAGATCGAACTAAATAACTTGTTGTGGTGTTTCTTCAATATGCAACTCCATTGCATAATGAGCTACACTTAATTTGTAGGATTGTTTGTGCACTTTGTCATGCCATGTATCATTAAACCGAACATACATCATAATTGTTTGTGCATCATTCCATGCTTATGTGGTGGTTGTTTACTATGTTGTGTGCTTCTTTCCGGTGTTGCTTCTTCGGGTTGGTCCCGGTAACGTCGTGTTTGTGAGGACTCGTTCGTCTACGTCCGTTTGTCTTCTTCATGGACTCGTTCTTCTTCCTTGAGGGATTTCAGGCAAGATGATCATACCCTCGAAATCACTACTATCTTTGCTTTGCTAGATGCTCGCTCTTTTGCTGGCCTATGCTGCGAGACCTACCACTTGCTTATCATGCCTCCCATATTGTTGAACCAAGCCTCTAACCCACCTTGTCCTAGCAAACCATTGATTGGCTATGTTACCGCTTTGCTCAGCCCCTCTTATAGCGTTGTTAGTTGCAGGTGAAGACTGAAGTTTGTTCCTTGTCGGAACATGGAGATGTTGTTCCTTGTTGGAACATGTTTACTTGTTGGGATATCACAATATATCTTATTTAATTAATGCATCTATATACTTGGTAAAGGGTGGAAGGCTCGGCCTTTGCCTGGTGTTTTGTTCCACTCTTGCCGCCTTAGTTTCCGTCATATCGGTGTTATGTTCGCGGATTTTGCATTCCTCACGCGGTTGGGCTATTATGGGAACCCCTTGACAGTTCGCCTTAAGTAAAGTTTTTCCAGCAATGGCCAACATTGGTTTTACCATTTGCCACCTAGCCTTTTCTTTTCCCTTGGGGGTCGCGCGCCCAAGGGTCATCATTATTTTACCCCCCCCCCCCTGGGCCAGTGCTCCTCTGAGTGTTGGTCCAACTTGTCAGCCGCCGGTGGCCACCAGGGGCAACTCTGGGCTGGCCTACCGGAAGTTTAGACAATCCGGTGTGCCCTGAGAAAGAGATATGTGCAGCTCCTATCGGGATTTGTCGGCACATTCGGGCGGTGTTGCTGGTTTAGTTTTACCCTGTCGAAATGTCTTGTTGTACCGGGATACCGAGTCTGATCGGAATGTCTCGGGAGGAGGTCTATTCCTTCGTTGACCGTGAGAGCTTGTGATGGGCTAAGTTGGGACACCCCTGCAGGGATTTGAACTTTCGAAAGCCGTGCCCGCGGTTATGGGCAGATGGGAATTCGTTAACGTCCGGTTGTAGAAAACCTGAAGTCGACCTTAATTAAAATGAATCAACCGCGTGTGTTACCGTGATGGTCTCTTTCTGGCGGAGTCCGGGAAGTGAACACGGTGTTGGTGTTATGCTTGACGTAGGTTGCTATAGGATCACTTCTTGATCATAGATTTCTCGACCGTGCTTTGCCTTCTCTTCTCGCTCTCTTTTGCGTATGTTAGCCACCATATATGCTAGTCGCTTGCTGCAGCTCCACCTCATACCTTTACCTTACCCATAAACTTAAATAGTCTTGATCGCGAGGGTGCGAGATTGCTGAGTCCCTGTGGCTCACAGATACTTCCAAAACCAGTTTGCAGGTGCCGATGAGTCCGTGCAGATGACGTAACCAAGCTCAGGAGGAGCTCGTTGAAGATCTTGTCCTTTGTCTTGCTTCGCTCTAGTTGATCAGTAGTGGAGCCCAGTTGGGGTCGACCGGGGACCGTGTCGCATTTGGGGTTCTTCTTTTATTTTGGTTTCGTAGTCGAACCTTGATTGTATTTGGATGATGTAATGCTTTATTCATGTAATTGTGTGAAGTGGCGATTGTAAGCCAACTATGTATCTTTTCCCTTATGTATTACATGGGTTGTGTGAAGATTACCTCACTTGCGACATATGCCTTCAATGCGATTATGTCTCTAAGTCGTGCCTCGACACGTGGGAGCTATAGTCGCATCGAGGGTGTTACAAGTTGGTATCAGAGCCTTCCCTGACCTTAGGAGCCCCACTGCTTGTTCGTTTTTAGCTGCCGTTGTTGAGTCTAGAAAAAAATGTTTTGAGTCATTTAGAAATTATATATCGGAGAGTTTAGGAATTCTTTTTACTTCCCAGTCTCCTCATCTCTCTGGTAAGGCATCCTGACGTAGAGTTTTGACTCTTCTCTTCTCAAATTTCACTAAATTTTTTTTAGGATCACGTGGGTATCTTGGAATCGTTCCGATGGTTTTATGATGAGAACATTGTCTTGGTGCCTCCTGTCAGGGGTTTAGTGGAAGTGTCCCGGTGAGTTGAGCTCTGAGGTGTTGTCATCATAATTTTATCGTTGCAGTTCTGGAATACCTGAGTTTAGTACGCCGACATCGAAAATCTCTTTTATGCAGTTCGTTGGTGAGATAACCTCGACGCCACCCAGTACTGGGGCGGGAGTTCGGGAGTATTACCATAACTTGTATAACGATGCTTTTCGAAGGTTGAGGTAGATGATTTCCGAAGGTTTCTTGGTTATGTGTTGAAGGATGGATACAGCTGGATGTAGGATTTGCTAGTTTGGGTGAGATATTATGCTTCCCCTGTATCCCCAACACCTGATTGCATAACCGGATAATTTCGGGAGTTTCATAGGTGGGAATTCAAGTAGCTCTTAGGATATCTTTTCCGACAGATGTATGATATGAAATTGGGGTTCGACGTCTAGTGGTCCGCCTATTCACGGTCGATTTTACAGTGGTCTCGTTGTGTCTTAAAGAGTCCTTGGCTATGCCGACTCGGGGACGCTTCGTATGTCATGTGCACTGCCTTGTACATGATGGTGCTGTACAATCGAGCCCGTGTAGGCCCCACCACGAAAACTTCAGACGAAATCTCTATGATATGTTTATTCCGGCTTATTCTACAAGCCAATCCTTTGTTTTGTTTTGAGTTGTGGTATTCGAGTTGCTTCAAAGTCAAATGTTGATTCCATACCTTTTTCCTAAGTGGTGTTCTCATATTCCTATATGAATACCAATCCTTCATGATAATTGAGATTGTCATGCCAATCCTTTTTAACCGGTGTGCTTCTCTTCAAGTGGATCCGATCATTTCAACATCCGCAAGATCAATTCTAAGTTCCTCAACGGTGTTCGTTTCTTCCATTCCAAATTGTCTTTGTTTTTCCCACCCTCCCTCCCTTTGTTTTTCTTCAGGAATCCGATGTCTTATTCAAGTATCCATTTTATTGATGGAAGTCTCTCCATTCTTTTCCTTCAATGTTCTTATCCGGTGATTCTCATGAAGATTCTAACGGAGGTTCAAGTTCGTCATTATTTGTTCTTTTCTTCTCCGGTGGTTTCAAGTCAAGCTCTGTTGATCATATCTTTTTCCTCGTTTGCAAATACCTTCTCATGCCGGTACACCTAATAATCTTTCACCGCTCGCTATTCTATTGTTCCGGAGTGCTCAAGTTATCTCGAAGATTCATGTTTTCCACTCTGCATTCGTTCAAGATTTTTTTTGAGGTTGTTATCTCATTCAAGCTATTTTATTCAACCGGTGCAACCTCTCTTTTAATCTTTTCAACGATGTTTCTTTTGAGTGGGTCCTAACCCATGGGTTTTTTTCCCCAGGATCTTACCTGACTCTTCTTATTTTCCCCGGAGTTATCCTAAATTACTTTCGAAGTTTGACGTAAGGATGAATTATCATCAGTCATATGCCTTCCTCCAAGATCTTTCAAATTCTTTCCGTAGTTGGCTCAACCTCTTCGCTTTTGATTCTCCCGGAGTGTCTAAATAATTCATGGTGGTGTTTCTTGTTGTCATTCTCGGATTTTGAAGACCGAAGAAGAGTTTCTCTTTAATCTTGCTCCATCCTCTTCAAGATTCGTGATTCTAGCTTGTGGCCATCCTCTCATAATTGTTTTGATCGTGAGAATTCTTTTCACCCATCCGGAGATATTCAAGAGTCTTCTCAGTTTGTTATCCGGAGTCCATCAATTCAGGTTTATTCATTCTCAGTTGTCAGTTATCATTCTCCTATCTTACCGGTGCATCATTCAAGTGATCTGTAATCAGTTTGTGATCCCTTCGTTCTCTTGTATCTAAATTCTCTCAAGTATCTTCGTACATTTCATAATTATTCCCGGTGTTCCTTTATTTTTCCTTCGTTCGTTTTCAATTCTTACCGGTGGCTCGCTCAAGATTTCTATTCCTTTGTTATTGTATTGATCCAGTCTTTATTTCTATCCTACTGGTGGTTCGTTCAATGTTTTCCCAAGTTGGCGCTATATCTATCTTAATCCTTTCTACGAGAATAAGTAGTGTGCCAAATCCATTGCTTGTCATCAATTTAATTGGTGAAGGATACGCATAATGTAATTCTTATTCTTGTTTCATTCAAGTGATTAATTCCTTATTCCGGAGGCTCATAAAAAATTATTGGTTTCACTTGTTTCATCTTTTCTTTTCCGGAGTTCCAAGTTCTCTCAATTATATCACCACGGAGATTTATCTAAATCTTTACAAGGTTTCACCTTGTGTTTACAACTTCTCTTTCTTCTCGTTATCCTTTAGTTACCGGAGTTCTTCATGGAGGTTCTACATGTTGGTTCATAAAGGATTTAATTCCTTCTCGAAGTGTTCATATAGATTCTTTTCAGATGAGCTCAAGCATTCTTCATCTTGCAATCCGGAGTACAATTCGTTCTACCGTATCATTGGAGGTGGTTTTACATCATTCTTGATAATTTTCCTTCGTGTTTCATGTTTCACAAGTTATCAAGTATGAGATATTTTAAATCCATCAACCTCTTCGTTGGAGTTATCTTGGGTTATATTTCACCTAAAGCTTTTTCCTAAGGATTGTTGCTATTATGGTGCTTATAAATGACCCAAGTTCTTCATTTATCCTCCCGGTGAAATAAGCTTCTCGTCTCCTTGTTCATATCAATCCAATTTTTTTCCCGTGAGTGGCAGGGTTTCACCTCATAATTTGAGATGTATTCCATAAGACCATATCAAGCTTATTCTTTTCGTTGTTGGCTTTCCAATAACTCCGTTCAACCCTTCTCCTAAAGGTGCCTTTTCAAGCTCTTTTATAGCAGAAGTTGGCATTGTCTTCTACATTCTTCTGTCTCAATTATCCTTATTCCATTCTTTCTCTTGGAGGTCTATTGATGTTGCTCTTTTCACTCTTCATCTCGGTTTGTCAAGATCATGTTCAATTTCTTCCATTTACAGTCGAAGTGCTGTCCAAATTATATCAGGCTTATTCCTTCTCTATCTTGTTTTTTTTAACCGGAGTGGTTTCAATATTTATCTTGCCTCCAACCTCCAGGTTTTTTCGCAATGTTCTTTGTTCCTCTTTTCTAAAGGAGTGTTTTCGACCTTGTTCACCTTCGTTGTATTCTATCTCGAATTTGTTCAACCTCGCAAGGTTCTTTGGTTTCACTCGTTTGTCAAAGGAGCAACTTAGTCTTACCTCTTCTCTTTCTCTTCCGTTTTTCCCTCCGGTGCCATTCTAGATCTCGGGACGAGATCCTCTCGTAGTGGTGGAGTGTTGTAACGCCCCGAGACCGATGTGCCAGGTGTCCTCCGCTTATTCGCTGTTGTTGCCTTGTCATTGCTTGCGTGTCATGCATTGCATATCATATCATCATGTCATAATCTTTTGCATCTCAACTAAATAATTTGTGTGGATCTTCGATCCATTTAAATCGAGGGAAGAGTGACTTCTCTTTATAACATATCCTCCCGATATTAGTGGAGCTATTATAAAATAATCCATTCTTATGGAAGCACCTAAAACACACTTGCAAATTTCCCCATGCCTTTGTTATCTCACTGCTTGACCCCGAACCTTGTCCGTATATTCTTTCATCTTTTTCCGGAGCTCCACCAAAAATCCAAACATTTTATGGACCTTCCTAACCCTCACTTCCTATTTAAACCATTTGAATTTAAATCAAATGAGTTTGAATTTAAACTTTCAAAAATGCACACTCCATTTTTCTTGGAACATGCGCATTTTTGCGAGTCCGGGAAATTTATTCCTGTGCCCAAACTCCTTCTCTACCTTTTCTTTTCTTCCCTTTTCTTCCTCTTTTTCTGTTGTTTTTTTTATTAGAGAAGATAGTGGGAGAGAGAGCCCAGCCTCTCAGGCCTGCTAGGCCTGCCCTTTTGCCTTAAGGCCCAGATGACCCCTCCTCTCTATTGGGCCGGCCCCAAGCCCACCTAACGCTGCTAACCCTAGGCCCGAGCGAAACTCTCTCCCGATCGATCCCCAACTTCCCCCGCATCACCTCCTCCTCGTTCCCTCACGCCGCCAGAGACCTTCGTCCCGACCCCTTGCTCAGCTCCTCTCGATCCCCATGGCCTCTCCCTCATTTTCCCTCGCTCCCGCGGCTCCGCGTGCCTCCAGAGCCCGACGCAGCACCGTTGGAGGAGCCGCCCTCGTCCGTCGCCCCGCCTCAAGTCCGCCGATGCCAAGCGCCGCCCCGACCTTCCCGCGGCCACCTCTCCTCCCCCTGCTCCTCCACGCGGTGCCGACCGGCGACCAAGACGAACGGGAACCCCACCGGGGATCCTTCTCTACGCCCTCTCCTGGAGCCACCCGCTGTTGCTCCTCTTCTTCGAGGCGCAAGTCCCACCGCGGCTGCTGCTCTGCTCCTGCCCCGTCGGAGACCACGAGCCCCTCCACTCCTTCTTCCAGCGGAGCCCCGTACCTCGACCTCGCCTCTCTGCAACTCCCGTGGCTGCCGTCCAGGGAACCCATGGCGTCGTCGTCTCAAGGCCGTCGCCAGTGGGATCCTGCGTCCCTCCGCCATCTTCCTGGTCAAGTGACGCCAGGGCCGACCCCGCCGCATTCCTCTACTCCTCTCGCCTCGAGCACCTGCCGCTGAACACCACCTTCGTCTTCTGCTACAGCTTCACCGATGAGCAGAGGCCGCCGCCGCGTTGCTTTGCCTTCGCCTCCCGGCTTCGTCCGCGAGAACGGTTACAGTCACTTGGGTTTGACAAGTTGCCGAGTACCACTACATTTTCCATGTACATCTACACCGAGACGAGACCGCCAAGATGTATCCTGATGTCGCCGAAGACACGTGAACATCTACACGACGATTGCCGAGTACCTCTTCGCAAGTACCCCTACGCGCGAAGACGCCAAGACAGTTTCGGAATTCACCAAGTACGACTACGGCCGGAGACCTCGACGCCCGACGCCCAAACGATCATCGAACCGGAAATAACGCCAAGTACTAGGTCAACGAGAACAGCCAAGTTCGCCTTCCGCCGTCTCCGAAATCGCCAAGTACCACGACGAACCGAGAACAACTACTGTCGACATGCATTTTGCCAAGTACCACTACCGCCGTCGCAAGAACGGGACTGGAAAGTCCGAAGACCCGAAGTACCACGACATCGATGACATGAACATCTACGGAATGTGTACGACTACGCGATGTGACGCCAAGTTCAATGACGACCGTGTACCCCTACCGCTCCTCGAACATGAACGTCTACTTCTTCTTCGACTCGTGAACCTCTACTTCCACTACGATCCGCGAGTACCACTACTTCCACTACGAACTCGAACCGCCGCAATACCGCACACTTCAAAGGTATATCCTCGAGGCGACGTCCGTGAACGTATGTTTGCGATGTTTGAGATGCTCGTGTTTTGCACCCTATTCAAATTGTCACTCGTTTCCTTGTCGCCAACTCATGGGACACCCAGAATCCGGGAGCGCCCCACCATCTTTTGCACGCTTCCGCGCACTTCTCCTTTGCATCGGTATCTCAATCGAGATACCAGAACCGGAACGTTGCCGTGGCACCGTTTCGTTATCGTTGTCGTGGCTCCCCTTTTCATTTCCGCCACGATGACAAATGCTTCTTAATATGCTCTTATCAACTTATTCATAAAAATTGCATAAACTTGTTCATGTCATCCGCATCATGATAACAACAATTAGAATGTTTAAAATTGTTGTTTGCTTTAAATTGCTGATTGCATATGGGGTTTTACCGGAATTGTTGTTTGGCGTTCCGGCCTCATTTAAACTTGCCTAAATAGATGATTTCCTTATGCTCTCCTCTTGCCATGTTTAGCAACATTTAATATTGTTGGGTACATAAACTAGATCGAACTAAATAACTTGTTGTGGTGTTTCTTCAATATGCAACTCCATTGCATAATGAGCTACACTTAATTTGTAGGATTGTTTGTGCACTTTGTCATGCCATGTATCATTAAACCGAACATACATCATAATTGTTTGTGCATCATTCCATGCTTATGTGGTGGTTGTTTACTATGTTGTGTGCTTCTTTCCGGTGTTGCTTCTTCGGGTTGGTCCCGGTAACGTCGTGTTTGTGAGGACCCGTTCGTCTACGTCCATTTGTCTTCTTCATGGACTCGTTCTTCTTCCTTGCGGGATTTCAGGCAAGATGATCATACCCTCGAAATCACTACTATCTTTGCTTTGCTAGATGCTCGCTCTTTTGCTGGCCTATGCTGCGAGACCTACCACTTGCTTATCATGCCTCCCATATTGTTGAACCAAGCCTCTAACCCACCTTGTCCTAGCAAACCGTTGATTGGCTATGTTACCGCTTTGCTCAGCCCCTCTTATAGCGTTGTTAGTTGCAGGTGAAGACTGAAGTTTGTTCCTTGTCGGAACATGGAGATGTTGTTCCTTGTTGGAACATGTTTACTTGTTGGGATATCACAATATATCTTATTTAATTAATGCATCTATATACTTGGTAAAGGGTGGAAGGCTCGGCCTTATGCCTGGTGTTTTGTTTCACTCTTGCCGCCTTAGTTTCCGTCATATCGGTGTTATGTTCCCGGATTTTGCGTTCCTCACGCGGTTGGGCTATTATGGGAACCCCTTGACAGTTCGCCTTAAGTAAAGCTTTTCTAGCAATGCCCAACATTGGTTTTACCATTTGCCACCTAGCCTTTTCTTTTCCCTTGGGGGTCGCGCGCCCAAGGGTCATCATTATTTTACCCCCCCCCCCCCCCGGGGCCAGTGCTCCTCTGAGTGTTGGTCCAACTTGTCAGCCGCCGGTGGCCACCAGGGGCAACTCTGGGCTGGCCTACCGGAAGTTTAGACAATCCGGTGTGCCCTGAGAAAGAGATATGTGCAGCTCCTATCGGGATTTGTCAGCACATTCGGGCGGTGTTGCTGGTTTAGTTTTACCCTGTCAAAATGTCTTGTTGTACCGGGGTACCGAGTCTGATCGGTATGTTTCAGGAGGAGGTCTATTCCTTCGTTGACCGTGAGAGCTTGTGATGGGCTAAGTTGGGACACCCCTGCAGGGATTTGAACTTTCGAAAGCCGTGCCCGCGGTTATGGGCAGATGGGAATTTGTTAACGTCCGGTTGTAGAAAACCTAAAGTCGACCTTAATTAAAATGAATCAACCGCATGTGTTACCGTGATGGTCTCTTTCTGGCGGAGTCCGGGAAGTGAACACGGTGTTGGAGTTATGCTTGACGTAGGTTGCTATAGGATCACTTCTTGATCATAGATTTCTCGACCGTGCTTTGCCTTCTCTTCTCGCTCTCTTTTGCGTATGTTAGCCACCATATATGCTAGTCGCTTGCTGCAGCTCCACCTCATACCTTTACCTTACCCATAAGCTTAAATAGTCTTGATCGCGAGGGTGCGAGATTGCTGAGTCCCTGTGGCTGATGCTGATGAGTCCGTGCAGATGACGTAACCAAGCTCAGGAGGAGCTCGTTGAAGATCTTATCCTTTGTCTTGCTTCGCTCTAGTTGATCAGTAGTGGAGCCCAGTTGGGGTCAATCGGGGGACCGTGTCGCATTTGGGGTTCTTCTTTTATTTTGGTTCCGTAGTCGGACCTTGATTGTATTTGGATGATGTAATGCTTTATTCATGTAATTGTGTGAAGTGGCGATTGTAAGCCAACTATGTATCTTTTCCCTTATGTATTACATGGGTTGTGTGAAGATTACCTCACTTGCGACATATGCCTTCAATGCGATTATGTCTCTAAGTCGTGCCTCGACACGTGGGAGCTATAGTCGCATCGAGGGTGTTACAAGTTGGTATCAGAGCCTTCCCTGACCTTAGGAGCCCCACTGCTTGATCGTTTTTAGCAGCCGTTGTTGAGTCTAGAAAAAAATGTTTTGAGTCATTTAGGAATTATATATCGGAGAGTTTAGGAATTCTTTTTACTTCCAGTCTCCTCATCTCTCTGGTAAGGCATCCTGACGTAGAGTTTTGACTCTTCTCTTCTCAAATTTCACTAAAAAAAATTAGAATCACGTGGGTATCTTGGAATCGTTCCGATGGTTTTATGATGAGAACATTGTCTTGGTGCCTCCTGTCAGGGGTTTAGTGGAAGTGTCCCGGAAAGTTGAGCTCTGAGGTGTTGTCGTCATAATTTTATCATTGCAGTTCTGGAATACCTGAATTTAGTACGCCGACATCGAAAATCTCTTTTATGCAGTTCGTTGGTGAGATAACCTGGACGCCGCCCAATACTGGGGCGGGAGTTCGGGAGTATTGCCATAACTTGTATAACGGATGCTTTTCGAAGGTTGAGGTAGATGATTTCCGAAGGTTTCTTGGTTATGTGTTGAAGGATGGATACAGCTGGATGTAGGATTTGCTAGTTTGGGTGAGATATTATGCTTCCCCTGTATCCCCAACACCTGTATGCATCACCATGATCTTGCGTGTGCGTAGGAAATTTTTTGAAATTACTGCGTTCCCCAACAATAAAAACAGCAAGGTAACTAATGATAAAAGTGAGTAAAAACGGTATAGCAATGCGTTGAAACAAGGCCTAGGGTTCATATTTTCACTAGTGCAAGTTCTTTCAACAATAATAACATAATTGGATCATATAACTATCCCTCAACATTTAACAAAGAGTCACTCCAAAGTCACTAATAGCGGAGGACAAACGAAGAGATTATGGTAGGGTACAAAACGACCTCAAAGTTATCCTTTTTGATCGATCTATTCAAGAGTCCGTAATAAAATAACACAAAGCTATGTTTTCTGTTCGATCTATCATAGAGTTCTTACTAGAATAACACATTAAGACGCAAATCAACCAAAACCCTAATGTCACCTAGATACTCCAATGTCACCTCAAGTATCCGTGGGTATGATTATACGATATGCATCACACAATCTCAGATTCATCTATTCAACCAACACAAAGAACTTCAAAGAGTGCCCCAAAGTTTCTACTAGAGAGTCAAGATGAAAACGTGTGCCAACCCCTATGCATAAGTTCATGAGGTCACAGAACTCGCAAGTTGATCACCAAAACATACATCAAGTGGATCACGTGATATCCCATTGTCACCACAGATAAGCACATGCAAGACATACATCAAATGTTCTCAAATCCTTAAAGACTCAATCCAATAAGATAACTTCAAAGGGAAAACTCAATCCATCACAAGAGAGGAGAGGGGCAGAAACATCATAAGATCCAACTAATAATAGCAAAGCTCGCGATACATCAAGATTGTGCCGAATCAAGAACACGAGAGAGAGAGAGAGAGAGATCAAACACATAGCGACTGGTACATACCCTCAGCCCCGAGGGTGAACTACTCCCTCCTCGTCGTGGAGAGCGCCGGGATGATGAAGATGGCCACCAGAGAGGGATTCCCCCTCCGGCAGGGTGCCGGAACGGGTCTAGATTGATTTTCGGTGGCTCCAGAGGCTTGCGGCGATGGAAATCCCGATCTAGGTTTCTTTCTGAAAGTTTGGGGTTAATGATGTAGAATTTTCTAGAAAGCATAAAGGAGTGTTTGAAAGGAGTTTTTCAAAGAAAGACCTCGGTGAAGCTGCTTACATATTAGGCATCAAGATCTATAGAGATAGATCAAGACGCTTGATAAGATTTTTCAATGAGTACATACCTTGACAAGATTTTGAAGTAGTTCAGAATGGAACAGTTAAAGAAGGAGTTCTTGCCTATATTGCAAGGTGTAAAGTTGAGTACACTCAAAACATGACCACATCAGAAAATAGAAAGAGAATGAAAATCATTCCCTATGCCTCAGTCATAGGTTCTATAAAGTATGATATGTTGTGTACTGAACCTATTGTGTACCTTGCCACGAATTTGGCAAGGTATCTGACCGCCGAAATCTCGCACAGGCTGCCAGCCCGAGGGCAGGTCATCCCCACTCCCGAACCCAACGAGAGTGTCGTATTTGTTTCCCACTTCCTCTGAGGGCTAGGCTTTAGTCTCGATCCCTTCGTCAGAGGGCTCATGTTCTATTATGGGCTCTACTTCCATGATCTAGCTCCGGATTCCATTCTTCACATCTCGTCGTTTATCGTCATATGTGAGGCCTTCCTCCGCATCACCCCACACTTCGGCTTATGACTCAAGACCTTCAATGTGAAGCCGAAGATAATCGATGGATGACACGCAGAATGCGGAGGTGCCACAATAAGCAATGGCGTCGATGCCCCATGGCCAAAGGGTTCCTTCCCGGAGATATCCAACTTATGGCAGCGGGAGTGGTTTTACATCACAACTCCCCGAAGTACTAAGTGGGTGGCTGCCCCGCCTTCCGTTCCCCCCCCACCACCACCACCACAACTGGTGTCATGGGTCAACAAGGGGCTAGACTAGGGGCCAGTTAATGACGTGCCGACATTGCAATGTCGCATCCGAGATCTACTCAAGAGGGATGTCGGTCTCGTCAAAGTAATGCAAGTTATGCTATTTTGTCGGGTCCTGCCATGCCAACGTCGATCTCTCAGTATGCGGGAGTTCAACCCGGAAGGACCGCGAGCTATTCAGCAGTTCTTCGGCGTGACGCTCAAAGAGATATATGGATTGTTCTTCGGATCATGAATAAAGTGTCTGGATACCACCGAGTATGCGGGTCTCAACTGTAATCGTCCAGATACCCAGGTAAGTATTTCCAAGACCGAACACACTGTCTATTCATTTGCCATAACATAATTCTGAAAGAATTGCTCTTGGCCAGGACTGGGTAAGAAAGGCAAAGATGATCAGGTGTTCGGCCCCCCTTCCCGAGGGCTCGCCGGATCCTATACTAGCCAGGATGCTGGAGCACGCGCCTTATCAAGTGCCCTCGGGGGAAGATAAAGGGATAGACGAAGAAGCCGAAAGCGAGCCTCACGCATTACTCATCCAAACCGAGGGAATTAGTACCTCCACGAAGGAGGATAATCAGGGAGAAGAATATGAAATTACCTCTCCACAAGGAAGGAAAAGGACCGCACCTGAAGACTTGGAAACAAGGGTTCCCAAACGAGAGAAGAAACCCTTGACAGGGGGCCCTGACCCGGAGGGCATTCCTTCCGCACAGTACCCGCAAGGGGATCAGCCCTCCACCGAGCTGTAAGTGAACAAAGGTACTTTTGGTAAATATATTTTGCTTTATCTCCGCGGACAATAACCGAGACGTATGTCTTGCAGCCCGGATCGTAGCTCTTCCCGACAGAGTTTGTCTTCGAGGGATCTTCTTCCGGAGATGATGGAGAGCGAAATGCCTCCCCTTGTCTCCCCGCCTCCTGGGGCGAATGACCCTGAGGTGTCATCACGGAGGATTTCTCCTGATCCGCCAAGGCCAGAAGGTAACCCTTCGGCCACCCGAAGTCCGGAGTATTCGGCTCCTAAGGGGAGTAACCAAAAGAGTCCGGAATTGTCCGGTGCGCACCCGGACGTACTGACGGGTCTTCTGGAGCAAGCGGCTACGGACGAGCATCGTATTTTAATGGGTATGGTGGTTGAGAGGATCTCATCCGCCAAAAGTTGATTGCATGAAGCTTTTATGAGCCTGCTAAAAAGGCTTTGAGGTACGCAAAAAAAATTGACGGTACCGCACACGCTAGGTGTGCTCTATACATATAGTAGCCCCTGAGACTCTGGTTGCTGTCCCAAGGCGGCAAACAGAGGATCATAGTCCCAGGTAATGATCGTGCTGCTTTCATGTGCAGGCAGCGGACGGTCCGGTGGCTGGCCGGACTGCTGAGTTTGCCGGACTAAGCCGGCAACTGGACGCGGCAGATGCCGACATTGCGCTTGTGAACAAGCGGCTTGACGAGGCACAGGGTATGTATTTCGGATGGTCAACAAGTATTAAGAGGAGCATGATGCTAGTATCTATAATACGTTTTGACTGCAGATGAAGCTGCCACCGTGGAGACCCTTCGGGCAGAACTTGCCCGAGCCAAGGACCAAGTCAGGAGAAGTGATGCGGCCGCCCTAAAGGCGGCCGAAGACTTAAAGAGCCGAACACATCGCAAGAGCGAAGATGAAATAGCCAAGATGGCTGTTGAGCTGAAAGATGCCGCCGACCGATATGAGCTTCTTGAAAAGGAAAGCCAAGTGAGAGCGGCTGACCTAAAGAGAGCCATGGAGGCAGCCAAGGAAACCCGTTCTAAAATCAGAGCGGCAGAGGAGGAGCTCCGTCAAGCCGGAGATATCACGGCTGGGAAGCCCTTTTTGTTGCGGACGAAGTTCGGAGATCGATTATGGAGTGCTGCAGACGCATATGCGGACTTGGCAATGCGTGCTGCTGATGCGACTGCGTTTTTCAAAGATTAAGAAGATCACGAAGTAGAGAAGTTGTTCTAGTCGCAGTTCAGTGCTCCGACGCGTCCGCTGCTGTTAAATGAGCAGATGGCCGAGTGGGCTGAGCTCCATAGGTTGTCTGGGCTTGCCATGAGGTCTGTCGTGGATCATCTTTGGCAGAAAGGACCAAAGCCGAATAGTTATTTTGGTTTAGTGCAACGATTCCTTGGTGTTGTGCAGCATATCGATGCCGTAAAGAGGTCAGTTGTAACACCCAGAGAATCTTGCTACAGTAATCTCCCCCTAATGGTGGTCATGTCATCATGATTACTATGCAAAATTGCCACTTGCCTAAAAAATCAAATTCTAATTCTAATTTAATTTACAAGTGAAACTATTATTTCTTCAAATAGTAAAAATAAAATGTCCAGACTATTCTATAAATTCCCCTGATCATTGCCATGGTGGAACCAATTTCTTTTGACTCACCAATTAATCCTTAGGAAATTATAAAGTGATCCAGCGGCACCTTTTCAATTTCTTTTTTTTTTAATCTTTACCAAAGGCCCTGTAACTTTTTGTGCAACACCACAATATTCTGCATGATTTATGTGCCAAGTTCATTTATAACAAAATTCATTTGGTGGTCTAACTATTTGCAAAACTAAGAAGGCATAGAAGATAAAATAAATAAATAAATAAATAAAAGGAAAAGGTAACTAGCACTGCTCACTTGGCCCAGCAGCAGCCACAGTACAGCCCAGCCCACGTAGCAGGCCTTCTCCCTCCTCGGTACAGTTGGAACAGGCAGAGGAGGGCGTGGCGTGCATCCACGGCTGCCGTGGCCATGGATGGCCTCCACGTCGCCCCCGTGAACCTATAAACATATCCCCTGGAAACCCTAGGACCGCCTCGACCGATTCCCCTTCTTTCCCCATCGCCCCCTTCCTCGTCTACTCGAAATCGAGATTGGAGACCGATCCAGTGACCGAGCGCGTCATCCCGTTGCCGTGGTCCGCGAGCACCCCAAGTCGGGTGAGGACGTCTAATAACCTTCCCGACGTCTTCTCCTTCGACGTCCAATAACCTTCCCGACGTCTTCTCCTTCGACTACGCTACTGCATCGAGCGGAGCAACCGTTGTACCTGTCGACATCGCCGGTCTTCTTCGCCGGCCAGCGCACACCACCATCGATCCCGTGTCGCCCTCTGCTGGTCCCGTCCCTCAACGAGCCTTCCTTGTGCTCCTAGGTGAGCCTTTTCTCCGGTTCCCCTTATTTTTCTCCCTTGAACCATCGTCGTAGGCCGCCGTCACCGCCGTGCCCGTTACTGTCGGAGCTCGCGCTCATCGCGCCGTTGTCCGTGTTCCCGCACGCTTCTGGCCGCGTCCGCCACGTGCGCCCACGCCACCGCCCGTGCGTGCTCCGTACCCAGCCGCGTGCACTGCTGCCTTTGTATTGCTGCTTCTTCTGCATCGCTGCTGCTGCCTCCCGTGCGCTCGCCCGCTGCTGTGCTACCGCGCCGCTGCTGCCGTTGCCGTCTTCTGCCACTGCTGCCCTGCTGTTGCGTGCCGCTAGGCACGCTCCCCTGCAGCCGCTACTGTCTACAGCGCTGAAACCTGCTGACTGCGTTCGCTGCTCTGCCGCTATGCTTACTGCTACTTCTACTACTCCCTGCTACTGCTCCTCCTAGCCGCAGCCGCTCCTGCTATTTGCTGTTGCTGGTTGTTCCTTTGTTGGCCTCGATTGTGGTCATGGCCATGGCCAAGAGCCGGTGCTATGCATGTGCGTGCACAGACGGGTCGTGCCTATGTCGGCTTGTACAAACTAGTAAATGTGCACGTGCAACGCACGTCTCCATCTACAAAAATTGACACTGGTGCACTCGAGAACAACATTACATAAAGAACATACAAAAAGTTCAAATCGATGAGCTAAGATACTAATGTGAGAACAAGTCACTTATGCCAAAGAGCATGACATGGCTTTGATATCCTCCATACCGACACCAACCAGCGATTGGTCGATAGTGGAGGAATTGGTGAGCTCAACCACGAAGAGACAATCACAAGCCAATATGATGTTGTTCAAGCCTTCTCAAGGGTCAATGCACACCTGATGGTAAGTGCTTATGTGATTGGTGATGTCATAAACCTCATCAAGTAGTCGGCTACAAGCAGCTAATCAATTGCCCATGTTGTCCTCGGTCATGACGCTCAACCCCACCTAAGAAGTAATGTTGCTTCGACATTAATATAGACCACACCTTCTGGTGGTGGGAACCAACATAGAATATAGCATACCAAAAACACGAAACAAAAATATAAACCCACACAGACTTGAGTACAATTAGGAAATATTTAAGTTTTTGGTAGGAAACTTTCAAGATAAATTATGAAATGAAAAATTCAAGGCAAATTATAAGACAACATAAGATTGTTAACATGCCTCCCACGAAATGAAGAAATACATAGCCACTAATTATATGTGGCATTTTCCTAATGCATACTTCATACTTGGTAGACAACTTAAAAATGAGATCAGAACCTGATGACGGTTTTCAAAAAGAAAAAGGAAATTATCTCAAATACTTGAGAGAATTTTTTCAACGTACAATTGGAAACTTGAATAATGAAACAATGAATGTAATCTGAAAATAGTGGGCATCACACCTCATCATTAACATTCATATAGCTTACCCTCAAGATGTTACTCAACATTTTGGTAGACATATCAGTCTCCGTATGTTTCACCTGACTATCATCTGCTCAACCTCCTCTGCAATCATTTCTCCCCAAGAAAAATCATCATTGTCCCAACGTGCACACATGTACAAGAGGTTAGTACTGCCTGGAAAAGTAGTGGGCAGTAAGAAAAAAGCTCTAGACTTCCAACTTCCGACAAAATAATATAAGATCACTATTAGTGTTTTGTGCCATTAATTTGGAAAGAATCATTAATCCCGAAGGAATATTTAAAAACTTGAATGATTTTATACGTATCAAATAGACTATTTGGAGACTAAATGATGTAACACCAAAATTAGGATCTGGTTTTCATATGCACTGTTTTAATTTTAGGCTAAATAATTTTATATTTTTCTTCCTTTTCATATGATCTAGTTTTCCTTTTTTGTTATGATGCATATAGATTACGGACTCACACTGCACATGCCAAGGCATGAGAAATATAGATCATTGCTTCTGCAGATCAAACACGACTACAACTGTTGGCGGTGTGAAAGTGTCGCTTGGCTGCAAGAACAGATGACCAAAATTCATGAAAATAAAGTAGCAGACAATGGACTTACCTTAAACAATGCCTCATAGTCCTCTAAAAAAAACAATCCATCATAGAGGTGAAGGCTAATAAGTCTACGGTCAGGGTTAATGTTTCCAATCTGCATTGCAAGTAAAAAACGCCACCCGCATTATTGCTCCGGCTTAAATTAAGAGACATGCATAATGCATCGCTCTCTTTAGTACATACAGAATGCTATAAACTGATATAGGAAATGGAAAGTTCAAATAAGGCATAAATTAATACGTATCATATTGCAAACCAGAAGTAGAGTTGAAACTTGAAGCTTTGAGTACAGTACCTGTCCCATTTTCAGTAGGGCGGCAAATGCGATCAGAAACATCTCCCATGGATCTACATAATCCAAACAAACAATACCTCCATATGAAAGCATGCTAATAATTCTCAATAGGTGACATACAGCGACAATGTGCATTCTGTTTAAACCAGAAAGGCTAAGAAAAGTAAACAAAGGTAACCCCACCAACATATGCCTATGCCACCTATCCCACTCTCATGTTGGCAAAGTAAAGACCCGCTGACAGCGACAGCAAGCGGCAACTAAGGTTAGCTTTCCCTCCTGTTTAGCAACCACCTAATCAAATTAGGCATGCCCCGCACATTTGGCAGAGTCTAAAATCTAAAATTACTTGAAATCAATTTACTCTGATGAGAAGAATTTTGTTTAGAGCAAAATATAGAACCCACAAGCTAGATCAGTTAAAGGACGCGAACAACACATGGTAGATAATTTGTGATGAATAATATTGTACTTAATGCTCTGCATGTTCAACATCAGAAGCATTGCTGCCATCTTGATTCATCTGAGATATGTCTTAACAAAAGGATGCATCCAAATCTACTGGAGCTGAGCACTATCGACATATCGTATTAAATGGCAAAACATGGATGGAATTCACTAAACGGAATGCATAAGCTAGATACATGTCCAAGATCAAACAGAATCAGAGCCTTTTTCCCTTCCCAATTGCGCAAACTAAAACCAGGTTACACACGTTGATTAGTTGATCTAGACTGAACAACATGAAGCAAGGATAGATATGATGGCAGGTACCTGAGCTTGTTGACGTGGTGATGGCATCGAGGAAGCAGGGGCCATCTCAAGGCCGGCTTGATGCGTTGGCAGGGCCCACCCCATGAAGCCGAGAAGTCAATCACCAAATCAACGATTTCACTTGGTTAGATCTGGAGGAACACAGTATGCTTGTGGGATTAACAAAGGAATAACAGAGGAATAGGGGGTGGAGGAAGAGGATAAAGGGGCAGTGGTATCACTAACCATCTTGGAAGAATTCGTGTGGCTGCACAGTACAAGTATGTATACAGTCTGGGTGAGCAGCAGTAGCACAGCTTGAGCATCCAGACATGGGGGTGATCCCCAACATCACGGTGTGCGTGACGCGGACATCTGCGTCGTCCCCGTCATCGCCTCGAGGATCTGATCGCGTACGCATGGGGATGGGCGGGGGTTGGAGTTCGCGCTTGCCCGTGTACATCCTGAGCGGGCTCATCCTCCTGGCGGCGCTGCCGGGCTTCGTCGGCGCCCACTGGAGCCACCGCCGCCTCCCCCTTGCTTTCTACCTCTTCACCATGGCAGTGTGATGCTCATCGCGCTCCTCGTCTTCGTCGTCGTCGTCACCAGCGGATACAGAGGTGAGGCCCGAGGCTGCGGAGAGGCGTGGCCGGCGCTAGTTTATGCTTCATCTGCTTGCTCCTCAAACAGATTGGAAGAACCAAATCACCTTCGTCAGAATGGTACCCAATGGTTGAAACAACATAGCAGTTTTCAACTTCTGCCTTCAGAGAAATATTATCGAACGCATACCTCGGGCGGCAGGGCTGGCTGGGAGGTGGGACAAATGCGCAGTGCGGGCAGATCCGCTCGTCGTCATCGTCGATCTGGTCGGGAAGGTCCGACGGAGCTTTGCTCGATGGCCATGGGGCGATGGGGAAGGAAGCACACGAGAGGAGGGGAAGGAAGGTTGGGCCGCGCAAGTTGCTGCGGATCCGTTTTTCTGGCATGATTTCGGGTGGAGTCAATCCGGAAATCTGGGAATTATCGGCGAGGTTGCCGGGATTGGGGACGCGGAGGGCTACGAGGATTGGCAGACTACCGGGTCTGTTTGGCAGAATATCCGATCTGAGACGTTGATCTTGATGATAAACTATTAATGCAATATGAATGGTAAGATGTATTTACGTTAATTTGATCCAAGGGTCCTGGTAATCCTGTGTACAATTTACTGTGTGGCTTTAGGGGGATTGATGTTTGTCCGTATTCCCGCACGCTTCTGGCTGTGTCCGCCACGCACGCCCACGCCGCCGCCCGCGCGTGCTCCGTACCCAGCCGCGTGCACTGCTGCCTTTGTATCGCTGCTTCTTCTGCATCGCTGCTGCTACCTCCCGTGCGCTCGCCCGCTGCCGTGCTACCGCGTCGCCGCTGCCGTTGCCGTCTTCTGCCACTGCTGCCCTGCTGTTGCGTGCCGCTAGGCACGCTCCCCTGGAGCCGCTACTGCCTACAGCGCTAAAACCTGCTACCTGCGTTCGCTGCTCTGCCGCTATGCTTACTGCTGCTTTTACTACTCCCTGCTACTGCTCCTCCTAGCCGCAGCCGCTCCTGCTATTTGCCGTTGCTGGTTGTTCCTTTCTTGGCCTCAATTGTGGTCGTGGCCATGGCCAAGAGCCGGTGCTATGCATGTGCGTGCACAGACGGGTTGTGCCTATGCCGGCTTGTACAAATTAGTTTAAGGTCCAATTAGTGCTAATTTGTATACTAGTTAAATTAGGTGCTACTCTAGGACATGTGTCCCCCGCCTCCTTTAATTAGGATTGTTTAATTTATATGTTTAGGTAAACATAGTCTATGCATGTGGGCCACACATCCTGCTAACCAGTCAAATTGACTGGGTCAACCCAACCCAAGGCCCCACCTGTAATACACACCGGCTAGCATAACCTCATGTGACAGAAGTATTTAGATATTTATTTTTGAATTAATATAATTTCAAAAATTCTAGAAACTTTGGAAAATCATAGAAAAATATTCGTAACTCGAATGGAAAAACTTTATATATGAAAGTTGCTCAGAAAAATTCAACGAATCCAAATACCCAGTCTGTTCTTCTGTCACATGCCCCTAGCGTGTTGAACATGGAACTTTTCCCCTTCTTTCTTGTGTTTGGAAAACGCCAAACACCGGAAAACCTCTTCGGATGTTTTCCCTCTCCGTCTGCAACGTGTAGTACCGCGTTAGGTCACCCTAGCATAGCTTACTGTCCTGTCATGCTTTTCGTTGCCTCTGTTTGCTCTGTATTTACTGTTTCTTCCCCCTCTTCTCTCCGGTAGACCCCGAGACTGATGATGCCGCTGTGATCAACTACGTCGACGACGACACTTCTTCCTTTTTCAGCAGAGCTTCCAGGCAAGCAAGCCCCCCTTGAGCATTCCGATATCGCCCATTTCTTTCCCTCTCATGCTTACATTAGAACTACTACTGCTTTATGTATGATCCTACTGTGATGCATAGCCTGTTTTTGTTACCTGCTTTCATACCTTACCTGCTTATTCTAAACTGCTTAGTATAGGTTGGTTAGAGATCCATCAGTGACCCCCACCTTGTCCTAGTTACCTCGCTTTATGTTCGATGACTCGATCAACGTGATCAACGTCCAGGCCCCGACACCGCACATCACCCCCCTAGTTGTACGACACTATAGAGTTACTATCGGGTGCCGAGGGTGAACCTCATACATTACTCCTGATGAGATCTCTGTAGTGTAGCTATTCGGTCGTGATCATCGAGGGTGATTTCCTCCTTAACCACTTCCGTTACGGCTCTGTCGTGCAACCCCTCAAGTGTGAACCTCGAGGGTGGATCCTCTTACGTTCACCTTGATGACAACATCGAAGTGGAATTCACCGAGGGTGATTCCTCGGGTTTTCCCCTTGGTGTTAGACACACAGTTACTATGGTTACTATGACTTTGCACTGAGCCGTGTTACTAAAGACGGGTCGGCCCTGAGGGGTACCCGCGCGAGCTTAATAGCGAGTGATGTGGAGTCGGGTTGACCTGGAAGGTGCTCGCGAGATACTTACGAGGCGTGGCCAGGCATTCTTAGCCCTTGCCGCAAGTACTCGAGACGGGGCGACGGAGTCACATCGATCGTGAGTCTTTACTCGTTACCGCGCGTTCCTAATCCACTATGATTTGGATATTTGATCCAAGGGGCCTCTGGCATGATAGCACTAACCATCACGTGGGCATAGTATGGGCGTTCTGCGTCGTATACATCAGCTGAAGCTTAATAGACGTCAGCGACTGAGCGGCGCGCGCCGGGTTGGACTGCGTAAGTTCCTACCTTGTTGAAGGAGGTAGCTAGGTCTGCTCATCGGCCGCGTACGCAACGTGCAGGAGTTCCCGGGGAGATGGCCCATGACCCCTAGGGGCATAGGTTTAGTCCGGCGTGTTGGCCTCTCTATTAAGCCTAGGTCGGGTTGCGGCGTATTGTTTGGACGAGGCCGGGCATGACCCAGGAAAGTTTGTCTGGCCGGAGTTAATCGAGCATGATGGGTAAGTTGGTGCACCCCTGCAGGGAAGAAAACATCTATCGATAGCCTGTCCTATGGTAACGGACACTTGGAGTTGTATCCCGATCGATACAACTAGAACTGGATACTTGTGATGAGAAATGGATGGATATGAGATTTGGATTGTGATGATAATTGGATAGTATGGCTCTGGGATTGCTTTCTCGCAGGGAGTCGAGAAAGGATCTTTGGCCGAGGTTGATAACACTTCTACTACTTTACTTTATGCTACTCTACTCCCTCCTATTGCTGCAAGATGGTGGTTTCCAGAAGATGCTAGTCTTCGATAGGCTAGGCTTTTCCCTTCCCTTTTGGCATTCTGCAGTTTAGTCCACAGATACAACACATTCCTTTGATACAGTTGCATACTTAGTTTAGATCTGATGTAAGTCTTGCGAGTACTTTGGATGAGTACTCATGGTTGCTTTGCTACTTCTTTTTCCCCCATACCCGATTGTTGCGACCAGATGACGGATCCCAGGAGCCAGATGACGCCACTGATAGCTGCTACTACCCGGAGGATGCCGACTACTACGTGAAGACCGCAGACGACTAGGAGTAGTTGGGAGGCTCCCAGGCAGGAGGCCTTGCCTTTTCGATTGTTGTTGCTTTTGTGCTAGCCTTCTTAAGGCAATCTTGTTTAACTCATGTCTGTACTCAGATATTGTTGCTTCCGCTGACTCTTGTGTATTCGAGCCTTCGACGCCCCTGGCTTGTAATATAAAGCTTGTATTATTTTAATTTGTGTCTAGAGTTGTGTTGTGATATCTTCCCGTGAGTCCTTGATCTTGATCGTACACATTTGTGTGTATGATTAGTGTACGATTGAATCGAGGGCGTCACAAGTTGGTATCAGAGCCGACTGCCTGTAGGAACCCCCCTTTCCAACTCCTTGGCCGAAGTTGAGTTTAGTCTTTACAAAACTTTTACTAACATGGCTGTGTGGCTTACGGGCCCACGTCGCAATTGGGTGGTATTAGGATCTTTTATTCCTCGTCTATACTCTGGGACTCTGATCTCTCTTCTATTCGGGTTAAAAGGTTTTACTAACTCGAACATTAGGATCTCGTAATCACATCCGCCCGGAGAGCCCCCTTATTTCAGATGATCGCCTGCTGCATCAGAAGATTCCGAAGATACTCTATGATATTGATGAGGACATCAATACCATTGTTACACCCACAGCCCCTACTGTTACATATATTGGACCAATTACTAGAGCTCGCGCACGCCAGTTAAATTACCAGGTACTTTCGTTTCTTGGTAATGATTCTAATGTTCATGAGATTATGATGCTGCCTAAATTGGATACATTTGTTTTGCTTACAAATGAAGGGCCTAGCTTGGAGAAGGATGAACATTGGAGCAAGAACACGCATGGAGTTGATGGCATGCGCAAGGGGATCAAGAACGGAGTTACAAGTGATGATTTCAGGACTTTGAAGCCGCCATAAGGAGTGCATGAAGCCTTGGACGAAATATACGAGATGCCACTTCATAATATTCGTCCATAGGCTATTCTAGGTGCTGCGTCACCTTATTAATGGGCCAGGTGAAGGAAATATGCCCTAGAGGCAATAATAAAGTTATTATTTATTTCCTTATATCATGATAAATGTTTATTATTCATGCTAGAATTGTATTAATCGGAAACATAATACATGTGTGAATACATAGACAAACAGAGTGTCACTAGTATGCCTCTACTTGACTAGCTCGTTAATCAAAGATGGTTAAGTTTCCTAACCATAAACAATGTGTTGTTATTTGATTAACGAGGTCACATCATTAGTTGAATGATCTGATTGACATGACCCATTTCATTAGCTTAGCACCCGATCATTTAGTATGTTGCTATTGCTTTCTTCATGACTTATACATGTTCCTATGACTATGAGATTATGCAACTCCCGTTTGCCGGAGGAACACTTTGGGTACTACCAAACGTCACAACGTAACTGGGTGATTATAAAGGAGTACTACAGGTGTCTCCAATGGTAGATGTTGGGTTGGCGTATTTCGAGATTAGGGTTTGTCACTCCGATTGTCGGAGAGGTATCTCTGGGCCCTCTCGGTAATACACATCACATAAGCCTTGCAAGCATTATAACTAAGATGTTAGTTGTGAGATGATGTATTACGGAACGAGTAAAGAGACTTGCCAGTAACGAGATTGAACTAGGTATTGGATACCGACGATCGAATCTCGGGCAAGTAACATACCGATGACAAAGGGAACAACGTATGTTGTTATGCGGTCTGACCGATAAAGATCTTCGTAGAATATGTAGGAGCCAATATGGGCATCCAGGTCCCGCTATTGGTTATTGACCGGAGACGTGTCTCAGTCATGTCTACATTGTTCTCGAACCGTAGGGTCCGCACGCTTAACGTTACGATGACAGTTGTTATGAGTTTATGCATTTTGATGTACCGAAGGTTGTTCGGAGTCCCGGATATGATCACGGACATGACGAGGAGTCTCGAAATGGTCGATACATAAAGATTGATATATTGGAAGCCTATGTTTGGACATCGGAAGTGTTCCGGGTGAAATCGGGATTTTACCGGAATACCGGGAGGGTTACCGGAACCCCCCGGGAGCTAAATGGGCCATAATGGGCCTTAGTGGAAAAGAGAAGGGGCTGCCCTAGATGGGCTGCGTGCCTCCCCCTTCCCCTAGTCCTATTAGGACTAGGAAAGGGTGGTCGGCCACCTCCTCCTCTTTTCCCCTCCGAGGAATCCTAGTTGGACTAGGATTGGAGGGGGAATCCTACTCCCAGTGGGAGTAGGACTCTCCTGCGCCTCCCCCCTTGGCCGGCCAGCCCCTCCCCCTTGGATCCTTTATATACGGGGGCAGGGGGCACCTCTAGACACACAAGTTGATCCTTGAGATCGTTCCTTAGCCGTGTGCGGTGCCCCCTGCCACCAAATTCCACCTCGATTATACCGTTGTAGTGCTTAGGCGAAGCCCTGCGTCGGTAGAACATCAAGATCGTCACCACGCCGTCGTGCTGACGGAACTCTTCCTCAACGCTTTGCTGGATCGGAGCTCGAGGATCATCATCGAGCTGAACGTGTGCTAAGAACTCGGAGGTGCCGGAGTAACGGTGCTTGGATCGGTCGGATCGGGAAGAAGACGTACGACTACTTCCTCTATGTTGTGTCAACGCTTCCGTTGCGATCTACAAGGGTACGTAGATCAGACTCTCCCCCTCGTTGCTATGCATCACCATGATCTTGCGTGTGCGTAGGAAATTTTTTGAAATTACTACGTTCCCCTACACCAGGCCCATGTAATTTCGAAATACTTAAGTATAGGCTAGTTTTAGAGTCCGTATGTGTGGGGACACAAGAGTTAGGGTTGGTTTCGGACCCCACCCTCAAGGGCCACGAAATTCCCCCCTCTTCCTCCATATATACAGCCCTTAGGGCGTCGTTTAGACTTTGGGTTTTGTTTAGATTAAAAGTTCGCCATAGCTGCAACTTCTCGTACTTCGTTTGTGTCCAACGACCAGACCAAGACGTCACAGAACCCCACCTTGATCAATAAAGCTTTCATCTTATATTCGCAATATCCAGATTGCAATCTCAGTTTTTTGCTTGTTCTTCGTTTGCTTGCAGGAAACAGACCCTCGTGGTCAGGTTGATCGTGCTCCGGCGTGGTCAATAACCCTCGGAAGTGGGTTTAGCGATTGCTAAGGCGCGACGTCTTGCACGTTCGTAGTCGGATCGTCAAGGTCGACTCCCATAGAAAACGATAGCCACCATCTCATCGAAACATCGGGACACCTTTGCCTCTATCAAGTGGTATCAGATTTCCAGGTTGCTCGGTGAGATTTTACAGTTTTTCGTAGATTAGATCGAGTCTGTTCTTCATACCTACAGTCCACGAAAAGCCACAAAAAAAACTTAGGGTTAGTTCATCATATCCGAACCAATCTGAGCCTTTGCATAATCTTTTTAGGGTTTTTGCTTTGTTGAATTTGCGGTTGCATCGTCGTGTCAAGTTGCTGGTCTTAGAGTCTAGTCTTTTAGAGTTTCGAGTTCTGGACATAAGTTGTCACGCCGCCGCCGCACCATCATCATCGCCCATCTACCACCTTTGCTTATCCGCCACCGCTCTGAATCCATATCCATATACCACCACCAATCTGTATCCATATACCACCATCGCTACCATATACCACCACCGCTGCCATATACCGCAACCATATATCCACCACCAATCCGAGTTCTTCTCAAATTAGGTTTGTTTTTGAGATCAATCTCAATTCCGATTCGTGTTTCCTTGCCTGCGTAGGTCTCGGGAAAAAAAGAGTCTGGAGACCCCCGGGCAGTTTTTAGGCCAAAATTTTCACGGGCAAATTTTTTCCCTATCCTCTTTTTAGGCTTTTCTGAGTCTTTTGAGCCACGTGCCATCATAGTGTTTTTTTGTCGCACTTTTTCGTCGTCGCGGCCCTGATTTCCGAAAAAAAGTGAATTTTTTTTGTGCCATTCTATCAGTTTGACGAGGGATGAATTTTGAGACACTCGCCATTATAGTGATTTTTCACAAAAAAATAAGAGGAGCGCAAAAAAAGAGGAGCGCAAAAAAAAGAGCGAAAAAAAAGAGTTCCAGAGTGTGCTTTTCCCTTTATTTACGTGCAGCGCCGTGATTTTGTTAGTGTTCTAGGCTCGCGTCTCTAGCACGGTCTAGCCTAGGACCAGCACAGTACCGTCGTTGAGCGTTTATTCAACTTTGCATCTCTGAATTGATTATTGCTGACCCTTTTTGCTACCATATTATAAGCCTTCCCAGCTCCACATACATCTACGTCGTGCGTTTGACTCTCCCTGGTAATCACTCTATCCAAGCTTTGAGAGTTTTGACTATGACGGTTGCCGATCACCGCCTGCTGCTGGGTAAGAACTGGTAAGAATTTGAGATTGGCTTGACGGATTTGTGACACCACCACCACCTCTTGTTAGTATTCTGTAGGATCATATTCTTGTGTGTTTCTATTGTTGCTAACCATGGCAGGATCACAAGCCGACGAGCCTGACTGGGAGAATATGACGAATAAGGAGTTGCATGATAAATTTCAGCAAATGATGAATGGACAGGTGCAAGATGTGCTAAACAGATTTGAAGAGGCCATGGAGAAGATAGATGACATGGAGAAGACGTTCGAAACAAAGCTCGATAACAGGTTTAATGAATTACTCGCGCGTCTTCCACCACCACCACCGGCTGCACCTAACGCACCTCTACAACAACAACAACAACAACAACAACAACAACAACAACAACAACAACAACAACAACAACGACTACCTACACATCGTGAAACAGCCCTCCGCCGAGCGAGCCGTCTCCCTCTTGCACATGGCCAAACTGTTGGTGCTGCTGTTGATACTTCTGTGGCTCCTGCTGCTGATGCGGAGGAGGATGATTTTGTCGGCGATTACGAGGATGAGGTTGATCAAAATCAGAACTACGTGCCACCACCAGCACAACAACCACCAGGTCGTCCACATGCAAATAATGTCAATGGTAGGGCTCACCCTCAGGTACGAGATCATGACCATCTCCCTAAACTAAAATTGAATATTCCACCATTTGAGGGTAGATATGTTCCTGATATATATCTTACTTGGGAGTTAGAAACTGAACAACGATTTACATGTTTACAATATCCCGAGGAGAGACGTGTTCCTGCTGCTGTTTGTGCACTCACTAGTTTTGCATGTGTTTGGTGGTCTGAGCATTGTAGATTATATCCTATTCCTACTACTTGGGCTGCTTTGAAAACTGCTATGCGTACTCATTGGGTTCCACCATATTATCAACGTGAATTACTTCAAAAATTGCAGCGCTTAAGACAGGGAAAAAATTCTGTAGAAGAATATTATCAGGAATTACAAACTGGCATGATTAGATGTGGTATTGTTGAGGAGAATGAAGCTATGCTTGCACGTTTTATGGGTGGATTAAATAGAGAGATTCAGACGATTCTAGAGTATAAGGACTATACTAATATCACTCGTTTATTCCATCTTGCTTGTAAAGCTGAACGTGAAGTGCAGGATCGACAGGCATTGGTGCGGACTAACTTTTCTGCAGGTCGACCTTCATCATGGACACCACGTGCATCTACTTCCACACGTTCTGCTACACCGGCGCCTCCGTCGGCTGCCACCTCCAACCATGATACAATAAAGCAGGCACAATCACCACTATCTGCCAATAGCACACCTTCTGGGCCTGCAAAGAGCTCTTCTTCATCCATGGCATCAATAGGGCAAACACATGATATTATTTGTTGACATTGCAAGGGTGGAGGTCATTATGCGAGAGAATGCCCATCTAAACGTGTGATGATTGTTAATGAGGATGATGGGTATGAGTTCGCTAGTGACTATGATGAGGAGACTTTGGCTCTTATTACACGTGACGAACACGGTGGAGACGATTCTGATCATGAGACGCAATACATGGCTCCTGAAGATGCTGACAGGTATGAATGTTTAGTTGCTCAACATGTTTTGAGTGTGCAGGTTACACAAGCTGAGCAAAATCAGAGGCATAATTTGTTCCATACAAAGGGAGTTGTGAAGGAACGTTCTGTTCGCGTGATCATAGATGGAGGGAGTTGCAACAACTTGGCTAGCATGGAGATGGTGGAGAAGCTATCTCTCACCACAAGACCACATCCACATCCTTACTACATCCAATGGTTCAACAACAACGGCAAGGTTAAGGTAACACGTATTGTTCGTGTGCATTTTAGTATCTCTACATATGCTGATTATGTTGATTGTGATGTGGTACCTATGCAAGCATGTTCCTTATTACTTGGTACACCATGGCAATTTGATAAAAATTATGTTCACCATGGTAGAAACAATCAGTATACTCTTGTTCATAAGGATAAGAACATTACTTTGCTTCCTATGACTCCTGATTCCATTTTGAAAGATGATATTAATAGAGCTAATAAAGCAAAACAGGAGAAAAATAAGAGTGAAAATCAGATTGTGGCAAAAGAATTTGAGCAACAAATACAGCCTAATAATAATAAACAATCTAGTGTTGCTTCTGAAATTACATTGAAAAGTGCATGTTTACTTGCCACCAAATCTGATATTGATGATCTAGATTTTAGCAAATCTATTTGCTATGCTTTTGTGTGCAAAGAGGCATTATTTTCATTCGAGGACGTGCCTTCCTCTTTGCCTCCTGCTGTCACTAACATTTTGCAGGAGTTCGCTGACGTCTTTCCACAAGACGTGCCACCGGGATTACCACCTATTCGAGGGATTGAGCATCAAATTGACTTAATTCCCGGTGCATCATTACCCAACCGTGCACCATACCGTACCAATCCAGAGGAGATGAAGGAGATTATGCGTCAAGTACAAGAACTGCTCGACAAAGGTTATATACGCGAATCCCTTAGTCCTTCTGCTGTTCCTATCATTTTAGTGCCGAAAAAGGATGGTACGTCGCGTATGTGCGTTGATTGTAGAGGCATTAATAATATTACTATTCGTTATCGTCATCCTATTCCTAGGCTAGATGATATGCTTGATGAATTGAGTGGCTCTACAATATTCTCCAAAGTTGATTTGCGTAGTGGATACCATCAAATTCGTATGAAATTGGGAGATGAATGGAAAACAGCATTTAAAACTAAGTTTGGATTATATGAGTGGTTAGTCATGCCTTTTGGGTTAACTAATGCACCTAGTACTTTCATGAGGTTAATGAACGAAGTTTTACGTGCTTTCATTGGACGATTTGTGGTAGTTTACTTTGATGACATATTGATTTATAGCAAATCTTTGGAGAAACATTTGGAACATTTACGTGCTGTTTTTATTGCTCTACGTGATGCACGTTTGTTTGGTAACCTTGGAAAGTGCACCTTTTGCACCGACTGAGTATCTTTTCTTGGCTATGTTGTTACTCCACAGGGAATTGAAGTTGATAAAGCCAAGATTGAAGCTATTGAGAGTTGGCCGCATCCCAAAACGGTCACACAAGTGCGGAGTTTCCTTGGCCTCGCTGGTTTCTATAGGCGTTTTGTGAGAGATTTCAGCACCATTGCTGCACCTCTCAACGAGCTTACAAAGAAGGATGTGCCTTTTGTTTGGGGTACCACACAGGAAGAAGCCTTCACGGTATTGAAAGATAAGTTGACACATGCTCCTTTACTCCAACTTCCTAATTTCAATAAGACTTTTGAGCTTGAATGTGATGCTAGTGGAATTGGATTAGGAGGTGTGTTATTACAAGATGGAAAACCTGTTGCATACTTTTCTGAAAAATTGAGCGGGCCTAGTCTGAACTATTCTACTTATGATAAAGAATTATATGCTCTTGTTCGGACCTTAGAAACATGGCAACATTATTTATGGCCCAAGGAATTTGTTATACATTCTGATCATGAATCTTTGAAACACATTAAAAGTCAAGCAAAACTGAACCGTAGACATGCTAAATGGGTTGAATTCATTGAGACTTTCCCTTATGTCATTAAACACAAGAAGGGTAAAGAAAATGTTATTGCTGATGCCTTGTCTCGTCGTTATACTATGCTTTCACAACTTGACTTTAAAATATTTGGTTTGGAGACCATCAAAGATCAATATGTTCATGATGTTGAATTTAAAGATGTATTGCAGAATTGTAAGGAAGGGAGAACTTGGAACAAGTTCATTCTTAACGATGGATTTGTATTTCGTGCTAACAAGCTATGCATTCCAGCTAGCTCCGTTCGTCTTTTGTTGTTGCAGGAGGCGCATGGAGGAGGATTAATGGGACACTTTGGCGTCAAGAAAATGGAGGATATACTTGCTACACATTTCTTTTGGCCAAAGATGAGACGGGATGTTGAGCGTTTTGTTGCTCACTGCACTACATGTCAAAGAGCTAAGTCACGACTCAATCCTCATGGTTTATATATGCCTTTGCCTGTACCTAGTGTTCCTTGGGAGGATATATCTATGGACTTTGTTTTAGGTTTACCTCGAACAAAGAAGGGGAGGGATAGCATATTTGTTGTCGTGGATAGGTTCTCGAAAATGGCACACTTTATACCATGTCATAAAAGCGATGATGCTGTTAATGTTGCTGATTTGTTCTTTCGTGAAATTATTCGCTTACATGGTGTGCCAAATACTATTGTTTCAGATCGTGATACTAAATTTCTTAGCCACTTTTGGAGATGTTTATGGGCTAAGTTGGGGACTAAGCTGCTTTTTAGTACTACTTGTCACCCTCAAACTGATGGACAAACTGAAGTAGTCAATAAAACATTGTCTACTATGCTTAGGGCTGTTTTGAAGAATAACAAGAAAATGTGGGAAGAATGCTTGCCTCATATTGAATTTGCTTATAATCGTTCATTGCATTCTACTACTAAGATGTGCCCTTTTGAAATTGTGTATGGTTTCCTACCTCGTGCACCTATTGATTTGTTGCCTCTTCCATCTCCGAAGAAGGTTAATTTTGATGCTAAAGAACGTTCTGAATTGATTTTAAAAATGCATGAGTTAACTAAGGAAAACATTGAGCGTATGAATGCTAAATATAAACTTGCTAGAGATAAGGGTAGAAAACATGTTGTGTTTGCACCTGGAGATCTTGTTTGGTTACATTTGCATAAAGATAGATTTCCTAATCTGCGCAAATCAAAGCTAATGCCACGTGCTGATGGTACTTTTAAGGTGTTAGAGAAAATAAATGATAATGCATATAAACTTGAGCTACCTGTAGATTTTGGGGTTAGTCCCACTTTTAACATTGCAGATTTGAAGCCTTATTTGGGTGAGGAAGATGAGCTTCCGTCGAGGACGACTTCATTTCAAGAAGGGGAGGATGATGAGGACATTAATACCATTGTTACACCCACAGCCCCTACTGTTACATATACTGGACCAATTACTAGAGCTCGCGCACGCCAATTAAATTACCAGGTACTTTCATTTCTTGGTAATGATTCTAATGTTCATGAGATTATGATGCTGCCTAAATTGGATACATTTGTTTTGCTTACAAATGAAGGGCCTAGCTTGAGAAGGATGAACATTGGAGCAAGAACACGCATGGAGTTGATGGCATGTGCAAGGGGATCAAGAATGGAGTTACAAGTGATGATTTCAGGACTTTGAAGCCACCATAAGGAGTGCATGAAGCCTTGGACGAAATATACGAGATGCCACTTCATAATATTCGTCCATAGGCTATTCTAGGTGCTGCGTCACCTTATTAATGGGCCAGGCCCATGTAATTTCGAAATACTTAAGTATAGGCTATTTTTAGAGTCCGTATGTGTGGGGACACAAGAGTTAGGGTTGGTTTCGGACCCCACCCTCAAGGGCCACGAAATTCCCCCCTCTTCCTCCATATATACAGCCCTTAGGGCGTCGTTTAGACTTTGGGTTTTGTTTAGATTAAAAGTTCGCCATAGCTGCAACTTCTCGTACTTCGTTTGTGTCCAACGACCAGACCAAGACGTCACAGAACCCCACCTTGATCAATAAAGCTTTCATCTTATATTCGCAATATCCCGATTGCAATCTCAGTTTTTTGCTTGTTCTTCATTTGCTTGCAGGAAACAGACCCTCGTGGTCAGGTTGATCGTGCTCCGGCGTGGTCAATAACCCTCGGAAGTGGGTTTAGCGATTGCTAAGGCGCGACGTCTTGCACGTTCGTAGTCGGATCGTCAAGGTCGAATCCCACAGAAAACGATAGCCACCATCTCATCGAAACATCGGGACACCTTTGCCTCTATCAGATATTCTCTCGAGACTTTGTGCCTGTTGCCTTTGCAATTCCCTACCAGCGAAATATCCTTATGGATAAATACACACACTTGCCAATCTTACATTCTATCCCATTGATCTTGTTATTACAAGATGCCCTGAACTGCTCTCCTTTTCTGAGAATCCTTTGAGCTTACTGCCTTGCAGTTCCTTGTCATCTGAATACCCCTACAGATAACTTTGTGCACCTATCGAGTATCCGCTCATCCTCAGTTGATTCATGTGTTGGGGAACGTAGCAGAAATTCAAAATTTTCCTACGTGTCACCAAGATCTATCTATGGAGAAACTAGCAACGAGGGGAAGAAGAGTGCATCTACATACCCTTGTAGATCGCTAAGCGGAAGCGTTCAAGTGAACGGGGTTGATGGGGTCGTACTCGCCGTGATCCAAATCACCGATGACCAAGTGCCGAACGAACGGCACCTCCGCGTTCAACACACGTACAACCCGGTGACGTCTCCCATGCCTTGATCCAGCAAGGAGAGAGGGAGAGGTTGAGGAAGACTCCATCCAGCAGCAGCACGATGGCGTGGTGGTGGTGGAGGAGCGTGGCAATCCTGCAGGGCTTCGCCAAGCACCACGGGAGAGGAGAAGGACTTGGGAGAGGGGGAGGGCTGCGCCAGAACATTGGTATGGCTGCCCTCCCACCCCCACATATATATAGGGGTAAGGGAGAGGGGGCCGGCCACCTCAGATCCCATCTGAGGAGGGGCGGCGGCCAAGGGGGGTTCCACTCTTGCCGCCCTAGTTTCCGTCATATCGGTGTTATGTTCCCGGATTGTTGCGTCCCTTACGCGGTTGGGATATATGGGAACCCCTTGATAGTTCGCCTTGATTAAAGCTTTTCCAACAATGCCCAACATTGGTTTTACCATTTGCCACCTAGCCTCTTTTTCCCTTGGGTTTCCGGAGCCCGAGGGTCATCTTTATTTTAGCCCCCCACGGGCCAGTGCTCCTCTGAGTGTTGGTCCGAACCAGGCAGCCTGCGGGGCCACCTCGGGGAAACTCGAGGGTTGGTTTTACTCGTAGCTTGACCTATCCGAGCGTGCCCTGAGAAAGAGATATGTGCAGCTCCTATCGGGATTTGTCGGCGCATTCGGGCAGTGTTGCTGGACTAGTTTTGACCTGTCGAATCATCTTATTGTACCGGGATACCGAGTCTGATCGGTGTGTCTTGGGTGGAGGTCTATTCCTTCGTTGACCGTGACAGCTTGTTATGGGCTAAGTTGGGACCCCCTGCAGGGATTGATCTTTCGAAAGCCGTGCCCGCGGTTATGGGCAGATGGGAATTTGTTAATGTCCGGTTGTAGATAACTTGAACCTTAATTAATTAAAATGAATCAACTGAGTGTGTTGCCGTGATGGCCTCTTCTCGGCGGAGTCCGGGAAGTGGACACGGCGTTGGAGTTATGTTTGCGCAGGTTGCTCTCTAGTTCCTCGCTCGCGCTTTGCCTCCTCTTCTTGCTCTCCTTTGCGAATAAGTTAGCCACCATATATGCTAGTCGCTTGCTGTAGCTCCACTTATACATTGCCCCTTTCCTACCTATTAAGCTTAAATAGTCTTGATCGCGAGGGTGCGAGATTACTGAGCTCACAGATTACTATTACACCAGATGCAGGGACCGATGATACCTCTCCGGATGGCGCGCTCGAGCTGAAGTGGGAGTACGACGAGGACTCTCAGCGTTACTATGTGTCTTTTCCTGATGACCAGTAGTGGTGCCTATTCGGGGGTTAGATTCAGGGCCTTGTCGCATGTTGGGGGTCTTTTCTATTTTGGCGCCGTAGTCGGGCCATGAGTGATTGTATGATGGATGTTATTTATGTACTTTGATGTGACGTGGCGAGTGTAAGCCAACTATGTTATTCCCCTTTCTATTATATATGTACATGGGATGTGTGATGATTTCCCGACTTGCGACATTGCTTTCAATGCGCCTATGTCTCTAAGTCGTGCCTCGACACGTGGGAGATATAGTCGCATCGAGGGCGTTACAGCTTAGGATTGGGTCTTGTCCACCAGATGATTCTCCTAATGATGTGATTCCGTTATCAACGACATCCAATGTCCATGGTCAGGAAACCGTAACCATCTATTGATCAACGAGCTAGTCAACTAGAGGCTTACTAGGGACATGGTGTTGTCTATGTATCCACACATGTATCTGAGTTTCCTATCAATACAATTATAGCATGGATAATAAACGATTATCATGAACAAGGAAATATAATAATAACCAATTTATTATTGCCTCTAGGGCATATTTCCAACAGTCTCCCACTTGCACTAGAGTCAATAATCTAGTTCACATCACCATGTGATTAACATTCACAGGTCACATCGCCATGTGACCAACATCCAAAGAGTTTACTAGAGTTCAATAATCTAGTTCACATCACTATGTGATTAACACTCAATGAGTTCTGGGTTTGATCATGTTGCATGTGAGAGAGGTTGTAGTCTACGGGTCTGTCACATTCAGATCCGTATGTACTTCGGTGATCTCTACGCTATATTTGGAGCCATTTCAAATAACTGTTCTACTTGGAGCTATTCTAAATTGTTGCTCCATTATACGTATCCGGTATCTCTACTCAGAGCTATCGGATAGGTGTTAAGCTTGCATCGACGTAACTCTTTATGTCGAACTCTTTATCACCTCCATAACCGAGAAACATATCCTTATTCCTCTAAGGATAATTTTGACCGCTATCTGGTGATCTACTCCTAGATCACCTTTGTACCCTCTTGCCAGACATGTGGCAAGGCACACATCAGGTGCGGTACTCAACATGGCATACCGTATAGAGCCTATGACAAAAGCATAGGGGACGATCTTCGTCCTTCCTCTTTCTTCTGCCGTGGTCGAGCTTTAAGTCTTAACTTCATACCTCACAACTCAGGCAAGAACTCCTTCTTTGGCTGATCCATCTTGAACACCTTCAAGATCATGTCAAGGTATGTGCTCATTTGAAAGTACCATTAAGCGTTTTTTATCTATCCTTATAGATCTTGATGCTCAATGTTCAAGTAGCTTAATCCAAGTTTTCCATTGGAAAACACCTTTCAAATAACCCCATATGCTTTCCAGAAATTCTACATCATTTCGGATCAACAATATGTCATCCACATATACTTATCAGAAATGTCGTAGTGCTCCCACTCACTTTATTGTAAATACAAGTTTCTAACAAACTTTGTATAAACCCATAAACTTTGATTACTCCATCAAAGTGTATATTCCGACTCCGAGATGCCTGCTCTAGTCCATGGAAGGATCGCTGGAGCTAGCATACCTTTTAGCATCCTTAGGATAGACAAAACCTTTCTGATTGTATCACATACAACCTTTCCTTACGAAAACTGGTAAGGAAACTTGTTTTGACATCCATCTGCCAGATTTCATAAATGCAGTTTATGCTAACATGATTCCGACGGACTTAAGCATCGCTACGAGTGAGAAAGTCTCATCGTAGTCAACTCCTTGAACTTGTCGGAAAACATCTTAACGACAAGTCAATACTTACCATCATTGTCCGTCTTCCTTTTAAAATCCATATGTACCTAACAGCCTTACGACCATCAAGTAGTTCTTCCAAAGTCTACACTTTGTTTCCATATATGGATCCTCTCTCGGATTATATGGCCTCGAGCCATTTTGGAATCCGGGCCCACCATCGCTTCTGCATAGCTCATAGGTTCATTGTTGTCCAACAACGTGACCTTTAAGACAGGGTTACCACTTAGAAGTTGTACACACCCTTGTCAACCTATGAGGTTCGATAGTAACTCGATCTGAAGCTCCATGATCATCATCATTAGCTTTCTCTTCAACTGAGGCAGGTGCCACAGAAACATTATTCCTGTGCTGCGCTACTCTCTGGTTGAAGTAAAGGTTGAACAACCTCATCAAGTTCTATCTTCCTCCCACTCAATTCTTTCGAGAGAAACTCTTTCTCAAGAAAGGACCCGATTCTAGAAACAATCCCTATTGCTTTCGGATATGAGACTGGAGGTATACCCAACTGTTTTGGGTGTCCCATGAAGATGCATTTATCCGCTTTGGGTTCGAGCTTATCAGCCTAAAACTTTTTCACATAAGCGTCACAGCCCCAAACTTTTGAGTAACGACAGCTTAGGTTTCTCTGAACCACAGTTCATACGGTGTCGACTCAAACGGAATTGCATGGTGCCCTATTAAAGTGAGTGCGGTTGTCTCTAATGCCTAACCCATAAACTATCATGGTAATTCGATAAGAGACATCATGGTATGCATCATATCCAATAGGGTGCAGTTATGATGTTCGGACACACCATCACACTATGGTGTTCCAGGCTGTATTAGTTGTGAAACAATTTCCACAATGTCTTAATTCTGTGCCAAACTCGTAATTCAGATATTCATCTCTATGATCATATCATAGATATTTTATCCTCTTGTCACGACGATCTTTCAACTTCACCCTGAAATTACTTGAACCTTTCAATAATTCAGACTCGTGATTCATCAAGTAAATACACTCAACATCTACTCAAATCATCTGTGAAGTAAGAACATAACGATATCCACTACACGCCTCAGCACTCATTGGACTGCACACATCAAAATGTATTACTTCCAACAAGTTGCTTTCTAGTTCCATTTTACTGAAAACGAGGCTTTCAGTCATCTTGCCCATGTGGTATGATTTGCATGTATCAAGTGATTCAAAATCAAGTGAGTCCAAACGGTCCATTTGCATGGAGTTTCTTCATGCATATTCACCAATAGGCATGGTTCGCATGTCTCAAACTTTTCAAAAACGAGTGAGCCCAAAGATCCATCAACATGGAGCTTCTTCATGCGTTTTATACCGATATGACTCACGTGGCAGTGCCACAAGTAAGTGGTACTACTATCTTATATGTTTTGGCATGAACATGTGTATCACTACGATCGAGATTCAATAAACCATTCATTTTAGGTGTAAGACCATTGAAGGTATTATTCAAATAAACAGAGTAACCATTATTCTCCTTAAATGAATAACCGTATTGCGATAGACGTAATCCAATCATGTCTATGTTCAACGCAAACACCTATCTCGATGGTAGAGGGAGCGGGCGATGCTTGATCACATCAAGCTTGGGGAAAACTTCCAACACATATCGCCAGCTCACTTTTAGCTAGTCTCCATTTACTCCGCAGCCTTTTATTTCGAGTTTACTAAAACTTAGCAACCGAACCAGTATCTAATACCATGGTGCTACTAGGAGTACTAGTAAAGTACACATTAACACAATGTATATCCAATATACTTCTATCAATCTTGCCAGCCTTCTCATCTACCAAGTATCTAGGGTAATTCTGCTCCAATGGCTGTTCCCCTTATTACAGAAGCACTTAGTCTCGGGTTTGGGTTCAACCTTGGGTTTCTTCACTAGAGCAGCAGCTGATTTGCCATTTCATGAAGTATCCCTTCTTGCCCTTGCCCTTCTTGAAACTAGTGGTTTCACCAACCATCAACAATTGATGCTCCTTCTTGATTTCTACTTTTGTGGTGTCAAACATCGCGAATATCTCAAGGATCATCATATATGTCCCTGATATATTATAGTTCATCACGAAGCTCTAGCAGCTTGGTGGTAATGACTTTGGAGAAACATCACTATCTCATTTGGAAGATCAACTCCCACTCGATTCAAATGATTGTTGTGCTCAGACAATCTGAGCACAAGCTCAACAATTGAGCTTTTCTCCCTTAGCTTGCAGGCTAAGAAAATCGTCGAAGGTCTTATACCTCTTGACGTGGGCATGAGCCTGAAATTCCAATTTCAGCCCTTGAAACATCTCATATGTTTCGCGACGTTTCAAAACGTCTTTGGTGCCTCAACTCTAAACCGTTTAACTGAACTATCACGTAGTTATCAAAATGTGTATGTCAGATGTTCGCAACATCCATAGACGACGTTCGAGGTTCAGCACACTGAGCGGTGCATTAAGGACATAAGCCTTCTATGAAGCAATGAGGACAATCCTCAGTTTACGGACCTAGTCCGCATAATTGCTACTATCAACTTTCAACTAAATTTTCTCTAGGAACATATCTAAACAGTAGAACTGAAGCGCGAGCCACGACATAATTTGCGAAGACCTTTTGACTATGTTCAGGATAATTAAGTTCATCTTATGAACTCCCACTCAGATAGACATCCCTCTAGTCATCTAAGTGATTACATGATCCGAGTCAACTAGGCCGTGTCCGATCATCACGTGAGATGGACTAGTCATCATCGGTGAACATCTTCATGTTGATCGTATCTACCATACGACTCATGCTCGACCTTTCGGTCTCTTGTGTTCCGAGGCCATGTCTGTACATGCTAGATTCGTCAAGTCAACCTAAGTGTTTCGCATGTGTTCCGAGGCCATGTTTGTACATGCTAGGCTCGTCAACACCCGTTGTATTCGAACGTAAGAATCTATCACACCCGATCATCACGTGGTGCTTCGAAACGACGAACTTTCGCAACGGTGCACAGTTAGGGGGAACACTTTCTTGAAATTTTAAAGAGGGGTCATCTTATTTACTACCGTCGTTCTAAGCAAATAAGATGTATAAACATGATAAACATCACATCCAATCAAATAGTAACATGATATGGCCAATATCATATTGCTCCTTTTGATCTCCATCTTCGGGGCTCCATGATCATCATCGTCACCGGCATGACACCATGATCTCCATCATCGTGTCTTCATGAAGTTGTCTCGCCAACTATTACTTCTACTACTACAGCTAACGGTTAGCAATAAAGTAAAGTAATTACGTGACGTTTATGTTGACACGTAGGTCATAAATAAATTAAGACAACTCCTATGGCTCCTGCCGGTTGTCATACTCATCGACATGCAAGTCGTGATTCCTATTACAAGAACATGATCATCTCATACATCACATATATCATTCATCACATCCTTTGGCCATATCACATCACATAGCATACCCTGCAAAAACAAGTTAGACGTCCTCTAATTGTTGTTTGCATGTTTTATGTGGTTGCTATGGGTTTCTAGCAAGAACGTTTCTTACCTACGCAAAAACCACAACGTGATATGCCAATTGCTATTTACCCTTCATAAGGACCGTTTTCATTGAATCCGATCCGACTAAAGTGGGAGAGACAGACACCCGCTAGCCACCTTATGCAACTAGTGCATGTCAGTCGGTGGAACCAGTCTCACGTAAGAGTACGTGTAAGGTCGGTCCGGGCCGCTTCATCCTATGATGCCGCCGAATCAAGATAAGACTAGTAACGGCAAGTAAATTGACAATATCGACGCCCACAACAACTTGTGTTCTACTCGTGCATAGAAACTACGCATAAACCTGGCTCATGATGCCACTGTTGGGGAACGTAGCAGAAATTCAAAATTTTCCTACGTGTCACCAAGATCTATCTATGGAGAAACTAGCAACGAGGGGAAGAAGAGTGCATCTACATACCCTTGTAGATCGCTAAGCGGAAGCGTTCAAGTGAACGGGGTTGATGGGGTCGTACTCGCCGTGATCCAAATCACCGATGACCAAGTGCCGAACGAACGACACCTCCGCGTTCAACACACGTACAGCCCGGTGACGTCTCCCATGCCTTGATCCGGCAAGGAGAGAGGGAGAGGTTGAGGAAGACTCCATCCAGCAGCAGCACGACGGCGTGGTGGTGGTGGAGGAGCGTGGCAATCCTGCAGGGCTTCGCCAAGCACCACGGGAGAGGAGAAGGACTTGGGAGAGGGGGAGGGCTGCGCCAGAACATTGGTATGGCTGCCCTCCCACCCCCCACATATATATAGGGGTAAGGGAGAGGGGGGCCGGCCCCCTCAGATCCCATCTGAGGAGGGGGCGGCGGCCAAGGGGGGTTGCCTTGCCCCCCAAGGCAAGGGGGCGCCCCCCTTTAGGGTTCCCCCAAACCCTAGGCGCATGGGCCCTAAGGGGGGAGGCGCCCAGCCCACTAAGGGGCTGGTCCCCCTCCACATACATCCCATAGGGCCCTCCGGGGCAGGTGGACCCTCCCGGTGGACCCCCGGAACCCCTTCGGTAGTCCCGGTACAATACCGGCAACCCCCCGAATTATTCCGGTGACCGTATGATGACTTCCCATATATAAATCTTTACCTCCGGACCATTCCGGAACTCCTCATGACGTTCGGGATCTCATCCGGGACTCCGAACAACATTCGGTAACCACATACAAACTTCCTTTGTAACCCTAGCATCATCGAACCTTAAGTGTGTAGACCCTACGGGTTTGGGAAGCATGCAGACATGACCGAGACACCTCTCCGGCCAATAACCAATAGCGGGATCTGGATACCCATATTGGCTCCCACATGTTCCGCGATGATCTCATCGGATGAACCATGATGTCGAGGATTTAATCGATCCCGTATTCAATTCCCTTTGTCTAGCGGTATTGCACTTGCCCGAGATTCGATCGTCGGTATCCGATACCTTGTTCAATCTCGTTACCGGCAAGTCTCTTTACTCGTTCCGTAACACATCATCCCATGATCAACTCCTTGGTCACATTGAGCATATGATGATGTCCTACCGAGTGGGCCCAGAGATACCTCTCCATCACACGGAGTGACAAATCCCAGTCTCGATTCGTGCCAACCCTATAGACACTTTCGGAGATACCCGTAGTGTACCTTTATAGCCACCCAGTTATGTTGTGATGTTTGGCACACCCAAAGCATTCCTACGGTATCCGGGAGTCGCACAATCTCATGGTCTAAGGAAATGATACTTGACATTAGGAAAGCTTTAGCATACGAACTACATGATCTTTGTGCTAGGCTTAGGATTGGGTCTTGTCCATCACATGATTCTCCTAATGATGTGATCCCGTTATCAACGACATCCAATGTCCATGGTCAGGAAACCGTAACCATCTATTGATCAACGAGCTAGTCAACTAGAGGCTTACTAGGGACATGGTGTTGTCTATGTATCTACACATGTATCTGAGTTTCCTATCAATACAATTATAGCATGGATAATAAACGGTTATCATGAACAAGGAAATATAATAATAACCAATTTATTATTGCCTCTAGGGCATATTTACAACATCGTGTACTTCACAAAAGTCTCCGTAATACCATTCGTTCTTGTGAAAATCCTCAACAGCCTATTATTCTTGAATTTCTTGCTTGCTTGCATTATGGTTAGTACCATAAGTCTAGTAATCTTATTGTCAGCCTTTGTCATTATCATTTTGAGTCTGTTGATACAATATGTTGCGAATGCTCGCAATCCTCAATCAGATCCTAGAATTCATCATTCCGGCTCAGGCGTCATTTTAACATGTGCTGAATCTCGATCAATCAAATCGCCATCGATTGTACCTCTAAGGCTATTCTACCTATCCATCCCTAATCAGAGCATTGATTCTGATCCCTTGTCTTGGAATTCATAATTCCTTTGCAATTGAGCTTTGAGTTAGTCAGTTGTTTCTATAATCCGATCTCCTTGCATTCTTTCTTCCTCTGATTGAATATTGATGCTCACATAGGATCCCTTGTGGACCACCAGACCCCCTTTTTCGGATTTTATCCGACAATGCCCTTCATAATCAATAAGCTTGTGAGCTTTTCCTTAGATACATAATGCTTTTGGTAATTGTATCCTCCGCTTTCTCAAGCGTGCTCTACTATCGAGCTTGTGTTATTTATTCTCAAAATTTATGATATATGTTCCTAAGATGCCCCGATGGGTTGAACCTATGCCTTCCCTAATCTGTGTGAACTTGAAAGTTATGCGGGTTATACTCTACTGGCTTTTCGTCAGATAAAATTTCAATACTACAGCTACATCAAGAGCGAGAAGAAAAATGAAAGGTTATGCATTGTAGAAGTGGGAGTCGACCCTGAACCTTGTGTTCATGCCCACGGACACGGTGTGGGACTTATCATGAAAGCTTCTTGCAAGGATATTTAATCATTTGAATAATTCTTTCGGTATCATGAATTGGATCCCTTTTAGTTATGGTCATGACCATATATCCCCCTTGATCCCATTTACTAGGTAAGTAACAATTACTTATCCTCTTCAAATCATTCCCCCGTCCAACCTCTACTCCGATTTACCTTCTGGCATTACACCTAGTACTTGATACTGGGAAGCTTTATACCCCATCACATCATTCCTAGCCTGATCGGCTATATTTTTATCATGTCAACTTTTTAACTGTGCTACCTGGTCCTTATTCCAGGAGCACAAATTTTCGACGATGAGCTAAGCTTACATCGATCTTCCTCATTTTATCATTCCACCTTGAACAACAAGCTGGAATCCGAGCTTGTGTCATATCCGTGGTTACAATAGCCTTCGCTTCATCATTCCTTTTGCTTGATGTCGTTGTTGCTTGATGGCATCTTCATAAAGCCTCTCGACAAAATTTGTCGTGATCACCATCAATATACTTTCTTGTTCTAGGATATCAATCGAATTCTTGAGGAGAAATACCATCCTTGCCCGTCAATGATTCGTGTTGTCATCAACACCATCCTTGACTTCCTGCCAATATAGACTTGGTCATGTATTGATTATATCTTACATTCCTTAACATTCTTGTAATTGTTCCTTTGTACTTCTTGTGACCTTCAGATTCAATCTTGCTTGAAACACCATGGCAATGCTATCCCGAAGCATGCCTGTGGTACTCCGATCATCAAAAGAGAACATTGGAAGCACAATGATAAATGTTTCTTGATCAATTATCTAAACCCCGTTGTATGGGTAAACATCATGATTCTCCTTGCCCGATTAACTAAATGGATAAGTAATTGATGCCCTGCCATGTATATCATGCACTATTTGTTCTTGGGAAGCATATACTCTAATACTTTTGTATAAGCACATTTTCCTTTCCATTGGTCTGGTTAAACTAATAACCACATTTTCCCTTTCCATTGTTTTTTTAACCTTTCTTGTGATCTATATGAAAGAAGCAGTAATATTTCCCTGCTGATGAAAATACCTTGGTGTACAACCCTGTCAAGTGTAACCCCGTTACTACTGTTAATGACATGTCGATAACCACCGATGGATGGGAACTTTGCCTATTGGTCCGCCTTGTCTTAACAAGCAGGAAAATGGTTCTCGTCGTCCCTCGCCCTTGGTACCAACGTTCTTGCCAACATAACTGACATGCTATTCTTGTACATGCCTTGCTATCATGACTGTGCAAGATGTCAACGCCCTTTCTACCTTTAACCCACATGGTGGGCCCATAACCCACAGTTCTACAGGATCGAAATCTTACTGTCATATACATCCCTGTTTCCAAAGATTATTCCTCATGCTTGGGTTCATATGTAATTCACGAGCCACATGCCGAGAGATCATCAGTTCTGCTATCAGACGCAATACATATTCCCGTTGCTCTGAACCCCCTTTCACACTCTATCACGCATCGAACGATTGCCTATCTATTGGAAACTACTTATTACACCTTCTTACTTTGCTCTTGATATTTCTTAAGTTTCAATTTGAGAGTTACTTTCCACCACCTTCCCTGGTGTTATCTACTAGATAAGCAACCTTGTAGAGGTCCGTTCTTCCAAAGTTGCCCTTATCCTTTTCGTAAGTACGTTGAAGTTCCCAAAGAAAGGATGACAACTTCATCAGGATGACCTGAATTAGAGGAGTGAAGACATCAACGAGAAGGATCAACTTCTTCGAGAAGAGCAGCCAAGAACGAGAAGACTCTTTAGAATTTCGTAACCACTCCTTTCTCCTTTACTCCATCTTGTAAATCTGGGGATGAGATTTCTGGTAGTGGAGGAGATTTGTAACACCCCGAGAATCTTGCTACAGTAATCTCCCCCTAATGGTGGTCATGTCATCATGATTACTATGCAAAATTGCCACTTGCCTAAAAAAATCAAATTCTAATTCTAATTTAATTTACAAATGAAACTATTATTTCTTCAGATAGTAAAAATAAAATGTCCAGACTATTCTATAAATTCCCCTCATCATTGCCATGATGGAACCAATTTCTTTTGACTCACCAATTAATCCTTAGGAAATTATAAAGTGATCCAGCATCATGTTACTTGACCTTTTCAATTTCTATTTTTTTTAATCTTTACCAAAGCCCTGTAACTTTTTGTGCAACACCACAATATTCTGCATGATTTATGTGCCAAGTTCATTTATAACAAAATTCATTTGGTGGTCTAACTATTTGCAAAACAGAGAAGGCATAGAAGATAAAATAAATAAATAAAAGGAAAAGGTAACTAGCACTGCTCACTTGGCCCAGCCGCAGCCACAATACAGCCCAGCCAACGTAGCAGGCCTTCTCCCTCCTCGGTACAGTTGGAACAGGCAGAGGAGGGCGTGGCGTGCATCCACGGCTGCCGTGGCCATGGATGGCCTCCACGTCGCCCCCGTGAACCTATAAACATATCCCCTGGAAACCCTAGGACTGCCTCGACCGATTCCCCTTCTTTCCCCATCGCCCCCTTCCTCATCTACTCGAAATCGAGATTGGAGACTGATCCGGTGACCGAGTGCGTCGTCCCGTTGCCATGGTCCGCGAGCACCCCAAGTCAGGCGAGGACGTCCAGTAACCTCCCCGACCTCTTCTCCTTCGACTATGCTACTGCATCGAGCGGAGCAACCGTTGTACCAGTCGACATCGCCGGTCTTCTTCGCCGGCCAGCGCACACCACCATCGATCCCGTGTCGCCCTCTGCTGGTCCCATCCCTCGGCGAGCCTTCCTTGTGCTCCTAGGTGAGCCTTTTCTCTGGTTCCCCTTATTTTTCTCCCTCGAACCACCGTCGTAGGCCGCCGTCACCGCCGTGCCCGTTACCGTCGGAGCTCGCGCTCATCGCGCTATTGTCCGTGTTCCCGCACGCTTCTGGCCGCGTCCGCCACGCGCGCCCACGCCGCCGCCCGCGCGTGCTCCGTACCCAACCGCGTGCACTGTTGCCTTTGTATCGCTGCTTCTTCTGCATCGCTCCTGCTACCTCCCGTGCGCTCGCCTGCTGCCGTGCTACCGCGTCGCCGCTGCCGTTGCCGTCTTCTGCCACTGCTGTCCCGCTGTTGCGTGCCGCTAGGCACGCTCCCCTGCATCCGCTACTGCCTACAGCACTGAAACCTGCTGCCTGCGTTCGCTGCTCTGCCGCTATGCTTACTGCTGCTTCTACTACTCCCTGCTACTGCTCCTCCTAGCCACAGCCGCTCCTGCTATTTGTCGTTGCTGGTTGTTCCTTTGTTGGCCTCAATTGTGGTCGTCGCCATGGCCAAGAGCCGGTGCTATGCATGTGCGTGCACAGACGGGTTGTGCCTATGCCGGCTTGTACAAATTAGTTTAAGGTCCAATTAGTGCTAATTTGTATACTAGTTAAATTAGTTGCTACTCTAAGACATGTGTCCCCCACCTCCTTTAATTAGGATTGTTTAATTTATATGTTTAGGTAAATATAGTCTATGCATGTGGGCCACGCATCCTGTTGACCAGTCAAATTGACTGGATCAACCCAACCCAAGGCCCCACCTGTAATACACACCGGCTAGCATAACCCCATGTGACAGAAGTATTTAGATATTTATTTTCGAATTAATATAATTTCAAAAATTCTACAAACTTTGGAAAATCATAGAAAAATATTCGTAACTCGAATGGAAAAACTTTATATATGAAAGTTGCTCAGAAAAATCCAACGAATCCAAATACGCAGTCTGTTCTTCTGTCACATGCCCCTAGCATGTTAAACATGGAACTTTTCCACCTTCTTTCCTGTGTTCGGAAAACGCCAAACACCGGAAAACCTCTTCGGATGTTTTCCCTCTCTGTCTGCAACGTGTAGTACCGCGTTAGGTCACCCTAGCATAGCTTACTGTCCTGTCATGCTTTTCGTTGCCTCTGTTTGCTCTGTATTTACTGTTTCTTCCCCCTCTTCTCTCCGGTAGACCCCAAGACTGATGATGCCGCTATGATCGACTACGTCGACGACAACACTTCTTCCTTTTCAGCAGAGCTTCCAGGCAAGCAAGCCCCCCTTGAGCATTTCGATATCGTCCATTTCTTTCCCTCTCATGCTTGCATTAGAACTACTATTGCTTTATGTATGATCCTACTGTGATGCATAGCCTGTTTTTGTTACCTGCTTTCATACCTTACCTGCTTATTCTAAACTTCTTAGTATAGGTTGGTTAGAGATCCATCAGTGACCCCCACCTTGTGCCAGTTGCCTCGCTTTATGTTCGATGACTCGATCAACGTGATCGACGTCCAGGCCCCGACACCACACATCACCCCCTAGTTGTACGACACTACAGAGTTACTATCAAGTGCCGAGGGTGAACCTCATACGTTACTCCTGATGAGATCTCTGTAGTGTAGCTATTCGGTCGTGATCATCGAGGGTGATTTCCTCCTAAACCACTTCTGTTACGGCTCTGTCGTGCAACCCCTCAAGTGTGAACCTCGAGGGTGGATCCTCTTACGTTCACCTTGATGACAACATCGAAGTGGAATTCACCGGGGGTGATTCCTCGGGTTTTCCCCTTGGTGTTAGACACACAGTTACTATGGTTACTATGACTTTGCACTGAGCCATGTTACTAAAGACGGGTCGGCCCTGAGGGGTACCCGCGCGAGCTTAATAGCGAGTGATGTTGAGTCGGGTTGACCTGGAAGGTGCCCGCGAGATACTTACGAGGCGTGGCCGGGCATTCTTAGCCCTTGCCGCAAGTACTCGAGACGGGGCGACGGGGTTACATCGATCGTGAGTCTCTGCTCGTTACCGCGCGTTCCTAATCCACTACGATTTGGATATTTGATCCGAGGGGCCTCTTGAAGGAAATATGCCCTAGAGGCAATAATAAAGTTATTATTTATTTCCTTATTTCATGATAAATGTTTATTATTCATGCTATAATTGTATTAACCGGAAACATAATACATGTGTGAATACATAGACAAACAGAGTGTCACTAGTATGCCTCTACTTGATTAGCTCGTTAATCAAAGATGGTTCTGTTTCCTAACCATGGACAAAGAGTTGTTATTTGATTAACGGGATCACATCATTAGGTGAATGATCTGATTGACATGACCCATTCCATTAGCTTAGCACCCGATCGTTTAGTATGTTGCTATTGCTTTCTTCATGACTTATACATGTTCCTATGACTATGAGATTATGTAACTCTCGTTTGCCGGAGGAACACTTTGTGTGCTACCAAACATCACAACGTAACTGGGTGATTATAAAGGTGCTCTACAGGTGTCTCCACAGGTACATGTTGGGTTGGCGTATTTCGAGATTAGGATTTGTCACTCCGATTGTCGGAGAGGTATCTCTGGGCCCTCTCGGTAATGCACATCACAGAAGCCTTGCAAGCATTGCAACTAATGAGTTAGTTGCGAGATGATGTATTACGGAACGAGTAAAGAGACTTGCCGGTAACGAGATTGAACTAGGTATTGAGATACTGACGATCGAATCTCGGGCAAGTAACATACCGATGACAAAGGGAACAACGTATGTTGTTATGCGGTCTGACCGATAAAGATCTTCGTAGAATATGTGGGAGCCAATATGAGCATCCAGGTTCCGCTATTGGTTATTGACCGGAGACGTGTCTCGGTCATGTCTACATTGTTCTCGAACCCGTAGGGTCCGCACGCTTAAGGTTTTGATGACAGTTATATTATGAGTTTATGAGTTTTGATGTACTGAAGGAGTTCGGAGTCCCGGATGAGATCGGAGACATGACGAGGAGTCTCTACATGGTCGAGTCATAAAGATCGATATATTGGACGACTATATTCGGACATCGGAAAGGTTTCGAGTGGTTCGGGTATTTTTCGGAGTATCGGGGAGTTACGGGAATACGGGAGAAGAAGTATATGGGCCTTATTGGGCTTTAGGGGGGAGGGAGAGGCAGGCCGCGCGCCCCCCAAGGCCTAGTCCTAATTGGACTAGGGGGAGGGGCTGCGCCCCCTCCTTCCTTCTCTTCCCTCTTCCCCTTCCATGTCTCCTACTGCTAATACTTGGAAGGACTCCTAGTTGGACTAGGAATGGGGGAATCCTACTCCCGGTGGGAGTAGGACTCCCTAGGGCGCGCCATAGAGAGGGCCGGCCCTCCCCTCCTCTACTCATTTATATACGGGGGCAGGGGGCACCCCATAGACACACAAGTTGATCTTCGTGATTGTTCTCTTAGCCGTGTGTAGTGCCCCCTTCCACCATAATCCTCAATAATATTGTAGCGGTGCTTAGGCGAAGTCCTGCGACGGTAGAACATCAAGATCGTCACCACGCCGTCGTGCTGACAGAACTCTTCCCCGACACTTTGCTGGATCGGAGTCCGGGTTGTCATCGAGCTAAACGTGTGCTAGAACTCGGAGGTGCCGTGGTTTCGGTGCTTGGATCGATCGGATCGTGAAGACGTACGACTACTTCAACCGTGTTGATATAATGCTTCCGCTTCGGTCTACGAGGGTACGTAGACAACACTCTCCCCTCTCGTTGCTATGCATCACCATGATCTTGCATGTGCATAGGAAATTTTTTGAAATTACTACGTTCCCCAACAGTGGTATCAGAGCCTAGGTTTTATAGTTTGATATTATATGCATGAGTAGAACACAAGTGAGTTGTGGGCGATATAAGTCATACTGCTTACCAGCATGTCATACTTTGGTTCGGCGGTATTGTTGGATGAAGCGGCCCGGACCGACATTACGCGTACGCTTACGCGAGACTGGTTCTACCGACGTGCTTTGCACATAGGTGGCTGGCGGGTGTCAGTTTCTCCAACTTTAGTTGAACCGAGTGTGGCTACGCCCGGTCCTTGCGAAGGTTAAAACAGCACCAACTTGACAAACTATCGTTGTGGTTTTGATGCGTAGGTAAGATTGGTTCTTGCTTAAGCCCGTAGCAGCCACGTAAAACTTGCAACAAACAAAGTAGAGGACGTCTAACTTGTTTTTGCAGGGCATGTTGTGATGTGATATGGTCAAGGCATGATGCTAAATTTTATTGTATGAGATGATCATGTTTTGTAACCGAGTTATCGGCAACTGGCAGGAGCCATATGGTTGTCGCTTTATTGTATGCAATGCAATTGCCCTGTAATGCTTTACTTTATCACTAAGTGCTAGCGATAGTCGTAGAAGCATAAGATTGGCGAGACGACAACGATGCTACGATGGAGATCAAGGTGTCGCGCCGGTGACGATGGTGATCATGACGGTGCTTCGGAGATGGAGATCACAAGTACAAGATGATGATGGCCATATCATATCACTTATATTGATTGCATGTGATGTTTATCTTTTATGCATCTTATCTTGCTTTGATTGACGGTAGGATTATAAGATGATCTCTCACTAAATTTCAAGATAAAAGTGTTCTCCCTGAGTATGCACCGTTGCCAAAGTTCGTCGTGCCTAGACACCACGTGATGATCGGGTGTGATAAGCTCTATGTCCATTTACAACGGGTGCAAGCCAGTTTTGCACACATAGAATACTCAGGTTAAACTTGACGAGCCTAGCATATGCAGATATGGCCTCGGAACACTGGAGACCGAAAGGTCGAGCGTGAATCATATAGTAGATATGATCAACGTAGTGATGTTCACCATTGAAAACTACTCCGTCTCACGTGATGATCGGACATGGTTTAGTTGATTTGGATCATGTGATCACTTAGATGATTAGAGGGATGTCTATCTAAGTGGGAGTTCTTAAGTAATATGATTAATTAAACTTAAATTTATCATGAACTTAGTCCTGGTAGTATTAGCACGTCTATGTTGTAGATCAATAGGTCGCGTTGTTGCTTCCCTATGTTTGTTTTGATATGTTCCTAGAGAAAAACTTTGTTGAAAGATGTTAGTAGCAATGATGCGGATTGGATCCGTGATATGAGGTTTATCCTCATTGCTGCACAGAAAAATTATGTCCTTGATGCACCGCTAGGTGACAGACCTATTGCAGGAGAAGATGCAGACGTTATGAACGTTTGGCTAGCCCAATATGATGACTACTTGATAGTTTAAGTGCACCATGCTTAACGGCTTAGAATCGGGACTTCAAAGACGTTTTGAACGTCATGGACCATATGAGATGTTCCAGGAGTTGATGTTAATATTTCAAGCAAATACCCGAGTTGAGAGATATGAAGTCTCCAACAAGTTCTATAGCTACAAGATGGAGGAGAATCGCTCAAGCAGTGAGCATGTACTCAGATTGTCTGGGTACTACAATCGCTTGAATCAAGTGGGAGTTAATCTTCCAGTTAAGATAGTGATTGACAAAATTCTCTAGTCACCATCACCAAGTTAGTAAAACTTCGTGATGAACTATAGTATGCAAGGGATAACGGAAACGATTCCCAAGCTCTTCATGATGCTAAAATCGACGAAGGTAGAAATCAAGAAAAACATAGACAAGACCACTAGTTTCAAGAAAAGGGCAAAAGGAAGAAGGGGAACTTCAAGAAGAACGGTAAGCAAGTTGCTGCTCAAGTGAAGAAACCCAAGTCTGGTCTTAAGCCTGAGACAAAGTGCTTCTACTGCAAAGGGATTGGTCACTGGAAGTGGAACTACCCCAAGTATTTGGTGGATAAGAAAGGATGGCAAAGTAAACAAATGTATATTTGATATACATGTTATTGATGTGTACTTTACTAGTGTTCATAGCAACCCCTCAGTATTTGGTACTACTTCAGTTGCTAAGATTAGTAACTCGAAAACGGGAGTTGCAGAATAAACAGAGACTAGTTAAGGGTGAAGTGACGATGTGTATTGGAAGTGGTTCCAAGATTGATATGATCATCATCGCACACTCCCTATACTTTTGGGATTAATGTTGAACCTAAATAAGTGTTATTTGGTGTTTGCGTTGAGCATAAATATGATTTGATCATATTTATTGCAATATAGTTATTCATTTAAGTTAGAGAACAATTGTTGTTCTGTTTACATGAATAAAACCTTCTATGGTCGTACACACCAACGAAAATGGTTTGTTGGATCTCGATTGTAATGATACACATATTCATAATATTGAAGCCAAAAGATGCAAAGTTAATAATGATAGTGCAACTTGTTTGTAGCACTGCCGTTTAGGTCATATTGGTGTAAAGCGCATGAAGAAACTCCATGCTGATGGGATTTTGGAATCACTTGATTATGAATCACTTGATGCTTGCGAACCATGTCTCTTGGGCAAGATGACTCAAACGCCGTTCTCCGGAACAATGGAGCAAGCAACAGATTTGTTGGAAATCATACATACTGATGTATGTGGTCCGATGAATATCAAGGCTTGCAGCGAGTATCATTATTTTCTGACCTTCACAGATGATTTGAGTAGATATGGGTATATCTACTTGATGAAACATAAGTCTGAAACATTTGAAAAGTTCAAAGAATTTTAGAGTGAAGTGGAAAATCATCGTGACAAGAAAATAAGGTTTCTACGATCTGATCACGGAGACAAATATTTGAGTTACGAGTTTGGTCTTCAATTAAAACAATGTGGAATAGTTTCACAAATTCGTGCAACCTGGAACACCACAGCATAATGGTGTGTCCGAACGTCATAGCCGTACTTTATTAGATATAGTGCAAATCTATGATGTTTCTTACCGATTTACCACTATCGTTTTTGAGGTTATGCATTAAAGACAGCTGCATTCACGTTAAAAAGGGGCACCATCTAAGTCCGTTGAGACGACACAATCTGAACTGTGGTTTGGCAAGAAACCAAAGTTGTCGTTTCTTAAAGTTTGGGGTTGTGATGCTTATATGAAAAAGTTTCATCCTGATAAGCTCAAACCCAAATCGGAGAAATATGTCTTCATAGGATACCCAAAGTAGACTGTTGGGTACACCTTCTATCACAGATCCGAAGGCAAGACATTCGTTGCTGAGAATGGATACTTTCTAGAGAAGGAGTTTCTCTCGAAAGAAGTGAGTGGGAGGAAAGTAGAAAACTTGATAAGGTAATTGTACCATCTCCCTTATTGGAAAGTAGTTCATCACAGAAATCTGTTCTTGTGACTACTACACCAATTAGTGAGGAAGCTAATGATGATGATCATGTAACTTCAGATCAAGTTACTACCGAATCTCGTAGGTAAACCAGAGTGAGATCCGCACCAGAGTGGTACGGTAATCCTATTCTGGAAGTCATGTTACTAGACCATGACGAACTTGCGAACTATGAGGAAGCGATGATGAGCCCAGATTCCGCAAAATGGCTTGAGGCCATGAAATCTGAGATGGGATCCATGTATGAGAACAAAGTGTAGACTTTGGTTGACTTGCCCAATGATCGGCAAGCCATAGAAAATAAATGGATCTTCAAGAGGAAGACGAGTGCTGATAGTAGTGTTACTATCTACAAAGCTAGAATTGTCGCAAAAAAAAATTCGACAAGTTTAAAGGAGTTGACTACGATGAGAGTTTCTCACTCGTATCTATGCTTAAGTCTGTCCGAATCATGTTAGCAATTGCCGCATTTTATGAAATCTGGCAAATGGATAAACAAAACTGCATTCCTTAATGGGTTTATTAAAGAAGAGTTGTATATGATGCAACCAGAAGGTTTTGTCAATCCTAAAGGTGCTAACAAAATATGCAAGCTCCAGCAATTCATCTATGGATTGGTGCAAGCATCTCGGAGTTGGAATACACGCTTTGATAAGTTGATCAAAGCATATAGTTTTATACAGACTTGCGGTGAAGCCTGTATTTACAAGAAAGTGAGTGGGAGCACTACAGCATTTCTGATAAGTATATGTACATATTGTTGATCGGAAATAATGTAGAATTATTCTGCAAAGCATAAAGGAGTATTTGAAAGGAGTTTTTCAAAGAAAGACCTCGGTGAAGCTACTTACATATTGAGCATCAAGATCTATAGAGATAGATCAAAACGCTTGATAAGATTTTTCAATGAGTACATACCTTGACAAGATTTTGAAGTAGTTCAAAATGGAACAGTCAAAGAAAGAGTTCTTGCCTGTGTTACAAGGTGTGAAATTGAGTAAGACTCAAAACACGACCACGACAGAAGATAGAAAGAGAATGAAAGTCATTCCCTATGCCTTGGCCACAGGTTCTATAAAGTATGCCATGTTGTGTACCAGATCTATTGTATACCCTACACTGATTTTGGCAAGGGAGTACAATAGTGATCTAGGAGTAGATCACTGGACAGCGGTCAAAATTATCCTTAGTGGAATAAGGATATGTTTCTCAATTATGGACGTGACAAAAAGGGTTCGTCGTAAAGGGTTACGTCGATGCAAATTTTGACACTGATCTAGATGACTCTAAGTCTCAATCTGGATACATATTGAAAGTGGGAGCAATTAGCTAAGAGTAGCTCCGTGCAGAGCATTGTTGACATAGAAATTTGCAAAATACATACGGATCTGAATATGGAAGACCCGTTGACTAAACTTCTCTCACAAGCAAAACATGATCACACCTTAGTACTCTTTGGGTGTTAATCACATAAGTGATGTGAACTAGATTACTGAATCTAGTAAACCCTTTGGGTGTTGGCCACATGGCGATGTGAACTATGGGTGTTAATCACATGATGATGTGAACTATCGATGTTAATCACATGGTGATGTGATCTAGATTAGTGACTCTAGTGCAAGTGGAAGACTGAAGGAAATATGCCCTAGAGGCAATAATAAAGTTATTATTTATTTCCTTATTTCATGATAAATGTTTATTATTCATGCTATAATTGTATTAACTGGAAACATAATACATGTGTGAATACATAGACAAACAGAGTGTCACTAGTATGCCTCTACTTGACTAGCTCGTTAATCAAAGATGGTTATGTTTCCTAACCATGGACAAAGAGTTGTTATTTGATTAACGGGATCACATCATTAGGTGAATGATCTGATTGACATGACCCATTCCATTAGCTTAGCACCCGATCGTTTAGTATGGTGCTATTGCTTTCTTCATGACTTATACATGTTCCTATGACTATGAGATTATGCAACTCCCGTTTGCCGGAGGAACACTTTGTGTGCTACCAAACGTCACAACGTAACTGGGTGATTATAAAGGTGCTCTACAGGTGTCTCCAAAGGTACATGTTGGGTTGGCGTATTTCGAGATTAGGATTTGTCACTCCGATTGTCGGAGAGGTATCTCTGGGCCCTCTCGGTAATGCACATCACATAAGCCTTGCAAGCATTGCAACTAATGAGTTAGTTGCGAGATGATGTATTACGGAACAAGTAAATAGACTTGCCGGTAACGAGATTGAACTAGGTATTTAGATACCGACGATCGAATCTCGGGCAAGTAACATACCGATGACAAAAGGAACAACGTATGTTGTTATGCGGTCTGACCGGTAAAGATCTTCATAGAATATGTGGGAGCCAATATGAGCATCCAGGTTCCGCTATTGGTTATTGACCGGAGACGTGTCTCGGTCATGTCTACATTGTTCTTGAACCCATAGGGTCCGCACGCTTAAGGTTTCGATGACAGTTATATTATGAGTTTATGAGTTTTGATGTACCGAAGGAGTTCGGAGTCCCGGATGAGATCGGGGACATGACGAGGAGTCTCGAAATGGTCGAGACGTAAAGATCGATATATTGGACGACTATATTCGGACATCGGAAAGGTTCCGAGTGGTTCGGGTATTTTTCGGAGTACCGGGGGGTTACGGGAATACAAGAGAAGAAGTATATGGGCCTTATTGGGTTTACGGGAGAGGGAGAGGCAGGCCGCGCGCCCCCTAAGGCCTAGTCCGAATTGGACTAGGGGGAGGGGCTGCGCCCCCTCCTTCCTTCTCTTCCCTCTTCCCCTTCCTTGTCTCCTACTCCTAATACTTAGAAGGACTCCTAGTTGGACTAGGAAAGGGGGAATCCTACTCCCGGTGGGAGTAGGACTCCCCTAGGGCGCGCCATAGAGAGGGCCGGCCATCGCCTCCTCCACTCCTTTATATACGGGGGCAGTGGGCACCCCATAGACACACAAGTTGATCTCCGTGATCGTTCTCTTAGCCGTGTGCGGTGCCCCCTTCCACCACAATCCTCGATAATATTGTAGCGGTGCTTAGGCGAAGCCCTGCGACGGTAGAACATCAAGATCGTCACCACGCCGTCGTTCTGACGGAACTCTTCCCCGACACTTTGCTGGATTGGAGTCCGGGGATCGTCATCGAGCGGAACGTGTGCTAGAACTCGGAGGTGCCGTAGTTTCGGTGCTTGGATCGGTCGGATCGTGAAGACATACGACTACATCAACCGCGTTGATATAACGCTTCCGCTTCGGTCTACGAGGGTACGTAGACAACACTCTCCCCTCTCGTTGCTATGCATCACCATGATCTTGCGTGTGCGTAGGAACATTTTTGAAATTACTATGTTCCCCAACACCTCTAGCCTGATAGCACTAACCATCACGTGGGCATAGTATGGGCGTTCTGCGTCGTATACATCAGCCGAAGCTTAATAGACGTCAGCGACTGAGCGGTGCGCGCCGGGCTGGACTGCGTAAGCTACTACCTTGTTGAAGGAGGTAGCTAGGTCTGCTCACCGGCCGAGTACGCAATGTGCAGGAGTTCCTGAGGAGATGGCCCATGACCCCTAGGGGCATAGGTTTAGTCCGGCGTGCTGGCCTCTCTATTAAGCCTAGGTCGGGTTGCGGCGTATTGTTTGGCCGAGGCCGGGCATGACCTAGGAAAGTGTGTCCGGCCGGAGTTAATCGAGCGTGGTGGGTAAGTTGGTGCACCCCTGCAGGGAAGAAAACATATATCGATAGCCTATCCTACGGTAACGGACACTTGGAGTTGTATCCCGATCGATACAACTAGAACTGGATAGTTGTGATGAGAAATGGATGGATATGAGATTTGGATTGTGATGATAACTGGATAGTATGGCTCTGGGATTGCTTTCTTGCAGGGAGTCGAGAAAGGATCTCTGGCCGAGGTTGATAACACTTCTACTACTTTACTTTATGCTACTCTACTCCCTTCTGTTGCTGCAAGATGGTGGTTTTCAGAAGATGCTAGTCTTCGATAGGCTAGGCTTTTCCCTTCCCTTCTGGCATTCTGCAGTTTAGTCCACAGATACAACCCATTCCTTTGATACAGATGCATACTTAGTTTAGATCTGATGTATGTCTTGTGAGTATTTTGGATGAGTACTCACGGTTGCTTTGCTACTTCTTTTTCCCCTATACCTGATTGTTGCGACCAGATGACGGATCCCAGGAGCTAGACGACGCCACTGATAACTGCTACTACCCAGAGGATGCCGACTACTACGTGAAGACCGTAGACGACTAGGAGTAGTTGGGAGGCTCCCAGGCAGGAGGTCTTGCCTTTTTGATCGTTGTTGCTTTTGTGCGAGCCTTCTTAAGGCAATCTTGTTTAACTCATGTTTGTACTCAGATATTGTTGCTTCCGCTGACTCTTGTGTATTCGAGCCTTCGAGGCCCCTGGCTTGTAATATAAAGCTTGTATTATTTTAATTTGTGTCTAGTGTTCTGTTGTGATATCTTCCCGTGAGTCCTTGATCTTGATCGTACAGATTTGCGTGTATGATTAGTGTACGATTGAATCGAGGGTGTCACATCGGCATGCATGGAGGGTGCGCAGATGGCTCTTGTCCGTGTTAAGACATACTGGGCGGAGATGGATGCCACCGATTGCAACCCGGGGTCCGGCCGTAGGCCAGGTCTCGGCCGAGCACTATTTAAAAGAAGTCCTAGAAGGCGCTCGTTTAATAGAGGCTCAGTGCTCGAAGAGTGTCATGTTCGAGTGACATGTATCCCCATTGTAAAAATAATATTATTTGAATTATACAGGCTATATTTATTGCCTGAAGGTATTATGATGCCTCCTGTGCGGTCGTTTATGTAAGTATATAACTTGAAAGTTTGCAGTCGTCGGCTTCAGCCCCCACACACATAATGCGGGGGTGTTCGGAAAAGCATGTATTCACACTTGATCCAACGTCTTGGTCCATGAAGGAGGTGATAGCGCGACGAACAAGGCAATCGGACTATATTGCTTTAACACTTTCACTTAGCCATAGGAGTTTGACAGTGGGGCTACTATATAGCCCCTGGTACTTCCGTGCTTATTCGAATACGGTGCGCGTACATACATGACCGGGAAACTGGTCCTTCGTTAATGAGGAGGAATCGCAAAGATTCCGCTGAGTCCTCGAGTGGTTGACGAGTCTCACACTTTATCATGACAGTCAGTTTTTGGCTTTCTCTACTGAGGTGCTCATCCAGATGAACCAGGGCACAAGCGTAGTAGTTCTCCAGGCGCCACCTTAGCCGATAGAGCGAAACGTAAGGTAGAAAAACACAGGAGCCGGGCTAACCCAACATTTGACCAAAGACATGATTCGGAGCTGATGCATATAAGGCCAAAGTCGCGACGCCGAACACTCCCTAAGGTATTCGGACTTTACAACATATAGCGGGCTGAGCAAAGCCCTTGATAATGAACCCTGAACTTCCAGGTACGTGCATCAGTCTGACGCGGCGAAAATGCAAATAACGTCAGCATCCCTCTCGGTTGTGCTAAGTATCCGGAGGGCGTGAAGCAACAAGAGACAGTGAGAAAGGTTTACGCAGGGTCTTTGTAACATCCCAAAATTCTAAATTTTGGAATGTTATATTAAATAAATATTTATGATTGTTTGTTTGATTATTGTGTGACTGATTGTGTGAAATTGAGTGGCATTTGGAAATTTCAGAGGCATTTGAATTTTATTTGAATTTGGATTCAACTTGGCATTCGAAATTTATTTCATATACCCCTGACAAATACTTGTTTAAAAGTATGAGAGGAGCTAACATGACACTCCAAAAAGTCAGGAAAAATTAATGCCAAAAGTTTTTGGATTCAAATTGGAGTTTATTTGGAATTTATAAAAAAATGATTTCTTCTAGTTTGGATTTTGCCTATGGAAAAAATGTTCACGTTGTAGGGTTTATTTTCCTGATTTTATTGATATATATATGTCTTATATAAAATATTATAGTTTTCCCTTAGTTAGTTTTTTTCCCTCTGCCTTATTCAAAAAAAAAAGAAAAGAAACCCCGAGCTGGCTAGGCCAACCGGCCCAGCCAGCCACCCGGCGCGGCCCAACAGCGAGCCACAGCCGCAGCCCAGCTGCGCCCTCACCCGAATCCCCTCGCGACTAGTCGCCCGGCCGAACTCTTCCCTCTCTCTCTCTCATTGACCGGTGGACCCCGCCGTCTTTTTCCTCCTCCGCACGCAACCGCCGCAGCAAGATCGCGCCGCCGCCGTATCCCGGAGATCGCGGGATCCTCCCCCGATTCGCCCCCTCCACCAAGGAACCCCTCCCCCTATATATACCCCTACTCCTCGTCCATTTCCGCCTTGAAGCCGCCCCGAACCCCTCTCCATCGCCTGCAATCCCTCGCCGGAACCCGAGCGCCACCGCGCACCATTATCGCCCTAGTTTTCCACTACGACCACCTCATCGCCGTCCGAACCCACCACCGAAACCCCCTCACTCGCCCGCATCTCCCCGTGCCCTCGCCCTCACCCAAAACCCACCGGAACACCACCAACGTCGACCACCCGACGCCATCTCCGCCTCGACCTCACCGCCGTTCGACTCCGTTGTCTCCAAAGCCGCTATCGACCACCGCCGAGCTCGCCATCTAGCGCCTTGTCGTCTGGTGCTCTTCCCCGACGCGGACAACCAAGGGAGCATCACCACCATCGACCACAGCCACTACCGCCGTCGCCGGAGTTCCACTGCCGCCGATGTGAGCTCTCCTTCTCCCCTCCCCGTTCGATCTTAATTTAATGGTGTAGATTAGATCCCATGAACAGTTAGGTTTATTTGTTTAGATCAATTTTAGTCGGTCTTTTTCCGGTTTAGTTCCTGGTTTAGTTAGACCGGCCCGATCGGTTTACTCTGTTTAGCCGTAGACCTATATTAGCCTATTAAACGCATGCGCGCTGTTTAGTTCCAGATCGCACCCAATTCGGCCCGGTAGCGCCCGTTAGTTTATTTTCGTTTATGTTTTTAGATCAGAATAGTTTCTGTTTTAGATTGTTAATATCTCTTAGGTTATTTATTATTTTTAGTTCATTCTTTTTTTCTTAGTTTACAAATTTCCTATAGTTTCTGTGGAAAATAGTTTCGGCCATGTTTAAGTTTATAAAAATAATTTTATATTAGTTTTAGTCAGATTAGTATTTCTTCTATAAATTGAGCTAGGATTATTATTTTTAGGTGATTCTTTTGCCACTGCTTAGTTTTGACCTAGCCTAGCAGTAGGAACTTGTTGGGGTATTTGTAGATGGTACTAAAATTAGTTTTGGTCGAAATCAAGATTTTCTAGCTTTATTTAGCTTGCTGCTGCTTCCTGTTGTTCTAGTTGTTATAGAATTTTAGTTTACCCCTGTTATAATTTATTTTAGATTAGTTTCTGTAGTTACAGAGGGTGAACATTTATTTACAGCAAAATAAAAAGTTTTATTTTATTTTCTTATTAGTTTTGTTTTAGGCATAACATGAGTTCTATAATAGATATTGATGTGATTCTTTTTGCACCTAGTTTATATGTTGTTTTCCTTTAAGTTAGTTAGCAAAACCCTTGTTTTGGTTCTGTTAAGAAAAATGTTAGTAGGATAAAACTATTTCTTTGTTGTTGCTTGAAGTGATGAAAACCTTGATTTTGTTTTCCTCGAGTTTTCTTTGGACTTGGTTTGAGTTCTATATTTGAGTTTCCTTGTTGTTTTGATTGATATTTTGAGTGGTAGAATGATTGCTTATGTGAATGCCATGTTTTTTATTATAGATTTCATCAGAGAGTTGCGTATAATCTTATCAAGTTTTTGAGAGCGTTATTATTTCATCATCAAGTAATACCAGGCAAGTTCACTTTGACCATGTTTTTCATACCTATGTTTTATTTGCATATAGTAGCACCCTTTCAATAATCCCTCCAGTAGTGTTATTGAATCTTGTAGTTGAGTAGAATGCAAATGGTAGAAAGCCATCCCCCTGTTACCAAACTCGGGACATTACATAGTTTTAATGCTACGCTATAGTAGACGGGGTTTGGTATGAGTGGATGAGAGTGGTCTGAAGGAGGACTCTACGTCAATCGCGACAACTTCATGATGGCACCGGCAAGGACTGCATCTTCAGGACTCCTCAAGATTTCGAGACTCTAGACAAGAATTCAATACACACTACTGGGTGAAGGACGGTTGACGGGCACCCTGGAGAAACCAGTGGTTGGCCGGGATGCATGGAGAAGAGCCACGACATCTTGCGGAAAGCTTCACCCAGACTCAAAGAGATGGAAGAATAATTCATGCTCGGAAGCTTACCTATGCAACAGCAAGTCACTATGGGCTCTAGCTTGGTTGACCTTAGTTGTGACTCTGGCTGGGACGGTGCTAGCAGATGTAGAACTACGGTAGGATTTGATGAGCACCGGACAGTGGTCAGAGGAACTCTTCGGAAGACCATGTTTCGGTCATCTTGTTCTCAAACACCCTGAAGTGCAAGAATGTAAAGAGAGGGATCAAATCTTGCGGGTAAAGTGTACAAACCTTTGCAGAGGGTTAAACACCTAATCGATTAGCCGCGTCCCCGGTTACGGACAACTTGAGCATCTGGACTTGGATCTATCTCGGAACTCTCAACACCGGACTGATAATTTAATTATGGGCAACTTATGATGATTTGGGTATGAGACATCGATTGGCAGAAATCATGTCATGACAGAAAACTCCGTAGTACAGACTCTTGATATTCCTTTGTTGTAGGGAAAATAAAACTAGCTTTTACGCAAAAACATCAGACACAGAGCCACAAAGCCATATTGCATATAGAATAGTTTTATCATCTGCTTTCCTCATATTGTGATCTTGCCGGTACATTCAATGTACTGACCTACATGGCTGCAACGTCTCATGTTGCAGATATGTTCCTTCCGACGAGTAAGAGTACGGTACAGGGTTACGGTCTACACTCAACCTGCCGATGGCGTTGATGGGACTCCACACCCGATTATTTGTTTCCGTTGAGACTTATGAGGTATATATCAGTTTTACATTATTTATACATGTGATTGCACTTTGATATATACATTGATGTACCGTGTGTGCCAGCATACCGATCCAGGGATGGCACAGTTACACAGAGGCTTGACCGTCTGAGGTTGGGTCGCTACAGATATGGTATCAGAGCACATGTTGACTATAGGACGCGACCCTAGAAATCAGAAAGCCCTCGGACAGGAAATCTCTAAAACTTTATTTTCAAAAGAATCTATTACTTCTCATCTTTTCTGATTTTATCAAATAACCTCTCTTACTTCAAATAGTTAGAATATACCCCTTTCCCTTTTGACCACACGGAGGATCAACTAAAGCCGCTCCAAGAAGGACAAGATATCAGACAACCGATGACCATTTCAGAGTAAAGAGGATTTCACCATGCATTAGAAGAGTTGAAGCTACAACAGTTGAAGACTCCGAAGACTTGAAGAATCTGAAGAATTATTTGACCTTTAGAAGACCAAACCCATGTTATATACTTACGTTAGATGTGACGATTTGTGAGCTATCATTTGTTTGATGTTTTTCCGACAGCTACAAATAAAACTCATTTTCAAAACTATTGTTTGTATTGTGTGTATCCCTCCCCACCTCTCTCTTATCTCACCGTAAAACCCTTGGACCTAGTAGATGATGAACGAAGTTGGACTGATATTCTCTGGACCGAAAACCCAGCCGGAGGTAGAGCTATGGATTCAGAACATGGAGAATCACTTCGGGAGCAATTTGGTTTCAAAGAAGAATGAAGTATCATACGCTCTTCAGTACTTTGAAGGAAGTGCTACAACATGGTGGCAGATGCATCCAGCTATACAAGGATGGAATGGAGCAAGGACTTGGGAAGAATTCAAGAAGACTCTGACAAGATCTCGTCTTATCCGGAAGCACCATGATATCCCAAGAAATAAAGCTTGTGCCTGCAAGATTTGCGGAGAAATAGGACACACCCAGGAGGAACACAAGGATGAGTGCCCTCATTGTGAGGAGAAACACCCAGTTGAGGAATGCCCAACTAGTCAGGTGACTTGTTTCTTGTGTGAAGGAACCACCCACTACCCAGCTCAGTGTCACATTTACCGCATGGTGCAACAAACTATTCAGAAGCAGGAAGAAGGACATTTTTCATAGTATTGCACCAAGGAAAGAAAAGAGTATCTGGGATACTTCCCGACAAAAGTAGTGGAGTTTGATCCACGGGGAATAGAATGTTTGATCAGAACGAAGAAAACCAGGAAGAGAAAACAAAGACACCCTCAGAACAACCCAATTTCTGCAAAGAGGGACAAGAGTCATATTATCTGTTTTGAATGTAAGGATGTCGGGCATTATGCCAATGATTGTCTCGAAAGGAAGCAAGGAACTCAAGGAGCAGGCACCATCACCAAGAAGCCTCGAGACATGCCAGAAGTTATTTGTTTTCGTTGCAAGGAAGCAAGACATTTTGCTAGGGATTGTTCAAATCATGAGAAAGCTGGAGCTGAGTAGTGGAGATGTTGATATCAGTAATAAGGGTAGTATGGAAAACACTTTTTCACGAGAATGCGGGGTTGAGTTATGTAATAGATTACTCAGAGATTGTAATAATTCATGACTCAATAAAGTTGATATGTCCTATGTTGAAAGGCTTTAAGGAGTTGTTATGTTTTATCTTGGAAATTAATATTCTGGGTGAACATGGAAGAAAATGAGTTGTGATGCATAAACTGGATGTTGGAAATTGAGTTTGAAGTTTTGTTTGGATGATATGAATGTGTACCCAAGGAGATATGTACCTTATTCTGAGCACCATTTTTGTTTTACAACTGCAGATGACGACCCTTTATGAGTCTTTCCTTAAGGGCCTGGAAACGATCATGACCCAGACAAGTGATCATGATTACCCGAAGATCCTGAAGGACATGATGAAGCATATTCACCTTGAAGGAGATGCAGTCTACAAAGGCTACCCCTTCATGCAAAAGGGAGTGGTACTTTGGTATGTGGAGGTACACCTCCACCGTATGAAAGGAGTTTGCCCAAATACGATGGGGCAGTACTTTTTCATCTCACGTGTACCACAAGCAACTTTCTTCGATGCTGTTCGTGAAGCAACCATGGAAGCCATACGCCAGATCAGAGAAATACTTGAAGCAAGACTCCGTTATACTCAGGAATACCTAAGAGAAGTGCATGCAGAGATGATGGAGGTGAAGCTCAGGGCCACCACGATGAAACAGAAGATTGAAGATTTCAAGGCGCATGTCGCACAATTCCAGTGGGACTGAAGAATCCTCAAGGAGGAAAAAATGAATAAAGTTGGAAGTAATGCCTGACCATACCAAACCATGTGGGTGGCAGCATTTGTAACCAAGTACTTTTTGGAAGTTGGATTTATGAAAAATGGTTAAGGATGTAACAAAAGATTTGATATGAAAAATAATATGATTTATGGATAAACTAGTGCATTTCATTTTAGGTGTGGTAGTACTCCGTAAAGCCACAAGATCAATGAAGAAAGAAATGTGTTATTCATGACGGTCCATAGAAGGGAGCTGGACCAAATAAGTTGGAGTTTTGTATGATCGTCACCACAAGGGTATGAAGGAAGAAGTACTATTGGATTTAAAGGAGATGTAATGTTGGAATATGGAATGATAATCCTCGAAAGGATGAGTTAAAATTGTACAAGAGTTGAAGTGGGCCATAACCCACAGGCCCAGGAGTTAATAAGAAGCAAGCACACTCTTGCTGAAGTAAGATATTTTGGAAGAAAACTCTGAGTTAATTAGCCGACATTTTTAGGAGGATACGAAAACCCGAGAGATGTGAAGAAACGTTAGATGTCTTGTTCAGCTTGCATAAACAATGGATTTATTCGAACTTAGTTTGTCGACAAGAGAAATTCTGCAATGCTTGTGAGTATGCCCAAGTGTTAGAATACGTGATTCGATGTCTGCATATGTAGTAATGGTTCAAGTACGGGATGGATTGGCCCCCATACCGGAGACTTCTATCATGAACTATCATATGTTGATGGAAAATCAGAGAGCCTTGAAAACCTTAGAAGAGTGTCAACATGTCAAGCCATAAAACCATAGAATGGTAGGATGATTGATCCATGTACTAGGCACCCGTTGCCAATCGTAGGATATACGGTGAGATTCAACCAAACCCATTTTTTCTGCAGGAGAAACCATACATGGTTGACCACCATGAGAATTTCGATAGTTTCTTAGTATTGACGATAGACCAGTCAGCTAAGAAGACCCAATCTCGGAAGAACGTCACCAGGATGAAAGGACACGTGTTTGAGGAAAAGGTTATGCCCCGACCGGAAGAGCACCCGTGAAAGAGCTATTCCGGAGTATATGAGAACACCGACACCAGCAACACAAAAGGAAGGATTACATAAGTTTCTGTCAGAAACACAACCCTGCTTTTAAGTGTGGTAGCACCCCAGACCTCTCCGGACAATGGATTTATTGGAAGACCCCCAAACCCTAACCTTTTCTTGCTAGCCTCTTCGAATCTCGAGGACGAGATTCATTTTAAGTGTGGTAGGTTTGTAACATCCCAAAATTCTAAATTTTGGAATGTTGTATTAAATAAATATTTATGATTGTTTGTTTGTTTGATTATTGTGTGACTAATTGTGTGAAATTGAGTGGCATTTGGAAATTTCAGAGGCATTTGAATTTTATTTGAATTTGGATTCAACTTGGCATTCGAAATTTATTTCATATACCCCTCACAAATACTTGTTTAAAAGTATGAGAGGAGCTAACATGACACTCCAAAAAGTCAGGAGAAATTAATGCCAAAAGTTTTTGGATTCAAATTGGAGTTTATTTGGAATTTATAAAAAAATGATTTATTTGGAAAAAATGTTCACGTTGTAGGGTTTATTTTTCTGATTTTATTGATATATATATGTCTTATATAAAAATATTATAGTTTCCCCTTAGTTAGTTTTTTCCCTCTGCCTTATTCAAAAAAAAAGAAAAGAAACCCCGAGCTGGCCAGGCCAACCGGCCCAGCCAGCCACCCGGCGCGGCCCAACAGCGAGCCACAACCGCAGCCCAGCCGCGCCCTCACCCGAATCCCCTCGTGACTGGTCGCCCGGCCGAACTCTTCTCTCTCTCTCTCTCTCTCTCGCTGACCGGTGGACCCCGCCGTCTTCTTCCTCCTCCGCACGCAACCGCCGTAGCAAGATCGCGCCGCCACCGCCGTATCCCGGAGATCGCGGGATCCTCCCCCGATTCGCCCCCTCCACCAAGGAACCCCTCCCCTATATATACCCCTAATCCTCGTCCGTTTCCGCCTTGAAGCCGCCCCGAACCCCTCTCCATCGCCTGCAATCCCTCGCTGGAACCCGAGCGCCACCGCACACCATTATCGCCCTAGCTCTCCACTACGACCACCTCATCACCGTCCGAACCCACCACCGAAACCCCCTCGCTCGCCCGCATCTCCCCGTGCCCTCGCCCTCGCTCAAAACCCACCAGAACACCACCAACGTCGACCACCCGACGCCATCTCCGCCTCGACCTCACCACCGTTCGACTCCGTCGTCTCCAAAGCCGCTACCGACCACCGCCGAGCTCGCCATCCAGCGCCTTGTCGTCTGGTGCTCTTCCCCGACACGGACAACCAAGGGAGCATCACCACCATCGACCATAGCCACTACCGCCGTCGCCGGAGTTCCACCACCGCCGATGTGAGCTCTCCTTCTCCCCTCCCCGTTCGATCTTAATTTAACGGTGTAGATTAGATCCCGTGAACAGTTAGGTTTATTTGTTTAGATCGATTTTAGTCGGTCTTTTTCCGGTTTAGTTCCTGGTTTAGTTAGACCGGCCCGATCGGTTTACTCTGTTTAGCCGTAGACCTATATTAGCCTATTAAACGCATGCGCGCTGTTTAGTTCCAGATCGCACCCAATTCGGCCCGGTAGCGCCGGTTAGTTTATTTTTGTTTCTGTTTTTAGATCAGAATAGTTTCTGTTTTAGATTGTTAATATCTCTTAGGTTATTTATTATTTTTAGTTGATTCTTTTTTTCTTAGTTTACAAATTTCCTATAGTTTCTGTGGAAAATAGTTTCGGCCATGTTTAAGTTTATAAAAATAGTTTTATATTAGTTTTAGTCAGATTAGTATTTCTGCTATAAATTGAGCTAGGATTATTATTTTTAGGTGATTCTTTTGCCACTGCTTAGTTTTGACCTAGCCTAGCAGTAGCAACTTGTTGGGGTATTTGTAGATGGTATTAAAATTAGTTTTGGTCGAAATCAAGCTTTTCTGGCTTTATTTAGCTTGCTGCTGCTTCCTGTTGTTCTAGTTGTTATAGAATTTTAGTTTAGCCCTGTTATAATTTATTTTAGATTAGTTTCTGTAGTTACAGAGGGTGAACATTTATTTACAGCAAAATAAAAACTTTTATTTTATTTTCTTATTAGTTTTGTTTTAGGCATTACATGAGTTCTATAATAGATATTGATGTGATTCTTTTTGCACCTAGTTTATATGTTGTTTTCCTTTAAGTTAGTTAGCAAAACCCTTGTTTTGGTTCTGTTAAGAAAAATGTTAGTAGGATAAAACTATTTCTTTTTTGTTGCTTGAAGTGATGAAAACCTTGATTTTGTTTTCCTCGAGTTTTCTTTGGAATTGGTTTGAGTTCTATATTTGAGTTTCCTTGTTGTTTTGATTGATATTTTGAGTGGTAGAATGATTGCTTATGTGAATGCCATGTTTTTTATTATAGATTTTGTCAGAGAGTTGCGTATAATCTTATCAAGTTTTTGAGAGCGTTATTATTTCTTCATCAAGTAATACCAGGCAAGTTCACTTTGACCATGTTTTTCATACCTATGTTTTATTTGCATATAGTAGCACCCTTTCAATAATCCCTCCAGTAGTGTTATTGAATCTTGTAGTTGAGTAGAATGCATGAGGTAGAAACCCATCCCCCTGTTACCAAACCCGGGACGTTACATAGTTTTAATGCTACGCTATAGTAGATGGGGTTTGGTATGAGTGCATGAGAGTGGTCTAAAGGAGGACTCTACGTCAATGGCGACAACTTCATGATGGCACCGGCAAGGAGTGCATCTTCAGGACTCCTCAAGATTTCGAGACTCGAGACAAGAATTCAATACACACTACTGGGTGAAGGACGGTTGATGGGCACCCTGGAGAAACCAGTGGTTGGCCGGGATGCATGGAGAAGAGCCATGACATCTTGCAGAAAGCTTCACCCAGACTCAAAGAGACGGAAGAATAATTCATGCCCGGAAGCTTACCTGTGCAACCGCAAGTCACTATGGGCTCTGGCTTGGTTGACCTTAGTTGTGACTCTGGCTGGGACGGTGCTAGCAGATGTAGAACTACGGTAGGATTGGAAGAGCACCGGACAGTGGTCGGAGGAACTCTTCGGAAGACCATGTTTCTGTCATCTTGTTCTCAAACACCCTGAAGTGGGAGAATGTAAAGAGAGGGATTGAATCTTGCGGGTAAAGTGTACAAACCTTTGCAGAGGGTTAAAAACCTAATCGATTAGCCGTGTCCCCGGTTACGGACAACTTGAGCATCTGGACTTGGATCTATCTCGGAACTCTCAACACCGGACTGATAATTTAATTGTGGGCAACTTATGATGATTTGGGTATGAGACATCGATTGGCAGAAATCATGTCATGACAGAAAACTCCGTAGTACAGACTCCTGATATTCCTTTGTTGTAGGGAAAATAAAACCAGCTTTTACGCAAAAACATCAGACACAGAGCCACAAAGCCATATTGCATATAGAATAGTTTTATCATCTGCTTTCCTCATATTGTGATCTTGCCGGTACATTCAATGTACTGACCTACACGCTGCAACGTCTCATGTTGCAGATATGTTCCTTCCGATGAGTAAGAGTACGGTACAGGGTTACGGTCTACACTCAACCTGCCGATGGCGTTGATGGGACTCCACACCCGATTATTTGTTTCTGCTGAGACTTATGAGGTATATATCAGTTTTACGTTATTTATACATGTGATTGCACTTTGATATATACATTGATGTACTGTGTGTGCCAGCATACCGATCCAGGGATGGCACAGTTACACAGAGGCTTGACCGTATGAGGTCGGGTCGCTACAATCTTAATCTAAAAAGAAACCTTTGAGAGGGGCCCTGCTGCACGTCTGCGCCTGTGTCTCCGTTGTGTCGTGTCCTGGAAGGGTGTAGCACGATTGTCATCTATAAGAGAGAAAAAACCCAGGTGAAAGCCTACGTGCGGAAAATTGGTTATTCCTAATAGACCATTGAAATTCAATCTAAGTAAGGTCAAACCGAACTATAGTCCTTTTTACATGCCGGAAGCCCCTAGCGCCACCTATGGGGGTATATTCATTGACCCAATCTCGGGTTTATCTGAACTGTTACAACGAGGGGTGCGCCGGACTCGTCTAGCCGTGTCCGCGGTCTTGATGACCGATCATTTATTCTAGTTGGAGGGGTTGTTCAGTGTTCAGCTGCGAAAGCCGCCATACATTCCTCCGCATGTAAGGAACACTCTGAGTTTCCGCTAACTATGATGATGCCACGTGGACCGGGTATCTTAAGCTTAAGATAAGCGTAATGCAGTATTGCATTAAAACGAGCGAAGGTTGTTGTTCCGAGTAGTGCTTGATAGCCACTTCGGAATGGAGCGATGTCGAAGGTTAATTCTTCGCTTCGGAAGTTGTCGGGAGAACCGAATACAACCTCTAGTACTATATAGCTCGTGCAGTGGGCCTCTGGGCCTGGTACTACTCCTTTAAAGGTAGTATTGCTTTGGGTGATTCTTGTTGGGTCTATCCCCATTTTGCGGACTGTGTCTTGATATATCAGATTAAGACTACTGCCGCCGTCCATAAGGACTCGAGTGAGATGGTATCTGTCAATTTTTGGGTCTAGTACCAAGGCAGCCAATCCTCTGTGCCGGATACTAGTCGGGTGATCCCTGCGATCAAAAGTTATTGGGCAGGCCGACCAAGGGTTGAACTTGGGGGTAATGGGCTCTATGGTGTATATGTATCAGAGTGCGCGTGTGCTCCTTCTCTTTGTTACGTGAATCATGTTCACTGTTTTGACTTCTGGTGGGAATTTTTTCTGCCCCCCAGTGTTTTGTTGGTGAGGCTCATCCTCATCTTCACTTGGTGTCTCCCTCCCCTTGTGTTCGACGTTTAGCTTGCCGGCCTGCTTAAAGACCCAGCATTCTCTGTTGGTGTGATTTGCAGGTTTATTGGAGGTGACGTGAATCTGACATAATCTGTCCAGAATCTTGTTTAGGCTAGACGGTCCATCTCAGCTGCCTTTGAATGGATTTTTCAGTTGACCAGGTCGAGAGCCCCTGAATCCAGCGTTTACCATCGTGTTGTCTGGGCTATCTTTGTTGCTTCGATGCTTGATTTTATTGCGTCGTGGTTTTCCATTGCCATCCCTGACTTCGGATGTGCTTGGGTCGCTGGTGCCGCTGCGGGCCAACCAACTATCCTCGCTCGTGTAAAAGCGGGTCATAAGGCTTGTTAGGGCTGCCATTGTCCTTGGTTTTCCTGGCTGAGGTGTCTGGCAAGCCATTCGTCCCAGACACTATGTTTGAAAGCCCATAAGGCTTCGGCGTCCGGGCAATCGACAATTTGATTCTTCTTAGTGAGGAATCTGTTCCAAAGCTTTCAGGCTGACTCTCCTGGTTGCTGAATTATGTGAATTAAATCGTCTGCATCTGGAGGTCGGACATAGGTCCCTTGAAAATTAGCCCTGAAAGCGTCCTCGAGCTCTTCCCAACTTCCAATTGAGTTTTCTGGGAGGCTTTTCAACCAGTGCCTAGCTGGTCCTTTCAACTTTAAGGGCAAGTATTTGATGGTGTGGAGATCATCTCCACGAGCCATGTGGATGTGAAGGATAAAGTCCTTAATCCAGACCCCAGGGTCTGTTGTTCCATCGTATGACTCTATGTTCACGGGTTTGAATCCTTCTGGGAATTCATGGTCTAGTACCTTGTCGGTGAAGCATAGGGGGTGCGTGGCACCCCTGTATTTGGGTGTGTTTGACGGTTGCAGTGTTCGGTTTTGATTCCGAACTATTATTCTATCAGTATAGTTGTTTGGGCGGCGATGATTCTGTGCTGGAACGTGCTTCCTAGGTCCGTAAATGGACCTGGTCAACCCGGCTTTCTTGTGTAGGTCCTCACGTAGGTTGTGTGCTGACTTGTGTACGTCATCGTTAGCTACCCTGTCGCGACCATGGGGTGGCCGGTCCGGTTGATCGGCCGTTTTATTGTTCGGCTGAGTGGGCTCTAAGGCCTCATCGTCGAATTTAGGCAACAACTTGCGCTTTGGATAGCTTTTTGTGTGGCGATTACGGCCGTACTTTTCTTCCATGTCAAGCACTTTATTCCATCTGCTGTTGAGCGTATTCTGGGCGGTCTTAAGCCTTTGCTTCTGCTTCTTCAGGCTCCACGCAGTTTCAATGAGCCTTTTATGAAGGTTCTCTTGTTCCAAGTGTCTTTCAGGGATGATGAGTGCATTGCCGTCCGGACTATTCATGTCTCCGGAGACAGGTTGATGAGTTTTACCCTTGGGGTCGTCGTGACCGGACAGCGGCTCCGTACTATGTTCGCCGTCCGCTGGTTTACCCTGCTCCACCGCTGGGTTTATGTGGTCGTTGTCTCCTTTGGGGTCGACCGGGGTGTTACTCTTTCTTGCACTGTTATCACTGTTTTTGCCGGGGCAGGATTTGGAGTGGCGCTTACATCGTCGCTTTGCTTGCTTCTCGAGGGAATTATCCTTCGCTGCTTCCTCCCGTTCCTCGTCATCATTTTCTTTGGGTGTATCCACCATGTATATATCATGTGATGAAGTGGCAGTCCAGCGCCATGCGGGCGGTGGTTCCTGTTCGTCTCCCGCATCGTCGTCCATACTGTCGATGTCTTCGGAGCCGAAATCAAGCATGTCGGTTAAGTCATCGACAACGGCTATTAAGTGGGTGGTGGGTGGGTAACAAATTTCTTTGTCATCCGCTTCCCACTCAAGCCAGACACAGTTCGGCTAAGGGCCTCCTGACAAGGAGAGAGACCTTAATGAATTTAGCACATCGCCCAAGGGCGAGTGCTGAAAGATATCCGTGGAGGAAAACTCCGTGATTGGCGCCTAATCAGATTTGTTAGGTACAGACGCAGGAGGTTCGAAGATCATGGCCGGGGACGAATCCAAAGGTCCGGCAACACAGGTCTCGTTGGAGGTGAAGTCAGTATTTGGATCTATCGCCGCTGAGTGTGCGGCCTCCGTGGTGGGTCCATCCACACATCCTCGGATGGCGCGATCTATTCCGGATTGGGGGCTGGAGTAGTTATAGGTTCGATCTCCCAAACATTGTCCATCGGCAGAGCTAAATCGTGCCCATCGTGGCTGTGCGGCGCCCCTGACATGGGTTCGAATCCGTCGAAGATCAAGTCTCCGCGGATGTCGGCGATATAGTTAAAGCTTCCAAACCTGACCTGATGGCCAGGGGCGTAGCTCTCGATCTGCTCCAAATGGCCAAGCGAGTTGGCCCGCAGTACAGAGCCGCCGAATACGAAGATCTGTCCGGGGAGGAAAACCTCACCATGGATTGCATCGTTGCCGATGATCGAAGGAGACATCAAGCCTTGATTGTGACGGCACAGTGGAATTCTCAATGAAAGCACCAATGTCGGTGTCAAAACTGGCGGATCTCGGGTAGGGGGTCCCAAACTGTGCGTCTAAGGCGGATGGTAACATGAGGCGGGGGACACAATGTTTACCCAGGTTCGGGCCCTCACGATGGAGGTAATACCCTACTTCCTGCTTGATTGATCTTGATGATATGAGTATTACAAGAGTTGATCTACCACGAGATCGGAGAGGGTAAACCCTAGAAGCTAGCCTATGGTATGATTGTTGTTGTCCTACGGACTAAAACCCTCCGGTTTATATAGACACCGGAGCGGCTAGGGTTATACAGAGTCGGTTACAAGGGAGGAGATCTACATATCCGAATCGCCAAGCTTGCCTTCCATGCAAAGGAGAGTCCCATCCGGACACGAGACAAAGTCTTCAATCTTGTATCTTCATAGTCCAATAGTCCGACCGAAGTATATAGTCCGGCTGTCCAAGGACCCCCTAATCCAGGACTCCCTCAGTACTCTTTGGGTGTTAATCACATAGTGATGTGAACTAGATTATTGACTATAGTAAAACCCTTTTGGTATTAGTCACATGGCGATGTGAACTAATCACATAAGGATGTGACCTATTGGTATTAAATCACATGATGATGTGAACTAAATTATTGACTCTAGTGCAAGTGGGAGACTGAAGGAAATATGCCCTAGAGGCAATAATAAATTTGTTATTTATATTTCCTTATATAATGAGAAATGTTTATTATTCATGCTAGAATTGTATTAACTAGAAGCTTAGTACATGTGTGAATACATAGACAAACAGAGTGTCCCTAGTATGCCTCTACTAGACTAGCTCGTTAAGCAAAGATAGTTAAGTTTCCTGACCATAGACATGTGTTGCCATTTGATCACCGGGATCACATCATTAGAGAATGATGTGATGGACAAGACCCATCCGTTAGCTTAGCATAATGCTCATTTAGTTTTATTGCTATTTCTTTCATCATGACTTATACATGTCCCTCTGACTATGAGATTATGCAACTTCGAATACCGAAGGAACACCTTGTGTGCTATCAAACGTCACACACGTAACTGGTGATTATAAAGATGCTCTACATGTGTCTCCAATGGTGTTTATTGAGTTGGCATAGATCAAGATCAGGATTTGTCACTCCGTGTATCCGAGAGGTATCTCTGGCCCCCCTCGGTAATGCTCATCACTATAAGCCTTGCAAGCAGTGTGACTAATGAGTTAGTTGCGGTATGATACATTACGGAACGAGTAAAGAGACTTGCCGGTAACGAGATTGAACTAGGTATGATGATACCGACGATCGAATCTCGGGCAAGTAACATACCAATGACAAAGGGAACAACGTATGTTGTTATGTGGTTTGATCGATAAAGACCTTCATAGAATATGTAGGAGCCAATATGAGCATCCAGGTTCCGCTATTGATTATTGACTGGAGATGTGTCTCAGTCATGTCTACATAGTTCTCGAACCCATAGGGTCCGTACGCTTAACGTTCGATGACGATTTGTATTTTGAGTTTCGTGTTTTGATGAACCAAAGTTTGTTCGGTCTCCGAGATGAGATCATGGACATGATGAGGAGTCTCGAAATGGTTGAGACATAAAGAATGATATATTGGACGATGTTATTCGGACACCGGATGAGATCTGAGGGGTACCGGATGACTATCGGAGTGCCGGGGGGTTACCAGAACCCCCGAGGGAACTAATTGGCTTTCATGGGCCTTAGGGGAGAGAGAGGAAGGGCCACAAGGGCAGGCCGCCCGGCTAGTCTGAATTGGACTAGGGAGGGGGCGGCGCTCCCCTCCTTCCTTCTCCTTCTCTCCCTCTCCTTCCTTCCCCCTCTCTTCCTTTTGGTGGAATCCTACTAGGACTAGGAGTCCTAGTAGGACTCCCCTCTTGGGCGTGCTCTAGGGCCCGACTGATGTCTACTACGCAACTTTATTCTTATAGACACGTGTTGGGCCTCCAAGCGCAGAGTTTTGTAGGACAGTAGCAATTTTCCCTCAAGTGGATGACCTAAGGTTTATCAATTGTGAGAGGTGTAGGATGAAGATGGTCTCTCTCAGACGACCCTGCAACCAAATATAAGAAATATGTTGTGTCCCCACCACACCCAATACAATGGCAAATTGTATAGGTGCACTAGTTCGGCGAAGAGATGGTGATAAAAGTGTAATATGGATGGTAGAAATATATTTTTATAATCTGAATAAATAAAAACAGCAAGGTAGCAAATAGTAAACGGTCACAAAAACGGTATTGCAATGCTTAGAAATACGGCCTAGGGTCCGTACTTTCGCTAGTGCAATCTCTCAACAATGCTAACATAGTTGGATCATATGATTATCCCTCAAAGTGTAACGAAGAATCACTCCCGAGTTCCTATTAGCGGAGAACAAAAGATAGGAATTGTTTCTAGGGTACTAAACCACCTCAAAGCTATTCTTTCCGTTCGATCTATTCAAGAGTTCGTACTAAAATAACACAAAGCTATTTTTTTCCGTTCGATCTATCCTAGAGTTCGTACTAGAATAACAACAAAGCATATTCATATTCATAATACTCAATCCAGACAAAGAACTACAAAGAGTGCCCCAAGGTTTCTACCGGAGAAACAAGGCCAAGAACATGCATCAACCCCTATGCATAGATTACCCCAATGTCACCGCGGGAATCCGAAGTTGAGTGCCAAAACATATATCAAGTGAATCAATACGATACCCCATTGTCACCATGAGTATTCAATTGCAAGACATATATCAAGTGTTCTCAAATCTATAAAATTATTCAATCCAATAACCACGAAATCTCAAAGCAAAAAACTCAATTCATCACAACAAGATAGAGAGGGGAAAACACTATATGATCCACCTATATTAACAAATCCCACGATACATCAAGATCGTGACATCTCAAGAACACGAGAGAGAGAGAGATTAAATAGATAGCTACTGGTACAAACCCTCAGCCCTGAGGGTGGACTACTCTCTCCTCATCGTGGTGGCCATCGGGATGATATAGATGGCCACCGGAGATGATTTCCCCCTCCGGCAGGGTGCCGAAATGGGTCTAGATTGGTTTTCGGTGGCTACGGAGCCTGAGGCGGAGGAACTTCTGATCTAGGTTAACCCCAGGGGTTTCGGAATATTTGGGAATTTATAGTGCAAAGAAGGGGTACGAGAGGCCACCGAGGTGGGAACAACGCACCTGGGTGCGCCAGGGTGCCCCGAGGGGGGCACAACCCACCTGGGCACACCAGGGGGCCCTGGCGCGCCCTGGTGGGTTGTGCCCCCTCGGGGCACCCTCGGGGTGCAGCTCTGTCCTACTGGGTTCCTTATGGTCCAAAAAAATCTCCAAAAAGTTTGATGGTGTTTGGACTCCGTTTGATATTGATTTTTTGTGATGTAAAAAACAAGCAAAAAACAGCAACTAGCACTTGGCACTGGGTCAATAGGTTAGTCTCAAAAAATGATATAAAGTTGCTATAAAATGATTGTAAAACATCCAAGAATGATAAAATAACAGCATTAATACTTCATAAATTATAGATACGTTGGAGACGTATCAACATCCCCAAGCTTAATGCCTACTCGTCCTCGAGTAGGTAAATGATAAAAGAAATAATTTATGAAGTATGAATGCTAGCAAAGTGCACAAGTTTGATCAATGATAATTTCAATCACTTTTTCCTAGCATGATAACAACAACTCTTTCCTATAGAACTTCTCGTGTTATAGTGGCAACCAATTCACATGTTAAGGTTCAAACAATGAATTCTCTTGAAACTCAACAACCTATGTTGTTAGTCACCAAGCAATTCCAATACAACTTATTCAATAGAGTTTAAGTAAGAGATCCACATACTCAGCCATCATATGGTCTTCTATGATTGCTAACACTCACCTTGTACACATGAGCAAAACATTTCAACGGGACACATAGAAAGATAGGGGCTTATTGTTTTGCCTCCCAATGTATTCACCTCAAGGGTGATGTCAACAATAATAACTCATGCTACCCATATTCAAATGGACATATGTGCCTAGATCTTTCCTCACCACATGATGCTTACCAAAAGAGAAAATAAAAAGGAATAGAGAGGAATACTTTGACTCTTTGCATAAAAGTAAATACTAAAAAGTCAAAGATAGGCCCTTCACAGAGGGAAGCAGAGGTTGCGATGCGCTTATTTGTTTGTATGCTCAATCCCTTAGTGCAAAAGAATGTCATGTTGTATTGCCTCTTATGATAGCAACCTTTATTATGCAGTCCATCGCTTTTATTACTTTGCCATCACAAGTTCGTACAACTCTCAATTTTCTCTTACACTAAATGATCTCAGACTTTTAGAAGCAATTTTTATTGCCTTATTGCACCGATGACAACTTACTTGAAGGATCTTGCTCAATCCTTAGGTAGGTATGGTGGACTCTTGAAAATAAGATTTGGGTTTAAGGGTTTTTGGATGCACAAGTAGTATCTCTACTTGGTGCGGAATTTTTGGCTAGCAAAGATGGGGGGCAAGCACCACATGTTGAAGGATCTATGACAATATAACTTCTATGTGAATATGAAAAAACATAAACCATTATGTTGTCTTCCTTGTCCAACATCAACAATTTTGGCATATAATATTTTGATGGGGGCTCACAATCACAAAAAATTCCATGATTGTGTATTTATATGTGAAAGTTCTCTTCCTTATACTAATTGTTCGTGAATTGCTTGTATGACCAATATTGTGATTGTCAACCCTCAAAAGATTTCACTTTTTAAACCCAATGTGAAGCTACCACTAGGCATGATATGATTTCAACTTCATGACATTCAATTTATTCAACAATTTACTCATAGGATATAAGTGAAGCATAAGAGTAAATGACATAGGAAAGAGCTTCGTTGACTGGATGTGAATGCCGCTTACTTAGCCTCTCTGGCAACTATTTGAGGACTCTATTTTATTTAAAAACCTTCAGATCTAAGTATTTTATTAAAACAACAAGCAAAGCAAAATAAATGACATTCCAAGGATAGCACACATCATGTGAAGAAGCCAAAACTTAGGCTCAACCGATACTAACCGATAATTGTTGAAGAAGAAAGGTGGGATGCCTACCGGGGCATCCCCAAGCTTAGATGCTTGAGACTTCTTGAATATTATCTTGGGATGCCTTGGGAATCCCCAAAGCTTGAGCTTTTGTGTCTCCTTAATTCCTCTCATATCGTGGTTTTCCTAAATCTCAAAAACTTCATCCACACAAAACTCAACAAGAACTCGTGAGATAAGTTAGTATAAACCAATGCAAAAACCTTATCATTTTCTACTGTAGAAAATCACTAAAATTATTATTCAACACTGCATAAATTTTTGATTGTTCCATGCGGTAAACTTTTAACATTTTATCACATTCTGACTTCTCTAGGGAATTTTTGCAACAACGGTAAACTTTCTGTTTTCAAACAGCAACAAGTATACTTGCAAAATAAGCATGGCAAAGGCTATCATTGCCAATTTTGTTGAAATAAAAGATGCAAAACATTATTATAAATGACAGAAAGAAAATCCTAATAAAATAAATTGACGCTCCAAGCAAAACACATATCATGTGACGAATGAAAACATAGCTCCAAGTGAGGTTACCGATAATGTTGGAGACGAAAGAGGGGATGCCTTCCAGGGCATCCCCAAGCTTAGTTGCTTGGATCTTCCTTGAATATTTCCTTGGGAATGCCTTGGGAATCCCCAAGCTTAGGTTATTTTCACTCCTTATTCTCCTCATATCGGTATCTCACCCAAAATTTGAAAACTTCAATCACACAAAACTTAACGAAACTTTGTGAGATAGGTTAGTATGATAAAGAGCAACCCATTTTACTTCTGGTACTGCCAAAGACAAGATTCACAATTGTTCTCACACAATGCCTACTGTAGCATATCATTTCTACAATTTATATTGAGCAATATAAGCCATAGAAACTAGAAAACAAGCAAACTATTGATACGTCTCCAACATATCTATAATTTTTGATTGTTCCATGCTATTATATTATCTGTTTTGGATGTTTAATGGAATTTACTATGCACTTTTATATTATTTTTGGGACTAAACTATTAACCGAAGGCCCAGTGCAAATTGCTGTTTTTTTTTGCCTATTTTAGTGTTTCTTAGAAAAGGAATATCAAATGGAATCCAAATGGAATAAAACCTTCGCGAGGATCTTTTTTGGAACAAACGCAATCCATGAGACTTGGAGTGGACGTCAAGGAAGCAGCAAGGAAGCCAGGAGGCAGGAGGGCGCGCCCCCCACCCTCATGGGCCCCTCGCAAGTCCACCGACCTACTTCTTTCGCCTATATATACTCTTATACCCTGAAACCATCGTGGAGAGCCACGAAACACCTTTTCCACCACCGCAACCTTCTGTACCCGTGAGATCCCATCTTGGGGCCTTTTCCAGTGCTCCACCGGAGTGGGATTCGATCGCGGAGGGCTTCTACATCAACACCATAGCCTCTCCGATGATGTGAGTAGTTTACCGCAGACCTTCGGGTCCATAGTTATTAGCTAGATGGCTTCTTCTATCTCTTTGGATCTCAATACAAAGTTCTCCTTGATTCTCTTGAAGATCTATTCGATGTAACTCTTTTGCGGTGTGTTTGCCGAGATCCGATGAATTGTGGGTTTATGAACTTGATTATCTATGAATATTATTTGATTTTTCTCTGAATTCTTATATGCATGATTTGATATCTTTGCAAGTCTCTTCGAATTATCGGTTTAGTTTGCCCTACTAGATTGATCTTTCTTGCAATGGGAGAAGTGCTTAGCTTTGGGTTCAATCTTGCAGTGCTCGATCCCAGTGACAGAAAGGGAAATGACATATATTGTATTGTTGCCATCGAGGATAAAAAAATGGGGTTTATGTCATATTTCTTGAGTTTATCCCTCTACATCTTGTCATCTTGCCTAATGTGTTACTCCGTTCTTATGAACTTAATACTCTATATGCATGCTGGATAGCGGTCGATGTGTGGAGTAATAGTAGTAGATGCAGAATCGTTTCAGTCTACTTGTCACAGACGTGATGCCTATATTCATGATCATTGCCTTAGATATCATCATAACTATGCACTTATCTATCAATTGCTCGGCAGTAATTTGTTCACCCACCGTAATACATGCTATCTTGAGAGAATCCACTAGTGAAACCTATGGCCCCGGGTCTACTTTACATCATATAAGTTTCCAATCTACAATTCTAGTTTACTATTTATTTTGCAATCTATACCACAAAAATACCAAAAAAAATATTTATCTTATTATCTTTATCAGATCTCACTTTTGCAAGTGGTCGTGAAGGGATTGACAACCCCTTTATCGCGTTGGTTGCAAGGTTCTTGATTGTTTGTGCAGGTACTAGGCGACTTGCGTGTAGTCTCCTACTGGATTGATACCTTGGTTCTCAAAAATCGAGGGAAATACTTACGCTACTTTGCTGCATCACCCTTTCCTCTTCAAGGGAAAACCAACACATGCTCAAGAGGTAGCAAGAAGGATTTCTGGCACCGTTGCCAAGGAGATCTACGCCAAGTCAAGACACACCAAGTACCCATCACAAACTCTTATCCCTCGCATTACATTATTTGCCATTTGCCTCTTGTTTTCCTCTCCCCACTTCACCTTTGCCGTTTTATTTGCCCTTTTTCCATTCGCCTCTTTCCGCTTGCTTCTTGTTTGCTTGTTTGTCATGATGGCTCAAGATAATACTAAATTGTGTGACTTTTCCAATACCAACAATAATGATTTTATTAGCACTCCGATTGCTCCTACTACCGATGCTTGAAAGTGCGTTATATCGACTAGAGGGGGGGGGGGGGGTGAATAGGCGATTTTTATGAAAGTCTTCAAAACGTGGAAGTTATGAAGACAAACAGAATGGACAAGCCTATCACTATGCAGCGGAAGTTAGATTACACAAGGCAAGCCATGGTCAAGTATACAATATAGTGAAAGCACAGTGACAAATAGCTTCAGTGTAATGAGGATCAGATAGGAAGAAGTTATGAAGCCAAACAAATCATACAGTCAAGTTGTGAAGACAGAAGATAAAGCAAGCATGCAATGGCTTCACAATGTGTAATGGTAAGTAAAGGGAGGTGAAGATGAAACCAGTGACACGCTGAAGACAATGATTTGTTGGACCAGTTCCAGTTGCTGTGACAACTGTACGTCTGGTTGGAGCGGCTAGGTATTTAAACCAAAGGACACATAGTCCCGGACACCCAGTCCTGAACACGCAGCTCAGGACACCCAGTCCTCACCGTTTTCTCCTTGAGCTAAGGTCACACAGACCTCGCCCAATCACTCTGGTAAGTCTTCAAGGTAGACTCCCAAACCTTCACAGACTTCGTTCACCGGCAATCCACAATTTCTCTTGGATGCTCAGAACGCGACGCCTAACCGGCTGGAGGATGCACAGTCCTCAAGTGTAATAAGTCTTCAGATCACTCAGACAAGAAGACTTAAGTGATGCCCAATTACTCTGGCTCTGGGTGGTTAGGGCTTTTCTCCTTGCTAGGGATTTTCTCTCAAAGGCTTCGAGGTGGGTTGCTCTCAAACGACAAAAGCCGTGCACTGAAATCTGAGCAGCCAACCGTTTATGGTTGTAGGGGCGGACTATTTATAGCCACTTGGCAACCCAACCTGATTTGTCCGAAATGACCCTGGGTCACTAAGGAACTGACACGTGTATCAACGGTCGAATTTCGAACTCACACGGCAACTTTACTTGGGCTACAAGTAAAGCTGACTTGTCTGACTCTGGACAAGATTTTCTCTCATTGTCTTCACTCGAAGACATAGGATTTGAATTAGGCATCACTTCAGTCATCCTGACTGGTTCTCTTGGACCCCACTTAACAGTACGGTGGTTCCTATGACACAACATGAATGAAGTAAAACTACGAAGGATCTAAGTCTTCGAGTTCCATAAGCTTCATGGGGAGTCTTCACATGTCATTGTCTTCAACATGAATGTCTTCATAAACCACCATTGTCTTCAATGTCTTCATACATTTTTAGGGGTCATCTCTGGTAGCTAAACCAAATCAATGAGGGACTTCTACCTGTGTTATCCTACAATTCTCACAAACACATTAGTCCCTCAACTAGGTTTGTTGTCAATACTCCAAAACCAACTAGGGGTGGCACTAGATGCACTTACAATCTCCCCCTTTTTGGTGATTGATGACAAACTAGTTGAAGTTTTCAACAGGGAATATAATTTGTGAAATTGTAAAGGCATTGTCTTCATAAGCTGCAAGGGCTCCCCCTGAAGATGTGCATATAAGTAATTTGCTTCTGGAACGCAAATGCACATGGCAGGTTGTACTTGTGGGAATCCACTTCAACTTATGATGACAATCCACCATGCATGTAAAGGTATATGAAGAGAATGACATGCATAATGAAAAATGGACGTCTACGAAATGATATAAGTGCGAAAATTATCGTCGTACATGCGGAATTTATCTTCGCAAAAACATAGTGGCAAACAAGTAGCAGACGACCATCAAGTTTAAGTGTTACAACTCAAAGAACCAAATGTAGCAAAACGAGAGTTGTAAGCACGAAGCAAAATGCAAAATATAAAGCACCCGCCCATATTATTGACCCGCTTGAAGACTATAAACATCATATGCTTCTCCCCCTTTTGTCAGTGATGACCAAAAAGGTTTGAAGACATAGAGTTTTCTACGCGTTCCCAGGCGCAGCAGGGTCGGTGGAGGCGTTTGGTGGTGCTGAAGAGCTTGGTGCAGGGTTGACGCGTGCTGAAGAAGGTGGTGGTGATGTAGCGTCGTCTTCTTCCTCAATGATTTTTCCAGTCACGGTGGCAGCAGAGGAAGAGAACTCTGAATCTTCAAGGGACGGAGTTCCGCGCAGCACAGCTCTTCTAGGGGGTGTGGAGTCAAACTTGAATCTCTCTCTGAAGCCATCCTCTTGAAGTTCAGCTTCAGTGCACATCATGGTGAGGCCTTTCCAAGTGCGGCGACAGGTTTCATGTGCGACGAATGCATTCTTGGTGGCCAGATTTCTGATGCGATTGACATCTTGCATGATACTTCTCATCTGCCTTTTGAGCCAGTCGTGATGCCTATCTTGCTTTTGGTGAAGAGCCACAAGAAGTTCTCGGTCATTGAGTGTACGAGCGCGTTTCTTGGGTCTCTGTGCAGCTGTGCTGTCAGTGGCTTCAGTTGATGCAGGGGCACGTGTGGTGCCAGCCATTGGATACACTCTTGAGATGGCTTCAACACCTTCATCATTCTGAGTGAAGCTCTGGTGTTCTGCATTCTGAAGACTTAATGGTTGCTTGGCAGGCTCAGGATATATTGCTTCAGCAGAGGTGTCCACATCGGGTAAGAAGATCCTATGGTTGCGGGCTGAGGGCTGATAGGAGATAGTAGAGTGAAGCTTGATTAGCCTCATAACCCAAGGAGCATAAATTTTCAAACCAAAGAGATCTGAGCCAAACACTGCAAGTTGGCGTATAAAGAGATCCTGTGCGTTGAAGCATTTGCCATGCAGGATACAGAAGATGAGAGTCTTCATGGCACCTTCAACCTTGGCATATGGAGAGTGCCCCTTAATGGGCCATAGAGTCCGCCTGACGATGTGATATATAGTTCTGGGCAGGTACTCTAAGTCTTCAACGAAGAACTCAGTTGGATAAGGTGCATCAAGAGGCAATGGCTTCATCATTGAGAGCATCTGACTCATATTTGGCTCAGGTCGCTGGAATATGCTCTCAATTGCTTCAGCATGGAGTTGGCAGCCTTCTTCGAAGAGTTCGCCAGGAGTGGGTAGGCCGGTAAGCTCAATGATATCGAATGCATTGGCTTCATGATGGACATTGCCGGTCATCCACTCCAGGACCCAAGTCTTCGGATCTCTGTTGTAGCCTTTGATATGCAGTGTGGCATAGAACTGGAGTAGAAGCTCTTCATTCCAGTGCTCTTCATCGGTGATAAACGGCAGCAGACCCACTTGCTTGAAGCAATCCAGTGCTTCTTCCAGACCAGGCAGACCAGCAACAGCTTCAACCTCAAGGCGCTGGTGAGGAAAGATACGGCCTTGGTTGTATAGGATGCATGAATAGTAGCTGCGCTGTGGGTAGCTCCAGAACCTATCTGATACAATCCGTTCCCTTGAATAAGGGTTCTTGGAGCTGTTGAAGAACGTGTTATCTGCCCTGAAGCTATTGACATTAAAGGAGCCAGGAGCTGATGGAGGACCTGGGAACCTTGGCAGTCGTGGGATTGGCTTCTGGACCTGGGGCCTGTGCGCAACATGATAGTTGAACTGTGGACCGGCAGCAGACTCAGGCACAGAAGGTTCAGATGCAGTAGCTTCAGTGTCTCTTGAAGCTGTTGGTGGGAAGGGCTCCACAATTGCTTCAGTGTTGGTGGTGGCAGCCTCAAGGATTTCAGCCTCAACACGTGTAGTGAGAGGGATGGATTCAGGTACGTTCTCCTTGAAGACTGCTTCTTGTTGGTGCGGGGGAGATGGAGGTTCTTCTTCATGTTCTTCGGCTGATGCAGCCGGAATGTCGTCAGCAGCCTGAGCCCTTGGCCCTTTGCGAAGCCTACGGAATGTAGGCGACGCTGGTGGAGTTGCAGTGGGCTGGGGCTCATTCTCTTCCTCCTGCGGGCGATCTGCCCACGATGCATCTTGGGTGATTGGTGTCAATGGACGACCAATGCTGATCATTTTGCTTGTTTCAAGCTGAGGAAGGGCTGCATCACCTTGTACATTGTCTTGGACACCAATGTCTTCAGCAGCGTTGGGGTCGGCTGCTGGAATGTCTTCAGCGTGCGGAGCCTCTGTGAAAGCAGGCTCATGCACGGTCAACTGACGATCTTCGTCAGGATAGCGGACGGAGAGGGGTTCGACTATCAAGGGCTCTGTGGGAGCAGCCCGAGATTTCTTGATCTTGCGCTTCTTGATGGTGGGGTTAGAAGGAGAGGCTTCAGGGTGTTTCCTCTTCCGAGCTTCAGCTTCGGCTGTCCGTGTCTTCTTGAGCTCTGAAGCGGTTGACCGGTGCTTTGGCTTCGAGCCAGTCTTAGCAGTGGGGAAGACAATCGGAACAGCTTCTTGCCTTGGTGCCTCTTGTTCAGCCACAGCGGGCTTCTTCTTTTTCTTCGCGGCCATCCTGGGGTCGATGCCAGGACGCCCAAGTGCCTTGCGCTTCTCGGCCTCATTGTAGGCCTGCACACAGCGATCAGCCAAAGTCTTCATTCGCTCCCGCGAACCCTGAGCTTGTGCACGTTTCTTCAAAAAGTTTTCCTTCAACTCGTGCAACATGACCTTGAAGTCCTTGACTTCTTGGATGCTGAGCTTGGCCATATTCTGCTTGAACTGAGCCTTTTCAAAATCAATCTTCTGCTTCAGTTCAACAATGCGCTGGGCAATTGCAAGTTCTGAAGCAATAGCGCCTTGGAAGGCGACGCTGAGGCCAATGGGCAGCTGCAGATCATCGAAGCTGATATTGGGTGTATCAAAGCACTCATCAATGAAGTTGTGTATGATTGCTGCATCAAACAGAGGTAGATTGTTGAAGATTTCAGCCTCCTCCTTGCTCTTGATGAGCTGCTCAAGAGCGTCATCGCCAAGATCTTCGTCACTAGACAGATCAATGGTCTCGCTGCGCAGAATGGCAGCAGCTGTGAGCTCTTTGCCTGTGTGTGGCTGAGGCTTCTTGGCTTCTTGGGGCTTGGAGACACGTGATAAGTCTTCATACTGCACACTTGCTTCTGGAGGTGCAGTTGCCAATGGCTTCGCTCTGGAGATTTTGGGAGAAGCGGCTGGCTTTGAAACTTTTGGCTTCTTCGTCTGCTCCAGCTTTGGTGCAGCAAGAGCATCATCAGACTTAGTGTCTGTTGGAGGGTCGTTCACGGCAGTCCCTTGGACTAGAATGCGAGTGATGAGGCCTTCGAGATTGGCATACGGCCCGATGATATTGGGATTTGCATCGCGTGTGCCATCCGCCCTTGGTTTAGAGGGACCAGGGTTGAAGTCCAACCCCAACTCCTTCTTGTTTTGCTTTGCAGAGTTCTGAGCAAATTGGAAGTTGCGCTTGAACAGAGTGTCATCTCGACACCAGAGAAGTGATGACGGATGTGCTTCAGCTGGCTGTGGTCCTCTGACCATGCATGGAAAGAAGCCTTGAGCAATGGCTTCGTCTCTGGACCGGGGTACGAGATTTTTGTACAATACGTCTCCCCATGGTCTCTTGATGGCGCACTTTTCTGCATATTCCTTAGTGACGAAGCGGTATTGGAACCACTGCTCTGCCCAATATCTTCGAATCCATTGGATTCGTGTCTTGCGCTGACCATAGCTCTCTTCAGGATCAGTTTTGTACATTTCTGCCAAGTCATCAGGCAGATCTTTAGATGTTTCACCACGTCTCTGTCTGCCTCCCTTCCTTGCTGGTTTGTCTGCTGCCATGAAGCTTAACTTGGAAGGCTTCAAGATGTTCAAAGTCTTCAAAGGCTTCCTTTTGCTTGACCAACAAGAACTCGCTTTAGGAGAATTAATGTGACGCTGTAAGAACTCTGCAAATGAATGCAGACTATGAGAACCAAAAGATTCTCCCACGGACATGTACCTGTGACAGCATTAAGGTGCGAGGGAAGGGGAAGAGGTCATATGCATTCTCAGAAGATTTTGAAGATAAATCAGTTTAGAAGATATTGACCTCATCAAGCGAAGACATTCACTTTATAGAAAAGAAGTTGGTTCCAGATTTGTACGAACCCATAGATCAGTACAAGTGAGGAATCTAACTACTTCATGAAGCACAAGTGAATATACTAGGCAAGTTATGAGATGTAGATTGAGAGAGATGTAACTTGTGTGAATAGAAACTTCTTATGGCAGAAAGTGACCGAACTATAGGATCAAAAGAGGCTGTAAAAAGAGGTTTTATTTACCACACTTGGAACTGCTAGACGAAGTGGGAGTTGAGGCCGAGCAGTTCGATCCTCCGTGCCCTAACTTGGCGAGGGAAGACACCTATGGCGACAGCTGAGAGACCGATGTCCGCAGTCGGCATGAAAACGGCGTCGGAGAGGTTGCGGCAGTGAAGCACTTCGTCGCCGGCGTCGTTGAGAGCTAGCGGTGGCGCTAGGGTTCGTGCGAGGGTGGAAGAAGATATAATGACCGCAGTGAATCGTGTATTTATAGGGATAGGGGCGGCACTGCGCTATTACTCAGGTGCCCTTGGCGATTCGCATCTGATCAGCACGTGGCCATCATGCGGTATTGTGGGGGCAGTTCCACATCCCACGCACGCCTTGTTTGTCGGGTGTCGTTCCTACTTCTCCAGATTTCTTTTTGATGGAAAACGGTTTCAAAGTTTGTCTCTGTGTCTTCAGCTGACAAGGATGCAGTGAAGACATTCGACAGTTTCAATAGAATGCATATGACTTGGAGAGATAGAGTTTGAGGTAGGAAGCATGGAGAGGTTAGGGTCCGATCACATTCACTTAGTTCAAAAGATTCAAACAAGAAGACATAGCTATAAGTGAATGCTGTAGAGGACAGAACACCAGTACATATATATAATCAGCATAGTGAAGATAATCATGAAGACATGTTGAGATTGAAGCCAAACCAAATGTGAAGACATAGCAAATGTAACGCCATGAGTGAAACACTTTAAGCAGAAAATTTGGTGGTGGCGTTACCCACCGTATAGGAAGTATTAGACCCAGACACGGCGCACAATTATCGTGGCGCTCCGAAGTCAAATTCCATGTTAATGTATTCACACTTAGAATGTATGTCTTCATTGATTGAAGATATACGTTACTTCGTGTGTTGCACATCTAAGTCATCAACATGCATAAGTGTTAGGATGTGTGCCTGATCACATGACATTTGAGGATTCCAAGATATTTAGCTCACACCATAACTTGCAAAATCTCTTCTCATCCAAGGGCTTGGTGAAGATATCTGCCAATTGCTCTTCAGTGTTGACGTGTATGATATCAATATCTTCCTTTGCAACATGATCTATGAGAAAATGATGATGAATTTCAATGTGCTTTGTCTTCGAGTGTTGAACTGGGTTGTTGGCGATCTTGATGGCGCTTTCGTTGTCGCAGTAAAGTGGCACTTGCTTCAGATGAATGCCATAATCCTTGAGGGTTTGCTTCATCCATAGAAGCTGAGCGCAGCAGGATCCAGCAGCAATGTATTCAGATTCAGCAGTGGAGAGAGATACACAGTTCTGCTTCTTTGAAGACCAACATACAAGTGATCGGCCCAAAAAGTGACATGTGCCTGATGTGGACTTCCGATCAACCTTGTCACCAGCGTAATCAGCATCCGAAAATCCAACCAGATCAAACTCTGAGCCCTTTGGATACCATAACCCTAGAGTTGGGGTGTGAGCCAAATATCGAAGAATTCGCTTCACAGCTAAGTGATGCGACTCCTTTGGTGCCGCTTGGAATCGAGCACACATGCAAACACTAAGCATAATATCTGGCCTAGATGCACATAAATAAAGCAAAGAACCAATCATGGAGCGGTATACCTTTTGACCGAACTCTTTACCATTGTCGTCAGGACCCAGATGATGTTTGGCTGGCATTGGTGTTGTGAAACCTTTGCAGTCTTGCATACCGAACTTCTTCAGGCAATCTTTGAGATACTTCTCTTGAGATATGAAGATGCCATTGCGTTGTTGCCGTATCTGAAGACCGAGGAAGAATTTCAGCTCCCCCATCATAGACATCTGATATTGCTCTTGCATCATATATCCGAACTCCTCACTGTACTTCTGATTGGTGCAGCCGAAGATAATGTCATCCACATATATTTGGCACACAAACAGTTCACCATCATATGTCTTCGTGAAGAGAGTGGGATCTAGGGAACCAGGTATGAAGCCTTTGCTCTTCAGGAAGTATTTGAGTGTATCATACCAGGCCCGAGGGGCTTGTTTGAGGCCATATAGTGCCTTATTGAGCTTGTAAACCATGTCAGGATGTTTTGGATCTTCAAACGCAGGTGGTTGTGCAACATACACTTCTTCAATTTTGCCATTGAGAAAGGCACTCTTCACATCCATTTGATACAGAATTATGTTGTGATGATTTGCATAGGCCAACAGTATACGGATGGCTTCAAGTCTGGCCACAGGAGAAAATGTTTCATCGAAGTCAATGCCTTTCACTTGAGTATATCCTTGAGCAACGAGACGAGCCTTGTTTCCGACGACTTGACCATGCTTATCTTTCTTGTTGCGGTATATCCATTTGGTGCCTATTATGTTATGCTTCCGTGGATCAGGATGCTTAACCAATTCCCATACACTGTTCAGCTCAAACTGTTGAAGCTCTTCTTGCATAGCTTGAATCCACTCAGGTTCCATAAAAGCTTCTTCAACTTTCTTGGGTTCTGTGATTGAAACGAATGCGAAGTGTCCACAGAAATTTGCCAGTTGAGTTGCCCTTGAACGAGTCAGTGGACCAGGTGCATTGATGCTATCAATTATTCTGTCAATCTGCACTTCATTGGCAACACGAGGATGTATGGGTCGAAGACTTTGCTCTTGCTGATCTATGTTGTCGTGGGGAGGAATATCTTCAGGCTGAGCATTGTCTTCATGTGGATCAGGTGCTGAGATGATAAGTTCTTCTTCAGGATGAGCTTCGAAAGGTATAATTTCTCCAGTTCCCATTAGCTTGATTGATTCACTGGCTGGAACTTCATCTAGCACATCTGGCAGTTGCTCTCTTTGTGACCCATTGGTCTCATCGAACCGCACATCCACTGTTTCAACCACTTTGTAGTGAAAGAGATTGAAGACTCTGTAGGAGTGCGAATCCTTTCCATATCCAAGCATCAAGCCCTCATGTGCTTTTGGAGCAAATTTTGAGGTGTGGTGAGGGTCCTTGATCCAGCATCTTGAGCCAAATACTCTGAAGTAACTGACATTTGGCTTCTTGCCAGTTAGAAGTTCATAAGATGTCTTGTTCAAAAGCTTGTGAAGATAGACACGGTTGATTGTATGGCATGCAGTGTCAATGGCTTCAGTCCAGAATTTTCTTGGAGTCTTGTACTCATCTAACATTGTTCTGGCCATCTCAATGAGTGTTCTGTTCTTGCGTTCGACAATGCCATTCTGCTGTGGCGTGTACGGAGCTGAGAATTCATGAGTGATGCCCAATGTATCAAGATATGTGTCAAGGCCAGTGTTCTTGAATTCAGTGCCATTGTCACTTCTGATGTGCTTTATCTTGGCGCCATAATTGTTCATAGCCCGATTTGCGAAGCGTCTGAAGACATCCTGCACTTTAGTCTTGTAAAGGATTATGTGCACCCAAGTATATCTAGAGTAATCATCAACAATGACAAAGCCGTAGAGGCAAGCAGTAGTGGAAAAAGTTGAGTAGTGAGTGGGACCAAAGAGATCCATGTGAAGCAGTTCGAAGGGTTGAGTAGTGGTCATGATTGTCTTCGAAGGATGTTTTGCCCTTGTCATCTTCCCTGCTTCACAGGCACCGCATAAGTGATCTTTCTTGAACTTGATGCCCTCGATGCCTATGACATGCTTCTTCTTCGCAAGGGTGTGGAGGTTCCTCATGCCAGCATGCCCAAGCCTCCGATGCCAAAGCCAGCATTCTGAAGCCTTTGCGAGAAGACATACTGCAAGTTGTGGCCCTGCTGAGAAATCTACCACGTACAAATCATCTTTCCGATACCCTTCAAACACTAGAGACTTGTCAGATTCCATTAGTACCAGGCAACGATATTTTCCAAAGATTACAATCATGTTCAAATCGCAAAGCATTGAGACAGACATTAAGTTGTAGCCAAGGGATTCAACAAACATGACTTTATCCATGTGTTGATCCTTTGAGATTGCAACTCTACCTAGACCCAATACCTTACTTTTACCAGTGTCAGCAAATGTGATGTGGCTCTTGTCAGATGGACGTAAGGTTGAGTCCATAAAGAGACTTCTTTTGCCAGTCATGTGATTTGTACACCCACTGTCAATAATCCATTCTGATGACTCTGAAGTCGCTGGTGTCGTACCCTACAGTGCAGTTTGGGGGATAGGCTTCACGAAGAGTATTGTGAAGCAAAAACATTTGACGAACCAGTGGGTTATGAAAACTTAGATCCAAGTTAGGACGAGTAGGGAGAGTAGCATGCGATTCAGGTACGAAATACATAGTGATGCCATTAAGGCATTTGATCTTGCGCCCCACAAGATTTTTAAGGTCCCCAGCAATAGCGTCAGAAGATTTTGGTTTTCTGCTGGAGACCTTTCCCTGCAAAAGAGAGTTAAGCTTTCTTAACCACCCACATCTTCAAGGGTGGCTTAGAAGCAATAAGTCTAAGTGCAGCCTCTGGGAATTTTGGCTTAGGAGCCCTGACAAACAGTCTAGCAGGCGGGCACTAGTACTCATAAGAATAGGAAGAATAGTTCTTGGTCATATGAGCATGACGGTTTGAAGAACCGCTCTCATATGCCTGAGCATGGTTTCCCTGCAAAACATTTGCATTAGTGCAACTCAGGTGAGTCCTCTGCCTGTATGAAGCCTTTGGACCATATGAAGCCTTTGGTCTGAGGTTTGTCTTCTTCATGTGAGGTGTCATGAGGACATTCACAGGAAGATTCTCCAGCCACGTTTTTGGAACCCAGATCTTCTTCATAGGCGGTCCATTCCTGCAGTTAGTACCAATGTACCTGGCAAATACTTCACCATTCTGATTTTTAAACAGTTTATAGTTTGCATCAAAGGATTCATCAATGATAATCGGATCAGCACAAGTGAAGCCAGATAGATTGGATGGATCCGCTGAGGATTCCTTTGCAGCAACCCATGTGGTTTTGGGGTACTGCTCAGGTTTCCAGTAAGATCCATCTGCATTAATTTTCCTCACGAACCCAACACCCTCTTTCCTAGGGTTTCTGTAAGTGCATCTAGTGCCACCCCTAGTTGGTTTTGGAGTATTGACGACAAACCTAGTTGAGGGACTAATGTGTTTGTGAGAATTGCAGGATAACACAGGTAGAAGTCCCTCATTGATTCGGTTTAGCTACCAGAGATGACCCCCAAAAATGTACGAAGACATTGAAGACAATGGTGGTTCATGAAGACATTCATGTCGAAGACAATGACATATGAAGACTCCCCATGAAGCCTTTGGAACTCGAAGACTTAGATCCTTCGTAGTTTCACTTTATTCATGTTGTGTCATAGGAACCACCGTACTGTTAAGTGGGGTCCAAGAGAACCAGTCAGGATGACTGAAGTGATGCCTAATTCAAATCCTATGTCTTCGAGTGAAGACAATGAGAGAAAATCTTGTCCAGAGTCAGACAAGTCAGCTTTACTTGCAGCCCAAGTAAAGTTGCCGTGAGAGTTCAAAATCCGACCGTTAGTACACGTGTCAGTTCCTCAGTGACCCAGGGTCATTTTGGACAAATCAGGTCAGTGTTGCCAAGCGGCTATAAATAGTCCACCCCTACAACCATAAACGGTTGGCTGCTCAGATTTCAGTGCACGGCTTTTGTCGTTTGAGAGCAACCCACCTCGAAGCCTTTGAGAGAAAATCCTTAGTGAGGAGAAAAGCCCTAACCACCCAGAGCCAGAGTAATTGGGCATCACTTAAGTCTTCTTGTCTGAGTGATCTGAAGACTTATTACACTTGAGGACTGTGCATCCTCCAGACGGTTAGGCGTCGCGTTCTGAGCATCCAAGAGGAATTGTGGATTGCCGGTGAACGAAGTCTGTGAAGGTTTGGGAGTCTACCTTGAAGACTTACCAGAGTGATTGGGCGGGGTCTGTGTGACCTTAGCTCAAGGAGAAAACGGTGAGGACTGGGTGTCCTGAGCTGCGTGTTCAGGACTGGGTGTCCGGGACTGTGTGTCCTTTGGTTTAAATACCTAGCCGCTCCAACCAGACGTACAGTTGTCACAGCAACTGGAACTGGTCCAACATATCATTGTCTTCAACGTGTCACTGGTTTCATCTTCACCTCCCTTTACTTACCAGTACACATTGTGAAGCTATTGCATGCTTGCTTTATCTTCTGTCTTCACAACCTGACTGTATGATCTGTTTGGCTTCATAACTTCTTCCAACCTGATCCTCATTACACTGAAGCTGTTTGTCTCTGTGCTTTCACTGTTTTGTATATTTGACTATGGCTTGCGTTGTGTAATCTACCTTCCGCTGCATAGTGATAGGCTTGTTCACTCTGTTTGTCTTCATAACTTCCATGTTTTGAAGACTTCCATAAAAATCGCCTATTCACCCCCCCTCTAGTCGATATAACGCACTTTCAATTGGTATCAGAGCAAGGTGCTCCCTTGTTCTGTGTGATTCGGTTTAACCACCTGGAGTTTTAGCTATGTCGACTGCAGGGATAATTAAAGTCTCCGCTGCGTGCCCCGTCTTCGATGGAACTGAATATCCCTACTGGAAAAATAAGATGCGCATGCATCTTGAAGCCATTGACGTCGACCTATGGTATGTCGTCGAAAACGGCGTTCCCAAGGCTGGAGAAGGTGTCACTGCGGCTGATGTCAAGAAGTTCACTCAACTGGACTCCACTGCCAAGAATATTATCTGTGGTCATCTGACCAAGGGACAGTACGGCCGTGTGAGTGCCTTGAAGACATCCAAGCTGGTCTGGGACTGGCTCTCCAAGGTCAATGAAGGCATCTCAACCCAGAGAGATCAAAGAATCAGTGTTCTTCGCAATCTCTTCAACCGCTTCAAGCAAAATGACAATGAGAATGTCCAGCACACATTTGACCGGCTCACTGACATCACAAATGAGCTTCAAGCCCTCGGCGCCACTCAGATCACCAAACATGAAATCATCAAGACGCTGCTAAGATCACTTGACAATTCATTTGACATCCTAGCCCTGATGATTCAAGAACGTCCAGACTTCAAGACACTCGATCCGTCTGACATACTTGAGAGGCTCAACACACATGAGTTTCAGCTTTCTGAGAAAAGAGATATCTACGGTCCAAACTATGGGCGAACTCGTGCCTTGAAGGCAAAAGCTGTGTCATCATCTGAAGAAGAATCTGACAGCAGTTCTGATGATCCTGAAGACATTGGAAGGGAACTTGCAATGCTAGTGAAGAAGTTCCAGAAATTCACCAAGAAGAAAGGCTTCAGAAAGTCTTCACGATCAAGCTCAAGGAATGATGAAGCTTCTGCGCATGACTACAAGAGGAAAACTTGTCACAAGTGCAAGAAAACTGGACACTTCATCTCTGAATGCCCACAGTGGGACAATGAGAACAGAAAGAAGAAGAAGAAGAAGAGCAAGGAATATGACTCTGACGATAAGAAGACGAAGAAATACTCAAAGTCCTCGTCCAAGTCTTCCTCAAAGTCTTCATCACACAAGAAGAGTTCATCTGGCAAGGCTCGTGCGTTTGTTGGTAAGGAAATGGATTCAGAGGAGGAGTCCGCTTCTGAGGAGGCAGAGGTGGAGTCTGAGGAGGAGTCTGATTCAGGCATTGCAAGTTTGGCTACAGCCTATGTCGCCAAGTCCATCTTCAACACTGAAGACAATGACTCCATCACCATCACCGATGCAAATGACAAGGACGACTCTACTCCCACCTACTGCTTCATGGCACGTGGTGCCAAGGTAAACACACGCACTACTCACTATCGAACATCTAGTGACGATATCTCTGATTGTGATTCAAAACCCTGTTACAAAACACTTGCTAAAATTGCAACTGAACAACAAAAGGCCATGGAACATATTCAAAAACTGCTAGACAGAAGCGATGATCTGTTGGGTGCTGAAATGACTCGTTCTGAATCCTTAATTGAAGACATAAAAAATCTTCATGGTAAGTATCAGGAACTCGAAGATCGTCTTGAGACTCTCTCAACTACTCATGAAAAGCTTTCCTATGATTATCTTCAGAAGAAGCAAGATCTTGAGAAGTTGAGAGCGGATCATGAAGATCTTCAAAAGGAAAACGAGTCACTTCGAGCCGAACAGATCAGTTCTGCTCAGGAAGGATTTGAACCACCATGCCTTAAATGCATTGAGCGTGATAATGCTATTTCTGTTGCTGAATGTTCCACTGCTACTGCTGTTGCAATATCTTCAACTGTTGAAGTGGTAACTAACCCCTCTGCTGAGGATACCACTGCTATTGCTGATGAAAATGCTAGGTTGAAGACATTGCTTGAAACAGGGATGTACAAAAGTCTCAAAGGACATCAGACACTGTGTGATGTCCTCAAGAAGCAGATTCTAAACCGAAACCCTAGGAAAGAGGGTGTTGGGTTCGTGAGGAAAATTAATGCAGATGGCTCTTACTGGAAACCTGAGCAGTACCCCAAAACCACATGGGTTGCTGCAAAGGAATCCTCATCAGATCCATCCAATCTATCTGGCTTCACTTGTGCTAATCCAATTATCATTGATGAATCCTTTGATGCAAACTATAAACTGTTTAGGAATCAGAATGGTGAAGTATTTGCCAGGTACATTGGTACTAACTGCAGGAATGGACCGCCTATGAAGAAGATCTGGGTTCCAAAAACGTGTCTTGAGAATCTTCCTATGAATGTCCTCATGACACCTCACATGAAGAAGACAAACCTCAGACCAAAGGCGTCATATGGTCCAAAGGCTTCATATAGGCAGAGGGCTCATCTGAGTCGCACTAACACAAATGCTTTGCAGGGAAACCATGCTCAGGCTTATGAGAGCGGTTCTTCAAACCGTCATTCTCATATGACCAAAAATTATTCTGCCTATTCTTATGAGTACTATTACCCACCTTCTAGACTGTTTGCTAGGGCTCCAAAGCCAAAATTCTCAGATGCTGCACTTAGACTTATTGCTTCTAAGCCACCCTTGAAGATGTGGGTGGTTAAGAAAGCTTAACTCTCTTTTGCAGGGAAAGGTCTCCAGCACAAAACCAAAATCTTCTGATGCTATTTCTGGGGACCTTAAAAAACTTGTGGGGCGCAAGATCAAATGCCCGAATGGCATCACTATGTATTTCATACCTGAATCGCATGCTACTCTCCCTGCTTGTCCTAACCTGGATCTCAGTTTTCATAATCCACTGGTTCGTCAAATGTTTTTGCTTCACAACACTCTTCGTGAAGCCTATCCCCCTAACTGCACTGTAGGGTATGACACCAGTGACTTCAGAGTCTTCAGAATGGATTATTGACAGCGGGTGTACAAATCACATGACTGGCAAAAGAAGTCTCTTTATGGACTCAACCTTACGTCCATCTGACAAGAGCCACATCACATTCGCTGACACTGGTAAAAGTAAGGTACTGGGTCTAGGTAGAGTTGCAATCTCAAAGGATCAACACATGGATAAAGTCATGCTTGTTGAATCCCTTGGCTTCAACTTAATGTCTGTCTCAATGCTTTGCGATTTAAACATGATTGTAATCTTTGGAAAATATCGTTGTCTGGTACTAATGGAATCTGACAAGTCTCTAGTGTTTGAAGGGTATCGAAAAGATGATCTGTACGTGGTAGATTTCTCAGCAGGGCCACAGCTTGCAGTTTGTCTTCTCGCAAAGGCTTCAGAATGCTGGCTTTGGCATCGAAGACTTGGGCATGCTGGCATGAGGAACCTCCACACCCTTGCGAAGAAGAAGCATGTCATAGGCATCGAGGGCGTCAAGTTCAAGAAAGATCACTTATGCGGTGCCTGTGAAGCTGGGAAGATGACAAGGGCAAAACATCCTTCGAAGACAATCATGACCACTACTCAACCCTTCGAACTGCTTCACATGGATCTCTTCGGTCCTACCCACTACTCAACTTTCTCCACTGCTGCTTGCCTCTATGGCTTCGTCATTGTTGATGATTACTCTAGATATACTTGGGTGCACATAATCCTTTACAAGACTGAAGTGCAGGATGTCTTCAGACGCTTCGCAAATCGGGCAATGAACAATTATGGCGCCAAGATAAAGCACATCAGAAGTGACAATGGCACAGAATTCAAGAACACCGGCCTTGACACATATCTTGATACATTGGGCATCACTCATGAATTCTCAGCTCCATACACGCCACAACAGAATGGCATCATCGAACGCAAGAACAGAACACTCATTGAGATGGCCAGAACAATGTTAGATGAGTACAAGACACCAAGAAAATTCTGGACTGAAGCCATTGACACTGCATGCCATACTATCAACCGTGTATATCTTCACAAGCTGCTGAACAAGACATCTTATGAACTTCTGACTGGCAAGAAGCCAAACGTAAGTTACTTCAGAGTATTTGGATCAAGATGCTGGATCAAGGATCCTCACCACACCTCAAAATTTGCTCCAAAAGCACATGAGGGCTTCATGCTTGGATATGGAAAGGATTCACACTCCTACAGAGTCTTCAATCTCTTTCACTACAAAGTGGTTGAAACAGTGGATGTGCGGTTCGATGAGACCAATGGGTCATAAAGAGAGCAACTACCAGATGTGCTAGATGAAGTTCCAGCCAGTGAATCAATCAAGCTAATGGGAACTGGAGAAATTATACCTTCTGAAGCTCGTCCTGAAGAAGAACTTATCATCTCAGCACCTGATCCACATGAAGACAATGCTCAGCCAGAAGACATTCCTCCCCATGACAACGTAGATCAGTAAGAGCAAAGTCTTCGACCCCTACATCCTCGTGTTGCCAATGAAGTGCAAATTGATAGAATAATTGATAGCATCAATGCACCTGGTCCACTGACTTGTTCAAGGGCAACTCAACTGGCAAACTTTTGCGGACACTTCGCATTCGTTTCAATCACAGAACCCAAGAAAATTGATGAAGCCTTTATGGAACCTGAATGGATTCAAGCTATGCAAGAAGAGCTTCAACAATTTGAGCTGAACAATGTATGGGAGTTGGTTAAGCGTCCTGATCCACGGAAGCATAACATAATAGGCACCAAATGGATATACCGCAACAAGCAAGATGAGCATGGCCAAGTCGTCAGAAACAAGGCTCGTCTCGTTGCTCAAGGATATACTCAAGTGGAATGCATTGACTTCGATGAAACATTTGCTCCCGTTGCCAGACTTGAAGCCATCCGTATACTGCTGGCCTATGCAAATCATCACAACATAATCCTGTATCAAATGGATGTAAAAAGTGCCTTCCTCAATGGCAAAATTGAAGAAGAAGTGTATGTTGGACAACCACCTGGGTTTGAAGATCCAAAACATCCTGACATGGTGTACAAGCTCAAAAAGGCACTATATGGCCTCAAAGAAGCCCCTCGGGCCTGGTATGATACGCTCAAATACTTCCTGAAGAGCAAAGGCTTCATACCTGGTTCCCTGGATCCCACTCTCTTCACAAAGACATATGATGGTGAACTATTTGTGTGCCAAATATACGTGGATGACATTATCTTCGGCTGCACCAATCAGAAGTACAGTGAGGAGTTCGGATATATGATGCAAGAGCAATATCAGATGTCTATGATGGGGGAGCTGAAATTCTTCCTCGGTCTTCAGATACGGCAACAACGCAATGGCATCTTTATATCTCAAGAGAAATATCTCAAAGACTGCCTGAAGAAGTTCGGTATGCAAGACTGCAAAGGCTTCACAACACCAATGCCAGCCAAACATCATCTGGGTCCTGACGACAATGGTAAAGAGTTCGATCAAAAGGTATACCGCTCCATGATTGGTTCTTTGCTTTACTTATGTGCATCTAGGCCAGATATTATGCTTAGTGTTTGCATGTGTGCTCGGTTTCAAGCGGCACCAAAGGAGTCGCATCACTTAGCTGTGAAGCGAATTCTTCGATATTTGGCTCACACCCCAACTCTAGGGTTATGGTATCCAAAGGGCTCAGAGTTTGATCTGGTTGGATTTTTGGACGCTGATTACGCTGGTGACAAGGTTGATCGGAAGTCCACATCAGGCACATGTCACTTTCTGGGCCGATCGCTTGTTTGTTGGTCTTCAAAGAAGCTGAACTGTGTATCTCTCTCCACTGCTGAATCTGAATACATTGCTGCTGGATCCTGCTGCGCTCAGCTTCTATGGATGAAGCAAACCCTCAAGGATTATGGCATTCATCTGAAGCAAGTGCCACTTTACTGCGACAACGAAAGCGCCATCAAGATCGCCAACAACCCAGTTCAGCACTCGAAGACAAAGCACATTGAAATTGGTCATCATTTTCTCAAAGATCATGTTGCAAAGGAAGACATTGATATCATACACGTCAACACTGAAGAGCAATTGGTAGATATCTTCACCAAGCCCTTGGATGAGAAGAGATTTTGCAAGTTACAGTGTGAGCTAAATATCTTGGAATCCTCAAATGTCCTGTGATCAGGCACACATCCTAACACTTATGCATGATGATGACTTAGATGTGCAACACACAAAGTAACGTATATCTTCAATCAATGAAGACATACATTCTAAGTGTGAATACATTAACGTGGAATTTGACCTCGGAGCGCCACGATAATTGTGCGCCATGTCTGGGTCCAATACTTCCTATACGGTGGGTAGCGCCACCACCAAAATTTTTCTGCTTGAAGTGTTTCACTCATGGCATTACATTTGTTATGTCTTCACATTTGGTTTGGCTTCAATCTCAACATGTCTTCATGATTATCTTCACTATGTTGATTATATATGTACTGGTGTTCTGTCCTCTACAGCATTCACTTATAGCTATGTCGTCTTGTTTGAATCTTTTGAACTAAGTGAATGTGATCGGACCCTAACCTCTCCATGCTTCCTACCTCAAACTCTATCTCTCCAAGTCATATGCACTCTATTGAAACTGTCGAATGTCTTCACTGCATCCTTGTTAGAAGAAGACACAGAGACAAACTTTAAAACAACTTTCAATGTTTTTCCATCAACTAGAATTCCGGAGAAGTAGGAACGACTCCCGACAAACCAGGCGTGCGTGGGGTGAAACTGCCCCCACAATTCCGCATGCTGGCCACGTACTGATCAGATGCGAATCGCCAGGGGCACCTGAGTAATAGCGCAGTGCCGCCCATATCCCTATAAATACACGTTTCACTGTGGTCATTATCTCTTCTTCCTCCCTCGCACAAACCCTAGCGCCACCGCTAACTCTCAACGACGCCGGCGACGAAGTGCTTCACTGCCGCGACCTCTCCGACGCCGTTCTCACGCCGACAGCGGACATTAGTCTCTCCGCCGTCGCCCTAGGTGTCTTCCGTCGCCAAGTTAGGGCACGGAGGATCGAACTGCTCGGCCTCAACTCTCACCTCGTCTAGCAGTTCCAAGTCCGGTAAATAACAAGTCCTTTTACATCCTCTTTTGATCCTATGGCTCCATCACTTTCTGCCAAAAGAGGTTTCTATTCACACAAGTTTAATCCCTCTCATCTGTATCTCATAACTTGCCTAGTATATTCACTTGTTCTTCATGAAGTAGTTGATTCCTCACTTGTACTGATCTATGGGTTCGTACAAATCTGGAACCAACTTCTTTTCTATAAAGTGAATGTCTTCGCATGATGAGGTCAATATCTTCTAAACTGATTTATCTTCAAAATCTTCTGAGAATGCATATGACCTCTTCCCCTTCCCTCGCACCTTAATGCTATCACAGGTACATGTCCATGGGAGAATCTTTTGGTTCTCATAGTCTGCATTCATTTGCAGAGTTCCTACAGCGTCACATTAATTCACCCGAAGCAAGTTCCTGTTGGTCAAGCAAAAGGAAGCCTTTGAAGCCTTTGAATCTCTTGAAGCCTTCCAAGTTAAGCTTCATGGCAACCGAGAAACAATCAAGGAAGGGAGGCAGACAGAGACGTGGTGACACATCTAAAGATCTGCCTGAAGATTTGGCAGAAATGTACCAAACTGATCCTGAAGAGAGTTATGGTCAGCGAAAGACACGAATCCAATGGATTCGAAGATATTGGGCAGAGCAGTGGTTCCATTACCGCTTCGTCACCAAGGAATATGCAGAGAAGTACGCCCTCAAGAGGCCATGGGGAGATGCCTTGTACAAAAATCTCGTACCCCGAACCAGAGACGAAGCCATTGCTCAAGGCTTCTTTCCATGCATGGTCAGGGGACAACAGCCAGCTGACGCACATCCGTCATCCCTTCTCTGGTGTCGCAATGACACTCTGTTCAAGCGCAACTTCCAATTTGCCCAGAACTCTACGAAGCAAAACAAGAAGGAGTTTGGGTTGGACTTGAACCCTGGTCCCTCCAAACCAAGGGCAGATGGCTCACGCGACGCAAATCCCAATGTCACCGGGCCGTTTGCCAATCTTGAAGGCCTCATCACTCGCATTATAGTCCAAGGGACTGCCGTGAACGACCCTCCAGCAGACACTGAGTCTGATGACGCTCCTGCTGCCCCGGAGCCGAAGCAGATGAAGAAGAAGCCAAAAGCTTCCAAGCCAGCCGCTTCTCCCAAGATCTCCAGAGCGAAGCCATTGGCCACTGCACCTCCTGAAGCAAGTGTGCAGTCTGAAGACTTATCAAGAGTCTCCAAGCCTCAAGACGCCAAGAAGCCACAGCCACACACTGGCAAAGAGCTCACTGCCGCTGCCGTTCTGCACTGCGAGGCCATTGATCTGTCAAGTGACGACGATCTTGCCGATGACGCTCTTGAGCAGCTAATCAAGAGCAAGGAGGAGGCTGAAATCTTCAACAATCTGCCTCTGTTCGATGCAGCAATCATCCACAACTTCATTGATGAGTGGTTTGACACACCCAACATAAGCTTTGATGATCTGCAGCTGCCCATTGGCCTCAGCGCAGCCATTCAAGGAGCTATTGCTTCAGAACTCGCAATTGCCCAGTGCATGGTGGAACTGAAGCAGAAGATAGACTTTGAAAAGGCTCAGTTCAAGCAGAACATGGCCACGCTTAGCGTCCAAGAAGTCAAAGACTTCAAAGTCATGCTGCACGAGTTGAAGGAAAACTTTATGCAGAAACGTGCAGAGGCTCAGGGTTCACGCGAGCGCATGAAGAATTTGGCTGATCTCTGTGTGCAGGCCTACAATGAGGCCGAGAAGCGAAAGGCACTTGGGCGTCCCGGCATCGACACCAGGATGGCCGCCAAGAAAAAGAAGAAGCCCACTATGGCTGAAGAAGAGGCCCCACAACAAGAAGCTGTTCCGATTGTCTTCCCCACCGCCAAGCCTAGCTCGAAGCCAAAGCAGCGCTCAACCGCTTCAGAGCTTAAGAAGACAAGGATAGCCGAAGCTAAAGCAAGGAAGAGGAAACACCCTGAAGCCTCTCCTTCAGACCCCACCATCAAGAAGCGCAAGACCAAGAAGTCTCGGGCTGCTCCCACAGAGCCCTTGATAGTCGAACCCCTTTCCGTTCGCTTTCCTCATGAAGATCGTCAGATGACCGTGCATGAGCCTGCTCTCACAGAGGCTCCGCATGCTGAAGACATTCCAGCAGCCGACCCCAACGCTGCTGAAGACATTGGTCTCCAAGACAATGTGCAAGGTGATGCAGTCCTTCCTTAGCTCAAAACGAGCGAAATGATCAGCATTGGTCGTCCCTTGACGCCAATCACCCAAGATGCATCATGGGCAGATCGCCCGCAGGAGGAAGAGGATGAGCCCCAGCCCACTGCAACTCCACCGGCGTCGCCTGCATTCCGTAGGCTTCGCAAAGGGCCAAGGGCTCAGACTGCTGACGACATTCCGGCTGCATCAGCCGAAGAACCTGCAGAAGAGCATAAAGAACCTCAAGCTCCATCTCCCCCACACCAGCAAGAAGTTCTCAAGGAGGCTGACACCACTGCAGCTGCCACACATAATACTGAAGCATTTGTGGAGCCCGACCAACCAACAGCTTCAAGAGATACTGAAGCTACTGCCTCTGACCCTTCTGTGCCTGTGTCTGCTGCCGGACCACAGTTCAACTATCATGTTGGGCACAGGCCCCAGGTACAGAAGCCAATCCCACGACTGCCAAGGTTCCCAGGTCCAGCCACTACTCCTGGCTCCTTCAATGTCAATGGCTTCAGGGCAGATAACACCTTCTTCAACCGCTCCAAGAACCCCTACTCAAGGGAAAAGATTGTGTCAGATAGGTTCTGGAGCTACCCACAGCGCAGCTACTACTCCTGCGTCCTCTACAACCAAAGCCGTATCTTTCCACATCAGCGCCTTGAAGTTGAAGCTTTTGCTGGTCTGCCTGGTCTGGAAGAAGCCCTGGACTGCTTCAAGCAAGTTGGCCTGCTGCCGTTTGTCACGGATGAAGAGCACTGGAACGAAGAGCTTCTGCTTCAGTTCTATGCCACATTGCACATCAAGGGCTACAACAGAGATCCGAAGACTTGGGTCCTGGAGTGGATGACCGGCAACGTCCATCATGAAGCCAATGCATTTGATATCATTGAGCTCACCGGCCTACCCACTCCAGGCGAACTCTTCAAAGAAGGCTGCCAACTCCATGCTGAAGCAGTTGAGAGCATATTTCAACGACCTGAGCCAAATATGAGTCAGATGCTCTCAATGATGAAGCCATTGCCTTCTGACGCACCTTACCCGATGGAGTTCTTCGTTGAAGACTTAGAGTACCTGCCTAGAACTATCTATCACATCATCAGGCGGACTCTATGGCCCATTAAGGGGCACTCTCGATATGCCAAGGTTGAAGGTGCCATGAAGACTCTCATCTTCTGCATCCTGCACGGCAAATGCTTCAATGCCCAGGATCTCTTCATACGTCAACTTGCTGCGTCTGGCTCAGATCTCTTTGGTCTGAAGATTTATGCTCCATGGGTTATGAGGCTAATCAAGCTCCACTCTGCAATATCATATCAACCCTCAGCCCGCAACCACAGAATCTTCTTACCTGATGTGGACACCTCTGCTGAAGCGATTTATCCTGAGCCTGCCAAACAACCACTAAGTCTTCAGAATGCAGAACACCAAAGCTTCACTCAACATGATGAAGGTGTTGAAGCCATTTCCAGAGTCTATCCAATGGCTGGCACCACATGTGCCCCTGCATCCACTGAAGCCACTGACAGCGAAGCTGCACAGAGACCCAAGAAACGCGCTCGTACACTCACTGATCGTGAACTTCTTGTGGCTCTGCACCAAAAGCAAGATAGGCATCACGACTGGCTCAAGAGGCAGATGTGCAGTATCATGCAAGACGTCAATCGCATCAGGAATCTGGCCACCAAGAACGCCTTCGTCGCACATGAAACCTGTCGCCACACTTGGAAAGGCCTCACAATGATGTGCACTGAAGCCGAACTGCAAGAGGATGGCTTCAAGGAGCGATTCAAGTTTGACTCCACACCCCCCAGAAGAGCTGTGTTGCGTGGGACTCCGTCGCTTGAAGAATACGACTTCTCTTCCTCTGCTGCCACCGTGACGGGAAAAATCATTGAGGAAGAAGACGACGCTACATCACCACCAATGTCTTCAGCGCGCGTCGTCACTGCACCAAGCTCGCCAGCACCACCAAACGCCTCCACCGACCCTGCTGCGCCTGGGAACGCTTAGAAAACTCTATGTCTTCAAACCTTTTTGGTCATCACTGACAAAAGGGGGAGAAGCATATGATGTTTATAGTCTTCAAGCGGGTCAATAAAAAGGGCGGGTGCTTTATTATATTTTGCTTCATGCTTACAACTCTCGTTTTGCTACATTTGGTTCTTCGAGTTGTAACACTTAAACTTGATGGTCGTCTGCTACTATGTTTGCCACTGTGTTTTTGCGAAGATAAATTCCGCATGTACGACGATAATTTCCGCACTCTTATCATTTCGCAGACGTCCATTTTTCATTATGCATATCATTATCTTCAGATATCTTTACGTGCATGATGGATTGTCATCATAAGTTGAAGTGGATTCCCACAAATACAACCTGCTATGTGCATTTGCATTCCAGAAGCAAATCACTTATATGCACATCTTCAGGGGGAGCCCTTGCAGCTTATGAAGACAATTCCTTTACAATTTCACAAATTATATTCCCCGCTAAAAACTTCAACTAGTTTGTCATCAATCACCAAAAAGGGGGAGATTGTAAGTGCATCTAGTGCCACCCCTAGTTGGTTTTGGAGTATTGACGACAAACCTAGTTGAGGGACTAATGTGTTTGTGAGAATTGCAGGATAACACAGGTAGAAGTCCCTCATTGATTCGGTTTAGCTACCAGAGATGACCCCCAAAAATGTACGAAGACATTGAAGACAATGGTGGTTCATGAAGACATTCATGTCGAAGACAATGACATATGAAGACTCCCCATGAAGCCTTTGGAACTCGAAGACTTAGATCCTTCGTAGTTTCACTTTATTCATGTTGTGTCATAGGAACCACCGTACTGTTAAGTGGGGTCCAAGAGAACCAGTCAGGATGACTGAAGTGATGCCTAATTCAAATCCTATGTCTTCGAGTGAAGACAATGAGAGAAAATCTTGTCCAGAGTCAGACAAGTCAGCTTTACTTGCAGCCCAAGTAAAGTTGCCGTGAGAGTTCAAAATCCGACCGTTAGTACACGTGTCAGTTCCTCAGTGACCCAGGGTCATTTTGGACAAATCAGGTCAGGGTTGCCAAGTGGCTATAAATAGTCCACCCCTACAACCATAAACGGTTGGCTGCTCAGATTTCAGTGCACGGCTTTTGTCGTTTGAGAGCAACCCACCTCGAAGCCTTTGAGAGAAAATCCTTAGTGAGGAGAAAAGCCCTAACCACCCAGAGCCAGAGTAATTGGGCATCACTTAAGTCTTCTTGTCTGAGTGATCTGAAGACTTATTACACTTGAGGACCGTGCATCCTCCAGACGGTTAGGCGTCGCGTTCTGAGCATCCAAGAGGAATTGTGGATTGCCGGTGAACGAAGTCTGTGAAGGTTTGGGAGTCTACCTTGAAGACTTACCAGAGTGATTGGGCGGGGTCTGTGTGACCTTAGCTCAAGGAGAAAACGGTGAGGACTGGGTGTCCTGAGCTGCGTGTTCAGGACTGGGTGTCCGGGACTGTGTGTCCTTTGGTTTAAATACCTAGCCGCTCCAACCAGACGTACAGTTGTCACAGCAACTGGAACTGGTCCAACATATCATTGTCTTCAACGTGTCACTGGTTTCATCTTCACCTCCCTTTACTTACCAGTACACATTGTGAAGCTATTGCATGCTTGCTTTATCTTCTGTCTTCACAACCTGACTGTATGATCTGTTTGGCTTCATAACTTCTTCCAACCTGATCCTCATTACACTGAAGCTGTTTGTCTCTGTGCTTTCACTGTTTTGTATATTTGACTATGGCTTGCGTTGTGTAATCTACCTTCCGCTGCATAGTGATAGGCTTGTTCACTCTGTTTGTCTTCATAACTTCCACGTTTTGAAGACTTTCATAAAAATCGCCTATTCACCCCCCCTCTAGTCGATATAACGCACTTTCAGTTTCGGTTCAGAATCTGCTTCTTGAGGACATAACATAATGTCTGATGTCCTTTGAGACTTTTGTACATCCCTGTTTCAAGCAATGTCTTCAACCTAGCATTCTCATCAGCAATAGCAGTGGTATCCTCAGCAGAGGGGTTAGTTACCACTTCAACAGTTGAAGATATTGCAACAGCAGTAGCAGTGGAACATTCAGCAACAGAAGTAGCATTATCACGCTCAATGCATTTAAGGCATGGTGGTTCAAATCCTTCCTGAGCGGAACTGATCTGTTCGGCTCGAAGTGACTCGTTTTGCTTTTGAAGATCTTCATGATCCGCTCTCAACTTCTCAAGATCTTGCTTCTTTTGAAGATAATCATAGGAAAGCTTTTCATGAGTAGTTGAGAGAGTCTCAAGACGATCTTCGAGTTCCTGATACTTAACATGAAGATTTTTTATGTCTTCAATTAAGGATTCAGAACGAGTCATTTCAGCACCCAACAGATCATCGCTTCTGTCTAACAGTTTTTGAATATGTTCCATGGCCTTTTGTTGTTCAGTTGCGATTTTAGCAAGTGTTTTGTAGCTGGGTTTTGAATCACAATCAGAGTCATCGTCACTGGATGTTTGATAGTGAGTAGTGCGTGTGTTTACCTTGGCACCGCGTGCCATGAAGCAGTAGGTAGGAGTAGAGTCGTCCTTGTCATTTGCATCGGTGTTGGTGATGAAGTCATTGTCTTCAGTGTTGAAGATGGACTTGGCGACGTAGGCTGTAGCCAGACTCGCAATGCCAGAATCAGACTCCTCCTCAGACTCCACCTCTGCCTCCTCAGAAGCGGACTCCTCCTCTGAATCCATTTCCTTGCCAACAAACGCACGAGTCTTGCCAGTTGAGCTCTTCTTGTGTGATGAAGACTTGGAGGAAGACTTGGAAGAAGACTTTGAGTATTTCTTCTTCTTGTCGTCGGAGTCATATTCCTTGCTCTTCTTCTTCTTTCTGCTCTCATTGTCCCACTGTGGACACTCAGAGATGAAGTGTCCAGTTTTCTTGCACTTGTGACATGTTTTCTTCTTGTAGTCATAAGCAGATGCTTCATCATTCCTTGAGCTTGATCGTGAAGACTTTCTGAAGCCTTTCTTCTTGGTGAATTTCTGGAACTTCTTCACTAGCATTGCAAGTTCCCGTCCAATGTCTTCAGGATCATCAGAACAACTGTCAGATTCATCTTCAGATGAGGACACCGCTTTTGCCTTCAAGGCACGAGTTTGCCCATAGTTTGGACCGTAGATATCTCTTTTCTTAGAAAGCTGAAACTCATGTGTGTTGAGCCTCTCAAGTATGTCAGACGGATCGAGTGTCTTGAAATCTGGACGTTCTTGAATCATCAGGGCTAGGATGTCAAACGAACTGTTAAGTGATCTCAGCAGCGTCTTGACGATTTCATGTTTGGTGATCTCAGTGGCGCCAAGGGCTTGAAGCTCATTTGTGATGTCAGTGAGCCGGTCAAATGTGTGTTGGACATTCTCATTGTCATTTCGCTTGAAGCGGTTGAAGAGATTGCGAAGAATGCTGATTCTCTGATCTCTCTGGGTTGAGATGCCTTCATTGACTTTGGAGAGCCAGTCCCAGACCAGCTTGGATGTCTTCAAGGCACTCACACGGCCGTACTGTCCCTTGGTCAGATGACCACAGATGATATTCTTGGCAGTAGAGTCCAGTTCAGTGAACTTCTTGACATCAGCAGCAGTGACACCTTCTCCAGCCTTGGGTACGCCGTTTTCGACGAGATACCATAGGTCGACGTCAATGGCTTCAAGATGCATGCGCATCTTATTCTTCTAGTAGGGATATTCAGTTCCATCGAAGACGGGGCACGCAGCGAAGACTTTAATTATCCCTACAGTCGACATAGCTAAAACTCCAGGTGGTTAAACCGAATCACACAGAACAAGGGAGCACCTTGCTCTCATACCAATTGAAAGTGCGTTATATCGACTAGAGGGGGGGGTCAATAGGCGATTTTTATGAAAGTCTTCAAAACGTGGAAGTTATGAAGACAAACAGAATGGACAAGCCTATCACTATGCAGCGGAAGTTAGATTACACAAGGCAAGCCATGGTCAAGTATACAATATAGTGAAAGCACAGTGACAAACAGCTTCAGTGTAATGAGGATCAGATAGGAAGAAGTTATGAAGCCAAACAAATCATACAGTCAAGTTGTGAAGACAGAAGATAAAGCAAGCATGCAATGGCTTCACAATGTGTAATGGTAAGTAAAGGGAGGTGAAGATGAAACCAGTGACACGCTGAAGACAATGATTTGTTGGACCAGTTCCAGTTGCTGTGACAACTGTACGTCTGGTTGGAGCGGCTAGGTATTTAAACCAAAGGACACACAGTCCCGGACACCCAGTCCTGAACACGCAGCTCAGGACACCCAGTCCTCACCGTTTTCTCCTTGAGCTAAGGTCACACAGACCTCGCCCAATCACTCTGGTAAGTCTTCAAGGTAGACTCCCAAACCTTCACAGACTTCGTTCACCGGCAATCCACAATTTCTCTTGGATGCTCAGAACGCGACGCCTAACCGGCTGGAGGATGCACAATCCTCAAGTGTAATAAGTCTTCAGATCACTCAGACAAGAAGACTTAAGTGATGCCCAATTACTCTGGCTCTGGGTGGTTAGGGCTTTTCTCCTCGCTAGGGATTTTCTCTCAAAGGCTTCGAGGTGGGTTGCTCTCAAACGACAAAAGCCGTGCACTGAAATCTGAGCAGCCAACCGTTTATGGTTGTAGGGGCGGACTATTTATAGCCACTTGGCAACCCGACCTGATTTGTCCAAAATGACCCTGGGTCACTAAGGAACTGACACGTGTATCAACGGTCGAATTTCGAACTCACACGGCAACTTTACTTGGGCTACAAGTAAAGCTGACTTGTCTGACTCTGGACAAGATTTTCTCTCATTGTCTTCACTTGAAGACATATGATTTGAATTAGGCATCACTTCAGTCATCCTGACTGGTTCTCTTGGAACCCACTTAACAGTACGGTGGTTCCTATGACACAACATGAATGAAGTAAAACTACAAAGGATCTAAGTCTTCGAGTTCCATAAGCTTCATGGGGAGTCTTCACATGTCATTGTCTTCAACATGAATGTCTTCATAAACCACCATTGTCTTCAATGTCTTCGTACATTTTTAGGGGTCATCTCTGGTAGCTAAACCGAATCAATGAGGGACTTCTACCTGTGTTATCCTGCAATTCTCACAAACACATTAGTCCCTCAACTAGGTTTGTCGTCAATACTCCAAAACCAACTAGGGGTGGCACTAGATGCACTTACAATGCTGAATCTTGTGAAATCAATACCGCTTTGTTGAATCTTGTTACGAAAGATCAGTTTTCTGGACTTCCTAGTGAAGATGCCGCTACCCATCTGAACAACTTCGTTGATTTGTGTGATATGCAAAAGAAGAAAGATGTGGATAATGATATTGTTAAATTGAAGCTATTTCCATTTTCGCTTAGAGATCATGCTAAAACTTGGTTCTCCTCTTTGCCTAAAAATAGTATTGATTCATGGAATAAGTGCAAAGATGCTTTTATCTCTAAGTATTTTCCTCCCGCTAAGATCATCTCTCTTAGAAACGATATTATGAATTTTAAGCAACTTGAGCATGAGCATGTTGCACAAGCCTGGGAGAGGATGAAATTAAAGATAAGTAATTGCCCTACACATGGTTTGAATTTATGGATGATTATTAAAAAAATATGCTGGATTGAATTTTGCTTCTAGAAATCTTTTAGATTTGGCCGCGGAGGCACTTTTATGGAAATCACTTTAGGAGAAGCTACTAAACTCCTAGATAATATTATGGTTAATTATTCTCAATGGCACACCGAAAGATCCACTAGTAAAAAGGTTCTTGCGATAGAAGCAATTAATGTATTGAGTGGAAACATGGATGAACATATGAAGTTGTTTTCTACTAAGAGTGCTTCTTCTGATCCTAATGGTATGCCTTTGTCTACTTTGATTGAAAATAATAATGAATTGTTGGTAGGAGCAATTTTGGTAATAATGCGTATAGAGGAAATTTTAATTCTAGGCCGTTCCCTAGTAATTCCTTTAATAATTATGGTAATTCCTACAACAACTCTTATGGAAATTTTAATAAGATGCCCTATGATTTTGAGACTAGTGTTAAAGAATTTATGATTTCTCAAAAGAATTTCAATGCTTTGCTTGAAGAAAAATTGCCTAAGATTGATGAGTTGGCTAGGAACGTGGATAGAATTTCTCTTGATGTTGATTCTTTGAAACTTAGATCTATTCCACCTAAGCATGATATCAATGAGTCTCTCAAAGCCATGAGAATTTCCATTGATGAGTGCAAAGAAATAACTGCTAGGATGAGTGCTAAAAGGATTGCTTTGTAAAAGCATGTTCTTCTAGTTTCCATGATAATAATGATGAAGATCTAAAAGTGATTGATGTGTCCCCTATTAAATCTTTGTTTTCTAATATGAATCTTGATAAATATGGGATTGGAGATGAGTCAACTTTAGTTAAAAGGCATCCCAATGATTCGGAGTTTTTAGATCTTGATGCAAAAATTGGTAAAAGTGGGATTGAAGAGGTCAAAACTTTACATAGCAATGAACCCACTATTTTGGATTTCAAGGAATTTAATTATGATAATTGATCTTTGATAGATTGTATTTCCTTGTTGCAATCCGTGTTAAATTCTCCTCATGCTTATGCTCAAAATAAATCTTTTACCAAACATATCATTGATGCTTTAATGCAATCTTATGAAGAAAAACTTGAATTAGAAGTTTCTATCCCTAGAAAACTTTATGATGAGTGGGAACCTACTATTAAAATTAAAATTAAAATTAAAGATCATGAATGCTATGCTTTATGTGATTTGGGTGCTAATGTTTCCACAATTCCAAAAACTTTGTGTGATGTGTTAGGTTTCCGTGAATTTGATGATCGTTCTTTAAAAATTTGCATCTTGCAGATTCCACTATTAAGAAACCTATGTGAAGGATTAATGATGTTCTTATTGTTGCAAATAGGAATTATGTGCCCGTAGATTTCATTGTTCTTGATACAGATTGCAATCCTACTTGTCCTATTATTCTTGGTAGACCTTTCCTTAGAACGATTGGTGTAATTAGTGATATGAAAGAAGGAAATATTAGATTACAATTTCCATTAAGGAAAGGCATGGCACACTTTCCTAGGAAGAAAATTAAATTACCTTATGAATCTATTATGAGAGCCACTTATGGATTGCATACCAAAGATGATAATACCTAGATCTATTCTTGTTTTTATGCCTAGCTAGGGGCGTTAAACGATATTGCTTGTTGGGAGGCAACCAAATTTTATTTTTGTTTCTTGTTTTTTGTTCCTGTTTAGTAATAAATAAATCATCTATCCTCTGTTATGATTGTGTTTTTTATGTTTCAATTAGTGTTTTTGCCAAGTAAAGCCTTTAGGATCTTCTTGGATGATTATTGTTTGATCTTCCTGAAAAAACAGAAAGTATGCGCTCACGAGAATAATTTTCATTTTTTACCAGCGAGCAATAAAATACCAATTCCAACTGCAGAAAATCAATATACAAATTATTTTGGACGTCCTAATTTCTCAGGAGTTTTGGAGTTACATAAGTATTCGAAACTTACATATTACTACAGACTGTTCTGTTTTTGACAGATTCTATTTTTCGTGTGTTGTTTGCTTATTTTGATGAATCTATGGCTAGTATCGGGGGGTATGAACCATAGATAAGTTGGAATACAATAGGTTTAACACAAATATAAATAAATAATGAGTTCATTATAGTACCTTAAAGTGGTGATTTGTTTTCTTATACTAACGGAGCTCATGAGATTTTCTGTTGAAGTTTTGTGTTGTGAAGTTTTCAAGTTTTTGGGTAAAGATTTGATAGATTTTGGAATAAGGAGTGGCAAGAGCCTAATCTTGGAGATGCCCAAGGCACTCCAAGGTAAAATTCAAGGACAACCAAAAGCCTAAGCTTGGGGATGCCCCGTAAGGCATCCCCTCTTTCGTCTTCGTCCATCGGTAACTTTACTTGAGGCTATATTTTTATTCACCACATGATATTGAAGGAAATATGCCCTAGAGGCAATAATAAAGTTATTATTTATTTCCTCATATCATGATAAATGTTTATTATTCATGCTAGAATTGTACTAACTGGAAACATAATACATGTGTGAATACATAGACAAACATAGTGTCACTAGTATGCCTCTACTTGACTAGCTCGTTGATAACAGATGGTTGAGTTTCCTAGCCATAGACATGAGTTGTCATTTGATTAACGGGATCAGATCATTAGTAGAATGATGTGATTGACTTGACCCATTTTGTTAGCTTAGCACTTGATCATTTTAGTTTACTGCTATTGCTTTCTTCATGACTTATACATGTTCCTATGACTATGAGATTATGCAACTCCCGATTACCGGAGGAACACTTTGTGTGCTACCTGAAGGAAATATGCCCTAGAGGCAATAATAGAGTTATTATTTATTTCCTTATATCATGATAAATGTTTATTATTCATGCTAGAATTGTATTAACCGGAAACATAATACATGTGTGAATACATAGACAAACAGAGTGTCACTAGTATGCCTCTACTAGACTAGCTCGTTAATCAAAGATGGTTAAGTTTCCTAACCATGAACAAAGAGTTGTTATTTGATTAACGAGGTCACATCATTAGGTGAATGATCTGATTGACATGACCCATTCCATTAGCTTAGCACCCGATCGTTTAGTAAGTTGCTATTGCTTTCTTCATAACTTATACATGTTCCTATGACTATGAGATTATGCAACTCCCGTTTGCCGGAGGAACACTTTGGGTGCTACCAAACGTCACAACGTAAATGGGTGATTATAAAGGAGCATTACAGGTGTCTCCAAAGGTAGATGTTGGGTTGGCGTATTTCGAGATTAGGATTTGTCACTCCGATTGTCTGAGAGGTATCTCTGGGCCCTCTCGGTAATGCACATCACCTAAGCCTTGCAAGAATTGCAACTAATATGTTAGTTGTGAGATGATGTATTACGGAACGAGTAAAGAGACTTGCCGGTAACGAGATTGAACTAGGTATTGGATACCGACAACCGAATCTCGGGCAAGTAACATACCGATGACAAAGGGAACAACGTATGTTGTTATGCGGTCTGACCGATAAAGATCTTCGTAGAATATGTAGGAGCCAATATGGGCATCTAGGTCCCGCTATTGGTTATTGATCGGAGACGTGTCTCGGTCATGTCTACATTGTTCTCGAACCATAGGGTCCGCACGCTTAAGGTTTCGATGACGGTTATATTATGAGTTTATGAGTTTTGATGTACCGAAGGAGTTCGGAGTCCCGGATGAGATCGGGGACATGACGAGGAGTCTCGTAATGGTCGAGACGTAAAGATCGATATATTGGACGACTATATTCGGACTTCGAAAAGGTTCCGAGTGATTCGGGTATTTTTCGGAGTACCGGAGAGTTACGGGAATTCGCCGGGGAGTATATGGGCCTTATTAGGCCATACGGGAATAGAGGAGAGAGGCCAAAAGGAAGGAGGCCTGCGCCCCCCTGGTCCGAATTGGACAAGGGGCGCAGCCCCCTTTTCCTTATTCCTCTCCCCCTCTTTCCCCTTCTCCTACTCCAACAAGGAAGGAGGGAGTCCTACTCCCGGTGGGAGTAGGACTCCCCTTGGCGCGCCTCCTCCTAGGCCGGCCGGCCCCTCCCCCTTGCTCCTTTATATACGGAGGCAGGGGGCACCCCATGACACACAAGTTGATCCTTGGTGATCGTTCCTTAGCCGTGTGCGGTGCCCCCTGCCACCAAATTCCACCTCGATCATATTGTTGCAGTGCTTAGGCGAAGCCCTGCGTCAGTAGTACATCAAGATCGTCGCCACGCCATCGTGCTGACGGAACTCTTCCTCGACGCTTTGCTGGATCGGAGCCCGAGGATCGTCATCGAGCTGTACGTGTGCTAAGAACTCGGAGGTGCCGGAGTAACGGTGCTTGGATCGGTCGGATCGGGAAGAAGACGTACGACTACTTCCTCTACGTTGTGTGATCGCTTCCGCAGTCGGTCTGCGTTGGTACGTAGACAACACTCTCCCCTCTCGTTGCTATGCATCACCATGATCTTGCATGTGCGTAGGAATTTTTTTGAAATTACTACGTTCCCCAACAGTGGCATCCGAGCCTAGGTTTTATGGTTTGATGTTATATGCACGAGTAGAACACAAGTGAGTTGTGGGCGATATAAGTCATACTGCCTACCAGCATGTCATACTTTGGTTCGGCGATATTGTTGGATGAAGCGGCCCGGACCGACATTACGCGTATGCTTACACGAGACCGGTTTCCCCGACGTGCTTTCCACATAGGTGACTTGCGGGTGACTGTTTCTCCAACTTTAGTTGAACCGAGTGTGGCTACGCCCGGTCCTTGCGAAGGTTAAAACGGAGTCTATTTGACAAACTATCGTTGTGGTTTTGATGCGTAGGTAAGATTGGTTCTTGCTAAGCCCATAGCAGCCACGTAAAATTTGCAACAACAAAGTAGAGGACGTCTAACTTGTTTTTGCAGGGCATGTTGTGATGTGATATGGTCGAAACGTGATGAGTTATAAGTTGTTGTATAAGATGATCATGTTTTGTTGAAGTTATCGGCCACTGGCAAAAGCCTTATGGTTGTCTGTCTATTGCATAAGATGCAAGCGCCCAATAATTGCTTTACTTTATCGCTATGCGATAGCAATAGTTGCAAGAGCAATAGTTGGCGAGACGACCACATGACGACACATTGATATAGATCAAGATGATGGAGATCATGGTGTCATGCCGGTGACGATATAGATCATGACAGTACTTTGGAGATGGAGATCAAAGAAACAAGATAATGATGGCCATATCATGTCACATATTTTGATTGCATATGATGTTTATCTTTTTATACATCTTATTTTGCTTTGATTGACGGTAGCATTATAAGATGATCTCTCACTAAATTATCAAGAAGTGTTCTCCCTGAGTATGCACCGTTGCCAAAGTTCGTCGTGCCCAGACACCACGTGATGATCGGGTGTGATAAGCTCTACGTCCATCTACAACGGGTGCAAGCCAGTTTTGCACACGCAGAATACTCAGGTTAAACTTGACGAGCCTAGCATATGCAGATATGGCCTCGGAACACGGAGACCGAAAGGTCGAGCGTGAATCATATAGTAGATATGATCAACATAACGATGTTCACCATTGAAAACTACTCCATCTCATGTGATGATCGGTTATGGTTTAGTTGATTTGGATCACGTGATCACTTAGAGGATTAGAGGGATGTCTATCTAAGTGGGAGTTCTTAAGTAATATGATTAATTGAACTTTAATTTATCATGAACTTAGTCCTGGTAGTATTAGCATATCTATGTTGAAGATCAATAGCTCGCCTTGTTGCTTTCATATGTTTATTTTGATATGTTCCTAGAGAAAATTGTGTTGAAAGATGTTAGTAGCAATGATACGGATTGGATCCGTGATCTGAGGTTTATCCTCATTGCTGCACAGAAAAATTATGTCCTTGATGCACCGCTAGGTGACAGACCTATTGCAGGAGCAGATGTAGACATTATGAACGTTTGGCTAGCTCAATATGATGACTACTTGATAGTTTAGTGCACCATGCTTAATGGCTTAGAATCGGGACTTCAAAGACGTTTTGAACGTCATGGACCATATGAGATGTTCCAGGAGTTGAAGTTAATATTTCAAGCAAATACCCGAGTTGAGAGATATGAAGTCTCCAACAAGTTCTATAGCTAAAAGATGGAGGAGAATCGCTCAACTAGTGAGCATGTGCTCAGATTGTCTGGGTACTACAATCGCTTGAATCAAGTGGGAGTTAATCTTCCAGATAAGATAGTGATTGACAGAATTCTCTAGTCACCATCACCAAGTTAGTAGAACTTCATGATGAACTATGATATGCAAGGGATAATGGAAACGATTCCCAAGCTCTTCGTGATGCTGAAATCGATGAAGGTAGAAATCAAGAAAAACATCAAGTGTTGATGGTTAACAAGACCACTAGTTTGAAGAAAAGGGCAAAAGGGAAGAAGGGGAACTTCAAGAAGAACGGCAAGCAAGTTGCTGCTCAAGTGAAGAAGTCCAAGTCTGGTCCTAAGCCTGAGACTAAGTGCTTCTACTGCAAAGGGACTGGTCACTGGAAGCGGAACTGCCCCAAGTATTTGACGGATAAGATGGATGGCAAAGTGAACAAAAGTATATTTGATATACATGTTATTGATGTGTGCTTTACTAGTGTTTATAGCAACCCCTCAGTATTTGATATTGGTTCAGTTGCTAAGAGTAGTAACTCGAAACAGGAGTTGCAGAATAAACAGGGACTAGTTAAGGGTGAAGTGACGATGTGTGTTGGAAGTAGTTCCAAGATTGATATGATCATCATCGCACACTCCCCTATACTTTCGGGATTAGTGTTGAACTTAAATAAGTGTTATTTGGTTTTTGCGTTGAGCATGAATATGATTTGATCATGTTTATTGCAACACGGTTATTCATTAAAGTCAGAGAATAATTGTTGTTCTATTTACATGAATAAAACCTTCGATGGTCATACACCCAATGAAACAAGTTCGTTGGATCTCGATCGTAGTAATACACATATTCATAATATTGAAACCAAAAGATGCAAAGTTAATAATGATAGTGCAACTTATTTGTGGCACTGCCGTTTAGGTCATATTGGTATAAAGCGCATGAAGAAACTCCATGCTGATGGGCTTTCGGAATCACTTGATTATGAATCACTTGATGCTTGTGAACCATGCCTTTTGGGCAAGATGACTAAAACGCCGTTCTCTGGAACAATGGAGCAAGCAACAGATTTGTTGGAAATCATACATACTGATGTATGTGGTCCGATGAATATTTAAGGCTTGCAGCGGGTATCATTATTTTCTGACCTTCACAGATGATTTGAGCAGATATGGGTATATCTACTTAATGAAATAGAAGTCTGATACATTTGAAAAGTTCATATAATTTCAGAGTGAAGTGGAAAATCATCGTAACAAGAAAATAAAGTTTCTATGATCTGATCGTGGAAAAGAGTATTTGAGTTACGAGTTTGGTCTTCAGTTAAAACAATGTGAAATAGTTTCACTACTCACGCCACCTGGAACACCAAAGCATAATGGTGTGTCCGAACGTCATAACCGTACTTTATTGGATATAGTGCAATCTATGATGTTTCTTACCGATTAACCACTATCGTTTTTGGGGTCATGCATTAGAGACAGCTGCATTCACGTTAAAAAAAGGGGCACCATCTATATCCGTCGAGACGACGCCTTATGAACTATGGTTTGGCAAGAAACCGAAGTTGTTGTTTCTTGAAGTTTGGGGTTGCGATGCTTATGAGAAAAAGTTTCAACCTGATAAGCTCAAACCCAAATCGGAGAAGTGCGTCTTCATAGGATACCCAAAGGAAACAGTTGGGTACACCTTCTATCACCGATCCAAAGGTAAGACATTCGTTGCTGAGAATGGATACTTTCTAGAGAAGGAGTATCTCTCGAAATAAGTGAGTGGGAGGAAAGTAGAAAACTTGACAAGGTAATTGTACCTTCTCCTTTATTGGAAAGTAGTTCATCACAGAAATTTGTTCCTGTGACTCCTACACCAATTAGTGAGGAAGCTAATGATGATGATCATGTAACTTCAGATCAAGTTACTACCGAACCTCGTAGGTAAACCAGATTGAGATCCGCACCAAAGTGGTACGGTAATCCTGTTCTGGAGGTCATGTTACTTGACCATGACGAACCTACGAACTATGAGGAAGCGATGATGAGCCCAGATTCCGATAAATGGCTTGAGGCCATGAAATCTGAGATAGGATCCATGTATGAGAACAAAGTATGGACTTTGATGGATTTGCCCGATGATCGGCAAGCCATAAAAATAAATGGATCTTCAAGAGGAAGACAGACGCTGATAGTAGTGTTATTATCTACAAAGCTAGAATTGTCGCAAAAGGTTTTCGACAAGTTCAAGGTGTTGACTACGATGAGAGATTCTCACTCGTATCTATGCTTAAGTCTGTCCGAATCATGTTAGCAATTGCCGCATTTTATGAAATCTGGCAAATGGATAAACAAAACTGAATTCCTTAATGGATTTATTAAAGAAGAGTTGTATACGATACAACTAGAAGGTTTTGTCAATCCGAAAGGTGCTAACAAAATGTGCAAGCTCCAGCGATCTATCTGTGGACTGGTGCAAGCATCTCAGAGTTGGAATATACGCTTTGATGAGTTGATCAAAGCATATAGTTTTATACAGACTTGCGGTGAAGCCTGTATTTACGAGAAAGTGAGTGGGAGCACTACAGCATTTCTGATAAGTATATGTGAATGACATATTGTTGATCGGAAATAATGTAGAATTGTTCTGTAAAGCATAAAGGAGTGTTTGAAAGGAGTTTTTCAAAGAAAGACTACGGTGAAGCTGCTTACATATTGAGCTTCAAGATCTATAGAGATAGATCAAGGCACTTGATAAGTTTTTTCAATAAATACATACCTTGACAAGATTTTGAAGTAGTTCAAAATGGAACAGTCAAAGAAAGAGTTTCTTGCCTATGTTACAAGGTGTGAAATTGAGTAAGACTCAAAGCCCAACCATGGCAGAAGATAGAAAGAGAATGAAAGTCATTCCCTATGCCTTGGCCATAGGTTCTATAAAGTATGTCATGCTGTATACCAGATCTATTGTATACCCTGCATTGATTTGGCAAGGGAGTACAATAGTGATCTAGGAGTAGATCACTGGACAGCGGTCAGAATTATCCATAGTGAAATAAGGATATGTTTCTCGATTATGGACGTGACAAAAAGGTTCGTCGTAAAGGGTTACGTCGATGCAAGTTTTTGACACTGATCCAGATGATTCTAAGTCTCAATCTGGATACATATTGAAAGTGGGAGCAATTAGCTAGAGTAGCTCCGTGTAGAGCATTGTAGACATAGAACTTGCAAAATACTTACGGATCTGAATGTGATAGACCCGTTGACTAAAATTATCTCACAAGCAAAGCATGATCACACCTTAGTACTCTTTGGGTGTTAATCACATAGAGATGTGAACTAGATTACTGACTCTAGTAAACCCTTTGAGTGTTGGTCACATGGCGATGTGAACTATGGGTGTTAATCACATGATGATGTGAACTATCGATGTTAATCACATGGTGATGTAATCTAGATTATTGACTCTAGTGCAAGTGGGAGACTGAAGGAAATATGCCCTAGAGGCAATAATAAAGTTATTATTTATTTCCTTATATCATGATAAATGTTTATTATTCATGCTAGAATTGTATTAACCGGAAACATAATACATGTGTGAATACATAGACAAACAGAGTGTCACTAGTATGCCTCTACTAGACTAGCTCGTTAATCAAAGATGGTTAAGTTTCCTAACCATGAACAAAGAGTTGTTATTTGATTAACGAGGTCACATCATTAGGTGAATGATCTGATTGACATGACCCATTCCATTAGCTTAGCACCCGATCGTTTAGTAAGTTGCTATTGCTTTCTTCATAACTTATACATGTTCCTATGACTATGAGATTATGCAACTCCCGTTTGCCGGAGGAACACTTTGGGTGCTACCAAACGTCACAACGTAAATGGGTGATTATAAAGGAGCATTACAGGTGTCTCCAAAGGTAGATGTTGGGTTGGCGTATTTCGAGATTAGGATTTGTCACTCCGATTGTCGGAGAGGTATCTCTGGGCCCTCTCGGTAATGCACATCACCTAAGCCTTGCAAGAATTGCAACTAATATGTTAGTTGTGAGATGATGTATTACGGAACGAGTAAAGAGACTTGCCGGTAACGAGATTGAACTAGGTATTGGATACCGACGATCGAATCTCGGGCAAGTAACATACCGATGACAAAGGGAACAACGTATGTTGTTATGCGGTCTGACCGATAAAGATCTTCGTAGAATATGTAGGAGCCAATATGGGCATCTAGGTCCCGCTATTGGTTATTGATCGGAGACGTGTCTCGGTCATGTCTACATTGTTCTCGAACCATAGGGTCCGCACGCTTAAGGTTTCGATGACGGTTATATTATGAGTTTATGAGTTTTGATGTACCGAAGGAGTTTGGAGTCCCGGATGAGATCGGGGACATGACGAGGAGTCTCGTAATGGTCGAGACGTAAAGATCGATATATTGGACGACTATATTCGGACTTCGGAAAGGTTCCGAGTGATTCGGGTATTTTTCGGAGTACCGGAGAGTTACGGGAATTCGCCGGGGAGTATATGGGCCTTATTAGGCCATACGGGAATAGAGGAGAGAGGCCAAAAGGAAGGAGGCCTGCGCCCCCCTGGTCCGAATTGGACAAGGGGCGCAGCCCCCTTTTCCTTATTCCTCTCCCCCTCTTTCCCCTTCTCCTACTCGAACAAGGAAGGAGGGAGTCCTACTCCCGGTGGGAGTAGGACTCCCCTTGGCGCGCCTCCTCCTAGGCCGGCCGGCCCCTCCCCCTTGCTCCTTTATATACGGAGGCAGGGGGCACCCCATGACACACAAGTTGATCCTTGGTGATCGTTCCTTAGCCGTGTGCGGTGCCCCCTACCACCAAATTCCACCTCGATCATATTGTTGCAGTGCTTAGGCGAAGCCCTGCGTCAGTAGTACATCAAGATCGTCACCACGCCGTCGTGCTGACGGAACTCTTCCTCGACGCTTTGCTGGATTGGAGCCCGAGGATCGTCATCGAGCTGTACGTGTGCTAAGAACTCGGAGGTGCCGGAGTAACGGTGCTTGGATCGGTCGGATCGGGAAGAAGACGTACGACTACTTCCTCTATGTTGTGTGATCGCTTCCGCAGTCGGTCTGCGTTGGTACGTAGACAACACTCTCCCCTCTCGTTGCTACGCATCACCATGATCTTGCATGTGCGTAGGATTTTTTTTGAAATTACTACGTTCCCCAACACTACCAAACGTCACAACGTAACAGGATGATTACAAAAGGTGCTCTACAGGTGTCTCCGATGGTACTTGTTGAGTTGGCCGATATGTCTCCAATGTATCTATAATTTTTGATTGCTCCATGCTATTATATTATCTATTTTGGATGTTAATGGGCTTTATTTTAGACTTTTATATCATTTTTGGGACTAACCTACTAATCGGAGGCCAAGCCCAAATTGTTGTTTTTTTGCCTATTTAGGGTTTCGAAGAAAAGGAATATCAAACGGAGTCCAAACGGAATAAAACCTTCAGGAATGTGATTCTCTCAACAAACATGATCCAGGAGACTTGGAGTGGCCGTCAAGAAACAAGGGAGGAAGGCACGAGGCAGGGGGGCGCGCCTACCCCCCTGGGCGCGTCCTCCACCCTCGTGGGCCCTCCGTTTCTCCACCGACGTACTTCTTCCTCCTATATATATCCACGTACCCCCCAAACATCCAGGAGTACCACGAAAACCTATTTCCACCGCCGCGACCTTCTGTACTCGAGATATCCCATCTCGAGGCCTTTTCCGAAGGTCCACCGGAGGGAGCATTGATCACGGAGGACCTCTACATCAACTCCATGGCCTCCGTTGATGTGTGAGTAGTTTACTTCAGACCTACGGGTCCATAGTTATGTGACTCCCCCGATTTGACCGTACACTAATCATGCACGCAAACGTGTACGATCAAGATCAGGGACTCACGGGAAGATATCACAACACAACTCTACAAATAAAATAAGTCATACAAGCATCATATTACAAGCCAGGGGCCTCGAGGGCTCGAATACAAGAGCTCGATCATAGACAAGTCAGCGGAAGCAACAATATCTGAGTACAGACATAAGTCTAACAAGTTTGCCTTAAGAAGGCCAGCACAAACTGAGATACAGATTGAAAGAGGCACAGGCCTCCTGCCTGGGATCCTCCTAAGCTACTCCTGGTCGTCGTCAGCGGGCAGCACGTAGTAGTAGGCACCTCCGGTGTAGTAGGAGTCGTCGTCGACGGTGGCGTCTGGCTCCTGGGCTCCAACATCTGGTTGCGACAACCAGGTAGAAGGGATAGGGGAAAAGAAGGAGAAAGCAACCGTGAGTACTCATCCAAAGTACTCGCAAGCAAGGAGCTACACTACATATGTATGCCCTGGTATCAACTGGGATAAGACTATTATAAGTGGACTGAACTGCAGAAAGCCGGAATAAGAGGGGGATAGCTAGTCCTATCGAACACTACGCCCTGTTAGAGAGCGATCACCGGGTTATATCTGGCACTTGGAAGGGTGTGTTTTATTAAGTATCCGGTTCTAGTTGTCATAAGGTCAAGATACAACTCCGGGTCGTCCTTTTACCGAGGGACACGGCTATTCGAATAGATAAACTTCCCTGCAGGGGTGCACCACATACCCCAACACGCTCGATCCCATTTGGCCGGACACACTTTCCTGGGTCATGCCCGGCCTCGGAAGATCAACACGTCGCAGCCCTACCTAGGCACAACAGAGAGGTCAGCACGCCGGTCTAAATCCTATGGCGCAGGGGTCTGGGCCCATCGCCCTTTGCACACCTGCACCTTGCGTACGCGGCCGGAAGCAGACCTAGCCTAGTGGCTTTCCAGTCCAATCCAGCGCGCGCCACTCAGTCGCTGACGTCACGAAGGCTTCGGCTGATACCACGACACCGGGATACCCATAACTGCTCCCACGTAGATGGTTAGTGCGTATAGACCAAATGGCCAGACTCAGATCAAATACCCAGATCTCGTTAAGCGTGTTAAGTATCCGCGAACACCGACCAGGGCCAGGCCCACCTCTCTCCTAGGTGGTCGGAACCTGCCCTGTCGCTCCGCCTCAAAGATCCACTCGCGGGTGCTCCTACGAGCCTACCCGTCTTTAGTCACCACATGTATCATGTATAAAGTATATAGTATATACCCATGATCACCTCCCGAGTGATCATGGCCCGATAGTATAGCATGGCAGACGGACAAGAATGTAGGGCCACTGATGATAAGCTAGCATCCTATACTAAGCATTAGGTTTGCAGGTAAAGGTAACAACAGTAGTAGCAAGGACAGGCTATGCATCAGTATAGGATTAACGGGAAGCAGTAACATGCTACACTACTCTAATGCAAGCAGTATAGAGAAGAGTAGGCGGTATCTGGTGATCAAAGAGGGGGCTTGCCTGGTTGCTCTGGCAAGAGAGAGGGGTCGTCAACTCCGTAGTCGTACTGGGTAGTAGCGGCGTCGGTCTCGGTGTCTAGCGAGAGAAGAGGGGGAAGAAACAATAAATATAATGCAAGCATATGCATAGTGATGCATGATATGACAAGTAACAGCGTTAGAGGTGCCCTAACGCGGTAGTAGGTGATACCGGTGAAGGGGGATGACATCCGGGAAAGTATCCCCGGTGTTTTGCGTTTTCGGGTAGAGGACCGGAGGGGGAAAGTTGCGAGTTCGATAGGTTAGGGAGGTGTGGCGGACGAACGGGTTGCGTATCCGGAATCGTCACGTCGTTCTGAGCAACTTTCATGTACAAAGTTTTTCGATCCGAGCTACGGTTTATTTTATATTAATTTTAAAAGATTTAAATCATTTTTAGGATTTATTTAATTAATTTAATCAACATTATCCAGAATAGTGTCTGCTGATGTCATGATGACGTCAGCATGATGTCAGCAGTCAACACGGCGTTGACTTGGTCAACCTGACTAGTGGGTCCAGTGGGGACCCACCTGTCATCCTCTAATTAGGTTAATTAGGGTTTAGGTTAATCTAATTACAGTTTAATTAAACTTAACTAGTTAATTAAATTAATTAAACCGGATTAATTAACTTAATTAATTTCTTAATTAATTAACTAATTAATAATTAATTTTATTTAATCATTTTTATTTTTATTAATTATATTTATTTTATTTATTTATTTTTTTAATTCCTTTTCCTTTTTTTAAAAAAACGTTATGGGGCGGGGCCCCCTAGTCAGTGGCCCGGGGGGGCTAGCGGGCACAGGGCGTTGCAGCGCCCGACTGGGCGTTCGCCCAAATCGACGGGCGAGGAGGACCGGGGCATGGCCGGGCGGAGGGCGACGCCGTCCGGGGCAAGACGAGGCCGGCGCGGGCGGAGGCACGCCGGTCAGGGCGAGTGCGCGCGAGACGGAGAGAGAGGGCCGGGGTTGAGGGCGCGGTCGGTGGTGCCGGTGCACGTGGCCGAGGCGACCAGGGGGGGGAGGGCGCGGCGGCCGCGGCAGGGGAGCCGCACGGGGAAGCGGGGAGGGGCCGGGGGCGGGACCGCCCGGCGCGGGCGACGGTGGCGCCGGAGCACGTCGAGCGGCGACGGTGGCGCCGGAGCGCGTCGAGCGGCGACGGCCAAGGCGACCTAGGGGGAGAGGAGGGCGAAGGGGGGAGCTCATGGGGGGGGGGGGTAGGGCCACGGGGCAGTGGGCTCGGGGGCGGTCGGGGAAGACCGGCGAGGAGGAGGACGAGGAGGCGTTCGGCGGCGACGGGGCGGTCCGGCGACGAGGTCGGGTGGCGCGGCGCTGGAACGGCGGCCTCGGCACATGGCGAGGAGGAGGCCGAGGCACGCGGGGCGATGGCGGCGTCCACGGAGACCTCAGGCAGCGGGCACGCCGGCGAGGTGGCCGTCGACGAGGCAGGCCGCGGCGGGGCGGCTCCGGCGGGGGTTCTGGGCGGCGGCGGGGTGCCTTTTCCCCCGATCCAGATCGGGGGGGGGGGGAGCGAGGGGGGCGAGCGGGGTGGGGCGAGTGGGGGGGAGTGGGGATCGGGTGGGTTAGGGTTTGCCTGGGGGTGGGGGGATAAGGCAGGGGCGGGGTGGGCTGGCCTGGCGGCCCGTCGGCCTGCTGGGCCGAGGCCTGGATGGCCAGGGGGTTCTCTCCCTCTCTTTTATTTTATTTTTGTTTTACCTTTTGTCTTTTTTTATTTATTCTTTTCTGTTTTAGTTTAGTCATACTTTATTTTAGTTTTTATAAGATATGACCATAGCTCCTAAAATGAGGTTTCAGAACATCCCTCTACCATAAAAAGTTTGGTGGTCAATTAAACTAGTTTAACATTTGTTTACTATTTAAAATCATTTGAATAATTGTTTTGCTATGGTTTTATTCACTTTAGAGTATTTAATCATTTCATAAAAGTGTGGTTTCACCACCCCATTTACCTATGATTTATCCGACACATTTTTAACATTTTAGTTTTATTTTTGGAAAACTTTTGTTGTTTGCCTTAATTTCAAAATTGGATTTGAATCGTTTTCGAACTAACATGAGACTAGCGACAGTAACGGAGGTGACGTGGTGTCATTAGCAGAGGTTACTGTAGCTTGATTATCCGGGCGTCACAATTCTCCTCCACTACAAGAAATCTCGTCCCGAGATTTAAGAGGGGGGGGGGGGGGCTAAGGGGGAAGATTAGGTTACGAAATTCTAACGGGTCTTCTTGATCTTAGTTGTTCTTCTCGAAGAGGTCGATCCATTACGTTGAAGTCTTTATTAGTCTGCTCGAGGTCATCATGATCAAGTCGTCATCCTTTCTTCGGGATCTCCATCGTCCTTACGGAAAGAATAAAGGGTGGGCATTCCGGGAGTACGGACCTCTGCAAGGTCGACAATCTGGTCGATAACATCGAGGAAGATGGCGGAAGTAACTCTCGAATTTAAACTTAAGAAAATGTCGAGAGCAAAGTAAGGAGGTATCATGTGAAGTTTCAAGCGAGCAGGCAATCGTTCGATGCCTGAAACAAAGTGTGAGAGGGGTCTAGAGCAACGAGAATAAGTATTGCGTCTGATACCAGAATAGATCACTTGGCAGGTGGCCCGTGAATTACATAAGAAGTCAAGTGCGAGAATAACTTTGTCATCGGGGTGTACAAGAGAGTCAGGTTTCGATCCTGGGACCTGTGGGTTATGGGCCCGCCATGTTAAAAGTAGGAAGAACGGTGACATCTTGCACGGTCAGGATAGGAAGGCATGTCAGAGGGTAGACTGTCAGTTATGTCGGCAACAAAGTCAGTACCAAGGGCGAGGGACGAAGAGAACCATCTTCCTGCTCGTTGAACGAGGCGGACCAATAGGCAAAGTTTCTCCTCCATCGGTGGTTACTGGAATGTCAACAACAATAGTGACAGGGTCTTACTGACAGAGTTGCACACTGAGGTGCTTATAAAAGCAGTGACGTATTACTGCTTAGATCATATAAACCTCAAGAAGGTTAAACAGAACAATGGAAAGGAAAATGTGTTTAAACACATATTTCGGGGGTATGTCCTTCCCTAGAACAAGCAGAGTATGATATCCAAGACCGGATATTAAGTAGAAAAGCCTCTAGGTAAGGGGAGAGAACTTTCATGACATTATCCATACAGCGTTGTTTGGATAATTGAGCAAGAAACATTTAGCATTGGGCTTCAAATGTTCTTGTTGATGAAGAGAGTACCACAGACATGCTTTGAGATAGCATTGACATGGTCTTCAATCAAAGGTCGGACTTTGGATATACAAAGGATTCACCAGGAACAATTTATAAAGAAAGTCATTCCATTTCCTCATGGAAGAATGGTTAACCTTGTTAAAAAGGAAACTATAATGATAGGTCCTCCAGCCGGGGGGGGGGGTGCTAGGCATGACATCATGTTACCGGGTCATCACAGGACCAACAACATAACTCTCGGAAAGATGTCCCAACCATCATATCTGATTGAGATTCAGATCCGATTGGTGTCATGATACCTCAGACTCGGGATGCCTGAGAAGAAAAGGTGCAACACAATTTGATGAGATGACATTGTGAGATTCTCAGAAGTGAGCTATGTAAGTGAGCTCTGAAACAAGAGGTCATCAGTAAACCAAGGAGAGGATGAGGAGGTGGCTGATAGGCTCAGCAACAAATCATCAAGATTTCCAAAGGATTGATTTCCACAATTATGTGAACAAGGAAATATCATTTGTCGGATCAAATGTCATAATGATGTATGCTCGAGGGAAACATACACAACTGAACAATGATAGAAGGGTGCACCCAGGAATCTGGACTAGGTAGCACGATCAATGTTTGAAAAGTGATTCAACAACCAATAGTCTAAGAATGAAATATCGACCATTAACTTGAAAGCAATAGGGTTGCTAGAAACACGAACAAGTTTGTGTTGAACGGAAGGCAATAAAGTGTTTGATGATAACACAAATCATCGAGGGCAAGGATGGTATTTCTCATCATGAATTCAATTGTTATCCTGGAAGGGGTCAAAATGTTGATGATGATCACGACACATTTGTCGAGAGGTTTCAAGAAGATGTAATCGACCAACGATGACATCAAGTCAAAGGAATGATGAAAGCAAAAGGTTACTGGAACCACGGGTATGACACAAACTCGTAATCAAGTTTTGTTGTTCAAGGAGAAATATTATGACGAGGAAAATCGACATAAGCTTAGCTCATCGTCGGAAATTGTGCTCGGGGAAGAAGGACCATGTAGCACAATTAAATTATTGCATGATAATGATATAGCCAATCGGGCTAGGAATGACTTAAAGGGTTATTAAACTAATAAGCAACGAAGGTTACTTAGAGTTATCGAACCAGAGTGCGGAATCGGTTCACTTACTAGTGTTCTTGTGCGACTAACAACTCAGAACCCATGATATGACAATGACAGAGAAAGGTAGTACTTCATCAAAAGTTCATAAGATGTAGTGCAATGTCATGATATCCTCGAGATACCAGGGTTAATACTCGAAGGTAGATCATAATAGAGGTTGGGCAGGCATATTGATCTGTAGAAGACAAGTGCTTTAACTTGTCTGAGAAATGGGATCAAAGAAGAACATATGGTCGGAACCATGATTGTAAAGGATCAAACATAGATACAGGACGAACTTATAACAAGAGGATTAATATCATTTACAAGAAGCTTCGATGATAAGTTCCACATCGGGTCCATGGGCATGAACGCAAAGGCTCAAGGTCGACTCCCACTTCTTCCATGCATAACCTTTCATTTTACTTCCCGCTATTGATGAAGCTGTAGTGTAGAAATTTTATTCAGCAAAATACCAGAAGAGTATGACTCGTGAAAACTTTCGAGTTCACACATAATAAGGAAGGCATAGATTCAACCCGTTAGGGTATCGTGGAAACACATACCACAAGCTTCAATAGTAAATACAACCAGCTCGAAAACAGAGCATGATTGAGGAAGCAGAGGATACAATTTACCAAAGGCTTTATATATCCATGTAAAGGCTCACAAGGTTACTTGAATATGAAGGACACTGTCGGATAAAATCCAGCAAATGATCTGGTGGTCCTCAAGGGATCTGGTGCGAGCATCGGTACTCAACCAGAGGGAGAAACAATGCAAGGGGGTCAGACTTTGGAAACAATTGACTAATTCAAGGCTCAAATGCAAAGGAATTATCAATTCCAAGACAAGTGTTTACCGAGGGTTCGAATCCCTCTCTTTCCGTTTTTCTTAATTCATCAATGTTAAGGATCACAATGTATCAAATCAAATAACAATTTTTTCCAGCAATAATATAATATCTTATATTATCTTATTTTGATTTAATAGAAATTAGAAATTCTCTATAGCAAATTACTGTGGTATGTAAAATACACATAGAGGAAAAAAGAAAAAAGGATCCTAATCCTAGGGTTAATCAATTTTAGCTATCAGAAGCAATGCTCTGATCAGGGATGGATAAGTTGACTAGCCTTAAGGGTACAATCAACAGCAATTTGATTGGTCGAGATCCAGCTCATGTTTTAAAATAACGTCTGAGCCGGAAAGATAATTTAAAAGGATCAACTGATGATTGTGTGCATTCGCACTCATGTTGAATCAATAGGATCAAAAAGACGATGCCTAAGGATACTAACGAATACTGCCAGACATATGGAAAGCATCCATAATGCAAGCAGGCAAGTATTGCAGAGCATAAGCTACTAAGGATTTTTGGAGGATCGAATAGTATTTCGAAGACCATTGTGAAACACATGTATCCACTTGGGATGAGCGGGTACTTAGTAAGGGCGAGAAATTATTCGAAGGGTTATCCAGGTTGCAAAGAACTGCAAGGGCAGTGGGCACAGGGTATTATCGGAACAAGAGAGAGAATTTTCGGGGTATCTTGTAATAACAAGATTAACTGGGAATAAAAGTAAGGGTGACAGGTGTAAGTATTTATCCATAAGGATTTATCGGTGGTCGGGAATTGCAAAAGTGGTGGGCACAAGTCTTGAGAGAATATTAAAGAGTATCTTCGGAATCTTCTGGTGCAGTAGACGATCATCCTAATAAGGTGCTCTCCAGGTGGAAGTAGTAACGAGATCCTAGAGTCAGAGTTAGTTAATTCATTTTAACCCGAATAGAAGAGAGATCAAAGTCCCAGAGTAAGGATCGAGGAGTAAAAGATCCTAATACCATCCAATGGCGACGTGGGCCCATGGGCTGCACAGCCATGTTAGAAAAACAGTTTTCATCGACTAGACTCGACTTCGGCCAAGGAGTGTGGAAGGGGGATTCCTACAGGCAGTTGGCTCTGATACCAACTTGTGACTCCCCCGATTTGACCGTACACTAATCATGCACGCAAACGTGTACGATCAAGATCAGGGACTCACGGGAAGATATCACAACACAACTCTACAAATAAAATAAGTCATACAAGCATCATATTACAAGCCAGGGGCCTCGAGGGCTCGAATACAAGAGCTCGATCATAGACAAGTCAGCGGAAGCAACAATATCTGAGTACAGACATAAGTCTAACAAGTTTGCCTTAAGAAGGCTAGCACAAACTGAGATACAGATCGAAAGAGGCGCAGGCCTCCTGCCTGGGATCCTCCTAAGCTACTCCTGGTCGTCGTCAGCGGGCAGCACGTAGTAGTAGGCACCTCCGGTGTAGTAGGAGTCGTCGTCGACGGTGGCGTCTGGCTCCTGGGCTCCAACATCTGGTTGTGACAACCAGGTAGAAGGGATAGGGGAAAAGAAGGAGAAAGCAACCGTGAGTACTCATCCAAAGTACTCGCAAGCAAGGAGCTACACTACATATGTATGCCTTGGTATCAACTGGGATAAGACTATTATAAGTGGACTAAACTGCAGAAAGCCGGAATAAGAGGGGGATAGCTAGTCCTATCGAAGACTACGCTTCTGGCAGCCTCCGTCTTGCAGCATGTAGAAGAGAGTAGACTGAAGACCTCCAAGTAGCATCGCATAGCATAATCCTAACCGATGATCCTCTCCTCGTCGCCCTGTTAGAGAGCGATCACCGGGTTATATCTGGCACTTGGAAGGGTGTGTTTTATTAAGTATCCGGTTCTAGTTGTCATAAGGTCAAGATACAACTCCGGGTCGTCCTTTTACCGAGGGACACGGCTATTCGAATAGATAAACTTCCCTGCAGGGGTGCACCACATACCCCAACACGCTCGATCCCATTTGGCCGGACACACTTTCCTGGGTCATGCCCGGCCTCGGAAGATCAACACGTCGCAGCCCTACCTAGGCACAACAGAGAGGTCAGCACGCCGGTCTAAATCCTATGGCGCAGGGGTCTGGGCCCATCGCCCTTTGCACACCTGCACCTTGCGTACGCGGCCGGAAGCAGACCTAGCCTAGTGGCTTTCCAGTCCAATCCGGCGCGCGCCACTCAGTCGCTGACGTCACGAAGGCTTCGGCTGATACCACGACGCCGGGATACCCATAACTGCTCCCACGTAGATGGTTAGTGCGTATAGACCAAATGGCCAGACTTAGATCAAATACCCAGATCTCGTTAAGCGTGTTAAGTATCCGCGAACACCGACCAGGGCCAGGCCCACCTCTCTCCTAGGTGGTCCGAACCTGCCCTGTCGCTCCGCCTCAAAGATCCACTCGCGGGTGCTCCTACGAGCCTACCCGTCTTTAGTCACCACATGTATCATGTATAAAGTATATAGTATATACCCGTGATCACCTCCCGAGTGATCACGGCCCGATAGTATAGCATGGTAGACGGACAAGAATGTAGGGCCACTGATGATAAGCTAGCATCCTATACTAAGCATTAGGTTTGCAGGTAAAGGTAACAACAGTAGTAGCAAGGACGGGCTATGCATCAGTATAGGATTAACGGGAAGCAGTAACATGCTACACTACTCTAATGCAAGCAGTATAGAGAAGAGTAGGCGGTATCTGGTGATCAAAGAGGGGGCTTGCCTGGTTGCTCTGGCAAGAGAGAGGGGTCGTCAACTCCGTAGTCGTACTGGGTAGTAGCGGCGTCGGTCTCGGTGTCTAGCGAGAGAAGAGGGGGAAGAAACAATAAATATAATGCAAGCATATGCATAGTGATGCATGATATGACAAGTAACAGCGTTAGAGGTGCCCTAACGCGGTAGTAGGTGATACCGGTGAAGGGGGATGACATCCGGGAAAGTATCCCCGGTGTTTTGCGTTTTCGGGTAGAGGACCGGAGGGGGAAAGTTGCGAGTTCGATAGGTTAGGGAGGTGTGGCGGACGAACGGGTTGCGTATCCGGAATCGTCACGTCGTTCTGAGCAACTTTCATGTACAAAGTTTTTCGATCCGAGCTACGGTTTATTTTATATTAATTTTAAAAGATTTAAATCATTTTTAGGATTTATTTAATTAATTTAATCAACATTATCCAGAATAGTGTCTCCTGATGTCATGATGACGTCAGCATGATGTCAGCAGTCAACACGGCGTTGACTTGGTCAACCTGACCAGTGGGTCCAGTGGGGACCCACCTGTCATCCTCTAATTAGGTTAATTAGGGTTTAGGTTAATCTAATTACAGTTTAATTAAACTTAACTAGTTAATTAAATTAATTAAACCGGATTAATTAACTTAATTAATTTCTTAATTAATTAATAATCAATTTTATTTAATCATTTTTATTTTCATTAATTATATTTATTTTATTTATTTATTTTTTAATTCCTTTTCCTTTTTAAAAAAACGTTATGGGGCGGGGCCCCCTAGTCAGTGGCCCGGGGGGGGGGGGGGGGGGGCTAGCGGGCACAGGGCGTTGCGGCGCTCGACTGGGCGTTCGCCCAAATCGACGGGCGAGGAGGACCGGGGCATGGCCGGGCGGAGGGCGACGCCGTCCGGGGCAAGACGAGGCCGGCGCGGGCGGAGGCACGCCGGTCAGGGCGAGTGCGCGCGAGGCGGAGAGAGAGGGAGGGCCGGGGTCGAGGGTGCGGTCGGTGGTGCCGGTGCACGTGGCCGAGGCGACCAGGGGGGGGGGAAGGGCGCGGCGGCCGCGGCAGGGGAGCCGCACGGGGAAGCGAGGAGGGGCCGGGGGCGGGACGGCCCGGCGCGGGCGACGGTGGCGCCGGAGCGCGTCGAGCGGCGACGGCCGATGCGACCTAGGGGGAGAGGAGGGCGAAGGGGGGAGCTCATGGGGGGGGGGTAGGGCCACGGGGCAGTGGGCTCGGGGGCGGTCGGGGAAGACCGGCGAGGAGGAGGACGAGGAGGCGTTCGGCGGCGACGGGGCGGTCCGGCGACGAGGTCGGGTGGCGCGGCGCTGGAACGGCGGCCTCGGCACGGGGCGAGGAGGAGGCCGAGGCACGCGGGGCGATGGCGGCGTCCACGGAGACCTCAGGCAGCGGGCACGCCGGCGAGGTGGCCGTCGACGAGGCAGGCCGCGGCGGGGCGGCTCCGGCGGGGGTTCCGGGCCGCGGCGGGGCGCCTTTTCCCCCGATCCAGATCGGGGGGAGCGAGGGGGGCGAGCGGGGTGGGGCGAATGGGGGGGAGTGGGGATCGGGTGGGTTAGGGTTTGCCTGGGGGTGGGGGGATAAGGCAGGGGCGGGGTGGGCTGGCCTGGCGGCCCGTCGGCCTGCTGGGCCGAGGCCTGGATGGCCAGGGGGTTCTCTCCCTCTCTTTTATTTTATTTTTGTTTTACCTTTTGTCTTTTCTTTTATTTATTTATTCTTTTCTGTTTTAGTTTAGTCATACTTTATTTTAGTTTTTATAAGATATGACCATAGCTCCTAAAATGAGGTTTCAGAACATCCCTCTACCATAAAAAGTTTGGTGGTCAATTAAACTAGTTTAACATTTGTTTACTATTTAAAATCATTTGAATAATTGTTTTGCTATGGTTTTATTCACTTTAGAGTATTTAATCATTTCATAAAAGTGTGGTTTCACCACCCCATTTACCTATGATTTATCCGACACATTTTTAACATTTTAGTTTTATTTTTGGAAAACTTTTGTTGTTTGCCTTAATTTCAAAATTGGATTTGAATCGTTTTCGAACTAACATGAGACTAGCGACAGTAACGGAGGTACGTGGTGTCATTAGCAGAGGTTACTGTAGCTTGATTATCCGGGCGTCACAAGTTATTAGCTAGATGGCTTCTTCTCTCTCTTTGGATCTCAATACTAAGTTCTCCTCGATTTTCTTGGAGATCTATTCGATGTAATCTTCTTTTGTGGTGTGTTTGTCGAGATCCGATGAATTGTGGGTTTATGATCCAGATTATCTATGAACAATATTTGATTCTCCTCTGAGTTCTTTTATGTATGATTGGTTTATCTTTGCAAGTCTCTTTGAATTATCAGTTTGGTTTGGCCTACTAGATTGATCTTTCTTGCAATGGGAGAAGTGCTTAGCTTTGGGTTCAATCTTGCGGTGTTCGATCCCAGTGACAGAAATGGAACCGATACGTATTGTATTGTTGCCATCGAGGATAAAAGATGGGGTTTATATCATATTGCATGAGTTTATCCCTCTACATCATGTCATCTTCCTTAAAGCATTACTCTGTTCTCTTGAACTTAATACTCTAGATGCATGCTGGATAGCGGTCGATGTGTGGAGTAATAGTAGTAGATGCAGGCAGGAGTCGGTCTACTTGTCTCGGACGTGATGCCTATATACATGATCATACCTAGATATTCTCATAACTATGCTCAATTCTATCAATTGCTCGACAGTAATTCGTTTACCCACCATAATACTTATGCTCTTGAGAGAAGCCACTAGTGAAACCTATGGCCCCCGGGTCTATCTTCCATCATATTAATCTTCCAATACTTAGTTATTTCCTTTGCCATTTATTTTACTTTGCATCTTTATTTCTATTTATCATAAAAATACCAAAAAATTATCTTATCATATCTATCAGATCTCACTCTCGTAAGTGACCGAGAAGGGCTTGACAACCCCTTTATCGCGTTGGTTGCGAGGTTCTTATTTGTTTGTGTAGGTGCGTGGGACTTGAGTGTGATCTCCTACTGGATTGATACCTTGGTTCTCAAAAACTAAGGGAAATACTTACCCTGCTTTACTGCATCACCCTTTCCTCTTCAAGGGAAAACCAATGTAGTGCTCAAGAGGTAGCATTGGCATAGATCAAGATTAGGATTTGTCACTCCGATTGTCAGAGAGGTATCTCTAGGCCCTCTCGGTAATGCACATCACAATAAAGCCTTGCAAGCAATGCGACTAATGAGTTAGTCACGAGATGATGCATTACAAAACGAGTAAAGAGACTTGCCGGTAACGAGATTGAGCTAGGTATTGAGATATCGACGATTGAATCTCGGGCAAGTAACATACCGATGACAGAGGGAACAACGTATGTTGTTATGCGGTTTGACCGACAAAGATCTTCGTAGAATATGTAGGATCCAATATGAGCATCCAGGTTCCAATATTGGTTATTGACCGGAGATGTGTCTCAGTCATGTCTACATAGTTCTCGAACCCGTAGGGTCCGCACGCTTAAAGTTCTATGACGATCGGTATTATGAGTTTTTGTGTTTTGATGTACCGAAGGTAGTTCGGAGTCCCGGATATGATCACGGACATGACGAGGAGTCTTGAAATGGTCGAGACGTAAAGATCAATATATTGGATGACTATGTTCGGACACCGGAAGTGTTTCGGGAGGTTTCAGACATATACCGAAGAACCGGGGGATTACCGGAACCCCCCAGGGGATGTAATGGGCCTATTGGGCCTTAGTGGAGAAGAGGAGGGGCGGCCAGGGCAGGCCGCGCGCCCCCTCCCCCTCTAGTCCGAATTGGACAAGGAGGGGGGAGGTGCCCCCCTTTCCTTCCTCCTCTCTCCTCCCCTTTCCCCTTTTCCTACTCCTACTAGGAAAGGAGGAGTCCTACTCCTGGTGGGAGTAAGACTCCCCACTTGGCGCGCCCTCCCCCTAGCCGGACGCCTCGCCCTAGCTCCTTTATATACGGGGGCAGGGGGCACCCCAAAGATGCACAAGTTGATCATTGATCTCTCCCAGCCGCGTGCGGTGCCCCCCTCCACCATAACCCACCTCAGTCATACTGTAGCAGTGCTTAGGCGAAGCCCTGCGACGGTAGCTTCATCAACATCGTCACCACGCCGTCATGCTAACGAAACTCCCCCTCAAGCTCTACTGAATCTTGAGTTCACGGGACGTCACCGAGCTGAACGTGTGCTGAACACGGAGGTGTCGTACGTTCGGTACTGAGGATCGGTCGATCGTGAAGACGTACGACTACATCAACCGCGTTGTCATAACGCTTCCGCTTAACGGTCTACGAGGATACGTGGACGACACTCTCCCCTCTCGTTGCTATGCATCACCATGATCTTGCGTGTGCGTAGGAAAATTTTGAAATTACCATGTTCCCCAATAGTGGCATCCGAGCCAAGTTTATGCGTAGATGTTATATGCACGACTAGAACACAAGTGAGTTGTGGGCAATACAAGTCATATTGCTTACCAACATGTCATACTTTGGTTCGGCGGTATTGTTGGATGAAGTGGCCCGGACAGACATTACGCGTACGCTTACGCGAGACTGGTTCTACCGACGTGCTCTGCACACAGGTGGCTGGCGGGTGTCAGTTTCTCCAACTAGTTGAACCGAGTGTGGCTACGCCCGGTCCTTGAGAAGGTTAAAACATCAATAACTAGATGAACTATCGTTGTGGTTTTGATGCGTAGGTAAGAACGGTTCTTGCTCAGCCCGCAACAGCCACGTAAAACTTGCAACAGCAAAGTAGAGGATGTCTAACTTGTTTTTGGAGGGCATGTTGTGATGTGATATGGTCAAGACATGATGCTATATTTATTGTATGAGATGATCATGTTTTGTAATGGAGTTATCAACAACTAGCAGGAGCCATATGGTTGTCGCTTTATTGTATGCTATGCAATCGCCCTGTAATTGCTTTACTTTATCACTAAGTGGTAGCGATAGTCGTAGAAGCAATAGATGGCGAGATGACAATGATGCTACGATGGAGATCAAGGTGTCGCGCAGGTGACGATGGTGATCATGACGGTGCTTTGGATATGGAGATCAAAGGCACAAGATGATGATGGCCATATCATATCACCTATATTGATTGCATGTGATGTTTATCCTTTATGCATCTTATTTTGCTTTGTTTGACAGTAGCATCATAAGATGATCTCTCACTAAATTTCAAGGTAAAAGTGTTCTCCCTGAGTATGCACCGTTGCCAAAGTTCATCGTGCCGAGACACCACATGATGATCGGGTGTGATAAGCTCAACGTTCATCTACAACGGGTGTAAGACAGTTTTGCACATGCAGAATACTCGGGTTAAACTTGACGAGCCTAGCATATGCAGATATGGCCTCGGAACACTGAGACCGAAAGGTCGACCGTGAATCATATAGTAGATATGATCAACATAGTGATGTTCACCATTGAAAACTACTCCATTTCACGTGATGATCGGTTATGGTTTAGTTGATATGGATCACGTGATCACTTAGATGATTAGAGGGATATTTAGAATAGTGGGAGTTCTTAAGTAATATGATTAATTGAACTTAAATTTATCATGAACTTAGTGCCTGCTAGTATATTTTCGTTAATTTACAAAGAGTTGACCGATTCCATTAGGGTTAGGGCATAACGTAATCTTGGTGAGACCGATTACACAAACTCGGTGGATTGATTTTGGTAATAGGCAAACAAAGAGTTGGCCAGGCAAACTCGGTGGGACCGATTCGCTCATCTCTATTGGATCGAAAAGTTATGAAAGGGAAACAGGGAGTTTGCATTGCAATCTCGGTGGGACCGATCGCTCATCTTTGTTAGACCGAAACGTTACGAAGGGAAACAGAGAGTTTGCAATCCCATCTCGGTGAGACCGAGATCCCTATCGGTGAGACCGAAATGACTAGGGTTTGTGGCAGTGGCTATGTCAAGTGAACTCGGTGGCGCCGGGTAGGAAATATCAGTGGGGCCGAGTTTGGCTTTTGTTTTGGGACATATGTGGATGTGAGAAAGTAGTTGGGGGTTTTCAAGCATATCACTAAGCATTTTGAGCAAGTAACTCATTAAGCAACACCTCATCCCCTTTTAATAGTATTGGCTTTTTCTATGGACTCAACGTGAGCTTGGATCACTAAAAGTAAAATATAGAGTCTTGAGCTTGATCCAACATGTCTTCTTAGTATTTCGAGGGGTCCACTTTCTAATCCATGACATTCTAAACATTGAGCTTTCTTGAAATATTTATCTTGAAATAGTATTAGCTCAATGGGCTATATGTTGTTAGGAATTACCAAAACCACCCAGGGATAGTTGCACTTTCAGAAACGTTGCATAGGAAACAAAACATTTCTCCGCACACGCAAGATCTATCCATGGAGATGCATAGCAACAAGAGGGGAGAGTGTGTCTACATACCCTCTTAGACCATAAGTGGAAGCGTTTAACAACGCGGTTGATGTAGTTCTACTCTTCGCGATCCGATCACGATCCAACCGATCTAGTGCCGAACGAACGGCACCTCCGAGTTTAGCACACGCGCGGCTCGGTGACATCTCCTACTTCTTGATCTAGCAAGCGATAGAGGATAAGTAGATGGGATCACAACCAACATGATGGTGTGGTGGTGATGGTGGTGGTAGACTAACGACAGCGCTTCGCTAAGCATCGCCAGGACGAGGCGGTGGAACTACAGAGTAATGGGAGAGAGAGAGGGGCACCAAGGGCTTGGTGTGTCCTCTTGGGGCGCCCCCTCCCCTCTATATAAAGGTGGGGGCGTGGGAAACAGCCCCTCCAAGCCCTAGGGCGCAGCTAAGGGGGGAGAGGACTTGGACTCCAAGCCCAATCCTATTCCTACTAGGACTCCTTCCTTTTTTGGCCTTCCCTAACCACATGGGCTTTTGAGGACTTGGTGTGCCTAGCCCAATAAGGCCGGGGCACCTCCCCGCAGCCCATGCTAGCCCTTGGGTCGTGGTGGACCCACTTGTGGACTTCCGGACCCCTCCTGAATCCTCCGGAACCTTCTAGAAGCTTCCCGATAATACCAAAAAATCTGCACTTTTTTCCAGAACCCAAAATATGACTTCCCATATATAAATCTTTACCTCTCGACCATTCCGAGACTCCTAGTGACGTCCGAGATCTCATCCGGGACTCCAAACAACATTTTTACCACTCATCAAATATCCCAACTAGCGTCAACGAACGTTAAGTGTGCGACCCTGCGGGTTCGGGAATTATTTAGTCATGACCGAGACAACTCTCCGGTTAATAACCAATATCGGGACCTGCATGCCCATATTGATTCCTACATATTCCACGAAGATCTTTTATCGGTTGAACCTTTATGACAACGTACACAATTCCCTTTGTCCGTCGGTATGTTACTTGCTCGAGATTCGACCGTCGGTATCTCTATACCTAGTTCAATCTCGTTATCGGCAAGTCTCTTTACTCGTTTCGTAATAAATCACCTCGTGACTAACTCCATAATCATTTGCTTGCAAGCTTATGATGTGTATTACCGAGAGGGCCTAGAGATACTTCTCCGATACTCGGAGTGACAAATCCTAATCTTGATCTATGCCAACTCAACAAACACCTTGGGAGATACCTATAGAGCATCTTTGTGATCACCCAGTTATGTTGTGATGTTTGATAGCACACAAGGTATTCCTTCGGTATTCGGGAGTTGCATAATCTCATAGTCGAAGGAATATGTATTTGACATGAAGAAAGCAGTAGCAATAAACTGAACGATCATTATGCTAAGCTACCAGATGGGTCTTGTCCATCACATCATTCTCCTAATGATGTGATCCCGTTATCAAATGACAACACATGTCTATGGTTAGGAAACCTTAACCATCTTTTATCAACGAGCTAGTCTAGTAGAGGCTTACTAGGGACACATTATTTGTTTATGTATTCACACATGTATTTAGGTTTCCGATCAATTCAATTATAGTATGAATAATAAACCTTTATCATGAATAAGGAAATATAAAATAACAACTTTATTATTGCCTCTTGGGCATATTTCCTTCAGTCTCCTAGTTGCACTAGATTCAATAATCTAGTTCACATTGCCATGTGAATAACACCCATAGTTCACATCGCCATGTGATTAATACCCAAAGGGTTTACTAGAGTCAATAATCTAGTTCACATCGCCGTGTGAATAACACCCATAGTTCACATCGCCATTTGATTAATACCCAAAGGGTTTACTAGAGTCAATAATCTAGTTCACATCACCATGTGATTAACACTCAAAGAGTAATAAGGTGTGATCATGTTTTGCTTGTGAGAGAGGTTTAGTCAATGGGTATGCCACATTCAGATCCATATGTATTTTGCAAATTTCTATGTCTACAATACTCTGCATGGAGCTACTCTAGCTAATTGCTCCCACTTCCAATATGTATCCAGAATGAGACTAAGAGTCATCTGAATCGGTGTCAAAGCTTGCATCGACGTAACCCTTTATGACAAACTCTTTATGACCTCCAACCGAGAAACAATTCCTTAGTATTCTATGGATAACTTTGACCGCTGTCCAGTGACCCACTCCTAGATCACTATTGTACCCCTTTCCAAACTCATGGCAAGGTACACAATAGGTCTGGTGCACAGCATGGCATACTTTATAGAATCTACGGTTGAGGCATAGGGAATGACTTTCATTGTCTCTCTATCTTCTGCCGTGGTCGGGTTTTGAGTCTTACTCAAATTCACACCTTGCAACACAAACAAGAACCCTTTCTTTGACTGATCTATTTTGAACTTCTTCAAAATTTTGCCAAGGTATATACTTTGTGAAAGTCCTATTAAGCGTCTTGATCTATCCCTATAGATCTTGATGCCCAATATGTAAGTAGCTTCACTGAGGTCTTTCATTGAAAAATTCTTATTCATGTATCCTTTTATGCTATCCAGAAATTCTATATCATTTCCAATCAACAATATGTCATCCACGTATACTATCAGAAATGCTACAGAGCTCCCACTCACTTTCTTCTAAATACATGATTTACCGTAAGTCTATACAAAACCATATTCTTTGATCGCCTCATCAAAGCGTATATTCCAATTCCGAGATGCTTACATCCATAGATGGATCGCTGGAGCTTGCACACTTTGTTAGCACATTTAGGATCGACAAAACCTTCTAGTTGCACCATATACAACTCTTCTTTAAGAAATCCATTATGAATGCAGTTTTGACGTCCATTTGCCAAATTTCATAATAAAATATGGCAATTGCTAACATGATTCGGACTGACTTAAGCATCGCTATGGGTGAGAAGTTCTCATCGTAGTCAACCCCTTGAACTTGTCAAAAACCATTCGCGACAAGTCAAGCTTTATAGATGGTGACATTACCATCAGCGTCTGTCTTCTTCTTGAAGATCCATTTATTCTCAATGACTTGCTGATCATCGGGAAATCCATCAAAGTCCACACTTTGTTCTCATACATGGATCCTATCTCAGATTTCATGGCCTCAAGCCATTTATCAGAATCTGGGCTCATCATAGCTTCTTCATAGTTCGTAGGTTCGTCATGGTCTAGTAACATGACTTCTAGAACAGGATTACCGTACCACTCTGGTGCGGAACATGCTCTTTTCAACCTACGAGGTCCAGTAGTAACTTGATCTGAAGTTTCATGATCATCATCATTAACTTCCTCTCTAGTTGGTGTAGGCATCACGGGAACAGATTTCTCTGATGTGCTATTTTCCAATTCGAGAGAAGGTACGATTAGCTCGTCAACTTATACTTTCCTCCCACTCACTTCTTTCAAGAGAAACTCCTTCTCTAGAAAGGTTCCATTCTTGGCAACAAAGATCTTGCCTTCGGATCTGTGGTAGAAGGTGTACCCAATTGTTTCCTTAGGGTGTCCTATGAAGACACCCTTCTCTGATTTGGGTTCGAGCTTATCAGGCTAAAGCCTTTTGACATAAGCGTCGCATCCCCTAACTTTTAAGAAATGACAGCTTAGGTTTGTTGCCAACCCACAGTTCACATGGTGCCGTCTCAACAGATTTAGATGGTGCCCTATTTAACGTGAATGTGGCTGTCTCTAATGCATAACCCCAAAACGATAATGGTAAATCTGTAAGAGACATCATAGAATGCACCATATCCAATAAAGTATGGTTTACGACGTTCAGAGACACCATTAAGCTGTGGTGTTCCAGGTGGCGTGAGTTGTAAAACAATTCCACATTGTTTTAAATGAAGGCCAAACTCGTAACTCAAATATTCGCCTCTGCGATGAGATCGAAGAAACTTTATTTTCTTGTTATGATGATCCTCCACTTCACTCTAAAATTCTTTGAACTCTTCAAATGTTTCAGACTGGTGTTTCATCAAGTAGATATACCCATACCTACTTAAATCATCTATGAAGGTGAGAAAATAACGATACCCACCGTGAGCTTGAACACTCATCGGACCACATACATCGATATGTATTATTTCCAATAAGTCATTAGCTCGCTCCATTGATCCGGAGAACAGAGTTTTAGTCATCTTGCCCATAAGGCATGGTTCACAAGTATCAAATGATTCATAATCAAGTGATTCCAAAAGTCCATCTGCATGGAGTTTCTTCATGCGCTTTACACCAATATGACCTAAACGGCAGTGCCACAAGTATGTTGCACTATCATTATCAACTTTTTATATGTCGGCATCAATATTATGAATATGTGTATCACTACAATTGAGATTCAATAAACCATTTACATTGGGTGTCTGACCACAGAAGGTTTTATTCATGTAAACAGAACAACAATTATTCTCTGACTTAAATGAATAATTGTATTGCAATAAACATGATCAAATCATATTCATGCTCAACGCAAACACCAAATAATATTTATTTAGGTTCAACACTAACCCGGAAGGTAGAGGGAGTGAGCGATGGTGATCGTATCAACCTTGGAATCATTTCCAACACACATCGTCACCTCACCCTTAACTAGTCTCTGTTTATTCTGCAACTCCTGTTTCGAGTTACTAATCTTAGCAACTGAACCAGTATCAAATACACAGGGGCTACTACGAATACTAGTAAGTTACACATCAATAACACGTATATCAAATATGCCTTTGTTCCCTTTGCCATCCTTCTCACCCGCCAAGTATTTGGGGCAGTTCCGCTTCTAGTGACCATTCCTTTGCAGTAGAAGCACTTAGTTTCAAGCTTAGGTCCAGCTTTGGGCTTCTTCATGGGAGTGACAACTTGCTTGCCATTCTTCTTGAAGTTCCCTTTCTTTCCCTTGCCCTTTTGCTTGAAACTAGTGGTCATCAACACTTGAACAAGTACATTACTAGCCCTTGTGCACCTCATGTTGATCCTTTGCATCCTACCCTTGATGAGTCTATTGACATGATCCGCAAGCTTAGAACTGTTAATCTTATCACTAGAGGCTTGCCTAGAAACTTGATTGGATGTTTGCCTACTCTTGATTGTGCCTACACTATATGGAGATTTCTTGAGGAAAGATTTTCAAACTATTCCTTGCAAAACTTAGATGAAATTCTTCATAAGTCTATTGCCTTGAGTAAGATGAATTCTAGTGATCATATGTTTGGTGATTGTCTATTTGAGCTTACAAATCTCACGCGTGCCAAAGGAGATGTTGGAATCATTAGCAATATCATATCCGAAGCTATTAGAATTCATAAAGGTGACCATTGTGATGATCATTTATCTAATGAATTACCCTCTCTAGGAATTTATCAAATACAAGACGATGTTGAACATGGATACTATGATGAGGATGATGATAGTGACAGTGATCTTGATGATGCGATGAGACACTTTGGTCTTATGGCTAATCTTCGTGGCTACATGGCTAGAGGAAAGGAAAGGGTTCTTGATAGTGGATGTACTGATCATATGACCGGAGACAAAGATATGTTTCATGAGCTTGCTGAAAATGACGGCCCTCGAAAGTATGTCACTTTTGGTGATAACTCAAAGGGTAAGGTGGTTGGCCTCGGTAAGGTGGCCATCTCACATGATAGCTCCGTACAAAACGTCATGCTCGTTGAATCTCTTGGGTACAATTTACTTTCAGTATCTAGACTTGCTGATTTCAGTTTCAATGTCCTATTTACTGAAGTAGATTGCCAAGTGTTTCGAAGAGACAATCATAAAATGGTCTTTATCGGTATACATAGAGGCAATCTTTACATTGTTGATTTCACTAAAAAGGCTCAACCTAGAACTTCCTTAATTGCTAAGTCTTCTAAAGGCTGGTTGTGGCATAGAAGGCTAGGTCATGTGGGCATGCGAAATCTTGATAAGCTTATTAAAGGTGATCATATCCTTGGAGTAAAAGATGTTATATTTGACAAGGATAGACTTTGTAGTGCTTGTCAAGCAGGAAAACAAGTTGGAGGGAGTCACCCTGTGAAGAACATCATGACCACGAGAAGACCGCTCGAGCTACTTCACATGGATCTCTTTGGTCCCAATGCCTACAAGAGTCTCGGTGGTAACTCATTTGGTCTAGTCATAGTCGATGATTTTTCAAGATTTACGTGGGTGTTCTTCCTTGATGATAAATCGCAGCTCCAAAAGATCTTCAAAAACTTCGCTAGGAAGGCCCAAAATCAATTTTAAGTGAAGATCAAGAAGGTTCGGAGCGACAACGGAACGAAGTTCAAGAACGCAAATGTGGATACCTTTCTTGACGAAGAGGGGATTTCACACGAGTTCTCGGCTACGTACACACCTCAACAAAATGGAGTTGTTGAGAGGAAGAATCGGACTCTTATTGAGATGGCAAGAACGATGCTTGATGAGTACAAGACTCCAAAACACTTCTGGGCGGAAGCGGTTGAGATAGCTTGTCATGCAACAAATCGCTTGTATCTTCACAAGCTACTGGGCAAGATGGCATACGAGCTCCTCGCTGGTAACAAACCCCAAGTTGGATACTTTCGAGTATTCAGCTCAAAGTGCTACATTCTTGATAAGCATCGTTGTTCTAAATTTGCTCCTAAATCTCATGAAGGTTTCCTACTTGGTTATGGCTCAAACTCTCACACTTACCGTGGCTACAAAAATTTCACCCGAAAGGTTGAAGAGACGGTAGATGTGAAGTTTGATGAATCTAACGGCTCGCAAGTAGAGCAATTGCCAATTGATGTAGGAGACAAAAACCCTTCGGAAGCAATTCAAGACTTGTCTATTGGCAAGGTTCGTCCAACGGAGGTGAACGAGAGTACCTCGTCCATCCAAGTGGAAGCTTCCACCTCACAACAAGGTGAACCAAGAGTTGATATGGAAGCATCCACAAGTGGGACACACCAAGACAAAGAAAATGAGGAAGTACACCAAGATGAACATCAACAACCTCCTTCTCCACCACGACAAGAGAACGACAATGTCAACAATGAAGAAGGCCAAGAAGAGGAAGAACAAGATGAAGAGGATGTTCCAATCGGAGCCAAGCTAAAGCTCCCACGAGTTTGAGCAAGAGTCGCCAAAGACCATCCCGTTGAGCAAATCTACAATGATATCCAAACCGGGAGAATCACTCGCTCTAAAACTCGTTTGGCTAACTTTTGTGAACATTATTCATTCATCTCTAGCATTGAACCTATGAAGGTTGAAGAAGCATTGGAAGATCTAGATTAGATAAACGCCATGCATGAAGAGCTACACAACTTTGAGAGAAATCAAGTGTGGAGATTGGTTGAGAAGCCCGACAACAACCACAACATCATCGGTACCAAATGGGTGTTTTGCAACAAGCAAGATGAAGATGGAAAATTTGTTCACAACAAAGCACGTCTAGTCGCCTAAGGCTACACTCAAGTTGAAGGTATGGACTATGGTGAGACATATGCCCCCGTTGCTAGACTTGAGTCCATTCGCATCTTACTTGCTTATGCTAATCACCATGATATCACCTTGTACCAAATGGACATTAAAAATGCCTTTTTAAATGGTGAAATTGAGGAGGAAGTTTATGTTAAGCAACCTCCCTGCTTTGTTAATCCTAAGAAACCTAACCATGTTTACAAACTTCACAAAGCTCTTTATGGTCTTAAACAAGCTCCAAGAGCATGGTATAAATGCTTGACCAAGTTCCTTATTGAAAAGGCTTTGAAATTGGAAAAATAGATTCTACTCTTTTTACTAAAAGGGTTAATGGAGAACTATTTGTGTGCCAAATTTATGTTGATGATATAATATTTGGTTCGACTAACCCTCATTTTAGTGAGAAGTTTGGAAAGCTAATGTCGGAGAAGTTTGAGATGTCTATGATGAGTGAACTCAAATTCTTTCTTGGTTTGCAAATCAAACAAACTAAGGAAGGTACCTTTGTCTCTCAAACAAAGTACACCAAGGACTTATTCAAGTAGTTCAACATGCAAGAATGCAAAGGTATGACTACACCCATGCCTACTAGTGGACATCTTGATTTGACCAAAGATGGTGAACTGGTTGATCAAAAGGTTTACCTCTCCATGATTGGCTCATTGTTATATCTATGTGTCTCTCATCCCGATATTATGCTAAGTGTGTGCATGTGTGCACAATATCAAGCAACCCCTAAAGAATGTCATCTTAAGGTTGTGAAAAGGATAGTGAGATACTTAATACACACACCAAATTTTGGCATTTGGTATCCTAAGAGGTCTTCTTTCGATCTTGTTGGTTACTCCGATTCAGACTATGCCGGAGACAAGGTTGATAGAAAGTCCACTTCGGTTACTTGTCAATTTCTTGGTAGATCTCTTGTGTCTTGGTCTTCCAAGAAACAAAACTCGGTATCCTTATCTACCGTTGTAGCGGAATACATTGCCGCTGGTTCATGTTGTGCTCAATTACTTTGGATGACCCAAACTCTCAAGGACTATGGGATATATGTGAAACATGTTCCATTACTTTGTGACAATGAAAGTGCTATCAAGATTGCTCACAATTCCGTGCAACATTCTCGAACTAAGCATATTGAAGTTCGTCATCATTTCATTCGAGATCACGTTGCCAAAGGGGACATTGATCTTAAGCATGTTCGCACAGATAAGCAATTGGCAGATATATTCACCAAAACGCTTGATGAGGAAGTCTTTTGCCATTTGAGAGGTGAATTTAACATCATTGATGCTGCAAACTTGGAGTAGGAACTCCATTTGGATACATGCAAGGCATGAGCCCTTGACAAATCCTTGATATTTCTTTCAGGTTGCTACTTATATGTCTTGGATATATTTGCACCCTTGCATGCTATCTAACCCTTGTAGGTACTTGGGTGAATCTAAATCTATGAGATTGCAACCCACTCACATCATGAGCAATTTCTACATCACCAAGTCTCTACACAATGGTGTTTGAAGACAAGGAAGCACGAAACCCTTCAAACATATCCTTTGACAAATTCTAAGTTTTATGATTGTCATTTTGGATACACAAGTGCTCTTCCTTGCGAGACTAACCCATGTAGGTAGATGAACTCAAATTCCAAGTGGTGCTCCCAACTCTTGATGAGCTACATCAACCTTTAGCAACCCACACAAGTCCAACTACATGATCAAGATCAACACCACCACCCAAGGTATGTTATTCCATCTTAGAGAAGCTTTACTCCAAGTCATGGGTCAAAGCAACTCAACAAGATGTGAATACATCAAGATGCTTAAACGAAAAATGGTAACTCCATTTTGAGCTTAAAACTATGAGTATGACATATGATCAAGTGATCTCACTTGACTCCTAAGTCAATATACTCTAACATAGGCGACATTGTCGCCGACCAATTCTAGATGAAGTTCTCTTGTGTTTTTCTGTGCTCTTGCATTTGTCTCATGCATATTTGTTTCCCCTTTCAAAAAAACAAAAAACTTCATCCAGATTTCTTTTCCTTTTTTGCATTCCCTGCATCCAATTTATTGCAAATCTTTTAGCAAATTCCTTGCAAATCCTTGTAAGATTTTACCTGCCTAGTGAGCTGAGGTGACAAGTGTTTTCACTGTGATGAACTCGGTCACACCGGTTTGTTTCTTTTGGTCCAACCGAACCCTTTCGGCGCCACCAAAGCACACAACTCGGTGCTACCGATTTCATTGCAGGAAAGACAACTTGCCACTTGTTCCTGCATTCTTTTTGCTCCATGCTCCACTCAATGATTCTTGTCCTCTACCAGCATCACATTCGACTTGCTGCTTTGCTTTGTGACTCAAGGACCAAACCCATTTGTAACAAAATCCAGAAGAACCCTTCTTGGAAATTGACGTCAAAGGGGGAGAGAGAGATCACGTCAAAGCTTAATCATTTCTATAGGGGGAGAGAATACTCAGGGGAGAGTGTAAGAAACCCCAGATGCTTGGTGTTCAAGAGGAGAGCAGTCACATGTCTTTAAGAGGGGAAAGACATGTTCATAGTTGATTGTTTGCATTAGCTCTGTTTCTTTTCTTTGCTCTGATTTTCTGTTCCCTATCTTCTCCCAGTATCCCATGCTAGATTCAGGGGGAGAAAGACATCTAAGGGGAGGAAATCCTTGAATTCATTGCATATCTTTACCTTTGGGGACATGTCTATATCCAATGGGGTACTTAGTACTCACTCTCTACATGTCATCCCAGTCTTGGTACTCTTGTAGTTTCTTTTGTTCGCTCTGGCTAGTAGGTGTATTTTTGTTATCTAACCTTGTTTACTCAGGTTCATTCCTTCCTAAGCCAACTTTCTATCCGGTGCCACCGAGTTCTCTTGACATAGCCACTTCCAATTTGGACTAGAGGGGGAGGGCGCGCGTGGCTGCCCTTGGCCGCCCCTCCTCTTCTCCCACTAGGTCCCATTAGGCCCACTATACTCCCCGGGGGGTTCCGGTAACCCCCTAGTACTCTGGTATATGCCTGAAACCTCCCGAAACATTTCCGGTGTCCGAACATAGTCGTCCAATATATCGATCTTTACATCTCGACCATTTTGAGACTCCTCGTCATGTCCGTGATCATATCCGGGACTCCGAACTACCTTCGGTACATCAAAACACAAAAGCTCATAATACCGATCGTCATAGAACTTTAAGCGTGCGGACCCTACGGGTTCGAGAACTATGTGGACATGACCGAGACACGTCTCCGGTCAATAACCAATAGCGGAACCTAGATGCTCATATTGGTTCCTACATATTCTATGAAGATCTTCATCGGTCAAACCGCATAAAATATACGTTGTTCCCTTTGTCATGGTAAGTTACTTGCCCGAGATTCGATCGTTGGTATATTGATACCTAGCTCAATCTCGTTATCGGCAAGCCTCTTTACTCGTTTCGTAGTGCATCATCCCGTAACTAACTCATTAGTCACATTGCTTGCAAGGCTTATAGTGATGTGCATTACCGAGAGGGCCCAGAGATACCTCTCCGACAACCGGAGTGACAAATCCTATTCTTGATCTATGCCAACTCAACAAACACCATCGGAGACAGCTGTAGAGCACCTTTATAATCACCCAGTTACGTTGTGACGTTTGTCAGCACACAAAGTGTTCTTCTGGTATTCAGGAGTTGCATAATTTCGTAGTCATAGGAACATGTATAAGTCTTGGAGAAAGCAATAGTAGTAAACTGAATGATCAAGTGCTAAGCTAACGAAATGGGTCAAGTCAATCACATATTTCTCCTAATGATGTGATCTCGTTAATCAAATGACAACTCATGTCTATGGCTAGGAAACTCAACCATCTTTGATCAACGAGCCAGTCAAGTAGAGGCATGCTAGTGACACTATGTTTGTCTATGTATTCACACATGTATTATGTTTCCGGTTAATACGATTCTAGCATGAATAATAAACATTTATCATGATACGAGGAAATAAATAATAATTTTATTATTTCCTCTAGGGCATATTTACTTCATTCTATGCCATAAAGCATGGTGCACTAAACTATTAAGTAGTCATCATATCGAGCTTGCCAAACATTCATAACGTCTGCATCTACTCCTGCAATAGGTATGTCACCTAGTGGTGCATCAAGGACATAATTCTTATGTGCAACAATGAGGATAATCCTCAGATCATGAACCGAGTCCGCATCATTGCTACTATCATATTTCAACTTAGTTTTCTCTAGGAACATATCAAGAAAATATAGGAGCCATATCGCGAGCTATTGATCTACAACATAGATATGCAAAACTATCAAGACTAAGTTCATGATAAATTAAGTTCTATTAATCAAATTACTAATGAACTCCCACTTAAATAGACATCACTCAAGTCATATAAGTGATATGTGATCCAAATCAACTAACCCATGTCCGATCATCATGTGAGATGGGTAGTCATCAATGATGAACATCCCTATGTTGATCATATCTACTATATGATTCATGTTCGACCTTTTGGTCTCCAGTGTTCCGAGGCGATGTCTGTACATGCTAGGCTCGTCATGTTTAACCCAAGTATTCTGCATGTGTAAAATTGACTTACACCCGTTGTATGTGAACGTAGAGTCTATCACACCCGATCATCACGTGGTGTCTCGAAACAAAGAACTGTAGCAAGGGTGCATACTCAGGGAGAACACCTTTACCTTGAAATTTAGTGAAGGTATCATCTTATAATGCTACCATTGTACTAAGCAAAATAAGATGCATAAAGGATAAATATCACATGCAATCAAAATATGTGACATGATATGGCCATCATCATCTTGTGCTTTTGATCTCCATCTCCAAAGCATCACCATGATCTCCATCGTCACTGGCTCGACACCTTGATCTCCATCGTATCGTCGTGGTCGTCTCGCCAACTATTGCTTCTACAACTATCGCTAACGCATAGTGATAAAGTAAAGCAATTACATGGCGTTTGCATTTCATACAATAAAGAGACAACCATAAGGCTCCTGCCGGTTGTCAAATACCTTACAAAACATGATCATCTCATACAATAACGTTTATCACATCATGTCCTGACCATATCACATCACAACATGCCCTGCAAAAGCAAATTACACGCCTCTACTTTGTCGTTGCAAGTTTTATGTGGCTGCTATGGGCTTCTAGCAAGAACCGTTCTTACATACGCATAAAACCACAATGGTGTTTCGTCAAGTTTGCTATTTTAGCCTTCTTCAAGGACCGATCGTGGTCAAATTCGATTCAACTAAAGTAGGAGAAACAGACACCCGCTCTAGCCACCTTTATGCAAAACTAGTTGCATGTTAGTCGGTAGAACCGGTCTCATGTTGTGGACATGTAAGGTTGGTCCAGGCCGCTTCATCCCACAATATCGCTGAATCAAAATTAGACATTGGTGGTAAGCAGTATGACTATCACCGCCCACAACTCTTTGTGTTCTACTCGTGCATATCATCTACATATAGACCTGGCTCATGATGCCACTGTTGGGAAATGTTGCATAGAAAACAAAAAAATTCTACGCACATGCAAGATCTATCCATGGAGATGCATAGCAATGAGAGGGGAGAGTGTGTCCACGTACCCTCGTAGACCGTAAGCAGATGCGTTTAACAACGCGGTTGATGTAGTCGTACTCTTCACGATCCAATCACGATCCAACCGATCTAGTGCCGAACTGACGAAACCTCCGAGTTTAGCACACGTGCGGCTCGATGATGTCTCCTCCTTCTTGATCTAGCAAGCGAGACGGGAGAAGTAGATGGGATCACAACAAACACGACATCGTGGTGGTAATGGTGGTGGTCGAGTACCGACAGCGCTTCGCTAAGCATCGCTGGGACGAGGCAGTGGAACTGCAGAGTAACAGGAGAGAGAGGGGCGCCAAGGGCTTGGTTTGTCCTCTTGGGGCGCCCTCCCCTCTGTATATAGGTGGATGGGCATGAGAAACAACCCCTCCAAGCCCTAGGGAGCATCTAAGGGGGAGAGGACTTGGACTCCAAGTCCAATCCTATTCCTACTAGGGTAATCCTTCCTTTTTTGGCCTTCCCTAGCCACATGGGCTTTTGGGGACTTGGTGCAACTAGCCCAATAAGGCCAAGGCACCTCCCCGTAGCCCATGCTAGCCCTTGGGTCATGGTGGACCCACTTGTGGACTTTCAAACCCCTCCGGAATTCTTCAGAACCTTCTAGAAGCTTCCCGGTACAATACCGAAAAAATTGCGCTTTTTCGGAACCCAAAATATGACTTCACATATATAAATCTTTACCTCTAGACCATTCCGAGACTCCTTGTGACGTCCAGGATCTCATCTGGGACTCTGAACAACATTTTTTACCACTCATCAAATATCCCAATACTACTCTAGCGTCAACGAACGTTAAGCGTGTGACCCTGCGGCTTCATGAATTATGTAGTCATGACCGAGACAACTCTCTGTTCCATAACCAATAGCGGGACCTGGATGCCCATATTGATTCCTACATATTCCACGATGATCTTTTATCGGTTGAGCCTTTATGACAACATACATAATTCCCTTTGTCTGTCGGTATGTTACTTGCCCGAGATTCGATCGTCGGTATCTCTATGCCTAGTTCAATCTCGTTACCGGCAAGTCTCTTCACTCATTTCATAATTCATCACCTTGTGACTAACTCCTTAGTCATTTTCTTGCAAGTTTATGATGTGTATTACCGAGAGGGCCCAGAGATACCTCTCCGATACTCGGAATGACAAATCCTAATCTCGATCTATGCCAACTCAACAAACACCTTTGGAGATGCCTGTAGAGCATCTTTATGATCACCCAGTTACGTTGTGATGTTAGATAGCACACAAGGTATTCCTCCGGTATTCGGGAGTTGCATAATCTCACAGTGGAAGGAATATGTATTTGACATGAAGAAAGCAATAGCAATAAACTGAACGATCATTATGCTAAGCTAATGGACGGGTCTTTTCCATCACATCATTCTCCCAATGATGTGATCCCGTTATCAAATGACATCACATGTCTATGGTTAGGAAACCTTAACCATCTTTTATCAACGAGCTAGTCTAGTAGAGGCTTACTAGGGACACGATATTTGTTTATGTATTCACACATGTATTTAGGTTTCCGATCAATACAATTATAGCATGAATAATAAACCTTTATCATGAATAAGGAAATATAAAATAAGAACTTTATTATTGCCTCTAGGGCATATTTCCTTCACCCATTGCGTTGGTAGCAGAGCCTGAGCTGATGCGCGGCTGTGACCGTGACGAACCCTCCAAGGATGTTCGCCCATTCTACGTCTTCCACAACATGCACACCCACAACACGATGACTGCTAGGAGCTCAGGGCGATCCGGGATGAGCGCCTGGGGCGCCGCCCCGAGCGCAGCAATCGCGACTTTGGTCATGGAGGAGGTCGCTGGGACAACCGCAACCCCCGCCAGGGCTGGCGTGACCAGCCTCGTGATGGCGCCTGGCACAATCAGCCTCGCGAGATCCGTCCGCAGGGTAACCGATGAGGCACCGACGCACAAGTCAGGACTGCCACCAATGAGGTCTCGGCACGATCCACTTGAGGCGTCGGGAGCACCGGGTCCTTCTCCGCGCTTGACTTTCGCGGCCTGGCAAGGGCGACTGTCGCCCCGGCCAGCTGAGTCCCGGGAGTCGGCACTACTTGAGGCTGCACCATGGTGTGCATGGAGTCGAGCTCGGTCGGCGGGGGGTGAGGCGTCACCCCTTGGTCCATGGTCGGAGCTGTCGCGGCCATGATTGGGGGTGTCACATAATTAGCCGTCGCATCCTTGTCGGCCAGCCCTCCCGGCGCTGCAGGCAAGGTGCCATGAGAAGATGTGGCACGCGGACGTCCGGGAGCTCACTCGTGCGCCCGAGGATGGCGCCGAACCGACGATGCATGCCCCCACGCCCACCAAACCGGCGACCGAGCATCGAAACCGCCTTCAGGGCAGAGGGCACACTCACAAAGGTGTTCACCTTCTTCTTCTTCTTATCTGCGTTGTCGCCCCTGTTCAGCGCAATGATGAGCAGTATGAACACGCTAGCTATGAGTGCGCAACTAGAAGCTGAGGTCGGGATACTTACTCGTCTGGCTCGGCCCACTTCCTTTTCTTCTCCTCCTCAGAGACCGACATTCCCCCATCCTTCTTCGGCGTCACCTTGGCCCCGCCCCGGGAGCCGTCGGTGCGACCCCTGGTAGGCCCCACCTCGACGTCACCTCCCGTAGGGGCGAGGAGGTCCCCCTGAGGGGCCTTGGTTGGAGGAACCACCGTTGCCTCGGTGGAGGCCGCCACGGTCGTCGGCTACGCGTCTGGTGGGGCAAGGCACGTTTACTTGATTGAGCGCCTTCAGGAGGGGGTGTTGCCGCCCCCTCGCCTGGCGAGGCGCCAACGTGGGTGGGGGATCGGACTCCGCAACTACCTCTTGAGCTTGTGTTGGTTTTTCCATTGAAGAGGAAAGGGTGATGCAGCAAAGTGGAGTAAGTATTTCCCTTATTTTGAGAACCAAGGTATCAATCCAGTAGGAGACAACGCGCAAGCCACCGAATACCTGCACAAACAAACACGAACTTGCACCCAACGCGATAAAGGGGTTGCCAATCCCTTCACGGTTATTTGCAACGTGAGATCTGCTAGAGATGGATATATGGTAAAGTAATATTTTTGGTTTATGGAAGGAAAGTAAAAGATTGCAAAGAAAGTAAATACGAAATTACAATTGCAGATCGGAAACTTATTAGATGGAAAAAAGACCCGGGGGCCATAGGTTTCACTAGAGGCTTCTCTCAAGATAGAAATTATTATGGTGGGTGAACAAATTACTGTCGAGCAATTGATAGAAAAGCGCAAAGTTATGACGATATCTAAGGCAATGATCATGAACATAGGCATCACATCCGTGTCAAGTAGACTGAAATGATTCTACATCTACTACTATTACTCCACACATCGAGCGCTATCCAGCATGCATCTAGAGTTCATAAGAACAGAGTAACTCTTTAAGTAGGATGACATGATGTAGAGGAATTAACTCAAGCAATATGATGATAACCCCATCTTTTTATCCTTCATGGCAACAATACAATACGTGTCATTTCCCCTTCTTTCACTAGGATCGAGCACCGCAAGATTGAACCCAAAGCTAAGCACTTCTCCCATTGCAAGAAAACTAATCTAGTTGGCCAAACCAAATCGATAGTTCGAAGAGACTTGCAAAGATATAAAATCATGCATATAAGAATTCAGAGAAGATTCAAATAATATTCATAGATAAGCTGATTATAAATCCAAAATTCATCGGATTCCGACAAACACACCGCATAAGAGTATTACATCGAATATATCTCCAAGAACACCGAGGAGATCTTTGTATTGAGGATCCAAAGAGAGAGAAAAGGACATCTAGCTACTAGCTATGGACCCGTAGGTCTATGGTAAACTACTCACGCTTCATCGGAGAGGCAATGGTGTTGATGTAGAAGCCCTCCGTGATCGAATCCCCCTCCGGCAGGATGCCGGAAAAGGCCCCTAGATGGGATCTCATGGGTACAGAAGGTTGCGACGGTGGAAAAGTGGTTCCTTGGTTCCCCCAGAAGTTTTTGGGGTATATGAGTATATATAGAGGAGGAAGATCTAGGTCAGGAGGTCACCGAGGGGCCCACAAGGTTGGGGGGGGGGCGCCCTCCACCCTTGTCGCTGTTGGGGAACACAGTATTTCAGAAAAAAATCCTACGATCACGCAAGATCTTGATATGTCTCCAACGTATCTATAATTTTTTATTGTTCCATGCTATTATATTATCCATCTAGGATGTTTTATATGCATTTATATGCTATTTTATATGATTTTTGGGACTAACCTATTAACCTAGAGCCCAATGCCAGTGCTACTTTCTGTTTTTCCTTGTTTTTGAGTTTTACAGAAAAGGAAAACCAAATGGAGTCCAATTGACCTGAAATTCACGGAGATTATTTTTGGACCAGAAGAAGCCCACGGAGTATCGGAGATGGGCCAGAAGAGTCCCGTGGCACCCACGAGGGTGGGGGCGCGACCTACCCCCTGGGCGCGCCCCCTACCTCGTGGCCGCCTCGGGCACCTCCCAGACTTGTTCCCAAGTCCAACACCTCTTATATATACCCAAACTTCCAGAAAGAAACCTAGATCGGGAGTTCCGCCGCCACAAGCCTCTATAGCCACCGAAAACCAATCTAGACCCGTTCCAGCACCCCGTCGGAGGGGGGAATCCGTCTCCGGTGGCCATGTTCATCATCTCGGTGCTCTTCATGATGAGGAGGGAGTAGTTCACCCTCGGGGCTGAGGGTATGTACCATTATCTATGTGTTTGATCTCTCTCTCTCTCTCTCTCGTGTTCTTGATTCGGCACGATCTTGATGTATCGCGAGCTTTGCTATTATAGTTGGATCTTATGATGTTTCTCCCCCTCTACTCTCTTGTAATGGATTGAGTTTTCCATTTGAAGTTATCTTATCGGATTGAGTCTTTAAGGATTTGAGAACACATGATGTATGTCTTGCATGTGCTTATCTGTGGTGACAATGGGATATTCACATGATCCACTTGATGTATGCTTTGGTGATCAACTTGCGAATTCCGTGACCTTGTGAACTTATGCATAGGAGTTGGCACCCGTTTTCGTCTTGACTCTCCGGTAGAAACTTTGAGGCACTCTTTGAAGTTCTTTGTGTTGGTTGAATAGATGAATCTGAGATTGTGTGCTACATATCGTTTAATCATACCCACGAATACTTGAGGTGACATTGGAGTATCTAGGTGACATCAGGGTTTTGGTTGATTTGTGTCTTAAGGTGTTATTCTAGTACGAACTCTAGGATAGATTGAACGGAAAGAATAGCTTCATGTTATTTTACTACGTACTCTTGAATAGATCGATCAGAATGGTTAACTTTGAGGTGGTTTCATACCCTACAATAATCTCTTCGTTTGTTCTTCATTATTAGTGACTTCAGAGTGACTCTTTGTTGCATGTTGAGGGATAATTATATGATCCAATTATGTTATTATTGTTGAGAGAACTTGCACTAGTGAAAGTATGAACCCTAGGCTTTGTTTCAACGCATTGCAATACCGTTTTCGCTCACTTTTATCATTAGTTACCTTGCTGTTTTTATATTTTCATATTACAAAAACCTATATCTACCATCCATATTGCACCTGTATCACCATCTCTTTGCCGAACTAGTGCACCTATACAATTTACCATTGTATTGGGTGGGTTGGGGACACAAGAGACTCTTTGCTATTTGGTTGCAGGGTTGTTTGAGAGAGACCATCTTTATCCTATGCCTCCCATGGATTGATAAACCTTAGGTCATCCACTTGAGGGAAATTTGCTACTGTCCTACAAACCTCTGCACTTGGAGGCCTAACAACGTCTACAAGAAGAAGGTTGTGTAGTAGACATCAAGCTCTTTTCTGGCACCATTGCCGGGGAGGTTAGCGCTTGAAGGTATATCTTTAGATCTTGCAATCGAATCTTTTGGTTTCTTGTTTTATCACTAGTTTAGTCTATAAAAGAAAACTACAAAAAATGGAATTAAGGTTGCCTCATATACTTCATGTTCTTAATGCCTTTCGTGAAAATAAGGATTCCGGTAATTGTGCCAAAGTGTTAGAAGAAGAATGTATTAAAATGTTTGGCACTAAATCTTTGGATGATGAGCATGATTTCAATGTTGTTATTATGAATTCTTTGAATATCCATGATGCTAATGATATGCAAAGCCACAAGCTTGGGGATGCTATGTTTGATGAAGATGATATTTTTTTGTCCCCCAAGTTTTGATGAGCAAATTTATTTTGATGATAGCATGCCTCCTATTTATGATGATTATATTGATGAAAGTGGGTTTCGAAGAGTGTCAACTTTAGGAAGTAATGATCCCACTATTTTGGAGGGTGTTGAATATTATTATGATAATTATGAAAGTGGGTTTGGAGAGGTCATGAATTTAGTTAATGTTAATCCCACTATTTTGGAAGAGTGTCAACTTTGCATACATGTGGATCTTGTTAAAATTATGTTTTGTGATAGATATATTGTTGAATTTTCTTATGATCCTACATGTAATTATTATGAGGGAGGAACATATGTGTAACGCCCTCGATGCGGCTATATCTCCCACGTGTCGAAGCACGACTTAGAGGCATAACCGCATTGAAAGCAATGTCGCAAGTGAGGTAATCTTCACACAACCCATGTAATACATAAGGGAAAGAGATACATAGTTGGCTTACAATCGCCACTTCACACAATTACATGAATAAAGCATTACATCAACCAGATACAATCAAGGCCCGACTACGGAGCCAAAATAAAAGAAGACTACCCCAAAAGCTACACAGATCCCCGATCGACCCCAACTGGGCTCCACTACTGATCAACTAGAACGAAAACAACACAAACGACAAGATCTCCAACGAGCTCCTCCTTGAGCTTGGTTGCATCACCTGCACGATATCATCGGCACCTGCAAACTGGTTTTGGAAGTATCTGTGAGTCACGGGGACTCAGCAATCTCACACCCTCGCGATCAAGACTATTTAAGCTTATAGGTAAGGTAAGGTATGATGTCGAGCTGCAGCAAGCGACTAGCATATTTGGTAGCTAACATACGCAAAAGAGAGCAAGAAGAGAAGGCAAAGCACGATCGAGAAACTATGATCAAGAAGTGATCCTAGAACAACCTACGTCAAGCATTACTCCAACACCGTGTTCACTTCCCGGACTCCGCCGAGAAGAGACCATCACGGTAACACACGCGGTTGGTGTATTTTAATTAAGTTAAGTTTCATGTTATCTACAACCGGACATTAACAAATTCCCATCTGCCCATAACCGCGGGCACGGCTTTCAAAAGTTCAAATCCCTGCAGGGGTGTCCCAACTTAGCCCAACACAAGCTCTCACGGTCAACGAAGGATATTCCTTCTCCCAAGACATTCCGATCAGACTCGGCATCCAGGTTACAAGACATTTCGACAATGGTAAAACAAGTCCAGCAACACCGCCCGAATGTGCTGACAAATCCCGATAGGAGTTGCACATATCTCATTCTCAGGGCACACTTAGATGAGCTCTCCATACAACTAAAACCAAACCTCGAGTTTCCCTGAGGGGGCGCTGCACAGGGCTCTAGTTTGGACCAACACTCAGAGGAGCACTGGCCCGGGGGGTAAAATAATGATGACCCTAAGGAGCGCGACTCCCAAGGGAAAAAGAGGCTAGGTGGCGAATGGTAAAACCAATGTTGGGCATTGCTGGAGGATTTTTATTCAAGGCAAACTGTCAAGGGGTTCCCATTATAACCCAACCGTGTAAGGAACGCAAAATCCGGGAACATAACACCGATATGACGGAAACTAGGGCGGCAAGAGTGGAACAAAACACCAGGCATAAGGCCGAGCCTACCACCCTTTACCAAGTATATAGATGCATTAATTAAATAAGATATATTGTGATATCCCAACAAAATATCCATGTTCCAACATGGAACAAGCTCCAATCTTCACCTGCAACTAACAACGCTATAAGAGGGGCTGAGCAAAGCGGTAACATAGCTAAACAACGGTTTGCTAGGACAAGGTGGGTTAGAGGCTTGGCTCAACAATATAGGAGGCATGATAAGCAAGTGGTAGGTATCGCGGCATAGGCATAGCAAAAGAGCGAGCAACTAGCAAGCAAAGATAGAAGTGATTTCGAGGGTATGGTCATTGAGGGAGTCCTGGATTAGCGGGTGTCCAGATAGCCGGACTATACCTTCGGTCGGACTCCTAGACTATGAAGATACAAGATTGAGGACTTCGTCCCGTGTCCGGAAGGGACTTTCCGTGGCGTGGAAGGCAAGCTTGGCGATACGGATATGTAGATCTCCTACCATTGTAACCGACTTTGTGTAACCCTAACCCTCTCCTGTGTCTATATAAACCGGAGGGTTTTAGTCCGTAGGACAACATACACAACAATCATACCATAGGCTAGCTTCTAGGGTTTAGCCTCTCCGATCTCGTGGTAGACCTACTCTTGTACTACCCATATCATCAATATTAATCAAGCAGGACGTAGGGTTTTACCTCCATCAACAGGGCCCAAACCTGGGTAAAACTTCGTGTCCCTTGCCTCATGTTACCATCCGGCCTAGACGCACAGTTCGGGACCCCCTACCCGAGATCCGCCGGTTTTGACATCGACATTGGTGCTTTCATTGAGAGTTCCTCTGTGTCGTCGCTGTTAGGCTTGATGGCTCCTACGATCATCAATAGTGATGCAGTCCAGGGTGAGACCTTCCTCCCCGGACAGATCTTCGTCTTCGGCGGCTTTGCACTGCGGGCCAATTCACTTGGCCATCTGGAGCAGATCGAAAGCTATGCCCCTGGCCGTCAGGTCAGATTTGGAAGTTTAAACTACACGGCTGACATTCGTGAGGACTTGATCTTCGACGGATTCGAGCCACTGCCGAGCGCGCCGCACTATCACGACGAGCATGATCTAGCTCTGCCACCGAACAATGCCTTGGAGGCCGCACCCACATCGGCTTCGACCCTTAATTCGGAGCCAAATGCGCCGATCGAGGATGGGTGGTTGGACGCCGCCTCGGGGGCTGCGATCCCAATGGCGATCGAGCCGAACACCAGCCCCGCACTCCGCGAGACTCGTGACTCCAAGGAGCCGGACTCCTCTTCGGACTCCGAACCCTCCGCGCCCCTGCCGATCGAATCTGATTGGGCGCCGATCATGGAGTTTACTACCGCAGACACCTTTCAGCACTCGCCTTTCGGCGATATTCTGAAGACACTAAAGTATCTCTCTTTATCAGGAGAGCCCTGGCCGGACTACAGTCAACAAGGTTGGGATACGGACGATGAAGAAATTCAAAGCCCATCCACCACCCACTTTGTAGCCACTGTCGACATTAACCGACATGCTTCACTTCGACTCCGAAGACATCGACTGTATGGACGCCGATGCAGGAGATGATGAAGAACCAACGCCTATTGGGCCCTGGAAAGCCACCTCGCCATATGACATATACATGGTGGACACCCCAAAAGAAGGAGATGGCGATGGAACAGCGGAGGATCACCCCTCCAAGAAACAGCCTAAGCGTCGGCCTCAGCGGCGCCGCTCAAAATCCCGCCAAAGCAAATACGGTGATTCCAGCACGGGAGATAATAATACTCCGGAGAGTGCCAAAGAAAACCCCCTCCAGCAAGATTCAGCACAGGAGGATGGAGAAGCCAGCCCTCATGAGAGAGTGGCAGACAGAGAGGTCGAGGATGATAATTATATGCCTCCCTCCGAAGACGAGGCAAGCCTCGACGACGATGAATTCGTCATGCCAGAGGATCCCGTCGAGCAAGAGCATTTTCAACGCAGGCTTATGGCCACGGCAAGAAGCCTAAAGAAAAAACAGCAACATCTTAGAGCTGATCAAGATTTGCTAGTCGACAGATGGACAGAAATCCTTGCGGCCGAAGAGCATAAACTCGAACGCCCCTCCAAGAGCTACCCAAAGCGCAGGTTGCTACCCCGATTAGAGGAGGAAGCACTTAAACCTACATCACCAGCACTTGATACGGCCGACCGCCCACCTCGTGGCCGCGACAGAGAGGCCTCTCAGCCCTCCACTCAAGCTGCACCCCGTACCAAGGCACGGGAAAATGCGCCAGACCTGCGAGATATGTTGGAGGACAAGGCAAGGCAAACAAGATCGATCTACGAATCGCGTGGGCACCCCACGACTCGAGACGATAACCGTCACGCCGGACACAAATCCGGTAGGGCCGAACACAGTAGACAAAGCCCATTGGAGCTACGTCGTGATATAGCCCAGTACAGAGACGCCGCACACCCACTATGCTTCACAGATGAAATAATGGATCATCAAATCCCCGAGGGTTTCAAACCCGTAAACATCGAATCATATGATGGCACAACAGATCCTGCGGTATGGATCGAGGATTATCTCCTTCATATCCACATGGCCCACGACGATGATCTCCATGCCATCAAATACCTCCCACTCAAGCTTAAAGGACCAGCTCGGCATTGGCTTATCAGCTTGCCAGCAGGATCAATCAGTTGTTGGGAGGACCTGTAAGCCGCATTCCTCGACAATTTCTAGGGCACTTACGTGCAACCACCAGACGCCGATGACCTAAGCCACGTAATTCAGCAGCCAGAGGAATCGGCCAGGCAATTCTGGACACGATTCCTAACAAAGAAAAATCAAATAGTCGACTGTCCGGACGCAGAGGCCCTAGCAGCCTTCAAGCACAATATCCGTGAAGAGTGGCTTACCCGACACCTTGGACAGGAAAAGCTGAAATCTATGGCAGCACTCACGACACTCATGACCCGCTTTTGCACGGGAGAAGACAGCTGGCTTGCTCGTAGCAACAATATGACCAAAAACCCTGGTAATTCGGATACCAGGGATAGTAGTGGCAGGTCGCGTCGCAACAAGCAGAAGCGCCGCATTAACGGCGACAATGCTGAGGATACGACAGTTAATGCCGGATTCAGAGGCTATAAATCCGGTCAGCGGAAAAAGCCATTCAACAGAAATCCTAGGGGCCCGTCCAGTTTGGACCGAATACTCAACCGCTTGTGCCAGATACATGGCACCCCCGAAAAGCCGGCCAATCACACCAACAGGGATTGTTGGGTGTTCAAGCAGGCAGGCAAGTTAAATGCCGAAAATAAAGACAAGGGGCTGCATAGCGATGACGACAAAGAGCCCCAGCCACCGAACAAAAGTGGACAGAAGGGTTTTCCCCCACAAGTGCGGACGGTGAACATGATATACGCAACCCACATCCCCAAGAGGGAGCGGAAGCGCGCGTTAAGGGACGTATACGCGGTAGAGCCAGTCGCCCCAAAGTTCAACCCATGGTCCTCCTGCCCGATCACCTTTGATCGAAGGGACCATCCCACTAGCACCCGTCATGGCGGATTCGCCGCATTGGTTCTAGACCCAATTATTGACGGATTTCATCTCACTAGAGTCCTTATGGACGGCGGCAATAGCCTGAACCTGCTTTACCAGGATACGTGCGGAAAATGGGCATAGATCCCTCGAGGATTAAGCCCACCAAAATGACCTTTAAAGGCGTAATACCAGGTGTAGAGGCCAACTGTACAGGCTCAGTCACACTTGAAGTGGTCTTCGGATCTCCGGATAATTTCCGAAGCGAGGAGTTAATCTCCGACTTAGTCCCATTCCGCAGTGGCTATCACGCACTGATCGGGCGAACCGCATTTGCCAAGTTCAATGCGGTACCGCACTACGCATACCTTAAGCTCAAGATGCCAGGCCCTCGAGGAGTAATTATGGTCAATGGAAACACCGAACGCTCCCTCCGAACGGAGGAGCACACGGCGGCCCTTGCAGCGGAAGTACAAAGCAGCCTCTCCAGGCAGTTCTCCAGTCTGGCCATTAAACATCCGGACACCGTCAAGCGCACCCAGAGTAACCTACAACAAGACCGCCCGGCACGCTCCGAGTAGGCGTGGCAATGCGGCCCCAACACCAGCCCTCGCAAAAATGCGACACCTTTGCTTCGCGTACATAACTACGCTCTAGAAATACCATGGGTACAGGGGGAGGGGCACCAGCACGGCATGCCCGAAACACGGCTTAAACCGCACGAGGGGCTGCTGATTTTTTAATTTTCTCTTACTTTCAGGACTCCATTCTTCGGAAGGCCTGTTCGGCAGTTCAATTGCCGCACAAACGATGCAAGAACCAGGGAAGCAGACAAGCCATGCCGCATTACGGAACTCCTAGGTGGTCTCTATCACGAGAGTATACCTGTTTCGCATACCATTCCGCAGCCTGCCCCGGGAACGGACATGTTAAATAGTCCAACCTTTTGCTTATCGCATTATTTGTATCGTTCTGCTTTGATCACAGCCCTTTTTAATAAACAATGCATAGCTTTTGTCTATTTTTGCAGTACTCTTTTTTTTTACAAATATATGTTCCTTGACGACATGCTGCACCCGTACACTTTGGTACGGCCAAAATACGCCAGGGGCTTTAGTACCCCTCAATATGGTGTGAGAAGTCCGAACACTTTAACAAGTGCGGCACCCCGAACTTATAGCATTATATGCATCGGCTCCTAATCATGTCTTGGGTCAATAGTTGGGTTTGCCCGGCTCCTATGTTGGTGCCTTACATTCCGCTATGTCGGCGAAGGTAGCACTAGGAGAACTACTGCGATTGTGCCCCAATTGAGCTGGGTCGAGCACCTGAGTAGAGAAAGCTAAAACTAACTGTCATGATGAAGCGAGAGCTAGTCGCTGTTCGAGAGGTTTTTCGAGTCCCTAAAGACTTATGCCGCTTAGAGCGAGGAGTCGGCTCTGTCTGGCCAAGGCGTGGATAGCGCCCCGAACTCGGTCTTCCGAATACCAGGGGCTTCGTCGAAATTTAAAATTATAGAATTCTATGGCTAAGTGAGAGTGTTCACGCATTATAGTTCGATTGCCTTGTTCGTTGTGCTGAGCGCCTCCCTTGAAGTACCCAAACATGGGAAAAAGAGCGCTCAGGTTTATTCCTGAACACCCCAGCACTAGCGGCATGGGGGCAGAAGCCGACGACTCGCCATCTCTCAGAATTGATAAACAGCCGCACGGAAGGTAATATTTTAAAACAGCATTGCTTAGCGCATATGAACAAGTTTTCAGCGCATAGGACAAAACGAGCGAGTTTTACTCAAAAATTACATCCCTGGAACATTCATCCGCCATAAGGCGGGCACCCTTCAGAACATCCTTATAATAATTCTCGGGCTTGCGATGCTCTTTCTGAAGGAAATATGCCCTAGAGGCAATAATAAAGTTATTATTTATTTCCTTATATCATGATAAAAGTTTATTATTCATGCTAGAATTGTATTAACCCGAAACATAATACATGTGTGAATACATAGACAAACAGAGTGTCACTAGTATGCCTCTACTTGACTAGCTCGTTAATCAAAGATGGTTATGTTTCCTAACCATGGACAAAGAGTTGTCATTTGATTAATGGGATCACATCATTAGTTGAATGATCTGATTGACATGACCCATTTCATTAGCTTAGCACCCGATCGTTTAGTATGTTGCTATTGCTTTCTTCATGACTTATACATGTTCCTATGACTATGAGATTATGCAACTGCCATGTGCCGGAGTAACACGTTGTGTGCTACCAAACGTCACAACGTAACTGGGTGATTATAAAGGTGCTCTACAAGTGTCTCCAAAGGTACATGTTGGGTTGGCGTATTTCGAGATTAGGATTTGTCACTCCGATCGTCGGAGAGGTATCTCTGGGCCCTCTCGGTAATGCACATCACTTAAGCCTTGCAAGCATTGCAACTAATGAGTTAGTTGCGGGATGATGTATTATGGAACGAGTAAAGAGACTTGCCGGTAACGAGATTGAACTAGGTATTGGATACCGATGATCGAATCTCGGGCAAGTAACATACCGATGACAAAGGGAACAACGTATGTTGTTATGCGGTCTGACCGATACAGATCTTCGTAGAATATGTAGGAGCCAATATGAGCATCAAGGTTCCGCTATTGGTTATTGACCGGAGACGAGTCTCGGTCATTTCTACATTGTTCTCGAACCCGTAGGGTCCGCATGCTTAAGGTTTCGATGACAGTTATATTACGAGTTTATGAGTTTTGATGTACCGAAGGAGTTCGGAGTCCCGGATGTGATCACGGACATGACAAGGAGTCTCGAAATGGACGAGACATAAAGATTGATATATTGGAAGCCTATGGTTGGATATCGGAAGTGTTCCGGGTGAAATCGGGATTTTACTGGAGTACCGGGAGGTTACCGGAACCCCCCAGGATGTATATGGGCCTTAGTGGGCCTTAGTGGAAGAGAGGAGAGGTGGCCAGAGATGGGCCGCGCGCCTCTCCCCCCTTGGTCCGAATAGGACAAGGAGAGGGGGCCGGGCCCCCTTCCTTCTCTCTCTCCTCTTTCCCGCCTCCATGAATCCTATTCCAACTAGGAAAGAGGGGGGGAGTCCTACTCCCGGAGGGAGTAGGACTCCTCCTGGCGCGCCTCCTCTTGGCCAGCCGGCCCCCCTTTGAGCCTTTATATACGGAGGCAGGGGCACCCCCTAGAGACACAAGTTGATCCACGTGATCATATTCTTAGCCGTGTGCGGTGCCCCCTTCCACCATATTCCTCGATAATATTGTAGCAGTGCTTAGGCGAAGCCCTGCAACATTAGTACATCAAGATCGTCACCACGCCGTCATGCTGACGGAACTCTTCCCCGACACTTTGCTGGATCGGAGTCCGGGGATCGTCATCGAGCTGAACGTGTGCTAGAACTCGGAGGTGCCGTAGTTTCGGTGCTTGAACGGTCGGGCCGTGAAGACGTACGACTACATCAACCGCATTGTCATAACGCTTCTGCTATCGGTCTACGAGGGTACGTAGACAACACTCTCCCCTCTCGTTGCTATGCATCACCATGATCTTGCGTGTGCGTAGGAAATTTTTTGTAATTACTACGTTCCCCAACAGTGGTATCAGAGCCTAGGTTTTATGTGTTGATGTTATATGCACGAGTAGAACACAAGCGAGTTGTGGGCGATATAAGTCATACTGCTTACCAGCATGTCATACTTTGGTTCGGCGGTATTGTTGGACGAAGCGGCCCAGACCGACATTACGCGTACGCTTACGCGAGACCGGTTCTCCCGACGTGCTTTGCACATAGGTGGCTTGCGGGTGACAGTTTCTCCAACTTTAGTTGAACTGAGTGTGGCTACACCCGGTCCTTGCGAAGGTTAAAACAGCACCAACTTGACAAACTATCTTGTGGTTTTGATGCGTAGGTAAGATTGGTTCTTGCTTAAGCCCGTAGCAGCCATGTAAAAACTTGCAACAACAAAGTAGAGGACGTCTAACTTGTTTTTGCAGGGCATGTTGTGATGTGATATGGTCAAGACATGATGCTAAATTTTATTGTATGAGATGATCATGTTTTGTAACCAAGTTATTGGCAACTGGCAGGAGCCATATGGTTGTCGCTTTATTGTATGCAATGCAATCGCGCTGTAATGCTTTACTTTATCACTAAGCGGTAGCGATAGTCGTGGAAGCATAAGATTGGCGAGACGACAACGATACTACGATGGAGATCAAGGTGTCGCGCCGGTGACGATGGCGATCATGACGGTGCTTCGGAGATGGAGATCACAAGCACAAGATGATGATGGCCATATCATATCACTTATATTGATTGCATGTGATGTTTATCTTTTATGCATCTTATCTTGCTTTGATTGACGGTAGCATTATAAGATGATCTCTCACTAAATTATCAAGAAGTGTTCTCCCCGAGTATGCACCATTGCAAAAGTTCTTCGTGCCGAGACACCACGTGATGATCGGGTGTGATAGGCTCTACATTCAAATACAGCGGGTGCAAAACAGTTGCACACGCGGAATACTCAGGTTATACTTGACGAGCCAAGCATATACAGATATGGCCTCGGAACACGGAGACCGAAAGGTCGAGCGTGAATCATATAGTAGATATGATCAACATAGTGATGTTCACCAATGAAACTACTCCATCTCACGTGATGATCGGACATGGTTTAGTTAATTTGGATCACGTAATCACTTGGAGGATTAGAGGGATATCTATCTAAGTGGGAGTTCTTAAGTAATATGATTAATTGAACCTAAATTTATCATGAACTTAGTACCTGATAAGTATCTTGCTTATGTATGTTTCATTGTAGATAGATGGCCCGTGTTGTTGTTCCGTTGAATTTTAATGCATTCCTTGAGAAAGCAAGGTTGAAAGATGATGGTAGCAATTACACGGACTCGGTCCGTAACTTGAGGATTATCCTCATTGCTGCATAGAAGAATTACATCCTGGAAGCACCGCAGGGTGCCAGGCCTGCTGCTGGAGCAACACCAGATGTTATGAACGTGTGGCAGAGCAAAGCTAATGACTACTCGATAGTTCAATGTGCCATGCTTTATGGCTTAGAACCAGGACTTCAACGACGTTTTGAACGTCATGGGGCATATGAGATGTTCCAGGAGTTGAAGTTAATATTTCAAGCAAATGCCCGGATTGAGAGATATGAAGTCTCCAATAAGTTCTATAGCTGCAAGATGGAGGAGAACAATTCTGTCAGTGAGCATATACTCAAGATGTCTGGGTATTGTAATCACTTGATTCAACTGGGAGTTAATCTTCCGGATGATAGCGTCATTGACAAAATTCTCCAATCACTTCCACCAACCTACAAGAGCTTCGTGATGAACTATAATATGCAAGGGATGAATAAGACTATTCCCGAGCTCTTCGCGATGCTGAAAGCTGCGGAGGTAGAAATCAAGAAGGAGCATCAAGTGTTGATGGTCAACAAGACCACTAGTTTCAAGAAAAAGGGCAAAGGGAAGAAGAAGGGGAACTTCAAGAAGAACAGCAAGCAAGTTGCTGCTCAAGAGAAGAAACCCAAGTCTGGACCTAAGCCTGAAACTGAGTGCTTCTACTGCAAGCAGACTGGTCACTGGAAGAGGAACTGCCCCAAGTATTTGGCAGATAAGAAGGATGGCAAGGTGAACAAAGGTATATGTGATATACATGTTATTGATGTGTACCTTACTAATGCTCAAAGTAGCACCTGGGTATTTCATATTGGTTCTGTTGCTAATATTTGCAACTCGAAACAGGGACTACAGATTAAGCGAAGATTGGCTAAGGACGAGGTGACGATGCGCGTGGGAAATGGTTCCAAAGTCGATGTGATCGCGGTCGGCACGCTACCTCTACATCTACCTTCGGGATTAATATTAGAGCTAAATAATTATTATTTGATGCCAGCGTTAAGCATGAACATTATATCTGGATCTTGTTTGATTCGAGACAGTTATTCATTTAAATCAGAGAATAATGGTTGTTCTATTTATATGAGTAATATCTTTTATGGTCATGCACCCTTGAAGAATGGTCTATTCTTATTGAATCTCGATAGTAGTGACACACATATTCATAATGTTGAAGCCAAAAGATGCAGAGTTGATAATGATAGTGCAACTTATTTGTGGCACTGCCGTTTAGGTCATATCGGTGTAAAGCGCATGAAGAAACTCCATACTGATGGACTTTTGGAACCACTTGATTATGAATCACTTGGTACTTGCAAACCGCCTTATGGGCAAGATGACTAAAACGCCGTTCTCCGATACTATGGAGAGAGCAACAGATTTGTTGGAAATCATACATACAAATGTATGTGGTCCGATGAATATTGAGGCTCGTGGCGGATATCGTTATTTTCTTACCTTCACAGATGACTTAAGCAGATATGGGTATATCTACTAACACAAGTCTGAAACATTTGAAAAGTTCAAAGACAGAGTGAAGTTGAAAATCATCGTAACAACAAAATAAAGTTTCTACGATCTGATCGTGGAGGAGAATATTTGAGCTACGAGTTTGGTGTATATTTGAAACAATGCGGAATAGTTTCGCAACTCACGCCACCCGGAAACACCACAGCGTAATGGTGTGTCCGAACGTCGTAATCGTACTTTAGTAGATATGGTACGATCTATGATGTCTCTTACTGATTTACCGCTATCGTTTTGGGGTTATGCTTTAGAGACGACCGCATTCACATTAAATAGGGCACCATCAAAATCCGTTGAGACGACGCCTTATGAACTATGGTTTGGCAAGAAACCAAAGTTGTCGTTTCTAAAAGTTTGGGGCTGCGATGCTTATGTGAAAAAGCTTCAACCTAATAAGCTCGAACCCAAAACGGAGAAATGTGTCTTCATAGGATATCCAAAGGAGACTATTGGATACACCTTCTATCACAGATCCGAAGGCAAGACTTTTGTTGCTAAGTTCGGAAACTTTCTCGAGAAGGAGTTTCTCTCGAAAGAAGTGAGTGGGAGGAAAGTAGAACTTGATGAGGTAACTGTACCTGCTCCCTTGTTGGAGAGTAATGCATCACAGAAACCTGTTTCTGTGACACCTACACCAATAAGTGAGGAAGCTAATGATAATGATCATGAAACTTCAGAACAAGATACTACTGAACCTCGTAGATCAACCAGAGTGAGATCCGCACCAGAGTGGTACGGTAATCCTGTTCTGGAAGTCATGCTACTAGATCATGATGAACCTACGAACTATGAAGAAGCGATGGTGAGCCCAGATTCCGCAAAATGGCTTGAAGCCATGAAATCTGAGATGGGATCCATGTATGAGAACAAAGTGTGGACTTTGGTTGACTTGCCCGATGATCGGCAAGCGATTGAGAATAAATGGATCTTCAAGAAGAAGACTGACGCTGACGGTAATATTACTGTCTACAATGCTCAACTTGTCGCAAAAGGGTTTCGGCAAGTTCAAGGGATTGACTACGATGAGACCTTCTCACCCGTAGCGATGCTTAAGTCTGTCCGAATCATGTTAGCAATTGCCGCATTTTATGATTATGAAATTTGGCAGATGGATGTCAAAACTGCATTCCTAAATGGGTTTCTGGAAGAAGAGTTGTATATGATGCAACCAGAAGGTTTTGTCGATCCAAAGGGAGCTAACAAAGTGTGCAAGCTCCAGCGATCCATCTATGGACTGGTGCAAGCCTCTCGGAGTTGGAATAAATGCTTTGATAGTGTGATCAAAGCATTTGGTTTTATACAGACTTTCGGAGAAGCCTGTATTTACAAGAAAGTGAATGGGAGCTCTGTAGCATTTCTGATATTATATGTGGATGACATATTACTGATTGGAAATGATATAGAATTTCTGGATAGCATAAAGGGATACCTGAATAAGATTTTTTCAATGAAAGACCTCGGTGAAGCTGCTTACATATTAGGCATTAAGATCTATAGAGATAGATCAAGACGCTTAATTGGACTTTCACAAAGCACATACCTTGACAAGATTTTGAAGAAGTTCAAAATGGATCAAGCAAAGAAAGGGTTCTTGCCTGTGCTACAAGGTGTGAAATTGAGTCAGACTCAATGCCCGACCACTGCAGAAGATAGAGAGAAAATGAAAGATGTTCCATATGCTTCAGCCATAGGCTCTATCATGTATGTGATGCTGTGTACCAGACCTGATGTGTGCCTTGCTATAAGTCTAGCAGGGAGGTACCAAAGTAATCCAGGAGTGGATCACTGGACAGCGGTCAAGAACATCCTGAAGTACCTGAAAAGGACTAAGGATATGTTTCTCGTATATGGAGGTCACAAAGAGCTCATCGTAAACGTTTACGTTGATGCAAGCTTTGACACTGATCCGGACGATTCTAAATTGCAAACCGGATACGTGTTTACATTAAACGGTGGAGCTGTCAGTTGGTGCAGTTCTAAGCAAAGCGTCGTGGCAGGATCTACATGTGAAGCGGAGTACATAGCTGCTTCGGAAGCAACAAACGAAGGAGTCTGGATGAAGGAGTTCATATCCGATCTAGGTGTCATACCTAGTGCATCGGGTCCAATGAAAATCTTTTGTGACAATACTGGTGCAATTGCCTTGGCGAAGGAATCTAGATTTCACAAGAGAACCAAGCACATCAAAAGACGCTTCAATTCCATCCGGGATCTAGTCCAGGTGGGAGACATAGAGATTTGCAAGATACATACGGATCTGAATGTAGCAGACCCGTTAACTAAGCCTCTTCCACGAGCAAAACATGATCAACACCAAGGCTCCATAGGAGTTAGAATCATTACTGTGTAATCTAGATTATTGACTCTAGTGCAAGTGGGAGACTGAAGGAAATATGCCCTAGAGGCAATAATAAAGTTATTATTTATTTCCTTATATCATGATAAAAGTTTATTATTCATGCTAGAATTGTATTAACCGGAAACATAATACATGTGTGAATACATAGACAAACAGAGTGTCACTAGTATGCCTCTACTTAACTAGCTCGTTAATCAAAGATGGTTATGTTTCCTAACCATGGACAAAGAGTTGTCATTTGATTAATGGGATCACATCATTAGTTGAATGATCTGATTGACATGACCCATTTCATTAGCTTAGCACCCGATCGTTTAGTATGTTGCTATTGCTTTCTTCATGACTTATACATGTTCCTATGACTATGAGCTTATGCAACTCCCATGTGCCGGAGGAACACTTTGTGTGCTACCAAACGTCACAACGTAACTGGGTGATTATAAAGGTGCTCTACAGGTGTCTCCAAAGGTACATGTTGGGTTGGCGTATTTCGAGATTAGGATTTGTCACTCCGATCGTCGGAGAGGTATCTCTGGGCCCTCTCGGTAATGCACATCACTTAAGCCTTGCAAGCATTGCAACTAATGAGTTAGTTGCGGGATGATGTATTACGGAACGAGTAAAGAGACTTGCCGGTAACGAGATTGACTAGGTATTGGATACCGATGATCGAATCTCGGGCAAGCAACATACCGATGACAAAGGGAACAACGTATGTTGTTATGCGGTCTGACCGATAAAGATCTTCGTAGAATATGTAGGAGCCAATATGAGCATCCAGGTTCCGCTATTGGTTATTGACCGGAGACGAGTCTCAGTCATGTCTACATTGTTCTCGAACCCGTAGGGTCCGCACGCTTAAGGTTTCGATGACAGTTATATTATGAGTTTATGAGTTTTGATGTACCGAAGGAGTTTGGAGTCCCGGATGTGATCACGGACATGACAAGGAGTCTCGAAATGGCCGAGACATAAAGATTGATATATTGGAAGCCTATGTTTGGATATCGGAAGTGTTCCGGGTGAAATCGGGATTTTACCGGAGTACCGGGAGGTTACTGGAACCCCCCGGGAGGTATATGGGCCTTAGTGGGCCTTAGTGGAAGAGAGGAGAGGTGGCCAGAGATGGGCCGCGCGCCTCTGCCCCCCTTGGTCTGAATAGGACAAGGAGAGTGGGCTGGTCCCCCTTCCTCCTCTCTCTCCTCTTTCCCCCCTCCATGAATCCTATTCCAACTAGGAAAGAGGGGGGGAGTCCTACTCCCGGAGGGAGTAGGACTCCTCCTGGCGTGCCTCCTCTTGGCCGCCCCCCCTTTGAGCCTTTGTATACGGAGGCAGGGGCACCCCCTAGAGACACAAGTTGATCCACGTGATCATATTCTTAGCCGTGTGCGGTGCCCCCTTCCACCATAGTCCTCGATAATATTGTAGCAGTGCTTAGGCGAAGCCATTTGACATTAGTACATCAAGATCGTCACCACGCCGTCGTGCTGACGGAACTCTTCCCCGACACTTTGCTGGATCGGAGTCCGGGGATCGTCATCGAGCTAAACGTGTGCTAGAACTCGGAGGTGCCGTAGTTTCGGTGCTTGATCGGTCGGGCCGTGAAGACGTACGACTACATCAACCGCGTTGTCATAACGCTTCCGCTATCGGTCTACGAGGGTACGTAGACAACACTCTCCCCTCTCGTTGTTATGCATCACCATGGTCTTGCCTCTGCGTCGGAAATTTTTTGTAATTACTACGTTCCGCAACACTTTCCCCGGCGGTGGCCCGTCCTTCACAAGCTTCTCAGCATCCAGCTTGCCCCAATGCACCTTAGCACGGGCAAGGGCCCTACAGGCACCTTCAATGCAGCCGGAGCGCTTGATGACTTCGAGCCTTGGACAGGCCCCCACCAGCCGCCGCACCAGCCTGAAATAGCTCCCAGGCAGAGCCTCTCCAGGCCACAGCCGAACTATGAGGCCCTTCATGGCCTGTTCGGCCGCCTTGTGGAGCTCGACCAGTTGCTTCAGCTGGTCGCTCAGGGGCACGGGGTGTCCGGCCTCAGCATACTGATACCAGAACACCTTCTCTGTCGAGCTACCCTCCTCGGCTCGATAGAATGCGGCGGCATCGGACACGCTACGGGGAAGATCTGCGAATGCTCCTAGAGAGCTCCGGATTCGGGTAAGTAACAAGTAACTCACATTTATGTGTTTGCTTTACATAAAGAATGCCTTACCCGCCGCTATCTTTTTCACCGCATCCAACTCCTGGAGGGTCTTCTGGGATTCGGCCTTGGCAGACTTGGCATTTTCAATAGCCACCGCGAGCTCGGACGCTCGCGTCTTTGAGTCACGCTCCAAACTCTCATGTTTTTTCATGAGAGCCTGGAGCTCTTGCTGCACCTTGCCAACCTGGGCCTCATACTTCTCCCGCTCAGTGCGCTCCGTGGCTGCCCTCTTCTCGGCCTCGAACATCGCTTGCTTAAGGGTCGCCACCTCAGACGTGGCCCCTACAATAGCCACGATAATCCTGTCATTTTTTGCAATTGCACTTTTTTATATATATTTAAACAAGGTATTTCTTACCTTCCTTGTCCTCGAGCTGCTTCTTGGCACGCCCGAGCTCTTGCTCGGACTGCTCGAGGTTCTGCTTTAGCGTGTTCACTTCCGCAGTCAGTGCGACGGACGCTAGTAGAGAAGCCTGCATACGCATATTGACTCCTTTTTGTTAGACTCCTATCAATTTTATTTGATCATCTATTCGGCTTTTCTTCCCGAACACCAAACAGAGCATCAGGGGCTACTATCTATGTGGTAATATTATTTACACATTCTTTACTTACCTCAAAGCCTGTTAAAAGGCTAGCACAAGCTTCAGTCAGTCCGCTCTTGGCGAGCTGAACCTTCCGGACCACCGCACTCATAATGGTGCGGTGCTCCTTGTCGATGGATGCGCCTTTGAGCGCCTCCAACAGATTGTCCGGCGCCTCCGGTTGGACGGGGGTCACCGGCACGGTGGGCTTGCTCCTCTTGGAAGGAGGTCGCCTGCCGGACTCTGGAACCTTTGAAGGTTCCGGAGCGGTGTCTGGCCTAGAGCCAGACTTGGAGCCCTGGGGGTTTTATCCCCTTTACTCCTGGAGTCCGGGAGGTCGCCTTGCGGCGCCTCCAGGACCACCTCCTCCTGGCTTGGAACCTGTTGGGACAACACTTCGGCGTCGTCCGTAGGGTGGGGGGAGGTAGCCGTCGGAAGAGAATTCACATCTGACGAGTCCAGTGAACCGCTCGACGACACGTCGAGCCGGTCTTTGGGTGGGCTGCATAATCATATTCGACATAAGGGAAAGCTGTGCAATAAAGGAATACTATGAATTACTCTGGTATCGGATACTTACGATTTCGCCAGGGGCTTGGCCCTGAGCGGCCACTCCTCTCCGCTGTCGTCGGCGTTGGTGGAGTAGTCCGGAGGAAGGGGTTTCCCCTTCTCGGACCCTTCAGCCTCCGCAGTGAGGGCGGCCTTCCTTTTCTTCTCTCCCCCCGCTGGAGGGGGAGAGGTCTCTTCTTCCTCCTCCTCGTCTTCACGGGACGAATGCGCCTTGGAGCCGTCGGATGATGAACCCGACACCTCCTGGCGCCGGGCACTTTTCGAGTCCCCGTGGCCTTCTTCTCCGGCACCGCATAGGGTGCTGGAACAAGCAGCTTCGCCAAGCGGGCATCGGCTGGGTCTTCGGGCAAAGGAGCCAGATAGTCGATCTGTCCGGACTTCGCCTGCCAACCCTGTCAAAGGTAAGGGAGCTTAGATCCCGCATAGAGTTAAACTATGAAAAACTAATACCCTATAAAAGGTACAAACAACTTACCGCATTAGCGTGACGCTGAGTGCTGAATCCGCGATCCTCGGTAGCGGATGCGGGAGCCTCGGCGCCCTTGAAAAGCACCTTCCAGGCATCTTCGTACGTCGTGTCGAAGAGCCTGCTCAGAGTTCGGTGCTGCGCCGGGTTGAACTCCCACAGATTGAAGGCCCGTTGTTGACATGGGAGGATCCGGCGGATGAGCATAACCTAGACTACGTTGACAAGCTTGAGCTGCTTGTCCACTAGGGTTTGGATGCATGTTTGCAGTCCAGTCACCTCTCCTTTGCTGCCCCAAGACAGGCCCGTCTCTTTCCAGGACGTGAGCCGCGTCGGGGGTCTGGACCGGAACTCGGGGGCTGCGACCCACTTAGGTCGCGCGGCTCGGTGATGTAAAACGACCCCGATTGCCACCCCTTCAGGGTCTCCACAAAGGAGCCCTCGAGCCATAAGACGTTGGGCATCTTGCCCACCATGGCGCCTCCGCACTCCGCCTAGTTACCGCGCACCACCTTCGGCTTGACATTGAAAGTCTTGAGCCATAGGCCGAAATGGGGGCAGATGCAGAGGAAAGCCTCGCACACGACGATAAACGCCAAGATGTTGAGGATGAAGTTCGGGGCCAGATCATGGAAATCCAGGCCGTAGTAGAACATGAGTCCCCGGACGAATGGGTGGATAGGAAAGCCCAGTCCGCGGAGGAAGTGGGGAAGGAACACTACCCTCTCATGGGGCCTTGGGGTGGGGAGGAGCTGCCCCTCTTCGGGAAGCCGGTACGCGATGTCATTAGACAAGTATCCGGCCTTCCTTAGTTTTTTGATGTGTCCCTCCGTTACGGAGGAGACCATCCACTTGCCTCCCGCTCCGGACATGGCTGGAGAAGGTTGAGGTGGGGGGTGCGGACTTGGGCACTGGAGTTCGAGTGCGCGAAAATGGATAGGCAAAGGAGGAAGAAGGCGTAGGTGAAAAGGTGGATCCTTATCCCCTTATATGGGTGGACGCAACTACGTTTCCCCACCAGCCTGGTAAAACTCGCTTATCTCCAAGCGTCGTAATCAATGGTGCGGTTGGGTTACCCACGCCCGTATTGATGAGAATCCCAGAATAAGGGGACATGATCTCTGCTTCGACGGGACGTGCCAAGGAAACCGCCTCGCATGACACGCTGAGGTGGGACAATAAAACGATTCGAATAAAGGCTTGGCCGTGGTGCGATGTCACACTACGGAATACGTCAGTAGATTAGATTTGTGTAAATATTATTCTCTCTATGGCAATATGTGGAAACTTATTTTGTAGAGCCGGACACTATCTTTGTGTTCAAAATATTCTATGAAGTACTTGGAGGAGGAACCCGCCTTGCAATGCCGAAGACAAACTGCATGCTGGACTCGTCGTCATTGATGCCTAGTTTAGGAGCTACTGAGGGAGTCCTAGATTAGGGGGTGTCCGGATAGCCGAACTATACCTTCGGCCGGACTCCTGGACTATGAAGATACAAGATTGAGGACTTCGTCCCGTGTCCGGAAGGGACTTTACTTGGCGTGGAAGGCAAGCTTGGCGATACGGATATGTAGATCTCCTACCATTGTAACCGACTTTGTGTAACCCTAACCCTCTCCGATGTCTATATAAACCGGAGGGTTTTAGTCCGTAGGACAACATACACAACAATCATACCATAGGCTAGCTTCTAGGGTTTAGCCTCTCCGATCTCGTGGTAGATCTACTCTTGTACTACCCATATCATCAATATTAATCAAGCAGGACGTAGGGTTTTACCTCCATCAAGAGGGCCCGAACCTGGGTAAAACTTCGTGTCCCTTGCCTCCTGTTACCATCCGGCCTAGACGCACAGTTCGGGACCCCCTACCCAAGATCCGCCGGTTTTGACACCGACAGTCATCTTGCCTGAAAACCCGCAAGGAAGAAGAACGAGTCCATGAAGAAGACAAACGGACGTAGATGAACGGATCCTCACAACTCCGGAACGAAACCGAAGCTAACGCGAGAATTAACCCAGAAAGAAACAAAAAACAAAGTAAACAACCATCACATAAACATGGCATGATGCACAATCGAGTATGATGCATGTCCGGTTTAATGAAGCATGGCATGTCAAAATGCACAAGCAATCCTACAAATTAAGTGGAGCTCAATATGCATCGGGATGCATATTGACAAACACCACATTCAAGTTATTTAGTTCAATCTCGTTTATGTACCCAACAATATTAAATATTGATTAATATGGCAAGGGGTGAAGCAAATGATAACTACCTATCTAGGCAAGTTTAAATGAGGCCGGAACAACAAAGAACAAGTCTGGAAACTCCTCATGCGCATATTATAGATTTGGTACTGTTATGCCCTAAACCATAGTTTATAGTTGTTAAACATGCAAAGTGAGGCCACCATGTTAAACTAGGCATTTTTTTCACCCCATTTACATATAAAGTTTATTAAATTCCGAGTTATGGTTATTTAGTTATGAAATAAATCATTTTAGCATGGCATAGGAGCAAATTTAACCAAACAACATTTTAAACATTTTAAACATGGATGAAAGTTGGAAATAATTAACCTACACATAATTCTAAGCATTTTTCATATATAATTCATTTTAATCTGATGCACCAATTGGGAGTTATTATATGCAAGAACTATGCGGGGTTTTCTGTAAAGCTGTCAGCCTCTGGAAAAAAAGACAAAAACACCAGATCTGGAAAAAACATTACAGGCCGAAACAAGAATCTGGCCCAACAGCAGGAAAGGAAGGTGGGCGCTGGGGTGTGGCTTCACCTAGTGGGCTGAGGCCCAGTTGGGGGACGCAAGGTTGCTGGCAAAGGCACTGGCTGGGCTTTGCCGCGGCTGCAGCCCTTGCGCGCGATGAAGAAGCAGTCGTCCTCTGCTCGGACGAGGACGAGGCAGAGGCAGGGACCTACACAGGGACGGCACGGCGAGGCCAGAGGTCGGGGATGCACGGAGGAGTCCGATCCGATGTGGGAGCTCAGCGGCATCCAGATCCGAGCATCAGGAGGTCTTCGATCCGTGCAGGAGGCGGCTGCTCGAACTCGAAGGTTGCTGCAACTCCTGAAGAAAGACAGAGAGTTCAGAGAACTTGGAGAGTGACGGGAAAGGAAAAGGGGGGAGAGAGAAGAAAGAAGAGGAGTACACAGCAATGCTTGGGTGCTCCCCGATGACGAGGCGCCTGGCGAAGCGGTGGCGACGAGGGATTGGAACTGGAGGTCAAACGGGGTGACGCAAAGAGTCGAACATGGGAGGCTGCCCATGGAGTTCGATAAAGGGTTGCAGGAGAGGTCGGGGATGCGTGGGACCCGTGCATGGGCATGCCAAGGGCGCCAAATCTGGGCATGGGCGACGCGACTTGAAGACGAGGGTGGCCATGGCGTGTCCCTCTGCAGGTCGATGGCGACGAGGCGAGGAGGTAGCCGAAGGAGGCAGAGCTCCAAGCGGCAGCACCATGGATCCCTGTGAGAGAAAATAGAGAAAGGAAAGGGAAGATCGTGAGAAGGAGAGGTTGAGAAGCAGGAGGGAAAAGGAGCGGGGCTGTCGAGGCACTCATCTCCGGCGAGGTTTCGGTCGTCGGTGTCGGCCGGACGACGAGGCAGGGTCGAGGGCGATGGGGAGCTGCAGGAGGAGCTCGGGCATAGGGGATCGAGAGAGGTCTGGTGATTGGTGGGTTTGGATCTGGAGGGATCCTGAGAAAGAGTGTGGCGGCGGCGCGAGGTAGGATCCCTAGAAATTAGGTGGGTTGTCTAGATATATATGGTAGGTGGGTTTGAGTTAGGGGCATCTGGTCCCTCCGATCTTAATCGGACGGTCGCGAATAAAATAGCTAGGGAGTCCAAATAAGAAAACGGTGATGTTTTGTAGATGTTTGAGGATGATCCGGACATGACGGTGGCGACAGTCCGGGTCGGGTCCGGGATAGCTTTTCGGACACGCACGCGAGGAGGGTCGCAGGCTGACGAGAGAGGTTAGCTAGGGCCTAGCGGTGAGAGGTAGTGCATAAGGCAAAGGGCTGAGAAGAGAGAAGAGGAGAGGCCCGGCGACTGTTTCCGGAGACTGAAAACGTCCGACGTGTGCCCGGCTATAATGCCACTATAGTTTAACGGTTGGGCTATGAAACGAACTCCGAATGCGATGAAACTTGACAGGCGGTCTATCTACACTATAATAAGACCACAGGCCAACTTTCAACCCAATCCGTGAACATTTTCTGGCCACTTATAAAATAATATTTCGGACGTGCCGCGGGCACGTGCAAGTGTGTCTGGGCTCAGAATGGACAACGGACGGATGCAAGTTTTGAAAACATGATGATGCAATGCGGATGATGACATGATAAAATGCAACACACACGCAAATGACATGGCAACGTCGGCGAATAATAGGAAGACACCTGGCACATCGGTCTCGGGGCATCACAACACTCCACCGCTACGAGAGGATCTCGTCCCGAGATCTAGAATGACACCGGAGGGAAACAAAAGAGAACGAGGAGAGGTAAAGCTAAGTTGCTCCTTTGACAAACGAGTGAAACCAAAGAACCTTGCAAAGTTAAGCCATTTCGAGAAAAGAATACAACAGAGATGAACGAAGTAGAAAGCACTCCGTTAGGAAAGAGGAACGAGGAAGAACAAGGTTGAAAGCACTCCGGTAGGGAAGAGTAATAAGGAAGAACAAATTCGGACAACACTCCGGTTGAAAAGAGATGCAAAGCTTGATAAGGCGAAGCGAACTTTAGCAAAAGGCACAACACTCCGGTTAAATGGATAAGCATGAAAAGAACACGATCCTCACCATTCGAGATGATGAGAGAAAAGAGCAACATCACAATGCCTCCGGATGAAGGAATAGAAGATAGATAATTGAAGTAGAAGAATGGAGAGGAAAATGCCAACTTCTGTCACAATTGGGCTTGAAAAGGCATCCTTAGGAGATCGGTCGAACGGAGTTGTTGGAACACAACCAACGAAAATAACAAACTTGATATGGTCTTATGGAATACATCTCAAATTATAAGGTGTCAACCAGCCACTTACAGGAAAAAAATTGGATTGATATGGGCGAGGAGGCGAGAAACTTATCTCGCCAGAAGGATAAAAGAAGAACTTGGGTCCTTTATAAACACCATAAATAGCAACAAACCTTAGGGAAGACTTTAGGTGAAATATAACCCAAGGTAAATCCAAAGAAGAGATTGACGGATTTAAAATACCTCACCTTGATAACTTGTGAAACACGAAGCACGAAGGGAAATTATCCAGAATGACATATGTAGGACCTTGAAGTAGATGTGTCTAGAGGGGGGGTGATTAGACACTTAATGCTAAAGTTGCAGTTTTTAAGCTTTTTCAGTTTAAGTGGAGTTTAGGCACAATTTCAACATCCACAATACATATCAAGCAAGCATGCAAAGAGTATATAGGCAGCGGAAAGTAAAGCATGCAACTTGCAAGAATGTAAAGGGAAGGGTTTGGAGAATTCAAACGCAATTGGAGACACGGATGTTTTTCCCGTGGTTCGGATAGGTGGTGCTATCCTACATCCACGTTGATGGAGCCTTCAACCCAGGGTAACGGTTGCGCGAGTCCACGGAGGGCTCCACCCACGAAGGGTCCAGAAAGAAGCAACCTTGTCTATCCCACCATGGCCATCGCCCACGAAGGACTTGCCTCACTAGCGTTAGATCTTCACGAAGTAGGCGATCTCCTTGCCCTTACAAACTCCTTGGTTCAACTCCACAATCTTGTCGGAGGCTCCCAAGTGACACCTAGCCAATCTAGGAGACACCATTCTCCAAGAAGTAACAAATGGTGTGTTGATGATGAACTCCTTGCTCTTGTGCTTCAAATGATAGTCTCCTCAACACTCAATTCTCTCTCACAGGATTTGGATTTGTTGTAAAGAAGGTTTGAGTGGAAAGCAACTTGGGGAAGGCTAGAGATCAAGATTCATGTGGTAGGAATGGAATATCTTGGCCTCAACACATGAGTAGGTGGTTCTCTCTCAGAACATATGAGTTGGAAGTGTAGATGTGTTCTGATGGCTCTCTCCATGAGTGAAGAGGAGGTGGAGGGGTATATATAGCCTCCACACAAAATCCAACCGTTACACACAATTTACCAATCTCGGTGGGACCGAATCAACAAACTCGGTCAGACCAAAATAGTAAACCTAGTGACCGTTAGAGATTTTCGGTGGGACTGACATGCAACCCGGTAGGACCGATATGGTTAGGGTTAGGGCATAACGTAATCTCGGTGAGACCGATTACACAAACTCGGTGAGACCGATTTGGTAATAAGCTAACCAGAGGGTTGGTCAGGCAAACTCGGTGGGACCGATTCGCTCTTCTCGGTGAGACCAAAATGTTACGAAAAGGAAACAGTGAGTTTACATTGCAATCTCGGTGGGACCGATCCGCTCTTTCGGTGAGACCGAAAAGTTACGAAAAGGAAACAGAGATGGGACCGAGATCCCTATCGGTAGAACCGATTTGCTAGGGTTTGGCAATGGCTATGACAAGTGAAACTCGGTGGCGCCGGATAGAAATAATCGGTAGGTTCGAGTTTCGCTTAGGTTTAGGTCATATGTGGAAGTGGGAAAGTAGCTGAGGATTTTGGAGCATATCATTAAGCACTTGAAGCAAGAGGCTCATTAAGCAACACCTCATCCCTCCTTGATAGTATTGGCTTTTCCTATGGACTCAATGTGATCTTGGATCACAAAAATGTAAAACGAAGAGTCTTGAGCTTTAAGCTTTAGCCAATCCTTTGTCCTTCGCATCTTGGAGAATTCCCCACAACCTTTAGTCCATGCCACTCCATTGTTGAATTTATCTGAAACATACTAGATAGAAACATTAGTCCAATAAGAGATATGTTGTCATTAATTACCAAAACCACCTAGGGAGCACTTGTGCTTTCAATCTCCCCCTTTTTGGTAATTGATGGCAACATACATCAAAGCTTTAGATAAAGATATAAAGAACAACAAGTAAAGCTTTGGAAGGACATGTAATAAGCATAGGCTCCCCCTACATGTATGCACTCATGTAAATGTGAAATATAGAGGCATGTGAGAGCATAACCATGACAGAGTAGGCAATGTGTTACATGTATCTTGGCCATATGCATCAGAGCAAAAGATTATCAAGGAAAATACCTTCATGCTCATGAGTCCTTCTTGCAAACAGTATGTACATAAGCAAGAATTCCTCATACTCATGATTTTGATGCATACACTTACCTTGTAGTCTTTAGCTGGCTTAGGATGGAATGAACCTGCACAAACAAGGTTAGATAACACAGGTATCTCCACTAGCCAGAGCAAACCAAAGAAGCCACAAGAGTACCAAGACAGTGATGACATGTAGAGAGTGAGTACAAGGTACCACAATGGATTCAACATGTCCCCAAGAGTAAAGATATGCAATGAACTTGACTGATTTCTTTCCCTTAGGTGTCTTGCTCCCCCTGAATCTTACATGGGATATTGGGAGAAGATAGGGAACAGAAAATTAGAGCTGAAAGATACAAATGGATAGAACTTAATGCAAATAAGCACATATGAACATGTCTTTCCCCCAAAAAGACATGTGACATCTATCCTCTTGAACATCAAGCATCTGGGATCCTTGAGTATTCTCTCCCCCTGGAAATCTCTTTCTCCCCCTTAATACTTTCTTCCTTGTAGGTGATAAGCTTTGATGTGATCTCTCTCTCCCCCTTTGACATCAATTTCCAAGAAGGGCTTTCTGGAATCCGTCGTATAGGTTTGGTCCTTGAGACTCAACACAAAGCAATGGATAAAACTGTGATGCTTGTAGAGGACAAGATTCATTGAGTAGAGCTGGATCAGAAGAAATATAGAACAAGTGGCAAACTGTTTTTCCTGTTGTGAAGTCGGTGGCACCGAGTGGCATGTTTCGGTGGGGCCGAAAAGATTCGGTTGGACCGAAAACTACAAGTAGGTGAAACCGAGTTCAACACAGAGAAAAACACTTATCACCTCAGCTCACTAAACATGTAGGATCTCACAAAGATTTGCAATGAATTATCTGAAGGATTTGCAAGGAATTGAATGCAGAAAATGCAGAACAAAAACAAAAAGGAAAGAGAAGAAACTGAAAGATCTAGATGAAGTTTTTTTTGAAAAAGAGAAAGAAAATAAATATGCATGAGACAAATGCAATAACACAGAAAAGAACACAAGAGAACTTCATCTAGAGTTGGGCGGTGACATAGTCACCTATGTTAGAGTATATTGACTTAGGAGTTAAGTGAGAACACTTGATCATAGGTCATACTCATCGTTTAAGCTCAAAATGGGGTTACCATTTTTCGTTTAAGCATCTTGATGTATTCACATCTTGTTGAGTTGCTTTCACTCATGTCTTGGAGTAAAGCTTCTCTAAGATGGAATAACATACCTTGGGTGGTGGTGTGGTTCTTGCTCATGTAGTTGAACTTGTGTGGGTGCTCAAGGTTGATGTAGCTCATCAAGATTTGGGAGCACCACTTGGAGTTTGAGTTCATCTACCTACATGGGTTAGTTCTTGCAAGGAAGAGCACTTGTGTATCCAAAAATGACAATCATGAAGCTCAACATAGAATTTTTCAAAGGATATGTTTGAATGGTTTTGTGCTTCCTTGTCTTCAACCACCATTGTGTAGAGACTTGGTGATGTAGAGATTGCTCAAGATGTGAGTGAGTCGCAATCTCATGGAATTAGATTCAACCAAGCACCTACATGGGTTAGACAACATGCAAGGTACAAATATATCCAAGACATAAGATAGTCATCATAAGAGAAATATCATGGATTAGTCATAAGCTCATGTCTTGCATGTATCCAATGGAGTTCCTACTCCAAGTTCGAAGCATCAATAATGTTCAATTCACCTCTCAACCTGCAAAATACTTTCTCATCAAGAGGTTTAGTAAATATATCCGCTACTTGCTTATCGGTGCGAACATGCTTAAGATCAATGTCACCCTTAGCAACATGGTCTCGAATGAAATGATGACGAACTTCAATATGCTTAGTTCGAGAATGTTGTACATGATTATGACCAATTTTGATAGCACTTTCATTGTCACAAAGCAGTGCAACATGTTTCACATAGATCCCATAATCTTTAAGAGTTTGTGTCATCCAAAGTAATTGAGGACAACATGAACCAGCGGCAATGTATTCCGCTTCGGCAGTGGATAAGGATACCGAGTTTTGTTTCTTGGAAGACCAAGACACAAGAGATCTACCAAGAAATTGACAAGTACCTGATGTGGACTTTCTATCAACCTTGTCTCCGGCATAATCCGAGTCGCAATAGCCAACAAGATCAAAAGAAGACCTCTTAGGATACCAAATGCCAAAGTTTGGTGTATGAATTAAGTATCTCACTATCCTTTTCACGGACTTAAGATGACATTCTTTAGGAGCAGCTTGATAACGTGCACACATGCACACACTTAGCATAATGTCGGGACATGAAGCACATAGGTATAAAAAAGAACCAATCATAGAGCGATAAACCTTTTGATCAGCCGGTTCACCATCTTTGTTTAAATCAAGATGTCCACTAGTAGGCATGGGTGTAGGCATACCTTTGCATTCTTGCGTATTGAACTTCTTGAATAAGTCCTTGGTGTACTTCGTTTGAGAGACAAATGTACCTTCCTTAGTTTGCTTGATTTGCAAACCGAGAAAGAATTTGAGTTCACTCATCATAGACATCTCAAACTTCTCTGACATTAGCTTTCCAAACTTTTCACTAAAGAGAGGGTTAGTTGAACCAAATATGATATCATCAACATAAATTTTGCATACAAATAGTTCTCCATTAACCCTTTTAGTAAAAAGAGTAGAATCAATTTTACCAATTTCAAAACCACTTGCAATAAGGAACTTGGTCAAGCATTTATACCATGCTCTAGGAGCTTGTTTAAGACCATAAAGAGCTTTGTGAAGTTTGTAAACATGATTTGGTTTCTTAGGATTGATAAAGCCGGGAGGTTGTTTGACATAAACTTCCTCCTCTATTTCACCATTTAGAAAAGCACTTTTAATGTCCATTTGGTACAAGGTGATATTATGGTGATTAGCATAGGCAAGTAAGATGCGAATGGACTCAAGTCTAGCAACGGGAGCATATGTCTCACCATAGTCCATACCTTTGACTTGTGTGTACCCTTGGGCGACGAGACGTGCTTTGTTGCGAACCACTTGTCCATCTTCATCTTGCTTTTTGCGAAACACCCATTTGGTACCAATGATGTTGTGGTTGTTGTCGGACATCTCAACCAATGTCCAAACTTGGTTTCTCTCAAAGTTGTGTAGCTCTTGATGCATAGCATTTATCCAATCCGGATCTTCCAATGCTTCTTCAACCTTCATAGGTTCAATGCTAGAGATGAATGAATAGTTTTCACAAAAGTTAGCTAAACGAGTTTTTGAGCGAGTGATTCTCCCGGTTTGAATATCATTGTAGATTTGCTCGATGGGATGATCTTTGGCAATTCTTGCTCGAACTCGTGAGAGCTTTTGCTTGGGTCTTTATTGAACATCTTCTTCATCTTGTTCTTCTTGTTGTCCTTCTTCATAGTTGATGTTGTCGTTCTCTTGTCGTGGTGGAGAAGGAGGTTGTTGATGTTCGTCTTGATGCATTTCCTCGTCTTCTTCATCTTGGTGTGTCCCACTTGTGGATGCTTCTGTATCAATTCTTGGTTCACCTTGTCGTGAAGTAGAAGCTTCCACTTGGACGGACGAGGTACTCTCCTTCACCTCCGTTGGACGAATTTTGCCAATAGACAAGTCTTGGATTGCTTCTGAAGGGTCTTTGTCTCCTACATCGATTGGCAATTGCTCTACTTGCGAGCCATTAGATTCATCAAACTTCACATCTACCATCTCTTCAACCTTTCGGGTGAAATTGTTGTAGACACGGTAAGTGTGAGAGTTTGAGCCATAACCAAGTAGAAAACCTTCACGAGATTTAGGAGCAAACTTTGAACGACGATGCTTGCCAAGAATGTAGCACTTTGATCCGAATACTCGAAAGTATCCAACTTGGGGTTTGTTACCGGTGAGGAGCTCGTATGCCGTCTTGCCGAGTAGCTTGTGAAGATACAAGTGATTTGTTGCATGACAAGCTGTCTCAACCGCTTCTGCCCAAAAGTGCTTCGGCGTCTTGTACTCATCAAGCATCGTTCTTGCCATTTCGATGAGCGTCCGGTTCTTCCTCTCAACAACTCCATTTTGTTGAGGTGTGTACGTAGCCGAGAACTCGTGTGAAATCCCTTCTTCGTCAAGAAAGGTGTCCACATTTGCATTCTTGAACTCCGTTCTGTTGTCACTCCGAACCTTCTTGATCTTCACGTCAAACTGATTTTGGGCCTTCCTAGCGAAGTTTTTGAAGATCTTCTGGAACTGCGACTTGTCATCAAGAAAGAACACTGTCGGGTGGTAGGTGCGACATATGCCAACGGGTGGCTTATCATGGTGGGAGCCAATAGAACGTCGCCGGTGCCTGGAAGCGGGATGAGGCGGAGACATGCTCGCCGGCGAATCTTACCCAGCTTTAGGGCTCTCCGGGGAGATAACACCCCTACTGCTGCTCTGCGGGGTCTCCGCATGGTTACTAAACAAACAAGAAGCTACACAATGCTCCTCGAGCTGGTTTGGGTGGAAGGAGGAAGAAGGGCTCAGCTAGCGTGCTTCCTCTCCTTGTATGGTGTCTAGGTCTAACTTGAGCGTTCCCTTGCATGGGTGCACCGGGGGGGTTTATATAGGCCTACCCCCCGGGGGTACAGAGGTAATCCAGCTGGGCGCGGGGCCCAGCTGTCTGTGACCGTGCTCGCCGGCCTCCGCGCCGGCTGCTGGGGCCCGCCGACTGGTGGGTCCCGCCGGCTGCCGGCTCCTTGGTCGACAGGCAGGCCCCACTGGCCAGGGCCTAGTCGGTGGCTGGTTACTGTTGCCCCGTGCTGTTGACGCGGGCTTGGTCGGGGTAAGCGTGGCTACAGTACCGCCGCCCTGGCGGGCGATTACTGTAGCCCCGCCGTACCTTGTCTCTTTAATGGGCGTCTCCTTCAAGGATGATGGCGAGCCGGCTACGGGGAGCCGGCCCCTCTTTAGGCCGACTTAGGGGGAGGTGCGGCCGCCTTCGGTATCTCTCTGCCCGAAGGGGCCCGCCGCCTCGGGGGCCACGCTGGTGGCCCGTCGTGGACGGTGTCGGGGCCGCCGTGGCAACAGTGCCGCGCCGGACGGGTCGTGGCCACCCGTACGGCGCACTGTACAAGGCGTGCTCCGGGTTTTGGGGGTGGCAGACTCCACTGTAGCCACGCCCTACTTCATCATCGCGGGGTGGGCGCGTACACTGCGGGTACGGCTTTGACCGCTTTATGGGAGCCGACCTCTTGGAGTCGGCCTTGTCGCAGCTGGCTTCCCGTAGTCGGCCCTCCCATGACTTTCTTCATGAGGGTAAAGGGCGGGCCGCCCCCGAAGCCGGCCTAGAAGATAGCCGGCAAAGGGGGGAGGCGGCCCCAGGTCTTGAGTCTTCTTGAGAGCCGGACGGGCTCGTAATTTTTTCTGATGGACCAGGGGAAGCCGGCTAGGCTACCCATGGCTATTTACTCTGACAGTAGTCCCCAAAGCTGGGCGAGCTTCGCGGCGGACAGAGGGACGAGAAGCTTGGCCAGCTTCATACCCTGAGGAGCCGACCTTGCCGTCGCAGGCCGACTTCAGAGAACTTATTTGTTTATTACTATGACCATGGTTGACCCGCGGGCGGCCCGCGGGCCCCACGATGGGCCACGTGGCGGAGAAGTCCTGCCGTCGCACACGCGCGACGGGACACCGCCGTAGGCCCGGGCCCGCCACTCCTCGGCCTCGGCCCGGGCGCAGATCTTCTGTGGCCCGAGGGGACTGCTCGCCTACCCGCGGCCGTTTCTTCATGTCTTCAATGCGCAATAAACGCGGGGCGTGGGGGAAGTGGGCACGATCGATCCCCACGATGCCCCACGCCGCGCCTCCTCGGCTCCGGCGCACGAGCCTACAAGTAGGAGGGGGAGGGGGAGAGACAAAGGCTTCCTCGCTCCCCCGCTCCTCGTCCCTTCTTGTTCTCCTTTCCTCCTTTCCTTTCTTCTTCCTCCGCGCCCGACGCAACCTCCCGTCGCAGCCTGCCCACGCCGTCATGTCCATGGCGCTATTGAGCTCGTGGGACGGCTCCAATGTCCATGAAGATCACATAGAGTTTCTCCGCCGGACCCGGCGCCTGCCCGCTGCCAACCTCGTGCAGGCTCGTCTGGCGCCGGAGGCGGAAATCTCGCCGGCACCAGAGGAAGGCGAGCGCGTCGTCTTCCGCATGCATTTCTTGTGTGGCTTCGGCTTCCCGGCGAGCGGATTCATGCGTTCCTTCCTCGACTTCTACCGTCTCCAGCCGCATCACCTCACGCCCAACGCGGTGATGCTGCTGTCGGCCTTCGTCTCCCTCTGCGAAGGCTTCTTGGGAGTGCTGCCCACGCTGGAGCTTTGGGCGGAGCTCTTCCAGAACAAACTCGGCACCGTCTCTGCCGGCGTGCCCGCCCCCTGCGGGGCCTTCATCGCGATGAAAAGGTCAGGCGAGAACAACCTCTTCCCGCACATCCCCTTAATCCAATCGGTGAAGCCCTGGCAAAAATCATACTTCTACGTCAAGAACATCGCCTCGCAAGGAGACTACGTTAATCTGCCGGCTTACGTAGCCGGCCCGCCGGCTGGGAGGCAGCCGTCTTGGGGCTTCAGATCCAAGTCCTTATCTCCGGCTGGGAACGCCGCCATCGCCCGGCTTCGGGTAATGATCCAGTCGGAAGGCCTGCGCGGGGCCGACTTGGTGGCCGCCTTTGTCGAGCGCCGGATACTTCCCCTTCAGAGCCGGCCCCACATTCTATGCCAGATGAGCGGCCGCTTCGACCCTTGCCGGCTGAGCACATGGGACATGCCCCATGCCGAGGTGGCGCTCATGGTGAACTACATCGCCAACCTCAAGCTCGCTGACGACTGGCAATACGGCAAGGTGCCGTACTCCCGCGCCCATCCACCGCCCGTGGTAAGTCCTTCTTTCTGTCATCAGCCGGCTTTATGTCGGCCGGCTTCTGACCAGGCGGTTTCTTTTTATTAGAACCCTCTTCTTCCGCCGCCAGCCGGGGCGGCAGGAGTCGAACGCCGGTATGCCCCGGACCGTACGGCAGACGATATTGACGACCCGGATTTGGGGGCGGCCGCCACGGAGGACGCCGCCATGGGGGACGTCGCCAAGCCCGGAGGCACGGGGCTCTCGGGCAGTTTTGACGACTGGCTGGACGACGCCGACGCCGAAGAAATCCCGCGCCGCCAGCCGGCAACCAAACGCCACAGCGCGGGCTCGTCCGCCGCGCCGGCTGCCGGTGGTGGAACGTCGAAGCGCCGGGCCGCGCTTCCTCTCTTCGGCAGCCGGCCGAAAAAAACAAGGGCCTCCGCCGCGGCAAAGAAGCGAGACGAGGCGGCGGCGAAGGCGGCCCGTTTCCTGAAGGTGGTGAAGCAACCTCCAGCGGTTTCCTCTTAAGCCCTTGGCCGCTTGCATGCTTGTTTTTTTGTTGTCTTCTTTTGTTCTAACCCTTCTCCGACTTCTGAGCAGGGCGCCGCTTTCCCTTGAGCGAGGCCCAGGCAGCTCTGTGGTTGGGCCGGGTGCTGGATCTTCAGGGCCCCGCTGCATGGACCCCCGCGCCGATCTTGCGGAAGCCACGGAGCGGAACGCCCGCGAGGCGCGAGAAGAGAGGGAGGCGGCCGAGCGGGAGGCCGCCCGGGCGGCGTTGGAGCGAGCGGATGCGGCAGCCGAGACTCCATTGGAGCGGGCGACCGCGGAGACGGAGGCGGAGGGCAAGCGTAGCCGGCCTCCGCTGCTCGCCATCCCCCTCCGCACCGTGGACCCGGACATCCCGCTGCCCACGGCGGAGGAGATCACCCCCGATCAGCTGCCGGCGCAGAGAGATGAGCTCTTTGAGGTCTTCGCGGAGAGGACGCCGCCGGCAGCGCCAGCCAGAGCGGGCGAAGGCGGCCAGTCGTCGGCGGTGCCGGAGGAGCCGGCCCGGGGCACGCCCGAGGCCGGAGCCGGTCTTGAAATTCAGCTGGCGGCGCGCCAGCGCGCCAGAGGGAGCACGGCCCCGCCGGACACGCGCCAAGCCGCGGGTGCCAACCAGACGGCAGAAGCCTTGGAGGCGGCCAGTTCCGCCACGTCCCGGTGGACTCCCAGCGAAGGAAGTGGCGAGCTGAACGTGGCGGCCCAAGGGGTTCGGAGCCGGCTGTAGGCTCAGGCCGCCCTCCTGCAGCAATTTACTCAGGAGTTTCTGTCGACGCGGTCTGCAATCCGGGTAAGTTTTTTACTTGTCGACCGCTCTGATCCTCTGATTTTTTTCCGTGGGGGCGCGCTAGCGCACCCACTGGGTGTAGTCCCCGAGATCCGGGCCGACTGCAGCGCAGTCGGGGCGGATCTTTCTCGACAGCTATCTTAACTCTGTTTTCTGTCTGGTCTTTACGATTATCACAACTCTCGTGCTGCCGCCTTCAACTCCCAGGCTCGGGAGCTGAGCCGGAGGACCTAAGACCTGGCCAGCAGCCGACGTAAGTATATTGCTCTTATCTGTCTCTCGTGGGGGCGCGACAGCGCACCCATTGGGTGTAGTCCCCGAGATCCGGGCCGACTGCAGCGCAGTCGGGTCGGATCTTTCTTGATGACCTTTCCCTTATTGACTTTTTCTCTTTGTCTCTTGCTCATGTAGGGGGCAATGCCGACTTGCGGAGGGAGCTCGGCGAGGCGCAGACCGCTCTTCGTGCCAGGGACGCCGAGTATGCCGACTTGGTTCAGGAGCGCGACCGCTTGGCCAAGAAACTGGCCGACCAAGAAGAGAGCCATAAGGCGGCCCTGCAGAAGGCGCAGGACAGCGAGGCTGCCCTGAAGGCGGAGTTCGAGATCAAGGCGGCGAGCTGGGCCGAGACGCGCCAGGCGCTGGAGGAAGGTTTCGGCCGAATCGAAGATCTGATCGATGGTAAGCCGCCTTTCTTGCCCTTCCTCCATCTGCCGGCCGCCTGGGGTTTTATTCTGACTTGTGCTTGTTACTTTGCGCAGATTACTTTCCCGGCCACTCCGTCCTCGCCGCCCAAGCCATCGAGGCCCATCGCGAGGCGCGCCGTCAGGCTGGAGTTGTCATTGCGCCGGATGCAAATCGAACACTGTCGGAGCAGCTCATTGCCGTCCAAGCGCGACTACAGCCAGCCCATCGGATGCTCCGCCGGCTCCAACGTGCCGGGGCGCAGGTGCTGGCCGCGCTCTGGCCCGGCCAGATGATTCCCCGCACCCCAAGTCGGACCGCCGACTGGCTAGAAGTCGCAGTCGGCCGCTTCGAGGCTTGGAAGGCGTCGGCAGCCCGTCTCGGAGCTGGGCGTGCGTTGGAGTTCGTCCGCGCATGGTACCCGGGGTTAAGCCTGGACCAACTGCGGACTTGGCGGCTGGAGGCCGACGCGGAGCTGGAGGAGGTACGGCCGGTGATCGCCCAGCGCGCCTCGACGATCGCCGAGTGCACCGACACCAGCGTCTTCGCGCCGGAACTCAATGACGACGGCATCGCCCAGCCGGAGGAGTGGTTCGGGCTGAACCCGGCGGAAGGCGAGGACTCGGCTGAGGAGATTGCCTCCAGCGACGAGGGCGAGGATGACGAGGAAGAAGACGGCGGAGACGCCGAGCCGGCTGGTGAGACGACCGACTGCCCTCAAGCCGACCGTGCCTCCAGCAACGAGCCGCGCGGGAGCGCGCCCTCTGCCGGAGGCGGTGATCAGGCTGAAGTTGGCCAGCCGGCCGCTCCTTCAGCCGGCACGACCGTCTCCACCGCCCAGCCCGGCTCGTCAGCGGCCCCGCCGGCTTGATCTGCCGTCCTTGTTGTTCCTGCTTTTGCCTTTTCGAACAACTTTTAAGTTTCCGCAATTCCACCCACTGGGGGTGTATCGAACAATGTTGGATGCTGACCTCTCTGGAGGTCCTTTGTGTAAATATTATTGTATGCATGTGTTGGCTTCCATTCGAGTGCACTTTTTATCCTTAGGCTTTTTCCTTTGCCGCCTTCCCTCTTTGGGAAGGCAAGTACTCGAGCTTTCTTGGATTTGAAGCAGACTAAATGCAAGCCGGCCGGCCGGCTACTCTGGTAGTCGGTCGGCGGGAGGCGGCAAGCCGGCTTTTGTTATATAAGCCCGTTAGTCCCTAGCCGTTTTTTGTGTGCTCACCCTTTCCGGCTTATGACTCTTGCCAGCCGGGCAGTCGGTTCTTTGAACTGCGATTTTGGCAAGAGCCAAGCCTGGGTGTCAGCACATTACTTGTCTGACCACGGGTAGGACTCCTAATATAACTCCAGTCGGCTAGTCCCCGAGCCGACTCGTTGAACCCGGTGCCGGACAAAATAAATGAACAGGCGATACCATACGCATGATAACTTTCATTCATAAAATAAAAGATGGCAGTCCCCGAGTCCTCCTCGGGGAGCCTATTGCTTCGTACTTAATACAAAAGTGGACGTGATACATACTGCATTTTAACTGTAAAATTTCCGAAGAAGATTGGCATTCCATGGTCGTTCCGACTCCTTGCCGAAGTCGTCTCTCTTGCGTTCCTTTGGCTTCTGCGCGTTGATGAGGTAGTAGGAATCGTTGCCTAGAGCTCTACTGACGACGAAGGGGCCTTCCCAGGGGGCTGCGAGCTTGTGCTGGCCGGCTGTTCGCTGGATCAGCCGGAGCACAAGGTCGCCCTCCTGGAAGGATCTTGGCCTAACCTTTCGGCTATGGTAGCGGCGCAAACCCTGCTGGTAGATGGCAGACCGGCTGAGGGCTAACAGCCGGCCTTCTTCCAGCAGGTCGACGCCGTCTTCTCGTGCTTCTTTGGCCTCCGCCTCCGTGTACATGGTTACCCGAGGCGAGTCGAACTCGATGTCTGTTGGGATGACTGCCTCAGCACCATATACAAGGAAGAAAGGAGTGAAGCCGGTTGATCTGTTTGGGGTAGTACACAGACTCCATAGGACAGCCGGCAGCTCGTCGAGCCAACAGCCGGCTGAACGCTCCAGAGGTACGACCAGTCGGGGCTTGATGCCGGACAGGATGAGGCCGTTTGCTCGCTCTACTTGGCCGTTTGACTGCGGGTGGGCGACGGACGCAAGGTCCAGCCGGATACCTTGTGCAGCGCAGAACCGTGCCAAGGCACCTTTGGCAAAATTCGTGCCGTTGTCGGTGATGATGCTGTGTGGTATGCCGTACCGGGTTGTTATATCTGCAATGAAAGTCACCGTAGTCGGCCCATTCATCTTCTTGATCGGCTTCGCCTCGATCCACTTGGTGAATTTGTCCACGGCGACGAGCAAATGCGTCATGCCGCCGCGCGCCGTCTTGAATGGGCCCACCATATCCAGTCCCCAGACGGCAAAGGGCCAGGTGAGGGGAATGGTCTTGAGTGCCGAAGCCGGCATGTGTTGCTTGGAGCTGAAAAGCTGGCAGCCTTTGCAGTGTTTGACTAGCTCTTTGGCGGCGTCCAAAGCAGTCGTCCAGAAGAAACCGTGGCGGAAGGCTTTGGCGACAAGTGATCTTGGTGCGGCATGGTGGCCGCACTCTCCTTGGTGTATATCTCTGAGGATTGCAATGCCTTTCTCCTGCTCGACGCATCGCTGTAAGACTCCGGTGACACTGCGCTTGACAAGTTCTCTATTGACGATTGTGTATGCTCCGGCTCGACGTTGGACTTGTCTCGCTTCTGTTTCGTCAGCCGGCAGATCTTGGTTCACCAAAAAGTTGAGGATGGTTTGAGCCCATGATGGAGCTGCAACTTCCCCTGCCGCCAATGTGGCTATAGCCACCAGGGTGGGCGGGCTGGGTGATGAAGTGCTGGAGTCGGCTGCCGCTTGCTGTGCTGAAGAAATCCCTAGGCCGGCTACCGCAGTCCCCGGGCCGGCTACCGTGGTCCCCGAGCCGGCTACCGCAGTCTCCGAGCCGGGTGCGGCAGTCCCCGAGCCGAGTATTGAAGTCCCCGGGCCGACTGCTTGATTCTTCGAGACGGACCCGGCCCTATCGGGGTTAGGCGGCACGAAGATAGAGTCGGATTCTGGAGACGGCTTGATGGACGGCTTGAGGAGGCGTTGTAGGGCGACGCCGGTTGGTATTGCTTGCCGCATGGAGCCTATTCGGGCCAGGGCATCTGCTGGCTCGTTGTCGGCTCGCGGTACATGGAGGAATTCGCATCCATCGAAGTACCCACTGATTTGCTGCACTAGGAAGCGGTAGCTTGCCATGTTTGCGTTCTTGGCATCCCAGTCGCCAGATGATTGCTGAACCACCAAATCCGAGTCGCCATAGCACAGGATCCGGCGGATGCCGAGTTCCTTGGCAAGCCGGAGCCCGTGTATGAGCGCTTCGTACTCGGCTACATTGTTGGAGGCGGCGAAGTGGATCTGCAACGTGTATCTGAGCTTGTCGCCCTTAGGAGAGGTAAGGACGACGCCGGCTCCCAAGCCGGTGCGCATCTTGGATCCGTCAAAGTGCATGCGCCAATGGGTGGAGTCGGGAGCTGGCGGTAAGTACTAGGTCTTGGCCCAGTCGACGAGGAAGTCGGCCAGTGCTTGTGACTTGATGGTGGTGCGGGGTTGGTAGAAGATCGTGTAAGGGGCCAGCTCGATGGCCCACTTAGCCACTCGGCCGGACGCATCCCGGCTGCCTATGATCTCGGCCAGCGGGGCCGTGCATACGACCGTGATGGGATGTTCTTGAAAGTACGGCTTCAGCTTCTTGGCGGTGAAGTACACGCCGTAGCACATCTTCTGGTAGTGCGGGTAGTTCTGCTTTGAGGCGGACAGCACCTCGCTCAGGTAATAAACTGGCCTCTGGACCGGCTGGGCTCGGCCTTCTTCGGGGCGTTGGACTACAATGACGGTGCTGACCACCCGGCTAGTGGCGGCAATATAAAGGAGCATGGGCTCTTTCTCAGTCGGCACCGCCAAGACAGGCGGCGTGGCCAGCATTTTCTTCAGCTCGTGGAAAGCTTGGTCGGCCTGGTCATTCCACTCGAAGTGAGTTCTCTTCTTCATGAGGCGGTAAAGAGGGAGAGCTTTCTCTCCAAGCCGGCTGATGAAGCGGTTCAAAGAGGCCAGGCACCCGGCGAACTTCTGGATCTCTCGAAGCTTGGTTGGGACCGCCATCCTCTCGATGGCCTTGATCTTCATAGGGTTGCACTCGATGCCGCGTTCGGAGGCCAGAAAGCCTAGGAGCTGGCCGGCTGGCACTCCGAACACGCATTTCTCAGGGTTGAGCTTGATTCGAAACCGACGCAGGTTCTCGGATGTCTCTTTCAGGTCTTCCAGCAGGGTGCCGCGCTTCTCCGTCTTCACCACGATATCATCCACGTAGACGTGGGCATTTTTGCCGAGCTGCGTGAGGAGGCACTTCTGCATGCAACGGCGCCGGCATTCCTCAAGCCGAACGTCATGATCAGGTAGCAGAAGGCTCCAAACGGCGTGATGAAGGCGGTCTTCAGTCGGTCATCCGGGTTCAGTTTTATCTGGTGATATCCTGAATAAGCATCCAGAAAGGTCAACAGCTCGCATCCGGCTGTGGAGTCTATCACTTGGTCAATTCTGGGCAGGGCGAAGGGATCTTTGGGGCAGGCTTTGTTGAGGCTTGTGTAATCTATACACATGTGCCACTTGTTATTCTTTTTCAGCACGAGAACCGGGTTCGCGAGCCACTCAGGGAAGAAAACTTCCATGATGAAGCCGGCTGCAAGAAGCCGGGCTATCTCCTCCCCTACGATCCTTCTCTTCTCCTCTGACAGTCGGCGGAGAGGTTGCTTGACTGGTTTGGCGTCCTCCCGCACATGTAATTTGTGCTCGGCGAAATCCTTCGGAACACCCGGCAAGTCCTTGGGGGACCATGCAAAGATATCCCGATTCTCACGGAGGAAATCGACGAGCTCACCTTCCTATTTGCTGTTTAGGCTCGCCCCAATGACGGCAAACCTCTCGGGGTGCTCGGGGTCGAGCTGTATCTTCTTGGTCTCCTTGGCCGGCTGGAAAGATCCTTGGGCATCATACTCCTTGGAGTCGACGGGCGGGTTCAGCTACTTGCTGGCCAAGGCCACGACCCTGTCCAGCGTCTTCTTTTCTTCGGCAATCACGAGGGATTCGGCCAGCCGGCTGCTGGCCGCGGCACAGTCGGCGGACTTCTTGTAGTCGCCGGTGACGGTGATGATGCCCTTGGAACTTGGTATCTTCATCTTGAGGTATGCATAGTGGGGGACCGCCATGAACTTGGCCAAGGCGGGTCGGCCAAGCAAGGCGTGGTAAGGGCTCTCCAGGTCCACCACCTCGAACCATATCGCTTCCCGGCGGAAATGATCCTTGCCCCCAAAGAGTACATCGATCTTGATCTTGCCAATGGGGGCGCAGGACAGACCGGGCACAATGCCGTGAAACACCGTCCGAATCGGCGCGAGCTGCTTCGTCTTGACGCCCAACTTCTCCAGGGTGTCACGGTACAGGATGTTGATGCTGCTTCCACCGTCGATCAGCACACGGGAGAAGCGGGCGGCGCGCGTGTCCGTCGCGAGGGTGGCCTCCAGGACCAAAGCGTAGGAGCCGGGGGACGGCATCACCTCTGGGTGGTGGGCTCGGCTCCAACTGATGGATTTCTCCGACCAATGCATGTGGCCGGCTGGGTTGGCGGCGGCCATATTGACTTCTTGTTGCTCTCGCGCTTGCTGCGCCGGTCTTCGGGCTGGCTCGTGAAGATAACATAAGATGCTTTCTCGTCAGGGAACTCGTCCTACACGGTGTCGACCGCGGGCCAAGCGGCCTTGGGCGGAGCCGGAGGCGGCGGGCCGGCAGGCGGAGTCGGCGTGAGCCCTTCGCCCTTGGAGATTCGGGCGAGCCAGTTACACTTTCGGGTCGTATGGTTGGACGGCTTCGCGCCGCTATGGAACTTGCACGGGGCGTCAAGGGTTTGTTCATAGAAGAAGGCCGGCTGCCAAGCCGGCCGGCCGCCCTTGGGCTTCTTGGGCGCGGGCCGCCCCTCAGGCGGCGCGTCTTCGACCGTGGCCACCTGCCGGCTAGCGGGAGGCGGCGCAGGGCCTTTGCGCTTCTGGTCGTTCTGGTGTTGGCGTCGGCCGGAATCTCCCGCCGGCGTTTGCGGCGCCGGATTAAGCACTTTCCCGGACGCGTCCACCCGGAGCTCGGTCTTCATGGAAGAGTCGGCGGTGGCGTACTTGTCGGCGATGTTCAGGAGCTCGTCGAGGGTAGCCGGCTCGTCCCAAAGGAGCTTGTGCTTAAGGAGGGTGCCCTCTCGGCACCCGGCAGTGAAGTATTCGATGGCTTGCACCTCGTGCACCCCTTTGCAAGAGTTGCGGAGCTCGGCCCAGTGCGTGAGGTAGTCGCGAGTGGACTCGACTGGGCCCTGTATGCACAGGGAGAGCTGTCTGGGCTTGGGAGCCCGCTTGTAGGTGCTGGTGAAGTTGCGAACGAAGGATTCAGTAAAATCTACCTAGCTGTTGATGCTGAGAGGCTTGAGGCTATTAAGCCAAGTCCGTGCCGTGCCTTGCAGCATGAGGGGCACATACTTCACGGCAACGCGCCAATTGCCGTTGGCGATGCTGACGGCTGTGGAGTAGTCGGTCAGCCAGTCTTCCGGCTTCACCGAGCCGTTGTACTTGGGCGTGTCTCTTGGGAGCGAGAACCCTTTGAGGAAGGGCTCGTCGCGGATGCGGGGGCCAAAGCAGGGCGGGCCGACATCGTCTTCTTCTTCTAGCACCAGGGATCTGGCTAGGCGGTCGATCCGGTGGCGGGCGTCGTTTTCGCCGACTCCTTCACGGCGACCAAGCCGGCCGCTGAGAGTCGGGTGCGCCACTGGAGGCGGGGTGGGGTATCTCTCTCCACGAGCTCGAGGCGGAGGCGGGGTGCCCCGCCATTCCATGGCTCGGGGGCGGCCGTCCGCGTCTCGTTCGATGGAGATTCGGGTCCGGCTTCGGCTGGAAGCCGGCTCTTTCTCGCGCCGCACGCGGGTGTTGCTCATAGTCGGCGATCGGGAAGTCGCGCCGTGATCGCGGCGCGGGGGGGGGGGGGGGGCTTCCCGCGCAGGCGTCGGCTTCGTGCCACCGAGCGGCCGCGTCAATCAGTTGCTGTATACGCCGCGTCATGTGGGGGAGGTCTTCGGCTTCCAAGCTGTCCAGCTCGTCTACAGCCGCCTGGGCGGCGCACAGGTTCTCGAGCGGTGTGGCGTAGACCGGGCGATCGACTCCAAGCGTGTCGGCAATGACGGCACCGCGTTGCCTGACCGCACCAGCCCGACTTGGGCCAGCCGGAGCCGGCGTGCTGAAGGCGGCGCGGCCAGCTTCGCGCTGGTAGGCCTCGGTGAGGCGTCTTATGGAGGCCAGCCGCCGGCCCTCCGCGAGGAGGGCGAGGCGGCGTGCCTCCAGTACTTCGTCGCCGGCATCAGCCGGGAGGGGGACGGACAAGTCATGGGCCGCCGCGCACGGGGCGTCGTGGGCGCCCTCGTCGGTCGGGCCGTCGTGGCCGATAACCATCACCTCAGTGGTGACGCTACCGCAATCGCCGGCCGGAGGAAGCGGGTCATTGTAGATCGTGACGTTGGTGCGGAAGGTGTCGTAGGATGCCGTGTCGGAGTCGACAGGCATCGGGTCGGTGGAGCCAACCGACTCCAAATCCGCAGCGGGCTCGCTGGAGACGTGGAGCTGGCCGAGAAGGTTGGCGAGGTGGTCGGTGCCTCACTATGGCCATCGCCCACAAAGGACTTGCCTCACTAGCGGTAGATCTTCACGAAGTAGGCGATCTCCTTGCCCTTACAAACTCCTTGGTTCAACTCCACAATCTTGTCGGAGGCTCCCAAGTGACACCTAGCCAATCTAGGAGACACCACTCTCCAAGAAGTAACAAATGGTGTGTTGATGATGAACTCCTTGCTCTTGTGCTTCAAATGATAGTCTCCCCAACACTCAATTCTCTCTCACAGGATTTGGATTTGGTGGAAAGAAGATTTGAGTGGAAAGCAACTTGGGGAAGGCTAGAGATCAAGATTCATGTGGTAGGAATGGAATATCTTGGCCTCAACACATGAGTAGGTGGTTCTCTCTCAGAACATATGAGTTGGAAGTGTAGATGTGTTCTGATGGCTCTCTCCACGAGTGAAGAGGAGGTGGAGGGGTATATATAGCCTCCACACAAAATCCAACCGTTACACACAATTTACCAATCTCGGTGGGACCGAATCAACAAACTCGGTCGGACCGAAATAGTGAACCTAGTGACCGTTAGAGATTTTCGGTGGGACTGACATGCAACCCGGTAGGACCGATATGGTTAGGGTTAGGGCATAACATAATCTCGGTGAGACCGATTACACAAACTCGGTGAGACCGATTTGGTAATAAGCTAACCAGAGGGTTGGTCAGGCAAACTCGGTGGGACCGATTCGCTCTTCTCGGTGAGACCGAAATGTTACGAAAAGGAAACAGTGAGTTTACATTGCAATCTCGGTGGGACTGATCCGCTCTTTCGGTGAGACCGAAAAGTTACGAAAAGGAAACAGAGAAATTGCAATCCCATCTCGATGGGACCGAGATCCCTATCGGTAGAACCGATTTGCTAGGGTTTGGCAATGGCTATGACAAGTGAAACTCGGTGGCGCCGGATAGAAATAATCGGTAGGTCAGAGTTTGGCTTAGGTTTAGGTCATATGTGGAAGTGGGAAAGTAGCTGAGGATTTTGGAGCATATCATTAAGCACTTGAAGCAAGAGGCTCATTAAGAAACACCTCATCCCTCCTTGATAGTATTGGCTTTCCCTATGGACTCAATGTGATCTTGGATCACTAAAATGTAAAATGAAGAGTCTTGAGCTTTAAGCTTTAGCCAATCCTTTATCCTTAGCATCTTGGAGAATTTCCCACAAACTTTAGTCCATGCCACTCCATTGTTGAACTTATCTGAAACATACTAGATAGAAACGTTAGTCCAACAAGAGATATGTTGTCATTAATTACCAAAACCACCTAGGGAGCACTTGTGCTTTTAACATAACACCACCTCAAAAGATATGCGTGAAAGAATTGCACTCCAGATTGCAAGATGAAGAAAACTTGAGCTCCTCTGAAAAAAATCTTGATGAACACTTCGAGAAGGAATTAAATCATTGGTGAACCATCATGTACAACCTTCATGAAGAACTCCGGTAGTAAAAGAAATGATCAACCGAAATGGAGGATGAAAAGAATAAGGTTGAAGCCTTGCAATGATTTAAAAGAATCTCCGTGGTGATGTAATTGCGAGAGCTAGGAACTCCGGGAGGAGAAAAGATAAAACATCTCGAACCAAGAATGTGATATGATGCACCTCCGGAATAAGAAATTGAATCACTTGGAAGAAACAAGAATAAGAATTACATTATGCTTATCCTTCACCAATTCAAATTGATGACAAGCAATGAAATTGGCATACTACTTATTGTCGTAGAAAGGATTAAGAGAGAAATAACATAAACTTGGGAAGGTCTTCAATGAACCGCCAGTAGGATTGAAACAACGAATGAATTAACATGATAAATGAAGGAATAGGAACTCTTGAACAAACCACCATAAGAATTGAAAAAGAACGAATAAAACATGAAGAAAACACCGGGAAGGATTAGCAAATGAACGAAGATGTTTGAGAGAAATTAGATCCAAGTGAAGCGAATAGATCACGGACCGATTAAAGATCACTTGAACGATGCACCGGTAAGATCGGAGAATGATAATTGAAATCTGAGAATGAATAAACCTGAAATGATGGACTCCGGATAATCAAACTGAGAAGACTCTTGAATAGCTCCTGATAGGTGAAAAGAAATCTCAGAACCGAAGAGAATTATGAGAGGATGGCAACAAGCTAGAGCCATGAATCTTCAAGAGAACGAACCAAGATTTAGAGGAAAACACTTCTTCGGTCTTCAAAATCCGAGAATGACGACGAGAACACCACCATGAATTGTCGAGACACTCCGAAAGAATCAAAAGCGAAGAGGTTGAGCCAACGATGAAAAGAATGTAGACGATCTTGGAGAAAAACATAAGACTGATGATAATTCATTCTTACGTCAAACTTCGAAAATAATTTAGGATAGCTCCGGGAAAATAAGAAGAGTCAGGTAAGATCCTGGGAAAAGACCTATGGGTTAGGGCCCACTCAAAAGAAACACCGTTGAAATGATTTAATAGAGAGGCTGCACCGGTTGATTTAAAAGGCTTGAATGAGATAACATCCTAGAAAGAGTTTGAACGAATGTAGAGTGGAAACACGAATCTTCGAGATAGCTTGAGCACTCCGGAACAATTGAATAGCGAGAAATGAATGAATATGAGGTGCATCGGCATGCGAAGGTATTGAAATGAGGAAAGGGTATGATCAACAAAGCTTGACTTGAAACCACCGGAGATGAAAAGAATGAAGAATGATGAACTTGAGGCTCCGTTAGAATCTTCATGAGAATCACCGGATAAGAACATTCGAAGACAAGAATGAAGAGACTTCACATGAATAAAATGGGTACTTTATTAAGATATATGAGTCCTTGAAGAAAAAGGGTGGGAGGCAGGGAAAACAAAGGCAACTTGGAGACGGATGAAACAAACACCATTGAGAAGAACTGATACTTGATCTCGCGACTGTTGACATGATCGGATCCTCTAGAAAAGGAGCACGTCGGTAGAGAAGAAATTTAGATGGCAATCTAGATGATCAAAAAGGAATAGTATTCACATGAGAGTATGAGAACACCATTTCGGGAAGGTATGGAATCAACTCTCGACTTCGAAGCAACTCGAATACAACAACTCCAAACAAAAACGAAGGATTGGCTTGCGGAATAAGCCGAAACAAACATATGATAGAGATTTCGTCCGAAGTTTTCGTGGTGGGGCCTACACGGGCTCGATCGTACAGCACCATCATGTACAAGGCAATGCACATGACATACGAAGCGTCCCTGAGTCGGCATAGCCAAGGACTCTTTAAGACACAACGAGACCACTGTAAAACCAACAGTGTATAGGCGGACCACTAGACGTCGAACCCCAATTTCAAATCATACATCTATCGGAAAGAAATCCTAGGAGCTACTTGAATTCCCACTTATAAACTCCCGAAATTTTCCGGTTATGCAATCAGGTGTTGGGGATACAGGGGAAGCATAATATCTCACCCAAAGCTAGCAAATCCTACATCCAGCTGTATCCATCCTTCAACATATAACCAAGAAACCTTCGGAAATCGTTTCCCTCAACCTTCGAAAAGCATCCGTTATACAAGTTATGGCAATACTCCCGAACTCCCGCCCCAGTACTGGGTGGCGTCAAGGTTATCTCACCAACAACTGCAGGGGAAGTTAGGGGCATCTGGTCCCTCCGATATATATGGTAGGTGGGTTTGAGTTAGGGGCATCTGGTCCCTCCGATCTTAATCGGACGGTCGCGAATAAAATAGCTAGGCAGTCCAAATAAGAAAACAATGATGTTTTGTAGATGTTTGGGGATGATCCGAACACGACGGTGGCGACAGTCCGGGTCGGGTCCGGGACAGCTTTTCGGACACGCACGGGAGGAGGGTCGCAGGCTGACGAGAGAAGTTAGGTAGGGCCTGGCAGTGAGAGGTAGTGCATAAGGCAAAGGGCTGAGAAGAGAGAAGAGGAGAGGCCCGGCGACTGTTTCCGGAGACCGAAAACGTCTGACCTGTGCCCGGCTATAATGCCGCTATAGTTTAACGGTTGGGCTATCAAACGAACTCCGAATGCGATGAAACTTGACAGGCGGTCTATCTACACTATAATAAGACCACAGGCCAACTTTCAACCCAATCCGAGAACATTTTCCGGCCACTTATAAAATAATATTTCAGACGTGCCGCGGGCGCGTGCAAATGTGTGTGGGCTCAGAACGGACAACGGACGGATGCAAGTTTTGAAAACATGATGATGCAATGCGGATGATGTCATGATAAAATGCAACACACAAGCAAATGACATGGCAACGTCGGCGAATAACAGGAAAACACCTGGCACATCGGTCTCGGGGCGTCACAATATGCTTGTAGGAATTGCACATCGGTCTCTATGTGTTGAAAATCTTGAAGATTTGCTTGTTTTACCTTCCTATGCAAGTTGATTCTTGTTCCCACAAGTTGTTTGCTCACAAAATCCCTATGCATAGGAAGTGGGTTGGACTTAAATGTTGAGTCCATGGATTATACGCACTCTCACCTTCCCATCATTACTAGCCTCTTCGGTACCGTGCATTGCCCTTTCTCACCTTGAGAGTTGGTGCAAACTTCGCCGGTGCATCCAACCCCCGTGATATGATACGCTCTATCGCACATAAACCTCCTTATATCTTCCTCAAAATAGCCACCATACCTACCTATTATGGCATTTCCATAGCCATTCCGAGATATATTGCCATGCAACTTTCCACCGTTCCTTTTATTATGGCATGCTTCATCATTGTCATGTTGCCTTGCATGATCATGTAGTTGACATCGTATTTGTGGCAAAGCCACCATGCATAATTTCATAAATGTCACTCTTGATTCATTGCCCATCCCGGTACACCGCCGGAGGCATTCATATAAAGTCATACTTTGTTCTAGTATCGAGTTGTAATCTTTGAGTTGTAAATAAATAGAAGTGTGATGTTCATCATTAATAGAGAATTGTCCCAAAAAGAAAAGAAAATAAAAAAAGGGAAGGCCAAAAAAGGAAAGACCAAATAAAAAATAAAAGGGACAATGCTACTATCCTTTTTTCCACACTTCTGCTTCAAAGTAGCTCCATGATCTTCATGATAGAGAGTTTCTTATATTGTCAATTTCATATACTAGTGGGAACTTTTCATTATATAACTTGGCTTGTATATTCCAACAATGGGCTTCCTCAATGCCCTAGGTCTTCGTGAGCAAGCAAGTTTGATGCACACCCACTTAGTTTCTTTTGTTGAGCTTTCATACATTTATAGCTCTAGTGCATTCGTTGCATGGAAATCCCTACTCCTCGCGTTGACATCAATTGATGGGCATCTCCATAGCCCGTTGATTAGCCGCATCAATGTGAGACTTTCTATTTTTTGTCTTCTCCACACAACCCCCATCATTATATTCTATTCCACCCATAGTGCTATGTCCATGGCTCACGCTCATGGATTTCGTGAAAGTTGAAAAACGTTTGAGATTACTAAAGTATGAAACAATTTCTTGGCTTGTCATCGTGGTTGTGCATGATGAGAGCATTTTTGTGTGAAGAAAATGAAGCATAGCCAAACTATATGATTTTGTAGGGATAAGCTTTCTTTGGCCATGTTATTTTGAAAAGACATAATTGCTTGGTTAGTATGCTTGAAGTATTATTATTTTTATGTCAATATTAAACTTTTGTCTTGAATCTTACGGATCTGAATATTCTTGCCACAATAAAGAAGATCACATTGATAAATATGTTAGGTAGCATTCCACATCAAAATTTCTGTTTTTATCATTTACCTACTCGAGGACGAGCAGGAATTAAGCTTGGAGATGCTTGATACGTCTCCAACATATCTATAATTTTTGATTGTTCCATGCTATTATATTATCCATCTAGGATGTTTTATATGCATTTATATGCTATTTTATATGATTTTTGGGACTAACCTATTAACCCAGAGCCCAGTGTCAGTGCCAGTTTCAGTTTTTTCCTTGTTTTTGAGTTTTACAGAAAAGGAAAACCAAACGGAATCCAATTGACCTGAAATTTCACGGAGATTATTTTTGGACCAGAAGAATCCCATGGAGTATCGGAGATGGGCCAGAAGAGTCCCGAGGCACACACAAGGGTGGTGGCGCGCCCTACCCCCTGAGTGCGCCCCCCTACCTCGTGGCCGCCTCATGCACCTCCCTGACTTGTTCCCGACTCCAACACCACTTATATATACCCAAACTTCCAGAAAGAAACCTAGATCGGGAGTTCTGCCGCCGCAAGCCTCTGTAGCCACCGAAAACCAATCTCGACCCGTTCCGGCACCCTGTGGGAGGGGGGATCCCTCTCCGGTGGCCATCTTCATCACCCCGGCGCTCTCCATGACGAGGAGGGAGTAGTTCACCCTCGGGGCTGAGGGTATGTACCAGTAGCTATGTTTTTGATCTTTCTCTCTCTCTCTCTCTCTCTCTCTCTCGTGTTCTTGATTCGGCACGATCTTGATGTATCGCGAGCTTTGCTATTATAGTTGGATCTTATGATGTTTCTCCCCCTCTACTCTCTTGTAATGGATTGAGTTTTCCCTTTGAAGTTATCTTATAGAATTGAGTCTTTAAGGATTTGAGAACACTTGATGTATGTCTTGCATGTGCTTATCTGGGGTGACAATGGGATATTCACATGATCCAGTTGATGTATGTTTTGGTGATCAACTTGCGAGTTCCGTGACCTTGTGAACTTATGCATAGGGGTTGGCACATGTTTTCGTCTTGACTCTCTGGTAGAAACGTTGGGGCACTCTTTGAAGTTCTTTGTGTTGGTTGAATAGATGAATCTAAGATTGTCTGATATATCGTATAATCATACCCATGGATACTTGAGGTGACATTGGAGTATCTAGGTGACATTAGGGTTTTGGTTGATTTGTGTCTTAAGGTGTTATTCTAGTACGAACTCTAGGATAGATTGAACGGAAAGAATAGCTTCATCTTATTTCACTACGGACTCTTGAATAGATTGATCAGAAAGGATAGCTTTGAGGTGGTTTCGTACCCTACAATAATCGCTTCGTTTGTTCTCCACTATTACTGACTTTGGAGTGACTCTTTGTTGCATGTTGAGGGATAGTTATATGATCCAATTATGTTATTATTGTTGAGAGAACTTGCACTAGTGAAAGTATGAACCCTAGGCCTTGTTTCAACGCATTGCAATACCGTTTTCGCTCACTTTTATCATTAGTTACCTTGCTGTTTTTATATTTTTAGATTATAAAAACCTATATCTACCATCCATATTGCACATGTATCACCATCTCTTCGCCGAACTAGTGCACCTATACAATTTACCATTGTATTGGGTGTGTTGGGGACACAAGAGGCTCTTTGCTATTTGGTTGCAGAGTTGTCTGAGAGAGACCATCTTCATCCTATGCCTCCAGCGGATTGATAAACCTTAGGTCATCCACTTGAGGGAAATTTGCTACTGTCCTACAAACCTCTGCACTTGGAGGCCTAACAATGTCTACAAGAAGAAGGTTGTGTAGTAGACATCAGATCTATCTAGGAGATGCATAGCAACAAGAGGGGAGAGTGTGTAAACGTACCCTCGTAGGCCGAAAGCGGAAGCGTTTAGTAACGCGGTTGATGTAGTCGAACTTCTTCCCTATCCACCCGACCCAAGCACCGAACGTACGGCACCTCCGCGTTCAGCACACGTTCAACTCGATGATGTCCCTTAATCTCTTGATCCAGTTGAGGACGAGGGAGAGTTCCGTCAGCACGATGGTGTGGCGACAGTGATGATGAAGTTACTAGCGCAGGGCTTCGCCTAAGCACTATGACGATATGACCGAGGTGTGTAACTGTGGACGGGGGCACCGCACACGGCTAAAAGATCAACTTGTTTGTCCTAGGGTGCCCCCTCCCCATGTATATAAAGGAGGGAGGAGGGGAGGGCCGGCCGGCACCTAGGGCGCGCCCAAGAGGGGAGTTCTACTAGGAGTCCTAGTAGGATTCCACCAAAAGGGAGAGGGGGAAGGAAGGAGAGGGAGAGAAGGAGAAGGAAGGAGGGGGCGTTGGACTAGGGGGGCGCGGCCTGCCCTTGTGGCCCTTCCTCTCTCTCCCCTAAGGCCCATGAAAGCCCATTAGTTCCCCTGGGGATTCCGATAACCCCCCGGCACTCCGATAGTCATCTGGTACCCCTCAGAACTCATCCGGTGTCCGAATAACATTGTCCAATATATCATTCTTTATGTCCCGACCATTTCGAAACTCCTCGTCATGTCCGTGATCTCATCCGGGACTTCGAACAAACTTCGGTTCATCAAAACACGAAAATCATAATACAAATCGTCATCAAATGTTAAGTGCGCGGACCCTACGGGTTCGAGAACTATGTAGACATGACCGACACACATTTTCGGTCAATAACCAATAGCGGAACCTGGATGCTCATATTGGCTCCTACATATTCTACGAAGATCTTTATTGGTCAAACCGCATAACAACATGCGTTGTTCCCTTTGTCATTGGTATGTTACTTGCCCAAGATTCGATCATCATATCAGCATACCTAGTTCAATCTCGTTACCGGCAAGTCTCTTTACTCGTTCAGTAATGCATCATCCTGCAACTAACTCAATAGTCACATTGCTTGCAAGGCTTATAGTGATGAGCATTACTGAGAGGGCCCAAAGATACCTCTCCGATACACGGAGTGAAAAATCCTAATCTCGATCTATGCCAACTCAACAAACACCATCGGAGAAACCTGTAGAGCATCTTTATAATCACCCAGTTATGTTGTGACGTTTGATAGCACACAAGGTGTTCCTCCGGTATTCGGGAGTTGCATAATCTCATAGTCAGAGGAACATGTATAAGTCATGATGAAAGCAATGGCAATAAAACCAAACGAGCATTATGCTAAGCTAACGGATGGGTCTTGTCCATCACATCATTCTCTAATGATGTGATCTCGTTGATCAAATGACAACACATGTCTATGGTCAGGAAACTTAACCATCTTTGATTAACGAGCTAGTCTAGTAGAGGCATACTAGGGACACTCTGTTTGTCTATGTATTCACACATGTACTAAGTTTCCAGTTAATACAATTCTAGCATGAATAATAAAAATTTATCATGATATAAGGAAATATAAATAACAAATTTATTATTGCCTCTAGGGCATATTTCCTTCAGTCCCCCACTTGCACTAGAGTCAATAATCTAGTTCACACCATCATGTGATTTAATACCAATAAACATCTTTATGTGATTAGTTCACATCGCCATGTGAGTAATACCAAAAGGGTTTTACTAGAGTCAATAATCTAGTTCACATCACTATGTGATTAACACCCAAAGAGTACTAAGGTGTGATCATGTTTTTCTTGTGAGAGAAGCTTAGTCAATGGGTCTGTCACATTCAGAGTCGTATGTATTTTGCAAATTTTCTATGTCTACAATGCTCTGCATGGAGCTACTCTAGCTAATTGCTCCCACTTTCAATATGTATCCAGATTGAGACTCAGAGTCATCAGTGTAAAAGCTTGCATCGATGCAACTCTTTACAATGAACTCTTTATCACCTCCATATTCGAGAAATATCTCCTTAGCCTTCTAAGGATAATTTTGACCGTTGTCCAGTGATCCACTCCTGGATCAATATCGTACCCCCTTGCCAAATTCATGGCAAGGTACACAATAGGTTCGGTACATAGCATAGCATACTTTATAGAACCTATGGCCGAGGCATAGGGAATGATTTTCATTCTCTTTCTATTTTCTGCTGTGGTTGTGTTTTGAGTCTTACTCAACTTTACACCTTGCAATACAGGCAAGAACTCCTTCTTTGACTGTTCCATTTTGAACTACTTCAAAATCTTGTCAAGGTATGTACTCATTGAAAAATCTTACCAAGCGTCTTGATCTATCTCTATAGATCTTGAATCCCAATATGTAAGCAGCTTCACCAAGGTCTTTCTTTGAAAAACTCCTTTCAAACACTCCTTTATGCTTTCCAGAAAATTCTACATCATTTCCGATCAAGAATATGTCATTCACATATACTTATCAAAAAGGTTGTAGTGCTCCCACTCACTTTCTTGTAAATACAGGCGTCACCGCAAGTCTGTATAAAACTATATGCTTTGATCAACTCATCAAAGTGTATATTCCAACTCCGAGATGCTTGCACCAGTCCATAGATAGATCGCTGGAGCTTGCACGTTTTGTTAGCACCTTTAGGATTGACAAAACCTTCTGGTTGTATCATACACAACTCCTCTTTAATAAATATATTAAGGAATGCATTTCTGACATCCATTTGTCAGATTTCATAAAATGTGGCAATTGCTAACATGATTCAGACAGACTTTAGGCATCGATACGAGTGAGAAAATCTCATCGTAGTCAACAGCTTGAACTTGTCGAAAACTTTTTGCGACAATTCGAGCTTTGTACATAGTAACACTACTTTTAGCGTATGTCTTCCTCTTGAAGATCCATATATTCTCAATGGCTCGCCGATCATCGGGCAAGTCAATCGAAGTCCATACTTTGTTCTCATACATGGATCCCATCTCAGATTTCATGGCCTCAAGCCATTCCACGGAATCTAGGCTCATCATCACTTCCTCATAGTTCATAGGTTCGTCATGGTCTAGTAACATGACTTCCAGAATAGGATTACCGTACCATTGTGGTGCGGATCATACTCTGGTTGACCTATGAGGTTCGATAGTAACTTGATCTGAAGTTTCATGATTATCATCCTTAGCTTCCTCACTAATTGGTGTAGGAATCACTGGATCTGATTTCTGTGATGAACTACTTTCCAATTCGAGAGAAGGTACAACTACCTTATCAACTTCTACTTTCCTCCCACTCACTTCTTTCCAGAGAAACTCCTTCTCTAGAAAGGATCCATTCTTAGCAACAAATATCTTGCCTTCGGATCTGTGATAGAAGGTGTACCCAACAGTCTCCTTTGGGTATCCTATGAAGACATATTTCTCCGATTTGGGTTCGAGCTTATCAGGTTGAAGCTTTTTCACATAAGCATCGCAGCCCTAAACTTTAAGAAACGACAACTTAGGTTTCTTGCCAAACCATAGTTCATATGGTGTCGTCTCAACGGATTTAGATGGTGCCCTATTTAACATGAATGCAAATGTCTCTAATGCATAACCCCAAAACGATAGTGGTAAATCGGTAAGAGACATCATAGATCACACCATATCTAATAAAGCATGGTTACAACGTTCGGGCACACCATTACACTGTGGTGTTCCAGGTGGCGTGAGTTGTGAAACTATTCCACATTGTTTTAAATGAAGGCCAAACTTGTAACTCAAATATTTTGCCTCCGCGATCAGATCGTAGAAACTTTATTTTCTTGTTACGATGATTCTTAACATCACTCTGAATTTCTTTGAACTCCTCAAATGTTTTAGACTTGTGTTTCATTAAGTAAATATACCAATATCTGCTTAAATCATCTGTTAAGGTCAGAAAATAATGATACCCGTCGCGAGCCTCAACACTCATCGGACCGCATACATCGGTATGTATTATTTCTAATAAGTCAGTGGCTCGCTCCATTGTTCCAGAGAACAGAGTTTTAGTCATCTTGTCCATGAGGCATGGTTTGCAAGCATCAAGTGATTCATAATCAAGTGATTCCAAAAGCCCGTCAGCATGGAGTTTCTTCATGCACTTTACACCAATATGACCTAGACGGCAGTGCCACAAATAAGTTGCACTCTCATTATTAACTTTGCATCTTTTGGCATCAATATTATGTGTATCACTATGATCGAGATTCAGTAAACCATTTACATTGGATGTAAGACCATAGAAGGTTTTATTCATGTAAATAGAACAACAATTATCTCTGACTTAAATGAATAATTGTGTCGCAATAAACATGATCCAATCGTATTTATGCTCAACGCAAACACCAAATAACATTTATTTAGTTCCAATACTAATCCCGAAGGTAGAGGGAGTATGTGACGGTGATCTTATCAACCTTGGAATCATTTCCAACACACATCGTCACCTCGGCCTCAACTATTCTTTGTTGATTTTGTAACTCCTGTTTTGAGTTACTAATCATAGCAACTGAACTGGTATCAAATACCCTGGGGTTACTATGAACACTAGTAAACTATACATCAATAACATGTATATCGAATATACCTTTCACTTTGCCATCCTTCTTATCCGCCAAGTATTTGGGCAGTTCCGCTTCCAGTGACCATTTCTTTTGCAGTAGAAGCACTCAGTTTCAGGCTTGGGTCTAGCTTTGGGCTTCTTCATGGGAGTGGCAACTTGCTTGCCATTCTTCTTGAAATTCCCTTTCTTTCCCTTGCCCTTTTACTTGAAACTAGTGGTCTTGTCAACCATCAACATTTGATGCTTTTCTTGATTTCTACCTACATTGATTTCAGTATCACGAAGAGCTCGGGAATCGTTTTCGTCATCCCTTGCATATTATAGTTCATCACAAAGTTCCAGTAACTTGGTGATAGTGACTAGAGAACTCTGTCAATCACTATCTTATCTGGAAGATAAACACCCACTTGATTCAAGAGATTGTAGTAGTCACACATTCTCAGCACATGCTCACTGGTTGAGCTATTCTCCTCCATCTTGTAGGCAAAATACTTGTCAGAGGTCGCATACCTCTTGACTCGGGCATGAGTCTGAAATACCAATTTCAGCTCTTGGAACATCTTATATGCTTCTTGTCGTTCAAAACGTTTTTGAAGTCCCGGTTCTAAGCCGTAAAGTATGGTGCACGTTCATAACGTCATCATACCGAGCTTGCCAAACGTTCATAACGTCTGCATCTGCTCCTGCAATATGTCCGTCACCTAGCGGTGCATCAAGGACATAATTCTTCTGTGCAGTAATGAGGATAAGCCTCAGATCACGGAGATAGTCTGCATCATTGCTACTAACATCTTTCAACTTATTTTTCTCTAGGAACATATCAAAAATAAACAGGGAGCTACATCACAAGCTATTGATCTACAACATATATATGCAAACACTATCAGGTACTAAGTTCATGATAAATTAAAGTTCAATTAGTCATATTACTTAAGAACTCCCACTTAGATAGACATCTCTCTAGTCATCGAAATGATCACGTGATCCATATCAACTAAACCATGTCCGATCATCACGTGAGATGGAGTAGCTTTCAATGCTGAACATCACTAAGTTGATTATATCTACTGTATGATTCACGCTCGACCTTTTGGTCTGAGTGTTTCGAGGCCATATCTTCATATGCTAGGCTCGTCAAGTTTAACCTGAGTATTTTGCGTGTGCAAAACTGGTTTGCACCCGTTGTATGTGAACGTAGAGCTTATCACACCCGATCATCACGTGGTGTCTCGGCACGACGAACTGTAGCAACGGTTCGTACTCAGGGAGAACACTTGTACTTTGAAATTTAGTGAGAGATCATCTTATAATGCTACCACCGTACTATGCAAAATAAGATGCATAAAGGAGAAACATCACATGCAATCAATATAAGTGATATGATATGGCCATCATCTTGTGCCTTTGATCTCCATCTCCAAAGCACCGTCATGATCACTATCGTCACCGGCTTGACACCTTGATTCAAAACCTTCAACAAGGACCGGCCATAGTGAAACTCGATTCAACTAAAGTTGGAGAAACAGACACCCGCCAGCCACCTGTGTGCCAAGCATGTCGGTAGAACCAGTCTCATGAACGCGGTCATGTAATGTCGGTCCGGGCCGCTTCATCCAACAATACTGTCGAATCAAAGTAAGACGTTGCTGGTATGCAGTACTGAAAGCACAAGTGCTCCCTAGGTGGTTTTGATAATTGATGACAACATATCTCTTGTTGGACTAACGTTTTCATCTAGTATGTTTCAGATAAGTTCAACAATGGAGTGGCATGCACTAAAGGTTGTGGGAAGGTCTCCAAGATACTAAGGACAGAGGATTGGCTAAAGCTTGAAGTTCAAGACTCTTCATTTTACATTTCAGTGATCCAAGATCACATTGAGTCCATAGGAAAAGCCAATACTATCAAGGAGGGATGAGGTGTTGCTTAATGAGCCTCTTGCTCAAGTGCTTAATGATATGCTCCAAAATCCTCAGCTACTCTCCCATATCCACAAATGACCTAAACCCTAAGCCAAACTCGGACCTACCGATTATTCCTATCCGGCGCCACCGAGTTTCACTTGTCATAGCCACTGCCAAAAACCCTAATCGATTCGGTCTCACCGATGGGATCTCGGTCTCACCGAGATGGGCTTGCAAACTCTCTGTTACCTATTGCATTATTCTCGGTCCCACCGAGATATGCAATCGGTCCCACCGAGTTTGCTTGGCCAGCTCTCTGTTTCGCTTATTACCCAAATCAGTCCCACCGAGTTTGAGTAATCGGTCAAACCGAGTTTTGGATTTACCCTAACCCTAGCACATCGATCCCACCGAGTTGATTCAGTCGGTCCCACCGAAATCTCTAACGGTCACTAGGTTTACCTTTTCGGTCTGACCGAGTTTATTGATTCGGTCCCACCGAGATTGGTAGATTGTGTGTAACGGTTGGATTTTGTGTGGAGGCTATATATACCCCTCCACCTCCTCTTCATTTGAGAGAGAGCCATCAGACTAAGCCTACACTTCCAGCATCCTATTTCTGAGAGAGAACTACCTACTCATGTGTTGAGACCAAGACATTCCATTCCTACCATATGAATCTTCATCTCTAGCCTTCCCCAAGTTGCTTTCCACTCAAACCTTCTTTCCACTAGATCCAAATCCTATGAGAGAGAGTTGAGTGTTGGGGAGAATATCATTTGAAGCACAAGAGCAAGGAGTTCATCATCAACACATTGTTTGTTACTTCTTGGAGAGTGGTGTCTCCTAGATTGGCTAGGTGTCACTTGGGAGCCTCCGACAAGATTGTGGAGTTGAACCAAGGAGTTTGTAAGGGCAAGGAGATCGCCTACTTCGTGAAGATCTACCGCTAGTGAGGCAAGTCCTTCGTGGGCGATGGCCATGGTGGGATAGACAAGGTTGCTACTTCGTGGACCCTTCGTGGGTGGAGCCCTCCGTGGACTCGCGCAACCGTTACCCTTCGTGGGTTGAAGTCTCCATGAACGTGGATGTAGGATAGCACCACCTATCCGAACCACGGGAAAAACATCCGTGTCTTCGATTGTGTTTGAATTCTCCAAACCCTTCCCTTTACATTCTTGCAAGTTACATGCTTTACTTTCCGCTGCCTATATACTATTTGCATACTTGCTTGATATGTATTGTGATTGTTGAAATCATGCTTAAACTCCACTTAAACCGAAAAAGCTTAAAAATTGCAACTTTAGCATTATGTGTCTAATCACCCCCCTCTAGACACATCTACTTCAAGGTCCTACAAGTGGTATCAGAGCTTTGGTCTCCATTGCCTTGGTTTAATCACCATTGGAGGAAGATGGATGTCTCTACTTTAGGGAGTCTTAGACATAGAGTGCCTATTCTTGATGGAGAGTATTTTCATGAGTGGAAAATGAGATGCTTGCAATTTTCAATCAACATCGCTTAAACAAGTATATTGCTAGCCCTTGTGCACCTCACATTGATCCCTTGCATCCTACCCTAGATGAAGATATTGACATGATTCGCAATCTTAGAACTATTGAGCTCATGATTAGAGGATTGCCCAAAAACTTGATTGCTAGTTTGCCTACTCTTAATTGTGCCTATACTATATGGAAATTTCTTGAGGAACGATTTCCCGACCATTCCTTGAAAATTTTGGATAAAATTCTCCATAAATCTATTGCCTTGAGTAAGATGAACTCTAGTGATCCTAGCTTTGGTGATTGTCTATTTGAGCTTGCAAATCTCAAGCGAGCTAAAGGAGATGTTGGAATCATTAGTGATATTATATTCGAAGCTATAAGAATTCATAAAAGTGACCATTTTGATGATCATTTATCTAATGAATTACCCTCTCTAGGAAATGATGAGTCACACGATCATGGTGAACATGGACATTATGATGATGATGATGATGATGATGATAGTGACTTCAATCTTGATGATGCAATGAGACACTTTGGTCTTACGGCAAATCTTCGGGATATGAATCAGGAGGAAAGGAATGGGTTCTTGATAGTGGATGTACTGATCATATGACCGGAGATGAAGAGATGTTCCGTGAGCTTGCTGAAAATGACGGCCCCTGAAAATATGTCACCTTTGGTGATAATTCAAAGGGTAAAGTGGTTGGCCTTGGTAAGGTGGCCATCTCACAAGATAGTTCCATTCAAAATGTCATGCTCGTTGAATCACTCGGCTACAACTTACTTTCAGTATCTAGACTTGCTGATTTCGGTTTGAATGTCCTATTTACTGAGATAGATTGCCAAGTCTTTCATCGAGACAATCATAAAATGGTCTTTACGGTATGCGTAGAGGTGATCTGGACATTGTCGATTTCTCTAAAAAGGCACAACCTAAAACTTGCTTTATTGCTAAATCATCAAAAGGTTGGTTCTGGCATAGACGACTAGGTCACGTTGGCATGAGAAACCTTGACAAGCTTATTAAAGGAAATCATATTCTTGGAGTTAACGATGTCATATTTGATAAGGATAGACTTTGCAGTGCTTGTCAAGCAGGTAAACAGGTTGGAGGAAGGCATCCCGTGAAGAACATCATGACTACAAGGAGGCCACTCGAGCTACTTCATATGGATCTTTTTGGTCCCAACGCCTACAAGAGTCTCGGTGGAAATTCTTTTGGTCTGGTTATAGTTGATGATTTTTCAAGATTTACGTGGGTGTTCTTTCTTAATGAAAAGTCGCAGGTTCAGAAGATCTTAAAAAACTTCGCTAGGAAGGCCCAAAATCAGTTTGACGTGAAGATCAAGAAGGTTCGGAGTGACAACGGAACGGAGTTCAAGAATGCAAATGTGGACACCTTTCTTGACGAAGAAGGGATTTCACACGAGTTCTCGGCTATGTACACACCTCAACAAAATGGAGTTGTTGAGAGGAAGAACCGGACGCTCATCGAAATGGCAATAACAATGCTTGATGAATACAAGACGCCGAAGCACTTTTGGGCAGAAGCCGTTGAGACAGCTTGTCACGCAACAAATCGCTTGTATCTTCACAAGCTACTCGGCAAGACGGCATACGAGCTCCTCACCGGTAACAAACCCCAAGTTGGATACTTTCGAGTATTCGGCTCAAAGTGCTACATTCTTGATAAGCATCGTCGTTCAAAGTTTGCTCCTAAAACTCATGAAGGTTTCCTACTTGGTTATGGCTCAAACTCTCACACTTACCGTGTCTACAACAGTTTCACCCGAAAGGTTGAAGAGATGGTAGATGTGAAGTTTGATGAATCTAATGGCTCGCAAGTAGAGCAATTGCCAAATGGATGTAGGAGACAAAGACCCTTCAGAAGCAATCCAAGACTTGTCCATAGGCAAAGTTCGTCCAACGGAGGTGTAGGAGAGTACTTCATCCGTCCAAGTGGAGGCTTCTACTTCACAACAAGGTGAACCAAGAATTGATATGGAAGCATCCACAAGTGGGACACACCAAGATGAAGAAGACAAGGAAATGCATCAAGATGAACATCAACAACCTCCTTCTCCACCACGACAAGACAATGACAATGTCAACAATGAAGAAGGCCAAGAAGAAGAACAAGATGAAGAAAATGTTCAACGAAGACCCAAGCAAAAGCTCTCACGAGTTTTAGCAAGAATCGCCAAAGATCATCCCGTCGAGCAAATCTTCAATGATATACAAACCGGGAGAATCACTCGCTCAAAATCTCGTTTAGCTAACTTTTGTGAAAACTATTCATTCATCTCTAGCATTGAACCTATGAAGGTTGAAGAAGCATTGGAAGATCCGGATTGGATAAACGCCATGCATGAAGAGCTACACAACTTTGAGAGAAACCAAGTTTGGACATTGGTTGAGAAGCCCGACGACAACCACAACATCATTGGTACCAAATGGGTGTTTCGCAACAAGCAAGATGAAGATGGACAAGTGGTTCGCAACAAAGCACGTCTCGTCGCCCAAGGATACACACAAGTCGAAGGTATGGACTATGGTGAGACATATGCTCCTGTTGCTAGACTTGAGTCCATCCGCATCTTACTTGCCTATGCTAATCACCATAACATCACCTTGTACCAAATGGACATTAAAAGTTCTTTTTTAAATGGTGAAATAGAGGAGGAAGTTTATGTCAAACAACCTCCCGGCTTTGTCAATCCTAAGAAACCTAATCATGTTTACAAACTTCACAAAGCTCTTTATGGTCTTAAACAAGCTCCTAGAGCATGGTATAAATGCTTGACCAAGTTCCTTATTGCAAGCGGTTTTGAAATTGGTAAAATTGATTCTACTCTTTTTACTAAAAGGGTTAATGGAGAACTATTTGTATGCCAAATTTATGTTGATGATATCATATTTGGTTCAACTAACCCTCTCTTTAGTGAAAAGTTTGGAAAGCTAATGTCAGAGAAGTTTGAGATGTCTATGATGAGTGAACTCAAATTCTTTCTCGGTTTGCAAATCAAGCAAACTAAGGAAGGTACATTTGTCTCTCAAACGAAGTACACCAAGGACTTATTCAAGAAGTTCAATATGCAAGAATGCAAAGGTATGTCTACACCCATGCCTACTAGTGGACATAATGATTTGACCAAAGATGGTGAACCAGTTGATCAAAAGGTTTATCGCTCTATGATTGGTTCATTGTTATACCTATGTGCTTCACGTCCCGACATCATGCTAAGTGTGTGCATGTGTGCAAGATATCAAGCTGCCCCTAAAGAATATCATCTTAAGGCCGTGAAAAGGATAGTTAGATACTTAATTCATACACCAAATTTTGGCATTTGGTATCCTAAGAGGTCTTCTTTTGATCTTGTTGGCTATTCTGACTTGGATTATGCCGGAGACAAGGTTGATAGAAAGTCAACTTCGGGTACTTGTCAATTTCTTGGTAGATCTCTTGTGTCTTGGTCTTCCAAGAAACAAAACTCCGTATCGTTATCCACTGCCGAAGTGGAATACATTGCCGCTGGTTCATGTTGTGCTCAATTACTTTGGATGACCCAAACTCTCAAAGATTATGGGATCTATGTGAAACATGTTCCATTGCTTTGTGACAATGAAAGTGCTATTAAAATTGGTCATAATCCTGTACAACATTCTCGAACTAAGCACATTGAAGTTCATCATCATTTCATTCGAGATCATGTTGCTAAGGGTGACATTGATCTTAAGCATGTTCGCACCGATAAGCAATTAGCGGATATATTCACTAAACCACTTGATGAGAAAGTGTTTTGCAGGTTGAGAGGAGAATTGAACATCATTGATGCTTCGAACTTGGAGTAGGAACTCCATTAGATACATGCAAGACATGAGCTTATGACTAATCCATGATATATCTCTTATGATGACTATCTTATGTCTTGGATATATTTGTACCTTGCATGTTGTCTAACCCATGTAAGTGCTTGGTTGAATCTAATTCCATGAGATTGCGACTCACTCACATCTAGAGCAATCTCTACATCACCAAGTCTCTACATGATGGTGGTCGAAGACAAGGACGCACAAAATCATTCAAACATATCCTTTGACAAATCCTATGTTGAGCTTCATGAATGTCATTTTTGGATACACAAGTCCTTTTCCTTGCAAGAACTAATCCATGTAGGTAGGTGAACTCACACTCCAAGTGGTGCTCCGAACTCTTGATGAGCTACATCAACCTTGAGCACCCACACAAGTTCAACTACATGAGCAAGAACCACGCCACCACCCATGGTATGTTATTCCATCTTAGAGAAGCTTTACTCCAAGATATGAGTCAAAGCAACTCAACAAGATGTGAATACATCAAGATGCTTAAACGAAAAATGGTAACCCCATTTTGAGCTTAAACGATGAGTATGACCTATGATCAAGTGTTCTCACTTGACTCCTAAGTCAATATACTCTAACATAGGTGACCGTGTCACCGCCAAACTCTAGATGAAGTTCTCTTGTGTTCCTTCTTTGTGTTATTGCATTTGTCTCATGCATGTCTTTTTTTCATCTAGATCTTTCAGTTTCTTCTTTTCTCTTTGATTTTGTTCTGCATTTTCTGCATTTAATTCCTTGCAAACCATTCAGGTAATTCATTGCAAATCTTTGTGAGATCCTACATGTCTAGTGAGCTGAGGTGACAAGTGTTTTTCTCTGTGTAAACTTGGTTTCACCGACTTGCAATTTTCGGTCCAACCGAATCTTTTCGGTACCACCGAAATATGCCACTCGGTGCCACCGACTTTGCAATCAGAAAAACAGTTTGCCACTTGTTCTACATTTCTTCTCATCCAGCTCCACTCAATGAATCTTGTCCTCTACAAGCATCACAATTTTATCCATTGCTTTGTGCTGAGTCTCAAGGACCAAACCTATATGACGGATTCCAGAAAGTCCTTCTTGGAAATTGATGTCAAAGGGGGAGAGAGAGATCACATCAAAGCTTGTAGGGGAGAGATCACATCAAAAGGTCTCAAGAACCAAACCTACAAGAGAGAAAGTCTCAAGGATCCCGGATGTTATTAAGGGGGAGAGAGAGATTTCCAGCGGGAGAGAAAATACTCAAGGATCCCAAATGCTTGATGATTCAAGAGGAGAGATGTCACATGTCTTTTTAGGGGGAAAGACATGATCATATGTATCTGTCAGCTCTGATCTTCTGTTTCCTATCTTCTCCCAATATCCCATGTAAGATTCAGGGGGAGCAAGACACCTGAGGGAAAGCAATCAGTCAAATTCATTGCATATCTTTACTCTTGGGGACATGTCTAATCCAATGTGGTACCTTGTACTCACTCTCTATATGTCATCCCAGTCTTGGTATTCTTGTGGTTTCTTTTGTTTGCCCTGACTAGTGGATGTACCTGTGTTATCTAACTTTGTTTGTGCAGGTTCATTCTATCCTAAGCCAACTCAAAAACTACAAGGTAAGTGTATGCATCAAAATCATGAGTATGAGGAGTTCTTGCTTATGTACATACTGTTTGCAAGAAGGACTCATGAGCATGAAGGTATTTTCCTTGATAATCTTTTGCTCTGATGCATATGGCCAAGATACGTGTAACACATTGCCTACTCTGTCATGATTATGCTCTCACATGCTTCTATATTTTATATTCACATGATTGCATACATGTTGGGGGAGCCTATGTTTGTTACATGTCCTTCCAAAGCTTTACTTACTATTCTTTGTATCTTTATCTAAAGCTTTGATGTATGTTGCCATCAATTACCAAAAAGGGGGAGATTGAAAGCACAAGTGCTCCCTAGGTGGTTTTGATAATTGATGACAACATATCTCTTGTTGGACTAACGTTTTCATCTAGTATGTTTCAGATAAGTTCAACAATAGAGTGGCATGGACTAAAGGTTGTGGGAAGGTCTCCAAGATACTAAGGACAAAGGATTGGCTAAATCTTGAAGTTCAAGACTCTTCATTTTACATTTCAGCGATCCAAGATCACATTGAGTCCATAGGAAAAGCCAATACTATCAAGGAGGGATGAGGTGTTGCTTAATGAGCCTCTTGCTCAAGTGCTTAATGATATGCTCCAAAATCCTTAGCTACTCTCCCATATCCACAAATGACCTAAACCCTAAGCCAAACTCGGACCTACCGATTATTCCTATCCGGCGCCACCGAGTTTCACTTGTCATAGCCACTGCCAGAAACCCAAATCGATTTGGTCTCACCGATGGGATCTCGGTCTCACCGAGATGGGCTTGCAAACTCTCTGTTACCTATTGCATTATTCTCGGTCCCACCGAGATATGCAATCGGTCCCACTGAGTTTGCTTGGCCAGCTCTCTATTTTGCTTATTACCCAAATCAGTCCCACCGAGTTTGAGTAATCGGTCAAACCGAGTTTTGGATTTACCCTAACCCTAGCACATCGATCCCACCGAGTTGATTCAGTCGGTCCCACCGAAATCTCTAACGGTCACTAGGTTTACCTTTTCGGTCTGACCGAGTTTATTGATTCGGTCCCACCGAGATTGGTAGATTGTGTGTAACGGTTGGATTTTGTGTGGAGGCTATATATACCCCTCCACCTCCTCTTCATTCGAGAGAGAGCCATCAGACTAAGCCTACACTTCCAGCATCCTATTTCTGAGAGAGAACTACCTACTCATGTGTTGAGACCAAGACATTCCATTCCTACCATATGAATCTTCATCTCTAGCCTTCCCCAAGTTGCTTTCCACTCAAACCTTCTTTCCACTAGATCCAAATCCTATGAGAGAGAGTTGAGTGTTGGGGAGACTATCATTTGAAGCACAAGAGCAAGGAGTTCATCATCAACACACGTGCGTTTTGAATTCTCCAAACCCTTCCCTTTACATTCTTGCAAGTTGCATGCTTTACTTTTCGCTGCCTATATACTCTTTGCATACTTGCTTGATATGTATTGTGATTGTTGAAATCATGCTTAAACTCCACTTAAACCGAAAAAGCTTAAAAATTGCAAGTTTAGCATTATGTGTCTAATCACCCCCCTCTAGACACATCTACTTCAAGGTCCTACAAGTACGACTATTATCACCCACAACTCATTGTGTTCTACTCATGCATATAACCTCTACGCATAGACCTGGCTCGGATGCCACTGCTAGGGAACGCAGTATTTCAAAAAAAAATCCTACGATCACGCAAGATCTATCTAGGAGATGCATAGCAACGAGAGGGGGGAGTGTGTCTACGTACCCTCGTAGACCAAAAGCGGGAGCATTTAGTAATGCGGTTAATGTAGTCGAACGTCTTTGCGATCCAACCAATCCAAGCACCGAACATATGGCACCTCTGCGTTCCGCACACATTCAGCTCGATGACGTCCCTCGATCTCTTGATCTAGTTGAGGACGAGGGAGAGTTTCGTCAGCACGACGGCGTGGCGATGGTGATGATGAAGTTACCGGCGCAGGGCTTTGCCTAAGCACCACGACAATATGACCGAGGTGTGTAACTGTGGAGGGGGCACCGCACACGGCTAAAAGATCAACTTGTGTGTTCTATGGTGACCCCCTCCCCACGTATATAAAGGAGGGAGGAGGGGAGGGCTGGCGGTGATACATCTCCAACGTATCTATAATTTATGAAGTATTCATGCTGTTATTTTATCATTTTTGGATGATTTACAATCATTTTATAGCAACTTTATATCATTTTTTGGGACTAACCTATTGTCCCAGTGCCAAGTGCTAGTTGTTGTTTTTTGCTTGTTTTTTACATCGCAGAAAATCAATATCAAACGGAGTCCAAACACCATGAAATTTTTTGGAGATTGTTTTTGGACCAGAAGGAACCCAATGGGCGAGAGCTGCACCCAGGGGGTGCCCCGAGGGGGGCACAACCCACCAGGGCGTGCCCAGGTGGGTTGTGACCACCTCGGTGGCCTCCCGTACCCCTTCTTTGCACTATAAATTCCCAAATATTCCGAAACCCCTCGGGGTTAACCTAGATCAGAAGTTCCACCGCCGCAGGGCTCCGTAGCCACCGAAAACCAATTTAGACCCGTTCTGGCTCCCTGCCGGAGGGGGGAATCATCTCCGATGGCCATCTACATCATCCTGATGGCCACCACGATGAGGAGGGAGTAGTCCACCCTTGGGGCTGAGGGTTTGTACCAGTAGCTATGTGTTTAATATATATCTCTCTCGTGTTCTTGAGATGTGACGATCTTGATGTATCACGGGCTTTGTTAATATAGCGGATCATATGGTGTTTTCCCCTCTCTATCTTGTTGTGATGAATTGAGTTTTTCCCTTTGAGATTTCGTGGTTATCAGATTGAATACTCTTACGGATTTGAGAACACTTGATATATGTCTTGCAATTGAATACTCGTGGTGACAATGGGGTATCGTATTGATTCACTTGATATATGTTTTGGCACTCAACTTGCGGATTCCCGTGGTGACATTGGGGTAACCTATGCATAGGGGTTGATGCACGTTGTTGTCCTTGTTTCTCCAGTAGAAATCTTGGGGCACTCTTTGTAGTTATTTGTGTGGATTGAGTATTATGAATACGAATATGCTTTGGTGCTATTCTAGTACGAACTCTAGGATAGATCGAATGGAAAAAATAGCTTTGCGTTATTTTAGTACGAACTCTTGAATAGATCGAACGGAAAGAATAGTTTTGAGGTAGTTTAGTACCCTACAAACAATTCCTATCTTTTGTTCTCCGCTAATAGGAACTCGGGAGTGATTCTTCGTTACACTTTGAGGGATAATCATATGATCCAACTATGTTAGCATTATTGAGAGATTGCACTAGCGAAAGTACGGACCCTAGGCCTCATTTTTAAGCATTGAAATACCGTTTTTGTGGCCGTTTACTGTTTGCTACCTTGCTCTTTTATTTATTCAGATTATAAAAATATATTTCTACCATCAATATTAGACTTTTATCACCATCTCTTCGCTGAACTAGTGCACCTATACAATTTGCCATTGTATTGGGTGTGTTGGGGACACAAGAGATTTCTTGTATTTGATTGCAGGGTCGTTTGAGAGAGACCATCTTCATCCTACACCTCTCACGGATTGATAAACCTTAGGTCATCCACTTGAGGGAAAATTACGGATGTCCTACAAAACTCTGCGCTTGGAGGCCCAACACGTGTCTACAAGAATAAAGTTGCGTAGTAGAGATCAAGCTCTTTTCTGGTGCCGTTGCTAGGGAGGTTTGTGCTTGAAGGTATATATTTAGATCTTGCAATTGAATCTTTTAGTTTCTTGTTTTATCACTAGTTTGGTTTACAAAAAGAGAACTACAAAAGAAATGGAATTGAGGTTGCATCATATTGTTGATCATCTTTATAATATCTTTCTTGAAAATGATGGATCGGAAAATTGTGCTCAATTGTTAGAAGAAGAAGTCAATAAAATGTTTGGCACAAAATATTTGAATGATGAGCATGATTGCAGAGTTATTAGTATGAATTCTTTGAATATCCATGATGCTAATGATATGCAAAACCATAAGCTTGGGGATGCTATGTTTGATGAGGATGATGTTTTTAGTCCCACAAGTTTTGATGAGAAAATTTATTATGATGAAAGCATGCCTCCTATTTATGATGATTATATTGATGAAAGTGGATTTGGAGAGGTCATGCCTTTATTTAATGATGATTCCACTATGTTGGAAGAAGTCACAATCGATTATGACAACAAAATTCCTATCTATGATGATTATGGTGATGACATGTATGCTATAAAGAATAATGATAACCATGAAACTTTTCATCATGATTTTAATTTTCAATCACATGATAGTTATTTTGTTGAGTTTGCTCCCACTACTATTGATGAGAATAAATTTGCTTATGTGGAGAGTAATAAAATTTATATGCTTGTCCATCATGAAAAGAGTGCTTTATGTGATAGTTATATTGTTTAATTGATTCATGATGCTACTGAAAATTATTATGAGAGAGGAACATATGCTTCTACGTATTGCAATAATATCATGTTTTCTCTCTATGAGTTAAAAATCTTGAAGTTTTGCTTGTTTTGCCTTCCTATGCTAGTTGATTTTTGTTCCATAAGTTGTTTGATCACAAAATCCCTATGCATAGGAAGTGTGTTAGGATTAAGTGTGCTTGCCATGTGATTCATGATGCTCTTTTTCATGTTTCAATTCTCTACTTTTATGCGAGCATCATTGAAATCATCATGCCTAGCTAAAAGGCATTAAAGAAAAGCACTTGTTGGGAGACAACCCAACACCTTTACTTACAGTTTTTGTGTGTTCACATGATTATGTTACTGTATTGATCATTTTTATTGCTTTTGTTTCAATAAAGTACCAAGTAAAGCCTTTGGGATGGTCTATGGTGATAGTTGATTTGATCTTGCTGAAAAACAGAAACTTTTGCACTCAGGAAAATATTTCTCATTTTTAACAGAAAAGTGATAAAATACTGATTCTTTTTGCAGAAGATCAGTAGCCAAATTTCCCATGTTTTCCTAATTTTTTAGAATTTTTGGAGTAGCATAAGTATGGTTGGAGTACAGATTACTACAGACTGTTCTGTTTTTGACAGATTCTGTTTTCAATGCATAGTTGCTACCTCTTGAGCATGTGTTGGTTTTCCCTTGAAGAGGAAATGGTGATGCAGCAAAGTAGCTTAAGTATTTCCTCAGTTTTTGAGAACCAATGTATCAATCTAGTAGAAGACTACACGCAAGTCGCCTAGTACCTGCACAAACAATCAAGAACCTTGCAACCAACGCGATAAAGGGGTTGTCAATCCCTTCACGGCCACTTGCAAAAGTGAGATCTGATAAAGATAATAATATAAATATTTTTGGTATTTTTGTGGTATAGATTGGAAAATAAAGATTGCAAAAATAAATAGTAGAGTAGAATTGTAGATTGGAAACTTATATGATGTAAAGTAGACCCGGGGGCCATAGGTTTCACTAGTGGCTTCTCTCAAGATAGCATGTATTACGGTGGGTGAACAAATTACTGCCGAGCAATTGATAGAAAAGTGCATAGTTATGATGATATCTAAGGCAATGATCATGAACATAGGCATCACGTCCGTGACAAGTAGACAGAAACGATTCTGGATCTACTACTATTACTCCACACATCGACCGCTATCCAGCATGCATCTAGAGTATTAAGTTCATAAGAACAGAGTAACGCATTGGGCAAGATGACATGATGTAGAGGGATAAACTCAAGCAGTATGACATAAACCCCATCTTTTTATCCTCGATGGCAACAATACAATATGTGTTGTTTCCCTTTCTATCACTAGGATCGAGCACCGCAAGATTGAACCCAAAGCTAAGCACTTCTCCCATTGCAAGAAAGATCAATCTAGTAGGCCAAACTAAACCGATAATTCGAAGAGACTTGCAAAGATATCAAATCATGCATATAAGAATTCAGAGAAGAATCAAATAATATTCATAGATAATCAAGTTCATAAACCCATAATTCATCGAATCTCGGAAAACACACCGCAAAAGAGTTACATCGAATAGATCTCCAAGAGAATCGAGGAGAACTTTGTATTGAGATCCAAAGAGAGAGAAGAAGCCAACTAGCTAATAACTATGGACCCTAAGGTCTGTGGTAAACTACTCACACATCACCGGAGAGGCTATGGTGTTGATGTAGAAGCCCACCGTGATCGAATCCCCCTCCGGTGGAGCGCCGGAAATGGCCCCAAGATGGGATCTCATGGGTACAGAAGGTTGTGGTGGTGGAAAAGGTGTTTCGTGGCTCTCCCCGATGGTTTCAGAGTATAAGAGTATATATATAGGCGAAAGAAGTAGGTCGATGGAGCTGCGAGGGGCCCACGGGGGTGGGGGCGCGCCTGGCCCCCCTGGGCACGTCCTCCTGCCTCGTGGCTTCCTCGCTGCTTCCTTGATGTCCACTCCAAGTCTCCTGGATTGTGTTTGTTCCAAAAACGATCCTTGCGAAGGTTTTATTCCGTTTGGATTCCGTTTAGTATTCCTATTCTGCGAAACACTGAAATAGGCAAAAAAACAGCAATTTGCACTGGGCCTTCGGTTAATAGGTTAGGCCCAAAAATAATATAAAAGTGCATAGTAAAGCCCATTAAACATCCAAAATAGATAATATAATAGCATGGAACAACAAAAATTATAGATATGTTGGGGACGTATCAAGCATCCCCAAGCTTAATTCCTGCTCGTCCTCGAGTAGGTAAATGATAAAAACAGATTTTTTTTTATGTGGAATGCTACCTAACATAATTTTCAATGCAATTTTCTTTGTTGTGGCATGAATGTTCAGATTCTAAAGATTCAAAACAAAAGTTTAATATTGACATAAAAATAATAATACTTCAAGCATACTAACCAAGCAATTATGTCATCTCAAAATAACATGGCCAAAGAAAGCTTATCCCTACAAAATCATATAGTTTGGCTATGCTTCATTTTCGTCACACAAAAATGCTCTCATCATGCACAACCCTGATGACAATCCAAGCAAGTGTTTCATACTTTAGTAATATCTAACTTTTTTCAACTTTCATGCAATACATGAGCGTGAGCCATGGACATAGCACTATGGGTGGAATAGAATATAATGATGGGGGTTGTGTGGAGAAGACAAAAAAGAGAAAGCCTCACATTGACACGGCTAATCAACGGGCTATGGAGATGCCCATCAATTGATGTCAATGCGAGGAGTAGGGATTGCCATGCAACAGATGCACTAGAGCAATAAATGTATGAAAGCTCAACAAAAGAAACAAAGTGGGTGTGCATCCAACTTTCTTGCTCACAAAGACCTAGGGCATTTGCGGAAGCCCATTGTTGGAATATACAAGCCAAGTTCTATAATGAAAAACTCCCACTAGTATATGAAAGTGACAATATAAGAGACTCTCTATCATGATCATGGTGCTACGTTGAAGCACAAGTGTGGAAAAAAGGATAGTAGCATTGTCCCTTTTATTTTCTCTTTTTTGGGGGACAATGTTGTATTAATGATCATCATCACACTTCTATTATTTACAACTCAAAGATTACAACTCGATACTAGAACAAAGTATGACTCTATATGTCGGGGGTTGCTGATCCCACGTACACCTATGGGGATCGGCGGACCGAGCCCCTTTCGGTTCGGCAGGGGGCGGTGGATGCACAAAGAGCAGATCGAGGCGAGTGCATGAGCGAGACGATCGATTTACCCAGGTTCGGGCCGCACGGATGCGTAAAACCCTACTCCTGCTTTGGTGGTTGTATTGGGTTCTTGCTCGGGAGCGATAAGTGCTACAGTATGCTCAAGCAGCTGGCGAGACCGAGCGTGAGAATGGCCGTCCTCCCCCCTCTCTGTTGCGCACGGGCCTCCTTTTATATGTCTAAGGGGTCACCGACAGGTGGCAACAGAGGTGGGGGTAAAAATGTAAAAGAGGTGGTAGTTGGCTCCACCGCCTACAACAGACGTATCATACCTAACCCTGACGGCAGGGGACAAGGGCATTAAATGCCTATCTGTGTCACCTTGATGGCACAGAGAGGGACTGCTAGGAACGCCACCGTTTGCCACGATGGCTATCTTGTCAGCGCTTGCTTGCCACCGCATGCCCCCGGCTGCACAACCTCCCGCCACGTATGCCAGGAGCGGTCCCAAAGCGACACGTTGGTGGGTGAACTGGAGCGCGGGCTGCGGGGTAGTAGCTTGCCGCGGCAAGCGTCTTGCCACGGATGTTGCCTTGTCACGTCCGGGAGCTTGTCGCTCACCGGGTCTTGTCGGGACGCGCAGTGCGCCGCAGCGAGCTTCTTGAGATGCTTTGGTTGGTCTTCCCGACAAGCTCCTCTTGCCGGGGTCTCGTATCCTTCCCGGCAAGCTCCTCTTGCCAGGGTCTTGTCTCCTTCCCGGCAAGCTCCTCTTGCCGGGGCCTTGTTTTGCTCTTGGATACTTTGTTCTTGAATGGCCCCAAAGGGACCACGGAGGGTCTAGGCGGTTCGCCCGGCAAGCCTTGCCGCGGGTCGCTGCGACTGCCCGTGCACAAGTTCGGGATACTAAGGTACCCCTACTTTAGTACACCGACAGGAGCCCCCGGGCCTGGGCCATACACGGTGCCGAGCGCTGTTGGGCCAGGCCCAAAACAGTGCACGGGCACGCGCGGCCTAGGTGACGCCATGACTCACCCCGCACCCACCGCACCCTCCCCAAACGGCACGCGTCGAACGCGGTGCCGTGCGTGATGTGGGTAGCGTGCGCGGGGCTGCGCCCCGCGCGCATGCGTCACGTCGCGGTAAAAGGGGACGGTTGGCGCCCCCCCCCCCCCCCCGTAAACGGAGGGAGGCGTGGAGGCGTGGTGGGCGGAATCGTGGGTAGTTGTTTATTCGTGGCGACGAAACGTCCGCCCCCTCCCCCTCCCCTCCCTCTTTATAAGTAGAGGAAACAGGGGTACGGTGCCATCTGCCCGTTGCTGCTTCCAATCTCAAAACCTCCGCCGCTCCCCGTCTTCTCAGAGCAACAAGAGAGCAGCGTCCCGCTCCCCCATTGCCACCAGCACCACCACCACCGCCGGCCTCCTCCACCACCTTCGCCATGGCTCCGAAGGGCGACAAGGGGAAAGCGGTGAAGTCGACCGAGGCGCAGCGGCTCGCGACGATGCGGAAGGAGCGAGCCATTTTCCCCCCCAAGCTCGGTGCGAAGGCGTTGCGGGAGCGGTATTACCTGTTCTGGTCGGCGGAGACACGAGCTCACCCGCGGACTAGGGTGCTCCCGGCTGAAGCCCACGCGAAGGCTCCGGACGGGTACCCTTTCTTTGTTGTGTTTTTCTACTGCGGGCTCTGCCCGCCCTTTTCCGAGTTCTTCTGCGATATTATGAACACATATGGCTTCTACCTCCTTGACTTCACCCCCAACGCCGTCCTCACCATGGCAGTTTTCGCACACCTTTGTGAAAACTTTGTCGGAGTCCACCCTAGTGTAGCTCTCTTCCGCCATTTCTTTATCCCTCGGGTAGAGAGAGGAGAGACTCTGTCCGGCGGAATCGCCTGGATCTCAAGAGCCGGCAAGAAGGAATCTTATCTAGAGGGGGAGTTCCGCGGCAAGTGGGAGGAGTGGAGAGCAGATTGGTGCTGGATCATCGAGGAGAGCCCGCAGCCATTCACCGTCCGGCGCCAAGCAGGAGCAGTGCGCGGCAGTGACTGGAGCGACTTGGCCCCGGAAGGCAGCAAGCTGAGGATTGCCGTCACCAGGATCCAGCGCCTTAGGCTTGCCAGAGTCACCGTAGGCGCTGTTGGCGCGGACTTTCTTCGCCGCTGCATTGCCCCTCTGCAGGAACGGGGAAGGCCTGCCTGGGAGTTCAAGAACGCGGCGGACATCATGAGGTTGCGCCCAGGCCTCAACTATAATTTCACTGTCCTCGAGCACAATGGCATGCTGCAGGAGCTCTTCAAATACGATTTGGATCACCCCGAAGTCTTCAGGCTGCCGCAGGGCGTCGTCCCTTTGTGCAACAACTCTGCGCTCGATCGCATCCGGGCGATGATGCCATTGTGCGACTCGCACGGAATCGAGCCAACTTGGCAAGAGCCCGAAGACGAGGTCGTGCAGCAGTTCTTTGACGACCTGGTGGAAGTGCCAATCCGCGCCGATGAGAAGGACGGCCTCATCCGCGACACCACCGAGGCGGAGCTGGCATACATAGCCACTAGGTTGGAGGAGGCAGCGGCAGCCGCCGCGGCAGGCGAATTTGGGTTTACTCTGGAGGAAGCGGCGGCAGAAGAGGCAAAAACCCGTGCCGAGCGAGACGAGTTCCTCGGCAAGAAAGAGCTCGCCCGGCAAGAGGAACTTGCCGGCAAGGAAGACCTTGCCGGGAGCGGCGCCGAGCCGAGCGAGCCTGTCGGGGATGCGAGCGACTTGCTGGAGATCGACTCTTCATCCACTTCGTCTTCCGACAGCCCGCCGCCGACCGCGCCTCCGTCACCACCAAGAAGGCGTCTCCGCAGGGTCGGGGATGTAGCGAGGCGGCAGGCGGGCCAGCAGTCGCCGCGCCGCACGATGCGCTCCACCGCGGCAAGCACTATTGCCGCGGGAGCGCCCCATGCCGCTGCTTCGACAGGAGCGGGGTCTTCCCGGGCTGCCGCATCTGCTCCCGCCAAGCGACCAAGGGAGCCTACCCCTCCTCCTTCCCGCGCTAGACACGGGCCGGATTTTGACTTCTCCGCGTTTAGCTTTGACGAGGAAGAGGAAGAGGAGTAAGTTCTCCTTATTGTACTTGCAATTCTTTGTTCTTTGCTGTTCTTCGTCTTGCCTTGTTTCTCACTTGCCTTCCTCTGTATCTGTTCCTTTTTTAGGACTCTAGCGCAGAGAGCGGCAAAGAGAGCCAAGGTGCCGGTGATCGTCATCGAGGACGAGCCTACTGCGTCAACAGGGGACGTGCCTGAGACGAACCCGTCGGACCCGGCGGCTGACCTTCAGAGTAGCCCCCAGCGTAAGCATCTTGTTTACTTCCCGCTGTTAGGCGCGCACGAAGATCCTTACTATGCTGATACTTGTTTGTTGACCTGTGCAGGAGCAGAGCAGCCTCACCAGGGGAGCCCGGAGACCGCCCCCGAAGCGCCAAGGGAGAGTCCTCCGACGGGGGAGAGGTCTCCTGCGAGGGAGGAGACTCCGGCAGGGGAGGAGCCCCCGGCGAGGGAGGAGACTCCGGCAAGGGAGGAGCCCCCGGCGAGGAAGGAGACTCCGGCAAGGGAGGAGCCCCCGGCACGGCAAGGATCTCCGGCAAGGGACCGCGCCAGCGATCCCCTGGCGACGGAGACCACAGCGGCAGGCCCTGGCACAGGTAACTTCCTTGCTTCCAAACTCCCCTCGGCTTCTCCGGCTTCTTGATCTTCCTCTTGGATTTTGCTCGAATTTTGGTTGAGTCTTCCCCCCTCTCCCGGCTGTCAGGTCCGTCGGGTGCAGAGCCGATGGAGACTGAGGTCACCGCCAACGACGCTGTTGCCGCCGAGGAGACAGCCGGAGCCGGCGAGCCCGCCGGCGAGGAGACCGCCAGTGCTGCCGCCGCCGCCGTGCCAGGCTCCAGAGAGCCCCAGCCCGGCATCTATCTGAAGGCCGGCGAGGGTATCTACATCAACCTTCCCTGGGTGTCGAGCTCCAGGGCATCGGTCGAAGGAGAAGCGCTCGATGGAGAAGTGCTTGCCTCCGCCGGGCTGAAGCTAGTCGACGCGCCAAGTAGTAGCAGCAACGAACCCGAAGAGGAGCGTCTGCTGTGGAAGCTGGTGGCGCTCTACCGCGCCCGGCAGGCCAAGCTGGAGTCCCGCGAAGCGCTCATCGCGAAGGCTGGGGCTGACATCGAGAAGCGCGCGGAGGAGCTTCGGGGCGCCAACCAAGAAGCTCTCTGTTCCCTGGCAAGGGAGCGGGAGGAACTCGCCGAGGCACAGCAAGCCTTCCTTCTCGAGAAGGCGGACGTCGAGGAGCGCCAACGCCTTGCCGCGGAGAAGTTGTCTTCGCAGGAAGGTGACTTGACGCAGCGGAAGGTCAACCTCGACAGCCACGAGGAGGAACTTGCCGCGCGCGAGCGGGCAGTTGGTGGAGCCGTCAAGCAGGTCGAAGACGCCGCCGCAGCTGCCGAGGCCGCCAAGGCTGAGCTGGAGCTGAAGGTGACGCAGCTGGAGGCGGACCTCAAGGCGAGCGGCGACGAGCTTGCCGCGCTCAAGCTCGAGCGTGAGAGGGACGCCAACAGCTACTTGGAGCTGCAGGCCCTCCTCACTGAGAGAGGCAAGGAGCTCGACGCCGCCAGGGGGTCAATTTTTGATCTTGAAGCGAAGCTGGCGGCTCTGACAAGATCCCTGGGCAGCGCCAAGGAGCAAGAGACGGCCCTGAAGGAGGAGGTCGAGGCCGGCAAGGTGCTGCTGGCGAATGCCGTCGCCGCCCAGAAGACCTTGTCGGAGACCGTGGAGCACTAGACGGAGGGTCTGGTGAGCGCCGCCGCGGACGTCGACAAGGAGCTGGCGTAGCTGGGGATGGTGGATCTCGGTATTCCACCGACGGGAATCTCCAACCCAGCGCCAAGCTGACCCTGTTCTTCAAAGGCGTGGCGACGGTGCTCCAGCGACTCTGGGAGCAGTTCCCAAAACAGCTTGCCGACGAGTCACGCAAGATCTGCGCGAGAGCTCTCCAGAAAGTGCTGATGAAGGTGGCCTTCCGCAACCCAGGCCTCCGCCTCAACAACGTCCTCCGAAGCCTGCCGCCAGATGCTGATCTGGAGGAGCTCAAGGCCCTTGTGGCACCTATCGTGGACAAGGTGAGCGGAATCAGGAGGGTCGAAGGCGACCGCGTAGACTAGGCCATTTATCTTCTTCTTTCCTTGTCGCTGTCAATCATGTTATGAAAAATAGTCTGTTAGAGCTGCGACATGTTATTCTGTAATATACTTCTATCTTGGGTAGTAATTGCTATGTTATTTCCTTTACTTGACTCTTTCCCTTGTATGCTTTTACCCTACGCTTTTAGGGAACTTGTCAGCGCAGGCTCCTCTGCCGCGAGCGCTGAGTGCGGAACGTCAGCAGCCCGCTGGCAGTGCCACAGCCGGCAAGAACCTTGTCGCAGAGCTAGTCACAGCTCGCCTAAGTTGTTGAGCGGACTCGAAACAACAATAAGGGCGCAACTTAGCTACGAGTTGGTTGGTGCCCGCGTCGACAAGAAACCTTGTCGCAGCTAGCCGCGGCTCGCTTAAGTTGTTGAGCGGGCTCGAAACAACAGTAAGGGCACGGCTAACCACGAGTCGGTTCCTCCGTGCACAGGTTTTCCATACAAGGCGGAGTCGTTCAAGGAAAATAACTTAAAAACTTAAAGGAAATCTGATTGCTCAAACTTTGGCACTTATCTTTTTCTATCGTTTGCTTTCCCAGTAAGGCAGAACCTTCTTGAGCGCCGGCCGGTCCATACATTATCTCCTCCCCCCCCCCCTCGGCAAGCTTGTGCGCGAGGGACCCTTGCTTTCCTTAATAGAAGATAGAGAAGAGAAAATAAAGTTATGGAGCCTTGTGGCTCATTTTTTTGCTTACCGGGGGTATGTGCTGAGCACATAATTTTTATGCACGGGGTCTGCGCCCGGCTTTGTACAAAGGATTACATGCAACAGCGGCAAGACTTGTACAAATGGGTGGTTGTCGGACAGGGTCCGACAACCGCGCCTCACGGGCAAAGCTTGCGAAGATGCGTAATATCCCAGGAGTTGCTCACTGGTACGCCATCTTCGGTCCCAAGGCGGACTGCGCCAAGCCTAGTGACTCGCTTCACCCGGTAAGGACCTTCCCACTTCGGCGTCAACTTGTTGGAAATCTTGGCGGACTGATCACGCCAAAGAAACAAGGTCGCCTTCCTCGAAACTTCTGGCGTTAACTTTGCGGCTATGGTAGCTGCGCAAAGCTTGCTGGTAGCGAGCGGCTCGCACAGCAGCCCGAAGACGATCTTCCTCAAGGAGCAGCGCGTCATCTTGCCGCAGCTACTCTTGCTCAAGCTCATCGTAAGGGAGCACTCGAGGTGACCCGTATACGAGTTCCGTGGGGATAACTGCTTCTGCTCCACAGACTAGAGCAAAAGGTGTCTGGTCGGTGGCTCGATTTGGCGTCATTCTGATCGACCAAAGAGCCACCGGCAGCTTCGCGCCAAAGCCTCTGCCGGAGAGGCGGGCGGCGGCAGCGGAACGGTGCGAGGAGCGAGATATGCTCGGACTTCTAACTGCGTTAGAAGGAGCAACATCTCGACCAAGCGACCGCGCCATGTTCGCGCCAGCGTGTTGGCGTGCATGCTGGTCCTGAGCACTCCGGGACCCGCCAGCTTGATCTTGGCCCAGCAGACGTATGGTACCGTGGGTACCATGACGCTGCTGGTCCCGCGCCTCCTGGGACGGGCGCGGTGCGTGTACGGACGCCGAGGTCTTGGAGTGCGCGCGGTCGTTATGGGAGGCGACCGCGCCGCCGACGTGCGGCGCAACCTGGTCCTTGGACCTGGCAGCGCCATGGGCCTCCCCGTCAGCGCCCGTTCTTCCGCCGGCGCCTACTCCACCAGCCGTTCGCTCCGGCGATGGCGGGCTCGGCGCAGACGGAGCGGCTACCTCCGAAGCCTTCTTCTTCGGCGGCATGTTGATGAAGACGATGAAGATTCGGCTCGTGCGAACGCCGGATCAGGTTCGCACAACCTCGACGCACCCCCTACCTGGCGCGCCAAAGATGTCGGGGGTTGCTGATCCCACGTACACCTATGGGGATCGGCGGACCGAGCCCCTTTCGGTTCAGCAGGGGGCGGTGGATGCACAAAGAGCAGATCGAGGCGAGCGCATGAGCGAGACGATCGATTTACCCAGGTTCGGGCCACACGGATGCGTAAAACCCTACTCCTGCTTTGGTGGTTGTATTGGGTTCTTGCTCGGGAGCGATGAGTGCTACAGTACGCTCAAGCAGCTGGCGAGACCGAGCGTGAGAATGGCCGTCCTCCCCCCTCTCTGTTGCGCACGGGCCTCCTTTTATATGTCTAAGGGGTCATCTACAGGTGGCAACAGAGGTGGGGGTAAAAATGTAAAAGAGGTGGTAGTTGGCTCCACCGCCTACAACAGACGTATCATACCTAACCCTGGCGGCAGGGGACAAGGGCATTAAATGCCTGTCTGTGTCACCTTGACGGCACAGAGAGGGACCGCTAGGAACGCCACCGTTTGCCACGATGGCTATCTTGTCAGCGCTTGCTTGCCACCGCATGCCCCCGGCTGCACAGCCTCCCGCCACATACGCCAGGAGCGGTCCTAGAGCGACACGTTGGTGGGTGAACTAGAGCGCGGGCTGCGGGGTAGTAGCTTGCCGCGGCAAGCGTCTTGCCGCGGATGTTGCCTTGTCACGTCCGGGAGCTTGTCGCTCACCGGGTCTTGTCGGGACGCGCAGTGCACCGCAGCGAGCTTCTTGAGATGCTTTGGTTGGTCTTCCCGGCAAGCTCCTCTTGCCGGGGTCTCGTCTCCTTCCCGGCAAGCTCCTCTTGCCGGGGTCTTGTCTCCTTCCCGGCAAGCTCCTCTTGCCGGGGCCTTGTTTTGCTCTTGGATACTTTGTTCTTGAATGGCCCCAAAGGGACCACGGAGGGTCTTGGCGGTTCGCCCGGCAAGCCTTGCCGCGGGTCGCTACGACTGCCCATGCACAAGTTCGGGATACTAAGGTACCCCTACTTTAGTACACTGACACTATATGAATGCCTCCGGCGGTGTACCGGGATGGGCAATGAATCAAGAGTGACACGTATGAAATTATGCATGGTGGCTTTGCCACAAATATGATGTCAACTACATGATCATGCAAGGCAATATGACAATGATGAAGCGTGTCATAATGAACGTAACGGTGGAAAGTTGCATGGCAATATATCTCGAAATGGCTATGGAAATGTCATAATAGGTAGGTACGATGGCTGTTTTGAGGAAGATATAAGGAGGTTTATGTGTGATAGAGCATATCATATCATGGGGTTTGGATGCACCGGCGAAGTTTGGACCAACTCTCAAGGTGAGAAAGGGCAATGCACGGTACCGAAGAGGCTAGGGATGATGGGAAGGTGAGAGTGCGTATAATCCATGGACTCAACAATAGTCATAAAGAACTCACGTACTTATTGCAAAAATCCACAAGTCATCAAAAACCAAGCATTACACGCATTCTCCTAGGGGATAGATTGGTAGGAAAAGACCATCGCTCATTCCCGACCGCCACTCATAAGGAGGACAATCAAAGAAACACCTCATGCTTCAAATTTGTCACACAACGTTCACCATACGTGCATGCTACGGGACTTGCAAACTCTAACACAAGTATTTCTCAAATTCACAACTACTCAAGTAGCATGACTCTAATATCACCATCTTCATATCTCAAAATAATCATCAAGTATCAAACTTCTCATAGTATTCAATGCACTCTATATGAAAGTTTTTATTACACCCATCTTGGATGCCTATCATATTAAGACTAATTTTATAGCGAAAGCAAATTACCATGCTGTTCTAAAGGACTCTCAAAATAATATAAGTGAAGCATGAGAGATCAATAATTTCTATAAAATAAAACCACCATCGTGATCTAAAAGATATAAGTGAAGCACTAGAGCAAAATTATCTAGCTCAAAAGATATAAGTGAAGCACAAAGAGTATTCTAATAAATTCTAATTCATGTGTGTCTCTCCAAAAGGTGTGTACGGAAAGGATGATAGTGGTAAACTAAAAAGCAAAGACTCAAATAATACAAGACGCTCCAAGCAAACACATATCTGTTGGGGTACGCTGGCACCAAATAACAATTATTCAGGTCTAAAACTAATCCTGAAGGTAGATGTAGAGGTAGCGTGCCGCCGGCGATCACATCGACTTTGGAATCAGTTCACACACGCATGGTCACCTCGTCCTTAGCCAGTCTTCGCTTAATTCGTAGTCCCTGTTTCGAGTTTCAAATATTAGCAATAGAACCAGTATCAAATATCTAGGTGCTACTGCGAGCTCTAGTAAGGTACACATCAATAACATGTATATCGCATATACCTTTGTTCACCTTGCCATCCTTCTTATCCGCCAAATACTTGGGTCAGTTCCACTTCCAGTGACCAATCCCTTTGCAGTAGAAGCACTCAGTCTCAGGCTTAGGTCCAGACTTGGGTTTCTTCTCTTGAGCAGCAACTTGTTTGCCGTTCTTCGTGAAGCTCCCTTTCTTCTTCTCTTTACCCTTTTTCTTGAAACTGGTAGTCTTATTGACCATCACCACTTGATGCTCCTTCTTGATTTCTACCTCCACAACTTTTAACATTGTGAAGAGCTCGGGAATCGTCTTATCCATCCCTTGCGTATTATAGTTCATCACGAAGCTCTTGTAGCTTGGTTGCACTGATTGAAGAACTCTGTCAATGACACTATCAATAGGAAGATTAACTCCCAGTTGAGTCAAGTGGTTATGGTACCTAGACATTCTAAGTATATGTTCACTGACAGAACTATTCTCCTCCATCTTGCAGCTGTAGAACTTATTGGAGACTTCATATCTCTCAATTCGGGCATTTTATTGAAATATTAACTTCAACTCCTGGAACATCTCATATGCTCCATGGCGTTCAAAACATCATTGAAGTCCCGGTTCTAAGCCATAAAGCATGGCACACTAAACTATCGAGTAGTCATCAGCTTTACTCTGCCGGACGTTCATAACGTCATCAGCAGCATCTGTAGCAGGCCTGGCACCTAGCGGTGCTTCCAGGATGTAATTCTTCTGTGCAACAATGAGGATAATCCTCAAGTTATGGACCTAGTCCGTGTAATTGCTACCATCATCTTTCAACTTTGCTTTCTCAAGGAACGCATTAAAATTCAACGGAACAACAGCACGGGCCATCTATCTACAATAACCTAGACACGCAAAATATACTATCAGGTACTAAGTTCATTATAAATTTAAGTTCAATTAATCATATTACTTAAGAACTCCCACTTAGATAGATATCCCTCTAATCATCTAAGTGATCACGTGATCCATATCAACTAAACCATAACCGATCATCACGTGAAATGGAGTAGTTTTCAAAGGTTAGCATCATTATGTTGATCATATCTACTATATGATTCACGCTCGACCTTTCGGTCTCAGTGTTCCGAGGCCATATATGCATATGCTAGGCTCATCAAGTTTAACCTGAGTATTCTGCGTGTGCACAACTGTCTTACACCTGTTATAGATGAACGTTGAGCTTATCACACCCAATCATCACGTGGTGTCTCGGCACGACGAACTTTTGCAACAATGCATACTCAGGGAGAACACTTTTACCTTGAAATTTAGTGAGAGATCATCTTATAATGCTACCGTCAAACAAACCAAAATAAGATGCATAAAGGATAAACATCACATGCAATCAATATAAGTGATATGATATGGCCCTCATCATTTTGTGCCTTTGATCTCCATCTCCAAAGCACCGTCGTGATCACCATCCTCACCGGCGCGACACCTTGATCTCCATCATAGCATCGTTGTCGTCTCGCCATATATTGCTTCTACGACTATCGCTACCGCTTAGTGATAAAGTAAAGCAATTATAGGGCGATTGCATAGCATACAATAAAGCGACAACCATATGGCTCCTGCCAGTTGCCGATAACTCCGTTAAAAAACATGATCATCTCATACAATATATATAGCATCATGTCTTGACCATATCACATCACAACATGCCCTGTAAAAACAAGTTAGACGTCCTCTACTTTGTTGTTGCAAGTTTTACATGACTGCTACGGGCTGAGCTTGCAAGTTTTACGTGACTGCTACGGGCTGAGCAAGAACCGTTCTTACCTACGCATCAAAACTACAACGATAGTTCGTCAAGTTAGTGATGTTTTAACCTTCTCAAGGACCGGGCATAGCAACACTCGATTCAACTAAAGTTGGAGACACTGACACCCGCCAGCCACCTGTGTGCAAAGCACGTCAGTAGAACCAGTCTCGCGTAAGCGTACGCGTAATGTCGGTCCGGGCCGCTTCATCCAACAATACCGCCGAACCAAAGTATGACATGTTGGTAAGCAGTATGACTTGTATTGCCCACAACTCACTTATGTTCTACTCGTGCATATAACATCTATGCATAAACCTGGCTCGAATGCCAGTATTGGGGACGTAGTAATTTCAAAATTTTCCTACGCACACGCAAGATCATGGTGATGCATAGCAACAAGAGGGGAGAGTGTCGTCCACGTACCCTCGTAGACCGTTAAGCGGAAGCGTTATGACAACGTGGTTGATGTAGTCGTACATCTTCATGATCGACCGATCATCAGTACCGAACGGACGACACCTCCGCGTTCAGCACATGTTCAGCTCGGTGACGTCCCGCTAACTCACGATCCAGTAGAGCTCGAGGGGGAGTTTCGTCAGCATGACGGCATGGTGACGATGTTGATGAAGCTACCACCGCAGGGCTTCGCCTAAGCACCGCTACAGTATGGCCGAGGTGGGTTATGGTGGAGGGGGCACCGCACACGGCTGGGAGAGATCAATGATCAACTTGTGTGTCTTTGGGGTGCCCCTGCCCCCGTATATAAAGGAGCTAGGGGGGAGGCGGCCGGCCAGGAGGAGGGCGCGCCAAGGGGGGAGTCCTACTCCCACCGGGAGTAGGACTCCTCCTTTCCTAGTAGGAGTCGGAGAAGGGGAAAGGGAAGGAGAGAGGAGGAAGGAAAGGGGGGCGCCCCCCTCCTTGTCCAATTCAAGCTAGAGCGGGAGGGGGGCGCGGCCTGCCCTGGCCGCCCCTCCTCTTCTCCACTAAGGCCCAATAGGCCCATTACACCCCCGGGGGGTTCCGGTAATCCCCCGGTTCTCCCGTATATGTCTGAAACCTCCCGAAACACTTCCGGTGTCCGAACATAGTCATCCAATATATCGAACCTTACGTCTCGACCATTTTGAGACTTGTCGTCATGTCCGTGATCATATCCGGGACTCCGAACTACCTTCGGTACAACAAAACACAAAAACTCATAATACCGATTGTCACAGAACATTAAGCGTGCGGACCCTACGGGTTCGAGAACTATGTAGACATGACTAAGACACGTCTCCGGTCAATAACCAATAGCGGAACCTGGATGCTCATATTGGTTCCTACATATTCTACGAAGATCTTTATTGGTCAAACCGCATAACAACATGTGTTGTTCCCTTTGTCATCGGTATGTTACTTGCCCGAGATTTGATCGTCGGTATCTCAATACCTAGCTCAATCTCGTTACCGGCAAGTCTCTTTACTCGTTCTGTAATGCATCATCTCGTGACTAACTCATTAGTAAGATTGCTTGCAAGGCTTTATTGTGATGTGCATTACTGAGAGGGCCCAGAGATACCTCTCCGACAATCGGAGTGACAAATCCTAATCTTGATCTATGCCAACTCAACAAGTACCATCAGAGACACCTGTAGAGCACCTTTATAATAACCCAATTACGTTGTGACGTTTGGTAACACACAAAGTGTTCCTCCGGTAATTGGGAGTTGCATAATCTCATTGTCATAGGAACGTGTATAAGTCATGAAGAAAGCAATAGCAGTAAACTAAAACGATTAAGTGCTAAGCTAACAAAATGGGTCAAGTCAATCACATGATTCTACTAATGATGTGATCCCGTTTATCAAATGACAACTCATGTCTATGGCTAGGAAACTCAACCATCTTTGATCAACGAGCTAGTCAAGTAGAGGCATACTAGTGACACTATGTTTGTCTATGTATTCACACATGTATTATGTTTCCGGTTAATACAATTCTGGCATGAATAATAAAAATTTATCATGATATGAGGAAATAAATAATAACTTAATTATTGCCTCTTGGAAATATTTCTTTCAGTCTCCCACTTGCACTTGAGTCAATTATCTAGATTACACAGTAATGATTCTAACACCCATGGAGTCTTGTTGTTGATCATGTTTTGCTCGTGGAAGAGGCTTAGTCAACGGGTCTGCAACATTCAGATCCGTATGTATTTTACTTATCTCTATGTCTCCTACCTGGACTTGATCCCAGATGGGATTGAAGCGGCTCCTGATGTGCTTGGTTCTTTTGTGAAATCTGGATTCCTTTGCCAAGGCAATTGCACCAGTATTGTCACAAAAAATGTTCATTGGACCCGATGCACTAGGTATGAAACCTAGATCGGATATGAACTCCTTCATTTGTTGCTTCTGAAGCAGCTATGTACTCCGCTTCACACGTAGATCCCGCCACGACGCTTTGCTTAGAACTGGTCCAACTGACAGCTCCACCGTTCAATATAATCACGTATCTGGTTTGTGATTTAGAATCTTCCGGATCAGTGTTAAAGCTTGCATCGACGTAACCATTTACAACGAGCTCTTTGTCACCTCCATAAACGAGAAACATATCCTTAGTCCTTTTCAGGTATTTCAGGATGTTCATGACCGCTGTCCAGTGATCCACTCCTGGATTACTTTGGCACCTCCCTGCTAAACTAATAGCAAGGCACACATCAGGTCTGGTACACAGCATTGCATACATGATAGAGCCTATGGCTGAAGCATAGGGAACACTTTTCATTTTCTCTCTATCTTCCGCAGTGGTCAGGCATTGAGTCTTACTCAACTTCACACCTTGTAACACAGGCAAGAAGCCTTTCTTTGATTGATCCATTTTGAACTTTTTAAAAACTTTATCAAGGTATGTGCTTTGTGAAAGTCCAATTAAACGTCTTGATCTATCTCTATAGATCTTGATGCCCAATATATAAGCAGCTTCTCCGAGATCTTTCATTGAAGAACTCTTATTCAAGTATCCTTTATGCTATCCAGAAATTCTATGTCATTTCCAATCAGCAATATGTCATCCACATATAATATTAGAAATGCTACAGAGCTCCCACTCACTTTCTTGTAAATACAGGCTTCTCCAAAAGTCTGTATAAAACCATATGCTTTGATCACACTATCAAACCGTTTATTCCAACTCCGAGAGGCTTGCACTAGTCCATAAATGGATCACTGGAGCTTGCACACTTTGTTAGCTCCCTTTGGATCGACAAAACCTTCTGGTTGCATCATATACAACTCTTCTTCCAGAAATCCATTCAGGAGTGCAGTTTCGACATCCATTTGCCAAATTTCATAATCATAAAATGCGGCAATTGCTAACATGATTCAGACAGACTTAAGCATCGCTACGGGTGAGAAAGTCTCATCGTAGTCAACACCTTGAACTTATCAAAAACCTTTCGCAACAAGTCGAGCTCTGTAGACAGTAACATTACCATCAGCGTCAGTCTTCTTCTTGAAGATCCATTTATTCTTGATGGCTTGCCGATCATCGGGCAAGTCAACCAAAGTCCATACTTTGTTCTCAAACATGGATCCCATATCAGATTTCATGGCCTCAAGCTATTTTGCGGAATCTGGGCTCACCATCGCTTCTTCATAGTTTGTAGGTTCATCACGGTCAAGTAACATGACTTCCAGAACAGGATTACCGTACCACTCTAGTGTGGATCTTACTCTGGTTGACCTACGAGGTTCGGTAGTAACTTGGTCTGAAATTTCATGATCATTATCATTAGTTTCCTCACTTATTGGTGTAGGTGTCACAGGAACCGGTTTCTGTGATGAACTACTTTACAATAAGGGAGTAGTTACAGTTACCTCACCAAGTTCTACTTTCCTCCCACTCACTTCTTTTGAGAGAAACTCCTTCTCTAGAAAGGATCCATTCTTAGCAACGAATGTCTTGCCTTCGGATCTATGATAAAAGTTGTACCCAATAGTCTCCTTTGGGTATCCTATGAAGACACATTTCTCCGATTTGGGTTCAAGCTTATCAGGTTGAAGCTTTTTCACATAAGCATCACAGCCCCAAACTTTAAGAAACGACAACTTTGGTTTCTTGCCAAACCACAGTTCATAAGGCGTTATCTCAACGGATTTCGATGGTGCCCTGTTTAATGTGAATGGAGCCGTCTCTAAAGAATAACCCCAAAACGATAGCGGTAAATCAGTAAGAGACATCATAGGTCGTACCATATCCAGTAAAGTACGATTACGACGTTCGGATACACCATTACGCTATGGTGTTCCGGGTGGCGTGAGTTGCGAAACTATTCCACATTGTTTCAAATGTAGACCAAACTCGTAACTCAAATATTCTCCTCCCCGGTCAGATCATAGAAATTTTATTTTCTTGTTTCGATGATTTTCCACTTCACTCTGAAATTCTTTGAACTTTTCAAATGTTTCAGACTTATGTTTTATTAAATAGATATACCTGTTGGAGAACGTAGCAGAAATTCAAAATTTTCCTACGTGTCACCAAGATCTATCTATGGAGAGACCAGCAACGAGGGGAAGGAGAGTGCATCTACATACCCTTGTAGATCGCTAAGCGGAAGCGTTCAAGAGAACAGGGTTGAAGGAGTCGTACTCATCGTGATCCAAATCACCGGAGATCCTAGTGCCGAACGGACGGCACCTCCGCGTTCAACACACGTACAGCCCGGTGACGTCTCCCATGCCTTGATCCAGCAAGGAGAGAGGGAGAGGTTGAGGAAGAATCCATCCAGCAGCAGCACAACGGCGTGGTGGTGGTGGAGGAGCATGGTGATCCAGCAGGGCTTCGCCAAGCACTACGAGATATGAGGAGAAAGAGAGGTAGGGCTGCACCAACAGGGAGAGGAACTTGTGTGTATTGGGCAGCCCAAACCTCAACTATATATAGGGGAAGGGGAGGGGCTGCGCCCCCACCTAGGGTTCCCTCCCTAGGGGTGGCGGCAGCCCCCTAGATCCCATCTAGGGGCGGCCAAGGGGAGGGGAGAGGGGGAGGCGCACCAGGGTGGGCCTTAGGGCCCATCTGCCCTAGGGTTTGCCCCCTTCCTTGCGCCTTGGGCCTTGGTGGGGGGCGCACCAGCCCACCTGGGGCTGGTCCCCTTCCACACTTGGCCCATGCAGCCCTCCGGGGCTTGTGACCCCACTTGGTGGACCCCTGGGACCCTCCCGATGGTCCCGGTACGTTACCGATAAAACCCGAAACTTTTCCGGTGACCAAAACAGGACTTCCCATATATAAATCTTTACCTCCGAACCATTCCGGAACTCCTCGTGACGTCCGGGATCTCATCCGGGACTCCGAACAACATTCGGTAACCACATACAAACTTCCTTTATAATCCTAGCGTCATCGAACCTTAAGTGTGTAGACCCTACGGGTTCGGGAACCATGCAGACATGACCGAGACGTTCTCCGGTCAATAACCAACAGCGGGATCTGGATACCCATGTTGGCTCCCACATGCTCCACGATGATCTCATCGGATGAACCACGATGTCAAGGACTTAATCAATCCCATATGCAATTCCCTTTGTCCATCGGTACGATACTTGCCCGAGATTCGATCGTCGGTATCCCGATACCTTGTTCAATCTCGTTACCGGCAAGTCTCTTTACTCGTTCCGTAACACATCACCCCGTGATCAACTCCTTGGTCACATTGTGCACATTATGATGATGTCCTACTGAGTGGGCCCAGAGATACCTCTCCGTTTACACGGAGTGACAAATCCCAGTCTTGATTCGTGCCAACCCAACAGACACTTTCGGAGATACCTGTAGTGTACCTTTATAGCCACCCAGTTACGTTGTGACATTTGGCACACCCAAAGCACTCCTACGGTATCCGGGAGTTGCACAATCTCATGGTCTAAGGAAATGATACTTGACATTAGAAAAGCTTTAGCATACGAACTACATGATCTTGTGCTAGGCTTAGGATTGGGTCTTGTCCATCACATCATTCTCCTAATGATGTGATCCCGTTATCAATGACATCCAATGTCCATGGTCAGGAAACTGTAACCATCTATTGATCAACGAGCTAGTCAACTAGAGGCTTACTAGGGACATGGTGTTGTCTATGTATCCACACATGTATCTGAGTTTCCTATCATTACAATTCTAGCATGGATAATAAACGATTATCATGAACAAGGAAATATGATAATAACTAATTTATTATTGCCTCTAGGGCATATTTCCAACAGTCTCCCACTTGCACTAGAGTCAATAATCCAGTTCACATCGCTATGTGATTAACACTCAAGGTCACATCCCCATGTGACTAACACCCAAAGAGTTTTTGGGTTTGATCATGTTATGCTTGTGAGAGAGGTTTCAGTCAACGGGTCTGAAACATTCAGATCTGTATGTACTTCGCAAATTTCTATGTCATCTTGCAGCTACCACGTTCTATTTGGAGCTATTCGAAATAACTGTTCTACTATACAAATCCAGTTTACTATTCAGAATAATATGGATTAGTGTCAAAGTTTGCATCGGCGTAACCCTTTACGACGAACTCTTTTACCACCTCCATAATCGAGAAACATGTCCTTATTTTCTCCAAGGACAATTTTGACCACTGTCTGGTGATCCACTCCTTGATCACCTTTGTACCCTCTTGCCAGACATGTAGCAAGGCACACATCAGGTGCGGTACATAGCATAGCATACTATGGAGCCTATGTCTAAGCATAGGGGACGACCTTCGCCCTTTCTCTTTCTTCTGTCGTGGTCGAGCTTTAAGTCTTAACTTCATACCTTACAACTCAAGCAAGAACTCCTTCTTTGACTGATCCATCTTGAACACCTTCAAGATCATGTCAAGGTATGTGCTCATTTGAAAGTACCATTAAGCGTTTTGATCTATCCTTATAGATCTTGATGCTCAATGTTCAAGTAGCTTAATCCAGGCTTTCCATTGAAAAACACTTTTCAAATAACCCTACATGCTTTCCAGAAATTCTACATCATTTCCGATCAACAATATGTTAACAACATATACTCATCAGAAATTCTATAGTGCTCCCACTCACTTCTTTGGAAATACAAGTTTCTCATAAACTTTGTATACACCCAAAGTCTTTGATCATCATCAAAGCGTATATTCCAACTCCGAGATGCTTACTCCAGTCCTTAGAAGGATTGCTAGAGCTTTGCATACTTGTTAGCATCTTTCAGGATTGTTAAAACCTTCTGGTTGTATCACATACATCCTTTCCTCAAGAAAAACGTGAGGAAACAATGGTTTTTGACATCCTATCTGCAAGATTTCATAAATAATGCAGTAACCGCTAATATAATTCCAACAGACTCTAAGCATCGCTGCGAGTGAGAAAGTCTCATCGTAGTCAACTCCTTGAACTTGTCGGAAAACATCTTAATGACAAGTCGAGCTTTCTTAATGGTGATACTTACCGTCATTGTCCATCTTCCTTTTAAAATCCATATGTACCTAACTACCTTCGGTACAACAAAACACAAAAACTCATAATACCGATCGTCACAGAACTTTAAGCGTGCGGACCCTACGGGTTCGAGAACTATGTAGACATGACTGAGACACGTCTCCGGTCAATAACCAATAGCGGAACCTGGATGCTCATATTGGTTCCTACATATTCTACGAAGATCTTTAGGATCGACCGATCCTCAGTACCGAACGGACGACACCTCCTCGTTCCGCACATGTTCAGCTCGGTGACGTTCCGCGAACTCACGATCCAGTAGAGCTCAAGGGAGAGTTTCGTCAGCACGACGGCGTGGTGACGATGTTGATGAAGCTACTGTCGCAGGGCTTCACCTAAGCACTGCTACAGTATGACTGACATGGATTATGGTGGAGGGGGGCACCGCACACGGTTGGGAGAGATCAATGATCAACTTGTGTGTCTTTGGGGTGCGCCCCTGCCCCCGTATATAAAGGAGCTAGGGGGGAGGCGGCCGGCCAGGAGGAGGGCGCGCCAAGGGGGGAGTCCTACTCCCACCGGGAGTAGGACTCCTCCTTTCCTAGTAGGAGTAGGAGAAGGGGAAAGGGAAGGAGAGAGGAGGAAGGAAAGGGGGGTGCCCCCCTCCTTGTCCAATTCGAACTAGAGGGGGAGGGGGCGCGTGGCCTGCCCTGGCCGCCCCTCCTCTTCTCCACTAAGGCCCAATAGGCCCATTACACCCCCGGGGGGTTCTGGTAATCCCCCGGTTCTCCGGTATATGTCTGAAACCTCCCGAAACACTTCCAGTGTCCGAACATAGTCATCCAATATATCGAACTTTGCGTCTCGACCATTTCGAGACTCATCGTCATGTTCGTGATCATATCCGGGACTCCGGACTACCTTCGGAACATCAAAACACAAAAACTCATAATACCGATCATCACAGAACTTTAAGCATGTGGACCCTACGGGTTCGAGAACTATGTAGACATGACTGAGACACGTCTCCGGTCAATAACCAATAGCGGAACCTGGATGCTCATATTGGTTCCTACATATGCTACGAAGATCTTTATCGTTCAAACCGCATAACAACATACGTTGTTCCCTTTGTCATCGGTATGTTACTTGCCCGAGATTCGATCGTCGGTATCTCAATACCTAGCTCAATCTCGTTACCAGCAAGTCTATTTACTCGTTCTGTAATGCATCATCTCGTGACTAACTCATTAGTCACATTGCTTGCAAGGCTTTACTGTGATGTGCATTACCGAGAGGGCCTAGAGATACCTTTCCGACAATCGGAGTGACAAATCCTAATCTTGATCTATGCCAATGCTACCTCTTGAGCACTGCATTGGTTTTCCCTTGAAGAGGAAAGGGTGATGCAGTAAAGCGGGGTAAGTATTTCCCTCAGTTTTTGAGAACCAAGGTATCAATCCAGTAGGAGATCACGCTCCAGTCCCACGCACCTACATAAACAAATAAGAACCTCGCAACCAACGCGATAAAGGGGTTGTCAAGCCCTTCTCGGTCACTTACGAGAGTGAGATCTGATAGATATGATAAGATAATTTTTTGGTATTTTTATGATAAAGAGAAATAAAGATGCAAAGTAAAATAAATGGCAAAGGAAATTACTAAGTATTGGAAGATTAATATGATGGAAGATAGACCCGGGGGCCATAGGTTTCACTAGTGGCTTCTCTTAAGAGCATAAGTATTACGGTGGGTAAACGAATTAATGTCGAGCAATTGATAGAATTGAGCATAGTTATGAGAATATCTAGGTATGATCATGTATATAGGCATCACGTCCGAGAAAAGTAGACCGACTCCTGCCTGCATCTACTACTATTACTCCACACATTGACCGCTATCCAGCATGCATCTAGAGCATTAAGTTCAAGAGAACAGAGTAATGCTTTAAGGAAGATGACATGATGTAGAGGGATAAAGTCATGCAATATGATATAAATCCCATCTTTTTATCCTCGATGGCAACAATACAATACGTATCGGTTCCCTTTCTGTCACTCGGATCAAACACCGCAAGATTGAACCCAAAGCTAAGCACTTCTCCCATTGCAAGAAAGATCAATCTAGTAGGCCAAACCAAACTGATAATTCGAAGAGACTTGCAAAGATAAACCAATCATACATAAAAGAACTCATAGGAGAATCAAATATTGTTCATAGATAATCTGGATCATAAACCCACAATTCATCAGATCTCGACAAACACACCGCAAAAGAAGATTACATCGAATAGATCTCCAAGAAAATCGAGGAGAACTTAGTATTGAGATCCAAAGAGAGAGAAGAAGCCATCTAGCAAATAACTATGGACCAGTAGGTCTGAAGTAAACTACTCACACATCAACGGAGAGGCCATGAAGTTGATGTAGGGGACCTCCATGATCAATGCCCCCTCTGGTGGACCTCCGGAAAAGGCCCCGAGATGGGATCTCTCGAGTACAGAAGGTTGCGGCGGTGGAATTAGGTTTTCGTGGTGCTCCTGGATGTTTGGGGGGTACGTGGATATATATAGGAGGAAGAAGTACGTCGGTGGTGAAACGGAGGGCCCACGAGGGTGGAGGACGCGCCCAGGGGGTAGGCACGCCCCCTGCCTCGTGCCTTCCTCCCTTGTTTCTTGACGGCCACTCCAAGTCTCCTGGATCACGTTTGTTGAGAGAATCACATTCCTGAAGGTTTCATTCCTTTTGGACTCCGTTTAATATTCCTTTTCTTCGAAACCCTAAATAGGCAAAAAAACAGCAATTTGGGCTTGGCCTCCGATTAGTAGGTTAGTCCCAAAAATGATATAAAAGTGTAAAATAAAGCCCATTAACATCCAAAATAGATAACATAATAGCATGGAGCAATCAAAAATTATAGATACGTTGGAGACATATCAGCCAACTCAACAAGTACCATCGGAGACACCTGTAGAGCACCTTTTGTAATCATCCTGTTACGTTGTGACGTTTGGTAGCACACAAAGTGTTCCTCCGGTAATCGGGAGTTGCATAATCTCATAGTCATAGAAACATGTATAAGTCATGAAGAAAGCAATAGCAGTAAACTAAAATGATCAAGTGCTAAGCTAACAAAATGGATCAAGTCAATCACATCATTCTACTAATGATTTGATCCCGTTAAACAAATGACAACACATGTCTATGGCTAGGAAACTCAACCATCTTTTATCAACGAGCTAGTCAAGTAGAGGCATACTAGTGACACTATGTTTGTCTATGTATTCACACATGTATTATGTTTCCGGTTAATACAATTCTAGCATGAATAATAAACGTTTATCATGATATGAGGAAATAAATAATAACTTTATTATTTCCTCTAGGGCATATTTCCTTTAATATCATGTGGTGAATAAAAATATAGCCTCAAGTAAAGTTACCGATGGGCGAAGACGAAAGAGGGGATGCCTTCCGGGGCATCCCCAAGCTTAGGCTTTTGGTTGTCCTTGAATTTTACCTTGGAGTGCCTTGGGCATCCCCAAGCTTAGGATCTTGCCACTCCTTATTCCAAAATCTATCAAATCTTTACCCAAAAACTTGAAAACTTCACAACACAAAACTTCAACAGAAAATCTCATGAGCTCCGTTGGTATAAGAAAACAAATCACCACTTTAAGGTACTATAATGAACTCATTATTTATTTATATTGGTGTTAAAACTACTGTATTCCAACTTCTCTATGGTTCATACCCCCCGATACTAGCCATAGATTCATCAAAATAAGAAAACAACACACGAAAAACAGAATCTGTCAAAAACAGAACAGTCTGTAGTAATATGTAAGTTTCGAATACTTATGTAACTCCAAAAATCCTGAGAAATTAGGACGTCCAAAATAATTTGTATATTGATCTGCTGCAGTTGGAATTGGTATTTTATTGCTCTCTGGTAAAAAACGAAAATTATTCTCGTGAGCGCATACTTTCTGTTTTTTTCAACAAGATCAAACAACAATCATCCAAGAAGATCCTAAAGGCTTTACTTGGCAAAAACACTAATTGAAACATAAAAAACACAATCATAACAGAGGATAGATGATTTATTTATTACTGAACAGGAACAAAAAACAAGAAACAAAAATAAAATTGGGTTGCCTCCCAACAAGCACTATCGTTTAACGCCCCTAGCTAGGCATAAAAACAAGAATAGATCTAGGTATTATCATATTTGGTATGCAATCCATAAGTGGCTCTCATAATAAATTCATAAGGTAATTTAATTTTCTTCCTAGGAAAGTATTCCATACCTTTCCTTAATGGACATTGTAATCTAATATTTCCTTCTTTCATATCAATAATTGCACCAATCGTTCTAAGGAAAGGTCTACCAAGAATAATAGGACAAGTAGGATTGCAATTTGTATCAAGAACAATGAAATCTACGGGCACATAATTCCTATTTGCAACAATAAGAACATCATTAATCCTTCACACAGGTTTCTTAATAGTGGAATCCGCAAGATGCAAAATTTTAAAGAACGATCATCAAATTCACGGAAACCTAACACATCACACAAAGTTTTTGGAATTGTGGAAACATTAGCACCCAAATCACATAAAGCATAGCATTCATGATCTTTAATTTTAATTTTAATAGTAGTTTCCCACTCATCATAAAGTTTTCTAGGGATAGAAACTTCTAATTCAAGTTTTTCTTCATAAGATTGCATTAAAGCATCAAGGATATGTTTGGTAAAAGCTTTATTTTAAGCATAAGCATCAGGAGAATTTAACATGGATTGCAACAAGGAAATACAATCAATCAAAGAGAAATTATCATAATTAAATTCCTTGAAATCCGAAATAGTGGGTTCATTGCTATGTAAAGTTTTGACCTCTTCAATCCCACTTTTACCAATTTTTGCATCAAGATCTAAAAACTCCGAATCATTGGGATGCCTTTTAACTAAAGTTGACTCATCTCCAGTCCCATATTTATCAAGTTTCATATTAGAAAAAAATATTTAATAGGGGACACATCAATCACTTTTAGATCTTCGTCATTATTATCATGGAAACTAGAAGAACACGCTTTTACAAAGCAATCCTTTTAGCACGCATCCTAGCAGTTATTTCTTTGCACTCATCAATGGAAATTCTCATGGCTTTGAGAGACTCATTGATATCATGCTTAGGTGGAATAGATCTAAGTTTCAAAGAATCAACATCAAGAGAAATTCTATCCACGTTCCTAGCCAACTCATCAATCTTAGGCAATTTTTCTTCATGCAAAGCATTGAAATTCTTTTGAGAAATCATAAATTCTTTAACACTAGTCTCAAAATCAGAGGGTATCTTATTAAAATTTCCATAAGAGTTGTTGTAGGAATTACCATAATTATTGAAGGAATTACTAGGAAATGGCCTAGAATTCAAATTTCTTCTATGCGCGTTATTACCAAAATTGCTCCTACCAACAATTCATTATTATTTTCAATCAAAGTAGACAAAGGCATATCATTAGGATCAGAAGAATCACTCTTAGTAGAAAACAACTTCATATGTTCATCCATCTTTCCACTCAATACATTAATCTCTTCTATCGCAAGAACCTTTTTACTAGTGGATCTTTCGGTGTGCCATTGAGAATAATTAACCATTATATTATCTAGGAGTTTCGTAGCTTCTCCTAAAGTGATTTCCATAAAAGTGCCTCCGCGGCCGAATCTAAAAGATTTCTAGAAGCAAAATTCAATCCAGCATAATTGTTTTAATAATCATCCATAAATTCAAACCATGTGTAGGGAAATTACGTATCATTAATTTCATCCTCTCCCAGGCTTGTGCAACATGCTCATGCTCAAGTTGCTTAAAATTCATAATATCATTTCTAAGAGAGATGATCTTAGCAGGAGGAAAATACTTAGAGATAAAAGCATATTTGCACTTATTCCATGAATCAATACTATTTTTAGGCAAAGAGGAGAACCAAGTTTTAGCATGATCTCTAAGCAAAAATGGAAATAGCTTCAATTTAACAATATCATTATCCACATCTTTCTTCTTTTGCATATCACACAAATCAACGAAGTTGTTCAGATGGGTAGCGGCATCTTCACTAGGAAGTCTAGAAAACTGATCTTTCATAACAAGATTCAACAAAGCGGTATTGATTTCACAAGATTCAGCATCAGTAGTAGGAGCAATCAGAGTGCTAATAAAATCATTATTGTTGGTATTGGGAAAGTCACACAATTTAGTATTATCTTGAGCCATCGTGACAAACAAGCAAACAAGAAGCAAGCGGGAAGAGGCGAATGGAAAAGGGGCAAATAAAACGGCAAAGGTGAAGTGGGGAGAGGAAAACGAGAGGCAAATGGCAAATAATGTAATGCGAGGGATAAGAGTTTGTGATGGGTACTTGGTGTGTCTTTACTTGGCGTAGATCTCCTTGACAACGGTGCCAGAAATCCTTCTTGCTACCTCTTGAGCATGTGTTGGTTTTCCCTTGAAGGGGAAAGGGTGATGCAGCAAAGTAGCGTAAGTATTTCCCTCGGTTTTTGAGAACCAAGGTATCAATCCAGTAGGAGACTACACGCAAGTCGCCTAGTACCTGCACAAACAATCAAGAACCTTGCAACCAACGCGATAAAGGGGTTGTCAATCCCTTCACGACCACTTGCAAAAGTGAGATCTGGTAAAGATAATAAGATAAATATTTTTTGGTATTTTTGTGGTATAGATTGGAAAATAAAGATTGCAAAATAAATAGTAAACTAGAATTGTAGATTGGAAACTTATATGATGTAAAGTAGACTCAGGGGCCATAGGTTTCACTAGTGGCTTCTCTCAAGATAGCATGTATTACGGTGGGTGAACAAATTAATGCTGAGCAATTGATAGAAAAGTGCATAGTTATGATGATATCCAAGGCAATGATCATGAATATACGCATCACGTCCGTGACAAGTAGACTGAAACGATTCTGCATCTACTACTATTACTCCACACATCGACCGCTATCCAGCATGCATCTAGAGTATTAAGTTCATAAGAACGGAGTAACGCATTAGGCAAGATGACAAGATGTAGAGGGATAAACTCAAGCAATATGACATAAACCCCATCTTTTTATCCTCGATGGCAACAATACAATACATGTCGTTTCCCTTTCTATCACTGGGATCGAGCACCGCAAGATTGAACCCAAAGCTAAGCACTTCTCCCATTGCAAGAAAGATCAATCTAGTAGGCCAAACTAAACCGATAATTCGAAGAGACTTGCAAAGATATCAAATCATGCATACAAGAATTCAGAGAAAAATCAAATAATATTCATAGATAATCAAGTTCATAAACCCACAATTCATCGGATCTCGGCAAACACACCGCAAAAGAGTTACATCGAATAGATCTCCAAGAGAATCAAGGAGAACTTTGTATTGAGATCCAAAGAGATAGAAGAATCCATCTAGCTAATAACTATGGACCCGAAGGTCTGTGGTAAACTACTCACACATCATCGGAGAGGCTATGGTGTTGATGTAGAAGCCCTCCACGATCGAATCCCCCTCCGGCGGAGCGCCGGAAAAGGCCCCAAGATGGGATCTCACGGGTACAGAAGGTTGCGGCGGTGGAAAAGGTGTTTCGTGGCTCTCCCCGATGGTTTCAGGGTATAAGAGTATATATAGGCGAAAGAAGTAGGTCGGTGGAGTTGCGAGGGGCCCATGAGGGTGGGGGGCGCGCCTGACCCCCTGGGCGCGCCCTCCTGCCTCATGGCTTCCTCGCTGCTTCCTTGACGTCCACTCCAAGTCTCCTGGATTGCGTTTGTTCCAAAAACAATCCTCGCGAAGGTTTTATTCCATTTGGATTCCATTTGATATTCCTTTTCTACGAAACACTGAAATAGGCAAAAAAAACAGCAATTTGCATTGGGCCTTCGGTTAATAGTTTAGTTCCAAAAATAATATAAAAGTGCATAGTAAATTCCATTAAACATCCAAAACAGAAAATATAATAGCATGGAACAATCAAAAATTATAGATACGTTGGAGACGTATCAATAGTTTGCTTGTTTTCTAGTTTATATGGCTTATATTGCTAAATATACATTGTAGAAATGATATGCTACAGTAGGCATTGTGTGAGAACAATTGTGAATCTTGTCTTTGGAAGTGCCAGAAGTAAAATGGTTTGCTCTTTATCATACTAACCTATCTCACAAAGTTTCGTTAAGTTTTGTGTGATTGAAGTTTTCAAATTTTGGGTGAGATACCAATATGAGGAGAATAAGGAGTGACAATAACCTAAGCTTGGGGATTCCCAAGGCACCCCCAAGGAAATATTCAAGGAAGATCCAAGCAACTAAGCTTGGGGATGCCCCGGAAGGCATCCCCTCTTTTGTCTCCAACATTATTGGTAACCTCACTTGGAGCTATGTTTTCATTCGTCACATGATATGTGTTTTGCTTGGAGCGTCAATTTATTTTGTTAGGATTTCCTTTCTGTTATTTATAATAATGTTTTGCATCTTTTATTTCAACAAAATTGGCAATGATAGCCTTTGCCATGCTTATTTTGCAAGTATACTTGTTGCTGTTTGAAAACAGAAAGTTTACCGATGTTGCAAAAATTCCCTAGAAAAGTCAGAATGTGATAAAATGTTAAAAGTTTACCGCATGGAACAATCAAAAATTTATGCAATGTTGAATAATAATTTTAGTGATTTTCTACAGTAGAGAATGATAAGGTTTTTGCATTGGTTTATACTAACTTATCTCACGAGTTCTTGTTGAGTTTTGTGTGGATGAAGTTTTTGAGATTTGGGAAAACCGCGATATGAGAGGAATTAAGGAGACACAAAAGCTCAAGCTTTGGGGATTCCCAAGGCATCCCAAGATAATATTCAAGAAGTCTCAAGCATCTAAGCTTGGGGATGCCTCGGTAGGCATCCCACCTTTCTTCTTCAACAATTATCGGTTAGTATCAGTTGAGCCTAAGTTTTTGCTTCTTCACATGATGTGTGCTATCCTTGGAATGTAATTTATTTTGCTTTGCTTGCTGTTTTAATAAAATACTTAGATCTGAAGGTTTTTAAATAAAATAGAGTCCTCAAATAGTTGCCAGAGAGGCTAAGTAAGCGGCATTCACATCCCGTCAACGAAGCTCTTTCCTATGTCATTTACTCTTATGCTTCACTTATATCCTATGAGTAAATTGTTGAATAAATTTAATGTCATGAAGTTGAAATTGTATCATGCCTAGTGGTAGCTTCACATTGGGTTTAAAAAGTGAAATCTTTTGAGGCTTGACAATCACAATATTGGTCATACAAGCAATTCACGAATAATTAGTATAAGGAAGAGAACTTTCACATATAAATACACAATCATGGAAATCTTTTGTGATTGTGAGCCCCCATCAAAATATTATATGCCAAAATTGTTGATGTTGGACAAGGAAGACAACGTAATGGTTTATGTTTTTTTCATATTCACATAGAAGTTATATTGTCATAGATCCTTCAACATGTGGTGCTTGCCCCCATCTTTGCTAGCCAAAAATTCCGCACCAAGTAGAGATACTACTTGTGCATCCAAAAACCCTTAAACCCAAATCTTATTTTCAAGAGTCCACCATACCTACCTAAGGATTGAGCAAGATCCTTCAAGTAAGTTGTCATCGGTGCAATAAGGCAATAAAAATTGCTTCTAAAAGTGTGAGATCATTTAGTGTAAGAGAAAATTGAGTGTTGTACGAACTTGTGATGGCAAAGTAATAAAAGCGATGGACTGCATAATAAAGGTTGCTATCATAAGAGGCAATACAACATGACATTCTTTTGCACTAAGGGATTGAGCATACAAACAAATAAGCGCATTGCAACCTCTGCTTCCCTCTGTGATGGGCCTATCTTTGACTTTTTAGTATTTACTTTTATGCAAAGAGTCAAAGTATTCCTCTCTATTCCTTTTTATTTTCTCTTTTGGTAAGCATCATGTGGTGAGGAAAGATCTAGGCACACATGTCCATTTGAATATGGGTAGCATGAGTTATTATTGTTGACATCACCCTTGAGGTGAATACGTTGGGAGGCAAAACAATAAGCCCCTATCTTTCTATGTGTCCCGTTGAAACGTTTTGCTCATGTGTACAAGGTGAGTGTTAGCAATCATAGAAGACCATATGATGGCTGAGTATGTGGATCTCTTACTTAAACTCTATTGAATAAGTTGTATTGCAATTGCTTCGTGACTAACAACACAGGTTGTTGAGTTTCAAGAGAATTCATTGTTTGAACCTTAACATGTGAATTGGTTGCCACTATAACATGAGAAGTTATATAGGAAAGAGTTGTTGTTATGATGCTAGGAAAAGTGATTTAAATTATCATTGATCAAACTTGTGCACTTTGCTAGCATTCATACTTCATAAATTATTTCTTTTATCATTTACCTACTCGAGGACGAGTAGGCATTAAGCTTGGGGATGTTGATATGTCTCCAACGTATCTATAATTTATGAAGTATTCATGCTGTTATTTTATCATTCTTGGATGTTTTACAATCATTTTGTAGCAACTTTATATCATTTTTTTGGACTAACCTATTGACCCAGTGCCAAGTGCTAGTTGCTGTTTTTTGCTTGTTTTTTACATCACAAAAAATCAATATCAAACGGAGTCCAAACACCATCAAACTTTTTGGAGAATTTTTTGGACCATAAGGAACCCAGTGGGACAGAGCTGCACCCCGGGGGTGCCCCAAGGGGGCACAACCCACTAGGGCGTGCCAGGGCCCCCTGGCACGCCCAGGTGGGTTGTGCCCCCCTCGGGGCACCCAGGCGTGCCCAGGTGCATTGTTCCCACCTCGGTGGCCTCTCGTACCCCTTCTTTGCACTATAAATTCCCAAATATTCCGAAACCTCTCGGGGTTAACCTAGATCAGAAGTTCCTCCGCCTCAGGCTCCGTAGCCACCGAAAACCAATCTAGACCCATTCCAGCACCCTGCCGGAGGGGGAAATCATCTCCGGTGGCCATCTACATCATCCCGATGGCCACCACGAGGAGGAGGGAGTAGTCCACCCTCAGGGCTGAGGGTTTGTACCAGTAGCTATCTGTTTAATCTCTCTCTCTCTCTCTCGTGTTCTTGAGATGTCACGATCTTGATGTATCGCATGATTTGTTAATATAGGCGTATCATATGGTGTTTTCCCCTCTCTATCTTGTTGTGATGAATTGAGTTTTTTCCTTTGAGATTTCGTGGTTATCGGATTGAATAATTTTATAGATTTGAGAACACTTGATATATGTCTTGCAATTGAATACTCGTGGTGACAATGGGGTATCGTATTGATTCACTTGATATATGTTTGGCACTCAACTTGTGGATTCCCGCGGTGACATTGGGTAATCTATGCATAGGGGTTGATGCATGTTCTTGGCCTTGTTTCTCCGGTAGAAATCTTGGGGCACTCTATGTAGTTCTTTATGTGGATTGAGTATTATGAATATGAATATGCTTTGTTGTTATTCTAGTACGAACTCTAGGATAGATCGAACGGAAAAATAGCTTTGCGTTATTTTAGTACGAACTATTGAATAGATCGAACGGAAATAATAGCTTTGAGGTGGTTTAGTACCCTAGAAACAATTCCTATCTTTTGTTCTCCGCTAATAGGAACTCAGGAGTGATTCTTCGTTACACTTTGAGGGATAATCATATGATCCTACTATGTTAGCATTGTTGAGAGATTGCACTAGCGAAAGTACGAACCCTAGGCCTTATTTCTAAGCATTGCAATACCGTTTTTGTGACCGTTTACTATTTGCTACCTTGCTGTTTTTATTTATTCAGATTATAAAAATATATTTCTACCATCCATATTACACTTTTATCACCATCTCTTCGCCGAACTAGTGCACCTATACAATTTGCCATTGTATTGGGTGTGGTGGGGACACAACAGATTTCTTATATTTGGTTGCAGGGTCGTTTGAGAGAGACCATCTTCATCCTACACCTCTCACAATTGATAAACCTTAGGTCATCCACTTGAGGGAAAATTGCTACTGTCCTATAGAACTCTGCGCTTGGAGGCCCAACACGTGTCTATAAGAATAAAGTTGCATAGTAGACATCAGCCGGGCCCTAGAGCACGCCCAAGAGGGGAGTCCTACTAGGACTTCTAGTCCTAGTAGGATTCCACCAAAAGGGAGAGAGGGGGAAGGAAGGAGAGGGAGAGAAGGAGAAGGAAGGAGGGGAGCGCCGCCCCCTCCCTAGTCCAATTCAGACTAGCCCATGGGGGCGGGCGGCCTGCCCTTGTAGCCCTTCCTCTCTCTCCCCTAAGGCCCATGAAAGCCAATTAGTTCCCTCGGGGGTTCTGATAACCCCCCGGCACTCCGATAGTCATCCGGTACCCCTCGGATCTCATCCGGTGTCCGAATAACATCGTCCAATATATCATTCTTTATGTCTCAACCATTTCGAGACTCCTCGTCATGTCCATGATCTCATCTCGGAGACCGAACAAACTTTGGTTCATCAAAACACGAAACTCAAAATACAAATCTTCATCGAACGTTAAGCGTACAGACCCTACGGGTTCGAGAACTATGTAGACATGACCGAGACACATCTCCGGTCAATAACCAATAGCGGAACCTGGATGCTCATATTGGCTCCTACATATTCTATGAAGATCTTTATCGGTCAAACCACATAACAACATACGTTGTTCCCTTTGTCATCGGTATGTTACTTGCCCGAGATTCGATCGTTGGTATCATCATACCTAGTTCAATCTCGTTACTGACAAGTCTCTTTACTCGTTCCGTAATGTATCATACCGCAACTAACTCATTAGTCACACTGCTTGCAAGGCTTATAGTGATGAGCATTACCGAGGGGGGCCAGAGATACCTCTCCGATACACGGAGTGACAAATCCTAATCTTGATCTATGCCAACTCGACAAACACCATCGGAGACACCTATAGAGCATCTTTATAATCACCTAGTTACGTTGTGACGTTTGATAGCACACAAGGTGTTCCTTCGGTATTCGGGAGTTGCATAATCTCATAGTCAGAGGGACATGTATAAGTCATGATGAAAGCAATATCAATAAAACTAAATGAGCATTATGCTAAGCTAACGGATGGGTCTTGTCCATCACATCATTCTCTAATGATGTGATACCGTTGATCAAATGACAACACATGTCTATGGTCAGGAAACTTAACTATCTTTGATTAATGAGCTAGTCTAGTAGAGGCATACTAGGGACACTCTGTTTGTCTATGTATTCACACATGTACTAAGCTTCCAGCTAATACAATTCTAGCATGAATAATAAACATTTCTCATTATATAAGGAAATATAAATAACAAATTTATTATTGCCTCTAGGGCATATTTCCTTCAGTCTCCCACTTGCACTAGAGTCAATAATTTAGTTCACATCATCATGTGATTTAATACCAATAGGTCACATCTTTATGTGATTAGTTCACATCGCCATGTGACTAATACCAAAAGGGTTTTACTATAGTCAATAATCTAGTTCACATCGCTATGTGATTAACACCCAAAGAGTATTGAGGGAGTCCTGGATTAGGGGGTCCTTGGACAGCCGGACTATATACTTTGGTCGGACCGTTGGACTATGAAGATACAAGATTGAAGACTTCGTCTCGTGTCCGGATGGGACTCTCCTTTGCGTGGAAGGAAAGCTTGGCGATTCGGATATGTAGATCTCCTCCCTTGTAACCGAATCTGTGTAACCCTAGCCCCTCCGGTGTCTATATAAACCGGAGGGTTTTAGTCCGTAGGACAACAACAATCATACCATAGGCTAGCTTCTAGGGTTTACCCTTTCCGATCTCGTGGTAGATCAACTCTTGTAATACTCATATCATCAAGATCAATCAAGCAGGAAGTAGGGTATTACCTCCATTGTGAGGGCCCGAACCTGGGTAAACATTGTGTCCCCCACCTCCTGTTACCATCCACCTTAGACGCACAGTTTGGGACCCCCAACCCAAGATCCGCCAGTTTTGACACCGACATTGGTGCTTTCATTGAGAATTCCACTGTGCCGTCACAATCAAGGCTTGATGTCTCCTTCAATCGTCGGCAACGATGCAATCCATGGTGAGGTTTTCCTCCCCGGACAGATCTTCGTATTTGGCGGCTCTGTACTGCGGGCCAACTCGCTTGGCCATCTGGTTTGGAAGCTTTAACTATACTGCCGACATCCGCGGAGACTTGATCTTCGACGGATTCGAACCCATATCAGGTGCGCCGCACAGTCACGATGGGAACGATTTAGCTCTACCGATGGACAGTGTTTGGGAGATCGCACCTGTAACTACTCCAGCCCCCAATCCGGAACAGATCGCGCCGTCTGAGGACAGGTGGATGGACCCGCCACGGAGGCCGCACACTCAGCGGCGATAGAGCCGAATACTGACTTCACCTCCTACGAGACCTATGTTGCCAGACCTTTGGATTCGTCCCCGGCCACGATCTCCGAACCGCCTGCATCCGTACCTATCAAATCTGATTGGGCGCCGATCACGGAGTTTTCCTCCGCGGATATCTTTCAGCACTCGCCCTTGGGCGATGTGCTAAATTCATTAAGGTCTCTCTCCTTGTCAATAGGCCCTTGGCCGAACTGTGTCCGGCTTGAGTGGGAAGCAGACGACGAAGAAATTCGTTACCCACCCACAACCCACTTAATAGCCACTGTCGACGACTTAACCGACATGCTTGATTTCGGCTCCGAAGACATCGATGGTATGGACGATGATGCGGGAGACGAACAGGAACCACCGCCCGCATGGCGCTAGACTGCCACTTCATCACATGATATATACATGGTGGATACACCCAAAGAAAATGATGACGAGGAACAGGAGGAAGCAGCAAAGGATAATTCCCTCGAGAAGCAACCAAAGCAACGACGTAAGCGCCGCTCCAAATCCCGCCACGGCAAAAACAGCGATAACAGTGCAAGAAAGAGTAACACCCCGGTCAACCCCAAAGGAGACAACGACCACATAAACCCAGCGGTGGACCAGGGTAAACCAGCGGACGGCGAACATAGTATGGAGCCACTGTCCGATCACGACGACCCCGAGGGTAAAACTCATCAACCTGTCTCCGGAGACATGAATAGTCTGGACGGCAATGCACACATCATCCCTGAAAGACACTTGGAACAAGAGAACCTTCATAAAAGGCTCATTGAAACCGCATGGAACCTGAAGAAGCAGAAGCAAAGGCTTAAGACCGCGCAGAATACGCTCAACAGCAGATGGAATAAAGTGCTTGGCACGGAAGAAAAGTATGGTCGTAATCGCCACACAAAAAGCTATCCAAAGCGCAAGTTGTTGCCTGAATTCAACGACGAGGCCTTAGAGCCCACTCAGCCGGAAAATAAAACGGCCGATCAACCGGACCGGCCACCCCGTGGTCGCGACAGGGCGGCTAATGATGACGTACACAAGTTAGCACACGACCTACGTGAGGACCTGCACAAAAAAGCCGGGTTGACCAGGTCCATTTACGGACCTAGGAAGCGCGTTCTAGCATAGAATCATCGCCGCCCAAATGACTATACTGATAGAATAATTGTTCGGAATCAAAACTGAACACTGCAACCGTCAAATACACCCAAATACAGGGGTGTCGCGCACCCCCTATGTTTCACCGACAAGGTACTGGACCATGAATTCCCACAAGGATTCAAACCCATGAACATAGAGTCATACGACGGAACAACAGACCCTGGGGTCTGGATTGAGGACTTTATCCTTCACATCCACATGGCTCGTGGAGATGATCTCCACGCCATCAAATACTTGCCCTTAAAGTTGAAAGGACCAGCTAGGCACTGGTTGAAAAGCCTCCAGGAAAACTCAATTGGAAGTTGGGAAGAGCTCGAGGACGCTTTCAGGGCTAATTTTCAAGGGACCTATGTCCGACCTCCGGATGCAGACGATTTAAGTCACATAATTCAGCAACCCAGAGAGTCAGCCCGAAAGCTTTGGAACAGATTCCTCACTAAGAAGAATCAAATTGTCGATTGCCTGGACGTCGAAGCCTTAGCGGCTTTCAAACATAGTGTCTGGGACGAATGGCTTCCCAGACACCTCGGCCAGGAAAAACCAAGGACAATGGCAGCCCTAACAAGCCTTATGACCCGCTTTTGCGCGGGCGAGGATAATTGGCTGGCCCGCAGCGACCCAAGCACATCCGAAGTCAGGGATGGCAATGGAAAACCATGACGCAATAAAAGCAAGCATCGAAGCAACGAAGACAGCCCAGACAACACGGTGGTAAATGCCGGATTCAGGGGCTCTCGACCCGGTCAACAGAAAAAGCCATTCAAAGGCGGCAGAGATGGACCGTCCAGCCTAAACAAGATTCTGGACATATTATGTCAGATTCATGGCACCTCCGATAAACCTGCAAATCACACCAATAGAGAATGCTGGGTCTTTAAGAAGGCCGGCAAGCTAAACGCCGAACACAAGGGGAGGGAGACACCAAGTGAAGATGAGGATGAGCCTCACCAACAAAACACTGGGGGGCAGAAAAAATTCCCACCAGAAGTCAAAACAATGAACATGATTCACGTAACGAAGAGAAGGAGCACACACACACTCTGATACATATACACCATAGAGCCCGTTACCCCCAAGTTCAACCCTTGGTCGGCCTGCCCAATAACTTTTGATCACAGGGATCACCCGACTAGTATCCGGCACGGAGGATCGTCTGCCTTGGTACTAGACCCAATAATTGATAGATACCATCTCACTCGAGTCCTTATGGACGGCGGCAGTAGTCTTAATCTGATATATCAAGACACAGTCTGCAAAATGGGGATAGACCCAACAAGAATCAGCCAAAGCAATACTACCTTTAAAGGAGTAGTACCAGGCCCAGAGGCCCGCTACACGGGCTCTATAGTACTAGAGGTTGTATTCGGTTCTCCCAACAACTTCCGAAGCGAAGAATTAACCTTCGATATCGCTCCATTCCGAAGTGGCTATCAAGCACTACTCGGAACAACAGCCTTCGCTCGTTTTAATGCAATACTGCATTACGCTTATCTTAAGCTTAAGATACCCGGTCCACGTGGCATCATCATAGTTAGCGGAAACTCAGAGCGTTCCTTACATGCGGAGGAATGTACGGCGGCTTTCGCAGCCGAACACTGAACGACTCCTCCAACTAGAATAAATGATCGGTCGTCAAGACCGCGGACACGGCTAGACGAGTCCGGCGCACCCCTCGCTGTAACAGTTCAGATAAACCCGAGATTGGGTCGATGGATATACCCCCATAGGTGGCGCTAGGGGCTTCTGGCATGTAAAAAGGACTATAGTTTGGTTTGACCTTACTTAGATTGAATTTCAATGGTCTATTAAGAATAACCAATTTTCCGCACGTAGACTTTCACCTGGGTTTTTTCTCTCTTGCAGATGACAATCGTGCTACACCCTTCCAGGACACTGCACAACAGAGACAGAGGCGCAGACGTGCAGCATGGCCCCTCTCAAAGGTTTCTTTTTAGATTAAGACCCTGTGTAAACCTTTCTCACTGTCTCTTGTTGCTTCACGCCCTCCGGATACTTAGCACAACCAAGAGGGATGCTGATGTTATTGGCATTTTCGCCATGTCAGACTGATGCATGTACCTAGAAATTCAGGGTTCATTATCAAGGGCTTTGCTCAGCCCGCTATATGTTGTAAAGTCCGAATACCTTAGGGAGTGTTCGGCATCGCGACTTTGGCCTTATATGCATCAGCTCCAAATCATGTCTTTGGTCAAATGTTGGGTTTGCCCGGCTCCCGTGTTTTTCTACCTTACGTTCCGCTCTATCGGCTAAGGTGGCACCGGGAGAACTACTGCGATTGTGCCCTGGTTCATCTGGATGAGCACCTCAGTAGAGAAAGCCAAAAACTTACTGTCATGATAAAGCGCGAGACTGTTCAACCACTCGAGGACTCAGCGGAATCTTCGCGATTCCTCCGCATTAATGAAGGACCGGTTTCTCGGTCATGTATGTACGCGCACCGTATTCGGATAAGTGCGGAAGTACCAGGGGCTATATAGTAGCCCCACTGTCAAACTCCTATGGCTAAGTGAAAGTGTTAAAGCAATATAGTCTGATTGCCTTGTTCGCCGCGCTATCACCTCCTTCATGGACCAAGACGTTGGATCAAGTGTGAATACGTGCTTTTCCAAACACCCCCGCATTATGTGCGTGGGGGCTGAAGCCGACGACTGCAAACTTTCAGGTTATATACTTACATAAACGACTGCACAGGAGGCATCATAATACCTTCACGCAATAAATACAGCATGTATAATTCAAATAATATTATTTTTACAATGGGGATACATGACACTCGAACATGACACTCTTCGAGCACTGAGCCTCTATTAAACGAGCGCCTTCTAGGACTTCTTTTAAATAGTGCTCGGCCGAGACCTGGCCTATGGCCGGACCCCGAGTTGCAATAGCGGTGGCATCCATCTCCGCCCAGTATGTCTTAACACGGACAAGAGCCATCCGCGCATCCTCCATGCACGCCGACCTCTTTACGGCATCGATATGCTGCACAGCACCAAGGAATCATTGCACTAAACCAAAATAACTATTCGGCTTTGGTCTTTTCTGCCAAAGATGATCCACGACAGACCTCATGGCAAGCCCGGACAACCTATGGAGCTCAGCCCACTTGGCCATCTGCTCATTTAACAGCAGCGGACGCGTCGGAGCACTGAACTGCGACCAGAACAACTTCTCTACTTCGTGATCTTCTTGATCTTTGAAAAACGCAGTCGCATCAGCAGCACTCATTGCCAAGTCCGCATACGCGTCTGCAACACTCCATAATCGATCCAGAGGGGCATACTTCGGATCTTCGAACTTCATCCGCAACAAAAAGGGCTTCCCAGCCGTGATATCTCTGGCTTGACGGAGCTCCTCCTCTGCCGCTCTGATTTTAGAACGGGTTTCCTTGCCTGCCTCCATGGCTCTCTTTAGGTCAGCCGCTCTCACTTGGCTTTCCTTTTCAAGAAGCTCATATCGGCCGGCGGCATCTTTCAGCTCAACAGCCATCTTGGCTATTTCATCTTCTCTCTTGTGATGAGCATCCTGTTCATCTCTTAAGTCTTCGGCCGCCTTTAGGGCGGCCGCATCACTTCTCCTGACTTGGTCCTTGGCTCGGGCAAGTTCCGCCCGAAGGTCTCCACGGCGGCAGCTCCATCTGCAGTCAAAACGTATTATAGATACTAGCATCATGCTCCTCTTAATACTTGTTGACCACCCGAAAATACATACCCTGTGCCTCGTCAAGCCGCTTGTTCACAAGCGCAATGTCGGCATATGCCGCGTCCAGTTGCCGGCTTAGTCCGGCAAACTCAGCAGTCCGGACAGCCACCGGACCGTCCGCTGCCTACACATGAAAGCAGCGCGATCATTACCTGGGACTATGATCCTCTGTTTGCCGCCTCGGGATAGCAACCAGAGTCTTAGGGGCTACTATCTATATAGAGCACACCTAGCGTGTGCGGTACCATCAAATTTTTTTTGCGTACCTCAAAGCCTTTTAGCAGGCTCGTAAAAGCTTCATGCAACCAACTTTTGGCGGATGAGATCCTCTCAACCACCGTACCCATTAAAGTATGATGCTCCTCCGAGATAGCCGCTTGCTCCAAAAGACCCGTCAGTACGTCCGAGTGCGCACCAGACAATTTCGGACTCTTTCGGTTACTCCCCTTAGGAGCCGAATACTCCGGACTTTGGGTGGCCTAAGGGTTACCTTCTGGCCTTGGCGGATCAGGAGAAATCCTCCATGATGACACCTCAGGGTCATTCACCCCAGGAGGCGGGGAGACAAGGGGAGGCGTTTCGCTCTCCATCATCTCCAGAAGAAGATCCCCCGAAGACGAACTCTATCAGGAAGAGCTACTATCCGGGCTACAAGACATATGTCTCGGTTATTGTCCGCGGAGATAAAGCAAAATATATTTACCAAAAGTACCTTTGTTCACTTACAGCTCGGTGGAGGGCTGATCCCCTTGCGGGTACTATGCGTAAGGAATGCCCTCCGGGTCAGGGCCCCCTGTCGAGGGTTTCTTCTCTCATTTGGGAACCCTTGTTTCCAAGTCTTCAGTTGCGGTCCTTTTCCTTCCTTGGGGAGAGGGAATTTCATATTCTTCTCCCCGATTATCCTCCTTCGTGGAGGTACTAATTCCCCCGGTTTGGATGAGTAGTGCGTGAGGCTCGCTTTCGGCTTCTTCGTCTATCCCTTTATCTTCCCCCGGGGGCACTTAATAAGGCGCGTGCTCCAGCATCCTGGCTAGTACAGGATCCGGCGAGCCCTCGGGAAGGGGGGCCGAACACCTGATCATCTTTGCCTTTCTTACCCAGTCCTGGCCAAGAGCAATTCTTTCAGAATTATGTTATGGCAAATGAATAGATAGTGTGTTCGGTCTAGGAAATACTTACCTGGGTATCTGGACAATTACAGTTGAGACCCGCATCCTCGGTGGTATCCGGACAATTTATTCATGATCCGAAGAACAATCCATACATCTCTCCGAGCGTCACGCCGAAGAACTGCTGAATAGCTCGTGGTCCTTCCGGGTTGAACTCCCACATACTGAGAGATCGACATTGGCATGGCAGGACCCGACGAAATAGCATAACTTGCATTACATTGACGAGACCGACATCCCTCTTGAGGAGATCTCGGATGCGACATTGCAATTTCAACACGTCATTAACTGGCCCCTAGTCTAGCCCCTTATTGGCCCATGATGCTAGTTGTGGTGGGGGCGAACGAAAGGCGGGGCAGCCACCCACTTAGTACTTCGGGGAGCTGTGATGTAAAACCACTCCCGCTGCCATAAGTTGGATATTTCCGGGAAGGAACCCTTTGGCCATGGGGCATCGACGCCATTGCTTATTGTGGCACCTCCGCATTCTGCGTGTCGTCCATCGATTATCTTCGGCTTCGCATTGAAGGTCTTGAGCCATAAGCCGAAGTGTGGGGTGATGCGGAGGAAGGCCTCACATACGGCGATAAACGACGAGATGTGAAGAATGGAATCCGGAGCTAGATCGTGGAAGTAGAGCCCATAATAGAACATGAGCCCTATGACGAAGGGATCGAGACTAAAGCCTAGCCCTCAGAGGAAGTGGGAAACAAATACGACACTCTCGTTGGGTTCATGAGTGGGGATGACCTGCCCTCGGGCAGGCAGCCTGTGCAAGATTTCGGCGGTCAGATACCTGGCCTCCCTTAGCTTCTTGATGTCCTCCCCTGTGATAGAGGAAGCCATCCACCGACCATGAAGGTTGGATCTGGACATGATTGAAGGTCCGAAGCGCTTTGCCTGAGCCTTGGGTGTTGGAACTCGGGGTGGGGGAAGGGAGGGATTGAGCGTGAGAAGTAAGGGATAGGCTTTGGCCCCTTTATAAAGAGGGCGAATATCAAGCGTCCTCCGTGTGACCGTTTGGAACTTGACTAAAATCGAGGAGTCGTACTAACAAGCACGATTGGGTTACCCACACCCGTATTGATGAGAATCCCATGATAAGGGGACACGATCTTTGCTTCGACAAGACATGCCAATAAAACCGCCTCGCAACACGTGCAGTGGCTGGTTGAGAAAAACGGTTCGAATAATAACCGGGGCCATGGCGTGATGTCACGTTATGAAAATTTGTCAGCAGATTAGATTTGTGGAAATATTATTCTCTCTACGGTGGTATGTGGAATTTGTTTTGAAGAGCCGGACACTATCCTTGTGTTCAAAATCTTCTATGGAGTATTCGGAGGAGGAACCCGCCTTGCAATGCCGAAGACAATCTACACGCCGGACTCGTCGTCATTGAAGCCTGGTTTAGGGGCTACTGAGGGAGTCCTGGATTAGGGGGTCCTCGGACAGCCGGACTATATACTTTGGCCGGACTGTTGGACTATGAAGATACAAGATTGAAGACTTCGTCCCGTGTCCGGATGGGACTCTCCTTTGCGTGGAAGGCAAGCTTGGCGATTTGGATATGTAGATCTCCTCCCTTGTAACCAACTCTGTGTAACCCTAGCCCCTCCAGTGTCTATATAAACCAGAGGTTTTTAGTCCGTAGGACAACAACAATCATACCATAGGCTAGCTTCTATGGTTTAGCCTCTCCGATCTCGTCTAGATCAACTCTTGTAATACTCATATCATCAAGATCAATCAAGTATGAAGTAGGGTATTACCTCCATCATGAGGGCCCCAACCTGGGTAAACATTGTGTCCCCCGCCTCCTGTTACCATCTGCCTTAGACGCACAGTACGGGACCCCCTACCCAAGATCCGCCGGTTTTGACACCGACAAGTACTAAGGTGTGATCATGTTTTGCTTGTGAGAGAAGCTTAGTCAATGGGTCTGTCACATTCAAAGCCATATGTATTTTGCAAATTTTCTATGTCTACAATGCTCTACATGGAGCTACTCTAGCTAATTGCTCCCACTTTCAATATGTATCCAGATTGAGACTCAGAATCATCGGTGTAAAAGCTTGCATCGACGCAACTCTTTATGATGAACTCTTTATCACCTCCATAACCGAGAAATATCTCCTTAGTCTTCTAAGGATAATTTTGACCGTTGTCTAGTGATCCACTCCTGGATCAATATCGTACCCCCTTGCCAAATTTGTGGCAAGGTACACAATAGGTCTGGTACACAGCATGGCATACTTTATAGAACCTATGGCTGAGGCATAGGGAATGACTTTCATTCTCTCTCTATCTTCTTCCATGGTCGGGTTTTTGAGTCTTACTCAACTTCACACCTTGTAACACAGGCAAGAACTCCTTTTTGACTATTCCATTTTGAACTACTTCAAAATCTTGTCAAGGTATGTACTCACTGAAAAAACTTATCAAGCGTATTGATCTATCTCTATAGATCTTGATGATCAATATGTAAGCAGCTTCACCGAGGTCTTTCTTTGAAAAACTCCTTTGAAACACTCCTTTATGCTTTCTAGAAAATTCTACATCATTTCTGATCAACAATATGTCATTCACATATACTTATCAGAAAGGTTGTAGTACTCCCACTCACTTTCTTGTAAATACAGGCGTCGCCACAAGTCTATATAGAACTATATGCTTTGATCAACTCATCAAAGCATATATTCCAACTCCGAGATGCTTGCACTAGTCCATAGATAGATCACTGGAGCTTGCACATTTTGTTAGCACCTTTAGGATTGACAAAACCTTCTGGTTGTATCATATACAACTCTTCTTTAATAAATCTATTAAGGAATGCAGTTTTGACATCCATTTGTCAGAATTCATAAAATGTGGCAATTGCTAACATGATTCGGACAGACTTTAAGCATCGATATGAGTGAGAAAATCTCATTGTAGTCAACACCTTGAACTTGTCGAAAAAATTTTGTGACAATTCGAGCTTTGTAGATAGTAACACTACTATCATTGTCCGTCTTCCTCTTGAAGATCCATATATTCTCAATGGCTCGCCTATCATCGGTCAAGTCAATCAAAGTCCATACTTTGTTCTCATACATGGATCCCATCTCAGATTTCATAGCCTCAAGCCATTTCACGGAATCTGGGCTCACCATCGCTTCTTCATAGTTCGTAGGTTCATCATGGTCAGGTAACATGACTTCCAGAACAGGATTACCGTACCACTCTGGTGCGGATCTTACTCTGGTTGACCTATGAGGTTCGGTAGTAACTTAGTCTGAAATTTCATGATCATTATCATTAGTTTCCTCACTTATTGGTGTAGGTGTCACAGGAACCGAATTCTGTGATGAACTACTTTCCAATGAGGGAGTAGGTACAGTTACCTCACCAAGTTCTACTTTCCTCCCACTCACTTCTTTTGAGAGAAACTCCTTCTCTAGAAAGGATCCATTCTTAGCAATGAATATCTTGCCTTCGGATCTGTGATAGAAGGTGCACCCAACAGTCTCCTTTGGGTATCCTATGAAGACAGATTTCTCCGATTTGGGTTCGAGCTTATCATGTTGAAGCTTTTTCACATAAGCATCGCAGCCCCAAACTTTAAGAAACGACAACTTAGTTTTCTTGCCAAACCATAGTTCATATGGTGTCGTCTCAATGGATTTACATGGTGCCCTATTTAATGTGAATGCAGCTATCTCTAATGCATAACCCCAAAACGATAGTGGTAAATCGGTAAGAGACATCATAGATCGCACCATATCTAATAAAGCATGGTTACGACGATCGGACACACCAAAACACTGTGGTGTTCCAGGTGGCGTGAGTTGTGAAACTATTCCACATTATTTCAAATGAAGGCCAAACTCGTAACTCAAATATTTTGCCTCCGCGGTCAGATTGTAGAAACTTTATTTTCTTGTTATGATGATTCTTAACTTCACTCTGAATTTCTTTGAACTTTTCAAATATTTCATACTTGTATTTCATTACGTAGATATACCCATATCTGCTTAAATCATCTATGAAGGTCAGAAAATAATGATACCCGTCGCGAGCCTCAACACTCATCGGACCGCATACATCAGTATGTATTATTTCCAATAAGTCAGTGGCTCACTCCATTGTTCCGAAGAACGGAGTTTTAGTCATCTTGTCCATGAGGCATGGTTCACAAGCATCAAGTGATTCATAATCAAGTGATTCCAAAAGCCCATCAGCATGGAGTTTCTTCATGCGCTTTACACCAATATGACCTAAACGGCAGTGCCACAAATAAGTTGCACTCTCATTATTAACTTTGCATCTTTTGGCATCAATATTATGTGTATCACTGTGATCGAGATTCAGGAAACCATTTACATTGGATGTAAGACCATAGAAGGTTTTATTCATGTAAACAGAACAACAATTATTCTCTGACTTAAATGAATAATTGTATTGCAATAAACATGATTTAATCATATTTATGCTCAACGCAAACACCAAATAACATTTATTTAGTTCCAATACTAATCCCGAAGGTAGAGGGAGTATGTGATGGTGATCTTATCAACCTTGGAATCATTTCCAACACACATCATCACCTCGCCCTCAACTAGTCTTTGTTGATTTTGTAACTCCTGTTTTGAGTTACTAGTCATAGCAACAGAACCGGTATCAAATACCCTGGGGTTACTATGAACACTAGTAAAGTAACATTAATAACATGTATATCGAATATACCTTTCACTTTGCCATCCTTCTTATCCGCCAAGTATTTGGGGCAGTTCCGCTTCCAGTGACCATTCTTTTGCGGTAGAAGCACTCAGTTTCAGGCTTGGGTCTAGCTTTGGGCTTCTTCATGGGAGTGGCAACTTGCTTGCCATTCTTATTGAAATTCCCTTTATTTCCCTTGCCCTTTTACTTGAAACTAGTGGTCTTGTCAACCATCAACATTTGATGTTTTTCTTGATTTCTACCTACATTAATTTCAGCATCACGAAGAGCTCAGGAATCGTTTTCGTCATCCCTTGCATATTATAGTTCATCACAAAGTTCTAGTAACTTGGTGATAGTGACTAGAGAACTCTGTCAATCACTATCTTATCTGGAAGATAAACTCCTACTTGATTCAAGTGATTGTAGTACTCACACATTCTGAGCACATGCTCACTGGTTGAGCTATTCTCCTCCATCTTGTAGGCAAAATACTTGTCAGTGGTCGCATACCTCTTGACTCGAGCATGAGTCTGAAATACCAATTTCAGCTCTTGGAATATCTTATATGCTTCTTGTCATTCAAAACAATTTTGAAGTCCCGGTTCTAAGCCATAAAGTATGGTGCACTAAACTATCAAGTAGTCATCATACCAAGCTTGCCAAACGTTCATAACGACTGCATCTGCTCCTGCAATAGGTCCGTCACCTAGCGGTGCATCAAGGACATAATTCTTCTGTGCAGTAATGAGGATAATCCTCAGATCACGAAGATAGACTGCATCATTGCTACTAACATCTTTCAACTTATTTTTCTCTAGGAACATATCAAAAATAAACGGGGAGCTACATCGCAAGCTATTGATCTACAACATAGATATGCAAACATTATCAGGTACTAAGTTCATGATAAATTAAAGTTCAATTAATCATATTGAAAGTGCAACTATCCCTAGGTGGTTTTGGTAATTCATAACAACATATAGCTCATTGACCTAATGCTATTCCAAGATGATTATTTCAGGAAAGCTCAATGATTGGCATGGCATGGATGGTGAAAGTGGAACCCTCAAAATGCTAAGGACAAAGGATTGGCTCAAGCTCAAAAGCTCAAGACTCTTCATTTTATATTTTAGTGATCCAAGATCACATTGAGTCTTTAGGAAAAGCCAATACTATCAAGGAGGGATGAGGTGTTGCTTAATGAGCCTCTTGCTTCATGTGCTTAGTGATATGCTCCAAAACCCTCAACTACTTTCCCATATCCACATATGACCTAAACCCTAAGCCAAACTCGGTCCTACCGATTCTTCCTATCTGGCGCCACCGAGTTTCACTTGTCATAAGCCACTGCCAAACCCTAGCAATTCGGTTCTACCGATAGGGATCTCGGTCTCACCGAGATGGGATTGCAAACTCTTTGTTTCCCTTTCGTAACTTTTCGGTCTCACCGAAAGAGCGGATCGGTCCCACCGAGATTGCAATGTAAATTCAGTGTTTCCTTTTTGTAACTTTTCGGTCTCACCAAAAGAGCAAATCGGTCCCACCGAGTTTGCCTGGCCAACTCTCTGGCTAGCTAATTACCAAAATCGGTCTCGCCGAGTTTGTGTAATCGGTCTCACCGAGATTACGTTATGCCCTAACCCTAACAAAATCGGTCCTACCGAGTTGCATGTCAGTCCCATCGAAAATCTCTAATGGTCACTAGGTTTACTATTTCGGTCTGACCGAGTTTTTTGATTCGGTCCCACCGAGATTGGTAAATTGTGTGTAACGGTTGGATTTTGTGTCGAGGCTATATATACCCCTCCACCTCCTCTTCACTCGTGGAGAGAGCCATCAGAACACATCTACACTTCCAACTCATATGTTCTGAGAGAGAACCACCTACTCATGTGTTGAGACCAAGATATTCCATTCCTACCATATGAATCTTGATCTCTAGCCTTCCCCAAGTTGCTTTCCACTCAAATCTTCTTTCCACCAGATCCAAATCCTATGAGAGAGAGTTGAGTGTTGGGGAGACTATCATTTGAAGCACAAGAGCAAGGAGTTCATCATCAACACACCATTTGTTACTTCTTGGAGAGTGGTGTCTCCTAGATTGGCTAGGTGTCACTTGGGAGCCTCCGACAAGATTGTGGAGTTGAACCAAGGTGTTTGTAAGGGCAAGGAGATCGCCTACTTCGTGAAGATCTACCGCTAGTGAGGCAAGTCCTTTGTGGGCGATGGCCATGGTGGGATAGACAAGGTTGCTTCTTCGTGGACCCTTCGTGGGTGGAGCCCTCCATGGACTCGCGCAACCGTTACCCTTCGTGGGTAGAAGTCTCCATCAACGTGGATGTAGGATAGCACCACCTATCCGAACCACGGGAAAAACTTCTGTGTCTCCAATTGCGTTTGAATTTTCCAAACCCTTCCCTTTACATTCTTGCAAGTTGCATGCTTTACTTTCCGCTGCCAATATACTCTTTGCATGCTTGCTTGAATTGTGTGATGATTGCTTGACTTGTCCTAAAATAGCTAAAATCTGCCAAGAACTAAAATTGGGAAAAGGTTAAGTTTTTATTTGGTCAAGTAGTCTAATCACCCCCCCTCTAGACATACTTTCGATCCTACACATATTACTTAAGAACTCCAACTTAGATACACATATCTATAGTCATCTAAATGATCACATGATCCATATCAACTAAACCATGTCTGATCATCACGTGAGATGGAGTAGCTTTCAATGGTGAACATCACTATGTTGATCATATCTGCTATCTGATTCATGCTCGACCTTTCGATCTCAGTGTTCTGAGGCCATATCTACATATGCTAGGCTCGTCAAGTTTAACCCGGGTATTCTGCGTGTGCAAAACTGGCTTGCACCCATTGTATGTGAACGTAGAGCTTATCACATCCGATCATCATATGGTGTCTCGGTATGACGAACTGTATCAATGGTGCATACTCAGGGAGAACACTTGTACTTTGAAATTTTGTGAGAGATCTTCTTATAATGCTACCGCCGTACTAAGCAAAATAAGATGCATAAAGGATAAACATCACATGCAATCAATATAAGTGATATGATATGGCCATCATCATCTTGTGCCTTTGATCTCCATCTCCAAAGCACCATCATGATCACTATCATCACCGGCTTGACACCTTGATTCAAAACCTTCAACAAGGACCGGCCATAGTCAAACTCGATTCAACTAAAGTTGGAGAAACAGACACCCGCCAGCCACCTGTGTGCGAAGCACCTCGGTAGAATCAGTCTCATGAACGTAGTCATGTAATGTCGGTCCGGGCTGCTTCATCCAACAATACCGCCGAATCAAAGTAAGATGTTTTTGGTAAGCAATATGACTATTATCACCCACAACTCATTGTGTTCTACTCGTGCATATAACATCTACGCATAGACCTGGCTCGGATGCCACTGTTGGGGGACGCAGTATTTCAAAAAAGTTCCTATGATCATGCAAGATCTATCTAGGAGATGCATAGCAATGAGAGAGGAGAGTGTATCTACGTACCCTCGTAGACCGAAAGCGGAAGCATTTAGTAACACGGTTGATGTAGTCGAACATCTTCGCGATCCAACCGATCCAAGCATCGAACGTACAGCACCTCCGTGTTCAGCACACGTTCAGCTCGATGACGTCCCTCGATCTCTTGTTCCAGTCGAGGATGAGGGAGAGTTCCGTCAGCACGACGGTGTGGCGATGGTGATGATGAAGTTACCGATGCAGGGCTTCGCCTAAGCACCACGACGATATGACCCAGGTGTGTAACTGTGGAGGGGGCCATCGCACATGGCTAAAAGATCAACTTGTGTGTTCTAGGGTGCCCCCTCCCCACGTATATGAAGGAGGGAGGATGGGAGGGCCAGCCGGCCCCTAGGGCATGCCCAAGAGGGGAGTCCTACTAGGACTCCAACCAAAAGGGAGAGAGGGGAAGGAAGGAGAGGGAGAGAAGGAGAAGGAAGGAGGGGGGCACCGCCCCCTCCCTAGTCCAATTCCGACTAGCCCATGGGGGGCGGCCTGCCCTTGTGGCCCTTCCTCTCTCTCCCCTAAGGCCCATGAAAGCCCATTAGTTCTCCCGGGGGTTCCAATAACCCCCCGGCACTCTGATAGTCATTTGGTACCCCTCGGATCTCATCCGTTGTCCGAATAACATCGTACAATATATCATTCTTTATGTATCAACCATTTCGAGACTCCTCGTCATGTCCGTGATCTCATCCGGGACTCCGAACAAACTTCGGTTCATCAAAACACGAAACTCATAATACAAATCGTCATCGAATGTTAAGCGTGCGGACCCTACGGGTTCAAGAACTATGTAGACATGACCGGGACACATCTCCGGTCAATAACCAATAGCGGAACCTGGATGCTCATATTGGCTCCTACATATTCTACGAAGATCTTTATCGGTCAAACCGCATAACAACATACGTTGTTCCCTTTGTCATCAGTATGTTACTTGCCCGAGATTCGATCGTTGGTATCATCATACCTAGTTCAATCTCATTACCGGCAAGTCTCTTTACTCGTTCGGTAATGCATCATCCCGCAACTAACTCATTAGTCACCTTGCTTGCAAGGCTTATAGTGATGAGCATTACCAGGAGGGCCCAGAGATTCCTCTCTGATACACGGAGTGACAAATCCTAATCTTGATCTATGCCAACTCAACAAACACCATCAAAGACACCTGTAGATCATCTTTATAATCACCCAGTTACGTTGTGACGTTTGATAGCACACAAGGTGTCACTTCGGTATTCGGGAGTTGCATAATCTCATAGTCAGAGGAACATGTATAAGTCATGATGAAAGAAATAGCAATAAAACTAAACGATCATTATGCTGAGCTAATGGATGGGTCTTGTCCATCACATCATTCTCTAATGATGTGATCCTGTTGATCAAATGACAACACATGTCTATGGTCAGGAAACTTAACCATCTTTGATTAACGAGCTAGTCTAGTAGAGGCATACTAGGGACACTCTGTTTGTCTATGTATTCACACATGTACTAAGTTTCCGGTTAATACAATTCTAGCATGAATAATAAACATTTATCATGATATAAGGGAATATAAATAAAAACTTTATTAATGCCTCTAGGGCATATTTTCCTCAGTGGCTGCCTCGTGGCTCTTCTGACTTGCACTCCAAGTCTCTTGGGTGTCTTCTGGTCCAAGAAAAATCATCACGAAAGTTTTATTATGTTTGGACTCCGTTTGGTATTCCTTTTCTGCAAAAACTCTAAAACAAGGAAAAAACAGAAACTAGCACTGGGCTCTATGTTAATAGGTTAGTCCCAAAAATCATATAAAATAGCATATTAATGCATATAGAACATCCAAAACATATAATATAATAGCATGGAACAATAAAAAATTATAGATACGTTCGAGACATATCAAGCATCCCCAAGCTTAATTCATGCTCGTCCTCGAGTAGGTAAATGATAAAAAACAAAAAAAATTATGTGGAATGCCACCTAACATATTTATCCATGTAATTCTCTTTATTGTGGCATGAATGTTCAGATCCGTAAGATTCAAAACAAAAGTTTAATATAGACATAAAAATAATAATACACAACATGGCCAAAGAAAGCTTATCCCTACAAAATCATATAGTCTGGCTATGCTCCATCTTCATCACACAAAATATTCAAATCATGCACAACCCTGATAACAAGCCAAGCAATTGTTTCATACTTTTGATGTTCTCAAACTTTTTCAATTTTCACGCAATACATGAGCATGAGCCATGAACATAGCACTATAGGTGGAATAGACGGTGGTTGTGGAGAAGACAAAACGAAGGAGATAGTATCACATCAACTAGGTGTATCAACAGGCTATGGAGATGCCCCTCAATAGATACCAATGTGAGTGAGTAGGGATTGTCATGCAACAGATGCACTAAAGCTATAAGTTTATGAAAGCTCAAAAAGAAAACTAAGTGGGTGTGTATCCAACATGCTTGCTCACGAAGACCTAGGGCAATTTGAGGAAGCCCGTCATTAGAATATACAAGCCAAGTTTTATAATGAAAATTCCCACTAGTATGTGAAGGTGATATCATAGGATACTCTCTATCATTTAGATCATGGTGCTACTTTGAAGCACAAGTGTGGTAAAAGGATAGTAACATTGTCCCTTCTCTCTTTTCTCTCATATTTTTTTGTTGGGCCTTCTCTCATTGTTTTGGCCTTTTATTTTATTTTTATTTTTTGTCCGGAGTCTCATCCCGACTTGTGGGGGGATCATAGTCTCCATCATCCTTTCCTCACTTAGGACAATGCTCTAATGATGAAGATCATCACACTTTTATTTACTTACAACTCAAAAAATACAACACGATACTTAGAACAAAATATGACTCTATACGAATGCCTCTGGCGATGTACCGGATGTGCAATGAATCAAGAGTGACATGTATAAAAATGATGAACGGTGGCTATCCCACAAATACGATGTCAACTACATGACAATGCAAAGCAATATGACAATGATGGAGCATGTCATAATAAACGGAACGGTGGAAAGTTGCATGGCAATATATCTTAGAATGGCTATGGGAATGCCATAATAGGTAGGTATGGTTGTTCTTTTGAGGAAGGATATGTGGTGGGTTTATGGTACCAGCAAATGTTGTGCGGTACTAGACAGGCTAGAAATGGCGGAAAGGTGTGAGTGCGTATAATCCATGGACTCAACATTAGTCATAAAGAACTCACATACTTATTGCAAAAATCTATTAGTCATCAAAGAAAAGTACTACATGAATGCTCCTAGGGGGTAGATTGGTAGGAAAAGACCATCGCTCGTCCCCGACCGCCACTCATAAGGAAGACAATCAATAAATAAACCATGCTCCGACTTCATCACATAACGGTTCACCATATGTGCATGCTACTGGACTCATAAACCTTAAAACAAGTATTTCTCAAATTCAAAACTACTTACTATCATGAATCTAATATCATCATCTTCATATCTCAAAACAATCATAAGGAATCAAACTTCCCATAGTATTCAATGCACTTTTATATGAAAGTTTTCATTATATCCCTCTTGGATGCCTATCGTATTAGGACTAATTTTATAACCAAAGAAAATTACCATGTTGTTTAGAGACTCTCAAAATAATATAAGTGAAGTGCGAGAGTTCATCAATTTCTCTAAAATAAAATCACCGCAGTGCTCTAAAAGATATAAGTGAAAAGCACTAGAGCAAATTTGCCTAGCTCAAAAGATATAAGTGAAGTGCATAGAGCATTCTAATAAATCATGATTCATGCATGTCTCTCCCAAAAGGTGTGTACGGCAAGGATGATTGTGGCAAACTAAAAAGCAAAGACTCAAATCATACAACATGCTCGAAGCAAAACACATATCATGTGGTGAATAAAAATATAGCCTCAAGTAAAGTTACCAATAGATGAAGATGAAAGAGGGGATGCCTTCCCGGGGCATCCCCAAGCTTAGGCTCTTTGGCCTCCTTGAATATTACCTTGGGGTGACTTGGGCATACCCAAGCTTAGGCTCTTGACACTCCTTATTCCATAGTCCATCAAATCCTTACCCAAAACTTGAAAAATTCATAACACAAAACTTCAACAGAAAATCTCGTAAGCTCCGTTAGTATAAGAAAATAAATCACCACTTTTAGTACTGTTGTGAACTCATTATTTATTTATATTAGTGTAATATATACTGTATTCCAACTTTTCCATGGTTCATACCCCCGATACTAGCCATAGATGTATCAAAATAAGCAAACAACACGCGGAAAACAAAATATGTCAAAAATAGAACAGTCTGTAGAAATCTGAATATTTTGAATACTTCTATAACTCTAAAAATCCTGAGAAAATAGAAAGTCCTAGGCAATTTGTTTATAAATCTTCTGCAAAACAAATCAGTATTTTATCACTTTCCTGTTAAAAAGGATAATTGTTTTCGTGAGCGCAAAAGTTTCTGTTTTTTAGCAAGATCAAATCAAGTATCACCGTAGGCTATCCCATAGGTCTTACTTGGCACAAATGCTAATTAAAACACAAAACCACATCTAACCAGAGGCTAGATGAAATATTTATTGCAAAGCAGAACCTGAAAAACAAAAACAAAAATAAAATTGGTTTGCCTCCCAACAAGCATTATTGTTTAACGCCCTTAGCTAGGCATACAACACGAATAGATCTAAGTGTTATCATCTTTGGCATGCAAATATTTAATCACACACTTATGAATTTTAGGATATTCTTTAGTTTTATAAATGATCAAACCCTAGGCAAGAAACCAAGAGATTCATTCATGACAATAGGTTCCTTAATAATATCGAGAAAATTGGGGTGAATACTAATTAATTTGAGATCTTGATTTTCTTTACTAGAAGATTCACCCTTATTCTTAGGAACATAAGTAAACTTGGCAATCTTAGTAGGAGGAAGATTTTGAGTAGTTTTAACAGAGGAAAAAGCGGAACCCAAATTGGTAATAATATCTTCTAGCTTGTCAATTCTAGTAGAATCTTGATCTATCTTTTCGTTAACTATTGGTTCCTTTTCCCTAAGGTTCTTTAAAGTAACTCCTACCTTAGATCCATATTGAGTAATCTGATTATGAATTTTTTATCCAAATTTTCAATCAACTCTACGGTAGCAATTTTTTTATCAATAATATCCAATCTTTGCATTACATCTTCCAAGGTTAAAACGGTTCCATTAACCAAAAGAGGTGGTGGGCCTAGAAAATCTATCATGGCATTGTAAGAATTGGAATTATGGCTCCCCAAGAAATTTCCCCCAGTAATGGTATCTAGAAAATATCTATTCCAAGGAGTAATGCCTACGTAAAAATTGCGAAGAAGAACGGAAGTAGATTGCTTTTGAGTAGATCTATTTTGAGCATTGCAAATTCTATACCACACATCTTTTAAATTCTCTCCTTACCTTTGTTTAAAATTGAGAACCTCATTATCGCGAGTGCTAACAAGGATAGGAGGACTAGCCATAGAAGCAAGATAAGCACAAAAAAGCCAAACGAATGAAAGAGGGGCGAAAAAAGGCAAAAAAATCGAAAATCATTTTAGAAGTGGGGGAGAGGAAAACGAGAGGCGAATGGCGAATAATGTAATGCGAGGGATAAGAGTTTATGATGGGTACTTGGTATGTCTCGGCTTGGCGTAGATCCCCCCGGCAACGGCGCTAGAAATCCTTCCTGCTGCCTCTTGAGCTTGTGTTGGTTTTTCCCTTGAAGAGGAAAGGGTGATGCAGCAAAGTGGAGCAAGTATTTCCCTCAGTTTTGAGAACCAAGGTATCAATCCAGTAGGAGACAACGCGACAAGCCACCAAATACCTGCAAAAACAAACACCAACTTGCACCCAACGCGATAAAGGGGTTGTCAATCCCTTCACGGTTATTTGCAACGTGAGATCTGATAGAGATGGATAAACGGTAATGTAATATTTTCGGTATTTTTGGTTTATGGAACGAAAAGTAAAAGATTGCAAATAAAGTAAATAGGAAACTAGAATTGTAGGGAACTTATAAGATGGAAAATATACTCGGGGGGGCATAGGTTTCACTAGAGGCTTCTCTCAAGATAGAAATTATTAAGGTGGGTGAACAAATTACTGCCAAGTAATTGATAGAAAAGCGCAAAGTTATGACGATATCTAAGGCAATGATCATGAACATAGGCATCACGTCCGTGTCAAGTAGACCGAAAAAATTCTGCATCTACTACTATTACTCCACACATCGACCGCTATCCAGCATGCATCTAGAGTATTAAGTTCATAAGAACGTAGTAACGCTTTAAGCAAGATGACATGATGTAGAGGAATTAACTCAAGCAATATGATGAAAACCCCATCTTTTATCCTCGATGGCAACAATACAATACGTGTCGTTTCCCCTTCTGTCACTAGGATCGAGGACCACAAGATTGAACACAAACCTAAGCACTTCTCCCATTGCAAGAAATACCAATCTAGTTGGCCAAACCAAATCGATAGTTCGAAGAGACTTGCAAACATATCAAATCATGCATATAAGAATTCAGAGAAGATTCAAATAATATTCATAGATAAGCTGATCATAAATCCACAATTCATCGGATCTTGGCAAACACGCCACAAAAGAGTACTACATCGAATATCTCTCCAAGAACATCGAGAAGAACTTTGTATTGAGAATCAAAGAGAGAGAAAAATCCATCTAGCTACTAGCTATGGACGCGTAGGTCTGTGGTAAACTACTCACGCTTCATCGGAGAGGCAATGGTGTTGATGTAGAAGCCCTTCGTGATCGAATCCCCCTCCGACAGGATGCCGGAAAAGGCCCCTAGATGGGATCTCACGGGAACAGAAGGTTGCGGCGGTGGAAAAGTGGTTTCGTGGTTCCCCAGGAAGTTTTTGGGGTATATGAGTATATATATAGGAGGAACATCTAGGTCAGGAGGTCATCGAGGGGCCCACAAGGTTGGGGGCATGCTGCTACCTCTTGAGCACTGCGTTGGTTTTCCCTTGAAGAGGAAAGGGTGATGCAGCAAAGTAGCGTAGGTCTTTCCCTCAGTTTTTGAGAACCAAGGTATCAATCTAGTAGGAGACTACACGCAAGTCCCTCGTACCTGCACAAACAAATAAGAACCTCGCAACCAATGCGATAAAGGGGTTGTCAATCCCTTCACGGTCACTTACGAGAGTGAGATCTGATAGATATAATAATAAGATAAATATTTTTGGTATTTTTATGATATAGATTGGAATATAAAGATTGCAAAATAAATGGCGCCAGAAATAGCTAGTTGACGGGAGATTAATATAATGGAGAATAGACCCGGGGGCCATAGGTTTCACTAGTGGCTTCTCTCAAGATAGCATAAGTATTACAATGGGTGAACAAATTACTGTCGAGCAATTGATAGGAAAGTGCATAATTATGAGAATATCTAGGCATGATCATGTATATAGGCATCACGTCTGTGACAAGTAGACCGAAACGATTCTGCACCTACTACTATTACTCCACACATCGACCGCTATCCAGCATGCATCTAGAGTATTAAGTTCAGAAGAGCAGAGTAACGCATTAGGAAAGATGACATGATGTAGAGGGATAAACTCAAGCAATATGATATAAACCCCATCTTATTATCCTCGATGGCAACAATACAATATGTGCCTTGTTGCCCCTGCTGTCACTGGGAAAGGACACCGCAAGATTGAACCCAAGCTAAGCACTTCTCCCATTGCAAGAACGATCAATCTAGTAGGCCAAACCAAACTGATAATTCGAAGAGACTTGCATAGATAACCAATCATACATAAAAGATTTCAGAGAAGAATCAAATATTGTTCATAGATAAACTTGATCATAAACCCACAATTCATCGAATCTTGACAAATACACCACAAAAAGAGTTACATCAAATAGATCTCCAAGAAGATCGAGGAGAACATTGTATTGAGATCCAAAGAGAGAGAAGAAGCCATCTAGCTAATAAGTATGGACCTGAAGGTCTATGGTAAACTACTCACACATCATCAGAGAGGCTATGGTATTGATGTAGAAGCTCTCCGTGATCGATTCCCCCTCCCGGCGGAGCTCCGGAAAAGGCCCCAAGATGGGATCTCTTAGGTACTGAAGGTTGCGGCGGTGGAAATAGGGTTTCGTGGTGCTCCCGGATGTTTTCGGGGTAAATGGACATATATAGGAGGAAGAAGTAGGTCGGTGGAGCCACAAGGGTGGGGGCGCGCCGAGGGGGCAGGCGCTCCTCCCTGCCTCGTGGCCTCCTCGTTGATTTCTTGATGTCCACTCCAAGTCCTCTAGACCACGTTTGCTCCGAAAATAACTCTCCCGAAGGTTTCATTCCGTTTGGATTCTGTTTGATATTCATTTTCTGCGAAACACTGAAATAGGCAAAAAAAACAGCAATTTGCACTGGGCCTTGGGTTAGTAGGTTAGTCCCAAAAATAATAGAAAAGTGTATAAATAAGCCCATTAACATCCAAAACGGATAATATAATAGCATGGAACAGTCAAAAATTATAGATACATTGGAGACGTATCAAGCATCCCCAAGCTTAATTCCTACTCGTCCTCAAGTAGGTAAATGATAAAGACAGAATTTTGGATGTGGAATGCTACCTAGCATAATTCTCAATGTAATTTTCTTTATTGTGCCATGAATTTTCAGATCCAAAAGATTCAAGACAAAAGTTTAATATTGACATAAAAATAATAATATTTCAAGCATACTAACAAAGCAATTATGTCTTCTTAAAATAACAAGGCCAAAGAAACTTATCCCTACAAAATCATATAGTCTGGCTATGCTCTATCTTCACCACACAAAATATTTAAATCATCCACAACCCCGATGACAAGCCAAGCAATTGTTTCATACTTTTGATGTTCTCAAACTTTTTCAATCTTCACGCAATACATGAGCGTGAGCCATGGACATAGCACTATAGGTGGAAAAGGATGGTGGTTGTGGAGAAGACGAAAAGGAGAAGATAGTCTCGCATCAACTAGGCGTATCAATGGGCTATGGAGATGCCCATCAATAGATATCAATGTGAGCGAGTAGGGATTGCCATGCAACGGATAAACTAGAGCTATAAGTGTATGAAAGCTCAAAAAGAAACCAAGTGGGTGTGCATACAACTCGCTTGCTCACGAAGACCTAGGGCATTTTGAGGAAGCCCATCATTGGAATATACAAGCCAAGTTCTATAACGTAAAATTCCCACTAGTATATGAAAGTGATAACATAGGAGACTCTCTGTCATGAAGATCATGGCGCTACTTTTAAGCACAAGTGTGGTAGAGGGATAGTAACATTGTCTCTTCTCTCTTTTTCTCTCATTTTTATTTTTTTTATTTTTCTTTTTTTATTTGGGCCTTTTCTCTCTTTTTGTGTGGCCTCTTTTTTTCTTATTTATTTTTTGTTCGGAGTCTCATCCCGACTTGTGGGGGAATCATAGTCTCCATCATCCTTTCCTCACATGGGACAATGCTCTAATAATAATGATCATCACACTTTATTTACTTACAACTCAATTATTAGAAAAAAAATATGAATCTATGTGAATGCATCCGACGGTGTATCGGGATGTGCAATGACTCATGAGTGACATGTATGAAAGAATTATGAACGGTGGCTTTGCCACAAATACGATGTCAACTACATGATCATGCAAAGCAATATGACAATGATGAAGCGTGTCATAATAACGGAATGGTGGAAAGTTGCATGGCAATATATCTCAGAATGGCTATGGAAATGCCATAATGGGTAGGTATGGTGGCTGTTTTGGGGAAGGTATATGGTGGGTTTATGGTGCCGGCGAAAGCTGTGCGGTACTAGAGAGGCTAGCAATGGTGGAAGGGTGAGAGTACGTAGAATCCATGGACTCAACATTAGTCATAAAGAACTCACATACTTATTGCAAAAATTTATTAGTTATCGAAACAAAGTACTACGCCCATGCTCCTAGGGGGATAGATTGGTAGGAAAAGACCATCGCTCGTCCCCGACCGCCACTCATAAGGAAGACAATCAATAAATAAATCATGCTCCGACTTCATCACATAACGGTTCACCATACGTGCATGCTGCGGGAATCACAAACTTTAGAACAAGCATTTATCAAATTCATAACTACTCAAGTAGCATGACTCTAATATCACCATCTTCATATCTCAAAACAATCATCAAACATCAAACTTCGCATAGTATTCAATGCACTTTTTCTGATAGCTTTTATTATACCCATCTTGGATGCCTATCATATTAGGACTAATTTCATAACCAAAGCAATTACCATGCTGTTCTAAAGGACTCTCAAAATTATATAAGTGAAGCATGAGAGATAAATAATTTCTATAAAATAAAACCACCACCGTGCTCTAAAAGATGTAAGTGAAGCGCTAGAGCAAAATTATCTAGCTCAAAAGATATAAGTGAAGCACATAGAGTATTATAATAAATTCTAATTCATGTGTGTCTCTCCCAAAAGGTGTGTACATCAAGGATTATTGTGGTAAACTAAAAATCAAAGACTCAAATCATACAAGACGCTCCAAGCAAAACACATATCATGTGGTGAATAAGAATATAGCGTCAAGTAAAGTAACCGATAGAAGAAGACGAAAGAGGGGATGCCTTCCGGGGCATCCCCAAGCTTAGGCTTTTGGTTGTCCTTGAATTTTACCTTGGGGGTGCCTCGGGCATCCCCAAACTTAGGCGCTTTCCACTCCTTATTCCATAATCCATCAAATCTTTACCCAAAACTTGAAGACTTCATAACACAAAACTTCAACAGAAAATCTCATGAGCTCCGCTAGTATAAGAAAACAAACCACCACTTAAGGTACTGTAATTAACTCATTCTTTATTTATATTGGTGTTAAACCTACTGTATTCCAACTTCTCTATGGTTCATAACCTCCGATACTAGCCATAGATTCATCAAAATAAGCAAACAACACACGAAAAATAGAATCTGTCAAAAACAGAACAATCTGTAGTAATCTGCAGGTTTCTAATACTTTTGTAACCCCAAAAATTCTAAAATAAATTTCTGGACATTAGGAATTTATCTATTAATCATCTGCAAAAATAATCAACCTAATCTCACTCTCCAGTCAAAAATGGCTGCAAATCTCGTGAGCGCTAAAATTTCTGTTTTTTACAGCAAGATCACAAAGACTTTCCCAAAGTCTTACCAAAGGTTCTACTTGGAACAAACACTAATTAAGAGCATAAAACCACATCTAAACAGAGGCTAGATGAATTATTTATTACTAAACATAACCAAAAATCAAGAAACAAAAATAAAAATTGGGTTGCCTCCCAACAAGCGCTATCGTTTAGCGCCCCTAGCTAGGCATAAAAGCAAGAATAGATCTAAGTATTATCATCTTTGGTATGCAATTCTTAAATAGAACACTTATAACCCTTGGGAGTTTACTTCTTTTTATTAATGATCAAACTCCTAGGAAAGAAATCAAGAAATTCATTTGTAGCAAAAGGTTCTTTAATGATATTGAAGAAGTCGGGGTGAACACGTATAGATTTGAGATCCGCAATTTCCTTACTAGAAGTTTCACCCTTATTTTTAGGAACATACATAAATTTGGCAACCTTGGTAGTAGGAGGATTTGGAGTATTTTTAACAGATGAAAAGGCAGATCCTAAATTAGTAATAATATCCTCAAGTTTACCAATTCGTGTGGAATCTAGATCTATTCTTTCGTTAACTATAGGTTCTTTTTCCTTCAAAAAATTCAGAGTAGCTCCTACCTTAGATCCATATTGAGTGATTTGGTTGTGGATCTTTTTGTCCAAATTTTCAATCAACTCCACATAGGCAACTTTATTTTCGATAATTTCAAGCCTTTGCATCACATGTTCCAAAGTTAAAATAGTTCCATTAACCAAGAGAGGTGGTAGGCCAAACAAATCTATCATAGCATTATAAGAATCAAAAGTATGGCTACCCAAGAAATTCCCTCTGGTAATGGTATCAAGAATACATCTGTTCCAAGGGGTGATGCGTACATAAAAATTGCGAAGAAGAACGGAAGTGGATAGCTTCCTGGTAGATCTATTCTTAGCATTGCAAATTCTATACCAAGCATCTTTTAAATTTTCTCCCTCCCTTTGTTTAAAATTGAGAACTTCATGCTCGAAAGTACTAACAATGATAGGAGAATTAGCCATAACGACACACGGCGACACAAGAAGCAAGTGAAAAAGAGGCAAACAGAAAAGAGGGTGAATAAAACGGCAAGGGTGAAGTGGGGTAGAGGAAACAAAGAGTCAAATGGCAAATAATGTAATGCGAGGAATAAGAGTTTGTGATAGGTACTTGGTATGTCTTGACTTGTGAGTAGATCTTCCCGGCAACGGCACCAGAAATCCTTCTTGCTACCTCTTGAGCACTGTGTTGGTTTTCCCTTGAAGAGGAAAGGGTGATGCAGTAAAGTAGCGTAAGTATTTCCCTCAGTTTTTGAGAACCAAGGTATCAATCCAGTAGGAGACTACACGCAAGTCCCTCGTACCTGCACAAACAAATAAGAACCTCGCAACCAATGTGATAAAGGGGTTGTCAATCCCTTCACGGTCACTTATGAGAGTGAGATCTGATAGAGATAATAATAAGATAAATATTTTTGGTATTTTTATGATATAGATTGGAATATGAAGATTGCAAAATAAACGGCACCAGAAATATCTAGTTGACGGGAGATCAATATAATGGAGAATAGACCCGGGGGCCATAGGTTTCACTAGTAACTTCTCTCAAGATAGCATAAGTATTACGGTGGGTGAACAAATTATTGTCGAGCAATTGATAGAAAATGCATAATTATGAGAATATCTAGGCATGATCATGTATATAGGCATCACGTCCGCAACAAGTAGACCGAAATGATTCTGCATATACTACTATTACTCCACACATCGACCGCTATCCAGCATGCATCTAGAGTATTAAGTTTAGAAGAGCAGAGTAACGCATTAGGAAAGATGACATGATGTAGAGGGATAACCTCAAGCAATATGATATAAACCCCATATTTTTATCCTCGATGGCAACAATACAATACGTGCCTTGCTGCCTCTGCTGTCATTGGGAAAGGACACCGCAAGATTGAACCCAAAGCTAAGCACTTCTCCCATTACAAGAACGATCAATCTAGTAGGCCAAACCAAACTGATAATTCGAAGAGACTTGCATAGATAACCAATCATACATAAAAGATTTTAGAGAAGAATCAAATATTGTTCATAGATAAACTTGATCATGAACCCACAAATTCATTGGATCTCGACAAACACACCGCAAAAAGAGTTACATCAAATAGATCTCCAAGAAGATCGAGGAGAACATTGTATTGAGATCCAAAGAGAGAGAAGAAGCCATCAAGCTAATAACTATGGACCCAAAGGTCTGTGGTAAACTACTCACAAATCATCGGAGAGGCTATGGTGTTGTTGTAGAAGCCCTCCGTGATCGATTCCCCCTCCCGGCGAAGCTCCAGAAAAGGCCACAAGATGGGATCTCCTGGGTACAGAAGGTTGCGGCAGTGGAAATAGGGGTTCGTGGTGCTCCCGGATGTTCTCGAGGTATATGGACATATATAGGAGGAAGAAGTAGGTTGGTGGAGCCACGAGGGTGCGGGACGCGCCCAGGGGTCAGGCGCGCCTCCCTGCCTCGTGGCCTCCTTGTTGATTTCTTGACGTCCACTCCAAGTCCTCTGGATCACGTTTGCTCCAAAAATAACTCTCCTGAAGGTTTCATTCCGTTTGGATTCCGTTTGATATTCCTTTTCTGCGAAACACTGAAATAGGCAAAAAAAAATAGCAATTTGCACTGGTCCTTGGGTTAGTAGGTTAGTCCCAAAAATAATATAAAAGTGTATAAATAAGCCCAATAACATCCAAAACAGATATTATAATAGAATGGAACAATCAAAAATTATAGATACGTTAGAGACGTATCACACGCCCTCCACCCTTGTGGTCGTCTCGTGGCTCTTGTGACTTGCACTCCAAGTCTCCTGGGTGTCTTGTGATCCAAGAAAAATCATCGCAGAAGTTTTATTCCTTTTGGACTCCGTTTGGTATTCCTTTTCTGTGAAACTCTAAAACAAGGAAAAAACAGAACTGGCACTGGGCTCTAGGTTAATGGGTTAGTCCCAAAAATCATACTCCCTCCGTTCCTTGATATAAGGTGTATAGTTTTTTGAGAAAAAAATCCAAAATATAAGGTGTATTGAGTTGGACCACTCCCTTGGATAATTTTTTTAGGGATTTGATTACATTTCCTTACATCAAGCAAACTCCTCTATTTTCTCATGTCAATTAGTTAGGTGTAATCTCGCCCAGAACTTGTAAAATTTTCCCTCCACATGTGTTCTTTAATTTCCGTGCCAACAACTATACACCCTATATTTAGGAACAGAGGGAGTATAAAATAGCACATTAATGCATGTAAGACATCCAAAATAGATAATATAATAGCATCGAACGATCAAAAGTTATAGATACGTTGGAGACGTATCATCCGCCCTCCTGGATGCCCTGACGGGGCATGGGGAATCCGTGACCGGGTGCTTGTTGATACATCTCCAACGTATCTATAATTTATGAAGTATTCATGCCATTATATTATCACTCTTGGATGGTTTACAATCATTTTATAGCAACTTTATATCATTTTTGGGACTAACCTATTGACCCAGTGCCCAGTGCCAGTTGTTGTTTTTCGCTAGTTTTTTATGTCGCAGAAAATCAATATCAAACGGAGTCCAAACACCGTGAAACTTTTTGAAGATTTTTTTGGACCAGAAGGAACCGAATGGGCCGAAGCTACACCTGGGGGTGCCCCGAGGGGGCACAACCCACCAGGGCGCGCCCAAGTGGGTTGTGCCCACCACGGTGGCCTCCCGTACCCCATCTTTGCACTATAAATTCCCAAATATTATGAAACCCTTCGGGGTTAACCTAGATCAGAAGTTCTGCCACCGCAGGGCTCCGTAGCCACCGAAAACCAATCTAGACCCGTTCTGGCACCCTGCTAGAGGGGGGAATCATCTCCGGTGGCCATCTTCGTCATCCCGGCGGCCACCACGATGAGGAGGGAGTAGTCCGCCCTTGGGGCTGAGGGTTTGTACTAGTAGCTATGTGTTTAATTTCTCTCTCTCTCTCTCGTGTTCTTGAGATGTCATGATCTTGATGTATCGCAGGCTTTGTTAATATAGTCGGATCATATGGTGTTTTCCCCTCTCTATCTTGTTCTGATGAATTGAGTTTTTCCCTTGGAGATTTCGTGGTTATATGATTGAATACTTTTATGAATTTGGGAACATTGATGTATGTCTTGCAATTGAATACTCGTGGTGACAATGGGGTAGCTATTGATTCACTTGATATATGTTTTGACACTTAACTTGCGGATTCCCGCGGTGACATTGGGGTAATCTATGCATAGGGGTTGATGCACGTTCTTGTCCTTGTTTCTTCGATAGAAATCTTGGGGCACTCTTGTAGTTCTTTGTGTGGATTGAGTATTATGAATATGAATATGCTTTGGTGTTATTCTAGTACGATCTCTAGGATAGATCGAATGGAAAAAATAGCTTTGCGTTATTTTAGTACGAACTCTTGAATAGATCGAACGAAAAGAATAGCCTTGAGGTGGTTTAGTACCCTACAAACAATTCCTATCTTTTGTTCTCCGCTAATAGGAACTCGGGAGTGATTCTTCATTACACTTTGAGGGATAATCATATGATCCAACTATGTTAGCATTGTTGAGAGATTGCACTAGCGAAAATACGGACCCTAGGCCTTGTTTTTAAGCATCGAAATACCGTTTTTGTGCCCGTTTACTATTTTCTACCTTGCTGTTTTTATTTATTCAGATTATAAAAATATATTTCTACCATCAATATTACACTTTTATCACCATCTCTTCACCGAACTAGTGCACCTATACAATTTGCCATTGTATTGGGTGTGTTGGGGACACAAGAGATTTCTTGTATTTGGTTGCAGGGTCGTTTGAGAGAGACCATCTTCATCCTACACCTCTCACAGATTGATAAGCCTTAGGTCATCCACTTGAGGGAAAATTGCTACTGTCCTACAGAACTCTGCACTTGGAGGCCCAACACGTGTCTACAAGAATAAAGTTGTGTAGTATCCATCAAGCTCTTTTCTAGCACCGTTGCCGGGGAGGTGAGTGCTTGAAGGTATATCTTCAGATCTTGCAATTGGATCTTTTAGTTTCTTGTTTATCACTAGTTTGGTTTATGAAAGAAAACTACATGAAAATGGAATTGAGGTTGCATCATATTATTGATCATCTTTATCATATCTTTCTTGAAAATGATGGTTCGGAAAATTGTGCTCAATTTTTAGAAGAAAAAGTCAATAAAATGTTTGGCACAAAATATTTGAATTATGAGCATGATTGCAATGTTGTTAGTATGAACTCTTTGAATATCCATGATGCTAATAATATGCAAAGCCACAAGCTTGGGGATGCTATGTTTGATGAATATGATATTTTTAGTCCCCCAAGTTTTGATGAGAAAATTTATTATGATGATTGCACACCTCCTATTTATGATGATTATATTGATGAAAGTGGATTCGGAGGTGTCATGACTTTATTTGATGATGAATACACTATTTTGGAAGAGGTTGCAATTGATTATGACAACAAAGTTGCTATGTATGATGATTATGGTGATGACATGTATGCTATATTGAATAATGATAACCATGAAACTTGTCATCATGATTTTAATTTTCAATCCCATGATAGTTATTTTGTTGAGTTTGCTCCCACTACTATTCATGAGAATAAATTTGCTTGTGTGGAGAGTAAGGAAATTTCTATGCTTATGCATCATGAAAAGAATGATTTATGTGATAGCTATATTGTTGAATTCATTCATGATGTTACTAAAAATTATTATGAGGGAGGAACATATGCTTGTGGGAATTGCACTAATATCAAGTTCCCTCTCTTTATGTTGAAAATCTTGAAGTTATGCTTGTTTTTCCTTCCTATGATAGTTGATTCTTGTTACCATAAATTGTTTGCTCACAAAATCCCTATGCATAGGAAGTGGGTTAGACTTAAATGTGCTTTTCATATGCTTCATGATGCTCTCTTCATGTTTCAATTCTTATCTTTTGGCATTAAAGAAAATCGCTTGTTGGGAGACAACCCAACACTTTTACCTACTGTTTTTGTGTGTTCACATGATTATGCTACTATAGTAATCATGTTTTATTGTTTTTGTTTCAATAAAGTGCCAAGTAAAGCCTTTAGGATCTTGTTGGGTGGTAGTTACTTTGATCTTGCTGAAAAACAGAAACTTTTGTGCTCAGGAAAACAATTCTCATTTTTAACAAAAGCGTGATAAAATGCTGATTCTTTTTGAAGAAGATTAATAGACAAATTACTCAAGTTTTCCTAATGTTTAAGAATTTTTGGAGTAGCAGAAGTATGGTTTGAGCACAGATTACTTCAGACTGTTCTGTTTTTGACAGATTCTGTTCTCAATGCATAGTTTGCTTGTTTCCTAGTTTCTATGGCTTATATTGCTCAATATAAATTGTGGAAATGATATGCTACAGTAGGCACTGTGTGGAAAAAATTATGAATCTTTTCTTTGAAAGTAACAAAAGTGGAATGGTTTTCTCTTTATCATACTAACTTATCTCACAAAGTACCGTTAAGTTTTGTGTGATTGAAGTTTTCAAGTTTTGGGTGAGATATCGATATGAGTAGAATAAGGGGCGACAAGAACCTAAGATTGGGGATGCCCAAGGAACCCCCAAGGAAATATTCAAGGAAGAACCAAGCAACTAAGCTTGGGGATGCCCCGGAAGGCATCCCCTCTTTCGTCTCCAACATTATCGGTAAACTCACTTGGAGCTATGTTTTCATTCGTCATGTGATATGAGATTCGCTTGGAGCATCAATTTATTTTGTTAGGTTTTGCTTGATATTGTTTATAATAATGTTTTTCACCTTTTATTTCAATAAAAGTGGCAATGATAGCGTTTATCATGCCTATTTTGCAAGTATACATGTTGTTGTTTGAAAACAGAAAGTTTACTGCTGTTGCAAAAATTCCCTAGAAAAGTAAGAATGCGATAAAATGTTAAAACTTTTTGCAGAATGAGCTATGATAAATTTTATACAGTGTGGTAAATTTCATAATTTTAGGAGTTGAATAAGTATTGATACTCTTGCATTCTTTACAGATTGTACTGTTTTGGCAGATTGCTGTTATGTTTGCATTGTTTACATATGTTTGCTTGTTTAATGATTCTATTTGAGGATAGGAGTATTAAATATGCGGAGGCATTTAGTATGCAATGTTGAATAATAATTTTACTGATTTTCTACAGTAGAGAATGATAAGGTTTTTGCATTGGTTTATACTAACTTATCTCACTAGTTCTTGTTGAGTTTTGTGTGGATGAAGTTTTTGAGATTTAGGAAAACCACGATATGACAGGAACTAAGGAGACACAAAAGCTCAATCTTTGGGGATGCCCAAGGGATCCCAAGATAATATTCTAGAAGTATTAAGCATCTAAGCTTGGGGATGCCCCGGTAGGGATCCCACCTTTCTTCTTCAACAATTATCAGTTAGTATCAGTTGAGCCTAAGTTTTTGCTTCTTCACATGATGTGTGCTATTCTTGGAATGTCATTTTATTTTGTTTTGCTTGATGTTTTATAAAGTACTTAGATCTGAAAGTTTTTAAATAAAATAGAGTCCTCAAATAATTGCCAATGAGGCTAAGTAAGCGGCATTCACATCTCGTCAACGAAGCTTGTTTCTATGTCATTTACTCTTGTGCTTCACTTATATCCTATGAGTAAATTGTTGAATAAATTGAATGTCATGAAGTTGAAATCATATCATGCCTACTGGTAGCTTCACATTGGGTTTAGAAAGTGAAATCTTTTGAGGCTTGACAATCACGATATTGGTCATACAAGGAATTCATCAATAATTAGTATAACGAAGAGAACTTTCACATATAAATACACTATCCTGGAAATCTTTTGTGATTGTGAGCCCCCATCAAAATATTATATGCCAAAAGTGTTGACGTTGGACAAGGAAGACAACTTAATGGTTTATGTTTGTTCATATTCAAATAGAAGTTATATTGTCATAGATCCTTCAACATGTGGTGCTTGCCCCCCATCTTTGCTAGCCAAAAATTCCGCACCAAGTAGAGATACTACTTGTGCATCCGAAAACCCTTAAACCCAAATCTTATTTTCAAGAGTCCACTATATCTACCTATATGTGGTATTCTTTTGCCGTTCTAAGCAAATTTGTATGTGCCATCTCTAATATTCAAAATAAATTTCTCTTTTGTGTGCTCGTACTGCTTGCGAGGCGGTGAGGGGTGGCCAATATTTTCCATGCTAGATGTGTTATTTTCACGATGAGTGTCTATTCACTTGTCATTGCATGAGAGTAAGGCAAAGGTATTAGGGATGCCCAGTCCCGAAATAAAAAATGAATTTACTTTATGTTTTAAAATAATAAATTCCTTGGAAAGTGTTGGTATGGAGGGCACCCGTGGATACGGTTAGCCATGGAAAGTGAAAGTATGGTGGAAAAAGGAATAAACTTTATTTTCTGTTTAGGAACCACCTATGATATATCTAGCATGGAAAGTGTTGGGAACTCTAAGTCATTTTCATTGGTGGGATGGATACACCTCCCAAAAAGTTTTTATCTCTAAGTTTTTCGCTTTGAACTCTGGCACCTCTACAAATCCCTACTTCCCTCTGCGAAGGGCCTATCTTTTACTTTTATGTATTTACTTTTATGCAAAGAGTCAAAGTATTCCTCTCTATTCCTTTTTATTTTATCTTTTGGTAAGCATCATGTGGTGAGGAAAGATCTAGGCACATATGTCCAGTTGAATATGGGTAGCATGAATTATTATTGTTGACATCACCCTTGAGGTGAATACGTTGGGAGGCAAAACAATAAGCCCCTATATTTCTATGTGTTCGGTTGAAACGTTTTGCTCATGTGTATGAAGTGAGTGTTAGCAATCATAGAAGACTATATGATGGTTGAGTATGTGGATCTCTTACTTAAACTCTGTTGAATAAGTTGAATTGCAATTGCTTGCTGACTGAGAACATAGGTTGTTGGGTTTCAAGAGAATTCATTGCTTTAACCTTAACATGTGAATTGGTTGCCACTATAACATGAGAAGTTTCATAAGAAAGAATTGTTGTTATGATGCTAGGGAAAGTGATTGAAATTATCATTATCAAACTTGTGCCCTTTGCTAGCATTCACACTTCATAAATTATTTCTTTTATCATTTACCTACTCGAGGACGAGTAGGAATTAAGCTTGGGGATGCTGATACGTCTCCAACGTATCTATAATTTATGAAGTATTCATGATGTTATATTATCATTCTTGGATGTTTTACAATCATTTTATAACAACTTTATATCATTTTTTGGGACTAACCTATTGACCCAGTGCCCAGTGCCAGTTGTTTTTTCTTTGTTTTTACATCGCAGAAAATCAATATCAAATGGAGTCCAAAGACCGCGAAACTTTTTGGAGATTTTTTTGTACCAGAAGGAACCCAATGGGCCAGAGATGCACCTGGGGGTGCCCCGAGGGGGGCACAACCCACCAGGGCGCGCCAGGGGCCCCTAGTGCGCCCAGGTGGGTTGTGCCCACCTCGGTGGCCTCCCGTACCCCTTCTTTGCACTATAAATTCCCAAATATTCCAAAACCCTTCGTGGACCTAGGTCAGAAGTTACATTGCCGCACGGCTCCGTAGCCACCAAAAACCAATCTAGACCCATTCCGACACCCTGCTGGAGGGGGGAATCATCTTCGGTGGCCATGTTCATCATCCCGGCGGCCACCACAATGAGGAGGGAGTAGTCCACCCTTGGGGCTGAGGGTTTGTACCAGTAGCTATGTGTTTAATCTCTCTCTCTCTCTCCCGTGTTCTTGAGATGTCACGATATTGATGTATCGCAGGCTTCATTAATATAGTCAGATCATATGGTGTTTTCCCCTCTCTATCTTGTTGTGATCAATTGAGTTTTTCCCTTTGAGATTTCGTGGTTATCGGATTGAATACTTTTATGGATTTGAGAACACTTGATATATGTCTTGCAATTGAATACTCGTGGTGACAATGGGGTATCGCATTGATTCACTTGATATATGTTTTGGCACTCCACTTGCGGATTCCCGCAGTGACATTGGGGTAATCTATGCATAGGGGTTGATGCACATTCTTGTCCTTGTTTCTCCGGTAGAAATCTTGGGGCCTCTTGTAGTTCTTTGTGTGGATTGAGTATTATGAATATGAATATGTTTTGGTGTTATTCTAGTATGAACTCTAGGAGATCGAACGGAAAAAATAGATTTGCGTTATTTTAGTACGAACTCTTGAATAGATCGAATGGAAAGAATAGCTTTGAGGTGTTTAGTACCCTACAAACAATTCCTATCTTTTGTTCTCCGCCAATAGGAACTCCGGAGTGATTCTTCGTTACACTTTGAGGGATAATCATATGATCCAACTATGTTAGCATTGTTGAGAGATTGCAGTAGCGAAAGTACGGACCCTAGGCCTTGTTTCTAAGCATTGAAATACCATTTTTGTGCCCGTTTAGTATTTGCTACCTTGCTGTTTTTTATTTATTCAGATTATAAAAATATATTTCTACCATCAGTATTACACTTTTATCACCATCTCTTCGCCGAACAAGTGCACCTATGCAATTTGCCGTTGTATTGGGTGTGTTGGGGACACAAGAGATTTCTTGTATTTGGTTGCAGGGTCGTTTGAGAGAGACCATCTCATCCTACACCTCTCACGGATTGATAAACCTTAGGTCATCCACTTGAGCGAAAATTGCTACTATCCTACAAAACTCTGCGGTTGGAGACCCAACACGTGTCTACAAGAATAAAGTTGTGTAGTAGACATCACTTGTCAACATCATTGTTGTCATTGAGACCAAGGAGGAGCTAGCGTTGTGATGGTAAGGACTCCCTCCCGAGGTCGTCCTCCTCCTTTCCTCTGAGTCCTCATCGCCGCCACTGTTGCCAAGGACAACACTACGGGTGAATCAGAATGGTCGCGCGCCTCAAGCCCCCACTCATTGAAAGTGGGCATGGATGCTACCAGCTCGTCCTTGTTGTCGTGGCCATACAACAGGGCGATGGCCTCGAGTATGTCTCCCGGGTTGCACCCGAGCAAGGTGAACAAGGCCACGTCCAGCTCCTCACCTGTCAAGCCAGCGGTGTGCAGCCTCATCGCGTCCCCCACGCCTTTGTACTCCCATAAGGGCTTCGAATGCGATTGGAGTGGCGCAAGACGCTGCGCCTGGAACTCCTTCACAATCATCTCCCCCGTCAATAGCTTCGCCTTCATGTGCGAATCTATATTCTTCAGGACGGGTTTAGCTCGGGGGTCGGTAAGCTTGGTGGAGCCCCACTCGGGGTTTGCTCGGGCAGCTCCTCCGGGAGCGCCAGGCGCGGGTCTGTAACATCCCAAATTTTCAATTTGGAATGTTATACATAGGTCATTCATGCATGTCATATTTTATTGCATCTCATTTTACGATCCTCGAAATTCTAAGCAACTCAAGGACCCATGGAGAGAGTTGGGGATTTCACGTTTTTCATATTTGAATTTTATCAAATATCGAAACAAGGATCACTTTGGTTTTTAATTATTTTTCTCTCCAAAAATATTTCATATTAAAATATAAGAGAGGAGATAATATGATTTCTCCAAAATAAAGGGAATCTTGGAGGAAAATATTAAAAATCAAATAAATAATTCTTTTGGACTTTTAGTGCTATTTTATTTGAATTAGGAAAAATATGTGTTTTTCAAAATTGCATTAGAGGCCCAAATAAATGTTCACTTTGTCTGCAATATTATTAGAGGACCGTGAAAATTTATTTCAGGATTTTTGGACTCCCTTTAGTATATCTTTTATTTGATTTTCCGTGTCAGGATTATTTAAAAAAATGCACCGACCTAACGGGTCATGCCTGACCCAGACACCGCCCGACTAGCCTTTAAAGGGCGAGGCCCGAAGTCCTCAGTGCCGCCAGCCCCGCCCCGAAACCCTAGCGCCGCCGCCACTTCCCGCCGCTGCCACCTCATGACGCCCCTGCCCGACGCTGACGCCTCCCCGTCGCGCCGCCGCCGCCGACCGCCCGCCCGCCGGAGCAGCCGCCACCGACCCCGTCGCCGCCACTCGCCGGAGGTAGAAACCGCCACCGCCGCTGTCTTGGTTTTTCTCAGAAAATCGATCGGTTTATTTTTTTTAGTAAACCCTAGTTTCGTTTTTTAGATCAGTTCGGCTTTTTTCGTCGGTTTATTATTTAGCGGATCATTCGTCCGTACATCCGTTTTAACGAACGTTGTTCGTCAGTTAGCCGCAGACAGCGAACGTTCGTTCATTAGCCTATTTGTCTCGTTTTATTTTCCATGGTTTTTCCGCGATTATTTTCGATCGCGATTTCTGCCCTAATCTTCGTTCTAGTATATCTTTTTGCTCGTTTATCCAAATCATGTGAAACAAGCGCCTAGATCTTCGTCTTGAAGCCATCTTTCTGTTTAACCAACTTGAACAAGATTTTGGTATTCTAAAATTTTACTTTAGTCTAGATTTGTAAATGGATCTTGTTTCTTTCGTAGCTTGAGTTTCGTTGCTCCGTTTGATTTGATTCTTTTTGCAAATCGAATCTTTTCAGTTGAGTTTTCATATTCGATCTTCTTATCTGAGTTTACCCGTGCATCTTTGCTTGAGTGCTTATGTATGCTATTTCTTGTTTGCGATAGAATTCCCGGAGTGTGAAGCGTGCTACTATGAGTCTTCAGGATTTGCAGATTGTTAGCAAGGCAAGTAACACATTGATCATACCCCTTTATTACCCAGTTTTTATGCATTAGTTTCAACCCTCACACATTGCATGAGTAGGATCTCTTAACATGTGGGTCTGGGAAGTAGCTGATGAGGTAGAAGCTATTACTTGTTTTATTATCAAACCCTTGGGCGTTACTTCTACGTTATGCTTATATTGCCATGCTATGCTCGTAGACGTGGATTGGGTTTGAGTGTATCCATGACAGATGTGAGTTTGTAAATTAATGGTTCAACTTAAGGTGGAAACTTTAATACACATCTGGGTGGATTGCTTGTGGGCACCTGGAGAATCCAGTGTTTTCCTAGGATATCCCGGAGTACCCGTGTGATCATCCTACGGTCCGCCACCTAGGATCAAAGGGATCATAAGATTATTCATGCTAGAAACTTCCGTGTGCAGCCATAAGCCATTATGGGCTCTGGCATAGTTTAGTATGTTGCGTGACTTCTTTCGGTGGTAGGCTAGCAGATGTAGAGGGAAAGTAGGTGTAACTGTCTACCTAGAGTAAAGAGTTGATGCTTCTGAACGACTGTGTCTCGGTCACCCGTTTCTCAAACACCATGTAGTGCGAGAAATCAAACGGAGGAGATCGAGTATTGTGGGGAAAAGTGCACAAACCTCTGCAGAGTGTATAAAGGAATCATGGTTAGCCGTGTCCCCGGTTATGGACAACTTGAGTATCTGGTACTTGAATTATTGATTTGATCTCATCACTCTAAATTAATTTGACGGGTTGTAAATTACTTTAATTGGGATTGAGTTGGAGGAACCTTCTCAATGATGTTTCAACCACCATGATAGTTAAATAAAATCTATTCCTTTGTTGTCGGGAAAAATTGGCTTTTTTGCAAAACAATATAACCATAGAGCCTCCACCAGCCATATATGCATGTAGTGATAGCATTTATTCTGTTCATTGCTCTACTGTGTTGTATTGCCAGCATATTCCATGTGCTGACCCGTTTCGAGCTGCAACATATCATGTTGCAAACTTTTCAGATGACGAGTAAGGTGCCATAGGTCGTTTGTCATGCACTCAGCTATGCCGTTGGAGTTGATGGACTCACTTTATCTTTCAAGCCTTCGGTTGTTATCTTAATTAGATAGCCTTAAGCCATATTTATTGTAATAAGTTCTCTTTTGAGACATTCGATGTAATAAGTGTGTGATTGCTACTCTGTTATAAATCCTTCGAGTACTGTGTGTGTCAGCATTACCGATCCAGGGATGACACTGAACACAGAGATTTGACCGTCTGAGGTCGGATCGCTACAAGATGGTATCAAAGCACATGCTGCATGTAGGACATGACCACTAAGATGAGCCATAGGTCACTCTTCTCTACTCATTTCTGACTCCTCTCCATTTTCTACTCTTTAGGATGGCGGAGTCAAGGAACAAGTTTGCACAACCGGATGAAGACACACCTTTTGGGAGACACTTGAAGGAAGTCACTAGGTACCTGAACATCAGAATACCAAGCTTCACCGGAACCTACTCCGCCACTTTACCAGAAGAGGAGTGTTGGATGATTTGAGTTCAAGTTCCAGGAAGGACATTCACGCCACTCACTGAGCCCATAGAGTTTTCCTTTGATGCACCAACCTGGAGTTTATGCAAGAGCATGGCAGCCCACATTGCTATGGGATGTATTGGAGAAGTCTACAAACAGGAGCTAAAGGACACTATCTATCAGATATGTGGGCGCCGAGATGAGCAATGGGATATGATCAACACCAGGAAGGACAGGTCCATTGCAGCTTTCATCCAGGAGCTAAACCAACACATTCGACGCTAGGAACCAGATGTGTGCAGGCATGATAGATTTGAAGAAGGCGATGACCAGGATCACAGAGCTAGAAGAGAAACTCAAGTCTACACGGATATGAGGAGGAAATGACGATACTAGTCGAGAAGAATGACGACCTGACAAGGAAGCTAGGAGTTTTCATGGGAGACCTCGCGCCAGGAGGAGAAGACGATGAACCCAAGGAAATTTGTTCTGAAGACTACATCATCATCGACGGCACCGACTCCAACCCCGACGATAGTGACGATGATTATGAAGACGAAGCTGGAGCAGACATCATGGAGTCTTCCACCGATCAATATTTCTAGATGACAACCATATGATTAGTAGCACCCCCCCTGTATATAGTAGTAGTCCAATCACTGTTGTAACGATAGTTTTAGACCGATTGTATGCCCTTGCTTGATTGATTGAGTGATATGATATGATTGTGTTTGTCACATGTGCATATGGGTAGTGTTTTCTCACTAGACCTCATTCTATTCTAATCTCTCCCCTCTAAACCCATCAGATGCCTCTGAGACGTGACCCCGAATTTGCCTTCCCACCGGAGCTCACTCAGTTGATCCAGCAGTAGAATGCCTTGATGCAGTTGTTAGTTCAGAACCAAGGCAACAACAACAACAACAACAACCACCCACCGCCACCACCTCCAGTTGACAACTTAGCCCGATTTTTGAGGTTGCATCCGCCAGTGTTTTCTAGTAGCACCGAGCTGATAGTTGCTGATGATTGGCTACGTAGGATTGGAAGGGAGTTGACCACCGCAGGTTGCATAGATGCGGAGAAAGTGTGTTTTGCCGCACACCAACTGGATGGACCAGCAACTTCATGGTGGGAGAATTACACAACCACTTTCCCTATAGCCAATGTCACTTGGGATCAGTTTCAGCAAGCATTTCGCACCGCCCATGTCTCAGCTGGAGCTATGAGCATGAAGAAGCACGAGTTTCGCAACTTGCGCCAGGGAAATCATACTGTGGCTCGGTACGTAGATGAGTTTAGTAAGATATCTCGTTATGCCCCTGATGATGTGGCCACAGATGCCGCAAAGCAGGAGAAGTTTATGGAAGGGCTGAATGATGAGATGAGCATGCAGTTGATGGTGGCAACATTTAACAACTACCAGGAGTTGGTAGACAAGGCTCTTATGATTGAAGGGAAGCAGCAGCAGATTGAGAGCCGTAAGAGGAAGTATGGACAAGGGAAGTACAATTCTGGAGCTCAGCAGAAACCCCGTTTCACCCTGAACTCGGGAGGATATACCCATAACCATGGAGGCCACACTCACAATGGAGGAAGTTCTCATAACCACAATGGCACCAAGAATGGGAATGGGAATGGGAATGGAGCAAGCAGCAATCAGAACCGCTCCAACCCAGCCACACCTGCCAAGAAGGATCTAAGTCACATTACTTGTTTCAAGTGCGGGAAGACTGGACACTATGCCACTGAGTGCCCTGAAGTGAAGAATGGGAATGGCAATGGAAGCTCTGGGAAGAAGCCCAACCCTTTCAATAGGGGACAAGTGAACCACGTGAACGTGGAGGGGGTTGAAGAGCAGCCTGATGCAGTTATCGGTAAGTTTTTGGTTAAGTCATTTACTAAAATTGTTCTTTTTGATACTGGTGCATCGCATTCGTACATTTCAAGGGGATTCGTGGATAAATATAAGTTGCCCACAAAAGTACTTAGGACACCTATGTTAGTAAGCTCACCAGGAGCGGAGTATATGCCAAGTCAAGGATGTTTTCAGATGCCATTGGCCATTGGAAGCCATGTTTTCCCCTCAGACCTGATAATATTGGAGTCGCAAGGATTGGATGTGATACTAGGCATGGATTGGCTATCGATGTATGGGGGAAACATCGATTGCGCGAGTAAGTCGATTCTACTCACCACCCCGGAGGGAAAAATGATCAAGTATGTATCTAGGCATGCGCCTAGGAGGACTAAAGTAAATTCTCTCTCGGGAGTTGTTCAGGAGGAAGTGCCTATAGTGAAGGATTTCCCAGATGTATTTCCAGAGGAGCTACCAGGCATGCCGCCAAATCAGGACATTGAATTTTTGATAGAATTACTGCCAGGCACCAGACCAATATCGAAGAGACCATACCGAATGCCCGTAAATGATTTGGAGGAGATTAAGAAACATATTAAGGAGTTATTGGAGAAAGGTTACATTTGATGAAGCTCGTCACCATGGGGAGCCCCATTGCTCTTGGTTGAGAATAAGGTGAAGGAAATATGCCCTAGAGGCAAGAATAAAGTTATTATTTATTTCCTTATATCATGATAAATGTTTATTATTCATGCTAGAATTGTATTATCCGGAAACATAATACTTGTGTGAATACATAGACAAACTAAACGTCACTAGTGTGCCTCTACTTGACTAGCTCGTTAATCGAAGATGGTTATGTTTCCTAACCATAGACATGTGTTGTCATTTGATTAACGAGATCACATCATTAGGAGAATGATGTGATTGACATGACCCATTCCATTAGCTTAGCACCCGATCATTTCGTATATTGCTATTGCTTTCTTCATGACTTATACATGTTCCTATGACTATGAGATTATGCAACTCCCGTTTGCCGGAGGAACACTTTGTATGCTACCAAACGTCACAACGTAACTGGGTGATTATAAAGGAGCTCTACAGGTGTCTCCAAAGGTACATGTTGGGTTGGCGTATTTCAAGATTAGGATTTGTCACTTCGATTGTCGGAGAGGTATCTCTGGTCCCTCTCGGTAATGCACATCACATAAGCCCTGCAAGCATTGCAACTAATGAGTTAGTTACAAGATGATGTATTACGAAACGAGTAAAGAGACTTGCCGGTAACGAGATTGAACTAGGTATTGAGATACCGACGATCGAATCTCGGGTAAGTAACATACCGATGACAAAGGGAACAAAGTATGTTTTTATGCGGTCTGACCGATAAAGATCTTCGTAGAATATGTGGGAGCCAATATGAGCATCCAGGTTCCGCTATTGGTTATTGACCGGAGACATGTCTCGGTCATGTCTACATTGTTCTCAAACCCGTAGGGTCCGCACGCTTAACGTTATGATGACAGTTTCATTATGAGTTTATATATTTTGATGTGCCGAAGTTTGTTCGGAGTCTCGGATGTGATCACGGACATGACGAGGAGTCTCGAAATGGTCGAGACATAAAGATTGATATATTGGACGGCTATATTCGGACACCGGAAGTGTTCCGGGTGATTTCGGAGAAAACCGGAGTGCTGGAGGGTTACCGGACCCCCCCCCCCCGGGGATAAGTAATGGGCTTTATGGGCCCTAGTGGAGAGAGAGAGGGGCGGCCAGGGTGGGCCGCATGCCCCCTCCCCTCTGGTCCGAATTGGACTAGGAGAGGGGGGGCGGCGCCCCCCTTTCCTTCTCCCTCTCCCCCTTCCTTTCCCCCTCCTAGTAGGAGTAGGAAAGAGGGGAGTCCTACTCCTACTAGGAGAAGGACTCCTCCTCCTTGGCGCGCCCAAGGGCCGGCCGGCCTTCCCCCCCTTGCTCCTTTATATACGAGGGCAGGGGGCACCTCTAGACACACAAGTTGATGTTCGTGATCGTTCTCTTAGCCGTGTGCGGTGCCCCCCTCCACCATAATCCTCGATAATATTGTAGCGGTGCTTAGGCGAAGCCCTGCGACGGTAGAACATCAAGATCGTCACCACGCCGTCGTGCTGACGGAACTCTTCCCCGACACTTTGCTGGATCGGAGTCCGGGGATCGTCATCGAGCTGAACGTGTGCTAAAACTCGGAGGTGTCGTAGTTTCGGTGCTTGATCGGTCGGGCCGTGAAGACGTACGACTACATCAACCGCGTTGTCATAATGCTTCCGCTATCGGTCTATGAGGGTATGTAGACAACACTCTCCCCTCTCGTTGCTATGCATCACCATGATCTTGCGTGTGCGTAGGAACTTTTTTGAAATTACTACGTTCCCCAACAAAAGGATGGATCACTAAGAATGGTTATTGATTATCGTGCATTGAATGAAGTGACCATCAAGAACAAGTACCAGTTGTCAATGATCAATGATTTGTTTGACCAGTTGCAAGGAGCTAAAGTGTTTTTGAAGATCGATCTGCAATTAGGATACCACCATCTGAAGATTCGAGAAAAGGATATACCTAAGACAGCTTTCACCACAAGGTATGGGCTATATGAGTATACGGTTATGTCATTTGGATTGACTAACGCCCCTGCCTAATTTATGAGCATGATGAACAAGGTATTTATGGAGTTCTTGGATAAGTTTGTCGTGGTGTTCATTGATGATATCTTGGTATACTCCAAGAATGAGGAGGAACATAAGGAGCATTTGCGTTTGGTTCTTGAGAAGCTCAGGGAACATCAGTTATATGCCAAGTTTAGCAAATGTGACTTTTGTTTGAAGGAAGTTGGATTTCTTGGACATGTTATATCAGGAGAAGGTATAGCAGTGGACCCTACCAAGGTTCAATCAGTCACTGAGTGGTTGGCACCCACCTCAGTTGGAGAGATCTGCAGTTTTCTTGGACTCGCGGGATTCTATCAGAGATTCATTGAGAATTTTTCCAAGATTGCGAAGCCCATGACGACATTGTTAAAGAAGGACACCAAGTTCCATTGGACTGAAGAATGTGAAGCAAGTTTCCAGGAGTTGATGAAACGTCTAACTACAGCCCTAGTGTTGATTCTGCCGGATATACGCAAGGATTTCCAAGTGTATTGCGACGCCTCTCGCTTAGGACTTGGAGGAGTACTTATGCAAGACGGAAGAGTTGTTTCGTATGCCTCACGTCAACTTTGACCGCATGAGTTGAATTATGCCACCCATGATTTGGAGTTAGTAGGTGTAGTGCATGCGCTCAAGACCTGGAGACATTTTCTTATTGGAAACCGTTGTGATGTGTACACGGATCATAAGAGTTTGAAGTACATTTTTACTCAGAAGGGGCTAAACCTCAGGCAGAGGAGATGGTTGGAGCTCATAAAGGATTATGGTATGAAGTTGCACTATCATCCAGGAAAGGCCAATATCGTAGCAGATGCTTTGAGCCGGAAGAGTTATGTCAATACCCTCGTAAGCGGAGGATTGCCAAAGGAGTTAGCAGAAGATCTCAGGGAGCAAACTTTTGGAGATCGTCCCTAGAGGTTTTGTTGCAGCATTGGAGGTTCAATCAATGTTATTGTGAAAGATTCGAGAAGCTCAGAAGGATGACAAAGAAATTGCCGAGATAAAGGAGAAGATGAGTGAAGGAAAAGCCAAAGGTTTTTGTGAGGATGAGCACGACACCTTGTGGTTTGAGGACCGTGTATATGTGCCCAATAATGCCGAGATCAGGAAGTTGATACTACAGGAAGCCCATGACTCACCATAATCTATACACCCTGGAAACACCAAGATGTATTTGGATTTGAAGGAGCATTTCTGGTGGACTGTAATGAAGAAGGACACTGCCAAGTATGTAGCCATATGTGATGTATGTCAAAGAGTGAAGGCGGAACATCAGAAGCCAGCAGGATTACTGCAGCCTATGCCAATACCCGAATGGAAGTGGGACAAGCTTGGCATAGATTTTATCACCGGATTACCCAGGACCCGATCGGGACATGATTCTATCTGGGTAGTAGTGGATCGCTTGACCAAAGTAGCTCACTTTATCCCAGTGAAAACCACCTATACCAGTGCAAAGTTGGCCAGGATATATATGACCAGGATCGTATGTCTGCATGGAGTTCCAAGGTCCATTGTATCAGATAGAGGAACACAGTTTACTTCAAAGTTTTGGCACCAACTGCACCAAACTTTGGGTACCAGACTAGAGTTCAGTACAGCCTTTCATCCGCAGACGGATGGACAGACCAAGAGAGTCAATCAGATTCTGGAAGACATGCTGAGAGCTTGTGCGCTAGATTATGGATCTAGTTGGGATGACAACTTGCCCTACGCTGAGTTCTCATACAACAACAGCTACCAGGCCAGTTTGAAGATGGCACCGTTTGAAGCCCTGTATGGAAGATGTCGAACACCGTTGATGTGGGATGAAGTTGGAGACTGCCAGTTGTTTGGACCGGATTTGGTTAAGGAATCCGAAGAGAAGGTTAAGCTGGTTCGAGATAGACCGAAGGTAGCTCATTCCAGATAGAGGAGTTATGCATACTCAAAACACAAGGAGGTAGTCTATGAAATCAGAGACAGAGCATATCCCCATGTGTCACCACTGCGAGGAGTTAAGGGAAAGTTAGCCCCGAGATTTGTAGGACCGTACCGTGTTTTGGAACGCATGGGAGAGGTTGCCTACAAGTTGGAGTTACCCGAGGGACTGTCAGGAGTTCATGATGTGTTTCACGTTTCCCAGTTGAAGAAGTTCCATGCAGAGATGGCCGATATTCCTCTGAGAGATATAGTGCCCCTGGAAGCACTTCAGCTGGATAGTGATTTGACCTATGAGGAGAAACCAGTCAAGATTCTCGAGTTGGCCAGCCGAGTTACACGCAACAAGGTTATCAAGTTTTGCAAAGTTCAGTGGAGCCACCATTCCGAGGATGAAGCCACCTGGGAACGAGAGGATGATCTACGCAAAAATCACCCACACCTATTTTCTAGCCAACCCGAATCTCGAGGACGAGATTCATCTTAAGGGGGTAGGTTTGTAACATCCCAAATTTTCAATTTGGAATGTTATACATAGGTCATTCATGCATATCATATTTTATTGCATTTCGTTTTGCGATCCTCGAAATTCTAAGCAACTCAAGGACCCACAGAGAGAGTTGGGGATTTCACGTTTTTCATATTTGAATTTTATCAAATATCGAAACAAGGATCACTGGTTTTTAATTATTTTTCTCTCCGAAAATATTTCATATTAAAATATAAGAGAGGAGATAATATGACTTCTCCAAAATAAAGGGAATCTTGGAGGAAAAATATTATAAATAAAATAAATAATTCTTTTGGACTTTTAGTGCTATTTTATTTGAATTAGGAAAAATATGCGTTTTTCAAAATTGCATTAGAGGCCCAAATAAATGTTCACTTTGTCCGCAATATTATTAGAGGACCGTGAAAATTTATTTCAGGATTTTTGGACTCCGTTTAGTATTTCTTTTATTTGATTTTCTGCGTCAGGATTATTTTTTTAAAAAAATGCACCGACCTAACGGGCCGTGCCTGACCCAGACACCGGCCGGCCGGCCTTTAAAGGGCGAGGCCCGAAGCCCGCAGCACCGCCAGCCCCGCCCCGAAACCCTAGCGCCGCCGCCTCAAAAACCGCGCCACCGCCGCCGCCACTTCCCGCCGCTGCCACCTCACGACGCCGACGCCTCCTCGTCGTGCCGCCGCCGCCGACTGCCCGCCCGCCGGAGCCGCCGCCGATCTCGCCGCCGCCACCGATCCCTCCGCCACTGCCACTCGTCGGAGGTAGAAACCGCCGCCGCCACCGTCTCGGTTTTTCTCAGAAAACCGATCGGCTTATTTTTTTTAGTAAACCCTAGTTCTGTTTTTTTAGATCGGTTCGGTTTTTTTTCGTCGGTTTATTATTTAGCGGACGTTCGTCCGTACGTTTGTTTTAACGAATGCTATTCGTCAGTTAGCCACAGACAACGAACGTTCGTTTGTTAGCCAGTTCGTCTCGTTTTATTTTCCAGGGTTTTTTCGCGATTATTTTCGATTGCGATTTCTGCCCTAATCTTCGTTCTAGTATATCTTTTCGCTCGTTTATCCAAATCAGGTGAAACAAGCGTCTAGATCTTCGTCTCGAAGCCCTCTTTCTGTTTAATCAACTTGAACAAGATTTTGGTACTGTAAAATTTGACTTTAGTCCAGATTAGTAAACGGATCTTGTTTCTTTCGTAGCTTGAGTTTCGTTGCTCCGTTTGATTTGATTCTTTTTGCAAATTGAATCTTTTCAGTTGAGTTTTCATATTTGATCTTCTTATCTGAGTTTACCCGTGCATCTTTGCTTGAGTGCTTATGTATGCTATTGTTTGTTTGCGATAGAATTCCCAGAGTGCGAAGCATGCTACTACGAGTCTTTAGGGTTTGCAGATTGTCAGCAAGGTAAGTAACACATTGATCATACCCCTTTATTACCCAGTTTTTATGCATTAGTTTCAACCCTCACACATTGCATGAGTAGGATCTATTAACATGTGGGTCTGGAAAGTAGCTGATGAGGTAAAACTTATTACCTGTTTTATTATCAAACCCTTGGGAGTTACTTCTACGTTATGCTTATATTGCCATGCTATGCTCATAGTCATGGATTGGGTTTGAGTGTATCCATGACAGATGTGAGTTTGTAAATTAATGGTTCAACTTAAGGTGGCAACTTTAATACACATCTGGGTGGATTGCTTGTGGGCACCTGGAGAATCCTGTGTTGTCCTAGGATATCTCGGAGTACCCGTGTGATCATCCTACGGTCCGCCACCCAGGCTCAAAGGGGTTATAAGATTATTCATGCTAGAAACTTCCGTGTGCAGCCACAAGCCATTGTGGGCTCTGGCATAGTTGAGTATGTTGCGTGACCTCTTTCAGTGGTAGGCTAGCAGATGTAGAGGGAAAGTAGGTGTAACTGTCTACCCAGAGTAAAGAGTTAATGCTTCTGAAAGACTATGTCTTGGTCATCCGTTTCTCAAACACCATGTAGTGCGAGAAATCAAACGGAGGAGATCGAGTCTTGTGGGGAAAAGTGCTAAACCTCTGCAGAGTGTATAAACTAATCATGGTTAGCCGTGTCCCCGGTTATGGACAACTTGATTATCTGGTACTTGAATTATTGATTTGATCTCATCTCTCTAAATTAATTTGACGGGTTGTAAATGATTACTTTAATTGGGATTGAGTTGGAGGAACCTTCTCAATGATGTTTCAACCACCATGATAGTTCACTAAAATATATTCCTTTGTTGTAGGGAAAAATTGGCTTTTTGCAAAACAATATAACCATAGAGCCTCCACCAGCCATATATGCATGTAGTGATAGCATTTATTCTGTTCATTGCTCTACTGTGTTATATTGCCAACATATTCCATGTGCTGACCCGTTTCGGGCTGCAACATATCATGTTGCAGACTTTTCAGACGACGAGTAAGGTGCCATAGGTCGTTTGGCATGCACTCAGCTATGCTGTTGGAGTTGATGGACTCACTTTATCTTCCAAGCCTTCCGTTGTTATCTTAATTAGATGGCCTTAAGCCATATTTATTATAATAAGTTCTCTTTTGAGACATTCGATGTAATAAGTGTGTGATTGCTACTCTGTTATAAATCCTTCGAGTATTGTGTGTGTCAGCATTACCGATCCAGGGATGACACTTAACACAGAGATTTGACCGTCTGAGGTCGGATCGCTACAGGGTCGGTGCCGTGAGCGTACAGGAAGACCCAGCTATGTCGGAAGCCTTCCACCTTCTTCCTGGCCTTGAGGAGCGTGTTTTTGCTGAGCACGTCGACAAAGGATACGCACCCTAATCACTGGGTCCGGGCGGTGAACCGCAAGCCGAAGAAGTGGCGGAAGAGCGCCACCGAAGGCCTCACACCCATGAAAGCCTCGTAGTAGAAAGCGAAGACAGACAAGAGGAGAATGGAGTTAGGCTAGAGGTGAAGGGCATGGATTTTGCAGTGCTCGAGGATGGCATAGAAGAATCTGAGAAAGGCGGGACAAGCCCGGCGAAGATGTTGTGGAAGAAGAAGGGGTAGACGGACCCTGCCAAGATGCTCCGCTCCATGGAGCTGGGCCAGATTTGGGTCTCGCCCCATTCGTTCCGGTCGCTTGCCGCCAGCGGGAGCACCGGATCGAGGTCCTCCTCCTTGGCAATGGAGGAGGGAAAGAGCACCAGCATGAGGGAGGAGGAGCTCGCGGTCGAGGCGACGGGCTTTGTTTTTCCAGCGGGCGCCATTAGCAAGGTTGTTGGCACCGGCAAGGAAGCGACGGCGGCGCTCTTCCTAGATCTGGAGGAGCTTCTCAAAAGGAAGGGAATCATGGCAGGATGAGGAAGACATAGGATAGGGGAGACGCAATGATGGCCCCACGGTGCGCGCCAGGCTTTTTGTCAGCCTGGGCAGTTGCCGAGGCAACGTGTGGGGATGTAAGCGCCCACGCCCCATCGTGTGCCACGCGTCGAGCCCGGCCCACAGGTGGTTTGGGGCCCGCGTCGCCCCAACCACCGTAGAGAGGGAGAGACCGGATCCGATCCATTCATCCCTTGAGCCCTCACGAGGCGGTTCATCCCTTGTACCAGTTCATACTCATCTTCCTCGCGAGGCAATCCACCACAAAGCAGGAGTAGGGTCTTACACCGTAAGGTGGTCTGAACTTGGGTAAATCTCGCATCCCTTTCCCCTCTCATCCCACCCGAACACACCGGTGCTTGGCCGTGAGGCAGTGAGCAGCAAGTCGTAGCCTAGCGGAGTCCTTCGCACACACCCCAGAGTTCGAATCTTATTTGGGTCCGCGGAGCCCCGATTCCGACAACAAGTACACGCACCACCATGGACAGATGATCACCAACAAGTAACGGTGACGGTACGATCAAGGATACCCTATATTTATGTATTCGGCCAGGGGCTAAAACGCTCTATATTTCTTTGTGGGAGCAACGGAAGAGACACAAAGGTTTATACAGATTCTGGTCGTTGTTGATAGCGGAATACCCTACTCCTGCTCTTAATTGATATGAGAATGAGGCATTTACAAGTGTTGAGGAGGCTAAACTAGATGCTTGTCTTCTTCTTCTTCCTTATGGTACCCCACGCCTGTATAAGGGGAGGACCGTAGCCAATTTTGAAAAAGGCAGTAGCCCTGTTATGCAGATGATAAGTTGGTGTTGCAGGTGTCAGGCACTCGAGTGCACCTGATGGTTATCCTGTCTCGTGGGTCCCTTCTGTCTTTGTCTGTCTTGACGTGATGTGAGGCGCCGCGTCCCTTTACTCCAAAAGGAGGCTTTGTCCCTATAGCTTTCACCTGACCAATAAGGTCAGTACCTGATCGTCCCGAGGTGCTCTCACCGCCAGTAAACCATAATAATGGTGGTCTACAATATGTAGGCATGTGATAGGCTATGAATCATAGCCTACACCTATATTAAATGTGTGGTCGGGGATGTGGCTTCACAACGGTCGTGCAAATCGTCTGCATGTATGTCGCGTGTGTCAAAGAAGGCAAGTGTTCAGGACATCGAGAACTCCTCTGACGTCACTGCTAACATTTTCGAATCCGACTTGATATACTTAGCTGTAGATTCTCATGAAAATCTAAATGCCACCACGTGGTAAGCTAATTGGGAGGAGGGATTCCAGCATAGTTTTTTCTTATACCAATGTGGCTTCTTGGGATGACCTATCTGTCAGTATGCTCATGCTACCCTGGTTTTTATTATGCTGGTAGTAGACCCCAACCCTGCCTGCAGTGATCTGGCTAGCTTGCCCGCAATGATCAGTTCGCGGAGTGAGGCCGGATTTTCACTGGGGTGGGCCCCATTTTTTAGGACGCGTCTGGCTAGCTGCCGTTGGCCTGTTAGCACTCGCGAGCGGCCGGACGGAAAAGGTAACTTTTTGTCCTCACTGTTCCCATAAAGGAAACTTTGTTCCGACCCCTAGAATCCATGAAGAATCAGAAAACAAAGGCCAGTCGGTATCACATGATAGCCCACTAACTCCCGAAGCCTCCACGCACCCCTCACCCACACTTCCTTCTCCACAGGGCTCCTTCTTCTTCTCAACGAAAGAAAGGGTCCCAGCCTGGATCCAAAACAGAGCTATCATGACAAAGCAATGAATGCAAGAACGGAAGTGGTAAAGAAGAGGGAGGAGAGAGGCGTACCAGGCATTCTCCATCAGGTAGCCAGCTTGTGACTGTCGTTCAACATTATCCGCTTCATTACTCTCATTCCCATAAACAATATCTTGGGGTTTGCAAAAAAGGCAGAGGTGATTAGTTATCATTACATACAAATATTTGTTCTCTGGAAACTAGATTAAAAAGTTTAGGATGGCAACTTATATCCTGTTTGTTCTGCAACTAGAAATACTGGTGATGGCAACTAATGAGATATTCTTGTGCGACTAGAAATGCTGATGATGCCAACTAATGAGATATTCTTGTGCAACTAGAGAGGCTAAGGATGTCAACTAATTGGATAATGTTGTCCAACTAGAATTGCAGAGGGTACCAACTAAATAGATACTCTTCTGCAACTAGAAAGCCTGATGGCGCCAGTCATTAGATACTATTGGGCAATCCTCAATTTTTTTAAGTGTTGGCGCTGCCTCTCGCAGCGCCGCTCTTCTTCTACCTCGATCTACCTCCCACAACTCTCCTTGGGTTCCTCTCTTCTTCTCTTCTATGGTTTCTCTCAAGAACACACACACACACACACACATGGTGAAACTGCACACACACACGCATGTATAACAAGGAAGAAAAACAACTAACTTTACCGAGAGGTACTCTTTCTTGGCAACCACAAGTGCTACATCTTTTCTCTTGAGCCCTCACGGCCTCTATTTTCTCATTGCTCAGTGTGACATATATATACATAGACTATTGGCCCTCACGCACAACCTGGCCGAGCCACTAAGTCACGCACGAACTAACAGGCCACCACGCTCGGCCACTAACAAACTAATCCATGCATGCACTACCACACTCAATAAATGGCCTTATCCTACTCCAGGAATCTCTGCAGGATCCTAACGACTATGCATCTAACCACCTCAACATGCAGAACTACATGCACGGCCAGTACTTGGGCAGCCTCATGAACGGCCATAGACCCAACCAAACTAGCATGTATACAGCTGATAATGATTTGCCGGATCGCCCGGCTCAACCTCCTCATGCAGCCCGTCAAGCTCCAGCCTCTCACGTGCTTGCCGCATCACAAGGCCATGCTGCCTCGCGCAGCACTACAGCCTCACGCTGCCATCGGCATCTCGCCGTGCTTGCCGTATCGCACGGCAGCCCAACATCTCGCCTCCTCTGCATGCTGAGCTGAAGCTTCACGGGACAAACATCAGCCTATACTAGACTACATGCTAAACGAAAATACAATGCAGATACATAATCAAGATTAATCCTAACATTAAGATGGGATTAATCTGAATTCTAGTGCAACTAGAGAGGCTGAAGATGTCAACTACTTGGATAATGTTGTCCAACTAGAATTGTAGAGGGTGCCAACTAAAAAGATACTCTTCTGCAACTAGAAAACCTGAGGGTGCCAAGTCATTAGATACTGTTGGGCAATCCCTCAAAAAATTTAAGATGGGATTAATCTGCAACTAGAGAGGCTGAGGATGTCAACTACTTGGATACTGTTGTTCGACTAGAATTGCTAAGGGTGCCAACTAAATAGATACTCTTTTGCAACTAGAAAACCTGAGGGTGCCAAGTCGTTAGATACTGTTGGGCAATCCTCAATTTTTTTAGATGGGACTAATCTGAGTTCTTATGCAACTAGAGAAGCTGAGGATGTCAACTAGTTGTATATTGTTGTGCAACTAGAATTACTGAGGTTGCCAACTAATTAGATACTATTCTGCAACTAGAAAGCCTGAGGATGCCAAGTCATTACATACTCTTGGGACAATTCTAAAAAACTTGAAGATGGCAACATTGAGCAACTGAGAAAGTTCAGCATGCCAATGCTTAATTAGTCCTTCTGCAACTATGTGTGAAAATTAATACACTTGGTTGTCTGCATGTGGAGTAAAAAATATCCCTGGTGGAATTTTATGTTACCTCAGCGACTGCTGCAGAAGAATACCATCGACTGTGCAACTGGTTAGCCTTCATTGTGCAACTTCATTAGTTTGCTAACCAACTGAGACATGTATATGTGTCATCCAACTACATTTGTGTCCGTGTGCAACTATTACAACAAACTAGCCAACTGGTTACTTATATGCATGCGACTTATGAGAAAACAGAGAAACCACACAGGTGCATTTACAAGAAAAAGAGGTCAATAATGTAATGAAGCTCTACATAAAGTATCATGTTTAACGAGACAATTGCAGTCTAGGCAAGAATAGATGGATCAAATAAGGATCCTGAACCATACCAGTAGTGACAAAATCTGAACAGCTCACCGTGAAAATCCAACTCAAACCCACCACTATAATCCTAACCGCCGTACAAACCCACCACTCATCCTAGTCGACGTAGCTCCTTGAGAAAGATGCCGAAACTCCTGTATAGATCAACACTCCAATCATCATACCGGAGCTTGCCTAGTAGGATCACAGAAGTGATGCATCTGTACATGAATTTGACTGCATTTCCTGAAAAAAAATACCTAGAAGAGGTTGAGTTAACAATATGTGAGAATGAAAATGTTGTTAATATTTCAGTACTAGTACTATTTGGGTAAGGTAGCAGACTAGACAAGCATAAGTGGAGGTGAATTAGATGTCTGCATAAAAATTGTGAATAACATGTAGATGAACTGAACAGACATAAAAAATCTGATTGCTGCATCAATATCCGGCAGATTAGACTATAGTTGTTACACTACAAATTTGTATTTTCTACTCCAGCTGCCATAGAAAACCCAAGTTGAATCAACATTGCAATTAAATTTCCCGTGTCCAGACTACTAAATATATGAACTTTCCAAAGTAAATTTATGAAGTAGGAAAATGACAGAGTATTAACCAGAGTTAGATCCAATAATATTCATTCCTGTAAATCCAAACAAGTTCACGGCTGAATCCTCTCGGAGAGAGAGAGAGAGAGAGAGAGAGAGAGAGAGAGATCACAGAGGTTGCTTGAGGAGGGGGGATAAATCAGTGGAGAGAAGGAAGGGGAATACTACCTGCATGTGATGGGCACTTGAGTAGGCGACGGAGCCCTCGCGGCTAAGTGTGAGGATTCACAGCTGTGCGCAGCCGCGGAGCGGCGTGTGCCCATCGCAGAAGATGAGTTGCGGCGGCGCCGGAGGTTGGTGATTGCTTCCTGCGGCGGCTCATGGTGGCGCCCTGGAGGGAAAGACGCGAGGCCTGCTAGGGTGGCGATGGGCAATCGCGACGGCGAGTTGGCGTCGTCAGGAGGCGGCACAAGGGAGGAGGCGAGGTGCACAACGGTGGTGGTTAGTGGAGGAAGAAGGTCGTGCTACTCGGGAGTGGATAAGATTTTCCTTTTTCTTTTAGTGGAGAGATGGACCGAGCGTGTGAGGTCGCTGTCCGCTGTCGCGTAGTGCGGCCGCTCGGTCTCGCGAAACAGTGCGCGTGCACTTTTAAGATTTTAGGCATTTTTTATGGGCCGGTGCAAAAGCAGCTTTTCGCCCAAGCGAGAAACCGACGCACCACCACGCGCTATTGATGAGTGGATGGGTCCCTCGATTTTTGTGTGGAGCGGTAAGGCCAACTCCACTGCGCGACCCCAAACGGACGTCCATTTTGTTCGGATTTTGTCTGTTTGGGTAGGGATTTGGGGTCGTGTTCGGGCGTGTCCTGGGATGCGGTGGCCGTGCGCCCAACGCTGGGACGCATCCCGGCCGCATCCCGGCCGCGTGCATTTTTCTTTGCAAGTCCTTAACTTTTTTTTATCATTCATTTTTGATACATGACAATACATCATCACATTTTGACTAGTAAAGCAAGACCAAAGAAAATAAGAACAACAAGAATACATTTTAAAAGATAGCCAACTTCCATAACTGCCCCCTTGAGTTGGGTTAGGGCCTTCTCGACGCACTCATTGTTGATCTGTGGAGGAGGCTCGATCTGACATCTTCCTTTCTTCTTCAAACCAGAAGTAGATGTTGCTTCCTCAGACCTAGTCTCGTGTCTAGCCTCTAATCTAGCAACAAGTGTACTTGTCTCATTTACACCCTCTATGCTAGGTAAAAGTGCACGAACATGTACTAAATTTCGCTCTATCAATATATCGATGTACTCTTCTTCCCAATACCAAAACTTGCATCCATTCTACACAACAAAATTTGAAGTTAGCACAACTAGTCAAATCTAGAGCACAAACCGAAGCTAAAAAAGCGCATACCCCGTCGTTTAAGCACTTGATGAACACCCATCCGGGATGTACCGGTGTTGTAGACACGTGGCGCACGACAATCCTTGGGCAGTGGTCGCACTTAATGAGTGGCAACGGTGCGCCGGCGAGCTTTTGGGCAAGCACCGAGCCCGTCCGACCGCCATTCGTGTATCTGCCGGTGGACCACCGACGGTGCAGATCCGAGCGGCTAGAGGAGGAGCCACTGCCTCCATGTGGCCCTGCGGCCCTGCCAGGGCCTTCCAGCGAGGTGCCCGGCTAGTCCATGGCGCGGCCCGGCCTCCCACAGCCGGCCGAGCTCAAGACCGACCGGATCCGCCCCAAATCCGGGCGGCGGGTGCGCAAACCAGGTGGCCGTGGTTGGGTAGCTCGACGGCGCCGAGGGGAAGGGGCTAGGTGAGCTCGCGTCCGAACTGCACAGCTGCAATGGCAGCGGCGGCTAGGGGAAGAATGGAGGTGGTGCCATCGGAGGGAGGGAGGGGGCGGATAGAAAAAGGCCCGCCCTGTGCCATCGAAGGGCGGGCCAGGGGAGGACCCGCGCAGGCGACCCGCGCGTCCGCGTGTCGTCCGTTTCACCCCAAAAGCGGCGCAAACTTGGGCCGCGGATGGGTCGAAAGCGGACACAAAACGGACAGAAGTCCATTTGCTCCCGCGCGCTGGGCCGCCTCGTTTGTCCGCTTTACCACAAATGGATGGGGCCGGACAGGGTAGGGTCGCGCGGTGGAGTTGGCCTAACTTCTGATATTATGTGCTTCGTGGGGCAGGGTATTAACTTCCTGCGTATGTTCTTACTTGATCAAAAAGGCTAGGATTTAGAGAAAACTTTCTACAAGAAAATGTTCTGCATTTTTATAGCTTTCAAACGATAAATCACTTTCCCCATTCCAAGCAGGTTTTTTTTTAAAAGAAACTCCTTCAAAACAAATTCCACTGTTTTTAAAATTCAATTTAAATCGTAAAGGATTTGAGGGAGTTTTATACCAAATAGTTTTGAATTTACACCTGCTTTTCAAAGCCATATCATTTGCTACATTCCGACAAACCTCGTAAAGGATCCGGGGGAGTTCTATACCAAATAGTTTTGAATTTGCATCTGCTTTTCAAAGCCATATCATTTGCTACATTCCGACAAACCGTTCAAAAAAACTAAAAAATACACTCTCGTTCAAATTTATGTTGTTTTAAAATTATTTTTAAACCTTCCGGAATTGGAAAATCTCTCTACATGAAAAGGAGCGCATTGGCATGTGCTTTCCAAAGCCAAATCATTTGCATCATTACAGGAAACCGTTTGAAAATGAGGTCGAAACTACGATATCATTTATATGGTAAAAAGAACCCGTCACTTTTCAAAATAATTTTAAACTATAGGGAATTTGAAAAAACTTTCTAAGTGAAAAAGGAGGGCATTTGCATCAGCATTCCAACACCATATCCTTTGCAGCATTCCGACAAACCGTTTGAAAATAAAGTAAAAATACTCTTGATGTTTTTACAACATTGAAACACCATTTTCAAAACTACCCTTAAACCATAATGATTTGGTGAAAATGATCAACGTAGGCTCGCGCGCGCGCGCGCGCGTGTGTGTGTGTGTGTGTGTGTGTGTGTGTGTGTGTGTGTGTGTGTGTGTGTGTGTGTGTGTGTGTGTGATCTTTAAATTAATTCATGAAAAAAGTAAAATAGTAATATTTGCGCAACTTGTAAAAAATCATATTCATACATTTTAAATATCGATAGACATTAAAAAAATGTTCATGCAATGTAAATATGTATTTGTTTACTTTTAATAAATGCTCATAACATATAAAAATGTGCATGCCATTTATTTAAAAAATCATAACACTTCAAGAATATTCACATATTTGTAGAAAATGTTCATAATGCTTTAGACAATGTTTAATGTGTGTTTATAAAATGTTCACCATGAATTAAAAAATGTTCAACACATTTTTGAATGAATGTTCAACATGTATTCAATCAAAATCAGATGTATCTGAAAATAAATAAATAAATAAATAAACATAAAATCAGTAATGCAAAACATAGAAAAGGTAAAGAAAAAAGAAAAAAGGGGGTCCCATAACCAAGCGGAAGTTGTCAAAACCAATGCCTGATGTACATATATATAAGCTTGCCAAACCAAGATCGCCCCATGAGGACAAACTCTGCAGGCCAACCCAGTAAGTATGGGAAGAGACAAAGCCCACGTCCAACTTAGATACTCCCTTCGTCCGGAATTACTAGTTGGATAAATAGATGTATCTAATGTATTTTAACTCTGAATACATCTATTTTTATCTATTTCTGCAACAAGTAATTCCGGATGAAAGGAGTACAATTCTTTTGAACCACTTGGCCGGGACCTCCTAATCGGCTTTTATGGCGCCAGCTCGGGGAAGGTGGCGCTCACGCAGCCGCTCCCGTGGGCCGCTCCCATGATCATGCAGTCGCTCGCTCGGTGGTCACGAACCCAATAAACTGTTGACATTTTAAAATATTTATAAAAAAATGCATATTTGAAAACAATTCATGAATTTGAGAAAAGTTAATGTACTTGGAAAATCCTCAATTCAAAAAAATGTGTGGATTTGAAAGATGTTCATGGACTGGAAAAAGTATGTGGATTTGAAAACAAAACCATGCCTTTGGAAAGATGTTTGTGGACTGAAAATAGTTCTTCAATTTGAAAACTATTCATGATTTCAAAAAATTTAATGAAAAATAAAAAATCAAAATTTTGAAAAATGTTTCGAATTATAAAAAGGTCATACATTTGGAAAATGATCCTGAGTTTGAAAAAAGTTCATAAATTTGAAAAAAAAAGGTTGGATGTAAAAAAATGACGGATTTCAGAAAAGTTCACAAATTTGAAAAAATGTTCAACTATTTGGAAAAATAAAAATTACCATGAATCTAAAAAAGTAATCATGATTTTTGAATTTTTCATGATTTTTTAAAATGGAAAAAAAATAAAAAAAAATGAAGAACAAAAAATATGAAAATAAAATATAAAGTCAAACAAAAACTAGTCAAAAGCTTCTAGAAACTTCCCTAAACCCCTCGGAAGCTTCTGACCATCTTTTTGATCATTTATTTTCTTTTTTACCGGTGGGAAGCTTCTTGAAACCGGTCAGGAAAACTAGAGAAAAAACGGTAAGAATTTTAATAGGCTGTCCCAATTGAGAAAAAACCATGAATGAAACAGCCCAGAGACCGCCTTTTTTTTGAGACAAAGCCCAGAGACCTCCTAATCGGCGCCTACTGCGGGGAGCCCCTATAGGGCGCCTTCAGCGCCGGCTCGAGGGACTGGCGCCCACGCGCACGCGAACTGGGCCGGCCCAGGTCGCCTCGTGCTTGTTCGCTCGTCCCACACTCGTCGATTCGCTCGCTTGTTACGCACCGCACGTCGGGTCGTCGCCCTGATTGACTCGATCGCGTTTGACCGATCAATAGTTGACCGTTAACTTTTGGAAGAATAAAGACAAAACATAAAAAAACAGAAGAAAAAAAACGTGAATTCGAATATGTTAACGAATTTTTAAAGAAAGATCACAAACTTTAAAACAGTTCATGAATTTTAAAAAAAGTTCATCCATTGCTAAAAAAGTTCATCGAATTTGAAAATAGTTCATCAATTTGAAAAAAAAGTTCATCGATTTTGAAAAACTTCATCGGTTTTACAAAAAAGTTCACAAACTTAAAAAAAAGTTCACAACTTTTAATAAAAAATCATCGAATTTGAAAAAAATCACCAAACTTGAAAAAAAGTTCACCAATTTTAGATTAGTTCATCGGATTTAAAAAATAGATCCTTGAATTTGAAAAAAGTTCATTGAATTAAAAAAAATTCATAGATTTTGAAATAAGTTCATCGACTTTAATAAAAGTTCATTGAATTTGAAAAAAGTTCATCCTATTTGAAAAAAAGTTCACGAATCTGATATAAAGTTCGCGCATTTAAGGAAAAAACGGAAATGAGAAAAGAAAAATGGAAAAGGAACAAGATAAAAAAGTCCAGAAACTGACCAGCAAAGGACCTAGATAAGGATTAAAAGAAGAGAAAAAAGGTTATGGACACAACCGCGTGGTTAACCTGATGGTGAGTGCGCTGCACTTCAATCAAGCGATCTAGGGTTCAATCCCTCGTTGCGCATGATAATTTTTGCTTCCTTTTCAACGGGAAAAAAAAGTGAAACGGGCCGGCCCAGGGTGGCGCGGGCGTGCGGCGGGGGTGGGCGCCCGTTTGCGCCGATGCGTGTAACCGGCGCAACGGGCGCCGTTTAGGAAATGCCCCTACTGCGCCGGTTAGGAATTCTAGCGCCCACTAGTCCACAGCCATGGGCCGACCAATCTACACGGATGATACCGTCGCTTCCCCAGGGCACATTTTGGTTCGTCGGTCAACGGTTGATGGGTCATCCATTGACATTTAGGGAAAGAACAAGGAAAACGAAAATTCAAAAAAACTCGCAAAGCCAAAAAAGTAACGAATTTGGAAAAAATATCACAATTTTGAAAAAAAAACATAATTTTTTAGAAACTTCTTGGATTTAATAAAAGTTCATCGATATTGAAAAATAAAGTTCACAAATTTAATAAAGTTTGCAGATTTAAAAACCGTGTATTCAAAAAAAGTTCATAAATTTTGAAAAAAGTTCACAGATTTAAAAAACTTCACGACTTGGAAAAGTTTGTAATTTGTAAAAAGTTTGTGAACATAAAAAAATAAAAGAAAATTAGAAAAAAAATCCCAAAAATTGGAAAAAGGTTCACGAATTTGAGAAAAGCTCACGGGTTTGAATTCTTTCCTTACAGAAATTTGGAAAAGTAGAAAATAGTTCACCAATTAAAAAAAGAAACGAAAAAAAGAAAAAAAAAGAAAAATGAGAAAACCAGCATAAATCCATGTTTGGGAAAACCAGAAGAAAAGGGCCCACAAAAAGCGCAGTACAAAAAAGAAAAGAAAAGTCCTACATGGGCTGGCCCATTTACAGATATATATCAAAGGAGGGTGTGCGCCTGTTAGTAATTTGTACGGGACCTCCTATTTGCCGCATTTTGCGGCAAACCGTCGATGGTTCGCACAGGGGGGCAAGTGACTTGGGCCGGCCCATTTTACGGTAGGCGCGGTGAAAAATCAACGAAAAAGACGTCCCAGATGTGAATCGAACTCACGCCCTCTGATTTTGAGGACGGCGCACCTAGCCAGTACGACCGGCTAACCCTAGTGGTATAACTGCAACGCGCTACGTAAAGAAATGCAAGGCAACGGCAAAATTTAGACAGCAGCTTGCTAAAAAAATAGCCAAAACGTGTGTGTGTATAGGATAGAATCCATGGCTTCCAGTGACTGAGTCATGTCGTTAGCCACTGTGTTCATGGACTTGTTTGCCTAAAAATGATAGCTCAATTTATATAAACTTTAGGTGGAGAAAAAAATTAAACTTTTTAAAATTTTAAAGGCTGTTTCCTTTTTCACAAACGTCAATATATTTAGAAAAACAAACATTTTCAAAATTTGCTAACAAACTTTTCATAACTCAAAAAAAATTGTAAAAAAAGGAACAATATTGAAAACGAGACCATTTTTCAAACTATGAACAACTTTTTCAATATGCGAACATTTTTTAAAAACAGGAAATTTTCTGAAAAACACCCCACAATTATGAACATTTGTTTGAAACACAACTATTTTATGAAATTTTCCTGAACATTTTATAAATTTGCGAACAAATTATGAACACATGAATTTTGTTGAATTTGTGGAACAAATTATGAAAGCAGAAACATTTGTTGAATAAGCAAACAATTTTTTCAAAACAAACATTTTATGAAACTACCCAAACAAATTATGTTCTCATTTTCACAAATGTCAATATATTTAGAAAAACAAACATTTTCGAAATTTCCCTAACATTTTTTGAAAACATGAACATATTTGGAATTTGAGAACAATTTTTTAAAGCACGAATGATTTTTGAAGCTTGAGAACAAATTTTTTGAATCTTGAGAAACTTTTTTGAAACAGAGAACAATTTTGAAAATTCCCGAACAAATTTGGAAGCAAGAACAGTTCTGTAAAGCACGAACATTTTTTTGAATCTTGAGAACAAAATTAGAAACGGAGAACAATTTTGAAAAATCCAAACAAATCATTCATGCTTTTCTAAAAATCCAAACAAATTTTGAAATGGAGAACAATTTTAAAAATAATGAACAAATTTTGAACTTTTAGAACAAATTGTAAAATGGAGAACAATTTTGAAAATCCCAAACAAATTTGAAATGTGAACATTTTTTAATACATGAAATTTTTTTGAAAAAGAAGAACATTTTTTGAAATTTGTGAACAATTTTTTAATACAGGCATTTTTTGAAATCCATGCCATTACTTTCAAATTTCACAAAAAATGAACAAAAATAATTCGAACAAATTTTGAAAAAACAGGAACATTTTCTAAAAATTCGGAACAAAAATTTGAAAGCAGAAACATTTTTTGAATTTGTGAACAAATTTTGTAAAATGGGAACATTTTTTGAATTTGTGAACAAATTTTGTAAAATGGGAACATATTTTGAATTTGTGAACAAAATCTGAAAACAGGAAAAAAAATGAAATTCGGATTTTTTTTTGAAAATAAACTTGAAAACAAAAAAATAAACAGAAAAAAAAGAAAAAATAAAAGAAGAGAAATAAAAAAGAAACTAAAAAAGAAAAAGCCGGTTCAGGAACCTTCTAGAAGGTTCCCAAAACCGGAAAAAAAACCGGCTGGAAACATCATAGAAGGTTCCCAAAACCGGTGTCCGCTGTAACGCTAAAGCGGGCCGGCCCACTCGGTCGCTCGCTCGGACCTCCCCTGTGCGGAGCGTCGACAATTTGCCGCGACGAGCGGCAAGTAGGATTTTCCAATTTGTACAGCTGTAACCGGAGTATAAGGCACGGAATAAAAAAGTGGGACGACCCTATAAGTGTGGAATAGGAATTGCGCTATCGGCCTGCTTAGCTACAATTTTGATAGAGCTTTTAATGGAATAGATCCCAAAATCGCAATTATTACTTTTTGAGTAGCCTAAAATCACTAATTAAGAAGTTTTCTTTGCACGTCATTCCGATCTTCCCAGGTTGCGACAACTGACGCACTGGGAGTTTACCGTAGATTCGTTTATTCAAAATGTTTTATCTCTTAAATGGTGTGTCTAAATCTTAAATCGTTTTTGTCATTGGATTCCTCGCGTGAAGATTTTCAAAATTAGATCTCATGTTGATAAGTTTTGATAAAGTTCTTTTTCCACGAAAAAACATGATCCGAAGCACTTCTTCTTTCTTTCTGAGAGGCCCGCGGAAGCAAATCCGTGCCTCCACGAGAAGTATATTTGTGCCTCTCGTGAAACAAAAAAAAACACATTTTTTTCTTTTCCAAAAGACACGGTTGTGCCTCTCGCGGACGTAAATCCGTGTCTTCACAAGAATTAAATTTGGGCCTCGCATTTTTTTTCTTTTCTGAGAGACGTTGCTATATCTCTTGTGGAAGCAAATTCGTGTCTCCACAAGAAGTAAGTCAGTGCCTCTCACTGAAGAAAAAAAAACGTATTTTTTTCCTTTGTCGTGCCTCTCACGAAACCAAATCGGTGCGTCTCGTGAAAGAAAAAAACGTGTTTTTTGAATAAAAAATTTAAATATTTTTTTGTCCATAACTTAAGGAAAACCGAAGAAAACCAAAAAGTCAAGACGAAGTGCCTAACACGCGAACATGACGGCGGCTGAGAGCACATAAAGTGACGCTCTCCAAGCCCACCGAAAGTGACGCTTGCAAAGGCTTCCAAAGAGTACTCCTTGATTAATTGCTTTTAATAGACCCACATGCAGACCAGGCTGGAGTGCTATCACCTAGACCATGCAAGAGGAGGCCGAGATAGGGACCCCCTAACCGGTGGCTTTGGGCGCTCACGCAAACGCAGCGGGCCGCAACCCATTAGGCATTGCTCGCTCACTCGCTCCTACTTCGCTTTATTTGCTCGCTCGCTAAAAAAAGCATTTACTCGATCAACTCGCCTTTCTCCCAATTTCTTTGGTTGTGTTATACCATTGGTTCGGGAAAAAGACCATCGTCCATTTTTTCAGATTTTGAACATGTTTGTGAAATAGAAAAAAAATCATGGATTTATTAAAATGTTTGCAGGTTTTAAAAAGTTCATCAAATTAGAAATAAAAGTTATACAAATAAAAAATCACAAATTATGAAAAAAATTCAGAAATTTTAAAGAAAGATCATGAATTCGAAAATAGTTTGATCAGAATGAAAAGGAAAAAAAGAACAAAATCATTTAAAAGTGCAACTATCCCTTGGTGATTTTGGTAATTATTAACAACATATAGCTTATTGAGCTAATGCTATTTCAAGATAAATATTCCAGTAAAGCTCAATGATTGGCATGACATGGATTAGAAATGTGGACCCTTCAAAATGCTATGGACAAAAAATTGACCCAAGCTTTAAAGCTCAAGACTCTACACTTTACTTTTAGTGATCCAAGATCACATCGAGTCCATATAAAAAGCCGATACTATTAAAAGAGGATGAGGTGTTGCTTAATGGGGTGCTTGCTCAAAATGCTTAGTCATATGCTCCAAAAACTCTTAACCACTTTTTCACATCCACATATGTCTTAACCAAAAGTCAAATTCAGCCCCACCAAAAATTTCATCCGGCGCCACCGAGTTTTCTTGACATAGCCACTGCAACAAATCCTAGTCACTTCGGTCTCACCGATAGGGATCTCGGTCTCACCGAGATGAGATTGCAAACTCTCTGTTTCCCTTCATAACGTTTCGGTCTAACTGAGATGAGCGATCGGTCCCACCAAGTTCGCAATGCAAACTCTCTGTTTCGCCTTCGTAATATTCTGATCTCACTGAGATGAGCGAATCGGTCCCGCCGAGTTTGCCTGACCAACTCTCTGGTTAGCTTTTTACCAAAATCGATCCCACGAGTTTGTGTAATCGGTCTCACCGAGATTAGGTTATGCCCTAACTCTAATGAAATCGGTCTCACCGAGTTGACATGTCGGTCCCACCAAAAATCCTAACGTGCACATTTTGAACTAAATCTGTTTGACCGAGTTTCATGATTCGGTCCCACTGAGTTTGGTGATTTGTGTGTAACGGTTAGATTTTTGTGTGGAGGCTATATATACCCCTCCACTCACTCTTCATTCAAGAAGAGAGCCATCAAAACATGCATACACTTCCAACATTCATTTTCTGAGAGAGAACCACCTACTCATGTGTTGAGACCAAAATATTCCATTCCAACCATATGAATCTTGATCTCTAGCCTTCTCCAAGTTGTTTCCACTCAAATCATCTTTCCACCAAATCCAAATCAGTGTGAGAAAGTTAAGTGTTGGGGAGACTATCATTTGAAGCACTAGAACAAGGAGTTCATCATCAACACACTGTCTATTACCTTTTGGAGAGTGTGTCTCCTAAATTGTTTAAGTGTCACTTGGGAGCCTCCGTTAAGATTGTGGAGTTGAACCAAGGAGTTTGTACGGGCAAGGAGATCGCCTACTTTGTGAAGATCTACCCTAGTGAGGCAAGTCCTTCGTGGGTGATGGCCATGGTGGGATAGACAAGGTTGCTTCTTCGTGGACCCTTCATGGGTGGATCCCTCCGTAGACTCGCGCAACTGTTATCCTTCGTGGGTTGAAGACTCCACCAACGTGGATGTAAGATAGCACCATCTATCGGAACCATGTCAAAAATCTCCGTGTCTACATTGTGTTTGTTCCCTTCAAACTCCTCCCTTTACCTTCATGTGTAATGTTTTACATTCCGCTGCTATACTCTTAGACTTGCATGTGTAGGTTGATTGCTTGACTAGTACTAAGTTGCTAAAATCTGCCAAAACTTAAAATTGAGAAAAGATTAGATTTTTATTTGGTCAAGTAGTCTAATCACCCCCCTCTAGACATACTTTCGATCCTACACCATTGCAAACAGAAAAAAGAACAAGAAAAAATAAAAGAAGAAAAAATGAAAACGATATAACTAATTGGATCTGGTGAGGTGGTTGGGTGGTTAGAAAAGGAGATCGCTGGTTCGAATCACAACATGTGTGTAGTTTTTGGGCGTTAAGATAAAAGAAGAAAAGGGAAGATGGGCCAGCCCAACGCGGATGAGGGGAGGGGGTGCGCGCGCTAAAAGTGCCGATAAGTGGGGCGTGGGTTCCACGAGAGCTCCTCTAGGGCTCCTGTGCCGGTTGACGCAATTGGTGCCAACTGCAGCACGCTAGTGGGCCGGCCCATCAAGACAGGCAGGTCAGTGAAAAAAAATGTTTTTATGACACAATAAAACAACCCCAAAATGTCGCTATCTTGAGGATTCAAACCTGCACCAGTTAGTTCCAGTGCATGGTTGGCTAACCACTACACCTATTAAGCCCTTACAAAAGATTGCAACGCGAAAAGTTTAAGAACTAAACTCTACCTGCACTATTTAGAAAATACAAGATTTATTTTTGAAAAGAAATGTGAATAAAATACGAATGTCCATAGCTTTAAAAAAATATTGCAAATTAGAAAAATGTTCATGTACTCAAAACGTTCAAAGAATTTTAAAAGTTCATAAAACTGAAAAAAGTTCATAGATTTTGAAAAAAGTTAAAAAAATTCTCAAAAAACTCATTGATTTAGAAAAATCACCAATTTGAAAAACAAGTGCACTAATTTTGCAAAAAAAAAGTTCATCAATTTTGGAAAAAGAAAAAGTTCACAGATTTCAAAAAAAAGTCGTCGGTTTTTAAAAAAAGTTCATCAATTTTGAAAAATAGTTCACAAATTTGAAAAAAGTTCATGGTTTTTGAAACTCGCGAATTAAAAAAAATCATTGATTTTGAAAAAAGATTCATGGACTTTGATAAAAAGTTCATCGAATTTGAAAAAAAGCTCACCGTTTTTGAAAAAGCTCATCGAATTACAAAATGTTCATTTTTTTAAAAAAAGTCATCTAATTTGGAAAAAGTTCATCGAAGCTCATTGAATTAGAAAAAAAGAAGTAAATTTTAAAAAAACAATTACAATTTTTTTTTTGTTCTTTGGAAAAATCAATAACAAATGTAAACAAAAGAAAAAGGGAAAAACTAAACAAAACCAGTCAAGAAAAAACAAGAAAAATGCTTCCAGGAACTGAATTAAGAATAAGAGGATGAAAACGGCGTAAGTGGTCACAAGCGATGAAGTAGTCCTAGTGGTTACTATCTTTCTCCATGAAAGAAGCGGTGTGGAGTTAGAATCATCCTGTCGCACTTTTTTTGGAATTTAACAAAAGGTAAAAATGGGCCGGCCCATGAAGGACGAAGGGGGGGGGGGGGGTGCTCCGTTTGCGGCGATGCCTGTAATTTTAGGGAATGCCGGGCTCCACATGCCCAGTGCTCCTCTTCGGCGCCCTCAGCGCCCGTTAGCCTAGCTGGCGCTCGAAGACGCGTTGTAGTGGGCCGGCCCAGCTTCGCTCGAGTATCCTCAAACATAAAGGCAAGGAAAAAATGCTTCTGTACGTGGGATAAGAACCCACATGCTATTTGTCAATGGACTTCGCTCTAAAACCACTGCACCACGTCACTTTGTTGTGCTTTATTGGAAAACAATACTACTTGACCTATGTTTCAGTCCTAGTACCAATATTTGAAAAAAGAAAAGAAATTTGCGATTTTTTAAAAAGTTCATCGATTTTGAAAAAGAGTTCGTGGATTTTCAAAGAAATGTTCATGAAAATAAAAATTCATCAATTTTGAAAAAAGTTCACAGATTCAAAAAAAAGTTCACCGGATTTGGAAAAAGTGCATTGATTTTTATATAAGAAATCTCTAATTTGAAAAATGTTCACAAGATTTTGAAAAAAGTTCATTGATTTGGAAAAAGTACATCAATTTTGATAAATAAATGTTCATGCATTTGAAAAAAAGTTCACCGGATTTTGAAAAAAAGTTAATCAGTTTTGATAAAAAAATGTGCATGCATTTGAAAAAAGTTCATTGATTTGGAAAAATTACATCATTTTTGATAAAGAAATGTTCATGCATTTGAAGAAAAGTTCACCGGATTTTGAAAAAAAATTAATCAGCTTTGATAAAAAAATGTGCATACATTTGAAAAAAGTTCACCAGATTTTCAAAACAAGTTCATAGTTTTTTGATTAAAAATGTTCATAATTTGAAAAATCTCATTGATTTAAAAAAATGTTCACGGATTTTCAAAAAGAGTTCTTGAATTCCAAAAAAGTTCATGAATATTGAAAAAAGTTCACCGGATTCAGAAAAAAAAAAGTTCATCGATTCTGATGGAAAAAGTTCATGTATTTTGTAAAAAGAAAAAAAGGAAAAAAGAGAAAAGAAAAGGATCGCGTATTTTTGAAAAAAATAAAAAAGGAAAAGGAGAAAAAGAATGTAGCAAAACACATGTATGCATTTTGTTGTTGTTTTAAAAACAGAAGGAAAAAGGGTAACTGGGCCGGCCCAAAGGGGAGGGTGTGCGCCCGTTTGCGCGGATGCCTTTAACCGGCACAACGGGCGCCGAATAGGATTTAGCCCGCACGCCTGACTGAGACGCGGATGTCGCCCTCCTTCGGCCCTTCGAGATGTGGGCGAGGCCCCTGCAATAGTAAAAGTAAAATAAAACGGTGAGACATGTCGAGAACTCTGCGCGCTGCTGCCCTGACCCACGTTTCGCCTCGGCCAGATCCATGCACGGTGAAACCTCGCGTAACATTCCACTGTGCAGAAATAGCGTGCAGGACCAACGGCTGGTCCAACATGCAGCACGCAAGGTGCGCAGTTGTCCCGGCCGAGATCAGCCTGGTTTCCACGCCAAGGCAGCGATTTTCGGTCCAGCACACCACACCACCTGTGTAAAAGTGGCCATGGCAAACGTTATCGGTGCACGTGCCCCCACACCGTGATCGTCACCTGAGAATACGTGCCTACTGCCCAGCGTTGCACTGAAAAGGCGATCGTCAACGGCGCACGTACGCACGCACGCACCAAGTTGCGGGCGAATATCTCGCCGGAACCACGGAAGACCAACAAGCAACGACGAATTATTTTAGCGGGGCCGCCCACCATGCACGACGAGTCCACGCCCTCTGGCTTTCGTGAAGGTGAAGCGGAAGCACTCGCAGCCTCGGCAACGGCGGTGACCAGCAAAAAGAAAGAAAAGGAATTATGCTGTCATCGTCGTGTCCTGGATTACCGTTGCGTCCGGTGAAATAAGCTAATAATAAAACGTAAAATGGTGGCCTTTTGTTAATCACGACCAGGAATGTGGTGGTTGTGTGCTTTTCACTCAGATGAGAGCGACCTTAACTAGGCAGTGAATCGTGTGGAGCGCACTGTACCTGCAGTGCTAGCCTAGCCTAGGCGGCTAGGCGCGCGTCCGCTATGGACGATCAAGCCATGCATGTGTGGTGTTTGTGACCAGCAGATTGTTCTGCTTACTCGAATAAGTGTACTTGATCTTACAAACGGAATCAGATGCCAAAGCGAGGACACTCTAGCTAGCTAGCTAGCTAGCAGTTATACCAAATGCCTTCCAGCCGGCCTACACCTACCGCCTCTTTTGCGCAGCTGTGCCCGCTTCTACACCGCTCCCTTGCCACACCCATACCTACCGTCTTTTTGTACAAGTTGCTGTTTCTGTGCCCCTTAACTCACCCAGAGTGGGGGTGGGGGGGATCACATCACGGTTTGCGCTCATAGTCATGGCAAGATGACTCGTGTTTATGCTACTAGTAGAGTACTAACTCAGTTAATCAATAGCCTCCGTGCACCGGCGTCGGTGCGAGACACACATGGTCAGTTGGCCACACTCACACACCGACGGCCCTCGATCGAACGTACCACCAACACTTGCATTTGCACGAAATTGCCTTGTCGGTCGCCGCAGATTGCAACCAGATTCCGCGGTCGCTTCATCGTTTGATAACCTGATGATTTATTTATTTTACTACTCTGAGCGGATCTAGTTGACCTTCTGACCATGGAAAGGTTTGTTTGCTTTGTCCTCTGGTAAACTTGGCTTGGAGTATATGGCAGGTAGCGCAGCTGTTGGCCATCAGTGGGCAGGGCAGTGGCTATAGCTGCACGGCACTGCAACGCACGCGCAGCGCTGGAGGTAAACAGTCGTGGTGGGCTGCCTTTGGCGGACGGGCTCACATGGCCTGCACCGTTGCCTGGCACCGAAAGGCGCGCGCAGTTTTTTCTGTTGGGAAACTATAAAAGACTTGTTTGCCAAAAGAGACTTGTTGGACGCGGGGACGAGCAAGTGGGACGGGCTTCTGGAAACTAAAGTTTCTCCCGCAAGCTTTACTTTCCTCGCTCGCCACTCGCCAGGGTAGTGTCACGTTTCACGTCTCCTAGTTGCACATGCTGCCCATCATCTAGCTGGTCGTCTACATCGATCCTGCATAAATTGGTGCAATTGAGCACGATGGACGGATTCGCCCAAAAAGTTCATGTTAAGGTAGGGCCAGGCTCCGACCCTCCCAGTTGCGCTGTTTAAGGCCATCTTTAACACAGACCTTCAAACATTGCACATCCGTTTGGACAGTCGAAATCATTTAACATGAGTCTGTATCCCCTGCAGCATGGTCCGGCCGCGTTTTCTTCCGCAAACCAAAAATAAAACGTAAGAGAGGTTTGTGGGAGTCCGAACCGATATCACATCCGCTTCTGATGCCTCGGCCCACCAACCCCCCCCCCCCCCCCCCCCCCCCCCCCCGCGTTTTCTGTCAGCGCCTCTTAGAGTGTCAGTGCCTGCATTCATCCCTCGGCAAAGCGCACACAACCGCTCACTCGCGCCGGCGTTGAAGCGGCACGCCAGCAAAGAGAGCGCCGTCCCCGCCGCTTCCTGGTGCAGGCAACTGCCGAGCGTTCAAACGACACGATGACCGTCCTTCCGTCCGTCTGCCGCCCACATTGATGGCACGCAGTTGCTGAGGCGTCTCCTCCGACGCCGCCTGTCCGTCCATCTGCCGTCCACATTGATGGCACGCGATTGTCGAGGCGTCCTCTCCGACACCACCCGTCTGTCCCTCTGCCGCCCACCATCGCTATATAAACCGCTGCCTCGGCCATAGCCGCAGTCATCCACCTTCAATTCCTCTCCGCATCACTCCCATCATGGATCCCTCCCCTGCCAAAGCTCTCCCGGACGGGCTGACGTTGGCCCAGAAGAAGGAGATGGCCGCCATTGCTGTTCGGCTGGCTGTCCGGCAGGCAACCGGAGGACGACGACGTCCCAATGGAGGACGCTGCCAACGACGAACCGGTGCCACCGTCCTCCTCCTCCGCGCCACCCTCGCCGGTGCATTGCACCATGACCATAGGCGAGGCCCGTGCCATTAATGGACATGGTGCGGGAGAAGCAAGAGGAGCAGTTCCGGGAGGTGCATGCCGACGTTGCCTGCAACAACCACCTTCTGTAGGAGAACGTGCAGGCAAAGGAGCAGCTCGCCGCCGGCAGGGCTATCGCGCCGGACGTGGACCTGGTGGAGCAGGAGGCTCCGCTCTAGTCCTACCGCTACGCCCGCGAGATTCGCCTCGCCCGCTGGCGGTATCGCCAGCGGGCGGCGGAGGTGGCGGTCGTCTACAAGGAGAGAGGCGACGCGGGCGAGGCGGTGTTCGGCAAGACCGACGACGAGGACGAGGACATCGCTGAGTCCGCGCCCCGCCACGACGACCATGAAACCGACACGTCCGTGGGCGCTGCCGGTAGCGAAGAAGAATAGTGGATGGTAGATCGCCGCTGCTCGTGTCCCAGGAAGGCCACCGCTCCTCCCCTCCAGTCGACGCCAAGCTTGGTGGGCTCAATATCGTCGATCGATTAGTCGTTTGGTGGCGATGTGGAGGCGGACAACTTCACTTCCAGGCCTCCGAACGATTAGTCGTTTGGTGGCGATGTGGAGGCGGACAACTTCACTTCCAGGCCTCCGGAGACGGAGCTGGAGAGCGCCGGGGCAGAATTGGAGATGATGAAGCTTCAGTTCTCGGGGCACATGGACAGACACGGGGAACGGGCGCCGACGAGCATTTAGATTAGGTATTAGTTATACCTTCATAGCCAGACTAGCATAGCTTTGATGTAAATATAATGAAATCCATCATGTTTATATAAAATCCGGACGTGTTTATATAAAACCCGCCAGTTTTGATTGAATTTCATGTGGTTGATTCCAGTTGTAGTTAAAAGATATGCGGCTACGGGTGGATGACGGCCTCCCGCATCTGTGTCCACAGACTGGTCCGCATACGAGAGGCTAAGACGACATATTTTTAAGATTGAAAAATTGCCATATAGGCCTTGTAGTGGATGGGCACTTAAAGCTCATCTTAATATTGACAAAATTGATACTTACTTGACTACCATGTCATATCGCTGAAAAAATAGCGCCGAAAAGTCTATACTGAACTCATGAAAATACGACAACCGATATCATATTTAGGACTTGAACCTCGAATAGGTTGGTTCCACCACAAGAAAGCTAGCCATCTAAGTTATTCTCTGTTAGCTGTCCAGTTAAAGTTGGTTAAACTCACTTTTTGTTTTTTTAGCCAATGAAAAATCTTAGTTTCATGTTGCTAATAGAGTATAAAATTATCATCAACAATAAAATCAATACCCCCACCCCATATGATCGAAAAGCAGTATGTGGATCATGTGACACAAAACTATTATCCATCTGAATCCCTCAAACTAGGATATTCCCTCTAGCTGCTCCGTCAAAATATGGTACACCATGAGCATTATTTGCTTGAATCCAATCCACTTTCACCCAACAAAAAATGTCATCACAATACTCCTAGAGTACTCCCTCCATTCCTAAATATAAGTTTTTGTAGAGATTCCACTATGAACCACATACGGATATATATAGATGCATTTTAGAGTGCGGATTCACTCATTTTACTTCGTATGTAGTCCATAGTGGAATCTCTACAAAAACTTATATTTAAGAACGGAGGGAGTATTATTCAGTGACTTCATTGTTGTATGACATAAATCAACAATTTGTTTATCTAAGTATCCGTCAAATTTAAACTTAAAAATGTGTGGTCTATTCAGAGAAAGTAGAACGAGTAGCTCCAATTTTGAGGGAGTGACTCGAGGGAGTTAGAGCATCTCCAACACCTACCCCAAATAAAAAACTGTATCCGTCCGTTGACCGGTGAAGACTAGTCCGTGGATACTGATGCGAAAGTCGGTCATCCAAATCTAGCCACAAACATTTGCCTTTTTAAGAAAATCCGCAAGCTCAAAATAACCACATATCAAATCGTAGTTTATCTATAAAAAAATCAAATGCGACAGCAGTTCTAATTTAAATATTACAATCCAACAAAGTTATTAAATTAAAATAGTTCAAACTTGAAATCAACTAGCACATATGTACTAGTTGTCCCCATTAACCGCCCACTGATACTTAGTCAACTTTTTCTTCGGTTGCTCATCAATTGCTCGATGTCAAATTTGTTGATGCATTTGAAGAAACTCATCCTACGTGGCCGGAATCTGCTCTCGAAGTTCAATAGGACCACCCATGTTAGGATTTTCTCCGAAGAGGAAGGGTGAAGCAATATAGTAGTGGATAGTATTTTCCCCAGTGAGAACTAAGGTTATCGAACCAATAGGAGAATCACACAAATGCCTAGTAAACAGTACCTGCATAAACAAAAGCAAATCTTTGCACCCAACGCGGGCAAGAGGGTTGTCAATCCCCCTGTACTTGTTCATTGCAAGGATTAAATCTGGTATATCTAGATAGATAAATTGCAAACTAAACTAAAAAGAGTAAAATTGTAGGAAGGTATTTTTGATTTTTGTAATATGATTAAAATAGACCCAAGTGATAATCCCCAAGTGCAAGGAATCAACATAGCACTTTCCAAAGATGGAAGTGGTAGGTATGGAGTGTCGAACCCACAAGGAGCTAAAGGTAAGATCAATATTCTCTCAAGTCCTATCTGCCACTGATACGACTCTACGTACACCGAGTGTTTGCCTTTATCTAAAAACAAGAAATAAAACTACGTTGTCGGTACAAAGAGGATAGTTTTGCATAATATCGGAGAACTAAAATATAAAAATAGGTGTTGTCTACATAAAGTTAGAATATATTACAAATAGGGGGTGTGGAATAATGATGGTATGGTGTGCGGATTTGTCCTAGGCAATTGATAACAGGATCGATAATCATTATTGCAATTTTATATGAGGGAGAGGCATGAGCTAACATACTTTTCGTACTTGTATCATATGAACTTATGATTGGACCTCTAGCAAGCATCCACAACTACTAGAAATCATTAAGATAACCCAACCATAACATTAAATATCAAGTTCCCTTTACTCCCATACACAACAACCCCCTTACTCGGGTTTAAGTTTCTGTCACTCTCCCAACCCACTATAAGCGAATCATGAACGCATTGCAACACCCTAAAAAGGGAATGCCCCACGTGTGCGTGGCACGGAAGACACCATAGGACAACACCAAAATAAAACATACAACTCAAACCAATCAAGATCATCAATCAACACAAAGGACAAAAGAAATCTACTCAAACATCATAAGATGGCAACACATCATTGGATAATAATATGGGGCATAAAGCACCATGTTCAAGTAGGGGATTACCGCGGGATGCGGGAGTGTGGACTGCTGAAAAGAGATGAGGGAGGTGATGAAGACTGTGATGTTGATGAAGATGATCACCGCAACGATGGTTCCCCCGGTGGCACTCCGGTGCCAGAGAGAGAGAGAGAGAGAGAGAGAGAGAGAGAGTCTCCCCCTCGGGCCTCCTCCTCCATGGCCTCTTCCTAGATGGGGAGAGGTTGTTCCCTCTTGTCCTTGGCCTCCATGGCGCCTGGAGGGGCGAGATCCTTTCGAGATTGGATCTCTCTCTGTTTTCTTCTTTGGTTTACGTTTGTTTTCTGGCCTTTTACTGTTTCTTATATTCCTGGAGATTCGTAACTCCGATTGGGCTGACATTTTGAGAGGATTTCTCTCGGGAAATTATCTTTCTTGTGGCAAAGGAAGGGGTCCAACCGACCTACGACGTGCCTACAAGGCAACGGGGCACGACCAGGGGGTAGGTCGTGCCCTATTGCCTTGAGGGGCCCTTGAGCACTACTACTTGTGAACTGCATTGGGATTTCCCCAAAGAGGAGAGGATAATGCAGTACAATAGAGATAATTATTTCCCTCATTTAAAAACCAAGGTTATCAATCCAGTAGGAGAACCAAGCAACAACTCGTTAGCAGCACCTGCACACAAACAACAAATCCTTGCAACCCAGCGCGAACAAGGGGTTGTCAATCCCTTGACGGTCATGAGAAAGATTATTGTATGCTATTTGATAGATAGATTGGACAAAAATAAATAAGAAAATAAATAAAAGAAAAAGAAGCAAGGTATTTTTGGTTTTAATATATGATAAAAGATAGACCTGGGGCCATAGTTTTCACTATTGGCTTCTCTCTTGAAAATAGTATACGGTGGTTAAATAAATTACTATTGGACAATTGATAGAAAAGCAAATAATTATGACGATGTACAAGGCAATGATCATGTATATAGGCATCACATCCGAGACAAGTAGACCGACTCCTGCCTGCATCTATTACTACTACTCCACACGTCGACCGCTATCCAGCATGCATCTAGTGTATTAAGTTCATAAAAGATGGAGTAACGCCTTAAGCAAGATGACATTATGTAGACAAGATAAACTCATGTATGAATAAACCCCATATTTTTACCCTTAATAGCAACGATACATACCTGTCATGTCCCCTTCTGTCACTGGGATTGAGCACCGCAAGATCGAACTCATTACAAAGCACCTCTCCTGTTGCAAGAAAAATCAATCTAGTTGGCCAAACCAAATCAATAGATGGAGAGAAATACGAAGCTATATTAATCATGCATAAAAGAGTTCAGAGAAAACTCCAATAATATTCATGGATAGATCTAATCATAAACTCACAATTCATTAGATCCCAACAAATACACCACAAAAAGTGATTGCATCGAATAGATCTCCAAGAACATCGAGGAGAACATTGTATTGAAGATCAAATAGAGAGAATAAGCCAACTAGCTACTAACTATGGACCCAAAGGTCTATGGTAAACTACTCACGCATCAACGGAAGGGCGGCAAGGATGATGTAGAGCCCCTCCGTGATCGAATACCCCTCCGGCAGAGTGCCAAAAAAGGCCACCAGATGGGATCTGTCAAGAACAGGAACTTGCAGCGGCGCAAAAAGTATTTCGTGGACTCCTCTATTGGTTTCACGATTTCAGATAATTTATAGAGGCGGAGATAGGTCAAATGAAGCCACATGGGCCCCACAAGCCACCAGGGCGCGCCCCACCCCTGGGTGCGCCCTAGTGCCTCGTGGGCCACTGCTCCATCTTCTCGTCCCCTCCCGAAGCTTCCAGGGTTTCTTATTGCCAGAAAAAAATCTCCAAAAAGTTTCATGGCATTTGGACTTCATTTAGTACTGATATTCTTCAAAACCAAAAAACAAGCGAAAACAGCAACCGACACCGGGCACTAAGTTAGTAGGTTAGTCCCAAAAATGGTATACAATTGCTTGAAAGTGTATATAAAACATCCAAGATTGATAATATAATAGCATGGAACAATAAAAAATTATAGATACGTTGGAGATGTATCAAGCACCGTCTTGCCTCGATTCTTCCTCCCAAAAATCACATATATTCCATAATAAATCTCCATAAAATTATATCGCATTTGGGCTTCCTTTGGTATGGTATTTCTACGAAACAAAAAACATGCCAAAAACAAGAACTGGCACTCGGCACTGGCTCAATAAGTTAGTCCATAAAAATCATATACAAGTGCATCAAAACCATATAAAACTCATGTAAATATAGCATGAATACTTCATAAATTATAGATACGTTGGAGACGTATCAGCATCCCCAAGCTTAATTCGTGCTCGTCCTCCAGTAGGTAAATAATAAAAGAAATAATTTATGAAGTGTGAATGCTAGCATAGTGCATAAGTTTGATCGGTGATAATTTCAAACACTTTTTCTAGCATCATTATATATCACAAATAGTAGCTCATCTCATAAAACTTCTCATGATCAAGTAGCAAGCTATTCACATGTTAAAGTATAGACCATAAACTTTCTTGAAAACCAACAAACTATGTGATCAGTCATCAAACAATTACAATTCATTTTATTTTGAGGAAGGGTCTATGTAAGAGCTTTGTTTTAGTAAATTCCACATACTCAACTATCATTTAGTATCCCATGAGTGTTGACACTCAAAGCGTATTCTTAGGACAAAATGTTTCAGTCAATCACATAGGAAGATAGGGGCTTAATGTTTTGCCTCCCAACTTGTTTATCTCGGGGATAGTGTCAACAATAATAACCCATGATCATCTATATTCAACTAGATATATGTGCCTGGATCATTCCCTACCACATGATGCTTGCCCACTAGAGAATAAATAGAGTGGAATAGGGATGAACATTACCGACTCTTGCATAAAAGTAAATACAGAAAAGTAAAAGATAAGCCCTTCACAGAGGGAAGCAGAGGTTTTCATGTGTTTTTTTTATTTTTGGATATGCAAGCTCTTAATGGAAAGGAATGTCACTTTATATTGCCCCTTGTGATAGCAAGATTTATTATGCGATCTGTCGTTTTTATTTCTTCACCATCACAAGTTCGTACAAAGCTTATTTTCCCTTCCAATTAAAGTCCATACATATTTAGGCGTGTTTTTTTTCTTTTGCACCAATGACAACTTACTTGAAGGATCTTATTCAATTCATAGATAGATATGGTGGACTCTCATGACAAGATATTGGGTTTAAAGATTTTTGGATGCACAAGTAGTATCTCTACTTAGTACAAATTTTTGGCTAGCATAAGGTTCTACGCAAGGACCACATGTTAGAGGATCCATGACAATATAACTTCTGTGTGAATATAAACAAACATAACCCATTACGTTGTCTTCCTTGTCCAATGCCAACTACTTGATCAAGCATGAGAATAATTAATGGGGGCTCACAATAATAGAATATGTCCAATATAGTATATTTATATGTGAAATTTCTCGTCCTTTAATATTCTTTCATGAATTGTTCAAGTGACCAATGTTGTGTTTGTTAACTTTCAATAAATTTTACCAATTATAATTATTATATGTAAAGTCATTACTCCCCATGGGACAAGCATATGAAGCACATATAATTTCAACTTTATGATATCCAATTCTTTCAACAATTTACCCTTAGGATATAAGTGAAGAACGAGAGTAAATGACAAACTACTCCAAAAGATACAAGTGAAGATCAATGAGTGGTCAACCAATTAAGTAGCTATGTCAAGACTCTCTACAAATAAATATTTCAGATCCAAGTATTTTATCCAGACAACAAGCAAAATGAAAATAAAAGGGCACAACAATTATAACACGTCTCATGCGAAGAAGGAAAAAACTTAGGCTCAACCGAGACTAACCAATAATTTTTTATTAAGAAAGGTCGGATGCCTACCAGGGCATCCCCAAGCTTAGATGCTTGAGACTTCTTGGAATATTAACTTGGTATGCCTTGGTCATCCCCAATTTTGAGCTCTTGTGTCTCCTTAATTCCTCTCATATCACGATTTCCCTGATTCTTAAAAACTTCATCCACAAAAAACTCGACAAGAACTCGTGAGATAAGTTAGTATAAATCAATGCAAAACCTTATTATTCTCTACTGTAACAAATTACTAAAATTATAATTAAACATTTCACACTAAATGTCGCATATTTAACACTCATATCCTCAAATAGAATCATTAAACAAGCAAACATATGCAAACATAACAACAATTTGTCTAAACAAAATAGTTGGTAAAGGATGAAGAAGAATCCATACTTATTTAACTCAATAAATTCTGAAAATTTACCACACTGTAGAAAATTTATCATAGCTTATTGTATCAATATTTCAAGCTTTTATCACATTCTGACTTTTCTAGAGAATTCAAGCAATAATGAAAAACTTTGTGTTTTGAAATAGCAGCTCATGAACATGCAAACTAGCATGGTGAAGGCTATAATTGACACTTTTATTGAAATAAAAGATGCAAAACATTATTCTAAATAACATCAAGCAAATCTAACTAAAATAGAATGATGCTCCAAGCAAAGCACATATCATGTGACGAATAAAAATATAGTTCCATGTGAGGTTACCGATAATGTTGAAAACGAAAGAGGGGATACCTTCCGGGGCTTCCCCAAGCTTAGTTGCTTGGGTATTTTTGGAATATTACCTTGGGGTACCTGGGGCATCCCAAAGCTTATGGCCTTTCCACTCCTTCTTCTCCTCATATCGATATCTCACCCAAAACTTGAAACTTCAATCATACAAAACTTAACGGAACTTGTGAGATAGGTTAGTATGATAAAGAGCAAATCATTCACTTTGGTACTGTCAAGACAAGATTCATAATTGTTCTCACATAATGCCTAATGTATCCTATCATTTCTACAATTTATATTGACCAATATAAGCTATAGGAACTATAAAAAACCAAACCATGCATGGAAAACAAAATCTGTCAAAAACAGAACTGTCCGTAATGACCTGAACAAACACCATACTTGTGTAAATCCGCAAATTCCTAAAAATTAAGACATACTATTTTTTTGCATAGAAGTACTATCTAAAAATTTCAGAATTGTTGCACGTGCCAGTGAAATACTAAAATTAAAGCACTACAACAAAAGTTTATGTTTTTTACAACACACATCAAACAAGCAATTTAAACATCATAAAGGTAAATCTTGGCACGTTATTTTTGTAATACATTGGATTTGTACAAGGGGATAATTATTTTTGTGAGAAACTTCCATGAAAAATTCTACATTGTTTCCATGAGCACGAACACAAGTGTTCAAGGTCGACCCTCACTTCTCCAATGCATAACTTTCCAATCACTTCTCTTTTTGTAAAATATTTTAGGTTCCCCTCTATATGTTTTTTTTTTGAAAATTTAATGACACATATAATAAAGTTTATATTACACAAAAGGAGAAAAAATACTCCCTAAAACTTCCAGGTTGTCTCCCAAGCAACGCTTTCTTTAAAGCCATTAAGCTAGGCATACGAGGCAAGTATTTTTTTTGTATTTTCCATTTTTATTATTTTTTGTTTGTTTCACCCACAACTAAAGAAATATAAAAAAGAAAACAACATCAAAATGAAAAACAAAATCTACTTAGTGAAGAAAGCAAACAAGCATACACGAAAATATTAACTCCACACTATTGCTCCCCGGCAACGGCGCCAAAAAAGAGCTTGGTAATTCCCAAGTGCAAGGAATCATCGTAGCACTTTCCAAAGATGGAAGCGGTAAGTATAGAGTGTCGAACCCACAAGGAGCTAAATGTAAGACCAATATTCTCTCAAGTCCTATCTGCCACTGATATGACTCTATGTACACCGAGCGTTTGCTTTTATCGAGAAACAAGAAATATAACTACGTTGTGGGTACAAAGAGGATAGTTTTGCATGATATCGGAGGACTAAAATATAAAAATAGGTGATGTCTACATAAAGTTAGAATATATTACAAATAAAGAGTGTAGAATAATTATGGTATGATGTGCAGAATTGTCCTAGGAAATTGATAACAGAATCGATAATCATTATTGCAATTTTATATGAGGGAGAGGCATGAGCTAACATACTTACCGTACTTGGATCATATGAACTTATGGTTGGACCTCTAGAAAGCATCCGCAACTACTAGAAATCATTAAGGTAAACCCAACCATAGCATTAAGTATCAACTCCCCTTTACTCACAAACACAACAACCCCCTTACTCGGGTTTAAGCTTCTGTCACTCTCCCAACCCACTATAGGAGAATCATGAACGTATGGCAACACCCTACAACGAGAATCCCCCACATGTGCGCAACATAGAAGGCACCATAGGATAGCACCAAAATAAAATATACAACTCAAACCAATCAAGATCATCATCAACCCAAAGGACAAAAGAAATCTGCTCAAACAACATAGGGTGGCAACACATCATTGGATAATAATATGTGGCATAAAGCACCATGTTCAAGTAGGGGATTATAGTGGGATGCGGGAGAGTGGACCACTGAAAACAGATGAGGGAGGTGATGAAGACGGTGATGTTGATGAAGACGATCACCGTGGTGATGGTTTCTGTTGGGGATACCTCCTTGAGGTGTGACCCGCCAAGGAGGGGCCGGGTTACACCGTTGGCGACTCAGTATGAAGAAGGCCCAAGGAGGTCCAAGAAGATGAAACATGAAGACTGCTGGCTGCTTGCAAGCTGGGCCTATTGAAGGCCCAAGATCTGGTTGAAGAGTCATGACCCGGAGGGTGCGAGCCGCCACGATGGCGACTTGCCTAACAAGGCGGGGATATTTAGAAACTGAGTTGGTCATGTTGTGTGATCCAACTTGTACTCTTGTAAGCCCTGGGTCTCGACCTGTGTATACAAAGGTGAGACCCGGCGGTGGGTTAAGGTCAAGTTACAATCAATCGAGAGCTAGGTTAGTGATTCCGCTCCCTTGTAATCGATACTCAATCAATATAACACAAAGCAGGACATAGGCTTTTACCTCATTGGTGAGGGGTTGAACCTAGGTAAACTCTGTGTCCTTTGTCCCGATCAACCCCTTCAAGCTAACCTATATGTTGCGATGGCTCCACACCTAAGTCCTTTCACAATGTCATCTGCCGTGAAAAAACCACGACAGTTGGCGCCCACCGTGGGGCCAGAGCATGGTGGTTTTGAGTTCTTGAAGGCCAATTTCTCAGGGATTAAGGGATATGCTGTGGGCCGGATGACTAGGAGTCGCCACGGCAAGCTCTACATCGATGATGCTGGCTAGGGCCCCGAGGCTGACTCAATCGAGTACGAGTACCAGGTCCCCTTCGGTGGAGTTCACGTCTTCATCGGCAAGATTGGTGGATCAGAGCCTTAGCCGGACATCTGCATCGACATCGTCAAGCCAGCTCGGCGTGCGCGACCCACCAAGGTTCAACCTGGCCGGAAGCATGTCTTCATTGGTTTCACGCAAGGCATGGAGCTCGTAGAAGGTTCTGAATCTGTAGGAGAGACTACCATCTATTCAGGTGACGAGTCCTCGACCGGAGAGGCGGAATTGATCTATCAGCTTTAAGACAGCGGGATTGGGGGCTATTCCGATGGCAACAGTATTCCGGACCCTTATGAGCCGCCTTCCAGGGCTGCGATTTTCATGGCTGGCATTGGGCCACCTCTTGATTCATCAACAACGGCAGCTATGACGCCCGGTTAAACTACGGTTGCGACCGCTGGGGCTAGCGGCTCAGCCCGGCCGCTGGCTGATACGTCTCGAACGTATCTATAATTTTTTATTGTCCCATGCTATTATATTACCTGTTTTGGATGTTTTATATGCATTTATATGTTATTTTATATGATTTTTGGGACTAACCTATTAACCTAGAGCCCAATGTCACTTCCTATTTTTCCTTGTTTTAGAGTTTCGCAGAAAAGGAATACCAAATGGAGTCCAAATAGAATGAAACTTTCACGATGATTTTTCTTGGACCAGAAGACATCCAGAGGGCTTGGAGTGCATGTCAGGAAAGCCACGAGGTGGCCACAAGGTCGGGAGGCGCGCCCCCACCCTTTTGGGCCCCTCGTGACTCCACAGACCTATTTCTTCTGCCTATATATTCTCAAATATCCTAAAACCTTCGAGGGGAGCCACAAAACCACTTTTCCACCGCCGCAACCTTCTGTACCCGTGAGATCCCATCTAGGGGCCTTTTTCGGCGTCCTGCCGGAGGGGGATTCGATCACGGAGGGCTTCTACATCAACACCATTGCCTCTTTGATGAAGCGTGAGTAGTTTACCACAGACCTACGAGTCCATAGCTAGTAGCTAGATGGCTTTTTCTCTCTCTTTGATTCTCAATACAAAGTTCTCCTCGATGTTCTTGGAGATCTATTCGATATAATACTCTTTTGCGGTGTGTTTGTCGAGATCCGATGAATTGTGGATTTATGATCAGCTTATCTATGAATATTATTTGAATCTCCTTTGAATTCTTATATGCATGATTTCATATCTTTGAAAGTCTCTTTGAACTATCGATTTGGTTTGGCCAACTAGATTGGTTTTTATTGCAATGGGAGAAGTGCTTAGCTTTGGTTTCAATCTTGCGGTGCTCGATCCTAGTGACATAAGGGGAATTGACACGTATTGTATTGTTGCCATCGAGGATAACAAGATGGGGTTTTCATCATATTGCTTGAGTTTATCCCGCTACATCATGTCATCTTACTTAATGCGTTACTCTGTTCATCATGAACTTAATACTCTAGATGCAGGCAGGAGTCGGTCGATGTGTGGAGTAATAGTAGTAGATGCAGGCAGGAGTCAGTCTACTTGATATGGACGTGATGCCTATATTCATGATCATTGCCTTAGATATCGTCATAACTTTGCGCTTTTCTATCAATTGCTAGGCAGTAATTTGTTCACCCACCGTAATATTTTCTATCTTGAGAGAAGCCTCTAGTGAAACCTATGGCCCCGGGGTCTACTTTTCATCATATAAGTTTCCGATCTACAATTTTAGTTTCCTATTTACTTTCTTTGCAATATTTTACTTTTCGTTCCATAAACAAAAAATACCAAAAATATTACTTTACCGTTTATCATCTATATCAGATCTCACTTTGCAAATAGTCGTGAAGGGATTGACAACCCCTTTATCGCGTTGGGTGCAAGTTGGTGTTTGTTTGTGCAGGTATTCGATGGCTTGTGCATTGTCTCCTACTAGATTGATACCTTGGTTCTCAAAACTGAGGGAAATACTACTCTACTTTGCTGCATCACCCTTTCCTCCTCAAGGGAAAAAACCAATGCAAGCTCAAGAGGTAGCAGGAAGAATTTCTGGCGCCGTTGCCGGGGAGATCTACACCAAGTCAAGACATACCAAGTATCATCCCTTGCATTACATTATTCGCCATTCACCTCTAGTTTTCCTCTCCCCCACTTCTAAAATGAACTTAAAAAAGATTTGCCTTTTTCTTCGCCCTTCTTTCATTTGCTTGCTCGTTTGCTATCTTTGCTAGTGTTACCATGTGCCTTCCTTTTGCTTGCATCTTCGCTTGCTAAAAGTTTATGGATCCTCATCCGCTTGCTAATATTTTTAAAAGATCCAATTATGTTGAACCAATTGCTAGTGAATTGAGTGCACTATATTATCTTTATGAGGTTTTGCTTGAAATTCGTAAATTTGAAAATTGTGATGAATTGTTGAAAGCAGAAATTTATGAAGTGATTCACGATATCTCCTTGAATGAAAAGCATGATTGCAATGATATTAGTATAAATTCTATTAATGATAATTGTGTTAATAATATGCAAAACCCTAAGCTTGGGGATGCTAGTTTTGCTATGTCCACTACTTGTTGCAATGATCATGATTGGGGTGATTCTTCTTACAATCTTGAAAATTTATTTAAGCCCCATGATGAATATGAGATTGAACAAAGCGTGCCCTTAGGGGGTTCATAGCTGACCTTGTTGGGGGCCTGCCCTAGTTGCTCTCTCAATAAGACTCTTACTAATTAACATTGCTTTCTCATCTCCTCTTATAGCGAGACACTAAGTAGCTTGCTATGTAAATACAATGTAACTTTGCACTCCTAATCCTTGATTAAATATAACAACAAGACTGTGGGAAACTCTCCTACAGTCATTCACAGTTCAAAAATAATGAGATTGATAATAATGTTTGCAATAATACTGGAAGTGGGTTTCGAAGAGTGTCAACTTTAGATCCCACATATTTGGATAAAGTTCAATCTTATGAAGTTTTTGATAAAAGTGGGTTCAAAGAGGTCATGACTTTATTTTATGATAATCCCACTATTTCGGAAGAGTGTCAACTTTGCATGCATGTGGATCATACAAAGAAAATTTTATGTGATAGCTATATTATTGAATTTGATAATGATCCCACATATAATTATTATGAGAGAGGAAAATATGGTTGTAGAAATTTTCATGTTACAAAATTACCTCTCGTTATGTTGAGATTGCTATTGTTTCTTTCTTCTTCCTTGCACATGGTAGTTTTTGCTTGTCTTGATAATTTGTTTGCTTATAAAATCCCTATGCATAGGAAGCATGTTAGACTTAGATATGTTTGTCACATGTCTTGTCATGCTCTTGTTGTGCTTCAATTCTTGTGTTTCATGTGAGCATCATTGAAATCTCAATGCCTAGCTAAGAGGCTTTAAAGAAAAGCGCTTGTTGGGAGGCAACCCAATTTTATTTTTGTTCTTGCTTTTTCATGTTCCGTTTTGCAATAAATAATTCACCGAGCCTCTGGTTAGATGTGGTTTTATGTTTTAAATAGTGTTTGTGACAAGTAAGACCTTTGGGAGAGCTTACGGTGATAGTTGATTTGATCTTGCTGAAAAATAGAAACTTTTGCGCTCAGGAAATTATTTTTCATTTTTAGCAGAAGCGCGATAAAAATACTAATTCTTTTCGCAAAAGATTAATAAACAAATTTCTTAGGGCGTCCTAATTTTTCAGAATTTTTGAAGTTATATAAGTATTCAAAATCTCCAGATTGCTACAGACTGTTCTGTTTTTGATAGATTCTGTTTTTCACGAGTTGTTTGCTTATTTTGATGCATATATGGCTAGTATAGAGGGTATGAACCATGGAAAAGTTGGAATACAGTAGATATTACACCAATATAAATAAAGAATGAGTTCACAACAGTACGAAAAGTGGTGATTTAGTTTCCTCTACTAACGGAGCTTATGAGATTTTCTGTTGAGTTGTGTGTTGTGAAGTTTTCTAGTTTTCGGTAAGGATTTGATGGACTATGGAATAAGGAGTGGCAAGAGCCTAAGCTTGGGGATGCCCAAGGCACCCCAAGGTAATATTAAAGGATAACCATGAGCCTAAGCTTGGGGATGCCCCGGAAGGCATCCCCTCTTTCGTCTTTGTCTATTGGTAACTTTACTTGAGGCTATATTTTTATTCACCACATGATATGTGATATGTCCATTTTGCATCATGCTTTTATATCGATATTTATTGCATTATGGGCTGTTATTACACATTATGTCACAATACTTATGCCTATTCTCTCTTATTTTACAAGGTTTACATGAAGAGGGGGAATGCCGACAGCTGGAATTCTGGGCTGGAAAAGCTGCAAATATTAGAGACCTATTCTGCACATCTCCAAAAGTCCTGAAACTTCACGGGAGCACGTTTCAGAATATATAAAAAATATTGGGCGAAAGAAGTACTAGAGGGGGCCACCCACCGTCCACGAGGGTGGGGGGCGCGCCCTACCCCCCTGGGCCCCCTGGTGGCCCTCTGATGCCCATCTTCTGCTATATGAAGTCTTTCATCCAAGAAAAAATCATAAGCAAGCTTACGAAACGAAACTACGCCGCCACGAGGCGGAACCTTGGCGGAACCAATCTAGGGCTCCGGTGGAGCTGTTCTGCCAGGGAAACTTCCCTCTGGGAGGGGGAAATCATCACCATTGTCATCACCAATGATCCTCTCATCGAGAGGGGGGTCAATCTCCATCAACATCTTCACCAGCACCATCTCATCTCAAACCCTAGTTCATTTCTTGTATCCAAACCTCAGATTGGTACATGTGGGTTGCTAGTAGTGTTGATTACTCCTTGTAGTTGATGCTAGTTGGTTTGTTTGGTGGAAGATCATATGTTCAGATCCATTATGCATATTAACACCCCTCTTGTTATGAACATGAATATGCTTTGTGAGTAGTTATGTTTGTTCCTGAGGACATGTGAGAAGTCTTGCTATAAGTAGTCATGTGAATTTGGTATTCGTTCGATATTTTGATGAGATTTATGTTGTCATCCCTCTAGTGCTGTCATGTGAACGTCGACTACATGACACTTCACCATTGTTTGAGCCTAGAGGGAGGCAATGGGAAGTAATAAGTAGATGATGGGTTGCTAGAGTGACAGAAGCTTAAACTCTAGTTTATGCGTTGCTTCGTAAGGGGCTGATTTGGATCCATATGTTTCATGATATGGTTAGGTTTACCTTAATACTTCTGTTGTAGTTGCGGATGCTTGCAACGGGGGTTAATCACAAGTGGGATGCTTGTCCAAGTAAGGACAATACCCAAGCACCGGTCCACCCACATATCAAATTATCAAAGTACCGAACGCGAATCATATGAACGTGATGAAAACTAGCTTGATGATAATTCCCATGTGTCCTCGGGAGCGCTTTCCTTCAAATAAGAGTTTGTCCAGGCTTGTCCTTTGCTACAAAAAGGATTGGGACATCTTGCTGCACCTTATTTACTTTTATCACTTGCTACTCATTACAAATTACCTTATCACAAAACTAATTGTTACCGATAATTTCAGTGCTTGCAGGGAATACCTTACTGAAAACTGCTTATCATTCCCTTCTGCTCCTCGTTGGGTTCGACACTCTTACTTATCGAAAAGGCTATGATAAACCCCCTACACTTGTGGGTCATCAAGGATCTTTTCTGGCGCCGTTGCCGGGGAGTGAAGTGCCTTTGGTAGGTGGAATTTGAAGGAAATATGCCCTAGAGGCAATAATAAAGTTATTATTTATTTCCTTATATCATGATAAATGTTTCTTATTCATGCTAGAATTGTATTAACCGGAAACATAATACATGTGTGAATACATAGACAAACTTAGTGTCACTAGTATGCCTCTACTTGACTAGCTCGTTAATCAAAGATGGTTATGTTTCCTAACCATGAACAAGGTCTTGTTATTTGATTAACGAGGTCACATCATTAGTTGAATGATCTGATTGACATGACCCATTTCATTAGCTTAGCACCCGATCGTTTAGTATGTTGCTGTTGCTATTCTTCATGACTTATACATGTTCCTATGACTATGAGATTATGCAACTCCCGTTTACCGGAGGAACACTTTGGGTACTACCAAACGTCACAACGTAACTGGGTGATTATAAAGGAGTACTACAGGTGTCTCCAAAGGTAGATGTTGGGTTGGCGTATTTCGAGATTAGGATTTGTCACTCCGATTGTCGGAGAGGTATCTCTGGGCCCTCTCGGTAATACACATCACATAAGCCTCGCAAGCATTGTGACTAATGAGTTAGTTGCGAGATGATGTATTACGGAACGAGTAAAGAGACTTGCCAGTAACGAGATTGAACTAGGTATTGGATACCGACGATCGAATCTCGGGCAAGTAACATACCGATGACAAAGGGAACAACGTATGTTGTTATGCGGTCTGACCGATAAAGATCTTCGTAGAATATGTAGGAGCCAATATGGGCATCCAGGTCCCGCTATTGGTTATTGACCGGAGATGTGTCTCGGTCATGTCTACATTGTTCTCAAACCGTAGGGTCCGCACGCTTAACGTTACGATGACAGTTATTATGAGTTTATGCATTTTGATGTACCGAAGTTAGTTCGGAGTCCCGGATGTGATCACGGACATGACGAGGAGTCTCGAAATGGTCGAGACATAAAGATTGATATATTGGATGACTATATTCGGACACCGGAAGTGTTCCGGGTGATTTCGGAGAAAACCGGAGAGCCGGAGGGTTACCGGAACCCTACCGGGAGAAGTAATGGGCCTTATGGGCTTTAGTGGAGAGAGAGAAGGGCTGCCAGAGGTGGGCCGCGCGCCACCTCCTCCCTGGTCCGAATTGGACTAGGGGAGGGGGGCGCCGCCCCCCCTTTCCTTCTCCCACTCCACCTCTTTCCCCCTCCTAGTAGGAGTCCTACTCCTACTAGGAGGAGGACTCCTCCTTGGCGCGCCACACCTGGCCGGCCGGCCTCCTCCCCTTGCTCCTTTATATACGGGGGCAGGGGGCACCCCAAGACACACAAGTTGATCCACGTGATCGTTCCTTAGCCATGTGCGGTGCCCCCTTGCCACCATATTCCACCTCGATCATATCGTTGTAGTGCTTAGGCGAAGCCCTGCGTCGGTAGAACATCAAGATCGTCATCACGCCGTCGTGCTGACGGAACTCCTCCCCGAAGCTTTGCTGGATCGGAGCCCGGGGATCGTCATCGAGCTGTACGTGTGCTAAGAACTCGGAGGTGCCGGAGTAACGGTGCTTGGATCGGTCGGATCGGGAAGAAGACGTACGACTACTTCCTCTATGTTGTGCCAACGCTTCCGTTGCGATCTACAAGGGTACGTAGATCAGACTCTCCCCCTCGTTGCTATGCATCACCATGATCTTGCGTGTGCGTAGGAAAATTTTGAAATTACTACGTTCCCCAATAGTGGCATCCGAGCCTAGGTTTTATGGTTTGATGTTATATGCACGAGTAGAACACAAGTGAGTTGTGGGCGATACAAGTCATACTGCCTACCAGCATGTCATACTTTGGTTCAGCGATATTGTTGGACGAGACGACCCGGACCAACCTTACGCGTACGCTTACGCGAGACCGGTTCCCTCGACGTGCTTTGCATATAGATGGCTTGCGGGCGACTGTCTCTCCAACTTTAGTTGAACCGAGTATGGCTACGCCCGGTCCTTGAGAAGGTTAAAACGGAGTCTATTTGACAAACTATCGTTGTGGTTTTGATGCGTAGGTGATATTGGTTCTTGCTTAAAGCCCGTAGCAGCCACGTAAAACTTGCAAAAACAAAGTAGAGGACGTCTAACTTGTTTTTGCAGGGCATGTTGTGATGTGATATGGTCAAGACATGATGCTAAATTTTATTGTATGAGATGATCATGTTTTGTAACCGAGTTATCGGCAACTGGCAGGAGCCATATGGTTGTCGCTTTATTGTATGCAATGCAATCGCGATGTAATGCTTTACTTTATCACTAAACGGTAGCGATAGTCGTGGAAGCATAAGATTGGCGAGACGACAACGATGCTACGATGGAGATCAAGGTGTCGCGCCGGTGACGATGGTGATCATGACGGTGCTTCAGAGATGGAGATCACAAGCACAAGATGATGATGGCCATATCATATCACTTATATTGATTGCATGTGATGTTTATCTTTTTATGCATCTTATCTTGCTTTGATTGACGTTAGCATTATAAGATGATCTCTCACTAAATTATCAAGAAGTGTTCTCCCTGAGTATGCACCGTTGCGAAAGTTCTTCGTGCTGAGACACCACGTGATGATCGGGTGTGATAGGCTCTACGTTCAAATACAATGGGTGCAAAACAGTTGCACACGGGGAATACTCAGGTTATACTTGACGAGCCAAGCATATACAGATATGGCCTCGGAACACGGAGACCGAAAGGTCGAGCGTGAATCATATAGTAGATATGATCAACATAATGATGTTCACCGATGAAACTACTCCATCTCACGTGATGATCGGACATGGTTTAGTTGATTTGGATCACGTGATCACTTAGAAGATTAGAGGGATGTCTATCTAAGTGGGACTTCTTAAGTAATATGATTAATTGAACTTAAATTTATCATGAACTTAGTACCTGATAGTATCTTGCTTGTTTATGTTGATTGTAGATAGATGGCTCGTGCTGTTGTTCCGTTGAATTTTAATGCGTTCCTTGAGAAAGCAAAGTTGAAAGATGATGGTAGCAATTACACGGACTGGGTCTGTAACTTGAGGATTATCCTCATTGCTGCACAGAAGAATTACGTCCTGGAAGCTGGGTGCCAGGCCTGCTGCTGGAGCAACACCAGATGTTATGAACGTCTGGCAGAGCAAAGCTGATGACTACTCGATAGTTCAGTGTGCCATGCTTTACGGCTTAGAATCGGGACTTCAACGACGTTTTGAACATCATGGAGCATATGAGATGTTTCAGGAGTTGAAGTTAATATTTCAGGCAAATGCCCGAATTGAGAGATATGAAGTCTCCAATAAGTTCTATAGCTGCAAGATGGAAGAGAACAGTTCTGTCAGTGAGCATATACTCAAAATGTCTGGGTATAATAATCACTTGATTCAATTGGGAGTTAATCTTCCAAATGATTGCGTCATTGACAGAATTCTCCAATCACTGCCACCAAGCTACAAGAGCTTCGTGATGAACTATAATATGCAAGGGATGAACAAGACTATTCCCGAGCTCTTCGCAATGCTGAAAGCTGCGGAGGTAGAAATCAAAAAGGAGCATCAAGTGTTGATGGTTAACAAAACCACTAGTTTCAAGAAAAAGGGCAAAGGGAAGAAGAAGGGGAACTTCAAGAAGAACGGCAAGCAAGTTGCTGCTCAGGAGAAGAAACCCAAGTCTGGACCTAAGCCTGAAACTGAGTGCTTCTACTGCAAGCAGACTGGTCACTGGAAGCGGAACTGCCCCAAGTATTTGGCGGATAAGAAGGATGGCAAGGTGAACAAAGGTATATGTGATATACATGTTATTGATGTGTACCTTACTAATGCTCGCAGTAGCACCTGGGTATTTGATACTGGTTCTGTTGCTAATATTTGCAACTCGAAACAGGGACTACGGATTAAGCGAAGATTGGCTAAGGACGAGGTGACGATGCGCATGGGAAACGGTTCCAAAGTCGATGTGATCGCGGTCGGCACGCTACCTCTACATCTACCTTCGGGATTAATATTAGACCTAAATAATTGTTATTTGGTGCCAGCGTTGAGCATGAACATTATATCTGGATCTTGTTTAATGCGAGACGGTTATTCATTTAAATCAGAGAATAATGGTTGTTCTATTTATATGAGTAATATCTTTTATGGTCATGCACCCTTGAAGAGTGGTCTATTCTTGTTAAATCTCGATAGTAGTGATACACATATTCATAATGTAGAAGCCAAAAGATGCAGAGTTGATAATGATAGTGCAACTTATTTGTGGCACTGCCGTTTAGGTCATATCGGTGTAAAGCGCATGAAGAAACTCCATACTGATGGACTTTTGGAACCACTTGATTATGAATCACTTGGTACTTGCGAACCGTGCCTCATGGGCAAGATGACTAAAACACCGTTCTCCGGTACTATGGAGAGAGCAACAGATTTGTTGGAAGTCATACATACAGATGTATGCGGTCCGATGAATATTGAGGCTCGTGGCGGATATCGTTATTTTCTCACCTTCACAGATGATTTAAGCAGATATGGGTATATCTACTTAATGAAACATAAGTCTGAAACATTTGAAAAGTTCAAAGAATTTCAGAGTGAAGTTGAAAATCATCGTAACAAGAAAATAAAGTTTCTACGATCTGATCGTGGAGGAGAATATTTGAGTTACGAGTTTGGTGTACATTTGAAAAATTGTGGAATAGTTTCGCAACTCACGCCACCCGGAACACCACAGCGTAATGGTGTGTCCGAACATCGTAATCGTACTTTACTAGATATGGTGCGATCTATGATGTCTCTTACTGATTTACCGCTATCGTTTTGGGGATACGCTCTAGAGACGGCCGCATTCATGTTAAATAGGGCACCATCAAAATCCGTTGAGACGATGCCTTATGAACTATGGTTTGGCAAGAAACCAAAGTTGTCATTTCTGAAAGTTTGGGGCTGCGATGCTTATGTGAAAAAGCTTCAACCTGATAAGCTCGAACCCAAATCGGAGAAATGTGTCTTCATAGGATATCCAAAGGAAACTATTGGATACACCTTCTATCACAGATCCGAAGGCAAGACTTTTGTTGCTAAATTTGGAAACTTTCTTGAGAAGGAGTTTCTCTCGAAAGAAGTGAGTGGGAGGAAAGTAGAACTTGACGAGGTAACTGTACCCGCTCCCTTATTGGAAAGTAGTACATTACAGAAAACTGTTTCTGCAACACCTACACCAATAAGTGAGGAAGCTAATGATAATGATCATGAAACTTCAGAACAAGAACCTCGTAGATCAACCAGAGCAAGATCCACGCCAGAGTGGTACGGTAATCCAGTTCTGGAAGTCATGCTGCTAGATCATGATGAACCTACGAACTATGAAGAAGCGATGGTGAGCCCAGATTCCGCAAAGTGGCTTGAAGCCATGAAATCTGAGATGGGATCCATGTATGAGAACAAAGTATGGACTTTGGTTGACTTGCCCGATGATCGGCAAGCAATTGAGAATAAATGGATCTTCAAGAAAAAGACTGACGCTGATGGTAATGTTACTGTCTATAAAGCTCGACTTGTTGCAAAAGGTTTTCGACAAGTTCAAGGGGTTGACTACGATGAGACCTTCTCACCCATAACGATGCTTAAGTCTGTCCGAATCATGTTAGCAATTGCCGCGTTTTATGATTATGAAAAATGGCAGATGGATGTCAAAACTGCATTCCTGAATGGATTTCTGGAAGAAGAGTTGTATATGATGCATCCGGAAGGTTTTGTCGATCCAAAGGGAGCTAACAAAGTGTGCAAGCTCCAGCGATCCATTTATGGACTGGTGCAAGCATCTCGGAGTTGGAATAAACGCTTTGATAGTGTGATCAAAGCATTTGGTTTTGTACAGACTTCTGGAGAAGCCTGTATTTACAAGAAAGTGAGTGGGAGCTCTGTAGCATTTCTAATATTATATGTGGATGACATATTGCTGATTGGAAATGATATAGAATTTCTGGATAGCATAAAGGGATACTTGAATAAGAGTTTTTCAATGAAAGACATCGGTGAAGCTGCTTACATATTGGGCATTAAGATCTATAGAGATAGATCGAGACGCTTAATTGGACTTTCACAAAGCACATACCTTGACAAAATTTTGAAAAAGTTCAAAATGGATCAAGCAAAGAAAGGGTTCTTGCCTGTGTTACAAGGTGTGAAGTTGAGTCAGACTCAATGCCCGACCACTGCAGAAGATAGAATGAAAGATGTTCCCTATGCTTCAGCCATAGGCTCTATCATGTATGCAATGCTGTGTACCAGACCTGATGTGTGCCTTCCTATAAGTTTAGCAGGGAGGTACCAAAGTAATCCAGGAATGGATCACTGGACAGCGGTCAAGAACATCCTGAAATACCTGAAAAGGACTAAGGATATGTTTCTCGTATATGGAGGTGACAAAGAGCTCACCGTAAGAGGTTACGTTGATGCAAGCTTTGACACTGATACGGACGATTCTAAATCGCAGACCGGATACATGTTTACATTAAACGGTGGAGCTGTCAGTTGGTGCAGTTCTAAACAAAGCGTCATAGCGGGATCGACATGTGAAGCGGAGTACATAGCTGCTTCGGAAGCAGCGAACAAAGGAGTCTGGATGAAGGAGTTCATATCCGATCTAGGTGTCATACCTAATGCATCGGGTCCAATGAAAATCTTTTGTGACAATACTGGTGCAATTGCCTTGGCAAAGGAATCCAGATTTCACAAGAGGACCAAGCACATCAAGAGACGCTTCAATTCCATCCGGGATCTAGTCCAGGTGGGAGACATAGAGATTTGCAAGATACATACGGATCTGAATGTTGCAGACCCGTTGACTAAGCCTCTTCCACGAGCAAAACATGATCAGCACCAAGGCTCCATGGGTGTTAGAATCATTACTATGTAATCTAGATTATTGACTCTAGTGCAAGTGGGAGACTGAAGGAAATATGCCCTAGAGGCAATAATAAAGTTATTATTTATTTCCTTATATCATGATAAATGTTTATTATTCATGCTAGAATTGTATTAACCGGAAACATAATACATGTGTGCATACATAGACAAACTTAGTGTCACTAGTATGCCTCTACTTGACTAGCTCGTTAATCAAAGATGGTTATGTTTCCTAACCATGAACAAGGTCTTGTTATTTGATTAACGAGGTCACATCATTTGTTGAATGATCTGATTGACATGACCCATTTCATTAGCTTAGCACCCGATCGTTTAGTATGTTGCTGTTGCTATTCTTCATGAATTATACATGTTCCTATGACTATGAGATTATGCAACTCCCGTTTACCGGAGGAACACTTTGGGTACTACCAAATGTCACAACGTAACTGGGTGATTATAAAGGAGTACTACAGGTGTCTCCAAAGGTAGATGTTGGGTTGGCGTATTTCGAGATTAGGATTTGTCACTCCGATTGTCGGAGAGGTATCTCTGGGCCCTCTCGGTAATACACATCACATAAGCCTTGCAAGCATTGTGACTAATGAGTTAGTTGCGAGATGATGTATTATGGAACGAGTAAAGAGACTTGCCACTAACGAGATTGAACTAGGTATTGGATACCGACGATCGAATCTCGGGCAAGTAACATACCGATGACAAAGGGAACAACGTATGTTGTTATGCGGTCTGACCGATAAAGATCTTCGTAGAATATGTAGGAGCCAATATGGGCATCCAGGTCCCGCTATTGGTTATTGACCGGAGATGTGTCTCAGTCATGTCTACATTGTTCTCGAACCGTAGGGTCCACACGCTTAACGTTACGATGACAGTTATTATGAGTTTATGCATTTTGATGTACCGAAGTTAGTTCGGAGTCCCGGATGTGATCATGGACATGACGAGGAGTCTCGAAATGGTCGAGACATAAAGATTGATATATTGGATGATTATATTCGGACACCGGAAGTGTTCCAGGTGATTTCGGAGAAAACCGGAGAGCCGGAGGGTTACCGGAACCCTACCGGGAGAAGTAATGGGCCTTATGGGCTTTAGTGGAGAGAGAGAAGGGCTGCCAGAGGTGGGCCGCGCGCCACCTCCTCCCTGGTCCGAATTGGACTAGGGGAGGGGGGCGCCGCCCCCCTTTCCTTCTCCCACTCCACCTCTTTCCCCCTCCTAGTAGGAGTCCTACTCCTACTAGGAGGAGGAGGACTCCTTGGCGCGCCACACCTGGCCGGCCGGCCTCCTCCCCTTGCTCCTTTATATACGGGGGCAGGGGGCACCCCAAGACACACAAGTTGATCCACGTGATCGTTCCTTAGCCGTGTGCGGTGCCCCCTTGCCACCATATTCCACCTCGATCATATCGTTGTAGTGCTTAGGCGAAGCCCTGCGTCGGTAGAACATCAAGATCGTCATCACGCCGTCGTGCTGACGGAACTCCTCCCCGAAGCTTTGCTGGATCGGAGCTCAGGGATCGTCATCGAGCTGTACGTGTGCTAAGAACTCGGAGGTGCTGGAGTAACGGTGCTTGGATCGGTCGGATTGGGAAGAAGACGTACGACTACTTCCTCTACGTTGTGTCAATGCTTCCGTTGCGATCTACAAGGGTACGTAGATCAGACTCTCCCCCTCGTCGCTATGCATCACCATGATCTTGCGTGTTCGTAGGAAAATTTTGAAATTACTACGTTCCCCAACAGAATTTGGTAAGGAAAAATTTATATAGTGTGCTGAAATTTACTGTCACTTGTTACTATGGAACATAATCCTTTGAGGGGCTTGTTCGGGGTATCTTCACCCCGACCAGTAGAGCAAAGAGTTGCTCCTCAACCTACTGAACCTACTGAAAATGTTTACTTTGAAATTCCTTCGGGTATGATAGAGAAACTGCTAGCTAATCCTTTCACAGGTGATGGAACATTACATCCCAATTTGCACCTAATCTATGTGGATGAAGTTTGTGGATTATTTAAGCTTGCAGGTATGCCCGAGGATTTTATCAAGAAGAAGGTCTTCCTTTTATCTTTGAAGGGAGATGCATTGACATGGTTGAGGCTATGTGATGATATTGGATCATGGAACTACCAACGATTGACATTGAAATTTCATCGGAAGTTTTATCCTATGCATCTTGTTCACCGTGATCATAATTATATATATAATTTTTGGCCTCACGAAGGAGAAAGCATCGCTCAAGCTTGGGGGAGCTTAAGTCAATGTTATATTCATGCGCCAATCATGAGCTCTCAAAAGAAATGATTATTCAAAAAATTTATGCTCGGCTTTCTCTCAATAATCACTCCATGCTCGATACTTCTTGTACTGGATCTTTTATGATGAAGACTATTGAATTCAAATGGGATTTATTGGAAAGAATTAAACGCAACTCTGAAGATTGGGACCTCGACGAAGGTAAGGAGTCAGGTATAATACCTAAGTTTGATTGTGTTAAATCTTTTATGGATACCGATGCTTTCCGTGAATTTAGCACTAAATATGGACTTGACTCTGAGATAGTAGCTTCTTTATGCTACTCATGTTGATCTCCCTAATGAGAAGTGGTTTAAATATAATCCTCCCACTGAAGTAAAAGTAGTTTCACCTATTAAAGTTGAAGAAAAGAGTATCACTTATAATGATCCTGTTGTTCCTACTGCTTATATTGAGAAACCACCTTTCCCTGTTAGAAAAAAGTATCATGCTAAAGCTTCAACCGTGGTTAACAAAAGTAATATTAATACACCCAAACCCCCTGAGCAAATTAAAGTTGAACCTAGTGTTGCTATGGTTAAAGATCTCTTGGCCGATAATATTGATGGGCATGTTATTTACTTCTGTGATGAGTCTGCTAGAATTGCTAGACCTGTTGTAGGCATTCCTGTTATTTCTGTTAAAATAGGAGATCATTTCTATCATGGCTTATGTGATATGGGTGCTAGTGCAAGTGGAATACCTCATTCCTTATACCAAGAAATTATGCATGATATTGCATCTGCTAAGATAGAAGAGATTGATTTTACAATTAAGCTTGCCAATAGAGATACTATTTCACCAGTTGGGATTGTTAGAGATGTTGAAGTCTTGTGTGGGAAAGTTAAATACCATGTTGATTTTCTTGTCTCGGTTCCCCACAAGATGACTTTCGTCCCATTATATTTGGTAGACCCTTCTTGAATACTGTTAATGCTAAGATAGACTGCAATAAGGATATCGTTTCTGTTGGTTTAGGGGATATGTCTCATGAGTTTAATTTTGCTAAATTTCGTAGACAACCCCATGATAAAGAATTGCCTAGTAAATATGAAATTATTGGTCTTGCTTCTATTGCCATGCCTCCTACTGATCCTTTATAACAATATTTGCTAGACCATGAAAACGATATGTTTATGAATGAAAGAAGGGAAATAGATGAAGTATTCTTTAAACAGGGACCTATTTTGAAACACAACTTGCCTGTTGAAATCCTAGGGGATCCCCCTCCACCTAAGGGTGATCCCGTGTTTGAGCTTAAACCTTTACCTGATACTCTTAAATATGCTTATCTTGATGAGAAAGAGATATATCCTGTTATTATTAGTGTTTACCTTTCAGAGCATGAAGAAAAGAAATTATTGAAAACTCTGAAGAAGCACCATGCTGCTATTGGATATACTCTTGATGATCTTAAGGGCATTAGTCCCACTCTCTTCCAGCACAAAATAAAATTGGAGAAGGATGCTAAACCAGTTGTTGATCACCAATGACGGTTAAATCCTAAGATGAAAGAAGTGGTAAGGAAAGAAATACTAAAGCTTCTTGAGACAGGTATAATTTATCCCGTTGCTGATAGTCAGTGGGTAAGTCTTGTCCATTGTGTTCCTAAGAAGGGAGGTATTACTATTGTTCCTAATGATAAAGATGAATTAATCCCACAAAGAATTGTCACAGGTTATAGAATTGTAATTGATTTCCGCAAATTAAATAAAGCCACTAAAAAGGATCGTTACCCTTTACCTTTTATTGATCAAATGCTAGAAAGATTATCCAAGTATACACATTTTTGCTTTCTAGATGGTTATTCTGGTTTCTCTCAAATACCCGTGTCAAAAGAGGATCAAGAAAAGACAACTTTTACTTGCCCTTTCGGTACCTTTGCTTATATACTTATGCCTTTTGGTTTATGCAATGCACCTGTTACTTTTCAAAGATGTATGACAGCTATATTCTCTGACTTCTGTGAAAAGATGGTTGAGGTTTTCATGGATGATTTCTCCATTTACGGAACTTCTTTTGATGATTGCTTAAGCAACCTTGATCGAGTTTTGCAGAGATGTGAAGAAACTAATCTTGTCTTGAATTGTGAGAAGTGCCACTTGATGGTTAATGAAGGTATTGTCCTGGGGCATAAAATTTCTGAAAGAGGTATTGAAGTTGATAAAGCTAAGGTTGATGCTATTGAAAAGATGCCTTGTCCTAAGGAAATTAAAGGTATAAGAAGTTTCCTTGGTCTTGCCGGTTTTTATAGGAGGTTCATTAAGGACTTCTCTAAAATCTCTCGGCCTCTGACTAATCTCTTACAAAAAGATGTCCCTTTTGTCTTTGATGATGACTGTGTAGAAGCATTTGAAATACTCAAGAAAGCTTTGGTTTCTGTACCTATTGTTAAACCTCCTGATTGGAATTTACCATTTGAAATTATGTGTGATGCTAGTGATTATGCTGTAGGGGCTGTTCTAGGACAAAGAGTTGATAAGAAATTAAATGTTATCCAATATGCTAGTGAAACCCTAGACAGTGCCCAAAGAAATTATGCTAGTACTAAAAACGAATTTTTAGCAGTTGTATTTGCTTGTGATAACACTACAAAAAATACACTTCCGTGATGATACGTGTTTGCCACAGTAGGTCATGTTTTCTGTCATCGATGTACATCCATGACAAATTTATGACAAAATCAAGATAGTCATACCTGTGCTGTCGTAGAAGTGTTCCATGACATTACCAAAATTATCATCACGGAAGTGTCTGATACGTCCATTTTGCATCATGCTTTTATATCGATATTTATTGCATTATGGGCTGTTATTACACATTATGTCACAATACTTATGCCTATTCTCTCTTATTTTACAAGGTTTACATAAAGAGGGAGAATGCCGGCAGCTGGGGATTCTGGGCTGGAAAAGGAGCAAATATTAGAGACCTATTCTGCACAGCTCCAAAAGTCCTAAAACTTCACGGAAGTCATTTTCAGAATATATAAAAAATACTGAGCGCAAGAAGTTCCAGAGGGGGGCCACATCCTAGCCACAAGGGTGGGGGCGCGCCCTACCCCCCGGGCGTGCCCCCTGCCTCGTGGGCCCCCTGGTGGCCCTCCGATGCCCATCTTCTACTATATGGAGTCCTTCATTGAGGAAAAAAAATCATAAGCAAGCTTTCGGGACGAGACTCCGCCACCACGAGGTGGAACCTTGGCGGAACCAATCTAGGGCTCTGGCGGAGCTGTTCTGCCGGGGAAACTTCCCAACGGGAGGGGGAAATCATCGCCATCGTCATCACCAATGATCCTCTCATCGGGAGGGGGTCAATATCCATCAACATCTTCACCAGCACCATCTCCTCTCAAACCCTAGTTCATCTCTTGTATCCAATTCTTGTCTCCAAGTCTGGGATTGGTACTTCTGGGTTGCTAGTAGTGTTGATTACTCCTTGTAGTTGATGCTAGTTGGTTTACTTGGTGGAAGATCATATGTTCAGATCCTATATGCACATCAATACCCCTCTGATTATGAACATGAATATGCTTTGTGAGTAGTTACGTTTGTTCCTGAGGACATGGGAGAAGTCTTGCTATTAGTAGTCATGTGAATTTGGGATTCGTTCAAAAATTTTATGAGATGTGTGTTGTCTCTCCTCTGGTGGTGTTATGTGAACGTCGACTACATGACACTTCACCATTATTTGGGCCTAGAGGAAGGCATTGGGAAGTAATAAGTAGATGATGGGTTGCTAGAGTGACAAAAGCTTAAACCCTAGTTTATGCGTTGCTTCGTAAGGGGCTGATTTGGATCCATATGTTTCATGCTATGGTTAGGTTTACCTTAATACTTTTGTTGTAGTTGCGGATGCTTGCAATAGAGGTTAATCATCAGTGGGATGTTTGTCCAAGTAAGGGCAGCACCCAAGCACCGGTCCACCCACATACCAAATTATCAAAGTACCGAACGCAAATCATATGATCGTGATGAAACCTAGCTTGACAATAATTCCCATGTGTCCTCGGGAGCGCTTCACATCATATAAGAGTTTGTCCAGGCTTGTCCTTTGCTACAAAAAGGATTGGGCCACCCTGCTGCACTTTATTTACTTTTGTTACTTGTTGCTCGTTACAAATTATCTTATCACAAAACTATCTATTACCTACAATTTCAGTGCTTGCGGAGAATACCTTGCTGAAAACCGCTTATCATTTCCTTCTGCTCCTCGTTGGGTTCGACACTCTTACTTATCGAAAGGACTACGATAGATCCCCTATACTTGTGGGTCATAAAGACACTTTTCTGGTGCCGTTGCCGGGGAGTGAAGTGCCTTTGGTAGGTGGAGTTTGGTAAGGAAAAATTTATATAGTGTGCTGAAATTTACTGTCACTTGTTACTATGGAAAGTAATCCTCTGAGGGGCTTGTTCGGGGTATCTTCACCTCGACCAGTAAAGAAAAGAGTTTCTCCTGAACCTACCGAACCTACTAAAAATGAAAATGTCTGCTTTGAAATTCCTTCAGATATGATAGAAAAACTGCTAGCTAATCCTTTTGCAGGAGATGGAACATTACATCCTGATGAGCACCTAATGTACGTGGATGAAGTTTGTGGATTATTTAAGCTTGCAGGTATGCCCGATGATGTTATCAAGAAGAAGGTATTCCCTTTATCTTTGGAGGGAGATGCATTGACATGGTATAGGCTATGTGATGATATGGGATCATGGAACTACAAACGATTGAAATTGGAATTTCATCAGAAGTTTTATCCTAGGCATCTTGTTCATCGTGATCGTAATTATATATATAATTTTTGGCCTCGCGAAGGAGAAAGCATCGCTCAAGCTTGGGGGAGGCTTAAGTCAATGTTATATTCATGCCCCAATCATGAGCTCTCAAGAGAAATGATTATCCAAAGTTTCTATGCTCGGCTTTCTGATAACAATCGCACCATGCTCGATACTTCTTGTGCTGGCTCTTTTATGATGAAGACTATTGAATTCAAATGGGATTTATTGGAAAGAATTAAACGCAACTCTGAAGATTGGGATCTCGACGAAGGTAAGGAGTCAGGTATGGCACCTAACTTTTATTGTGTTAAATCTTTTATGGATACCAATGTTTTCCGTAAATTTAGCACTAAATATGGACTTGACTCTGAGATAGTAGCTTCTTTCTGTGAATCTTTTGCTACTCATATTGATCTCCCTAAGGAGAAGTGGTTTAAATATTATCCTCCCATAGAAGTAAAAGTAGCTGCATCTATTAAAGTTGAAGAAAAGACTATCACTTATAATGATTCTATTATTCCTACTGCTTATGTTGAGAAACCACCTTTTCCAGTTAGGATGAAAGATCATGCTAAAGCTTCAACTGTGGTTCGTAAAAGCAATATTAGAACATATACACCTCCCGATCAAGTTAAAGTTGAAGCTAATATTGCTATTGTTAAGGATCTCTTGGCTGATAATATTGATGGGCATGCTATCTATTTCTGTGATGAAACTGCTAGAATTGCTAAACCTTGTGCTAAAGATAAACATAGACCGATGGTAGGCATGCCTGTTATTTCTGTTAAAATAGGAGATCATTGTTATTATGGCTTGTGTGATATGGGTGCTAGTGCTAGTGCAATACCTATTGACTTATACAGAGAAATTATCCATGATATTGCACCTGCTGAGTTAGAAGAAATTGATGTCACCATTAAACTTGCCAATAGAGATACTATTTCACCAATGGGAATTGTTAGAGATGTTGAAGTCTTGTGTGGGAAAACTAAATATCCCGCTGATTTTCTTGTTCTTGGTTCCCCACAAGATAGCTTTTGTTCCATTATATTTGGTAGACCCTTCTTAAACACTGTTAATGCTAGGATAGACTGCAAAAAGGATGTTATTACTATTGGTTTAGGTGATATGTCTCATGAGTTTAACTTTTCTAAATTTCGTAGACAACACCGTGAAGAAGAATTGCCTAGTAAAGATGAAATTATTGGTCTTGCTTCTATTGCCGTACCTCCTAGCGATCCTTTAGAACAATATTTGCTAGACCATGAAAGTGATATGTATCTGAATGAAAGAAGGGAAATAGATGAAGTGTTCTTTAAATAAGGACCTATTTTGAAACACAACTTGCCTGTTGAAATCTTAGGGGATCCTCCTCCACCCAAGGGTGATCCCGTGTTTGAGCTTAAAGCATTGCCCGATACTCTTAAATATGCTTATCTTGATGAAAAGAAGATATATCCTATTATTATTAGTGCTAACCTTTCAGAGAAGGAGGAAGAAAAATTGTTGACAACTCTGAAGAAGCACCGTGCTGCTATGGATATACTCTTGATGATCTTAAGGGCATTAGTCCCACTCTATGTCAACACAAAATAAATTTGGAGAAAGATTCCAAACCAGTTATTGATCACCAACAATGACTGAATCCTAAGATGAAAGAAGTGGTAAGAAAAGAAATACTAAAGCTCCTCGAGGTAGGTATAATTTATCCCGTTGCTGATAGTCAGTGGGTAATTCCTATCCATTGTGTTCCTAAGAAGGGAGGTATTACTGTCGTTCCTAATGATAAAGATGAATTGATTCCGCAAAGAACTATTACATGTTATAGGATGGTAATTGATTTCCACAAATTAAATAAGGCTACTAAAAAAGATCATTACCCCTTACCTTTTATTGATCAAATGCTAGAAAGATTATCTAAACATACACATTTTTGCTTTCTAGATGGTTATTCTGGTTTCTCTCAAATACCTGTGTCAGCTGATGATTAATCTAAGACCACTTTTACTTACCCCTTTTGGTACTTTTGCTTATAGACGTATGCCTTTTGGTTTATGTAATGCACCTGCTACCTTTCAAAGATGCATGATGGCTATATTTTTTGATTTTTGTGAAAAGATATGTGAGGTATTCATGGATGATTTCTCCGTTTGTGGATCCTATTTTGTTGATTGCTTAAGCAACCTTGATCGAGTTCTGCAGAGATGTGAACAAACTAACCTTGTCTTGAATTGGGAGAAATGCCACTTTATGGTTAATGAAGGTATTGTCTTGGGGCACAAAATTTCTGAAAGAGGCATTGAAGTTGATAAAGCTAAAGTTGATGCTATTGAAAAGATGCCGTGTCCCAAGGACATCAAAGGTATAAGAAGTTTCCTTGGTCATGCCGGGTTTTATAGGAGGTTCATTAAGGACTTCTCGAAAATTTCTCGGCCTCTCACTAATTTATTACAAAAAGATATAACATTTGTCTTTGATGATGATTGTGTAGAAGCCTTTGAAATACTTAAGAAAGTATTAATCTCTGCACCTATTGTTCAGCCACCTGATTGGAATTTACCTTTTGAAATTATGTCTGATGCTAGTGATTATGCTATAGGTGCTGTTCTAGGGCAAAGAGTTGATATGAAATTAAATGTTATTTAATATGCTAGTAAAACTCTAGACAATGCCCAGAGAAATTATGCTACAACCGAAAAAGAATTCTTAGTAGTTGTATTTGCTTGTGATAAGTTCAGACCTTATATTGTTGATTCTAAAGTAACTATTCACACTGATCATGCTGCTATTAAATATCTTATGGAAAATAAAGATGCTAAACCTAGACTTATTAGATGGGTTCTCTTGCTACAAGAATTTGATTTGCATATTATTGATAGAAAGGGAGCTGAGAACCCCATTGCAGATAACTTGTCTAGGTCGGAGAATGTTCTTGATGACCCACTACCTATTGATGATAGCTTTCCTGATGAACAAGTAAATGTCATAAATGCTTCTCACACTGCTCCATGGTATGCTGATTATGCTAATTACATTGTTGCTAAGTTTATACCACCTAGTTTCACATACCAACAGAAGAAAAAGTTTTTCTATGATTTACGACATTACTTCTGGGATGACCCACACCTTTATAAAGAAGGAGTAGATGGTGTTATTAGATGTTGTGTACCTGAGCATGAACAGGAATAGATCCTACGCAAGTGTCACTCCGAAGCTTATGGAGGACACCACGCTGGAGATAGAACTGCACATAAGGTATTGCAATCCGGTTTTTATTGGCCTACTCTCTTCAAGGATGCCCGTAAGTTTGTCTTATCTTGTGATGAATGTCAAAGAATTGGTAATATTAGTAGACGTCAAGAAATGCCTATGAATTATTCACTTGTTATTGAACCATTCGATGTTTGGGGCTTTGATTATATGGGACCTTTTCCTGCCTCTAATGGATATACACATATTTTAGTTGTTGTTGATTATGTTACTAAGTGGGTAGAAGCTATTCCAACTAGTAGTGCTGATCATAACACCTCTATTAAGATGCTTAAAGAAGTTATTTTTCCAAGGTTTGGAGTCCCTAGATATTTAATGACTGATGGTGGTTCACATTTTATTCATGGTGCTTTCCGTAAAATGCTTGCTAAGTATGATGTTAATCATAGAATTGCATCTCCTTATCACCCACAGTCTAGTGGTCAAGTAGAATTGAATAATACAGAACTCAAATTAATTTTGCAAAAGACTGTTAATAGATCTAGAAAGAATTGGTCCAAGAAACTTGATGATGCATTATGGGCCTATAGAACTGCATATAAAAATCCTATGGGTATGTCTCCGTATAAAATGGTTTATGGAAAAGCATGTCACTTACCTCTCGAACTAGAACATAAGGCTTACTGGGCTATCCAAGAGCTCAATTATGATTTCAAACTTGCTGGTGAGAAGAGGTTATTTGACATTAGCTTACTTGATGAATGGAGAACCCAAGCCTATGAGAATGGCAAATTGTTGAAAGAACAAGTTAAAAGATGGCATGACAAAAGGATACAAAAGCGTGAGTTTAATGTAGGTGACTATGTGCTATACAACTCCCATTTAAGATTTTTTGCAGGAAATCTTCTCTCTAAATGGGAAGGTCCTTACATTATCGAGGAGGTGTATTGTTCCGGTGCCATAAAAATCAACAACTTCGAAGGACAAATCCGAAGGTGGTGAACAGTCAAAGAATCAAACATTATATCTCAGGTAATCCTATAAATGTTGAAACCAATGTTATTGATACCATAACCCCAGAGGAATACATAAGGGACACTTTCCGGAATGTTTCAGACTCCGAAAAGGAATAGGTATGTGGTACAGTAAGTAAACCAACTCCAAAATAGTTCTAATGGCAATTTTCTCCGTTTTGGAATATTTAGAAAAATAGAAAAATAAGAAGTAGTCCGGGAAGGACACGAGGGCTCCACGAGGGTGGAGGGCACACCCTATTCCCCTGAGCGCACCCCCTGCCTCGTGGGCACCTCGTGTGATCTCCGGACTCCGTTTTCTTGCACTTTACGTATTTTGGTCAGTAAAAATTTATTATATAATCCCCCGAAGGTTTTGACCACCGTATCACGCAAAAATCCTATGTTTGTGTTTAGAGCTGTTGCTGCTGCAGATTAGAGCAAGATGTCTTCGCAAGAGTCAGTCAGGGAGAGCTGGGTGTCTCATCCGACACCGAGATCAATGACAAACAACAATGTTGACCACTTTGGGCCAGCAACGGAGGAAGAGATGGAGGCTAATTTGAAGAGGATAGATGCCATGGAGTAGGACCAAGAAGTCACTTCTCGCTTCCGAGCTGGATTCACAATGGGGGAACTGCAGAGCTCGGCTATCCCAAACTCGGTTATCCCTTCCAATGTTAGATTTCTTTCTTATGAGAATATGAAAAAGAGTGTCACTTGTTCTCCCGTAGCTATTGCAACACCCTTGGGCGCAGGGATCTTTGGCTATTACAGGAAACCTTCGAAAGGAAATAATGGACCTCAAGCAGCAAGTCAATAAGCTCGAGGAGGAGAATCGTATCCTGAGGGGCATCATCGCCAAGAATATCACATCACCATCCCCGAAAAGGGAGATATAATCACATGGGTATGGTCACTCCCCTTGGCAACTGCCAAGCTTGGGGGAGTGCCCCCGTATCGTATCACCATCACTTTTATCCTTACCATTTTCTTAGTTCGATCCTTTTGATAATATCTCGATCTAGTAGCATAAAGTTTTAGTATGATCTAGTTGTGATATTTTCTTTATGATCCTTCTATGTAATCGAGTCCGTGAGCTATATATAGTAAATATTAGTGTTGAGTCAAGGGCTTGACTATTTTGCCATGATCTTGAGGGAATAAAATAAAAGAGAAAGAAATAAAAAGAAACAAAGAGATCATATGGATCTTATGGAGAGTAATGAGCTCACATAGAAAGAGTATGATGAATAAAAGTTGTTGAGAGTTGACAAACATAGTTTTGGTCATCGTTGCAATTAATAGGAAGTAATAAAGAAAGGGAGATCTTCACATATAAATATACTATCTTGGACATCTTTTATGATTGTGAGCACTCATTCAAATATGATATGCTAAAGAGTTGATGTTGGACAAGGAAGACAACGTAATGGGTTATGTTTTCTTACATCTAAGATAAATTATATTGTCATGGATCATCCAACATGATTGAACTTGCCTTTCCCTCTCATGCTAGCCAATTCTTTGCACCAAGTAGAGATACTACTTGTGCTCCCAAATACCCCTAAACCCAGTTTTGCCATGAGAGTCCACCATATCTACCTATGGATTGAGTAATATCCTTCAAGTAAGTTGTCATCGGTGCAAGCAATAAAAATTGCTCTCTAAATATGTATGGCTTATTAGTGTGGGACAAAATAAGCTTTATACGATCGTGTGATATGGAAGAAATAAAAGCGACGGACTGCATAATAAAGGTCCATATCACAAGTGTCAATATAAAGTGACGTTCTTTCGCATTAAGATTTTGTGCATCCAACCATAAAAGCGGATGACAACCTCCGCTTCCCTCTGCGAAGGGCCTATCTTTTACTTTTATCTCCTACCTCACATAAGAGTCATGGTAGTCCTCACCTTTCCTTTTTTACATTTTATCTTTTGGCAAGCATAGCATGTTGGAAAGATCCTGGTATATATGGCTAATTGGATGTGAGTCTTCATGAACTATTATTGTTGACATTGCCCTTGAGGTAAAACGTTGGGAGGCAAAACTATAAGCCCTTATCTTTCTCTATGTCCGATTAAAACTCCATACCCATAAGTATTGTGTGAGTGTCAGCAATTGTGAAAGACTATATGATAGTTGAGTATGTGGACTTGCTGAAAAGCTATTATATTGACTCTTTCCTATGTTATGATAAATTGCAATTGCTCCAATGACTGAGATTATAGTTTGTTAGTTTTCAATGAAGTTTATGATTCATACTAGAAATTGTGATTGAATTGTTACTCTAGCATAAGAAGATCATATGACAAGAATTATATAAGTTGCTGTTCTAAGAATGATCATGATGCCATCATGTCCGTATTTTATTTTTATCGACACCTCTATCTCTAAACATGTGGACATATTTTTCGATTTCGGCTTTCGCTTGAGGACAAGCGAGGTCTAAGCTTGGGGGAGTTGATACGTCCATTTTGCATCATGCTTTTATATCGATATTTATTACATTATGGGCTGTTATTACACATTATGTCACAATACTTATGCCTATTCTCTCTTATTTTACAAGGTTTACACAAAGAGGGAGAATGCCGACAACTGTCATTCTGGGCTGGAAAAGGAGCAAATATTAGAGACCTATTCTTCATAGTTCCAAAAGTCCTGAAACTTCACGTAAGTCATTTTCAGAATAATAAAAAAATACTGAGTGCAAGAAGTTCCAGAGAGGGGCCACACCCTAGCCACGAGGGTGGGGGGCGCGCCCTACCCCCTCGGCGCGCCCCCTGCCTCGTGGGCCCCCTGGTGGCCCTCCGATGCCCATCTTCTACTATATGGAGTCCTTTGTTGAGGAAAAAAATCATAAGCGAGCTTTCAGGACAAGACTTCGCTGCCACGAGGTGGAACCTTGGCGGAACCAATCTAGGGATCTGGCGGAGCTGTTCTGCCGGGGAAACTTCCCTTCGGGAGGGGAAATCATCGCCATAGTCATCACCAACGATCCTCTCATCGGGAGGGCGTCAATGTCCATCAACATCTTCACCAGCACCATCTCCTCTCAAACCCTAGTTCATCTCTTGTATCCAATTCTTGTCTCCAAGTCTGGGATTGGTACTTGTGGGTTGCTAGTAGTGTTGATTACTCCTTGTAGTTGATGCTAGTTGGTTTACTTGGTGGAAGATCATATGTTCAGATCCTATATGCACATCAATACCCCTCTTATTATGAACATGAATATGCTTTATGAGTAGTTACGTTTGTTCCTGAGGACATGGGAGAAGTCTTGCCATTAGTAGTCATGTGAATTTGGTATTCGTTTGATATTTTGATGAGATGTATGTTGTCTCTCCTCTAGTGGTGTTATGTGAACATCGACTACATGACACTTCACCATTATTTGGGCCTAGAGGAAGGCATTGGGAAGTAATAAGTAGATGATGGGTTGCTAGAGTGACAGAAGCTTAAACCCTAGTTTATGCGTTGCTTCGTAAGGGGCTGATTTGGATCCATATGTTTCATGCTATGGTTAGGTTTACCTTAATACTTTTGTTGTAGTTGCGGATGCTTGCAATAGAGGTTAATCATAAGTGGAATGTTTGTCCAAGTAAGGGTAGCACAAGCACCGGTCCACCCACATACCAAATTATCAAAGTACCGAACACGAATCATATGATCGTGATGAAACCTAGCTTGACGATAATTCCCATGTGTCCTCGGGAGCGCTTTACATCATATAAGAGTTTGTCTAGGCTTGTCCTTTGCTACAAAAAGGATTGGGCCACCTTGCTGAACTTTGTTTACTTTTGTTACTTGTTGCTCGTTACAAATTATCTTATCACAAAACTATCTATTACCTACAATTTCAGTGCTTGCAGAGAATACCTTGCTGAAAACCGCTTATCATTTCCTTCTGCTCCTTGTTGGGTTCGACACTATTACTTATCGAAAGGACTATGATAGATCCCCTATACTTGTGGGTCATCAGTGTCCACTTCCATGATGATAAATCGTGCGTCACAGAAGTGCTTTCGTCAAGGGTGACCAACACGTGGCATCCACCGTAACGGAACGCCGTTAAGCTATCAGGTCCGGTTTTGGATCCGATAACCCGTTAACAGCCCCGACCAATGGGGATTTTCCACGTGTAAAATCATCATTGGCTGGAGGAAACACGTGTCGGCTCACCGTTGGGACAGATGTCATCCACTCATTGGACCCAAAAGCGCCTATGATACATCAACACGTGGCACGGCCCAACAGAGGCCCATTCCTGTGAAAAGGCTGGCCCGTTTGACTTGGTCAAAAGGTGGCGGGCTGGCCCACAGCAATCCTGTTAACGGCCTATTCGCATATAGCCCATTTACATCCCGCTAACCTAGGGCCCGTTTATGGCCTATCCGAATTAGGCCCAGTAGCGTCATCTGAGCCGTCCAATATAATTCCAACACGTTTTAACTTCCGGCCCATGTATGGCCCATGACGTATTTCGGCCCGTATGAGGCCCTTATTACTCTCGGCCCATTAACGGCCCGTGGTAAAACTGGCCCGTAATGAACAGTGTCTCACTTTATACCCATTAACGACACGTGGTGAAAATGACCCGTAATGAACAGTGTATCACTTCCAATGGGCCGCTTCCAGCCCATGTTATCTTTCGGCCTTCTCGGGGCCCATTTATTCTTGGGCTCATTTCTACATTCGTTTACTTACGGCCCGTTACTGTCATTTTCTGCTTGTGGGCCAAATTCAGCCCGTGGTTACAGTCGGCCCGTTTGTGGCCCATTAATACGTTGGGCCGTTTTCATAGCGTCATCAAAATACGACCGATTAACGACGACCCGTTATGGTCGGCCCATGAATAGATGATTTCAACTCTAGCCCATTTACGGCCATGTTTGGCTAACCGATCATAAGCCCGTAGAAGGCCCATTGATGATACGACCCATAGAAGGCCCATTGTGTCTACGGCCCATATAAGGCCCATTGTTTCTATGCCACGTAGATGGCCCATTGTTTCTACAGCCCTTAGAAGGCCCATTGTTTCTACGGCCCGTAGGAGGCCCATGTTAACTACAGCCGGTGGGCATCAAAGTTCGCCACTAGTGAAAATATAGGGAACACCCTACACTATACAAAAATGGCTTGCTGTTTTCTTTAGCCGATGGCTGCACGTTAAGAAAATTTTTGTATCGCACCAAAACAAATTACAACTATAAAAAAAGGAAGGTTGGCATACAAGTTAACAGTCTAGCAGATAAATGCACCACCAGAAGTTCAGAAGCTCAGTTCATTTGACATGACTGTTATGTTTTCATGTTGTATTGTCTGATGGAGCACCATAACCTTCGCCTTCAGTTCTCCTAGGCTCCTGAACAACATAGCAAATGTCTGATAGTCTAGTTTCAAAACCATGCATATCTTGACAACATCGAACAACGTCTCTCCTTGTTTCACAAAGGGTCTCTGTTAGGGAATGGACTTGTGTCTGGAGCGCGGATACAACATTGTTTTGAGCTTGCATATCTTGATCATGAGGAAGTTTGGACGAGATTGCCTTAACAACCAAGACAATATTACGTAGGAACATGCTTTTGGCACTGTTAGTGGACAACTACTGACCCACTGCAGCAAGAGCTGACATTGCGGTTATAGTTGCCTCGCCACCTTCAGAAGGTGGCAGTTCCACCAATTTTTCCATAGCTCGCTGAAAAGTTGTGGTTTTACATTAGTAGTACCAGAACAGAAGATATTAAGGAGGCAGCAAAACCAAACAAAATAGATTTGGTCTATATACAAAACTTATTCTAGTGAACCCATGTAAAATAATAGTTGTATTTTATTGCAAAGTACATAATAAAACCAGGTTCCAAACATATGACCATGTACAATCACTAATGTATTGTCTATTTCTTCACATTGTATTGAGGGATAATGATAAAGAGACAAAGTTTATAATACGGTAAGCATAGTATGACATCATTCATATCACAAAACAACTGAGAACAGACAAACAGGCAATTATAACATTGTGTGGGCAAGTCCAGCACGGAACTAGATTACAGGTCAAGATCAAAGGAACATCACTCCTCTCTTTTAAACCTTGTAAGGTGCAATGATACGCTAAGACAATTGTGTATAAAATTGAAAAGAGTAATAGACATTGGCTGCAAACCATGCAATTCAAGGCGTAAGTCAGAGTAAGTAGTAGTTAAGAGGCATGAGGATTAAGGACTTACAACAGCGGCTTTGACTGGTGTAGTCATGCCCTTCTTGTTGCTGGTGTGACAGTCCTTGAAGATTTCGACAACATTTGATTCAGGTACTTTTTGGTCCTTGCGGGCTTTCCTCTGTATTTGGAACAAGTCAATATAGATCTGATAATATGGTACAGCGAAAAGAGTGAAACAACAACTAATTACAAGAGCCTCACAGTGTGCAATATTGCTACAAAGTTCATCTAATCTTGCTAACTCATCTTGTGTCAAGAGTGCTTCAGAAGTAGTGTTAGGTGGCAACGGAGCTTGGGAACGTGCTGCTAGCTGAGTTGACCAACGAGTAAATCGTGCAGCTGGTGGTACCATGGAAGATGTTGCAACAACTAGGGTTGTCTCTGCTTGTTTGGTGGCAGCTATTTGTTTCTGTTTGGCTTGTTCTGCAGCTCGTGTAGCATGGGATACCCTGTCGGTACAATTTTCCGCTAGACTTTGACCTTCTATTGCACCATAAGTACCAGCTGAATCTGCAGGATTGTTCCGCTTCCCTTTCCCCGTGGTTCTGTCGCTTCCTCTTTCTCTGTGCCATGTTAAGTCGAGACGATAAGAAAAACGAACAACAATTTAGTTCATCAGAACAAATGTACTTTGATGTAAGAACATGGTGTGATAGACAGATATTGTATGTTCTAGAAATAGGAACACGTGTCTTAGTCACAAGTATAATGTGTAAAGTAAGTAGATGAAATTCAACAAAATTAGAAGCAATACAAGCTAGACATCATACATAACATGCAACCACATATAACAGTGCCAAGTTAGAGGGAGCACCTGTGATGGTGCACTAGGGGAGACGTGCTCATCACCAACACAGCTACGTTGAGTGTCTATGCATGTGTTGTCTTGGAAATCATCTTGGGGGAATGGAGGAGTAAAATCTGTAGAGGCCCTCCATTTGGAAGGAGCACCTTCATCCGCTGCCTTGCTAACTTCCTTCCGCTTTATTGATTTTGAATTGTCAAGTAAAACCAACAAGAAAACGCAATAAAATTCACTCTTCATAAATCATTCGTGCATGATACTGACAATCACTACTTTGATGTAAGGCAAACACATGATTCCAGGATGGAATAATACGAAAAACAGGACCGCATGGCATATTCACAATTGTTTGTGTAAACTAAGCAGAAACCATTTCACCAAATAAGAAGCAATGCAAGCTAGACATCACATGAAAGATGCAACCAATATGACTCTGCCAAGTTAAAAGTGTCGCATCATAAATGGCATTTCAACAAATTAGAAGCAGTGCATGCTATAAATCATATCAAAGATGCAACTAATATCACACTGCATATACTAAAGGTGTCTCGTCATATTGATTTATGTTGGATACAAAAAAAATAGTTTTATGTGAGGACATGCTTAATAGACAGATGTACTATGTACTAAATATAGGAAGGCATGTCACATTAACAGATATAAAGTACAAGCTAAGCCGAATAGCACATGAAGTTTAACCAGATTGGAAGAATTACAATCTAGACACCATATGCAACATGCAACCACATATCACGCTGCCAAGTTAGAGCAAGCACCTGCGATGGTACTGTAGGGGAAATGCGGTAATCAACTACAGAGCTACGTTCACTATCTTGATCTAGCCTTGCTATTTCTTGAGAATCATGTCGGGAGGCTGATGCTGCATTCTTTAAATAAGGAGTAATCCACTTGCCTGACTACCTCATCATAAGTGATTGATGAGGGATACACAAGAACATTAGTTTGATATAAGAACATGGTTAATACACAAATGTACTAGTATGTACCAAAAACAGAAAGGCATGTCATATTCAAAGGTATAATGTGTAAGCGAAGCAGATGCAATTTAACCAAATTGGAAGCAATACAAGTTAGACATCCCGCTGGAGTGGTGAGCATGATAATCTAGGACCTGAGAGCCTGGTGGGAGGCGGGCTGCTTCACCACCATCGCAATTTTTAGTTGGCTTCCAGGTGATGCCTCTCTTTGCTGGGCTTGTCATTGGCTCGGCCAGTGCCCTGACTAGCTATTTGTCTTTTGGTGCTCACAGGATGGTGGTTCATGTAAAAAATATCTTTCCTTATCTTAATAAAGACAGACTTCGGCCTTTCGAATACAAGCTAGACACCATATGGAACATGCAACCACATATGACACCGCGAAGTTAAAGCAAGCACCTAGGATGGTGGTTCATTGCGAGCGAGGTCATCAACTCCAGAGCTATGTTTACCGTCTCCATCTGCCGTCACTGCACCCTTTATAGCGTCGTAACGTGCCGTGCTTACCCGCGTAGAAAGCTGGAGCAACTTCTCTCTTTTCTTTTCTACTTCTCTCGAGGCAGACTCTGAAATACCCTTGCATAAAAACACAATAGTGAGAGTATGGGTGAAGTGTGTGCAGAACTAGTGCACTGTAAAAGTAGTAGATACCAGGTGGCTGAAAAATAAAGGACAGGAGACATATGATAGCTCTACAACATTGCATGACAAACAAAATTAGATTCTACTCCATATGATTTTGTAATATATGAGCACAGGAAATGTAGGTACTACTCCAGCACAGCACCACATGTGGCCATATCAAGATAACAGTCGACTGAAAATAAATAGGCCAGTCGATTTTTTAATGAACTGTCCGATCTATAGGAACGGGCAGATGGCCTTCGTCTACCTCCCGCCAGTCACTGTTGACGATCTTTCTCGAACCGCCAGCGACCACCGGCCCAGACCCCTGCCTCCGCGCCCCACCCTCCCCTCGACCTCACACTACCGCCATGCTTGGCAGTGCCCCCAGGCCATCCCTTTAATCCCGGCTGACCTCGAGATCGGGCGCTAGTAGCTCTAGGCCCCACATGCCCCTAAGATAAACACCGAGGCGCTGCTTGCCCAGCGTAATAGGCAGACTAGCGCCTGTTACGCCGGGGAATGCTTCCGTTAATTGGGAATCAATTGACCAGGAATTGAAATTCAGGGGGGCGGACCGACCTCTAGCTAAGGTGAAATAGTATATGAGGAAAACCTTGTGCATCGTGAGTTACTAGGAACATCTAGTATCAAGAAGAAGAGGTCAACTAGTGTCTTCTATGGGATGAATATCGTGCAAGAAGACACGTAAGATTTGCATGGATAAGGGAAGAGGAGTGCCATTTTCGGTTGCCGGTGTGGTCGCCTCCACATGTCGCGCCGATCTTCTTGTTTTTGCCGGGGAAACCGATGTTCTGGAGGGTGCAGGCTTGGATGAACCCATGGCCAAATTGTTGACTGTGTTGCCGTGGCCGTATGTCGGCGGAGGGGAAGAAGATCCGAGGCGGCGAAGGACGGCGTAGCAGGAACAACTCCGGTGCGGTGGAGGGTGGCGGAGTTGGAGCGGCAGCGGTGAGGCATAGGACGGCATGGTTGAACTGGCTCGGGTATGGATGGCTCGGCCTTGGATTCAACTACTAGCCATAGAGGGCGTTGCGGTTGAGGTTGTGGTGGACAACGACGTCGGGGTATCGGCTCCGGCGTGATGGAGGAGAGCGGCGGTTGATGGGTGGAATGCGGTGGCGGACGGAGGACGCCGGGGTTTCGCGGCTGGTGGAGTGGTAGTTTTTGCATCCACGGAGTACGAATGGGGAATCGGACGGGTGGGTGGGGGGGGGGGAGGGGGAGAACCATGTTTCGGTCTGGGACGCGCTTGTTTTTGGCTTTTTTGAACAAATGATGGGACGCGCTTGTTTGAAATTTTGGGAAGGTACAAACTTTGCCCCCCTCTTATATTTCGGACCTACTGCGGGTCGGGGTAGGATGGTAATCCTAGGTGTCCCAAATAGTGGGCGGGAGCGATTTCGGCCGCGCGCATGTGTGTTTAGGCGGCCATTGTGTATGAATGTTTTTCGGAGGCGGTTGCGTGGCGTCTAGATGAAGCTACAAACCTAGCCCGGTTTAGACCTTTGGACATCGGGCCGGTTGGTTTCACGAGTCGGAGTTATTAGAAAAGTATTTTCCTTGTACTACCAAACATTGGTCTCACGCGGTTTCAGGCGAGTAGAGGCTCTTTTGGCACTTTGTTGGAAATTTTGAAACACAAGCATTCACGTTTAGAGTACTCTTGAACTTTGAGGATTGACCTAAATATACAACGTTAAATTTGACCTTGTATGTTTGAAAACCTCATTAAATTATCCGCTTCTTTTTGAAATTTTGACACTTGAAAATCCTATAACTACGATTATTTTGGAATGGAGGAGCTAAATTAGAATCTATTTTGTACACGACTACATGTGCTATTATGTACAAAATCAGAGCAAATATTGGTGCCCCCATAATTTAGGTATGATTTACAAATGCCATGATATCAAATTCAAATAATCGAATGGACTTCATGTTGAATTTGATTTTTTAAAACCACCTTAAGTTGAATTCAAATGTATGCTAGTTCATAGGTAGCTATGTATAATGTTCATTGTGTAACTTTCGTATGTATAATGTGCTTTACACACACAACATGAACTATACTCACGTTTATATTCGATTGCTAAAGCGATGAATTGTCTGGAGTTCAAAAAACTAACTATGTGGATCAATTGTGTCGAATAATAACATAGACATGCTCAAATTCGATAGAATCAAGATGTCCGATGGATCAATGACCGTTCCTTACGCGAATTGCAAATATCATGATCCCATCCTAATATTTGGATACAATTTATATCTTTAATCAATGTGTACATCAGTCTTGTATGTGTAGTTTCACTCTCCATCAGTGGTCTCTCACACATGCTCACACACTCTCTCCCGAGGTATCTTTCTCGCACACATGCTCTCAATATAACCCTCCCCCCTCTGGTAACCATTTACAACTGTTTTCACTAACCTTTATCACAAGCACTCTTCCTCTCGCAAGCATACACACACACAATCCCCATCGACCCTTTCTATATACATAGACTTGCCTATGTGTCTCATTACGCACATTATCTTTAGGCCTGTCTCTCACGCATTGTCTCACACCTCTCTTCCTAATCGACGAGTATGATTCTAGCAGAGCATTCTGTAGGATGCCCCTTAAAGTTAGGTTGGATCAATAGTAATATCAGAGATAAAGGGGTTACCTTAGTCCGAGAACCTAGGGTTACAAATCCTAGCCGGCTTTGTCAGTGGACATAGAGTCCTTCACAATTATGCTATCCTTGTCTTGTACGACTAGTTATCCATGGGTCTCCCGAAATGCCTCATGGGCCGATCAATGTGGCGTAGGACGAAACCGAACGAAGGGCCTCACCTCGACCCACCGGACCTCACGTGGTGACACACCCTCTGCCCCCACATCTCGTTATCTTCTCAAACCCACACACACCAACACAGTCACCACACACACAAAATATATTCTCCTGGTGCCTCTATCCACTCCCCCTTGCATATACACAGTCAAGGGAATCTCTCGCCATGACATCATATTCGTCTCTCTCTCTCTCTCTCTCTCTAGACCACTCTCATTTGTTGTGCTATCTCTCCCACGCCCCCCCTGATGGCCCCTCTATCCATGCCTCTCTTGAATATGTAATACACACACATACCTCTCTAGGCCCTGCCAAATGCATCAACTACACATTCACACATGTTACATCACGTACCCCATTGATCTAAAAAGCCCTCTCTTCACGTTTATTTCGCATACAACATTCCTTTTGAATAAAGTGTGGCCAAAAATGTTTTAGAATTTCTACATATATACAACATTACAAAGTTATATGGAGGAGTACGAACGCTTGCATTGCATGGTTCCCACAATGATATTTATTCCGCACTATGAATTTGTATATTTTTATACTATATATAAAGTTAGTCATAATAAAGAGAAACGAAGAGCATCTCTCTCTCCATCGCATACCCCCCCCTCTACAGCCCTTTCACGTACACACACAAACTATCTCCAGGTCCTCTAAAAGTAAGCCCCCAACACATTCACGCATGTTTCATCTTTCTCTCGCGATATATACAGTGACGATCATTGTATTTGAAGCGAAAGCACGATACGTACATTGGACTTTAGAATCCACTCATTACGGTCACCATTTTACGGTTTGTGGTTATTATACAGTCACGGGCTCACCGTACAACTCTGTATTTGCTCAAGACATGACTAGTTGACTAGTTAAACGCTCCACGTGGCACCTCTAGTGTTGCATCACATTATCTCACTACCATCGGGCCCACCTGTCGGCTTGTATCTACTCTACATCTACACTCTTATAAAATACTAGCAAGATGCCCATGCGTTGCACGGAACATCAAGATGCATTTGTATTAGTAGTTTATCTTGTGGGAGAAGAGAATGAACAAGGGAAGGCCTTATTTGCAAGTGTGGAGAGGGGTGTGGGTATCTTTTTGCAAAATTACCATAGTTTCCTTCCTATCCGTTAGATATAGATCGGACGGCCTATATTGCAGGATGGCAGGCACATGATCATCACCGACTATGCTTTTTATAAGATTAGGGATAAAATACACTTATAAAAAACTGAGTTGGTGATGATGGTGTATCTGCCATCCTGCGATATAGGCAGTCCGATTTATATCTGATGGATAGGAAAGAAACTATGACAATTTTGCAAAAAGGTACCCACACACCTCTCCACATTTGCAAATAAGGCCTTCCCTCGTTCATCCTTTTCTCTCACAAGATAAACTAGTCATGCAAATGCATCTTGATATTACGTGCAACGCACGGGCATCTTGCTAGTAAGAATGAAAACAAATGACAAAAAAATATTGGACGGTGGTTCAAAGTCATGACTGCGGGCACAATGGACAAGGTAGCCTTGTATTGGTATGACGAGCCGTCTGTTTTAACACACAAGAGCTGGTGTGGTGATTATACACACACGCACGCATGCACATGAACTGCATGCACGCAACACTCACACGAACACATGCACCCACGCACGCATGCAAAACTCACATGTACACATGCAGCCACGCACGCACACAACACTCACACGCACACACGCACGCATGCATGCACACACCAGTACACTACACGACCAACACACACTCTCACGCTCAAGTGCTCAACCTACACGTGCATGCGCACACATCAGGCCCTGACAGACACATACACAACTAGGTGATTCCCACGCACGGGGTGGAGTCTTATCGCGCCTGTGTAAATTTGTGTTTATCTGACCTTTTCCCTATGCGAACTGACAGGTGGGACCCACAAGGAACATGGTCAATTTAACTAGTCAACATGGTGCCATGCAGACTTTGGCCGGTCAACAGAGTGCAATCCGATGCTGATCCGTGAGCAAGTGACCGTATAATCACCGCAAAATGTATATAGTGACCGTAATCAGCTTATTCTAAAGTTCGGTGAATGTATTACGCTTTTCTCTCTATAGGCCCTCCAGAACTACATCTCTACACGTTCTCGCATGTTACATCTAACAACTATGCAATACATCACTACTACTACACTCTAACACAATAAATCATATGTGTTTTTAGTTTTACTAGATATCATATTGTTACTTAATTATTCAGTTTGCATACATTAAAATTGCCTTTGAAATGTATGGCCAGTATCATATACCGCGCGGGAAAAATCCTGCCCTTTCCTGTTTAATCGGGGTTGTATCGATGGATCATGCGAAACAGCAAAACTATAGTACTATATACAGTACAAGTGACAGTTCACTGGGCTGTCGTGTCATTTACTCCTCCGTCGTAAGAGTGGAGCGCTCGCTTTCATAAATATTCTAGCCCCTTTCGCCGACATCTGGGGCATTAAGCTACCGGTTCCACGTGCCATACCAGAATATAGTGCAGAGCAGCCGGGGTGAAGCACCCAGTCATGGTGCCGGCGTAGTAATGAGCAATGAGGCGTCAAATCAAAAAGCTGCACCTTTCCCGCAGTTAAGTTGGAGGGACGAAGTAATAATGCTAAAAAAGAAGTTGGAGGGACGAAGCAACCATCATTTCACTCGTTGCTGAATCCGCTTCTCCCTCATTTTCTTCAAGTTAACCACGTGTTGCTTCTACCATTGTTCTGCCTCATGTGGGAAGCAGATCGGCTTGGTAAAGCACTGACACGTGGGACCGCATGTTAGCAAACCGCCAGGACAATGTCCCCTAAAAATAAGAAACCTCCCCCGCCATCCGCGTGGCAAAATCACCTCCTTTTTACTAATCTTGATTCTATAATTTTTTAGATCAATATAACTGAGATTTGTATAGATAGCACACTGGAGCAAAACCAAGTGGTAGGGTCAAGGGCATCCACAATGTGTAGCCAAATGTGAAAATAGCTTTTGGCATCATGGGAACCATTGTGGACGGTGTTTCCAAAGTCAAAAGGATGGAACCGAAGCTCCCTGATTGATTGATTGAAGGAATAGAAAAATGCAACGTCTCTCCTCTTTCTCCCGTGCTTGGACGCATGTACAATATAGAGGACAGAGTCTACTCCCCTGTCCCTTCTATCACAAATCACAAAGTAGTGAGGCGTCAAATCACAAAGCACGGATGAAGCAACCATCATTTCACTCTTCGCTGACTCCGCTTCTCCATCGTCTTCTTCGAGAAACCATCTCACCACACTAAGCTGGACGGACGACGCTATTGTCTATGAGTAGTACTAGTATTTACGCGTCCTTTGGTTCAACGGACTTCCTGGATGCAAATAAGGCGGTTGTCTCGGCTTGCAGGCGGCACTTGCAAATGACTTACCGTGGTCTCCCTCAATGGTGTTATCCGTCGAACACACTTTGCCAAACCACAACGTTCGAGATATCGTCGATGTCACCGCAATGGGGAAGGAAGTCAAATACAGTTACTACCTCCATTTTTGTACACAAGGCCAGTATATCAAAATTACAATTTGCAAAAGGCCACTAACACTAATCGAGGCAAAATTGACGGGGTTTGCCTCGTACTAGCAACCAAGGACATTAATATCCCCTGCATGCATGCGGAAGTGAGAAGGTTGGTTTGCATGGCGCTCCATTAATCAAGCGATGAGGAGTGAGATGGTTAGATATTTGGGCTTTTGAGAAAAAAATACGCATTAATTGACACGTGAAATAAGGATTTGTATCGATTAACCCCGCGAAGGAAAACCCCGCCTTTCTTTTTTAACACTAGTACTCCTAGTATGTAGTACTACGTACTTATCCTGTTTGGGTCTAGGCCTTGCATTGCCATACTTCACAACACATTTTTGCCAAGCTTGCCTAAAGTTTTCAAAATGAAAAGGAGGTACACTTGCGCATGGCTGTCGCGGTCGCACCGCACCCTCACACGGTTGCTCCTGCACGGCGCGGGCGCACTGCACCCTCACATGCAGAGTCGCTCCGGCACGCCGCAAACCCAACCAAGGGAACGCACCCTCAGTGACACGTGCTGTCGCATGTGAACAAACCAAACTCGGCCATCCTACCCCTGACACATAGTTTTCGTTGATAGAGTATTTTTATCCAACTGCATGTTGGGGAGTATCCGTGCGGCCCGTCCGGTGGTTTGTTGGGGAAGAAGAAGAGGTGAGGAAGAAGGGTTAGGAGACGTAGGATATTCATCCAACTGCCTGAAATGGTAGACTGACACAAGTCAGGCGAGTTGCATAACAATATATGTTTTTACTACATAGCAAAAGATCCATAAAAACAACAACATAAATAAAAACTATCACTGCTCGCGGAATGAGACGGCCTCGTCGTCTTTGGCTGCCGGCGCGAAACAGTCGTAGCTACCGACGTGTGTCTCCGCACCGTGGTTGTCCTCGGCCTCCAGCTACTCGTTCACGCGGAGCGTGCGGGCGCTCTGCACGGACGAGAGCACCGCCCGGTTCAAGTCGAGGACGTCCGGTTCCGCCGGCAGGAGGGCCTCGATGGCAGCGGCATCCGCACGCTCCGTGTTGAGTCGAGCCTCCGCCGCCTGGTTCAAGTCCAGGACGTCCGGTTCCACCTGCAGGAGGGCCTCGATGAGAGCGGCATCTGCGCGCTCTGCGTCAAGTTGAGCCTCTGCCGCCCGGTTCAAGTTCAGGACGTCCGGTTCCGCCTGCAGGAGGGCCTCGATGGCAGCGGCATCCGCGTGCCCCGCCTCAAGTTGAGCCTCCGCTGCCCGGTTCACATCCACGACATCCAGTTCCGCCTGCAGGAGAGCCTCGATGGCGGCGGCATGCGCGCGCTCCGCGTCGAGTGGAGCCTCTACCTCCCGATCCTCCTTTAGTATCACCAGGTTGAACCGCTGGTCCGCCTGCACCACGGGGACTCGGACGCCGGCACGAAGTCGACGTCCGTCATCTCATACACATCAGGGGCCTTCTGCGCCGCGACCTCCACCATGAACATTGGATCGGCTTCCTCCTCCTCATAGCTTGGCTCCAGATAACTCAGGGATTGGCCCGCCGCAAAGCGAGCTTGGGAACGGAGGTCTCTGGCGCCGACTGCCGCTGCGATTTCTGCATGGCGCTCCGGCATCAGCATCTTGTAGTATGTGATCTTGTGGCGCACCATGGCTTTCCGGCGAACTAGGGGACGCTTGATGCGGGCTAGGGGGTCGAAAGGTGGGGGAATGGGCTGGAGATTAGGTGTGGTTTTAGGGCAGTGGCTGGCGTAGGCCGAGCAGTGAAGGTTCTGGTGTGAATAGTGGTTCCGGTGACGACCGGTCAATCAGTTTTGACTGTACATCACTCTTGTCGCGTTCGCGTTGCAGCCCGGCACGCTGGACCCTCCATGTCGCTCACCGAATGGAACACGCTTCGTCTTGCGTTTTCGCTCGCTTGTGGGACCGCAGTTGAGAGCAAACCGACGTCCCCCCCCCGCCCGCGTCATTTTATGCGGAGTAAATAAAAACAAAGAGAGTATACTATGGATGAGGATCCCCTGACGTGGCCGAACGCATTGAGTAACTGACATACGGGGCCTAGCAAGCATGGGGTCCGCCAGTAAGTGACCGAAAGGGAGGGTAAGGCAGGGATACGTATGTGAAAGGAGCTTCCAGTGATATAATTTTCACATTATACATCTCATGTACTATTAATCTTGTCAATAGTCAAATGCGGTTTTGAAAAACGCATTAGAGCATGGTTAATAATATAGCCAGTCGATGGCTATAAGGAACCGCCATGTCATCTATAGCCATCATCTATTATATGCATTCATACAGTAGTGTGGGCTATAAGGTTGGCTATTTCCCGCAAAAAATTTATAAGGTTGGCTATTGTATTAGTACTTTTTTCCATCTCCTCTCCATCTCTTTCTTCATATTTATTGTACGTATTTAACTAGGAATGTGTATATAGCTAGGCTTTTGCATGAAAGCTCACCCCCCTTACTTTTTCACATCTCTCTCCTCCACATAGGCCCTATATAAATGGAAGGAGGGAGTACAACTATGAGCACTGCATACTCTAGTACAGATGTTGTCAGTACTCCACTAGTACTATTGGACATGGAGCTTAAAAAAAGTTACTATTGGACTGGCTATACGTGGCGAAATCCTAGTAGGAAGAGCATGCGCGAGAACAAGCACATTCATGTGGTTGAAAACAAATTGGAAACCATCTCTAGTACAAATCTAGGAGTACGTACGAATCTAACAATATTGATTGGGCGTTGTTGAATGTTGATACTTTTTTTATCAAAGTAGAGGTACTTTGACTACACATAAAACTTGTATGTAAACTAGAAAGGATAGGATGGAGTATATTGTACATTCAAAAACGAAACGAACATTGAATACCCTTTATATATGATTTGCGGATGCTATGATCACCGGTTCAAAATTTTGAATCCGCCTTAGGTATCACACATGCCCCCACTCGTTCTCTCTCGATTTCATCTCGGGGTCCGGAGATCGATTGAAAGAGGACTAGGGTGGGTACAATACGTTCATTTCGGTTATGAACGTACAATATACTCCCTCTGATCCCCACATACCTCCCCCCCCGCGGGTCATTTCTATCATAGAAACAGACCAAACCTTTATCTCCTTGCATGGCACACAATTGATCTCTAAACATCAATCAATCTCGTCAACATGTGTCAGGGCATGAACCAAATGGGATGTCAAAACTAAGACGCGAAGCAACACGTAGTGGAGGCAAAGTGAAACTTCAAACGAACCGTTTGTTTGTATGCATGTCAGACAAATTACAAATAAACATTGGAAATTCAAGCATGGTCTAGGCCCACATGCGAATGATACTCGGCGGAATGTTCAGATGAGGCATGCGGGAGGATGGACTCGACCGGAGGGCGACATGATTGATGGAGAAGATTGTTGGAGAGGAATGAGAAATAAGGAAATGCCACATGATTATACTTGAATGGCTCAAATAAACAATAAGTTGTCTCGCTTGGCCTACATAGTGAAAGGCCTAATGCGCAACGCCGAGCACTGACGCTCGAATATGGCTGGGAAAACAAGGAAACCGACATGTGGGGCACACCTGTCGAGACGACGTAGCGCAAACTAGTCCAATGGAGGATCTGGCCCACGACCTCCTCGCCACTAGCAACCATTCATGTGGGTCGTGGGGGCCAACAACGTGGCGCAGCTCCAGCACTGCCTCTGGACACGGCAACCGCGGTGAGCGACACGCTCATCATCGCTAGATACGGTCTGTTTCAGTGTGCCGAGGGTGGCATTAGTGCTGTGGCACGACCAACAGTATGTTTGGTTTCTGCCCAAGGTTGCCCATGATTTGGCCAACATTGGCAAGAAAAATGAACTAGAGTTGGCTAGAGTTCATTGGCATGCCAAAAAAATGGCAACCATCCATTTTTGGGTCATGACCAAAACCTCAAAAAAATGGCAACCATCCAAACAAAGACCAATCTTTGGGTCATGACAAATTTTTCGGTAAGGTGCACTCTGGCCACAATCCAAACACACCCCAACACCCGGCTCGTCGAGGATGCACGGGGCACTGGGACGCATCCGCGGAGTGGTGTAGCACCGCTGTCGGATTCACGGGTTCCGACAGACCCTTAAGGTTCGAACACTGGGGTGCGCGCGGAGATCACGCCCTCTACCTCCCCGTCTCGCAAGGATCTAAACTACTAAAAGAACTGCACAAGAGACACAAGGTTTATACTGGTTCGGGCCACCGTTGTGGTGTAATACCCTACTCCAGTGTGTGGTGGCTGGATTGCCTCTTGGGGCTGATGATGATGAACGATACAAGGAAGAACGGCCTTGCGAGGGTCCGTTCTTGGCTGGGGCGATGAACTGCTAGGAGGAGTTCAGTCGCCCTTCTCTCTTTCTCTCTCTCTCTCGCTCTCTCTGCTTTTCTCTCACTTGTCGACCATCTAGTTGAGATCGAACCGAACCCTCTGCTATGTGGGTGGCCGGTCCTATTTATAGGCAAAGGCCCTGGGCCTCTTCCCAAATATTGAGCGGGAAGGGCGCCAACAATTGGCCAATTTGAAGGGGAACATCTAGTACACTTATCCTGACTAAAGTTGGTCTTCGCCCGCGAAAGGCTCTGCGGTGACGCCGTGCTGGGCTCCATGGTGACCTCCATCTTGTAGTCCGCCTGGTCTTGGTCTCGTTGCACCGAAATGGCAACCTTTGCCTGATGCCTCGGTACTCCGCGGCTGCGCTTGCCCCCTTTGCACCAAAGAGGAAAGAAGGACGCTGCACGCGCTGGCGCCCACCTGGCACCCTCGATCGTCATGGCTTGCGTCATGGGCACCTCGTGAGGTACCCCGCCTTGATTTCTCCGCCTCCTCGTGAGCCAGCCTGAGGAGGCTGCGCCTGAGGATGCGCCGTGTCGTCCGCCCCGCGAGGCTTGGCCCCTCGCGAGGGTCTTGAGTCTTGTGTTGATGAAGATGGGCCATGTTGGGCCTCCTCTGAGCCACGCTGCGGGCTGCAGGCAGGCAAGTCTGGGGACCCTCGTTCCTAGAACGCCGACAGTAGCCCCCGGGCCCAAGGCGCGCATGGACTTGGCCGTGCCGAGAGGCGAAAGGGCAAGGGCGAAGGGCCTCGGGCCCTAACAGCCTGCGGCCTTGGGCGCCGTGTGGCGGTTGATGGGACATGGGTGTCTCCACTTCCCCATGACGCCTTGATGACCGCGCGAGGTGGACAAGTCCCTGCATGCAAATCGTGTCATGATTACCTGTGATCGTGGAGGCCGGCGGTTGGTCTTCGCCGGCTATAAGTACGAAGTTGTGCATACCCTTCCAGTCCATTCCTCCTGGCTTCTCCTTCTTCCCGATCCTTGCTCCGTCTTGCTGCAATGGCTCCAATCCGCTGGTTCTCTGCAGCGGAGAAGGGAAAGGCTCCTCGAGAGGGGCTAGACCCGCTCCCGCCGAAGAAACGTCTCACCCTTTGCAGCCGGGGCGAGGAAAACTGTCAGGTGGTGCCGAGGCCCTGGTGCGAGTGGGCTCCGCCGGGGTTCCCACTTCCCTTGTATGCCCACATCGAGGGCCCCGAAGGTGTCGACGCTAATCTCCGCGGTCGGCGCCGTCGGGTCACGACGGCGTGGGTTGTTCCTCCTGGAGTCCATGCCGAGGGCTCCTCCCAAGAGTTCATGCTCCACGTCGCCATTCCTCTCCAGTCCTGGGTCCGTCTGCCTCCCTTCTTCGCCTTCATCATCCCTCCAGGAGGGCCCCTGGAGCTCTGGCTGCAGCACGCCGGCTGTAGCGCCCTTGCGACCGAGGCAGAGGTCGTGGTCGCTGCCCCGGGCGAGGTCTACATGTCCCACGGCTGGAGAGAGATCGCCCGGGTTTGTAGGGAAAGGGGCGTCTTCGCGGTCCACTTGGAGTATGATGGCGCTTCGGTGATGTTCTTCAAGGTCTTCGACGCGAACGGGCGCTGGCTAGAGTGTTGCTCTGGGAGAGGTGGCCAGGACCTTGCCCTGGTGAGGGCTAGGCGCCGGAGGCGCCGGAGGGTCCAGCGACTCCAGCGAAATCTTCGCGACTCCGGAGATGAGCGACGACAGCTACGAGCCCCCGAGTCGGCGCCGCTCCCGAAGCAGGGTGGGCTCGCCAGGCCGTCGCCAACCCTGATCTGGATGGGGTTGGCGCCGGCGCCTGACGGCCCACTGTTGATGATGGCATCTTTTGCAAGAGCTCGTGTAGTTAGCACCCCTTAGGATGCGTTCCCTGCGAGGAATCAAAATGCGCCCCACGGGGGCTTGTAAGGTGCCTGTAGTCCCGTTTGTTAATGCATAACCTTTGCTATGGATTTGTGTGAGTTGCTGATTTCGTCATAGCTTAGTTTTCCCTTTCGAACCTCGCGAGGGCTTGGTGCTCTGCGTCGACAGGTCCCAGTCCCAAGGCGGCGTCAGCCGTCGCTGGTATGCCAGGTCGCGATGCCGTGGTCAAGACCAGGAGGTGAGCGACCCGGGGTCCGGTAAGACCCCCTGAGTCGCGATGCTCAGGAGGTCCCCTTTGGCGCCCAAGCAGCCGTCGCTTGGTGAGAAATGGAAGCAACGTTGCTAGTATGGAATTGCTTTAGGTGCGAGGGTAGTGCCATGGTAGCCAGTGCTTTGGATGGTGACTTATCTTGAGGATCGGGGATCGCCCCCAGCGCATCGTCGGGTCCGTGGGGTAGTTGGGACGGAGTTGCTCGGTGAGGTCCTCACGCGCCCCTTCTCCCTCGCCTCTGCTCCCCTTTCTGCTCTACGTCCTCGGGTCCCGGCCCTCGAGCTGGTCTCAGCCGTCGCTGGTATGCCAGGTCGCGATGCCGTGGACAAGGCCAGAGGGTGAGGGCTGGAGAGCCAGTAAGAGCCCTGAGTCGCGATGCTCAGGCACCCCTTTAACTTGCAAGAGGTTCGCGCGGGCGAGGGTGAAGGGAACTCCGTGAGGGCCTTGGCTAGCGCAGTTCCCTCCAAGGATCCTGCAGGTTCATCACAGAAAGAAGCTGGGGTTGCCATGGCAGTCATTAGTCGATCGTTAGTCGCTCAAGAGCTCGCTAGTTGGAGTAGGTGAGGTGTATCAGGGCACCCGTGAGCCAGCGCGGGACTCGCGAGGCCCTACCTCTAGGCGGGTTGCGCCTGGCACTGGGCTGTATCTTGAGATGTGTCCCTGCAAAATTTGGTTAGATGCCAGTACTCTACGTCCTCGGGTCCCGGCCCTCGAGCTTGTCTCAGCCGTCGCTGGTATGCCAGGTCGCGATGCCGTGGACAAGGCCAGAGGGTGAGGGCTGGAGAGCCAGTAAGAGCCCTGAGTCGCGATGCTCAGGCACCTCTGCTTTAACGTGCAAGTGGCCGACATGGAGAAGAAGGGATGCCGCAAGCAGGCATCAAGCAATCAAGCGTGATAGGCAATGCATAGTTGGAAATAAACGCGAGGGAGATACACGCCGCTGCGCCTAGCCCGAGCGGCTTGGGGGTGATGCATCCCGAGGGGCGCCCCCAACAAGGCAAACTAACGACCAAAAAATAAAGGGGATACATGCCGCAGGGACGGACCCATGCGGCCTGGGAGTGATGCAACCCTGGGAGGGCGCTCCCAACTGGGAATGAAGCTTGAAAGATGTCACCTGAGGATGTCGTCGGTGAAGTGGCATTGGTGCAGCAGACTCGGTGGGCTGCGGAAGCCGACCCTCACGAGCCCCCAGGCCCCGGGGCCTAGGGAGGCTCCGGAGGCACTGGTGACTCCTCGCGAGCTGTCTTCATCTCCGCCAAGGCCGCGGAACGCCTGTCTTCCTGAGCCTCCATGATGCCCCTCATGAGGCGCTGGTACGCGGTAGCCATGCTCGGCAGGCCGTAAGGCATGCGAACATAGCTGTGGGGTGGACCCCCGCAGCGCCCCACTTGTGAGGGCGAGAGACGCTCCGTCGTGGCGATCTGATTGAGCCCTGGTACGTCGACGCAGACGCGTAGCCCACCATCCTCGCTTGGATGTGGGGCCACAGCTGGTAGACGGCGGCAACCTCTCATGATCCTTGACTCTTCCAGTTCTTGAATGGCCTCGTTAACGAACTCCTGCTGGTCTGACCTTCCTTGCCTTGCTCCTTCTCGAGGGAAACGTGCTTCGAAGCTCGCCTCCACATGGTGCCCAAGCGCCTCCCTCGTGACCCTGACTAGGTCGGTGGCCCTCCAGATGAGAGCCCCCGAGCCCTGCCTGAGGAGGGCACCAGGCGCGCTTTCCTATGCAATGGATCGGGGGTCCCCCTGGGCAGACACGGGCCCTGAGGGGCCTGCCTCCTAGGGGGCTGAGCCTGGCAATGTCTTCTTCTTCTTGGGGGTGGTCTCAGGAAGCCTCCTGCTTCCGCGATCTGGGTCTTCTAGCGACACGGCCTGAAAGGCTCGCTCCAGGGAACACACTGCATCCTTCTCTTCACAGGGCACCGTGATGACGCCGCCACTTCCTGGCATCTTGGGGACGTTGTAGCCGTGGTGAGTCACGGCCATGAACTTGGCCAGCGCTGGGTACCCGAGGATGGCGTTGTACGGCAGGCGGATGTGGGCGACGTCGAAGTCGATGAGCTCAGTGCGGTAGTTGCTGCGAGCCCCAAAGGTGACAGGGAGGCGGACCTGCCCGATCGGGACTGTGGAACCGTTGGTGATTCCGGAGAAGGGCTTGGTTGGCTGAAGCTGGTCATAGGGTACTTGGAGATTGTTGAATGTTTCCACGGATAGGATGTTGAGCCCTGCCCCTCGTCGATGAGGGTCTTGGTGACCAGCACGTTGCTGATGACTGGGGAGCAAAGCATCAGGAGGACTCCGGCCATGGCCGCGCACTTGAGCTGGTCTGCTGAGCTGAACGTGATGGCGCACGCCGACCACCTGAGGGGGCGCATTGCTTCGAGCTTGGGGAGAACTGCATTCACTTCGCGGGCAAACTGCTTGAAGATACGTTGAGAGGCTGGAGCTTGAGCTCCACCCAGGATGCAGGCGATTGCGCGCGGCTCTTGGAAGCCCCCAGCCCCTCGTCTTGATGGCGGTCTTCGTTCCTCCTTGGCTGAGGCGGCAGCGGAGGTAGGCCTGTGTTGCCATGAGGGCGATCCTCACGAGGCTGATCCCTCTAGTCTCCCTCGCGAGGCAGGTCCCGCCAGCGGTCCTCGCGAGGTTGGTCGCGCCACCCCTGGCGTGGGCCGCGATCTTCCCAGCGTCCTGGGTTTCTTCCTCCTCCTCGGCCGTAGCCCCGGTCAGCACGGTCAGGGCGACGGTCGATCCTTCCTTCTCGCACGGTGCGGAGTTCCTGGCATTCGTTGGTGTTGTGGGTGTGGAGGTCGTGGTACACACAGTACCGGCTGCCCCTAGAGGATTTGGGCAGATCCTTGCCCGCTTGGTGTCTGGTTCTGCTGCGAGTACGGCAGCCCCCTTGCGCTTCACGTCCTTGGCCTTGGGCTTCTTCTCTTCTGGGTCCGCGACAGGCAGCTCGAGGAGGGAGAGACGTCCCTCCTCAGCCCTGGCGCACTTGTTCGCCAAGTTGAACAGCTCCAGGGAGGTGCAGAGGTCTTCATGCATCGCCAGCTCCTCCTTCATCTTGAGATCGCGCACGCCATCGGAGAAGGCCGAGATGATGGCTTCCTCGGACACCTTGGGGATCTTGAGGCGCGCACTGTTGAAGCGCTGGATGTACTTTTGCAGGGTCTCCCCAGGTTGTTGCTTGATGCGGCGCATGTCACTCACGGCGGGTGGCCGGTCGCGAGTACCTTGGAAGTTGGCGATGAAACGGGTGCGCATCTGGTCCCAGGAGGAGATCGTGCCTGGAGCCAGATTCAGGAGCCAAGTTCGAGCTCCTTCCTTGAGCGCCATGGGGAACCAGTTCGCCATGACCTTTTCATCCCCGCTGGCAGCCTCGATGCCCAGCTCATAGAGCTGGAGGAACTCTGTAGGATCAGTTGTGCCGTCGTAGCGAGGAGGCAGATCTGGCTTGAACTTGTCGGGCCGGGCGACGCTGCGCAGCTCAGTGGTGTAGGCACGGCAGCCTGCGGTGGCCACGAAAGGCTTCAGCTGGTCGAGAGCTTGGTCTTGAGGGTCCCCACGCGCTGCAGCTAGGAGCAGAGCGGGGTCTTGGTGTGCCGGAGCTGGAGCAGGGTCGCGGCGTGCCAGAGCAGGGAGCGCCCGGGCAGCTCTTTGTGGGCGAGGGACTTCTTGGCAGCTCCGTTCTTGTTGCGATGGCACCTGACGGAGCGGGTTCTGCCCAGGGGCCAGGCGCCTTGGAGCCATGGCATCTTCTTGGAGAGGAGGCGGCTGGTGCGCCTCTGGAGCTTCGTTGCCCGCACGGGGCGGGGTGTGGCGCAGAGGAACGGACGGCACGGAAGAGCCCCCTGCGGCGCGGACAAGCTCGGCGACGTGGTCGAGCCACTCTTCGTAGACGTCGTCGACGGGGCGGTAGCGCAGGAGCTCGTTTGCCGCGAGGAGCGCAGCTCGAGCCTCCAAGGGTGCGCGGAGCGCGCAGGACGAAGAGCCGGCTGGTGCGAGCGATGGAGTAGCGGTGCGGCCGTCTTGGCGCATGAATGGATGCTGAGACGACGCTTGCTGCTCGCCCCCCCACCGGGCCGGTGGCGGTGTTGACGGCGGGCGATGGGGAACGACGAGGGCGCCCACCGACGGGGGCCGTCTGGGCGACGCGAGAAGCGATGGCGGCCCGGCGCTCGGCGCGGGCCTGACGAGCGTCGGACATGGATGCGACGGTCGGAGGAGAACGGAGTGGTGGAGGACAGATTCCGGCGCACCCCTACCTGGCGCGCCAAATGTCGGATTCACGGGTTCCGGCAGACCCTTAAGGTTCGAACACTGGGGTGCGCGCGGAGATCACGCCCTCTACCTCCCCGTCTCGCAAGGATCTAAACTACTAAAAGAACTGCACGAGAGACACAAGGTTTATACTGGTTCGGGCCACCGTTGTGGTGTAATACCCTACTCCAGTGTGTGGTGGCTGGATTGCCTCTTGGGGCCGATGATGATGAATGATACAAGGAAGAACGGCCTCGCGAGGGTCCGTTCTTGGCTGGGGCGATGAACTGCTAGGAGGAGTTCAGTCGCCCTTCTCTCTTTCTCTCTCTCGCTCTCTCTGCTTTTCTCTCACTTGTCGACCGTCGAGTTGAGATCGAACCGAACCCTCTGCTACGTGGGTGGCCGGTCCTATTTATAGGCAAAGGCCCTGGGCCTCTTCCCAAATATTGAGCGGGAAGGGCGCCAACAATTGGCCAATTCGAAGGGGAACATCTAGTACACTTATCCTGACTAAAGTTGGTCTTCGCCTGCGAAAGGCTCTGCGGTGACGCCGTGCTGGGCTACATGGTGACCTCCGTCTCGTAGTCCGCCTGGTCTTGGTCTCGTTGCACCGAAATGGCAACCTTTGCCTGATGCCTCGGTACTCCGCGGCTGCGCTTGCCCCCTTTGCACCAAAGAGGAAAGAAGGACGCTGCGCGCGCTGGCGCCTGCCTGGCACCTTCGATCGTCATGGCTTGCGTCATGGGCACCTCACGAGGTACCCCGCCTTGATTTCTCCGCCTCCTCGCGAGCCAGCCTAAGGAGGCTGTGCCTGAGGATGCGCCGTGTCGTCCGCCCCGCGAGGCTTGGCCCCTCGCGAGGGTCTTGAGTCTTGTGTTGATGAAGATGGGCCATGCTGGGCCTCCTTTGAGCCACGCCGCGGGCCGCAGGCAGGCAAGTCTGGGGACCCCCGTTCCTAGAACGCTGACAGCGGCCAACTGCATCCTCAGGACCTGAGACCATGCCGGGTCGTCTTGCTTTTTCAATGACATGCGTCGATCGCATGTGAGCAAAGGGCATCTCCAACATTGCCACGACCACAGCTAACTACCCTGGCACACCAAAAACCCTCGTCCGTCACGCCGTCGCACGGTGCGTTCCCATCCGGCGCCAGCTGCCCGCATTCATGCCGTTCGTCCATCCGTATGCTGTCGTTAAGAGGCTTGGTGCCCGAGGAACCAACTCCGGTGACTTAATGACGCACCAGGACGCTTGGCCTCACCGGAATGCGCTACTTAAAGCGGCAACGCCCAGCTAACCTCCACACCATAGCACATCGTCCTCCTACCTGGCACCACATCCGCCACGACTGCAAGCGTGAACGCTCTACGGGAGAGCTTGTCTTCGGGGATGGAGCTCGAGGTCGCCACCCTCGCTCAAGTCGACGCCCTTGCTCAAGTCACCACACAAGCGGTGGCCACGCTGGCGGCCGACGACAGGAGCACCGTCAGCCACGCGTCCTACTTGCCGTCGTCCAACGTCCGGCATTGCCGAGGTTGGGGACTCCTCCCAGGATGAGTAGGGCATGGGAGGCGGCAGGGCATGGTGTGCCAATTGGCTGGTCCATCTCCCGTGTTCTACTTTTCCTCGCCGGAGACCGCACCTTCACTTCAGGGGTCTTGAGCCCCGCCCCTATACTGTTGGGGAATGTAGCAGAAATTCAAGATTTTCCTACGTGTCACCAAGATCTATCTATGGAGAAACTAGCAACGAGGGAAGGAGAGTGCATCTACATACCCTTGTAGATCGCTAAGCGGAAGCGTTCAAGAGAACGGGGTTGATGGAGTCGTACTCGTCGTGATCCAAATCACCGGAGATCCTAGTGCCGAACGGACGGCACCTCCGCATTCAACACACGTACAGCCCGGTGACGTCTCCCACGCCTTGATCCAGCAAGGAGAGAGGGAGATGTTCAGGAAGACTCCATCCAGCAGCAACACAACGGCGTGGTGGTGGTGGAGGAGCGTGGCAATCCCGCAGGGCTTCGCCAAGCACCACGGGAGAGGAGAAGGACTTGGGAGAGGGGAGAGTGCTGCACCAAAGGCAAAAGGTAAGAAGTCCTCCATCTCCCCCACTATATATAGGGGGGCCAAGGGGGGGGGGGCGCCGGCCCTAGGAGATCCAATCTCCTAGGGGGGGGGGGGGCGGCGGCCTAGGGAGGAATCCCTCCTCCCCAAGGCACCTAGGAGGTGCCTTCCCCTTCTGGGACTCTTCCTTTAGGGTTTCCCCCACACTAGGCGCATGGGCCCTAGGGGAAAGTTGCGCCCCAGCGCACTTTGGGCTGGAGCCCTTCCCACTTCAGCCCATGGGACCCTCGGGGATAGGTGGACCCACCCGGTGGGCCCCCGGGACCCTTCCGGTGGTCCCGGTACAATACCGATGACCCCAAAACTTGTCCCGATGGCCGAAATAGGACTTCCTATATATAAATCTTTACCTCTGGACCATTCCGGAACTCCTTGTGACGTCCGAGATCTCATCCGAGACTCCGAACAACATTCGGTAACCACATACAAACTTCCTTTATAACCCTAGCGTCATCGAACCTTAAGTGTGTAGACCCTACGGGTTCGGGAGACATGCAGACATGACCGAGATGTTCTCCGGTCAATAACCAATAGCGGGATCTGGATACCCATGTTGGCTCCCACATGTTCCACCATGATCTCATCGGATGAACCATGATGTCAAGGACTTAATCAATCCCGTATACAATTCCCTTTGTCTATCGGTACGATACTTGCCCGAGATTCGATCGTCGGTATCCCGATACCTTGTTCAATCTCGTTACCGGCAAGTCTCTTTACTCGTTCCGTAACACACCATCCCGTGATCAACTCCTTGATCACATTGTGCACATTATGATGATGTCCTACCGAGTGGGCCCAGAGATACCTCTCCGTCACACGGAGTGACAAATCCCAGTCTCGATTCGCGCCAACCCAACAGACACTTTCGGAGATACCCGTAGTGTACCTTTATAGCCACCCAGTTACGTTGTGACGTTTGGCACACCCAAAGCACTCCTACGGTATCCGGGAGTTGCACAATCTCATGGTCTAAGGAAATGATACTTGACATGAGAAAAGCTTTGGCATACGAACTACACGATCTAGTGCTATGCTTAGGATTGGGTCTTGTCCATCACATCATTCTCCTAATGATGTGATCCCGTTATCAACGACATCCAATGTCCATGGTCAGGAAACCGTAACCATCTATTGATCAACGAGCTAGTTAACTAGAGGCTTACTAGGGACATGGTGTTGTCTATGTATCCACACATGTATCTGAGTTTCCTATCAATACAATTCTAGCATGGATAATAAACGATTATCATGAACAAGGAAATATAATAATAACCAATTTATTATTGCCTCTAGGGCATATTTCCAACAGTCTCCCACTTGCACTAGAGTCAATAATCTAGTTCACATCGCCATGTGATTAACACTCACAGGTCACATCGCCATGTGACTAACACCCAAGAGTTTACTAGAGTCAGTAGTCCAGTTCACATCACTATGTGATTAACAGTCAATGAGTTCTAGGTTTGATCATGTTATGCTTGTGAGAGAGGTTATAGTCAACGGGTCTGAAACATTCAGATCCGTATGTACTTCGCAAATTTCTATGTCATTTTCTAGATGCAGCTACCACGTTCTATTTGGAGCTATTCCAAATAACTGTTCTACTATACGAATCCAGTTTACTACTCAGAATAATCTGGATTAGTGTCAAAGTTTGCATCGGCGTAACCCTTTACGACGAACTCTTTTACCACCTCCATAATCGAGAAAATTCCTTAGTCCACTAGTTACTAAGGATAACTTTGACCGCTGTCCTGTGATCCATTCTTGGATCACTCTTGTACCCCTTGACTGACTCATGGCAAGGCACATTTCAGGTGCGGTACACAGCATAGCATACTGTAGAGCCTATGTCTTAAGCATAGGGGACGACTTTTCGTCCTTTCTCTCTATTCTGCCGTGGTCGAGCTTGAAGTCTTAACTTCATACCTTACAACTCAGGCAAGAACTCCTTCTTTGACTGATCCATCTTGAACACCTTCAAGATCATGTCAAGGTATGTGCTCATTTGAAAGTACCATTAAGCGTTTTGATCTATCCTTATAGATCTTGATGCTCAATGTTCAAGTAGCTTAATCCAGGCTTTCCATTGAAAAACACTTTCCAAATAACCCTATATGATTTCCAGAAATTCTACATCATTTCTGATCAACAATATGTCAACAACATATATTCATCAGAAATTCTATAGTGCTCCCACTCACTTCTTTGGAAATACAAGTTTCTCATAAACTTTGTATAAACCCAAAATCTTTGATCATCATCAAAGCATACATTCCAACTCTGAGATGCTTACTCCAGTCCTCAAAAGGATTGCTGGAGCTTTGCACACTTATTAGCATCTTTCAGGATTGACAAAACCTTCCGGTTGTATCACATACAACCTGTCCTCAAGAAAATCGTCGAGGAAACAATGGTTTTTGACATCCTATCTGCAAGATTTCATAAATAATGCAGTAATCGCTAATATAATTCCATTAGACTCTTAGCATCGCTACGAGTGAGAAAGTCTCATCGTAGTCAACTCCTTGAACTTGTCGGAAAACATCTTAACGACAAGCCGAGCTTTCTTAATGGTGATACTTACCATCATTGTCCGTCTTCCTTTTAAAATCCATATGCACCTAACAGCCTTATGACCATCAAGTAGTTCTTCCAAAGTCTACACTTTGTTTTCATATATGGATCCTCTCTCGGATTATATGGCCTCGAGCCATTTTGGAATCCAGGCCCACCATCGCTTCTCCATAGCTAGTAGGTTCATTGTTGTCTAGCAACATGACTTCCAAGACAGGATTACGTACCACTCTGAAGTAGTACGCATCCTTGTCATCCCACGAGGTTTGGTAGTGACTTGATCTGAAGTTTCATGATCACTATCATAAGCTTCCACTTCAATTGGTGTAGGTGGCACAGGAACAACTCCCTGTGCCCTGCCACACACTAGTTGAAGAGACGGTTCAATAACCTCATCAAGTCTCCACCATCCTCCCACTCAATTCTTTCGAGAGAAACTTTTCCTCGAGAAAGGACCCGATTCTAGAAACAATCCCTTATTGCTTTCGGATCTGAGACAGGAGGTATACCCAACTATTTTGGGTGTTCTATGAAGATGCATCTATCTGCTTTGGGTTCGAGCTTATTAGCCTGAAACTTTTTCACATAAGCGTCGTAGCGCAAACTTTTAAGAAATGACAGCTTAGGTTTCTCTAAACCACAGTTCATACGGTGTCATCTCATCAGAATTACGTGGTGTCCTATTTAAAGTGAATGCGGTTGTCTCTAATGCCTAACCCATAAACTATCGTGGTAAATCGATAAGAGACATCATGGTATACATCATATCCAATAGGGTGCAGTTATGATGTTCGGACACACCATCACAATATGGTGTTCCAGGCTGTATTAGTTGTGAAACAATTTCCACAATGTCTTAATTCGGTGCCAAACTCGTAATTCAGATATTCATCTCTATGATCATATCATAGATCTTTTATCCTCTTGTCACGACGATCTTTCAACTTCACCCTGAAATTACTTGAACCTTTCAATAATTCAGACTCATGATTCATCAAGTAAATATACTCAACATCTACTCAAATCATCTATGAAGTAAGAACATAATGATATCCACTACATGCCTCAGCACTCATTGGACTGCACACATCATAATGTATTACTTCCAACAAGTTGCTTTCCATTTTACTGAAAACGAGGCTTTCAGTCATCTTGCCCATGTGGTAAGATTTGCATATTTCAAGTGATTCAAAATCAAGTGAGTCCAAACGATCCATCTGCATGGAGTTTCTTCATGCATATACACCAATAGACACGGTTCGCATGTCTCAAACTTTTCAAAAATGAGTGAGTCCAAAGATCCATCAACATGGAGCTTCTTCATGCGTTTTATACCGATATGACTTACGTGGCAGTTCCACAAGTAGGTGGTACTATCATTACTATCTTATATCTTTTGGCATGAACATGTGTATCACTACGATCGAGATCCAACAAACCATTCATTTTAGGTGCAAGACCATTGAAGGTATTATTCAAATAAACAGAGTAACCATTATTCTCCTTAAATGAATAACCGTATTGCGATAGACATGATCCAATCATGTCTATGCTCAACGCAAACACCAATCTCGATGGTAGAGGGAGCTTGCGATGCTTGATCATATCAACATTGGAAACACTTCCAACACATATCGTCAGCTCACCTTTAGCTAGTCTCCGTTTATTCCGTAGCTTTTATTTCGAGTTACTAACACTTAGCAACCGAACCGGTATCTAATACCCTGGTGCTACTAGGAGTACTAGTAAAGTACACATCAACACAATGTATATCCAATATACTTCTATCGACCTTGCCAGCCTTCTAATCTACCAAGTATCTAGGGTAATTCTGCTCCAGTGGCTGTTCCCCTTATTACAGAAGCACTTAGTCTCGGGTTTGGGTCCAACCTTGGGTTTCTTCACTAGAGCAGCAGCTGATTTGCCGTTTCATGAAGTATCCCTTCTTGCCCTTGCCCTTCTTGAAACTAGTGGTTTCACCAACCATCAACAATTGATGCTCCTTCTTGATTTCTACTTTTGTGGTGTCAAACATCGCGAATATCTCAAGGATCATCATATATGTCCCTGATATATTATAGTTCATCACAAAGCTCTAGCAGCTTGGTGGCAATGACTTTGGAGAAACATCACTATCTCATCTGGAAGATCAACTCCCACTTGATTCAAATGATTGTTTGCACTCAGACAATCTGAGCATAAGCTCAACAATTGAGCTTTTCTCCTTAGTTTGCATGTTAAGAAAATCGTCGGAGGTCTTATACCTCTTGACGTGGGCACAAGCCTGAAATCCCAATTCCAGCCCTTGAAACATCTCATATGTTTCGCGATGTTTCAAAACATCTTCGGTGCCTCAACTCTAAACCGTTTAACTGAACTATCACGTAGTTATCAAAATGTGTATGTCAGATGTTCGCAACATCCACAGACGACATTCGAGGTTCAGCACACTGAGCGGTGCATTAAGGACATAAGCCTTCTATGAAGCAATGAGGACAATCCTCAGTTTACGGACCTAGTCCGCATAATTGCTACTATCAACTTTCAACTAAATTTTCTCTAGGAACATATCTAAATAGTAGAACTGAAGCGCGAGCTACGACATAATTTGCGAAGACCTTTTGACTATGTTCAGGATAATTAAGTTCATCTTATGAACTCCCACTCAGATAGACATCCCTCTAGTCACCTAAGTGATTACATGATCCGAGTCAACTAGGCCGTGTCCGATCATCATGTGAGACGGACTAGTCAACGTTGGTGAACATCTTCATGTTGATCGTATCTTCTATATGACTCATGCTCGACCTTTCGGTCTTCTGTGTTCCGAGGCCATGTCTGTACACATGCTAGGCTCGTCAAGTCAACCTAAGTATTTTGCGTGTGTAAATCTGTCTTACACCCGTTGTATGTGAACGTTAGAATCTATCACACCCGATCATCACGTGGTGCTTCGAAACAACGAACTGTCGCAATGGTGAACAGTTAGGGGGAACACTTTCTTGAAATTTTAATGAGGGATCATCTTATTTACTACCATCGTTCTAAGTAAACAAGATGTATAAACATGATAAACATCACATGCAATCAAATAGTGACATGATATGGCCAATATCATATTGCTCCTTTTGATCTCCATCTTCGGGGCTCTATGATCATCTTGTCACCGGCATGACACCATGATCTCCACCATCATGATCTCCATCATCGTGTCTTCATGAAGTTGTCTCGCCAACGATTACTTCTACTACTACAGCTAACGGTTAGCAATAAAGTAAAGTAATTACATGACGTTTATGTTGACACGCAGGTCATAAATAAATTAAGACAACTCCTATGGCTCCTGCCGGTTGTCATACTCATCAACATGCAAGTCGTGATTCCTATTACAAGAACATGATCAATCTCATACATCACATATATCATTCATCACATCCTTTTGGCCATATCACATCACATAGCATACCCTGCAAAAACAAGTTAGACGTCCTCTAATTGTTGTTTGCATGTTCTACGTGGCTGCTATGGGTTTCTAGCAAGAACGTTTCTTACCTATGCAAAACCACAACGTGATATGCCAATTGCTATTTACCTTTCATAAGGACCCTTTTCATCGAATCCGTTCCGACTAAAGTGGGAGAGACAGACACCTGCCAGCCACCTTATGCAACTAGTGCATGTGAGTCGGTGGAACCGGTCTCACGTAAGCGTACGTGTAAGGTTGGTCCGGGCCGCTTCATCCCACGATGCCGTCGAAACAAGATTGGACTAGTAACGGTAAGCATATTGAACAATATCAACGCCCACAATTACTTTGTGTTCTACTCGTGCATAGAATCTACGCAATAGACCTAGCTCTGATACCACTGTTGGGGAACGTAGCAGAAATTCAAAATTTTCCTACGTGTCACCAAGATCTATATATGGAGAAACTAGAAACGAGGGAAGGAGAGTGCATCTACATACCCTTGTAGATCGCTAAGCGGAAGCGTTCAAGAGAACGGGGTTGATGGAGTCGTACTCGTCGTGATCCAAATCACCGGAGATCCTAGTGCCGAACGGATGGCACCTCCGCGTTCAACACACGTACAGCCCGATGACGTCTCCCACGCCTTGATCTAGCAAGGAGAGAGGGAAAGGTTGAGGAAGACTCCATCCAGCAGCAACACAACGGCGTGGTGGTGGTGGAGGAGCGTGGCAATCCTGCAGGGCTTCGCCAAGCACCACGGGAGAGGAGAAGGACTTGGGAGAGGGGAGAGGGCTGCACCAAAGGCAAAAGGTAAGAAGTCCTCCATCTCCCCCACTATATATAGGGGGGTCAAGGGGGGGCGCCGGCCCTAGGAGATCCAATCTCCTAGGGGGGTGGCGGCCAAGGGAGGAATCACTCCTCCCCAAGGCACCTAGGAGGTGCCTTCCCTTTCTGGGACTCTTCCTTTAGGGTTTCCCCCACACTAGGCGCATGGGCCCTAGGGGAAAGTGGCGCCCCAGCCCACTTTGGGCTGGATCCCTTCCCACTTCAGCCCATGGGACCCTCCGGGATAGGTGGCCCCACCCGGTGGGCCCCCGGGACCCTTCCGGTGGTCCCGGTACAATACCGATGACCCCGAAACTTGTCCCGATGGCCGAAATAGGACTTCCTATATATAAATCTTTACCTCCGGACCATTCCGGAACTCCTTGTGACGTCCGGGATCTCATCCGGGACTCCGAACAACATTCGGTAACCACATACAAACTTCCTTTATAACCCTAGCATCATCGAACCTTAAGTGTGTAGACCCTACGGGTTCGGGAGACATGCAGACATGACCGAGATGTTCTCCGGTCAATAACCAACAGCGGGATCTGGATACCCATGTTGGCTCCCACATGTTCCACGATGATCTCATCGGATGAACCATGATGTCAAGGACTTAATCAATCCCATATACAATTCCCTTTGTCTATCGGTACGATACTTGCCCGAGATTCGATCGTCGGTATCCCGATACCTTGTTCAATCTCGTTACCGGCAAGTCTCTTTACTCATTCCATAACACATCATCCCGTGATCAACTCCTTGATCACATTGTGCACATTATGATGATGTCCTACCGAGTGGGCCCAGAGATACCTCTCCGTCACACGGAGTGACAAATCCCAGTCTCGATTCGCGCCAACCCAACAGACACTTTCGGAGATACCCGTAGTGTACCTTTATAGCCACCTAGTTACATTGTGACATTTGGCACACCCAAAGCACTCCTACGGTATCCGGGAGTTGCACAATCTCATGGTCTAAGGAAATGATACTTGACATAAGAAAAGCTTTAGCATACGAACTACACGATCTAGTGCTATGCTTAGGATTGGGTCTTGTCCATCACATCATTCTCCTAATGATGTGATCCCGTTATCAACGACATCCAATGTCCATGGTCAGGAAACCGTAACCATCTATTGATCAACGAGCTAGTTAACTAGAGGCTTACTAGGGACATGGTGTTGTCTATGTATCCACACATGTATATGAGTTTCCTATCAATACAATTCTAGCATGGATAATAAAGGATTATCATGAACAAGGAAATATAATAATAACCAATTTATTATTGCCTCTAGGGCATATTTCCAACACGTACATGGAGATCGCAGATGGAGGACGTCGGTCGCCGTCGTAGAATAGGTTTAGGGTCAGGTTTCTTTTATTTTTCTGTCCTATAAAAGTTCGAAATGTAATGAAAATCTGCCGTGTTTTCATTAATCTCGGCCGGTGCATATGAACTTTCACAATAATTAAGTATATTGTAGGAGTACTAGCTAGATGCCCGTGCGTTGCACGGAAGATCAAGATCTTGTGGGAGAAAAGGATGAACGAGGGAAGGCCTTATCTGCAAATGCACATTCACGCATTTCACATTTTTCTACATCTACGGGAACCTACGAAAGGGTTAACGTAAATTGCCTCTCTCTCTCTCCTCCCCTAATTTTCATGGTGGTGGGCCCCTCCCTCCCCCCAATCTACAATCAGCAGCTCACACGTTTCACATTATGTTAATTACGTAACTGGGACTACATAGGTGTAGGATTACTCGTCCTAAAAACCCAACTAAGCCAACCTCCCAGCATATCTCGTGGGAAAAGACCCGGCCGTGCCGTTTAGTCGGGATTACTGGATTACTAGTAGTAGTATCGATGGATCGTGCGAAGCAACAAGTTTTTTTGAGGGGGCGAAGCACCTAGTTTAAAAGGAAAAAATGTGGTACACTCACAGCACCGCTGTCGCGGTCGCATTGCACCCCACACACGTTCGGTCCTGCACACGGCTCATGCAAATGGAACGCGCTTCAGCTTGCCTCTTCACTGACACGTGGGACTGCACTTGGAGAAACCGATGATGCGCCAAACTCCCCCCGCCCCCCGCGCGAAAATCCTCCCCCACCCAAAAATTCCCCCCAAATCCTAGATTCAACCGCCCTTCGGCCAACTAGGCAATAATATTCCCCAAACCCCCGCCCCCGTCCCCCTCCACTCCATTCGCTCTGCCAAAGCCGCCCTCCCCGCCACGCCGATACGTACGCGCCGCGGTTCGTCGAGGGGGCACACGGCGATCCTCTCGCTCCCACAATACGCTCTCGTAGACTGCCATCCTCTAGCCGCGCCGCCACCGCTGGCGACGTTCTTGTGGAGGCGCACGGCGGTCAGCGCCGCCACCGCTGGCGACGTTCATGTGGAGACGCACGGCGGTCAGCTTCTCCCATGGTACGCGCATTCTAGACTGAGGCCCCGTGCATGTCGGTGTAGCGCTGAATGTTAGCTGATAGACGCTGTTAATCTCACTGTTTGCCGAAGTAGTTTGCAGTCAATACGCTCTTCTTAAGAAGCTTCCTTGCCCTATTCTGCACTCAATCTGCTTAGCTGAGATGGCATGCCAAGGCCGATTATTTGCTAAAATATCCTGCCATATATTTATTGTGACGTAGATTGCCATGGTCTAGTGGCCAATCTGTTAGGTGAAATAGCTCTACACCATTTTATACTCGATCTTTGTTGCTGCGATGGCCTTCGATAGTTTGATGGTTGTGTGCTCGGCCACATTGACTGTTGAAACAGCCTGCCATAATTTAGCACTCAAATTTGTTTGTTGAATTAGCTTTACATATATTTCGTTACTTAGATCTGCTCGTCCAAATATCTTGCCATAGCTTTAGACATCGACCTATGTATTTTCTTCTGGACTTCATAAAAAGCATATATGTTTTTCCTGTAATATCTAGTAGAAGAACTAATTTGTATGTCTAACAGATGGAAATGACTTGGATAACTTCTGCTCAAAGATTCTCCGCTGCATATGTCGAGGGGGTTGAAAACATCATGAACTTTATTAGAGCTGAGTATGGTGGTCCGAAATCAGATGTGCTCTGCCCATGTAGCAGTTGTATGAATTCAGTTACAAGACCCCAGTCAACTGTGCAAAATCATCTACACTTGTATGGGATGTCGGTCACCTATACTAGGTGGGTTCATCATGGTGAAGCTGTGAACATCAATGTTATTGACTACGTGGAAGCAACAGATCACCATCTTGATCTGCCTGATGCTCAGGTGGAAGAGGAGGAGGAGGAGGTGGTGGCAGAGCCAGAGAGTTTGACCAACATTGAAACAATGCTACGAAATGCTCATGCATTCCGTGAACTTTCACCCACAGAAGAAAAACGGTGGGCCCGCATGTTGGAACAATGCAACATGGCTGTCACCCCAGGAAATAAGCTGTCAGTATTCTCAGCTATGGTCACCTTTCTTCAGGTGAAGACATCTGAGCGGGTGACCAACAAATCATTCGATGCAATGTTGGCTGCTTTCCGCAAAGCTTTCCCAGATGCGTCTGAGCTGCCACACACCTACAGTAAAATGAAGAATTTCCTTCGTGTAGTTGGAATTGGATATGATATGATCCATATTTGTAAGAATAATTGTGTTCTATTCTGGAAGGATTACGCCAACTTAAGTGACTGTCCGCAATGCAAATCATCAAGATGGAAAGATGGCGATGCTGTGAAGAGGATTCCTCATAATGTTCTGAGACATTTTCCAATTACACCAAGATTGCAGAGGTTGTTTCATGATGCTGAAACAAGAGAGGATGTATTGTGGCATTCTAGGAACCAGGAGTACAGATATCAGAATGTAATGAGCCATCCATCACATGGTAGTGAGTGGAAAAGCTTCAATCAGAAGCACGAAAAGTTTGTTGCTGACGCGAGAAACATTAGACTTGGCTTAGCTTCAGATGGATTTAACCCATTTGGCCACCAGAGCACCACATATAGCTTGTGGCTAGTGCTTGTTATCCCTTACAACATGCCTCCAAATGTCTGCACCAAAGAATCAAACTACATGATGGCCTTGCTCATCCCAGGTCCAAAAAGTCCTGGAAAGGATTTTGATTTGTTCATGGAGCCTCTTGTGGAGGAACTTCAACAGCTATGGAGGGGTGTTCTCACTCGAGACCTATATAGCAGCCCACCAGCTAATTTCTTTCTGCGTGCTGTTATAATTTGGTGCATCCATGATTATCCGACTTTGGGCACTATGTCAGGGCGAACGACACATGGTTACAATGCATGTGTTCGCTGTGACAGGAATCCGCTGTCATACGCAATACTTAGCAAGATCTGTTACATTGGACACCGCCGTTTCCTTGCCAAGGACAAGCTGCATCCTAGAAAATACCGAAGACATGTGTTCAATACAAAGCATGAAAACCGTGATGCGCCAAAGAGGCTCACCGCCGATGAGTTCCAAGTGGAATTAGAGAAGGTCAGGCATATTACACCAGGAAACCATCCTGATAATGGTAGCGGGAAAAGGAAGCATGGCAGGGCAGAAGAGAGATTATTGTTTATCCACAGGTCCACTTTGTGGGACTTGAAGTATTGGAAAGATTTGGATCTACGCCATAATATTGATGTGATGCACATCGAGAAAAATATATGTGACAGCATTATCGGCACACTTCTTAATATTGAAGGCAAGACGAAAGATACCTTAAAATCTAGGATTGATTTGACACACCTGGGTATTAGACAGGATTTGCAGGTGTAAGATGAAGGTAAACCACGAGATATGGCACTAGCTTTGTACGTCTTGGACAAGGTAAAAATAAAAGAATTCTGCAAGGTCCTGTCACGTGTGAGATTCCCACATGGATTTGCTTCCAACCCTGAAAGGAGAGTCAGTGCAGATGGAGACAAGGTACAAGGGTTGAAAACGCATGACTGCCACGTCCTACTTCAAAGAGTTTTACCTGTTAGCCTTAGAGGATTGGGTCGCCCTGACTTATACAGAGCAGTTGCAGAGTTGGGACAAATCTTTAGGGAACTCTGCAGTAGAAATATCAGGATAGATGCTTTGGAGCGTCTTAGAGACAAGATACCAACTATCCTATGCGACCTTGAGAAGATATATCCTCCAGCCTTCTTTGATGTGATGGTGCATTTGGCTATTCATCTACTTGATGAGGCACTACTTAGAGGTCCAGTACGGTATGGCTGGATGTACCCTATTGAAAGGCGGCTAGGCACTTTCAAGGGCTATGTTAGGAACAGAGCTAGACCCGAGGGTTCCATTGCAGAGGCCTACATTGCTACAGAAGCGTTGACATTCTGCTCAAAATACATTGAAACAGCTGATCAGTTTAGCAAAGACGTGGATGAAGACAATCATGGGCTCAATGTTTTCGATTATTCTGTTCGAGTTACACGGAAGAGTCGACAAGAGGAAAAACCTAAAGATTTGGACAAAATGGTTTGGTATGTGTTGAATAACTGTCCTGAGATATTACCTTATATCAAGTAAATGCCAAGTACTGCATCTTATACATCGCAATCTACTAAACTTGCAACACATTCTTATATATTTAGATGTTTGACGCGATCACTATGTTGTGCAGCATCTACAAAAAGGAGTTACTGCCGCAAAATCCAAGAAACATTGACAAACTAGTTATGGCAGGATTTGCGAAATGGTTCAAGAGCCATGTAAGCTTTTGAATTGCACTATCAGTTTTTTAAATATATTGAGTACATAAGATAATCAGCTTGTCTATTTTCTAACCATAGGTTAAGAAGATGCGGGAGGATGGGCAGGCAGTTGATGATGCCCTTTACTCACTAGCAATGGGTCCTGATACTTGGGTAAGACATTATGAATCTTGAGTTGTTGGAGATGTGCGCTACAACACCCTTGCACGAGACGAAGGCAGGAAGACACAAAACAGTGCCATCATGAGCACGGATACGTATGAAAAAGAGACAACCGAAATGTATGCTAACATAACAGACATTGTTTAGTTGCAGTCTATCTCCAGTTTCGAGGATCATCGGTGTGTGGTTCAGTTGTGCTGTCGTTGGTATGACATGTTTTCCAGGATCGCAAAACCCAAAGCTGATGATTATTTCAAATCCATCAATTTCAAGGCGGCGTACCAGACCAACGAGCCTTTTATTTTGGCAAATCAAGCAACACATATATTTTTCTTGGAAGACACATTTGCACGTAGCGATGACTAGAGAGTAGTGCAAAGGTTTGAGCAGAGGAATTCGTTTAATGAAGTTGCACAACAAGATGATGCTTACTCTGCTCCTGATGTACAAGATAACACAGATGTTCCTAATATCTTTGAGAACCATCACGTTAATGACGCCGGCGAAAAGATTGCATGTCGTGCTGTGGACATACAAGAGTTGATCAAGAAGAAGCCAACGTTCAAGGACGTTGAGGACGAAGAAGAAGATGATACCATGGGGAATTATGATCCAGACTGATACACATGGCGAAGATGTTGACGCTGCTGCTGCGGATGATGATTACATTCCTTTTGTTGTATTTGCCTGTCAGAAGACGTTTTTATCTACTATGTGAAATTGTGTTTGCTATGACAACTAAAACCTGATGAACATGTTGTTTAGTATTTTCCTGTGAGAACATCACTTGTTATGTATGCTGATTTGTGTTTGGTAATTGTATGACGACTAAAACTTGATGACATTGTTGTTTAGTTGTACTCATATTTGGATGTGAAACTTGAATTTGATGACATAGTTTGCTGTTGGGCTGCAATTTTCTCGACGTCTTCGAATGAGAAGAAAGCCGACCCGACAGGTCCTCTGCTAATTTATTTATTTATTTATTACCAAAAGGGCCTCTACTATTTATTTATTTATTTATTTATGAGCAAAAGGGGATACCCCCTGATTTCCGTTAATAGAAATCATTAGATGTTCACAACACTACGCCCAGCCTGCTATACAGGTTTCATTCATTACTAGTTTCAACAAAGTGCTCATGTCATAGCCACTGAATACATCACAGGTGCTACATACACTGCAAATAAAGAGACAATCATCCTACAAAGCACATCGATTTTGCCCATTATCTTCACAAGATCTTTCATCTCCTCATTGCTGTCAAGGCCGTTCAGCAGCTGTTGCTTGGCCATGATCAGAGGAACTGCATCTTTAACCTTCTGCTCTGCATCTTCCTCTTCTGTCGTTCCTTCAGTTACTTGTCCAACACCCCAACCTGCTGGTATTGGGATTCCTCGGCTAACCAAATAATCAGCGTAGTTGCACTCCCCCACATCGGCAACTTCCCAGAAATAAAAATCACACGAATCTTCCCTTTTCTGCACGAATCAAATTGGAAGATCATCAACCAAACTGAAAGCAGCAGAACAACACTTAAACATATTATTACCCCATGATTCGGGCATTTGTAGAAGACTCGGCCAGGGTTGAGGATTGTGGTTGAGACGCAACGGATGACTCTGCGTGATTTGTAGCAGTGGCACCACACCAACGGCAGCGGGTTGCGATGAGCAACCGGCTGCGGTGCGCGTGCCGGCAGGGGTGTGATGAGACCCACAGGCGATGGTACGGCTGGCGACTTGGCACATATTTGGTTGCTTCCTGCTGAAGAGCAGGTGGACGAGCAGCCAGCGGACATGGTTGCTGCAGCCAGAGCTTCTGATGGTAGGCAGAGTAAGTAGAGAAGAGGAGAAGCGAACATTGGATATGTCAGTTTCATTACTTGCAGAGTAGCATAGCACCATATATAGTCATAGTCTAGGTTTGTATTCGAACCAGCTACAGGAGCACACCTCTCTTTTTTCTAAAACTCAGCAACGTCTCTTTACTGGTACACTAGCTTGTTCTGTATGCCTTCTCAAGTCTTTGATTCCTCCACCTGACATCTGGGACCCACCAGAAGGGCCTCTGTATTTCACGAAAAAACGTGCCCCCCGCTGACAGGTCGGACCCACTAGCTATCTTCGCACGAAAGGAAGTGCCTCCTTATTATGCACAAAAAAATGAATACTCCCCCTGCCAGCTGGAACCCAGCATCGTGGGAGGCTGACTTGTGGGCCTACCAAGTTGACAGGGATGGAGGGCTTTGTCAACTTAGTCAACATGAACGATTCTAGCTCCAGTTACCGTACTATGTTCATCCAACAACAGTAGTGCTTCTTCAACGTCTGGTCTTCTTGCTCCAGCTGCCCAAACTAGCGCCGGTCGTGCCACGTTCTCCTGCCTCCCATGGCCGGCGGTAATGCCGTGGAGGTCTCACCGTCCCTACTACTCCCACCGCTGGCCAGGCCATCCCTCTACTCACCCACACCCCCTGTTATTCCGGGGCGACGGCAGCCTCACACCGCAGCCGAACCAGTGAACCCTCGTACTCCTCTCCGCATGGGCATCCACTGCCGCATCTTCCCCGGCTCCGCGTCGTCCCCTTCCTAGGCCTCGTTGTCGTCCACCGCCTTGGTGCTCTCGGCGCAGCGTGGTCAATGTGGTCAACGACCAACTTCCATTGGAAGAGTACTGTACGTGGAGAGGCTGACAGCTGGGTCCACGACAAGAGCCCAGTTTTTTTTGTGATTTGCCAAGTAAGTCGCTTTGTCAGGCCTGTTGGGCTACAAATCTTTCAAGACGAGGAGAGCTTCATTCGGCTGGCCGAGAAAATGGATTATTAGTAATGAGAAATGGGCTGTACCATTTGAAAACACATCAAACCGGCAATTAGTTTCAAATTTCTCTTTTTCGTTTTGAGATTTTAAATTGCATTGATTTTTATGCGTGGACAATTTGTTGGATTTTATATTGATGTACATTTATTTTTAAAATCAGTTTGATTGTGACTCAAAATTTCGGGATTAAAAACAGTTCGGACAGCACCGAAATATGCAAAATTTTGTATAATTTTTTAACCGTGGCCACAATATGGGTTGTAATGCTAACAAAAACAATATGGGCTCCAAAAAACCTTAAGTATTAGCAAATGGGCTGTAAATTATTAGAAATAATGGCAGATGGGCTGTATGATGTTTTCCAAAGATTTGAGGCTTTCCTAAAAAAAGGTTGACGCACAAGCAGTGACTGTTGGATGTCCATCCAACGGCCTTCGTGCTTCTTCAATCTCTGCTCTTCCTGCTCCAGCCGCTCAAACAAGCACCAGCGGGACTGCCTGCTCTCTCCTCCCCGCGGCCGGCTGTGCTGCCGCGCAGGCCTCACCGCCCCACCATACTCCCATCACTGGCCTAGCCATCCCTCTACTCACCCACACCTGCTGTTATTCTCTGTCGCTGGCAGACGAACCAGTAAACCCTCATACAGTCGTACTCCCCTCCGTGTGGGAAACAACTACCGAGTCTTCCCTCCCTCTGTGTCGTTCCCTTCCTAGGCCTCGCCGTCGTCCACCACCCCGGTGCTCTCGGCACGGCCTGGTCAACTTGTTCAACGACCGACATGCATCTGAAGTGGACTGTACGTGGAGAGGCTGATAGCTGGGTCCACGGCCGCATGCCAGGAAATGCCTCCTTATTACGCGCAAAATAATGATTCCTCCACCTGACATCTGGGAGCCACTGAAAGGGCCTCTGTATTTCGCGAAAAAACGTTACCACCACTGGTAGCTTGGACCCACCAGCTATATCTTCGCCCGCAAGGAAGTGCCTCATTACGGACAAAAAAATGAATACTTCCCCTGCTAGCTGGGACCCAGTTTAGTGGCAGGCCGACTTGTGGGCCTACTAAGTTGACGGGGACGGAGGGCTTTGTCAACTTAGTCAATATACATGATTCTAGCTCCAGTGACCGTACAATGTCGATCCAACGGCCGTAGTGCTTCTTTAACCTCTGGTCTTCTTGCTCCAGCCGCCAAAACTAGCACCGATCGTGCCTCGTGCTCCTGCCTCCCGTGGCCGGCTGCGATGCAGCAGAGGCCTCACCGCCAACTACTACTCCCACCGCTGGCTAGGCCATCCCTCTACTCACCCATACCCCCTGTTATTCTGCGGCGATGGCAGCCTCACACCGCAGCGAACCAGTGAACCCTCATACTCCTCTCCGCGTGGGCATCCACTGCCGCGTCTTCCCCGGATCCGCGTCGTCCCCTTCCTAGGCCTCGTTGTCATCCACCGCCCTGGTGCTCTCGGCGCGGCGTGGTCAATGTGGTCAAGGAACGACTTCCATTGGAAGAGTAAAGTACGTGGAGAGGTTGACAGCTAGGTCCACGACAGCCGCAAGGAAGTGCCTCCTTATTACGCGGAAAATAATTATTCCTCCACCAGACAGCAGGGACCCACCGGACGGGCCACCGTATTTTGCGAAAAAAACGTTCCCCCCTGACAGCTGGGACCCACCGGACAGGCCAACGTATTTCGTGAAAAAACGTTCCCCCCGCTGTCAGCTCGGACCCGCCGGAGGTGCCTCCTTATTACGCACAAAAAATGAATACTCCCCCTGCTAGTTGGGACCCACCTTGGTGGGAGGCTGACTTGTGGGCCTACTAAGTTGACGGGGACGGAGTGCTTTGTCAACTTAGTCAATATGAATGATTCTAGCTCCAGTGACCGTACAATGTCCATCCAACGGCCGTTGTGCTTCTTCAACCTCTGGTCTTCTTGCTCCAGCCGCCCAAAGCAGCGCCGATCGTGCCGCATGCTCCTGCCTCCCGTGGCCGGCTGTGCTGCGGCGGAGGCCTCACCGCCCCTACTATTCCCACTGCTGGCCAGGCCCTGTGGCGACGGCAGCCTCACACCGCAGCCGAACTAGTGAACCCTCTTACTCCTCTCCGCGCGGGCTTCCGCTGCCGCGTCTTCCCCGGCTTCGCGTCATCCCCTTCCTAGGCCTCACCATCGTCCACCGCCCTAGTGCTCTAGACGCGGCATGGTCAAGGAACGGCTTCCATCGGACATGGACTGTACATGGAGAGGCTGACAGCTGGGTCCACGGCCACAGCAAGGAAGTGTCTCCTTATTACGCGCAAAATAATTATTCCTCCACTCGACAGCGGGGACCCACCGGACGGGCCACCGTATTTCGCAAAAAAACGCCCCCCCTGACCGCTGGGACCCACCAACTACATCTTCGCACGCAAGGAAGTGTGTCCTGGCAATAAAACGATTCGGCCCCCTTACTGCTGGGACCCACCAGCTACATCTTCGCACGCAAGGAAGTGCGTGATAGTCGGGCCCCACCTAGTCGAAGCATACGTAGCATTGTCATTCTGGTCGCGAACGTGTACGTACATACTAGTCGATGTAGAGGTGCGCACATGTCATAGTAGAGGCGCGCATGTAGCATGTACACGTACGTACAACGGCCAGTGTGCAAGAAAGAAAATACGGCCACATACGTACATAAGGGCAGGGTCTCGAACGCCTACTTGCGCGTACGTACGGACAGGGCTCGTGTACATGGTTGGGTCAGAACGGAGAAACAACGTCGTCGTCGTGTTCATGGGGAGCCAACCGGCTGGGTCGGAACGGAATGCATCGTCGTGTTCATGGGGAGCCAACCGGCTGGGTCGGAACGGAATGCATCGTCGTGTTCATCGGGAGGGCTTGAACGGAACAGCCGATGGAAACGAGGCCTGGCGTATCGCAGAACGGAGGAAACGGCCTTGTGTTCGACCGGCCACATTCGAAACGGGATCCTGTTCATCGGGAGGGGTCTGGCGCACTGCAAAACGGAGGAAACAGACCTCCTACGGTCGAAACGGGGGTCCTGTTGATCGGGAGGGGTGTGGTGTACCGCAAAATGGAGGAAACGGACTTGTGTTGGAGCGCTACGGTCAAAACGGGGGTCCTGTTCATCGGGAGGGGTGTGGCGTACCACAAAACGGGACTCCACAGGATACTGTTCATCTGCACCGCCGACCCCCTCCAGCCTCCACGGGCTACTGTTCATCCACCATCGACCTCCTCCAGCCTCCCCCTGCGACTGTTCATCCATGGGCTCCTGTTCATCCAGCCTCCACCCCGCGCTACTCCACCGGCTACTGTTCAACCAGCCCTCTCCACGGGCTCCTGTTCAACCACCCCTCCACGGGCTATTGTTCATCGTGCCCTCCACCGTCTACTGTTCATCCTGCCCTCCACGGGGTGGTCCTGTTCATCTTGCCCTCCACGGGATCCTGTTCATCCAGCCCCAACCGACTTGATCGATCGGGGTACTGTTCATCCAGAGGCAACACCACGGGGTCCTGTTCATCCACCCCCCGCAACGCTCATTGTTCATCCAGAGGCAGCATCGATCGGCTTCAGTTAGCAGCAGTAGTGAAGGAATCGCTTGATCGGGTTCAGTTAACAGCCATCGATCGATCGCTCGGGTTCAGTAACGCGTAGCCTGCAGTGCAATCGCTCGGGTTCAGTTAGAGCCCAACGCCTCACTCGGGTTCAGTTAGAGCCCAACGCCTCGCACACACGCGCGTACGTACGAGAGAAACGCGCATCGGTCGGCCCCGACCACCCACCGTAACCGGGGACTCCCCGATATTTTCCGCGCCCTGGCTTCTACCATGGTTTTTCCATCATGGACGGCCCAAAGAATGTCATGCAGCTGCGTCTCCGGCCCGCCCAGGACGAAAAGCCCATTTTCTGTCATGATTTTTTGTCATAGAAGTAGGACCCCACCACATCTATGATGATACCGGGTTTTGTCACAATTATCGTCATAGAAGTGTCATAAGTTTGACAGAAAAAAATTCGTTCGGCCCAAAATGTCACGGATGTGTCTTTTTTTTGTAGGGTAAGTTCAGATCTTATATTGTTGATTCTAAAGTAACTGTTCACACTGATCATGCTGCTATTAAATATCTTAAGGAAAAGAAAGATGCTAAACCTAGACTTATTAGATGGGTTCTCTTGCTACAAGAATTTGGTTTGCATATTACTGATAAAAAGGGAGTTGAGAACCCCGTTGCAGACAACTTGTCTAGGTTAGAGAATGTTCTTGAGGACCCACTACCTATAAATGATAGCTTTCCTGATGAACAACTAGCTATCATAAATGCTTCTTGTACTGCTCCATGGTATGCTGATCATGCTAATTACATTGTTGCTAAATTTATACACCTAGTTTCACATACCAGCAAAAGAAAAGGTTCTTCTATGATTTAAGACATTACTTCTGGGATGACCCACATCTTTATAAAGAAGGAGTAGATGGTGTTATTAGACGTTGTGTACCTGAGCATGAACAGGAACAGATCGTACGCAAGTGCCACTCTGAAGCTTATGGAGGACACCACGCTGGAGACAGAACTGCACACAAGGTATTGCAATTCGGTTTTTATTGCCCTACTCTCTTCAAGGATGCCCGTAAGTTTGTTTTTTCTTGTGATGAATGTCAGAGAATTGTTAATATTAGTAGACGTCAAGAAATGCCTATGAATTATTCACTTGTTATTGAACCATTTGATGTTTGGGGCTTTGATTATATGGGACCTTTTCCTTCCTCTAATGGGTATACACATATTTTAGTTGATGTTGATTACGTTAATAAGTGGGTAGAAGCTATTCCAACTAGTAGTGCTGATCATAACACCTCTATTAAGATGCTTAAAGAAGTTATTTTTCCGAGGTTTGGAGTCCCTAGATATTTAATGACTGATGGTGGTTCACATTTCATTCATGGTACTTTTCGTAAAATGCTTGCTAAGTATGATGTTAATCATAGAATTGCATCTCCATATCATCCATAGTCTAGTGTCAAGTAGAACTTAGCAATAGAGAGCTTAAATTAATTTTGCATAAGACTGTCAATAGATCTAGAAAGAATTGGTCCAAGAAACTTGATGATGCATTATGGGCCTATAGAATTGCATACAAAAATCCTATGGGTATGTATCCATATAAAATGGTTTATGGTAAAGCATTTCACTTACCTCTTGAATTAGAACATCAAGCATATTGGGCTATTAAAGAGCTCAACTATGACTTCAAACTGGCCGGTGAGAAGAGGCTTTTTGACATTAGCTCACTGTATGAATGGAGATCCAGGCTTATGAGAATGCTAAACTATTTAGAGAGAAAGTTAAAAGATGGCATGACAAAAGGATACAAAAACGTGAGTTTAATGTAGGTGACTATGTATTGTTATACAATTCTCGTTTACGATTTTTTGCAGGCAAACTCCTCTCTAAATGGGAAGGTCCTTACATCATCGAGGAGGTCTACCGTTCCGGTGCCATAAAAATTAACAACTTCGAAGGCACAAATCCGAGGGTGGTGAACGGTCAAAGAATCGAACATTATATCTCAGGTAATCCTATAAATGTTGAAACCAATGTTATTAAAACCGTAACCCCGGAGGAATACATAAGGGACACTTTCCAGAATGTTTCAGACTCCGAAAAGGAATAGGTACGTGGTACAGTAAGTAAACCGACTCCAAAATAGTTCTAATGGCAATTTTTCTCTGTTTTGGAATATTTAAGAAAATAGGAAAATAAGAAGTAGACCGGAATGGACATGAGGCTTCCACGAGGGTGGAGGGCCCGCCCTACCCCCTGGGCGCGCCCCCTACCTCGTGGGCACCTCGTGTGCTCTCCGGATTCCATTTTCTTGCATGATACTTCTTTTGGTCGGTAAAAATTCATTATATAGTCTCCTGAAGGTTTTGACCACCGTATCATGCAAATATCCTCTATTTTTGTTTTGAGCTGTTTCTGCTGCAGATTAGAGCAATATGTGATCCCAAGATTCGGAGGGAGAAAGCTATGTGGTTGATTACCTTGCAGATCATAAGGTCTACGGGGACTTGGAGCATTGTGGTTGGACCATGGAGGAAGAAGAAGACTATGATCCTAAGGGAAAGGAGGAGACGAGCTGAGATGAAGATGAAGTCCCATTACCTCAACCTGGGGACGTGCATGTGGAGTTCAAAAAGCCAAGCCTCCCCAATAGAGCAAAGAAACCTAAGATCAAGTTTATCCCTTTTCGTCTCTTGCAGGAGAACAAACAAGAACTATGCAAAAAGGTACTAAGCCTTGAGCGGGAGATCAAGGACCTAAAGGAGCAGAATTCTGTCCTCAAGCGCAAATTAAGGAAGAAGCAGGCGCCATCAACAACTCCTTCATCACCACCTCTAAGGAAGGAAACATAAACACATGGGTATGGGCACTCCCCTTGGCAACTGCCAAGCTTGGGGGAGTGCCCCGGTATCGTATCACCATCACTTTTATCTTTACCGTTTTTCTTAGTTCGATCCTTTTGGTAATATCTTGATCTAGTAGAATAAAGTTTTGGTATGATCTAGTTTTTAGTTTTGCTTTATGATCCTTCTATGTAATCAAGTCCGTGAGCTATATATAATAAAGATTAGTGTTGAGTCAAGGGCTTGATTATTTTGCTATGATCTATAGGGAATAAAATAAAGAAATAAAAATAAATAACGAGATCATATGGATCTTATGGAGAGTAATGACTTCACATATAAAAAGTATGATGAATAAAAGTTGTTGAGAGTTGACAAACATAGTTTTGGTTATCGTGGCAATTAATTGGAAGTAATAAAGAAAGAGAGGTTTTCACATATAAATATACTATCTTGGACATCTTTTATAATTGTGATCACTCATTAAAGTATGATATGCTAAAGAGTTGACGTTGGACAAGGAAGACAACGTAATGGGTTATGTTTTCTTACAACTGAGATAAATTATATTGTCATGGATCATCCAACATGCTGAGCTTGCCTTTCCCTCTCTTGCTAGCCAATTTCTTCGCACCAAGTAGAGATACTACTTGTGATTCCAAATATCCCTAAACCCAGTTTTTCCATGAGAGTACACCAGATCTACCTATGGATTGAGTAAGATCCTTCAAGTAAGTTGTCATCGTTGCAAGCAATATAAATTGCTCTCTAAATATGTATGACTTATTAGTGTGGATAAAATCATCTTTATACGATCTTGTGATGCGGAAGAAATAAAAGCGACGGACTGCATAATAAAGGTCCATATCACAAGTGGCAATATAAAGTGACATTCTTTTGCATTAAAATTTCGTGCATCCAACCATAAAAGCACATGACAACCTCTGCTTCCCTCTGCGAAGGGCCTATCTTTTATTCTTTTCTTATACTTCATGCAAAGAGTCATGGTGATCTTCACCTTTCCTTTTTACATTTTATCCTTTGGCAAGCACAATGTGTTGGAAAGATCGTGATATATATGGCTAATTGGATGTGGGTTTGCATGAACTATTATTGTTGACATTACCTTTGAGGTAAAAAGTTGGGAGGCAAAACTATAAGCCCCTATCTTTCTCTATGTCCGATTAAAACTTCATAACCATAAATATCGCCTGAGTGTTAGCAATTGTGAAAGGCTAAAAGATGGCTGAGTATGTGGACTTGCTGAGAAGCTCTTATATTGACTCTTTCCTCTGTTATGATAAATTGCAATTGATTCAATGACTGAGATTACATTTTGTTAGTTTTCAATGAAGTTTCTGATTCATACTTGAGTATGTGAATGAATTGTTACTTTTGGCATAAGAGATCATATGACAATATATATATATATATGTTGTTGTTCTAAGAATGATCATGATGGCTAATGTCCGTATTTTTTTATCGACACCTCTGTCTCTAAACATGTGGACATATTTTTCGATATCGGCTTTCGCTTGAGGACAAGCGAGGTCTAAGCTTGGGGGAGTTGATACGTCCATTTTGCATCATGCTTTTATATCGATATTTATTGTATTATGGGCTGTTATTACACATTATGTCACAATACTTATGCCTATTCTCTCTTATTTTACAAGGTTTACATGAAGAGGGCGAATGCCGGTAGCTGGAATTCTGGGCTGGAAAAGGAGCAAATATTACAGACCTATTCTGCACAACTCCAAAAGTCCTGAAACTTCACGGGAGCATGTTTCAGAATATATATAAAATATTGGGTGAAAGAAGTACCAGAGGGGGCCACCCACCGTCCACGAGGGTGGGGGCGCGCCCCCTGCCTCGTGGGCCCCTTGGTGGCCCTCTGATGCCTATCTTTAGCTATATGAAGTCTTTCGTCCGAGAAAAAAATCATAAGCAAGCTTACGGAACGAAACTCCGCTGCCATGAGGCAGAACCTTGGTGGAACCAATCTAGGGCTCCGGCGGAGCTGTTCTGCCAGGGAAATTTCCCTCCGGGAGGGGGAAATCATCAGCATCATCAGCACCAACGATCCTCTCATTGAGAGGGGGTCAATCTCCATCAACATCTTCACCAGCACCATCTCATCTCAAACCCTAGTTCATCTCTTGTATACAATATTTGTATCCAAACCTTAGACTGGTACCTATGGGTTGCAAGTAGTGTTGATTACTCCTTGTAGTTGATGCTAGTTGGTTTATTTGGTGGAAGATCATATGTTCAGATCCATTATTCATATTAATATCCCTCTGATTATGAACATGAATATGCTTTGTGAGTAGTTACGTTTGTTCCTGAGGACATGGGAGAAGTCTTGCTATAAGTAGTCATGTGAATTTGGTATTCGTTCGATATTTTGATGAGATGTATGTTGTCATCCCTCTAGTGGTGTCATGTGAATGTCGACTACATGACACTTCACCATTGTTTGGGCCTAGAGGGAGGCATTGGGAAGTAATAAGTAGATGATGGGTTGCTAGAGTGACAGAAGCTTAAACCCTAGTTTGTGCGTTGCTTCGTAAGGGGCTGATTTGGATCCATATGTTTCATGATATGGTTAGGTTTACCTTAATACTTCTGTTGTAGTTGCGGATGCTTGCAATATGGGTTAATCATAAGTGGGATGCTTGTCCAGTAAGGGCAATACCCAAGCACCGGTCCACCCACATATCAAATTATCAAAGTACCAAACGCGAATCATATGGTGATGAAAATTAGCTTGACGATAATTCCCATGTGTCCTCGGGAGCGCTTTCCTTCATATAAGAGTTTGTCCAGGCTTGTCCTTTGCTACAAAAAGGACTGGGCCATCTTGCTGCACCTTATTTAATTTTATTACTTGCTACTTGTCACAAATTACCTTATCACAAAACTACCTGTTACCGATAATTTCAGTGCTTGCAGAGAATACCTTACTGAAAACTGATTATCATTTCCTTCTACTCCTCGTTGGGTTCAACACTCTTACTTATCGAAAAGGCTACGATAGATCCCCTACACTTGTGGGTCATCAATATGTGTTTTGCTTGGAGCGTCTTTTATGATTTGAGTCTTTGCTTTTTAGTTTTCCACAATCATCCTTTCTGTACACACCTTTTGAGAGAGACATGCATGAATCGTGATTTATTAGAATACTCTATGTGCTTCACTTATATATTTTGAGTTAGGCAAATTTGCTCTAGTGCTTCACTTATATCTTTTTAGAGCACGATGGTGGTTTTATTTTATAGAAATTGATGAACTCTCGCACTTCACTTATATTATTTTCAGAGTCTTTAAAACAGCATGGTAATTTGCTTTGGTTATAAATTTAGTCCTAACATGATAGGCATCCAAGAGGGATATAAAAACTTTCATATAAAGTGCATTGAATACTATGAGAAGTTTGATTCCTTATGATTTTTTGAGATATGAAGATGGTGATATTAAATTCATGCTAGTGAGTAGTTGTGAATTTGAGAAATACTTGTGTTAAAGTTTGTGAGTCCTGTAGCATTCACGTATGGTGAGCCGTTATGTGATGAAGTCGGAGCATGATTTATTTATTGATTGTCTTCCTTATGAGTGGCAGTCGGGAACGAGCGATGGTCTTTTCCTACCAATCTATCCCCCTAGGAGCATGCGTGTAGTACTTTGTTTCCATGACTAATATATTTTTGCAATAAGTATGTGAGTTCTTTAGGACTAATGTTGAGTCCATGGATTATATGCACTCTCACCTTTCTGCCATTGCTAACCTCTCTAGTACCACGCAACTTTCGCCGGTACCATAAACCCACCATATACCTTCCTCAAAATAGTCACCATACCTACCTATTATGGCATTTCCATAGCCATTCTGAGATATATTGCCATGCAACTTCCACCGTTCTGTTTATATGACATGCTCCATTATTGTCATATTGCCATGCATGATCATGTAGTTGGCATCGTATTTGTGGCAAAGCCATCGTTCATAATTATTTCATACATGTCACTCTTGATTCGTTGCACATCCCCGTACACCGCCGGAGGAATTCATATAGAGTCATATTTTGTTCTAAGTATTGAGTTGTAATCCTTGAGTTGTTAGTAAATAAAAGTGTGATGATCTTCATTATTAGAACATTGTCGCATGTGAGGAAAGGATGATGGAGACTATGATTCCCCCACTAGTCGGGATGAGACTCCGGACGAAAAAAGAGGCCAAAAAAATGAGAGAAGGCCCAAATAAAAAAAGAGAAAAGAGAGAAGGGGCAATGTTACTATCCTTTTACTACACTTGTGCTTCAAAGTAGCACCATGATCTTCATGATAGAGAGTCTCCTATGAGGTCACTTTCATATACTAGTGGGAATTTTCATTATAGAACTTGGCTTGTATATTCCAATGATGGGCTTCCTCAGATTGCCCTAGGTCTTTGTGAGCAAGCGAGTTGGATGTACACTGCTACGTCTTGAGCTTGCGTTGGTTTTCCCCGAAGAGTAAGGGATGATGCAGCAGAGTAGCGTAAGTATTTCCCTCAGTTTTTGAGAACCAAGGTATCAATCTAGTAGGAGCCCACGCTCAAGTCCCTCGTACCTGCACAAAGCGGTAGCTACTCGCAACCAACACGATTAGGGGTTGTCAATCCCTTCATGGTCACTTACGAGAGTGAGATCTGATAGATATAATATTTTTGGTATTTTTGGTATAAATATGCAAAGTAAAAAGTAAAGGCAAAGTAAAAAGCAAAGCAAGATTAAAGTGATGGAGATTGATATGATGAGAATAGACCCGGGGGCCATAGGTTTCACTGGTGGCTTCTCTCAAGAGCATAAGTATTCTACGGTGGGTGAACAAATTACTGTTGAGCAATTGATAGAATTGAGCATAGTTATGATAATATCTAGGCATGATCATGTATATAGGCATCATGTCCGTCACAAGTAGACCAAAACGATTCTGCATCTACTACTATTACTCCACTCATCGACCGCTATCCAGCATGCATCTAGAGTATTAAGTTAAAAACAGAGTAACACCTTAAGAAAGATGACATGATGTAGAGAGATAAATTCATGCAATATGAAATAAATCCCATCTTGTTATCCTCGATGGCAACGATACAATACGTGCCTTGCTGCCCCTTCTATCACTGGGTAAGGACACCGCAAGATCGAACCCAAAGCTAAGCACTTCTCCCATGGCAAGAACTACCAATCTAGTTGGCCAAACCAAACGGATAATCCGAAGAGACTTGAAAAGATAACCAATCATACATAAAAGAATTCAGATAAGATTCAAATATTATTCATAGATAGACTTGATCATAAACCCACAATTCATCGGTCTCAACAAACACACCGCAAAAAGAAGATTACATCAAATAGATCTCCACAAGAGAGGGGGAGAACTTTGTATTGAGATTCAAAGAGAGATAAGAAGCCATCTAGGTACTAACTATGGACCCGAAGGTCTGAGGTAAAATACTCACACTTCATCGGAGGGGCTAGGATGATGTAGAAGCCCTCAGTGATGACGACCCTCTTCCGGCGGAGCTCCGGAACAGGCCCCAAGATGGGATCTCGTGGATACAGAAAGTTGCGGCGGTGGAATTAAGTTTTTGGCTCCTGTTCTGATGGTTTGGGGGTACGTGTGTATATATAGGAGGAAGAAGTACGCCGGAGGAGCAACGAGGGGCCCACGAGGCAGGGGCGGGCCCTGGGGGGCCCCCCACCCTCGTGACCGCCTCTTTTGTTCCTTGGAGCAGGGTCCAAGTCTCCTGGATCACGTTCGGTGAGAAAATCACGTTCCCGAAGATTTTATTCCGTTTGGACTCCGTTTGATATTCCGTTTATCTAAAACACTGAAATAGGCAAAAAAACAACAATTCTGTGCTGGGCCTCCGGTTAATAGGTTAGTCCCAAAAATAATATAAAAGCGGAAAATAAAGCCCAATATAGTCCAAAACAGTAGATAATGTAGCATGGAGCAATAAAAAATTATAGATACGTTGGAGACGTATCAGGCATCCCCAAGCTTAATTCCTGCTCGTCCTTGAGTAGGTAAATGATAAAAAGAAATTTTTTGATGGGGAGTGCTACTTGGCATAATTTCAACGCAAATCTTCTTAACTGTGGTATGAATATTCATATTAGAAAGATTCAAGACAAATGTTTGTATTGACATAAACATAATAATAGTTCAAGCATACTAATAAAGCAATTATGTCTTCTCAAAATACCATGGCCAAAGAAAGTTATCCCTACAAAATCATATAGTCTGGCTATGCTCCATCTTCACCACACAAAGTATTCAAATCATGCACAACCCCGATGACAAGCCAAGCAATTGTTTCATACTCTAACTTTTTCAAAACTTTTTCAATCTTCACGCAATACATGAGCGTGAGCCATGGATATAGCACTATAGGTGGAATAGAATGGTGGTTGTGGAGAAGACAAAAAGGAGAAGATAGTCTCACATCAACTAGGCATATCAACGGGCTATGGAGATGCCCATCAATAGCTATCAATGTGAGTGAGTAGGGATTGCCATGCAACGGATGCACTGGAGCTATACATGTATGAAAGCTCAACAAAAGAAACTAGTGGGTGTGCATCCAACTTGCTTGCTCACGAAGACCTAGGGCAATTTGAGGAAGCCCATTATTGGAATATACAAGCCAAGTTCTATAATGTAAAATTCCCACTAGTATATGAAAGTGACAACATATGAGACTCTCTATATGAAGAACATGGTGCTACTTTGAAGCACAATATATGAGACTCGCTATATCACGGTGCTACTTTGAAGCACAAGTGTGGTAAAAGGATAGTAGCATTGCCCCTTTTTATTTATTTTCTTTTTTGGGCCTTTTTTTCTTTGGCCTTTCCTTCTCTTTTTTGGGACAATGCTCTATTGAATGATGATCATCACACTTTTATTTATTTACAACTCAATGATTACAAATCAATTCTAAAACAAAGTATGACTCTATATGGATGCCTCCAGCGGTGTACCGGGATATGCAATGAATCAAGAGTGACAAGTATGAAGAAATTATGAACGGTGGCTTTGCCATGAATACTATGTCAACTACATGATCATGCTAAGCAATATGACAATGATGAATGTGTCATGATGAACTAGATGGTGGAAAGTTGCATGGCAATATATCTCGGAATGGCTATGGAAATGCCATAATAGGTAGGTATGGTGGCTGTTTTTAGGAAGGTATATGGTAGGTGTATGATACCGGCGAAAGGTACGCGGTATTAGAGAGGCTAGGAAAGGTGGAAGGGTGAGAGTGCGTATAATCCATGGACTCAACATTAGTCATAAAGAACTCACATACTTATTGCAAAAATCTACAAGTTATCAAAGCAAAGTATTACGCGCATGCTCTTAGGGGGATAGATTGGTAGGAAAAGAACATCGCTCATCCCCGACCGCCACTCATAAGGAAGACAATCAATAAATAAATCATGCTCCGACTTCGTTACATAACGGTTCACCATACGTGCATGCTACGGGAATCACAAACCTTAACACAAGTATTCTTTAAATTCACAACTACTCAACTAGCATGACTTTAATATTATCGCCTCCATATCTCAAAACAATTATCATGCGTCAATCTTTTCTAAGTATTCAACACACTCAAAAGAAAGTTTCACAAATCTTGAATACCAAGCATATTATTATTAAGAAAATTACCATGCTATTAAGAGACTCTCAAAATAATTTAAGTGAAGCATGAGAGATCAATAGTTTTTTTAAAACAAATCCACCACCGTGCTCTAAAAGATCTAAGTGAAGCACATAGAGCAAAATTATAACACTCAAAAGATATAAGTGAAGCACATAGAGCAAAATTATCTAGCTGAAAAGATATAAGTGAAGCACATAGAGCAAAACTATCTAGCTCAAAAGATATAAGTGAAGCACATAGAGCAAAAATACTTAGCTCAAAATATATAAGTGAAGCACATAGAGCAAAATTATCTAGCTCAAAAGATATAAGTGAAGCACATAGAGTATTCTATCAAATATTAGTTCATATATGGATCTCTCAAAAGGTGTACAGCAAGGATGATTGTGGCATACTAAGACACAAATACACAAATAATACAAGACGCTCCAAGCAAAACACATATCATGTTGGTGAATAAAATTATAGCTCCAAGTAAATTACCAATGGAAGTGGACGAAAGAGGGGATGCCTTCCGGGGCATCCCCAAGCTTTGACTTTTTGGTGTCCTTGGATTATCTTGGGGGTGCCATGGGAATCCCCAATCTTAGGCTCTTTCCACTCCTTGTTCCATGATCCATCAAAAGAATTCATCCAAAACTTGAAAACTTCACAACACAAAACTCAAAATAGAAAACTCATGAGCTCCGTTAGCGAAAGAAAACAAAAGACCACTTCAAGATACTGTAATGAACTCATTCTTTATTTATATTGGTGTTAAACCTACTGTATTCCAACTTCTCTATGGATTATAAACTATTTAACTAGCCATAGATTCATCAAAATAAGCAAACAACACACGAAAAACAGAATCTGTCAAAAACAGAACAGTCTGTAGTAATATGTAGCTAGCGCAAGATCTGGAACCCCACAAATTCTAAAATAAATTGCTGTACGTCAGGAAGTTATCTATTAATCATACGAAAAAAGAATTAACTAAATAGCACTCTTCAAATAAAAATGACAGAAGTTCTCGTGAGCGCTAAAGTTTCTGTTTTTTACAGCAAGTTCAACAAGACTTTCCCCAAGTCTTCCCAACGGTTCTACTTGGCACAAACACTAATTAAACACAAAAAACACAACCAAAACAAAGGCTAAATAATTTATTTATTACTAATCAGGATCAAAAATCAAGGAATAAAAATAAAATTGGGTTGCCTCCCAACAAGCGCTATCGTTTAACGCCCCTAGCTAGGCATAAAAGCGAGGATAGATCTAGGTATTGCCATCTTTGGTAGGCAATCCATAAGTGGCTCTCATGATAGTTTCATATGGTAATTTTATTTTCTTTCTAGGAAAGTGTTCCATGCCCTTTTTTAATGGAAATTGAAATCTAATATTCCCTTCCTTCATATCAATTATCGCACCAACCGTTCTAAGGAAAGGTCTACCAAGAATAATAGGGCAAGAAGGATTGCAATCTATATCAAGAACAATGAAATCTACGGGAACATAATTCCTATTTGCAACAATAAGAACACCATTAATCCTTCCCGTAGTTTTCTTAATAGTGGAATCCGGAAGATGCAAGTTTAGAGAGCAATCATCAAAATTACGAAAATCTAGTAAATCACACAAAGTCTTGGGAATAGTCGAGACACTAGCACCCAAATCACACAAAGCACAAAACTCATGATCTTTAATTTTAATTTTAATAGTTGGTTCCCACTCATCATAGAGTTTTGTAGGGATAGAAGCTTTCAAATCAAGTTTTTCTTCATAAGATTGCATCAAGGCATCAACAATATGTTCGGTGAAGGCTTTATTTCGACTATAAGCATGTGGAGAATTTAGCACGGATTGCAACAAGAAAATACAATCAATTAAAGAGCAACTTTCATAATTAAATTCCCTGAAATCCAATATAGTGGGTTTAGCCACATCTAGATTTTTATTTCTTTCAATCCCACTTTCATAAATTTCATCATTAAGATCTAAATACTCCGAATTTTTAGAACGCCTTCTAGGTAAAGGAAGATCATATTCAGTTTCATCAAGATTCATATTTCAAAATAAAGATTTAATAGGGGACACATCAATAACTTTTAGATCTTCATCTTGATTTTCATAGGTATCCGGTTTAGCATCCATCTTATTAACTAAGGTGGCTTGCATATCCGAAATTTCAGCAGTCATTTTTTTCTAGATGAGCAATTTGGGATCTTATACCATCAAATTCTTTAGACATATCATCTAGCTCTTTATTCATATAACTCATAAAACTTTTTTGTTCCTTAAGCTCGTTTCTAAAGAAATTATTATGCTCAAATTGCAAAACCATAAACTTCCTGACGTTGGTTTCGATCTCCTCTAACCTTTTAAGGTGAAGATCACCAAATCTCGGTTGAGCCATCGCGACAAACAAGCAATCTAACACACGAGCAAACAAAAAGGCAAGCGGGCAAAAAGAGGAAAATAGAGAGGGAGGATAGAGAGAGAGGGCGAATAAAACGGCAAGGGTGAATTGGGGGGAGAGGAAAACGAGAGGCAAATGGCAAATAATGTAATACGAGAGATAGGGATTGTGATGGGTACTTGGTATGTTGACCTTTTACGTAGACTCCCCGGCAACGGCGCCAAAAATCCTTCTTGCTACGTCTTGAGCTTGCCTTGGTTTTCCCCGAAGAGGAAGAGATGATGCAGCAGAGTAGCGTAAGTATTTCCCTCAGTTTTTGAGAACCAAGGTATCAATCCAGTAGGAGCCCACGCTCAAGTCCCTCGTACCTGCACAAAGCGACAACTACTCACAACCAACGCGATTAGGGGTTGTCAATTCCTTCACGGTCACTTACGAGAGTGAGATCTGATAGATATAATATTTTTTGGTATAAAGATGCAAAGTAAAAAGTAAAGGCAAAGTAAAAAGGAAAGCAAGATTAAAGTGATGGATATTGATATGATGAGAATAGACCCGGGGGCCATAGGTTTCACTAGTGGCTTCTCTTAAGAGCATAAGTATTCTACGGTGGGTGAACAAATTACTGTTGAGCAATTGACAGAATTGAGCATAGTTATGAGAATATCTAGGCATGATCATGTATATAGGCATCACGTCCGTGACAAGTAGACCGAAACGATTCTGCATCTACTACTATTACTCCACTCATCGACCGCTATCCAGCATGCATCTAGAGTATTAAGTTAAAAACAAAGTAACACCTTAAGAAAGATGACATGATGTAGAGAGATAAATTCATGCAATATGAAATAAACCCCATCTTGTTATCCTCGATGGCAACGATACAATACGTGCCTTGCTGCCCCTTCTGTCACTTGGTAAGGACACCGCAAGATCGAACCCAAAGCTAAGCACTTCTCCCATGGCAAGAACTACCAATCTAGTTGGCCAAACCAAACGGATAATTCGAAGAGACTTGCAAAGATAACCAATCATACATAAAAGAATTCAGATAAGATTCAAATATTATTCATAGATAGACTTGATCATAAACCCACAATTCATCGGTCTCAACAAACACACCGCAAAAAGAAGATTACATCGAATAGATCTCCACAAGAGAGGGGGAGAACTTTGTATTGAGATTCAAAGAGAGAGAAGAAGCCATCTAGCTACTAACTATGGACGCGAAGGTCTGAGGTAAACTACTCACACTTCATCGGAGGGGCTAGGATGATGTAGAAGCCCTCCGTGATGACGGCCCTCTTCCGGCGGAGCTCCGGAACAGGCCCCAAGATGGGATCTCATGGATACAGAAAGTTGCGGCGTTGGAATTAGGTTTTTGGCTCATGTTCTGATCGTTTGGGGTACGTGTGTATATATAGGAGGAAGAAGTACGCCAGAGGAGCAATGAGGGGCCCACGAGGCAGGGGGCGCGCCCTAGGGGGGGCGCCGCCACCCTCGTGACCGCCTCTTTTGTTCCTTGGAGCAGGGTCCAGGTCCCCTGGATCATGTTCGGTGAGAAAATCACGTTCCCGAAGATTTTATTCTGTTTGGACTCTGTTTGATATTCCGTTTATCTGAAACACTAAAATAGGCAAAAAACAACAATTCTGGGCTGGGCCTCCGGTTAATAGGTTAGTCCCAAAAATAATATAAAAGTGGAATAAAGCCCAATATAGTCCAAAACAGTAGATAATATAGCATGGAGCAATCAAAAAATTATAGATACGTTGGAGAGGTATCATACACCCACTTAGTTTCGTTTTGAGCTTTCATAAACTTATAGCTCTAGTGCATTAGTTGCATGGCAATCCCTACTCACTCACATTGATATCTATTCATGGGAATCTCCATAGCCCATTGATACGCCTAGTTGATGTGGGACTATCTCCTTCTTTTTTTCTTCTCCACAACCACCGTCTATACCACCTATAGTGCTATGTCCATGGCTCACGCTCATGTATTGCGTGAAAGTTGAAAAAGTTTGAGAACGTTAAAAGTATGAAACAATTGCTTGGCTTGACATCGGGGTTGTGCATGATTTAAATAATTTGTGTGATGAAGATGGAGCATAGCCAGACTATATGATTTTGTAGGGATAAACTTTCTTTGGCCATGTTATTTTGAGAAGACATAATTATTTTGTTAGTATGCTTGAAGTATTATTGTTTTTATGTCAATATTGAACTTTTGTTTTGAATCATATGGATCTGAACATTCATGCCACAATAAAGAGAATTACATGGATAAATATGTTAGATAGCATTCCACATCAAAAAATTTGTTTTCATCATTTACCCACTCGAGGACGAGAGGGAATTAAGCTTGGGGATTCTTGATACGTCTCCAATGTATCTATAATTTTTTATTGTTCCATGCTATTATATTATCTGTTTTGGATGTTTTATATGCATTAATATGCTATTTTATATGATTTTTGGGACTAACCTATTAACCTAGAGCCCAGTGCCAGTTCCTGTTTTTTCCCTTGTTTTAGAGTTTCGCAGAAAAGGAATACCAAACGGAGCCCAAACGGAATGAAACTTTCACGTTGATTTTTCTTGGACCATAAGACATCCAGACGGTTTGGAGTGCATGTCAGGAAAGCCACGAGGCGGCCACAAGGTCGGGAGGCGTGCCTAGGGGGATAGGGCGCGCCCCCACCCTTGTGGGCCCGTCATGACTCCTCGACCTATTTCTTCCGCCTATATATTCTCAAATATCGAAAAACCATCGAGGGGAGCCACGAAACCACGTTTCCACCGCCGCAACCTTCTGTATCCATGAGATCCCATCTAGGGGCCTTTTCCGGTGTCCTGCCAGAGGGGGATTCTATCACCGAGGGCTTCTACATCAACACCATTGCCTCTTTGATGAAGAGTGTGTAGTTTACCACAAACCTACGGGTCAATGGCTAGTAGCTAGATGGCTTTTCTCTCTCTTTGATTGTCAATACAAAGTTCTCCTCAATGTTCTTGGAGATCTATTCGATGTAATACTCTTTTGTGGTGTGTTTGCCGAGATCCAGTGAATTGTGGATTTATGATCAGCTTATGTATGAATATTGTCGGATTTCGGTTTCCGGCAGACCCTTAAGGTTCGAACACTGGGGTGCGCACGGAAATCTCGCCTTCGACATCTCTGTCTCGATGGGATCTAAACTACTAAAAGAGATGCATGAAAGACACAAGATTTATACTGGTTCGAGCCACCGATGTGGTGTAATACCCTACTCCAGTGTGTGGTGGATGGATTGCCTCCTGGGGCTGGTGTGGATGAACAATACAAGGAAGAATAGCCTCGCGAGGGTCTGTTCTTGGCTGCGGTGATGAACTGCTATGAAGAGTTCAGTCACCCTCCCTCTCTCTCTCTCTTTCTACTTGCAAACCGAACGAACCAACCCCCAACGCGAACCGACCCGACCCCTGCTATGTGGGTCGCTAGTCCTATTTATAGAGGCCCTAGTCCTCTCCCCAAATATTGAGCGGGAAGGGATCCAACAATGGCGGGCTAATTTGAAGGGGGACAGCGAGTACATCTATACTGACAAAAGCTCTGGTGATGACGCCGCGCTGGGCTCCATGGTGACCTCCGTCTCGTAGTCCTCCTGGTCTTGGTCTCGTTGCACCGAAGTGACAACCTTTGCCTGATGCTTCGGTACTCCGCGGATACGCTTGCCCCCTTTGCACCAAAGAGGAAAGAGGGACGCTGCGCGCGCTGGCACCCGCCTGGTGCCCCGTGTCGTCATGGCTTGCGTCATGGGCACCTCACGAGGTACCCCGCCTTGAACTCTCCGCCTCCTCGCGAGCCAGCCTGACGAGGCTGTGCCTTAGGATGCGCCGTGTCGTCCGCCTCATGAGGCTTGGCCCCTCACAAGGGTCTTGAGCCTCGTGTTGATGAAGTTGGGCCGCGCTGGGCCCCCACTTGAGCCACGCCGCAGGCCGCAGGCAGGCAAGTCTGGGGACCCCCGTTCCCAGAACGCCGACAATAGCCCCCGGGCCCAAGGCGCGCATGGACTTGGCCGTGCCGAGAGGCGAAAGGGCAAGGGCGAAGCGCCGCGGGCCCTAACAGCCTGCGGCCTTGGGCGCCGCGTGGCGGTTGATTGGACGTGGACGGCACCGTTCCCCCACGCTTCCTTATTGTGCGCCCTGCTAGGCGGACTGGTAGTTGTACATAGCCGTCCCCTTTCCTGTTGCTCGGGTGTCCTCTGTTCTTCCTTCTTTCGTGCGCCTCCCCCTGCCTTCAATCCAATCTCGAATCCCCCCTCCTTCCCATCGCCATGGCTTCGACGGGGAAGGAGAGAGAAGAGAAACCCATGCCTTCGTCTTGTGCGCCGCCAACGGTGGACCCCCTCGTCAGTCGGTCGACTATGCTCAACCAAGAGTGCCTGGGCAGGGACAGCTTGGCCCTAGCCACCGTCTTCAACGAGTGCGGAAGGACGACTGCCTGGCCCGCATCCCACTTCTCCATTAACAGGACAGCCACTGAGCTCCCATGTTTTATCGATGCCTTGTGGGCGGGTCTGGTTCCCCCTTTCTCCGATTTCTTCAATGCCGTGCTTTCGCATTATCAGATCCGCTTAATGCATCTAAGTCCTGAGTCCATCACCCTCCTTTCGTTCTTTGCCTTCGTTTGCGAAGCCATGGTGGGCATCTCTCCTTCGGCCGCCCTGCTGCGCCACTTCTTCTCGCTGCGTCTTGTCGATCCTTCCCAGCGCTGGGCATGCGCGAGCTTTGCTGCCGAGCCTGTGTCCGAGGCATCTGGAATTGACTTCCAACTCCCCCAGCCCGCGGCCGGGTTCCGCGAGCGGTGGTTGTATGTGGACGCAGGGGTGCCCAGCCCCCTGCTATCGGAGCCGACCTCGCCTGCCGTCCCCAATTCGGGTTGGGGCCAGGAGACGCTGAACAGCCCTCGGCTTTTCTTCGTCTGGACCCGCTTCGCGCTCCTGAGGAAACTCGGCATGACAACGCCCAAAGTGGTGAAGGAGTTTCTGTTGTGCCGTGTCGCTCCCCTGCAGCGGCACTCTCTGTTGGGGGAACGTAGCAGAAATTCAAAATTTTCTACGCAACACCAAGATCAATCTATGGAGTAATCTAGCAACGAGGGAAGGAGAGTGCATCTACATACCCTTGTAGATCGCTAAGCGGAAGCGTTCAAGTGAACGGGGTTGATGGAGTCGTACTCGTCGTGATCCGAATCACCGATGATCCTAGTGCCGAACGGACGGAACCTCTGCGTTCAACACACGTACAGCCCGGGGACGTCTCCTCCTTCTTGATCCAGCAAGGGAAGAGGAGAACTTGAGGGAGAGCTCCGTCAGCACGAGGGCGTGGTGGTGGTGGAGCTCGTGGTTCTCCGGCAGGGCTTCGCCAAGCACCATGGAGGAGGAGGAGAAGGTAGGAGGAGGGAGGGCTGCGCCAGGGAAGAGGTCACGGCTGCCCTCCCACCCCTCCACTATATATAGGGGCAAGGGGAGAAGGGGAGGCTCCCTAGGGTTTCCCCTAGGGGGCGGCGGCTAGGCAGATTGGATCTCCCTAGGGAAAATCCTAGGGCGACTTGCCCCCCAAGCCAAGCAGGTGGAGGCTTGCCTCCCAAGCCAAGTGGAGGCGCCCCACCTCCCCAAGTAACGTGGGAAAGGGTGTGTGGGGGGGGGGGCGCACCAACCCTTAGTGGGCTGGTTTGCCCCTTCCCCTTTGGCCCATGAGGCCCTCCAACACTTGCCGGGGCTCCCGAAACACCTTTCGGTCATGCTGGTCATGGCCTGGTACCTCCGGAACACTTCCGGACTCCAATACCCTTCGTCCAATATATCGATCTTCACCGCCGGACCATTCCGGAACTCCTTGTGATGTCCGGAATCTCATCCGGGACACCGAACTACCTTCGGTAACCACATACTATTTCCCATAACAACTCTAGCGTCACCGAACCTTAAGTGTGTAGACCCTATGGGTTCGGGAACCATGCAGACATGACCGAGACACCTCTCCGGCCAATAACCAATAGCGGGATCTGGATACCCATATTGGCTCCCACATGTTCCACGATGATCTCATCGGATGAACCACGATGTCGAGGATTTAATCAATCCCGTATTCAATTCCCTTTGTCTAGCGGTATTGCACTTGCCCGAGATTCGATCGTCGGTATCCGATACCTTGTTCAATCTCGTTACCGGCAAGTCTCTTTACTCGTTCCGTAACACATCATCCCGTGATCAACTCCTTGGTCACATTGCGCATATGATGATGTCCTACCGAGTGGGCCCAGAGATACCTCTTCGTCACATGGAGTGACAAATCCCAGTCTCGATTCGTGGCAACCCAACAGACACTTTCGGAGATACCCGTAGTGTACCTTTATAGCCACCCAGTTACGTTGTGATGTTTGGCACACCCAAAGCACTCCTACGGTATCCGGGAGTTGCACAATCTCATGGTCTAAGGAAATGATACTTGACATTAGAAAAGCTTTAGCATACGAACTACACGATCTAGTGCTATGCTTAGGATTGGGTCTTGTGCATCACATCATTCTCCTAATGATGTGATCCCGTTATCAACGACATCCAATGTCCATGGTCAGGAAACCGTAACCATCTATTGATCAACGAGCTAGTCAACTAGAGGCTTACTAGGGACATGGTGTTGTCTATGTATCCACACATGTATCTGAGTTTCCTATCAATACAATTCTAGCATGGATAATAAACGATTATCATGAACAAGGAAATATAATAATAATCAATTTATTATTGCCTCTAGGGCATATTTCCAACAGTCTCCCACTTGCACTAGAGTCAGTAATCTAGTTCACATTGCCATGTGATTAACAGGTCACATCGCCATGTGACTAACATCCAAGAGTTTACTAGAGTCAGTAGTCTAGTTCACATCACTATGTGATTAACACTCAATGAGTTCTAGGTTTGATCATGTTGCTTGTGAGAGAGGTTTTAGTCAACGGGTCTGCAACATTCAGATCCGTATGTACTTCGCAAATTTCTATGTCATCTTGTAGATGCAACTACTACGCAACATTTGGAGCCATTTCAAATAACTGTTCTACTTGGAGCTATTCCAAATTGTTGCTCCATTATACGTATCCGGTATCTCTACTCAGAGCTATCTGGATAGGTGTTAAGCTTGCATCGACGTAACTCTTTACGTCGAACTCTTTATCACCTCCATAACCGAGAAACATATCCTTATTCCTCTAAGGATAATTTTGACCGCTATCTGGTGATCTACTCCTAGATCACCTTTGTACCCTCTAGCCAGACATGTGGCAAGGCACACATCAGGTGCGGTACATAGCATAGCATACTGTAGAGCCTATGTCTTAAGCATAGGGGATGACCTTCGTCCTTTCTCTCTATTCTGCCGTGGTCGAGATTTAAGTCTTAACTTCATACCTTACAACTCAGGCAAGAACTCCTTCTTTGACTGATCCATCTTGAACACCTTCAAGATCATGTCAAGGTATGTGCTCATTTGAAAGTACCATTAAGCGTTTTGATCTATCCTTATAGATCTTGATGCTCAATGTTCAAGTAGCTTAATCCAGGCTTTCCATTGAAAAACACTTTCCAAATAACCCTATATGCTTTCTAGAAATTCTACGTCATTTCTGATCAACAATATGTCAACAACATATATTCATCAGAAATTCTATAGTGCTCCCACTCACTTCTTTGGAATTAAAAGTTTCTCATAAACTTTGTATTAACCCAAAATCTTTGATCATCATCAAAGCATACATTCCAACTCCGAGATGCTTACTCCAGTCCTTAGAAGGATGCCTGGAGCTTTGCATACTTATTAGCATCTTTCAGGATTGACAAAGCCTTCCGGTTGTATCACATACAACCTTTCCTCAAGAAAATCATCGAGGAAACAATGTTTTGATATCCTATCTGCAAGATTTCATAAATAATGCAGTAATCGCTAATATAATTTCAACAGACTCTTAGCATCGCTACGAGTGAGAAAGTCTCATCATAGTCAACTCCTTGAACTTGTCGGAAAACATCTTTATGACAAGTCGAGCTTTCTTAATGGTGATACTTACCATCATTGTCTTCCTTTTAAAATCCATATGTGCCTAACGGCCTTACTACCATCAAGTAGTTCTTCCAAAGTCTACACTTTGTTTTCATATATGGATCCTCTCTCGGATTATATGGCCTCGAGCCATTTATCGGAATCCAGGCCCACCACCGCTTCTCCATAGCTCGTAGGTTCATTGTTGTCTAGCAACATGACTTCCAAGACAGGATTACTGTACCATTCTGAAGCAGTACGCATCCTTGTCACCCTACGAAGTATGGTAGTGACTTGATCTGAAGTTTCATGATCACTATCATAAGCTTCTACTTCAATTGGTGTAGGTGCCACAGGAACAACTTCCTGTGCCCTGCTACACACCAGTTGTAGTGACGGTTCAATAACCTCATCAAGTCTTCACCATCCTCCCACTCAATTCTCGAGACAAACCTTTCCTCGAGGAAGGACCCGATTCTAGAAACAATCCCTTATTGCTTTCGAATCTGAGACAGGAGGTATACCTAACTGTTTTTGGGTGTCCTATGAAGATGCATTTATCCGCTTTGGGTTCGAGCTTATCAGCCTGAAACTTTTTCACATATGCATCGCAGCCCCAAACTTTTAAGAAATGACAGCTTAGGTTTCTCTAAACCATAGTTCATTCGGTGTCATCTCATCGGAATCACGTGGTGCCCTCTTTAAAGTGAATGTGGTTGTCTCTAATGCCTAACCCATAAACTATCATGGTAATTCGATAAGAGACATCATGGTATGCATCATATCCAATAGGGTGCAGTTATGATGTTCGGACACACCATCACACTATGGTGTTCTAGGCTGTATTAGTTGTGAAACAATTCCCACAATGTCTTAATTCTGTGCCAAACTCGTAATTCAGATATTCATCTCTATGATCATATCATAGATATTTTATCCTCTTGTCACGAAGACCTTTCAACTTCACCCTGAAATTACTTGAACCTTTCAATAATTCAGACTCGTGATTCATCAAGTAAATATACTCAACATCTACTCAAATCATCTGTGAAGTAAGAACATAACGATATCCACTACACGCCTCAGCACTCATTGGACTGCACACATCAGAATGTATTACTTCCAACAAGTTGCTTTCTAGTTCCATTTTACTGAAACCGAGACTTTCAGTCATCTTGCCCATGTGGTATGTTTTGCATGTCTCAAGTGAATCAAAATCAAGTGAGTCCAAACGATCCATCTATATAGAATTTCTTCATGCGTTTTATACCGATATGACTTAAGTGGCAGTGCCACAAGTAGATGGTACTATCATTACTATCTTATATCTTTTGGCATGAACATGTGTATCACTATGATCGAGATCCAATAAACCATTCATTTTAGGTGCAAGACCATTGAAGGTATTATTCAAATAAACAGAGTAACCATTATTCTCCTTAAATGAATAACCGTATCGCGATAGACATAATCCAATCATGTCTATGCTCAACGCAAACACCAGTCTCGATGGTAGAGGGAGCGTGCGATGCTTGATCACATCAAGCTTGGAAAAACTTCCAACACATATCGTCAGGTCACCTTTAGCTAGTCTCCGTTTATTCCGTAGCTTTTATTTCGAGTTACTAACACTTAGCAACCGAACCGGTATCTAATACCCTGGTGCTACTGGGAGTACTAGTAAAGTACACATCAACACAATGTATATCCAATATACTTCTATCGACCTTGCCAGCCTTCTCATCTACCAATTATCTAGGGTAATTCTGCTCCAGTGGTTGTTCCTCTTATTATAGAAGCACTTAGTCTCGGGTTTGGGTTCAACCTTGGGTTTCTTCACTAGAGCAGTAGCTGAATTGCCGTTTCATGAAGTATCCCTTCTTGCCCTTGCCCTTCTTGAAACTAGTGGTTTTACTAACCATCAACAATTGATGCCCCTTCTTGATTTCTACTTTTGTGGTGTCAAACATCGCGAATATCTCAAAGATCATCATATATGTCCCTGATACATTATAGTTCATCACGAAGCTCTAGCAGCTTGGTGGTAATGACTTCGGAGAAACATCACTATCTCATCCGGAAGATCAACTCCCACTTGATTCAAATGATTGTTGTACTCAGACAATCTGAGCACAAGCTCAACAATTGACCTTTTCTCCCTTAGTTTGCAGGTTAAGAAAATCGTCGGAGGTCTTATATCTCTTAACGTGGGCACAAGCCTGAAATCCCAATTTCAGCCCTCGAAACATCTCATATGTTTCGCGACGTTTCAAAACGTCTTCGGTGCCTCAACTCTAAACCGTTTAACTGAACTATCACGTAGTTATCAAAATGTGTATGTCAGATGTTCGCAACATCCACAGACGACGTTCGAGGTTCAGCACACTGAGTGGTGCATTAAGGACATAAGCCTTCTATGAAGCATTGAGGACAATCCTCAGTTTACGGACCTAGTCCGCACAATTGCTACTATCAACTTTCAACTAAATTTTCTCTAGGAACATATCTAAACAGTAGAACTAAAGCGCGAGCTACGACATAATTTGCAAAATCCTTTTGACTATGTTCAGGATAATTAAGTTCATCTTATGAACTCCCACTCAGATAGACATCCCTCTAGTCATCTAAGTGATTACATGATCCGAGTCAACTAGGCCGTGTCCGATCATCACGTGAGACGGACTAGTCAACGTCGGTGAACATCTTCATGTTGATCGTATCTTCTATACGACTCATGCTCGACCTTTCGGTCTTCTGTGTTCCGAGGCCATGTCTGTACACATGCTAGGCTCGTCAAGTCAACCTAAGTGTTTCGCGTGTGTAAATCTATCTTACACCCGTTGTATGTGAACATTCGAATCTATCACACCCGATCATCACGTGGTGCTTCGAAACAACGAACTGTCGCAACGGTGCACAGTTAGGGGGAACACTTTCTTGAAATTTTAATGAGGGATCATCTTATTTACTACCATCGTTCTAAGTAAACCAGATGTATAAACATGATAAACATCACATGCAATCAAATAGTGACATGATATGGCCAATATCATATTGCTCCTTTTGATCTCCATCTTCGGGGCTCTATGATCATCTTGTCACCGGCATGACACCATGATCTCCATCATCATGATCTCCATCATCGTGTCTTCATGAAGTTGTCTCGCCAACGATTACTTCTACTACTACAGCTAACGGTTAGCAATAAAGTAAAGTAATTACATGACGTTTATGTTGACACGCAGGTCATAAATAAATTGAGACAACTCCTATGGCTCCTGCCGGTTGTCATACTCATCGACATGCAAGTCGTGATTCCTATTACAAGAACATGATCAATCTCATACATCACATATATCATTCATCACATCCTTTTGGCCATATCACATCACATAGCATACCCTACAAAAACAAGTTAGACGTCCTCTAATTGTTGTTTGCATGTTTTACGTGGCTGCTATGGGTTTCTAGCAAGAACGTTTCTTACCTACGCAAAACCACCACGTGATATGCCAATTGCTATTTACCCTTCATAAGGACCCTTTTCATCGAATCCGTTCCGACTAAAGTGGGAGAGACAGACACCGGCTAGCCACCTTATGCAACTAGTGCATGTTAGTCGGTGGAACCAGTCTCACGTAAGAGTACATGTAAGGTCGGTCCGGGCCGCTTCATCCCACGATGCCGTCGAAACAAGATTGGACTAGTAACGGTAAGCATATTGAACAAAATACACGCCCACAACTACTTTGTGTTCTACTCGTGCATAGAATCTACCCAATAGAGCTAGCTCATGATGCCACTGTTGGGGAACGTAGCAGAAATTCAAAATTTTCTACGCAACACCAAGATCAATCTATGGAGTAATCTAGCAACGAGGGAAGGAGAGTGCATCTACATACCCTTGTAGATCGCTAAGCGGAAGCGTTCAAGTGAACGGGGTTGATGGAGTCGTACTCGTCGTGATCCAAATCACCGATGATCCTAGTGCCGAACGGACGGCACCTCCGCGTTCAACAAACGTACAGCCCGGGGACGTCTCCTCCTTCTTGATCCAGCAAGGGGAGAGGAGAAGTTGAGGGAGAGCTCCGTCAGCACGACGGCGTGGTGGTGGTGGAGCTTGTGGTTCTCCGGCAGGGCTTCACCAAGCACCATGGAGGAGGAGGGAGGGCTGCGCCAGGGAAGAGGTCACGGCTGCCCTCCCACCCCTCCACTATATATAGGGGCAAGGGGAGAAGGGGAGGCGCCCTAGGGTTTCCCCTAGGGGGCGGCGGCTAGGCAGATTGGATCTCCCTAGGGAAAATCCTAGGGAGACTTGCCCCCCAAGCCAAGCAGGTGGAGGCTTGCCTCCCAAGCCAAGTGGAGGTGCCCCACCTCCCCAAGTAACGTGGGAAAGGGTGTGGGGGGTGCACCAACCCTTAGTGGGCTGGTTTGCCCCTTCCCCTTTGGCCCATGAGGCCCTCCAACACTTGCCGGGGCTCCCGAAACACCTTTCGGTCATGCTGGTCATGGCCTGGTACCTCCGGAACACTTCCGGACTCCAATACCCTTCGTCCAATATATCGATCTTCACCGCCGGACCATTCCGGAACTCCTTGTGATGTCCGGAATCTCATCCGGGACACCGAACTACCTTAGGTAACCACATACTATTTCCCATAACAACTCTAGCGTCACCGAACCTTAAGTGTGTAGACCCTACGGGTTCGGGAACCATGCAAACATGACCAAGACACCTCTCCAGCCAATAACCAATAGCGGGATCTGGATACCCATATTGGCTCCCACATGTTCCACGATGATCTCATCGGATGAACCACGATGTCGAGCATTTAATCAATCCCGTATTCAATTCCCTTTGTTTAGCGGTATTGCACTTGCCCGAGATTCGATTGTCGGTATCCGATACCTTGTTCAATCTCGTTACCGGCAAGTCTCTTTACTCGTTCCGTAACACATCATCCCGTGATCAACTCCTTGGTCACATTGCGCATATGATGATGTCCTACCGAGTGGGCCCAGAGATACCTCTCCGTCACACGGAGTGACAAATCCCAGTCTCGATTCGTGCCAACCCAACAGACACTTTCGGAGATACCCGTAGTGTACCTTTATAGCCACCCAGTTACGTTGTGACGTTTGGCACACCCAAAGCACTCCTACGGTATCCGGGAGTTGCACAATCTCATGGTCTAAGGAAATGATACTTGACATTAGAAAAGCTTTAGCATACGAACTACACGATCTAGTGCTATGCTTAGGATTGGGTCTTGTCCATCACATCATTCTCCTAATGATGTGATCCCGTTATCAACGACATCCAATGTCCATGGTCAGGAAACCGTAACCATCTATTGATCAACGAGCTAGTCAACTAGAGGCATACTAGGGACATGGTGTTGTCTATGTATCCACACATGTATCTGAGTTTCCTATCAATACAATTCTAGCATGGATAAGAAACGATTATCATGAACACGGAAATATAATAATAATCAATTTATTATTGCCTCTAGGGCATATTTCCAACACTCTCGCCGAATGTGGGCCTTCCGGGGGCGCGAGGACGACATGAGGCTCCAGGAAGAAGACCTGACTCCCGTGGCGCTGAAGTCGACGCTCTTGACTTTGGCCAGGGACCCCAATCCTGGCAACATCTGGCAAGGCGGGGCCTTGCTATATCTCTGTCAGAGCAAGGCTGACTTCATGAAGCAGATGCCCGCCTTCGATGAGTGGGGGCTGCGCCCCGCCGGTCTCCAAGGGCCTCGCGAGAACCCTGTAGTGGTGACTCCCCTCCCAATCGGCCAAGGCGACTCCTCCTCAAGCGGCGGAGAAGTGAGGCAGGAGGTGCCTGAGGCCGAGGAGGCTCCGAAGGAGGGGGCAGCGTTGTGCGCCGCTCGTGAGGGGACGGCTCCGGAGGACGGTGCGGCGCCCGAGGCTGCTCGCGCGGGGGCGACTCCGGAGGAGGGTGCGGTGCCCGAGGCTGCTCGTGAGGAGACAGCTCCTGAGGCCCGTACTGCTGCGGCCGAAGGTGGTAGGCAGCCGCTCCCAGTGCCCCGGGCTGGGGCCTTGGAGGCCCTGGTCCCAGCTTCTGACGAGGTGATTGGTGGCACGCGCCAGGCGGGCGCTCCCGACGCGGGCCGTCCTGGTGCCTCGTCCTCGTGGCAGGTTGATCCTTGCGCTCTTCTCTTGGGCCGCTTCCGCGTGGACTTCGAGGCCCTCCGGAGGAAGAGGGAGGCTCTGGGTGTTGACTCCCCTTCTCGCATGCTGAAGCGCAGGAAGTACTTTGCCACTGACGAGTAAGTCTTTTTCCTCTCTGACTCCCGATTCTCTTGTTGCTTTCGCTGATTCTTGCTCCGCAGGCCCCTTCCAACTGAGATCGCGGGAGTCGCCGAGGCACCACCTCCCTCGGCTTCGCCTCCTCTGCCATCCTCAAGTGCTCCGAGCAGCTCTGCCCTTGTGGTGAGGGCGTCTGATGGGGCGGATCGTCCCGAGGTGCGCCGCGGCCCTTCATTCCCCGCGCTTCTCCTTCACGGGCGTTCTCAGGGGATAGCCAGTCTGTCGGGTACCTCCCGTCTGGCCTTGGGCTGCGAATGGTTGAGGCGCCACCTGCGCCCCTCATCTGGAGGCGGGCTGGCCCTTGGTCCGGCCGTTGCGAGGTCGCCAGCCCCCAGCCCCTTACCCGGAGGGGGAACGATGACCCGCAGCCCCCGGCGCCTGCTTGGGGCGGATGATGATGTGGAAGATGTGCTCGAGCATGCTCGGGAGCGCCGCTCTCGCCGCCAAGGGTTCCTTCGACGAGCGGCCGACGCGGTGGACCTGCTTGGGGAAGAGCTTGCCGCTGAAGATGCTCGCCTGAAGGCCGAGGGCCTGCACCTAGCTGCAGGGAGGCGTGAGCTGGAGGCCGCCGTCGCCCTTGCGCGCCGCCAACGCGACCTTGATGATGAAGAAGCGAAGGCGTCGCTGGAGGCCTCCCGAGTGGCCCGCTCCCAGGCCATCGAGGAGGCCCGGAGAGCTGACGGATGGCAAGAGGCGGCGGAGGAGCGAGCTCACGAGCTCCTGGCCCGATGCCACTCGTTGGAGGAGCAAGCGGAGCTGCGCGAGGCTGCCCTCGCGTCGATGGAGGTGGCCTCTGGTGACCCAGCTGAGCTTCAGAAGCGCGAGGAAGCGTTGGTGCTGAAGGCCTCCGAACGCTCCTGTGAGTACGAGAGGCTAGAGACGAGGGAGCGCCTAGTGACGCAGGCGGAGGACGACGTCGCTGCGCGGGAAGCGCGTGTCCTAGAGGAGGTTTGTCGTCGGGTGGCGATGGCGCGCCAAGGCCTCGAGCGTGAGTTCAAGGGGAAGCTGGGGATGATCCGGGTCGAAGCCGAAGGCAGAACCGCAGCCCTGAGGACCCAACGGGACGAGGTGATGCGGCTAGCCGACGCCTCCCGGGCCACCCTTGAGGCAGTGCAGAAAGAGCTGGCCGCCTCTCAAGCCGAGGTGCTCCGCCTTCGCCAACGGATGGAAGAGGCCAAGGCCGTCGAGCGCCAGAACACCGACGAAATACGCCAGCGGCGGCTCCTGGAGCACGCGCATGGCCCAATGTTCACCACGCTCAGGGAGAGGGCCAACTCGGCCTTGGGCAACATCTGCGAGGCGTCCGTCGGTGAGCCACACACGATCAACTACGCCGGTAATCTGCAGTTCTTCACCGCCGTGGTGGCGCAGCTGGAGGAACGGTCGGTTAGGGCCGACAGGTTGGTGGAGGAGAGGAGCCGCGCCTTGCTCAAGCGCTCCTTCTCCCGTGTCTTCAGCCATCTTCAAAACATGGGTCCCCGCTTCGACTTTGACGCCGTCATCGCCCCAGTCCCCCAGGCCGTCCGGGATGACCTGTCGCACTGGGTGGAGGATAACGTGGACGCCCTCGTCAGGGCCTTCACTTCAGACGACAACGACGTGGTCGTGGGTGCTGACGAGGATGGCGCGGCGAGCGGCCCTGACGCCGCCGGCAGCGACGCAGGCGTCGATGGCGAGCTTGGCGACTCCGATGAGGGCTCAGGAGGTGCTTCCGGGGACGCATCGGGGGATTGGTCCGACTGAGAGCGTATCGCTCCTGTCTTTTTCACTCTGCATGAATAGAACTCAGGCTTTTGACCTGGTGGTGTGTGAGAGCATTTTGGGAGGGGAAGCCCCTCATGTAAAAACCTATGTCTATCACATCAATAGTAACCAAATTGCGCTCGCGCCTGATGGTGGGCTGGTTTACCTTTGTCCCATGCTGGTTCCGAGGCGGCCTGCAGGAGGGCGCGACGCCTTGGGCACTTTCTAGCTGGGTCCTCAGGGTGTGAGGTTGTCGCTGATGAGAAACTCCTCATGCGTTGGCCTTCTCCACGGGCCCTGGGCCTTCTCCCGAACGCGAGGACTTCACAAGCACTCGCCTTGCTTCACAGGCTCCGGTCCTTTCCCTCGAGCGCGAGAGCTTCACAGGCACTCGCATTGCTTCACAGGCTCCTACCTTCACAGTATAAGGGATGAAACCTCTTTAACATGCCTGGGCCAGGAACAAGTAACCCGCCCGTTGTAACTAGGGCCGCAGAAGGACCGGGGACCGGGACGGCAGCTCAGCCCCGTTTGCTAGACCCGCCTCATTGGGATCAAACCCTGCCTCAACAGGTTCCAACACCATCTGGCCATTATTCTAATCCACTGGATAACCTCATAGCAGCAGCAACACAGTTGGCAGCTATCCCAATCGAGGGCGGGTCTCCGGCTGGAGTGGAGACCCGGAACGCTATGGAGCTTCTTCAGTCGGCGGTGGCGCAATGTGCGGCTTATTCGTATAGCCGTGGTCGTGTTCATTCAACCCCTTGCCCGAGTCGAAGTTACAGCCGGCGTATTGAGTCACCCATAGTTTCTAGTAGTGAGTGGCATCATAACCTGTCGCGCAATGATAACGCGCCATGTAATGGTAACCCGCCCCGAGATGATAACATGCTGATTAATGCTCACGCGGTCCTGGATAGTGCCAGAGCTCGTCATGAAGCGGAAGCAGCGGCTCAACAGGGGGTTTATCAGCAGCCCCAGATAGCTCCTTTTTCTTCAATGGAAGAAGGAACGATTTCTAGGATAGTTGGTGTGCGGTGTTTGGTGCCGGCTTTGCGCAATGAGTGCTTGCCTAAGGATTTTAAGGGCCCTCGTAAGGTGCCTAATTACACAACTGACCTCCCTCTAGAGGCTTGAATTGAAAGCTATGAATTGCCTATGGAGATGATGGATGTTAATGATGCTGTGTGTGCCAAGTATTTTACTATGATGCTAGATGGGTCGGCTCGAACCTGGTTAAAAGTATCGCCTGCCAATTCCATCAGGTCATGGGCTGAGTTGAAGGCACGGTTCATTCGGAATTTTAAAGGAACGTGTAAGCAGCCTCTGACGATTATTGATCTAGATAACTGTGTGCAACGGGAGGATGAGTCGGCCCACCATTGGGTCGACCGGGTCTCAGCTATTATCCACTCATCAGATAGTATTGCGGCAGGTTCAGTAGTTCTGGTTTTGGAGAAGAATTACCACTTTGAACCCCTCAAGCTAAAGCTTGCGCGGCTTAAACATCATTGTAATGACATGGGGGAGCTAAGGCAGATCTTATCAAGTTTGACGACTCTGATAATACAAAGGATCATGGATCTGATGATGAGAAATCAAACAAAGGCAGGAAGAGTGCCAATGGCAAGGGTCAACAGCATAATACCACGGGGCATAACAGCAACAACCAATGTGGCAGTGGTAAGTACAGACAGCCCGACGGTAGGTCAGATTTCATTGCTAACACCAATGTAGGGTGAGGGAGTCCTGGATTAGGGGGTCTCTGGACAGCCGGACTATCTCCATTGGCCGGACTGTTAGACTATGAAGATACAAGATTGAAGACTTCGTCTCGTGTCCGGATGGGACTCTACTTGGCGTGGAAGGCAAGCTAGGCAATACGGATATGGATATCTCCTCCTTTGTAACCGACCTTGTGTAACCCTAACCCTCTCCGGTGTCTATATAAACCGAAGGGTTTTAGTCCGTAGGACAACAATCACAACATACAATCATACCATAGGCTAGCTTCTAGGGTTTAGCCTCTCTGATCTCATGGTAGATCTACTCTTGTACTACCCATATCATCAATATCAATCAAGCAGGACGTAGGGTTTTACCTCCATCAAGAGGGCCCGAACCTGGGTAAAACATCGTGTCCCCTGCCTCCTGTTACCATCCGGCCTAGACGCACAGTTCGGGACTTCTTACCCGAGATCCGCCGGTTTTGACACCGACATTGGTGCTTTCATTGAGAGTTCCTCTGTGTCATCGCCGCTAGGCTTGATGGCTCCTACTAACATCGATAGTGATGCGATCCAGGGTGAGACTTTTCTCCCCGGACAGATCTTCGTATTCGGCGGCTTTGCACTGTGGGCTAATTCGCTTGGCCATCTAGAGCAGATTGAAAGCTACGCCCCTGGCCATCAGGTTAGATTTGGAAGTTTGAACTACACGGCCGACATCCGCGGAGACTTGATCTTCGACAGATTCAAGCCACAGCCGGGCGTGCCGTACTGTCGCGATGGGTATGACCTAGCTCTGCCGCCGAACAGTACCCCAGAGGCTGCACCCGCATCAGCTCCGACCCTTAGCTCGGAGCCAACTGCGCCAATCAAGGACGAGTGGCTAGACACCGCCCCAGGGGTTGCAGTCTCGACGGCGATCGAGCCAAACACCAGCATAATCCTCTGCGCAGCCTGTGACTCCAAGGTGCCGGACTCTTTTCCGGACTCCGAACCATCTGCGCCCTTGCCAATCGAATCCATTAGGCGCCGATCATGAAATTCACTGCCGCAGATATCTTTTAGCACTCACCCTTCCGCGACATTCTGAATTCACTAAGGTCTCTCTCTTTGTTAGGAGAGCCCTGGCCGGATTATGGCCAACAGGACTGGGATGCGGACGACGAAGAAATTCGACGCCCACCCACCACCCACATCGTAGCCACTGTCGATGATCTAACCGACATGCTCGACTTCAACTCCGAAGACATCGATGGTATGGACGACGATGTAGGAGACGAATATGAACCAGCACCTATAGGGCACTTAAAGCCACCTCGTCATATGACATATACATGGTGGACACACCCAAAGAAGGCAATGGCGACGGGATAGCAGAGGATGACCCCTCCAAGAAGCAACCCAAATGCCGACGTCAGCGGCACCGCTCTAAGTCCCGCCAAAGCAAAAGTGGTGATACCGGCACAGGAGATAATAACACTCTAGATAGTGCTGAAGAAAACAACAAACCCCTCCAGCAAGATTTAGAGCAGGAGGATGGAGGAGCCAGCTCTCCTGAGAGAGCGGTAGACGGAGATGAGGAGGATGACAATCACATGCCCCCCTCCGAAGACAAGGCAAGCCTCGGCGACGATGAATTCACCGTACCAGAGGATCCCGTCGAACAATAGCGCTTCAAGCGCCGGCTTATGGCCACGGCAAATAGCGTGAAGAAAAAGCAGCAGCAGCTTCAAGCTGATCATGATCTGCTAGCTGACAAATGGACTGAAGTCCTCGCGGCCGAGGAATATAAACTCGAGTGCCCCTCCAAGAGTTACCCAAGGCGCAGGTTACTACCCCGATTGGAGGAAGAAGCATATGATACGGCTGATCGGCCACCTCGTGGCCGCGATAGAGAGGCATTCCAGCCAAAAGCTCAGCCTCCACCCCAGCGCCATTCAAATAAAAAGGCATGGGCAGATACGCCAGACCTGTGAGACATATTGGAGGACAAGGCAAAGCATTCAAGATAGATCTACGGATCACGAGGGCGCACCACTCTGCGAGACGACAAACGTCACGCCGGATACAGTAAAAGCAAGTCCGGCCGGGCCGAACACAGTGGGCAAGACCCATTCGAGCTGCGTCGCGATATAGCCCAATACAGAGGCACCGCACACCCCTTATGCTTCACAGACGAAGTAATGGAACATCAATTCCCAAAAGGTTTCAAACCTGTAAACATTGAATCATACGACGACACAACAGATCCCGCAGTACGGATTGAGGACTTCCTCCTCCACATCCACATGGCCCGCGGTGATGACTTACACACCATCAAATACCTCCCACCAAATCTCAAAGGACTAGCGCGGCATTGGCTTAACATCTTGCCAGCGGACTCCATTAGCTGTTGGGAAGATCTGGAAGCCGCATTCCTCGACAACTTTCAGGGCACTTATGTGTGACCACCAGACGCTGATGATTTGAGCCACATAATTCAGCAGCCAGAAGAGTCGGCCAGGAAATTCTGGACTCGGTTCCTTACAAAGAAAAATCAAATCGTCGACTGTCCGGATGCGGAGGCCTTAGCAGCTTTCAAGCACAACATCCGAGACGAGTGGCTAGCCCGGCACCTTGGTCAGGAAAAGCCGAAATCTATGGCAGCTCTCACGACGCTCTGACCCGCTTTTGTGCGGGAGAAGACAGCTGGCTGGGTCGCAGTAATAACATATCAAAGAACCATGGTACCTCAGATACCAAGGACGGCAATAGTAGGTCACGTTGCAACAAGCATAAGCGCCGCATTAACAGCGAAAATACTGAGGATAGGACAATCAATGCGGGATTAAAAGGCTCTAAACCCGGTCAGCGGAAAAAGCCATTCAAACAAAGTACGCCGGGTCCGTCCAGCTTGGACAGTATACCCGATCGCTCGTGTCAAATACACGGCACCCCAGACAAGCCAACCAATCACACCAATAGGGATTGTTGGATGTTCAAGCAGGCCGGCAAGTTAATTGCCAAAAACAAGGACAAGGGGCCGCATAGCAATGACGAGGAGGAGCCCTGGCAGCCGCACATCGGAGGACAACAGAGGTTTCCCCTGCAAGTGCGGACGGTGAATATGATATACGCAACCCACATCCCGAAGAGGGAGCGGAAGCGTGCGCTCAGGGACGTATATGCGCTGGAGCCAGTCGCCCCAAAATTCAACCCTTGGTCCTCCTGTCTGATCACCTTTGATCGCAGGGACCATCCCACATGTATCCGTCATGGTGGATTCGCCGCACTGGTCCTAGGCCCAATCATTGACGGATTTCACCTCACTGGAGTCCTTATGGATGGCGGCAGCAGCCTGAACCTACTTTATTAGGACACAGTGCGCAAAAGGGGTATAGACCCCTCAAGGATCAAACCCACAAAAACGACCTTCATGGGCGTCATTCCAGGTGTAGAGGCCCATTGCATAGGCTCAATTACACTTGAGGTGGTCTTCGGATCCCCGGATAACTTCCGAAGCGAAGAGTTAATCTTCGATATAGTCCCGTTCCGCAGTGGTTATCACACGCTGCTTGGGTGAACCGCATTCGCTAGATTCAATGTGGTACCGCATTATGCATACCTCAAGCTCAAGATGCCAGGACCTCGTGGAGTTATTATAGTCAATGGAAACACAGAGCGCTCTCTCCGAACAGAGGAGCACACCGCGGCCCTCGCAGCAGAAGCGTAAAGCAGCCTCTTAAGGCAATCAACCAGTTCGGCGCTTCAAAGCCCGGACACCTTCAAGCGCGCTCAGGGCAATCGGCAAATAGACCGCCTGGCGCGATCTGAGCTCGCGTAGCAATACGGCAGCCACCCCAATCCCAGCCCAACGGCGATATTCATGCCGCGCGTACATAATAACGCATTCAAAATACCATGGGCATAGGTGGGGAGGGGGGCATTGCTGCGGCAGGCCCCAAAACGCGGCCTAAACCGCACTAGGGGCTTCCCGTTTGGTAATTTTTCTTTTTGTTTCAGGACCTTAATCTCTGGAAACACTGTCCGGCAGCACTATTGCCGAACACATGATGCATCAACCAAGGAGGCAAACAGCTACGTCATACCACGGAATTCCCAGATTGATTACAGTAACGAGTGAATTATTCGATTTCATATCATTCCTCAGCTTGCCCTTGGAAGGGACATAGTCCTACTCTTTGCTTATCGCACTATCTGTATCACTCTGCTTTAACGCAATTTTTTAATAAACAATGCATGACATTACGAGTATTATTGCATTCTTGTTATATATATATATATCTATGTGTTCATTAATGATGCCTTGCAACCGTACACTATGGTACGGCCAATACACCAGGGGCTTACGTACCCCACAATGTGGTGTGAAAAGTTCGAACACTTTCACAAGTGCGGCACCCCAAACTTATAGCATTATATGCATCAGCTCTGAATCATGTCTTTGGTCAAATGTTGGGTTTGCCTGGCTCCTATGTTTTGGTACCTTACATTCCGCTCTATCGGCTAAGGTAGCGCTAGGAGAACTACTGCGATTGTGCCCCGGTTCTGCCGGGCTTACCACCTCAGTAGAGAAAGCTAATATTGACTGTCATGATAAGGTGAGAGACTGGCCGCTGTTCGGCGAGGTTTTTCAAGTCACTAAAGACTTATGCCGCTTAGGGCGAGGGGTCGGCCCTGTCCGGCTTATAGGCGTGTATCGCGCCCCGAATTCGGCCTTCTGAATTCTAGGGGCTTCGCCGAAATTTAAAATTATAGAATTCTATGGCTAAGTGAGAGTGATAAAGCATTATTAGTCCGGTTGCCTTGTTCGTTGTGCTGAGCACCTCCCTCGAAGGACCCAAACATGGGAACAAGAGTGCTCAGGTTTATCCCAAACACCCCAGCACTCGTGGCATGGGGACAGAAGCCGAGGACTAGCCATCTCTCAGATTGGATAAACAGCCAAACATAAGGTAATATTTTAAATTCAAACAAGCGTTGCATAGCGCATATGAAACAAGTTTTCATAAATACAGGATAAAACGAGCAAGTCTCATTCAAATATTACATCTTTTGAACACTCGTCCGCGATGAGACGGGCAGCCGGCAGAACACCCTCATAGTACATCTCGGGGTGGCGGTGCTCCTTGCCCTCTGGCGGCCCCTCCTTGATCAGCTTCACGGCGTCTAGCTTGACCCACTGCAATTTCACACGGGCGAAAGCCCAGCGTGCACCTTCAATGCAAACAGATCGCTTGACGACCTCCAACCGCGGGCAGGCATCCACAAGCCGCCTTACCAGGCCGAAGAAGCTGTTCGGAAGGGCGTCGCCAGGCCACAACCGGACTATAAAGCTCTTCATGGCCTGATCGGCCGCCTTATGTAGCTCGACCATCTGCTTCAGCTGGTCGCTCATTGGCACCGGATGTTCGGCCTCAGCATACTGAGACCAGAACAGCTTCTCCGTCGAGCTTCCGTCCTCGGCCTGGTAAAATTGTGCGGCATGGGACACACTGCGGGGCAAATCTGCGAATGCTCCTGAAGAGCTCCGGATCCGGGTAAGTAATCGGTAATTTACTTTTACATGCTTGCTTTGCATATAGAAAGCCTTACCCGCCGCTATCTTCTTCATCGCGTCGATCTCTTGGAGGGCCTTTTGGGCTTCGGCCTTGGCACTTTTTACACTCTCGAGGGCCGCGGCAAGCTCAGACTCCCGGGTCTTGGAGTCAAGCTCCAACACCTCGTGCTTCGCCACAAGAGCCTGGAGCTCTTGCTGCACCTCGCCCACCCGATCCTTGTGCTTCTCTCGCTCGGTGCGCTCCTTCGCCGCTGTATCTTCGGCCTTGGTCAGCGCTTGTTTCAGGGTCGCCACCTCGGTCGTGGCCCCTGGCAAACATACAATGATCCTGTCATTTTGCAATCGCGTCCTTTTTATATATACATATCTATAGACGGGGTATTACTTACCCTTGTTCCCCTCGAGCTGCCTCTTGGCAAGGCTGAGCTCTTTCTTGGACCCCTCGAGGTCCTGCTTCAGTATGACGACCTCCGCAATTAGTGCGGCGGACGCCAGCAGCGAAGCCTGCATATGCATATTGACATACTTATATTAGACTCCTGCGATATTATTTGATCCTCTGTTCGGCTTTTCTTCGTGAACACCAAACAAAGCATCAGGGGCTACTGTCTATGCAGTAATATTTCTACTACATTTTAAAACACTTACCTCAAAGCCTGTTAGAAGGCTGGCACAGGCTTCAGTCAATCCGCTCTTGGCGGACCGAACCTTCTGGATCACCGCACTCATGATAGTGCGGTGCTCCTCGTCGATGGAAGCGCTGCGAAGTGCTTCCAGCAGATTGTCCGGTGCCTATGGATGGACAAAGGTCAATAGCACATGCGTCTTGCCCCTCTTAGAAGGAGGCCGCCTGCCCGAGCCCGGAACCGCTGGAGGGTCCGACACGGTGTTCGGCTGAGGGTCGAACTCGGAGCTCTCGGGGGCCCCGTCCCCTGCGGCTCCCGGAGTCCGGAAGGTCGCCTTGAGGTGCCTCCAGGACTGTCTCCCATCGATTCGGTGCCTCTTGAGACAACACCTCGGCGTCGTCGGCAGGATGAGAGGAGGTGGCGGTCGGGACTGGCTCGCTATCCATGTACGACAAGCTCAAGGAGCCGTCCGGTGATACATCGATACTGGCTCGTGGCGGCCTGCATAATTGGGTTCGGCATTAGGGAAAGCAGTGCGACAAAGGAATCCTAGGAGTTACTCTGGTATCCGAATAATTACGATTTCCCCGGGGGCTTGACCCTGGGCAACCACTCGCCTTCGCCTTCATCGGCGATGGTGGAATTGTCCAGAAGGAGAGTCCTGCCCTTCTTGGACCCTCCGGCCTCCCCAGTTGGGGTGGCCTTCCTTTTCTTGTCTCCCCCAGTCGGTGGGGGAGCATCTTCTTCTTCCTCTTCCTCATCTTCAGGTGAAGAGTGTGCCACAGAGTCATCGGACGGTGAGTCCGACGACGCCTGGCGTAGGGAACTCTTTCGGGTTCCCTTGGCCTTCTTGGTCTTCTCCGGCACCTTATAAGGGGCCGGAGTCAGCATCTTCGCCAGAAGAGCATCTGCGGGGCCTTCGGGCAAAGGAGCCGGACAATCGATCTGTCCGGCCATCTTCTGCCAGTCCTGTCAAAGGTACGGGAGTTTAGATCCCGCATAGAGTCAATCTATATAAAAAATGATTATCCTGTGAAAGGTAAAGCAGCTTACCGCACTGGCTTGGCGCTTCACGCTGAATCTGCGATCCTTAGTAATAGGGGGGGGACCTCAGCACTTGTGAACAGCACCCTCCAGGCGTCTTCATGAGTCATGTCGAAGAGCCTGTTCAGAGTTTGGTGCTATGCCGGATTGAACTCCCACAAGATGAACTCCTGTTGTTGGCACGGGAGTATCCGGCGGATGAGCATAACTTGGACTATGCTGACAAGCTTGAGCTTCTTGTCCACCATGTTTTGAATACATGTTTGGAGTCTCGTCAGCTCTTTCGAACTACCCCAGGACAGGCCCTTCTCTTTCCAGGAGGTGAGCCGCGTGGGGAAGCCAGATCGGAACTCGGGGGCCGCTGCCCATGCAGGGTCGCGCGGCTCGGTGATATAGAGCCACCCCGATTGCCACCCCTTTATGGTTTCCACAAAGGAGCCCTCGAGCCATGTTACGTTGGGCATCTTGCCCACCATGGCGTCCGCACTCCTCCTGGCGGCCGCCCACCACCTTCGGCTCGACATTGAAGGTCTTCAGCCATAAGCCGAAGTGGGGCTTGATGCGGAGGAAGGCCTCGCATACGACGATAAACGCCGAGATGTTGAGGATGAGGGGCCAGATCATGGAAATCCAAGCCGTAATAAAACATGAGCCCCCGGACGAAGGGATGGAGAGGGAATCCCGGTCCGTGGAGGAAATGGGTGAGGAATACTACCCTCTCATGGGGCCTGGGGGTGGGGATGAGCTGCCCCTCGTCTGGGAGCCGGTGCCGATGTCGTCGGGCAGGTATGCGGCTCTCCTCAGTTTCTTGATGTCTCCCTCCGTGACGGAGGAGACCATCCACTTGCCTCCCGCTCCGGACATGATTGGAGAAGGTCGAGGTGGGAAGTGCGGACTTGGGCGCTAGAGCTCGAGTATGCGAAAATGGATGGGTAAGGGAGGAATAAGTCGTGGATAGAAAGGTGAATCCTTATCCCTTTATATGGGCGGACGAAATTAAGCGTCCCCACTTGCCTGGTAAAACTCGCTTATCCCCCAAGCGTCGCGATTGATGGCGCGGTTGGGTTACCCAGGCCCGTATTGATGAGAATCCCGTAATAAGGGGACACGATCTCTGCTTTGACAAGACGTGTCGAAAAACTGCCTCGCGTTATGTGCGGGGCTGGTTAAAAGAAATGGTTCGAATAATCACTGGGCCATGACGTAACGTCATGCTGCCAAAACAAGCCAGCAAATTTGATCTGCGAAAATACTATTCTCTCTACGGTGGAATGTGGAACTTATTTTGCAGGGTCGGACACTATCCTCGTATTCAAATTCTTCTCTGATGTATTCGGAGAAGGAACCCGCCTTGCAATGCCGAAGACAATACTGCGCGCCGGACTCATCGTCATTGAAGCCTGGTTCAGGGGCTACTGAGGGAGTCCTGGATTAGGGGGTCTCCGGACAGCCGGACTATCTCCATTGGTCGGACTGTTAGACTATGAATATACAAGATTGAAGACTCCGTCTCGTATCCGGATGGGACTCTACTTGGCATGGAAGGCAAGCTAGGCAATACGGATATGTATATCTCCTCCTTTGTAACCGACCTTCTGTAACCCTAACCCTCTCGGATGTCTATATAAACCGAAGGGTTTTAGTCCGTAGGACAACAATCACAACATACAATCATACCATAGGCTAGCTTCTAGGGTTTAGCCTCTCTGATCTCGTGGTAGATCTACTCTTGTACTACCCATATCATCAATATCAATCAAGCATGACGTAGGGTTTTACCTCCATCAAGAGGGCCCGAACCTGGGTAAAACATCGTGTCCCCTGCCTCCTGTTACCATCTGGCCTAGACGCACAGTTCGGGACCCCCTACCCGAGATCCGCCGGTTTTGACACCGACATAGGGTTTAAAGGCCAGCGCCGAAACGGTAAGGGTAAGCCAGCATTTGGAGGGAATTTTTTTAACCTGGAAGCAATGCTCAATGAACCTTGTCGAAAACATAGTCTGCCTGAACAACTGGCGACTCATGCCTAGACGGATTGTTTTATCATCCGAGAGTACCTAAATCACAATCAGAATCATGGTAATAACAATGGACCGCACGGTGGGTCAGGACCCAGTTCATAGGGGCCCGACTTTTAGGGCGGCGGCTCAAGCTCTGGTTTTCAATGTCAAGGCCACCAGGGTGGTTATAACCAACAAACTGGTCAGGCCAGCCAGCAGCAAGATAACCAGTCAGGATATCGGAGTAATCCAAAGCAGCTGAATGGTGGCCAATACCACATTTTCACCACAAGTCTTTTCAAGCGAGATCAGAAGGTGCACAAGCGTGCAGTCGATACTATTGAGCCGGTCCTACCTCAGTGAAAGAGCAACTATCCCTAGGTGGTTTTGGTAATTCCTAACAACATATAGCTCATTGAGCTAATGCTATTCCAAGATTAATATTTCAGGAAAAGCTCAATGAATGGCATGGCATGGATGAGGAAAGTGGACCCCTCAAAATACTAAGGACAAAAAGATTGGCTCTAGCTCAAAGCTCAAGACTCTACATTTTATATTTTAGTGATCCAGGATCACATTGAGTCTATAGGAAAAGCCAATACTATCAAGGAGGGATGAGGTGTTGCTTAATGTCTTGCTTGCTCAAAGTGATTAGTGATATGCTCCAAAACCCTCAACAACCTTCCCACATCCACATATGACCTAAACCAAAAGTCAAACTTGGCCCCACTGATTCTTTCTATTCGGCGCCACCGAGTTCAGATGTCATAGCCACTTCCACAAACCCTAGGAAAATCAGTCTCACCGATAGGGATTTCGGTCACACCGAGATGGGGTTGTAATCTCTCTGTTTCCCTTTGTAACGTTTCGGTCCTACCGAGATGAGCGATCGGTCCCACCGAGATTGCAATGTAAACTCTCTGTTTCCCTTTTGTAACATTTCGGTCCCACCAAAATGAGCGATCGGTCCCACCGAGTCTACCTAACCAACTCTCTGGTTAGCTTATTACCAAAATCGGTCTCGCCGAGTTTGTGTAATTGGTCACACCGAGATTACGTTATGCCCTAACCCTAACCATATCGGTTCTACCGAGTTGCATCTCAGTCCCACCGAAAACCATAACGGTCACTAGGTTTGCTAAATCGGTCCGACCGAGTTTCTCCATTCGGTCTCACCGAGATTGGTAAATTGTGTGTAACGGTTAGTTTTTGTGTGGAGGCTATATATACCCCTCCACCCACTCTTCATTCGTGGGGAGAGCCATCAGAACATACCTACACTTCCAATACACATTTTTTGAGAAAGAACCACCTACTCATGTGTTGAGGCCAAGATATTCCATTCCCACCATATGAATCCTGATCTCTAGCCTTCCCTAAGTTGCTTTCCACTCAAATCTTCTTTCCACCAAATCCATATCCTGTGAGAGAGAGTTGAGTGTTGGGGAGACTATCATTTGAAGCACAAGAGTAAGGAGTTCATCATCAACACACCATTTGTTACTTCTTGGAGAGTGGTGTCTCCTAGATTGGCTAGGTGTCACTTGGGAGCCTCCGACAAAGATTGTGGAGTTGAACCAAGGAGTTTGTAAGGGCAAGGAGATCGCCTACTTTGTGAAGATCTACCGCTAGTGAGGCAAGTCCTTCATGGGCGATGGCCATGATGGGATAGACAAGGTTGCTTCTTCGTGGACCCTTCATGGGTGGAGCCCTCCGTGGACTCACCCAACCGTTACCCTCCATGGGTTGAAGTCTCCATCAGCGTGGATGTACGATAGCACCACCTATCGGAACCACGACAAAAACATACGTGTCTCCAATTGCGTTTGAATTCTCCAAACCCTTCCCTTTACATTCTTGCAAGTTGCATGCTTTATTTTCCGCTGCTCATAGACTCTTTGCATGCTTGCTTGAATTGTGTTAAGATTGCTTGACTTGTGCTAAGATAGCTAAAATTTGCCAAAGACTAAAATTGGGAAAAGGATAGATTTTATTTGGTCAAGTAGTCTAATCACCCCCCTCTAGACATACTTTCGATCCTACAAGTGGTATCAGAGCTTTGGTCTCCATTTGCTTTGATTTCCATAGCTTTTGGTGGTCATAGCCTTGGTTTCACAACCTAGGAGAGTATGGCGTCTAGCGAGGGAAATTATCACCGTAGAGGTCCTTACTTTGATGGCACTAATTTTGCTAGTTGGAAGCAAAAGATGAAAATGCATATTCTTGGACATAACCCCGTCGTTTGGGCTATTGTGTGTGTTGGCTTGCAAGGTGAATTCTTTGATGGGAGAGAACCGAATCGTGAAGCTACCGCGGACGAGTTGAAGATGCTACAATACAATGCTCAAGCTTGTGATATCCTCTTCAACGGATTGTGCCCTGAAGAATTCAACAAAATCAGCCGTCTTGAGAATGCAAAGGAAATTTGGGATACTTTGTTTGATATGCATGAAGGTACTGACTCCGTCAAGGAATCCAAGTTGGATGTGCTTCAAAGTCAACTTGACAAGTTCAAAATGAAGGATGGTGAAGGTGTCGCCAAAATGTACTCTAGGCTTGCTCTTATCACAAATGAGATTGCCGGCTTAGGAAGTGAAGAGATGACCGACAAATTCATCATCAAGAAGATCCTAAGAGCCTTGGATGGAAAATACGATACCGTATGCACATTGATCCAAATGATGCCAAATTGCAAAGATCTCAAGCCAATGGAAGTCATTGGAAGAATTGTTGCTCATGAGATGTCACTCAAGGATAAGGAGGAGCTCCATAACAAGTTAAGTGGTGCTTACAAAGCCTCATGTGAAGCCCCAACATCATCAAGTGAGAAACAAACCTTCTGTGAAGAATTGAGCCTAATGGTGAAGAACTTCAACAAGTTCTACAAGAGTAGAAGCAAGGAGAGAAGTTCCAAGTCAAGGTCCTACAATGACAAAAGATCTTCTAGTCGAGAGCGAAACTGCTACAATTGTGGAAGACCCGGACACTACTCCAATGAGTGTACGGCTCCCCACAAGAGAAGAGAAGATTCTCCCAAAAGATGAAGTAAAAGAGAAGAATCACCATCAAGGGAGAGAAGGAGTAGGGATGATCGATATGAACGAAGACCCTCTCGGAGAAGCAAGGATTCAGAGAGGAAGGACAAGTCATCAAGGAGCTACACAAAACGAAGACATCAAGCTCATGTTGGTGAATGGGTATCTGGCTCCGACTCCGACAATGACTCCGAGGGAAGCTATCGCTCCGACTCCGAATATACTCAAGATGAAGGTGTTACCGGACTAGCACTTGTGTGAACCAACTCCTATGACATATTTGATTCACCAAATGAAGGAATTGGAAGATGCTTCATGGCCAAAGGTCCAAAGGTATCACACCCCGAGTATGTTGATTTCAATAGTGAGGAAGATGACTTGTTAGGTGATGATGAGTTAGTTGTTGACAACTATAGTGATGAATACTATGATGAAATGAATGACAATGATAAGGAGAAGATTGAGTCTCTAACTAAAGAACTAAACGCTCTTAAGTTAGCTCATGAAACTATCTTAGGAGATCATCGAGAACTTTTAAGGACTCATGAGAAATTACGTTTTGAAAAGCTCAACCTTGAGCATGAACATGAGTTCTTAAAGGCAATCAATGATGATCTTCGCAAGAAAAGTTCTTCTTACATTGCCAAGCATTTACTCTTATCCACTTACATGCCTCAAGTCAAGTCTAGTAACAAGAACAAGAAAGATTCTTCCTATAGTAGTAACAATAATCATGCTAAATCCAATGTTGCTGCTTCTAGTAGTTCTCTTGATTCCACTAATGATTCTCTTAGCCAAGTTACACTTGAGCAAGAAAATAGCTTATTGAAGGGAATTATAAAGAAAGGTGTTTACAAGAGCCTAGCCGGGAGTAAGCAATTCGAGGAAATTGTACGCAAGCAAGGAAGGCACTTGAAGAATCAAGGTATTGGTTTTGAACGAAAGTTCAATGCCAATGGAGTTGAATGGGAAGAAGATCAATACCCCAAGACGAAGTTTGTTCCTCAACAAGAGAAGTATGATCCTACTTCATCCAAAGGGACACAAGCTCAAGATGATCTTCCACCAAAAGACCACAAGCAAAAAGGCAAGGACAAGCTTCAAGAGGAAATTGATGCATTTGAAGAAGCTCCTAAGGCCTTGGTCAAGTGGGTTCCCAAGACTACATCAAGTTCCACTTCATCGAGTACAACTACAACTCCGAGGATTCCCATCAAGATGGTGTGGATCCCGAAGAATAAGAACTAGAGAGTTCTTGAGGGTGACTCCGCCAACATACTTCACTCTTGTCATTTTGGCAAGAACAAGTGCAATCAACTTCCACATCTTGCACTAGTTCAAGGAGTCACAAACCCTCTTGTTGGTAAGACAAGGGACAAGGTAACCTAAAGCTTTCATAGACATCATCTTGTGAGTGCATCACTCTATGTGTATGGATATCCTTGTTTGTTCCTTGTGGGACTAACCCGTGTAGGTATTGAAAGTGCAACTCACTCCAAAGGATAGCTCCAAATGATCTACATCAACATAGAGCATCCACATCTTCAACACCTACATGAAGTCATCATCGACAAAACCCAAGGTTAGTTTATCCCTCTTAGGGGGGATCTCACATCTAGGGGGAGCTTTACTCTAACAATTGAGTTAAAGCAACTCTAATCGTGTGAACACAATAACGCTTTATGTAAAAGTGGTAACCCCACTTGTGCTTAAACGATGAGTATGACCTATGATCAAATGTTCTCTTTTGACTCCTAAGTCAATATACTCATATATAGATGACCTAGTCATCGCCAATTGCTTGATAGATGCTAGAATTGTTTGTGCATGCTTTGCCACATATTTCATTTGTCATTTTATTGTGTGAGCATGTTGGTTGCATAATTTACTCATTCGAGGACATCAACTTGTTGTTTTGATTGTTTGGTTTCCTTTTCTTTTGGCCAAGTGGATGGAAAAGAATGCCTAAGAACCTTCTCTAGCTATCTATGCTTTTCTCGTCTCAAACTCTGTTCATGCTGCATCACAAAATTTGATCAAGTCAGATTCGAACCACTCTGTGTGAGGAGCACTCGGAGTCCCCGATTCGTCATAGACTTAAACTTCCAAAAGTTCTTTGTGCGTTTCGGTCTGACCGATTCACCCATTTTGGTCATACCGAGATCACTAAGTCGATCTAGGTTTTCAATCTCGGTGCAACCGATTTGAACTTTTCAGTCACACCAAGTTTCAGTAACTGCTTGCAGTTATGAATCTCGGTGCCACCGAGTTGTTTCACTCGGTCACATCGACAGGGTCGGGCCATATATATCCACGGGTCAAATTTTGGAAAACTTTCCGAACCTCCTCGAACCGCGCTTAGCCTGCTTTGCCTCCAGGGTCTCCGGATCGTCCTCCTCGTCGCCAGCCGCCTCTTGCCGCTGGTCTCCGTCGCCGTCAACGGGAATCAACCCCGCTGTTGCCGCCATAGCGAGTTCATCGTCGAACTAGGGTATGAACTCGATCACTGTGCTATCCCTATCTGATTCCTAGCACATTTTGTTCGCCATGTATCTTGCCACGATTGAGATCATTCTATCCAGTCAAAACACTCCGTAGATTAGAGATGATTTGAAAATTTAGGGTTAGGTTTCCGCCGAAACCATCTCGGACCCACCGAGTTGTGGAACTCGGTACCACCGATTCGGCTAAGGCCATTGCACATGTGATTCTCGGTCTGACCGAGAATTGCAAATCGGTGTGACCGAGTTCGAGACTTTGTGAAACTCTAGCAGTCTTGGTGCCACCGAACTGTGACTCAGTTTGACCGAGTTTACTAGTTTAGGTTCCAACAGCTGCTTCGGTATCACCGAGTTTACAAATCGGTTGATCCGAAATGCTTTCTGTGGAAAACTAAAACTAAGTTTTTGACTCATTCTTTTGCAAAAACCTCTACATTTTGTGATGCTCATCCACTCTATCTCATCTATATCTATTCACAGGGTCTGTTGTCAGTGTTTGCAATATGTCTGATCAGAGTGACAGCCAAAACAAGTCAGAGGAGCAGGTTCACTTGAGTGAGGGCACTAGTCCCTCTAGCAGCTCAGATGATGGCAGCAGGAGCACACCAAGCAATCTGCTAAAGGCTGCCACCAGGGCCGGCAAGAAAAGAACTTTAGAGTTAGAGGATGAGGACTATGTGGCTGAGGAAGAAGAAACCACCTCAAAGAGAAAAGTCCTGAAGAAGGAATATGGCACAACTACTGCCACCAAGCCAGGCATGAAGCAAAAGGTTCCTGCCAAGAGAATTCCAGTGTCTAAGGCGAGAGCATCTACTCAAGAGACTTTGGGATCTGCACCCAAAGAGCAGGTTATGGCAGAGAAGAAGAGGAAAGAGATGGTCAAGAAGACCACTGCCAGATTGCTTGGGAGATCCTCAATCATGAGAGATTCTGAAGAGGAATAGGAAGAGGAAGAGGAAGAAGATGCTGCACCAGCACCCAAAGCTCAGAAGCTTATGGGTGATGCCATCAGGGCAGGGGCTGTTCCATCTAAGCCTAAGACTGCTCCTAAGGCTGCTGCTCCAGCTCCAAAGCAAAAACCGAAGAGGAGCACCAGGAACATCCCCGCTGAGGAGAAGAACAAGGCCCCAGTGCCTGAAGCTGAAATGGAAGAAGAAGATGATGATGAGTCACATGTCTTGAGGAAGCTAAAACCAAAAATCCCAGATCACAATGATGCTCATCCAGTTGCTGAAAACATGAAGATCAGGAAGGACTCAGGTCTGAGGCTATGGAGAGAGTCCGGTCCATATGCCACCAGGAGAAGGACTGTTGTGGACTACAGGTTCCATACAAAGGAACAGCAGGATTTCTATGAGACCATCTTGCTTGACAAGAAGCCCATAGTGTGTGACATGAGATGGGTCGACTGGGACTACATCAAGGAGAATGAGGATCATTATCCAGGTGTGTATGACAGTTTCAAGGCTTGTGGATTCGATGAGTTGGTGGCTCAGAAGCTCACCAAATGGAATGATGAGATCATCATGCAGTTCTACTCCATAGCTCACTTCTACCCAGATGGAAGGATTGTTTGGGTGTCTGAAGGTACGAGGTACCAGTCAACGGTTGCTGAATGGACGAAGTTGATCAATGCTCCAAAAGAGAGTGAAGATGACTTGGATGTCTATGCCAAGAAGAAGAAGGATCACAACTCCATGGCACACATGTACAAGGAGATCCCAGATGCTGCTCTTGAGACACATAAGTTTGGATCTGTACATTATCTTCTGTCAGGCTTGCCTACTATCAACTGGATCCTCAGGCACACTCTCTTGCCAAAGTCAGGTGATCACAAGATGACCAGAGGCCATGCAATAAACTTGCTTCATATCTTCGATGTCCCACAGAAATTCAAGGTCATGAGTCTTATCGTTGAAACTATCATGAGGACATCTGCTGACCAGAAGAGAAGTTGTGGGTATGCCCCATAGATTCAGGAGCTGATCAACTACAAGATGGGCACTGGTACATATCTGATGGATAAGGAGCACATGCCTATCTACCCAGACTTTGAGGACAACCAAGTGGTGATGGATGAAAATGAACCATCTTCTGTGCACGCACAAGCCAAGAAGGAGAAGGCAAAGGCTGAAAAGGCTGCAAGGATGCCAACTACCGAAGAAGCATCTCAGTATCTTCTGAAGAGCAAGCAAGATCATCTTGGCTACCTGATTGCATCCACTCTAAGGATTGAGAAGGGACTGGCCACCCCGACTCAAAACCAGGAGAGCCTGGAAAGGATCATGGAGCAGAAGTTCTATGACTTGGATGTGAAGGTAACTGAGATCCAGTCTGTTGTGGAGCAACTTCAGGATGATATGCAAGAGAGGAAGGGAAAGACAACCACTGATGCATTTGTCAGAGTGCCTAGAGCTCAGAGGTCTGCTGCAGTGCCTGTTCCAGACACTAGAGCCACTTCATCTGCACCAGCTACAGCTTCAGTGCCACCAGCTCCAGCACCTACTCCATCAGATCCATCTATTTCGACTGAAGCCTTCGTTCTTGGAGTTATCCGGACACCACCACCTGAAGACCAATCCTGAGAGACGTTTTAGTGCTATGCATTTTCTAGGAACTTTTTGGTAACTTGTTGCCAAAGGGGGAGAAAAATGTATAGATCATAGGCTTCGCGAGAGAGCGTTGCTTTTTATTCTCTCTTGCTTTGGTGGTTGAACTTTATTTGCTTTCCTTGTTTGAGATACTTTCTGTCTGTGTGATACTTGGATGATTGTGTGTTTGATCATATGCTACCTTAATGCTTGTTGGATGACATTATCATTTTATCCCTATATGATCATTCACTTTGCTTGGTGATGAGTGCATGTATTTAATTATTATCATTTTGAGCTCTCCACCAAGATGTATGTGACATGGAAGAGTAACCCATGAGCCTAACTCTTTGTGCATTTGCAGTCCAATGCAAATCATAAACTATGCACAAATTACGGGGGAGCTCTTGCTTTTCACGTACTTCTCAAAGCGACGATGCTTTTCACTCTTATTATCATTTGTCGAAGCTTTGATCTATATGTTGTCATCAATTACCAAAAAGTGGGAGATTGAAAGTGCAACTATCCATAGGTGGTTTCGGTAATTCCTAACAACATATAGCTCATTGAGCTAATGCTATTCCAAGATTAATATTTCTGGAAAAGCTCAATGAATGGCATGGCATGGATGAGGAAAGTGGACCCCTCAAAATACTAAGGACAAAAAGATTGGCTCTAGCTCAAAGCTCAAGACTCTACAATTTATATTTTAGTGATCCAAGATCACATTGAGTCTATAGGAAAAGCCAATACTATCAAGGAGGGATGAGGTGTTGCTTAATGGCTTGCTTGCTCAAAGTGCTTAGTGATATGCTCCAAAACCATCAACTACCTTCCCACATCCACATATGACCTAAACCAAAAGTCAAACTCGTCCCCACCGATTCTTTCGGTCCGGTGCCACCGAGTTCAGATGTTATAGCCACTGGTACAAACCCTAGGCAAATCGGTCTCACCGATAGGGATTTCGGTCACACCGAGATGGGGTTGTAATCTCTCTGTTTCCCTTCGTAATGTTTCGGTCCTACCGAGATGAGTGATCGGTCCCACCGGGATTGTAATGTAAACTCTCTGTTTCCCTTTTGTAACATTTCGGTCCCATCGAAATGAGCAATCGGTCCACCCGAATTTACCTGACCAACTCTCTGGTTAGCTTATTACCAAAATCGGTCTCACCGACTTTGTGTAATCGGTCACACCGAGATTACGTTATGCCCTAACCCTAACCATATCGGTTCTACCGAGTTGCATCTCAGTCCCACCGAAAACCCTAACGGTCACTAGGTTTGCTAAATCGGTCCGACCGAGTTTCTCCAATCGGTCTCGCCGAGATTGGTAAATTGTGTGTAACGGTTAGTTTTTCTGTGGAGGCTATATATACCCCTCCACCCACTCTTCATTCGTGGAGAGAGCCATCAGAACATACCTACACTTCCAATACACATTTTTTGAGAAAGAACCACCTACTCATGTGTTGAGGCCAAGATATTCCATTCCCACCATATGAATCCTAATCTCTAGCCTTCTCCAAGTTGCTTTCCACTCAAATCTTCTTTCCACCAAATCCATATCCTTTGAGAGAGAGTTGAGTGTTGGGGAGACTATCATTTGAAGCACAAGAGCAAGGAGTTCATCATCAACACACCATTTGTTACTTCTTGGAGAGTGGTGTCTCCTAGATTGGCTAGGTGTCACTTGGGAGCCTCCGACAAAGATTGTGGAGTTGAACCAAGGAGTTTGTAAGGGCAAGGAGATCGCCTACTTCGTGAAGATCTACCGCTAGTGAGGCAAGTCCTTCGTGGGCGATGGCCATGATGGGATAGACAAGGTTGCTTCTTCGTGGACCCTTCGTGGTTGGAGCCCTCCGTGGACTCGCGCAACCGTTACCCTCCATGGGTTGAAGTCTCCATCAACGTGGATGTATGATAGCACCACCTATCGGAACCACGACATAAACATCCATGTCTTCAATTGCGTTTGAATTCTCCAAACCCTTCCCTTTACATTCTTGCAAGTTGCATGCTTTATTTTCTGCTGCTCATAGACTCTTTGCATGTTTGCTTGAATTCTGTTAAGATTGCTTGACTTGTGCTAAGATAGCTAAAATTTGCCAAAGACTAAAATTGGGAAAAGGATAGATTTTATTTGGTCAAGTAGTCTAATCACCCCCCCTCTAGACATACTTCCGATCCTGCACTCAGTATTTGCGGTGGTCAGAATACCCAATTATATGGAGTCATGAGGATCACCTTCCCCGAGTTGAGAATCCGGGGCATCTGGCTTTAGTAGTAGCCCCTCAAGTCAGGGGTTATAAATTCACTATGGTGCTTATGGATTGTGGCAGCAGCATCAACATCTTATATTATGACAGCTTTCGCCGGATGAATTTCAATGAAATGAATCTTAAGACGTCTTCTATGGTTTTCCATGGCGTAGTGCCTGGCAAGTCAACATATCCCGTTGGAAATATTGCCCTGGAAGTCACCTTTGGTAATGACTATGATTATCGAGCAGAGACATTGTGGTTCGAGGTTGTTAAAATCAAGAGCCCATATCATGCCTTGTTTGGGCGGCCGGCTTATGCTAAGTTCATGGCCTGGCCTTGTTATGTTTACTTGCAACTTAATATGCTAGGGCGTAAGGGCACAATTATGGTTCATGGTGATTGGAAAATCTCTTTGGACTGTGAGGAAGGCAATGCTGCCTATGCTGAGTTGGCCTGTGCCACAGAAGAGCTCAAATTTTATAAGGACAATGTTGACCCGGCTAATATGACCCCTTTGAAGAAGCCTAGTACTAAACGTGAGCCTCTGTTGAAATTTCAATATGATGATACTAAGCAGGTTGATTTCGTCCCTGGCGACTCATCTCAGCAGTTCACAGTGGGGGCTAATATGGATCCTAAATAGGAAAGCACGCTCATCAAGTTCATCCGTGAGAATCGGGATATCTTTGCATGGAAACCTTCTAACATGCCGGGTGTTCCTAGAGAATTCACTAAGCACACTCTTAATGTGGATCCTAAGTTTAAGCCGGTTAAACAGTTCCTTCGTCGTTTCAATGAAGAGCTACGTAAAGCTATTGGAGAAGATGTGGCCCAGCTCTTGGAACCTGGGTTTATCATTGAAGTTTTTCACCCTGAGTGGTTGGCTAACCCGGTGCTAGTGCTCAAGAAGAACAACAACTGTCGTATGTGTGTTGATTACACAAATCTTAATAAGGCTTGTCCGGCTTATCCGTTTGCTCTCCCTCGTATCGACTAGATTATTGATGCTACGGCGGGTTGCGAAAGTTTATGCTTCCTGGATGCCTATTTTGGTTATCATCAGATAAAAATGCCAGTCAAAGACCAAGAGAAGACATCTTTCATCACACCTTTTGGAGCTTTCTACTATGTTTCTATGCCTTTTGGGCTTAAGAGTGCCCAGGCGACTTACCAGCACTGTGTTCAAAATTGTCTTCTAATGTCTACTACGCAATTTTATTCTTGTAGACATGTGTTGGGCCTCCAGGCGCATAGTTTTGTAGGACAGTAGAAATTTTCCCTCAAGTGGATGACCTAAGGTTTATCAACCAGTGAGAGGAGTAGGATGAAGATGGTCTCTCTCAAACGACCCTGCAACCAAATACAAGAAATCTCTTGTGTCCCCAACACACCTAATACAATGTCAAATTGTATAGGTGCACTAGTTCAGCGAAGAGATGGTGATAAAAGTGTAATATGGATGGTAGAAATATATTTTTTATAATCTGAATAAATAAAAAAACAGCAAGGTAGCAAATAGTAAACGGGCACAAAAACGGTATTGTAATGCTTGAAAATGAGGCCTAGGGTCCATACTTTCGCTAGTGCAACCTCTCAACAATGCTAACATAGTTGGATCATATGATTATCCCTCAAAGTGCAATAAAGAATCACTCCCGAGTTCCTATTAGCGGAGAACAAAAGATAGAAATTGTTTGTAGGGTACGAAACCACCTCAAAGCTATTCTTTCCGTTCGATCTATTCAAGAGTTTGTACTAAAAAACACAAAGCTATTCTTTCCGTTCGATCTATCCTAGAGTTCGTACTAAAATAACACCAAAGAAAATTCATATTCATAATACTCAATCCACACAAAGAACTACAAGGAGATCCCAAAGTTTCTATCGGAGAAAAGATAATAAAAACGTGCATCAACCCCTATGCATAAGTTACTCTAATGTCACCTCGGGAATCCGCAAGTTGAGTGCCATAACATACATCAAGTGAATCAATATGATACCCCATTGTCACCTCAAGTATTTGTACCGCAAGACATACATCATGTGTTCTCATATCTGAATATTCAATCCGACAATACAAAACTTCAAAGGGTAAAGATTCAATTCATCCCAACAAGAGTATAGAGGGGAGAAACATCATATGATCCATCTATGTTAACAAAGCCCATGATATAGATCACGAGATAGAGAGAGAGAGAGAGATTAAACACATAGCTGCTGGTATAAACCCTCAGCCCCGAGGGTGGACTACTCCCTCCTCATCGTGGTGGCCGCCGGGATGATGAAGATGGCCACTGGAGATGATTCCCCCCTCCGGTAGGGTGCCGGAACGGGTCTAGATTGGTTTTTGATGGATACAGAACCTTGCGGCGGCGGAACTTCTGATCTAGGTTTACCCGTGATGGTTTCTCTATTTATAGGAATTTTTGGCGTTGGTTTCACGCTAAGATGGGCCTCGAGGTGAGCACAACCAACCGGGGCAAGCCAGGCCCACCATGCACGCCTTGGTGGGTTGTGCCCTCCTCGTGGCTCTTCTAGTCCTCCCACGAAGCTTCGGGGGTCTGTTTTGTTCCAAAAAACGTCAAAAAGTTTCAACTCATTTGGAGAACTTTCATTTCTGCACAAAAAACAACACCACGGAAGTTCTGCTGAAAACAGTGTCAGTCCGGGTTAGTTTCATGCAAATCATATCAAAACCATATAAAATTGTTGTAAACATGGCATGAATACTTCATAAATTATAGATACGTTGGAGATGTATTAGCATCCCCAAGCTTAATTTCTACTCGTCCTTGAGTAGATAAATGATAAAAGAAATAATTTATGAAGTGTGAATGTAGCAAAGTGCATAAGTTTGATCAATGATAATTTCAATCACTTTTCCTAGCATCATAACAACAACTATTTCGCATAAAACTTATCATGATAAAGTAGCAATTTAAAACAAAATTTTTGTTGTGGAATGCTACCTATCATGTCATCTCATATTCTTTTCTTTGTAGCATGAATATTTGGACTTTTATATGGTTCAAAGCAATAGTCTAGTTTTGACATGAGGACTTAAATACTCAAGCATATCAATAAGCAACAATGTATTTCAAAATGTCAACGCTAAAATAAGTTATCCCTAGCCCATCATGCTCAATCATTGATCCATTCTTGAGACACACTCACATATTAGCTACACCCAATGCTCAAGTACGATCATAGTGCCCTCTAGTTGGTGCTTTATAAGAGAAGATGGAAACTCAAATTAAAAATAAAAATTGCGTAAAGTAAAAGAAAGGCCCTTCGCAGAGGGAAGTAGGGATTTGTAGAGGTGCCATAGCTCAAAGCAAAAACTGAGAGATAAAAACATTTTGAGAGGCATGCTTTTCCCACAAACGAAAACGACTTAGAGCTCCCAACACTTTCCATGCTATATATATCATAGGAGGTTCCCAAACAGAAAATAAACTTTATTCCTTTTTCCACCATACTTTGACTTTTCATGGCTAACCGTATCCACGGGTGCCCTCCATACCAACACTTTCCAAGGAATTTATTATTTGATAACATAAAGTAAATTCATTTTTCATTTCAGACTGGGCATCCCTAATACCTTTGCCTTACTCTCGTGCAATGACAAGTGAATAAACACTCATCGTGAGAATAACACATCTAGCATGGAAAATATTGGCCACCCCTCACCGCCTCGTGAGCGGTACGAGCACACAAAAGAGAAATTTATTTTGAAATTAGAGATGGCACATACAAATTTGCTTAGAACGGAAAAGTAATACCGCATATAGGTAGGTATAGTGGACTCATGTGGCAAAATTTGTTTAAAGGATTTTGGATGCACAAGTAATGATCATACTTAGTGCAAAATGAAGGCTAGCAAAAGATTAAGAAGCGACCAACCAAGAAACGAATAATCTCATAAGCGAGCATTGAGCATAATTAACACCGAATAATGCACTACAAGTAGGATGTAATTTCATTGCACAACTATTGACTTTCATGCTTGCATAGGGAATCACAAACCTTAACACCAATATTCTTACTAAAGCATAATTACTCATCAACATGACTCACATATCACATCATCATATCTCAAAACTATTACAAGGAATCAATTTTATTTTGTCCAATGATCTTCATGAAAGTTTTTATTATATCCTTCTTGGATATCTATCACTTTGGGACTAATTTTCATGTGTTTCTTTTGGTAAGCTCAAACAAATATAAGTGAAGATCATGAGCATAATATTTCTTTCTCTCAAATTAATTTAACTGAAGCAAGAGAGAACTTCTTCAAAATTTTACTAACTCTCAAATAAATCTAAGTGAAGCAAGAGAGCATTTCTTCAAAAATACTAAAGCACACCGTGCTAAAAAAGATATAAGTGAAGCACTAGAGCAATTTTGTAGAAAAGACCTTCATTGACGGGATGTGAGTGCCGCTTACCTAGCTTCCCCAGCAACTATTTTAGGACTCTATTTTGTTTAAAAACTTCCAGAAATAAGTAATTATTAAAACAGCAAGAAAAACAAAATAAAATGACATTATAACAATAGCACAACTCATGTGAAGAAGCAAAAACTTAGGCTCAACCGATACTAACCGATAATGGTTGAAGAAGAAAGGTGGGATGCCTACCGGGGCATCCCCAAGCTTAGATGCTTGAGACTTCTTGAAATATTATCTTGGTATGCCTTGGGCACACCCAAGTTTGAGCTTTTGTGTCTCCTTAATTCTTCTCATATCATGGTTTTCCTAAATCTCAAAAGCTTCATCCACACAAAACTCAACAAGAACTCGTGAGATAAGTTAGTATAAACCAATGCAAAAACCTTATCATTCTCTACTGTAGCAAATCACTAAAATTATTATCCAACATTGCACACTAAATGCCTCTACATATTTAATACTCCTATCCGCAAATAGAATCATTAAACAAGCAAACATATGCAAACAATGCAACCATAACAGCAATCTGCCAAAACATTACAGTCTGTAAAGAATGCAAGAGTATCAATACTTATTAAAATCCAAATATTATGAAAATGTACCACACTGTAGAAAATTTATCAGAGCTTATTTTTCAAAATTTTCAACATTTTATCACATTCTGACTTTTCTAGGGAATTTTTGCAATAGCGGTAAACTTTCTGTTTTCAAACAGCAACATGTGTACTTGTAAAATAAGCATAGTAAAGGCTATAAATGCCACTTTTATTGAAATAAAAGATGCAAAACATTATTATAAATAACAGCAAGAAAATACTAACAAAATAAATTGACGCTCCAAGCAAAACACATATCATGTGACGAATGAAAACATAGCTCCAAGTGAGGTTACCGATAATGTTGGAGACGAAAAAGGGGATGCCTTCCGGGGCATCCCCAAGCTTAGTTGCTTGGATCCTCCTTTAATATTACCTTGGGGTGCCTTGGGCATCCCCAAGATTAGGGTCTTGTCACTCTTTATTCTCCTCACATCGATGTCTCACCCAAAACTTGAAAACTTCAATCACACAAAACTCAATGGAACTTTGTGAGATAGCTTAGTATGATATAGAGCAAACCATTTCACTTTTGGTACTTTCAAAGAGAATATTAATAATTGTTATCACACAATGACTACTGTAGAATATCATTTCCACAATTTATATTGAGCAATATAACCCATGGAAACTAGAAAGCAAGCAAACTAGGCATTGAAAACAGAATCTGTCAAAAACAGAACAGTCTGTAGTAATATGTACTCCAACCATACTTCTGCTACTCCTAAAATTTTGAAAAAATTGGAAAACCTGGGAAATTTGTCTATTAATCTTCTTAAAAAAGAATCAGCATTTTATCATGCTTCTTTTAAAAACGAGAGTGGTTTTTCTGAGCACAAAAGTTTCTGTTTTTCAGCAAGATCAAATCAACTATCACCATAGACCATCACAAAGGTCTTACTTAGCACTTTATTGGAAAAAAGCAATAAAACATCATTATTACAGGAGACTAATCATGTGTACACACAAAAACAGTAGGTAAAAGTGATGGGTTGTCTCCCAACAAGCGCTTTTCTTTAATGCCTTTTAAGCTAGACCCCGCCACGGAGGCCGCATTCTCAACGGCGATCGAGTCGAGTATCGACCTTACCTTTCACAAGAGCCGTGACGCTAAATTGCCGGATTCTTCCCCGGCCACGGACTCCGAACCGCCCGCGCCCGTACCTATCGAATCCGACTAGGCGCCGATCATGTTGTTCACCTCCGCGGATATCTTTTAGCACTCGCCCTTCAGCGACATACTGAACTCATTAAGGTCTCTCTCCCTGTCAGGAGAGTCCTGGCCGAACTATGTTCGGCAGGATTGGGATGCGGATGACAAAGAAATTCGCCGCCCACCCACCACCCACTTAGTAGCCACTATCGACAATTTGACCGACATGCTCGACTTCGACTCTTAAGACATCAACGGTATGGAGGACAATGCGGGAGACGAAGAGGAACCACTGCCCACAGGGCACTGGACAACGACCTCATCATACGATATATACATGGTGGACACACCCAAAGAAGGCAATGGCGATGGGACAGCGGAGGATGACCCCTCCAAGAAGCAACCCAAGCGCCGACGTCAGTGGCGCCGCTCTAAATCTCACCAAAGAAAAAGCGGTGATACCGGCACAGGAGATAATAGCACTCCGGACAGTGCCGAAGACGACAACAATCCCCTCCAGCAAGATGTAGAGCAGGAGGATGGAGAAGCCAGCCCTCCCGAGAGAGCGGCAGATGGAGAGGCGGAGGACGATAATTACATGCCTGCCTCCGAAGACGAGGCAAGCCTCGACGATGACTAATTTGTCGTGCCGGAGGATCCCGCCGAGCAAGAGCGCTTCAAGCGCCGGCTTATAGCCACGGCAAATAGCCTTAAGAAAAAGCAGCAACAGCTTCAAGCTGATCAAGATTTGCTAGCTGACAGATGGACTGAAGTCCTTGCGGCCGAGGAATATGAACTTGAACGCCCCTCCAAGAGTTACCCAAAGCGCAGGTTGCTACCCCGACTGGAGGAGGAAGCATTAAAACCTACATCTCCAGCATATGACGCGGTTGATCGGCCACCTCGTGGCCGCGACAGAGAGGCATTTCAGCCAAAAACTCAGCCCGCACCCCGATGCCACTCAAATAAAAATGACAAGGCACGGGGAAACACACTAGACCTGCGAGAAGTATTGGAGGACAAAGCAAAACACGCAAGATCGATCTACGGATCACGAGGGGGCGCCACTACGCGAGACGATAACCGTCACGCCGGATACAGGAAAAGTAAATCTGGCCGGGCCGGACACAGCGGACAAGATTCATTCGAGCTGCGTCGCGACATAGCCCACTACAGAGGTGCCGCACACCCCATATGCTTCACAGACGAAGTAATGGATCACCAAATCCCAGAGGCTTTCAAACCCGTAAATATCGAATCATACGACGGCACAATAGATCCTGCGGTATGGATCGAGGACTTCCTCCTGCACATCCAGATGGCCCGCGGTGATGATCTACACGCCATCAAATACCTCCCACTCAAGCTCAAAGGACCAGCTCGGCATTGGCTCAACAGCCTGCCGGTAGAATCCATTGGCTGTTGGGAAGATCTGGAAGCCGCATTCCTCGACAACTTCCAGGGCACTTATGTGCGACTACCAGATGCCGATGACTTGAGCCACATAACTCAGTAGCCAGAGGAATCGGCCAGGCAATTCTGGACACGGTTCCTGACAAAGGAAAATCAAATCGTCGACTGTCCGGATGCAGAGGCCCTAGCAGCTTTTAAGCACAACATCCGCGAGGAGTGGCTCGCCCGGCACCTTGGCCAGGAAAAGACGAAATCTATGGCAGCCCTCACGACACTCATGACCCACTTTTGCGCGGGAGAAGTAGCTGGCTGGCTCGCAGAAATAACATATCAAAGAACCACGGTACTTCAGATACCAAGGATAGCAATGGCAGGTCACGTCACAACAAACATAAGTGCCGCGTCAATAGCGACAATACCGAGGATATGGCAGTCAATGCCGGATTCAGAGGCTCTAAACCAGGTCAGCGGAAAAAGCCATTCAAAAGAAGTACTCCAGGCCCGTCCAGTTTGGACCGTATACTCGATCGCTCGTGCCAAATACATGGCACCCCCGACAAGACAACCAACCACACCAACAGGGAATGTTGGGTGTTCAAGCAGGCCGGCAAGTTAAATGCCGAAAACAAAGATAAGGGGCTACATAGCGATGTCGAGGAAGAGCCCCAGCAGCCGAACACCGGAGGGCAGAAGAGGTCCCCCCCACAAGTGTAGACGGTGAACATGATATACGCAACCCACATCCCCAAGAGGGAGCGGAAGCGTGCGTTAAGGGATGTATATGCGTTGGAGCCAGTCGCCCCAAAGTTCAACCCATGGTCCTCCTGTCCGATCACCTTCGATCGCAGGGACCATCCCACTAGTATCCGTCATGGCGGGTTCGCCGCACTAGTCCTAGACCCAATCATCGACGGATTTCATCTCACTCGAGTCCTCATGGACGGCGACAACAACCTGAACCTGCTTTATCAGGACACAGTGCGCAAAATGGGTATAGACCCCTCAAGGATCAAACCCACAAGAACGACCTTCAAAGGCGTCATACCAGGTGTAGAGGCCCATTGCACAGGCTCAGTCACACTGGAAGTGGTCTTCGGATCCTCGGATAACTTCCGAAGCGAGGAGTTAATCTTCGATATAGTCCCGTTCCACAGTGGCTATCATGCACTGCTCGGTCGAACCGCATTTGCGAGATTCAACGCGGTATCGCACTATGCATATCTCAAGCTCAAGATGCCAGGACCTCGGGGGGTCATCACAGTCAATGGAAACACAGAGCGCTCTCTCGGCACGGAGGAGCACACTTCGGCCCTCGCTGCAGAAGTGCAAAGCAGCCTCTTAAGGCAATCCACCAGTTCGGCGATTAAAGACCCGGACACCTTCAAGCGCGCCCGGAGTAATCGGCAACAAGACCGCCTGGCACGTTCCGAGCTTGCATAGCAATGCGCCCCCCACCCCAGTCCCAGCCAAACGGCGGAATCCGTGCCACGCATACATAGTTACGCATTGAAAATACCATGGACACAGGTGGGGAGGGGGGCACGACTACGGCACGCCCCAAGATGCGGCTCAACCGCACTAGGGGCTTCCCGCTTTGTTATTTTTCTCTCTTTCAGGACTTTACTCTCTGGAAGCCCCGTCCGGCAGTACAATTACCGGACACACGATGCAACAACTAATGAAGCAGAAAGCTACATCGCACAATGGAACTCCCAGGTGGTCTCTGATAACGAGTGAAATACTTGCTTTAAATACCATTCCTCGGGTTGCCCTTGGAGGGGACAGGTCAAATAGTCGTACTTTTTGCTTATCGCACTACTTGTATCATTCTGCTTCGACGCACCTTTTTGAATAAACAATGCATAGCACTAGACTATTACCGCATTCTCTATTCCCCTTTATATATATATATATGTTCATTCACAACATTCAGCACCCGTACACTTTGGTACGGCCAATATGCCAGGGGATTAAGCGTACCCCATAATACGACACGAGAAGTCCGAACACTTTCAACAGTGCGGCACCCCGAACTTATAGCATTATATGCATTAGCTCTGAATCATGTCTTGGGTCAATAGTTGGGTTTGCCCGGCTCCCATGTTTTGGTACCTTACGTTCCGCTATATCGGCTAAGGTAGCACTGGGAGAACTACTGCGATTGTGCCCCGGTTCATTTGGGCAAGCACCTCATTAGAGAAAGCTAAAACTAACTGTCATGATAAGGCGAGAGCTGCTCGCTGTTCGAGAGGTCTCGAGTCCCTAAAGACTTATGCCGCTTAGAGCGAGGAGTCGGCTTTGTCCGGCTTAAGGCATGTATAGCGCCCCGAACTCGGCCTTCCGAATACTAGCGGCTTCGCCGAAATTTAAAATTGTAGACTTCTATGGCTAAGTGAGAGTGATAAAGCATTATAGTCTGATTGCCTTGTTCGTTGTGCAGAGCACCTCCCTCGAAGGACCCAACAATGGGAAAAAGAGTGCTCAGATTTATCCCGAACACCCCAGCACTCAGGGCATGGGGGCAGAAGCCGACGACTGGCCATCTCTCAGATTTAATAAACAGCCGCACAGAAGGTAATATTTTAAATTCAAACAAGCATTGCATAGCGCATATGAACAAGTTTTCATAATACAGGATCACACAAGCAAGTTCATTCAAAAATTACATCCTCCGCACACTCGTCCGCCGCAAGACGGGCACTCTTCAGGACACCCTCATAATACATTTTAGGGTGGCGATGCTCCTTGCCCTGCGGCGGCCCCTCCTTCACCAGCTTCTCAGCGTCCATCTTGGCCTAGTGCACCTTTGCACAGGCAAAAGCCCCGCGGGCACCTTCGATGCAGATGGACCGCTTGATGACTTCCAGCCGGGGACAGGCGTCCACAAGCCGCCTCACCAGGCCGAAGTAGTTGTTGGGAAGGGAGTCGCCAGGCCACATCCGAACTATAAGGCCCCTCATGGCCTGTTCGTCCTCCTTGTGCATCTCGACCAGTTGCTTCAGCTGGTCGCTCATAGGCATCAGGTGTTCGGTCCCAGTATACTGAGACCAGAACAACTTCTCCGTCGAGCTTCCCTCCTCGGCCTGGTAATATTTTGCGGCATCCGACACGCTGCGGGGCAAATCTGCGAATGCTACTGGAGAGCTCCAGACTCAGGTAAGTAAATCTCCCGCTCGGTGCGCTCCTTGGCCTCTTTGTTTTCGGCCTTGGACAATGCTTGCTTCAAGGTCAACACTTCGGTCATGGCCCCTGACACATTCATGATGATCCTGTCATTTCACAACCGCATTTTCTTTTTCATATAGACAAGGTATTACTTACCTTTGTTCTCCTCGAGCTGCCTCTTGGCAAGGCCTAGCTCTTTCTCTGACCACTCGAGGTTCTGCTTCAGTGCGGCGACCTCCGCAGTCAGTGCGGCAGATGTCAGCAGCGAAGCCTGCATATGCATACAGACATACTTATATTAGACTCCTGTAGATATTATTTGATCCTCTATTCGGCTTTTCTTTGTGAACACCAAACAGAGCATCAGGGGCTACTGTCTATGCGGTAATATTTTTCCTATATTTTAAATACTTACCTCAAAGCCTGTTAGAAAGCTGGCACAGGCTTCAGTCAGTCCGCTGTTGGCGGACTGAACCTTCTTGAACACCGCACTCATAATAGTGGGGGTGCTCTTTGTTGATGGAAGCGCCGCGAAGCGCTCCCAGCAGGTCGTCCGGTGCCTCTGGATGGACAGAGGTCACCGACACGGACGGCTTACCCGTCTTGGAAGGGGGCCGCCTGCCTGAGTCTGAAACCACTGAGGGTTCCGGCACGGTGTCCGGCTGAGGGCCGAACTTGGAGCCCCTGGGAGCCTTGCTCCCTTTTCTCCTTTAGTCCAGAAGGTCGCCTTGAGGCACCTCTGGGACTATCTCCCCCCGGCTCGGTGCCCCTTGAGACAATACCTTGGCATTGTCCGTAGGGCAAGGAGAGGAGGCGGTTGGAAGTGTATCACTATTCATGTCCGACGAGTCCAAGGAACCGTCCGACGATGATACGTCGGCACGGGCTTGGGGCAGACTGCATAATCATATTCGACGTTAGGAGAGCAGTGCAACAAAAGTATGCTATGAGTTACTCTGGTATCCGAATACTTACGACTTCGCCAGGGGCTTGGCCTTGAGCAACCACTCGTCTTCGTCGTCGGCGGCGGTGGTGGAATAGTCCAGAAGGAGAGTCCTTCCCTTCTTGGACCCTTCGGCCTCCCCGGTTGGGGCGGCCTTCCTTTTCTTGTCTCCCCCGGCTGGAGGGGGAGAATCTTCATCTTCCTTCTCCTCGTTTTCATAGGAGGAGTGCATCTCGGAGTTATCGGACGATGTGTCTGATACCACCTGGTGCCAGGAACTCTTTCGGGTTCCCGTGGCCTTCTTCTTGGTCTTCTCCGGCACCTCATAAGGAGCCAGAGTCCGCATCTCCATCAGGAGAGTGTCTGCGGGGTCTTCGGGTAGAGGGGCCGGACAGTTAATCTGCTCCGATGCCTCCACCCAGTCCCGTCGAAGGCATGGGCGCTTAGACCCCGCACATGGTTAAGCTATGGGAAATAAATACCCTATGCACAGAGCTTACCGGATTCGCAGGGCGCTTCGCGCTTAGCCCACGGTCCTCGGTAAGAGAAGGGGGGACCTCGACACCCTTGAATAGCACCTTCCAGACGTCCTTATACGTCGTGTCGAAGAGCTCGCGCAGAGTCTGGTGCTGGGCCGGGTCGAACTCCCATAAGTTGAAAGCTCGTTGTTGACACGAGAGGATCCGGCGGAAGAGCATAACCTGGACAATGTTGACAAGCTTAAGTTTCTTGCTTGTCATGTTCCGGATACACTTCTGGAGTCCGTCCAGCTCCATCGACAAGCCCCAAGACAGGCCCTTCTCCTTCCAGGAAGTGAGCCGTGTGGGGATTCCGGATCGAAACTCGGGGGCTGCCACCCAGTTGGTGTCGCGCGTCTCGGTGATGTAGAACCACCCCAATTGCCACCCCTTTATGGTCTCCACGAAGGAGCCCTCGAGCCATGTAACGTTGGGCATTTTTCCCACCATGGCTCCGCCACATTCCGCTTGTTGGCCGCCTACTACCTTCGGCTTGATATTGAAGGTCTTCAGCCATAGGCCGAAGTGGGGCCGGATGCGGAGGAAAGCCTCGCACACGACGATGAACGCCGAGATGTTGAGGATGAAATTCGGGGCCAGATCATGAAAGTCCAACCCATAATAGAACATGAGGCTGCGGACGAATGGATGGAGGGGAAACCCCAGTCTGCGGACAAAGTGGGGGAGGAAAACCACCCTTTCGTGAGGTTCCGGGGTAGGGATGATCTGCCCCGCGGCTGGCAGCCGGTGCGCGATATCCGCGGCTAAGTATCCGGCTCCACGTAGCTTTTTGATGTGTCCCTCCGTGACGGAGGAGGCCATCCACTTGCCTCCCGCTCCGGACATGTTTGGAGAGAGTTGAGGAGGAAGATGTGGAATTGGGCATTGGAGCTCGAGTGCGCGAGAATGGATGAGCAAGGAGGAAGAAGGCGTGGGTAGAAAAAGGTGAGACCTTATCCCTTTATAAGGGCGGACAAAACTATGCGCCCCCACCGGCCTGGTAAAACTTGCTTATCCCCCAAGCGCCGTAATTGATGGCGCGGTTGGGTTACCCACGTCCGTATTAATGGGAATCCCGTAATAAGGGGACACGATCTCTGCTTCGACAAGACGTGCCAAGGAAACCGCCTCGCGAAACACGCTAAGACAGGTTATGAAAAACGATTCGAATAAAGACCTGGCTGTGGTATGATGTCACACTACGGGGAATGTCAGCAGATTAGACTTGTGTAATATTATTCCCTCTATGGTGGTATGTGGAACTTATTTTGCAGAGCCGGACATGATCCTCGTGTTCAAAATCTTCTATGAAGTAGTCGGAGGAGGAACCCGCCTTGCAATGCCGAAGACAATCTGCGCGTAGACTCATCGTCATTGAAGCCTGGTTCAGGGGCTACTGAGGGAGTCCTGGATTAGGGGGTATCCAGACAGCCGCGTTATATTCTTTGGCCGGACTATTGGATTATGAAGATACAAGATTGAAGACTTCGTCCCGTGTCCGGATGGGACTCTCCTTGGCGTGGAAGGCAAGCTTGGCAATACGGATATGTAGATCTCCTTCCTTGTAACCGACTTTGTGTAACCCTAGCCCCCTCCGGTGTCTATATAAACCGGAGGGTTTTAGTCCGTAGGACAACATACAATCATACCATAGGCTAGCTTCTAGGGTTTAGCCTCTCCGATCTCGTGGTAGATCAACTCTTGTACTTCTCATATTATCGAGAACAATCAAGTAGGACGTAGGGTTTTACCTCCATCAAGAGGGCCCGAACCTGGGTAAAACATCGTGTCCCCTGCCTCCTGTTACCATCCGCCTTAGACGCACAGTTCGGGACCCCCTACCCGAGATCCGCCGGTTTTGACACCGACAGTAGGCATTGGATCGTGATTTCGTTGGATGATATTCATCATATAACAGTCATAACCCAGGGCGATACGGCACTAGCTCCAGTTCATAAATATAATGTAGGCATGTACTCCGTAAATAGTCATACGTGCTTATGGAAAGAACTTGCATGACATCTCTTGTCCTACCCTCCCGTGGTAGTGGGGTCCTATTGAAAAATAAGGGATATTGAGGTCTCCTATTAATAGAGGACCGGAACAAAGCATTAACACATAGTGAATACATGAACTCCTCAAACTATGGTCATCAGCGGGAAGTGTCCCGACTATTGTCACTCCGGGGTTGCTGGATCATAACACGTAGTAGGTAACTATAACTTGCAACATCGGATCTAGAACATAGATATAATGATGATAACATAAACAGTTCAGATCTGTGATCATGGCACCCGGGCCCAAAGTGACAAACATTAAGCATGGCAAAGTCATAGCAACATCAATCTTAGAACATAATGGATACTAGGGATCAAGCCCTAACAAAACTAACTCGATTACATGATGAATCTCATCCAACTCCTCACCGACCAATGAGCCTATGAAGGAATTACTCACTCCTGGTGGGGAGCATCATGGAATTGGCGATGGAGAAGGGTTGGTGATGACGAACATCGAAGATCCCCCACTCTGGAGCCCCAAACGGACTCCAGATCTGGCCTCCCGATGAAGAATAGGGGCGCGCCTTGGTGGGTTGTGCCCACCCAGGTGCCCCCCTCCGCTGGTTCTTGGCTTCGGAAATTCTTATTTATTGAATAAAAAATCCTCCCAAAGTTCCATTTCAATCCGATAACTTTTATTTATGCACAAAAACAACACCATGGTAGCTCTGCTGAAAACAACATGAGTCCGGGTTAGTTTCATTCAAATCATGTAAATTAGAGTCCAAAACAAGAGGAAAAGCGCTAGGAAAAGTAGATACGACGGAGACATATCAACTCCCCCAAGCTTAAACATTTGCTTGTCCTCAAGCAATTCAGCTGATAAACTGAAAGTGAAAAAGAAAATTTTTTACAAACTCTTTTGCTCTTGTTTACATAAATAAGCTTAAGTAGCACCCAGGTTTTCAGCCAAGATTATAACTAACCATGTCAACAATAACTCTTAAAAATTATGTTAACTCTTATCAATGACATAACCAGCTAGCGAGCAATAATAAGATATCTCAAACAACAACACATTGTCCAAACAACCATGATATAATATGACAATAGTGGTATCTCGCTAGCCCTTTCTGAGACCGCAAAACAGAAATGCAGAGCACCTCCAAAGTTCAAGGAGCGAATAAACATTGTAATTCATGGTAGAAAAGATCCAGTCATGATGCACCCAACATTAGCTACACACAATGCATGAGGATGCCAATAGTGCTCTCAGGTTCTGGCGCTTATTTGAGAAGGTGATGACACAACATAAAGTAAATAGATAGTCCCTTCGTGGAGGGAATCAGTGATTCGAAGCGGTTCCAGAGCTCAAGTTTTTAAAATAGAGGTAAATGAAATTTTGAGAAATGCACCCATCTTGTTTACTTCGCGACCATTAGTTAACAGTATCTTCCATGCTAAACACATTTGTGGCGGTTCCCAAGCGATAAAAGTAAAGGTTTACTCCACCTCCACGAAAAATCACACTCCACGGCTTGTCTGAAACAATGCGTGCCGTCCATACCAACAACAGTCCCGGGGGAGTTTTGTTTAATTATTTGAAATTTGACTTCGGGACAGGGAATCCCTATTACCGCCCCTCTCGTGCAAGGATGAGTGAATAAACACTCATCATGAGAATAACCCGCTTAGCATGGAAGATACTAACTACCACCTATCGCTCTATGAACAATCCAGGCACAAAAAAAGAATATTTATTTGAAGTTTTTAGAGGTGGCACATGCAAATTACTTAGGACAACAGGGTAATATCGCATATAGGCAGGTATGGTGGAATCATCAAGAATAACTTCGGTTTCGTGGTTTTCTGATGCACAAGCAGAATTCCCGCTTAGTACAGGCGAAGGCTAGCAAATAGGTTGAGAAGCAGCCAGCTAGAGAGCGAAAATGGTCATGAACATGCATGATGCATAAGTAACATTGGATGCTAGCATGAGTAGGATATAAACACCATGAACATAAATATCATAGAGGCTATGTTGGTTTTGATTCAACTACATGCATGAACATGTGCCAAGTCAAGCTACTCGAACATTCAGAGGAGGATACCATATCATCATACTACATCACAATCATTTTAACGCAATGTTGGCATGCAAGATCATGGTGATGCATAGCAACGAGAGGGGAGAGTGTCGTCCACGTACCCTCATAGACCGTTAAGCGGAAGCGTTATAACAACGCGGTTGATGTAGTCGTACGTCTTCATGATCGACCGATCCTCAGCACCGAACGTACGGCACCTCCGCATTTAGGACACGTTCAGCTCAGTGACGTCCCGCGAACTCACGATCCAGTAGAGCTCGAGGGAGAGTTTCGTCAGCACGACGGTGTGGTGATGATGTTGATGAAGCTACCGTCGCAGGGCTTCGCCTAAGCACCGCTACGATATAACCGAGGTGGATTATGGTGGAGGGGGCACCGCACACGGCTAAGAGATCAACAGATCAATTGTTGTGTCTTTGGGGTGCCCCCTACCCCTGTATATAAAGGGGGAGGAGGAGAGGGCCAGCCAAGGGAGAGGCGCGCCAAAGGGGGGCAATCCTACTCCAAGTAGGTTTGCCCCCTCCCTTTCCTATTCCAAGAAGAAGGGGGAAGGATGTAACGCCCCGAGAACGATGTGCCAGGTGTCGTTCTGTTATTCGCTGTTGTTGCGTTGTCATTGCTTGCGTGTCATGCATCTCATATCATGTCATCATGTGCATTGCATTTGCATACGTGTTCATCTCATGCATTCGAGCATTTTCCCCGTTGTCCGTTTTGCATTTCGGCGCTTCATTGTCCTCCGGTGGCCATTTCTAGGTTTCTTTCGTGCGTAGGGATTAAACATTTCCGGATTGGACCGAGTCTTGCCAGGCGGCCTTGGTTTACTACCGGTAGACCGCCTGTCAAGTTTCGTATCATTTGGACTTCGTTTGATACTCCAACGGTTAACCGAGGGACCGAGAAGGCCTCGTGTGTGTTGCAGCCCAACACCCTTCCAATTTGGCCCAAAACCCACCTAACTCTACTCCATCGTCTCGGTCGTTCGATCACGATCGCGTGCCCGCAAACCGCACCTCATTTGGACTCTCCTAGCTCCCTCTATGCCTATATATACACCCCCCTCCGAAATTCGTGGTGCCATCTACCCCTAACCCTAGATCTCTCCCTCTCCTCGCGCGCCGGATGTGTCCACCCCGCGCCCGGACAATGTCCGTCGCCCGCTGCCACGTCCCTCCGACCAATGGGGGCGAGCCACGTCAGCTCCGCTGCCCCTCTCCTCCACACAGACGCCGCCACATGTCCTCCCCGCGCCCACTTCGTCGGGGCCCGGAGGAGCCCAGATCCGGCCCTCCCCGGGCCCGAGCCGGGCCACCGTTTTCCCCGCACAACCACCGCCCACGTCCGTTGTCTTCACCATCTCCGGTCGCCGGAATCGCCCGCCGGAGCGCTCCGCCTCGCCAGCGCGGTTCCCCACACTCGTCGCCGGCCATCCTCGCTCTGCGCGCCACCGGAGCTTCACCCCGCCGCCTCGTCAGGGTCGTCGTGGGCTCGCCGACCTCGTCCGTCGCCGGATCCGGGGACCCCACGCCCGGATCCGCGCGTCCCCTGCCCTCGCCGGCCTCCTCCGCCCCTCATCGCCGTTGCCCGCCGGCGAACGGAGCCGCCGCCGCCCCCTGCCTCCCTCGATCCAGGCGGGATCGAGGAGGAGGACGCCCTGCGCCTCGTGGGCCCTGACAGCCCCCGCTTTTGGCCCAGATCCCAGGCCCATCTCTAGCGCAGCGCCCCGGCCAGCTTCCCCTCCAACCGGGCCATGGCCCATGGGTGAGCCACACCCCAGCGCCCACCTCTGTTTTTTCCTTTCCTGCTGTGGGCTTGCCCCAGATTCGGCCCGATAGGTTTTTTTTCCGGGTCCTGCGAATTTGTCTATTATTCCGGAGATTGCTGTTTTACAGATTAGGCCCTAAACTTCATGCATATAATAACTTATGAACCGTGCATCGGATTAAAATGACTTATATATGAAACTTGCTCAGAATTTTGTGTAGAATAATAATATCCAACTTTCACCTATGTTTGAAATACTTAAAATGTTGTTTGCATTAATTTGCTCCTATGCCATGTTAAAATGCTTTAATTCATAACTAAATAACCGTAACTCCGAATTTAATAAACTTTATATGTAAATGGGGTAGAATTTTTCCTAGTTTAACGTGGTGGCATCATCTTGCATGTTTAACAACTCTAAAATAATGTTTAGGGAAGAACAGTACCATAACCAAAATTTGCACATGAGGAGTTCCAGATTTGTTGTTTGATGTTCCCGGCCTCATTTAAACTTGACTAGATAGGTAGTTTTCATTTGCTTCACCTCTTGCCATGTTAATCAACATTTAATATTGTTGGGGTACATAAACGAGAGAGAACTAAATAATTGATGTGGTGTTCCGTCAATATGCAACCCGTTGCATATTGAGCTCCACTTAATTTGTAGGATTGTTTGTGCACTTTGCCATGCCATGCCTCTTTAAACCGGACATGCATCATACTTGATTGTGCATCATGCCATGTTGATGTGTTGGTTGTTTACTATGTTGTGTGCTTCTTTTACGGTGTTTGCTTCTTCGGGTTGGATCCGGTAACGTCGTGGTTGTGAGGACTCGTTCAACTACGTCCGTTTGTCTTCTTCATGGACTCGTTCTTCTTATTTCGGGATTTCAGGCAAGATGATCATACCCTCGAAATCACTACTATCTTTGATATGCTAGTTTGCTCGCTCTTTGCTATGCCAATGCTACGATGCCTACCACTTGCTTGTCAGCCTCCCAAATTGCCATGTTCAGCCTCTAACCCACCAATGTCCTAGCAAACCGTTGATTGGCTATGTTACCGCTTTGCTTAGCCCCTCTTATAGCGTTGTTAGTTGCAGGTGAAGATTAAAGTTTGTTCCTTGTTGGAACATGGAGATGTTGTTCCTTGTTGCAACATGTTTACTTGTTGGGATATCACAATATATCTTATTTATTTAATGCATCTATATACTTGGTAAAGGGTGGAAGGCTCGGCCTTATGCCTGGTGTTTTGTTCCACTCCTACTGCCCTAGTTTCCGTCATATCGGTGTTATGTTCCCGGATTTTGCGTCCCTTACGCGGTTGGGCTATAATGGGAACCCCTTGACAGTTCGCCTTAAGTAAAGCTCTTCCAGCAATGCCCAACATTGGTTTTACCATTCGCCACCTAGCCTTTTCTTTCCCTTGGGTTCTGCAGACTCAAGGGTCATCATTATTTTACCCCCCCGGGCCAGTGCTCCTCTGAGTGTTGGTCCAACTGAGCGATGTCCGAGGCTACCAGGGGCAACTCTGGGCTGGCTTACCCGACGTCTGGCTCATCTGAGTGTGCCCTGAGAAAGAGATATGTGCAGCTCCTATCGCGATTTGTCGGCACATTCGGGCGGTGTTGCTGGTTTAGTTTTACCCTGTCGAAATGTCTTGTTGTACCGAGGTACCGAGTCTGATCGGAATGTCTCGGGTGGATGTCTATTCCTTCGTTGACCGTGAGAGCTTGTCATGGGCTAAGTTGGGACACCCCTGCAGGGATTTGAACTTTAGAAAGCCGTTCCCGCGGTTATGGGCAGATGGGAATTTGTTAATGTCCGGTTGTAGAAAACCTGAAGTTAACCTTAATTAAAATGAATCAACCGCGTGTGTAACCGTGATGGTCTCTTTCCGGCGGAGTCCGGGAAGTGAACACGGTTGTTGGAGTTATGCTTGACGTAGGTAGTCCAGGATCACTTCTTGATCATACTTTTATCGACCGTGCTTTGCCTTCTCTTCTCGCTCTCATTTGCGTATGTTAGCCACCATATATGCTAGTCGCTTGCTGCAGCTCCACCTCATACCTTTACCTTACCCATAAGCTTAAATAGTCTTGATCGTGAGGGTGCGGGATTGCTGAGTCCCTGTGGCTCACAGATACTTCCAAAACCAGCTTCCAGGTGCCGTTGAGTCCGTGCAGATGACGCAACCCAGCTCAGGAGGAGCTCGTTGAAGACCTTGTTCATTTGTGTTGTTTCGTTCTAGTTGATCAGTAGTGGAGCCCAGTTGGGGTCGATCGGGGACCTTTGTCGCATTTGGGGTTCTTCTTTTATTTTGGTTCCGTAGTTGGACCATGAGTGTATTTGGTTGATGTAACGCTTTATTCATGTAATTGTGTGAAGTGGCGATTGTAAGCCAACTATGTAACTTTTTCCCCTATTATATTACATGGGTTGTGTGAAGATTACCTCACTTGCGACATTGCCTTCAATGCGATTATGCCTCTAAGTCGTGCCTCGACACGTGGGAGATATAGTCGCATCGAGGGTGTTACAAGTTGGTAATAAGAGCCTTCCCCGACCTTAGGAGCCCCCATTGCTTGATCGTTTTTAGCAGCCGAGTTGTGTCTACAAAAATGTTTTGAGTCATTTAGGATTATATATATTGGAGAGTTTAGGAATTCTTTTTACTCCCCAGTCCCTTCGTCGCTCTGGTGAGGCATCCTGACGTAGAGTTTTGACTCTTCTCTTCTCAAATTTCACTAAAAAAAAATTTTAGGATCACGCGAGTATCTTGGATTTGTTCCGATGGCTTATGATGAGAATACTGTCTTGGTGCCTCCTGTCAGGGGTTTAGTGGAAGTGTCCCGGGGAGTTGAGCTCTGAGGTGTTGTCATCATAATTTTATCGTTGCAATTCTGGAATACTTGAGCTATGTTCGTCGACATCGAAAATCTCCTTTATGCAATTCGTTGGTGAGATAACCTCGACGCCACCCAGTACTGGGGCGGGAGTTCGGGAGTATCGCCATAACTTGTATAACGGATGCTTTTCGAAGGTTGAGGTAGATGATTTCTGAAGGTTTCTTGGTTATGTGTTGAAGGATGGATACAGCTGGATGTAGGATTTGCTAGTTTGGGTGGGATATTATGCTTCCCCTGTATCCCCAACACCTGATTGCATAACCGGAAAATTTCGGGAGTTTCATAGGTGGGAATTCAAGTAGCTCTTAGGACATCTTTCCGACAGATGTATGATATGAAATTGGTGTTCGACGTCTAGTGGTTCACCTATTCACGGTCGATTTTACAGTGGTCTCATTGTGTCTTAAAGAGTCCTTGGCTATGCCCACTCGAGGACGCTTCGTATGTCATGTGCACTGCCTTGTACATGATGGTGCTGTACGATCGAGCCCGTGTAGGTCCCACCACGAAAACTTCGGACGAAATCTCTATCATATGTTTGTTCCGGCTTATTCTGCAAGCCAATCCTTTGTTTTGTTTTGAGTTGTGGTATTCGAGTTGCTTCGAAGTCAAATGTTGATTCCATACCTTCCCCAAATGGTGTTCTCATATTTCTATGTGAATACTAATCCTTCTCGATCATCGAGTTTGTCATTTCAATTTCTTGTAAACCGGCATGTTTCTCTTCTAGTGGATCCGATCATTTCAACTCCCGCAAGACCAATTATCACTTCTTCTCAACGGTGTTTGTTTCATCCGTCTCCAAATTGTCTTTGTTTTTCCCGCCCTCCCTCCCTTGCTTTTCTCCGAGGACTCATATATCTTAATCAAGTATCCATCTTATTGGTGTGAAGTCCCTCCGTTCTATTTCCTTCAATGTTCGTATCCGGTGTTTCTCATGAAGATTCTAACGGAGCTTCAAGTTCGTCATTCTTCATTCTTTTTCTTCTCCGGTGGATTCAATTCAAACTTCGGTATTGAGCATTGTCTTTTCTTTTGTCCAATGCTTTTCTTATACCGGTGCACCTCATTATCGAGTTGTGATATTTGGTAGTACACAAAGTGTTCCTCCGGTATTCGGGAGTTGCATAATCTCATAGTCATAGGAACATGTATAAGTCGTGAAGAAAGCAATAGCAACAAGCTAAACGATCATCGTACTAAGCTAACAGATGGGTCAAGTCAATCACATCATTCCCTAATGATGTGATCCCATTAATCAAATGAGAACTCATGTCTATGGCTAGGAAACTTAACCATCTTTGATTCAACGAGCTAGTCAAGTAGAGGCATACTAGTGACACTTTGTTTGTCTATGTATTCACACATGTACTAAGTTTTTGGTTAATACAATTCTAGCATGAATACTAAACATTTATCATGATATAAGGAAATATAAATAACAACTTTATTATTGCCTCTAGGGCATATTTCCTTCAGTCTCCCATTTGCACTAGAGTCAATAATCTAGTTCACATCGTCATGTGATTTAACATTAATAGTTCACATCTTTATGTGATTAGTTCACATCTCCATGAGACTAACACCCAAAGGGTTTACTAGAGTCGATAATCTAGTTCACATCGCTATGTGATTAACACCCAAAGAGTGATCATGTTTTGCTTGTGAGAGAAATTTAGTCAATGGGTCTGCCACATTTAGAGCCGTATGTATTTTGCAAATTTTCTATGTCTACAATGCTTTGCACGGAGCTTCTCTAGCTAATTGCTCCCACTTTCAATATGTGTCTAGATCGAGACTTAGAGTCATCCAGATCGGTGTCAAAGCTTTTGCATCGATGTAACTCTTTACGACAAACTCTTTGTTACCTCCATAACCGAGAAACATTTCTTTATTTCACTAAGGATATTTTTGACCGCTGTCCAGTGATCCACTCCTGTATCACTATTGTACCCTCTTGCCAAACTTATGGTGAGGTACAGAATAGGTCTGGTACACAGCATGGCATACTTTATAGAACCTATGACTGAGGCATAAGGAATGACTTTTCATTCTCTTTCTATTTTCTGTCGTGGTCGGGTTTTGAGTATTTACTCAACTTCACACCTTGCAACACAGGCAAGAACTCCTTCTTTGAATGTTCCATTTTGAACTACTTCAAAATCTTGTCAAGGAATGTACTTATTGAAAATATATCAAGCGTTTTGATCTATCTCTATAGATCTTGATGCCCAATATGTAAGTAGCTTCACCGAGGTCTTTCGTTGAAAAACTCCTTTCAGACACTCCTTTATGCTTTCCAGAAAATTACACATTATTTCCGATCAACAATATGTCATTCACATATACTTATCAGAAATGATGTAATGCTCCCACTCACTTTCTTGTAAATACAGGCTTCACCGCAAGTCTGTATAAAACCATATGCTTTGATCAATTTATCAAAGCATATATTCCAATTCTGAGATGCTTGCACCAGACGATAGATGGATTGCTGGACCTTGCTCACTTCGTTGGCACCTTTAGGATCGACAAAACCTTCTGGTTGCATCATATCCAAGTCTTTAAGAAATCCATTAAGGTGTAACATCCCAATTTTTCAATTTGGAATGTTATACACTAGATCATCATGCATATCATATTTTCTTGCATTTTGGTCGATCCTAGAAATTTCACGCAACTCAAGGACCCTCGGAGAGAGTTGGAGATTTCGTCATTTTCATATTTGAGCTTTCTCAAATTTTGAAAAGAGGATCATTGGATTGTCGGAGTTTAATTGCCTTTTTATTTGGATAGCGAAAAATGCGCGTTTTCAAAATTTGCATTTTAGGTCTCGAGAAAAGTTCATTTTGTTCGACTCATTTTTAGGAGTCGGGTAAATTTTACTTTAGAAACTTTAGAGTTCGTTTAGATGTTCTTTTATTTTTTTCTGCGCGCGTAACCATTTAAAAAAATTCGTCGTGCGCCTGGGCCAAGGCCCAGCCGCAGCCGCAGCCAGGCCGGCCAGGCTCCCGCGCGCACGCACCTAGCGCAGGCCGCCGCCGCCGCCCGACGTGGAGTCCTAGTAGGACTCTGTTTCGTTTCTTTTCCTATTTCCTCTCCTTCTCTTTTCTTGCCCCCTCCCCCAAGTTTCCTCTCCCCTCACCTATATAAATACCCCCAAGACCCCCCTTTTTCCACACCAAGCCCCAAGCCCCAAGCCCCAAGCCACGCCCCACCCCGCGCCGCGCCACCCTTGTGCCGCCGCCGCCCTACGTCGCCGCCGCCACCGCCCTACGTCACCGCCACCGCCGCCTTACGCCGCCGTTCGCCGGAGCCCTCGCCGGAGGTAGCCGCGCCGCGTCTCTTTTTCCCCTCGGTTCGGGTTTTTCTTATAAACCGTTCCGATTCTTTTCTTCTCTTCCGATTCGTTTCCTAGATCGGTTTTTCGTTTTCTTTCCCGGTTTAGTTGCCTCGAGACTGTTCGTCGGACCGTTCGTCCTAACGAACGCGATCACCGGATTCTTCTAGGTTAACAAACATCCGTTTGTTTAACCGTTCTTCTTTTTCTTTTCGTCGGATTTATTCCGCGATCGCGATCTCAGATCCGATCTTTGTTCTTGTTTATCTTCTCGCTCGTTTATCGGAATCAGGTGATTCAAGCGCCTGGAGTTTCATTTCGAAACCGCCGTTCCAACTAATCAACTTAAACAAGTTTTTGCTACGGTAAAATTTGACCTATTTTCAACTTGCTAGAACCGAGTTGTTTTCTTCCGCCGTTTGTTTTCCGTTGTTTTGTTCGGTTCTTTCTCTCTTTGCAACTGGAGTTCTTAAGTTGAACTTTCTGGTTCGATCTCTTGTTCGAGTTTTACCTGTGCATTAGATGAGTACTTATTGTATGCTTGTTGTTTGTCTGTGATAGATTACCCGGATTGCGCCGCCTGTTACTTCGAATCTCTAGGACTCGCGGATCATCAGCAAGGCAAGTAACACTTTGATCATACCTTTTCTACAACCCAGTTTTATTGCATTAGATCCATCCTCACACATTGCATGATTAGGATCTAATTAAATTGTGGGATGGGAAGTGGATGAGGTAGTACCTATTACCTGTTTATTATGAAATCTTTGGGAGTTACTTCTACGTTTGCTTATTATGCCATGCTATGCTAGTAGACGTGGATTGGGTGAGTGATATCCATGATAGATGTGAGATTGATAATTTTAATGGTTTATCTAAGGTGGCAACTTAAACACACATCTGGGTGGATTGAGGCACCTGATGCCTATCAGGACTTGCCTATTTTTTTATGGACCGCCACCCAGGCTCAAAGGGATCATAAGATCTTTCATGCTAGAAACTTACGTGTGCAGCCACAAGCCAATATGGGCTCTGGCATAGTTGACTAAGTCGTGCGAACTCTTACAGGGTAGACTAGCAGATGTAGGGGAAAGTAGGTCTATCCATCGTAAGGTGCTAGCGCTTCTGAAAGACTGTGTCTCGGTCATCCGTTTCTCAAACACCAGTAGTGCGAGAAATCCAACGGAGGCGATCGAGTCTTGTGGGGAAAAGTGCGCAAACCTCTGCAGAGTGTAATAAACTAATCATGATTAGCCGTGTCCCCGGTTATGGACATCTTGAGTATCTAGTACTTGAATATCATGTGAATCTCATCATGTTACTTCTAAATAAATCTTGTTGGGTTATTAATGATTACTTTTAATTGGGATTGAGAATGCTGTCAACCATTCTCAATGTTTAACAACCACCATGATAGTTAAATAAATGTATTCCTTTGAAGTAGGGAAAAACTGGCTTTACGCAAAACAGTAACCATAGAGCTTTCCACCAGCCAAATATGCATGTAGTATAGATGTTGCATTCCATTACTCTCTATGTGTTACTTTGCCAGCATATTCCATGTGCTGACCCGTTTTTGGGCTGCAACGTTAATGTTGCAGACTTTTCAGACGATGATTAAGGTGCTTTTAGGTCGTGGTTCTATACTCAGTGATGCCGTTGGAGTTGATGGACCCATTTATCTTCCAAGTCTTCCACTGTTATCGATATTAGATGGCCTTAATCCATATTATTGTAATAAGTTCTCTTTTGAGACACCGATGTAATAAGTGTGTGATTGCTACTCTGCTATAAATCCTTCGAAGTACTGTGTGGTGTCAGCATTACTGATCCAGGGATGACACCGGAGCACAGTAGACTTGATCCATTCGGGTCGGGTCGCTACAGAGATGGTATCAGAGCACACGCTGACTGTAGGACACGACCACTAAGTTAAAGACCTAGATCACTATTCTCTCCTCATTTTCTAACTCCTCATCTTTTCTACTCTTTAGGACGAAGGACGTGAAGATTAAGTACGCTCAACCAGATGAAGGCACACCTTTTGGATTTCACTTGAAGGAAGTCACCAAGTGTCTGAACATTGGATTACGAAGTTTCACGGGAACCTTCAACGCCACTCTGCCTGAAGAGGAGCGCTGGAAGATTCAAGCTCATGTTCTGGGAAGGACATTCGCGCCAATCACGAAGCCCATAGATAGTGTTTTCAATGCACCAACTTGGAGTCTAGGAAGGAGCATGGCAGCTCATATCACCATGGGACGCATTGGAGAAATTTATCAAGAAGACATCAAGAACACAATCTACCAGATTTGCGGACGCCGAGATGAACAATGGGAGTTAGTCAGCACCAAGAAGGATAGATCCATTGCAGCATTCATCCAGGAGTTAAACCAGCACATTCGACGCCACGAGAACCAGATGTGCAATGATATGATAGAGTTGAAGAATGCGAAGACAAGGATCATCAAGCTAGAAGGAGAACTGAAGGCTACACGCAAGGACTACATGGACGAGATAGTAGCTCTAGCAAGACACAACTGCGATCTTAAGCAAGAGATTGAAGAACTCAAGAGGGAGTTAGCATCCAGGAAGGAAGACATGTACGTCGCATGTCCGGACAACTACATCATTCTCGACGACAGCGATTCGGATCCAAGTGAACCCGACTTTGAAGACGAAGCTGGAGCGGACATCATGGAGTCTTCCATCGGTTCAAATTTCTAGATGACCACCAAATATTAGTAGTATTTCCCCCATGTAAACACTATAGTTCGAGCACTTTTGCGATAGCTAGATTGATTGTAAGCCCTTGTTTGATTGAATGAAGTGATATTGTGTGAATTTGCTCATGTGGATTGGGGTAGTGTTTTATCTTTAGACCTCACTCTATTCTTATATCTCTTCTTTTCTAAACCCTCAGATGCCTCCAAGACGTGACAATGGATTTCCACCGGAGCTCACTCGGTTGATCGAACAGCAGAATCAATTGATGCAGATGTTAGTTCAGAATCAGCAGAACAACAACAACAACAACCCACCACCACCACCGCCACCTGTTGACCACTTAGCCCGTTTCCTTAGGCTGAATCCGCCGGTGTTTTCTAGTAGCACCGAGCCGATAGTAGCAGACGATTGGCTCCGCAAGATAGGAAGGGAGTTGACCACTGCAGGATGCACGGATGGTGAGAAAGTGAAGTTTGCCGCACATCAGTTAGAAGGACCCGCGGCAGCATGGTGGGAGAATTTCACAGCCACCTTCCCAGTTGACACTGTCACATGGGATCAGTTTCAGCAAGCTTTCCGCACTGCACATGTTTCAGCAGGAGTTATGGCCATGAAGAAGCGTGAGTTTCGCAACTTACGCCAAGGAGGAAGGACAGTTAGCCAGTACGTTGACGACTTCAGCAAGTTAGCACGTTATACCCCAGATGACGTTGCTACGGATGCAACTAAGCAGGAGAAGTTTCTGGAAGGATTGAATGATGAGTTAAGCATGCAGCTGATGGTAGGAAGTTTCAACAACTACCAGGAGTTGGTAGATCGTGCTATCATGATTGAAGGGAAGCAACAGCAAATTGAGAACCGCAAGAGGAAGTATGGACAGGGGAAGTATAACTCTGGAGCCCAGCAGAAGCCCCGTTTTACCCCTAAATCGGGATTTCAGTTTCAGCATACCCATGGAGGAGGTAGTTCGCACAACCACAATGGCCAGAAGAATGGTAATGGGAATGGAGGAAGCAATGGCCAGAACCGGACCACCCCATCAACCCCAGCCAAGAGAGATATGAGTCAAGTCACCTGTTTCAAGTGTTCCAAGACCGGACATTATGCCAATGAATGTCCTGAAGGCCAGAATGGAAATGGCAATGGAAGCTCAGGGAGGAAGCCGAACCCTTTCAATAGGGGACAGGTGAACCATGTTAGCGTGGAGGAAGTTGAAGATCAGCCTGATGCTGTAATCGGTAAATTTTTGGTTAAGTCACTTACCGCACTCATTCTTTTCGATACTGGTGCATCACATTCATACATATCAAGGGGATTTGTGGAAAAATATAGCCTGCCCACTAGGATTCTTAAAACGCCTATGCTAGTAAGTTCGCCAGGAGCAGAGTACATGGCCAGTCAAGGATGTTTTCAAGTGCCATTAAGCATAGGAAGGCATGTTTCCCAACAGATTTGATCATTCTGGAATCCCAAGGTCTGGATGTAATTCTCGGTATGGATTGGCTGTCGATGTATGGAGGAAACATCGATTGTGCTAGTAAGTCAATTTTGCTTACAACGCCAGAAGGAAGAAGGATCAAGTATGTATCCCGGCATGTGCCAAATAGGACACAAGTAAATTGCCTAACAGGAGTTGTGCAGGAGGAAGTACCAGTGGTAAAGGATTTTCCTGATGTATTTCCTGAAGAGTTGCCAGGCATGCCACCGGATAGAGACATTGAATTTTTTATTGAGTTATTGCCAGGTACAGGCCCAATATCAAAGAGACCATACCGGATGCCAGCAAAGGATTTGGTAGAAATTAAGAATCAGATTAAGGAGTTACTGGCGAAAGGTTACATACGCCCAAGCTCTTCGCCTTGGGGATCACCCATACTTCTAGTGGAGAAGAAGGATGGATCATTACGGATGGTTGTTGATTATCGGGGATTGAACGAAGTAACAATCAAAAACAAGTACCCACTGCCAATGATAAATGATCTGTTTGATTGTTTGCAAGGAGCTAAAGTGTTTTCCAAGATCGATTTGCGATCAGGGTACCACCAGTTGAAGATTCGAGAACAGCATATACCTAAGACAGCATTCACCACAAGATATGGACTGTATGAGTATACCGTTATGTCATTTGGATTGACTAACGCGCCTGCCTATTTTATGAACCTGATGAACAAAGTGTTTATGGAGTTTCTGGATAAGTTCGTCGTAGTGTTCATTGATGATATCCTAGTTTATTCAAAGAATGAAGAGGAGCACAAGGAACATTTGCGTTTGGTTTTGGAGAAACTAAGGGAACATCAGTTATATGCCAAATTTAGCAAATGTGAGTTTTGGTTGAAGGAAGTAGGATTCCTCGGACACGTTATATCCAGAAAAGGGATAGCAGTTGACCCCACAAAGGTCGAGACCATAACCGAATGGGAAGCACCAACGAGAGTTGGAGAGATCCGGAGTTTTCTTGGACTCGCAGGATATTACCGGAGATTCATTGAGAACTTTTCAAAGATTGCAAAGCCTATGACGGAGTTGTTGAAGAAGGATACTAAGTTCAAATGGACTGAGGAGTGTGAGGCTAGTTTCTAGGAGTTGAAGAAACGATTGGTTACCTCACCAGTGTTGATTTTGCCAGATCAGACCAAGGATTATGAGGTATATTGCGACGCTTCACGTCGAGGACTTGGAGCAGTGCTTATGCAGGAAGGGAGAGTTTTTTCATATGCTTCACGACAACTGAAACCTCATGAGTTGAATTACGCCACACATGATTTGGAGTTAGCAGCCGTAGTGCATGCATTGAAGACATGGAGACATTTCCTCATTGGAAATCATTTAAGAGGTGTACACGGATCACAAGAGTTTGAAGTACATTTTCACGCAGAAGGAGTTGAATCTCAGACAAAGGAGATGGTTGGAGCTCATCAAGGATTATGATATGAGATTGCATTACCATCCCGGTAAAGCTAATGTAGTAGCTGACGCATTGAGCCGCAAGAGCCACGTCAATACGTTAATAACAGAAGAAATACCCCGGCAGTTATCAGAAAACCTTCGTGAACTAAGTTTAGATATAGTTCTGAAAGACTATGTAGCAGCATTGGAGATTCAGTCAACATTGATGGATAAAATCAGAGAAGCTCAGAAATCTGACAAGGAAATTGCTTCTATAAAGGAGAAACTAAGCAAAGGAAAAGCAAAGGGATTTCGAGAGGATGAGCACGATACCCTATGGTTTGAGGACCGTGTTTATGTGCCAAATGACCCGGAGATTAGGAAGTTGATTTTACAAGAGGCACATGACTCACCATATTCGATTCACCCAGGAAATACCAAGATGTATTTGGATTTAAAGGAAACATTCTGGTGGACCGGAATGAAGAAGGATATTGCAGCCTATGTAGCAGTCTGTGACGTATGTCATAGAGTAAAGGCAGAGCATCAGAAGCCAGCCGGATTGTTGCAACCATTGCCGATACCCGAATGGAAGTGGGATAAGATAGGCATGGATTTTATCACAGGACTACCCAGGACGAAAGCAGGATATGACTCGATATGGGTAGTAGTTGATCGTTTGACGAAGGTAGCACATTTCATTCCAGTCAAGACCACCTACACCAGTGCTAAGTTGGCAAAGATATACATGACTAGGATCATTTGTTTGCATGGAGTTCCAAGGAGTATTGTATCAGACAGAGGAACCCAATTTACCTCAAAGTTTTGGAATCAGTTGCATAAAACTTTGGGAACCAGGCTAGAGTTCAGCACCGCTTTTCATCCGCAGACAGATGGACAGACTGAGAGAGTCAATCAGATTTTGGAAGATATGCTGAGAGCTTGTGCACTAGATTATGGAACTATTTGGGACGATAACTTGCCGTATGCGTAGTTTTCTTATAACAACAGTTACCAAACCAGTTTGAAGATGGCACCTTTCGAAGCTTTATACGGAAGGAGGTGTAGGACACCGTTGTCATGGGACGAAGTTTGAGACCGTCAATTCTTTGGACCAGATTTGATTAAGGAGTCCGAACGGAAAGTTAAATTGATTCGCGATAGGCTCAAGGTAGCCCAGTCTAGGCAAAAGAGCTACGCAGATTCTAAACGCAAGGAGACAGTTTACGAAACCGGAGACAGAGTGTATCTCCGAGTATCCCCACTTCGACGAGTTAAGTGCTTTGGAGTTAAGGGAAAATTAGCACCGCGTTTCGTTGGACCATATAAGATCTTGCAACGTATGGGAGAAGTCGCTTATAAGTTGGAATTACCAGAGGGACTGTCAGGAGTTCATAATGTATTCCATGTTTCTCAGCTGAAGAAATGCCACGCCGAGATGGCGGAGGTACCGTTAAGAGATACAGTGCCGCTTGAAGCAATTCAGTTGAAGGATGACTTAACGTATGAAGAGAAACCAGTCAAGATTCTCGAGTTTGCCAATAGAGTTACCCGCAGCAAGGTTATCAAGTTTTGCAAAGTTCAGTGGAACCACCACTCAGAGGATGAAGCCACCTGGGAGAGAGAAGAAGATTTGCTCAAGGACCACCCTCACCTATTTTCTAGCCAACCCGAATCTCGAGGGCGAGATTCATCTTAAGGGGGGTAGGTTTGTAACATCCCAATTTTTCAATTTGGAATGTTATACACTAGATCATCATGCATATCATATTTTCTTGCATTTTGGTCGATCCTAGAAATTTCACGCAACTCAAGGACCCTCGGAGAGAGTTGGAGATTTCGTCATTTTCATATATGAGCTTTCTCAAATTTTGAAAAGAGGATCATTGGAATGTCGGAGTTTATTTGCCTTTTTATTTGGATAGGGAAAAATGCGCGTTTTCAAAATTTGCATTTTAGGTCTTGAGAAAAGTTCATTTTGTTCGACTCATTTTTAGGAGTCGGGGAAAATTTACTTTAGAAACTTTGGAGTTCGTTTAGATGTTCTTATATTTGTTTTTCTGTGCGCGTAACCGTTTAAAAAAATCGTCACGCGCCTCGGCCAAGGCCCAGCCGCAGCCGCAGCCAGGCCGGCCAGGCTCCCGCACGCGCGCGCCTATTGCAGGCCGCCGCCGCCGCCCGACGTGGAGTCCTAGTAGGACTCCATTTCATTTTTTTCCTCTTTCCTCTCCTTCTCTTTTCTTGCCCCCTCCCCCAAGTTTCCTCTCCCCTCACCTATATAAATACCCCCAAGACCCCCCTTTTTCCACACCAAGCCCCAAGCCCCAAGCCGCGCCCCACCCCGCGCCGCGCCACCCTTGTGCCGCCGCCGCCGCCCTACGTCGCCTCCGCCGCCCTACGTCACCGCCGCCGCCGCCTTACGCCGCCGTTCACCGGAGCCCTCGCCGGAGGTAGCCGCGCCGCGTCTCTTTTTCCCCTCGATTCAGTTTTTTCTTATAAACCGTTCCGATTCTTTTCTTCTCTTCTGATTCGTTTCCTAGATCGGTTTTTGTTTTCTTTCCCGGTTTAGTTGCCTCGAGACCGTTCGCCGGACCGTTCGTTCTAACGAACGCGATCACCGGATTCTTCTAGGTTAACGAACATCCGTTTGTTTAACCGTTCTTCTTTTTCTTTTCGTCGGATTTATTCCGCGATCGTGATCTCAGATCCGATCTTCGTTCTTGTTTATCTTCTCGCTCGTTTATCGGAATCAGGTGATTCAAGCGCCTGGAGTTTCGTTTCGAAACCGCCGTTCCGACTAATCAACTTAAACAAGTTTTTGCTACGGTAAAATTTGACCTAGTTTCAACTTGCTAGAACCGAGTTGTTTTCTTCTGCCGTTTGTTTTCCGTTGTTTTGTTCGGTACTTTCTCTCTTTGCAACCGGAGTTCTTAAGTTGAACTTTCTGGTTCGATCTCTTGTTCGAGTTTTACCTGTGCATTAGATGAGTACTTATTGTATGCTTGTTGTTTGTCTGCGATAGATGACCCGGATTGCGCCGCCTATTACTTCGAATCTCTAGGACTCGCGGATCATCAGCAAGGCAAGTAACACTTTGATCATACCTTTTCTACAACCCAGTTTTATTGCATTAGATCCATCCTCACACATTGCATGATTAGGATCTAATTAAATTGTGTGGTGGGAAGTAGATGAGGTAGTACCTATTACCTGTTTATTATGAAATCTTTGGGAGTTACTTCTACGTTTGCTTATTATGCCATGCTATGCTAGTAGACGTGGATTGGGTGAGTGATATCCATGACAGATGTGAGATTGATAATTTTAATGGTTTATCTAAGGTGGCAACTTAAACACACATCTGGGTGGATTGAGGCACCTGATGTCTATCAGGACTTGCCTGTTTTTTTATGGACCGCCACCCAGGCTCAAAGGGATCATAAGATCTTTCATGCTAGAAACTTACATGTGCAGCCACAAGCCAATATGGGCTCTGGCATAGTTGACTAAGTCGTGCGAACTCTTACAGGGTAGACTAGCAGATGTAGGGGAAAGTAGGTCTATCCATCGTAAGGTGCTAGCGCTTCTGAAAGACTGTGTCTCGGTCATCCGTTTCTCAAACACCAGTAGTGCGAGAAATCCAACGGAGGCGATCGAGTCTTGTGGGGAAAAGTGCGCAAACCTCTGCAGAGTGTAATAAACTAATCATGATTAGCCGTGTCCCCAGTTATGGACATCTTGAGTATCTAGTACTTGAATATCATGTGAATCTCATCATGTTACTTCTAAATTAATCTTGTTGGGTTATTAATGATTACTTTTAATTGGGATTGAGAATGCTGTCAACCATTCTCAATGTTTAACAACCACCATGATAGTTAAATAAATGTATTCCTTTGAAGTAGGGAAAAACTGGCTTTACGCAAAACAGTAACCATAGAGCATTCCACCAGCCAAATATGCATGTAGTATAGATGTTGCATTCCATTACTCTCTATGAGTTACTTTGCCAGCATATTCCATGTGCTGGCCCGTTTTCGGGCTGCAACGTTAATGTTGCAGACTTTTCAGACGATGATTAAGGTGCTTTTAGGTCGTGGTTCTATACTCAGTGATGCCGTTGGAGTTGATGGACCCATTTATCTTCCAAGTCTTCCGCTGTTATCGATATTAGATGGCCTTAAGCCATATTATTGTAATAAGTTCTCTTTTGAGACACCGATGTAATAAGTGTGTGATTGCTACTCTGCTATAAATCCTTCGAAGTACTGTGTGGTGTCAGCATTACTGATCCAGGGATGACACCGGAGCACAGTAGACTTGATCCATTCGGGTCGGGTCGTTACAAAGGAATGCAGTTTTGACATCCATTTGCCAGATTTCATAAAATGCGGCAACTGCTAACATGATTCGGACAGACTTTTAAGCATCGGTACGAGTGAGAAAATCTCATCGTAGTCAACACCTTGAACTTGTCGAAAATATCATCGTAGTCAACTGTGATGAACTACTTTCCAATTTGGGAGCAGGTACAATTACCTCATCAAGTTATACTTTCCTCCCACTCACTTCTTTCGAGAGAAACTCCTTCTCTAGAAAGGATCCATTCGTAGCAACGAATGTCTTGCCTTCGGATCTGTGATAGAAGGTGTACCCAACAGTTTCTTTTGGGTGTCCTATGAATACGCACTACTCCGATTTGGGTTCGAGCTTACTAGTTTGAAACTTTTTCACATAAGCATCGCAACCCCAAACTTTAAGAAATGACAGCTTTGGTTTCTTGCCAAACCATAGTTCATACGGTGTCATCTCAACGGATTTAGATGGTGCCCTATTTAACATGAATGCAGCTATCTCTAATGCATAACCCCAAAGCGATATCGATAAATCAGTAAGATACATCATAGATTGCACCATATCTAGTAAAGTGCGATTACGACGTTCGGACACACCATTACGCTGTGGTGTTCCAGGTGGCGTGAGTTGCGAAACTATTCCGCATTGTTTCAAATGAAGACCAAACTCGTAACTCAAATATTCTCCTGCACGATCAGATCATAGAAACTTTATTTTCTTGTTACGATGATTTTCCACTTCACTCTAAAATGCTTTGAACTTTTCAAATGTTTCAGACTTATGTTTCATCAAGTGGATATACCCATATCCGCTCAAATTATCTGTGAAGATAACGATACCCGCCGCGAGCCTCAACACTCATCGGACTGTATACATTAGTATGTATTATTTCCAATAAGTCAGTTGCTCGCTCCATTGTTCCGGAGAACGGAGTCTTAGTCATCTTGCCTATGAAGCATGGTTCACAAGCATCAAGTGATTCCAAAAGCCCATCAGCATGGAGTTTCTTCATGCGCTTTACACCAATATGACCTAAACGACAGTGCCACAAATAAGTTGCACTATCATTATTAACTTTGCATCTTTTTGGCTTCAATATTATGAATATGTGTATCACTACGATCTAGATTCAATAAACCATTCACCTTGGGTGTATGACCTCAAAAGGTTTTATTCATGTAAACAGAATAACAATTATTATTTGACTTAAATGAATAACCATATTGCAATAAACATGATCCAATCATATTATGCTCAATGCAAACACCAAATGATATTTATTTTAGGTTCAACACTAACCCCGAAGGTAAAGGGAGTGTGCGATGGTGATCTTATTAACCTTGGAATCACATCCAACTCACATCATCACCTCGCCCTTAACTAGTCTCTGTTTATTTTGCAACTCCCGTTTCGAGTTACTACTCTTAGCAACTGAACCAGTATCAAATACTGAGGGGTTGCTATAAACACTAGTAAAGTACACATCAATAACATGTATATCAAATACACTTTTGTTCACTTTGCCATCCTTCTTATCCGCCAAATACTTGGGCAGTTCTGCTTCCAATGACCAGTCCCTTTCTAGTAGAAGCACTTAGTCTCAGGTTTAGGTCTAGACTTGGGCTTCTTCACTTGAGCAGCAACTTGCTTGCCGTTCTTCTTGAAGTTCCCCTTCTTCCCTTTGCCCTTTTCTTGAAACTAGTGGTCTTGTCAACCATCAACACTTGATGCTTTTCTTGATTTCTACCTTCGTCGTTTATGTTATCCCTTGCATATTATAGTTCATCATGAAGTTCCATTAACTTGGTGATAGTGACTAGAGAATTCTGTAAATCACTATCTTATCTGGAAGATTAACTCCCACTTGATTCAAGTGATTGTAGTACTCAGACATTCTGAGCACATGCTCACTAGCTGAGCTATTCTCCTCCATCTTGTAGGCAAAGTGCTTGTCAAAGGTCTCATACCTTTCTACATGGGCATGAGTCTGAAATACTAATTTCAACTCTTGGAATCTGATATGCTCTGTGGCGTTCAAAACGTCTTTGAAGCCCCGATTCTAAGCCGTAAAGCATGGTGCACTAAACTATTAAGTAGTCATCATATCGAGCTCGCCAAACGTTCATAACGTCTGCATCTGCTCCTGCAATTGGTCTATCACCTAGCGGTGCATCAAGGACATAAGTCTTCTGCGCAGCAATGAGGATAATCCTCAGATCACGGATCCAATCCGCATCATTGCTACTAACATCTTTCTACTTAGTTTTTCTCTAGGAACATATCAAAATAAACAGGGAGCTACATCGCGAGCTATAGATCCACAACATAGTTATGCAAATACTATCAGGACTAAGTTCATGATAAATTAAAGTTCAATTAATCATATTACTTAAGAACTCCCACTTAGATAGACATCCCTCTAGTCATCTAAATGATCACATGATCCAAATCAACTAAACCATGTCCGATCATCACGTGAGAGGGAGTAGTTTTGAATGGTGAACATCACTATGTTGATCATATCTACTATATGATTCACGCTCGACCTTTTGGTCTCAGTGTTCCGAGGCCATATCTGCATATGCTACGCTCGTCAAGTTTAACCCTAGTATTCTGCGTGTGCAAAACTATCTTACACCCATTGTAGATGAACGTTGAGCTTATCACACCCGATCATCATGTGGTGTCTCGGCACGACGAACTTTGGCAACGGTGCATACTCAGGGAGAACACTTGTACCTTGAAATTTAGTGAGAGATCATCTTATAATGCTACCGCTGAACTAAGGAAAAATAAGATGTATAAAAGATAAACATCACATGCAATCCAAATATGTGACATGATATGGCCATCATCATCTTGTGCTTTTGATCTCCATCTGCAAAGTACTGGCATGATCTCCATTGTTACCGGCATGACACCATGATCTCCATCATCTTGATCTTTTATCAATGTGTCGTCACATGGTCGTCTCACCAGCTATTGCTTTTGCAACTATTGCTATCGCATAGCGATAAAGTAAAGCAATTACATGGCACTTGCATCTTATGCAATAAAGAGACAACCATAAGGCTTCTGCCAGTTGCCGATAACTTCAACAAAACATGATCATCTCATACAACAATTTATATCTCATCGTGTCTTGACCATATCACATCACAACATGCCCTGCAAAAACAAGGTAGACGTCCTCTACTTTGTTGTTGCAAATTTTACGTGGCTGCTATGGGCTGAGCAAGAATTGTTCTTACCTAGGCATAAAAACCACAACGATAGTTCTTCAAGTTAGTGTCGCTTTAACCTTCTCAAGGACCGGGCGTAGCCACACTCGGTTCAACTAAAGTTGGAGAAACTGACACCCGCCAGCCACCTGTGTGCAAAGCACGTCGGTAGAACCAGTCTCGCGTAAGCGTACGCGTAATGTCGGTCCGGGCCGCATCATCCAACAATACCGCCGAACTAAAGTATGACATGCTGGTAAGTAGTATGACTTGTATCGCCCACAACTCACTTGTGTTCTACTCGTGCATATAACATCTACACATAAACCTGGCTTGGATACCACTGTTGGGGAACGTAGTAATTTCAAAAAAATTCCTACGCACACGCAAGATCATGGTGATGCATAGCAACGAGAGGGGAGAGTTTCGTCCATGTACCCTCGTAGACCATTAAGTGGAAGTGTTATAACAACGCAGTTGATGTAGTCATATGTCTTCACGATTGACCGATCCTCAGCACCGAGCGTACGACACCTCCGCGTTCAGCACACGTTCAGCTCGGTGACATCCCGTGAACTCATGATCCAGTAGAGCTCGAGGGAGAGTTTCGTCAGCACGATGCTATGGTGACAATGTTGATGAACATACCATCGCAGGGCTTCGCCTAAGCACCGCTACGATATAACCGAGGTGGGTTATGGTGGAGGGGGGCACCGCACACTGCTAAGAGATCAACGGATCAATTGGTGTGTCTTTGGGGTGCCCCCTACCCCCGTATATAAAGGGGGGAGGAGAGGGCCTGCCAAGGGAGAGGCGCGCCCAAGGGGGGGCAATCCTACTCCAAGTAGGTTTGCCCCATCCCTTTCCTACTCCAAGTAGGTTTGACCCCTCCCTTTCCTATTCCTGGCTGCCCTCTCTCTTCTCCACTAAGGCTCATAAGGCCCAATAGCTTCCCAGGGGGGGTATGGTAACCCCCGGTACTCCAGTATATGTCTGAAACCTCCCAGAACTCTTCCGGTGTCCGAACATAGTCATCCAATATACCGATCTTTACGTTGACTGTCGGTGTCAAAACCGGCGGATCTTGGGTAGGGGGTCCCGAACTGTGCGTCTAGGCCGGATGGTAACAGGAGGCAGGGAACACGATGTTTTACCCTGGTTCGGGCCCTCTTGATGTAGGTAAAACCCTACGTCCTGCTTGATTAATATTGATGATATGGGTAGTACAAGAGTAGATCTACCACGAGATCAAGGAGGCTAAACCCTAGAAGCTAGCCTATGGTATGATTGTTGTATGATGAAGTTTATCGACTAGCCTGGCCTCGGTTTATATAATGCACCGGAGGCCTAGGATAACAAGAGTCCTAGCCGAATACGCCGGTGGGGAGAAGTCCTTGTCTTGATCGCCAAGTCTTGTGGAATCTTCCTTGTATGCGGCAGCCGTCCGAACTGGCCCATGAGTATACAGCCACGAGGGTCCTCGGCCCAATCTATCAGATCGGGAGATGACGTGTTGAGTACCCCCTAGTCCAGGACACCGTCAGTAGCCCCCTGAACCGGTCTTCAAGTTAGGGACGCTCCTCGATTCTTTGAACTATTCTTCATCTTCGGTCATCGGTCTTGAAAACTGGTTCAATGAATCTTCTTTATCCTCGATCTTGAGGATCGCCGAAATGCATTCGACGAGTTTACACGTCGGGTATCCGACGAGCCCCTTTAAGTTTCCGGCCTTTATCAATGCCTTGCTATTTTTATGCCACACCTCGGGTTTGAAGTTGTTCCCGGGCGGCAGCGTCCTCTTGCGTCCGAGCCCCAATGCCGGACTGCATTCAAGGTATCTTTTGCGGCCGAGCACCAACGCCGGACCGCTTCCCAGCTCTAACGCCGAAATGTATCCGAGCTCCAACGCCGGACTATGTTTCCGAGCTCCAACGCCGGACTGTATCTGAGCTCCAACGCCGGACTATATCCGAGGTGTCATATCACCTTGGTTCAAAAAAGTTTGAAGAAGTTTAGCCGAGCTTAATGCCAGAAATGCCCTCTATGGAGCCAGCCACTAGCGCCCGAGCTTTATGCCGGACTGCTTCCGAGGTGGCGCACCACCCCGATTATGGGCCGATTTTTTGTCAATATTTTTTATTGGTGCAATTTATTCTCTGCCGAGATATATAGCCAGTAGCGTCAAGGTGTGTATCGGTCTAAAACCTGAGATGCACATGAAGGATGACATAAGACCGCTGATCCCAGTAGCCGCTGAGACTCGGGTCGATTTGCAAAATCGGCCTGAGGATCAAGTCCTAGCTCGGCAGAATACTTCAGGACACTAAAAGCGGCGTGCTCAGTCCTCGAGACTCAGGTTGGGTGCAGCCGACCAACCTGAGGATCAAAATCTCCTCGTAAACTATATTGCACATAAAATTTTCTGCATTGGACAAGCAATGCAGTAGCCCCCGAGACACTGGTCGGGTGGCAAAACCAGATCAGGGGATCGATGTGCCCCTTTAATATTTGTAAATAATAAGCCCGAAGCCCAGTAGCCCCCGAGCCTTAATGCGGGCACGGGTGGCCGAATTAAGGATCAATATCCATAGTAAAATCACAAATTATGTGTAATGACTCTATGTATCCAAGTACTTTACATCATTAATGCTCAGATCCGCATTGTACAAAACTTTGTTGATCGACCATCAGCTTCCACCTCCTCGGCCAGTAGCTGAGGAGTGTTTGTCCTACTTTATAAAGCATTTATGAGGGCAAATATTTACAACAAACAAGGCAATCTGGCCATACGGTTTTATAAACAAAGGTACGCAGAGAGATATTGTCACACCCTAGCTAGTCCATGCATTAGAGTGTGCATCATGTTTACATTCATCAGAAACTTGAAATGGGGAAGGCAGAACCCCCAGCACCCCCCCTTAAATCAACTAGGGTTTACTGAAAATAAATTCAATGAACCTGAAATGCCCTTCTAAAATGTTCACCCTCTTTGCCTTGGGTTGGAACCTCTGGGAAAATAGGTGCACATTTTTCTAGGTCAACAGAAGGTCACTGATTTAAATCATAAATAATTGAATTTGGGCATTTAAATGCTATTAAATAATTTAAGTGCTCAAATAATGCTGGAAATAATTGTTTGCTGTTAGGAATAATCCCAACAGGGCCCACAAATATTTTCAGGATTTTAGAAAGTGCCTAGGTATTTTAAACAAAGCCCTAAAGCTACAGAAAAATAGAAAAGAAAACAAAATCAAAAAAGGGGGAAGAAGCCCGCCTGGGCCTTACCTGGCTTGGCCCAGCCGACTGGCCAGCGCCAGTCACCCCCTACCTCGCGCCATGAGGCAGGGGCGCGTGCTCGCTGCGCGCCGGCCACGCGCCGGCCACCTCCTGCTTCTGCCAACGCCGGGAGGCGCCTAGAGACGCCACGAGACCCCCTCGATCCTCTCCCGTCCTCTCCCACTCTCCCCCTCGTCTCCCTCATCCTCTTCCGCGATGGCCGAGCGCGCCCCTCGCTGCCGATCGCCGTAGCCGTCGCCAGAGACCTCCCCTCGCCCCTCCGACGAGTCCATAAGCTTCGCCTCGGCTCCCTCATCCTCCCCACCAAGCCACGCTTCGCCGGAAGCCCAGCAACACCGCCTTCGCCCTCGTCTTCAACCTTGAACATCCGAGATCGCCGGCGACCTCACTTCTTCCTCAGCCCGTCCCCGAGCCCGCTGAGACCACCGCTGCACTCCCCGTGAGCCTCTCTCTCGATCCCCACCTTCCCCTTGCTCGTTTGCGCCCTATAGCTCCGATTTCCACCGCGGCCGAAGCTCGCCGGCGCCGTGCCTCATCGCCGTCGTGGCCAGGGCCACCGTGGCTTGAAGCCAGGCACACCACCGTGATCAGCGCAGCCCCAGGGACCCGTAGCCACCACCAGTTCTTCCTCCCGTGCACCGTAGCCTCGAATCCGACCTCGCCCGAACTCCGGCGACCGCCAAGCTCGTCGCCAGTGTCGTTTCCGGCCACCCCGAGCCCAACTACCACCACCAAACGATGCGGCTCGCTCCCCGCATCGCGTAGCACATCTCCGCCATCGTTTTGGTTGCCTGAGGGCGTTTTCCGAAGCCCTCTGCCGTCTCGGGCCTCGCCGGCGGCTCAACGCCGGCGAGTTGACCCAGTTTGACCCCTGGGTGTGCCCAGGTAGACCCCCCCTGAGTCTATGACAGGTGGGGCTGGTCTGTTAACTAAATTAGGATTAGCTTTAATTAAATCTTACTTAATCAGTCACTGACTAGTGGGCCCTGCCCAGTAATTAGGCTAATTAAACGTAGTTAGTGCACTGAGAGGCTGACAGAAGGGCCCCACCAGTTAGGTTTGACCTGGGCTGGCGCCTTTGACCTGCTGACGTCACCCTGATGCATTGCTGACGCAGTAATTGATTTTCTGGCTTTATTCTTATTCAGGAAATTCCAGAAAATAGTTCAAACTTCAAAAATTCATAGAAATTCAACCATAACTCCAAATGAGATAAATTATATATGAAAAATTATCAGAAAAATTCAATCTATCCATCTGTAATGGTTTCATGCATGACAAAACAAGTTTATCTTGCTGTTTAAGCAGAATAAGGAAATGCACTATACATGCCATATTTAATGAGCTAATATTTGAATCTTTGATTCAAATGAGCTCATCCCTTTCCATTCTAGCTTGCATTAGGCCAAGACACCAACATATTGCCATGTCATAGCATGCATCATATTGTTGCATATCGTCATGTGTTGACTGTGTCCCGATGTGCTCTTCGTGGTAGGTTCTGCCTCCGAGGATACTCACGAGTGTCCAACTGAAGGGCAGTATCCCACTACCACTCCAGTAGGCAAGCAACCATTGATCATTCCGATACAACCCATGTTCTCGCTCCTGCTCTTGTTTACTGCATTAAGACAACACGATTCAAACTGTTGTGTGCTACGTTAGTTGAACCCTTATCCTCTGCATGACCTGTCATTGCCACAGTAACTAGATGAAACCCACTAGCATGTGTAGGAGTTGATTGAGCCATGTTTTGTGATTCCAACCTTGCTATGCGTGCTATGCTTAGAGTTGTGTCAGGTCTGGTTTATCTGGGTGATGGGCTAGAGTGAAATGCTTGTGTCGGTAATATGTGGGGTGTGTTGAACATGTTTTGGTAAAGGTACCAATGAGAGGCCATGTAGGAGTACATGGTGGGTTGTTTCATTGAGGCCGTCCCTAAGAACTGAGATCTGTATGCGTGATTTAAGATTCAGCTACTACCACACATTGGGCCCTGAAATATGACCCCGCTCGACTTACTGACCGCTCTCGCCTCAGTCCAGGAGTTGCAACTAGTTTCTGGGTTTTGTAGGTTATGTGTTGGCGGCGTGCGTAGCACTGACCCTAGGGGTGGGCTATGTTGCGGTAGATACACCATGGCACGGTGTACCGAGTCACCCGTTTGGTGTCTCGGGAACCCTGTTCACATCGTTCGGGGCCGTTGAGGACACCCCGGCCGGATTTCCTTGCGGATGGAACCTGAATAGGCGATAACCCTGGACTAGAGACTTGTGAGGTTAGTCAGGTCGTGGTCTACACCCACGTCGGTGTTCGCTTGAAGTCTGCCGAGCACATTTCGTGTGCAGACGCTAAGTGGTGGAAACACGTGTGACGAAGTACACCCCTGCAGGGTATAAAACTATTCGAATAGCCGCGTCCGCGGTAAAGGACTACTTGGTTGCCTATACAGCTCATAGACAAGTTAATGGATACTACTAAAAGACTCAAGATAAGTGTGAGTACCAAGGATGGCCCTCTCGCAGGATGACGAGGGAGGATCCTCGGTGGAGTATTGTGTTGGTGAGTAGTGGACTCGTGTGCGAAAACCATTTTACTAGAGAGGTTCCGTAGGATAGCTTAGCCACGGGTCAAAGCTGGCTTGCTGCATAACCCCACCACCTTCTTGAGAATGAGCATGTATAGTAGGTTCTGATGTAAGACTTGCTGAGTACCTCTGTACTCATGTTTGTTTACTATTGTTTTCAGACGACAACACTGCCCCCTCCGATGGGTTTTATGTAGATCTTGACGTCGACGAGTGACTAGCCACCCAGGTGGTGATCCCGGCCATGGAGGGCCCTATGTAGATAGACAGGCTTTGAGAAGCCTTCTTTCTTTTTAGAGTCTGTACTCAGACTAGTTGCTTCCGCACGTGATTGTATGCTTGTATGACTTGAGTGTCGGGTCATGTGACCCCTATCTGTATGAACATGTTATGTATGGCTCTCGGGAGCCTTAAAATAAAGTACTTGAGTTGTAGAGTTTTGTTGTGATGCCATGTTGTATGTACTCATATCGGGCATATTGTGTGTATGATTGAAATGCTTGGTATGAGTGGGATCCGACAATCTAGTTGCTTATCCTTTGCAGCCTTTCTTATGGGGAAATGTAGTCTAGTGTTCCTCGGGCCATAGTAGTCCGCTACAGCCCGGTTCACCGGAGTCCTGATAGCCCAGCACTACTGTTCAGGACACTTGACTGGCCGGCATGTGTTTCACTTCGTCCCTATGTCTGTCCCTTCGGAGAAATGTCACACGGTGACTTCCGGAGTCCTGCCTAGCCTGCTATAGCCCGGGATCCCCGGAGTCCTGTTAGCCCAGTGCTACAGCCCGGAATCACTCGTTGATGACCGACATGTTCGATGTGATTCATGTATGCCTGTCTCCATAGGTCTGTGCCGCTTTGGGTTCACGACTAGCCATGTCGGCCCGGGTTCTCGGTCATATGGATGCTAGCGACATTGTCATATACGTGAGCCAAAAGGCGCAAACGGTCCCGGGCCCTGGTAAGGCGACACCCGTGGGATACCATGCGTGAGGCCGCAAAGTGATATGAGGTGTTACCGGCTAGATCGATGTGGCGTGGAATCAGGGTCCTGAAAGTGTTGGTATCAGAGCCGGACTGCCTGTAGGTTCGTTGAGCCAAACTGGTCGATGTCGAGTCTAGAAATGCTTTAGTTATATGTAGGGGAATTGATTGTGGAAGGGAACGTAAGGTTCTTTTACTCCTTTACCCTATGCCTCTGATCTGAGTCATTCTCTTCTCATTCAACGTGGGTCAAGGACTAGGCTCTCTTCTTCTATCAGGTTCACGTGTTACTAATCCGTAGTAGCTTATAGGATTATTGCTACGAGTCCCAGTCCAGTTTCTACTATTTTTAGTATGTTGCTATTTGAATCAGAACCTTGATATGATGCTGTTGAGCGGTATTGTGAACTGTTGTGGATGTCTCAAATCTTTTTCTGAGCATTTACAGCCGTTATGTTGTCCAATTTTCCCTAGGAATTCTGATGTCTTTGTCTTATGGTTGTGCTTTCAGATGGCCAACCGTCCTCAAAACCAAGTGGTTCGCCTGACCAGGTGCCTCGACATGCCCGGTCATACTACTATGTTAGTCCGGGTCATGATCGAGACAGGATACCGTTGGTATCCCGAATACACTGTCGAAGAGCAGTTCCGCGACTTTAATCAAAGCCAGTATTTCTGCACCGTCAGGATATTTCCTTCCTATCCTGGATCTACCGAGCCCCTTCACTATTCCTATGGACTCAGGGTTACCGTTGAGATGGCTGTGCAGGATGCTGCCTACTCCATGATGACCATCTTGCGAGTCCGGACTGGCCTGCTTCGAAACACTGACTTCCGTTACATGCCAGCTTCACTTCCGGGAGCGCAAGGGTATCTTCAAGCTATCTATGCTGACTCCACTCAGGAGGATTCATTAACTCGTACCACTGTTGAGATGCTCGAAGATAAGGACCGAGAGAATCGGGCCTTGAGGCTGGAGCTTTTTAATACTCGTGCTGATCATTGGGCCACGTTGACTCGGTTTGCACCTGCGATGCAAGCTGGATGTATGGATACAAGGGATCTGTATCCTGTGAGATCAGCTCTGCCAGACATGGTGGATTGGCGCGATGTGGGAGGCATCACCCCACCCCTTGGCCCCCGCAGGCCGCTGTTTGTGGTCCAAGACCTCATCCTAGCCCCTATGGTCCACAGGCTCCTCAGGACCGTCTGTTTCCGGATGAGCACGTTGAACTTCCAGGCTATGGAGGTGACTTCTATGAAGACTACTATGGAGCTATCTGAGTTAGTAGTAGTACCACTAGTATTGTAGTAGTTGTATCTCCATCGTCCTGCGTGACTTGTGGAATATGACCTTGCGTTTAATCGATTCCGGAGGTGTAGACAAATAATGTATAGGAGCTTGGCATGCCTCCGATGAGATGTAACGTCTTCCTTCATAGTTGTACTGTAGCCTGGGCTTGTACTAAACTATGTATGATGTGTATGACCGTTGGTATATATATGGCAGCCTTATATTACCATGGCATACGGATGAGCATCTCTGCATTCCGTGTTATCCTTTATATTCTGCACTTCCTTGTTAAGTTTGAGCCATCCTTGTCTAAACCGTTGTCTTATTTTCTCCTAGGATGGTCAACACCCGCGGCAACCCTGCTCTTCCGGAGCAGGGGGAAGCCAGTGCAGCTAGAGGTGAAAATCTGCCTCACCCGCCTTCTCTGGCCGAAGTAATGCTGGAGGTGGAAAGAAACAAGCGTGAGACCAACCGCCTGCTGGAGCGGATTGAGCAGAACCCACAAGCTACATTCTGCCAACGTAGCCGAAGCCAACAGGTTACCTATGCTACCTATCATCTCGAAGGCCCTGCTAGCCATTGGTGGGAAAACTTCGAAGCTATGCGCCCGGTCGGTCAAATCACTACTTGGGCTGAATTCAGTGAGGCTTTCCGTGAGCATCACATTCCGGAAGGTCTCATGGATCGCAAGAGGGAGGAGTTCTGCAACTTCACCCAAGTAAGACTGACTGTGGATGCATATAGTCGTGAATTTGGGAACCTGGCACGCTATGCTCCTGAAGAGGTTTCTACTGACGCCAAGAAGCAGGCAAGGTTCCGCAAGGGACTTAGCCCTGAGCTTCGCCGCGATCTCCGTCTGCACGAGTGCACATCCTTTTAGAAGTTGGTCAATAAATCTATCAGTGCTGAGACAGGCCAGACTGATTATGACGCTTCACGCAAGCACTCCCGTGATTTTGGCTCTTCATCCGGCTCTGGAGCTCAGAAGCGCCGGGTGTGGATTCCAAGCACGGCACTGCCACCCAGATTCATCCCAAGGCCGTCCTTTGAGGCGCCTCGTCCCAACCAGCAATTCGCACCGCCCAAGCCCTATGGCGGCCCCGCTGCTAATGCTGCTCCACGCCCCACTGTGGTAACATGCTTCAAGTGTGGAGAGCCGGGCCACTATAGTCGAGAGTGTCCCCAGAACAACCCCAATCAAGCTGGAAAGTCTGTTGGCCATGGTAAGCCCGCGGGAAAGACTTTCTACGCCAAGCCGGCCACCACTGCACGTGGCCATGTCAATTATGTTTCAGCCGAGGAGGCTCATGAGGATCCCAACATCGTCCTTGGTACGCTCCTTGTTAACTGCCATCCGGCATCTGTTCTTTTCGATACTGGAGCATCTCATTCATTCATATCCGAGAATTATGCTCGGTTGCATAACACGACATTCTGTGACATGCCCACTTCAATGGTAATTCAAACTCCGGGTTCCAAATGGCAAACTTCTAGAGTAAGCCATGGGAACGAAATTCTTGTCGATAGAGTTGTCTTCATTGCATCTTTAATAGCTCTCAAGTCCTCCGACATAAACATCATCTTGGGTATGGACTGGATGTCATCTCATTCTGCTAAGATCGATTGTGCCACTAGAACCGTTCAACTTACTCACCCCTCGGGCAAGACAGTTAATGTCTTAACTCGAGTGGCCAAGCGCCAACTTTACTCCCTAAATGCCAACCCTCTTCCAGACCTTGAGGATGTTTCGGTAGTCCGAGACTTTCCGGATGTCTTTCCAGAAGAACTGCCAGGTGTTCCACCTGAGAGGGATGTCGAGTTTGTGATAGACCTTGTTCCAGGAACCGTTCCAATTTCTAGGAGACCCTACAAGATGGCACCCTTAGAACTAGCCGAGCTTAAGAACCAACTCGATGAGTCCTTGAACAAGGGGTTCATCCGTCCTAGTTCCTCTCCTTGGGCTTGCCCCGTCCTCTTCGTCAAGAAGAGGGATGGAACAGATCGAATGGTCGTGGATTACCGACCCGTCAACTTGGTCACCATCAAGAACAAATACCCGCTTCCCAGGATCAACGACCTGTATGATCAGCTCGCTGGATCCTCAGTCTTCTCCAAGATGGATTTGAGGTTAGGCTACCATCAAATCAAAATCAGAAATGGGGACATTCCCAAAACGGCCTTTGTTACTCGTTATGGCCAATACGAGTACACCGTTATGTCCTTCGGTTTAACCAATGCCCCAGCCACCTTCTCCCAGTTAATGAACTCAGTCTTCATGGAGTACTTGGATAAATTCGTCGTTGTATACCTCGATGACATACTCATCTACTCCAAGAATGAAGAGGATCATGCCGAACATCTAAGGCTGGTATTGATGAACCTTCGAGAGCATCGCCTTTATGCCAAATTCTCCAAGTGTGAATTTTGGTTGCCAGAAGTGACCTATCTAGGCCATGTAATCTCTGGTAAGGGTATTGTTGTCAATCCCGAGCAAGTTCAAGCCGTCCTTGATTGGACTCCACCTGAAACAGTCAAGCAAGTTCGGAGTTTCCTTGGCCTAGCGAGCTATTGCCGCCACTTCGTCAAGAACTTCTCCAAGGTTGCTAAACCTCTAACTGAACTCCTCAAGAAAGATAAAAAGTTCGAGTGGACTCCACAGTGCGAGTTCAGCTTTCAGGAACTGAAAAGACGCCTGACATCTGCCCCCGTACTGGTACCACCAGACTTCTCCAAGGACTTTATTATCTATTGCGACGCCTCGCGACAAGGACTAGGTTGCATACTCATGCAAGATCGACAGGTAATTGCCTATGCTTCCCGGCAATTACACCCACATGAGGAAAATTATCCTACACATGATCTAGAGCTTGCAGCTGTAGTCCATGCACTTAAAACCTGGCGACATTACCTTCTCGGTAATCGTTGCGAGATCTTCACCGATCACCAAAGCTTGAAATATATCTTCACCCAACCAGATTTGAATCTCAGGCAAAGACGTTGGGTCGAGTTGATCTCGGATTACGACTTAGGAATAACTTACACCCCGGGCAAAGCCAATGTCATGGTTGATGCGCTAAGCCATAAGTCCTATTGTAACAACCTGATGTTACAACAAAGTCAACCACTTCTCCATGAGGAATTTCGTAAGCTTAATCTTCACATTGTTCCTCGAGGGTTCCTATCCACCCTGGTGGCGAAACCTACCCTTATGGATCAAATCATAGCTGCCCAAAAGCGTGATAAGGGCATATCCCGGATTAAGGAAAACATTGCTAGCGGAGTTGCTAAATGTTTTTCCATGGATGAACAAGGTGATGTCTTCTTCCAGAACTGTCTGGTGGTTCCCAAGAAACAACATCTACGCCAGATGATCCTTAAGGAAGCTCATGAATCCCCTCTCACCATTCATCCCGGTAGTACCAAAATGTATCAAGACCTACGCCAGAGGTTTTGGTGGACTAGGATGAAGAGAGAAATATCTCAATGCATTGCTAATTGCGACGTTTGTCGTCGTGTTAAAGCAGAGCATCAACGGCCTGCTGGCACCCTTCAACCTTTGGCTATTCCTGAATGGAAATGGGATAAAATCAGTATGGATTTCATCACTGGGTTTCCCAGGACCAAGAGAGGGAATAATGCCATCTTCGTTGTGATCGACCGACTTTCCAAAGTAGCCCATTTTCTACCTGTTCATGAGAGTATCACCGCTAGCCAGCTAGCTGACTTATACATCTCCCGAATAGTGTCTCTTCATGGTGTCCCATTGGAAATTAACTCAGACCGTGGAAGTCTCTTCACCTCTCGATTTTGGGAAAGTTTCCAAAATGCTATGGGAACTCGTCTCTCCTTTAGTACCGCCTTCCATCCCCAATCAAGTGGTCAAGTGGAGCGAGTCAATCAAATTCTGGAAGATATGCTCCGAGCTTCTGTTATCTCGTTCGGAATGAGTTGGGAGAAATGCCTTCCATTCGCGGAGTTTGCTTATAACAATAGTTATCAAGCTAGTTTGGGCAAAGCTCCTTTCGAAGTTCTTTATGGACGAAAATGTCGAACGCCTCTTAACTGGTCAGAAACCGGGGAAAGACAACTCTTTGGCCCGGATATGATTCAGGAAGCAGAAGAGCAGGTTTGCGTTATTCGTGAGAAATTGAAAACAGCCCAATCTCGCCAAAAGAGTCAATATGATCGTAAACATAAGCCTATGACCTTTGAAGTTGACGAGAAGGCTTACCTCCGGGTTACTGCGTTAAAGGGAACCCATCGTTTCGGTATCAAAGGCAAATTGGCTCCTCGTTAGATTGGACCCTTTCGCATTCTTGCCAAACGAGGAGAAGTTGCCTACCAATTGGAACTACCCCCGCATCTTTCCAGAGTTCACGATGTCTTCCATGTTTTGCAACTCAGGCGTTGCTTCGTGGATCCTATCCGTGGAGTGGACCACGCAACGCTTGATTTACAAGATAACCTCTCTTATCGGGAATATCCTGTTCGTATCCTTGATCAAGCCGAGTGTACCACTCAACGTCATAATATCAAGTTTCTCAAGGTTCAATGGCACACCATTCCGAGGAAGAAGCCACTTGGGAAAGGGAGGATCGTCTTCGACTCGAGTACCCCACCTTCTTTCCAGAGGATCCTAAATCTCGGGACGAGATTCTATTGAGTGGGGGTGAGTTGTCACACCCTAGCTAGTCCATGCATTAGAGTGTGCATCATGTTTACTTTCATCAGAAACTTGAAATGGGGAAGGCAGAACCCCCAGCACCCCCCCTTAAATCAACTAGGGTTTACTGAAAATAATTTCAATGAACCTGAAATGCCCTTCTAAAATGTTCACCCTCTTTGCCTTGGGTTGGAACCTCTAGGAAAATAGGTGCACATTTTTCTAGGTCAACAGAAGGTCACTGATTTAAATCATAAATAATTGAATTTGGGCTTTTAAATGCTATTAAATAATTTAAGTGCTCAAATAATGCTGGAAATAATTGTTTGCTATTAGGAATAATCCCAACAGGGCCCACAAATATTTTCAGGATTTTAGAAAGTGCCTAGGTATTTTAAACAAAGCCCTAAAGCTACAGAAAAATAGAAAAAGAAAACAAAATCAAAAAAAGGGGGAAGAAGCCCACCTGGGCCTTACCTGGCTCGGCCCAGCCGACTGGCCAGTGCCAGTCACCCCCTACCTCGCGCCAGGAGGCAGGTGCGCGTGCTCGCCGCGCGCCGGCCACCTCCTGCTTCTGCCGACGCCGGGAGGCGCCTAGAGACGCCACGAGACCCCCTCGATCCTCTCCCGTCCTCTCTCACTCTCCCCCTCGTCTCCCTCATCCTCTTCCACGATGGCCGAGTGCGCCCCTCGCCGCCAATCGCCGTAGCCGCCGCCAGAGACCTCCCCTCGCCCCTCCGACGAGTCCATAAGCTTCGCCTCGGCTCCCTCGTCCTCCCCACCGAGCCACGCTTCGCCGGAAGCCCTGCAACACCGCCTTCGCCCTCGTCTTCAACCTCGAGCATCCGAGATCGCGGGCGACCTCACTTCTTCCTTAGCCCGTCCCCGAGCCCGCTGAGACCACCGCTGCACTCCCCGTGAGCCTCTCTCTCGATCCCCACCTTCCCCTTGCTCGTTTGCGCCCTGTAGCTCCGATTTCCACCGCGGCCGAAGCTCGTCGGTGCCGTGCCTCGTCGCCGTCGTGGCCAGGGCCACCGTGGCTTGAAGCCAGGCACACCACCGTGATCAGCGCAGCCCCAGGGACCCGTAGCCACCACCAGTTCTTCCTCCCGTGCACCGTAGCCTCGAATCCGACCTCGCCCGAACTCCGGCGACCGCCAAGCTCGTCGCCGGCGTCGTTTCCAGCCACCCCGAGCCCAACTACCACCACCAAACGATGCGGCTCGCTCCCCGCATCGCGTAGCACATCTCCGCCGTCGTTTTGGTCGCCTGAGGGCGTTTTCCGAAGCCCTCCGCCGTCTCGGGCCTCGCTGGCGGCTCAACACCAGCGAGTTGACCCAGTTTGACCCCTGGGTGGGCCCAGGTAGACCCCCCTGAGTCTATGACAGGTGGGGCTGGTTTGTTAACTAAATTAGGATTAGCTTTAATTAAATCTTACTTAATCAGTCACTGACTAGTGGGCCCTGCCCAGTAATTAGGCTAATTAAACGTAGTTAGTGCACTAAGAGGCTGACAGAAGGGCCCCACCAGTCAGGTTTGACCTGGGCTGGCGCCTTTGACCTGCTGACATCACCCTGACGCATTGCTGATGCAGTAATTGATTTTCTGGCTTTATTCTTATTCAGGAAATTCCAGAAAATAGTTCAAACTTCAAAAATTCATAGAAATTCAACCATAACTCCAAATGAGATAAATTATATATGAACAATTATCAGAAAAATTCAATCTATCCATCTGTAATGGTTTCATGCATGACAAAACAAGTTTACCTTGTAGTTTAAGCAGAATAAGGAAATGCACTATACATGCCATATGTAATGAGCTAATATTTGAATCTTTGATTCAAATGAGCTCATCCCTTTCCATTCTAGCTTGCATTAGGCCAAGACACCAACATATTGCCATGTCATAGCATGCATCATATTGTTGCATATCGTCATGTGTTGACTGTGTCCCGATGTGCTCTTCGTGGTAGGTTCTGCCTCTGAGGATACTCACGAGTGTCCAACTGAAGGGCAGTATCCCACTACCACTCCAGCAGGCTAGCAACCATTGATCATTCCGATACAACCCATGTTCTCGCTCCTGCTCTTGTTTACTGCATTAAGACAACACGATTCAAACTGTTGTGTGCTACGGTAGTTGAACCCTTATCCTCTGCATGACATGTCATTGCCACAGTAACTAGATGAAACCCACTAGCATGTGTAGGAGTTGATTGAGCCATGTTTTGTGATTCCTACCTTGCTATGCCTGCTATGCTTAGAGTTGTGTCAGGTCTGGTTCATCTGGGTGATGGGCTAGAGTGAAATGCTTGTGTCGGTAATATGTGGGGTGTGTTGAACATGTTTTGGTAAAGGTATCGATGAGAGGCCATGTAGGAGTACATGGTGGGTTGTTTCATTGAGGCCGTTCCTAAGAACTGAGATCTGTATGCGTGATTTAAGATTCAGCTACTACCACACATTGGGCCCCGAAATATGACCCTGCTCGACTTACTGACCCCTCTCGCCTCAGTCTAGGAGTTGCAACTAGTTTCTGGTGTTTGTAGGTTATGTGTTGGCGGCCGTGCGTAGCGCTGACCCTAGGGGTGGGCTATGTTGCGGTAGATACACCGTGGCACGGTGTACCGAGTCACCCGTTTGGTGTCTCGGGAACCCTGTTCACATCGTTCGGGGCCGTTGAGGACACCCCGGCCAGATTTCCTTGCGGATGGAACCTGAATAGGCGATAACCCTGCACTAGAGACTTGTGAGGTTAGTCAGGTCGTGGTCTACACCCACGTCGGTGTTCGCTTGAAGTCTGCCGAGCACATTTCGTGTGCAGAAGCTAAGTGGTGGAAACATGTGTGACGAAGTACACCCCTGCAGGGTATAAAACTATTCGAATAGCCGCGTCCACGGTAAAGGACTACTTGGTTGCATATACAGCTCATAGACAAGTTAATGGATACTACTAAAAGACTCAAGATAAGTGTGAGTACCGAGGATGGCCCTCTCGCAGGATGACGAGGGAGGATCCTCGGTGGAGTATTGTGTTGGTGAGTAGTGGACTCGTGTGCGAAAACCATTTTACTAGAGAGGTTCCGTAGGATAGCTTAGCCATGGGTCAAAGCTGGCTTGCTGCATAACCCCACCACCTTCTTGAGAATGAGCATGTACAGTAGGTTCTGATGTAAGACTTGCTGAGTACCTCTGTACTCATGTTTGTTTATTATTGTTTTCAGACGACAACACTGCCCCTCCGATGGGTTTTATGTAGATCTTGACGTCGACGAGTGACTAGCCACCCAGGTGGTGATCCCGGCCATGGAGGGCCCTATGTAGATAGACAGGCTTTGAGAAGCCTTCTTTCTTTTTAGAGTCTGTACTTAGACTAGTTGCTTCCGCACGTGATTGTATGCTTGTATGACTTGAGTGTCGGGTCATGTGACCCCTATCTGTATGAACATGTTATGTATGGCTCTCGGGAGCCTTAAAATAAAGTACTTGAGTTGTAGAGTTTTGTTGTGATGCCATGTTGTATGTACTCATATCGGGCATATTGTGTGTATGATTGAAATGCTTGGTATGAGTGGGATCCGACAATCTAGTTGCTTATCCTTCGCAGCCTTTCTTATGGGGAAATGTAGTCTAGTGTTCCTTGGGCCATAGTAGTCCTCTACAGCCTGGTTCACCGGAGTCCTGATAGCCCAACACTACTGTTCAGGACACTTGACTGGCCGGCATGTGTTTCACTTCGTCCCTATGTCTGTCCCTTCGGGAAAATGTCACACGGTGACTTCCGGAGTCCTGCCTAGCCTGCTACAGCCCGGGATCCCCGGAGTCCTGTTAGCCCAGTGCTACAGCCCGGAATCACTCGTTGATGACCGACATGTTCGATGTGATTCATGTATGCCTGTCTCCATAGGTATGTGCCGCTTTGGGTTCACGACTAGCCATGTCGGCCCGGGTTCTCGGTCATATGGATGCTAGCGACATTGTCATATACGTGAGCCAAAAGGCGCAAACGGTCCCGGGCCATGGTAGGGCGACACCCGTGGGATACCGTGCGTGAGGCCGCAAAGTAATATGAGGTGTTACCGGCTAGATCGATGTGGCGTGGAATCGGGGTCCTGACAGATATGTTATATTACTGTTTAACAGAAGAAATGTCTTCCAAAGAAAATAGTCCCGCCATCGGTTCCTTTCTTTGGGTTGTCATGCTAAGCATGATCATTAATCCTCAGCTCTAATGTAAGAGCAAAATATTGAGGATTTAGTTTGGGAGGCCAGTTAATAGGCCCCGGTAGTGTTCGGCGATAGTCGAGGTCAAGCCGTGAACACTTCGGCCAATGTTATGAACGGCCCGTCATAGTCATTGGATCGTTGACCGGTTTACGCTTATTGTGACAGTCAGTTTTTGGCTTTCTCCACTGAGGTGCTTGACCATGCGAGCTGGAAGCACAATCACAGTGGTTCTCCCTTTGCACACCTAGCCGAACAAAGTGGAACGTAGGAGGAAAGCACAGGAGCCGGGCAACCCAACTATTGACCGAAGACACAATTTGAAACCAATGCATATATAGCAATATCCGAGAATGTTTTTGCCGAATCCCTAAAGGTGTCCGGCGTTGCACTGCGAGACTAACGCTGGAAAAGCACAAATAGTTTAAAAGTGCCAAAAAGCTTGGAAAACCAAGAAACGTCAGTAAAAACATGACGTCCAAACAATATCAAGTATTCGGTGCCAATCCGAAAGTTGGTCTTAGAAAAAAGAAATGCTTCTGTCATGCTTTAACATGATACATCCTATCTCAAGACTTCGAGCGGGTCAGCCTACGGCTTCAACCTCCTATCCCGAGGGCGGAGTACTTCTCATCAAGCCAGCTTAGCAAACTAAACTCTAGCGGCTTTGAGAGAGAAATTAGGCTCCCCGGCTAGTGACCGCACACTCGTGTCGAAAAAAGGAGTGATAAATAATAATAATAATAATAATAATAAAACTTTGCAACGACTAAGAACTAGAACACTTATTATAAAACGGCTCAAATAAACTTAAGAGCCCCCAAGTGACTTGGGAGAAGAATGATTGCATGTACCGAAGTACTTATATCATATCTATGTTCAACCAAACTTTAAACACGTCTTAATCGACCGTCGGCTTCTCCCTCTTCGGTCAAGGACCAAAAAGTGTTATGTACTCCATTGGTCGAGAATATCGACGGTGTTTCCAATAACCAGGCAATCAGGCCATAAGGCTGTAACAGACAAAGCGCGCTCAGGCAACTTATGCTATATTACTGCGAAGAGTAAGAAGCATCTTCGAAGAAAAGAGTACCCCCACCGATACCTTTCTTCGGTGCTCATTGTTATTATGAGACTTGTGCAATAGATTTTTTGTACTCATGAGTTCCGTTGTGTGCCGACCATCATTGAATAACTATAAGAGCGCTAGCTTTCGGCTTCACCCAGTCTGAGGTCCGGCTCGGGTGACCCGATCGTGATAATCGCAGAGGTGCTCCCTTTACTCCCTAGCCGAACAATTGGGAACCTAGGGGTAAATACATGAGCGAGGCAACCCAGCCTGCAAATCGCTTAAGTCAATGTGGTGCATATTGTGGCATAATACACGAACAAGGAACGAAGCCATACAAGTATAATCATATGCAAGTGGAAAAGCTTCATGAAGGAAGCCCCTGAATGAATTGGGTATTTGAATTTATGCATCACAAACAAAGTTTGGACAAGAAAATTTTTTACAAGCAACTTTTTTCCAAAAAAGTATAATGCTTGGTCGAACCGGACACAAGTTAGAAATTAAAGCTTTGAGCATGAAAGCGACTTAGCTGGTTAATGTGTTCGGTATTGATGACGCGGTCCGAGCTTGATGCGGGGCAAGGTTCCATCCCCCCAAGCTGGTCCCGAGGTGGCGGAGTGGAGAGCTCGACACGCCGAAGTGGTGACATAGCACGGTCAATGCAGACCAGCAGAGTGACGCCGAAGTCCCTGGATCATTTTCCTGTGCACAAAAAATAGTGCAAACCGGAGATAATAGTAATAATGATAATTAAAAAAATGTTGCATAATAAATAATTTATGCAAAGTGAGGAATAGAAGAAATATGGCCTAGCGCCGAAGTCAATGTCGATGCAGGGCGTCGGCGTGATGTAGTAAAGGCGTGGCAAAGCCTGAATTCACAGGTCGGTCCGAGCTCCGGATGCGGCGTTCGCCGGACTATGTATGGAAACTGATCGAACCACCACACGACCGTCGTTAATGCGGCCACCATTTGATAGACATGTGTACATAGGATGGATGAACCAGAGTAATAATTCCTTGGGAAAAAATGAACCCAAAGAAGCAAAAAATATTGGGGTTAATAGCACCTGGTTTATTTGTTGTTGCCATCCAAAGGAAGGTGATTCCCAAAATTGGGACTCAATCCGCACACCCATTGCCTGATGGGCGATAAAACGACGACATGGCAATGCTGGCGAAGGTTGGCTCGCCGAGGCAAAGCCCTCGGCCCAGCTAACGTGACGGAGCTGGTTGGCTAGTGACGCTGAAGTGTCCGGAGTAGGTTGATGAAGAGATGGCGAAGCCCCCGGTCCAGCCGAGATGTCGAAGCCTCGATGTCAGCCGATGAGTCGAAGTAGGTCGGCGTGATGGATACCAGCTTGAAGAAGCAATAGTGCGGCCCTGTCAATGCAGGTCGTGACGTGGTCGATGCCGGCTTGATGAAGCGACCGTGCGGCGATGCCAGTATGCCCGCTCCGTGTAATCCGTGGGGCGGCGATGTTGGTGATGATTTATCCTTCGCGATGCCGGACTCTTGTTCGGCTTGCCAAGATGATGATCCGAAGAAAGTTGAGCTCGGCTCAACAAAGTGACGCCGTGTCTAGCGCAGGTTGGCAGCCGTGGAGTGATATTGCCGGACTGATTTGACACCAGCATGATGTTGAAGATCATGTTCAAAAAGATCTTAAAGTTAGTGGGATGTGTTCGGGAACAAAACACAATACCCCATACAAAACTTCCTTCAAAAGGGGTGTCCGAAATCCCGTTCATAAAAAAGATGAACTCGGGTTGGATTCGTTTTTGCGCAGAAAACAGATCCGAAAAGTGATGCACTAATCGGAAGGTTCCCGGAGTTTGGACGGTCGGATCAAGCTGAAATTTTGAGAGGTGGTAGATATAGGAATATCCTCAGCCGATCAACGGTTGGATCTTCCAAAGGACGTCCGAGCTAGAAGCTGGGCACCACGCCCTAAACTCATCCAAATTCCCGTCCAGATTTGACAGGGCTCTAGTATATCGTGGATTGCCAGAGATTTCTCCATCGGAACTTGACGAAATTTTCCAGGGTTGTTATAGACTCAATTTCGCACAATTCCACCAAAGAGATCGTCAAAGCGATACTCAAGGAGGTGGTGGCGGCAGATACGAGTTTGCTATCCAGAAAAACAGCACGGTCGCTTGAGGGCAATATTGACGTTGAGCCCCCGAGCTCCATGGATGATTCCTCCGTGATCTTGATAGAGATCGGAGTTGATGTTTGATGAAGGCCCTCGTCCGAACATAGTGATCCGAACACGGGGCGCAATTCTTGGTCAAACCAAGGTGACCAGTCGAGCAGGTGACGAAGATGTCGAAGTCGCAGTTGATCTGCAGGCGAGCCATCGATCCTTTTGTCGATCACACAGTGAAACTCTCAATTAAAGCACCAATGTCGGTGTCAAAACCGGCGGATCTCGGGTAGGGGGTCCCGAACTGTGCGTCTAGGCCGGATGTTAACAGGAGGCAGGGAACATGATGTTTTACCCAGGTTCGGGCCCTCTTGATGGAGGTAAAACCCTACGCCCTGCTTGATTAATATTGATGATATGGGTAGTACAAGAGTAGATCTACCACGAGATCAAGGAGGCTAAACCCTATAAGCTAGCCTATGGTATGATTGTTGTATGATGAAGTTTATCGACTAGCCTGGCCTCGGTTTATATAATGCACCGGAGGCCTAGGATAACAAGAGTCCTAGCCGAATACGCCGGTGGGGAGAAGTACTTGTCTTGATCGCCAAGTCTTATGGAATCTTCCTTGTATGCGGCAGCCGTCCAAACTGGCCCATGAGTATATGGCCACGGGGGTCCTCGGCCCAATCTATCAAATCGGGAGATGACGTGTTGAGTACCCCCTAGTCCAGGACACCGTCATCGACCATTTTGAGACTCCTCGTCATGTCTGTGATCATATCCGGGACTACGAACTACCTTCGGTACATCAAAACATCAAAACTCATAATACCGATCATCACAGAACTTTAAGCGTGCAGACCCTACAGGTTTGAGAACTATGTAGACATGACCGAGACATGTCTCCGGTCAATAACCAATAGTGGAACCTGGATGCTCATATTGGTTCCTACATATTCTATGAAGATCTTTATCGGTGAAACCGCATAACAACATACGTTGTTCTCTGTGTCATCGGTATGTTACTTGCCCGAGATCCGATCGTTGGTATCTCAATACCTAGTTCAATCTCGTTACCGGCAAGTCTCTTTACTCGTTTCGTAATGCATCATCCCGCAACTAACTCATTAGTTACATTGCTTGCAAGGCTTATAGTGATGTGCATTACCGAGAGGGCCCAGAGATACCTCTGCGACAATCGGAGTGAAAAATCCTAATATTGATCTATGCCAACTCAACAAGTACCATCGGAGACACCTGTAGAGCACCTTTATAATCACCCAGTTACGTTGTGAAGTTTGGTAGCACACAGTGTTCCTCCGGTATTCGGGAGTTGCATAATCTCATAGTCATAGGAACATGTATAAGTCATGAAGAAAGCAATAGCAACAAACTAAATGATCATCGTGCTAATCTAACGGATAGGTCAAGTCTATCACATCATTCCCTAATGATGTGGTCCCGATAATCAAATGAGAACTCATGTCTATGGCTAGGAAACTTAACCATCTTTGATTCAATGAGCTAGTCAAGTAGAGGCATGCTAGTGACACTTTGTTTGTCTATGTATTCACACATGTACTAAGTTTTCGGCTAATACAATTCTAGCATGAATAATAAACATTTATCATGATATAAGGAAATATAAATAACAACTTTATTATTGCCTCTAGGGCATATTTCCTTCAAAGGCATCCCCTCTCTTGTCTTCGTTCATCGGTAAATTTACTTGCAGCTATATTTTTATTCACCACATGATATGTGGCTTGGAGCGTCTTGTATGATTTGAGTCTTTGCTTTTTAGTTTACCACAATCATCCTTGCTGTACACACCTTTTGAGAGAGACACACATGAATCGGAATTTATTAGAATACTCTATGTGCTTCACTTATATCTTTTGAGCTATATAGTTTTTGCTCTAGTGCTTCACTTATATCTTTTAGAGCACGGTGGTGGTTTTATTTTATAGAAATTATTGATCTCTCATGCTTCACTTATATTATTTTGAGAGTCCTGTAGAACAACGTGGTAATTTGCTTTTAGGAATAATAAAAACTTCCATATAAGTGCATTGAATACTATGAGAAGTTTGATACTTGATAATTGTTTTGAGATATGGAGATGGTGATATTAGAGTCATGCTAGTTGAGTAGTTGAGAACTTGAGAAATACTTGTGTTGAAGTTTGTGATTCCCGTAGCATGCACGTAGGGTGAACCGTTATGTGATGAAGTCAGAGCTTATTTATTGATTGCCTACCTTATGAGTGGCGGTCGGGGACGAGCGATGGTCTTTTCCTACCAATCTATCCCCCTAGGAGCTTGCGCGTAGTACTTTGTTTCGATAACTAATAGATTTTTGCAATAAGTATGTGAGTTCTTTATGACTAATGTTGAGTCCATGGATTATACGCACCCTCACCCTTCCACATTTGCAAGCCTGTCTATTACCGTGCACTTTTCGTCGGTATCATACACCCACCATATACCTTCCTCAGAACAGCCATCATACCTACCTTGGCATTTCCATAGCCATTCCGAGATATATTGCCGTGCAAGTTTCCACCATTCCGTTTGTTATGACACGCTTCATCATTGTCATATTGCCATGCATGATCATGTAGTTGACATCGTATTTGTGGCAAAGCCACCTTTCATAATTTTTTCATACATGTCACTCTTGATTCATTGCATATCCCGGTACACCGCCGAAGGCATTCACATAGAGTCATATTTTGTTCTAAGTATTGAGTTGTAATTCTTGAGTTGTAAGTAAATAAAGTGTGATGATCATCATTATTAGAGCATTGTCCCAGTGAGGAAAGGATGGTGGAGACTATGATTCCCCCACAAGTCGGGATGAGACTTCGGACGAAAAATAAAAAAAAGGAGAAAAGAGGCCAAAAAAAAAGAAGGCCCAAAAATATTGAGAGAAAAAGAGAGAAGGGACAATGTTACTATCCTTGTTCCACACTTGTGCTTCAAAGTAGCACCATGATCTTCATGATAGAGAGTCTCCTATGTTTTCACTTTCATAAACTAGTGGGAATTTTACATTATAGAACTTAGCTTGTATATTCCATGATGGGCTTCCTCAAATTGCCCTAGGTCTTTATGAGCAAGCAAGTTGGATGCACACCCACTTTGTTTCTTTTGTTGAGCTTTCATACACTTATAGCTCAACATTGCTTCTATTGATGGGAATCTCCATAGCCCGCTGATACGCCTAGTTGATGTGAGACTATCTTCTCCTTTTTGTCTTCTCCACAACAACCATTCTATTCCACCGATAGTGCTATGTCCAAGGCTAATGCTCATGTATTGCGTGAAAGTTGAAAAAGTTTGAGAACATCAAAAGTATGAAACAATTTCTTGGCTTGTCATCAGGGTTGTGCATGATTTAATATTTTGTGTGATGAAGATAGAACATAGCCAGACTATATGATTTTGTAGGGATAACTTTCTTTGGCCATGTTATTTTGAGAAGACATGATTGTGTAGTTAGTATGCTCGAAGTATTATTATTTTTATGTCAATATTAAACTTTTATCTTGTATCTTTTGGATCTGAACATTCATGAAACAATAAACAAAAATTACATTGAAAAATATGTTAGGAAGCATTCCACACCAAAAATTCCGTTTTTTATCATTTACCTACTCGAGGACGAGCAGGAATTAAGCTTGGGGATGCTTGATATGTCTCCAACGTATCTATAATTTTTGATTGCTCCATGCTATTATATATTCTGTTTTGGATGTTTAATGGGCTTATTTATACACGTTTATATTATTTTTGGGACTAACCTATTAACCGGAGGCCCAACCCAAATTGCTGTTTTTTTACCTATTTCAGTGTTTTGCAGAAAAAGAATATCAAACGGAGTCCAAACAGAATGAAACCTTTGGGAGCGTGATTTTTGGAACAAACGTGATCCAGAGGACTTGGAGTGGACGTCAAGCAATCAAAGAGTAGGCCACGAGGCAGGGGGCGCGCCTACCCCCTGAGTGCGCCCTCCACCCTTGTGGGCCCCTCGTTGCTGCACCGACCTACTTCTTCCTCCTATATATACCTACATACCCTGGAAACATCAGGGGGCACCACAAAACCCTATTTCTACCGCCGCAACCTTCTGTACCCATGAGATCCCATCTTGGGGCCTTTTCTGGTGCTCCGTCGGAGGGGGCATTGATCACGGAGGGCTTCTACATCAACACCATAGCTCCTCCGATGATGTGTGAGTAGTTTACCTCAGACCTTCGGGTCCATAGTTATTAGCTATATGGCTTCTTCTTTCTCTTTGGATCTCGATACAAAGTTCTCCTTGATTCTCTTGGAGATCTATTCAATGTAATCTTCTTTTGCGGTGTGTTTGTCGAGATCCGATGAATTGTGGGTTTATGATCAAGACTATCTATGAACAATATTTGAATCTTCTATGAATTCTTTTATGTATGATTGGTTATCTTTGCAAGTCTCTTCGAATTATCAGTTTGGTTTGGCCTAAAATATTGATCTTGCTTGCAATGGGAGAAGTGCTTAGCTTTGGGTTCAACCTTGCGGTGCTCGATCCCAGTGACAGAAAGGGAAACGACACGTATTGTATTGTTGCCATCAAGGATAAAAAGATGGGGTTTATATTATATTGCATGAGTTTATCCCTCTACATCATGTCATCTTGCTTAAAGCATTACTCCGTTCTTATGAACTTAATACTCTAGATGCATGCTGGATAGCGGTCTATGTGTGGAGTAATAGTAGTAGATGCAGGCAGGAGTCGGTCTACTTATCACGGATGTGATGCCTATATACATGATCATAGCTAGATATTCTCATAATTATTCGCTTTTCTATCAATTGCTCGACGGTAATTTGTTCACCCACTGTAATACTTATGCTATCTTGAGAGAAGCCACTAGTGAAACCTATGGCCCCGGGGTCTATTCTCCATCATACAAGTTTCCAATCTATTTTATTTTGCAATCTTTACTTTCAATCTATATCATAAAAATACCAAAAATATTTATCTTATTATTATTATCTCTATCAGATCTCACTCTTGCAAGTGGCCATGAAGGGATTGACAACCCCTTTATCATGTTGGTTGCGAGGTTCTTATTTGTTTGTGTAGGTACGAGGTGACTCCCGCGTGGTCTCCTACTGGATTGATACCTTGGTTCTCAAAAACTGAGGGAAATACTTACGCTGCTTTGCTGCATCACCCTTTCCTCTTCAAGGGAAAACCAACGCATGCTCAAGAGGTAGCATCCACCACCATCTCCACCCACCATTACTAAAATTTTCAGTAGCTGCGGTGTATCCTCAAACACCCCCCCCCCTCCATAGTCCCCCACCTCCCCCTCCCCCCTCGAACCCTAGGCCACCGGCGCCGCCGCCAACCCCTGTCGGTCTGCCCATACCTCCTAGCTTAGATAATAAAGTTCAGGTTACCCGTCGATTCCCATACCATCGCCCCACTCCCCTGAGTGTTTAGACGAGGCCTACGGTTTCCCTCCCTGCCAGATCCACATCCCCTGCTCTAGAATGTCGCGGCCTAAGCTCGACCACGTATCCCGGGGAGCCCGACGAGCATTCGGCCAAGACGAGGTTTATCATTGCCTCTCCAGCGGATGTTGGCGAGGTGGCCGCCGTTCTCCCCGACCTGTCGATCCCGGAGCAACACGTCGCCGTGGAAGCCGGCGAAGACATTGACTACGTTGCCATGCCGAAGGCTTCATGTTAGCGAGCTAGTGTATTACTGTATCTCGGGAAAGCTGTCTACGACATCAAGCTCGTCCACACCGACGGCTTCACGCGGGCCATGTCACAGGTTAAGTGGTCCAGCCTCAACCCTTAGGTTCAACCGTTGTCGATCTCTTCGAGGGCCCTGCCGCTGATCTCCTCCGCCAAGCGGTTAAGGATTTGCGAGCTTTATACGCCATCGAGCCCATTTTTTGTCATTTTTGAAGGACATGTTCTACGGCGGCGGCTTGGGATCCTCAATTGGCAAGTCAGATCTCATCGACCACGACCATGATGAGGGCACCCATGAAGGTTCTTCCAAGGTGAAACAGCCCATCTGTGACATCAGAGAGCGCACTATGGGTCTATGCTCTTCCAACTGGAAGGATCCCGTCCGTGAAATGTGAGGTAACATACTATCAGCAAATCTTACCTTTTCTAGCTTGCCAACCCGGACCCTTTGTTATAGTAGCATTTGTCGTGTGGTGCTCTAACTATGTCGTCTTTAATTATTTCAGTTATGCAAAAATGTATTATTCAATAGGTCTATGTGATGTTTAAGTATGAATTGTCCACTTCTGTTTCACGAATGGCTATATTTGGTTATTTATAGTGAGTAGATGCCTTGTTTATCTGTATTTGGTTGTTAGGTTGGTTGGAGTGAGCATTTTTTCAGTTATCGAGTAGATGCCTTGTTTATTTGTATTTCGTTCTTAGTTTGGTTGAACTGAGCATTTGTCCAGTTATCAAGCAGATGCCTTGTTTATCTGTATTTGGTTGTTAGGTTGCTTTTTTCAACATTTGTCCAGTTATCAAGCAGATGCCTTGTTTATCTTTATCTGCTTGTTAGGTTGGTTGCAGTGAGCATTTTCCAGTTTTCAAGCATATGCCTTGTTTATCTGTATTTGCTAGTTAGGCTGGTTACAGTGAGACTCTGTCCAATTTTCAATGGCTATATTTGGTTGTTATACTAGTCATTTATGCCTTATTTATTTCGGTCATTCACAATGTGTTGTTCATTATGTGCAATTCGAAATTGTGCCGCTCAACTACATCAGTACCAGTTTCAATGGCTATATTTGGTTCCAGTTATTCCTGGTGTAGTTAACACATGCCCTTTATTTCAGTTTTACACATTTATCCAGTGTGATGTTTAAGCATTACCTACGTTCTATTCATTTTCAACAATACTAGTTTGAATTGCAATATTTGATGGCTGTTAAGCCTGCTGTCGGTAACATTGCCTTCCATTTTATATCTGCTTTAATAGCATGCTAAAACCAACACATTCAAGCTATCATTTTGTAGCGACCCGACCCGAATGGATCAAGTCTCTGTGCTCCGGTGTCATCCCTGGATCAGTAATGCTGACACCACACAGTACTTCAAAGGATTCATAGCAGAGTAGCAATCACACACTTATTACATCGATGTCTCAAAAGAGAACTTATTACAATAAATATGGCTTAAGGCCATCTACTATCGATAACAGCGGAAGACTTGGAAGGTAAATGGGTCCATCAACTCCAACGGCATCACTGAGTATAGAACCACGACCTAAAAGCACCTTACTCGTCGTCTGAAAAGTCTGCAACATGAAAGTTGCAACCCGAAAACGGGTCAGCACATGGAATATGCTGGCAAGGTAACACATAGAGAGTAATGGAATGTAACAGCTATACTATATGCATATTTGGCTGGTGGAAAGCTCTATGGTTACTGTTTTGCGTAAAGCCAGTTTTTCCCTACTGCAAAGGAATAAATTTTATTTAACTATCATGGTAGTTGGACATCGAGAATGGTTGACAGCATTCTGATCCCAATTAAGTGAACAATTAAAACCCAACAATATTAATTAGAAGTAACATGATGAGATTCACATGATATTCAAGTACTAGATACTCAAGATGTCCATAACCAGGGACACGGCTAATCATGATTAGTTTATTACACTCTGCATAGGTTTGCGCACTTTTCCCCACAAGACTCGATCGCCTCCGTTGGGCTTCTCGCACTACACGGTGTTTGAGAAACGGATGACCGAGACACAGTCTTTCAGAAGCGCTAGCACCTTACGATGGATAGACCGGCACACCTACTTTCCCCAACATCTGCTAGTCTACCCTGTAAGAGTTCGCACGACTTAGTCAACTATGCCAGAGCCCATAATGGCTTGTGGCTGCACACGGAAGTATTTAGTATGAAAGATCTTATGATCCCTTTGAGCCTGGGTGGCGGTCCAAAAGAAAACAGGCAAGTCCTAATAGACATCAGGTGCCTCAATCCTCCCAGATGTGTATTTAAGTTGCCACCTTAGATAAACCCTTAAAAATTATCACACTCACATCTGTCATGGATATCACTCACCCAATCCACGTCTACTAGCATGGCATGGCATAATAAGCAAACGTAGAAGTAACTCCCAAAGGTTTCATAATAAGCAAGTAATAGGTACTACCTCATCTACTTCCCATCCCACAATTTAATTAGATCCTAATCATGCAATGTGTGAGGATGGATATAATGCAATAAAACTGGGTTGTAGAAAAGGTATGATCAAAGTGTTACTTGCCTTGCTGATGATCCGCGAGTCCTAGAGATTCGAAGTAATAGGCGGCGCAATCCGGGTAATCTATCGTAGACAAACAACAAGCATACAATAAGTACGCATCTAATGCACAGGTAAAACTCGAACAAGAGATCGAACCAGAAAGTTCAACTTAAGAACTCCGGTTGCAAAGAAAGAAAGAACCGAACAAAGCAACGGAAAACAAAGGGCGGAAGAAAACAACTCGGTTCTAGCAAGTTGAAACTAGGTCAAATTTTACCGTAGCAAAAACTTGTTTAAGTTGATTAGTCAGAACGGCGGTTTCGAAACGAAACTCCAGGCGCTTGAATCACCTGATTCCGATAAACGAGCGAGAAGATAAACTAGAACGAAGATCAGATCTGGGATCGCGATCGCGGAATAAATCCGACGAAAAGAAAAAGAAGAACGGTTAAACAAACGGACGTTCGTTAACCGAGAATAACCGGTGATCACGTTCGTTAGGCCGAACGGTCCGGCGAACGGTCTCTAGGCAACTAAACCAGAAAAGAAAACGAAACCGATCTAGGGTTTCGGAACAGAAAACCGAAACAAACGAAAGAAAAGAAAACCGGAACGGTTTATAAGAAAAACCGAACCGAGGGGAAAAAAAGAGAGGCGCGGCGCGAGCTACCTCGGCGAGGCTCCGGCGAGGGGGCTCCGGCGGCGGCGTTGGGCGGCGGCGGCGACGTGAGGCGGCGGCGGCGGCGCTATGGGGCGGCGGCGCTAGGGGCGGCGGCGCTATGGGGCGGCGGCGCTAGGGGCGGCGGCTTGGTGTGGGGGAAAAGGGGGGGTGTGGGGGTATTTAAGAGGGGAAGGGGAGGGGAAACTTGGGGGAGGGGGCAAGAAAAGAGGGGGAGAGAGGAGTCCTACTAGGACTCCGCTTGGGGCGGCGGCTGCGCGCGCGCGCGATGGCCGGCCTGGCCTGCGGCTGAGCCTTGGCCCAGGCGCTTTTTTTTTAAAACGGTTACGCGCGCAGAAAAACAAAGAAAAGAACATCTAAATGGACTCCAAAATTCCCAAAGTAAATTTTCCCCGACTCCTAAAAATGAGTCGAACAAAATGAACTTTTCTCGGGGCCTAAAATCCAAATTTTTGAAGACGCGCATTTTTCCCTAATCCAAATAAAAAGGCAAATAAACTCCGACAAATCCAATGATCCTTTCTTCAAAATTTGAGAAGAACTCAAATATGAAAATGACGAAATCTCCAACTCTCTCCGAGGGTCCTTGAGTTGCGTGAAATTTCTAGGATCGACAAAATGCAAGAAATATGATATGCAGGATGATCTAGTGTATAACATTCCAAATTGAAAATTTGGGATGTTACAAACCTACACCCTTAAGATGAATCTCGCCCTCGAGATTCGGGTTGGCTAGAAAATAGGTGAGGGTGGTCCTTGAGCAAATCTTTCCTCTCTCCCAGGTGGCTTCATCCTCTGAATGATGGTTCCACTGAACTTTGCAGAACTTGATAACCTTGCTGCGGGTAACTCTGCTGGCATAATCGAGAATCTTTACTGGTTTCTCTTCATACGTTAAGTCGTCCTTCAACTGAATTGCTTCAAGCGGCACTGTATCTCTTAGCGGTACCTCTACCATCTCGGCGTGACATTTCTTCAGCTGAGAAACATGAAATACATCATGAACTCCTGACAGTCCCTCTGGTAATTCCAACTTATAAGCGACTTCTCCCATACGTTGCAAGATCTTATATGGTCCAACGAAACGCGGTGCTAATTTTCCCTTAACTCCAAAGCGTTTAACTCCTCATAGTGGGGATACTCGGAGATAGACTCTGTCTCCTGTTTCGTAAACTGTCTCCTTGCGTTTAGAATCTGCGTAGCTCTTCTGCCTGGACTGGGCTACCTTGAGCCTATCGCGAATCAACTTAACTTTCCGTTCAGACTTCTTAATCATATCGGGTCCAAACAACTGATGATCTCCAACTTCGTCCCATGACAACGGTGTCCTGCACCTCCTTCCGTATAAAGCTTCGAAAGGTGCCATCTTCAAACTGGTTTGGTAAATGTTGTTATAGGAAAACTCCGCATACGGCAAGTTATCGTCCCAACTAGATCCATAATCTAGTGCACAAGCTCTCAGCATATCTTCCAAAATCTGATTGACTCTCCCGGTCTGTCCATCTGTCTACGGATGAAAAGCGGTGCTAAACTCTAACCTGGTTCCCAAAGTTTCATGCAACTGATTCCAAAACTTTGAGGTAAATTGAGTTCCTCTGTCTGATACGATACTCCTTGGAACTCCATGCAAACAAATGATCCTAGTCATGTATATCTTTGCCAACTTAGCACTGGTGTAAGTGGTCTTAACTGGAATGAAATGTGCTACCTTCGTCAAACGATCAACTACTACCCATATCGAGTTATATCCTGCCTTCGTCCTGGGTAGTCCTGTGATAAAATCCATGCCTATCTTATCCCACTTCCATTCGGGTATCGGCAATGGTTGTAACAATCCGGCTGGCTTCTGATGTTCTTCCTTCACTCTATGACACACATCACAAACTGCTACATATGCTGCAATATCCTTCTTCATTCCGGTCCACCAGAATGTCTCCTTCAAATCCAAATACATCTTGGTATTTCCTGGGTGAATCGAATAGGGTGAATCATGCGCCTCTTGTAGAATCAACTTCCTGATCTCCAGGTCATTTTGCACATAAACACGGTCCTCAAACCATAGGGTATCGTGCTCATCATCACGAAATCCCTTTGCTTTTCCTTCGCTCATTTTCTTCTTTATAGAAGCAATCTCCTTGTCAGATTTCTGAGCCTCTCCGATTTTATCCATCAATGTTGGCTAAATCTCCAATGCTGCTACATAGCCTTTCGGAACTATCTCTAAACTTAGTTCACGGAGGTTTTTTGATAACTCCTTGGGTATTTCCTCCGTTAATAACGTATTGACATGGCTCTTATGACTCAATGCGTCAGCTACTACATTAGCTTTTCCGGGATGGTAACGTAATCTCATATCATAATCCTTGATGAGCTCCAACCATCTCCTTTGTCTGAGATTCAATTCCTTCTGCGTGAAAATGTACTTCAAACTCTTGTGATCCGTATACACCTCACAATGATTTCCAATGAGGAAATGTCTCTATGTCTTCAATGCATACACTACGGCTGCTAACTCCAAATCATGCGTAGCATAATTCAATTCATGAGGCTTCAGTTGTCGTGAAGCATACGAAACAACTCTCCCTTCCTGCATAAGCACTGCTCCAAGTCCTCGACGTGAAGCGTCGCAATACACCTCATAATCCTTGGTCTGATCTGGCAAAATCAACACTGGTGAGGTAACCAATCGTTTCTTCAACTCCTAGAAACTAGCCTCACACTCCTCAGTCCAATTGAACTTGGTTTCCTTCTTCAACAACTCCGTCATAGGCTTTGCAATCTTTGAAAAGTTCTCAATGAACCTCTGGTAGTATCCTGTGAGTCCAAGAAAACTTCGGATCTCTCCAACTGTCGTTGGTGCTTCCCATTCAGTTACGGTCTCAACCTTTGTGGGGTCAGCTGCTATCCCTTCTCCGGATATAACGTGTCCGAGGAATCCTACTTCCTTCAACCAAAACTCACATTTGCTAAATTTGGCATATAATTGATGTTCCCTTAGTTTCTCCAAAACCAAACGCAAATGTTCCTTATGCTCTTCTTCATTCCTTGAATAAACCAGGATATCATCAATGAACACTACGACGAACTTATCCAAAAACTCCATAAACACTTTGTTCATCAGGTTCATAAAATAGGCAGGTGCGTTAGTCAATCCAAATAACATAACGGTATACTTGAAAGCACAAGTGCTCCCTAGGTGGTTTTGGTAATTGATGACAACATATCTCTTGTTGGACTAATACCTTTACCTAGTATATTTCAGATAAGTTCAACAATGGAGTGGCATGGACTAAAGGTTGTGGGAACCTCTTCAAGATGCTAAGGACAAAGGATTGGCTAAAGCTTCAAGCTCAAGACTCTTCCTTTTATATATTTTAGTGATCCAAGATCACATTGAGTCTTTAGGAAAAGCCAATACTATCAAGAAGGGATGAGGTGATGTTTAATGAGCCTCTTGCTCAAGTGCTTAATGATATGCTCCAAAATCCTCAGCTACTTTCCTACTTCCACAAATGACCTAAACCCTAAGCCAAACTCGGTCATACCGATTCTGTCAATCCGGCGCCACCGAGTTTCACTTGTCATTTGCCACTGCCAAACCCTAGCAATTCGGTCCTACCAATACGGATCTCGGTCTCACCGAGATGGGCTTGCAAACTCTCTGTTACCTATTGCAATATCTTCAGTCCCACCGAGATATACAATCGGCCCCACCAAGTTTGCTTGGCCAACTCTCAGTTTCACTTATTACCAAAATCGGTCCCACCGAGTTTGAGTAATCGGTCAAACCGAGTTTTGGATTTTCCAAAACCCTAACCAAATCAGTCCTACCGAGTTGCATCTCAGTCCCACCGAAATTCCTAACGGTCACTAGGTTTACCATTTCGGTCCGACCGAGTTTGATGATTCGGTCCCACCGAGATTGGAAAACTGTGTGTAACGGTTGGATTTTGTGTGGAGGCTATATATACCCCTCCACCACCTCTTCATTCGGAGAGAGAGCCATCAGAACACATACACCATTCCTACTCATATGTTCTGAGAAAGAACCACCTACTCATGTGTTGAGACCAAGATATTCCATTCCTACCATATGAATCTTGATCTCTAGCCTTCCCCAAGTTGCTTTCCACTTAAATCTTCTTTCCATCAGATCCAAATCCTATGAGAGAGAGTTGAGTGTTGGGGAGACTATCATTTGAAGCACAAGAGCAAGGAGTTCATCATCAACACACCATTTGTTACTTCTTGGAGAGTGGTGTCTCCTAGATTGGCTAGGTGTCACTTCGGAGCCTCCGACAAGATTGTGGAGTTGAACCAAGGAGTTTGTAAGGGCAAGGAGATCGCCTACTTCGTGAAGATCTACCGCTAGTGAGGCAAGTCCTTCGTGGGCGATGGCCATGGTGGAATAGACAAGGTTGCTTCTTCGTGGACCCTTCGTGGGTGGAGCCCTCCGTGGACTCGCGCAACCGTTACCCTTCGTGGGTTGAAGTCTCCATCAACGTGGATGTAGGATAGCACCACCTATCCGAACCACAGGAAAAACATCTGTGTCTCCAATTGCGTTTGAATCCTCCAAACCCTTCCCTTTACATTCTTGCAAGTTGCATGCTTTACTTTCCGCTGCCTATATACTCTTTGCATGCTTGCTTGATATGTATTGTGTATGTTGAAATTGTGCCCGAACTCCACTTAAACCGAAAAACCGTAAAAAGTGCAACTTTAGCATTAAGTGTCTATCCCCCCCCCCTAGACACTCCTTCTTCTAGATCCCACAAGTGGTATCAGAGCTTTGGTCTCCATTGCCTTGGTTTAATCACCATTGGAGGAAGATGGATGTGTTTACCTTAGGGAGTCTTAGACATAGAGTGCCTATTCTTGATGGAGAGTACTTTCATGAGTGGAAAAATGAGATGCTTGTAATCTTCAATCAATATCATTTAAACAACTATATTCCTAGCCCTTGTGCACCTCATATTGATCCTTTGCATCCTACCCTAGATGAAGATATTGACATGATTCGCAATCTTAGAACCATTGAGCTCATCATTAAAGGATTGCCCAAAAATTTGATTGCTAGTTTGCCTACTCTTAATTGTGCCTATACTATATGGAAATTTCTTGAGGAACGATTTCCCAATCATTCCTTGAAAAATTTGGATAAAATTCTCCATAAATCTATTGCCTTGAGTAAGATGAACTCTAGTGATACTAAGTTTAGTGATTGTCTATTTGAGCTTACCAATCTCAAGCATGCTAAAGGAGATGTTGGAATCATTAGTGATATTATATTTGAAGCTATAAGAATTCATAAAAGTGACCACTTTGACGACCATTTATCTAATGAATTACCCTCTCTAGGAAATGATGAGTCACAAGATCATGATGAACATGGATACTATGATGATGATAGTGACTTGGACCTTGATGATACAATGAGACATTTTGGTCTTACGGCAAATCTTCGGGGATATGCGCCAGGTGGAAAGGAATGGGTTCTTGATAGTGGATGTACTGATCACATGACCGGAGATGAAGAGATGTTCCGTGAGCTTGCTGAAAATGACGGCCCTCGAAAATATGTCACCTTTGGTGATAATTCAAAGGGTAAAGTAGTTGGCCTTGGTAAGGTGGCCATCTCACATGATAGTTCCATTCAAAATGTCATGCTCGTTGAATCTCTCGGCTACAATTTACTTTCAGTATCTAGACTTGCTGATTTTGGCCTAAATGTTCTATTTACTGAGGTAGATTGCCAAGTGTTTCGTCGAGACAATCATAAAATGGTTTTTACCGGTATGCGTAGAGGTGATCTTTACATTGTCGATTTCACTAAAAAGGCACAACCTAAAACTTGCTTCATTGCTAAATCCTCAAAAGGTTGGTTGTGGCATAGACGACTAGGTCACGTTGGCATGAGAAATCTTGACAAGCTTATTAAAGGAAATCATATCCTTGGAGTTAACGATGTCATATTTGATAAGGATAGACTTTGCAGCACTTGTCAAGCAGGTAAATAGGTTGGAGGAAGGCATCCTGTGAAGAACATCATGACCACAAGGAGGCCACTCGAGCTACTTCATATGGATCTTTTTGGTCCCAACGCCTACAAAAGTCTCGGTGGAAATTCTTTTGGTCTTGTTATAGTTGATGATTTTTCAAGATTTACGTGGGTGTTCTTTCTTAATGACAAGTCGCAGGTCCAGAAGATCTTCAAAAACTTCGCTAGGAAAGCCCAAAATCAATTTTAAGTGAAGATCAAGAAGGTTCGGAGTGATAACGGAACGGAGTTCAAGAACGCAAATGTGGACACCTTTCTTGACGAAGAAGGGATTTCACACGAGTTCTCGGCTACGTACACACCTCAACAAAATGGAGTTGTTGAGAGGAAGAACCGGACGCTCATCAAAATGGCAAGAACGATGCTTGATGAATACAAGACGCTAAAGCACTTTTGGGCAGAAGCGGTTGAGACAGCTTGTCACGCAACAAATCGTTTGTATCTTCACAAGCTACTCGGCAAGACTGCATACGAGCTCCTCACCGGTAACAAACCTCAAGTTGGATACTTTCGAGTATTCGGCTCAAAGTGCTATATTCTTGATAAGCATCGTCGTTCAAAGTTTGCTCCTAAATCTCATGAAGGCTTCCTACTCGGTTATGGCTCAAACTCTCACACTTACCGTGTCTACAACAATTTCACCCGAAAGGTTGAAGAGACGGTAGATGTGAAGTTTGATGAATCTAATGGCTCTCAAGTAGAGCAATTGCCAATTGATGTAGGAGACAAAGACCCTTCAGAAGCAATCCAAGACTTGTCCATTGGCAAAGTTCGTCCAATGGAGGTGAAGGAGAGTACGTCATCCGTCCAAGTGGAAGCTTCTACTTCACGACAAGGTGAACCAAGAATCGACACGGAAGCATCCACAAGTGGGACACGCCAAGATGAAGAAGATGAGGAAGTACATCAAGACGAACATCAACAACCTCCTTCCCCACCACGACAAGAGAATGACAACATCAACAATAAAGAAGGCCAAGAAGAAGAACAAGATGAAGAAGATGCTCAACGAAGACCCAAGAAAAAGCTCTCACGAGTTCGAGCAAGAATTGCCAAAGATCATCCCGTCGAGCAAATCCTTAATGATATACAAACCGGGGGAATCACTCGCTCAAAAACTCGTTTAGCTAACTTTTGTGAAAACTATTCATTCATCTCTAGCATTGAACCTATGAAGGTTGAAGAAGCATTGGAAGATCCGGATTGGATAAACGCTATGCATGAAGAGCTACACAATTTTGAGAGAAACCAAGTTTGGACATTGGTTGAGAAGCCCGAAAACAACCACAACATCATTGGTACCAAATGGGTGTTTCGCAACAAGCAAGATGAAGATGGACAAGTGGTCCGCAACAAAGCACGTCTCGTCGCCCAAGGGTACACACAAGTCGAAGGTATGGACTATGGTGAGACATATGCTCCCGTTGCTAGACTTGAGTCCATTCGCATCTTACTTGCCTATGCTAATCACCATAATATCACCTTGTACCAAATGGACATTAAGAGTGCTTTTCTAAATGGGGAAATAGAGGAGGAAGTTTATGTCAAACAACCTCCCGGCTTTGTCAATCCTAAGAAACCTAATCATGTTTACAAACTTCACAAAGCTCTTTATGGTCTTAAACAAGCTCCTAGAGCATGGTATAAATGCTTGACCAAGTTCCTTATTGCAAGTGGTTTTGAAATTGGTAAAATTGATTCTACTCTCTTCACTAAAAGGGTTAATGGAGAACTATTTGTATGTCAAATCTATGTTGATGATATCATATTTGGTTCAACTAACCCTCTCTTTAGTGAAAAGTTTGGAAAGCTAATGTCAGAGAAGTTTGAGATGTCTATGATGAGTGAACTCAAATTCTTTCTTGGTTTGCAAATCAAGCAAACTAAGGAAGGTACATTTGTCTCTCAAACGAAGTACACCAAGGACTTATTCAAGAATTTCAATATGCAAGAGTGCAAAGGTATGTCTACACCCATGCCCACTGGTGGACATAATGATTTGACCAAAGATGGTGAACCGGTTGATCAAAAGGTTTATCGTTCTATGATTGGTTCATTACTATACCTATGTGCTTCACGTCCCGATATTATGATAAGTGTATGCATGTGTGCACGATATCAAGCTGCTCCTAAAGAATGTCACCTTAAGGCTGTGAAAAGGATAGTGAGATACTTAATTCACACACCAAACTTTGGCATTTGGTATCCTAAGAGGTCTTCTTTTGATCTTGTTGGCTATTCTGACTCGGATTATGCCAGAGACAAGGTTGATAGGAAGTCCACTTCGGGTACCTGTCAATTTCTTGGCAGATCTCTTGTGTCTTGGTCCTCCAAGAAACAAAACTCGGTATCCTTATCCACCGCCGAAGCGGAATACATTGCCGCTTGTTCATGTTGTGCTCAATTACTTTGGATGACCCAAACTCTTAAAGATTATGGAATTTATGTGAAACATGTTCCACTGCTTTGTGACAATGAAAGTGCTATCAAAATTGGTCATAATCCCGTACAACATTCTCGAACTAAGCATATTGAAGTTCGTCATCATTTCATTTGAGATCATGTTGCTAAGGGTGACATTAATCTTAAGCATGTTCGCACTGACAAGCAATTAGCGGATATATTCACTAAACCACTTGATGAGAAAGTATTTTGCAGGCTAAGAGGAGAATTGAACATCATTGATGCTTCAAACGTGGTGTAGGAACTCCATTGGACACATGCAAGACATGAGCTTATGACTAATCCATGATATATCTCTTATGATGACTATCTTACGTCTTGGATATATTTGTACCTTGCATGTTGTCTAACCCATGTAGGTACTTGGTTGAAACTAATTCCATGGGATTGCGACTCACTCACATCTTGAGCAATCTCTACATCACCAAGTCTCTACACAATTGTGGTTGAAGACAAGGAAGCACAAAACCATTCAAACATATCCTTTGACAAATTCTATGTTGAGCTTCATGATTGTCATTTTTGGATACACAAGTGCTCTTCCTTGCAAGAACTAACCCATGTAGGTAGATGAACTCAAACTCCAAGTGGTGCTCCAAATTCTTGATGGACTACATCAACCTTGAGCACCCACACAAATTCAACTACATCAGCAAGAACCACTCCACCACCCAAGGTATGTTATCCCATCTTAGAGAAGCTTTACTCCAAGACATGAGTCAAAGCAACTCAACAAGATGTGAATACATCAAGATGCTTAAACGAAAAATGGCAACCCCATTTTGAGCTTAAACGATGAGTATGACCTATGATCAAGTGTTCTCACTTGACTCCTAAGTCAATATACTCTAACATAGGTGACTATGTCACCGCCCAACTCTAGATGAAGTTCTCTTGTGTTTCTTTCTGTGTTACTGCATTTGTCTCATGCTTGTTTATTTGTTTCCTTCTACTTCATCCAGATCCTTCAGTTTCTTTTCTTTTCTTTTTATTCTACATTTTCCGCATTCAATTCATTGCAAATCTTTGTGAGATCCTGCATGTCTAGTGAGCTGAGGTGACAAGTGTTCTTCTCTGTGTGAACTCGGTCTCACCGAATTGTAATTTTCGGTCCAACCGAATTCCTTCGGTACCACCGAATCATACCACTCGGTGCCACCGACTTCGCAACAAGAAAAACAGTTTGTCACATAACCTATAATTCTTCTGATCCAGCTCCACTCAATGAATCTTGTCCTCTACAAGCATCCCAATTTTATTCTTTGCTTTATGCTGAGTCTCAAGGACCAAACCATTTGGACGGATTCCAGAAGAACCTTCTTGGAAACTGATGTCAAAGGGGGAGAGAGAGATCACATCAAAGCTTATCTTCGGGGAGAAAGAGATCACATCAAAGCACTAAAGGGGGAGAGAACATCTCAAGGATCCCAGATGTCCCAGATAATGTATTAAGGGGGAGAAAGAGATCCCTAGGGGGAGAGACAATACTCAAGGATCCCAGATGCTTGATGATCAAGAGGAGAGATGTCACATGTCTTTTTAGGGGGAAAGACATGTTCATTTGTTGTGTTTCTTTCAACTCTGATTTTCTATTCCCTATCTTCTCCCAATATCCCACATAAGATTCAGGGGGAGCAAGACACTTATGGGAAAGAAATCAGTCAAATTCATTGCATATCTTTACTCTTGGGGACATGTTGAATTCAATGCAGTACCTAGTACTTACTCTCTACATGTCATCCCAGTCTTGGTATTCTTGTGGTTTCTTCAGTTTACTCTGGCTAGTGGATGTACCTGTGTTATCTAACCTTGTTTGTGCAGGTTCATTCCATCCTAAGTCAACCAAAGACTACAAGGTAAGTGTATGCATCAAAATCATGAGTATGAGAAGTTCTTGCTTATGTACATACTGTTTGCAAGAAGGACTCATGAGCATGAAGGTATTTTCCTTAACAATCTTTTACTCTGATGCATATGGCCAAGATACATGTAACACATTGCCCACTCTGTCATGGTTATGCCCTCACATGCCTCTATATTTCACATTCACATGAGTGCATACATGTAGGGGGAGCCTATGCTTGTTACATGTCCTTCCAAAGCTTTACTTGCTGTTCTTTATATTTTTATCTAAAGCTTTGATGTATGTTGCCATCAATTACCAAAAAGGGAGAGATTGAAAGCACAAGTGCTCCCTAGGTGGTTTTGGTAATTGATGACAACATATATCTTGTTGGACTAATACCTTTACCTAGTATATTTCAGATAAGTTCAACAATGGAGTGGCATGGACTAAAGGTTGTGGGAACCTCTTCAAGATGCTAAGGACAAAGGATTGGCTAAAGCTTCAAGCTCAAGACTCTTCCTATTATATATTTTAGTGATCCAAGATCACATTGAGTCTTTAGGAAAAGCCAATACTATCAAGAAGGGATGAGGTGTTGTTTAATGAGCCTCTTGCTCAAGTGCTTAATGATATGCTCCAAAATCCTTAGCTACTTTCCCACTTCCACAAATGACCTAAACCCTAAGCCAAACTCGGTCATACCGATTCTGTCAATCCGGCGCCACCGAGTTTCACTTGTCATTTGCCACTGCCAAACCCTAGCAATTCGGTCCTATCGATACGGATCTCGGTCTCACCGAGATGGGCTTGCAAACTCTCTGTTACCTATTGCAATATCTTCGGTCCCACCGAGATATGCAATCGGCCCCATCGAGTTTGCTTGGCCAACTCTCAGTTTCACTTATTACCAAAATCGGTCCCACCGAGTTTGAGTAATCGGTCAAACCAAGTTTTGGATTTTCCAAAACCCTAACCGAATCGGTCCTACCGAGTTGCATCTCAGTCCCACCGAAATTCCTAACGGTCACTAGGTTTACCATTTTGGTCCGACCGAGTTTGATGATTCGGTCCCACCGAGATTGGAAAACTGTGTGTAACGGTTGGATTTTGTGTGGAGGCTATATATACCCCTCCACCACCTCTTCATTCGGAGAGAGAGCCATCAGAACACATACACCATTCCTACTCATATGTTCTGAGAAAGAACCACCTACTCATGTGTTGAGACCAAGATATTCCATTCCTATCATATGAATCTTGATCTCTAGCCTTCCCCAAGTTGCTTTCCACTCAAATCTTCTTTCCATTAGATCCAAATCCTATGAGAGAGAGTTGAGTGTTGGGGAGACTATCATTTGAAGCACAAGAGCAAGGAGTTCATCATCAACACACCATTTGTTACTTCTTGGAGAGTGGTGTCTCCTAGATTGGCTAGGTGTCACTTGGGAGCCTCTGACAAGATTGTGGAGTTGAACTAAGGAGTTTGTAAGGGCAAGGAGATCGCCTACTTCGTGAAGATCTACCGCTAGTGAGGCAAGTCCTTCGTGGGCAATGGCCATGGTGGAATAGACAAGGTTGCTTCTTCATGGACCCTTTGTGGGTGGAGCCCTCCGTGGACTCGCGCAACCGTTACCCTTCGTGGGTTGAAGTCTCCATCAACGTGGATGTAGGATAGCACCACCTATCCGAACCACGGGAAAAACATCTGTGTCTCCAATTGTGTTTGAATCCTCCAAACCCTTCCCTTTACATTCTTGCAAGTTGCATGCTTTACTTTCCGCTGCCTATATACTCTTTGCATGCTTGCTTGATATGTATTGTGTATGTTGAAATTGTGCCCGAACTCCACTTAAACTGAAAAACCTTAAAAAGTGCAACTTTAGCATTAAGTGTCTAGCCCCCCCCCCCCCTTTAGACACTCCTTCTTCTAGATCCCACAATACTCATACAGTCCATATCTTGTGGTGAATGTTGTCTTAGGTATGTCCTGCTCTCGAATCTTCAACTGGTGATACCCTGATCGCAAGTCGATCATGGAAAACACTTTAGCTCCTTGCAAACGATCAAACAGATCATTAATCATTGGCAGTAGGTACTTGTTTTTGATTGTTACTTCATTTAATCCACGGTAATCAACAACCATCCGTAATGATCCATCCTTCTTCTCCACTAGAACTACGGGTGATCCCCAAGGCGAAGAACTTGGGCGAATGTAACCTTTCTCCAGTAACTCCTTAATCTGATTCTTAATTTCTACCAAATCCTTTGCTGGCATCCGGTATGGTCTCTTTGATATTGGGCCTGTACCTGGCAATAACTCAATCAAAAACTCAATGTCTCTATCCGGTGGCATGCCTGGCAACTCTTCTGGAAATACATCAGGAAAATCCTTTACCACTGGTACTTCCTCCTACACAACTCCTGTTAAGCAATTTACTTGTGTCCTAGTTGGCACATGTCGGGATACATACTTGATCCTTCTTCCTTCTGGCGTTGTAAGCAAAATTGACTTACTAGCACAATCGATGTTTCCTCCATACATCGACAGCCAATCCATACCGAGAATTACATCCAGACCTTGGGATTCCAGAATGATTAAATCTGTTGGGAAAACATGCCTTCCTATGCTTAATGGCACTTGAAAGCATCCTTGACTGGCCATGTATTCTGCTCCTGGTGAGCTTACTAGCATAGGTGTTTTAAGAATCCTAGTGGGCAGGCTATATTTTTTCACAAATCCCCTTGATATGTATGAATGTGATGCACCAGTATCGAAAAGAACGAGTGCGGTAAATGACTTAACCAAAAACTTACCGATTACTGCATCAGGCTGATCTTCAACCTCCTCCACGTTAACGTGGTTCACCTGTCCCCTATTGAAAGGGTTCAGCTTCTTCCCTGAGCTCCCATTACCATTTCCATTCTAGCCATCAGGACATTCATTTGCATAATGTCCGGTCTTGGAACACTTGAAATAGGTGACTTGACTCAGATCTCTCTTGGCTGGGGTTGATGGGGTGGTACGGTTCTGGCCTTTGCTTCCTCCATTCCCATTACCATTCTTGTGGCTGTTATGGTTGTGCGAACTACCTCCTCCATGGGTATGCTAAAACTGAAATCCCGATTTAGGGGTAAAACGGGGCTTCTGTTGGGCTCCAGAGTTATGCTTCCCCTGTCCATACTTCCTCTTGCGGTTCTCAATCTGCTGTTGCTTCCCTTTAATCATGATGGCACGATCTACCAACTCCTGGTAGTTGTTGAAACTTGCTACCATCAACTGCATGCTTAACACATCATTCAATCCTTCCAGGTACTTCTCCTGCTTGGTTGCATCCGTAGCAACGTCATCTGGGGCATAACGTGCTAACTTGCTGAAGTCGTCAACGTACTGGCCAACTGTCCTTCCTCCTTGGCGTAAGTTGCGAAACTCACGCTTCTTCATGGCCACAGCTCCTGCTGAAACATGTGCAGTGCGGAAAGCTTGCTGAAACTGATCCCATGTGACAGTGTCAACTGGGAAGGTGGTTGTGAAATTCTCCCACCATGTTGCCGCGGGTCCGTCAAGCTGATGTGCGGCAAACTTCACTTTCTCACCATCCGTGCATCCTGCAGTGGTCAACTCCCTTCCTATCTTGCGGAGCCAATCGTCTGCTACTATCGGCTCGGTGCTACTAGAAAACACCGGCGGATTTAGCCTAAGGAAACGGGCTAAGTGGTCAACAGGTGGTGGTGGTGGTGGGTTGTTGTTGTTGTTGTTGTTCTGCTGATTCTGGACTAACATTTGCATCAATTGATTCTGTTGTTGGATCAACTGAGTGAGCTCCGGTGGAAATCCATTGTCACATCTCGGAGGCATATGAGGGTTTAGAAAAGACGAGATATAAGAATAGAGTGAGTTCTAAAGAGAAAACACTACCCCAATGCACATGAGCAAATGCACACAAAATCACTTCATTCAATCAAACAAAGGCTTACAATCGATCTAGCTACCACAAAAGTGCTCGAACTATACTGTATACATGGGGGGAATACTACTAATATTTGGTGGTCATCTAGAAATTTGAACCGGTGGAAGACTCCATGATGTCTGCTCCAGCTTCGTCTTCAAATTCGGGTTCACTTGGATCCGAATCGGTGTCGTCGATGATGATGTAGTTGTCCGGACATGCGACGTACATGTCTTCCTTCCTGGATGCTAACTCCCTCTTGAGTTCTTCAATCTCTTGCTTAAGATCGCCATTGTGCCTTGCTAGAGCTACGATCTCGTCCATGTAGTCCTTGCGTGTAGCCTTCAGTTCTCCTTCTAGCTCGATGATCCTTGCCTTCGCATTCTTCAACTCTATCATATCATTGCCATCTGGTTCTCGTGGCGTCGAATGTGCTGGTTTAACTCCTGGATGAACGCTGCAATGGATCTATCCTTCTTGGTGCTGACTAATTCCCATTGTTCATCTCGGCGTCCGCAAATCTGGTAGATAGTGTCCTTGAGGTCTTCTTGATAAACTTCTCCAATGCGTCCTATGGTGATATGGGCTGCCATGCTCTTTCCCAGACTCCAGGTTGGTGCATTGAAAACACTATCTATGGGCTTCGTGATTGGCGCGAATGTCCTTCCCGGAACATGAGCTTGAATCTTCCAGCGCTCCTCTTCAGGTAGGGTGGCGTTGAAGGTTCCCGTGAAACTTGGTAATCCAATGTTTAGGTACTTGGTGACTTCCTTCAAGTGAAATCCAAAAGGTGTGCCTTCATCCGGTAGAGCGTACTTGATCTTCGCGTCCTTCATCCTAAAGAGTAGAAAAGATGAGGAGTTAGAAAATGAGGAGAGAATGGTGATCTATGGCTCTGACTTAGTGGTCTTGTCCTATAGTCAGCGTGTGCTCTGATACCATCTCTGTAGCGACCCGACCCGAATGGATCAAGCCTCTGTGCTCCGGTGTCATCCCTGGATCAGTAATGCTGACACCACATAGTACTTCGAAGGATTTATAGCAGAGTAGCAATCACACACTTATTACATCGATGTCTCAAAAGAGAACTTATTACAATAAATATAGCTTAAGGCCATCTACTATCGATAACAGCGGAAGACTTGGAAGGTAAATGGGTCCATCAACTCCAACGGCATCACTGAGTATAGAACCACGACCTAGAAGCACCTTACTCGTCGTTTGAAAAGTCTGCAACATGAAAGTTGCAGCCCGAAAACGGGTCAGCACATGGAATATGCTGGCAAGGTAACACATAGAGAGTAATGGAATGTAACAGCTATACTATATGTATATTTGGCTGGTGGAAAGCTCTATGGTTACTGTTTTGCGTAAAGCCCATTTTTCCCTACTGCAAAGGAATAAATTTTATTTAACTATCATGGTAGTTGAACATCGAGAATGGTTGACAGCATTCCAATCCCAATTAAGTGAACAATTAAAACCCAACAATATTAATTAGAAGTAACATGATGAGATTCACATGATATTCAAGTACTAGATACTCAAGATGTCCATAACCGGGGACACGGCTAATCATGATTAGTTTATTACACTCTGCAGAGGTTTGTGCACTTTTCCCAACAAGACTCGATCGCCTCCGTTGGGCTTCTCGCACTACACGGTGTTTGAGAAACGGATGACCGAGACACAGTCTTTCAGAAGCGCTAGCACCTTATGATGGATAGACCGGTACACCTACTTTCCCCTACATCTGCTAGTCTACCCTGTAAGAGTTAGCACGACTTAGTCAACTATGCCAGAGCCCATAATGGCTTGTGGCTGCACACGGAAGTATTTAGTATGAAAGATCTTATGATCCATTTGAGCCTGGGTGGCGGTCCAAAAGAAAACAGGCAAGTCCTCATAGACATCAGGTGCCTCAATCCAACCAGATGTGTGTTTAAGTTGCCACCTTAGATAAACCCTTAAAAATTATCACACTCACATCTGTCATGGATATCACTCACCCAATCCACGTCTACTAGCATGGCATGGCATAATAAGCAAACATAGAAATAACTCCCAAAGGTTTCATAATAAGCAAGTAATAGGTACTACCTCATCTACTTCCCATCCCACAATTTAATTAGATCCTAATCATGCAATGTGTGAGGATGGATCTAATGCAATAAAACTAGGTTGTAGAAAAGGTATGATCAAAGTGTTACTTGCCTTGCTGATGATCCGTGAGTCCTAGAAATTCGAAGTAACAGGCGGCGCAATCCGGGTAATCTATCGCAGACAAACAACAAGCATACAATAAGTAATCATCTAATGCACAGGTAAAACTCGAACAAGAGATCGAACCAGAAAGTTCAACTTAAGAACTCCGATTGCAAAGAAAGAAAGAACCGAACAAAGCAACGGAAAACAAATGGCGGAAGAAAACAACTCGGTTCTAGCAAGTTGAAACTAGGTCAAATTTTACCGTAGCAAAAACTTGTTTAAGTTGATCAGTCGGAACGGCGGTTTCGAAACGAAACTCCAGGGGCTTGAATCACCTGATTCCGATAAACGAGCGAGAAGATAAACTAGAACGAAGATCGGATCTGGGATCGCGATCGCGGAATAAATCCGACGAAAAGAAAAAGAAGAACGGTTAAACGAACAGACGTTCATTAACCGAGAACAACCGGTGATCACGTTCGTTAGGCCGAACGGTCCGGCGAACGGTCTCTAGGCAACTAAACCGGAAAAGAAAACGAAACCGATCTAGGGTTTCGAAAAAGAAAACCGAAACAAACGAAAGAAAAGAAAACCGGAACGGTTTATAAGAAAAACCGAACCGAGGGGAAAAAAGAGAGGCGCGGCGCGAGCTACCTCGGCGAGGCTCTGGCGAGGGGGCTCCGGCGGCGGCGTTGGGCGGCGGCGGCGCTATGGGGCGGCGGCGGCGCTATGGGGCGGCGGCGCTAGGGGCGGCGGCTTGGTGTGGGGGAAAAGGGGGGGTGTGGGGGTATTTAAGAGTGGAAGCGGAGGGGAAACTTGGGGGAGGGGGCAAGAAAAGAGGGGGAGAGAGGAGTCCTACTAGGACTCCGCTTGGGGCGGCGGCGGCGCGGCTGCGCGCGCGCGCGCGCGATGGCCGGCCTGGCCTGCGGCTGGGCCTTGGCCCAGGCGCTTTTTTTAAAACGGTTACGCGCGCAGAAAAACAAAGAAAAGAACATCTAAACGGACTCCAAAATTCCCAAAGTAAATTTTCCCCGACTCCTAAAAATGATTCGAACAAAATGAACTTTTCTCGGGGCCTAAAATGCAAATTTTTGAAAACGCGCATGTTTCCCTAATCCAAATAAAAAGGCGAATAAACTCCGACAAATCCAATGATCCTTTCTTCAAAATTTGAGAAGAACTCAAATATGAAAATGACGAAATCTCCAACTCTCTCCGAGGGTCCTTGAGTTGCGTGAAATTTCTAGGATCGACAAAATGCAAGAAATATGATATGCAGGATGATCTAGTGTATAACATTCCAAATTGAAAATTTGGGATGTTACACATTTGGAGATGATGTTTTTTACCTTTGCTATATTTGTTTGATGTTAGGGTCGTTGTACTTATCATACCTTTCCACTAGTTATGCTGGACAACATCGGGAGTGGCTACCATTTTCCGCCGAGGTTAGCTTCACCCCTCGGCTTGTACTCCCCCCGTCGTTCCATAATGTAGTGCATGTAGATCCAGGCCTGGACACTAATTAGCTTCTAATATTTACTTGTTGCTTTGTAATGCCCTTGAGGCGGCTATAGCTCCCACGTGTCGAGGCACGACTTAGAGACATAATCGCATTGAAAGCAATGTCGCAAGTTAGGCAATCATTACAACATCCCATGTAATATATATAGAATAAAAGGGGAGATACAATAGTTGGCTTACACTCGCCACGTCACATCAAAGTACATAAATAACATACATCATCCAAACACTCATGGCCCGACTACGGCGCCAAAATAAAAGACAACCCAACAAGCGACATAGGTCCCGATCAAACCCCAACTGGGCACCACTGGTGATCATCAGGAAAAGACACATAGTAACGCTGAGAATCCTCGTCGTACTCCCACTTGAGCTCAAGCGCGCCATCTGGAGCTGTATCATCTGTCCTTGCATATGGTGTAATAGTAATCTGTGAGCCACAAGGACTCAGCAATCTCGCACCCTCGCGATCAAGACTATTTAAGCTTAATAGGTAGGGTGGGGTAAATATATGTGGAGCTGCAGCAAGCGACTAGCATATATGATGGCTAACTTATTCGCAAAAGAGAGCGAGAAGAGGAGGCAAGCACGAGCGAGAAACTAGAGAGTAACCTGCGCAAACATAACTCCAATACCGTGTCCACTTCCCGGACTCCGCCGAGAAGAGGCCATCACGGTAACACACTCGGTTGATTCATTTTAATTAATTAAGGTTCAAGTTATCTACAACCAGACATTAACAAATTCCCATCTGCCCATAACCGCGGGCACGGCTTTCGAAAGTTCAATCCCTGCAGGGGAGTCCCAACTTAGCCCATGACAAGCTCTCACGGTCAACGAAAGAATAGACCTCCACCCGAGACATTCCGATCAGACTCGGTATCCCGGTACAACAAGACATTTCGACAGGTTAAAATAAGACCAGCAACACCGCCCGAATGTGCCGACAAATCCCGATAGGAGCTGCACATATCTCGTTCTCAGGGCACACTCAGATGAGCAATCCGTACAACTAAAACCAAACCTTGAGTTTCCCCGAAGGGGCTCTGCACAGGGCTCTAGTTCGGACCAACACTCAGAGGAGCACTGGCCCGGGGGGGTTTAAAATAAGATGACCCTCGGGCTCCGGAAACCCAAGGGAAAAGAGGCTAGGTGGCAAATGGTAAAACCAATGTTGGGCATTGCTGGAAAAGCTTTAATCAAGGCTAACTATCAAGGGGTTCCCATTATAGCCCAACCGCGTAAGGGACGCAAAATCCAGGAACATAACACCGATATGACAGAAACTAGGGCGGCAAGAGTGGAACAAAACACTAGGCGAGAGGCTGAGCCTTCCACCCTTTACCAAGTATATAGATGCATTAAGATAACATAGCAATATAATGATATCCCAACAAGTAAATAAATGTTCCAACAAGGAACGGCTCCAATCTTCACCTGCAACTAACAACGCTATAAGAGGGGCTGAGCAAAGCGGTAACATAGCCAATCAACAGTTTGCTAGGATAATGGTGGGTTAGAGGCTGATCATGGCAATTTGGGAGGCTGACAAGCAAGTGGTAGCCATCGTAGCATTGGCATGGCAAAAGAGCGAGCAAACTAGCATAGCAAAGATAGTAGTGATTTCGAGGGTATGATCATCTTGACTGCACAGTTGTTAGAGTTGACTGGATCCTCGAAAGCAAACTCAACGAGCTCCTCGTTAGCAAACTCGTCTCCCGGCCCTACCCAAACAAGACAAACAAACAATAAGGATACAATCAACCACGTGCAAACTCAAGCAATAAGATGCAATGATGGTATGCTATGCGGGATGCGATGCGAGATGCAAAATGCAAGATGTGATAGGAAATGCATGAACCTGGCCTCAACTTGGAAAACCAAGTGTGCCACTGGAAATATGGGATGAAATCGCTTGAAAACGATATAAAGAACGCCGGAATCGGAGTTACGGTTTGGAAATGACAAGCGTTTTAAGGATGACACCGGTCTGCAATTTACAGCAAGTAGGCATCTAAATGCAACGAAATGAACATGCTACAGCCACCAAATATGACAACAAAATACATGGCAGGGATGCCCACAAGATGCTTAACAAAACACTAGCACTGAGCCACGGCCAATTCATACATTAGGAGGTTCAAACAAGCATGGCAAAAACGCAAATGCATAACAGATTTCAGACTTAGTGAAATTAACACTAGTCTGGAATTTCAGATCACGAAGCTCTCTTCGGAGCAGCAAAACAACATGATACATGACCTAATTATGGAAAGTAAGAACATGGAATGGAGCAACTCAACAAGCTTAAAAAAAGTCCCCAAGTAACCTGGGGCCAAAAGGGACCACAAAATATACTAACAAGCCCACGAACATAGCTAAAACACAATCAGTTCTCAGACTTAGTGAAATCTGAGACATGCTGAAATTTAACTCACTAAGGCATGCAAACGAGCTCGATGCACTCACTACGGTGCAAGTCATGGCAAGGCAAGCATGTATCCATTAAGAAGGCACAAAATTCTAGCTAGACATGGCAAGAACAATGGCATAGCATGCACGGATCAATAACAATAGCATCGGCAAAATCGCAAACAAGTTGACGATCTGCCCAGATTTACCACGAAGCAAAAGTAGAGCTTGATTGACTCAAGCTAGAGTACTCCACATATGCAAACAAAGACATTGATGGATAGAGCATAACATGATTAACAAAACTCCTTTACTGATCATCCTCTAAAAAGGCACGGATCACTAGGAAACAAGCTGACCATATGGCATCATGAACTAAATAATCCCAGACTTAGTGAAAACTACTAAGTCACTGAAAACAGATTTACCGGGTGCCTCACTTTGCAAGCTTGCACAAGTCACCACACACATCCTAAAAATGCATGGGTTGCACCTCTGGAAAGAAGACAAAATGCTTAACAAAACTTATGAAGGACTCACAGGCATATCATGCACACAATAATCATGGCAAAAATGACAAAAGTCTAAGATGAACTAGCAGATCTGACAATTATCTCACGAAGCCTCCTTCTAGCAGCATTTCGGGCATCAAGATGAACTCAAATGCAAATGATGCAATGGAATGAAATGATGTACTCATCGAGACGAACATTTTGATATACTATATGTCCAAAACGGAGCTACGGATGCGGAGATATGGCAGGTCAAAGATTGCTCGAAAATTAGGGTTTGGGACGAAAAAGTCAACCCCGAGATGACCCAGATCCAGATCTAGATCGGGCGCGGATAACGAGGTTCGTCGGATTTCCTGTTCACCGGAGGGATCGGGTCGCCCGACTTGGAGCTCGCGGGGAGAGGCTCGCCGGCCGGACTTGCCGGGCGGAGGAGGGAGCGGCGCCGGCGACGTGCGTGGAGGCGGCGGCGGCTCGGGCGGCGTGGTGGCGGAGGTCCACGGCGGCGGTGGTCCGACGAGGTGGCCCGCGGCGGCCGGAGAGGATGGCGCGGTGGTCCGGCCACCGGACGCGAGGGCGAGGGCGGCGGAGTGGCGGCGCGAGGCGGCGGAGACCTCGGGCTCGCGGGGGCCCGAACCGGGCCTCCCGGGCCGGGGCGGCGATGCCCACGTGGCAAGGCGGGATTGGCGGCGGCGAAGTGTCCGGCCGGGTCGGACGTGTCCGGCTCGGCTCGGAGATGTTTTTTTTAGACTAGGGTTTCGGGGAAGAGAGATCCGAAAACGAAGGGGTCCTATTTATAGGCATAAGTGGAGCTAGGAGAGTCCAAATGAGGTGCGGTTTTCGGCCACGCGATCGTGATCGAACGCTCTAGATGATGGAGCTGAGTTTGGTGGGTTTTGGGCCAAAATGGAGGGGTGTTGGGCTGCAACACACACGATGCCTTTTCGGTCCCTCGGTTAACCGTTGGAGTTTCAAACGAAGTCCAATTGATACGAAACTTGACAGGCGGTCTACCGGTAGTAAACCAAGGCCGCATGACAAGTCTCGGTCCAATCCGGAAATGTTTAATCCCCACACACGGAAGAAAGCCAGAAATGACCACCGGAGGAGAACGAAGCGTCGGAATGCAAAACGGACAACGGGGAAAATGCTCGAATGCATGAGATGAACACGTATGCAAATGCAATGCACATGATGACATGATATGAGATGCATGAGAACGAAAACAACACACGGAGACAAAGACCCGAACCCGAGAAATAAATATAACTTAACGCCGGAAACGGCAAGAGTTGGAGTACAAATTGGAAAAGTTATATCTGGGGCGTTACATGCTTGTAGGTACATATGCCCTTGGCAAGGATCCACGCATCGACCCTTTTTGGGTATGGAGCAATGAGATATTGATGAACAAGCATCAAGTGAGGAAAATGATAAGGATTATTAGCAAAAAGATACGAATGGTGGCAATCAAATTATTTGTTTATGCTCTATCCAACACAACAGTGAGCTGTAGGATGGTAACTACAAACTCTGCAGCCTTCTCTTTTTACTGCCCATAATGAGTTGTTAGACAACAATGTCTGAATCTTTTTCGTTCCCAATGGTTCCCGAAGCAGTTCACTCAAGATTACCTTGCAAAGTACATGATTGGTGGACACGCAATGAAGGTTAAAGTATTTCATCCAGACTACAATGAGCATCGAGAAGTCCTAATGAAGACAGTGAAGGATGGACGGGCAGCCATCACAAGGGGTTGGCCTAGAGTCGTGCGCGCATTACACACGGAGGAGGGAACAATATGGGCATTCCGCTTCACCTTCTCTAGCAACCAGAAGGTCTTTCACCTCTCTTTTTACAGTCTTTAGTACAACTGTGGTTCATCATTCTTTACTTGGTGCTTCTGTAGTTCTTCAGTATATGTACATGTGCATCGAATTATGCATTCGTGGTTGAACCTATATTTGTAATAAACATGGTTGGATATGAAATAAGTGATTCCCTACTTTCAAATTCAAAACATGTGATTTTTAAATTAGGGATTACACTGCACACGGTTTGCAAAAGCGAAACGTCTACGATATACGTGGAGATCAGAAACGTTTCTAGGATCCACTACGTGTGCGATCAATCTCCACTGCACACATGACTTTCTCTTGAAAACTGTTTGCGTTAGGCCACCTTGCACAAACGTTTACCACATAAAAAATGTGTGTGATGGACAGCCTTTGCCACACAATTTCTTCTACGCACCATGTGTGATGCATTCAATAACGCAAACGATAAATTATTAATATCCTGTGCAATGGCAATGCTATCACAAACGATTTAACGGGAAAAATTGTGTGTGATGTACCTGTGAACGGGAACGTTTTCCTTGGAGCGACTGTGTGGGATGTACATACGAACGGAAAGTTTAGCAGAGACTGACTGTGTGGGATGTACTTGTGACTGGAAACAATTTCGCCTCTATAATTGTATTTTTATCATCTCTACTGTACATATTTCCGTATTTGAGCGCTCGCCGGTCGCACATGACCTCATTTTGCCGAGCGTGTGTGCCAAGAGGGCATATCCCCGATGGTTTCTGGGTCATGTGGGAAGGACACCCCTATTGCCCACACTCACTTGGAGACGGTTCCAAATGTCGTCACGGAAAGGGGTTAAAAACCATTTGTATAGCACCGACGCATACCAGTGAAGTAATAAATCATATCCTAGAGACTACGCACACAACCAGGAGCAAGAGTATTATACTAAGTCTTAGCCTCACCCTTTAATGAGAACGGAAATAATTTGAGAATATAATAGTAGCGAATTTTCTCATCATGAGCAAAATGAGTGGATATGTCATTCAACTTAGTAAGATGTGCCACAACAGTTTCAGTTTCATAACCATGGAAAGGGTCGGATTCAACCAAAGTGATTAACTCTGGGTCGACAGAGAATTCATAATCCTTATCATCAACAAAGATAGGTGAAGTAGCAAACTTAGGATCACATTTCATTTTAGCATTAAAAGTCTTTTCTTTATACTTGCATAATAATTTTTCTAGATCATCTCTATCCTTACAAGCAAGAATGTCTCTAGTTGTCTCCTCATCCATAACATAACCTTGCGGTACCTTTGGCAATTCATATCTAGGAGAGCTAGGTGTACTAGGTGTTTCAAGATTTTCAGTTTCAATAATTTCATCGGTTTTAGCATTCACAAAAGCTTTAGTTCTAGCAATTTGTTCATCAAGAAATTCACCTAGTGGCACACTATCATCAAGCAAGGTACTAGCATCATCATGAGTAACATTCATAGCAGAAGTAGCATCATCAATAACTTGCGACATATCAGAATTGATAACATTTGGTGGTGTTGCTAGTGTACTTATAACAGAAGGTGAATCTAAAGCGGATTTGGATGGTAGTTTCTTACCTCCCCTCGTCTTAGAGGGAAAAATCTCAGTCTTAGCGTCCTTCGGATTCTTCATAGTGATAATTTGATAATAATCCCAAGTGACTCAACAAATATCGCTATGCTCCCCGGCAACGGCGCCAGGAAAAGTTCTTGATAACCCACAAGTATAGGGGATCGAAACAGTTTTCAAGGGTAGAGTATTCAACCCAAATTTATTGATTCGACACAAGGGGAGCCAAAGAATATTTGCAAGTATTAGCAGCTGAGTTGTCAATTCAACCACACCTGGAGATTAATTATCTGTAGCAAAGTGATCAGTAGCAAAGTAGTATGATAGTTTTGATAGTAGTAGCAACAACAATAGCAATGGTAACAGTGATAGCAATGATTTGGTAGCAAGTGCAGCAGTAACAATAGCAGTAGTAACTTAGCAAGAACAATATGAGAGGAATTCGTAGGCATTGGATCGATGAATTCATTGGTTGATATTCATCATATAACAGTCATAACCTAGGGCAATACGACACTAGCTCCAGTTCATAAATATAATGTAGGCATGTATTCCATAAATAGTCATACGTGCTTATGAAAGAACTTGCATGCCATCTTTTGTGCTACCCTCCCATGGCAGCGGGGTCCTATTGGAAACCAAGGGATATTAAGGCCGCCTTTTTATAGAGACCCGGAACAAAGCATTAACACATAGTGAATACATGAACTCCTCAAACTACGGTCATCACCGGGAAGTGTCCCGACTATTGTCACTCCGGGGTTGCCGGATCATAACACATAGTAGGTGACTATAACTTGCAAGATCGGATCTAGAACATAGATATAATGGTGATAACATAAACGGTTCAGATCTGAAATCATGGCACCCGAGCCCAAAGTGACAAGCATTAAGCATAGCAAAGTCATAGCAACATCGATCTCAGAACATAATGGATACTGGGGATCAAGCCCTAACAAAACTAACTTGATTACATGATGAATCTCATCCAGCACCTCACCGACCAGCGAGCCTACGAAGGAATTACTCACTCCCGGTGGGGAGCATCATGGAATTGGTGATGGAGAAGGGTTGGTGATGACAAAGATCCCCCTCTCTGGAGCCCCAAACGGACTCCAGATCTGGCCTCCCGATGAAGAACATGAGGTGGCGGTGGCTCCGTCTTGTGAAACGTGATACTTCTTTCTCCCTGATTTTTCTCTCCAAATATGTGAATTTATAGTACCAGGGTTGAAGTCTACGGGGCCACCAGGTGGGGACAACCCACCTGGGCACGCCTGGAGGTGGGCACCCTGGTGGGTTGTGCCCACCCAGGTGCCCCCTCCGCTGATTCTTGGCTCCAGAAATTCTTATTTATTGAATAAAAAATCCTCGCAAAGTTTCGTTCCAATCCGAGAACTTTTATTTCTTCTAAAAAACAACGCCATGGTAGTTTTGCTGAAAACAGCGTCAGTTCGGGTTAGTTTCATTCAAATCATGCAAATTAGAGTCCAAAACAAGAGGAAAAGCGTTAGGAAAAGTAGATACAATAGAGACGTATCAACAGTCAAATTCGGCATAATGTTCATGCTTATGTGGATGATATTGTGGTCAAATCTAGGAAGAAGGAGACTCTCCTGGATGATCTGAAAGAAACTTTTGATAATCTCTGGTTCTACAAGATGATGCTTAACCCGGCCACGTGTGTCTTTGGTGTGCATGCAGGCAAACTGTTGGGGTTTATGGTGTCACAAAGGGGCATTGAATCTAACCAGGAGAAGATCAAGGCTATCAACTCCTATGCTGAGCCGACATTGTCGGCGTTCTAGGAACGGGGGTCCCCAGACTTGCCTGTCTGCGGCCTGCGGCGTGGCTCGAGGAGGGGACCAGCACGGCCCATCTTCATCAACATAGACCCAAGACCCTTGCGAGGGGTCAAGCCTCGCGGGGCGGACGACACGGAGCTTCCTCAGGCACGGCCTCATTAGGCTGGCTCGCGAGGAGGCGGAGAGATCAAGGCGGGGTACCTCACGAGGTGCCCGTGACGCAAGCCATGACGACCAAGGGTGCCAGGCGGGCGCCAGCCCGCGTAGTGTCCTCCTTTCCTCTTTGGTGCAAAGGGAGCAAGCGCAGGCGAGAGCATCAAGCAGAGGCACCCGTTTCGGTGCAACGAGACCAAGACCAGCCCAACGGCAGGGAGGAAGTCATTGTGGAGCCCAAGCCAGCGTCACCGCCAGAGCCTTTGGTAGGCGAGGACCAACTTTAGTCAGGATAAGTGTACCAGATGTTCCCCTTCAAAATGGCCAATTGTTGGCGCCCTTCCCGCTCAATATTTGGGAAGAGGCCCAGGGCCTTTGCCTATAAATAGGACTAGCCACCCCCAGAGTAGGGGGGATCTAGAATCGGCCAACCCAGAAAGAAGTTGGGATCGGATCGAGTAGCATCACACAGAGAGAGAGAGAGAAGGGTGATTGAACTCCTCCCAGCAGTTCATCGCCCCAGCCAAGAACAGACCCTCGCGAGGCTGTTCTTCCTTGTATTGCTCATTATCATTAGGCCAAGAGGCAATCCACCACACCACACACTGGAGTAGGGTATTACACCACAACGGTGGCCCAAACCAGTATAAACTCCGTGTCTCTTGTGCTGTTCTTTCCATAGCTTAGATCTTAGCGTGGCAGTGGGGCGCAGGTAGGTAGAAGGCGAAATCTCCGTGTGCACCCCAGTGTTCGAACCTCAAGGGTCTGCCGGAACCTGAAATCCGACATTTGGCGCGCCAGGTAGGGGTGCACCGGAGTTTTCCCTTCCGCCACCGCCACGACCTGCCTCGCGATGAGTAGCGCGTCGCCCGCTCTGGCCGCCGGTGCCAGCACGGGGGCCAGGGGCTCCGAGCCCTGGCCCCAGCCCTGCAACGGGTACGGTGGCCGGACAAGTTCAGGCCAACAACGCCGTCGTGCTACAGCGGCGCGACTGATCCGCTGGCCTTCTTGCTGGCGTACGAGGAGGCCATCCTCGAAGCTGGAGGTGATGATAGGGTCATGGCCAACTGGCTCCCCATGGCCCTCACCGGTGATCCGCGCGCATGGCTGCTCCACCTGCCGGCAACCTCCATGGCCTCTTGGGAAGATCTCCGCAACCTCTTCCCCGCCCACCACGCTACACCAACACCCCCGGTCATCGTGGCCCTCCTGGGCGGCTTGCAGGCGCCGCCTACAAGTCACCACGTCAAGCCGTTCATCCGCCGAGGCAGCGCCGCTTCCACGTGGCAGGGGGCTCTCCCGGACCGGGCGGCTCCCAAGGCCGGCCTGACCTTCAGCTCGGAGGACCACCCCTCCAACTCGGCCTGCTCGGGTGCGCTCCCCATGCTGTGCACCCCCACCATCTGCCAGGTGGCCGTCACCAGAACTCTCATCGATGGCGGTGCGGGCCTCAGCGTGCTCTTGGTTGAGGCCTTCAACCTCCTCTACATACCCCTGGAACGGATGCAACCCAGCCGGCCCTTCTCAGGCGTTGGGGCGGATCATCCAGCTCCTTGGGACAGATCCGTCTCCCAGTAACCTTCGGCACCTACATCAACTTCCACACGAAGTTGGTCGACTTCAACATCGCCCCCATCGGCCTCCCCTACAACGCCATCCTCGGCTACCCAGCGCTGGCCCAGTTCATGGCCGCGACGCACCCGGCGTACAACCTCATGAAAATGCCCGGGAGCAGCGGTGTCCTCACCGTGCACGGGGACACCGGAGACGCGCTGCGAGTACTCAAGCTCGCCTTCAAGACGGCGGCGGTGGCACAGCCCGCCGACTCGGACACCCCCGAGCCCAAGGGGGCTGCACCCGCCAAGAAGAAACAGTTGTTCACCCAAGAGAAGGTAGAAACCAAGCAGATACCCGTCGATGAGGACGGGTCCACCAATGCCACTTTCACCATAGGCGCCAACCTCGAGCCCGAGCAGGAGGAGGCCCTGGTCAGGTTCCTGCGTGCAAACAAGAAGGTATTCGCTTGGGAGCCTGACCAGTTGGCGGGGATCCCTAGGAGCGTAATCGAGCATCACCTCAACGTGTGCCCCAACGTGCGCCCTGTGAAGCAGAAGGCAAGGCGGCAGTCCACAGAAAAGCAGGCCTTCATCGTCCAAGAGACCCGCAAACTAGAAGCCGCTGGGGTCATTCGCGAGGTCCGATACCCGGATTGGTTGGCCAACCCTGTCGTTGTGCCAAAGAAGGGAGGGAAGGAGCGCATGTGTGTCAACTTCACCAACCTCAACAAGGCATGCCCGCAAGATCCGTTCCCACTCCCCCACATCAACGAGATCGTCGATTCCACCGCAGAATGCGACCTGCTATGCTTCTTGGATGCCTTCTCTGGGTATCACCAGATCAAGATGGCGGTAGAAGACGTCGAAAAGACAGCCTTCCTAACCCCGTGTGGGGTGTACTGCTACACATGCATGCCATTCGGGCTGCGTAACACAGGGGCGACCTTTCAGCGGCTGATGCACATCACCTTGGGCCTGCAGCTCGGGAAGAATGTTGAGGCTTACGTCGATGACATTGTGGTGAAGTCTCGGGAGGCCAGGACCCTGATACAAGACCTGGAGGAAACCTTCACGAGCCTCAATGCAGTGAATCTGCGGCTCAACCCAGAGAAGTGTGTGTTCGGAGTCCCCTCGGGCAAGCTCTTGGGTTTCCTCGTGTCCCACCGAGGCATCGAGGCTAACCCGGAAAAGGTCAAGGTGGTCGAGGACATGAGCCTGCCAAAGTCCCTCAGAGAAATGCAGAAGCTCACTGGGCGCGTGACCGCGCTAGGGCGCTTCATCTCCAAGTTGGGGGAGCGAGCGCTGCCCTTCTTCCAGCTAATGAAGAAAAAGGGGCCCTTTGAATGGACTGAAGAGGCCGACAAGGCGTTCCAGGATCTCAAGAGATACCTGACCAGCCCTCTGGTCATGGTGGCTCCGCGCCCTCAAGAGCCCCTGGTGCTTTACCTCGCCGCCACTCCCTAATCCGCCAGCATAGCCCTGGTGGCGGTTAGGGAGGAGCGTTGAATCAAAACCACAGCAGCAGCCCGGGACAAGGCAAAACAGGAACAAGGAAGGCCCACAGAAACCGCCACCGCAGCTGAGGAGGATCAGCCGCCGCAGAGGAGTGCACCGGAGGCGGAAGAGGCCCCTCTCCCAGATGGCCAGCCTCAGGAGGCCTCATCGCCTCAGGAGGCGCCATGGTCTCCGGAGGGCGCCACCAGCACTGACGCACCCAACCTCATTGAGCACCCAGTGTACTTCGTCAGCATGGTGTTGCGGGACACGAGGGCACGGTACCCCATGCCTCAGAAGCTCTTCCTCGCGCTACTAGTGGCCTCGCTCAAACTGCGGCACTATTTTTAGGGTCACCCCATCAAGGTCGTCTCGTCATACCCCCTGGAGAGAGTGCTCAGGAGCCCTAACTCAGCTCGAAGGGCCGCTGAGTGGAACATAGAATTGCAAGCATTTCAGCTCAAATTCAGCACGACCAGAGTCATCAAGGGAGCAGCATTAGCGGATTTTGTGGCAGAATGGACGGAGGCATCATGCCTCAAGGCCGACGAGGATCGGTCCCTCTCCCCAGGAAGCGAGGCGCCAGAAGGCTGGGTCATGTACTTCGATGGGGCGTTCTCCAGGCATGGGGCTGGGGCTGGGCGGTGCTTATATCGCCTACTCAGGACAAGCTCTACTACGCTGTACAGCTCTGTTTCCAGCAAGGTGAAAAGGTCTCCAACAACATAGCGGAGTATGAAGGTTTAATAGCGGGCTTGAAGGCCGCAGCTGCCCTGGGGGTGAAACACCTCACCATCAAGGGTGATTCGCAGCTCCTTGTCAATTTCTCCAACAAGGTGTATGAGCCGAAAGATGAGCACATGGAAGCCTACCTTGCGGAGGTCCGCAGGATGGAGAAGCGGTTCTGGGGGTTGGAGTTGCAGCATGTGCCCCGTGGCACCAATCAGGAGGCCGACGACATCGCCAAACGGGCGTCCAGGCGGTTACCTCAGGAGCCTGGCGTCTTCGAGGAGCGGCTCTTCAAACCCTCAGCCCTGCCGTCATTGTCAAACACAGCTCAGCCTCGGGAGGAGCTCCCCCAGCCACCTGCCTCAGGAGCCCCAGTCTGTGGCCCGGCCTCAGGAGCACGCCTGCTCCTGACGATGGAACCTCAGGAGGGGTGCTGGATCACGGAGCTCCGGAGTTACTTAACACAAGGGACCCTGCCGGGGAAGGAGGAGGAAGCGGAGCGTGTGGCACGGCAGGCCACGACATACTGCATCAAGGATGGAGAGCTCTACCGGAAGCAACCAAACGATGTATCCCTGCGCTGCATCTCCAGGGAGCAAGGAAAGGAACTACTGGAAGATATACACGGCGGAGACTGTGGACATCATTCATCATCACGGACCCTCGTCGGCAAGGCGTTCTGCAGTGGGTTTTATTGGCCCACCGCACTCAATGACGCCGTCAAACTGGTGAAAGCTTGTGAGGCCTGCCAGTTCCACGCCAAGAAGATCCATCAGCCGGCAGGAGGCCTGCAGACTATACCCCTTTCGTGGCCATTCGCAGTCTGGGGGCTGGACATCTTGGGCCCGTTTCCTCGGGCACCAGGGGGCTACCGCTACCTCTACGTCGCCGTGGACAAGTTCACCAAGTGGGCTGAAGTAGAGGCCGTCCGCACCATCCCCGTGGGTTCCACAGTCAAGTTCATCAGGGGCATCGTGAGCCGGTTCGGGGTGCCGAACCGCATCATCACAAACAACGGTTCGCAGTTCACTAGTAACCTCTTCAAAACATACTGTGCTAACCTTGGAACGCAGATATGCTACGCTTCGGTGGCGCACCCCCGAAGCAACGACCAGGCCGAGTGAGCCAACGCAGAGGTCCTGAGGGGCCTCAAGACCAGGACGTTCAAGAAGAAGCTGGAGGCCTGTGGCAGAGGTTGGTATGACGAGCTTCAGTCCGTGTTGTGGTCCATCCGCACAACCGCGACCAAGCCGACTGGAGAGACCCCGTTCTTCCTGGTCTACGGAGCCGAAGTGGTCCTCCCTCACGAGGTCAGACGTCGCTCCGCGCGGGTCCTGGCGTTCGACGAGGCGCAGCAGGACGCCATGCGGGGGATGGACCTCGTGCTGGGGGAGGAACGTCGCCGAGAAGCCATGCTGCAAGCAGCGAGGTACCAACAAGCACTGCGACGATATCACTGCTGCAACATCCGCCCCAGAACTCTCGAGGTAGGAGACCTCGTGCTCAGGCGGGTTCTCTCCAGGGAGGGACTGCACAAGCTCTCTCCCATGTGGGAGGGCCCGTTCAAGGTTGTTCATGTTTCCAGGCCCGGCTCCGCGCGCTTGGAGACTCAGGAGGGGGTGCTGGTCCAGAACGCATGGAACATCCAGCACCTGCGGAGGTTCTACCCCTAAAAAGTCCCAGAGCATGTGAAGAAGGCGAATGCCTGTGAAGCTGTCGCGTTTTGGAAAAGGCCCAGAGCCTGTGAAGAAGGCGAATGCCTGTGAAGCTGTCGCATTTTGGAAAAGGCCCAGAGCCTGTGAAGAAGGTGAATGCCTATGAAGCTATCGCGTTTTGGAAAAGGCCCAGGGACTGTGAAGAAGGCGAATGCCTGTGAAGCTGTCGCATTTTGGAAAAGGCCTAGAGCCTGTGAAGAAGGCGAATGCCTGTGAAGCTGTCACGTTTTGGAAAGGGCCCGGAGCCTATGAAGAGAGCAAGTGCCCGTGAAGACTACTTCCCCCAAGAAAGGCCCGGAACCTGTGAAGAAGGCCAACGCCTGTGAAGCTCGCGGCCCGTGACACTCTCACGTAATAATGAGTTGGGGCTATACACGCCCCGGAGTCTCAGGAGCGCCGGCCTCAGGCCCTGGGGCTCCCTTCCACGCCCAGTGGCAGCACTTAGCTCCGCATTGGTGAGAAGACGTCAAAGACTAGATTAGGTGCCGGACGCGGCTTTTTCATTTGCTTTCCGTTGTTGGCTTGTTCATTCTCATTCGGAGTTTTATTGAAGCTGTTGCCGTCTTTGACTTGTGGTTCTTCGACTTTTGACTCTCCTGCCTCGATTTCTCTTGTGCAAGGCCTCGCGAGGGGGGGCAGCCGAGCGCCCTCGTGAGTGTTCCTGTCCTAGTCGTTCAAAGGTTTCACGACATGGGTCCATTACAGGAGCACCCCTCCAGTCCGTGCCCCACGGGCACCGCGACACGAACACAGGGCCTGGGTCGGTCACCCCCCACAGCTAGGGCCGGGAACTATCCACGCGCGGGCACGTAGTCGTAAGGCACGATAACGGAAGCAAAAGCGATGATTAACAGCAATAACCCAAACACACCCCCGCGGGGCTCCACGCTACTGTCTTTTTACACAGGAAAAAGGAAAAGAAAGAACAAACCAGGCGCAGCTCGCCTCACACCGGCCTGCAGGGAAGACTCGAGCTGCCTCCGGGGCTCAGGCAGACTCCCTCTTGCGCTTCACCAAGGCGCGACAGGGGGCAGACACGCTACCACCTCCCAAACAGGTACGGCGGCGTGGAGGCTGACCGCGGCCACCGCTAGAAGAGTCGCCGCCTGAAGAAGAACCGGTGAAGCTTGGGGAACCCTGAGCGCCGCCAATCACGCGACCGCTGTCCTCTCCATCATCGTCGGGGCTGGGTTCCCGGCCGCGGTCGTCGTCCTCAGGGCAGCATCCTGCGCGGCGACCATCTTCCCCAAACACCCTCACGTAGAGGGTGGCATCGCCGTCAAACTTGAAGTGCAGGATGCACCGACGGCTCAGGCCACGCGCGCGGGCAAACGTCTGCCAACCGTGGGTCAAGGCCAGGCTCCCGACTACGGAGACCTCCAGTGAAGCCCATGAGGCCCGGCTGCAGCAGCCGTCTGCCTGAAGCCAGAGGCCGCCCGGGGCGCCGGCCGGGAGCTCGCCGAGGTGGAAGCGAGGAAGTTGAAGCCGGTGCTAGTCGGCTCCGCCGACCACGGAACGAACTCCGGCAGCACCTCTACAGTGCGAAAGCGCGGCCTAGGGGAACGCACGACCGAAGCGCGCCCCCCGACCGCAGCAGTCCGCCCGTCACCGTGCTGGAAATCGTCTCCACGGCCGCGGGGAGCTGCCGTGGTGGCCACAGGATGTTTGCGAGGGCGCCCTCGGCCGCGCTTGGGTGGGGGAGAGGCAGGCTCAACCTGGCGAGCCTTCCCCTTCTCTGCGGCCGAGAACCTCCTTGACGGGGCCATGAAGAAGAAGGAGAAGCAAGGGGGATGAACTGGAAGGGCGCGCGCCGATCCATACTTATAGCCGGCGAGGGCCAACCGTCGGCCCCCACGATTGTAGGTAATCATGACCCGCTTGGCATGCAGGGACTTTTCCAATCCATGCAGTTGTCGAGGCGCCGTGGGGAAGTGGAGATGCCCACGTCCAATCAACAGCCACGCGGCGCCCAAGGCCGCAGGCTGTTAGGGCCCGCGGCGCTTCACTCTTGCCCTTTCGCCTCCCTGCACGGCCAAGTCCGGGCGCGCCTTGGGCCCGGGGGCTACTGTCGGCGTTCTAGGAACGGGGGTCCCCAGACTTGCCTGCCTGCAGCCTGCGGCGTGGCTCGAGGAGGGGCCCAGCACGGCCCATCTTCATCAACACAAACCCAAGACCCTCACGAGGGGTCAAGCCTCGCGGGGCGGACAACAAGGAGCTTCCTCAGGCACGGCCTCATCAGGCTAGCTCGCGAGGAGGCGGAGAGATCAAGGCGGGGTACCTCGTGAGGTGCCCGTGATGCAAGCCATGACGACCAAGGGTGCCAGGCGCGCGCCAGCCCGCGCAGTGTCCTCCTTTCCTCTTTGATGCAAAGCGAGCAAGCGCAGGCAAGAGCATCAAGCAAAGGCACCCGTTTCGGTGCAACGAGACCAAGACCAGCCCAACGGCAGGGAGGAAGTCATTGTGGAGCCCAAGCTAGCATCACCACCAGAGCCTTTGGCAGGTGAGGACCAACTTTAGTCAGGATAAGTGTACCAGATGTTCCCCTTCAAAATGGCCAATTGTTGGCGCCCTTCCGCTCAATATTTGGGAAGAGGCCCAGGGCCTTTGCCTATAAATAGGACTAGCCACCCCCAGGGTAGGGGGGATCTAGAATCGGCCAACCCAGAAACAAGCTGGGATCGGATCGAGTAGCATCACACAGAGAGAGATAGAAGGGTGATTGAACTCCTCCCAGCAGTTCATCACCCCAGCCAAGAACAGACCCTCGCGAGGCTGTTCTTCCTTGTATTGCTCATCATCATCAGCCCAAGAGGCAATCCACCACACCACACACTGGAGTAGGGTATTACACCACAACGGTGGCCCGAACCAGTATAAACTCCGTGTCTCTTGTGCTGTTCTTTCCATAGCTTAGATCTTAGCGTGGCAGTGGGGCGCAGGTAGGTAGAAGCCGAAATCTCCGCGCACACCCCAGTGTTCGAACCTCAAGGGTCTGCCGAAACCCGAAATCCGATAGACATGTGTCAATGATGTCCAGCGTCGGGCGGGTCGTATTGCAGCTTTGAGCCGTTTTACAAGTCGCCTAGGAGAGAAGGAAATTCCTTTGTATCAGATGATGAAGAAGACGGATCGCTTCATCTGGAGTAATGCTGCTAATGAGGCATTGGAGGCGCTCAAGAAACAACTAGTTGAGCCACCCGTCCTTGTTGCTTCGGTTGAGGAAGAGCCTTTGCTCCTATCTGTGGCGGCTAATAGCAAGGCTGTCAGTGTGGCTATAGTTGTGGAATGCAAAGAGGCGGGTAAGCAATTTCCTATTCAACAGCCAGTTTATTATGTTAGTGAGGTGTTGATTGAGTCCAAGCAACGATATCCCCATTGGCAGAAATTGGTGTATGCGGTGTTCATGGAAAGCCGCAAGTTGAAGCAATATTTTCTTGTTCATCCTATCACCGTGGTCAGTTCTGCTCCCTTAGGGGATATTATTCAGAACAGAGAGGCTACCGGACGGGTTGCTAAATGGGCAATTGAACTTGGGCCTGATAGTTTGAAATATGTGCCAAGAACAGCCATTAAATCTCAGGCTTTAGTGGATTTCATAAATGACTGGACAAACTTACAGATGCGTGAGGAGAAGCCCGACAACACCTATTGGACAATCCACTTTGATGGGTCTAAGCAGTTGGAGGGCTCGGGGCTGGAGTTATTTTAACTTCCCCACGAGGTGATAAGTTTTGCTATGTTTTAAGGTTAATGTTTCCTTGTACTAACAATGCAGCTGAATATGAGGCTTTACTCCATGACCTTCGTATGGCCAAAGGCTGATTTAAGCTGGATTAGGTGCTTTGGCGATTCACACGTGGTGGCTCAGCAAGTCTCGGGCACTTGGGACTCTAAAGACCCGCTCATGGCGGCGTATCACCAAGCGGTGGATAATATTGCTAGTCATTTTAAAGGTTATCAGGTGGATCACCTTGATCGATGGAAGAATGAGGCGGCTGATGCCTTAAGCTTCCTTGGTTCTCAATGTAAGTCGGTGCCTCCTAATGTGTTCCTAGATGTGCTTCACAATCCTTCTGTCAAGTTGCCATCTGAAGGAGACCTTGTTATTCCTGACCCGGAGGCGCAGCTCGTGGCGGCTCTTCATGTTATTCCTGATTGGACTTTGCCTTATATGGCTTATATGACCCAGGGCGAGTTACATGAGGGTGAAATTTTGGAAAGACAAATGACCCGCCGGTCTAAGTCTATGACCATTGTCAATGGCGAGTTACACCGATGCAGTGTGACAGGCGTGTTTCAACGTTGTGTTTCTCCTAGGTAGGGCCGTGAGATCTTACAAGAAATTCATGAAGATGGTTGTGGTCATCATGTCGGCTCTAAATCCTTGGTGGCTAAGGTGTTTCGTCATGGATTTTATTGGTTGACAACTCATGCTGATTCACATGACATTGTCAGTAAGTGTGATGGGTGTCAGAAATTTGCAAGGCAGGCTCATGTGCTAGATCAAGAATTGAGGATGATTCCAATAACTTGGTCGTTTGTAGTCTGGGGTCTTGATATGGTTGGACCGTTCAAGATATCTGCAGATAAGAAGACCCACCTTTTGGTGGCGGTTGACAAGTTTACCAAGTGGGTTGAGGCAGAGCCGGTTAGCAAGTTTGATGCAGCGACTGCAGTTTAGTTTGTTAAAAAATTGATCTTCCATTTTGGTTACCCCCATAGTGTCATCATTGATAATGGCACTAATCTGTCTAAGGGTGCTATGAAGGAGTTCTGTCAAAAAGAGCATATTCGGCTTGATGTTTCTTCTGTGGCTCATCCCCAGTCTAATGGTCAGGCATAAAGGGCTAACCAGGAAATTTTGAAAGGCATTAAGCCCTGGCTTATGGTTCCTTTGGAACGAACGCCGAGTTGTTGGATTGAGGAGTTACCTTTAGTGCTCTGGAGTATCAATACCACCCCCAATAGGTCAACAAGCTATATGCCTTTCTTCATGGTTTATGGTGCAGAGGCGGTTCTTCCAAGTGATATCCGTCATGACTCACCTCGTGTGGCGGCTTACATTGAAGTTGATAATGAGATAGCACGTCAAAACGCGCTCGATGCTTTGGATGAGGAGTGTGACCTTGCGGCGGCTCATTCAGCGATATATCAACAAGATCTATGTTGCTATCATAGCTGCAGAGTCAAGACATGGGCATTTCAAGAAGGCGATTTAGTGCTCCAGTTGATTCAAGACCAGAAAAATATGCATAAGTTGTCTCCACCTTGGGAAGGACCTTTTGTGATTAGTAAGAACCTCAACAATGGCTCGTATTATCTCATTGATATACGTGAGAACAAGAAGTCACGCACCTCTGAGCAGGAGACCAACTTGAGCCACCGGCTCTCCCCATTGTACATACTTCTGGAGTTGTATATATATTTTATGATCAATATAATAAAGCCGGCATCCCTGAAATATTCAGGGCCTCTGTCATTTCATTTCTGTGTATCTGAGTCTTTATTAACTGAGTCACTTGAGGGCTTCCAACCAACTGAGGTTTAGCTTTCATACCCTCTTGACCGGTGTGAGTTGCCATATTATGAGTTATACCTGCCTGTTTGCAACTTGCTACTCCGCCAGGTGACCCGTCGAACTCTTAATAGTCAATCTTTTTTTAAGACCCTAGACTTGTTAAGGTTAAAATGGCGGCTTGTGTCATGTGAGAGCCGGCTTATAGTGAGCAAGGATAAACTCAACAGCTGTGCGGCCTTGAAAGCACATGGCCAGTGAGCCAACTTGTTTGGTCATGTTCTGGTAAACCGGCCAAACAATTATTTGAGATTTTTTGTATTTTCTCTTTTGATTTCTTTGGATTTGTTTCACCTAAGATTTTGTTGTTGTGCAAATTTTGACTATATGGATCGTGAGGCTTCGATTAGATGGCTCATGTTTGAGTATTTTTGGGTTATAACCCGCCCTGGCTTTGGACTTCAAGTCACCAGCATATTTTGGTTTAAATAGTTGACGTCATGAGGTTGTAACTCTTGGGTTGTCACCCGCACTGGTTGTTCATGTTTAAGCCACCAGCATGTTTCGACTCTATAGGGCATGTAAAACTTCAAATGAAAAGTGCTGGTATGGCTCATATGTATGATCACATTAGGTTTATCATAAAGATTAAACTGGCGGGTCAAACATCAAAGATCAACATGCATGAAGGCATGTCATGGCAGATCATTGTTTTAACTACCCTATTACAAGGTTGTGTTCATCCCAAAAAGGTTTAAATCAAGCGTTTCGCGAGCTGCACTCCCCTAACCTGGCCTGAGAGCCGCCTGGATCGTCATTGTTATGATCAATTCTCTTCCTGCCGCCTTGAAGATTGCGGGTCCTCCTGTGCCGACTCTTCCTCGTCGATCATCTGAAGATCAGCCGTTGTCCACTCAATGTCGTTTAAAGCTTCGAATGTGGCTTTATCGTTAAGTATAATTGAATGGTCAACGTCAGGGGTGAAGATATGCTTACATCGAGGAGGAATGATATTGACAACATCATGAGCCAGCGGCTTAATCTTTTGATTGTTTTTGTCATAACCGGGTGTGTACTTGCTTAAGTTTAGCTCTGCAACAAGATTGCAAGCCACGGGCCGCATCTCTCACATGCATTGATTGAAGTCTTTCTCTTCAAATGGTGACTGGTCATCTTTGAACTCCGGGCACCCAGGCTATTTCCTCCATGTCAAGCTCAGATTGCCATGCTTTGGCCCGACCAAGAGCAACGATGGCTCCGACTGGGCGGTTGATAATTTTTGTTCTACAATCTGGCCTGGGAACATTTACAAATGATCCAGAACAATCTTGATTTGACTCGGTGGTTTTCTGTTCCCTCCTAAGGCCATAAGACTATGGAGGGTGCCAGAGTATACTTGTTCTGTTAAAGAATAAACCACCTTCAACTTCAATATCATATTCTGACCAAGATTTGCACTCCTGGGGCCTGTTAAGAAGTCATACAAGAGTCGCCAGACAAGCTAAGCAATGCACATATGTGATACACCAGGCAAGTTACAGAATTTGAATTGCACTTTATACTTATTGAAGATGGCGGCTGCCATATGAGTGATGTGTTGCTTTAAGCCGAATAACTCTTCGGTTACCGGTTAAGTGTAGCTTCCGCATCTTCGGCCCTTTTTGCTAGAGCAACCTTTTCAGTCTCCCAGGTGCCTCTCTCAGTAACAAAACTTGTTTTAAGTTTTTCAATCTCTTCTAATGAGGCCTTCAGATCTAACTTGGCCTGGGAAGTTTCAGTCTGCTATAGCTTTAAGCTTTTTCTTAAATCGCCAACTTGCAATTCCTTCATGTTCAATTCTATCTGAAATAAATAAAGCAATGGTTACAATACAAGGAGCAAGTCTGGTAAGGCATGGTTAGTCAAGTCCCAAGCACATTGCAAGCAATACACTTGGCACTTGGGGGCTAATGTAGGTTGTTTAAAAAATTTGCGACCCAGCTCATCTTATTAAGTTACGCTGGCCCTTGGGACTACATATTTGGATTTTTGAAGAGACTATAAGTCCTGGCTCATCTTATTAAGTTAAGCCAGCCCTTTGGGGCTACATATTTGGATTTCTGAAGTAACTATAAGTCCCGGCTCATCTTATTAAGTTAAGCCGGCCCTTGGGGGCTACATATTTGGATCTTAGAGCTAATTATCAGTATGGCTCATCTTGTTACTATGAAGTAATGGTTGAAAAACTATACAAGATTGATATTTGAAGATCCGGCTCATCTTGAGAGCCGCCGCTCTGGGTCGGGCGTCTTGGCTCGTGTTGTTGTTTCTTCAAAAGAAAGTTGGGGTCCAAGTGAGCAAGAGGATGAGAAAATTTCACATTCCGGATGACCCACTGAATTCTCTTTCTTGGTAAAGGTTCTGAGTCGGAGGAGACAGGGATTACGTCTGCAGCGTTGGCTTGGCTTGTCTCTGTGTCATCCTGAGAAGAGTCAGCGTCAATAAGTTGCATAAAAGGCGACCAAGGTAGTTAAGTTCTACCTCTGAGTCAACTAGCTTGAGAAGATATTCCGCTGCTAAATTTTTATGGCGGCCCGGACCACGGGCGTTGGTCTTAAGCTTTTGGACTAGGGGGCGGCTTGAAGTTTCTTTCTCCAAAATGGAGAGTCGGCCTGTATTCAAATGAGCAATAGAAAACTGAAATAAGGTGAAAGTTATAAATATTGATGAAAACATGACGAAAGTTTATCGAAGACACTTACAGGTGGAGCTGCATTGAGCACGCAGAAAGGGTTCACTCCTACTTTGCGGCAATTTTCCAAAGTCTCTCCAAGTAATGATTTAACCAGAGTGGTGGCTTCCTCATTAGTCAAGGGTGTCTGGTTGTAGCATTGAGGGTCCTTTGTGTCGCCTGTATGCTCACGCATTAAGCCGCTACGCCAGCTTAATGGCAAAATTCTCCACGAGATCCAACAACGGACCAGGTCGACTCCAGACAAGCCGTTGGCTACCACGGCTCTTATCTTTGAAAAGATGGTTGAATACTTAGCCCGTTCTGAAGCAGAGATACAATCTGGAAGCGTGTGGGTGGGGCTAAGCCGGAAAGGGTGAAAACCCGATAGGGGATTCTCACTAGCCGGAGATGTGTCTTAACAATAGAACCACGTGCAGTTCCAATCTTTGGGGTAACTAGGCAATACAGCTGCCGAAAAAATAATATCTCGTCGCCTCTGAATGGAAATTCCACCAAGCTCGAGACTAGGCTCATTGGTCATCTTCAGATAGAAATACTCTCTTAACAAATCAACCTCAGGCTCTTGTTAAAGGTACACTTCGCAGAAGACTTGAAAATTGCATATATTGGAAACAGAGTTGGGACCAATGTTTGAGGGTGAATATTGTAAAAATGGAGAACATCCCAGAAGAATTTTGACCGAGGTGGCAAGAAGCGCCGAGGAGGTGATCCGCAAAGATGATGACTTCACCTTCTTTAGGTTGAGGTCTAGTTTCAGCGCGTGGAACTCGCCAATGGATGGTATCCTTCGTTGGTAAGACTCCCATATCAACATACTCTTGGAGAGAAAGTTCAGAAACTTTAGAAGCGACCAAATCGCAAGAAGTGGGAGTCTTGGTCATGATTGGTGGTTTAAAAAGCTATGGACAGGGAGCAAAAATATGGCGGGTTAAAATTACGGTGGCCGGAGAAGGTTGGCGGGTTACAAGATTGCGAATTTATTATTAAGGCGCCCAAACATTGAAGGGCGGGTGAAACAACTACTGATTTCATTCTTCTCAGAATTTCACCAAGTGTTGGGCAAACAAGTTTCACAGATTATGCCTATAATTTTGGATCTACGGCAGTTCAAAAAAGAAAGAGTAATTGCTAAACCTAAAGCATGGTTGCGAAAGAACTAGTAAGTTGGGGATTGAATATTAGGAGGAAATAATGAATCCGCGATTTGAGACAAACGTCGGAAGTACTACCGCACGGCTTCAGTATTTGGATTGAGCAAAGTGGCAGATGCATGAACTGTGATGGAATTGGACAAACATGATGAACTAGGGTGACCTAATGCAGATTGGAAGTGAGAAAATATGAATACCTGGAGGTGCCATATGAGTAGCGGGTAGGCACCGTGATCACTGGTCACAATCAGGTTGATGCAGCGGCCTGGATGGAGCTGCTCGTGAAGGTCGACTGGGGCGGCGGAGCTTCGGCAGCGACGGTCGACGCGAGGAAGAAGAAGAAGAAGAGAGAAGGGCGGGGGTAAAAGTGAAAAGTGGGGCCCTCTATCCCTATTTATAAGGAAACAATAAAATGGCATGCACGAAAATCAAGGAGGCAACATGATTATCTCCATAGTGCAGGCGCCTCGATTCTCGGATGGCTCGTTAATGCAAAAGATCCGTTGTGATGTCATGGGGTTTTTATGGATTTACTTCGCATGATGTCATGGCGAGTTACAGTGGTTTGTTCAAGTTTACTTCGCATGACGTCATGGCGGGTTACTATGGTTTATTCAAGGTTAAACTTTGGAAGGACGACTCGCCAACTGAAGTAGTGAAGATTGACATGAACAAGTTCAAATTAATCTGGGGCCTAATGTTGGGGATACCTCCCCGAGGTGTGACCCGCCTAGGAGGGGCTGGGTTACACCATTGGCGACTCAGTATGAAGAAGGCCCAAGCATGTCTAAGAAGATGAAACATGAAGACTGGTGGCAGCTTGCAAGGTGGGCATGTTGAAGGCCCAAGATCCAGTGGAAGAGTCATGACCCGGAGGGTGTGAGCCGCCACGATGGTGACTTGCTTAACAAGGCAGGAATATTTAGAAACCGAGTTGGTCACGTTGTGTGATCCGACTTGGACTCTTGTAAGCCCTGGGCCTCGACCTGTGTATATAAAGGTGAGACCCGATGGTGGGTTAATGTAACACCCTCGATGCGGCTATATCTCCCACGTGTCGGAGCACGACTTAGAGGCATAACCGCATTGAAGGCAATGTCGCAAGTGGGGTAATCTTTACACATCCCATGTAATGAATAAGAAAGAGGTACAGAGTTGGCTTACAATCGCCACTTCACACAATACATGAATAAAGCATTACATCATCCAGATGCAACCAAGGTCCGACTACGGAACCAAAATAAAAGAAGACTACCCCTAATGCTACAGATCCCCGATCGCCCCAACTGGGCTCCACTACTAATCAACTGAAATGAAACAACACAATGGACACGATCTTCATCAAGCTCCTCCTTGAGCTTGGTTGCGTCACCTGCACGGTTCAACGGCACCTGCAAGCTGGTTTTGGAAGTAATATGTGAGTCATGGGGACTCAGCAATCTCACACCCTCGTGATCAAGACTATTTAAGCTTATGGGTAGGGAAAAGGTATGAAGTGGAGCTGCAGCAAGCACTAGCTTATATGGTGGCTAACTTACGCAAATGAGAGAGAGAAGAGAAGTCAAAGCACGTTCGAGAATCTAAGATCAAGAAGTGATCCTGAAACTACTTACGTTCAAGCATAACTCCAACACCGTGTTGTTCGCTTCCCGGACTCCGCCGAGAAGAGACCATCACGGCTACACACGCGGTTGATGCATTTTAATTAAGATAAGTTTCAGGTTTTCTACAACCGGACATTAACAAATTCCCATCTGCCCATAACCGCGGGCACGACTTTCGAAAGTTCAAATCCCTGCAGGGGGTGTCCCAACTTAGCCCATCACAAGCTCTCACGGTCAACGAAGGATATTCCTTCTCCCGGGAAGACTTGATCAGACTCGGAATCCCGGTTACAAGACATTTCGACGATGGTAAAACAAGACCAGCAAAGCCACCCGAATGTGCCAACAAATCCCGATAGGAGCTGCACATATCTCGTTCTCAGGGCACACCGGATTGTCCAAGGTTCCGGTAGGCCAGCCCAGAGTTGCCCCTGGCGGCCACCGGCAGCTGATAGGTTCGACCAACACTCAGAGGAGCACTGGCCCGGGGGTTTAAATAAAGATGACCATTGAGTCTGCAGAACCCAAGGGAAAGAAAAGGCTAGGTGGCAAATGGTAAAACCAATGTTGGGCCTTGCTGGAGGAGTTTTATTCAAGGTGAACTGTCAAGGGGTTCCCATTATAACCTGACCGTGTAAGGAACGCAAAATCAAGGAACATAACACCGGTATGACGGAAACTAGGGCGGCAAGAGTGGAACAAAACACCAGGCATAGGCCGAGCCTTCCACCCTTTACCAAGTATATAGATGCATTAATTAAATAAGAGGTATTGTGATATCCCAACAAATATCCATGTTCCAACAAGGAACAAACTCCAATCTTCACCTGCAACTAGCAACACTATAAGAGGGGTTGAGCAAAGCGGTAACATAGCCAAACAACGGTTTGCTAGGACAAGGTGGGTTAGAGGCTTGACATGGCAATATGGGAGGCATGATATAGCAAGTGGTAGGTATCGCGGCAAAGGCATAGCAAAAGAGCGAGCAACTAGCAAGCAAATATAGAAGTGATTTCGAGGGTATGGTCATCTTGCCTGAGATCCCGCAAGGAATAAGAACAAGTCCATGAAGGATACAAACGGGCGTAGTCGAACGGATCCTCACAAATGCGACGTTATCAGAACTAACCCGAAGAAGCACACCGGGAAGAAGCAAACAACATAGTAAACAACCATCACATAATCATGGCATGATGCACAACAAGTATGATGCATGTCCGGTTTAATGAGGCATGGCATGGCAAAGTGCACAGGCATGGCATGGCAAAGTGCACAAGCAATTCTGAAAATTTTAGAAAACGTAGGAAATTTGTATATCAATCATATGTAAAAAAATGCACAATTTTATCATGTTCCAGTGAATTTAAACAATTCTATTACTGGGCGAAAATGTTTTTGTTTTTGCACATAATCAAGTCAACTATCATCCACACTATCCCAAAGGCTTTACTTGGCACTTTATTGATGTATTTCGATAGCTGTGTAGTGTAGCTCTTTTATGATTCTTGAGTTATAGAGATCCCGCACTGTTAAGAGGGGGTCGAAGGGGTTCATGATGGATTTGCTCAAGTCAACATCTTCTATACACAATTCCACTCCTATCAACCACATAAATCCATAGCCAACTAGGTTCCCCAAAGTATATGATCTAACCTTCGCATACTTTGCACCCTCCATTTTAGTTTATCTTGGGTGGTTATCTATGTGAGGACATGGAGTTTTCCCATAGCTTCAAAACAAGCCCAAGATCATCAAAATCTGAGTCAGTGTGAAAAAGTTATGCATGTTTTACCTTTGGGGCGCCTGTAGTTTTTGTGATGGCCGGGTGTCCGGGCCTTGGTCGGATGTTCGGGCTCCCGGGACGCCCCAGATGTCCGGGATCCTCCCGGAAATCCATCTGTCCATGTCCAGAAACTTTGCTGAAATGTTTGTTGTGTCTGCTGGATGTCCGGCACTAGGCCGGATGTCTGGGCCCCAACTTTGGCCAGATGTCCGGGCCCTGTACATTGGCCCTTTTTTTGTGTACGTGTGCACATTTCTCAACTGCCGGATGTCCGGCCCTTGCCCAGATATCCGGCCCGATACAGCCACTTACTCACAAATGGCTAGTATTTTAGGCTTGCTATATATACCCTCTACCAATCCGGTAGAGGGTTGACCACTCAATCCAAAAGAACCATAGAACACCCAAGTGGCTCCCTCTCACTTATCCTACATCAAATCTTAGATCCCGGAGAGATTCGTGAGAGTTCTTGAGAGATTTTCCAATCAAGTGATAGATCTAATCCCTCTCCCTCTTGTGACCAAAGAAATTTGTGATTTGAGCAAGTCCTGAGCATTTCCCCCCTTGATCTTGTAACTCTTGGAGGTTGGAGACTCCTAGGTAGTATGAGTGCTCCGGTGAGGAATCAACTTGTGATTTGCCCCCGGAAAGTTTGTAAAGGTTGGAGGCCGCCTCAAGGTCTACCACTAGTGGTTGAGAAAGGCCTTTGTGGTGTTGTCTCAAAGGGAGAATATGGTGAGCCTTCATGGCATTGGTGTGCCTTCGTGGTAACATCAACCTCTCTAATGGTGACTAGCTTCCCTCCAAGGAAGTGAACATCGGAATACATCCTCGTCTCCGTGTCTTCGGTTATCTCTAACCCTAGCCACTACTTGTGGTTTACTTTGGTCTCTTGACCTTGCATTCACTATATATTGTTGTCCTCATTATATTGTGTTGGCTATTTCCTTGTAGAGATTATTTATACCGACACTTTATATCCCGCAATGCATACTTGCTACTATTGATATATCTTGTGTTTAGTGTGAATTACTAACTTGTGTCATACACTTGCAGATCTTGTGGTATTTCTCAAGTAAGTATGTTTAACTTACTTGTGCTTATTAGTAACCTTGTGCTCACCTCATTTAGATTAAATTGTTGGTGCACTTAGTTGAGCCTAGTATATATAGGATTTGTGCTTAAAAAGTATCCTCTTAGTTTATTTCTGCATTAGGATAAAACCAAATCCGTAGAAGTTTTTAAAACGCCTATTCACCCCCCCCCCCTCTAGGCGACATCGTGGACCTTTTCACCAACAAACACACCGCAAAAGAAGATTTCATTGGATAGAACTCCGAGGAGAACATTGTATTGAAGGTTAGAGAGAGAGAGAGAGAGAGAGAGAGAGAAGAATCCATTTAGCCAATCGCTATGGACCTGTAGGTCTGTGGTGAACTACTCACACATCAGCGGAGGTGCAATAAGGTTGATGTAGAAGCCCTTCGTGATCGATTCCCCCTCCGGCAGAGTGCCAAAAAAGGTCTCCAGATGGGATCACGGAAGAACAGAAGCTTACGGCGGCAAGGAAAATTGTTTCAGGTGTCTCTCAGTTGGTTTTGGGATTCATGCAAAATTATAGGCCTGGAATTAGGTCAAATGGAGTTATGTGGGGCCCACAAGCTCAGGTGGCACCCCTGGAGGCGCGCCGTGTGAGCTTGTGGCACTCATGTACATCTTCTGGCCTCCTCCTGAAGCTTCTAGGGTCCCTTCTAGTCCAGAAAAAATCACTGTAAATTTTCATCTTGTTTGGACTTCGTTTGGTACTGATTTGTTGTGAAACTAAAAACAAGCAAAAAAAGGACTGGAACTGGGCACTGAGTTAATAGGTTACTTTCCAAAAATAATATAAAATTGCATATAAAGTATCTAAGATTGATAATATAATAGCATGAAACAATTATAAACTATAGATACATCAGAGACGTATCAGATATCACTTTTGGGTTTTGGTTCATTGTATGCATTAGAGTTGGTAGCGATGAGTTCCGCAAAAAAAGTTGGTAGCGGTTACTTTTTGTAGTCAACCTTCTTACTCGAGGACAAGCAAGGTTTAAGTGTGGGAGGTTGATGGCTCTATGTTTTACGCACTTTTAGAGCTCATTTGTTGCATGTTCTCTTCATATGTCATGTCTCATTGAACCAAATAGTTGTCCATTGTGTATAATTACCGGTTTTTGCACTTATCATTATGAGCATTACACATTTAGTATATTATTTAGTTTTTATTAGGTTTCTTTGTTTTCTTGTGTCTACAGGTGTTTTGTAGCAACATAGTACCAAGCACGATGAAAGGACCAGGGATGGGTTTGATACGGAGTCGCCCAAGGGTCAGACTTAGCCATTTCGAAGACCATAAATGGGTCGGCATCATTCATACGAGTCCAGCGAGCCCAAGAACGTCAAATTTCAAGTTCGTATGAAGAATTGGCGACTGTTGAGGGAGTCCTGGACTAAGGGGTCCTCGGGCGTCTGGCCTGTTATCTATGGGTCGGACTGATGGGCTGTGAAGACATGAAGGCCGAAGACTGCACCGTGTCCGGATTGGACTCTACTTGGCGTGGAAGGCAAGCTTGGCGACCAAAGATTCCTTCTTATGTAACCGACTCCATGTAAACCCTAGATCCCCTCGGTGTCTATATAAACCAAAGGGATAGTCCGGAAAGGACACCACATATACTCATTACCATACCCACATAGGCTAGACTTCTAGGGTTTAGCCATTACGATCTCGTGGTAGATCCACTCTTGTAACACTCATATTCATTAATATCAGTCAAGCAGGACGTAGGGTTTTACCTCCATAGAGAGGGCCCAAACCTGGGTAAACATCGTGTCCCCCGTCTCCTGTTACCATCGATCCTAGACGCACAGTTCGGGACCCCCTACCCGAGATCCGCCGGTTTTGACACCGACATTGGTGCTTTCATTGAGAGTTCCACTGTGCCGTCGACAAAAGGTTCAATGGCCCCTTCAATCGATAATAATGATGCCCTCCAAGGAGGAATTTTCCTCCCTGGACAGATCTTCGTATTCGGCGGCTTCGCACTGCGGGCCAACTCGCTTGGCCATCTGGAGCAGATCGACAGCTACGCCCCTGGCCATCAAGTCGGGTTCGGTAGTGTAAACTACGGCGCGGATATCCGGGGAGACCTGATCTTCGAGGGATTTGAGCCCGCGGCGATCGCCCCCCTTATCTTGATGAATGTGACATAAATCTGTCGTCGGATCACACCCAGGAGATGGTTCCTGCGGCTGCAACGACCTTAGAGCCGAAGTAGATCGAGCCATCCGAGGCCGCAGAGTCTGCGGCGTTGGAGCCGCACATGGACTCGACGCCCTGCAATATTCGCTTTAACGGAACTTCAGACTCGTCTCTGGCTATAAGTTCCGGACTGTGTACGCTCGAGCTAGATCGGTTATCGATCTTTGAGTTCAGCGCCGCTGACGTTTTCCAGCACTCGCCTTTGGGTGACATGCTAAAATCTTTAAAGAATTTGTCCTTGGAGAAGGAATCACAGCCGAACCATGTCCGGTTCGAGCTAGAGACGGATGATGAGGAATTTTGCTTCACACCCGCCACCCACTTCATAGCCACCATCGATGACTTAACCGACGTTCTTGACTATGGCTCCGAAGACATCGACGGTATGGACGACGATGTCGACAAGGAGCAAGGCCAAGACCCACCATTCACTGGACGCTGGACGGCTACCTCTTCGTACGACATGTACATGGTTGATACACCTAAAGGATCTGGCGACGACAAAGAAGAGCCAGATGTGAATAAAACCTCCGAGACACAGTCCAAGCGTCGGTGGCCCAAGCGCCGCCCCAAGCACCACCGCTCACAGGACGGCAACAGTGGCACCGGAGAAAATAGTACTCCAGGTGACGCAGAAAACAATGAAGACCCTGTCAGGGCTACATCCGAACAGGAACATGCCAGCAGGCAAGACAACCTCGAAGAACGGACCATAGAAGATGACCCGAAGGATGATAGTTACCACCCACCCTCCGAGGAGGAGAAGCCTTGGCAACGAAGACTTCATCTTGCCTGAGGATCCTCTCGAGCAGGAGTGCTTTAAGCTTCAGCTCATAGCCACAGCAAGGAGCCTGAAAAAGAAACAACAGTAGCTTCAAGATGAGCAAGACCTGCTCGTCGACAGATGGACCGACGTCCTGACAACCGAGGAACACGACCTCAACTGCCCAGCCAAGAGCTACCCGAAACGCAGATTGCTACCTCAATTCGATGAGGAGGCACCGGAGCATATACCTTCCTCGCGTAGTATGGACCGACCACCACGTGGTCGGGACAAGACGGCTGAACGGCCACCCCGCAGTCGGGATAAAGTGGCAACTCAGGCCGAACAACAGAACGCCCAACCACCCCGCCAAAATAGGGACGGAAGAGCCCGGAGTCATATGTGCGACCTATGATAGACTCTGGACAGTAGAGCAGGACACACAAGATCGATCTACGGATCGCGAGGACGCGCCTTGAAGCACGACGACGGCTACCTATTCGGACGTGACAAACCTAACCATGCTCGGGCCGAACACCGCAGACGAACTCCATGCGAGCTCCGCCACGATGCGACCTGATATAGAGGCCCCGCACACCCGCTCTACTTCACAGATGAAGTACTGGATCATGAATTCCCCGAGGGGTTCAAGCCCGTCAATATTGAGTCATACGACGGCACAACCGATCCCGCAGTATGGATCGAGGATTTCATCCTCCACATCCACATGGCCCGAGGAGACGACCTCCACGCCATCAAATACCTCCCATTAAAGCTCGGCACTGGTTAAATAGCCTGCCTAAGAACTCCATCGGCAGCTGGGAGGGCTTGGAAGACGCTTTCCTCGATAACTTCCAAGGAACTTATGTCCGGCCACCAGATGCCGATGACCTAAGCCACATAGTTCAGCAACCAGGAGAATCTGCCAGAAAATTCTGGACTAGGTTCCTAACCAAAGAGAACCAAATCATTGACTGTCCGGATGCCGAAGCCCTAGCAGCCTTCAAACACAGCATCCGTGATGAATGGCTAGCACGCCACCTCGGACAAGAAAAGCCGAAGTCAATGGCAGCCCTTACGGCACTCATGACCCGCTTTTGCGCAGGCAAGGACAGCTGGCTGGCTCGTAGCAAAAATACAGCCAGCGAGGCAGGCCCCACCGAGGCCAAGAATAGCACCGGCAAGCTTCGGCGCAATAGACACAAACGTAGAAGCAATGGCAACAACACCGAAGACACCACAGTCAACGCCGGATTTAGTGGCTCCAAGTCCGGCCAACGGAAGAAACCCTACAAAAGAAACAACGAAGGACCTTCCAGCCTGGACCGCATACTCGACCGTCCGTGCCAAATCCATGGCACCCCGGATAAGCAAGCCAATCATACCAACAGGGATTGTTGGGTCTTCAAGCAGGTTGGCAAGTTAAATGCCGAAAACAAAGAAAGGGATCACAAAGTGAGGACGAGGATGAAGAGCCCCGGCAGCAGAACACTGGGGGATAGAAGAAATCCCCCCCCCCCTAGTCAAAACGGTGAACATGATATATGCCACGCACATCCCTAGAAAGGAGCGCAAACGAGCACTCGGGGACGTCTACGCGGTAGAGCCGGTCGCCCCAAAGTTCAATCTGTGGTCATCATTTCCGATCACCTTCGATCGACGAGATCATCCGACTAGTATCCGCCACGGCGGTTCGGCCGCACTGGTCCTGGACCCAATCATTGAAGGATTCCACCTAACACGAGTCCTGATGGATGGCGGAAGCAGCCTCAACCTGCTGTATCAGGATATAGTAGGGAAGATGGGCATTAATCCCTCGCGAAGCAAACCAACAAAGACTACCTTTAAAGGAGTCATACCAGGTGTAGAGGCCCGCTGTACGGGCACAATCATGCTGGAGGTGGTCTTCGGTTCTCCGGACAACTTCCGAAGCGAAGAGTTAATCTTCGATATCGTCCCCTTCCGCAGTGGCTACCACGCACTGCTTGGATGAACCATGTTTGCTAGATTTAATGCAGTGCCACACTATGCTTATCTTAAGCTCAAGATGCCCGGTCCACATGGCATCATAACAGTCAATGGCAATACGGAACGCTCCATCCGAACAAAGGAGCAAACCGCCGCCCTAGCAGCAGAAGTACAGAGCAGCCTTCTCAAGCATCATCATAATCCAGCTGCCGAGCCCCTGGACACCTTCAAGAGGGTCTGGACTATACCGCAACAGGACAGCGCGGCCCGTCAAGAGCTCGGTTAGCAATTCAGCCTCCGTCACAGCCCCAATGAGGTAGTGGGATTCGCACCACACGCACACAATTACACACTCAAAATTCCATGGACATCGACGGAGGCACGAGATAACCCGGGGTCTACAATTCGGCCAGGCCGATCCCGGACACACATACTTTTACTCATTTTCTTGTTTCAGGCACCCTTTTTTCGCGGGCCTGATGTCAAGTCCTTTAGAAGGACCAAAATGCAATGGAGGCAAGCAACACAGGTGTGTAGGGTAACCTTTATACGTTCTTCTTGATGGTATTCATACTTATTTCTCAGGACCCGCACAGTGCGCCCTATTGATTCCGGCATGTTAAACAGCTAGATACTTCTCGCACCATATGTACAAGATACGCCTTGACGTATCCATCCAGTTATAATAAAAATGGTTCGTGGCCTAGTTCCTATGGTTTTCGCTTCTTACCTTGTTTTATTTCGATCTGCCTATTTGCTGCATCAACACTCTTTTACATTTCATATTCGCCAGGGGCTACCTATTGCCCCACAATACGGCAGCACAGTCCGAACACTTCTTATATATAAGTTTGGCACCCCGAATTTAGCATTATATGCATTGGCTCCGAATCATGTCTTTGGTCAATAGTTGGGTTGCCCGGCTCCTGTGCTTGCTACCCTATGTTCCACTCCATCGGCTAGGGTAGTAAAGGGAGAACTACTACAATTGTGCCCTGGCGTTGACCAGACGAGCACCTCAATAGAGAAAGCCAAAAACTGACTGTCATGATGCGGCGAGAGCCGGTCAGCTACTCGAGGGTTACAAATTGTTGGAGATTTTTTCCGCGTTACGCGAGAGATCGACACTTCCCGATCAGATGCTGACAGTACTCTGGCTTAAACCAGGGGCTGCGCCCATGCTTTATTATGGCTAAGTGAGGGCGTTAAAGCCATAAAGTCTGATTGCCTTGTTCGTTGCGCTAAACAACTCCTTCAAAGGACCATGTAATTGGATCAAGATTGTTTAGATTCCACCCCGAACACCTCCGTACTATCTATGTGAGGGTAGAAGCCGACGACTGGCCAACCCTCAGATTACACACAACACGGCCGCACAGGAGGAAACAATTCAAAGCATAATAAAAATACTTCACAAAAACTGGCTTTGTTCACATGATACAAAGGCAACATGAATACATTTATTCAAATACAATGTCCCGTGAGCATTGCGCCGCCACAAGTCGAGACCCTTCTACGACATCCTCGAAATATCTCTCGGGTGTGCGGTGCTCCTTGCCCTCCGGCGGCCTGCTGGCAACTTCAACAGCGTTCATCTTCGCCCACCACATCTTGCAGCGAGTGAAAGCCATACGGGCACCTTCAATACAGACGAAGCGCTTGATAACGTCCAGCCGAGGACAGGCATTCACCATCCACCTCACGAGTCCGAAGTAGCTACTAGGCATAGCTTCGGCTGGCCATAGATGGATTATCAAATCCTTAATGGCTAGTTTGGCCACCCTATGCAGCTCCACCAGCTGTTTCAGCTGATCGGTGAAGGATACGGGATGCTCTGGCACCGCATACTACGACCAGAAGAGCCTCTCCGAAGAGCCCCCTCCTTCGGCTCAATAGAACTCCACGGCGTCTGATACACTGCAGGGCAAATCCGCAAAAGCACCTGGGGAACTCCGAACCCGGGTTAGTAAAAGGTACCGCTTCTCCGCATACTTGCTTTGCATCTTAAATGCCTTACCCACCGTGATCTTCTTGACCTCCTAGATCTCCTGGAGGGCGGCCTGGGCCTCATTCCGTGCGGTCTCCGTGCTCTGACAAGCCTTGGCGAGTTTGGTCCCTTGAACCGACGCATCATGCTCCAAGGCTTCGCATTTTTTCACCGCATCCTGGAGCTCCTAGTGGACTTCTTTGACCCGGGCATTTAGCTTCTTACGGCGGCTTGCTTCTGGACAGCCTGCTCCTCGGCCTCGCCCAGGGCCTTCCTCAGGGCCTCGACCTCGGTCACAGCTTCTGCACATATCACAATACCGCTGTCAATATACAGCGCTTATCCTTTCCCGAACATATAGCAAGTCGTTCCTCACCTTGCCTCTCCTGGAGCCGAACCTTAACCTCACCGAGCTTGTTCTCGGTCCCCTCCAGCCTCCACTTCAGCTCGAAGACCTCGGCAGCATGCGAGGTCGCGGCCAACAGGCATGCTTATTAATACATATTCATTCAACCTCTTATAATTAAGGATTGATCCCCTGTTCGGTCCTCCTCGCCGAACACCGGACAGCGTCCTAGGGCCTACGGACTATACAGGGTTTTTCTCTTTCTTACCTTGAAACCTGTTAACACGATGCTTCAGGCTTCATTCAGTCCGCTCTTGGCGGACTAAACCTTCTCAATCACCGCACCCATAAGGATACGGTGCTTGTCGATGACGGAGGCGCTTCGTAGCGCCCCCATCAGCTCATCTGGCGCTCCTGGATGGACAGGAGCCACCGGTAGAGGCGACGCACCCCCCTCCTTCAAAGGGGGCTGCTCGCCTGACTTCGGAGCCATATTGGTCTCTGGAATCGTATTCGGCTGAGGGCCTAACTGGATACGGCCCTCTTTTCCAGTCTCCATGGGGATTGACTCCCCCGTGTGTTCGGCAGTGGAGGTCCCGCCTTGAGGCGCCTCCTGGACAACGTCCTGGGCTCCTCCCCTTGGAGCGGTCCTCCGGGATAACACTTTGGTGTCGTCCCTGGCCCCGGGGGAGTAAGCAGGCGGTGGCGACATGCTCGCCATCTTCGATGGAGCCAACGAACCTCCAGATGAGGATCGCTGGATAAGGTCACGGGGCGAACTGCAATAGCGTGGATCAACCATGTTAGAATAATAAAAGGAAAGGGCTGATATGCACATGAATAAGCCAATGTCACTTACGATGCGGCCTGGGGCCTAGTACGGGGGTGACGTTCCGGACTACTGTCAGCGTCCCACGCGGTGTTGACCGCTGGGGCACCCTTCCCCTTTTTGGGCGCTTTCACCTCCAGATGTGCCAAGGTCACCCTCTTCTTCCTCCTCTCCTCGGGAGGAGGGTTGTTTCCCTCCTCCTCCTCCTCTTCCTCATCATTTTCCTCAGGGACAAAGGAATAGGCCTTGTCGTCTTCGGACGTTGCGTCCGAAGTGCCCTTGCGACGGGGGCCAGTCTTGGCCCCCTTGGCCTTCTTCTTGGCCTTCTTCTCCTGCGTCGTATATGGCATCAGCACCAGCATCTTCGCTAGGCGCGGGATGACTGGTTCTTCGGGCAACGGAGCCGGACACTGGATCCGCTTCACCCTCTCTGCCCAGTCCTGAGGAAGCAATACTAAAATCTCAGACATCATCCTCGAAACATTTAAGTTGGGAGTACATCAAAAGTAACATACCTCGCTGGCGGGGCGGTTACAATTGTGACCACAGTCTGAGTCCGTGGTCGATGGCTTCTCGTTGCCCTTAAAGAGCAACTTCCAGGCCCTTCGTGAGAAGTATTGAAGAGCCTTTTTAGGGTCTGGTGCTTCTTCGAATTGAATTCCCATAAAGGGCGGCTGCGGCGCTGGCACGGAAGAATCCGGCGGATTAGCATCACCTGGATAACATCAACAAGCTTGATGTCCTTGGTCACCATGCTTTGAACGCGCGTCTGCAGCGCTATCAGCTCGTCAGGTGCACACCAGTCCAGACTCTTCTCGACCCAGGAGGTGAGTCGCATGGGAGCGCTGGAGTGGAATTCAGCAGCTGCGGCCCAGGTGGTATCGCGAGGTTCTGTGATATAGAACCGCTGCTTCTGCCATTCCTTTACTGTCTCCACAAAGGTGCCGTTGGGCCATGAGACATTGGATAGCTTGCTCTCCATGGCCCCTCTGCACTCCGCGTGTTGTCCCTCCACCACCTTCGGCTTCACGTTGAAGATTTTGAGCCATAGCCCGAAGTGGGGATGGATGCGGAGGAAGGCCTCGCACACGATGATAAACGCCAAGATGTTGAGGAAAGAATTCGGGGATAGATCATGGAAATCTACCCCGTAGTAGTACATCAGCCCGCGGACGAAAGGGTGGAGTGGAAACCCTAGCCCGCGGAAGAAATGGGGGATGAATACTACCCTCTCTGTGGGCTCCGGTGTGGGGACGACTTGTCCCTCAGCTGGCTGGCGATGGGCGATCTCTTTCGCCAAATATCCGGCCGCCCGGAGCTTAGTAATGTCCTCCTCCTTGACAGAGGAGACCATCCACTTGCCCTGACCACCAGATCCGAACATGGTTGCTTGAGTGGAAAGGAGATGAGAGCTTGGGAGTTGGAGCTTGAGATCGAAAAGGCGGAGACAGAGAGAGAGAGAGAGAGCGTGAGGAGAGGAAGAGGGAATCCTTATCCCCTTATAAAGGCAGCAAATATTAAACGCCTCCTCACTCGCTTTAGGATTCGCATGTTCCCTAGGGCTGTATAAACGGCACGATTGAGTTACCCATGCCTGCATTGATGAGAATCCCGCAATAAGGGGACACGATCTCTGTTTTGATAAGACATGCCAGTAGCAACCACGCCTCGTAGCGTGGATTGGCTGAAGAAAAACGGTTCGAAATTATAACCGGACAGACGCGATGTCGTGTTGAGAAAAAGCTGTCAACAGATTAGATTCGTGCAAATATTATATTCTCTCTGTGGTTGTGTGTGTGACAGGGTCCGGATACTATCATTGCATCTGAGGAATATCTTGGAGTTCGGAGAAAGGGGAACCCGCCTTGCAATTCCGAAGACAATCTGCATGCCGGACTCCTCGTCATTGAAGCCAGGTTCAGGGGCTACTGAGGGAGTCCTGGACTAAGGGGTCCTCGGGCGTCCGGCCTGTTATCTATGGGCCGGACTGATAGGCTGTGAAGACATGAAGGCCGGAGACTGCACCATGTCCGGATTGGACTCTACTTGGCGTGGAAGGCAACCTTGGCGACCGAAGATTCCTTCTTATGTAACCGACTCCATGTAAACCCTAGATCCGGCCGCTCGGTGTCTATATAAACCGAAGGGATAGTCCGGAAAGGACACCACATATACTCATTACCATACCCACATAGGCTAGACTTCTAGGGTTTAGCCATTACGATCTCGTGGTAGATCCACTCTTGTAACACTCATATTCATCAATATCAATCAAGCAGGGCGTAGATTTTTACCTCCATAGAGAGGGCCCGAACCTGGGTAAACATCGTGTCCCCCGTCTCCTGTTACCATCGATCCTAGACGCATAGTTCGGGACCCCCCCCCCCTACCCGAGATCCGTCGGTTTTGACACCGACAACTGTTTTATCGGAGAAGGTCGGACCAAAAAACAGCCTTTCATGCGACCGCGCGCAGGCGTTATGGTAGTCATTTGACGTGCAGACAGCTCCGAAAGTTTCCCTTCCAGACATGATTCTTCACCAATTTCATCCCCGTTTGATCCCACGAGATCCTTGGCTCGTAAAGAATAGATTGGGAGTGGATTTGGCTCATCTAGAGCCCTTGGATGAAGCTCATCAAGAGAGGAGACAAGGGAGGCTCCTATATATGTCATCCTCAACCCTAGCCGCCGCCTCCATCATCCACACCATCTCATTCATCCACAACCATCTGCATTGCTGCTTCACACCAGAGAAGGAGGAACAACGCAAAGGGAAGAAGGAGGAGGCTCCACCACCATGAGCACCGCCCTTCAGGCTGGTGATCTCGCGCCAGTGCCGCCACCATCGGTGGCACCCCCATCTCCATCACCACCGCTGGGCCACCACCACCATCATCATCATCACCACCCGCCCCGCCGCCACCACCACCATGTCTCCTTCCTTCCTCGGCTTGATGTCGGCTTGTAACTTGTCCCTAACCTTTATGTCTTTGACTAGGTAGTTGTACTAGTTCTTGAGGATATGGTTGAACCCTTTAGATATCTGTTGCGGTCCAATATTAATTGTTCATGATTCGGGTTAGTAACCCTCGTGAATGTTGGGAGGAGCGCTCACTCACATTTGTGCCTTGTGCCGTGAAGTATATTACTATCGTTGTGAAGGGTTGGGGTGTTGGGGTAATTCGAGGTGACAATAAAAGCCTCGATTCCTCGCCATTGCAATTAATAGGAGAATTATGGAGAACCATTAGAGAGGCCTTGTCCATGGGGCAACGCTTAATTATCATGAGTTGTAACCCTATGGGGGAGACTATGATGGTGGCGTGCATGGCATAAAGTCTACCTCGCGTAGAACGTGTACTGTACCCGGCTCCACCCACTTATACATTTGGCCAGTTACTAGAGGATACAATAGTTCATATATGGTAGTGATTCCGGAACCCTCGAGAACGCCTTACTACTCAAGCATCATCCTTACTAACTTAGTGTCATTTAATTCATGTTTTTACCTTCTTGTAAGTAGTTTAGTTAATTATCCCTTTTATCTTGTTTTCCTAGCAACTTATCGAGTAGACTGTTTTCAAACTCCGGTTTGGATGCGTACGTGGCTGCGTGAAAGTGACAACGTAGTTGTGGGGTTTGTGGTGCCTCCCTATTCGCTCCTTGTGGGTTCAACACTCTATTTATCACACGAAAGTGCTACAACAACCATGTGCACTTGCAGGTCATCAGCTCGCCCGGTTGACACATACCGACGAACATAGGGCGGGCACCGAGCTGCTCCACGCCCGATGTCCGCGGTCGGACAAATCGTGGTGATACAGACTCGGAGAAAAGGAGTTGTGTCACATTGATGTCGATGCAATAAGGCATGTTCCTGGCGGCGGATGCCGGGGACTGCCTGCTAAGCTGTTGGGCAGCGTAGAAGTAGGGAGGCTTTGTATTGATCTTGCCAGGATTGCGTTTGCATGGACAACGATGGTGGCGCCACCCCCTCCCCGTCCCAGGTCCCGCCCTGCACAACACCCACTGTCCGCACCACGTCCGCATCCTACACGTCCGCCGCCACTACCGCCTCCCTTCTTTTTTAGTGGTGCCATCTCCTTTGCCTTCTGTCTGATGCGACAGTCTTGTCGTGTCGCCGACTTGATCTTTCGGGCGCCGGCCTTCATTAGCTTTTCATACGGGTCCGTGCGGGGGCGGCGGTAAAAAGGGGCGGGAATTGGGATGGAGAGCGGTGGGATGGTAGAGTAGAGTGTTGAGAAATGGGGTTTTGCCGCAAAAAAAAAAAAGTACAGCTAGCTCCAAAAGCGTGGGTGCTGCCTTAGTTTTGGATGGGCCGGGAGTGTCGATGTCCCACATGGCTGGACTCTGCAAAGCCTCCTAGTTTGCTTCTGATTTCCGAGATGACTTGCGGAGTTTAATGGTTTGCGGCGTCCGGACAGCTCGGTCCGAACGCTTGCAGGAGGTTTGGGGGTCGGCGTTAAAGCCATTATACTCTTTCCAAAGTTTATAAGGTAAATTGTTTTGTAACGGGTCACAATACCCCGTAGAAAATTTCTGAAGAAATGTCTATCAATTAAACAGTCAACGTATCATAACAAAAAAGAAATCCATACATAATCCCAATGGAAATTCTTCGGTCATATTATACAGTAATTTGTCAGTTTCTTGCCCACTGGTCGACCTCAGACCCAATTTCTTTAGTCCAACAGAGTTCGACCCCGCTCCGGTGGCAGCATCTTTGTTTGTCAATAGCAAGGGGTGCAGTGATCATTCTTGTCAGAGACCAAAACCCCACTGCAAAATGGCATAACCACTAGTTTAATCCCGGAGCAGAAAGGGCCTGTAAAAGCTGGTAGCACGCTTAACCGCCAAAAAAGCGGCACAACGGCCGTATCTTACACTGGAAGCAAAGGGGGTCGTCAGTGAGAACGAAAACTGGATCCTGGCAAAACGAGACCAATGCCATTTTCAGGTTTTGGGCAGTCAGACATCCTTCTCTTCTTCTCTTCATTTTACACGCGATTTTAGGCAGCCGTTTTGTTAGCCGCCAAAGTTCCTTACCTCATGCCTTGCCCACATGGACATAGTTCCGCCAACCGTTTAGTTAGGCGACTCAAACCTTTGTCCCAGTCAGATACACAATTTTGGCAGCAATTCTGTTCCATTCTACACAATTTTGGCACCCGTTTAGCTAGCCTCCATATTTTCTGAGATCATGTCTATCTCAGATCGTCCAGGCTCGGGTAAATTAACAAGCACACCATGGGATGCATCAAAAGATAATCTAGGCTCGGCTAAATTAACAAGCACGCCATGGGATACATCAAGAGATAACAGTATAGGATAGTATAGATAGATTTATAGTGTTATAGTACAAAATTTGTAAGAGCAGAGAGTAACAGTTAGGAGAACATTCTCCAAGAAGCCCGACTAAATATCTTAATAATAATAATCGAATAACAGTAAGCAGCTGTGACACAAGAGGAATTCAGTAGGACAAATCTCTTGATGTAGAAACTTATCTCTGACCCTTTTACCGAACTAAAAGTATCATTCTATACATCCCGCATCACAACTTTTTCCATGGATTTCTCAGTCTCAGCTTAACCTGTCTCTCTCAACCAGTTTATTATTCACAACCCAATTAGCCATCAATCCAAGCCCAATTTGTTCCCACCTTTCAAATCTCCCTATCACCATGCTCCAATCCTTTTCGCCATCGCCACCGCTCAAACGGATGATCGAAGACGACGATGCGGAAAACAGACACCAACCAATGCAAAAAAACAAGAAAAGGATATATGCACCACGTTCTTCTTTACGCCGGTAGCTATCAATCAAGAACTGGTAATCCACGAACAACAATGACCACGTACTTTTGTGACGGCGAGCTCCGCTGGCTCTTCCACACCGGCGGCGAGGGGTGCGGCAAGGGAAAGTGAAACCGGCAATGCTTCTGTTGTCAAAGAATCATCGATAACGTGGAGGCGGCGGCGGCGACGCGTATGGCATGGGGTATACTGGTGGCAACGGGCTGGGGTATGCTGGCGGTGGGGGTGGCCGAGGTGGGACAAACGGCTTGCACTGGAAAGCTGCGCAGTCGACGGGTGGGCGGGCAGAGAAAGCGGCGCACTGCTGCGGCATGCGCTGGGCGGGGCGGTTGGGGAGGCAGTTCCGGCGGTCGCCGTCGGCAGGCACGACGCGCGCGCAGGACGGCGGCTCGCCGGTGAAGAAGTTGTAGGAGAAGGTGAAGTTCTTGAGCCGTGGGAGGTCGCACACGGCCTCCGGCACGGTCCCCGACAGCAGGTTGTGCGCGATGTCGAGCTGCTCCACCTTTTGCATCCCGGCCACCTCCGGCGGCAGCGGCCCCGCGAGGGCGTTGAAGCTGACGTCGAACACCGTCACCTCCCGGAGCATCCCGACCTCCGGCGGGAGGCACGAGCTGAGGCCGTTGTTGATGAGGAGGATCTCGTTGAGCGTGTCGGACATGTTGCCGAGGCTCGCCGGGAGGCAGCCGCCGAAGTGGTTGTTGGCGAGGACGATGACGGACACGGGCGAATTGCCGAAGTTGTCGGGGAGCTGGAAGCGGAGGCGATTGTGGTTGAGGAAGATGGCGTCGAACGGGCGGTCGAAGAGCTCCCGCGGCACGCCGCCCTCGAAGTCGTTGAAGCGGAGGTCGAGGAACCGGAGGGACGGGAGGTCGAGCACGACGGTCGGGAACGCGCCCACGAAGCGGTTGTTGCTGAGGTCGAGCTCGTGGAGGAGGACGAGGCGGCGGAAGGTGTCGGGCACGAGGCCGCAGAAGCGGTTGGAGTTGAGGTGGAGCAGCGCGAGGTCGCAGAGGAGGCCGAGCTCCGACGGGAGGTAGCCCGCGATGTCGCCGTGGTTGAGGTCGACGCCGGCGACGGCGAGCTCGCCCGACGACGGAACGGGCGCGCAGAACACGCCGGTGTAGCCGCAGACCCCGGGCCCCACCCAGTTGCCGGTGAGGTTCTTGGGGTCGGAGAAGATGGCCTGCTGCTTCCACGTCTGCAGCGCGACGTACGCGTCCCGCAGCCGCGGGCTAGCGAACCGCCAGGCAGGGTCCACCTCCACCGCCGCCGTCTCTCTGACCCCCTCCGCCCATACGGCCGCGGCCCGCGCTCCGCCCCGGCCGCTGCCGGCGAAGGCGAAAAGGCAGAGGAGGAGGAGCACCGCCGCCGTCCTCATCATCTCATCACCCAGATTTCTCGCGGGCGCGGAGAAGAATCCAGGGAACCGAACGGAGGCGGTGGGTGCAGCGCTAAGATTTGGCAGCAACTGAGTTATGGATGGACGGAGGAGGAGGGAGGACGAGGGGGTGGAGGTGGAGGTGGAGGTTGGGAGAGGAAGACAGCTATGCCACAGCTCAGAGGGAGAGCGAGCGGGGTGGGAGTATGGCGGGGGACGCGTAGCGGGGAGACGGGGCGCGGCGGGGGGAGATTTATGGTGGGGGGAGAGGATTTATGATAGGCTTGGGGTCCCCCGCATTTGTCTCCGGAGTACAGTACTACGGTAATTATGGCGGTGATGGCGTGGGTTCAGTGGACTGTACTGGACATGGCCAGAGGGCTGAGAGGCGTGCATAATCCAAAGCTAGTACTAACCAAACGTGACTTAATATATCCGCATTTAAATAAATTTAAGACAAAAATTTTAAAACGAACGAAATACTATAATAAGAGTGAAAATCTGGAATTTGAATTGCTGGGGCACCTTCATCCATATGAATTTTGTGGAATCTACATCACACGGTGACGTCTAATATTTTTTTTGTAAAGCATGCAGTAGGCATCACAGAGCGGACCAGGATCGTCTGACGTACTGCATCCTGACATGGGGCCATTGACGTGTGGGCCTTAGGCCACCTGTCAGTGTGCCAACGGAACGTTAGGGGAGTCGCGTCCTCACAGAGCAATCCAATATTTTATTTTCCTTGTAATAAGCGTAAGGATCGGAAGATCCCTGGCATTTCATATCAAAATTATTACTCTCTCTATTCCATAATGTTGTGCATATAATTTTTTTAAAGTCAATCTTCACAAACTGTGATCAAGGTATGGAGAAAAGGATTTACATTTAAAATGTCCAACATATATCATAAGACATAGTTTCATACTTCCTCCGTCCTAAATTTTTTGTCTTAAATTTGTCTAAATACAAATATATCTAACACTAAAACGTAACTAGATATATCTGTATTTAGATAAATCTAAGACAAGAATTTTCGTACGGAGGAAGTATTTTATATATTTGTTATTATAGATAGAAATAGTTTTTTTCATAAACTTTGTCAAAGTTTATGAAGTTTGATTTTTTCAAAAAAATCTATCACACTACATTGTGAAACGGAGGGAGTACAACACTAAATAGAGGACCTAGAAAGAAACAAAAAATTACAATATGGCTCTCCCTTCTTTTATCTAGGACCCCAACCCACAAAAGGAATGCAATTGAGTCCTAACAGGCGTAGCAACTTCGTTGGAGACTTCATGGCCGTCATTTCCAAACACAAACCTTGCCAGCGACGGGCAAGGGAACATGGGCCTCACTTGGAGGTTAAAAATGGCACGACGAAAGCAATTATTTTGTTAATATGTACTCCCTCCGTTCCATAATGTAAGATGTTTTTTGGCACTATACAGTATCAATAAGAAATTGAGTCCTCAAGCTAGCTCTCACACTCCACAAAACTATTGAAGATGTCAAGGCCTGTATCCGCCACTTCTTCTCCATCTGGCACCGCGTCGGTGAATAAGAAGAGAGGAGGAGTGATGACCCACAAGTATAGGACATCAATCGTAGTCCTTTTGACAAGTAAGAGTGTTGTAAGATAAGTTATTTTCAGCAAAGTATTCTCTGCAAGTGTTGTAAGATAGTTATGAGATATAGTTTGATAGGAAGATAATTCATAGCAAGTAACAAGTAACCAGAGTAACAAGGTGCAGTAAGGTGGCCTAATCCTTTTTATTGCAAAGAACAAACCGAAAGTACTTCTTATAATGAGCAAAGCGTTCTCGAGGACACATGAGAATTTTGCCTAGTCACTTTCATTGCGATTTATTGACACGCATTCACTACTTTGATAAGTGGTTATGTGGGTGGACCAGTGCTAAGGTGTTGTTCCTACTTGAACACGCAACCTACATATGATTACCCCCTCTTGCAAAGATCTGCAACTACGAAAAAAGAATTAAGATAAATCTAACCATAGCATGAAACATATGGATCCAAATCAGCCCTTTACGAAATAGCGCATAAACTAGGGTTTAAGCTTCTACTCCATCCTTTTCGGTTTATAGGGCTCAATTCAAAAATCTCACCAACCATGGTAGATGGTGAATGGTGGAATACTTTTTGTAATTTGCAAAAGCACCCAATTAATGCTCTTGTTTTCCTCAAAAATTTATGTTTACCAATGTATTAATTGCAATGCATGCATGCATAAAGTACATGCATTGGTCAATTTTCTCTTAATACTTGCATGCAATTATTTAATGCGCCTTGAAATCTGAATTTGTGATGGTGAACAACCAAATTGAGCCTTATAAAAGGGAAAAACTAAGATTTGGAGATAAGCCCTATAAACCGGAAAGGAGGGAGTATCACTCTAGCGACCCATCATCTACTTACTAATCCCACAATGCTTTCCCTAGGCCCAAGTATGGTAGTGTGTCATGTAGTCGACGTTCACACAACACCACTAGAGGAAGAACAACATAGCACATCATAAAAACATTGAACGAAAACCAACTTCACATTATTACTTATAAGAGACTTCTCCCATGTCCTCAAGAACAAACGGAACTACTCACAAATCATATTCATGTTCATCATCATCGGAGAATAATACATGATTAACAATCTAAACATATGATCTTTCACCAAGTAAACCAATTAGCATCAACTATAAGATGTAATCAACACTACTAGCAACCCACATGTACCAATATGAGGTTTTGAGACAAAGATTGAATACAAGAGATGAACTAGGGTTTGAAGATGAGATGGTGCTGGTGAATATGTTGATGAAGATGAGTCCTCCCACAATGAGAGGGTCGTTGGTGACGATGATGGCTTCGATTTATCCCTCCGGGGGGGAGTTTCCCTGGCAGAATTGCTCCTCTAGACAGCAAAAGTGCTCCTACCCAGATTTCGCCTCAAGACGGCGACGCTTTATCCCGAAAGACTTCTCTTGATTTTTTAATGCAAATGGCTTCATATAGCAGGAGATGGGCCACAAAGGCCCTCTGTGGGACCAACCAGCTCACCAGGCGCATGTTCCTTCCAGTATTTTCTATATATTCCAAAATAGATCTCCGTAAATTTCCAGGTCATTTGGAGCTCCGGAGAATAGCTATCTCTGTTGTAGCTCTTTTCAGGTCCAGAATTCTAGCTGCCGACAATCTCCCTTTTGTGATAGAACTTGCAAGTTAAGAGAGAAAAGGCATTAGAATTGCATCAAAAAGTAAAATATAACTTTAAAATAGTAGAAATAGTAGTAGGAAAACATGATGCAAAATTGACGTATCAACTCCCCCAAGCTTACACCTCACTTGCCCTCAAGCGAATATCGAGCTCGATAAGCTTCACCATAGGTTTATAGAGAGAGGTGTCAAAAAAACAAAATACGAACATAGTAGCATCATGATCATTATTATAACAACAACTATCAATCATATAACTTCTCATGAACAAGTAACAATTCATTCACAAGCTAAAGTATAAATAATAAACTTTCTAGGAAACTAAAAAATTATGTTCTCCGTCATTAAAGCAATTGCAATTCATCATATTTCCAAGAAGGGTCTATGTAAATGCTTTTGGTTTAAAAAAATTCACATACTCAATTATCATAGAGTCTTCTATGATTGCTGGCAATCAGAGCATATTTTTAGAACACACCGTTTCAATCAGACATAAAGGAAGATGGGGATTTAATGTTTCACCTCCCAACTTATTTATCTCAGGGATAATGATGTCAACGATAATAACTCATGATTACATATATTCAACTGGATACATATGCCTGGATCTTTCCTCGCCATATTATGCTTTTCAAGTTGAGAATAACTGAGGTTGGAATAAGAAAAAAATTGACTCTTGCATAAAAGTAAAAGTTAAACATTGAAAGATAGGCCCCTTGCAGAGGGAAGCAGAGGTCGTCATGCACTTTTAATTATTGGATGTGCAAGCTCTTAATGCAAAGGAATGTCACTTTATGTTGCCCATTATGATAGCAACCTTTATTGAGAAGTCCGTCGTTTTCATCGTGTTACCATCACAAGTTCATATAAAGTTTATTTTTCCTTACAATGAACAGCCTCAGACCCCCTTCTCCTGGACAGACTGGCCTCATCGGCATCGTGACCCCCCTTATGGTACAGCTCGAGTACCCGGCGCTCCTCGGCGATGATCTCTGCATCCGCCGGATGTCCGCCATGTACTCTTCGTCTGCGCGCGCCACCTCGAGCTTCTCGGACGCCTCCTGGTTCTCCCGTACCTCGCGTCTATATACCACTCAATGGTCGATTTCGACGGGCGAAGACACGTTGGGTGTGCCGATTGGGAAATTTCACTCCGCTTTGAAGTCGTACAGCACCACTGCCGATTGGTGGGAGCCCAGCTAGTACCGGACCCTTGTGTCAGTGTCTCTGATTTACAACACCCACATCACCCACGGCCACTGCCTCACACCATGGTCCTTCTTATTCGGCGGCGGCATCGGCAAGTCAGCATTGAAGGAGCACGATGGGGGCATCGACGGTGGCTCGACTGTGTACCACATCGTGGATCCGTCATACGAGTCGATGGCGGCTTCCTAGGAGGGTGGGATCCAGCCATTTGGGGTGGCTTCGGTCGAATATAAGGTTCATCAGAGGTGGGAGGGCCTAGTAGGGGTGGATTTGGGTGTTGGCAGATACGATGTGGTGGTGGGGGCAGCGGGAGTCGCGGCGCGGAGACGGGTGTGTAGGATCGAAAGTATGTCTAGAGGGGGGTGATTAGACTACTTGACCAAATAAAAACTTAACCTTTTCCCAATTTTAGTTCTTGGCAGATTTTAGCTATTTTAGGACAAGTCAAGAAATCATCACACAATTCAAGCAAGCATGCAAAGAGCATATTGGCAGCGGAAAGTAAAGCATGCAACTTGCAAGAATGTAAAGGGAAGGGTTTGGAGAATTCAAATGCAATTGGAGACACGGATGTTTTTCCCGTGGTTCGGATAGGTGGTGCTATCCTACATCCACGTTGATGGAGACTTCAACCCACGAAGGGTAACGGTTGCACGAGTCCACGGAGGGCTCCACCCACGAAGGGTCCACGAAGAAGCAACCTTGTCTATCCCACCATGGCCATCGCCCACGAAGGACTTGCCTCACTAGCGGTAGATCTTCACGAAGTAGGCGATCTCCTTGCCCTTACAAACTCCTTGGTTCAACTCCACAATCTTGTCGGAGGCTCCCAAGTGACACCTACCCAATCTAGGAGACACCACTCTCCAAGAAGTAACATATGGTGTGTTGATGATGAACTCCTTGCTCTTGTGCTTAAAATGATAGTCTCCCCAACACTCAAGTCTATCTCACAGGATATGGATTTGGTGGAAAGAAGATTTGAGTGGAAAGCAACTTGGGGAAGGCTAGAGATCAAGATTCATATGGTGGGAATGGAATATCTTGGCCTCAACACATGAGTAGGTGGTTCTCTCTCAGAACATATGAGTTGGAAGTGTAGATGTGTTCTGATGGCTCTCTCCACGAATGAAGAGGAGGTGGAGGGGTATATATAACCTCCACACAAAATCCAACCGTTACACACAATTTACCAATCTCGGTGGGACCGAATCAACAAACTCGGTCGGACCGAAATAGTAAACCTAGTGACCGTTAGAGATTTTTGGTGGGACTGACATGCAACTCGGTACGACCGATATGGTTAGGGTTAGGGCATAACGTAATCTCGGTGAGACCGATTACACAAACTCGGTGAGACCGATTTTGGTAATTAGCTAACCAGAGAGTTGGTCAGGCAAACTCGGTGGGACCGATTTGCTCTTTCGGTGAGACCGAAAAGTTACAAAAAGGAAACAGAGAGTTTGCATTGCAATCTCGGTGGGACCGATCCGCTCTTTCGGTGAGACCGAAAAGTTACGAAAAGGAAACAGATAAGTTGCAATCCCATCTCGGTGAGACCGAGATCCCTATCGGTGGAACCGATTTGCTTAGGGTTTGGCAATGGCTATGACAAGTGAAACTCGGTGGTGCCGGATTGAAAGAATCGGCATGACCGAGTTTGGCTTTGGGTTTAGGTCAAGAGTGGATATGAGAAAGTAGTTGAGGGTTTGGGAGCATATCATTAAGCACTTGAAGCAAGAGGCTCATTAAGCAACACCTCATCCCTCCTTGATAGTATCGGCTTTTCCTAAAGACTCAATGTGATCTTGGATCACTAAAATGTAAAATGAAGAGTCTTGAGCATATGAGCTAGAGCCAATCCTTTATCCTTAGCATTTTGAGGGTTCCACTTTCACCATCCATGCCATGCCAATCATTGAGCTTTCCTGAAATGATCATCTTGGAATAGCATTAGCTCAATGAGCTATATGTTGTTATGAATTACCAAAACCACCTAGGGATAGTTGCACTTTCAATCTCCCCCTTTTTGGTAATTGATGACAACATATAGATCAAAGCTTCGACAAATAATAAGAATGAAATATATCGTTGCTTTGAGAAGTATGTGATAAGTAAGAGCTCCCCCTAAATTTGTGCATATTTAAAATTTGCTTTGGACTGCAAATGCACAAAGAGTTAGAGTCATGGGTTACTCTTCCATGTCACATACATCTTGGTGGAGCGCTCAAAATGATAAGAATTATATACATGCACTCATCACCAAAGAAAGTGAATGATCACATAAGATAGATAAGATATATGAAGCATGCATAAGTGTAGCTTATGATCAAACATGATCATCAATGTCTCACAAGCATATCAAAGTATCTCACACAAAAGCAAACAAAGTTTGAAAAACCACCAAATAAAGCTAGAGAGAATAAAAGCAACACTCTCTCTCTCTCGAAGCTTATGATCTATACATTTTTCTCCCCCTTTGGCAACAAGTTACCAAAAAGTTCCTAGAAAATGCATAGTGCTAGATCGACTCTCAGGCTTGATCTTCGGGTGGTGGTGGAGTCTGGATCACTCCAAGGACGAAGCCTTCTGTAGACGTGGTTGGATTTGAAGGTGAAGTAGATGTTGGAGCTGGTTGGGCTGGTGTTGTAGCTGGAGCTGAGGTGGTGGCTCTGGTGTTAGGAACTGGCACTGCAGTCGACCTCGGAGCTCATGGCACTCTGGAAAATGCATCAGTTGTGGTCTTCCCTCTCCTCTCCTGCATGTCATCTTGAAGTTGCTCCACTTCAGACTGAATCTCTGTTACTTTGACATCCATGTCATAGAACTTTTGTTCTATGATCCTCTCTAAGCTCTGCTGATTCTGAGTGAGGGTGGCCAGTCCTTTCTCAATCCTTAGTGTGGATGCAATCAAGTAACCAAGCTGCTCTTGTTTAGTTTTCAAGAAATACTCAGATGCCTCCTCTTGAGTTGGCATCTTGGCAGCTTTCTCCTTCCTTGCCTTCTCCTTCTTTGCTTGTGCTTGAACTGATGATGGTTCATTCTCATTCATCACAACTTGATTGTCTTCAAAATCTGGATGAATAGGAAAATGTTCCTTGTCCAACAAGTATGTGCCTGTGCCCATCTTTGAGTTGATTAACTCCTGAATTTGTGGGGCATATCCACAGCTCCTCTTCTGATCAGCTGTTGTCCTCTTAATGGTCTCTACCATGAGGCTCATCACCTTGAACTTCTGTGGCACATCAAATATATGAAGCAAATTTATTGCATGGCCTCTGATCATCTTGTGATCACCTGACTTGGGCAACAGAGTGTGCCTTAGGATCCAGTTGATAGTTGGCAGCCCTGACAGAAGATAATGCACTGAGCCAAACTTGAAAGTTTCAAGAGCTTCATTTGGGATCTCCTTGTACATGTTTGACATGGAATTGTGATCCATCTTCTTCTTGGCATAGATATCCAAGTCATCTTCCTGCTCTTCTGGGGCATTGATCAGCTGAGCCCATTCAGCAACTGTAGATTGGTATCTAGTGCCTTCAGACATCCACACTATCCTGCCATCTGGATAGAAGTGTGCTGTGGAGTAGAACTGCATGACCAGCTCTTCATTCCACTTTGTGAGCTTCTGCTCAACAAAGTCTGCTACTCCACAAGCTTTGAAGCTGTCTTGCACTCCAGGATAGTGCTCTTCATTGTCCTTGATGTACTCCCAATCAACCCATCTCATGTCACAAACAATGGGATTCTTATCCAACAAAACTGTCTCATAGAAATCCTGTTGTTCCTTTGTGTGGAACCTATAGTCAACAGCAGTTCTTCTCCTTGAAGCATATGGATCTGCTTCTCTCCACTTCCTGAGCCCTGAATCTCTTCTGATTTTCATGTCCTCAGCCACATGATGAGCATCATTGTGGTCTGGGATCTTGGGCTTAAGCTTCCTGAGCACTTGACCTTCTTCTTCCTCAGCAATGTCAGGCACTGGGGCCTTGTTCTTCTCAGTAGCTAGTATGCTCCTTGTATTCCTCTTTGGAGCTGACTTGGGCTTGGAGGTAGCTTTGGGTGCTTCTTTGGGCTTTGATGCAGCAGCCCCTATCCTGATAGCATCACCCATAAGCTTAGGTGCCTTAGGTGCTGGTGCAGCAACCTCTTCTTCCTCTTCCTCTTCCTCTTCAGAGTCTCTCATGATTGAGGATCTCCCAAGCACTCTAGCAGTGGTCTTTTTGATCCTCTCCTTCCTCTTCTTCCCTTCTGCAGCAGCCTCATTGGGTTCAGGCTTTTCAGGAATCCGAGTTGAGGCTCTGGCCTTTGGCATAGGCTGTCTACTTGCTGGCCTTTTGATTTTCATCCCTGACTTTGTGCTCTGTGCTGGGCCATATTCCTTCTTGAGCAAAACTCTCTTGGAAGTTGCTTCCTCTTCTGCCACATAGTCCTCATCCTCTGAGTCTGAGGTTCTCTTCTTCCTTTGTCTGGTGGCAGCTTTTGGCAGGTTGCTAGGGGTGCTCCTGCTGCCTTCATCTGAAGAACTGGAGGGACTAGTGCCCTCACTCATGTGCACTTGCTGTTCTGACACATTCTGGCTGTCACTCTGATTAGACATGATGAACAAGCTGACTGCTGACCCTGTGAAGAGTTTATAGATGAGGTAGAGTGGATGAGCATCACAAAATGCAGAGATTTTTGCAAAAGAATGATTCAAAATCTTAGTTTTACTTTCCCACAGAAATCATTTCGGATCTACCGATTTTTAAACTCGGTGATACCGAAGCAGTTTTGGAACCTAAACTAGTGAACTCGGTCAGACCGAGTCACAGTTCGGTGGCACCAAGACTGCTAGGGTTTCACAAAGTTCCAAAATCGGTCACACCGATAAGTAATTCTCGGTCAGACCGAGTCTCACTTGTGCAATGGCATGAGCCAAATCGCTGGGACCGAGTTTTTCAACTCGGTGGGTCCGAGATGGTTTCGGCGGAAACCTAACCCTAAAATTTTCGAATCAATCCTATTCTACGCATGTATTGACTGGATAGGAGTGTTTCAATCGTGGCTAGAAACAATAAGATCACAATGTCCTAGGAATCAGATTGGGGATAGCACAAAGATCGAGTCCATACCCTAGTTCGGCGGAGACTTGCTACGGCGGCAACGGCGGGGTTGAATTCCGTTGACGGCGATGGAGACCAGCGACTGGAGGCAGCTGGCGGCGAGGAGACGATCCAGAGACCATGTTGGCAGAGCGAGCTATCGCGCGGGCGAAGGGGTTCGGAGAAATTTCCAAATTTTTGCTTGTGACTATATATAGCCCGACCCTGTCGGTGTGACCGAGTGGAACAACTCGGTGGCACCGAGATGCAAAACTGTATACAGTTATTGCAACTCGGTGTGACCGAAAGGTTCAAATCGGTTGCACCGAGATCGAAAATTCAGATCAACTTAATGATCTCGGTAGGACCAAAAGTAGGATATCGGTCAGACCGAGAATCACAAAGAGGTTTTGGAAGTTTAAGTCTATGACGAATCGGGGACTCCGAGTGCTCCTCACACAGAGTGGTTCGAATCTGACTTGATCAAATTTTGTGATGTAGCATGAATAGAGTTTGAGACGAGAAAAGCATAGATAGCTAGAGGAGGTTCTTAGGCATTCTTGTCCATCCACTTGGCAAAAGGAAATAAAACCAAACAATCAAAACAACAGGTGGATGTCCTCGAATGAGTAAAATATGCAACCAACATGCTCACACAATAAAATGGCAATTGAACTATGTGACAAAGCATGCACAACCAATTCTAGCATCTATCAAGCAATTGGCGATGACTAGGTCATCTATATATGAGTATATTGACTTAGGAGTCAAGTGAGAACACTTGATCATAGGTCATACTCATCGTTTAAGCTCAAGTGGGGTTACCACTTTTACATAAAGCATTGTTGTGTTCACATCTTTAGAGTTGCTTTAGCTCAAGTCTTAGAGTAAAGCTCCCCCTAGATGTGATATCCCCTAAGAGGGATGAACTAACCTTGGGTTTTGTCGATGATGACTTCATGTAGATGTTGAATATGTGGATGCTCAATGTTGATGTAGATCACTTGGAGCTTTCCATTTGAGTGAATTTCACTTTCAATACCTACATGGGTTAGTCCCACAAGGAACAAACAAGGATATCCATAGACATAGAGTGATGCACACACAAGATGATGTCCATGAAAACTTTTAGGTTACCTTGTCCCTTGTCTTACCAATAAGAGGGTTTGTGACTCCTTGAACTAGTGCAAGATGTGGAAGTTGATTGCACTTGTTCTTGCCAAAATGATAAGAGTGAAGTATGTTGGCGGAGTCACCCTCAAGAACTCTCTAGTTCTTCTTCTTTTGGATCCACACCATCTTGATGGGAATCCTTGGAGTTGTAGTCGTACTTGATGAAGTGGAATTTGAAGTGGTCTTGGGAATCCACTTGATTAAGGTCTTAGGAGCTTCTTCAAATGCATCAATTTCCTCTTGAAGCTTGTCCTTGCCTTTTTGCTTGTAGTCTTGTGGTGGAAGATCATCTTGAGCTTGTGTCCCCTTGAAGGAAGTATCATACTTCTCTTGTTGAGGAAAAAACTTTGTCTTGGGGTATTGATCTTCTTCCCACTCAACTCCATTGGCATTGAACTTTCGTTCAAAACCAACACCTTGATTCTTCCGGTGCCTTCCTTGCTTACGCACAATTTCCTCGAATTGCTTACTCCCGGCAAGGCTTTTGTACACTCCTTTCTCTATAATTCCTTTCAATAAGCTATTTTATTGCTCAAGTGTAACTTGGCTAAGAGAATCATTAGTGGAATCAAGAGAACTACTAGAAGCAACAATATTGGATTAGCATGATCATTGTTACTACTAGAGGAAGAGTCTTTCTTGTTCTTGTTACTAGACTTGACTTGAGGCATGTAAGTGGATAAGAGTAAACGCTTGGCAATGTAAGAAGAACTTTTCTTGTGGAGATCATCATTGATTGCCTTTAAGAACTCATGCTCTTGCTCAAGATTGAGCTTTTCAAAGCGTAACTTCTCATGAGCTCTTAAAAGTTCTCGATGGTCTTCGAAGATAGTTTCATGAGCTAACTTAAGAGTGTTTAGTTCTTTAGTTAGAGCCTCAATCTTCTCCTTATCATTGTCATTCGTTTTATCTTGATTAGCATGATTAATTGACGTTTCATCATAGTATTCATCACTAGAGTTGTCAACAAGTAAATCATCATCACCTAACAAGTCATCTTCATCACTATTAAAATCAACATACTCGGGGTGTGTTACCTTAGGACCTTTGGCCATGAAGCATCTTCCAATTCCTTCATTTGGTGAGTCAAATATGTCGTAGGAGTTGGTTGACACAAGTGTTAGACCGGCAACACCTTCATCTTGAGTATATTCAGAATCGGAGTGATAACTTCTCTCGGAGTCGTTGTCGGAGTCGGAGCCGGATACCCATTCACCAACATGAGCTTGATGTCTTCGTTTTGTGTAGCTCCTTGATGATTTTTCCTTCCTTTCCGAATCCTTGCTTCTCCATGAGTATCTTCGTTCATAACGATCATCTCTACTCCTTCTTTCTCTAGATGGTGATTCTTCTCTTTTGCTTCTTCTTTTTGGAGAGTCTTCTCTTCTCTTGTATGGAGCCGTACACTCATTGGAATAGTGTCCGGGTCTTCCACAATTGTAGCAGTTTGGCTCTCGACTAGATATTTTGTCATTGTAGGACCTTGACTTGGAGCTTCTATCTTTGCTTCTATTCTTGTAGAACTTGTTGAAGTTTTTCACCATTAAGCTCAATTCTTCATTGAAGTTTTGTTTCTCACTTGATGATGTAGGGGCTTCACATGAGGCTTTGTAGGCACCACTTGATTTGTTGTGAAGTTCCTCTTTATCCTTAAGTGACATCTCATGAGCAAGAATTCTTCCAATTACCTCCGTTGGCTTGAGATCTTTGTAATTTGGCATCATTTGGATCAATGTGCACACGGTATCATATTTTCCATCCAAGGCACTTAGAATCTTCTTGATGATGAATCTATCGGTCATCTCTTCACTTCCTAAGCCGGCAATCTCATTTGTGATGAGAGCAAGCCTAGAGTACATTTCAGCGACACCTTCACCATCCTTCATTTTGAACTTGTCAAGTTGACTTTGAAGCACATCCAATTTGGATTCCTTGACGGAGTCGGTACCTTCATGCATATCAATCAAAGTGTCCCAAATTTCCTTTGCATTCTCAAGACGGCTGATTTTGTTAAATTCTTCGGGGCACAATCCGTTGAAGAGAATATCACAAGCTTGAGCATTGTATTGCAACATCTTCAGCTCATCCGTGGTAGCTTCACGGTTTGGTTCTTTCCCATCAAAGAAGTCACCTTGCAAACCAACACACACAATAGCCCAAACGGCGGGGTTATGTCCAAGAATATGCATTTTCATTTTATGCTTCCAACTAGCAAAATTAGTACCATCAAAGTAAGGACCTCTACGGTGATAATTTCCCTCGCTAGACGCCATACTCTCCTAGGTTGTGAAACCAAGGCAATGACCACCAAAAGCTATGGATCAAAGCAAATGGAGACCAAAGCTCTGATACCACTTGTAGGATCGAAAGTATGTCTAGAGGGGGGGTGATTAGACTACTTGACCAAATAAAAACTTAACCTTTTCCCAATTTTAGTTCTTGGCAGATTTTAGCTATTTTAGGACAAGTCAAGCAATCATCATACAATTCAAGCAAGCATGCAAAGAGTATATTGGCAGCGGAAAGTAAAGCATGCAACTTGCAAGAATGTAAAGGGAAGGGTTTGGAGAATTCAAATGCAATTGAAGACACGGATGTTTTTCCCGTGGTTCGGATAGGTGGTTCTATCCTACATCCACGTTGATGGAGACTTCAACCCACGAAGGGTAACGGTTGCGCGAGTCCATGGAGGGCTCCACCCACGAAGGGTCCACGAAGAAGCAACCTTGTCTATCCCACCATGTCCATCGCCCACGAAGGACTTGCCTCACTAGCGGTAGATCTTCACGAAGTAGGCGATCTCCTTGCCCTTACAAACTCCTTGGTTCAACTCCACAATCTTGTCGGAGGCTCCCAAGTGACACCTAGCCAATCTAGGAGACACCACTCTCCAAGAAGTAACAAATGGTGTGTTGATGATGAACTCCTTGCTCTTGTGCTTCAAATGATAGTCTCCCCAACACTCAACTCTATCTCACAGGATATGGATTTGGTGGAAAGAAGATTTGAGTGGAAAGCAACTTGGGGAAGGCTAGAGATCAAGATTCATATGGTGGGAATGAAATATCTTGGCCTCAACACATGAGTAGGTGGTTCTCTCTCAGAACATATGAGTTGGAAGTGTAGATGTGTTCTGATGGCTCTCTCCACGAATGAAGAGGAGGTGGAGGGGTATATATAGCCTCCACACAAAATCCAACCTTTACACACAATTTACCAATCTCGGTGGGACCGAATCAACAAACTCGGTCGGACCGAAATAGTAAACCTAGTGACCGTTAGAGATTTTCGGTGGGACTGACATGCAACTCGGTACGACCGATATGGTTAGGGTTAGGGCATAACATAATCTCGGTGAGACCGATTACACAAACTCGGTGAGACCGATTTTGGTAATTAGCTAACCAGAGAGTTGGTCAGGCAAACTCGGTGGGACCGATTTGCTCTTTCGATGAGACCGAAAAGTTACAAAAAGGAAACAGAGAGTTTGCATTGCAATCTCGGTGGGACCGATCCACTCTTTCGGTGAGACCGAAAAGTTACGAAAAGGAAACAGAGAAGTTGCAATCCCATCTCGGTGAGACCGAGATCCCTATCGGTAGAACCGATTTGCTTAGGGTTTGGCAATGGCTATGACAAGTGAAACTCAGTGGCGCCGGATTGAAAGAATCGGTATGACCGAGTTTGGCTTTGGGTTTAGGTCAAGAGTGGATATGAGAAAGTAGTTGAGGGTTTTGGAGCATATCATTAAGCACTTGAAGCAAGAGGCTCATTAAGCAACACCTCATCCCTCCTTGATAGTATTGGCTTTTCCTAAAGACTCAGTGTGATCTTGGATCACTAAAATGTAAAATGAAGAGTCTTGAGCATATGAGCTAGAGCCAATCCTTTGTCCTTAGCATTTTAAGGGTTCCACTTTCACCATCCATGCCATGCAAATCATTGAGCTTTCCTAAAATGATCATCTTGGAATAGCATTAGCTCAATGAGCTATATGTTGTTATGAATTACCAAAACCACCTAAGGATAGTTGCACTTTCAGGGTGTGACTGCTTTCTAAATGAGCAGTTAAAAAGAAAACTCATTCGTACCCTCTGATGGAGAGGAAGTCGGGTTTAAGTCAATAACGCAATTAGAAAAACAAGATGCTATCAGATCTATAACACACGCACCAAACAACCTGATAAAAACCCTAAATCTCCCTTTTGTGATAGAACTTGCAAGTTAAGAGAGAAAAGGCATTAGAATTGCATCAAAAAGTAAAATATAACTTTAAAATAGTAGAAATAGTAGTAGGAAAACATGATGCAAAATTGACGTATCAACTCCCCCAAGCTTACACCTCACTTGCCCTCAAGCGAATATCGAGCTCGATAAGCTTCACCATAGGTTTATAGAGAGAGGTGTCAAAAAAACAAAATACGAACATAGTAGCATCATGATCATTATTATAACAACAACTATCAATCATATAACTTCTCATGAACAAGTAACAATTCATTCACAAGCTAAAGTATAAATAATAAACTTTCTAGGAAACTAAAAAATTATGTTCTCCGTCATTAAAGCAATTGCAATTCATCATATTTCCAAGAAGGGTCTATGTAAATGCTTTTGGTTTAAAAAAATTCACATACTCAATTATCATAGAGTCTTCTATGATTGCTGGCAATCAGAGCATATTTTTAGAACACACCGTTTCAATCAGACATAAAGGAAGATGGGGATTTAATGTTTCACCTCCCAACTTATTTATCTCAGGGATAATGATGTCAACGATAATAACTCATGATTACATATATTCAACTGGATACATATGCCTGGATCTTTCCTCGCCATATTATGCTTTTCAAGTTGAGAATAACTGAGGTTGGAATAAGAAAAAAATTGACTCTTGCATAAAAGTAAAAGTTAAACATTGAAAGATAGGCCCCTTGCAGAGGGAAGCAGAGGTCGTCATGCACTTTTAATTATTGGATGTGCAAGCTCTTAATGCAAAGGAATGTCACTTTATGTTGCCCATTATGATAGCAACCTTTATTGAGAAGTCCGTCGTTTTCATCGTGTTACCATCACAAGTTCATATAAAGTTTATTTTTCCTTACAATGAACAGCCTCAGACCCCCTTCTCCTGGACAGACTGGCCTCATCGGCATCGTGACCCCCCTTATGGTACAGCTCGAGTACCCGGCGCTCCTCGGCGATGATCTCTGCATCCGCCGGATGTCCGCCATGTACTCTTCGTCTGCGCGCGCCACCTCGAGCTTCTCGGACGCCTCCTGGTTCTCCCGTACCTCGCGTCTATATACCACTCAATGGTCGATTTCGACGGGCGAAGACACGTTGGGTGTGCCGATTGGGAAATTTCACTCCGCTTTGAAGTCGTACAGCACCACTGCCGATTGGTGGGAGCCCAGCTAGTACCGGACCCTTGTGTCAGTGTCTCTGATTTACAACACCCACATCACCCACGGCCACTGCCTCACACCATGGTCCTTCTTATTCGGCGGCGGCATCGGCAAGTCAGCATTGAAGGAGCACGATGGGGGCATCGACGGTGGCTCGACTGTGTACCACATCGTGGATCCGTCATACGAGTCGATGGCGGCTTCCTAGGAGGGTGGGATCCAGCCATTTGGGGTGGCTTCGGTCGAATATAAGGTTCATCAGAGGTGGGAGGGCCTAGTAGGGGTGGATTTGGGTGTTGGCAGATACGATGTGGTGGTGGGGGCAGCGGGAGTCGCGGCGCGGAGACGGGTGTGTAGGATCGAAAGTATGTCTAGAGGGGGGTGATTAGACTACTTGACCAAATAAAAACTTAACCTTTTCCCAATTTTAGTTCTTGGCAGATTTTAGCTATTTTAGGACAAGTCAAGAAATCATCACACAATTCAAGCAAGCATGCAAAGAGCATATTGGCAGCGGAAAGTAAAGCATGCAACTTGCAAGAATGTAAAGGGAAGGGTTTGGAGAATTCAAATGCAATTGGAGACACGGATGTTTTTCCCGTGGTTCGGATAGGTGGTGCTATCCTACATCCACGTTGATGGAGACTTCAACCCACGAAGGGTAACGGTTGCACGAGTCCACGGAGGGCTCCACCCACGAAGGGTCCACGAAGAAGCAACCTTGTCTATCCCACCATGGCCATCGCCCACGAAGGACTTGCCTCACTAGCGGTAGATCTTCACGAAGTAGGCGATCTCCTTGCCCTTACAAACTCCTTGGTTCAACTCCACAATCTTGTCGGAGGCTCCCAAGTGACACCTACCCAATCTAGGAGACACCACTCTCCAAGAAGTAACATATGGTGTGTTGATGATGAACTCCTTGCTCTTGTGCTTAAAATGATAGTCTCCCCAACACTCAAGTCTATCTCACAGGATATGGATTTGGTGGAAAGAAGATTTGAGTGGAAAGCAACTTGGGGAAGGCTAGAGATCAAGATTCATATGGTGGGAATGGAATATCTTGGCCTCAACACATGAGTAGGTGGTTCTCTCTCAGAACATATGAGTTGGAAGTGTAGATGTGTTCTGATGGCTCTCTCCACGAATGAAGAGGAGGTGGAGGGGTATATATAACCTCCACACAAAATCCAACCGTTACACACAATTTACCAATCTCGGTGGGACCGAATCAACAAACTCGGTCGGACCGAAATAGTAAACCTAGTGACCGTTAGAGATTTTTGGTGGGACTGACATGCAACTCGGTACGACCGATATGGTTAGGGTTAGGGCATAACGTAATCTCGGTGAGACCGATTACACAAACTCGGTGAGACCGATTTTGGTAATTAGCTAACCAGAGAGTTGGTCAGGCAAACTCGGTGGGACCGATTTGCTCTTTCGGTGAGACCGAAAAGTTACAAAAAGGAAACAGAGAGTTTGCATTGCAATCTCGGTGGGACCGATCCGCTCTTTCGGTGAGACCGAAAAGTTACGAAAAGGAAACAGATAAGTTGCAATCCCATCTCGGTGAGACCGAGATCCCTATCGGTGGAACCGATTTGCTTAGGGTTTGGCAATGGCTATGACAAGTGAAACTCGGTGGTGCCGGATTGAAAGAATCGGCATGACCGAGTTTGGCTTTGGGTTTAGGTCAAGAGTGGATATGAGAAAGTAGTTGAGGGTTTGGGAGCATATCATTAAGCACTTGAAGCAAGAGGCTCATTAAGCAACACCTCATCCCTCCTTGATAGTATCGGCTTTTCCTAAAGACTCAATGTGATCTTGGATCACTAAAATGTAAAATGAAGAGTCTTGAGCATATGAGCTAGAGCCAATCCTTTATCCTTAGCATTTTGAGGGTTCCACTTTCACCATCCATGCCATGCCAATCATTGAGCTTTCCTGAAATGATCATCTTGGAATAGCATTAGCTCAATGAGCTATATGTTGTTATGAATTACCAAAACCACCTAGGGATAGTTGCACTTTCAATCTCCCCCTTTTTGGTAATTGATGACAACATATAGATCAAAGCTTCGACAAATAATAAGAATGAAATATATCGTTGCTTTGAGAAGTATGTGATAAGTAAGAGCTCCCCCTAAATTTGTGCATATTTAAAATTTGCTTTGGACTGCAAATGCACAAAGAGTTAGAGTCATGGGTTACTCTTCCATGTCACATACATCTTGGTGGAGCGCTCAAAATGATAAGAATTATATACATGCACTCATCACCAAAGAAAGTGAATGATCACATAAGATAGATAAGATATATGAAGCATGCATAAGTGTAGCTTATGATCAAACATGATCATCAATGTCTCACAAGCATATCAAAGTATCTCACACAAAAGCAAACAAAGTTTGAAAAACCACCAAATAAAGCTAGAGAGAATAAAAGCAACACTCTCTCTCTCTCGAAGCTTATGATCTATACATTTTTCTCCCCCTTTGGCAACAAGTTACCAAAAAGTTCCTAGAAAATGCATAGTGCTAGATCGACTCTCAGGCTTGATCTTCGGGTGGTGGTGGAGTCTGGATCACTCCAAGGACGAAGCCTTCTGTAGACGTGGTTGGATTTGAAGGTGAAGTAGATGTTGGAGCTGGTTGGGCTGGTGTTGTAGCTGGAGCTGAGGTGGTGGCTCTGGTGTTAGGAACTGGCACTGCAGTCGACCTCGGAGCTCATGGCACTCTGGAAAATGCATCAGTTGTGGTCTTCCCTCTCCTCTCCTGCATGTCATCTTGAAGTTGCTCCACTTCAGACTGAATCTCTGTTACTTTGACATCCATGTCATAGAACTTTTGTTCTATGATCCTCTCTAAGCTCTGCTGATTCTGAGTGAGGGTGGCCAGTCCTTTCTCAATCCTTAGTGTGGATGCAATCAAGTAACCAAGCTGCTCTTGTTTAGTTTTCAAGAAATACTCAGATGCCTCCTCTTGAGTTGGCATCTTGGCAGCTTTCTCCTTCCTTGCCTTCTCCTTCTTTGCTTGTGCTTGAACTGATGATGGTTCATTCTCATTCATCACAACTTGATTGTCTTCAAAATCTGGATGAATAGGAAAATGTTCCTTGTCCAACAAGTATGTGCCTGTGCCCATCTTTGAGTTGATTAACTCCTGAATTTGTGGGGCATATCCACAGCTCCTCTTCTGATCAGCTGTTGTCCTCTTAATGGTCTCTACCATGAGGCTCATCACCTTGAACTTCTGTGGCACATCAAATATATGAAGCAAATTTATTGCATGGCCTCTGATCATCTTGTGATCACCTGACTTGGGCAACAGAGTGTGCCTTAGGATCCAGTTGATAGTTGGCAGCCCTGACAGAAGATAATGCACTGAGCCAAACTTGAAAGTTTCAAGAGCTTCATTTGGGATCTCCTTGTACATGTTTGACATGGAATTGTGATCCATCTTCTTCTTGGCATAGATATCCAAGTCATCTTCCTGCTCTTCTGGGGCATTGATCAGCTGAGCCCATTCAGCAACTGTAGATTGGTATCTAGTGCCTTCAGACATCCACACTATCCTGCCATCTGGATAGAAGTGTGCTGTGGAGTAGAACTGCATGACCAGCTCTTCATTCCACTTTGTGAGCTTCTGCTCAACAAAGTCTGCTACTCCACAAGCTTTGAAGCTGTCTTGCACTCCAGGATAGTGCTCTTCATTGTCCTTGATGTACTCCCAATCAACCCATCTCATGTCACAAACAATGGGATTCTTATCCAACAAAACTGTCTCATAGAAATCTTGTTGTTCCTTTGTGTGGAACCTATAGTCAACAGCAGTTCTTCTCCTTGAAGCATATGGATCTGCTTCTCTCCACTTCCTGAGCCCTGAATCTCTTCTGATTTTCATGTCCTCAGCCACAGGATGAGCATCATTGTGGTCTGGGATCTTGGGCTTAAGCTTCCTGAGCACTTGACCTTCTTCTTCCTCAGCAATGTCAGGCACTGGGGCCTTGTTCTTCTCAGTAGCTAGTATGCTCCTTGTATTCCTCTTTGGAGCTGACTTGGGCTTGGAGGTAGCTTTGGGTGCTTCTTTGGGCTTTGATGCAGCAGCCCCTATCCTGATAGCATCACCCATAAGCTTAGGTGCCTTAGGTGCTGGTGCAGCAACCTCTTCTTCCTCTTCCTCTTCCTCTTCAGAGTCTCTCATGATTGAGGATCTCCCAAGCACTCTAGCAGTGGTCTTTTTGATCCTCTCCTTCCTCTTCTTCCCTTCTGCAGCAGCCTCATTGGGTTCAGGCTTTTCAGGAATCCGAGTTGAGGCTCTGGCCTTTGGCATAGGCTGTCTACTTGCTGGCCTTTTGATTTTCATCCCTGACTTTGTGCTCTGTGCTGGGCCATATTCCTTCTTGAGCAAAACTCTCTTGGAAGTTGCTTCCTCTTCTGCCACATAGTCCTCATCCTCTGAGTCTGAGGTTCTCTTCTTCCTTTGTCTGGTGGCAGCTTTTGGCAGGTTGCTAGGGGTGCTCCTGCTGCCTTCATCTGAAGAACTGGAGGGACTAGTGCCCTCACTCATGTGCACTTGCTGTTCTGACACATTCTGGCTGTCACTCTGATTAGACATGATGAACAAGCTGACTGCTGACCCTGTGAAGAGTTTATAGATGAGGTAGAGTGGATGAGCATCACAAAATGCAGAGATTTTTGCAAAAGAATGATTCAAAATCTTAGTTTTACTTTCCCACAGAAATCATTTCGGATCTACCGATTTTTAAACTCGGTGATACCGAAGCAGTTTTGGAACCTAAACTAGTGAACTCGGTCAGACCGAGTCACAGTTCGGTGGCACCAAGACTGCTAGGGTTTCACAAAGTTCCAAAATCGGTCACACCGATAAGTAATTCTCGGTCAGACCGAGTCTCACTTGTGCAATGGCATGAGCCAAATCGCTGGGACCGAGTTTTTCAACTCGGTGGGTCCGAGATGGTTTCGGCGGAAACCTAACCCTAAAATTTTCGAATCAATCCTATTCTACGCATGTATTGACTGGATAGGAGTGTTTCAATCGTGGCTAGAAACAATAAGATCACAATGTCCTAGGAATCAGATTGGGGATAGCACAAAGATCGAGTCCATACCCTAGTTCGGCGGAGACTTGCTACGGCGGCAACGGCGGGGTTGAATTCCGTTGACGGCGATGGAGACCAGCGACTGGAGGCAGCTGGCAGCGAGGAGACGATCCAGAGACCATGTTGGCAGAGCGAGCTATCGCGCGGGCGAAGGGGTTCGGAGAAATTTCCAAATTTTTGCTTGTGACTATATATAGCCCGACCCTGTCGGTGTGACCGAGTGGAACAACTCGGTGGCACCGAGATGCAAAACTGTATACAGTTATTGCAACTCGGTGTGACCGAAAGGTTCAAATCGGTTGCACCGAGATCGAAAATTCAGATCAACTTAATGATCTCGGTAGGACCAAAAGTAGGATATCGGTCAGACCGAGAATCACAAAGAGGTTTTGGAAGTTTAAGTCTATGACGAATCGGGGACTCCGAGTGCTCCTCACACAGAGTGGTTCGAATCTGACTTGATCAAATTTTGTGATGTAGCATGAATAGAGTTTGAGACGAGAAAAGCATAGATAGCTAGAGGAGGTTCTTAGGCATTCTTGTCCATCCACTTGGCAAAAGGAAATAAAACCAAACAATCAAAACAACAGGTGGATGTCCTCGAATGAGTAAAATATGCAACCAACATGCTCACACAATAAAATGGCAATTGAACTATGTGACAAAGCATGCACAACCAATTCTAGCATCTATCAAGCAATTGGCGATGACTAGGTCATCTATATATGAGTATATTGACTTAGGAGTCAAGTGAGAACACTTGATCATAGGTCATACTCATCGTTTAAGCTCAAGTGGGGTTACCACTTTTACATAAAGCATTGTTGTGTTCACATCTTTAGAGTTGCTTTAGCTCAAGTCTTAGAGTAAAGCTCCCCCTAGATGTGATATCCCCTAAGAGGGATGAACTAACCTTGGGTTTTGTCGATGATGACTTCATGTAGATGTTGAATATGTGGATGCTCAATGTTGATGTAGATCACTTGGAGCTTTCCATTTGAGTGAATTTCACTTTCAATACCTACATGGGTTAGTCCCACAAGGAACAAACAAGGATATCCATAGACATAGAGTGATGCACACACAAGATGATGTCCATGAAAACTTTTAGGTTACCTTGTCCCTTGTCTTACCAATAAGAGGGTTTGTGACTCCTTGAACTAGTGCAAGATGTGGAAGTTGATTGCACTTGTTCTTGCCAAAATGATAAGAGTGAAGTATGTTGGCGGAGTCACCCTCAAGAACTCTCTAGTTCTTCTTCTTTTGGATCCACACCATCTTGATGGGAATCCTTGGAGTTGTAGTCGTACTTGATGAAGTGGAATTTGAAGTGGTCTTGGGAATCCACTTGATTAAGGTCTTAGGAGCTTCTTCAAATGCATCAATTTCCTCTTGAAGCTTGTCCTTGCCTTTTTGCTTGTAGTCTTGTGGTGGAAGATCATCTTGAGCTTGTGTCCCCTTGAAGGAAGTATCATACTTCTCTTGTTGAGGAAAAAACTTTGTCTTGGGGTATTGATCTTCTTCCCACTCAACTCCATTGGCATTGAACTTTCGTTCAAAACCAACACCTTGATTCTTCCGGTGCCTTCCTTGCTTACGCACAATTTCCTCGAATTGCTTACTCCCGGCAAGGCTTTTGTACACTCCTTTCTCTATAATTCCTTTCAATAAGCTATTTTATTGCTCAAGTGTAACTTGGCTAAGAGAATCATTAGTGGAATCAAGAGAACTACTAGAAGCAACAATATTGGATTAGCATGATCATTGTTACTACTAGAGGAAGAGTCTTTCTTGTTCTTGTTACTAGACTTGACTTGAGGCATGTAAGTGGATAAGAGTAAACGCTTGGCAATGTAAGAAGAACTTTTCTTGTGGAGATCATCATTGATTGCCTTTAAGAACTCATGCTCTTGCTCAAGATTGAGCTTTTCAAAGCGTAACTTCTCATGAGCTCTTAAAAGTTCTCGATGGTCTTCGAAGATAGTTTCATGAGCTAACTTAAGAGTGTTTAGTTCTTTAGTTAGAGCCTCAATCTTCTCCTTATCATTGTCATTCGTTTTATCTTGATTAGCATGATTAATTGACGTTTCATCATAGTATTCATCACTAGAGTTGTCAACAAGTAAATCATCATCACCTAACAAGTCATCTTCATCACTATTAAAATCAACATACTCGGGGTGTGTTACCTTAGGACCTTTGGCCATGAAGCATCTTCCAATTCCTTCATTTGGTGAGTCAAATATGTCGTAGGAGTTGGTTGACACAAGTGTTAGACCGGCAACACCTTCATCTTGAGTATATTCAGAATCGGAGTGATAACTTCTCTCGGAGTCGTTGTCGGAGTCGGAGCCGGATACCCATTCACCAACATGAGCTTGATGTCTTCGTTTTGTGTAGCTCCTTGATGATTTTTCCTTCCTTTCCGAATCCTTGCTTCTCCATGAGTATCTTCGTTCATAACGATCATCTCTACTCCTTCTTTCTCTAGATGGTGATTCTTCTCTTTTGCTTCTTCTTTTTGGAGAGTCTTCTCTTCTCTTGTATGGAGCCGTACACTCATTGGAATAGTGTCCGGGTCTTCCACAATTGTAGCAGTTTGGCTCTCGACTAGATATTTTGTCATTGTAGGACCTTGACTTGGAGCTTCTATCTTTGCTTCTATTCTTGTAGAACTTGTTGAAGTTTTTCACCATTAAGCTCAATTCTTCATTGAAGTTTTGTTTCTCACTTGATGATGTAGGGGCTTCACATGAGGCTTTGTAGGCACCACTTGATTTGTTGTGAAGTTCCTCTTTATCCTTAAGTGACATCTCATGAGCAAGAATTCTTCCAATTACCTCCGTTGGCTTGAGATCTTTGTAATTTGGCATCATTTGGATCAATGTGCACACGGTATCATATTTTCCATCCAAGGCACTTAGAATCTTCTTGATGATGAATCTATCGGTCATCTCTTCACTTCCTAAGCCGGCAATCTCATTTGTGATGAGAGCAAGCCTAGAGTACATTTCAGCGACACCTTCACCATCCTTCATTTTGAACTTGTCAAGTTGACTTTGAAGCACATCCAATTTGGATTCCTTGACGGAGTCGGTACCTTCATGCATATCAATCAAAGTGTCCCAAATTTCCTTTGCATTCTCAAGACGGCTGATTTTGTTAAATTCTTCGGGGCACAATCCGTTGAAGAGAATATCACAAGCTTGAGCATTGTATTGCAACATCTTCAGCTCATCCGTGGTAGCTTCACGGTTTGGTTCTTTCCCATCAAAGAAGTCACCTTGCAAACCAACACACACAATAGCCCAAACGGCGGGGTTATGTCCAAGAATATGCATTTTCATTTTATGCTTCCAACTAGCAAAATTAGTACCATCAAAGTAAGGACCTCTACGGTGATAATTTCCCTCGCTAGACGCCATACTCTCCTAGGTTGTGAAACCAAGGCAATGACCACCAAAAGCTATGGATCAAAGCAAATGGAGACCAAAGCTCTGATACCACTTGTAGGATCGAAAGTATGTCTAGAGGGGGGGTGATTAGACTACTTGACCAAATAAAAACTTAACCTTTTCCCAATTTTAGTTCTTGGCAGATTTTAGCTATTTTAGGACAAGTCAAGCAATCATCATACAATTCAAGCAAGCATGCAAAGAGTATATTGGCAGCGGAAAGTAAAGCATGCAACTTGCAAGAATGTAAAGGGAAGGGTTTGGAGAATTCAAATGCAATTGAAGACACGGATGCTTTTCCCGTGGTTCGGATAGGTGGTTCTATCCTACATCCACGTTGATGGAGACTTCAACCCACGAAGGGTAACGGTTGCGCGAGTCCATGGAGGGCTCCACCCACGAAGGGTCCACGAAGAAGCAACCTTGTCTATCCCACCATGTCCATCGCCCACGAAGGACTTGCCTCACTAGCGGTAGATCTTCACGAAGTAGGCGATCTCCTTGCCCTTACAAACTCCTTGGTTCAACTCCACAATCTTGTCGGAGGCTCCCAAGTGACACCTAGCCAATCTAGGAGACACCACTCTCCAAGAAGTAACAAATGGTGTGTTGATGATGAACTCCTTGCTCTTGTGCTTCAAATGATAGTCTCCCCAACACTCAACTCTATCTCACAGGATATGGATTTGGTGGAAAGAAGATTTGAGTGGAAAGCAACTTGGGGAAGGCTAGAGATCAAGATTCATATGGTGGGAATGAAATATCTTGGCCTCAACACATGAGTAGGTGGTTCTCTCTCAGAACATATGAGTTGGAAGTGTAGATGTGTTCTGATGGCTCTCTCCACGAATGAAGAGGAGGTGGAGGGGTATATATAGCCTCCACACAAAATCCAACCTTTACACACAATTTACCAATCTCGGTGGGACCGAATCAACAAACTCGGTCGGACCGAAATAGTAAACCTAGTGACCGTTAGAGATTTTCGGTGGGACTGACATGCAACTCGGTACGACCGATATGGTTAGGGTTAGGGCATAACATAATCTCGGTGAGACCGATTACACAAACTCGGTGAGACCGATTTTGGTAATTAGCTAACCAGAGAGTTGGTCAGGCAAACTCGGTGGGACCGATTTGCTCTTTCGATGAGACCGAAAAGTTACAAAAAGGAAACAGAGAGTTTGCATTGCAATCTCGGTGGGACCGATCCACTCTTTCGGTGAGACCGAAAAGTTACGAAAAGGAAACAGAGAAGTTGCAATCCCATCTCGGTGAGACCGAGATCCCTATCGGTAGAACCGATTTGCTTAGGGTTTGGCAATGGCTATGACAAGTGAAACTCAGTGGCGCCGGATTGAAAGAATCGGTATGACCGAGTTTGGCTTTGGGTTTAGGTCAAGAGTGGATATGAGAAAGTAGTTGAGGGTTTTGGAGCATATCATTAAGCACTTGAAGCAAGAGGCTCATTAAGCAACACCTCATCCCTCCTTGATAGTATTGGCTTTTCCTAAAGACTCAGTGTGATCTTGGATCACTAAAATGTAAAATGAAGAGTCTTGAGCATATGAGCTAGAGCCAATCCTTTGTCCTTAGCATTTTAAGGGTTCCACTTTCACCATCCATGCCATGCAAATCATTGAGCTTTCCTAAAATGATCATCTTGGAATAGCATTAGCTCAATGAGCTATATGTTGTTATGAATTACCAAAACCACCTAAGGATAGTTGCACTTTCAGGGTGTGACTGCTTTCTAAATGAGCAGTTAAAAAGAAAACTCATTCGTACCCTCTGATGGAGAGGAAGTCGGGTTTAAGTCAATAACGCAATTAGAAAAACAAGATGCTATCAGATCTATAACACACGCACCAAACAACCTGATAAAAACCCTAAATCTCCCTTTTGTGATAGAACTTGCAAGTTAAGAGAGAAAAGGCATTAGAATTGCATCAAAAAGTAAAATATAACTTTAAAATAGTAGAAATAGTAGTAGGAAAACATGATGCAAAATTGACGTATCAACTCCCCCAAGCTTACACCTCACTTGCCCTCAAGCGAATATCGAGCTCGATAAGCTTCACCATAGGTTTATAGAGAGAGGTGTCAAAAAAACAAAATACGAACATAGTAGCATCATGATCATTATTATAACAACAACTATCAATCATATAACTTCTCATGAACAAGTAACAATTCATTCACAAGCTAAAGTATAAATAATAAACTTTCTAGGAAACTAAAAAATTATGTTCTCCGTCATTAAAGCAATTGCAATTCATCATATTTCCAAGAAGGGTCTATGTAAATGCTTTTGGTTTAAAAAAATTCACATACTCAATTATCATAGAGTCTTCTATGATTGCTGGCAATCAGAGCATATTTTTAGAACACACCGTTTCAATCAGACATAAAGGAAGATGGGGATTTAATGTTTCACCTCCCAACTTATTTATCTCAGGGATAATGATGTCAACGATAATAACTCATGATTACATATATTCAACTGGATACATATGCCTGGATCTTTCCTCGCCATATTATGCTTTTCAAGTTGAGAATAACTGAGGTTGGAATAAGAAAAAAATTGACTCTTGCATAAAAGTAAAAGTTAAACATTGAAAGATAGGCCCCTTGCAGAGGGAAGCAGAGGTCGTCATGCACTTTTAATTATTGGATGTGCAAGCTCTTAATGCAAAGGAATGTCACTTTATGTTGCCCATTATGATAGCAACCTTTATTGAGAAGTCCGTCGTTTTCATCGTGTTACCATCACAAGTTCATATAAAGTTTATTTTTCCTTACAATGAACAGCCTCAGACCCCCTTCTCCTGGACAGACTGGCCTCATCGGCATCGTGACCCCCCTTATGGTACAGCTCGAGTACCCGGCGCTCCTCGGCGATGATCTCTGCATCCGCCGGATGTCCGCCATGTACTCTTCGTCTGCGCGCGCCACCTCGAGCTTCTCGGACGCCTCCTGGTTCTCCCGTACCTCGCGTCTATATACCACTCAATGGTCGATTTCGACGGGCGAAGACACGTTGGGTGTGCCGATTGGGAAATTTCACTCCGCTTTGAAGTCGTACAGCACCACTGCCGATTGGTGGGAGCCCAGCTAGTACCGGACCCTTGTGTCAGTGTCTCTGATTTACAACACCCACATCACCCACGGCCACTGCCTCACACCATGGTCCTTCTTATTCGGCGGCGGCATCGGCAAGTCAGCATTGAAGGAGCACGATGGGGGCATCGACGGTGGCTCGACTGTGTACCACATCGTGGATCCGTCATACGAGTCGATGGCGGCTTCCTAGGAGGGTGGGATCCAGCCATTTGGGGTGGCTTCGGTCGAATATAAGGTTCATCAGAGGTGGGAGGGCCTAGTAGGGGTGGATTTGGGTGTTGGCAGATACGATGTGGTGGTGGGGGCAGCGGGAGTCGCGGCGCGGAGACGGGTGTGTAGGATCGAAAGTATGTCTAGAGGGGGGTGATTAGACTACTTGACCAAATAAAAACTTAACCTTTTCCCAATTTTAGTTCTTGGCAGATTTTAGCTATTTTAGGACAAGTCAAGAAATCATCACACAATTCAAGCAAGCATGCAAAGAGCATATTGGCAGCGGAAAGTAAAGCATGCAACTTGCAAGAATGTAAAGGGAAGGGTTTGGAGAATTCAAATGCAATTGGAGACACGGATGTTTTTCCCGTGGTTCGGATAGGTGGTGCTATCCTACATCCACGTTGATGGAGACTTCAACCCACGAAGGGTAACGGTTGCACGAGTCCACGGAGGGCTCCACCCACGAAGGGTCCACGAAGAAGCAACCTTGTCTATCCCACCATGGCCATCGCCCACGAAGGACTTGCCTCACTAGCGGTAGATCTTCACGAAGTAGGCGATCTCCTTGCCCTTACAAACTCCTTGGTTCAACTCCACAATCTTGTCGGAGGCTCCCAAGTGACACCTACCCAATCTAGGAGACACCACTCTCCAAGAAGTAACATATGGTGTGTTGATGATGAACTCCTTGCTCTTGTGCTTAAAATGATAGTCTCCCCAACACTCAAGTCTATCTCACAGGATATGGATTTGGTGGAAAGAAGATTTGAGTGGAAAGCAACTTGGGGAAGGCTAGAGATCAAGATTCATATGGTGGGAATGGAATATCTTGGCCTCAACACATGAGTAGGTGGTTCTCTCTCAGAACATATGAGTTGGAAGTGTAGATGTGTTCTGATGGCTCTCTCCACGAATGAAGAGGAGGTGGAGGGGTATATATAACCTCCACACAAAATCCAACCGTTACACACAATTTACCAATCTCGGTGGGACCGAATCAACAAACTCGGTCGGACCGAAATAGTAAACCTAGTGACCGTTAGAGATTTTTGGTGGGACTGACATGCAACTCGGTACGACCGATATGGTTAGGGTTAGGGCATAACGTAATCTCGGTGAGACCGATTACACAAACTCGGTGAGACCGATTTTGGTAATTAGCTAACCAGAGAGTTGGTCAGGCAAACTCGGTGGGACCGATTTGCTCTTTCGGTGAGACCGAAAAGTTACAAAAAGGAAACAGAGAGTTTGCATTGCAATCTCGGTGGGACCGATCCGCTCTTTCGGTGAGACCGAAAAGTTACGAAAAGGAAACAGATAAGTTGCAATCCCATCTCGGTGAGACCGAGATCCCTATCGGTGGAACCGATTTGCTTAGGGTTTGGCAATGGCTATGACAAGTGAAACTCGGTGGTGCCGGATTGAAAGAATCGGCATGACCGAGTTTGGCTTTGGGTTTAGGTCAAGAGTGGATATGAGAAAGTAGTTGAGGGTTTGGGAGCATATCATTAAGCACTTGAAGCAAGAGGCTCATTAAGCAACACCTCATCCCTCCTTGATAGTATCGGCTTTTCCTAAAGACTCAATGTGATCTTGGATCACTAAAATGTAAAATGAAGAGTCTTGAGCATATGAGCTAGAGCCAATCCTTTATCCTTAGCATTTTGAGGGTTCCACTTTCACCATCCATGCCATGCCAATCATTGAGCTTTCCTGAAATGATCATCTTGGAATAGCATTAGCTCAATGAGCTATATGTTGTTATGAATTACCAAAACCACCTAGGGATAGTTGCACTTTCAATCTCCCCCTTTTTGGTAATTGATGACAACATATAGATCAAAGCTTCGACAAATAATAAGAATGAAATATATCGTTGCTTTGAGAAGTATGTGATAAGTAAGAGCTCCCCCTAAATTTGTGCATATTTAAAATTTGCTTTGGACTGCAAATGCACAAAGAGTTAGAGTCATGGGTTACTCTTCCATGTCACATACATCTTGGTGGAGCGCTCAAAATGATAAGAATTATATACATGCACTCATCACCAAAGAAAGTGAATGATCACATAAGATAGATAAGATATATGAAGCATGCATAAGTGTAGCTTATGATCAAACATGATCATCAATGTCTCACAAGCATATCAAAGTATCTCACACAAAAGCAAACAAAGTTTGAAAAACCACCAAATAAAGCTAGAGAGAATAAAAGCAACACTCTCTCTCTCTCGAAGCTTATGATCTATACATTTTTCTCCCCCTTTGGCAACAAGTTACCAAAAAGTTCCTAGAAAATGCATAGTGCTAGATCGACTCTCAGGCTTGATCTTCGGGTGGTGGTGGAGTCTGGATCACTCCAAGGACGAAGCCTTCTGTAGACGTGGTTGGATTTGAAGGTGAAGTAGATGTTGGAGCTGGTTGGGCTGGTGTTGTAGCTGGAGCTGAGGTGGTGGCTCTGGTGTTAGGAACTGGCACTGCAGTCGACCTCGGAGCTCATGGCACTCTGGAAAATGCATCAGTTGTGGTCTTCCCTCTCCTCTCCTGCATGTCATCTTGAAGTTGCTCCACTTCAGACTGAATCTCTGTTACTTTGACATCCATGTCATAGAACTTTTGTTCTATGATCCTCTCTAAGCTCTGCTGATTCTGAGTGAGGGTGGCCAGTCCTTTCTCAATCCTTAGTGTGGATGCAATCAAGTAACCAAGCTGCTCTTGTTTAGTTTTCAAGAAATACTCAGATGCCTCCTCTTGAGTTGGCATCTTGGCAGCTTTCTCCTTCCTTGCCTTCTCCTTCTTTGCTTGTGCTTGAACTGATGATGGTTCATTCTCATTCATCACAACTTGATTGTCTTCAAAATCTGGATGAATAGGAAAATGTTCCTTGTCCAACAAGTATGTGCCTGTGCCCATCTTTGAGTTGATTAACTCCTGAATTTGTGGGGCATATCCACAGCTCCTCTTCTGATCAGCTGTTGTCCTCTTAATGGTCTCTACCATGAGGCTCATCACCTTGAACTTCTGTGGCACATCAAATATATGAAGCAAATTTATTGCATGGCCTCTGATCATCTTGTGATCACCTGACTTGGGCAACAGAGTGTGCCTTAGGATCCAGTTGATAGTTGGCAGCCCTGACAGAAGATAATGCACTGAGCCAAACTTGAAAGTTTCAAGAGCTTCATTTGGGATCTCCTTGTACATGTTTGACATGGAATTGTGATCCATCTTCTTCTTGGCATAGATATCCAAGTCATCTTCCTGCTCTTCTGGGGCATTGATCAGCTGAGCCCATTCAGCAACTGTAGATTGGTATCTAGTGCCTTCAGACATCCACACTATCCTGCCATCTGGATAGAAGTGTGCTGTGGAGTAGAACTGCATGACCAGCTCTTCATTCCACTTTGTGAGCTTCTGCTCAACAAAGTCTGCTACTCCACAAGCTTTGAAGCTGTCTTGCACTCCAGGATAGTGCTCTTCATTGTCCTTGATGTACTCCCAATCAACCCATCTCATGTCACAAACAATGGGATTCTTATCCAACAAAACTGTCTCATAGAAATCCTGTTGTTCCTTTGTGTGGAACCTATAGTCAACAGCAGTTCTTCTCCTTGAAGCATATGGATCTGCTTCTCTCCACTTCCTGAGCCCTGAATCTCTTCTGATTTTCATGTCCTCAGCCACAGGATGAGCATCATTGTGGTCTGGGATCTTGGGCTTAAGCTTCCTGAGCACTTGACCTTCTTCTTCCTCAGCAATGTCAGGCACTGGGGCCTTGTTCTTCTCAGTAGCTAGTATGCTCCTTGTATTCCTCTTTGGAGCTGACTTGGGCTTGGAGGTAGCTTTGGGTGCTTCTTTGGGCTTTGATGCAGCAGCCCCTATCCTGATAGCATCACCCATAAGCTTAGGTGCCTTAGGTGCTGGTGCAGCAACCTCTTCTTCCTCTTCCTCTTCCTCTTCAGAGTCTCTCATGATTGAGGATCTCCCAAGCACTCTAGCAGTGGTCTTTTTGATCCTCTCCTTCCTCTTCTTCCCTTCTGCAGCAGCCTCATTGGGTTCAGGCTTTTCAGGAATCCGAGTTGAGGCTCTGGCCTTTGGCATAGGCTGTCTACTTGCTGGCCTTTTGATTTTCATCCCTGACTTTGTGCTCTGTGCTGGGCCATATTCCTTCTTGAGCAAAACTCTCTTGGAAGTTGCTTCCTCTTCTGCCACATAGTCCTCATCCTCTGAGTCTGAGGTTCTCTTCTTCCTTTGTCTGGTGGCAGCTTTTGGCAGGTTGCTAGGGGTGCTCCTGCTGCCTTCATCTGAAGAACTGGAGGGACTAGTGCCCTCACTCATGTGCACTTGCTGTTCTGACACATTCTGGCTGTCACTCTGATTAGACATGATGAACAAGCTGACTGCTGACCCTGTGAAGAGTTTATAGATGAGGTAGAGTGGATGAGCATCACAAAATGCAGAGATTTTTGCAAAAGAATGATTCAAAATCTTAGTTTTACTTTCCCACAGAAATCATTTCGGATCTACCGATTTTTAAACTCGGTGATACCGAAGCAGTTTTGGAACCTAAACTAGTGAACTCGGTCAGACCGAGTCACAGTTCGGTGGCACCAAGACTGCTAGGGTTTCACAAAGTTCCAAAATCGGTCACACCGATAAGTAATTCTCGGTCAGACCGAGTCTCACTTGTGCAATGGCATGAGCCAAATCGCTGGGACCGAGTTTTTCAACTCGGTGGGTCCGAGATGGTTTCGGCGGAAACCTAACCCTAAAATTTTCGAATCAATCCTATTCTACGCATGTATTGACTGGATAGGAGTGTTTCAATCGTGGCTAGAAACAATAAGATCACAATGTCCTAGGAATCAGATTGGGGATAGCACAAAGATCGAGTCCATACCCTAGTTCGGCGGAGACTTGCTACGGCGGCAACGGCGGGGTTGAATTCCGTTGACGGCGATGGAGACCAGCGACTGGAGGCAGCTGGCGGCGAGGAGACGATCCAGAGACCATGTTGGCAGAGCGAGCTATCGCGCGGGCGAAGGGGTTCGGAGAAATTTCCAAATTTTTGCTTGTGACTATATATAGCCCGACCCTGTCGGTGTGACCGAGTGGAACAACTCGGTGGCACCGAGATGCAAAACTGTATACAGTTATTGCAACTCGGTGTGACCGAAAGGTTCAAATCGGTTGCACCGAGATCGAAAATTCAGATCAACTTAATGATCTCGGTAGGACCAAAAGTAGGATATCGGTCAGACCGAGAATCACAAAGAGGTTTTGGAAGTTTAAGTCTATGACGAATCGGGGACTCCGAGTGCTCCTCACACAGAGTGGTTCGAATCTGACTTGATCAAATTTTGTGATGTAGCATGAATAGAGTTTGAGACGAGAAAAGCATAGATAGCTAGAGGAGGTTCTTAGGCATTCTTGTCCATCCACTTGGCAAAAGGAAATAAAACCAAACAATCAAAACAACAGGTGGATGTCCTCGAATGAGTAAAATATGCAACCAACATGCTCACACAATAAAATGGCAATTGAACTATGTGACAAAGCATGCACAACCAATTCTAGCATCTATCAAGCAATTGGCGATGACTAGGTCATCTATATATGAGTATATTGACTTAGGAGTCAAGTGAGAACACTTGATCATAGGTCATACTCATCGTTTAAGCTCAAGTGGGGTTACCACTTTTACATAAAGCATTGTTGTGTTCACATCTTTAGAGTTGCTTTAGCTCAAGTCTTAGAGTAAAGCTCCCCCTAGATGTGATATCCCCTAAGAGGGATGAACTAACCTTGGGTTTTGTCGATGATGACTTCATGTAGATGTTGAATATGTGGATGCTCAATGTTGATGTAGATCACTTGGAGCTTTCCATTTGAGTGAATTTCACTTTCAATACCTACATGGGTTAGTCCCACAAGGAACAAACAAGGATATCCATAGACATAGAGTGATGCACACACAAGATGATGTCCATGAAAACTTTTAGGTTACCTTGTCCCTTGTCTTACCAATAAGAGGGTTTGTGACTCCTTGAACTAGTGCAAGATGTGGAAGTTGATTGCACTTGTTCTTGCCAAAATGATAAGAGTGAAGTATGTTGGCGGAGTCACCCTCAAGAACTCTCTAGTTCTTCTTCTTTTGGATCCACACCATCTTGATGGGAATCCTTGGAGTTGTAGTCGTACTTGATGAAGTGGAATTTGAAGTGGTCTTGGGAATCCACTTGATTAAGGTCTTAGGAGCTTCTTCAAATGCATCAATTTCCTCTTGAAGCTTGTCCTTGCCTTTTTGCTTGTAGTCTTGTGGTGGAAGATCATCTTGAGCTTGTGTCCCCTTGAAGGAAGTATCATACTTCTCTTGTTGAGGAAAAAACTTTGTCTTGGGGTATTGATCTTCTTCCCACTCAACTCCATTGGCATTGAACTTTCGTTCAAAACCAACACCTTGATTCTTCCGGTGCCTTCCTTGCTTACGCACAATTTCCTCGAATTGCTTACTCCCGGCAAGGCTTTTGTACACTCCTTTCTCTATAATTCCTTTCAATAAGCTATTTTATTGCTCAAGTGTAACTTGGCTAAGAGAATCATTAGTGGAATCAAGAGAACTACTAGAAGCAACAATATTGGATTAGCATGATCATTGTTACTACTAGAGGAAGAGTCTTTCTTGTTCTTGTTACTAGACTTGACTTGAGGCATGTAAGTGGATAAGAGTAAACGCTTGGCAATGTAAGAAGAACTTTTCTTGTGGAGATCATCATTGATTGCCTTTAAGAACTCATGCTCTTGCTCAAGATTGAGCTTTTCAAAGCGTAACTTCTCATGAGCTCTTAAAAGTTCTCGATGGTCTTCGAAGATAGTTTCATGAGCTAACTTAAGAGTGTTTAGTTCTTTAGTTAGAGCCTCAATCTTCTCCTTATCATTGTCATTCGTTTTATCTTGATTAGCATGATTAATTGACGTTTCATCATAGTATTCATCACTAGAGTTGTCAACAAGTAAATCATCATCACCTAACAAGTCATCTTCATCACTATTAAAATCAACATACTCGGGGTGTGTTACCTTAGGACCTTTGGCCATGAAGCATCTTCCAATTCCTTCATTTGGTGAGTCAAATATGTCGTAGGAGTTGGTTGACACAAGTGTTAGACCGGCAACACCTTCATCTTGAGTATATTCAGAATCGGAGTGATAACTTCTCTCGGAGTCGTTGTCGGAGTCGGAGCCGGATACCCATTCACCAACATGAGCTTGATGTCTTCGTTTTGTGTAGCTCCTTGATGATTTTTCCTTCCTTTCCGAATCCTTGCTTCTCCATGAGTATCTTCGTTCATAACGATCATCTCTACTCCTTCTTTCTCTAGATGGTGATTCTTCTCTTTTGCTTCTTCTTTTTGGAGAGTCTTCTCTTCTCTTGTATGGAGCCGTACACTCATTGGAATAGTGTCCGGGTCTTCCACAATTGTAGCAGTTTGGCTCTCGACTAGATATTTTGTCATTGTAGGACCTTGACTTGGAGCTTCTATCTTTGCTTCTATTCTTGTAGAACTTGTTGAAGTTTTTCACCATTAAGCTCAATTCTTCATTGAAGTTTTGTTTCTCACTTGATGATGTAGGGGCTTCACATGAGGCTTTGTAGGCACCACTTGATTTGTTGTGAAGTTCCTCTTTATCCTTAAGTGACATCTCATGAGCAAGAATTCTTCCAATTACCTCCGTTGGCTTGAGATCTTTGTAATTTGGCATCATTTGGATCAATGTGCACACGGTATCATATTTTCCATCCAAGGCACTTAGAATCTTCTTGATGATGAATCTATCGGTCATCTCTTCACTTCCTAAGCCGGCAATCTCATTTGTGATGAGAGCAAGCCTAGAGTACATTTCAGCGACACCTTCACCATCCTTCATTTTGAACTTGTCAAGTTGACTTTGAAGCACATCCAATTTGGATTCCTTGACGGAGTCGGTACCTTCATGCATATCAATCAAAGTGTCCCAAATTTCCTTTGCATTCTCAAGACGGCTGATTTTGTTAAATTCTTCGGGGCACAATCCGTTGAAGAGAATATCACAAGCTTGAGCATTGTATTGCAACATCTTCAGCTCATCCGTGGTAGCTTCACGGTTTGGTTCTTTCCCATCAAAGAAGTCACCTTGCAAACCAACACACACAATAGCCCAAACGGCGGGGTTATGTCCAAGAATATGCATTTTCATTTTATGCTTCCAACTAGCAAAATTAGTACCATCAAAGTAAGGACCTCTACGGTGATAATTTCCCTCGCTAGACGCCATACTCTCCTAGGTTGTGAAACCAAGGCAATGACCACCAAAAGCTATGGATCAAAGCAAATGGAGACCAAAGCTCTGATACCACTTGTAGGATCGAAAGTATGTCTAGAGGGGGGGTGATTAGACTACTTGACCAAATAAAAACTTAACCTTTTCCCAATTTTAGTTCTTGGCAGATTTTAGCTATTTTAGGACAAGTCAAGCAATCATCATACAATTCAAGCAAGCATGCAAAGAGTATATTGGCAGCGGAAAGTAAAGCATGCAACTTGCAAGAATGTAAAGGGAAGGGTTTGGAGAATTCAAATGCAATTGAAGACACGGATGTTTTTCCCGTGGTTCGGATAGGTGGTTCTATCCTACATCCACGTTGATGGAGACTTCAACCCACGAAGGGTAACGGTTGCGCGAGTCCATGGAGGGCTCCACCCACGAAGGGTCCACGAAGAAGCAACCTTGTCTATCCCACCATGTCCATCGCCCACGAAGGACTTGCCTCACTAGCGGTAGATCTTCACGAAGTAGGCGATCTCCTTGCCCTTACAAACTCCTTGGTTCAACTCCACAATCTTGTCGGAGGCTCCCAAGTGACACCTAGCCAATCTAGGAGACACCACTCTCCAAGAAGTAACAAATGGTGTGTTGATGATGAACTCCTTGCTCTTGTGCTTCAAATGATAGTCTCCCCAACACTCAACTCTATCTCACAGGATATGGATTTGGTGGAAAGAAGATTTGAGTGGAAAGCAACTTGGGGAAGGCTAGAGATCAAGATTCATATGGTGGGAATGAAATATCTTGGCCTCAACACATGAGTAGGTGGTTCTCTCTCAGAACATATGAGTTGGAAGTGTAGATGTGTTCTGATGGCTCTCTCCACGAATGAAGAGGAGGTGGAGGGGTATATATAGCCTCCACACAAAATCCAACCTTTACACACAATTTACCAATCTCGGTGGGACCGAATCAACAAACTCGGTCGGACCGAAATAGTAAACCTAGTGACCGTTAGAGATTTTCGGTGGGACTGACATGCAACTCGGTACGACCGATATGGTTAGGGTTAGGGCATAACATAATCTCGGTGAGACCGATTACACAAACTCGGTGAGACCGATTTTGGTAATTAGCTAACCAGAGAGTTGGTCAGGCAAACTCGGTGGGACCGATTTGCTCTTTCGATGAGACCGAAAAGTTACAAAAAGGAAACAGAGAGTTTGCATTGCAATCTCGGTGGGACCGATCCACTCTTTCGGTGAGACCGAAAAGTTACGAAAAGGAAACAGAGAAGTTGCAATCCCATCTCGGTGAGACCGAGATCCCTATCGGTAGAACCGATTTGCTTAGGGTTTGGCAATGGCTATGACAAGTGAAACTCAGTGGCGCCGGATTGAAAGAATCGGTATGACCGAGTTTGGCTTTGGGTTTAGGTCAAGAGTGGATATGAGAAAGTAGTTGAGGGTTTTGGAGCATATCATTAAGCACTTGAAGCAAGAGGCTCATTAAGCAACACCTCATCCCTCCTTGATAGTATTGGCTTTTCCTAAAGACTCAGTGTGATCTTGGATCACTAAAATGTAAAATGAAGAGTCTTGAGCATATGAGCTAGAGCCAATCCTTTGTCCTTAGCATTTTAAGGGTTCCACTTTCACCATCCATGCCATGCAAATCATTGAGCTTTCCTAAAATGATCATCTTGGAATAGCATTAGCTCAATGAGCTATATGTTGTTATGAATTACCAAAACCACCTAAGGATAGTTGCACTTTCAGGGTGTGACTGCTTTCTAAATGAGCAGTTAAAAAGAAAACTCATTCGTACCCTCTGATGGAGAGGAAGTCGGGTTTAAGTCAATAACGCAATTAGAAAAACAAGATGCTATCAGATCTATAACACACGCACCAAACAACCTGATAAAAACCCTAAATCTCCCTTTTGTGATAGAACTTGCAAGTTAAGAGAGAAAAGGCATTAGAATTGCATCAAAAAGTAAAATATAACTTTAAAATAGTAGAAATAGTAGTAGGAAAACATGATGCAAAATTGACGTATCAACTCCCCCAAGCTTACACCTCACTTGCCCTCAAGCGAATATCGAGCTCGATAAGCTTCACCATAGGTTTATAGAGAGAGGTGTCAAAAAAACAAAATACGAACATAGTAGCATCATGATCATTATTATAACAACAACTATCAATCATATAACTTCTCATGAACAAGTAACAATTCATTCACAAGCTAAAGTATAAATAATAAACTTTCTAGGAAACTAAAAAATTATGTTCTCCGTCATTAAAGCAATTGCAATTCATCATATTTCCAAGAAGGGTCTATGTAAATGCTTTTGGTTTAAAAAAATTCACATACTCAATTATCATAGAGTCTTCTATGATTGCTGGCAATCAGAGCATATTTTTAGAACACACCGTTTCAATCAGACATAAAGGAAGATGGGGATTTAATGTTTCACCTCCCAACTTATTTATCTCAGGGATAATGATGTCAACGATAATAACTCATGATTACATATATTCAACTGGATACATATGCCTGGATCTTTCCTCGCCATATTATGCTTTTCAAGTTGAGAATAACTGAGGTTGGAATAAGAAAAAAATTGACTCTTGCATAAAAGTAAAAGTTAAACATTGAAAGATAGGCCCCTTGCAGAGGGAAGCAGAGGTCGTCATGCACTTTTAATTATTGGATGTGCAAGCTCTTAATGCAAAGGAATGTCACTTTATGTTGCCCATTATGATAGCAACCTTTATTGAGAAGTCCGTCGTTTTCATCGTGTTACCATCACAAGTTCATATAAAGTTTATTTTTCCTTACAATGAACAGCCTCAGACCCCCTTCTCCTGGACAGACTGGCCTCATCGGCATCGTGACCCCCCTTATGGTACAGCTCGAGTACCCGGCGCTCCTCGGCGATGATCTCTGCATCCGCCGGATGTCCGCCATGTACTCTTCGTCTGCGCGCGCCACCTCGAGCTTCTCGGACGCCTCCTGGTTCTCCCGTACCTCGCGTCTATATACCACTCAATGGTCGATTTCGACGGGCGAAGACACGTTGGGTGTGCCGATTGGGAAATTTCACTCCGCTTTGAAGTCGTACAGCACCACTGCCGATTGGTGGGAGCCCAGCTAGTACCGGACCCTTGTGTCAGTGTCTCTGATTTACAACACCCACATCACCCACGGCCACTGCCTCACACCATGGTCCTTCTTATTCGGCGGCGGCATCGGCAAGTCAGCATTGAAGGAGCACGATGGGGGCATCGACGGTGGCTCGACTGTGTACCACATCGTGGATCCGTCATACGAGTCGATGGCGGCTTCCTAGGAGGGTGGGATCCAGCCATTTGGGGTGGCTTCGGTCGAATATAAGGTTCATCAGAGGTGGGAGGGCCTAGTAGGGGTGGATTTGGGTGTTGGCAGATACGATGTGGTGGTGGGGGCAGCGGGAGTCGCGGCGCGGAGACGGGTGTGTAGGATCGAAAGTATGTCTAGAGGGGGGTGATTAGACTACTTGACCAAATAAAAACTTAACCTTTTCCCAATTTTAGTTCTTGGCAGATTTTAGCTATTTTAGGACAAGTCAAGAAATCATCACACAATTCAAGCAAGCATGCAAAGAGCATATTGGCAGCGGAAAGTAAAGCATGCAACTTGCAAGAATGTAAAGGGAAGGGTTTGGAGAATTCAAATGCAATTGGAGACACGGATGTTTTTCCCGTGGTTCGGATAGGTGGTGCTATCCTACATCCACGTTGATGGAGACTTCAACCCACGAAGGGTAACGGTTGCACGAGTCCACGGAGGGCTCCACCCACGAAGGGTCCACGAAGAAGCAACCTTGTCTATCCCACCATGGCCATCGCCCACGAAGGACTTGCCTCACTAGCGGTAGATCTTCACGAAGTAGGCGATCTCCTTGCCCTTACAAACTCCTTGGTTCAACTCCACAATCTTGTCGGAGGCTCCCAAGTGACACCTACCCAATCTAGGAGACACCACTCTCCAAGAAGTAACATATGGTGTGTTGATGATGAACTCCTTGCTCTTGTGCTTAAAATGATAGTCTCCCCAACACTCAAGTCTATCTCACAGGATATGGATTTGGTGGAAAGAAGATTTGAGTGGAAAGCAACTTGGGGAAGGCTAGAGATCAAGATTCATATGGTGGGAATGGAATATCTTGGCCTCAACACATGAGTAGGTGGTTCTCTCTCAGAACATATGAGTTGGAAGTGTAGATGTGTTCTGATGGCTCTCTCCACGAATGAAGAGGAGGTGGAGGGGTATATATAACCTCCACACAAAATCCAACCGTTACACACAATTTACCAATCTCGGTGGGACCGAATCAACAAACTCGGTCGGACCGAAATAGTAAACCTAGTGACCGTTAGAGATTTTTGGTGGGACTGACATGCAACTCGGTACGACCGATATGGTTAGGGTTAGGGCATAACGTAATCTCGGTGAGACCGATTACACAAACTCGGTGAGACCGATTTTGGTAATTAGCTAACCAGAGAGTTGGTCAGGCAAACTCGGTGGGACCGATTTGCTCTTTCGGTGAGACCGAAAAGTTACAAAAAGGAAACAGAGAGTTTGCATTGCAATCTCGGTGGGACCGATCCGCTCTTTCGGTGAGACCGAAAAGTTACGAAAAGGAAACAGATAAGTTGCAATCCCATCTCGGTGAGACCGAGATCCCTATCGGTGGAACCGATTTGCTTAGGGTTTGGCAATGGCTATGACAAGTGAAACTCGGTGGTGCTGGATTGAAAGAATCGGCATGACCGAGTTTGGCTTTGGGTTTAGGTCAAGAGTGGATATGAGAAAGTAGTTGAGGGTTTGGGAGCATATCATTAAGCACTTGAAGCAAGAGGCTCATTAAGCAACACCTCATCCCTCCTTGATAGTATCGGCTTTTCCTAAAGACTCAATGTGATCTTGGATCACTAAAATGTAAAATGAAGAGTCTTGAGCATATGAGCTAGAGCCAATCCTTTATCCTTAGCATTTTGAGGGTTCCACTTTCACCATCCATGCCATGCCAATCATTGAGCTTTCCTGAAATGATCATCTTGGAATAGCATTAGCTCAATGAGCTATATGTTGTTATGAATTACCAAAACCACCTAGGGATAGTTGCACTTTCAATCTCCCCCTTTTTGGTAATTGATGACAACATATAGATCAAAGCTTCGACAAATAATAAGAATGAAATATATCGTTGCTTTGAGAAGTATGTGATAAGTAAGAGCTCCCCCTAAATTTGTGCATATTTAAAATTTGCTTTGGACTGCAAATGCACAAAGAGTTAGAGTCATGGGTTACTCTTCCATGTCACATACATCTTGGTGGAGCGCTCAAAATGATAAGAATTATATACATGCACTCATCACCAAAGAAAGTGAATGATCACATAAGATAGATAAGATATATGAAGCATGCATAAGTGTAGCTTATGATCAAACATGATCATCAATGTCTCACAAGCATATCAAAGTATCTCACACAAAAGCAAACAAAGTTTGAAAAACCACCAAATAAAGCTAGAGAGAATAAAAGCAACACTCTCTCTCTCTCGAAGCTTATGATCTATACATTTTTCTCCCCCTTTGGCAACAAGTTACCAAAAAGTTCCTAGAAAATGCATAGTGCTAGATCGACTCTCAGGCTTGATCTTCGGGTGGTGGTGGAGTCTGGATCACTCCAAGGACGAAGCCTTCTGTAGACGTGGTTGGATTTGAAGGTGAAGTAGATGTTGGAGCTGGTTGGGCTGGTGTTGTAGCTGGAGCTGAGGTGGTGGCTCTGGTGTTAGGAACTGGCACTGCAGTCGACCTCGGAGCTCATGGCACTCTGGAAAATGCATCAGTTGTGGTCTTCCCTCTCCTCTCCTGCATGTCATCTTGAAGTTGCTCCACTTCAGACTGAATCTCTGTTACTTTGACATCCATGTCATAGAACTTTTGTTCTATGATCCTCTCTAAGCTCTGCTGATTCTGAGTGAGGGTGGCCAGTCCTTTCTCAATCCTTAGTGTGGATGCAATCAAGTAACCAAGCTGCTCTTGTTTAGTTTTCAAGAAATACTCAGATGCCTCCTCTTGAGTTGGCATCTTGGCAGCTTTCTCCTTCCTTGCCTTCTCCTTCTTTGCTTGTGCTTGAACTGATGATGGTTCATTCTCATTCATCACAACTTGATTGTCTTCAAAATCTGGATGAATAGGAAAATGTTCCTTGTCCAACAAGTATGTGCCTGTGCCCATCTTTGAGTTGATTAACTCCTGAATTTGTGGGGCATATCCACAGCTCCTCTTCTGATCAGCTGTTGTCCTCTTAATGGTCTCTACCATGAGGCTCATCACCTTGAACTTCTGTGGCACATCAAATATATGAAGCAAATTTATTGCATGGCCTCTGATCATCTTGTGATCACCTGACTTGGGCAACAGAGTGTGCCTTAGGATCCAGTTGATAGTTGGCAGCCCTGACAGAAGATAATGCACTGAGCCAAACTTGAAAGTTTCAAGAGCTTCATTTGGGATCTCCTTGTACATGTTTGACATGGAATTGTGATCCATCTTCTTCTTGGCATAGATATCCAAGTCATCTTCCTGCTCTTCTGGGGCATTGATCAGCTGAGCCCATTCAGCAACTGTAGATTGGTATCTAGTGCCTTCAGACATCCACACTATCCTGCCATCTGGATAGAAGTGTGCTGTGGAGTAGAACTGCATGACCAGCTCTTCATTCCACTTTGTGAGCTTCTGCTCAACAAAGTCTGCTACTCCACAAGCTTTGAAGCTGTCTTGCACTCCAGGATAGTGCTCTTCATTGTCCTTGATGTACTCCCAATCAACCCATCTCATGTCACAAACAATGGGATTCTTATCCAACAAAACTGTCTCATAGAAATCCTGTTGTTCCTTTGTGTGGAACCTATAGTCAACAGCAGTTCTTCTCCTTGAAGCATATGGATCTGCTTCTCTCCACTTCCTGAGCCCTGAATCTCTTCTGATTTTCATGTCCTCAGCCACAGGATGAGCATCATTGTGGTCTGGGATCTTGGGCTTAAGCTTCCTGAGCACTTGACCTTCTTCTTCCTCAGCAATGTCAGGCACTGGGGCCTTGTTCTTCTCAGTAGCTAGTATGCTCCTTGTATTCCTCTTTGGAGCTGACTTGGGCTTGGAGGTAGCTTTGGGTGCTTCTTTGGGCTTTGATGCAGCAGCCCCTATCCTGATAGCATCACCCATAAGCTTAGGTGCCTTAGGTGCTGGTGCAGCAACCTCTTCTTCCTCTTCCTCTTCCTCTTCAGAGTCTCTCATGATTGAGGATCTCCCAAGCACTCTAGCAGTGGTCTTTTTGATCCTCTCCTTCCTCTTCTTCCCTTCTGCAGCAGCCTCATTGGGTTCAGGCTTTTCAGGAATCCGAGTTGAGGCTCTGGCCTTTGGCATAGGCTGTCTACTTGCTGGCCTTTTGATTTTCATCCCTGACTTTGTGCTCTGTGCTGGGCCATATTCCTTCTTGAGCAAAACTCTCTTGGAAGTTGCTTCCTCTTCTGCCACATAGTCCTCATCCTCTGAGTCTGAGGTTCTCTTCTTCCTTTGTCTGGTGGCAGCTTTTGGCAGGTTGCTAGGGGTGCTCCTGCTGCCTTCATCTGAAGAACTGGAGGGACTAGTGCCCTCACTCATGTGCACTTGCTGTTCTGACACATTCTGGCTGTCACTCTGATTAGACATGATGAACAAGCTGACTGCTGACCCTGTGAAGAGTTTATAGATGAGGTAGAGTGGATGAGCATCACAAAATGCAGAGATTTTTGCAAAAGAATGATTCAAAATCTTAGTTTTACTTTCCCACAGAAATCATTTCGGATCTACCGATTTTTAAACTCGGTGATACCGAAGCAGTTTTGGAACCTAAACTAGTGAACTCGGTCAGACCGAGTCACAGTTCGGTGGCACCAAGACTGCTAGGGTTTCACAAAGTTCCAAAATCGGTCACACCGATAAGTAATTCTCGGTCAGACCGAGTCTCACTTGTGCAATGGCATGAGCCAAATCGCTGGGACCGAGTTTTTCAACTCGGTGGGTCCGAGATGGTTTCGGCGGAAACCTAACCCTAAAATTTTCGAATCAATCCTATTCTACGCATGTATTGACTGGATAGGAGTGTTTCAATCGTGGCTAGAAACAATAAGATCACAATGTCCTAGGAATCAGATTGGGGATAGCACAAAGATCGAGTCCATACCCTAGTTCGGCGGAGACTTGCTACGGCGGCAACGGCGGGGTTGAATTCCGTTGACGGCGATGGAGACCAGCGACTGGAGGCAGCTGGCGGCGAGGAGACGATCCAGAGACCATGTTGGCAGAGCGAGCTATCGCGCGGGCGAAGGGGTTCGGAGAAATTTCCAAATTTTTGCTTGTGACTATATATAGCCCGACCCTGTCGGTGTGACCGAGTGGAACAACTCGGTGGCACCGAGATGCAAAACTGTATACAGTTATTGCAACTCGGTGTGACCGAAAGGTTCAAATCGGTTGCACCGAGATCGAAAATTCAGATCAACTTAATGATCTCGGTAGGACCAAAAGTAGGATATCGGTCAGACCGAGAATCACAAAGAGGTTTTGGAAGTTTAAGTCTATGACGAATCGGGGACTCCGAGTGCTCCTCACACAGAGTGGTTCGAATCTGACTTGATCAAATTTTGTGATGTAGCATGAATAGAGTTTGAGACGAGAAAAGCATAGATAGCTAGAGGAGGTTCTTAGGCATTCTTGTCCATCCACTTGGCAAAAGGAAATAAAACCAAACAATCAAAACAACAGGTGGATGTCCTCGAATGAGTAAAATATGCAACCAACATGCTCACACAATAAAATGGCAATTGAACTATGTGACAAAGCATGCACAACCAATTCTAGCATCTATCAAGCAATTGGCGATGACTAGGTCATCTATATATGAGTATATTGACTTAGGAGTCAAGTGAGAACACTTGATCATAGGTCATACTCATCGTTTAAGCTCAAGTGGGGTTACCACTTTTACATAAAGCATTGTTGTGTTCACATCTTTAGAGTTGCTTTAGCTCAAGTCTTAGAGTAAAGCTCCCCCTAGATGTGATATCCCCTAAGAGGGATGAACTAACCTTGGGTTTTGTCGATGATGACTTCATGTAGATGTTGAATATGTGGATGCTCAATGTTGATGTAGATCACTTGGAGCTTTCCATTTGAGTGAATTTCACTTTCAATACCTACATGGGTTAGTCCCACAAGGAACAAACAAGGATATCCATAGACATAGAGTGATGCACACACAAGATGATGTCCATGAAAACTTTTAGGTTACCTTGTCCCTTGTCTTACCAATAAGAGGGTTTGTGACTCCTTGAACTAGTGCAAGATGTGGAAGTTGATTGCACTTGTTCTTGCCAAAATGATAAGAGTGAAGTATGTTGGCGGAGTCACCCTCAAGAACTCTCTAGTTCTTCTTCTTTTGGATCCACACCATCTTGATGGGAATCCTTGGAGTTGTAGTCGTACTTGATGAAGTGGAATTTGAAGTGGTCTTGGGAATCCACTTGATTAAGGTCTTAGGAGCTTCTTCAAATGCATCAATTTCCTCTTGAAGCTTGTCCTTGCCTTTTTGCTTGTAGTCTTGTGGTGGAAGATCATCTTGAGCTTGTGTCCCCTTGAAGGAAGTATCATACTTCTCTTGTTGAGGAAAAAACTTTGTCTTGGGGTATTGATCTTCTTCCCACTCAACTCCATTGGCATTGAACTTTCGTTCAAAACCAACACCTTGATTCTTCCGGTGCCTTCCTTGCTTACGCACAATTTCCTCGAATTGCTTACTCCCGGCAAGGCTTTTGTACACTCCTTTCTCTATAATTCCTTTCAATAAGCTATTTTATTGCTCAAGTGTAACTTGGCTAAGAGAATCATTAGTGGAATCAAGAGAACTACTAGAAGCAACAATATTGGATTAGCATGATCATTGTTACTACTAGAGGAAGAGTCTTTCTTGTTCTTGTTACTAGACTTGACTTGAGGCATGTAAGTGGATAAGAGTAAACGCTTGGCAATGTAAGAAGAACTTTTCTTGTGGAGATCATCATTGATTGCCTTTAAGAACTCATGCTCTTGCTCAAGATTGAGCTTTTCAAAGCGTAACTTCTCATGAGCTCTTAAAAGTTCTCGATGGTCTTCGAAGATAGTTTCATGAGCTAACTTAAGAGTGTTTAGTTCTTTAGTTAGAGCCTCAATCTTCTCCTTATCATTGTCATTCGTTTTATCTTGATTAGCATGATTAATTGACGTTTCATCATAGTATTCATCACTAGAGTTGTCAACAAGTAAATCATCATCACCTAACAAGTCATCTTCATCACTATTAAAATCAACATACTCGGGGTGTGTTACCTTAGGACCTTTGGCCATGAAGCATCTTCCAATTCCTTCATTTGGTGAGTCAAATATGTCGTAGGAGTTGGTTGACACAAGTGTTAGACCGGCAACACCTTCATCTTGAGTATATTCAGAATCGGAGTGATAACTTCTCTCGGAGTCGTTGTCGGAGTCGGAGCCGGATACCCATTCACCAACATGAGCTTGATGTCTTCGTTTTGTGTAGCTCCTTGATGATTTTTCCTTCCTTTCCGAATCCTTGCTTCTCCATGAGTATCTTCGTTCATAACGATCATCTCTACTCCTTCTTTCTCTAGATGGTGATTCTTCTCTTTTGCTTCTTCTTTTTGGAGAGTCTTCTCTTCTCTTGTATGGAGCCGTACACTCATTGGAATAGTGTCCGGGTCTTCCACAATTGTAGCAGTTTGGCTCTCGACTAGATATTTTGTCATTGTAGGACCTTGACTTGGAGCTTCTATCTTTGCTTCTATTCTTGTAGAACTTGTTGAAGTTTTTCACCATTAAGCTCAATTCTTCATTGAAGTTTTGTTTCTCACTTGATGATGTAGGGGCTTCACATGAGGCTTTGTAGGCACCACTTGATTTGTTGTGAAGTTCCTCTTTATCCTTAAGTGACATCTCATGAGCAAGAATTCTTCCAATTACCTCCGTTGGCTTGAGATCTTTGTAATTTGGCATCATTTGGATCAATGTGCACACGGTATCATATTTTCCATCCAAGGCACTTAGAATCTTCTTGATGATGAATCTATCGGTCATCTCTTCACTTCCTAAGCCGGCAATCTCATTTGTGATGAGAGCAAGCCTAGAGTACATTTCAGCGACACCTTCACCATCCTTCATTTTGAACTTGTCAAGTTGACTTTGAAGCACATCCAATTTGGATTCCTTGACGGAGTCGGTACCTTCATGCATATCAATCAAAGTGTCCCAAATTTCCTTTGCATTCTCAAGACGGCTGATTTTGTTAAATTCTTCGGGGCACAATCCGTTGAAGAGAATATCACAAGCTTGAGCATTGTATTGCAACATCTTCAGCTCATCCGTGGTAGCTTCACGGTTTGGTTCTTTCCCATCAAAGAAGTCACCTTGCAAACCAACACACACAATAGCCCAAACGGCGGGGTTATGTCCAAGAATATGCATTTTCATTTTATGCTTCCAACTAGCAAAATTAGTACCATCAAAGTAAGGACCTCTACGGTGATAATTTCCCTCGCTAGACGCCATACTCTCCTAGGTTGTGAAACCAAGGCAATGACCACCAAAAGCTATGGATCAAAGCAAATGGAGACCAAAGCTCTGATACCACTTGTAGGATCGAAAGTATGTCTAGAGGGGGGGTGATTAGACTACTTGACCAAATAAAAACTTAACCTTTTCCCAATTTTAGTTCTTGGCAGATTTTAGCTATTTTAGGACAAGTCAAGCAATCATCATACAATTCAAGCAAGCATGCAAAGAGTATATTGGCAGCGGAAAGTAAAGCATGCAACTTGCAAGAATGTAAAGGGAAGGGTTTGGAGAATTCAAATGCAATTGAAGACACGGATGTTTTTCCCGTGGTTCGGATAGGTGGTTCTATCCTACATCCACGTTGATGGAGACTTCAACCCACGAAGGGTAACGGTTGCGCGAGTCCATGGAGGGCTCCACCCACGAAGGGTCCACGAAGAAGCAACCTTGTCTATCCCACCATGTCCATCGCCCACGAAGGACTTGCCTCACTAGCGGTAGATCTTCACGAAGTAGGCGATCTCCTTGCCCTTACAAACTCCTTGGTTCAACTCCACAATCTTGTCGGAGGCTCCCAAGTGACACCTAGCCAATCTAGGAGACACCACTCTCCAAGAAGTAACAAATGGTGTGTTGATGATGAACTCCTTGCTCTTGTGCTTCAAATGATAGTCTCCCCAACACTCAACTCTATCTCACAGGATATGGATTTGGTGGAAAGAAGATTTGAGTGGAAAGCAACTTGGGGAAGGCTAGAGATCAAGATTCATATGGTGGGAATGAAATATCTTGGCCTCAACACATGAGTAGGTGGTTCTCTCTCAGAACATATGAGTTGGAAGTGTAGATGTGTTCTGATGGCTCTCTCCACGAATGAAGAGGAGGTGGAGGGGTATATATAGCCTCCACACAAAATCCAACCTTTACACACAATTTACCAATCTCGGTGGGACCGAATCAACAAACTCGGTCGGACCGAAATAGTAAACCTAGTGACCGTTAGAGATTTTCGGTGGGACTGACATGCAACTCGGTACGACCGATATGGTTAGGGTTAGGGCATAACATAATCTCGGTGAGACCGATTACACAAACTCGGTGAGACCGATTTTGGTAATTAGCTAACCAGAGAGTTGGTCAGGCAAACTCGGTGGGACCGATTTGCTCTTTCGATGAGACCGAAAAGTTACAAAAAGGAAACAGAGAGTTTGCATTGCAATCTCGGTGGGACCGATCCACTCTTTCGGTGAGACCGAAAAGTTACGAAAAGGAAACAGAGAAGTTGCAATCCCATCTCGGTGAGACCGAGATCCCTATCGGTAGAACCGATTTGCTTAGGGTTTGGCAATGGCTATGACAAGTGAAACTCAGTGGCGCCGGATTGAAAGAATCGGTATGACCGAGTTTGGCTTTGGGTTTAGGTCAAGAGTGGATATGAGAAAGTAGTTGAGGGTTTTGGAGCATATCATTAAGCACTTGAAGCAAGAGGCTCATTAAGCAACACCTCATCCCTCCTTGATAGTATTGGCTTTTCCTAAAGACTCAGTGTGATCTTGGATCACTAAAATGTAAAATGAAGAGTCTTGAGCATATGAGCTAGAGCCAATCCTTTGTCCTTAGCATTTTAAGGGTTCCACTTTCACCATCCATGCCATGCAAATCATTGAGCTTTCCTAAAATGATCATCTTGGAATAGCATTAGCTCAATGAGCTATATGTTGTTATGAATTACCAAAACCACCTAAGGATAGTTGCACTTTCAGGGTGTGACTGCTTTCTAAATGAGCAGTTAAAAAGAAAACTCATTCGTACCCTCTGATGGAGAGGAAGTCGGGTTTAAGTCAATAACGCAATTAGAAAAACAAGATGCTATCAGATCTATAACACACGCACCAAACAACCTGATAAAAACCCTAAATTTATTTTTGTATTGAATTAAACAAGGAATTCATGAATATATGAGGATAAAACTAGCAACACGAGCGAACCATAGCAATCTAGATGGGCTTGTGTAATGAAGGTGGAGGAAATATTTGTCACCTTTATGAAAAATCCTTGGGGGTTCTCAGTAGCGTTTCCTTGTGGGCGATGGCAAGGCAATGATCTCCTTTCGTCATGTCATACGCCGGCGCCGGGGAGGGAAATCTACCCCTGGGAGGGATCTAAATCTGGAGGATACGATAGGGACGAGGGGAAAGTGTGAAGTTATGTGCGGGGCTAGTTGTGAACAAGTAACGAGATATTTAGAGGGCGGGGTGGGGGAAATTTAGCGGGACAATTAGAAAATAAGGTGGGAAGGGGAAAATTTGGGGGGCTATGGAAACGAAATAATGAATGGAACCCAAAAATTTGAGTCTATTCCTTAACCTTCATAAAAAATGAATCCAACACAAACATTGGTCTAATAATGTGGAATTTGTCGACTAGGATTATTGTGATAGTATCAATGAGGTTAAAATGTCACGCAACGCGTGTAACTATTTTGGTTGACGTGTGCTCTCAAAATGTATAGCGCACGATTAAAATGGATAGGTTTTATGATGGACAACCTTTTTCATTGCGAACGTGTCGGGGATCATTTCTTACTAGTGTGTTGGTCATCTCAAGTTTATTAACCTCACATTTCAACTTGCCAAGTCATGATATTTATGCAACACCTAACGTGTCTACCATCCGAACTTTGTGCGTGCATCGGTTCTTCATGTTAGCGAGGTCAAAATGTCTCACTACAAGTCTCAATTGTTTGGTTGACGTGTGCTTTCAAAAAGTTTGATCGCCCATGTTGTGTGTGTTACACACGATTAAAATGGACAGCTTTACGTTGCATGAACCTTTTTCGTTGTGGATGTGACATGTACCATAATGGACATGGATCATTTCTTGCAACATTGCTCATATCAAGATTATGAACCTTACATTTAAACTTGCCAAGCCCTATCTTAACCAATGCACACGAAAATAACACCTAATATGTACGATTGATATGAAACACCTACCGAGAGACTACCATCTAGTGTGCACTTGTTCTCCATGATGTAGACATCACACTATAGATGATTTCCAGAGTTAGTTCACTTGTGCTTTTGAAAAGCTTGATCAACCACATAGTTCATTGATACATCTCTAATATATCTATAATTTATGAAGTATTCATGTCATGTTTACAATAATTTTATATGTTTTTTGTGCACTTTAATATAAATTTTATATGATTTTCATGGACTAACATATTGACCTAGTTCCCAGTGCCAGTGTTTGTTTTCTGCTTGGTTTTGGTTTTCTAGAAAATCCATATCAAATGAAGTCCAAATGCATTGAAACTTTTTGATGATTTTTTTGGAACTAAAGAGACCCCTGAATCTTTGTGTGAGGACTAGAAGAGCCATGAGCCCCCCACGAGCCACCAGGGCACGCCCAGGGGGTGGCCATCGCATGGTGGCTTGTGGGCCCATTTTAGCTCCTTTTCGCATGATTCCAACTCTAAAGAATTCTTATAAATAGGGAAACCCCCATAAATAACCCTAGAACTTTGACTCCACCGCCGCAAACCTCTGTGCCAAAGAGATCCCATGTGGAGCCCGGTTCCGGCATCGTGCCGAAGGGGGAAATCATCACCGGAGGCCATCTTCATCATATCGGCGGTCTCCATGACGAGGAGGGAGTAGTTCACCCTCGGGGCTGAGGGTATGTGTAGAATCGAAAGTATGTCTAGAGGGGGGTGATTAGACTACTTGACCAAATAAAAGTCTATCCTTTTCCCAATTTTAGTCTTTGGCAGATTTTAGCTGTCTTAGCACAAGTCAAGCAATCTTAACACAATTCAAGCAAGCATGCAAAGAGTCTATGAGCAGCGGAAAGTAAAGCATGCAACTTGCAAGAATGTAAAGGGAAGGGTTTGGAGAATTCAAACGCAATTGGAGACACGGATGTTTTTGTCATGGTTCCGATAGGTGGTGCTATCGTACATCCACGTTGATGGACACTTCAACCCATGGAGAGTAATGGTTGCGCGAGTCCACGGAGGGCTCCACCCACGAAGGGTCCACGAAGAAGCAACCTTATCTATCCCATCATGGCCATCGCCCACGAAGGACTTGCCTCACTAGCGGTAGATCTTCACGAAGTAGGCGATCTCCTTGCCCTTACAAACTCCTTGCTTCAACTCCACAATCTTTGTCGGAGGCTCCTAAGTGACACCTAGCCAATCTAGCAGACACCACTCTCCAAGAAGTAACAAATGGTGTGTTGATGATAAACTCCTTGCTCTTGTGCTTCAAATGATAGTCTCCCCAACACTCAACTCTCTCACACAGAATATGGATTTGGTGGAAAGAAGATTTGAGTGGAAAGCAACTTGGGGAAGGCTAGAGATCAAGATTCATATGGTAGGAATGGAATATCTTGGCCTCAACACATGAGTATGTGGTTCTCTCTCAGAAAATGTGTATTGGAAGTGTAGGTATGTTCCAATGGCTCTCTCCACGAATGAAGAGTGGGTGGAGGGGTATATATAGCCTCCACACAAAAACTAACCGTTACACACAATTTACCAATCTCGGTGAGACCGAAGTGAAAAACTCGCTCGGACCTTAGCAAACCTAGTGACCGTTAGGATTTGCGGTGGGACTGAGATGCAACTCGGTTGGACCAATATGGTTAGGGTTAGGGCATAACGTAATCTCGGTGTGACCGATTACACAAACTCGGTGGGACCGATTTTGGTAATAAGCTAACCAGAGAGTTGGTCAGGTAAACTTGGTGGGACCGATCGCTCATTTCGGTGGGACCGAAATGTTACGAAAGAGAAACAGAGAGTTTACATTGCAATCTCGGTGGGACCGATCGCTCATCTTGGTAGGACCAAAATGTTACGAAGGGAAACAGAGAGATTACAACCCCATCTCGGTGTGACCGAAATCCCTATCGGTGAGACCGATTTGCCTAGGGTTTGTGGCAGTGGCTATGACATTTGAAACTCAGTGGCGCCGGATAAAAAGAATCGGTAGGGCCGAGTTTGACTTTTGGTTTAGGTCATATGTGGATGTGGGAAGGTAGTTGAGGGTTTTGGAGCATATCACTAAGCACTGTGAAGCAAGAACCTCATTAAACAACACATCATCCCTCCTTGATAGTATTGGGTTTTCCTATAGACTCAATGTGATCTTGGATCACTAAAATATAAAATGTAGAGTCTTGAGCTTTGAGCTTGAGCCAATATTTTTGTCCTTAACATTTTGAGGGGTCCACATTCCTCATCCATGCCATGCCATTCATTGAGCTTTTCCTGAAATATTAATCTTGGAATAGCATTAGCTCAATGAGCTATATGTTATTAGGAATTACCAAAACCACCTAGGGATAGTTGTACTTTCAATCTCCCCCTTTTTGGTAATTGATGACAACATATAGATCAAAGCTTCGACAAATGATAATAAGAGTGAAAAACATTGTCGCTTTGAGAAGTATGTGAAAGGCAAGAGCTCGCCCTAAATTTGTGCATAGTTTATGGTTTGCTTTGGACTGCAAATGCACAAAGAGTTAGGCTCATGGGTTACTCTTCCATGTCACACACATCTTTGTGGAGCGCTCAAAATGATAATAATTAAATGTATGCACTCATCACCAAGCAAAGTGCATGATAATATAGGGATAAAAGGATAATGTCATCCAACAAGCATTAATGTAGCATATGATCAAACACATGATCATCCAAGTATCACATAGACAAAAGATATCTCAAACAAGCAAAGCAAATAAAGTTCAACCACCAAAGCAAGAGAGAATTAAAAGCAACGCTCTCTCTCGAAGCCTATGATCTATACATTTTTCTCCCCCTTTGACAACAAGTTACCAAAAAGTTCCTAGAAAATGCATAGCACTAAATCGTCTATCAGGCTTGGTCTTCAGGTGGTGGTGTTCGGATAACTCCAAGAACGAAGGCTTCAGTCGAAGTAGATGGAGCTGATGGAGTAGGTGCTGGAGCTGGTGGCACTGAAGCTGTAGCTGGTGCAGATGACGTGGCTCTGGTGTCTGGAACAAGCACTGCAGCAGACCTCTGAGCTCTAGGCACTCTGGCAAATGCATCAGTGGTTGTCTTGCCCTTCCTCTCCTGCATATCATCTTGAAGTTGCTCCACAACAGACTGAATCTCAATTACCTTCACATCCAAGTCATAGAATTTTTTCTCCACGATTCTTTCCAAGCTCTCTTGGTTTTGAGTCAGGGTGGCCAGTCCCTTCTCAATCCTCAAAGTGGATGCAATCAGGTAGCCAAGCTAATCTTGCTTGCTCTTCAGGAGATACTGAGATGCTTCTTCAGTAGTTGGCATCCTTGTAGCCTTTTCAGCTTTTGCCTTCTCCTTCTTGGCTTGTGCATGCACAAAAGATGGTTCATCCTCATTCATGACCACAGTGGTGTCCTCGAAGTCTGGATAGATAGGCATGTGCTCCTTGTCCAGCAAATATGTACCAGTGCCCATCTTGGAGTTGATTAGCTCCTGGATCTGTGGGGCATACCCACAACTCCTCTTCTGATTTGCAGCTGTCCTCTTGATAGTTTCAACTATTAGGCTCATGACTTTGAACTTCTGTGGGACATCAAAGATGTGAAGCAAGTTAATTGCATGGCGTCTGATCATCATGTGATCACCTGACTTTGGCAAGAGAGTGTGCCTGAGGATCCAATTGATGGTTGGCAAGCCTGACAGAAGGTAATGTACAGATCCAAACTTATGTGTCTCAAGAGCAGCATATGGGATCTCCTTGTACATATGTGCCATTGTGTTGTGATCCTTCTTCCTGTTGGCATAAACATCCAAGTCATCTTCACTCTCTTTTGGGGCATTGATCAACTTCGCCCATTCACCAACCGTGGACTGGTACCTCGTACCTTCAGACATCCAAACAATCCTTCCATCTGGGTAGAAATGAGCTGTGGAGTAGAACTGCATGATGAGCTCATCATTCCATTTTGTGAGCTTCTGAGCCACAAACTCATCGACTCCACAAGCCTTGAAACTATCATGTACACCTGGATAGTGATCCTCATTCTCCATGATGTAGTCCCAGTCGACCCATCTCATGTCACACACTACGGGCTTCTTGTCAAGCAACACTGTCTCATAGAAGTCCTGCTGTTCCTTTGTATGGAACCTGTAATCCACAACAGTCCTCCTCCTGATGGCATATGGATCAGACTCTCTCCATAGCCTCAGACCTGAGTCCTTCCTTATCTTCATGTTCTCAGCTACTGGATGAGCATCAATGTGATCTGGGATTTTTGGCTTCAGCTTCCTCAATACATGTGACTCATCATCTTCTTCTTCCATTTAAGCTTCAGGCACTGGGGCCTTGTTCTTTTCCTCAGCATGGATGTTCCTGGTGCTCCTCTTCGGTTTTGGCTTTGGAGCTGGAGCAGCAGCCTTTGGAGCAGTCTTAGGCTTAGATGGAACAGCCCCTGCCCTAATGGCATCACCCATAAGCTTCTGAGCTTTGGGTGCTGGTGCAGCATCTTCTTCTTCTTTCTCTTCAGAATCTCTCATGATTGAGGATCTCCCAAGCACTCTAGCAGTGATCTTTTTGACCCTCTCCTTCCTCTTCTTCCCTTCTGCAGCAGCCTCTTTGGGTTCAGATTCCAAAGGGACTTGAGTATATGCTCTGGCCTTAGACATTGCAATTCTCTTTGCAGGAACCTTTTGCTTCATGCCTGGCTTGGTGGCAGCAGCAGTGCTATATTCCTTCTTAACCACTTTCTTCTTGAAAGTGGCCTCATCCTCAACTGCCACATAGTCTTCATCCTTAGATTCAGAGGTCTTCTTCTTTCTGGCCCTGGTGGCAGCTTTGCGTAAGTTGCTTGGGGTGCTCCTGCTACCATCATCTAAACTGCTAGAGGGACTAGTGCCCTCACTCAGGTAAACCTGCTCCTCTGACCTGTTCTGGCTGTCACTCTGATCAGACATATTGCAAACACTGACAGCAGACCCTGTGAATAGATATAGATGAGATAGAGTGGATGAGCATCACAAAATGCAGATGTTTTTGCAAAAGAATGAGTCAAAAACTTAGTTTTAGTTTTCCACAGAAGGCATTTCGGATCAACCGATTTGTAAACGCGGTGATACCGAAGCAGCTGTTGGAACCTAAACTAGTAAACTCGGTCAGACCAAGTCACAGTTCGGTGGCACCGAGACTGCTAGGGTTTCACAAAGTCCTGAACTCGGTCACACCGATTTGCAATTCTCGGTCAGACCAAGAATTACATGTGCAATGGCCTGAGCCGAATCGGTGGTACCGAGTTCCACAACTCGGTGGGTCCGAGATGGTTTTGGCGGAAACCTAACCCTAAATTTTCAATTCACGACTAAACTACAGAGTGTTTTGACTGGATAAGAATGATCTCAATCGTGGCAAGATACATGGCGAGCACAATGTGCTAGGAATCAGATAGGGATAGCACAGTGATCGAGTTCATACCCTAGTTCGGCGGAGAACTCGCTACGGCGGCAACGGCGGGGATAATTCCCGTTGACGGCGGCGGAGACCAGCGGCAGGAGGCGGCTGGCGACGAGGAAGACGATCCGGAGACCCTGGAGGCAGAGCGGGCTAAGCGCGGGTCGAGGAGGTTCGGAAAGTTTTCCAAAATTTGACCTGTGGGTATATATAGCCCGACCATGTCAGTGTGACCAAGAAGAACAACTCGGTGGCACCGAGATTCATAACTGCGAGCAGTTACTGAAACTCGGTGTGACCGAAAGGTTCAAACCGGTTGCACCGAGGTTGAAAACCTAGATCAACTTAGTGATCTCGGTATGACCGAAATGGGTGAATCGGTCAGAATGAAACGCACAAAGAAGTTTTGGAAGTTTAAGTCTATGACGAATCGGGGACTCCGAGTGCTCCTCACACAGAGTGGTTCGAATCTGACTTGATCAAATTTTGTGATGGAGCATGAATAGAGTTTGAGACGAGAAAAGTATAGATAGCTAGAGAAGGTTCTTAGGCATTCTTGTCCATCCACTTGGCCAAAATAAAAGGAAACCAATCAATCAAAACAACAAGTGGATGTCCTCGAATGAGTAAATTATGCAACCAACATGCTCACACAATAAAATGGCAAATGAAATATGTGGCAAAGCATGCACAAACAATTCTAGCATCTATCAAGCAATTGGCGATGACTAGGTCATCTATATATGAGTATATTGACTTAGGAGTCAAATGAGAACATTTGACCATAGGTCATACTCATCGTTTAAGCACAAGTGGGGTTACCACTTTTACATAAAGCGTTGTTGTGTTCACACCATTAGAGTTGCTTTAACTCAATTGTTAGAGTAAAGCTCCCCCTAGATGCGAGACTCCCCTAAGAGGGATGAACTAACCTTGGGTTTTGTCGATGATGACTTCATGTAGGTGTTGAAGATGTGGATGCTCTATGTTGATGTCGATCATTTGGAGCTATCCTTTGGAGTGAGTTGCACTTTCAATACCTACACAGGTTAGTCCCACAAGGAACAAACAAGGGTATCCATAGACATAGAGTGATGCACACACAAGATGATGTCTATGAAAGCTTTAGGTTACCTTGTCCCTTGTCTTACCAACAAGAAGGTTTGTGACTCCTTGAACTAGTGCAAGATGTGGAAGTTGATTGCACTTGTTCTTGCCAAAATGATAAGAGTGGAGTATATTGGCGGAGTCACCCTCAAGAACTCTCTAGTTCTTCTTCTTCGGGATCCACACCATCTTGATGGGAATCCTCGGAGTTGTAGTTGTACTTGATGAAGTGGAACTTGATGTAGTCTTGGGAACCCACTTGACCAAGGCCTTAGGAGCTTCTTCAAATGCATCAATTTCCTCTTGAAGCTTGTCCTTGCCTTTTTCCTTGTGGTCTTGTGGTGGAAGATCATCTTGAGCTTGTGTCCCTTTGGATGAAGTAGGATCATACTTCTCTTGTTGAGGAACAAACTTCGTCTTGGGGTATTGATCTTCTTCCCACTCAACTCCATTGGCATTGAACTTTCGTTCAAAACCAATACCTTGATTCTTCCGGTGCCTTCCTTGCTTGCGTACAATTTCCTCGAATTGCTTACTCCCGGCAAGGCTCTTGTAAACACTTTTCTCAATAATTCCCTTGAATAAGCTATTTTATTGCTCAAGTGTAACTTTGCTAAGAGAATCATTAGTGGAATCAAGAGAACTACTAGAAGCAACAACATTGGATTTGACATGATTATTGTTACTACTAGAGGAAGAATCTTTCTTGTTCTTGTTACTAGACTTGACTTGAGGCATGTAAGTGGATAAGAGTAAACGCTTGGCAATGTAAGAAGAACTTTACTTGCGAAGATCATTATTGATTGCCTTTAAGAACTCATGCTCTTGCTCAAGGTTTAGCTTTTCAAAGCGTAATTTCTCATGAGTCCTTAAAAGTTCTCGGTGATCCCCTAAGATAGTTTCATGAGCTAACTTAAGAGTGTTTAGTTCTTTATTTAGAGACTCAATCTTCTCCTTATCATTGTCATTTGTTTCATCATAGTATTCATCACTATAGTTGTCAACAAGTAACTCATCATCACCTAACAAGTCATGTTCATCACTATTGAAATCAACATACTCAGGGTGTGATACCTTTGGACCTTTGGCCATGAAGAATCTTCCAATTCTTTCATTTGGTGAATCAAATATGTCGTAGGAGTTGGTTGACACAAGTGCTAGTCCAGCAACACCTTCATCTTGAGTATATTCGGAGTCGGAGTGATAGCTTCTCTCGGAGTCATTGTCGGAGTCGGAGCCGGATACCCATTCACCAACATGAGCTTGATGTCTTCTTTTTGTGTAGCTCCTTGATGACTTGTCCTTCCTTTCCGAATCCTTGCTTCTCCGAGGGTGTCTTCGTTCATATCGATCATCCCTACTCCTTCTCTCCCTTCATGGTGATTCTTCTCTTCTACTTCTTCTTTTGGGAGAATCTTCTCTTCTCTTGCGGGGAGCCATACACTCATTGGAGTATTGTCCGGGTCTTCCACAATTGTAGCAGTTTCGCTCTCGACTAGAAGATCTTTTGTCATCGTAGGACCTTGACTTGGAACTTCTTTCCTTGCTTCTACTCTTGTAGAACTTCTTGGAGTTCTTCACCATTAGGCTCAATTCTTCATTAAAGGTTTGTTTCTCACTTGATGATGTGGGAGCTTCACATGAGGCTTTGTAAGCACCACTTGACTTGTTATGGAGGTCCTCCTTATCCTTGAGTGACATCTCATGAGCAACAATTCTTCCAATGACTTCCATTGGCTTGAGATCTTTGTAATTTGGCATCATTTGGATCAATGTGCATATGGTATCGTATTTTCCATCCAAGGCTCTTAGGATCTTCTTGATGATGAATTTGTCGGTCGTCTCTTCACTTCCTAAGCCGACAATCTCATTGGTGATAAGAGCAAGCCTAGAGTACATTTCAGCAACACCTTCACCATCCTTCATTTTGAACTTGTCAAGTTGACTTTGAAGCACATCCAACTTGGATTCCTTGACGGAGTCGGCACCTTCATGCATATCAATCAAAGTATCCCAAATTTCCTTTGCATTCTCAAGACGGCTGATTTTGTTGAATTCTTCGGCGCACAATCCGTTGAAGAGGATATCACAAGCTTGAGCATTGTATTGTAGCATCTTCAACTCATCCGCGGTAGCTTCACGATTCGGTTCTCTCCCATCAAAGAATTCACCTTGCAAGCCCACACACACAATAGCCCAAACGGCGGGGTTATGTCCAAGAATATGCATTTTCATCTTATGCTTCCAACTAGCAAAATTAGTACCATCAAAGTAAGGACCTCTACAGTGGTAATTTCCCTCGCTAGATGCCATACTCTCCTAGGTTGTGAAACCAAGGCTATGACCACCAAAAGCTATGGAAATCAAAGCAAATGAGACTAAAGCTCTGATACCACTTGTAGGATCGAAAGTATGTCTAGAGGGGGGGGGGGTGATTAGACTACTTGACCAAATAAACGTCTATCCTTTTCCCAATTTTAGTCTTTGGCAGATTTTAGCTATCTTAGCACAAGTCAAGCAATCTTACCACAATTCAAGCAAGCATGCAAAGAGTCTATGAGCAGCGGAAAGTAAAGCATGCAACTTGCAAGAATTTAAAGGGAAGGGTTTGGAGAATTCAAACGCAATTGGAGACACAGATGTTTTTGTCGTGGTTCCGATAGGTTGTGCTATCGTACATCCATGTCGATGGATACTTCAACCCACGGAGGGTAACGATTGCGCGAGCCCACGGAGGGCTCCACCCACGAAGGGTCCACGATGAAGCAACCTTGTCTATCCCATCATGGCCATCGCCCACGAAGGACTTGCCTCACTAGCGGTAGATCTTCATGAAGTAGGCGATCTCCTTGCCCTTACAAACTCGTTGCTTCAACTCCACAATCTTTGTCGGAGGCTCCCAAGTGACACCTAGCCAATCTAGGAGACACCACTCTCCAAGAAGTAACAAATGCTGTGTTGATGATGAACTCCTTGCTCTCGTGCTTCAAATGATAGTCTCCCCAGCACTCAACTCTCTCTCACAGAATATGGATTTGGTGGAAAGAAGATTTGAGTGGAAAGCAACTTGGGGAAGGCTAGAGATCAAGATTCATATGGTAGGAATGGAATATCTTGGCCTCAACACATGAGTAGGTGGTTCTCTCTCAGAAAATGTGTATTGGAAGTGTAGGTATGTTCTGATAGCTCTCTCCACGAATGAAGAGTGGGTGGAGGGGTATATATAGCCTCCACACAAAAACTAACCGTTACACACAATTTACCAATCTCGGTGAGACCGAAGTGAAAAACTCGGTCGGACCGATTTAGCAAACCTAGTGACTGTTAGGATTTTCAGTGGGACTGAGATGCAACTCGGTTAGACTGATATGGTTAGGGCATAACGTAATCTCGGTGTGACCGATTACACAAACTCGGTGGGACCGATTTTGGTAATAACCTAACCAGATAGCTGGTCAGGGAAACTCGGTGGGACCGATCGCTCATTTCGGTGGGACCGAAATGTTATGAAAGAGAAACAGAGAGTTTACATTGCAATCTCGGTGGGACCGATCGCTCATCTCGGTAGGACCAAAACGTTACAAAGGAAATAGAGAGATTACAACCCCATCTCGGTGTGACCGAAATCCCTATCGGTGAGACCGATTTGCCTAGGGTTTGTGGCAGTGGCTATGACATTTGAAACTTGGTTGCGCCAGATAAAAAGAATTGGTAGGGCCGAGTTTGACTTTTGGTTTAGGTCATATGTGGATGTGGGAAGGTAGTTGAGGGTTTTGGAGCATATCACTAAGCACTGTGAAGCAATAACCTCATTAAACAACACCTCATCCCTCCTTGATAGTATTTGCTTTTCCTATAGACTCAATGTGATCTTGGATCACTGAAATATAAAATGTAGAGTCTTGAGATTTGAGCTTGAGCCAATATTTTTGTCCTTAATATTTTGAGGGTCCACATTCCTCATCCATGCCATGCCATTCATTGAGCTTTTCCTGAAATATTAATCTTGAAATAGCATTAGCTCAATGAGCTATATGTTGTTAGGAATTACCAAAACCACCTAGGGATAGTTGCACTTTCAGTATGTACAAGTAGCTATGTGTTTGATCTCTCTCGCTCTCTCTCTCTCTCGTGTTCTTGATTTGGCACGATCTTGATGTACCGCGAGCATTGTTAATATAGTCGGATCATATGGTGCTTTTCCCCTTTCTATCTTGTTGTGATGAATTGAGTTTTTACCTTTGAGGTTTCACTATTATCGGATTGAATACTTTTATGGATTTGAGAACACTTGATGTATGTCTTTCATATAAATACCCTGGTGACAATGGGGTATTATATTGATTCACTTGATGTATGTTTTGGCACTTGATAACCCACAAGTATACGAGATCGCAACAGTTTTCGAGGGTAGAGTAATCAACCCAAATTTATTGATTCAACACAAGGGGAGCCAAAGAATATTCTCAAGTATTAATAGTTGAGTTGTCAATTCAACCGCACCTGAAAGACTTAATATCTGCAGCAAGGTATTTAGTAGCAAAGTAATATGATAGTAGTGGTAACGGTAGTAAAAGTAATATTTTTGGGTTTTGTAGTGATTGTAACAGTAGCAACGGAAAAGTAAATAAGCAAAGAACAATATATGAAAAGCTCATAGGCAATGGATTAGTGATGGATAATTATGTCGGATGCGATCAATCATGCAATAGTTATAACATAGGGTGACACAGAACTAGCTCCAGTTCATCAATGTAACGTAGGCATGTATTCCGAATATAGTCATACGTGCTTATGGAAAAGAACTTCCATGTCATATTTTGTCCTACCCTCCCGTGGCAGCGGGGTCTTATTGGAAACTAAGGGATATTAAGGCCTCCTTTTAATAGATACCATACCAAAGCATTAACACATAGTGAATACATGAGCTCCTCAAACTATAGTCAGCCCCGGTAAGTATCCCGATTATTGTCACTCCGGGGTTAACGGATCATAACACATAATAGTTGACTATAAACTTGCAAGATAGGATCAAGAACTCACATATATTCATGAAAACATAATAGTTCATATCTGAAATCATGGCACTCGGGCCCTAGTGACAAGCATTAAGCATAGCAAAGTCATAGCAACATCAATCTAAGAACATAATGGATACTAGGGATCAAACCCTAACAAAACTAACTCGATTACATGATAAATCTCATCCAACCCATCACCGTCCAGCAAGCCTAGGATGGAATTACTCATGCACTGTGGTGAGCATCATGAAATTGGTGATGGAGGAAGGTTGATGATGACGATGGCGACGGATTCCCCTCTCCGGAGCCCCGAACGGACTCTAGATCAGCCCTCCCGAGAGAGTTTAGGGCTTGGTGGCGGCTCCGTATCATAAAACACGATGAATCCTTCTCCCTGATTTTTTCTCTCCCTGAAAGTGAATATATGGAGTTGGAGTTGAGGTCGGTGGAGCGTCAGGGGGTCCACCTGGCAGGGGGCAGCCCAGGGGGGTAGGCGTGCCCCCACCCTTGTGGACGGGGTGTGGGCCCCCTAACGTAGATTGTTCTTCTAGTAATTTTTATATATTCCAAAAATAATCTCTGTTGATATTCAGGTCATTCCGAGAACTTTTATTTCTGCACAAAAATAACACCATGGCAATTCTGTTGAAAACAACGTCAATCCGGGTTAGTTCCATTCAAATCATGCAAGTTAGAGTCCAAAGCAAGGGCAAAAGTGTTTGGAAAAGTAGATACGACAGAGACGTATCAACTCCCCCAAGCTTAAACCTTTGCTTGTCCTGAAGCAATTCAGTTGATAAACTGAAAGTGATAAAGAAATTTTTTTACAAACTTTGTTTGCTCTTGTTGTTGTAAATATGTAAAGCCAGCATTCAAGTTTTCAGCAAAGATTATGAACTAACCATTTTCACAATAACATTTAGGTCTCATGTTTACTCATATCAATGGCATAATCAACTAGCGAGCAATAATAATAAATCTCGGATGACAACACTTTCTCAAAACAATCATAATATGATATAACAAGATGGTATCTCGCTAGCCCTTTCTAAGACCGCAAAACATAAATGCAGAGCACATTTAAAGATTAGGGACTAAATATACATTGTAATTCATGGTAAAAGAGATCCGGTCAAGTCATACTCAATGTAAACTAACAGTAATGGATGCAAATGACAGCGGTGCTCTCCAACTGGTGCTTTTTAATAAGAGGATGATGACTTAGCATAAAAGTAAATAGATAGGCCCTTCGCAGAGGGAAGCAGGGATTTGTAGAGGTGCCAGAGCTCGATTTTGAAATAGATATGAATAATGTTTTGAGTGGTATACTTTCATTGTCAACATAACAACCGAGAGATCTCGATATCTTCCCTGCTACACACATTATAGGCGGTTCCCAAGCAGAATGGTAAAGTTTATACTCCCCCACCACCAACAAGCATCAATCCATGGCTTGCCCGAAACAACGGGTGCCTCCAACTAACAACAATCCTGGGGGAGTTTTGTTTGCAATTAATTTGATTTATTTGAGCATGGGACTGGGCATCCCGAAGACCAGCCATTTTCTCATGAATGAGGAGCGGAGTCCACTCCTCTTGAGAATAACCCGCCTAGCATGGAAGATACAGACAACCCTAGTTGATACATGAGCTATTCGAGCATACAAAACAGAATGTTTATTTGAAGGTTTAGAGTTTTGCACATACAAATTTACTTGGAACGACATATAGATACCGTAAATAGGAAGGTATGGTCACTAGTAGAAAAAGGGCCATTTGTCCCGGTTCATAAGGCCCATCTGTCCCGGTTGCGGAACTGGGACTAAAGGATCGTTACTAATGCCCTTGGCCTTTAGTCCCGGTTCTTATATGAACCGGGACAGATGGGCCTCCATGTGGCCGCTGTGGCGAGCCCAGGCAGGAGGGCCTTTAGTCCCGGTTGGTGGCACTAACCGGGACCAATAGGCATCCACGCTGTCAGCGTTCTGGGAACAGGGGTCCCCAGACTTGCCTGGCTGCTACCTGCGGTGTGGCTCAAGTGGGGGCCCAGCGCGGCCCATCTTCATCAGCTCAAGCTCAAGACCCTCGCGAGGGGCCAAGCCTCGCGGGGTGGACGACATGAAGCTTCCTCAGAGGCAGCCTGGTTAGGTAGGCTCGCGAGGAGGCGGAGAGATCAAGGCAGGAATACCTCACGAGGAACCAGTGATGCAAGCCATGACGATCGAGACCAGGCAGGCGCTAGGCGGGCGCGGGCCTGCGCAGTGTCCTTGTTTCCCCTTTGGTGCAAAGGGGGCAAGCGCAGACCGAGGCATTGGGCAAAGGTTACCATTCCGGTGCAACAAGACCAAGACCAGCGGAGCGGCAGGACGGTGGTCACCGTGGAGCCCAAGACGGCTTCATCACCAGTGTTTTTGGCAGCCGAAGACCACCTTTGGTCAGGATAACCTGTACTATATGTTCCCCTTCAAAATGGCCAAGTGTCGGCGCCCTTCCCGCTCATTATTTGGGGAGAGGCCCAGGGCCTCTATAAATAGGGCTAGCCACCACATAGTAGGGGGAGATCCAGAAATCTGGTAGAGCCCTAACACACACACACACACACACACACACACACAGAGGCGACTGAACTCACCCTAGCAGTTCATCACACCAGCTCAAGAACACCTCTCGCGAGGTTGTTCTTCCTTTGTACTATGCATCATCAGCCCCCTGAGGCAATCCACCACACCACACACTGGAGTAGGGTATTACACCACAACGGTGGCCCGAACCAGTATAAACCTCGTGTCCCTTGTGTTGTTCGTTGTTTCCAGCTTAGATCACACGAGGAGATTGGACGTAGATCGGTAGGGGAGAGATCTCCGCGCGCACCCCAGTGTTCGAACCTCAAGGGTCTCCCGGAACCCGAAATCCGACATTTGGCGCGCCAGGTAGGGGGTGCGTCAGAGTCCTCCCTCCTGACGACCCGCTCTCCCCCAACATCGCATCCCGCCCTCATGGTGGACAATGCGCCGCCCACTCCAGCAACGGACGTCGACACTGGGGCCAGGGGGCTCCGGGCCTTGGCCCCCCGCCTTGCGACAGGTGCAGTGGCCGCGCAAGTTCAGGCCGGAGGCGCCGCCGCGCTACGACGTGGCGATGGACCCGATGATTTTCCTACTGGTGTACGAGGAGGCCGTCCTCAGAGCCGGGGCGATGACCGGGTGATGGCCAACTGGTTACCCATGGCCCTCACCGGCATCCCATGCGCGTGGCTCCTCCACCTGCCGACGGCCTCTGTCACCTCCTGGGAGGAGTTGCGCGACCTCTTCCTTGCCCGTTTCGCCGCACCAACGCCGCCCGTCATCGCAGCTCTCCTGGGTGGCTCCCAGGCACCACCCTCAAGCCATCACGTCAAGCCGTTCACCCGCCGGATCAGCACCGCCCCCAAGCGCCGAGAAGCCCCCCGGGCTGGGTGGCGCCCAAGGCCGATCTAACCTTCGACTCGGAGGACCACCCCTTCAACCCCATTGGTTCAGGCGTGCTCCCGATGCTGTGCACCCCCACCATCTTCCAAGTGGCCGTCACCAGGACCCTCATCGATGGTGGTGCCGGCCTCAACGTGCTCTCGGTGGAGGCCTTCAGCCTCGTCCACGTGCCGCTGGAGTGGCTCCAACCCAGCAGGCCTTTCTCGGGCGTCGGAGCCGGTTCCACTGCCTCCTTGGGACAGATCCGCCTCCCAGTGACCTTCGGCACCTGCGACAACTTCCACACGGAGCTGATCGACTTCGAAATTGCCCCCATTGGCCTCCCCTACAATGCCATCCTCGGCTATCCGGCCTTGTTTCGGTTCATGGCAGCAACTCACCCGGCGTACAACCTCATGAAGATGCCTGGGAGCAGCGGCGTCCTCACCGTGTCAGGAGACACAAAGGACACGCAGCAGGTGCTCCAGCTTGTTTTCAGGGCGGCCGCGGTGGCGCAGCCCACTAGCACCGACGCCCTTGAGCCCAAGGGGGCTGCGCCGGCCAAAAAGAAGCAGCTGTTCACCCAAGACAAGGCGGAAACCAAGCAGGTACCAGTCGACGAGGATGGGACCGCTAGCGCCACCTTCACCATAGGGGCCAACCTCGAGCCCGAGCAGGAGAAGGCCTTGATCAGGTTCCTGCGTGTGAACAAGAAGGTGTTCGCATGGGAACCTGATCAGTTAGCAGGGGTACCAAGGGAAGTGATTGAGCATCACCTCAACGTGTGCCCCAATGTGCGCCCCGTGAAGCAGAAGGCAAGGCGGCAGTCTACTGAGAAACATGCTTTCATCGTTCAAGAGGCCCGGAAGCTAGAGGTGGAAGGAGTTATCCGCGAGGTCCGCTTCCCTGATTGGCTGGCTAATCCGGTCGTTGTGCCGAAAAAGGGAGGAAGGGAGCGCATGTGCGTCGACTTCACCAACCTCAACAAGGCCTGCCCGCAGGATCCATTTCCGCTCCCCCGCATTGACCAGATAGTCGACTCCACTATAGAGTGTGACCTATTGTGCTTCCTAGATGCCTTCTCGGGCTATCACCAGATCAAGATGGCGGTGGAAGACATGGAGAAGACGGCTTTCCTGGCCCCGTGTGGAGTGTACTGCTATACGTGCATGCCGTTTGGGTTGCGCAACGCAGGCGCGACCTTTCAGCGGCTGATGCACATCGCCTTAGGCCGGCAGCTCGGGAGGAACGCTGAAGCTTACATCGATGACATTGTGGTGAAGTCTTGTGAGGCAAGAACCCTGATATAGGACCTGGAAGAAACCTTCACAAGCCTCAACGAAGTGGACCTACGGCTCAACCCGGAGAAGTGCGTGTTTGGAGTCCCCTCGGGCAAGCTCCTGGGTTTCCTCGTATCCCACAGGGGCATCGAGGCCAACCCGGAGAAGGTGAAGGCAGTCGAAGACATGAGCCCGCCAAGGACCCTCAGAGAAATGCAGAAGCTCACCGGGCGTGTAACTGCGCTGGGGCGTTTCATGTCCAAGCTGGGGGAACGAGCGCTGCCCTTCTTCAAGCTGATGAAGAAAAAGGGTCCCTTTGAATGGACTAAAGAGGCCGACAAGGCATTCCAACACCTCAAGAGGTACCTTACCAGTCCACCAGTGATGGTAGCTCCGCGTCCTCGGGAGCCCCTAGTGCTCTACCTTGCGGCCACCCCTACTCCGCTAGCGCAGGCCTGGTAGCGGTCAGGGAGGAGCGCTGTGCCAAGGCCGCATCGACCATCCGAACTAAAGCAAAGCAGAGCCAGGAGGGCCTCGTGAAGGCCGCAACCGCAGCCAGAAAGGAACAACCGCAGTAGGAGAACGCACCCGGAGCAGGAGAGGCCTCTTCAGGCGACCAAGCGCTGGGAGCTCCATGGTCTCAAGAGACGCCTCGACCTCTGGAGGACGCAAGCAGCGCCAGCACCCTCAACCTTGTCGAGCATCCCGTGTACTTCGTCAGCATGGTGCTACAGGATGCAAGGGCATGGTATCCCATGCCTCAAAAACTCCTCCTCGCGCTACTGGTGGCCTCACGCAAGCTGCGCCACTACTTCCAAGGACATCCCATCAAAGTCATCTCAGCATACCCCTTGGAAAGAGTGCTTAGGAGCCCCAACTCAGCTGGAAGGGTTGCTGAATGGAACATCGAGCTACATGCATTTCAGCTAGAATTCAGTACGACCAGAGTCATCAAGGGAGCCGCACTTGCGGATTTCGTGGCAGAATGGGCAGAAGCGCCGGGTCTCGAGGCAGGCGAAGACCGACCACTTTCCTCGGGAAGTGAAGCACCGGATGGCTGGGTCATGTACTTTGATGGGGCGTTCTCCCGACACGGTGCGGGAGCTGGGGCAGTGCTCGTATCCCCTACCCAGGACAAACTCTACTACACCGTACAACTTTGCTTCCAGCACGGAGAAAAGGTCTCCAACAACATAGCGGAGTACGAAGGCCTAATAGCAGGCTTGAAGGCCGCAGCTGCCTTAGGGGTGAAGCACCTCATCATCAAGGGCGATTCGCAGCTCCTCGTCAACTTCTCCAACAAGATATACGAACCAAAGGACGAGCACATGGAAGCCTACCTCGCTGAGGTTCGCAAGATGGAGAAACAGTTCTGGGGGCTGGAGTTGCAGCACGTGCCTCGCGACACCAATCAGGAGGCCCATGACATCGCCAAGAGGGCATCCAGGCGGCTGCCTCAGGAGCCTAGCGTCTTTGAGGAGCGGCTCTTCAAACCCTCGGCGGTGCCGTCACTGTCGAGCACGGCGCAACCAAGGGAGGAGCTCCCTCAGCCGCCTGCCTTAGGAGCCCCGATCTGCGGCCCGGCCTTAGGGGCACGCCTGCTCCTGGCGTTAGAGCCTCATGAAGGGTGTTGGACCCCGGAGCTCAAGAACTACCTGATGCAAGGGACTCTGCCGGAGAATGAGGAGGAAGCGGAGCATGTGGCGCGACAGGCCACGGCTTATTGCATCAGGGATGGAGAGCTCTACAGGAAGCGGCCAAATGACGTGTCCCTATGTTGCATCCCCCGAGAGCAAGGGAAGGAGCTGCTGGCGGACATACACGGCGGAGACTGCGGACACTACTCGTCGTCACGGACCCTTGTTGGCAAGGAGTTCCGTAGTGGATTCTATTGGCCCATAGCGCTCAATGACGCTGTTGAGCTTGTGAAGACTTGCGAGGCCTACCAGTTTCACGCTAAGCAAATCCATCAGCCTGTAGGGGTCTACAGACTATACCCCTCTCATGGCCGTTCGCAGTTTGGGGGCTGGACATTCTGGGCCCGTTTCCTCGGGCGCCAGGGGGCTATCGCTACCTCTACATTGCCATGGACAAATTCACCAAGTGGGCTGAGGTGGAAGCCATCCGCACAATCCCGGGAGGCTCAGCGGTCAAATTCATCAATGGCCTCGTGAGCCGATTTGGGGTGCCCAACCGCATCATCATCGACAATGGTTCGCAATTCACCAGTAATCTCTTCAAAACGTACTGTGCTAACCTTGGAACACATATATGCTACGCTTCGGTAGCACACCCCCAGAGCAACGGCCAGGCCGAGTAGGCCAACGCGGAGGTCCTGAGGGGCCTCGAAGCCAGGACCTTCAAGAAGAAGCTGGAAGCATGCGGCAGGGGCTGGTACGACGAGCTCCAGTCCGTGTTGTGGTCAATCCACACAACTGTGACGAAGCCGACTGGTGAGACCCCGTTCTTCCTCGTCTACGGAGCAGAGGTTGTTCTCCCTCACGAGGTCAGTCGTCGCTCCGCGCTGGTCCTGGCGTTCGACGAGACGCAGCAGGACGCCATGCGGGGGACGGATCTCATGCTGGGGGAGGAACGCCGTCGAGAAGCCATGCTGCGAGCAGCAAGGTATCAACAGGCGCTGCGACGATATCACTGCCGCAACATCCGCCCCAGAACTCTTGAGGTAGGGGATGTCGTGCTCAGACGGGTTCTCTCTAGGGAGGGGTTGCACAAGCTCTCTCCCATGTGGGAGGGCCCATTCAAGGTTGTTCATATTTCCAGGCCTCGTCCGCGCGCTTGGAGACCACGGAGGGGGTACCCATCCAGAACACGTGGAACATTCAACATCTCTGGGGCAGCACTTAGCTCCGCGCTGGTGAGAAGACATCGAAGACTAGAATAGGTGCCGGACGCGGCTTTCCCATTTGCTTTCTGAAGTTGGCTTGTTTATTCCCGTTTGAAGTTTTATTGAAGTTGCTGACGTTCCTGGCTTGTGACTCTTTGTCTTTCTCCCTCGCTTGCCTCATTTTCTCTCGCACAAATCTCGCGAGGGAGTCGCGGGCGCCCTCGCGAGTGTTTTCTGCCCCGATCGTTTGGAGCTTTCCTACCCGAGTCCTCTGCGGGAGCACCCCTCCCAGTCCATGCCCCACGGGCATCGCGACACGAGCGCCGGACCTAGGCCGATCGCCCCCACAACCAAGACCGTAAGTTACCCCTCCTACTGATCCTTGCAGGGCATGAAGCGCACGATGAGGCCACGGCCTCGGGAGGCGAGGACCGCGCCAAGCCCCACCGAGCTAAAATAGTTCCCGCACATGGGAGCGCGGTGCGGAAACACAATGCATGAACAGCGGAAACAACACGATGGTTAAACAACAGCAGTTCTAACATGCCCCCGCGGGGACCTACAATACTTTCTATTTTTACGCAGGATAAGAAAGAAAACAAAACGGGCGCGATTCGTCCTACGCCAACCCACAGCGAAGGCTCGAGCTGCTCCTGGGGCTCAGGCGGATCCCTCCTCTCGCTTCACCGGGGCGCGACGGCGGGCTGACATGCTACCTTCACCCAGGCGGGCGCGACGGCGCGTGGGCTGGTCGCGGTCACCGCTGGAGGAGATGCTGCCTGAGAGGGGGTCGCCGAAGCTCAGCGAACCCCGAGCACCGCCGCCTGTACGCCAGTCGCCATCTTCATCCTAGTCGGTGCCGGGGCTGGGCAGGCGGCCGCGGTCATCGTCTTCAGGGCAGCACCTGACACGGCGACCATCTTCCCCAAACACCCTCACATAGAGGGTGGCGACGCCATCGAACTTGAAGTACAGGGTACACCACCGGCCCAGGCCGCGCACGCGGGCGAACATTTGCCAGCCGCGTGTCAGAGCCCCGTTCCCAGAGACGGAGACCTCCAGCGAAGCCCAGGAGGCCCTGCTGCAGCAGCCGTCTGCCTGGAGCCAGAAGCCGCACCGAGCGTTGGCCGACAGTTCATCTACAAAGAAACGGGGGAGCTGGATGGGTTCGCCGACCACACGACGAACTCTGGCAGCACCTCCGCAGAGCGAAAGCGTGGCCTACGGGGGCGCACACCCACGTCGTGCCCCCCGTCGGCAACCGGGCGCTCACCACCGCGCAGGGAACCGCCTCCATGGCCGCAGGAGGCTACCACGGGGACCGTGGTATACTTGCGAGGGCGGCCTCGGCCGCGCTTGGTCGGGGGGGGGGGGGGATCAGGCCCTGCCCATGGAGCCTTTCCTTTCTCCGCGGCCGAGAATCTCTTTGGGGCTATGGGGACGGCGAGTAGCCAAGAAGAAGAAAAGGAGCAGCAAGAAGGGATGGACTGAAGGGGGTTCGCCCAGCCCCGTACTTATAGCCGGAGGAGGCCAACCACCGAGCACCATGATCGCAGGTAATCATGACCGGTTTCTCTACATGCAGGGACTTGTCAGGTCATGCGGTCGCCGAGGCATCGTGGGGAAGCGCATACACCGCCGTCCAGTCAACCGCCACACGGCGCCCAAGGCCGCAGGTTGTTGGGGCCCGTGGCGCTTCGCGCTTGCCCCTTCGCTTCCCCGCCAGGCCAAGCCCGGGCACGCCTTGGGCCCGGGAGCTACTGTCGGTGTTCTGGGAACGGGGGTCCCTAGACTTGCCTGCCTGCGGCCTGCGGTGTGGCTCAAGTGGGGGCCCAGCGCGGCCCATCTTCATCAGCTCAAGCTCAAGACCCTCGCGAGGGGCCAAGCCTCGCGGGGCGGATGACAGGAAGCTTCCTCAGAGGCAGCCTCGTCAGGCAGGCTCGCGAGGAGGCGGAGAGATCAAGGCAGGAATACCTCGCGAGGAACCAGTGACGCAAGCCATGACGATCGAGACCAGGTGGGCGCCAGGCGGGCGCCGGCCTACGTAGTGTCCTTGTTTCCCCTTTGGTGCAAAGGGGGCAACCACAGGGCGAGGCATTGGGCAAAGGTTACCATTCCGGTGCAACAAGACCAAGACCAGCAGAGCGGCAGGACAGAGGTCACCGTGGAGCCCAAAACGGCGTCGTCACCAGTGCTTTTGGCAGCCGAAGACCACCTTTGATCAGGATAACCTGTACTATATGTTCCCCTTTAAAATGGCCAAGTGTTGGCGCCCTTCCCGCTCATTATTTGGGGAGAGGCCCAGGGCCTCTATAAATAGGGCTAGCTACCACAGAGTAGGGGGAGATCCAGAAATCTGGTAGAGCCCTAACAGAGAGAGAGAGAGGCGACTGAACTCACCCTAGCAGTTCATCGCACCAGCTCAAGAACACCTCTCGCGAGGCTGTTCTTCCTTTGTACTATTCATCATCAGCCCCCTGAGGCAATCCACCACACCACACACTGGAGTAGGGTATTACACCACAACGGTGGCCCGAACCAGTATAAACCTCGTGTCCCTTGTGTTGTTCGTTGTTTCCAGCTTAGATCACGCGAGGAGATTGGACGTAGATCGGTAGGGGAGAGATCTCCGCGCGCACCCTAGTGTTCGAACCTCAAGGGTCTGCCGGAACCCAAAATCCGACACACGCGTCAGCTGTTCAGGGGCTAGGGTTTTTTTTTTCTGAAAGGGGGGTGGATTTGGGGTTTTTGTATGGTTAATTAAGGTGTTTTATATATTGTGTTAGGTAGCTAATTAATTAATAGAGAGAAGTGTCCTCTCTTATCTCCGTGCTTGGTCAACGTTATGTACTATACGTATAGAGAGGCCCTCGACACGCTAGCTAGTAAGAAAATGAAGGAAACCATTAAGTACAAAAGTTCGTCATGCATACCGAGAGAAGTGATCGACCTCTCCTTCTCCGAGAGATTGGTCGAACAACAAGTTTTTGTATTATCTATCCGACGCTACTGGCTACATACATATACAATATGTAAGATTTGTTACAACCCCCTAGCATCTGAAATCAAGTTCCACATGGTATTCTCCGGCTTTATTGATGACGTGCTTAAGAAAGAATCCCGCTAATTCCTCTTGAATTGCTTTCATGCGATCTTCTGGAAGGAGTTCATTCCGCATCTCCCACGTCTAATTTGAAGAAGGGGGTTAATACATATATATGAATGAAACTCAACAGAAATGATGGTGTAATAAAATGAAATTGTGAATATTATTGCTTACGCACATCAAATTGTCTTTTAGAGTAGCCCCGCTTATCTTTGCAAGTCGCGCTGTAGATGAACTCGCACACGTAGTATCCACAGAAATCATTCCCTTGTTCCTGCCACAAGCACTTTATGAGAAATAGAGGTCAATCAAACTGATAATGAAGCATTATAAATGGCATTGATGAAAGTAGCTAGAATCAACGGGATCGAGATGCACGGAACTAGCTAGCTAGTACTACTTACTTTCGGGTATGTCCATCGCAGCTCCCCCGGCAGTCCCGAAGCTTGTGCGGTGAATACTTTCCAAACCCTGCGAGACAAAGAAAACAATTACTTGATATCAGTAAATGAACAAAAAGTTGCCGATATGGTGCGATAATGATTGATTGAACTTACTTCTCGAGCATTTTAGTCATGTCCGCATAGGTCTCGGGAGATTTTCGTCTCGAGTCTAAGACGGTTACTAGTCCTTGCTCAAGCTTAATCTCTAGGAGAATATAGTGGAAGCTGCACACGCATGCATAACTCATCAATTACTTTACTATAACCTCGCTCGAGTAATAAGGGAAACCGAATATGCACAAGACAGTAACACTCACTCGAAGTTGTAAGGAAAGAGTATTTTATCTTTGTTTTGATTTACTATCAATGATTTGAGCAAGTTGGCCTCAACATCATCGGCGTTCTTTTCAACCGCAAATTTATCTATGAGATTTGTGTTAATGAACCCAATATCATACATTTCTGCTTTTCTGCCCTCAACGATCTTCAATCTGCATAATATAGTGAGGATAATCATATATACATGCAATGAAAGAGCTGAGCTATATATAGAGACTTAATGACAGAACTAGTACTTACAGACAGTAGCAAGTGACCATTAATTTATTGAGGGCCTTTTGATTGAACCACGGGAAGAACTCCTCAAATGGAACAGTCAACAAATCAATTCCAACAAGGTCGTGCTCCTCTTTAACTCTCAGATACTAAGTATTTGTCCCCCCAGACTCTCTACAGGTTTCCATGTACCAATCATGGAATCTTCGCATCATCGTTGTTAGAGATTTTTCATCTTTGACAAGAGGCTTCACGTAATGGTATTGGTGTTCTTCCACCTCTAAGAAATCATAATGTACATCGTCGGGCAGGTAATCTTCAAGATTGCTATAACCGGGCACCATCCCCGGATCATTAGCGACGATATCACTACACACCTTGAGCGGGGGGCACGATTGGTCCGCTTGTTCGCCGAGCTGGCCAATTTTTTCCCAACTCGTCGTTTTGCTAACCTTTGATCACTGATAGTATTTCCTGATCGCTCTGCTTTGATATATACCTTTGCAGTAATGTGCTCATAGTTGGTTTTCGACGGAGACTTTGGTGGTTTCCTCAGGGCATCGAGTGTGCGCTTTGCTTTCGCCCGGTCTACCTTCTCCTCCGGAGGTGGATGTCTCTTTTCTTTCACCCCTTCGAATAAGTCATTCACTTCTTTTTCCATGATCTTCACGTTTTCTTCCACCGTCCTCTCGTATGGTAACTTCTCTAGAGGCTTGAGAGGTGGACCGAATCTCTATTGCCTACCTCTGGCTGTACTGCTAGACGCCGGAGCAGACGCAGCGGCTGCGGCTGTCTTCTTTCGTGCTTGCTTACGAGGTAGAGGAGAAGGACTACGACGCGCCGGAGCAGCCAGGGCGGCGGTGGGTCTCTTCCGCCCTTGCTGGCGAGGCGGAGAAGGAGGAGGCTGGTGGCTGCTCGGGCGCGCCGGCGCAGGCGGAGAAGAAGGCGGGGCTGGTGGCTACTCGGGCGCGCTGGCGCAGGCGGAGTGCCGCCACACGCCGGAGAAGGAGGCTGAGTGCCCTGATCAGTCGTCGGAGGAGGAGGCGGTGGACGAGGCGGAGTGCCCTGACTCGCCAGAGGAGAAGGCGGTGGAGGAGGTGTATTGCCCTGACTCGCCGAAGGAGGAGGAGGAGGCGAAGGTGTCCAGTTCGGAAGGTTGATGAGCTCCTTCCGCCATAGGCATGGAGTCTTCAGAGCTGAACCCGGCCGAGTCTCCCCGTCACCCGTAGGGTGGTCAAGTTGGAGGTCCTCAAATCCTTCTGTGATTTCATCGACCATCACCCTAGCATATCCTTCTAGAATCGGCCGACAGTGAAAAGTTGCGCCAGGTTCGTGACGTGCAACAGAGCCAACAGCAACAGCCACCTTGACTTTCATATTCATCCATTGCGTCATAAGGTGGCAATTGTGAGACTTCGTGATTAAATCCACGGGGTAGCTAGCAGGAGCCGTGAAGACAGGCTCCTGAAGCAGCTCCGTGGAAGCCACGCTGCTTCTCCGCTGAGATGGCGGGGTAGCTTCGGGTGTAGCAGTTTCGGCAGGTCACGCGCTGCGGGCATCGTCTCGTTACTCTAGCGCTTGTACCCTTGCGTGCAACGCCTGTAGTTGGGTCAGCTACTTTTTCTTCTTCCTCTCCTGGTGTTTTTAACCGCCTGTGTCAGGAAATCCAGCCTTCCACGAAAGGGAGCCTGGCGTGCCTCGTGTCCGTCCGGGGTGCTCAGGATTCCCGAGGGCCTCTGTGAGATTGTCATTCTCTTTGTCCGGAAAAAACATCCCTTGCTATGCCTTTTCGATATACTCCTAAAGCTTCACGATGGGTGTGTTCATCTGCTCGTTGGTCCAAACGCACTTCCCTGTTACAGGGTCCAATTTTCCCCCAACCCCGAAGAACCAAGTCCTGCAACGGTCTTGCCAGCGTCGCGTCTCTGGTTCGATCCCTTTAGCAATGAGGTCATTCTCAGCCTTGTCCCACAACGGCCGGGCTTTCAGGTAGCCACCTGACCCCGTGCGATGGTGATGCTTCTTCTTTGCAGCATTTTTCTTGTTTGTCACTGACATCCTCGCTGCTCTCTCAGATTTCTTTTTGGTGACAAATGCAGGCCACTGATCTTCGATCTTCTCAAATCGGCCGATGAATTCTGGAGTCTTGTCTTGGTCGACAAATGATGATTTCAGCTCATTCTTCCACCTCCTGAATAGCTCAGCCATCCTTTTAAGAGCATAAGCCTTGATCGTTGGCTTTTTAACTGGATTCTCTGGATCCTCCTCTGGCGGGAAGGTGAAATTTTCCTGCAGCGCGGTCCAAAGATTAGCTTTCTGCCTATCGCTGACATAAGACACCTGAGAGTCTTTGTCCTTAGGCTTCAACCATTGCTCGATGCTGATCGGGATCATGTCCCTAACTAGAACCCCGCACTGAGCATTAAATTTTTGCTTGGTCCGGAGGGGATCAATTGGTTGGTCAGCGCGATCAATTTCTATGATCGTGTACCTATCATCCGTGCGCAACTTTCTCTTCGGGCCTCGTCTCGTTATCAAAGTGTTGCTCGATCCGGAGGGCTAGAAAAGAAGAAAAAGAAGAGAGTTAATATGTGTACATACCAAAAACAATTAATGCATCAATTAGCTATAGTCAGCACATGCTTAATTAATTAATATATATATATATATATATACTTGGCCGGACTCCGTTCGGTCACCGGAGCCGTCATCACAGTGTCCTTCCCCCTCCGTTCGGTCACCGGAGCCATCATCACGGTGTCCTTCCCCCTCCATTCGGTTACCGGAGCCGTCATCATGGTGTCCTTCCTCCTCCATTGTTTGATCATCATCGTCGTAGCCTGCTTCTTCATCTTGTCTTTCCGGACCATCGGTGCATGTGACGTTGAGAAACGACAAGACGGCATCACTTCCGTGTGCAATTATCTCCCCCAACACCGCTTCTTGTGCTTCGTCTCGAGGGTGCGAATCCATAGTTTCTGCAAATATTTACAACATGGAAATTATTATTCAAATATGACAGATGGATATATTAGTGACAAACGTTTAACTAGCTAGCTAAGCACAATAAGGAATCATATTAGTGGCCTGGCCTCAACGCTTCTCTAGGGTTTGGGGTGGCCTCGATGACAACGCTCTTTTAACTTGGTAAATTTGGGTGGCCTCAGGAGAGTTTGTCGATCGGGTAGGGGCGCGGCGGGAGGGGGTAGGAGACCGACACCATTTTTTTCTAGGGTTTCGGTGTCCTCGAGAGTTTTGGTCGAGCGAGAGGGCCGGGGGGTGCTCCCATGGTATAAGTTATCACGGTCGAGATGGGGTATATCGCCCCTTGCCCCTCAAACCCTCGGCGACCCCTCCCCCTCCCCCCTCATGTCGAAGTTATCGGGGACGGAGTATATTGACAACGACATACCCGATAAAAAATAAGAAGACGAAGAAGAAATAAAAAGAGGATAAGAAGAAAGGAATAAAGGAGAGGATCGAAGAAAAAAAAGAAGAAAAAAAGAGGAGAAGAAGAGAAAATAGAAATTTTTCTATTTTCTCTTCTTCTCCTCCATTCCTTTCTTCTTCTCCTCTTTTCCCCCCTTTTCCTCTTCTTATTTATTTCTCCTCTTCTTCCTCTCCTCTTATTCTCCTTTCTATTTTCCTTCTTCCTAAACTAAACATAAACTAAAATAATCCTAAAACTAAACGAAGTTACCGGGACGGGGTATATCGACAACGAAGAAAAAAAAAGAAGAAAAAAAGAGGAGAAGAAGAAAGGAATAGAAGAGAAGAAGAGAAAATAGAAAATAGAAGAAAGGAATAGAGGAGAAGAAGAGAAAATAGAATATTTGAGGAGAAGAGAAAATAGAATAATGTTCTATTTTCTCTTCTTCTCTTCTATTCCTTTCTTCTTCTCCTCTATTCCTTTCTTCTTCTCCTCTTCTTTTTCTTCTTTTTTCCTCTTCTTATTTATTTCTCCTCTTCTTCCTCTCCTCTTCTTCTCCTTTCTTCCTCTTCTTATTTTCCTTTTTCCTCTCATTATTTTTCTTCTTCTTTCCTTTCCTAGCTAGATATATAAAACTTTTCTAAAAATGTAACTTTTGCATATATAAATCTTTTCACTCTACATTTTCGTACAGATGAAAAAAATAAAGTTTCTATACAACAATGCACAATTTTTATGAACAAATTACAACATCTAAATTAACTAGACATCTAAATAAATATAACTACACATCCAAAATTTTCCTAATCTTAAAACTAAACTAAACATAAACTAAAATAACCTAAAAAACATGTAAACACATCTAAGAATAGCATCTAAAAACTTCTAAAAAAACATATAAAAACATCTACAAATATAATAGCACTGCGCAGGGGCGGATCCAGGGCACGGTGGAGGGGTCGGCGCCGGCGTCGGCGGGGCAGGGGAGGGGCGCAGGGGCGCGGGACAGGGGAGGGGCGTGGGAGCAGGCTGGTGCTCACAGGGGGCGGCGCGTGATACGTCTCCATCGTATCTATAATTTTTGATTGTTCCATGCCAATATTCTACAACTTTCATATACTTTTGGCAAATTTTTATACTATTTTTGGGACTAACATATTGATCCAGTGCCCAGTGCCAGTTCCTGTTTGTTGCATGTTTTTTGTTTCGCAGAATATCCATATCAAACGGAGTCCAAATGGTATAAAAACTAACGGAGATTCTTTTGGAATACATATGATTTTTGGGAAGAAAAATCGATGCGAGACGATGCCCGAGGGGGCCACGAGGCAGGGGGCGCGCCCCTGACCCTCGTGGCCACCCCGTAAGGCGGTTGGTGCCCTTCTTTCTCCGCAAGAAAGCTAATATCCGGATAGAGTTCGTGTTAAAATTTCAGCCCAATCGGAGTTATGGATCTCCGGGAATATAAGAAACGGTGAAAGGGAAGAATCTGAGAACGCAGAAACAGAGAGAGACAGAGAGACAGATCCAATCTCGGAGGGGCTCTGGCACCTCCCATGCCATGGAGGCCAAGGACCAGAGGGGAAACCCTTCTCCCATCTAGGGAGGAGGTCAAGGAAGAAGAAGACGATGGGGCGCCCTCTCCCCTTCTCTTCCGGTGGCGCCAAAACGTTGCCGTGGCCATCATCATCACCGCAATCTTCACCAACAACTTCACCGCCATCATCACCAACTCTTCCCCCCTCTATGCAGCGGTGTAACCTCTCTCTTACCCGCTATAATCTCTACTTAAACATGGTGCTCAACTCTATATATTATTTCCCAATGATGTATGGCTATCCTATGATGTTTGAGTAGATCCGTTTTGTCCTATGGGCTATTTGATGATCAAGATTGGTTCGAGTTGCATGTTTTATTATTGGTGATGTCCTATGGTGCTCTCCGTGTCGCGCAAGCGTGAGGGATCCCCGCTATAGGGTGTTGCAATATGTTCATGATTCGCTTATAGTGGGTTGCGTGAGTGACTGAAACACAAACCTGAGTAAGGGGGTTGTTGCATATGGGATAAAGAGGACTTGATGCTTTAATGCTATGGTTGGGTTTTACGTTAATGATCTTTAGTAGTTGTGGATGCTTGCTAGAGTTCCAATCATAAGTGCATATGATCCAAGTAGAGAAAGTATGTTAGCGTATGCCTCTCCCTCATATGAAACTGCAATAATGATTACCGGTCTAGTTATCGATTGCCTAGGGACAAATAACTTTCTCGTAACAACAAGCTCTCTACTAAAACTAATTTAGTTGTGTCTTTATCTAAAAAGCCCCTACTTTTTATTTCTGTAATCTTTACTATCTTGCAAACCTATCCAACAACACCTACAAAGTACTTCTAGTTTCATACTTGTTCTAGGTAAAGCGAACATCAAGCGTGCGTAGAGTTGTATCGATGGTCGATAGAACTTGAGGGAATATTTGTTCTACCTTTAGCTCCTCGTTGGGTTCGACACTCTTACTTGTCGAAAACTACTGGGATCCCCTATACTTGTGGGTTATCAAGACCTTTTTCTGGCGCCATTGCCGGGGAGCAATAGCATGGGGTGAATATTCTTGCGTGTGCTTGTTTGCTTTATCACTAAGTAATTTTTATTTGTTGTTCTTAGTTGTTCTTTATCTTTAGTTATGTATATGGAACACAAAATACCAAAAAATTAGGTGTACTTTCTGCTCATGGAGATGGGGAACCTCCTAAAACCCTCGATGCTGGTTATGTGAAAGATATTATGTACTACTTTACTAATCCCGAGGAAACCCCATTCAATTATGTAACGGGAGTAACGTTGGATCAACGTGAATACTTTAGGGATTACCGCTTGACACAAAAAGGGAAACTATTATGGGATCAAATTCATATATTTAATTGGTATGCTAGGCAACTATGCTTGAGATATGATTATACTTGTTGCTCTAGGATAAAGGCTCCACACCTTCCCTTTTTATGCGAATTTAATGATAATAGAACCTTAGCTTCTTATGCTAATGGTATATATGATTACTATGATGTGGAACAAATAGAAGAATTTGTTGCTTTTATGGGTGCTTATGAAATTGAATCTATGTTTAAATAGTTTGAAGATTTTGATGATTCGGTTTATAGACCTGAAAATTTGGCTATCCTTAAATATTGCTATGAGAATTATGAATACAATTCCAATATTAATGCAGTTATTGAGAAAGTCTCCGCTGTCCAAGAAGAGACTAATATTTTGCAGGAATATATGGAAGAAGAAGTTGATGAAACTATGAGCTCATTGGATGAAAAAGATGAGGAGGAGAGTGAAGAACAAAAGGAGGAAGAGAGGATTGATCACCCGTGCCCACCTTATAATGAGAGTAACTCTTCAACTCATACATTGTTTAATTCCCCTTCATGCTTACCGAAGGATGAATGCTATGATAATTGCTATGATCCCGTTGATTCTTTTGAAATATACCTTTTTGATGATGCTTGCTATGCTTGTGGCCAAGATGCCAATATGAATTATGCTTATGGAGATGAACTTGCTATAGTTCCTTATGTTAAACATGAAATTGTTTCTATTGCACCCATGCATGATAGTCCTGTTATCTTTTTGAATTCTCCCAACTACACTATATTGGAGAAGTTTGCCCTTATTAAGGATTATATTGATGGGTTGCCTTTTACCGTCACACATGATGATTTTGATGAATATAATATGCATGTGCTTGCTTCTCCTACTTGCAATTATTATGAGAGAGGAACTATATCTCCACCTCTCTATGCTTCCCACATGATAAAATTGCAAGAAACTGTTTATACTATGCATTGGCCTTTACTTTGTGTGCATGAATTGTTCTTTTATTACATGCCGATGCATAGGAAGAGAGTTAGACTTCGTTGTTGCATGATATATGTTACTTTGTGCTCACTACTAAATTACAAATCATTGTAAATTAAAATTGGCTTTGATATACCTTGGGATCCGGGTGGATTCACTACTTGAGCACTATATGCCTAGCTTAATGGCTTTAAAGAAAGCACTGCCAGGGCGACAACCCGGAAGTTTTAGAGAGTCATTTATTTCTGTTGAGTGCTTTCATATAGTTTAAAAACAACAAAAATAAAGAGGGGAACCCAAAACTTTTTCAAAAAGGAAAGTGAAAGTGAGAAAGATAAGCATTGTTGAAGTGGGAGAGCTCCTTGAACTCTGTTCATGCTCATGGCAACTTTGTGAATCTTGATTACAGAAACTTTTCAACAAAAATAATTATCCCCTGGTACAATTCCATTGTATTATAAAAATAATGTGCCAAGGTTTGCCCTTAGGATGTTTACATTTGCTTGATGGTTTGTACGGTGCAGGACAGAAACTTTGGCTGTAGTGTGCGATTTTAATTTTTTAGCTGGAACATCAAATGATTCTTATTCTTTTTGCAATGTCTTTCTATGCAAAATTTTTATTTTTCCTAAGTTTGGCAGAATTTTTCAAGTATCAGAAGAATGGTGAATGTTCAGATTAATACAGACTGTTCTGTTTGAGACAGATTCTGTTTTTGATGCATAGTTTGCTTGTTTTGATGAAACTATAAATTTTTATTAGTGGATTAAGCCATGAAAAAGTTATATTAAAGTAGACAAAATGCAAAAACAAAATATGAATTGGTTTGCAACAGTACTTAGAGTAGTGATTTGCTTTATTATACTAACGGATCTTACCGACTTTTCTGTTGAAGTTTTGTGTGGACGAAGTGTTCGATGATCGAGAAGGTCTCGATGTGAGAAGAAGGAAGAGAGGTAAGAGCTCAAGCTTGGGGATGCCCGAGGCACCCCAAGTAAATATTCAAGGAGACTAAAGCGTCTAAGCTTGGGGATGCCCCGGAAGGCATCCCCTCTTTCTTCAACAAGTATCGGTACGTTTTCGGATTCGTTTCGTTCATGTGATATGTGCAATCTTGGAGCATCTTTTGCATTTAGTTTTCATTTTTCTTTATGCACCATGCTGGTATGAGATAGTCCTTGGTTGATTTATAGAATTCTCTATGCACTTCACTTATATCTTTTGAGTATGGCTTTATAGAATGCTTCATGTGCTTCACTTATATCATTTGAAGTTTGGATTGCCTGTTTCTCTTTATATAGAAAACCGCCATTTGTAGAATGCTCTTTTGCTTCACTTATATTTGTTAGAGTGTGGGCATATCTTTTGTAGAAAGAATTAAACTCTCTTGCTTCACTTATATCTATTTAGAGAGATGACAGGAACTGGTCATTCACATGATTAGTCATAAAATCCTACATAAAACTTGTAGATCACTAAATATGATATGTTTGATTCCTTGCAATAGTTTTGCGATATAAAGATGGTGATATTAGAGTCATGCTCATGGGTAGTTGTGGATTAGTATAAATACTTGTGCTGAGGTTTGTAATTCCCGTAGCATGCACGTATGGTGAACCGTTATGTGATGAAGTCGGAGCATGACTTATTTATTGATTGTCTTCCTTATGAGTGGCGGTCGGGGACGAGCGATGGTCTTTTCCTACCAATCTATCCCCCTAAGAGCATGCGAGTAGTACTTTGTTTCAATGACTACAAGATTTTTGCAATAAGTATGTGAGTTCTTTATGATTAATGTTGAGTCCATGGATTATACGCACTCTCACCCTTCCACCATTGCTAGCCTCTCTAGTACCGTGCAACTTTCGCCGGTACCATAAACCCACCATATACCTTCCTCAAAACAGCCACCATACCTACCTATCATGGCATTTCCATAGCCATTCCGAGATATATTGCCATGCAACTTTCGTCATCATCATATACATGACTTGAGCATTCATTGTCATATTGCTTTGCATGATCGTAAGATAGCTAGCATGATGTTTTCATGGCTTGTCCATTTTTTGATGTCATTGCTACGCTAGATCATTGCACATCTCGGTACACCACCGGAGGCATTCATATAGAGTCATATCTTTGTTCTAGTATCAAGTTGTAATATTGAGTCATAAGTAAATAAAAGTGTGATGATCATCATTATTAGAGCATTGTCCCAGTGAGGAAAGGATGATGGAGACTATGATTCCCCCACAAGTCGGGATGAGACTCCGGACTTTAAAAATAAATAAAAGAGGCCAAAGAAGCCCAAATAAAAAAAGAGGCCAAAGAAGCCCACCAAAAAATAAAAAAAAATAAAAAAATAAAAAAAAATGAGAGAAAAAGAGAGAAGGGGCAATGTTACTATCCTTTTACCACACTTGTGCCGTAGAGTAGCACCATGTTCTTCTTATAGAGAGTCTCTTGAGTTATCATTTTCATATACTAGTGGGAATTTTCATTATAGAACTTGGCTTGTATATTCCGATGATGGGCTTCCTCAAATGCCGAGGTCTTCATGAGCAAGCAAGTTGGATGCACACCCACTTAGTTTCCAGTTTGAGATTTCATACACTTATAGCTCTTAGTGCATCCGTTGCATGGCAATCCCTACTCACTCACATTGATATCTATTGATGGGCATCTCCATAGCCTGTTGATACGCCTAGTTGATGTGAGACTATCTTCTCCTTTTTGTCTTCTCCACAACCACCATTCTATTCCACCTATAGTGCCATGTCCATGGCTCATGCTCATGTATTGCGTGAAAGTTGAAAAGGTTTGAGAACGTCAAAAGTATGAAACAATTGCTTGGCTTGTCATCGGGGTTGTGCATGATGTGAATATTTTATGTGGTGAAGATGGAGCATAGCCAGACTATATGATTTTGTAGGGACAACTTTCTTTGGCCATGTTATCTTGAAAAGACATGATTGCTTTATTAGTAGGCTTGAAGTATTATTGTTTTTATGTCAAATGATAGACTATTGCTTTGAATCACTCGTATCTTAATATTCATGCCATGATTAGATATGTGATCAAGATTATGCTAGGTAGCATTCCACATCAAAAATTATCTTTTTTTTATCATTTACCTACTCGAGGACGAGCAGGAATTAAGCTTGGGGATGCTGATACGTCTCCGTCGTATCTATAATTTTTGATTGTTCCATGCCAATATTCTACAACTTCCATATACTTTTGGAAACTTTTTATACTATTTTTGGGACTAACATATTGATCCAGTGCCCAGTGCCAGTTCCTGTTTGTTGCATGTTTTTTGTTTCACATAATGTCCATATCAAACGGAGTCCAAACGGGATAAAAACTGACGGAGATTTTTTTTGGAATATATATGATTTTTGGGAAGAAAAATCGACGCGAGACGATGCCCGAGGGGGCCACGAGGCAGGGGGCGCGCCCCTGACCCTCGTGGCCACCCCGTAAGGCGGTTGGTGCCCTTCTTTCGCCGCAAGAAAGCTAATATCCGGATAGACATCGTGTTAAAATTTCAGCCCAATCGGAGTTACGGATCTCCGGGAATATAAGAAACGATGAAAGGGAAGAATCTGAGAACGCAGAAACAGAGAGACAGATCCAATCTCGGAGGGGCTCTCGCACCTCCCATGCCATGGAGGCCAAGGACCAGAGGGGAAACCCTTCTCCCATCTAGGGAGGAGGTCAAGGAAGAAGAAGACGAAGGGGCGCCCTCTCCCCTTCTCATCCGGTGGAGCCGGAACGTTGCCGTGGCCATCATCACCGCAATCTTCACCAACAACTTCACCGCCATCATCACCAACTCTTCCCCCCTCTATGCAGCGGTGTTACCTCTCTCTTACCCGTTGTAATATCTACTTAAACATGGTGCTCAACTCTATATATTATTTCCCAATGATGTATGGCTATCCTATGATGTTTGAGTAGATCCATTTTGTCCTATGGGCTATTTGATGATCAAGATTGGTTTGAGTTGCATGTTTTATTATTGGTGCTGTCCTATGGTGCTCTCCATGTCGTGCAAGCGTGAGGGATCCCCGCTGTAGGGTGTTGCAATACGTTCATGATTCGCTCATAGTGGGTTGTGTGAGTGACTGAAACACAAACCCGAGTAAGGGGGTTATTGCGTATGGGATAAAGAAGACTTGATGCTTTAATTCTATGGTTGGGTTTTACCTTAATGATCTTTAGTAGTTGCGGATGCTTGCTAGAGTTCCAATCATAAGTGCATATGATCCAAGTAGAGAAAGTACGTTAGCTTATGCCTCTCCTTCATATGAAACTGCAATAATGATTACCGGTCTAGTTATCGATTGCCTAGGGACAAATAACTTTCTCGTAACAACAAGCTCTCTACTAAAACTAATTTAGTTGTGTCTTTATCTAAACAGCCCCTACTTTTTATTTACGTAATCTTTATTATCTTGCAAACCTATCCAACAACACCTACAAAGTACTTCTAGTTTCATACTTGTTCTAGGTAAAGCGAACGTCAAGTGTGCGTAGAGTTGTATCGGTGGTCGATAGAACTTGAGGGAATATTTGTTCTGCCTTTAGCTCCTCGTTGGGTCCGACACTCTTACTTATCGAAAACTATTGCGATCCCCTATACTTGTGGGTTATCAGCGCGTCGGGGCCGGCAGGGGCGCGAGGGTTGACGGCGCGTCGGGGCCGGCAGCGGCGGCGACAACGACGTTGAGCAGCATGACGGCGTCGGTGGTGGCGGCGACGACGACGTTGAGCAGCCTGACGGCATCGGTGGCGGCAGCGACGACAAGGTGGAGCAGGGGTGTCGGGCGGCGACGACAACAAGGAGGAGCAAGGGCGTCGGGGGAGAAGAAGTGATGTATTTCATCGAAACTGCTAAGTGTTTTCTTATATACCCAGGGCATTGGTACCGGTTCGTGGCACAAACCGGTACCAATGCCCCCTTTAGTCCCGGTTGGTGCCACCAACCGGGACCAAAGGTCTCTTTTCAGCAGCCCAAAGGGCGGGAAGCGGAGGCCTTTGGTCCCGGTTGGTGGCACCAACCGGTACCAAAGGGGGGCATTTGTACCGGTTGGTGGCACAAACCGGTACGAATGCCCCCCTTTGGTACCGGTTGATGCCACCAACCGGGACCAAAGGCCTCGTGCTCCCCGTGACCAAAACTTTAGTCCCACCTCGCTAGTTGAGAGGGGCGCGGAGTGGTTTATAAGCCCCACTGTCGCACCCCTCTCGAGCTCCTCTCAATTGCAGGCTTACGAGTCTAATTGTCATTGTGATGCCTGATGGGCCTATTGGGCCTTCTGCGGGCCTGAATCCTGGCCCATGGTAGGGTTTCTAGTCATATTCAGGCCGTGGTGGCCCAGTAGTTGGCACTTTTTTTTATTTTTTGTTGCTTTTTTATTTTATTTTGTTTCTACTTACAACAAAAAACCTTATTGTTGCTATTTTTATTTATTTTATTAAAGTTTATTTATTTTACTTTTATAAAGTTTATTTTGTTTCTACTTCTTTATTTTATAAAAGTTTATTTTATTTTATTTTATTTTGTTTCTACTTATTTATTGTATTAAATTTTGATTTGTTTTATTTTGTTTCTACTTATTTATTTTATTAAAATTTATTTTATTTTATTTTGTTTCTACTTATTTATTTTATTAAATTTTAATTTATTTAATTTTGTTTCTACTTTTTATTAAAGTTTATTTTGTTTCTTTCTGCTTTCCATGTTTTGAATAGAAAATACTTTGATAATTTCAGTGGCACGAATTTTATATAATTTTAGTTTAAAAATACTAGAAGTTTATAAAAGCTTTTTAGTTCATTCCTTTTGCTATTAGAGTTTTATAAAACTTTTTTAGTTATTTTTTCTTTTTTGCATGGTATCATCATTTCATCCAAATAGCATGTGTAAGAAATTAGAGAGGGTTACGGCAAAAACTGGATGCACTTCATGTACAAAATGGACAATCTCTTTCGAAGTATGAGGGTTTCATATAGAAACTCGTTTGTTACAAAGGGATTTCATTTTTTTGAATTTATTTGAACTCCATAGTTTTTCTGTGTTCAAAATGCACCATTCAAAGCCACGTCATCAATTTTCAACCCTTTCTGACTTCATTTGTTATTTTTCATGCATTTGCTGATTATTTTGAGCTATAAGACCCTGAAATTGAAAAGCATTTCAAATGAACTCTGAAAAGGTTGAAAATTGGCATCGTATCATCATTTCATCCACATGGCATGTGCAAGAAAGTAGAGAGGGTTACGGTAAAAACTATATGCACTTCGTGTACAAAACGGACAATCTCTTTCGAAGTATGAGGGTTTCATACGGAAACTCATCTATTACAAAGGGATTTCATTTTTTAACTTATTTGAGCTCCATAGTTTTTATGTGTTCAAAATGCACCATTCAAAGCCACATCATCAATTTTCAACCCTGTCTGACTTCATTTGTTATTTTCATGCATTTACTGATTATTTTGAGCTATAAGACCCTGAAATTGAAAAGCATTTCAAATGAACTCTGAAAAGGTTGAAAATTGGCATCATATCATCATTTCATCTACATAGCATGTGCAAGAAAGTAGAGAGGGTTACGGTAAAAACTGGATGCACTTCGTGTACAAAAATGGAAAATCTCTTTCGAAGTATGAGAGTTTCATATGGAAACTCGTCTGTTACAAAGGGATTTCATTTTTTTGAACTTATTTGAACTCCATACTTTTTGTGTGTTCAAAATGCACCATTCAAAGCCACATCATCAATTTTCAACCCTTTCCGACTTCATTTGTTATTTTTCATGCATTTACTGATTATTTTGAGCTATAAGACCCTGAAATTGAAAAGCACTACAAATGAACTCTGAAAAGGTTGAAAGTTGGCATGGTATCATCATTTCACCCACATAGCATGTGCAAGAAAGTAAAGAGGCTTACGGAAAAAACTGGATGCACTTCGTGTACAAAATGCACAATCTCTTTCGAAGTATCAGGGTTTTATACGGAAACTCGTCTGTTACAAAGGGATTTCATTTTTTTGAACTTATTTGCACTCCATACTTTTTCTGTGTTCAAAATGCACCATTCAAAGCCACATCATCAATTTTCAACCCTTTCCGACTTCATTTGTTATTTTTCATGCATTTACTGATTATTTTGAGCTATAAGACCCTGAAATTGAAAAGCACTACAAATGAGCTCTGAAAAGGTTGAAAGTGGCATGGTATCATCATTTCACCCACATAGCATGTGCAAGAAAGTAGAGAGGCTTACGGCAAAAACTGGATGCACTTCTTGTAGAAAATGCACAATCTCTTTCGAAGTATCAGGGTTTCATACGGAAACTCGTCTGTTACAAAGGGATTTCATTTTTTTGAACTTATTTGAACTCCATACTTTTTTGTGTTCAAAATGCACCATTCAAAGCCACATCATCAATTTTCAACCCTTTCTGACTTCATTTGTTATTTTTCATGCATTTACTCATTATTTTGAGCTATAAGACCCTGAAATTGAAAAGCACTACAAATGAACTCTGAAAAGGTTGAAAGTTGGCATGGTATCAACATTTCACCTACATAGCATGTGCAAGAAAGTAGAGAGGCTTACGGAAAAAACTGGATGCACTTCGTGTATAAAATGCACCATTCAAAGCTACATCATCAATTTAGTACATATAGCTCTCATGGATAGATAAGCGACCAAATTAATAGAAGTTCATCATCACATTAAAATTAAAGTACATACATAGTTCTCATTGAACAACATATAGCTCTCGAGAGCATCGAGTTAAACCATACATTGAAACTATGTGAAACCTTTCAATGCAACAATAAATGCGATCATAATCACAAGCAAGGTAAAAATTGATCCAACGGCATAATGATACCAAGCCTCGGTATGAATGGCATATTTTTTAATCTTTCTCATCTTCAACCGCATAGCATCCATCTTGATCTTGTGATCATCGACGACATCCGCAACATGCAACTCCAATATCATCTTCTCCTCCTCAATTTTTTTTATTTTTTTCCTTCAAGTAATTGTTTTCTTCTTCAACTAAATTTAACCTCTCGACAATAGGGTCAGTTGGAATTTCCGGTTCAACTACCTCCTACATAAATAAAATCTATGTCAACTTGATGGCCATAATTGTCATAAACAATAAATGAACCAAATAGTTATAAAAGATAATATATACCACATCCGAATCATAGCCAGGACGAGGGCTGACGGGGGCGGATACCAAAACCATCGCACTATATAAGCACAAGCAATAATAAAAGTAAGAAAATTAGACAAGTATCTATCTAAAGTAAGAATTTTTTCTTTCAGAAGAAGATAAGAGGCTCACCACAGTAGTGCAGGCGACGAGATCGGCGCGGGCGATCGACGGCGGTGAAGACGGGGACGGGACGGGACGGACCACTAAACCTAGACAAATCTCGGGGAAAATGGAGCTTGGAGGTCGAGCTTCAAGAGGACAAAGCTTAACTAGCGTGGCTTGGGCATTTCATCGAACACCCCGTGTGCATAGGAGGTGAGCTAGAGCACCCGAATGCCCTCTCCTCGCCGGCCAGAAAAAACATAGCACTGTGGAGTGCTCTGCTGCAGCGACGGGGTATATATAGGCAACTCATTTGTCCCGGTTCATGGCTGGAACCGGGACTAAAGCCCAGCCTTCTGTCCCGGTTCGAGCCAAGAACCGGGACCAATGTCTGTGAGCCAGGAGCGAGGCCCATTGGTCCCGGTTCGTGCTTGGAACCGGGACAAATGGGTCCATACGAACCGGGACCAATGCCCACGAGGCCCCGGCCGGCCCCCTGGGCTCACGAACCAAGACGAATGCATCCATTGGTCCCGGTTCGTGGAAGAACCGGGACTAATGGACTGGCCAGGCCCGAACAAAAGCCCCTTTTTCTACTAGTGGATGGACTCATATGGAATAACTTTGGGGTTTATGGAACTGGATGCACAAGCAGCATTCCCGCTTAGTACAAGTGAAGGCCAGAAAAAGACTGGGAAGCGACCAGCTACAGAGAGACAACAGTCATGAACATGCATTAAAATTAATCAACACCGAATGCAAGCATGAGTAGGATATAATGCACCATGAACATAAATATCATAGAGGCTATGTTGATTTTGTTTCAACTACATGTGTGAGCATGTGCCAAGTCAAGCCACTCGAATCGTTCAAAGGAGGATACCACCCCATCATACCACATCACAACCATTTTAATAGCATGTTGGCACGCAAGGTAAACCATTATAAACTCCTAGCTAATTAAGCATGGCATAAGCAACTATAATCTCTAATTGTCATTGCAAACATGTTTCTTTCATAATAGGCTGAATCAGGAATGATGAACTAATCATATTTACAAAAACAAGAAATGTCGAGTTCATACCAGCTTTTCTCATCTCAGTCAGTTCATCATATATCGTCATTATTGCCTTTCACTTGCACAACCGAATAGTGTGGATAATAACAATAGTGCACGTGCATTGGACTAAGCTGGAATCTGCAAGCATTCAATTCAAAGGGGAAGACAAGGTAATATGGGCTCTTTGTTAGATCAACAATAATGCATATGAGAGCCATTCAACATTTTCATTAAGGTCTTCTCCTCTCGACCCCCAAAGAAAAAGAAATAAAACAAAAATATTTTCACGGGAAAGCTCCCAACAAGCAAAAGAAGAACGAGAAATCTTTTTGGGTTTTCTTTTTAATTACTACTACGTGCATGGAAAGTAAACTAACTAAAAGCTACAACTAATTTTTTTGGTTTTTCCTAAGGTTTTTCAAACACACAAGAAGAAAGCGAGAAAATGAAAACAAACTAGCATGGATGATACAATGAAAAAGTATGAGCACGGACAACTGGCATGAGTGTGTGAACATGAATGTAATGTTGGTGAGAGATACGTACTCCCCCAAGCTTAGGCTTTTGGCCTAAATTGGTCTATGCCCATGGATGGCTTGGTGGGTATCCGAAGTTGAAGCTGGGGTCGTACTGAGATGCATCAGCTACTGCCTGAAGAGCTGCAGCTTGGAGGCGGGCTGCCTCCGTCCTCCTCCCTGGTTATAACATATCTCCTTTTTGCCTGAATGTCAAAGAAAGCAGGAGCAGGGAGAGCGATGTGATAGGTGTGTCGTCTGTCAAAGATTAGTCGGTACTGCAGGGACTAATTGTTCCTCTCGACGAACTGATGACGAACCATAACATCATAATCTAAATAAGCATGAGGCAACTCAATATCATATCCACGAATGGGTATCTCAAGAAAATCAGCTAAACGGGTTGCATAAATTCCACCAAAGAAATCTCCATTAATTTTGTTATTATGCAACCTACGTGCAACAATGGCCCCAAGTTATATTGTGTATCTCCTAATACATCACTCTTGAGAACACTAAGATCTGGCACACTCATGTGACATGCCTCATCCTTACCATTTATGCATCTACCTATAAAGAGAGCAAAATAATGTATAGCAGGAAAATGAATGCTCCCTATGGTAGCTTGTGTGATTTCCCTAGATTCCCCCATAGTGATACTACCAAGAAAATCCTTATATTCAGATTTATGAGGCTCACTTACATTACCCCACTGTGGGAGTTTACAAGCAGTATTAAAATCTTCTAAGTCCAAGGTATAAGATTTATCATAAAGATCAAACATGACATTTTGAGAATTGCGTGATGATGTAAATTCAAACCTTCTCACAAAGGAATCAGTGAGGTAGTAGTACTGACGGCACTTATCTGCCTCGAAGCTCTCAAGATCAGGGTTACGCACATATGCGTCAAATTCCTCCTTGATTCCTGCTCGAACCATGATGTCCTCTGACGGCCATTCACAAGGCCGCACTTGAGCCTCCCTTGGTAGTTCATTGTCCGGCTCGCGTATTGCGGGCCTGGGTCCTTGTTTCCTTGAGGAACCACCTTGGTACATTTTCCTCAACATATTTCTTCCTCTGAAAAATTTCTGAAATTTTTAGTAACTCAAAAATAAAAGTGATCCAAACTCAACAAGATCGATAGTAACTACTCCTACAAGTGCCTACATGCTATATCATGCATTAGAACTACTTTTGACCTCATAAATTTGACATGCAAGCTCAAGAACATGGTCACCTAAGAAGCAAAAATTTGAAACAAATAAACCACTAGAACAAAAACTAATTGGACCATTGGAGGAGTCACATACCAAAGAACAATCCCCCAAAGCAGTTTTGTGAGAGGAGCTTTGAGCAAGGAGATCGAAAATGGCAGCAAGATGAGCAAGAACTCGGGTTTGAGTTGGCTAGTGATTTTTTTGGGAGGAAGAGGGAGTGTGTGGTGGCTGGAATAAGTGGAGGGGGCCACCAGGGGCCCACAAGGCAGGGGCACGCCCAGGGGGTGGGCGCGCCCTCGACCCTCGTGGCCAGGTGCTGGCTCCCCCCTGGTGTGTTCTCAGTGCCAGATATTCTCAAATATTCTAAAAAAAATCATATTTTACTTTCAGGGATTTTGGAGAACTTTTATTTTCGGGGTACTTTTTATTACATGGATAATTCAAAAAATAGACAGAAAATACTATTTTTACTTTATTTAATATAAATAACAGAAAGTAAAAAGAGGGTACAGAGAGTTGTGTTTTCTAACTTCATCCATCTCATGCTCATCAAAAGGAATCCACTAACAAGGTTGATCAGGTCTTGTTAACAAACTCATTTCGAATAACATGAAACCGGAGAATTTTCGAATAACACTAGATTACCTCAACGGGGACATGCACATCCCCAACAATAAGAATATCATATTTCTTCTCGACAGTAGGAAGAGGAAATTCAAAACCTCCAATAGTGATTGTTGAAATTTTTCCAGTAGAATTGATACTGTGGACTTGAGGTTGTTTCCTCGGAAAGTGTACCGTATGCTCATTACCATTAACATGAAAAGTGACATTGCCTTTGTTGCAATCAGTAACAACCCCTGCAATATTCAAAAAGGGTCTACCGAGGATAATCGACATACTATCATCCTCGGGAATATCAAGAATAACAAAGTCCGTTAAAATAGTAATATTTGCAACCACAACAGGCACATCCTCACAAATACCGACAGGTATAGCAGTTGATTTATCAGCCATTTCCAAAGATATTTCAGTAGGTGTCAACTTATTCAATTCAAGTCTATGATATAAAGAGAGAGGCATAACACTAACACCGGCTCCAAGATCACATAAAGTAGTTTTAACATAGTTTCTTTTAATGGAGCATGGTATAGTTGGTACTCCTAGATCTCCAAGTTCCTTTGGTATTCCACCCTTAAAAGTGTAATTAGCAAGCATGGTGGAAATTTCAGCTTCCGGTATCTTTCTTTTGTTAGTAACAATATCCTTCATATACTTGGCATAAGGATTCATTTTGAGCATATCAGTCAAACGCATACGTAAAAAGATTGGTCTAATCATTTCAGCAAAGCACTCAAAATCCTCATCATCCTTTTTCTTGGATGGTTTAGGAGGATAGGGCATGGGTTTCGGAACCCATGGTTCTCTTTCTTTACCGTGCTTCCTAGCAACAAATTATCTCTTATCATAATGTTGATTCTTTGATTGTGGGTTATCCAGATCAATAGCAGGTTCAATCTCTACATCATTGTTATTGCTAGGTTGAGCATCAACATGAACATCATCATTAACATTATCACTAAGTTCATGTTCATTACCAGATTGTGTTTTAGCATCAGAAATAGAAATATCATTGGGATTCTCAGTGGTGTCAACAATAGGTTCACTAGAAGCATGCAAAGTCCTATCATTTTTATTTTTCTTCCTTTTAGAAGGACTAGGTGCATCAATATTAGTTCTATGAGAATCTTGCTCAATTCTCTTAGGATGGCCCTCAGGATACAAAGGTTCTTGAGTCATTTTACCACCTCTAGTCATAACTCTAACAAAATTATCATTTTTCTTATTATTTAATTCATTGAGCAAATCATTCTGAGCTTTAAGTACTTGTTCTACTTGAGTGGTAACCATAGAAACATGTTTACTAATAAGTTTAAGTTCACCTTTAAGTCTAGACAAATAATCACTCAAGTGTTCAAGCATATCAGCATTGTATTTCAATTGTCTACCAACATAAGCATTGAAGTTTTCTTGTTTAACCATAAAGTCATCAAACTCATCCAAGCATTGGCTAGCAAACTTCGTAAATGGGATTTCACATTTATAAAATCTATAGAGAGAATTTACCTTTACTACCCGTGTCGGGTTATCAAGACCATGTATTTTTTCAATAGGTGGTAAATTCTTAACATCTTCAGCTTTAATACCTTTTTCTTTCATAGATTTCTTTGCCTCTTGCATATCTTCAAGACTGAGAAATAGAATACACCTTTTCTTCGGAGTTGGCTTAGGAGTTGGTTCAGGAAGTGTCCAATTATTTTCATTAGTCAACATATTATTCAATAGAAATTCAGCTTGATGAATAGTTGTTTCCTTGAAAACACAACTAGCACAACTATCCAGGTAATCTCTGGAAGCATCGGTTAGTCCATTATAAAAGATATCAATTATTTCATTTTTCTTGAGAGGATGATCAGGCAAAGCATTAAGTAATCGGAGAAGCCTCCCCCAAGCTTGTGGGAGACTCTCTTCTTCAATTTGCACAAAATTATATATTTCCCTTAAGGCAGCTTGTTTCTTATGAGCAGGGAAATATTTAGCAGAGAAGTAATAAATCATATCCTGGGGACTACGCACACAACCAGGATCAAGAGAATTAAACCATGTTTTAGCATCACCCTTTAATGAGAACGGAAATAACTTAAGGATAAAGTAATAGCGAGTTTTCTTATCATTTGTAAACAGGGTGGCTATATCATTTAATTTAGTAAGATGTGTCACAACAGTTTTAGATTCATAGCCATAGAAAGGATCAGATTCAACCAAAGTAATTATCTCAGGGTCGACAGAGAAATCATAATCCTTATCAGTAATAAAGATAGGTGAAGTAGCAAAAGCAGGGTCATATTTCATTCTAGCATTCAATTACTTTTCTTTAAGCTTAGCTAATAATTTCTTAAGATCAGATCTATCATTGCAAGCAAGAAAGTCTCTAGAAGTTTCTTCATCCATAACATAACCCTCAGGCACAACATGAAATTCATATCTATGGGGAGAATCTTCATCACCACTTTCATCGATATTATCCGTTTCAATAATTTCTTTCTCTCTAACCCTAGCAAGTTGTTCATCAAGAAATTCACCTAGTGGCACATTATTATCAAGCAGAAGTAGTTTCATCATAAGTATCATGCAAAGCAGAAGTGGCATCATCAATAACATGCGACCTATCAGAATCAATAGCATGTGTAGGTGTCACAAGTTTACTCAAAACAAAAGGTGAATCAAGTGCAGAGCTAGATGGCAGTTCCTTACCTCCCCTCGTAGTTGAGGGAAAAATCTTGGTTCTTTGATCTTTCAAGTTCTTCATAGTGACCAGCAAATATAAATCCCAAGTGACTCAAAGAATAGAGCTATGCTTCCCGGCAACGGCGCCAGAAAATAGTCTTGATAACCCACAAGTATAGGGGTTCGCAATAGTTTTCGTGGGTAGAGTATTCAACCCAAATTTATTGATTCGACCCAAGGGGAGCCAAAGAATATTCTCAAGTATTAACAGTTGAGTTGTCAATTCAGCCGCACCTAAAAGACTTAATATCTGTAGCAAGGTATTTAGTAGCAAAGTAATATGATAGTAGTGGTAACGGTAGTAAAAGTAATATTTTGGGTTTTGTAGTGATTGTAACAGTAGCAATGGAAAAGTAAATAAGCACAGAACAATATATGAAAATCTCGTAGGCAATGGATCAGTGATGGATAATTATGTCGGATACGATCAATCATGCAATAGTTATAACATAGGGTGACACAGAACTAGCTCCAGTTCATCAATGTAATGTAGGCATGTATTCCGAATATAGTCATACGTGCTTATGGAAAAGAACTTGCATGCCACCTTTTGTCCTACCCTCTCGTGGCAGCAGAGTCCTATTGGAAACTAAGGGATATTAAGGCCTCCTTTTAATAGAGTACCGGATCAAAGCATTAACACATAGTGAATACATGAACTCCTCAAACTACGGTCATCCCCGGTAAGTATCCCGATTATTGTCACTTTGGGGTTAACAGATCATAACACATAATAGGTGACTATAGACTTGCAAGATAGGATCAAGAACTCACATATATTCATGAAAACATAATAGGTTCAGATCTGAAATCATGGCACTCGGGCCCTAGTGACAAGCATTAAGCATAGCAAAGTCATAGCAACATCAATCTCAGAACATAGTGGATACTAGGGATCAAACCCTAACAAAACTATCTCGATTACATGATAAATCGCATCCAACCCATCACCGTACAACAAGCCTACGATGGAATTACTCACGCATGGCGGTGGGCATCATGAAATTGGTGATGGAGGAAGGTTGATGACGACGATGGCGACAGATTCCCCTCTCCGGAGCCCCGAACGGACTCCGGATCAGCCCTCCCGAGAGAGTTTAGGGCTTGGCGGCGGGTTCATATCGTAAAACGCGATGAATCCTTCTCCTTGATTTTTTTCTCCTGAAAGTGAATATATGGAGTTGGAGTTGAGGCCAGTGGAGCGTTAGGGGCCCACAAGGCAGGGGGCGCGCCCCCACCCTCGTGGACAGGGTGTGGGCCCCCTAACGTGGATGATTCTTCCAGTAATTTTTATATATTCCAAAAATAATCTCCGTTGATTTTCAGGTCATTCCGAGAACTTCTATTTCTGCACAAAAATAACACCATGGCAATTCTGCTGAAAACATCGTCAGTCCGGGTTAGTTCCATTCAAATCCTGCAAGTTATTGTCCAAAACAAGGGCAAAAGTGTTTGGAAAAGTAGATACGACGGAGACATATCAGCACTCAACTCGCGGATTCCCATGGTGACATTGGGGTAATCTATGCATAGGGGTTGATGCATGTTTTCGTCCTACTTTCTCCGATAGAAATCTTGGTGCACTCTTTGAAGTTGTTTGTGTTGGATTGAATATTATGAATTTGAAGTTGTTTGATGCATATCGAATAATCAACTCACGAATACTTGTGGTGACATTGGAGTATCTAGGCGACATTAGAGTTGGTTGACGTGTATCATATGGTGTATTTTAGTACGAACTCTGGGGCTGTTTGTGACACTTATAGGGATGGCTCAATAGATTAATCGAAAAAGATAACTTTGAGGTTGTTTTGTACCCTACAACAATTTCATCTTATGTTCGCCGCTAAATAAGAACTTTGGAGTGACTCTTTGTCACACGTTGAGGGATTGTTATATGATTCAATTATGTTAGCACTGTTGAAAAATTGCACTAGTGAAAGTATGAACCCTAGGCCTTGTTTTCAAGCATTGCAATGCCGTTTGTGCTGCGTTTTGTTGCTTTCCACCTTGCTGTTTTTTATTTTTAGATTAAAAAAACCTATATCTACTATCCATACTAAACTTGTATCACCATGTCTTCGCCAAACTAGTGCACCTATACAATTTGCCATTTCATTGGGTGTGTTGGGACACAAGAGATTTCTTGTAATTGATTGCAGAGTTGTTTGAGAGAGACTATCTTCATCCTACACCTCACACAGATTGATAAACCTTAGGTCATTCACTTGAGAGAAAATTGCTACGGTCCTACAAAACTCCGCGCTTGGAGGCCCAACACGAGTCTAGAAGAATAAGTTGTGTAGTAGACATCATTCATGTCACATGGACAGTAAGGGACATGGATCATGTCTTACAACATTGGTGATCAGTGGTTTATGGACCTCACATTTGAACTAGCAAAGTCACGATCTCGACTAATGTTCACCCTACTAACACCAATTATGCAATACCATATAAGACTACCATCCCAACTAGTCATGTGTTGTGCCACATTTATGCGTTCCTTATAAGTAGTATTTACCACCATATGCTCCAGAATGAAGGTCAGATCACAAAATGTAATGCACTCTCTTTGTTTCACATTTTTGTTGTGCAACTTCAAATGATCCCAAATTTCACCAGTATCTGCATGACACAAGTGCGCACTTGAGAGACATCCTCTTCTTGTTACATTATGTCTTTCAGTCAGACACAAATGCAAGCAACAATGATCTAGAGTGCACTATTCTTCACTCTCTCCTAGTCTAATGTGCAATGTGACATTTCAGCTATTCCCTATGTGAGTTGTTCTGCCTTGTCATGACGGGACGCTCTAGCGAGCTACACCCTATGTGCTTCACCCAAGTAAAGCTCGCACGCAACCTATCTATCTTTATCTCAAGATGTTGTGCCTCCCATGAGCTCAACGAGCTGTGACAGCGCTCTGGAGCACGGTTGTCACCGTACACATGCACTACATCAGGTTCTCAAATCAGATGGTTCCAAACGGTCTAGAAGGTTATCAGTCAATGTTCGCAATGCTGTTACATAATCCTGGAACGTCCCATGTGAAGGAAATATGCCCTAGAGGCAATAGTAAAGTTGTTATTTTATATTTGCTTATTCATGATAAATGTTTATTATTCATGCTAGAATTGTATTGATTGGAAACCTTAATACATGTGTGAATACATGGACAAAACTTTGTGTCCCTAGTGAGCCTCTACTTGACTAGCTCATTGATCAAAGACGGTTAAGGTTTCCTAACCATGGACATAAGTTGTCATTTTATAACGGAATCACATCATTAGGAGAATCATGTGATGGACATGACCCATCCGTTAGCTTAACATATTGATCATTCAGTTTTATTGCTATTGCTTTCTTCATGTCAAATACATATTCCTTTGACTATGAGATTATGCAACTCCCGGACACCGGAGGAATACCTTCTGTGCTATCAAACATCACAACGTAACTGGGTGATTATAAATATGCTCTACAGGTATCTCCGAAGGTGTTTGTTGGGTTGGCATAAATCAAGATTCAAATTTGTCACTCCGAGTATCGGAGAGGTATCTCTGGGTCCTCTTGGTAATGCACATCATAAGAAGCCTTGCAATCAAAGTGACTAAGGAGTTAGTTACAAGATGATGCATTATGGAACGAGTAAAGAGAATTGTCGCTAACGATATTGAACTAGGTATGTGGATATCGACGATCGAATCTCGGGCAAGTAACATACCGATGACAAAGGGAATAACGTATGTCGTCATAACGGTTCGACCAATAAAGATCTTCATAGAATATGTAGGAGACAATATGAGCATCCAGGTTCCGCTATTGGTTATTGACCGGAGAGGTGTCTCGGTCATGTCTACATAGTTCTCGAACTCGTAGGGTCCGCACGCTTAACTTCGATGACGATTTAGTATTATATGAGTTATGTGATTTGGTGACCGAATGTTGTTCGGAGTCCCGGATGAGATCACGGACATGACGAGGAGTCTCAAAATGGTCGACAGGTAAAGATTGATATATAGGATGATAGTATTCAGACACCGGAAGTGTTCCGGATAGTATCGGGTATTTATCAGAGTACCGAGGGGGGGGGGGTTACCAGAACCCCTGGGGAAAGATATGGGCCATGTGGGCCATAGGAGGGGAGCACACCAGCCCACAAGGGGTGCCCCCTAAGGAAGGAGGCCGAGTGGGAGAAGGGAAAGAGGGGATTCGGCCCCCCTTTCCTTCTCTCCTCCCTCTTCCCTTTCCCCCCTCTGGCAAAAAAGGAAGGGGGAGGCCGAATTGGGGAGGACCCTAAGTAGGATTCCTCCTACTTGGGGCGCCCCCTTGCTACTCCCCTCCCCCTCCCACCTATATATACGTGGGGAGGGGGCGCCTAGAAAACACAACAACAATCGTTAGCCGTGTGCGAGACCCCCCCCCCCACAGTTTACGCCCCCGGTCATAGTTTTGCGGTGCTTAGGCAAGGTCCTGCGAGAATCACTTCACCATCACCGTCACCACGCTGTCGTGCTGACGGAACTCATCTACTTCCTCGACACCTTGCTGGATCAAGAAGGCGAGGGACATCATCGCGCAGAACTCGAAGGTGCCGTACGTTCGGTGCTTGATCGGTCGGAGCTAGAAGAAGTTCGACCACATCAACCGCGTTGCCAAACGCTTTTGCTTTCAATCTATGAGGGTACGTGGACACACTCTCCCCCCCTCGTTGCTATGCATCTCCTAGATCGATCTTGCGTGAGCGTAGGAAATGTTTTGAAATTGCATGCTACGTTTCCCTACAGTGGCATCCGAGCCAGGTCTATGCGTAGATGATATGCATGAGTAGAACACAAAGAGTTGTGGGCGGTGATCATCATACTGCTTACCACCAATATCTTACTTTGATTCAGCGGTATTGTTGGATGAAGCGGCTCGGACCAGCCTTACATGACCACGTTCATGAGACCGGTTCCACTGACATACATGCAACTAGTTTTGCATAAAGGTGGCTGGCGGGTGTCTGTTTTTCCTACTTTAGTTGAATCAAATTTGACTGCAGCCGGTCCTTGTTGAAGATCAAAACAACAAACTTGATAAATCACCGTTGTGGTTTTGATGCATAGGTAAGAATAGTTCTTGCTAGAAGCCTGTAGCAGCCATGTAAAACTTGCAACAACAAAGTAAAGGACGTCTAACTTGTTTTTGCAGGGCATGTTGTGATGTGATATGGTCAAGACATGATGTGATAAACATTATAGTATGAGATGATCATGTTTTGTAAGATATCTGACAACCGGTAGGAGCCTTATGGTTGTCTCTTTATTGTATGAAATGCAAACGCCATGTAATTGCTTTACTTTATCACTATGCGTTAGCGATAGTTGGCTGATACGTCTCCAATGTATCTATAATTTATGAAGTATTCATGTTGTTATGTTATCATTCTTGGATGTTTTACAATCATTTTATAGCAACTTTATATCATTTTCCAGGACTAACCTATTGACCTAGTGCCCAGTGCCAGTTGCTGTTTTTTGCTTGTTTTTTACATCACATGAAATCAATATCAAACGGAGTCCAAACACCATGAAACTTTTTTTGGTTTTTTTATGGACCAGAAGACATCCATTTGGCCAGAGCAGCACATCTCTTCACCAAACTAGTGCACCTATACAATTTGCCATTGTATTCGATGTGTTGGGGGACACAAGAGATTTCTTGTATTTGGTTGCAGGGTTGTTTGAGATAGAGCATCTTCATCCTACGCCTCCCATGGATTGATAAACCTTAGATCATCCACTTGAGGGAAAATTGCTACTGTCCTACAAAACTCTGCGCTTGGAGGCCCAACGCGTGTCTACAAGAATAAAGTTGCATAGTAGACATCAAGCTCTTTTCTGGCGCCGTTGCCGGGGAGGTGAGTGCTTGAAGGTATATCTTTAGATCTTGCAATCGAATCTTTTAGTTTCTTGTTTTACCACTCGTTTGGTTTATAAAAACAAAATTACAAAAAAATGGAATTGAGGTGGTTTCATATTGTTCATCTTTATAATGTCTTTCTTGAAAATGATGGATCGGAAAATTGTGCTCAATTGTTAGAAGAAGACAATAAAATCTTTGGCACAAAATATTTGAATGATGAGCATGATTGCAATGTTGTTAGTATGAATTCTTTGAATATCCATGATGCTAATGATATGCAAAGCTACAAGCTTGGGGATGAATTCTTTGAATATCCATGATGCTAATGACATGCAAAGCTACAAGCTTGGGGATGCTATATTTGATGGAGATGATATTTTTAGTCCCCCAAGTTTTGATGAGAAATTTTATTATGATGAAAGCATGCCTCCTATTTATGATGATTATATTGATGAAAGTGGGTTTGAAAGAGTGTCAACTTTATGTAATGATGATCCCACTATTTTGGAGGGTGTTGAATCTTATTAGAATAATTATGAAAGTGGATTTGGAGAGGTCATAACTTTATTTAGTGATGAATCCACTATTTTGGAAGAGGTTCCAATTAATTGTGATGAGAACCAAGTTGCTATCTATGATGATTATGGTGATGACATGTATGCTATATTGAATAATGATAACCATGAAACTTGCCATCCTGATTTTAATTTTCAATCATATGATAGTTATTTTGTTGAGTTTGCTCCCACTACTATTCATGAGAACAAATTTGCTTATGTGGAGAGTAACAAAATTTCTACGCTTATGTATCATGAAAAGAATGCTTTATGTGATGGATATATTGTTGAATTCATTCATGATGCTACTGAAAATTAGTATGAGAGAGGAACATATGCTTTTAGGTATTGCAACAATATCAAGTTTCCTCTCTTTATGTTGAAAATTCTGAAGTTGCACTTGTTTTTCCTTCCTATGCTAGTTGATTGTTGTTCCCATGAATAGTTTGCTCACAAAATTCCTATGCATAGGAAGCGGGTTAGGCTTAAGTGTGCTTGCCATGTGATTCACGATGCTCTTTTTCATGTTTCAATTCTTTACTTTTATGCGAGCATCATTGAACTCATCACGCCAAGCCTAAAAGGCATTAAAGAAAAGCGCTTGTTGGGAGACAACCCAACACTTTTACCTACTGTTTTTGTGTGTTCACATGATTATGCTATTGTATTAATCATGTTTTATTCTTTTGTTTGAATGAAGTGCCAAGTAAGACCTTTGGGATGGTGATAACCCACAAGTATAGGGGATCACAATAGTTTTCGAGGGTAGAGTATTCAACCCAAATTTATAGATTCGACACAAGGGGAGCCAAAGAATATTTGAAGGTATCCGTAGCAAAGTAATATGATAGTTTTGATAGTAGTTACAGTAGCAATAGCAATGGTAACAGTGATAGCAGTAGTTTTGTAACAAGTGTAACGGTGATAATAGCAGTAGTAACTTAGCAGGAACAATATAGGATAAATTCGTAGGCATTGGATCGATGAGTTGTTGGATGATATTCATCATGAGGCAGTTATAACCTAGGGCGATACGGTACTAGCTCCAGTTCATCAATATAATGTAGGCATGTATTCCGTAAATAGTCATATGTGCTTATGGAAAGAACTTGCATGACATCTTTTGTCCTACCCTCCCATGGCAGCGGGGTCCATATTGGAAACTAAGGGATATTAAGGCCTCCTTCTAATAGAGAACCGGGACAAAGCATTAACACATACTGAATACATGAACTCCTCAAACTACGGTCATCACCGAGAGAGGTTCTGGTTATTGTCAGTTCGGGGTTGCCGGATGATAACACGTAGTAGGTGACTATAACTTGCAAGATCGGATCTAGAACATGGATATATTGGTGATAACATAAATGGTTTAGACCTGAAATCATGGCACCCGGGCCCAAAGTGACAAGCATTAAGCATGGAAAAGTCATAGCAATATCAATCTTAGAACATAGTGGATACTAGAGATCAAGCCCTAACAAAACTAACTCAATTACATGATGAATCTCATCCAACTCCTCACCGACCAGCGAGCCTACGAAGGAATTACTCACTCCCGGTGGGGAGCATCATGGAATTGGCGATGGAGAAGGGTTGGTGATGACGAAGAACGAAGACCCCCCCTCTCTAGAGCCCCAAACGGACTCCAGATCTGGCCTCCCGATGAAGAATAGGAGCTGACGGCGGCTTCGTCTCGTGGATCGCGATAATTCTTTCTCCCCCATTTTTTCTGGAAAAATAGGATTTTATAGCGTCGGTTTCAGGGTCTGCGGGGCCACCAGGTGGGGACAACCAACCTGGGCATGCCTGGTGAGGGGTGCGCGCCGTGGTGGGTTGTGCCCACCCAAGTGCCCCCTTCGGTAGGTCTTGGCTCCAAAAATTCTTATATATTATATAAAAATTCCTCGCAAAGTTTCGTTCCATTCCGAGAACTTTTATTTCTGCACAAAAACAACACCATGCTAGTTCTGTTGGAAACAATGTCAGTCCGGGGTTAGTTTCACTCAAATCATACAAATTAGAGTCCAAAACAAGAGGAAAAGCGTTAGGGACGTATCAACTCCCCCAAGATTAAACCTTTGCTTGTCCTCAAGCAATTCCGTTGATAAACTGAAAGTGGAAAAGAAAAACTTTTACAAACTCTTTTGCTCTTGTTTGCATAAATAAGCTTAAACATCACCGAGGTTTTCAGCCAACATTATAACTAACCATGCCGACAATAACTCTTAAAGATTATATTAACTAACATTAATGACATAATCAGCTAGCGAGCAATAATAAGATATCTTAAACGGCAACACGTTGTGAAAACAACCATGATATAATATGACAATAGTGGTATCTCGCTAGCCCTTTCTAGGACCGTAAAACATAAATGTAGAGCACCTCCAAAGTCCAAGCAACGACTAAACATTGTAATTCATGGTAGAAAAGATTCAGTCATGATGCACCCAACATTAGCTACACACAATGCATAAGTCATGACAGATGCGCTCTCAGGTTCTAGCGCTTGTTTTAGAAGGTGATGACACAACATAAAAGTAAATAGATAGTCCCTTCGCAGAGGGAAGCAGTGATTTGCAGAGGTGCCAGAGCTCAAGTTTTTAAAACAGAGATAAATGATATTTTGAGACATGCACCCTTCTCATTTACTTCACGATCATTAGTTATCAATATCTCCCATGCAAAACAAGATAGTGGCGGTTCCCAAGCGATAAAAAGTAAAGGTTTTGACTCCATTGGGAGTTTTTGTTTGATTATTTGAGTGATTAACTCTTTTTGTGTTTGCAGCTTGGGACTGGGCATCCCTATTACCGCCCTTTTCTCGTGCGATGGCGAGTGAATAAACACTCGACCTGAGAATAACCCGCTTAGCATGGAAGATACCGACCACCTCCTGTCGTTCCATGAACGATCCAGGCACACAAAAAGGATATTTTTTAGAAGTTTTTAGAGGTGGCGCATGCAAATTTACTTAGTACGGCAGAGTAATACCGCATATAGGTAGGTATGGTGGACTCATCTGGAATGACTTTGGGTTCAAGGTTTTTGATGTATAAGCAGAATTCCCACTTAGTACAGGTGAAGGCTAGCAATTAGATTGAGAAGCGGCCAGCTAGAGAGCAACAACGATCATGATCATGCATTATGCATAAGTAACATTGGACACTAGCATGAGTAGGACATGATCACCATGAACATAAATATCATAGAGTCTATGTTGGTTTTGATTCAACTACATGCATGAACATGTGCGAAGTCAAGCCACTCGAACATTTAGGGGAGGATACCATATCATCATACTACATCACAATCATTTTAACGCAATGCTGATATCCAAGATAAATCATTATTTACTCCCAGCTACTTATGCATGGCATGAGAAACTATAATCTCTTATTCTCATTGCAAACATGTTTAATCATAATGGGCTGAATCATGGATACTAGGTTAAACATATTTACACAAACAGAACAAGTCGAGTTCATACCAGTTTGTCTCTGCCACGGCCAGTTCATTGAATACCGTCATTATTGCCTTTCACTTGCACGATCGAACGATGTGAAAACAATAATAGTGCAAGAGTGCTGTGGGCTAAGCTGGAATCCGCAAACATTTTATTCAACAGGAGAAGACAGGGTAAAATGGGATATTTATTAGTTCAACAGTTATTCATAAGAGAGCCACTCAATATTTTCATCGTGGTCTTCTCCTTGGTACAACTCGAATACAAAGAAAAGAAATTCAGAGAAACACACTGAAATATTTTTTGAGTTTTTGGTTTTCTTGAATAAGCAAATAAAAAGGGAAAGGCAAAAATGGGAAAAACTATTTTCACGGGAAAGCTCCCAACAAGCAAAAGAAGAACAAGAAAATATTTTTGGGTTTTCTTTTTAATAGTACAACTAAGCATGCATAGAAAGTAAACTAGCTACGACTAATCTCTTTTTGTTTTTTATAAAGTTTTTCAAACACACAAGAACGAAGCAAGAAAAATAAATCTAAGCATGGATGATACAATGAAAAAGTGTGGACACCGACAAGATGAATAAGTGGACATGAATGTAATGTCGGTGAGAACACATACTCCCCCAAGCTTAGGCTTTTGGCCTAACTTGGTAATCGATCAATAGTCTGGATGGTAGTAGGGGTACTTAGGAGCGTGCATCCACTAATCCCACTGCAGAGGCTCCTCCTCTGCTTCTGCAGCAGCCTGAACGTTCTGATAGGCGATGATGTCCGGAGGCATGATCCTATATCTGCCCCTGGCAACAGAATCAAACAAAGCAGGAGCAGACAACGAAATAATATCACGAGTTTCAATACTAAAAAATAGGTTATAAGGGATAGGAATCTTAGGGGATCTATCATCACTAAAATGGTGATTATCCATGGCAGCACGGTCTAGGTAAACCTTGGTCAGAGGGTAATCATGAGGGCGTACCTCAACCTCGAAGTGAGCCGCCAAACGAGTAGCATAAATCCCACCATAAATTTTACCCTTGGATTTATTAAGGTGGAGGCGACGAGCCACAATGGCTCCCAAGCTATAAGTGTTGTCGCCCTCTAATGCACGACGCAAAATAGCAAGGTCTGGTGAGCTGAGCGCACCCACCTTCTCCCTAGCAAGCAAGCATTTTGCAATGAAAAGAGCAAAGTATGAACCGCAGGAAAATGCAAGGCAGTGGCAGTGATAGCTGACACCCCTCTCTCATCTCCCACTGTCAAAGTATGATAAAAAGTCTCAAACTCTGCCGGCCCAGGCTCGGCTAAGCTCCCATTAGAAGGGATCTTGCATATGTCACAAAATTTAGTAAGTGGTATCTGATGGTTTTCAGCATATAAATCAAAGCTCACTTCAGGAGGATTGTTCCTAGGAAGGAAAGTAAAGCTACGAAGAAAGATGTTTGTGAGGATTTGGTGCTGTTCACACTCATCTACGATAAAGTCGGTGAGCCCGGCGTTAGCAGCATATTGCATGCACTCCGAAGGATTCCGACCTCTTCTAGGAATGGGATGTGCGGCCATTCACACGGCCGTACTTCCACCAACCTCCGAGGATGGAGATCGCTATCAGATGACTCCCCAATAACACCCTTGGAGTTCTTCTTAGAGCCAAACTTCCTAAAGATATTCATGGTTTTCCTATGAACAAAATTATGAAATTTATTAGCCCACAAAATTTTCTCAATAAAACTTCACAAAAATGATACTAACTACTCATAGGGATACATAGAGGCCATAGCAAGCATTTAAATTACTTAGAACACTGTCAGCATTCTGGGAAAGGGGGTCCCCAGACTTGCCTGCCTGTGGCCTGTGGCATGGCTCAAGTGGGGGCCCAGTGCGGCCCATCTTCATCAGCTCAAGCTCAAGACCCTCGCGAGGGGCCGAGCCTCGCGGGGTGGACGACAGGAAGTTTCCTCAGAGGCAGCCTCATCTGGCAGGCTCGCGAGGAGGCGGAGAGATCAAGGCGGGGATACCTCGCGAGGAGCCTATGACGCAAGCCATGACGATCGAGACCAGGCGGGCGCCGGCCTGCGCAGCGTCCTTGTTTCCCTTTTGGTGCAAAGGGGCAAGCACAGGCCAAGACATCGGGCAAAGGTTACCATTCCTGTGCAACGAGACCAAGCCCAGTAGAGCGATAGGACTGAGGTCACCGTGGAGCCCAAGACGGCGTCATCACCAGAGCTTTTGGCAGCCGAAGACCACCTTTAGTCAGGATAACTTGTACTAGATGTTCCCCTTCAAAATGGCCAATTGTTGGCGCCCTTCCCGCTCATTATTTGGGGAGAGGCCCAGGGCCTCTATAAATAGAGCTAGCCACCACAGAGGGAAGGGGACACCCCCGGAGGGATGAAGGAGAGACATCGAGAGATCTGATAGAACCCTAGCAGAGAGAGAGAGAGAGGCGATTGAACTCGCCCAAGTAGTTCATCGCACCAGCTCAAGAACACCTCTTGCGAGGCTGTTCTTCCCTTGTACTATTCATCATCAGCCCCTGAGGCAATCCACCACACCACACACTGGAGTAGGGTATTACACCACAACGGTGGCCTGAACCAGTATAAATCTTTTGACCCTTGTGTTGTTCGTTGTTTCCAGCTAGATCAAGCAAGGAGATTGGACGTAGGTCGGCAGGGGAGAGATCTCCGCGCGCACCCCATTGTTCGAACCTCAAGGGTCTGCCGGAACCCAAAATCCGACATTTGGCGCGCCAGGTAGGGGTGCGCCGGAATCTTTCTTCCGCTGTTCGCGTGTGATCCTCCGTTGTGTCCATGGCTGACGCTCGTCGGGCTCGTGCCAAGCGCCGGGCTGCTCTCGCCACCCGCGTCGCCCAGAAGGCGCCCGTCGGTGGACGCCCTTGTCGTTCCCCGTCGCCTGCCGCCAACGCCGCCACTTGCCCGGCGGGGAACGAGCAGCAGGCCTCATCCCAGCATCCTTCAGTACGGCGGGAGGGCCGCACCGCCACACCGTCGCTGACTCCAGCCGCTTCATCATCCCACGCCCGTCGCGCCCCCATGGACGCGCACGTCGCACTGCTCCTGGCAAGAGAACTCTTGCACTACCGCCCCGTCGACGACCTCTACGAAGACTGGCTCGCCCGCATCACCGAGCTCGTTAGCGCCGCAGGGGGCTCCCCCTTGTCGTCCTTCTCGCTGCCTCGCCCTCCATTCCGCACAGGAGGCGAGGATCAGGAGGTGCCTCCACCACCTCCTCCCCAAGAAGGCGCCCTGGCTCCAAGGCGCGCAGCCCCAGGGCGAGACCCTCCGCGTCCAGCGCCTGCGCAACAACAAAGGAGCTGCCAAGAGATCCCTCGTCCCCAAGATGGTGCTCGCGCGCTCCCAGCGTCGGCGCGCCAAGATCGCGTCCCTACACCTCCACGCCAAGACCCCGCGCTGCTCCAAGCGGCGGCGCGTGGTAATCCCCAGGAGCAAGCCCAATACCAGAAAAAGTGTAACGCCCCTAGACCGGAGCTTCAGATGCCTTCCAGGGTTTCCGGGTTTCGTTGTGTGTTTTGTTTGGTTCATTGCATTCATCTTTGCATCATGTGCATTGCATCATGTCATTTCTTTTCTTAACTCAACTAAATAAATTGCATGGATCTTTGGTCCATTTAAATCGTGGGATATTCACTATGGTGATTACTCTTTAAAACATATTCTCCCAATATTTTAGGGAGCTATATAAATTATATTCCAATAATTTGGTATCACCCATAATACACTTGCAAACAATCACATGCCTTTGTCCCATGCATCATCTCCTTCTCCTTTCCTTCTCGATCCTTTCTTTTGCAAGATGACCATACCCTCGAAATCACTTCTATCTTTGCTTGCTAGTTGCTCGCTCTTTTGCTATGCCTATGCTACAATACCTACCACTTGCTTATCATGCCTCCCATATTGTGAAGCCAAGCCTCTAACCCACCTTGCCCTAGCAAACCGTTGTTTGGCTATGTTACCGCTTTGCTCAGCCCCTCTTATAGTGTTGCTAGTTGCAGGTGAAGATTGGAGTTTGTTCCTTGTTGGAACATGGATATTTTGTTGGGATATCACAATATCTCTTATTTAATTAATGCATCTATATACTTGGTAAAGGGTGGAAGGCTCGGCCTTATGCCTGGTGTTTTGTTCCACTCTTGCCGCCCTAGTTTCCGTCATATCGGTGTTATGCTCCTGGATTTTGCGTTCCTCATGCAGTTGGGTTATAATGGGAACCCCTTGACAGTTCGCCTTGAATAAAACTCCTCCAGCAAGGCCCAACCTTGGTTTTACCATTCGCCACCTAGACTTTTTCCCTTGGGAGTCGCGCATCCCGAGGGTCATCTTTATTCTAACCCCTCGGGCCAGTGCTTGTCTAAGTGTTGGTCCAAACTAGAGCCCCTTGCAGCGTGACCTCGGGGAAACTCGAGGGCTGGTTTTAGTTGTACGGATTGCTTATCCGGTTTTGCCCTGAGAACGAGATATGTGCAGCTCCTATCGGGATGTCGGCGCATCGGGTGGTCTTGCTGGACTTGTTTTACCATTGTCGAGGATGTCTTGTAACCGGGATTCCGAGCCTGATCGGTTCTTCCCGCTAGAAGGAATATCCTTCGTTGACCGTGAGAGCTTGTGATGTGCTAAGTTGGGACACCCTGCAGGGATTTGAACTTTCGAAAGCCGTGCCCGCGGTTATGGGCAGATGGGAATTTGTTAATATCTGGTTGTAGAAAACCTGAAGTTGACCTTAACTAAAATACATCAACCATGTGTGTTACCGTGATGGTCTCTTTCCGGCGGAGTCTGGGAAGTGAACACGGTGTTGGAGTTATGCTTGACGTAGGTTGTTCTAGGATCACTTCTTGATCATAGTTCTCCGTTCGTGCTTTGCCTTCTCTTCTCGCTCTCTTTTGTGAACAGGTTAGCCACCATATATGCTAGTCACTTGCTGCAGCTCCACATATTACCTTTTACCAGTCCTATAAGCTTAAATAGTCTTGATCACGAGGGTGTAAGATTGCTGAGTCCCCGTGACTCACAGATACTTCCAAAACCAGCTTGCAGGTGCCGTTGAACCGTGCAGGTGATGCAACCGAGCTCAAGGAGGAGCTCTATGAAGATCTTGTCCTTTGTGTTGTTTCGTTCTAGTCGATCAGTAGTGGAGCCCAGTTGGGGTCGATCGGGGATCTGTGTAGCTTTTGGGGTAGTCTTCTTTTATTTTGGTTCCATAGTCGGACCTTGATTGTATCTGTTTGATGTAATGCTTTATTCATGTAATTGTGTGAAGTGGCGATTGTAAGCCAACTATGTATCTCTTTCCCTTATGTATTACATGGGTTGTGTGAAGGTTACCTCACTTGGGACATTGCTTTCAATGCGGTTATTCCTCTAAGTCGTGCTTCGACACGTGGGAGATATAGCCGCATCAAGGGCGTTACAAGTTGGTAATCAGAGCCTTCCCCGACCTTAGGAGCCCCCTGCTTGATCGAATCGCTGGCGTTATTGAGTCTAGAAATGTTTTGAGTCATTTAGGAATTATATATATCGGAGAGTTAGGACTTCATTTTACTCCTCAGTCCCTTCGTTGCTTTGGTGAGGTATCCTGACGTAGAGTTTTGACTCTTCTCTTCTCAAATTTCACTAAAGAAAAATTCAAGATCATGCGGGTATCTTGGAATCGTTCTGATGGTTTTGTGATGAGAACATTGTTCATGCTGCCTCCTGACATTTTGGGGTTGTGGCAGTGTCCCGGGGAGTTGAGCTCCGAGGTGTTGTCGTCACAATTTTATCGTTGCAGTTCTGGAATACCTGAGATTAGTTTCGCCGACATCGAAAATCTTTCTATGCATTTGTTGGTGAGATAACCTCGACGTCACCCAGTATTGGGGCGGGAGTTCGGGAGTATTGCCATAACTTGTATAACGGATGCTTTTCGAAGGTTGAGGTAAACGATTTCCGAAGGTTTCTTGGTTATGTGTTGAAGGATGGATACAGCTGGATGTAGGATTTGTTAGTTTTGGGTGAGATATTATGCTTCCCCTGTATCCCCAACACCTGATTGCATAACCGGAAAGTTCCAGGAGTTTATAAGTGGGAATTCAAGTAGCTCTTAGGATATCTTTCCGACAGATGTATGATATGAAATTGGGGTTCGACGTCTAGTGGTCCGCCTATCCACGGTTGGTTTTACAGTGGTCTCGTTGTGTCTTAAAGAGTCCTTGGCTATGCCGACTCGGGGACGCTTCGTATGTCATGTGCACTGCCTTGTACATGATGGTGTTGTACGATCGAGCCCGTGTAGGCCCCACCACGAAAACTTCGGACGAAATCTCTATCATATGTTTGTTCTGGCTTATTCTGCAAGCCAATCCTTTGTTTTGTTTTTGAGCTGTGGTATTTGAGTTGCTTCGAAGTCAAATGTTGATTCCATACCTTTTCCTAAGCGGTGTTCTCATATTCCTATGTGAATACCAATCCTTCATGATAATCGATATTGTCATGTCAATCCTCTTCTCAACCGGTGTGTTTCTCTTCAAGTGGATCCGATCACTTCAACATTGGCAAGATCAATTATCAGTTCCTCTCAACGATGTTTGTTTCATTCGTTCCAAGCTACCTTTGTTTTTCTCGCCCGCCCACCCCTTTTTCCTCAAGGACTCAGATGTCTTAATCAAGTATCCTTTTATTCTTGTGAAGTCTCTCCATTCCTTTTCCGTTAATGTTCTTATCCAGTGATTCTCATGAAGATTCTAACGGAGCTTCAAGTTTATCATTTTTTGTTCTTTTTCTCCTCTGGTGGATTCAATTCAAGCTTTTGGTGTTTCTTTACCCTTTTCCTCATTTCAAGGTTTTCTCATGCCAGTGCAATTCTTAATCATTCACCTCTCGCTATTCTATTGTCCCGGAGAGCTCAAAATATCTCAGAAGGCTCGTCTTTTCATTCAAGATCAGTTCAACCTATTTCGAGGATGTTATCTCATTCAAGTCATTTCATTCAATTGGCGCAATCTATCTTTTAAATCATTCAACGGTGTTTTTTTGAGTGGGCCCTAACCCACAAGTCTTTCTCCAGGATCTTACCTGACTCTTCTAATTTTCCCGGAGCTTCTCAAATTCTTTTCCAAGTTTGACGTAAGAATGAGTTATCATCAGTCAAATGCTTTTCTCCAAGATCTGTCGAATTCTTTTCATCGTTGGCTCAACCTCTTCGTTTTGATTCTTCCGGAGTGTCTAAATAATTCTTGGTGGTGTTTCTCATCGTCATTCTCAACATTTGAAGACCGAAGCAGATTTTCTCTCTCTCAATCTTGTCCATTCTCTCGATGATTAATGATTCTAGTTTGTTGCCATCCTCTCATAATTATGTTCAATTGTGACAATTCTTTTCACCCATCCGAAGCAATTCAAGAGTCTTCTCAGTTTGATTATCCAGAGTCCATCATTTCAGGTTTATTCATTCTCAGCTTTTAGCTATCATTCTCCAAATCTTACCGGTGCATCATTAAAGTATTCTCTTATCAATTTGTGATCTAATCATTCTCATATATCAAATTCCCTGAAGTATCTTGATTCATTCTCTAACTCTTCCCGGTGTTTCTTTATCTTTCCTTCGTTCATTTTCAATTATTACGGTGGTTCATTCAAGTTTCTATTCTTTCGTTTATCATATCAATTTATTTGTTATTTCTATCCTACCGGTGGTTCGTTGAAGACCTTCTCAAGTTGGCGCCATATCTATCCTAATCCTTTCTTCGAGAATAAGTTGTATGCAATCCGTTTGCTCATCATCAATTTAATTGGTGAAGGAGGAGCATAACATAATTCTTATTCTTGATTCACCCAAATGATTAATTCTTTATTTCGGAGGCTCAACAAATTCTTGGTTCGAGATGCTTTATCTATTCTTTTCCCGGAGTTCCAAGTTCTCTCAATTATTTCATCGCGAAGATCCATCTAATCATTGTAAGGATTCACCTTGTGTTTTCAACTTCTCCTTCCTTTCGTTTGATCATTCTTTTATTATCGGAGTTCTTCATGAAGATTCTACATGTTGGTTCATAAAGGATTTAATTCTGTCTAGAAGTTTTTCATTGAGATTCTTTTTTGAGGAGCTCATGCTTTCTTCATCCTATAATCCGGAGTGGAATTGTTTCTCCCTTATCTTTTGAGGTGGTAATATATCATTCTTCATTCACAAGATTGAGATATTTAAACCCATCAATATCTTCATTGCAATTATCTTGGGTTATATTTCACCTAAAGTTTTCCCTAAGGATCGTTGCTATTTATGGTGCTTATAAAGGACCCAAGTTCTTTATCCTCCTGGCGAAATACTTTCTCGTCTCCTTGTTGATATCAATCCAATTCTTCTTCCCGTGAGTGGCAGGTTGTCACCTCATAATTTTGAGATGTATTCCATAAGACCATATCAAGCTTATTCTTTTCATTGTTGGTTTTTCCAACAACTCCGTTCGACCCTTCTCCTGAAGATGCCTCTTCAAGGTCTTTTGTGGCAGAAGTTGGCATTTTCTTATCCTTTCTCCTATCTCAATTATCTTTCTTCTATTCTTTTGTTACGGAGGCATTGTGATGTTGCTCTCTTCTACCCATCTTCTTATTTTGTCATGATAGTGTTTTTTCTTTGCTGATCCATTCAACCGGAGTGTCGTATTTTCTTTCGAGCTCTCTCATCTTATCAAATTTTGCACCCCTTCTCAACCAGAGTGCTGTCCAAATTATATCATTCTTATTCCTTCTCTATCTCGTTTTAACCGGAGTGTTGTGCCCTCTGCTCAAGTTCTTTTCATCTAATCAAGTTCCTTATCACTTTTCAATCGGAGTGCTGCCCGAATTTGTTCTTCCTTGTTAATCTTCCCTACCGGAGTGCTTTCAATTTTGTTCTTCTTCGTTGCTTTCTTTCTTTCTATTTGTTCAACCTCTCAAGGTTTGTGGTTTCACTCGTTTGTCAAAGAAGCAACTTAGTTTTACCTCTTCTCTTTCTCTTCCATTTTTCCCTCCAGTGCCATCCTAGATCTTGGGACGAGATCCTCTCGCAGTGGTGGAGTGTTGTAACGCCCCAAGACCGGAGCTTCAGATGCCTTCCAGGGTTTCCGGGTTTCGTTGTGTGTTTTGTTTGGTTCATTGCATTCATCTTTGCATCATGTGCATTGCATCATGTCATTTCTTTTCTTAACTCAACTAAATAAATTGCATGGATCTTCGGTCCATTTAAATCGAGGGATATTCACTATGGTGATTACTCTTTAAAACATATTCTCCCAATATTTTAGGGAGCTATATAAATTATATTCCAATAATTTGGTATCACCCATAACACACTTGCAAATAATCACATGCCTTTGTCCCATGCATCATCTCCTTCTGCTTTCCTTCTCGATCCTTTCTTTTGCAAGATGAACATACCCTCGAAATCACTTCTATCTTTGCTTGCTAGTTGCTCGCTCTTTTGCTATGCCTATGCTATGATACCTTCCACTTGCTTATCATGCCTCCCATATTGTGAAGCCAAGCCTCTAACCCACCTTGCCCTAGCAAACCGTTGTTTGGCTATGTTACCGCTTTGCTCAGCCCCTCTTATGGCGTTGCTAGTTGCAGGTGAAGATTGGAGTTTGTTCCTTGTTGGAACATGGATATTTTGTTGGGATATCACAATATCTCTTATTTAATTAATGCATCTATATACTTGGTAAAGGGTGGAAGGCTCGGCCTTATGCTTGGTGTTTTGTTCCACTCTTGCCGCCCTAGTTTCCGTCATATCGGTGTTATGCTCCCGGATTTTGCGTTCCTCACGCAGTTGGGTTATAATCGGAACCCCTTGACAGTTCGCCTTGAATAAAACTCCTCCAGCAAGGCCCAACCTTGGTTTTACCATTCGCCACCTAGCCTTTTTCCCTTGGGAGTCGCACATCCCGAGGGTCATCTTTATTTTAACCCCCCCCCGGGCCAGTGCTTGTCTAAGTGATGGTCCAAACTAGAGCCCCTTGCAGCGCGACCTCGGGGAAACTCGAGGGCTGGTTTTAGTTGTATGGATTGCTTATCCGGTGTTGTCCTAAGAACGAGATATGTGCAGCTCCTATTGGGATGTCGGCGCATCGGGTGGTCTTGCTGGACTTGTTTTACCATTGTCGAGGATGTCTTGTAACCGGGATTCCGAGCCTGATCGGGTCTTCCCGCTAGAAGGAATATCCTTCGTTGACCGTGAGAGCTTGTGATGGGCTAAGTTGGGACACCCCTGCAGGGATTTGAACTTTCGAAAGCCGTGTCTGCGGTTATGGGCAAATGGGAATGTGTTAATATCCGGTTGTAGAAAACCTGAAGTTGACCTTAACTAAGATACATCAACCGTGTGTGTTACCATGATGGTCTCTTTCCGGCGGAGTCCGGGAAGTGAACACGGTGTTGGAGTTATGCTTGACGTAGGTTGTTCTAGGATCACTTCTTTATCATAGTTCTCCGTTCGTGTTTTGCCTTCTCTTCTCGCTCTCTTTTGCAAACAGGTTAGCCACCATATATGCTAGTCGCTTGCTACAGCTCCATATATTACCTTTTACCAGTCCTATAACCTTAAATAGTCTTGATCGCGAGGGTGTAAGATTGTTGAGTCCCCGTGACTCACAGATACTTCGAAAACCAGCTTGCAGGTGCCGTTGAATCGTGCAGGTGACGCAACCGAGCTCAAGGAGGAGCTCTATGAAGATCTTGTCCTTTGTGTTGTTTTGTTCTAGTCGATAAGTAGTGGAGCCCAGTTGGGGTCGATCGGGGATCTGTGTAGCTTTTGGGGTAGTCTTCTTTTATTTTGGTTCCGTAGTCGGACCTTGATTGTATCTGTTTGATGTAATGCTTTATTCATGTAATTGTGTGAAGTGGCGATTGTAAGCCAACTATGTATCTCTTTCCCTTATGTATTACATGGGTTGTGTGAAGATTACCTCACTTGTGACATTGCTTTCAATGCGATTATGCCTCTAAGTCATGCTTCGACACGTGGGAGATATAGCTGCATCGAGGGCCTTACAAAAAGGCACCGGTGGCCACAGCAGGCTGCCGTGCCCTCACCCCCGAGCTACGCGGCATCGCATGGCCAGGCAAGTTCAAGCCTGACCTGCCCCCTCGCTACGATGGCACGGCGGACCCCGCGGAGTTCCTACTGCTCTACGACCTGTGCATCGAAGCCGCCAACGGAGACGAAAGGGTCATGGCGAACTGGTTTCCCATGGTGCTCAAGGACGGGGCCCGCACCTGGCTCCTGAACCTGGCTCCTGGCACAATCTCCTCCTGGGATGAGGTGCGCACTTGCTTCATCGCCAACTTCCAGGGCACTCGCGACCGGCCCCCGGCCGTGAGCGATCTGCGCCGCATCAAGAAGCAGCAAGGGGAAACCCTGCAGAAATACATCCAGCGCTTCAACAACGCTCACCTCAAGATCCCCAAGGTGACTGAAGAAGCCATCATCTCGGCCTTCTCCGATGGCGTACGCGACATCAAGATGAAGGAGGAGCTAGCAATCCATGAAGACCTGTGCACATCCCTGGAGTTGTTCAACTTGGCGACCAAGTGCGCCAGGGCTGAGGAAGGGTGCCTTTCCTTCTTCGAACTCCCGGCTGCTGACCCAGAAGAGAAGAAGCCCATGGCCAAGGACGTGAAGCGCAAGGGGGCTGTCGTGCTTGCAGCAGAACCAGACACCAAGCAAGGCAGGGATCAGCCCGAGTCATCCAAGGGCAGTCGGTACTACGTGTACCACGACCTCCACACCCACAACACCAATGAATGTCAAGAGCTCAGGGCCATGAGAGATGGACGTGTCGGCTGACGCCCCGAGCGCAACGATAGGGGCTATGGCCGAGGAGGAGGAAGAGGTGGCAGACGATGGGAAGACCGTGGCCCTCGCCAAGGGTGGCGTGACCGACCTCGCGAGGATCACTGGCAGGAACAGCCTCGCGAGGGAGGCTGGAGAGGTCAGCCTCGTGAGGATCGCCCGCACGGCAACGCAGACCTTCCTCCTCTGTCGCCACCGCCAAGGAGGAACGAAGACCAACATCTAGACGAGGGGGCTGGGGGCTTCCAGGAGCCGCACGCAATCGCTTGCATCTTGGGTGGCGCGCAGGCCCCAGCCTCACAGCGCATCTTCAAGCAGTTTTCTCGCGAGGTGAATGCAGTCCTCCCCAAGCTTGAGGCCACGCGCCCTGTCAGGTGGTCTGCGTGCGCTATCACGTCCAACTCAGCGGATCAGCTCAAGTGCGCGGCCACGGCCGGAGTCCTCCCGATGCTTTGCTCCCCAGTCATCAGCAACGTGCAGGTCACCAGGACCCTCATTGACGGCGGAGCGGGACTCAATGTCTTGTCCGTCGAGACGTTCGACAATCTCCAAGTGTCGTACGATCAGCTTCAGCCAACCAAGCCCTTCTCAGGATTCACTGATGGTTCCACTGTTCCGATAGGGCAGGTTCGCCTTCTAGTCACCTTCGGGCAGCGCAACAACTGCCGCACCAAGCTCATTGACTTCGACGTCGCCCACATCCGTCTGCCATACAACGCCATCCTCGGGTACCCAGACCTGGCCAAGTTAATGGAAGTGACTCACCATGGATACAATGTCCTCAAGAAGCCAGGAAGCGGTGGAGTCATCACCGTACCCTGTGAAGAAAGGGACGCAGTGTGTTCACTTGAGCGCGCGTTCCAAGCCGCAGCAATCGAAGACCCGGACCCCAGAAACGGAAGACTTCTCGAGGTGACCCTTAAGAAGAAGAAGGTTTCGCCTGGGCAAGCCATCAGGAGGCAGGCACCTCCGGAGGTGTTGCATCAGGATCTGTGCCCAATCAGGGAGCGCCACCCTCTCTCGCATAGGAAGGCGCGCCTGGCGCCCTCCTCAGGCAGGGCTCGGGGGTTCTTTCTTGGAGAGCCACCGACTTTGCCAAGGTCGCGAGGGAGGCGCACAGGCACCACTTGTTGGGGTGCTTCTAGGCACGTTTCCCTCAGAAGGTACAAGGCAAGGAAGACCAAACCCTCAGGAGTTCATCGTAAACACCTGCCACGTCTTGAGCTTGCATTGGTTTTCCCCGAAGAGAAAGGGATGATGCAGCAGAGTAGTGTAAGTATTTCCCTCAGTTTTTGAGAACCAATGTATCAATCCAGTAGGAGGCCACGCTCAAGTCCCTCGTACCTGCACAAAATGATAGCTACTCGCAACCAACGCGATTAGGGGTTGTCAATCCCTTCACGGTCACTTACGAGAGTGAGATCTAATAGATATAATATTTTTGGTATAAAGATGCAAAGTGAAAAGTAAAAGCAAAGTAAAAAAGCAAAGCAAGATTAAAGTGATGGAGATTGATATGATGAGAATAGACCCGGGGGCCATAGGTTTTACTAGTGGCTTCTCTCAAGAGCATAAGTATTCTACGGTGGGTGAACAAATTACTGTTGAGCAATTGACAGAATTGAGCATAATTATGAGAATATCTAGGCATGATCATGTATAGAGGCATCACGTCCGTGACAAGTAGACCGAAACGATTCTGCATCTACTACTATTACTCCACTCATCGACCGCTATCCAGCATGCATCTAGAGTATTAAGTTAAAAACAGAGTAACGCCTTAAGCAAGATGACATGATGTAGAGAGATAAATTCATGCAATATGAAATAAACCCCATCTTGTTATCCTTGATGGCAACGATGCAATACATGCCTTGCTGCCCCTTCTGTCACTGGGAAAGGACACCGCAAGATTGAACCCAAAGCTAAGCACTTCTCCCATGGCAAGAACTACCAATCTAGTTGGCCAAACCAAACGGATAATTCGAAGAGACTTGCAAGGATAACCAATCATACATAAAAGAATTCAGAGAAGATTCAAATATTATTCATAGATAGACTTGATCATAAACCCACAATTCATCGGTCTCAACAAACACACCGCAAAAAGAAGATTACATTGAATAGATCTCCACAAGAGAGGGGGAGAACTTTGTATTGAGATCCAAAAAGAGAGAAGAAGCCATCTAGCTACTAACTATGGACCCCGAAGGTCTGAGGTAAACTATTCACACTTCATCGGAGAGGCTATGATGATGTAGAAGCCCTCCGTGATGACGACCCTCTCCGGCGGAGCTCCGGAATAGGCCCCAAGATGGGATCTCGTGATACAGAAAGTTGCGGCGGTGGAATTAGGTTTTTGGCTCATGTTCTGATCGTTTGGGGGTACATAGGTATATATAGGTGGAAGAAGTATGTCAGAGGAGCACCGAGGGGCCCACGAGGCAGGGGGTGCGCCTCCCACCCTCGTGACCGCCTCTCCGATGCCTTGGCGTAGGGTCCAAGTCTCCTGGATCACGTTCGGTGAGAAAATCACGTTCCCGAAGGTTTCATTCCGTTTGGATTCCGTTTGATACTCCGTTTCTTCGAAATACTGAAATAGGCAAAAAACAGCAATTCTAGGTTGGGCCTCCGGTTAATAGGTTAGTCCCAAAAATAATATATAAGTGGAAAATAAAGCCCAATATAGTCCAAAACAGTAGATAATATAGCATGGAGCAATCAAAAATTATAGATACGTTGGAGACGTATCAACACCCAGGAGCTACAGGAGTCGAGAGTCATGCGTGGCAGCTGCCGTTTGCCCACCATAGCCCCACATCAAGGCAAGGATGGTGGGCTGTGCATCTGCATTGACGTGCCAGGGCTCAACCAAGCTGCGTCTCTGCAGCGCCTCTGGCCTTCGTGCGCGGGGCGTTGCGAGGGTCCACCTCACAGCTATGTTCGCATGCCTTTCGGCCTGCAGAACGCGGTCGCCGCTCATCAGCGCCTGCTGAGGAGCATTCTGGAGGCTCAGGAGGTTAGGCATGGTGCGGTCCTGGCGGAGATGGAGAAGGCCCTCGGAAACCCACCAGTGCCCTCGGAGCCTCCCGAGGCTCCTGGGCCTGGGGGCTCGTAAGGATCGATGTCTTCATCGCGCATCGCCCGCTTCTTCAACATCACTCCATCTTCAACGGCACCAGGTGACCTCTTTCTAAGTTCCGTTTTTAGCTGAGATCGCCCACAGGGCCGCATCATTCCCAGGCCGCGTGGGTCCGTCCCTATGGCATGTATCCATTTTGCTTATGCTCCTTACTTACCTTGTTGGGGGCGCCCCTCGGGCTGCATCATCCTCGAGCTGCTCGGGCCTGGCCCAGTGGCGTTTGCTTTCCCGCGTCTACTTAAAATGAATTTCCTCCTGCGTGCTTAACATACCCGACCTAATCGCCTGCTCGATTGACGCCTACCTATGGAGCCACTCGCTCTGGCACGGAATTTGCGCATGGGTCCGTCCCTGCAACGCCGATAAATCGGAGTGGTCGAGCTCTAGCCGCGGCAGCCCCGCAAGGCACCACCTCGCCAGGCCCTCAGTGCCCCAATCACTCCCCCGGAGCGACCAAAGGTTGGCTGGTGAAAGCACAAGTGCTCCCTAGGTGGTTTTGGTAATTAATGACAACATATCTCTTGTTGGACTAACGTTTCTATCTAGTATGTTTCAGATAAGTTCAACAATGGAGTGGCATGGACTAAAGGTTGTGGGAAATTCTCCAAGATGCTAAGGACAAAGGATTGGCTAAAGCTTAAAGCTCAAGACTCTTCATTTTACATTTTAGTGATCCAAGATCACATTGAGTCCATAGGAAAAGCCAATACTATCAAGGAGGGATGAGGTGTTTCTTAATGAGCCTCTTGCTTCATGTGCTTAATGATATGCTCCAAAATCCTCAGCTACTTTCCCACTTCCACATATGACCTAAACCTAAGCCAAACTTGGACCTACCAATTATTTCTATCCGGCGCCACCGAGTTTCACTTGTCATAGCCATTGCCAAACCCTAGCAAATCGGTTCTACCGATAGGGACCTCGGTCTCACCAGATGGGATTGTAATCTCACTGTGTATGTCCATTGCCAAAATCGGTCTCACCGATCTTGTGAAATCGTTACTACCGAGATTGCAATGCAAACTCTCTGTTTCCTTTTTGTAACTTTCCGGTCTCACCGAAAGAGCAAATCGGTCCCATCGAGTTTGCCTGACCAACCCTCTGGTTAGCTTATTACCAAATAGGTCTCACCGAGTTTGTGTAATCGGTCTCACCGAGATTACGTTATGCCCTAACCCTAACCATATCGGTCTTACCGAGTTGCATGTCAGTCCCACCGAAAATCTCTAACGGTCACTAGGTTTACTATTTCGGTCCGACTGGGTTTGTTGATTCGGTCCCACCGATATTGGTAAATTGAGTGTAACGGTTGGATTTTGTGTGGAGGCTATATATACCCCTCCACCTCCTCTTCACTCGTGGAGAGAGCCATCAGAACACATCTACACTTCCAACTCATATGTTCTGAGAGAGAACCACCTAGTCATGTGTTGAGGCCAAGATATTCCATTCCTACCACATGAATCTTGATCTCTAGCCTTCCCCAAGTTGCTTTCCACTCAAATCTTCTTTCCACCAAATCCAAATCCCGCGAGTGAGAATTGAGTGTTGGGGAGACTATCATTTGAAGCACAAGAGCAAGGAGTTCATCATCAACACACCATTTGTTACTTCTTGGAGAGTGGTGTCTCCTAGATTGGCTAGGTGTCACTTGGGAGCCTCCGACAAGATTGTGGAGTTGAACCAAGGAGTTTGTAAGGGCAAGGAGATCGCCTACTTCACGAAGATCTACCGCTAGTGAGGCAAGTCCTTCGTGGGCGATGGCCATGGTGGGATAGGCAAGGTTGCTTCTTCGTGGACCCTTCGTGGGTGGAGCCCTTCGGGGACTCGCGCAACCGTTACCCTTCGTGGGTTGAAGTCTCCATCAACGTGGATGTAGGATAGCACCACCTATCCGAACCATGGGAAAAACATCCGTGTCTCCAATTGCGTTTGAATTCTCCAAACCCTTCCCTTTACATTCTTGCAAGTTGCATGCTTTACTTTCCGCTGCCTATATACTCTTTGCATGCTTGCTTGATATGTATTATGAATGTTGAAATTGTGCCTAAACTCCACTTAAACCGAAAAAGCTTAAAAACCGCAACTTTAGCATTAAGTGTCTAATCACCCCCCCTCTAGACACATCTACTTCAAGGTCCTACAGCTGGCAACCGTAACAACAGGTCTTGTTTCTCTTTATGATTGGTGTGCAGGACCTACTCCAGGAGCAACGCTAGGGACATCGCGAGCTGCCTCTCCCTCTCTCCGGCACGGACCGCTTGCACGTTAAAAGGGGGCGCGTGAGCATCGCGACTCATGGGCTCCTACTGGCTCTCTAGCCCTCACCCCCTGGCCTTGACCCACGGCATCGTGACCTGTCATACTAGCGGCGGCTAAGCTCGCTCGAGGGCCGGGACCTGAGGATGTAGAGCATTAAGGAAAGTGCAGGGGAGTGGGAAGAAGCCCGCGAGGACCTAATCCAGCAGCACCTTAGCTGCCACCGCTCAGGCCAGGCGCTTCGTCGAGGAATTACACCAAACTCAAGAGATAAGTCACGCCCTTACAAGAGTTGGACCAACGCAACGCTAAACCCTCGCCCAGTGCGGCTCTGTCACGGCGATGTTGCCTTCCTTTCTCGCCCAGCGAGGGCTGCTTGAGCGCTAAAGGGGACCTCCCGAGAATCATGACTCGGGGGCTCTTACCGGACCTCGGGCCGCTCACCTCCTGGCCTTGACCACGGCATCGCGACCTGGCATACCAGCGACGGCTGAAGCCTGCCTGGGGAGTGGGACCTGTCAGCGTAGAGCACCAAGTCCTCGCGAGGGTAGAAAGGGGGAGCCAAGCCGAGACAGGACAAGCACCTTGCATTGATTCATATTAAGGATATAATATTCAAAAAAGACATGGCAGACGCCTTACATACCCCCGCGGGGTGTTGCTTCGATTCCTCGCAGGGAACAGGAGTACTACTCCTAAGGAATGCTAATCGCCTGCACCTCCGCAAGGGACGCCATCATCAAAAGTGGGCTGCCCAACGTCGGCGCCAACCCCATCCAGATCAGTGGTGTCGGCGGCTGGACGCAGCTGCCCCGCTCCGAGCATGACGCGAGCTCGGGGGCTCGTAGCTGTCGTCGCTTGTCTCTGGAGTCGCGAGGAGCTCGGGGGAGCCACTGAATTCCCCAGCTCCCCCGCTACTGCCTGAGGAGCTACTGGAGGGCCGATGGGCAGGCCATGTCCTCGCCAGTTCGTCGCCCCTGCCGCTCTCCCTGGGGCAGCACTCTAGTCGCGTCCTTTAGCATCGAAGACCTTGAAGAACATCAGGGAGGCGCCGTCGTATTCAAGATGAATTACGAGGGCACCTACCGTCCGGCAGACTCGAGCGATTTCGCCCCAGCCCCGGGTCATGAAGACCTTGCTCGGAGCGACGACCGCGACCTCCGCCCCGGTCGCAAGGGTACTGCAGTCTGCGTGTTGCAGCTAGAGCTCCAGAGGCCCGCTCAGCGGCATCTCGAAGGCGAAGGAAGGAGGAAGGCGAATCCAAGAGCTTGGAGGCATGGCGGCGTGGAGCACGAGCTCGCGAGAGGAGCGCTCGGCGTGGACTCCAGGACGAACGATGCGCACCACCGTGACTCGCCGGCGTCGACGGCGGCACCGTCGATGTCCCTCGACGCCTTCTCCCCCAGGACCCACGACGCGGGCATGCAGGGGTAGTGGAAAGCCAGGCGGCGGCCGCTCGTACCAGGGCCTCGGTGCCTCCCGCTGAGCACCCTCATCTCGGTGACAGAGGACCAGTCGCTTCTTCGGCGGAAGTGGGTCAGGACCCTCTCGGGGGGCCTTTCCCTTCTCTTCTGCAGAGAACCGGCAGATTGGTGCTATTGGCGTAATGAGAAGCAAGAGCGGGGAAGGAGAAGGAAAGGAGCAGCGGGAAGGGATGGACTGAAGGGGCTCGCACAGCCCCGTACTTATAGCCGGAGGAGGCCAACCGCCGAGCACCACGATCGCAGTTAATCATGATCGGTTTCTCTGCATGCAGGGACTTGTCAAGTCGTGCGGTTGCCGAGGCATCGTGGGGAAGCGCAGTCGCCCACTACCAATCAATCGCCACACGGCGCCCAAGGCCACAGGCCGTTAGGGCCCGCGACGCTTCGCGCTTGACCCTTCGCTTTCCTGCTAGGCCAAGCCCGGGCGTGCCTTGGGCCCGGGGGCTACTGTCGGCATTCTGGGAACGGGGGTCCCCAGACTTGCCTGCCTGTGGCCTACGGCGTGGCTCAAGTGGGGGGCCAACGCAGCCCATCTTCATCAGCTCAAGCTCAAGACCCTCGCGAGGGGCCGAGCCTCGTGGGGCGGACAACAGGAAGCTTCCTCAGAGGCAGCCTCATCAGGCAGGCTCACGAGGAGGCGGAGAGATCAAGGCGGGGATACCTCGTGAGGAGCCTGTGACGCAAGCCATGACGATTGAGAACAGGCGGGCGCCAGGCGGGCGCCGGCCTGCGTAGTGTCCTTGTTTCCCTTTTGGTGCAAAGGGGGCAAGCACAGGCCAAGGCATTGGGCAAAGGTTACCATTCCGGTGCAACGAGACCAAGACCAGTAGAGCGGCAGGACGGAGGTCACCATGGAGCCCAAGACGGCATCATCACCAGAGCTTTTGGCAGCCGAAGACCACCTTTGGTCAGGATAACTTGTACTAGATGTTCCCCTTCAAAATGGCCAATTGTTGGCGCCCTTCCCGCTCATTATTTGGGGAGAGGCCCAGGGCCTCTATAAACAGAGCTAGCCACCACAGAGGGAAGGGGACACCCCCGGAGGGATGAAGGAGAGACATCGAGAGATCTGATAGAACCCTAGCAGAGAGAGAGAGAGAGAGGCGATTGAACTCGCCCAAGCACTTCATCGCACCAGCTCAAGAACACCTCTCGCGAGGCTGTTCTTCCCTTGTACTATTCATCATCAGCCCCTGAGGCAATCCACCACACCACACACTGGAGTAGGGTATTACACCACAACGGTGGCCCGAACCAGTATAAATCTCGTGTCCCTTGTGTTGTTCGTTGTTTCCAGCTAGATCACACGAGGAGATTGGACGTAGATCGGTAGGGTAGAGATCTCCGCGCGCACCCCAGTGTTCGAACCTCAAGGGTCTGCCGGAACCCGAAATCTGACAGACACTAAGAATTCAACATGCAATCTCATCTACAGCAGAACCAAGAGTAACTAATTATTCAAAATATAAAACACTAAAACAAAAACTAATTGGACAAATGGGGGAGTCACATACCAGGCAACAATCCCCTGAAACAGTTTCGAAAATGGAGCTTCGAGCAAAGAGATCGAAATCCGCGGGTTTGAGAGCAAGAACACGGGAGAGAGAGCAATTGAGATTTTGTTTGGAGGTAGGTGATGATGTGGTATGAAGAGATAAGTGAGGGGGCACACGTGGGGAGCACAACCTATCAGGGCGCGCCTGGGGGTCCTGGCGCACCCAGGTGGGTTGTGCCCACCTGGTGCACCTCCCTCTGATGTTATTTGCAACAAAAATTTAGAAGAAAAAATTGTATTAAATTTTCAGGGCATTCTGAGAACTTTTATTTTTGGGTCATTTTTTTATTGCACGGGAAATTCGGAAAACTGACAAAACATGGCATTTTATTTTATTTAACCAATAAAAATAGAAAACAAAAGTTGGGACAGAAGGTAGTGCATACTAAATTCATCAACTTCATACCTCTCAAAAATGATCCATTAATAAAGTTGATCAAGTCTTATTAACAACCACTTTCGATTAGCATGAAATAGAAGAACTTTCGTAAATCACTAAGTTACCTCAACGGGGATATGAATGTCCCCAACAATAAGCGTTTCATATTTTATTTTAACAATAGGTAGAGGTATTTGAAAACTTCCAATAGTGATTGTCGGAGATCTTTCAATAACATTAATACCATTCACTTGGAATTGTTTCTTTGGAAAGTGCACCATATGCTCATTACCGTTGATATGAAAAGTGACCTTGCTTTTATTGCAATCAATAACAGCCCCTGCAGTATTCAAGAAGGGTCTACCAAGGATAATAGACATGTTGTTGTCCTCAGGCATCTCAAGTATAACAAAGTCAGTCAAAATAGTAACATTAGCAACAACAACAGGCACATCCTCACAGATACCGATAAGTATGGCAGTTAATTTATCGGCCATTTGCAAAGATATTTCAGTAGGTGTGAGTTTATTCAAATCAAGTCTTTTATATAAAGAGAAAGGCATAACACTAACACTAGCTCCTAAATCAAACAAAGTAGTTTTCACATAATTCTTTTTGATAGAGCAAGGTATAGTTGGTATTCTCGGATCTCCAAGCTTTTTAGGTACTCCATCTTTAAAAGTATAATTAGCAAGCATAGTGGACATTTCAGCTTCTGGTATTTTTCTTTTATTAGTTATGATGTCTTCCATATACTTTTCATAAGGAGGCATTTTCAAGATATCAGTCAAGCGAGTACGCAAAAAGACTGGCCTCAATATTTTAGCAAAGCGTTCAAATTCTTCCTCATCATTATTTTTAGTTGACTTATATAACACCCTCGATGCGACTATATCTCCCACGTGTCGAGGCACGACTTAGAGGCAAAATCGCATTGAAGGCATATGTCGCAAGTGAGGTAATCTTCACACAACCCATGTAATATAATAAGGAATAAGAGATACGTAGTTGGCTTACAATCGCCACTTCACACAATTACATGAATAAAGCATTACATCAACCAAATACACTCATGGTCCGACTACGGAACCAAAATAAAAGAAGAACCCCAAATGCGACAAAGGTCCCCGATCGACCCCAACTGGGCTCCACTACTGATCAACTGGAACGAAACAACACAAAGGACAAGATCTTCATCGAGCTCCTCCTGAGCTTGGTTGCGTCATCTGCTCGGTCTCAACGGCACCTGCAAGCTGGTTTTGGAAGTATCTGTGAGTCACAGGGACTCAGCAATCTTGCACCCTCGCGATCAAGACTATTTAAGCTTATGGGTAAGGTAAAGGTATGAGGTGGAGCTGCAGCAAGCGTCTAGCATATATGGTGGCTAACATACGCAAATGAGAGCGAGAAGAGAAGGCAAAACATGGTCGATAAAAGTATGATCAAGAAGTGATCCTGGACTACCTACGTCAAGCATAACTCCAACAACCGTGTACACTTCCCGGACTCCGCCGGAAAGAGACCATCATGGTTACACACGTGGTTGATTTATTTTAATTAAGGTCAACTTCATGTTTTCTACAACCGGACGTTAACAAATTCCCATCTGCCCATAACCGCGGGCACGGCTTTCGAAAGTTCAAAACCCTGCAGGGGTGTCCCAACTTAGCCCACGACAAGCTCTCACGGTCAACGAAGGAATAGACCTCCTCCCGAGACATTCCGATCAGACTCGGTATCCCGGTACTCCAAGACATCCTCGACAATGGTAAAACAAGTCCAGCAAAACCACCCGATGCGCCGACATCCCGATAGGAGCTGCACATATCTCGTTCTCAGGGCACACCGGATAAGCTAAGCGTACAGGAGCCGACGTAACCCAAGTTGCCAAGGGATGGCCCTGCACGGTGCTCTGGGTTGGACCAACACTTAGACAAGCACTGGCCCGGGGGGGGTTAAAATAAGATGACCCTTGGGCTGGCCTAACCCAAGGGAAAAAGAGGCTAGGTGGCAAATGGTAAAACCAAGGTTGGGCCTTGCTGGAGGAGTTTTATTCAAAGCGAACTGTCAAGGGGTTCCCATATACCCAACCGCGTAAGGGACGCAAAATCCGGGAACATAACACCGATATAACAGAAACTAGGGCGGCAAGAGTGGAACAAAACACCAGGCATAAGGCCGAGCCTTCCACCCTTTACCAAGTATATAGATGCATTAATTAAATAAGATATATAGTGATATCCCAACAAGTAAATAAATGTTCCCACAAGGAACGGTCTCCAATCTTCACCTGCAACTAACAACGCTATAAGAGGGGCTGAGCAAAGCGGTAACATAGCCAAACAACGGTTTGCTAGGACAATGGTGGGTTAGAGGCTGAACATGGCAATTTGGGAGGCTGACAAGCAAGTGGTAGGCATCGTAGCATTGGCACAGCAAAAGAGCGAGCATCTAGCATAGCAAAGATAGTAGTGATTTCGAGGGTATGATCATCTTGCCTGAAATCCCGTAAGGAAGAAGAACGAGTCCATGAAGAAGACAAACGGGCGTCGACGAACGGATCCTCACAAACTCGACGTTATCGGAACCAACCGGAAGAAGCAATCACCGGAAAAGAAGCACACAACATAGTAAACAACCAACACATCAACATGGCATGATGCACAATCGAGTATGATGCATGTCCGGTTTAAAGGGGGCATGGCATGGCAAAATGCACAAACAATCCTACACATTAAGTGGAGCACAATATGCATCGGGATGCATATTGACAAAACACCACATGGATTAGTTAGTTCTCTCTCGTTTATGTACCCAACCATATTAAATGTTGTTAAAACATGGCAAGAGGGTGAAGCAAAGCAAAACTACCTATCTAGTCAAGGTTAAATAAGGCCGGAAGCAACGAACAACAATTCCGGTAAATCCCCATAGCATATTTTAGATTTGGTACTGATCTGTCCTAAACACAATTTTAGAGTTGTTTAACATGCAAAGCAATGTCACCATGATAAACTAGGCAAAATTCTACCCCATTTACATATAAAGTTTATTTAAATCGGAGTTACGGTTATTTAGTTATGAATTAAATCATTTTAGCATGGCATAGGAGTAAATTTAACCAACATCAATTTAAACAATTTTAATTGTTGTTATCATGATGCAGATGACATGAACAAGTTTATGCAAATTTTATTAAAAGTTGATAAGAGCATTATGAAGCATTTGTCACCGTGGTGGAAAGAAGAGGGATGCCACGGTAACGAATCCGAAAATGATGCCATGGCAACATATTGGTTCCGGTAACTCGATTGAGATCCCGGTGCAAAAGAAAATGCGACGGGAGCGTGACACGCGATAGGAGGTGGGGTGATCCCGGATACCGGGTTCCCACAAGATGGTGGCAAGGCAAAAGAGGGGCAACGTGCATCGAACAACTCCGACACGGAGCAAACACGAGCATTTCATACATCACACATGCATTCATTCACGGCGGTCGTCCCGGGGTTATACCTTCAAAGCGTGCGTTATCGGAGCGCTTCGGGTCAAGCGGGGTAGAGGAGGTAGTGGAAGTAGACGTTCTCGGGCGTCGAGGGAAGTAGTGGTTCACGCGGCGGTAGTCGAAGTAGACGTTCTCGCACGCTCTAGGGTCGACGGTAGAGGTTCTCGCGATCTCGGCGACGGTAGTCGGACTTGGTGAAACCGAGTTCTTCGGAGGTCGTCATGGTACTTGTTCACGTTGTAGTCGTACACGGCGCGTTGTGAACGTAGTTGTACTCACGGCCTTCGGTAATGGAACTTGGGCATCGTGGTACACATTGTCGGGGTACTCGTCCCATCACCGGGCGTAGTCGTTCACGTTCGGAGGGGAACTTGGCGTCGAGGGGCTTGGTGCATCCCAGATCTTCGGGCTCACGGTACTTGGCGCTTGAGGTTCCAAATCCAGTTTCGAACGCGTCCACGCAAAACATCATAAGTGCAAAGAGGCCACGACTTGGCGTTGTTCCGGTCATCACGCGAGGATGCTCCTGACGCTCGCGGACGGCGTGGACTTGAAGCGAGGAGGAGGCCACGGTAGGAGGTCGGCGACGTGGACTTGGGGGTGCCGGTGACGCTTGGCGCGATGCAGGGCTCCGGCGGCACGTCGAAAGGGTGCAGCATCTGCTGTTGCTGCCGGCGACGAGGGGGAAGCAGGGCAGGCGGAGTTCCTGCTCGACGAGGCGCAGGTGAAGGCGTCGTGGTGCTCTGCTGCAGGGTGCCATGGCGGGGAGGCGACGAAGAGGAGATGTCCACGACAGCGTCGGGCAGGGCTCGAGGCAGAGGGCAACCGCGAACCGCGGAGGCGCGGCAACAGAGGCCGAAGGGGAGGTCGATGCCGCGAGAAGGGAGGCACAAGGACTCGTCGGATCCAGTGTGAGGAGGACAGGAGCGGGCGGCCGGCATGGTGCTCATGGACGGGCAGCTCGGGCGCGAGGCTAGGAGGAGAACCAGGGGGGCGACTAGGTCGCCTGCAGGTGACCAGAGGCTGGCCGGGGTGGCCGCTGGCGGCGTCGGCGTGGGAAGATGGAAGGGCGAGGAGAGGGGATCGAGAGAATGGGGATCGAGGGAGAGAATGGTGCTGCCAGGGAGAGAGATGGCATCGAGGGGAGATGGCGGCGCTGCGGGAACGAGAGGGAGACGAGTGCGGGATCGGGATCGCGGCCTAGGGTTACAGGGGCGCGGCTGGGCCTTGGGCCACTGGCTGCGGGGAAGGTCGGCCGGGCGTGGGAGGCCTTGGTGGGCCGGCGCGACGAAAGGGAGAGGCCCAGGTGGCTGGCGGGGATGGAGAGGCCCAGGTGGGCTGGACTCTCTTTCCCTCTTTCTCAAATTCTCTCTTAACCAAAAAGAGAAAAATAGAAAATAGATAGAAGGGAAAAAATAGAAAGAGAGGGTATGGATGGAATTTGGGCACGGGGAATATTTTTCCGGACTCTCAAAAATATGCTCGTTCCGAGAAAATAGAAAAGGCCATGATAGAAAGATTTAAATTCAAACTCATTTGAATTTAATTCAAATGGGTTTGAACTAGGACTAGGTTCTAGGAGTGCCCAAAAATGTTGAGATTTTTGGTAAAGCTCCGGAAAGTGACGAAAGGATATATGGCAAAGTTAGGGGCCAAGAATTGAAATAATAAAAGGCATTGGGATTTTTGCAAGTGTGTTGTGGTGATTCCAAAGAAAGGATAATTTTTATAATAGCTCCACTAATATTGGGAGGATATGTTATAAAGAGAAGTCATCCTTCCCTCGATTTAAATGGATCGAAGATCCATACGAATTATTTAGTTGAGATGCAAAAGATTATGACATGATGACATGATGACATGATGCAATGCACATGATGACGTAACATGATGCAACACGCAAGCACATGACAACGCAATAACATCGAATAAATGCACGACACCTGGCACATCGGTCTCGGGGCGTTACAACACTCCACCACTACGAGAGGATCTCGTCCCGAGATCTCGAATGGCACCGGGGGGAAAACGGAAGAGAAAGAGAAGAGGTAAAAATAAGTTGCTTCATTGACAAAAGAGTGAAACCACGAACCTTGAAGAGGTTGAACAACTTCGAGAATATAATATAACGAAGGAGAACAAAGTCGACAGCACTCCGTTAGAAAAGAGGAACAAGGAAGAACAAATTCAGACAGCACTCCTGTTGAAAAGAGATGCAAGACTTGATAAGGCGAAAAGAACATGAGCAAAAGGGCACAGTACTCCGGTTGAGAAGGGATGCCAAATTTGATAAGATGAGAGAGCTCGAAAGAAAACACGACACTCCGGTTGAATGGATAAGCAAAGAAAAGAATACTATCATGACAAACCAAGAAGATGGGTTGAAGAGAGCAACATCACAAGCCTCCGGAATGAAGGGAAACAAGATCTTGAGAGAGCACGGTCAACAAATGCTAGAACGGAGTTGTTGGAAAAACCAACAACGAAAGAATAAGCTTGTAGTGGGCTTATAGAAAAACATCTCGAAACTAGAGGTGATAACCTGCCACTCACGGGAAAAGAATTGTATTGATATGAACAAGTAGACGAGAAACTATATCATCGGGAGGACAAATGAAGAACTTGGGTCATTATAAGCACCATAAATAGCAACCGTCCCTAGGGATGGCTTAAGGTGAAATATAACCCAAGACAATACCAACGAATAGGTTGATGGATTTAAAATACCTCATTCATAACAACATGCGAATCATAAAACATGAACCCAAATTATCAAGAATGACATAATACCACCTCCAATAATATGGTAGAAAGAATTGCACTCCGGATAGCAAGATGAAGAAGGCTTGAGCTCCTTAGAAAAGAATCTCAAATAAAAAGTTGGAGAAGGAATTAAATCCTTGATGAACCATCATGTAGAACCTCCATGAAGAACTCCGTTAAACAGAAGAATGATCAAACGGAAAGAAAAGGTTAGTTGAAAACACAAGGTGAAACCTTGTAATGATTAGATGGAACTTCGCGACGAGATAATGCGGAAAAGCTTGGAACTCCAGAAAAGAAAGATGAACAAATGAAATCAAGGATTTGATGAGCCTCCGGAATAAAGAATTAATCACTTGGATGAACAAGAATAAGAATTACATTATGCTTATCCTTCACCAATTCAAATTGATGACAACCAATGGAATTGGCATACTACTTATTCCCGTAGAAAGGATTAAGATAGATAATGCGCAAACTTGAAGAGGCCTTCGATGATCCACCGGTAGGATTTGCAAGAACGGAAGTATGATAATGTAAGAAGAGGAAACTTGAACAAACCACCGTAAGAGTTAAAATGAACGAAGAAAAGATAAAGAAACTCCGGGAAGAATTATAAAATGAACAGAGATTGAGAGGATTTAGAAACATGAGAACGAAGAGATCACGAGCCGACTAAAGATCACTAGAACGAAGGACGGTTAAAAATAGGAGAATGATAACTGATAGCTGAGAATGAATAAACCTGAATTGATGGACTCCGGATAACAAATTGAGAAGACTCTTGCATTGCTCCGGATGGGTAAAAGAATTCTCACGATCAAAACAATTATGAGAGGATGGCAACAAGCTAGAATCACGAATCTTGAAGATAATGGAGCAAGATTGAGAGAAAAATCTTCTTCGGTCTTCAAATGTTGAGAATGACGACGAGAAGCACCACCAAGAATTATTTAGACACTCCGGAAGAATGAAAACGAAGAGGTTGAGCCAACGATGAAAAGATTTAACCGATCTTGGAGAAAGACATTTGACTGATGATACATCATTCTTACGTCAAACATCGAAAGGAATTTGAGAATACCTCCGGGAAAATAAGAAGAGTCAGGTAAGATCCTGGGAAAGGACCTATGGGTTAGGGCCCACTCAAAAGAAACACCGTTGAATGATTTAAAAGAGGGGTTGCACCGGTTGAATAAAAAAAAGGCTTGAATGAGATAAGAACCTCGAAAGATATTGAACGAAAGCAGAGTGAAAAACACGAATCTTTGAGATATCTTGAGCACTCCAGAACAAATGAATAACGAGAAGTGAATTATTATGAGGAGCACCGGTAAGAGAAGGTACTTGAAACGAGGAAAAATGATATGATCAACACCAAAACTAGAATTAAATCCATCGAAGAAGAAAGAGAATGAAGAATGACGAACTTGAAGCTCCGTTAGAATCTTCATGTGAATCACCGGGTAAGAACATTAAGGGAAAGGAATGGAGAGACTTCACAAGAATAAAAGGATACTTGATTAAGGAATCTGAATCCTTGAAGAAAAAGGGTGGGTGGGCAGGAAAAACAAAGGCAACTTGGAGATGGATGAAACAAACACCATTGAGAAGAAACTGATATTTGATCTTGCGGATGTTGAAATGATCGGATCCACTTGAAGAGAAACACGCCGGTTGAAAAAGGATTGACATGACAATCTCGATTATCATGAAGGATTAGTATTCACATAGAGGTATAAGAACACCATTTAGGAAAGGTATGGAATCAACACTTGACATTGAAGCAACTCGAATACCACAACTCAAAACAAAAACAAAGGGTTGGCTTGCAGAATAAGCCAGAACAAACATATGATAGAGATTTCGTCCGAAGTTTTCGTGGTGGGACCTACACGGGCTTGATCGTACAGCACCATCATGTACAAGGCAGTGCACATGACATACGAAACGTCCCCAAGTCAGCATAACCAAGGACTCTTTAAGACACAACGAGACCACTGTAAAATCGACCGTGAATAGGCGAACCACTAGACGTCGAACCCCAATGTCATATCATACATCTGTCGGAAAGAAATCCTAAGAGCTACTTGACTTCCCACCTATGAAACTCCCGAAATTTTCCGGTTATGCAATCAGGTGTTGGGGATACAGGGGAAGCATAATATCTCACCCAAGCTAGCAAATCCTACATCCAGCTGCATCCATCCTTCAACACATAACCAAGAAACCTTCGGAAACCATCTATCTCAACCTTCGAAAAGCATCCGTTATACAAGTTATGGCGATACTCCCGAACTCCCGCCCCAGTACTAGGTGGCGTCGAGGTTATCTCACAAACGAACTGCATCAAAGAGATTTTCGATGTCGCGGACATATCTCAAGTATACCAGAATTGCAACGATAAAATTATGATGACAACACCTCAGAGCTCAACTCCCCGGGACACTTCCACTAAACCCCTGACAGGAGGCACCAAGACAGTATTCTCATCATAAGCCATCGGAACAAAACCAAGATACTCGCGTGATCCTAAATTTTTTTTTAGTGAAATTTGGGAAGAGAAGAGTCAAAACTCTACGTCAGGATGCCTTACCAGAGCGATGAGGAGACTGGGGAGTAAAAAGAATTCCTAAGCTCTCCGATATATAATTCCTAAGGACTCAAAACATTTTTCTAGACACAACTCGGCTGCTAAAAACGATCAAGCAATGGGGGCTCCTAAGGTCGGGGAAGGCTCTGATTACCAACTTATAACACCCTCGATGCGACTATATCTCCCACGTGTCGAGGCACGACTTAGAGGCATAATCGCATTGAAGGCATATGTCGCAAGTGAGGTAATCTTCACACAACCCATGTAATATAATAAGGAATAAGAGATACATAGTTGGCTTACAATCGCCACTTCACACAATTACATGAATAAAGCATTACATCAACCAAATACACTCATGGTCCGACTACGGAACCAAAATAAAAGAAGAACCCCAAATGCGACAAAGGTCCCCGATCGACCCCAACTGGGCTCCACTACTGATCAACTGGAACGAAACAACACAAAGGACAAGATCTTCATCGAGCTCCTCCTAAGCTTGGTTGCGTCATCTGCTCGGTCTCAACGGCACCTGCAAGCTGGTTTTGGAAGTATCTGTGAGTCACAGGGACTCAGCAATCTCGCACCCTCGTGATCAAGACTATTTAAGCTTATGGGTAAGGTAAAGGTATGAGGTGGAGCTGCAGCAAGCGTCTAGCATATATGGTGGCTAACATACGCAAATGAGAGCGAGAAGAGAAGGCAAAGCACGGTCGATAAAAGTATGATCAAGAAGTGATCCTGGACTACCTACGTCAAGCATAACTCCAACAACCGTGTTCACTTCCCGGACTCCGCCTGAAAGAGACCATCACGGTTACACACGCGGTTGGACTTTCACATCCAAATACACTATCTTGGAAATATTTTGTGATTGTGAGCCCCCATCAAAATATTATATGCCAAAATTGTTGACGTTCGACAAGGAAGACAATGTAATGGTTTATGTTTGTTCATATTCACATAGAAGTTATATTGTGATAGATCCTTCAACATGTGGTGCTTGCCCCCCATCCTTGCTAGCCAAAAATTCCGCACCAAGTAGAGATACTACTTGTGCATCCAAAAACCCTTAAACCCAAATCTTATTTTCAAGAGTCCATCATACCTACCTAAGGATTGGGAAATATCCTTCAAGTAAGTTGTCATCGGTGAAATAAGGCAATAAAAAGTTCTTCTAAAAGTGTTAGATCATTTAGTGTAAGAGAAAATTTAGTGTTGTACGAACTTGTGATGGAAAAGAATAAAAGCGACAGACTGCATAATAAAGGTTGCTATCATAAGGGTCAATATAACGTGGCATTCTTTTGCACTAAGGGCTTGAGCATACAAACAAATAAGCGCATCGCAACCTCTGCTTCCCTCTGCGAAAGGCCTACCTTTTACGTTTATGTATTTACTTTCATGCAAGAGTCAAAGTTTTTCTCTCCATTTCCTTATATTTTTTGTCTTTTGGCAAGCATCATGTGGTGAGGAAAGATCTAGGCACATATATCCCGTTGGATATGGGTAGCATGAGTTATTATTGTTGACATCACCCTTGAGGTTAATACATTGGGAGGCGAAATTATAGCTCCTATCTTTCTATGTGTCCAGTTGAAACGTTTTGCTCATGTGTATGCGGTGAGTGTTAGCAATCATAGAAGACTATATGATGGTTGAGTATGTGGAGCTCTTACTTAAACTCTGTTGAATAAGTTGAATTACAATCGCTTGGTGACTAAGAATAGGTTGTTGAGTTTCAAGAGAATTCATTTTTTGAACCTTAACATGTGAATTGGTTGCCACTTTAACATGAGAAGTTTTATAAGAAATAATTGCTGTTATGATGCTAGGAAAAGTGATTGAAATTGTCATTGATCAAACTTGTGCACTTAGCTAGCATTCACACTTCATAAATTATTTCTTTTATCACTTACCTACTCGAGGATGAGTAGGAATTAAGCTTGGGGATGCTGATACATCTCCAACATATCTATAATTTATGAAGTATTCATGATGTTATATTATCATTCTTGGTGTTTTACAATCATTTTATAGCAACTTTATATCATATTTTGGGACTAACCTATTGACCCAGTGCCTAGTGCCAGTTGCTATTTTTTGCTTGTTTTTTACATCGCAGGAAATAAATATCAAGTGGAGTCCAAATACCGCGAGACTTTTTGTGGATTTTTTATGGACCAGGAGACATCCATAGGGCCCAGGCACGCCCAGGTGGGTTGTGCCCACCTCCGTGGCCTCCCGCACCCCCTTCTTTGCCCGATAAATTCCCAAATATTCCAAAAACCCTCGGGGTAACCCTAGATCAGGAGTTCCACCGCCGCAAGGCTCTGTACCCATGAGAAACCAATCTAGACCCCGTTCCGGCACTCCGCCAAAGGGGGGGATCATCACCAGTGGCCATCTTCATCATCCCGGCGGCCACCATGATGAGGAGGGAGTAGTCCACCCTTGGGCTGAGGGTTTGTACCAGTAGCTATGTGTTTAATCTCTCTCTCTCTCTCTCTCTCGTGTTGTTGAGATGTCACGATCTTGATATATCGTGGGCTTTGTTAATATAGTCGGATCATATGGTGTTTTCCCCCTCTTTATCTTGCGATGAATTGAGTTTTCCCTTTGAGATTTTGTTTTATCGAATTGAATACTTTTATGGATTTGGGAGCACATGATATATGTTTTTCATATGAATACCCATGGTGACAACAGGGTATTATTTTGATTCACTTGATATATGTTTTGCCACTCAACTCGCAGATTCTCGAGGTGACATTGGGGTAATCTACGCATATGGGTTGATGCACGTTCTTGTCTTTGTTTCTCCGATAGAAATCTTGGGGCACTCTTTGAGGTTCTTTGTGTTGGATTGAGTATTATGAATCTGAAATTATTTGGTGTTATTTTTAGTATGAACTCTTGGATAGATAGATAGAAAAGAATAGCCTCGATGTGGTTTCGTACCCTACAAACAATTTCTTCGTATGTTCTCTGCTAGATAGGAACTTTGGAGTGATTCTTCATTGCACGTTGAGGGATGGTTATATGATCTAATTATATTAACATTGTTGAGAGATTGCATTAGCAAAAGTACGGACCCTAGGCCTCATTTTCAAGCATTGCAATACCGTTTTTGTGCCCGTTTACTATTTACTACCTTGATGTTTTTATTTATTGAGATTATAAAAATATATTTGTACCATCCATATTACACTTTTATCACCATCTCTTCGCCGAACTAGTGCACCTATATAATTTGCCAGTGTATTAGGTGTGTTGGGGACACAAGAGATTTGTTGTATTTGGTTGCAGGGTTGTTTGAGAGAGACCATCTTCATCCTACGCCTCCCACAGATTGATAAACCTTAGGTCATCCACTTGAGGGAAAATTGCTACTGTCCTACAAAACTCTATGCTTGGAGGCCCAACACGTGTCTACAAGAATAAAGTTGCATAGTAGACATCATTAGAGAGACGACCAAGATGCTACGATGGAGATCAAGGTATCGAGCCCGTGACGATGGAGATCATGACGATGCTTTGGAGATGGAGATCAAAAGCACAAGATGATGATGGCCGTATCATGTCACATATTTTGATTGCATGTGATTTTTATCTTTTATGAATCTTATTTTGCTTAGTACGGCGGTAGCATTATAAGATGACCGCTTACTAAAATTTCAAGGTATAAGTGTTCTCCCCGAGTATGCACCGTTGCGACAGTTCGTCGTGTTGAGACACCACTTGATGATCAGGTGTGATAGACTCTACGTTCACATACAACGGGTGCAAGACAATTTTGCACATCCAGAATACTCGGGTTAAACTTGACGAGCCTGGCATGTACAGACATGGCCTCGGAACACTGGAGAGCGAAAGGTCGAATGTGAATCATATAGTAGATATGATCAACATAGAGATGTTGACCATTGATGACTACGCCATCTCATTTAGGTGACTTGAGGATGTCTATCTAAGTGGGAGTTCTTAAGTAATATGATTAATTGAACTTAATTTATCATGAACTTAGTCCTGATAGTTTTTGCATATCTATGTTGTAGATCAATGGCCTGTGCTACCCTTCCCTTGAATTTTAATGCGTTCCTAGAGAAAGCTAAGTTGAAAGATGATGGTAGCAACTAGACGGACTGGGTCCGTAACTTGAGGATTATCCTCATTGCTACATAGAAGAATTATGTCCTTGATGCACCGCTAGGTGAAAGGCCTGCTGCAGGAGCAGATGATGATGTTATGAACGTCTGGCAAGCTCGATCTGATGACTACTCGATAGTTCAGTGTGCCATGCTTTATGGCTTAGAATCGAGACTTCAAAGACATTTTGAACGTCATGGACCATATGAGATGTTCTAGGAGTTGAAGTTAATATTTCAAGCAAATGCCCGAGTTGAGAGATATGAAGTCCCCAACAAGTTCTATCGCTGCAAGATGCTGGAGAATAGTTCTGTCAGTGAACACATACTCAAAATGTCTGGGTATCATAATCACTTGACTCAGCTGGGAGTTAATCTTCTAGATGATAGTGTTATTGACAGAGTCCTTCAATCACTGCCACCAAGCTACAAATGCTTCGTGATGAACTATAATATGCAAGGGATGGATAAGACAATTCCTGAGCTCTTCACTATGCTCAAAGCTGCGGAGGTAGAAATCGGGAAGGAGCATCAAGTGTTGATGGTTAACAAGACCACTAGTTTAAATAAAAAGGGCAAGGGAAAGAAGGGAACTTCAAGAAGAATGGCAAGCAAGTTGCCACTCCCGGGAAGAAGCCCAAATCTGGACCAAAGCCTGAAACTGAGTGCTTCTACTGGAAAGGAACTGATCACTGGAAGCGGAACTGCTCCAAGTATTTGGCGGATAAGAAGGATGGCAAAGTGAACAAAGGTATATTTGATATACATGTTATTGATTGATGTCTATGAAAGCACAAGGGCTCCCGGGGTGGTTTTGGTAATTAATGTCAACATATCTCTTGTTGGACTAACACTTTTACCTAGTATGTTTCAGATAAGTTCAACAATGGAGTGGCATGGACTAGAGGATGTGGAACCCCTTCAAGATGCTAAGGACAAAGGATTGGCTCAAGCTTCAAGATCAAGACTCTACATTTTCTATTTTAGTGATCCAAGATCACATTGAGTCTATAGGAAAAGCCAATACTATCAAGGAGGGATGAGGTGTTGCTTACTGGCTTGCTTGCTCAAAGTGCTTAGTGATATGCTCCAAAACCCTCAACTACCTTCCCACATCCACATATGACCTAAACCAAAAGTCAAACTCGGCCCCACCGATTCTTTCTATCCGGCGCCACCGAGTTTCAAATGTCATAACCACTGCCACAAACCCTAGGCAAATCGGTCTCACCGATAGGGATCTTGGTCTCACCGAGATGGGATTGTAATCTCTCTGTTTCCCTTCGTAACGTTTCGGTCTTACCGAGATGAGCGATCGGTCCCACTGAGATTGCAATGTAAACTCTCTGTTTCCCTTTTGTAACATTTCGGTCTCACCGAGATGAGCGAATCGGTCCCACCGAGTTTACCTGACCAACTCTTTGGTTAGCTCATTACCAAAATCGGTCCCACCGAGTTTGTGTAATCGGTCACACCGAGATTATGTTATGCCCTAACCCTAACCATATCAGTCCTACCGAGTTGCATCTCAGTCCCACCGAAAATCCTAACGGTCACTAGGTTTGCTGAATCGGTCCGACCGAGTTTAACCATTTGGTCCCATCGAGTTTGGCAAATTGTGTGTAACAGTTAGATTTTGTGTGGAGGCTATATATACCCCTCCACCCACTCTTCATTCGTGGAGAGAGCCATCAGAACATACCTACACTTCCAATACACATTTTCTGAGAGAGAACCACCTACACTTGTGTTGAGGTCAAGATATTCCATTCCAACCATATGAATCTTGATCTCTAGCCTTCCCCAAGTTGCTTTCCACTCAAATCTTCCTTCCACCAAATCCAAATCCTGTGAGAGAGAGTTGAGTGTTGGGGAGACTATCATTTGAAGCACAAGAGCAAGGAGTTCATCATCAACACACCATTTGTTACTTCTTGGAGAGTGGTGTCTTCTAGATTGGCTAGGTGTCACTTGGGAGCCTCCGACAAGATTGTGGAGTTGAACCAAGGAGTTTGTAAGGGCAAGGAGATCGCCTACTTCGTGAAGATCTACCGCAAGTGAGGCAAGTCCTTCGTGGGCGACGACCGTGATGGAATAGACAAGGTTGCTTCTTCGTGGACCCTTCATGGGTGGAGCCCTCCGTGGACTCGCGCAACCGTTACCCTCCGTGAGTTGAAGTCTCCATCAACGTGGATGTACGATAGCACCACCTGTCGGAAACACGACAAAAACATCTGTGTCCCCAATTGCGTTTGAATACTCCAAACCCTTCCCTTTACATTCTTGCAAGTTGCATGCTTTACTTTCCGCTGCTCATATACTCATTGCATGCTTGCTTGATATGTATTGTGTTTGTTAAACTTGTGCTTAAACTCCACTTAAAGTTAAGAATATTAAAAACTGCAACTTTTGGCACTTAGTGTCTAATCACCCCCCTCTAGAAACCTCTTCTCGATCCTTTCAATTGGTATCAGAGCTTTGGTCTCCATTGCCTTGGTTTTAACACCATTGGAGGAAGATGGATGTGTCTACTTTGGGGAGTCTTAGACATAGAGTTCCTATTCTTGATGGAGAATACTTTCATGAGTGGAAAAATGAAATGCTTGAGATTTTCAATGAATATCATTTGAACAAGTACATTACTAGCCCTTGTGCACCTCATGTTGATCCTTTGCACCCTACCCTAGATGAAGATATTGACATGATTCGCAATCTTAGAACTGTTGAGCTCATCATTAGAGGCTTGCCTAGAAACTTGATTAGATGTTTGCCTACTCTCAAGTGTGCCTACACCATATGGACATTTCTTGAGGAATGATTTCCAGATTATTCCTTGAAAAATTTAGACGAAATTCTCCATAAGTCTATTGCCTTGAGTAAGATGAACTCTAGTGATCCTAGCTTTGGTGATTGTCTATTTGAGCTTACCAATCTCAAGTGTGCTAAAAGAAATGTTGGAATCATTAGCGATATCATATCCGAAGCTATTAGAATTCATAAAGGTAACCATTGTGATGATCATTTATCTAATGAATTACCCTCTCTAGGAATTGATCAATCACAAGATGATGTTGAACATGAATACTCGAGCGAGGATGATGATGATGATGATGATGATGATAGTGACTATGATCTCGATGATGCGATGAGACACTTTGGTCTTATGGCAAATCTTCGCGGCTACATGGCTGGAGGAAAGGAATGGGTCCTTGATAGTGGATGTACTGATCATATGACCGGAGATAAAGACATGTTCCGTGAGCTTGCTGAAAATGACGACCCTCGAAAGTATGTCACTTTTGGTGATAATTCAAAGGGTAAGGAGGTTGGCCTCGGTAAGGTGGCCATCTCACATGATAGCTCCATACAAAATGTCATACTCGTTGAATCTCTTGGCTACAACTTACTTTCAATATCTAGACTTGCGGATTTCGGTTTCAATGTCTTATTCACTGAAGTAGATTGCCAAGTGTTTCGTAGAGACAATCATAAAATGGTCTTTACCGGTATACGTAGAGGAGATCTTTACATTGTTTATTTCACTAAAAGGGCTCAACCTAGAACTTGCTTAATTACCAAATCTTCTAAAGGCTGGTTGTGGCATAGAAGACTAGGTCATGTTGGTATGCGAAATCTTGATAAGCTTATTAAAGGTGATCATATCCTTGGAATAAAAGATGTCATATTTGACAAGGATAGACTTTGTAGTGCTTGTCAAGCAGGGAAACAGGTTGGAGGAAGTCACCGCGCGAAGAACATCATGACCACAAGGAGACCACTCGAGCTACTTCACATGGATCTCTTTGGTCCAAATGCCTACAAGAGTCTCGGTGGTAACTCATTTGGTCTAGTCATAGTTGATGATTTTTCAAGATTTACGTGGGTGTTCTTTCTTGATAACAAATCGCAGGTCCAAAAGATCTTCAAAAACTTCGCTAGGAAGGCCCAAAATCATTTTGACGTGAAGATCAAGAAGGTTCGGAGCGACAACGGAACGGAGTTCAAGAACGCAAATGTGGACACCTTTCTTGACGAAGAAGGGATTTCACACGAGTTCTCGGCTACGTACACACCTCAACAAAATGGAGTTGTTGAAAGGAAGAACGGGACTCTTATCGAGATGGCAAGAACGATGCTTGATGAGTACAAAATGCCAAAGCACTTTTGGGCGGAAGCGGTTGAGACAGCTTGTCATGCAACAAATCGCTTGTATCTTCACAAGCTACTCGGCAAGACGGCATACGAGCTCCTCACCGGTAACAAACCCCAAGTTGGATACTTTCGAGTATTCGGCTCAAAGTGCTACATTCTTGATAAGCATCATCGTTCTAAATTTGCTCCTAAATCTCATGAAGGTTTCCTACTCGGTTATGGCTCAAACTCTCACACTTACCGTGTCTACAACAATTTCACCCGAAAGGTTGAAGAGACGGTAGATGTGAAGTTTGATGAATCTAACGGTTCGCAAGTAGAGCAATTGCCAATTGATGTAGGAGACAAAGACCCTTCGGAAGCAATTCAAGACTTGTCCATTGGCAAGATTCGTCCAACGGAAGTGAAGGAGAGTACCTCGTCCGTCCAAGTGGAAGCTTCTACCTCACGACAAGGTGAACCAAGAGTTGATACGGAAGCATCCACAAGTGGGACACGCCAAGATGAAGAAAACGAGGAAGCGCACCAAGATGAACATCAACAACCTCCTTCTCCACCATGACAAGAGAACGACAACGTCAACAATGAAGAAGGCCAAGAAGAAGCACAAGATGAAGAGGATGTTCCACCCCGACCCAAGCAAAAGCTTTCATGAGTTCGAGCCAGAATTGCTAAGGATCATCCCGTCGAGAAAATCTACAATGATATCCAAACCGGGAGAATCACTCGCTCTAAAACTCATTTAGCTAACTTTTGTGAACATTACTCATTCATCTCTAGCATTGAACCCATGAAGGTTGAAGAAGCATTGGAGGATCCGGACTGGATAAACGCTATGCATGAAGAGCTACACAACTTTGAGAGAAATCAAGTGTGTACATTGGTCGAGAAGCCCGACAACAACCACAACATAATTGGTACCAAATGGGTGTTTCTCAACAAGCAAGATGAAGATGGACAAGTGGTTCGCAACAAAGCACGTCTCGTCGCCGAAGGCTACACACAAGTTGAAGGTATGGACTATGGTGAGACATATGCTCCCGTTGCTAGACTTGAGTCCATTCGCATCTTACTTGCTTATGCTAATCACCATGATATCACCTTATACCAAATGGACATTAAAAGTGCTTTTCTAAATGGCAAAATCGAGGAGGAAGTTTATGTTAAGCAACCTCCCGGCTTCTTCAATCCTAAGAAACCTAATCATGTTTACAAACTTCACAAAGCCCTTTATGGTCTTAAACAAGCTCCTAGAGCATGGTATAAATGCTTGACCAAGTTCCTTATTGAAAAAGGCTTTGAAATTGGTAAAATTGATTCTACTCTTTTTACTAAAAGGGTTAATGGAGAACTATTTGTGTGCCAAATTTATGTTGATGATATCATATTTGGTTCAACTAACCCTCATTTTAGTGGGAAGTTCGGAAAGCTAATGTCGGAGAAGTTTGAGATGTCTATGATGAGTGAACTCAAATTCTTTCTCGGTTTGCAAATCAAGCAAACTAAGGAAGGTACCTTTGTCTCTCAAACGAAGTACACCAAGGACTTATTCCAGAAGTTCAATATGCAAGAATGCAAAGGTATGACTACACCCATGCCTACTAGTGGACATCTTGATTTGACCAAAGATGGTGAACCGGTTGATCAAAAGGTTTATCGCTCTATGATTGGTTCATTGTTATATCTATGTGCCTCTCGTCCCGATATTTTGCTAAGTGTGTGCATGTGTGCATGATATCAAGCTGCTCCTAAAGAGTGTCATCTTAAGGCTGTGAAAAGGATAGTGAGATACCTAATCCATACACCAAAATTTGGCATTTGGTATCCTAAGAGGTCCTCTTTTGATCTTGTTGGCTACTCCGATTCGGACTATGCCGGAGACAATGTTGATAGAAAATCCACTTCGAGTACTTGTCAATTCCTTGGTAGATCTCTTGTGTCTTGGTCTTCCAAGAAACAAAACTCGGTATCCTTATCCACCGCCGAAGCGGAATACATTGTGGCTGGTTCATGTTGTGCTCAATTACTTTGGATGACCCAAACTCTTAAAGATTATGGGATATATGTGAAACATGTTCCATTGCTATGTGACAATGAAAGTGCTATTAAGATTGCTCACAATCTCGTGCAACATTCTCGAACTAAGCATATTGAAGTTCGTCATCATTTCATTCGAGGCCATGTTGCAAAAGGGGACATTAACCTTAAGCATGTTCGCACCGATAAGAAATTGGCGGATATATTCACTAAACCACTTGATGATAAAGTGTTTTGCAGGTTGAGAGGTGAATTTAACATCATTGATGCTTCAAACTTGGAGTAGGAACTCCATTTGATACATGCGGGCATGAGCCTATGACTAATCCTCGATATTTCTCTTATGATGCTATTCATATGTCTTGGATATATTTGTACCTTGCATGTTATCTAACCCGTGTAGGTACTTGGTTGAATCTAAATCTATGAGATTGCAACTCACTCACATCTTGAGCAATCTCTACATCACCAAGTCTCTACACAATGGTGGTTGAAGACAAGGAAGCACGAAACCATTCAAACATATCCTTTGGCAAATTCTATGTTGAGTCTCATGATTGTCATGTTGGATACACAAGTGCTCTTCCTTGCAAAGCTAACCCATGTGGGTAGATGAACTCAAACTCCAAGTGGTGCTCCCAACCCTTGATGAACTACATCAACCTTGAGCAACCCGCACAAGTTGAACTACATGTGCAAGATCAAAACCACCACCCAAGGTATGTTATTCCATCTTAGAGAAGCTTTACTCCAAGTCATGAGTCAAAGCAACTCGACAAGATGTGAATACATCAAGATGCTTAAACGAAAAATGGCAACCCCATTTTGAGCTTAAACGATGAGTATGACCTATGATCAAGTGCTCTCACTTGACTCCTAAGTCAATATACTCTAACATAGGTGACTTTGTCGCCGACCATCTCTAGATGAAGTTCTCATGTGTCTCTCCATGCTTTTGTCTCTTGCATATTTGTTTCCCCTTTCAAACTTCATCTAGAACTTTTAGTTTCTTTTCTTTCCTTTTTGTTCTGCATTTTCTGCATCCAATTCATTGCAAATCTTTCAGTAAATTCCTTGCATATCCTTGTGAGATCTTACTTGTCTAGTGAGCTGAGGTGACAAGTGGTTTCACTCTGATGAACTCGGTCACACTGGTTTGTTCTCTTCGGCCCAACCGAAATCTTTCGGTGCAACCGAAGCACACAACTCGGAGTCACCAATTCCATCACAGGAAAACCAACTTGCCACTTATTCCTGATTTCTGTTTGCTCCAGCTCCACTCAATGATTCTTGTCCTCTACCAGCATCATATTAGACATGCTGCTTTGCTCTGTGACTCAAGGACGAACCCATTTGTATCACATGTCCAGAAGAGCCCTTCTTGGAAATTGATGTCAAAGGGGGAGAGAGAGATCACATCAAAGCTTAATCCTTCCTATAGGGGGAGAAAGAGAGAATACTCAGGGGGAGAGAGTTTCTCAACTAGGAGAAAGTAATATCATCAAAGACCCCAGATGCTTGGTGTTCAAGAGGAGAGATGTCACATGTCTTTAAGAGGGGAAAGACATGTTTGGTTGCTTGCTTTAGCTCAAGCTCTGTTGTTTCTTTTTTGTTGCTCTGATTTTCTATTCCCTATCTTCTCCCAATATCCCATGCAGATTCAGGGGGAGCAAGACATATAAGGGAAGGAAATCTCTGATTTTATTGCATATCTTTAACTTTGGGGACATGTCTATATCCAATGTGGTACTTAGTACTCACTCTACATGTCATCCCAGTCTTGGTTCTCTTGTGGTTTCTCTTGCTTTCTCTGGTCAGTAGGTGTATATGTGTTATTTAACCTTGTTTGCGCAGGTTCATCCCATCCTAAGCCAACTCAAGACCACAAGGTAAGTATATGCATCACAGTCATGTGAATGAGAAGTTCTTGCTAATGTACATACTGCTTGCAAGAAGGACTCATGAGCATGAAGGTACATTTCTCACATTCACATCATTTGCTCTGATGCATATAGCCAAGATACATGTAACACATTGCTTACTCTGTCATGTTTACACATTCACATGCTCCTATATTCAATATTCACATGATTGCATACATGTAGGGGGGGCCTATGCATGTTACATGTCTTTCCAAAGCTTTACTTGCTATTCTCTATATCTTTATCTAAAGCTTTGATGTATGTTGTCATCAATTACCAAAAAGGGGGAGATTGAAAGCACAAGTGCTCCCAGGGTGGTTTTGGTAATTAATGTCAACATATCTCTTGTTGGACTAACACTTTTACCTAGTATGTTTCAGGTAAGTTCAACAATGGAGTGGCATGGACTAGAGGATGTGGAACCCCTTCAAGATGCTAAGGACAAAGGATTGGCTCAAGCTTCAAGATCAAGACTCTACATTTTCTATTTTAGTGATCCAAGATCACATTGAGTCTATAGGAAAAGCCAATACTATCAAGGAGGGATGAGGTGTTGCTTAATGGCTTGCTTGCTCAAAGTGCTTAGTGATATGCTCCAAAACCCTCAACTACCTTCCCACATCCACATATGACCTACACCAAAAGTCAAACTCGGCCCCACCGATTCTTTCTATCCGGCGCCACCGAGTTTCAAATATCATAACCACTGCCGCAAACCCTAGGCAAATCGTTCTCACTGATAGGGATCTCGGTCTCACCGAGATGGGATTGTAATCTCTCTATTTCCCTTCGTAACGTTTCGGTCTTACCGAGATGAGCGATCGGTCCCACCGAGATTGCAATGTACACTCTATGTTTCCCTTTTGTAACATTTCGGTCTCACCGAGATGAGCGAATCGGTCCCACCGAGTTTACCTGACCAACTCTCTGGTTAGCTTATTACCAAAATCGGTCCCACCAAGTTTGTGTAATCGTTCACACCGAGATTACGTTATGCCCTAACCCTAACCATATTGGTCCTATCGAGTTGCATCTTAGTCTCACTGAAAATCCTAACAGTCACTAGGTTTGTTGAATCGGTCCGACCGAGTTTAACCATTCGGTCCCACCGAGTTTGGCAAATTGTGTGTAACAGTAAGATTTTGTGTGGAGGCTATATATACCCCTCCACCCACTCTTCATTCGTGGAGAGAGCCATCAGAACATACCTACACTTCCAATACACATTTTCTGAGAGAGAACCACCTACACTTGTGTTGAGGTTAAGATATTCCATTCCAACCATATGAATCTTGATCTCTAGCCTTCCCCAAGTTGCTTTCCACTCAAATATTCTTTCCACCAAATCCAAATCCTGTGAGAGAGAGTTGAGTGTTGGGGAGACTATCATTTGAAGCACAAGAGCAAGGAGTTCATCATCAACACACCATTTGTTACTTCTTGGAGAGTGGTGTCTCCTAGATTGGCTAGGTGTCACTTGGGAGCCTCCGACAAGGTTGTGGAGTTGAACCAAGGAGTTTGTAAGGGCAAGGAGATCGCCTACTTCGTGAAGATCTACCGCTAGTGAGGCAAGTCCTTCGTGGGCGACGACCGTGATGGAATAGACAAGGTTGCTTCTTCGTGGACCCTTCGTGGGTGGAGCCCTCTGTGGACTCGCGCAACCGTTACCCTCCGTGGGTTGAAGTCTCCATCAACGTGCATGTACGATAGCACCACCTATCGGAACCACGACAAAAACATCCGTGTCTCCAATTGCGTTTGAATACTCCAAACCCTTCCCTTTACATTCTTGCAAGTTGCATGCTTTACTTTCCGCTGCTCATATACTCATTGCATGCTTGCTTGATATCTATTGTGTTTGTTAAACTTGTGCTTAAACTCCACTTAAACTTAAGAATATTAAAAACTGCAACTTTTCGCACTTAGTGTCTAATCACCCCCCTCTAGACACCTCTTCTCGATCCTTTCAGTCTACTACACAACCTTCTTCTAGTAGATGTTGTTGGGCTTCCAAGTGCAGAGGTTTGTAGGACAATAGCAAATTTCCCTCAAGTGGATGACCTAAGGTTTATCAATCCATGGGAGGCTTAGGATGAATATGGTCTCTCTCAAGCAACCCTGCAACCAAATAACAAAGAGTCTCTTGTGTCCCCAACACACCCAATACAACGGTAAATTGTATAGGTGCACTAGTTTGGCGAAGAGATGGTGATACAAGTGCAATATGGATGGTAGATAAAGGTTTTTGTAATCTGAAAATATAAAAACAGCAAGGTAGGAAGTGCTAAAAGTGAGCACAAACGGCATTGCAATGCTAGGAAACAATGCCTAGGGTTCATACTTTCACAAGTGCAAGTTCTCTCAACAATAATAACATAATTGGATCATATACCAATCCCTCAACATGCAACAAAGAGTCACTCCAAAGTCACTAATAGCGGAGAACAAACGAAGAGATTATGGTAGGGTACAAAACCACCTTGAAGTTATCCTTTCTGATCGATCTATTCAAGAGTTCGTACTAGAATAGCACCTTCAGACACAAATCAACCAAAACCCTAATGTCACCTAGATATTCCAATGTCACCTCAAGTATCCGTGGGTATGATTATACAATATGCATCACACAATCTTAGATTCATCTATTCAACCAACACAAAGAACTTCAAAGAGTGCCCCAAAGTTTCTACCGGAGACTCAAGACGAAAATGTGTGCCAACCCCTATGCATAAGTTCACGAGGTCACGGAACTCACAAGTTTATCACCAAAACATACATCAAGTGGATCATGTGATATCCCATTGTCACCACAGATAAGCACATGCAAGACATACATCAAGTGTTCTCAAATCCTTAAAGACTCAATCCGATAAGATAACTTCAAAGGGAAAACTCAATTCATCACAAGAGAGTAGATGGGGAGAAACATCATAAGATCCAACTATAATAGCAAAGCTCGCGATACATCAAGATCGTTCCGAATCAAGAACACGAGAGAGAGAGAGATCAAACACATAGATACTGGTACATACCCTCAGCGCCGAGGGTGAACTACTCCCTCCTCGTCATGGAGAGCGTCGGGATGATGAAATGGCCACCGGAGAGGGATTACCCCCTTCGGCAGGGTGCTGGAACGGGTCTAGATTGGTTTTCGGTGGCTACGGAGGCTTGCGGCGGCAGAACTCCCGATCTAGGTTATTTTCTGGAGGTTTCTGTATTTATAGGAATTTTTGGCGTCGATCTCATGTCAGGGGGGGGTCTCCGAGTCGTCCACGAGGGTGGAGGGTGCACCCTACCCCCTGGGCTCGCCCTCCTATCTCGTGGACGGCTCGGGACTCTTCTGGCCCAACTATTTTACTCCCGGGGCTTCATTTGGTCCATAAAAAATCATCAAAAATTGGCACGTCAATTGGACTCCGTTTGGAATTCCTTTTCTGTAAAACTCAAAAACAAGGAAAAAACAGAAACTGCCACTGGGCTCTAGGTTAATAGGTTAATCCCAAAAATCATATAAAATAGCATATAAATGCATATAAAACATCCTAGATGGATAATATAATAGCATGTCACAATCAAAAAATTATAGATATGTTGGAGACGTATCATTGATGTGTACCTTACTAATGCCCGTAGTAGTGTCTGGGTATTTGATACTGGTTTGGTTGCTCATATTTGTAACTTGAAACAAGGTTTACAGATTAAACGAAGATTGGCTAAGGACGAGATGATGATGCACGTCGGGAATGGTTCCAAGGTCAATGTGATCGCCGTCGGCACGCTACCTCTACATTTTCCTCCGGGATTAGTTTTAGACCTGAATAATTGTTATTTGGTGCCAGCGTTGACCATGAACATTATATCTGGATCTTGTTTAGTGCGAGACGGTCATTCATTTAAATCAGAAATAATGATTGTTCTATTTATATGAGTAATATCTTTTATGGTTATGCACCTTTGAAGAGTGGTCTATTTTTGTTGAATCCCGTGATACACATATTAATAATATTGATGCCAAAAGATGCAAAGTTGATAATGATAGTGCAACATATTTGTGGCATTGCCGTTTATGTCATATTGGTGTAAATCGCATGAAGAACCTCCATGCAGATGGACTTTTGGATTCACTTGATTATGAATCATTTGATACTTGCGAACCATGCCTCATGGGCAAGATGACTAAAACTCCGTTCTCCAGAACAATGGAGCGAGCCAATGACTTATTGGAAATAATACATACCGATGTATCCGGTCTGATGAGTGTTGAGGCACGCGGCGGGTATCGTTATTTTCTGAATGAACTGTGGTTTGGCAAGAAACCTGAGATGTTGTTTCTTAAAATTTGGGCTTGTGAAACTTATATCAAAAGGCTTCAGCCTGATAAGCTCGAACCCAAATCGGAGAAGTGCGTCTTCATAGGATACCCTAAAGAAACAGCTGGGTACACCTTCTACCATAAATCCGAAGGCAAGATATTTGTTGCCAAGAATGGAAATTTTCTATAGAAGGAGTTTCTCTCGAAAGAAGTGAGTGGGAGGAAAGTAGAACTTGATGAGGTAATTGTACTTTCTCTCAGATTGGAGAGTAGCTCACCAAAGAAATCCGTTCCCATGATGCCTACACCAACTAGAGAGGAAGCTAATGGTGATGATCATGAAACTTCAGATCAAGTTACTACAGGACCTCGTAGGTCAAACAAAGCATGTTCCACACCAGAGTGGTACGGTAACCCTATTCTGGAAGTCATGTTACTAGACCATAACGAACCTACAAACTATGAAGAAGCAATGATGAGCCCAGATTCCAATAAATGGCTTGATGCCATGAAATCCGAGATAGGATCCATGTATGAGAACAAAGTGTGAACTTTGGTTGACTTGCCCGATGATCGGCGAGCCATAGAGAATAAATGGATCTGCAAGAAGAAGACTGACGCTGATGGTAATGTTACTGTCTACAAAGCTCAACTTGTTGCGAAAGGTTTTTGACAAGTTCAAGGAGTTGACTACGATGAGACTTTCTCACTCGTAGCGATGCTTAAGTATGTCTGAATCATGTTAGCAATTGACACATTTTATGATTATGAAATCTGGCAAATGTACGTCAAAACTGCATTCCTTAATGGATTTCTTAAAGAAGAGTTGTATATGATGCAACCAGAAGGATTTGTCGATCCTAAAGGTGCTAACAATGTGTGCAAGCTCCAGCGATCCATCTATGGACTGGTGCAAGCATCTTAGAGTTGGAATATACGCTTTGATGAGGTGATCAAAGCATATGGTTTTATACAGACTTTCGGAGAAGCATGTATTTACAAGAAAGTGAGTGGGAGCTCTGTAGCATTTCTAATATTATATGTGGATGACATATGGTTGATTGGAAATGATATAGAATTTTTGGATAGCATAAAATGATACTTGAATAAAAGTTTTTCAATGAAAGACCTCGGTGAAGCTGCTTATATATTAGGCATCAAGATCTATAGAGATAGATCAAGATGCTTAATAGGACTTTCACAAAGCACATACCTTGATAAAGTTTTGTAGAAGTTCAAAATGGATCAGTCAAAGAAAGGGTTCTTGCCTGTGTTACAAGGTGTGAAGTTGAGTCAGACTCAATGCCCGACCACTGCAGAAGATAGAGAGAAAATGAAAGTTATTCCCTATGCCTCAGCTATAGGTTCTATCATGTATGCTATGTTGTGTACCAGACCTGATGTGTGTCTTGCTATAAGTTTAGCAAGGAGGTACCAAAGTGATCTAGGAGTGGGTCACTGGACAACGGTCAAGAACATCCTGAAGTACCTAAAAAGGACTAAGGATATGTTTCTCATTTATGGAGGTGACAAAGAGCTCATCATAAATGGTTACATCGATGCTAGCTTTGACACTAATCGGGATGACTCTAAGTCACAGAACGGATACATATTTATTTTGAACGGTGGAGCTATCAGTTGGTGCAGTTCCAAGCAGAGCGCCATGGCGGGATCTACTTGTGAAGCGGAGTACATAGCTGCTTCGAAAGCAACAAATGAAGGAGTCTGGATGAAGGAGTTCATATCCGATCTAGGTGTAATACCTAGTGCGTCGGGTCTAATGAAAATATTTTATGACAATACTAGAGCAATTGCCTTAGCGAAGGAAACCAGATTTCACAAAGAACCAAACACATCAAGAGATGCTTCAACTCCATCCATGATCAAGTCAAGGAGGGAGACATAGAGATTTGCAAAATACATACGGATATGAATGTTCCAGACCCGTTGACTAAGCCTCTTCCACGAGCAAAACATGATCAGCACCAAAACTCCATGGGTGTTAGGATAATTACAATGTAATCTAGATTATTGACTCTAGTGCAAGTGGGAGATTGAAGGAAATATGTCGTAGAGGCAATAATAAAGTTGTTATTTTATATTTCCTTATTAATGATAAATGTTATTATTCATTCTAGAATTGTATTGATCGGAAACCTTAATACATGTGTGAATACATAGAAAAAACTTTGTGTCCCTACTGAGCCTCTACTTGACTAGCTCGTTCATCAAAGATGGTTAAGGTTTCCTAACAATGGACATAAGTTGTCATTTGATAACGGGATCACATCATTAGAAGAATGATGTGATGGACATGACCCATTGATAACCCACAAGTATAGGGGACCAATTGTAGCCTCTTTCGATAAGTAAGAGTGTCGAACCCAACGAGGAACTAAAGGTAGAACAAATATTCCCTCAAGTTTAATCGACCACCGATACAACTCTACGCACGCTTGACGTTCACTTTACCTAGAACAAGTATAAAACTAGAAGTACTTTGTAGGTGTAACAGGATAGGTTTGTGAGAATATAAAGAGCACGTAAATAAAAGCTATGGGTTGTTTTAGGTAAATAAGCAATAAAGTTAGTATAGAGAGTGTCGAAAAATGGTGGTAGGAGTTGCGAAATTTTCCCTAAGCAATTGACTACTTTACTATACCGATAGCAAGTTTTATGTGGGAGAGGCCACTGCTAGCGTGTCATCCCTGACTTGGAATTCTATGCACTTATGATTGGAACTATTAGCAAGCATCTGCAACTACTAATGTTCATTAAGGTAAAACCCAACCATAGCATTAAGATGTTGTAACATCCCAAATTTTCAATTTGGAATGTTATACATTAGATCATCATTGCATATCATATTTTATTTTGCATTTTGGTTGATCCTAGAAAATTCTACGCAACTCAAGGACCCACGGAGAGAGTTGGGGATTTCGTTATTTTCAAATTTGAGTTTTTTCAAATTTTGAGAATAGGATCATTTGATTTTAATTATTTTATCATCAGTTATTTCTATTACAAAAATATGAGAGAGGGAATAAAATGACTTTCCCAAAATAAAGAAATATTGAGGATTTAATAAAAAAAATCAAATAAGATTTTATTTCGGAGTTTTTCGGTGTTTTATTTTGTATTTAGGAAAAATGTGCGTTTTCCAAAATTGCATTTAGGTCCCAAATAAATGTTCACCTTGTGCGGCTTGATTTTAGAAGCCCGTGAAAATTTATTTCCGAATTTTTGGAGTCCGTTTAGTATTTCTTTTTATTTTTTCTTCCTAGCAGAATTATTTTCAAAAAAATGCGAACCGACTTAACGGGTCGTGTCCGACCCGGACTCCTGGCCCGGCTGGCTTTATAAGCCGGGGGGGAGCCAGCCCGAGGCCCAGCCGCCGCCCCAAACCCTAGCGCCCGCCGCCTCGAGCCCGCGCCGCTCGCCGCCGCCTCGCCGCCGCCGCTGGATTCCGCCGCTCGAGGTTCGCCGAGCCTCGACTTCCGTGCCATTGTTTAAAAAAACGATCGGTTTTCGTCGGTTTATTTTTTTAGTTTCGGTTTTTTAGATCGGTTTTTCCAGTTTATTTATTTTAGCGAGCGTTCGTCATTTTTCTTTTTCTCGGATTAAATCCGCGAGTTTTCTGATCGCGATTCCTGATCTGATTTTCGTTTTAGTATAACTTTTCGCTCGTTTATCGAAATCAGGCGATTCAAGCGCCTAGAGTTTCGTCTCGAAGCCCTCTATCCGTTTAACCAACTTAAACAAGTTTTTGCTACTGTAAAATTTGCCTTAGATCTAGATTACTAGAACGAAGTTGTTTTCTTTCGCCGTTTGACTTTCGTTGCTTCGTTCGATTTGATTCTTTTTGCCAACCGGAGTTCTTAAGTTGAACCTTCTGGTTAGATCTCTTATTTGAGTCTTGCCTGTGCATTAGATGAGTACTTATTGTATGCTTGTTTGTTTGTCTATGATAGAATACCCGGAGTGCGCCGCTTGTTACTTCGAATCGCTAGGTTTCCCGGGTCATCAGCAAGGCAAGTAACACTTAGATCATACCTATTCTACTACCCAGTTTTATTGCATTAAATCAATCCTCACACATTGCATGATTAGGATCTAATTAAATTGTGGGATGGGAAGTAGTTGAGGTAGTACCTATTACCTGTTTATTATCAAACCTTTGGGAGTTACTTCCACGTTAGCTTATTATGCCATGCTATGCTAGTAGACGTGGATTGGGTGAGTGATATCCATGATAGATGTGAGTATTGTTAATTAATGGTTTATCTAAGGTGGCAACTTAAACACACATCTGGGTGGATTGAGGCACCAGGGTATTCCAGGATTTCCCTATTTTTCTTTTTGGACCGCCAACCAGGCTCAAAGGGATCATGAGATTATTCATACTAGAAACTTCCGTGTGCAGCTACAAGCTATTATGGGCTCTAGCATAGTTAATTAAGTCGTGCGAACTCTTACAGTGGTAGACTAGCAGACCTAGGGGATGTAGGTGGTACGGTCTACCCGATTGTAAGGTGCTAGCGCTTCTGAAAGACTATGTCTCGGTCATCCGTCTTCTCAAACAGCATGTAGTGCGAGAAACCAAAAAGAGGCGATCGAGTCTTGTGGGGAAAAGTGCGCAAACCTCTGCAGAGTGTAATAAACTAATCATGGTTAGCCGTGTCCCTGGTTATGGACATCTTGAGTATCTAGTACCTGGATTATCATGTGAATCTCAACATGTTACTCTAAATTAATTTTGTTGGGTTATGTTTAATGATGATGCTTAATTGGGATTGAGAATGCTGTCAACCATTCTCAATGTTTAACAACTACCATGATAGTTAAATAAAATTATTCCTTTGAAGTAGGAAAAAATTGGCTTTACGCAAAACTGTAACCATAGAGCTTTCCACCAGCCAAATATGCATATAGTATAGCTATTCATTCCAATACTCTCTATGTGTTACATTGCCAGCATATTCCATGTGCTGACCCGTTTTGGGCTGCAACGTTAATGTTATAGACTTTTCAGACGATGATTAAGGAGTTTTTAGGTCTTGGTTCTATACTCGGTGATGCCGTTGGAGTTGATGGACTCACTTATCTTCCAAGCCTTCCGCTGTTATCGTTATTAGATGGCCTTAAGCCATATTTATTGTAATAAGTTCTCTTTTGAGACACTCGATGTAATAAGTGTGTGATTGCTACTCTGCTATAAATCCTCCGAGTACTATGTGGTGTCAGCATTACTGATCCAGGGATGACACCGGAGCACAGAGATCAGACTATTTGAGGTCTGGTCGCTCCAATGTATTGGTCCCTCTTCAATCCCGTATGCATCAATTTCTATGCTAGGTTGAAGCTTCTGTCACTCTTGCCCTCCAATACATAGTCCTATCAACATACAACTAACCCTATGGTGAGATCCACGCGCGCGCTCATATGATGGGCACCAAAGGACAGCAACATAACCACAAGCAAATTAAACCAATCATAGCAATTCACCAATTACCGATAGGACAACAAAAATCTACTCAGACATAATAGGATGGCAACACATCATTGGATAATAATATGAAGCATAAAGCACCATGTTAAAGTAGAGGGTACAACGGGTTGCGGGAGTGTGGACCACTGTAGATAGATGAGGGGAGGTGATGAAGATGTTGGTGAAGATGACAGAGGTGTTGGTGTAGATTGTTGTCGCGATGATGGCCCTGGCGGCGTTCCGGCGCCACCAGGAGAGAGGGGGAGAGCCCCCCTTTTCTTCTTCTTCCTTGACCTTCTCCCTAGATCGGAGAAGGTTTCCCCCTTTGGTCCATGGCCTCCATAGCGGCGAAGGGGCGAGAGCCCCTTCAAGATTGGATCTATCTCTCTGTCTCTCTCTATTCCTGCCTGTTTCTCTGTTCCTGATTCTGGCCATTCATAGTTTCTTATATTCCCAGAGATCCATAATGCCGATTGGGATGGAATTTTAACACGATTTGTATCCGAATATTGGCTTTCTTGCGGCGAAAGAAGGGCCCCAACCGCCTTACAGAGTGGCCACGAGGGCCAGGGGCGCGCCCCCTGCCTCGTGGCCCCCTCGTGCATCGTCTCACGTTGATTCTTCTTCCCAAAAATCACATATATTCCAAAAAAATCTTCGTAAGTTTTTATCCCATTTGGACTCCGTTTGATATGGATTTTCTACGAAACAAAAAACATGCAATAAACAGGAACTGGCACTGGGCACTGGATCAATATGTTAGTCCCAAAACTAATATAAAAAGTTGCCAAAAGTATATGAAAGTTGTATAATATTGGCATGGAACAATCAAAAATTGTAGATACGACAGAGACGTATCAGCATCCCCAAGCTTAATTCCTGCTCGTGCTCGAGTAGGTAAATGATAAAAAAGATAGTTTTTGATGTGGAATGCTACCTAGCATAATCTTGATCATGTAATCTAATCATGGCATGAATATTAAGACACGAGTGATTCAAAGCAATAGTCTATCATTTGACATTAAGACAATAATACTTTAAGCATACCAACCAAGCAATTATGTCCTCTCAAAATAACATAGCCAAAGAAAGCTCATCCCTGCAAAATCATATAGTTTGGCTATGCTTCATTTTCTTCACACAAAATGCTCCCATCATGCACAACCCCGATGACAAGCCAAGCAATTGTTTCATACTTAGCATTTTCAAACCTTTTCAACTTTCACGCAATACATGAGCGCGAGCCATGGACATAGCACTATAGGTGGAATAGAATATGATGATGGAGGTTGTGTGGAGAAGACAAAAAAGGGAGAAGGTCTCACATCGATGTGGCTAATCAACGGGCTATGCAGATGCCCATCAATTGATGTCAATGCGAGGAGTAGAGATTGCCATGCAACGGATGCACTAAGAGCTATAAGTGTATGAAATCTCAAACTGGAAACTAAGTGGGTGTGCATCCAACTTGCTTGCTCATGAAGACCTCGGGCATTTGAGGAAGCCCATCATCGGAATATACAAGCCAAGTTCTATAATGAAAATTCCCACTAGTATATGAAAGTGATAACTCAAGAGACTCTCTATATGAAGAACATGGTGCTACTCTGAAGCACAAGTGTGGTAAAAGGGTAGTAGCATTGCCCCTTCTCTCTTTGTCTCTCATTTTTTTTGTTTTTTTGTTTTGGTGGGCTTCTTTGGCCTCTTTTTTTATTTGGACTTCCTTGGCCTCTTTTATTTTTTTAAGTCCGGAGTCTCATCCCGACTTGTGGGGGAACCATAGTCTCCATCATCCTTTCCTCACTAGGGCAATGCTCTAATACTGATGATCATCACACTTTTATTTACTTACAACCCAATATTACAGCTCGATGTCTACAACAAAGTATGACTCTATATGAATGCCTCTGGCAGTGTACCAGGATGTGCAATGATCTGGCGTAGCAATGACATCAAAAAACAGACAAGCCATGAAAACATCATGCTAGCTATCTTACGATCATGCAAAGCAATATGACAATGAATGCTCAAGTCATGTATATGATGATGATGGAAGTTGCATGGCAATATATCTCGGAATGGCTATGGAAATGCCATAATAGGTAGGTACGGTGGCTGTTTTGAGGAAGATATAAGCAGGCTTATGTGTGATAGAGCATATCATATCATGGGGTTTGGATGCACCTACGAAGTTTGCACCAACTCTCGAGGTGAGAAAGGGCAATGCACGGTACCGAAGAGGCTAGCAATGATGGAAGGGTGAGAGTGCGTATAATCCATGGACTCAACATTAGTCATAAAGAACTCACATACTTATTGCAAAAATCTACAAGTCATCAAAACCAAGCACTACGCGCATACTCCTAGGGGGATAGATTGGTAGGAAAAGACCATCGCTCGTCCCCGACTGCCACTCATAAGGAAGGCAATCAAAGAAACACCTCATGCTTCAAATTTGTCACACAACGGTTACCATCCGTGCATGCTACGGGACTTGAAAACCTCAACACAAGTATTTTCAAATTCACAATTACCCCACTAGCATGACTCTAATATCACCACCTTTATATCGCAAAACTATTGCAATGAATCAAACATATCATATTCAGCGATCTACAAGTTTTATGTAGGATTTTATGACTAACCATGTGAATGACCAATTCCTGTCATCTCTCTAAATAGATATAAGTGAAGCAAGAGAGTTTAATTCTTTATACAAAAGATATGTCCATGCTCTAACAAATATAAGAGAAACAAAAGAGCATTCTACAAATGGTGGTTTTCTAAGTGAAGAGAAACAGGCAATCCAAACTTCAAATGATATAATTGAAGCACATGAAGCATTCTATAAAGCCATACTCAAAAGATATAAGTGAAGTGCAATGAGCATTCTATAAGTCAACCATGGACTATCTCATACCAGCATGGCGCATCAAAGAAAAGTGAAAACTAAATGCAAAAGACGCTCCAAGATTTGCACATATCACATGAACAAAACGAATCCGAAAACATACCGATACTAGTTGAAGAAAGATGGGATGCCTTCTGGGGCATCCCCAAGCTTAGACGCTTGAGTCTCCTTGAATATTTACTTGGGTTTCCTTGGGAATCCCCAAGCTTGAGCTCTTGCCTCTCCTCCTTCTCCAGATCTTCCCGATCTTTAAACACTTCATCCACACAAAACTCAACAGAAAGCTCGGTAAGATCCGTTAGTATAATAAAGCAACTCACTACTCTAAGTACTGTTGCAAACCAATTCATATTTTGTTTTTGCATTGTAGCTACTGTAATATACCTTTTCCATGGCTTAATCCACTGATAGAAATCGATAGTTTCATCAAAACAAGCAAACTATGCATCAAAAATAGAATCTGTCTTAAGCAGGACAGTCTATAGTAATCTAAACATTCATCATACTTCTGGTAGTCGAACAATTCTGAAAAAATTAGGAAAAATAAAAAATTGTGCAGAAAGAAATTGCAAAAAAATTTAGAACTGTTTGACGTTCCAGTAAGAAATGTAAAATTGCGCACTACAACCAAAGTTTCTGTCTTGCACCGCACAAACCAACAAGCAATGTAAACATCCTAAAGGCTTGCCACATTATTTTTATTTTTAAACTTTATAAAAGCACACAACAGAAATAAATGACTCTCCAAAACTTCCGAGTTACCTCCCTGACAGCGCTTTCTTTAAAGCCATTAAGCTAGGCATATAGTGCTCAAGTAATGGATCCACCTGGATCCCAAGGTATATCAAAGCCAATTTTAATTAACAATGATTTGTGATTTAGTAGTGAGCACAAAGTAACATATATCATGCAACAATGAAGTCTAAGTCTCTTCCTATGCATCGGCATGTCATAAAAGAACAATTCATGCACACATAGTAAAGGCCAATGCATAGTATAAACAGTTTCTTGCAATTTTATCATATTGGAAACATGGAGAGGTGGATATGTAGTTCGTCTCTCATAATAATTTAAAGTAGGAGCATCAAGCACATGCATATTATATCTATCAAAATCATCATGTGTAGTAGTGAAACCCAACCCATCAATATAATCCTTAATAAGGGCAAACTTCTCCGATATAGTGTAGTCGGGAGAATTCAAAACGATAATCGGACTATCATGCGTGGGTGCAATAGCAACAATTTCATGTTTAATATAAGGAACTATAGCAAGTTCATCTCCATAAGCATAATTCATATTGGCATCTTGGCCACAAGCATAGCAAGCATCCTCAAAAAGGGATATTTCAAAAGAATTAACAGGATCATAACAATCATCATAGCATTCATCCTTCGGTAAATTCGAAGGGAAATTAAACAATGTACGGGATAAAGAGTTACTCTCATTAGATGGTGGTAACGGGCGATCAATCCGCTCTTCCTCCTTTTGTTCTTCGCTCTCCTCCTCATCTTTTTCATCCAATGAGCTCACAATGTCATTAATTTCTTCTTCCATAGACTCCTGCAAAATATTAGTCTCTTCTTGGACAGCGGAGGAGTCCTCAATATATGGTTTAATATAAGGATTAGAAGCATAATTATCATAGCAATATTTAAGTATGGCCAAATTTTTAGATTTGCAGAGGGTAGTATCACACTCTTCAATAAAAGAAGCAATTTCACAAGTGCCCCTAAAAGGAACAAATTCTTCAATTTGTTGAACATCATAGTAATTATAAACAACCTTAGTATACAAAGATACGATTCCATTATCACTAAACTCACATTGGTAAGGAAGGTGTTTCTTAGGGTCTTTAGAACAACAAGTACAATCATATATTTCACATAAATTCCAAGCATAGCACTACAAACGATGAATTTATTCCAGTAAAAGTTTCCCTTTTTCAGATATGCGGTGTCGCACATAACAAGCATGCTCATCTAACGATTTTCCCTCAACTAAGCTAGTTGGGGTTTCAACACGAGCACATAGGGATCGAAGATGATCCAAGTAAAAAGCTTCAGGTGTGTGATAGATTTTGAGTGGTTCTTCAACCATTGGTGTAGTAGGTACAACTAATTTTTTTGGTATTTTGCGTTTCCTACCCATAACTAAAGATAGAAAACAAGAGCACAAAATAAAGACTACTTAGTGGTAAAGCAAACAAGCACACACGAGAATATTCACCCCACGCTATAACTCCCCGGCAACGGCGCCAGAAAAAGGTCTTGATAACCCACAAGTATAGGGGATCAGTTGTAGCCTCTTCTGATAAGTAAGAGTGTCGAACCCAGCGAGGAGCTAAAGGTAGAACAAATATTCTCTCAAGTTTTATTGACCACCGATACAACTCTACGCACGCTTGACGTTCGCTTTACCTAGAACAAGTATAAAACTAGAAGTACTTTGTAGGTGTTCAGGATAGGTTTGCAAGAATATAAAGATCACATAAATAAAAACTAGGGGCTGTTTTAGGTAAAGAAGCAATAAAGTTAGTATAGCGAGTGTGGAAAAGTGGTGGTAGCAGTTGCGAAATTGTCCCTAAACAATTGACTACTTTACTAGACCGATAGCAAGTTTTATGTGGGAGAGGCCACTGCTAGCATGTCACCGCTGACTTGGAATTCTATGCACTTATCATTGTAACTATTAGCAAGCATCTGCAACTACTAACCTTCATTAATGTAAAACCCAACCATAACATTAAGATATATTGGCCCCCCTTCAATCCCGTACGCATCAATTTCTATGCTAGGTTGAATCTTCTGTCCCTCTTGCCCTCTAATACATAGTCCTATCAACATACAACTAACCCTATGGTGTGATCCACGCACACGCTCATATGATGGGCACCAAAGGACAGCAACATAACCACAAGCAAATTAAACCAATCATAGCAATTCACCAATTACCGATGGGACAACGAAAATCTACTCATACATCATAGGATGGCAACACATCATTGGATAATAATATGAAGCATAAAGCACCATGTTCAAGTAGAGGGTACAACGGGTTGCGGGAGAGTGGACCGCTGTAGATAGATGGGGGAAGGTCATGAAGATGTTGGTGAACATGACAAAGGTGTTGGTGTAGATCGTTGTCGCGATGATGGCCCCGACGGCATTCCAGCGCCACCGGGAGAGAGGGGGAGAGGGCCCCCCTTCTTCTTGTTCTTCCTTGACCTTCTCCCTAGATGTGAGAAGGGTTTCCCCTCTGGTCCATGGCCTCCATGACGGCGGAGGGGCGAGAGCCCCTCCGAGATTGGATCTGTCTCTCTGTCTCTCTGTCTCTCTCAGTTTCTGCCTGTTTCCGCATTCCTCATTCTGGCCTTTCACCGTTTCTTATATTCCCGGAGATCCGTAACTCCGATTGGGCTGAAATTTTAACACGATTTGTATCCGGATATTGGATTTCTTGCGGTGAAAGAAGGGCACCAACCTCCTTACGGCATGGCCACGAGGGTCAGGGGCGCGCCCACCCCCCTGGGGCGCGCCCCTGCCTCGTGGCCCCCTCAGGCATCGTCTCACGTTGATTCTTCTTCCCAAAAATCACATATATTCCAAAAAATTCTCCGTAAATTTTTATCCTGTTCGGACTCCGTTCGATATGGATTTTCAGCGAAACAAAAAGCATGCAACAAACAGGAACTGACACTGGGCACTGGATCAATATGTTAGTCCCAAAAATAGTATAAAAAGTTGCCAAAAGTATATGAAAGTTGTATAATATTGGCATGGAACAATAAAAAATAATAGATACGATGGATACGTGTCACCCATCCGTTAGCTTAGCATATTGATTGTTTAGTTTCATTGCAATTGCTTTCTTCATGTCAAATACATATTCCTTCGACTATGAGATTATGCAACTCCCGGACACCGAAGGAATACCTTGCATGCTATCAAACATCACAACGTAACTAAGTGATTATAAAGATGCTCTACAGGTATCTCCAAAGGTGTTTGTTGGGTTGGCATAGATTGTGATTAGGATTTGTCACTCTAAGTATCGGAGAGGTATCTCTGGGCCCTCTCGGTAATGCACATCATAAGAAGCCTTGCAAGCAAAGTGACTAATGAGTTAGTTACAAGATGATGCATTACAAAATGAGTAAAGAGACTTGCCGGTAACGGTATTGGACTAGGTATGTGGACACCGACGATTGAATCTCGGGCAAGTAACATACCGATGACAAAGGGAATAAGGTATGTTGTCATAACGGTCCGACCGATAAAGATCTTCATAGAATATGTAGGAGTGTAGCAACCAGACCTCAAACAGTCTGATCTCTGTGCTCCGGTGTCATCCCTAGATCAGTAATGCTGACACCACAGAGTACTTCGAAGGATTTATAGCAGAGTGGCAATCACACACTTATTACAACGATGTCTCCGAAGAGAACTTATTACAATAATATGGCTTAAGGCCATCTAGTGTCGATAACAGCGGAAGACTTGTAAGATAAATGGGTCCATCAACTCCAACGGCATCACTGAGTATAGAACCACGACCTAAAAACACCTCAATCGTCGTCTGAAAAGTCTGCAACATTAACGTTGCAGCCCGAAACAGGTCAGCACATGGAATATGCTGGCAAAGTAACTCATAGAGAATGATGGAATGAAACAGCTATTCTATATGCATATTTGGCTGGTGGAAAGCTCTATGGTTACTGTTTTGCGTAAAGCCAATTTTTCCCTACTGCAAAGGAATAAATTTATTTAACTATCATGGTGGTTGTTAAACATTGAGAATGGTTGACAGCATTCTCAATCCCAATTAAAAGTAATTAAAACCCAACAATATTGATTAGAAGTAACATGTTGAGATTCACATGATATTCAAGTACTAGATACTCAAGATTGTCCATAACCGGGGACACGGCTAATCATGATTAGTTTATTACACTCTGCAGAGGTTTGCACACTTTTCCCCACAAGACTCGATCGCCTCCGTTGGATTTCTCGCACTACATGGTGTTTGAGAAACGGATGACCGAGACATAGTCTTTCAGAAGCGCTAGCACCTTACGACAGAGTAGACCGTACCACCTACAACCCCTACATCTGCTAGTCTACCCCTATAAGAGTTCGCATGACTTAGTCAACTATGCCAGAGCCCATAATGGCTTGTGGCTGCACACGTAAGTATTTAGCATGAAAGATCTTATGATCCCTTTGAGCCTGGGTGGCGGTCCATAAAAAAACAAGCAAGTCCTGATAGACATCAGGTGCCTCAATCCACCCAGATGTGTGTTTAAGTTGCCACCTTAGATAAACTATTAAAATTATCAATCTCACATCTGTCATGGATATCACCCACCCAATCCACCTCTACTAGCATAGCATGGCATAATAAGCAAGCGTTGAAGTAACTCCCAAAGGTTTCATAATAAACAGGTAATAGGTACTACCTCATCTACTTCCCATCCCACAATTTAATTAGATCCTAATCATGCAATGTGTGAGGATGGATCTAATGCAATAAAACTGGGTTGTAGAAAATGTATGATCAAAGTGTTACTTGCCTTGCTGATGATCCGCGAGTCCTAGAGATTCGAAGTAACAGGCGGCGCAATCCTGGTAATCTATCGCAGACAAACAACAAGCATACAATAAGTACTCATCTAATGCACAGGTAAAACTCGAACAAGAGATCGAACCAGAAAGTTCAACTTAAGAACTCCGGTTGAGAAGAAAGAAAGAACCGAACAAAGAAACCGAAAACAAACGGCGGAAGAAAACAACTCGGTTCTAGCAAGTTGAAACTAGGTCAAATTTTACCATAGCAAAACTTAGTTAAAGTTGATTAGACGGAACAGCGGTTTCGAAACGAAACTCCAGGCGCTTGAATCGCCTGATTCCGATAAACGAGCGAGAAGATAGACTAGAAAGAAGATCGGATCTGAGATCACGATCGCGGAATAAATTCGACGAAAAGAAAAAGAAGAATGGTTGAACGAACGGACGTTCGTTAACCTAGAAGAAATCCGGTGATCACGTTCGTTAGGACGAACGGTCCGGCGAACGGTCGCTCGGCAACTAGATCAGAAAAGAGATCGGAACCGATCTAGGGTTTCGAGAAAAGAAAACCGATCTATAAAACCGGAACGGTTTCGCGAAGAAAAACAAATTGGAAAAGAAGAATCGGAACGATTAGAAGAAAACGATCCGATGAGAAGAAAAGATGTAGCGCGGGGCTACCTCCGGCGAAGTCTCCGGCGAAGATCTCCGGCGGCGTGGGCGTAGGGCGGCGGTGGCAAGGTGCGGCGGCGGCGCGGGTGTGGGGTGCGGCGCGGGGCGGTGGGTGGTGCGGCGGCGGTGGGGCACTAGGGCGGCGCGGTGCGGGGGTGGTGGGGTGGTGTTTTTGGGGCTTTGGGGCCTTGGATTTGATGGGTTTAGAGGGGGGGTGTGGGTATTTATATTGGGGAGGGGAGGAGAAAACTTGGGGTAGGGGTCAAGGAAATAGACTAGGACTAGGAAAGAAAAGAGGGAAAAGATCTAGAAAAAAACCGAAAGTAGAACAAAATGAAACGGCGGCGGCTCTCCCTGGCTTGCCAAGCGCGCGCGCGGGCGATGGCCTCCTGGCCAGCGGCGGCTCGGTGGCTTGGGCCTTAGGCCCAAGTCGCTGGAGCTCTCTTTTTTTAAACGGTTCCGTGCTCGGAAAAAAACAAAACGAGATCTAAACGAACTCCAAATCTAATAAAGTAAATTTTCCCCGACTCCTAAAAATGAGTCGAACAAAATGAACTTTTCTCTGGGCCTAAAATGCAATTTTTGAAAACGCGCATTTTTCCCTATCCAAATAAAAGGCAAATAAACTCCGACAAAAACCAATGATCCTTTCTTCAAAATTTGGGAAGGACTCAAATATGAAAAATACGAAATCTCCAACTCTCTCTGAGGGTCCTTGAGTCGCGTGAAATTCCTAGGATCGGCAAAATGCAAGAAAATATGATATGCATGATGATCTATGTATAACATTCCAAATTGAAAATTTGGGATGTTACAAACCTACCCCCCTTAAGATGAATCTCGCCCTCGAGATTCGGGTTGGCTAGAAAATAGGTGAGGGTGGTCCTTGAGCAAATCTTCTTCTCTCTCCCAGGTGGCTTCATCCTCTGAGTGGTGGTTCCACTGAACTTTGCAAAACTTGATAACCTTGCTGCAGGTAACTCTGCTGGCAAACTCGAGAATCTTGACTGGTTTCTCTCATACGTTAAGTCATCCTTCAACTGAATCGCTTCTAGCGGCACTGTATGTCTTAACGGCACCTCCGCCATCTCGGCGTGACACTTCTTCAGCTGAGAAACATGGAATACATCATGAACTCCCGACAGTCCCTCTGGTAATTCCAACTTGTAAGCGACTTCTCCCATACGTTGCAAGATCTTATATGGTCCAACGAAACGCGGTGCTAACTTTCCCTTAACTCCAAAGCGCTTAACTCCTCGAAGTGGGGATACTCAGAGATACACCCTGTCTCCGGTTTCGTAAACTGTCTCCTTGCGTTTAGAATCTGCGTAGCTCTTCTGCCTGGACTGGGCTACCTTGAGCCTATCGCGAATCAACTTAACTTTCCGTTCAGACTCCTTAATCAAATCTGGTCCAAACAACTGACGGTCTCCAACTTCGTCCCATGACAACGGTGTCCTGCACCTCCTTCCGTATAAAGCTTCGAAAGGTGCCATCTTCAAACTGGTTTGGTAACTTTTGTTATACGAAAACTCCGCATACGGCAAATTATCGTCCCAACTAGATCCATAATCTAGTGCACAAGCTCTCAGCATATCTTCCAAAATCTGATTGACTCTCTCGGTTTCTCCATCTGTCTGCGGATGAAAAGCGGTGCTGAACTCTAGTCTGGTTCCCAAAGTTTCATGCAACTGATTCCAAAACTTTGAGGTAAATTGGGTTCCTCTGTCTGATACAATACTCCTCGGAACTCCATGCAAACAAATGATCCTAGTCATGTATATCTTTGCCAACTTAGCACTGGTGTAAGTGGTCTTAACTGGAATGAAATGTGCTACCTTCGTCAAACGATCAACTACTACCCATATTGAGTCATATCCTGCTTTCGTCCTAGGTAGTCCTGTGATAAAATCCATGCCTATCTTATGCCACTTCCATTCGGGTATCGGCAATGGCTGCAACAATCCGGCTGGCTTTTGATGCTCTGCCTTTACTCTATGACATACGTCACAAACTGCTACATATGCTGCAATATCCTTCTTCATTCCGGTCCACCAGAATGTCTCCTTCAAATCCAAATACATCTTGGTATTTCCTGGGTGAATCGAATATGGTGAATCATGTGCCTCTTGTAGAATCAACTTCCTGATCTCCGGGTCATTCGGCACATAAACACGGTCCTCAAACCATAGGGTATCGTGCTCATCCTCGCGAAATTCCTTTGCTTTTCCTTCGCTCATTTTCTTCTTTATAGAAGCAATCTCCTTGTCAGATTTCTGAGCCTCTCTGATTTTATCCATCAATGTTGACTGAATCTCCAAAGCTGCCGCATAGCCTTTCGGAACTATCTCTAGACTTAGTTCACGAAGGTTTTCTGCTAACTCCTTGGGTATTTCTCACGTCATTATCGTATTGACATGGCTCTTATGACTCAATGTGTCAGCTACTACATTAGCTTTACCGGGATGGTAATGCAATCTCATATCATAATCCTTGATGAGCTCCAACCATCTCCTTTGTCTGAGATTCAACTCCTTCTGCGTGAATATGTACTTCAAACTCTTGTGATCCGTGTACACCTCACAATGATTTCCAATGAGGAAATGTCTCCATGTCTTCAATGCATGCACTACGGCTGCTAACTCCAAATCATGTGTGGCATAATTCAACTCATGAGGTTTCAGTTGTCGTGAAGCATACGAAACAACTCTTCCTTCCTGCATAAGCACTGCTCCAAGTCCTCGACGTGAAGCGTCACAATACACCTCATAATCCTTGGTCTGATCTGGCAAAATCAACACTGGTGAGGTAACCAAACGTTTCTTCAACTCCTGGAAACTAGCCTCACACTCCTCAGTCCATTTGAACTTAGTATCCTTCTTCAACAACTCCGTCATAGGCTTCGCAATCTTTGAAAAAATCTCAATAAATCTCCGGTAGTATCCTGCGAGTCCAAGAAAACTCCGGATCTCTCCAACTGTCGTTGGTGCTTCCCATTCGGTTACGGTCTCAACCTTTGTGGGGTCAACTGCTATCCCTTCTCCGGATATAACATGTTCGAGGAATCCTACTTCCTTCAACCAAAACTCACATTTGCTAAACTTGGCATATAACTGATGTTCCCTCAGTTTCTCCAGAACCAAACGCAAATGTTCCTTATGCTCTTCTTCATTCTTTGAATAAACCAGGATATCATCAATGAACACTACGACGAACTTATCCAAAAACTCCATAAACACTTTGTTCATCAGGTTCATAAAATAGGCAGGCGCGTTAGTCAATCCAAATGACATAACGGTATACTCGTACAATCCATATCTTGTGGTGAATGCTGTCTTAGGAATATCCTGTTCCCGAATCTTCAACTGGTGGTACCCTGATCGCAAATCGATCTTGGAAAATACTTTAGCTCCTTGCAAACGATCGAACAGATCATTTATCATTGGCAGTGGGTACTTGTTCTTGATGGTTACTTCATTCAATCCTCGATAATCAACAACCATCCTTAATGATCCATCCTTCTTCTCCACTAGAAGTACGGGTGATCCCCAAGGCGAAGAACTTGGGCGTATGTAACCTTTCTCCAACAACTCCTTAATCTAATTCTTAATTTCCACCAAATCCTTTGCTGGCATCCGGTATGGTCTCTTTGATATTGGTCCAGTGCCTGGCAATAACTCAATCAGAAATTCAATGTCTCTATCTGGTGGCATGCCTGGCAATTCTTCAGGAAATACATCAGGAAAATCCTTTACCACTGGTACTTCCTCCTGCACAACCCCTGTTAGGCAATTTACTTGTGTCCTATTTGGCACATGCCGGGATACATACTTGATCCTTCTTCCTTCCGGCGTTGTAAGCAAAATTGACTTACTAGCACACTCAATATTCCCATCATACTTTGATAACCAATCCATGCCTAATATCACATCCAATCCTTGAGATTCCAATACTATTAGGTCTGAGGGAAAAACATAGTTACCAATCCTTAATGGTAACCCGGGGTCACGTCTCGGAGGTATTTGAGGGTTTAGAAAAGATGAGAGATAAGAATAGAATGAGGTCTAAAGAGAAAACACTACCCCAAATGCACATGAGCAAATTCACACAAAATCACTTCATTCAATCAAACAAGGGCATACAATCGATCTAGCTATCGCAAAAGTGCTCGAACTATAGTGTTTACATGGGGGAATACTACTAATATTTGGTGGTCATCTAGATATTTAAACCGACGGAAGACTCCATGATATCCGCTCCAGCTTCGTCTTCAAAGTCGGGTTCACTCGGATCTGAATCGGTGTCGTCGATGATGATGTAGTTATCCGGGCATGCGACGTACATGTCTTCCTTCCTGGATGCTAACTCCCTCTTGAGTTCTTCAATCTCCTGCTTAAGATCGCAGTTGTGTCTTGCTAGAGCTACGATCTCGTCCATGTAGTCCTTGCGTGTAGCCTTCAGTTCTCCTTCTAGCTCGATGATCCTAGCCTTCGCATTCTTCAACTCCATCATATCATTGCACATCTGGTTCTCGTGGCGTCGAATGTGCTGGTTTAACTCCTGGATGGATGCTGCAATGGATCTATCCTTCTTGGTGATGATCAACTCCCATTGTTCATCTCGGCGTCCGCAAATCTGGTAGATAGTGTCCTTGAGGTCTTCTTGATATACTTCTCCAATGCGTCCTATGGTGATATGGGCTGCCATGCTCCTTCCTAGACTCCAGGTTGGTGCATTGAAAACGCTATCTATGGGCTTCGTGATTGGCGCGAATGTCCTTCCTGGAACATGAGCTTGAATCTTCCAGCGCTCCTCTTCAGGCAGAGCGGCGTTGAAGGTTCCCGTGAAACTTGGTAATCCAATGTTTAGGTACTTGGTGACTTCCTTCAAGTGAAATCCAAAAGGTGTGCCTTCATCCGGTTGAGCGTACTTAATCTCTGCGTCCTTCATCCTAAAGAGTAGAAAAGATGAGGAGTTAGAAAATGAGGAGAGAATAGTGATCTATGGTTTTAACTTAGTGGTCATGTCCTACAGTCAGCGTGTGCTCTGATACCTTCTCTGTAGCGACCAGACCTCAAACAGTCTGATCTCTGTGCTCCGGTATCATATCTGGATCAGTAATGCTGACACCACACAGTGCTTCGAAGGATTTATAGCAGAGTGGCAAACACACACTTATTACAACGATGTCTTCGAAGAGAACTTATTACAATAATATGGCTTAAGGCCATCTAGTGTCGATAACAGCGGAAGACTTGGAAGATAAGTGGGTCCATCAACTCCAACGGCATCACTGAGTATAGAGCCACGACCTAAAAACACCTCAATCGTCGTCTGAAAAGTCTGCAACATTAACATTGCAGCCCGAAACGGGCCAGCACATGGAATATGCTGGCAAAGTAACACATAGAGAATGAAGGAATGAAACAGCTATTCTATATGCATATTTGGCTGGTGGAAAGCTCTATGGTTACTGTTTTGCGTAAAGCCAATTTTTCCCTACTGCAAAGGAATAGATTTATTTAACTATCATGGTGGTTGTTAAACATTGAGAATGGTTGGCAGCATTCTCAATCCAAATTAAAAGTAATTAAAACCCAACAATATTGATTAGAAGTAACATGTTGAGATTCACATGATATTCAAGTACTAGATACTCAAGATTGTCCATAACCGGGGACACGGCTAATCATGATTAGTTTATTACACTCTGCAGAGGTTTGCGCACTTTTCCCCACAAGACTCGATTGCCTTCATTGGATTTCTCGCACTACATGGTGTTTGAGAAACGGATGACCGAGACATAGTCTTTCAGAAGTGCTAGCACCTTACGACGGAGTAGACCGTACCACCTACAACCCCTACATCTACTAGTCTACCCCTATAAGAGTTCGCACGACTTAGTCAACTATGCCAGAGCCCATAATGGCTTGTGGCTGCACACGTAAGTATTTAGCATGAAAGATCTTATGATCCCTTTGAGCCTGGGTGGCGGTCCATAAAAAAACAGGCAAGTCCTGATAGACATCAGGTGCCTCAATCCACCCAGATGTGTGTTTAAGTTGCCACCTTAGATAAACCATTAAAATTATCAATCTCACATCTGTCATGGATATCACTCACCCAATCCACGTCTACTAGCATAGCATGGCATAATAAGCAAACGTAGAAGTAACTCCCAAAGGTTTCATAATAAACAGGTAATAGGTACTACCTCATCTACTTCCCATCCCACAATTTAATTAGATCCTACTCATGCAATGTGTGAGGATGGATCTAATGCAATAAAACTGGGTTGTAGAAAAGGTATGATCAAAGTGTTACTTGCCTTGCTGATAATCCGCGAGTCCTAGAGATTCGAAGTAACAGGCGGCGCAATTCGGGTAATCTATCGCAGACAAACAACAAGCATACAATAAGTACTCATCTAATGCACAGGTAAAACTCGAACAAGAGATCGAACCAGAAAGTTCAACTTAAGAACTCCGGTTGAGAAGAAAGAAAGAACCGAACAAAGAAACCGAAAACAAACGGCGGAAGAAAACAACTCGGTTCTAGCAAGTTGAAACTAGGTCAAATTTTACCGTAGCAAAACTTAGTTAAAGTTGATTAGACAGAACGGCGGTTTTGAAACGAAACTCCAGGCGCTTGAATCGCCTGATTCCGATAAACGAGCGAGAAGATAGACTAGAAAGAAGATTGGATCTAAGATCGCGATCGCGGAATAAATCCGACGAAAAGAAAAAGAAGAACGGTTGAACGAACGGACGTTCGTTAACCTAGAAGAAATCCGGTGATCATGTTCGTTAGGACGAACGATCGGGCGAACGGTCGCTCGGCAACTAGATCAGAAAAGAGATCGGAACCGATCTAGGGTTTCAAGAAAAGAAAACCGATCATAAAACCGATCTATAAAACCGGAACGGTTTCGCGAAGAAAAACGAATCGGAAAAGAAGAATCGGAACGATTAGAAGAAAACGATCGGATGAGAAGAAAAGATGTAGCGCGGGGCTACCTCCGGTGAAGTCTCCGGCGAAGATCTCCGGCGGCGTGGGCGTAGGGCGGCGGTGGCAAGGTGCGGCGACGGCGCGGGTGTGGGGTGCGGCGCGGGGTGGTGGGGTGGTGCGGCGGCGGTGGGGCACTAGGGCGGCGCGGCGCGGGGGTGGTGGGGTGGTGTTTTTGGGGCTTTGGGGCCTTGGATTTGATGGGTTTAGAGGGGGGGTGTGGGTATTTATATTGGGGAGGGGAGGAAAAAACTTGGGGTAGGGGTCAAGGAAATAGACTAGGACTAGGAAAGAAAAGAGGGAAAAGATCTAGAAAAAAACGAAAGTAGATGAATCCTACTAGGACAAGGAACGGCGGCGGCATCTCCCTGGCTTGCCAGGCGCGCGCGCGGGCGATGGCCTCCTGGCCAGTGGCGTTCGGTGGCTTGGGCCTTAGGCCCAAGTCGCTGGAGCTCTCTTTTTTTTAAACGGTTCCGCGCTTGGAAAAAAACAAAATGAGATCTAAACGAACTCCAAATCTAATAAAGTAAATTTTCCCCGACTCCTGAAAATGAGTCGAACAAAATGAACTTTTCTCCGGGCCTAAAATGCAATTTTCGAAAACGTGCATTTTTCCCTATCCAAATAAAAGGCAAATAAACTCCGACAAAAACCAATGATCCTTTCTTCAAAATTTGAGAAGGACTCAAATATGAAAAAGACGAAATCTCCAACTCTCTCCGAGGGTCCTTGAGTCGCGTGAAATTTCTAGGATCGGCAAAATGCAAGAAAATATGATATGCATGATGATCTATGTATAACATTCCAAATTGAAAATTTGGGATGTTACAAGGAGGCAATATGAGCATCCAAGTTCTGCTATAGGTTATTGACCGGAGAGGTGTCTCGGTCATGTCTACATAGTTCTCGAACCCGTAGGGTCCGCATGCTTAACATTCAATGACGATTTAGTATTATAAGAGTCATGTGGTTTTGTGACCGAATGTGCGGCACCCCCTCCACAGTTTACACTCCCTGTCATAGTTTTGCGGTGCTTAGGCGAGGTCCTGCGAGAATCACTTCACCATCACCGTCACCATGCTGTCGTGCTGACGGGACTCATCTACTTCCTCGACACCTTGCTGGATCAAGAAGGCGAGGGACGTCATCGCGCTGAACGTGTGCAGAACTTGGAGGTGCCATACGTTCGGTGCTTGATCGGTCAGAGCTAGAAGAAGTTCGACCACATCAACCGCATTGTCAAATGCTTCCGCTTTCAGTCTACCAGGGTACATGGACGCACTCTTCCCCTCTCATTTCTATGCATCTCCTAGATAGATCTTGCATGAGCGTAGGATTTTTTTTTGAAATTGCATGCTACATTTCCCTACATCATGACAACTGCATCTCTCACCCATTACCTTTCACTTCCCCACTGGCCACCACGACCACCCCATCGACCATGCCTCGCTGTCCAAGACCTCCTACATGACCATTCAACGTCGAGACCGGGGAAGACCGCTCGGAGAGAGAATTATGCACTAGTGAGTCCAAAAAGTATGAAGTGTTGAATCATCTGTCTTGTTTAATCCGCTTTAACAATTTGAATGAATATTATTACACAAACAATATATCATGGTGTCATGAAGCATTGTTATGTTTCTTTTGACGAACAAGTCTTGTTATGTCATATATCGTTTTTGCTGAATAATCATCAACCGTTATGTCATACTTGGTCTAAAAATTGATTTGAATCAAGACATGTCAATTCTTTATTTTTTTAAGATGTTGGACGCATGTTTTGATTCTTGGAAAAATTATTGAAAATCTATAAGTTGTTTAGGAAACTAGGAATTCTGGGTAGGCAGTTTAATAGAATGTAAATAGTATACATGAAAAAGTTGCATCCAGTGTGAAACCAAGAAAGGAGTAGATACTAAATTGCTGGGACGCGAATCATCTCCTCGCCACTCTCGCGCCCTTCTAGATTCCAGTGCACTATAGACACGACGCCTGCCATGGAAATGGGCATGGCAGTCACATTCATCTCTTATCATTACTTGCACTCGCCCTCATCTTCACTTCCAAACCCACATTCCCGCCATGGCGCTCTCGGTCACTGCCCAGTGCGGCTCGCCGCCCCGCTCGGAGGAGGATGCATTCCAATGCCTAGCTAAGCAGGATGCACCAACACACATAGCAGAGGTCAATGCCTCCCTTCCTCGAGCGCCCGCCCCGACCGAGGAAGAGCTATGGAAACTAATGGAGGTTAAACTATGGGAGTCGTTGTCGCTAGTTGTGCGCGCCGAGAGGGAGGCAACCATGAAGGTCGAGGAGGAGGAGTGAGCCGCGCGTCTGGCGTCCTGGGAGGCCCATGTGGCCGCCGATAGAGAAATCGAAATGGAGCTTTGGTAGGATGCTCATGCTAAGGTCGAGAGGGTGGAGGAATACCCCGGATGGATGAGCCTGAGTGCCAAAGGGTCCATGTGACTCATCTATGCCTGGAAGTACAAAGATCGGGTGTATGCTACCAACGAGGAAGAGTACCTATGGGCGCCGGATTATTTGACCAGTGGCTTTGCGCTGGCGACGCGAGGATGAGCACCTCCAAATGCGAGGCAGAGGAGAAGGAGCTTTTTAACCGTTGTGGTAAGAGGCCACACACCATGCAAGTCGTTGAATAATGAGGACAAGGAAATCATATGTTTCAAATTACATATTACCATCATCTTTGAAATGTGTTGCTTGTTTGGATGATGAAGTATTTTAAAAATGTATAATTCTTGTTCCAATATGTATGCAATCGTGGAGAAGCATATTTCCAATAAGTATGCAATTGTGTGTACCAACCCCCACACCCTCGTTTCTATGAAACAAAATCATATGCAAAGTAATCAACCGTACTATATTAAATCAACAATAGCAATAAATCACTTGCATGCAAACAATAATCTGAATCATCATATCTTTTCTTACATTAGCTTACGAGTTTATTTCCTTACATTTCTTAAGGCCAGAGAACATTAGTGTTTGCATATGTATATTAACTTACGTGTGATATGTTTGTATGTATAATGGTTTTCAAAGCCATCGAAAGTGGCTGAACCGGGACTCGGGACAAGTTGAACATCACAAGTGTTGAGCAAGGAGGCTTTGGCTCCCTTACTACTCCTGGCAAGATTGATGCACGAGCCGTGGTGGATAGCCCTGATACATCTCCAACATATGTATAATTTTTGATTATTACATGTTATTATAGTATCAATCTTGTATGTTTTATATGCATTTATATTCTATTTCATATCATTTTTGGGACTGGCCTATTGACCTAGTGCCCAGTGCCAATTATTGTTTTTTGCTTGTTTTTGGCTTTTCAGAAAATCATTATCAAACAAAGTCCAAACGGAAAAAAATGGATTAATTTTTTATGGAAGAAGGGACCCACGAAGCTTCGGCAGGAGACCAAACGAGATACGAGAGAGCCACAAGCTCATAGGGCGCGCCCCCTGAGCTTGTGGGACCCACGCAGCTCCATTTGACCTAACTCTACTTCAATAAATTCCCAAATATTCCCAAACCAATAAGGAGCCACCCGAAACACTTTTTTCGCCACCACAAGCTTATGTTCTTCCATGATCCCATCTGGAGGCCTTTTTCCGGTACTTTGCAAGGGGGAGAATCGCTCACGGAGGGCTTCTACATCATCCTTGCTACCTTCTGATGATGCGTGAGTAGTTCACCACAGACCTACAGGTCCATAGCTAGTAGCTACATGGCTTCTTCTCTCTCTTTGATCTTCAACACAATGTTCTCCTCGATGTTCTCGGAGTTCTGTTGGATCTAATCTTCTTTTGCGGTGTGTTTCTTGGGATCCGATGAATTGTGGGTTTATGATATGTATATTCACGAGAACTAATTGAGTCTTTTCTGAACTTTATTATGCATGATTGTTGTAGCTTTGTATTTCTCTCTGATCTATCCGTTGGTTTGGCCAACTAGATTAACTAGTCGGCAACCCGTGCATTCGCACGGGCTAGCCTACAAACGTAAGTGCGAATTAGATTTTTTCCTAATTAGTTTAAATTCATTAGGTGGCCTTCTCGGGCCGCCTTTCAGTTTACTTTGTTATTTGATTTTTCCGAAATCAAAATTTTTAGAGAACAATATGATTGTTTATGATAAAAATATATAGGCAACATCAACCTAGTGTTAATGATCCAGCACATGCAAACTCACGTTCTACATGTATCTAATTCGTCGTGGCCACTGTCTATTAATTAAAGGGGGATTATTACAATGTTGCTTTGTCTTACGTGCCTAGGCTAGCGTGTCTTTGCAAATTGGGCACGCGATGTTAGTTGTAGGATTTGAATCAGAAGGCTTGTCACAGATGGACACATAGATACACAGAGCCCCCCAGATGGATAGGCTACGTTACCAAATATATATATGTATAGATCATGTGACAATATATTCAGTAGGAATCTACATATTGATATGGTATTGTAGGTGTTAACATTTTTTCCTATTAACACGGTCAAAGTATAGAAAGTTTGAGTTAATACAATATTAACATGGGAAGTAAAATCAAAATGAGTGATTATTATTTGATAGATATTTGAACTCAAGGATTTATTGTCTCTATAATAAAATAACTGACATGCTTACTAGTTGGTTATAGTAATATCTCATCTTAACATCTTCATGTAATAGCTTGCTTTACAATAATCATTATCCTAAACTTTCTTTGATAAGTTATGTTAACCAATGGTACACAAATATAATTTCCTGGCATTATTACGGATTCCAAAAACTATATAGCCTTCAAAACCTAAACATAAAAATGACATACTTGTTAAATATGCACTATGCAATTTAGCTTTTTAGAAATTTCTCAATTACAAAATCAGTTTTTCTTCTCCAACACCATGCAAGTTGTCGTGCACTTCAGTTCTCCCTGGTTTGGATGTACAAAAATATTTATGTATGCAACAAAATAAGAAAGTTGATTGTAATCAAAAGGAAGTCATAACATCTATTTTGGATTTCCAAAGTTCTTGGGATGTCCAAATCCCTCATTAACAAGAAAATTAAAATGAAATATTAATAGATAAATTTACATAGTAGATTTTCCTAGAGTTCACAATTAAGTTCTATCTACCAAACTATATGATAGAATCTTCACCATTATGTTCACAATTAAGTTCTTGGTAAGTCTAATCTTCTTGGGACATCTGATTCAAAACTTAATATCTCAAATCATGTAAATTTCATGACTTGCATGTGTCCCGTTGATCTGTCCTACATAAGTAGCTAATACATCTATGTGTTATAATTGAAGATTTGTTAATATACTACCAAAGTTGTAAATCGTGTTGACAATTATAATGTACAGATTTTCACCATCTGAAGAACCATGATGCTCACCTAAAACTTTGGTCCCTTCCAAAAGACTTAGTATACTTTCACTTTCTTGACCAGAATGAAAGTAGTCCAGACTGCTAGGCCTCTGGTGCTATTGCTCTCTCAGGGTATAAATTATTTTATATAGTGCATATACTATTCTGTAAAAAAGAAGGAAATGGAATCGCACTAATTAGAAATAAGGAAAAAGACTATCAAACATAAGAACTAAATCATCTTGTACCATCTTGAGGGGTCTCAATTTTCAAAGTAGTTTTTCTCCTCAAATGAGACAATAGCACAGGCTGCGAACAGTTCTTTCTAGGAAATTTCTTGGGACTCCATCATAAGTTGCTCCTGTCCGTCTCTAATGTGAAGAACATAGAACCAAGCATGCACATCGGTCTGCTAACCTGGAAATTGGATGCCAACATGAGTCATTTTGCCATGCATGTAGCGACATACAATATATACTCACATCATGCAGGACTTACCTAAGTCCTCATATAAGTGGCAAAAACCTGTCATCGGGGCACTACAACATGGGTTTAACGTGTCCGGGTCTATTTGATTGAAGATATCCATCGGTATGTCGATGTGATTCTGCGCTAGGGTCCCAACCTCAATCGGATCTGCCATATATGTGTGATTAAGGAATAAAGATAATGCACTCCCTTGTATTGCACATATGGCTGATCAAACCAACTTGATTGAATTACTTTAATTTTTCTGCAGGTGAAACCAAGTAGCGCCCAACAACTTATCTCCCGGCGGATCTCCCCATATTAAGTTAAATACGTGATGTAGCTAGACGAATTCATCCATGCTTTTATCCATATGATGATCAGAGGCATAATAAGCTGGGTATAAAGGGAAGGTAAGGGTGCGTGGGTGGGTGGAATCGAGGTAACCGTGCTCCTACTATCGGGAAACCATACATATTGTAGCCAGTGTGTGACGCCCCTGATTCAATCGTACACTAATCATACATGCAAACGTGTACGATCAAGAACAGGGACTCACGGGAAGATATCACAACACAACTCTACAAATAATATAAGTCATACAAGCATCATATTACAAGCTAGGGGCCTCGAGGGCTCGAATACAAGAGCTCGATCATAGACGAGTCAGCAGAAGGAACAATATCTGAGTACAGACATAAGTTAAACAAGTTTGCCTTAAGAAGGCTAGCACAAACTGGGATACAAATCGAAAGAGGCACAAGCCTCCTGCCTGGGATCCTCCTAAACTACTCCCGGTCGTCGTCAGCGGGCTGCACATAGTAGTAGGCACCGCCTGAGTAGTAGTAGTCGTCATATAGAGTGGCGTCTGGCTCCTGGGCTCCAACGTCTGGTCGCAGCAATCGAGTATAGGAAAGGGGAAAAGGGGGGAGCAAAGCAACCGTGAGTACTCATCCAAAGTACTCGCAAGCAAGGAGCTACACTACATATGTATGCATTGGTATCAAATGGAATAAGGGTATCATATGTGGACTGAACTGCAGAATGCCGGAATAAGAGGGGGATAGCTAGTCCTTTCGAAGACTACGCTTCTGGTAACCTCCATCTTGTAGCAGAAGAAGAGAGTATATGGTAAGTTCACCAAGTAACATCGCATAGCATAATCCTAACCAATGATCCTCCCCTCGTCACCCTATGAGAGAGCAATCACCGGGTGTATCTGGCACTTGGAAGGGTGTGTTTTGTTAAGTATCCGGTTCTAGTTGTCATAAGGTCAAGGTACAACTCCAAGTCATCCTGTTACCGAAGATCACGGCTATTCGAATAGATTAACTTCCCTGTAGGGGTGCACCACATTTCCCAACACGCTCGATCCCCTTTGTCCATACACACTTTCCTGGGTCATGCCCGGCCTCGGAAGATCACCACGTCGCATCCCTAGATAGGCACAACAGAGAGGTCAGCACGCCGGTCTGAATCTTATGGCACAGGGGTCTGGGCCCATCGCCCATTGCACACCTGCACATTGCGAGGGCGGCCGGAGAGCAGACCTAGCAACCACCATTACAAAGGAAGTTGCGTTACACGGTCCAACCCGGCGCGCGCCGCTTAGTCGCTGACGTCACGAAGGGTTCGGCTGATACTACGATGTCGAGTGCCCATAACTGTCCCCGCATAGTTGGTTAGTGCGTTTAGGCCAGTAGCCAGACTCAGATCAAATACCAAGATCTCGTTAAGCATGTTAATTGAAGTATCCGCGAACGCCGAACAGGGCCAGGCCCACCTCTCACCTAGGTGGTCTCCGCCTTCCCTGTCGCTCCTCCTCAAAGTAATAGTCAGGGGCCGTCGGGAACCTAGGCCCACCACTACCTGGGTGGAACCACCTGCCCCTTCAGCCCCCAACATCGGAATCACTTGTGGGTACTCAATGAGCCGACCCGACTTTAGTCACAACATGCATAGTATGTATATATAGTATATACCCGTGATCAACACCCGACGTGATCACGGTCCGATAGTATAGCATGGCCGACTAACAAGAATGTAGGGCCACTGATGATAATCTAGGATCCTATACTAAGCATTTAGGATTGCAGGTAAGGTATCGATAGTTGTAGCAACAATGACAGGCTATGCATCAGAATAGGATTAACGGAAAGCAGTAACATGCTACACTACTCTAATGCAAGCAGTAGAGAGAAGCGTAGGCGATATCTGGTGATCAAGGGGGGGGGGGCTTGCCTGGTTGCTCTGGCAAGAGAGAGGGGTAGTTAACACCATAGTCGTACTGGGTAGCAGCGGCGTCGGTCTCGTAGTCTATCAGAGAGAAGAGGGGGAAGAAACAATGAATATAATGCAAACAAAAGCATAACGATACATGACAATACAAGTAGCGGTGCTAGGGTGCCCTAACGCGGTATGAGGTGATACCGGTGAAGGGGGGAAACATCCGGGAAAATATCCCCGGTGTTTTGCATTTTCGGACAGATGAACCGGAGGGGGAAAGTTGCGTGTTCGCTATGCTAGGGATGCGTGGCGGATGAACGGGCTGCGTATCCGGATTCGTCTCGTTGTTCTGAACAACTTTCATGTACAAAGTTTTCCATCCGAGTTACGGTTTATTTTATATTGATTTTAAAAGATTTAAATCATTTTTAGAATTTATTTAATTATTTAAATCAACATTATCCAGAATAGTGTTTGCTGACATCATCATGACGTCAGCAGTCAACGTTGAATGTTGACCTGGTCAACCTGATGTGTGGGTCCAGTGGGACCCACCTATCATTCTCTGCTTAGGTTAATTAGTTAGGCTTAATTAGTTGTTTAATTTAATTAGACAAAATTAATTAAGTTAATTAATTAAGTAATTAATTAATTATTGTCATTATTATTTTTTCTTTTTTTAGAAAAATGTTCTGGAGATGGCTCCACTTGTCATTGGCCCTAGGGGCCAAACAGGCGCAGGGTGTCGGGCGCAGGCGCCGGGTGCGGGCGCACCTGAGCGAGCACTCGCCCACAGGGCGGGACGAGGCCCCCGGGGCGTGGCGAGGCTCCGGCCAGGGGGAAGTGGTGGTGGCCGTGGCGACCGGCGGAGAGGCGGATGCCGGCAGCAGCAGCGTGCAGCAGGGGAAGCGACGGCGCCTGGCGGTATCAGGCGGAGCGGGGAGGAGGGGGGCAGGGGCAAGCTGCAGGCGGAGGGGGAGCGCGGTCAGTGCGCAGGCGGCGAGCGCGAGCAGGTGCAGTGGCGGGAGGAGCAGGAGGTAGCGGCAGCAGGCAACAGCAGCATTGGCCGGACGGGGCATGGCCTCGGTGCGGTGAGCGCGCATGGGTGCATGGGTGGCTGTGGGCGCAGCGCGTGTAGGCGCGGCGTACGAGCGCGGGCGGGACAAGGGCGCGGTGAGCGCAACGAGCGCGAGCGCTCGCGGGCGGAGGCAAGGACGCCGAGTAGGGCCACGGCGAGCGCGCATGTTCAGCACGGGGGAGGGGGAGGGAGCACAGGGCGGTGCTCACGTTCGATGCAGGGAAGGGGCGGCATGGCTCGATGGGGTCCGGCGAGGAGGAGGATGGGGACGAGCGACGGAGGGGGGGGGGAGATCCGGTGAGGAAGCGCTCCGGCGAGGCGGCTTCGGGCGACGATGAGGTTGCTCTGGTTGGCGGTAAGGCGCGGTCGGAGGGCAACGGGGCGCAAGGCTCGGGTGCCGGCGTGGACGATGATGGGGAAGGGGGTTGCTCCAACACCGCTGGAGGAGGCCAAGCAGGGGAGACGGTGGCGCCATGGCCCTCCGCCGAGCAGAGGATGGCGCGAGGAGCTCCTCCCCTCGGTATGATGTGTGCGTGTGTGTGCGCATGCAGCACGAGGTGGGGAATGAGGGATAGATGGGGATCGATCTAGGGTTTGCCACGGCGGGGGGTTAAGAAGGGGTGAGGGGTCGGTTGGGCCAGTGGGCTGGCCTGCTGGGCCGTTGGCCTAGTTGGCCAGGGGGCCTTTCTTATTTTGCTTTTCTATTATTTTGCAATTCCCTTTTCTTTTGTTTATTTCTTTTTTTTACTATTTTACTTTTTCTAGTCTATGTTTTGCACTTAAACCAATTAGCAAATGAGTTTTGTAAATTGTGGAGATGGACACCTAGTTAGTATTGCAATATTAGGTGCTGCTACAAAAAGGTTGGCACTCCAAATATTAGTTTATATTTTTATAGCTTTATCAAAGGCATTTAATTAATTGGTTTTGTTGTTGTTTTGTTTATTTTAGAGCATTTAGGCATTATATAAAATGTGGTTTCTCGACAATAATTACCTATGCATTATTTGGAAACACCCCAACAGTTTAGTTTTAATATTTGAAAATCTTTACCGTTTGACTTTATTTTTAGTTTGAATTTCGAATCGATTTTGAACTAACACGAGATTAAAAATAGTAACTGTGGTGACGTGGCATCACTAACGTGGGATTACTGTAGCTAATTATCCGGGCGTCACACAGTGTATCACACGTGGTGCCATGGGTCTTCGCGTCCACTATGTCTTCATACGCAGAACATGCTAACATGGAGACATACGAGGGAGAATTGTTGGTCATTGGGTTGTAGATGTACATGCAAAACATGAAGGATCAACTTGCCGAAGGCATGGGGTGGCCATGATGGCATTGTGCATGACGCATGATAAGAGGCTACCCTAGATCGATATTTTCTTGTTTGGCTGATTGAGATAGAAGGCTTGGGGTTGCCATGGCGGCGGTGTACATGGAGCATGAGGAGAAGAGCACCTATGGATCGATCTATTTTTGTTTGTCTTATTGGGATAGATGGGGCGGACCAAGAGCAAGAAGAGGGTCGTGAGAGATTGGGAGAGAGGCGGAGCACATTTGTTTTTTTCTAGGGATTTTTTGTAACGTGGGAGTTTCTAGGATTGATCTACACCTTTCATAAAAAAAGTATTGATCTACACCACATACATAGCGTTTTTGGAGGTAACGTACATAGCTAATTTACCCAGTGGTTTTAGTTCTGCAGGTCTGTTATGGGCTGACGCATGCAAAGGCCCATGTGAAAGGCAGAACGAGTGTGGCTAGGTTAGATCTAAACCCTGTACTATGATATCATATGAGTTTCCAATTTTGCATCTGACGGCTTAGAGGACAGAGATATGTGAGAGATTATCCTTTCTGAAGAGATACATGAGCAATTGTTAGAGTTGGGTTGTGGGAGAGAGATGCCTACGTGAGAGGATTTTTTATACATGAGAAATTGAGAGATTTCAGTCGTGAGGGAGATATCCATGTGATTTTTGTTCTTTTTTGGAGAGATCTACACCGTAATAATTTCGTCCCACAAGATTAACGATTCCTAATTACTGATTAAGGTAGGAAGTCCAGGGAGTCCCAAATTAGTATAGGTATAGATTTACCTTACGTGGGAGAGGTGCTTTGTGATGGGTTCAATCTTGTAGTGCTCTATATCCCATTGATAGAACGGGACAAGACACATATTTGTATTGTTTCCTTAAGGGTAAAATGATGGGGTTTATTCATATTGATTGAGTTTACTTTGTCTAGATCATGTCATCTTGCTTAAGGCGTTACTCCCTTTTTCATGAACTTAATACCATAGATGCATGCTGGATAGCGGCCAATTGGAGAAATAGTAGTAGATGCAGGTAGGAGTCGATCTACTTGTATCAGATGTGATGCCTATATACATGATCATTACCTTGGATATCGTCATAACTATGCACTTTTCTATCAATTTCCCAATAGGAATCTGTTCACCCACCGTATGCTATGTGTTCGAGAGAAGCCTCTAGTGAAAATATGGCCCCGAGTCTACCTTTATGATATTACAAAAACCAAATTACCCTTGCTATGTTTTTATCTTTTATTTTTGTGTCGCAATTTATTTGTCTACCACTACAAGATTTGATCCTTGCAAGTAACGAGTTCAAGGGGATTGACAACCCTCTTGCCCGCATTGGCTGCAAGTTTTTCTTTTGTGTGTACAAGTGCTGTTCACGAGGCTTTGCGTGATTCTCCTAGTGGTTCGATAAACCTTGGTTCTGACTAAGGGAAATACTATTATCTCTACTATACTGCTGAAGGAAATATGCCCTAGAGGCAATAATAAAGTTATTATTTATTTCCTTATATCATGATAAATGTTTATTATTCATGCTAGAATTGTATTAACCGGAAACATAATACATGTGTGAATACATAGACCAACAGAGTGTCACTAGTATGCCTCTACTTGACTAGCTCGTTAATCAAAGATGGTTATGTTTCCTAACCATGAAAAAAGAGTTGTTATTAGATTAACGAGGTCACATCATTAGTAGAATGATCTGATTGACATGACCCATCCCATTAGCTTAGCACCCGATCGTTTAGTATGTTGCTATTGCTTTCTTCATGACTTATACATGTTCCTATAACTATGAGATTATGCAACTCCCGTTTACCGGAGGAACACTTTGGGTACTACCAAACGTCACAACGTAACTGGGTGATTATAAAGGAGTACTACAGGTGTCTCCAATGGTAGATGTTGGGTTGGCGTATTTCGAGATTAGGGTTTGTCACTCCGATTGTCGGAGAGGTATCTCTGGGCCCTCTCGGTAATGCACATCACATAAGCCTTGCAAGCACTGCAACTAATATGTTAGTTGTGAGATGATGTATTACGGAACGAGTAAAGAGACTTGCCGGTAACGAGATTGAACTAGGTATTGGATACCGACGATCGAATCTCGGGCAAGTAACATACCGATGACACAGGGAACAACGTATGATGTTATGCGGTCTGACCGATAAAGATCTTCGTAGAATATGTAGGAGCCAGTATGGGCATCCAGGTCCCGCTATTGGTTATTGACCGGAGACGTGTCTCGGTCATGTCTACATTGTTCTCGAACCGTAGGGTCCGCACGCTTAACGTTACGATGACAGTTATTATGAGTTTATGCATTTTGATGTACCGAAGGTTGTTCGGAGTCCCGGATGAGATCACGGACATGACGAGGAGTCTCGAAATGGTCGAGACGTAAAGATTGATATATTGGAAGCCTATGTTTGGACATAGGAAGTGTTCCGGGTGAAATCGGGATTTTACCGGAATACCGGGAGGGTTACCGGAACCCCCCGGGAGACTAATGGGCCTATTGGGCCTTAGTGGAAAAAGAGAAAAGGGGCAGCCCATAGCTGGCCGGCGCCCCCCTTCCCCAAGTCCTAGTAGGACTAGGAGAAGGGGCCGGCCCCCCTCTCTCTCCTTTCCCCCTGAGAGTCCTAATTGGAATAGGATTGGAGGGGGGAGTCCTACTCCCGGTAGGAGTAGGACTCCCCCTGCGCCTCCCTCTCTCTGGCCGGCCGGCCCCCCTCCTCCAACCTTTATATACGGGGGCAGGGGACACCCCAACACACACAAGTTGATCCTTGAGATCGTTCCTTAGCCGTGTGCGGTGCCCCCTGCCACCAAATTCCACCTCGATCATACCGTTGTAGTGCTTAGGCGAAGCCCTGCGTCGGTAGTACATCAAGATCGTCACCACGCCGTCGTGCTGACGGAACTCTTCCTCGACGCTTTGCTGGATCGGAGCCCGAGGATCGTCATAGAGCTGAACGTGTGCTAAGAACTCGGAGGTGCCGGAGTAACGGTGCTTGGATCGGTCGGATCGGGAAGAAGACGTACGACTACTTCCTCTACGTTGTGTGATCGCTTCCGCAGTCGGTCTGCGTCGGTACGTAGACAACACTCTCCCCTCTCGTTGATGTGCATCACCATGATCTTGCGTGTGCGTAGGAAATTTTTCGAAATTACTGCGTTCCCCAACAGTGGTATCAGAGCCTAGGTTTTATGGTTTGATGTTATTTGCACGAGTAGAACACAAGTGAGTTGTGGGCGATACAAGTCATACTGCCTACCAGCATGTCATACTTTGGTTCGGCGGTATTGTTGGGTGAGACGATCCGGACCAACATTACGCGTACTCTTACGCGAGACCGGTTCCCTCGACGTGCTTTGCACATAGATGGCTTGCGGAAGACTGTCTCTCCAACTTTAGTTGAACCAAGTGTGACTACGCCTGGTCCTTGAGAAGGTTAAAACGGAGTCTATTTGACGAACTATCGTTGTGGTTTTGATGCGTAGGTGAGATGAGTTCTTACTTAAGCCCGTAGCAGCCACGTAAAACTTGCAACAACAAAGTAGAGGACGTCTAACTTGTTTTTGCAGGGTATGTTGTGATGTGATATGGTCAAGGCATGATGCTGATTTTATTGTATGAGATGATCATGTTTTGTAACCGAGTTATCGGCAACTGGCAGGAGCCATATGGTTGTCGCTTTATTGTATGCAATGCAATCGCGATGTAATGCTTTACTTTATTACTAAACGGTAGTGATAGTCGTGGAAGCATAAGATTGGCGAGACGACAACGATGCTACGATGGAGATCAAGGTGTCGCGCCGGTGACGATGGTGATCATGACGGTGCTTCGGAGATGGAGATCACAAGCACAAGATGATGATGGCCATATCATATCACTTATATTGATTGCATGTGATGTTTATCCCTTTTTATGCATCTTATCTTGCTTTGATTGACGGTAGCATTATAAGATGATCTCTCACTAAAATTATCAAGAAGTGTTCTCCCTGAGTATGCACCGTTGCCAAAGTTCGTCGTGCCCAGACACCACGTGATGATCGGGTGTGATAAGCTCTACGTCCAAATACAACGGGTGCAAAACAGTTGCACACGCAGAATACTCAGGTTATACTTGACGAGCCAAGCATATACAGATATGGCCTCGGAACACGGAGACCGAAAGGTCGAGCATGAATCATATAGTAGATATGATCAACATAACGATGTTCACCATTGAAAACTACTCCATCTCACGTGATGATCGGTTATGGTTTAGTTGATTTGGATCACGTGATCACTTAGAAGATTAGAGAGATGTCTATCTAAGTGGGAGTTCCTAAGTAATTTGATTAACTGAACTTAAACTTATCATGAACTTAGTACCTGATAGTATCTTGCTTGTTTATGTTGATTGTAGATAGATGGCTCGAGCTATTGTTCCGTTGAATTTTAATGCGTTCCTTGAGAAAGCAAAGTTGAAAGATGATGGTAGCAATTACACGGACTGGGTCCATAACCTGAGGATTATCCTCATTGCTGCACAGAAGAATTACGTCCTAGAAGCACCGCTGCTGCTGGAGCAACGCCAGATGTTATGAACGTCTGGCAGAGCAAAGCTGATGACTACTCGATAGTTCAGTGTGCCATGCTTTACGGCTTAGAATCGGGACTTCAACGACGTTTTGAACGTCATGGTGCATATGAGATGTTCCAGGAGTTGAAGTTAATATTTCAAGCAAATGCCCGAATTGAGAGATATGAAGTCTCCAATAAGTTCTATAGCTGCAAGATGGAGGAGAACAGTTCTGTCAGTGAGCATATACTCAAAATGTCTGGGTATAATAATCACTTGATTCAGATGGGAGTTAATCTTCCAGATGACTGCGTCATTGACAGAATTCTCCAATCACTGCCACCAAGCTACAAGAGCTTCGTGATGAACTATAATATGCAAGGGATGAACAAGACTATTCCCGAGCTCTTCGCAATGCTGAAAGCTGCGGAGGTAGAAATCAAGAAGGAGCATCAAGTGTTGATGGTTAGCAAAACCACTAGTTTCAAGAAAAAGGGCAAAGGGAAGAAGAAGGGAAACTTCAAGAAGAACAGCAAGCAAGTTGCTGCTCAGGAGAAGAAACCCAAGTCTGGACCTAAGCCTGAAACTGAGTGCTTCTACTGCAAGCAGACTGGTCACTGGAAGCGGAACTGCCCCAAGTATTTGGCGGATAAGAAGGATGGCAAAGTGAACAAAGGTATATGTGATATACATGTTATTGATGTGTACCTTACTAGAGCTCGCAGTAGCACCTGGGTATTTGATACTGGTTCTGTTGCTAATATTTGCAACTCGAAACAGGGACTACGGAATAAGCGGACGCTAGCAAAGGACGAGGTGACGATGCGCGTGGGAAACGGTTCCAAAGTCGATGTGATCGCGGTCGGCACGCTACCTCTACATCTACCTTCGGGATTAATATTAGACCTAAATAATTGTTATTTGGTGCCAGCGTTGAGCATGAACATTATATCTGGATCTTGTTTGATGCGAGACGGTTATTCATTTAAATCAGAGAATAATTGTTGTTCTATTTATATGAGTAATATCTTTTATGGTCATGCACCTTTGAAGAGTGGTCTATTCTTGTTGAATCTCGATGATAGTGATACACATATTCATAATGTAGAAGCCAAAAGATGCAAAGTTAATAATGATAGTGCAACTTATTTGTGGCACTGCCGTTTAGGTCATATCGGTGTAAAGCGCATGAAGAAACTCCATACTGATGGGCTTTTGGAACCACTTGATTATGAATCACTTGGTACTTGCGAACCGTGCCTCATAGGCAAGATGATTAAAACACCGTTCTCCGGTACTATGGAGAGAGCAATAGATTTATTGGAAATCATACATACCGATGTATGTGGTCCGATGAATATTGAGGCTCGTGGCGGATATCGTTATTTTCTCACCTTCACAGATGATTTAAGCAGATATGGGTATATCTACTTAATGAAACATAAGTCTGAAACATTTGAAAAGTTCAAAGAATTTCAGAGTGAGGTTGAAAATCATCGTAACAAGAAAATAAAGTTTCTGCGATCTGATCGTGGAGGAGAATATTTGAGTTACGAGTTTGGTGTACATTTGAAAAATTGTGGAATAGTTTCGCAACTCACGCCACCCGAAACACCACAGCGTAATGGTGTGTCCGAACGTCGTAATCGTACTTTACTAGATATGGTGCGATCTATGATGTCTCTTACTGATTTACCGCTATCGTTTTGGGGTTATGCTTTAGAGACGGCCGCATTCACGTTAAATAGGGCACCATCAAAATCCGTTGAGACGACACCTTATGAACTATGGTTTGGCAAGAAACCAAAGTTGTCGTTTCTTAAAGTTTGGGGCTGCGATGCTTATGTGAAAAAGCTTCAACCTGATAAGCTCGAACCCAAATCGGAGAAATGTGTCTTCATAGGATATCCAAAGGAAACTATTGGATACACCTTCTATCACAGATCCGAAGGCAAGACTTTTGTTGCTAAATTCGGAAACTTTTTAGAGAAGGAGTTTCTCTCGAAAGAATTGAGTGGGAGGAAAGTAGAACTTGACGAGGTAACTGTACCTGCTCCCTTATTGGAAAATAGTACATCACAGAAAACTGTTTCTGCGACACCTATACCAATCAGTGAGGAAGCTAATGATGATGATCATGAAGCTTCAGGACAAGATACTACTGAACCACGTAGATCAACCAGAGTGAGATCCGCACCAGAGTGGTACGGTAATCCAGTTCTGGAAGTCATGCTACTAGATCATGATGAACCTACGAACTATGAAGAAGCGATGGTGAACCCAGATTCCGCAAAGTGGCTTGAGGCCATGAAATCTGAGATGGGATCCATGTATGAAAACAAAGTATGGACTTTGGTTGACTTGCCCGATGATCGGCAAGCAATTGAGAATAAATGGATCTTCAAGAAAAAGACTGACGCTGACGGTAATGTTACTGTCTATAAAGCTCGACTTGTCACGAAAGGTTTTCGACAAGTTCAAGGGGTTGACTACGATGAGACCTTCTCACCCGTAGCGATGCTTAAGTCCGTCAGAATTATGTTAGCAATTGCCGCATTTTATGATTATGAAATATGGCAGATGGATGTCAAAACTGCATTCCTGAATGGATTTCTGGAAGAAGAGTTGTATATGATACAACCAGAAGGTTTTGTCGATCCAAAGGGAGCTAACAAAGTATGCAAACTCCAGCGATCCATTTATGGACTGGTGCAAGCATCTCGGAGTTGGAATAAACGCTTTGATAGTGTGATCAAAGCATTTGGCTTTATACAGACTTTTGGAGAAGCCTGTATTTACGAGAAAGTGAGTGGGAGCTCTGTAGCATTTCTGATATTATTTGTGGATGACATATTACTGATTGGAAATGATATAGAATTTCTGGATAGCATAAAGGGATACTTGAATAAAAGTTTTTCGATGAAAGACCTCGGGGAAGCTGCTTACATATTAGGCATAAAGATCTATAGAGATAGATCAAAACGCTTAATTGGACTTTCACAGAGCACATACCTTGACAAGATTTTGAAGAAGTTCAAAATGGATCAAGCAAAGAAAGGGTTCTTGCCTGTGTTACAAGGTGTGAAGTTGAGTCAGACTCAATGCCCGACCACTGCAGAAGATAGAGAGAAAATGAAAGATGTTCCCTATGCTTCAGCCATAGGCTCTATCATGTATGCAATGCTGTGTACCAGACCTGATGTGTGCCTTGCTATAAGTTTAGCAGGGAGGTACCAAAGTAATCCAGGAATGGATCACTGGACAGCGGTCAAGAACATCCTGAAATACCTGAAAAGGACTAAGGATATGTTTCTCGTATATGGAGGTGACAAAGAGCTCACCATAAGAGGTTACGTTGATGCAAGCTTTGACACTGATCCGGACGATTCTAAATCGCAAACTGGATACGTGTTTACTTTAAATGGTGGAGCTGTCAGTTGGTGTAGTTCTAAACAAAGCGTCGTAGCGGGATCTACATGTGAAGCGGAGTACATAGCTACTTCGGAAGCAGCGAACGAAGGAGTCTGGATGAAGCAGTTCATATCCGATCTAGGTGTCATACCTAGTGCATCGGGTCCAATGAAAAACTTCTGTGACAATACTGGTGCAATTGCCTTGGCAAAGGAATCCAGATTTCACAAAAGAACCAAACACATCAAGAGACGCTTCAACTCCATCCGGGATTTAGTCCAGGTGGGAGACATAGAGATTTGCAAGATACATACGGATCTGAATGTTGCAGACCCGTTGACTAAGCCTCTTCCACGAGCAAAACATGATCAGCACCAAGGCTCCATGGGTGTTAGAATCATTACTGTGTAATCTAGATTATTGACTCTAGTGCAAGTGGGAGACTGAAGGAAATATGCCCTAGAGGCAATAATAAAGTTATTATTTATTTCCTTATATCATGATAAATGTTTATTATTCATGCTAGAATTGTATTAACCGGAAACATAATACATGTGTGAATACATAGACCAACAGAGTGTCACTAGTATGCCTCTACTTGACTAGCTCGTTAATCAAAGATGGTTATGTTTCCTAACCATGAAAAAAGAGTTGTTATTAGATTAACGAGGTCACATCATTAGTAGAATGATCTGATTGACATGACCCATCCCATTAGCTTAGCACCCGATCGTTTAGTATGTTGCTATTGCTTTCTTCATGACTTATACATGTTCCTATAACTATGAGATTATGCAACTCCCGTTTACAGGAGGAACACTTTGGGTACTACCAAACGTCACAACGTAACTGGGTGATTAGAAAGGAGTACTACAGGTGTCTCCAATGGTAGATGTTGGGTTGGCGTATTTCGAGATTAGGGTTTGTCACTACGATTGTCGGAGAGGTATCTCTGGGCCCTCTCGGTAATGCACATCACATAAGCCTTGCAAGCACTGCAACTAATATGTTAGTTGTGAGATGATGTATTACGGAACGAGTAAAGAGACTTGCCGGTAACGAGATTGAACTAGGTATTGGATACCGACGATCGAATCTCGGGCAAGTAACATACCGATGACAAAGGGAACAACGTATGATGTTATGCGGTCTGACCGATAAAGATCTTCGTAGAATATGTAGGAGCCAATATGGGCATCCAGGTCCCGCTATTGGTTATTGACCGGAGACGTGTCTCGGTCATGTCTACATTGTTCTCGAACCGTAGGGTCCGCACGCTTAACGTTACGATGACAGTTATTATGAGTTTATGCATTTTGATGTACCGAAGGTTGTTCGGAGTCCCGGATGAGATCACGGACATGACGAGGAGTCTCGAAATGGTCGAGACGTAAAGATTGATATATTGGAAGCCTATGTTTGGACATAGGAAGTGTTCCGGGTGAAATCGGGATTTTACCGGAATACCGGGAGGGTTACCGGAACCCCCCGGGAGACTAATGGGCCTATTGGGCCTTAGTGGAAAAAGAGAAAAGGGGCAGCCCATAGCTGGCCGGCGCCCCCCTTCCCCAAGTCCTAGTAGGACTAGGAGAAGGGGCCGGCCCCCCCTCTCTCTCCTTTCCCCCTGAGAGTCCTAATTGGAATAGGATTGGAGGGGGGAGTCCTACTCCCGGTAGGAGTAGGACTCCCCCTGCGCCTCCCTCTCTCTGGCCGGCCGGCCCCCCTCCTCCAACCTTTATATACGGGGGCAGGGGACACCCCAACACACACAAGTTGATCCTTGAGATCGTTCCTTAGCCGTGTGCGGTGCCCCCTGCCACCAAATTCCACCTCGATCATACCGTTGTAGTGCTTAGGCGAAGCCCTGCGTCGGTAGTACATCAAGATCGTCACCACGCCGTCGTGCTGACGGAACTCTTCCTCGACGCTTTGCTGGATCGGAGCCCGAGGATCGTCATTGAGCTGAACGTGTGCTAAGAACTCGGAGGTGCCGGAGTAACGGTGCTTGGATCGGTCGGATCGGGAAGAAGACGTACGACTACTTCCTCTACGTTGTGTGATCGCTTCCGCAGTCGGTCTGCGTCGGTACGTAGACAACACTCTCCCCTCTCGTTGCTGTGCATCACCATGATCTTGCGTGTGCGTAGGAAATTTTTCGAAATTACTGCGTTCCCCAACAACTGCATCTCCCCTCCTCTTTGGGGAAAATTCCAACGCAGCTCACAAGTAGCTGGAAGAATTTCTGGCGCCATTGCCGGGGAGACATCATCAAAACCTATCAAGTACATATGCACAAACTATCATCAACTTTCTCTAATTTTTATTTGCCTCTCGTTTTCATCTCCCCCACTTCTCATAAAGAATACAAAAACACAAAAACATTTTTGTTTGCTTGCTTGCTTTTATTGCCTTCATGACTAAAGAATAGAAAGTAAAATCACAAATTAAAGATAACTATGCATCCTCATCCACTTGATAATCTTTTCAAACTTGTTGCTTATTGTAAGCCAATAGCTTATAATGAAGAAGTTATACAAGTAAATGCTATTGGGACACATTTATTGAATGAAAAACATGATTGCAACGATGTTAATATGACTTCTATGAAAGTCAATTGTGCTTATGATCATGATTGGGGTGATGATGTTTCTTTTGATATTGAAAGTTTAGTTAAAGCTCATAATGAATCTACTATTGCTAATGAAATTTGCAATAGTATTGACAGTGTGTTTGGAAGAGTGTCAACTTTAGGTAAAATGAATCCCACATATTTGGAGAGTATTTGATCTTATGATTTTTTTATAAAAGTCGGTTTAGAGAGATCATGAATTTAGTTGATGCTAATCCCACTATCTTGGATGTTTGTAAAACTTTGATGGATGTGGATCATGGAGAGAATATTTTGTGTGATAGCTATATTGTTGAATTTGGATATGATCCTACATGTAATTATTTTGAGAGAGGGAAGTATGGTTATAGAAATCTTCGTGTCAATGAATTACCTCTCTTCATGTTAATACTATTAATACATTCTTCTTTCTTGCATATGCTAGATATTGCTCGTCTTGATAATTTGTTTTCTTATAAAATGCCTATGCATAAGAAGTATGTTAGACTTAAATGTGTTTGTCACATGTTTTAGGATGCTCTGTTTGTGCTTCATTTCTTGTCTTTCATGTGAGCATCATTGAAATATAAAAGCCTATCTTAATAGCTATAAAGAAAGGGCTTGTTGGGAGACGACCCAATAATTTTCTTTCTTTCAGTTTTTGAGTATTGAGGCAATTATGCTACTGTTATGATTGTGTTTTTCAGTGTTTGTTCCAAGTAAAGCCTTTGGGATGATTTGGTTGATAGTTGACTTGATTTTGTGAAAAACATAAACTTTTGCGCCCAGTACTGGAATTTTCATAATTCACTGGAACGTGATAAAATTCTATTTTTACACATTATTGGTATACAAATTGCCAATGTTGTGATATTTTTTCAAACCTTTTGGAGTTACATAAGTATATTGTCTGTTCAGATCATTACACAGTGTTGTATTTTAGACAAATTCAGTTTTCGTTGCATAGTATGCTTGTTTTAATGATGCTATGGATTATATCGGGGGTATAAGTCATGGAGAAGTTAGAATACAATAGGTTTTATGTAGTAATAAAATATGAATCGGTTCATAATAGTACCTAAAGTTTATGATATGCTTGTTATACTAACGGATCTCATGAGGTTTCTGTTGAGTTCTGTGTGCTGAAGTTTTCAAGTTTTGGGTGAGTTCATGGTGGATGAAGTAATAAGGAGTGGCAAGACCCTAAGCTTCGGGATGCCCAAGGAACTCCAAGGTAATATTCAAGGATACCCAAGTATCTAAGCTTGGGAATGCCCCCAAATGGCATCCCCTCTGTCGTCTACAATCCATCGGTATACTAGTTGGAGCTATATTTTTATTAATCACATGATATGAGTTTTACTTGGAGTATCTTGTATTAGTAGTCTTTGATTTGTTTGCTTTTAGTTTGCCACAATCAATGTTTTCTGCACACACCTTTTGAGAGGGACACACATTTATTCATGATTTGTTAGAATACTCTATGTGTTTCACTTATATCTTTTGAGCTAGGTAGTTGCTCTAGTTCTTCACTTATATCTTTTAGAGCATGGCGGTGGTTATATTTTAAACAAATAGTTGCACCCTCATGCTTCACTTTTATCTTTTTGAGAGTCTAATAACTAGTAATGGCAATATGCACACGCGATGAAATTGGTCCTTATATGATAGGTATTCAAGATGGGTATAATAAAAACTTTCATGCAGATCCCCGAATATGGTAATTTTGATTCCTTGCAATAGTTTTGCGATATTGAGATGGCAATATGTGGGGGTACTAATGAATGGTTTAGTAAGAATATTGGTGTTAAGGTTTGTGATTCCCGAAGCATGCACGTATAGTCTTGTTGGAAATATGCCCTAGAGGCAATAATAAAATGGTTATTACCATATTTCCTATTCATGATAAATGTTTATTATTCATACTAGAATTGTATTGACCGGAAACTTAAGTACATGTGTGAATACATAAACTACATTGTATCCCTAGTAAGCCTATACTAGACAACTCAGTGATCAAAATATGGTTATGGTTTCCTGACCATAGACATGAGTTGTCAGTTCTTAATGGGATCACATCATTAGAGAATGATGTGGTGGACAAGACCCAACCGCAAGCTTAGCATTTGATCATATCACTTGAGTTTATTGATATAGCTCTCTTCATGTCAAGTATTAGTTCCTTAGACCATGAGATCATGTCACTCCCGGATATCGGAGGAATTCCTTGTGTGTTATCAAACATCACTTTGTAACTAGGTGATCATAAAGGAGCTCTACCAGGTATCTCCGAAAGTGTTTGTTGAGTTGCATGGATCGAGACTGGGATTTGTCACTCCGTATGACGGAGAGATATCTTTGGGCTCTCTTGGTAATACAACATCGTAAAGAGCTTGCAAGCAATGTGGCTAATGAGTTAGTCACGGGATCTTGTATTATGGAACGAGTAAAGAGACTTGCCGGTAAAGAGATTGAACTAGGTATGGAGATACCGATGATCGAATCTTGGGCAAGTAACATATCACTGGACAAAGTGAATTGCATACAGGATTACCTGAATCCTCGAAATCATCATTCAACCAATAAAAGATCTTCGTTGAATATGTGGGAACCAATATGGGCATCCAAGTTCCGCTATTTTTTATTGACCGGAGAGATGTCTCGGCCATGTCTACATGATTCTCAAACCTGTAGGGTCCGCACGCTTAACGTTCGATGACGCTAGAGTAGTATTGGAATATGTGCATTAGTAACCAAATGCTATTCGGAGTCCTGGATGAGATCTCGAATGTCACAAGCAGCTCTGGAATGGTCCAGAGGTAAAGATTTATATATATGAAGTCCTGTTTTGGTCGCCAGAAAAGTTTCAGGCATTATCGGTATTGTATCGGGAGTGCCGAACAGGCCCGGGGGTCCACCTTCTCTGGGGGCCCACATGGGTTGTAGGGGGTGCGTCTTCGCCTATATGGGCCAGGGGCACCAACCCCAATAGGACCAAGCTATAAGGAGAGGTGGAGGAGGAAGAGTCCTAAGGGGGGAAGGCACCCCTCTAGGTGCATTGGGGAGGGAGGGCACCTCCCTAGGCCCACACCCCTCCTTGGAGGAGGGGCTAGGGCTGCACCCCATCCCTCCCCCTTGCCTCCTATATATAATGGGAAGAGGGAGGGGCTGAACACACCAATTCCCATGCCCCAGCGGCGGCCCTACCTCTCCCATAACTTTGTTTTCTCCTCAGAGTGGTTCCGGCAGTGTTTGGCGAAGCCCTGCCGGAACTGGACCACCACCATCTCTACCACACCGTCATGCTGGTTGAGATCCCATCTACTTCTCCCCTCTTGCTTGCTAGATCAATAAGGAAGGATACGTCACTGAGCTACACGTGTGCTGACCGCGGAGGTGTCATCCGTTCGACGCTAGATCGGATTGGGTCGTGATTGGATCACGAAGAGTACGACTACATAAACCACATTATATACGCTTCCGCTTTCGGTCTACAATGGTATGTATACACACTCCCCTCTCGTTTCTATGCATCTCCTAGATTAGATCTTGGGTCTTCTAAGGATTTTTTTTGATTTTCATGCTTCGTTCCCCATCAAGTCTCCCATTATGTGATGAAGTTGGAGCATGATTTATTATTGAGTGTCTACCTTATGAGTGGCGGTCGGGGACGAGCAATGGTATTTTCCTACCAATCTATCCCCCTAGGGGCATGCGTAGTAGTACTTTGCTTCGAGGGATAATAAACTTTCACAATAAGTATGCGAGTTCTTTATGACTAATGTGAGTCCATGGATTATACGCACTCTCACCGTTTCATTTTTATGACATACCCATTCATTGTCATATTGGTTTGTGTGATCACATAGCTGACATGGTATTTGTGGCTCAGCCACTATTCATCATATCATACATGTTACGCTAGCATCATTGCACACCCTGGTACACCGCCAGAGGCATACATGTAGAGTCATATTGTTCTAGTATCGAGTTCTAATATTGAGTTGTAAGTAAATAAAAGTGTGATGACCATCATTATTAAAGCATTGTCCTAGTGAGGAAAGGATGATGGATACCATGATTCCCCCACAAGTCGGGACCAGAAACCGAACGGAAAAAAAGAAAAAGAGGCCAAAAGAGCCCAACAATAAAAAATAAAAGTAAATAAATAAAATGAGAGAAAAATAGAGATGGGGTAATGTTACTATCCTTTTCCGCACTTGTGCTTCAGAGTAGCACCATGTTTTTCATATAGAGAGTCTCCTATGTTGTCACTTTCATAAAACTAGTGGTAATTTAATGTTATAGAACTTGGCATGTATATTCCAATTATGGGCTTCCTCAAATGTCTGAGGTCTTCATCAGAAAGCAAGTTGGATGCACACCCACTTAGTTTTCAGTTTGAGCTTTCATACACTCATAGCTCTTAGTGCGTCTATTGCATGGCAATCCCTACTCCTCACATTAACATCAATTGATGGGCATATCCATAACCCATTGATTAGCCGCGTCGATGTGAGAATATCTTCCTTTTTTACTTCCCCTTATTGATCTCTATCACCGCATTCTATTCCACACATAGTGCTATGTCCATGGCTCACGCTAATGTCTTGTGTGGGGTTGAAAAAGCTGAAGTGCATTAAAAAGTATGAACCAATTGGTCGGCTTGGCATCTAGGTAGTTCATAATTAATACTTTGTGTTAGGAAGACCAAGCACGACATGATTGTATGATTTTGTAGGGATAGCATTCTTTAGCATTTTTATTTTGAAAGGCATGATTGTTTGTTGGTAATCCTGAGTATTGATGTCTTTATATCAAATTATAGACTATTGCTTTGAATCATTTGGATCTTAATATTCATACCTTAAAAGTGAGATTACATGATAAACATGTTGGGTAGCATTCCACATAAAAAAACTAATTTTATCATTTACCTACTCAAGGACGAGCATGAATTAAGCTTGAGGATGCTTGATACATCTCCAACGTATCTATAATTTTTTATTGTTCCATGCAATTATGGTATCAATCTTGGATGTTGCTATTTTATATCATTTTTGGGACTAACCTATTAACCTAGTGCCTAGTACCACTTGTTGTTTTTGCTTGTTTTTGTCTTTTCAGAAAATCATTATCAAGCGAAGTCCAAAAAAAATCTTTGGATTAATTTTTTCTCGACCAGAAGGGACCCTCGAAGCTTTGGGAGGAGACCAGATGACATACGAAGAGCCACAAGCTCATAGGGTGTGCCCCTAAGCTTGTGGGCCTCATGCAACTTCATTTGACCTAACCCTGCTGATACGTCTCCAACGTATCCACAAGCGGGCTTAGCATGGAAGATATTGATAACCGATGGTCGTGAAGTAAATGAAAAGGGTGCATGTCTCAAAATATCATTTACCTCTGTTTTAAAAACTTGAGCTCTAGCACCTCTGCAAATAACTGCTTCCCTCTGCGAAGGGACTATCTATTTACTTTTATGTTGTGTCATCACCTTCTTAAACAAGCGCTAGAACCTGAGAGCACTGCTGTCATGACTTATGCATTGTCTGTAGCTAATGTTGGGTGCATCATGACTGGATCTTTTCTACCATGAATTACAATGTGTTAGTCGCTGCTTGGACTTTGGAGGTGCTCTGCATTTATGTTTTGTGGTCTCAGAAAGGGCTAGCGAGATACCATTATTGTCATATTATATCATGGTTGTTTTGACAACGTGTTGCCATTTGAGATACCATATTATTGCTCGCTAGCTGATTATGTCATTGATATGAGTTAATATAATCTTTAAGAATTACTGTCGGCATGGTTAGTTATAATGTTGGCTGAAAACCTGGGTGCTGTTTAAGCTTATTTATGCAAACAAGAGCAAAAGAGTTCGTAAAAGTTTTTCTCTTTCACTTTCAGTTTATCAACTGAATTGCTTGAGGACAAGCAAAGGTTTAAGCTTGTGGGAGTTGATACGTGATATGTCTCCAATGTATCTATAATTTATGAAATATTCATGTTGTTATTTTATCATTCTTGGGTGTTTTACAATCATTTTATATCAACTTTATATCATTTTTTGGGACTAACCTATTGACCTGGTGCCCAGTGCCAGTTGCTGTTTTTTTTCTTGTTTTTTACATCACGGGAAATCAATATCAAACGGAGTCCAAACACCGCGGAACTTTACGGAGATTTTTTTGGACCTGAAGGAACCGAATGGGCCAGAGCTGCACCTGGGGGGGGGTGTGCCCCGAGGGGTGCACAACCCACCAGGGCGCGCCAGGGCCCCCTGGCGCGCCCAGATGGGTTGTGCCCACCTTGGTGGCCTCCTGCATCCCCTCTTTGCACTGTAAATTCCCAAATATTCCGAAACCCTTCGGGGTTAACCTAGATCAAAAGTTCCGCCGCCGCAAGGCTCCGTAGCCACCGAAAACCAATCTAGACCCGTTCCGGCACCCTGCCGGAGGGGGGAATCATCTTCGGTGGCCATCTTCATCGTCCCGGCGACCACCATGATGAGGAGGGAGTAGTCCACCCTCGGGGCTGAGGGTTTGTACCAGTAGCTATGTGATAAATCTATCTCTCTGATGATTTATATCATGGGCTTTGTTAATATAGTCGGATCATATGATGTTTCTCCCCTCTATGCTCTTGTTGTGATGAATTGAGTCTTTACCCGTTGAAGTTTTGTCTGGTCGGATTGAATATTCAGAGATATGTCTTGCGGTATGAATACTTGAGGTGACAATCGGGGCATCTTATTGATTCACTTGATATATGTTATGGCATTCAACTCGTGGATTCCCGTGGTGATATTGGGGTAATCTATGCATAGGGGTTGATGCACGTTTTTCTCCGGTAGAAACTTCGGGGTCTCTTTATAGTTCTTTGTGTGGATTGAGTATTATGAATATGAATATGCTTTGGTATTATTCTAGTACGAACTCTAGGATAGATCAAACGGAAACAATAGCTTTGTGTTATTTTAGTACAAACTCTTGAATAGATCGATCAGAAAGAATGGCTTTGAGGTGGCTTCGTACCCTACAAACAATTCCTATCTTTTTTTCTCCGCTAAAAGGAACTCTGGAGTGATTCTTCGTTACACTTTGAGGGATAACCATATTATCCAACTATGTTAGCACTGTTGAGAGATTGCACTAGCGAAAGTACGGACCCTAGGCCTTGTTTTCAAGCATTGCAATAATGTTTTTGTGCCCGTTTACTATTTGCTACCTTGCTGTTTTTATTTATTCACATTATAAAAATATATTTCTACCATCCATATTGCACTTTTATCACCATCTCTTCGCCGAACTAGTGCACCTATACAATTTGCCATTGTATTGGGTGTGTTGGGAACACAAGAGATTTCTTGTATCTGGTTACAGGGTCGTTTGAGAGAGACCATCTTCATCCTACACCTCTCACGGATTGATAAACCTTAGGTCTTCCACTTGAGGGAAAATTGCTACTGTCCTACAAAACTCTGCGCTTGGAGGCCCAACACGTGTCTACAAGAATAAAGTTGCATAGTAGACATCAATACGTCTCCAAGGTATATACTTTTCCTAACGCTTTTCCTCTTGTTTTGGACTCTAATTTGCATGATTTGAATGAAACTAACCCCGGAATGACGTTGTTTTCAGCAGAACTACCATGGTGTTGTTTTTGTGCAGAAATAGAAGTTCTCGGAATGGAACGAAACTTCGCTAGGAATTTTGTAGTATCAAAAGTATGTCTATAGGGGGAGTGATTAGACTACTTGACCAAATAAAAATCTAGCCTTTTCCCAATATTAAGTCTTGGCAGATTTTAGCAACTTATCACAAGTCAAGCAATCAACCTACACATGCAATTCTAAGATTATAGCAGCAGAACATAAATCATTGCATATGAAGGTAAAGGGGAGGAGTTTGGAGGGAGCAAACACAATGTAGACACGGAGATTTTTAGCGTGGTTCTAATAGGTGGTGCTATCACACATCCACATTGATGGAGACTTCAACCCATGAAGGGTAACGACTGCGTGAGTCCACAGAGGGCTCCACCCACGAAGGGTCCACGAAGAAGCAACCTTGTCTATCCCACCATGGCCATCACCCACGAAGGACTTGCCTCACTTGGGTAAATCTTCACGAAGTAGGCAATCTCGCCTTGCCCTTACAAACTCCTTGGTTCAACTCCACAATCTTGATGGAGGCTCTCAAGTGACACCTAACCAATCTAGGAGACACCACTCTCCAAAAGGTAATAGATGGTGTGTTGATCATGAACTCCTTGCTCTTGTGCTTCAAACGATAGTCTCCCCAACACTCAACTCTGTCTCTCATAGATTTGAATATGGTGGGAAGATGATTTGAGTGAAAAGCAACTTGGGGAAGGCTAGAGATCAAGATTCTTGTGGTTAGATTGGAATATCTTGGTCTCAACACATGAGTAGGTGGTTCTCTCTCAGAAAATGAATGCTGGAAGTGTAGGCACGTTCTGATGGCTCTCTCCTTGAATGGAGGAAGGGTGGAGGGGTATATATAGGCTCCACACAAAATGTAACCATTACACACAATTTACCAAAATCGGTGGGACCGAATAGTGAAACTCGATCAGACATATTTAGTTCAAAATGTGAACGTTAGGCTTTTTGGTGGGACTGACATGTCAACTTGGTGGGACCGATTTCATTCGGGTTAGGGAATAACATAATCTCGGTGAGACCGACCACATGAACTCGGTGAGACCGATTTCTGTAAAAGGCAAACAGAGAGTTGGTCAGGCAAACTCGATGGGACCGATCGCTCATTATGGTGGGATCGAAATGTTACGAAAAAGAAACAGAGAGTTTGCATTGCGAACTTGGTTGGACCGATCACTCATCTCGGTTGGACCGAAATGTTACAAAGGGAAACAGAGAGTTTGCAATCCCATCTCGGTGAGACCGAGATCCTTATCGGTGAGACCGAACTGATTAGGGTTTATGGCTATGGCTATGCCAAATGAACTTGGTGGCGCCAGATAGATCAAATCGGTGGGGCCGAGTTTGACTTTTGGTTTGACACATATGTGGATATGAGAAAGTGGTTGAGGGCTTTTGGAGCATATCACTAAGCATTTTGAGCAAGCAAGCCATTAAGCAACACCTCATCCCCTTTTAATAGTATTGGCTTTTCCTATGGACCCAATGTGATCTTGGATCACTAAAATAAAAATGTAGAGTCTTGAGCTTGAGCCAATATGTGTCCTTAGCATTTTGAGGGGTCCACATCTCTAGTCCATGCCATGCCAATCATTGAACTTTCTGAAAAGATTATCTTGAATGGATATTAGTTCAATGAGCTATATGTTGTTAATAATTACCAAAACCACCCAGGGATTAGTTGCACTTTCAATCTCCCTCTTTTGGTAATTGATGACAACATATAGATCAAAGCTTCAACAAATGACAATAAGAATGAAATATATCGTCACTATGAGAAGTATCTGATAAGCAAGAGCTCCCCCTAAATTTGTGCATTATTTAAAGTTTGCTTTTGAATGCAAATGCACAATAGATTAGGATCATGGGTTACTCTTCCATGTCACATACATCTTGGTGGAGCGCTCAAAATGATAGAATATGAAGTATGCACTCATCACCAAGACAAAGTGAATGATCATACATGAGAGATAGATAATAGCATCATTCAAGCACAAGCATTAAAGTACGACTAGCACATATGCCCGTGCGTTGCAACGGGAAAATTGATATTTTGTGCAAGCATAATGTCCCACAACATCGGTTTCACTATGAAGACATGCTACAACGCAATATCTCTCTACAAAATGAACATAAAAAATACGTTGCAATTTAGTCGTGTTCATATTTTCTTTGTCGGGCATAATCTCCAACTTATTTCATTGAAGTATACTCCTTTTTAATGGCATTTAAATATAATCCATTCATTAATTACCATGACGTCCTCATCCGTTTTAGTCGGGAATCAGATCCTTCCTTTTCTGATTTAATAGCCCCCAACACATTGAAGCCTACATGTCTTTCTTTTAATTATCCTACCCTTTTACCTCAAATCATTCATGTAAAATTTATTAAGATCACAATCTTTCTTTTAGTTATTTCGCCAGTTTACCCATAATCCTTTCTTTAATTAGCCACATCCATTTAAATATTCTATTCAAGCCCACAATCCTTCCTTTATTAGCTCATTCACTTAATCAGCTCGCCCTAACACATGATGACTACCAATCATATATTTAGAGCGAGTTGGGATTAGAAAATGTGAAAGGCACATAGGCCGTTGGTTGTTAGAGCACCTCTAGCAGACCCCGCATCCGGCCGGCCCGCGAAACGCGTTTGCAGTTCATGGAAAACCTCTTTTGCAGGTTGGCTTGGGCTGCCACAGATGCATACCTCCAAACGGACCCGTAAAAAGTATATTCATGGAATATACTTTTTTACGGGTCGGCTTCTGCGGGTTCTGCTCGGACACCGCCGTGACGACCCGCAAACAGAAAACGACAATTCTCGCATTTGACATAGGTTTCCACAAATAAGTTCAAATTCAAACGACATAACATAGTTTTACACGCAAATAAAAGCCAAGTTCAGTACGACAAACGCAAAAGAGGGCCCTGCAAAAGTTTGTGCCCATGTCCGACACCATATTGGTCAATCTTCACTCCGCACCATCGAGTCCATCTTGAAGTTCATCGCCACCAATGAATCCACCTCCGGCGCTTGTTCCAACTCCCGCACCGAAATCATCGACATTGCCACCATATGGAGCAGAGAAAACATCTCTGGAACTATAGCACGCATCATACGACGAAACCATTCTCCTCTTCAAGATTTCTCTCCTTGCCATATCATCCATGTTTTGATGAGATCGTCCATGTCATTGCGGTTCATTGACATGATCTTGTTCTCTTCGGCGAGCATCTTGGACATGGCTTTGTTTTCTGCAGCGCGTGCTCTTCTCTCCACAATGGCAGCTTTGCGCGGCCCCTCTTCCTTGAGAAATTGCCATTTTTCTTGCTTCTACTTTGCCTTCTTCTCGGCCAACTCTTTCTTGATCTCCAACGAATTCAAAAACATCAACTCGTTTGATTGCACCATGGCATCAATCTTCTCCCTCAAGCTCGATGCTTTTTGCTCTCTCTTCATCTTCTCTTTAGTCTTCTTGTCGCCATCGGGCTTGTGCAAATTTCTTGGGCCATCATCATCCTTATCTTCATCCATGTTTATAAGTGAGCCTCTCTTTGGTGGGGATTCTTTGTCGATCAACTTCCACTTCTCGCACTTTTGGAGCAACTCCCAACAATGCTCTAGTTTGAAGAATTTGCCTTCTGAAGCTTCCATTTCCATGTATCTATGTTGAGCAATCTTGTCCTACACAATGTGAACAAAGTGATGCAATCATTTCCCATGATGCAAAACTTTAACAAAGGCAAAACAAACTCACACAATCGGATTCCACGGTTCCACTTGGAGGTGCATTGCGTACTTGTTCCAAGCAAGCTGCCCAACGGCTGCACATTGGCTTGATATTCTCCCAACGCCCTTGAAGCGACCGAAATGTGCGTGGAGTCCTATTGGGATGTTTTGCCATAATGCGGAAGTATTGATCTTCGATCCTTTTCCAATATCTCTTGGAGGTTTGAGAAATACCCGTGCATGCATCAGGAGACACCGCACTCCATGCTTTGATCAAAGCTTGATCTTCCAAGATCGTGTAGTTCTTCGATCTTTGGCTTTTCCCAGTACTTGCTTGTGATTGCTCATACGCTTCTGCTTCGAGATCCTCCTATTCTTCCTCACAACCATGATCGTCCACGCCGCCCTCCGTTTCATTATGGTCGAATGCGGCGAACGGGGCTTGATCGATGTCAACGGTGTTGGTGTCCAACAAGTTCACGAACTCAACAGTTGCATTGTTCGAACTACCGCTATAGTGAATGATAACAAGTCACGAGCTATCGCAAAAAATGGCAAAAAATGAAAGGAAATTGCCATGACCAAAGATGCATACCTTCCGGCCATTTCGTCGAGCACCTCGCTTGCGGGGGGAGCAGCACCGTTGAACGGCATCGCCGGGGCACCTCTTTCTGGGATGGAGTGTGAGGATGAAGAAGGCGGCTTATTTGTAGCCAGAATCTTCCTATGCTTTACGCCGGCGACCTTGCCGACCTTCTCCGCTGCCGACCGGGATCGCGCTGCGGCATTGGCGCCCGGAGCACGGGCCTTCGCAGCAGGGGCAGCGGATTCCCGCCCTGCTCAGCCATGTTGCCCTGCCGCTAGCGGGCAGGCGCGACGTTAGCTTGGGCGGCAGCGATGGGGCCAACATGGCCGGCAACGAGATCCGACTGAGGTGAAGGAGCATGCGCGACCTCGACGGTGACGGGGGACAGCAGGGTGTCGTCCATGGTAGCGAGGGATGGCTGGGGAGGAAGCACCGGAGGGTGCGGAGGCGGGGCAATGGTGGCGGAGGGTGGGGGCGGTAAAGGGCGCATGGCAATGTCCCTCCTGCAAAATCTCGTTGCAGATATAGGCTGAGCTCGGGTCAGCCTCCCAGCCCATGAAACTAGAGGTTGGGGGAGAAGATTTGCCGCGCCCTGCAAAAATATTTGCGGGCCAGGGCGGGATGCGGGGTCTGATCGAGCAGGTTTTCCTGCCCGACCCGCACTTTGGTGGTTATTTTGCAGGCCGGGGCGGGATATGGGGTCTGCTAGAGTTGCTCTTACGTCGAAGAGCTAGACAGGAGGCCATGTGTTTAATTTCCACAATGTTGATTTATTTTGACCCAATTAGTTTTCACGGTTTCTATAAAAGCCCATAAAAGGCCCATCAACGTACAAGTACCTGGCCCAAATCGCTCAGCGTGTAAACCAAACGAAAAGAACTAAACCAAACCAAGAATACCTATTCCCTTTAATAGTTGGTATAGATATGATCAAACACATGACCATACAAGTATCTCACACACATAACCATAAAGTATCATCCAAGCAAGCACACGAATAAGTAGCAAAAGAGCAAAAAAGAAGCAACGCTCTTTGTCTCGAAGGCTATGATCTATACACTTTCTCCCCCTTTGGCAACAAGTTACCAAAAAGCTCGAAAATGCATAGTGCTATGCAGCTCTCTAAGCTTGATCTTCGGGAGGTGGCGTGGAGAGGACTCCTAGGACAAATGCATCTGTTCAGATCATTGGAGCTGGAGGAGTTGCAACCGAAGGAGCAACTGAAGCTGTGGTTGCAGGTGCTAAAGTAGTAGCTCTAGTGTCTGTCACCGGCACTGCTGCAGATCTTTGTGCCCTAGGCACTCTCTGAAATGCTTCAGTGGTACCTTTTCCTTTCCTCTCTTCAGCTTCTTCCTGGAGCTGCTCAATAGCTATTTGCATCTCTGTGACATTCAAGTCTAGATCATAAAAATTTGTTTCAATGATCCTTTCAAGACTCTCTTGATTCTGAGTCAGGGTGGCCAATCCTTTCTCAATCCTCAAAGTAGCTTGAATAAGATATCCAATTTGACCTTGTTTTGACTTGAGGAAAACTTGGGAAGCCTCTTTAGCACTTGGCATCTTGGCTGCCTTCTCTTCTTTTTCCTTCTCTCTCTTCTCTTGATCCTCTACTGATGTAGGTTCTATAGCATCCATGACAAACTGTGTTGTCCTCAAAGTCAGGCCACAAGGGAAGGTGTTGTTTGTCCAATAGGTATGTGCCTGTGCCCATCTTGGAGTTGATGAGCATATGGATGTGTGGAGCATACCCACATGATCTCTTTTGGTCAGCAGTTGTCCTCTTGATTGTCTCTACAATTAGTGTCATCAGTTTAAACTTCTCAGGCACATCAAACATATGTAGCAAATTGATAGAGTGTCCTCTTATCATCCTGTGATCACTAGGGTTGGGCAACAGAGTGTGCCTCAGGACAGTATTGATAGTAGGCAGACCTGACAGGAGAAAATAGACAGAGCCAAACTTGTGATTTTCTAAAGTTGCATCTGGAATCTCCTTGTACATATGTGCCATGGAGTTGTGTCCCTTCCTTGGCTTAGCATATACATCTGTGTCATACTCATGCTCTGCAGGGGCATTGATCAGCTTGGCCCACTCAGCAACTGTGAACTGGTACCTTCTACCTTCATAAATCCAAACAATTCTGCCATCTAGGTAGAAATGAAGCTGTTGAATAGAATTGCATGATAAGCTCATCATTCCACTTGGTCAATTTCTAACCCAAAAATGCATCAACTCCATTCATCCCGAAGTTCTCATGAACTCCAGGGAAGTGGTCTTCATTGTTTTCGATGTACTTCCAGTCAACCCACTTCATGTCACATACAATGGGCTTCTTGTCCAGGAGCACGGTCTCATAGAAGTCCAGATGTTTCTTAGTGTGGAACATGTAGTCTACAATAGTTCTCCTTCTTGAGGCATATGGATCTGACTGTCTCCATGGTCTGCGACCTACATCCTTCCTTATCTTCATGTTCTCAGCCACTGGATGTGTGTCATCGTGATCAGGGATCTTGGGCTTTAGCTTTCTGAGCACTTGGGCTCCATCTTCCTCTTCTTCTTCAACTTCAGGCATTGGGGCCTTGTTCTTCTCAGCAGCAGGAATATTTCTTATGCTTCTCTTGGGGGCAGACTTGGTGGCTTGAGCAGTAGCTTTGGGGGCAGTCTTGGGCTTTGATGGAGCAACCCCAGACTTGATGGCATCCCCCGTCAGCTTTTGAGTCTTTGATGCTGGAGCAGCATCCTCTTCTTCCTCTTCTTCCTCATCAGATTGAATCATCATTGAGGGTTTGCCAATAACTCTGGCCATAGATTTCTTGGCCCTTTCTTTCCTCTTCTTGCCCTCACCAGCAGCCTCTCCAACTGTTGATTTGGAGGTTTCAAGAGTTGAGGCTCCGGCTTTTGAAGTGGGCACTCTCTTGGAAGGAGCCTTCTTGTTCAAACCAGGCCTTGTTGAAGCAGTTGTGCCAAATTCCTTCTTAACAACCTTCTTCTTTGAGCTAACTTCTTCCTTAGCAGCAACATAGTCCTCATCCTCTAAGTCTGAGTTTCTCTTCTTCCTTTGCCTTGTTGCTACCTTGGGTAAGTTGCTTGGGGTGCATCTGCTACCCTCATCATAGCTATCAGAGGGACTAGTGCCCTCAATCAGGTTAACTTGCTCCTCAGACTTGTTCTGGATATCACTCTGATTAGACATTTCTGACACTGCAAACTGAGAGCTGACCCTGTGAATAGATGTAGATGAGGTAGACTGGATGAGTATCACAAAGTGCAGAGATTTTGCAAAACAATTGAGTCAAAAAAACTTAGTTTTGGTTTTCCACAGAAAGCATTTCGGAGCTACCGATTTGTTAAACTCGGGGCTGCCAAAGCAATATTGGAGTCTAAACTAGTGAGATCGGTCAGACCGAGACACAATTCTGTAAGTCCAAGATTGCTAGGGTTTCATTGAGAGTTGAACTCGGTCACACCGATTTGTAAGTTTCGGTCAGCTTGAAAGTTACAAGTGCAATGGCCTAAGTCAAATTGGTGAGACCGATTTCTACAACTTGGCCAGTCCGAGATGAGTTCGGCGGAAACCTAACCTTAAATTTTCGAATCAAAACTAATCTAAAGGGATTTTTTGCTGGATAGGATAATCTCATACGTGGTAAGAATCATGATATTGACATTGTGCTAAGAATCAGAGGAAAATATTGCACAAAGGAACGAACTCATACCCTAACTTGGCGATGAGCTCACTACGGCAGCAACAGCGGTGAAGATTCCCATTGACGGCGGCGGAGACCAGCGGCGGGAGGTCGCTGGTGATGAGGAGATGATCCGGAGACCCGAGTCGGCAGAGCAGGACCGCCGCGGGCGAAGAGGTTTTGGAGGAATTTCCAAATTTTGGCCCGTGGGTATTTATATCCTGACCCTGTCGGTGTGACCAAGTGGAACAACTCGGTGGCACCGAGATGTAGAATCGCAAGCGGTGACTACAACTTGGTGTGACCGAACGGTTCTAATTGGTTGCACCAAGATTGAAAACCTAGATCAACTCAATGAACTCGGTATGACCGAAAGGGGTGAATCAGTTAGACCAAAATACACAGAGAGGTTTTGGAAGTTTAAGTTTATGACGAATCAGTGACTCCGAGTGCTCCTCACCCAGAGGGTTTGAATCTGACTTGATCAAACTTTGTGATGTAGCATGAATAGAGTTTGAGACGAGGAAAGCATAGATAGCTAGAGGAATTTCTTAGGCATTCTTGTCCATCCATTTGGCAAAATAAAAAAGACCAAACAATCAAAACAACAAATGGATGTCCTTAAATGGGAAAAATATGCAATCAACATGCTCACACAACAAAATGGCAAATGAAATATGTGGCAAAGCATGCACAAATACTCTAGCATCTATCAAGCAATTGGCGATTACTAGGTCATCTATATATGAGTATATTGACTGAGGAGACAAATGAGAACATTTGATCGTAGGTCATACTCATCGTTTAAACGCAAGTGGGGTTACCACTTTTACATAAAGCATTGTTGTGTTCACATCATTTAGAGTTGCTTTAGCTCAATTCTTATAGTAAAGCTCTCCCTAGATGTGATATCCCCCCTAAGAGGGATGAACTAACCTTGGGTTTTGTCAATGATGACTTCATGTAGATGTTGAAGATGTGTATGCTCAATGTTGATGTAGATCATTTGGAGCAATCCATTGGAGTGTATTGTACTTCCAATACCTACATGGGTTTGTCCCACAAGAAACAAACAAGGATATCCATAGACATAGAGTGAAGTACACACAAGATGATGTGCATCAAAGCATTAGGTTACCTTGTCCCTTGTCTTACCAACAAGAGGGTTTGTGACTCCTTGAACTAGCGCAAGATGTGGAAGTTGTTTGCACTTGTTCTCGCCAAAATGATATGAGGTGAAGTATGTTGGCAGAGTCACCCTCAAGAACTCTCTATTTCTTCTTCTTAGGGATCCACATCAACTTGATGGGAATCCTTGGAGTTGTAGTCATACTTAATGAAGTAGAACTTGATGTAGTCTTGGGAACCCACTTGACCAAGTCCTTGGGAGCTTCTTCAAATGCATCAATCTCCTCTTGAAGCTTCTCCTTGCCTTTTTGCTTGTGGTGTTGTGGTGGAAGATCATCTTGAGCTTGTGTTCCTTTGAAGGAAGTAGGATTATACTTCTCTTGTTGAGGAACAAACTTCGTCTTGGGGTAATGATCTTCTTGCCACTCAACTCCATTGGCATTGAACTTTTGTTCAAAACCAAAACCTTGATTCTTTCGGTGCCTTCCTTGCTTGCATACAATTTCCTCAAATTGCTTACTTCCGGCAGGCTCTTGTAAACACCTTTCTCTATAATTCCCTTAAATAAGCTATTTTCCTGCTCAAGTGTAACTTGGCTAAGAGAATCATCAGTGGAATCAAGAGAACTACTAGAAGCAACAATATTGGATTTAATATGATTATTGTTACTACTAGATGAAGAATCTTTCTTACTCTTGTTGCTAGATTTTACTTGTGGAATGTAAGTAGACAAGAGTAAAGGCTTGGCAATGTAAGAAGAACTTTTCTTACGAAGATCATCATTGATTGCTTTTAAGAACCATGCTCTTGCTCTTGGTTGAGATTTTCAAAGCGTAGCTTCTCATGAGTCTTTAAAAGCTCTTGATGATCTTCTAAGGTAGTTTCATGAGCTAACTTAAGAGTGTTTAGTTCTTTAGTTAGATTCTCAATCACATTCTTATCATCGTCACTCGGTTTATCTTGATTAACATGATTAATGGCAAGTTCATCATAGTTTTCATCACTAGAGTTGTCAACAAGTAAATCATCATCACCTAGCAAATCATCTTCGTCACTATTGAAATCAACATACTCAGGGTATGATACCATTGGGCCTTTATCCATGAAGCATCTTCCAATTCCTTCATTTGGTAAGTCAAATATATCATAGGAGTTGGTTGACACAAGTGATAGACCGGCAACACCTTCATCTTGAGTATATTCGGAGTCGGAGTGGTAACTTCTCTCGGAGTGGTGGTCAGAGTCGCAGCCGGATACCCATTCACCAACATGAGCTTGATGTCTTTGTTTTGTGTAGCTCCTTGATGACTTGTCCTTCCTTTCCGAATCCTTGCTTCTGCGAGAGGTTCTTATGAGCTTCTTCAAATGCATCAATTTCCTCTTGAAGCTTGTCCTTGCCTTTTTGCTTGTAGTCTTGTGGTGGAAGATCATCTTGAGCTTGTGTCCCCTTGAAGGAAGTAGGATCATACTTCTCTTGTTGAGGAACAAACTTTGTCTTGGGGTATTGATCTTCTTCCCACTCAACTCTATTGGCATTGAACTTTCGTTCAAAACCAACACCTTGATTCTTCCGGTGCCTTCTTTGCTTGCGCACAATTTCCTCGAATTGCTTACTCCCGGCAAGGCTTTTGTACACTCCTTTCTCTATAATTCCCTTCAATAAGCTATTTTCTTGCTCAAGTGTAACTTGGCCAAGAGAATCATTAGTGGAATCAAGAGAACTACTAGAAGCAACAATATTGGATTTAGCATGATCATTGTTACTACTAGAGGAAGAATCTTTCTTGTTCTTGTTACTAGACTTGACTTGAGGCATGTAAGTGGATAAGAGTAAACGCTTGGCAATGTAAGAAGAACTTTTCTTGCGGAGATCATCATTGATTGCCTTTAAAAACTCATGCTCTTGCTCAAGATTGAGCTTTTCAAAGCGTAACTTCTCATGAGCTCTTAAAAGTTCTCGATGATCTTCGAAGATAGTTTCATGAGCTAACTTAAGAGTGTTTAGTTCTTTAGTTAGAGCCTCAATCTTCTCCTTATCATTGTCATTCGTTTTATCTTGATTAGCATGATTAATTGACGTTTCATCATAGTATTCATCACTAGAGTTGTCAACAAGTAAATCATCATCACCTAACAAGTCATCTTCATCACTATTAAAATCAACATACTCAGGGTGTGTTACCTTAGGACCTTTGGCCATGAAGCATATTCCAATTCCTTCATTTGGTGAGTCAAATATATCGTAGGAGTTGGTTGACACAAGTGCTAGACCGGCAACACCTTCATCTTGAGTATATTCGGAATCGGAGTGATAACTTCTCTCGGAGTGGTTGTCGGAGTCAGAGCTGGATACCCATTCACCAACATGAGCCTGATGTCTTTGTTTTGTGTAGCTCCTTGATGATTTTTCCTTCCTTTCCGAATCCTTTCTTCTCCGTGAGTGTCTTCGTTCATAACGATCATCTCTACTCCTTCTCTCTCTTGGAGGTGATTCTTCTCTTCTACTTCTTCTTTTAGGTGAGTCTTCTCTTCTTTTGTAGGGATCCGTACATTCATTGGAGTAGTGTCTGGGTCTTCCACAATTGTACCAATTACGCTCATGACTGGAAGATCTTTTGTCATTGTAGGACCTTGACTTGGAACTTCTTTCTTTGTTTCTACTCTTGTATAACTTGTTGAAGTTCTTCACCATTAGGCTCAGTTCCTCATTGAAGACTTGTTTCTCACTTGATGATGTAGGAGCATCATATGAGGCTTTGTAAGCACCACTAGACTTGCTGTGAAGCTCTTCTTTATCCTCGAGTGACTTCTCATGAGCAACAATTCTACCAATGACTTATGTTGGCTTGAGATCTTTGTAAGTGGGCATCATTTGGATCAATGTGCACACAGTGTCCTATTTTCCATCCAAGGATCTTAGGATCTTCTTGATGATGAATCTGTCGGTCATCGCTTCACTTCCTCAGCCGGCAATCTCATTTGTGATGAGAGCAAGCCTAGAGTACATTTCAGCGACACCTTAACCATCCTTCATTTTGAACTTGTCAAGCTTACTTTGAAGCACATCCAATTTGGATTCCTTGACGGAGTCGGTTCCTTCGTGCGTATCAATGAAAGTATCCCAAATTTCCTTTGGATTCTCAAGACGGCTGATTTTGTTGAATTCTTCAGGGCACAATCCGTTGAAGAGGATATCGCAAGCTTGAGCATTGTATTGCAGCATCTTCAATTATTCTACGGTAGCTTCACGATTTGGTTCTCTCCCATCGAAGAATTCACCTTGCAAGCCAATAACACACGATAGCCCAAAAGGCGGGGTTATGTCCAAGAATATGCATTTTCATCTTATGCTTCCAACTAGCAAAATTAGTACCATCAAAGTAAGGACCTCTACGGTGGTAATTTCCCTCGCTAGACACCATACTCTCCTAGGTTGTGAAACCAAGGCTATGATCACCAAAGCTGTGGAAATCAAGGCAAATAGAGACCAATAGCTCTAATACCATTTGTAGGATCAAAAGTATGTCTAGAGGGGGGTGATTAGACTACTTGACCAAATAAAAATCTAGCCTTTTCCCAATATTAAGTCTTGGCAGATTTTAGCAACTTATCACAAGAAAAGCAATCAACCTACACATGCAATTCTAAGAGTATAGCAGCGGAATGTAAATCATTGAATATGAAGGTAAAGGGGAGGATTTTGGAGGGAGCAAATACAATGTTGACACGGATATTTTTGGTGTGGTTCTGATAGGTGGTGCTATCGTAAATCCACGTTGATGGAGACTTCAACCCACGAAGGGTAATGGCTGCGCGAGTCCACGGAGGGCTCCATCCACGAAGGGTCCACGAAGAAGCAACGTTGTCTATCCCACCATGGCCATCACCCACGAAGGACTTGCCTCACTTGGGTTGATCTTAACAAAGTAGGCGATCTCCCCGCCCTTACAAACTCCTTGGTTCAACTCCACAATCTTGACGGAGGCTCCCAAGTGACACCTAACCAATCTAGGATACACCACTCTCCAGAAGGTAATAGATGGTGTGTTGATGATGAACTCCTTGCTCTTGTGCTTCAAATGATAGTCTCCCCAACACTCAACTCTCTCTCACAGATTTGGATATGGTGTAAAGATGATTTGAGTGGAAAGCAACTTGGGGAAGGCTAGAGATCAAGATTCTTGTGGTTTGATTGGAATATCTTGGTCTCAACACATGAGTAGGTGGTTCTCTCTCAGAAAATGAATGCTGGAAGTGTAGGCACGTTCTGATGGCTCTCTCCTCAAATGGTGGAAGGGTGGAAGGGTATATATAGCCTCCACACAAAATCTAACTGTTACACACAATTTACCAAACTTGGTGGGACCGAATAGTGAAACTCGGTCAGACCGATTTAGTTCAAAATGTGAACGTTAGGCTTTTCGGTGGGACCAACATGTCAACTCAGTGGGACCGATTTCATTAGGGTTAGGACATAACGTAATCTCGGTGAGACCGATCACACGAACTAGGTGAGACCGATTTCTGTAAAAGGCAAACAAAGAGTTGGTCAGGAAAACTCGGTGCGACCAATCCCTCATTTTGGTGGGACCAAATCATTACGAAAAGGAAACACAGAGTTTGCATTGAGAACTCGGTGGGACCGATCGCTCATCTCGGTTGGACCGAAACATTACGAAGGGAAATAGAGAGTTTGCAATCCCATCTCGGTGAGACCGAGATCCCTATCGGTGAAACCGAACTGATTATAGTTTCTGGCTATGGCTATGCAAATGAACTCGGTGGCGCCGGATAGATCAAATCGGTGGGGCCGAGTTTGACTTTTGGTTTGGGACATATGTGGATATGAGAAAGTGGTTGAGGGCTTTTGGAGCATATCACTAAGTATTTTGAGCAAGCAAGCCATTAAGCAACACCTCATCCCCTTTTAATAGTATTGGCTTTTCCTATGGACCCAATGTGATCTTGGATCACTAAAATAAAAATGTAGAGTCTTTAGCTTGAGCCAATATGTGTCCTTAGCATTTTGAGGGGTCCACATCTCTAGTCCATGCCATGCCAATCATTGAACTTTCTGAAAAAGATTATCTTGAATGGATATTAGTTCAATGAGCTATATGTTGCTAATAATTACCAAAACCACCCAGGGATTAATTGCACTTCCAATTTTTTATACAATAAACAAAAATTTCTGGAGCCAAGACCTGCCGGAGAGGGGCACCTGGGTGGGCACAACCCACCAGGACGCGCCCCCTCTCTTGGCGCGCCCAGGTGGGTTGTCCCCACCTGGTGGCCCCGCAGACCCTAAAACCGACACTATAAAATCCTATTTTTCTAGAAAAAATCTGAGAGAGAAAGAATTATCACCATCCACGAGCGGAGCCGCCATCACCTCCTGTTCTTCATCGGGAGGCCAAATATCGAGTCCGTTTGGGGCTCTCGAGAGGGGGATCTTCGTTCTTCATCATCACCAACCGTTCTCCATCACCAATTCCATGATGCTCCCCACCGGGAGTGAGTAATTTCTTCGTAGGATCGTTGGTCGGTGAGGAGTTGGATGAGATTCATCATGTAACCGAGTTAGTTTTGTTAGGGCTTGATCCCTAATATGGACTATGTTCTAAGATTTATCTTGCTATGACTTTACCATGCTTGATGCTTGTCACTTTGGGCCTGGGTGCCATGATTTCAGATCGGAAACATTTATATTATCACCATTATATCCATGTTCTAGATCTGATCTTGCAAGTTATAGTCACCTACTACGTGTTATGATCCGGCAACCCTGGAGTGACAATAGTCGGGACCACTCCCGGGGATGACCATAGTTTGAGGAGTTCATGTATTCACCGTGTGTTAATGCTTTGTTCCGGTTCCCTATGAAAAGGAGGCCTTAATATCTCTTAGTTTCCAATAGGACCCTCGCTGCGACGGGAGGGTAGGACAAAAGATGTCATGCAAGTTCTTTCCATAAGCACGTATGACTATTTACGGAATACATGCCTACATTATATTGATGAACTAGAGCTAGTGCCGTATCGCCCTAGATTATAACGGTCTCATGATGAATATCATCAACAAGTCACCGATCCAATGGCTATGAATTTATCCTATATTGTTCTTGCTAAGTTACTACTGCTATCGTTACTGTTGCACTTGTTACAAACTATTGCTATCACTGTTACTGTTACCGTTGCTGCTACTACTATTATCAAAACTATCATACTACTTTGCTATTGATCACTTTGCTGCAGATAATTAATCTCCATGTGTGGTTGAATTGACAACTCAGCTGCTAATACCTTCAAGTATTCTTTGGCTCCTCTTGTGTTGAATCTATAAATTTGGGTTGAATACTCTACTCTCAAAAACTGTTGCGATCCCCTGTACTTGTGGGTTATCAAGACCTTTTTCTAGCGCCATTTCTGGGGAGCATAGCTATACTTGTTGAGTCACTTGGGATTATTATTAATTTATCACTATGAAGAATCTGAAGGGTACTAAGACTAAGATTTTTCCCTCAAAGACGAGGGGAGGTCAGGAACTGCCATCCAGTTCTGCTTTAGATTCACCTTCTGTTATAAGTAAACTTGCAACACCAGCACATGCTTCTAATTCTGATATGTCGCAAACTATTGATGATGCTACTTCTGCTATGGATAATGCGTATGATGATGCTAGTACCATGCTTGATAATGATGATGTGCCACTTGGTGAATTTCTTAATAAACAAATTGCTAGAGTAATACAACATGATGTTGTTGAATCTGATGATGAGCTTGAAACTGAAACTCTTGAAACACCTGCTAGAATTAGCCTTCCTAGATATGAATTGCCTAAGGTACCGGAAGGTTATGTTATGAATGAGGAGACAACTAGAGATATTCTTGCTTGTAGGGCTAGAGATGATCCAGAGAAATTATTATGCAAGTATAAAGAAAAATATCTGAATGCTAGAATGAAATGTGATCCTAAGTTTGCTACTTCACCTATCTTTATTGATGATAAGGATTATGAATTCTCTGTCGACCCAGAGTTAATTACTTTGGTTGAATCTGGTCCTTTCCATGGTTATGAAACTGTTGTGGCACATCTAAAGAAGTTGAATGACATAGCCACCCTTTTTACTCATGATGAGAAAACTCACTATTACTATATTCTTAAATTATTTCCTTTCTCATTAAAGGGTGATGCTAAAGCTTGGTACAATACTCTTGCTCCTGGTTGTCTGCGTAGTCCCCAGGATATGATTTATTATTTCTCTGAAAAATATTTCCCAGCTCATAAGAAACAAGCTGCTTTACAAGAAATATTTAACTTCGTGCAAATTGAAGAAGAGAGTCTCCCACAAGGTTGGGGGAGGCTTTTCCAATTACTTAATGCTTTGCCTGATCATCCTCTTAAGAAAAATGAAATACTTGATATCTTCTATAATGGACTAACCAGTGCTTCTAGGGATTTCCTAGATAGTTGTGTTGGTTGTATTTTCAGGGAATGAACTGTTGGACAAGGTGAATAATTATTGAATAATATATTGAAAAATTATGATGATTGACTCTTCCTGAACAGCCGGCTAAAACAACTCCCAAGAAGAGGGGTATATTATATCTCAGCCCTGAAGATATGCAAGAGGCAAAGAAATTTATGAAGGAAAAGGGTATTAAAGCCGAGGATGTTAAAAATTTACCTCCTATTGAAGAATTACATGGGCTTAATACACCGCCACTGCCTAAGGTGGTAGAGGTAAATTATATTATGAAGTTCAATGATAATGACAATCCTCACAATATGCATCCTAGTCAATACCTTTATGAGTTTGAAAACTATATTAGAGAACAAGATCACTTCAATGCAAATGTTTTGAAACAATTGAAATACAATTCTGATATGATTGCTTGCTTGAGTGACTTGTTATTTAGAATCTCAAATGATGTTAGAGGTGTTGGAAAGCATGCTTCTATGGTTCAAACTCAGTTAGAACAAGTTGCTAAATCTCAAAGAGAGTTTCTTGATGAAATGAATAATAATATACATGACTTTGATGTTAGAGTTGCAACTAGAGGAGGTAAAATGACTCAGGAACCACTTTATCCTGAGGGACACCCAAAAAGAATTGAACAAGACTCACAAAGCGCTAATACTAGTGCACCTAGTTCTTCTAAAAATAAAAGGAGGAATAAAAATGATAGGACTATGCATGCTCCTAGTGAACCTGAAATAGAGAAACCTCCTAATAATGGTAATGAAACTTCTATCTTTGATGCTGAAACTTAGTATGGTAATGAACATTCACCTAGTGATAATGAAAAAGATAATGATGATGTTCATGAATTCTCTCAACCAAATAATAAAGAACCAGACAATGATGTTGAGATAGAACCACCTATTGATCTTGATAAACCACAACCCAAGAATAATAGGTATGATAAAAGAGACTTTGTGGCTAGAAAACACGGTAAAGAAAGAGAACCGTGGGTTCAAAAACCTATGCCTTTTCCAGCTAAGTCAACTAAAAAGGAAGATGATGAAGAATTTGAACGCTTTGCTGAAATGATGAGGCCAGTCTTTTTGCGTACTCGCTTGACTGATATTTTGAAAATGCCTCCTTATGCAATGTACATGAAAGACATCGTCACCAATAAGAGAAAAATACCAGAAGCTGAAATCTCCACCATGCTTGCTAATTATACTTTTAAAGATGGAGTACCTAAAAAAACTTGGAGATCTGGGAATACCAACTATACCTTCCTCATTAAAAAGAATTATGTGAAAACTGCTTTATGAGATTTAGGAGCTGGTGTTAGTGTTATGCCTTTCTCTTTATATAAAAGATTTGATTTGAATAAAATCACACCTACCAAAATATCTTTGCAAATGGCCAACAAATCAACTGTCATACCTATCGGTATCTGTGAGGATGTGCCCGTTGTTGTTGCTGATGTTACTATTTTGACTGACTTTGTTATACTTGAGATGCCCGAGGACGACAACATGTCAATTATCCTTGGTAGGCCCTTCTTGAATACCGCAGGGGCTGTTATTGATTGCAATAAAAGCAAGTTCACTTTTCATATCAATGGTAATGAGCATACAGTGCACTTTCCGAATAAACAATTCCAATTGAATGGTATTAATGTTATTGAAAAATCGCCGACAATCACTATTGGAAGTCTCCAAATACCTCTACCTACTGCCAAATAGAAATATGAAATGCTTATTGTTGGGGACATCCATATCCCCATTGAGGTAACTTAGTGATTTACGTAAGTTCTTCGGTTTCATGCTAATTGGAAGTGGTTGTTAATAAGACTTGATCAACCTTATTAATGGATCATTTTTGAGCGGTATGAAGTTGATGAATTTAGTAAGCACTACCTTTTGTCCCTATTTTTTGTTTTCCATTTTTATTAGTTAAATAAAATAAAATGCCATGTTTTGTCTGTTTTCTGAATTTCCCGTGCAATTAAAAAATGACCCAAAAATAAAAGTTCTTAGAATGCCCTGAAAATTTAATACGATTTTTTTCTGAATATTTCTGAATTTCTGGCACAAATAATATCAGAGGGAAGTGCACCAGGTGGGCACAACCCACCTGAGCGCGCGAGAACCCCCAAGCACGCCCTGGTGGGTTGTGGGACCCATGTGGGTCCCCTCACTTATCTCTTCACGCCACTTCATCACTTACCTCCAGAAAAAATTTCCCATAGCTCTCTCTCTCTCTCTCTCTTGTGTTCTTGCTCTTAAGCCCGGAGATTTCAATCTCTTTGCTCGAAGCTCTGTTTCCGAAACTTTTTCGGGGGATTGTTGCTTGGTATGTGACTCCACCGTTTGTCCAATTAGTTTTTGTTTTAGTGGTTTATATTTTGAATAATTAGCTACTCTTGGTGCTGATGTAGATGAGCTTGCATGTTGAATTATTAGAGTTCTAAGTAGTTTCAATGATTGCTATGGCCTCTATGTATCCCTATGAGTAGTTGCTATCAATTTTGCAAAGTTTTGTTGACGAAATTTTGTGTACTAAAAATTTCAGATTTTTGTTTCATAGGAAAACCATGAATATCTTTAGGAAGTTTCGCTCCAAGAAGAACTCCAAGGGTGTTATTGGGGAGTCTTCTGACAGTGATCTCCATCCTCAGAGGTTGGCAGTAGTACGGTCGTGCGAATGGCCGCACACCCCATTCATGGGAGAGGCTGGAATCCTTCAGGAGTTCACACAATATGCCGTTGATGCCGGCCTCACCGACTTCATCGCACCTGAATGTGAATAGTAGCATCTCCTCACAAACACCTTTGTTCACAGTTTTAATTTCTTTCCTAGGAATAATCCTCCTGAGGTGCACTTTAATTTATATGTTGAAACCCGTCATATACCACTTACTGAATTTTGTAACATATGCATGATCCCTTCTGATGGGAGTTTAGTTGAGACTAGGCCGACAGAGTTTGAGGCCTTTTATCGTACCTTGACAGTGGGAGATGAGAGAGGGGTGTCTGCTATCACTGCCGCTGGCTTGCATTTTCTTGCTGTTCACTACTTTGCTCTTTTCATTGCAAAATGCCTGCTTGCTTGAGAGAAGGTGGGTGCGCTCAGCTCACCAGACCTTGCTGTTTTGCATCGTGCATTAGAGGGCGACAGCACTTATAGCTTGGGAGCTATTGTGGCACGTCGCCTCCACATTAATAAGTCCAAGGGTAAAATACATGGTGGGATTTTCGCTACTCATTTGGCAGCTCACTTCAATGTTGAGATACGCCTTCATAATTACCCTTGACCAAGGTTTACCTACACCGCGCAGCCATGGAGCACCACCATTTTATTGCACGAGATTACCCTGACATCCCCGTTCCTTATAACTTGGTTTTTAGCATTGAAACTCGTGATATTATTCCATTGCCTGCTCCTACTTTGTTTGATCCTGTTGCGAGGGGCGGACATAGGATTATGCTTGTAGACATCATCGCCTACAGAAACGATCAGGCTGCTGTAGAGGAGGAGGAAGAGCCTCAGCAATGGGATTAGTGGATGCCCGCTCCTCGGTACCACAACTACTACCCAGGCTTCCGACCGATTACCAAGTTAGGCCAAAATCCTAAGCTTGGGGGAGTACGCGTTTCTCACCGACATTACATTCATGTCCACTTATTCCATCTGTCGGTGTTCACACTTTTTCATTGTATCATCCATGCTTAATTTTATTTTCTTGTTTTCTTCTTGTGTGTTTGAAAAACCAAAAAAAATCAGTTGTAGTTAGTTTAATTTCTATGCATGCTTAGTGTAATACTAAAAAGAAAACCCAAAAATATTTCCTTGTCCTTCTTTTACTTGTTGGGAGCTGTCCCGTGTAAATAGTTCTTCTCGTTTTTGCTTTTACCTTTTATTTGCTTGTTCAAGAAAACCAAAAAACTCCAAAAATATTTCAGTGTGTTTCTCTGAATTTCTTTTATTCTTATTCAAGTTGTCCCGAGGAAAAGACCACGATGAAAATGTGGAGTGGCTCTCATATGAATAACTGTTGAACTAATAAAGAGCCCACTTTACCTTGTCTTCTCCTGTTGAATAAATGTTTTGCAGATTCCAGCTTAGTCCATGGCACTCTTGCACTATTATTATTTTCATATCATTCGGTCGTGCAAGTGAAAGGCAATAATGGCGATATTCGATGAACTGGCCATGGCAGAGAGAACGGGTATGAACTCGACTTGTTCTGTTCGTGTAAATATGTTTAACCAAGTATCCATGATTCAGCCCATTATGATTAAACATGTTTGCAATGACAATTAGAGATTATAGTTTCTCATGCCATGCATAAGTAGCTAGGAGTGGATAATGATTTATCTTTAATATCAACATTGCGTTAAAATGATTGTGATGTAGTATGATGATATGGTATCCTCCTCTGGATGTTCGAGTGGCTTGACTTGGCACATGTTCATGCATGTAGTTGAATCAAAACCAACATAACCTCTATGATATTTATATTCATGGTGATCATATCCTACTCATGCCAGTGTCCAATGTTACTTAGGCATAATGCGTGTTTATGACCGTTGTTGCTCTCTAGCTGGCCGCTTCTCAATCTAATTGCTAGCCTTCACCTGTACTAAGTGGGAATTCTACTTGTACATCAAAAACCTTGAAGCCAAAGTTGTTCCAGATGAGTCCACCATACCTACCTATATGCGGTATTACCCTGTCGTCCTAATTAAATTTGCATGTGCCACCTCTAAAAACTTCTAAAAAATATCCTTTTTGTGTGCCTGGATCATTCATGGAGTGATAGGAGGTGGTCGGTATCTTCCATGCTAAGCGGGTTATTCTCAGGTCGAGTGCTTATTCACTCGCCATCACACGAGAAAAAGGGCGGTAATAGGGATTCCCAGTCCCGAACTCAAAAATTCAAATAATTAAACAAAACTCCCCCGGCACTGTTGATGGTTTGGACGACACCCGTTGTTTCAGACAAGCCATGGAGTGTAATTGTTGGTGGAGGGGAGTAAACCTTTACTTCTATCTCTTGGGAACCACCAATAGCATGCTTAGCATGGAAGATATTGATAACCGATGGTCGTGAAGTAAATGAAAAGGGTGCATGTCTCAAAATATCATTTACCTCTGTTTTAAAAACTTGAGCTCTGGCACCTCTGCAAATCACTGCCTCCCTCCGCGAAGGGACTATCTATTTACTTTTATGTTGTGTCATCACCTTCTAAAACATGCGCTAGAACCTGAGAGCACCGCTATCATGACTTATGCATTATGTGTAGCTAATGTTGGGTGCATCATGACTGGATCTTATCTACCATGAATTACAATGTTTAGTCGTTTCTTGGACTTCGGAGGTGCTCTGCATTTATGTTTTGCGGTCTCAGAAAGGGCTAGCGAGATACCGCTATTGTCATATTATATCATTGTTGTTTTGACAATGTGTTTCCGTTTGAGATACCTTATTATTGCTCACTAGTTGATTATGTCATTCATATGAGTTAATATAATCTTTAAGAGTTATTGTCGGCATGGTTAGTTATAATGTTGGCTGAAAACCTGGGTGTTGTTTAAGCTTATTTATGCAAGCAAGAGCAAAAGAGTTCGTAAAAGTTTTTATTTTTCACTTTCAGTTTATCAACTGAATTGCTTGAGGACAAGCAAAGGTTTATGCTTTGGGGAGTTGATACGTCTCCAACGTATCTACTTTTCCTAACGCTTTTCCTCTTGTTTTGGACTCTAGTTTGCATGATTTGAACGAAACTATCCCCGGACTCATGCTATTTTCAGCAGAACTACCATGGTGTTGTTTTTGTACAGAAATAAAAGTTCTCGGAATGGAACGAAACTTTGCGAGGAATTTTTATTCAATAAACAAGAATTTCTGGAGCCAAGACCAACCGGAGAGGGGCACCTGGGTGGGCACAACCCACCAAGGCGCGCCCCCTCTCCTGGCGCGCCCAGGTGGGTTGTCCCCACCTGGTGGCCCCACAGACCCTGAAACCGACGCTATGAAATCCTATTTTTTCCAGAAAAATATCTGAGAGAGAAAGAATTATCGCGATCCACGAGATAGAGCCGCCGTCACCTCATGTTCTTCATCGGGAGGCCAGATCTGTAGTCCGTTTGGGACTCCGAAGAGGGGGAACTTCGTTCTTCGTTGTCAGATGTGGGGTTCCGGCTATCCTTAAGGTTCGAACACTGGGGTGTGCACGAAGTCTTTCCCTTCTACCAAAATACGCTCTAGCTTGCTAGGATCTTGCGGACGAACTCGACGAACTCGCAACACAGAAAGAAACAGGGTTTATACTGGTTCGGGCCACCATTGTGGTGTAATACCGTACTCTAGTGTGGTGGTGGTGGATTTCCTCTTGGGCTGATGATGAACATTACAAGGGAAGAACTGCCTCCTGAGGTTGAGGTGTTCTTGCGCGTATGAACTGGTAGTGCGGGGATTCAATCTTCTCTCCCTCTCCGTTTGATCGGCCCTCATTTTTCCTCTACTATGGTGGCTAGTCCTATTTATAGAGGCCCTGGTCCTCTTCCCAAATATCGAGCGGGAAGGGAGCCAACAATGGCGGGCAAATTTGAAGGGGGACAACTAGTACAAGCTATCCCGACAAAAGGTAGTCTACGCCTGCACAAAGCTTCTGGTGGTGACGCCGTATTGGGCTCCACGATGACCTCCATCTTCCAGTCCTCCTAGTCTTGGTCTTGTTGCACTGAAATGGCAACCTTTGCCTGAGGCCTCGGTACTCCGCGGCTGCGCTTGCCCCCTTTGCACCAAAGAGGAAACAAGGACGCTGCGCGCGCTGGCGCCCACCTGGCGCCCGCCTGGTGTCGATCGTCATGGCTTACGTCACGAGAGCCTCGTGAGGTTCGGCTTGCCTTGATATCTCCGCTCCTCGTGAGCCTGCCTGACCAGGCCACTCCTGAGGAGGTCTTGACGGCGTCCGCCTCGCAAGGCTTGGCCCCTCGCGAGGGTCTTGGGTGCCTTGTTGGTGAAGGTGGGTCGTACGACCTGCTGGCCCCGCCACGCCATGGGCCGCAGGCAAGCAAGTCTGGGGACCCCCGTTCCCAGAACACCGACAGTAGCCCCCGGGCCCAAGGTGTGCGCGGGCTTGGCTTCGCGGCGAAGCCATGGGTCAAGTTCGGAGCACCGTGGGCCCCCAAAGCCTGCGGCCTTGGTTGACGTGTGGCGGTTGATTGGACGTGGGCGCCTCCGCTTCCCCACGCTGCCTTGGTGACTGGACGACTTGACAAGTCCCTGCGACATGCAAGGGAATCCATTATTACCTGCGATCATGGGAGGTGCCGGTTGGCCTTCTTCCGCTACAAATGGAGAGGGGGGGGCGGAGCCCCCGTCGCCATCTCCTCCCCGCTTGCTTGCTTCTTCTTCCTCCTTGCTCGACTGCTTGCATCTAATGGCGCCTATGAGAAGGTTCTCCGCCGAAGAGAAGGGGAAAACCCCCCGAGATGTCCCGGAGCTCCTCCCGCCGAAGAAGAGGTCGATCCATCACCGTGATGAAGCGGCGATGCAAGTGGTAGTGAGGCCTAGGTGCGAGCGGCCTCCACCGGGGTATCCTCTACCCCTGTACGCCCAAGCAGAGGGCTCGGGAGGATGAAGCGATGAGCAGTGCCGCCCGCACCACATCCGGGGTCGCCGCGCCTCGGCAACGCGTGGCGTACACACCGCGGACTCCTCGCGCGAGTTGGTGTTGTGGGCGCTGATGCCTCCAAGCTCCTGTCTCTGCTTCCCGCGGTTCTTCGCCGACGTGATGCCACCGAGGGGGCCTCTCGAGCTCCGGCTGCAGCACGCCGACCGCAGCACCCCAGCAACCGGAGCAGAGATCGAAGCGGTCCCCACCGGCAAGATCTTCATGACCAGCGGCTGGGGGGAGATCACTCGGATCTGTCGTGCGAGGGGCGCCCTCGCGATCCACTTCGAGTACGACGGTGCCTCCACGCTCTTCTTCAAGGTCTTCGATGCCGAGGGCCGTCGCTTGGAGTGCTGCTCCGGAGAAGAGCGCAAGGCTGATGCGTGCTTCGCTCGCATCCACTCCAGCAGCAGCAGCCCTTGGGAGTGCAGCAGTTCTCCTGAGCTCTACGAGACTCCGGAGACGAGCGATAACAGCTACGTCCCCCCGAGCTCTCTCCGTTCTTGGAGCAGGGCTGCGGCGTCCAGCCGCCGCCGCCGCTGATCTGGATGGGGTTGGCGCCGGCCTCCCGTGGCCCACTGTTGATGATGGCGTCCGCCACGGAAGGATGTAGATAGGACCCCCCCTAGCATCAGCTTTTGTTTCCTGCGGAGAATCATGAATTACCCCGTGGGGGCATGTAAGGACCTGCAATGCCTTTGTACCTATCTTCCTTGTTATGAAGATTTGATGAACGCGTGTCCCGTTAAGGCTCGGTCCCCCCTTTGTTTCCTCACGATATCTTGTTGCTCTACGTTGATGGGTCCCGGTCCCAAGGCGACTACAGCCATCGCTAGTATGCCAGGTCGCGATGCCGTGGTCAAGGCCAAGAGGTGTGCGGCCCGAGGTCCAGTAAGAGCCCCTCAGGCGCGATGCTCAGGAGGTCTCCCTTAGAGCCCAAGCGACCATGGTAAGGAAAGAAAGGAAGATGACTTGGCCGCAACAGGGGTTGCGGCATGGTGTGAGCGACCACTAGGCCCAAATATTTAGCCGATCCGAGGGTGAGACTTATCTTGCTGACTTCGCGGCGATTCCTGATGTTGTGCTAGGGCTGCGCGCCAACTTACGTGGCATAGCTAGGCCGGTCCGTACGAGTTTTGCTTCTCCTGTGCTCTTCTTAGTGCTCTACGTCCTCAGGTCCCGGCCCTCGAGCGAGCTCAGCCGCCACTGGTATGCCAGGTCGTGATGCCGTGGTCAAGGCCAGGGGTGAGGGCTGGAGAGCCAGTAAGAGCTCCTGAGTCGCGATGCTCAGGAGCCCCCCTTTTAACGCGCAAGCGAATCGCACGAGAAAAGGAGACTCACGGTGCCGCCTGCTATCTTTCCTGCGGGGTCCCTGTGGACAGACACAAGAAGGAACATGGTTTGCCGTTACTGTCGCCTGCCTGCCGCTGGTTGGTCCGGATGAAGTGAAGGCACTGAGGGCCTGGTGAGGTGACGTGCATGGCGTATGCCGCAAGCCAGAGCTCGACAACTCAGATTTGTTGGTCGTGGCAGGGATTGACCCATGCACCAGCGTTGTGCCTGTGTAGAGGCCCCGAGGGAGGCGATGATCGAGCAGGTGATAGCGGTTGGCAGGTTAAGCATGAAGAGCAGATCGACTTGGATAAATGCAGGAAGATACATGCCACTAGGTCTGGCCCGAGCGGCATGGGGATGATGCAGCCCGAGGGGCGCCGCCAGCAAGGTAAGCTAAAGACATAAGCAAAAGGGATACATGCCACAGGGACGAACCCATGTGGCCTAGGAATAATGCAGCCCGAGGGGCGCTCCTAGCTTAAATGAACTTGCAAGATGTCACATGGTCCTGTAGACGAAGTAGAGTTGATGCAGCTGAAGCCACACATTGATGTAATGGCTCCTCAAGAGCCACCGGGACCCCGAGCCTCGGGAGGCTCTGGGAGCTCGGGAGGTTCCCTGAGGACCGTCCTCATCTCCTCCGGAAAGGCGTGGAACCTAGCCTCCTGAGCCGTCAGGACTTGCCTCACGTTGTGCTGATAGACCGACGCCACGCTTGGCAAGCCGAAGGGCATGCGAACGTAGCTGTGTGGTGGTCCCTCACAGCGGCCCGCACGCGATGGCCAGAAGCGTTCCTGAGATGCGACCCTGTTGAGCACTGGGATGTCGGTGCAGGCACGCAGCCCGGCATCCTCGCCTGGATGAGGGGTTGCGCCTTGTGAGCGGCCGTGGCCGCGCATGACCCTTGCTTCTTGCAGTTCTTCGGTGGTCTTGGTGATGAACTCCTGAGTGGTGGGCACTCCTTGCCCTGTGCTCTCCTAAGGAAAGTGTGCCGTGACGCACGCCTCCAAGTGGTGCCCAAGTGCCTCCCTCATAAGGTTGGCAAGGTCTGAGGCTCTCCTGGAGAGAGCCCCCGAGCCCTGCCGGAGGAGGGTGCCGGACGCGCTTTCCTATGCGGTGGAGGGAGGCGCCCCTGGAGTAGGCGCTGATCCTGATGAGGCTCCTGACGCGACGCCATCTTCTTGGGGTCCTACGCGGCGCAGCAGCTTCTTCTTGGGGATGGTCTCCGGAGGGCCTTCACTTCTGCTGTCAGGGTTGTCGATTGTCGCAGCTTGGAAGGCGCGATCAAGGGAGCACACCGCACCCCTTTCTTCACATGGGACCGTGATGATTCCCCCGCTTCCTGGCATCTTGAGGACGTGGTAGCCATGGTGAGTGACTGACATAAACTTGGTTAGTGCTGGATACCCGAGGATGGCATTGTACGGTAGGCGGATGTGCGTGACGTCGAAGTCGATGAGCTCGGTGCGGTAGTTCTTGCGCTCCCAAAGGTGACGGGAAGGCGGACTTCCCCTATCGGTGTGGTGGAACTGTCGGTCACTCCTGAGAAAGGCTTGGTTGGCAAGAGCTGCTCATAGGGCACTTGGAGGTTGTTGAACGTGTCGACGGACATGAAATTGAGCCATGCGCCGCCGTCGATGAGAGTCTTGGTGACTTGCACGTTGCTGATGACTGGGGAACACATCATTGGCAGGGTGCCAGCGGTGGCTGCACACTTGAGCTGGTCGGCCGAGTCGAAGGTGATGGCGCATTGGGACCACCTGAGCAGGTGCGTGGCCTCGAGCTTGGGGAGCATCGCGTTCACCTCGCGAGCAAACTGTTTGAAGATGCGCTGAGAGGCTGGGGCCTGAGCACCGCCCAAGATGCAAGCGATCGCACGCGGCTCCTGGAAGCCCCTAGCCCACTCGTCCTGGTGGTGGTCGTCGTTCTTTCTCGGTGGCGGCAACGGGGGAAGACCAGCATTGCCCTGGGGGCGATCCTCATGAGGCGGGTCCCTCCAGGTGCCCTCGCGAGGTTGGTCCTGCCAGCGGTCCTCACGAGGCCGGTCACGCCACTCCTGGCGCGGGCCACGGTTAGCCCCGATCGTTGCGCTCGGGGCGTCGACCGAAGCGTCCTTCCCGTATGGCTCTGAGCTCTTGGCAGTCGCTGGTGTTGTGGGTGTTCAGGTTGTGGAAGGCACACAACGGACGGCCGTTCTTGGACGACTCAGGCTGATCTCTGCCTCGCTTGGTATCGGGCTCCGCTGCGAGCACTACTGCCTCTTTGCGCTTCACGTCCTTGGCCTTGGCCTTCTTCTCCTCCACTCCTGCAGCTAGCAGCTCAAGTAGAGAGAGGCGCCCCTCCTCAGCTCTTGCGCACTTGGTCACCAGGTTGAACAGCGCTTGAGATGTGCAAAGCTCCTTCTGGATAGCCAGTTCTTCCTTCATCTTGACGTCACAGACGCTGTCTGAGAACGCGGAGATGATGGCTTCGTCTGTGACCTTGGGGATCTTGAGGCGGGTGTTGTTGAAGCACTTGGATGTACTTCTGGAGGGTCTCTCCTGGCTGTTGCTTGATGCGGCGTAGATCGCCTGCGGCCGGTGGGCGGTCGTGAGTGCCCTGGAAGTTGGCGACGAAGCGGTCGCGCATCTCCTCCCAGGAGGAGATCGAGCTGTGCTGTAGGTTCAGGAGCCAGGAGTGAGCCCGGTCCTTGAGAGCAATGGGAAACCAGTTCGCCATGACTTTTTCGTCGCCGTTGGCCGCTTCGCTGCTCACCTCATAGAGTTGTAGGAACTCTGCAGGGTCGGCACTGCTGTCGTGTCGAGAAGGTAGATCTGGCTTGAACTTGCCTGGCCAGGCGACGCTACGCAGCTCAGGGGTGAAGGCACGATAGCCAGCCGTGGTCGCCAGGGCCCGCTTCTGAGGCGGAGCTTGGTCTTGGTGAGGTCCGTGATGCGCCACTACAGGCGGCACGCGGTCTTGACAAGGTGGCGCCACTACAGTCTCTCCTCCCATCTTCAAAAGCTAGCACCGGACCACTCAGAAAGACATCTATGGAGAGGATGCAGCAGCGAGTCAGGCAGATCGCCGGTGGTGACCAGGCAAAGTTAGCCAGGTTGAAGGAGATCCTTAGTTGGTTTGACAATGAGTGGGAGATTTCGAGGACGGTGCGGGCCATGTGGCAATGTATGCGAAAGAGCGAGACGGCGGCGATGAGGGAGGCGATGTACATGTACTCCTCGGCGGCAGTCATGTCGCAGTCCTCCGAGTTCATCGAGTATCTCCTCTGGGCGATGGAGCTGACAGATTCGCTCGAGGCGACAGTCAGGCGGATGTGGTGGATGTACAGGTCAAAGGTCGAGCACCCAGAGGATAACGAATCGATTGAGTATGGTGTGTCGTTCGTGAGGGTGCAGAGCTAGCCGGAGCCACAGGAGTATTCGTTCTCCCACCGCAAGAGGAGTCCGGATGGCGCGACGTCGCTTCCCGCCGTTCTCCACGGTTCCCTCGACGCTCGCCTCGTTTCAATGGTGGTGGTAGGGTTTAAGGTAAGCTTCGCACTAACCTAATCTTCCACCTGCTCATGCTTACAATCAGTGTGACAGCTAATGAAAATCATGCTTACAATCAGTCTCTGAGTACTACGCCAATCACCCTAAAACAGCTCTGGACCTTTGGGTCAAATTTGTTACATAGTGTACAAATAAAGAAAAATAGATTGGTGCTTCTTTCAGAAAAGAATACTCCCTTGAAAACTGCCAATATAAGCTACTAGTATTTGGTTAGATGATTTGCTGCCGAGAAAGATCCGTCCACAGAGAGCACCACACATCCCACTGGTGGTGGTGGATGCCAATGCGTGCATGCAGCATGGTTGGTGTCGGTAATTTTTTACTTGGCACACCTCGCACTCTGCATATATGCCGGTTCCATACGTACATTTGTCAGTTCCACCAAAATGCAGCTGAATAACCCTGTTTGCACAAATAATGAAAAAGCATGATTACATTATAGTGGCACTAGTTGATGAAACACACAAAATAAATAGAAGAAAATATTGCGATAGTATCATAGTATGCCAAGCTGCGAGGGCAAGATGGGCCCTACGACGCCTCATACGGTACGCCTCATACTGGACATCATCCCAAGTCTCCCAGATACACCTTCTACTAGTGACGAACATCAGTGTATAGTGGTAGTACAAGGAGGCGCCTTGAGACATTCAAATCTCTATTTTTGTACATATCAACTAAAATTAAGCACCCCAGTTTGCAGAAACGCTTAAACATTAACAATGGGACTAGTTGATGAAACATACATTAACAAAGAGAAGCACTTTCTTTATCTACATTGGAAATGAAATGATAGAGATGACACTCGCTCTATTTTAACTGTATTATTTCTTCATTTCATCAGTGACACTAGGGTCGAGCAGGTGGCAAACGAGGTGTACCGTGCGTTGCAAGGATGGAGGCCGGGGGTGCTTAGACTAGGATGCTGAAGCTGGCTCTTTCAGTCACCAACATGGATGATTCAATTCATGGGACCTTTTGGTGCAGTTCACCTAAAATGAAGCAATGTCCCGTGAGCTAGCAGCTTCTTCTTCAATTTTTTTAAGAAAAGGGATCTAGCCCCGGTTCCATTTCCATCAGAAAACAAAACGCACAGAGCTTCTTCTTCATTAGTTGCAATAAAATTGAGCAACATCAAGGTTGGTTGTGAAGCTCCTGGAATGCTCAACTATAATTTGGATATCATTTGTGCAGTTCAACTAAGATCGAGCGTGAAATGTATATCTCTGGTTGCACAAAAAAGGTGGAAAGGAGGGTGACTAACAAGTGATGACACATGCATCAAATGAAAAGAAGCATGTTCCGTATCTGAATGGCAATCCTACAAGGACAATAGCAATTTCTAAAGCACTGGCATTGCTAGATATTAGTGTGGGCATTAGGATTAACTATGACAACCGTTAAATACGACATTACTTTGGGCACGGGAGAGTAGGCGGACTAGGACAGTTGCATTTCTAACGAAAAGAACCAACTTATCTTAATGGGAAATTTTAGCAGGACATGTAAAGAAGTGCCATCATATTGCTGGAGGCATTACATTGAAAACAACATTGGTTTAATGTGTCCTTACTTTTAACAGTGCGACTGCTACATTTTATGCCAGGACCCCGATTCTAAGCCACATCGATCTAGCCGGTAACACCTCATATCACTTTGCAGCCTCACGCACGGTATCCCACGGGTGTCGCCTTACCATGGCCCGGGACCGTTTGCGCCTTTTGGCTCACGTATATGACAATGTCGCTAGCATCCATATGACCGAGAACCCGGGCCGACATGGCTAGTCGTGAACCCAAAGCGGCACAGACCTATGGAGACAAGCATACATGAATCACAACGAACATGTCGGTCATCAACGAGTGAATCCGGGCCGTAGCACTGGGCTAGCAGGACTCCGGGGAATCCCGGGCTGTAGCAGGCTAGACAGGACTCCGGAGATCACCGCGTGACATTTCCCCGAAGGGACAGACATAGGGACGAAATGAAACACATGCCGGCCAGTCAAGTGTCCTGAACAGTAGTGCTGGGCTAGCAGGACTCCGGTGAACCGGGCTGTAGCGGACTACTATGGCTCGAGGAGCACTAGACTACATTTCCCCATAAGAAAGGCTGCGAAGGGCAAACAACTAGATTGTCGGATCCCACTCATACCAAGCATTTCAAACATACATACAATATGCTCGATATGGGTACATACAACATGGCATCACAACAAAACTCTACAGCTCAAGTACTTTATTTAAAGGCTCCAGGGAGCCATACATAACATATCCATACAGGTAGGGGTCACATGACCCGACACTCAAGTCATACAGTCATACAAGCACATGCGGAAGCAACTAGTCTGAGTACAGACTCTAGAAAGAAAGAAGGCTTCTCGAAGCCTGTCTATCTACATAGGGCCCTCCATGGCCTGGATCACCACCTGGGTGTCTAGTCACTCGTCGACGTCAAGATCTACGTAAAACCCATCGGAGGGGGCAGTGTTGTCGTCTGAAAACAATAAATAAGCAAACATGAGTACAAAAGTACTCGGCAAGTCTTACATCAGAACCTACTGTACATGCTCGTTCTCAAGAAGGTGGTGGGGTTTATGCAGCAAGCCAGCTTTGACTCTTGGCTAAGCTATCCTACGGAATCTTTTAGCAAAATAGTTTTCGCACACGAGTCCACTACTCACCATCACAATACTCCACCGAGGATCCTCCCTCGTATCCTGTGAGGGGGCCATCCTCGGTACTCACACTTATCTTGAGTCTTTTAGTAGTATCCATTAACTTGTCTATGAACTGTACATGCAATCAAGTAGTCCTTTACCGCGGACGCGGCTATTCGAATAGTTTTATACCCTGCAGGGGTGTACTTCGTCACACATGTTTCCACCACTTAGCGTCTGCACACGAAATGTGCTCGGCAGACTTCAAGCGAAAACCGACGTGGGTGTAGACCACGACCTGACTAACCTCACAAGTCTCTAGTCCAGGGTCATCGCCTATTCAGGTTCCATCCGCAAGGAAATCCGGCCGGGGTGTCCTCAACGGCCCCGAACGATGTGAACAGGGTTCCCGAGACACCAAACGGGTGACTCGGTACACCGTGCCATGGTGTATCTACCGCAACATAGCCCACCCCTAGGGTCAGCGCTACGCACGGCCGCCAACACATGTCCTACAAACACCAGAAACTAGTTGCAACTCCTGGACTGAGGCGAGAGGGGTCAGTAAGTCGAGCGGGGTCATATTTCAGGGCCCAATGTGTGGTAGTAGCTGAATCTTAATTCACGCATACAGAACTCAGTTCTTAGGGACGGCTTCAATGAAACAACCCACCATGTACTCCTACATGGCCTCTCATCGATACCTTTACCAAAACATGTTCAACACATCCCACATAATACTGGCACAAGCATTTCACTCTAGCCCATCACCCAGATGAACCAGACCTGACACAACTCTAAGCATAGCAGGCATAGCAAGGTAGGAATCACAAAACATGGCTCAATCAACTCCTACACATGCTAGTGGGTTTCATCTAGTTACTGTGGCAATGACAGGTCATGCAGAGGATAAGGGTTCAACTACCGTAGCACGCAGCAGTTTGAATCGTGTTGTCTTAATGCATTAAACAAGAGCAGGAGCGAGAACATGGGTTGTATCGGAATGATCAATGGTTGCTTGCCTGATGGAGTGGTGACGGGATACTGCCCTTCAGTTGGATACTCGTGAATATCCTCGGAGGCAGAACCTACCACGAAGAACACAACCGAGCACAATCAACACATGACGATATGCAACAATATGATGCATGCTATGACATGGCAATATGGATGTGTCTTGAGCTAATGCAACTAGCTATAATTTAAATGGAGTTGGTTTGAGTACAAGATTCAAATTCCAACCCCATATATGATTATTTAAATGCCCTTTATTTGTTTTGTCCAAAACAGGGGACAAACATTGTTCAAACATGCATGAAAATGGTACAGATGGATTCCTTGAATTTTTCTGATAATTTTACATATATAATTTCTCTCATTTGGAGTTATGGTTGAATTTCTATGAATTTTTGAAGTTTTGGGTATTTTCTGGAATTTCCTGAGTTATTTAATTCCAGAGAGGATATATTGCGTCAGCATGACGACAGCATTGCGTCAGCAGGTCAAAGGCGGCTGACCCAGTCAAACCTGACGTGTGGGGTCCACACGTCAGTGTAACAGGGCAGGGAGAGAGGCTGACTAGTGGGTCCCGCCTGTCAGGGTCATTAGTTTAACTAATTTAAGTTAATCCTAATCCTGGTTCATTAGTGGCCTGGGGCCCACGCGTCAGTGACCCAGGGGGTCAACTGGGCCCACCCAGTCAGCAGTCAGCGGGGTCAAACCCGCCGGACTTGGTCCACGGCTCGTCGCCGGCGACGACAGAGACGGCGGAGGGGCTCGGGATCGCCGCTCCGGCGACCATTCGGGCGGTGGAGCTCATCTACACGATGCCCAGACTCGCGCGAATCCAGTGGGACACACGGGAGGCTGCGGGGCGGCCGGAGCTCGCCGGAATCAGGCTCAAGGCGGCGGCCGGAGCTCGGGCGAGCTCGGGTTCGAGGCTATAAGGCACGGGGAGGCATGCGGATAGGTCCTACGGGTTCCTGGCGTCACCAGGAACACGACGACGGGCTCGGTTGCGGCTGGCCTGGCCCCTGGCCACGGCGGCGCCATGAACGGCGGAGCCGAGTTCTCGGCCAAGGTGGCCGGCAGGGCTAGGGGGGCGCTCGAGCTACGGGGCTAGGGGGAGGAGGAAGGGGAGCTCACGGCGGAGTTGCTGAGCAGGCCAGTGGGCTCGGGGAGGCGTTGACGATGGCGAATCGAAGTCGGCGGTCGGCGGCGCCCGAGGAGGAGGATGATGGCAACGGCGGTTCCACAGGGCGTCCGGCGTCTTGTGGCTCGGCGGAGAGCTTCAGAGGGAGGAGGCGGAGCTTTTGGACACCACAACGAGGCGAGGGGGGCACGGTGGCTGCGGCTACAGCGTGCGGTGGTGACGGCGGCGCTCGGGTGTGCTGCGAGGAGAGGACAGAGGAGGAGGGAGAGTGATATGAGGGGGCCAGGGGGTGCGTGGCGTCCACAGCGGAGTCCAGGCGTCGAGGGGAGGCGCGGCAAGCAGGAGGTGTCCGTCGGTGGCCGCGCGCGTGCCGGCGCACCGCGGGCACACGCCCGGCGTCCTCCTGGCAGCAGCTAGGGGACGACTGGCGTCGCCTGGTGGGCTGGGCCGTCCAGCTACAGTGCTGGGCCGGCTGGTGGCGCCAGGTAAGTGGCCCACTGGCCTACTCTCTCTCTCTATTTTATTTTATTTTCTATTTCTGTTATTCTGTTTTGATTTAGTTTAAATACTAAATCATTTTATAAAATCCTGAAAATATTTATGGACACTTTCTGAAATATTTCAGTGGCCCAAGAATAATTCCAACATTATTTGAGCATTTAAATTATTTAATAGTATTTAAATGCCCAAATTCAAATATTATGAATTAAATCAATGCCCCTTTTGATGACCTAAAATTATATTCACCATTTTTCCCAAGGGTTCTAACCCAAGGCAAAGAGGGTGAACATTTCTGAAGGGCATTTCAGGTTCATTGAATTTATTTTTAGTAAACCCTAGTTGATTTCAGGGGGGGGGTGCTGGGGGTTCTGCTTTCCCCATTTCCATTTCTGATAAAAGTAAACATGATGCACACTCTAATGCATAACCTAGTTAGGATGTGACAACTCACACCCACTCAAAAGAATCTCGTCCCGAGATTTAGGATCATCTGGGAAGAAGGCGGGGTACTCGAGTCGAAGACGATCCTCCCTTTCCCAAGTGGCTTCTTCCTTGGAATGGTGTGACCATTGAACCTTGAGAAACTTGATTTTATGACGTTGAGTGGTACGCTCGGCTTGATCAAGGATACGAACGGGGTATTCCCGATAAGAAAGGTTATCTTGTAAATCAAGCGTTTCGTGGTCCACTCCACGGATAGGATCCGCGAAGCAACGCCTGAGTTGCGAAACGTGGAAGACGTCGTGAACTCTGGAAAGATGCGGAGGTAGTTCCAATTGGTAGGCAACTTCTCCTCGTTTGGCAATAATGCGAAAGGGTCCAATGTATCGAGGAGCCAATTTGCCTTTGATACCGAAGCGATGGGTTCCCTTTAACGGGGTAACCCGAAGGTAAGCTTTCTCGTCAATTTCAAATGTCATAGGCTTATGCTTACGATCATATTGACTCTTTTGGCGAGATTGGGCCGTTTTCAATTTCTCACGAATAACGCGAACCTGCTCTTCTGCTTCTTGAATCATATCCGGGCCAAAGAGTTGTCTTTCCCCGGTTTCTGACCAGTTAAGTGGCGTTCGACACTTTCGTCCATAGAGAACTTCGAAGGGAGCCTTGCCCAAGCTAGCTTGATAGCTATTGTTATAGGCAAACTCCGCGAATGGAAGGCATTTCTCCCAACTCATTCCGAACGAGATAACAGAAGCTCGGAGCATATCCTCCAGAATTTGATTTACTCGCTCTACTTGACCACTTGATTGAGGATGGAAGGCGGTGCTAAAGGAGAGATGAGTTCCCATAGCATTTTGGAAACTTTCCCAAAATCGAGAGGTGAAGAGACTTCCACGGTCTGAGTTAATTTCCTACGGGACACCATGAAGAGACACTATTCGGGAGATGTATAAGTCAGCTAGCTGGCTAGCGGTGATACTCTCTCGAACAGGTAGAAAATGGCCTACTTTGGAAAGACGGTCGATCACGACGAAGATGGCATTATTTCCCCTCTTGGTCCTGGGAAATCCAGTGATGAAATCCATACTGATTTTGTCCCATTTCCATTCAGGAATAGCCAAAGGTTGAAGGGTGCCAGCAGGCCGTTGATGCTCTGCTTTAACACGACGACAAACGTCGCAATTAGCAATGTATTGAGCAATTTCCCTCTTCATCCTAGTCCACCAAAACCTCTGGCGTAGGTCTTGATACATTTTAGTACTACCGGGATGAATGGTGAGAGGGGATTCATGAGCTTCCTTAAGGATCATCTGGCGTAGATGTTGGTTCTTGGGAACCACCAGGCGGTTCTCAAAGAGGACAGCACCTTGCTCATCCATGGAAAAACATTTAGCTACTCCGCTAGCAATGTTTTCCTTAATCCGGGATATGCCCTTATCACGCCTTTGGGCAGCTATGATTTGATCCATAAGGGTAGGTTTCGCCACCAGGGTAGACAGGAATCCTTGAGGAACAATGTGAAGATTAAGCTTGCGGAATTCCTCATGGAGAAGTGGTTGACTTTGTTGTAACATCAGGTTGTTACAATAGGACTTACGACTTAGTGCATCTGCCATGACATTGGCTTTGCCAGGGGTGTAAGTTATTCCTAAGTCGTAATCCGAGATCAACTCGACCCAACGTCTTTGCCTGAGATTCAAATCTGGTTGGGTGAAGATATATTTCAAGCTTTGGTGATCGGTGAAGATCTCGCAACGATTACCGAGAAGGTAATGTCGCCAGGTTTTGAGTGCATGGACTACAGCTGCAAGCTCTAGATCATGTGTGGGATAATTTTCCTCATGTGGGTGTAATTGTCGTGAGGCATAGGCAATTACCTGACGATCCTGCATGAGTATGCAACCTAGTCCTTGTCGCGAGGCGTCGCAATAGATAATAAAGTCCTTGGAGAAATCTGGTGGTACCAGTACGGGAGCAGATGTCAGGCGTCTTTTCAGTTCCTGAAAACTGAACTCGCACTGTGGAGTCCACTCGAACTTTTTATCTTTCTTGAGGAGTTCAGTTAGAGGTTTAGCAACCTTGGAGAAATTCTCAACGAAGCGGCGGCAATAGCTCGCTAGGCCAAGGAAACTCCGAACTTGCTTGACCGAAACAGGTGGAGTCCAATCAAGGACGGCTTGAACTCGCTCGGGATTGACAGCAATACCCTTACCAGAGATTACATGGCCTAGATAGGTCACTTCTGACAACCAAAATTCACACTTGGAGAATTTGGCATAAAGGCGATGCTCTCGAAGTTTCATCAATACCAGCCTTAGATGTTCGGCATGTTCCTCTTCATTTTTGGAGTAGATGAGTATGTCATCGAGGTATACTACGACGAATTTGTCCAAGTACTCCATGAAAACCGAGTTCATTAACCGGGAGAAAGTGGCCGGGGCATTGGTTAACCCGAAGGACATGACGGTGTACTCGTATTGGCCATAACGAGTGACAAAAGCCGTTTTGGGAATGTCCCCGTTTCTGATTTTGATTTGATGGTAGCCCAACCTCAAATCCATCTTGGAGAAGACTGAGGATCCAGCGAGCTGATCGTACAGGTCGTTGATCCTGGGAAGCGGGTATTTGTTCTTGATGGTGACCAGATTGACAGGTCGGTAATCCACAACCATTCGATCCGTTCCATCCTTCTTCTTGACGAAGAGGACGGGGCAAGCCCAAGGAGAGGAGCTAGGACGGATGAACCCTTTGTTCAAGGACTCATCGAGTTGGTTCTTAAGCTCGGCTAGTTCTAAGGGTGCCATCTTGTAGGGTCTTCTAGCAATTGGAACGGTTCCTGGAACAAGGTCTATCACAAACTCGACATCCCGGTCAGGTGGAACACCTGGCAGTTCTTCCGGAAACACATCCGGGAAGTCTCGGACTACCGGAACATCCTCAAGGTCTGGAAGAGGGTTGGCATTGAGAGAGTAAAGTTGGCGCTTGGCCACTCGAGTTAAGACATTAACTGTCTTGCCCGAGGGATGAGTAAGTTGAACGGTTCTAGTGGCACAATCGATCTTGGCGCAATGAGCCGACATCCAGTCCATACCCAAGATGATGTTTATGTCGGAGGACTTGAGAGCTATTAAAGATGCAAGGAAGACAAGCCTATCGACAAGAATTTCGTTCCCATGGCTTACCCTAGAAGTTTGCCATTTGGAACCCGGAGTTTGAATTACCATGGAAGTAGGCATGTCACAGAATGTCGTGTTATGCAACCGAGCATAATTCTCGGATATGAATGAATGAGATGCTCCAGTATCGAAAAGAACAGATGCCGGATGGCAGTTAACAAGGAGCGTACCAAGGACGACGTTGGGATCCTCATGGGCCTCTTCGGCTGAGACGTAGTTGACATGGCCACGTGCAGTAGTGGCCAGCTTGGCGTAGAAAGTCTTTCCCGCGGGCTTACCACGGCCAATGGACTTTCCAGCTTGATTGGGGTTGTTCTGGGGACACTCTCGACTATAGTGACCCGGTTCTCCACACTTGAAGCATGTTACCACAGTGGGGCGTGGAGCAACATTAGCAGCGGGGCCACCATAGGGCTTGGATGGTGCAATTTGCTGGTTGGGACGAGGCGCCTCAAAGGATGGCCTCGGGGTGAATCTGGGTGGCAGTGCGGTGCTTGGAATCCACACCCGGCGCTTCTGAGCTCCAGAGCCGGATGAAGACCCAAAATCACGAGAATGTTTGCGTGAAGCGTCATAATCAATCTGGCCTGTCTCAGCACTGATAGCTTTATTGACCAACTTCTGGAAGGATGTGCACTCGTGCAGACGGAGATCGCGGCGAAGCTCAGGGCTAAGTCCCTTACGGAACCTTGCCTGCTTCTTGGCGTCAGTAGAAACCTCTTCAGGAGCATAGCGTGCCAGGTTCCCAAATTCTCGGCTATATGCATCCACAGTCAGCCTTCCTTGGGTGAAGTTGCAGAACTCCTCCCTCTTGCGATCCATGAGACCTTCCGGAATGTGATGCTCACGGAAAGCCTCGCTGAACTCAGCCCAGGTAGTGATTTGGCCGACCGGGCGCATAGCTTCGTAGTTTTCCCACCAATGGCTAGCGGGGCCCTCAAGATGATAAGCAGCATAGGTAACCTTGTCGGCTTCAGCTACGTTGGCAGAACGTAGCTTGTGGGTGATGCTGCGAAGCCAATCATCCGCGTCGAGGGGCTCGACGGAATGGTTAAACTTTGGTGGGTACAGCTTGATGAAGTCGTTGATTGACACCAAGGCATTTCGTGGGTGACGTGCAGTGTTCTGCTCAATCCGCTCCAACAGGCGGTTGGTCTCACGCTTGTTCCTTTCCGCCTCCAGCATCACTTCGGCCAGGGAAGGCGGGTGAGGCAAATTTTCACCTCTAGCTGCATTGGCTTCCCCCTGTTCTGGGGCAGCAGGGTTTCCGCGGGTGTTGACCATCCTAGAAGGAAAACAAGACAACGATTTAGACAAGGATGGCTCAAACTTAACAGGGAAGTGCAGAATGTAAAGGATAACGCGGAATGCAGAGATGCTCATTCGTATGCCATGGTAATATAAAACTGCCATATATACACCAACGGTCATACTCGTCATACATAGTTTAGTACAAGCCCACGCTACAGTACAACTATGAAAGTAGACGTTACATCTCATCGGAGGCATTCCGAGTCCCTATACATTATTTGTCTACACCTCCGGAATCGATTACACACCAAGTCGTATTCCACAAGTCACACAGGACAGTGGAGATACAACTACTACAATACTAGTGGTACCACTACTAACTCAGATAGCTCCGTAGTAGTCCTCATAGAAGTCACCTCCATAGCCCGGAAGTTCAACGTGATCATCCGGAAACAGACGGTCCTGAGGAGCCTGTGGACCATAAGGGCTGGGATAAGGTCTTGGACCAACAAACGGTGGCCTGCGGGGACCAAGGGGTGGGGTGATGCCTCCCACATCACGCCAATCCACCATGTCTGGCAGAGCTGCTCTCACAGGATACAGATCCCTGGTATCCATACATCCAGCTTGCACCGCGGGTGCAAACCGAGTCAATGTGGCCCAATGATCAGCACGGGTATTGAAGAGCTCCAGCCTCAAGGCCCGATTCTCTCGGTCCTTATCTTCGAGCATCTCAACGGTGGTACGAGTTAATGAGTCCTCCTGAGTGGAGTCAGCATAGATAGCCTGAAGATACCCCTGCGCTCCCGGAAGTGAAGCTGGCATGTAACGGAAGTCAGTGTTCCGAAGCAGGCCAGTCCGGACTCGCAAGATGGTCATCATGGAATAGGCAGCATCCTGCACAGCCATCTCAATGGTAACTCCGAGTCCATAGGAACAGTGAAGGGGCTCGGTAGATCCAGGATAGGAAGGAAATATCCTGACGGTGCATAAATACTGTCTTTGATTAAAGTCGCGGAACTGCTCTTCAACAGTGTATTCGGGATACCAACGGTATCCTGTCTCGATCATTACCCGGACCAACATAGCAGTATGACCGGGCACGTCGAGGCACCTGGTCAGGCGAACCACTTGATTTTGAGACTGGTTGGCCATCTGAAAACACAGCCACAAGACAAAGACATCAGAATTCCTAGGGAAAATTGGGCAGCATAACGGCTGTAAATGCTCAGAAAAGATTTGAGACATCCACAACAGTTCACAATACCGCTCAACAGCATCATATCAAGGTTCTAATTCAAATAGCCACATACTAAAATAGTAGAAACTGGACTGAAACTCGTAGCAAAAATCCTATGAGCTACTACGGATTAGTAACACGTGAACCTGATAGAAGAAGAGAGCCTAGTCCTTAACCCACGTTGAATGAGAAGAGAATGACTCAGATCAGAAGCATAGGGTAAAGGAGTAAAAGAACCTTACGTTCCCTCCCACAATCAATTCCCTTACATATAACTAAAGCATTTCTAGACTCGACATCGACCAGTTTGGCTGAACGAACCTACAGGCAGTCCGGCTCTGATGCCAACGCTGTCAGGACCCCGATTCTAAGCCACATCGATCTAGCCGGTAACACCTCATATCACTTTGCGGCCTCACGCACGGTATCCCACGGGTGTTGCCTTACCATGGCCCGGGACCGTTTGCGCCTTTTGGCTCACGTATATGACAATGTCGCTAGCATCCATATGACCGAGAACCCGGGCCGACATGGCTAGTCGTGAACCCAAAGCGGCACAGACCTATGGAGACAGGCATACATGAATCACAACGAACATGTCGGTCATCAACGAGTGAATCCGGGCTATAGCACTGGGCTAGCAGGACTCCGGGGAATCCCGGGCTGTAGCAGGCTAGACAGGACTCCGGAGATCACCGCGTGACATTTCACCGAAGGGACAGACATAGGGACGAAATGAAACACATGCCGGCCAGTCAAGTGTCCTGAACAGTAGTGCTGGGCTAGCAGGACTCCGGTGAACTGGGCTGTAGCGGACTACTATGGCTCGAGGAGCACTAGACTACATTTCCCCATAAGAAAGGCTGCGAAGGGCAAACAACTAGATTGTCGGATCCCACTCATACCAAGCATTTCAAACATACATACAATATGCTCGATATGGGTACATACAACATGGCATCACAACAAAACTCTACAGCTCAAGTACTTTATTTAAAGGCTCCAGGGAGCCATACATAACATATCCATACAGGTAGGGGTCACATGACCCGACACTCAAGTCATACAGTCATACAAGCACATGCGGAAGCAACTAGTCTGAGTACAGACTCTAGAAAGAAAGAAGGCTTCTCGAAGCCTGTCTATCTACATAGGGCCCTCCATGGCCTGGATCACCACCTGGGTGTCTAGTCACTCGTCGACGTCAAGATCTACGTAAAACCCATCGGAGGGGGCAGTGTTGTCGTCTGAAAACAATAAATAAGCAAACATGAGTACAAAAGTACTCAGCAAGTCTTACATCAGAACCTACTGTACATGCTCGTTCTCAAGAAGGTGGTGGGGTTTATGCAGCAAGCCAGCTTTGACTCTTGGCTAAGCTATCCTACGGAATCTTTTAGCAAAATAGTTTTCGCACACGAGTCCACTACTCACCATCACAATACTCCACCGAGGATCCTCCCTCGTATCCTGTGAGGGGGCCATCCTCGGTACTCACACTTATCTTGAGTCTTTTAGTAGTATCCATTAACTTGTCTATGAACTGTACATGCAATCAAGTAGTCCTTTACCGCGGACGCGGCTATTCGAATAGTTTTATACCCTGCAGGGGTGTACTTCGTCACACATGTTTCCACCACTTAGCGTCTGCACACGAAATGTGCTCGGCAGACTTCAAGCGAAAACCGACGTGGGTGTAGACCACGACCTGACTAACCTCACAAGTCTCTAGTCCAGGGTCATCACCTATTCAGGTTCCATCCGCAAGGAAATCCGGCCGGGGTGTCCTCAACGGCCCCGAACAATGTGAACAGGGTTCCCGAGACACCAAACGGGTGACTCGGTACACCGTGCCACGGTGTATCTACCGCAACATAGCCCACCCCTAGGGTCAGCGCTACGCACGGCTGCCAACACATGTCCTACAAACACCAGAAACTAGTTGCAACTCCTGGACTGAGGCGAGAGGGGTCAGTAAGTCGAGCGGGGTCATATTTCAGGGCCCAATGTGTGGTAGTAGCTGAATCTTAATTCACGCATACAGAACTCAGTTCTTAGGGACGGCTTCAATGAAACAACCCACCATGTACTCCTACATGGCCTCTCATCGATACCTTTACCAAAACATGTTCAACACATCCCACATAATACTGTCACAAGCATTTCACTCTAGCCCATCACCCAGATGAACCAGACCTGACACAACTCTAAGCATAGCAGGCATAGCAAGGTAGGAATCACAAAACATGGCTCAATCAACTCCTACACATGCTAGTGGGTTTCATCTAGTTACTGTGGCAATGACAGGTCATGCAGAGGATAAGGGTTCAACTACCGTAGCACGCAGCAGTTTGAATCGTGTTGTCTTAATGCATTAAACAAGAGCAGGAGCGAGAACATGGGTTGTATCGGAATGATCAATGGTTGCTTGCCTGATGGAGTGGTGACGGGATACTGCCCTTCAGTTGGATACTCGTGAATATCCTCGGAGGCAGAACCTACCACGAAGAACACAACCGAGCACAATCAACACATGACGATATGCAACAATATGATGCATGCTATGACATGGCAATATGGATGTGTCTTGAGCTAATGCAACTAGCTATAATTTAAATGGAGTTGGTTTGAGTACAAGATTCAAATTCCAACCCCATATATGATTATTTAAATGCCCTTTATTTGTTTTGTCCAAAACAGGGGACAAACATTGTTCAAACATGCATGAAAATGGTACAGATGGATTCCTTGAATTTTTCTGATAATTTTACATATATAATTTGTCTCATTTGGAGTTATGGTTGAATTTCTATGAATTTTTGAAGTTTTGGGTATTTTCTGGAATTTCCTGAGTTATTTAATTCCAGAGAGGATATATTGCGTCAGCATGACGACAGCATTGCGTCAGCAGGTCAAAGGCGGCTGACCCAGTCAAACCTGACGTGTGGGGTCCACACGTCAGTGTAACAGGGCAGGGAGAGAGGCTGACTAGTGGGTCCCGCCTGTCAGGGTCATTAGTTTAACTAATTTAAGTTAATCCTAATCCTGGTTCATTAGTGGCCTGGGACCCACGCGTCAGTGACCCAGGGGGTCAACTGGGCCCACCCAGTCAGCAGTCAGCGGGGTCAAACCCGCCGGACTTGGTCCACGGCTCGTCGCCGGCGATGACAGAGACGGCGGAGGGGCTCGGGATCGCCGCTCCGGCGACCATTCGGGCGGTGGAGCTCATCTACACGATGCCCAGACTCGCGCGAATCCAGTGGGACACACGGGAGGCTGCGGGGCGGCCGGAGCTCGCCGGAATCAGGCTCGAGGCGGCGGCCGGAGCTCGGGCGAGCTCGGGTTCGAGGCTATAAGGCACGGGGAGGCATGCGGATAGGTCCTACGGGTTCCTGGCGTCACCAGGAACACGACGACGGGCTCGGTTGCGGCTGGCCTGGCCCCTGGCCACGGCGGCGCCATGAACGGCGGAGCCGAGTTCTCGGCCAAGGTGGCCGGCAGGGCTAGGGGGGCGCTCGAGCTACGGGGCTAGGGGGAGGAGGAAGGGGAGCTCACGGCGGAGTTGCTGAGCAGGCCAGTGGGCTCGGGGAGGCGTTGACGATGGCGAATCGAAGTCGGCGTTCGGCGGCGCCCGAGGAGGAGGATGATGGCAACAGCGGTTCCACAGGGCGTCCGGCGTCTTGTGGCTCGGCGGAGAGCTTCAGAGGGAGGAGGCGGAGCTTTTGGACACCACAACGAGGCGAGGGGGGCACGGTGGCTGCGGCTACAGCGTGCGGTGGCGACGGCGGCGCTCGGGTGTGCTGCGAGGAGAGGACAGAGGAGGAGGGAGAGTGATATGAGGGGGCCAGGGGGTGCGTGGCGTCCACAGCGGAGTCCAGGCGTCGAGGGGAGGCGCGGCAAGCAGGAGGTGGCCGTCGGTGGCCGCGCGCGTGCCGGCGCACCACGGGCACACGCCCGGCGTCCTCCTGGCAGCAGCTAGGGGACGACTGGCGTCGCCTGGTGGGCTGGGCCGTCCAGCTACAGTGCTGGGCCGGCTGGTGGCGCCAGGTAAGTGGCCCACTGGCCTACTCTCTCTCTCTATTTTATTTTATTTTCTATTTCTGTTATTCTGTTTTGATTTAGTTTAAATACTAAATCATTTTATAAAATCCTGAAAATATTTATGGACACTTTCTGAAATATTTCAGTGGCCCAAGAATAATTCCAACATTATTTGAGCATTTAAATTATTTAATAGTATTTAAATGCCCAAATTCAAATATTATGAATTAAATCAATGCCCCTTTTGATGACCTAAAATTATATTCACCATTTTTCCCAAGGGTTCTAACCCAAGGCAAAGAGGGTGAACATTTCTGAAGGGCATTTCAGGTTCATTGAATTTATTTTTAGTAAACCCTAGTTGATTTCAGGGGGGGGGTGCTGGGGGTTCTGCTTTCCCCATTTCCATTTCTGATAAAAGTAAACATGATGCACACTCTAATGCATAACCTAGTTAGGATGTGACATTTTACCAGTGCCATTACATAAGAGTGGCTCGGGGCAACAAACATCAGAACAGGATATCTGGGTTGGTCCCATTTTTGTTCGGTATAGGCACCTTATACTGTGTGAGGCTAGCACATCTAGTGCTGGACTTACTCTGTTGACTTGACCCCTAGTCCCCACTTTATTTCCTTTTTCAACCAATAGATCGGGTTTACATTGAGTTTGTACTGTGTTTCCCTTTATTTCCCTATTAGACCTAGAGACCAGTTGGATAGCCAGTCTCTGCTACTTTTCGCCCCCATTATTTCCTCTTTCGACCAAGTCCTAGATTCAGGTAACAAATCCTCCGCCACCCCCACCCCCCTTTCTTCCTTGTTTGAACTAAGTAGTACTAGATTCGAGTGCATGAACTAGTTTTACCTCTTAAACGTAAAAAAATAGGTGGTTTTCGAACAGCCGATCGATCCTATCTACGAGGGGGCCTGAGAAATAGTAAAAGATACAAATGCAGCGAAGTCAGGAGCTCGGGAAGTAGAGCAAGGCCGGTTTCGAAGGAAGTTATACCTGATGGTCGCCGGGATGTCGCTAGGTGGGCAGCGGGAGGCCGGATCTTCCCACACTACGGCAGCGAGGAAGAAGGGGTCGGAGGCCCTCCCTCGCCAGCGGTGCTTGGGAGAGAACGGCAAGGCAGGATGATCGGGATGCGCCCAGCAGTGGGTAAGAGTCGTCGCCGAGGATGACCGCGTGAACGTTGCACCTTCTCACCTTCCCGGCGGAGAGGATCTGGCTGGATCTGTGACCAGCGATGAGCAGAGAGAGAGAGAGAGAGAGTGTGGCCACCGCTGTCGTGTTTAGATCTGGAGAGGCCGAGACAGTGTGAAGAGAGCAACACTAGCAAGCAAGCGCGGAGGCTCCTGCCTATATAGTGGAGTAGTACTAGTTTTATTTTGTCCACCGGAGCCGGCTTGACCTCGTCAATGACTGTCGAGAAGTCTTCACGCACGTGGCCCGGAGGCGCAGTTGTCGTCATTTTGATCTGAAGCGCCAGATTATAATATATAGCATGAAAAAATGCCACAAGACAAGAAACCATAACCTCACTTCCCAAAGGAGACAACATGAATCCCGATGGACAAACTAGATGAGGAACAAAGCTCAAATTAAAGATAAACTCGTAGAAAAGGGGTCTGTCGATAGATGTCCTAATTAACATAGCCGGCTTGACCTAGATGGCAGCCGAGTAGTCACTGTTCGTGCATGTACCCCCAATGACTAGCCCAACTCAGTTGTCGCTGTTTAACCCTTGCAGTGATCCGAAGCACATGACACCTAATTTTGCGAGATGACAAGAAACCTTTTTTTAGATTTCTCACCACAACTACAGCCATGTACAACACAGCTTGCACGATATGTAGACGATAGCCAATCCAGGCGTGTCTGCTGGAGTCTGGTCACATGCATGGACGAACTGATCTTCCGTGTCTTGCAGGGATCGTCCAGGCACCAATGTAGTACAACACTTCTCTAGTACTATCGCTCGGCTCCCTCTTCTATTAAGTCACCCGACTTGCGAGGCCGGGGAGTGTGCCTATGGTCGGTTCTCAATTGCCGTCCCACATGTGTGTGAAAACGCAATATGACGCGCGTTCCATTTAGAGAGTAGCATGCCAGACTGACCGACCGTCTGGGGTGCGACGCGAACACGACGGGCGTGCTGTATACTCCTTACATGTGTACCGCCGTTTTCTAGACGCTTTGCTCCATGGCGCGGGCGCAATCCATGGATACAAGATTAGTATACTATATAATATTTAAAAGTTGAGGGCGGGGCTTTTCCTGCGCGGTACGCGGCGGGGCAGTTCCGCCTAGTCGGTGTCGGGACCCCGATTCTAAGCCACATCGATCTAGCCGGTAACACCTCATATCACTTTGCGGCCTCACGCACGGTATCCCACGGGTGTCGCCTTACCATGGCCCGGGACCGTTTGCGCCTTTTGGCTCACGTATATGACAATGTCGCTAGCATCCATATGACCAAGAACCCGGGCCGACATGGCTAGTCGTGAACCCAAAGCGGCACAGACCTATGGAGACAGGCATACATGAATCACAACGAACATGTCGGTCATCAACGAGTGATTCCGGGCTGTAGCACTGGGCTAGCAGGACTCCGGGGAATCCCGGGCTGTAGCAGGCTAGACAGGACTCCGGAGATCACCGCGTGACATTTCCCCGAAGGGACAGACATAGGGACGAAGTGAAACACATGCCGGCCAGTCAAGTGTCCTGAACAGTAGTGCTGGGCTAGCAGGACTCCGGTGAACCGGGCTGTAGCGGACTACTATGGCTCGAGGAGCACTAGACTACATTTCCCCATAAGAAAGGCTGCGAAGGCAAACAACTAGATTGTCGGATCCCACTCATACCAAGCATTTCAAACATACATACAATATGCTCGATATGGGTACATACAACATGGCATCACAACAAAACTCTACAACTCAAGTACTTTATTTAAAGGCTCCAGTGAGCCATACATAACATATCCATACAGGTAGGGGTCACATGACCCGACACTCAAGTCATACAGTCATACAAGCACATGCGGAAGCAACTAGTCTGAGTACAGACTCTAGAAAGAAAGAAGGCTTCTCGAAGCCTGTCTATCTACATAGGGCCCTCCATGGCCTGGATCACCACCTGGGTGTCTAGTCACTCGTCGACGTCAAGATCTACGTAAAACCCATCGGAGGGGGCAGTGTTGTCGTCTGAAAACAATAAATAAGCAAACATGAGTACAAAAGTACTCAGCAAGTCTTACATCAGAACCTACTGTACATGCTCATTCTCAAAAAGGTGGTGGGGTTTATGCAGCAAGCCAGCTTTGACTCTTGGCTAAGCTATCCTACGGTATCTTTTAGCAAAATAGTTTTCGCACACGAGTCCACTACTCACCATCACAATACTCCACCGAGGATCCTCCCTCGTATCCTGTGAGGGGGCCATCCTCGGTACTCACACTTATCTTGAGTCTTTTAGTAGTATCCATTAACTTGTCTATGAACTGTATATGCAATCAAGTAGTCCTTTACCACGGACGCGGCTATTCGAATAGTTTTATACCCTGCAGGGGTGTACTTCGTCACACATGTTTCCACCACTTAGCATCTGCACACGAAATGTGCTCGGCAGACTTCAAGCGAAAACCGACGTGGGTGTAAACCACGACCTGACTAACCTCACAAGTCTCTAGTCCAGGGTCATCGCCTATTCAGGTTCCATCCGCAAGGAAATCCGGCCGGGGTGTCCTCAACGGCCCCGGACGATGTGAACAGGGTTCCCGAGACACCAAACGGGTGACCCGGTACACCGTGCCACGGTGTATCTACCGCAACATAGCCCACCCCTAGGGTCAGCGCTACGCACGGCCGCCAACACATATCCTACAAACACCAGAAACTAGTTGCAACTCCTGGACTGAGGCGAGAGGGGTCGGTAAGTCGAGCGGGGTCATATTTCAGGGCCCAATGTGTGGTAGTAGCTGAATCTTAATTCACGCATACAGAACTCAGTTCTTAGGGACGGCTTCAATGAAACAACCCACCATGTACTCCTACATGGCCTCTCATCGATACCTTTACCAAAACATGTTCAACACATCCCACATAATACTGGCACAAGCATTTCACTCTAGCCCATCACCCAGATGAACCAGACCTGACACAACTCTAAGCATAGCAGGCATAGCAAGGTAGGAATCACAAAACATGGCTCAATCAACTCCTACACATGCTAGTGGGTTTCATCTAGTTACTGTGGCAATGACAGGTCATGCAGAGGATAAGGGTTCAACTACCGTAGCACACAGCAGTTTGAATCGTGTTGTCTTAATGCAGTAAACAAGAGCAGGAGCGAGAACATGGGTTGTATCGGAATGATCAATGGTTGCTTGCCTGATGGAGTGGTGACGGGATACTGCCCTTCAGTTGGATACTCGTGAATATCCTCGGAGGCAGAACCTACCACGGAGAACACAACCGAGCACAATCAACACATGACGATATGCAACAATATGATGCATGCTACGACATGGCAATATGGATGTGTCTTGAGCTAATGCAACTAGCTATGGTTTAAATGGAGTTGGTTTGAGTACAAGATTCAAATTCCAATCCCATATATGATTATTTAAATGCCCTTTATTTGTTTTGTCCAAAACAGGGGACAAACATTGTTCAAACATGCATGAAAATGGTACAGATGGATTCCTTGAATTTTTCTGATAATTTTACATATATAATTTGTCTCATTTGGAGTTATGGTTGAATTTCTATGAATTTTTGAAGTTTTGGGTATTTTCTGGAATTTCCTGAATTATTTTTAAACTAGAAAATGATTTACTGCGTCAGCTTGACGTCAGGGTGACGTCAGCTGGTCAACAGGGTTGCCTCCAGGTCAAACCTGACGTGTGGGGTCCACACGTCAGTGACACAGTCAACTAACTAAGTTAGTTAGCCCTAACTAACTAGGCTGGGCCCACTGGTCAGTGACTAACCCGGCTAACCTAACTAGCTAATTAGTGCTAACTAAGTAATTAGTCGGGCGGGGCCCATGGGTCAGTGAGAGAGAGGGGGAGGTCAAACCGGGCAGTGGGTCAACCCACGCCGGTCAACGGGTCAGCGGTCGCCGGCGTTTAGCCGCCGGCGACGACAGAGACGGCGGGGCGGCTCGGAAATGCTCTACAGGGCACCATTCGATCCGTGGGTTGCACCTACGGGTTCCTGGGAGTGAGGCGCATCCATTGGGGGAGGTGGTAGGAGCTGGGGTGGCCGGAAAAGTGGCCGGCGACGAGGTTCAGCGGCGGCAGCAGCTCGGGCATCCTCGGGATAGCGCTACAGAGCACGGGAGGGGGCGCTGTGGTTGTCTGTGGGCTCATGGGATCGTGCTGAGCACGATGGTGTGCTCGGACACGAGCTGCGGTGGCTGTGGCCACGGCGGCGACATCGCCGGCGGCGTGGAGTGCTCGGCCAAGATGGGCTATGGCCTAGAGATCAAAAACGACCAGGGAAAAAGGGGGAAACGACTCGGGGGCTCACTGTGGTGACGTAGAGCAGCTCGGTGGGCTCGGGGACGGTCCGGAGCCGGAGAATCGGGGCCGGCGATCTTCGGTGCCCGTCGGTGAAGACGACGGCAATTGCGTCACTGCAGGGCTCCCGGCGTCGCTTGGAGCGGTGAGGAGGAAGGGTGGGTCGAGGCGGAGCTTTGGGAGGCGTCGGGGAGGCGAGGCGGTGGCCGTGGGCGCGGTGGTAGCGAACGGCGGCGACGAGCCCGTTCGGGTGGTCGCGCGGGAGAGAAACAGGGGAGGAGGGAGAGCGAGGGAGAGGGAATGAGAGGGCCAGGGGGGTGCGTGGCGTCCATAGCGACGTCCAGGCGTCGGGGGGGGGGGGGGCGGCCGAAGCAGGAGGTGGCCGTCGGTGGCCGCGCGCGTGCCGGCGCACCGCGGGCACACGCCCGGCGTCCTCCTGGCAGGAGCTAGGGGACGACTGGCGTCGCCTGGTGGGCTGGGCCGTCCAGCTACAGTGCTGGGCCGGCTGGTGGCGCCAGGTAAGTGGCCCACTGGCCTACTCTCTCTCTCTAATTTATTTTATTTTCTATTTTCTATTTCTGTTATTCTGTTTTGATTTAGTTTAAATACTAAATCATTTTATAAAATCCTGAAAATATTTATGGACACTTTCTGAAATATTTCAGTGGCCCAAAAATAATTCCAACATTATTTGAGCATTTAAATTATTTAATAGTATTTAAATGCCCAAATTCAAATATTATGAATTAAATCAATGCCCCTTTTGATGACCTAAAATTATATTCACCATTTTTCCCAAGGGTTCTAACCCAAGGCAAAGAGGGTGAACATATCTGAAGGGCATTTCAGGTTCATTGAGTTTATTTTTAGTTGACCCTAGTTGATTTCAGGGGGGGGTGCTGGGGGTTCTGCTTTCCCCATTTCCATTTCTGATGAAAGTAGACATGATGCACACTCTAATGCATAACCTAGCTAGGATGTGACAGTCGGTTCGACAGAGACGCGAGAAGACGAGGGAGTAGGCTGCTGCAAACGTAGGGCTGTGTGATTTGACAGCGAGTTACTGCTGGACAGGTGGGGCCCCGTGATTTGACTTGCCATTATCATTTTAACTGCGGCGCTACGACCAGTGTGAGTCTCCCGATTCCTGACCACCTCCATACAGGTGCCTCTCCCAATGCTCCACCACGTAGTAGAGGCTGGCTCTTGCATGAGAGCCCACTTCTCCACTTTTTCCTTGCATCTCTTTCCTCCACATATGCAAAAATGCCATGTAAAGCACACTATTGTACTTACTTTTACTTGCTCCTACATGTGCTTAAGCTTGCCACATAGGCATAAAGTCTGATGTGGCAAGTTAATCAAGAAGAGAGAGACTAGTTTGGTGACCCAAGGAAGAAATGGTGCTAAGCGCGTGTACCTAGGTGAAAAGACAATTTTGAGTCTATAGCTAATTAAATGAAGCAAACTTAGCAACACCATTTCATTGGAAGATGTCACTCCTTGGCAAATGCAATAAATACTAGTACTCCCTGTGTCCCATAATATAAGAACGTTTTTGGCACTACACTAGTGTCAAAAACATTCTTATATTATGGGACGGAGGGAGTACGAAGAAAGAGATAGAGAGGAGTAAAAAAATACACTTATAGCCAACCTTATAGCCAACCTTGTTGTAGTATGAGTTACTAAGTGATGACTATGTATGACATGCCAACATCAGATAGCCTAACGCACCGTGTTAAATCTCCAAGGGCGCGACCGTGTGAGCGACGCGATGGTCGTGGTAGGCGCGACCATGATACGGGCTGCTGGCGGTCCTTGGATCTAAGATCAAACGGTCGCATGCTAAGTTGCTGAAAATTTGCAGAATAACCCTCCAAGATAGGATATTCACCCATAGGTCTAGAATCACGCCATGCAACCGTTCGATCTCAGATCCAAGGGCTCTTGGAAGCCCGTATCATAGGAGAACGGAAAGCCACTACCCTGCCGTTCGCACGCTGGCAGTTCGCTCCTACTCGTCCCGGCACGTCCTTCAATACTACGGCGGTTCGCTCCTAGTCGTCCCTTCCATTCACATTACGACAGTTCCACTAATCCTAACCCTCCTCCCGAATCCATGGCGTCCCAAATCTCCACGATCGGCGGTGAGTACAAGGTTAGAACCATCACCAGCGATGAGTTCGACGTCATCTACACCCGTTCTTCCGCGACGGTGAAAGGATGCCTTTCTCGCTTCAGACGCATGTTTGAAGACTCAGATGATGAGTGGGTCGCTGGGCTAGATGTTGAGTACACCACAGTCCTGGGACGAGAGAAGGATCTAAATGACGAAGAGAGGAAGAAGCCTGCCGTGATCCAGGTTTGTGTGCATGACTTATGCTTGGTCTACCACATATGCCATGCCGACGTTGAGTACCAGGATTTTAAGGACTTCCTCGAGAGCAACCTAGTAAAATTCATTACTGTAGACTTTGGTAACGACAAAGAAGTCCTGCGTCGAATAGGCCTCGTTGTAGGACCTCCAGAAGAATCCGCTGGTGTCCTCTCGCCAGCCTTCAATGCTGAACCAGGCAGGAGCCATGGTTCATCCTTCATACGGTAAACTGGAGAAACCTCCATACATGTTTCATCGTCATGCATGGCAGCGGAATGTACTAGATATAGAGCACATCCACTACGATGCAATGGATGGCTACCTTTGCTTCAATATCTACAAGGGTTGGATGAAGAGCAACAGTCAAGTGTGCGGTTCAAGCAAAGAAGTATCGGCCAAGAGGAAGAGGGACAAGGACAAAGTCGAGGACGTGGACGAGGACTCCGAGTAAGGTGGCAGTGTCGTTGCTCATGGTGGTTCTAATGCAGTGTCTACCAGAATAGTTGCAAAGTTTAATTTCAGGTGTGCTTAATTTAATTTGAGGGGTGTGTTGTGCTGAGCCGCCAGCAGAACTATGTTATGTTTCTTCTCGTAACTTTAACTCTTCAGTACGTACATACTAGTATTTCTTACATTTCATCTTTTAGTTGGTATAGTACTACCACTCGTTTCTTCACATTATATATGTACAATATATATGGCCAACATCATATAGCCAGTAGTTTAGTTGTCAAAGAATTTCAGGGTGCTTAGTTTTGTCAAAGAATTCCAGGATGCTTAGAGGGTGCTTGGATCCAAGGGACTTATTTTAGTCTGACTAAAAATAGTCTCTTTAAGAGGCTAAAGTTCCAAGCACCCCTGACTAAAGAGGGGCTAAAACTAGTCTTGAGACTAAATTTTTTTAGTCAGGGGTACCCCTACTAAAATGTGGATTAGTTCTCTCTCTACTCATTTAACTCCTCTCCTTTAACATAGGCGAGTTCTGGATTGGAGGGTTTGGAGGATAATAAATGCTCATTAACTTGATTTTAGCCTTTTTAGTATTTGGATCCAAGCATGGGTGAGGCTAGCATGTTTTAGTCCCACTACTTTTAGTCATGGGACTAAAACGTATCAAAGCACCCTCTTAGTTTTATTTGAGGAGTGGGTTGTGCTGGACACCATTATTGTGACTAGCCTTTTTAATAGTACTATATGCATAATTTGGCGACGAGCACTCTCTATATGTACCACCTTTTTTTAATTTCAAGTTTTGCTCCATGGTGCAATCCGTCGATACTACTGATGTACAAAAGTATACATTTTTTAAAGGATAGAGGGCGGGGCAATCTAGCTTGGTCAGTTTCACGAGAGGCGATGGCCTTTGTGATTTGACGGCTCATTACTGCTGGAAGGCGGGGCATTGTCATTTGACTGCTCGTATAAATGCGCCGACGACCTGATCGAGGAGGAGCAAAGAACCGTGCAGTATACTCAAGTTTTCCACTAGAGTAGTACTGTGACGGAGGAGCACGAAACATGGCAGCCCAGTGCCATATGGCGATAAAAAATGATCTAATTTGCTAGTCATCTCATTGTTAGCATTGTTCTATTCATTCCCTCAAAAAAACCATTATTCTATTCATGCCTCGCAGAGAACGTGACACGTGCGGCGAAACACCCGAAGCAAAAGATGAAACACATGAGCAAAAGAAGAAGGAAGATTATCACCCCAAATGATCTAATTTGCCGCGGAGTTGTAACTGCTTGTTCATCGCCTCCACGACCTCCATCTCCTTGCGCGTCTCCTTCGCCATCTTCTTCAGGCTGTCCATGACGCGGGATTTCTTGACGCGAGCCTTCATCGTCTGTTCCACGACCGCATTACGTACCTTGACAGCAGCCGGGTGCTCGATGCGGAGCTTCGCCAACTCCTCCTTCTGTTCCATGACGAGGGCCTGCAGCATCTTCATCGAGGAACTACTATTCTCATGCAGCTTCTTCCAGCCGGCGTTCTTCTCCTTCAACAGGTCCATCTCGTGGCAGAGCTTCGCCTTGTCCTCCTGAAGTCGTAGGATTTCGCCGATCTCCTTCTTCTCCGAGGCAATGCCCTTCTTCAGCAGCATCACCAAGCCGGCGGTCAACTCCCCCAGCTGATTGAGCTCAGTGGGCATGTCGTCGAGGCTCTCCTTCAGTAACTCCATCAAGCCTTGGATGAACTCCTTCTGCTTATTGAGGTGCTTATTGAGCTGATCGGGCATGCCGTCGAGGGATAACGACTCCAGCTCCGCCGGCTCGGCATGTTCGCCTCCGCGGCTAGGGCGCTCCTAGAGCCATCGCCTGCCCGTGAGAGATCTTTCGAGGTCTCTGTGTGGCGGCGAGCCCTCTCTTTTTTTCCGCAGCCTTGGTTGTCGCTCCCTTGTTATGAGTAGTTCTCGACCTAGAGCTCTGCTCACCGGCCATGGCAACGACGGACGAAGAAGAAGAACTTATGAGGCGGAAAGGTAGAGTAATTTTCGGTTAGGTAGTTCCCCTTTTTATAACCTAAGTACTAGCACTAGTACTAATACCTGCATAGTGGGAACACGTTCAGGTTTGGTACGTACTAGTAGGTGTGAGCAGGCTTTCGAATGTGATGGGAACAAGGTAAAGATTAATTGATGGTTTTGGTTTCGAGGCCCGAAACGGCTCCGGGTGAGTTTAGCGGAACATAAATTTCAAGTACTAGACTGCTCAAATGCGTAAATATTATGTTACTGTCAAAAATTGGCACAAAATACGAAGGAGACCAATGGAAGTACTACTAGCAACCCACAGTTTAACTACTCGCATGCGCAAAGTGGAGTAATAATGTCTTTCTTCCGCCCTCACGTCCACTCAATTTGCATCCGCTGTATTAATTGACCATCAATGATGTGAACGACTTTACACGTGTCAAATTATCACATGGGGTGGGTCTTGGTACAAAATTGCGTCCGCCCGTGTACCCGCTTGTGTGTACGAGGGAATGAGTGCGTGCGTGGCGTGCATGCACATCTTCGCTTCATGCATGTGCCGCCAATATGGCTCAAGGAGGACGAGTACATTCTTCTGGAACCAACAGCATGTCACTGTGATCAATCCACGCAAGGAGGTCGCGACAACGCCTCCACATGTGCCACGTGGCTTCATGAACTGTAAGAAAGACACTGTGTAGCGTGCCATTGGTATTCTAATTTACGTGTTTTGCACATACTCGAAGTACTAGTAATGTCGTGGAGTTGACACGGCAGATGTCCTAGAGCAAGGACTTAGCCGTAGGGCCATCGCACTAGGAAGCTAAAAGGGGTTAATCGGGACAAGGGACACACGAGAGAGTTTTTATACTAGTTTGGCCCCTTACGATGAAGGTAAAAACCTACGTCTAGTTGGGATTGGTATTGCTGAAGTTTCGATCTCCAAGGGGCTCAACTCGCCGGCTTGGTTATCGATTTGGTTGTTTCTTCACCTAAGCCGCCACCAGATCGTCCCCTTATATACATGGGTTGACGCCTGGTGGCCTATAGAGTCCCGGCCGTCTCATAACCGTGTTCGGCTCGGTGACTTCCTTTACATACCTTTCTTTACAAGTCTTTCCTTACATACGGCGGTTTACAATATCGGGCCTTAAGCCGGCCCCAGGCCTTTGGGCCTTCTATATGTTTAATAAACTATCATCTTGAATGTATATTGGGCTTCTTATGTAACCCGCCATTAGGGTTGACCCGGCCCCTCCTAGGCGGGTCATACTGGTAGTAATATCCCCAACATTAGGCCCCAGGTTGAATTTGAACTTTGTTCTTTGTCAATCTTCAATACTTAGATGAAATCCATCCTCTCTCTGAAAACTTCTGTAACCCGCCATGACGTCATCTTTTGAAAACACAAAAAACTTTCATGACATCATCTTCCAATGGACCTTTTATCTTTAATGTTTCCCGAGAATCGAGGCGTCTATATAGCTGGATAACCATTATTTGGTTCTCCCTTGATTTTCGCGCCCGTCTATTCGCATCTGCCCTTATAAATAGGCACGCGGCCGGTTTTTCTTATTCTCCCCTCTTCTTCATCTTCTTCCTCTCGCAATCTCCGCTACTGCTCAAGCTCCGCCGCTGCCGCAACGCTCATCGTCGTCCTCGAGCTTGGCCGTTGCATCACCTTGAACTGTCCAGATAAACAGCGACGAACCTCCGTAGCGAATCCGCATCCGTAAGTATTACCTTCTCAAACTTTTTAGATCTATATTAGGGCTTGCGAGTTCATCAGTGTTCTTCATCGTTCTTCATGAACCTTTTTGGTAGTTCTTCCTCCGCAGCCTCTTCTTGATCCAAAGAGGAGATATAACTCGCGCGGTAGTTGTTTTGTGTCCATTTTTGATAGCAGTAGATCCCTTTTTCCTGTATAGATCTTCATTATAGCTGACGAACCCATCTGTACTAGATTTTTAGGTCTAGAATATTTTTCTTTTCAGAATGGCCATTTGATCCAAAATAATAATGACAGCTTGGTAAAACTTGTTTATGCCAATACTTAGCTGAATCTGCTTTCTGAAAAAATCTGTAGTCATGGCGGCTTACCGCTCTGGCTTTCTTTTCCTTATATGTCATTAGCCCTTAGTTAAGCCGCCATTACTTGTTTTACATCTTCAGCCTTTAACTGTTATCCTGACCGTAAACTGAACCGGCATGTTGTTATTTCTTTTTCAGTTCCCTCCAGATCATGCCATCAAAGACACCCACCATCTGTAATTGGGTCCCCTCAACCATAACTGAGGATCATTTAAAAGAGTTCTTCCTCATTGGGTTTCTACCCTCAAAAAGCACCATGTCATCGTGCTCCTGACCCGGAAGAAGAACGACCCAATCCGAAAGACGGCGAAGTGATCATCTTTACTGACCACATGAACCGTGGCTTCTCACTGCCCGGTTCAAAGTTTTTCAGAGAAGTTCTTCACTTTTTCAAACTCCATACTCAGGATATTGGGCCCAATTCCATATCCAATATTTGTAACTTCCAAGTGCTCTATGAGGTATATCTTCAGCAAGAGCCGACTGTGAAGCTATTTAGAGAATACTTCTATCTGAACCGGCAGAACGAGTGCACCAATGGCCTTAGCTTAGAGCTTGGAGGCATCTCAATTCAGCATCGGCAGGGTGCTGTCTTCCCTCTCATAGTTTTACCAAGTCACCCAAAGGACTGGAACCAAACTTGGTTTTACTGTCAGGACATCTCACCCGCCAACGACAAGCCCTGTCGGGTTACCACCCCGATCGTCTTGACTCCAAGTTCGCACTGCCAGATAAACTTACCATTGCTGAACGCAAGAAGTTGCTTCCATCTATCAGAAGAATCAACGGTTTGTTGGAGAACGGTTTAACCAGAGTCGATCTAACCCACTGCTGGATCTCATGGCGGATTATTCCATTAAGCCGTCATTCAAAATTGATGTATGAATATGGTGGAGACCCGGACGACTCTCTCCGTCATACCCCGGTTCAACTAACCGAGGAGGACATTATCTCAATGTCAAACCTTCTGGTGAATGCGAAGTATGAAGATTGAAGTATTGTTGGGTTAAATCCCTTCTATAAAACTTAACCCGGTACCAGAAGTAAGGATATTCTGATCTTTTTTCCTTTGTATTTTGTCCAGCCGTATTGTTTATCACTGATCCTTCCTCTTGTCTTTGTAGGCCAACTCTGACTTTTGGAAAGTGAAGTATGATCACGAAGCTGCCAAGAAGGTGAAACTCGCCGCCATGAACGCCAAGAAATCGACCCGGAGATCGAAAAAGAAAAAGAAAACCACTGCTGAAGATTTAATGAAACTTGATGACACGTCTGACTCGGAGGTAGCCCTTGATTCGCTTGGCCAATTTTTTAACAATCTTGTTGACACTGATCCTTACTAGGATGACACTGGGGCCAGTCAGGCTGGGGAAGCAGAGGTAACTATCATTTCCTCTGACTCAGAGCCCTTACCAAGACACAAAGTTTGACGAGTGATCCGTAAAGTAAGGTTTTCTAACCCCTTAGCTCCTTGGATCCCAACTTTCATTTGAAAAAGCAGCAACATGAAAGTCGTCGTGAAGTTGGGATTGAAGATGAACCGGTTGTCGTCCTTCAACAGACCCCTCGGAAATGCCCGAATGAGGTTTACTTATTATTGTCTTTAACTCGTTTTAATGAATCCTTCTCCTTGTATTTTTTTAACTCTTTTCTTTTATCCTTTCAGGAGGTGTCTCGTTCTTCAGGCGACTCATCACAAACACAATTTTCGGCTTTCAAGACTGCTCCTGGGTAATCAGAAATCCTCCTTTCTTCCGGGTTGCTCAAGTGTATCTTTATGCTGACAATCCTGCAATATTTTTCCTTAGTGGTCAGGCTAAATCCAAGAAGATGAAGGCAGCTAAACTGGCGGAAGACCCGCCAGTGCTAGGATCTGAATCGGCTAGGCCGCCTTCTCCATTGGCTAACGCTCCAGAACACCCGCCTATTGACAATTAGGCAAACCCTCTTGAGCCGACTTTTGATGAAGCCATTATGAATCCTTCTACAGCTGGACCGTCAAGCTCAACCAACCTGCCGTCTCCACCTACTCAAGATGTTCAAATTACTGGGAGCCACTTTGTTGAGCCGGGGAACCCAACGGTGCTGGCTGGGTGCACAGCAAAGCAAGAAGCATTGGAGAGGCAGAAGGTTCGCTTTGACGTTGCCAACTATGACCGTCTCAATGCCAGTGATATCTTATCCGGCTATCTCAGTCATGTACACTCCAGTCATGAGTCTGAGATCGAGATGGTCAAGCAGCTTCAGTTGAAGTATGAGGTACGTTTTTCCGGTTTACTAATATTCCTTCAGCCCCCCAAGTCTTCAGATTATGAGAGAAACGGAATAACATGTAGACTTAAAATATAGACCGAGACTTTTACCTCTGAATCTTTGCCTGATATTGATAGAACAAAAACTTCACCTATCATCCCCAAGGACCGGTTTATTTTGATCATTAATGAATCGGTACTTTAGAATGTAAAACCGTCTTCAAAGTACTTAACACTCTGGTTTAACCTTGATAAACTTCCTGAACTGCATACATTAGCCCCCAAGTGCCAAGTGTTGTTACTTTGTAAGGGACTTGGGACTTTAAATATGTTTGTAGAGTCGTAAAAAATTGATTTGGCATACATTAGCCCCCAAGTGTCAAGTGGTTTATTCATAAAGTACTTGAGACTTGAATCTTGAATTCGGATACTGGAATTTGAAACCAAGTCTTGACTTATCTGAACGTTTCACAGAATGCCTTGTCTGAATTGAACTCTCAATTGACTGACGCAAAGACCCGGCTAGCGAGTCAGGAGTCAGAAATCAAATCTTCCACCTCCAAACTGCAAATAAGCCTTTCTGCAACGGAAAATTTGAAGACCAGCTTTGCTGCCAAGGAGAAGACTTGGGAAAATGAGAAAACACTTCTGACCCAATGAGCTGAGACAGCCGAAACAGCTCTGAAAGAAATTTCAACAGAGCTGAACGGTTTAAAGGGTCGGGTGTCTCAGATGGTCGCTGCTATCTTTGGTAAGCTGCCTGATTTGACCTTTCGTATATTTTTTGCCAAACCGGAGTATAATCCGCCAACTGAGTCTGTTAAAAATATATGCAGGTCCGCGAAGTAAGAATCTGAGCCAAGACTCGTTGATTAAGCTGAAGGCAGTATACACTTTAGTTGAACAATTATATATCGGCGCACAACGGGCTGTGGCTGACAAATCTCCTGCTAATCAAGGACCTAACCGGCTCAGTGATGTCCTGAAGAAGCTGTCCATCCTTCCTGCCAGGTTCCAAGAAGTAAAACGCTCCTGCGCACGAGCCGGAGCTTTGACTGCCCTAAGCCGCTCCAAGGCTTGGGTGCCGGACCTAGACCCGGCGGACGTAGCAAGGGGCTATCCTACTATGAAGGAGGACGGGTCTCCTTTTAATCAGGATGACTTCATAGCCTACATCCGCGAAGTCCGGCCTCAGGCGACTAGTCTTGGAGATGACACCAATGTGGACAAGTACCAGCCGGGTTTTGATAGTGAGAATAAGAAGATGGCCCCTCCCTCATATAAAGTAACAGACTTGATCCCACCAGTGAGAGAAGATACATATGCCCCAGAGGTTGACCCAGTCGGCCTGATTGACGATGAAGCCAAATTTGTCGCCATGAACGGCTTTGATTGGTCAAAACCCAACTTCTAGCGGACTTAAGATGGTGAACCGGCGAGGGAGGGACAATGATCATCTTCATGGGCTTATAAAGCCTTGTAATAGCTTAGCTGTTAAAACACCGCATGTTTGCTTGTGCCATCATGCATAAAATACTTATATGTGAATCTGTGTTTCCAAATGCCAATGTTTAATGCTTGCTTATGCATCGTTTAATGATTATCTCTACAATGTTTGAACTCTGTTCCTGTAAATACAAAGAAAAGACTGGCATGGTGGTATAGAACCAAACGGGTTTAAACACCTAATGTAGAGCCAATATATTTACTCGATAAAAATAGAGACAAATATAAATTCGAACTTTTTTAGTTAACGCAGCAGGGGTAAGCGTGTATAAGTAATGACCATACCTGATCCCTTTTGATCCTTAGATCGCTGGTTTAAATAATCCGGGTGATTGAATTTGATAACTCAATATTTATGAAAAGCTAATGCTTCTTGAATACTTAATGATCATTATACCTTAGTAGCTCATACCTTTTGATCCTTGAACCGCTGGATTGAACGACCCGGGCGGCTGTGTTGTCCAATAATTGAGCCGGTGAAGAAGACCAGGCTAATTTATTTGTAATATTGAAACAACAACAAACTAAAAGGCAAGGAATAAATGACAAGCATAATTTTAATCTTGTATTCAAAAGGTTGGGGGTTTCTGATTTGAATACGACCAGTAAACCGAACCAAAGGGGTTAAGCTAAGGTTCGAATACGACCATATAGCCCCCAATGGCTTTGGCGTTGCGCCAATCAAGAGGGTACCGACAGCTATGTTCTCTTTGGTTCGAATACGTCCTATGTTTGAATAGGAAGCCCCCAAATGACCTTGAGAGGTCTTTAACGACCCTGATTCAAATACGATCCAAGTCAGACTCAAAGGGGTTAAGCTATGATTCGGATACGATCAAGAAGCCCCCATTGAGTTTTGGCCTTGAGCCGATCAAGAGGGTTACGACAGCTATGTTCTCTTTGGTTCGAATACGACCTATGTTTGAACAGGAAGCCCCCAAGTGACCATGAGATTTGCAGCTAGATTCGGATACGATCATAAGCTGGACCAAAAAGGTTAAACTTGATTCAAATATGATCAGCTCCTTAATAGTCATTTGTAAATAAGAAATAATAAAGATGCATAGTCTATGAAAAGAAAAGAGACTGATGGTCTTACTTTATTGCTTATCATAGTATATACAACGTGAATGTATGTACATGATGAGAGCCGGTGGCCCAGGTGTAATATGGCCGAAGTTGAGCAATGTTCCATGGCCGGCGGGTCTCCTCTTCCGACTTACGTGAGTCTGCATGCTCTCGAACGTCAATGAGGTAGTATGACCCATTGTTTAAATTTTTACTGACCACAAAGGGTCCTTCCCAAGGTGGGGATAACTTGTGTGCATCTGAAAGATCCTGGATGAGCCGGAGCACCAAGTCGCCTTCCTGAAAAGTCATGGACTTAACCCGGCGGCTGTGATAACGACGCAGGTCCTGTTCATAAATTGCTCACCGGGCCGCTGCTAAGTCTCTTTCTTCATCCAACAAGTCAAGTGCATCCTGTCTAGCTTGTTCATTATTAGCTTCAACATAAGCCGCCACACGGGGCGAGTCATGACGGATGTCACTAGGCAATACTGCTTCTGCTCCATAAACCATAAAGAAAGGTGTGTAACCCGTAGACCTATTGGGCATAGTATTGATACTCCATAATACCGAGGGTAATTCCTCTACCCAACAACCCGGCGTTCGTTGTAAAGGAACCATAAGCCGGGGTTTGAGCCCTTTCAAAATTTCCTGATTGGCTCTCTCAGCTTGACCATTGGATTGAGGGTGAGCTACAGAAGAAACATCAAGCCCGATGTGTTCTCATTGACAAAATTCCTCCATAGCTCCTTGGGACAGATTAGTGCCATTGTCAGTGATAATACTGTGTGGAAAACTGAAACGGAAAATCACCTTTTTCATGAACTGAACCGCCGTGGCTGCGTCACATTTACTCACAGGCTCCACCTCAACCCACTTGGTGAATTTATCAACTGCCACCAGGAGATGTGTCTTTTTATCCTTAGACCTTTTAAAAGGTCCCACCATGTCAAGCCCCCAGACTGCAAATGGCCAAGTGATTTGAATCATCCGGAGCTCTTGAGCCGGCACATGCGCTCGTCGTGCAAATTTTTGACATCCATCACATCTACTGACCAGATCTTCTGCATCAACGTGAGCCGTTGACCAGTAAAAACCGTGACGAAACGCCTTGGCCACTAAAGATTTTGACCCGGCGTGATGACCACAATCGCCTTCATGGATGTCACAAAGGATTTCTTGACCTTCTTCTGGGGAAACACACCGCTGAAACGCTCCAGAAACACTGCGATGGTATAACTCTCAATCCGAAATCGTCATGGACTTCGATCACTGGGTTATCTGTCGAGCCAGGGTCTCATCCGCTGGCAACTCTCCCCGGGTCATGTAAGCCAAGAACGGCACCGTCCAATCTGGTATGACATGAAGAGCCTCTACCAATTGCGCCTCCGGGTCAGGAACAGCTAAATCTTCTTCTGTTGGCAACTTAACAGAGGGGTTATGCAAAGCATCCAAAAAGGTGTTAGGTTTCAATTGTTGCTGGCGAGTCGCCTTCCATTGGGAGAACCGCTAAATGAGCCAATGCTGCGATGAGGTTTTCTAGGCGGTTGGGGAAGTGACCCGGAGGTGTTGACACATAACGAGGAGGAGCTGTATTTACACGAGGTGGCTCCATGGCGCGTGGCTGAACTGGTGCACCGGGTGTTGTGACCCGGTTTGCCTCCGGCGGGTGGCTCCCCCCAGCCTCGGGTGTATGGAACAGGTTCCTCAGATCCAGCGTTAGAGGCAAACGCGACGGAGTTTTCTGATGCCTCCTCCTCATGACCTCGTTTGATGTGTTAAGATCCACCGAGAGCCAGAAAGTTTCTGCTTGAAGTTGCTGAGCATGAGCGTCCAGAGTTGCTCGTTCTGCTGCCATCTAGGTTTCTTCCGCGGCTAGATTTCTTTAGCTTGCACCATCTCCTCCCGCACGCGTGCCACTTCTGCGTCGTGATGGGCTTTATCCGCCGGCTCTACCGCAGCGGTTAACAGAGTCGTCAGCCGATCCATGAGGTCCATTAGAATCTGAGCCGGGGCGCATAGGGTCTCTTGACCCGGCTGCTGCTGACCCGGTAGCTATTGCTGCCGATGCGGGAGAATTCTGCCCGGGCTGCGTCCCCGCCATGAAGACTCCGGCCCAATTCGGCGGCTCAAGAGGGCCCGGAATACTGCTGCCATCGGAACAGCCCCCGAGCATTCCGTCTTGCAGCTGGTACAACGAGTCCGTCTCACCTATTGATGATGCAGTATCAGAGCAGATGGCCGTCTCCCCGCCTTCCATTGATCCTTCGGAGTATTCACCGCCATGGATGCATCCTACGAAGGCATGTTTCACGACAGATTGAACACGGGCAGTCCTGGCGCGCTGAGCCGTTTCGATGACGTTGGTGTGGACGTCCGGCTCAGGTCCTGACTCGCCGATCCGGCCGATGAAGACGTGAATTCCGCCGATGGGGACCCGGTACCCGTACTCGATTGAGCCAGCCTCGGGGCCCCAGCCTTCGTCATCGATGTAGAGCTTGCCGCGACGACTCTTGGTCATCCGGCCCACAGCACATCCCTTGAGCCGTTCGAAGTTGCCCTTCAAGAACTCAAATCCACCGTGCGCTGGCCCCACGGTGGGCGCCAACTGTCGTGAGTTGACACGGCAGATGTCCTAGAGCAAGGACTTAGTCGTAGGGCCATCACACTAGGAAGCTTAAAGGGGTTAATCAGGACAAGGGACACATGAGAGAGTTTTTATACTAGTTCGGCCCCTTACGATGAAGGTAAAAGCCTGCGTCTAGTTGGGATTGGTATTGCTGAAGTTTCGATCTCCAAGGGGCTCAACTCGCCGGCTTGGTTATCGATTTGGTTGTTTCTTCACCAAAGCCACCACCGGGTCGTACCCTTATATACATGGGTTGACGCCTGGTGGCCTACAGAGTCCCGGCCGGCTCATAACCGTGTCCGGCTCGGTGACTTCCTTTACATACCTTTCTTTACAAGTCTTTCCTTACATACGGCGGTTTACAATATCGGGCCTTAAGCCGGCCGCAGGCCTTTGGGCCTTCTATATGTTTAATAAACTATCATCTTGAATGTATATTGGGCTTCTTATGTAACCCGCCATTAGGGTTGACCTGGCCCCTCCTGGGCGGGTCATACTGGTAGTAATATCCCCAACAAGTAAGGTACACATGCATTGCATGCATCAGATTTTGCAACCAAATTATGAATAAATACCACACTATAGCATGTAACCCTGAGTCATATATGCCTGATGGAGCCCTTCATTTAATTCTTATAGTTCATCTCATTCAAAATCAATTAGTTTTTTATAAAAAATCTAAGAACGCGGGAATAGGAAAAACATGGGATTATAGTGGAATGTCATCTTGAATCCTACAAGATTGTACGAGTGTTTGATTGTGCATAGAAAAAACACAGAATTCTTTCAAAGTGGTTTGAGTGGATGGGATGTTTCCTATGAAATCTAGTGCAAATGAATCATATGGAAAAATTCCTATGGTTTACAATCCTACGAATCAAACAACCAAGATAGGAAAAATTCCTAATGATTAGAATCCTCCAAAATTCCTTTGAGAATCCTTTGAATCAAAGAAGCCCTTAATCTATTTTATGATTCATGGAATTGTGCGTTCTAAAGCATAAAGTAAAAACAAATAATGGCAATTCAACTAGAAACAAAGTTTGGGCAGTTATGATACGGAAGATTCTAGAACAAAAGAGAACCACTTTTGTTTTGAGGTTTGTGCATTATGCTTAAGTTCAACCATGGAGTCTGCTAGATTGTACATGTGGCAAAATCCGGTGGGGGCTAGAAGATGGTGCGAGGGGCCGAGTGGAGGGAGACTATGAAGGAATGCACAAGTGCGAGATCGATATTTAGAGAGAGGGGGCAAACACGTGCGCTGTTGCGCGAAGTGGCGGAGCCATGAAAAATAAATGAGCTAGGGGGCCAAGCATTGCTAATCCTTTACGAGGAGGTTCAATTCATGAACTTAAACCATTTTTAGCAGCAGTTGTATAATGATCACGTTCATATTAGCCACGATATATAGTGATGTTAGGGGGGAGGGGCAGGGCCCTTACTGCCCCCTGTCTTCGCCATTGTGCACGCGTCTGAGAGTTGAAGCAGAAGGCATGGATGATGAGAGGGGGACGTTGGATATATAATTAATGTGGGTGTATTAGCTATATATGTTAATCCTATATATAGATGTATAGATTGATCGATGTGGACGTGGGAAAGAGGGTGAGACCTCACTGGATATATCGATTGATCGGTTTGTGTGGAAAACTATGAAAGACCTAGCTATATACACACATACATAGAGGAACATCGATCATTGCGCATGCACGCGTGAGAGATAAAGAATGCCCGATATGATGGAGAGGGGGATGTGTGTGGGTGTGTGCCTTCATTGGATACCGACCTGAAGAAAAAGATTGCATGCGTGCGATGGATAATGCCGACTGGTAGTGTGTGTGCATGCATGCATGAGAGAAAGTTAGTGGTACAATTATAAAGAGAAGACTACTGTGTGGGTGTAAAAGAATAGGTGAGGTCATAATCAATGTAAAGTTGAATTCAAATATTTGAATAAGAGATCCTGATGTTTGAAACCCATGCATGCATGAATATAACGGAGATCTGCGCGGTGTGGTTTGGAAACGAGCATGTTGTAATGTATATAGGTCAAACTGATTTGAATTTGAGATACCGATGGCAGACATCATTTGGCCACGTCGCATCCGTGGATGGACACACTATTCTAATTGGAGATGATGGGCGGCTTTCGCATCACATATCTATATCTATACCCCTATATATATATTATATTTTATATTTTTTATATTGTGTGCGGGTAACTTCAACTTTGAAATATGGTCGTTGGAAGAGGCGAATCCGATGGTCCAAAGATGGAAAATTCGAGCACTACTGGCCGTTGGATATCATCTAGATTCCACCAGATTTCGCCACATGTATAATCTAGAAGACTCCATGGTTGAACTTAAGCATAATGCAAAAACATCAAAACACAAGCACTTCTTATTTGTTCTAGAATCTTCCGTATCAGAATTGCCCAAATGTTTTTCTACATGATTTGCCATTATTTGCTTTTACTTTATGTCTTACGACGCACAATTCCATGAATCTTAAAATAGATTAGCTTTCTTATAAAAACTAGATGATTTTGAATGAAATGAACTATAAGAATTAAACGAACATCTACATCATGCATATATGACTCAAAGCTTGCATGCTATAATGTGGTATTTATTCATAATTTGGTTGCCAAATCTCATGCGTGCAATGCACGTGTACCTTACTCTAGTCTAAATGGTGTTTGTGTGTGTTGTGCGTGTTGAGGTGAAAATTGTCTTTTTTGGTACAGGTTAAGCTTGTTCTTCCGAAATTTCAAGCCACGCCTTGTTATGCCGAAAATTCAAGCTAGCGTCTCTGTCTATCATGCTACGAAACTCCCGCCTCTTCAACCTGCGCCTTGTTAGCCCGAAATATTTAAGATATATCTTTGTCTTGTTGTGCTCCGACAACTCCCTCCATCTCAACCCGCGCCTTGCTATTCCAAAATTACAACGCGCGCGAAAACTCCCACCTCCTGTGAAATCCCGACACGTGAAATGCCCGTGGTACCCATGAACCGAAAGAACCGCCTCAAATAGGTGGGGGTACTTTCATAACTAACCCCACATTTCAGACAAGCGCGTCTCTAAGCCATGGTTCCCCACTACCATCCCATCCGCCCACCCATTCATACACCGAGGCCGCGAAAACCCGCGACGAAACCCCACATCCTGCTCCATCCGCCACCCAGCCGGAGCCTCTTCCCCGACGACGTCGTCCACAACAACACCTCGACGTCCCTCATCCACCGTACCGGATGAGGATCCGTCGTTGATCTCATTGTCCCGCCGGTTCAGCCACCCCGTCCTCCACCTCCAAGGAGCTGCCCCGACATTCCCCTCGTCTTTCGCGCCACCTCCATTCCCACATCGCCGTCTTCACCTGCACCACCGGAAGAGCATCATCATCATCGTTTCCTCGGATGAAGCTGCGGCCTAATCGGCGCCACCAAAGAGGTTGTACACTAATCGCCGCATTTTCTTCTTGATTCGATCTCACGGTGCTGCCGGCGCTCGGTCCCGAGCCGACACGGCGTGGCTCCATCCACGGCGGTGTCGCCGGCCACTTCCTCCACGACGTCGCTCCCTCGCCGGGGACGTCCACATCAGTAGGAGCTACTGCTGCTTTTTCTCTCGCTCGCGCCGCTGCTCTGCTCTTGCCCTCGGTCCCCTGCCTGGTCTTCTCTTGCTATTGCTCTTGCTCGCACTGCTGCTCTTGCTCTTGCTCTTGCTTGTGATGTTGCTCCAATTCAGCTACACTTCAATCGACTAAATCGACTTTTGGGTCAGTCAATTTTTAGGGGGTGGGGGGCTCGCCGGGGTGAAGGAAGAACCAGCTGCAGCGGGAGGGCGGCTCGCCGGAGAGGTACCCCACTATCTATCTTAGGGTTCAGGATGGGGGTGGTGGTTGCCGGCGGTGGCGGGGCGTTGGCGGGGCGATGGCGTGGGGATCGCCGGAGAAAAAGCTCGGCACGGGTGGGCCTAGAGGGATGGTCGGGGCGGCGGCGGACCGGTGGTGGGGAGTGTTTTCGGGGCAGGTGGGGTGGCGCACCGCCGGCTGCGGGCGGCGGGCGGCTCCTGTTTGGCCGGTGATGGCTGGCGGCTCAAGGGGGTGGAGGTTGAAGATGAACCGCAGGCCCTTGATTTCGTATCCAACGGCTGCAAAATCGACTGACCAGAGATGAAAAAGTCAGTCGACCGACGTGTAGCCTCACCTTGCTAGTGCGTTCAGTTTCGACAGCAAAATTCAGTTTCGACAGTTAAGTTCAGTTTCGACAGTTAAGTTCAGTTTTGACAGTTAAATTCAGTTTTGACGGTTAAGTTCAGAGATGAGCGGCTGATGTATTTTACATCTAACACTTTGTGGTTATGTATTTTACGTCATGTATTGGAGATGCTATTAGAATTCCACTCAGGTTAATGTTGTTTGTTGTCTCTCTTGTCCTGCTTCAGCCTCGGCGTCGTACAACTCACCGGAGCTGCTCCAACGACGAAACCCTCCATCACAGCGGAGCAGTACCTCGGGCTCCATCTCCAGACGCCTAAGATCTTCTTCCCCTCCTCCGACAGCCAAGTCAGCCGGAGCATCCACACCGGCCAACCCAATCGCGCTGAGATCGGCATGGCTTTGCCAACGAGGTTGTACACTTGTTGCATCTATTTTTTACTCTACATTTTATATATATTGTCCACTGAGCATACGTAGTAACGGGAAATACAATTATTCTATCCTACTATATGACAAGCAGTGAGGTACCAGGCAACTTAGCTATCCGTGATGGACTCTCTTGAACGCCATCATTATTTATCTCTGCACGTTTGAGTTGTGCATTTGTCGATGGGCCTGGGAGTTGAGCTAGTATGGCAGTGGCCTGGGTCCAAAGTAATAGAAGTAGCACAAAAACATATTTTTAGTGTAGGATTTTCCTTGCTCAAGCCTGCCTACTAGAATCGCCAGTGCTTGAAAGGAAAAGTGAATGAAAAACATCGGAATTGGAAAGTTTCCTATGGTACTACTTTTCATGAATTTGGTGCAAAGGAATGGAGCAAAGGAAAACTATAGGATTTGTTCCTTTAGTGTCTCCTTGAAAGAAAAACCGTACGAATTCTAATTTCCACTTCTCCTCCTTTCCATATTCCTATTCATCAAGCACAAGACTAAGAGATAGTAGCATAATAGCATTATAACCATACATTTTCTTGTGATTTGACTTAATCTCACCATGCTTTTTTGCATCCTGTGATCTTCCAATTGTTATGAATCAAACACCCAGATTGGCAGAAATCTTGTGTTTTTAAATTCTCTGTTTTGCACGTGCATTCCTATCCTATTCCTGTCTATTTCCTATCCCTGCATTGTTAGAATCCTCAAATTCAAACAAGCCCTTACTCAATTACTTCTGTTACAGATATGTGTCAAAGAAAACCTTGTGTGGCTTGTCCCGCTCCTGCAGCACTGTGTTCCACCCCAGCTCAGCTGCTCCAACAACGGAAGGGTTCACCACAGCAGGGATCCGCTCTCTAGACTGTCTTTCGCCGCCTCAGATCTTCTTCCCCGCCGCCGGCAGCCACGGCAACTGCATTACCATCATCAACTGAGTAGATGACCTTGAGGACTACACGGGTCCATAAGAGAGGTCGCACTCTTCCGTGTCTGCTTACGTTATGCGTCGCTTAATATGATGACATGCTACATTATCGTCGTGTTCACCTATTAGGCTCCGAGTCAGGTCCAAACTAATGCTGAAACTTGAGTTTTTAAATGGTTGTAGGGTACATATTGGGGCAAAAATTAGTACTATCTGTCTACTATCTGTTTAATCTCTGGTGTCTACTATGAGTTTCATGTTGGGTGCAAACAAACACTAAAGGAGCCATTATCTGTATTTTTAACTAAAGCTATTATCTGCTTGCTATCATTGGTTTTGGGTCTATCCACAGTTTGCTACCATCACTCTGGATTTGTGCATGCACTCCTTACATAATCTCACTATGTTTTATTCCTATGCATGCCGGTTATTGTACACAATGGAACTGATCATGTGGAGCAAAAGAGACGAGTCTTGTGTAGGGCAATAAAATTTCATGCAGACTTCGTTCCATGGTGGGCGCAAAGGCAGCCCCCCTCCACCCATTTCGGATCATAATCAAGAGGAAGATAACTGTTCTGAGGGGGATTCAGAAGGAGAAGACCACTCCTATTAACCCCATGAGGTCTTCGCTCTAACTTGGCATGCTGATATTGGTAATATCATGCATATGGTGCCTTGCATTGCTTACTATATACATTAAAGATGTCATCTGCTTAGTTTAGACATGCTTTGTGTCAATGCCATCTGTTTAGTTTCTTTATAGTATATGTGAATCATGCAATGCCATCTTGTCTAGCCAGGCATCATATATGTGAATTTTGCAATGCCACCCTGGTTAGCCAGTCATCTTATATGTGAATTATATCATGCCATCATTTTTTATTACGTGTTAAATTTGTCAACAATTTTAGTACATTCAATTACTCTTCCTGTGCATCAGCCATTCGGCACGGACATGGAAAAATCTGGAGTGGAAACAAGGTCTTCAGAGCAGACAATGCTATCCGACGAAGCGCATGTGTTGCTGGTTACCGATAGCTCCTCAGAGGAGGATTCAGAGACAGATGACCAGTCATACCCCCCCCCCCTGAGGTGCATGCCCTAACTTGGCAGGGTTATGTTGCTCATATCGTGCGTATGGTATCTTGCATTGCTATGTCATTTGCTTAGTTTAGACATGCTTTGTGTGAATGCCACCTGTTTAGTGTCTAATTACCATATATGTGAATTATGCAATGCCATCTTGTTGCGAGACATTATATATGTGAATTATGCAATGTTATCTTGTTGCAAGGCATTATGTATGTGAATTATGCAATGCCATGTTGTTTAGGCAAGCGTCATATATGTGAATTATATCATGCCGTCCTTTTTTTGTATTTCTCATTGCCTTTGTCGACAATGTTTGTATATTCAACTACTCTTCCTGTGCATCAGCCATTTGAATTGGTGATGGAGAAATCTGGAGTGAAACCAAGGTCTTCAGAGCAGACAATGCTACCTGCTGAAGCAGATATCTTGCTGGTTACAGATAGCTCTTCAGAGGAGGATTTAGAGGCAGATGACCTGTCCTATTATCCCCCTGAGGTGTATGCTCAAACTTGGCAGGGTTATATTACTCATATAATGCATATGTTGTATTGCAATGCTTAGTTTTTACATCATATACACAATATTGAATGCCATCTCCTTAGTTGACATATCATATATGCGATTGCCCTCTGCTCACTTCCTTAGTATATAAATCATATATTTGAATTATGTCATGCCATGATGTTTACATGGACAGCATGTATCTGAATTATGGCATGCCAACCCATTTTCTAAAGACATAATATAGTTATATCATCTCATCATGTTTACATAGTCATCATATTTTAAATTATGTCATTCTATCCGTGAATTATATCATGCCATCATGTTTCCATCGATGGCATGTTTGTGATTTATGGCATGCCAACCACTTTAATAGACACATCGTATAGTTATATCATGTCATCTTGCTTACATAGTCATCATATTTTGAAGTATGTCATTCTATCATGTTTAGTTAGCCATCATACATGTGAAATTGTGTCATGCTATCCTGTTTAATTAGCCATCATATATGTGAAATTATGTCCTGCTATTCTGTTTGCTTAGACAACATAAATGTGAATTATTTCATGCCCTGTTTTCTTCCCTGCTATCCATTGCACCTATCTATCTTACAATGTCTGTAAATTCAATTACTTTTCTTGTTTATCGGCCATTTCAATTGGAGGGAGTGATGGCAGTATCTGTGGGAGTAAAAACACGGTCTTCAGAAAAGATCGTGCTACCTGTCGATGCAGATAGAACCACGGTTGTACTTGCCCCACCACACATAACCCACACTCATGCAGATTGTACCCCTACCCAGTTGGACAGAGAACCAACTACACCCCTTCTAACCCCAACCCCAGCAGATAGACACCCAGTTCCCATTGACACAGCACCGTCTCCACCACAGAGCACCCAAACATGAGCAGTTAGTAAGGTAACTGCAGTGCCCAAATCACGAGGACCACCACTCCAAACCCGAAGTCAACGCTTAAAGCAGAAGAAGAATTGTTCTCAGGTAAGGTTTCGTAGCTATGGTTCATACTACTTTGCTCTTGCATCACTGTATTTACTGATACCAACTAATTTCAAATTTGAAGGATGCAATTGAAACTCCAATGGCGCAATAGGTATGTTTTAAACCTGTTTCTTCAACGTGTTTGGCTGTTTGCTGTTGTAACTTGCTCTATGTTGATAACAGGTATGGCGCAACATGTATGTTTTAAACCTGTTGCTCTATGTTTGTTTCATGCTGTTATCTTGTCCACCTTACTACTGAACTGGTTTACCAAAATGAGTTTCATATACTACATTGTAAACTTGAGATGTGTTTGTTTGTTTCTCTTTTAGAACGCAGATAAAATATTGGAGAAGAGTACCCTGTTATGCAATGGTAAAGGAAGTAATGCAGATAAGGTTCAAGATAGTGAGACATCCCTGTTGATCTCCAAGAAAGTTGATAAAAACTATATTGAAGACACTAAGACAACCCCAAAGTCCTGTCTTGATGTAGTGTTCGAGTTACTGGCTACCACTACTGGCACCAGCTCTTCGAACTCGTTGCCTGAATCGGTTCGGCTTCTTGAGTCTCAACTTCAAGTTGAAAGACATCGATCAGATGTTACGCGACAGGAAGCTGAAGGACTGACGAAGTCCCTGCAGTATTCAGATCCATACTTTCTGGTGCAACAGCAAGCGCTGGAGGACTTAAGCGCCAAACAAGAGAAAGTTAATAAGCTTGCTAAGCATCTTGCCAGCATTATGGGTACCCAGGATATTGTTTCTTGAGCTCTTCTGAAGTGGTTTTAGTTCTGGACTTGTTTTGCTGTGGTGTTTATATGCTGCTGTGTTCCCTATATTTGCACTAGTGGCGAACTTTGATGCCCAGTGGATGTAATATGTGTAATAGCAGTGATAGCCTAGTGTAAGTTGCTTGCTTATTTATTTCCTTGTTGTCTTGTTTATTTGTTTGCTTGTAGTCAGTGCAGTTCTTTTTCTGCGGTTTGCTAGTGGCTGCAATAACCTATTTTTTAAACTAGGCCACAATAACCATGGGCTAATATTTACTGTAGTGACACTGGGCCTCCTACGGGCCGTAGAAACAGTGGGCCTTCTACGGGCCATATAAACAGTGGGCCTTCTACCGGCCATAGAAATAGTGGGCCTTCTATGGGCCGTAGAAACAATGGGCCTTCTACGGGCCGTAGAAACAATGGGCCTTCTACGGGTCGTATCATCAATGGGCCTTATACGCGCCATATGATCGATTAGCCAAACACGGGCCAAACAGAGCGCATTCTCGCCGTAAACGGGCTAGAGTTGGAATCGTCCGTTCATGGGCCGACCATAACGGGCCATCGTTAATAGGCCGTATTTGATGACGCTATGAAAACGGCCCAACGTATTAACGGACCACAAACGGGCCGACTGTAACCACGGGCTGAATTTGGCCCACAAGCAAAAAATGGCAGTAACAGGCCGTAAGTAAACGAATGCTGGAAAATAGCCCAAGAATAAATGGGCTCTGAGAAGGCCGAAAGATAACATGGGGTGGAAATGGCCCAACGGAATAACGAGCCGTTAATGGGTATAAAGTGATACATTGTTCTTTACAGGCCAGTTTCACCACGGGCCGTTAATGGGTGTAAAGTGATACACTGTTCATTACGGGCCAGTTTCACCACGGGCCGTTAATAGGCCAAGAGTTACATAGGGCCACATATGGGCCGAAAGATGTCATGGGCCATACATGGGCCAGAAGTGAAAACGGGCTGGAATCATATTGGGTAGCCCAGATGACGCTACTGGGCCTAATTCGAATAGGGCATAACAGGCCTTGGGTTAGTGGGCTGTAAATGGGCTATATGCGAACATGCCGTTAACAGGCTTTCCATGGGCCGGGCCGCCACCTTTTGACCAAGTCAAATGTGCCGGCCTTTTCACAAGAATGGGCCTCTGTTGGGTCGTGCCATGTGTCGACGTATCATAGGCACCTTCTGTCCAATGAGTGGATGACATCTGTCCCAGCGATGAGCCGACACGTGTTTCCTCCAGCCAATGATGATTTTACACGTGGAAAATCCCCATTGGTCGGGCCTGTTAACGGGTTATCGGATCCAAAACCTGACCCGATAGCTTAACGGTGTTCCGTTATGGTGGATGCCACATGTCGGTCACCCTTGATGAAAGCACTTCTGTGTCGTGCGATTTATCGTCATGGAAGTGGACACTTCCGTGATGATAATTTTGGTAATGTCATGGAACACTTCTACGACAGCACAGGTATGACTATCTTGATTCTGTCATAAAATCATCATGGATGTACATGCATGACAGAAAACGCGACCTACTATGACAAACACGTATCATCACGGAAGTGTATTTTTTTGTAATGTTGCCAAGGAACTCGACATTCGCCGGATCTTGTGTTATGGAGATTCCGACCTAGTGGTCCAACAGTTGTCTGGTGATTGGGATGCCAAGGATGCAAACATGGCAAGCTACCGCTTCCTCGTCCAGCAACTCAGTGGATACTTCGAAGGGTGTGAGTTCCTCCATGTGCCAAGAAATGGCAATGAGCAAGCTGACGCCTTGGCACGAATCGGCTCCACCCGACAAGCAATACCAGTCGGCATCGCCCTGCAGCGCCTCCTCAAGCCGTCTATCCAACCATCGCTAGAGTCGGATTCCATCTTTGTGCTGGCTCCTCCTAAAGCAGTCGGATCCGACTTGAGGACCCCAGCAGCCGGCACGGGGAATTCGACAGGCGACCCAGAGACCGCAGCAGTCGGCCTAGGGACTTCATCGACTCAACAAGCGACAGCCAACTCCAACCCGCCACCTCCCGGCCCAACCGCCCTTGTTCAAGTGGTAGTCCTAGCAGCCGAAGAAATTGCAGCACCTTCGTGGGCTCAGCCCATCCTCAACTTCCTGGTGAACAAAGAGCTGCTGACTGATGAGATCTCCGCCCGGCAAGTGCAAGGCCGGGTAGCAGCGTACACCATAGTCAACAGAGAGCTTGTGAGGCGCAGCGTCACTGGTGTCTTTCAGTGCTACGTAGAGCCGTTGCAAGGCCAAGCAATCCTCAAAGATATCCATCAAGGCGAGTGTGGTCACCACGCAGCTTCAAGAGCACTCCTGGCCAAAGCTTTCCGCCACGGTTTTTTCTGGCCGACTGCTCTATAAGATGCCAAGAACTTGGTCCAGAAATGCAAATGGTGCCAGAAGTTTCGTTCAAAGCCACATCAGCCGGCTTCTGCACTCAAGACCATTCCCATCACCTGGCCCTTTGCGCTCTGGGGCCTGGACATGGTGGGACCATTCAAGACGGCACGCGGCGGCATGACTCATCTGCTTATCGCAGTGGACAAGTTCACCAAGTGGATAGAAGCAAAGCCAATTAATAAATTGAATGGTCCGACTGCTGTGGCTTTCATCTCTAACATCACCATCCGATATGGCATACCACACAGCATCATCACCGACAATGGCACAAACTTTGCCAAAGGCGCCTTGGCCCGTGTGTGCGTGACGCAGGGCATCCGACTGGACCTAGCGTCCGGTTCCCACCCGCAGTCAAACGGCCAGGTGGAGCGAGCAAACGGCCTCATTTTATCCGGCATCAAGCCCAAACTGGTCGAGCCTCTGGAGCGGTCGGTCAGCTGTTGGCTCGACAAGCTGTCGACCGTCCTCTAGAGCCTGTGCACAACTCCAAACAAGTCAACTGGCTTTACGCCTTTCTTCCTCGTCTACGGTGCTGAAGCCGTCATCCCGATGGACATAGAATTCGACTCCCCTCGAGTTACCATGTACACCGAAGAGGAGGCAGAAGAAGCACGACAAGACGGCGTCGATCTGCTGGAAGAGGGCCGGCTGTTGGCATTCAGCCGGTCCACCATCTACCAGCAGAGGCTGCACCGATACTAAAACCAAAAGGTCAAGCCAAGATCCTTCCAAGAAGGAGACCTTGTGCTCCGACTGATCCAGCGAACAGCCGGCCAGCACAAGCTCTCGGCACCTTGGGAAGGCCCCTTCATTATCAGCAAGTTGTTGGGCAATGACTCCTACTACCTCATCGATGCTCAGATGCCTCGAGAATGCAAAAGAGATGACTCCGGCAAGGAGATGGAGCGACCATGGAATGCGAACCTCCTGCAAAGGTTTTACAGTTGATGCAGTATGTACCACGCCAACTTTTGTATTAAGTATGAAGACTCCGGGTCCCCCGAGAAGATCTCGGGGACTGCCCTCTTTTATCTATATGATAAGTATCACGCCTGTCATTTGTGTTATTTCATTAGTCTGTCAGGCATCGGGTTTGACCAGTCGACCCGGGGACCTGCAGCCGATCAAGTAATGAGTTGGCACCTAAGCTTTCTCCTGCCAGAAGCCACAGCTCGTAGAGCGACTATTCGGTCGGCAGGAGCTAAGGCGGAAGGGGTGTCTGCATGAAAAATGGCTAAGGACCCCAAAGCATACACATAGTCCAAGTCGGCTTCCCGCCTCACCGACCGGCTATCAAGCAGCCGGCCGGCCGGCTCCTACTTAACTTGCTAGAAAACTCTAATCGGCTAAGTACTTGCCTTCCCGAAAGTGGCTAAGTACTTGACCCAGCCACAGTCCATGGAACGGCTGTTCGGCTGGCAAGATGGCTACCGAGGGAAGGCGGCAAAGGAAAAAAGGCAAAGAGCAGAAGCAAGGAAAGATAGTACTCGGCAAAAATATTTACACGTCAAAAGGTCGTTGGCCAACATTCAACAAGAGTTTAAAATACACCCCACGGGTGGAATTGTGCAAAGTTAACAAAGTTTGTCTAGACTGATAAGCAGGAAGAAACGAAGGTAAAATGGCAGCCTAAGGAGCAGCGGACGGGTTCGGCTGAACGGTGGAGTCGGTGGTGCCGGCTAGTTGAGCGGTCGGCTGGTCGGTTCCCGCTTGACCGCCTTCAGCAGCAGCCGGCCTGCTCGAGCGTGGCTCGTTGCTGGACGCGCGGTCAAGTTGAGGCTAGCCGTCCGCTCTGACCTCTGGCGCCTCCTCTTCACCTTCCTTCTCCTCTTATTCTTCTCCCTCGTTGCTAGAGTCGATCACCTCGGCCAAGTCCTCGCCATCCTCCGGGTTCAGCTCGAACCACTCTGGTGGCGCCTCGGCACCATTCTCAGCCAGCTCCGGGATGAAGATGCTGGTGTTGGTGTACTCGGCGATTGCCGCCGCCCGCTTGACAAGATCACCCTCCACTGCCACCAGGTCCTCCTGGGCTTCCTGTTGAAACGTGGTCAACTGGGCTAGATTTAGCCCAGGGTACCATGTCTTGATGAACTCCAAGGTCCGACATGCTCCGGCCCGGGCCGAGGAGCCCTTCCACGCCTCAAGGCGGCCGACCGCCACCTCCAGCCAGTCGGCAGTCCGACTGGGTGTGCGCGGAGCCGGCATATCGGGCCACAGGGTGGCGACCGCCTGGGCGCCGACACGCTGAAGGCGGCGCAGCATCCGATGAGTCGGCCGAAGACGAGTCTGGATGCTGAGAAGCTGCTCACGAAGAGTGCGGGGGGCATTGGCGGCGATCTACTCACCTTCTGCCCTCCGTCCTTCGCGGTCGGCCTTAATAGCCTGGTTGGCAGCACTAGAGTGACCTGGGAAGAAGTTTGCTCGGACAAAAAGGCAAAGAGTCAGATCAGAAACAAGAAGTCGGCTCGTTCAAAAGCCGACGGCTTGAAGAAATAATAAAGAAGGCAGCTTACTATCGACCATGCCTTCAATCCAACCAAAGCCAGCTGTCAGCATTGCCTCCTTGTCGGTCCAGGCAGAGCGCTCTGTCGGATCATGGGTTTCGGCAGACCCTTAAGGTTCGAACACTGGGGTGCGCGCGGAGATCACGCCTTCTACCTCCCCGTCTCACAAAGATCTAAACTACTGAAAGAACTGCACAAGAGACATAAGGTTTATACTGGTTGGGGCCACCGTTGAGGTGTAATACCCAACTCCAGTGTGTGGTTGGTGGATTGCCTTCTGGGGCTGGTGATGATGAACACTACAAGGAAGAACAGCCTCGCGAGGGTCTGTTCTTGGCTGGGGCGATGAACTGCTAGGAGGAGTTCAGTCACCCTTCTCTCTCTCTCTCTCACACACACTCTCTCTGCTTTGCTCTCACTTGTCGACCGTCTGTTTGCTATGTGGGTGGCTGGTCCTATTTATAGAGGCCCTGGTCCTCTTCCCAAATATTGAGCGGGAAGGGCGCCAACAATTGGCCAATTCGAAGGGGAACATCTAGTACACTTATCCTGACTAAAGTTGGTCTTCGCCTGCCAAAGGCTCTGTGGTGACGCCGTGCTGGGCTTCATGGTGACCTCCGTCTCGTAGTCCGCCTGGTCTTGGTCTCGTTGCACCGAAATGGCAACCTTTGCCTGATGCCTCGGTACTCCGCTGCTGCGCTTGCCCCCTTTGCACCAAAGAGGAAAGAAGGACGCTGCGCGCGCTGGCGCCCGCCTGGCACCCTCGATCGTCATGGCTTGCGTCATGGGCACCTCGCGAGGTACCCTGCCTTGATCTCTCCGCCTCCTCGCAAGCCAGCCTGAGGAGGCTGCGCCTAAGGATGCGCTGTGTCGTCCGCCCCGCGAGGCTTGGCCCCTCGCGAGGGTCTTGAGTCTTGTGTTGATGAAGATGGGCCATGTTGGGCCTCCTTTGAGCCACGCCGCAGGCCACAGGCAGGCAAGTCTGGGGACCCCCGTTCCTAGAACACCGATAGTAGCCCCCGGGCCCAAGGCGCGCATGGACTTGGCCGTGCCGAGAGGCGAAAGGCCAAGGGCGAAGTGCCACGGGCCCTAACAGTCTCCACTTCCCCACGACGCCTCGGTGATCGCGCGAGTTGGACAAGTCCCTGCATGCAGATCGTGTCATGATTACCTGTGATCATGGAGGCCGGTGGATGGCCTTCGCCGGCTATAAGTACGGCACGGCGCGTGCCCTTCCAGTCCATCTCTTCTTGTTTTCTCCTTTGCCTCAATTCTTGCTCCGCCTTGGTGTGATGGCTCCATCGAGGAGGTACTCGGCTGCGGAGAAGGGGAAGGCCCTCCAGGTCGATCCTGCCTCTCCCTCGCCCAAGCGCGGTCGTGGGCGCCCTCGGAAGCATCCGATGGCCGCCCCGGTAGCGTTTGGTGGTCATGGGGGCGGCTCCCAGCGCGGCGGCGGGCGAGCCGCTGTGGCCGAGGGACGCGCCTGGGTTGCGCGCTCCCCCAGGCCACGATTTCGTGCTGCGCAGGTGCTGCCGGAGTTCGTTGTCTGGTCGGCGGAGCCGACTAGCGCCCGGCTCCAACTCCCTCGCTTCCTCCTTGGTGAACTCCCGGCCGGTGCTCCTGGTGGCCTCTGGCTCCAGGCGGAGGGCTGCTGCAGCAGGTCCTCATGGGTCGCGCTGGAGGTCTCCGCCAACGGGGGCTTGGCCTTAACTCGTGGCTGGCAGGCGTTCGCCCGCGCTCGCGACCAGGGGCGCCGGTGCACCCTGCACTTCAGGTTCGACGGCGACGCCACCCACTATGTGAGGGTGTTTGGGGAAGATGGTCGCCGCGCGGGGTGTTGCCCTGAGGACGACGACCGCGGCCGGGGGCTCCGCTCCGACGGTGATGGAGGAGACAGCGCCCGCGCGGATGGCAGCGTCCGAGACTCCCCAAGCTTCGTCAACTCTTCCTCAAGCGACTCCTCCTGCGGTGGCCGCAGTCAACCCCCGCGCCGTCGAGCTCGCTTGGGAGGTGGTGGTTCGTCCGCCCGCCGTCGTGCCCCGGTGAAGCGCGAAAGGGAGTCTGCCTGAGGCCCGGAGGCAGCCCCGGTCGCCTCCGCGGGCTGATGTGAGGAGGGCCGCGCCGGGCTCGTCCTTTCCTTTTCCTTTTGTTTCATGTGTAAGACAAAACCGTTGCATGGAGCCCCGCTGGGGCGTGTTGGGAATTATTGCCGTTTTAGCCATTACCTTGATCTTATTTTTGTGCCTCTTAACTACATGCCTGTGCGTAGATAGTCTTTGACCCCTGCCCGGGGGGCGACCGACCCAGGCCCTGTGTGCGTGTCGCGGTGCCTGAGGGGTACGGACTAGAGGGGTGCTCCTGTAACGTGCCCGGGCCATGAAACCTTCCAGCGGCTAGAGCAGAAACGCTCGCGAGGACGTTTGAGTACCATCCCTCGGGAGGTTGTTTATGAGAGAAACCAAAGCGAGGAGCGAAAATCGACGAACCACAAATCAGCAACAGCGATAACTTCAATAAGACTTCAAATGCAAGTAGACACATCAACTGCGGAAAGCAAATGAAAAAGTCGCGTCCGGCACCTAATCTAGCCTTTGACGTCTTCTCACCAGCGCGGAGCTAAGTGCTGCCACTGGGCGTGGGAGGGAGCCCCAGGGCCCGAGGCCGGCGCTCCTGAGACTCCAGGGCGTGTACAGCCCCACTCATTATTACGTGAGAGTGTCATGGGGCGGCGAGCTTCACAGGCATTGGCCTTGCTTCACAGGCTCCGGGCCTTTTCCAAAACGCGATAGCTTCACAGGCACTCGCCTTGCTTCACAGGCTCCAGGCCTTTCCCAAGACGCGATAGCTTCACAGGCACTCGCCTTGCTTCACAGGCTCTGGGCCTTTCCCAAAACGCGATAGCTTCACAGGCACTCGCCTTGCTTCACAGGCTCTGGGCCTTTCCCAAAACGCAATAGCTTCACAGGCACTCGCCTTGCTTCATAGCCTCTAGGCCTTTTCCAAAAAGGGAAGGTCTTCACAGGCGTTCGCCTTCTTCACAGGCTCTGGGCCTTTTAGGGGTAGAACCTCCGGAGGTGCTGGATGTTCCACGCATTCTGGACCGGCTCCCCCTCTTGAGTCTCCAAGCGCACGGAGCCTGGCCTGGAAACATGAACAACCTTGAAGGGGCCCTCCCACATGGGAGAGAGCTTGTGCAGCCCCTCCCTGGAGAGAACCCGCCTGAGAACGAGGTCTCCTACCTCGAGGGTCCTGGGGCGGATGTTGCGGCAGTGATATCGTCGTAGCGCCTGTTGGTACCTTGTCGCTCGCAACGCGGCTTCCCGGCGGCGTCCCTCCCCCAGTACGAGGTCCATCCCCCGCATGGCGTCCTTCTGCGCCTCGTCGAATGCCAGGACCCGCGCGGAGCGATGCCTGACCTCGTGAGGAAGGACTGCTTCGGCTCCATAGACCAGGAAGAACGGGGTCTCCCTAGTTGGTTTGGTTGCGGTTGTGCGGATGGACCACAACACGGACTGGAGCTCGTCGTACCAACCTCTGCCGCAGGCCTCCAGCTTCTTCTTGAATGTCCTGGTCTTGAGGCCTCTCAGGACCTCCGCGTTGGCTCGTTCGGCCTGCCCATTGCTTCGCGGGTGTGCCATCGAAGCGTAGCATATCTGCGTCCCAAGGTTAGCACAATATGTTTTGAAGAGATTACTGGTGAACTGCGAACCGTTGTCTGTGATGATGCGATTCGGCACCCCGAACCGGCTCACGATACCCCTGATGAACTTGACCGCGGAGCCAGCGGGGATGGTACGGACAGCCTCCACTTCTGCCCACTTGGTGAACTTGTCAATGGCGACGTAGAGGTAACGGTAGCCCCCTGGCGCCCGAGGGAACGGGCCCAGAATATCCAACCCCCAAACTACGAAGGGCCACGAGATGGCTATTGTCTGCAGGCCCCCCACCGGTTGATGGATCTGCTTGGAATGAAACTAGCAGGCCTCACAAGCCTTTACCAATTTGATTGCGTCGTTGAGCGCGGTGGGCCAATAGAACCCGCTGCGGAATGCCTTGCTGACGAGGGTCCGTGATGATGAGTGGTGTCTGCAGTCTCCGCCGTGTATGTCCTCCAGTAGTTCCTTTCCTTGTTCCCTCGAGATGCAGCGCAGAGATACACCGTTTGGTCGCTTCTGGTAAAGTTCTCCATCTCTGATGCAGTATGCCGTGGCCTGCCGCGCCACACGCTCCGCTTCCTCTTCCTTTTCCGGTAGGGCCCCTTGCGTTAAATAACTCCGGAGTTCTGCGATCCAACACTCCTCCTGAGGTTCCATCATCAGGAGTAGGCGTGCTCCTGAGGTCGGTCCACAGACCGGGGCTCCCGAGGCTGGCGGCTGGGGGAGCTCCTCTCGAGACTGAGCGGTGTTTGATAACGTCAGCTGTGCTGAAGGTTTGAAGAGCCGCTCTTCGAAGACATCGGGTTCCCGCGGCAACCGCCTGGATGCCCGTCCGGCTATGTCGTCAGCTTCCTGATTGGTGCCACGCGGCACGTGCTTCAGCTCCAACCCCCAGAACTGCTTTTCCATCCTTCGGACCTCCGCTAGGTAGGCCTCCATATGCTCGTCCTTCGGCTCGTACACCTTGTTGGAGAAGTTGACTAGGAGCTGCGAGTCGCCCTTGACGGTGAGGCGTTTCACTCCCAGGGCTACTGCGGCCTTCAACCCGGCTATCAGTCCCTCATATTCTGCTATGTTATTGGAGACCTTTTCACCTTGCTGGAAACAGAGTTGTATGGCATAGTAGAGCTTATCCTGAGTGGGTTATATCAGCACAGCACCAGCCCCCGCGCCGTGCCTGGAGAATGCTCCGTCGAAGTACATGACCCGGCCTTCCGGCGCCTCACTCCCTGGAGAGAGGGACCGATCCTTGTTGTCCCTGAGGCCTGGTGCCTCCGCCCATTCCGCCACGAAATCCTCCAACGCTGCTCCTTTGATGACCCTGGTTGTGCTGAACTCAAGCTGAAACGCCTCCAGCTCCATGTTCCACTTGGCGACCCTTCCGCTGAGTTAGGGCTCCTGAGCACTCTCTCCAAGGGGTACGATGAGACGACTTTGATGGGATGAGCCTGGAAGTAGTGACGCAGCTTGCGCGAGGCTACCAGTAGCGCGAGGAGGAGCTTCTGAGGCATTGGGTACCGTGCCCTCGCGTCCCGTAACACCGTGCTAACAAAGTAGACTGGATGCTCAACAAGGCTGAGAGCATCTGGGGTCGCGGCACCCTCGGGAGGTAAGGGCGCCTCACGAAATGGCGTGGCCTCGGGAGGTGGATCATCCGGGTGTGCGACCTCTCCTGCCTCTGGTGCATTCTTCGGCAGCTGACCCTCTTCAACTACGGTTGCGGCTTCTGCAGGCTTTCCTTGTTCCCGTTTTGTCTTGCCTCGGGCTGCCGCTGCGGTCTTGACTCGGTGCTCCTCCTAAGCGCCACCAGGGCTGCGCTGGCGGAGTAGGGAGTGGCGGCGAGGTAAAGCAGCAGGGGCTCTTGAGGGCGCGGAGCCACCATGACTGGGGGACTGGTCAGGTACCTCTTGAGATCTTGAAACGCCTTATCTGCCTCTTCAGTCCATTCAAAGGGCCCCTTTTTCTTCATCAGCTGAAAGAAAGGCAGCGCTCGCTCCCCCAATTTGGAGATGAAGCGCCCTAGCGCGGTAACGTGCCCAGTGAGCTTCTGCATTTCTCTGAGGGTCTTTGGCGGGCTCATGTCCTCGACCGCCTTGACCTTCTCGGGGTTGGCCTCGATGCCACGATGGGACACGAGGAATCCCAAAAGCTTGCCCGAGGGGACGCCAAACACACATTTCTCCGGGTTGAGCCGCAGGTTTACTGCGTCGAGGCTCGCGAAGGTCTCCTCCAGGTCTTGTATCAGGGTCTTGGCCTCCCGAGATTTTACTACAATGTCATCAACGTAGGCTTCGACATTCTTTCCGAGTTGCGGGCCCAAGGTGATGTGCATCAGCCGCTGAAAGGTTGCCCCTGCATTACGCAGTCCGAACGGCATGCATGTATAGCAGTATACCCCGCACGGGGTCAAGAAGGCGGTCCTCTCAACGTCTTCTACCGCCATCTTGATCTGGTGATACCCGGAGAAGGCGTCCAGGAAGCATAGCAAGTCGCACTCCGTAGTGGAATCGACGATCTGGTCGATGCGGGGGAGCGGAAACGGATCTTGCGGGCATGCCTTGTTGAGGTTGGTGGAGTCGACACACATGCGTTCCTTCCCCCCTTTCTTGGGCACAAGGACAGGGTTGGCCAACCACTCCGGGTATCGGACCTCGCGAATGACCCCAGCGGCTTCTAGCTTGTGGGTCTCTTGGACAATGAAGGCCTGCTTCTCCACGGACTGCCGCCTGGCCTTCTGCTTCACGGGGCACACATTTGGGCACACGTTGAGGTGATGCTCGATGACACTCCTGGGGATCCCCACCAGCTGATCGGGCTCCCAAGCGAATACCTTCTTATTCGCGCGCAGGAACTTGACCAAGGCCTCCTCCTGCTCATGCTCAAGGTTGGTGCCTATGGTGAAAGTGGCACTGGAGGACCCGTCCTCGTCGATGGGTATCTGCTTGGTTTCTGCCTTGTCCTGGGTGAACAACTGCTTCTTCTTGGCGGGCGCAGCCCCCTTGGGCTCAGGGGTCTCCGCGTTGACGGGCCATGCCGATGCCGCCGTCTTGAAGGCAAGCTTGAGTACTCGCAGGGCGTCTCCGGTGTCCCCGTGCACGGCGAGGGTACCGCTGCTCCCGGGCATCTTCATGAGGTTGTACGCCGGGTGCGTGGCGGCCATGAACTGAGCCAGTGCCGGGTAGCCAAGGATGGCGTTGTAAGGGAGGCCGATGGGGGCGATGTCGAAGTCGACCATCTCCGTGCGGAAGTTGTCGTAGGTGCCGAAGGTTACTGGGAGCCGGATCTGTCCCAGGGAGTCGGATGATCCACCCCCGACGCCCGAGAAAGATCGGCTGGGTCGCAGCCGCTCCCAGGGTATGCAGAGGAGGTTGAAGGTCTCGACCGAAAGCACGCTGAGGCCCGCGCCGCCGTCAACGAGGGTTCTAGTGACGGCCACCTGGCAGATGGTGGGGGTGCACAACAGGGGGAGCGCGCCCGAGCCGACCAGGTTGGTGGGGTGGTCCTCCGAGCTGAAGGTCAGACCGACCTTGCGCGCCGCCCGGTCTGGGGGAGCCCCCTATCGTGCGGAAATGGTGCTAACCCGGCGGGCAAAAGGCTTGACGTGGCGACCCGTGGGCGGTGCCTGTGAGCCGCCCAGGAGCGCCGCAACGACCGGAGGCGTCGATGTTGCGGTGCAGTTACTCTATCGCGTAGGCGGCTGCTGGGGTGGTGCTTGCTGCTCGTTTCCCGCCGGGCCGGTGGCGGTGTTGACGGCGGGAGGCGGGGGACAACGAGAACGCCCACCGGCGAGGGCCGCCGGGGCGACGCGAGCTCGACTGGCGCCGTCCATGGATGCGGTGGTCGGAGGAGAGCGGAGTGGTGGAAGACAGATTCTGGCGCGCCAAATGTCGGATCACGGGTTCCGGCAGACCCTTAAGGTTCGAACACTGGGGTGCGCGCGGACATCACGCCTTCTACCTCCCCGTCTCACAAAGATCTAAACTACTGAAAGAACTGCACAAGAGACACAAGGTTTATACTGGTCCGGGCCACCGTTGAGGTGTAATACCCAACTCCAGTGTGTGGTTGGTGGATTGCCTTCTGGGGCTGGTGATGATGAACAATACAAGGAAGAACAGCCTCGCGAGGGTCTGTTCTTGGCTGGGGCGATGAACTGCTAGGACGAGTTCAGTCACCCTTCTCTCTCTCTCTCTCTCTCACTCTCTCTGCTTTGCTCTCACTTGTCGACTGTCTGTTTTCTATGTGGGTGGCTGGTCCTATTTATAGAGGCCCTGGTCGTCTTCCCAAATATTGAGCGGGAAGGGCGCCAACAATTGGCCAATTCGAAGGGGAACATCTAGTACACTTATCCTGACTAAAGTTGGTCTTCGCCTGCCAAAGGCTCTGTGGTGACGCCGTGCTGGGCTCCATGCTGACCTCCGTCTCGTAGTCTGCCTGGTCTTGGTCTCATTGCACCGAAATGGCAACCTTTGTCTGATGCCTCGGTACTCCACGGCTGCGTTTGCCCCCTTTGCACCAAAGAGGAAAGAAGGACGCTGCGCGCGCTGGTGCCCGCCTGGCACCCTCGATCGTCATGGCTTGCGTCATGGGCACCTCACGAGGTACCCTGCCTTGATCTCTCCGCCTCCTCGTGAGCCAGCCTGAGGAGGCTGCGCCTGAGGATGCGCCATGTCGTCCGCCCCGCGAGGCTTGGCCCCTCGCGAGGGTCTTGAGTCTTGTGTTGATGAAGATGGGCCATGCTGGGCCTCCTTTGAGCCACGTCGCAGGCCGCAGGCAGGCAAGTCTGGGGACCCCTGTTCCCAGAACGCCGACACGCTCGATCTTGAATTTAGCAAGGAGACCTACCTCCTTGTCCTCCGCCTCCTTCTGGGCCTTCTTGAGAAGCTCCGCTTGCTCCGCTAGTTGCGTGGCCAGCCGGTCACGCTCCTCGGCCAGCTTGTTGCAGTCCGCCTCCTTGGCATGCAGCACGGTGTTGGCTTCACCCAGCTGCTGCTGCTGTAGGGTGGCGTTGGCCTCTGCAAAAGTAGAAGAAGAAAAGGACATCAACAATCAACAAAGAGAAAAGCAGTTGCCAGGAAGATCCGGCCCGACTGCTCAGCAGTTGGCTCGAATCTCGGGGACTACAGCCTGCGGGTGCGCCAGCGCGCCCCCGCAGAGAAAGAAAAAGACTTACTCCGGCTCTCCGACAAGTCGGCGGCCTGTTAATCTGACTCCTGGACTTTGGAGTTGAAGGCGGCCGCATGAAGGTTATGATAATCCTGCAGCAAAGATATCAGACAGTATCAGTACTCGGAGCTTGCCAATTAAAACTTTCGAGTTGCCTGCTCAGCACCTGGCCCAAAACTCGGGTACTACACCCAGTGGGTGCGCTGGCGCGCCCCCACAAAGCAGTGCAAGAATCAAAAATAAAGAAGCAAGAAGCATACCCGGATGGCTGCTCGCGACTCCAGGAACGCATTGTTGTAGTGCTTGAGTGTGTCGGCCTCTGCGCGGAGCTTGGCCTGGACATCCAGGATTGCCCTATTCAAAGGGCCCGTCCCGCCTCCCCTCACCCACCCAATGGGCGCGGCGCTGGTCACCTCGGCGTCTGGGATCGAAGAGCTCGCGGCGCTGGTCTCCAGTGGGCGTGGCGCCGAGGCCGCTTTTGCAAATCGGCGGCGCGAGGGTGTGCGGACCTCTGGAGTTGGGCCCGTCACCAGCTCGGCTCCGGCTGGTGGCACCGGCGGGTCAGCCAGCTATTTTTCCCACGCCTCCTCGGAGGGTGGTGGCAGGGGCACATTTATGTCCGGCATGACGACATCGTCTCCGTCCCTCTCCATGATCGGGTGCTCGTCGCTAGCTCCCCCCATCGGCGCCACAAACTCTGGTGGTGGCGGCGCGGAGTTCAGAGGTGATGAATATCGCCGACTGACGACGTGCGGCTTCCTCGGCCCACTTCTTCGCCGCGGCAGCAGCTTTGGCCTCCGCCGGCTTCTTTAAAGCGGCGGCCTCCGCCTTGTCCGCCTCCGCCTTCTCCAGGCGGGCAGCTTCCCGCTCCTCGCACGCCTCCCGCGCGTTTCGCTCCGTCGCCTCCCGGAGGTCAGCGGCCTGATCGATTCACCGGGTGGTGGTGGAAGTCTCCGCCGACCCCATGATCGAGGCAGCGGCCGACTTCTCAAGAGAGAGCAGAGCCCTAAAATCAAGAAATAAAACAAAGGAAGTTCAGGAAGAATCAACGAGAAAGAAGAACACAAGGGAAAGATACTTACGCCGACACCATAGGAGGCGCCTTTGGGAGCTTCTGGTACTTGGTCGCCTTCACTGCGGCCTCTTTCCGCCTAGTCGCGGCGGTTGGATTCTTGGCCTTCTTCGGCGCGCAGCCGAACAAGACGGTGGCTTGCTTATGCTTACGTGTGCCACCTCGAGCAGTCGGCTCGACGGAGGGGCCCGAGTCCACCCTGCCGGCGCCCCGCGCAGGGTGCGGCTCTTCCCCCTCCTCCTCCTCATCAGGTCAGGTCTCAATGTCGGCTTCTTCGGAGCCGACGGCTTCATAGACGCCGCCTGTCGCGGTGTCCTCCAAGGCGGCCGCCCCCAAGTCGGGGTCATCCACGTCGCTCACCGCCCGGTCCGGTTGGTAGTCGCCGCCTGCCCCTACAATGGTGGTTGTCGCGTCCGACATATAGATTTGTTTCAGATGATGAGAGGCCGGCTGATCAAGACCAAGATCAAGACTAACATGAGTATCAAAAAGAAAGAGTTGGACCGCTTGCCGAAGCTCTAAGACCCCTCCAGCTTGAGGCCGGAGATCTCGTTCACCAAGTTCGCGACCTCGGCAGCTGGCATCTCCTTGGTGCTCAGCCGGCACGGGTCGCGTTGCCCGCTCATCTAGCTGATCAGGTGCGGCCGACCTTGGAGCAGGAGAACCTGGCGCTCGACGAAGGCGACTAGCAAGTCGGACGCCTTGAGGCCTTCGGTCTCGGTCAGCTCCTAGAGCCGTTGGATGGCGGCGGCGCTGTCTGCTGATACGGGCTTTGGTTTGTAGCCCCAGCTGGCCCGAGGCTCGGCAGGTGGGCCGGCTACGTAGGCCGGCAGGTTGATGAAGTCAGCGGCCGGGTCCGCGTTCTCCATGTACAATTAGGATTGCTGCCACATCTTGACTGACTGTGGCAGCTTGATGGTGGGGAAGGCATTTGTCGGCGACGGTCGGCGAACCGCGACGAAGGCGCCACACTCGGCATCCACCTCTCAGGCAGAGGTGCCCAGCTTGGTGTAGAAGAAAGCTCCCCGTAGCTCGATGGTGGGGAGGATGCCGAGGTAGCCTTCGCACATCGTGACGAAGGCGGCCAGGAGCATCACGGAGTTGGGCGTGATGTGATGGGGCTGGAGGTGATAGAACTTGAGAAACGAGCGGAGGAAGCCACTCGCCGGCATGCCGAAGCCGCGGATGAAGTGCGAACGGAAGACGACCTGTTCGCCTTCTCTCGGCGCCGGCGAGATCTCCCCCTCCGGCGGCACGCGTGCCTTCATGAGGCCCATGCCAGGAAGACGCCGCGTCTCGCAGAGGAAAGTAATGTGGTCCTCATTGACGTTGGACCCATCCCAGTCTCCTCCTCGCTCGCGCGCCATGGAGAGCTTGACGAAGAGAGGATGCGGCGAGGGAGCTGGGAATGGGCGGAGCAAGGAGGGCTAAGGCGGACGAGCTCAACGAAGATGAACAACGGCAGCGCTTCGGCGTGGCTCGGGGGCACTCCAGCGAGAGGAAGAAGAAGGACGCGAGGATGGGGTGGAGGGGTGCGCGTGCTCCACCGCTCTCTCTCCTTCCCCTACTTTTAGCCTACGGGCTATGAAGCCGAGGGGGCGGGCATGGGATCGTGGGATTAACTATGCCCACGACCCCACGTCCCCACCTTTATCACGTGGGTTACTATGCGCAGTAACTCCGCGGGGCAACACAACCGCCCGCCTCGGCCGCAGCGGATCCGCCCGCGCTCCAAGGCCCGGTGGTGGCGGGCCTAGCCTGCAGACGCGTCCCATCACGCGCGTGGGCTGGCAGGCTGGCATGGCTGGCTGGCTGGCTCCACGTGGCGTGCCCATGACAGGCGGTGGGCCGAGAAGCTTAGCTAGCACGCCACCTGGTTCCCGCTGTTGCATTCGAAATTTCAGAAAGATCCAACTAGACGTATCCGACTCCTGCCATCCGGCTTCCCGAGAGCCGGATGAGGTTTCCTTCAGAGCACCCGGAGGAGGAAACTATTGAGGCTCCTTGGCTCATCAGCCGTGGTGCCCCACCAGCTTCGGGGACTACTGTCGGAGTAATGGGCCACGGGTAGCGTAACCCGAGCCCCAGAACCTTTCAAGACATCGGGGCCGGCGGTGCCCCTCAAGACGTCAAGATAGAACTCCGCCTTCTGCTGGCCAGCTAGCCGAGAGGCCGAATCCTGGAAGACGGCCATGCTCGAGAAGGCGGCTCCAAGGCAGGCCGACTCCTAGCAGAAGCCTCCAGAGAGGCCGGCTCCTAGCAGCCAGCCCATGGCGCCCTCACAGTCTGCGCCCCCCATTAAGAAGACAGGACGGGGAGTGGTTGCAGCGTAGCCCATCCCCCCATATCCAGGGCCGAGCGTGGCCATAGTGCTCCGTACAGGCGGAGATCTCCGCCCGGCGCAGCAATGTTGCCACTCCGCCCCTGACATCATTCCTCACAGGAGAAGCCCTGTTACCACGACCGCTTGTCGGTACGGCCCAAGGACGATGGGCCCTGCCGGTCAGCGAGAGCCCGGAAGACGGCGGGTGCCTCACTAGTCGGACCCGAGGGAGGCCGGCTCCCAGCAGTCCACCCATTATTTCCTCAGGGCCCCTTGCACCATTAACCAGATAAAACGCACGGTGGCTACAGTGACCTCCCACCAGGTGGCGGGACTGTAGCGACGCTCCCCGGACCAAGCAAGCGTCATTAGCATCACGGCAATAGTAATCCGCAGCCGGCAAGACCCGCGAACGGCGGAGGCGGCCTGTCGGCTCCTTACCAGACCAGCCGGCGGGGCCCACCATGCGGCGTGCCCCAGCAGTCGGCGGAGAAGCCGGCGACCAGAGAGACTGACAGCCGGGTCCCACACCCGGCCAGATTACCATTGTACCCCTGGGGGGTAGGCCTATATAAACCTCCAGGGCACCCATGCAAAGGGTTGGAACATGTTAGAATTATACTCACATCCAGGGAAAGAGGAAAGCAAGCCTTGCCTTCTTCTACCTCTGGCATATAGCTCGAGGAGCACCATTGTACTCACTAGTGCTTTAGTGATCATGCGGAGACCCCTTGGAGCAGGACTAGGGGTGTTATCTCCTAGGAGATCCCTGAACCTGGGTAAAGTACGCTGGCATTTGCGTCTACACCTTATCCCGCTTCCAGGCACCGGCAATGTTCTACTCGCTCCCACCATGATAAGCCATCCATTGGCATATGTCGCACCCAACCCCCGACAGTGACAATAGTCGGGACCACTCCCGGTGATGACCATAGTTTGAGGAGTTTATGTATTCACTGTGTGTTAATGCTTTGTTCTGATTCTCTATTAAAAGGAGGCCTTAATATCTCTTAGTTTCCAATAGGACCCCGCTGCCACGGGAGGGTAGGACAAAAGATGCCATGCAAGTTCTTTCCATAAGCACGTATGACTATTTACGGAATACATGCCTACATTATATTGATGAACTGGAGCTAGTGTCATATCGCCCTAGGTTATAATTGTCTCATGATGAATATCATCCAACAAGTCACCGATCCAATGCCTATGAATTTATCCTATATTGTTCTTGCTAAGTTACTACTGCTATCATTATTGTTGCACTTGTTACAAACTATTGCTATCACTGTTACTGTTATTGTTGCTACTGCTACTATTATCAATACTATCGTACTACTTTGCTACTGACCACTTTGTTGCAGATAATTAATCTCTAGGTGTGGTTGAATTGACAACTTAGCTGCTAATACCTTCAAATATTCTTTGGCTCCCCTTGTGTCGAATCTATAAATTTGGGTTGAATACTCTACCCCCGAAAACTGTTGTGATCCCCTATACTTGTGGGCTATCACCTGCTTCTATAAATTCCCAAATATTCCCAAACCAATAGGGAGCCACCCAAAACACTTTTTCCGCTTCCGTAAGCTTCTGTTTTTTTGCGATCCCATCAGGAGGCCTTTTTTGGTACTCTCCCAGAGGGGGAATCTATCACAGAGGGCTTCTACATCATCCTTACCGCCTTTCGGTGATGCATGAGTAGTTCACCACAGATCTACGGGTCCGTAGATAGTAGCTAGATGGCTTCTTCTCTCTCTTTGGTCTTCAATACAATGTTCTCCTTGATGTTCTTGGAGTTCTATCTGATGTAATATTTTTTGTGTTGTGTTTGTTGGGATCCGATGAATTGTTGGTTTATGATCTGAATATTCATGAGAGGTAATTGAGTCTTTTTTGAAGTTTCTTATTCATGATTTTATATCTTTGTATTTCTCTCTAATCTATCCATTTGGTTTGGCCAACTAGATTGATTTATCTTCAGTGGGAGAGGTGCTTTGATGGGTTCAATCTTGCGGTACTTGATGTCTACTACGCAACTTTATTCTTGTAGACTCGACTCAACTTGGGCCTCCAAGCGTAGAGTTTTGTAGGACGGTAGCAATTTTCCCTCGAGTGGATGACCTAAGGTTTATCAATTTGTGGGAGGCATAAGATGAAGATAGTCTCTCTCAAACAACCCTGCAACCAAATAACAAAGAATCTCTTGTGTCCCCAACACACCAAATACAATGGTAATTTGTATAGGTGCACTAGTTCGGCGAAGAGATGGTGATACAAGTGTAATATGGATAGTACATATTGATTTTTGTAATAGGAACGATAAAAACAGCAAGGTAGCAATTGATAAAACGGAGCACAAACGGGATTGCAATGCTTGAAAATGAGGCCTAGGGTCCATACTTTCGCTAGTGCAATCTCCCAACAATGCTAATATAATTGAATCACATAACCATCCCTCAACGCGCGATGAAGAATCACTCCAAAGTTCCTATCTAGCGTAGAACATAAGAAGAAACTATTTGTAGCTATTCTTTCTGATTGATCTATCCAAGAGTTCATACTGAAATAACACCAAGTTATTCTTTCCGATCGATCCATCAAGAGTTCGTACTAAAATAACACTAAGTTACTCTTTCTGATCGATCTATCAAGAGTTCATACTAAAATAACACCAAAGCAAAATCAGATTCATAATACTCAATCCAACACAAAGAACATTTATTATGCAGTATGTCGCTTTTATTCTTTGCCATCACAAGTCCGTACAACGCTCAATTTTCTCGTACACTAAATGATCTAACACTTTTATAAGCAATTTTTATTGCCTTATCGCACCGATGACAACTTATTTGAAGGATTTTGCTCAATCCTTAGGTAGGTATGACGGACTCTTGAAAATAAAATTTGGGTTTAAGGGTTTTTGGATGCACAAGTAGTATCTCTACTTGGTGCAGAATTTTTGGCTAGCAAGGCTGAGGGGCAAGCACCACATGTTGAAGGATCTATGACAATATAACTTCTATGTGAATGTGAATAAACATAAACCATTACGTTGTCTTCCTTGTCCAACGTCAACAATCTCTTCCTTATAGCAATCATTCAGGAATTGCTTGTATGACCAATATTGTGATTGTCAAGCTTCAAAAGATTTCACTTTCTAAACCCAATGTGAAGCTACTACTAGGCATGATATAATTTCAACTTCATGATATTCAATTCATTCAACAATTTACTCATAGGATATAGGTGAAGCACAAGAGTAAATGATGAGCTACTCCAAAAAGTTATAAGTGAAGATCAAGCGAGTAGTTATGTAAATGGGTAGCTATTTGAGGACTCTCTCTTATTTAAAAGCTTTCAGATCTAAGTATTTTATTAAAATAGCAAGCAAAACAAAATGACATTTCAATAATAGCACACATCATGTGAATAAGCAAAAACTTAGGCTCAACCCATACTAACCGATAATTGTTGAAGAAGAAAGGTGGGATGCCTACCGGGGCATCCGCAAGCTTAGATGCTTGAGACTTCTTGAAATATTATTTTGGGGTGCCTTGGGAATCCCAAGCTTGAGCTTTTGTGTCTCCTTAATTCCTTTTATATCGCGGTTTCCCTAAATCTTAAAAACTTCACCCACACAAAACTCAACAAGAACTCGTGAGATAAGTTAGTATAAACCAGTGCAAAAACCTTATCATTCTCTACTATAGCAAATCACTAAAATTATTATTCAACATTGAATACTAAATGCCTCTGCATATTTAATACCCCTATCCTCAAATAGAATCATTAAACAAGCAAACATATGCAAACAATGCAACATAACAGCAATCTGCCAAAATAGTACAGTCTGTAAAGAATGCAAGAGTATCAATACTTATTTAACTCCAAAAATTATGAAAAATTACCACAATGTAGAAATTTTATCAGAGCTTATTGTGCAGAAAGTTTCAACATTTTATCACATTCCTACTTTTCTAGAGAATTTTTGCAACAACAATAAACTTTCTGTTTTGAAACAGCAACTCATAAACTTGCAAGATAAGCATGGTAAAGGCTATCCTTGACATTTTATTGAAAAAAACATGCAAAACATTATTCTAAATAATAGAAAGAAAATAATAACAAGATAAAGCGACACTCCAAGCAAAACACATATCATGTGATGAATAAAAATATTGCTCCAAGTGAGGTTACCGATAATGTTGGAGACGAAACAGGGGATGCCTTCAGGGGCATCCCCAAGCTTAGTTGCTTGGATCTTCCTTGAATATTAACTTGGGATGCCTTGGGCATCCCCAAGCTTAGGGTCTTATCACTCCTTATTCTCCGCATATCGATGTCTCACCCAAAACTTGAAACTTCAACCACACAAAACTTAATGGAACTTCCTGAGATAGGTTAGTATGATAAAGAGCAAACCATTTCACTTTGGTACTTTCAAAGACAAGATTCATAATTTTTCTCACACAATGCCTACTGTAGTATATCATTTCCACAATTTATATTGAGCAACATAAGCCATAGAAACTAGAAAACAAGCAAACTATGCATTGAATACAGAATCTGTCAAAAATAGAACAGTCTGTAGTAATCTGTACTCCAACCATACTTCTGCTACTCCAAAAATTCTGAAAAATTAGGAAAGCCTGGGAAATTTTTCTATTAATCTTATGAAAAAAGAATCAGTATTTTACCACGCTTTTGTTAAAAAAGAGATTTATTTTCCTGAGCGCAAAAGTTACTGTTTTTCAGCAAGATCAAATCAATTATCACCATAGACCATCCCAAAGGTCTTACTTGGCACTTTATTGAAACGAAAGCAATAAAACATGATTACTATGGTAGCCTAATCATGTGAACACACAAAAACAGTAGGTAAAAGTGTTGGGTTGTCTCCCAAAAAGCGCTTTTCTTTAATGCCTTTTAGCTAGGCACGATGATTTCAATGATGCTGGCATAAAAGATAAGGATTGAAACACAAAGAGAGCATCATGAAGCATATGGCTAGCACATTTAAGTCTAACCCACTTCCTATGCATAGTGATTTTGTGAGAAAACAACTCATGGTAACAAGAAATCAACTAGCATAGGAAGGCAAAACAAGCATAACTTCAAAACTTTCAACACATAGAGAGGAAACTTGATATTATTGCAATTCCTAGAAGCATAAGTTCCCCCCTCATAATAATTTTCAGTAGCATCATGAAGAAATTCAACAATATAACCATCACATAAAGCATTCTTTTCATGACACAAAATCATAGGAAACTTATTACTCTCCACATAAGCTAATTTCTTCTCATCAATAGTAGTGGGAGCAAACTCAACAAAATAACTATCATGAGAGTGAAAATTAATATCATGATGACAAGTTTCATGGTTATCATTATCCGTTATATCATACATGTCATCACCATAATCATCATAGATAGCAACTTTGTTATCATAGTCAATTGAAACCTCATCCAAAATGGTGAATTTATCACTAAATAAAGTCATGACCTCTCCAAATCCAATTTTATCAATATAATCATCATAAATAGGAGGCATGCAATCATTATAAAAAATTTGCACATCAAAACTTGGGGGACTAGAAATATCATCTTCATCAAACATAGCATCCCCAAGCTTATGGCCTTGCATACCATTAGCATCATGGATATTCAAATAATTCATACTAACAACATTGCAATCATGCTCATCATTTATACCAAACATTTTATTGAATTATTCTTCTGTTAATTGACCACAATTTTCCTTTCCGTCATTTTCACAAAATACATAATAAAGATGAATAATATGATGCAACCTCAATTCCATTTATTTGTAGTTTTCTTTGTATAAACCAAACTAGTGATAAACAAGAAACTAAAAGATTCGATTGCAAGATCTAAAGATATACCTTCATGCACTCACCTCCCCGGCAATGGCGCTAGAAAAGAGCTTGATGTCTACTATGCAACTTTATTCTTGTAGACTCATGTTGGGTCTCCAAGCGTAGAGTTTTGTAGGACAATAGCCATTTCCCCTCAAGTGGATGGCCTAAGGTTTATCAAGCCGTGGGAGGTGTACGATGAAGATAGTCTCTCTCAAAAGAACCCTGCAACCAAATAACAAAGAGTCTCTTGTGTCCCCAACACACCAAATACAGTGGTAATTTGTATAGGTGCACTAGTTCGGCGAAGAGATGGTGATACAAGTGTAATATGGATAGTAGATATTGATTTTCGTAATAGGAACGTTAAAAACAGCAAGGTAGCAATTGATAAAATGGAGCACAAACGGTATTGCAATGCTTGAAAATGAGGCCTAGGGTCCGTACTTTCGCTAGTGCAACCTCCCAACAATGCTAATATAATTGTATCACATAACCATCCCTCAACATGCGATGAAGAATCACTCCAAAGTTCCTATCTAGTGAAGAACATAAGAAGAAATTGTTTGTAGCTATTCTTTCCGATCAATCTATCCAAGAGTTCGTACTCAAATAACACCAAGTTATTCTTTCTGATCGATCTATCAAGATTTCATACTAAAATAACACTAAGTTACTCTTTCCGATCGATCTATCAAGAGTTCGTACTAAAATAACACCAAAGAAAATTCAGATTCATAATACTCAATCCAACACAAAGAACCTCAAAGAGTTCCCCAAGATTTCTACCGAAGAAACAAAGACGGGAACGCGCATCAACCCCTATGCATAGATTACCCCAATTTCACCTCGGGAATCCGCGAGTTGAGTGCCAAAACACATATCAAGTGAATCAATATGATACCCCATTGTCACCACAGGTATTCATATGCAAGACATATATCAAGTGCTCTCAAATCCATAAAAAAGTATTCAATCCGATAAAATGAAATCTCAACGGGAAAACTTAATTCATCAAAACAAGATTGAGAGGGAGAAACACCATATGATCCGACTATATTAACAAAGCCCGCGATAAAACAAGATCGTGACATCTCAAGAACACGAGAGAGGGAGAGAGAGAATAAACACATAGCTACTGGTACAAACCCTCAGCCCCGAGGGTGGACTACTCCCTCCTCATCGTGGTGGCCGCCGGGATGATGAAGATGGCCACCGGTGATGATTCCCCCCTCTGGCGGAGTGCGGGAACGGGGTCTAGATTGGTTTTCGGTGGCTACACAGGCTTGTGGAGGCGGAACTTCTCATCTAGGTTTACCCCGAGGGTTTTTGGAATATTTGGGAATTTATAGGGCGAAGAAGGGGTGCGGGACGCCACCGAGGTGGGCACAACCCACCTGGGCACGCCTGGGCCCCTAGGCTTGCCCTGGTGGGTTGTGCCCCCTTGGGGCACCCCCCAGGTGCTACTCTGGCCCACTGGTGGTCTTCTGGTCCGTAAAAAATCCACAAAAAGTTTCGCGGTGTTTGGACTCCGTTTGATATTGATTTCCTGCGATGTAAAAAACAAGCAAAAATAGCAACTGGCAATGGGCACTAGGTCAATAGGTTTGTCCCAAAAGATGATATAAAGTTGCTATAAAATGATTGTAAAACATCCAAGAATGATAATATAACAGCATGAATATTTCATAAGTTATAGATACGTTGGAGACGTATCAGTACTCTCTATCCCAGTGACAGAAAGGGACACGACATGTATTTGTATTGTTGCCATTAAGGGTAAAATGATGGGGTTTATTCATATTAATTGACTTTACTTTGTCTACATCATGTCATCTTGCTTAAGGCGTTACTCTGTTTTTCATGAACTTAACACCATATATGCATGCTGGATAGCGGTCGATTGGTGGAGTAATAGTAGTAGATTGCAGCTAGGAGTCGGTCTACTTGTCTCGGAATGATGCCTATATTCATGATCATTGCCTTGGATATCGTCATAACTATGCACTTTTCTATCAATTGCCCAACAGTAATTTGTTCACCCACCATATGTTATGTGTTTGAGAGAGAAGCCTCTAGTGAAAACTATGGCACCGGGTCTACCTTTATCATATTACAAAAACCAAATTACCCTTGCGGCATTTTTTATCTTTTATTTTTGTGTTGCAATTTATTTATCTACCACTACAAGATTTGATCCTTGCAAGTAACACGTTGGGTGCAAGTGTTTGCTTTTGTGTGTACAGGTGTTGTCCATGAGGCTTTGCGTGATTCTCCTATTGCTTCGATAAACCTTGGTTCCCATTGAGGGAAATACTTATCTCTACTGTACTGCGTCTCCCCTCCTCTCCGAGGGAAAATCCCAGCACATCTCACAAGTAGCAAGCCCGGCCTCTATTACTGAACACTTGGTTTCATTTATATGAATGGAACAGGGGACATGGTGCCTTTCCTTCTAAAAAAGAAATTAAAAAATACATGTTATTTAATTTTGTCGGTACTTTGACAAATATTATGAGTAAATGTTTTATCACTTTATGATTATGAGATGCATTAATGGGTAAATACTCTAATCACTGTCAGACTTTGTTGGGATTATTATAAGAAAGTAAAATAAACACTCTTAGAATTATACACAATAGCTTGAGCAGCACTTACAGATGCAAACTTTCATGCATACACACATACACTATGTACTCGACGTTAACGTGTCCTCCCATCGAATGAACATCTTCAAAAGGAGTATACTACTTTTCTCGGCCCATCGAAGATGTAAAAACACCCGTCTACCAACCTAAAGAAGTGAATGCACTAGTTGTTCTTGTTACCACGGCGATGGTGAACACCGCACATGGGGCACGCACATGTGACGAGCTGCCTTCTCATCTACGCACCAAGTGTGCATGTTGCTCGGCATAATGAAGCCAAATGATGCATTCCCTCCACCTCATTTGGCTCCATTATGCAGTGCAACAGGCAAGCTGGTGGTGCACGAAAAGAGCAATGAGCGCCAACTTTATCATGGCAACACAACAAGATGGCGAAGGGATCCTCCTTCGTGACCATCTCCTTTGAGAGTGGTGCCAAGACTGACCGCTCATGGATGTTGAGCAGCAAGGCAATGGTGAGTTATTCATACATGACAATGGAGTGGGTTTGGGGAGGCTGAAAGAGAATGAGCTAACTGGTCATGGAGGTGGTCATCTATTCGGCCATGGCAATGGATGTGGAGGCTGTGAGAATAGAGGATGAGCTATTTGGTCATCGCGAGGATCTTATTATAGCCATGGGCGGTGGGCGCCGGGCGCAAAAAAGTGGCGGCAAAAGTTGGCGGGTGGAGGGAAAAAATGGCGTCAATGCCTGATGGCAGTTAGCACACGCCGACCGCCATTAATCAACAAGCAGTAGGACTGAAATGTTGTGTCTGCCTTCGTCAGGTGATGAGATGAGCCGCGCGGACCGGTAGACTATGCTAGAGATCCTATAAGTACGAGCAATTTGTTCGATAACTGATTAATGTCGTACTCGCAATGCAGTATGTACTGCGTTCTAGACTTCCTGTGTTCGAGCGACAGGAAGCACAATTTTTTGCCTGTTTTAAATTAATTAGATAGTGTAGGGGTTCACCAAAATTATCAGGAACGCTATCAGAAAGTAGATTGACTAATTTCAGAAAAAAAATCTATGTACACTTTCAACACTAGATTAGTCAGGTTAAAAAACAATCAATTATTTTTCTTATTATATTTCAAGACATTGCCATGCTCAACATTTTCTGTGACACTACTTATCGTCCCTGAAAATGGACATGCCTAGTGACACCCAATACCGTCGCCCAAAATCACGCCAGAACGTCGCCAAAGTTGGCTAGGGTGCTGCCCTGCGAGGAAAACACCTCATGACGATGGACCATCACAGTAAGTGATTCTAGGCGACGTTTCCTATTTCCTCGCGAGGGTTTTTGTCATTGAATAGACAAAATTTTATAGTGTGAGGTTCAACAATGCCTCCAACTTAACTGAATGGCCCTTCAATCCTGGGATCGCACTAAGGAAACCACCCTAGGAGTGAATTCATGGTGCCATCTATAGAGTTAAGGGCATCGGATCCATAGGTTAACACAGGGGTGTAAAGTTTTTCATGATTTCTCTCTTTCCCCCAGGAATGCACGTTGCCCTGTGCCGGGGGAAAGAACTTTTGCAATAGGCTTGTTCCCATATTACCCCTGTCGGGAAGCATGTTTCGATGTGACGGTAACGAAGGTATTGTCTGATATATCGTGCGGCCTCGCTTCATTCTCAATGACTTTCACAAAGTTGATAAATACAAGGTTTTATATGAAGTGCTTTGAAATGTAAACCAACTCATACAAAATGAAAGGCCGCCCAGAAAACATCCTCCGGAATAAAGAAAAGGTGGGGCCCATCAAGTTAAACTATAAGCAGAACAAGTATCCATCTAAAAGGGGAGATTTCACAATGTACATTCCACTTCCCGAGTCATGGATCGAGGTGGTATTTTAGAGAACTAGAAATATAGTCACCACACTAATTCTTAAACTTATAGCTTAACAGGATGGTCGCACTTCATATCCCGAAACAGGCGTTCTTGGCACATGTTTGCATGAGTTAATGGAGTTGGAGAGATGATTTCTGTATATTCACTGAACCATCGAGTTACAAGAGTACATATATCCCCTCAGGGAGAGAGCGCAAGAGCTCCTGAAAATGTGGCACGCAGGCCACGAGCCTTGCTAGATCCTATAATCTAGGAGTGGACTCAGTTTACACTACTCAACGTTACAAGTATACAAATGCATGTTTAACACCCCCCCCCCTCAGTCGGAACTCCGTGAGGTAGGACGTTCAGGCTGGCACGGAACTCATGAAACACTTGAGAAGGTAAACCTTTGGTGAACAAATCAGCAAACTGTGAACTCGACGGCACATGCAGGACACGAGCTTCTCCAAGAGCCACACGGTCCCGGACAAAATGGAGATCAATCTCAATATGCTTTGTCCGTTGATGTTGGACGGGGTTGGAGGCAAGATATGTGGCACTGACGTTGTCACAATAAACCACAATAGCTCGGGTCGGAGGACACTTGAGATCATGCAAGAGTTGGCGTAGCCAGCAAGATTCTGCAACACAGTTGGTGACGCCCCTGTACTCCGCTTCGGCACTGGACCTGGAGACGGTGGGTTGACGCTTCGAGGACCAAGAAATGATGTTGTCGCCAAGAAAAACACAGAACCCCGAAGTGGACTTGCGAGTATCGGGACACCCTGCCCAATCAGCGTCGGTGTAGGCAATGAGATCATGAGATGGGGACTTGTAGAGCTGAATGCCATAGTGTGACGTGCCTTGGAGATACCGAAGGATGCGTTTGACCAACTGCATGTGGATGTCACGGGGCTCGTGCATGAAGAGGCAAACTTGTTGGACGGCATAGGATATATCTGGTCGAGCAAGCATAAGGTATTGGAGTGCACCGGCCAAGCTACGGTAGTAGGTGGGGTTGGAAAGGGGTTTGCCGGCGTGGGTGGATAGTTTGGAAGAGGTGTCGACAGGAGTGGACACCGGTTTGCAATGGAGCATGTCAGCACGGTCAAGAATCTCAAGTGTATACTGTTGCTGGCAAAGAAACAAGCCGGAGGAGTTGGGAGTAACATTTATGCCAAGAAAGTGATGTAACTCACCAAGGTCTGACATGGAGAACTCCTTCTTGAGGGAGGCGATGATGGTGTGTAGGGTGGCGGCATTGTTGGCAGTGAGGATGATATCATCCACGTAGACAAGAAGGTATGCTATGGTGTTTCCATGGTGGCGGATGAATAAGGACGAGTCACTCTTGGAAGCACAGAAACCAATGGACAACAAGAATGTCTTGAACCGAAGAAACCACGTCCGAGGGGCTTGTTTCAAACCATAGAGAGACTTGTTGAGGAGGCACACATGATCCGGATGAGAAGCGTCAACAAAACCAGCCGGTTGGGAACAGTAAACAGTCTCCTTGAGATCACCATGAAGAAACGCATTTTTGACATCCAGTTGATGTATTGGCCACGAGTGAGAGGTTGCAAGGCTGAGCACCACACGGATAGTGGCCGGTTTCACGACCGGACTGAAAGTCTCATCATAATCCACACCTTCCTGTTGAGTGAATCCACGGACAACCCGCCAAGCTTTGTAGCGAGCCAATGAGCCATCCGTGTGGAACTTGTGACGAAATATCCACTTCCCCGTAACAATGTTGACACCTGCAGGCTTAGGCACCAAAGACCAAGTAGAGTTATTGATTAAAGCATGATACTCCTCTTGCATATCATGGCGCCAATTAGGGTCCTTAAGAGCTGTTTTGTACGTGGGTGGAATAGGTGAGAGGGGTGTGGAAGTGGCATCAGCAAGAAAAAGGCGGCGCGGCATGCAATAGCCATGTTTGGCTCGAGTAGTCATTTTGTGGGAATTACGTGGGGGATCAGCTGGTTGTGCATGGCGAGGGAGATGTGGCGGAGGGGGAGTGGGCGTGCATGCCTCAGATCCCGAAGAGGATTCGGTGGGGCAAGCGACAGGCATGGAAGACTGGGCTGCAGGTGAGTCAGGGCCGACAGGCGCGGAGAGCGAGGTGGATGCGGCATGAGCGGTTGGTGGGGACGGGGTACAGCTGGCGAGGTGGATCCGGACGAAGGGGTTCGCTCCGCGACGCGGGGAGTGGAGTTGGGGTCGGAATGTGGTTGGCGGCAGGTGGGTGCGGGGGTGCGTGATTGGTGGGGAGGCGGGGATGGTGGGGCGTGGGGCCAGTACGAGGTAGGTAGGGGCGGCAGATCCGAGAGATTGGGTGGGTAGCGCGTGTAGGTGGGTGGATCCGGTGCGGGGTTGGACTGTGTAGCTGGCGGTGTATACGGAAACGAGGTTTCGTCAAAAGTGACATGCCGAGAGACAATAACGCGGCGAGTGGATAAATCATAACACCTGTATCCCTTATGTTCGAGGGGGTACCCTAAGAAAACGCAGCGAGTCGAGCGAGGGGAAAGTTTGTGAGGCATAGTTGCGGATGTGTTGGGAAAACACAAGCATCCAAACACGCGTAGATGATCGTAAGATGGATGAGCGTCGTGAAGAAGAAAGTATGGTGTGGTGTTAGTGATGGCTCTGGAGGGGCGGCGATTGAGAAGGTAGGTGGCAGTGTGTAAGGCTTCGACCCAGAAAGGGGGAGTGAGGTTGGCTTGGATGAGAAGGGAGCGAACAACGTCGTTTGTAGTGCGAATGAGACGCTCTGCTTTGCCGTTTTGGGGAGAGGTGTGGCTGCAGGAGAAGCGATAAACGATGCCATTGGCAGAGAAGAAGGAGCGAAGGGATGAGTTGATAAACTCCCCTCCATTATCGCATTGCATGGCTTTGATGATGACATTGTATTGGGTGTGGATAAATGTGAAAAAGCATTGTAGCGTGGAGGAGGTGTCCGACTTGTTGCGCAAGGGAAACGTCCAAGAGTAGTGAGTGAAATCATCTAGCACAACAAGATAATATTGAAATCCGGAGAAGCTTACAACGGGAGATGTCCACAAGTCACAATGTATTAAATCAAAGGGTGCATATGTTTCGCTAACAGAGGATGAAAATGGAAGACGTGCATGACGTCCTAGTTGACAAGCGTTACATGGAGTGTGCGCACGTTTATTACATGTGCTAAGGAAATCATTGGCGATGGTAGACAGAGAATGTGCGCCGGGGTGCCCAAGTCGACGATGCCACAGATCCGTCATGGAGAGAGCGAACGCCGCCGGTGGTGCATGGTTATTGCCGTAGAAGGGGTAGAGATCACCGTTGCTAACAGAGATCATGAGAACTCTCCGAGTGCGAAGATCCTTCACAAGAAAACCGCAAGGGTAAAATTCAACGGAGCAAGAATTATCCTTAGTAAAACGACGAACGGAAATTAAGCTGGTGACAACATGAGGAGAAACTAGGACATCGGTGAGGCGAAAATCATTGGGAGGGAGAGAGGTAGAGCCAGTTGCCATGACGGGTAAGTGGTGCCCATTGCCAACCAAAATGCTAGAGGGAACATGCTTTAAGGAATAACTAGACCGGGTGAGGTTACCTTGGTTGTCGGTCACATGAGAGGAAGCGCCACTGTCGAAGTACCACTCGGGCGCAGGAGCGGATGGGAAGCCACCGTTGTTGTAGGCGGCGTTGAGCATGGCCGCGTGTTCCCAGGAGGAAGGAGGATGCTGGTAGAACGGCGCGGGGGTCGCCGGCAGGGCGGGCAGGAGCGGGTAAGCCTGCGCATGTGATCCGGGGCGCGGACCAAGGACACCGGCCGCATTGGGCGGGATCCAGCCGGAGCGCGGGGAGGGGAGCGCCATCCCGTAGGGTGCAAAGTAGCCGGTGAAGGGCGACGCGAAGGGAGGAGCGGCGTGGCCGCGTCCAGTGTTGTCGCCGCGCCCACGACCGCGTCCACGACCACGGCCTTGGCCACTGCGGTCACCACCATCGCGGTCACCTCGGCCACGCCCAGGGTGCGGGTGCGGCTGGGGAGGGGCGACCGGAGCGCCGGCAGGAGCACAATTTGCACGATCCGGGGCGCGACCACCCATGTTGGAGCCGGAACCAGAGGCGCCGCCACTCGTCAGGGCGGACGCAGAGGCGCTCTCTTCAGCCGCACGATGCTCCTGGGATTCCTTGGCGAGGACGTCCCAGGAGAGGACGGTGTCGAAGGGCAGTTCCTGATCACCAAGGACAACCCGGATCGTGTCGAGCCGCTTGTCGAGGCCATGGAGGAACTGGGTGGTGAGGTCCACCTCGGTGACGGTGCGGTCGATGTCGGCAAGAGCGTTGGTGAGGAGTTTCATCCGGCGAGCGTACTCGGAGACAGATAGATCGCCCTGCTTGAGGTTGCGATACTTGCGGTTGAGTATCATGAAGCGAGCGGCGCGATTGGCAAGAAAGTAGTCGCGGATCTTGTTCCAGAGGGCGAAAGTGGTGGTGGCGCCGACGACGTGATCACACATGGTGTCCGAGAGGGTGGCGTAGATCCACAGAACGACATGGGCATCAAGCTCAAGGTAGGTGGCGGAAGTGTTGGGTGGCGGCGGGTGTTCGATGAGGTGGGAGATGCCGTAGCGGACGAGAACCATGAGAAAGAATGTTTTCCATTTGTGATAATTGTGGTCGGCGGGGTTGAGGAGGAACTTGATGTGGTTTGTGATATGATCTAGGAAGATGGGGTTGCGGGGAGCAGGCGCCGGAGGAGCAGGAGGGGCGGCTGTGTTGAACAGAGGGCCAAACTGGGTGCCCGCGGCGGGGGAGGTGCCGAAGACGAACGGCAGGGAGGAAGCAGTGGAGGAGGCCGCAGCAGGTGCCGTCGAAGAGGAGGAGAGATCGCCGGGGGAGGTGGCGGGGCTCGTAGCGGCGGCGGGGGAGGGAGAGGAGGCCATGGTGCGCCTGGTAATTGATACCAAGTTGGAGAGATGATTTCTGTATATTCACTGAACCATCGAGTTACAAGAGTACATATATCCCCTCAGGGAGAGAGCGCAAGAGCTCCTGAAAATGTGGCACGTAGGCCACGAGCCTTGCTAGATCCTATAATCTAGGAGTGGACTCAGTTTACACTACTCAATGTTACAAGTATACAAATGCATGTTTAACAAATGGTTTAACGCCTACATAATTTTAACAGGAGTGCTTGGCTTATTCAACACACAAGGTGCCAGATCTTGACTCCAAAGGGGTGCTTCAGTGCTTGCTAATCAGGCGCCGGTCGGGTCAAGGTCCGTGCTAACCATGTGGAACCCATCTCCGGCCTGATCAATCTTGATGATGAAGGAGTTCATCAGTTCGAGTAGCCTCCCAAGTAGCTCTTGATAACCCACAAATATAGGGGATTGTTTGTAGCCTATTTTGATAAATAAGAGTGTCGAACCCAACAAGGAGCTAAAGGTAGAACAAATATTCCCTCAAGTTTTATCAACCACCGATACAACTCCACCCACACTTAACATTTGCTTTACCTAGAACAAGAATAAAACTAGGCAAGAATAAAACAATGAATAAATTGAAAGATAATAAAAGTAGTAGTTTAGTAGAAAGCTTTTGTCACACAAGAAAGTTATTTGTCCCTAGGTGATCAATAACTAGACCGGTGATCATTATTGCAATTTTATATGAGGGAGAGACATGAGCTAACATACTTTGCGACTTGGATCATATGCACTTATGATTGGAACTCTAGCAAGCATCTGCAACTACCAAATATCATTAAGGTAAAACCCAACCATATCATTAAGTATCAAGTCCTCTTTGTCCCATACGCAAGAACCCACTTACTCGGCTCTGGGCTTCTGTCAGTCACGCCACCCACCATAAGCCAATCATGAACGTATTGCAACAACCTACATCGAGGATCCCTCACGTTTGCACGACATGGAGGGCACCGCAGGACGACACCAAAATAAAAATATACAACTCAAACCAATCATGATCACCAATCACCCCATAGGGCAAAACAAATCTACTCAAACATATATCATTGGATAACAATATATAGTGTTGAGCACCATGTTTAAGTCGAGAATTGCAGCAGAATAGAGAGGTTACACAACTGCATAGAGGGGGAGAAAGTTGGTGTTGACGGTAGCAACGTTGTTGATGTAGATCATCGTCACGATCCTTGCCCCGGAGGCACTCTGGCGCCACCAGGCGAGAGAGGGAGAGAGCCCCCCTCCTTGGCCTCCCCCTAGATGGGAGGAGAGTTCCCCCTCTGGTCCATGGCCTCCATGGTGGCGGAGGGGCGGGAGCCCCTCCAAGATTGGAGCTATCTCTCTGTTATCTTCTGTTTTGCGTTCCCGTTTTCTGGCTTTCAGCGTTTCTTAAATATCCGGAGATCCGTAACTCCGATTGAGCTGAAATTTTAACACAGTTTTTTTCCGGATATAAGCTTCCTTGCGCCTGAAGAAGAGCCCCAACCAACTTACGGGGTGCCCACAAGGCACCACCACGCGTCGGGGGATGCTGGCGCGCCCATGTGTCTTGTGGAGGCCGTGGGCCTCCGTTTGCGTTGATTCCACCTCCCCAAAATCACATACATTCCAAAAAAATCTCCGTAAATTTTTATCGCATTTTGACTTTGTTTGATATGGATATTCTGTGAAACAAAAAACATGCAACAAACATGAACTAGCACTGGGCATTGGATCAATATGTTAATCCCAGAAAATAATATAAAATGTTGCCAAAATATATAAAAGTTTTATAATATTAGCATGGAACAATAAAAAATTGTAGATACGATGGAGACTTATCAGCTCTGGCCCCATGAACGTTGGCTATAGCGCTGAACCGGGTCTTGTAACAGCAAGCTGGCGTCCGCCAACCCCCCAAAGGTTGCTGGGTTCCACCGCCCGGGTGCACTTTAAGCAAGAGCATAAAGCTCCGATACGGTGTGCACCCAGTAAGCCGCCATCGCTTTGCGTACCTGAGTGCTGTGAATGTTCAAGTAGAAGGTCATGATGATGAAGGCGACAGGCAGCCTGTGGATTCCGTCCTCCACCCGGTGAAAGGCGTTGGATGTACTCACAAAGTGACTCGCCTGGTTTCTGCTTGATGTTGCGAAGCGAGATGTAGGTGGGACGAGCTACCGCGAGATCCTTCCTCGACGGTAGCCACGCATGAGCACCGCAGGTGATGTCCCACCTTGCCGCTAGTGGGAATGAACCGCATAGCCCGGGGCTTGCCATACATGTGGTCCTTTGGGGGCGAGTCAGGGCACCCTCTTTTCACCGACGGGGACGAAGGATCTGCAGATGTCGGAAGGCGTGGCTACAGCCTTAGGCAACCGCACCTTGGCCATCCTTGCTTGGTGACGAAGGGTCTGATTAAGATGATGATAGATCCGGCATCGCCAAAGACGCTGACAACTTTGTCGATGTAGATCTACCCGAGCGCCCCCCCCCCCCTATCTAGCGCGCTAGATGTCGGCGGGCGTGTGCAGAACACACACGTGACACCGTGGACTAGAGACGTCCTTTTGCTAGTTTGTGTATGGGGCGTGGAGGTGATAAACTACACTACCTAAATGCACGATGTGACACAATGATTTACCCAGGTTCGGGCCGCATGGTTGCGTAATACCCTACTCCTGCTTTGTGTGTGTTTATGTTTGGTGGATGGCAAGCTACAAGTCCTTACCTGGAATAGGAAGCATTGTGTGCTCCTACTGGTGTTCTGCCGAATTTCCAACCTTGAATAGATCTCTTCTATCTAGTCTAAGAAAAACCTTTTTCTCTCTATAGCCTGATCCTCCTCTTATAGCTCAAGGGGTACCACAATAGCTTAATTAGCTGCTAAAGAACTACCCTAGTTCTGGCCAGGTAGGTGAGTGCATTAAATGCTTGTTGAAGTGTCATTACCTTTTGTCTAGGAATGAACGTTTGTCTTGTCACCACCGACCATGGTACCACATGTGTGGGGCGTGACACACCTCAGTATAGGTCTACGCCATGCGGCGGGATGGGAGAGTGCTTCACCCCTTGCGTCTTGTCCATCTTCTGGCATGCCTGCCCACCTGCCGCGTAGCACAGGGGCTTTGCGGGCGCGGAACAACCGCGCCATGCGTGGGTGAGGCAATAGCTTGTTGTCAAAGGATTGCTGAGTGCGGGCCAACTAGGGATGGTTGTTGCCGAACAAGATCGTTCCCGGGTCTTGTTCGGCGGGTGCTATTGCAGGGTAGTTTGCTTCAATCTTGCTTGTTCCTTAGCTTGGATGGGCTTGAATGATGGCCATGTAGATCTTCTTAGACAAAGATCAACATGCCACCACAGAGCCTTGGCTTCCCTCAGAAGAAGCTGCTTGATGTAGTTCTTCACGAAGATCTACATACCACCATTGGTTCAGAAGAGAAAACCAATGACAAGTAATTCCTTCTTCATCTTGAATCTAGTCCAAGGGTGACCATGGCGCGCGTGTGGTTGGATCCGTGAACCCAGCCATCATGGTACCGACACTCAGTCACACAATCGGCTAGGGTTTGACTGGCGCATTGGCTTTAGCCGAGTGGGATGGCCTCCAGCTGTCCAATCAGTAGCCTTTACGACTGCTTAAGGGATCGAGAACCATGTGCCCGGCCGCATGGACCAACGCGTCGGAGCCGGATGTTCAGTGGCAAACGAAGCAGTAAATTAATTGTGTCTAGTGTGGGGCCCAATAAATTTGGTGCTTTCTTCTTGGTCCTGCGGGACCAGACTGTCTAGCAGGTCAAATTTTCATGGTATCTAAATTCCCCACCACTGAATAGACTGTCTAGTCTAGATCGCCCAGACCGTCTAGTAGTGCATTTTTTTAGTAAAACGACTAGTTTTCACCTACCACTGTCTCGTTAGGGTTACCCCTTGAGCATATTTCATATCCATTCTCCATACTTCTTCTCCACCTCTCACAAACCCTAATTCTTTGATTCTTTGGGGGGGGGGTCTTGGAGAGATTCAAGGGGAAAGAATACAGAAACAATATCTACTCATTCCCCACAATTTGTGTAGGGTAATGCAGTAGAAGACAAAAAAAAATTTACTACGTACACGTACAGGACCACTATGAAGATAAATAGAAGGATTGATCTGATCATTACCAACTGGTAGCAGCATCAGAGCAAGAGTTGGTGAAGATCATCAATGCAGATTCCCGCAGTTAAGATTTTACAACCTCACAACTACTTGAATATTTCATCCCTTTAACAGAAGATCGAACGTATGATCTCTCTACTGGGTTTCACACATACGGTGTCACCGATCTAGTGACACTTTGCCACCAATAATTAATAACTACTGGAGACTAGGCAACCTTATGGCAGAATAAAACTATTTTGTGGAGGACGAGAGAGAGAGAGAGAGAGAGAGAGAGAGAGAGAGAGCAGATCATTACATGCCATTGTTGGTGAACTTGAGATGTCTTGGAGAGATCCTATCCTTCTTTATTTACAAGGGAAGGGAGGGGTGGGGGAGGCAAGGAAGTGGCTGCCCAAAGGGGGGCCCCTTCACAAACATCACCCACAAAAAGGGGAAGGTTACCCACAAGGCCTCCCTTTCCTAGGCGCCCCAACAAGCCCCTCCCCTAAGGGCCACGCCTCCTGATGTCTACTACACAACCTTCTTCTTGTAGACGTTGTTGGGCCTCCAAGTGCAGAGGTTTGTAGGACAGTAGCAAATTTCCCTCAAGTGGATAACCTAAGGTTTATCAATCCGTAGGAGGCGTAGGATGAAGATGGTCTCTCTCAAGCAACCCTGCAACCAAATAACAAAGAGTCTCTTGTGTCCCCAACACACCCAATACAATGGTAAATTGTATAGGTGCACTAGTTCAGCGAAGAGATGGTGATACACGTGCAATATGGATGGTAGATAAAGGTATTTGTAATCTGAAATTATAAAAACAGCAAGGTAACTAATGATAAAAGTGAGCGTAAACGGTATTGCAATGTGTTGAAACAAGGCCTAGGGTTCATACTTTCGCTAGTGCAAGTCCTCTCAACAATAATAACATAATTGGATCACATAACTTTCCCTCAACATGCAACAAAGAGTCACTCCAAAGTCACTAATAGCGGAGAACGAACGAAGAGATTATGGTAGGGTACAAAACCACCTCAAAGTTATTCTTTCCAATATATCCGTTGGCTATTCCTATAGGTGTCACAAACAGCCCTAGAGTTCGTACTAGAATAACACCTTAAGACACAAATCAATCAAAACCCTAATGTCACCAAGATACTCCAATGTCACCTCAAGTATCCGTGGGTATGATTATACGATATGCATCACACAATCTCAGATTCATCTATTCAACCAACACATAGGACCTCAAAGAGTGCCCCAAAGTTCTACCGGAGAATCATGACGAAAACGTGTGCCAACCCCTATGCATAGGTTCATGGGCGGAACCCGCAAGTTGGTCACCAAAACATACATCAAGTGAATCACGTGATATCCCATTGTCACCACAGATATTCACCGCAAGACATACATCAAGTGTTCTCAAATCTTTAAAGACTTAATCCGATAAGATAACTTCAAAGGGGAAACTCAATCCATTACAAGAGAGTAGAGGGGGAAGAAACATCATAGGATCCAAATATAATAGCAAAGCTCACGATACATCAAGATTGTATCACCTCAAGAACACGGGAGAGAGAGATCAAACACATAGCTACTGGTACATACCCTCAGCCCCGAGGGAGAACTACTCCCTTCTCGTCATGGAGAGCACTGGGATGATGAAGATGGCCACTGGAGAAGGATTGCCCCCTCCGGCAGGGTGCCGGAATGGGTCTAGATTGGTTTTCAGTGGCTACGGAGGCTTCTGGCGGCGGAACTCCCGATCTATTGTGCTCCCCGATGTTTTTAGGGTATATGGAGATATATAGGCAAAAGAAGTACGTCAGGGGGCCACGGGGGGCTCACGAGGGTGGAGGGCGCGCCCAGGGGGTGGGTGCGCCCCCCTGCCTCGTGACCTCCTCGCAGATCCCCCAACGTGCACTCCAAGTCTTCTGGGCTTCTTTCCTTCCAAAAATGAGTTCCGTGAAGTTTCAGGTCAATTGGACTCCGTTTGATTTTCCTTTTCTTCGAAACCCTAAAATAGGGTAAAAACAGAAACTGGCACTCGGCTCTGGGTTAATAGGTTAGTCCCAAAAATGATATGAAAGTGTATAATAAAGCCCACAAACATTCAAAATAGTAGATAATATAGCATGGAGCAATCGAAAATTATAGATACGTTGGAGACGTATCAGCATCCCCAAGCTTAATTCCTGCTCGTCCTCGAGTAGGTAAATGATAAAAAAGAATTTTTGATGCGGAGTGCTACTTGGCATAATTTCAATGTAATTCTTCTTAATTGTGGTATGAATATTCAGATCCATTAGATTCAAGACAAAAGTTCATATTGACATAAAAATGATAATACTTCAAGCATACTAACAAAGCAATCATGTCTTCTCAAAATAACATGGCCAAAGAAAGCTATCCCTACAAAATCATATAGTCTGGCTGTGCTCCATCTTCACCACATAAAATATTTAAATCATGCACAACCCCGATGACAAGCCAAGCAATTGTTTCATACTTTTGATGTTCACAAACTTTTTCAATCTTCACGCAATACATGAGCGTGAGCCATGGATATAGCACTATAGGTGGAATAGAGTGGTGGTTGTGGAGAAGACAAAAAGGGGGAAGATAGTCTCACATCAACTAGGCGTATCAACGGGCTATGGAGATGCCCATCAATAGATATCAATGTGAGTGAGTAGGGATTGCCATGCAACGGATGCACTAGAGCTATAAATGTATGAAAGCTCAACAAAAGAAACTAGTGGGTGTGCATCCAACTCGCTTGCTCACGAAGACCTAGGGCATTTTGAGGAAGCCCATCATTGGAATATACAAGCCAAGTTCTATAATGAAAGATTTCCACTAGTATATGAAAGTGACGACATAGGAGACTCTCTATCATGAAGATCATGGTGCTACTTTGAAGCACAAGTGTGGTAAAAGGATAGTAGCATTGTCCCTTCTCTCTTTTTCTCTCATTTGTTTATTATTTTTTTTATTTGGGCCTTTTCTCTTTTTATGGCCTCTTTTCTTTCTTTTCTTTATTTGGGATTCTTTGGCCTCTTTTATTTATTTTTCGTCCGGAGTCTCATCCCGACTTGTGGGGGAATCATAGTCTCCATCATCCTTTCCTCACTCGGACAATGCTCTAATAATGATGATCATCACACTTTTATTTACTTACAACTCAAGAATTACAACTCGATACTTAGAACAAGATATGACTCTATATGAATGCCTCCGGCGGTGTACCGGGATGTGCAATGACTCATGAGTGACATGTATGAAAGAATTATGAATGGTGGCTTTGCCACAAATACGATGTCAACTACATGATAATGCTAAGCAATATGACAATGATGGAGTGTGTCATAATAAACGGAATGGTGGAAAGTTGCATGGCAATATATCTCGGAATGGCTATGGAAATGCCATAATGGGTAGGTATGGTGGCTGTTTTGAGGAAGGTATATGGTGGGTTTATGGTACCGGCGAAAGTTGCGCGGTACTAGAGAGGCTAGCAATGGTGGAAGGGTGAGAGTGCGTATAATCCATGGACTCAACATTAGTCATAAAGAACTCACATACTTATTGCAAAAATCTATTAGTTATCGAAACAAAGTACTATGCGCATGCTCCTAGGGGGGTAGATTGGTAGGAAAAGACCATCGCTCGTCCCCGACCGCCACTCATAAGGAAGACAATCAATAAATAAATCATGCTCCGACTTCATCACATAACGGTTCACCATACGTGCATGCTACGGGAATCACAAACTTCAACACAAGTATTTCTCAAATTCAAAACTACTCAACTAGCATGACTCTAGTATTACCATCCTCATATCTCAAAACAATCATCAAGCATCAAACTTCTCATAGTATTCAACACACTCATAAGAGAATTTTATTATTCTTGAATACCTAGCATATTAGGATTTTAAGAAAATTACCATGCTAGTTAAGACTCTCAAAATAATCTAAGTGAAGCATGAGAGTTCATCTATTTCTATAAAATAAAACCACCACCGTGCTCTAAAATGATATAAGTGAAGCACTAGAGCAAATGACAAACTACTCTGAAAGATATAAGTGAAGATCAATGAGTAGTCGAATAATTATGCAACTATGTGAAGACTCTCTAACATTTAATAATTTCAGATCTTGGTAATTTATTCAAACAGCAAGCAAATCAAAATAAAATGACATCTAAGAATAGCAAACATCATGTGAAGAAGCAAAAACTTAGGATCAACCGGTACTAACCGATAGTTGTTGAAGAAAAAAGGTGGGATGCCAACCGGGGCATCCCCAAGCTTAGATGCTTGAGACTTCTTGAAATATTATCTTGGGGTGCCTTGGGCATCCCCAAGCTTTAGCTTTTGTGTCTCCTTAATTCCTCTCATATCATGGTCTCCCTAAATCTCAAAAGCTGCATCCACACAAAACTCAACAAGGACTCATGAGATAAGTTAGTATAAACCATTGCAAAAACCTTATCATACTCTACTGTATAAAATCACTAAAATTATTATTCAGCATTTCATACTAAATGCCTCTGCATATTTAATAGTCATATCCTCAAATAGAATCATTAAAGAAGCAACCATCTGCAAACAATGCAAACATAACAGCAATCTGCCTAAACAGGATAGTCTGTAAAGAATGTTGCAACATCCATACTTCCCTAGCTCCAAAAATTATGAAAGAAAATTCCCACTGTAGTAAATTTATCAGAGCTTAATATGCAAAAGGTTTCGACATTTTATCACATTCTGACTTTTCTAGGGAATTATTGCAACAGCGGGAAACTTAATGTTTTCAAACAGCAACATGTATACTTGTAACATAGGCATAGTAAAGGCTATCAATGCCACTTTTATTGAAATAAAAGATGCAAAACATTGTTCTAAATAACAGCAAGCAAATCCAAACAAAATAAATTGACGCTCCAAGCAAAACACATATCATGTGGTGAATAAAAATACAACTCCAAGTAAAGTTACCGATGAATGAAGACGAAAGAGGGGATGCCTTCTGGGGCATCCCCAAGCTTAGGATCTTGGCTATCCTTGAATATTACCTTGGGGTGCCTTGGGAATCCCCAAGCTTAGGCTCTTGCCACTCCTTATTCCATAGTCCATCGAATCCTTACCCAAAACTTGAAAACTTCACAACACAAAACTTAACAGAAAACTCGTAAGCTCCGTTAGTATAAGCAAATAAATCACCACTTCAAGGTACTATAATGAACTCATTCTATATTTATATTGGTGTTAAACCTACTGTATTCCAACTTATTTATGGTTTATAAACTCTTTTACCAGCCATAGATTCATCAAAATAAGCAAACAACACACGAAAAACAGAATCTGTCAAAAACAGAACAGTCTGTAGTAATCTGGATCAAACGTATACTTCTGGAACTCATAAAATTCTCAAATAAATTGCTGTACCTGAGGCATTTATCTATTAATCATATGAAAAAAGAATTAACTAAATAGCACTCTTCAAATAAAAATGGCAGCAATTCTCGTGAGCGCTAAAGTTTCTGTTTTTTACAGCATGATCAACAAGACTTTCCCCAAGTCTTCCCAAAGGTTCTACTTGGCACAAACACTAATTAAAAGCATAAAACCACATCTAAACAGAGGCTAGATGATTTATTTATTACTAAACAGGAGCAAAAATGTAACATCCCAAAATTCTAAATTTTCGAATGTTATAATAAATAGATAGATTTGATTGATTGTCTGAAAGTGAGTGAATTCGAAACTTTTTGAAAGTTAAATGAGAGGGAATAAAAGGACTTTCCTAAACTTTCATATTTTCTTTCTGATCTCCATGAATTCAAATTCTTTTCAAATACAAAACCCTTGAGCGAAGATGATACGACTTCTTCCATTTAATTAAATGAGAGGGTATTCGAAAATAATTGAATTTCATTTGAAAATATTTCAATTCATAAACTTCATGCAGCTCAATGATTTTCATTAAAGAAGATAAAATTACTTCTTCAAATTATATGAAATATGAGTTGGGAGTTTCAAAGAATTAAATTCAAAGTTCTTTTGAATTTATTTTTAATTTGGAGTTATTTGAGTTTTATTCAAATTATTTTTCTCCAAAAATAAAATATATGGAAAATAGGGTAACATGATTCCCTACAATAGAAAATTAGAGAAAAAATAATTTGAAATCATTTTGGTATTTTAAAATGATTTTTATTGGGTTTTATTAGACCAGTAGCACTCTTTGATTTATCTGAATTTGTGTGGATTTTATTTGAAGTTATAAAAATGTTCAAGCTGTAGGAAATCTTTTTCTAAAAATTTTGATATATTATATGTCTATATAATATTTTATTTTTGTTTTTTTATTTTTTTTGTTTGTCTGGAAAAAAAATCTTTATAAAAAAATCTCTCTTCACCGACCGAGCCGGCCCAGCCACCGGGCCAGGCCGCGGCCCAGCCTCGCGCTATCCCCGAGCTAGCGACGGACTCCGTCCGTCGTACGCCGCCGCGCCGCCATGGGAGCCGTCCCCGACCCGGGCTCTCCTCGTCGTCGACCCCTTCCCCACGCCACCCCTCGCCTCCTCCCCTGGCCTTTAAAAGACGGGCCCCCCACGTCGCGCCCTCGACCCCGCTCCTCCCCGCTTCGCCGCACCGCTGCCACCGCCTGCCGTCGCCAACTGCGCCGCCCCTCCCCGCTTGCTTCGTCGCCGCCGCCCTCCTACATCGCACGTGCCGCGCCACCGCCACCGCGCCACTCTCTGCCGCCGATGCCGCCGCCTCGCAGCCATCCCGGAGCCGCCGGCTTAACCCGCCCCGCTCGCCGGAGCCGCATGGCCCTCGCCGGAGCTCGAACAGATCCGCCGCCGCCGGTTTATTTCGACCGAACCAGTAAACCGCCCGGTCCGTTTATTTCTTTTAGGGTTTAGGTTTTTTTCTCTCGGTTTTATTTTGAAAACCCTGGTTTAGGTTTTTTTAGTTAGATCTATTTTAAAGAACGTTCTTTGTTTAGAACTAGTTAGCGAACGTTCATTATTTAGTCTTTTCTTTTTCTTTTAATTTCGGTCAGGGACCTATTCATGATAAATTTTCTCACAGATTAGTCCCTCTGCTTCAACCGATCACTACTTTTTACTCGTTAGTCCAAATCCAACGAAACCAACGCCCACGTCTTCGTTATGATCCCCTCTATCGAGTAATCCAACTTAAACATGTTTTTGACAAGTTTAAAATTTGAATTAGACCAGATTTGAATTCAAACTTCGTTTGATCATAACTTGAGTTTCGTAGCTCCGTTTGAGTTGATTCTTTTTGCAAATCGAAGCTCTTGACCTAAACCTTCTAATAAGGCCAAATTCACATAATTTTGGTACTGTTAGAAATTGTTTTATGTTGCAAGAGCTATTTGCTTGGTTTTGATGTTTTTCGAATCGTCTTCTTCGATCTTTCTGATCTTTTGAGTGATTGCTTATGTGTGGTTACTATTGCTTGCTTACGATAGATTGACCGGAGTGTGACGAGTAGAACTATCAAGAGTTTTGAGTGCGAATCATCTTCATCAACAGTACAGGCAAGTTCACACTTTGATCATATCCCTTTCATACCCAGTTTTTATGCATTAGTTTCAACCCTCAAACATTGCATGAGTAGGATTGATAACATGTGGGTTTTGGGAAGTAGTTGATGAGGTAGGAACCTATTACCTGTTTATTATCAAACCCTTGGGATTTACTATTACGTTATGCTTACATTGCCATGCTATGCTCATAGACGTGAATTGGGTTTTGAGAGTATTCATGACAGATGTGAGATTGCTAATTAATGGTTTAATTAAGGTGGCAACTTAAACACACATCTGGGTGGATTGAGGCACCTGGTTATTCTAGGATTGCCTGTCTAGGCACCTGGGTAGACCATGATTGCCTGTTTTTTTATGGACCGCCACCCAGGCTCAAAGGGATCATAAGATTATTCATACTAGAAACTTCTGTGTGCAGCCACAAGCTATTATGGGCTCTAGCATAGTTGATTAAGTCGTGCGAAGTCTTACAGGGTAGACTAGCAGATGTAGGGGAAACTAGGTGTAATGGTATATCCATCGTAAGGTGCTAGCGCTTCTGAAAGACTATGTCTCGGTCATCCGTCTTCTCAAACACCATGTAGTGCGAGAAACCAAACGGAGGCAATCGAGTCTTGTGGGGAAAAGTGCGCAAACCTCTGCAGAGTGTATAAACTAATCATGATTAGTTGGGTCCCCGGTTATGGACGTCTTGAGTATCTAGTACTTGGATTATCATGTGAATCTCATCATGTTACTTTAAATTAAGTTTGTTGGGTTTAATGATGTTACTTAATTGGGATTGAGAATGCTGTCAACCATTCTCAATGTTCAACAACCACCATGATAGTTAAATAAAATTTATTCCTTTGCAGTAGGGAAAAATTGGCTTTTCACAAAAACCTTATAACCATAGAGCTTTTCCACCAGCCAAATATGCATGTAGTGATAGCCTTTATTCATCATTATCCTCTGGTGTGAATTTGCTAGTACATTCAATGTACTGACCCTTTGTGGCTGCAACGTCTCATGTTGCAGGATTATCTTACGACGAGTAAGTGATACGTTAGGGTTACGATTTCTACACTCAACTTTGCCATTGGTGTTGATGGGAATCCACAACCTTGTTACTTCCGCTATTTGGATTGAGGTAATAGTATTTACGTTACTTTATACATGTGATTTACCTCTGTTATAAATCCTCGAGTACTGTGTGTGTCAGCATACCGATCCAGGGATGACACTTAAGCACACAGGCTTGATCCATTCGGGTCGGGTCGCTACAAGATGTTATCAGAGCACATGTTGACTGTAGGACGTGACCCTAGAAACGGGCAAGCCCATAGAAAGGATTTTCTCTAAAACTTTCCCTTTCAAAAAGATCTTTCACCTCTCTTCTCTTCTGAGCTTATTCAAAAATTCCCTTTAGTGAGACCATACCCCTTTCCCCTTTTGACCACACGAAAATTCGACTGATGAGACCACTCCAAGAAGTACAAGATATCGGACAACTAAGACCACTTCGGAATGAAGAGTATTTTCTGTGCATCTGAATAATGGAAACTACAACGGTTGAAGACCGAAGACAAGTAGAATTTGAAGGCTCTGAAGAATTCCCAGATTTATATGACCTAGGAAGGCTACCCTTATGGAACTTGGCAGACTATGGAAGTTGTCAATACCCGAGATCAAGGTGAATCAGAGAAAGACCGGAGCATGTAGAGTTAAGAACTCAAAATTTTGTCAAGAAAACCCTAAGGCAGGAGATATCAACTATGGAAGATAGCTCATGGCAATGACAAGGGCAGAAACACGGTTATCCATGATGTTATCGCCCGCTTATGCTATTGTCACCGTGTTGAGTTAAGCATGCATATGCATGGAAGGATTGGATGGTAGAAGGCTGATGGAGCATCTATCAGCAAGAGGTGAAGTTTTAACCTTAGCTAGTGTATCACCAGGATCTGGAGTGTTACATCAAGAAGTTAAGATGGACCTTTAGGAAGCTATATTTTGACAAGGAAGCGTTTCATGAAGAACTCAGGACCCAAAAGTTGAAAGTAGCCAAGCTGGAGGAGCAAAACCTCGAGATACCGGAGATTCGTTAGGAACTGAAGGACGGTAGGACCATGGTTCATGCGAAGGATGTTGAAACCATAAGTTTGGAACGCACTTTCAGAATATTAAAGGACGTCACGAGAGACTTCGCGTCAACAGAGTTGATATGGCAAAAGAACTTGAGAAAGACAAGCATGATCAAAAGAAGCCATTGGAGGCATGAACAAGACTCATAGAGTTAGACGACCTTGAAGATTTATTGACCTTTAGAAGACCAAACCCCTGTCCTATACCTACGTTAGATGCGACGATTGTGAGCTGTCATTTGTTTGATGTTTTTCGACAGCCACAACAAAAATCTGTCTTTTCAAAACTGTTGTTTGCATTGTGTGTATCCCTCTCTATCTCTCTTATCTCACCCCAAACACATGGACCCAATAGAGGATGAATGAAGATGAGCTTATATTTTCTGGACCGATGAGTCAATTGGAGACGGACCAATGGATTCAGAACATGGAGGATCACATGGAGAATAACCCTATGGTTGGACATGATATGACCCATCATGCTCTTCAGTGCTTTGAAAGAGGTGTTGCTACCTGGTGGAGGATGTACCAAACCATCAATGGATGGCAAGGAGTAACCACTTGGAAAGAATTTAAGTTGACTTTGCCAAAGTCTCGGTTTGTGTCCCAGGAGTTGAAGCCTTATGGAAAGGATATGAAGAAACCTTGTGCATGCAAGATTTGTGGAGAAATCTGACACACCCATAAAGAACACAAGGATGAGTGCCCTAATGATAAAGGAAGTCACCCACTTGAAGAATGCCCAACTAGGCAGATTACTTGTTTCTTGTGTGAAGGGACTACCCACTATCCTGCTCAGTGTCACATTTACCCCATGGTACAATGAACCATCCAACAGATGAAAGAAGTAATGAAAGGAGCCCTTATGGAAATTTTAGAAGAACCCGTTATGAAGGAAGAGGTGGAGGACACGCCCAAAGAAGAACTAATTAAACCCTGCACCAAGTCATGCTATTCATGTGGAGAAGAAGGACACATCTCCCAAAATTGTTTGAATGGGGATCTAGTATAATTCCCGACAGAGGAAGTAGAATATGACCCACATGAAAAAGAAGCCATGATTGGCATGGAAAGGTCTAGGAAGAGAAGCAGATTGGATTCTAGGAAGGACCTGAGTCATATCACCTGTTACAGGTGCAAGGAGTCAGGGCACTACCTCAACAGTTGCCCAAAAAGGAAACCTCGATACTTGTCAGAAGTAATATGTTTTAGTTATAATGGAGCAGGGCACTTAGCCAGAGAATGCCCCAAGGAGAAGGAAACTTGTGCTAGATAGTTGAGTTTGCAACAAAAGAATGGAGTAGTAGAAGTGAGAACATTTTCTTTTATATTGAGGTGTTGAGATGAGACATGTAATGGAAAATCGAGAGATTGTAATCACTGGAGAATCAATAAAGTTAGCATTGTTGGTAAAGATTTGGGTTTTATGAGTTGTTACTCTATGAAGAAGGATTTTGACCATTTTTGAAGATATGAGAAATATGGTCTATGGAAGATTTGTGCATTTTAAGGGTGGTAGTGCCTTGTAAGAACCGTTGACCCCTGGAAAAGATAAGGATACTCCACTGAGTGGATTTCGGACAAAATGAATACGAGTTTTGTCTTGATATGTGTGATACTCCAAGAGTGTGTGGGATGAAGTTGGAGACCGTCAGTTGTTGGACCAAATGTGATCAAGGAGTCAAAAGAGAATGCTAAGTTTATTCAAGATAGACTGAAGGTAGCTCAGTCCAGGCAGAAGAGTTATGCAGACTTAAAACTCAAGGAGGTAGTCTATGAAATTGGAGACAGAGCATGTCTTCGTGTGCCCCCTCTGCGAGGAGTTAAACGATTTGGAGTTAAGGGACAGTTGGCCCCGAGATTTGTAGGACCATACCGAGTTTTGGAGCGTATGGGAGAAGTGGCCAATAAGTTGAAGCCACCCGAAGGACTGTCAGGAGTTCATGATGTGTTTCACGTTTCCCAGTTGAAGAAGTGCCATGCAGAGATGGCCAATATTACCTTATAAGGAAGCTTGACCCTGGAAAGGATAATGATGTTCCATGAAGTGGAATATGGACTCCATTAGTATAAGATTTTATCTCGGTATGTGGGATATCCCACGAGGATGAAGAGATAAATTACTATTGGATATAAAGGAGGTATGATGCTGGAAATATGGATCAATGGAAACTCCATGATGAGTCCGAGTAATCATGTCCTAGTTTGGTGCCAATAGAAGGAAAGAAGACAGTACAATTGGATGGATTTAAGAATAGTAGGAAGTTGGAAGTTGGAATAATGATCAGTTGCCCGATGATAAGCTCAAAGGACTACAAGTGATGAGATGGGCCATAACCCACACGCACCAGGACCTGCCAAGAAGCAAGCACATTCTTGCTGATGGAAAAACCCTGGAGGAAGATACGACGTTTATCGGCAGACGATTTTATAGGAGTAACGCAAAACCTGAGAGTTGTGAAGGAACGATAGATATTTTTTTGGTTTACAGAATCAATGGATTTATCCGAACCTTGGTTCGTCGACAAGAGAAATTCTGCAATACTTGTGAGGATGACCGAGTGTTAGAATGCGAGATTCGCTAAACCGTATACAAGGTAATGATTTGGGTGCGGGATGGATTGATCACCATACTGACTTACTCTTATTATTCGCCTTGCTATGTGGGATGGTAAATCTGAGTGACTTACCTATAGTAAAGAGACGACGATCAAAACCCTGTTTAAACTTAGAATGGTATAAGTATTTTTCCCTTGTACACGACAGTTGTTGCCAACCGTAGGTTATACGGTGAGGATCAACCAGACCCATTTCCTGCAGGAGAAACCATAAATGGTTGACCACCATGAGATATCGATAGTTGTTTAGTAATGGCGCCAGACCCGTCAGCTAAGAAGACCTAGTCTCGGAATAACCTTACCAAGATGAAAGGACAAAAAAATTGAGGAAAAGGTTATGACGTTACCGAAAGAGCCCAGAGAAAAGAATTATACTGAAGATCTGAGAAGACCGGCCCTGTCAAGAATAAGGATGGAGTATATGAGTATTGATGGGACCGTAACAATCTTTCTAAGGTTTGTAGCACCCGAGACCCCGGAGACGATCGATGGATTTTGAGAATACCCCGAACCTAACCTATTTCTTTCTAGCCTCTCCGAATCTCGAGGACGAGATTCATTTTAAGGGTGGTAGGTTTGTAACATCTCAAAATTCTAAATTTTGGAATGTTATAAAAAATAGATATATTTGATTGATTGTCTGAAAGTGAGTGAATTCGAAACTTTTTGAAAGTTAAATGAGAGGGAATAAAAGGACTTTCCCAAACTTTCATATTTGCTTTCTGATCTCCATGAATTCAAATTCTTTTCAAATACAAAACCCTTGAGCGAAGATGATATGACTTCTTCCATTTAATTAAATGAGAGGGTATTTGAAAATAATTGAATTTCATTTGGAAATATTTCAATTCATAAACTTCATGCAGCTCAATGATTTTCATGAGAGAAGATAAAATGACTTTTTAAATTATATGAAATATGAGTTGGGAGTTTCAAAGAATTAAATTCAAAGTTCTTTTGAATTTATTTTCAATTTGGAGTTATCTGAGTTTTATTCAAATTATTTTTCTCCAAAAATAAAATATATGGAAAATAGGGTAACATGATTCCCTACAATAGAAAATTGGAGAAAAATTAATTTGAAATCATTTTGGTATTTGTAAAATGATTTTTATTGGGTTTTATTAGACCAGTAGCACTCTTTGATTTATATGAATTTGTGTGGATTTTATTTGAAGTTATAAAAATGTTCAAGCTGTAGGAAATCTTTTTCTGAAAATTTTGATATATTATATGTCTATATAATATTTTATTTTTGTTTGTTTTTATTTGTTTTGTTTGTCTGGAAAAAAATCTTTATAAAAAAATCTCTCTTCACCGATCGGGCCGGCCCAGCCACCGGGCCAGGCCGCGGCCCAACCTCGCGCTGTCCCCGAGCTAGCGATGGACTCCGCCCGCCGTACGCCGCCGCGCCGCCATGGGAGCCGTCCCCGACCCGGGCTCTCCTCGTCGTCGACCCCTTCCCCACGCCACCCCTCGCCTCCTCCCCTGGCCTTTAAAAGGCGGGCCCCCGACGCCGCACCCTCGACCCCGCTCCTCCCCACATCGCCGCACCGCTGCCGCTGCCTGCCATCGCCAACTGCACCGCCCCTCCCCGCTTGCTTCGCCGCCGCTGCCCTCCTGCGCCGCACGCGTCGCGCCACCGCCACTGCGCCGCTCTCCGCCGCCGATGCCGCCGCCTCGCAGCCACCCCGGAGCCGCCGGCTTGCCCCGCACCGCTCGCCGGAGCTCGAACAGATCCGCCGCCGCCGGTTTATTTCGACCGAATCGGTAAACCGCCCGGTTCGGTTATTTCTTTTAGGGTTTAGGTTTTTTCTCTCGGTTTTATTTTAAAAACCCTGGTTTAGTTTTTTTTAGTTAGATCTATTTTAAAGAACGTTCTCTGTTTAGAACTAGTTAGCAAACGTTCGTTATTTAGTCTTTTCTTTTTCTTTTAATTTCGGTCAGGGACCTATTCATGATAAATTTTCTCACAGATTAGTCCCTCTGCTTCAACCGATCACTACTTTTTACTCGTTAGTCCAAATCCAACGAAACCAACGCCCACGTCTTCGTTATGATCCCATCTATCCAGTAATCCAATTTAAACATGTTTTTGAAAAGTTTAAAATTTCAATTAGACCAGATTTGAATTCAAACTTCATTTGATCATAACTTGAGTTTCGTAGCTCCGTTTGAGTTGATTCTTTTTGCAAATCGAAGCTCTTGACCTAAACCTTCTGATAAGGCCAAATTCACATAATATTGGTACTGTTAGAAATTGTTTTATGTTGCAAGAGCTATTTTCTTGGTTTTGATGTTTTCCGAATCGTCTTCTTCGATCTTTTTGATCTTTTGAGTGATTGCTTATGTGTGGTTACTATTGCTTGCTTACGATAGATTGACCGGAGTGTGACGAGTAGAACTATCAAGAGTTTTTGAGTGCGAATCATCTTCATCAACAGTACAGGCAAGTTCGCACTTTGATCATATCCCTTTCATACCCAGTTTTTATGCATTAGTTTCAACCCTCAAACATTGCATGAGTAGGATTGATAACATGTGGGTTTTGGGAAGTAGTTGATGAGGTAGGAACCTATTACCTGTTTATTATCAAACCCTTGGGAGTTACTATTACGTTATGCTTACATTGCCATGCTATGCTCGTAGACGTGGATTGGGTTTTGAGAGTATTCATGACAGATGTGAGATTGTTAATTGATGGTTTACTTAAGGTGGCAACTTAAACACACATCTGGGTGGATTGAGGCACCTGGTTATTCTAGGATTGCCTATCTAGGCACCTAGGTAGACCAGGATTGCCTGTTTTTTTATGGAGCGCCACCCAGGCTCAAAGGGATCATAAGATTATTCATACTAGAAACTTCTGTGTGCAGCCACAAGCTATTATGGGCTCTAGCATAGTTGATTAAGTCGTGCGAACTCTTACAGGGTAGACTAGCAAATGTAGGGGAAAGTAGGTATAACGGTCTATCCATCGTAAGGTGCTAGTGCTTCTGAAAGTCTGTGTCTCGGTCATCCGTCTTCTCAAACACCATGTAGTGCGAGAAACCAAACGGAGGCGATCGAGTCTTGTGGGGAAAAGTGCGCAAACCTCTGCAGAGTGTATAAACTAATCATGATTAGCTGTGTCCCCGGTTATGGACGTCTTGAGTATCTAGTACTTGGATTATCATGTGAATCTCATCATGTTACTTTAAATTAAGTTTGTTGGGTTTAATGATGTTACTTAATTGGGATTGAGAATGCTGTCAACCATTCTCAATGTTCAACAACCACCATGATAGTTAAATAAAATTTATTCCTTTGCAGTAGGGAAAAATTGGCTTTTCGCAAAAACCTTATAACCATAGAGCTTTTCCACCAGCCAAATATGCATGCAGTGATAGCCTTTATTCATCATTATCCTCTGGTGTGAATTTGCCAGTACATTCAATGTACTGACCCTTTGTGGCTGCAACGTCTCATGTTGCAGGATTATCTTACGACGAGTAAGTGATACGTTAGGGTTACGATTTCTACACTCAACTTTGTCGTTGGTGTTGATGGGAATCCACAACCTTGTTACTTCCGCTATTTGGATTGAGGTAATAGTATTTACGTTACTTTATACATGTGATTTACCTCTGTTATAAATCCTCGAGTACTGTGTGTGTCAGCATACCGATCCAGGGATGACACTTAAGCACAGAGACTTGATCCATTCGGGTCGGGTCGCTACAAAAAGCAAGGAACAAAAATAAAATTGGGTTGCCTCCCAACAAGCGCTATCGTTTAACGCCCCTAGCTAGGAACGATGATTTCAATGATGCTCACATAAAGGATAAGAATTGAAACATAAAGAGAGCATCATGAAAAATATAACTAGCACATTTAAGTCTAACCCACTTCCTATGCATAGGGATTTTGTGAGCAAACAACTTGTGGGAACAAGAATCAACTTGCATAGGAAGGTAAAACAAGCATAACCTCAAAACTTTAAGCACATAGAGAGGAAACTTGCTATTATTGCAATTCCTATAAGCATATATTCCTCCCTCATAATAATTTTTAGTAGCATCATGAATGAATTCAACAATATAACTAGCACCTAAAGCATTCTTTTCATGATCTACAAGCATAGAAAATTTACTACTCTCCACATAAGCAAATTTCTTGTCATGAATAATAGTGGGAGCAAACTCAACAAAATAACTATCATGGGATTGAAAATTGAAATCAAGATGACAAGTTTCATTGTTATTATTATTCTTTAAGGCATACGTGTCATCACAATAATCAATTAATCATCATAGATAGGAGGCATGCTTTCATCATAATAAATTTGCTCATCAAAACTTGGGGGACAAAAAATATCATCTTCATCAAACAAAGCTTCCCCAAACTTGTGGCTTTGCATATCATTAGCATCATGGATATTCAAGGAATTCATACTAATAGCATTGCAATCATGCTCATCATTCAAATATTTAGTGCCAAACATTTTATAGATCTCTTCTTCTAGCACTTGAGCACAATTATCCTTTCCATCATACTCACGAAAGATATTAAAAAGATGAAGCGTATGAGACAAACTCAATTCCATTTTTTGTAGTTTTCTTTTATAAACTAAACTAGTGATAAAACAAGAAACTAAAAGACTCGATTGCAAGATCTAAACATATACCTTCAAGCACTCACCTCCCCGGCAACGGCGCCAGAAAAGAGCTTGATGTCTACTACACAACCTTCTTCTTGTAGACGTTGTTGGGCCTCCAAGTGCAGAGGTTTGGAGGATAGTAGCAAATTTCCCTCAAGTGGATGACCTAAGGTTTATAAATCCGTAGGAGGCGTAGGATGAAGATGGTCTCTCTCAAGAAACCCGGCAACCAAATAACAAAGAGTCTCTCGTGTCCCCAACACACCCAATACAATGGTAAATTGTATAGGTGCACTAGTTCGGCGAAGAGATGGTGATACAAGTGCAATATGGATGGTAGATAAAGGTATTTGTAATCTGAAATTATAAAAACAGCAAGGTAATAATGATAAAAGTGAGCGTAAATGCTATTGCAATGCATTGAAACAAGGCCTAGGGTTCATACTTTCGCTAGTGCAAGTCCTCTCAACAATAATAACATAATTGGATCACATAACTTTCCCTCAACATGCAACAAAGAGTCACTCCAAAGTCACTAATAGCGGAGAACGAACGAATTGATTATGGTAGGGTATGAAACCACATCAAAGTTATTCTTTCCAATCTATCCGTTGGGCAATTCATATAGGTGTCACAAACAGCCCTAGAGTTCGTACTAGAATAACACCTTAAGACACAAATCAATCAAAACCCTAATGTCACCTACTTACTCCAATGTCACCTCAAGTATCCGTGGGTATGATTATACGATATGCATCACACAATCTCAGATTCATCTATTCAACCAACACATAGGACCTCAAAGAGTACCCCAAAGTTCTACCGGAGAATCACGACAAAAACATGTGCCAACCCCTATGCATAGGTTCACGGGCGGAACCCGCAAGTTGGTCACCAAAACATACATCAAGTGAATCACGTGATATCCCATTGTCACCACAGATATTCATGGCAAGACATACATCAAGTGTTCTCAAATCTTGAAAGACTCAATCCAATAAGATAACTTCAAAGGGGAACTCAATCCATTACAATAGAGTAGAGGGGGGTGTAGGATCAAAAGTATGTCTAGAGGGGGGGTGATTAGACTACTTGACCAAATAAAAACTTAACCTTTTCCCAATTTTAGTTCTTGGCAGATTTTAGCTATTTTAGGACAAGTCAAGCAATCATCACACAATTCAAGCAAGCATGCAAAGAGTATATTGGCAGCGGAAAGTAAAGCATGCAACTTGCAAGAATGTAAAGGGAAGGGTTTGGAGAATTCAAACGCAATTGGAGACACGGATGTTTTTCCCATGGTTCGGATAGGTGGTGCTATCCTACATCCACATTGATGGAGACTTCAACCCACGAAGGGTAACGGTTGCGCGAGTCCACGGAGGGCTCCACCCACGAAGGGTCCACGAAGAAGCAACCTTGTCTATCCCACCATGGCCATCGCCCACGAAGGACTTGCCTCACTAGCGGTAGATCTTCACGAAGTAGGCGATCTCCTTGCCCTTACAAACTCCTTGGTTCAACTCCACAATCTTGTCGGAGGCTCCCAAGTGACACCTAGCCAATCTAGGAGACACCACTCTCCAAGAAGTAACAAATGGTGTGTTGATGATGAACTCCTTGCTCTTGTGCTTCAAATGATAGTCTCCCCAACACTCAATTCTCCCTCACAGGATATGGATTTGGTGGAAAGAAGATTTGAGTGGAAAGCAACTTGCGGAAGGCTAGAGATCAAGATTCAAGTGGTAGGAATGGAATATCTTGGTCTCAACACATGAGTAGGTGGTTCTCTCTCAGAACATATGAGTTGGAAGTGTAGATGTGTTCTGATGGCCCTCTCCACGAGTGAAGAGGAGGTGGAGGGGTATATATAGCTTCCACACAAAATCCAACCGTTACACACAATTTACCAATCTCGGTGGGACCGAATCAACAAACTCGGTCGGACCGAAATAGTAAACCTAGTGACTGTTAGAGATTTTCGGTGGGACTGACATGCAACTCGGTAGGACCGATATGGTTATGGTTAGGGCATAACGTAATCTCGGTGAGACCGATTACACAAACTCGGTGAGACCGATTTGGTAATAAGCTAACCAGAGGGTTGGTCAGGCAAACTCGGTGGGACCGATTTGCTCTTTTGGTGAGACCGAAAAGTTACAAAAAGGAAACAGAGAGTTTGCATCGCAATCTCGGTGGGACCGATCCGCTCTTTCGGTGAGACCGAAAAGTTACAAAAAGGAAACAGAGAAATTGCAATCCCATCTCGATGAGACCGAGATCCCTATTGGTAGAACCGATTTGCTTAGGGTTTAGCAATGGCTTATGACAAGTGAAACTCGGTGGCGCCGGATTGAAAGAATCGGTAGGTCCGAGTTTGGCTTTGGGTTTAGGTCAAATGTGGATATGGGAAAGTAGCTGAGGATTTTGGAGCATATCATTAATCACATGAAGCAAGAGGCTCATTAAGCAACACCTCATCCATCCTTGATAGTATTGGCTTTTCCTATGGACTCAATGTGATCTTGGACCACTAAAATGTAAAATGAAGAGTCTTGAGCATATGAGCTAGAGCCAATCCTTTGTCCTTAGCATTTTGAGGGTTCCACTTTCACCATCCATGCCATGCCAATCATTGAGCTTTCCTGAAATGATCATCTTTGAATAGCATTAACTCAATGAGCTATATGTTGTTATGAATTACCAAAACCACCTAGGGATAGTTGCACTTTCAATCTCCCCCTTTTTGGTAATTGATGACAACATATAGATCAAAGCTTCGACAAATAATAATAAGAATGAAATATATCGTTGCTTTGAGAAGTATGTGATAAGTAAGAGCTCCCCCTAAATTTGTGCATATTTAAAATTTGCTTTGGACTGCAAATGCACAAAGAGTTAGAGTCATGGGTTACTCTTCCATGTCACATACATCTTGGTGGAGCGCTCAAAAAGATAAGAATGAAATACATGCACTCATCACCAAAGAGAGTGAATGATCACATAAGATAGATAAGATATATCAAGCATGCATAAGTGTAGCTTATGATCAAACACATGATCATCAATGTCTCACAAGCATATCAAAGTATCTCAACCAAAAGCAAACAAAGTTTGAAAAAACACCAAATAAAGCAAGAGAGAATAAAGGCAACACTCTCTCTCTCTCGAAGCCTATGATCTATACGTTTTTCTCCCCCTTTGGCAACAAGTTACCAAAAAGTTCCTAGAAAATGCATAGTGCTAGATCAACTCTCAGGCTTGATCTTCTGGTGGTGGTGGAGTCTGGATCACTCCAAGGACGAAGGCTTCTGTTGAAGTGGTTGGAGCTGGAGCTGAAGTGGATGCTGGAGCTGGTTGGACTGGTGTTGTAGCTGGAGCTGAGGTGGTGGCTCTGGTGTCAGGAACTGGCACTGCAGTCGACCTCTGAGCTCGTGGCACTCTGGCAAATGCATCAGTTGTAGTCTTCCCTTTCCTCTCCTGCATGTCATCTTGAAGTTGCTCCACTGCAGACTGAATCTCTGTAACTTTGACACCCAAGTCATAGAACTTTTGTTCTACGATTCTCTCTAAGCTCTCCTGATTCTGAGTGAGGGTGGCCAGTCCTTTCTCAATCCTCAGTGTGGAAGCAATCAAGTAACTAAGCTGCTCTTGCTTGTTTTTCAGGAAATACTCAGATGCCTCCTCTTGAGTTGGCATCTTTGCAGCTTTCTCCTTCCTTGCCTTCTCCTTCTGTGCTTGTGCATGGGCTGATGATGGTTCATCCTTGTTCATCACAACTTGATTATCCTCAAAGTCTGGATGAATAGGCAAATGTTCCTTTTCCAATAAGTATATGCCTGTGCCCATCTTGGAGTTTATCAACTCTTGGATCTGACATGATGAACAAGCTGACTGCTGACCCTGTGAATAGTTTATAGATGAGGTAGAGTGGATGAGCATCACAAAATGCAGAGATTTTTGCAAAAGAATGATTCAAAATCTTAGTTTTAGTTTCCCATAGAAATCATTTTGGATCTACCGATTTTTAAACTCGGTGATACCGAAGCAGTTTTGGAACCTAAACTAGTGAACTCGGTCAGACCGAGTCACAGTTCGGTGGCACCGAGACTGCTAGGGTTTCACAAAGTTCCAAAATCGGTCACATCGATTAGTAATTCTTGGTCAGACCGAGTCTCACTTGTGCAATGGCATGAGCCAAATCGGTGGGACCGAGTTTTTCAACTCGGTGGGTCCGAGATGGTTTCGGCGGAAACCTAACCCTAAAGTTTTCGAATAAATCCTATTCTACGAACGCATTGACTGGATAGGAGTGTTTCAATCGTGGCTAGAAACAATAAGATCACAATGTGCTAGGAATCAGATTGGGGATAGCACAAAGATCGAGTCCATACCCTAGTTCGGCGGAGACTCGCTATGGCGGCAACGACGGGGTTGAATTCCGTTGACGGCGATGGAGACCAGCGACTGGAGGCGGCTGGCGGCGAGGAGACGAACCGGAGACCACGTTGGCAGAGCGAGCTATCGCGCGGGCGAAGGGGTTCGGAGAAATTTCCAAATTTTTGCCCGTGCCTATATATAGCCCGACCCTGTCGGTGTGACCGAGTGGAACAACTCGGTGGCACCGAGATGCAAAACTATATACAGTTATTGCAACTCGGTGTGACCGAATGGTTCAAATCGATTGCACCGAGATCTAAAATTCAGATCAACTTAATGATCTCGGTAGGACCGAAAGTAGGATATCGGTCAGACCGAGAATCACAAAGAGGTTTTGGAAGTTTAAGTCTATGACGAATCGGGGACTCCGAGTGCTCCTCACACAGAGTGGTTCGAAACTGACTTGATCAAATTTTGTGATGTAGCATGAATAGAGTTTGAGACGAGAAAAGCATAGATAGCTAGAGGACGTTCTTAGGCATTCTTGTCCATCCACTTGGCAAAAGGAAATAAAACCAAACAATCAAAAGAACAAGCGGATGTCCTCGAATGAGTAAAATATGCAACCAACATGCTCACACAATAAAATGGCAATTAAAATATGTGACAAAGCATGCACAACCAATTCTAGCATCTATCAAGCAATTGGCGATGACTAGGTCATCTATATATGAGTATATTGACTTAGGAGTCAAGTGAGAACACTTGATCATAGGTCATACTCATCGTTTAAGCTCAAGTGGGGTTACCACTTTTACATAAAGCATTGTTGTGTTCACATCTTTAGAGTTTCTTTAGCTCAAGTCTTAGAGTAAAGCTCCCCCTAGATGTGATATCCCCCTAAGAGGGATGAACTAACCTTGGGTTTTGTCAATGATGACTTCATGTAGATGTTGAAGATGTGGATGCTCAATGTTGATGTAGATCACTTGGAGCTATCCATTTGAGTGAATTTGCACTTTCAATACCTACATGGGTTAGTCCCACAAGGAACAAACAAGGATATCCATAGACATAGAGTGATGCACACACAAGATGATGTCCATGAAAACTTTTAGGTTACCTTGTCCCTTGTCTTACCAACAAGAGGGTTTGTGACTCCTTGAACTAGTGCAAGATGTGGAAGTTGATTGCACTTGTTCTTGCCAAAATGATAAGAGTGAAGTATGTTGGCGGAGTCACCCTCAAGAACTCTCTAGTTCTTCTTCTTTTGGATCCACATCATCTTGATGGGAATCCTTGGAGTTGTAGTCGTACTTGATGAAGTGGAACTTGAAGTGGTCTTGGGAATCCACTTGACTAAGTTCTTAGGAGCTTCTTCAAATGCATCAATTTCCTCTTGAAGCTTGTCCTTGCCTTTTTGCTTGTAGTCTTGTGGTGGAAGATCATCTTGAGCTTGTGTCCCCTTGAAGGAAGTAGGATCATACTTCTCTTGTTGAGGAACAAAGTTTGTCTTGGGGTATTGATCTTCTTCCCACTCAACTCCATTGGCATTGAACTTTCGTTCAAAACCAACACCTTGATTCTTCCGGTGCCTTCCTTGCTTGCGCACAATTTCCTCGAATTGCTTACTCCCGGCAAGGCTTTTGTACACTCCTTTCTCTATAATTCCCTTCAATAAGCTATTTTCTTGCTCAAGTGTAACTTGGCCAAGAGAATCATTAGTGGAATCAAGAGAACTACTAGAAGCAACAATATTGGATTTAGCATGATCATTGTTACTACTAGAGGAAGAATCTTTCTTGTTCTTGTTACTAGACTTGACTTGAGGCATGTAAGTGGATAAGAGTAAACGCTTGGCGATGTAAGAACTTTTCTTGCGGAGATCATCATTGATTGCCTTTAAAAACTCATGCTCTTGCTCAAGATTGAGCTTTTCAAAGCGTAACTTCTCATGAGCTCTTAAAAGTTCTTGATGATCTTCGAAGATAGTTTCATGAGCTAACTTAAGAGTGTTTAGTTCTTTAGTTAGAGCCTCAATCTTCTCCTTATCATTGTCATTCGTTTTATCTTGATTAGCATGATTAATTGACGTTTCATCATAGTATTCATCACTAGAGTTGTCAACAAGTAAATCATCATCACCTAACAAGTCATCTTCATCACTATTAAAATCAACATACTCAGGGTGTATTACCTTAGGACCTTTGGCCATGAAGCATATTCCAATTCCTTCATTTGGTGAGTCAAATATATCGTAGGAGTTGGTTGACACAAGTGCTAGACCGGCAACACCTTCATCTTGAGTATATTCGGAATCAGAGTGATAACTTCTCTCGGAGTGGTTGTCGGAGTCGGAGCCGGATACCCATTCACCAACATGAGCCTGATGTCTTTGTTTTGTGTAGCTCCTTGATGATTTTTCCTTCCTTTCCGAATCCTTGCTTCTCCGTGAGTGTCTTCGTTCATAACGATCATCTCTACTCCTTCTCTCTTTTGGTGGTGATTCTTCTCTTTTGCTTCTTCTTTTTGGAGAGTCTTCTCTTCTCTTGTATGGAGCCGTACACTCATTAGAATAGTGTCCGGGTCTTTCACAATTGTAGCAGTTTCGCTCTCGACTAGAAGATCTTTTGTCATTGTAGGACCTTCACTTGGAGCTTCTATCTTTGCTTCTACTCTTGTAGAACTTGTTGAAGTTTTTAACCATTAAGCTCAATTCTTCATTGAAGTTTTGTTTCTCACTTGATGATGTAGGGGCTTCACATGAGGCTTTGTAGGCACCAATTGATTTGTTGTGAAGTTCCTCTTTATACTTAAGTGACATCTCATGAGCAACAATTCTTCCAATTACCTCCGTTGGCTTGAGATCTTTGTAATTGGGCATCATTTGGACCAATGTGCACACGGTATCATATTTTCCATCCAAGGCTCTTAGAATCTTCTTGATGATGAATCTATCGGTCATCTCTTCAGTTCCTAAGCCAGCAATCTCATTTGTGATGAGAGCAAGCCTAGAGTACATTTCAGCGACACCTTCACCATCCTTCATTTTGAACTTGTCAAGTTGACTTTGAAGCACATCCAATTTGGATTCCTTGACGGAGTCGGTACCTTCGTGCATATCAATCAAAGTGTCCCAAATTTCCTTTGCATTCTCAAGATAGCTGATTTTGTTGAATTCTTTGGGGCACAATCCGTTGAAGAGAATATCACAAGCTTGAGCATTGTATTGCAACATCTTCAACTCATCCGCGGTAGCTTCATGGTTTGGTTCTCTCCCATCAAAGAAGCCACCTTGCAAACCAACACACACAATAGCCCAAACGGTGGGGTTATGTCCAAGAATATGCATTTTCATTTTATGCTTCCAACTAGCAAAATTAGTACCATCAAAGTAAGGACCTCTACGGTGATAATTTCCCTCGCTAGACGCCATACTCTCCTAGGTTGTGAAACCAAGGCTATGACCACCAAAAGCTATGGAAATCAAAGCAAATGGAGACCAAGGCTCTGATACCACTTGTAGGATCGAAAGTATGTCTAGAGGGGGGTGATTAGACTACTTGACCAAATAAAAACTTAACCTTTTCCCAATTTTTGTTCTTGGCAGATTTTAGCTATTTTAGGACAAGTCAAGCAATCATCACACAATTCAAGCAAGCATGCAAAGAGTATATTGGCAGCGGAAAGTAAAGCATGCAACTTGCAAGAATGTAAAGGGAAGGGTTTGGAGAATTCAAACGTAATTGGAGACACGGATGTTTTTCCTGTGGTTCGGATAGGTGGTGCTATCCTACATCCACGTTGATGGAGACTTCAACCCACGAAGGGTAACGGTTGCGCGAGTCCATGGAGGGCTCCACCCATGAAGGGTCCACGAAGAAGCAACCTTGTCTATCCCACCATGGCCATCGCCCACGAAGGACTTGCCTCACTAGCGGTAGATCTTCACGAAGTAGGCGATCTCCTTGCCCTTACAAACTCCTTGGTTCAACTCCACATTCTTGTCGGAGGCTCCCAAGTGACACCTAGCCAATCTAGGAGACACCACTCTCCAAGAAGTAACAAATGGTGTGTTGATGATGAACTCCTTGCTCTTGTGCTTCAAATGATAGTCTCCCCAACACTCAATTCTCTCTCACAGGATATGGATTTGGTGGAAAGAAGATTTGAGTGGAAAGCAACTTGGGGAAGACTAGAGATCAAGATTTATGTGGTAGGAATGGAATATCTTGGTCTCAACACATGAGTAGGTGGTTCTCTCTCAGAACATATGAGTTGGAAGTGTAGATGTGTTCTGATGGCTCTCTCCACGAGTGAAGAGGAGGTGGAGGGGTATATATAGCCTCCACACAAAATCCAACCGTTACACACAATTTACCAATCTCGGTGGGACCGAATAAACAAACTCGGTCGGACCGAAATAGTAAACCTAGTGACCGTTAGAGATTTTCGGTGGGACTGACATGTAACTCGGTAGGACCGATATGGTTAGGGTTAGGGCATAACATAATCTCGGTGAGACCGATTACACAAACTCGGTGAGACCGATTTGGTAATAAGCTAACCAGAGGGTTGGTCAGGCAAACTCGGTGGGACCGATTTGCTCTTTCGGTGAGACCGAAAAGTTACAAAAAGGAAACGGAGAGTTTGCATCGCAATCTCGGTGGGACCGATCCGCTCTTTCAGTGAGACCGAAAAGTTACGAAAAGGAAACAGAGAAATTGCGATCCCATCTCGGTGAGACCGAGATCCCTATCGGTAGAACCGATTTTCTTAGGGTTTGGCAGTGGCTTATGACAAGTGAAACTCGGTGGCGCCGGATTGAAAGAATCCGTAGGTCCGAGTTTGGCTTTGGGTTTAGGTCAAATGTGGATATGGGAAAGTAGCTGAGGATTTTGGAGCATATCATTAAGCACATGAAGCAAGAGGCTCATTATGCAACACCTCATCCCTCCTTGATAGTATTGGCTTTTCCTATGGACTCAATGTGATCTTGGACCACTAAAATGTAAAATGAAGAGTCTTGAGCATATGAGCTAGAGCCAATCCTTTGTCCTTAGCATTTTGAGGGTTCCACTTTCACCATCCATGCCATGCCAATCATTGAGCTTTCCTGAAATGATCATCTTGGAATAGCATTAGCTCAGTGAGCTATATGTTGTTATGAATTACCAAAACCACCTAGGGATAGTTGCACTTTCAGGGGGGAGAAACATCATAGGATCCAAATATAATAGCAAAGCTCACGATACATCAAGATTGTATCACCTAAAGAACAGTAGAGAGAGAGAGATCAAACACATAGCTACTGGTACATACCCTCAGCCCCGAGGGAGAACTACTCCCTTCTCATCATGGAGAGCACCGGGATGATGAAGATGGCCACCGAAGAAGGATTGCCCCCTCCAGCAGGGTGCCGGAACGGGTCTAGATTGGTTTTCGGTGGCTACAGAGGCTTCTAGCAGCGGAACTCCCAATCTATTGTGCTCTCCGATGTTTTTAGGGTATATGGAGATATATAGGCGGAAGAAGTACGCCAGGGGGGCCATGAGGGGCTCACGAGGGTGGAGGGCGCGCCCCCTGCCTTGTGACCTCCTCGCAGATCCCCCGGCGTGCACTCCAAGTCTTCTGGGCTTCTTTCCTTCCAAAAATGAGTTCCGTGAAGTTTCAGGTCAATTGGACTCCGTTTGATTTTCCTTTTCTTCGAAACCCTAAAACAGGGTAAAAACAAAAACTGGCACTGGGCTCTGGGTTAATAGGTTAGTCCCAAAAATGATATAAAAGTGTACAATAAAGCTCACAAACATTCAAAACAGTATATAATATAGCATGGAGCAATCCAAAATTATAGATACGTTGGAGACGTATCACCTCCCAACACTTGCCACATAAGGGGAGCTTCCCCTTCCCAACATGTTTCCACCAAAAGGGGGCTGCCCCCCCCCCCCCCCCGAAGCCCCCCACCCACCTACAAAATAGCCCAAAAAAGGGTGATGGTGTCCCCCATGTGGGAACACCCTCCAACAATGTGTTTTTGTGCGAGCTGCCCCTACGGAAAATTCCAGGAGGTCCTAGAACTTTCCCGGTACCCTCCAAAAAACTCCGGACATATTCCAAAACTTTTCTGGCTTGATGGTTTAGTCCAAAACATTTTTGGTTTCTCCAAAACACTTCCAATTTTCTCTCCGAAACATTTTCAGTGTCTCTAAAAAATTTCCGGCGACTTTCTCTTGGGCTCCTAAACTAGTACTCGGCAGATGGATGACCCTTTAGCGTGTGACCTTGTAGATTCGGTGAAGTATAAACATGACTTGAAACATCTTCTGATCAATGATCAATAGCGAAACCGTGGACATCCATATTGACCCCTATACCCACACAAATAAAATTCAAATGAACATGTAGTTACTGTGTGCTATTCCTACTGCTTCGTGATATGTTACAAAAACCCAAGGTGAGATTTATCGACATCCCCGTGAAACAACAACTTGTTCACTATGCCCATTTCCCCATTACCGGTATTGTTCTCTTTTCCTGTTTTTGTATTCCGGCATCCCTGTGATAAAATCATGTTGTGTCTGGCCAAATGATGATGGATATCATCACACCGAGGGGCCCTATGAATATCTCTCCATCGACAGAGGAGCAAGTCCCATTCTTGAGCTATCAAGTCTGTTCTCATACTTCTCCATGAACCCATAAGCTTTCGTAATTGCCATCATGTTGCGGGTGGTATTTGACAAACCGCAAAGTGCATGTAGCAAGTATGAAGGAACTCGATACTCTCATGGTCTAAGGAATTATACAAATGGTTAACTTTTTGTGTTATCAACCAAATATATATGACGATAGTATCTCATAGCAATAACAATCAATCTAGGTATCTTCAACACACATGTTCTTCTAACATTGTGTCCTTAAAGTTGCTTGCATTGACATGCCCATGATCAAGAAAATAGAACCATCATGCAACACTTGAGCTAGTCTTATAGGCGAGAGTGGGAATCTATTTTACCGTTTATTATTCCACATGCGCACATGAGTTCCCTCCGAGCCTCGTAGTTATTACTAACTCGAGAACCATTGTAGTTATAGCACGGAGTATAAATATTAAGGCATATGTCCTACACTTTGACCAATCACTTTTTTGTTTGAGCTTGATTTCGATCCTTGGCACTTGTCTTGTGTTCTCTTGGAGATTGGATACTCCTAGACGGTAGGAGTTATTGAGTGAGGAATTTGTGGTTTACCCCCTAAGAGTTTGTGAAGGTTTGGAGGCAGTCTCAAGGTCTGCCATTATTATGTGAGAATTGCATTCGTTGTGATATCCCAAGGAGAGTAGGGAGTCTTCGTGGTGTTTGTGTGCCTTTGTGGTAACAACCACCCTCCAATAGTGACTAGCTTCTCTCCAAGGAAATGAACATCGGGATACATCCTCGTCTTGGTGTCTTTGGTTATCCCTAACCATATCTCTCCTTAATATTAAACTTATTTTGTCGTATTGGTTATCTCATTGTGGCAGTTCTTTAGGCTCACTTTTAAAATTTGCATTGCCTAACTTTGCTAAGGATCATGTAAAATTTGTAATACCTATTCACACCTCCGTTAGGTGTGTCTTGATTCTTTCACCATCAAGTGTCTTGATTCTTTCACCATCAACAATACATGAGCTTTTCCAAGCCTGACTAGAGATCTGTTTGGTGTTTATTATTACACACATGCAGTTAAGTTTTCCTCTTAATCGTATTTAGGAACCAACACAATTCTAGCATATAAAATAAACTTAATCATAAACATGGATATACAATGATAACAACTTTATTTTAGGGCATATTTCCAAAACTCCACTTTGAGGGCAGAGAGTCCATCACGACCCCGACTGGGTCCTAACACCAGGCCCGAGCTAGGCCTTGATGGGGATGGGGATGAATGGAACAAAGGGGGCAGCATGGGCGACAATGTCTTCCTAGTTGCTGTCGAAGTCGACGCACCAACATGGCATTAATGAGAGGGCGTCGTCGATTGATATTCCATTAGTGATGGATACGATAGTGCTTGAGGCGCCAAATCCACCGTGGACGTCGTGACGGGAGTTGTCAACTTAAAAGGAGACATTTGATCCCCTGCGCCTTCCACTAGTGAGGCATAGGCCGCTGCAGAAGAGGATGTGACGACTGTTGCGGCTAGTGCACCACGGGGAAATGTCATGCCGCCAGCACGCGGGGTCTGCGGCGACAAGTTGGCGCCTGCTGTGATGTTCAACTAGTGTTGTGCATCCTAGTGTGGCAACATTGTCGCGGCAACGCGAGTTGGGGGGAGGCCGACTTGGGGATCAAGACAAGGCGACAACGGCTAGGGGAGGAGGAGGCGGCTAGGTTTAGGATAATGAGGACTTATAGTTGCCAGGATTTTATAGCTGAGTACTGCAGGTGGTTCGCTGACAGATGATACCGTTTGGTCGCCATCCACGAGCCGCCTCGGGTATATGAGCGAGCATGCACACCATTAATGGGATCCGCAGTTAGCTGTCATGTCGTTCCCTTGCTGGTGATTCTTTGTTCTTGGTAGAGCATGTACAAGCATCGGGAAGCTTCAAACCCGGTCATGGCGCGAGGAGGAAGAACATGAAACTTCTCTCCCGCACGGGCGGTTCGGGATGGAGCGCGATGCAAACTGGGCCTCCACAACCATCATACTTGGAGGCTATGAGCTCATTTTTGGAGGGAGCTCCTTAAATTATGGCGATGACGTAGCGACTCTACTAGAGTGTCTTCTTGTGTGCCGATCGTCATACTAGTGATTATTATGATGATCGGACACATATAACACATGTGCTAGAGTTTCTCTAAGGCCATTCATGCACCTAACCGATGGTCTACGTATACATTTAGTAGGATCATCATTCTAGTAATATGAAGAATGTCTCAATCCAAGAGATAATTTTGATATGGAACCAACCATGTTAGAGAATAAGTCATTTTAGCAATGTGAAGAATGTCTCGATCCAAGAAATAAATTTGATATGGAACCACCATGTTAGAGGATAGGGAGAAGAAAATTGTATATGATGAAGCCGAACGCTTTATGAAAATGAAGTTTAGGATCATTGTTTGTGCCTACCTAGAGTGGCAACAATTTAGAAGGTTGGGCCCGCTTTGCACTAACATTAACATTCTTCCAAACTTGCAGCCTTACAATTACTATGCCTCCAAGGAATAGAGGCCTAGAAGAGACCCAAAGTTTTGTTTTCTTGAGATGAACGTTGCCTTTAATGGTCTAGTCGGATGGGAGGTCTCACATGACAGTGTAGGAATCGAAAAAACTTTAAAAAATAAACATTCGATGATTTTTTTATTTTTGTGAATTTCTAAAAACGTTCACAAATTATAAAAATATTCATGAATTTAGAAAATGTTCAAAAATTTAGAAATTCTTTATGAATATGGAAAAGGTATTCACAAATTCTAAACATTGTTTACGGTTTATATAATTCTTTATGATTTTTAAAAAATGTTCATGAATTTTAAAAAATGTTGTGGGTTTAATTAAATGTCTGTAAACTTTAAAACTGTTAAATAATATGAAAATATCTTCATGGGTTTTAAAAAAATGTTCACAATTTTGAAGATTTTTTTTGAAATTGATTTTTTAAAAGAATTTATATTGCATTCCCAAATTTGTAAACATATAAATAAATTTGAAAATATTCACTAACTAAAAGAATAAAAATATATATAAATGAAAAAAAAATGAAAAAATCAGTAGAGGAAAAAGAAAAACCGAATGAAGCCTTCACAAAACCGGAAGGACCTTCCTACATGGCCATCCTTAGTGCCTGCAGGGGACCGTGTTTGCTCGACCACCATGTACATGGAGTGTCAATTGCCATAAGAACATTTGAAAGAAAAATAAAATTAATCTCAAAATCGAAGAACGGCGTGGTAAATCATGCGTTATCCTCCAGTACCTTCGAAAATTGATTCGAGTCTTACAAGTGTGGAAATCCTAGAATTATTATACTCGTGCCAATATTTTCCGAGATGGAGACATGCTTGGCCCAGATCAATGCCAAAGCAAAATGGCACCGGGAAAGGGAATCGGCGTCCACAGGAATGCAAGCCAGTTAGCCATTAGCTGGATACCTCCTTGGCCATGTTCAGATTATTACACACATCTCCTTTTCGCAGCAATCGCTTTTTTTGTCTCCGCCCACTCGCGCGTGCATCCAGCTTAAAATGGATTCGTATTTGTACGAGGACTCCTCCGGTAATGGAAATGAATTGTTAGTCTTCAAACAACGACACTGAAAACGAAGTTTTTCAACGTGAACGTGACTGTATTTTTCTTCTTTTGCAGGATTATGAAGCACTTGCATTTTGGGCACCTCGATGGCTTTGGTATAAGGGTCAGTTCTTTTAGGAAACTGCCCACAGAAGAATCGTTTGCCCAGTTCTTTTCGGTGATTCCTGCCTGTGATTATTGTATGAGTTGTGTACTCTCAAACGCCTATAACGTCCCTAAATTGAACTGAGTGATGAATTGCTAACACTTGTTTATTTCTGACAGTTTCATGTCTAATATGAACACGAAAGCGAGTTGCAAATCTCATAAAGTATTTAATATTACAATATAAAAGCGAGTTGCTAATATCATAAAGTGCTTAATATTACAATTTAAAACTGAGTTGGAAATATCATAGGCCAGTGGTGGGATCGTTGTTGGGTCGCCTCGCTGGCCTGGGTTCGACCCCTCTTTAGGTCGAATTCAGCGTTTCATATTTCTCTCTTAATATAATATAATAATATAATAATACTGGTATGGGTTCGACCCCTCTTTAGGTCAAATTCAACGTCTCACATTTATCTTTTAATCTCTACCTAATAATAAAGCATGGTGGGTTTCTGTCGTCCGTCACCCTTATTTGCAAAAAAAGTCCCTGCAGTTTGTTGAAATCAACCCGCAGTCCATCTTTAAGTCATACCGAACCGTTTTTTTAGTTTTCTCAGAAACCCCCCTGAGATTTAGGTAATCAACCCGCCGTCCATATTTGAGTCAAACGAATCGTTTTTTTGTGTTTTTACAGAAAACCCCCTGACCTTTCGGTTAATCAATCTGCAGTTTATCTAAAACAAAATTGTCTATATCTTTTAAATCATAACTCCGATTTTAACATATTATATATGAAATTTGATTAGAAAAATTTGTAGAATCCAAATATGTTGTTACTTTTAGCTGTTAAATATTTCTAAACTATTAATTTGGATGCAAACTTAATCTATAGTGCACAGTCTGTTTTTTTTCCGCACTGGTGGCGATCCAAATTACAAATAAACACACATTAAAACCATATTGAGAGGGAAAAAAACATTGATAACCACGCATGCACAACTCTGAAAAAGCTCGCGGAAAAAAACAACATTTTTCTCATCTTATTCTCAGCGATTGTGTGCGTGCGAGCACACGTGTGTGTGTGTGTGTGTGTGTGTGTGTGTGTGTGTGTGTGTGTTTGTGTGTGTGTGTGTGTGTGTGTGTGTGTGTTTGTGTGTGTGAGAGAGAGACGCCTTAGGACTGACCATATTCAAATGCGTTTTCGTTGTGTGAGCATTGAGACCACCGTCGGAAACACAAATGTGATGCCATTTTAAAATAAAGAACGTCTATGTATCAAGGTCTCGAGTCGTTGTTATTGGGTTAAGAGCGTGTGTTTTTTTCTGTCCCGTTGCAACGCACGGGCTCTTTTGCTAGTATAATATAATGCCGCGGGGCTCCTCCCCCACTGGTCTAGTTTTTAGAACTTTTTTTGCGGGGCGGGCTAGTTTTTAGAACTACAGTAAGTTAGTGTTTTTTCTTTTGAGTGGTAAAGAAAGCTTTAATATGTCAACTTATGTCAGGATTACAATCATTCCCAATTACATGAAACTAGACCTCATTTAGTTCAGAAGAAATGAATTTTATGTGAATAAAAAAATCAAAGAAAGTGAAATGACATGCATCTCAAATCCTATATGAAAAGAGATGTTATTTGATTTCTAGGATAGGATTTTTTTTCGATTGGGTCTAGACTATTGTTGTTTTCTTTGAAATACAAAGGATTGGTTCATATCCTTTACAGAAATATGATTCTATTTCTACAAACTAAAAAGCTCCAAAGGAAATTTCCTTTAAAATTTTCTATCCTTGGAAATTCCACTAAAGTTCCTGTAAACCAAAGGAGGTCTTAGTGTATTTTTTATTTATTTTTCACATACATTAAGTTCTACAAGTATGAAACATAAACATTAGTATTGTCGGTGCTATCAATAAGGTGGGTAAACTACTTGATATACGTCTCTCTATCGTTGGTATTTTTGTTATCTGGTTGTCTGTCTAATTTGTGTAGAAGGGAATTGAGAGGGAGATTGGTGGAATTTTTGTTGTATTGCTTGAGTCTTGCATATATATAGGAGTGCATGATCATTTTGAAGTACAAGACAAGCTAGAACAAATTTAAGTCTATCTTATCTTTCCTAAATAATCATGATTTTCAACATTTTGTACACCTTATATCACATGATTTTGTAATTTGTCAAATGTCTACATCCATCATGTAGAGAGAGCGAATGTGCCACCAATATATTTCTTTATCTAGAAAATACTCAACAAGGCGAGCCAACACTTTAACACCGAGAACAGCCTTTTGGTGCGGTGGTGGAGTTGTCGTGGCATGACTCCACCCACAGGGTTTCAATATACAGTATGAGTCTTCTATACAGTATTTCTATATATATATATAAAAAATCTTTAACACTAGTGTTCTTAATCTAAACTTCAACAGTGTCTCATGCATTGTTGTGTGCAGGTCTTAATCATTAGCTGTGCGTACCTGCATCGGCACGCGCAACATCAATTGGGTGTAGAGAAAGAAGAGAGGGACCGAGAGAGAGAGAGAGGGGTGGCGGTGCGGGAATGAACATGAGATCGACACAGGAGGTGGAGGTGGTGGTGGCGACTGAGCCGTCCCTTGGTCTCTCAATATGACGTACATCGCTGCTCGCCCTCTTCTAGGTAGACTCAGGTGCTACTGATCAGCTTCGACTTGCTATGTTTTTTAGTGGGCTTTGCGTGGCGGCGAGGCCCAATTTACCAGAAAGCTCCGAAATTTCCATCAGAATAGCAACCCTCTAGGATAGCTGGTCCACTTAGCGAGAAACCACGAGATAAGACAACCATCCAACGGCTAGAAATGATCAGGATGCGAGATCAGACGGCCAAAAATGCCCAAGTTTTGAGAAGGCTGGGATTTCCTAAATGACCATCAGCATTCATTAACATTATCATTCACATTGATTTGCAGTAAATGTCGCATAAGGCATCACCTATTTTCACACAAAAACCAATAACTGCAACAATGAATCGAGAAGTATAAAATTTTGGCAAAAGTAACTACTGCTGGTAGCAAAAGCAAATGGGTCCTGCTTCATGCACCTCTGCTTACATATCAAGATGAAAAAGAACAATCTATGCTCAGGTGGATGTCCACCTAATGTTGACAATGCATGTATTTTTTTATAAGGGAAATGAGTTCAATCTATTAATTAACAAGAAGAGAATTGTATGAATAAGTTTGGATAGTAGTCATAGAATTGTACAATAGGATCGTGATTCAGACTATGCATCAACTATCTACAGGATGCATGTATTGACTACTGTCCAAACATATATTTTACTAATCAGAATCATAGAGCTGTATGAATAAGTTAGGATAGTAGTCATAGAATTGTACAATAGAATCGTGATTCAGACTATGCATCAACTATCTACAGGATGCACGTACACATCTATTCAGGCACATGGGTCGCTCGTCCGGCATTGTCGAGTGGATCTTGTTAGGGTTTGCACATCGTTGAGTACTAGAAGGGTTGGGCGCACTTTGTTGCGCCGTTGGTGTTGTTGGGTTTCTTTAAAAAAATCACTTTGTTTCAAAATATAAGGTGTATTACTTTTTTGAAAAGTCAAACCTTTTAGTTTGATCAAATTTGTAGAGAAATATATCAAAATTCATAATATCAGATCGGTATAATTAGATTCATCATGAAATGAATTTTCATACTTTTTTGGTTTAATATTGTAGGAACGAAGTATGTCTACCAAAGGGGGTGAATGGGAGTTTTTAAATTTCTTCGAAAATCTCAAAACTCTCGATACCCAGCAGCGGAGTGAATGAAAAACAAACTACAACAAGCTAAAACTAGATACCGAATGGAAACTAAAGCATGCATTGAGATACATTACACGAAGGAAAACAGATCAAATATAAACATGGGTAGCAGAGGAAACCAGTGGTGCTCGATGGCGACAAAGTATTTGTTCGATCAGTTCATCCTTCTGCACAAGGACTACGTCTGGTTGGAGGGGTTGTGACTTAATACGAAAGATAAACTCTCTTCACCCTATTCTTCTCGACAATCGATTGGTCAACCAATGCCGATCACTCGTGGTAAATACTTGAGGTGATCTCTGAATCTTTACAGACTTCTTCTTTGAGAACCACAATCATTCTTGGTCTCTGAAGAAATTGACACCTAACCGTCTAGAGAGTTTGCAGCTCTCAAGAGTAATAGGCAGAGCCTATTGAACTTAGATTCGAGTGATGCTGAACCACTATCTAATCCTTCGGCTCTAGGGTATTCTCTCTTGATGGGTTTTAATCTTAAATCACTCAGAGATGAGGTTGCTCAACAATCTTCTCAGAATCAAACGGAGCAGCCGCCAGACAAAGCCGGTGCACGGTGGCTATTTATAGTCCCAACCTTCCCTAATGGGAAATGACCATTTTAGACACGCAGTCCAGCCATTGGCCAACCGACACGTTCTCAACGGTTGGATTTCAGAGCAACGACAACATTACTTGAGGAACAAGTAATGCCAACTCCTCGGTCTGAGACAAATCTCTCGCAGCAAAGAAGATCACAGTCTCTTGCTGGCAAGTATTTGCTCGGAACACAAAGAGATTTCTCTCACAACTTTCATAGGATTTGAGTTTAGCATCAGAGAATCAAAGTTTCAAACACTACACCCCTCTTAATAGTACGGTGGTCCTACGACTCAATAAAGAGAAGAAGAACAACGAAACAAATGCTACGTCTTCACTTTGTCTTCATTCTCCTTGGACGCAGTCAAATTCCTCGGACAGACACCGAACCAATTGCTTGAACTTCAGCAATTTTAGGGGTCACTCTTGTCAATATCATCTTCGGTGATAACCTTCGCTGCAACGTAGGGAGATTATATTCGTCGTTTGCATCAAACTCCTCGTGATCTCAGGGACCTGTTACTCCGTGTGCACTAGCAAACACATAAGTCTCATACTGTTTATGTCAATAAACTCCAAAACAGATAATCATCAAAGTGAAGATAGATAGGTGAAAAGTAATTCGAACAACAGTGAATTAGCGTTACTTGGCTCGATGATGAAATATAGTCCCCATAGATATATTGTAACGCCCTCGATGCGGCTATATCTCCCACGTGTCGAGGCATGACTTAGAGGCATAACCGCATTGAAAGCAATGTCGCAAGTCAGGAAATCATCACACATCCCATGTACATAAATAATATAAAGGGGAGGTACATAGTTGGCTTACACTCGCCACGTCACATCAAAGTACATAAATAACATCCATCATACAAATCACTCATGGCCCGGCTACGGCGCCAAAATAGAAAAGACCCCAACATGCGACAAGGCCCTGAATCTAACCCCGACTGGGCTCCACTACTGATCATCAGGAAAAGACACATAGTAACGCTGAGAATCCTCGTCGTACTCCCACTTGAGCTCAAGCACGCCATCTGGAGCTGTATCATCTGTCCCTGCATCTGGTGTAATAGTAATCTGTGAGCCACAGGGACTCAGCAATCTCGCACCCTCGCGATAAAGACTATTTAAGCTAATAGGTAGGAAAGGGGGTAATGTAAGTGGAGCTACAGCAAGCGACTAGCATATATGGTGGCTAACTTATTCGCAAAAGAGAGCGGGAAGAGGAGGCAAAGCACGAGCGAGGAACTAGAGAGCAATCTGCGCAAACATAACTCCAACACCGTGTCCGCTTCCCAGACTCCGCCGAGAAGAGGCCATCACGGCAACACACTCAGTTGATTCATTTTAATTAATTAAGGTTCAAGTTATCTACAACCGGACATTAACAAATTCCCATCGTCCCATAACCGCGGGCACGGCTTTCAAAAGATCAATCCCTACAGGGGGTCCCAACTTAGCCCATAACAAGCTCTCACGGTCAACGAAGGAATAGACCTCCACCCAAGACACACCGATCAGACTCGGTATCTCGGTACAACAAGACGATTCGACAGGTTAAAACAAGTCCAGCAACACTGCGCGAATGTGCCGACAAATCCCGATAGGAGCTGCACATATCTCATTCTCATGGCACACTCAGATGAGCAATCCGTACAACTAAAACCAGCCCTCGAGTTTCCCCGAGGTGGCGCTGCACAGGGCTCTAGTTCGGACCAACACTCAGAGGAGCACTGGCCCGTGGGGGGCTAAAATAAAGATGACCCTCGGCCTCCGAAAACCCAAGGGAAAAAGGGGGTAGGTGGCAAATGGTAAAACCAATGTTGGGCATTGCTGGAAAAGCTTTAATCAAGGCGAACTATCAAGGGGTTCCCATTATAGCCCAACCGCGTAAGGGACGCAACAATCCGGGAACATAACACCGATATGACGGAAACTAGGGCGGCAAGAGTGGAACAAAACACAAGGCGAGAGGCCGAGCCTTCCACCCTTTACCAAGTATATAGATGCATTAAGATAACATGGCAATATAATGATATCCCAACAAGTAAATAAATGTTCCAACAAGGAACGGCTCCAATCTTCACCTGCAACTAGCAACGCTATAAGAAGGGGCTGAGCAAAGCGGTAACATAGCCAATCAACGGTTTGCTAGGACAATGGTGGGTTAGAGGCTCAATCATGGCAATTGGGAGGCTGACAAGCAAGTGGTATGCATCGTAGCATTGACAAGGCAAAAGAGCGAGCAAACTAGCATAGCAAAGATAGTAGTGATTTCGAGGGTATGATCATCTTGCCTGCACAGTTGTCAGAGTTGACTGGATCCCCAAAAGCAAACTCAACGGGCTCCTCATTAGCGAACTCGTCTCCCGGCTCTACCCAACAACACAAACAAGCAACAAGGATACAATCAACCACGTGCAAGGGCAATCAATAAGATGCAATGATGGTATGCTATGCGGGATGCGATGCGGGATGCAAAATGCAAGATGTGACAGGAAATGCATGAACCTGGCCTCAACTTGGAAAACCAAGTGTGCCACTGGGTAGAGGGAATGAAATCACCTGAAAACGATATAAAGATCATAGGAATCGGAGCTACGGTTTGGAAATGGAAAGCGTTTTACGAAACGAACCGATCTGCGATTTACAGCAAGTAGGCTCCTAAATGCATCGAAATGAACATGCTACAGCCACCAAACATGAGAACAAAAGACATGGCAGGGATGTACACAAGATGCTTATCAAAACACTAGCACTGAGCCACGGCCAAATTCATCCATTATGAGGTTCAAACAAGCATGGCAAAAATGAATATGCAAAACAGATTTCAGACTTAGTGAAATTAACACTAGTCTGAAATTTCAGACCACGATGCTCTCTTCGGAGGAGCAAAACAACATGATACACAACCTGATAATGACAAGGAAGAACATGGCATGGAGCTACTCAATAAGCTTAACAAAACACCCAAAGTGACCTGGGGCCAAAAGGGTTCACAAAATACTCTAACGAGCACACGAACATAGATGAAACACAATCAGTTTTCAGACTTAGTGAAAACTGAGACATGCTGAAATTATAACTCACGAAGGCATGTAAACGAGCTCGATGCACTCACTACGGTGCAAGTCATAGCAAGGCAAGCATATACCCGTAAAGAAGGCACAAAATGCTAGCTAAACATGGCAAAAACAATGGCATGGCATGCACGGATCACTAACAATAGCATCGGCAAAATCGCAAACAAGTTGACGATCTGCTCAGATTTACCACGAAGCAAAAGTAGAGCTCGATTGACTCAAGCTAGATCACTCAACATATGCAAACAAATACATCGATGGATAGAGCATAACATGAATATCAAAACTCCCTTATTGATCATCCTCAAAAGAGGCACGGATCACTAGGAAACAAGCTGAACATATGGCATCATGAACTAAAATATCCCAGACTTAGTGAAAATCACTAAGTCCTTGAAAACAGAATTCTCAGGTGCCTCTATTTGCAAGCTTGCACAAGTCACCACACACATCCTAAAACTGCATGGGTGGCACCTCTGGAAAGAAGACAAAATGCTTAACAATTCATCCCAAAGACTCACAGGCATATCATGCACACAATAATCATGGCAAAAATGACAAAAGTCTAAGATGAACCAACGGATCTGGAATTTAACTCACAATGCCTCCTTCTAACAGCATTTTGGGCAACAAGATGAACTCAAATGCAAATGATCCAATGGAATGAAATGATGTACTCGTCAAGATGAAGATTTTGATATATCATATGTCCAAAACGGAGCTACGGATGCGGATATATCATCAGTCAAAGTAGGCATGAAAAACTAGGGTTGGAGGGGAAAAAGTCAACCGAAACGACCCAGATCCAGATCTGGCGCAGTTTACGGAGTTCGCCGGAAGCACTGTAGCTGCTCGCCGGAGTTGTGCCGGAGAGGTCTTGGAGCTCGCCGGAGCTCGGGGAAGAGGCCGGGGAGGTCGACCAATGCCGGATCCGGCACTCCCGCGGCCGGATCTGGCCGGAGACGAGGCGGGGAGGCGGCGGCCGGTCGGAGGGCGGCGGCCGGAGCGCAGCGGCGGTGGGGCGCCGGCGACGCAGGTGGCGGTGGCCCGGCGACGAGGAAGAAGAAGCGGAGCGGCGGCGGATGGTGTGGCCCGCTCGGGCGGCGGCGCGGGCCGTGGCGGCGGCGGTGCCACGTGGCAGCGTGCGGTTGGTGGAGGCAGGCGGCGGCGGACGCTGTCCGGCCGGGGCGGACGTGTCCGGCTGGCGCGAGGGGAAAATTAGGATTTCGCGGGGGAGACGAGATCCGAAAAACGGGGGACCTATTTATAGAGGTAGAGGGAGCTAGGAGTGTCCAAATGAGGTGCGGTTTTCGGCCACGTGATCGTGATCGAATGCTCTAGGACATGGAGCAGAGTTTGGTGGGTTTTGGGCCAAATTGGAGGGGTGTTGGGCTGCAACACACACGAGGCCTTTTCGGTCCCTTGGTTAACCGTTGGAGTATCAAACGAAGTCCAAATGACCCGAAACTTGACAGGCGGTCTACCGGTAGTAAACCAAGGCCGCATGGCAAGTCTCGGTCCAATCCGGAAATGTTTAATCCCCACACACGAAAGAAAGCTAGAAATGGCCAAAGGAGGAGAACGAAGTGCCAGAACGCAAAACGGACAACGGGGAAAATGCTCGAATGCATGAGATGAACATGTATGCAAATGCAATGCACGTGATGCCATGATATGAGATGCATGAAAACGAAAACAATCTCCCCCTCTTTGGACGGTTGTTGACAAAACAGATAATCATCAAAGTGAAGATAGATAGGTGAAAAGTAATTCGAACAACAGTGAATTAGCGTTACTTGGCTCGATGATGAAATATAGTCCCCATAGATATATTGTAACGCCCTCGATGCGGCTATATCTTCCACGTGTCGAGGCATGACTTAGAGGCATAACCGCATTGAAAGCAATGTCGCAAGTCAGGAAATCATCACACATCCCATGTACATAAATAATATAAAGGGGAGGTACATAGTTGGCTTACACTCGCCACGTCACATCAAAGTACATAAATAACATCCATCATACAAATCACTCATGGCCCGGCTACGGCGCCAAAATAGAAAAGACCCCAACATGCGACAAGGCCCTGAATCTAACCCCGACTGGGCTCCACTACTGATCATCAGGAAAAGACACATAATAACGCTGAGAATCCTCGTCGTACTCCCACTTGAGCTCAAGCACGCCATCTGGAGCTGTATCATCTGTCCCTGCATCTGGTGTAATAGTAATCTGTGAGCCACAGGGACTCAGCAATCTCGCACCCTCGCGATAAAGACTATTTAAGCTAATAGGTAGGAAAGGGGGTAATGTAAGTGGAGCTGCAGCAAGCGACTAGCATATATGGTGGCTAACTTATTCGCAAAAGAGAGCGGGAAGAGGAGGCAAAGCACGAGCGAGGAACTAGAGAGCAATCTGCGCAAACATAACTCCAACACCGTGTCCGCTTCCCGGACTCCGCCGAGAAGAGGCCATCACGGCAACACACTCAGTTGATTCATTTTAATTAATTAAGGTTCAAGTTATCTACAACCGGACATTAACAAATTCCCATCGTCCCATAACCGCGGGCACGGCTTTCAAAAGATCAATCCCTACAGGGGGTCCCAACTTAGCCCATAACAAGCTCTCACGGTCAACGAAGGAATAGACCTCCACCCAAGACACACCGATCAGACTCGGTATCTCGGTACAACAAGACGATTCGACAGGTTAAAACAAGTCCAGCAACACTGCGCGAATGTGCCGACAAATCCCGATAGGAGCTGCACATATCTCGTTCTCAGGGCACACTCAGATGAGCAATCCGTACAACTAAAACCAGCCCTCGCGTTTCCCCGAGGTGGCGCTGCACAGGGCTCTAGTTCGGACCAACACTCACAGGAGCACTGGCCCGTGGGGGGCTAAAATAAAGATGACCCTCGGGCTCCGGAAACCCAAGGGAAAAAGGGGGTAGGTGGCAAATGGTAAAACCAATGTTGGGCATTGCTGGAAAAGCTTTAATCAAGGCGAACTATCAAGGGGTTCCCATTATAGCCCAACCGCGTAAGGGACGCAACAATCCGGGAACATAACACCGATATGACGGAAACTAGGGCGGCAAGAGTGGAACAAAACACTAGGCGAGAGGCCGAGACTTCCACCCTTTACCAAGTATATAGATGCATTAAGATAACATGGCAATATAATGATATCCCAACAAGTAAATAAATGTTCCAACAAGGAACGGCTCCAATCTTCACCGGCAACTAGCAACGCTATAAGAAGGGGCTGAGCAAAGCGGTAACATAGCCAATCAACGGTTTGCTAGGACAATGGTGGGTTAGAGGCTCAATCATGGCAATTGGGAGGCTGACAAGCAAGTGGTAGGCATCGTAGCATTGGCAAGGCAAAAGAGCGAGCAAACTAGCATAGCAAAGATAGTAGTGATTTCGAGGGTATGATCATCTTGCCTGCACAGTTGTCAGAGTTGACTGGATCCCCAAAAGCAAACTCAACGGGCTCCTCGTTAGCGAACTCGTCTCCCGGCTCTACCCAACAACACAAACAAGCAACAAGGATACAATCAACCATGTGCAAGGGCAATCAATAAGATGCAAAGATGGTGTGCTATGCGGGATGCAAAATGCAAGACATGACAGGAAATGCATGAACCTGGCCTCAACTGGGAAAACAAGTGTGCCACTGGATAGAGGGGATGAAATCACCTAAAAACGAAATAAAGATCATAGGAATCGGAGCTACGGTTTGGAAATGGCAAGCGTTTTACGAAACGAACCGGTCTGCGATTTACAGCAAGTAGGCTCCTAAATGCATCGAAATGAACATGCTACAGCCACCAAACATGAGAACAAAAGACATGGCAGGGATGTACACAAGATGCTTATCAAAACACTAGCACTGAGCCACGGCCAAATTCATCCATTATGAGGTTCAAACAAGCATGGCAAAAATGAATATGCAAAACAGATTTCAGACTTAGTGAAATTAACACTAGTCTGAAATTTCAGACCACGATGCTCTCTTCGGAGAAGCAAAACAACATGATACACAACCTGATTATGACAAGTAAGAACATGGCATGGAGCTACTCAACAAGCTTAACAAAACACCCAAAGTGACCTGGGGCCAAAAGGGTTCACAAAATACTCTAACGAGCACGCGAACATAGATGAAACACAATCAGTTTTCAGACTTAGTGAAAACTGAGACATGCTGAAATTATAACTCACGAAGGCATGTAAACGAGCTCGATGCACTCACTACGGTGCAAGTCATGGCAAGGCAAGCATATACCCGTAAAGAAGGCACAAAATGATAGCTAGACATGGCAAGAACAATGGCATAGTATGCACGGATCACTAACAATAGCATCGGCAAAATCGCAAACAAGTTGACGATCTGCCCAGATTTACCACGAAGCAAAAGTAAAGCTCGATTGACTCAAGCTAGAGCACTCAACATATGCAAACAAAGACATGGATGGATAGAGCATAACATGAATATCAAAACTCCCTTACTGATCATCCTCAAAAGACGCACGGATCACTAGGAAACAAGCTGAACATATGGCACCATGAACTAAAATATCCCAGACTTAGTGAAAATCACTAAGTCCCTGAAAACAGAATTCTCAGGTGCCTCTCTTTGCAAGCTTGCACAAGTCACCACACACATCCTAAAAATGCATGGGTGGCACCTCTGGAAAGAAGACAAAATGCTTAACAATTCATCCCAAAGACCACAGGCATATCATGCACACAATAATCATGCCAAAAATGACAAAAGTCTAAGATGAACCAACGGATCTGCAATTTAACTCACGATGCCTCCTTCTAACAGCATTTTGGGCAACAAGATGAACTCAAATGCAAATGATGTAATGGAATGAAATGATGTACTCGTCGAGACGAAGATTTTGATATATCATATGTCCAAAACGGAGCTACGGATGCGGAGATATCATCAGTCAAAGTAGGCATGAAAAACTAAGGTTGGAGGGGAAAAAGTCAACCGAAACGACCCAGATCTGGCGCGGTTTACGGAGTTCGCCGGAAGCACTGTAGCTGCTCGCCGGAGTTGCGCCGGAGAGGTCTTGGAGCTCGCCGGAGCTCGGGGAGGTCGGGGTCGCCGGATCCGGCACTCCCGCGGCCGGATCTGGCCGGAGACGAGGCGGGGAGGTGGCGGCTGGTCGGAGGGCGGCGGCGGTGGGGTGCCGGCGACGCAGGTGGCGGTGGCCCAGCGACGAGGGAGAAGAAGCGGAGCGGCGGTGGAGGGTGTGGCCCGCTCGGGCGGCGGCGCGGGCCGGCTTCGGGCCAGCCGGGCCGCGGGCGGCGGCGGCGGTGCCCACATGGCAGCGCGCGGTTGGTGGAGGCGGGCGGCGGCGGACGCTGTCCGGCCGGGGCGGACGTGTCCGGCCGGCGCGAGGGGAAAATTAGGGTTTCACGGGGAAGACGAGATCCGAAAAACGGGGGACCTATTTATAGAGGTAGAGGGAGCTAGGAGTGTCCAAATGAGGTGCGGTTTTTGGCCACGCGATCGTGATCGAACGCTTTAGGACATGGAGTAGAGTTTGGTGGGTTTTGGGCCAAATTGGAGGGGTGTTGGGCTGCAACACACATGAGGCCTTTTCGGTCCCTCGGTTAACCGTTGGAGTATCAAACGAAGTCCACATGACCCAAAACTTGACAGGCGGTCTACCAGTAGTAAACCAAGGCCGCATGGCAAGTCTCGGTCCAATCCGGAAATGTTTAATCCCCACACACGAAAGAAAGCTAGAAATGGCCACCGGAGGAGAACGAAGCGCCGGAATGCAAAACGGACAACGGGGAAAATGCTCGAATGCATGAGATGAACATGTATGCAAATGCAATGCACGTGATGCCATGATATGAGATGCATGAAAACGAAAACAACACACGTAGACAAAGACCCGAACCCGAGAAATAATTATGACTTAACGCCGGAAACGGCAAGAGTTGGAGTACAAATTGGGAAAGTTATATCTGGGGCGTTACATATATGCAGGGTTAATGATATGATATAAAATTCTCTTGCAATTAATTGAAGTATAGATAGAAGATTTCAATCATTCGAGATAATGATTCACACTGATGATATATAATCCATCGAGATTGTAGTGCAATCATTTATTACTTATATTAAAAATTCCACCTGCAAAACAAATACTTCGAGAGAAATAGTGCAGCAGGCGAGGTTATTTACATTACAGCACAAAAGTTTCACAACATAGCACAAACAGTCTTTGAAGCATAAGTTTCAAATCGCATATGAAACCAAACCAAACAGAACACAAAAGCAAATCTATCGAAACTTGATGTAATTCTCCCCTTTTTGTCAACTAGTGTAAAAAAGGTGACGAAGAACATGAGTGCAGAAGCTGTGAACTTGATTCACTCAGTGGCATCACCAGAAGAACTGTCCGAAGAGGTTTCTGATTCTGAAGTAATTGGAAGATTTGCATCAGCAGCAGCAGTAGATTTGTCTTCAGGAATGGTTTCGTGATGTTGTGATGATGAAGGCACGTTCGGATCAACCTCTTGAGTAACGTGAGAAAGCACATTTCCTTTGGTTGGCTTCACCGTTTGTGAGGTAGCTTCAGATTCTTTGATTATCTTGCGAAGCTTAATATGTAGAAGATTAGTAGTTGGCGCTCAAGCAGGCAGAGGATGTGTAATGCGATCTTGGAAATCTTCGTCAGCAAAACCTTTGTCAAGATAGTCATAAAGTTCTTTAAGATCGACGGCCAGGAGTTGTTTCTTGGAGAAAAACTTTTGAAGTAATTTCCAGAGGCGCTTCTTATTCTCAGCTGTGATCATATGCACTACTTTTGTTTGGTTGTTGATAGCATTTAGCTCGGCAACAAGATGTTCTTTCTCTTGGTGATCCTCAGCAATGTGCTAGAGCAGCAACTGTTGTGTGCGCATACTGACTTCAAGCTGCGATGGAGGTGGATGAAATATCTTGCACTCACGCTGAGGCGGTCGTGGTCCATCGAATGTTTTGTGATAATCTTGATGACTTGAGTCTGGCGATTTACCCGAAGAGATATCTTCCAAGACTTGTAGGGTATTGCGTACCGGAGGAACGAAGCTTTTGTGACTCACTTTTGCCATATATTCGGTCTTCATGGAATAGTCAACCACTTTTTGAATCCACAGTGCATAGACTTTGATGGTTTTTGGATGTTCAATAGAATCCTTAAAATATGCGCATAAGCATATCCTCAACATCGAAGACATATCGCTCGGAGATTGCATATATGGCATTCTGAAGAACATCTCAAATGACATTGTCTGTGTTCAACTCAGCCAGAGGGCAAATGGTGTAGGTGAGCAAATGATATAAAGTTTGATTCTCGAAAGTCAAATGCCCGGGCATGGGAGGACCATTGTAGTCTCGAATCTTTTCCTTGTCCATGGTGCATCGAAAGATTTCATCTAAAATAACATCAATGTTGTGCACCCTAATCTCATTTTTGCCATGCTCGAACCGAGGGAAGTGAAAATGTGAGACAAAGTCTGTAGATGTGCATTTAATGCGTTTCCCTTCGGTCATCCGCTCCATGATCCATTTTGAACTGTCAAACTCATCACCAGAGATGTACAATGTTGCATAGAACTAAAGGATAATTCTCGATTCCATGGATGCTCGAATGGAAAGACATTTTTGAGACAAAAATCTTCCAGATCTTGCAGTATCTAATCAAAGCAGCCAATCTCTTCATAGCTGAGAAATCCGGGAACTCATGAGGAAGTATCTTTCGGCTGTCATAAAGAATACGGAATAATAGATTGCCTGTTCTTTGGTCCAGAAATGAGGCGATTCAGATGTCCGTGGCCCTTTATATGGACTCTCTTGAAAGAATTTGGGGTGAGTATTCCGATTGAAAAGAGGTCCTTTGGCACCAGCACCAACCGAGAACAAAGGCAATTGTTCATGAGGATATGGATATTTAAGTTCATCTTCGACTAAGATCACTTCATCCCCATATACAACTGAGTCTATATGATGAGCAGAAACTGATCGATTTGCAGTCAGTACATCATATGAAATTCTTCGTGCTGTGTTGAATGACAATTGCAGTTGAGAGGAAGCAGATTCTTTCACAAGTTGTACTGAGGTCGACTCAGGCACTGGAGTCTGTTGGGGTTGTTCATTGAAAGTCAGCTATGGAGCAGAGGGAGGAATCGAAACATTTGGTTCTACATGAGTAGGAGAAGCTTGAGGTTCGGACTGAGGAATTTCACCCTCTTCTGATACATGCGGCTGAGATGGAATATCAATTTTAGAAGGGGAGGCCACAGGCACTGATTCAGTTGGCCTTGGTGAGGGAATTGCATCTGTGACTTGAACATGTGTTGGTGAAGGAATTGTTGGCTCATGGGTGTTCCATTTCGCGGGTTGAGCATCAGAAAAATCATGTGACTTTTCAGTCAAAGGTGGAGCAGCACTTCTCTTTGTTGTTTTCTTTCACTTTTTCTGAGTCTGCTGAGAAACTTGATTAATGTGTCCCTTGACGAGATCATTATAGCCCATGGCTTGTGCTTGATGCTCAAGACAGATCTTCTGAACAACATTATCCAAGTCTGAATGAAATCCCAATCTTATGTTTCGAAGGATAGTCAAAGCTCGATTGACATCCATGTATGATTCTTCAAGTTGCATGATGACAAACTTGGAAGTTGTAGCTTTCATTCGGTTGTCAAGCTCATTAAGTTGGGCAGTGAGGGAAATGATCTCAATAGAATGTTCTCTCATTTATCGAACAAGATCAGATGCTTGAGTAACGACTTTAGGAGGGATTGGCAAAGATGCCAATTCACCATCAAATAGGTTTTCCACAAATCTGCCAAGTTGCTCCATGATGAACACTTGATTGAAATAATGAGGAGCATGAGAATGGACATCAGTTTGTGCAACAGGAGCATTTTGCACTGGATCTTGCTCGGTTGGAGGCATAGACGCCAATGGTTATGTCAAGGTTGGAGCAAATTGAGCAGCCTTTTCTTTCACAACATCAACTCGTGGAGCACTTTGCTTGGCAGAAGGAGCCATGATTTTCTTCACCTTTGGCATTGGAATTTTCTCTCCTGGCTTAGTTGTGCTTACTCGGGCATCAACAACCAGATCTTGCATGTTTATCACCTCGGGATGAGGGGCTGTATCCATGTGATCTACCATAGTGACAGTGGTATGTGGTGTTTTTCTCTTCATGATGATCTTCTGCAGAGATGCTATTGGAATTGCACGAGCACGAAAATCAGGCAATGTCGTAGAAGTTGTGATCTGCACTTTTTCAGAGAGAGAATCTTGAATTTCTTCCCTTGTGAGTGGAGGATCATCTTGATTGAAGGAATTTATTTCAACATTTCTATCGAGTGCGCTCTTTTTCTTCAGTGCTACAGAGCTGGGATCATGTTTGCGCTTTGAGCGCCCTTTGGATTTTCCTTCCGCATTTTTCTTTTCGATGTCAGATTTGATAACACGATGAGTTTCTTTTTCTCAGGCTCTTTATTTTTCTGCCTTCTTTGCTCTCTTTTCAGCATTCTTCTGGCGCTTAGCCAGTTCATCAGGATATGAAGCAGGAGTCTTAAGAGATGACTCATGAGCATTAGGAGCTGGCGAAGGTCTCTCCTAGGGGTCACTTGCACGGAGGAGTCCAATTTCATGATAGTCAACCCAAGGAGGATGGAAAGCAAAATTCTTCACAAACCGAGGATGAATCATTTTATAGTTGAACCACTTGTGTACCCAGTGACGTCGAATCTTCTGCAGATGCCTTCTCTTTTTTGTTGCTGATTCTCTTGAAATAGTGTTGTAGTTCTCATGAGAGATATACTGAGCTGAGTTTGTGAATGGTTGCCTGCCTCCTTTCCTTTTCTTCGGGGCATCTTCTTCTTGCTCATCTGCATTTTGCTTGGATCTCTTTCTTTTGCTGGATGACGGGCCTACCGTTGGGCCCTTGGTATTTGGAGCTTTTGATTCATCAGTTGTACCCATGAATACCTCTTCATCATCGGCCATGCTTAATGGTCGAGTAGAATCCTCAACTCACTGCATGTACCTGTGAATGAGAATAGATTCAAGGAAAAATGGGGACAGGGTTACAAATGCTCACATCAAAGATTTTTTTTGAACAAAAAACATTTTGAACAAGAATAAGATGCAGACTTTGAGAAATGTTTCAAATGAATGAAACGTATAGAGCGAACTAGTAGGTCCGAAGAATATACTAGTCAGGGTGCTAGGTATTCCATTCAAGTGAAAAATAACACAAACCCTAGATCTGAACTATTTCGGATGCGAGGAACAACTACAAACCACATCCACACAAGTTAGCTAAGCAGTAAGATCTAAGATATGCGGTAAAATCAGAGAGAAATAACCATGGATGAACTTGAATGGGAAGGACGGAAGCCCGAGTTCGAACTGCACGTATCCTAGCTTGGTGTCGTGCAGCAGCTACGGCGGCACAGGGAAGAAGATGTCCCATGGTGGCGAGGAAAGACTCCGGTGACCACTTTCTGTCAGTTAAGCAACGAAGGGGTCATCAGCGTCGAGCTTAAGGAGGAGCGCTGCAACGAGGGTTTTGGAGGCGACATTGGCGAGGAGGAAGATAAGTGAACGAGGATGAGGGGCGGTGCGGTATTTATATGCGAATGAAAATAAACGCATGCGATGAATCCGATCGAACGGCCACTATCTGGGGAATATTGCGATTCAACGATTGGGATGGAATGGCAGTTGATGGATTGCATGTGGCAACCATCATAAAAGATTGTGGTCCTGACTTGGGCGGGAAACTCCAAATTATGGACAGCTTTCGCCAAAATAGATTAAAGTTTGGACCGAATCTTAATCGTGGTCAAGGACACCAGATAAACTTTCGTTCCAGATGAAATTGAGCATTTGTAATAGAACAACATAGACTAGAAAAGATAGAACAAAGAGTAAACAGGGTCCTAGGTATTTCACTCAGACTGTTAAATACAAACACCCGATCAAATAGCTATGAGGGAAATGCATTCTGACCAACACATAATCTTTTGATTGAAAAGAAACTCAACGAAAGAAAATTGTGGTGGTATGACCCACCGTATAAGAACTGTATGACCCCGAGCATCGCACAATTACCATGGCACCCGGTTAGTCTAGTTCTTCGTTAATGTATTCACTCTAAGAAAGAAGATTTCACTTTGTCGAAATTTTCAAACTCTTCGAGTGTTATGCACATTCCTTCTAAGATGTGGAAGTGTTAGCACGGGTGCCTAGTCCAGCTTACTGCACGTTCATGAAGTCTAAGATATTTAGCTCACGTCGTAATGCACATAATATTTTCTCGTCCAGAGGCTTGGTGAATATATCAACGAGATTGTCTTCGGTCTTGACGTGATTGATGACAATATCCTCTCGAGCAACATGATCATGAATGAAATGGTGTTTGATGGCAATATGCTTTGTGCGAGAATGATGCACTGGATTATGTGCAATTTTGATGGCACTCTCATTGTCATAACATAGACATATATTCTTGACCTTGATGCCAAATCCTTCATTGTCTGCTTCATCCATAATAACTGAGTGCAACAAGCGCCAACAACAATATATTCGGCCTCAACCGTAGAAAGAGATACACAATTCTGCTTCCTTGACGACCAACATACCAATGATCTACCGAGGAAATGGCACGTCCCCGAAGTAGATTTCCTGTCAACCAAGTCACCAGCCCAATCTGAGTCTGGATATCCAACGAGATCAAAATGTGCTCCCTTCGGATACCATAAACCTAAGGTGGGGTGGGAGCCAAATATCTCAGAATGCGCTTGACCGCTTGGTGATGCGATTCCTTCGGTGCAGCTTGGTAGCGGGCACACATGCAAACACTCAACATAATATCAGGTTTGGATGGACATAGGTAAAGAAGAGAACCAATCATCGAACAATAAGCTTTCTGATCGTAAGCCTTACCATACACATCTGCATCCAGCTTACCATTTGTGGGCATGGGAGTTTTATAGGCCTTCATTTTGGAATCTTGCATTTTGAACTTCTTCAGGAATTCTTTCAGATATTTCTCCTAAGATATGAAAATTCCATTTGCCTCTTGACGAATTTGTAGTCCGATAAAGAACTTGAGTTCACCCATTATAGACATTTGATATTTATCGGACATCGTTTTCCCAAATCTAAGCTGCAAGCATTTTTAGTACAGCCGAAGATAATATCATCCACATAGATTTGACAATAGAATAGACCATTATCAACAGCATGAGTGAAAAGTGTGGGATCAGTGGATCCTGGCTTGAACCCTTTGTCGAGCAAAAACTTCTTCAAGGTGTCATACCAAGCTCGAGGGGCTTGCTTCAGCCCATATAAAGCTTTCTTCAACCTGAAAACTTTGTTAGGAAACACAAGGTGTTCAAAGGTAGGTGGCTATCTAACATAAACTTCCTCATTAGTTTCACCACTAAGGAAAGAACTTTTCACATCCATTTGATAAAGCAAGATATCATTGTAATTTGCATAAGCAAGAAGAATACAAATTGCCTCCAGGCGTGTAACAGGAGCATATGTTTCACCGAAATCAATACCTTCTACCTGTGTATACCCTTGAGCAACAAGACGTGCCTTTTTTCTCACCACAATGCCATTTTCATCTTGCTTATTGCGGAAAATCCATTTTGTGCCGATGATATTGTGCTTCTTGGGATTCGGTTTGTCAACCAATTCCCATACATCATTCAGTTCGAATTGCACCAACTCCTCTTGCATTGCATTCATCCAATCTGGGTCCTTCATGGCTTCTTCATACTTGGTAGGTTCTGCCAATGAGACAAGAGAAACTGCCGCAGTAGTTAGCTAAACGAGTGCGTGAACGAGTTGTGGGTCGATAACCCGGATTCTCAAGTTCATCGAGAATTAATGAAGGATCAACTTGATTAGCCACTCGAGGATGAGAATTTTCTTCGTGGTGATCATTATCATTTTCATCAGCATCAGCATTTGTGTCATTATTCCCTTTAGGATTGCCATTTTGATTGGCATTTGGAATTTTATTGCCATTTGCATTCGGAGTGGCACTTTCTTCGGCAGTGGCTTGATGAGTTTTTCTTCGAGTCATGGGGCATCATCATCAGAGGATTCAGGTGCATTTCCTTCAACAGTCCTGACGCTCCCAATGGCCATTTGCCGAATAGCATCTGAAATCGGTAGTTCATCTATCACATTTGGCAGGTGCTCCTTTTGGGAGCCATTAGATTTATCAAACTACACATTTGTTGTTTCCATAACTTTCCCGTGGTGAGAGTTATAGACACGATAAGTATGTGAGTTCAAGCCATAACCAAGAAGAAAACCTTCATGTGCCTTAGGTGCAAACTTGGAAGAATGATGCATGTCAAGAATGTAGCAAGGTGCACCAAATACACGTAAATAAGAAGCATTCGGTTTCTTGCCAGTGATAAGCTCATATGAAGTTTTCTGAAGGAACTTGCGAAGATAAACTCAGCAATGTGAGTATTTTTTAACTCAGTTCCATTATCACTTCTAACATGCTTAATTCGCACATCATATTCATTTTGGGCCTTCTTGGCGATGCTTTTGAAGATATCTTGAGGTCTTGTCTTCGAGAAAGAATACCCAAGTGTATCGAGAGAAATCATCAACAATAACTAGACCATAATGACGGCCACCAAAGCTTGCATAACTTTGAGGACTGAATAAATCCACATGAAGAATTTTCAGAGGTCTTGTTGTGGTCATAACAATCTTTGATGAGTGATGTTTCTTGGCCAATTTGCCAGCCTCACATGCAGCACAGAGACGATCCTTGTCGAATTTCACATCAGGAATGGCACAAAGATGATTTTTCTTCACTAGGGTCTGCAAGTTCCTCATACCTGCATGCAAGCCTTCAGTGCCACGGCCAACCTTCGGTTGATTTTGCAAGCAAACAAGTTTGGACTGAGGGACCCTTAGAGAAATCCACAATATAAAGTTCACATTTTCTAATTCCCTCAAAGACGAAGGAATTGTCAGAGGCCATGAAGACAATGCATTTGGATATGGAAAATAGAACTAGCATGCCTAGATCACAAAGCTTGCCAACTGACATGGGATTGAATCCAAGAGATTGAACAAGTAAAATGTCATCAATGGACTTGTCTTTGAATATAGCAATTTTACCTAGCCCAATTACCTTTCCTTTGTGGTGGTCACCAAAAGTGATATACTTCAGAGAAGAAGCAGTTAGGTTGGCGTCGACAAACAATGACTTGTCTCCGGTCATATGACTAGTGCATCCACTATCCATTATCCATTATGTACACCCTAAGACATAGTCCTACAGAAGAATTAGGCTTTCTTAACCACCCACATCTTTGTAGGTGGCTTAGAAATAGTAGAGCGAGCAGGATATGATTTCTTTTGGTAAACATAGTTGTTGCTCGAGGAAGTACGAGCATAATCGAAAGAATAAGCATTGAAATTCCTTCCAGATGAATGAGCATGGTGATTGAAAGAGGTGTGCATATATTCATTCTGTCGAACTTTCTCAAGGAAATATCAAGCATTTTGAGCCCGCATGGTTAGTAAAGTGGTTGAGGGAGTCCTGGATTAGGGGGTCTCCGGATAGCCGGACTGTATCCATTGGACGGACTATTAGACTATGAAGATACAAGATTGAAGACTTCGTCTCGTGTCCGGATGGGACTCTACTTGGCGTGGAAGGCAAGCTAGGCAATACAGATATGGATATCTCCTCCTTTGTAACCGACCTTGTGTAACCCTAACCCTCTCCGGTGTCTATATAAACCGAAGGGTTTTAGTCCGTAGGACAACAATAACAACATACAATCATACCATAGGCTAGCTTCTAGGGTTTAGCCTCTCTGATCTCGTGGTAGATCTACTCTTGTACTACCCATATCATCAATATCAATCAAGTAGGACGTAGGGTTTTACCTCCATCAAGAGGGCCCGAACCTGGGTAAAACATCGTGTCCCGTGCCTCCTATTACCATCCAGCCTAGACGCATAGTTCGGGACCCCCTACCCGAGATCCGCCGGTTTTGACATCGACATTGGTGCTTTCATTGAGAGTTCCGCTGTGCCGTCGCCATCAGGAAGGATGTCTCATCCCGTCTTTAAAGACGGCACTGTTGCTGAGGGAGCTTTGTCTATCGGCCAAACTCTCTGGCTGGGTGGTTTTCTTATGACCGCATGTTCGGCCGCTGCGCCGACGATGACTTCTCGGGTCATCGAAAGCAATCTTCACGTCAACTCGGAACTCGCCGAGCAGTTAGATCCAATGGAGCTCTCTTTCCCGAACGAGCTCTTGGATCGCATCGCCGCCCTGGGAGTCGCTACAGACTACGATCAGATTGGGCCTAAAGCCGATCTGAGAGAGATCAACTCTCCCCAGGTCACCCATCACGTTGCGGTGGTGGAGGAACAATGCGACAACCCTTCATCTATCTTAAGGACTAGCTATGTCCAGATTCCCAATCCCTCCAAGCCGCATACCCGCGGAGGGGAGGACGTCACTCAAGGCCTGAACCTAGAATCAGGCAGCGGGCTAGATTTATCAGAAAACATTCAAGAATTCAAACTTACAAGTTCGGAAACTCCTTGGCCCGTGAGTCTCAGATTGGGTGAGGATTCAGATTCAATTCCACCCACCCACCCAAACATACACGATCTATCCGAAATTAGGCAAGAGCCCGAAGAAATAGTACACCATTACTGGGCCATATTCCTCCTGGTCATGAACAGGATAAAGGACTGCCGCGAGGAAGACGCAATTTCATTCTTCTGCAATAATTGCACGGACAAGGGAATCCTCAACGCCATAAGTCACCACGAAATTACACGCTTTGCCGACTTGGTGTCCATAGTACGAAAGTACTGTGTGATGGAAAGCGCCTGGAAAACCGAAATAAATTTTGGGATAATCCGGCCCTGAATACAAACCCAGTCCGAAAGAAAAGGGTGCATTATCATAATACACCTGGGTTAACTACCAAAAAGCAAAAGCCCTCTACAGGGCAAGGAACCGTACTGGAGGGATGGCTCAATGGCCCCTGCAAAATTCATAGTACAACTAATGCAATACCAACGCACAGCCTTAGAGCATGTTGGATACTCTGGCATGTGGCCAAAAGTGGTGAGGATCTACTCCTCCCAAATACCACAGAGCACCATCCCGTGGACAACAATACGGTGTTAACGGTCTTTGAGACCTTCGCGTCAAATAATAGACGCAAGCAAACACTCCGCAGCATGGCCGGAATCTGCCACATAGCAGAAATAAATCCTTGGAGTGACACGACTATTACCTTCAATGCCAGTGACGAACCTAAATTCCGAACAGCCCGAGCACCAGCCGCACTGGTCCTCAGTCCAATCGTGGACGGCTTTCGACTCACCAAGGTACTCATGGACGACGGCATCGGATTAAACCTCATCTATGCGGAAACTCTTCAAAAGATGGAAATAGACTGGAGCCGCATTGAGCAAAGTAGCACAACCTTTAGAGGAATCATCCCCAGTCAGGAAGCACGCTGTGTTGGGAAAATCACACTAGACGTGGTATTCGGCACGCTGGATAATTACAGGTCAGAAGAAAATACATTCCAAGTGGCCCCATTCAGTAGCGGATACCACACTCTATTAGGGCGGGAGGCGTTTACAATCTTCCAAGCCATAACCCATTACGTGTACATGAAGCTCAAAATGCCCGGGCCCAACGGAATCATCACTCTTGCTAGTGATCCGAACATAGCACTCCGCGCCGAAAATAAGACAACTGCACTGGCCCTTGAGGCACTATCCGAAGCCCTAGCGACCGAGGAACTAACTGCGCTGCACTCCACGGTGAACAGGGACTACGTGATACTCGATAAAAGATCCAAGTCCACCTCCTTTAAACCGGTGGACGAAATAGTCAAATTCCAAGTCCATCCAATGGACCCTACAAAAATAGCTTCCATCAGGGCACAATTAAACCCTGATGTCGACGCCGCACTGTGAGAGTTCCTACGCGAGAACTGGGACATTTTTGCCTGGCACCCTTCAGACATGCCAGGAATCCCACGCAGGCTGGCTGAGCACAACCTAAATATCCTAAAAGGATTCAAGCCAGTCAAGAAGGCTCTTCGACGTTTCTCCGAACCTAAGAGACAAGCCATGGGAGAATAACTAGCCAAGCTATTGGAGGCCGGATTCATCAGAGACATAAAACATCCGGACTGGCTAGCAAACCTGGTGATGGTACCAAAGAAGGAAAAATCCTGGCGCTTGTGCACCGATTTTAAGGACCTTAATAAGGCCTTCCCAAAGGATCCCTTCCCCCTCCCCCGCATCGATCAAATCATCGACGCTACCGCAGGACATGATTCATTATGTTTCCTCGACGCATACTCCGGCTACCATCAAATTAAAATGGCAGAGCCAGACCAAGCCGCAACGGCATTCATCACACCATAGGGCCCATTCTGCTTCAACACAATGCCCTTCGGGCTCAAAAATGCCGGCGCAACATATCAGCGCATGATTCAGACATGTCTGGCAAACCAGATCGGCAAAACAGTGGAGGCATACGTAGACGACGTGGTCGTTAAAACCAAGCACGTCAAAACTCTAGTAGACGACTTGAGGCTCACATTCGACAACCTCCGAACACATGACATCAAGCTCAATCCGGAAAAATGCGTTTTCGGCGTAACAGCCGGAAAGCTCCTGGGATTCATTGTCTCCAGTAGAGGTATTGAAGCTAATCCGGCCAAAATCCGAGCGTTGTCACAATTGGCTACCCCAACAGACCTCAAACAAATACAAAAATTGACTGGATGCATGGCGGCTCTAAGCCGCTTTATCTCCTGCTTGGGAGAAAAGGCATTACCCCTTTATCGCCTCCTCCGGTGCACCGAACACTTCTAGTGGACGGATGCCGCCGCGACCGGACTCAACGAAATAAAAGACATATTGGCAACAAACCCAGTCCTGGCCATGCCAAACATTGGCGAACCAATGCTATTATACATTGGGGCAACTCATCAAGTAGTAAGCGCAGTGCTCGTCGTCGAGCGAGAAGTGGACGGACACAAATTCCCCCTTCAAAAGCCGGTTTACTATGTGTCCACTGTCCTTACTCCATGCAAATCACGGTACCTGCATTATCAAAAGATAGCGTACGCGGTATTTATGGCATCCCGGAAGCTGCGACACTACTTTCAAGAGTGTTCGATAATGATAGCCTCGGAAGTACCACTTAACGATATTATAAACAACAGCGACGCGACGGGACGGATTGCCAAATGGGCCATTGAGCTCCTCCCGTTCGACATAACTTACATGCCACGACGAGCTATTAAGTTGCAAGTTTTGGCTGACTTCGTCGCTGAGTGGACGGAAGCCGAACTCCCTAAAGAGTACAACACATATTCAAATTGGATCATGCACTTCGACGGCTCCAAAATTTTGGCTGGTCTGGGGGCTGGCGTCATTTTGACGTCCCCAACAGGAGATACCATTCAATACGTACTACAGATAATGTATACGGACTCCAACAACACAACCGAATATAAGGCCCTTCTACATGGTCTCCGGATGGCAGTATCCATGGGCATTCAACGCCTAGAGGTGCGCGGGGATTCGAACCTCGCGATATCCCAAATAAATGGAGACTTTGATGCCAAGGATCCAAAAATGGCAGCTTATCGCAATGCCGTCCTAAAAATGTTAGCTCGGTTCGAGGGGCTCGAATTTCACCATGTGGCTCAAGAAAACAATCAGGCGGCGGATATCCTCGCCCGCATCGGCGCAAAACGCGATGCGGTGCCTCCCAACATATTTCTGGAAAGGCTCTTCAAGCCATCCATAGCATGGGAAGGGGACACCGATAACAACAGTCTGAACCCGGCCAAAATACCCGATACCGAACTCTCTGACACAATCGGAGGTTATGCCACCGAAATAACACAATCAGCCCACGAAATAATGGCCATTATTGCCCCGTGGACAGAACCATTCCTGGCCTACCTAACTAGACAGGAACTTCCGGAGGACCAAAATGAGGCACGTTGCATAGTGCAACGATCCAAGGCCTACAGGGTCCATGAGGGAGAATTGTACAAAAAAAGCGCTACCGGAGTCCTTCAAAGGTGCATCTCCGAAGAGGAAGGGCGGAACCTTTTGGCAGAAATTCACGCCGGACTCGGCGGTCATCACGCTGCAGCCCGGGCTCTTGTAAGCAAGGCCTTCCGTACATGATTCTATTGGCCAACGGCCCGGGCAGATGCACAGGACTTGGTCCAACGTTGCGCCGGTTGCTAGCTCTTTGCAAATCAAAGCCACATGCCACCCACAGCCCTCCAAACAATCCCCATTACATGGCCCTTCGCGGTCTGGCGGCTTGACATGGTTGGACCCCTTAAAGGGGGAACCCACAAGAAAAAATACTGATTGGTCATGGTGGATAAATTCACCAAATGGATAGAGGCTACACCGGCTAAAACAGCCGAATCCAGACCAGTGATAGATTTCATATCTGGGGTTGTACACCGTTACGGCGTTCCCTACAGCATCATCACTAAGAACGGCACGAACTTCACGGCCGACGAGGTAAAACTCTGGTGCAGCAAAATGGGCATCAAGCTCGATTATGCTTCAGTCTATCACCCACAAACCAACGGTCAAGTCGAACGAGCAAATGGTCTTATAATGAGCGGCATTAAACCCAGATTAGTGCGCTCCTTAATGGAGTCTGACACGCACTGGGTAGAGGAGCTCGACTCCGTACTCTAGGGGCTAAGGACCACGACGAATTGTAGTACCGGATATACACTGTTTTTTATGGTGTACGGCGCAGAGGCAGTCCTGCCCTGTGACATAATTCATGACTCACCTCGAGTGCGCATGTACGAAGAAAGAGAAGCCGAGCTCGATCGGCAGGACAGTTTGGACACCTTGGAAGAAGAGCGCGACATAGCCAAAGCCCGTTCCGCATTTTACCAGCAACAGGCACGCAGATACCAAAGTAGAGAAGTACGGGCCAAAACTTATAACGTTGGCGAACTAGTTCTAAGGCTGCCGGATAAGAAAAAGAACAAGCTCGAGCCCAAATGGGAAGGTCCCTTCATTATCGACCAAGTTCTGACCGGTGGAGCGTACCGACTGCGGGATGCATCGACTAGTCGACTCGAGCCGAACCCATGGAACGCAGCCAGGCTTCAAAGATTCTACGCCTGGCACCGGACTTTATGTTAGCCCCCTCCCCTTGTCCATTTTCTGCATATGCATCATCTGTCTTGTTTCCCTTTCTTTCTTTTATTTCTCTAGGCCTTCAAGGGTCACCTTGTGCCTCACTCATACATTACAGATGCGCTAGCTGCACTCTTCATACCTGGGAGCTTCTTTCATAGAAGCTTAAATTATTTACCTGGGCCTCACGCCCAACACATGTGTTATACTTCCGCATGTACCTTTTTTCACCATTATATGCATCGATATGACTTAAGTTTTGGCCAAGTTGGGTTGCCTGGCTCTTTTATTTATGCCCTACATTCCCGTTAATTCGGCTAGGGCATAAGGGGAGCACCTCTGCGATTGTTACCGCCGGGTCAGCCGGACGTGTACCTCAGACTGGGTGAAGCCAAAAGCTAGCGTTCTTAAGGGAATATTCGGTCGGTGAACAAAAGATGACTTTTATTTATTATCCATATCTGCCCCCAGATTCTTTTTCTGTGCTTCTTGTCGCAGTCCGGACATGCACTTTCTGGCATGCTTACCCAGGGAAAGGAACCCTTAACGGAACTATTCTCCCTGGAAGATGTTTCTTACTACCCATGTAATATAACATGACTAGTTGGACACTTGTCTGATAAAGCACTAATGACCCCTACGCCTGGTCTCCACACATGCCCCAGTTCTTACATAACCGAGAGGGTATTCGGATACACTCCGGACCGTCGGGTCCCGAGGTCGAAGCAAAAAGGTCCGCCACAACAAACGATCTACAATCCGGCTAGAAGGCATTATACATGTCACTTTAAAATTACATAGTCAATTTGACTGGTTGAATTCCTCTTCAATGCCATCCAATAGGCTGTCTAGTCTACAGTCCTGTTGGGAATACTTTGCGGCCAATTCTACTTGGCCGTGCACTAAGCTCACAGGGATCTCCTTCCCATCGGGCCCCACAGGTCCGACTTCGACCATGTGGTTCGGGTCAGCCTTCGTGTACCGTGTCTTCACCATTGCCCAGGCTTCCCTGGCGCCCTGACGGCAGGCCGATATCTTCCATAATCGGAAGTTCCACCGCACTCCCTTTAGCTTTTCTGCAAGCTCTCCAAGGCCTTCGGGTATGGAGATAGATGGCCACAAGGCCTGGGCGACGCCTTGCATCACCTGCCGAACTCGTTCATGCAGCTGTGAGAGCTCGGGAAGAAGGCCACCCATTGAACCGGGCATTTCCTTGGCAGGACGACCTGTTAGCATACCTATAGACATAACTCTGTCAGCCAGCTTCCTTGTCGAACTCATTTTCAAAGTTCGTTCAAGCACTTACTAAATATGCCGCGTCGAAGCCGCCGATTTTCCTTAACAGAGTCCGATAGTTGGGCACGAATATCTTGTAGTTCCACGCCCAGCTTGGTGTTGGCATCTAGGAGATCATTTTTCTCCTGCCTCACCCTCGTAAGCACGTTCTGACTGGCCTTCAGCTGGCGTAGGAGCTGTTGCTTATCCGGATTTACTCCAGTGTCATCTGCAATTTTATCGTCAGATCTGCATACACGCCGCATTCTATATGATACTTATCATTTGAAGGATATGTTACCAGAGGGGGTCTCTTTGGGCTCCCCTGCTGCGGCCAGTGCGGCCTGAAGTTGGGCTTTGCACTCTTCCAGCTCCTGGGACAGTTGAGTATTCTTTTCTGTAAGAACCTGCATAACAAATAATCCTTAAATCAGTTATCCTAACCGTTTCAAGTCTCAGGGGCTACTGATATATATAATCACCAAATTTTCTCACCCGTATGTCTTTTACATACTGCTCCGTGGCTCTGGCTAGACCATTTTGAGCGGCACAGAGGTGCGCGTCTCCCGAGTTGAAGGCATCCAATGCCTCTTGGGAGAAACAAGCGTCACGAAGAATAGTCCGGCGACGCCTGTGGTTCATGGCACTTTCCACCTCAGAATTGGTGGCGGACAGTTTATTCGCATCCTCTGTCGGAGGAGCACCCGACACACGCCTCGTATTCGTTCCCGCCTCCGAATCTGGCCTTGGAGCCTGGCTTGTGGAGGCACGATGGGTAGCCTCTCCGGGTATAGTCCGGAGAGCACTCCTTTTCCTGAAAAGAAGGCATGGGCGTTAGTACGCCTCTGAGAATAATGTCTTGCAATAAAGATGGCGTGCCGGTGTCTCAATCCGGACTGTGGGTCTTTTCAGCCTACCTGGCCTCGCGGCCCCTTGTTGGCCAGTCGCCGCAGGCTTGGCCTTCTGCCTCGAGGACCTCCCCTGCAAAACACGGCTATTATACGGTGATCAAAAACACGCAAGGACGGATCCCTTTTTGAAGTGTTGGGACTTCGGTCTCGGTCACCTGTGAGGCTGGAACTAGCCCTGGGTAATCGGCCGTAATGGCCACCAAAGCATTATCATTGCTCGATTGGTAAAACACCCCATCGATCAGCTCCACAGATATGTCCGGATCCTCTTGGGAGGCCGGGTCGAGGGACCGTCCAGGGTCCTCGAGTTGTGGAGGGGGGTTGTTTATCTCCCTTACAGCCTGGCGCGGTTCCTGTGTAGAAATCGCTAAACTAAATACTTAACTGCGGAAATATGAAACGGATGGGCGAGAAAAAGTCTCCGCTTACCCAGCTCAGAGGATTGTACATAGAAAATCCGCCCTGCGGGTTGACACGAAGGAATTCCTCCTCTTCTCCCTTGTACAAAGTGGATAAGATCTTTATTAGATCAGCAACCGATCCCGGCCCTTTACGGCCGTAGCGGGTGGCGTCATCCTCCCCGTTGAAATCCCACATGGGGTGGCCTCTATACTGAAGCGGCTGCACCCCCCGCATGATACATATGGCCATGACCTCGATCATGGTCAATCCGGATCGATCTAAAAAACTTATCCAGCTCATCAGGTAAAGAACGTCCCTGTCATCTTCCTCCAGGGGGCTCCGTGGACGCCAGCTCCGGCGCTTCTTCAAAGGGGCGTTGTGGAACTCAGGAAGGCCGATCCGAATAGGATCCGGGAGGGGGACGTCTTCTATATAAAACCATTCTGAAGGCCAGTCTTCAGACGTCTTCTTTGGGGTTCCGGACAGGTATCCGGTCCCGGCAACACGCCACACTTCGGCTCCGCCCACTCGATATATTGACCTCTTTTGAGAACGGGGCACAAGGTAGAACAACTTCTTCCACAGAGCGAAATGAGCCTCACAGCCCAAAAACAACTCGCAAAGGGCTACGAATCCCGCGATATGCAGCATGGAGGCAGGCGTAAGGTTGTGCAACTGGAGGCCGTAGAACTCCAGGAGCCCCCGGAGAAACGGATGAATTGGGAATCCAAGCCCTCTTACCAAATAAGGGACAAGGCATACCCACTCTCCCTTGTAGGGATTGGGAAGGCTCTCCGCTTGCTCTCCGCCATTATAGGTGGTGAGCCTGGCTCGAACCGGGACCATGTACGCTGGGGGAAGAAATCCCTTGGTCTGAAGCATCACTAATTTGCTGTGCGGGACGGAACATCTCTCCCAATCTCCAGGCTTGGAGCTAGGGGAGCGAGAGGAGGAGCTGCGTCAACCGGCCATGATGGAATGGATCTCTGTTGGGCGCGCTCCGATGAAGGCTCGCCAAGGGAGGATGGTGTGATTTGGATCTGAATCCTCGTCTTTTTAATAGGCGGCTCATTCACACAGCCAGGGGGGTAAATGTGAAAACACCCTGGCTCTTCACATTTGCTCGACACGTGGAAAGTGGCTATTATTGGGCGTGGAAGCCAAGGAGTGCAACATTCACAAGAAACCGGACACTATTTCAACAGGTACACAAAATTTGGAGAGGAACCCGCCTTGCAATGCCGAAGAAAATACTGCGCGCCAGACTCATCGTCATTAAAGCCTGGTTCGGGGGCTATTGAGGGAGTCCTGGATTAGGGGGTCTCCGGATAGCCGGACTATATCCATTGGCCGGAGTGTTAGACTATGAAGATACAAGATTGATGTAACGCCCTTGATGCGACTATATCTCCCACGTGTCGAGGCACGACTTAGAGACATAGGCGCATTGAAAGCAATGTCGCAAGTCGGGAAATCATCACACATCCCATGTACATATATAATATAAAGGGGAATAACATAGTTGGCTTACAGTCGCCACGTCACATCAAAGTACATAAATAACATCCATCATACAATCACTCATGGCCCGACTACGGCGCCAAAATAGAAGAGACCCCCAACAAGCGACAAGGCCCTGAATCTAACCCCGAATAGGCACCACTACTGATCATCAGGAAAAGACACATAGTAACGCTGAGAGTCCTCGTCGTACTCCCACTTCAGCTCGAGCGCGCCATCCGGAGAGGTATCATCTGTCCCTGCATCTGGTGTAATAGTAATTTGTGAGCCACAGGGACTCAGCAATATTGCACCCTCGCGATCAAGACTATTTAAGCTTAATAGGTAGGAAAGGGGTAATGTATAAGTGGAGCTGCAGCAAGCGACTAGCATGTATGGTGGCTAACTTATTCGCCAAAGAGAGCGAGAAGAGAGAGCAAAGCGCGAGCGAGGAACTAGAGAGCAACCTGCGCAAACATAACTCCAACACCGTGTCCACTTCCCGGACTCCGCCGAGAAGAGGCCATCACGGCAACACACTCAGTTGATTCATTTTAATGAATTAAGGTTCAAGTTATCTACAACCGGACATTAACAAATTCCCATCTGCCCATAACCGCGGGCACGGCTTTCGAAAGATCAATCCCTGCAGGGGGGTCCCAACTTAGCCCATAACAAGCTCTCACGGTCAACGAAGGAATAGACCTCCACCCAAGACACACCGATCAGACTCGGTATCCCGGTACAACAAGATGATTCGACAGGTCAAAACTAGTCCAGCAACACCACCCGCTGTGCCGACAAATCCCGATAGGAGCTGCACATATCTTGTTCTCAGGGCACACCGGATAAGCTAAGCGTACGGGAGCCGACGTAACCCAAGTTGCCAAGGGACGGCCCCGCACGGTGCTCTAGGGTGGACCAACACTCAGAGGAGCACTGGCCCGGGGGGAGGGGGGGTTAAAATAAGATGACCCTCGGGTCCGGAAACCCAAGGGAAAAAGAGGCTAGGTGGCAAATGGTAAAACCAATGTTGGGCATTGCTGCAAAAGCTTTAATCAAGGCGAACTATCAAGGGGTTCCCATTATAGCCCAACCGCGTAAGGGACGCAACAATCCAGGTACATAACACCGGTATGACGGAAACTAGGGCGGCAAGAGTGGAACAAAACACTAGGCGAGAGGCCGAGCCTTCCACCCTTTACCAAGTATATAGATGCATTAAGATAACATAGCAATATAATGATATCCCAACAAGTAAATAAACGTTCCAACAAGGAACGGCTCCAATCTTCACCTTGCAACTAGCAACGCTATAAGAAGGGGCTGAGCAAAGCGGTAACATAGCCAATCAATGGTTTGCTAGGACGAAGGTGGGTTAGAGGCTCAATCATGGCAATTGGGAGGCTGACAAGCAAGTGGTAGGCATCGTAGCATTGGCAAAGCAAAAGAGCGAGCAAACTAGCATAGCAAAGATAGTAGTGATTTCGAGGGTATGATCATCTTGCCTGCACAGTTGTCAGAGTTGACTGGATCCTCAAAAGCAAACTCAACGGGCTCCTCATTAGCGAACTCGTCTCCTGGCTCTACCCAACAACACAAACAAGCAACAAGGATACAATCAACCACGTGCAAGGGCAACCAATAATATGCAAAGATGATATGCTATGCGGGATGCGATGCGGGATGCAAAATGCAAGACGTGACAGGAAATGCATGAACCTGGCCTCAACTTGGAAAACCAAGTGTGCCACTGGATAGAGGGGAAGAAATCCCCTGAAAACGATATAAAGATCAAAGGAATCGGAGCTACGGTTTGGAAATGGCAAGCGTTTTACGAAACGAACCGATCTGCGATTTACAGCAAGTAGGCTCCTAAATGCAACGAAATGAACATGCTACAACCATCAAACATGCAAACAAATTGCATGTCAGGGATGTACACAAGAAGCTTAACAAATCACCAGGAATGAGGCATAGGCAAATTCATCCATTAAGGGGTTCAAACAAGCATGGCAAAACTGAATAAGCAAAACAGATTTCAGACTTAGCGAAATTAACGCTAGTCTGGAATTTCAGACCACGATGCTCTCTTCGGAGCAGCAAAACAACATGAAGAATAACCTGAACATGGCAAGTAAGAGCATGGCATGGAGATACTCAACAAGCTTAACAAAACACCCAAAATGACCTGGGGCCAAAAGGGTTCACAAAATACTCTACCGAGCACACGAACATCGATGAAACACAATCAGTTTTCAGACTTAGTGAAAACTGAGACATGCTGAAACTATAACTCACGGAGGCATGTAAACGAGCTCGATGCACTCACTACGGTGCAAGTCATGGCAAGGAAATCATATATCCATAAATAAGGCACAAAATGCTAGCTAGACATGGCAAGAACAATGGCATAGCATGCATGGATAACTAGCAATAGCTCCGGCAAAATCGCAAAAGAGTTCACGATCTGCCAAAATTAACAACTATGCAAAAGTTGAGTTCGATTGAGTTAACCTAGGGTGCTCCAACATAACAAGTAAAGACATGGATGGATTAAGCACAATAAGGATAACAAATCACTCTTACTGATCATCCTCAAAAGAGGCACGGATCACTAGGAAACAAGCTGGACATATAGCATCGTGAACTAAAACATCCCAGACTTAGTGATATTTCACTAAGTCCCTGAAATCAGCAAACTCAGGTACCCCTCTTTGTAAGCTTACACAAGACAACACACATATCCTAAAAATGCATGGGTGACACCTCTGGAAAGAAGACAAAAAGTTTAACAATTCATCCCAAAGGGGCACAGGCATATCATGCACACAATAATCATGGCAAAAATGACAAAAGTCAATGTAGAGCTACGGATCTGCAATTTAACTCATGATGCCTCCTTCTAACAGCATTTTGGGCACCAAGATGATCTCGAATGCAAATGATGCAATGGAATGAAATTATGTACTCGTCGAGACGAAGATTTTGATATATCATATGTCCAAAACGGAGCCACGGATGCGGAGATATGATGCGTCAAAGAATGCATAAAAAATCTGGAATTAGGGTTTCGGGGGAGAGGGGGTCAACCCCAGATCTAGATCCAGAGCACTGTAGCGGCGCGGGCACTGTTCACCCGAGGACTCCGGCGATGTCGGCCGGCACCGGCGAGCTCGGACGGCGGCGAGGGGAGGCGGGGCCGGCGTGGGGAGGCCGGAGGGCCAACGGAGCGGGAGGAGACGGCGGCGGGGCGACGGGGCTTCGGGCGGCGGCGAACGGGCCCGCGGGGGCCGGTTGCGGGCTCCCCGGGCCGGCGGCGGCGAGGAGGTGCGCCTGCCACGTGGCGGCACCGGAGTGGTCGGGGGCGCCGGCGGACGTGTCCGGTCAGGCGGCGGACATGTCCGTCGGTGGGTGGGAGATGTTTTTTTAGCTAGGGTTTGAGACGAGGGGATCCGGGATTTGGAGGAGGGGGTGTATATATAGGCACAAGTGGAGCTAGGAGAGTCCAAATGAGGTGCGGTTTTCGCCCACACGATCGTGATCGAACGACCGAGACGATGGAGCAGAGTTTGGTGGGTTTTGGGCCAAATTGGAGGGGTGTTGGGCTGCACACACACGAGGCCTTCTCGGTCCCTCGGTTAACCGTTGGAGTATCAAACGAAGTCCAAATGACCCGAAACTTGACAGGCGGTCTACCGGTAGTAAACCAAGGCCGCATGGCAAGTCTTGGTCCAATACGGAAATGTTTAATCCTCACACATGAAAGAAAGCTAGAAATGGCCACCGGAGGAGAACGAAGCGCCGGAATGCAAAACGGACAACGGGGAAAATGCTCGAATGCATGAGATGAACATGTATGCAAATGCAATGCACGTGATGACATGATATGAGATGCACGAAAACAAAAACAACACAGAGACAAAGCCCCGAACCCGAGGAATAAATATAACTTAATGCCGGAAACGACAAGAGTTGGAGTACAAATTGGGAAAGTTACATATGGGGCGTTACAACACTCCACCACTACAAAAAGATCTCCTCCCGAGATCTAGGACTGAAAGAACTCCGTGTACTCAGAACGGAGGTGATCCTCGTGTTCCCAGGTAGCTTCACGATCGGAATGGTGTGACCACTTGACTTTGATAAATTTGATTGACTTGTTGCGAGTTCTGCGTTCAGTCTCTTCAAGGATTGCAACTGGGTGCTCACGATAGGAGAGATCTTCTTGGAGCTCAATGTCCTCGAAGTTGACGGTGCGCTCAGGCGTCTTGAAGCACTTACGGAGTTGGAAGACATGGAACACATCATGAACATTGGCAAAGTTTGCAGGAAGCTCGAGTTGATAGGCGAGGTCGCCTCTCTTGCTGACAATCTTGAAAGGTCCGACGTATCTAAGGGCAAGCTTCCCTTTGATACCGAAGCGACGAGTCCCTTTCATAGGAGAGACGCGGAGGTAAACATGATCTCCGATCTCGAAAGCCAAATCACGGTGCTTACTATCATAGTAGCTCTTCTGGCGGGATTGGGCTGCTTTGAGGTTATCACGAATGACCTTGCACATTTCTTCTGCCTCTGTGATTAGGTCATTACCCAGCAGCTGACGTTCACCGGTTTCAGACCAGTTGAGAGGGGTACGGCATTTCCTACCATACAGAATTTCAAAATGGGCCTTGCCCGAACTTGCTTGAAAACTGTTGTTGTATGAGAATTCAGCATAAGGAAGACAATCTTCCCACTTCATGCCGAAGGAGATAACACAAGCCCTGAGCATATCTTCAAGAATCTGGTTGACACGCTCGACTTGACCGCTTGTTTGAGGATGGAAAGCAGTGCTGAAGCGAATGTTGGTGCCCATGGCCTTCTGAAAAGAATCCGAAAACTTGGAGGTAAAGATGCTGCCACGGTTTGAAGATATCACTTGAGGAATACCGTGCAGAGAGACAATTCGAGAGGTGTAGAGCTCCGCCAATTGAGCTGCAGTGATTGACTCTTTGATAGGCAAGAAATGAGCCACTTTGGTGAGCTTGTCGATGACAACGAATATGGCATCATTGCTACGCTTGGACTTAGGAAACCGAGTCACGAAGTCCATTTCAATGTGGTCAAACTTCCATTCTGGAATGGCAAGAGGTTGGAGGAGACCTGCTGGCCTTTGGTGTTCTGCCTTCACTCTTCTGCAGACATCACATTCATTCACGAATTGAGCGATCTCGCGCTTCATTCGAGTCCACCAATAAGTTTGCTTCAGATCTTGATACATCTTCGTGCTACCAGGGTGGATGGAGAGGAGAGAGTTGTGAGCCTCATTCATGATCACTTTACGAAGTTCACCTTTGGGCACAACAATTCGATCCTCGAAGAAGAGAGTGTCCTTGTCATCAAGTCGGTAGCACTTGTACTTGGACTGACTCTTTGCAATACCAATCTTCACCTTTTTAACCATAGCATCAAGAAGCTGGGCTTGGCGAATCTGGTCTTCCAAGGTAGGAGAAACTTGAAGGTTGGCGAGGAAACCTTGAGGAACAGCTTGCAGATTAAGTTTGCGGAAAGCTTCACAAAGCTCGGGTTGATAGGGCTTGAGAATCAGACTGTTGCAATATGCTTTTCTGCTCAAAGCGTCAGCAATCACATTAGCCTTGCCTGGAGTATACTCGATACTCGGATTGTACTCTTGAATCATTTCGACCCATCGAGTGTGCCTGAGGTTGAGATTAGGCTGAGTGAAGATGTACTTGAGACTCTTGTGATCAGTGAAAATATCCACTTTCCTTCCCAATAGAAGATGTCTCCAAGTCAACAAAGTGTGCACAACTGCCGCCAACTCGAGATCATGAGTGGGTTAGTTCTTCTCATTAGGCTTCAACTGGCGAGAGGTATAAGAAATAACTTTCTTCTCTTGCATCAGTACAGCACCTAGACCTTGGAGAGAGGCATCACAAAAGACCTCGTACGGCTTGGTTTCATCAGGCGGAGTCAGAACTGGAGCAGTGATCAACTTCTCTTTCAAAGCGTTGAAAGCAATATCACACTCCGGAGACCGAACGTACTTGACGTGCTTCTGAAGAAGATTTGAGAGAGGCTTCGCGATCTTGGAGAAGTTTTCAACAAATCTTCGGCAGTAGCTTGCGAGACCGAGGAAGCTACGGAGTTGCTTCACATTCTGAGGAGGTTCCCAATTAACAATTGCAGACACCTTCTCAGGATCCACGGAAATGCCCTTGGCAGAGATGATATGGCCAAGATAAAGAACCTCATCGAGCCAAAGTTCACACTTGGAGAACTTGGCGTAGAACTGATGTTCCCTGAGCTTGTCAAGAACCAAACGCAAGTGCTTGGCATGATCTTCCTTGTTCTTCGAGAAAACCAGAATGTCGTCGAGATAGACCAAAATGAAGTCGTTGGTGTAGGGGTTGAAGATGAAGTTCATCATGCGAGAGAACGTCGGAGGAGCATTGGCGAGGCCAAAAGACATGACAGTGTATTCATATGACCCATAGCTTGTTCTGAACGCCGTCTTGGGAATATCTTGCTCACGAATGCGAATTTGATGATAACCCATACGGAGGTCAAGCTTGGAGAATACTTGGGCACCCTTGAGTTGTTCGAACAGCTCGTTAATGTTGGGAAGTGGATATTTGTTCTTGATGGTCTTCTTGTTCAATGGACGATAATCAACACAAAGTCGGTCCGTTCCATCCTTCTTCTTCACAAAAAGAACACCACAACCCCACGGAGAAGTACTAGGCCGAATGAGACCCATACTTTCTTGAACATCGAGTTGTTTCTTCAACTCCTTCAACTCTTCGGGGCCGAGCTTGTAGGGACGTTTGCACACAGGTTCCGTACCGGGCTCGAGTTCAATAACAAATTCAACCAGCAGGTTTGGAGGCATGCCTGGGAGTTCTTCTGGGAAGACGTCTTGATACTCACAAACAACCGGAATCTGTGAAATAGCATCCAATTCACCCTTCTCATTGAGAGAGAACAACCGGATGGTATTATCCCGAGCAGCAAAGACAATGACATCCTCAGACGAATGAGTCAGTTGAATCTGCCTGGCTGCACAATCGAGGTGAGCCTTGTGTTTAGAGAGCTAGTCCATCCCAAGAATAAGGTCGATATCAGAATTGCCAAGAACCATTGGAGAAGCCAAGAACTTGAAATCACCCAACATGATAGAAATATCCGGGACTATTGAAGTAGCCCTCATAGACTTAGCCGGAGAAACCACTCCCATAGGTTTACCCAACATCTTTGAAACGAAGTCATGCTTGGAAACAAAGATCTTGACATGAAACAATGCGATGCACCCATGTCAAAAAGAACTCTTGCGGGAATAGAATTAACTGGAAAGTTACCCATGATGACATCCGAAGAATCCTCTGCCTGAGCTGCATTCCCCATATTGACCTTGGCGTGCTTGGGATTATGCTTGACCACAGCTGTACTTGCCGATCTGACAGGAGGAGGAGGAGGAAGGCGCCTCTGGTTGAAACACTTGTTGGCGTAGTGACCCTTCTGTTGGCACTTGTTGCACGTAACCTCTGAGAGCGGACGGTGGTACGGAGCACTCGATCTTGAAGCTTGAGACGAAGTCTTGTTCTGAAAGCCTGGGTTGGGTGGGTGGGATGAACCACTGCCACCTTTGCTCTTCTGCTGATACGGCTGACGGAACGGAGGAGGAGGAAGCCAATACTTCTGCTGCTTGGCCACTTGAGTAGAGGAAGAAGGCGTAGTGTCTCGGACTCGCTTCCTGGAAGCATCACACCTTAACTGAGCAGCCTCTTGCTTCAGTGCCATGTTGTAGAACTCATCGTATCTCAACGGCTCGAAGAGGACAAGAGCGAGCTGAATTTCTTCACGAAGACCACCCCTGAACTGATAGATCATGCTCTTCTCATCAGGAACATCCTGCTTGGCAAAACGGGTGAGCTTCTGGAACAACTTGTTGTAGTCATAGACAGACAAAGAGCCTTGCTTCAGATTGCGGAATTCTTCACGTTTGCTTTCAGTCACACTTTGAGGAATGTGATGAGCTCGGAAATCATGACGGAAATCATCCCAAGTGATCAAACGTCCACCTCTGGAATCCCGGTACTGCTGAAACCACTCCGCGGCCTGATCTTTGAGCTGGAAAGACGCGAACTTGATGGAATCTTCAGGTCTGATGTTGCTGCATTCAAAATGCTTGCCCAGATCAACTAACCAATCATCAGCATCGGTAGCCTCAACGCAGTTGCTGAACGTCTTTGGACCATTTGCGAGGAACTGGTTCAGAGTTGCAAAATGGTTCTGGTTGTTGCCTTGATTCCCTTGACTGCTTTGATTCCGCTCTTGGATGATTTGCATGATCAGCTGTGTATTTGCATTAGTAGCGGCCATCACAGCTTGCCATGCTTCCGGAGGAGGCGGAGGTGGTGGCGGATCTTGATTCTGGTTCTGACTGGTGCTCTTAGCGGGAGCCATCCTGAAGAGGTTCACCACCGTTAGCACACAAATAGAGAAAATATTGAAGGTGAATCCAACGGAATGAAAATTGCAACATAAAGTCTTCACATCCGAACAAAATGAACGAATGCACTTCTCTTGAAGTGGTCACATATTCCTAAATTGCGAAGCCACGAAGAGTCAGGTAGAAGAGGTACATCAACGAGGGATGGAATCAACATATGTCGTCGAAGCAGAACGAATACCACAGCTCGAAATGAAACCAAGGTTTGGCTTGCGGAATAAGCCGGAACAAACACATGATAGAAATTTCGTCCGAAGTTTTCGTGGTTGGACCTACATGGGCTCGACCGTACAGCACCATCATGTACAAGGCAGTGCACATGACATATGAAGCGTCCCCGAGTCAGCATAGCCAAGGACTCTTTAAGACACAACGAGGCCACTGTAAAATCGACCGTGAATAGGCGAACCACTAGACGTCGAACCCCAATTTCATATCACACATCTGTTGGAAAGATATCTTAAGAGCTACTAGAATTCCCACCTATGAAACTCCCGAAACTTTCCGGTTATGCAATAAGGTGTTGGGGATACAGGGGAAGCATAATATCTCATCCAAGCTAGCAAATCCTACATCCAGCTGCATCCATCCTTCAACACATAACCAAGAAACCTTCGGAAACCATCTATCTCAACCTTCGAAAAGCATCCGTTATACAAGTTATGGCGATACTCCCGAACTCCCGCCCCAGTATTGAGTGGCGTCGAGGTTATCTCACCAATGAACTGCATAAAGGAGATTTTCGATGTCGCGCACATATCTCAAGTATACCAGAATTGCAACAATAAAATTATGATGACAACACCTCAGAGCTCAACTCCCCGGGACACTTCCACTAAACCCCTGACAGGAGGCACCAAGACAGTATTCTCATCATAAGCCATCGGAACAAAACCAAGATACTCGCGTGATCCTAAATTTTTTTAGTGAAATTTGAGAAGAGAAGAGTCAAAACTCTACGTCAGGATGCCTTACCAGAGCGATGAGGAGACTGGGAAGTAAAAAGAATTCCTAAGCTCTCCGATATATAATTCCTAAGGACTCAAAACATTTTTCTAGACACAACTCGGCTGCTAAAAACGATCAAGCAATGGGGCTCCTAAGGTCGGGGAAGGCTCTAATTACCAACTTGTAACGCCCTCGATGCGACTATATCTCCCACGTGTCGAGGCACGACTTAGAGACATAGGTGCATTGAAAGCAATGTCGCAAGTTGGGAAATCATCACACATCCCATGTACATATATAATATAAAGGGGAATAACATAGTTGGCTTACACTCGCCACATCACATCAAAGTACATAAATAACATCCATCATACAATCACTCATGGCCCGACTACGGCGCCAAAATAGAAGAGACCCCCAACAAGCGACAAGGCCCTGAATCTAACCCCGAATAGGCACCACTACTGATCATTAGGAAAAGACACATAGTAACGCTGAGAGTCCTCGTCGTACTCCCACTTCAGCTCGAGCGCACCATCCGGAGAGGTATCATCTGTCCCCGCATCTGGTGTAATAGTAATCTGTGAGCCACAGGGACTCAGCAATCTCGCACCCTCGCGATCAAGACTATTTAAGCTTAATAGGTAGGAAAGGGGTAATGTATAAGTGGAGCTGCAGCAAGCGACTAGCATGTATGGTGGCTAACTTATTCGCAAAAGAGAGCGAGAAGAGAGAGCAAAGCGCGAGCGAGGAACTAGAGAGCAACCTGCGCAAACATAACTCCAACACCGTGTCCACTTCCTGCACTCCGCCGAGAAGAGGCCATCACGGCAACACACTCAGTTGATTCATTTTAATGAATTAAGGTTCAAGTTATCTACAACCGGACATTAAAAAATTCCCATCTGCCCATAACCGCGGGCACGGCTTTCGAAAGACCAATCCCTGCAGGGGGTCCCAACTTAGCCCATAACAAGCTCTCACGGTCAACGAAGGAATAGACCTCCACCCAAGACACACCGATCAGAGTCGGTATCCCGATACAACAAGATGATTCGACAGGTCAAAACTAGTCCAGCAACACCACCCGTTGTGCCGACAAATCCCGATAGGAGCTGCACATATCTCATTCTCAGGGCACACCGGATAAGCTAAGTGTACGGGAGCCAATGTAACCCAAGATGCCAAGGGACGGCCCCGCACGGTGCTCTAGGGTGGACCAACACTCAGAGGAGCACTGGCCCGGGGGGGGGGGGGGTTAAAATAAGATGACCCTCGGGCTCCGGAAACCCAAGGGAAAAAGAGGCTAGGTGGCAAATGGTAAAACCAATGTTGGGCATTGCTGGAAAAGCTTTAATCAAGGCGAACTATCAAGGGGTTCCCATTATAGCCCAACCGCGTAAGGGACGCAACAATCCAGGTACATAACACCGGTATGACGGAAACTAGGGCGGCAAGAGTGGAACAAAACACTAGGCGAGAGGCCGAGCCTTCCACCCTTTACCAAGTATATAGATGCATTAAGATAACATAGCAATATAATGATATCCCAACAAGTAAATAAACGTTCCAACAAGGAACGGCTCCAATCTTCACCTTGCAACTAGCAACGCTATAAGAAGGGGCTGAGCAAAGCGGTAACATAGCCAATCAACGGTTTGCTAGGACGAAAGTGGGTTAGAGGCTCAATCATGGCAATTGGGAGGCTGACAAGCAAGTGTTAGGCATCGTAGCATTGGCAAAGCAAAAGAGCAAGCAAACTAGCATAGCAAAGATAGTAGTGATTTCGAGGGTATGATCATCTTGCCTGCATAGTTGTCAGAGTTGACTGGATCCTCAAAAGAAAACTCAATGGGCTCCTCGTTAGCGAACTCGTCTCCCGGCTCTACCCAACAACACAAACAAGCAACAAGGATACAATCAACCACGTGCAAGGGCGACCAATAATATGCAAAGATGATATGCTATGCGGGATGCGATGCGGGATGCAAAATGCAAGACGTGACAGTAAATGCATGAACCTAGACTCAACTTGGAAAACCAAGTGTGCCACTGGATAGAGGGGAAGAAATCCCCTGAAAACGATATAAAGATCAAAGGAATCGGAGCTACGGTTTGGAAATGGCAAGCGTTTTACGAAACGAACCGATCTGCGATTTACAGCAAGTAGGCTCCTAAATGCAACGAAATGAACATGCTACAACCATCAAACATGAAAACAAATAGCATGGCAGGGATGTACACAAGAAGCTTAACAAATCACCAGGACTTAGGCATAGGCAAATTCATCCACTAAGGGGTTCAAACAAGCATGGCAAAACTGAATAAGCAAAACAGGTTTCAGACTTAGCGAAATTAACGCTAGTCTGGAATTTCAGACCACGATGCTCTCTTCGGAGCAGCAAAACAACATGAAGCATAACCTGAACATGGCAAGTAAGAGCATGGCATGGAGCTACTCAACAAGCATAACAAAACACCCAAATTGACCTAGGGCCAAAAGGGTTCACAAAATACTCTACCGAGCACACGAACATCGATGAAGCACAATCAGTTTTCAGACTTGGTGAAAACTGAGACATGCTGAAACTATAACTCACGGAGGCATGTAAACGAGCTCGATGCACTCACTACGGTGCAACTCATGGCAAGGCAAGCATATATCCATAAAGAAGGCACAAAATGCTAGCTATACATGGCAAGAACAATGGCATAGCGTGCATGGATCACTAGCAATAGCTCCGGCAAAATCGCAAAAGAGTTCACGATCTGCTCAAATTAACAACTATGCAAACATTGAGCTCGATTGATTCAATCTAGGGTGCTCCAACATAATAAGTAAAGACATGGATGGATTAAGCACAACAAGCATAACAAATCACTCTTACTGATCATCCTCAAAAGAGGCACGGATCATTAGGAAACAAGCTGGACATATAGCATCATGAACTAAAACATCCCAGACTTAGTGAAATTCACTAAGTCCCTGAAATCAGCAAAATCAGGTACCCCTCTTTGCAAGTTTGCACAAGACAACAAACACATCCTAAAAATGCATGGGTGGCACCTCTGGAAAGAAGACAAAAAGCTTAACAATTCATCCCAAAGGGGCACAGGCATATCGTGCACACAATAATCATGGCAAAAATGACAAAAGTCAATGTAGAGCTAACGGATCTACAATTTAACTCATGATGCCTCCTTCTAACAGCATTTTGGGCACCAAGATGACCTCGAATGCAAATGATGCAATGGAATGTAATGATGTACTCGTCGAGACGAAGATTTTGATACAGCATATGTCCAAAACGGAGCCACGGATGCGGAGATATGATGCGTTAAAGAATGCATAAAAAATCTGGAATTAGGGTTTCGGGGGAGAGGGGGTCAACCCCAGATCTAGATCCAGAGCACTGTAGCGGCGTGGGCACTGTTCACCCGAGGACTCCGGCGAGCTCGGACGGCGGCGAGGGGAGGCGGGGCCGGCGTGGGGAGGCCGGAGGGCGGCGGCGGCGCGCGGCGAGGTGGACGGCGGGGCGACGAGCACGGTGGCCGGGGACGGCGAACGGCGCCGCGGGGCGCATCGGGCGGCGGGCTCCGGCGGGCGCCGTGGTGGCGCGGGGCTACTCCGGCCACCGGAGCGGGAGGAGACGGCGGCGGGGCGATGGGGCTTCGGGCGGCGACGAACGGGCCCGCGGGGGCCGGTTGCGGGCTCCCCGGGCCGGCGGCGGCGAGGAGGTGCGCCTGCCACGTGGTGGCACCGGAGTGGTCGGGGGCACCGGCGGACGTGTCCGGTCAGGCGGCGGACATGTCCGTCGGTGGCTGGGAGATGTTTTTTTTAGCTAGGGTTTGAGACGAGGGGATCCGGGATTTGGAGGAAGGGGTGTATATATAGGCATAAGTGGAGCTAGGAGAGTCCAAATGAGGTGCGGTTTTCGCCCACACGATCGTGATCGAACGACCGAGACGATGGAGCAGAGTTTGGTGGGTTTTGGGCCAAATTGGAGGGGTGTTGGGCTGCACACACACGAGGCCTTCTCGGTCCCTCGGTTAACCGTTGGAGTATCAAACGAAGTCCAAATGACCCGAAACTTGACAGGCGGTCTACCGGTAGTAAACCAAGGCCGCATGGCAAGTCTTGGTCCAATCCGGAAATGTTTAATCCCCACACACGAAAGAAAGCTAGAAATGGCCACCGGAGGAGAGCGAAGCGCCAGAATGCAAAACGGACAACGGGGAAAATGCTTGAATGCATGAGATGAACATGTATGCAAATGCAATGCACGTGATGACATGATATGAGATGCACGAAAACAAAAACAACACACGGAGACAAAGACCCGAACCCGAGGAATAAATATAACTTAATGCCGGAAACGGCAAGAGTTGGAGTACAAATTGGGAAAGTTACATATGGGGCGTTACAATTGAAGACTTCGTCTCGTGTCCGGATGGGACTCTACTTGGCGTGGAAGGCAAGCTAGGCAATACGGATATGGATATCTCCTCCTTTGTAACCGACCTTGTGTAACCCTAACCCTCTCCGGTGTCTATATAAACCGAAGGGTTTTAGTCCGTAGGACAACAATCACAACATACAATCATACCATAGGCTAGCTTCTAGGGTTTAGCCTCTCTGATCTCGTGGTAGATCTACTCTTGTACTACCCATATCATCAATATCAATCAAGCAGGACGTAGGGTTTTACCTCCATCAAGAGGGCCCGAACTTGGGTAAAACATTGTGTTCCCTGCCTCCTGTTACCATCCGGCCTAGACGCATAGTTCGGGACCCCCTACCCGAGATCCACCGGTTTTGACACCGACAGTGGTAATAGGTAATGCTTCGATAGTTTTATTAGGCACCCATATAGCTTTCTTTACGGGGCATTCCTGCTGTTTGGTCTAACATAGCAAGCAACAGCCTCACCATGTTGATATTTGAATAGCTTATAGTATCCAGAGAATAATTATCAGCATATTCAAGGATCGGAGAGTTATATCCCTAAAGTAATGCTGGATCAAGCGTTTTGCTCTTGGCAGGTGATAACCCAAAAGTATAGGGGATCAGTTGTAGCCACTTTCGATAAGTAAGAGTGTCGAACCCAAGGAGGAGCCAAAGGTAGAACAAATATTCCCTCAAGTTCTATTGACCACCGATACAACTCTACGCACGCTTAACGTACGCTTTACCTAGAACAAGTATGAAACTAGAAGTACTTTGTAGGTGTTGTAGGACAGGTTTGCAAGATAATAAAGAGCATGTAAATAGAAACTAGGGGTTGTTTAGATAAATAAACAATTAAGTTAGTATCATGAGTGTGGAAAAGTGGTGCTAGGAGTTACGAAAGTGTCCCTAAGCAATTGACTACGTTACTAGACCGATAGCAAGTTTTATGTGGGAGAGGCCACTGCTAGCATGTCATCCCTTACTTGGAATTCTATGCACTTATGATTGGAACTATTAGCAAGGATCCGCAACTACTAACATTCATTAAGGTAAAACCCAACCATAGCATTAAGATATATTGGTCCCCCTTCAATCCCGTATGCATCAATTTCTATGCTAGGCTGATGCTGCTATCACCCTTGCCCTCCAATACATAGTCCTATCAACATACAACTAACCCTATGGTGTGATCCATACATGCGCTCATATGATGGGCACCAAAAGACAGCAACATAGCCACAAGAAAATTAAACCAATCATAGCAATTCACCAATCACCGATAGGACAACAAAAATCTACTCAAGCATCATAGGATGGCAACACATCATTGGATAATAATATGAAGCATAAAGCACCATGTTCAAGTAGAGGGTACAGTGGGTTCCTGGAGAGTGGACCGCTGAATATAGATGGGGGAAGGTGATGAAGATGTTGGGGAAGATGACGGAGGTGTTGGTGTAGATCATCGTCACACGATGATTGCCCCGACGGCGTTCCGGCGCCACCGGGAGAGAGGGGGAGAGAGCCCCCTCCTTCTTATTCTTCCTTCACCTTCTGTCTAGACGGGAGGAGATTTTCCCCTCTGGTCCTTGGACTCCATGGAGGCATAGGGGCGGGTGCCCCTCTAAGATTGGATCTCTCTCTATTTCCTTCTGTTTCTGCATTCCCAGATTCTGCCCTTTCACCGTTTCTTAAATTCCCGGAGATCCGTAACTCCGATTGGGCTGAAATTTTAACACGATTTTTATCCAGATATTAGCATTCTTGCGGTCGAAGAAGGGTACCAACCACCTTACAGGGTGGACACAAGACTCCCAAGCGCGCCCAGGGTAGGGGGCGCGCCCCTAGGGCTTGTGGGCCCCTCGGGCATCGTCTTATGTTGATTCTTTTCCCCAAAATCACATATATTTCAAAAAAATCTTCGTACGTTTTTATCGCGTTTGGACTCTGTTTGATATGGATATTCTGCGAAACAAAAAACATGCAACAAAGAGGAACTGGCACTGGGCACTGGATCAATATGTTAGTCCCTAGAATAATATAAAAAGTTTCCAAAAGTATATGAAAGTTGTAGAATATTGGCATGAAACAATAAAAAATTATAGATACTACGGAGATGATCAGCATCCCCAAGCTTAATTTCTGCTCGTCCTCGACTAGGTAAATGATAAAAAAATAATTTTTGATGTGGAATGCTACCTAGCAAAATCTTGATCACATAATCTAATCATGGCATGAATATTAAGACACGAGTGATTTAAAGCAATAGTCTATCATTTGGCATAGAGACAATAATACTTCAAGCATACTAATAAAGCAATCATGTCTTCTCAAAATAACATGGCCAAAGAAAGGTATTCCTACAAAATCATATAGTCTGGCTATGCTCCATCTTCATCACACAAAGTATTTCATCATGCACAACCCCGATGACAAGCCAAGCAATTGTTTCATACTTTTGATGTTCTCAAGCCTTTTCAACTTTCACGCAATACATGAGTGTGAGCCATGGATATATAGCACTATAGGTGGAATAGAATATGGTGGTTGTGAGGAGAAGACAAAAAGGAGAAAGTCTCACATCAACTAGGCAAATTAATGGGCTATGGAGATGCCCATCAATTGATATTGATGCATGTGAGTAGGGGTTGCCATGAAACGGATGCACTAGAGCTATAAGTGTATGAAATCTCACAAATGAAACTAAGTGGGTGTGCATCCAACTTGCTTGCTCATGAAGACCTCGGGCATTTGAGGAAGCCCATCATCGGAATAAACAAGCCAAGTTATATAATGAAAAATTCCCACTAGTATATGAAAGCGGTAACTCAAGAGACTCTCTATATGAAAAACATGGTGCTACTCTGAAGCACAAGTGTGGTAAAAGGATAGTAATATTGACCCTTCTCTCTCTTTTTCTCTCATTTTTTTGGGCTCTTTGGCATCTTTTTTTATTTTGGGCTCATTGACCTCTTTTTATTTTTGTAAGTCTGAAGTCTCATCCCGACCCAAGGGAATCATAGCCTCCATAATCCTTTTCTCATTGGGGCAATGCTCTAATAATGATGATCATCACACTTTTATTTACTTACAACTCGATATTACAACTTGATAAAATGGATACATGATGACTATATGAATGCCTCTAGCAATGTACCAGGATTTGAATGATCTAGCATAGAAAAGATATCAAAAAATCATACAAGCCATGAAAATTCATGCTAGCTATCTTACGATCATGCAAAGCAATATGAAGTGAACGCTCAAGTCATGTATATGATGATGATGGAAGTTGCACGGCAATATATCTTGGAATGGCTATGGAAATGCCAAGATAGGTAGGTATGGTGGCTGTTTTGAGGAAGGTATAAGGATGGTTTTATGCACTGATGAAAGTTGCGCGGCACGAGAGAGGCTAAAAATGGTGGATGGGTGAGAGTGCGTATAATCCATGGACTCAACATTAGTCATAAAGAACTCACACACTTATTGCAAAAATGCAATTAGCCATTGAAGCAAAGTACTAATACGCATGCCCCCAGGGGGTAGATTGGTAGGAAAAGACCATCGCTCGTCCCCGACCGCCACTCATAAGGAAGACAATCAAAAAATAAATCATGATCCGACTTCATCACATAACGGTTCACCATACGTGCATGCTTCGGGAATCACAAACCTTAACACAAGTATTTCTACTAATCCACAATTACTCACTAGAATGAATCTAATATCACCATCTTTATATTGAAAAACTATTGCAAGGCATCAAACATATCATATTCAGTGATCTACAAGTTTTTATGTAGGATTTTATGACTAACCATGTGAATGACCAATTCCTGTTAACTCTCTAAATAGATATACGTGAAGCAAGAAAGTTTAATTCTTTCTACAAAAGATATGCCCACGCTCTAACAAATATAAGTGAAACAAAATAGCATTCTACAAATGACGGTTTTCTATGTGTAGAGAATTAGGCAATCCAAAACTTCAACAGATATAAGTGAAGCACATGAAGCATTCTATAAATCCATACTCAAAAGATATAAGTGAAGTGCAAAGAGCATTCTATAAATCAACGAAGGACTATCTCATACCAGAATGGTGCATTATTAAAAGAAAAATAAAAAATCGCACGACGCTCCAAGAATGTACTGCATATCACGTGACGAATAAAAATATAGCTCCAAGTAAAGTTACCAGTGGTCGTTAGAAGAAAGAGGGGATGCCTTCCTGGGCATCCCCGTGCTTAGTTGCTTGGGAGTCCTTGAATATTACCTTGGGGTGCCTCGGGCATCCCCAAGCTTAGTCTCTTGCCACTCCTTATTCCTTCATCCATCGTGATCTTACCCAAAACTTGAAAACTTCGATCACACAAAACTTAACAAAACCCCTTGTGAGATCCATTAGTATAATAAAGCAAATCACCAATTTAAGTACTGTTGAAAACTCATTCATATTTTATTTTTTTTCATTATAACTACTATACTCTAACTTCACCATGGCTTATATCACCGATACAATCCATAGATTCATCAAAACACGCAAAACAATGCATAAAAAGGATCTGTCTTAAACATGATAGTCTGTAGTAATCTGAACTGTAACACCCACGATGATGCGGCTATATCTCCCACGTGTTGGAGCACAACTTAGACACATAACCGCATAGTAGGCATGTCGCAAGAGGGGTAATCTTTACACATCCCATGTACTGAATAAGAAAGGGATAAAGAGTTGGCTTACAATCGCCACTTCACACAATACATAAATATATCATACATCATCCAGAATACAAACAAGGTCCGACTACGGAACCAAACATAAATAAAGACAACCCCAAATGCTAGATCCCCGATCACCCCAACTTTGGCTCCTCTACTGATCATCCAGAAAAAACACATAATAACGCCCAGAATCCTCATTGAACTCCCACTTGAGTTCAGTAGCGTCCCCTGCACTGGCATCATCAGCACCCGCATCTGTTTGGAAGTATCTGTGAGCAATGTTGAGGATATCGCTTATCGGGAACTTATCGATCAACCCATGAAAAGGGAAAATCGGCCAGTTTATCGGCATATCGGCCGATTTATAGTCATATCGGCTGATTTATCGGTCGATTTACCTTATCGGTTAGACACGGGTAAGCGATAAATCGACTGATTTATCAGAATATCAGAAGATATCTTGAACAGTGTCTGTGAGTCACGGGGACTCGGCAATCTCACACCCTCGCGATCAAAACTATTTAAGCTTATAGGTAGGAAATGTAGGGAGGTGGAGCTGCAGCAAGCACTAGCATATATGGTGGCTAACTTACGTAAAAGAGAACGAGAAGAGAAGCAAAGCACGGTCGAGAAACTAATAAGTGATCAAGAAGTGATCCTGAAACTACTTACGTCCAAGCATAACAGGAGACCGTGTTCTCTTCCCGGACTCCGCCGAGAAGAGACCATCACGGCTACACACGCGGTTGATTCATTTTAATTAAGTTAAGTGTCAAGTTTTCTACAACCGGATATTAACAAATTCCCATCTGCCCATAACCGCGGGCACGGCTTTCAAAAGTTCAAAACCCTGTAGGGGTTTCCCAACTTAGCCCATCACAAGCTCTCACGGTCAACGAAGGATATTCCTTCTCCCAGGACGACCCGATCAGACTCGGAATCCCGGTTACAAGACATTTCGACAATGGTACAACAAGACTAGCAAGACCACCCGCCGTGCCGACAAATCCTGATAGGAGCTGCACATATCTCGTTCTCAGGGCACACTGGATAAGCTAAGCGTAGAGGAACCAACATAACCCAAGTTGCCAAGGGACGGTCCCGCACGGTGCTCTAGATTGGACCAACACTCAGAGGAGCACTGGCCCGAAGGTTTAAAATAAAGATGATGCTTGAGTCCACGGAACCCAAGGGGAAAGGCTTAGCTAGCAAATGGTAAAACTAAGGTTGGGCCTTGCTGGAGGAGTTTTATTCAAGGCGAACTGTCAAGGGGGTCCCATAACACCCAACCGCGTAAGGAACGCAAAATTAAGGAACATAACACCGGTATGACGGAAACTAGGGCGGCAAGAGTGGAACAAAACACCAGGCATAAGGCCGAGCCTTCCACCCTTTACCAAGTATATAGATGCATTAAAGTAAACAAGATATAATAATGATATCCCAACAAAAATATTCATGTTCCAACACGGAACAAGCTCCATCTTCACCTGCAACTAGCAATGCTATAAGAGGGGCTGAGCAAAGCGGTAACATAGCCAAACAACGATTTGCTAGGAAAGGTGGGTTAGAGGCTTGTCATGGCAATATGGGAGGCATGATATAGCAAGTGTTAGGTATCGCGGCATAGCAATAGAGCGAACAACTAGCAAGCAAAGATAGAAGTGATTTCGAGGGTATGGTCATCTTGCGTGCAAAGTTCTCCGAGTTGACGAAAGCTTGATCCTCGTAAGCGTACTCAACGGGTTCCTCGATCACGTACTTCTCTCCCGGCTCTACCCAAGACAAGCACACAAGCAAAAGACCAACAATCAATCACAGTGCAATGCGCAAGCAACATGATGCAAAACATGGCATGATATGCGGGATGTGATATGCAATGCATATGCGTGCTTCGGAAAGGAAATATTGAACTAGGCCTCACTTGGCAAACCAAGTGCGCCGCTGGAAAGATGAGTTGATTTCGGTCGAAATCGATATAAAGATCACCGGAATCAGACGCACGGTTTGCAAATGGCAAGCAAAACAAGAATGGTACAATTCTGCGATTAACAGCATGATGCCATCTAGAATGCAACAAGACACTAAGCTACTGCATTGCAACATATCGACAAAGCATATGGCAGTGATCTACTCAAGATTCTTGACAAAAGATGAACACTGAGCTATGGCTAAAACACACAAGAGTAGGTTCAAACAAGCATGGCAAAAGTGCAAAAGATATCAGCTTCACAGACTTAGTGAAGATACTAACATGTTAGGAATTAACATCAGGAAGCCATGTTTAGAGCAAGGAAACAACATGCTACAGGAACAGATCATAGCAAACAAAGGCATGGCATGAATCTACTCAAAGCATAGAACAAAAATCCCTTACTGATCAAGAGCCAAAAAGGCACAGAAGATATTATGGCACCCATGTAAACATAGCAAGTTTCGTTAACAGATTCAGACAGCAGAAAACTACGCATGGCATAAATAGACTTATGAAGGCATCTTTGCGAGCTCGATTCACTCAACACAAGGCATGGCATAACAAGATAAGCATAGCACCAGTAAGATGGCATGTTAAAGAAGTTAACTAAGGCAAGAACAAGCTCATAGCATGCATGGATCAACTACAACAACCTGGGCAAAATTGATTAACATGTAAACAATCTGCCAGGAATATTTTATAGCAAAAGTAGAGCAGGATTAAGACATGCTAGAGCACTCCATAATTTCAAACAGGGACATGGATGGATAGAGCACAACCATATGTCCAAAACATCCTTACTGAAGATACTCAAAAGAATCATGGATCTCACTGTAGCAACATGAATACATGGCATAAAAATAACAGCAGAGCAATGACTTAGTGAAATTCTAAGTCCCTGAAATCAGCAATATCATGAGAACTACTTTGCATGCTTGTGCTAGTCACCAAAAAGATCACAAAAATACAGGGCATACAACCCTGTAAATATGGCATGGCGTAGCCCAAAACACATGTAGAGCTCAAGTCCATATGCAGCACACAACAATTGTAGAAAAAGTGGCAAATGCTCATACTCTGCTAAGAATCAGCACCTAACATTTTATAGCACTCTTGCATCAATGATTTGGGCATCAAGATGGACTCAAACAAGCAGGTCACAATGGAAAAAAATGAAGAGCACATCATGATGAACATTTTGATATATTGCACGCACAAAACGGAGCTACATGCAAGAAGTTACGGCAGGCCAAATGTAGCACCAGAATGTAAAATTTTCATGACTTAGTGGCAAAAACGGGGATCAACCTTCTGGATCAAATCCAGATCTAGCGTGGATGGCGAGGACGTCCGGAGATGTCACCGAGGATGGAGGTCGCGGTGGCCGGATCCCGCAAGGGAGCTCGCCGGGGCTGACGGGGAAGGAGAGGAACGGCGGGGTCGGAGCTCCGGCGAACGTCGTGGCGGCGCGGGCGACGACCAGCGACGAAGGCGGGGCGGCGGAGGCGGCGGCCGGCAAACGTCACGGCAGAGGCGGCGAGGCGGCGACCGGAGCGAAGAGGACGGCGGCGACGCGGGCGGCAACCTCGGGCGCTGGCAGCGCGGAGGCGCGGGACGCGGGTGGCGGCGGATGGGCCTCGCGGGCCGGCGGCGGAGAGCGGCGGCGGACGCCATGTGGTGCGCCCGGATTGGCGTGGGCGGCGGCGACGACCGTGTCCAGCGCGGTGGACACGTCCGGCGGCGGCGGAGGTCGATTTTTCGGGTTTGGACCCGAAATTGGAGAGGGCATCACATATTTATACCTAGAAGGAGGTGGGGGTGTCCAAATGGAGTGCGGTTTTCGGCCACGCAATCATGATCCGACGGCAGAGGATTTGGAGATGGTTTGGATGGGTTATTGGGCCACTTTGGATGGGTGTTGGGCTGCAACACACATGAGGCCTTTTCGGTTCCCTGGTTAACCGTTGAAGAATCAAACGGACTCCAAATGGCACGAAACTTGACTGGCGGTCTACCGGTGGTGAACCAAGGCCGCTTGGCAAATCTCGGTCCATTCTGAGAAAGTTTAACCCCCGCTCACGAAAAGAGGCAAAAGGGGGCGCCAGAGGACGTAGGAGTGTCGGATTGCAAAACGGACAACGGGGAAAATGCTCGGATGCATGAGCGAACACGTATGCAAATGTGATGCACATGATGACATGATATGAAATGCATGACATGAACAAAATGCAAAACGAAGACAAAACCCAACCACGAAGGGAATCTCATAACTTAGAGCCGAAAATGGCAAGAGTTGGAGTACAAATATGGCAAATTACATCCGGGGCGTTACAACACACCACCACTACGAAAGGATCTCATCCTGAGATCTAGGACTGAAAGAACTCCGGATATTCGGAACGGAGGTGGTCCTCGCGTTCCCAGGTGGCTTCTGGGTCAGAATGGTGTGACCACTTCACTTTCAGGAATTTGATAGACTTTTTGCGAGTCTTGCGCTCAGTTTCTTCAAGAATAGCAACGGGATGCTCATGATAAGACATGTCTTCTTGGAGATCAATCTCTTCGAAGTTGATGGTGCGGTCAGGAGTCTTGAAGCACTTCCGATGCTGAGACACGTGAAACACGTCGTGCACATTTGTGAAGTTGGATGGAAGCTCAAGTTGATAGGCGAGGTCACCTCTTTTGCCAATGATCTTGAAAGGACCCACGTATCTGGGGGCAAGCTTCCCTTTGATACCGAAGCGACGAGTACCTTTCATTGGAGAGACGCGGAGGTAGACATGGTCTCCGATCTCGAAAGCCAAGTCATGATGCTTGCTATCATAGTAACTCTTCTGGCATGATTGCGCGGCTTTGAGATTTTCACAGATGACTTTACACATTTCCTCAGCTTCTATGATTAAGTCATTGCCAAGAAGTTGGCGTTCACCAGTCTCTGACCAATTAAGAGGAGTGCGGCACTTTCTGCCATAGAGAATCTCGAATGGGGCCTTGCCCGAACTCGCTTAGAAGTTGTTGTTGTTGTAGGAGAACTCGGCATATGGGAGATAATCAGATGTAGGGTAGAGACCCTAATCGCCCGATCTTTCACGAAAGGAGCGGACCCCGGGGAAATCACGAAGAACACGAGGAAGAACGGGAGGAAAACACAAAAGGAAATCACTAAACCGACACGAATAAGTCACACATGGGCTAGATCCTCGAGTACATAGGTAGTGATACACGAATCCACGGACAACTAAGGACGATACATGGTAACCGGTTCTTCTCTGGTAAAATGGTTGATATGTCTATGTAAACATCCCATTTATATAGATATATGAAAAACAGTAGGGGTTCTCCCCCTACTGTCAAGGTTCAAAAAAACCGGTTCTTCTCTGTGAGGAGGTCTTGATGGGGCCGCCCAAGAGGGGATCTTGATGATCTTCTCCGAAAGGAGGTCTTGAATCCGCTTGGGGGATCTTCTCCGGTGGAGGCTCGAATCTCTGAGGAGAAGGTAACCAAGTGGATGAGAAAATCTCTCTCACAAATCTGAGCTAAACATTTGCTAACCCTAGAAAGGAGGTGGTAGAGGTCTATTTATAGTCTAAGTGCAAATGGGGGCGAAAGTACGGGTACATTGGCCTCAGGCCCGAATCTGGACGCAGCCAGGTACCGTACGTCCGCTGGTGGCCGGTCGTCCGGTGTCTCAGGAGCGGCCGGTCGTCCGGTGTCCTCCGGACGTCCGCTGGTTCGGCTCTGTGATGGGGGTGCCGGACGTCCGGAAATGTCGGTCTTCCGCTGATGTTGGTTCGGATGCAGGGGCGCCGGTCGTCCGGTCCGGACCGAATGTCCGCTCGGTTGCTTCGGGTGCAGGGGCACCGATCGTTCGGTCTGGGCCGGATGTCCGCTCGCTGGGGCTCGGCTGATGCTTCAGGCGCCGGACGTCTGGTCCCGGCCGGTCATCTGGTGGCTGGGACTTTTCCTTCAGCCCTCCTTCTTCTCCGTCTTCTCGTCCATCTTCCCCTTCTTCTTGTCCTTGCTCCTTAGCTTCTCCATTGTACCTGAGTATGCACAAAGTATCCAATTTTCCATATGAGGAAGTAGCCATGCTTCATGTGCATCAAAGTGGAATTGTGAGAGGAGAGATGTCACCTCGGTTTCAAGAGCTCTTGCACGTGATCGAGTCATGGGTCCACCGGGCACTTGATGAGACGATGGTAGGTCCATGGGGATGACCTTGGGATGCTCCGCATCATCTCCCCTCCCTTGGGGAAGATCCGTCCTCGGATCAAATTCTTCATCACCATGGAAGGGAGAGAGATCTTTGACGTTGAAGATGCCGCTCACGTTGTACTTGTCACGCAGGAGGTTGATCTTGTAAGCGTTGTCGTTGTAGCATGCAAGCACCTTGAAGGGTCCATCCGCTCATGGTCGAAGCTTGGATTTGCGTTCTTGTGGGAAATGGTCCTTGCAAAGGTGTAGCCACACTCGATCACCGATATTGAAGACCATAGGTTACTTGTTGAAGTTGAGCTTGGTCGCAAGGCGTTGAACTTGGCGCTCGATGGTGTTTCTTGTATCTTCATGCATCTTCTGGAGATGTGTCACACGCGCACTTGCATCCAAATTGATGCGCTCTTAGAGTGGTAGAGGAAGAATGTCCAATGGTGACAATGCGTTGAATCCGTAAACGACCTCGAAAGGAGACTTGTCGGTTGTTGAGTGTCTTGCTCGATTGTAGGCGAACTCGGCGATAGGTAGGCACTCCTCCCACTCCTTGATGTTCTTCTTGATGAGTACTCTAAGTAGAGCGGAGAGTGTGCGGTTTGTCACCTCCATTTGGCCGTCGGTTTGAGGATGGTACGCCGTGGAGAAGAGTAGCTTGATTCCGAGCTTGGCGCATAAGGTCTTCCAAAAGTAGCAAAGGAACTTGACGTCGCGGTCTAAGACAATTGTCTTTGGCACACCATGGAGACGCAATATTTCCCTACAAAAGAGATTAGCAACATGTGAAGCATCGTCTATCTTGTGACAAGGAATAAAATGTGCCATTTTGGAGAAACGGTCCACAACGACAAATATGGAATCTTTCCCATTGCGAGTTCTAGGCAAACCAAGTACAAAGTCCATGCTAATGTCTTCCCATGGTTGGTATGGAATCGGTAGAGGCATATAGAGGCCATGGGATTGAGCTTTGGACTTAGCTTTGCGGCATGTCGAACATAGGTTGGTGAAGCGATTGACGTCCCGAAACATCTTTGGCCAAAAGTAGCTCTTCGAGAGCGTGGCGACCGTCTTGTCGCGTCCGAAATGTCCCATTAAGCCTCCTCCATGTGATTCCTGCAAAAGCAACAAACGAAGGGAAGACTTGGGGATGCAAAGTTTGTTAGCTCTCATAAGATAGTCGTCTTTGATGTAATAGCGTTCCCAAGATGTATTCGACAAGCACTTGGCATACGGTGTGGCAAAAGTTTCATCATGCTCATATAATTTTTGATATGCTCAAAGCCAATGACATGTAACTCAAGTTGTGTGACTAGCATGCATTTGCGGGAAAGATCATCTGCTATGATGTTTTCTTTACCCTTGATGTACTTGATGACATAGGGAAAAGACTCAATGAATTCACTCCATTTAGCATGACGCTTGTTCAACTTAGTTTGACCCTTAAGATACTTGAGAGTCTCATGATCGGTATGAATGATAAACTCATGGGGACGAAGGTAATGTTCCTATTCATGTAAAACACAGACTAAAGCATATAGCTCTTTATCATAGATGGGATAGTTGAGTTGCGCTCCAGAAAGTTTCTCACTAAAGTAAGCTATGGGGCGCTTCTCTTGCGTGAACACACCTCCTATGCCATTACCGCTAGCATCGCAATGAATCTCAAAAGGCTTGTCGAAGTTGGGTAAAGCAAGCATGGGAGCATGAGTAAGCAAATTCTTAAGCTCATTGAATGCGGTATCTTGGGATGGTCCCCAAACAAACGGCGCATTCTTCTTGCTCAAAGCATGCAAAGGCGAAGCAATGGTGCTAAAATCCTTCACAAAGCAACGATAGAAACCCGCAATACCAAGGAAACTACGCACTTGATGCAAGTTGGTTGGTTGCGGCCAAGTCTTAATAGCATTGATCTTGGACTCATCTACATGAACACCCTTAGAAGAGACAACAAACCCTAAGAAAATGAGCTTATCAACACCAAAAAGGCATTTCTCCATATTAGCATAGAGACGCTCTTCCCTAAGAGTTTGCAAAACGGTGCGGACATGGGTGACATGCTCTTGGATAGATTTGCTAAACACAAGAATGTCATCGAAGTAAACCACAACAAATATACCAATGTAAGGGCTAAAGCCATGATTCATAAGGCGCATAAAAGTGCCCGGTGCTTCCGAGAGACCCATAGGCATGACTAACCACTCATACAAACCAAATTTGGTTTTGAAGGCGGTTTTCCATTCATCGCCCTCTTGTATGCAGATTTGATAGTAACCACTCTTAAGATCAATTTTGGAAAATATAGTGGCACCACTAAGCTCATCTAGCATATCATCTAGGCGTGGAATGGGGTACCTATGGCGAACGGTGATAGCATTGATAGGTCTACAATCAGAGCACATGCGAAAGCTACCGTCACGTTTTGGCACAAGAATGACCGGTACGGCACAAGGGCTCAAACTTTCACGCACATGACCATGGTCTATGAGATGCTTTACTTGCCTTTGAATTTCTTTGGTTTCTTTGGGGTTGACGCGGTAGGGAGCTTTGTACGGAAGCGGTGCTCCGGGGATGAGGTCGATGCGGTGCTCAATGCCTCGTAGAGGAGGTAGCTCATCGGGGAAAACATCTTGAAATTCCTGCAGAAGAGAAGACAACACTAGAGGAAGAGTGTGAGAAGTGTTAGTTTGTGGTGCATTGTCCTGGCACACGAGGACGTAGTGTAGGACACTAGATGGGTTCTCACACACTTCTCTCATCTCACGTTTGGTGGCAAATAGAACTAGGTTCTTGTTTTCGCTCATCGTGGAGGCGATTAATTTGGGCTTGTGGCGCTCACTCTCTTTTTGGTGGCTCACTCTCTCACCATTCTCTCCACGATGGGTGGCTTGCTTATCGGTGATCACTTGGCTTGGAGACATAGGTCGTAACACAAACTCCTTTCCGTGCATCTTGAAGCTATAGTGGTTTGTACGCCCATTGTGGACGACTCCTCTATCGAATTGCCATGGCCGTCCAAGGAGAAGATGACAAACGGTCATTGGGATGACATCCCACTCCAAGGTGTCTTCGTAGGCGTCGATTTTGAAGGATACTTGCACTCGGTGCTCGACTTGGATTGTACCAGAGTCACTAAGCCATTGCACTTTGTATGGATGTGGATGCTTCGTCTTGGGCAATTGGAGATTGGAGCAAAGTTCTTCACTTGCGAGATTGTGACAACTCCCTCCATCGATGATGACCTTGACGGATCGTCCATTGATGCCGGCCTTGGTGTGGAATATGTGGCATCGTTGGTCTTCTTCTTGGTGATGTTGGAGAGTCAATACTTTGGAGACAACAAGTGCGGGACTTGAGTCTTCATCACAAAAGACTTGTTCATCTTCATTGTTCACTTGGCGGTGCATGGAGACTTGCTCAAGGGCTTCCATTTCTCCTTCGCTCATGGAATCATAAGTGCCATCGTCGTTGAAGATCATGGTGCGCTTGTTGGTGCACTCATAGGACTTGTGGCCTCGGCCGTCGCAAGTGAAACACTTGAGGGAACTCGTCTTGACGGTCTCATCGGTAGGGGTTGATGATGATGAAGCTCTCGGCTTGAAGTTGCTCGTATTAGGATTGCTTGTAGTTGGCGAAGCTTTCTTGGAAGTCGACTTGTCGATGTTGGAAGTAGAAGGTCTTGTAGTCGGTGTTGGAGTCGTTGAAGCTTGGTTATTGGAGAAGCCGTAGGACTTGGATGAGAACTTGGCATACTTGAAATCATCTGGCACTTGGCGTTTCGCTTTGTTAGCTTGGTGCACTAGCTCGATGAGATTTGAGTATGGTTGAAAGTCGGCGATATTCTTGATAGGATGATTGAGTCCATTCAAGAAACGTGACATTGTTTGCTCATCATCTTCCATCACATTGGCTCTTATCATAGCAATCTCCATCTCCTTGTAGTATTCTTCAACGCTCTTGGTACCTTGCTTGAGTTGTTGGAGTTTCTTGAAGAGGTCGCGATTGTAGTAGTTAGGCACGAACCGTGCTCTCATGACATCCTTCATTTGTGCCCAAGTAGTGATGGGTGGTTCACCTCTTGTCTCGCGGCGCTCTATGATTTGTTCCCACCAAATGAGAACATAGTCTTGGAACTCAAGGGATGCCATCGCAATCTTCTTCTCTTCTTCATAATTGTGCAAACGGAAGATCTTGTCAACTTTCAATGCCCATGAAAGGTATTCTTCGGGATCGTTGCTTCTGTTGAACTTGGGCATGGTGAACTTGAGCTTGCCGTAGCGTTGCTCTTCATTGTGTTGGGGTCGGGGATGATGATGCCCATGTTGTAGATGATTGTTCAACTCGTGGTGCTCTTGATGCGGAGGGTTGTCAACCTCGTGTTGCTCTTGTCGCGGAGGATTCCCATTGTTTTCATGCTCTTGATGAACTTGATGGTCTTGGCGAGCTTATGGAGGAGCGCGTCGAGCTCGAGGAGGAACTAGACGATGCATGCGAGCTTGAAATCGTTGTTCATGAAGTTCTTCGCGAAGTGCTTCCTCTTGTTCATGGGCTTGTCGGCCTTGGTCGGCAACGGCTCGACTCGCATCACGTAGAGCTTGTTGCTCCTCAAGTGCTTGAGCGTCATGGAGTTGTTGTTCTTGACATTGAGCCTCGGCATCTTGTGCATTTTGGTGTAGACGCGCGCGTTCTTCCTCTTCATGTTGGCGTTGTTGTTGCCGTTCTCGAGCTAGCGCAAAGGCTTCTTCAGCTTGACGTCGACGATGTTCTTGCGAGTCGGTGTCTCGAAGAGGATTGAGGTTTTCTTGACGCTCGTTGCGCGCGGCTCGACGAAGAGTGTTCGATGTCGGTGTACTTGAGCCGGAGGGGGTAAAGTCGGAATGGCGACTTGAACGGCTCCTTCTTGAAGTGGAAGAAGAGCGGTTTAGCAACAAAGCGCGAATCTCGTCCATCCTTGCGTCATTCTCTTGCTTGCGATCGTCGAGCTTGTGGTCAAAGTAGTCCCTTGTACGTTGCTCGGAAAGTCGCAAGTCGGCGGCAAGATTGTCGATGCGTTCACTCATAGCTTGTTGCTCTTGATGCAAAGCACGTTGTGCACCAAAGAGATGAATCTTGGTGACGAAGGAGTTCATGTCGTCGCCTCGCTCCATGAAGAGTGCGTTGGTAGAAGTACTTGGCCTATCCATCATTCCAAGACAAATGTGAGTGGTAGAAACAGAAGAACGAATACCAAATGTACCTTGACCGAAGTTGAAAGTGAATCGATGATCACTCCAATGTAGGACAAGGAAATAGCCCAATTGGTACGAATTCTCGTCGGTTTCTCACACCTACACAAGTAAAAGCTTATGGTGGAGCTTGGTTAGGATGGTGGCACAATTTTTAATGTGAATGTAAGCAAGATTCAATAATGTTGGAGAAGATCCGCAAGATGCAATGTAACAAGTAGACCAAGCATATACGATACACGGAAACACACGCGCAAAAAGATAAGTGGGGTTGTGCAACCAAGGGTGAGCCAAAATGTGGAATCCACAAAAATGCTCTTGTTGCACAACACTAGAGAGACACTAGCACGATAGGCGGATACAAGAACTTGTGCACAACCTACTTAGCAAAAATGCAACGACTTCTATCCCAAATATGTTTTATGCAAGGTGTTGCTATGATATGATCCAAGATGATCGAGTATGACAATCTTAATGTTGTATGATGCTATAGTTCTTGCTTAAAAGCTCTTTGGTTATCTTTCTTCGTTGCTTAAAAGCTTGGTTGGCTCTTTGATGTTTGAGCTCTTTTCTCATGCAATTCTTGACGAACCAAGATAGCAAGTAAGTATGCGATGACAACTTTGTGACACAAGAGATGATACCAATATAGGCAACAATGATGTATGTATGCTATGGGAAGTATGATCACTAATGTGCACAAGTCTCGTTGCCGACAATACTCAATGGCTAGTCTCGATGGGTAAGCAACGCAAAAGAGTAAGGCTATGATGGCTATCAATGTAATGGCAAGAGTGATATGTCCAATACCAAGATGAGGTTACCGGTCTTGCTTCCGGTATGGTGTCAAAATGGTGGCACAAATACCAAGTCGTAGTCGAGGTGGTCGTTGTTGATGACGCGTCCGTGGCGAAGATGAGCGGCGGTGATGTCGATGTCGAACCGTACCTAGATAGCCGAAACACAAAAGGATACGGTACCGCAACTCAAAGTCTCAAACCTCAAAGTAGCAATTGTGTCGGAGTAGGTATCGGGTAAGTGGTGGTGTGGGTTGGGGTATTGGAAAGGTTTGCGGAAGTCGGTGGTGGTGTAGCGGATGATGTGGTGGAAGCCTCAAACAACAATTTGAGCGAAATCAGTTTCAGAGTAGCGGTCGTCCGAAAATGGACGGATGTCCGATCGCCGATCGTCCGGTAAGGTCAGACGTCCGGTGCTTCCTGGGTCGCCGGACATCCGGTAAAGTGACGGTCGTCCGGTGGGTCGGGGTCAACGTGAAATTTCAGATCTGGGAGGCGGTTTTGGGAGGAATATGGGGATTTTGGGAGGGATTTCGAGATGGAGATGGTGGGAGGAAGGCTAGATCCACTTGCAACACAACAAATTCACGGATCAAAACCAACAAAACATCATCAAAACTCACAAAGCACAAGAAAATTTTTTGGGGCTATTTTTGTGGGGATTTTCGGATTAGGACGAAAAACAACAAAATCAAGCTAGAAAACAAAGAGGAGGGCTCCGAAATCGTGATAAACCTTGCTCTAGATACCAAGATGATGTAGGGTAGAGACCCCAATCGCCCGATCTTTCATGAAAGGAGTGGATCCCGGGGAAATCAGGAAGAACACAAGGAAGAACGGAACGAAAACACAAAATGAAATCACTAAACCGACACGAATAAGCCACACATGGGCTAGATCCTCGAGTACATAGGTAGAGATACATGAATCCATGGACAACTAAGGACGATACACGGTAACCGGTTCTTCTCCGTGAGGAGGTCTTGATGGGGCTGCCCAAGAGGGGGTCTTGATGATCTTCTCCGAAAGGAGGTCTTGAATCCGCTTGGGGGATCTTCTCCAGTGGAGGCTTGAATCTCCGAGGAGAAGGTAACCAAGTGGATGAGCAAAGCACTCTCACAAATCTGAGCTAAACATTTGCTAACCCTAGAAAGGAGGTGGCAGAGGTCTATTTATAATCTAAGTGCAAATGAGGGCGAAAGTAGGGGTACATGGGCCTCGGGCCCGAATCTGGATGCAGCCAGGTACCGGATGTCCGGTGTCTCAGGAGCGGACGGTCGTCCGGTGTCCTCCGGACGTCCGCTGGTTCGACTCTGTGATGGGGGTGCCGGACGTACGGAAACGTCGGTCTTCCGCTGATGTTGGTTCGGATGCAGGGGCGCCGGTCGTCCGGTCTGGACCGGGCGTCCGCTCGTTTGCTTCGGGTGCAGGGGCACCGGTCGTCCGGTCTGGGCCGAACGTCCGCTCGCTGGGGCTCGGTTGATGCTTCAGGCGCCGGACGTCCGGTCCCGTCCGGTGACTGGGACTTTTCCTTCAACCCTCCTTCTTCTTCGTCTTCTCGTCCATCTTCCCCTTCTTCTTGTCCTTGCTCCTTAGCTTCTCCATTGTACCTGAGTGTAACGCCCTCGATGCGGCTATATCTCCCACGTGTCGAAGCACGACTTAGAGGCATAACCGCATTGAAAGCAATGTCGCAAGTGAGGTAATCTTCACACAACCCATGTAATACATAAGGGAAAGAGATACATAGTTGGCTTACAATCGCCACTTGACACAATTACATGAATAAAGCATTACATCATCCAAATACAATCAAGGTCCGACTACGGAACCAAAATAAAAGAAGAACCCCAAATGCGACACGGTCCCCGATCGAGCCCAACTGGGCTCCACTACTGATCAACTAGAACGAAACAACACAAAGGACAAGATCTTCAACGAGCTCCTCCTGAGCTGGGTTGCGTCATCTGCACGGACTCATCGGCACCTGCAAGCTGGTTTTGGAAGTATTTGTGAGTCACATGGACTCAGCAATCTCGCACCCTCACGATCAAGACTATTTAAGCTTATGGGTAAGGTAAAAGGTATGAGGTGGAGCTGCAGCAAGCGACTAGCATATATGGTGGCTAACATACGCAAATGAGAGCGAGAAGAGAAGGCAAAGCACGATCGATAAAAGTATGATCAAGAAGTGATCCTAGAACAACCTACATCAAGCATAACTCCAACACCGTGTTCACTTCCCGGACTCCGCCGAGAAGAGACCATCACGGTTACACACGCGGTTGATGCATTTTAATTAAGGTTAACTTCAGGTTTTCTACAACCGGACAGTAACAAATTCCCATCTGCCCATAACCGCGGGCATGGCTTTCGAAAGTTCGAAACCTTGCAGGGGTGTCCCAACTTAGCCCATCACAAGCTCTCATGATGAACGAAGGAATAGACCTCCTCCCGAGACATTCCAATCAGACTCGATATCCCAGTTCTACAAGACATCCTCGACAATGGTAAAACAACTCCAGCAAAACCGCTCGATGCGCCGACATCCTAATGGGAGCTGCACATATCTCGTTCTCAGGGCAACACCAGGTGAGACATCCTATGAGTAAAACCAGCCCTCAAGTCTTCCCCGAGGTGGCCCCGCAGTCTACTCAGTTTGGACCAACACTTAGACAAGCACTGCCCTGGGGGGGTTAAAATAAAGATGACCCTCGGGATGCGCCACTCCCAAGGGAAAAAAGGCTAGGTGGCGAATGGTAAAAACCAAGGTTGGGCCTTGCTGGAGGAGTTTTATTCAAAGCGAACTGTCAAGGGGTTCCCATTATAACCCAACCGCGTAAGGAACGCAAAATCCGGGAACATAACACCGGTATGACGGAAACTAGGGCGGCAAGAGTGGAACAAAACACCAGGCATAAGGCCGAGCCTTCCACCCTTTACCAAGTATATAGATGCATTAATTAGATAAGAGATATTGTGATATCCCAACAAGTAAACATATTCCAACAAGGAACAACATCTCCATGTTCCAACAAGGAACGGACTTCAATCTTCACCTGCAACTAACAACACTATAAGAGGGGCTGAGCAAAGCGGTAACATAGCCAAACAACGGTTTGCTAGGACAAGGTGGGTTATAGGCTTGGTTCAACAATATGGGTGGCATGATAAGCAAGTGGTAGGTATCGCAGCATAGGCATAGCAAAAGAGCGAGCAACTAAGCAAGCAAAGATAGAAGTGATTTCGAGGGTATGGTCATCTTGCCTGAAATCCCGCAATGAAGAAGAACGAGTCCATGAAGAAGACAAACGGACGTAGACGAACGGGTCCTCACAAACGCGACGTTACCGGAACCAACCCAAAGAAGCAAACACTAGAAAGAAACACACAACATAGTAAACAAACCACACATGAACATGGTATGGTATGCGGGATGCGGTATGCGATGCATATGCATGATTGGACAAGGAATGCAAGAACCTGGCCTCAACTTGGAAATCCAAGAGTGCCACTGGAAAGGTGAGGTGATTTTGGTTGAAATCGATATAAAGATCACCCGAATCGGAGTTATGGTTTGGAAATGGCAAGCGATTCAAATATGACACCGGTCTGCGATTTACAGCAAGTAGCCATCTAAATGCAACAAGATGAACATGCTACAACATTCAAACATGGCAACAAAATACATGACAGGGATCCACTCAAGATGCTTAACAAAAGTCTAGCACTGAGCTACGGCTAATTCATCCCTTAACAGGTTCAAACAAGCATGGCAAAAATGCATTTGGCAAACAGATTTCAGACTTAGTGAAATTAACACTTGTTTGGAATTTCAGATCAGATAGCACACTTTGGAGCAACAAAACTACATGCTCCAGGACCTGAACATGGCAAAGTAAAGCATGGCATGTAGCTACTCAAAGAGCTTAGCAAAAGTCCCTTAGTGACCTTGAGCCAAAAGGGATCAGAAAATACATTTGCAAGCATGTGAAAATGGCAAAAACATAATCAGTTCTCAGACTTGGTGAAAACTGGAGCATGCTGAAAACAGATATCAAGTAGGCATGTTTACGAGCTCGATGCACTCACTACAGAGCAAGTCATGACAATCTAAGCATACACCCATCAAGAATACACAAAATGCAAGCTAGACATGGCAAGAACAATAACATAGCATGCACGGATCAACTACAACATCCTCGGCAAAATCGCTAACAAGTAGACAATCTGCCCAGATTCATGAAATAGCAAAAGTAGAGCTCGATTGACTCAAGCTAGGGTGCTCCATAATTGCAAACAAAGACATGGATGGATAGATCACTACAAGATTAACAAAACATCCTTACTGATCATCCTCAAAAGAGGCATGTATCACTAGGAAACAACATGAACATATGGCAATATGAGATAAACAGTCCAAGGACTTAGTGGAAATGCTAAGTCTCTGAAATCAGCATTACCAAGTGCCTCACTTTGCAAGCTTGTGCTAGTCACCACACACATCACAAAAATACATGAGTTGCACCTCCAGAACGATGGCAAAACCCTTAACAAAACACATGTAGAGCTCATGGGCATATCATGCACACATCAATCATGGCAAAAATGACAAATATCTAAATGGAGCAGCAGATCTGACAATTATCTCAAGTAGCACTCTTCTAACAGCATTTCGGGCATCAAGATGAACTCAAATGAAAATGCTGCAATGAGATGAAATGATGTACTCTTTGAGATGAACATTTTGATATGCTATATGCACGAATCGGAGCTACGGGTGCAGAGTTATGATGCGATGAAGATGCCAAAAAGTTAGGGTTTCGGGAGGAGAAAGTCAACCGCAAACGGATCTGAGATCTGGCACTGTAGCAACGAGCGCGCGAACCGAGGATGGCCGGGGTACGCTCGCGAGAACAGTGACGCAGGACGTCGCCGGTGAGGGAGAGGCCGGCCGGGGCTTGGTCGAGGAGGAGGAGGCTGGCCGGACGGAGGACGGCGGCGTGCTCCTCCACGGCGGCGACGGCGCGAGGATCCGGAGGAAGCGGACGCCGGCGCGGGGTGGTCGCTCTCCGGCGAAGGGAGGCGCGGCCCGGGCGGAACGACGGTGAGGGTCGGGTGCGGCGCCTGTCGAGTGTGGCGCCGCGGGTCGACCAGACATGGGGCGGCGGCGGTTCGGGCCCCACGGGCCGGATCTGGGCCGCGCGCGCCCGCGGCGGTGGAGGAGAGAGAGAAGACCCGGCGAGGTGACGTGCCACGCGCGGGTTGGCTGGAGGCGATGCGGCGGACGTGTCCGGCGCGGTGGAGAAGTGTCCGGCGACGCGGAGAGGACGAAGTTAGGGTTTGTACCGCGAATATTTCGGAGGGGGTCACATATATATAGGTAGAGGGAGCTAGGAGAGTCCAAATGAGGTGCGGTTTTCGGCCACGCGATCGTGATCAAACGACCGAGATGATGGAGAGGGTTTTGGGCCAAAATAGAGTAGTGTTGGGCTGCAACACACACGAGGCCTTCTCGGTCCCTCGGTTAACCGTTGGAGCATCAAACAAAGTCCAAATGGTACGAAACTTGACAGGTGGTCTACCGGTAGTAAACCAAGGCCGCTTGGCAAGTCTCAGTCCAATTCGGAAATGTTTAATCCCCACACGTGAAAGAAAGGTAGAAATGACCACCGGAGGAGAACGGAGCGCCGGATTGCAAAACGGACAACGGGGAAAATGCTCGGATGCATGAGACAAACATGTATGCAAATGAAATGCACATGATGACATGAAATGCAATGCATGACACGCAATAAATGACAAGGCAACAACGGCGAACAACTGGAGGACAACTGGCACATCAGTCACGGGGCGTTACAACACTCCACCACTACGAGAGGATCTCGTCCCGAGATCTAGAATGGCACCGGAGGGAAAAGAAGAGGAAGAGAAGAGGTAAAACTAAGTTGCTCCTTTGAAAAACGAGCGAAACCAAAGAACCTTGAAAAGTTGAACAAATTGAAAGAAAGAATACAACGGAGATGAACGAAGTTGAAAAACACTCCATTAGAAAAGAGGAACAAGGGAGAACAAATTTGGGCAGCACTCCGGTTGAGAAGGGATGCCGGCTTGATAAGGCGAAAGAACTGAGCAGAGGGTACAACTCTCCGGTTAAGTAGGATAAACATGAAAAGATCATGATCTTCATAACTCGAGATGATGACTGAAAAGTGTAACAACACAATGAATCCGGAACAAAATAATAGAAGATGGATCGTCGGAACAAAAGAACGGAGAAGAAAACAACATCTTCTACGTCGAATGAGCTTGAAAAGCATCTTTAGGAGAAGGGTCGAGCGGAGTTGTTGGAAAAATCAACAACGAAAAGGATAAGCTTGATATGGTCTTATGGAATACATCTCAAATTATGAGGTGACAACCAGCCACTCACGGAAAAAGAATTGGATTGGAATGAACAAGGAGACGAGAAACTTATATCACCGAGAGGATAAATGAAGAACTTGGGTCATTTATAAGCACCATAAATAGCAACAATCCTTAGGGAAAGCTTTAGGTGAAATATAACCCAAGATAATTCCAATGAATAGGTTGATGGATTTAAAATGCCTCATTCTTAATAACATGTGAATCATGAAACATGAACTCAAATTATCGAGAATGACATAATACCACCTCCAAAGATACGGTAGAAAGAAATTGCACTCCGGATAGCAAGATGAAGAAAGCTTGAGCTCCTTTGAAACGAATCTCAGTGAACACTTTGAGAAGGGATTAAATCCTTGATGAATCCATCATGTAGAACCTTCATGAAGAACTCCGGTAATAAAAGAAATGATCAATCAAAATGGAGGATGAAAAGAACAAGGTTGAAGCCTTGCAATGATTTAAATGGATATCGCGATGAAATAATTGAGAGAACTTGGAACTCCGGGAAAGAATGATGAGCACTTGAAACCAAGAATAAGTATGATGAGCCACTCCGGAAAATAGGAATTGAATAAACTCGATGAAACAATAATAAGAATTACATTATGCGTATCCTTCACCAATTAAAATTGATGACAAGCAATGGAATTGGCATACTACTTATTCTCGTAGAAAGGATTAAGCGAGATATATCAAAACTTGAGAAGGTCTTCAACGAACCACCGGTAGAATTGAAATAACGTATAAATTGCTATTATAAACAAGGAAGAGAGATCTTGAAAGAACCACCGTAAGAATTAAAAATGAACAAAGAAAAGATAAGGAAGACACCGAGAAGAATTAACGAATGAACGAAACAAACTTGAGACAAACTAGGTACAAGAGAACGAAGAGATCATGAACTGATTAGAGGATATTTGACGATGCACCGGTAAGATTGGACAATGACAACTGGAAGCTGAGAATGAATAATTCTTAGATGATGGGCTCTTGATGAACAAACTGAAAAGGCTCCTGAATTGCTCCGGATGGTAAAAAGAATTCTCACAATCGAAAGCAATTATGAGAGGAAGGCAACAAGCTAGGATCACGAATCTTGAAGAGAATGGAGCAATATTAAAGAGAAACTCTTCTTCGGTCTTCAGAAGATGAGAATGACAATGAGAAACACCAACAAGAATTATTGAGGCACTGAAGTAAAGAATAGAAAGGTTGAGCCAACGATGAAAAGAATTTTGAAAGATCTTGGAGAAAAACATATGCCTGATGACAATTCATTCTTACGTCAAACTTGGAAAAGAATTTGATAATATCTCCGGGAAAATTAGGAGAGTCAGGTAAGATCCTGGGAAAAGACCTGTGGGTTAGGGCCCACTCAAAAGAAAACACCGTTGAATGATTTCAAAGAGAGGTTGCACCGGTTGAATTAAATGACTTGAATGAGATAACAAACTCGAGATATCTTGAACAAAAGCAGAGTGGAAACATGAATCTTGGAGATATCTTGAGCACTCCGGAACAAATGAATAGCGAAGAGTGGATGATTACGAGGTGCACCGGTATGGTAAAACTTCTGAAACGAGGAAAAGATAAGATCAACAAATCTTGTATTGGATCTGCCGGAGAAGAAAAGAGCGAAGAATGATGAACTAGAAGCTCCATTAGAACCTTCATGAGAATCACCGGGTAAGAACATGAAGAAAAAGAATGGAGAGGCTTCACCAGAATAAAATGATACTTGAATAAGAAATCTGGTTCCTTGAAGAAAACAAAGGGAGGGCGGGTGGGAAAAACAAAGGCAACTTGGAGATGGAAGAAACGAACAACGTAGAGAAAGCTGAGATTGAAACTTGCGGATGTTGCAATGATCGGATCCACTTGAAGAGAAGTAAGCCGGTTAAAAAGGATTGACATGACAAACTCAATTATCATGAAGGATTGGTATCCACATCGGAGTATGAGAACACCACTTAGGAAAGGGGTGGAATCAACATTTGACTTCGAAGCAACTCGAATACCACAACTGAAAAAACAAAACAATGGATTGGCTTGCAGAATAAGCCAGAACAAACATATGATAGAGATTTCGTCCGAAGTTTTCGTGGTGGGGCCTACACGGGCTCGATCGTACAGCACCATCATGTACAAGGCAGTGCACATGACATACAAAGCGTCCCCGAGTCGGCATAGCCAAGGACTCTTTAAGACACAACGAGACCACTGTAAAACTGACAGTGAATAGGCGGACCACGAGACGTCAAACCCCAATTTCATATCATACATCTGTCGGAAAGATATCCTAGGAGCTAGTTGAATTCCCACTTATAAACTCCCGAAATTTTCCGGTTATGCAATCAGGTGTTGGGGATACAGGGGAAGCATAATACCTCACCCAAACTAGCAAATCCTACATCCAGTTGTATCCATCCTTCAACACATAACCCAGAAACCTTCGTAAATCATCTACCTCAACCTTCGAAAAGCATCCATTATACAAGTTATGGCGATACTCCCAAACTCCCGCCCCAGTACTGGGTGGCGTCGAGGTTATCTCACCAATGACCTGCATAAAAGAGATTTTCAATGTCGGCATACTAAACTCAGGTATTCCAGAACTGCAACGATAAAATTGTGACGACAACACCTCCGAGCTCAACTCCCCAGGACACTTCCACAAAACCCCTGACAGGAAGCACCAAGACAATGTTCTCGTCACAAAACCATCGGAACGATTCCAAGATACCCGCGTGATCCTAAAATTTTTTTTAGTGAAATTTGAGAAGAGAAGAGTCAAAACTCTACGTCAGGATGCCTTACCAGAGCGATGAAGAGACTGGGGAGTAAAAACAATTCCTAAACTCTCTGATATATAATTCCTAAATGACTCAAAACGTTTTTTTCTAGACTCAAACTCGGCTGCTAAAAATGATCAAGCAATGGGGGCTCCTAAGGTCGGGGAAGGCTCTGATACCAACTTGTAACGCCCTCGATGCGGCTATATCTCCCACGTGTCGAAGCACGACTTAGAGGCATAACCGCATTGAAAGCAATGTCGCAAGTGAGGTAATCTTCACACAACCCATCTAAATGGAGCAGCAGATCTGACAATTATCTCAAGTAGCACTCTTCTAATAGCATTTCTAGCATCATGATGAACTCAAATGAAAATGATGCAATGAGATGAAATGATGTACTCCCTGAGGCGAACATTTTGATATGCTATATGCATGAATCGGAGCTACGGATGCAGAGTTATGATGCGATGAAGATGCCAAAAAGTTAGGGTTTCGGGAGGAGAAAGTCAACCGCAAACGGATCTGAGATCTGGCACTGTAGCAACCAGCGCGCGAACCGAGGATGGCCGGGTGCGCTCGCCGGAACAGTGACGCGGGACGTCACCGGTGAGGGAGAGGCCGGCCGCAGCATGGTCGAGGAGGAGGAGGCCGGCCGGACGGAGGACGGCGGCGTGCTCCTCCACGGCGGCGACGGCGCGAGGATCCGGAGGAAGCGGACGCCAGCGCGGGGTGGTCGTTCTCTGGCAAAGGGCGGGCGGCCCAGGCGGAACGACGGCGAGGGTCGGGCACGGCGCCTGTCGGGTGCGGCGGCGCGGGTCGACCAGACATGGGGCGGCGGCGGTTCGGGCCCCGCGGGCCGGATCTGGGCCGCGCGGGCCCGCGGCAGCGGAGGAGAGAGAGAAGACCCGGCGAGGTGACGTGGCACGCGCGGGTTGGCTGGAGGCGACGCGGCGGACGTGTCCGGCGCGGTGGAGAAGTGTCCGGCGACGCGGAGAGAACGAAGTTAGGGTTTGTACCGCGAATATTTCGGAGGGGGTCACATATATATAGGTAGAGGGAGCTAGGAGAGTCCAAATGAGGTGCGGTTTTCGGCCACGCGATCGTGATCGAACGACCAAGATGATGGAGAGGGTTTTGGTGGGTTTTGGGCCAAAATGGAGGGGTGTTGGGCTGCAACACACACGAGGCCTTCTCGGTCCCTCGGTTAACCGTTGGAGCATCAAACGAAGTCCAAATGGTATGAAACTCGACAGGTGGTCTACCGGTAGTAAACCAAGGCCGCTTGGCAAGTCTCGGTCCATTCGGAAATGTTTAATCCACACACATGAAAGAAAGGTAGAAATGACCGCCGGAGGAGAACGGAGCGCCGGATTGCAAACCGGACAACGTGGAAAATGCTCGGATGCATGAGACGAACATGTATGCAAATGAAATGCACATGATGACATGATATACAATGCATGACACGCAAGCAATGACAAGGCAACAACAGCGAACAACTGGAGGACAATTGGCACATCGGTCACGGGGCGTTACAACACTCCACCACTACGAGAGGATCTCGTCCCGAGATCTAGAATGGCACCGGAGGGAAAAGAAGAGGAAGAGAAGAGGTAAAACTAAGTTGCTCCTTTGACAAACGAGTGAAACCAAAGAACCTTGAAAAGTTGAACAAATTGAAAGAAAGAATACGACGGAGATGAACGAAGTTGAAAAACACTCTGTTAGAAAAGAGGAACAAGGGAGAACAACTTTGGGCAGCACTCCGGCTGAGAAGGGATGTCGGCTTGATAAGGCGAAAGAACTGAGCAGAGGGTACAACTCTCCGGTTAAGTAGGATAAACATGAAAAGGTCATGATCTTCATAACTCGAGATGATGACTGAAAAACCTAACAACACAATGAATCTGGAACAAAATAATAGAAGATGGATCGTCGGAACAAAAGAACGGAGAAGAAAACAACATCTTCTACCTCGAATGAGCTTGAAAAGCATCTTTAGGAGAAGGGTCGAGCAGAGTTGTTGGAAAAATCAACAACGAAAAGGATAAGCTTGATATGGTCTTATGGAATACATCTCAAATTATGAGGTGACAACTAGCCACTCACGGAAAAAGAATTGGATTGGAATGAACAAGGAGACGAGAAACTTATATCACCGGGAGGATAAATGAAGAACTTGGGTCATTTATAAGCACCATAAATAGCAACAATCCTTAGGGAAAGATTTAGGTGAAATATAACCCAAGATAATTCCAGTGAATAGGTTGATGGATTTAAAATGCCTCATTCTTAATAACATGTGAATCATGAAACATGAACTCAAATTATCGAGAATGACATAATACCACCTCCAAAGATACGGTAGAAAGAAATTGCACTCCGGATAGCAAGATGAAGAAAGCTTGAGCTCCTTTGAAACGAATCTCAATGAACACTTTGAGAAGGGATTAAATCCTTGATGAATCCATCATGTAGAACCTTCATGAAGAACTCCGGTAATAAAAGAAATGATCAATCGAAATGGAGGATGAAAAGAATAAGGTTGAAGCCTTGCAATGATTTAAATGGATATCGCGATGAAATCATTGAGAGAACTTGGAACTCCGGGAAAGAATGATGAGCACTTGAAACCAAGAATAAGTATGATGAGCCACTCCGGAAAATAGGAATTGAATAAACTCGATGAAACAATAATAAGAATTACATTATGCGTATCCTTCACCAATGAAAATTGATGACAAGCAATGGAATTGGCATACTACTTATTCTCGTAGAAAGGATTAAGCGAGATATATCAAAACTTGAGATGGTCTTCAACGAACCACCGGTAGAATTGAAATAACGAATAAATTGCTATGATAAACAAGGAAAAGAGATCTTGAAAGAACCACCGTAAGAATTAAAAATGAACAAAGAAAAGATAAGGAAGACACCGGGAAGAATTAACGAATGAACGAAACAAACTTGAGACAAACTAGGTACAAGAGAACGAAGAGATCATGAACTGATTAGAGGATATTTGACGATGCACCGGTAAGATTGGAGAATGACAACTCGACGCTGAGAATGAATAATTCTTAGATGATGGGCTCCTGATGAACAAACTGAAAAGGCTCCTGAATTTCTCCGGATGGTAAAAAGATTTCTCACAATCGAAAGCAATTATGAGAGGAAGGCAACAAGCTAGGATCACGAATCTTGAAGAGAATGGAGCAATATTAAAGAGAAACTCTTCTTCGATCTTCAGAAGATGAGAATAACAACGAGAAACACCAACAAGAATTATTGAGGTACCGAAATAAAGAATAGAAAGGTTGAGCCAACGATGAAAAGAATTTTGAAAGATCTTGGAGAAAAACATATGCCTGATGACAATTCATTCTTACGTCAAACTTGGAAAAGAATTTGATAATATCTCCGGGAAAATTAGAAGAGTCAGGTAAGATCCTGGGAAAAGACCTATGGGTTAGGGCCCACTCAAAAGAAAACACCGTTGAATGATTTGAAAGCGAGGTTGCACCAGTTGAATTAAATGACTTGAATGAGATAACAAACTCGAGATATCTTGAACAAAAGCAGAGTGGAAAAATGAATCTTGGAGATATCTTGAGCACTCCGGAACAAATGAATAGCGAAGAGTGGATGATTACGAGGTGCACGGGTATGATAAAACTTCTGAAACGAGGAAAAGATAAGATCAACAAAGCTTGTATTGGATCCGCCGGAGAAGAAAAGAGCGAAGAATGATGAACTAGAAGCTCTGTTAGAACCTTCATGAGAATCACCGGGTAAGAACATGAAGAAAAAGAATGGAGAGGCTTCACAACAATAAAATGATGCTTGAATAAGAAATCTGGTTCCTTGAAGAAAACAAAGGGAGGGAGGGTGGGAAAAACAAAGGAAACTTGGAGATGGAAGAAACGAACACCGTAGAGAAAGCTGAGATTGAAACTTGCGGATGTTGCAATGATCGGATCCACTTGAAGAGAAGCAAGCCGGTTAAAAAGGATTGACATGACAAACTCGATTATCATGAAGGATTGGTATCCACATCGGAGTATGAGAACACCACTTAGGAAAGGGATGGAATCAACATTTGACTTCGAAGCAACTCGAATACCACAACTAAAAACAAAACAAAGGATTGGCTTGCAGAATAAGCCAGAACAAACATATGATAGAGATTTCGTCCGAAGTTTTCGTGGTGGGGCCTACACGGGCTCGATCGTACAGCACCATCATGTACAAGGCAGTGCACATGACATACGAAGCGTCCCCGAGTCGGCATAGCCAAGGACTCTTTAAGACGCAATGAGACCACTATAAAACCGACCGTGAATAGGCGGACCACTAGACATCGAACCCCAATTTCATATCATACATCTGTCGGAAAGATATCCTAGGAGCTAGTTGAATTCCCACTTATAAACTCCCAAAATTTTCCGGTTATGCAATCAGGTGTTGGGGATACAGGGGAAGCATAATATCTCACCCAAACTAGCAAATCCTACATCCAGCTGTATCCATCCTTCAACACATAACCTAGAAACCTTCGGAAATCATCTACCTCAACCTTCGAAGAGCATCCGTTATACAAGTTATGGCGATACTCCCGAACTCCCGCCCCAGTACTGGGTGGCGTCGAGGTTATCTCACCAATGAACTGCATAAAAGAGATTTTCTATGTCGGTGTACTAAACTCAGGTATTCCAGAACTGCAACGATAAAATTGTGACGACAACACCTCGGAGCTCAACTCCCCGGGATACTTCCACAAAACCCCTGACAAGAAGCACCAAGACAATGTTCTCGTCACAAAACTATCGGAACGATTCCAAGATACCCGCGTGATCCTAAATATTTTTTTAGTGAAATTTGAGAAGAGAAGAGTCAAAACTCTATGTCAGGATGCCTTACCAGAGCGATGAAGAGACTGGGGAGTAAAAAGAATTCCTAAACTCTCTGATATATAATTCCTAAATGACTTAAAACATTTTTTTCTAGAGTCAAACTCGGCTGCTAAAAAACGATCAAGCAATGGGGGCTCCTAAGGTCGGGGAAGGCTCTGATACCAACTTGTAACGCCTTCGATGCGGCTATATCTCCCACGTGTCGAAGCACGACTTAGAGGCATAACCGCATTGAAAGCAATGTCGCAAGTGAGGTAATCTTCACACAACCCATCTAAATGGAGCAGCAGATCTGACAATTATCTCAAGTAGCACTCTTCTAACAGCATTTCGGGCATCAAGATGAACTCAAATGAAAATGATGCAATAAGATGAAATGATGTACTCTCTGAGACGAACATTTTGATATGCTATTTGCATGAATTGGAGCTACGGATGCAGAGTTATGATGCGATGAAGATGCCAAAAAGTTAGGGTTTCGGGAGGAGAAAGTCAACCGCAAACGGATCTGAGATCTGGCACTATAGCAACGAGCGCACGAACCGAGGATGGCCGGGGTGCGCTCGCCAGAACAGTGACGCGGGACATCGCCGGTGAGGGAGAGGCCGGCCGGGGCGTGGTCGAGGAGGAGGAGGTCGGCCGGACGGAGGACGGCGGCGTGCTCCTCCACGGCGGCGACGACGCAAGGATCCGGAGGAAGCAGACGCCAGTGTGGGGTGGTCGCTCTCCGGCGAAGGGCGGCGCGGCCCGGGCGGAATGACGGCGAGGGTCGGGCGCGGCGCCTGTCGGGTGCGGCGGCGTGGGTCGACCAGACGTGGGGCGGCGGCGGTTCGGGCCCCGCGGGCCAGATCTGGGCCGCGCGGGCCCGCGGCTGCAGAGGAGAGAGAGAAGACCTGGCGAGGTGACGTGGCACGCGCGGGTTGGCTGGAGGCAACACGGCGGACGTGTCCGACGCGGTGGAGAAGTGTCCGGCGACGCGGAGAGGACGAAGTTAGGGTTTGTACCGCGAATATTTCGGAGGGGATCACATATATATAGGTAGAGGGAGCTAGGAGAGTCCAAATGAGGTGCGGTTTTCGGCCACGCGATTGCGATCGAACGACCGAGATGATGGAGAGGGTTTTGGTGGGTTTTGGGCCAAAATGGAGGGGTGTTGGGCTGCAACACACACGAGGCCTTCTCGGTCCCTCGGTTAACCGTTGGAGCATCAAACGAAGTCCAAATGGTACGAAACTCGACAGGCGGTCTACCGGTAGTAAACCAAGGTCGCTTGGCAAGTCTCGGTCCAATTCGGAAATGTTTAATCCCCACACATGAAAGAAAGGTAGAAATGACCACCGGAGGAGAACGGAGCGCCGGATTGCAAAACGGACAACGGGGAAAATGCTCGGATGCATGAGACGAACATGTATGCAAATGAAATGCACATGATGACATGATATGCAATGCATGACACGCAAGCAATGACAAGGCAACAACGGCGAACAACTGGAGGATAGCTAGCACATCGGTCACGGGGCGTTACACTGAGTATGCACAAAGTATCCATATGAGGAAGTAGCCATGCTTCATGTGCATCGAAGTGGAATTGTGAGAGGAGATATGTCACCTCGGTTTCAAGAGCTCTTGCACGTGATCGAGTCATGGGTCCACCAGGTACTTGATGAGATGATGGTAGGTCCATGTGGATGACCTTGGGATGCTCCGCATCACAATCTTCCCACTTCATACCGAAGGAAATGACACAAGCCCTAAGCATATCTTCAAGAATTTGATTGACTCGCTCGACTTGTCCACTAGTTTGAGGATGGAAGGCTGTGCTAAAGCGAATGTTGGTGCCCATGGCCTTCTGAGAGGAGTCCCAGAACTTAGAAGTGAAGATGCCTCCATGATCTAAAGATATCAACTGCGGAATGTCGTGCAAGGAGACAATCCTGGAGGTGTATAGCTCTGCCAACTGAGCTGATGTGATAGATTCTTTGATAGGAAGGAAATGAGTTACTTTAGTACGCTTGTCGATGACAACAAAGATAGCATCGTTTCCACGCTTGAACTTGGGAAAACCAGTCACGAAGTCCATCTCAATATGGTCAAACTTCCATTCTGGAATAGCAAGAGGTTGGAGGAGACCAGCTGGTCGTTGGTGTTCTGCCTTCACTCTTCTACAGACATCACATTCATTCACGAACTGAGCAATTTCTCGCTTCATTCGAGTCCACCAATACGACTGCTTGAGGTCATGGTACATCTTTGTACTTCCAGGATGAATGGATAGAAGGGAATTGTGAGCCTCGTTCATAATGACTTTATGTAGATCACCCTTAGGAACCACAAGTCGATCCATGAAGAATAGAGTATCTTTGTCATCAATGCGATAGCACTTGTACTTGGGTTGGCTCTTGGCAATCCCATTTTTCACCTTCTTCACCATGGCATCAAGAAGTTGTGCCTCACGAATTTGATCTTTCAAAGTAGGAGAGATTTGTAGGTTGGCAAGAAATCCTTGAGGAACAACTTGGAGATTCAGCTTGCGGAAAGCTTCACAAAGGTCCGGTTGAAAGGGCTTGAGAATTAGGCTGTTGCAGTAAGCCTTCCTGCTCAAAGCATCTGCAATGACATTGGCCTTGCCTGGAGTATATTCAATACTCAGATTGTACTCTTGAATCATTTGGACCCAATGAGTCTGCCTGAGGTTGAGGTTGGGTTGAGTGAAGATGTACTTGAGGATCTTATGATCAGTGAAGATGTCCACTTTCCTTCCCAACAAGAGATGTCTCCATGTTAAAAGAGCATGGACAACTGCCGCCAACTCGAGGTCATGAGTAGGGTAGTTCTTTTTGTTGGGCTTCAACTGGCGAGAGGTATAAGCCACAACTTTCTTCTCTTGCATTAACACAGCACCGAGACCTTGCAGGGAAGCATCACATAAAACTTTGAATGGTTTGGATTCATCAGGAGGAGTCAAAACAGGAGTTCTGACTAACTTCTCTTTGAGGGTGTTGAAAGCGACGTCACACTCAGACGTCCAGACATACTTCACATGCTTCTGGAGGAGGTTGGAAAGAGGCTTTGCAATCTTAGAGAAATTCTCCACGAATCTTCGACAATAGCTTGCAAGCCCAAGGAAACTGCGGAACTGCTTCGCATTCTGAGGCGGTTCCCAATTCACAATTGCAGACACCTTCTCAGTATTAACAGCAATGCCCTTGGTGGAGATGATATGGCCAAGGTAGAGAACCTCATCGAGCCAAAACTCACACTTTGCAAACTTCGCATAGAATTGATGTTCTCTGAGTTTGTCGAGTACCAATGTCAAATGCTTGGCATGATCCTCCTTGTTCTTGGAAAAGACCAAAATATCATCGAGATGCACCAGGACGAAATCATTTTTCTAAGGGTTGAAGATGAAGTTCATCATGCGAGAGAATGTTGGAGGAGCATTGACAAGGCCGAAAGATATGACAGTATATTCATATGAACCATAGCTTGTTCTGAATGCTGTCTTAGGGATATCTTGTTCATGAATGCAAATCTGATGATAGCACATATGGAGGTCAAGCTTGGAGAATACTTGAGCATCCTTAAGTTGCTCGAAAAGCTCATTGATGTTGGGAAGTGGATACTTGTTCTTTATTGTCTTCTTGTTCAATGGATGGTAGTCGACACAAAGTCAGTCCGTGCCATCCTTCTTCTTGACAAAAAGAACACCACAACCACATGGAGAAGAACTCGGTCGGATCAGACCCATACGCTCTTGTACATCGAGTTGTTTCTTTAGCTCCTTCAACTCTTCTGGTCCAAGCTTGTAAGGACGTTTGCAAACAGGTTCTGTGCCAGGCTCAAGATCAATGACGAATTCAACTGGCCGGTGAGGAGGCATTCCTGGAAGCTCTTCTGGAAAGACGTCTTGATATTCACAAACGACTGGAATCTAAGAGATGGCATTCAACTCGCCCTTCTCATTGAGATAAAACAGTCGAATGGTATCGTCACGAGCGGCATAGATGATCACATCCTCAGACGAGTGTGTCAATTGAGTCTGCCTAGTAGCACAATCAAGCTGAGCCTTGTTCTTAGAAAGCCAGTCCATGCCGAGAATTAGATCAATATCCGAGTCACCAAGGACCATTGGAGAAGACAGAAACTTATAGTCACCCATCTTGATAGAAACATTCGGGATCATCATGGTAGCCCTCATAGACTTGGCCGGAGAAACCACTCCCATGGATTTACCCAACATTTCCGAAACGAAGTCATGCTTTGAAACAAATGATCTTGACATGAAACAATGCGATGCACCAGTATCAAAAAGGACTTTTGCAGGAGTAGAGTTAACTGGAAAGTTACCCATGATCACTTCTGAAGAGTCCTCTGCCTGAGCTGCGTTCATCATGTTGACCTTTGCAAACTTGGAATTATGCTTGACCACTGCATTGCTGGCAGATCTCACAAGAGGAGGAGGCGGAAGGCACCTTTGGTTGAAGCATTTGTTTGCATAGTGCCCTTTCTGCTGACACTTGTTGCAAGTAACCTCTGAGAGCGGACGGTGGTAAGGAGCACTTGACCTTGGAGCATGAGACGGAGCTTTGTTCTGATAGCCTGGGTTGGGTGGGTGGGAATATCCATTGCCACCTTTACTCTTCTGCTGATAAGGCTGATGGAACGGAGGAGGAGGTGGCAACCAGAACTTCTGCTGCTTAGCTGCCACTTGAGATGAAGAAGACGATTGAGTTGCATCCCCAACTCTCTTCTTAGAAGCATCGCACTTGAGCTGAGCAGGTGAAAGCACAAGTGCTCCCTAGGCGGTTTTGATAATTGATGACAACATATCTCTTGTTGAACTAATGTTTTCACCTAGTATGTTTCAGATAAGTTCAACAATGGAGTGGCATGGACTAAAGGGTGTGGGAAGGTCTCCAAGACACTAAGAACAAAGGATTGGCTAAAGCTTGAAGTTCAAGACTCTTCATTTTACATTTTAGTGATCCAAGATCACATTGAGTCCATAGGAAAAGCCAATATTATCAAGGAGGGATGAGGTGTTGTTTAATGAGCCTCTTGCTCAAGTGCTTAATGATATGCTCCAAAATCCTCAACTACTTTCCCATATCCACAAATGACCTAAACCCTAATTCAAACTCGGTCATACCGATTCTTTCAACCCAGCGCCACCGAGTTTCACATGTCATAGCCACTGCCAAACCCTAATCAGTTCGGTCTCACCGATGGGATCTCGGTCTCACCGAGATGGGCTTGCAAACTCTCTGTTACCTACTGCATTACTCTCGGTCCCACCGAGATATGCAATCGGTCCCACCGAGTTTGCTTGGCCAACTCTCTATTCTGCTTATTACCCAAATCGGTCCCACCGAGTTTGAGTAATCGGTCAAACCGAGTTTTGGATTTTCCCTAACCCTAGCACATCGGTCCCACCGAGTTGTTCCAATCGGTCCCACCGAAATTCATAACGGTCACTAGGTTTACCATTTCGGTCCGACCGAGTTTTCTGATTCGGTCCCACCGAGATTGGTAAATTGTGTGTAACGGTTGGATTTTGTGTGGAGGCTATAAATACCCCTCCACCTCCTCTTCACTCGTGGAGAGAGCCATCAGACTAAACCTACACTTCCAGCATCCTATTTCTGAGAGAGAACTACCTACTCATGTGTTGAGGCCAAGACATTCCATTTCTACCATATGAATCTTGGTCTCTAGCCTTTCCCACGTTGCTTTCCACTCAAATCTTCTTTCCACCAGATCCAAATCATATGAGAGAGAGTTGAGTGTTGGGGAGACTATCATTTGAAGCACAAGAGCAAGGAGTTCATCATCAACACACCATTTGTTACTTCTTGGAGAGTGGTGTCTGCTAGATTGGCTAGGTGTCACTTGGGAGCCCCCGACAAGATTGTGGAGTTGAACCAAGGAGTTTGTAAGGGCAAGGAGATCGCCTACTTCGTGAAGATCTACCGCTAGTGAGGCAAGTCCTTCGTGGGCGATGGCCATGGTGGGATAGACAAGGTTGCTTCTTCGTGGACCCTTCGTGGGTGGAGCCCTCCGTGGACTCGCGCAACCGTTACCCTTCGTGGGTTGAAGTCTCCATCAACGTGGATGTAGGATAGCACCACCTATCCGAACCACGGGAAAAACATCCGTGTCTCCGATTGCGTTTGAATTCTCCAAACCCTTCCCTTTACATTCTTGCAAGTTGCATGCTTTACTTTCCGCTGCCTATATACACTTTGCATACTTGCTTGATATGTATTGTGAGTGCTGAAATTATGCTTAAACTCCACTCAAACCGAAAAAGCTTAAAAATTGCAACTTTGGCATGAAGTGTCTAATCACCCCCCTCTAGACACATCTACTTCAAGGTCCTACAAGTGGTATCAGAGCTTTGGTCTCCATTGCCTTGGTTTAATCACCATTGGAGGAAGATGGATGTGTCTACTTTAGGGAGTCTTAGACATAGAGTGCCTATTCTTGATGGAGAATATTTTCATGAGTGAAAAAATGAGATGCTTGTAATCTTCAACCAATATCATTTGAACAAGTATATTGCTAGCCCTTGTGCACCTCACATTGATCCTTTGCATCCTACCCTAGATGAAGATATTGACATGATTCGCAATCTTAGAACTATTGAGCTCATCATTAGAGGATTGCCCAAAAACTTGATTGCTAATTTGCCTACTATTAATTGTGCTTATACTATATGGAAATTTCTTGAGGAACGATTTCCCGACCATTCCTTAAAAAATTTGGATAAAATTCTCCATAAATCTATTGCCTCGAGTAAGATGAACTCTAGTGATCCTAACCTTGGTGATTGTCTACTTGAGCTTGTCAATCTCAAGCGAGCTAAGGGGGATGTTGGAATCATTAGTGATATTATATTCGAAGCTATAAGAATTCATAAAAGTGACCATTTTGATGATCATTTATCTAATGAATTACCCTCTCTAGGAAATGATGAGTCACAAGATCATGGTGAACATGAATACTATGATGATGATGATGATGATAGTGACTTCAATCTTGATGATGCAATGAGACACTTTGGTCTTACGGCAAATCTTCGGGGATATGAATCAGGAGGAAAGGAATGGGTTCTTGATAGTGGATGTACTGATCATATGACCGGGGATGAGGAGATGTTCCGTGAGCTTGCTGAAAATGACGGCCCTCGAAAATATGTCACCTTTGGTGATAATTCAAAGGGTAAAGTAGTTGGCCTTGGTAAGGTGGCCATCTCACATGATAGTTCCATTCAAAATGTCATGCTCGTTGAATCTCTCGGCTACAACTTACTTTCAATATCTAGACTTGCTGATTTCGGTTTAAATGTCCTATTTACTGAGGTAGATTGCCAAGTGTTTCGTCGAGACAATCATAAAATGGTCTTTACCGATAGGCGTAAAGGTGACCTTTACATTGTCGACTTCTCTAAAAAGGCACAACCCAAAACTTGCTTTATTGCAAAATCCTCAGAAGGTTGGTTGTGGCATAGACGACTAGGTCACGTTGGCATGAGAAATCTTGACAAGCTTATTAAAGGAAATCATATCCTTGGAGTTAACGATATCATATTTGACAAGGACGGACTTTGCAGCGCTTGTCAAGCAGGTAAACAGGTTGGAGGAAGACATCCCATGAAGAACATCATGACCACAAGGAGGCCACTCGAGCTACTTCATATGGATCTTTTTGGTCCCAACGCCTACAAGAGTCTCGGTGGAAATTCTTTTGGTTTAGTTATAGTTGATGATTTTTCAAGATTTACGTGGGTGTTCTTTCTTAATGACAAGTCGCAGGTCCAGAAGATCTTCAAAAACTTCGCTAGGAAGGCCCAAAACCAGTTTGATGTGAAGATCAAGAAGGTTCGGAGTGACAACGGAACGGAGTTCAAGAACGTAAATGTGGACACCTTTCTTGACGAAGAAGGGATTTCACACGAGTTCTCGGCTACGTACACACCTCAACAAAATGGAGTTGTTGAGAGGAAGAACCGGATGCTCATCGAAATGGCAAGAACAATGCTTGATGAATACAAGACGCCAAAGCATTTTTGGGCAGAAGCGGTTGAGACAGCTTGTCATGCAACAAATCGCTTGTATCTTCACAAGCTACTCGGCAAGACGGCATACGAGCTCCTCACCGGTAACAAACCCCAAGTTGGATACTTTCGAGTATTCGGCTCAAAGTGCTACATTCTTGATAAACATCGTCATTCAAAGTTTGCTCCTAAATCTCATGAAGGTTTCCTACTTGGTTATGGCTCAAACTCTCACACTTACCGTGTCTACAACAATTTCACCCGAAAGGTTGAGGAGACGGTAGATGTGAAGTTTGATGAATCTAATGGCTCGCAAGTAGAGCAATTGCCAATTGATGTAGGAGACAAAGACCCTTCAGAAGCAATCCAAGACTTGCCCATAGGCAAAGTTTGTCCAACGGAGGTAAAGGAGAGTACTTCATCCGTCCAAGTGGAGGCTTCTACTTCACAACAAGGTGAACCAAGAATTGATACGGAAGCATCCACAAGTGGGACACACCAAGATGAAGAAGACAAGGAAATGCATCAAGAAGAACATCAACAACCTCCGTCTCTACCACGACAAGACAATGACAACGTCAACAATGAAGAAGGCCAAGAAGAAGAACAAGATGAAGAAAATGTTCAACGAAGACCCAAGCAAAAGCTCTCACGAGTTCGAGCAAGAATTGCCAAAGATCATCCCGTCGAGCAAATCTTCAATGATATACAAAGCGGGAGAATCACTCGCTCAAAAACTCGTTTAGATAACTTTTGTGAAAACTATTCATTCATCTCTAGCATTGAACCTATGAAGGTTGAAGAAGCATTGGAAGATCCGGATTGGATAAACGCCATGCATGAAGAACTACACAACTTTGAGAGAAACCAAGTTTGGACATTGGTTGAGAAGCCCGACGACAATCACAACATCATTGGTACCAAATGGGTGTTTCGCAACAAGAAAGATGAAGATGGACAAGTGGTTCGCAACAAAGCACGTCTCGTTGCCCAAGGGTACACACAAGTCGAAGGTATGGACTATGGTGAGACATATGCTCCCGTTGCTAGACTTGAGTCCATTCGCATCTTACTTGCCTATGCTAATCACCATAACATCACCTTGTACCAAATGGACATTAAAAGTGCTTTTCTAAATGGTGAAATAGAGGATGAAGTTTATGTCAAACAACCTCCCGGCTATGTCAATCCTAAGAAACCTAATCATGTTTACAAACTTCACAAAGCTCTTTATGGTCTTAAACAAGCTCCTAGAGCATGGTATAAATGCTTGACCAAGTTCCTTATTACAAGTGGTTTCGAAATTGGTAAAATTGATTCTACTCTTTTTACTAAAAGGGTTAATGGAGAACTATTTGTATGCCAAATTTATGTTGATGATATCATATTTGGTTCAACTAACCCTCTCTTTAGTGAAAAGTTTGGAAAGCTAATGTCAGAAAAGTTTGAGATGTCTATGATGAGTGAACTCAAATTCTTTCTCGGTTTGCAAATCAAGCAAACTAAGGAAGGTACATTTGTCTCTCAAACAAAGTACACCAAGGACTTATTCAAGAAGTTCAATATGCAAGAATGCAAAGGTATGTCTACACCCATGCCTACTAGTGGACATAATGATTTGACCAAAGATGGTGAACCGGTTGATCAAAAGGTTTATCGCTCTATGATTGGTTCATTGTTATACCTATGTGCTTCACGTCCCGATATTATGCTAAGTGTGTGCATGTGTGCAAGATATCAAGCTGCCCCTAAAGAATGTCATCTTAAGGCTGTGAAAAGGATAGTTAGATACTTAATTCATACACCAAATTTTGGCATTTGGTACCCTAAGAGGTCTTCTTTTGATCTTGTTGGCTATTCCGACTCGGATTATGCTGGAGACAAGGTTGATAGAAAGTCAACTTCGGGTACTTGTCAATTTCTTGGTAGATCGCTTGTGTCTTGGTCCTCCAAGAAACAAAACTCAGTATCCTTATCCACTGCCGAAGCGGAATACATTGCCGCTGGTTCATGTTGTGCTCAATTACTTTGATGACCCAAACTCTTAAAGATTATGGGATCTATGTGAAACATGTTCCACTGCTTTGTGACAATGAAAGTGCTATCAAAATTGGTCATAATCCTGTACAACATTCTCGAACTAAGCATATTGAAGTTCGTCATCATTTCATTCGAGATCATGTTGCTAAGGGTGACATAGATCTTAAGCATGTTCGCACTGATAAGCAATTAGCGGATATATTCACTAAACCACTTGATGAGAAAGTGTTTTGCAGGTTGAGAGGAGAATTGAACATCATTGATGCTTCGAACTTGGAGTAGGAACTCCATTGGATACATGCAAGACATGAGCTTATGACTAATCCATGATATATCTCTTATGATGACCATCTTATGTCTTGGATATATTTGTGCCTTGCATGTTGTCTAGCCCATGTAGGTGCTTGGTTGAATCTAATTCCATGAGATTGAGATTCACTCACATCTTGAGCAATCTTTACATCACCAAGACTCTACACAATGATGGTTGAAGACAAGGAAGCACAAAATCATTCAAACATATCCTTTGACAAATCCTATGTTGAGCTTCATGAATGTCATTTTTTTTGATACACAAGTACTTTTCCTTGCTAGAACTAATCCATGTAGGTAGATGAACTCAAACTCCAAGTGGTGCTCCAAACTCTTGATGGGCTACATCAACCACGAGCACCCACACAAGCTCAACTACATGAGAAAGAACCACACCACCACCCAAGGTATGTTGTTCCATCTTAGAGAAGCTTTAATCCGAGACACGAGTCAAAGCAACTCAACAAGATGTGAATACATCAAGATGCTTAAACAAAAAATGGTAACCCCATTTTGAGCTTAAACGATGAGTATGACCTATGATCAAGTGTTCTCACTTGACTCCTAAGTCAATATACTCTAACATAGGTGACTATGTCACCGCCCAACTCTAGATGAAGTTCTCTTGTGTTCCTTCTTTGTGTTATTGCATTTGTCTCATGCTTGTGTAGTTGTTCCCTTTCTCTTTTTCACTTCATATAGATCTTTCAGTCCTTTTCTTTTTGTTTTTGTTCTGCATTTTCTGCATTTAATTCATTGCAAATCTTTGTGAGATCTTACATGTCTAGTGAGCTGAGGTGACAAGTGTTTTTCTCTGTGTAAACTCGGTTTCACCGACTTGCAATCTTCGGTCCAACCGAATCTTTTCGGTACCACCGAAATATGCCACTCGGTGCCACCGACTTTGCAGTCAGAAAAACAGTTTGCCACTTGCTCTACATTTCTACTCTCCCGCTCCACTCAATGAATCTTGTCCTCTACAAGCATCACAATTTTATTCTTTGCTTTATGCTGAATCTCAAGGACCAAACCTCTTGACTCACACTCTAGAAGATCCCTTCTTGGAAATTGATGTCAAAGGGGGAGAGAGATCACATCAAAGCCTATCTTCGGGGAGAGAAAGATCACATCACAATACTAAAGGGGGAGAGAAAGTCTCAAGGATCCCAGACGTCCCAGATAATGTATTAAGGGGGAGAAAGAGATCTCTAGGGGGAGAGACAATACTCAAGGATCCTAGATGCTTGATGTTCAAGAGGATAGATGTCACATGTCCTTTTAGGGGGAAAGACATATTCATTTGTATCTTTCAGCTCTGATTTTCTGTTCCCTATCTTCTCCCAATATCCCATGAAAGATTCAGGGGGAGCAAGACACCCATGGGAAAGAAATCAGTCAAATTCATTGCATATCTTCACTCTTGGGTACATGTTGAATTCAATGTAGTACCTAGTACTTACTTTCTACATGTCATCCCAGTCTTGGTATTCTTGTGGTTTCTTTTGCTTGCTCTGGCTAGTGGATGTACCTGTGTTATCTAACCTTGTTTGTGCAGGTTCATTCCATCCTAAGCCAACTTAAGACTACAAGGTAAGTGTATGCATCAAATCATGAGTATGAGGAATTCTTGCCTATGTACATACTGTTTGCAAGAAGGACTCATGAGCATGAAGGTATTTTCCTTAATAATCTTTTGCTCTGATGCATATGGCCAAGATACATGTAACACATTGCCTACTCTGTCATGATTATGCTCTCACATGCTTCTATATTCTATATTCACATGATTGCATACATGTAGGGGGAGCCTATGTTTGTTACATGTCCTTCCAAAGCTTTACTCACTATTCTTTGTATCTTTATCTAAAGCTTTGATGTATGTTGCCATCAATTACCAAAAAGGGGGAGATTGAAAGCACAAGTGCTCCCTAGGTGGTTTTGATAATTGATGACAACATATCTCTTATTGAACTAATGTTTTCACCTAGTATGTTTCAGATAAGTTCAACAATGGAGTGGCATGGACTAAAGGGTGTGGGAAGGTCTCCAAGACACTAAGAACAAAGGATTGGCTAAAGCTTGAAGTTCAAGACTCTTCATTTTACATTTTAGTGATCCAAGATCACATTGAGTCCATAGGAAAAGCCAATACTATCAAGGAGGGATGAGGTGTTGTTTAATGAGCCTCTTGCTCAAGTGCTTAATGATATGCTCCAAAATCCTCAGCTACTTTCCCATATCCACAAATGACCTAAACCCTAATTCAAACTCGGTCATACCGATTCTTTCAACCCAGCGCCACCGAGTTTCACATGTCATAGCCACTGCCAAACCCTAATCAGTTCGGTCTCACCGATGGGATCTCGGTCTCACCGAGATGGGCTTGCAAACTCTCTGTTACCTACTGCATTACTCTCGGTCCCACCGAGATATGCAATCGGTCCCACCGAGTTTGCTTGGCCAACTCTCTATTCTGCTTATTACCCAAATCGGTCCCACCGAGTTTGAGTAATCGGTCAAACCGAGTTTTGGATTTTCCCTAACCCTAGCACATCGGTCCCACCGAGTTGTTCCAATCGGTCCCACCGAAATTCATAACGGTCACTAGGTTTACCAGTTCGGTCCGACCGAGTTTTCTGGTTCGGTCCCATCGAGATTGGTAAATTGTGTGTAACGGTTGGATTTTGTGTGGAGGCTATAAATACCCCTCCACCTCCTCTTCACTCGTGGAGAGAGCCATCAGACTAAACCTACACTTCCAGCATCCTATTTCTGAGAGAGAACTACCTACTCATGTGTTGAGGCCAAGACATTCCATTTCTACCATATGAATCTTGGTCTCTAGCCTTTCCCAAGTTGCTTTCCACTCAAATCTTCTTTCCACCAGATCCAAATCATATGAGAGAGAGTTGAGTGTTGGGGAGACTATCATTTGAAGCACAAGAGCAAGGAGTTCATCATCAATACACCATTTGTTACTTCTTGGAGAGTGGTGTCTCCTAGATTGGCTAGGTGTCACTTAGGAGCCTCCGACAAGATTGTGGAGTTGAACCAAGGAGTTTGTAAGGGCAAGGAGATCGCCTACTTCGTGAAGATCTACCGCTAGTGAGGCAAGTCCTTCGTGGGCGATGGCCATGGTGGGATAGACAAGGTTGCTTCTTCGTGGACCCTTCGTGGGTGGAGCCCTCCGTGGACTCGCGCAACCGTTACCCTTCGTGGGTTGAAGTCTCCATCAACGTGGATGTAGGATAGCACCACCTATCCGAACCACGGGAAAAACATCCGTGTCTCTGATTGCGTTTGAATTCTCCAAATCCTTCCCTTTACATTCTTGCAAGTTGCATGCTTTACTTTCTGCTGCCTATATACACTTTGCATACTTGCTTGATATGTATTGTGAGTGCTGAAATTATGCTTAAACTCCACTCAAACCGAAAAAGCTTAAAAATTGCAACTTTGGCATGAAGTGTCTAATCACCCCCCTCTAGACACATCTACTTCAAGGTCCTACAGCAGCTTCTTGCTTTAGTGCCATGTTGTAGAATTCATCATACTTGGTCAGCTCAAAAAGCACGAGAGCTAATTGCAGATCTTCTCTGAGGCCACCTCTGAATTGATAAATCATGCTCTTCTCGTCAGGGATGTCTTGTTTAGAGAAGCGAGCGAGCCTCTGAAACAGGATGTTGTATTGGTAAACAGACATGCTGCCTTGCCTGAGATTGTGGAACTCCTCGCGCTTACTCTCAGCAACACTTTGTGGAATGTGGTGAGCTTTGAAGTCTCGGCAGAAATCATCCCAGGTAATCACACGACCTCCTATGGAATCTTTGTATTATTGATACCACTCAGCTGCTTGATCCTTGAGTTGGAACGAATCAAACTTGACAAAGTCCTCAGGCCTGACATTGCTACATTCAAAATGTTTGCAGATATCCACGAGCCAGTCAACGGTGTCTGTGGCCTCAACACAGTTACTGAAGGACTTCGGCTGGTTTGCGAGGAACTGATTGAGAGTAGCGAACTGAGGTTGGTTGTTGCCTTGGCCTTGATTTCCTTGGTTGCGCTCTTGCAAGAGTTGCAAAAGCATCTGAGTGTTGGCGTTGGTGGCGGCCATTACATCTTGCCATGCCTCTGGAGGTGGAGGTGGTGGCGGAGGTTCCAGATTCTGACGCGTCGGAGGAGCCATCCTGAAGAGGTTGACATCCGTTAGCATCTTGAAGTACATATAATCAAGATGAATCAATGGATCAAAATTGCAACATATAGCCTTAACATTTGAACAAGAATGAACGAATGCATTCCAAAGTAAATTATCACACTTCCATAAATTGAGAAGCCACTTAGATAGAGATAGATGAATAAAGCAACAAGGTACAGATATGAACAAATATTTGGTAAGGATTACCAAATCACAAACCAAGTATCTGCGGGAAGAAATACTAGAGCTACTTGAATTCCCACCTATAAAACTCCCGAAACTTTCTGGTTATGCAATCAGGTGTTGGGGATACAGGGGAAGCATAATATCTCACCCAAAACTAGCAAATCCTACATCCAACTGTATCCATCCTTCACCACATAACCAAGAAACCTTCGGAAATTATTTACCTCGACCTTCGAAAAGCATCCGTTATACGAGTTATGGCAATACTCCCGAACTCCCGCCCCAGTACTGGGTGGCATCGAGGTTATCTCACCAACAACTGCATAAAAGAGATTTTCAATCTCGATGAAACTAATCTCAGGTATTCCAGAACGGCAACGATAAAATTGTGACAACAAAACCTCGGAGCTCAACTCCCCGGGACACTGCCACAACCCCTAAATGTCAGGAGGCACCAAGAACAATGTTCTCGTCACAAAACCATCGGAACGATTCCCAAGATACCCGCGTGATCCTAAATTTTTTTCATGAAATTTGAGGAGAGAAGAGTCAAAACTCTACGTCAGGAAGCCTCACCAAAGCGATGAAGGGACTAAGGAGTAAAAAGAATCCTACTCTCCGATATATATAATCCTATGAGACTCAAAACATTTTTCTAGACTCAACAGCGTCAACGATTCGATCAAGCAGGGGGCTCCTAAGTCGGGGAAGGCTCTGATTACCAACTTGTAACACCCACTATGCAGCTATATCTCCCACGTGTCGGAGCACGACTTAGAGGCATAACCGCATAGTAGGCATGTCGCAAGAGGGGTAATCTTTACACATCCCATGTACTGAATAAGAAAGGGATAAAGTGTTGGCTTACAATCGCCACTTCACATCATACATCATCCAGAATACAAACAAGGTCTGACTATGGAACCAAACATAAATAACGACAACCCCAAATGCTAGATCCCCGATCGCCCCAACTGGGCTCCTCTACTGATCATCCGGAAAAGACACATAGTAACGGCCCGAATCCTCGTCGAGCTCCCACTTGAGATCGGTAGCGTCCCCTGCACTGGCATCATCGGTACCTGCATCTGTTTGGAAGTATCTATGAGTCACGGGGACTCAGCAATCTCACACCCTCGCGATCAAAACTATTTAAGCTTATAGGTAGGAAAGGTAGTGAGGTGGAGCTGCAGCAAGCACTAGCATATATGGTGGCTAACTTACGCAAAAGAGAGCGAGAAGAGAAGCAACGGTCGAGAAACTATCAAGTGATCAAGAAGTGATCCTAAAACTACTTACGTCCAAGCATAACACGAGACCGTGTTCTCTTCCCGGACTCCGCTGAAAAGAGACCATTGTGGCTACACACGCGGTTGATTCATTTTAATTAAGTTAAATGTCAAGTTTTCTACAACCGGATATTAACAAATTCCCATCTTTTGAAAATTCAAAATCCTGCAGGGGTGTCCCAATTTAGCCCATCGCAAGCTCTCACGGTCAACAAAGGATATTCCTTCTCCCAGGATGACCCGATCAGACTCGGAATCCCGGTTACAAGACATTTCGACAATGGTAAAACAAGACCAGCAAGACCACCCGTTGTGCTGACAAATCCCGATAGGAGCTGCACATATCTAGTTCTCAGGGCACACCGCATAAGCTAAGCATACAGGAACCAACATAACCCAAGTTGCCAAGGGACGGTCCCGTACGGTGCTCTAGTTCGGACCAACACTCAGAGGAGCACTGGCCCGGGGGTTTAAAATAAAGATGACCCTTGAGTCCATGGAACCCAAGGGAAAATTCTTAGGTGGCAAATGGTAAAACCAAGGTTGGGCCTTGCTGGAGGATTTTTTTATTCAAGGCGAACTGTCAAGGGGTTCCCATAACACCCAACCGCGTAAGGAACGCAAAATCAAGGAACATAACACCGGTATGACGGAAACTAGGGCGGCAAGAGTGGAACAAAACACCAGGCATAAGGCCGAGTCTTCCACCCTTTACCAAGTATATAAATGCATTAAGGTAAACAAGATATAATAATGATATCCCAACAAAAATATCCATGTTCCAACACGGAACAAGCTCCATCTTCACCTGCAACTAGCAACGCTATAAGAGGGGCTGAGCAAAGCAGTAACATAGCCAAACAACGGTTTTCTAGGAAAGGTGGGTTAGAGGCCTGTCATGGCAATATGGGAGGCATGATATAGCAAGTGGTAGGTATCGTGGCATAGCAGTAGAGCGAACAACTAGCAAGCAAAGATAGAAGTGATTTCGAGGGTATGGTCATCTTCCCTGCAAAGTTCTCCGAGTTAACGAAAGCTTGATCCTCGTAAGTGTACTCAACGGGTTCCTCGATCACGTACTCGTCTCCCGGCTCTACCCAAGACAAGCACACAAGAAAAGGACCAACAATCAATCATGGTGCAATGCGCAAGCAACATGATGCAAAACATGGCATGATATGCGGGATGTGATATGCAATGCATATGCGTGCTTCGGAAAGGAAAGATTGAACCAGGCGTCAACTTGGAAAACCAAGTGTGCCGCTGGAAAGATGAGTTAATTTCAGTTGAAATCGATATAAAGATCACCGGAATCGGATGCATGGTTTGCAAATGGCAAGCAAAAGAAGAATGGCACAATTCTACGATTAACAGCATGATGCCATCTAGAATGCAACAAGAAACTAAGATACTGCACTCCAACATATCAACAAAGCATATGGCAGTGATCTACTCAAGATGCTTGATAAAAGATGAACACTGAGCTACGGCTAAAACACACAAGAGAAGGTTCAAACAAGCATGGCAAAAGTGCAAAAGATATCAGCTTCACAGACTTAGTGAAAATACTAACATGTTAGGAATTAACATCAGGAAGCCATGTTTAGAGCAAGGAAACAACATGCTACAGGAACAGATCATAGAAAACAAAGTCATGGCATGAATCTACTCAAAGCATAGAACAAAAATCCCTTACTGATCAAGACCAAAAAGGCACAGAAGATATTACGGCACCCATGTAAACATAGCAAGTTTCGTTAACAGATTCAGACAGGAGAAAACTGAGCATGGCATAAACAGAATTATGAAGGCATCTTTGCAAGCTCGATTCACTCAACACAAGGCATGGCATGACAAGATAAGCATAGCACCAGCAAGATGGCATGTTCAAGAAGTTAGCCAAGGAAAGAACAAGCTCATATCATGCATGCATCAACTACAACAACCTGGGCAACATTGATTAACATGTAAACAATCTGCCAGGAACATTTTATAGCAACAGTAGAGCAGGATTAAGACATGCTAGATCACTCCATAATTTCAAACAGGGACATGGATGGATAGAGCACAACCATATGTCCAAAACATCCTTACTGAAGATACTCAAAAGAAGCATGGATCTCACTGTAGCAACATGAATACATGGCATAAAAATGACAACAGATCAATGACTTAGTGAAATTCTAAGTCCTTGAAATCAGCAATATCACGAGAGCTACTTTGCATGCTTGTGCTACTCACCACAAAGATCACAAGAATACATGGCATACACCCCTGTAAATATGGCATGGCATAGCCCAAAACACATGTAGAGCTCAAGTCCATATGCAGCACACAACAATTGTAGCAAAAATGGCAAATGCTCATACTCTGCTAAGAATCAACACCTAATATTTTATAGCACTCTTGCATCAACGATTTGGGCATCAAGATGGACTCAAACGAGTAGGTCACTATGGAACAAAATGAAGAGCACATCAGGATGAACATTTTGATATATTGCACACACAAAATGGAGCTAGATGCAAGAATTTACGACAGGCCAAAGGTAGCACCAGAATGTAAAATTTTCATGACTTAGTGACAAAAATGGGGGTCATCCTTCTGGATCGGATCCAGATCTGGCGTGGATGGCGAGGATGGCCGGAGATGCCGTCAGGGATGGAGGTCGCGGTGGCCGGATCCGACAAGGGAGCTCGCCGGGGCTGACGGGGAAGGAGAGGAACGACGGGGTCGGAGCTTCGGCGAATGTCGTGGCGGCGTGGGCAGCGACCAGCGACGAAGGCGGGGCAGCGGTGGCAGCGGCCAGCGAACGTCGCCGCAGAGGCGGCGAGCCGGCGGAGGCGACGACCGGAGCGAAGAGGACGGCGGCGGCGTGGGCAGTGACCTCGGGCGCTGGCGGCGCGGAGGCGCGGGACGCGAGCGGCAGCGGATGTGCCTCGTGGGCCGGCAGCGGAGAGCGGCGATGAACGCCACAAGGCACACCTGGATTGGCGCGGGCGGTGGCAGTGACTGTGTCCGGCGCGGTGGACACGTCCGGTGGCGGCGGAGGACGATTTTTATGGTTTGGACCCGAAATTGGAGAGGCGATCACATATTTATACCTAGAAGGAGGTGGAAGTTTCCAAATGGAGTGCGGTTTTCGGCCACGCGATCGTGATCCAACGGCGGAGGACATGGAGATGGTTTGGATGGGTTATTGGGCCACTTTGGAGGGGTGTTCGGCTGCAACACACACGAGGCCTTTCCGGTTCCTGATACATCTCCAACGTATCTATAATTTTTGATTGCTCCATGCTACTTTATCTACTGTTTTGGACTATATTGGGCTTTATTTTCCACTTTTATATTATTTTTGGGACTAACCTATTAACCGGAGGCCCAGCCCAGAATTGATGTTTTTTTGCCTATTTCAGTATTTCGAGGAAACAGAATATCAAACGGAGTCCAAACGGAATGAAACCTTCGGGAACGTAATCTTCTCACCGAACGTGATCCAGGAGACTTGGACCCTACTCCAAGAAGTTTCCGGGGAGGTCATGAGGGTGGAGGGCGCGCCCCCTGCCTCTGGGCCCCTCAGAGCTCCACCGACGTGCTTCTTCTGCCTATATATATCTCCATATACCCAAAAAATATCAGAGAGCACAATAGATCGCGAGTTCTGCCGCCGCAAGCCTCCAGAACCACCAAAAACCAATCGGGGCCCCTTTCCGGTACCCTGCCGGAGGGGGGATCCATCTCCGGTGGCCATCTTCATCATCCCGACGCTATCCATGACGAGGAGGGAGCAATTCACCCTCGGGGCTGAGGGTATGTACCAGTAGCTATGTGTTTGATCTCTCTCTCTCTCTCTCTCGTGTTCTCTCTCGTGTTCCATCTATGGCACGATCTTGATGTATCCCAAGCTTTGCTATTGTAGTTGGATCTTATGTTTCTTCTCCCCCTCTACTCTCTTGTGATGAATTGAGTTTCCCCTTTGAAGTTATCTTATCGGATTGAGTCTTTTATGAACACTTGATGTATGTCTTGCCGTGCTTATCTGTGGTGACAATGGGATATCACGTGCCACTTGATGTATGTTTTGGTGACCAACTTGCGGGTTCCGCCCATGAACCTATGCATAGGGGTTGGCACACGTTCTTGATTCTCCGGTAGAAACTTTGGGGCACTATTTGAAGTACTTTTATGTTGGTTGGATAAATCTGAGATTGTGTGATGCATATCGTATAATCATGCCCACGGATACTTGAGGTGACAATGGATTATCTAGGTGACATTAGGGTTTTGGTTGATTTGTATCTTAAGGTGTTATTCTAGTAAAAACTCTAGGGTTGTTTGTGACACTTATAGGAATAGCCCAACAGATTGATTTGAAAGAATAACTTTGAGGTGGTTTCGTACCCTACCATAATCTCTATGTTTGTTCTCCGCTATTAGTGGCTTCGGAGTGACTCTTTGTTGCATGTTGAGGGCTCGTTATATGATCTATCTATGTTATTATTGTTGAGAGAACTTGCACTAGTGAAAGTATGAACCCTAGGCCTTGTTTCCTATCATTGCAATACCGTTTACGCTCATTTTTACCACTCGCTACCTTGCTGTTTTTATATGTTCAGTTTACAAAAACCTATATCTACTATCTATTTTGCACTTGTATCACCATCTCTTCGCCGAACTAGTGCACCTATACAATTTACCATTGTATTGGGTGTGCTGGGGACACAAGAGACTCTTTGTTATTTGGTTGCAGGGTTTCTTGAGAGAGACCATCTTCATCCTACGCCTCCTACAGATTGATAAACCTTAGGTCATCCACTTGAGAGAAATTTGCTATTGTCTTACAAACCTCTGCACTTGGAGGCCCAACAACGTCTACAAGAAGAAGGTTGTGTAGTAGACATCAAGCTCTTTTCTGGCGCCGTTGCCGGGGAGGCGAGGAAAGCGGCACTAACACCCCATCAACTAAGCTCTTTTCTGGCGCCGTTGCCGGGGAGGTTAGCGCTTGAAGGTATATCTTTAGATTTTGCAATCGAGTCTTTTTGTTTCTTGTTTTATCACTAGTTTAGTTTATAAAAGAAAATTAAAAAATGGAATTGAGTTTGTCTCATACGCTTCACCTTTCTAATATCTTTCGTGAGTATGATGGAAAGGATAATTCTGCTCAAGTGCTAGAAGAAGAAATCTCTAAATTGTTTGGCACTAAATATGTGAATGATGAGCATGATTGCAATGTTGTTAGTATGAATTCCTTGAATATCCATGATGCTAATGATATGCAAAGCCACAAGCTTGGGGAAGCTATGTTTGATAAAGATGATATTTTTTGTCCCCCAAGCTTTGATGAGAAAATTTCCTATGATGAAAGAATGTGTCCTATCTATGATGATTATTGTGATGACATGTATGCTATAAAGAATAATGTTAACCATGAAACTTGTCATCTTGATCTTAATTTTCAATCACATGATAGTTATTTTGTTGAGTTTGCTCCCACTATTATTCATGAGAAGAATTTTGCTTATGTGGAGAGTAATAAAATTTCTATGCTTGTAGATCATGAAAGAAATGCTTTAGGTGCTGGTTATATTGTTGAATTCATTCATGATGCTACTGAAAATCATTATGCGGGAGGAATATATGCTTGTAGGAATTGCAATAATATCAAGTTTCCTCTCTATGTGCTTAAGGTTTTGAAGTTATGCTTGTTTTGCCTTCCTATGCTAGTTGATTATTGTTCCCATAAGTTGTTTGCTCACAAAATCCCTATGCATAGGAAGCATGTTAGACTTAAATGTGCTAGTCATATTCTTCATGATGCTCTCTTTATGTTTCAATTCTTATCTTTTATGTGAGCATCATTGAAATCATCATGCCTACCTAGGGGCGTTAAACGATAGCACTTGTTGGGAGGCAACCCAATTTTATTTTGTGTTTTTTGTTTTTGGTTCTGTTTAGGAATAAATAATCCATATAGATTCTGTTTAGATGTGGTTTTATCTTTTAATTAGTGTTTGTGCCAAGTTAAACCTATTAGATCTTCTTGGAAGATAGTTATTTGATCTTGCTGTAATTTCCAGAATCTTTGCGCTCAGTGCCCGAATTTGCAAAAATCACCATAACGTGATAAAATAGTGATTCCAATTGCTGATGATCAATAAACAAATTTCCCAGGTCTTCTAATTTTGGTAGAATTTTTTGGGTTCCAGAAGTTTGCGTTAGTAACAGATTACTACAGACTATTCTGTTTTTGACAGATTCTGTTTTGCGTGTGTTGTTTGCTTATTTTGATGAATCTATGGCTAGTAAAATAGTTTATAAACCATAGAGAAGTTGGAATACAGTAGGTTCAACACCAATACAAATAAAGAACAAGTTCACTACAGTACCTTAAAGTAGTCTTTTGTTTTCTTTCTCTAACGGAGCTCACGAGATTTCTATTGAGTTTTGTGTTGTGAAGTTTTCAAGTTTTGGGTAAGGATTCGATGGACCATGGAATAAGGAGTGGCAAGAGCCTAAGCTTGGGGATGCCCGAGGCACCCCAAGGTAATATTCAAGGATAGCCAAGAGTCTAAGCTTGGGGATGCCCCGGAAGGCATCCCCTCTTTCGTCCTCGTTCATCGGTAACTTTACTTGGAGCTATATTTTTATTCACCACATGATATGTGTTTTGCTTGGAGCATCTTGTATTATTTGTGTCTTTGCTTGTTAGTCTACCACAATCATCCTTGCTGTACACACCTTTTGAGAGAGCCATGTATGAATTGAAATTTGTTAGAATACTCTATGTGCTTCACTTATATCTTTTGAGCTTGATAGTTTACTCTATGTGCTTCACTTATATCTTTTTGAGCGTGATAATTTTTGCTCTAGTGCTTCACTTAGATCTTTTAGAGCACGGTGGTGGTTTGTTTTAAAGAAACTTGATCTCTCATGCTTCACTTAAATTATTTTGAGAGTCGTTAATAGCATGGTAATTTGCTTAATGTTAATATACTTGGTATTCAAGATATGTGAAACTTTCTTTTTAGTGGGTTGAATACTAAGATAAGTTTGATGCTTGATAATTGTTTTGAGATATGGAGGTGATAATATCATAGTCGTGCTAGTTGAGTAGTTGTGAATTTGAGAAATACTTGTGTTGAAGTTAGCAAGTCCCGTAGCATGCACGTATGGTTAAAGTTGTGTAACAAATTTGAAGCATGAAGTGTACCTGGCTTGTGCATCCTTATGAGTGGCGGTCGGGGACGAGCGATGGTCTTTTCCTACCAATCTATCCCCCTAGGAGCATGCGCGTAGTACTTGATTTTTGATGACTTCTAAATTTTTGCAATAAGTATATGAGTTCTTTTGACTAATGTTGAGTCCATGGATTATACGCACTTTTACCTTTCCGCCATTTGCTAGCCTCTTCGGTACCGTGCATTGCCCTTTCTCACATTGAGAGTTGGTGCAAACTTCGCCAGTGCATCCAAACCCCGTGATATGATACGCTCTTTCACACATAAACCTCCCTATATCTTCCTCAAAACAGCCACCATACCTACCTATCATGGCATTTCCATAGCCATTCCGAGATATATTGCCATGCAACTTCCATCATCATCATTATCATGACATGCTTTACTTTTGTCATATTGCCATTGCATGATCTTGTAGTTGACATCGTATTTGTGGCAAAGCCACCATGCATTATTTTTCATACATGTCACTCTTGATTCATTGCACCATCCCGGTACACCGTCGGAGGCATTCATATAGAGTCATATCTTGTTCTAGTATCGAGTTGTAATCATTATGTTGTAATCAATAGAAGTGTGATGATCATCATTATTAGAGCATTGCCCAATCAAAAAAAGAGAGAGAAAGGCCAAAAAGAAAAAAAAGAAAGGCCCAAAAAAGAGAGAGAAAATAAAAAGGGCAATGCTACTATCTCTTTTTCCACACTTGTGCTTCAAAGTAGCACCTTGTTCTTCATGTAGTGAGTCTCATATATTGTGCTTCAAAGTAGCACCATGATTTCATATAGTGAGTCTCATAAGTTGTCTTGTTCATACTAGTGGGAATTTTTCATTATAGAACTTGGCTTGTATATTCCAATGATGGGCTTCCTCAAAATGCCCTAGGTCTCCATGAGCAAGCAAGTTGGATGCACACCCACTAGTTTTCTTTTGTTGAGCATTCTTAGCTCTAGTGCATCCGTTGCATGGCAATCCCTACTCCTTGCATTAACATCAATTGATGGGCATCTCCATAGCTCATTGATTAGCCTCGTTGATGTGAGACTTTCTCCTTTTTTGTCTTCTCCACACAATCCCCATCATCATATTCTATACCACCCATAGTGCTATGTCCATGGCTCGCGCTCATGTATTGCGTGAAGGTTGAAAAAGTTTGAGATTATTTGAGTATGAAACAATTGCTTGGCTTGTCATCGGGGGTATAGAAGTTGGGAACATCTTTGTGTGACGAAAATGAAGCATAGCCTAACTATATGATTTTGTAGGGATGAACTTCCTTTGGCCATGTTATTTTGAGATGACATAATTGTTTGATTAGTATGCTTGAAGTATTATCATTTTTATGTCAATATGAACTTTTGTCTTGAACCTTTCGGATCTGAATATTCATACCATGATTAAGAAGATTTACATTGAAATTATGCCAAAGTATCACTCCACATCAAAAATTCTCTTTTTATCATTTACCTACTCGAGGACGAGAAGGAATTAAGCTTGGGGATGCCTGATACGTCTCCAACGTATCTATAATTTTTGATTGCTCCATGCTACTTTATCTACTGCTTTGGACTATATTGGGCTTTATTTTCCACTTTTATATTATTTTTGGGACTAACCTATTAACCGAAGGCCCAACCCAGAATTGCTGTTTTTTGCCTATTTCAGTATTTCGAGGAAACAGAATATCAAACGGAGTCCAAACGGAATGAAACCTTCGGGAACGTGATCTTCTCACCGAACATGATCCAGGAGACTTGGACCCTACTCCAAGAAGTTTCCGGGGAGGTCACGAGGGTGGAGGGCGCGCCCCCCTGGGCGCGCCCCCTGCCTCGTGGGCCCCTCGGAGCTCCACCGATGTGCTTCTTCCGCCTATATATCTCCATATACCCTCAAAACATCAGAGAGCACAATAGATCGGGAGTTCCGCCGCCGCAAGCCTCCAGAACCACCAAAAACCAATCGGTACCCCTTTCCGGTACCCTGCCGGAGGGGGGATCCATCTCCGGTGGCCATCTTCATCATCCCGGCGCTATCCATGACGAGGAGGGAGTAGTTCACCCTCGGGGCTGAGGGTATGTACCAGTAGCTATGTGTTTGATCTCTCTCTCTCTCGTGTTCTCTCTCGTGTTCCATCTATGGCACGATCTTGATGTATCCCGAGCTTTGCTATTGTAGTTGGATCTTATGTTTCTTCTCCCCCTCTACTCTCTTGTGATGAATTGAGTTTCCCCTTTGAAGTTATCTTATCGGATTGAGTCTTTTATGAACACTTGATGTATGTCTTGCCGTGCTTATCTGTGGTGACAATGGGATATCACGTGCCACTTGATGTATGTTCTGGTGACCAACTTGCGGGTTCCGCCCATGAACCTATGCATAGGGGTTGGCACACGTTCTTGATTCTCCGGTAGAAACTTTGGGGCACTATTTGAAGTACTTTTATGTTGGTTGGATAAACCTGAGATTGTGTGATGCATATCGTATAATCATGCCCACGGATACTTGAGGTGACAATGGATTATCTAGGTGACATTAGGGTTTTGGTTGATTTGTATCTTAAGGTGTTATTCTAGTAAAAACTCCAGGGTTGTTTGTGACACTTATAGGAATAGCCCAACGGATTGATTTGAAAGAATAACTTTGAGGTGGTTTCGTACCCTACCATAATCTCTACGTTTGTTCTCTGCTATTAGTGCCTTCAGAGTGACTCTTTGTTGCATGTTGAGGGCTCGTTATATGATCTATCTATGTTATTATTGTTGAGAGAACTTGCACTAGTGAAAGTATGAACCCTAGGCCTTGTTTCCTATCATTGCAATACCGTTTATGCTCATTTTTACCACTCACTACCTTGCTGTTTTTATATTTTCAGTTTACAAAAACCTATATCTACTATCTATTTTGCACTTGTATCACCATCTCTTCGCCGAACTAGTGCACCTATACAATTTACCATTGTATTGGGTGTGCTGGGGACACAAGAGACTCTTTGTTATTTGGTTGCAGGGTTGCTTGAGAGAGACCATCTTCATCCTACGCCTCCTACGGATTGATAAACCTTAGGTCATCCACTTGAGGGAAATTTGCTACTGTCCTACAAACCTCTGCACTTGGAGGCCCAACAACGTCTACAAGAAGAAGGTTGTGTAGTAGACATCAGTTCCCCGGTTAACCGTTGGAGAATCAAACAGACTCCAAATGGCACGAAACTTGACAGGCGGTCTACCAGTGGTGAACCAAGGCTGCTTGGCAAATCTCGGTCCATTCCGAGAAAGTTTCACACCCGCTCACGAAAAGAGGCAAAAGGGGGCACCGGAGGACGTAGGAGTGTCAGATTGCAAAATGGACAATGGGGAAAATGCTCGGATGCATGAGACGAACACATATGCAAATGCGATACACATGATGACATGATATGGAATGCATGACATGAACAAAATGCAAAACGAAGACAAAACCCAACCACGAAGGGAATCTCATAACTTAGAGCCGAAAATGGCAAGAGTTGGAGTACAAATATGGCAAATTACATCCGGGGCATTACATGAACATTCACCGTACTTCTATAACTCCAACAATTCTAAAAAATTAGGACAAAATAAAATTTTGTATAGAAGTACTGTGTAAAAAATTCAGAAACTTTTGGCATTCCGTAAAAAAATGTTCACGCGCTACAGCCAAAGTTTCTGTTTTTCCACTGCACATACCAAACAAGCAATCTAATCATCCTAAAGGAAAAAACTTGGCACATTAGTTTTTATAATACAATGGATTTGTACAAGGAGATAATTTTTTTTGAAGTTTCTATAATCAAGGTTTGCAAAGTTTCCATGGGCATGAACAAAGTTCAAGAAGCCCCCCCACTTCAATGGTGCTCGTATTTCTTACTTTCACTTCTCTTTTTGAAAAAAAAATAGATTCCCCACTTTATTTTTTTTGTTTTTAAACTTTATAAAGCACACAACAGAAATAAATGACTCTCTAAACTTTTGGATTGTCTCCCTGGCAGCGCTTTATTTAAAGCCATTAAGCTAGGCATATAGTGCTCAAGTAATGGATCCACCCGGATCCCAAGGTATATCCAATCCAATTTTAATTAACAATGGTTTGTTATTTAGTAGTGAGCACAAAGAAACACATATCATGCAACATCGAAGTCTAACTCTCTTCCTATGCATCTGCATGTCATAAAAGAAAAATTCATGCACATCAAGTAAAGGCCAATACATAGCATAAATAGTTTCTTGCAGTTTTATTGTATTGGAAACATAGAGAGGTGGAGATGTAGTTCCTCTCTCATAATAATTGCAAGTAGGATCATCAAGCACATGTATATTATATTCATCAAAATCATCATGTGTAGTAGTAAAACGCAACCCATCAATATAATCCTTAATAAGTGCAAACTTCTCCGATATAGTGTAGTTGGGAGAACTCAAAAAGATAATAGGACTATCATGCATGGGTGCAATAGCAACAATTTTATGTTTAACATAAGGAACTATAACAAGTTCATCTCCGTAAGCATAATTCATATTGGCATCATGGCCACAAGCATAGGAAGCATCAAGTTCATCAAAAAGGGATATTTCAAACGAATCCAATGGATCATATCAATCATCATAGCATTCATCCTTCGGTAAGCACGAAGGGAAATTATACAACGTATGGGATAAAGAGTTACTCTCATTAGAAGGTGGGCACGGGTGATCAATCTGCTCTTCCTCCTTTTGTTCTTCACTCTCCTCCTCATCTTTTTCATCTAATGAGCTCACAGTATCATCAACTTCTTCTTCCATAGATTCCTGCAAAATATTAGTCTCTTCTTGTACAGCGGAGACTTTATCAATAAACTCATTAATATCAACATTATATTCATAATTATCATAGCAATATTTAAGTATAGCATAATTTTCAGGTCTGTAAACAACATCATCAAAATTTTCACACTTTTCAAACAAAGATTCAATATCATAAGCACCCTTAAAAGCAACAAGTTCTTCTATTTGTTCCACACCATAGTAATCATATATACCATTAGCATAAGAAGCCAAGGTTTCATTATCATTAAATTTACATGAAAAGCGAAGGTGGGGAGCCTTCATCCTAGAGCAACAAGTATAATCATATCTCCGGCATAAATTCCAAGCATACCAATGCAACATATGAATTTTATCCCATAATAGTTTCCCTTTTAGAGTCAAGCGATAATCCCTAAAGTATTCACGTTGATCCAACGTGTCTCCCATTATCAAGTTGAACGGGGTTTTCTTGGGATTATCAGAGTAGTGTTTAATACTTTCCACATAGCAAGCATCGAGGGTTTTAGGAGGTTCCCCATCTCCATGAGTAGCAAGTACACCTAATTTTTTGGTATTTCGTGTTTCATATCCATAACTAAAGATAGAGAACAACTTAGAACAGAAAATAAAATCTACTAAGTGATAAAGCAAACAAGCACACACGAGAATATTCACCCCATGCTATTGCTCCTCGGCAACAGCGCCAGAAAAAGGTTTTGATAACCCACGAGTATAGGGGATCAGTTGTAGCCTCTTTCGATAAGTAAGAGTGTCGAACCCAACAAGGAGCTAAAGGTAGAACAAATATTCCCTCAAGTTCTATCAACCACCGATACAACTCTACGCACGCTTTACCTAGAACAAGTATGTCAATTCACCAATCACCGATAGGACAACAAAAATCTACTCAAGCATCATAGGATGGCAACACATCATTGGATAATAATATGAAGCATAAAGCACCATGTTCAAGTAGAGGGTAGAGCGGGTTGCGGGAGAGTGGACCGCTGAATATAGATGGGGGAAGGTGATGAAGATGTTGGGGAAGATGACGGCGGTCTTGGTGTAGATCACCGTCACACGATGATTGCCCCGGCGGCGTTCCGACACCAGCGGGAGAGAGGGGGAGCGAGAGCCTCCTGATATGTCTCCAACGTATCTACTTTTCCGAACACTTTTGCCCTTGTTTTGGACTCTAACTTGCATGATTTGAATGGAACTAACCCGGACTGATGTTGTTTTCAGCAGAATTGCCATGGTGTTATTTTTGTGCAGAAATAAAAGTTCTCGGAATGACCTGAAAATCCACGGACTCACGTTTTGGAATTAATAAAAAATACTGGTGAAAGAATCAGCATCAGGGCGCCCACACCCTGTCCACGAGGGTGCAGGCCCCCCCTAGGGCGCGCCCCCTGCCCCGTGAGCCCCTTGGGACTCCACCGACCTCAACTCCAACTCTATATATTCACGTTCGGGGAGAAAACAATCAGAGAGAAGGATTCATCACGTTTTACGATACAGAGCCGCCGCCAAGCCCTAATCTTCATCGGGAGGGCTGATCTGGAGTCCGTTCGGGGCTCCGGAGAGGGGAATCTGTCGCCATCGTCATCATCAACCTTCCTCCATCACCAATTTCATGATGCTCAACTCCGTGTGTGAGTAATCCCATTGTAGGCTTGCTGGACGGTGATGGTTTGGATGATATTTACCATGTAATCGAGTTAGTTTTGTTAGGGTTTGATCCCAAGTATCCATTATGTTCTAAGATTGATGTTGCTATGACTTTGCTATGCTTAATGCTTGTCACTCGGGCCCGAGTGCCATGATTTTCAGATCTGAACCTATTATGTTTTCATGAATATATGTGAGTTCTTGATCCTATCTTGCAAGTCAATAGTCACCTGCTATGTGTTATGATCCGGCAACCCCGAAGTGACAATAATCGGGACCACTTTCGGTGATGACCGTAGTTTGAGGAGTTCATGTATTCACTAAGTGTTAATGCTTTGGTCCAGCACTCTATTAAAACGAGGCCTTAATATCCCTTAGTTTCCAATAGGACCCCACTGCCACGGGAGGGTAGGACAAAAGATGCCATGCAAGTTCTTTTCCATAAGCACGTATGACTATATTCGGAATACATGCCTACATTACATTGATGAACTGGAGCTAGTTCTGTGTCACCCTATGTTATAACTGTTGCATGAGGAATCGCATTCGACATAATTATCCATCATTGATCTATTTCCTACGAGCTTTTCACATATTGATCTTTGCTTAGTTACTTTTCCGTTGTCACTGTTACGATTGCTACAAAAACTACTACTGTTACTTTTGCCATCATTACCGTTATTCCATACTACTTTGCTACTAAATACTTTGCTACAGATATTAAGTCTTTCAGGTGTGGTTGAATTGACAACTCAACTGCTAATACTTGAGAATATTCTTTGGCTCCCCTTGTGTCGAATCAATAAATTTGGGTTGAATACTTTACCCTCGAAAACTGTTGCGATCCCCTATACTTGTGGGTTATCAAGACTATTTTCTTGTGCCATTGCCGGGGAGCATAGCTCTATTCTTTGAGTCACTTGGGATTTATATCTATTGATCACTATGAAGAACTTGAAAGATGAAAGAACCAAGATTTTTTCCCTCAACTACGAGGGGAGGTAAGGAACTGCCATCTAGCTCTACACTTGATTCACCGTCTGTTATGAGTAAATTTGCGACACCTACACATGTTATTGATTCTGATATGTCGCATGTTATTGATGATGCCACTTCTGCTATGCATGATGCTTATGATGAAACTACTTCTATGCTTGATAATACTGTGCCATTAGGTGAATTTCTTGATGAACAACTTGCTAGGGTTAGAGAGAATGAAATTATTGAAACAGATAATATTGATGAAAGTGATGATGAAGATTCTCCCCCTAGATATGAATTGCCTGATGTGCCTGAGGGTTATGTTATGGATGAAGAAACTGCTAGAGACATTTTTGGTTGCAAAGATAGATATGATCTTAAGAAACTGTTAGCTAAGCTTAAAGAAAAGTCTTTGAATGCTAGAATGAAATATGACCCTGCTTTTGCTACTTCACCTATTTGTATTTCTGATAAGGATTATGATTTCTCTATCGATCCTGAGTTAATTACTTTGGTTGAATGTGATCCCTTTTATGGCTATGAATCTGAAACTGTTGTGGCACATCTTACTAAATTGAATGATATAGCCCCCTATTCACTAATGAGGAAAAAATTTGTTACTACTATATCCTTAAGTTATTCCCGTTCTCATTAAAGGGTGATGCTAAAACATGGTTTAATTCTCTTGCTCCTACTTGTGTGCGTAGTCCCCAGGATATGATTTATTACTTCTCTGCCAAATATTTCCCCGCTCATAAGAAACAAGCTGCCTTAAGGGAAATATATAATTTTGTGCAAATTGAAGAAGAGAGTCTCCCACAAGCTTGGGGGAGGCTTCTCCGATTACTTAATGCTTTGCCTGATCATCCTCTCAAGAAAAATGAAATACTTAATATCTTCTATAATGTACTAACCGATGCTTCCAGAGACCGCCTGGATAGTTGTGCTGGTTGTGTTCTCAGGGAAAGAACTGCTGAGCAAGCTGAATTGCTATTGAATAATATATTGAATTATGATAATGATTGGACACTTCCTGAACCAACTCCGAAGAAAAGGGGTATTCTATTTCTCAGTCCCGAAGATATATAGGAGGCAAAGAAATCTATGAAAGAAAAGGGTATTAAAGCTGAAGATGTTAAGAATTTACCACCTATTGAAGAAATACATGGTCTTAATAAACCGACACAGGTAGTAAAGGTAAATTGTCTCTATAGATTTAATGAAGGTGATATTCCTCGTAATAATTCTGCTAGCCAATGCTTGAATGAGTTTGATAATTTTATTGTTAAACAAGAAAACTTCAATGCTTATGTTGGTAGACAATTGAAATGTAATGCTTATGGTTGAACACTTTAGTGATTATATGTCTAGAGTTAAAGGTGACCTTAAACTTATTAGTAAACATGCTTCTATGGTTACCACTCAGGTAGAAGAAGTGCTTAAAGCACAAGATGATTTGCTCAATGAATTAAATAATAAGAAAAACAATAATGCTGTTAGAGTTGTGACTAGAGGGGGTAAAATGACTCAGGAACCTCTGTATCCTGAGGGCCACCCTAAGAGAGTTGAGAAAGATTCTCAGATAACTAATGTTGATGCACCTAGTCCTTCTAAGAAGAAGAAAAAGAAAAATGATAGGACTTTGCATGCTTCTGGTGAACCTGTTGTTTACACACCTGAGAATCCCAATGATATTTCTATTTCTGATGCTGAAATACAATCTGGTAATGAACATGTACCTAGTGATAATGTTAATGATGATGTTCATGTTGATGCTCAACCTAGCAATAACAATGATGTAGAGATTGAACCTGCTTTTGACCTTGATAACCCACAATCAAAGAATCAATGTTATGATAAGAGAGACTTCGTTGCTAGGAAGCACGGTAATGAAAGAGAATCATAGGTTCAGAAACCCATGCCTTTTCCTCCTAAACCATCCAAGAAAAAGGATGATGAGGATTTTGAGCGCTTTGCTGAAATGATTAGACCTATCTTTTTGCGTATGTGTTTGACTGATATGCTTAAAATGAATCCTTATGCTAAGTATATGAAAGATATTGTTACAAATACAAGAAAGATACTGGAAGCTGGAATTTCCACCATGCTTGCCAATTATACTTTTAAAGGTGGAATACCTAAGAAACTAGGAGATCTAGGAGTACCAACTATACCATGCTCCATTAAAAGAAACTATATTAAAACTTCTTTATGTGATCTTGGAGCCGGTGTTAGTGTCATGCCTCTCTCTTTATATCGTAGACTTGATTTGAATAAGTTGACACCTACTGAAATATATTTGCAAATGGCCAATAAATCAACTGTTATACCTGTCGGTATCTGTGAAGATGTGCCTGTTGTGGTTGCAAACGTTACTATTTTAACAGACTTTGTTATTCTTGATATTCCCGAGGACAATAGTATGTCCATTATCCTTGGTAGACCCTTTTTGAATATTCCAAGGGCTGTTATTGATTGCAACAAAGGCAATGTCACTTTTCATGTTAATGGTAATGAACATACGGTACACTTTCCGAGGAAACAACCTCAAGTCCACAGTATTAATTCTATTGGAAAATTTTCAACGATTACTATTGGAGGTTTTGAATTCCCTCTTCCTAATGTCAAGAAGAAATATGATATTCTTATTGTTGGGGACATGCATATCCCCCTTGAGGTAACCTAGTGTTATTCGAAAATTCGCCGGTTTCATGTTATTCGGAAAGAGTTTGTTAACAATACTTGATCAACCTTGTTAGTGGATTCCTATTGATGAGCATGAGATGGATAAAGTTAGAAATCACAACTCTCTGTACCCTCCTTGTTCTTTCTGTTATTTAGATTAAATAAAGCAAAAAATAGTAATTTCTATCTGTTTTCTGAATTATCCTTGCAATAAAAATACCCCAAAAATAAAAGTTCTCCAAATGTCCTGAAAATGAAATATGATTTTTTGTAGAATATTTAAGAATTAATGGCACTGAGGACACACCAGGGGGGCCCACCGTTTGTCCACGAGGGCACAGGGCGCGCCCCCTGCCTCGTGGACCCCATGTGAACCCCCTCCACTTATTCCAGCACCCACTCACTTCGTCTTCCTCCAGAAAAAATCCTCCCATAGCTCAAACCCGTGTTCTAGCTCATCTTGCTGCCATTTTCGATCTCCTTGCTCAAAGCTCCATTCACAAAACTGTTTGGGAGATTGTTCTTCGGTATGTGACTCCTCCAATGGTCCAATTAGTTTTTGTTCTAGTGCTTTATTTATTGCAAATTTTTGCTACTAAGGTGACCCTATTCTTGAGCTTGCATGTCAAATTTACATGGTCCAAAGTAGTTTTAATGCATGATATAGCCTATAGGCACTTGTGGGTGTAGTTGCTATCAATTTTGTTGAGTTTGGTTCACTTTTATTTTGAGTCACTAAAAATTTCAGAAACTTTTCAGAGAAGAAAATGTTGAAGAGATTGTTGAGGGGCTCTTCGAGTTGAAGCTCGAAGGATAAGCAGACTGAGGAGAATAAAAAGCCCAAATACAATCTTCCTCGCACTGCGGAGGTTCGGGCGTGCGAATGGCCTTATGATGCGTTCTTGAGAGCCGCTGGAATTCATGATGACTTCTATTACTTGGCTGAGAATGCAGGCCTCGCCAACTTCCTCCACGACCAGCGCGAACAGTATCTCCTACTCACTAATATTCTCATGAAATTTTTTTATTTCCATGCGAAGAAATCACCACCTTCAATGGAGTTTCACTTATATGATGAGGTTAAGGAGATGTCACTCCATGATTTTTGTCGGGTCTGCAAGATACCCTTTGAGGGCAGCATCGAGGAACCACATCGTAGTAATGTGGATGGGTTTATGTAACACCCACAATGCGGCTATATCTCCCATGTGTCGGCGCACGACTTAGAGGCATAGCCGCATGGTAGGTTTGTCGCAAGAGGGGCAATCTTCACACATCCCATGTACTGAATAAGAAAGGGATAGAGAGCTGGCTTACAATCGCCACTTCACACAAATACAAATTAAACATACATCATCCAAAATACAATCAAGGTCCGACTAAGGAACCAAAATAAAAGAAGACAACCCCAAATGCTAGATCCCCGATCGTCCCAACTGGGCTCCACTACTGATCAACAGGAAACAAAACAACACAACGAACACGATCTTCATCGAGCTCCCGCTTGAGCTCAGTTGCGTCACCTGCACTGGTATCATCGGCACCTGTAACTGTTTGGAAGTATCTGTGAGTCACGAGGACTCAGCAACCTCACACCCGCGAGATCAAGACTATTTAAGCTTATGGGTAGGAAAGGGTAGTGAGGTGGAGCTGCAGCAAGCACTAAGCATATATGGTGGCTAACTTACGCAAATGAGAGCGAGAAGAGAAGCAACGCAACGGTCGAGAAGCTAGAAGTGATCAAGAAGTGATCCTGAAACTACTTACGTTCAAGCATAACACAAGGCCGTGTTCACTTCCCGGACTCCGCCGAAAAGAGACCATCACGGCAACACACGCGGTTGATTCATTTTAGTTAAGTTAAGTGTCAAGTTCTCTACAACCGGATATTAACAAATTCCCATCTGCCCATAACCACGGGCATGGCTTTCGAAAGTTCAAACCCTGCAAGGGTGTCCCAACTTAGCCCATCACAAGCTCTCACGGTTAACGAAGGATATTCCTTCTCCCGGGAAGACCCGATCAGTCTCAGAATCCCAGTTACAAGACATTTCAACAATGGTAAAACAAGACCAGCATGACCACCCGCTGTGCCGACAAATCCCGATAGGAGCTGCACATATCTCATTCTCAAGGCACACCGGATGAGCCAGACGTCGGGTTGGCATAGACCCTGGTTGCCCAGGGGGCGCCGGACATCACTCAGGTTGGACCAACACTTAGAGAAGCACTGGCCCGGGGGGTTAAAATAAAGATGACCCTCGGGAGCGCGACTCCCAAGGGAAAAGTAGGTGGTGGTGAGGCAAATGGTAAAACCAAGGTTGGGCCTTGCTGGAGGAGTTTTATTCAAAGCGAACTGTCAAGGGGTTCCCATAACACCCAACCGCGTAAGGAACACAAAATCAAGGAACATAACACCGGTATGACAGAAACTAGGGCGGCAGGAGTGGAACAAAACACTAGGCATAAGGCTGAGCCTTCCACCCTTTACCAAGTATATAGATGCATTAATTAAAATAAGAGATAATAATGATATCCCAACAAAATCCATGTTCCAACATGGAACAAACTTCATCTTCACCTGCAACTAACAACGCTATAAGGGGGGTTGAGCAAAAGCCGTAACATAGCCAAACAACGGTTTGCTAGGAAAGGAGGGTTAGAGGCTTGACATGGCAATATGGGAGGCATGATATAGCAAGTGGTAGGTATCGCGGCATAGCAAATAGAGCGAGCAACTAGCAAGAAAAGATAGAAGTGATTTCGAGGGTATGGTCATCTTGCCTGAGATCCTGCAAGGAAGAAGAACGAGTCCATGAAGAAGACAAACGTACATAGTCGAACGGATCCTCACAACTCTGGAACGAAACCGAAGCTAACGAGAGAAGCAACCCGGAAAGAAGCAAGCGACAAAGTAAACAACCATCACATAACCATGGCATGATGCACAATCAAGTATGATGCATGTCCGGTTTAAAGAGGCATGGCATGGCAAAGTGCAACAAACAACACTACAAGTTAAGTGGAGCTCAATATGCAACGAGTTGCATATTGACGAAACACCACATGGTTTATTTAGTTCTCTCCCGTTTATGCTACTCAACAAAATTAAATGTTATTAAACATGGCAAGAGATGAAGCAGAAGTAAACTACACAATCTAAGCAATTTAAATGGGGCCGGAAACATCAAACAACAATTCCGGTAAATCCCCATATGCATTTAGCAATTTAATGCAAACAACAATTTTAACATTCTTGATGTTGTTATCATGATGCGGATGACATGTGCAAGTTTATGCAATTTTTATTAAAAGTTTACATGAGCATATTATGGAGCATTTGTCATCATGGCGGAAACGAAAGGGGTGCCACGGCAGCGAATCCGAAAATGATGCCACGGCAACATATCGGTTCTGGTAGCTCATGGAGATACCGGTGCAAAAGGAAAAGTGATGAGAGCGTGTCATGCAAGGATGGTGGGGTGGTCCCGGATACCGGGTTCCCACAGTTCGACGACGGTGCCAAGCGAGAGAAACAACTAACATTCACGGGAGGATACAACAACCAAACATGCATCTCATACAACACATGCATTCGTTCACGGGCGGTCGTCTCGGGGTTACACCTTTGAAGCATGCATCTCCGGACGGTTCGGGTTCGATGGGATGTCAACGGAAGTAGACGTTCATGGGTCGTAGTGGGAAGTAGTCGTACTCGCGAACTTGTCAGATCCACGGTGAGGGTAGTCGTTCACGGCGCGTGTGCCCCGCGGTTCTTCGGACAACGGTAGTTGTTCACGGTTCGTAGACGGACTTGACGGGTCCGAGGGCTCCGGCCATCATGGTACTTGGTGAAACACCGTGTAGTCGTACATTTGAAGAGGAACTTGGCCATCCGAGGGTGTACTTGGCGAACAACGGTCGTCGTGGTACTCGTCGGTCCACGAAGTCGTTCTCGTAGGTCTTGGCATTTCGTTCGGTACTCGTTCGGGCATCCGTGTGGTCTTGTCGGTGGTGAACTTGGCGAAATTCCACGGAGGCGGTCATGGCAGGCAACAAGCAGCGACGCGGTGTACCGACGCAGCAACGCAGGCGGGTGCTCGAGCAGGACTTGGCGCCGGTCGTCGTCCTCGCGTTCTCGCACGACAAAAGCAGGGGAAGGAAGGAAAAGCACGGGCAGGAGGAAGGCCATGGCAGAGACAGGCGTTGGGCGCTTGGGGCGCCGGTGGCGGCCTCGGCAAGGAGAAGGGCATGAAGGGGTGGCCTGGAGGTCAAGGAGGCAGATGGGTTCGCGGGAAGAACTAGCGTGGGGAGCTCCTCTCTGGTGCGCGGGCGAGGAGGGAGAGTGATGGGGAACAAGCGCGGAGCCTCGCTGGACGGAGCTTGCAGGCGGCTGTGCGGTCGACGAGGTCGGCAGGGAGGCCTCGCTGGTGGCTGGTCGGGGTGAGGCAAGCAACAAAGCAGGTGGGAGGCGCGTCCATGGGGAACGACGTGAGGAGGAGGTCGACGAAGGAAGGCCATGGCACCATGGGGATGGAGGCGCAGAGGCCGGGCTTGTCGGCGGTGGCGCCATGGAGGTGCTGGTCGCCGGCAGGGGTGGTTGGAGGTAGCAGCAAGGCAGGGCGCTACGGGGTGAGGGAGAGAGCGAGAGGAGGGAGGAGTGAGGCGGCGGAGATGGTTGCGGGCGCGGGTGCCAGAGAGAGGGAGATGGGGATCGGGCGAAGGAGCTGCGGTTCGGGAGGAGGACAAGGGGGAGAGGGAGGTTGGCGGCGCTAATTGGAGGGAGTGGGGATCGAGGGAGAGGAGAGGTTGCAAGGGTTTCGGGCTAGGGTTACCGCGGGGCGCGGTTGGGCCTTGGAGGCCGGCCCAGTAGAGGAGGGGGGCTGCGCCTAGGCGCAGATGGGCCTGGATCTTGGCTGGGCTCTCTCTCTCTCTTATTCCCTTCTCTTTACATTAATAGAGAAATAAGAGAAAGGAAAAGAGAGAAGAGAAGGTTAGAGGAAGAACTTGGGCATGTGGTTAATTTTCTTGGACTCACAAAAATATGCTCGGTCCGAGAAAATTAGAAAAGGCCAGATCGAACGATAAGAATTCAAACTCATTTGAATTTAGTTCAAATGGGTTTTAACTAGGAAGAGGTTTTAGGAGTATCCAAAAATGTTGAGAATTTTGGTAGAGCTCCGGAAAATGGTAAAAGAATTATTGGCAAGGCTAGAGAGTCGAAACTTGAAGAAGAAAAAGGCCAAGGGATTTACTATGCAAGTGGGTTCATGGGTGGTTCCAAAACAATGGAATATTTTATAATATCTCCCTAAATATCGAGATGGTATGTTATAAAGAGAATCACCATGTGAATTCCCTCGGTTTAAATGGACCGAAGATCCATGCAATTTATTTAGTTGAGTTTTTAAAAAAAGAGGGTGCAAGATGACATGATGCAATTCACATGATGCAATGATGAATGCAACAAGCAAAAACAAATCGCCCAACGAATCTCGGAAACCATGGAAGGCATCTGGAGCTCCGGTCTTGGGACGTCACAGCTTATTGATAGAATTGCTGTAGGAGAAACTAGGAAAGTTTCCGATGCAAGAATTACTAGTATACATTTTCATGTTCTACGTTACTTTGCGATATTTGCTAGTAGATGCTTAATTGGTCGCGGGAACAGTGGAAATCTTAGTGCTCCTGATATTTTCATTTTGTGCCATGCTTTGTTTCGTGATACAACTTTCAGCTTAGGCGCTATTGTTGCTAAACGATTAAATCTAAACCGTACAAAGGGCCCCATCTTCGGAGGCATCTTTACTTCACGCCTTGCTGAACACTTTGAGATACCTATTAGGCATTATGAGAAAGAGGAAAAGTTGATGCCCCTTGTTTTTCTAGATTATAAGAGTATGGTAGCACATGATTTTATTGTTAAAAATAAGAAGAAGATGCTTAACTATAATTTAATATTTGATAAAACTCATTGTGAGATTATTACCTTGCATGCACCCTCTTTGTTTAGCATACTTTCAGGCACGTACCTCATCTTACCCGAGGCCATTTATGCATACTCGAGGCTGACACAAGTCCCAGAGCCTGAGCCGGAGCCACCACTTGACCCTTATCGACAGTCTGTTTATCAGTGGGATCCGGAGGAGATCGCCAACCAGTGGCATCCTGAGGAGCCTCCTCAGTACACCGGAGAGAGTAGCTTCGATCTGTGGGCATAGACCAACTTAGGTCAAAAGCCTAAGCTTGGGGGAGTACGTATTTCTCACCGACATTACATTCATGTTCACACACTCATGCCAGTTGTCGGTGCTCATACTTTTTCATTATACTATCCATGCTAGTTTATTTTATTTCTAAGTCTTCTTCTTGTGTGTTTGAAAAACCTTAAGAAAAACCAAAAAAAATAGGTGTAGCTTTTAGCTAGGTTACTTTCCGTGCCTGTAGTAGTAGTAATTAAAAGAAAACCCAGAAAGATTTCTTGTTCTTCTTTTGCTTGTTGGGAGCTTTCCCGTGTAAATAGTTTTATTTCTTTTCTTATTCTTTGGGGGTCGAGAGGATAAGACCATTATGAAAATGTTGAGTGGCTCTCATATGCATTATTGTTGATTTAACCAAGAGCCCATATTACCTTGTCTTCTCCCTTGTATTAAATGCTTGCAGATTCCAGCTTAGTCCAATGCATGTGCACTGTTATTATTATCCACACCGTTCGGTTGTGCGAGTGAAAGGCAATAATGACGATATATGATGGACTGACTGAGATGAGAGAAGCTGGTATGAACTCGACCTATCTTGTTTTTGTAAATATGATTAGTTCATCGTTCCTGATTCAGCCTATTATGAATGAAACATGTTTGCAATGACAATTAGAGATTATAGTTGCCCATGCCATGCTTAATTTGCCAGGAGTTTATAATAGTTTACCTTGCGTGCCATCATGCTATTAAAATGGTTGTGATGTGGTATGATAGGGTGGTATCCTCCTTTGAATGATTCCAGTGGCTTGACTTGGCACATGTTCACGCATGTAGTTGAAACAAAATCAACATAGCCTCCACGATATTTATGTTCATGGTGATTTATATCCTACTCATGCTTGCACTCGTTGTTGATTAATCTTAATGCATGTTCATGACTGTTGTCGCTCTCTAGTTGGTCGCTTCCCAGTCTCTTTCTAGCCTTCACTTGTACTAAGCGGGAATACTGCTTGTGCATCCACTTCCATAAACCCCAAAGTTATTCCATATGAGTCCACCATACCTTCCTATAAGCGGCATCTACCTGCTGTTCCAAGTAAATTTGTATGTGCCAAACTCTAAACCTTCAAATGAAATTCTATTTTGTATGCTCAAACAGCTCATGTATCAACTAGGGTTGTCTATATCTTTCATGCTAGGTGGGTTATTCTCATGATGAGTGGACTCCGCTCATCACTCACGAGAAAATGGCTGGTAACCGGGATACCCAGTCCCATGCTCAAATCAAAATAATTGCAAACAAAACTCCCCCAGGATTGTTGTTAGTTGGAGGCACCCATTGTTTCGGACAAGCCATGGATTGATGTTTGTTGGTGGTGGGGGAGTATAAACTTTACCATTCTGTTTGGGAACCGCCTGTAATGTGTGTAGCATGGAAGATATCGAGATCTCTTGGTTGTTATGTTGACAATGAAAGTATACCACTCAAAATATTATTTATCTCTGTTTCAAAACTCGAGCTCTGACACCTCTACAAATCCCTTCTTCCCTCTACGAAGGGTCTATCTATTTACTTTTATGTTGAGTCATCATCCTCTTATTAAAAAAACACCAGTTGGAGAGCACCGTTGTCATTCGCATGCATTGCTATTAATTTACATTGAGTATGACTGTGACTGGACCTCTTTTACCATGAATTACAATGTCTAGTCAGTTCTTGATCTTCAGGGGTGCTCTACATTTATGTTTTGCGGTCTCAGAAAGGGCTAGCAAGATACCACCTTGTTATATCATGTTATGATTGTTTTGAGAAAGTGTTGTCATCCGAGATTTATTATTATTGCTCGCTAGTTGATTATGCCATTGATATGAGTAAACATGAGACCTAAATGTTATTGTGAATATGGTTAGTTCATAATCTTTGCTGAAAACTTGAATGCTGGATTTACATATTTGCAACAACAAGATCAAACGAGTTTGTAAAAGTTTTTCTTTATCACTTTCAATTTGTCAACTGAATTGCTTGAGGACAAGCAAAGGTTTAAGCTTGGGAGAGTTGATACGTATCCAACATATCTACTTTTCCAAACACTTTTGCCCTTGTTTTGGACTCTAACTTGCATGATTTTAATGGAACTAACCCGGACTGATGCTGTTTTCAGCAGAATTGCCATGGTGTTATTTTTGTGCAGAAATAAAAGTTCTCGGAATGACCTGAAAATCCATGGAGACACGTTTTGGAATTAATAAAAAATACTGGCGAAAGAATCAGCATCAGGGGGCCCACACCCTATCCACGAGGGTGCATGGCGCCCCCTGGGGCCCGCCCCCTGCCTCATCGGCCCCTGGGACTCCACCGACCTCAACTCCAACTCTATATATTCATGTTCAGGGAGAAAAAAATAAGGGAGAAGGATTCATCGCGTTTTAAGATACGGAGCCGCCGCCAAGCCCTAATCTTCATCGGGAGGGCTGATCTGGAGTCCGTTCGGGGCTCCGGAGAGGGGAATCCGTCGCCATCGTCATCATCAACCTTCCTCCATCACCAATTTCATGATGCTCACCTCCGTGTGTGAGTAATCCCATCGTAGGCTTGCTGGACGGTGATGGGTTGGATGAGATTTACCATATAATCAAGTTAGTTTTGTTAGGGTTTGATCCCTAGTGTCCATTATGTTCTAAGATTGATGTTGCTATGACTTTGCTATGCTTAATGCTTGTCACTGGGGCCCGAGTGCCATGATTTTAGATCTGAACCTATTATGTTTTCATGAATATATGTGAGTTCCTGATCCAATCTTGCAAGTCAATAGTCACCTACTATGTGTTATGATCCGGCAACCCCGAAGTGACAATAATCGGGACCACCTCCGGTGATGACCGTAGTTTGAGGAGTTCATGTATTCACTAAGTGTTAATGGTTTGGTTTGGTACTCTATTAAAAGGAGGCATTAATATCCCTTAGTTTCCAATAGGACCCCGCTACCACGGGAGGGTAGGACAAAAGATGTCATGCAAGTTCTTTTCCATAAGCATGTATGACTATATTCGGAATACATGCCTACATTACATTACATTGATGAACTAGAGCTAGTTCTGTGTCACCCTATGTTATAACTGTTGCATGAGGAATCGCATCCGACATAATTATCCATCATTGATCCATTGCCTACGAGCTTTTCACATATTAATCTTTGCTTAGTTACTTTTCCGTTGCCACTGCTATGATTGCCACATAAACTACTACTGTTACTTTTGCCACTGTTACCGTTACTTCCATACTACTTTGCTACAGATATTAAGTATTTCAGGTGTGGTGGAATTGACAACTCAACTTCTAATACTTGAGAATATTCTTTGGCTCCCCTTGTGTTGAATCAATAAATTTGGGTTGAATACTTTACCCTCAAAAAAACTGTTGCGATCCCCTATACTTGTGGGTTATCACCCCCCCCCTCCTTCTTCTTCTTCCTTGACCCCCCCCCCCCTAGATGGGAGGAGGGTTTCCCCTCTGGTCCTTGGCCTCCATGGAAGCAGAGGGGCGGGAGCCCCTCCGAGATTGGATCTCTCTCTCTCTCTCTGTTTTCTTCTGTTTCTGCGTTCCTAGATTATGGCCTTTCAACATTTCTTAAATTCCCGGAGATCTGTAACTCCGATTGGGCTGAAATTTTAACACGTTTTTATCCGGATATTACCTTTCTTGTAGCTGAAGAAGGGCACCAACCGTCTTACGGGGTGGCCACAAGCCTCCCAGGCGCGCCCATGGTAGGGGGTGCGCCCCTAGGGCTTGTGGGCCCCTCGGGCATCGTCTCGCGTTGATTCTTTTTCCTAAAAATCACATATATTCCAAAAAATCTCTGCAAGTTCTTATCGCGTTTGGACTCCATTTTATATGGATATTCTATGAAACAAAAACATGCAACAAACAGAAACTGGCACTGGGCACTAGATAAATATGTTAGTCCCAAAAAAATAAAAAAGTTGCCAAAAGTATATGAAAGTTGTAGAATATTGGCATGAAACAATCAAAGATTGTAGATACAACAGAGACATATTATCAGGCACCCACACGGTGTGAGGATATTGATGAGGTTCCCAGTATGAACCATTTTCATTCAGTTTCCTTTCGAAATCGATACCTTCCTTCCTGGGATTTTTTTAAGAATAGATTTCTTCAGAACATTACAAAGAGTTTGATGCCCTTTGAGAGATTTGAACATTCATGTCTGAAGAAGATCCATCAACCTAGCATTTTCATGAGAAACAGAACCATTTTCCTCGACTGAGGGGTTAGCACTCACAGTTGATTCAGCATTAGATTTAGCATTGGTTCGTTCAAGTCACTTTAAGAAGGGTGGCACAAACACTTCAGGTTTATCTTTAAGTTGTTGGGTGAGAAGAGAATTTTATCTGATCAAATCATCATGAGCCTCTCTCAGTGACTCGAGTTCCTATTTTCTTTTCAGGTAGTCATAAGTCAATCTCTCGTGGTCCACTAAGAGAAAATCATGACGAGTTGATAGTTCTTCCATTCGTGACTTGAGAGTGGAATACTCTTCGGTCAGCAACTGATTCCTTTACATCTCCTCAACCAACAACCCTTCAGATTTCCTAAGGGTTTTCTCAATCTTTTCAAGAGAGGTTTGTTGAATATTGGCAATTTTGATCAGTTTTGCATGGTCATCCTCATCATAAGAATGTTGATCACTAGAGTGAACCTTGTGATGTTTGGAGGATACCTTTTCCTTCGAGGCTTTGGCCATGAAGAAGTAGGCAGGAGATTCATCATCGCTTGATGGATTCGTGAAGAAGTTTGCTACAGGGGAGGAAGTGTAAGCTATTCCAGCCACGCCAGAGTCGGAATCCTCATCGGATTCTTCAGCTTCTTCGGAGGCAGATGATTCTTCTTCATCAGAATCCATCTCCTTGCCGATGTACGCCTTGGCCTTGCACGGTTATTCTTACGGTTGGAGGAGGACTTGGAGGGATTCTGAAAGCACAAGTGCTCCCTGGGTGATTTTGGTAATTAATGTCAACATATTGGTACCTCTTGAGCACTACGTTGGTTTTCCCTTGAAGAGGAAAGGGTGATGCAGCAAAGTAGCGTAAGTATTTCCCTCAGTTTTTGAGTATGAATCCAGTAGGAGATCATGCTCAAGTCCCACGCACCTACACAAACAAATAAGAACCTCGCAACCAACACGATAAAGGGGATTGTCAATCCCTTCACGGTCACTTACGAGAGTGAGATCTGATAGATATGATAAGATAATATTTTTGGTATTTTTATGATAAAGATGCAAACTAAAATAAACGGCAAAAGAAATAACTAAGTGTTGGAAGATTAATATGATGGAAGATAGACCCGGGGGGCATAGGTTTCACTAGTGGCTTCTCTCAAGAGCATAAGTATTACGGTGGGTAAATGAATTACTGTCGAGCAATTGATAGAATTGAGCATAGTTATGAGAATATCTAGGTATGATCATGTATATAGGCATCACGTCCGCGACAAGTAGACCGAAACGATTCTGCATCTACTACTATTACTCCACACATCGACCGCTATCCAGCATGCATCTAGAGTATTAAGTTCATAAGAACAGAGTAATGCTTTAAGTAAGATGACATGATGTAGAGGGATAAACTCATGCAATATGATATAAACCCCATCTTTTTATCCTAGATGGCAACAATACAATACGTGTCTTGATGCCCCTGCTGTCACTGGGAAAGGACACCGCAAGATTGAACCCAAAGCTAAGCACTTCTTCCATTGCAAGAAAGATCAATCTAGTAGGCCAAACCAAACTGATAATTTGAAGAGACTTGCAAAGATAAACCAAACATACATAAAAGAATTCAGAGGAGAATCAAATATTGTTCATAGATAAACTGGATCATAAACCCACAATCTATCGGATCTCGACAAACACACCACAAAAGAAGATTACATTGAATAGATCTCCAAGAAGATCGAGGAGAACTTTATATTGAGATCCAAAGAGAGAGAAGAAGCCATATAGCTAATAACTATGGACTGGTAGGTCTGAAGTAAACTACTCACACATCACCGGAGAGACCATGGAGTTGATGTAGAGGCCCTCCGTGATCAATGCCCCCTCCGGCGGAGCTCCAGAAAAGGCCCCGAGATGGGATCTCTCGGGTACAGAAGGTTGCAGCGGTGGAATTAGGTTTCCGTGGTGCTCTTGGATGTTTGGGGGTACGTGGACTTATATAGGAGGAAGAAGTACGTCGGTGGAGCAACGAGGGGCCCACGAGGATGGAGGGCACGCCCAGGGGGTAGGCGCGCCCCCTGCCTCGTGCCCTCCATGATCGTTTCTTGACGCACACTCCAAGTCTCCTGGATCACGTTTGTTGAGAAAATCATGTTCCCGAAGGTTTCATTCCGTTTGGACTCCGTTTGATATTCATTTTCTTTGAAACCCTAAAATAGGCAAAAAAACAGCAATTTGGGCTGGGCCTCCGGTTAGTAGGTTAGTCCCAAAAATGATATAGAAGTGTAAAATAAATCCCATTAACATCCAAAATAGATAATATAATAGCATGGAGAAATCAAAAATTATAGATACGTTGGAGACGTATCACATATCTCTTGTTGGACTAATACTTTTATCTAGTATATTTCAGATGAGTTCAACAATGGTGTGGCAGGGACAAGAGGATGTGGAACCCCTTCAAAATGCTAAGGACAAAGATTGGCAAAGGCTCAAGACTCTCCATTTTCAGTTTAGTGATCCAATATCACATTGAGTCCATAGGAAAGCCAATACTCTTAAAAGGGGATGAGGTGTTGTTTAATGGTCTACTCGCTCAAAGTGCTTAGTGATATTGCTCCGAAACCCAGAGTCACTTTCTCAATTCCACATATGTCCAAAACCTGAAAGTCTAACTCGGCCCCACTGATTTGATCTATCCGGTGCCACCAAGTTCATTTGACATAGCCATTGCCAACAACCCTAGTCAATTCGGTCTCATGATCGGGATCTCGGTCTCACTGAGATGGCCTTGCAAACTCTCTATTGCCTGTTGTAATTATTTCGGTATCACTGAAATGTGCAATTGGTCCCTCCGGGTTGGCTTGACCAACTCTCTATTTGCTCATTGCTGAAATCAATCTCACCGAGTTTGTGCAATCGGTCTCACCGAGATGAGGTTATGCCCTAACCCTAGCACATCGGTCCCACCGAGTTGATCATGTCGGTCCCACCAAGATTCCTAACATTCATATTTTGAACTGAATCGGTCTCACCGAGTTCTTCTATTCGGTTTGACTGAGTTGGGTCAAATGTGTGTAACGGTTGGATTTTGTGTGGTGGCTATATATACCCTCCACCCCCTTCTCCATTTGAGAGCGAGCCACCAGAACGTGCCTACACTTCCACTACTCATTTTCTGATAGAGAACCACCTACTCATGTGTTGAGACCAAGAAATTCCAATCCAACCACAAGAATCTTGATCTCTAGCCTTCCCCAAGTTGCTTTCCACTCAAATCATCTTTCCACCATAGCCAAATCTGAGAGAGAGAGATGAGTGTTGGGGATACTATCATTTGAAGCACAAGAGCAAGGAGTTCATCATCAACACACCATTGATTACCTTTTGGAGAGTGGTGTCTCCTAGATTGGTTAGGTGTCACTTGGGAGCCTCCAACAAGATTGTGGAGTTGAACCAAGGAGTTTGTAAGGGCAAGGAGCTCGCCTACTTCGTGAAGATCTACCCGAGTGAGGCAAGTCCTTCATGGGCAACGGCCATGGTGGGATAGACAAGGTTGTTTCTTCGTGGACCCTTCATGGGTGGAGCCCTCCGTGGACTCGCGCGACCATTACCCTTCGTGGGTTGAAGTCTCCATCAACGTGGATGTACGATAGCACCACCTATCGAAACCACGCCAAAAATCTCCATGTCTTCATTGCGTTTTCACACTCCAATCCCATCCCTTTACTTTCTTGCAATTAGCATGCTTTACTCTTTCCGTTGCTCATACTCTTGCCATGCTTGCTTGAAATGTATTGTGGATGCTTAAACTTGTGCTAAAACTCCACCTCAACTTAAAGAACCTAAAAACTGCTACTTTTGTTTGTTGATGGTCTAATCACCCCCCCCCCCCCTCTAGACACCTCTTCTCGGTCCTTTCAGATTCCCTGATGAAGATCTTGACGAAGATTTTGAAATGGAGTTGTCCTTCTTCTTAAAGAATTTCTTTGTTTTCTTCTCTTCATCAGAATCGTAGTTCTTGCTATTGCTTTTGCCTCGATAGTTGCCAGAATCATATCTTCCACTAGCACGAATTTTGGCCTCCCAGAGAGGGTAGTCTGGAATGAAGTGTCCAGGCTTTTTGCACTTGAAGTAGGTGTATTCTCCCGTAGGTTTTGATGACGATTTTGAACCGCCGGAGTTGCTTGAACCTTTCTTATAGAACTGGCTCTTCCTTTGAAGACGCTGGAACCTTTTTGTGATTAGTGTGAGATCTTTGCTGAGCCTTTCTGGCTCATCTGAATCTTCTTCGGCATTCCCATCAGAGGAAGAATCAGCGACAGCCCTGAGAGCATGATTTTTGCGTTGACTTGAGTCATATAGATCTCTCTTCTCTTCTTCTTGTTCCTCGTGGATGTTCAGTATTTCCATGATATTAGCAAAGTCGAGGGATTTGAAGTCAGCTCCTTTGCGAATCATCAGGGAAAGTGTGTCGAATGAACTATCAAGTGATCGGAGCAGTTTCTTCACAACTTCATGGTTAGTGGTGTCTTTTCCGCTGAGACCTGGAAGCTCACTTGCTATGTCACTGAGACGGTCGAACGTTTGTTGATAACTTTCATTTCCAATGCACTTGAACCAATTGAATTTTGCTCGAAGGGTATCAACCCAAGCTTATTTCTGAGTTGAAACACCTTCATTAATCTTCTCGAGGACGTCCCACAATTCCTTTGCAGTTTCACACTGTAGCGAAGAAATTGCGTGAGAGAGAGATGGCCACCAATTTCATCTTTGGCTTACGCATCCATCTGAATGAGGTTCTTCTCCTCGTCAGTGGGGGCTTGAGGTATAGCAACTGTGAATCCAACTTGCACCACATTCCTGATAACCCACAAGTATAGGGGATCGCAACAGTTTTCGATGGTAGAGTATTCAACCCAAATTTATTGATTCGACACAAGGGGAGCCAAAGAATATTCTCAAGTATTAGCAGCTGAGTTGTCAGTTCAACCACACCTGGAAACTTAATATCTGTAGCAAGGTATTTAGTAGCAAAGTAATATGATAGTAGCAAAAGGTAACGGTAGCAAAAGTCATGTTTTGGGGTATTTTTTAGTGATTGTAACAATAGCAACGGAAAAGTAAATAAGCAAAGAACAATATATGGAAAGCTCGTAGGCAATGGATCGGTGATAGAAAATTATGTCGGATGTGGTTCATCATGTAACAGTCATAACCTAGGGTGACACAGAACTAGCTCCAATTCATCAATGTAATGTAGGCATGTATTCCGAATATAGTCATACGTGCTTATGGAAAAGAACTTGCATGACATCTTTTGTCCTACCCTCCCGTGGCAACGGGGTCCTAGTGGAAACTAAGGGATATGAAGGCCTCCTTTTAATAGAGTACCGGACCAAAGCATTAACACATAGTGAATACATGAACTCCTCAAACTACGGTCATCACCGGAAGTGGTCCCGATTATTGTCACTTCGGGGTTGTTGGATCATAACACATAGTAGGTGACTATAGACTTGCAAGATAAGATCAAGAACTCTCATATATTGATGAAAACATAATAGGTTCAGATCTGAAATCATGGCACTCGGGCCCTAGTTACAAGCACTAAGCATAGCAAAGTCATAGCAACATCAATCTCAGAACATAGTGGATACTAGGGATCAAACCCTAACAAAACTAACTCGATTACATGATAAATCTCATCCAACCCATCACTGTCTAGCAAGCCTACGATGGAATTACTCACGCACGGCAGTGAGCATCATGAAATTGGTGATGGAGGATGGTTGATGATGATGATGGCGACGGATTCCCCTCTCCAGAGCCCCGAACGGACTCGAGATCAGCCCTCCAGAGAGAGTTTAGGGCTTGGCAGCGGCTGCGTATCGTAAAACGCGATGAATCTTTCTCCTTGATTTTTTTTCTCTCCAAACACGAATATATAGAGTTGGGGTTGAGGTCAGAGGAGCTCTAGGGGGCCCACGAGGTAGGGGCGCGCCCCCCACCCTCATTGCTAGGGTGTGGGCCCCTGTTCTTGATCTTTTGCTAGTATTTTTTATTATTTCCAAAAATAGTCTCCGTGAAGTTTCAGGTCATTTCGAGAACTTTTGTGTCTGCACATAAATAACACCATGGCAATTCTGCTGAAAACAGCGTCAGTCCGGGTTAGTTCCATTCAAATCATGCAAGTTAGAGTCCAAAACAAGGGCGAAAGTGTTTGGAAAAGTAGATACGATGGAGACGTATCAACTCCCCCAAGCTTAAACCTTTGCTTGTCCTCAAGTAATTCATTTGATAAACTGAAAGTGATAAAGAAAAACTTCTACAAACTCTGTTTGCTCTTGTTGTTGTAAATATGTAAAGCCAGCATTCAAGTTTTCAGCAAAGATTATAAACTAACCATATTCACAATAACGCTTAGGTATCATGTTTACTCATATCAATGGCATAATCAACTAGCAAGCAATAATAATAAATCTCGGGTGACAACACTTTCTCAAAACAATCATAATATGATATAACAAGATGGTATCTCGCTAGCCCTTTCTGAGACCGCAAAACATAAATGCAGAGCACCTTTAAAGATCAAGGACTGACTAGACATTGTAATTCATGGTAAAAGAGATCCAGTCAAGTCATACTCGATGCAAACTAATCGGTAATGGATGCAAATGACAGAGGTGCTCTCCAGCGGGTGCTTTTTAATAAGAGGAGGATGACTCAGCATAAAAGTAAATAGATATGCCCTTCGCAGAGGGAAGTAGGGATTTGTAGAGGTGCTAGAGCTCGGTTTTGAAATAGAGATGAACAATATTTTGAGCGGTACACTTTCATTGTCAACATAACAACCAAGAGATGGCGATATCTTCCATGCTACACACATTATAGGCGGTTCCCAAACAGAATGGTAAAGTTTATACTCCCCCTCCACCAACAAGCATCAATCCATGGCTTGCTCGAAACAACGAGTGTCTCCAACTAACAAGAGTCCCAGGGGGAGTTTTGTTTGCAATAATTTTGATTTGATTTGCATAAAGCATGGGACTGGGCATCCCGGTGACCAGCCACTTTCTCGTGAGTGAGGAGCGGAGTCCACTCCTCTTGAGAATAACCCGCCTAACATGGAAGATATGGGCAGCCCTAGTTGATACATGAGATATTTGAGCATACAAAATAGGATATTTATTTGAAGGTTTAGAGTTTGGCACATACAAATTTACTTGGAACGGCAGGTAGATACCACATATAGGAAGGTATAGTGGACTCATATGGCATAACTTTTGGGGTTTATGGAGTTGGATGAACAAGCAGTATTCCCGCTTAGTACAAGTGAAGGCTAGCAAAAGACTGGGAAGCGACCAACTAGAGAGCGACAACAGCCATGAACATGTATTAAAGTTAATGAAAATTGAGTGCAAGCATGAGTAGGATATAATCCACCATGAACATAAATATCGTGAAGGCTATGTTGATTTTGTTTCAACTACATGCGTGAACATGTGCCAAGTCAAGTCACTTAAATCATTCAAAGGAGGATACCACCCTATCATACCACATCACAACCATTTTAATAGCATGTTGGCACGCAAGGTAAACCATTATAAGCTCCTAGCTAATTAAGCATGGCATAAGAAACTATGATCTCTAATTGTCATTGCAAACATGTTTATTCATAATAGGATGAATCAGGAATGATGAACTAATCATATTTACAAAAACAAGAGAGGTCGAGTTCATACCAGCTTCTCTTATCTCAATAAGTTCATCATATAATCATCATAATTGCCTTTCACCTGCACGACTGAACGATGTGGATAATAATAACAGTGCACGTGCATTGGACTAAGCTGGAATCTGCAAGCATTCAATAAACAGGAGAAGACAAGGCAATATGGGCTCTTTTGTTAGATCAACAATAATTCATATAAGAGCCACTTTAACAATTTAATCATGGTCTTCTCCTATCGACCCCCAAAGAAAAGAAAAGGAATAAAACTATATACATGGGAAAGCTCCCAACAAGCAAAAAGAAGAACAAGAAATCTTTTTGGGTTTTATTTTTAATTACTACTACAAGCATGGAAAGTAAACTAATTAAAAGCTACAACAATTTTTTTTGCTTTTCTTAAGGTTTATTAAACACACAAGAAGAAAGCAATAAAAAGGAAATAAACTAGCATGGATAATACAGTGAAAAAGTATGAGCACCGACATCTAGCAATGAGTGTGTGAACATGAATGTAATGTCGGTGAGAAATATGTACTCCGCCAAGCTTAGGCTTTTGGCCTAAGTTGGTCTAATGCCACGGATGGCCTGGCGGATATCCAAAGTTGTAGTTGGGGTCGTACTGAGATGCAGCAGTCATTGCATCATGGGCTGCAGCTTGGAGGCGAGCTATCTCAACCCTCCTCTTATACTCTTCCGCCTCCTCTCTGGTTATAAAATATCTCCTCTTTGCCTGGAAATCAAAGAAAGTAGAATCAGAGAGAGCGACGTGATAGGTGCGTCGTCTGTCAAAGATTAGTCGGTACTGGAGGAACTAATCGTTCCTCTCAACAAACTGATGACGAACCATAGCCTCATAATCCAAATAAGCAGTAGGCAACTCAATATCATCCTCACGTATGGTTATACCAAGAAAATTAGCTATGCGGGTTGCATAAATTCCACCAAAGAAATCTCCATTAAATCTATTAAGATGCAACCTACATGCAACAATGGCTCCCAAATTATAAGATTTATCTCCTAACACGGCACTCATAAGAATACTGAGGCCAGGGACACACATGTGACATGCTTCATCTTTACCGTTAATGTATCTACCTATGAAGAGAGCAAAATAATGTATAGCAGGAAAGTGAATGCTCCCTATGGTAGCTTGTGCTATATCTCTAGATTCCCCCATAGTTATACTAGCAAGAAAATCTCTAAATTCAGATTTGCGAGGTTCACTAGCACTACCCCATTGTGAAAGTTTGCAAGTAGTGGTAAAGTCCTCTAAGTCCATAGTGTAAGAATTTTCATAAAGATCAAACATGACAGTTTGAGAATTGCCTGAAGATGAAAATTCAAACCTCCTCACAAAGGAACTAGTGAGATAGTGGTACTGACGGCACTTTTATGCCTCGAAGCTCACAAGATCAGCATTACACAAATATGCGTTAAATTCTTCCTTAATTCCTGCTCGATCCATGAAGTCCTTTGAAGGCCATTCACAAGACCGCACTGGAGCGTCCCTTGGTGGCTCATCATCAGCATCACGCATTGCAAGCATGGGTCCTTGTTTCCTAGAAGAACCACCTTCGTACATTTTCCTAAACATATTAATTCCTCTGAAAAATTTCTGAAATTTTTAGTAACTTCAAATAAAAGTAAACCAAACTCAAAAAAATTGATAGAAACTACTCCTACAAGTGCCTAGAGCCTGTATCATGCATTAGAACTACTTGGAACCATATAAATTTGACATGCAAGCTCAAGAACATGGTCACCTAGCCAGCACAAATTTGCAATGAATAAAGCACTAGAACAAAAACTAATTGGACCAATGGAGGAATCACATACTAAGGAACAATCCCCCAAAGAAGTTTTGTGAGAGGTGCTTTGAGCAAGGAGATCGAAAATCGCAGCAAAATGGGCTAGAACTCATGCTTGAGCTGGATAATGGTGTTTGTGGGAGGAAGAAGGAGTGTGTGGGTGCAGGAATAAGTGGAGGAGGGCCACCGTGGGCCCACGAGGCAGGGGGCGTGCCCTCCACCCTCGTGGCCAGGTGGATGCCCCCCTGCTGTGTTCTCAATGCCAAATATTCTCAAATATTTCATAAAAAATCATATTTAAATTTCAGGGTATTTGGAGAACTTTTATTTTCGGGATATTTTTATATTGCACAGATAATTCAGATAACAAACATAAAATACTATGTTTGCTTTATTTAATATAAATAACAGAAAGTAAAAAGAGGGTACACAGAGTTGTGTCTTCTAAATTCATCCATCTCATGCTCATCAAAAGGAATCCACTAACAAGGTTGATCAAATCTTGTTAACAAACTCATTCCGAATAACATGGAACCAGAGAATTTTTGAATAACACTAGGTTACCTCAACGAGGATATGCACGTCCCCAACAATAAGAATATCATATTTCTTCTTGACAGTAGGAAGAGGAAATTCAAAACCTCCAAAAATAATCGATGGAATTTTTCCAATATAATTGATACTGTGGACTTGAGGTTGTTTCCTCGGAAAGTGTACCGTATGCTCATTACCATTAACATGAAAAGTGACATTGCCTTTGGTGCAATCAATAACAGCCCCTGCAGTATTCAAAAAGGGTCTTCCAAGAATAATAGACATACTATCGTCCTCGGGAATATCAAGAATAACAAAGTCCGTTAAAATAGTAACGTTTGCAACCACAACACGCACATCCTCACAAATACCGACAGGTATAGCAGTTGATTTATCAGCCATTTGCAAAGATATTTTAGTAGGTGTCAACTTATTCAAATCAAGTCTACGATATAAAGAGAGAGGCATAACACTAACACCGGCTCCAAGATCACATAAAGCAGTTTTAACATAGTTTCTTTTAATGGAGCATGGTATAGTTGGTACTCCGAGATCTCCTAGTTTCTTAGGTATTCCACCTTTAAAAGTATAATTAGCGAGCATGGTGGAAATTTCAGCTTCCGGTATCTTTCTTTTATTAGTAACAATATCTTTCATGTACTTAGCATAAGGATTCATTTTGAGCATATCAGTCAAACGCATACGCAAAAAGATAGGTCTAATCATTTCAGCAAAGCGCTCAAAATCCTCATCATCCTTTTTCTTGGATGGCTTAGGAGGAAAAGGCATGGGTTTCTAAACCCATGGTTCTCTTTCTTTACCATGTTTCGTAGCAACAAAGTCTCTCTTATCATAACGTTGATTCTTTGATTGTGGGTTATCAAGATCAACAGCAGGTTCATTTTCTATATCATTATCATTGCTAGGTTGAGCATCATCATGAACATTATCATTAACATTATCACTAGTTTCAGGTTCATTACCAGATTGTGTTTCAGCATCATAAATAGAAATATCATTTGGATTATCAGGTGTTTCAGCAATAGGTTCACTAGAAGCATGCAAAGTCCTATCATTTTTCTTTTTCTTCCTTTTTGAAGGACTAGGTGCATCTATATTATTTCTCTGAGAATCTTGCTCAATTCTCTTAGGGTGGCCTTCAGGATACAAAGGTTCCTGAGTCATTTTACCAGTTCTAGTAGCCACTCTAACAGCATAGTCCTTATTCTTACTATCCAGTTCATTGAGCAAATCATTTTGAGCTTTAAGTACTTGTTCTACTTGAGTGGTAACCATAGAAGCATGTTTACTAATAAGTTTAAGTTCACCTTTGACATTAGCCATATAATCACCCAAGTGTTCAAGCATATCAGCACTGTGTTTTAATTCTCTACCAAAATAAGCATTGAAGTCTTCTTGCTTAACCATAAATTTATCAAACTCATCTAAGCATGGGCTAGCAAACTTAGTAAATGGGATTTTAGCTTTATCATATCTATAGAGAGAATTTACCTTTACTACTTGTGTCGGGTTATAAAGACCATGTGTTTCTTCAATGTGCGTTAAATTAAGACCATGTGTTTCTTCAATTGGAGGTAAATTATTAACATCTTCAGCTTTAATACCCTTTTCTTCCATGGATTTCTTTGCCTCTTGCATATCTTCAGGACTGAGAAATAGAACACCCTTTTTCGGAGTTGGTTTAGGAATAGGCTCAGGAGCTGGCTCAGGAAGTGTCCAATTATTTGCATTTGTCAACATATTATTCAATAAAATTTCAGCTTCATCCGGTGTTCTTTCCCTGAAAACAGAACCAGCACAACTATCCAGGTAATCTCTGAAAGCATCGGTTAGTCCATTATAAAAGATATCAAGTATTTCATTTTTCTTAAGAGGATGATCAGGCAAAGCATTAAGTAATTGGAGAAGCCTCCCCCAAGCTTGTGGGAGACTCTCTTCTTCAATTTGCACAAAATTATATATATCCCTTAAGGCAGCTTATTTCTTATGAGCAGGGAAATATTTAGCAGAGAAGTAATAAATCATATCCTGGGTACTACGCACACAACCAGGATCAATAGAATTAAACCATATCTTAGCATCACCCTTTAATGAGAACGGAAATAATTTAAGGATATAAAAGTAGCGAGTTCTCTCATCATTAGTGAACAGGGTAGCTATATCATTTAATTTAGTAACATGTGCCACAACAGTTTCAGATTCATAGCCATAAAAAGGATCAGATTCAACCAAAGTAATTATATCAGGATCAATAGAGAATTCATAATCCTTATCAGTAACAAAGATAGGTGAAGTAGCATAAGCAGGATCATATTTCATTCTAGAATTTAGAGTTTTTTGTTTAAGCTTAGATAATAATTTCTTAAGATCACTTCTATCATTGCAAGCAAGGAAGTCTCTTTTAGTTTCTTCATCCATAACATAGCCCTCAGGCACAACAGGTAATTCATATTTATTAGGAGAGCCTTCATCATCACTTTCATCAATATTATCATTTTTAATAATTTCATTCTCTCTAGCCCTAGCAAGTTGTTCATCAAGAAATTCACCAACTGGCACAGTAGTATCAAGTATAGAAGTAGTTTCATCATAAGTATCATGCATAGCACAAGTGGCATCATCAATAATATGTGACATATCAGAATCAATAGCAGAAGCGGGTTTAGGTGTCGCAAGCTTACTCAAAACAGAAGGTGAATCAAGTGCAGAGCTAGATGGTAGTTCCTTACCTCCCCTCGTAGTTGAGGGATAAATCTTGGTTCTTGGATCTTTCAAGTTCTTCATAATGATAAGCAGATATAAATCCCAAGTGACTCAAAGAATAGAGCTATGCTCCCCGGCAACGGCGCCAGAAAATAGTCTTGATAACCCACAAGTATAGGGGATCGCAACAGTTTTCGAGGGTAGAGTATTCAACCCAAATTTATTGATTCGACACAAGGGGAGCCAAAGAATATTCTCAAGTATTAGCAGTTGAGTTCTCAGTTCAACCACACCTGGAAACTTAATATCTGCAGCAAGGTATTTAGTAGCAAAGTAATATGATAGTAGTGGTAACGGTAGCAAAAATAATGTTTTTGGGTATTTTGTAGTGATTGTAACAATAGCAACGGAAAAGTAAATAGGCGAAGAACAATATATGGAAAGCTCGTAGGCAATGGATCGGTGATAGAGAATTATGCCGGATGTGGTTCATCATGTAACAGTCATAACCTAGGGTGACATAGAACTCGCTCCAATTCATCAATGTAATATATGCATGTATTCCGAATATAGTCATACATGCTTATGGAAAAGAACTTGCATGACATCTTTTGTCCTACCCTCCCGTGGCAGCGGGGTCCTAGTGGAAACTAAGGGATATTAAGGCCTCCTTTTAATAGAGTACCGGACCAAAGCATTAACACATAGTGAATACATGAACTCCTCAAACTACGGTCATCACCGGAAGTGGTCTCGATTATTGTCACTTCGGGGTTGCCAGATCATAACACATAGTAGGTGACTATAGACTTGCAAGATAGGATCAAGAACTCTCATATATTGATGAAAACATAATAGGTTCAGATCTGAAATCAGCATAGCAAAGTCATAGCAACATCAATCTCAGAACATAGTGGATACTAGGGATCAAACCCTAACAAAACTAACTCGATTACATGATAAATCTCATCCAACCCATCACTGTCCAGCAAGCCTACGATGGAATTACTCACGCACGGTAGTGAGCATCATGAAATTGGTGATGGAGGATGGTTGATGATGACGATGGCAACGGATTCCCCTCTCGGCTCCGTATCATAAAACGTGATGAATCTTTCTCCTTGATTTTTTTCTCTCCGAACACGAATATATAGAGTTAGGGTTGAGGTCGGAGGAGCTTCAGGGGGCCCACGAGGTAGGGGCGCGCCCCCCACCCTCGTGGCTAGGGTGTGGGTGTTGGGGAACGTAGTAATTTCAAAAAAATTCCTGCGCACACGCAAGATCATGGTGATGCATAGCAACGAGAGGGGAGAGTGTTGTCTACGTACCCTCATAGACCGAAGCGGAAGTGTTGACGCAACGTAGAGGAAGTAGTCGTACGTCTTCCCGGTCCAACCGATCCAAGCACCGTTACTCCAGCACCTCCGAGTTCTTGACACACGTACAACTCGATGACGCACCCCGGGCTCCGATCTAGCAAAGCTTTCGGGGAGGAGTTTCGTCAGCACGACGGCGTGGTGACGATCTTGATGTTTAACCGTCGTAGGGCTTCGCCTAAGCACCGCTACAATATGATCGAGGTGTAATATCGTGGAGGGGGGCACCGCACACGGCTAAGGAACGATCACGAAGATCAACTTGTGTGTCCTAGGGTGCCCCCCTGCCCCCGTATATAAAGGAGCCAAGGGGGGTGCAGCCGTCCCTAGTAGGAGGCGCGCAGGAGGAGTCCTACTCCTACCGGGAGTAGGACTCCCCTCCCTTTCCTTGTCCAAGTAGGAGAGGGAGAAGGAAGGGAGAGAGGAGAGGAAGGAAAGGGGGGTGCCGCCCCTCCCTCCTTGTCCAATTCGGACTAGGGGGAGAGGGGGCGCGCGGCCTGCCCTGGCTACCTTTCCTCTTCTCCACTTTAGGCCCATGAGGCCCATTAACCCCCCCGGGGGGTTCCGGTAACCCCCCGGTTCTCCGGTTTTATCCGAAACTTCCCCGGAACACTTCCGGTGTCCGAATATAGCCGTCCAATATATCAATCTTTATGTCTCGACCATTTCGAGACTCCTCGTCATGTCCGTGATCACATCCGGGACTCCGAACAACCTTTGGTACATCAAAATACATAAACTCATAATGAAACTGTCATCGTAACTTTAAGCGTGCGGACCCTATGGTTCGAGAACAATGTAGACATGACCGAGACACGTCTCCGGTCAATAACCAACAGCGGGACCTGGATGCCCATATTGGCTCCTACATATTCTACGAAGATCTTTATCGGTCAGACCGCATAACAACATACGTTGTTCCCTTTGTCATCGGTATGTTACTTGCCCGAGATTCGATCGTCGGTGTCCAATACCTAGTTCAATCTTGTTACCAGCAAGTCTCTTTACTCGTTCCGTAATACATCATCCCGCAACTAACTCATTAGTTGCAATGCTTGCAAGGCTTAAGTGATGTGTATTACCGAGAGGGCCCAGAGATACCTCTCCGACGATCGGAGTGACAAATCCTAATCTCGAAATACGTCAACCCAACATGTACCTTTGGAGACACCTGTAGAGCACCTTTATAATCACCCGGTTACGTTGTGACGTTTGGTAGCACACAAAGTGTTCCTCCGGCACACGGGAGTTACATAATCTCATAGTCATAGGAACATGTATAAGTCATGAAGAAAGCAATAGCAACATACTAAACGATCGGGTGCTAAGCTAGTGGAATGGGTCATGTCAATCAGATCATTCAACTAATGATGTGATCCCGTTAATCAAATGACAACTCTTTGTCCATGGTTAGGAAACATAACCATCTTTGATTAACGAGCTAGTCAAGTAGAGGCATACTAGTGACACTTTGTTTGTCTATGTATTCACACATGTATTATGTTTCCGGTTAATACAATTCTAGCATGAATAATAAACATTTATCATGATATAAGGAAATAAATAATATCTTTATTATTGCCTCTAGGGCATATTTCCTTCAGTGGGCCCCTGGTCTTGATATTTTGCCAGTATTTTTAATTATTTCCAAAAATAGTCTCCGTGAAGTTTCAGGTCATTCTGAGAACTTTTGTTTCTGCACATAAATAACACCATGGCAATTCTGCTGAAAACAGCATCAGTCCGGATTAGTTCCATTCAAATCATGCAAGTTAGAGTCCAAAACAAGGGCAAAAGTATTTGGAAAAGTAGATACGACGGAGACGTATCAATTCCACATATCATCATCAATCGCTCGGAGATGGATCTTCATCTTCTCCTTCCAGAAGGGATAGTCCGTCACATCGAGGACGGGAATCTTGAGATGCGAATTGTAGCCCTTAAGACATACTTAAACCCCAAGGTTATTAGACCAAAATGAACAGAGTCAAGGAGTACCTTCCTATGATACCAATTGTAGGAACAAAGTATGTCTACCAGAGGGGGTGAATGGGAGTTTTAAAATTTCTTCGAAAATCTCAAAACTCTCGGAACCCAGTAGCTGAGCGAATGAAAGCAAACTACAGCGAGCTAAAACTAGATACCGAATGGAAACTAAAGCATGCATTAAGATACATTACACGAAGGAAAACAGATCGAATATAAACATGGGTAGCAGAGGAAACTGATGGTGCTCGATGGCGACAGGGTATTTGTTCGACCAGTTCGTCCTTCTGCACAAGGACTACATCTGGTTGGAGGGGATGTGACTTAACAAGGAAGATAAACGCTCTTCACCATATTCTCCTCGACAATTGATTCATCAACCGATGTCGATCACTCATGGTAGATACTAGAGGTGATGTTTGAACCTTTACAGACTTCTTCAAGAACCACAATCACTCTTGGTCTTTGAAGAAATTGGCACCTAACCGTCTAGAGAGTTTGCACCTCTCAAGAGTAATAGGGAGAGCGTATTGAACTTAAATTCTAGTGATGTTGAACCACTATCTAATTCTTTGGCTCTAGGGGGTTTTCTCTCGCTGGATTTTAAACTCAAATCGCTCAGAGAGGGAGTTGCTCAACAATCTTCTCAGAATCAAACGGAGCAGCCGCCGGACAAAGTCAGTGCGGGGTGGCTGTTTATAGCCGCAGCCTTCCCTGACGGAAAATGACCATTTTGGACACACGGTCCAGCCAATAGTCAACCGACACATTCTGAATGGTCAGATTTTGGAGCAACGATAACATTACTTGTGGAACAAGTAATGCTAAATCCTCGGTCTGAGACAAATCTCTCTCAATGAAGAAGATCATAGTCTCTTGCTAGCAAGTATTTGCTCGAAACACAAAAAGATTTCTCTCTCAACTTTCATAGGATTTGGGTTTAGCATCAGAGAATCAAAGTTTCGAACACTACTCCCCTCTTAATAGTACGGTGGCCCTATGGCTCAATAAAGAGAAGAAGAATGAAACAAATGCTACGTCTTCACTTCGTTTTCATTCTCCTCGGATGCAATCAAATTCCTCGAACAGACACCGAACCAATTGCTTGAACTTCAGAAATTTTAGGGGTCACTCTTGTCAATATCATCTCCGTGATAACCTTCGCTGCAACGCATGGAGATTATCTTCGTCGTTTGCATCAAAATCCTCGTGATCTCAGGGAACTTTAACTCTGTGTGCACTAGCAAACACATAATTCCCATACTGTTTATGTCAGCAAACTGCAAAATATAAGGGGCCTATCATTGCACCAACAGTTAAAGAAATTCGACTTCTAAAAAAACTAATACCCCTTATAATTTGGAACTGATGGAATATTTTGTTTGCTAGGTGGGGAGATGATGGAGTGTGTTTAATTTCTATTTGTAATGTGATGATTTGGTGGCCTTTCGAGGTTGATTCTATGCTATCCACTAACTAACCTATATTTATGTGGGGAAATTTCTGTGTCGTTGGCTGCATGTACTATATTGGTACCACAATATCACATTGTTTTTCCTAGATGGTGGTAGGGTGCGTGGGATTGATATATTTTTATAGACCAGTTGCTACTAATTGATTTGAAAAATCATTGTCCCAGTCAAAATTGTAAACCAAATCCAAAATCGAATATCTCAATTGAATGAAAGAGTTTCAAAATTAGGGAACATAGTGAATTAAAAAAAAATTGAATGGGGGAGTTTGAGAAATTGTTGCCAAAATCGGGTGACTCAATTCTAAATTGAAAATCTCAATTAATTGTGAGGTCTTAAGAATTAGAAAGCACAGTGTATAGTATAAAAGAATTGAATGGGGAAACTTTGAGAAATTGTTGACCCGTCAAAATCAGATGACACAATTCTATTTGAAGACCTCAATTGAATATGGGCTCTTTAAAAATAGGGATTGTAGTGTTATAGAGGATGTCGGGCGAGTGTTCATGACCTATGTGTTTCTTTCAAAAAAAATTGAAAATATGCTTTTCAATTAATGCAATGTGGTGTGTGCATGTATATACGTGTGTGCGTGTGTGTGATATATTGATTTTTGCTATATATGTTATATAGATGAGTGAGCGAGATTTGTTGATCTCTTCCATGAAAAAATAACGGGTCTGCCAGCGGGTGAAGGCCAAAGAGTGGCGGAGCGGCTGACGAAGGCGATGTCCTCTTATTTTTCAGTCAACCGCACATCCTAGTCTCCTATGTATAGTAGCACATCAATAGATCAAAGTGTTCAATCTCTTCTTTGTAATCAAACTATATGAAGCAATCCATCAACATGGAGAAAATTCCTAAGAACATTTACAACCGGAGCCCTCAAATCCGCTTCAAATGCCCAGGCGAGCTGTCCGGTCACTGTCCCGACGTAAAATTGCCACTCAAGTAGCCTTCACAGATCTGACCTAAACGCCTGGACTAACCGGCACTCCCCATACCCGGCCCATATTTGGGGCAGATGTGGGGATGCCCGGACACGCCCACCACCTCATCTCCGACAAGCCAGGCCTATCCCAAATCCTCTCAAAAAAGACTAGCACTCCACTTTGACCCAACTCCTCCCGCCTCCATCCTCCATTTCCCGCCTTCACGCAGCCACCCAACTCCTCCCTTGCTCCCTGTCCCCCTCCATCATCGTTGATGTCATCGCCGACAACCCTGTCCACCACCATGGTCACGGATGATGCCTTCAGGGAATTGGTCGGGCTCCTCTGCCTGCAACTGATCCTTGCAAGGCGGAGAACCTTGCCCGGAAGGACCGCCGCCAGAGGCAATGTGGGTAGGAGGCAGCGGCGAAGGCAGCTACGGAGGTGGTCGGTGTTGAGATAGCGTTCGTGCCTGGTGGTGAGGGCATGGACTTTGGTGCGACACAGACCAATTCAGAGGTCGTGGCCGCGGGGACAAACAACTTGTCAACGGAGTCCGACTCCGTCCCGCCCTCCTAGTGGATGAGCATCCTGATTTTGAGCTTTTTGCAAGCCGTTCCCGATGGGTCGACGATGGCCAACTTGCCGCAACTCCAAAGGAATTGGGCGATGTCTGGCAATGCCGGCTCCGGGCATGCCCACATGTTGTTCGACAAAACGCCCGACCAAGACCCGATACATTATTTTCCCCCTTTCACACTTGCATTCATAGATTCTTTTGTTGCACATACCATATGATCAAACTTGTAGGATGATAGTTAAATTGCAATGCATATTGTTGGAACAAATATTGCAAGACATGATAAATGATTGTCAAGAATCTTTGCAATTTACCATGATAAGTGATAGGGAACAAGTGGGAGGAGAGGGTGGCATGTAATGAATTACCGTTTACTTCTTATTGTTGAATTTGTGATGAATTTGCATTATATGATGAACATGCATGGATTTGGGTATTGGGATATGAGGAGTGTAGTTGTGAAGGAGGACAAATGAAGACCCGCCAGCGCTGCCCGTGGGTGCGTCTGCGGTGACGTATACGGGCTTGGATATGCCAACTCCGGTCGTAGATGCTCTAAGAATTTTAATCCTTTCAAAATCATATGAAAATCATTTGAATCAAAGAAACCCTCAAAGATAAATCAGGGATTTACGTTTGCCAAAAATAAAAGAGAAAAAGCATCACAAGGCTGTGGTGGACGCCGGGCGTACCTAAGAAAAGATCGAGGGAATAGTGCAGGGTAGTATTGATGACCAGGACACGGCCGGCCGGGAAACCTTGGCGCTGGCCGGTGGCCAGTGTTGTGCTGTGCTGGGGTCAAGAACAAAAAAGGAACAGGCTATCACTCAGTGTACTAAAAAGAAGAAGCTCACCAAACATGTCCAGTGGTGCATGAAATTTCGAGAGTGTGAACATTTACGGAAATGCAAGGCAGAAAAATAAAATACGTGAGTTAATGCATCCAAGATAAGGTCTTTTTTGGTTCATAGGATAGGAATATTATAGGAATAGAAAAACTATAGAAAATGAGATGACATGTATTTGATGCATAGGATAGGAAATTTTTCATTGAGTCTTAGTTAATGTTTTTTTCCTCAAAAATGTGAAGGATTAATTCTTATTCTATATAGAAATAGGAATTCATTCCTACAAACCAAATGGCTTTAAAAAAAATTTCTTTGCAAATCATATTCTATAAAAATCTTATAAAATTCCTACAAATCAAAGGAGGCCTAAATAAAAGACGTTGCCGCCCTCTGGGTTAACTCCTTAACTCCTTAATATATCTCACCTGCCTAGAAAGAAAATTTGCGACAATGGATTTACCGCCGCCGCCCTTGAGGGGATGAACTAGTACCCGACAAACCACGGCATTGGCCGGAAAAAAATTGCGTTAGTCGATTTACCGCCTTCGTCTTCCTCCTTGTACTCATGTTGACCTCCGCCCCTCTCCCCTGACTCAACGCCAGCGACCATCCCATGACCGCACACACACCTGCCAAGCCTCGATTTATCTTTAGCCATGTCATCGCCGTCTCCGGATTGTTCTCGACCCGGTCCAACCGGAGACCGCCCCGGTGCTACGTGCCTGACCTTCTCTTTCGGGAAACCGTCGTGCTGATTCCGTTTTCAAGCAGCTGACGCCGGTTCCATTTTCAAACGATCAACCATTAGCAAACGCGCTGAAAAATGGGGCCAAACCAAGTGGTTAAGCCGGGCCATTGTTGGGGTGCATGCGTACAAGCAGATGCATGATGGTAGTTATCCAGGTCGGTGTGTTAGGGCATCTTCAGCCGTTGCGACCACAGGAGGCATAAAAATCGCCCTCTAGGGACGAGCCGGCGATACAATCGGCGCTGAGGCGGTTTTGCGTCCAGTCGTCGCCCTCAGCTCGCCCCCAGGCGCCGAAATTAGCCCACTTTGCAGCTCAATTTCGATGAATAAAGGGCTCATATGGGCGAGAATAGACCCATATTCGGCGTGGTTTCGCCGTGTCTCGGCGTTTAATTATTAACACAATTATTTCTTATCACATATTTCATCACAGAAAAATCAAATACTTCAACAAATAGTTCAATACAAATTATATAGTTCAACGAATAAAAACTCGTATTTTATCACACGGCGTCTTTCTTGAGCCTCCATAGGTGCTCAATCAGATCTTTCTGCAGTTGATGATGCATCCGTGGGTCTCGGATCTCCTGACGCATACTGAGATAGGCAGTCCAAGTTGCCGGTAGATTGTGATCAACTTCGGCTAGAGGCCCCTGCCTGTAGTATGGTTCAGTGTCAAACACTGGGTCTTCTTGCTCGCTCTCGATGATCATGTTGTGCAAGATGACACAGCAAGTCATAATCTCCCACATTTGATCTTTGGACCAGGTCTGAGCGGGGTACCGAACAACAGCGAATCGAGATTGGAGCACACCAAATGCCCGCTCGACATCCTTCCTGCAAGCCTCCTGAACTTTCGTAAACCAGGTGTTCTTTCCTCCTGCCGCAGGGTTTGAGATCGTCTTCGCAAATGTCGACCACCTCGGATAGATGCCATCTGCTAGGTAGTACCCCTTGTTGTATTGGTGCCCGTTGATCTCGAAGTTCACCGGAGGAGAATGGCCCTCAACGAGCTTGGCAAAAACAGGAGAGCACTGCAGCACGTTGATGTCATTGTGAGTTCCTGGCATACCAAAGGAGTGTCAAATCCAGAGGTCCTGTGTGGCTACTGCCTCAAGCACCATACTGCAACCGCCTTTGGCGTCTTTGTACATCCCCTGCCAACCAAATGGGCAATTCTTCCATTTCCAATGCATGCAGTCGATGCTTCCAATCATCCCAGGAAATCCTCTTGCTGCATTCTGGGCTAGGATCCGAGCAGTGTCTTCCGCATTGGGTGTTCTCAAGTATTGTGGCCCAAACACTGCCACCACTACCCGACAGAACTTGTAGAAACACTCTATGCTGGTGGACTCGGCCATGCGCCCATAGTCGTCGAGTGAATCACTGGGAGCTCCATATGCAAGCATCCTCATCGCTGTCGTGCACTTCTGGATGGAGGTGAATCCAAGAGCGCCAGTGCAATCCATCTTGCACTTGAAATAGTTGTCGAACTCCCGGATGAAATTCACAATCCTGAGGAAGAGTTTTCGGCTCATCCGATAACGACGCCGAAATGTTTTCTTGCCATGAAGTGGAGCATCGGCGAAGTAGTCGGAGTAGAGCATGCAGTAGCCTTCGAGACGATGCCGGTTCTTTGCTTTCACCCGCCCCGGCGCCGAGCCACCTCGCCGCGGCTTTTCATTGCTCGCCAGCAGTTGGGCGAGGGCGGCGAGCACCATGAGATGCTCTTCTTCCTGGACGTCAGCCGCGGCTTCCTCCTCCAGCAGCGCGGCGAGCTCTTCCTCGTCATCGGAGTCCATCGCCGAGTCAGGCAAAATGCCGAACACCTTGCGCTCGGTGGGCGTGTACCCGCCGCTAAACCGCGCCTCCGCGGCCGGAAACGGCGGCCGGAAACGCCCAGCTGCTGTGGGAGGGGCTGCCGCGGCGAAGCGCTGCTATTTTCCGACGGGGGATTGCTATCTAGCGGAGTAGGGTGGCGGCCGTCGCCGGGATATAGCTAGTGGTGGCCGAGAGCGCGGGGGGTGCAAGGCGAGTCGGGGGAAGAAAACCTTGACTTTTCCCCTGTCGGTGTGGGCCAGACGTGCTTTTCCCTAGCGCCGGAGCCCCCAACTGCTTCCCAACGCGCCGGGTTTGGCCTGTGACCGTCGGGCGGAAAAAATGTCTGAACCGACGATTTTCGGCGTCCTGGGGGCACGACTGGGCCGTTTTTCCGGCGCCGGCGCCGAAAAAGTAGCCTGGGGGTTGTTGAAGGCGCGGTTGGAGATGACCTTAGGCGTCCAACTTTCCTATGCCACTCGCGAACCGACTAGATGTTTATGCAGGTGTCAAATCAAAAAAAACGAGAAGTTTATGCACGTGCTTCCATTCCCAGCATTGTGATCATAGCTTTGTGTGGCTCCAAGCAAGTGGCCCAATAAACTGAAGCCCCCACCACAAATGCGTACAGCAGTGGGCACTTGAGCAACCCCCAGCACCAGGACACCGAGATGGACAAGATCAAAAGTTAAAGTTTTGGACTGTTTACATAGGTTTGTCATCATCACCGGATCCGCCTGTATGGGCCACTGATCCGCTGCATGTTGTGCTGTGTGACTCTGTTCAATATGCCCACGTTTACTTTTACCTTTCGTTATAGCAACAACGGCTAATGAGGTTGGGCCCAGATAGATCTTTACGCGTCTATGGAAGGCTAAAATTTCCTGTAAGATTGAGGCTGTGCCTCATTTGACATAATGCTAGGGGTGGGCAAATGAAAGAGCTCTTTGGACACGCCTGATAGAACCGACTACCGAAGCCTGAGCTGCAAGGCAAACTTTTCTCCACATCATTTTTTTTCAAAGCACCTCTCCACATTATTATCATCATTGCAAAACAGAAATCAGCACCCTAAAACCGCTGCCTCAACAAACCACATGGACAAGCCTCAAGGAGGAGAAAGACGTGAAGACACCTCCATCACTCGATCCAGTGGATCTAAGGTTTTCCTCTAAAACCAAAAGAGTACACCTCCACAACGATGCTTGCAAGAAAGGTTGCGGCATTCATGAACGCCATCATCATCGTTCCAATTAAGACCAAAAAGAGGAACTCTCCTAAAGATGTACCGACCACCTGCTATCGCCCACACCGGCACCGACCACCGCCCACCAACCAACCCACCTGCCAAGGCTGACCCTGATCTAACCACACGATCCGATGATCCACTACATCGACCCTCGGCCATAGCCGTCGCCCACAACCGTGATCTTCACCACCGCCGCAGCACGAGGAACAACAACCAGATCAGAGACCCAACTCGCACCCGATCAAGATCAAAGCCGCTCGAGCGAAGCAGTAGAGCAGAGAACTAGCAGAGCCCTCCACCTGCAGCACACCTTGCGCTCGAGAGACGTCACGCCTGCCATGCCCTGCAATTCTCCGTGCCCAACATGTGTCAGCCACTGCCGCGCCCAGCCGCCGATCCGCGTCCCACGTAGACATCTGGCGCCGAGCACCAAATGTGTGCAGCCACAGCCGCACGCTGTCCACGCGCAGATCACACTCTCCTGGACATCGGCTTCATTATGCCCCATGTGTACATCCAGAGAGCGGTACCATTAGTTACAACTCAGGTAAGATAGCAAATGATCTGCATCCTTCCATTCCTTCCACACAGACAGACTACCGTTGTCGATATGGAAGGGCATATTATTTGTACCATATGTCTGTATGGCAACTAGTGGGTAGTGCTTGCAATGCTCATTGTGGAAGATTTGGACATTTCAAAGAAAGCAAACTAGGAAGTACAGCTGCAATAAAGTCAGCAAAAGTGGGTGCAATCTAAAGGCATCCACGTAATGGGCCTAATGGCCTGGGCTGGCGGTACAGCCCGTTAGTTTTAGGGTTAATTAAAAATAAAGGTCGCTTTTTTAGGGTCAAGTAAGCCTTACTTGGGAGTCAAGTAAACCTCTCTATATAAAGAGAGGAGATGTATCAATCTAATCAAGCAAGAATTAAGAAGGAAATCCCTTCCATCTTGCCCGGCCGTGAGCAAAAGGCCCCCGGCCGGCCCTCTCGCGCCCTCCTTCTAGCAGCGCCATAACAATTTGGTATCAGCTAGCTTCGGTTCGATCATGTCTTCACCGCCGCCCAACCCGTCTCTTCCGCTGCCGGTCACGACCGTCGCCCCGCTCCTGCCCATGCTGGGATCCTCCGTCGCGCCCGCCCCCGTCGTCCTCACCCCGGAGGTGTCCGGAGCGCTGCGGGACCTAACACAGGCGGTCCAGGAGATCCACCTGTTCTTGGCCGGGTCCTATGGGCCGCACCCGGCTGCGCCGGCCATCACCGCCATCGCGCCGCCGTGGCTGCCGTGGCAGCCGCCGCACCAAGCGGCCCCCGCCGCGCTCGCCGGGCCGCTGCAGCTGCCATCCATCGCCCCGTCCTGGCTGTCGTGGCAGCCGCCGCACCAGGCGGCCTCCGCCGCGCTCGTCGGGCTGCTGCAGCAGCCGCTACAACTGCCATCCACCGCCACCACCGCCCCGTCCTGGCTGCCGTGGCTGCCACACCAGGTGGCCTCCGCCGCGCTCATCGGGCCGCTGCAGCGGCTGCCATCCACCGCCCCGCCCTGGCTGCAGTGGCAGCCACCGCTCTTGGCGACCTCCGCCGCGCCCGGCGCTCCGCCGCAGCAGCCGCTGCAACTGCAGCAGCCATCACCGGTCAGCTCCGGCCCCGCATCGATCGTGCCGACGGGAGTCCCGATCCACCAGATCAAGTTCCCGGCGTCGCCATCACCGCTTCCTCAGGGCGTCCCCATCCAGCAGATCAAGCTTCTGCCGTCGCCGTCACCGCTTCCAGCTTGGATCACTACCCGCCACGTGTCGGCGACGGTGAGGCTGCAGGCTGCTGCACGCGGCCTCCTAGCGCGTCGGCGTGTGCGGGAGTTGCGTGGTCTGCAGCTGCCGCTCCTCCCAGTTGCGCTTCGCTGCGCAAAGGACCTCGATCTCGTTCACTGCGTCGGGGATCTTGGGCATGTTGTTTCCCCCACGGACAACGCCCTCAAAGTCTGCGACATCAGCGGTTGGGGAGGCGCACCCCTTCTCGCCATTGTCCACCGACAACCCTCCACTCTTCTATGTGCGGTGCCGACCAACAGCCGTCCGGCGAGGAGAAGGCATGGTGTCACCGACAAGAGCGCACCGCGTAGCACCACTGCATTCCGCTGCCGGCCGCCGCGAGGGCGCCTCTGCTGGTCGCTCTTGCGACCACTTCCAGGTGGCCATACACATGCACTCCTTTTGTCCAGATGGTGTTCATGAAATCCAGGTGGCTGTACACGTGCACGTCCAACGTGCGGATGGTATCCACTTTTTGTTAAGAGGTCCAAAATAAATCATCCCAGTCCATTTCAGGTTGAGAGTAATAAAACAAGCCGAGATGTAAAAGGCTTGTTTTTAGGTGTTAGGTTTGTGTTGCCTCGAGTCATGGTTATAAGTTGGTTAGGCTGCAGCTTGAGGACAAGCTGCATGTCTAGGTGGGGTGTAGTGTTGAGTACGTAATGGGCCTAATGGCCTGGGCTGGCGGTATAGCCCGTTAGTCTTAGGGTTAATTAAAGATAAGGGTCGCTTTCTTAGGGGTCAAGTAAGCCTTGCTTGGGAGTCAAGTAAACCTCTCTATATAAAGAGAGGAGATGTATCAATCTAATCAAGCAAGAATTAAGAAGGAAATCCCTTCCATCTTGCCTGGCCGTGGGCAAAAGGCCCCCGGCCGGCCCTCTCGCGCCCTCCTTCTAGCAGCGCCATAACACATCCTGATAACAAAGGAACATGAGAATCACTTGAACATGGTGTGTTCAACCCAAACCATAGTTGCACATGCTAACATAGAGCTATGGTTAGATATATGGTAGTCCAACATTTAAACATTCTGGTGAAAATACTATAGATGCAATTTGTCAATAATTAGGACACCATGGCCGCATGGAATCAGGGATGGACAGAGGGCCTTCTGTAAATCTCCCCTATCACTGCTTGTGAATATGCAGTAGGGACCCCCTCCACCCCCCCCCCCCCCCCCCCCCCCCTAACTATAGTGTTGGCAAAGAAGAGATACAAAAGGAAGTCTTGTGAACCAAAGTAGCAAATTCCTGACAAATGACAACATGTAATCAGGGAAAAGGACAGTGGGACATTAACAATTTAGAAACAAATACCTAATTCGGTCAAGGATAATCGACACCAACTATTCTGGTATCTTAAGACCAGATTCTGGCAAGATACAGATAAATACTCCCTCTGTAAAGAAATATAAGGGCGTTTAGATCACTAAGTATATAACAATAGGGCATGCAATAAAACAGAAAGAACAGTATGCTAAGACCCAGCATGAAAAATTGAAAATAGTCAGCATGGTTTTCATATATAAGCAGCACAAGACCAAGTTTTTGCAGCACCATATGTTTGGGAGGAATGGGAGGTGAAAGGAAGCTGCATACCTTTTGACTCCCAAAGTCTGGGAACTTTGTTCTTTCTCAAAATCCCAATGCTCGCAAATCCAGCACAAGATGTCAAGGCATTAATAAACTTCCTCCCGGCATCTCATAATTCGCGCTCGAGTTAAATGAATCAGGAGAATGTAGGTTCATTATAAAAATGCAGAACATGAGACAGACAAGTAAACAGTACCAGAATAGAAGCATGCCTATGTAATTAACGTAATGATGGATAAGCAGATTGCATGTGCGGTTTGAAGTGTTTTAGTAAGAAGATAGCAAGAGTCACCATATTATAATTCATGAAGCACTCGAGACAACAACAACACATCTGCACACAGATTAACATACATTTGCAATTCCCTCACAATCTAGCATATGGATCATGGAAACCAGAAGGGTCTTCTTTTAGAGCTACAACAGAAAGAGTTGGAGCTACTATAGGGTAGTCTAACATGCTAGCTTTCAAATGTTGGAAGTTAAATAAGAACATTTCTCATAAAGTGCTAAAATGAGAGCAAATGAAAGATAGATGGTCCTAGATCACATGTTCTGGTAATGCTCATGTTGATGGTCTGTCTTTTCTTCTCCTATAAATCTTCTTAGCAGAACGAGGAGGTACAGCATCAGTACTACTGGTATTTGGAACATGATCTTCCGGAGACTGGTTGAAATTTGGTGTTGGGCTTGCTTCCAAAACATCTGTATTCTGTGACCCACTTGCAGTAATCTGCCTCCTCAGATATAACATCTCACCTTTTGCTGTGGCCAATTCCTCTTCAAGCTTTGTACTCCTGATTTCACTATTCTCTCTCTCCATCCCAAGCCTTTTAATAAGATGCTGAGCATCCACCATATTTTTCTGAGCTTCGGCTGTACTTTTCTTTTGCTCCGAAAGAGCCGCTGAAAGAACCTCTTTCTCTTCTTTAATAGCAGAAATCCTGGAAACAGTGCTATCAAGCTTATTAGACAGAAATAATGTACTCTCATTCACCTCATTTAGTGAAAGAGTGGCCTCATCCAAGTCTGCTTGAAGAGCTCTTCTAGCTTCAGATTCCACCTGTGATTGTTTCACCAATGCCTCAAGCTCCCTCTTTAAAGTAGCATTAATCCTTCGTTCTCTAACAAGCTCATCTGTTGTGGACTCTAACTTTTTATATGTATCCAGCAATTCTTTACTAAGTTCATCATGCACTTCTGTAATAGACACCAATTGATTAGAGGTGACTTCAAGATCTTCTTGTGTCTTTTGATGTATCTCCTTCACTGAGGCCAATTCATCTGAAAGAGCTTTAGAAACTGATTCCGCTTCTTCTACTTTCTTAGTCAGAGCCTGTTTCACTTCATTAGACTCATTTGTGAATTCTGAAATCTGGGTTGTCAAGTCATGGTTTGATATATTTACTTCATTAAGCTCTTCGGACAGTTTGAACAACTCATTTCTGGATTCTTTAAGTGCATCTTCAGTGGACTGAACAAGATCCGACATTTTTTTCCGGGTCTCAACTTCATTGAGTAGCATTGTTCTGTTAGCTTCCAATTCACTGTTTAACTCGGCAATTATACTTCTGTCTTCACTAGAGTCACTTAATGCAGTAGAAAGTCGTTCCTCGAGTTGATTGAGCTGACCATCTTTATTGGACAATAGTTCAGAATCGCGAGAGGCCCTCATCTTAGAAGCAGTTTCCAATTCCGTGTACTGTTTCATTAACTCGCTTATTTTTTCCTCGGCATCACTCTTTGCACTGCACAATGTTTGGACATACTCATTCAATGAATCAATTGAGGATATCTTTGATTTTATATCATTTTTAGCTGCATAAACATACTTCTCCAGTTGCTCCATTCTAGAATTTGCATGTTCCAGGCTCTCTTTAGTCTGATTAAACATCAAGTGCAGGCTCTGGTAGTCTCCTTCCTTGGTTGAAAGTGATGAACTGAGTTCTGTAATGTTTTCCTCCTTGTCATTTACATCTTGGCTAAGCAGATTTACCTTGCCATGTAAAATATCAAGTGTTTCCAACTTGTCCCTCAAATTTTCTTCAAACCCATGTTTCTCTTCCTCTGCTTGTGCAATGCTAATCTCAAGATCATGTATTTCATGTTTAAGCTGTTCAACTAGCTCCTTCTCCTTCATAACTTCCTCATTTAAATTTTTTACAGTTCTCTTAGTTGAGGCCAATCGATCAAGAAGAGAAGCTTCCTCGTCCTGGAACATCCTAGCTTGTTTCTTCTGTGCCACTTGTTCGTCCAATAGCCTTTTCTCATAGTTCTCTCTAAGCAAAGACATCGCTGCCTCATCTTCAGCCAATTTGATCTCCATCTGGGGAAATAGAACATCAGATTTGTTAGTTCATAGTCCTTTACGAATTCAATGTACGTAGACATAGAATTTCAAGAAAGTTTTTGACACATAATCTCTGCACTGTGAAAGCCATTCTAGTATATCTAAAGCAACTCATCTTGGTTTATCAAATATATCCAGGTCATGTTAACAACCAAGACAAAGGGGCAGGAAATATGCATTCAGAAACATCCCTGTGAAAGTAGTATGTGCATAGTATTAAGGCCCATGGCAAAGAATAGAACATCAGCAAAGTAAACATATAGTATATATTTCATTTGCTGGGATTTCTAAACAATTACTGAAAGCCTTAAACAATACAGAAGGCCACCTGGAATGAGTCTCAAGATGATGAAGCTTATCAAGGCATGCATACCATAGATGCTGAATCAAATTCAGGCACACACAAAAAAGGTACAACAGATATATTTGAAACATTTATCGGACAACAGATCCTGAGCAAAATAATTAAGAAAGGATGATTAACTGTAGGTCATGTCTGACATTTAAGCATGCATCAGGACTTACATGTCAAGTGCTAAATGAAACTGAATACCATGAATGCAGGATAGACACCAAATTTGCCATTAAAGTGATGTGTGCTACTGCGCTACTTTGCAGCAGCAGCAGAAGCATTCAATTGGGTATGTAGTGTACTGATATTCGAGCTAACAGGTTAGTTAACATTTTCTATTTACGTGTATTTGAAATTAGGATGGTGCCGATGCGGATGAGATGGTGACCAAAGGTTTGTAGATGGCATACAGATGAGATGGCTGACTGCAAGGCCTTCTTTTCACGTTGAGTAGTACCAAGAAGCCCAGCCAGAAGCCCAGAAGCAATAACTGCAATTGTATTCAGAAGACTAGCAAGTGGATTCCCTGGAGATGGCCTTTTCACCTCAGGCTGAGGTGGTCCAGCCCTAGTTTCTTCAGGCTGCATTTCCTCAGACATCTGAATGTCCATTTTATCTGTAAGAACAATGCCATAAATTTATCAGGCTTATCAACTCATGGTCAGGTAGTATAACATAAGGAAACTGACTAATAATGGGCAAATCATATTGGCGTGAAAAAGAGTGGGTACATATGGACAAACTTGGCTTTTGTTGCTCTGCTTCTCAAATGGCCAATACCATGCTACTTTATAACCTTGAAAAAATTAAATGCTCTCCCAAAGAGACGTGACCACACTAAAACATGTGAAACAATCATATCATTAATCAATTCAAAAGTGGCATCATCAATAAAACACAAATAGGCATGCCTTTGTTTTTTTAGTCAATGTACCTCACACCAGAACGCAGGACGTAATAACACATTCCCAGAGGCTTGAGTAACTCCTGGTCTTGTGCACTCATCACATCAAGCTAGGACTTAATAAGGCTATTTTTCTCCCTAGCTTTACAGATACACCGTCCCATAAGTGAATGCATGAAAGCACAGATCAACCTGCTTAATTAAATGTCCCATACCCATTCCCATATAAGGTAATTCTCAATCACCCGTATGAATCCTTTTTTCTCCGTTTTTGGGAGTTTTTTTTGGCCTCTGGCTGAATTAAGAGAGGACAAGTGTAATTCTGGGGACCAGGAGGGGTACAACCTGTGTGTGCATCTTGCTGCCAACCATGACTTTGGACACACGTCCTCCGCTTCACTTGATGCAGATACTTTGGTCGGTTTCTAACCTCCTCTCGATTCTCTTCACGTGTCCGGTTCTCTCTCGAAGACTCCGGGCAAATCCACGCCGCCCCACCGCTATACGAGCTTATAAAATGGCTCCACCATTGCCCCGTTCCTCCCCAACTGCGGCACCCGCTTCTTCCCAGCTAAACCACCGCCACCCCACTTCCGCCCCCATGTCCATCTCCGCAGCATTGTGGATGGCATCCTGCGCACGGATGCCTCAAGTGGGGTTGGCTGACCTCTTCTCCTGCTCAATGTTGACAGCTGGGGCGAGCCGCCACTACCGCACCTCCCCATCTGCCTACTCCGCTGCTCTTGCCCACATGGATGGCAACGGCAAACATCCCATCCCTACTGTGTACCAGGCGCCGACATCGGTGGTGAACGGCGGTATGGGAGACAGCAAGCAGTGGCCCGAGCCGGAGACGAGGAAAAGGAGAAGTCGTGGAGGAGAGAAAGAGACGGGGAAGAGCAGAGGTGGTCCTGTGATGCCGACGACTGCCTCTCAATTTTCTTTCGCGCCGTGAATCTCTCGATCAGGCTCTCCCTTCCTGATAGCTCTCTCTCTCTCCCTCTCTCGGTCGGTCGAAAGTGAAGAGAAAGAAGGAAGCGAGCGAGAGGCCCCACAGACGGCAGCGCCTGTCAGCAGACCTCCGTCGTGGCCGGCGCAGGCGCCGCACCCGTAGCCCTACCAGAGGAGCGCCTGGGGTTCTGCTTATGCTCGCTGGCCGGCCGCGGCCTCCGGTTCCCACTCCCTGACCTGCGCGGCTCCTCCGCAACGTCGTCCTTTCCACAAGAACACCTGAACTATGGATGTAGCCATATACAGACTTCCACAAGGCCTCCTCCCTTGGTGCCTCGACCCATCCCTACCCATGCCGGCCCCTGATGGCCTCCGCCCTCCTCTAGCCGCCTCTCTGCCCCGGTCTGGCCTTCTTCGTTTTTAAGAGAGCCCAGTATGCACGATGCTCCTACTCCAGTTGTCCTGCTGCACGTAGCTTCCCACATCAGTAGCTTCCCAGATCAGGGTCTTCCAGTATGCCGCCGGCAACGACGCTGGTACTGAAGCCCGACTCCTCCTGCCCTGGTGCCATTCCCCTTTTTTTTCCTATCCTGTGAGAATTTTATACATTTGCCTGTTGCTATTGCTACATATGATGTATTTTTGCTTCCAAATTTTTTTGCATTTGATTGTCAGTTGATGTGAACTCATTGAAGGTTCGGGTGTAATGTGTAGTCTGAAGACATGGGGTGTTGTTTTGCAACGCATACAATCCAGATTGGCCCTGGGTAATGAATTTGAAATTGTCATATATGAGTTCAGATCTTCCGGTATAATGAACTCTTGATGTAAAAATCAAAAGGCTTGCTGCATAAATTTAGGTTGCAGCATAAATTTAGATTGGCCATGGATAATCAAACTGTATTCATAATTAAATTGATGTATACACTGACATATGGACATTATCTTCGCTGAAGATGAGCCTGAGACATCAAGCTACAGCTAATGAAGTGAGCATAATGTTGATATTAGTATTCAGGTTATGCATCGCTAAAAAGCTTCTGTAGGTTTAGCTTTGTAGTACCATGGTTGACTTTGTATCATACACTAGCTACTGAAGTAGGATCAGCTTGGTCTTGTGTCATACACTAGCTACTAATGTGTACAAGTGGATTAACATATTCACCACTTATTTTGCTGTGTATAGGTTCAAATAATTATTTTGATAATTTGACCATTTTGCAATGTAATAACTACACCTATTACATCTACAGGAATGCCACAGGCACATAGCTAATGCAAGCAGTACACATTACCTTATACATTATATTTTGTGAGGCTTCCTATTTCGATGTTTCCTTTTGGCCTTCTATTGCAACTTTGAACCTTTTTTGTGTCACAGTAAATGTTATGAGATTGCAGGATAAGGAGCTTGCTATTGTGGTTGTGCTTGCAATAAAAAGAAGTCCTAACTATCCATGTCAGGTATACAGATTTAGACCTTCATGTCGTAATAACAGTTCCTCTCTGTTTAAAATGCATAACCACTTCTATTAAGACCTCACCAAATCTAATTTCTTTCTGTTGCTGTAGTGAGATTTTGCCTGCCATTGATGCCATAACAAATAGTGTAAATGTTGGGTTAAGTCCTCGGTGTTCACTGGCTAGACAGGGAAATCCTTCCATTCTGAAACATGTATTGTGCACTACACACGCATATGAGCATCATGACTTTGCTTGGATAGGCTGAACATCAATACATTTGGAATTAATATTTACTGGATCTGCAAGTCTTATTTTACCCCTTGTTGATGTCTACATTTTTGTCGCTTTGACTTTTGGATGCTCTGCCTCGAATACTGCTGAGCATAGGTATCATTCAGGTGGGTGTGATTTTGTTTTTCTCTTCTCTGTGGACAGTGTAATTTGGATAAAGCAATAAACTTGATACAATACTATTTCCCACAATTCATACAACTAGTAAACAAAATCCCCCCTAAAAAAGGAAGTAAACAACATATCAATAGAAACAAAGAAAAGGATGAATCAAACAAAAGATAAATAAACATGTAAAAGTTCACAAATTATACGGAAAACAACACACGGTCCTACTAACGAAGGCACGCCGCGCGGGTATCAGCTAGTTAGAACAAGGACAAATGCTCTTTCTGATGCAGAAATGCTTAGTTCATGCCAATTCAATTGGCATTTTCCAAAACTACTACTCCCTCCGTCCAGAATTACTTGTCACAGAACTAAAATAATTCTGGACGGAGGGAGTATTTGACATGAAATGGATAGCAGAGCATACATTTTATTGTGGAAGCAGCATACCGCATTCAATGTTGCACAAATAACATTTAACAAAACTGAACATAAGAAAAACACTCTTATGAGTGTAAGTCAGCACTATCACCGCCGAGTGATTTGGCCAAACTATTTCGTAACAGGGATGGTTTAGAACATGCAGAGTGGCCATTGGCATACAAGGTTTTGGGGCTGTTTGGTTTCTGCCGGAGTCAGCCTTGCCAGTGGAGGGCACGCCAAATAATTGGCGAGCGATTTGGCCGCCGGCGCCTCGCCAAAAAGTTGGCGCAAATATAGACTAGAAGAGCTACGATGGGCAGGGTGAGCCAAAAAATCGGCGCTCATCCAAACGAACTCGCCAGCCTGGTCAACTACCAATATTTTGGACGGGCGGCCGCGGGCAGCGATCCAAACAGCCCCTTTGACTTCCTCAGGGCGATGATTAGCCTAGCCAGCTAGCCATTTGCAGGCTTTGGACTAAAGTTTCAGAAAATCTCCAAGGATCCGTGAAGGTTCCAACCTCAAGGGTTATGTGTTCAAGAAACATTTGCATCAGTATTTTTTAGGAGATCCGCGTCAGATTTCAAACTAAGAATCTCATAGATCATCCCCACGCTGAGCAGAGCCCTACTCACCAGTGACGAGATCGACCGCTGAGGGCTGCGCTGCGGAGGTCGCCGCGTCACGGAGGCGCAGGAGCGGGAGCACGGAGATCCCGACCAGGAGCACGGCCCTCCTTCGCGTGGCCGCCGACGATGCCACCACCGACGAGGAGCGGGCGGCGTCGGGCGAGGCAGCGGCTGTGACGGCCCCCCGCGGCGAGCGGGAGAGTAGTGAGAGGCGCCGCGGCGGCGGCGGCGGCTGCGCCGGCGGCGAGACGACGAGGAGGTGGTGGTAGGCCATGCCGTCGCGTCGGCCACCCTAAAACCCTAGGCCAATCCCCAAAATCCCTTCAGCTCTCGCTGCTTGGTCCCTTCCGCTCACTATAGGAGGTTGTGGAGTAATAACTAATAACGACGATCATTTTACTTCATTTTAGTGGCAGCAGTGGAAAATGATGCGTGGTGGCGTCGCGCGGAAGCGAGGTGGAAGGAGGAGGAAGGGAGGCGAATGGGAAGGAGGATGAAAGTGGCTCCGGTTCAGAGGGGTGGTATACTACACTACCGAAACATTAGAGCATCTCTGATAGACGGATGTCTCGTCGCCTGCGTATAGATCTCTACTTCTAACTAGTATAACGTCCGTTCGTTGCCACAGGCTTTTCAAAATTTATAATCAGTATCTTTCATTTATCATCCCCTCATATTGGGTGATTATGGGGTGTTCTAATTAAAAACACAACAATCAAATATTAAGAAATTTCACCGAACGAACAACAACGAATAATACAATATCTATCAAACGAATAAAATGAGGTCATATTTTTGGTCCGTCATGCACTTCTGTTGAAAAGTGACTATCCCTTTTAGAATCAACCCATTGTTTGCTCGCACGCAAAAAAATACATCTCTAAAGTGGGGAACCGATCGGTGCCAAAAAGAACTCAAACTCCTATCCAATCTCGACTTCGTGCTCTTCCACTTCCATTGATAAAGATGGGACGTCAAGGGTTTCATCATGATGACCTCGAGCAGCCGCCGACATCCCTCCTCACATCTACCCCTACCCCCTGCTGTCGCTTGCACTGTCCTTGCTCCTCGAGGGAGTTAGGGACACAATGTTCTCTAGGATGGGCATGACCAGATCCACGAGGAGGCCACATTCTTCCATGGGAACCCAACCAAGCACACCACCCTCCGCAACCATCCAATCCCGGCCTAACAAAGTCAAGACCCGCCATCGATCCACAAATCAGGCTCGCCGCATCCAGGTTCACTGCAAGTCTGCGACGAGTCTGTAGTCGACATCTTGACTTTGGCTATCCCCACGGAAGAATCATCGGATCCTGCTTACTTTTACCATCACTTCATCTCTTCCCAAGGCAGCGACACCACCCAGCCAATCACCACCACCGCTTGCGGCTTGCCTACATAAAATCATGAGAAATCCCCACGGCGGTGCTGTAAGATCACCTTGGCGACCTCGACAGTGACCGACTGGTCTAAGATCTAAGCTAGCCGCTCTTTGTAGAAACCAATAGAAGTAGGCATATGACTCAGATTTGTTCTTTGGTGTGCATGCGTTTCTTGCTGCCCACCAACTCTTGTCTACAACTCACCTATCTCTGTACTAGCTCTTGGTCTACAACTCGCCTATCTCCATGCTCGAGACGACCAAGCTCGATGCGCAAGCCGCATACGTCTGCTAGAGCTATATCCAGGCCCTATGATTTTTGGATCACTGGCACTATGGGTGCCAGGACCGGAGTCGCCCTCATCCACCAAGTGGATCAAGGAGGCACACCACCTAGACTCTACATCGCAACATTTTGTGTTTTCCTATAAAAAGTAAAGAACCTTCTCTAATAAACGTAAATATAACCTTTTGGTTTTATAGTCTCAACTTTCCTACACTCCAATACCAGAAGGATTTCTTGGTTTTATTTAATGACCTTCTTGAATGTCATTCACTTAGAAAGGTAGTAATACAATCTGTGATATTAAGGCAAATTATTAGTCATATTAAAGTGCAAAAGGCCCTATAGGAGTCAAAGCATGACTTTTATGGTTATACTGTAATTTGCAAGATCTGAGATTTATGCAAGTGTACAATTAAAGAAGAGCCAATTAAATAGATTTTCACATTCAGAATAGTACGATTAGCAGTAGCATTTCAATTTTTTCATGTGTTGATCAGCTTGCTAGGTGGTTATCACTAAGCATGTTGGAACGATGAGCATAACCTAACTTAGTTCAGTACGTGTTGCTGCAAATTAGTTCAGTACGTACGAAGCTGTTGCTAATTTCAATGCCTGGCTGTTGCAAGTTTATAATGAAAAAGTACTTCAGGTCAAAGGTCAGGGAATATACACTTTTGTTATCATGGTTGTTTCCTTATAGTGAACAACTTTGATCACCACTTCAGCAGCTACTATCTATAAGAAGACATTAGCTAAGTAGATACAGGCAAAGAAAGCATGTAGGCAAAACCAGAATTAAAAACATCCTTCTCAATGGAGCTCGTGCAGTTCGGAAGACCGTAATCATCGATGAGGGACCCCTCCGATGGTAGCATGGCGTGACAATTGCCGTCAATGACGACACCCAAAGTACCTTGCATAATCCATCGATCCAGTTCGGAACAATCAAGCACATACCTTGCAAAGTGATGTGGATCTGAAGCAGAGGTGGGAAGGTAAAGGCTCAGGTGAGGTGGAATGAGACGTTGATATAGACGTGCACGCATGAGAATAAGGTGGTGCCCAGGATGGATCTCCATCGGAGGAGGCCGGATCCGCTGGGGAGGAGGTCGCTGTAGTACCTGCCATCTGTGCGATGGATCACGGGGCTGGCAGGCAGGGGGGGGATAGGAGGGAGCGGGTGGGCTAGAGCGCAGATGGCGGGTGCCCCCGACGACGGCTGGGAAGGATGGTGGAGGAGATGGATGAGGATGGCGGCGGCGGCGTCTGCGGTTGCGCCTCGTCCGCAGCCGTGCTGGTGGTGGTCGATGCGAGAGCCGGATGGCGTCGGCCAGAATCAGGCAGGGGCGACAAAGATTTAGAGGAGAGAGAGAATGGAGGTGATGAGCGATGGGAGGAAGGGCCACCGGCGATTGGGGTGGCCTCAGATCCGCCCTCCGTGGCCGCCTATTTCATGGGACGAACACCCGTGCACACCGTTGGGCTCGCCTTCGGCCGCTGCCTCGCCGACATTCACGACGTAGAGCCCCTTCCTCCGATCCCATTTGCCAGGGAGGCAGCGCCATCCTTCATCGTAGAGAACGAGTCCACACTGAGATCCCAACCAGATCGTGATTGCGCCTCCCCAAACCGCAGCGGCACATCCCACTCCATCAACGACCAACCTATATGAGGCGGAGGGTCAGTGTAGGACGCGAGCACCGTCACCATGGACGTGGGGGACGCCGTAGGTGGGAAGGAGGCGGCGACGGCGTCTGTGTCAGGAAGATCGCACGACGGTGGCGGCATTTACTCGAGGGGATCGAGAGGAGCTGCGTTTGGTGCCGGGTGGGTTCTTTGATGCGTGCGTGGGGCTGGAGATTGTGATAGGTGATCAGGTGAGGGCGTGTCATACCTGGATCGATAGCCTTACCATACCTGGTGGTAATTTAAATTTATTACCATATTCGATATTTCCCGAGTTATGGCCTTACCATACCTGGATTGATAGCCTTTGGGGTAATTTAAATTTATTACCATATAATTACCATATTCAAAATTTCCTGAGTTATGACCTTACCATACCTGGATTGATTTATTACTATACGTGGATTAATTATGATTTATTACTATACGTGGATAGCCTTACCATACCTGGTGGTAATTTAAATTTATTACCATATTCGATATTTCCCGAGTTATGGCCTTACCATACCTGGATTGATAGCCTTTGGGGTAATTTAAATTTATTACCATATTCGATATTTCCCAATTTATGGCCTTACCATACCTGGATTGATAGTCTTTGGGATAATTTAAATTTAGTACCATATAATTGCCATATTCAAAATTTCCTGAGTTATGACCTTACCATACCTGGATTGATTTATTACTATACGTGGATTAATTATGATTTATTACTATACGTGGATAGCCTTATCATACCTGGTGGTAATTTAAATTTATTACCATATTCGATATTTCCCGAGTTATGGCCTTACCATACCTGGATTGATAGCCTTTGGGGTAATTTAAATTTATTACCATATTCGATATTTCCCAATTTATGGCCTTACCATACCTGGATTGATAGCCTTTGGGGTAATTTAAATTTATTACCATATAATTACCATATTCAAAATTTCCTGAGTTATGCCCTTACCATACCTGGATTGATTTATTACTATACGTGGATTAATTATGATTTATTACTATATGATTTATTACTATACGTGGATAGCCTTACCATACCTGGTGGTAATTTAAATTTATTATCATATTCGATATTTCCCGAGTTATGGCCTTACCATACCTGGATTGATAGCCTTTGGGGTAATTTAAATTTATTACCATATAATTACCATATTCAAAATTTCCTGAGTTATGACCTTACCATACCTGGATTGATTTATTACTATACGTGGATTAATTACGATTGATTACCATAAATACGTTGGGTATTGCCGGTCAGACGAGAAAAGAGAAAAACCGGTGGGAGGGGCTGGTGGGAGGTGGGACGAAGAAAAACCGGTTGAAAATAAATCGGTTGAAAATAAACCGGTTGAAAGTGGGGGGGGACTATTCAACCAATTCGTCCATTAGGAGTAGAGATTGACGAATTGGTTGAATAGGGTAGTCCCTTCACTTTTAATCGGTTTATTTTCAACCGGTTTATTTTTAACCGGTTTTTCTTCGTCCCACCTCCCACCAACCCCTCCCACCGATTTTTCTTTTTTCTCATCTGACCGGCAATACCCAACGTATTTATGGTAATCAATCATAATTAATCCACGTATAGTAATAAATCAATCCAGGTATGGTAAGGTCATAACTCAGGAAATTTTGAATATGGTAATTATATGGTAATAAATTTAAATTACCCCAAAGGCTATCAATCCAGGTATGGTAAGGACATAACTCAGGAAATATCGAATATGGTAATAAATTTAAATTACCACCAGGTATGGTAAGGCTATCGATCCAGGTATGGCACGCCCTCACCTGATCACCTATCACAATCTCCAGCCCCACGCACGCACCAAAGAACCCACCCGGCACCAAACGCAGCTCCTCTCGATCCCCTCGAGTAAATGCCGCCACCGTCGTGCGATCTTCCTGACACAGACGCCGTCGCCGCCTCCTTCCCACCTACGGCGTCCCCCACGTCCATGGTGACGGCGCTCGCGTCCTACACTAGTCCTCCGCCTCATATAGGTTGGTCGTTGATGGAGTGGGATGTGCCGCTGCGGTTTGGGGAGGCGCAATCACGATCTGGTTGGGATCTCAGTGTGGACTCGTTCTCTGCGATGAAGGATGGCGCTGCATCCCTGGCAAATGGGATCGGAGGAAGGGGCTCTACGTCGTGAATGTCGGCGAGGCAGCGGCCGAAGGCGAGCCCGACGGTGAGCACAGGTGTTCGTCCCATGAAATAGGGGGCCGCGGAGGGCGGATCTGAGGCCACCCCAATCGCCGGTGGCCCTTCCTCCCATCGCTCATCGCCTCCATTCTCTCTCTCCTCTAAATCTTTGTCGCCCCTGCCTGATTCTGGCCGACGCCATCCGGCTCTCGCATCGACCACCACCAGCACGGCTGCGGACGAGGCGCAACCGCAGACGCCGCCGCCGCCATCCTCATCCACCTCCTCCACCATCCTTCCCAGCCGTCGTCGGGGGCACCCGCCATCTGCGCTCTAGCCCACCCGCTCCCTCCTATCCCCTCCCCCTGCCTGCCAGCCCCGTGATCCATCGCACAGATGGCAGGTACTACAGCGACCTCCTCCCTAGCGGATCCGGCCTCCTCCGATGGAGATCCATCCTGGGCACCACCTTATTCTCATGCGTGCACGTCTATATCAACGTCTCATTCCACCTCACGTGAGCCTTTACCTTCCCACCTCTGCTTCAGATCCACATCACTTTGCAAGGTATGTGCTTGATTGTTCCGAACTGGATCGATGGATTGTGCAAGGTACTTTGGGTGTCGTCATTGACGGCAATTGTCACGCCATGCTACCATCGGAGGGGTCCCTCATCGATCATTAGGGCCTTCCGAACTGCACGAGCTCCATTGAGAAGGATGTTTTTAATTCTGGTTTTGCCTACATGCTTTCTTTGCCTGTATCTACTTAGCTAATGTCTTCTTATAGATAGTAGCTGCTGAAGTGGTGATCAAAGTTGTTCACTATAAGGAAACAACCATGATAACAAAAGTGTATATTCCCTGACCTTTGACCTGAAGTACTTTTTCATTAGAAACTTGCAATAGCCAGGCATTGAAATTAGCAACAGCTTCGTACGTACTGAAGTAATTTGCAGCAACACGTACTGAACTAAGTTAGGTTATGCTCATCGTCCCAACATGCTTAGTGATAACCACCTAGCAAGCTAATCAAACATGAAAAAATTGAAGTGCTACTGCTAATCGTACTATTCTGAATGTGAAAATCTATTTAATTGGCTCTTCTTTAATTGTACACTTGCATAAATCTCAGATCTTGCAAATTACAGTATAACCATAAAAGTCATGCTTTGACTCCTATAGGGCCTTTTGCACTTTAATATGACTAATGATTTGGCTTAATATCACAGATTGTATTACTACCTTTTTAAGTGAATGACATTCAAGAAGGTCATTAAATAAAACCAAGAAATCCTTCTGGTATTGGAGTGTAGGAAAGTTGAGACTATAAAACCAAAAGGTTATATTTACGTTTATTAGAGAAGGTTCTTTACTTTTTATAGGAAAACACAAAATGTTGCGATGTAGAGTCTAGGTGGTGGGCCTCCTTGATCCACTTGGTGGATGAGGGCGACTCCAGTCCTGGCACCCATAGTGCCAGTGATCCAAAAATCATAGGGTCTGGATATAGCTCTAGCAGACGTATGCGGCTTGCGCATCGAGCTTGGTCGTCTCGAGCATGGAGATAGGCGAGTTGTAGACCAAGAGCTGGTACAGAGATAGGCGAGTTGTAGACAAGAGCTGGTGGGCAGCAAGAAACGCATGCACACCAAAGAACAAATCTGAGTCACATGCCTACTTCTATTGGTTTCTACAAAGAGCGGCTAGCTTAGATCTTAGACCAGTCGGTCACTGTCGAGGTCGCCAAGGTGATCTTACAGCACCGCCGAGGGGATTGAAGGAAATATGCCCTAGAGGCAATAATAAAGTTATTATTTATTTCCTTATATCATGATAAATGTTTATTATTCATGCTAGAATTGTATTAACCGGAAACATAATACATGTGTGAATACATAGACCAACAGAGTGTCACTAGTATGCCTCTACTTGACTAGCTCGTTAATCAAAGATGGTTATGTTTCCTAACCATGAACAAGGAGTTGTTATTTGATTAACGAGGTCACATCATTAGTAGAATGATCTGATTGACATGACCCATTCCATTAGCATAGCACCCGATCGTTTAGTATGTTGCTATTGTTTTCTTCATGACTTATACATGTTCCTATAACTATGAGATTATGCAACTCCCGTTTACCGGAGGAACACTTTGGGTACTACCAAACGTCACAACGTAACTGGGTGATTATAAAGGAGTACTACAGGTGTCTCCAATGGTAGATGTTGGGTTGGCGTATTTCGAGATTAGGGTTTGTCACTCCGATTGTCAGAGAGGTATCTCTGGGCCCTCTCGGTAATGCACATCACATAAGCCTTGCAAGCACTACAACTAATATGTTAGTTGTGAGATGATGTATTACGGAACGAGTAAAGAGACTTGCCGGTAACGAGATTGAACTAGGTATTGGATACCGACGATCGAATCTCGGGCAAGTAACATACCGATGACAAAGGGAACAACGTATGTTGTTATGCGGTCTGACCGATAAAGATCTTCGTAGAATATGTAGGAGCCAATATGGGCATCCAGGTCCCGCTATTGGTTATTGACCGGAGACGTGTCTCGGTCATGTCTACATTGTTCTCGAACCGTAGGGTCCGCACGCTTAACGTTACGATGACAGTTATTATGAGTTTATGCATTTTGATGTACCGAAGGTTGTTCGGAGTCCCGGATGAGATCACGGACATGACGAGGAGTCTCGAAATGGTCGAGACGTGAAGATTGATATATTGGAAGCCTATGTTTGGACATCGGAAGTGTTCCGGGTGAAATCGGGATTTTACCGGAATACCGGGAGGGTTACCGGAACCCCCCGGGAGACTAATGGGCCTATTGGGCCTTAGTGGAAAAAAGAGAAAAAGGGAAAAGGCCCAAGCTGGCCGGCGCCCCCCTTCCCCAAGTCCTATTAGGAATAGGATAAGGGGCGGCCCCCCTTCTCTCTCTTTTCCCCCCCCGGGAGTCCTAATTGGATTAGGATTGGGGGGAGGAGTCCTACTCCCGGTGGGAGTAGGACTCCCCTGCGCCTCCCCTCCCTTGGCCGGCCGGCCCCCCTCCTCCAACCTTTATATACGAGGGCAGGGGGCACCCCAAGATACACAACTTGATCCTTGAGATCGTTCCTTAGCCGTGTGCGGTGCCCCCTGCCACCAAATTCCACCTCGATCGTACCGTTGTAGTGCTTAGGCGAAGCCCTGCGTCGGTAGTACATCAAGATCGTCATCACGCCGTCGTGCTGACGGAACTCTTCCTCGACGCTTTGCTGGATCGGAGCCCGAGAAACGTCATCGAGCTGAACGTGTGCTAAGAACTCGGAGGTGCCGGAGTAACGGTGCTTGGATCGGTCGGATCGGGAAGAAGACGTACGACTACTTCCTCTATGTTGTGTGATCGCTTCCGCAGTCGGTCTGCGTTGGTACGTAGACAACACTCTCCCCTCTCGTTGCTGTGCATCACCATGATCTTGCGTGTGCGTAGGAAATTTTTTGAAATTACTGCGTTCCCCAACAGTGGCATCCGAGCCTAGGTTTTATGGTTTGATGTTATATGCACGAGTAGAATACAAGTGAGTTGTGGGCGATACAAGTCATACTGCCTACCAGCATGTCATACTTTGGTTCGGCGGTATTGTTGGTTGAGACGATCCGGACCAACCTTACGCGTACTCTTACGCGAGACCGGTTCCCTCGACGTGCTTTGCACATAGATGGCTTGCGGAAGACTGTCTCTCCAACTTTAGTTGCACCAAGTGTGACTACGCCCGGTCCTTGAGAAGGTTAAAACGGAGTCTATTTGATGAACTATCGTTGTGGTTTTGATGCGTAGATGAGATGAGTTCTTACTTAAGCCCGTAGCAGCCACGTAAAACTTGCAACAACAAAGTAGAGGACGTCTAACTTGTTTTTGCAGGGTATGTTGTGATGTGATATGGTCAAGGCATGATGCTGATTTTATTGTATGAGATGATCATGTTTTGTAACTAAGTTATCGGCAACTGGCAGGAGCCATATGGTTGTCGCTTTATTGTATGCAATGCAATCGCGATGTAATGCTTTACTAGATTACTAAATGGTAGTAATAGTCGTGGAAGCATAAGATTGGCGAGACGACAACGATGCTACGATGGAGATCAAGGTGTCGCGCCGGTGACGATGGTGATCATGACGGTGCTTCGGAGATGGAGATCACAAGCACAAGATGATGATGGCCATATCATATCACTTATATTGATTGCATGTGATGTTTATCCTTTTATGCATCTTATCTTGCTTTGATTGACGGTAGCATTATAAGATGATCTCTCACTAAATTATCAAGAAGTGTTCTCCCTGAGTATGCACCGTTGCCAAAGTTCGTCGTGCCCAGACACCACGTGATGATCGGGTGTGATAAGCTCTACGTCCATCTACAACGGGTGCAAGCCAGTTTTGCACACGCAGAATACTCAGGTTATACTTGACGAGCCTAGCATATGCAGATATGGCCTCGGAACACAGAGACCGAAAGGTCGAGCGTGAATCATATAGTAGATATGATCAACATGACGATGTTCACCATTGAAAACTATTCCATCTCACGTGATGATCGGTTATGGTTTAGTTGATTTGGATCACGTGATCACTTAGAGGATTAGAGGGATGTCTATCTAAGTGGGAGTTCCTAAGTAATTTGATTAACTGAATTTAAACTTATCATGAACTTAGTACCTGATAGTATCTTGCTTGTTTATGTTGCTTGTAGATAGATGGCTCGTGCTATTGTTCCGTTGAATTTTAATGCGTTCCTTGAGAAAGCAAAGTTGAAAGATGATGGTAGCAATTACACGGACTGGGTCCGTAACCTGAGGATTATCCTCATTGCTGCACAGAAGAATTACGTCCTGGAAGCACCGCTGGGTGACAGGCCTGCTGCTGGAGCAACGCCAGATGTTATGAACGTCTGGCAGAGCAAAGCTGATGACTACTCGATAGTTCAGTGTGCCATGCTTTACGGCTTAGAATCGGGACTTCAACGACGTTTTGAACGTCATGGAGCATATGAGATGTTCCAGGAGTTGAAGTTAATATTTCAAGCAAATGCCCGAATTGAGAGATATGAAGTCTCCAATAAGTTCTATAGCTGTAAGATGGAGGAGAACAGTTCTGTCAGTGAGCATATACTCAAAATGTCTGGGTATAATAATCGCTTGATTCAGATGGGAGTTAATCTTCCAGATGATTGCGTCATTGACAGAATTCTCCAATCACTGCCACCAAGCTACAAGAGCTTCGTGATAAACTATAATATGCAAGGGATGAACAAGACTATTCCCGAGCTCTTCGCAATGCTAAAAGCTGCGGAGGTAGAAATCAAGAAGGAGCATCAAGTGTTGATGGTTAGCAAAACCACTAGTTTCAAGAAAAAGGGCAAAGGGAAGAAGAAGGGAAACTTCAAGAAGAACAGCAAGCAAGTTGCTGCTCAGGAGAAGAAACCCAAGTCTGGACCTAAGCCTGAAACTGAGTGCTTCTACTGCAAGCAGACTGGACACTGGAAGCGAAACTGCCCCAAGTATTTGGCGGATAAGAAGGATGGCAAAGTGAGCAAAGGTATATGTGATATACATGTTATTGATGTGTACCTTACTAGAGCTCGCAGTAGCACCTGGGTATTTGATACTGGTTCTGTTGCTAGTATTTGCAACTCGAAACAGGGACTACGGAATAAGCGGACACTAGCAAAGGACGAGGTGACGATGCGCGTGGGAAACGGTTCCAAAGTCGATGTGATCGCGGTCGGCACGCTACCTCTACATCTACCTTCGGGATTAATATTAGACCTAAATAATTGTTATTTGGTGCCAGCGTTAAGCATGAACATTATATCTGGATCTTGTTTAATGCGAGACGGTTATTCATTTAAATCAGAGAATAATGGTTGTTCTATTTATATGAATAATATCTTTTATGGTCATGCACCTTTGAAGAGTGGTCTATTCTTGTTGAATCTCGAAGATAGTAACACACATATTCATAATGTAGAAGCCAAAAGATGCAAAGTTAATAATGATAGTGCAACTTATTTGTGGCACTGCCGTTTAGGTCATATCGGTGTAAAGCGCATGAAGAAACTCCATACTGATGGGCTTTTGGAACCACTTGATTATGAATCACTTGGTACTTGCGAACCGTGCCTCATAGGCAAGATGACTAAAACACCGTTCTCCGGTACTATGGAGAGAGCAACAGATTTGTTGGAAATCATACATACCGATGTATGTGGTCCGATGAATATTGAGGCTCGTGGCGGATATCGTTATTTTCTCACCTTCACAGATGATTTAAGCAGATATGGGTATATCTACTTAATGAAACATAAGTCTGAAACATTTGAAAGGTTCAAAGAATTTCAGAGTGAAGTTGAAAATCATCGTAACAAGAAAATAAAGTTTCTACAATCTGATCGTGGAGGAGAATATTTGAGTTACGAGTTTGGTATACATTTGAAAAATTGTGGAATAGTTTCGCAACTCACGCCACCCGGAACACCACAGCGTAATGGTGTGTCCGAACGTCGTAATCGCACTTTACTAGATATGGTGCGATCCATGATGTCTCTTACTGATTTACCGCTATCGTTTTGGGGTTATGCTTTAGAGACGGCTGCATTCACGTTAAATAGGGCACCATCAAAATCCGTTGAGACGACGCCTTATGAACTATGGTTTGGCAAGAAACCAAAGTTGTCGTTTCTTAAAGTTTGGGGCTGCGATGCTTATGTGAAAAAGCTTCAACCTGATAAGCTCGAACCCAAAGCGGAGAAATGTGTCTTCATAGGATACCCAAAGGAAACTATTGGGTATACCTTCTATCACAGATCCGAAGGCAAGATATTCGTTGCTAAGAATGGATCATTTCTAGAGAAGGAGTTTCTCTCGAAAGAAGTGAGTGGGAGGAAAGTAGAACTTGACGAGGTAACTGTACCTGCTCCCTTATTGGAAAATAGTACATCACAGAAAACTGTTTCTGCGACACCTATGCCAATCAGTGAGGAAGCTAATGATGATGATCATGAAGCTTTAGAACAAGATACTACTGAACCACGTAGATCAACCAGAGTGAGATCCGCACCAGAGTGGTACGGTAATCCAGTTCTGGAAGTCATGATGCTAGATCATGATGAACCTACGAACTATGAAGAAGCGATGGTGAGCCCAGATTCCGCAAAGTGGCTTGAGGCCATGAAATCTGAGATGGGATCCATGTATGAGAACAAAGTATGGACTTTGGTTGACTTGCCCAATGATCGGCAAGCAATTGAGAATAAATGGATCTTCAAGAAAAAGACTGACGCTGACGGTAATGTTACTGTCTATAAAGCTCGACTTGTCGCAAAAGGTTTTCGACAAGTTCAAGGGGTTGACTACGATGAGACTTTCTCACCCGTAGCGATGCTTAAGTCCGTCAGAATTATGTTAGCAATTGCCGCATTTTATGATTATGAAATATGGCAGATGGATGTCAAAACTGCATTCCTGAATGGATTTCTGGAAGAAGAGTTGTATATGGTACAACCAGAAGGTTTTGTCGATCCAAAAGGAGCTAACAAAGTATGCAAACTCCAGCGATCCATTTATGGACTGGTGCAAGCATCTCGGAGTTGGAATAAACGCTTTGATAGTGTGATCAAAGCATTTGGCTTTATACAGACTTTTGGAGAAGCCTGTATTTACAAGAAAGTGAGTGGGAGCTCTGTAGCATTTCTGATATTATATGTGGATGACATATTACTAATTGGAAATGATATAGAATTTCTGGATAGCATAAAGGGATACTTGAATAAAAGTTTTTCAATGAAAGACCTCGGGGAAGCTGCTTACATATTAGGCATAAAGATCTATAGAGATAGATCAAAACGCTTAATTGGACTTTCACAGAGCACATACCTTGACAAAATTTTGAAGAAGTTCAAAATGGATCAAGCAAAGAAAGGGTTCTTGCCTGTGTTACAAGGTATGAAATTGAGTAAGACTCAATGCCCGACCACTGCAGAAGATAGAGAGAAAATGAAAGATGTTCCCTATGCTTCAGCCATAGGCTCTATCATGTATGCAATGCTGTGTGCCAGACCTGATGTGTGCCTTGCTATAAGTTTAGCAGGGAGGTACCAAAGTAATCCTGGAATGGATCACTGGACAGCGGTCAAGAACATCCTAAAATACCTGAAAAGGACTAAGGATATGTTTCTCGTATATGGAGGTGACAAAGAGCTCACCGTAAGAGGTTACGTTGATGCAAGCTTTGACACTGATCCGGACGATTCTAAATCGCAAACCGGATACGTGTTTACTTTAAACGGTGGAGCTGTCAGTTGGTGCAGTTCTAAACAAAGCGTCGTAGCGGGATCTACATGTGAAGCGGAGTACATAGCTGCTTCTGAAGCAGCGAACGAAGGAGTCTGGATGAAGGAGTTCATATCCGATCTAGGTGTCATACCTAGTGCATCGGGTCCAATGAAAATCTTCTGTGACAATACTGGTGCAATTGCCTTGGCAAAGGAATCCAGATTTCACAAAAGAACCAAACACATCAAGGGACGCTTCAACTCCATCCGGGATCTAGTCCAGGTGGGAGACATAGAGATTTGCAAGATACATACGGATCTGAATGTTGCAGACCCGTTGACTAAGCCTCTTCCACGAGCAAAACATGATCAGCACCAAGGCTCCATGGGTGTTAGAATCATTACTATGTAATCTAGATTATTGACTCTAGTGCAAGTGGGAGACTGAAGGAAATATGCCCTAGAGGCAATAATAAAGTTATTATTTATTTCCTTATATCATGATAAATGTTTATTATTCATGCTAGAATTGTATTAACCGGAAACATAATACATGTGTGAATACATAGACCAACAGAGTGTCACTAGTATGCCTCTACTTGACTAGCTCGTTAATCAAAGATGGTTATGTTTCCTAACCATGAACAAGGAGTTGTTATTTGATTAACGAGGTCACATCATTAGTAGAATGATCTGATTGACATGACCCATTCCATTAGCATAGCACCCGATCGTTTAGTATGTTGCTATTGTTTTCTTCATGACTTATACATGTTCCTATAACTATGAGATTATGCAACTCCCGTTTACCGGAGGAACACTTTGGGTACTACCAAACGTCACAACGTAACTGGGTGATTATAAAGGAGTACTACAGGTGTCTCCAATGGTAGATGTTGGGTTGGCGTATTTCGAGATTAGGGTTTGTCACTCCGATTGTCGGAGAGGTATCTCTGGGCCCTCTCGGTAATGCACATCACATAAGCCTTGCAAGCACTACAACTAATATGTTAGTTGTGAGATGATGTATTACGGAACGAGTAAAGAGACTTGCCGGTAACGAGATTGAACTAGGTATTGGATACCGACGATCGAATCTCGGGCAAGTAACATACCGATGACAAAGGGAACAACGTATGTTGTTATGCGGTCTGACCGATAAAGATCTTCGTAGAATATGTAGGAGCCAATATGGGCATCCAGGTCCCGCTATTGGTTATTGACCGGAGACATGTCTCGGTCATGTCTACATTGTTCTCGAACCGTAGGGTCCGCACGCTTAACGTTACGATGACAGTTATTATGAGTTTATGCATTTTGATGTACCGAAGGTTGTTCGGAGTCCCGGATGAGATCACGGACATGACGAGGAGTCTCGAAATGGTCGAGACGTGAAGATTGATATATTGGAAGCCTATGTTTGGACATCGGAAGTGTTCCGAGTGAAATCGGGATTTTACCGGAATACCGGGAGGGTTACCGGAACCCCCCGGGAGACTAATGGGCCTATTGGGCCTTAGTGGAAAAAAGAGAAAAAGGGAAAAGGCCCAAGGTGGCCGGCGCCCCCCTTCCCCAAGTCCTATTAGGAATAGGATAAGGGGCCGGCCCCCCTTCTCTCTCTTTTCCCCCCCGGGAGTCCTAATTGGATTAGGATTGGGGGGAGGAGTCCTACTCCCGGTGGGAGTAGGACTCCCCTGCGCCTCCCCTCCCTTGGCCGGCCGGCCCCCCTCCTCCAACCTTTATATACGGGGGCAGGGGGCACCCCAAGACACACAACTTGATCCTTGAGATCGTTCCTTAGCCGTGTGCGGTGCCCCCTGCCACCAAATTCCACCTCGATCGTACCGTTGTAGTGCTTAGGCGAAGCCCTGCGTCGGTAGTACATCAAGATCGTCATCACGCCGTCGTGCTGACGGAACTCTTCCTCGACGCTTTGCTGGATCGGAGCCCGAGAAACGTCATCGAGCTAAACGTGTGCTAAGAACTCGGAGGTGCCGGAGTAACGGTGCTTGGATCGGTCGGATCGGGAAGAAGACGTACGACTACTTCCTCTACGTTGTGTGATCGCTTCCGCAGTCGGTCTGCGTTGGTACGTAGACAACACTCTCCCCTCTCGTTGCTGTGCATCACCATGATCTTGCGTGTGCGTAGGAAATTTTTTGAAATTACTGCGTTCCCCAACAGGGATTTCTCATGATTTTATGTAGGCAAGCCGCAAGTGGTGGTGGTGATTGGCTGGGTGGTGTCGCTGTGTTGGGAAGAGACAAAGTGATGGTAAAAGTAAGCAGGATCCGATGATTCTTCCGGTGGGATAGCCAAAGTCAAGATGTCGACTACAGACTCGTCGCAGACTTGCAGTGAACCTGGATGCGGCGAGCCTGATTTGTGGATCGATGGCGGGTCTTGACTTTGTTAGGCTGGGATTGGATGACTGCGGAGGGTGGTGTGCTTGGTTGGGTTCCCATGGAAGAATGTGGCCTCCTCGTGGATCTGGTCATGCCCATCCTAGAGAACATTGTGTCCCTAGCTCCCTCGAGGAGCAAGGACAGTGCAAGCGGCAGCAGGGGGTAGGGCTAGATGTGGGGAGGGATGTCGGCGGCTGCTTGAGGTCATCATGATGAAACCCTTGACGTCCCATCTTCACCAATGGAAGTGGAAGAGCACGAAGTCGAGATTGGATAGGAGTTTGAGTTCTTTTTGGCACCGATCGGTTCCCCACTTTAGAGATGTATTTTTTGCATGCAAGCAAACAGTGGGTTGTTCTAAAAGGGATAGGCACTTTTCAACAGAAGTGCATGACGGACCAAAAATATGACCTCATTTTATTCGTTTCATAGATATCGTATTATTCGTTGTTGTTCGTTCGGTGAAATTTCCTAATATTTGATTGTTGTGTTTCTAATTAGAGCACTCCATAATCACCCAATATGAGGAGATGATAAATGAAAGATACTGATTATAAATTTTGAAGAGCCCGTGGCAACGCACGGGCGTTATACTAGTTAGGATAAAGATCCATCTTCATACATCCCCCCGTCCTCCTGCAGATATATAGCTTATAGTAAGGACGTGGAGTTTCTACACCCAGGAGCAAATGCTCCTGGTGTGAACAGTAAAATCAAATAAACTAAAAAACAACTCAAAAATTTCTGAAATTTTTTTGTGCCATACTTTCATAAACGTTTGTTGTGCCTGCAAAATTTCATCGCAAAATCACATTGGTAGAAGGCGTGGTAAAAAAAACAAAATCGATGCTATGAAAATATTACTTACAAATGCATTTTGGAGCTCTGATTTTGTTTTTTTGGCACGCCTTCCACCAATGTGATTTCGCAATGAAATTTTGCGTGCACAACAAACATTTGTGAAAGTATGTCACAAAATAATTTTAGAATTTTTTGAACATTTTGAACATTTTTTTATTTTACTATTCATACCAGGAGCATTAGCTCCTGGGTGTAGAAAAGTACTTCCGTTGGACGTGGAGTTTCTACACCCAGGAGCAAATGCTCCTCATGTGAACAGTAAAATCAAATAAACTAAAAAACAATTCAAAAAATTCTGAAATTTTTTTGTGCCATACTTTCATAAATGTTTGTTGTGCCTGCAAACTATCATCGCAAAATCACATTGGTAGAAGGCGTGGTAAAAAAAACAAAATCGATGCTATGAAAATGTTACTTACAAAAGCATTTTAGAGCTCTGATTTTGTTTTTTTTGGCACGCCTTCCACCAATGTGATTTCGCAATGAAATTTTGCGTGCACAATAAACATTTGTGAAATTATGTCACAAAATAATTTCAGAATGTTTTGGACATTTTTTCTATTTTTTATTTTACTATTCATACCAAGAGCATTTGCTCCTGGGTGTAGAAACGTACTTCCGTTATAGTGGACGTGGAGTTTCTACACCCAGGAGCAAATGCTCCTGGTGTGAACAGTAAAATCAAATAAACTGAAAAATAATTCAAAAAATTCTGAAATTTTTTTGTGCCATACTTTTATAAATGTTTGCTGTGCCTGCAAAATTTCATCGCAAAATCACATTGGTAGAAGGCGTGGTAAAAAAAACAAAATCGATGCTATGAAAATGTTACTTATAAAAGCATTTTGGAGCTCTGATTTTTTTTGGCACGCCTTCCACCAATGTGATTTCGCAATGAAATTTTGCGTGCACAACAAACATTTGTGAAAGTATGTCACAAAATAATTTCAGAATTTTTTGAACATTTTTTCTATTTTTTTATTTTACTATTCATACCAGGAGCATTTGCTCCTGGGTGTAGAAAGGTACTTCCGTTATAGTGGACGTGGAGTTTCTACACCCAGGAGCAAATGCTCCTCGTGTGAACAGTAAAATCAAATAAACTAAAAAACAATTCAAAAAATTCTGAAATTTTTTTGTGCCATACTTTCATAAATGTTTGTTGTGCCTGCAAAATTTCATCGCAAAATCACATTGGTAGAAGGCGTGGTAAAAAAATAAAATGGATGCTATGAAAATGTTACTTACAAAAGCATTTTGGAGATCTGATTTTGTTTTTTTGGCACGCCTTCCACCAATGTGATTTCGCAATGAAATTTTGCGTGCACAACAAACATTTGTAAAAGTATGTCACAAAATAATTTCAGAATTTTTTGAACATTTTTTTATTTTACTATTCATACCAGGAGCATTTGTTTCTGGGTGTAGAAACTCCACGTCCACTATAACGAAATTGCCTTTCTACACCCAGGAGCAAATGCTCCTGGTGTGAACAGTAAAATCAAATAAACTAAAAAACAATTCAAAAAATTCTGAAATTTTTTTGTGCCATACTTTCATAAATGTTTGTTGTGCTTGCAAAATGTCATCGCAAAATCACATTGGTAGAAGGCGTGGTAAAAAAACAAAATCGATGCTATGAAAATGTTACAAAAGCATTTTGGAGCTCTGATTTTGTTTTTTTGGCACGCCTTCCACCAATGTGATTCCACAATGAAATTTTGCGTGCATAACAAACATTTGTGAAAATATGTCACAAAATAATTTCAGAATTTTTTGAACATTTTGAACATTTTTTTATTACACTATTCATACCAGGAGCATTTGCTCCTGGGTGTAGAAAGGTACTTCACAAAATAGTGGACGTGGAGTTTCTACACCCAGAAGCAAATGCTCCTGGTGTGAACAGTAAAATCAAATAAACTAAAAAACAATTCAAAAAATTCTGAAATTTTTTTGTGCCATACTTTCATAAATGTTTGTTGTGCCTGCAAACTATCATCGCAAAATCACATTGGTAGAAGGCGTGGTAAAAAAACAAAATCGATGCTATGAAAATGTTACTTACAAAAGCATTTTGGAGCTCTGATTTTGGTTTTTTTCCACGCCTTCCACCAATGTGATTTCGCAATGAAATTTTGCGTGCACAACAAACATTTGTGAAAGTATGTCTCAAAATAATTTCAGAATTTTTTAAACATTTTTCTATTTTTTATTTTACTATTCATATCAGGAGCATTTGCTACTGGGTGTAGAAAGGTACTTCCGATTTGGAGCTACACATATACACTATTGATTGGAAATGGGTGAGCAGAACACAAGTCGATGGAGAGAAAGTTATAATTCAGTTATATATACATTTGTATCATGGTATATTACTGGCAGGAAGATATATTTGTCTTCATAAGTGACCCATTCATTATTTGTTGATGGCAATTTTTACTTAAAAAGTTTTGATTGGAAAAAGAGATACAACTCTGTATCTCATAATTTAAGCAACCTGCAAAAACTAAGATCTGTTGTTGTATTTATATTTTCTGTGGTATTTGCTCTAAGTTCTAAGTTAATAACAACAACAACAACAAAGCCTTTAGTTCCAAACAAGTTGGGGTAGGCTAGAGGTGAAATCCATAAGATCTCCCAACCAACTCATGGCTCTGGCATATGGATAGTAAGCTTCCACGCACCCCTGTCCATAGCTAGCTCTTTGGTGATACTCCAATCCTTCAGGTCTCTCTTAACGGACTACTCCCATGTCAAATTCGGTCTACCCCGCCCTCTCTTGACATTTTACGCACGCTTTAGCCATTCACTATGCACGGGAGCTTCTGGAGGCCTGCGCTGAATATGCCCAAACCATCTCAGACGATGTTGGACAAGCTTCTCTTCAATTGGTGCTACCCCAACTCTATCTCGTATATCATCATTCCGGACTCGATCCTTCCTCGTGTGGCCACACATCCATCTCAACATACGCATCTCCGCCACACCTAACTGTTGAACATGTCGCCTTTTAGTCGGCCAACACTCAGCGCCATACAACATTGCGGGTCGAACCGCCATCCTGTAGAACTTGCCTTTTAGCTTTTGTGGCACTCTCTTGTCACAAAGAATGCCAGAAGCTTGGCGCCACTTCATCCATCCGGCTTTGATTCGATGATTCACATCTTTATCAATACCACCATCCTCCTGCAGCATTGACCCCAAATACCGAAAGGTGTCCTTCTGAGGTACCACCTGGCCATCAAGGCTAACCTCCTCCTCACACCTAGTAGTACTGAAACCGCACATCATGTACTCGGTTTTAGTTCTACTAAGCCTAAACCCTTTCGATTCCAAGGTTTGTCCCCATACCTCTGTCGGCGTTCTGGGAACGGGGGTCCCCAGACTTGCCTGCCTGCGGCCTGCGGCGTGGCTCAAAGGAGGCCCAGCATGGCCCATCTTCATCAAGCACAAGACTCAAGACCCTCGCAAGGGGCCAAGCCTCGCGGGGCGGACGACACGACGCATCCCCGGGCGCAGCCTCCTCAGGCTGGCTCACGAGGAGGCGGAGGAATCAAGGCGGGGCACCTCGCGAGGTGCCCATGACGCAAGCCATGACGATTGAGGGTGCCAGGCGGGCACCAGCGCGCACAGCGTCCTTCTTTCCTCTTTGGTGCAAAGGGGGCAAGCGCAGCCGCGGCATACCGAGGCATCAGGCAAAGGTTGCCATTTCGGTGCAACGAGACCAGGACCAAGCGGACTACGAGACGGAGGTCACCATGGAGCCCAGCACGGCGTCACCGCAGGGTCTTTCGCAGGCGAAGACCAACTTTAGTCAGGATAAGTGTACTAAATGTTCCCCTTCGAATTGGCCAATTGTTGGCGCCCTTCCCACTCAATATTTGGGAAGAGGCCCAGGGCCTTTGCCTATAAATAGGACCGGCCACCCACGTAGCAAGGGTACGGTTCGCGGAGTTGGTGGGTTCGGTTCGCGGAGTTGGGGGTACGGTTCGCGGAGTTGGTTCGTCCGGTTCGCAAGTAGAGAGAGAGGGAGAGAGAAGGGTGACTGAACTCCTCCTAGCAGTTCATCCCCCCACCCAAAAACAGACCCTCGCGAGGCTATTCTTCCTTGTATCGTTCATCATCATCAGCCCCAAGAGGCAATCCACCCACCACACACTGGAGTAGGGTATTACACCACAACGGTGGCCCGAACCAGTATAAATCTTGTGTTCCTTGTGCAGTTCCTTTAGTAGTTTAGATCTTTGTGAGACGGGGAGGTAGAAGGTGTGATTTCCGCGCGCACCCCAGTGTTCGAACCTTAAGGGTCTGCCGGAACCCGGGAATCCGACATTTGGCGCGCCACGTAGGGGTGCGCCGGAATCTGTCCTCCACCACTCCGTTCTCCTTCGACCGTCGCATCCATGTCCGACGCTCGTCGGGCCCGCGCCGAGCGCCGGGCCGCCATCGCTTCTCGCGTCGCCCAGACGGCCCCCGTCGGTGGGCGTCCTCGTCGTTCCCCGTCGCCCGCCGTCAACGCCGCCACCGGCCCGGCGGGGGGCGAGCAGCAAGCGTCGTCTCAGCATCCGTCCGTGCGCCAAGACGGCCGCACCGCTACTCCATCACTCGCACCAGCCGGTTCTTCGTCCCGCGCGCTCCGCGCACCCTTGGAGGCTCGAGCTGCGCTCCTCGCGGCAAACGAGTTCCTGCGCTACCGCCCCGTCGGCGACGTCTACGAATAGTGGCTCGACCGCGTCGCCGAGCTTGTCCGCGCCGCAGGGGGCTCTTCCGCGCCGTCCGTTCCTCTGCGCCACACCCCGCCCCGCGCGGGCAACGAAGCTCCAGAGGCGCACCAGCCGCCTCCCCTCCAAGAAGATGCCATGGCTCCAAGGCGCTTGGCCCCTGGGCGGAACCCGCTCCGTCAGGCGCCAGCGCAACAAGAACGGAGCTGCCAAGAAGTCCCTCGCCCGCAAGGGGCTGCTAGGGCGCTCCCTGCTCCGGCATGCCGTGACCCTGCTCCAGCTCCGGCGCGCCAAGACCCCGCTCTGCTCCTAGCTGCAGCGCGTGGGGACCCTCAAGACCCGGCTCTCCATCAGCCGAAGCCTTTCGTGGCCACCGCAGACTGCCGTGCCTACACCACTGAGCTGCGTAGCGTCGCATGGCCCGACAAGTTCAAGCCAGACCTGCCTCCTCGCTATGACGGCACAACTGATCCCGTAGAGTTCCTCCAGCTCTATGAGCTGGGCATCGAGGCTGCCAGCGGAGATGAAAAGGTCATGGCGAACTAGTTCCCCATGGCGCTCAAGGAAGGAGCTCGAACCTGGCTCCTGAATCTGGCTCCAGGCACGATCTCCTCCTGGGACCAGATGCGCACCTGCTTCATTGCCAACTTCCAAGGTACTCGCGACCGGCCACCCGCCGTGAGCGACATGCGCCGCATCAAGCAACAACCCGGAGAGACCCTGCAAAAGTACATCCAGCGCTCCAACAGCGCGCGCCTCAAGATCCCCAAGGTGTCCGAGGAAGCCATCATCTCGGCCTTCTCCGATGGCGTGCGCGACGTCAAAATGAAGGAGGAGCTGGTGATGCACGAAGACCTCTGCACCTCCTTGGAGCTGTTCAACTTGGCGACCAAGTGCGCCAGGGCTGAGGAGGGACATCTCTCCCTCCTCGAGCTGCCTGCCGCGGACCCAGAAGAGAAGAAGCCCAAGGCCAAGGACGTGAAGCGCAAGGGGGCTGCCGTACTCGCCGCAGAACCAGACACCAAGCGGGGCAAGGATCTGCCCGAATCCTCTAGGGGCAGCTGGTACTGTGTGTACCACGACCTCCACACCCACAACACCAACGAATGCCAAGAACTCCGCACCGTGTGAGAAGGAAGGATCGGCCGTCGCCCTGACCGTGCTGACCGGAGCTATGGCCGAGGAGGAGGAAGAAACCTAGGACGCTGGGAAGATCGCGGCCCGCGCCAGGGGTGGCGCGACCAACCTCGCGAGGACCGCTGGCGGGACCTGCCTCGCAAGGGAGACTGGAGGGATCAGCCTCGTGAGGATCACCCTCATGGCAATGCAGGCCTACCTCCGCTGCCGCCTCAGCCAAGGAGGAACGAAGACCGCCATCAAGACGAGGGGGCTGGGGGCTTCCAAGAGCCGCGCACAATCGCCTGCATCCTGGGCGGAGCTCAAGCCCCAGCCTCTCAACGTATCTTCAAGCAGTTCGCCCGCGAAGTGAATGCAGTTCTCCCCAAGCTCGAAGCGACGCGCCCCCTCAGGTGGTCGGCGTGCTCCATCACGTTCAGCTCAGCAGACCAGCTCAAGTGCGCGGCCACGGCAGGAGTCCTCCCAATGCTTTGCTCCCCAGTCATCAGCAACGTGCTGGTCACCAAGACCCTCATCGATGGTGGGGCACGGCTCAATGTCCTGTCCGTGGAAACATTCAACAATCTCCAAGTACCCTATGACCAGCTTCAGCCAACCAAGCCTTTCTCCGGAATCACCGACGGTTCCACAGTCCCGATCGGGCAGGTCCGCCTCCCTGTCACCTTCAGGGCTCGCAGCAACTACCGCACCGAGCTCATCGACTTCGACGTCGCCCACATCCGCCTGCTGTACAACGCCATCCTCGGGTACCCAGCGCTGGCCAAGTTCATGGCCGTGACTCACCACGGCTACAACGTCCTCAAGATGCCAGGAAGTGGCGGCGTCATCACGGTGCCCTGTGAAGAGAAGGATGCAGTGTGTTCCCTGGAGCGGGCCTATCAGGTCGCGTCGCTAGAAGACCCAGATCGCGGAAGCAGGAGGCTTCCTGAGACCACCCCCAAGAAGAAGAAGACATCGTCGGGCTCAGCCCCTTAGGAGGCAGGCCCCTCAGGGCCCGTGTCTGCCCAGGGGGACCCCCCATCCATCGCATAGGAAAGCGCGCCCTGCGCCCTCCTTAGGCAGGGCTCGGGGGCTCTCACCTGGAGGGCCACCGACCTAGCCAGGGTCACGAGGGAGGCTCTTGGGCACCATGTGGAGGCGTGCTTTGAAGCATGTTTCCCCCGAGAAGGAGCCAGGCAAGGAAGGTCAGACCAGCAGGAGTTCGTTAATAAGGCCATTCAAGAACTACAGGAGACAAGGATCATGAGAGGTTGCCGCCGCCTACCAGCTGTGGCCCTACATCCAGGCGAGGATGGTGGGCTGCGCGTCTGCGTCGATGTACCAGGGCTCAATCAGATCGCCACGACGGAGCGTCTCTGGCCCTCGCAAGTGGGGTGCTGCGGGGGTCCACCCCACAGCTATGTTCGCATGCCTTACGGCCTGCCGAGCATGGCTGCGGCGTACCAGCGCCTCATGAGGGGCATCATGGAGGCTCAGGAAGACGGGCGTTCCGCGGCCTTGGCGGAGATGAAGACAGCTCGCGAGGAGTCACCAGCGCCTCCGGAGCCTCCCGAGGCCCCGGGGCCCGGGGGCTCGTGAGGATCAGCTTCCGCAGCCCACCGAGTCTGCTGCACCAATGCCACTTCGCCGACGACATCCCCAGGTGACATCTTCCAAGCTTCATTCCCAGCTGGGAGCACCCTTCCAGGGTTGCATCACTCCCAGGCCGCGTGGGTCCGTCCCTGCGGCATGTATCCGCTTTTTTATTTTTCCGGTCACTAGTCTGCCTCGTTGGGGGTGCCCCTCGGGCTGCATCATCCCCAAGCCGCTCCGGCTAGGCCCAACGGCGTGTATCTCCCTCGCGTTTATTTCCAACTATGCATTGCCTATCACGCTTAACTGCATGGTGCCTGTCCGCGGCATCCTTTCTTCTCCATGTCGGCCACTTGCACGTTAAAGGGGGGTGCCTGAACATCGCGACTCAGGGCTCTTACTGGCTCTCCAGCCCTCACCCTCTGGCCTTGTCCACGGCATCGCGACCTGGCATACCAGCGACGACTGAGACAAGCTCGAGGGCCGGGACCCGAGGACGTTGAGTACCGGCATCTAACCAACTTTTGCAGGGACACATCTCAAGATACGGCCCAGTGCCAGGCGCAACCCGCCTAGAGGTAGGGCCTCGTGAGTCCTGCGCTGGCTCACGGGTGCCCAGATACACCTCACCTAGCCCTATCGTGCCGGCCACGTGTCAGGGCGGGGCTGTACACGCCCCGGGGGCTCCTCCCGGAGGGGAGCCCCCTCCCACGTACCAGTGGAAGCACCATGCTCCGCGCTGGCTGACGACACTGCCGAGGAGCGGCTATGCCCGTACACATACGGAAGCGCTATGCTCCGCGCTGGTGATAAACAACTGGGGGTGGCCTCCGGGCCGCATTAACCTCAGGGAGCCCAGGGCTCAGTGGCTGGCCTCATTGCAACGCCTCCCCTCGGGAGTGCCGCGCGAGGGGGCTAGGCACGGGGGCTACGACTGGGTCACGCCCAGACGTACGCTGCCCAGCCAGGCCCCTCGGGCCTGGTTCGTCGCGCGTCTCTCCTTGAGCGGAGCCAAGGTATGAAGGCCGTTTGCGCGTTAAGGGGGACCCCTGAGCATCGCGACTCAGGGGCCTAACTGGTCCCATAGCCCCTCACTCCTTAGTTCCGAAAGGCTATGCTGGGTGAGGTACGCGCGGGGCCGGGCTCTGCAGACGTAGAACGGTAGCCCCGCTTACATCGCACCTCATCACCCACTGTTTGCGCGTCAAGGGGGACTCCTGAGCATCGTGACTCAGGAGCCTAACTGGCTCCGTAGCCCCTCACTCCTTAGTTCCGAAAGGCTATGCTGGGTGAGGTACGCGCGGAGTCGGGCTCTGCAGACGTAGAACGGAAGATACACCTACACCGCGCCTCCCTACTTGTCGTTCGCACGCCAAGGGGGACTCCCGAGCATCGTGACTCAGGAGCCTAACTTGTCACGTAGCCCCTCACTCCTTTGGTCCCGTCCTAGTTTCCGGTCGGGGCTAATGCTGGGTGAGGCATGCGCGGGGCCGGGCTCTGCCGGCGTTGAACACAAGCAAGTAGGGAAGACAAACATGAAATTCAAGGAACTTAAAAGCAAATATTACAGTCCATACCGTCGTCTCAATACTAAACGCAAGTTTAAATGCCTCCCCGAGGCGTGATGCATGTGCAGGAATTAAAAGAAGAACAGGGATGGAATGGAGTCACTCGTCGGCGGTGAAGCTGTGCGGAGTGGCTTCGCCTCGTGGAGTAGCAGAGCCGGAAGCGCCTTGCTTCGGCTTGGTGCTGAAGGCCCGTAACTTCCCCAGAAGCGCCTCCGCGCGCCCCTTCACGGCTTCGACAGCGGCGGCAACACCCTCGCCGCTCACCGGCTCCAGCAGGCCGTCGAGGTCGGCGTTGGGATCACAAAGGTAGATGTGGGCAAAGACCCGCATCAGCGCAGCAGAAGACAGGACGCGCGCCTCGGCCTCGGCCGTGGGGCCGATGCCAAGGGCGACGTCCCCAAGGGCCTTAACCAGGAAAGGAAGCAGCTTGGCGGGGCCATCACCATCACCAGCTAGCGGGCTGTCCAGGCCGCTCTCGTAAAGCGTCTTCAGCGAAGCGCGGGCATCTTTCTCCATGTCCGCAAAGGCCACGCGATCCTCGGCAAGAACCTTGGCCTTGCTGTCCAGCTCGACCCTCGTCACCTCCAGCTCCTCCCCCAGCGCACTCAGGCGGTCGCGACGCTTCTTGAGCTTGGCCTCCCGGCCCTCGATGGCCGCCTCGCGAGCCTTCATGCTTCCTTCTTGTTCCTGGCGAAGACGGACCTCCTCCGCGAGCTGGCCCCGCAGGCCTTGTAGCTCGTCCTCCAGCGCCTTGCAACGACCGCGGACTTCAACCACCTCTCCCAGGGCCGCGTCTCGGGCAGTCTTCGCCTCGAGGGTGGCCTCCCTCTCTCCGTCACAGGCCGTTGAGGCCTGAACCAACGCCGCCCGAATCGAAGCATCAGAACGAATCCACCCCAAAGCCAGTTCCAGGCGCTCGGCCACCAGGCGAGGGTCGGCGCCGAGAAGATCCTGCCGCAGCCGGTCCAGTTCGGCGACGGCACGCTCCAAGATGGAATAAGGAGGCGGAGAAACGTTGGTGCGCCCCAAGACAACAGGAGGAGCCGGGGAAGCAACGGTCAGTGGAATGGGAGGAGAAAGTAGCGGCGGCGAGGCCGCAGTGTCCTGAGGCGGAGTCCGCTGCGCCTCCACGGCCGTAGCAGCAGCGCCAGATGGGGGCGCCTCGGGAGCCGTTCGAGCCATGGGGGCTGAGCTCGCCCCAGCCAGCTCAGCCAAGCCTCGCAAGGATGAACGGGCAGGAGAGGCCCGCGCGCCACGATCTCCCTCCCCTGCAGGCGAAGGCGTCGCCGCAGGTGGGGCCTCGGGGGCTCCCTTCGGCTTCTTCGCCGCTGGTGCCAGCCTATCCAAGAGAAGCAATCATCAAGCCTCGTCGACGGAACGAGAAACAAAAGATCAAGGATCAAGCACTTACGGGTCTTCGCCGGTGAGCTCGGGCAGCCTCCGGCCTAACTTGAAGCCTGACGGCCGGCTGGAAGGGTCGACCTCAGAAGCAGGAGGCGCGTCCACGGTTCGCCCCGGAGTCAGGACGGACCCGCGGGAGATCAGCCCGGTCCTGTCCTTCTTCGGGATCGTGGGCGAGGTCCCGCTACCCAGTATGTCATCGTCATCATCATCATCATCGCTCGGCAAAAGGCGAAGTCTGGGCAGATGCCGCTCCTTTACCAACCTGCGCGGTTGCTGAAGCACCCACGTCCCATCAACCGCCACGCGGCGCCCAAGGCCGCAGGCTGTTAGGGCCCGCGGCGCTTCGCCCTTGCCCTTTCGCCCCTCGGCACGGCCAAGCCCATGCGCGCCTTGGGCTCGGGGGCTACTGTCGGTGTTCTGGGAACGGGGGTCCCCAGACTTGCCTGCCCGCGGCCTGCGGCGTGGCTCAAAGGAGGCCCAGCATGGCCCATCTTCATCAAACACAAGACTCAAGACCCTCGCGAGGGGCCAAGCCTCGCGGGGCGGACGACACGGCGCATCCCCAGGCGCAGCATCCTCAGGCTGGCTTGCAAGGAGGCGGAGGAATCAAGGCGGGGCACCTCGCGAGGTGCCCATGACGCAAGCCATGACGATCGAGGGTGCCAGGCGGGCACCAGCGCGCGCAGCGTCCTTCTTTCCTCTTTGGTGCAAAGGGGGCAAGCGCAGCCGCGGAGTACCGAGGCATCAGGCAAAGGTTGCCATTTCGGTGCAACAAGACCAGGACCAAGCGGACTACGAGACGGAGGTCACCATGGAGCCCAGCACGGCGTCACCGCAGGGTCTTTCGCAGGCGAAGACCAACTTTAGTCAGGATAAGTGTACTAGATGTTTCCCTTCGAATTGGCCAATTGTTGGCGCCCTTCCCGCTCAATATTTGGGAAGAGGCCCAGGGCCTTTGCCTATAAATAGGCCCATCCACCCACGTAGCAAGGGTACGGTTCGCGGAGTTGGTGGGTACGGTTCGCGGAGTTGGTGGGTTCGGTTCGCGGAGTTGGGGGTACGGTTCGCGGAGTTGGTTTGTCCGGTTCGCAAGTAGAGAGAGAGAGAGAGGGGTGACTGAACTCCTCCTAGCAGTTCACCCCCCCACCCAAGAACAGACCCTCGCGAGGCTGTTCTTCCTTGTATCGTTCATCATCATCAGCCCCAAGAGGCAATCCACCCACCACACACTGGAGTAGGGTATTACACCACAACGGTGGCCCGAACCAGTATAAATCTTGTGTCCCTTGTGCAGTTCCTTTAGTAGTTTAGATCTTTGTGAGACGGGGAGGTAGAAGGTGTGATTTCCACGCGCACCCCAGTGTTCGAACCTTAAGGGTCTGCCGGAACCCGCGAATCCGACAACCTCTAACTTCCTATTTACCCCCGTCCGACTATCGTCAACTAGCACCACATCATCCGCAAAGAGCATACACCATGGGATATCTCCTTGTATATCCCTTGTGACCTCATCCATCACCAATGCAAAAAGATAAGGGCTCAAAGCTGACCCCTGATGCAGTCCTATCTTAATCGGGAAGTCATCAGTGTCGACATCACTTGTTCGAACACTTGTCACAACATTATTGTACATGTCCTTGATGAGGGTAATGTACTTTGCTGGGACTTTGTGTTTCTCCAAGGCCCACGACATGACATTCCGTGGTATCTTATCATAGGCCTTCTCCAAGTCAATGAACACCATATGCAAGTCCTTCTTTTGCTCCCTATATCTCTCCATAAGTTGTCGTACCAAGAAAATGGCTTCCACGGTCGACCTCCCAGGCATGAAACCAAACTAATTTTTGGTCACGCTTGTCATTCTTCTTAAGCGGTGCTCAATGACTCTCTCCCATAGCTTCATTGTATGGCTCATCAGCTTAATTCCACGGTAATTAGTACAACTCTGAACATCCCCCTTGTTCTTGAAGATTGGTACTAATATACTCCGTCTCCATTCTTCTGGCATCTTGTTTGCCCAAAAAATGAGGTTGAAAAGCTTGGTTAGCCATACTATCGCTATGTCCCCGAGACCTTTCCACACCTCAATGGGGATACAATCAGGGCCCATCGCCTTGCCTCCTTTCATCCTTTTTAAAGCCTTCTTGACCTCAGACTCCTGGATTCGCCGCACAAAACGCATGCTGGTCTCATCAAAGGAGTCGTCCAGTTCAATGGTAGAACTCTCATTCTCCCCATTGAACAGCTTGTCGAAGTACTCCCGCTATCTATGCTTAATCTCCTCGTCCTTCACCAAGAGTTGGCCTGCTCCGTCCTTGATGCATTTGACTTGGCCAATATCCCTCGTCTTCCTCTCTCGGATCTTGGCCATCTTATAGATGTCCCTTTCACCTTCCTTCATGCCTAACCGTTGGTAGAGGTCCTCATATGCCCAACCCCTTGCTTCACCAACAGCTCGCTTTGCGGCCTTCTTCGCCATCTTGTACTTCTCTATGTTGTCTGCACTCCTATCCAGGTATAGGCGTTTGAAGCAATCTTTCTTCTCTTTAATAGCCTTCTGGACATCATCATTCCACCAGGTATCCTTATCTTCGCTTCTCCTTCCCCCGGACACTCCAAGCTCCTCCGAGGCCACCTTACGAATGCAAGTCGCCATCTTCGTCCACACATTGTTCGCATCTCCTCCTTCCTCCCAAGGGCCCTCCTTAATGACCCTCTCCTTGAACGCTAGAGCTACCTCCCCCTTGAGCTTCCACCACTTCATTCTAGCGACTTTGGCACGCTTATCCCGCTGGACACGAATCCGAAAGCGGAAGTCAGCAACCACCAACTTATGCTGGGGTACAACACTCTCTCCAGGTATCACCTTACAGTCTAGGCACGCACGCCTATCTTCTCTTCTCGAGAGGATGAAATCAATCTGGCTAGAGTGTTGGCCACTACTAGAAGTCACCAGATGTGATTCTCTCTTTCTAAAGAGGGTGTTAGCTACAATCATGTTGTAGGCTAGAGCAAAGCTTAAGACATCTTCTCCTTCTTGATTCCTGATGCCATAGCCAAAGCCCCTGTGCGCTCCTTCAAAACCTGTGTTAGATGTACCCACGTGGCCATTGAGGTCTCCTCCTATGAAGAGCTTCTCACCAATCGGTACACTCCTAACCATGTCTTCCAGGCCTTCCCAGAACTCCCTCTTGGTGTTCTCATTGTGGCCTACTTGCGGGGCATACGCGCTGATAACATTGAGAACCAAGTCCTCAACTACCAGCTTGACCAGGATAATCCGGTCCCCACGTCTCTTAACGTCTACCACTCCATACTTGAGGCTCTTGTTGATCAAGATGCCTATGCCATTTCTGTTTGCAGCCGTCCCTGTGTACCACAGCTTGAAGCCGGTATCCTCCACCTCCTTCGCCTTCTGTCCTCTCCATTTGGTTTCTTGGACGCAAAGGATATCAACACCTCTCCTCACCGCTGCATCAACTAGCTCCCGAAGCTTCCCTGTCAGAGACCCTACGTTCCAGCTACCTAAGCGAATCCTCCTAGGCTCGGCTAGCTTCCTTACCCTTCGCACTCGTCGAGCCAAATGCGAAGACCCTTGCCCATTTTCCACTACATCCGGGTGCCGATGTAGCGCGCCACTAAGGATGCGACAGCCCGATCCTCGCTCACTTGCCACCGTATCCGGATCAAGATACAGCGCGCCACCTTGGGGGTGACGGCCCGGCCCTTGCCCATTTTCCACCACACCCGGGTTCCGATGTAGCGCGTCGCTGAGAGGGTTACGCCCCAACGAAAATCTTTTGGGTTTCATCTCCATAAGAGTGGCTGAGTTTTTACGTTGGCTCGCCAAGCCTATTACAACCCTCCTCCTTTACCCGGGCTTGGGACCGGCTATGTTGAGACAACATAGGCGGAGTTGCTCTAAGTTCTAAGCCATAGTTGTAAAATATTATAGTGATCTAAACGCTCTTATATTTCTTTATGGAGGGAGTATATGCTATTGATTAGTATAATTCTCAATGGTGATTATTCATTCCAGATTTTCAGCTATTCTTTATTTGACCGATAGTTTGACATATACAAACTGACAAAATTGTTGGCAAGGAGGGTTATTATCCTACTTTATTTGTAGCCATGTGACTTAACATGGAAGAAATAACACAAATCTCCAAGCGCAATTTTGAGAAAACCAATGTCAGGTATTGCTCTACCGTGAAGTATCAAGTATGAAACCTCCCTGTGTTTTCACAATGAATAATTTCTATTTCCTCTGTTTCAAGTGTTTGTTTCTATTCTCTTGCAAGACAGGAAGATATGGTGCGTATATTCACTGATAGGGGATTGAATGTATGTCCTTCAATTTCTTTCTACTTCTATGATGTTTATCTCATCTTTCCTTGCTCACAATTTGATTGGGACCTTTTGTATCTGCCAAGGGAATGATAAGAGGTAGCATTTTAGCGACATAGAGCAAAGGTGTTTTTTATCCTTAAGATATCAACCAGTTAGTTCATCTTAGTATTCACCATGTGCTGGTATTTGTATTTCACTATTGTACATTTTTGTAGAGTGAAAAGTGTTACAGTCATATGGGCATATGATGCAGGCAAGCTCCAGCGAAGCATGCGTGCATCATTTTACTGATTCAGGAGGAGGCAATCCCTTTATATGCTGACTTGCTAGATTGTTGGTAATTTGAGCATCCCTTGCCCATCCCTCATATTATTGCATGTGTTGCATTGTACAGAAATAGCCTCTTTATAGAAATGAGATTCTCTTTAGCAGCTCAAAAAAAGAAAAAAAAGAAATGAGATTCTCTTTAGGGAATATAAACATTAGGATTGATTTATTTTCTATATATTACATTGTGCAGGATATATTATATCGCCTTTTTGGACGTTTTGGTAGATGATATTTTGAACCATACGAATTTTACCATATGTTATGACAGCTCAACATTTCTCAAACAATTATATTTTCACTCTTCTTAAGATGGCCGGGCGCAGCAAAGCGCGCCTATACGGTCTAGTAATTTTAACAACATGCAACATATGTGTCCCAACCTCATGCATCAGCAACCCCGCAAATCCATATGATGGTGAACAACTTGATGAGTTCAGCTAATAAATTCAAAACACACAATGTTAGAATTTCCAATATCACACAGAAAAGTGTTTCACCCTTTTATTCATCGGCAACTAATTTACAATATGTGAATCCGAACGTGCTAGTGGATAGGGAAATTGGTCATGCTACTACTAGTTGTTCGTCCAGCAACCCGCAATCACATGTTATGCTTCAAGCTACTAACCATTCGACACCAGACGCAATTGCACATACTTGTAATTCGGCTCCGCACCTTCGCATGCATAGGCGAAAAGGTGAAAAAAATCTATAGAAGCACAATTACAAAATTACAGAATTACAGAAGTTTTTGTTGTCCCTACACAATTACAGAATTTCCACAACATCTCGTTGTCGAAAGAGTCTAAATCATTGATGGCAATCCTATCCAAACCGGGTTATTGAGAACAATCTCACATTCTCTTGGGATTTGTGCAACACTATTCGCCAAGAACTAAAAGAAGGCGGACAGAAACATGGTTTTGCTGTTGTAAATGCTAGAGTTGTGCAAATGATGACTTCACTAATATTGTATCATCCAGTACACCCGCTAAACAATTGCAAAGTTTCGGACACTCATTATCAAAAGTGTCTCAAAACATTGGGGGTGGGGGGGATTGGGCTAAAATTGGAAGGAAAAAAGTTGAAAACTCGCCAGGCTAAGATGTGGGCTGAAATTAGGCAAGAACAAGAAACCTTGTGAAGTAGCAAAGAAAAATGTGTGATTCGGTTATTGAAGATATTTCGGTTATTGAAAAAGCTGAATCAAATAGTACATGTACCGAGTTTACTAAAGAAAAAGAGGACTACAAGGCATTGGGAAGCCATCCGAAAGATGATCTTTCAAGTTACACAACTATTGTGCTCTCCCAACATATTTGAAGAGGTATGTCTAGCAAACGATTTACCTATTTTGATATTTGATCATAACTTTATTGTTGATGCACATGTTAGAAACATTCATATAAGTGATTTTAAAAGACCAATGAAGAAGGGGAAATTATCTATTAGCAATTAAATTATTGCAAAGCATATCGGTCAACACTTTGTACCATTCAGAGAGACCGATAGTTACTTATTATTGTGGCAAAAACATTCCCCATTGTTTTACTTAAAGTTTATATCTAACTGGATTGCTTTGCTTGTTTCATACTTGGCTTACATTTGGTCTCAAATGAGACATATATATTATAACTCTTTTGATTTTAGAAATCTAAAGCCAAGGTTAAATTATATTGAGAAAACCGATGCTAGCATAATATCTTATCTAAAGATATCGGATAGAAAGTGCAAAACATAATGCATAGCCGAATGTGGTGTGTCAAATCTGAACCATCCGATCGCTTTCTTTCAAAGCCATTCTCACAAGAAGATCAACTAGAACATGAGAAGTATACCTTCAACTCATGCGTGGGTGATCAAATCTTTCATTCTTTGTCGAAGATAATTATATTAGAATTATTAATCACCATGTCAAGCCATCAATCCAAGGACGAACGTATTGTAAGTTGCATCTTTCATTCAAGCATAGTTTTGAGGATTACAACATGTTTCGTCAAGTGAAATCGACCATTGTCAAAGGATGATTGAAACTTGTTGAAACACCAAGGGTTGACCAGGGCACGACAAATGATGGGACCCAATGCGCCTGCCAATGAAGCCTCAAATGGCAATATTCAGGAACCTCTTTGCCCAGAGAAAAATCACGTGCAATATCACCAGCGAGCATCCGGCTAACATGACCAAACTACACGTGGTAGGCACCTGCTATAAATGTTATATTCTTTCCAAATTATGTTTCATCTGTTACTCGAGTTTTTTTGGATCAGCCAATTTTTTTGGTTCTCCACTACACTAAGCTATGTCCCCCGAAACGGCACAACCCAGGCGACCATCAGCCAGATAGGCAGGAGGAAGGTAGACCGAAGATAGAGAAACAGCCTCGCCGCTTGACTAGACATCGTAGATGATTGCCCTAAGGAAAGGGTAAATAGACATCTCCAAACAAAAGCCAACCAAACAACCCCACATGGCAACACCAAGGCACGTCAACTAGCCATGCCGCACAACAACGAAAAGACAAGCATACAAAGACCCTCCGCATCCGATCAAGACCAACGGGTAAAAGCGGGCCACACTCGCTAGTTGGACAGAGCCCACAACGACACGTGTCTGAGGAAGACAAGTCCCTCTGTGTCCAAGACCGTCCGACAGCATCTGGAGACATCCAACAAAGCGATGTAAGAAATGTGTTCGGGACAAGATGGGTAGCTTACGCGAGCAAGCCCACATCTAATCAGAGGACATGGGCGATGTCGGAGCAGGATATCATGGCATGAAGGCTCAGTAATGAGAGGCTGAACAGGGACCAACTGCTAACAGTCACACGGAGCACAGGACAACCCTATCAAACGTCCAGAGCTCTACACCTTCGAGACTAGGTAGGAAGGAACGGAGCAAACCGAAATGAAGGAAACAAACCAAGAAGCACACATAGCCATTCCAAAGCAAGCCAGATAGGCAGACCCAACGACTTCCACGAGCAGGCCAGACATTAAAAAACACGTGAGCCCACCAGGGAAACAACGACATGAGGCCGGGCATGCAAAGCCGCTCCACATCCGAACAAGACGAGGGACCAATAGCCCCCATCAAACCCCACTACCCAGAAAAAGAATCACGCATGATCATACCCGGCGGGCATCCAGCCAGCATGACTTTCCTGAATTTCCTGATGGATACACTTTATTTGACATTTGCTTGTTTCGTAGTCTAGGAATTTTTTTATTGTTTTTCCATGCTTAGCTTCACGGACACATGTCGTGGTTCAAGTCGTGGTCCATGGTGCAAAGCCCCTTTTCTGGGTCCGGCTTGCCGACCACTTTCGGTGGGTAACTAGTGGTTAGGAAGCCCTTGAGGGATGCTCAGTTACTCGGTGTCGGTGTTGGGCCGCTAACTCGTCTTGTATTGTGTTACCTTAGCTGACATGGTTAAGCCGCTCTTAGTGTGTTATCTTTGGATGATTAGGAGGTCCTTGGGGAGGGTGATAATCATTTTCAACACTTTTTGTGTGGGTGGTGCCCTATTTATCCAGTGACAAGTAAAGTAGTTTTCTCTTCATCTCATTTGAGAAAATATAGAGAAACCATCAAGATAACAAAAAAGTGTGTGCTTAGACAATCTCTCTAACACTTAATCAATAAAAGGCATAGGATAATGATCTTTTATCTCAAGTTGTACTGTTTGGACAAACCTAATACATTAACAACAATGGATGGTTATCATATGACAAAAACTTTTCCCCCAATGAGCATATGTTGCAGATGATTAGTTGCATCAGTCGCTGGTGGATGTATGAGGCGCCGTACTACCTCCTCTATGTGCAGCTCTTTGATCCCTTAGCTGTTCGGCGCTTCTGGGCACACCGCGGCACTTATGCATGTCGTGTACCCCGACCAGTGTAGTTCACCGCCATATGGCGCTGGTCCTAAATGTCTGCCTAAAATACAAGTATAGTCGGACCGGGGTGTAGCAGGGTACCTGCACCAGCCATTTGCATCCAGAGAACCAACTGTCAAGCTCACAAGGCATGAGGATGCAACTTATGACCCACAAGTATAGGGGATCTATCATATTCCTTTCGATAAGTAAGAGTGTCGAACCCAACGAGGAGCGAAGGAAATGACAAGCGGTTTTCAGCAAGGTATTCTCTACAAGCACTGAAATTATCGGTAACAGATAGTTTTCATCATACTCATATGATTCGCGTTCGTTACTTTGATAATTTGATACGTGGGTGGACCGGTGCTAGGGTGCTGCCCTTCCTTGGACAAGCCTCCCACTTATGATTAACCCCTTTCGCAAGCATCCGCAACTACGAAAGAAGAATTAAGGTAAACTGTCGGGGATATACCCCGCGGTATGACCCGACCGGGGTTATAATCCGGCTGGGACCTGGTAAACCGGCAGGTGTTAAGTCAGATGATAGCCCGGCATGTGTTAAGTCAGATGATAACCCGGCATGTGTTAAGTCAGATGATAACCCAACAGGAGTTAAGTCAGATGATAAACCGGTAGGAGTTAAGTCAGATGATAATCCAGCAGGAGTTAAGGCAGACAGTCATAAACCGGTACCAGTCATAACCCGGCAAATAATCATAAACCGGCACCAGTTATAACCTGGTAGATTGATAGAGGCAAAGGGTCCCGATATTTCGATGAGATGATAACTATCGATTTGGTGGAGACAACTTTGACGATCCGGCTACAAACGTGCACGACGTTGCGCCTTAGCAATCGCTAAACCAATCTCCTGAGGTTACTGACGATGCTGGAAGCACGGTCAGCCTGACCACGAAGGTCTATTCCTGCAAGCAATCGAAGAACGAGCAAGAATACGATAAAGCAATATGAATATTGCAAATATATATGAAGTATTGATAATGGTGGGGATCCGGAAGCGGTCTTGGTCTGGTCGTTGGACACAAACGAAGTACACGAAGTTGCAATGGCTAACTTTTAACTAAACAAATCCCAACCAAAAAGCTACTAGATGGATCTACTTATATAGGAGCAAGGGGTGGCGGCCAAGGAGGTGGGAGGATGTCCAAGGCAACCTAAAACTAACCCTAGGTCGTACAAGGCTCATGGGCCCAAGTGGAGGTGGTGCAACACCTTTGGGCTTGTAGTTTGACTCGGATTCTGCTGCAATGTCAGATTGTTTCGTCTATAACTCAACGCTCCGGACGAATTTGAAGGTGAATCAAATTGTGTTGGAAAGAGCACGAAATCTAGTTTCCAACAAAAAAAGAATCACCCAATTCGGAGTCCGTATGAAAAAGTTGTTGGCGTTTTGAGTCAGGTATGTCTGTGCAGTCCGAATCTGAATCCAGAACGTGAGAGACTTGGACTCTATCTTCTCTTGGCCCAAAAGTGACGTGAGAGGACTTTTTGAACAGAACCTAAACTTCCCCTTTTCCCTTATCTTCATATGTGGATTGTACAAATGTCCCATACACCTGCAATTACACAAAACACAAAAGTGTGTGAAGTATTTTTGTTCTGGATAACATAAATAGATTATTGAATAGTTTGCATTAGAAATCACCTGACAAATATGCATGTATGCAATATTTTTGGTCGTATCCAAGGTAGTCATGTCCTCATCATAGATAATCATAAACCGGCACTAGTTATAACCCGGCAGACAATGATAACTCAGTTGCCAGGGGTTATGAGGCCCGAGACGTTATGAAGCCCATGAAGAGAAGTCAAAATAATTTAAGTCTTAGTCCGAGAAGGACTCTACATGTAACCCGCCCCTTCAACATATATAAGGAGGGGCAGGGCACCCCGTAAAGGGGGGAGACAATCTTAGGGCTAGACATAACTGGGAGAGCCGGTTTACGGCGACTCCTACGTGATGATAATAAGACCTAGCCTCAAACAACACGTAGGGTTGTTACCGGATGATGTTTCCCGGGGCCCGAAGCTGTCTAAATCCTTGTCTTGCGTTGCGTCTCTCGATTCCGCTCAATCCCTCTCAAGCTACCACATAGATGTGTTGGCCTCACCACTAAGTCCTCACACTAGGACATCTGCCGTGACAATTCCACGACAGTTGGCGCCCACCGTGGGACCCGCGCACGATGGTGTTGAGTTCTTGGAGGGATCTCTCCCAAGGATCGAAAAATTTGCAATTTTTTCGGATAAAAGGCCGGCGCATAAGGTTCCAAATCAACTCCGAGTTCATCGGTCCAGGGTTATAATCTGCTGGATTTAAGATTCAAGGAAATTAAGGTTGTGATATGTTTGCTAATGCTGAGTCACCGAGGTGTAACCCGGAGAAGAGGCAAGTCCACCTGTCTGACTCGCTTCGCCTCTGCTGCGATTTACTACTGCCGCCAAGTCGCCGCTTGTGAGACGTTTTCAAGTCGCCCTGGCTTCAAACCGCAGCGCTGGTTTTACCTTTGCAGCAGCCTGTCTCGCTAAGTCGCTGCCTGAGAGCCGGCCTCGTTCTGTCAGGTGATCAAGTGAGTACCACGGACTAGTACTCTCAGTTTCACACATGTGATGATCCGAGTCAGAATAAGGAAGAAGAAGAAAAAGTCCAAGCAAAATACGACCCGACAAGAACGTGGAGGGAGTTCTGGATTCGGACTCTGCCGCTTGCGTCCGGGTTGGGCCGCCCTGCCGGTGTGTTTCCGTTAACCAGCCATCGCTTCATCGACCCGTGGCCGGCTGCCGACGAGTCGTTGATCCATGGCCCATCCGAGCCGCCATCCCTGCCGAACACAGTTCTGGCTCCGCCGAGCTACCCGGATCCCTCTGCTGCGAGTACTCGCCGTTGGCCTGCCACGACACCCTGCGAGCCCGTTGCCCTCTTGACTTGTTTCGACTCTGTTTTGAGCGGACGACTCCCTTGTCTGCATCCAGACGTCATCTGAATCGGCCTACCGGGTTGCCACTCACCTCCGCCAAGTCCTACGGTCGAACGGCCACCGCCCTGCATCTGAGCTGGTCGGCCATCGCGCCTCGCTACCCGCCGCTGCCGAGGACTTCTACAAACCGACCTACGGCCTTGGTTCTCCTACAGCCTCACTCGCCTGTGAGCCGCCTGACGACCTGCCTCACCCCTTTGCTCTTGCTTGTTTCGGCTGCTTCCTGCCCGCGAGTAACTGCGGCCGTGACCTACCGAATCGCCACGCTCAAGGACCCTCAAAGGCCGCAAATTTGTTGAGCCGCCGCAGCATCGTTCCAGCCTCGCCCAGTGGCCAAGAGCCGCCGCAGCACTAGCAGGCCTCGGGCCGCCCCTGCCCGTGGGATGCTGCCTCCACTACCGTCGCCCCCGCAGCTGCACCAAGCTATTGCAGTTACGTCGGCTCTGCCCTGCTTCTGCCGCGTCTTCGTCCGGTCTGCCTTGTTCACCCACCGGCTCTGCCCCGCCGGGTCTCTACGCCCGCAGGCCACCCAGGCCTCCCGAGCCGCCCAACGGCCCCTGCCGCGCCCCTCGCTGTGTTTTACTCCACCGGCGAGCCACCTTATTCGTGTCACAAGTCACCGTCCGGGCTTCTGCCGGGCTGCTAAGTCGCCATCGCCGGCTTCCCCTGCCACTGAACCCACAGGAGCGCCGAACCACCGCCCATTTCAACTGCAGCAGGAGAATCGCCGCACTTCCGCGCTGTCAAGGCGCCGCCGCCGTGGCGTATTTTCTGCAATGAACCGGCCCACTATTTCTGAACAACCATTGTGGCTTTACCCCGCGTGCCGAGCCGTTCAATCACCAGCTCTGCCTGTCTACGGAAGGTGCCGCGTTTTTCACTGTATGTCTCATCGCCCTGGAGCATTCCGCTGCCTCCGCTGTGGACGTGACCCGACCCTGAGTCGCCGTCGCCCTTAAACTACCGCCGCCGTTCAAATTGCGCGTCTGCGGACAAGTCACCACCGTGGCCATGGTTGCCTACCTACTGAGTCGTCGTCTGTCGGTTCATCTTTGCGTCCAAAGCTCCGCCATCGCAGACTCACCTCTGAGCATGGCCTTGTCTCTGCTGCAGTCCTGCGTCAAGCACCAAATCGCCACGACCGCGCGTCGTTCCGAGCTACGAGCCGCCTCCCGCGTTAAACCGGCCATGGCCGCGCGCCGTTCCGCCCGGTGCCCTTCTACTTCAAGTCGTCGCGGCCCCTGCCGGAGCAGGCCTCGGGTCGCCCCTGCCTGTGGGCGGCTGCCTCACTGGATCACCGACCCGCAGCCGTGCCTCTCTAACCCGCCGCCGGTTCAGCCGCCCTCCGCTCCACTGTGGTCGGCTCCCGAGCCTCGTGAACCGGTCCTGTTTGCCTCACTGACAAGCGCGCCGGCGCCGGGTCGTCTTGGACGCGCCGGTTTAAACCGCCGGCACCGTGGCCTCGAGATGCCTGATTCTGCTGCCGCGCCCCGCACCGGTCACGGTGCCTTGCTTCAAACCGCCGTCGCAGTCATTACTTTGTCGCCTGCTTCGCCATTTCTGCGAACCATGTGGCGGGTCGCCGGTCTCCGCCTCCGCTACTTCGCCATGTGAGCCGCCACCGTCCGAGGGCCAGCTTTATCGCACCGCTTTAACCGGTTCACTTCCGCCGGGTTGCTGCGTCGCTCCCCTCACGCCCGGCCCGCCTCCGAGCTGTTGTTTCTGCCACCTCCCGGTGACCTGAGCCGCCGCACCCCGGGTCACAACCCGCCTCCGCCAAGCCGGTTACAACCTCAGTCGCCTGCTTCTAAATTGCCTCCGACAAATCACGCCAAGTGGGTCTAATTTTCTGCGTCAAAGTTTGGCTCTGTCTTCTGGCTGTGTTGCAGGCGTCGCCTCTGTTCCGCCTTGCTAAATTACTGCTTCTCCGGTGAGTCGCGACTTGCTATTACTATGGCCTTGGCTGAGCCGGATTGTTACTTCGCCGAGCCGCCGTTGCCTGAACTGTTGTGGTCCTTGTTTAAACCGCCATGGTCCTCGCCTAAACCGCCGCTGCCTTTGCTGGCCGTATAATAAGCCACCTCGAGCAAGCCTCATGTCGCTTTAACCTGTTGCTGCTGTAGGCGTACCTTGAGACAGTTTCGTGTCGCCTAACCGGGTCCGCTTTGAGCCGCCACGACAGCCCCTGTGAGTACATTCGATCGTTGCTGATGGCAGATGCACGGTTGGATTGATGTGTTGGTGCTTCTACAAGGCGAATGGCCTTTCTGTTGATACATCAGCGTGTTCTGAAACAAAATACAAAAAGTTTAGCCTCTGGTGCTGAAGATTGGGAGAAAAGGGCGTCAGGTCGGTTCAGCTCCTAAAACGCTGTCAGTTATCGAAGGTTCTGTCTGCACCTGCACCTAGTGTGATCTATCCTTGCAAGAGCCACAGTTTGCCATAAGCGAGACTTGCATGGGTTCAGGCTGTACGATCATCAGTCATAGGCGGGTCAGTTTTCAAGGTAGGACCCATGCACTTGTTTGAAAAGATTCCACCTGAATGGATAGCAACATCACGTGGACCAAGTATTAAATCAAGTCTGGAAGACCACGTGATCAAATGCTAGAATATGAAGGATGGCACAGACTTAAACATTTGATATTTCAGTCTGTATACCCAGACGTATACGAGGCAGTGCTACATCAGATCATAACATACATCTGCGTTGGAATATGTTCAAACACTATTAAGTGTCAGCACCAATCTATATCAGCACCTTAGGGTTACACCCGCTCATGCAAGCTGTCCAATGGACATGTGCAAACCGCTACTGAGGGAGTTCTGGATTAAGGGGTCTCTGGACATCCGGACTATATCCTTTGGCCGGACTGTTGGACTGTGAAGATACGAGATTGAAGATTTTATTCCATGTCCGGATGAGACTTTACTTGGCGTGGAAGGCAAGCTAGGCAATACAGATACATATATCTCCTCCTTTGTAACCGACCTTGTGTAACCCTAGCCCCCTCCGATGTCTATATAAACCGGAGGGTTTTAGTGCGTAGGACAACATACAATCATACCATAGGCTAGCCTTTAGGGTTTAGGCTCTCTGATCTCGTGGTAGACCTACTCTTGTAATACTCATATCCTCAAGAACAATCAAGCAGGACGTAGGGTTTTACCTCTATCAAGAGGGCCCGAACCTGGGTAAAACATCGTGTCCCCTGCCTCCTGTTACCATCCGCCTTAGACGCACAGTTCGGGACCCCTATCCGAGATCCGCCGGTTTTGACACCGACATTGGTGCTTTCATTGAGAGTTCCACTGTGTCGCCACCATAAGGCTTGATGGCTCCTTCGATCATCGCTAGCGATGCGGTCCAGGGTGAGGCTTTCCTCCCCGGACAGATCTTCATATTCGGCGCTCTGCACTGCGGGCCAATTCGCTTGGCCGTCTGGAGCAGATTGAGAGCTACGCCCCTGGCCATCAGGTCAGATTTGGAAACTTGAACTACACGGCCGACATTCGCGGAGATTTGATGTTCGACGGATTCGAGCCTATGTCGGACGCGCCGTACAGTCTTGACGAGCATGACGTAACTCTGCCGTCGGACAGTATTCGGGAGATCGCATCCGCAGCTTCTCCGTCCATCAATCCGGAGCAAGTTGCGCCATCCGAGAGCGGAGGGATGGACCCCGCCATGGAGGCCGCACTCTCAGTTGCGATAGAGTCAGATACTGACTTTATCCCTTACGAGAACCATGTCGCCAAACCACTGGATTCATCCACGACCACGGACTCCGAGCCGCTCATATCCGTGCCCGTCGAGTCCGACTGGGCGCCGATCATGGAGTTCACCTCCGCGGACATCTTTCAGCACTCACCCTTCGGGGATGTGCTAAATTCATTAAGGTCTCTCTCCCTGTCAGGAGAACCTTGGCCGAACTATGTCCGGCTAGAATGGGATGCGGGCAACGAGGAAATTCGCCGCCCACCCACCACCCACTTAGTAGCCACTGTCGATGACTTAACCGACATGCTCGACTTCGGTTCCGAAGACTTCGACGGTATGGACGACGAAGCCGGAGACGAACAGGATCCACCACCCTCGGGGCACTGGACCGCCACCTCCTCATATGATATATACATGGTGGATACCCCCAAAGAAGCCAATGGCGATGAGAAGACGGAGGATGACCCCTCCAAGAAGCAGCCCAAGCGCCGACGTCAGCCGCGCCGCTCTAAGCCCCGCCATAGCAAGAACAGCGACAATAATACTCCACGCGACTCTGGAAGAGACGACAACTGCACCACCCCGGTAGCAGAAAACGATCAAGATGCAAACTGCACACATAGTGCGGATCTGACATCCGAACACGATGACGCCAAAGATAAGCCTCATCAATCCCTGTCTAGGGAAGAAAGCAGTCCGGACAAAGATGCACCCATCATCCCGGAAACACACTTGGAGCAAGAAAACCTCCGCAGAAGGCTTACTGCCACAGCGAGAAGCCTGAAGAAACAGAAGCAAAGGCTCCAGGTCGCACAAGATACGCTCAACAGCAAGTGGAACAAAGTAACAAAGTATGGTGGAAGTTACCATCCAAAAAGCTACCCAAAGCGCAAGCTATTACCGGAATTCGACGATGAGGCCTTAGAGCCCATACAGCCGAAAAGCGATACGGCCAACCGGTCGGATCCACCACCCCGTGAATGCGATAGAGCGCTAACAAAGTCACGCATAAGTCAACACACGATCTACGTGAGAACTTGCGTCAAAAATCCGGCGCGACCAGATCTATCTACGGATCTAGGAAGCACGCTACGGTACACAACCAACACTGAATACTACAACCGTCCGAACACCGTGGCGCATCCCAATACAGGGGATGCCGCACACCCCTTATGTTTCACTGATGAGGTGCTGGATCATGAATTCCTAGAGGGATTCAAGCCGGTGAACATAGAGGCGTACGACGGAACCACAGACCCTGGAGTCTGGATAGAGGACTTCATCCTCCACATCCATATGGCTCGTGGAGACGATCTCCATGCCATTAAATACTTGCCCCTCAATCTTAAAGGGCCAGCTAGGCACTGGCTGAAAAGCCTCCCCGGAAACTCAATTGGAAGTTGGGAGGAGCTCAAGGACGCTTTCCGGGCCAATTTTCAAGGGACTTATGTCCGACCTTCGGATGCAGACAATTTAAGTCATATAATCCAATAGTCCGGAGAGTCCGCCCGAAAGCTTTGGAACAAGTTCCTCACTAAGAGGAACCAAATTGTCGACTCTCCGGACGCCGAAGCCTTAGTAGCTTTCAAACACAGCGTCCGAGATGAATGGCTCACCAGACACCTCGGTCAAGAAAAACCGAGAACAATGGCAGCCTTAACAAGCCTCATGACCCGCTTTTGTGCGGGTGAGGACAACTGGTTGGCCCGTAGCAGCACCAGCGACCCAAGCACATCCGAAGTCAGGGATGGCAATGGTAAACCACGACACAACAAAAACAAGCGTCGAAATAAAGAAGGTAGCCTAGATAACACGGCGGTAAACGCCGGATTCAGGGGCTCGCGACCAGGTCAGCGGAAAAAGCCTTTCAAAGGTAGCCGAGAAGGACAATCTGGCCTAAACAAAATCCTTGACAAACTCTGTCAGATTCACAGCACCCCAGACAAACCTGCAAATCATACCCACAGAGAATGTTGGGTCTTCAAGCAGGCCGGTAAGCTAAACGCCGAACACAAAGGGGAAGAGACATCAAGCGAAGACGAGGATGAACCTCGCCAGCAAAGCGCCGGAGGACAGAAAAAGTTCCCACGGAGGTCAAGACAGTAAACGTGATCCAGGTGACAAAGGGGAGAAGCAATCACGCACCCCGATGCACACACGCCATAAAGCCCGTCACCCCTAGGCTCAACCCCTGGTTGGCCTGCCCGATCACTTTTGATCGTAGGGATCACAATACAAATATCCGGCGCGAAGGACTGACGGCTTTGGTGTTAGACCCAATAATAAACGGGTACCATTTCACAAGGGTCCTAATGGACGGCGGCAGTGATCTAAATCTGATATATCAGGACACAGTTGTGACGCCCGGATATTTAAGCTACAGCAACCCTCTACTAAGGATGCCACATCACCACGATTACTGTTGTTGATCTCACGATGATTCAAATCCCGTTTGAATTCAAAATTCAAAATCAAGTCAAATGGTAAAGTTTTCAAACATTAAAATTTAAAATGTTCTAGAGGCGGCAAATAATGCATAGGTAATTATGGTGGAGGATCACATTTTTATAAAATAATTAAAAGCACTAAACTAAATAAAACAGTGGCTTGAACAAATAATTAAATGCATTTTATAAATATTAAAACATTAAACTATTTTATTAGGTATGAGAAATTAATGTGGCAATAGAGTATTTATAAATACTAATTTAGGGGCTAGTGGTATATTTTATAAAACTAAAAATAAAGTATAACTAATATGAAAACAGGAACTATAAATAAAATAAATAAAATGAAAACAGAAAGGTAAATAAAAAAAGGGAAAAGGAAAAGAAACCCCCCCCCCCCGGGCCAGCCGACCCAACTGGCCGGCCCATTCGACCACCGGCCCAACTGGACAAAGGCCCAGCCGGCCACCCCACTCCCCCCATAACCCCCCACCCCTGGTCAAACCCTAACCCAACCACCCGCACTCCCCTTCCCACGCCGTTCCCCCCTCCCGATCCAATCTGGATTGGGGACGAGACCCCCACTCGCCCCACCCCGCTCGCCCCTCTCGCTCCGTCCCCGACCTGGATCGGGGGAAAAGGCGTCTGGACGCCGCTCGACACCACGCCGCCGTCGCGCACCATGGCGCCTCCGCCCTCGTCGCCGAACCCCGACGCCGCCCGGTTCTGCCCCGCCGTCGCCGAGAGCCGCTCCATCCCCGACGACCACCTCACCGGACGTCCTCGTCGCCTCCTTCCCCTGCGTCGCCTCGTCTCCGTCCTCCTCTTCGACCCCCGTTGCCCGTGCCCTACAACCCTGCGGTGAGGCCCCGGCCTCCTCTCTCCCTCGCCCCGTGTGCTCACCATGCGCCGTCCGCGCCGCCTCTACACCTGCGCCCCGCCGAGGCCATCGACCGCGCGCGCCCGCGTCGGCCAAGCCCCCCCGCCTTCCCCTCCCTCGCAGAACGCGCTGCCCGCGCTCGGGCACGCTCTCACGTGGCCTCGCGCGCGCCCGTGCTTCGCCTCTCTGACGCTGGTGCCACCCGCACATGGTCGAGCCCTGCCCGCTGCGTCTCCCCTGGCCGCTCGCCGTGCTCGCCGGCAGCTGGTTGCGCCCGCCTACGTCGCCGCCTCCTGGTTCCGACGCGGCCACCCGCAGCCGCTACCGCATGTTGGCCTGCCGCTCGCCTCCTGCACCACCCGGCCACCGCTCGCCCCGGCCTCCCTCGACTCGCCGTAGACCACACGCCCGACGCCGGCGCCCAGAGCACACGCGCCCGTGCGTGTTCGGGCGGGCACCCACGCCCAAACCCGCTAGGCCTCCTCTGGCCCTATGACAAAGGGGCCCCGCCCCCTAAACTTTTTATAAAGAAAAGGAATTAAAAAAATAAGTAATTAAAAAAAGTTAATTAAGTAATTACTTAATTAATTAACTTAATTAGATCTGTTAAATTAACCTAATCACTAATTTAAATTAACTAATCCTGTTAGTTAGCCTTAGTCCATGACAGGTGGGTCCCATTGGACCCACATGCCAGGTTTGACTCTGGTCAGCTGGGTTTGACCGGCTGATGCCATGGTGATGTCATGCTGACATCACCTTTCACTGTTCTGGATAATGTTCTATTAAAATAATTAATTAAATGCTTAAAATGATTTAAATCTTTTAAAATCAATATAAAATAAACCGTAGCTCGGATGGAAAAACTTTGTACATGAAAGTTGCTCAGAACGACGTGACGAATCCGGATACGCAACCCGTTCGTCCGCCACACACCCCTACCATATCGAACACGCAACTTTCCCCCTCCGGTAACCTTGCCCGAAAACGCAAAACACCGGGGATACTTTCCCGGATGTCATCCCCATTCACCGGTATCACCTATTACCGCGTTAGGGCACCTCTAACGCCGTTACTTGTCATGTCATGCATCACTATGCATATGCTTGCTTAAATAATTATTGTTTCTCCCCCCACTTCTCTCGATAGACACCGAGACCGACGCCGCTGCTACCCAATACGACTACGGTGTTGACGACCCCTCCTTGTCTGAGCAACCAAGCAAGCCCCCCCCCCTTGATCACCAGATATCGCCTACTCTCTTCTATACTGCTTGCATTAGAGTAGTGTAGCATGATACTGCTTTCCGTTATTCCTATCCTGATGCATAGCCTGTCCTTGTTATTACTGTTGTTACCTTTACCTGCAATCCTAAATGCCTAGTATAGGATGCTAGTGTTCCATCAGTGGCCCTACACTCTTGTCCGTCTGCCATGCTATACTACTAGGCCGTGATCACTTCGGGAAGTGATCACGGGCATATACTATATACTTTACACAGTTACATTACCTGTGGTACTATTCGGAGTTGGGGGCTGAAGGGGCAGGTGGTTCCATCCAGGTAGTGGTGGGCCTGGGTTCCCGACGGCCCCCGTCTGTTACTTTGTGGCGGAGCGACAGGGCAGGTTCAGACCACCTAGGAGAGAGGTGGGCCTGGCCCTGTTCGGCGTTCGTGGATACTTAACACGCTTAACGAGATCTGGGTATTTGATCTGAGTCTGGCCATTTGGTCTATACGCACTAACCATCTATGCGGGAGTAGTTATGGGTATCCCGATGTCGTGGTATCAGCCGAAGCCTTCGTGACGTCAGCGACCGAGTGGCGCGCGCCGGATTGGACCGTAAGCCTGCTCTTGTATTAAGGGGGCTAGTTCTGCTTCCGGCCGCGTTCGCAACGTGCAGGTGTGCAAAGGGCGATGGGCCCAGACCCCTGCGCCATAGGATTTAGACCGGCGTGCTGACCTCTCTGTTGGGCCTAGGTAGGGCTGCGACGTGTTGATCTTCCGAGGCCGGGCATGACCCAGGAAAGTGTGTCCGGCCAAATGGGATCGAGCGTGTTGGGGTATGTGGTGCACCCCTGCAGGGAAGTTTATCTATTCGAATAGCCGTGTCCCTCGGTAAAAGGATGACCCGGAGTTGTACCTTGACCTTATGACAACTAGAACCGGATACTTAATAAAACACACCCTTCCAAGTGCCAGATATAACCCGGTGATCGCTCTCTAACAGGGCGACGAGGAGAGGATCATCGGTTAGGATTATGCTATACGATGCTACTTGGAGGATTTCAGTCTACTCTCTTCTACATGCTGCAAGACGGAGGCTTCCAGAAGCGTAGTCTTCGAAAGGACTAGTTATCCCCCTCTTATTCCGGCTTTCTGCAGTCCAGTCCACATATAATAGCCTTATTCCAGTTGATACCAATGCATACATATGTAGTGTAGCTCCTTGCTTGCGAGTACTTTGGATGAGTACTCACGGTTGCTTTCTCCTTCTTTTCCCTCTATCCCTTCTACCTGGTTGTCGCAACCAGATGTTGTAGCCCAGGAGCCAGACGCCACCGTCGACAACGACTCCTACTACACCGGAGGTGCCTACTACTACGTGCTGCCCGCTGACGACGACCAGGAGTAGTTAGGAGGATCCCAGGCAGGAGGCCTGCGCCTCTTTCAATCTGTATCCCAGTTTGTGCTAGCCTTCTTAAGGCAAACTTGTTTAATTTATGTCTGTACTCAGATATTGTTGCTTCCGCTGACTCGTCTATGATCGAGCTCTTGTATTCGAGCCCTCGAGGCCCCTGGCTTGTAATATGATGCTTGTATGACTTATTTTATTTGTAGAGTTGTGTTGTGATATCTCCCCGTGAGTCCCTGATCTTGATCGTACACGTTTGTGTGTATGATTAGTGTACGATTAATCGGGGGCGTCACAAGTTGGTATCAGAGCCGACTGCCTGTAGGAATCCCCCTTCCACACTCCTTGGCCGAAGTTGAGTCTAGTCGATGAAAAATGTTTTACTAACATGGCTGTGCGGCCCATGGGCCTACGTCGCCATTTGGGTGGTATTAGGATCTTTCATTCCTCGCCTTTACTCTGGGACCCTAAACACTCTTCTATTCGGGTTAAAATGAATTAACTAACTCTGACTCTAGGATCTCGTTGCTACTTCCACCTGGAGAGCACCTTATTAGGATGATCGTCTACTGCACCAGAAGATTCCGAGGATACTCTTTAATATTCTCTCGAGACTTGTGCCCACCACTTTTGCAATTCCCGACCACTGATAAGTCCTTATGGATAAATACTTACACCTGTCACCCTTACTTTTATTCCCAGTTAATCTTGTTATTACAAGATACCCTGAAAATTCTCTCTCTCGTTCCGATAATACCCTGTGCCCACTGCCCTTGCAGTTCTTTGCAACCTGGGTAACCCTTCGAATAATTTCTCGCACTTATTAAGTATCCGCTCATCCCAAGTGGATACATGTGTTTCACAATGGTCTTCGAAATACTATTCGATCCTCCAAAAATCATTAGTAGCTTATTGCTCTGCAATACTTGCCTGCTTGCATTATGGATGCTTTCCATATGTCTGGCAATATTCGTTAGTATCCTTAGGCATCGTCTTTTTGATCTTATTGATTCAACATGAGTGCGAATGCACGCAATCATCAGTTGATCCTTTTAAATTATCCTTCCGGCTCAGACGTTATTTTAAAACATGAGCTGGATCTCGACCAATCAAATTGCTGTCGATTGTACCCTTAAGGCTATTCAACTTATCCATCCCTGATCAGAGCATTGCTTTTGATCCCTTGTCTTGGAATTGATAATTCCTTTGCATTTGAGCCTTGAATTAGTCAGTTGTTTCTAAAGTCTGATCTCCTTGCATTGTTTCTCCCTCTGGTTGAGTACCGATGCCCACACCAGATCCCTTGAGGACCACCAGATCATTTGCTGGATTTTATTCGACAACGTCCTTCATATTCAATAAGTCTGTGAGCCTTTCCTCGGATACATAATACCTTTGGTAAATTGTATCCTCTGCTTTCTCAAACATGCTCTACTATCGAGCTGGTGTTATTTATTCTTGAAACTTGTGGTATATGTTTCTAAGAAGCCCCTATGGGTTGAACATATGCCTTCTCTAAACTGTGTGAACTCGAAAGCTTTCACGAGTCATACACCTCTGGTATTTTGCCAGATAAAATTTCAAACACTACAACTTCTTCGAAAGTGAGAAGTGAATGAAAGGTTATGCATTGGAGAAGTGGGAGTCGACCTTGAACTTTGTGTTCATGCCCATGGACACGATGTAGATCTTATCATTAAAGCTTCTCTCAAATTAATTATTCCTTGGTATAAGTTCATCTTATATCTCGGATCTGGCCTTTTGCAATCAAGGTTCCGACCATGTTCTCTTTTAAATACCATTTCGCGTGCAAGTTTAAGCGCTTGACTTCTGTAGAGAAATACCCCAGTCCAACCTCTACTTTGATCTGTCATCGAGTATTACCCCCTCTAGTATCTCGAGATTATCACGGAACTGCATAACTTCTTATGAGTTCTTCTTCAAGTATTATTTGACTTTTGCTACATCATCATTTGACTTGATGTCATCGCCGACCGATTACATCTTCATGAAATCTCTCGACAAAGGTGTCGTCGTCATCAGCAACATCCTGAGCTCTTCCAAGATTTATATCGAATTCATGATGAGAAATACCCTCCTTGCCCTTGATGATTTGTTTTATCATCTACCACTTTATTGCCTTCCGTTTGACACAAACTTGTTCGTGTTTTGTGTTATACCTTGAGTTCCTTGCTACCCAGCATTGTTCTTCTTTACCTTGGATATTTCGCCTTTTATGTCAAGAATGCTGTGGGAATTTCACCGCCTCTTATGCATTCTTGGTACAAGTGCTACTTCTTGCCATATCTATTCATTCTTAGACTATTGATTATTGAATCACCATTCTGACATTGGTCGTGCAACCCAACCCTTATTTCGGGTGCACCTTTCAACCCATGTTTAATTGTGTATGTTTTCCTCGAACATACATCATTATATTGTACTGTTCGATCTGACAAATGTTATCTCCTTGTTCACATAGTTGTGGAAATCCATCTTTTGTTAATCTCGATGAATTTTCGCTGATTTCATCAGCCACCTCCTCGTCCTCTCCTTGGATTAATGATGAACTCTTGTTAACGGAAATCACTTCATAGTTCATTTCCCGAGAATCTTACATTGTCATCTCATCAATTGTGTTGCACCTTTTCTTCTCAGGCTTACTAAGTCGGAGGTATCCTGGCACTAATCAGATCTGAATCTAGGTCAGATATGATGGTTGGAACATATTTCCGAGAGTTACAACAATGGTCCTTATGTGACCCGGTAAGGTGACGTCATGCCTAGCACACCTGGCCGGAGGCCCAATTGTTATAGTTTCCCTTTTCAGCCAGGCTATCCTTTCTTCCATGAGGAAATTGTAAGACTTATTTTATAAGTTCTTCCTGATGGACCCTTTTTGTTTCCAAAGACTGACCTTGCTTGAAGACCATGCAATGCTATCTCGAAGCATGTTTGTGGTACTCCGATTTCCAACAAGGACATTTGAAGCCAATGCTAAATGTTTCCTCTAAATTATCCAAACACTGCTATATGGGTAATGTCATGAAATTTCTCTCCCCTTACCTAAAGAGTTTTCTACATTATATCCTGACATGGATATCATGCTCTGCTTGTCCTTGGGAAGGATATACCCTGAAATATGTGCTTAAACACATTTTTCCTTTCCATTGTTCTGTTTAATCTGATAACCACATTTTCCTTTCCATTGTTCTGTTTAACCTTCTTGAGGTTTATATGATCTAAGCAGTAATACGTCACTGCTTTTATAAGCACCTCAGCGTACGACTCTGTCAGTAAGACCCTGTTACTATTGTTGTTGACATTCCGGTAACCACCGATGGACGAGGACCTTGCCTATTGGTCCGCCTAGTTTCGACGAGCAGGAAAATGGTTCTCTTCGTTCCTCGCCCTTGGTACCGATGTTGTTGCCGACATAAATGACAGGCAATCCTCTGACATGCCTTGCTTACATGATCGTGCAAGATGTCACCGCCCTTCCTACTTTTAACCCACATGGTGGGCCCATAACCCACAGTTCCATAGGATCAAAACCTGACTCTCTTGTACACCCCTTGTTTCCAAAGATATTCCTCACGCTTGGCTTTGTATGCAATTCACGAGCCACCTTCCGTGTGATCCTCAATCCTGGTATTAAACACAATACTTATTCTCGTTGCCTTGAACCCCTTTCACACTTCGTTTCAGGCAACGACGATTGTCTATCCGCTTCAAACTTCTTATGGTACCTTCTTACTTTGCTCTCGATGTATTTCATTTGTTCAACTCGAGAGATACTCTTATGATCATTCTTGGGATACCCCCCAAGATGATTTTCCCTTATTACATTCAATTGTTGTAAAGCTGTCCCTGACCTATTCGTAAGTAAGATGGAGTTCCCGAAGAAAGGACGACAACTTCATCATGATGCCCTGAAACAGCGAAAAGAAGACATCAATGTAATGGATCAACCTCTTCGAGAAGAACAACCAAGACCAAGAACACTCCCTAGAATTTCGTAACCCGAACCTTCCCCTTTTACTTCCCTCTTAAATCTCGGGACGAGATTTCTTGTAGTGGAGGAGAATTGTGACGCCCGGATATTTAAGCTACAGCAACCCTCTACTAAGGATGCCACATCACCACGATTACTGTTGTTGATCTCACGATGATTCAAATCCCGTTTGAATTCAAAATTCAAAATCAAGTCAAATGGTAAAGTTTTCAAACATTAAAATTTAAAATGTTCTAGAGGCGGCAAATAATGCATAGGTAATTATGGTGGAGGATCACATTTTTATAAAATAATTAAAAGCACTAAACTAAATAAAACAGTGGCTTGAACAAATAATTAAATGCATTTTATAAATATTAAAACATTAAACTATTTTATTAGGTATGAGAAATTAATGTGGCAATAGAGTATTTATAAATACTAATTTAGGGGCTAGTGGTATATTTTATAAAACTAAAAATAAAGTATAACTAATATGAAAACAGGAACTATAAATAAAATAAATAAAATGAAAACAGAAAGGTAAATAAAAAAGGGAAAAGGAAAAGAACCCCCCCCCCCGGGCCAGCCGACCCAACTGGCCGGCCCATTCGACCACCGGCCCAACTGGACAAAGGCCCAGCCGGCCACCCCACTCCCCCCATAACCCCCCACCCCTGGTCAAACCCTAACCCAACCACCCGCACTCCCCCTCCCACGCCGTTCCCCCCTCCCGATCCAATCTAGATCGGGGACGAGACCCCCACTCGCCCCACCCCGCTCGCCCCTCTCGCTCCGTCCCCGACCTGGATCGGGGGAAAAGGCGCCCGGACGCCGCTCGACACCACGCCGCCGTCGCGCACCATGGCGCCTCCGCCCTCGTCGCCGAACCCCGACGCCGCCCGGTTCTGCCCCGCCGTCGCCGAGAGCCGCCCCATCCCCGACGACCACCTCACCGGACGTCCTCGTCGCCTCCTTCCCCTGCGTCGTCTCGTCTCCGTCCTCCTCTTCGACCCCCGTTGCCCGTGCCCTACAACCCTGCGGTGAGGCCCCGGCCTCCTCTCTCCCTCGCCCCGTGTGCTCACCATGCGCCGTCCGCGCCGCCTCTACACCTGCGCCCCGCCGAGGCCATCGACCGCGCGCGCCCGCGTCGGCCAAGCCCCCCCGCCTTCCCCTCCCTCGCAGAACGCGCTGCCCGCGCTCGGGCACGCTCTCACGTGGCCTCGCGCGCGCCCGTGCTTCGCCTCTCTGACGCTGGTGCCGCCCGCACATGGTCGAGCCCTGCCCGCTGCGTCTCCCCTGGCCGCTCGCCGTGCTCGCCGGCAGCTGGTTGCGCCCGCCTGCGTCGCCGCCTCCTGGTTCCGCCGCGGCCACCCGCAGCCGCTACCGCACGTTGGCCTGCCGCTCGCCTCCTGCACCACCCGGCCACCGCTCGCCCCGGCCTCCCTCGACTCGCCGTAGACCACACGCCCGACGCCGACGCCCAGAGCACACGCGCCCGTGCGTGTTCGGGCGGGCACCCACGCCCAAACCCGCTAGGCCTCCTCTGGCCCTATGACAAAGGGGCCCCGCCCCCTAAACTTTTTATAAAGAAAAGGAATTAAAAAAATAAGTAATTAAAAAAGTTAATTAAGTAATTACTTAATTAATTAACTTAATTAGATCTGCTAAATTAACCTAATCACTAATATAAATTAACTAATCCTGTTAGTTAGCCTTAGTCCATGACAGGTGGGTCCCATTGGACCCACATGCCAGGTTTGACTCTGGTCAGCTGGGTTTGACCGGCTGATGCCATGGTGATGTCATGCTGACATCACCTTTCACTGTTCTGGATAATGTTCTATTAAAATAATTAATTAAATGCTTAAAATGATTTAAATCTTTTAAAATCAATATAAAATAAACCGTAGCTCGGATGGAAAAACTTTGTACATGAAAGTTGCTCAGAACGACGTGACGAATCCGGATACGCAACCCGTTCGTCCGCCACACACCCCTAGCATATCGAACACGCAACTTTCCCCCTCCGGTAACCTTGCCCTAAAACGCAAAACACCGGGGATACTTTCCCGGATGTCATCCCCATTCACCGGTATCACCTATTACCGCGTTAGGGCACCTCTAACGCCGTTACTTGTCATGTCATGCATCACTATGCATATGCTTGCTTAAATAATTATTGTTTCTCCCCCCTCTTCTCTCGATAGACACCGAGAACGACGCCGCTGCTACCCAATACGACTACGGTGTTGACGACCCCTCCTTGTCTGAGCAACCAAGCAAGCCCCCCCCCCCGTTGATCACCAGATATCGCCTACTCTCTTCTATACTGCTTGCATTAGAGTAGTGTAGCATGATACTGCTTTCCGTTATTCCTATCCTGATGCATAGCCTGTCCTTGTTATTACTGTTGTTACCTTTACCTGCAATCCTAAATGCCTAGTATAGGATGCTAGTGTTCCATCAGTGGCCCTACACTCTTGTCCGTCTGCCATGCTATACTACTAGGCCGTGATCACTTCGGGAAGTGATCACGGGCATATACTATATACTTTACACAGTTACATTACCTGTGGTACTATTCGGAGTTGGGGGCTGAAGGGGCAGGTGGTTCCATCCAGGTAGTGGTGGGCCTGGGTTCCCGACGGCCCCCGTCTGTTACTTTGTGGCGGAGCGACAGGGCAGGTTCAGACCACCTAGGAGAGAGGTGGGCCTGGCCCTGTTCGGCGTTCGTGGATACTTAACACGCTTAACGAGATCTGGGTATTTGATCTGAGTCTGGCCATTTGGTCTATACGCACTAACCATCTATGCGGGAGTAGTTATGGGTATCCCGATGTCGTGGTATCAGCCGAAGCCTTCGTGACGTCAGCTACCGAGTGGCGCGCGCCGGATTGGACCGTAAGCCTGCTCTTGTATTAAGGGGGCTAGTTCTGCTTCCGGCCGCGTTCGCAACGTGCAGGTGTGCAAAGGGCGATGGGCCCAGACCCCTGCGCCATAGGATTTAGACCGGCGTGCTGACCTCTCTGTTGGGCCTAGGTAGGGCTGCGACGTGTTGATCTTCCGAGGCCGGGCATGACCCAGGAAAGTGTGTCCGGCCAAATGGGATCGAGCGTGTTGGGGTATGTGGTGCACCCCTGCAGGGAAGTTTATCTATTCGAATAGCCGTGTCCCTCGGTAAAAGGATGACCTGGAGTTGTACCTTGACCTTATGACAACTAGAACCGGATACTTAATAAAACACACCCTTCCAAGTGCCAGATATAACCCGGTGATCGCTCTCTAACAGGGCGACGAGGAGAGGATCATCGGTTAGGATTATGCTATACGATGCTACTTGGAGGATTTCAGTCTACTCTCTTCTACATGCTGCAAGACGGAGGCTTCCAGAAGCGTAGTCTTTGAAAGGACTAGTTATCCCCCTCTTATTCCGGCTTTCTGCAGTCCAGTCCACATATAATAGCCTTATTCCAGTTGATACCAATGCATACATATGTAGTGTAGCTCCTTGCTTGCGAGTACTTTGGATGAGTACTCACGGTTGCTTTCTCCTTCTTTTCCCTCTATCCCTTCTACCTGGTGTAGCCCAGGAGCCAGACGCCACCGTCGACAACGACTCCTACTACACCGGAGGTGCCTACTACTACGTGCTGCCCGCTGACGACGACCAGGAGTAGTTAGGAGGATCCCAGGCAGGAGGCCTGCGCCTCTTTCAATCTGTATCCCAGTTTGTGCTAGCCTTCTTAAGGCAAACTTGTTTAATTTATGTCTGTACTCAGATATTGTTGCTTCCGCTGACTCGTCTATGATCGAGCTCTTGTATTCGAGCCCTCGAGGCCCCTGGCTTGTAATATGATGCTTGTATGACTTATTTTATTTGTAGAGTTGTGTTGTGATATCTTCCCGTGAGTCCCTGATCTTGATCGTACACGTTTGTGTGTATGATTAGTGTACGATTAATCGGGGGCGTCACAACAGTCCGCAAAATAGGGATAGACCCGACACAAATAAGCTGCAGTAATACTACCTTCAAGGGAGTAATACCAGGCCAAGAGGCCCACTGCACGGGCTCTCTACTACTAGAGGTGGTATTTGGTTCTCCCGATAACTTCCGAAGTGAAACGTTAACTTTTCATCGCTCCATTCCGAAGTGATTTTCAAGCGCTACTCGGAAGGGCGGCTTTCACTCGTTTTAACGCAATACCGCATTATGCTTTTCTCAAGCTCAAGATGCCCGGTCCACGAGGCGTCATTACAGTTAGCGGAAATACCAACCGTTCTTCATGTACGAAAGAGGACGCGGCGGCTTTAACAGTCACACGCTAGACGACCTCACTAACCAGAAAAGATGGCAGGTCGTCAAGACCACAAACACGGTTAGACGAGTCCGACGTCCCATCATACATGCATGCGATTGGTTTTCGAACCCTCATAACACGATACCAGGGGCTTCCCATGTGTAATCAGGGCCAGCCCAGCTCAACTAGGCTTATCTGGAATTCTGATAACTCATTCTTCTTTTCGGCACGGCAACTTTCACCTAAGTTCTTTCTTTTTGCAGGTTACAATCGTGCTACACCCGTCCAGGACACGGCACAGCGGAGACACAGGCGCAGCCGTGCAGCAGGGACCCGCCCAAAGGTTTCTTTTTAGATTAAGGCCCTGCATAAACCTTTTTTACTGTCTCTTGTTGCCCACATCCTCCGGATACTCCACACAAGCGAGAAGGATGCCGGCGTTATTGGCATGTGGCCATGCCAGGATTTTGCACGTACCCGGACACATGGGGTTTCTTATAAAGGGCATTGTTTAGCCTGGTATATGTTATAAAGACCAAACACCTTAGGGAGTGTTCGGCGTCGCGAGTTTGGCTCTATATGCATCAGCTCCGAATCATGTCTTTGGTCAAATGTTGGGTTTGCCCGGCTCTCACGTTTTGGTACCTTACATTCCGTTATATCGGCTAAGGTAGCACTGGGAGAACTACTGCGATTGTGCCCTGGTTCATTCGGATGAGCACCTCAGTAGAGAAAGCCAAAAACTGATTGTCATGATATAGCGAGAGACTGGTCAACCACTCGATGACTAATCGAAATCTTCAGGATTCCGCCGCATTAACGAAGGGTCGTTTCCCGGTCATGTACATACGCGCACCGTATTCGGACGAGCGCAGAAGTACCAGGGGCTATATAGTAGCCCCACTGTCAAACTCCTATGGCTAAGTGAAAGTGTTAAAGCAATATAGTCTGATTGCCTCGTTTGCTATGCTATCACCTCCTTAACGGACCAAGACGTTGCATCAAGTGTGGATATGCATCTTTTGCAAACACCCCCGCATTATATGCGTGGGGGCGGAAGCCGACGACTGCAAACTTTCAGGTTATATACATACATACATAAACGGCCGCACAAGAGGCATCATAGTACTTTCGGACAAAAGTATAAATACATCCATGATTAATTCAGAAAAACATTGTTTGTATAATGGGACTACATGTCACTGGAAAATAATATTCTTCGAGCACTGAGCCCCTATCGAACGAGCACCTTCAAGGACTTCCTCAAAGTAGTGCTTGGCAGCAACTCGGCCTATGGCCGAACCCTGTGCCGCAACAGTGGTGGCCTCCATATCCGCCCAGTATGTTTTTACACGGGCAAGGGCCATCCGCGCACCTTCTATGCACGATGATCTTTTTACAGCATCGACGCGTGGCACAGCTTTAAGGAATTTGTTGACACCTGATTTTGGCAAGATACAGATTGCAATGAAGATGGTCTTGAGTGAACGGGTTTTCAGTATGAAAAGATTCACGTCGCCGAGTGGAACCACTTTGATGTTTCGGTTATATTCATTCGACTTTATCTTACGGACCGAAACTATACTCCGAGTGGCATAATTCAATGTTCCGAGTGGTTTTTGGCCAATCACGTCTTCAAGATGACCTCGGATGAAGGAGCACTCTTAAGGGATTGTCTTCGTCTCGTCGAGGCAATCGATTTTGATATATAAATCATCTCAATTCGAGTTCATATGCAAAAGTTAGAGGCAATACACTGCAGACCGAACCTCAACGGAAATATGGCGCGAGGTGCCAAACACTTGTCTGATAGGTTGCGCGAGTAATTCGGCCATAAAGACGGCCTTGAATCGAAAAAACTTCAACACGAAAAGTTTTGTCTTGCCGAGCCGATCGTTTTTCATATAAAATTTGTCTCAATCCGAGGTAGTATGCAACCTGGAGAGGCAAATCAAGATCAGGTTGTGTTTTCAGTCGGGAAATCCGAGTGAAAAGTTTACCATCCGAGTGAAAACCTACCGATCGAGTAAAAGGTCGAGTGAAAAACTTATCGATCGAGTAAAATATTGGCTTCCGAGTGAAAATATAGCAATCCGAGTGAAATTATCATCCGAGTGAAGTTATTCCGAGTGAAAAGATTACCATCAGAATGAAAACTTGACGTTCGAGTAAGATATTGCCTTCCGAGCGAAATATAGTCATCCGAGTGAAAGATTGTCTTCCGAGTGAAATTATAGTCATCCGAGTGAAATATTGTCTTCCGAGTGAAAGACTCTAACATCCGAGTGAAAAGGTCCAGTCGGACGGAAAACTCTAATATCTGAGTGGATGAGCTCGGATCCGACTGAAACTGAAGATGTGCCAGAAAGGTAATCCAGATGACCTCGGATGGAAAAGTGATCAACACGGAAGTTGTGCGCATCGTTAAAATGGTGAACTTTGGTTTTGGAGTCATTATCATATGAGATAGTATACGGCCTGTAAGTTCACTACGAGACTCGGACAATCCAGTCCGTTACATGACCGAGTCCGACTGGATATTAAAGATGGCTTCGTAGAGTATTCAAGATGGTCTTATTTGGAATAGTGTTCAACATAAGGATTGTTCGCTTCGTCGAGGCGCACAAGTTTCATATTTGGGCCGTCTTGATCGGAGGTCATATGCAAGTTCGGCGGGCCGCGCAAGTAGGAAGACAGAAGTTGGGCCAGATTCAGACTGAATCCGAGTTGGAATAGAACTAGGACTCTAGGACGTGAATTGATGTAATTTTTTGTAAGGAAAGCTTAGATGGATCATTTGCTTGTATGGGAAGTCCAGTCGCCTCTTATATATGTTGGGGGTGATGGCCGATTGAACAACACACAATCGAACAAATCAATATACTACTTTTTCATCTATGTTTTATCTCTCCACCGTTTTTCTATCTCGTTCTTCGCTGTTCTTCGTGTTTGAGAGATGCGAATCCCGAGGCTCTAGGGGCGAGCGAATCGACCTAGGGCAGCCCATAGCCACTGCACTCCCTGACGGGGTCCCTCCCGGGGGTGTGGGGTTTTCGAGTCTACAAAAGCGCCTGTTGACTGTCTTGCGTATCGCGCTGTCAGTCGGGTCTCCTTCGACGTGAGCTGCGGTGCATCACCCCCGGCGTCGAGGGTAGACATGACGTGTTCGTGTGTCAACACACTTTTTGGCGACTCCGCTGGGGATCGAAGATCAATCATCATCATCCACCATGTCCGATATTCCCAAGCCATCTGAGGTAGACGCCGATAACATCATTAAGCCCAGTCTTGATGAGATATCGTCCGATCATCGCCAAGTCTATGAGGAGTACAAGAAGGCGCGCGAGGAGAAGGACCTGCAGGAGTTCCTTGCAAAATTCAAGAAAGATCGCCAAGGCAACATCACTCCGATTGAAGAAATCAAGTTCCCTCCTCTTCAAACTGAATAGGTTAAACCCTCTGTAAGTACTGCCTTTTCTCCTGAGCAGTGGGCTGAGATTGAAAGTCGTATTGCTGATGGTAACAATCTAGTCTATCAACTTTTATAGAAAGTACTAATGCTCAGAAGAATATATCTCAATCGTCTAGTGGTAATAATGGTGTAGCTGCTAGTGTGCAAAACCCTAATCTGGCTTTACCTATTGCATCGGCGCCTCCCGTGCCGATGACTTATTATCCTACCCAAACAAATCAGATTGTGGCTACACCCATTAATCCTATTATGAGCATGACAGGTTCGGTGGCAACGCCGAACCAAACTCTACCTACAGCTACAACCACTCGACCACTACCAAATTATGGGTCGACATACATGCCACAATTCCTACCTACAGCTAGTAACCATACTCTTCCTATGTCACTGCCACAAGCTTCATCGTCCACTACGGATGATGGTCTAGCTAATCTTAGAGAGGAGATGGCTAAGATGCTTAGAGAGAATTTTAGAGTTGAGTTACCTCGGAATCGGATTTACCAAAAGTCGTACCCCGAGTACTTTGATGCCATCCAGTGCCCTCCGGATATAAGATTCCAGATTTTGTTAAGTTCAATGGAGAGGGCACAAAAACCACATGGGAGCATGCTAGTCAATACTTAGCACAACTAGGTGAAGCAGGCTCACTAAATGAGTTGAAAGTGCGTTTGTTCTTTACCACATGGTTCCATTCGGGTTTGGTCGCAGCTAGAGCAAAAATTTCATGATCACTTTTATAGCGGCGACAATGAACTCAAGTTATCACATCTAACATCGGTTAAACAGAAGCATGATGAACTGGTCTCCGATTACGTCAAGAGATTCAGAGAAACAAAAAACCGGTGTTTTAGTTTGGTGATAACCGAGAGAGACTTGGCAGACCTAGTGCTGAGTGGTTTGAGAACTCCCATTAGAGAAAAGCTAGAAGGTTATGAGTTCTTAAATATCAACCAAGTCTTACAAAGAGCTTTGGCTCAGGAAAGCCGAAGCAAAGATCTCAAAGAAGTGCATAGATACAAAGCCGACCGTCCAAAGATGAATATGGTGGAATGTGATAGTGATCACTCAGATGATGAGGGTAATGTTTTTGCTACTGAATTTGTTTGGCCATCTAAGGCCAAACCCTTTACTTGCAATGATCTGAAACCGATTCATAAGAATCGTGATGAAGAGATGAAGTTTACTTTTAACATTGCTAAGTGTGATAGAATATTTGATGCTTTGCTGCAGGCTAAGATTATTAGAATATCTCATACTTTACCGCCATTTGAAGAGCTAAAACGGCGTGCTTATTGCAAGTATCATAATTCTTTTTCTCATGCTACTAACGATTGCAATGTTTTTCGACGACAGATACAATCGGCCATTAATAACGGACGATTGAACTTTTTTGAGATGCAAGTTGATAAACAACCTTTTCCAATGAATACCATGGATTTGGAGGGGAAAAAGCTACTCATTCGGCCTGAGGTAGCCGAATCTGCTAATAAAGCTAATATCATTATTGGTGAGCCCAGAAAAAACAAGGAAGGCAACACGGTCTGTTATAAGTTCTCTTTTGAGACATTCGATGTAATAAGTGTGTGATTGCTACTCTGTTATAAATTCTTAAGTATTGTGCGTGTCAGCATTACCGATCCAGGGATGACACTGATGCACAGAGATCAGACTGTTTGAGGTCTGGTCGCTACACAGCATCGCTGCGGCCGCTGAATCACATCGCCGTTGTGCGAAGCACACCGTCGTACCATCGTTGCGGCCGTCGAAGCATATGTCGTCGCAACATCGTTGAAGCGGTCAGACCTCCGTCACAAGACGCTATCGCAACATCATTGAAGTAACCAGGTTGCTGTCGTAGCACCCCGCAACCATCAAAGCACACCGCGGCCATCAAAGCATGTCGTCGCAACATCACCGAAGCAGGCGGGCTGCCATCCCAGCATCGGCATGGCCACTGAAGCACACCATCGAAGTGTGAAGCACGTCGTCGTGCCATTGCCACGACCATCGAAGCATGTCGTCGCAACATCACTAAAGCAACTGACCTCCGTAGCAACACACCTTGAAGCAGTTGGGCCGCCGTCGCTCTGATATGATGCAGCTCATGTCTATAGATGTTGGTAGCGACAGCATAATCGTATATACCAATTTTTGTTGCAAATAGCTAGCTGGGTTACGTGGGATTACTGTAACCGTATTGAAGGACCTACCTGGTTCCGTGGAGATACTCAAGTTGTTGCACAACAATTTCCGATCATCTAAAAATTAAATATATTAAACCACGTGATGTGTGTTGTCCACATAGTGCCCCCCCGGCTCAGCACGCACGTGAAGAGAAAAGTCTGAGCGAGGCTGACTTACTCGGATCGTACGGCTAAAGACGTGTGCTGGTGGATTGATCGGGTGGCTAGTGAACCGGATGATTTCTCACGCATATCAATCGGATGATTCCTAGCATCCGCCTTAATGGTCATGCAAAATTATTTTGAATAATAGCTGGCGCCTTTAGCGCCAACTTTTTTTAGGGGGCTTTAGCGCCAACTAGGACTCATATTTCCGGCAAATCCTTGGTGCTTATGCGCCCGTTCGCAAACAGGCGCTGCTTGTTGGGCTCGGCCCATCTTACCCTTTCTTTCTAAAAAAATGAGAAAAGAAGGCAGCTTTGTCCAGGATTTGGACCTCAGACCCACAGCTCCGCAGAGCAAGGCAGCTACCAGTCAGACAACAAGCCGCAACTGACAATTTATTTCGATCTTCTTATTTTATTCTATAGATGGTGATGCCCGCGGTTTTTTTTCTTATTCTTAATTTTTTTTATGTTTCTCTTTTGTTTCCTTTTTCTTTTGCAAATGCGCAAACTTTTCTTAATTTTTGTATTAAGAATCGATGAACTCTTTTTTAAATTTGTGAACTTTTTTGAGAATTGAACATCTTTTTTAAGAATGGATGAACTTTTTCCAATTTTAATGAATTTTTTAAAAAAATTGTAGAAATCAGTTCAAAGTCGATGAACTTTTTTTGAACTTGATGAACTTTTTAAAAACATTGTATGATCTTTTTTCAAATTCGATGAACTTTTATTCAAATCAATGAACTTTTTTTCAAATTCATGAACTTTTTTTTATCAAAATCAGTGAACTTTTTTTTCAAAACCCAGTGAACTATTTTTGGATTCATGATTTTTTAATTCAAAATCGATCAACTTTTTTTGTAACCCCGTAAACTATTTTCAAATTTAAGATATTCTAATGCAAAATTGATGAATTTTTTTTCAAATCAACCAACTTTTCAAACTTTCTTTAAGTTGATGGCCTTTTTGAAAAATCATGAACTTTTTACAGTTTTATGTTTTTTTTCAAATTAGTGAACTTTTTTTCAAAATCATGAACTTTTTCCACTATCGCAAACTTTTTCAAATTGGTATGGAAATTTTCAGTTATTTATTTATTTTTTCAATTCATTGTTTTTTAGAATTCTTCAAATTTATATTTTTCCTTTATTCAATTTATAGTGGGCATAATACTACTAGTATATGCTAATGTTTGCACTGAAGGAAGGGTTAAGTATACCTGTTTCCTTAATCTAGGCAAGAATGTCAAGCGTGGTCTAGTGATTCTTGTGCTGTGTGGTTGACATTGGCGGGTAGACGTCGAATCTCAGTTCAGCCGATTTAATCTGGATTTTTTTTCATCCTGTTGGATTTTTCAACAGATTGCTGGGCCGGCCTGCTGCGCCTGCGAGCGCCAGCAGCGCTAACGGGCGCTGAAAGCGCTATGTAGGAGCTTCCCATATTTCCCACCGTGTCAGCATGTTTTTCAGGACAAATCAGGTTGTTTGGGACTGCTCTGCTCCTTCAAATTCAGCTCTATTCCAGAAAACACAAGTCAAACGGGATAACTCCATGATATGCCGCTCCTAAAAAAATAGAATTGAGGTACAATTTCTATTTTTTTTATGAAGCTCTTCAGGTGGTGCTTCAAAAAACTCTAAAAGCTAGAGTTGGGTGGAAATTACCCACCACTGCCACCAGTAAATGGATACCCCTTCGTTTCCCCCGCTTAATCAATCAAATAGATCATTTCCATCAAATTTCTCATTCTTGATGCTGGAGCTAGATGGAAGCCAAACATTCTCGGTACTGCTAAAATTTCTAGATGAAACTGCCCCGAAGTGAATTTAGTAGAGTGAAACTAATTTTGGTAAAACGGAGCAGTCCCAAACAGGCTCTAAACTGGGCTAATTGCTGGCCCCTCTCTGCTCTGGCCTAGTTATATTGGGCTAACTGCTTGCTCCTCTCGGATCTAGCCCAATTATTCTGGGTAAGATGACCCGGCTAGACTGGGTTGTTTTTATTTGACAATATTGCACTGTTTTGTCTCCTCAGGTTGTATACAACCTTGGCTGAAGACGACCTAAATATCAAAGTTGTTTGTTTCGACGACACTAATAACTTTATGCAGAATACTTTTTCATTAAAGGCCATTTTAATTCTGTTTTCTGCCATGCTAAAATGTGAATATGTGATGTCAAAACTCGCCAGAGGTTCATACTCACCCTCTCTCGTGCCAACATAAAGAGCACGGTTTGACGAGTGGGACTCCGTCCTTTTAAAACTCTTGATCAAAAAATCTCCAACAGACCAAGGCGGAGCATCACAACGGAACCAGATTTTTGTAAAATCCAGTTATGATATTTTAGAAGTTTTCTTTTCTAGAGGAACCCACGCATACAATTATGAAGGTTCCACCTCAAACGTTTTGCCCGGGAGCAGGTCAAATTTGGATGGCTCCAATTTGTTGCTGAATTCATCTCTCCATCTAAAGCATAGTAATCATGTGATTTATCATCCTTTTTTCTTGGAAAAGGGAGTGCTCCCTCTCCATGTGATTTATCATCTAAACTCTGAATAATGATGATTAATCTCACATACCCCTCCTTTTCCATTGTCTACCCAGCTTTCGTGCATCCCTGATGATGCTACACCAGGAGAAAAAAAATCAGTCTGCACAGGCACCAGATCACTGGTATTACTGGCAATCTTTCCGAATCTAGCAAGTTTGCTCCAGCTTCTATCTGCCAGATCTTTTGAGAACAGAAACACTAACGCCCACAGGTGTGTGCGTTTGCATCTCGTCCACACACGTGGATCCATGTCCATTTGCGGTTGCACGAATCTTGGCATGTTTGTAGTGTCACGTAAGACTGGGCTGGTGTGTGGGCTTTCATTCGGTCGCCCACACGTCCGTTTTCATCACACGAAGAGACCGGTGTGTGACCGTTTAGCAGTTCGCCCATACGTCAGTTTTCACTCATGCACAAGGGCTGGTGTGTGGGCAGTTATTAGTTCGCCCACACGCCATCTCCTCTCCCACACCCAAAGCTGCTAGTTGCCATGTGTTTTGCAGGGTACATGGCAACTGCCCTGGTGTGCTTATAAGCAGATGGCAACTCTCTCTTTTACCGAACATGTCAGTTGCCATGTGTTTTGTAGGATACATGGCAACTGCCCTAGTGTGCTTGTAAGCAGATGACAACTCTCTCTTTATCCGAACATGTTATTTTGTCATGTCTCTTTGTAGCGCTACACGACAACTGCTTAGTGTTATTAGGTGGCAACCCCTAAAGTTTTCAAATCATGGCAACTGTAGTAAACCAGACCATACATGGCAACTGCCTAGTGTTAGTAGGTGGCAACTCCTAAAGTTTTTCAAATCATGGCAACTATAGTAAACCGGACCATACATGACAACAGCTGCAGTTGTCCAAAAATGGCATCTGGCACTTGACCTGAGATGATAACTGTAGTTGTCCGACATGGCAAGTGTAGTTCAGCGACATGGCAACTGTAATTAAACGAACATGAAAGAGGGTCCGGACTATGGCAACTGCGGGGCGCGTGGTGACTGTCACGCGGAGCGTGCAGAACCATGAGGTAGAAGGCCTGACGTACGGATGTGTGGGCGTTATCTATTTTGCCCACACGTAGGCGTGTGAAAGGGCCCGGAAGGAAAAAAAAAGGTGTGTGGACATTACTTGTTTTGCCCACACGCAGGCGTGTGGGCTGATCCCCTTAGACACCACATAAAAAATGTGAGCAGATTTCTTAACGCCCACACATGTGGACGTTATCGGCATCCTTTGAGAAACCAACAACAACTAGGCGTTTGCAAAACCGAGCTTAATGGTGGCCAAAATAAAATAAAAATAAAAATTTGAACTTCCCATATGTGTATGTGTGTAAAATTTCACGATGAAATACCTTGAATTGCGAATTGCATAAAGAAAACAAAATCATGAACTTTGAGAATGAACCTTGCACTGCTAGCTGCACAAAGAAATCAAAACCATGAACTTTGAGAATGAATCGCCCATGTGTTGGAAAGCCACAAATTATTGTGTATGTAGCTCTCCTTTTAACGCATTTCATCGTGAAGATTTACATACGTGCATATTATGTCTCTAATTTACATTACAGGAGAACGCCCCAGCACAAAAAAAAACGCCCCCGCGTCGCTCCCGTGCGAGCGACACGGGCGGACGCCCTAGCAGCCGCCGCCGCCGGCGGCATCCCGTCTGTCCTCCCCGTCGCCACCGGAGGACGCCGCAAGGCGAAGCCTCGCGGTCGACGGTGGCGGCGGGGACCTTTTCTACGCTGGCGCTGGGAGGCTCTTGGACACGGCGAGTGGTCTCTTGGTCGCCTGCGCATCGCCCATGGTGTTGGTGCCCGGATCTGTCCGATCTGACGCGCCTGGCTTCGGCTTCCTGGCCAGTCACCGGCGACGTGCTGCTCGGCACGCGGGCACGAAGCTGCAAGCAGAGGGCCGCCATGGTGCTCGTGGATCCAATCTACCTCACGTAAAGGCCGGGCTGCACTGTGGCTGCTCCTCATGTGACGGCACGGGCTGCACGAAGGTGTCCCCTGCTGTGGGCTACTCCAGCGGCCAGTGAGATGTATGGCCTGCAGGAGTCTTTTCTGTGGCGTATCTTGCTGGCCAAGGCCATGGGTGTTGCGGCCAAGTGCGCTCCGTCGCCCTGCTTCTTGGCCGCTAAACCAATCTGCTTTCATACTCTTGATCTAGGCATCTGGCGGCTACGCCAACGTGCCTGGGCAGGGCTCTCCTTGGCGGATGGCAGTCGGCGGTGGTGTGCTCCGTCCAGCGACTTCATTGCGGATTGCAGTGGTTATCGAAAGGTCTTTGTGAGGTTCCTCTTTTTAGATCCGATGGTTACCTTTGTCAGTGAGATGCAATCTATGGACGACGACATGACGCAGAAGGATGGTTGTGTGGCGGCGGCGATTTCACATCGCATGTAGCTACTGGGATCACGGAAAAGTGATGGCGACAATATATGATTGACTTCGTTGTGGTGCTTCTCAAGCACCCGGTCTCGAGCTCCGGAGTGAAAACTCAGGACTAACATGAGTTGGTTATACAATGGTGACGTTTTGCGTCACTACCTTGTTGAAGGCATTGCTTGGAGATGCTCAGACTGGTTCTTCAAGCCCTTGGTGGTTGGGTCCGGTGACGGCAGCGCTTAAGCATCGCTCCCTTTCTGAAGGCATTGCTGTTGAAGAACTTCATCGTCCTTGTGGTGTCATGAGATGATTGGTGCGGATAGTCTTTGTTCTAGTTTGTCGATTACTGATTTGATCGCTTCAGGGTTTTTTTTCTCGCTTAAGCATAGCTTTGGTCTTACATGACTTTGCTACTTGCCGGCGTGTTTTTATGTCATTATGTGTGTTGATGTCGGCTGTGTGCATCCTAACTATGCAGTGACTGGGTGTATACTCATTGTGTTTGTATCCTCTTGATGCTCGAAGAAAAAATGTCTCTGATACATGTTTTTCTTGCAAAAATATATGAGACATATAAAAATATGAATTTTGGATTTTTCAAAATACGACCTCCATGGACCTCGGTCTCCATTTGGCATTTTCGAGCTCAATGCCATTGTCTCATCAAATTGTCCCAACTTACATCACGGAAACATTGCCATGGCTGCCAAGAGGTAACCAACGAAGAGAGAAAAAGAGAAGGAGCTCATAATCGCCAAAACTGCCTTATGACCAAAACTACAGGGCATGCAGCTACCAATCCATCAATTCCACCCAATATCTCAACTGCTGACACATAACTTACAAAAACCAGCAAACTAATGACCGCGGTGGTGGCGATGGCGATGATGAACGATCACTAAACTACATTATTGACCCATCTTCCTGGCACAGCACGGGGTGCATTGGTCAGGCATCAGGGGAGACGGAGGTCATGTCAGCACGACCACCTCATCGATGAAGATGCCATCGTCGTCAAACTGCGAACTAGCTGAGCTGGGAGAGGAGACTGCAGGATTGTTCTCGTCTTCCTCTTCATTCAGGACTGCTTGGTTTCTGCAGTTGCCACCACAAAATGCATTCTCACCGCTGCAAAATCAACAAACTTGTTCAATGGTGCTAAGTAGATAAATGATGTGATGCCCATTTCATTTTTAACTTGGTTCGGTTAAAGAAAGAACAGCAACAATCCTAATGTATGTAGTACCAATTATCTATAGATGTACCAATCCATCATTCCATCTGAAGAGCAATTATGTATGAATGTACTGTATGTACCAACAATCCTAATTTCCATTCTATCCATCATTCCATCTGAAGAGCAATTATCTATCAACATATACCAATCCTGATGTATGTAGGTGATGCAAATTCCTTGAAGAACTGAATGAAGATGGTCATTGCATCTCAACATATATCACAATCATCGCTTATTCGAATCAATAGTACCACTAAAGATGACTGGGTAAATGCATCCAACATACCGGTAAATGGAAGGTTCGTTGCCATTCAGGTTCTTCTTGCAAGACGAGCAGAAGCGCGTCGAGTCCTTGGCGACGTCGGCGACCAGCCAGTACAACTCAGTTCCTTCCTTGTCCACATCGATCTCCTTGCTCTCCCAGTCAGGCATGAGAACAGGGCAGGGCTCCAAGATGCAATCCCCAAAAATGCGGGTGGTCTTCGGATTGGAGCCGTGAGCTATGATGCAGGTGTAGTCCTCCGACTGCTCGACCTCCATTGCCGACACGGACCCGATGTACCGGCGTGGTCCGCCAATCGACACTGGCAGCGACCCGGAAGCAGGGAACTTGACACGGTCGACGGAGTGGTTGCTAAAGCCGAGCTGAGCACCACTGGACACGATGACCTCTGGACCAGACTTCACATCCCCGTAGAACCTAGTGCACGGAACCGACATGCCCCCGGAGCCGGCGGTGGCCGCGGCAGCCTCCACCTCCCCGAGCTCCGGCTGCGCATGCCCGCAGTCTTTCGGCATGTCTTTGGGCAGTGAGGTGTAGGATTTGGCGAGGCATTGCAGCTTCGTCGGGCGCATCTGGAACCCGAGCAGGCGGTTCTTGGCGTCGGCGGCGGGCTCGGCGAGGGTGTCGACGAGGCCGCCCAGACCGACGCGCTGAGAGTCCCAGCTCCTGGGTGACCGCGGCGACCCGAGCAGCGAACCGCCGAGCGCGGGGAAGGTCCTGTGTTCGAGCGGCGACTTGGGGCTCCGCGCGGTGGAGTCGCAGTCCGGCGTCCCGCGCTTGGCCGCCGCGAGCCCCACGAGCAGCCGCGGCACGGCGAAGAAGGCCGGGCCGCGGGGCCTCCCCGCTCCGGCGCCGTCGAGCGCATCCCCCGCCGCGGCCTGGTCGGACACCACCCTCCTCAGCATCATCCTCCCTCCCTCTCCGCCCCGGCGCTCTGAAAACGAAACCGAGAGATCAGAAAGGCTCAGACTGCAAGGGATCGGCGCGGCCGAGACTAAAAAGCAATCACGCATCAAGAAACGCCAAATTCCAGCACTGCCTAGGATCCAAGAACCACTGGGGAGTCGTCAAGAACAACGCGCGTGGGCGCAACAGGACAATCGGAGCACGACTGACGGCAACGGGGAGCAGATAGGCCTCGTCCGGATGAGGAGGAATCTCGAGCGACTCGCGGCCAAAACAAGAGAGGAGCACGACCCACGCGCGCATCGATTTCATCCCGTACCCACCTGATTAACTGGAAACCCCTCCTCTTTTCTCCCTCCTCGATCGCTCTCGCTCCGCGACCGCGATGGCGAGGAAAGAGGGGGAGCAATGCTAGGACCCGACGAGGCGAGCCCCTCCCTCTCAAACGGAGCCTGCGAGGCCGCGGCGCTGCACTGGTCACTCCATCCTCCTCGGCCACTACCACTAGAGCAGCAGGCTAGCGGCAGCGCTTCTCTCTCTTGCGTCCTAGGGGCGTCGCTTTGGCGTGCAGTGCATCGAAAACAGAGCGGGAGCAGGGGCAGGGGCAGGGGCAGGCCGGCGCAGTGATGGGCTTGCTTCTGAAATACTCTTGCCCTCTCATTCATGGATGCCAGACAGAGGCAGCCGCTAGGCGTGTAGCCACGTCGTATCAATGCGACGGCCGGCCGGCCGGTGCTGGTGGAGTGGTGGTATACATGCAAAATCTGTACTGCATGTACTCCCTCTGCTAAATTAATATAAGAGCATTTAGATGCCGGCCCGGGAACAGACGTGGCAGCGCGCATGGCTCAGTCCAATGCGTGCAGATTCTTTTTTCATAATTTTTTTAGCATTTCTCGTTTTCTACGATCCGACGTGACATCCTTGTTACCGTGCTAGCTTGGATGTGACATCCCATTTATCATCCTAGGCCTACTGGATATCCACACCATTTTTAAAACCACACAAATAGAAAATACGCAGCATTAGATTGTCATGGCACGTTGGATCCTAAAAAAATCTACTCTCGTCGTTCCATAATGTATTTTGCCCATGTTTTTGAAGACCTAAATGACTACGGTGAACCGAAAGCTCATGAACGGCATAATATGTGGACCATGCAGTCATTTAGGTGAACCGAAATCAGAAGGATTAAGGATACATGCAGTCTCCCGTGGTTGATGATGGGTGATTTTAACGAGACTATGTGGCAAAAAGAGCATTTCTCAGCAACTAAAAGGTCTGAAAATAATATGGAAAACTTTCGCAAGGTCCTCTCTGATTGTAACCTCTTTGACTTGGGATTCAGAGATCCGGGTTGCACTTACAGCAATAAACAGAGCGGGAGAAAGTGTGTTCGTGCAAGACTGGACAGATTTGTGGCATCGCCGGAGTGGTCGGAGCACTATAAAAGCGCCTCTGTTGAACACATCTGTTCATCAAGGTCGGACCACCTACCCATTCTTCTTTGATTGGGGAACAGGAAAGAATGGAGGCCGGTTGGCGAGAAAAGAAATGGCATGTTCAGGTACGAACAGATGTGGGAAAGGATGGAGTCTCTGAAGGAAACTATAGACACAACGTGGTGCAAGGATGGCCCAGCTATAAATCTACATGAAGTTGGGGCAAAACTAAAACGGATGCAGGCGGAGCTGCAGGGCTGGGCTACCCGAGATTTTGGTTCAGTAATAAAACAGTCGGCAGAGATTAGGAAGAAGTTAAGCAAGATATGGAACCAACCTTCTACTGATAAGTCAAGGCAGGAGGAGAACAGGCTGTCGCGGGAATTAGATGAGTTGCTGCTGAGGGAGGAACTAATGTGGAGGCAGCGATCTCGAGCTACCTACATTAAAGAGGGTGACAAAAATACGAAATGGTTCCAACAGAGAGCCACGTGGAGAAAGAAGAAAAACACCATTGTGAAATTAAAAGATGAGAAGGGAACCTGGGTGGAGGACGCCAGCAAAGTTCAGGAAATGACCAACAGTTTTTTCCAGGAACTGTACGCAAGTGATGAGAAAGTGGACCCAAAAGAGATTCTGAACCTAGTCACCGAGAGAGTAAACAACAACATGAACGAGGCATTGACAAAACCATTCTCTGTGATGGAAGTCAGCGACGCCTTGTTCCAAATTGGGCTGCTAAAAGCGCCAGGGCCCGATGGCTTCCCGGCACGGTTCTTCCAAAAGAATTGGGAGGTTATGAGGGAGGATATAGTGCTGGCAGTAAGAGAGTTTTTTGACAAGGGCGTCATGCCGGAAGGGATAAACGACACGACGATAGTCCTCATCTCTAAAGGAAATGACCCGCAATCTCTTAAGGACTATAGACCGATAAGCCTCTGTAACATCATCTATAAAGTGATCTCAAAGTGTCTTGTGAACCGGCTTCGGCCCTTGCTGGATGGAATCATCTCAGAAACCCAGAGTGCGTTTATCCCCGGAAGGTTAATCACGGACAATGCCATCATTGCGTTTGAGTGCTTCCACAAGATACAACGCTGCAAGAATGCAAGGGACAATTACTGTGCATACAAACTTGACCTTGCGAAGGCATATGATAGAGTTGATTGGGTCTGTTTGGAAGGACTTCTGAGGAAATGTGGTTTTTGCGAAAAATGGACCAACTGGGTTATGAAGTGTGTCAAGTCTGTGAGGTACTCTGTTAGATGCAACGGAGATTCGCTTGAACCTTTCATCCCGTCCCGGGGGCTAAGGCAAGGGGACCCTCTCAGCCCGTACCTTTTCTTGTTTATTGCAGATGGACTGGTTCACCTTTTGAGGAAGGAGATGATAGAAAATAAGTTGACACCTATCAAAATCGCAAGAAATAGCCCGGGCATATCCAACCTGTTGTTTGCTGACGATAGCCTAATTTTTTTCAAGGCCGCACCAGAGCAAGCCGAGGCTATAAAAAGAGTCCTAACCACATTCCAGAAGTGCACAGGTCAACTCCTAAGTACCAACAAATGCTCCATTCTCTTCGGTGAAGTATGCCCATTGGAAACAAGGGAAGAGATTAAAAGCATCCTTCAAGTGACAGCGGAAACGTTCGAGAGCAAATACCTAGGGCTTCCCACACCAGAAGGTAGGATGAAAGACGAGCAGTTCCAACCAATCATGGACAGGTTCCGGAAAAGATGTAGTGATTGGTCGGAAAAATTCATGTCGTACGCTGCTAAAGAGGTACATGTGAAATCAGTGGTGCAGGCTCTTCCAACTTTCGTCATGAGTGTCTTCATGCTCTCCAAAGGTTTTTGCGAGAAGTATGAAAGGATGATTAGAGATTTCTGGTGGGGAGACGAAGAAGGACACCGAAAGGTACACTGGATGTCATGGGAACGGATGACAAGGCCAAAGAGGGTGGGGGCATTGGGTTCAGAGATATGAATTTTTTTAACCAAGCGCTCCTGGCCAAACAGGGATGGAGGCTATTACAGAACCCAAACAGTCTTTGTGCGAGAGTACTGAAGTCCAAATATTACCCAAATGGCAATCTCTTGGATACGGTGTTCGCCTCTGATGCTTCCCCAGTGTGGAGAGGCATCGAGTTTGGCCTTGAACTCTTGAAAAAAGGAATTATTTGGAGGGTGGGAGACGGGAAGGACATACAAATTCAAAGAGATCAGTGGATACCCAGAAGAGAGGGCCTGAAGACAGCGTCCTTCATTCGGAGATCGCGTATCCGATGGGTAAGCCAGCTCATGCATGCAGACAGACGTGAATGGAATGAGGGTTTGATTAGACAACTCTTCTACCCATTTGATGCGGAGGAAATTTGTAAATTAAACATACCTGGATCGGAAGTGAAGGACTGTATAGCTTGGCATTACGAGAAGAACGGAATCTTCTCGGTTAGAAGTGCGTATAAACTTGCAATGGCTAGCACCCCGCAAATGGCCCAAACCGCTTCAAGTTCTTCTAGGGACCCAAATGATCGTAGCATATGGGACCTCATCTGGAAGTCAAATGTCCCTGGGAAGGTCCGCATATTTGGATGGAGGGTGGCTACTAATACGCTAGCTACAAAGAAAAACAAGTGGAGAAGAACACTCGAAGTGGATGCCACCTGCAATATCTGCGGAAATGGTATCGAGGACGAGCATCATGCGGTGGTAATGTGCACAAAGAGTAGAGCCCTGCGAGCAGCTATGAGGGATATATGGAACTTACCATCAGAGAGAAAATTCTGGTATACTGGTGATGACTGGCTTCAAAATCTGCTGGACACGGAAAGCAAGGAAGGGCGAGCCAAAATCCTGCTGCTCCTATGGCGGAGCTGGCACCTGAGAGAAGACGCCCTTCGGAATAACGGGAGGGGGTCGATTGGTAGTTCCGTGCAATTCCTGCAGAATTACGTTGAGGAATTAAGAGGTGCAGCGGGGCCCGAGGAGGGGCCTAGAAGCAAAGACAAGGAAGCTGGGAGGGAAATCAGAGAGCAAAACACTGAAATTGTTGCCAACCAGTGGAAGCCACCAGATCAAGGAACTATCAAAATCAATACTGACGCTGCATTCCTTGCAGGAACTGGAGAAA